>JAPFRF010000006.1:17422500-22302500 GCA_029282475.1 Phrynocephalus forsythii
TTTGAAGTGTTATAAAAACAATGCAAAAATCTTTCGCACTGCACAAAATCTTGTAGAAAACAAAGTGTTTAGCAGTCAATCTTTGGACAAAATGTATTTTAATTCAAAGCTCAGCCTCAAATTGTAAGCTTCAGGGGATAGCATATTTGTGCACATGACAAGAAAATTACTTCAACAAGGTTGCATAGGAATGTTTTTGCTTGATTTATAAATCATTGATCTTTCTTCACTTTTCATTCTGAAAAACAAAATAAGTGAATTAATAACCAAGAAAGGTCATCTTTTGAAATGTAAGCCCTAATGTACACAAAAGCCAATGATGGTAACTAGTAGACATGGGAACGACCAGAAAAAATGACGTTTCAAGTTTTTGTTTGTTGGAATGGGTCCGTTTCAGGTCATTTCCATTTGTCATGAAATTTTTCAAAAATTTGTCATTTCGTTTGTTGTTTGTCATTTGTCGTTTCCACTGCGATTTAGCGCAATTTGACTTCCCAGAGCATAGGGGTCTCCCGCAATCAGGGCCAGCGCTAGGTGTTTTTGTGCCCTAGGCGGCAGGCGGGGTGGCGGGCAGGTGGCAGGGGGAGGTGCGGGCGGGCGGCAGTGGTGGGGGGCCATGGGCGGGTGGCGGCCGCGGGCAGGCGAGTGGGCGGGTGACGCTGCAGGCCACAGGCGGGTGGCGGCGCAGGTGGACGGGCGAGTGGGCAGTTAGGATATCACTTAGGATAGAGGTTCTGTTCTTGGCTTGCACCCAAAATGTGTGTGTGTGCAAGCAAAATGAAGTTGGGAAAATAGAAAATAAATGGTAGTATATAATATATTTTTAAAATAAATCCACACCTCCCACTCCCAGTCGAACCTCCCCCTTTATCCAATATCAGAAAAAAATCCTCACAAACTGCCAGAGAAGAAATAAAGAATAAACTGCTATTCCCTTCAGCAGACAAAGCTGCAGGGAATCAAAGAAATTATTTTCTAAATTCAATTCCCTCCCTGCCTGCTTAACTTAAATCCTAAAACCTCCAGCCTCCCTCCTCAATCTCGATCGGATCACACCAGCACCAGCAGCCAGCCTTCCTCCCTCAACCACATCCATACACCCGACTGCGATTTCTGGAAGTTGCCTCAGCTTTTTATGCCCTCCGAGACATCCAGAAGTGTCAGTCAAAAACCTGGCGATGCCACTGGTCAAATGGTTCAAACAATTTGCATGGTCCCATCCCATGCCCAGCCCAAATGGGCAGGTCTAAAAAAATAAAAAATAAAATAAAATAAAATAAAATCAATACAATGTTTTATTGCTATAAAAAAACCCACTGCTGCTACTATTAAAATTCAGGCATTTAAAATAAATAAATTTCACATGTTTCTGTGGTGATTTGGTATGTTTTTTGACCATGATTTCAAAAGAAAAATTGTGGTCGCCATTTTGGATCCCCCTCCCACCGCATGGCATGGCGAGACGACGAGGATGACCCTCCCGCATGGTGCAAGCAGCCCAGGACAGGAGAAGAGGGGGGAGGCCAGGGACCACCCAGAAACCACCCCTCTGTTGGTGGCAAAGCCTCCGGCAGGCATATTTTCGCCTGCTTTTTTGGCCAGGAGTAGGGTTTTTTTAAAAAAAAACTTTTAAAAACCTTTTCTGTGCTTCGCATTGCGCGATCGTCATGATGCCACAAACGGAAACGAAAAACCCGACCAAATTTTTCTTTTTTTGGTTCGAGTTCGAGTTCTGACAGCTTAATTATCGTTACCGTTTCCGTTACGTAATGGAAACAATAACCGAAAACGGAAACGGGAATTTCACCGAGTCGTGCCCATGTCTAGTAACTAGTGTCAATTATTTATAAAAAATTATCTGCAAAGAAATGCAGCAGTATTAAAATTTTCCTCGGAAAACATGCTATTGATAGTGTAGACATCTTAAAAGACTCAGTAGCTGGTGAGGTGATAGGATGACACAGATCATTCATGCTTATGCCATGAAGATGCCCTATGGAAGGGTAAACTGGATAGGTCAGGTAAGCAACCTTGGGAAGAGAACTTGCCTGGAAGATGATGCAGATTAGAGTCCTAGAGAGACAGCATGGCTGAAGAAAAAGGTGAAAGTTAGGGAAGAAAATTATAAAAGGAACCTGAGGAAAAAGCCATGAATTAGCAGCAGAAGGGTGAGGAAATGGCCTCCATATTTGATATCTCAAAGTAGATTTTCTCTCTGATACCCTGGATAGCTTCTAACAAATGGTGTCAAGTTTTTGTGAAACTTTTCAAAACCTCTACCATTAAAAAAATAAGCTAAATGAAAGCATAGGTTTTAGTTTGGTGCAGTGGTTCTCAACCTTCCTAATACCGCAACCCTTTAATACAGTTCTTCATTTTGTGGTGACCCCTTGCCCTGCTTGGAAGAGGCCATAAGCCCCCTTTGGCAGGCCACTGCCACAGGTGCCATAAAGAACTTTCCTCTACTGGCACCCTCAGCCAATCACAGTCTCTGGTGCCATTGACTAACATCCTCTCCAACCTATCAAGCTGTAAATCACTCTTTCCCCCCTTCCTCTGTCCTCCTCCCCCAGACCCAAGCCGTTTGTGCCTTTTTCTGCACTGGTTCATGGACATCCCTGTGAAATGGTCATTCAAGCCCCAAAGGGGTCTGAACCACTGCTTTTTTGGGTGCAGTTACACAGAGCTGCTTTCTGGATTCTCAGCCATGTCTCAGGGGATGGGGGGGTGTTCCTGCATGGCACAGGGTTGGACTGGATGGCCTTTAAGGTTTTTCCAACTCTATGATTATATCAACTGCTTTGTTTCTATGGCTTTCCAGGGGATGGAGAACATCTCAAGAAAGTTTGTGTTTGTGAGATGGTCAAGAAGTCTGGGCACTCAGCTCTGCCTATTCCCTATTGCCCCCAGGACTTTCTGGGCTAAGTGTAGGCATTTGCATGTCTGCTGAATTTTTTTATGTTGAAGAGTAGGGAGGAGACTGGGAAAAGAGCTTGTAGGTACACGTGCTTGCTCCATTCATGCCATTTGGAGCATGACAGGGAGTAGTACAGCATCATGTTTATTTGTTGATCTAAGCAGTTGAATCTGCTAATCAATTCTTTAGTTGTAGGCTCTCAATACAAATTTTAAAGTTTAATCTATACAGCATTTGCCCTATAAGGCAATAAATATGAAAGTATTTAAGAGTGCCTGTGAACTTTCAGTGAGCAAACAGATAAGTTATAGTCACTCATGTAACACTAAACAGATGCTGCCTATGTGTGCCTTCAAGTAAAGGGAAGTTCTGGCATGGTTCCTCTCTGCCTGGAAAAGTTATACTTTTAACCACAACTGTGAGGATGCTGCTGTTAACATGGCTACTAGCTGTGTTGGCTGGGAATGTTGGAATTTGTAGCTCAAATTAGTACGTTTACCAAGCTCAAGACTATTGCATGTACCCCAAGCTTGAGGACATATTTATTCTAGCTTTGTCCCCAAAGGGGGAGGGGAGTAAACAGAATTATTATTAGCAAATGTTATTGCATGTTATTATTTTCACTATAAATTGCATAAATGCTTAAGAAATACCGCTGGGCTGTTGTCATCTTCAGAAGCTCTGGTTACTCAAGACGACATGCACAGAATAATACATTTGTATTACTCCGGTAGGAAAAACATGTAGAAGAGACTTCACTATTCATAGGCAGGTGCCTTCTGTCAGGGTGCTGTGACAGAAAAAGCAGGCAGAGGCAGTTTGGGAAGGGTTTAGATACATTCCACCTTCCTCCATGGCCCTTCCCCCAAGGCGGGAAAGAGTTCCTGAGAAGTGCATAAAGGACACATGGTAGAAAAGGGGAGGATGTGCCCTTCAGAGTGAATGTTCCCCTAATTACAGCTTAATGTGCACTGGGTGCACTCACACAGTCCATAGGATATGACTGGAATACACAAATTGTGAAAGCGGGACATATTCAGATGGCTGTCTTCTCCAAACCCACTATAGCTGAACTACCTGACAGGGTTCCCCAAGGTACAAAATGCACAGAGGACAATGATTTCTGCAACTGAGAACTCCCTGAAGAAAAGATAAAATAGCAATGTAATAAATCAAGCTCATAAAAATTACTCTCCTCCCCCCATTACTGTTCTCAGAATTGTCCAGTAAACATAGCCAATGGAACCTTTAAAATGGGATGAAACTAGAGATGGGCATAAAATGAAAAATTAAAAAACTATTTCATCATTTTGTTACATAACAAATTGTTTTGTTCTGAAAATAAGCAGTAGAACGTGTTTTGTGATTAAATGAAATGAACTAAAATTTTTGGCTTCAGAAATGAAACAAGTCATTCTAGATGCACCAAATTTGGTGGGTACCTTCCTTGGGGTCTTCCCTTTAAGCCCTCCCAATTTGTAGAGGTTTGGAGTTCAGGGGGTTGTGTTATTAAACACCAAATTGGGTCCCCCATGTAAAAGAGGAAGAGGGAAATTTTTCAACTCAAGCCTTATTCCCCTCTGTGCTGTGGAATGCAAAGGAGGGGGGGTCTTGCTTGGAAGGGTTGCTAAGTGATAAAGCAATAAAAACCCCATTTTCACTCTGTGAAATAGCAAGAGAAAATTTATGGCCCTGAGCCTGTGGTTCCTTCCTTTAGGGAAAGGCAAGTGAAAATAGAACAGAATGGAATCATCTCAGAACTTGCCTCAATTCCTCTCTTTCCACAGCACAGAGGGGAATGAGATTTGAGTTTAAAACACCATGTTTTTCTTCCTCTTTTTCCATGGGGACCCAATTTGGAGTTTCATTACTCAGCCCCCTCAACCCAAAACCCTCCAAATTTGGAGGGCTTACAGGGAAGAGTCCAAGGAAGCTACCCACCAAATTTGATGCCTCTAGGACCCAGGGGAGCCAATTTATAGCATAATGAAACATTTTGTTTTGTCTTGTTTCATTCAAAAAAATCTTTTAAATATTTGATAATAATGAAATGAAAGGAACCGAAAGGGGAAAAGAACCAAAATGAAACAAAACATTATATTTTCATTTCACGCCCATCTCTAGTTGCAACCCTTTTATTCCAGATGGCCTCGACTTTATTTTTTTAAGTGTGATTTGAATTGAGAACAGTTGCTTTTAAGGTTGGTTGCATAAGCTTGGGGTGTGGTTGCATAAAACCAATATGTATCTGAAGTTCAATATGTATCTGATGTTTTCCAGCTCCCTTGCAAAAGTAAAAGTGAAAAGGAAGATGAACATCTTTTACTCTCTGTATTCAAAGACAGGGCATCTTGGAATTTCTTCAGGATTTTGAATTTTATTAGGTATGGGCAGATCAGGAAACCCTTAGACTTTCACTCAGTTAGAATCCTCTCAAGGTTCATTTCAGCTTGTATTCATTTAGATTCCTTGTAGAAAAATATACCAATATTTCTCTGTGTATTTTTGTGCACTTTAAAAAAATAATAATCTTGCCATGCCTCCCCTTCATATCAAGGCATGTTTGTGTGGACTTTTCAAACAAACACATTTTTTTCTTGCCCATGTCCCAAACATGTTTGACAAACATGTTGGATCACAACCTCTCAATAGTACCAATTTTTGATTCCAAGCTGTATTTGACATTGTGCTTTCATTCAATAATGTCTGACATAAAACAAACTGAGCAATACTCCTAGTAGGGATTTCCATATTCACAGGCATTTTAACTGAACACATATAAGGGAGATTGTGACTTAGTTCTAGTGTTCAGTTAGACAGGAAGCATTATTATTGGTAGGTTTTATCCTGTGAGGTAACTCTTTCTGCACCCACTTTGGATGCACTGCAGATTCCAGAAAATGCCACAAGAATCATTCCTCAAATATATGATTAAGTGTTTGGGGAAATTTAATATTCAATGCTTATACTTCATTAAGACTGATATTTCTCTGTATTTAGCTGTAATGACTTTTCTGCTGTGTCATCTCTCACCCAGCCAACATGGTTTCAGAATGGCCTAAGGCTGATTCAACCAGTCTAGCTTGCAACAGAGTTGATTCAACAATTTAAAGTTATCCATGCCCAAAGGTTTAGGTTATTATATTGCACCCATTTGATTCAACCATTTCCCAATTCCATGGTATTCCTCATAACACTGCCTGCAAGCCTCAAACCCTGTCATGACATACCTGCCTTACAAGATTACTGTTTAAATGCAGTTTGCTTATTGGTGAAGAGACGGATGCCTGTAATTTGCTGATTGGGAGAGTTAGTTGGTATCCTCCTCCAAAGATACTATAAGAGCTGTATGAAAACTCCCAGTTGTTATGTATCTTGGTATTTGTACCGAGTGCACCTCCGTGTGGAATAATTTCTTTGGTTACCTCAGTTTTTGTCCATTGTCCTGCCTCTAGCCTCACACCTAGAATGAACCTCTTTTACTGCATTTTTTATCCAGAAATTTAACTCACCACTCCTCCAAGTATATCCCAAATGGTTGTCTGTCATTAGTGCCGCACTCTGTTCAAATGGCTGTATCTAGAAGGTATGTATAGAGAATAGTTCTCTATACATACCTTCTAGATACAATGGCCTTCTTCATGAATTGGTTGGACCCATATGCCTAAGGAAAGAATTTGGCAGAATCAACCAGACACACATTTCCACAGCACAGAAACAACACCCCTGTGAACACAGCAAAGGAAAACTAACTATGGCCTACATTTAATCATGCCATCAACATTGAACAGTAGAGATGGGCACGAAACGAGCGATTTTTTGTTTTCATTTTTGTTTTTTCGTTTCGTTACGCAATGAAAACGAAACAAATTTTTTAAAAAAACAAAACGAAAACGAAAATGAAACGACCAAATTTGCCGTGTTTTTCGTTTTCGTTGCAGCAGATGCATTGAACTAAAAAGAATGCTAACGAAACAGCAATTTTTCGTTTTTGTTTTTGTTTTTTCATTTCATTACCTAACAAAATGAAAATGAAATTTTTTTGCAAAAAACATCACGAAAATGAAAACGAACCGAAACGGACCCCTAAACGACCAAACGACAAACGAAACACCATTTTTTTGAGTCGTGCCCATCTCTATTGAACAGAAATATCAAATCTCCCTACTGTGTTGCACTCATTTCCTTGGGCTTTGAGATAACAGAGTTAAGTATTTGTTGTTGTTCTTGTTTTATTTCCATGCAGTGGGCCAAGACATTAGAACAGATAACTTTGCTCTGTAAGATCTCTCTGGCCTGTTATAATAGCTTACTGTTGATCCAGGGTGCTTTTGAATCCTGCTTGCTTGCACTACTATATGGTTTTATTCTTTCAGTTTTAATAAGCCCTGGTGTGCAATAACAAATAAGTTGATTTCTTGTACTGAATAAAATAATAATGTACAATATGCAACACATTGCATAAATTTGGTCATTTCCCACTCAGTAGGAATCAAAACAATCTTTTGTTTTACAGCCAAAGTATGCATCATTTCACGTAGTTTCAATTAAAGCTTTCCAAAGTGCTGCTAAGGGGTTTCTTTTGGTTGATTTTAATGAGGGCAGATGCTTCAGCACCCATGAACAGCCTTGTTGATTGCCAAGTCAAATACCCCAGCTATACTTTTCGGCATTGATACCACATTTGCACCACATATTCCTTAAAAGTTATATTTTCATCCTACCTGGTACTCCTGATTACATGGGAAAACATCAAGGTGATGTCTGAATAAAAGTAAACATAAGTACCTTGTGTTGTTAAATCTGACTCCAAAGTAGAATTTTTCATCACTTGACATTTCTTATATCAAGTGTTGTGAAGATTTATCTAGAAGTTGAGTCATGGCAACTGGACTTCTTTTCTTGAGAAATTAAAACATTTCACTGCTCACCCAAACAGCTTCATCAGTCGGAGAAAAGCTAGTTGGACCTTTCAGTGGATGTTGTTCTACTACAATAAACTCACTGCACTGATGAAATTTGACTTCAAAACAGATGTTATATTGAGTAATTAAGAACATGTTCTCACTATGGTTGCAAACCAATGGCTCCATTTTATGACTGCACAGAGATGAACATAATTAATTCCCTATCATGGGTGACGTCCTATGTAGTAGAGATGGGCACAAAACGAACAATTTTTCGTTTCTGTTTTTGTTTTTTTGTTTCATTATGCAATGAAACGACAAACAAATTTTATCTCTAAAATGAAACGAAACGAACAGAAACACCAGAAATTTTGTCGTCCATTTCATTTTCGTTATGGCAATACATTGAACTGCTTTAAAAGCTTTAAAAATCACAAAAATAAAATAAATGGTAACAAAATGGTAACAAAATGAACAAAAAAAAAATGATTTTTTTGCAAAAATTCGCAAAAAATGGAAACGAACCAAAACGGACCCCCTAAACGACAAATGGCAAACAAAATGCCATTTTTTATTCGTGCCCATCTCTACTATGTAGCTTTATTAGGAAGGGTCTTCTGTTGATAATGTATATTTATTCTTCTTCTTCAAGTGCCATGTCCTCATAGAACATTGGCAATCATTAGCATGAACTGGTTTCTACCTAAGGCTATTCTAAATAGGACAGTTGTGCTCACTGTGAACCATTGACTTAAATTCTTAAGCCAGAATGTTCTTCTACATCCTGTGCCATGCTTCCCATCTATTTTTCCTTGGAGGACAACATGCAGCAGATGGTATTTCTTATTGCACATTATGTGTTCAAAATATTGCAATTTTCTTCTCTTTATGGTATTGAGGATTTAATACAGACACATTAATATCTAACTTGACACCATGGTCAATACTTCTGTTATCTTTAAAGAGATGTTCTATATATTCTTTCCACTCCTGTAGTTTCTCCTCAGTGCTTGTCAAGGTATTACCATTCTTGCCAATAAGATATTTACTTCCTGTACTGTTATACACACCTGCTGCTTGCCTTATTTTCTCGTACACGTTAAATGAATCATTCTTAACATCCAGTTCTTCAATTTCGCTACATTCCTTTGAAAGTTTTTCTTCCTTCTCCATTCTTATTTTCTACTGTATTTCTGTCTGCAGTTTTTTATATATTACAGGATCTCTATTTTTCATCTCTCTGCTATGATCTATAAGGTCCAGAATTTCACCTGTCATCCAAGCTTTGATCTTTCTCTCAGTGATTTTTAATTTATCTTGGCACACCTCATTCACAGCAGTTTTAATTTCGCTCCAGGTGTTTTCAAATTCGTTTATATCTGCTGTCTCCTTGATGGTCTTGAATTTTGTACTCAGGATCAACTGAACTTCCGTTCTTACTGCTGGGTCCTGAAGCTTAGAAATTGCAGTTCAACTATTTGATATATTTGACTGACATTTTTTCAAATTTAAGTTCACTGTGGCTAACCAAAGATTATGATCTGAATTAATATCTGCACTAGGTTATGTTTTCACACATTTAATTGAATTCCTAATGCATTTATTAATGAAGACATAATCAATCTGATTCTTGATATTCTTGTCAGCATTTGAGGTCCACCTATAAAGGCAGTGTGATGGCATCTGGAAATACGCATTTGCTATTATAAGTTCATCTTCTTGACATAACTGAATTAATCAGTCACCTTGCTCATTGCCAGTTCCTAATCCATAATTACCTGCTTCTTCAGCCCATTGTCCTTGTCTTACCTTTGCATTGAAATCACCCATTACTGTGGTAAGTTCCATTGATTTAGTAAATGATAATGCAGTCTTTAATTGTGTATAAAATTATTCTGTACAGTGGAACTTTGACTTACATACTGCTTGACTTGCATCGTATTTGACTTGCAGCAAGAAGGGGCCTGTTTGACTTGAGTCACAGGCTTTGACTTACATCTCGGAGCCCCGGCGCAAGGCACCGGAATTGGGCAGCAGCCACAACCCAGCATCACGGCTGCCGCCTCCAAACTTCTCCTGCCTTCTTCCCCTCCTCCGGCAGCAGCGGCTTCGGCGAGGCCAGCTCAGAGCACCTGGAGCTGGTCCTCGGCCTCACCAAAGCCACCGCTGCTGCTGGAGAAGAAGAAGGGCCAGGAGCTTGGGGTTGGCCTCGCTGGTTAGACAGTCGGCTCAGTCTTGTAAAAAATCTGGCTGCAGAAGTCTGGTCCACAATGGAAGCATTTTAGTTGGGGAGCTGTACAGTTGTGGGACTCTAATGGTTAGCATAGAGTTGTTCAGAACTTGGAACGTGAGGTTAAAAATAAGTAAAACTTAAATATTAGACATTGTTGCTATGAACATTAAAAAGTGGAGGCATATAACTTGTGGACTATAATTCCACTGCCTCCTCCTCTCTTTGAAGAGACATTTCATTTACATCCCCAGAAGAAATCTCCTATCCCAGTCAAATTTGTGTTAAATTGCTGTTTTCGGGGGTCTTTTTCATCATCTGGAACGGAATAATCCGCTTTCCCATTACTTTCTATGGGAAAAGTTCCTTTGACTTAAGTCATGTTTGACTTAAGTCTAGACCACTGGAACAGATTAATGACGTAAGTCAAGGTTCCACTGTATAATCATCTGATGCATCACAGGTTGGTGAATACACCTGGATAAGATTTAGCAAGATAGGTTGTGCATTAAGTTGGAGAAAAATGACTCTGTTTGTGTGTGTGTGTGTGTGTGTCATTGCAACTGACTCTTCATGACCCCACATCCATGGAGTTTTCTTGGCAGGAATACTGGAGTGGCTTGCCAGTTCCTACTCCAGGTGCCTATAACACCTGGTATTCCCTGGTGGTCTCCCATCTAAGTACTAACCAGGGCCGTTTGAAATTTGTACAAATTTTCTGACAGTCTTACTGATGTTTGGATGGATTATGAATCCAACTCCATTAAAGTGATGAAGTTCGTTGTTACCAGCATAGTAGATTTGATATCCACCTACTACACACTTTCCTGAATTAGGCCAACAGATCTCACTAGTACCAAGGATATCAATATTAAGTCTTTCCATTTCCCTGATAGTGTTGTGGTTTTTCCACTTTGAATAAGCTGCAGACATTCTAGATGGCTATCCTTCTCATGGCTGGCCCAGAGATTCTTAGCCACCCCCTGCCGGGGACTGGTGGTCATGGCGAAAGGCGGGGTAAAAATTTTCAATAAATAAATAAATAAATAAATAAATAAATAAATAAATAAATAATATGAAGGGTTAAATGAATCAATGACATTTGTTGAATATTGCAATTTGTTTTTGTTTTTATTCATCTCCATTTCTACTATAAAATACTAAACAAATAGCTAGAACACAAGGAAGATATTGAGATAATAGCTCTCCCAAAAAATCCCAGCTTCTACCCAGCCCTTTTATTCTTCACAAGTCCCTTGTATATACAGTAAAAGGGAAAAACTCTACAAGTTGCTTAGGCAGGAAAAAACCAACATCTTAACTTACTGTTCATCTTCAGTTACAATCAGAGGATTTTTTTAATGAAAAAAAGATAAAATAAGGAAATTGCAGCATTGACCATGTGGGAGGTTCAGTCTATCATTGAAGGCACAGGAAGTCAGGAGGAGAAAAAAATTACATATCTGTTCTAAATGATGGTCAGAAATGAAGAGAGCGCAAAGAAAGCAGGAAAAAATGGAAGGGCAAGCCAGAGGTGTGAAAAAGACCATTGTTAATTGGTTAGTGACAAATGAGAGAATTTCATATAGCTCCTAAAAGCCTTCACTGAGACCCAGTGTTACAAAACATGCAAGAATGTTAATTTTGGTAACAAACATTATACTCCAGAACTATCATCATAGGAGTTCTGAAGTATTAATTTTATCTGAGGGGAGTAACAGGGAGAAGTAGCATATTCAAGACAGGATTCCTGTATGTGTGTGTGTGTGTGTGTGTGTGTGTGTGTGTGTGTGTGTGTGTGTGTGTGTGTGTGTGTGTGTGTGTGTGTGTGTGTGTGTGTGTGAGAGTCATGTCTGACTCTAGTGGTGGTGCTCATCTCTGTTTTCAAGCCAAGAGCCTGTGTTGTGCAAGTTCGTGGCCAGCATGACTGCATGGAACACTGTTTACCTTCCCACTTTTTTTACAGCAGTACCTGTTTATCTACTCACATTTACATGCTTTCAAACTGCTAGGTCTTTTGTAGTGTTATTCTAATTGCATGAGTAAAAGGAAAGAATGGGAAAATCATGATGTGTGGCTCATCTTATGGATTATCTCTAGGGAAGGGTATCCTCCAGGGTCCAACTTCAAAGATATCTTGTTAAATAGACACTGATGAGTCCATGAAACTAGTGATCTATAGGTGGCTTCTACATTGCTTTGATTGCCCTGTGGTAGAATATGCCTCTTATTTACTGCCAGGAGACTGTTATTCATTGCATATGAGATCAATTGTGGGGAAAGTATGTAAAGATTTCTAAAATAGCCTATTGGGGCTGTAGCACAAAGTCATCATTTGTGTTAATTAGCTGAAGCTCAATCACAGATTACTGATAATGGTGGTTTGCTTTATATTCAGTTAACTAGCTGAAGCAATAGAAAGAAGTGAAATGAATTCTCAAGAACTATCAAGGTCTGGTTTAAAAAAAACAGGGTTTGTTCTTCAATGGTTGAGGACTTTTCATACATAAAAGTTAACCACAGAGCAGCTACCAGTGATGACTTCCAGGTATGAGTGGATTGTCCCTTTAATATTCCAGGCAAGACTGTTGTAATATCTCTCACACAATGCTTTTCAGTCAGTCAGATTAGTCCACACAGGGAGCGTGTGAGGATATAAAGAGAACCCATTCCCATTCTCAGTGTCTCCTAGGGATCAGAAATTAAACACAAACTTTTTTGGATCATCCATGAAATATTTCCCAAAGTTTCATTGCTAGTGTAAATAGACCACTCATCTCATCCTTTCTTCAGGCAAACTGTGGGCAACACAGAAGCTACGGATCAGCCCGATGTGAAGAATACAATTGTGAGCACAGTGGTTTGGTCATTGTGTGGAAGAGAAGGATCATAAAATAAACATTTGTTTAAATACCAGCAGACCTGGGTAGAGAGCTCGATGATTTAGGCACTGGGCTGTGAAACCAGAGGTTGGGAATTCAATTCCAGCCTCTGTGGAGGTTCAGTTTCACTGTGCCTCCTCATCAGGGGATGGATTTGATTATCCCTTCTATATCTGTAATTCTAGATAAGATAAGAAATAGCCATTTTGAGTTCCATGGGAAATTGGCAATATTCTGCACCCTGCTTTCCATTCCACGCTTATGCATGGACACAACCACCCTCCAAGAGAGGAATGTGGTCTCTCTCTCTTTTTAAAAAAGGGGGGAAAGGAATAAATAGCCCCTCTCCCAAAAGTGTGGGTGGGGGAGAATAGACTTGGGGCAATAAATGTTGCTGTTTATTTTCCTAAGAGTACTCAGTAGATTTGACTTTATATGTGGGTCCGAGATATAGAGAGAGATGTCTCAAAATGTACAAAGGTCACATATATTCTTTATTCTTGTCCTTAAAAATCTCTAGCTCTAGGCATTTTGGCAAAGCCTTTATTAGGAGCGAGCTCTCTTTATTTATTGGCCTGTATCAGTGCCAATTCCGTGAGGAATGTAAGCAGGAAAAAAGTTTACCTGCAGCTGTGTTAATAACCAAAGGCCTTCTAAATTTTGATCCCATGGGACAAAGGCCCGTGACTGCACTCTAGCTGCATCCCTGAAGAGAAGTTGGTGGTATTACAGCAGACCAGATGTTTTGGACAGCAACTCCCACAGTCCTTTGCCACTGGCAATCAAAGTTTAGAATTCTGGGAGTTGTGGTCCAAAACATCAGGAGGGCCGAAGTTTTGACCTGCCTGCATTACAGTAAGGCCATGGAACACTCACATTCGGTGCTGAGATACTCAAGTCCATATCATCCAACACACATGAAATACAAGTTCATGATACATTATGCCATCAATATGAAACATCTGGAGAACCCACCAGTAAACCTGTGGCAGCTAGAGGTCTCCCCCATAATACCCAAATTACCAAGTATGTAATATCATGGCATTATGCATTTCCAAATCCTTGTTCTGTATTATTGTCACCTAGGTTTCAAAGAGGCCAGCAAGGTAACTGGACATGCTGTTTGATACAATCTTTTTGATTCACTTATTTTGAGCCCTCCTTTTTCTTTTTATTCTTGTGGTCACGGAACAAATCAGCAATCTGTTTGAATGAGAAGTGTTTAACTGATGGGCAACAGCATCAGGTTCTGGGATCTCTGCTTGCTCAGTGTCTCTTTGTGAATGGTAGTGAGCCCAAGAGGGCACCCTGCATACCATCTTGACTGCAGACATGCGTATCAGCCACATTCAGGCTATCCTTTGCTATGTGAAAACTGGCATCTCTTTTACTGTGGACAAGGCTCTGCTTGACTTGGGGAGACTAGTGAAGGCAGATTTTGCCACTTTCAAGATTCTCCTAGATCACATCTTGTTTCTGTTATTCCCAGCCCCATGTGAACAACACACCCCCTTCATAGTCCAACTCTTTACCCCTGCATAGCCTTGATTTTTTTTTAGGACAATTAGAGTGGAATGGAAGCCAAAAACTGGATCTGAAGGATCTGAAATATTGATTAGTTTTGAGCATCCTCTCTGTAGCTTCCACATCAAAAAGTAATCACAGCACTGCTGAAAACTGTGAGCCCTATTGCTTCATCTAATTGGTAGTGAGGAGGAGTTGGGGGGAGGAGGAAGGAATAATTTCCTGTATCAATATCATGAGTAGATTGTGGCTTCACTAAATCCCACCCAAAGTTGATTACCGAGCTGTCAGTCAATCACAAAGTAATGTGGCAAAATAGAGCAATGACAGCAAGAAAATATATGAAAGTCATTTCGTATCACGTTGGCCCATGATTTTTTATGGACAATAAAAATGGCAATCGGATTATCAAAAAGGAAAACTGATGAAATGTGTCTGGGCTAGATAGGAACATATCTCCCTAATATAGACAGCACATATCCTGTCCTATTTTTACCCATCTGCCAGGAAAACAAATTATGCCAATGTATTTCAATAAGCTGTTTCTCTCTACCACATCCAGTCTCAGCTTCATCTGCGGTGCCTTGAGCTTTCAGCAAGGCAGATTAATTTTATATTTAAACTTGTTTATTACTAAGAGGTAATAATACCCACCAAGCTACATCTGTTTAGCATTTAGTCTTCTCAGTCATGATATGTTTTGAGGATATATTGTTCTGCCCTGCTATGCATGTCTTTCAACATACCCAGGACCTTTCAGCCATTATCCCACAAAGTCCCAGATGAACAGAACCTGTGGTAGTGGGATTGCTGGGGACTGAGTGAATCAATACCAAATGCCCTTGCTTTGCTCAATTTTCCAAATAAATCTCAAATCCCTATTGCTGGTCATTGACCGTAATAAAGTTTGATTGAATCTCAAATCTGAAGGACATCCCAACTGGAACAATGTTTGTTCTCTAGCTTCTAGACTCCTGTTGAGGTGGCATTGCCACTGACTTCCCTTTTGGTCCATACACATGCTGTGACTTTTCAATCTTCTTCAGAAGTCCTCTTCATGTCCAAATGGAAACTAAAGTTATGCTGGCTCCTTGCAGAGTCAAGGCAATGGACAAGAAGCATCTTTAGGAGAAGGGGAGCATCTTGTTGGTTTTTGTAGGCTGGGCTTTTGTCCATGGGTTGCTTGTTTCCCCATCTGCTCAACCTCTCTCAATTCATAACACAATCATGTCAAGCTCCCAATGCAGTCTCTTTACAAGGAAACTGATCTTGCAAAGTCATTCATATGGGTATCTGAGGAAAAATAAAAGACTATATAAAGCCCAAATGATATGCCCCTTGTCCATGTACATTAATTCTTTCAAGATTCGCAAATGTATTTGACCAGACTGATGCAGCCAGGCTTGCCCAAGTCAGAGGATTCTGGGATCTATAGTCCAAATGAGATATATTTCTAACTCCTGATTAGAGATGGGCACGAAACAACCATTTTTCATTACCATTCTCTGTTATTTGTTCCATTAGGTAACGGAATGACTAACAGAGAATGGTGTAATTTAGGAAGAAACCGAACAGAACCAGAACAAATGAGTTCGGTTCTGTTTGGTTCATTCCTCCCTGCTGGCGATGACAGCCCAGCTGTCATCACCAGCAGCGGGGAGGATTGAGAGAGCCTGTTCTCGCCTCCGCAAGCGGAGGCCAGGCCACGGCTATCTCAATCTCCGATCTCCGCAGCGAGGGGGTGACAGATGGCTCAGCTGTCACATCCTGGCTGCGGAGATAAGATCGCTGCCGGAGAGGGGCCTGCGATCTGGACTCTGAGAGGGGAAGCCGGATCTCAGCCCCCTCTTGCCCCCCACCGGGCTATCAAGCTCTGGGGTGGAGAAGGAAGGGGCTGTGTGATCTGGTCTCTGCGCAGAGCCCAGATCAGAGCCCCCTCTCGCCGCCCTCCACCCCACAGCCTGACAGCTCTGGGGTGGAGTCCAGAAGGAAGGGGCTGTGATCCAGTGTCCGCAGTGCGGAACATGGATCGCAGCCCCCTACCGATCAGCCTCCACCTTCCCTGCGCCGGATGACAGCACCGGGTGCTGTAATGGCTGGTGCGGGGAAGGCGGGACCCCGTTCAGCCCCTCTGCATGCAGAGGAACCGAACGAGGGTCTCTCTCAAGTGGATCTTCCCCGGTGGGCTGCAGGCTCTGGGGTGGAGGGCGGTGGGAGGGGGCTCCGATCCAGCCTCTGTGCGTGGAGACCAGATCGGAGCCCCTTCCTTCCCGAGTCTGCCCAGAGCCTGCAGCCCACCAGGTTGTCAGGCTGTGGGGTGGAGGGCAGCGAGAGGGGGCTTTCATCTGGTCTCCGTGCGCAGAGACCGGATCGGAGCCCCTTCCTTCTCGACTCTGGCTCTGGGGCGGAGTTGAGAAGGAAGGGGCTGCGAGACCGCGGCTCCATCTCCTCCGCCCCGGGTGGCAGCTGGGCAGCTGTCACCCAGGTCAGAGGAGATCAGCTGAGCCTCGTGGGGAAGCCGAGTCCCCCCTTCTCCCCTCTGCATGCAGAGGGGGAAGGGGGAGTGTGAAAGGCATCTTCCCCACCTGTGCTCTCTCCCCCACTTCCCCCCTCCTGAAGCCAGTGCCCAATAGCAGCTGGGTGCTAGCTTCGGGAGGGGAGAAGATTTAAAAAGCCCGCTCTCTCCTCCCACCTGATGGGTTGGGGGAAGAGCGGGCTTTTAAAATCTCCCCCAGCCTCAGGCACTGGAGCCACGGGCAAGCCCAGGCAGGAGAAAAGTCCCACAGCCACGGGAGCGCTCTCCTGGCTGGCTTAACGGTGGCTCCGGTGGAGCCCCAGCCCGGGACAGCTCCCCGCAGCTGTGAGAGGGCTCATCCAGGAGGCTTGCCACCGCCTCTTGCAGCGCCCAGCCCCTGGAAGGCTCCCTGCAGCCATGGGAACAATTTCCTGGCGGGTACTGAAAAACGGCATCCGAAAACCGAAGTGGGCCCCTGGGGTCCGAAAAATGGTAACGGAAGGAAGAGGACCCCAGGGCCCAAATAACGAGTACAAAATGCCATTTTAGCATTTTGTGCCCATCTCAACTCCTGATACACACTAACTGGAGGCTATTTTATGATCAAGAGATGCAGTCAACCTGCTCAGTAATCGGTGATCTGCACCATATCACAAACTTCTCATTTTGATGTACATTCCTGGATTTTCTTCCTAATCAGAGTGTCCTTCTTAAGCACAAAACAGGGGATATTTTGCTTCCTATATTCAGAACTGCACTTACTCCTTTATGTAGACAGCATGACACCAGAGGTATCTGCCACAAGGACTGCTATCTGGGAAGTGTCCTGACATAGCACACTTTGGTACCTATGCCACATGATATGACCTAGCTTCTTGTGAAGACTCTGGGGGGAATTATGCTAATGGCTGCAACATGACCCATTTCTTTCCTGTTTTAAGTACATCAAGGATCTTGTTATATCACGAGCTGACTAGGCATAAAGCAGATTCTCACTTCCACAGGAATCATCTGATGCAGGGCACAGTGATTAGCAAAACACAGTGTAGTAGAAACATAGGCAGTTTTGTGGTTTAGGTGTAGAATAATGGCCAATGGAAAAAGTAGTGGAGATAGTCACACACATATATTTGCACTTTGTAATAAAGGCTTAAGACTTAATGTCTCATGTAGGGAAATCCTACCTGAGATCAGGATCCTTGGGTCACCACTTCCCACCTCTGAATTTAAGAGGTAGACATCATGGCAGTAACATTTCCGTTGACTGCCTCGGCTGATGGTAGAAGTTCATATATTTCTGCACTGCTCCCTGTATATGGAATGGATAGTGTTACATATAAAGTAGGTTGTTCCTCTTTCCTCAGTATGAATGGGTCCAGAAGAGGGTGACCAGGATGGTTAAAGGTTTGGAAGAAATGTCTTACAAGGAGCTACTTAGGGAGATGGGAATGTGTGGCCTTACAAACAGAAGGTTGAGATGGGATATGATAGCCATGTTTAAATATTTGAAAGGATGTCATATTGAAGAGGGGACTGGTTTGTTATCCATGGTTTCAAAGACTAGGGCTCAGGGCAATGGTTTCAAACTACAGGAAAAGAGATTCAATTTAAAACATTAGGAAGAAATTCCTGATGTTTAGAGCTGTTTGGCAGTGGAATATGCTGCCACAAAGGAAGGTGGTGGCATCTCCTTCTTTGAAGGTTTTTAAGCAGAGACTGGGTGGCCATCTGGAGTACTGTGATGGGGGTTCCTGCATGGCAGGGGGGGGTGGACTGGATAGCCCTTGAGGTCTCTTCAAACTCTATGAGCCCTATCACTTGCATTTGCTATGTGAAAAGCAAACTGTTCTGCTTATGTACCACCCCATAGTGCTTAAAGCACACTCTGGGTGGTTTACTATTTATTTATGTAGCCTGCACATTGCTCCCTGCCCCCCCCAACTGGGTACTCATTTTACTGCCCTTGGAAAGAGGGAAAGCTAAGTGAACCATTTTTAACTTACTATTTTTTCAGTAATACCTTTCCAGTGTGGGGAAGCAAAGCCCCCAAAATAGAACATATGCCAGCATTGCTTCCCTATTGCTATTTGTGGGGCAAATGCAGATAAAGAATTTGCCTTTTTGCTGAAGATCTCAATCCGACTTTTCCAATGTTAGAAGTGGGGATGGAATTCTAGCATACCAATGCTTAACAGGCTACCTTAGGGAAACAAATCAAATACCAAGCTGAAAGGTCAGTTGGTGGAGTCATGAATGGTGCTATCAAGAAATGAGCACGTCTTTCTCTGCTGCTTTGCCAACTTTTTAAATTCATCCCCGGTGGTTCATTCCTCAGTGCATTGCAAAGTGTTGTTGCCAATGTGGAGTAGATGTTGTGATGGCTCAAGAACAAGTCCTTGCTGAAGAATGAACAGAATCCTGGGTGGTGTGATGATGAAGGGGGGATTCTACAAACAATGAGGATTTGACAGTTTGTTTTTCTCTTCACATCCTCCTGTTCCTTTTCCATGTGAAAATTTAATTAGTGCTTGGAGGCTGCAAAGCAGGCCAATGGCTAAGGGAGCCGTTCCCTCTGTTTTTGAAATTTGTCCTGCTGAACATTTTTTCCCAGTAGGTAGCTTTGTTGGAACCATGGAGCGTACACTGGCATGTGTCCTTTTCCCACTGCGATGTGGAATGCCTGCCTGGATTGTCCCGAAGCAACACTGGGCTCTGAAAATAAAAGAAATACCCAAGAACTAATAATGTTTGTTCAGTGCTCAAATCATGCCGGCAGTCTCTGAACTTAAGGAGTGGAATAGCCCTATCCAGTCAGTTTGGTGTTGTGATTTCAGAGTTAAAGGGCAGATGTGTTTATCTAGATTAGAACTGTCAGCCTCTTAGGTTTTTTTGTAAACCAGTCAAGTGTTTGACTCAGTTACCTGCATGGAAATAAACTGGCACATTACAGCTCTTCGGTGGAGTTGTGTATTGGACCATCTAGAAAAATGGAGTTATTCCTAAAGATGTGAAGAGGTGAAAATTGTGCAATTTTTGTTAATAAAAACCTCCTATCGTTTTACAGATTTCAAAACACACAATATAGATTATACAGTGGTACCTTGTATAAAGGAATTAATTCGTTCCAAATGAAATTATGTTAAGCAAATTTTATTTTATACAAATTCCCATAGGAATGCATTGAAAACAGAGTGATCCCATTTTTATGTTGTACGGATTTTCCCCATAGGCGATTATGTTAAGCAATTTTCCCCATCTCCGGAATTTTTTATGTTGTACAAATTTTATGTTATACAAGCTGTTTCTTATACAAGGGTCCACTGTATTTTAGACCTTGGCTGGAATCCAGTCATAAGCCACAACTAGTGTAGACCCTTTGAATCAATGAAGATTTGATGAGTTAATTTCTTTACAAGTTCCATTGACTCAACATACCTGCTCCAGTACTGACTTTTACTAGAGTCCACCCCTCAATTATCATGATAAGAACTATCATAATGTAAAAATGGTTACCTTTTAGTAAGTGACATGTTCATACCTGTGCATTGGTTCTACACAGTATGGTAAGAAAGTAAGATTTTATGAAAAATAGCTGCTCAGTTGTAGGAAAGCAATGGTGGTAATACAAAGATAATATTGAAATCTTTATGCAGAGTCAAATTTTAGACAAAGGAGTATACAGGAACTCCCAGCTTTTTGTAGAATTAACAGAATAAGGAGGAAGCTCTTAGAAAGTAGCTGGTACAACTGTGTGTGAGAAGAATAAATCTGTTCAGCTTTGTCATGCAGAGGCAAATGTTTTGACCCAGGCTATGTTCATCATTTGGCAACAGATGCTGCCAAGGTGTTTGGAAATAACGGTCGTGACACATCTCAAAATCTGTGTCACTTGTATTGTCCTATTCCTGACATTGCTCCCAGCAGAAAGACTAAAAGGTTCTGAATGTTTGTGACAGCAGTGAAATATTTAATGGTTGCCAAGCGGCGCCTGTCAGATCAGCCTTCCCAAGAGCACCTCTCAAAAAGGGTGACATAGCAGAGCATTCCAGGGAGAACAGCTTGTTGGAGTTGAACGGGCTCCATTTTGGAAATGAATTTGTTCCTACTTCTTCTCTAGAAGAAAAACCTTTCCCTCATGAAAAGCATTCACCATGCTTCTGTAAGAAAGAGGAAACACTGTAAGTGAGGGTGCTCTCCAACTGGAATACTGTATGCTATGTTGCCCTTACGATTCTTGCATATATGTAGATTGTTTTATAACTAGCCTTATTATTAGCAAGGTAGCATCAATTTGTGTTGGCACTGAATAGAAAGTTTACCAAGTTCACTTTTCTCTCCCATTTCTCCATAAGTGGGCCAAGACAATCAGGGAATGTATATCAGGAATGATCAGATATACTTAAGACATCAAACTTGTATTTATATGCCCTTGATCCATTCTAGTCTGGGGTCAAGGACATATAAATTCAAGGCACAAAAACAGCATTGGTCACCCTGCAGGATGCCCTACTTAGGGAGGTCTATGGGGGCAGTATGTCCTTGTTGGTCCTCCTCGATCTCTCAGAGGCCTTTGATACTGTCAACCATGGTATCCTTCTGGGAAGGCTCTCCCAGTTGGGAATTGGGGCCCCCACCTTGGCATGGCTCACATCCTTCTTGGAGGACTGTCCCAAGAGAATGGAGATTGGTGAGATGCAGTCTACCCTGTGGACCCTCAAGTGTGGGTTTCCGCAGGGGTCAATCAGCTCACCAATATTTTTAATATTTATATGAAGCTTCTGGGAAGGGTCATCAGGAGTTTTGGAGCTGATGACACCCAGCTCTATCTTTCCTTTCTATCTTCTGCAATGGATGCTGTTCCGTCCCTTGAGCACTGCCTGGAGGACATTCTGGGATGGCTGAAGGCAAACAGACTGAAGATGAACCCAGACAAGATGGAAGTCTTGCAGGTGTGGGTTCCTACTGTCAGCGGGTTGGGAAACTCGCTCTCATTTGGGGGCATATCCCTCCCTACTCTGAATGAGGTGTGCAGCTTAGGCATTCTCTTGGACCCAGCACTCAAATTTAACATAAATCTAGTGTTCAGCTACTAAAACATGTTTTTAGCTTATTTGTCTGCTAATAGTATTACAGGTTTATGTTATTTCATGTTAATGTTAATTTTATTTACTATATTTTAATGTTTATTTAATGTTTATTGTATTTCATGGTTTTTATTGTATTAAATTAATTAATTGTTGTTAACCACCCAGAGTGGCCTTGCTGCCAGATGAGCAGTATAAAACTCCAATAAATTAATTAATAAATAAATACCACGTGTACACGCTGTGTGGGCATTTCTAGCCAATGAGGGATCACTTCAAGAATCCAGTGGATGTTTGGTTGTGATGGATCTTCTTATGACCAGGTCTCTGCCCCTTGGGTTCAACAGGCTGCACAGAGTCTCAGAAATAAGGAAGCAGTACATCTGAGGGTTAAAGAAGGCCCTTAACCTTATTAAACTGCATGCATGCATCTGCAGTGAAATAAAGTCATAAATGTCAACTAAAATATCTTCACTGTGGGAAATCCCCAGGCTTGGGGTTGCACATGAAAATCCCTCAATCCCATAAAATGTGGTGTAGGGAGGATCCAGTTCTTCCACAACTCCAAGCAGGGGAACAGTCCTCCGACAGGATCATGGCTCCACAGACATGCCTAACAGCTTTGGGCCAACATGACAGAAACTAGAAAATTAAGCATCCTTGAAAGGCTGGTGTGGGAAAATCTCCTTCCCCTTGATGCCTCTTTAACCCTCAGATGTACTGCTTCCTTATTTCTGAGACTCTCGTGGTCAGCACGAGTTTAAAAAATAAAAAAGCAAAAAAGCAAAAAAAAAAGTGAGATAAAAGAAATAAAAAGTAAAAAGTAAAAAAAAAAACATGCCAGCCTGGCCTGCATGCCAGTTGGTTGGTGTGAGATAAAAGAGAAAAAATAAAATAAAAATGCACTGACCCAGCCCATGGGCCAGCTGGTTAGTGCAAGATTTAAAAATAATAAAAAAAATGTGAGATAAAATAAATAAAAAATAAAAAAGTGCCAAACCGGCCCACAGGCCAGCTGGTTGGTGCTAGAAAATAAAATAAAACAATTAAAAAAATTAAAAATGAAAGAAGCACGAAATCCTTAATTGGGGAGAGGAGTCCATCATTCTCCATATTTCCAGAGGTCCTTTCTCCAAACTAAGAGACTTCCTGACAAAATTCTTTGAATTTTGAAAATTTGTGTTTGCACTATATATCCCAATGCATTTCACCAGAAACACGCTTGCACACCAAACATAAATTGAACGTAGTTCCATGCTAATAGACTTGTTATAAAACGACTGCCATTGGATCTGCATAAAGTTTCAGATGTTTTGCAGAACCAGCAAGAGGTCAGTGAAACTGGGTTCTTGTAGTCACAGAAATGCTTACTACAGGATTCATTTCCAATCACCACAATTCTTTGCCTAAGCTAAATTGACAAAATTATTCTCCAGCGCAGCAGAGAGAGGAAAAATCTGAATCCAGGCTACTTGGTTTGTAAATTGAACTAGAAATTAGAGGTGACAAAAAACACTCAAGTCTATAAACGAGAAGCCAAAGCTATTTTGTCTATTTTGTGCTAATGATGATAACACCTTGGTGACCAAAGTGCTTCCTCTTTGCCCCTCTGCTCTTCAACTTTCAGATAAGCAATGAGAGAATGGCTCAATGCTTGGAATGTTTTCCGCTTATTCAAACTAGAGATGGGCACGAAATGAACTTTTTTTGTTTCCATTATTTGTTATTCATTTTGTTATGTAACGAAATGAATAACAAACATTGTGATTAAATTGGAACAAACCGAACAGAACCACAAAAATTAGGTTCGTTACGTTTCATTTTCGTTAATGGTGACGCGCAATGAAATGAGCTGTTTTAAATGTTAAAAAATGCCCTGTACATCCATAAAAATGCAGCAATAATTATTTATACTGTCTGATAATACCTACCGGGGGGTTGGGGTCCTTAAAATGTTTGTTTTTGTCTTCTCCCATCATGATGTAATTTTCTTTTCCCTTTAAGAATGACAAAATGGATGTCGCCAGCCACAAAATGGAGGCAAGCCATGTGACGGGATCATGTAAATTATTGGACAACTTCAACCAATAGCATGCCCAGGTTGCAGACTGGGCAGGTCTGGCAGCCACAGAGGGCATAAAAAGCTCTGGCAGCCCCCATCCTCCTTGCAGTCTCCGGTGGGAGTTAGTGTGGGATTACTGTCTCTGCGACTTGTTATTTTCACTTTAGGGCAGGCAAGCAGGTGTGTGTCTCTGTGTTCCTGTCGGCTGCAGCCTGGCTGTTAGGAGAGAGAAAGAAGAGATTTCTCTCTAGCTTCAGTCCTGCAGCCTCCCTGGGTGTGTGGGTGTGTGCGTACCTCTCGGTGAGTACACTCAAATTAAGGGCTGGGAGAGTAAGAACTGACAAAAGAAAATATTTTTTCACCCAGTGCTTTGTTAGTCTATGGAACTCCCAGCCACAGGATGTGGTGATGGCATCTGGCCTGGATGCCTTCAAAAGGGGATTGGACAGATTCCTGGTGGAAAACTCGATCACAGGTTACAAACCATGATGGAGATGTGTAATCTCCAGGCTTAAAACCAGGGTACTTCAAGGGCCAGATGCAGGGGAGTAGTATCAGGAGACAGATATCTAGTCTCATGCGCTCCCAAACACATCTGGTGGGGCCGCTGTGAGATACAGGAAGCTGGACTAGATGGGCCTTTGGCCTGATCCAGCATGGCTCTTCTTATGTTTTTATGTTCTTACCCTCCCCTGCCCCACAGTGCAGTCACTCTGCGGCTGCCTTGCACCCTGGGCAATGCCCGCCACTGCCTTTGCAGCCTCCCTGCATTCCTAGTCTATACTATGTCTCTGCCAGCATCAATTATTTTTAGTGTTTTCCCTCTGGTCTGGGCTGTTGGGGGACACCCGCGCACGGAAATGCTTTAAAAATTGTGCAAAAGCGGGTAAAAACAAAAAATGAATAAATGAATAAATGAACACAATCTTTTTTTCAAAAATTCACAAAAATGAAAATGAACCGAAATGGACCCCTCAATGAAAAACAAACAACCGAAATGCCATTTTTTTTATTCGTGCCCATCTCTAATTCAAACGGTTGGTGGATTCCCACTCATTCAGGCATCAGTCTAAGAGGAGCTGTGCACAGGACAGGCCATTTGCTATGTATCCTGGGATGAACACCATACTGGGCAGAGAGCTTCAATATGGTGAGGAGGCTCCTTCTGGAATTGCACAAGTTCTGTTTTCAAGCAAAAACTAACTTGACTTCAATGACAAATTTACAGAACTTCCTCATGCCATGACCTCTATGTCTTAATTCTGAAGCACTCAACCTAAATTCAACCCCTTTCCTGTTTCATTCCAGCAAGCACAAGGCATTCAGGGTGCATCCAATGTTATATATGCTGCCATTTGTTTAGCGATATATATAGTTGCATCCCTTCTCTTTCAAAAGGACTAGAGATTTAACACGCCATCATTTAGGTCTGCTGGGCTTATAATGGCTCTCCCACTTCTTCTTTTTTAAGGCAACTTTTTATTAAATTTTATTAAACAATACAAAATGCAAATACAAAACATATATTTTAAAAAATTGAAATAAAACTAAACAACAGTGCTCCCCTCCACTAACAGGACATCTTAAACAATATTGTCGCTTGTTATCCTCCCTGGATAAGTAGCTCTCTCACTTCTGGTGTGTCCGGATTTGTGGATGACACCCTTCCTTCAGTTCTACTCTGCCTTCAAACTTTGTCCCTTTTTTGAGTCTCTTCTCTGGCAGACATCTCTTCTGGCCTATCCAGTATCTGATATTATCTCCCTGATTCTCCCTTCAGGCAATGATATCTCCTGAATAATGTCATATCACTGACTGACATTTATATAATACATTGACCTTTCGCTTTTCTTGTGTGCTTTCTGTTACACCGCAAGGGGATGTGCCACTAGCGTGTGACTCATTGGGAAAAGAAACCTCGTTTTGGTTCAGAATGTTGTAAAAAAATTTAAAAGCTGTGTGGTTCTTACATAATACAAATATTACCTGTGGTAGACCACTAAAAAACCCCAACCAAATCAGGAAAAAGTACAAAAAAACCCTCTCCAATCAAACAAAAACAAAAATCAAACTAGCTTTTGATGTTAATCCATCTTCCCCAGGCTATGCACCAAGATTTTGCAGATAGTTCTGGAATATACCTGTATATCCAAAAATCAATGTGCCCGATCTGCTGCATAAAGTGAGTTCAAATCAAGTTGCAAATGCTACTGGAGGTGCAGGTTCAAAGTCTACACCTGGTAGCAGTTGACTGGATTTCTCCTCACAGCTGTTCAAGCAAGCAAGTAAACAAACAAATAAATAAAACCACCAAACAATCTGTGTTTCCCTCCTCCTATTGAAACTCGATATTTTTATTTTGGGGGACTGGATCGGTGGGCGAGTAATACACAAGTCTCCAGCAGAGGACGGGGATGAAAATTTAGTCTGCTCACTATTTCTTTGAGAAATTTGTCTTTGAGCTCAATTTGAGTTCAGGCCTTGTGGCAGATTATCTAGTAGTACTCAATAAAGATCTGCCCTGTTTATTTATTATTTTCTCAAAAATTTATTAGCTGTTTTCCTCCTTCTATTCCTTAATCATTGACACTTGGAAGACCAAGTGCATTTAGTCCTGGCTTAGAGCAGTGCTTCTCAACCTGGTATAAACCAGGTATTCTTGGTCTGCAACTCCCAAAAGCCTTCCCCAGTACCTGTGCAGACCTGGGTTTTTCCTGGGGCTGCAGTCCAAGAACACCTTCTTAGCCAAGATTGGAAAACACTGGCCTAGAGAATGGGAGAATGAAGAATATCTTCCTTCCTTCCTTCCTTCCTTCCTTCCTTCCTTCCTTCCTTCCTTTCGAAGGGCAAACTTCCTTCAGATGAGGAAACTAGTTAGAGAGAAACTGAAGGAGAGGGTTAGAAGAATCCAATCTCTTCAGAGTGCATGGAGCCTGTTTAAAACAACAATAATAGAGGCCCAGCACAAGTGCATACCACAAAGAAAGAAGAGCTCATTTAAGTCCAAGAGGACACCGGCATGGTTAATGAGTGGAGTTAGAGAGGCTCTAAAGCACAAGGAGAGGTCCTTCTGTAAATGGAAATCCTCCCCAAATGAGGAAAATAAAAAGGAACACAAACTCTGGCAAAAGAAATGTAAAAAGATGATAAGGGAGGCAAAGAAAGACTTTGAGGAATGCATGGCTAGCAATATAAAGGGTAATAATAAAAGCTTCTTTAAATATGTTAGAAGTAGAAAACCTGCCAGAGAACCAATTGGGCCTCTGGATGGTGAGGGAGGAAAAGGGGAGGTTAAGGAGGACTTGGACATTGCAGAGAAATTGAACGGTTCTTTGCGTCTGTCTTCACGACAGAGGACCTTGAGCGGATTCCGCTGCCTGAGCCGCCCTCTTGACTAAAGAATTAAATCAAATACAGGTTAAAAGAGAGGAGGTTTTAGGACTAATTGATAAATTGAGGATTAGCAAGTCACCGGGCCCAGATGGCATCCACCCAAGGGTTATTAGGGAACTGAGAAATGAAATTGCAGATCTCTTAACGGTAATATGCAACTTGTCTCTTCAAACGGCCACAGTGCCGGAGGACTGGAGGATAGCGGATGTCACACCAATTTTTAAAAAAGGAAGGAGGGGGGACCCAGGAAACTACAGGCCGGTTAGCCTTACATCTGTCCCAGGGAAGATGGTGGAAGGCCTCATCCAAGAGAAAATCTTAAAACACATAAAAGAACAAACCTTGCTGAGAGAAAATCAGCATGGCTTCTGTAAGGGTAAATCTTGCCTTACAAACCTTTTGGAATTTTTTGAAAAGGTCAACAGGCACGTGGATTTGGGTGTACCGATGGATATAGTCTATATGGATTTTCAAAAGGCTTTTGACACAGTCCCTCACCAAAGGCTGCTGAGAAAATTGCATAGTCAGGGGATAAGAGGGCAGGTCCTCTTATGGATTGAGAACTGGTTGAGATCCCGGAAACAAAGAGTAGGTGTCAATGGGAAATTTTCACAATGGAGAGAAGTGAAAAGCGGTGTGCCCCAGGGCTCGGTCCTGGGACCGGTGCTTTTCAATCTGTTCATAAATGACCTGGAGACAGGGATAAACAGTGAGGTGGCCAAGTTTGCAGATGACACAAAACTTTTCCATGTGGTAAAAACCAGAGAAGATTGTGAAGAGCTCCAGAAGGATCTCTCCAAACTGGGGAGTGGGCTGAGAAATGGCAAATGCGTTTTAATGTAACCAAATGTAAAGTAATGCATATTGGGGCAAAAAAATCCAAACTTCATGTATCAACTCATGGGCTCTGAGTTATCCGTGACGGATCAGGAAAGAGATCTTGGTGTGTTGGTGGACAGCTCCATGAAGGTGTCTCCCCAATGTGTGGCAGCAGTGAAGAAGGCCAATTCCATGCTAGGGATTATCAAAAAGGGGATTGAAAATAAAACAGCCAACATTATAATACCGTTATACAAAACAATAGTAAGGCCCCACCTGGAGTATTGTGTACAATTCTGGTCACCGTCTCAAGAAAGACATAGTGGAACTGGAAAAGGTGCAGAAGAGAGCGACTAAAATGATTACTGGGCTGGGGCACCTCCTTATGAAGAAAGGCTAAAACAATTGGGCCTCTTTAGTCTGGAAAAAGGCGCTTGAGGGGGGATATGATTGAGACATACAAAATAATGCAGGGTATAAGTAAAGTGGATAGAGGGAAGCTCTTCTCCCTCTCTCAAAATACCAGAACTAGGGGACATACACTCAAATTGAGTGCTGGGAGAGTAAGAACTGACAAAAGAAAATATTTTTTTCACCCAGCTGTTGTAAGTCTATGGAACTCCCTGCCACAGGATGTGGTGATGGCATCTGGCCTGGATGCCTTCAAAAGGGGATTGGACAGATTCCTAGAGGAAAAGTCCATCACGGGTTACAAACCATGATGGAGATGTGTAATCTCTAGGCTTTAAACCAGGGTACTTCAAGGGCCAGATGCAGGGGAGTGGTATCAGGAGACAGATATCTAGTCTCATGCGCTCCCAAACGCATCTGGTGGGGCCGCTGTGAGATACAGGAAGTTGGACTAGATGGGCCTTTGGCCTGATCCAGCATGGCTCTTCTTATGTTCTTATGTTCTTATGTTCTTCCTTCCTTCCTTCCTTCCTTCCTTCCTTCCTAGAAATCTATATTAAAAACCCTATGAAAATATAATTCAAAGAATACATGGACACAGAGGTTCCTGAAATGGAACAGTTAAAAGGAGGAGAGCAAATGTTTTTAAGGATATATATTATCATACACTTCAAAAAGGATGATCAAAGGTCCAAATATAAATACATGTGACATTGAGTATTGGGGAGGGGGGGGGAATTTTCACTTTCAATGCACAGCTAAGGTTTCCAAATGAATAAGGTTGAATAGCAATTATTATTTCCTTTCTACTCTTCTTTTTACAAGCAGCCATCTCCAATTTCATTATTCTTGCCTGGTATCAAGCAAATACTAATCTAATTTTATGTCTCAAAACAACAGAGTGTGAATTTCAGCTTCTTTTTTTAAAGTCCACTGATGTCAAGCATTTTGTAAGCAGATGACACATGGAAGACTGCCATTTGTTTAGTGATAAAATGTGTTTATTTCTGTACTAGCGTATTGTATCTAATCTCCCTCTATTCTTACCAGTAATAATCCTTCTGCTGGTGGTGGTGCCATGGGAAATAGCTGGAAATCTTTTTTGTCTGCTTTTCTCACTGTGTGCATATAATAGTTGCTTGTAAAATTATTCTACGCCATACTCACATGCTACAGTTGTAGTCCTTTTATTTGATTTTCTTTTTTAAAAAAATAACCCAGTCCCCACTCTCTTCCTATGTACTGCCAAGACAATGCTCAGGTACTTGCAAAACCATTAACTAAGTCCTGAATAATGAACACGATAAATTATTTTTCTTTTAATGAAATTTTTTTACAGCATTTTGAGGAGCTTCAACAAACTAGGGCATCAATTTGACTAAATCAGTAAACCTGCAAACCTGACTTAGTCCCCTGTCACTGAGTTGGTAGACCTCAATTCGCTTAGTGCTGTTTTAGATCAGATGGCCAGTGGGGCCTTACAAGAAAGTATAATCCTACATACAAAAAAAATCCTAATCATAGGTGAATCAGTTTGAAGAAAAGGAGAGGGTGAGTCTAGCCTTCTTTCTGTGTTACTTGCTCACAGGACATTAATTAATTACTTGGGTGATTATTTGTCATTAGAACCTCCAATTGCAGCTTGATATGTTACAGCTCCTGTTGAAACATTTACAACCTCACATGCTGCCTGTAGTTTGCTTGATGGGAAGACACTAGAGAAGGATACAAACTGTACTTTGCCAGGCCAGGCCAGCTTGGCACCATACCTGCACAAGTGCCACACACTTCCCTCTCCCACCCCCTTTGCACATTCACCCACTCACAGGCAGCACCAACCTTCCCTAGTGGCCAGCCACTCACTGGCCTCAGCAGGACCTGTTGATCAGTTCACAACAATAAGTAATGAAACATTCTTATCCTTTCTGCTACTAATGTTTCAGATAAATTTATTGAGACTGTAGGTGTCAGTTAATGAGAAAGAGGTAGATTATCTGAGTAATATGAAACTACTCTCTTTTGTGAAGTGCCATCCTTCTGTTGCATTTAATAAAAAGAATTTTAACCAGACATTCAAACACTGTAGCCACTCAGACAGAGGCTCAACATTTGAGAGAGGACTGGGCTATTGTCACTACATGATGCACAGGTTCCACAGAAGTCAACAATGTATTTGGGGGAATCGCGAATCAAATCTGTCACTAGGACTAGTGATGGCATTAAAAACATCTTTCCAACATCAACTACATGTCCCCTGTGACCACAGTAAGAGTCCTCTGGGGCAAGAAAATATATTGGTCCTCTACTCAACAGAGTGGAGTTAGCAGGCTAGATTGGAATAAGTTCATGCTCTCTTCCCACTTAAAGTGAGTAAGAAATTCATATAGAAATACTTCAAGGAAACAAAACCCTGGAATTCTTTCCTCAAGTGATTCCAAGTTCTTCTCAAATGTATTCTATTACTCTCTATAACATGCCCTTTATGTTCACCATATTGGAAGATCGTCATAGGTGACTGCAAGACTGCTTGACAAAAAAAAATGCAATGGAAAGTTACTGATCCCAGGCATGCAAATGGCAGGGGTAACTTCTGCAAGTGATTTTAGGTGACCCACGGAAATTTTGAAAGGTTTGGTTCAGGGAGATGAGTTATGAAGCTCCAAAGGGGTTGCCCCCTTCTAATTGTCTTATTCCAAAACCAAGCACAGTGCAGGCCATGGTAGTTAAGGAGTTAAGAGCTGGCACGAGCTCAGCAGACTCTCTCAATTACTATGGCTGGCACTGCACTTGGCTTCTAAGTAGTCAATTAGAAGGGGTACCCCCTTTGGAGCTTCATAACACAGCTCCCTGAACACCAAACCTTTCCAAATTTCAAGGAGCTCCATGAAATCACTAGAGGAAGCTCAGCCTGCCACTTTGTGGGTGAAACATACCTGACATCAGTATTTTAGAGTGCATATGCACTTTTTAGATACTGGTCCCAGGCATGTTTTACCCCCAAAGCGGCAGGCTTAACTTCCTCTAGCGATTTTAGGGAACCCCTTGACATTTGGAATTTTGGAAAGGTTTGGGGATTACAGAGCTAAGTTATTAAGCTCCAAAGGGTGTGCAGGTAGTAACTGAGAGAGTGTGCTTATTTAAACATCAACAGCTTCACTCCTTTTAACTCCTTAATTGCTGGTAAGTGGCAGCAAGCGACCGGCATACTCTCTCAGTTACTACCTGCACTCCCTTTGGAAGTTCATAACTCAGCTCCCTGAACCCCAAAACTTTCCAAATTTCAAGGGGTTCCCTAAAATCACTTGGAGAAGGTACTCCTGCCATTCACATGCCTGGGATTAGTAATTTTCCATTGCATTTTTTTAAATATTATTTTTAAAAAATATGCAATGGAAAATTGCTATTCCTCAGGTATGCAAATGGAAGGGGTACCTTTTACAGGTGATTTTAGGTGACCCACAGAGATTTGGAAAGGTTTGGGGTTCAGGGATCTGAGTTATGAAGCTCTGAAGTGGGTGCCCCTAGGAAAAAATGTTTCTAATTGGAATCAATGGGAAGTGGCAGCAGCGCTATCGCTCACCTGATCAGCTGCCTATTCCAATTAGAAAAGTTTTTTCCTAGGGTCACCCCATTTAGAGCTGCATAACTCAGCTCTGTGACCCCCAAACCTTTCCAAATTCCAGGGGGCTACCTAAAATCAGAGGAGCATAGTGTTTTGTTTTGTTTCATTTCGTTTTGTAACAAAACGTCTTTAAAATTGTTTTATAATGAAATGAAACTATTCCAGAAACGAAAGAAAGCAAAACACTATTTTCCTGTTTTGTGTCCATCACTATCGAGGCCCCAACATTTTGGAGATTTCTCATTTGTGGAGTTAACATAAATTGGAGACAACATCACAGCATATAACAACAACATCCCAATGAGGCTTCAGGTCTTGGTTGTCCTTTCTTTCTTTCTTTCTTTCTTTCTTTCTTTCTTTCTTTCTTTCTTTCTTTCTTTCTTTCTTTCTTTCTTTCTTTCTTTCTTTCTTTCTTTCTTTCTTTCTTTTCTACAAGAACTTGCCAATATCAGAATAGCTCTATGGTCTTTCCAGGGAATATTGTAGAAAAATGTGCCATTTCATATAGCATTTGAAACACTTCTGCTTAGACTAGTATTTCTGGAAATAAATGGTACAAAACACCTAAGAACCCTGCAAGATTTCCCATGAGATTTGTCAAAGCTGAATGGAGAAACCCTGACACACAACAATCTTGCTGTGAGGAGAAAAGAGGGGTGTTCTCCCACATTTTCAATTTATATAAGAATCTGTGACAGCTTCCTTATCTACGACATCAGAGAGAAAAAAGCAAAGGGAGTTAAAGGGAGATATTAGAAGAGACCTATACCTCTTTCTTTTTGTGATGTTGGAAACACATCCAGTAGCAAACATGTACCCACAAGGACTATTAAGCTAAAACCCTGGTGTTCTCCTTCTTGGAGAAGTGCAAATGTCAGGCTAGCTCATAGATGGAATGGAGGAGGCAGGAGGGAAGGGACTCTATACTGTGCCTACATAGTTGGATGCTCTGTTTCATTTTTATTTCTCTCCTGTTTATGTCCCAGCCAAAAAAAATAAAAGTTCCAGTAAAAGTAACATGGAATGGAGTAAATAAGGAACTTTCAATGGGCAAGTGACACAACCTTCTTCCGCCATAATATTTCCTCTTCTACAGATCAGAAAGAAACTAGTGGTGTTGGAAGCACAATAGTAGGATGATTTGAATGTTCATTTCTGACATAAAGAGCATATGGCCCTTCTCCCCTGCTACCAACTCAGCTTCTTCATTTCCTCCTTCCCCCAATTTATACTTGTGACATGTACATGAAAGAGCCAGGGCTCTATGGATGATCCTGATTAGAGATAGCCGTGAATCAAAACAACGGTGGTTCATTTAGAATTGCGAAATAGGAAACTGTGGAAAGAAATTGACATTTTTCCTGATGAACGGATGAAACAATTTGTAAATTTGTTTTCAAATTTAAAATCCTGTAAAATGTCTGATGAATCAAAAAATCACTCAATATTCATTGATTAATAATTGTTGGGGGTTATCGATTTGTATGAATACAAATTGACGAATTAGCAATTTTCGAACAAATTTTGCCATTCATTTTTCAATTTGTGCCCATTAATCTGTCACATTAATGCCCCTGGACAGTTTTTTCTCCTTCTTTTAATTACTCCAAAATTTCACACATATCCCCAGATTTGATTTGTATTTATATAATTATCCAAAGAATATTCAACTATTCATTCTAGGCACTACCAGAACAGAAGCTACCATCCTATAATAATTTGTTTCATGGTCTTAGCCACCTGTGGATAAAAAACTAATTTCAATCAAGTTTGCAAGCTTCCATCAGCCTGAGTGTACATTAAAATATTTCCCTGATTAATTATCAAGCCCCCTACTGAAGGGCATACTTTAGACCCCCAAGTCGTACTAGTGATTTACTATACTTCCTGAATCACAAGCATTCAGAAAGAAGTTAATAGGTGGATTTTCTTTCCATAACAGATGGGAAGAAAATGTTTTATTTCAGAAGCACAGTGATTTCTTCTAAAACAAAGAACCATAGGCTCCTGAAAGAGAGAGCAGGTAGTCTAAAGCCAGGTATAAAGAACCCACTGGGGGTGGAGGGGTGGGAACTGTCAATCAGCTTGAAACACTTTGTTCCTCTGAGAGTTGTACAGATTTTTCTCCACCCATACACCCCTGCAGCAAAACTCCTGGCATTTTTTGTAAAGCTCTGCTAGGTATTTTATGGTGCTTCCCATTTCATTTGTCTATTTTCCTCTAATTCTTTGGCTATTCCACTTATACCCAGCTCTCCCCCTCTGTTTAATTTTCACTGTAACTGGTCATTTTGGTAACAAAGTAATTTGTAAAATGGGATCAAAATGCAGGAGGAAACCCATACAACCAAATCCTGAAACAGACCCATTCCTGTCAAGTTTTCCCAGGTGCAGGCTGGTATGAGAGGAGAGAGGTGTAATGTGCTCCACACTTTGCCCCTTCCACCCACCAAGTCACAGCCACACCGGGGGGGGTCTCACCTGCAGAGTCAGCCAGTGTGGCACTCTTGAGGTTCTAAAGCATGAGGAGGAGGCAGATGGCGAGCAGCAGCTTTGATGGAGTTGGAGGTGGGCAGCCAAGCAGGGGTTCCTCTCTTGCCCCACCTGGTCACATGACAGCCCAAGTCCCCTGGCTGGCCAAAAGGGAAAGCGACAACACCATGCCCTGGCTGGCACACCTGCGACTCCTGGCATTTACACACAAGGGGTGGGATCCGGACTGGAAAGGGTGACTCAAAAGTTTGTGTAAAAGTCTTAATTAGCTCCGCCACCACCAGCAGAGAAGAGGAAGTTCCTTCCCACCAGGACAGCTACCCACCCCCCTTGGGGAGGTGTGTGTAGGGAGTAAAGCATGCAGTGAGTGAGCCTCCCTTGGCACGAGACGGGCAGCAGCTTCGCTACAGTCACCACTTTTCCTGCTCAGCGGCTTGCCACTAGAGCCAGGGCACCCTCATTTCTCTGGGTGGGCCACACCACTGCTCAAGTCCTGCACTGCTGGCCACGGCAGGCTCCTGCAGCAAACACCACCGTTCCGCCTTCTCCTGCTCTCAGTTCCGACTAGAGATGGGCACGACTCAAAAAAAAATGGTGTTTCGTTTGTCGTTTGGTCGTTTAGGGGTCCGTTTCGGTTCGTTTTTGTTTTCGTGATGTTTTTTGCAAAAAAATCATTTTCGTTTTGTTAGGTAATGAAACAAAAAAACAAAAACAAAAACGAAAAATTGCTGTTTTCTTAGCATTCTTTTTAGTTCAATGCATCTGCTGCAACAAAAATGAAAAACACGGCAAATTTGGTCGTTTCGTTTTCATTTTCGTTTTGTTTTTAAAAAATTCCATTTCATTTTTGTTGCGTAACGAAACAAAAAAATGAAAACGAAAATGAAAAATTGCTCGTTTCGTGCCCATCTCTAGTTCCGACATGCGCATGTACGCACATAAGTGCCCGCCCAGGACATTTCTGAGAAAATCATAAATCAGGGGCATCATCAGGAAAGAGTGCCTAATCCATGCCTGTCCTGGCCACAAATGGACACATGACAGGTTTGAACAGACCTGGTTTGCATCTTGACCGAAATTTAGGGCTTGTCCAGATGGAAGTACGTAAAATATCTTGTTCAGCATTTGAGTTTTTCTTTTCCTTCCATTGATCAGATGAAGCAAGGCTCAGTCTGATATGATCCATGGGTTTTCCCCTTCTTCATGCTACTTTGGTAACACTATTTTGTCCCAGCATTTGATCTGAGAGTGAAATGTAGCACTGCCGCAGTTCTGCTGGAGAGTTCATTTCCATGGCAGAGCTCACAGCCAGAAGCCTTTCATTGGTTCTGAAATAGCTTTTCAAAATGGACCTCACCCTCAATTTTTAAGAAATCAAAAACACTTAGAACTAATCTGCAGTGAGGAATTGGATTTGTAAGGATTGTAAGTTAAAGCTGCCACTTTCCTGAAAACTAAAGAGAAGTAATGATCAAAGATTTGGCAATGCAGTGTAGATGTAACTACTGGTAGGAGACTCTCCCTGGGGACAAATTGTCATCATTTGCTGTAATACTTTGGCCCATCTGGTCACACCCTTCATTAACGAGCCACCGGTTTTCGCCCTTCCTGAACGTCCCAATACTTTTCTTTGAAATCATCATGATCGTCATCATCATGATCGTCATCATCATCATCATCATCTTGCACTCTTAGAACTGTAGAGCTGGAAGGGACCCAATGGATCATTGAGTCCCAACCCTGTCATGGAGGCATAGCGGGGAACTGAAATCCCAACTTCCCCAGAACCGGAGACCTAGCCCACTGAGCAATTCAATCAAGTAATATTTAGAGTGTATTTTGATGAAAATCATTTATACATTTTATTTAAAATTGAGGAAAAACATGACCAACAAGCTATTTTTGGGCACACCATTTTGAATCCTTCTTTCCTCATGCTCTCTGTGAAACTCCAAAAGATGGATTTCTGTTGTATATGGCCCACCTTCATTCTTCTCTCCTAGCCTTAAGGCACAATGACTGATATGATTTTAGGACAAGGGCACTGGGGAGAATAGGCAGGAATGGACAGGGTGCCAAGGCAGCTGTTGTCATCATTCACAGTTACAGAGGAAGGAAGGAAGGAAGGAAGGAAGGAAGGAAGGAAGGATCTCAAGTTTTGATAATGGAACTGCTGCAGATATTCTTTCCTCTGGAGCAGGGCTGTCCAACTTTGGACAGCCCATGGCCTACCTAAGACTTTCATAGCTCCCACCCCATGGTCAACGTGGTGTGTGCGGCAGTGGTGGCGGGTGGGTTGGGGTAATCATTGCTGGTGGCAATGGTGACGGTGGTGGGGGATGACAGGGGCATCGTCATCAGGGGCAGCAGCGATGGCAGTGGAGGTGGCAGGGGCAGCATCAGCAGGGGTGGCGGCAGGGGTGGACCCATTGATGATGGCAGTGAGAGTGGCGGGGCAGCAGGGGTGGGGTGGCGGCGGGGTCAGGGTTGGTGGCACTGCTGGGGGCAGTGGCAATTGCGATGGTGCTGGGGGTAACAGGGGGCAGTGGAAGGGACAGTGGTGGGGGCGGGGTCAGGGGTGGCAACAATGGTGGGGGTGGGGATGACGGCAACAGTTGCAGTGGGTGTGGGGTCAGGTGTGGTGGGGCGGCGACGATGGTGGTGGGAGTGGCAGGGGCAACAGGGTGGCGGTGGGGTGGCAGCAACAGCAATTGTGGTGGCGGCGTCAGCAGGGATCAGGTGGGTGACCCCTGAAGGCACCGCAGCTGACTGGTTGACCGTGGTCAACCTGTTGGACAGGCCTGCTCTGGAGAATACTTTTTTAGCAAAATGCCCAAGAATAAGATAGATAATCTTCAAGCTCCCATGCAAATTATTTTATGGATATCTGGAAGTTGAGTCATGGCTACTGGACTTCTTTTTTGAGAGATAGAAATGTTTCGCTGTTCATCCAAACAGCTTCATCAGTCATCAGAAGTCCAGTAGCCATGACTCAACTTCCAGATAAACTCACCTGGATGACTGAGAATCTTCACAGACATATTTTATGGGTAAAAAAAAAAATTGTTCTGCTTATTTATTCCTTTCCCTTGATTTCTTTTGCTTCCACAGAAAATCATAACAGCAATGATCGCCATCATCATAAAATTGCAGCGCTGGAAGGTATTCTATGGACTGTCATGTTCAGCCCCTGTCAAGAGGGCACAGCAGGGAACTGAACACACAACCTCTGGCTCCACAACCAGATCCCTAAACCAATGAGCTAGCTATCCAACCACTATGTCAGGTGCCTGGCTGTGGTCTCACATTCTCCATAATGCCTCATGCTTTTGACCTGCTTAGTCCAGAGTTTGGGGCATAAAGGGTGGGAGGAGGGAAAAAGAGACTGAGATGGAGGAGGAAATGCAAACCGCTGTGATCTGGAGGGGAGTACAATGCCATCCATTTTGGGTAGACCTTAATTTTGCAGGTAGAAATCCCAGCAGACAGCGGCTGATATTTTTCCCTCACACAAACCAGCAAAAAGAGAGAGAGAAATTGTAGATCCCCCCCTTTTTAAAAAATTCATATCAGAGCAATGAGCAATTTCAATTTATGGATGGATTACAGTGCAATGCTTCTGGAAATGAATGATTGCCCAGCTGCACACTATTGCCCGGGAGACGCCTCAGTGTACTTGCAGTGCTCTTTGAGGAGGCACCTTCTGTGGTGGGTAGGTGAAGGGGAGAAGCAGACCTTTGTGCTCTAATTGTGTGGCCAAACAAATTAAAGCCTATGCAGCATTTTTTAAAAACTCCCGCTTAAACATAATTGCATAATAATACTTCAGTGAGGTTTAGTAAAGTAAATGGAGCGCTAGGACAAAGAGATACCAAAAAGACTGCATAAAATCACTACATGATGGGGTTTTTTTGTTGCTGTTGTTTTTTGCCCTGCCGCTCTGCAAAATGGCTGGCACAGCAGCTGCAAATGAATATATACTGCATGCATCCCTCATGACTTTGTGACTGGAATGCCTCGTGATGCTCTCAGGCATCATTGGAGGGTTGACTTTTCCTCAGCTTCTCTGTTGGTGCCAAGAACTTTGTGTCCTGATACCTAGTGTGACTTTGAATTTCTTCTTCCTTCAATTCAAACCTTGAACCATCTACTTAACTTTTGGAATCCCAAATGGAATAAAAAAGATCCATTGGGACATTTCTTCTCCTTGGGAATGAACATCAGGTCTTTACCTCAGGTCAAAGTCTTCCAATCTTGTTGGAAAAATACCCCTGAGATCAATCAATTTGACACATTTGACTGCATATTTATTTGTTTTCTGGTCCCTTCCCCTCAAATGGAGGAGAAGATTTGGGAAGCTTATTTTTTTCCCTCATGCCTAGAACTCATCATTCTGAAGGGCTCTTTTTTATTTTTCAAATCACAAATTAATGAAGAAATAGCACCGATAAAATATATTGGTGGTCATATGCACAAATGGGGGGGGGGAGCCCATAGGAAGACTGATTCCTTTATTCATAACAGTAGTAGGAATGGGCCAAATTCTTTCAAGGTAGGTTTGCCTTTGAAGCATTGCCTTAATGAGATTTGTACAGATTCTGAAACCGATGAAGAAGAATATATAAAATTAATCTCTCCTTCTAATACCAATGGTAGTTTTGTGTATGAATTATAAATGAATGTGCAAATGAGCTTATGCTTGGAAGAAGCAAACTCGTCTGGTATAACAGCTGGCTGACTAGTCAACATCAAAAGGAAGACCAACTAGTAGTTTTTTGAGGGAGCAACTACATGGTAGTATGGAACTCTCTTTTCCACAGCATTCATAGGCTAATATTTAATAATTCCTAGCTGTCTCACTTTTATTTTGGCAGTAAGTGCCTGTTCTTCATTTATTGCCCTTCAGAACAGAACAGACAAAAATGGCCTTGAATTAGACCCTGGGTCAAATCTTGTACCTTACAACTAAAGGCTACATAGTGGACCATTCTGTTTCTAACTCCTCCCTACTCTGTTATCCTCTGCTTTCCTGAAAATTTGCTCTGGGGGTGATTCTGAATGTATGCAAGGAATTATGAGAGGAAAAAGAATTTCCTACCTCCTCGTTCCATTGTTGGAAACAGTTCTTTCAAATGAATGACTTAATTGGTTTCTGTGACTCGACAGAATATATCTTACTGTTCAAAGAAGTATCATTTTCACAGGCAGGAATAGCCTAAAATTTTCTTAAATAAATATACATCTCACATACTTGTCTGGGTTACTTGCCTTGCGAGTCTCAACCATAGCAAAATGTCAAATAGTTTCTAATTGTCATAGCCTAGACATGGAGAAAACACAAAATGAGTTCCTATTTCTGTAAATCAAAGAGCAACTTCTGTATTTTTTTAAAAAATATGGGCATTTAGATTAAGTACAGGGAAAGGAACTCCAGAAAAATAACCAAATGCAGTGTTAAAAATCAATGGAGTGGAGATAATCTCATAGGACAATAACTAATACTTTCAGAAGAAAAGAGAAATTGTGCTCATCAAATATGTCAAGATTGATTTAAACTTAACAAGAGGGAGAATAAAGAAGAAGTTGTTTAATGCAGTATTTTTCAACCTTTTTTTGGGCAAAGGCACACTTGTTTCATGAAAAAAATCATGAGGCACACCACCATTAGAAAATGTTAAAAAAATTAACTCTGTGCCTATATTGACTATATATAAAGTAATTCTCTTGAATAGGAATCAAATAAACACAAAGAAAGTATTTTATAATTACTTTATTATGAAATAAGTAAACAGAAATATGAAAAATTATAAAATACTTTATTCAGTGCGCAACCTGGGCCTGTTTGGCTGAACACAAAGCTGATATTCTTCAGCTTTTCCAACGGCACACCAGGCAACATCTCGCGGCACACTAGTGTGCCGCGGAACAGTGGTTGAAAAACACTGGTTTAATGCATTCATTCTTCTGAATGCACACTTTAACAAATTTGGTAACCATGAAGTGAAAGGTAAAGGCTTATCAGACTAAAATTAATCAGAAGAGATATCATTAAGAAAGGATAATGTCCAGCTCCCAGTGACTGAAAAGGTCAACGGGACAGGAGAGTAACACTCCAGTATTCTCTGGGGATTGCTTCTAGGACTTCCCATGGATAATGAAAACTGTGGATAAGAGGGAACACAAAAAAATCCAACAAACTGCTGGGTTGTTGTTGTTGTTTGGCAGTAATGTGCTTTACAGCTGCTGTTTTGCAACAGTAGATTGCTTTATGGCTGTTCTTTGTGATAGTAGATTGCTTTAAAGCTGCTGTTTGTGATAGTAGCTAGGGATGGGCACAAAACAGAAAAATGGTGTTCCATTTTTTCTGTCTCAGAGCCCCACACCTTTCATCTCGTATGATTTTTACAACAAAAATTGGTACAAAATGAAAGAAAAACGAAATGTTTCATTACCTTGTGGTGGCTCCGAAGACTCCAGCAGCAGCTCCAAAGGCTCTGGCGGCGGCGGGCCTAGGCGGGCCTGCCCAGTTGGATGGCTGTAACTATGGCAGCGGCTGCAGCAACTCTAACAGTGGCCGGCCTTGGCCGGCCTGCCCAGCTGGATGGCATGGCTCTAGTGGCAGCCACGGTGACTCCGGTGGTGGTGGGCCTAGGCCAGCCTGCCCAGGTGGCTGGCGGGGCTCAGGCAGCAGCCACGGTGACTCTGGTGGTGGCAACAGTAGGCATAGACTGGCCCGCTGGCCGCTCACCCTCTCCTATGGTGGCAGTGGTGGCTCTGGCAGCAGGATTAGGCTGGCCTGCCAGCCACACGCCCTCTCTGGCCTGGCTGGGTGGTCTCAGTGGCCAAAGACCCGCAGGCAAATCATCATTTTACAGACAGAACAAAATGGTTTGTTTTAACAGAAAAAATAACTGTTTCATTTTGTCTTTAGCAAAATGCTTCTTCATTGTTTCGTTTCATTTTGTTATATAATAAAACAACAAAACAGCATTTCCTTTTTCATTTCGTGCCCATCCCTTGCTTTGCGGCTGCTGAATTATTTATTTAATTTTTTCCTCTGCCAACCATGGATAACTGAATCAGTGGCTAATGAATCAGTGCATACAGGGGTCCTACTGTACCCTGAGAGTCAGCCTTCAAGACTGATGGTGTTGAGACTGTCAGAATGTTTGCTAGTGGATTTGGCCATACAAATCGACCCTGGGATTATGCTTGAACTCACTCAGCAGTTTTAAAGAGCTAACATTACTTCTTTCTGCATCTGAGGACAAAGTAAAAACTCATGGTAGCAGTTGCACTGGAGGAAGCTACCTCCTTATCTCCTCTCGCAGACTCCTTGTCTCCTCTAGCTTAGTAGTGTCTACTCTAAGGCCCTGGTCCCACGTTCCTTTAAAAGCAGTTTAAATTCCTAAATAAATCGTGCCCCAAAATGCCGTCCCCACGGCCACCGGGCATTTTTGGGGGGGGAAACCCCAGTAATGCCCCTTTAAGCGAGGTTTCTTTGACTTACTGGAGAAGTAGGGAATTTTCTGCCTTGCTTAAAATCCACATTTTAAGTAGGCAGACATCATGGGACCACGCAGATGATCCGGGATTCTTTCTTTTCTTTTTTCTCAGAGCACCGACCAGCTGATCGGCGCTGGTTTTTAAAATTTCCAGGCAACTTCGGAGCAAGAGGAAGCTCCTTCTGGCGTCCGTTGCTTTAATTTCCCCCAGAAAGTGGTCCTTTTTAAAAATGCTAGTGCCACCTGCTGGCCAAGGGGGCTGAACTGCACTTTAAAACAAAAATAACCAGCTTTGGACGTGGGAACTCCTGACCCACATAATAAATCACGTGACGGGATGAAGAGGAAAAGCCGGACCTTCAGAATATCAGGATCAAAACCAGGTGAGACTGCAGTGCAATAGATAGTTGTTTCTTAGGAAAGAGAATGTGATCCTTCCTGGCCATGCCTGGAGGTGCCATGAACTGACATTGGCTCCTTCTGAACACATAAAGGGCTTCTTCAATGCAGTGCCCTCTTTCTCAGGTGTCCTGGTTTGAGAAATTGGACGAAGCAGAAGTAATGATAATCTTATATGTAATTGGTCACATTAATGCTTTATTGGGCTAAAAATGCTTTCTCAGGGCATTTCTAAGTGCCCCCTCCATGTGTATGCCTTTTATTTTTAACTTTTTAAGGTCGAGGTGTTCAAAGTAATGAGCAGTGTGACATGATTGTGTAACAGTAACAAATTACATCAGGGGACTTTGCAACTAGTTATGTAACAAATTGCTTTTTAAAATTAACTTGCCAAGCTGTGTCTAACAAGGCAGTAATTTGCCTGGATAAATAGTTGTTCAGAAAAGGGTGGGGGTGAAAAATGTGCACAGCATTTTGCAGGCAAAATTGCTGGGATCTACTCTGAAATGGACACTGCAGTTAAAGCAGGTCCTGCAGAGGCAACTATGCTTCCTTCTTGTCTTGTGTTGGTGGGTACATTTTAGTTGTTGCAGCCTGATGATGGAAAGGGGAAGGCTACCACTTGTCTGCAAGACCCTTATCGGTTCTGGCTTATAAAAGCTGCCAGGGAGGGACTGACCAAGTGGATTCAAGGGATAGTGAATGCCTCCTTTTAGCAGGGTAGAATTCCAGCTCCATTAAAGAGGCAGTAATAAGAAATTTACTGGAAAAAACCCTCATTGGACCCCACAGCATTGGTTAATTACTTGCCAGTCTCTAATATCTAATTTCTCTAATGGGCAGGGTCTCGATCAGGTTGTGGCTTCCCAGCTCCAGATGTTCCTGGAGAAATGAGATAGATTATTTAGATCCACTTCAGTCTGGCTTCAGATCCACTTCAGTCTGGCTTCAGATCTGTTTATCTGTTCACTTTGGTTATGCTAGGAACGAGACAGATGCTGTGTGCCCCTGTTGATTCAGTTGGACCTGTCAGCACCTTTCGATACCATTGACCATGGTATCCTTCTAGGCCATCTCTCTAGGTTGGATCTTGGAGGCACTGTTTTACAATGGTTTTGGTCCTTCTTGGAAGGGAGAACTCAAAAGGTAGTGCTGAGGGAACTTTTCTTTGACACTGTATCCATTGGCCTGTGGAGTCTTTCAGGATTTTGCTTTGTCCCCTAATCTATTTAACATATTCATGAAAATGTTGGGAGAAGTTGTCTAGAGTTTTTGGGGTTTTAGTGTCATGCGTATGTCAGTGACACCCAACTGTACCTCTCCTTTCCATTTAAATCCAATATAGCTGTCTTGTTTCCGCATCAGTGTCTGATGTCAGTGATGGACTGGATGAGGGCTGAAAAAATGAAATTTAATCCAGACAAGAGGTGATCAGTCCAAAAACAGATCAAGGACTAGGGTTGCAGCACTCCTTCTGAAAACACAGATGTTCAGCTTGGGAGTAGAGATGGGCACGACTTGAAAAAAAATTTTTTCGAGTTGTCGTTAGTCGGGCCGGTTCCGTTTCAGGTCGTTTCCGTTTTTCGTGAAAATTCGCAAAAATTAGTCGGTTTGTTTTTTCATTTTTCGTTTTTGTTAGTACTGTTTTTTTGGGGGGGGAGTGGGCTCCTGGAGGCACCTCTGTGGGGTGGGTGCCTCCTCCAGCCCACTATAAAGGGAAAGTGGGCTCCTGGAGGCACCTGTGGGTGCCTCCTATCCTCACCCACTAGGAAGGGGAAGCAGGCTCCAAGACACCCCTCAACATGGGGGTCTCCCCTCCTCACCTGCTGCTGCTGCAAAATGGTATGCAATAGCCATATGGATATTGCATACCAGTTGTGCAGACAGTGACTGTGAAGACTAGTGGATGGCACTGAACCCAGAGCCATAGGTGAGATGCCTAACTAAGGCTCTCACACCACCATGTCTCACACAGAAGGGAATTGTACTTGCGTGTAGTGCAATGCAAGTACATCTGGCTTAGGGTTAAGGTGGGTTAGGGTTAGGGCTAGGGTTAGGCTAGTGACGGGTAAGGTTACGGTGGGCTAGTGGGTTGCACCTCTGGGTGCCTCTCTGACCCACTAAGAAGACAGTCTGTGACGTATGGGTACGGAGTCAAGGGTTAGGGTTAGAGTTAGGGGGCTAGGGCAGGTTTTAGGGGGCTTTTTGGCACATCCCAGAAGTCTCCCAGGCCAAGTGGCCATACGATTGGTGGGATGGCTCCAAAAATTTGCATGGTCGTCCACTCCCACATGGCTGGCCACTCGGCCAGCCCATCATTGCGCAGGTGTAAATAAAATAAAATAAAATAAAATCAATGGAGGACAGAGGAGGAGAGGAGACTGGAGAGACATTTTGTTGCACGAAAAAACCCACTGCTACTGTGAAAAATCTGGCAGTTTATAAATTTTCGCGTGTTTCTGTTGTGCTTGTGTGTTTTTGGACCACGATTTAAAAAACAATATTGCGTTCGCCGCCCCATTTTGGATCCCCCGCCCGCCCCGCATGGCATGGCGACTCAAGTCCGGCTGCCCAGGATGGGGGGTGGCGGGACCCCCCCTCCAGAAACCACCCCTCCGGTAGGTGCCCTGCGCCCTTAGTCAAGCAGGCATTTTTCCGCCTGCTTTTTTGGCCCGGGAATGGGTGGGGGGAGAGTTTAAAAGTTTTTTCCTGTGCTGTCCATGCCGCTTGCTTGCGCTTTAATTGCGGCGGCCGGCGGCCGATGAGACTGGGCTTTTTGCTGGCTGCCTGTGAGCCTGCGGCGAGTCCCACCAGAGCAGCCCAGGACGGGGGATGGGGGGGAGGCCGGGGACCTCCAGAAACAACCCCTCTGGTAGGTGCCCTGAGGCACGGCAGGCATTTTTCCGCCTGCTTTTCGGCCGGGAACCGGGTTTTTTTAACTTTTAAAAACTTTTTTTCTGTGCCGCGTGGCATCGCGCGATCGCGCGATGCAAGGAACAAGCACGACAAATCAGACCAAAATTGTTCATTCGTCGGTTCGAGCTCGAAGTCTGGTGGAGTAATTCCCGTTACCGTTTCCGTAGAGTAACGGAAACGAGTAACGGAAATGGAAACGGGAATACCTCTAAGTCATGCCCATCTCTACTTGGGAATACTCCTGGATTCATCCCTGAGCCTGGATGCCCAACCTTCAACAGTGGCCAAGAGTGCCTTTGCATGGTTGAAAATAATGTGCCAACTTCTTGAGAAGTCTGATATGGCCCCAGTGACACATTCCCTTGTTACATCTCACCTGGATTACTGTAACTCACTCTACATTGTGCTACCTTTGGAAAGTGTTCAGAAACTTCAAATGGTCCAAAATGCCACAGCCAGATTGTTAATTCAGGCTGGTAATAGGGAATATATAACTATCCTGTTCTTGCAGCTCCACTGACTGCCAATCTGGGGGCAATTCAAAGTACTGGCTTTAATTTATGAAGCCCTAAACAGTGTGGGTCCATGCTATCTAAAAGACTGCATCTCCTTCTCTGAGCCTGCTTTAAGATTATCAGGGAAGGTCTTTTTCTCGGTCCCACCACCTCACAGGTGAGCTTGGTGGGTACACAGGAGAAGGTCTTCTCTGTGGCGGCTCCTAGATTCTGGAACTTCCTCCCACAGGAAACAAAGCTGGCCCCATCTTTCCTGTCCTTCTGCAGGTAGGCAAAGATCTTTCTCTTCAGGCATGGTTTTCTTTAATGACTGGGCAATCTGAGAACGGTTTTAAAAGACTATTGTGCTCTGTTGTTTTAAATGTGTTTTAGTACTGATCTTAGTCATCATTTTAATATACTGCCTGTTTAATTCTTTCAAATATTTGTATGCCTCTCGTGTTTAGCCTTTAAATGTTGTTTTATGATGTAAGCCACCATAGGTACTTTTGGAGAGTTAGGTGGGATAGAAATATTTTAAATAAAGTAATGATAATTAATAAATAGCAACCAGGATCTTGCCTGTCCTTGTGGCACAACATGGACCATTGAATATCCTCACGTACCGGTCCCACCACCAGCTTGACAGCTCAGTGTGGTGGAGCTGGGCAAAAGAGATGCCAATAGGAAAGAGAGGCAGAAGAGAAGCCAAGCTAAAGAAGGCTCGGGATAACAAACAATGCATGACAATGAAGTAAACAAACCCCGCTCTTATTTCCTTATCTCTTTTCAGTTATGCGGTTTCTTGGTAGAGTATGATGAAAAGACATCACTGCCCTGGAGAGAAACTGCACTATCAGAGACAGTAGTGGGTTCCCGCAACAGAAGCACATCCTCTGCTGTGCATCCTGCTCGCCTATAATAGAAAACATGACAGCTTTATCTGCAGCCCTGTTATTCCCCTTGAAAGCACGCTTAAGAAAGATTAAAGTTAAAGCAGGGAGGGGTTGGGGGGGGAGAGAGAGAGAGACTCAGAGTCCGCCTTTTGTCATCCAGTCTATATCTCACTTGGTATGTTCTTTGATAAGGGGACTTTGGTGACTGAAATACAGATCAAAGTGGTGGTCTGGGGATAATCAGAAGAAAAGAAAGGTTGGCGACAACAAGAAGGAAATGGCCCCGGTATCTTTCCGTTGTTGGGAGCCTATGGCCTTCTTATTTTTATTTTAGTCTGAAGAGAAACAGTATGCATTTCCTTTGAAAAGAAAATTGAAATGAAGTGAGAAATAGAGAAGAGAACAGTCGAGAATAGTTCACCTTAGATCCATTTCAGGCTGGCCTCAACCTTGGTTACAGAACAGCTTTGGTCACCTTGATGGATGACCTATACCAGAAACTGGACAGGGGAATGTGTTCCCATTGGTTCTGCTGGACCTCTCTGCAGCTTTTGATACCATTGATCATTGAATCCTTAAGGAGCCCCACTACAGGAAGGTTCTTGCAGTATTTATTTATTTATTTATTTATTTATTATATTTATATCCCGCTTATCTCCAACAAAGGACTCTAAGCGGCTAACAACAAATATCACAAAACAACAGAGCACAAATCACTAGTATAATAAATTAAAACATATATCCTCCCAGGATCCTAAAATCCTAAAATCCTAAGACCTCCAAATGCATCCCAACATGTCTAAGACATAAGTCTTGATATATAAAATTGGAGGCACAATGGTCATACTACTACTACCAATAGTAATAGCGATGGCGGAAAGGGCAAAAAAAAAAAAAAATTAAAATTCGCCAAAGGCCTCTCGAAATAGAAAGGTCTTTAAGGATTTTCGAAAGGCCTGCAGGGACTCTGCAGAGCGCACTTCGCTAGGGATGGCATTCCATATGGATGGGGCTGCCACAGAGAAGGCCCGGTTCCGGGTGACCGACTTCCGGGCCTCTCGAGGAGTGGCAACCCGGAGCGAGTGCGCTCGCACCTGCCGAACTGGGCGGGCCGAGATGGATCGCTGGACGATACGCTCTGACAGGTATTCCGGTCCCAAGCCATGGAGGGTTTTATAAACTAAAACCAGGACCTTGAATCTAATCCGGGCTGCAACGGGCAACCAATGCAGGCGAGCCAGGACTGGGGTGATATGGTCATAACGACGCACACCAACCACCAGCCTGGCTGCCGCGTTCTGTACCTGCTGCAGACGCCGGAGAAGAGTCAAGGGCAACCCCATGTAGAGCGCGTTACAGTAGTCCAGTCTCGAGATCACCAGTGCTTGGACCACTGTTCTCAGAGAGTCAACATCCAGGTACGGGCGGATCTGGGCGATCTGGCGAAGATGGAAATAAGCGGCCCTGGTCACCGACGCCACCTGGGCCTCCATGGTTAGCGCCGGGTCCAGGACCACGCCCAGATTCCGCACCCTCTCCACAGGCTGGAGGGAAACCCCCCCCAGCTGCGGAAGAGGGCCACCGTACCCAGATGGTGAGCTCCCAAAGAACATAACCTCCGTCTTCTCGGGGTTGAGCCTAAGCCTGTTCGCCCCGGTCCAGGTCAGGACCGCGTCCAGGCACTCATCAAGGATCCTCACAGCTTCCACTGCAGAGGTGGAAAAGGAGAGATAGAGCTGCGTGTCATCAGCGTACTGATGACAGCAGACTCCAAATCTCCTAACGACCCCAGCCAACGGCCTTACGTAGATGTTGAACAGCATCGGGGACAGCGACGACCCCTGTGGAACCCCACAAGGGAGTATCCAAGGAGCCGACAACTCCCCCCCATGCAGAACGTACTGTGGACAGTCCTCCAGGAAGGATCGGAGCCAGCTGCAAGCAGTGCCCCCGATACCAACCTCGGAGAGCCGATCCAACAGGATACCGTGGTTGACGGTATCAAAGGCCGCTGACAAATCCAGGAGAACCAACAGGGTAGAGCAACCCCTGTCGGCCGCCCGGATTAGGTCGTCTTGCAGCGCGACCAAAGCTGTTTCGGTCCCCCGACGAGGCCTGAACCCGGACTGGCAAGGATCGAGGCACTGCCGATCCTCCAGGTATGACTGCAACCGAACCGCCGCCACCCTCTCGATCACCTTGCCCATGAACGGGACATTGGCAATTGGACGATAGTTGGTTAAATCGTCCGAAGGGAGGCCAGGTTTTTTAAGAATGGGCTTTACCACCGTCTCCTTCAGACGGGAGGGAAAAAACCCCTCGCTGAAGGAGGCGGTAGCAATAGCCGAGGCCCATTCAGCCATAGTCCCGCTGGCGGATTTAATAAGCCAGGCTGGGCAGGGATCGAAAGGGGTGGACGCCGGTCGGCAGTGAGCCATAGCCTTGGAGGCCTCGACAGCGGAAACAGGCCCAAGCACATCCAACCGAGGCGACGAAGGCGGCCCAGCAACCGGGGGTGCCGGGGCAGTGCTACTGCAACCGGAGTCGAAGCCGGCCCAGATGGCCTCTATTTTAGAACAAAAAAAGGCTGCAAAATTCTCACTACTGAACTCAGTAGGAGGAGGCCTAGCCAGACTGGGATTGGTGAGGTCCCGAACCACACGGAAGAGCTCCGCTTGGCGGTTCGAGGCCTCACCAATTCTCAGGGAGACAAAAGATCTTTGGGCCTCCCTGATCGCGTTGGAATAGCGCCTAGTCTGGGAAACAACAGCAGCCTTACTAATAACCGTCCGGGTTCTTCTCCAGCTGCGCTCTAGTCTTCTCCGCACCTGCTTCATCGCTCGGAGCTCGGTCGTAAACCATGGCGAGGGCCGAGCTCGACACCGGAGAAGACGCTTAGGGCGATCCGGTCGATGGTCTGGGCAGCTGTATCAAACCAATGGTTGGCCACAACCTCGGCCGCGCACCAGTCAGTTCTCCAGGAAGTGCCCCAAAGACTTCCTGGAACCGATAAGGGTCCATGAGTCTTCGGGGCGGGCCAAAACAGGAGGCCGATGGTCCCCGCGAGGGGGGCCGGAATCGCCAAAGGGAAAGTAAGCAGGTGGTGGTCTGACCATGACACAGGAAGGGGACAATGCCCCCAACCTCCAGACTCGAAGTCCCGACATGGAGGAAAAGACCAGATCCAGGGTGTGGCCAGACCTGTGGGTGGGGCATACAACATGCTGGGACAGACCCATGGAAGCCATGGATTCCATGAACTCGAGAGCTGCCCCAGAGAGCTCACCGCCGGCATGCACATTGAAGTCACCCGCAACCAAAGGCGCGGGGACTTCAATAGTGCAGCCCCGATGAACTCGGAGAGCTCCGAGAGGGATTGAGCTGGGTTGCGGGGAGCACGGTAACCCAGCACAATGCCAAATCTGTCCCGCTGTCCCACCAACAGGTGAAGGCACTCTAACCCCTGGCTAACCAGAGTCGAGGCCCTGCAGACATAAAAAGAGTCCCAATGGACGATGGCGACCCCACCTCCCTTCTGACCCTCCAGCCTTCCCACACCCTGGACCAGATACCCGGGCGGGCACAACAGGGAGAGGGAAGCCCCCCCCTCTGCACCCACCCAGGTCTCGGTGATGAGAGCCAGGTCAGCCCGCCCATCTTGGATGGTATCGTATATGATGGGGATTTTGTTATGGACTGACCTGGCATTCAACAGAATGCAGGAAAGGCTGGAGGCACTGGAGAAGTGACTCCCGGACACGTGGCAGAGAGCCGAGGGGTCAGAACGCGGGACAGGCACAAGATGCCTGACCCGGGTTCTTCTGATCTGACGAACCCCCCGGCTACAAGCGTACCGCCCACGGCCCGTCACAGTTGGTATATGAGTCCCTGCAAACATGGCGAGGGAAAAAAAAAAACCAATTCAACCTAATTAATATAAACACTCCTACAAATTACAAGTAATACAATAAATAAGTTACAAACAAATAACAACTATGAACAAACAGTAGGAAATAATAATAATAAAAATGGTAAACAAATCTTGACTAACAAACGAATCTTAACTATCAAATGAACAATAAATAACAAAACGGGCAAAACGCCAGGAGAGATGTAAACCACCTGGGAGTTAGGGAGGAAGGAGGCCAGGAAATCGAGGCTCTGATGGTTAATGAGAGGTTACTGTGTTGTGGAGGCACTTGGCATTGAAGGTGGCTAAGGTGCCGGACCTGATTGTCACAAATATAACAGCACCGCCCTGATTCCAAAGTCCAGGCTCGAGCCCCCAGCAAGAGATCCCCCCCATCACACCCCAACTCCACCAGAAGGCTCGCCAACAGAACTCCAGTCCCCTTACTCTCCACAGATAACTGGAGGGAGGTGATGTAATAAATAGGTAAGTCTCCCCCCCAAGGCATAAGCACCAATCCTTGAGAGGGAAGGAAACAGGAGACCCAGCTGCTTCCAAGCGTCTCCGGTGGTAAAGGGCAGGGCAGCCCCAGGCAAATAGATGGATTCCGGTTTCTGAGAACAAGTCCCGGCGATGGCAAGGAGCCCAGGACCCCCTGGAGCACCGGCAGCCGATCTGCTGCCCGGGACCACCAACCGCCAGAGGCTACAACGGGCGATGAAAAGCAACCACCAGCAGCCGACATGCTGCCCGAGTCCCAGGAACAGGCGGCACACCGGCGGCCGAGCTGCCGCCCGAAAACCACCAAAGGGCGGCTAGGCTACCGAGCAATCTGTAGGCGGCACCGGCGGCCGACTTGCCGCCCGAGTTCCAGAGCGAAGGGCGCGCCGACAGCCGAACCGCCGCCCGAGAGCCGCCAGCAGCGAGAGCACTGATAAATGCCTCTCTTATGCCCTCACCAAACAATCCATCCTTCATGGCTGAACTCAGAAGATAATATTGGGCGACTCCTGTTCAACACTCTGGCCCTTGGCCCATAGGTCAATCCTGTTCCCCACTTTATTCAACAGCTACATGAAACTTCTGGGAGAGGTTGTCCAGAGTTTTGGGGGTTCAGTGCCATCAGTATGTTGATGACACCTATCTCTTGACTTTTTTTCCATTTGATTCCATTGAAGCTGGTCTGAATCTACACCAGGCAAGAGGGGAGGTGTTTCTCGTCAGTCACAAGATAAATGAGGGAATAGGGATATACCCTATACTGGATGAAGTCATACTCCACCTGAAAAGTCACATTCGCAGCTTGTGTGTACTCCTGGATTCATTGCATAGGTTGAACGCATAGGTTTTAGTGGTGGCCAGGAATGCCTTCATAGAATTAAAGCTGGTGTGTCAGCTGCACTTATTCTTTGAGAGGAGTGTTCTGGCCATAGTGACCCATGTGTTAGTTACCTCTCATCTGGGTTATGGCAATGCATTATGGAGTTGTCTTGGAAGAGCCTTTAGAGACTTCAACTGGTTCAAAATGCTGCAGCCAGACCACTGCAACTCCTTTATCAGAATAACTTCGCTGGCTGCCAGTATTCCAGGCTCACTTCAAAAGGTTGGTCATGACCTACACATCCCAACACAGCTTGGGTACAGACAATTGGAATGATTGTATCACCCCACAATATTCTCTTCAGCTTTTACGATCTTATGAGGAATGCCTGTCTCTCTGTTCCACCACCTTCCCAAGCTTGTTTGGTGAGGGCATAAGAGAGGCATTTCTCAGTGGCTACTTCAAGGCTTTGCAATGCTGTGCCCTGAGATGCCAGGTTGGGACCCCTCCCTCTTGTCCTTCCATCACCAGGTAAAGAATTTCCTTTCAGGCAGGCTTTTAAAGTAATCAGTGTGTGTGTGTGTGGGGGGGGTTCTAGGGAATTGTGTATTAATGACATGTAGCTATTTCTTAATGTTTTTAACATTTGTTTTTATCTTGGCTTTAATCTTGATTAATGCTTAATTGCATTTTAATAAAGTTTGATGTAGTTTTGACCTGTTATTATTGTAAAATTTAAGTTGTTCAGAGCCTCCTTGGATTCATAATATGGGGATAATAAACCAATCCATCCTGCCACATAAAAGACAGTTTTTAGAGAATAATTGGAGCAACATGGAAGCTTTCACCTTTGTTCTGATACCATAGTGCTGTGAATGGCCATCTGTTGTCTCTGGAACATGAGCAGCCAACAGAATGACAATAAAGCCAGCCCAGAAGCCAGAGGCAATTGCTGGCAAAAGTCTTAACATCCCAGTGCAACTCGGAACATTTTCTAAGTTGCAGTCAGAGATGTTGACATGGAAATAGTTGTGGCTGTCCCAATTAGGGATGAAGAGGGCCAGAACATCATAAACAGCAGGAGATGGCAGAAGACTCCCAGTTTCTCAGTGCTGGCATTGGCAAGGCTGGCCTTACTCTTAGACTGATTATGGCATGTGCCTTAGGGATCCAGTACTGGTATAGGTGGGGACAACAAGACAGGGGAGAACAGAAGTAGTTGTATGTGGGCCGTGTATCCTTATGTTACTCTATTATTCTCAAGAGGACACCATGCCATCGTCAGTGTCATAATGAGAAATAAGATTGTCTTCTGTGTATGAAATGGAAGGTACCATCTTGGCCTTGGCCTTCGCTGAGACGGATCTAAGGAGCAAGTATACATAGATCAGGTGGCACTCATGGAAAATTGGGGGGGGGGCATTGTCCTTTCACATCCACATGTCAAAGGGCTAGGTTTCCAGGTCAGCAGCTTCCCTGTCCCTGAGATTTTAGAGCTAAACCTGTGGCAAGAGCTTGGCCCAGTGATATCACAGGAGGAAGGTCTTTGTGTAAAAATGACAAAAGAATGCACAATGTGCCTGCATGTGCAGAAAGATGGAAGCTCAAACTCTGTTTCTTCTATGTAACTGATTGTTTTCTTCTACAGAAGATGGGGATTTTACTCTGGGTGGTGTTAGGGTGACCTATTATGCTAGCTAGGGACTCATGCTTTAGGACAGTGGTTACATCTACTCTGCCATCTTTCTTCCTAGTTGCCCTGAAAGTTGAACAAAGAAGCAAAACCAAAAAACCATGCTGAACTTAGTGTTAGAACATACAACTGTAAAAAGATTGCAAATCAAGCCTGCCAGAATAGTCACACCCTGAGACAAACAATAGGGATTTCCTGTAGTTCCCCTTAAACTAACTTGACAGGCTAGTCTTATTCAGAGCAGAAATGGAGAGCAAGCATAGAAGTGCCCCATCTGCGCCAGCAAGATCCCAGGGCTTGCATCCACTGTGCAATCAGTCATGTAGCCAGTCACATGACAGGTAGACCCCCAGAGAGGACAGGACATTAACACACTTGTTTTATATGTGCGGTGAGATGGATAGAGAACCACACAACAGACATGTGACCATCTTGGAGGTGGCACCAGTTGGGACGGGAGTAAAGAAGGCAGGCCAGGCATTAAAGGCATTGCACACAATCAGATCAAACTAGTTCCTCCTCCAGCCCTGCTTGTACTGAGATCCCCCCCCCCCAAAAAAAATCTGGAGACCTGGGAAAGCATAACAATTTGCTGAGACTGCAGTTCTGAGACATGGCAAACCTCTGCAAGGCCATACGCAGAAGCTCAAGTAGTACAGGTATCTCTTAAGAAATGATACAATTGCTCTTGCTCTGAAACATACCCTAGAGTTGGACTCTGTCACAATTCCTCCTCCACTACGAAGGCCTAGAAGATGTCCTCAGGAAACCAATGACCAGTGGCTGCAATGACCAAAGCAAAAGACATTGTGAGAGATGTGAATCTGTGAATATGTCATTAAATGGAGTGAGGTGGTAGAGCACCACAACCATCTAAAATCCCCCTTTGTGATTGTTAAACAATGCCTATATGTAAGAGCTTAGAAAAAATTACTTTCTTAGATGACAACTCCCACAGTCCTTCAGTTAGACAATGCTGCCTAAAAGGGATGGAGAATTCTGGTCGAAAAAGTAATGTCTCCAAGCTCTGTTTTATTTTCCAAGTATATATACTTGTCATTCTTGCTCACAGTGTGCCTTTAGATATCTACGTAGATGTGGAGAGAATCTAATTGTATTTTGAAATTACTTTCATCTTCTTTTTAACAGAATCAGCGTTTCCCTCACTCTTGCAGAAAATGCATCAAGAGAAGCCAATTAAGATCTGGCAAAGTGGATACAAAAGCAAGATAAAAAAATCTTGTTTTTTAAAAACAGAATTTATCTGATTTTTGCTTCCACGTGAGTAACTAGTTTTACCACTTCATAGATATTGCATGTTTATTTCAACGCAGACTTTCATACACTTAAAAGCTCCTTACATGGATTTTTGTACCTGCTAGAGAGGGGTGAAGGGAATTTAAGAAATTAGAGGTACATTATTCGCCTTGTTAGAACTCAAGTAAGAACAGGTAACCTTCGGTTCCCTGGGGAACAGAAGAATCCTTACATTGCACAGCAATAGGAGAGCAAAATATTTCATCACCCCTTCCTCAGATCGCCCTGGTTTATGCCACCTTGAACCTGGTGCCTTTTTGCTGTACTGGGTTACAATTGCCCCTCCCCTTCCCCCTAATGAGCTGTTTAATTGTTTTACCCAGTTTGGTGCTCACACAGACATCATAATATTTGTGTGCATGTTTGGGGTGACATGACCATATCAAGGTCAAAATCTGCAATACTTTTGCAGCAAATGCATAGCGGCAGCTTCTATCCACAGTGAAGGGATCAGTTTGCATCTTATGCACAAACTTTCACTGGGTATTACAAAACATTTTTGTTGTTGTTGTGTCATTACAGTCATGATTGACTCTTCGTGACTCCATGTTCATGGAGTTTTCTTGGCAGGAATACTGGAGTGGCTTGCTAGTTGCTACTTCAGGTGCCTACAGCACCTGGTATTCCCTGGTGGTCTTCCATCCAAGTACTAACCAGGCCTGACCCTGCTTAGCTTCCGAGAATCAGGCCTTCTCAGGAATCAGGTCTTCTACCAAATGGACCAAATGGTATCTGACTGAAGCGTCCTCCTTGATTTCTAGTAGCTGCATATGTTGATTGTTATTGATTGCTGCACTTTCCATTCTTAGGATACCATCTTATTGAGGAAAGGCACCAATACAGCTGTAAGAACCTCACACTTGGAGCAATCTCTGCCTTGCATCTGAACAAGCCTAAGACTGCCATGTTCAAAGAACCAGAGCTTCTGCTTCTGTAAAGGGGTAATGAATACGCCCTTGCACAAACACTTGGGGGGGGGAGGGGCGAACAACTTTACACACAATTGACAGTTTTGTGTATGGTGAACTGAAAACAAAGAGGATTCTTGCTGGGAGAGGTGTATGCACTTTTGTATTTTTTTACTGAGGCTTCCAGAATTAGAGAGTGAGGCGTAGCCCATTAAGCTCTCAAGGGTGCCTCCCAAAGAACTACAACTCATGGGAGAACCTGCAGTTTCCAGAGAGGAGCATGGCAGTTTCCTTGTCTTTTTTTGAAATTAGAAACATGCTGCCAAGGGCAGTGATGGAAATAGTTGATAGACTTCTATTTCTGGGCTGGATGTCCCAGAATTCTCTCTGGGGGATCTCTGGAGAGTTCTGAGCGCTGCAGTCCTAACATGCAAGAGAATTGCAGTCTTAAAATCCAAAAGAGCCCATGTCTCAACGCCTTTTTCCCCAGCCCACATCAAACTAAGGCTATGACTACAATGGTCATACTGTGGGAGATGCTCGGATTATAATATGGATGAATTCAAAATAACTTTTTACTAGCTGCATAATCCAAAAGCTGTTTTGAATCAGTCTGGCTCTTTTTGTTCCCAAATAAGGGTGTTTTCCCCTCTTCTTCAGGTGGGCTTCTACTTTTTTCTATATGGACTAATCTGAACCGTTTTTTTCTCTCTCTCTCATGTAGTTAGCTGGGATGTATTCATCTAAAGATGTGGTGTTTGGATGATGTAGACCAGGCATGTCCATTCTTTGCCCCTCCAGATGTTTTGGACCGCAACTCCCACAGTCCTTTGTCACTGGCAACCTAAGCTTAGAATTCTGGGAGTTGTGGTACAAAACATCAGGAGGGCCAAAGTTTGGGCATGCCTGATGTAGACCAACATTTCTCAGTATTTTTCCCCCCATGGCCATATAAAAGAAATATAGGATCAGGATTGTACAAGTGCCATAAAGAGCCTTATAAAGTAGTGTGGGCAGAATTGTTTCCAGTCTGTTCATGCCATCAACTGTGCCAGGGCCTCCCAGGGGGCTATTTGTCCCTTGCTGAGAATTTTATATATATAGTACATGCATGAGACTAGCATTAGATCATATTATCTCTCAGTCATCATTATTATTTCCCATATTTATGCCTTCATCCATTGCCTGTCACATCAGCAGAGACAGAACAAGAGAAAGAAAGGATGGGAAGAGGTGGGACCAGAGGAAAGGAGAGAGAGGGCTGTTGAGGGCTGGAAGGCAAATCATATTTTATCCTGGATGAATAGTGAAATCCTGAACAGACATGGGCACGACTTGGCGAAATTCTCGTTTCCATTTCCGTTCCTCGTTTCCGTTACGCAACGGAAACGGTAACGACAATTAAGCCGTCAGAACCCAAACTCGAACCGATAAAAGAAAAATTGGGTCTGATTTGATGTTGTCGTTCATGGCATCACAGGGATCGCGCGATGCCAAGCGGCACAGAAAAAAAGATTTTTTTAAAAAACCCGATTCCCGGCCAAAAAAGCAGGCGAAAATATGCCTGCCTGAGTGAGGGCACCTACCAGAGGGGTGGTTTTGGGGGGGCTGGCCTCCCCCCTCTCCTGTCCTGGGCTGCTCTGGTGGGGGGCATCCTCGTCGTCTCACCATGCCATGCGGTGCAGAGGAATCCAAAATGGCGACCACAATATTTGTTTTGAAATCGTGATCCAAAAACCCACCAAAGCACCACACAGAAACATGCGAAAATTAGGTATTTTAACTGCCTGAATTTTTACAGTAGCAGCAGTGGGTTTTTCTTGCAATAAACGTCTGTCTCCAATCCCATTGATTTTATTTTATTTTATTTTTATTTTTATTTTTTTACACCTGCGCAATGATGGGCTGGCCATGGGATGGGACCATGCAAATTTTTGGAGCCATTCCATCAATCGCATGGCCACTTGGCCAGGTTTTGACTGAGACTTCTGGGATGTGCCAGTCGGGCATAAAAAGCCCACTATAACCCTAGCCCTAACCCTAACCCTAACCCTAACCCTAATCCATATGCCAGTACACTGTCCTTCTTAGTGGGTCAGAGGCACCCAGAGGTGCAGCCCACTAACCCACCCTAACCTTAACCATTACCCTAAGCCTAGCCCTTTCCCTAACCCCAACCCTAAGCCAGATTCGTACGCAAGTACGCAAGTGTACGGAAGTACACTGTCCTTCTTAGTGGGTCAGAGTGGTGCATCAAAAGGTGCCTCCAACTCCAGACCCACTCCCTCCCTAAGCGTAACCTGTACGCCAGTACGCCAGTATGCTTTCCTTCTTAGTGAGTCAGAGAAGCGCCGATGAGGTGCCTCTGACACACTAACCCCCAACCCTGGCTAATTTGGCTAACATAATGTTCTTAGTGAGACAGCGAAGTGCCGACGAGGTTTCCTGTCACACTAACAACCCAACATAATTGGTTCACAGCAGCTACGCGTTACGCTTCCCTTCCCTTCTGGGTCAACTCAGAGGCACCCACAGAGGTGCCTCCCAGGGCCCACCCCTTCCCCTAAACCACTGTACAAATGACAGACGACAAACAAAACTACAAATTTTTGAAAAATTTCATGACAAACAGAAACGAGCCGAAACAGGCCGGCTCCGACACATGACAACGCGAAATGTCATTTTTCCTGGTTGTGCCCATCTCTAATCCTGAATCAATCTGCAGCCCCTGTGTGAGCATTGTCTCCAATTTCAAACGCAATACAGGCTGCAAATCAAATCAATCCCGTTTGACTTTCATGTTTAATCATACATTTAGTGGATTATATCACACTTTATGTAACTAATAATCGGCAGCCAACCAAACCGTTAAAGAGACATCTTTTGCAAATAATTATATAGAAAAAATATGGGCCATTACCTCTTCATTTCACACAGAAAAGCAACATTCCATTTACAATTAATTGTATTTATTATTTATTTATGTTACCCTCTGCTATAGTGTTTCCTCGGTTCATTCTTCTGTTATGCAAGCATATGACGCAGTTCTTAAAACGTGGATGCAGACATATCAGTGACTGAAAATGGTCAGTTTCTGTAGTTATGCAATCTTATTTTTGTTGTTAGCATAAGGAACAGGGCCTTTAGCCTTCTAAGACTCAGTTATTTCCATCTCAATTTCTAGCTTTTGTAAAGAGAGTAAAACTATTGGCTTGCCTCCTCCTTGGAAGGAGATCCAATATTTGTTATTAAGACCACACATGGAACTGAAACTGTACCTTAGACAAATGCTTGTTAAAACAATACTGTGTTTTCCTGGTCTCAAAAGCCACCCCAAGTAGATCAGGGTGAACAACCGTGGCTTTCCAATCATCTTTGGCTTACAACCCTCATCATCCCTGAGCAGCAAAGCTTGGGGGGGGTGCTATGGGAGATACCATGCAAAAACATGTGGAGGTCCACAGCTTTCTACCCAATGTCATGAATTCTTGCCAATGGCAACCTCTATAATTTCAGGCCCTGGTATATTGATGGATGTGTCCTCTGCAGTCCCTGAACCCTTATCTGCCTTGGGATGACTCATACCTACCTACCTTTTCAAAATGCACTACCGGACCCCCCCGCGCCGATCACAGGGGTTAGGGACCCACCCAACCTGCTATGGCTGAAAATCCGCGATGTGGATGCGGGTTGGTGGGGGGCCGGGGGTGAGGGGCCACCCCAGCAGTGCACGGCGGTGGCGTTGGGAGTTTGGATCCCCACCACCGCTGCCAGGCACTGCAGAGAGCTGCCTCGGAGCAGCGGGCGGCGGCGGTGTGGGGGTTCTGATCCCCCGCTGCTGCTGCTGGGCGCTGCACAGAGCCACCTCAGAGCAGCATGCAGCATGAGGCATGGGACATCCCATCCCCCACCGCCACCACCAGGCGCTTCGCAGAGCCAACATCGCTCCCCGCGCACCCACTACCCTAGGGGAGGGCGGGTGCACGGGGAGCAATCTTTGGAAAGGGCTCCAGCTGCAGAGGCAATGGCTTGTCTCCTTGCTGAGAGCCCTTTAAACATTGCTCCCCATGCACCCGCTACCCCAGGAGAGGGCAGTCGGGCGGAAGCGATCTTTGAAAGGGCTCCGGCTGCAGAGACAAAAGCTTGTCTCCACAGCCCAGAGCCCTTTAAACATCACCCGCTGCTGCCCGCACCCCAGAGGGGAGGGCAGGTGAGCCCTTTGGGGGTACTGCGGTCCCACGATATAGCAGGGCCACGGTCTGTGAATCGCGAAAGGGCAGGGGACCACTGTATTATTTTTAGGCTTGATGCAGTTCAAGAAAGATTTTCTCTGCCATAAGATACGACAAAAACATCTATCTCAACTCAGAAAAAGACATTAGAGATAGTGTTTCATTTTGTTTCATTTCATTTTAGTCTTTATTTTTTTCATTTTGTTAATAATGGATTTTTTAAAAGATTTTTTATCACAAAACGATATGATTCATAAGTCTATAAATAATGGGGAGCTTTCCTTTTTTATTTAGCAGGGAGCCCTCTGCCCTAAATCAAAGACCCTCCTTAAAAATTACAATCAATTTGCTTTCAAGCAAAGAACACTCTGCAAAAAAGCAGGAAACCGAATGGCTAGCTGCTGCACACAGCGATCAAAGAGATAAGCTAAACAGCTGATTGGTGGGGAGGGAGGGAAATATTTAAAACATTACATCCACAGTCCTATTTAATCAGGAAAAGAAAACAATCAGTTTAAACTTTAAATCAACTTGCAGACAAAGGCATAGTCAGCAGGGAAGGCAATGGAAGAGCTCAGCTCCTGGCCCGCTGCAGGCAGATCAAGATCAGATATAAGCTAGCTCAATAGATGAGGTGCAGGAAGGAAGGAAAACAAATCAATCAGTTTAAAAATAAACCTCCTGTTCCCAAGATGGCTGGCTCAAGAGGCTTCTTGCCACTAGGACAAATCGTTTCATTTCTGAAACAAAAAAATGCTGTTTTGTTTCATTTCTTGATGACATGATGTTTGCTGTTTCATTTCATTTGGTAACGTTTCATAAGCTTATGAAACGATGAAATAGCATATCATTTTTTTATAAAGTGCCTATCCCTAATTAGAGATAGTCATCAATTTCAGCTAACAGCATACTAATTAGAGATGGACACAACTCAGAAAATGGTGATTCATTTTGGTTCTATGTCAACGTCAACAAATCAGAAAAAATGAATTTATCTTTTCTGATGAATTGATGAATTGTTTCATACATTCATTTTTCACTCTAACACCCTCCAGGGAACCTAGAAAACAAAAAATTTACAGGGAAGCATCCCACAATTCTCCTGTACAAGCCCACCATGTTTGGTGAGGTTTCAGACGTCTGAATTATACACCCACAAAAGTGGCCCCCTCAGGAAAGTGTCCTTTAGCACTGGTTTGGGGAAACCTAATTTTAACAGAATTGGAGAGATTATAGAGAAGTGTCAGGGGAAGTTTCCCTGCAATGTTGGTGTCCCTAGTGTGTAACTTAAATTCTGAAAACAAATCATCCAAAAAAGCAAGGTGAGCTGCATGATCCTGGAGATAAGAGAAGCTCTTGCCATGACATTTAGGGCCTTTTTACACGACCCCTAAGATCCGCTGGCCACTTAAATTCGGACCAGAGATCTTAGGGGTTCCTCGTTCTTCCTCTGTCCCCACCCCCCTCGGCACTTCCTGGTTGCTGGCTGCCTGAGGGATGGAGAAAAAAGAAAGAAAAGAATGCCTTCTTACCTCCGTTTTGTTCCGGGCAGCATTCAGATCTTTTAAAGGGGCGGGGCGCAAAAAAAGAACAAACGGAAGCCAGGAGAGCCCTGCACTCACTATCCTTACACCGGATCAAATATTTGTCACCTCCAAAAAGCAGGTACAAGAAAACTGCTGTTTGGTCTTGCTAAAGTGGGCGGGGTCGCACTTAATTGTCTGCAAAGTCCGGAGCTGGTGGGTAAACATTTTTAAGGTCCGGACCTTGCAGCCATTTACGGCGGAGCTTAGGGGTCATGTATAAACGCCCATAGACACCTACCTTACTTGAGAATGTCTATCTTCCTGTAATGGGCTATCTCAAACATCTATTCCTGGGCATAGGTTGCTGAATTTGTGAAACAACCAAAATGCAGGAAATTGTGCCTTTATTTCATTTTTCAAAATTACATTTGGACTACATGATGAAGAGGTAAGTCACTAGGTTTGTGGGTTTGCTTTTGTCTTTGGTCTGCTCTGTATAACCATGGGTTGCCTCCAAGAAGGCAACAAGGCTCGTGATGATTCTTCTCTCACACCCCATGATAGCATGGACCTCCTGATTTTAACCCTGATTTTTAACTTATATAGTGAAGGTTGGGACAATTTTCTCCCAGAAGACCTTATTCTGTAACAAAATCCTCCTAGGGCATTGTTGGCCAAACGTTGGCCCTCCAGATGTTCTGGACCACAACTCCCAGAATTCCGAGCCTGTATTCCCAGTGGCAAAGGATGGTGGAAGTTGTGGTCCAAAACATCTGGAGGGCCGAAGTTTGTCCACCACTGCCCTAGGGGCTTCAGGCTAGACATGAGTGGGATAGCGGCCACAGATAAGCAGGACTGGAAGCTTTGTTCTCTCTCTTTTTCCATTTCTTCCCAACCTCCATTGCCTCTATTAACATCAAAGAAAGATTGCGAAGAATTTGAAAAATTGTCCGGCCTCTCAGTGGTGAAAAAAGTTAAATATTTGGGAATTAACTTATCTCTCACGAACTTAAATCTCTTTGAGGATAATTATAATATGGTATGGAACTTGATTAAGAGAGATCTGGAAACATGGAATAGATTGAACTTGTTGTTGATGGGAAGAATTTCGGTGATAAAGATGAACGTGCTACCAAGGTTGTTATTTCTATTTCAAATGATCCCAATACTTAGAGGAATAGGCCACTTTAAGGAATGGCAGAAGATATTGTCCAAATTTGTCTGGCAAGGTAAAAGACCCAGAATAAGATTTAAATTGCTAACAGATGCCAAGGAAAGGGGAGGATTTGCCATGCCAGACTTGAGATTGTACTACGAAGTGGCCTGCCTCGGTTGGATAAAAGATTGGATTACTTTAGTTGATGAGGATCTATTGGATTTAGAAGGCCATGATAACAGATTTGGTTGGCACGCTTATCTTTGGTATGACAAAGTGAAAGTACATAAAAGTTTTATGAATCATGTAATTAGAAAGTCACTACTTCAGGCCTGGGAATGGTTGAAACCCCTTTTAGAGAGACATACACCGAGATGGTTATCCCCGATTGAGGCATTGGCGATCAAGAGGAAAGATAAAGAAGGAGTGGGGGTCACCTATGGTGATGTGTTATTCTTTTCAGAAAAAGGTCCCAGACTGAAGTCTTATGATATGTTGAAAGAGAAGTTAACAGGCTGGTTTCAGTACCATCAACTAAATGACATTTTTCAGAAAGATAGAAAGGTGTCTGGGTTTGGAGAGAAGGAATCTAAGTTCCAAACCATAATCATGGGCCCAAAAAAGAAATTGTTGACTAGATTATATAATTTCTTGTTGGAGTTGAATCTAAAAGATGAACAAGTTAAAGAATGTATGGTAAAATGGGCTATGGATCTGGGTCATAATATTGAGTTAGATGTGTGGGAAAGATTGTGGAAAAAGAATATGAAGTTTACCGCATGTACTTTGATAAAAGAAAATCTGTTGAAAATGATGTATAGGTGGTATATTACCCCAACGAAGTTAGCAAAGATGTATAGGATGAAAGATGACCACTGCTGGAAATGTAAAGAGAAACAAGGTGATTTTTATCATATGTGGTGGACTTGTGAGAAAGTGAAAGAGTACTGGGCATTGATATATGATGAACTCAAAAAGATGTTAAAGTGTACATTCCCAAAACGGCCTGAATTTTTTTTGTTAGGGTTGGTGGATAATGAAATTAAAGGAGCAGACAGGACTCTATTTCTATATGCAACAGCAGCGGCACGAATGCTCCTGGCACAGAATTGGAAGACAACGTATATACCATCTTTGGATGAATGGAGGGCGAAAATATTGGACTTTGCAGAGATGGCCAGACTGATGTGCAGACTGAGGGATCAAGACAACCAGAAATTCCAAAAAGATTGGCAAAAATTTAAGAACTACATGGAGATTCATTGCAAGGAATTAAAGACTCTTACCGGATTAGGATAGAGCTCGAAGGATTACTACTCATTTTTCAAATCTTTTTATAAGTATATAAAGGGGTTTGTCTGAAAGGAAGGCTAGGAGATGAATAACGCTAAAACCACGGGAAGAACAGAGGGAAGCCAAATTTTAGTGGTAGAATGATTTTGTACTGCTAATGCTTTGAACCTGACTTTTTTTCTGTATACTAAAATTTTCTAATAAAAACATATTAAAAAATATTAACATCAAATTCCTTACATTCCTCCCTTCCCCCTCTTTCCCCTCTTTACCACATGAGAATTCAGCTCATATTGTGAAGAAGATGTCTCCATTTCTGGTCCAGGCAGTCATGTTTTTATTTGCATATTGTTATTAACCTGCTTGTACCAAGAATTTCATCATCACATTTTTCACAAACTACATCAGACATCTGCAGGATTATATTGCCATAAATAATGGTGATGATAATTGGTCTGCTGCTTAGCTCACATTAAGAAGCCATGAGAAATCCCACCCCAGTAATTCACAGGGCAAAGGTGATATGCATAAAGATATTGATCAACTGATTGTCAAATGCCTATCAGTGATTGTTGTTCTGCTTTTCTTCCTACATCCGAGCAGAACATTGCTGGAACATCATTGTTTCCAGCCTTTGGATCATCTTAGAACTAAGTAGGATATGAGGCACACTAAGTGTCTGATTTTAAGGTGCCCTTATTAAAGATTTAACAGGGATATGGAAGGCATATACTTTAGCCTCCCAGTGTTTCCTAATGACATGTGGAAAACATAGCCCTCCAGCTTTTGTGATTAGAGTGAAAATTCCATCATCCCTTGCTAGCATAGCCAACCATAAGATATGATGGGAGCTATAAACCACCAGCACTTGGAAGGTTGCACATTCCATGCCCCTTCTCTATCCCTTGATGCTCAGAGCAACACAATATGTGCACTCTGGAGGAAGGCCACGAATAGGGATCTTCTCTACATTCTAGGGCATTCATTGTGTCAAGGCCAGGAGATGGGTGGCAACATGAAACAGGGAAGACACCTGAGTCAGTGTGTTGGAACAGAGTCCGGGAGGCAAGGGCAACAGTAGCATGCGGGACTACTCATGCAGGATCAAACAAGGAGCAAGACAGGAACTTGTGGGACACATAGGAGTCTTTGAAAGCAAGGCAGGAACCTTCAAGAGGACACAAGAGTCTTTGGAAGCAAGGCGGGAACTTGGCTTTCAGGAACAGAAAAGTGTGGGGCCAAGGCTTAAGAATCACCAGGACACTTAAGTTGTTGAGGCAAAGGGCAGCACTATAGGATCCCTGTATATACAGCTCCTCCAGGGGCCCCAGCTGCACCAGACAACTGCCCTTCACCTGTTCCCTGCAATTGTTGGCAAGAGACTTCCTTGTTTCTGCCAATACATACAGGGTTCCTGCACCCCTAACTTTGGTTATAAACATTTGTTTTACTGTTTTAATTAGAGATGGCCATGAAATGCCAAAATGGCATTTCGTTTCATTTTTAAAAATAGTTTTGGGTCATTAAAAACAAAATGATTTTTTAAAACAAATTCATTTCATTTTTCGTTTGTTTTCATTTTTCATTTTTTAATTTAAAAAAATTAAATTCACACCAACCAGCCAGCCCGCAGGCCAGGTTGGTGCATTTTTAAAAAATTATTTATTGTGCTGACCAACTGGCCTGTGGGCCAGGTTGGTGCATTTTTTAATTTTTAAAAAATTATTTATTTTTACTTATCGCGCCAACCAGCTGGCCTGCAGGCTGGGTTGGTGCTTTTTTATTATTAATTTTTATCCCCCGATCATGCCTGATCAGGTGGGAGAAAGGGCAGGCTTTTAAAACTTTTTTTCCCGCCACCCTCACGCTACAGCTGATCAGTGGTGGCTTTGGTAGAGAAAAAAATGTGGTTTCCCCTGCGTTACATAGGACTGCTTTGCTTCAATGCATTCCTATGGAAAAATGAAAAACAAAGCAAACAAAATGGAAATTTCCATTTCATTTTGTTTTGTTTTTCTTTGATGGGTCTGTTCATTATTCGTTTCATTCTGCAACAAAATGAATAACAAATAATAAAATGTATTAAAATTATCTTTGTGCCCATCTCTAGTTTTAATGTGCATGACAATGAGGGCTTGTAAACATTGGCATTATAGATAGGCCACATGCCCCCTCTGCTGCCACCACCAAAACTGGAATAACAATATAGTTCATATTTGAATCTAAAGGCACTAACCATTCATATCTCATGTCTGTGCTGGACCCGAGGGATGGATTAAAAGAAAACAAATATTAGGTTTGTTTACAAAATGTCTGTGTAGATCCTGGCTGATCTAGATGGATCTTTGCTTAGAATGTTCATAATGTTCAAATATGTTTCCCAGATCAATGATGGAAAGGACTTTAACAAGAAAAGTGATGTTTCTAAGACCAAAGTAGAAGCAACATAATTAGAGCCTTTTGTCAGAGTTTCAGAAAGTTACCACACCAGCAGTGGGACTTTAGGAGCTGCAGGCCAAAAAAGTAACTTTTCCAAGTTCTGTCTTTTCATACATTTAGAGAAAATAATCACTATCCAGAAAAAAACCTCTTTTTGGTATTGGTTTTTGTTGCTTTTTCATGATTTGAAATAAACAGGATGCCTGCTGGACATGGACACAAATAGACTCTCTCTCTCTCTCTCTCTCTCTCTCTCTCTCTCTCTCTCTCTCTCTCTCTCCTGAATTCCAAACTCCTTTAGTTTCTCTTTAAGTTTTATATGGTCTGCTTAATAGGCATATGAAATGGTAAAATAGATACAACTAAAATTAACGAATCCTATGGAAATATTTTCAGAATCCCATAAAGCTCTGCACTGCAGAGTTGATCCACAGATTGGTAAACGGTTTTGTTTCATGCATATCTTGCAGTTTTAGTGATCCACAATTATTGGGCTTTTGTAAAGCTAGGAACAGACCCGAAATGGCAGCTGCTTTGACAATAAAGGCAATAGTACGAATGTTAGCTCATTTGCAGGCAGTAATTGGTATTGTCACTCATGAACAGTTGACAGCTGCTCTTTAGCAACTAGTGCTCCCTTGATTTTTCAGTCTTCATCATGAATGAATGCAGAACCCATGTATTTCAGATTTAAAAATTTGTGTGCTGTGTTAATGAGAAAAATCCAGGAGAAGCAAAAGAACAACTGTTCTTTCTTATCATTTTTGCAATAGAAGGGGGTAAAGGTGTCACCTACACTGTTCCTTTTGAAGAGGGTTAGTGTCTAAACAGGATCACTTGAGGTTAGGTGGAGTTGCAATAGGCCCTTTGGTATAATTCTCACAACCAAATGTAATAGGGACCTCAAGTGACTCCTTCTGCTGTCAATATCCAATATTCTGAAGCAGCTTAAAAAGTGATCCACTTCAAGATGTCGGCATATTGAACATTTTTCCCTGTTCCTTGTGATGTGAAGTGAGGTGAATTCTTTTTACTCTGTTAAACTATTGCTGGTGTTCTGCATCATTTAGATTTTTTTTTAAATAAAAAAATCCTAACAAAAAGATTATCCAAAGAATTTCAAGGGGAGTCAAAGGAGATCGAAATGCAGACAAAGTGTGTTTGTCTGTATTGGGTGTGTAAAGGCACATCCTATTTCAGCTGCAGAAGGTTTGTCAATCAAGACTTCAGACAAAGCAAAGAAAACAATGTTTTTATTTAATCTAAGTGATGCAGTATTTAAGAACATAAGAACATAAGAAGAGCCATGCTGGATCAGGCCAAAGGCCCATCTAGTCCAGCTTCCTGTATCTCACAGCAGCCCCACCAGATGCGCTTGGGAGCGCATGAGACTAGATATCTGTCTCCTGATACTACTCCCCTGGATCTTACCTTGGTTTTAAGCCTGAAGATTACACATCTCCATCATGGTTTGTAACCTGTGATGGAGTTTTCCACCAGGAATCTGTCCAATCCCCTTTTGAAGGCATCCAGGCCAGATGCCATCACCACATCCTGTGGCAGGGAGTTCCATAGACTAACAATGCGCTGGGTGAAAAAATATTTTCTTTTGTCAGTTCTTACTCTCCCAGCCCTCAATTTGAGTGTATGTCCCCTAGATATGGTATTTTGGGAGAGGGAGAAGAGCTTCCCTCTATCCACTTTACTCATGCCCTGCATAATTTTGTATGTCTCAATAATATCCCCCCTCAGCCGCCTTTTTTCCAGACTAAAGAGGCCCAAATGTTTTAGCCTTTCCTCATAAGGGAGGTGCCCCAGCCCAGTAATTATTTTAGTCGCTCTCTTCTGCACCTTTTCCAGTTCCACTATGTCTTTCTTGAGATGCGGTGACCAGAATTGTACACAATACTCCAGGTGCGGCCTTACTATTGTTTTGTATAATGGCATTATAATGTTGGCTGTTTGATTTTCAATACCTTTTTGATAATCCCTAGCATGGAATTGGCCTTCTTCACTGCTGCCACACATTGGGGAGACACCTTCATGGAGCTGTCCACCAACACACCAAGATCTCTTTCCTGATCCGTCACGGATAACTCAGAGCCCATGAGTTGATAGATAAAGTTTGGATTTTTGCCCCAATATACATTACTTTACATTTGACTACATTAAAACACATTTGCCATTTCTCAGCCCATTCCCCCAGTTTGGAGAGATCCTTCTGGAGCTCTTCACAATCTTCTCTGGTTTTTACCACCCGGAAAAGTTTTGTGTCATCTGCAAACTTGGCCACCTCACTGTTTATCCCTGTCTCCAGGACATTTATGAACAGATTGAAAAGCACCAGTCCCAGGACAGAGCCCTGGGGCACACCGCATTTCACTTCTCTCCATTGTGAAAATTTCCCATTGACACCTACTCTTTGTTTCCTGGATCTCAACCAGTTCTCAATCCATAAGTGGACCTGCCCTCTTAGCCCCTGACTGTGCAATTTTCCCAGCAGCCTTTGGTGAGGGACTGTGTCAAAAGCCTTTTGAAAATCCAGATAGACTATATCCACTGGTTCACCCAAATCCACATGCCTGTTGACCTTTTCAAAAAATTCTAAAAGATTTGTCAGACAAGACTTACCCTTACAGAAGCCATGCTGATTTTCTCTCAGCAAGGTTTGTTCTATGTGTTTTAAGATTTTCTCTTGGATGACGCTTTCCACCATCTTCCCTGGGACAGATGTAAGGCTAACTGGCCTGTAGTTTCCTGGGTCCCCCCTCCTTCCTTTTTTAAAAATTGGTGTGACATCTGCTATCCTCCAGTGCTCCGGCACTATGGCCGTTTTAAGAGACAAGTTGCATGCAACCGTTAAGAGATCTGCAATTTCATTTCTCAGTTCCCTAATAACCCTTGGGTGGATGCCATCTGGGCCCGGTGACTTGTTAATCTTCAATTTATCAATTAGTCCTAAAACATCCTCTCTTTTAACCTGTATTTGATTTAATTGTTTAATCAAGAGGGGGGGGGTTCAGGCAGCAGAATCTGCTCGAGGTCTTCTGTCGTGAAGACAGATGCAAAGAACTCATTTAATTTCTCTGCAATTTCCAAGTCCTCCTTAACCTCCCCTTTTCCTCCCTCAGCATCCAGAGGGCCAACTGGTTCTCTGGCAGGTTTTCTACTTCTGACATATTTAAAGAAGCTTTTATTATTACCCTTTATATTGCTAGCCATTTTTTAAATGTTTTTTTTCATTATCTGGGCAACTCAAGAGAAGGAAGTCCAAGACCAATAATAGTCAGATTTGCCTCCTATGTAAACAAAGAATGTCTCATGTCTTCTATAAGGGCAAATCTGGATTTTTTGAAGAGGGGAGACAAAATTGTGCAAGTCTATCAAGACCTTTCCAAAGAAACCACTGAATGGCGAAAATCGATGAAACCAGTAACAACAACAACATTACTGAAGCATAACTTTTGCTACTCTTGGGGTCATCCCCTTTTTCTGAAAGTCTGGAAACGTATTCAGCACACAATTTACTCCCTGTAGGAAGGCCAGCATCTTCTGAAAGCATGGAATATTCAAGCTGATTCGACTTCTTCTAGTCAGGCTCCTGGAACATCTGCTACAACATCAGAATGAAGAACAACAGCTGAAGCCCGCCAGTCCATCTCTCTCTCTCTTTCCCTCTCCCTCTCTCTCTCCTCCTTTGCTTCCCCTTTCCCTCCCTGCCTTTTCCCTATCCCCCCCTTTTTCCCTCAGGGGGAATGGGGGAGAGGGTGGTTTGGAGGTGGGTGGAATAGTTTTCTGGAAAAAATGATATACAGTATTAAGATGACTAAAGAGCCTGCGGGATCTTGGCCGGTCATTGTCCGTGGACGGATTTCCTCCCTCCCACCCCTTGAGGGCACATGCAAAAATGTATGTTAGCTAGTGGGGTGGGAGATAAGAATATAAGTTTAGGGTGGAGGGTTTGGATTGTTTTAGTTGTTTTTTTATTAATTGTAGGTGTTAAGTTTTCTTTTTGCACAATGGGACCATTCCAGAATATTAAAAGAAAAAAAGTTAAGTTATGGGAAAATCTATAAAATTAGCAACATTGAATGTGAAGGGTCTGGGATCAATTTTGAAGAGGAAGAGAATTGAAGCAATGATTAAAAGACATAAAATTGATATTGCTTTCTTGCAAGAAACTCATCAAATAAAAGATGGTGTTAATGAATTAAAAATTCCAAACTGATATTTATGAGAAAAGTTTTGGCACATCTAAAGCAAGGGGGGTAGCCATCTTAATTTCAAAGAATTCTGAATGCATTGTCAAAAATGTGGTGAAAGATTCAGAAGGCAGATATATAATACTGCAAGTTGTAATGGGTAAAGAGCAATATACTCTGGTAAATGTATATGCACCAAATGCTAACCAATGCTGCTTTTATAATGTCCTCTGGGATCAGATTGAAACTGTTAAAAGGGGGGATTTAATAATGGCTGGAGACTTCAACATGGTGTTAGATAAAATTAAAGACAAATCAGCTTACAAGAAGGAAGACTGGAGGGTTAGACAGACAACATTAACAAAATTTATAAATAATACAGGATTGAAGGATGTCTGGAGAGAACTTAAAGGAGATGAAAGAAAATATACTTTCTACTCACCAGTTCATAAGAGCTATTCTAGAATAGACTTTGTATTTGCTTCACAAAGTCTAATACCTAAAGTAAATAATACTGAGATTGAAATTATAAAAACATCTGATCACGCTATAATGTCAATTGATATAGCAATAAATAAAAACTATAGAGAAGCCAGAAGATGGAGAATGAATGCAAAAATTTTTCATTATCCAGAAGTGCTGGAAAGAGTTAAAAAAGACTGGTTAGATGCCTCATTGCTGCGGTACAGAATTTGGCCACCACCTCAGTCACATCTGGCTTTTTATCTCCTAGCAGGTGTTGGACACAAAACTCCCTTGGCCTCCCCTGAGTTTGCTGCAAGATAGACTGAAGAAGAGTCCTCCGGATATCCTGATAAAGGGAACACTCCAAGAGGACATGATCAATAGTTTCAATAGTCTCCTCGTCACAAGGGCAAACACGTTTATCCACTGGAAGACCCTGGTATCTGCCTTCCAACAATCTGGAGGGCAGAACATTAAATCGAGCTAAGGTGAAGGCTCTCCTGAACTTGGGAATGGTTATATTAGATAGGTAGTTGGCCATTCTAAAGGAACTATTCCTAACTGTGCTGAGTTTATCATGGGCTGCTAGATGTTCTTGTAGTTCTACATCCCATATTCTCCTTTTAATTGCAGCCTTGGCTGGTTGGAAACTTGGGACATTAATGAAAAGGCTGGAGGAAAAATGGGAATTATATGGGACAATTTAAAAGCTGTAGCCAGAGGCATTATAATAAGAGAAAACTCTAGAATAAAAAAAATGGAAGAGTTTAACAAAAGAAATCTAGAAAATATAATAGCAGATTTAGAATCCCAATTTTTTCTAACAATGATAAGAAGATATTGAGGCAGATTGAAGCAAAAAAAAAAAGAATTAGAGGAATTAGAACTACAACAAGTACAAAGAAATCTACTGTATTTAAAAAGAATTTTTTTGAATATAGTAATAAAAATTCAAAACTTTTAGCCAGATTAGCCCAGAAAAGAAGGGATAAAAATACGATAGGTAATATAAAAGATTCTGCAGGTAGGGTCTGTACACAAATGAAAGACAAATTAAAAGCTATTCAAGAGTTTTATCAATCTCTATATACAGCAAAAAAAAAAAAAATAAGAGCAAGGAAGATATAGAAAAATATATCACCAAAAATTTGAAGAGGGTTTTGGAAAAGGAAGATATGCTGGAAATGGAGAAACCCATTGCAGATCAAGAGATATGTGAGGTATTAGATAAATTAAAGAATAATAAAACTCCCGGAGTGGATGGTCTGGGACCTGAATTTTATAAACTTCTCAAAACAATATTAGTACCCAAACTAAAAAAGCTATAAAATAAAATAATGGAAGGAGAACAAGTTCTGAAATCCTGGATCCACTCCTTAACCATTTTAATACCTAAACCCAATAAAAACTTAATGGACATTGGATCATCTAGACCAATTTCCCTATTAAATCAGGATGCTAAGATTTTTACTGCAATTCTGGCCAAAAGAATGAATAATTTTGTAGCTAAATATATTAAAGATGATCAATGTGGTTTTATCAAGGGAAGACAAATGGCGAACATTATAAGAAGAAATCTGAATGTTCTTCATGAAATGGGAAAAAGTAATACCAAAGCAGGCATGTTATCTTTAGATCTTTTTAAAGCTTTTGAATGTGTTCAATGGGCTAAAGTAAAAATCTTGTTAGAAAAATGGGGATTTGGAAAACATTTTTAGGAGTAATAAATCAATTGTACTCAGAAGGTACTTCCTCAATAATAGTTAATGATGGAATGACCGAACAAATTATCCTAGGCCAGGGAACTAGACAAGGATGTCCTCTTTCTCCAGTTCTCTTTTGCATTGTTACAGAACTTTTGGCAAACACAATAAGGGATGACGAATCCATTAAAGATATTGGGAAAGATGGGGTAACCAAAATTAGTCTATTCGCGGAGGATGCCCTACTGACAATCTTATATCCAATAGAGAAAATTCAAAGAGTAAAAATTCATTTAGAAGAATTTGGGGAAATAACTGGATTATGTGTTACTTGGCAAAAATAAGAAAGTCTGTTGTTTAATTATGGAAAAGAAGATCTTAAGATAATGGAAATCTTTGGGCTGAAATGCAGTAAAAGTATTAAATATTTAGGATTAGAACTCTATAAGGAGTTTACCAAGACTAAGGAAAAATATTTTAAAATTAAAAGAAGAGATGAAAAATAGAATACAAAGTTATACTAAATTGAACTTATCTTGGTTTGGTAGAATAGCAATGATAAAAATGAAGATACTGCCTAAAATTAATTTTATCTTTAGAATGTTACCTGTTCAGTTTGTAGAAAAGGATCTTAAAACTCTCCAAGACATGATAAATAGGTACTGTAATGGTGGGGAAAAAAATCAAGAATAAACAAAAGTTTGTGGTATAGATCCCAAAAAGAAGGAGGATTAGGTATACCCAATCTAAGAAATTATTATATAGCTAATCAAATCAGTTGTTTGGGAGTAATCTTATTCAAACCAGAGAAGGTAATATGGTGGGAGCTGGAGTCATTAGACATAAAGGGGGAAATAAATAAATTCTTGTTCAGTGACGTTAAAAATAAGGTAGAGATTGAGAATCCCCTCCTGAATGGTTTAATGACTACATGGAGAAAATATAGAAAAATCTTATCACCGAAGGGTTCCCCATTATGTTTAGTAACAGACTCGGAAAATTTTCCTATGAATTTGAAGCATTATTTAGGGTTATTTAAAGCTAAGAAAATAGCCAGATTAAAAGATTGGTTGGCCAAATTTAGAACAAATCAGGACATAAAAACCACTTTGCAATCTAGTGATTTAATATGGATAAACTATATCCAGTTAGAAAAATGGACAAGCAATTGGGTCAGAAGAAACAGTCAACTTAGAGAATGTACAAAGTTTGAACAGTTTTTATTATCTCTTGAATCCGACCAGGACAATATAGAGAAAGGACTAGTACGTAAAATATACACTGGGGACACACTGGAAGTGAAGGAGTCAGATTCTCTGAGAGAGGTCTGGAAACAAGACCTTAATGTAGAGATAAAAAAAGAAGACTGGGGGAAAATCTGGAACATGAGAATCTTGAGCTCATTATCAGTTAGGATAAAAGAAATTTATTTTAAATTGGTTTCTAGATGGTACTTGACGCCAATTAGGTTGAATAGAATGAGCGCTGAATATTCTAAGATTTGCTGGAAATGTGAAAAGAAGATAGGTACATACATGCATCTCTGGTGGGAATGTGAAATAGTTCAAAAGTTTTGGAAAATGGTTTTTTTAGAGCTAAGTGTGATGATTCAAGTAGATATTGATTGTAATCCAGAGACAGCATTGTTATCATTGTCAACTAGTAAAGATTATGATGTTACAACCAAGGAACTAATAGCTAATCTTATGACAGCCGCCAGATTAATTATAGCAAGAAACTGGAAATCCAAACTAGATCTCAAGATGGAAGATTGTTATAACGAACTTTGGGATATAGCCATAAATGATAAATTGTCTTGTAGTTTAAAAGTTAAACGAGGAGAAATGAAAAAAGACATTTTTATGACATTTGGGGAAAATTTATAGACTTTGTATTAGTTGAAGGGAAGGGGAAAGAACCGACGAATATTTCAAGACAGTTCTGGAGAAGAGGACTTTGAGAAGAATATTAGAACAACAGACATTGGAGTAATAAAGAAGAACTCACGGAAGAACTGAATGGTCCCGGGGGGGTGGGGGTGGGGATGCACTAGTATTGTTATTTGTCTGTCTTTAAAAATTTAAATTAAAAAAAAAGCCATGCATTCCTCAAAATCTTTCTTTGCCTCTCTTATCATCTTCTTACATTTCTTTTGCCAGAGTTTGTGTTCCTTTTTATTTTCCTCATTTGGGGAGGATTTCCATTTACAGAAAGACCTCTCCTTGCACTTTAGAGCCTCTCTAACTCCACTCGTTAACAATGTCGGTGTCCTCTTGGACTTAAATGAGCTCCTCTTTCTTTGTGGTATGCACTTGTGCTGGGCCTCTATTACCGTTGTTTTAAACAGGCTCCATGCACTCTGAAGAGATTGGATTCTTCTAACCTTCCCCTTCCATTTCTCTCTAACTAGTTTCCTCATCTGAGGGAAGTTTGCCCTTCGAAAATCAAGGGTTTTTATGTCTGATTTGGTTGACACTCTTCCTACAACATGCATGGCAAAGGAAACTGCAGCATGGTCACTGTTCCCCAGAGGCTCAGTGACATTCACATCCCTGACCAGGTCCTGAGTATCACACAGTATTAGATCCAGAGTTGCCTGTTCTCGGGTGGGCTCCATGACAAGATGCTCTAAGGCACAATCATTCAGCAAGTCGAGAAACCCAGTTTCTCTTTCTTGCCCGGAGCTCGCATTGGCCCAGTCAATGTGGGGATAATTGAAGTTCCCCATGATTACTATCCTATCCCTCTTAGCCACCTCCATGATTTCTCTCCTCATTTCAAGGTCCCCCTCAAGTTTTTGATCTGGTGGACGACAGAATACCCCAAATATCACATCACTCTTTGGACCCGGTAGTTTAACCCACAGTGATTCTATGGTGGAGTCAGACCCTCTGTCAATCTCCATTCTACTGGATTTTACCCCTTCTTTGACATAGATGGCCACTCCTCCTCCAACCCGCCCCTCTCTATCCCTTCTATATTTCAGTGATGGTCTAGCAAAGTAAAAGTAACAATAATTTCACCTTCCCTACAACTCCACCATGAAATAGGGAAGGGTTCAATGTGCTGATATCCTGAAGTTGTTCACTTAGTAAGCTACTTAAAGATATCAGAAACTAACAATGGAAGGAGACTTGATATATTAAAACTTGTTTCTAGGTTTGTTCCCAGCAATCACACACACTGGATATAATGAAAGATAATGAAAACCAAATAAAATAAAATAAAAATACAAGGTCCTGTGTCAGGGCTCATACATATTGGCATTAAGAACTGCTGTTGAAATGTGTTTGCTGAAATAAACTTGTTTTTAAAAACCCTGGCTACAAAACACAGAGATCCCTTGGTTTGACATATGTGAATACCTCTGTCAGTATAAACAGCATCTTTGGCTCTTGCTCGGTACCTCCCAAAACCACTTGCTACTTCTACTGTGTGTTTGTAATAGTGATAGTCTGACTTGACAGTGGAAAATTTACAAATAAGCAGAGAGAGAAGGGTAGAAAGTGCGGAATTTAAAAAATAAATAAATTTAAAAGCCCGCAGCAGAAATAGTAACTGCGGGCAGCAGCCAGGGAAAGGGCAGGCAGGCAGGCACAAGAAAAAAACTTATGCAACATTTCTCAACAGATTGCAACATTGAACATGCTGGTTAAGGAATGAATTTGAAATCTCATGTGTAGTTTTAAGCCCTTACTTTATATTGAAGTTATAATTTTCAAAGTGAATGTGCAGAGTGTTCTAATGGTTACATGAGTGTAAATGGATTTAAAATACCTCAGAACTGAATCAGATACAAATGAGCAGTGTGGCTGAGCCCACAGTCAAAGAAGGACATTGGTGAAGGCCTCCATGGGCAATTCACTTTTAAGAAGCCCTCTAAAGGTTTTGAGGAAGTTTATTCCATAGAGATGGTGCTACCACGCAAACATCCTATTCCAGGTTGATTTTTTTAAATAAGGTTTCCTCAGGGGTGGTGGGAGGAAGAGAACTCTCATTTGCTCCACTCAGGGCTTTCATTTTTGTGACAACCCAGGAAACCTCATTGATGCAAAGGATACTTTTGGCAAGGGTTCTCAATTCATCATGGCCAAACTCCAAATGCTGCTGAGAAAGAGAGAGAAATTAAGTATTCTCCCTATCCCTGCTCTTCTCAGCTCTCAAGGGAAAAATATCTGAAGAGAAAGATCAGTGGAAGGCAGATGCAATTGAAGAGTAAGACACAAGAAAAGTGTCTCTCATCAAGAGAATGATTCTGAACTAAATTTGATTGCTTTCTGGGCTGCATCTCATTTTGCTCTAGTCTCAAAAGAATACTGTGTAAGACACTCGGAGATAAGAATCAAAGTCCCACTCATTTCAATGACAAAAATATATAATTGGCAACATAGGTTAGAGGCCTGTCTTCATTAATTAGTACGAGACACAAGGATGCTTTCATTTAATTAAATCTCAGACAAAACTCTCTGTGTAGCTGATCAAATACATATCACATGATGCTAAAGGATTCTCCTACAGAAAGAAGAGCTAAAATGTAAACTCTGGTATGTTTAGTGTGTGAAAAGGCATGAGACCACCCCATTCTCCATGAAGTATGCTTTTGTTTATCCTCCTAAAAGTAGTATGCTTGAACATTTAAAACATAAACCTATGGGGCTGAGAGCATTGCCAATCTTCTTTTACCACAGGCATTTAAGAATACAAGGTTATTTTTTTAAAAAAATCCCACTGAATAACATGGCAAAACCTTTTGTTCGTATTATACCCGTGTTGCAATGAAGACAGGTATTTTGCTGTATATATTGGGACCACAAAGTGCAGCATCCAGACCAGAATCAAAGAACATAAAGACACTGCAGACTAAAACAAACAAACAGAAAAATCATCAATAGCTGAACACACCCTTAAACAAACTGGACATGAAAACCTCTTCCAGGACACAAAGGTACTAGACAACACTATCAATCACTACTAGAGATGGGCATGGAATGAACAAGTTTTTGTTTTCGTTTTTCAGATTTTGTTTCGTTACACAATGAAACGACAAATGAAATTTGTCTCTAAAATGAAACGAAATGAACAGAAACGCGGGAATTTTTGTCGTGTGTTTCATTTCCGTTACAGCAATGAATTGCGCGGCTTTAAATGCTAAAAAAAACATGGAAAATTGGAATAAATTGTAACAAAACAGTAACAAAATGGTAACAAAACGAAAATGAAAATTTTGCAAAAAAATTGCAAACAACGGAAACGAAACGAAATGGACCTCTAAACGACAAACAAAACTCCATTTTTTCTAGTCGTGCCCATCTCTAATCACTACGTCAGACTGCACATGGAAGCCATCGAAATCCACAAATATAAGCACAGATTCAACAAAAAAGAAGAAAGTCTAAAAATCAACAAAGCCTGGCTTCCAGTACTAAAAGCTGCAGAGTGCAAAAGATCAAAGCTCAATGTTTCCCCACCCATCCACAAGCAAAGGTGATCAGTTCAAACAATGGAACAGCTAACAACACCCATCAAGGATCAATTGCTACCCCTAATTGCATTGCAACTTCTTAAGCCCTTCATCACAATACAATGACTAACACCTATATTCCTGCATAGGACAATTTTTCTCTTTCCCACAACTTTAAAACCCAGTCTCACTCACTTTATAAACCAGAGCACAAAGAGAACTCCTGGTTCCCTGAGGTCCTTGCCCTCTGAACATGCTAGCCACAGAGTCTGGTGACACGTCAGGAAGAAAAACTTCCAGAACATGGCCAAACAACCTGGGGGGGGGGGAGAATCACAACAACTATAGGAAAACTACTTGCCCATGATTGTTTTTCTTAGTAACCGTTCTCTCCACAATTTTAACAGTATGGGAAAACGTCAAATCTTGGAAAGTTCCTTTTAAAATGTAAGTTGTTACTGTGGAGTAAGCCAAGGTTCTTCTTGTTACTGTTCAGATGTGAATTCTGATTACAGTATTTTTCCATGTATAAGACTATATTTTTGTATAAAATTGTTAGACTAAAACTCGATGGTCATCTTATACATGGAAGTAAGCCAAGGGGAGAACCATGTGGTTGCAAAACTGTGATTTGCATTGGAAAAGTCTGGGTTGCCTTATACATGGGGGCATCTTTTAGATGTAAAAATATAGTTTTACATGTGTGTGTATTGTTTCATTAAGTTATTATATTTTTATTTCATTGGATTTTTTATCTATTGTATTGTAATTGGTTTGATATTTTTTCAACTTTGTAAACCGCCCAGAGTAGCCATGTAGCTAGAGGGTAAGGTAAAGGTAAAGGTTTTCCCTTACACATGTGTACTAATTGTGTCTGACTCTAGGGGCGGTGCCCATCTCCATTTTCAAGCCAAAGAGCCAGTGTTGTACAAGTCAAGTCAAGTCCGTGGCAGTGTTGCCAGCATAGCCGAATACATTTCTGTACACGGAACACTGTTTACCTTCCTGTTTTTTAGGGCGGTACTCATTTATCTACTTGCATTTATCAGCTTTCAAACTGCTAGGTTGGCAGGAGCTGGGGTTAACAGCAGGAGCTCGCTCCACTGCGTGGCACCTGCAATTCCAACTGCCAAGCTGCTGACTTTGCAGCTGACAATTTCAGTACTCTAGACCACTGAGCCACTAGAGGGAGCAGTATATAAATCTAATAAATAAATAAATAAATAAATAAATATAAATAAATAAATAAATAAATAAATAAATAAATAAATAAATAAATAAATAAATAAATAAATAAATAAATAAATAAATAGGGCCTTTTCACACTACCCCTAAGATCCGCTGGCCACTTAAATTCGGACCAGATATCTTAGGGTTTTGTTGCTCTTGCTGTGTTCCCACCCCTCAGCACTTCCTTGCTCCTGTCTGCGTGAGGGGTGGGAGAAAAAAGAGAGGAAAAAATGCATCTCACCTCCGAAGCCACCTGGCTTCCTGATTCCTTCTCTTCCTGATTCCGCCCGGCTTCCTGGTTCCTTCTCTTAAAGGGGCGGCAGGCAAAAAAAAAAAAAAGACGCGAGGAGAGCCGACACTCACTTCCTTAAAACAGCATCAGGGATTGTCACCACGGGAGAGCAGGTACATGAAAAGTGTGCTGGGTCGCGCTTAGGTGGGCGGGGTCGCACTTGATTTTCTGCAAACTCTGGAGCTGGTGGGGAAACATTTTTAAGCTCCGGAGCTTGCAGCCATTTGCTGCGGAGTTTAGGGGTCGTGTATAAACGCCCTAAGAATAGTGCATTATTGCACAACAGTGCCCACATCTGCAAGAGGAAATCACCTTTCACCACTGGTGATGTTTACATTGCTTGAGAAGTTAAAGCACAACACAGGTTGCTTGTGTCTTGTTTAACCATCAGCAATGATCCATGTTTGCTTTGTGTGCATACTTTTTTATTTAAGAAAACAGACACGAGAGAGATTTTGTGCACATGGTAGAGATGTTGGGCAGAGAAAGGATGTTTGCCCCACTCGTGGTAGGAGGAAAAGAGTTTTACAGAGCTTTATATTTCCTCCTTGAGGTGCTGTGTCCTCTTCAGACAACCTAAATTAATGGAAATAGCATTTAGTGAATATTTCTTCCAACCACATTTTAGACTATGGTGTTTTTTTTTATATGTGTGATTTCCAAGTATGTAGCTGTGGTTTGTTCCTAGCTTGTTTATCAGGGATAAACTTTGGGGATGATGCCCCATCTTAATGGGAAATTGGCAATTCTTTGCTCTGTCCCATATTTGCCCTGAATCTCAAATACGCTAAATCATTCTTGTTTTTGCACATTTGTCCAAAGGCAATTTCACATCTCTGTACTCAGCCATGAGAGTCACTGCCTGACCATGGGCCAATTCCTGTCTTTATGTTTAACTTAGCATTCTTATGAGCAGGGGAACGAAGGGGACTTGCCTCTTCATAGAGAGGTGGGCTTTAAGAATGTAATAATGGTGATTAAAATACTATATACTGGGTTTCATATGTTTCTCCTTTTTTTTGTCTTGAGAGGCAAAAATTTGTGTGCCCTTGGAGACAATCAACAGAACAGTAGGAAAGTTTTTCCAAGTCCCAGATCAGCTCTTTTATTCCTCTTAATTTCAAACTGGGCAGAGCTGCCAGAATTCAGCACACAGCAGTCCCAGACAATGCTATCTGCAGAGGAACAATAACTGCTCGAGATATTATCAGTTGGATTAATGCACTCAATTTTAACTGTGCTGATCTGGCGAAAGAAAAAAAGAAAGAAAGAAAGAAAGAAAGAAAGAAAGAAAGAAAGAAAGAAAGAAAGAAAGAAAGAAAGAAAGAAAGAAAGAAAGAAAGAAAGAAAGAAAGATTAGAAAGAGGTAGATGATTAGATATGAACATCCACTTCAGCTCTTAATATCCTTAACTAACACTTCTTATTGCACACCTTTTCCCAGATAGTTTGTTTAATCAAGACATGCATGCTGATTTTGCTGTGCAGGCACTGAATACTCAGAGGTAGCCTTACCAAGCTCACAGGGCAAGTATGCAAAGGAGCCCAGCAACAGAAGTAGAAACAGACTTACACATCTCGCTGTGTCTCCCCATCTACCCATGACTAACTATTTTTGGTTGCAATAAAATTTGCATTCCTGCAGTAACAGTCATATATTCACAAAAATGTAATCATATCCCAGATTTTCAAAAAGCTATCTTAGATGCACAAAAGAAAGAGTGTCTCTTTATCATCAAGCCAGCATGATAACTGAGAAAGTGTGTCATCTCACTATTTCCTCCTAAATGGCTACAGACTAACTGCTTAACAGCCAGTTCTTGGACAGTCATTTCTGCCTAAGTTGAGAACCCAACTATATATTACAGATGACCCTTTTGAAAAGGAAAATTCTTGGTGGCTGGTTGTTTCACAGGAATTTTTCTCATCTTCTATGATTTTCAAATTAGCCCATTTTCTTCTGTGATTGGTCTTTGGAACATAAATGAGCCCAATTACCCAGGCACATATCTGCCTCCCTGAGGTCTCTTGAGGGCTTAATATGATTTCAGCGGTGATGGTATACAACGTAGTTTGGCCCTTCAAATTCAGTCTAATGAAACCTGTGTGATGTCCTTCTGATGTCCTATCCTGAGGCAATGTTTTTCTCTCACTGCACATGTGTACATTCAGGTCTTCATCACAGCCAAAGTGACTAATCTCCCATCCCGTTCTTAGTTGGCAGCCTAGTCAAAAGCACAACTGTTATGCCGCATGGGTTTACAGAGCGCTATGGATCATGAGGCTGAGCTGGAATCTCTCAAGCACAACTGTATTGCTAATATTAGCATACCAACCAACTCAACAGAGCAAATAGAACATTCTGCAGACCTTATAAAATGTATGAAAAACAGGGAAGGATGGAAAATAAATTTCACACCTCAGCGAATTGTTCTTGTATAAGTATTTCACAGTTTAAGATGAAAAGCCTCAATGCCCTGGGTAAAAGCTGCCATTGTGGATTCCAACGGAAGATAAAAAGACAAACGGAAAATAGGGAAATATCTCAAGAAAAATATCTTTGTAAGATGTGGCATTTTTGAATCCTACCAAGTACTCATTGGGGTCCTTCTGATTTGCAACTACTCTGTGCAGACATGTGTTTCCATGAGGGTAGAGGTTACACCTTCATTATTGAGGAAAACATTCTAACTACACATAATTCATAATTTGAACCGATGATTTCCAGACTTTGACTGCCAATGCTTTCTGCAAGGAGCAGAATTCCTTAGTGTGATTCTGGCCTCCTACCTCCACGGAGGTGTAAGAACGTCTGCATAGCAGTGATGCAGTGGGCAGTATTGGCATGGTGAAGAAAAGATCTGACAAAAGAGGAAGAGCATTCCTTTCCTCCACTGATTTGTTTGTGAGGAAGTAATGGAACTAAAATGGTGAACTTCTGATTTATGGAGCAGGGTGTTTGCCTTACAGATTGACAACGAGTACTTGGTTCAGCTCAAGATCCTGGGTGAGAGATTCTGGACCAGCTACTTGAGCACATCATGCAGTGAGGTGAGCCAACAAGGACTTGGACGTGAAACTGCTTTCAAACAAGCAGAGCCACTGTGTGCATTTGTAGAGCTTACCGCTCTGGGATGAGCCAGCTCCAAGTTGGATGGTGCCAATAATTCATTTTCTTAGAGGGTTCTTCAACATCTGAAGTGAGGAGCCACAGAGCTTAGGGATGATCTGGCCTGTGGCCTCACCCCAGCCCTCTTATTGTTCCTCAGATGGCTGCACATTCTTCCCTAAAAGAGGACTGTTTGGTTATTTTTCAGCCTACATGTGGCCTTTCCCCACATTCTGGGAAGTGGATCTTTAGACAGCTGATGAAACTCTAAGCTTGAAGCTAATCTACACCCAACATTGAAACATACTTCCTTCAAGAACTATCATAAAGTTGGATTCTGGATGAAACAGATTCTTGACCTTTGCCCTATCTCTCTGGACACCTCCAATTACCAAAACAGAAGAGATGTGACCATTGGTCATGCTGCCTGGGGTGATGCAAGGTGAAGTCCAACACATCTGGAAAGTTCCCAGTGAGAGAAGACTAATAGAGCCCAACAAGCATCTCCAGCATCTTGTCATGATCAGTGAAGCTGTATATTGGATGCCAGGGAAGATTTATGGTACTTTTGACTTATCTTCTCATCTTTATGAAAGAGTGCAATACCTAAAAAGAGTACTGGTTATTATACACTTGGCAGAGGTCAAAGCTAGAAAAGATTTACCTTCAGGGAGAGAGGCTAAAGCATAGTCCTTCTCTAGATCTCTTTCTGCCAGACTTAATTAAAGCACACAGTTCACTCTGAGGAAAGGATGCTCTCATCAGGATTACAAATCTTGTTTGATTAAAATGCTTTCCCTGGACAAATTGCCAATAAAAAATAAAAATGAGTGTGTTTGAGAGGCCTGTCATGCAATTTGCATTGCAGCCTTCTACAGTATAATAGCAGTACTAGTGCTCTCAGTGGTATTTGGGGCGATGTTAACAATACATTTAAACCATGTTGAAATGCCAAAGTATTGAAATGTCTTTTCATTATAATTTCTATGGCCCAAACCCCATTTGTGGTTCAAGTATAGGTTGCATAATTTGCTGCAACCCATTGGGGTCAATTGATGAGGTGCTGGGGCTCATCTCACTAGTGCAGTTGGCCCTATAACCAGGCATGCAACTGACATGCGCTTTAACACCATGTCCATTAGCCAATGCAAGTTTTGCAAAATTACAGTAATTAATTAATTAATTCAAAGACTGCCTTTCTCCTCATAGGGTACTCAAGGCAACTCACAACACACACAATAAGAAGCTTAAGGACACTATATAATATCAAATTTAAAAAGACAATTGAACTTGCATTAACAATAAAAATCTCGCATTAATACCAGTGTGGAGAGGTAATGAATTAAAGTAACATTTACCTATCATGAGGGGGTTGTGTTGTGTAACATGGGGCAAGAGCATTATCTGTTTTGATGTAATGTATTCTAGTTTTTTTTTATTAGTTATTTTTACACAACATTTGAAAACATTCTGGAGACATTTTGACAGGAATTTTTCGGCTTTTTATCTCCCTTTAACAATCCATGGTGTTTGAAGGGTGAGGGAACAGCATGTGTGTCGTCAGGGTATGTGGGTGTGGAATCAAGAGGAGAGATGGAGCAGATCTGGGGCAAAATTCAGTTGCACATGTTGGTACATTTGAAAATTTTGGATAGCTTTCCTCAACCTGCCATTTCCTAAGTGTGTTGAACTGCAAATCCCAATATTCCCAGTCAGAATTTATATTGTGGCACTTGTACGCATCTGGAGAGTGCCAGAAGAGAATTTCCCAATACAGCACTTGAAAAGAACACCCCAAAAAGAGGGACATATGTGGACAACAGCATCACCTAACAGTTTCATCCTGAAGTGTCAGTCCAGATATCACATATTCTCTGTTAATATGCATAACAATAGCACATTAAAACAGCTCCTAATATTAATATTATTTATTAAAAGAAGGGCAAGTTAATGCATTATATATTTTCCCTACCCAACATGTTTTTGGTTTTGAGTTTTGAGCTCAGTAACAGTCAATGAACATTTTATGATTCTTCTACTGATGTTTCAGTTCTAGATTTAACCCTTTTGTGAGAAAACTCCCACATACACTGTAATATTTGGAGAAAAACAACAGGCACACATACTAGGAAGCTTTTCCACACCTGCACTTCCAGTCCTGTGCTATTGATGTTCCATGCCATTAAATCACTTCTGAGTTCAGATGATGCTACAAATCAATGATCATTGCAAAGCCCTGCAATAAACCAGCCCTGCTCAAGTCTTGCAAACTGAAAGCCAACTCTTATTGGTCTTCCTCTTTCCCTTCAAGTATTCCTAGCATTATTGTCATTCTCAGGGAGTGGTGTGTGTTTGTGTGTTTTGTTGGGTGTTTGTTTGATACCTAAAATATGATAACCTCAATTGAATCATTTTAGCTTCTCCTGAGAGTCTTGGTTTGACCCAGAAGCCACATATTTGTCTTTCTGACAGCATTTGATGTCCATAGAGCTGTCCTCCAATGCCAAAAATCAAATGAAACAGTTTTTTTTTCCTTTCTGTCATCCTTCTTTATTGCCCAGTGCTCACACCTATACACAGTAAACAGGAAAACCATAGTCTAAAGCTCCATCATGTCCAGGAAAATATCCATCAACATACAGATCTTTTGTAGCTGTTGTTGCTGCCCTTCCAAGTTTCAGTTTTCTTCCAGTTTGTTGGCTACAGCCTGCACTTCGATTGATGACTGGAGCAAGATAGTGTATATAAAATCTTTAACAATTCTGCTTTCTTTAAATTTTCCAGGAATGCTATTTAAATTATATTTTGGCACTGTCATTGTTTGAGTGTTCTTCTTTTGCCTCAGTTTGGTTCTTACAGGTAACAGTTTGTGATCACTAGAACAATCCACTCTTGGTGATCTTTGTGCAGAGATCATAAAGCTTTTTTATTTCCTCAGATTAGCCAGGTTGCTTTTAGAAAACACAGTTCCAGGAATCCCCCAGTCAGCATGTCCATGGTTTGTGTTCTTTTCAATCCATCCTGTATACAAGAAAGGAGGGGAAGTATACTGGTGAATAGACATGGGCACGACTCGGCGGAATTGTCGTTTCCGTTTTCGGTTATCGTTTCCATTACAAATAATTAAGCCATCAGAACTCAAACTCCTGAAAAAGAAAAAATTGGTTGGGTTTTTTGTTTCCGTTTGTAAGAAAGGCGAAGGAAAAAGTTTTTAAAAGTTTTTTTATACTCCCGGCAGGCGAAAATAGGCTTTGACCTACCAGAGAGGTGGTTTCTGTGGAGTCCCCGGCCTTTCCTCCCCTCTTCTCCTTTCCTGGGCTGCTTGCACCAGGCTGGGGGGGGGTCATCCTCGTCGTCTTGCCGCCATGCCATGCGGTGGGGGGGTTCCAAAATAGCGACCACAATTTTTCTTTTGAAATCGTGGTCAAAAAACACACCAAATCACCACAGAAACATGTGAAATTTATTTATTTTAAATGCCTGAATTTTAATAGAAGCAGCAGTGGATTTTTTATAGCAATAAAATGTCATATTGATTTTATTTTATTTTATTTTATTTTTTTAGACCTGCCCATTTGGGCTGGGCATGGGATGGGACCATGCAAATTTTTTGAACCATTCCACCAATGGCATTGCCAGGTTTTTGACTGACACTTCTGGATGTCTTGGAGGGCATAAAAAGCCGAGGCACCTTCCAGAAATCGCAGTCGGGTGTATGGATGTGGTTGAGGGAGGAGGGCTGGCTTGCTGGTGTGATCTGATTGAAATTGGAGGCTTTAGGATTTAAGTTAGGCAGGCAGGGAGGGAACTGAATTTAGAAAATAATTTCTTTGATTCCCTGCAGCTTTGGCTGCTGAAGGGAATAGCAGTTTATTCTTTATTTCCTCTCTGGCAGTTTGAGGTTTTTTTGTGTGATATTGGATAAAGGGGGAGGTTCGACTGGGAGTGGGAAGTGTGGATTTATTTTAAATATATATTATATACTACCATTTATTTTCTATTTTCCCAACTTCAATTTGCTTGCACACACACACGTTTGGGGTGCAAGCCAAGAACAGAACCTCTATCCTAAGTGATATCCTAACTGCCCACTCGCCCGTCCGCCCGCGCTGCCGCCCACCTGCGGCCCGCACCGCCACCTGCCCACTCACCCAACTGCGGCCGCCGCCCGGCCATGGCCCCCCCGCCACCACCGCCCACCCGCACCTCCCGCCACCCCCCGCCACCTCACCCCACCCTCTGCCTAGGGCGCAAAAACACCTAGTGCCGGCCCTGATTGCGGGATGCCCCTGTGCTCTGGGAAGTCAAATCGTGCTAAATCGCAGTGGAAACGACAAACCGAAACAACAAATTTTTGAAAAATTTTACGACAAAAACAAAAACAAAAACAAAACAAAAAATGTCATTTTTTCTGGTCATGCCCATGTCTACTGGTGAATGATACAGTGAATAAGAGGTTTCAAGAAAGGATAGGAAGAGGTAGTCATGTTAGTCTGTGCAATAATTCCAGTCAAAATTCAAAGAAACAAAAACAAAAACAAAACAAAACAAAAGACAAAAGGATGTGGCTCCTTAAAGGCTAACTATCATATTTTAATGAAAGCTTTTATGGACATGTCCACTTCCTTGGACATATATGTTTGTTTCTTTGTTTCTTTGAATTTTGCCTGGAATTCAAGAACAGGTAGACTGGATTCAGAAAGCTGTGGAGGTTCTGTGAATCTTTGATGAGGCAAATATTATGATCAGTTCAGATTTACATTTTTAACTGAGGAAATCCAGACATCATTGTGACAAAACCCTGGAAACAGGAGTAATGAATATACAAATCATCAGCCAATCCCAGCAGGAGGGCAGGGAATGGTATGATATAAAAAGGGTGGAGCCTAGTCAGTTGAGGCAGTTCAGTTGAGTTAAGTTAAGTTGAAGGTTTTGAGAGTGAGTGCTGGGAGAGAGCACTGATCTGTGAGAGTTCTGTCAGGCAGTGAGGGATATACTGTTTACTAGTTATTAAAGTCAGGGGGGCTGGAAGAGTTGATGAAATCTATTATATGTAAAAGCAACACATACCATCCTCAGATATTGTTATATTTATTATTTTCTCAATAAACTTTGTTATTATTTTTATATTATACATCTGAGTCTGTCCCAATTCATGAGGAGAAGATTTTAAAAGGTGGCAGCATTACCAAGTGAATAAAAGGTGGCAGCATTACCATTTCCATCACAATTACACGTGTAAAAGGGAGGTGTCCTCACGATTTGGTGGCACACCAGTGGGATGTCGAAATAAACCCAGTTGTGCCTTTGAAAACCCAGTCTGTGAAAGGGGTGAGGTCACAATCACACTTTTTGCCTCCTTTAAAATAACAACAAACAAACAAACAAACAAACAAACAAACAAGGTAGTGTGTCAGGTTGCTGGTCACAAAGGGAGGATAAGAATCTGAATGTGGAAGAACTTTCCTTTTCTGCCATTTACTCTACCTCCCCTTCATCTTGTCCAATAAGGTATGGATTCCAGGATTTGATTCTAAAGGGATGGAAAAACAGAGAAGAGAAGACCAATTTAAGTGGGGAAAGTAGCAGGTGGAGGAAGGGTTGCATCTCATCATTGCCATTCATCCATTCCAATTTAAGCCTCCAGTGGTTGCTCCGGTGAAAGGAGAACTTTTCTGTTTTCTACTTAGGAGTGGGTGGCCAAGTACATATATTTTTAGAGAGCTCTCAGGGAAAACTCTGTTCCCCCACTTTCCCTGGGTTTTAAATGGACTTTGCCTTTGATTAGGTTGGCTTAAATTTCCATCTCCTCTCCCCCCCCCCCCGAAGTCTTTGACATCAGTCTCAACTGGAACACATCTAAAGCAAACACTCAATATAGAGATTAGGACAGGTCCAAACTTTTTTCTGAAATAAATAAGGGCAAAGTTGTATGAATAAACAAGCAAGCAATGAAGCAGGCAAGCAAAATGGGTTGCTGTGTGCCTTTCTAATTACCTTTGGCAAGGAACCGGTTTCCTTTAACAAGTTGGAAAGAAATTGCATGCCTCTATTTGCATTTAAGAGCATGGTGAAATACTGCCTGTAAAAAGACACAGTGAGATCAAAGACCACCTTCGCTTCTGCTGTCTAATTTAAATTAGGTTGGGCTGGAATGGGGATCCCTGTGAAAGACTTTCCAGAGATGCCATTTGTACGATATTGAACGACTGTGAATGTCCTGTTTGCTCAAATGTATTTATTCATCCTGGGTCTTGTTAAGGAAAGAAATGTTCCCAAGTGTTCCCTCAAATTAAAATTAAAAAGTCCAGCATTTATCTCAAGAATTGCTTCCTGCTACACTCCTAATGAGAATGAATGTGACCCTTGCCAGTGGCTGCTGATTATTTCACATAGCAGTGTTGAATGAGTGTTTGAGGATAGACTCTGCAAGTCGTAGTCCTGAATGCTTCCCACCATTGTATCTGCAGGTCTCCCATCCAAGGCTCTCGGATCCTACATTGCAAAGGATTTTGCTTGTCTGAACTCCCAGCAAAAAAAAAATCTCAGAACAAGACCCACAACTGTGGCAAAATAAGTAATGCATCATTATAGGAAAAAGTTCTTAATTTGCTGATTTTTATACAATATTTATGTTCCATGTTTCCCCTGAAAATAAGCCTCAAGGGTGGCAGACTACAAGGAGTAATGGAAATAAAGGAGGACTTAGTAAGGCTTTTTGAATATCTGTAGTTTACTTATGAAAAGGGATAACAGGGGCACCACGATGGAAAACACTCATTCCCAAGGTGTTAGAGACTGTTTCTGCTGGCAGAGATATGTGAACTGCTGCATTTCAAAGATACCATGAAAGGTATGACTAGACCTGACCTGGCCCCTTCATGTTCAAGCTGCTGAATGGCCTCAATCTCTTCAGTTAGGGTTAAAGTAACTAAGGTCGCGGTCACACCAGCGTTCTCTGCATATATAGATTTCATGCGTATTTTTTTGTGGGTGGTCACATGGTTTTTAATGTGCAGTTAATGTCCTCTCTTCTGCATTGTATTTTCCTATTCTGGTTCTGTCTCTATGTGTCTCCTTCATATTTTTCCACGGGAAGCTCTCAAAAAAGGGGAACAACTGATTTTACTGTGTATTTTCTGTGTCCTGTCATGGTTACAGAAGCAAATAAGTAAGCATTTTCAAGCGACATTTCTAAATCCAGCCCCTGGTGGTGGTTATTGAAATTCGCTGAAACTGCTGTTCAAGAGGCATGGTCGGCCGGGACCGGAATTTACTTCTCTTCGTGGTTAGGATGTTTTTTTTTGGGGGGGGGGGTTGCACAGTTAGCCGAAGGAAAATATGGAGAAAATGCAGGTATGACTGTGGCCTAAAGCTGCTTTCACACGACCAATAAAATCTGCAGCAAACTTTGATCCATATCACAGACACACCCCTAAGCGGTCACGTGTTTGATGTTGCGGATCGGATATTCCCATGGTCATGTTTTGAAAACCCACAACCATTCTGATCCCACGACTGAGAACCACAGCAAAGACACCATAACAGGGATGAAAAGGTTTTGGTGCTGATTTTCCATGTTCCCACAGACCCGAGTAACAGTTTAAAATCTGCATTGGAACAGCGACAAGGATTTTACTACCTCAAGACCAGGTACTTGTAAAAAGTGCTGGGCTGCACTTAAGTGGGTGTGGTTGCACTTTATTATTATTATTAAGTCCGCTGCCTGTGGGAAAATGATTTTATGCTCCGCCTCTGCGAGCACTTTGCAGCAGATTTCAGTGGTCATGTGAAAGCAGCCTAAGTTGCTCTAGATGTTGCTGGGTCTCTTGATCTCTCTCTGGTGGTCTGGCTGAAGGGTCATCATTACTGTAGCTGTTATCTGGAACAAGCTTGTGAGATTTTCAGGTGCTTGCCTCTCCTGCCATTTTCTCTTGCTACACCATCCCCTCTCTTATGACCTTCCTGCGTGGAATACCAAATACATAATCATTCAGGGAAAGCTGTTGAAGAGGGTGACTTAATAACAGGCAATCAAAAGCATGTGGATGCATTCACATCTGTCTTTTTTTTTCAATCTGACCCTCTCTCACTCTCTCTCTCTCTCTCTCTCTCTCTCTCTCAAACACACACACACACACACACACACACACACACACACACACACACACACACACACACACACACACACACACACACACACACAGAGAGAGAGAGAGAGAGAGAGAGAGAGAGAGAGAGAGAGAGAGAGAGAGAGACAAGAGAATAAATCTTTTGCATGTTCAGAAGTTGAGTCATAGCAACTGGACTTCTTTCCTTCAAAATGTTTCACCAAGTAGCAAACAACATCCAAAAGAAGTCCAGTTGCCATGACTCCACTTGCGGATAGCCTCAACTGGATGACTCAGAACCTTCACATACTCTTTTGAAGTGTGGGGTTTTTTTATTTGTTTTTATTTGTTGTTGTTTGGTTTGCTGTTTAGCTGGGATGTATTTCAATAATATGAGAATATTTAGGAATAAACTTCCCAGTTCTGATATCCGAGCTCGCCTATCTGCCCAAGGTTAATTTCTAACATTTTATTTATTTATGTATTTATATTTATATTTATAGTCCGCCTGACTTTCCAGAGGACCTCTTGGTGGTTCACAACATGGAATGGAAACAGTGCAAATATGTAGAAACATAAAAATCTAAGGATTAAAGCCCATTTCACAGTGGCTCAATGCTAGTCACACATTCACAAACATAAATATGCTGCCCACTTCTACACATGCATCCACTGGCAGCTTGCACTTCTGTCCGTATGTCTGAGAGCTGAAGATACCATTGTTTGAAAATGGGGAATGTGTACAGCCTCTCCAGCCTGATTACAAACTGTATTACAACATCACATTTGGGGGGGGGACCACAGAGAGAGAGAGAGCAGTCTTTTCATCAGCCATGCTCTCTCCTCTTTCCCACACTTTTGAAACCTGACCGAATGACAGCGTGAAGGGAAGCAAACAGCAGCCAAGGGTCTTCTCAGCAGTTTCTACGCTGCTGACAGGAACTCTGGGAAGCACAGGTTGTTCTTCTGGATCCAAAGGAATTTAAATAATAATTAAAACTGAATGCCCTCAAAGCAGCTGAGGGCCATTCTAAGCTGTCTTTTTCTCTGCACACTCTTAGTGCTTGCTTTCGAATTTCTGAGGTAAATAGTTCTTTAACATATCTCTTAACTCATTTCCTAGGAGATTTTTTTTTAAGTGCCCCATGTTCTCATTTGCAGGGAAGCATATTTTAAAGCCTTTGCTGCAAAGGCTGAGAAACATAGGAAACTGCTTCCCTCTTCACTGTATTACTTTAATTTGGGGCTTGTTTTTGAAGCCTTTTTATGTTTAAAGGCTTGGATTGGGGGGTTGTTTTCTTAAAAGGACCATGAAACATAATGCATCAGCATAGATCCTGGCAGAAATCTCACATTCACACTGTCCTTTAACAATAAGTTATCTGCTTCTTTTTGGACACAAATCACCCTCTTGCTCCTTTCCTCTCTCACTCTCATTCCCTCCCTCTCTTTCTCTCTCTTCCTTTCTCAGCCCTAGATGCTTTAATGCACTGCTAGCTATCCACTGAACCTGGAATTCAAGGCAGACAACAACACAAATCTGAATATCTGAAGCTGGATCTACACATGAACCAGATTAAGTTCAGTCCTGCTAGTCATTAGCAAAGCATGTGTGCACAACACATGTTGAAAAAGCAAAAAAAAAGAAAAGTGGTCTGCTTATATACCACCCCATACCACTACAAGTAGTCTCTTGGCGGTTTACATTTTTTTAATTACAGTGTGCAGGCTACACATTGCCCCCCCCCCGCAAGCTGGGTACTCATTTTACTGACCTCGGAAGGATGGAAGGCTGAGTGAACCTTGAGCCTGCTACCAGGGATTGAACCCAGGACGTCAGCACAGTTTTACCTGCAGTACAGGCATTTAACCACTGTGCCACAAGGTATATGTTAGTCCCGTCTTTTCCACCATTGCTTTACTCATTCAAAGATGGCAGTCTAAAGACAGTGAGGCTGTTTTTGTTCATATAAGTAAAAAGCATGAGTCAGGCAAATGAGTTCTGGGTGACAGAATGAGCCTCCATTGGTCGAACAGAACCTCTCTTTCAAATGTTATCTTCCATATGACAAAATCAGTGATGGAAAGAGTGCATCCCCTTCACTGTGTGTGGAATACACATAGAGTAGGACCCCGGTTTCCACTGGGGATTGGTTCCAAGCCTTCCCGTGGATAAGAAAACTGTGGATAAGAAAGAATGCCAAAAATGCAAAACTGCTATCTTTTATCAGTAGCTTACTTTACGGCTGCTGTTTTGCGAGAGTAGGTTGCTTTACAGCTGCTGTTTGTGACAGGAGCTTGCTTGCGGCTGCTGAATTATTTATTTAATTTTTCCTCTCCCAACAGTGGATAACTGAATCAGTGGTTAATGAATCAGTAGATACGGGGGTGTGTCCTCCTGTAATTTATAACTACTGAACAGGGCTTTGTAGTAGAGGTGGGTACAAGCTACAAGATCAACTGTTTATGCTGGTTCATTTATGGGCTGAACAGATGGTCAGACCCTTCTAGTCCTGCCTTTTCTGAGTGGGTGGGCACCCACTCAGAGGCAGCACACAATGGTGTAACTATGGAGGGGAGGAAGAGTGCATTTACTCCTGGGTACACAACAATATGGGGGTGCCTGGAGGGGGAGCAGGAGTAGGAAGCCATGTGCCATCCTGCCAGCACCTTTCACTCTGCTAAGGCTTGGTGATCCTTAGTTGGGGGAAAGGAGGAGAAGGAAGCAGGTGATTTTTTCCAAGCAACCCTTCCATCAATTGCTCCCCCCTCCCCCCCCCCCCCGCTAAGGCTTGGCGATCATTAGCCTGGGGAAAGGGGGAGAGGGAAGCATGCGACGGAGGTGCTGCTTGGAAAAAAGATCCCATTGCCTGCTTCCCTCTCCTCCTTTCCCCAGGTTAACGAGCACCAAGACTTAGCCAGGGAAAGCAGGAGGGAGAAGCGTGCTATGGACTTGATGCTTGGGGGAGATTTGCCTCCTTGGCGCTATCCATGAGCTGTGTGGTTTACATAGGAGAGCCTTGTCCAGGATACTCCCAAAGAGGGCGGAAGAGGGACCCTTCTCCCCCTCCCCCACTGTTCCCCCAGGATCTGCCCCCCCTCCTCGGTGGGTGAGACACAGTTGGGGGAACAGGAGAGGGCACAAAAACTGACTTTGTCCACGGGTGCTCCAAACCCTAGCTACGCCTCTGGCAATGCACTGACTCCCCTGCCTCTGAATAGGTTCCCAATGGAGGAGGTGGAGCTGCCAGGTGCCAAACACTTGTTTGGTCACTAAACAAACTGGCGTGAACCAGCTTGCACTGATCTGTAACATGTAGAGTCAACAGACTAGAGATAGTTGAGAATTTCAGTTCCTTTCCAGCTTTAATGAACTCAAATGAATAATTAGTTTATATGAGGGATAGGAAAAAAATAGCATGGGGTTAAACAACTGAAATGCAAAAGAAAGAGAAATGGAGTGTATTGTTGAAAGTCCTGATGAAAGACCATGGTTTCAAAGAAACGTTCCCCTTGAGATCCAATTTATTTCCTTATAATGGTCCAGGGAGATTTTTTTATTTAAGTAGGTGATCAATCAAAAATGCTGCCCTGCACCCAAAGATTGATCTGTTGCATTTCACTCTGTTGCCTTTTGCTCCTACATATATCAGTTCAGTCTTACCCACGGGTACTGTTGATCCATTCATTTATTAACATGGAATGTGATTTCTTCATCTGGTGGAAGACCAGACAAGTGAGGCATAGTAGCCCTTGTCACAGTCCCTTTCAGCCTGCTAAGTCTTTGGCACAAGGTTAGACATGGAATGATTTTCTCAACCAGGAGGTCCTGGCTTTGCAGCAAAGATAGCCACTGCTGTTGGAATAGCTTTTAAACTCCTGTGCACATTTGCAGCATGTTGGCCACTGGGACTTAGTAAAGAAAGCTTTCTGCCTTGCCTTTTTTGTCAAAGATCAAAGGGATGGCCAGTTCCATAGCAGACGTTTCAGGTTAGAAACTGTTGCAAAGGTTTGGATTTTGTTCATATTCCTCTAGCTGTGCAGCAGAAGTGCAGGGATTCACAGAGCAAAATAGCTTCAAGTTCCCTGGACTAGACCACCACTGTTTTCCTCATCACCTGGCACTTACAGTCTCCATAACTCCCCCTGAGACATCTGAAATAGTAAAAATAAATCTTTTTTTACTTACAGTGAACAGATAGCAGCAAGCTAAACCATGGCTGCTTTGAGCTTAAAAGGACTCAACAGATTAACTGCCTGCTTTCAAGAGACAACGGGGGAGAGACAGAAAGGTGGCACCCTCCTTGAATTTAGAAGCAGGAGAGAACAACTGGCTAGTGCTACATACATTGACAGTCACCCTAGATCCCTCCTAGCTAAACCTCTGAAAGGCAGCACTGCAAAAAGCCCAACAGAAACTTCTTGGAAGTTTGGATTAAGGACTCTTAAGCCTGATTAGCCTGCTGGGGGTGAGCGGACAGTCTTCAAAGCCCTCTTGTTTTGTGCTGAATCTCTGATGGCCTTCTTTGGCTCCCTGATATTGGTAGAAATGTTGTGGCAGACAAACGATGACATCTTTGGCAGGGCCCTGCAGTTCCTTGACCTTTGCTGGTCTTGTACCCTTGCATTGGCAGCATCTTCAGACCAAGCAGAGGAGTAAAAGGATGTGGATACCCTAGAGAACATTAAAAATTAACTTTGCCAGCTTAATTGAATGACATTATTTATTTGCATGTACCTGCATTGAGTATGCCCACCTTACATAGTTCCCTGTCATTGTATTATAATATACAAAAAAATATAGGTTTGGTTCAGGAGTACCGACTGGCCCAAGATTACCAAGCAAGCTTTGTTACTCAACATGCTGAACTTGTGTCTCCCTGATCCAAAGCCAGCTTTCGAATCATCTACACTGGTGCTATTACAGTAACCCCCCGCCAATCGGGGGGGGGGGTACTGTAATAATATGATATGCTGAAGCGGGGGGTGGGGCGGGGGGGATTGCGCACCTGTCTGAGAAGTCTTGGCACAGTGTGCACAGGCGGTGTTGCAGGATCTGACATCCCGCCGCCGCCCGCCCGCACCACCTGAGATTTCTCGGAGGGGCCGGGGGGCCGGGAGTGACCTGATGGTTCCCCGCCCCCCCCCCACGTGGCTCTGAGGTGCAGGTACTGTGATCCTGCGATATAGCGAGACCGCAGTACTTGAACCACAAAATGGCGGGGGGTGACTGTACTATATAATAGAGTCCAAGGCTAAAATAAAAGGGTCACTTGTGCTGCTATGCATATGTAGCACAAATAGAAAGCAGCAGCCGTTTCATGATAATTAACAAGTTTCTGCTTTGATTACAGAGTGCATGCCACTTTATCTCATCGGGCACAAAATGCATGTGCTCTGAAACTTGAAGCAGCGCCTCTTGAAGTAGCAGCAATCTAATGCTGCCACTGGTGTCATTCCAACTCTGCTCGGGTAGTTGCACAAGAGTATTCTGACATCTGATAGAAAAATAATGCAGCAATGAATGTGTTTGATGTGCATATACAAAAACTGTCTTAATTAGCACATTAGGAACATTTGCATCATATGCAAATTGCCTGCAATAACCAAATAATAAAAATAAAAATTGAACATGCATCAATTACTATTGAAATCTACTAGAACATGGGGGGGGGAGAGATTGAAAACAGCAGCAAATTTGCAAAATGAAACTGCTGTCTAGAATTTTGAAAAGTATTTGTATTATTGCCATAAATGATCTTGGTGCCTCAGTTTCTCTAAATGGGACCTAAAGGCAAGGTGGGTTCTCCTGAGCTGAGAAGTTTCTTTGCTGACAAACACTGGGCTTCCTTAGAGATATTCATACTTTGTAAACAACTAGCATAGATGATATAAGTGTCATTACATGTTTATACAATACTGGGTGAGTAATGGCCCCAGTCTGCTCGCCCAGGGATTGTTATGCTCTGTGTGCATTACTAATGATTATTCGAAGCATGATTCACCAGAGACTGTTGGAATAACTGATGTCAAATAATTACTGGATTATGCACCACGAACAAATACTACCAGCCAGCCATCTGGCATACAAAATTATTGTATGTTTTATCCTGATACTGTTATTTTACAGTGTGTTCCATGGTGATTAGTTAGCAAGTCCAACATAGGTTTATTAGCCAAAGTTTTAATATTAATAATATTCAATTCAGAGCAATCTAAAGTATCAATAGGTGATTTCCCCCCCTTGATATGACTATCCCAATCTCATTAAACCAATAAGGCTATGCCATGGGAGGTAAGTGTATCAACACTTGCCCTGAAAAGTTATGATTTCTGTGGGAGCAAAACATTGCTTCTCACACTGTTTTCAGAAACTTAGTTCCTGCCATAGAACGTCAATTAAAAAATGGATAAAGCGAGTTTCCGGTTCTCCCCACCTGTCTTCTAGCACTGCAAAGCTAGAAGACAGGTGGCTGACCAGGTGTCATCACCCCTAACCTACTCAGAATACATTTCCTAATAAGTTGATAGATTTGTGGGAGTACATGAGTATAAGAGAAAATATTTAGAGGTGCACACCGGTCCTGGCATTGTATTCTCACTCCTTACCTGTTTTGATAACAGAAAACATAAACCAATAATGCATCAAAGAAACACAGAAAGCCAAACTTGGGTGGAGATGAAACAATTGCATTCCTTCCCCCTTTTTTTTCTTACAGAAAGAAAAGCCACACTTGTGTGTCAGTTTTTTTCTCCAACCTTGAACATTTTAACCCAACTAGTGCTATCTCAAGGGAATGTTCAATCGGTTTTCTGCTGCATTTGGTGTTCAGACTCAGATCCGGTAGGCCTAAGCCCTCTTAGCAGTACACAGACTGAATAGACATGCTTGCACGCTTTCTTGAGCTTTATAGCTATGTGGGTGCCACTGCTCCAGATGGTGACCATCATCAATCACTGATGATGCAAAGAGCTTTCTTCTCTGCCCAAAAATCCTCAGTATTTTGTCAGGAACTGTAGGGTGACTAACAGGAATTAAAAGGAAAATTTGAGGTGGCCCCTCAACAATCTTCATGACGGCTTCTGACATGTCACATGCCTGTGTATCAAACCCGTTGCCTATTTTCACATTATTTGAAGAACATGTTCCTGGCAATGGCAGCAGAAAATATATCAAAAATAGCATGGCATTTCGCTTTCCCCTGAAGAAAGTTGGTGAAATATATCTCTCACTTTATCTTCCCACCAACGGGGAAGAGAATTCAGTGTGGTCATTTGTGCGCTGTTCAAATTATCTTCCCTGTTTGTGGGAAAATAAATTGAGGGATATATTTCATCAAATTTCTTCAGGGAAAAGAGAAATTTCCCAACAATATCCACTCCATTAGCAGAGATTGAAGTATAGATTCGTTCTTTCCCACAACCACTGTAGGAATTATGGGTTTAAAGCCCCAGAAGCAGTTGCAAATGTGTTGGCAGCCAGTTCACATTCCATAAACTGCCCTCTACTTAATATCATTCTAGGGGATGATAGTGGTGAAGCAGCAGCTAGAGGATGAATAAAAAAGCAAATCACATTTTCTGACAATTTTTCCAATTCATCTATTTTATTTATTTATTTATTTATTTATTTTATTTTTTTCAACTTATATACCGCTCACTACCCAAAGGTCTCTGGGCAGCTTACAATCAAAAGAATTAAAACAGTTTAAAATCTTAACATCCATTGATTTTTATTTGTCATAAATGGAGCCCTCCAATAAAAACAAGCTGATTAATTTTAGCTATTTTTGTTGATCAATTTATTGGGCTATAAAATGTCACCCCACAAGGCACCTAGAGACATCACAATTGGAGGGAATTCCCCCCACAGTCCTCTACAATCCCTCTGCATTTGGTAAAGATTGGATTTCCCCTACCCCATTTCTACTTTCCTAGGGGGTAGCAATTTGTGGGTGAATAACTAAGATGTCTGAAACCAATCTTCATCAAACTCAGAGAGATTGTAGAGGAGAGATGGAAGGAGTCCCTCTGCAAGTCTGGTGTCTCTAGGCATCTGAGGGCACAATCTTTGGGGGCAGGTTCTTTAGGGTACATACAAGATGTAGCTCCAACTTCTGAACCCCAATCTTAACTAATATTGCCGGGCTTATAGAGGAGAGACAGAATAAGACTCTCCAGAGATTTGGGGACTCTAGATGCCATGAAGGGTTTTTGATAGCATTTTAAAAGGGAGACAAATCAATTCATTAATTCATTGATTCATCACTAGAAATTCATCAATTCAACAATTTGTTGATCTGTCAGCCCTGATGAATCATTAATCATGATGAATCACCATTTAAAAGAAATTGTTCCCATCTTTAGTGGCAACCGTCTTAAATATATTCATGCATACATAAGGTGGAGAAATGTTGGAAGTAAAGCTGCATTCTATTTATAGAGGAATAGTTAAAGAAAATCCTCAATGTATTTGCCAGAAAATGTAATAGAAAAATGTTGGGTTCCACATGCCATATTTCAGATGGGTCATTTTGCCTCTGTTCCACATATGCTGCAGCTCCTTCTCTGTACACCATGTAACGGGTATGAGGTATGATTGTGTGTTGTCCAGTGCCTGGAAAATGCTACTGCTATGTTATAATTGATCCTCTAGTTTCCTAAAGGTTTTGTTCCCTATTGAAAGAGGCGGTGACATTTACTCAAAAGACAAGATGAAGGTGGTCTGGCAAAGACAGTAGTGCAGTATGTTTTCATGTATAAGACTATATTTCCCCCCAAAACTTATAGACTAAACATTGAGGGTAGAAATGGGCACGAATAAAAAAAATGGCGTTTCGGTTTTTCATTTTTCGTTGAGAGGTCCGTTTCAGTTCATTTCTGTTTTTCATGAATTCTTAGAAACATTTTGTTTTTGTTTTTTTGTTTTTTTGTTTTTCGTTTCTACCCGCTTTTTGCATGATTTTTAAAGCATTTCTGTGCATGGGCGTCCCCCAATGCCCCAGACCAGAGGGAAAACACAAAAAAAGTTGATGCAGGCAGAGACACAGTATAGACTAGATACGCAGGGAGGCTGCAAAGGCAGCGGCGGGCGTTGCCCAGGGTACAAGGCAGCCACAGAGTGACTGCACTGCGGGGCAGGGGAGGGTACTCACCAAGAGGTACACATGCACACACAGGGAGGCTGCAGGACTGAAGCTAGAGTTGCAGAGACAGCAATCCCACCCTAACTCCCACCAGAGACTGCAAGGAGGACGGGGGCTGCCAGAGCTTTTTATGCCCTCTGTGGCTGCCAGACCTGTCCCAGTCTGCAACCTGGGCATGCTGTTGGTTGAACATGATCCCATCACATGGCTTGCCTCCATTTTGTGGTGGCAACATCCATTTTGTCATCCTTAAAGGGAAAGAAAAATACATCGCGATGGGAGAAGACAAAAACAAACGTTTTAAGGACCCCAACCTCCTGGTAGGTAATAATTTCAAATAATTATCACATTATCGCTGCAATTTTATAGATGTCCAGGGCGTTTTAATACCCAAGAAATCAATATTAGGCATCTGGGAGCCATTTGGGGTCAATGTCCCCTAACTCCCCTTAAAGGAAAAAAAATACAGCGATCTGAGAAAAGACATAAATACACATTTTAAGAACCCCAACCCCCCCCGGTAGGTATTATCAGAGAGTATAAATAATTATTGCTGGGATATTATGGATGTCTAGGGTGTTTTTTAACATTTAAAACAGCTCATTTCATTGCACATTGCCATTAATGAAAATGAAATGTAACAAACCAAATTTTCATGGTTCTGTTCATTTTGTTTCATTTTCATCACAATTTTTGTTATTCGTTTCATTACATAACGGAATGAATAACGAATAACGGAAACAAAAAATGTTCATTTCGTGCCCATCTCTAATTGAGGGTCATCTTATACATGGTCGTAAGCTGCGGAAAGAACCCTGTGGTTACGAAACTATAATTTTGGGTTGGAAATGTGAGGGTCATCTTATAGATGGAAAAATATGGTAATTACTGTTACCTTTTGGCTCTCTGTCTCTCTGTAGGTATAGGTTGATTGCGTTGACAATATTGACCATTACACCTTAGGGTTCTCTCACAATATGTCCCTTGACTTGGTAAATTTGTTGTTTCATCATGTCATTTTTTCGTTTGTCATTTCTACCGCGATTTCACGCGATTTGACGTCCGGCGTGACCGGCGCTATTTTTGCGGGGGCGGGGAGGAGCGGGCGCAGGCGGGCGGGGGGGGGGGGGGTCCATGTGCGGGCGGCGGCAGCGGCAGGGGGAGGAGTGGGTGGCGGGTGGCAGGCGCGCGGGCAGGCGGCGGGCGCGGGTCCCGCAAATGACCCAGAGCATGCGAAAAACAGTTTGTTAAACTGAGTGATGGACTTGCTGCACAAGACTAGTGCATCCTAAAGTGGGCAGAATGTAATATATTTCTTTTTTTTTTCTCTTGGTCAATCATGCTGCTGGTGCTGATGCTGAAGCTGATGCTGAACCGGCCAGCCACCCTACTTGGTCTGGCTGCTGTGCCTGTTATACTTTTTTGTTGTTTTGTTTTGATGCTTTAATCCATCCCATCTCCCCACCACTTCTCTCAGAGGCAGCAGGAAAACAGACATTCCGTTCTCCCTCTGTCTCAGAAAAAAAGGTGAGAATAGAGAACTGCTATATTAGGCTGCTTGCTTTATTCCCAGCCTGGTTAAATGCCTGTACTGCAGTGCCAGTGATGGAGGCAGCCATGTAAAGTAACTTATTCTTGCCTTGCCTGCTGCTGCCAATGAACTTTTGAGTATGAATAGAAAATAAATGGGTAGAGTATATAATTATATAATATAAATCCACTGCCCTCCAAGAAACCTCCCCTGTTGAAACACTAGAATGGAATGAGTTCTCCCTCTCTCTCAGAAAAGAAGGTGAGAATAGAGAACTGCTATGCTTTGGCTTTGCTTTATTCCCAGCCGGAAAGCACTTCACTGCAGCCGCAGTGATGGAGGCAGCCAGGTAAAGTAACTTCTTCTTGCCTTGCCTGCTGCTGCCAATGAACTTTTGAATATGAATAGAAAATAAATAGGAAGAGTATATATATATATATATAATAAATCCACTGCCCTCCAAGAAACCTCCCCTGTTGAAACACTAGAGTGGAATGAATTCTCCCTCTGTCTTACCAAAAAAAAAATGAGAATAGAGAACTGCTATATTAGGCTTGTTTCCCAGCCTGAAAGCACTGCAGCAGCTCTGTCTCACAAAAAGGTGAGGAGAAAATAAACAAAACTGCTAGCAATGAAATGAAAAAATGAACTTTGAAAAATAGAAAATAAATATTGAATGGTAGTATACTCAATCCACACACACACCCCAGTCAAACCTAAACCAGTATCAGAAAAAAAATCCTGACAAACTGCAGGAATGAACTGCGTTGCTTGCTATTCCCCACAGCAGACGGAATGAAATATTTCCAAATTCCTATTCCTAAAAATTCAATTGAATTCCCTCCCTGCCTGCCTAACAGAATCTAAACGCTCCGCGACCGCGACCGCGACCGCGAAATCGAAACTACTAGCACAGCAGCCAGCTACACACAGCCCTCTCCCACCCACATACAAGCCCGGACTGCGCTGTTCTGGGGAGTGCCCCACCTTTTTATACCCTCTTGCACATCCAGAAGTGTCAGTCAAAACCTGGCCATGCGATTGGTGGAGTGGGTCCAAAAATTTGCATGGTCCCATCCCATGGCCAGCCCATCATTGGTCACGTGTAAAAAAATAAACATAAAAATAAAATAAAATAAAATCAACGGAGACGTTTTGTTGCAAGAAAAACCCACTGCTGCTACTGTAAAAATTCAAGCAGTTAAAATAGCTAATTTTCGCATGTTTCTGTGGTGGGTTTTTGGACCACGATTTTTTAAAAAATATTGCGGTCGCCATTTTGGATCCCCCCCCCCGCACCGCATGGCAAATGGATTACGCCGAGGATGCCACCCCCCGCCCTGGTACCACCACCAGCCCAGGACAGGGGGGGAGGCTGGAGTGGGGACCACCCCCCAGAAACCACCCTCGGGTACATGCCCTCAGGCAGGCATATTTTCGCGTGCTTTTTTGGCCGTGAATCGGGCTTTTAAAAACTTTTTTTCTGTGCCGCGATTTTCGCGATCGCGCGATGCCAGGAATGACAACATGACAAATCAGACCCAATTTGTCGTTTATTGGTTCGAGTTCGAGTTCTGGCAGAGTAATTGTCATTCTTCGTTTCGTTGTGTAACGGAAACGAGTAACGGAAACGGAAACGAGAATTTCGCCAAGTCGTGCCCATCTCTAAAGTGTAGTGATTTTGACCATTTCAAGACACAATTTTTTTTAACTGCAACAGTTGCTAAATTTTTAAGTAACAACTTAATGGCTTTCTGCTTCCACTGGCGGAACAGTCAGCTTTCTGATTATTTATATAATATAGCTTTTGGTAAGCACTGTGTGCATGTATGCTTACCACAAGCGTGAACATTTCTAGAGGCAAATAGCATATTTCAGTTCAAGAGCATCTTATAGCTCTATTCTACTTCTTTCCTCACCCTGAGGAATACCAGATTTGACCTCACTTGCCTAATCCCATCAATCAGTTTACACAATGGATACCTATGCAGTAGATGAATTGTTATCTCCACTCGTGTAATTCTCCCACAGTCTTCTGGTTGGCCACTTTTCTGATGACTGTTGGTTGGTTGAGATGTGTCTTCAGGAGGCTATGAATCCCCTTGACTTAGTAGCTGAAATCCAGCACTGTAAGGCCACATAAACCCAATGGCACCAGTGGCTGCTGCCATACTTTGTTAATAAAATGTTTCCTCCCATCTCACATCCCTAGCCTGCATTACAATCCCTTTGGCCCTGAGGAAGATTTGGGGAACAGTGGGATCAGGGCAGAACATAGTGTTAAATGTCTGAAAATTGCCAATGCCAGTAAAGACACTGGGGGTGGAGTGGGGGAGTGAAGTCACACCCACCCACACCAATTGGTGGGTTTTTAGGGGCTGTTTTGTTTGGTAGTGTTGTCTTATTTTTAGTAGATCGAGTCTCCACACCTTGCCTTTGCATTTTGCAGAAGTTATAATGGGTTTTCTAGTTGACTGCTTTTGGGGGCTAGTGGCAGAAAGCACATATGGGGTGGGGAAATGAAATCAAAGAACCATAAAGAGGTCATTTCATGCAAAAGAAATGGACTAGTTTGCAAAAAGCAAAAAGGAAGGCCCCCTTCTCTCTGACTCCAAAACAAAACAGAAATAAAACTTTTCACCGTGTACACACAAGTTGCTGCAAACTAAGACATCAGTGCATCTAGTTACACAGCATGTATGTGATAGCAAATGCACACACTGACTTCTTTGCCAGGGGCACCTTACCGTTTAGAATTACAGTGATGGAGTTACTCCAGCAGGCATAAGTCATAGATTTTCATGTTATCTGTGCTTTAGGTTTCAAGAAAGGTGCAAAACAAAGATGGTCCCTTGCCCTCTCTTCAGATTATCTGATATTTGCAGACAGGAAAAAAATCAATGGTAAGAAGATTTGTTTGAAAGAAAGCAGAAAGAGGCAGACGGAGATCTGAAATGAAAAAAAAATCTGCTGTTTGTGGATGTTTCATGTTCACACATTCCTAGCATAGCGCTAGTTAGGACTCTGAGAATCAGGATAAGAATAGAGACCTGTCATTCCTGAACGTGAATCCCAAGACGTTGCTGAATGTCACCTTTCAGAATTCCTGACTAGAGACCATACCAGCTGGGCTTTCTGAGAAGTGAGTGCTAGCAATATCAAGGGATCCTGACACCAGTGGGATGTCAGAATATGAAGAAACACACACAGTTGTGTTCAATGCAGAAATCCTCTTGCTTCCATCAACCCAGGTCAGCACTTAGTAGCCATAGGTAGTGAGGATTTAAAAAGGATGTTCCTGGGGAGAACAGTGTAAACAACTCTCTGAATGCTCACTGGGCTCACACTTCAGCTCCCAGCAGCCCAGTGTGACTCAGAAGCATCTGACAGCTATCACAGACGTTGTACAGAATCCCTCTTTGCTTGTGCTCCAACGATGCTCATGATTAGAGATGGGCATGACTCAAAAAAATGGTGTTTGGTTTGTATTTTGTCGCTTAGGGGGTCCATTTCAGTTCGTTTCCATTTTTCGTGAATTTTTTGCAAAAAAATTGTTTTTGTTTCATTACGTAATGAAACGAAAAAACAAAAATGAAAATGAAAAATTGCTGTTTCGTTAGCATTCATTACAGTTCAATGTATTTGCCACAACGAAAATGAAACGCACGACAAAATTTCTGTTGTTTCGGTTCATTTCGTTTCATTTTGGAGACAAAATTCATTTTTGTTTCGTTATGTAACAAAACAAAAACAAAAACGAAAATGAAAAATTGCTCATTTCCTGCCCATCTCTACTCATGATATTTGAAAGGGTCTTAATGCAGCTCCCCAAGAAGTGGATATTCCATTTGTCTTCGTTCATGGGATCAACCCCCACATGCCCAATTATCTTACCTGGAATAGAATGAGCAAAGCTCTTCGTCCTAGCAAGTTGGCATTAAGAGTAAGTACCAGACGGCAAGCTTGATTATAGACTGTGTGGAGGGATTTCAGTCTGACACACCTGAACGTAGGCTTTTCCTCCACTAATTTGTTTTCTGGGATAGATTCTCATTGGCTTAATGCAAGCATCAGGAAGAAAAACAGGGAATCTCATTTTCTTTTGGGGTTTGCTCCCTGCAGTTTTGTAATGTCATTTGAAACACACCAGTATTTGAGATGGGAGAGGCTTTTCTTGCCTGTTCTATTCGTCTTCTTGTTCATTCTCTTCTCTTCTTTACTGCAACTACAGGCATCCCATTTGTGCTGCACAGCAAATGAGGCCTGGCTAATTGGTAGTGTGAAAGCTATAAGGAATGTCAGCAGGTAGCAAGCTGGCAGATGTGCCAGAATCAAAAATAAGGGCCAGGTTGCAGACTAGAGATAATGCCTATCTTCTCTAGACCTAATGAACGCAAGAACTAATGCTGGTGGCTTTGGTGGCACACCTATCTTTGGGATGTGGTCAATTGCCGTCCATCTGCATGGTTCCCAGAGGGTCCTTTTGGCCACAGATGCCAGTCTCATATAATATGGTGCCCAACTCCTTTGGCTGGAAAGATAAAGGATCTTGGTCAAGGCTAGACGTTGACCACAGTACAGAATGACCTGACTTGGCCTACATAAATGTAATTCTTAATGAATTGTAATCCTTAAAAAAAAACCACACATTTCAGGCAAACCGACAGCGCTGTGTATAAAGTCTTTCTCAACACCTCTGCCCCTTGTAGTGAGGAATAGTCAGCTTGCTTTACTCTATAAACAGTGGTCCCCAACTTTGGTTCCCAAAGTGTTCTTGGACTAAAAATCCCCAAAGCCTTCACCATTAGCTGTGCTGCCTAGGATTTCTATGAACTGTAGTCCAAGAATATCTGGGAATCCAAGGTTGAGAACTATGCCTCTAAGGTATTTCTCCCTGCCACTCACAGGTTGGCAGTAGAGATGGGCACAAGGGATGGGCACGAAATTGGAAATGGTGTTTTGTTTTATTTCATTCCCCACACACATTTTGTTTCATATGAATCTTTACAAAAATAATCGTACAAAATGAAACAATAACAAAATGATTCATTCCCTTCTTTTTAATAATCCTGCTGGGCCTGCTTACCCTCTCTGGCCTGGCTGGGAACCCATGGCAAGGGTGGCGGGGGTGGCGATGGCACAGGAGGAGGAGGAGGGCGAGGCCAGCCTGCCAGGCCCACTTGCCCTCTCTGGCCAGCTGGCTGGGCTCCAGTGGGGACAGAGGGACACCAACAGGTAAGGGAGCCATTTTACAGAGAAACAAAATGGTTCATTTTAAATGGGGAAAAAAACACTGTTTCATTTTTGTCTGTAACGAAATGCTGCTTTCTTAGTTCAGTTCATTTTGTTTCATATAATGAACTGATGGATCAGCATTTCATTTTTGTTTGGTGCCCATCCCTAAAAAAGAGCCTGGAGGCTAAAACCCTACCAAATAGTCCATGATTAGTATCAAACAGTTCCCAGGTTTAATATTTAGTGTTCATACATCATATTGTGAAAGATTCCTGTCAAAATCACCAGAGAACCATTGCCAATACTGTTGACCAGGCATGGGGAACCCAACCCAACAGATCTTGTTGATCCCAGCACCAATAATCCCCCAGCTTGAATGGCCAACAGCTGGGGATAATGGGAACTTTATTGCTACCCAACAGTATCTAAAGGGCCAGGAATTTTCCCACTCATAGTTTAGACAAAACTGAGGAGAGGAATTTTGCAGATAAAACTGACCAATGTTCCCTCTTGACATAAGGTGCTTTCATGTGTTCCTAATTTCTTCCTAATAACCAAAATAAATACAGATCAAGAATAAGAGAAGGTTTTAGAACCACCATGAAGAGCATTTCACCAGGCAGGGAGGTGGGTTAACATGCAGTTGAACACAAAATGCACAGTTGCACAGTTGGTGGGGGGAGGGGGAATGCAATTGAGAATAGATGGAAGGAGAGGCAGAGGAAGAATTGTACCCTGTTGACAGTGGTGCAAAATGGCAGCATTAAATCACCAAGTAAGTGGTCAACAACCACTATGAAAGCTGGATAAAGTGGGAGCAGAAACTTCAGTCATACTTAAAAGATGCTGAAGCAGCCACACTCCTCTTGAAGATTTCGGGTAGGCCTCTGCAGTGGAGGAGGGAGGTCTGACAAGGCCCTTGTGCTGTTGAAAAATCTGCTTTAAAAAACCTGGCAATCCATCTAGAGCAGTGATTGAAATAAATAAGATATTCACACAGGAAACTTAGGGATTGTTGAACGTGTGCACCACATAAAATCCTTTAAGCAGTGGGAAGGCTTCAGACTGAGGCAGTGACCTGATATTTAAAAATGAAAATAAATATGATCTTATTAAAGTTCTATTTGTTTAATGCCTATTTCTTATACTCCTTTTTACACTATCTTTTTTTAAAGATGCCATCTCTATGACACTCAGCCCACTGGAAAACAAAGGATAAAAATAATAGAAAGGAGGTAAGGCATGTCATATGAAGTATCACTTAGAAGGCCATCAAATACAACTTCCTTTGGTCAAAAAGAGTTGATGAATCTTCTACTTTGCCTTGAAATGTTTGCACATTCCCCACTCATTTTTATCTGTGGCATATGCTTCACCCAAGGGCCACACTGACCTCTTCATGTTTCCATGCATATTAACCGGGGCGAACAGGCTTAGGCTCAACCCCGAGAAGACAGAGGTTATGTTCTTTGGGGGCTCACCATCCGGGTACAGTGACCCTTTTCCCTCTCTGGGGGGAGTCTCCCTCCAGCCTGTGGAGAGGGCGCGGAATCTGGGCGTGGTCCTGGACCCGGCGCTGACCATGGAGGCCCATGTGGCATCGGTGACCAGGGCCGCGTATTACCATCTTCGCCAGATTGCTCAGATCCACCCGTACCAGGATGGTGACTCTCTGAGGGCAGTGGTCCAGGCGCTGGTGATCTCGAGGCTGGACTACTGCAATGCCGTCTACATGGGGTTGCCCTTGACTCTTCTCCGGCGTCTGCAACGGGTTCAGAATGCTGCGGCCAGGCTGGTGGTGGGTGTGGGTCGGTATGACCACATCTCTCCAGTCCCGGTCCGCTTGTACTGGCTGCCCATTGCAGTCCGGATTAGATTCAAGGTCTTGGTCTTAGTCTATAAAACCCTCCATGGCTTGGGACCGGACTACCTGGCAGAGCGTATCGCTCAGCGATCCACCTCGGCCCGACCTGTTCGGCAGGTGCGAGCGCACTCGCTCCGGGTTGCCACCCCACAAGAAGCCCGGAAGTCGGTCACCCAGAACCGGGCTTTCTCGGTGGCAGCCCCTTCCTTATGGAACTCCATCCCTAGCGAGGTGCGCTCTGCAGAGTCCCTGCTGGCCTTTTGAAAAGCTGTAAAAACTTATTTATTTCGAGAGGCCTTTGGTGAGCCCTAATTTTTTTTAATTTTTTATTTATTTATTTTTAAGGGTCCTGCCATCTCTAACTTCTAGCGACCATGTTTATGTGTGCTGCAGGCTATGTTGTTAGTTAGTCGCTTGGTTTGATAGCTATTGTATTGCCGGCTTTTTTGGATGCACTGGGTTTTAACTGTCTTAACTATTTCCTTGTTGTACATTATATAACTATTGTTTTGTGTTTATTGGCGCTCGTTCTCCCTGTGTGAGCCACTTAGAGTTCTGTACGGAAGATAAGCGGGATATAAATATAATAATAAAATAAATAAATAAAATAATCAGTAAACTTTGATGGCATTTCAGAAGGCATCTAAAATTAAGTGTGAAATATAGTTCATGGTTCCAAACCTGCATTAAGACAGATGTCACATTTTTATTAATCTTCTTCTTTCTTCTTCTTTCTTCTTCTTCTTCTTCTTCTTCTTCTTCTTCTTCTTCTTCTTCTTCTTCTTCTTCTTCTTCTTCTTCTTCTTCTTCTTCTTCTTCTTCTTCTTCTTCTTCTTCTTCTTCTTCTTCTTCTTCTTCACAGAGACTGTGAGACAAACCATGGTCAGTACCATGGTCAGTTGCAGTCTGAGTTTACAACTATTTATGTTATGCACTATTTAAATTTTTTTAAAACATGCAACTAGGGATGGGCACAAAATGAAAAATGAAATGCTGTTTCATTGTTTCATTATGAAATGAAAAGGTAAATCACATTTTGTTACAAAATGAAATGAAATGCCATTTTTCCTCTAGGAATAAAACAATTTGTCCTAGAGGACCAAAATGGTAGGGGTCAGAGAGCTTCCTCAAGCTCTTCCATGTAAGTTCCCTAAATTTGGACAGGTTTGGGGTTCAGGGTGCTGATTTATTAAACTCCAAAGGGGGTCCTCCTAGGAAAAAAATTCTGATTAACTCAGAAGCTGATAAAGCGCTCCTGTGGGTGAGCAATTAGCAGCTTCTCAACTCAATTAGAATGATTATTTCTTTGGGGGGCTTTGAATAACTCAGCCCCAAACCTCTCCAAATTTTGGTGGCTTACAGGTAAGAGCTTGAGGAACTCCCTTGGCATTTCCATGCTGATACATGGCTGCAATCTCTATTTTTGAGTACATAAATATAACAAAATGCTATGTATTTGAAAATATAGATTGCAGCCATGTATTGGCACCAAAATAACCAGGGAGCCTCTTTGGAATGTTTCCTGTAAGCTCGCAACATTTGGAGAGGTTTGGGGTTCAGAGGGCTGAGTTATTAAGCTCCAAAAGGGTTCCCCCTAGGAAAAATCATTCTAATTGAGTTAGAAAGCCGACTAATTGCTTGCCCACGGGAGGGGGCGCTATTGTATTTTCCTGATTCAATTAGAATGATTATTTCCTAGGAGGACCCCATTTGGAGTTTAATAACTCAGCCCCTTGACCCCCAAACCTCTCCAAATTTCAGGGTCTTACGGGGAAGCTTGAGGAAGCTCCCCTACAATTTTGGTGCCCCTAGAACCCAGGGTGCTATGATATAGCATTTCATTTTGTTTTGCAACAAAACTACTTTTAACATATGTTACAAATGAAATGAAACTACTAAAGAAACGAAAGGAAACAAAGTGAAATGCTATATTTTTCATTTTGTGCCCATCTCTGAATGCAAGTTTTGAACACTGGGGAAATGGCTCTAAGTTCAAAATATTATGCCGATGCCAGTGTGTGCTGAATTTGCATTAAATTGTAGGATGTGTGTGTACGTATATGTGTGCATGCTCATATGTTTCACACAGGGACTTTTTCATCCCTTAGTGGCATTAATGGAATTTACTAAAAAAAAATCCCCCTCATAGAAATCTACTGACTAACCAGACCTTTTTGTGTGAGAGATTTTTCTGGCATCTACATCATATTCTTCACCATCTGGAAAAAGTTCTCACTGTGCACACATGACACAGGTGAATCCATTTGCCGAGCCAGGTTGAAAGAAAGAGGCGACACACATTCCGCTTGGGTTAAATAAGGGCCACAACTTTATTAACTACAGTAACGAATTTTAAATTACTTATCAATGAGCAATAACTTTAGGAGGGCCTGAGCCGTAGCGCATCATCCAAATGGTAACAACAAATTGATTAGGTCCCGCTACTCCACCAATTTCCTGCGGCCCGTTGAACTGCCGCAGTGAGGATGCCAATGAGATCTTTTGGCATCAACGCTTGATTAAAGGTTGGCAGCCCTCCTAGGGTTTGGGGTTATTATTATTATTGCTCCGTAACTAAATCCTATTGGGTTATTAATGGAAGGCTGCCGAAGACGTGAAGATGTAATTAGATTCGGGACCTAAATGGTTAACTTTTATGCGCTACCCGCCAGTCGTGACCGGGTTATTACCTACAACACCCACCGCCAATATGTGAATGGTGGGATGGGCGAAAAAACACCACCGCTCAAGGCCAATCAGAGAAATGGTCAAAAATTCCCATCCAGCCCCGAAGCGACCAGCAAAGCATCACCAGCACATCAAAGACAGTGGCGGGAGGGTGGGGAAACCGGCAATTACGGAGGCAGGCTGAGGGGAGCGTGCCAAGGACTTATAAAGGGGCGCGCTCCCCTCCCGTAGGCTACGCTAATAGCGGAGCCAATAGCCGCCTCCCTCAACCGGCCGGCAAAGTTGCCCCTGCTCGGCACGAGGCCGGGCGGAGCAGCCATTGCCGAGCCAGGTTGAAAGAAAGAGGCGACACACATTCCGCTTGGGTTAAATAAGGGCCACAACTTTATTAACTACAGTAACGAATTTTAAATTACTTATCAATGAGCAATAACTTTAGGAGGGCCTGAGCCGTAGCGCATCATCCAAATGGTAACAACAAATTGATTAGGTCCCGCTACTCCACCAATTTCCTGCGGCCCGTTGAACTGCCGCAGTGAGGATGCCAATGAGATCTTTTGGCATCAACGCTTGATTAAAGGTTGGCAGCCCTCCTAGGGTTTGGGGTTATTATTATTATTGCTCCGTAACTAAATCCTATTGGGTTATTAATGGAAGGCTGCCGAAGACGTGAAGATGTAATTAGATTCGGGACCTAAATGGTTAACTTTTATGCGCTACCCGCCACCAAAGAGGTGCACTGCGGCTCTTTACCCCACAGCCGAACAATTCGGCCCTCAGGCCCTCCTTAAGATTCTGAATAAGGATATCCAGGCCCTTGTCCAATAAATGCACACCATCCGGACGAATTAAGGTGGTTTCCCAGCAGGGATGTTGGAGTGCCAAAGGACAGCCCCCACTTCGGCCCGCACAACACGGGCAACTAACGCAATGGATAAGGTTTATCAGGTCCACTCTCTGAAGTAATTTATTGCAGCCAGGTATGCATGCAATGAGGATGCCAGAGTGTTTTGGGCATCCCCCATTTCCAATTTCTATGCAGGCCACTTGACCACATTGGGGTCATTATTACTGAAGCCTACCAGCTACCTAACTGGTTATTACGATAGGCCTGCCGAGGACCTTGATTATTTTATAGAGATCTGCATGATGTTTAATATTAAATTACGCTACCCATGGTGGCACGAACCCCCGTTCAACCGGGGAAAGATCACAGACTAAACAACACGAACCAATGAGCGAGTTGGAACGCTCTCAGATCCACGAGGATCTTGAGAATGAGAGACTTGCCCGCCATGCAAGCCGCCAATAGGCGAGTATGATGTAGTGCTCTCAGATCCACGAAGATCTTGAGAATGAGGGACTTGCCCGAGTTACGGGTCAATTCAATTCCTCCGAACATGGGCAACCACAATGCTCGGCAAGGTGGTAAGGGGGGAGGTCACTGGGCGCCACAGTAAGAAAGGCGTGTCAAGGCATCCTCTTCTTGCCCTTCCACAGGAAACCAGCCCATTGGCCAAGGCCGAAAGCGCGGCCACGTCCCAGGCTGAAAGCGCGGCCACGTCCCAGGCCGAATCGCAGCCACGTCCAAGGCCGGCGCGGCGACACGTCCCAGGCCGAGCGGCCACATCCAAGGCCGCGCGCCACATCCAAGTCCGGCGCAGCCACGTCCAAGGCCGGAAGCGCGGCCACATCCGGACCGGGTAGCAACTCGAAGTCCCAGTAAACAAAAACTGAGGCCGTAAACCAACGCTCGAACCCAGCTCCCGGAGGGTAGAAGCTATAATGAAAAGAAAAGACCAACTGGCCCGGTTTTACCGGTCCATCAGTAAACGTACAGAAGATTAAAGTCTCCAGATCTCCATCACCCAATCCGTTGGTTGCCACCCAATCAGCGCCAAAGGCAGCTGTTGTGGAAACAGCGCCTATCCGGAACGAATGACACCCAAAATGCCAGCCCGATACGCCAGCGACCTGCAGTGCCCTCAGTGAATTGTCCAATATTGGCAACCTGTCAAAGGCAACCCCTCTTTGCGCAGGAATAGGTACCCACGATAATTGTAAGCGGGCGGGGCGGACCTATATAACGCTAGGACCGGGCAAATTTGAAGCACAGAACACCTACGAAGGTGTATCGTGCCGGCCGTACCTCGCTGATCAGTCTTCAATCTACAAATATGCTGAGAGACCAGATCCTGCTCGCGGACCATACACGACCAACGAAATGCATAAGCTAGGAGTCGGTTTCTTGGATTGGGCAAGCAGCTCGCTAACGCGTGAGGCGGCGAAGAAAGGGGTACCAAATCGGCGGCTTGAAACAAGGCAACCTCATAACTGGCAGAACAAGCTCAAGGCTATGCATTAGCCAGCCTACATAACCTATGAAGAGAGATCGGACTCTTCAGAAAAACTCGAAAATTGGATTAGGTCCGGGTAATACCACTGCGTTGCCACCCCAGGAGGAACGAGGCAGCACACTAAATTTCCGCCGAAATGCGGCGCGTACGATAAGAACTACAAAGTCCCACAATACTATAGCGCCGTCTGCGCCAAAATGGACGACCAGGCACTGCAACTCCAGAAGGGTAGATGCTGGACTGCTGGAGCCGACTTACCACGTGAATACACAGCCCAGGCCGAAACCAGTGCCAGAAGCGATGAATCTTCAGTGGCAGGCGGGAACATGACTACGTTGGAAGACACGCAACTGGGATGGGGTCTGAGCGGAGCATGCGATGACGCAGCTACTTCAGTAGTCACAGATGGCGTACCTACAGAAACGATACTGGCAGATCCTGTTAAATCAGACTCAAGAGAAGCATAGCATGACACCATTAGCCATTATTAGTGTACGCTCCACCCCCTCTGAGCCTTAGCCACACTTGTAGAAGGCCGTCTCCCCTAAGACACAGCCGTCCCCTGCCTCTCAGCGTGATCGCGCTCCAAACGAGGCCGTTTCTACCAAGCTGCCAAAAGACTAGGTGACTCATCACCTGATGAAGAGGGTGGACAAGTAAGGGGCTGCTGTCTAGGCCTCTTCTTAGCAAGGGGCTTTACCTTTCCCCTTCCCATTGGAACCTCCCTCCTTAAAGAGCGTAGCTGAATATAAAGGGCAAAAAGGTGAAAAGTAACCCATAGCATGTGCGTGGCACAAACCAAGAACATATTCAAGGAGAATGGGAAGGGCGGCCCTGGTATGTAACAGCCAACCCAGATTGCAGTATGTAACAGCCCCCACGATTCGTGGCGCCGGACTTCGTGACAGAGGACCTTGAGTGGAGTCCGCTGCCTGAGCCGCCCCTCTTGGCTAAAGTCTCAAATCAAATACAGGTTGAGAGAGAAGGGGTCTGAGGACTAATCGGTAGATTAAAGATTAACAAGCATAAATGAGCTGGAGACAGGGATAAACAGTGAGGGGGGGCAAGTCTGCAGATGAGACAAACTGTTCTGTGCGGTGGAAACCATAAAAGGTTGTGAAGAGGTCCAGAAGGATCTCCCCCAACTGTGGAAATGCTGAGAAATGGCGAATGTGTGTAAATGTAACCAAATGTAAAACAATGCATATTGGGGCCACAAATTCAAACTTCAACTATCAACTCATGGGCTCTGACCTATCCGTGACAGACCAGGAAAGAGATCCTGGTGTGTTGGTGGACAGCGCCATGAAGGTGTCTCCCCAATGTGTGGCAGCAGTAAAGAAAGCCAGTTCGTTGCTATGGATTATCAAAAAGGGGGGGGGGTTGAAAACAAGACAGCCAACATTATAATGCCATATACAAAACAATAGCAAGGCCCCCCACCTGGAGTATTGTGTACGATTCTGGTCACCGCATCTCAATAGAGACCCAGTGGAACTGAAAAGGTGCAGAAGAGAGCAACCAAAATGATCACTGGGCTGGGGCACCTCCCCCATGAAGAAAGGCCAAAAACATTTGGGCCTCTTTAGTCTGGAAAAAGGCGCTTGAGGGGGGGGCTATTATTGAGACGTACAAAATAATGCAGGGCATGAATAAAGTGGCTAAAGCGGAGCTCTTCTCTCCCTCCCAAAATATCCGGACTAGAGGGGGGGGCTACACTCAAATGAAGTGCTGGGAGAGTAAGAACTGACAACAGAAAGTATTTATTTATGTATGTATTTATTTATTTTACCCAGCGCCTTGAAGTCTATGAAACTCCCTGACCCAGGAAGTGGTGGTTGCCTCTGTCTTGACTGCCTCCAAAAGGGGATTGGACAGATTCCTGGAGGAACAGTCCATCACAGGTCACAAACCATGATGGAGGAACCAGGGTACTTCAAGGGCCAGATGCAGGGGAGTGGCACCAGGGGACAGACATCCAGTCTCATGCCCTCCCAAATGCATCTGGGGTCTCGATGGCATGGGAGAACATATGGGCAAAAGAGGGAACAAGTAACTCAGCCGAGTGGGTGTGGCACGGATCCAAATTGAATTCCAAGAGTATCGAAAGGGTGGCCCTAGTATGTGACTGCCAAAACAAGTCATGGCACAGGTCTAACCACAATGAAGAAAGAGGATTGATGCAGATTATGCCCACCCCCCAAACACACTGAAAGATTATGTGCACAAAATGGCCGAACAGGCAGGAAGGCAGGCCACCACCAAAGTAGAAAATTATCACCACTTAACTGCAGATGAACAATACAAACACACTATACTCGACTAAGAAGTCCACAAACGGACAGAGGGGTATCAGGGCCACTCAGAATGTCCGGCCGGGCAGATGGATGTAGATTAACGCCGAAGGGGTGAGCCCATGAGGCATGGCCAAAATGGCCACCGGGTACAAAACCAAAATGGCCTCCCTGAGCCACCCCCGATGGAAGGCCATAAACAAGTGAAAACAACAGGCAAGCAACGCCAGCCGAGAGAGGGCAAGAACTACACAGAACCCCCTGCGCTCCACAATCACACAGGCTTCGCCCCAAAAACAAACAAACAACAACAAAAAAAAAACCAGAGACTAAACCGCAGGGATGCTGCCACGGCCCTGCAAAACAAGACTAGACGGGACTCTGGGGGGCAAAAGGGGGAGCTAGCCGCAGAAAGACCACCTACCTAACGGAAGCCCTGTGGGGCACAAGCCTGCCAGGGCAACAGAGTCAGCCCCCCTACACTTATTCGCTAGGCAGGGAGCGCTTAAATCCCCACTCAGCTGCCTGTCGGAGCCGACAAGCAGCTGAGCCAAAAGGAGCTTGAAACGCTCCCGCTCGTTGCCCTGCTAGGCAGGGAGAGCTTACATCCACGCTCAGCTGCTTGTCGGGAGCCGACAAGCAGCTGAGCTAAAAGGAGCTCAGAGCGCTCCCACTCGCTGCTCCGCCGGGCAGGGAGCGCCGACATCCACGCTCAGCTGCTTGTCGGGAGCCGACAAGCAGCTGAGCCAAAAGGAGCGTGAAACGCTCCCCTCGTTGCCCTGCTAGGCAGGGAGAGCTTACATCCACGCTCAGCTGCTTGTCGGGAGCCGACAAGCAGCTGAGCTAAAAGGAGCTCAGAGCGCTCCCGCTCGCTGCTCCGCCGGGCAGGGAGCGCCTACATCCACGCTCAGCTGCTTGTCGGGAGCCGACAAGCAGCTGAGCTAAAAGGAGCTTGAAGCGCTCTCGCCAACCGCCTCCGTTGCACTCCACACGAGTGCAGGCTTACCAGCCTGCACGTCAACGAAACCCACCTCCCCAACAAAACCTGTGCCACAGCTTGGGGAGTCCGGGAAACAGCTTCTCCCGACAATCAGCTGATTGTCGGGAGGACGTGTCCAGCGGCGCTGGCTCTGCAGAGCAGGGGTTTGACGGAGCTTCCAACAGCCGCTCCGTCGGATCCTGCTTGAAACCGGCAGTTACGGAGGCAGGCTGAGGGGAGCGCGCCAAGGACTTATAAAGGGGCGCGCTCCCCTCCCGTAGGCTACGCTAATAGCGGAGCCAATAGCCGCCTCCCTCAACCGGCCGGCAAAGTTGCCCCTGCTCGGCACGAGGCCGGGCGGAGCAGCCAATCTGTGCAAAACCATCCAATGTTCCTTTCTGCTGCCTTCTCGTTCCCTTGCCCTTGGTCTCCACCACAGTGGGTGGTGGCACACTGATAGAGTTGGACCAGTGCCAGCACCACATGCTCACTCCTCCTCCTCCTCTCCTCCAGGCACAGGGGGAGAGTCAGTGTGCCATCACTGCTGTTTTTCCTTCCTCCATATTCTGTCTCAGCAGATGGATGAGGGAGAAAGCAGCGGAAAAGGAGAAGGAGAAGCAGCACCAGCAGCTGCTGCCACATCATCATTTACGTATCTTCCATGTGGTTTGGCAGCTTCTCCTCCTTCTGTATTTATATTCCCTAATGTGGGGGCAAGGTAGGGAGTGAAAGGGCAAGTGGTATTGCAGAGGAAGAGCAGAAGGAGGCATTTTTGCTCCAAGAGTTCTGCGGGGATGGCAATAGAGCCTTCCAGAATGAGAAAGGAAGGGAGGGGAAAACCGAGTGCCCAAAATGGGATTCAAACCCCACTTTTTTTTTTCAAAGTGCCAATACAGCCATTTAACCTGAATACAGGTGGCTATGAAGAGGCGATATTGGGTGCCCACAAAAAAGGGCTCCGAGTGCCACCTTTGGCACCCGTGCCATAGGTTTGCTAACACTGCTCTATACCTTCAGGTCAGGATGGTCATGACCAAGACAGAGAATACTCTACTTCTTGAAATTTTTGACAAAGTCACACATCCCGATTTAAGTGTATGAGCTTCTCCTGCCTCCAGACCACTAGATTTCCTATGGGGAACAATAACCTCAACCTTGCACATATGTGTTTTCAGATCTGGTCTTACACCATGTGTCAATAAACCCTACAGATTCTCTCATAACCCCCTAGGCCAGTGTTGGCAAACCTTTGGCACCCCAGATGTTTTGGATCACAACTCCCAGAATTCCAAGCCTAGATTGCCAATGACAAAGGATTGTGGGAGTTGTGGTCCAAAACACCTGGAGTGCCTAAGGTTCACCACCAGTGCCCTAGGGGAAAGGAACAGTAGAAGAAGCCACAGTTAAAGGTGGGGGGAGTCAGATATGGAATCAGAAAGACAGGGTGGGAGAATAAATCAGAAAGATCAACAGGAAGAAAGGATGAAGAAAACTGGGAAACAAGCTCCATCAGTTCATACAGACTAATTCCAATTGGTTTCTAGATTTTTACAGCAACTGGTGCATGCTGATTCATTTATGGAATAAGCTAACAGTGTGACACTGTGAAAAGGGGTGTTAATCATCTTTTTGGGGCTGGAAACACAGCCCTTAATCTAAGCCACTTTAGACAAGAGGCTCCTCATACAACCAATTAAATGGGCCTGTGCAGTTATGCTATCTTTTCCCTCTTCATGGATATTCTATAGTAAAGAAAAATTGGAAGAAGCAGTGGAAAGTAGAGGGATTGGGCTATGAGCAGAGAATAATATTGTGTAAAGCACCACCGCCACAACTAAAATTCAGGATGTTGGTATAATAACAATCTTGTCAAAATGGCCCCTAGTTTGCCCAGGCTTTACGAGCTAAAGCACTGGTGGTGGATGTCTATAGTCCTATTTTAAGGCATACAGAAACACCTTCACAGTAAATGATAAAAGAAAGAACAAATTGAAATTCTACACATGGAAAATGTTTTTTTGGCTAGAGTGAGAGGCTGGAAACCATATAACAAGAAGTAACTTTTCCGAGTTCTGCTGAATATTGGTCCAAATTGAACATGCACACTTTCAAAAATTAAGTTTGGAAATTATCCCATGTTAAATCAGAAGGCAGCTAGAGCAATAATTGAAGTGAAAGAGCGGAGGAGATAAATAATTTATTAATTGCAAGAGAAAGCCAGGCTTTGTTTTATAGGAGTATTTCTTTCATCACATATTCTTTTTAAAAGTTTTATCTTTTGAGTTCTCCAAACCCATTATTTTAGATGTACAGATCTCCACATTCACAAAAAGAGGATTTAGTTTTTTCCCTCTCTCCCTCAAGGAGCTAAAGGATGGATGTGGCTACATCTCACAGTCAATAACATGTTTCCACTGCAAAGATAATTAGCTCTTAAAAAGCAATTCTGGTACCAAGGCACAGTGAAGAGGATGAAACTGATATAATGAAAGGATTATACGGGATGAGATACCAAGAAAGGTGATGACATAAAAAGGAAAGCATGAGGCAGGCGTTTTTAAAAAGTGCAATGTGTGTGTTTGTGTATATGCATGTGTAGAGAGGAAGAGACAATTCACAAATGTATTGAACACTTAGAGCAATTTTATGGGGAATAATTTCATTTCTTTTGTAGTATAACGATAACATTTTACCCTTTTGAACTATAACCCCTAGAATAGCTCCAAGCTCCAGAGACAGTGAATACATTGGCTGAAATATTTGGCAACAAGTTCCGGTCTAAAGTGTTTTTCTTATTTCTATCTCAAGCAGTATTAGACTTTATCTTTGCAAAATGGTTGAGTATTTGTTGCAACCAGAAAAGTCAAATAGGACAATCCATTCCCAACATTTTGGAAAACACTGCATTTGTTTGGATAGAATGTTATGACCCTAAATATTGTCATAGTCCCTCGCAACACAAAGCGAATTAAAAGCAATTATTTGAAATGTTCACAGTAACTAATTAAGATGCATAAGACAGGTTGCAGTGCCTCTCTTGGATTGTACTCCTCAAAGGAAAGAATAATTCAGTCTTTAAAACCTTGCGCCAATGGCAAAGCGAACATGATTCTTTAATGCTGGGAAGACTGCTATAAATTTGCTAAACAATACAGATGCATGTTTTCGTCCCTAGAGAGATTTTCTGTCTGGCATGAAAGGTAGATATCAGAAGATGAAATGAGAGAGAGAGATTGAGAGAGAGAGAGAGAGAGGAGTATTGCCACCCTTGGTGACATCAAGGAAATCCAAAAGCATTTTGAGGATGAAATAATTTTGCCATAAGAGGTTGCTGAATGATGATCATTCTTTAGAATCAATGGTGTTTCTGTGGCAGCAACAGGAACAACAATGTGCCTGATTCTGCAGAGCTGGGAAAGGTGGAAAATTCTAGAAGAACAAAGATAGGTATCTGTCTCAAGAAGAGTATAGCAAAATCAGATTAATAAAATTAATACCTGTTTCCCTGAAAATAAGACATCCCCTGAAAATAAGACCTACTTACAGTTTTGCCCCACACTGAAATATAAGGCATCCCCCAAAATAAGGCCTCCCCATAATAAGATAACAATAAATGTGTACCGTATTTTTCTTCATGGAAAAATAAGACATCCCCTGAAAATAAGACCTAGCACATCTTTGGGAGCAAAAATTAATATAAGATATTGTCTTATTTTCGGGGAAACATGGTATGTGTGTTGGTCTTGTTTTTTTAAAAAAATGTGTTCCAAAATGGCTGGAGAGCTCGGGGCCCAGGCCTCTGGCCATGGGGGCAGAGGGTGGGAATTCAGTTAACCCATTGACCCTCCTTGAAAGGAGCTGGACTCAGTCATCCACAGGGTACCTTACTGCTCTGCAGTTCAACAGTTATCATTATTATTAAAGGTTATTACCCATTGGAGAAAAGGGTCGAGAAATTTCCAAAGTCTGCTGGAGAGAAACAATCAAAATAAGTGATCATATTCATGTTATTCAGGCCTGGAATGTTCCTTTCTATACTCCCATTACAGGGTTTCATTCTGTGTCTGGGCTGTCAGCCTAGCAAAAAGAATCATGGATAATTGGAAATCTCCATTATCCATAGAGAGATAGATTGATGCAAATTGCATTGATTCAAGCCTGCGAGCAAGAGCACTGTCAAAATAATGTGCACCACATTTTCAGTGTGTGCTTTTTAGTTCATTTCCAGATGGTGGATATAATTTTTGAATTGCATGAATTGGATTATTTCTTATGAGGTAGGCAAATGTCAGTGCAGTTTCGTTGTCGGGCCAAATAACCAAACCCATTGGCTGATCTACACCCCATCCCTGCTAATGTTGTGTCTTGCCTTTCTACATTTTCAAATTAATATATGCACAAATACTGTTGTGCCCCCGGGCTACTGAGAAAGAGAGCAGGAAGGACATCCTGTGTATTGCTTATTGGACTGGCAACACTACAAGGCCTCCCAGCAGGTTAGGTTCCCAAAATGACCTGGGTGGGAGAAAAAATTGGTTTCCTTCTGTATCAGCAGAGAATCAGCAGGTAAAGCTTTTCAGGGCATGAAAATAAACTTGGTCAGCTGCTGATGCTGGCAGACCAAGCTGCTCTTAAAGAGACATTAGCCAAGTGACAATATTAGCAGCCTCAGACATTCATTTGTCAGGCTGACAAAACACCATCCAGCAGTTACATTAACATCTTACCTTTCCATCCACTGAAACAGCTGAACAACAGGCAGGAATGTCCTTCTCTGTTTATTCATCCTCCATTTTGCTATAAGACCGTTCCCGTAGCTATAGTCATGACAAAGTGTACCACATGACAGGCATTAAAGATGGAGGACAAGGGACATAATATGCGTATATGTCAATGATAATGGCTTTGAAACAAGGATGTTAATCCTCGTTTCTCTCCTTGCATAACACCACTAAGAAAATATATATCTTTCCCTCTTTGCCTGCAAGTCAGTGAGGTGTTTTTTTTCTGTCAGTATCAGTGAGAGTTCTTACATTTCTGGGAACACTGCACAGATAATGTCCATTGCATATGCCGTACAAAAATCAATATCATGGATTTGTAAAAATCAAAACCAGTTTACATCTTTTTTATAAACAAGCAGCCTTTCTGGGCTTGGCATGTCCTTATGTATGCACTTTGATGCACCCCCCCCCAAATGATGATGTTTTTTGAGAGCCCACCCCTCCCTTTTTCAATGTGCAGAAACCAAATGGGGAAGGAAATCAACACTCCTCAACTCGATGTTGCTCAGGAGGCAAGAAAGCATGTGTAAGTCAGTGGGCTTTCTCGGTATATCAGGATACTCTGTCTTCTGGAGAGCATGTAATTTGGACAGAATCATTCAAATCCCTGCTTTAAAGTGGGCAGGCATGAGAAGACATTGTGGAGGATAAGACTGTCTATGGCAACAGGATGCTGAGGATTCTGAACCAAAATTGCATGGGAGCACCTGGCCACAGTGACAAGTCAGTGCTGAACTCATCAATCCCACCCTAGCAAATCTACATGTTTCCAGTCTGGTCTCTTTCTTATGTTTCTATTCACATTTCCATCTCATGATGCACTCAACGGCAATTTTTACAAGGCACTCCCAAAAATTCATATTTAAATGAAACCAGTTTGATCTCCAAGCATGGCCACCTAGCATTTAGGGGAGAGCAAAATCTGGGGGGTGGCAGAATCCCCGTTTGCACACTTGTTTCAGAGGTACAAAACCAGTTGTTGTGTACAGGATTTCGTAAAAATAAAAGTCATGAAGCATACCCACAGGAGAAGCTGCAACAGTTTGGTCTCCTGCTTCCTTAGGATGTTTAAAGATGGCATGCACATCTTTGGGTTGTGATGGGTGAGAAAAAATAAAAATACCCCAAATGACAATCATGTCAAATTAAACAAATATTGGTCAGCACAAAGATACCAATCAAATTAAGTTAAAGGCAATATGGAAAGGAAGATAAACTAATAGAAACCCAAGGATGGGGACTTGAGTTTCAGGACTCCCTGTCAAATTGTATTTACGTCCACATGACTTGAAACCCACCCACCCTTCCCCTTTTTTCTGGAGAAAAAAAAGCTTAATTTTAAGAAGAACTTGGACTCAGACTTGGACTTGAACTTGCTACCAAAGAGTCGGACTCTGACTTGGGACTCGGACCCAGAGACTTGCCAACATTCCCATTAAAAAAACAAACCAAAACCAGAATTATTGATAAAATTAACAAATAGTATTAGAGTCTGGTCCTTATAATTCCTAGATCTTATTCAGCTTGGCTGAGTACAGTTTTGAAATGCTCTTACAGATGGCTGACCGGGGTGGGCACTTGTTTTAGTTCACAAAAATAACCCTCAGAAGACATCTGACAAGGAAGTCTGGTAATCTTCCAAAAGGTAAGGTAGAAGAATGAAGCAGCAATGATCAGTAGTCTGATCAATGAACTTCTCTGAGACACCTCTTTTCAACACAACTAGGATTTGTCTCTGCTTCGTGCTCTTCACTCTGTCCGTTATGAGAGTGTGGTCACCAAAACCTTTTCTGAATTGGAATTTGCCCTGTGGGCTGAGAAATTATCCCACCCAGTGAATAAACTCTGGAAAATGTCTTGCATCCTCTGTGAGCTCATAAGGATATGAAGTGAAGCCCTCCTGCTTGATCTACAAAGTTGCAGAATTGCATCCTGTTATCTTGGTTATCAATCCTGTTTTTTTTTCCCAAACAGTAACGTCCTTTACTGATTTTCCCAGTGAAACACTGGAATATTAGTAACAGTCGTCACATCAAAAGAAATGAAGCAATCTAAGTTTTATTATGATCGCAGATATTATTTTAAAAGCCACTATATGAAATTCCCAGTGTTCTGTGTGTCTCCAGAAATGTTTGGGTGACAATAGATGTCTCAAGACTGGGGTACATCACTTAGTAACTATGTGGATTACTGGAGTTTTGACTTAACCTGGACCTACTAGAATATTATTTTTAATTGCTCATTGATAATTTCAGCATCCATCCATCCATCCATCCATCCATCCATCCATCCATCCATCCATCTGTCATGAGCTAAGGTTTTAACGCTGCCACTTTTTAATGCTTCTGTTACTAAAACTATTGGAGGCTCACAAGGTTGATTGTTCTTAAAAGAAGTAAGAGAGGTTTATTGTAACATCAAGATGAAATACATTTAGTAATCACTTTGTATCCACATATACACATACACCTATCTAACTAGATAAACATTACCAGGGCTAACAAACACTATGCCACTTCAATTCCCTATCTATCTTATCCAGGCACATACAAGGACATATAAGCACACCAGCTCTGTCCACAAGCTATTCTATTGGTGAAGAAAATTTGATGTTTACATCATACTAATAAATAAATATTCATGTGTTAAGCAGTTTGCTACACCATCTATCTATCTATCTATCTATCTATCTATCTATCTATCTATCTATCTATCTATCTATCTATCTATCTCTTTCTTTCTTTCTTTCTTTCTTGAGGCATTGTTTGAACTGAGGTTAGCTTCACTGAAATAGCTGTTTTAAAATTTGAATATATGATGCACACAGGACCTGATCTCCCCCACACACACACACACCTCACAAGGCTTGTGGTTTTTCTGTTTGGGAGCAACTTATTTTAACTCCTCTGCCAGGGTCCATGATGTTATGTATCATTGCTACTAGAGATGGGCACGACTTAGCGGCATTCCCGTTTCCATTTCCGTTACTCGTTTCCGTTACTCTAGGGAAATGGTAACAGGAATTACTCTGCCAGACTTCGAGCTCGAACCGACGAACGAACAATTTTGGTCTGATTTGTCATGCTCGTTCCTTGCATCGCGCGATGCCACGCGGCACAGAAAAAAGGTTTTTAAAAGTTAAAAAAACCCGGTTCCCGGCCAAAAAGCAGGCGGAAAAATGCCTGCCGTGCCTCAGGGCACCTACCAGAGGGGTTGTTTCTGGAGGTCCCCGGCCTCCCCCCCATCCCCCGTCCTGGGCTGCTCTAGTGGGACTCGCCGCAGGCTCGCAGCCAGCAAAAAGCCCAGTCTCGCCGCCGGCCATCGCAATTAAAGCGCAAGCAAGCGGCACAGACGGCACAGGAAAAAACTTTTAAACTCTCCCCCCACCCATTCCCGGGCCAAAAAAGCAGGCGGAAAAATGCCTGCTTGACTAAGGGCGCAGGGCACCTACCGGAGGGGTGGTTTCTGGAGGGGGGGTCCCGCCTCCCCCCCATCCTGGGCAGCCGGACTCGAATTGCCATGCCATGCGGTGCGGGCGGGGGATCCAAAATGGGGCAGCGAACGCAATATTGTTTTTGAAATCGTGGTCCAAAAACACACAAGCACAACAGAAAGAAACATGCGAAAATTTATAAAGTGCCAGATTTTTCACAGTAGCGGTGGGTTTTTTCTTGCAACAAAATGTCTCTCCTCTCCTCCTCTGTCCTCCATTGATTTTATTTTTTATTTTATTTTTTTTACACCTGCGCAATGATGGGCTGGCCGAGTGGCCAGCCATGTGGGAGTGGATGACCATGCAAATTTTTGGAGCCATCCCACCAATCGCATGGCCACTTGGCCACGGAGACTTCTGGGATGTGCCAAAAAGCCCCCTAAAACCTGCCCTAGCCCCCGAACCCTAACCCTAACCCTTGACTCCTTCCTTACCCATACGTCACAGACTGTCTTCTTAGTGGGTCAGAGAGGCACCCAGAGGTGCAACCCACTAGCCCACCATAGCCTTACCCGTCACTAGCCTAACCCTAGCCCTTGCACTAACCCACCTTAACCCTAAGCCAGATCTACTTGCTTGCATTGCACTACATGCAGCAAGTACAATTCCCTTCTGTGTGAGACATGGCGGTGCGAGAGCCTTGTGCAGGGAAGGCATGACGCTATCACTCTCACTGGTCTCACTGTCTGCCCAACTGGTATGCAATATCCATATGGCTATTGCATACCATTTTGCAGCAGCAGCAGGTGAAGAGGGGAGACCCCCATGTAGAGGGGTCTCTTGGAGCCTGCTTCCCCTTCCTAGTGGGAGGATAGGAGGCACCCACAGGTGCCTCCAGGAGCCCACTTTCCCTTTATAGCGGGCCAGAGGAGGCACCCACCACAGAGGTGCCTCCAGGAGCCCGCTCCCCCCCAAAAAAAAACCAGTACTAACGACAACGAAAAAATGAAAAAACAAACCGACTAATTTTTGCAAATTTTTGCGAAAAACGGAAACAATCCGAAACGGAACCGGCCCGACTAACGACAACTCGAAAAAAATTTTTTTCAAGTTGTGCCCATCTCTAATTGCTACAAATTTACCTGCCCAATGTACACTCCTCTGTCATGGAAATTGCTCCCAATCTCTGTTTTGCCATGTAGGTTATACGAATGCAGTCCTACCCACATCCCGTACCACTGGAAGTAGTGATAATTTGACATGAGTACCCCCCCCAACAAAGGTTCAGACTGGAGGCTGAATAATGCCCCCTGCTTTTTAAGCCTACTCTAATCTTTTAATCTTCATCTGAAAAATAGCATTGTGGAGGGAGAAGAGGGGGGAGGGGAGAGGATTGTTGGATTGGATGGAAGGAAATGTACCTGCTCTTGATGGGTTGACACTCCTCCTGAAGGATCATGTCTGTAGAACATGTGTGCTTTTGGACCCAGCACTCTCTGTGGGGGTCAAATATCTGCTGTGGCTAAAAGTGCTTTCTATCAACTTTGGTTGATTGCCAGGTTGAACCCCTACCTGGATAATAAATGCCTAGTAACAGTGGTTCATACACTGGCACTCAAAAAAAATAGAATGCTGTTATGCAGTCTAGGTAAGCTTGCCCTTGAAAACCGAATGGAATCGTCAGCACTTCCAAAATGTGGCAGCCAGGCTGATTACCAGCATTAATAAATTTGATCACATATCCTCAGTCTCGTTATTCCTTCATTTGCTCCCTGTTAGTGTACATGCTCAATTCAAGTTATTGATTATGACTTAACAATGCTTTTAATGGTTTAGGATCTCAGTATTTGTTGGAACATCTCTTTTTGAAACCAGTTGTCCATCCCACCTGCATCTCTCAATCTGTCTTGCTAAAAGCTGCTATACAGAGGGAAGCTAAAAAGGTGAAGATGAGGAACTGTGTCTTTTTTATTCTGGCCTCCAGTCTCTGGAATAAAACACCAAATAACAGATAGATATTGGGCTTCTTCTCTCCTTATATTTAGAAAGATGAGTTTTTAAATAACTGAATCTCTGGTATTTTATACATAACAATTTCTTTTTAAAATCAATTCTAAATTCTTAAAGGTTTGTTTATATTTATGGTTATAATTATTGTCTGATGCATTACTGTATTGTTTTTTAGTTGTTTCTTTTTATTGTGGGATATTGAGGGTTTGTATAATTTTGTCAAAACCATCCAGTGTTGCACTTGCACAAAGAGAAGGGTATATAAATTGAATTAATTAGTTAATTGAGTGAGTGAATGAGTGGGACCAGATGTAATTCTTCCCCAAATGAACATTTTATTTCTACAAAGTAAAGCTAAATTGTGGGCATGTCTACTCAAGAGGGGATCCATGTCCAATAGCTTCCTAAATGGCAAAGCAGAACTGTGTATTGCTTTTTAGGCTTTAAATGCATCTAACTTAGCTAAGTTAGCACCTCCAGGTTGGACAGAGATGCCCTTCATAGGTTGCATCCCACCCTCCAGGTTGGAGGTTTCTTGTCTCAGCACTGTACCATGTCACACACCAGTTATCTAGTTCAAGAAAAGTGCAAAGCAGTGCTGAGCCAAACATACATCTCTTCTTGATTATTCCATTTATTCAACTAGAATAGCATTCTCTTGTTCAACATCCTTGATTAAGGTGCTTGGGACTCACCAACACCCAATCTTAATATTTATGGAGGAATGGAACTGGTCATTTTCCACAAACCTTGTTACTGAGTTAATTTATTCCATGATGCAATCCTGCGCTGATGCTCTAGAGTCCTGATGCTTTTATACGTAAAGCATTAAATGTGCTGTAGATATTTTGGATGATGGGCTAACATAAATAAGTTCAAAATCACAAAATGATATTGAAGAAATAACCCTGGAGATCTCCATTATGTGGGATCATTCTTTAAAAAAATATTACTCATGTCAGCAAGAAATTAGTTAATAAGCCTTATTATCATTTAATAGCTGGTAATTTAATGAATTTACTACTTATAATTCATGACATGATTGAACTAATTTATTTAGACTGTGTAAATATTCAACAAGAAGTTATGGGTTTTTGAAGGTGAAGTGAGAAATTCATGTACTGGTTTTGAAAATGTTTTAGGGTAAGCAAGGATGCAGAGAGAATTGATCCTGTAGATGTATGTAGAAAGTCATCCTGTGGTCTCCACAAAGCATCTTGGTAGTCACAGGAAGAAAAAAGGAACTTCTTTCCAAATTCTTAATCAAAGTTACAACTTCAGACAGGGAAATCTTAAGCTACTCATCTATCAGTTTCAGAAGGAGCCACTAATGCAGAGTTGGCTGACTTGAGCCTGGATATCAAGTTAGTAGTTTGGTCGTACAACCACCAATTGTGTGAGCAGATAGGAGCACTCAGGAGAAATGTTTGGATTCTCTTTGAATTCTGAAGTGGGAGGGAACAATTGCTTAGTGCTGGATAGATTGACAGTCACCCTAGCCCAAAAAAGTCCCTCCCAATCACTTTAACCACAGGCAGCATGTTGTTTTTATTGTTGTTGTGTCATTACTAGAGATGGGCATGAATCAAAAAAATGGTGTTTCATTTGTCGTTTGTCCTTTAAGGGGTCCGTTTTGGTTCATTTCCATTTTTCGTGAATTTTTGCAAAATAAATTGTTTTATTTTTGTTCATTTCGTTACCATTTTGTTACTATTTATTTCATTTTTGTGATTTTTTTAGCATTTAAAGCAGTTCACTGTATTGCCATAACGAAAATGAAACGGACGACAAAATTTCTGGTGTTTCTGTTCGTTTTGTTTCATTTTAGAGACAAAGTTGCATAACGAAACAAAAACCGAAAACAGAAACGAAAAATTGTTCATTTCGTGCCCATCTCTAGTCATTACAGTCATGACCGAGTGGTTTGCCAGTTCCTATTCCAGGCACCTACAGCACCTGGTATTCCCTGGTGGTCGCCCATCCAAGTACTAGCCAGGCCCCATCCTGTTTAGCTTCCAAGATCAGGTGAGATTAGATGTACTCAGGGCATCTAGGCAGCATACAGGTGGTATACAAGGTTGCAAATAAAAGCCCAACACATCCCAAGTGTCACTTCTCAGCAAATCACCTTTTTCCTGTCACATCCTCACTTGGTTCCATACAGGTGGGCTGCAGAAAAAGGAAAAGACTCAAAGGAAGGTTGTTCAGGAGGGCCACTTGGTGTCTAACTTCCATTTGCTGATTGATTGGTTTTCCCTCACTAAACAAGAGACCATTTTCTGTTTTACAGAGGAGTGTTCCTTACTCATGTTCCTTGAAGAATTTGAGTCTCCTAGACCTTGCCCCAGTGATTTTCTCTCAACTGTTCTCTACCAAACGTTAGAATATGATGGTCTGGAAATCGATTTAAATATGCAGCAACAGGCATGACAGTAATTAGATAGATAAGCAAACAAATTGGCTTCTAGATAGCAATAATTTAGCTGATAAGGATACTGCTGGAAACCTACAAATAGCACTTTGTATATATGTCCACACATGTGCACTAGCACTGTGTGTGTTTTACAAAGGTTTAAAGGACTTTCTTTTCCTATTATGGTAGTCTCAGTTACGGCAGCGTGATTGCTGGAACGGCCCTCCTCACCATTTTCTAAGGGCTCCTGCTGAGCTTTCAAAGACTGGAGCCCTTTAAACCTGGCCCAGTTGGTACCAGGGGGTCATTTGGATGAATAAATAATAGTTCATAAAGTGCATAAAGCACTTTCTGGGCAGTTTATAATTTAATTAGTCAGGCTACACATTGCCCACCCAATGAGCAATGACCTGGGTACTCATTTCACCAGCCTTGGAAGGATAGAAGGCTGAGTGAACCATGAGCCGGGAACTTGGGATTGAACCCCAGGAGGAGGTGAGGAGAGTTTTGGCTGCAGTACAGCTTTCTAACCACTGTTAAACTCCTGTTTTTCATATTCTAAAATTGAATTTCATGATGTGAGTTGGGATATGTCATGAAACTGCTTCTGGTTATAGTCACCACAATCAAAGGCCAGGACATGGGGCATCCTTCTCCCCTTACCTCTCTTGAAGTTTAAGCCCCAGCGGGATGGATGAAGACTCTTAGCAGGTCAGATGTTCCACGATACTGTTTTTCATTATCTCACCACTATGACTTCTCATGTGTTGAACGTGTTACATATTAAACTTTTTCTAGGTATGAAATCCCATCTTTGCGTTACTTCCCCCTTTACGTTACTTTTCACATTTCCACCACATCTGTACCAATATATCCGGTGGGAATACCACCGTGTAGATATGGGCATGAATCGAAAAAATGCTGTTTCATTTTGTTTCATTTTGTTAAGGAGGTCAGTTCATTTTGTTTCTTTTTTTGTGAATTTTCATAGAAAAATTTGTTTTGTCGTTTCATTAATTCATTTATTTGGGGTCCGGTCAGCGCTCCTTTTTTATTTATTTATTTCTATTTTTATTTTATTCCCCCACCCCCGGGCCACTTCCAGGTTCAGGTCCCGCGCTACAGCTGTTTTTTTCTTCTTTATTTTAGGATGCCGAGTCGACCAGGCCACCCTTGGGGTCCGGTCGGCACTCCTTTTTTAAAAAATTAAATTTTTATTTTATTTTATTTTTTCACTTCCGGGTTTGTCCCGCGCTATAGCTGTAGTGTGTGGCTTTTTTCCTTTTCTTTCAGCACCAACTGCATGGCCCCTGGGGCCCGGTTGGTGCTGAGTTTTTTGTTTGCTTTTTTATTTTATTTTTTATTTTAGGATGCCGACCAGGCCACCCTTGGGATCCGGTTGGCACTCCCTTTTTATTTATTTTTATTTTTATTTTATTTTCCCCACACACTTCCGGGTTCAGGCCCCGCGCTACAGCTGTAGCATGGGGCTTTTTTCCTTTTTCTTTCAGCACCAACCATGCGGCCCCTGGGGCCCAGTCGGCACTGGGTTTTTATTATTATTATTTATTATTATTATTTTTGGGTGCCAACCAGGCCATCCTTGGGGCCTGATCAGCACTCCTTTTTATTATTTTTATTTCTTTTCTTTTCTTTTCTTTTCTTTTTTTTTTACTGCCAACCACATTGGCTTTTTTTTCCCAGGTCGCCATCCCAGAAGCCAGGAAGACCGGACCTCTGGACCAGCACCAGGTAGGAGACATCTCCACCCCCTTCCAATAATGAAACAAACCTAACTAAACCAATTTTTCTCAGTTTGGTTCATTTAGTGTTAAATTTGCCCCCAGGGTCGTTATTCATTTCATTACATAATGAAACAAATAACGAATAATGAAACAAAAAAACATTTCGTGCCCATCTCTACCAACTTGTGTACCAAAATATGTACCAACTTCCAACAAATATTTGAATAACTTGCATTTATTTTACTCAATTTTACTGGTGTCAAATGCCATCTTAAAACAATTTTAAGAAATTTTCTTTTATTCTCACAGAGATCTAAATATTGTCATTCTCCATATTTTAGCTCAATCTCTCTTTTATTTCTTTTTTAAAAATTTTGCTCCCAGATTAACTTCAATCCTTTTCCCTCACTTTCGTCTTCCTCTAAATCCAAAACTATTTTATATATTTTATTCACACTAGCTTTCACTGAAACTTCCTTCTGAGTATCTTCATACCAAAACAAAAGTTGTTCATATTTTGTATATTCTCTACATTTGGTATAATTCTTTATTGGTCCATTTTTCTCATTGTACATAATTGAACCATGATATGTCCCTACACTGGATAGCTTCTTTCATCTGTTCCTTCGATCTCATTTTACCCATCCAATCCTTCAATCTTGCCACTTGTTTTTTCCCTAAATAATTTTATAAAAGCTTTCAATTTCATAGGGAAGTTCTATATTTCAGTCACTAGTCTTAATGGTGAATCTGAGGGACATATTATATACACACACATACATACAGTGATGCCTCTTAAATGTCTCGCAAGACAAAACAACTCATAGAAAGAAAAACTTCTGGGTATAGGCATGCTTTACATAACAAAAAATTCCCTATGGGATGTTTTGCAAGACAAAAAAAAACATTCTGCATGTACCCAGGAAAAAAACAGTTATTTTTGTCTTTATTCTAGGATGAATCCATTCCCAATGCATTCCTATGGGAAACTGCATTACATAAGACAAAATTTTGTTAAAATGCAGTGACCCACAGCCTCCAGAACAGATTAATCCATTTTCAATGCATTCTTAGGGGAAACTGCATTTCATAAGACAAAATTTATTTAAACAAATTAATCCATAGAATGAATTAAATTCATTTTAAGAGGTTCCACTATCTATCTATCTATCTATCTATCTATCTATCTATCTATCTATCTAAAAGCTTTTCTGGGTAATATATAATTTCCTCAATAAATCTTAATTGGTTCACCATATAGTAATTTTTAACATTTGGTAAGCACATGCCTACTTTATTTTGAACCCTGCAGCAATATTTTTTTATTTTTCCTACCTTTTTGCCTTCATTAATTAACTATTAATTGACCTTGCCAAAATTTAAAAACATATCTTGTTAGCTGTACCAGTAACATCATAAACAATAATAATAATAATCCTTGGTAGAACTTTCATTTTCATCATTGCAATCCTTCCAAACCAAGAAAGTTTCAAACTGGAGTATTTTGATATTTTATTTGTGATTTCTCTTTTTTAATTTGTTTTAGTTATACTCCTTTAATTTCTGTGTATCAATAAGATTCTTTTTAGGTAAGGTGTATGTATTAATGTCAACTTCAAACTAAGTAGAAAAGCATTGCAGTTTAAATAACAAATCTTTCCCTACACTAAAGTCTTTTCTTCTCACTTGTGCCTTTTTAAGTAGAAGGCATAACCCAGAGTCTTCCCACAGGCCATGTACTCATTGATATAGATGTAGCTCAGGAGTTGTTCACTTATTCTCACACTGAGTTCAGTTCTTCTATAATGCTGCTGCTGGAGTCTCCCTTTCTCTGTGGAACTACTTTTGGAGCCTTTCATGGTGTGTTTCCATCTTAGTCATTGGAAATAATAAGTTATTCCACCATCTCCCTTAATCTTAGAAGCCATGTTGTAGAAATGATGTCATGGCACTAAGAGGGTGGAGTCTCTTGAGATGTGCTGGGCTCATGCTGTCCAAGACTTGATGGGCTGAAACCAGCCGAAGTAATTCTATCAACAGGGCTAGTGGGGAGCGGGACAAAACTCGGTCCTCTTGTCTCATGTGCCCCTAGCAACCCACTAATGAGTTTTCTTGACCAACTTTTTTTTAAGGAGAGAAATGTTTTCATTTCCAATAAATAGGCCATCAGCTCCCTGTCAGACATCGGTCGTAACATGATTTATGCTCACAAGCACTCTGTGCTGAAATCTTTCCTTCTAAGCCTCCTCTGCTGTGATGGCACACGGCCCCAGCATGCCACTCTGTTGGAGTGATGTGGGCTGCCTTGTTCTCTTTTTTATTGGCTGCTCTTTTCACTAATTAGTTTTTGAAGGTTAATCCCATCAGGAATTTCCAACATTTAGCATTTTGCTTAATGACTTGTTGAGCAGTTTCAGAACACTGATTACAGTGCAGATTTAGGGACCACGTATTTTTTTTTTTAAAAAAATGGGCTCCTATTGTATCCTGAAATATAATGAGGTCCCCCAGAGGATACACTGAGCACCCCCCACCCCGAGCACCAGTTATTAATATCATCATTTGCACTGCAGTCACTTTTGGAGGCCACAAACACAGATCATGGGACTCTCAATAGCACTGTAGACACAAAATAATGAGACAAATGGATCAACACATTTAAAAATAAACCGTGGATAAATGACCTGAAATGAGTGGATCCAACAACTGACAAGGTTGCACCTATGGAAGCAGCAAGATAAAGGTCAACATTGAGCTAAATATGCCAGGATCGATAGGATCACATAGACTTTGTGTTTATAACTACTAATAACCTTCTGTGTTTACATTGACAGTATGTTTTTCATGTTAGTTTCCATCATTCATAACTTTTACATGGAATTTTACTCTCTTTTTTTAACTGTGCATGTTTTCTTGTAGCTTTAATGTAATGTCTATTAATGCTCTAAGATGTCCCTCAATTCCTTGTTCTTAATACCTGAACATGTCTGAATTGTACTGGACTATTACTGTAAGCCACCTTGGTCCTTTTCCAAGGAGAAAGGTGGGGTAAAAATACTCTAAAATAAATAAAAAAAAAACATTGAAATATTTTTTCCATCATTTTTGTTTTACTCTTTTTTTAACTGTTTTTTTTGTTTTAATGTAATGTCTATTAATGCTGATGTCCCTCATTTTTTCTTAATACCTGAACATGTCTGAATTGTACTGGACTATTACTGTAAGCCACCTTGGTCCTTTTCCAAGGAGAAAGGTGGGGTAAAAATACTCTAAAATAAATAAAAAAATAAATATTTTTGTTTTGTTTTGTTTTAGTTTGTTTTGGTTTGGTTTGGATTTTTTGTTTTGCTCTGAGGTGGGAACAGTGTGGGGTGAAATCTTTCCTTATCATACTAATGCTCCTCCCCCATGTGCCAAGATTGCTGTACAGGCAACATAGAGAAGCATACCCTCCTCATCCATCCATCCACCTATTCAGTTGATTTAAAAGCAGGACAGCCAACAAAAAAGGAGGACATAGGATATCACAACCTTTAAATCAGAGCTTAAGTCCCTTTGACCCCCCCCCCGAATGTTTGGCCCGTGGTTCCCTATAACTGCTCACCAGGGAACTTGATGGGAGTTATTTGTTTACTGGCGAGGGGGGAATCTTGATGAGACCCCGGTTTCTGAAGAGACCTAATCTCTGACTATGCTGGTGATTTATTGTTTTAGATTGTTTTGCATTGCCTTAGGAAATGCTAAAGCTACTGGTAAGTTGAATCAAAGGACTCATAAGGAACATTAGTCACACATATAAACATGAAGACTTGGAATGGAATTTCCCTGCTAGTTTCCATCCTGGCAATTACACAGGCAGGACTAATTTTTAAAATTACTTATTGTATCATATTGAGATGCCCTCTCGTAGAATTGGGAAGTCACCATCAATGATCAGAGACAAATGCAACAAATCAACTTAAAATTACACAGAATGATTTTCCAGTGATGAGAAAGGTATAAAAGTTGGGACAAATGGGGATGAGACTTTGTACCAAAGTATGCATCTTAAGAATATAAAAAGAGCCATGATGGATCAGGGTAAAGGCCCATCTAGTCCACCTTCCTGTATTTCACAGTGAGCCTGCCAAATGTGTCTGGGAGCGCACAAGATTAGATATCTGTCTCCTAATACCATTCCCCTGAATCTGGCCCTTGAAGTACCAGGGTTTTAAGCCTGGAGATTACACATTTCCATCATGGTTTGTAGCCTGTGATGGACGTTTCCTCCAGGAATCTTTTGAAGGCATCCAGGCCAGATGCCATCACCACAGCCTGTGGCAGGGAGTTCCATAGACTTATCCATTTCATGTTAGCACTAGAGAAAGGGGCAAATTTTAAAAAATGTTGATTTGTCATGATTCATAATTCATTGACACACTGACAGATTTCCAGTGATGAATTGAGAAACTGATGAATTGATTTGTCTCTCCTTTAAAAAATGGTATAAAAAGCCCCCGTCCCACGTCTGGGGGCCCCAAATTTGCAGGGATGCTTTCGCTGCATATCTACTACAAGCCCTGAAAGTTTGGTTATGATCGGAAGTTAGAACTCTGGGCTATGGAGCCCCCAAAGAGCCCCCCAAAAAAGTCCCACACACAAGCAGCCCCTAGAGACAAAACACTGCAGATATGATTCTCCCAGCTCTCTACAATCCTTCTAAGTTTGGTGAAGATTGGATTTCAGACATCTACGTTATACAGCCACAAAGTAAGGGCCCCTTAAAAAGTGTCCTTTTGCAACTGGGTCAGGGAACTTCAATCTTTACCAAACTTGGAGGGATTGTAGAGAAGAGACAGAGGAAGCAGGTTTGTAGTCTCTAGATAGCTGAGGAGGTTCCTTAGGGGGCTATTAGCTGAATACCAAGTTGATTCATAATAAAATACCAATCATCCATGATGTGATCGTGGATGAGCGAGCCGACCTGGCTTGTATCACCGAGACCTAGGTGGGCACTGAGGATGGGGCTTCCCTCTCCCTTTTGTGCCCCCCTGGGTTTCAGGTTCAGTGGGCGGGCAGGTCGGAGGGTAGGGTTGGCGGGGTGGCCATCGTCTATAGGGAATCCCTTCATGTTAGCAGATCAGGGACAATGGTGTGTCCCGGGGTAGAATGACTCCATCTATCAGTGGGTCAGCGAGATAAGTTTGGCATTGTGCTGGTGTACTGTGCTCCCCGCAACCCAGCACAATCATTTCCAGAGATCGCAGAGTTCGTCTCGGCTGCCCTGTTAAAGTCCCCCCGCCTCCTGGTGGTTTGGGACTTTAACGTGCATGCCAAGGAGGAACTCTCTGGTGCGGCTCTGGAATTCATGGAATCCATGACCTCCATGAATCTATCTCAGCATGTTGTGTGTCCCACTCATAGAGCTGGCCATACCCTGGACCTGGTGTTTTCCTCCATGTCGTCAGATTCTTGTCTGAGGGATAGGGGTATCCTGTCCCTGCCCGTGTCATGGTCGGACCATCACCTGCTAAAATTTTCCCTATTGATTGCCCCCCCACCCCATGGGGAGCATCGGTCCTATATTTGGACCCACCCCCATAGGCTTCTGGACCCTGCTAGGTTCATGGAAGCCTTCGAGGAGCTTTCTGGCGGCCTGGCAGACGATCCGGTCGATGCCCTGGTGGATAGGTGGTATGAGGGGACCAGTTGACCGGATCACCCCCAAGCGCCTCCTGCGCTGTGGAGACCGCTCCTCTCCATGGTATACGGCTGAGCTGCGGTCGATGAAACAAGAACGCAGGAGGCTAGAGGTGATATGGAGGGCAAGTCGGACAGCTGAGAATAGGGCTGCACTTAAGAAGGTGACTGGCTGCTATCTCTGTGCGATCAGGGACGCTAGAACATCCTATGTCTCCCTGAGAATTGGTGAGGCCTCGAACCGCCAGGCAGATCTGTTCTGGGTGGTTTGAGACCTCTCCAATCCCAGTCAGCTGAGGCCTCTTCCTAGTGATTTCACTAGTGAGCAATTTGCAGTCCATTTTAGATCTAAAAGAGAGGCCATCCGCTCTGACTTGCGCCCCCCCGGTTGCCCTAGTCCATCCTCCAATGTCCCTGGGGGCTCAGCTCTCCGTTCTCCCCTCCTAGATGAGTTTGGGCAAGTGTCTCCAGCAGAGGCCTCCAGAGCCATGGCTTGTTGCCAGCCGGCGGCCACTCCCTTTGACCCTTGCCCAGCTTGGTTTATTAAATCTGCCGAAGGGAACATGCCTGAGTGGGTTTCGGCTATTGCCATGGCCTCTTTCAGGGAGGGATGTTTCCCTGCCCGTTTGAAGGAGACTGTGGTGAAGCCCACTCTGAAAAAGCTTGGCACGGTGTCGGATGATTTATCTAACTATCGTCCGATTGCCATTGTTCCCTTCCTGGGCAAGGTTATCGAGAGGGTGGCTGCTGTCAGGCTCCAGTCGTATCTGGAGGAAAATCGTATCCTGGACCCCTTCCAGTCTGGTTTCAGACCTCTTCGCGGGACCGAGACTGCCCTGGTCGCTCTGCAGGATGACCTCCTCAGGGTGGCCGACAGGGGGTGTTCCTCCCTGCTGGTTCTCCTTGATCTGTCAGCTGCCTTTGATACCGTCGACCACAGTAACCTGCTGGTCCGGCTGGCTGAGGCGGGAATTGGGGGTCAGGCTTTGGCCTGGCTTCGTTCCTTCCTTGGTGGCCGGACTCAGTGGGTTCAGCTGGGTGATGACTTGTCGGCTCCTTGGACCCTCCCGTGTGGGATGCCCCAGGGGTTGGCAATCTCACCCATGCTGTTCAACATTTACATGAGGCTGCTGGCAGAGGTCATCAGGAGATTTGGAGTTCGCTGTCATCAGTACGCTGATGACATGCAGCTCTATCTCTCCTTTTTGTCGTCTGCAGAGAAGGCAATTCACTCCCTCGATCTGTGCCTGCAGGCGGTTCTGGAATGGACCAGAGATAACCGGCTGAAGCTGAATCCAGAGAAGATGGAGGTTCTGTTCTTTGGGGTGCTCTCATCTGGGTACAATGGCCCCCTCCCTGAGCTGGGGGGTGTTTCCCTCCAGCCTACAGAGAGGGCCAGGAATCTGGGCGTGGTCCTGGACTCAGCCCTCTCCCTGGAAGCCCAGGTGATGGCTGCTTCAGGGCCGCTTTTATCCATCTCCACAGGATCGCCCAGATCCGCCAGTACCTCGATGAGTCCTCCCTGAGGACAGTAGTGCAGGCCCTAGTGATCTCGAGGATCGACTACTGCAATGCCCTCTACGTGGGGTTGCCCTTGACCCTGGTCCGGAGGTTACAACGGGTACAGAATGCAGAGGCCAGGCTGGTGGCTCGTAGATTCGAGCACATCACCCCAGTCCTGGCTCGCTTGCACTGGTTACCCGTTGTCCTCTAGATTAGGTTCAAGGTCCTGGTTTTGATTTTCAAAGCCCACCACGGCCTGGGACCAGAGTATCTGGCGGAGTGTATCTCTCAGAGATCAACTGGGGCCAGACCCACGGGATTGGCGCAGGCGCACTCACTGAGGGTGGCCACACCCAGAAAGCCACGGAAATTGTGTACGCATGACCGTGCCTTCTCTGTGGTGGACCCCATGCTATGGAATCATCTCCCCAGTGAGCTGTGCCTAGCAGAGTCCCTGCACACCTTTAAAAAGGCCCTGAAGACTCACCTTTTCAGGGAGGCGTTTGGCAACCTTTCTACTTAGTGGTTTGTTTTTTTTTTTTTTGGCCCGTGCCATCTCTGCTTGGATCATGCCTCCCTTTTGTTCTCTTTGTTACTGTCTCTGTCTGTTTTATTGGGTTTTATTGTAAGCCGCCCAGAGTTCCCTTCTGGGAAGATGGGCAGGATATAAGCTCAATAAATAAATAAATAAATAAATAAATAAATAAATAAATAAATAAATAAATAAATAAAGGGGGTGTGTGGAGAAGATTCCAAGGAAGTTATCCTGCAAATTTGGTTTATCTCGGTGCCTTGGGGGTCATTTTATAGCCCAATGAATTTATGATTAAAAATCACCAATAATTTGTCAATTTGCATTCATTGGGGGAGTCTAATTATGAGAAATATAAACTGATGAATTTTGAAACATTGGCCAAATTCTTCAGGAACTATGATTGATTTTTTTCCCCAATTCATTCCCATATCTAGTTAACACTTTGTCCCTTCTGATTTGTCCACCAATTTTTCCAGCAATGTTGTTTGCATTCTCAGTATATGTGACGAACCTCAATTTATTAATTTTTGTGTTGCTGAGAATTCAAATGACTTGGTTGAGCATCCACTTATATGCCATCCTGGCACAAAGGGACTGCAGCTGCATACCAGCTGTTCTTGGTTCTGCCATTTCCCAATAACCGTATTACAGATCATGTACTTATCTTTTTTTAATAATTTTTATTTATTTTATTCACAGTAAAGCACATGTATTGCTCATCATCTGTTGTGTTACATAGGTCAATCACAATTATTTTCCCAACATTTTGGCCCAATTTAGTTGATATCTCCTTTTATATCTTAGGAGAACATATTTTCTTATTTAGTTTCCTTTTTATTCTATCTTCACTCATATCTATTTTCATCTAATACAAAAGATAGAAATAACCAAATACAATATTGCAATAACCTATCTGATCTTAGCAGTAAACTCATTCCTAATACTTTAATCGTTCAATTAGCAACTTTTCAAAAACACCTTTTAACTAACTTAATAAATCCTTAACAAGTCATATTTACCTATTCTTCCAAGAATTACATATTTTCAAAGGCTTTCTATAACTAGAGTTAGTGTTTTGTGGGCAATTATAAAGGGGTTACATCTTGGTCTATAGGTTTTCCTTTAAGCATAAAAGTTCATATTTATGCCTAACTACAGATCATGTGCTCATCTTCTGAAATCAGAGAAGTTACTATTAGAATTTGTATAAAACTTCCTTTTAAAAAAGCTACACAATTCAATTCTTCAAAAAACCCTCACTTTAATGCCAGGTAATGGCTTGATATTGCTGTCCAATATCATTCTTGTGCTGCGAGCAAACATAAGATGTCAAAGTTTACATAGCAAAAGGCAACCTGAATGTTGATAACATCCATGTTAGCAGTCAAAATGGTCTACGCAATACCTTCATGCCATCAATATCTTCCAAGCACATTATCCCACATTCATAAGTCAGAGGTCGTTGGATTTTTAAAGAATTGAATAGCTGACTTCTTCGGAGAATGCCTAGTAAAATATATGCATATAGATAGTCCTTTAAGCAACTGTGTCTCAAAATATTAATTATTTTAAAATCCAATAGCAACACTTGGGATTGGACCTGAAGTGAATCAATCAATAGCTAGAGCGGCTACCATAGAAATGGCATAATATTGTCTGAACATCTCACCCACATCAGCATAAGAAACACACCATTCTGCAACAGAGCTTTGGAAAGTTGTTGTTTGGATGGTAGCCCTCAGAATTGTCCATCACTCCAAAAAAGTTAACCTTTCCAAGCTATCTTCTGCACAATCACAGTAACCCTTATAGCAATTCTTAGGCAAAGCAAATGGAGATAATCCATTTTAGTGCTTTAGATTCCATTTTAAAGGCAAATTCCTACTATAAACCTGGCTGTATCTTATATAGCTCAAAAAGTGTATGAAGCGGCCTGAGGGAAGTCAGCTCAACCAAATGCTGAATATCATCCCCTGGGAAAAAAAAGCTTTTGGAGAGATGAATTGTCAGTCAAGTATCCTCAAGCTGAGGAGATCAAAGGCAAATCCCCAGAGCCTAGTAGCTTTCAGCAGTAAGAAAATTAAATGTGTATTCCTTCTTCAGAAATGTGTACAGCAAAATAAGGGATTGGTAGAGACACCAGAAGCCTTTGTTACTCTTTGTCCTTGAATGCAATGACAAGGACATGCAGAAATGTGTCAATCGTGCGGTTAGATTTATAAAAATCAAAGGTGCATGTGGGAATTGAATGTGGCTGCCAGTAATAGACTCTTCTCTGGACATGAATGGCATTTGCATATGCTCAGAGGGGATTTCCTATATGCAGTGGTACATTGTATAAAGGAATTAATTCACTCCAAATGAAATTCTGTTAAGCAAATGTTCCTTTATACACATTTCCCATAGGAATGCATTGAAAATGGAGTAATCCCTAATTGCGACCATTTTTATGTTGTACGGATTCACCCCATAGGCGATTCTGTTGAGCAAATTTCCTCTAGCTCTGCAATGTTTTATGCTGTACAGATTTTATATTATACAAACTGTTTGTTATACAAGGGCCCACTGTATTTTCCTATTCAACATACAACAAATTAATATGTTCTCATGAATGGTGCATTGGTTTCCAGTTAAACTAAATTCAAACTAAGACTAGACTCTTAACTGCAAAGGGATTTCCCCACATTAGGCATTCCTTTGTTGGTCTTCAGCTTGCAGTATTGATGTGCTGATGGTGAGGTTCTAGAAGCTTTATCCTAAGAAGTAGGTTTTCTAGCTTGGGTATGCTCTAATACAATCTGTCTGCACATAATGGAGCTGCCTTTATTTCCATTTCTATTCACTCCGATTGCCCCTCCATTGACCAGAGGCAAACAGGTAGAACTATTTATTGAAAAAATAGATGTTAGGCAGTCAGAGAAATATTCAGGGAATATTTGACAACAGTGACATTGATAGAGAGCAGATGACTGATTGCTTGTTTGGGATTGTAAACTTGAGGTAGTCCCTAAGCAGACCCAAATGCAAATGCAATAAAATGGTGTCTTCAGTCCTTTTGATTAAATATTTTCACAGCACTAGCTCTGGTGAATATTTAACAACCCACAGCAATTAGCACACCTTTACATGTGGTGGAATACTCAGGGACAGCTACAAGTACATGTCAATTAAAGTCAGAACAATCAGATTATAATTTGTGTTCTTAACATCTGTGCTGTATGGCGACACTCCCAAACCATGCCACCTTCCATGCTGCCTGGTGTGCAGCTTCAGCAGATGCCTTTGAAGAGAAAGGAAAAGAATAAATCTGCTAAACAGGGTTGTTGCCCTTCTTGATTTGTTAGCTTATTTTCCCACCAATGAACTTACCAAATATGTAACACGTTTAACAATTTATTAGTCTGAGGAATTGTTCGTTGCTTCTTAGTGTTTTAGTCTGTGTTTTAACTTAATTGTCTTTCAAATGAGCTGCTTACTTTGAAATGTTTTTATCTCTTGCCCCATGATCTTCACACAATTGTGTTTCATTGTGGCTTTATCTTATGTAGATTGTTTTCTGTTGTGGATTATATTGTAGCTGGCCAACTCTAGCACTTGGAAGGGTTATGCAAAGTAGAGGATTCTGGAACTTGGAGTGCAAAAAGGTTAACTCTCCCAACACCAAAACTGGCCATTTTCTGCAGAAAAACAGAGTAAAATGTAATTACCATTTGGTGAAGACACAGTCCCTAAATATAAAAATAACTAAATAGTTACAAGTGAGCAGCAAAGAAGGATTGAAGTTGTCAAGATACCGTTGTAGTATAGCACAGCTCTCTGTCTTTAGTTTGGGAAGAGGTAATTATAATGGTAACTAGTTATTTTGATGCTCCAGTTCAATAATGAAAGAAAAGGGATTTTGTGACCACTTTTACTTGGTAACCCGAAACCTGAGGATGTGTCATCGTCCCAGCCACCATTGCCAAAATTCATTGGGTTGTCATTCAGACCTTATCCGCACATATTTGTTTTCTAGCAAGGTGTCTATAATGAACCCCAGGGCTGACTTTCACACAACAGATGAAGGATGACATCATCATAATCTTTAAGACAAATAGCAATGCAAATGATTAACTCTTAATGAAATGTCCAGGGAAAATAACGGTCCAGAAACCCCAAAGATCAAAAACAATCATAGTAGACAGCCTGCATTGCTTTTTCCAAATTCTCATCAACCAACAGCAATCTTCTCTTTTCTCCCTTTCACACTGTAACTATGAAAGATGCCAGTAAACATGCAAGAGTTACTGGACAAAAGAAGGGCTCTAATTTTTGTTCCTGGCTGGTAACTGCTGTTTGGAGCAGAACACTAAATTGAAATATAAGGTAGGTCTTATGTTTTGGTTTGGTTTTATTTATACATCTCTCATCACAGGATCTAGATTAAAAATCTGGGCTTTGCTGCCTGACATCTTCCTTTTGTTGCAATTGTTGCTGCTTTGGTTGTTGTTGTCATTGTCAATAGAGATGGGCACGACCAGGAAAAATGATGTTTCGAGTTTTTGATTGTCAGGACGGGTTCGTTTCGGCTCGTTTCCATTTGTCGAGGAAATTTTCAAAAAATTGTCATTTCCATTTGTCGTTTGTCGTTTGGGTTGGGGTTGGGGTTGGGGTAAGTGGGCTCTGGGAGGCACCTCTCTGGGTGCTTCTCTGACATCTGACCCACTAAGAAGGGAAGCAAGGGAAGCGTTTCACGGAGCCACCACGTACCATACATTTACATTACATTATGTTAGGGTGGGGTGGCAGAGGCACCTCTCTGGGTGCCTCTGACTCAGTAAGAAGGGAAGCATAGTAGCGTACTGCCGTACAGGTTAGGGAATGGGATAGGGGATAGTGGGCTCTGTGAGGCACCTCTCTGGGGGCCTCACTTTGACTCACTAAGAAGGGGAGCATACTAGCGTACTGACATACAGGTTAGGGAATGGGATAGGGGATAGTGGGCTGGGGGAGGCACCTCTCTGGGTGCCTGGGACCCACTAAGAAGGAAAGTGTACTTGCGTACGGCTCTGGGTTAGGATTGGGGTTAGGGTAAGTGCTAGGCTTAGGGTTACGGTTAAGGTTAGGGTGGGTTAGTGGGCTGCACATCTGGGTGCCTCTGACCCACTAAGAAGGACAGTGTACTGGTGTATGGGTTAGGGTTAGGGTTAGGGTTAGGGGGCTTTTTATGCCCTCTGGCACATCCAGAAGTCTCAGTCAAAACCTGGCCATGCGATTGGTGGAATGGGTCCAAAAATTTGCATGGTCCCATCCCATGGCCAGCCCATCATTGTGCATGCGCAGGTGTAAAAAAATAAAAATAAAAATAAAATAAAATAAAATCAATGGAGACGTTTTATTGCAAGAAAAACCCACTGCTGCTACTATAAAAAATCAGGCATTTAAAATAGCTAATTTTCAAATGTTTCTGTGGTGCTTTGGTGGGTTTTTGGACCACGATTTAAAAATAAATATTGCGGTCGCCATTTTGGATCCCCCCACCGCATGGCAAATGGAGACGACGAGGATGCCCCCCCCAGCCTGGTACCAGCAGCCCAGGACAGGAGAGGGGGGGAGGCCGGGGACCCCCCCAGAAACCACACCTCAGTAGGTGCCCTCACTGAGGCAGGCATATTTTCGCCTGCTTTTATGGCCAGGAATCGGGGGGGGGGTTAACTTTTTTTCTGTGCTGCTTGGCATCGCGTGATCGCCGCAATGCCATGAATGACAACGAAAAATCAGACCCAATTTTTCTTTTTCGGTTCAAGTTCGAGTTGGAGCAGAGAAATTCTCATTACTGTTACCTGTTACGTAACGATAACGAGAACTGAAAACGGAAACGAGAATTTCGCCTAGTCGTGCCCATGTCTAATTGTCAATATCATTTCTTCTTTCCCATCAGTGTTACAGTTGGTAGGGCCAACCAAAATGCCACAAGCTACTATGATGCCAACCATTTTAAATTTCTGGATGTGCACAGACGGGTTCAAATAACCTGAATGATGATGGCAGAAACTGAGAAGCAAAAATCAACCAAGCTGCTTTTTAGTATACAGTTCTGATCTGAAGAGGAGACCAAGATAGAGTCACAGATTATTTTTCTCCTTAGTGGTCGCCAGTTTGGTAGGAAAGCAGAGTGCAGGGATCACACAGACTAATGAGACACTGAGTTTCCTACCTATAAAAGAATGCCCTATCTCCCCATGCCTTTGTTTCATGGACACAATGCCTATCTAATTCTCCTGTGCTTGCTTCTACAGTCCAATATAAACTAGTTTCTATTCCAAGGGCTGTAAAAGATTTGCTTCCTTTGACCTAAACTGGCAGGTCAGTGTCATGGCTGATTTATTTCTCACCATCTCACAATGAGAGGTTTAAATGGGAATGATGATAGGTGAAGGGTGCTCACAGAAACCTTGTTTATTCATTCAGTTGGCTTATGGAAACAGCGACATCCCTCATATGAGGTTGGGTGCATGCCAGCCCTGCCTCCTTGCTTTAATCTCAGAAATAGTCTGAAGAGGGGAAGGCTGCTGTGACTAGAACATCTCTCCAGATGAGCTCTTCTCATCGTATGTTGGCTTCGTAAGTGAACAGCAGAACAACTGAGCAAGGCTAGAGTTTGTCCAATGAATCAGTGCCAGCCAATGGTTAAGCTTAACTACACTGGCAAGCAGAATTAGCTTCAGGTTGACAAGGCCTTCTCTTGGGTTTGATTGGTTTGAGAAGAATGGGGATATAAATTATCCATGGCTGGCCCATCTCATCAAAGCTTCTTTGGCTTCTTCAGTGACTCAGCATCCCTTCTCTCTGAAAGGATCTGAAAAGGTGAGAGCTGAGCTCCAATGGTTCCAGTGCTCAGCATGAAGGGTGGAGTTTCTCAGACACCGAAATAACTAAATAAGGTGGGAGGTGATTGATTACCACCTAATCACTCTAGAAGAATAGCGACCACAGGGATGTATATTTAGCTGTAAATAAAGTGTTCAATTCTACTAGATATCTCATCAGTATTTAATGATTCCATTGCAGTCTTTTCAGGCAGGCTTTCATGTAATAGCTGGTGAACTCAGAGGAGCTTTTAAATAGATTGTTGTGCTCTGTTGTTTTAAATGTGTTTAGTATTGATTTTATTTGCTGTTTTAATATAGTACTTGTTTAACTCTTTTTAAATATTTTTACACCTACTGTTTTTAGCTTTTGAATTTTTTAAATCATATAAGCTATGTTGGATTCTTTTTAAGATAAAAAGGTGAGATAAAATATGTTAATTAAATATTATTTTTATAAATAAGTTAATGAATAAATAAATAAATAAATGAATGAATGAATGAATGAATGAATGAATGAATGAATGAATGAATGAATGAATGCACTACCACTTTCTACAGAAATCATGTATGATACAAAATAGCTCAGAAAGGACCATGGACAGCACCTGCGTTGTAAGAATACAAGGACTATAACAAACTTCATGACATGGATATTGTCAAATCCACAGTGCTTTTTATAAATAAGTAAATGAATAAATAAATAAATAAATAAATAAATAAATAAATAAATAAATAAATAAATAATGAATGCACTACCACTTTCTACAGAAATCATGTATGATACAAAATAGCTCAGAAAGGACCATGGACAGCACCTGCGTTGTAAGAATACAAGGACTATAACAAACTTCATGACATGGATATTGTCAAATCCACAGTGCTTTTTATAAATAAGTAAATGATTAAATAAATGATTAAATAAATAAATAAATAAATAAATAAATAAATAATGAATGAATGAATGAATGAATGAATGAATGAATGAATGAATGCTCTACCACTTTCTACAGAAATCATGTATGATACAAAATAGCTCAGAAAGGACCATGGACAGCACCTGCGTTGTAAGAATACAAGGACTATAACAAACTTCATGACATGGATATTGTCAAATCCACAGTGCTACTCAGTAATCTTGCTAAACTCTGTTATTTTACATGATCATACTTTATATGGGTAATTGCTTAATACCCCCCAAAACCTGTAGTTTATGGAGCTGATAACTTAGGCACATTTGCTTACTTTGAGATTATTTTGGTTCTAAACATGCTGCTATAACAGGACTACATATTTTTAAAGGACATTATACATGTCGTTTTCTTCTTCCCATAGTTTACTAGTTTCCTATTACAATAATACAGCAAAACCAAAGTGGTATTAAAAATTCATGTCCTTTAGAATTCTACTCCACCAATTTGTACTGCTCCTTGGCAGTTAATTAGCACAAACTTTAGTTTAGGCCAATTAACAGAAACATTAGATGATTCACACAATATTTTATGGCTAAATACTCAAATGCAAAGGCTGATATCTGGGGAACACAGATATTTTACAAGGAGAATATGCCACTGAAGTTGTTCTGGCAGCACTAGGGGAATAATTTGTGACCTCTTTCCCTAAAGAATTGCCGAGACTGGAGCAGAGCCAAGGAATGGAAGGAGACAATTGTGCAGAATTGGCTTCAGCATGGAATGATACCTTCTCCTGCAGTTGACAGCTGCAGCCTAGCTTTAAGAGCAGAGAGCAGGTTGTGTGACACTCACATCTCTTTCCATTCTGTGCTCCTCACTGTCTGTGGCTCTAGTAAGGCTGGCCCTGTCATGAAACTGTGAAGGTCAGAATAAGAACTATGGATTGCGCTTTTTGTCTTCTGCTTTTCTAACTGTGCACATATCCATCAAAGCACAACAAATGTGTCATTTGCATATGGAAGTTATGCTTCCTTCACCAATCCTCAACCTACTACTTAGTGACAGCTCAATTTTAACATTACCAGAGAACAAGCATATATTTCCTCCTCTGTGTTCCTCTTGTCTCTTCCTTGGAAACATCCTTGGAATGCAATATGTATTGTTTTTCTTTGTTGGTTTCCCCTCTCTCTGAAACTATTTAAATCTACTGGTGCTTAATCACAGAACACAAAGTTTACAGGAAGCATCTCTCACAAGTGGGCACCTTTGGTGTGATGAACTGTTGCTTCCGCTGACACTGCAGCTTGCATTTCTCCTGGCTCTTTAATTAACACCTTTCCCACCACTCCACCCCCAGTGCATCCTGGAAGCTGTTATATTATGAAAGAGCAAAGATGAATAATTGCATGCAGCATCCGTTAGCTACTTGTGCTTTGAATAGACCATTGTTCGGCTATACCTAGAGGGATGGCAGGCTTCATCCAGGGCCAGCACTGGTAGAATAGGAGATATATAGAGGAAAATGTAGTTCTAAAAATGCACGGTTTGGGAAGGGTTTAATTGTTCCTGGAAAAAGTAAAAGAAAAAATTAAAAGCAGGAGGTTGAGAGAAATAATAGAGGACAACTCTCTGAACAGAGTCGGATACTGTGGCTTAGGTTTCTGGCTGCAGAGCCAAAGGTTTGGAGTTCAATCCCCACACGCACTGTGAGTGCCTCCTTGACAGGGGCTGGACTTGATGATTCACAGAGTCCCTTCCAGCTCTTGCCAGTGCAAATGTTAATGTTATCATAGTCATTCACAACGGAAGGCCACAGAGTGAAAAGTCCATCCCTCTCTACAATAATACCTTTTGGTTCTATAGCTGTCAGGGCAGAAACTAAAGTAAGATGCAATAAGGAAATAAGGAAGGATGAGGCAATGGCCCTTCTCAGTGCCCCCCTTTATGTATATGTATATGTATATGTATATGTCATGTCATTGGCATCCTTCAGTCTTGAAAGACTATGGTATCATGCCTAGAGTAGAGATCCTAAAAACAACACCTAGTGTGACTAAATAGACCAGTTCAGGAATGGCAATCTCTACCGCACTGGGGACAGATGTATATGTATATGTATATGTATATGTATATGAATATGTATATGTATATAATGCTGCCTCTACTTACAAGCAGCTCACATTAAGAGCAATTTGACTTAAGAGTGAAAAATTGTTGGCGTTTTAACTGCTGCCTTACAAATTTTAGATGTGGTCTGCTCTACTTACATTTTTTTATTTCTTTATTTCTTTATTTCTTTATTTTTTAGATAGAGCTCCTCTACTTAAGAGTATATGTACATGTACATGTACATGTGTGTGTGTGTGTGTGTATATATATATATATATACACACACACACATGTACATGTACATGTACATATACTCTTAAGTAGAGGAGCCCTATCTAAAAAATAAAGAAATAAAGAAATAAAGAAATAAAAAAATAGGATAGATAGATAGATAGATAGATAGATAGATAGATAGATAGATAGATAGATAGATAGATAGATAGATAGATAGATAGATATATCTATATATCTATATCTATATCTATATATCTATATATATATATATATTTCTGCCAAGAAAACTCCATGGACATGGGGTCATGAAGGGTTGGTCACGACTGTAACAACACAACACACACACACACACACACACACACACACACACACACACACACAGGATTGCACTAATCCTTCCTTTCACTCTTTTCTATGTTTGAGTAACCTTGAAACAAAGTTTGCCTGAATTTCTCTTTTACAATGAAACTTGTACCACCCTATGCATTTTCTCCCTCTGGCTAAAAAATCACCTTACTTGGATCTCTCACATGCGATGATGGTGATGCAGCAAAGCAGGGGTCAAGTCTACTCGAACCATTTATATAATGCTCATTGTTCATCTCCTTTTCAAAGAGATCCCTAATGAAATAAAGCTACAGAGAGGTTCCCTGCAGTTTTCTGAAAAATGTGAGAGTTGCTATTCAGCCTGTGATTGCCCTGTGTGCACTGCATTTTTTCCATTAAAAAGCCATATAACAAAAGATCCTAGCCTTATATACCAACCAATTCCTAGACTCTCTGTTGGAGCCAAGGCAGTTAACCACTGCCCTCCTGTATACCATAAAGATGGAGGAAGAAACCCCAAAGTCCCTCAGCCCTGACAGAAATGGTGCCAGATTCCTCTATGCATCTGGGGCCAATGTACATCTCAATTTGCTCCTGAAACTGAAAAAGAGCATCTGTGATATCATTATTCACACCTGGTACGTGGTGAGCAGAAAATGTGATTTTTCTGGGACATAAGCACCAACTTGTGAACCAGTCTCATGGCTCACTCAGAGCATGATGTTTGTCTACTATCTTCATTACAGACTTATACAAAGCATAAATCAACCCACAGTAGTTCATGCTGTCTTTATTATTACAATTGTAATAATTACATATTTAATTATTGATTTCTCATAGTCATTTCTTCATGGGGCTAACAGTGGTTTTGATGGCTGAGTGCTCCTCTTTTCATTCCTATTTGTTTATTGTAAGCCAAGTATGGTGATGTTGTACTTTAATCCCTGATGAAGCTCCAGCACGGTTAGCACAAAAGTCTGTCCCTGGAAATCCTACCCAATGTGCAAACCTAGACTATAGGCACTTTTTTTGGAGTCACTTTTCCCCCTGCTGTAAACTATTATGTAAGAACTTTATTTTTTCCAACAGGATGCCCATCTCCACAGCCATGTTCTTGAATGCTTTCGGTCTCTCAGCCCATTCTGGGATCAGCAATCATCTAGGTAATGAGTGACATGAGGCATTCTCACCCTATCCTTCAGCACCCATTCTGAGACTGTGCTGAATGTTTCAAAAGTTCCACCTGACACTGTGCATTCCACAGACATGGCTTTATCATAATATCATGCCCCATCAAACTTAAAGCCTATCAGATGGAAATCAGCGGATGCACTGGGAGAAATGAACCTCACAAAGCTCAGGTAATTTATTTTCAGAGTACACAACTCCCAAAACCCAAAATTTTGTCTCCCAAAATCCACAACAGTTGTTGTATCATTACAACCTCTTCACGACCCCATGTCCATGGAATTTTCTTGTCAGGAATAATGGAGTGGTTTGACAGTTCCTACTCTAGGTGCCTAGAGCACCTGGTATTCACCTGGTGGTCACCCACCCAAGTACTAGCCAGGCCCGCCCCTGCTTAGCTTCTCAGATCAGGCAAGATTGGATGTGCTCAGGGAATCTAGGCAGCTCAACACACAGTATTAATATTAAATACAAGCAAGTTCATTTTGTGCATATATATCATTCTCTGAGTTCTGTAGATGTATACTCTCGTCTACATGAGTATTGCAGACACAAAGAAATTACAAATACATGAATTTTCCCCCTTTGTCATCCAAGAGAACAATGACAACAGTAATAGAAATAGAAGCCAAAGTGCATGCTAAAAATTATATATCCTTGTGTCCATTCACCATCATGGTGTCAAACAATCTACTCATTGACATCAAACTGGGAGGTAACTGGATATGTCCCATCCATTTGCTACCCCTTGTGTCTTATCAACTGTGACAGCTGCCTCATCCTGGAAAAGGACCCAAGGCGGCTTACTGTGGTGAGGTATAATATACAGTCCAGTACAATTAAGATATGTTCAGGTATTGAGAACAGGGAACTGAGGGACATCTTACAGCATTAATAGACAACATTACATTAAAGCTACAAGGAAACGTGCACAGTTAAAAAGAGAGTAAAATTCCATGTAAAAGCTATGAGTGATGGAAACTAACATCGAAAACACAGTGTCAATGTTCAGCTCCGTGATGCGACTGCACAGCGTGGAGCCTCTGTGCCCCCACCCCCCACTGCCAAAGGCCACACGAGACTTATGGGTCTCACGAGAAGAGATAAAGACAAGCCCTTATAAGGGCTCTCCCATATGGATATGGCCTCTTTGTCGGCCAGCTTTTCCCACCCACCCGCCTCTTTATGCAATAGTGTGAGTTATCTGGTCTCTTCAGGGCCGGATAGGAATTTTTGACCCGGACACAGATTGGCAAAGGTGCCTGGGGATTTTTCGCCTATCCCACACTAGTGCAGCATGGTGGGTTTCCTGAGGAGTGATTTCAGCCACACGGGATGGTAAAAGGTAAGGCAGGAGGTGAGTCAGATCTCAAATTCCCTGTAGGATCATTCAACCTTGCGGCATTGCAGATCCAGAGATCACAACGCTGAGGGGAAGGATGCACCTGGAGGGCCCACCGGGAGGGCAGGCTAAAATGGCGGGCCTGGGCTTCCTGGTTGGGGAAAGGGGACTTGCCGGCCAAAGCTGCCCTGTCCAGAGACAGAGCACTTTTGGGGCTATTGACTCGCCCTAATTGACTGCCAGTTGGCAGGGTCCCAGGAGGCCCCAATGTACCAACTCTCAAACCGCACTACAGAAGGCCCCTGTTTTAAGTTGTGTTTCATGTTCCAGTTGAATTAATAAAGTGTGGCCCTGAGTTGTACCCAACACCTTGTCTCACATGGTTATTCCAGCATGGGGGGAGCAATGTACTCATAAACCCATAAGGTTATAAGTAGTTATAAATGCAAAGTCTATGTGATCCTATTGATTCATATAAAAGACACATAATAGGTAGTCCATCATTCAGGGTAAGCATGTTGCTTACCGAATGACACAAAAATGTACTGTGGGAAAACTAGAGGCGTCCTTGAACAACGGCCCTGAAATCCAGGTCTCTCTCTTCCATTTAATGTTCTTGCTGGCCAATTGCACCTGATCAGTATAAGGCCCACAGATGGCTGCCAGATTTATCTGTAAATCCCATCTGAGGTTGCCAAATCTGTAACTGATTTTGTAGGCTGAAATTCAATCTGCATCTTTACTTCTGGAAAAGCAAAATTGTCTATACTGATTCTTCCTTGCCAGCTGGATATCTCATTTTCTGATACATTCATCTTTATGACCATATGCTTTCTCAACTAACCCCAGCTCAAAGAAGAAGAAGAAAGTAATTGTAATAATAAACAGAAAATGTTATGCCCTGGAAGATTTTCCATATACTACCTCCAAAAAGTGTTCTTATTTTGCATGGAATGAAAATACTTACTATCTTCATTACAGACTTATATAATTAATAAAGCAACCCATGCAGCAAGCAAGCACATGCTGTTTTCATTATTACAGTTGTAATAATTACATATTTAATTATTGATTTCTCATACTTATAGCTTGTCATTTCTCCAAGGGACTCACAGTGGTTTTGATGGCTGAGTGCTCCTTTGTCTCCTTAGGACAGTCCTGGTGATTTAAGTCCTTGTCACGATTTAAGAAAGGCTTGGATTGAACGTGCTGCTGCTACCAGCTAAAATCAGCAATGAATCAAAGCAGTCCCACCTGGCGAGGGCAAGCAGTTTCTTCTGCTGAGAAACTGTGGCTAGACCATAGTCATATATACAGAACGGGGACTAAATCAGTCACGAGCAGCTAGGGCCCTCCACAGGGTTTTAGCAATCACGAATGACTACTGATTAGACCTGATGAAAACTGTAGGACAAAAGCATAGGGGAAGCCACCGTTAAACCACCCTGTGCTGAATTTATTACATTATCTCTGAGCAACATGCATATGATTAGGATACATGAGGAAGAAAGCTACTAAAATGATTACTGGGCTGGGGCACTTCCCTTATGAGGAAAGGCTAAAACATTTGGGGCTCTTTAGTCTGGAAAAAAGGCACCTGAGGGGGAATATGATTGCCACAGGATGTGGTGATGGCATCTGGCCTGGATGCCTTCAAAAGGGGATTGGACAGATTCCTGGATGAAAACTCCATCACAGGTTACAAACCATGATGGAGATGTGTAATCTCCAGGTTTAAAACTGGGGTACTTCAAGGGCCAGATGCAGGGGAGTGCTATCAGCACACAGGTATCTAGTCTCCTGCACTCCCAAACGCATCTGGTGGGGCCACTGTGAGATACAGGAAGCTGGACTAGATGGGCCATTGGCCTGATCCAGCATGGCTCTTCTTACATTCTTATGTTCTTATGTTCTTATGTTCTTAAGATGGCCGGAAACATTCCAGCTTGGATGTTTAAAATGACAGTGCCCTATGTTAGCATGAAGTAACCCATTAATCAACTCCAAACAGTGGACTTTCAAGTTTCCTTGGACCATGAGCAAATATTCAAGCCGGGGGGAGGGGCTTCCCTTTGTTGCCAATTTCATTGCTTTTATCCCAGGTTAGCCTTTGTGGGATATTTTAGGGAAAGGTACTGGTAAATTTTTAAATATTAATAACAATATCCTATGTGGTAAAAATCCATACTATATTGATCTGTGTCGTCCCAATCAATGTTACGGTGATATATTTAATCACCATCTTAGGAAGCATATAATCAATTTTGGAAACTACAGTCCTGTCAACAAGATCAGCCCACAAGATGTCAAAGTTGTTCAATACAGTCAATGTGAAAGTCATCAGTGATACTTTTCAAAGAACATACTTTCTAAGCCTGTAATATTTTTACACCTCCCCTCAATTTGAAGTTACAAGTGTGTGTTATAAATTCACCTGATATCACCTAGTTGGATTTCAATACGGTAGTTCTCAGTCTAGAAAATCATTCTCTTATACGCGTTTGCTCAGATATAAGCTTCATTGGCCGGAATCCTATTGCAAAGTACTTTTTGTGCAGGAAATTGTGCATGGGATGTATGCAATTTTCTGACCATCTGTTACATACCTGGGTTTCCAACCAAGTGTCCAAGTGTCCAAGGGAATGACTGACAGCTAGGATGATTGCAGACCACTGACAAAAACTCTTGGGGCTTCCTGTCCTACTACAATTAGCTGCTGCCGACAGCAGGCGGAGGTGAGCCTGCATTTTTTTCTCCCTCCCCTAACAGCAGACAGAAGCAATAGAATCAGAGGGTGCGAGGGCAGGAACACTGCAGACAGGACAAAAACCACATGGTCTTTGTTTGGGGGGAATCTGCATTTAAGTTGCCAGCAGATTTTAGGGGTTGTGTGAAAGCAGCCAAAGTCATGCATGTCTCCAGGGCCTCAATAGAGGACAAGCAGGCTAAATATGCAATCCATATACTAAAGGAGTACAAAATTGTAGGGAGCCTCATGAGCCGGCAGTTAAACTGCGGTACTGTAGCCAAGACTCTGCTCACAGCCTGAGTGCAATCCTGGAGGAATCGGGATTCAAGGTGAACTCAGCCTTCCAACCTTCCAGGGTCAGTAAAATGAGTATGGAAAGGACACGTGTAGCTTGCACAATTAAATTGCAAACTGCCCAGCAAGTGGTTTAAGTGCTATGGGGCAGTATATAACCAGCACACTTTGCTGCTTTAAAAAGTGAGTTTGGGGACAGCATCTCCCTGGGAGGAGAAGGACATTGGGCCTCTCAAAGTAGAAGGTTAAATGCTGTGCTAGTGGGTGAAAAGAAATGTGCCAAAACAAGAGCAACAAAGCAACAAATTTGTTTCTTGACTTAGTCTAATATTGTAGTCAACTGGCTGATATTTTGTGCGAAAACGAGGCCACAGTTCCCTTGAACTGCTGCAAAAACATTATTGTTGAAGTGGTAAACATTTTCAATACACATTTGCAATGCATTAGTACAGTTAATTAAAATTTACCTCTGGTCTAAACTCAGCAATTTTTCAGTGTTGGGGGATTCTGCGCATAAGTCGTAAATTAACGTATAATCGGATTTGTCTGCAGCTGCCTCAAAGCATCTGGGACATTTAACTAGGTTTCCCTTTGAGAAACATCCTTTGCATCTGACATGCCACAAGTAATGTCATGAGATTTGCCAGATTGCCAGCTGAGGACAAAAAACTATTCCTTTTTGCGGCTTCTTACAATTGCTTTGCCTATGGAGAAGAAGACGTGGGTATGCTTATTTTTCAGATTTATTTAATTACTTCACTTCTGTCCCAGTCTTCCATTAAAGAGCCCAGATTCCCTAATGGGGAACTCTCAGAGGTTCCCAAGCATGCACTTTCCTGCTTCAGTCAAGTGATATCTTCCACAAAGCCATCTGCAGACTCTGTGTGGCAGGATAAACATAGAAGGTATTTGGAATGTGCAATCCTCCCAGTGATGTGGAGCTGGAGGTCACCACTCCTTACTCTGGCAAAGGCCACTATGAGTTTCATTTTTACCACATCTGGAGGCCACAAGCTGCCAACCCTTAGAAGTGGATTGATCCAGTTTGGGATCTGGATTCAGGCTGGTCCTCAATCATGGAAATCACCTCCCTTGCCTCATGCCTCCTCACTGGCAAAAGTAATCAATGTAATAGCAATAAACAACCAGGATGCACCATTTTGTTGTGGTTTTGTATGTGGCTTTGTGTGCAGTTGTTCAGCTAAAGCAAAGACTGCCAAAAACTGGAAATTAGTCCATGCTAATTTTCCATCGCACTTTGAGACCCATCCTGCAATATCTTCCCTTGCCAGTGTAAGAAAGACGGTATCCACTATCTTTATTCATTCATTCATTCATTCATTCATTCATTCATTCATTCATTCATTTTCATTTAGCTTCTAAACCACCCATCTGGAAACTAGGCCTCTCTGAGCAGTTTACAAAAAAAAATACATACATATACAACAGTGATAGATAAGTACATAATAAAATTAATCAATATAGATCCCCCTCCTCCCTGAACTGAGACTGCTCTATCACTCAAGCTGAAACTGATTTGCACTGAGAATACTGTAAGGTCTTTAGAAAAAGTTATTACAGAAAGACATCCAAAAGTATCACTTGACTCTGAGAATTACCCTGGAGTAAAATGGCAAGTGGCTGTTTGGTGGAGAGGAAGTGGCACAGATTCTACTCCAGGTTAACAGGCTGTCCAATGTAATGGCTGTGTAACAAAAGGATAGGTGTGGAGATTTCTGCAATTGGGTCTGGATGATGCTCTACTTATGATTTTGCAACAGTACTGAAATCAGCCTTATTCCCAAGTGAGTAGAGATGGGCACGAAACAAAAAAAAATGGTGTTTTGGTTTTTCGTTTGTCGCTGCCAGACCTGCCCAGTCTGTTTTTCGTTTGTCTGTTTTGGTTCGTTTCCGTTTGTCGCGAATTTTTGGAAAACTTTCGTTACCGTTTTTCGTTTTTTCATTTGTCGTTTCTACCCACTTTTTGCGTGATTTTTAAAGCATTTCCATGTGCAGGCATCCCCCAATGCCCCAGACTAGAGGGAAAACACTAAAAATGGATACTGGCAGAGACACAGTATAGACTAGGTACGCAGGGAGGCTGCAAAGGCAGCAGCGGGCATTGCCCAGGGTGCAAGGCAGCTGCAGAGTGACTGCTGCGGGGCAAGGGAGGGTACTCACCGAGAGGTACGCACACACACACACAGGGAGGCTGCAGGACTGAAGCTAGAGTCGCAGAGACAGCAATACCACCCTAACTGCCACCAGAGACTGCAAGGAGGATGGGGACTGCCAGAGCTTTTTATGCCCTCTGTGGCTGCCAGACCTGCCCAGTCTGCAACCTGGGCATGCTATTGGTTGAACATGATCCCATCACATGGCTTGCCTCCATTTTGTGGCTGGTGGAGACATCCATTTTAAAGGGAAAAGAAAAATACATCGCGATGAGAGAAGACAAAAACAAACATTTTAAGGACCCCAACTCCCCTGGTAGGTATTATCAGACAATATAAAAAATTATTGTTGCATTTTTACGGATGTCCTGGGCGTTTTTTAACATTTAAAATAGCTCATTTCATTGTGTGTGGCTGTTAATGGAAACGAAACGTAACGACCACAATTTTCGTGGTTCTGTTCGTTTTGTTGCATTTTCATCACAATTTTCATTTGTCATTTCGTTACATAACAGAAATGAACAAACGGTAACGGAAACGAAAAAATGTTCGTTCCGTGCCCATCTCTACAAGTGAGTATTGCCGAGTGTAACCTTAATATTATTCCAGCTGATTGGGAGGCCACTGTTGTGAGTTCAAACCAAATACAAATCTTATATGAAGATGTCAGAACCAGCCCAACAATAAGGTAGAAAGAAGTGACCGTCTCAACTGCTGGATGCTGACAGGTAGGGAGAGACAGGAAGGCGAAGAGCTCTGTGTGTGGTATCGGACTTGCTCCATGCTTCCTGTCTCCATGGGTTTGGCAGGCTAATGTTGTTCTGCCCTTGTTGAAGTGAGAGTCAACTGACAGTCCAATCAACTATGTGGAGTGGAAGGGATATTGCCCTTGGCCTCAGGTGACAAAATGTCTTACGGCAGCCACTAGTAAAGTAGTATATTTTGGTTTGAGAATGCAAATGGTAGGGATGTGGATGAAATCATTGCAGTCTTGATGTTGCATTTCTCTAACTCTCACTGGGATTGCCATTTCATTCTTTGTTTATACTAAACATGAGACCTTGGGTTTTTTTTCCCTTTTAGGGAAATGTGTCTTTTCTGCATTCATATGTCAGTTGTATGCATTTTATCCTTTCTCATTTTCATGAGGTATGCTTGATTTTGTGCATTCAAAAATATACCACAGGTCCTGCAAAGATGTGAATGTTTGAAGCAAGGTGTGTGCCATATTGCAATGCATATCAGAAGGTGTGAAATTGATAATTGTAGTGAGAATGTTGAAACCACTGAAATTGTGCTTAGGAATTTGAAATGCTGTAAAACCATAGCAAATTATAGTTATTTACTTTGCTATTATAATATTTATAGTCTCAGGAGCATGGTAGATGTGTCTATCAGAACACACCCACTCCATGCATCAAGCTACTTTTGTTGAATTTCAGATATTAGATGCCTTGAATTGGGTGTGTAGGTGGCAAGGCAATTTGAGCAATTTGTCCTGAGGATGCAGCATCTGCTTCCATCTCTTTCCAGCATGCTTTGATTTCTCTTTGGACTCACAGAAGAACAGCAAGCAGAATAGATTATGACTATCACCTATTCCCAGCATGAGCAAATTGGCAGAGATCTTTTTCACTGTGCCTTCTGAAGGCAAACACAACATTATGAGAGATACCTGAAATAATGGGAAGATCCAAGAAGTTTCCTGCTTGAAGTACACCAGTAAATGGTGCACGTCACATCAGGGTTTCCAGATTTTGGTAAACCATGAATAATGAAAGAGTGACAAACCTATAGTCTTCCAGATGTTGTACTTCAGCTCCCATCCTTAATGCTGCATGGCCAACAATGATGTGTTCTGTCTGTCTAAAATGGCAGCCAAAAAAATCTGCTCTCTCTTCTGCTCTGCCTTAGCATAGCCTTCCTTTGAATTTCTTTCTCTCACTTGCTTAAAGGAAAAGTGTAGCTTAAGTGTCTCTGGCTGATGGCAGATCTTGCTTTCTGATACAGAAAGTGTGATCATGATGCTGAGAGCTGCTGGCAATTGTCTAGGAGGAACAAAAAGAAATATGACGAGGCAGATTATCTTCCTTATGCAGTTGCACTGATAAAGAACATGCTCTCTTTGAATATTAAAAATGTTTTATTTGGTTGAGATTTGAGATTTAAGAATCTCTCTCTCTCTCTCTCTCTCTCTCTCTCTCACACACACACACACACACACACACACACACACACACACACACACACACACACACACACACACACACACACACACACACACACACACACACACTTCACCTAACACTGTCTCTTTCCGTTGTTTACACTGGAAGTTTCTAGATTCTATTGCTCAAACAACCCAGGAAGCAGAGAAGAATAATTGCAGCTTTGAAATGTGGGTCATGAAATGGGCACAGACCCACCTCAGAGATCTGGACAAGAGAGGGGGAATGAGACAGAAAGGGAACAAAAGAACACAAAATATGCCCCTTGACCCTCAGGGCACCTCTGGCATGTTTTTGGTGAAGATGGGACGAGGCCATACAAGGCAGCATCCAAGTCCCAGTGTTGTTGTTTTTTAAAAGCCTTTGAGGAAAATAGTTGTGGGGGCAGAAAAAAATGAGGCATCAGTTCACTATGCCACATGGAATAGTCTCTCTGACCCAACCATTCTCAATCTTTTTAAGGCTATAGCTAGAGATGGTTGCTGGCTCCCCCACTCAGAAGCCAGCACACGCTGCTTGTTCCCTCCTCATCATGTGATCTTCCATTCCCAGCAGGCCAAAGGCAAATGACTTTGAACTACTCAGAACAAAGTAAGCTGTGCCCATCTCTAGCCATGACCATAAACACAATATGAAAGAAATATTGGGTGAATCAGAATTGCTGTTGTGTGATTCTATGATGTGTGGACCATTATTTCCATTCTGTGGCCTCCTTCAAATGTGACATGGCTCCCATTAAGAATGGCTGCACCTACCTCTGCCAGCAGAGGATTCAGGTTTTAGTCTCATTTAGACATAGCATCAGAAGAAATGGTCATCCTATAAATATTTAGTGCAGGGAGAGTACCTGAACCAGTCTGTGGCAGGAAAAAGAATCCTCACCATCTCTGATCAGTAGAGAAACTTCTCCTGGTTTCTCATCAGTGATCAGAAACTATAGGGCCTCCCTTGACTTGTTCAACAACTATTTCCAGGAGATTTTGAAAGCAAAGGCACAAAGATATTCAATCTTCTGATGCCATCCCTTGATAAGGATAGGGGTGCTGCAATGTAGCCTGGTTCCTCCTCAGACAATTCCTCCAGGAACTCCAAAAAATAACAGCTGAGACCAGAAGAGGAAGTCTTTGTGGATGAAAGAGGCAGAGGAGCAAAGCCTAGTTCCTGGCCAAAGCATCAGATAAAGAAATACATACCCAGGTAGAGAAGAACCCAACCATGTCCTCAAATACCCGCACCTAATATTTCTTCCCCAGTCCTGTTACGTAAATTTGTTGGCAAGATATAACATCCCCTTTCTCCTCACACTGAAGTCAGTGTACCCTGACAGAAACCTTGGCAATGTGAATGTGTCAGCTTCACTCCCTTTACTGTTACAGAACTCATTTCTCAGAACCAAAGGTGTGGGTGGGTAGAGAAGGTAGCAACTCTTAAAAAACCAACAAACAAAAAAAGAAGATCCAGAGCTCCATATTGAGTACAGGATGTATGGATGGACAGGCAGGCAGGCAGGCAGGCAGGCAGGCAGGCAGGCAGAGAGAGGGAGAGAGGGAGAGAGGAGAGAGAGAGAGAGAGAGAGAGAGAGAGAGAGAGAGAGAGAGATGTCAAGCAAAAATTTTAGCTACTGTTGCTATTTGTTACATGTAAAGAAGCACAGGTGTCATCTAAAGAAAGAGTAAAATCACCCCCCAGGATCGTCAACCCAGTTTGTCACTGTCCTTGCAGTTCGCTTCAGGAGACTCTTCATTTTCCCCCACAGGATGAAAAAGAAATACTTTTCTATTACATTCTGCTTTCAGCTTTTATCTTCTTTCACCAGCTAGACCCAAGTTGGAAGCCTGTTGTTCCATCTATCATTTGCAGAACAGCTCATCTTACTAATCAAATATTAGCCTGTTAGCAGAAAACATTTATTTTTGTAGTGGAGTTTGTTGTCCTTTAATAAGTAGAATGGCAATCATGTTTTTCCCACCCATAATGTAAACTTTATTTTTAACATTCCTGTTATCTTTGATTTTGCTGTTAAATGCGACCAAACTCCCTAAGAAATATGATCTATAACTCTTAGGGTTTTTTGAAATACCAGAGCTCTTGCCCCCCCCCCATGGCGGAATGACCACGCGAGACAGGGTGTTGGGTTCCACTCCGGGCCACTTTATTAACATATCAAACAACACAACACAACTTAACTTCAACTGGGGCCTGCTGCAGTGCGGGGTGGAATTGTTACTCTGGGTCTCCCGGGACCCCCTCAGCAGGCAGCCTATCTGGGCGAGTCGCTAGCCCCGAGGACGCCCCGCCTGTGAGCAGGGCGGCCTCAGTCAGCCGGTCCCCTTTCCCCAGCCGGCCTGCCCAGGCCCGTCCTTTGTGCCTGTCAGTCCAGTGGGCCCTCCAGGTACATCCATCCCCCCCCCGGCTTTGTGATCTCTGATCTGCAACGCCGTGAGAGCGGATGGTCCTGTCAGGAAATTGAGACCTGACTCCCTACTGCCTCTCCATACCCGCACTACCGCCACGGTAGGGGTCTGGCCTTGCCATGTCCCCTACCCCACCCCACCAGCTGTACACCACTTCCAGCAGGCCCCTTTTTAGGTCCGACAGAAACAGCTCCATACCCAGGTCAGATAGGTGGACCCCGTCCTCCCGATATAACTCTGGGGCAGCGGCCACAATCCGCGGGTGACCCACAACAGAACCCAATCGTTGTCTCACAGCCCTGCAAACGTCCCTGTTGACACCCCTGCGCACCGTGTTCATCACCTGCGGTGCGCACTGTGCCCTCCACTGGCGCCGGGGCACTATGTTAGACCATACCAACCTTGCCTGGGGGAAGGCCTCTTTCCACGCTGTCAGATCGCTGACAATATCCTGGGCCAGCGATTTCCCTGTCTGGGAGCCCACATCATTGCCACCGAAATGAACCACCATCACATCAGGAGGGCGGCTTCCAGCCTCTGACCTTGCCATCCTCTCAAACTGGCACCAGCGCATACCTCTGTAACCCTTCCATTCAATAACAGCCCTCCCCTCATGCCCAAATTAACTCCCCAGGCCGTCCTCGCCGTGTACTTGGCCGCCCAATAAACATAACTATGGCCCAGTATGAGAACGCGGCATCTGGAACGTCGTGGCCCGGGTCCTGTAAGAAAACAAAACCGAACAATTAACATGGAGGGAGGGGGCGCACGTAGGTTTTGAAGCGTGCTGACGCCCACCGTCCCAGGGACTTTATCTCCTGCGGCCCGTACCCCAAAGCCGCCGCCGTGGACGCAGCACTGATTCTGAATGAGTGGGTCCCAAACCTCATTCCCTCCAAGCCCAAAGCTTCCAAGGCCCGCTGCGTCAGTTTCCAAAATTGGAATTTAGTTAGAGGGTCGCCCTCCTTATGCCGGAACAAGGGACCCTCCCCCTCCCCTCGCAGGGCTACGTAGTCAGTCATGGCCGTCAGAGGACAAACATCCTCCCTCGAGCAGGCCGCCAGCTCCACCCTCTGCCCCTGGGCCCATTGATCTGTCTTGGATCAGCGCACCAGGAAGACCGCCTTGCCTTGCCCCTGGTGGAAGTCAGCCCACTGCAGCGCCCGCCAGGATGCGTCCCGCTTGCCAGCCGCTACCAGCTCGCTAACCGGAAGGCCCCCCAAAAGGCCACCAGGGCCGCCACCCTCATCAATGCAGCCTCGTAATTGTCCCTACATAGGCGTGCCCATTGCTTACCCATCAGGGCCAAGATGTTCGGAGTCAGGGGAAACCATGTATCAGCCTTCCTGCCCCCTTCTCTGGCCCAGCCTTCCAGCATCTTCCTGACCCGGAAGTCCCGGGTCGAGTCCTCGCACCCCAATGCCTTGGCGTGGAACGCCAAGGCTGCCAACCTACCCTGCATCGTGCCCGGCGTCAGGCCCCGCCGGTGTAAATACACCAAATATTGGCGAATGTGATCTACTGGGGCAGGCCAGTTCGCTGGCAGTTCCATCAGGTCCCTGAAATTACCAAAGTCTCTGATCGCGGCCTCGTATCCTCGCCATGTCCGCGGCGCCAGCGCAAGGTCCAGGGCCCCGTCTGCCTCCTCCCGCCAATCTGCCATACTTCTTCTGGCAGCTGCTCTGGAAGCTCTGCCGCCTCCGGTGCCAGCGCCCTGAAGCACTCAAGCTGCTGGCGGGAAAGAGCGTCCGTGATGGAATTATCCAGCCCCGGGACATGACGTGCGCACACCACGATGTTATATTGTAGCGCACGCAGTGTCAGGGCCCGTACCAACTCCATGACCCGTTCTGATTTAGATGTTAAATCGTTAATGGTGTACACAACAGCCATGTTGTCGCACCAGAATCGGACCACGGAGTTGGTCCAGTCTCCCGACCAAAGCCACAGGGCCCCCACTATCGGGAACAGCTCCAGGAACGTCAAATCTCGGGTGATCCCCGCCGCCACCCACTCCGGTGGCCAAGTGCCATGGCACCACTTACCTTTCCAGTAGATGCCATAACCCTGGGAACCCGCAGCATCGGTCTGCACCTGGAAATCCGCTCCCAACCTCAGCTCATCCCACCAGAAGGATACCCCGTTAAACCCCTGCAGAAATTCTAACCACATCCTGAGGTCTTCCCTCATACCACCTGTGATTTTGGTTCTGTGGGCTGGCTTCCTGAGGCCCCGCATTGTGTTACAGAAGCGCCGTATGAATGGCCATCCAGGCGCCACCACGCGGCAGGCGAAGTTCAAGTGACCCACCAGCTCCTGTAGATCCCTCAGGGTGGTGCTCTTGCGCCGTAGGAGGGTAGCCACCCTCACCTTAAGGTCTTCCAACTTCTCCCCCAGCAATCTACAGGATTGGTTCCAGGTGTCCAACTCCACCCCGAGGAAGGTAAGGCAAGCTGTTGGGCCCTCAGTTTTATCCCCCGCCAGGGGGAGACCTAATTCTTCAGCCAGGGCCTGGAAGGAACGAAGCAAAAACCCGCATACCCCCGAGTCCCTCCGCCCACAAAAACTATAATCATCCAGGTAATGGGCAATGCTGCCCAACCCCGTGACGTGGCGCAACTGCCACTCAATGAAAGAACTGAACCGTTCAAAAACTGCACAAGATATCAAACAGCCAAATGGCAACGCCCTGTCCAGGTAAAATTTTCCGTTAAACTGGAAGCCTAACAAGTCAAAATCATCAGGGTGAACTGGTAATAGCCGGAACGCAGACTGGATATCACATTTGGCCATTTCTGCTCCTACCCCACAAGACCGGACCATGGCCACCGCTGCGTCGAAGGAAGTATACTTAACTGAGCAGAGCTCCTGTGGGATCCCGTCGTTTACTGACGCCCCCTCCGGGAACGACAAGTGATGAATAAGTCAATATTCGCCCGGTGCCTTCTTTGGTACCAACCCCAGGGGGGACACCCTGAAGTTAGGCAGCGGGGGGTTGTCGAATGGCCCCAGGACCCTACCTTTCGTTACCTCCTTCTGGATCTTTTCTTCGGCCACCAGTTCCATACCTATCAATGATTTTAAATTTGGTGCTGTAAATGCGCATCGAACCCCTTCAAACTGAATACGGAACCCCCATGCGAACCCCTCCGCCAGGAACTGGGCCCCTTCCCTGTCCGGATATAAGGCCAGCCACTGCTCCAACACTCTACAGTTGATTGGGCTGGGGCCCTTTTGGCGGATTAGGTCCTCCCCCTTGCGGGGGCTTCCTGTGCTGCCCCCCATTGCCCTGTCTGCCAAAGGCCCCCTTTGCCCTGGCACAGTTGACAGCTGCGTGTGCGGCCCCGCAGACCGAACATTCATGTCTGAAACGGCACTGTGCCCGGTTACAGGTGCCCTGGCCGTTGAAGTCCCAGCAGACCAGCAGGAGTTGAACCTGCTGGCCCGCCCCCTGGCGGGTACCCGCTGCCTGGGCCAGGTGCCTAATGATGTGTCCGCTATCGAAGCGGTCGCCCAACGCCGGGCGTACAGGCGTCATATATTGCAGCCACAGCGGGGGGTATGGTTCGTCCCACCTCAAATGGGGCTGTGTGGCCGCTTTCATACGAAACCGCTCGTCGTACGTCAGCCAGGCATACCCCGGGAAGTCCACAAAGGCCCTATATATCATATCCTGATATTTAATGAGGGACTGTGCATGCCACGGATGGGCATGAAGGACCATGGACATATAAATGTTGTAGGCCGGCAACCAATTGGCCCAGTTGCGCTTCGGCTTACGCCTCATTCGGCGCTCTTTATCTTTTGCATCCTCCCTTTCCAGCTCCTTCGACTCTAGCACCCTGTTAAGGAGACTGAATAAGTCTATGTAGTCCCCCAGCCAGATCCGCTCCTTCGTGGCTTGGGCCAGGTGGTCCCCTAAGGGTGACGCATAATCCGCGTAGGGTAGAGCAGTGTACGGGACCCCGGTGTAAACTGGGCTTGTTGCCCATCCTTGTGGGCCCGCCAGGGGACCGTCAACCCCTGGTGGTGCACCGGGTTGAGGCAGCGGGTTCCACTGCCCAGCTACGCCCATACTTACCCCCCCTTGCGGCCCCCATGGCCCTTGCCATGCTGGGAATGGGGGCGTGTGCTGGGGCACCCCATGGCTGGTCCCCACTGCGTTCTGACCTGAGCTTACCTGTTGGGCGTATGCCCCAAGGCCACCTGGCAGTGCGCTGGCATGCGCGCCTCCTGTGCTCGACCCCCCAGACCAGCTTAAGTTTGGAACTTGATGGGTACCCCCTGCCTGGCCCACACCGGCCCCGTGCACCTGCTGGAGTCCACCCACTGGCCCCCATGGCCACGCTTCCTGAGGTGTGGTGTCCGGTGTGCTAGCCAACTCACTGTTTCCATACGGCGAAGGGCCCGGCTCGCTCGGGGGTGCGGGGTGGGGGCCCCGGCTGCTGCCGCCACCATGTGGCCTGGTGCTGTGGTCGCCGCCGCTGCCGCCTCATCCTGGGCGCCTGCCGGAGTCATCTCACCCACCGCCGGGCGTGTGGACCGCCGGCCCCGTCTGAACCGCATCAGGCTGGGGCGCTGGAATGGTCCCCTGTACGATGGTATCAAAGCGTTCTGTTAGCATCCTGACCAGCTGCCTTCTGCGCGCCCGCCTCCTGGCCTTGGACGGCCTGTCCATGGGACGGCCAGCTGAGGTCCCCTCCCCCGCCTGTTGATCCCTGATGGGGCCCTCCTCCCAGGCAACCAACGGGGCCTTGAGTTGTGCCTAACGCTGCCAGTCCTCGCCCTCGGAGGAGGATTCATCCTCCGATAACTCTGGCGCAGGCCGCTTAGCCGGGTGCTTGCCCTTGGGCCCGCCCCTCGGTCTTCTGGGCGCCATACCCCCTGGCCACACAATGCCCCGACTCCCAGTGGTGGCCCGCCTTGCTTTGCCTCCCTTCCCAGGTGGTGTGTGATCCCCGCCCCCGGGGCTACCCCCTACGTGGATACTCGGGCCCCGCTCCCGGCCTACCCGGCCACCAACCCCGCCTCAACCAGCCCTGCTGGGCTCAGGTCGGCCTAGCTGCTGCCCTCCGGCCCGCAGGCCTTCGCGGCCCAATGGGGCCTGCCTGCCTGCTTCGCCGTCCCGGGCCTCCCCCTCGCTGTTGCGAGATCCGACGAGGCCTCGCAGCCGGGCTGGGTTCCCGAAGGGGCCCTACCGGCCTCCCACCCCTCTTGGGCCTACCCCTCTGCGCCGCGCCCCCAAGGTCCCGGGTCTACTCCCACCACCCCCACCGGTCCCCACAGTACGCCAGGCCTCTAGGCCCTGCAGGGGGCGCGCGGCCATGGCCGAGCAAAGGCTGAGGGAGACGGAAAGGTAAAGAAAGGTGGGGGGTCCCATCCCCGGGCCGCCCACCCACGCCGCCTAATCCTGCTCAGGCCCACAAGGTCCGGCAGGCCGCAGGTGGCCGCCGGGGAAAAGCTCCCGGACGCCCGCGCCGCGGCCCACCGGGCCGCCAACCTGGGGGAAGGCGCCGCCGTGCCTCCCCACGCCGATCACCGACCGCCGCTGCCGAGGCCCCCTCCGCTCGCCGCCGCTCCGCCGCCGCGCCCACCGACTGGAACGCCGCTCCTCGGTCTTCTGGGCAGCCGAGAAGCGCAGCCACCCGCGGGCTGCGCCCTTTGACAGCCCCGGCGCCGCAGGCCTCCTCTCCGCCGGTCGCCTTCCTGAGCTCGTCGCCGCGCCGCCACGTGCACAAAATGGCGGCCGCGAGCAGCGCAGCTCCAAGCTCCCTGCTCCAACACTCTTTGCCTCAAGCAGAGGCTGCGGTCCACATGGCGAGCCCCTTTAAGGGCTCGGATCTTCCCTCAACGCGAGCCAGGTGGGTCTCGTGAGGCTTCCACCAGGTAGGGGGCAAGGGAGCTCTGCACTTGCGTAGTCGCGCCGCAGAGCCGAGCATATTGTCTCTACGCAGAATATGATTGGAAACAGAAAATGCATTTTACAAATGCTTAGGAGTTTTCCTGTGCCAAATGTCTGGCTGTTAGTAAAAGCTCTACAGCAGCAGCAATGTTTTAAAGGAACGGTAGCAGTCCAGCAGAAAAGGATATACACATTTATAATATATTACCCTGCAATTTAAAAAATCCTGAACAATTACGGGTTAGCACAGCAATATAGAATCCTATAGACTAGTGAATGTAATTCAGTCCTCCATGTATGGTGGCATGTCTGGAAGATACATGTCCAGATGTAGGCATGCCTTCCCTCAGAGATTGGAGCCATTCTTACTAAGATGTAAAGTGATGTTTCCACCAGAGGAAACAGATTCTGGCTACTGCAAAGGGTTGGCCAATTGTTGTTATTAATGAGGACATTATTCGGTTTCATGCCAAGGGGTTGGGAAAGGCACTGGTGGGGTATTCTGACTCAGGCATCAGAATAACTTACCCTTAAGGGTGTAGCACATCGGGGTACTTTTTTAAATAATTTTTAAGTTATTATTATTTTAGGCAAAAACACTTACTGTACTTTTCCAAACAACTATTTCCATCATATTCTACAAACTTCATTGCCCTTCCTCTTTATCCTCCCTCCCCCAGCAAGCAATACTTTCAATTCCCCCTCATATTATACAATATCAAAGCATGGTATTCACTGAGAGGTACGCAGCACGCATGCACACAGGGAGGCTGCAGGACTGAAGCTAGAGTCGCAGAGACAGCAATCCCACCCTAACTCCCACCAGAGACTGCAAGGAGAACGGGGGCTGCCAGACCTTTTTATGCCCTCTGTGTCAAGCCCCGCACACAGAACACACAGCAAGCCAAGTTCAGTTCTTTGCCAGGAACTTTAGTTGTAATCCAGATAAAGTACAAAGTACACTCCGAGTCAATCCAGAATAATTTACAGAGCCAAATGCCAAGTTCAAGGGAAACAGAGAAACGTCGTAGTCAGGAAGCCGGTCCAAGGTCAGGAAACAGAGAACGCCATAGTCAGAAAGCCAGTCCAAGGTCCGGGAAACAAAGTCAGGATAGCACACAGGAACATGGTGGCAAGGTAAGTGACGCGTTGCTCCCACAGAGTGTTCAGGGTAAACTTGCTAGCTTTATCCTAAAACAGGGAGCACACCCATATCTCTGGCAAGGCTCCTGCTAGAACTCAGGGCTTTCAGATGTAATTCTACGCCTATCATTAAAGATCCTTTCCCTAGCTCTCCTGTTAGTTCTCCTTTGCAGGATCCTGCTCCTAGCCCTTATAGGAGGAGGAGATGTGCCCTCAGCTGCGTCCTCAGACTCAGCTGCCTGCTGAGTTGAACTACAAGGCTCCTCCTGCTGCTCTCCAGCATTTCACCCTTCACATTCAGGTTCCATGACAGGCAGGGTCCTGGCACTATCCCCCTCCCCATGGCCCCCCTCTTCCGATGGGCCAGGTTTATATGGATAATTATCATGAAATTGCTGAATCAACTCTGGCGCATGTAAGTTAGACACCGGTTCCCAAGATCGATCTTCTGGTCCATACCCTTCCCAGTCCACTAAGTATTGCAAACCCCCCCCCCCCGATGTATCCAGGAATCCAAAATTTGGCGGACCTCATGCTCCTCTTCTCCTTCTACAAAGATTGGTGGAGGAGGTTCAGGATTTGGTGGTCGGTTGGGGTCAGGATCTTTGGCTGGGACCAAGAGGGAACGATGGAACACGGGATGAATATGGAGGGATGCAGGTAATTGTAGACGGAACGCCACTGGGTTGATTTTTTCTAGGATGGGGTAAGGGCCGATGAATCGAGGATCTAGTTTCCGGGATCGCCCAGGATGTCTCAAATATCGGGTAGAGAGCCAAACTTTCATGCCTGGATTCAACTGTGGACCTTCTTGTCTTTTCTGATCCGCTGCTTTTTTATATGCTTCCTTGGCATGATTGAGTTGTTCTTTCAATAATTCTTGAATGCCATGAAGTTATTGGATATAAGCATCGGTAGCTGGCACAGAGGTGGAAGGAAGGGTGGTTGGAAAGTACCGAGGATGATACCCATAGTTGGCCATGAATGGGGTTTGACGAGTGGATGAATGTACAGCATTGTTGTATGCAAACTCAGCTAAAGGCAACAAATCCGCCCAATTGTCCTGTTGATAACATGTATAACAACGTAAATATTGTTCTAAAGTGACATTGGTGCGCTCAGTCTGACCATCTGACTGTGGGTGATAAGCGGATGACAAGTGAACTTGGGTTCCTAGTGCCTTGTGCATTGCTTGCCAGAAATGAGAGGTGAATGGGGTCCACGATCTGAAATAAGGTGTTCAGGTAAACCATGAAGCCTGAAGAGGTGTTGTAAATAATGATGAGCTGTTTCTGCTGCGGTAGGAGATTTAGGACAAGGAACGAAGTGGGCCATTTTGGTAAATAAATCTACGAAGACCAGGATGCAGGTAAACCCTTTTGAACGGAGAAGATCCGTGATAAAATTCCAGGGACCAGAGGGTGTTGGCAAAGGATGCAACAGACCTGAGGGTTTAGCCACCACATCCTTTGCTCGCCGACAAACTTCACAGGAACCCACATATCGGGCAACATCAGCACGGACCTGTGGCCACCAGAACCCTCTTGTGAGCAGATGCAGGGTTTTGTAAAGTCCAAAGTGTCCAGCAGGTAAAGAATCATGAGATAGATGCAATACCTGGTTACGAAGGGGACCAGCAGGAACATATAACCTCCCTCGATGTAGTAATAACCCTTGTTGTGCAGAAAACTCTCCATGCTCCCATTCTGAAGTTCTTGAAGACGTTGCTGAGTCCATGGATCTCGAGCTTGAGATTCCCAGATTTCTTCTGCCAAGCTGGGACACAGATTCGTGGCTGCGAACACAGAAGGAGGCAAGATGGGTGCCACTAAGGTCTCTTTCACTGGTGCCGCATATTCAGATTTTCTAGATAATGGATCAGCTTTCTTATTCTGAGCCTCAGGAATATACTTGATACGAAAATCGAACCGGGAAAAGAATAAAGACCACCGGATTTGTCGCTGAGACAATCGCCGAGCTGTTTGTAAATGTTCCAGGTTCTTGTGATCAGTTAACACTTGCACAGGGTGTCGAGCTCCCTCAAGGTAATGCCTCCATACATCAAAAGCTGTTTTGATGGCCAACAGTTCACGCTCCCAGATCGTATAATTCTTCTCTGCGGGTTTCAATTGCCAAGAATAGTAGGCACAGGGATGCGGGGTTTGGGAGGGATCCTCTTGTTGAGATAATACTGCTCCCAGGGAAACACTAGATGCGTCAGCCTCCACTATGAACGGCAGTTGTGGATCAGGGTAGCGAAGTAAAGGCTCCGAGGTAAAGCGGGTTTTTAAGGTAGAGAAAGCCTTCTCTGCTTCTGGAGTCCACCGGAAAGGCTCTTTGGGATGAAGGAGACGGTTTAAAGGTGCAGCAATATCAGCGTAAGCAGGAATAAACTGACGGTAGTAGTTAGCGAAGCCAAGGAACCGTTGTAAGTCCTTACAATTTTGTGGTTGCTGCCATGACAACACAGCCTCTACTTTCTTGGGGTCCATGTGGATTCCCTGGGGAGAAATGATATGCCCCAGGAATTCACCTTCTTCAATGTTAAACTCACATTTTTCCAGCTTAGCATAGAGTCCGTTCTCCCGAAGATGCTGTAAGACCTGACAAACATCTTGAACATGTTGAGCTGGATCAGCGGAGTAAATCAGAATGTCATCTAAATACACAATCACACAACGATCTAGGGGATCCTGGAAAATGTCATTCATCATCCTCTGAAACACACTGGGTGCATTGGTCAGACCAAAAGGCATTACTAAATGTTCATATTGACCATACCGGGTCTGGAATGCAGTTTTCCACTCGTCTCCCTTATGGATATGTACCAAATTATACACCTCCCTGAAGGTCCAGCTTAGTATAACACTTAGCCCATTTCAACTGGTCCAAAAGTTCAGAGATTAAGGGCAAAGGGTACCGGACCCTAATAGTGATCTTGTTTAGTGCTCTATAATCGGGGGCATGGTTTTGCTGTTGTGGAAAATGGCAGCATAGAAGATTAGCTCCGCTCTATGCCCAAATAAATTGGTCAAAATAAGCGTGAATATTCATAAATAAGATAGCAGAATCGCTTTGAACTGCATAGTTATGGGAAAGCCAAGGAAAACATCAGAAGGAAAAAAGCCAAAACTCACCTCTGATGAGGAGGATCAAAGAGATCTGACCGGGACATCAGAGGAGTCTGAGAGCGAAGCAGACATGCCGGGTAAGAAGAAAAAAGGGAGAGGGCGGAAAAAAGCTGACTCACCTAGCGATGAGATGAGACTGTTTATTAAACAATTAAGAAAAGACTTACAGGACAATATGAAAAGTCTTATTGCGCCCTTATCACAAACCCTTTTGGAGGTCAAAGAGAGCATTAAAAAAGTAGAGCTGACAGCTGATTCTGTTTTTGAAATGGCACAGGGATTGCAGTCTAGAAATGATGAACTGGAAAAGGAGTTGAAGCGCGTAAGGGACAGAGTTGTGGACCAGGAAAATAGACAAACACATCAGAACTTTCGTTTGAGATTTTTTAAGGAAAATGAGAGAGACAGTGATCTGAAACAAATAGTCTTGAACTGGTTCCAAGAACTCTGTCCTGATATGGAGATAAAAAATAGAGATGTGGACTGGGTACATCATGTTGGACCTAAACAACAATTAAGGATAAGGGATATAATTGTGAGATTTGCATCATGTGCTGTGAAAGAAGAGGTGTTTCATGCTTTGAATAACATCAAAGAACTGGCATTTGAAGGTCAGAAAGTAGAATTGTATCATGATCTCGCACCAGAGACAGTGGAAAAACGTAAACAATGGCGGTCATATAGAAGAATTCTGTAGAAGAAAGTGAAATACAGGTGGGGTTTCCCCTTCAAACTGATTATCTGGTACGGGAACACATCAAAGACTATCGTTTCAACTACTCAACTGGTGGACTTTTTTGAGCAAAAGAAAATTCTTCTTCCTGAGAGCCATTTGACAGAGATGAAGTCAGATCAGCTAGAGAGAATGCCGCTTCGCTGGAGAAAAGCAGACGGAAAAAAAACTTGAAGGTCTAAGCTACTGAACTTCTCAAGGACAGTGTAAGAGCTGTTATCTGCAAAGGATGATAACTGCCAACATGTAACAGCTGCAGTTTGTTAAACAAACTCCCAGAAACTATGTGAGCAGGTCTATTAGTAAAGAATAGAAAATATATGTAACAGTAGTTAATAGCTAATAGTTCACGCGTAAATATGATTTAAAAATAAATTAGTGTTTAAGTGTGTAAGTAGTTAATAAAAAATATAAGTGAAGTGAATAGAATATAGACATATGAACAGTATATTTATGAGTTAAGAGAATGTTGCGTTTTATATATTGTTATAATTAAGGGCAAGGGTGGGCTGTAAAGCGGGGTTATCTCAACTCAGGAGTTTGTTTTAACTCCTGGCTCCACATACCCCATTAGGCTCAGCTCAGACTATTATGAGCTGGAGGTTTCATCTCATAGCCTACATTGGGGAGGGGAGGGGAGGGAAGGGAGGGGGGAAGCAAGGGAAGAGGGAGAGGGGGGAAATAAGGGAGAATATAGCAAGACAATTCAATTTAGGTAAAGACGAGTGTAATTACAAGGCAAATCATAAAATAGCTCAAAGGACAAAAATGATTATTATTGCAGTTTATATAATCCAAGCATGTAATGTTAGATAATCTTAGTATTGTATCGTATAACACAAATGGACTAGGCTCACCAGTTAAAAGGTATCGGGTCATGAAAACGATTCAAAAGCTGGGGGCAGATGTTTTGTTTTTACAGGAAACACATCAAAAGAAGCAAGCAAAAAATATTATAAACCACCCAATGCTAGGAGACCAATATTTTGCAAATTGGACAAACAAATCAAGAGGAGTGGCTATAATCCTCAAAAAAAAATTCAAAACTTGAAGTGATGGACCAAATAAGGGATTCTAGTAAAAGGAAAGTTTGAAAATGGGTTCTTATTATGCTCCTAATACAGGACAAGCATCTTTTATGCAAAAATTGTTGAGAGTGGTAAAAAAATTTGCCTGGGGTGATATTATTTTGGGTGGGGACACAAATTGTATTTTAAATCAAAAGTTGGACACAACATCCAAAAAAAGGAAAGTTTCAAATGATGGAAGCAAAATTGAAAAATTAATTAAGAAAGCTGGTTTAATAGATGGTTGGAGACTTTTAAACCCCAAAATGAAAGATTACACATTTTTTTCAAAAAAATATGCCACTTACTCAAGGATAGATCATATTTTTATCTCAGAAAATTTGATACCCCATCTAGAGAGTATATATTTTGCTCCTATCATAACTTCCGATCATGCAGCAATAAAAGTCACATGGTCTAACAAGGAAGTAAGAAATAAGCCTAGAATCTGGAGATTAAGTTCCAACATATGTTTAAATACAGAAATCATTAAAAAAATAAAGGAAGATATAAAGATTTTTATGAAATAAATGATAAAGAAGGAATGCAACCTGCATTATTGTGGGACACCCTAAAAGCATATTTAAGGGGGAAATTTATTATGGAAAGCTCCAGATTAAAAAAAGAACGAAATAGATTGCAAGAACAATTAGAAAATAAGATAAAAAATCTCTCTGACCAGCATAAAAATCTGGATCAAAAAGGTATATATTGAACTAGAAAGAGCCAGAACAGAATTAGAGGCACTAGACACAAGTAAGACTCAGATAGCAATGAACTATTTAAAGAGAAATTATTATGAACATGGGAATAAGAATTCTAAGTTATTATCTTATGCAGTAAAAAAGAAAGCAATAAAGAGGACAGTTGTTTCAGTGAAAACTGAAGATGAAAAAATAGTAACCTCACAGCAGCAAATAGTAACAACATTTATGGAGTACTATAGAAATTTATATAAGACAGAATTAACACCAGATACAAACATTAAGAAATTTGTAAATACATTACCAGTTAGTCAAATTACAGAGAACCATAAAGAGCAACTTAATTCCCCAATATCAGTAATGGAAATAAAATCAGTTATTAAAAAAATGAAAAAAAGGGAAATCACCAGGTTGCGATGGGTTTATACCAGAATTTTATAAAATTTGGGAAGAGGATATTATAGGGCATCTGTTAAAATTGTTTAATTCAATAATGGAAGGTAAAGAAATTCCAAAATCATGGAGAACAGCTAGAATAATAACTATATTAAAACCAGATAAGGACCCAACCCCTCATCATATAGACCAATAACATTACAAAATCAAGACCAAAAGATTTTTTCTTCAATATTGGCACAGAGAATAAATAGTTTTATTACTGAGTACATTCACACAGATCAATATGGATTTATGCCAGGAAGGCAGATGCAGGATGCTATTCGTAGAGTTCTGAATGTCATAAATATAGCAAATAAAGAAAAACGGAAATTAGCAGTCCTCTTGTTAGATGCCCTCAAGGCCTTTGATCGTGTAGAATGGCGGTATATGTTTGGATCCTGCTCCTAGCCCTTATAGGAGGAGGAGATGTGCCCTCAGCTGCGTCCTCAGACTCAGCTGCCTGCTGAGTTGAACTACAAGGCTCCTCCTGCTGCTCTCCAGCATTTAACCCTTCACATTTGGGTTCCATGACAGGCAGGGTCCTGGCACTCTGTGGCTGCCAGACCTGCCTGCCCAGTCTGCAACCTGGGCATGGTATTGGTTGAACATGATCCCATCACATGGCTTGCCTCCATTTTGTGGCTGGTGTGACATCCATTTTAAAGGGAAAAGAAAAATACATCGTGATGGGAGAAGACAAAAACAAATGTTTTAAGGACCCCAACCCCCTGCTAGGTATTATCAGACAATATAAAAAATTATCGCTGCGTTTTTACGGATGTCCAGGGCGTTTTTTTAACATTTAAAACAGCTCATTTCATTGTGCATGCCATGACCCTGCCTGTCACAGAACCTGAATCTGTGAAGAGCTACTGGAAGAGCCTTGCAGCTCAATTCAGCAGGCAGCTGGGTCTGATGACTCAGCTGAAAGCATATCTCCTCCTCCTAGAAAGGCCATGAGCAGGATTATGCAAAGATGTGCTACCAGGAGAGCTAGGGAAAGGGTCTTGGATGCTATACGGGGAATCAGGTCTGGAAGCCCTGAGTACTAGCAGGAGCCTTTCCAGAGGTACAGGTGTGTTCCCTGTTCGGGGATAAAGCTGGCAACCTTACCTTGAGCTCTCTGTGGGAGCAACGCATCATTTCAACTTGCAACCACTTTCCTGTCTGTGACCTTGGCTCTGTTTCCTGATTTTGGACCAGCTTCCTGGACAACGGCTTTATCTGTTCCCTTGGGTTTGGCATCTGGTTTCTGTGAGATATTCTGGCTTTGACTTGGACTGGTAATTTCTGGGAGTTGGATTCTGTTATCTATCTGGCTTTCCACTAAAGATCTTGGCAAAGAACTGAACTCTGCTTGTGTGTGTGTTCTGTGTGTGGGGCTTGACAGTGTGTCACCATTAACGAAAACAAAACGTAACGACCACAATTTTTGTGGTTCTGATCGTTTCGTTGCATTTTCATCACAATTTTCGTTTGTCGTTTCATTATGTAACGGAAACAACAAACGGTAATGGAAACGAAAAAATGTTCATTCCGTGCCCATCTCTAAAAGGTACATATCTTTCATATTATAGGCTGGCACCATGCTATGCGTTATGAGTTAGCTAGACAATGATGTGAGCAAGGATGATGATGATGATGGTGCCTAGCAAATCAGAGCAAGTCAGATGGTATTTTGATGGAAAGCAGCTCAGTTTCAGAATTAGTTGAGGAGGTAGTAACCCACCCCCCTGCACAAGAGGTGGGGTTTCATCTCAAACCTTTTAGGAGAGATGTTTGACTCTGAGGAAGGTCTCCTTATGAGTACTGGTCTTCTTCAGAGTAGGCAAGCATTGAGATGAAACCCCTTGCTTATTAAAAATATAATTGGTGTGGTGGGGAAAAGGTAATAAAGTTAAAAGGACAATGGCAGTGGTTCCTCACACAAGGAGCATGGCTCTGAGAAACTGCAAGAAATTATAGCAAGGAAGTTGCAAAAGTCTCCTTGTTGCCATGGCTCTTTCTGTTTTCTCTCTAGTGGCTTGGCATATTGGCTTTGCATAGTGGGGCTGCTTATCTGGCAAAGAAGAAATCATCAGTACAGTTATGAGGGGTTAAGCACAGACTTGACACTGCTTTCACACAACGCCTAAAATCCACTGCAAAATGCTCGCAGATGCAGAACATAAAATTGTTTTCCCACCAGCAGCGGACCTTAAAAAAATTAAGCATGTCCATGCCCACTTAAACGCGCCCCAGTGCATTTTACAAGTACCTGGTCTGGAGAAGGTAAAATCCTTGTTGCTGTTCCTTGTTGCTGCTTTAAAGCATTGCATGCCTGGCCCTCCTCCACTTTTTGTTTGTTTTTGTTAGGTCCCCCCCCACCCTTTTAACAGACAGGAATCCTAAGGGGCTGGAATAATTAGCTGCTGCCAAGGGCAGGTGGAGATGAGCCTGCATTTTTCTTCTCCTTCCCCTCACCGCAGACAGAAGCAATAGAATCAGAGGGTGGGAGGGTGGGAACACAGGAACAAGGACAAAAACCATGTTGGGGGGATCTGCATTTAAGTTGCCAGAGGATTTTAGGGGTCGTGTGAAAGCAGCTAAGTGAGCAAAGGATACATTTCTAAGTGAAATGAGGCAAAATGATAGAGAAGGAGAATGGCATATAACAAAGAAGAAGCTTATCCACCAAGGAAGAATGACAAAGTTATCATGAAGCAATAATTGAAGATTTCCCTCACAGAATGCTCTGACGCCCACAAACTAAAAAGTTCATCATTTGGTGGGTTTTTCCACTGGGACTGGAACAGCTGGTATTTACTATTACACTGTGCCAGCATGAAATGAAATGTCTTGATTCCAGGAGCTTCTGTTTTTGCATTTCAGAAGTAGCACAGGGCTTAAAATATTTTATGGCTCTATATTTGTTCCCCTAATGTCAAACAGAAGACAACAGTTTGGATCTGGATGAGGTAGAGCAAGAATAAGCCGGAGCCTGCCAGTGTTTTAGACTGACACTCCCAGAATACCCTACAGTTAGCCAAACTAGGTGGTTTCAGTTTCTTGATAATGGCTATTTGTGATTGGAACATAGAGAAGAGACCCAATAGACTTGTTTACTTTAGGCATATGACTTGGTGGGACCGACAAGACTTTACCTGGTGTGAGAGTGGGCTCCCAACCTCTCAGAGAGCAATAGCTGGATCCTTTACCTGCAGCTCAGCTTTGGATGAGGGTATTGGTGAGGGGTGGGCAGACAACACCCTCAAGGAGTTGGCCATGGCAGGACCTGGATTTAAGGAGGAGGGGGAAACCAGAGGACTATGGGGTGCACACCACCAACTGGGGCATTGCAAGGCCCAGGAGATGCTTCCACTGTGGGTAATTTCAACAACTAAGTGGGAGATGGTTTCTCAGTGTGATCTCAAGACCAGCTGCTATATCAAAATACTTGTGCCACCAAACGAATACATTGGGAGTGAACCAGGTGCCAGGAGGCACAGAGGCTCAAGAACCAGCATTGATCTCACTGCCGGCAGAGGAAGGAGTAAGGGCAGACCACCTCAGCAGAGAAACCCCAATGGCCAGCCTACCTATTGGTCCCCAAAAAGGTCAGCCTCCTGCTCCTTCCTGCCCAATAACCTGCTTCCAATAAGAGGCCAGCCAGAGCCAGATAGATTTCTGCCACACTTCTCAGGATGACTATCGTACCTACAGGCTGGCAACCACTGGTGGAGACTATGGAGGTTTGGCAGAAGAAAAAGCTTTTGTCAAACACCTCCAGGGACCCTTGACAGCCTGCATCCAGCACCCCTGTTGTGGTATCCCATGCCTGGCCAACCTTTGAGGAGTAGTGGACCTAGTAGAGGAATCAGAGCTCCATTCTTCATAGGAGACTGCACTAGGACATGGCCCCGAAAACTGTGGGAGTGATGTTAACTTGGTGGCAACATAAATTAAAAGTTTTACATTCATGGCCAAGCTGGCCTTTTAAGGTTTCTCTTGATGCAATAAAAGTCTGTTGCAGCAAAACTCCCCCTGTCACCATGGAATGGGTCACAAAGGTCACTCACAGAATTTTGTATTTCTTGGACATCAGCACCAGAATTCAGCAGAAATTCCCACAACCAAGATTATGGGAACTTTAATTAATTTATTATTTTATTTTAGAGTATTTTAGAGTATTTTAGAGTGTTTTACCCCACATTTCTCCTTGGAAAAGGACCAAGGCAGCTTAAGGAATCATGTATTTAAGAGTGCTTATAGGCAGTTAATTAAGTTTCATTCAGATGAGAATACTGGACAAATGGGTGGATAAGGCTAAACTCTATGGGAGCTGCAAGGCAACAGGGGTCTGGTCTTTTTTTTTTTTAAATGAACCCCTTCTGCAGACCATAATTCCTTGCAGCTCTCATCGATCTTAACCTCACTTGCCCATTTCCCCCCATCTTCTCCACAAGGAGAAAAATAAGTCCAGCAATTTGTTTGTCATGTTTCTGGTTGCTTCTCCTCCCAGCAAAACAAAAGCAATAAGCTTCATTATAAAGCAATGAGAATGATGTGGCATGATTGACAGCTCTATCTACAGCATTACAAAAGGCTACAGCAGACTTCATTTTAGAACTAAGTTGAAACAAGAGAGCATAGTCTTTATATGTCTATCCCTCCTTCTGACCTCTGTAATGCCCAGCTTGTTAAAGATTCCTAGAAGACTCAAAAGCTAGCATGCTTGTGAGATTTTAGTGATCTCATAAGGGCATCACCCACTCCTTGTTTGGGGTTCACAAAATGACCATGCAGTTGTTTTCTGTTGTACACATTGTGGTGACCAATGAGGTTTTCTCCTTAGTATATATGTTTACCGTTGTGTCCATAGTTTCAGATCCTTTCCATAAGGGAGTGCCAGATTTCATCAGGGTATTTTGGGTAGAGCTCCACCAAATTATTATGAGCTTCAATTCAATGTTCATATTGAAATTAGCATATTCATTGAGGAAGAATCTTTCATTAAGCAGCAAACCAAATTGCAAACACAAAAAGCAAGAATGTTTATCGGCTTTTTCTTCCCCCAGTCAGGCTACACACATTAATCATACCTCTCCCACAGTTATATAAACCCATCCAGAACTCCAGTGAATGGTGCAAACTCTGCAGAACTCAATGAAGCCCATTTTTAAAAATCTGTGGCATTTTTTTTTACATAGCCCCCTCTTCTCCCCCCCCCCAGCATCCAGGTTTGGATGCAAAACTTTCAGAACTGGAAGGCACTCCAAAAATACAAAGCAAAATCAGAATGTTTTCAACCAGAAAAAAGAAATGTGAAATTGTTGTGCTGTTGACTTTAGGGCAAGCAGTTTTTCTGTACTGCGTGTAATTATCTTGTTGTGTTGCTCATTAGCTGTGGAGTTATCAACAGACCAGGAAAATAAAGGAAAAGATTCTTTTTTGTGTCATAGTGGGCAGCTTTGGAAATATTTATTAAAATGCAAAAAGATAAAAGAGAAGAGGGAGTGACAGCATAGGAAGGAAAAGTCCATACTTTTCATAGCAGAAGGAGCAATTTTATTTATTTTATTTTATTTATTTGACTTTTATACCGCCCATCTAGACCAAGGGCTACTCTGGGCGGTTTACAACATGTAACAACAAACAAAGGAATACATTTTAAAAACCAAAATACAATGTACAAAATAAAAATATATACATAAATCAACAACAAAAACTAAAATGAAGCTAAAATGAAACTAAAAATGGCAAGAGATTTGATAAAATGGTTTAAAAATAGTGCCTTACTAAATGTTTAAAGAATCAGGGAATGCCATTCTATAGAACCAGGTCTTCAATAGTTTTTTAAAAATTTGAAGCGAGGGTGCCAGCCGAATTTCAGGGGGTAGATGGTTCCATAATTGGGGAGCAACCACCAAGAAGGCCCTACTCCTTGTGACAGCTTTCCGGGCCTCCCTCGGTGTTGGGACTCCCAGGTGTCCTGCCTGGCTGGCACGGGTGATCCTGGCAGTTCTTCTTGGGAGGAGCCGCTCTATCAGATACTGAGGTCCCAAACCGTTTAGGGCTTTGTATGTTAACGTCAAAACCTTGAAGTCAATGCGGTAGCGTACATCAGCCAGTGCAGGGCTGCCAGCACGGGGTAATATGTTGGTGCTTTCTTTGCCCGTTAGAAGTCTGGCCGCTGTATTCTGCAATAGCTGCAATCTCCGCATTAACCTCAAGGGCAGCCCCACGTAGAGAGCACTACAGTAGTCTATTCTCGAGATTACAAGTGCATGAACCAGCGTAGTTAACGCCCTGATGTCAAGGAGGGCCCGCAGCTGGGCAATCCTCCGCAGTTGGCAATGAGTGGAATGGACCACTGACGCCACCTGGGTTTCCATGGTGAGTGCCGGGTCAGTAGGACACCCAAACTTCCTTCGCGGAGAGAGTCACCCCCAAAAGTGAGGGAGTTCCCCAACCCGCAGACACCAGGGGGCCCACACGGAGGATCTCCGTCTTGCTCGGGTTCAACCTCAGCCTATTAGCCCCCATCCAATCCGAGACGGCCGCCAGGCAGCGCTCAAAGAAAACGGAATGGCATCCACTGCAGAAGATGGAAAGGAGATATAGAGCTGGGTGTCATCCGTTTTCCATACCCCCATTATGACCCCTCCCAGCGGCCTCATATAAATGTTGAAGAGCATGGGAGAGATGACCCGACCCCTGTGGCACCCCACAATTGAGAGACCAAGGAGCGGAGGTCATCTCACCCAGCTGCACTCGCTGGGGCGGTCCTCCAAGAAGGAACGGAACCACTGCAAAGCAGTGCCTCCAATCCCAACTCGGAGAGCCTCCCCAGGAGGATACCGTGGTCGACGGTATCAAAGGCCACTGAGAGGTCGAGGAGGACCAACAGGGACGTTTTGCCCCTGTCAGACTCCCTCAAAAGGTCATCATGCAGGGCGACCAATGCCGTTTCCGTGATGGCGCGGCCTGAAGCCCGACTGAAAAGGATCGAGGGCATTTGTGTCATCCAGAAGACCCTGAAGCTGATCTGCCACCACCCTCTCCAAGACCTTGCTCATATAAGAAATATTGGCGACAGGCCTATAATTGTCAATTTGGTCTGCCGCCACATTAGGTTTTTTTCCGAATGGGCCTAATGAGAGTCTCCTTGAAGGCCGAGGGAACCCTGCCCTCAAGGAGAGACCCATTAATTATTACTGGCCCATTCCTTCATAATTGGCCTGGCTGTTTTTATTAACCAAGCCGGGCAAGGATCCAAGGAGGAGGTGGTGGCCCGACAGCGATCAAGGGCTCTGTCCACATCTGTCAGCGTCACTGGTTGAAAGCTGGAAAGCAATGCCGGGCAAGGCGATGCACTTGACATCTCTGCTCGATCTACTGTTTGTAAATGGTGGTTCAGGTCCCGGCGGATGGTCTCCACTTTAGTCTTAAAGAATGCAAAATTGGTCACAGGAAATACTAGGGGAGGCCTTTCACTGTGACCAACCCCGGATAGATCGCGCACTATGTGGATCAATTCGGCTTGATGATTTTGTGCTTCGCTTATCCGGGTAGCGAGGTAAGATCTTCTTGTGGCCTTGATCTTAGATAGATAGATGGATGACGCGATCTTTACGGCTGATAGATTATTTTCCGTCGGGGCCTGCCTCCAGATGCTCTCTAGCCTCCTCCGATTTCGCTTTAAGGCCCGCAGCTCCTGGTTAAACCATGGAGCTGGACGGGTCATGCGATGGAGGGGGCGTTTGGGTGCAATCGTGTCCACTGCCCTGGTGGCAGCAGTATGCCAACTATCCACCAGAGCGTCGACAGGAGCACCAACCAGTTCAGCGGGTAACCCACCCATGGCATCCTGGAAACCAATAGGATCCAGTAGCCTGTGTGGGCAGACCATCTTAATGGATCCAAGCTCCCCGCGGAGAGGGGGTGCCACTGTGAGGCTGCATTTAATCAGGTAGTGGTCCGACCATGACAAGGGGACTGACTCAAGGTCAGTCAGCATCGATCCACTCTCTCTCTGTGCATTTGCGAAAACCAAATCTAGTGTATGTCCTGCCACATGGGTGGGGCCAATGACAAGTTGGGACATGTCCAAGGAAGCCATGGTTTCCAAGAACTCTAGAGCTGGACCCAAAACCTGAGCCTCCGCGTGGATGTTGAAGTCCCCCAGAACTAAAAGCCTAGGAGATCTCAACAACGCCCCGGAGACAAAGGTGGCCAGCTCCGGAAGGGAAAGTGCTGGGTCACGGGGAGTGCGGTATGCCAGCACTATCCCAATTCCTTCCCTGCCCCCAATAGCCACGTGGAGGACCTCAAGACCTGGAACCGCCAATGCAGAGAGCCTGACAGCCTCAAGGGTGTTTTTGTATACAATGGCTACCCCCCCCCGCCCTCAATCTACCCAGGTGTTGGATGGAGTACCCAGGAGGACACATCAGAGCGAGGGTAGGACCACCCTCTGCGCTCACCCAAGTTTCAGTAATACAAGCCAGGTCTGCCTTATGATCTTGAATCAAATCATAAATTAGGTGGGCTTTATTAGAGGCTGACCTGGCAAGGGTCATTTAGGTGGCTGTCAGATGTCAGCTGCTGTTTCCCCACCATCTTCACTGATGTAGTCACTTCAGGGCCTATAGCGGGGGGGGGGGTGAGCAGACTTTGAGGAGGAAGAGATGGCAGGGACAGAGGACAGAAAACTGATGGTACATGGTCCTGATTAATAGGAAACCTGTGGAGTTTGCACCTCCTTAGATTTCTTGCTACAAGAAACACACATCATCTTGGAAGTCTACACTAGAGATGGGCACGAAACAGAAAAATGGCGTTTCGGTTTGTGTTTGTCGTTGAGAGGTCTCTTTCAGTTCGTTTCCGTTTGTCGGGAAGTTTTTGAAAAATTTCGTTACCGTTTTTCGTTTTTTCATTTGTCATTTCTACCCGCTTTTTGCTCGATTTTTAAAGCATTTCCGTGCACAGGCATCCCCCAACGCCCCAGACCAGAGGGAAAACACTAAAAAAAAAATGGATGCTGGCAGAGACACAGTATAGACTAGGTATGCAGGGAGGCTGCAAAGGCAGTGGCGGGCGTTGCCCACAGTGCAAGGCAGCCGCAGAGTGACTGCACTATGGGGCAAGGCAGGGTACTCACCAAGAGGTACGCAGCACGCACGCACACAGGGAGGCTGCAGGACTGAAGCTAGAGTCTCAGAAACAGCAATCCCACTCTAACCCCCACCAGAGACGGCAAGGAGGACGGGGGCTGCCAGAGCTTTTTATGCCCTCTGTGGCTGCCAGACCTGCCTGCCCAGTCTGCAACCTGGGCATGCTATTGGTTGAACATGATCCCACATCACATGGCTTGCCTCCATTTTGTGGCTGGTGGCGACATCCATTTTAAAGGGAAAAGAAAAATACATCGCGATGGGAAAAGACAAAAACAAATGTTTTAAGGACCCCAACCCCCCTGGTAGGTATTATCAGACAATATAAATAATTATCACTGCATTTTTACGGATGTCCAGGGCGTTTTTTAACATTTAAAACAGCTCATTTCATTGTGTGTCGCCATTAATGGAAATGAAACGTAACGACCACAATTTTCATGGTTCTGTTCGTTTCGTTTCATTTTCATCACAATTTTCATTTGTCATTTCATTACATAACAGAAATGACAAATGGTAACGGAAACAAAAAATGTTCGTTCCATGCCCATCTCTAGTCTACAACTTTACAAGGAGTAGAAGATGTTGAAGAGAAATCACACACCAATTACAATTACACACCAATATGGTTTACTCAAGGCAAGGAAGATCTATACTTTGGCTAAAAGGCATAAATAAATCCACCAATTGGGGGAGGAGGGGAAAAGGTATCCATATTTTGATTGAAGGAGATGATTTTGCAACCTGTAACAAATGATCAGGAAAGATAGAGGTAGGACTCAGACAAGCATGATTTTTTTCACATCACCAACCTTGAGGTAAATGTCACATTTCCAGCAATAAAGTGTGCAGAAAATATAAGGATGACTTCATCTCAATGCAAGCTATTATAAGACCAGGCACTGTACCACAGTGGCAACAAATGCCACTCTTCCCTTTATTGCTTGGCAATACTTAGGATAAATCTGTCCTTCACTCAGAAGAACTTTCAAAAAGAACATATTAATCCATGATGAAATGAATATCCTCCTTGCAAAAGCAGTATGTTCTTAGAAATTGTCCAGCATGCAAAGAAATAAAGTTACCATGCCTATTTCCATTGCCCAAGAAAGCTAGGTGGTAATATTTCAGGTGTTAGGGTAACTTTGTATTGAAACCTCTGAATTTTGTGACTGCTCTCATTATGTTAAAATTCAGTGGGGGATTTTGTAAATAGTCTCAAAGATTTTTCATGAAAGGAACTGTGGATGTTTATATCCCGGAACCATACACCCAAGCTTCATTTAACTATAATTGTTTCTTGCAAATGTACAATGTGTTGCCCATAGAGATGGGCACGAAATGAACAATTTTTTGTTTCCATTTTCATTTTTTCTTTTCGTTATGCAACAAAACGACAAACAAATTTTGTCTCCAAAATGAAACAAAACGAACAGAAACACTGGACATTTTGTCGTGCGTTTCGTTTTCGTTACTGCAATACAGTGAACTGCTTTAAATGCTAAAAAAATCACAAAAATGAAATAAATGGTAACGAAATGGCAATGAAACAAATGAAAACAAAAATGATTTTTTGCAAAAATTCACAAAAAATGGAAACAAACTGAAACAGACCCTCCAAACGACAAACGACAAACGAAACGTCATTTTTTTATTCGTGCCCATCTCTAGTTGCCCAGGTTAGACCTTAGTTCGTCCCTGATCAGAGTACTCTATTTCTTCTTCTCCAATTACAACTTTTTGATTTTAAAAAAATGGTCTTTTCCACCTTCTTCCACCACAGTGGACCTAATCATCCAAGCCAATTTCTTTCTTTTTAAAAAAGTAACTATAAAACACAATACAGTGGTACCTTGTATAAAGGAATTAATTCATAAATGAAATTATGTTAAGCAAATTTTCCTTTATACAAATTCCCATAGGAATGCATTGAAAATGGAGTGATCCCATTTTTATGTTGTACAGATTCTCCCCATAGGCAATTATGTTAAGCAAATTTCCCCTATCTCCAGAATTTCTTATGTTGTACAAATTTTATGTTATACAAGTAGTTTGTTATACAAGGGTCCACTGTACAGTGTTATAACCTGCTTACCCAATGAATTTAATGGTTCACTAAAAGCTCAAATCTGGTTCTCCTACTCAAACTGCTACATTATACTTACTTGTCTCTCAATTGTTCCATTACATTCTCAATACACAGACATTAGGTGCAAGTTTCCACAGAAATGTGTATATCAAAAGGGAATTAATGGTAGCAGCCACAATATTCAGAGAACTGTGTGGAGAAATGAACAAACAAAAACCTTGTACATATCATACCATATTGTCAACAAATTTCATGGTGGAACAGAGTTTACAGTATGTAAGCCAGGCCATCACTTGAGCCAACAACTAGTGGCCACTGAATCAAGCAGGTTCTCTGTGGGTCCTCTGTTTTTAAAAACTGAGTAGAGGGGAATGGAAAGGCAAAACAGTCTTAGAAGCAGCAGAAGGAAAAACATCTCCAGAATAGTAAGGTTGCTACCCTGGAAAACGCACATATGTAGTGTATTTATATTTAAAGTGTATATATTTAAAGATTTCTGGTACCTAATTTCAGTCTTCAGGAAGATTAGAGTCTCCAGTCCCCTGGCTGCCATAAGGAAAACCAAGATCAAGATACACTGCTCCATTCAATGAGGAAGTTTCATCACTTCCTCCTAAACCTTCCAAGACTTGGGTGCATGGCCAATCCACTTTCTTCAAATGCAGAGGACTTGTCCCCAGTAATATCTTCTGCATCTCTGCCTCCTATAAGTCAGTAGAGAGTCGGAATGAACAGAAGAGCAGTTCTGAGCCAACAGTCTCAGAAATTGCAGTCTGAAAGTCTGGAAGTCTTTACCTATGGTGGCAATAGGACCATTCACAGAAGAATTGCTCCTTGCCACCACCACCACCCCAGAGAAGAAAGTCAGTCAGATGATTGTGTGTTCTGCATAAACATATGAGGAGGAGCTTGTAATTGTATTCACTTGGACATGCCTGTAGAGGCCGTGTGATTGGCACCCTGCCACCTCAAGGCTCTCAGTGATGGGAACTTGCAATCACACTTCATGTGAGATATTTGCATCAATTATGTGCAAGTGAGAGTGGCTTCCAGATGAAGGGGATATGGGGGTGAGACTTGCATCTTTCCCAGGATTCAGGTGCAATACCCTGAATAGGTCTATCTTTTTATAATTACAGTGGTACCCCGACTTATGAAATTAATCTGTTCTGAATACATCTGCAGAAGCTGAATTTTTTTGTAAGTCGAATTGCAGATTCCTATAGGAATGCATTGAAAATTAATTAATCCATTCCAGAGGTTGGGGGGAAAGGCAAAAAAGGACACAGAATAATTGGTTTTCAGTGTATTCCCATGGGAAGGCTGTACCAACCTCACTTCAATCAATAGCAGCCGAAGGCAGATAGCTGATTTTAACAGGTTGGATTTGCCAAAATCAGCTGTCTGGTGGGGCCTGCAGAGAGCAGCCTTTGGCTGCCATTGATTGAGGGACATCACATCCTCCTCCTTCTCCTGGGTGCTTAGATCTCTTTGCTGGCAGCCAGGCCAGCCAGGCTGCCAGCAAAGAGATCGAAGCATCCAGGAAAAGGAGGAGGAGGAGGAGGAGGAGGAGGAGGAGGAGGAGGAGGAGGAGGAGGAGGAGGAGGAGAGGGGAGGCAACAAGTGACTGCCACAACAAAAGGTGGGTAACCCGAGAAAGCAGCAGGAAAATTCAAACAGTGCTGCTTCAGGTCTGCCTTGCCTCTGCGTCTCTTAGGAGTTTTTTTCTTTAGAGGTTGGACTGTTAAAACAAAATACAGCTAAGAAGTAGGTGGCAGCTTCCCCCACACACACACACGCACACAGAAACACACACAGAGAGACAGACACACACACACTCCTCCTCTTCTCCTCTTGACTCTGCAATGTGTGTGAGTGTGTGTGTGTGTAGGCTGCCCAGCGTAGAAAAAGGCTCTTTGGGTTACCTCACCTTCTGCTGTGGTGGGTGCATAGAGGGGAAAGGCAGTGGGGCTTTCGTGCCCGTGCCTCTCAGGAGTTTTCTTCTCTAGAGGTCAGGCTGTCAAAACAAAACACAGCTGGGAGGTGGACGGCAGCCCACACACCCACACTCTCCTCCTCCTCCTCTTCCTCCTCCCGACTCTGCAGGTCCACCTGTGAAGAGTGGAGGCTGCCCTCACGCTCCACAGCTGGACCTCTCAAACAGTGCTATTCAGTACAAAGTGCCACCTGTGCATTCTGAGTGCAACCAGGGCATTGATTTCCAATTTGAAAGGAAATCACTGGAAACCAATGCCCTGGTTCTGGAAATGCTATGCACAGCATGCATGGGGTGGAGCTTCGTACTGAAAGGAAATCATTGGAAATGGATTTCCTTTCGTAACTCAAGTTTTTTCGGAAACCCATTTCCAATTATTTCCTTCGTAAGTCGAATTGTTCAGGTGTCAAAGTGTTTGTAAGTCAAGCTACCACTGTGTCTAGAAGGTAAAGTATGGGGGACAGCAGAGCTCATTGGGAGCTTTCCATGGTCCTGATGAGACCCTCCCTGCCAAGTTAAATTACATCCTCCAAAGCCAGATGTTATCTAAAGTGATCCAGTTTCCTCTGGCTTTGTCTGATGTCCTCTGACTGAGTTTCCCTAATATATTACCCAGATGAGCCCACTACCAGTTCCTCTCTGAGTCCTGAGAGGAACAGGACCAAAGGTTCCTGACCCAGAGACACTTGCAGCAATCCACATTGAATAAGGAGATTGATACAGCATGAACCTATTTTCAGTCAAGCTACTTGTTGATTAAGAAGAGCACTTCCTCTGAGTCCCCTCTTCAACTGGCACAGATAGCTGTATCAGCCCTTTATACAAACATTAGTGGATCTAGATCTAGACACACATATATGTAGAAAAGATCTGCTCCTGTTCCTTTAAAAATTATCCGAGTGGCAAACTATTCAGAGTTGGGAGATTTCTTTTGGCATTGAACTAAAGAAATGATTGGAAGAGTTAGTTTGCCTACTACCTGTCTGACACACAGAGCGGGCTAAGAATAAAAGACACTACCCTGTAATGTCCATTGTCATTTCAGCCCAGGATAGTGTGATGGTGGCCATGTTTTGAACTGACTTGACTTTGGAACATAAGAACATAGAGAACAGCCTTACTGGAACAGGCCACAGGCCATCCAGTCCAGCATTCTGTCTCACACAGTGGCTCACCATTTGCTTCAGGGTGTTCCCAAGCAGATGTCTTCACCTGATTATGATTCCCTGCAAATGATATTGAGAGATATCCAACCTATCTCTCCAACCCAGCAGTTATCCCTAGGCATCCATAATGATAGCCATGGATACCCTTGTTCTCCGTGAACTTGTCTAATCCTTTCCTAAAACTGTCAATGCTGACAGCTGTCACCACTTCTTCTGGCAGGGAATTACACAGACCAGTGATCCCCTGGGTGCAAATGAGTCAAACAGATTTCTCTAGAATAGTAGGATGAAGGAATTCTGAAGGAAACATCAACTAGGTGTATTGCCTCCTGGTGACACAATCCCTTGTGAGTTAACCCCCCCTCCGGGGGGCTCCACCTCCTCTGGTGAGCACCCACTCAAAGGTAGCATATAGAGAAGGTTGGTCAGGAAAACTAGGGTGATGCCTCTGAGTGGGTGCCTGCCAGAGGTGGTAGGGTTAGGGTTAGGGTTAGCACTGACCCCCTTGTCAGCTGAAAAACAAACCAGCACAAAGTGCCAGACCATCTCTACTTAACATCATCAAGAATCTTCTGGGTAGCACTGGGTGTATGATGTTATGTGCTCTGGGTTGGAGAGATAGGCAGGATATCTCTCAATGCCATTTGCAGGGAATCGTAAGCAGGTGAAGACATCTGCTTGGGAATACCCTGAAGCAAATGGTGAGCCACTGTGTGAGACAGAATACTGGAGTGGATGGGCTGTGGTCTGTTCCAGCAAGGCTGTTCTTATGTTCTTATAACAAAGCAATATTTTCTGGCAATGGAGTAAACTCTAAACCATTCCTGTTACCTTTCCCACATTTGGTTCCTTCCTTCATAAACCTACGAGACGTTTGCCCTCAGAGACTGCGTTATTTAGACAGGGGAACATCTCTCCACCATCAGGATCCTGAAATAACAGTTCTGAGTGTTGGGTTGAGAGAGATATCGACAAATTCAGGACTCAAAGGCACCTTGTCTGTAGGTTCTGGGATCTCATGAGTGCAGGTAGAAGGGAATGCTTTGGTTGGTTCTTATCGCATGAAAGTGTTTAAAAAAACTGCTTAATAATTTAATAGCTCTTTCTCTTCAGTACTGTTTTCCTGGGCAATGTTTTCCTCTCCTTTTCCACCCTTTTCTCCCTACTTGAAAATTTTTAAGTGGGTATGCGTTCATAAGGAGGACACTTAAGGTTTTAAATAGTGCCGTAAAGCATTTCCAATGCAGGCCCATTGTCTAATAATTGAATTATGGAGACTTCACACTTCTTAACTAGAGTAATAATGTCATTCGTAATACTCGCAATTTTAAAACATTCAGCAGTTTTCATGACTCTGAATTTATTTTGCCCAGCAAGGGTGTTCGAGCCCAAAATTCCATCACATTCTGCCTTCTCTGACTGAGGCTCTGTTCTTGCCTGTCATTTGTCAGTTTTTTCTTCCACAGTCTTCTCTAAAAGAAAGGAAAATGGGAAATGTCTTTAAGTAATTCCTCTCTCTCTCTCTCTCTCTCTCTCTCTCTCTCTCTCTCTCTCTCTCTCTCTCTCTCTCTCTCTCTCTCTCTCTCTCTCTTTCTTACAACAAACTTACAAAGGCCTTCCTGGCTACTTTCAGCTTCTATTACAGAACACCTTATTGACCTGCCACCTCAGAAGCCACTCTAAATGTTGCCTTGGGACCTCTTCCAAAGGTGGGGCTATGTTCACAGAAGATTTGCTCAAGATAATGTCTAGGAACAAATTGATACTTTTTCTTAAAAGATGCTGGAATCCTATCAAAAATTCAGAAGTGTCTGACTAAGACAAAACAAAAAGCACAAGAATAATAACCTACATCTACTCTACTGCATCCTCACTTGTGTGTTCATATGCATGCCATCAAGTTGATTCTGACAGATGACAACCCTTTCCAGGGTTTTCTAGGTAGAGAAAAATGCATCAGTAGTATACTAATCCTCCTATGGGCATCCTGGGACATTGCAGCTTGTCCAAGGTCACACAAGCCGGCTCTGTTCCCAGGAGTCACAGTGGAGAATGAACTTCCAACCTTGGACTCTCTACAGCCAGAAAACCAACTCACTGAGTTATCTGACCAGCTGCATCCTCATTTACTCATCTCCTTTTCATTACTAGGCTGGGCTCCTGGAAATAGATTCTGAGCATTGGATTATCTTCTTTGCTCCTTTGGAAAATGTGGGGGAGAGGGACTATCCCATGAGACTGCAGGAAAGAACAGTAACCACATTTCAAGAGCCTGCAAAAACCCTCGGACATGCTGGAACTCATTTCCCAGGCCAAAACCCAATCCAGAGGTTGTGCCTGCCTCGGTCACTTTTAGCAGAATATTGAGTATGGAAAATGAAACATTCTGCATTGTGCACATACTTATCTTAGCCAAAAGCTGCATGAAGTTCTGCATCCTGGAATATGCACCATTCATCAACATCATCATCATCATCATCATCAACAACAACAACAACAACAACAACAACAACAAAACAACAACAAAATTGTTCCATTGACAATTGAAGGAAGACACAGGAAGAGAGAAGGATCAAAGCTGGCTAAGAAGAAAAGAGGAGAAGGAGTCATCTCCTGTGCAGGTAGAAGTAGAAAGAAGCATGGAACTTATTGGGAGATCAACAGTGACTGCTTCCACATTTGTAAAGCTTTCCCATAAATAATGATTCAAATATAGGCTAGGTGATACCTTTAGGCCACTAGTAAAATAACAAAGCAACACTGCTGATTAGAGATGGGCACGAAAACCCAAAATGGAGTTTCATTTCATATTTTGTTTCATTACAATTCATTTGCCTTGGGACTGCTGGGTAGTGGGTGGCATATAAGTTGTAAAAATAAATAAAATAAAAAAATAAAATAATTTTTGTTTCTATTAAAACACTTTTTTAAAAAAATTGCTTTGTTTTTGTTCATTTTGTTTTTCATTTTCTAAATCTATTTTTGACAGGTTGTGTGCTTACTGCCCCCGCAAGAGCCTATCAGCTGGCAGGGGGCCTGCCAGCTGCTCGCCAAGCGCCACTCAACTCGCATGCAGAGCCCTGCCAGCTGCCCACCCAAGCACCAATCAGCTGGCATGCGGGGCTTCAGTAGCTGGGAAAAAAATTAAAAGCCCCTGCTTTTCCCCACCTGATCGGGCATGTTGGGGGGTGGGTGGGCTTTAAAAGCTTTTTATTTTATTTTATTGCTGCCAAAGCAAGTGCAGATCAGCTGATTTGGCAGACAATAAAAGTTTTAAAAGCCCATGTTTCCCCCCAATGTGCCTGATTGGGGGCAAAGACTTTCTAAACTTTTTTGCTGCAGAAGCCCTACAAGCCAGCTGATCAGCGCTTGTTTTGGCAACAAAAATTGGAGGGAATTGTGCAGGCATTTAAAACTTTTATTTTTGCTGCTGAAGCAAGCACCGATAAGCTGACATGTGGGGCTTCGGTGGCAAAAAAGTTTTAAAACCCCACAGCATTCCCCCACCCGATTGGGAACATTGGGGAGGAATGGTGTGGGGTTTTAAAAGCGGTTTCCCATAGGAAACAAAAAAACAAATCAGAACAGACTGAAAATTTTCATTTCATTTTTCTTTGAAGGGGCAGTTCATTTTTTGTTAGGGAACAAAATGAAAAATGAAACAAAAAAAATCATTTCGTGCACATCCCTACTATTGATATTTTGAGGGCAATGCCCTCTTTTTCAAAGCTGTACCATTAGTTCAAATATGGCAAAAGATGGCTTTGCCAGAAGTTGATTAGTTCTTGGTAAGATGATGAATGCTAGGCATTTTTTCTTCTTGGCTGAAACAGGAAGCAGGGATGCTGCGGGAATTTTGTAGAGCTGCATAATAGGGTCGGGGTTTTGACCATACTTCTTTTTTTTTCTTTTGTGTTTGTGTGTTTTAGGGGGTTCCATTGCTTAGAAATTACCAGCTCACCTGAGAAGCAGGAGCAAGGATTAACTGACACACTGTGTCATTGCTTACACTGTAGACTACAAAGAGCACCTTGATAAGTAGCAAACAGATTGTGCCTGAGTCCCCCACCTCTGTGGAGAGAGGGGTTTTTCAATACACACATGAATGGCTTCCCTGACCCGTTTCCCTCAATCACCAGACAAATTGGAGCACTTCACACCTCCACCAGCAAGGCCATAGCTAGCCCATACTTAATTGGTTTTGGGAAGGGTTTCATAGGTGGGACATTCATGCACCCCAGGCCCTTGTCCACCTAAGGAGCCTATTCAGGCCATTGTCCACCTAAGGTGCCTATTCAGGCCATTGTCTAACTTATGAGCCTATTCAGACCGGGGTGATGTGAAATCAAGGTGAACTATAAATTGGAGGATTCGCCACTAACTTTCCTCAGACTGACGAAGCTGCTTGAATGAGTAGCAAAATGTTTCAGTCTCTCAAGAAAATAAGTCCAGTTGCCATAACTCAACTTCTAGATAACCTCACCTGGATGACTGAGAATCTTCACAATCTTTGCCTGATGGTTATAATTCTGTGATTCTCTAAATGGCCTTAAAACTGGACAACGGGATCTTTTGTTTTTTGTTGCAGGAAAATGGAGTTTCAAATGTATTGGAAAATGCTGCTGGCAAGATACATTCCAAAGCATTAAGACAGAGAGCATCACTTTTTGGAAACCTGTTATTTCGCTAAAGGGGATACTTATGCCTGCCTAAATACCCATTTTTTTGTTTTAAACAGGTTTCCTTTGGCTTAAAATAAAACTTTTGAAATATGGCCTTTGTCTTTACAACAAACCAAGCCTACCGTTTCAGCCAGTTTAGCCACCCTCTGGTTATACTAAAGTTAACATTTTAAAATAGCTTGCATAATTCAATATTTAAACTGAAATTCACAAATATATATGCCTTGAAATATGATCTTGGGAAGAAGCTCAATTTCCCTGGAGTTGGCTACTTGAGCAACTGGTCTAGGGAAAGAAAGAAAGAAAGAAAGAAAGAAAGAAAGAAAGAAAGAAAGAAAGAAAGAAAGAAAGAAAGAAAGAAAGAAAGAAAGAAAGAAAGAAAGAAAGAAAGAAAGAAAGAAAGAAAGAAAGAAAGAAAGTTTTGGAGCTTTAATACACAGCTCACATGAAGCATACATTAAAACTTGCCTGCTGATAGCTTTAGTTACTTTTGTGGATATAGCTGTGAAGCAATTGTGAAGCCAAATTTTCAGGAGAATGCTTACATTTGATAAGAATTTTTTTTCTTGGCCTCAGAAAACCTCACAAGAGAAATAACACTGTTTTTACAGAAAATGTCCTTTGTGTTATACTTTTTCTGGAACATATTTTTTCAGCTATATGATTGGGTACATCAGCTTCCCCAGTCCCCACATATGTAAGGCACTTTGGGGTCAGGGGCAAATCTCCCTGCATCCATTACAAAACACTCTTTGACATCTGTGTCTGGCCAAATTCTTAGCTTTCCCACAGCAAGGGCAGCCTGCATGTTGAGGACATCAAGGTGGTCTACAGGATACCCACTCACAAAATGACACCATGCAAGGGAAAATCCAATTTGCCTCCTTTTTTCATTAGTTCATCACTTCTCACTCAAACACAAAGGAACTGCCAGTGTTGATTTTCAACAAGTGTGAATAATAGTGAGCAGAAGGGGGTTTAAACCTAGGGGGCAGTCATGTTTCTCCTTTTTATTCAGGCTTTATTGAAATTTGTGATAAAATTTTATAGGATCTATTATTTCTCTAACTGGACACATTTTGGGAGAGTGGGGCAAAGCTTTCAACTTGGATGCATAAGCCTTTGGTGGGGGGGTATGTCTCCCTGCAATCTTCCAAAACATTTTTGACATCTGTGTCCAGCCAGGTTTTTAACCTTTCTTCGAAAAGTTTAGCTGATTCAAAATTTTCAGGAGAAATTCCTTGAAGAATTAAAATACCTTGAGGCCTGTGAATATTGGGAAACTATATATAAAACATCTTTACAGTTATGACTAGATAGATTTTGCATCGTTTATGTCCCTGTTTGTGATGACCGAAGCACAGTTTATTTTCTGATAGTTTATATGCCTGGCCAGTTTATTAAGCCTGAAGAATTTAAAGTTATTGAATAACAAGACCTATTGATATACCTAGCATTTTATAAGGCTTAATGTTTCTTTTTCTACAACCTTGCAGTGTCTATGTTAAATAGTTAACTTCCACTACTCCAAATGTCTTCTTGGTCTCTATGGATTATCCAAACCAGTCCGTTTCAGTGAAATACAGTGGGAAATTGAACTCCCAACCTTTGCCTCCACAAACAGATACCAAAACCACTGAGCTCCCCACAAGTTTTTCTTTTCTTGAAAACCACCAGTGATGGGGCACCCAAAACATCGGAAGTCAAGCTGCTCCACTATTTAATAGCTCTCACCATCAGGAAATTTCTTATTTCCAGGTTGCCTCTCTCCCTCTGATGAGTTTCCATCTATTCATTCAAAAGGGGCTGGCAAAGGGTTGTTTTCATAACAGGCTCAGCTAGTGCTTTCAGGTCTCCTACTCTTCTCTGTACATATTTGACCACGTGTATCAGAAGCAGGACAAGGGCGAAGCCATCACACCTGTTCCTATTGGTCTTCAGAGCTGTGAGGAGACCTGTGATTCTAAGCAGTCAAGTCAAGGCCACATTGGAGGCCTGTTTCCATCCATTTAGGTCTCAGAGGCTGTCAAAACCTTTTAGATAGTGGGATACATGTCCCCTCTTCCCCCAACATTTTACCTTTGGAATCCTTTGGAATGGGGCTACCATGTGGAACTGCACTTCAGAATATTAAATCATCCGTTAGTTGGGGAGAGGAGTCTTCTGACAGGAACTTACTATTTATATAGCAAATTTCCTCCTATTTGAGGTAGAAATAACATGAGATTTAAAAAATCTAAATGTAGGAGAAAGTGTGTGTGTGTATGTGTGTGTGTGTGTGTGTGCGTGTGTGAGTGCACACATGTGCACACATGTACAGATGTGTGCACAGAGTGGTGGTAGTGAACCATAATGCTAATACTGCAGCTAAAATTCAAAATTTCCAATTGTCACCTGTGAACCAGCCATAGAAGCTGTATTGATACAACATAATGGAAAATGCAAAGCCATGAGATTAATTCTTTTTTCAATATGTGATATCAACATCTGAAATGATAGCAGAATTTTCCATGCTTAGATGTAGGCAATAAATAGTAGGTTTAAAAACAACACCCGAGTATTACAAAACATCTCAATCTACTCCCAATGCAGCAGGGAAGTTCCAGGTTAATGAGTGGGATGATTTCACAGAATCTGTTTCCTTATGGCAAGATGACAGGAAAGCATTGAGACGTGCGGCACCTCTTAATAAATATGCAAGCACAAGTGCTAACCTTGTATTTATACTCCAAACAGCAGCTCCCCAAGGCTCTTCCAATTTAGCTCATACAGTTAAGCTTCCAATTCACTCTCCAGTCTGGCTAAATTCAAATGGCCAAATGTTTTCCTACGCCTTCTCGTGCTAGCTGTGAGATATGCCATTCCAAATGCGAGCTTTTTAAAAAAATATTTTATTGAATTTTCTAAACATAAGTTAAAACAAATAAATTACTTGTGTGTTGCCATGTTGCATAGTTCAAATACAAGTATTTTCCCAATATTTCATCCCAAGTGCTTGGAATATTCCACATTTACATGCTTCTTTTCCATCATTGTATTTATCGTTACTTATCTCCATCTTCATCTAGTACAAAAAGTGAAAATAACAAAGTACAGTATTAAACTAGCCTATTTAATCTTAGTTCTTCATTTTATTAAACACTTTAAAGTCTATTTGTATCTGTTTTCATCTAGTACAAAGGGTGAAGATGGTAAATTTGACTTAAGATATCATATCTAATCTATAAGATTAAGTAAATAATAAACATCACCAACACATTATATTTTATCTATTCACCTAAGTCCTGTCAAGTTTCAAATATATCAATATGGCTGAGACTAATACTTAATGGGCTATTTTTTTAAAAAAAGAGTTATATTTTAGTCTGTCAGTTTCATAATACATTTAAGATTTTCTTTTCTTGACTAGTATATTCCTCTTGGAGGTCAGACAGATTAACATTTCAAGCTGGTAATCTCACTTCCCTTTCCATTTTCACATCTTAATATTTGTTTAATATTTTAAGGATGGTTCAGATACAAAAAGCCAATTTCTGCATTAGAGTGACCTGTCTGGTTTGGCAAATATCAAGTTAGCTTGACAATAGTCTTAAACTAATCTATTACAATACACATTTCCATTCACTGATTTCCATTGCAATCCATTATAGTCCATTAATAACCAATAATAAGTAATAGGTAATAGGTGGTGTGTCTCCAATACACCAGACAACCAGGGCCAAACACAAAAACAGACCTTCTAAGTAACGGACTCATTAAACCAAATATTGGTCTTTCCCGATAGATCCACCCACCCCCATAAACCACACATATCCACCAATTCCCATCCTTTCAAGAGCCAAACCATCCAAACATCCTTCCCATGAAGCAGAAGCTTCCCCAGTAAGGCCAGGCCACACACTCCTCTCGAAAGTTTCAGTGCTCTGCTGCAGCTTCATGCTCCAAACAAAACCAGTTATGGGACTTTCCTCTGCCTCTTCAACAAGTTCAAGAGAAAGTTCAGTTTCCAAAGCAGAGCCAAACACCGTTCTCTCCACCTCCTCCTGAGTACCTCCCTCAGTGCTGCTCTGTGAGTCATAAGCTTGGAATTGGGGTTAGTGCTTTGGTCTAGCTCCCCATTCCACTCAAAAGCAGGTTCAGAAAGTTCAGAAGAAGGTTCAGCCAGTAAATAGTCCAATACTCTTTTCATTATGAGGAGCAAATAATCAGTTTGTTGATCTCTTCATTGTTTCCCAGCTGATTCTTGTCCTTGTAGTCGGGCTTCCTGTTTGCCACAGCAAGATGCCTTGATAAGCCTTCTGCCTTATCAAGCTGAATTTCCCCAGGTAAACAGGACCCTAAATAAGCGTAAGTCCCCTTGGAGGGGGGATGAAGAGAGGCAGCATCTGGGGGCTGTGAAGAATGGGGCAGCAGACTTCGCAGTTCCAGAAATAGCCTAAACTCCCTGCAGGGGGAAGTCCAGCAGCCATTATGGTGAACGATCCACAGCTGCGGCTCCGGAGTGTAAATAATCCTGGACTTTATGAAGCCTTATTGTCATGAGTAGACATTTTCTTTTTTTTTCTCTGCTTTACCCCATCACTCTACAAGAGAGATCTTGGTGACATGCTGATTTCTGTTCTTCATTAAGCCACATTAAGCTTCTTCAACCCCCCTTCCCGAAATGGTGGCTACAAGTCTGAGGGAGAAATAAATAATTACTTCATGACACTAACACAGAAGTGATTTTTCCGATTATTGCATCGTGGGTTTTTTTGGCATTTTCAGCTGGTAAATTACTTTGAAGAAAAGAAAAGAAAAAGAGAGAGTCTCCTTTTACAATATATAAACTCCTTTCATATACAGAGACGGTGTGTATAGTAAAATAGCGGTCTCTGACCTTAGATAATCTAAATGCTTAATGTTTTCAAAACATTCTGAGATATCAGACTGGGAACATTCTTTCTCTCCCTGCCCTCTCTCCCACACCCCTCCCTCCTTGAAGCTCAGTACAACTGAAAGATTAACCCTTTGAAGGGATTTATAACTAAATGCTAGGGAGTTTTTCTGTCATTCAGAATCACCTGTTTGTCTGTGTCCAGTCATTCTCTCTGTCTGCCAAGGGAAAAATCTCTTTAATAGCACCTCCTTTGCCAAATAAGAAAACTTGTCTGTGTTAAATGTAGAGAGATGTAGCAGGAGAGTAGCTTCAACTCTTCTAGTTGCTAACATTTCCCAAGGAACAGTTCCAAGACCTAGTCAAACATTTTGTATCTAGATGACAACAAGCACATGATGATAGTCCAACTTTCCAAACCACAGGGCCTTCTTGGACACGGCTCCCTCTTTCTGGAAGTTCTTCCCACAGGCAGGCAGACTGGGTCCATCTATGCTGTCCTTCTGAAAGCTAACAAAGACCTTTCTTTTCAGGCATGCTGTTTCTTTGTCACTTGCCGTCTAAGAAGGGAGTCCTTAAAATGAGACTGTTACATTTTTGTTATTTTTACTGTGCTTAAGTAGTGCTTTATCTACTTAGCTTTAATACTATACAGCGGTACTTTGTATAAAGGAATTAATTCGTTCCAAACAAAATTCTGTTAAGCAAATGTTCCTTTGTAGAAATTTCCCATAGGAATGCATTGAAAACTGATTAATCCCTAATTGCGACTATTTTTCTGTTGTACTGATTTGCCCCATAGGCAGTTCTGTTAAGCGATTTCCTCCTATCTCCAGAATTTTTTGCTTTTAAGTGGATTTTCAGTTAAACAAACCACTTGTTATACGAGGGTCCACTATATTTGTTTATTTTAAAATATATTGCAATTATATATTTTTCTTAGCCTTTAATACTCTTTGTTTTTAAAATACTATATGCTGCCTTGGGTACTTTTCAGAAGAAAAAGCATGAAATAAATAAATAAACAAACAAACAAACAAACAAACAAACAAATAAATAAATAAATAAATAAAATAAATAAATAAATAAATGAATGAGCAATTTTTCGGATTTTTTCATTTTGTTACGTAACAAAACAAAAATCTCCAAAATGAAACGAAATGAAATGAAACAACAGAAATTTTGTCATCCTTTCCATTGAAAAAATCACCAGCAATTTTTTGTTTTCGTTTTCATTTTTTCATTTTGTTAAATGAAGAAAACGATCAAAAATTCAGAAAAATGAAAATGAACATGGACCCCCTAAACGACAAACGACAAACGTTTTTTGAGTCAGCCAGAAATCATTCTGCCAGAACATTCTGTACACATTTAATGTACTTCCTTTCAGGATGCTTGAATAGGGGTGTTCTGTCTGCTAATTAAAATTAAGATTCACAGTTTCAGAGCACCAAGATGTTTTAATTAACAAAAAATAATAACAAAATTGGCTGTCTATTCTGGACTCCTTTCTCTACATCGAAATTGAGCTGCAATATTCATGACAGCTGGAAGGAACCATGTATTATTATCAGCCATTGCAATGCAAACAATTTTGGGATGGCCAGTTAAAATCCATTAGCCTTCCAAACAACTCACACTTGGTGGAGATACAAAATGGGAGAAACCGTTCATTGATATGGATGAACAGAGCTGCCAGGTTTGAACCCTTCTTGGGTTCCTGCTTGTACAAATTACAGTGGTACCTCGGATAACAACTGCCCCGGATAACAAATAATTTGGATAACAACTGCAAATTTCCAGGTATAGGGCTGCCTCAGATAACGAATTTTCCCTATGGGCTGGCTCGGATAATGAATCGCAATTCCTAGGTATAGGTCTGCCTTAGAGAATGAATTTTCTCTATGGGGTGACTTGGATAACGAATCTTTCTATGGGCTGCCTCGGATAATGAATTTTCCATATGGACTGCCTCAGATAATGAATTTCCAGCATGCATCAGTAAAAAGGTTATCCCAGGTGAAATTGCATCTGTACCTTTAAAGTGCACTTTTTAAAGAGTTTTGAGCAAAAAAACAGGTGTCTGTGCCTTTTTCCTAGGCTCCAGAATGGATTAAAAGTTTTCCCATTCATTCCTATGGGAAACTGTGTTTTGGATAACGACGTGTTTTGGATAACAACTAACCTCAGAGAACGAATTACCGTCGTTATCCGAGGCACCACTGTATGTCGAATGCCTACCCATTTGTGCAAACCATATGATGGGTACTTGGAACATTTTTCATTCTGGGTGATTTTCACAGTTTCACCACTTCATACTACTCATCTCAAGACTTTTCCATATATCTGTCAGTTCTCCTCAAAAATTGAGACCCTGATTTCATTCCTTCTGCCCAAAACCCACTCCCCCCTTTTGTTCTGCCCCACAAACTGCTGATTTCTGCAGAGCTTAATGCTTATTTTAGTGATTCCTAAGCAACAACCATGTTGTAACAATTCTCTGCAGCTTGAATTTTGACAAGATGAATCTTGTCAGGATTGATATTATCCTGCTCAGAAACTGCAATAATTCTGCAGAGCTTGGAATTTCTGTCAATAAAAATAACCAGGAAACATCTACAAAATTCCATAAGATTTCTCAGAAGACTTCTCATGGGGGGAGGAGAGTCATGCAGGGAAATCTTGAAATGAGGAGGAAAGAGTGTTTTTCCCTCCTCTCAGTTTCTCTTCAAGACCAAAAAGCTGCAAGATTCACACCACATACCTCAGAATTTAACACCATAACAATGATGCCAGATAGTGTGAATTCCACAAGGATACAGTCATGGCTAGATTAATCTGTTTTAATTGTGCCACACAGATAGAGTCTATTTTTCCCACAGCCTGTTTTTCATACTTGGTAGTGCTTGTTCCTTTCCTCAACTGTTACCACATAAGCGACAACTACAATGGTATCTCCTTTCAAGTCTGTCAACCATTATTCAAACGGAAGAACATACTCACTGTTCACTTCTAATTGGAGGTAACTTATTCAAATGTATTCAAGGGAAAGAGCAGCCTCTGGAGTAGTTAAGAGGTCTCTATAAAAAGCATGGAAAATTCAAATACTGCCTGCTTGGAGCTTCATTGTACTTCATCCTTCCGGCTTACAGGACATGTTGCACATATTTCAAGTTACTGAAATGTGTCTGAATTTGATTCAGGGAGGAAAAAATCTTAAACAGTTCCAAAAGTCTTACTAATGCTATTCTAGCATTCTTTCTCCAGTTTCAAAAATGAGTTTTTAACTGTAGAGGCCATTTGGGGTTGGGGGAGACTGAATCATATCCATTGAAAATTTGTTTTTTGTTTTTGTTTTTTTTGCCAGGGAGAACTTTTCAACACCCATTTTGAGTTCCTCATTAAACAGTGAAAGTACGGTAATACTGAAGTATTTTCAGGATTCAGGGGTGTTCAACACCTTGGGATGCAGTGGCAAGGCTCCTTATGCATTCAGTGCAACAAGCCCATAACTGATTTACTATCATAAGAATGTTTTCCATTCCAAAGAAGTAGCCCTGTTAGTCTGTCTCAACACTTCCATTTAAGGTGCATGGATGATCTCTAAAGGCAGTCCTGTGAAGGGAGTCCTGCAGCAAACCACTGTGTTGCCTGTTCTTGGTAGAGCATTTACCCCAGGAAGGAAGCTCCATTGAACAGAATGGAATTTACTCCTATGTAAACAGATTTGGGATTGTGCTGTTCTGATCGTACTGTGGATCATCACCCCCATCACATTGATTAGATTATATGGAAAAGAAGGTTTTAGGAAATGTAGCTTCACTTGTTGAACTTTCCACTTCGGAGTACAGGAATCCTGTCCTCATTTTCAGAGAGTCACTCTACATATATAACTGTTAGATAAAGCATTAAATAAGATTCTTTAAAAGCTCATTTGACCATTTTCAATATATCTACAGCTTCCACACATTTAAATATGCCAGCGAGTTAAAACATGCAACTAGCAAGACCATCAGTGCAATACAGTAATATGAAACAAACAGAAAACATTTAGGCCACAGTTCAATAACTGTGATATGATTTTTTAAAGAAAAATGTTTATTAGAAGGCAGTAAAAATCCTAATTACTTCTAATGAAAGTCTGGAAGTTTTATAAAGATATATATAGAGACCCAAAATTGGGGCCCAATATTTTAGAGCACGAAGGCCCCATTCAGATGGAAACTGAAGCAGGTCTTCATGAGGAAATATTGGGTAGGGTGGAATATTGGAGGCAGAGAGTGATTTGGAAAAAAATACATGGTCTTTTGTTGCCTGAGTAAAAAATAAGATGGCATTTACTGAAGTTGGAAAAGGGCAGAAACTTGCTTCTCCATGCAGGAATCCAGGCCCAGAAGAATGCTCAAGTTGTGGACTTGGTCCATTAAAGGGAGTGTAAACCCACCCAGAACAAGTGAGATTCTGTCTAACTGGCTGGCTTCCCCTCCCAACAGCAAGATCTCTGTCTTGCCAATCTTCATCCTCAGCCTGTTAGTTCTCATCCACTCCATTATCAAGGCTAAGCAATGTCCCAGGGTCTGTACAGCTTCCACTGCTGAAGATGTAAAAGAGAGATAGAGCTGCATGTCATCCATATATTAATGAGAGTGAACTCCAAATCTCCAGCTGACCTCCCCAGTGGTCTCATAGAGATGTGGAATTGCACTGGGGAGATGATAAATGCTTATTGAACTCATTAACACTGAGCTGGTGGTGAACTCTGGTGCCAGGTGAAAATGGGCGCATTGGGTGGATAAGATGGACCAACCTTGAAAGCAACTGAGAGAAAACATCAGACTCTCTCTAGTTTCAACTTCGCTCTCCATAAGATTTGCATCCCTGCTTGGGAGCCCCAAGAAGAATAGCCATACCTTGAGACTTCAACCATTACACTGAGACCTGTTGACCCTAGCTGTTGAAAACAACAGCAGGAGAAACCTGCTGCATTTAGGTCTATTTGTGGGCTTCTCAAGAGATTCTGGTTAGTTTCCAGTGAATGCTGCTCTAAGCCCCAAATAGCTCATGGTCCAAGCAACATGGTGCCTCATCCCATCATTGCAAGATGAGTCCTGACTCTTGCTTGATCAGAGGTCATTAATGCTCTGCTGCAATTCACCAGGACTTTTCTTGTGTTTCTTTGGATATGTCTATATGAACCATTCCTGTGCTGATTTTCAGAGGAGCTGGGTGATCAGCTGATATGATTCAGCTTCAGAGAAGTTTTAGGGTAAACTAGTAATCTACCCCTGGTTATGTTTTTCTCAAAATTAACTTAGTTCCACTGACCCCAGCATATTCTTAGTCTTCACTGACAGTTATTCAAGCACAGAACATTTCACTATTTCACTTCTTTGCTCCACTTTTCATCATTTGGGCTATCAAGCTTCTACAGCTGACCTCATTTTTGCCACTTCCTATTGTTATTTCATTAGTCTGAAAATTCGTTAGAGCTTTTACCATTTTTGTTTCATTTCTTCTTCTGTTTCTTGTCTCTTTTCTTGTTTTCCTTTTCTTACTTTCTTACTTTCTTTTTGCTTAGAGGCAAGGCAGTATTACATTAGCCTGGTTACCATGGTGACCAGATTCTTATTCTCAGATTGTGCGGCTCTATAGCTCAGAAACTGGAACCCTGCATTTACCAATTTACATTTGGTGATTCTACAAAATTCCTGCATTTTATGGCTGCTAATACTGTATATGGGTTTTTTAAACTGGTATTTATTTTGAACTTCCTGAAGTATAGTTTACTGAAACAAAACAAGTTGAGGAGCTGTGTAGCCATCACAAAAACCAAATACAAAAGTGCGACAGGTGATAACTTTTAGGCTACTATAAAAATAACAGAAATGTTGCTAATATTTCAGGGGTGAAACCCCCTTCCTCAGAGCAGTACCAATAAGTTATAACATGGCAAAATGTATTTGCCAGGAGTTATTTCTTAGATGTAAGGTCCTTGGCAAGATGGAAGAAAGCTAGACAGTTTTCTTAGTTGAGGCTCGGAGCTTGGATGTTCTTAGGCTACATCCGAAATGATAGGAGGGAGGTGGTTTTTATTGCCCAGTTCTTCCAAAGACGTATCCTGGCAAATCCATCTTTTGCCATGTTATAACCTATTAGTACTACTCTGAGGAAGGGGGTTTCACCCCCGAAATATTAAAAATATTTTTGTTGTTTGTTTTCTTAGCAAGCTCACTTGCTTTTTAGAGTCTAATAACCATGTCCAAATGTCTTAAAATTCACTGTTGATATTTGTAACAGTTCTAGCACACACACTTCTTATCTAAAAAACCTTGGTTAGAATCCTTTTGTTTTTTCCATGGACAGAAGCCAAAACACAGGAGTCAATAGAGCTAACGGATGAGGTGCCCATTGCACATTGATCCTATGCTTGGTCATACCTCTGCTTTGTGTGGCCAACATGGACCCAGCAGCTCAACAATTAGCTGCAATGGATCCTGAAATCCTTTGTCCAACTTTAGATTTTTTTTTTCAAGATTCAGGCCCTGGTGCTGTAAAAACATGGGCCTGGGCTAGGCTCTAGTGTGGAATGACTGCCTGTCAGTCATAAATTGTGCTCATCACAAGGATTTGAGCAGACCTTGGAAAAGTTGCTTTGTTTGGATGTGAGGAACACATAACAGAGCAATTATCAGTGACCAAACCTCAGCAATGAAGTTCCACTCACTGGAACAGGGTGGTGTATTTAGGATTCCTTCCCCCTCCCTTGAGTCATTATTAAAGGACTTGGTAGAACATACAAAGGCTTCTTATGTACACTGGGGCTGTGCTGTGTAAGGATTTGTTGGCCATTGTCAGTTTGTTGGCCTGAGAGCCTAAAGAGTCAGTGGAGAACCTCTCCCACACTACCTCTGTGGACTACAGCTCTCTCTTATTCAGGGAGTCCAATGACAATCTGAATTTCAGCATTTGGGTTTTTAGAAGGGAGGGGGTCACAGAAGGAAATTCTTGGTTTGCCTTAATTAAGAACATGGTAATATACTACAATCAAGTTCCTTCTGAGGCTCATGCCTGAGGATTTAAAATTTCACACAAGCCCCATATGTACTTCCCTGTGTCAGATCACCAAAAAGGAGAGCTAATTTGCAACCTACAGAAGTTGAGACAAGCTTAGCCTATGTCAATCAGAAGTCTTTTAGCATTCAAGGAATTCCTGTTTCTAACAACTTGCAACCTGCATCATGTATTTTGACCCTTACCTCACAGAGTAGCCCAATACAGAGGCTCTGTTAAATATGACTCAAGCAAACAGGGCAGCAGATGAGATGCCTAAAACATACCTCCTAATTAAAAATCAGTTGGAAATTGGGGACCTCACATATTGGGATTTCATTACCCAACCTTCTTCCACCAAGTCTTCCACCAAGACTTGACTGACATTTGTGTACTATTGTGACCAGCTTGCATAACAACTCAAGATGATAAATATAAAATATTATCTGTAACATTGAGCTGTGTGATGTTTTGCTCATTCCTTCTTACAAATTTTGCATTCTCATGCAGTCTTCCAAAGAAGCACTACCAATAGATAGTTGTCTTACTGCTTTCTGATATTGTTGTCTAGAAATATTTTAGATGGGTTAGTTGCTGTTTTCAAGGTACTTTCCACTTATTTAATTGGTACTCCTCAAGAATTTTATTGAGGAGCTCACTGTGAAGAGATCAAGAAAATGGGAGAGCGGGGATAAGTGAACCTTTGGGGTGGTGGGTAGAATTAGGCTTTTCTAAGTGCCTGAAAATGGCTGTCTAAAAGACAGGAGGGAGCAGCTTTTGCCGTCAGGGAAATGAAAGCTCCACATATGATCTATCTGTTGGGCTAAAACTTCAAGGCTGTACCCTATGTTAAAGCTAGTTCTGTGTTAATTGGGGAATGACTGATGTTGTGTTGAAGGGAGGGGGCAGAAACTTCATCAACATTCAAGGGAATTTGAAACCGGATTGTTGGACCATCTTGATGAACAAGGTATTAAAAAAGAGTTCACAAGTATTTTTAATTGGCTCAGTTGTCTCTTAGGAGGCACTATGCTCAATTGCTGTGCTGCTATGACATGCTGTGAGGATGCACTAAGTGCATGCTCTGACCATACTGAGTGTACGTATCAGGTAGTCTTGTTAGCTTTCCTATTAGCTTTCCTATTTTCTTTTGTGTATCCTCTGTATTGCTTCTGCCTTAGATTTGTATTGATCATTTCCTCCACAGTCCTTTGGACACTCCTTTTGAAACTTTTTTCAGTCTTCTGAAACCTTTGCCATTTTTGCTTCTTCCCTATTTTTAAAAAATACAAAAGTCTCTCAATTCAATTGCCTTCATTTTTTGGCTAAAAGGTTTGTAGTACTTAAAACTAAGCTTGGGCTTGACCAGCTACCTGAAGTCATGTTTTGTGGGCATGGCTGCAGTTGTGCCTTGCAGGGTCACCATGAGAGGCAAGGCACTTCATCTTGTAGGGTTGGTTTGTTCGTTGCAGCTCCTGGAAAGCATTGCTGGATCAGATTAGACTGGGGTCTTGTGACATCACCTGCTCCAGGACACATCAGGTGATCCAATCACCAGAGCCGGTGCTCCTCCTTCTGCCTCTGACATGTCTGGTTCTTCTCCTCTCCACTCTCATTTCCCCTTTTGGCTGATAAGATGTAATTTGCTCCCACAGAAGTACATATGGTTACATATCCTAAAGGGATTGAAATAATTCGGTTTGACATGTGGTTTAAAATAAGCCACCCTCTGGCAGAGGAATATTATGCCTTGCCTTCCAGCCAAAAAGAAACACTTCCCGGGGTTGGGGATAAAACCGTGCTTCAATTTACATCATAAAGTCATGTTATTTTAAATCAGTTATTTATTTTGTCTTCATTCAAATCAACAGTGGTTCTAATTGGTAGTGTAATCATGCCCTAAGAAAGAGAAATGAGAGTATGCTTTTTGTCTTAGTTTGGTATAAATATGTTAGATCCTATGTGGGTTATCCATGCACTTGGAACATCTCAGTTAGGCTAGTAGTGTGTGCTATCTCAAAATTGCAGCTTTTACAAAATATAACTGCTTTGATAACAATGGAGACAAGCAAATGGATTACATGAAACTAATTCTTCATTGGTTGTACTGAATGCCAGTATGTTTCTAGGGGCACACACACAAGGTTCCCAGGCTCTCTTTTGATCCCTTTGGTCCTGCAGAAGCTCCTCAGGGTGAAAGGGAAACCAAGAGAGCCAAGGAACCTTCAGGTGTCAGAAGGGAAATGTTTAATTTCCAAAATACAGACTGTTTTTTTTTCAGTCACAGTCCTAATGGTGGCTTATAAATACTTGGACAAAAGAATAAAATGTCTCAGACACTTTATGCACATTAGCAAGCATCTGGGAACAGGCTCTTAATGCCATTTCCTTAAATGATAATGGAGTGAAAAAGTAGTATGTGAAGAGAGGGGGGAAGGATATGAGAAATGCATATTTATTTATGTGCATGGAAATCAAGACTGCAAATGTTAATGGATGATTCTTGGCTATAATCAACTATCATTCTAACTATGCATTAAAATACACCACTGGTGATGATGATGATGATGATGATGATGACGACCACCACCACCATCACCACCACCATAAATTCCAAATTATGGGACCCTTCCCAAGATTTTCAAGGCAAAAAGTAATCAGAAGAGGTTCCCCATTCTCTTCTTCCAGGAGCATCTTTGGACTGTGCAGGATGCCCAAGGCCACACAGATTGGGTCTTCTGGGATGCACAATGGGGTATCTAACTCACTGCGCTTTCCAGCCACCTCACAGTACTATTACACACCACAAAAACTTGATGTTCCTTCCTGACATCTTTAATGTGATTTACAATTGTGTGTTGTGTTTTGTCTTCTTGTATTAAGGTTTCAGAGTGGTTGTCACTGTTAGGGTTCTTGGCTTCAAAAACAAATTAAGTCTTCGTTACAAACATTAACGATTCTAACCAGTGGACCAACTTCATACTGCTTATTCAGCAGTATGGTGATAGATGCACAGGGTTTCCTCATGACCAGGCTCAACACATAGTTTCTAATCACTGGCAGTATGGTGGTAGATGCACAGGGTTTCCTCATGACCAGGCTCAACAGGTAGTTTCACATGTTACACTATGGGGTACACAGACAACGTGGGAAGATGCACTTTTCTGTGCAGTGAAGTACTAGAGCCTCTGGGAGGGACACAGCATCAAAATATGAAAAGACTGTAGCTTCTTCACAGGTGACATTGAACTGATAACATTTCTGGACATATAGGCAGAAATAATGGTGGATAGGAAGTTTGCCTTGAACTTGCAAAAATCTTTTTTTTTTCATATCTAGGGTGGAAAAAAACTGATTTTGTTTTTTAAATGACTGCAACAGAAGTTGACATGGACAGCTTCGCTGATCCAAGCCCACCTCGACCTATGAATGTCTCGACAACTGAGTAATTCGATTTACAAGCAGAAATTATGGGAAATGGATTTCCAAAAAAACTTGAGTTACAAGCAGAAATCCATTTCCAATGATCCCAGTTCTGGGAGCGTGAAGGCAATTAAGGAGATAATACCATAGAGTAAACTCCCTCATTGCCTCCAAGCTCCCAGCACAGGTTGCCAATTAAGTACCCGGACTCCCTTTAGAGCAGGCATGTCCAAACTTCAGTCCTCCAGATGCTTTGGACCGCAACTCCCAGAATTCTAAGCTTAGATTGCCAATGGCAAAGGACTGTGGGAGTTGCAGTCCAAAACATCTGGAGGGCCGAAGTTTGGACATGCCTGCTTTAGAGCTTCAAACTCAGTCCTCTGACCTCCAGATTGTTCCAGATTTCAGGGGGTTCCGTAAAATCGCTTCAGGAAAGAACCCCTGCTACTTTGGAGCCCCAATGTAAGTAAATTTTGATTGCAGTTTTTTTCTGGAGCCTTTTCAAAATCACCTGACCAGAACAGCAAGCCAGCAAGAACAGTTCCAGTGGAGCCTTGGGATGGGTGCGTGTTTGTGCAGCCTGGGTGGGTGGGAAGGGAAGCGGCGGTGGCACATAAGTGCATGGAAGTCAAGATTACAAATGTTAATCAATGATTCTTGGCTATTAATCAACTATCTTTTAAACTGTGCATTAAAATACACTGATGCTGATGATGCTGATGATGATGATGATGATGATGATGACGACGACGGCGACGAAAACAGCAACAACAACAACATCCAGCACCACCACCACCATCTGAAAGTAATCAGAAGAGGTTTATTTATTTATATATATATATTTATTCATTTTTATACTGCCCGTCTTCCCGAAGGAACTCCGGGATGTGGACAAAGATGGCAAACAAACCCAAAAGGAACAATACATCAATGAGACAAAAATAAGAAATAAAGAATAAAAATAATTAAAAAATAATGTATAATATAAAACAACTCAACAAGGAGTTGATAAGTCAAAGGCAAGACGGCGCAAGAAAAAAAAAGCTAATCCAGGTTGCCAAATGCCTCCCTAAAAAGCAAGGTTTTTAACGCTTTTTTGAAGGCAGGCAGGGACTGTGCAAGGCGCAACTCACTCGGAAGTTGGTTCCAAAGTGAGAGGCCAGCCACCAAAAAGGCGTGGTTGCGGGTGACTGATTTCCGCACCTCCCTAGGTGTGGCCACTTGGAGTGAGAGCACGGGCGACATTCTAGTGGGCCGGGCCTCAATTGATCTTTGGAAGATACGCTCCAACCGGTATTCAGCTCCCAAGCCATGGAGGGTTTTGTAAACCAAAAGTAGGACCTTGAACCTTATATGGAGCACAACAGGCAACCAGTGCAGACGAGCCAGAATTGGGGTGATAAGATCATAGCGACATGCACCAACCACCAATCTGGCCACCGCGTTCTGGACCTGCTGAAGTCTCTGGACAAGGGTCAAGGGCAACCCCACATAGAAAGCATTGTAGTAATCGATACTCGAGATCATGAGGGCCTGCACAACTGTTCTGAGGGAGGCCTTGTCCAGGTACATACGGATCTGGGCAATCTGACACAGGTGGAAAAAGGCAGTCCTGGAAACTGCCATCATCTGATGTTCCATGGATATGGCCAGATCCAGGACCAATCCCAGATTCCTGCCCCTGTCCACAAGCCCGAGGGTAGCACCCCCCCAGCTTGGGGAGATGGTCACTGTACCCCACAGAAGGCACCCCAAAGAACAGAACCTCAGTCTTCTCTGGGTTAAGCTTCAGCCTGTTAGTCCTGGTCCATTCCATGACCGCCACCAGGCACAGATCAAGGAAGCAAACTGCCTCCTCTGTAGAGGTGGAAAAGGAGAGATAGAGCTGTGTGTCATCAGCATATTGATGACAGCAGACTCTAAATCCCCTGATGACCTCAGCCAGCGGTCTCATATAGATGTTAAACAGCATACGGGAGATTGCTGACCCCTGGGGCACCCCACAAGGGAGCATCCAAGGAGCCGGCAACTCATCCCCCAGCTGCACACGCTGGAGTCGGTTGCCAAGGAAGGACTGAAGCTAACTGAGTGCAGAGCCTCCGATCCCCACCTCGGCAAGCCAATCCAGCAGGATACCGTGGTTGATGGTATCAAAGGCCGCTGACAAGTCAAGGAGGACCAACAGGGTAGAGCAACCCCTGTCAGCCTCCCTGAGGAGGTCATCCTGCAGAGTGACCAGGGTGGTCTTGGTCCCATGAAGTGGCCTGAACCCGGACTGGAATGGGTCAAGGACATGATTTTCCTCCAGGAATGACTGAAGATGGGCGGCGGCCACCCTCTCAATCACCTTGTCCATGAAGGGAACAATGGCAATTGGATGATAGTTGGCCAAATTATCTGATGCCAAGCCAGATTTCTTTAATGTGGGCTTCACCACTGTCTCCTTCAGGCGAGAGGGAAAAATCCCTTCCCTGAAGGAGGCAGTGGAGATAACCGAAGTCCACTCTGGCATGCTCCCTCCGGCAGATTTAATGAGCCAAGAAGGGCAAGGGACGAAAGGGGAGGCCGCCGGCTGGAGGCTTCTGTTGGAAAAACAAGCCCAAACTCAACCAGATGAGGAGGCCAAGGGGGTGCAGCGCTAGGGACACTAAAGAAGAGAGTAGGGCAACCGGAGTCTAGATCGGTATGGATGGCCTCAATTTTAGATAGTAAAAAGGCTGTGAATGACTCACTAGTGAAATCACTAGGAGGCCTAGGCTGACCAGGATTGGTGAGGTCTTGAACCACCCAGAATAACTCTGCCTGGCAGTTCAAGGCCGCACCAATTCTCAGGAGGCATAAGCTGTTCTAGCATCCCTGATCGCATGGACATAGTGCCTGGTCAGCGCCTTAACAGCAGACTGATTAACTGCCAACCGATCATTTCTCCATCTGCTCTCAAGCCTCCTTCGTTCTTGTTTCATCACCCTCAGCTCAGCCGTGAAGCACGGTGAGGAGCGAGCTCCACAGCGAAGGCACTTGGGGGTGATCTGGTCAGCAGCCCTGGTAGCACCCTCATGCCACCTATCCACCAGAGCTTCCACCGGGTCGTCAGCCAGTCCGACAGGAAGCTCCCCAAAAGGCCTCCATGAACTGATCAGGGTCCAGAAGCCTTTGGGGGTAGGCCCAAACAAGGGACACAACAGTTCCCCATTCTCTTCTTCTTTAGCATCTTTTGTGCAGGATGCTCAAGGCCACACAGGCTGGGTCTTCTGGTATGCACAGTGAGGTCCTGACCCTGGGCTCTGGAGTCAGAAATCTAATTCCCTGTGCTTTCCAGCCATCTCACAGTATTATTACACTCCACAAAAATTCGATGTTCCTTCCTCACATCTTTAAAGCATTTTACAATTGTGTGTTGTGTTTTGTCTTCTTGTATTAAGGTTTCAGATTGGTTGTCACTGTTAGGGTCCTTGGCTTCAAAAACAAATTAAGTCTTGGTTACAAATTATCAATGGACTAAGAGATTGGAAAAGTAGGTCAGTGTCAATGAACTGACAGATTAGAAAAGAGAGTCGCTATATATTCAATTCCCAGACTTGTTTAATTTCATATTAATTATTGTGGCTAAAGAAATATGGGAATTATTTCCTTTATCGGTTTGATGTTCTATAAAGCTTTGCAATTCAGTTGCATGCCAAGTTAATCAGGAATAATGAATATGTCACATTTTTAACTAAGCACTTGACAAAAATATTTGATTGGTTGATGTCATTGTTGCTATTGTTAATTTTCAGCACCTCCCTGATCACTGGTGGGTCACCTGAGCAGAGGACAACACCTCAACTCACAAATGCAAAATGAAGGACCCTTCTCCTCATCAGACCACGAGATACACCTGGTCAAGAAGATCAGAAATTCAGCAGCTTCCATTTTAACCATTCTGCAGTCTGAGTACATGTTCTCTAAGGATGAAAGGCATTGCTCTCCAACCCTGAGTCCTCTAATTCAAAACATGTGCCCTCCTCTCTCAGATCCTTGGGAAATTACTGGCCACGCTCTTCAGCTAAGCTCCAAGCATACCAAATTCTATACTATGTTTTCCAAAGCTATTTTTGCAGCTTCTGAATCAACAAAACAAACATTTCCTTCATAGGTGGTCAAATGTGATATCTATTAGATATTTTAAGCCAATGCAAATCAGGGAAAATATGAAAGGAACTCTATTGGCTTCCAGTTCTTTTGCTGGTTCTCAAAAGAAAGTCCCTTAAATACAAATATACATAACATTTTGGTGTGTTTTTTTTTCCATAATTCCCTCTTTTGTTACTTCCCTTGTCAATCACAAGCAGGGAAATCTGTTGAATGGTATCACCAGGGCTGCTATCAGCAGCTAATCAGAACATTCAGGATGGTGGGAGTGGAAACTCTGAAGCTATAAAAGGGACTTGATTGGCGGTTGGAACTCAGTGGGAGGGCCCAAATCTCAGATTCCTCTTACCCCTGGACAGTGCTGCCAGCCATTTATTTCCCTCCCATCACTCTGGCTGATATGTTTTGTAATGTAAAGACCCAAGACCCAAGTCTTTTTTTAAATAAATGACCTGTAGGACAGATAATTCTTGGAAACAGCAAAGGAGGTTGATGAGATCAAGGAAGGGAAAGGAATAGAAAACAGGAGGGTAGAAGGAACAGCCAGGGATGATTCATTGGCACTGTGAGGGATTCCAGAGCTGGAGTTCATAGAACATGTCCCATTTTCTTTATTCCCATTTTCCCACCTCCCAGAAAGTTCCCCTTTTTCCTTTCCTGTTCAAAGTGTAAGGTAAACAACCCTGCCTACATGCAGTTGAGCACAAATTCCAAGATTGCAAGGAAGACAAGCAGTGGGGGCAGAGCAATTCAAAGTTTGCCCAAGCTCTCTCTCTCTCTCTCTCTCTCTCTCTCTCTCTCTCTCTCTCTCTCTCTCTCTCTCTCTCTCTCTCTCTCTCTCTCATTCTCCTTCACAGGGAGTGGGAGAATTGGATGAGAGCTCAGCACTGAGCTCATTCCTCACCTGCTTTCCTCTTTTTCTTTCCCTCTGAATTACATCAAAGGTGCAGGAAGATCCATGAAACAAGTGGGAGACGTGTGATCACTCTCAATAGGGCCAGCAACCAAGTGCAAGAGTGTGTACAAACTTCTCCAATCTCTTCTCTGACACCTCAGGTTCCAAGAGCAGAAGTTTAAAGCTTCTATCCACTTGCAACTTTTTGGTCACTTGGTTTGCACTACGGGTGTTGCAGTAGATTTGATTTTCTACTATCTTGGCTCTACTTTAGGGGGTAATTTTTACAGGCTTTTAGGGCTTTTGAAGGGGGAGGATTCTAATGCCAGTAAAATCAATGGAGATCCCTTTTCCAGGCTTAATGAAAGGATCATAAAGTGCACAAAAGAACAGAAAGCTTTTTTAAAAAATCACCCTTGCTGAAATAATCTGAAATAAAAACAAAAACAAGCATTTTTATTGTGTACATCCCTAGTATCTACTTTGGATTGGTGGCTCAGTGGACTAAAGCTTCCGAAAACTATCATTGGCTGCAAAGTCGGCAGCTCAGCGGTTCAATTCTGGGTGCCACACAGTGGAGAGAGCTCCCGCTCATAACCCCAGCTCCTGCCAACCTAGCAATTCGAAAGCATGTAAATGCACACCACTGTAAAAAGGGGGAAGTTAAAACAGTGTTTCCTTGCAGCCATGCTGGCCAACCATGGACAGCTCTTCAGCTTGAATATGAAGAACCAGGTGCCAAAATGATTACTGGGCTGGGGAACCTCCCTTATGAGGAAAGCAAAACATTTGGGGCTCTTTAGTCTGGAAAAAGGCGCGTGAATGATTGAGGTACAAAATAATGCAGGGCAGATAAAGTGGATAGAGGGAAGCTCTTCTCCCTCTCACAAAATACGAACTGTAAAAATTGAGGGCTGGGAGAGTTAGAACAGACAAAAGAAAATATTTTTCACCCAGTGTTTCTCCCTGCCACAGGATGTGGTCATTGCATCTGCCATGCTGGACAGATTCCTGGAGGAAAAGTCCATCACAGGTTACAAACCATGGATGTGTAATCTCCAGGCTTAAAACAGGGTACACTGGCTCATCTCATGCGCTTGAATCTGGTGAGGCCACTGAGAGATGGAAGCTGGACTGATCCCTTTGGCCTGATCCAGCATGGCTCTTCTTATGTTCTTATGTTCTTAATGGAGATGAGCACCGTCCCTAGAGTGTGACCAGGCATGTGCAGAACCTTTACCTTTTTATAGGTGCATACATTCCCATGGTCTTGGATGGACACCTTCATATGGTGAAGGGATTTGAGTGTGTCAGTAAAGCTGAGAGCAGTGCTGTCAGGAAGTCAGACTGGATGGACAGCAAGGGAACTCAGGGGCAGAATGGTCACAGTTGAGTCTCCAGATTAAGATGCATCCACCCTCTTCAAATTTAGTGGCCACATCAGATGAAAAGAATGGAAAGTTCCAACGGTAACAGGGATGCAGTCCCTGGGCAGCAGGAGGAGCTGATGGTGTCACTGGCAGAGGGGGCAATTCTAGGTGACACTAAAGCTTACTTTTGTTAGCACTGCGCATCACTCCTTAAGATTTCTTACCTTGAAAACCCTATGATGAGATAATCCAAAATGAAGCAAGAGTGCTAGAAGGCGAGACTCCCAGATTGGAAAGCACTCAATCAGCTACTGGGGAAGAGCAAAGGACCATCACAAATAGTGCAGTCACTAATGATGAAGCTGCATTGAAGCCAAAAGAGCCCAATGTGCACAGAAATGAAAGGAAAGATTGATGCTGCACAACATATAAAATTGGAACATGGGACATGACAAATATGAGTCAACGTAAACTTATTCAAGAAATGAAACATGAAAAATTTCCATGCTTCGTATCAATGAACTCAAGTGGACTATGGTAGGATAGTTCCAGACTGACAACTACAAAGTCTGAAAATGACAAAATCAGGAAAAAAATTGAGTCGTGTTAATAGTGAGGCAAGATCATCACAGGCATTAAATGCAAGGTCTGGCCAACTAAAATCAATCAGTCTCTTTTGAAAACCTATCAGTATAACCTTTATTATTCAAGTCTCTGCTCCAACTGCAGATGCTGAAGAAGATAAAACTGAAAGCTTTTATGCAAGCATCCAGGAGGAAATTGATCACACAGCAATTTTTTATAATAACAGGTGACTGGAATTCAAAAGTAAGAACAAAGCAGAACCAACTTGGAAAATTTGGTCTACAGAACAGAAGCAAAGCTGGAATATTGCAAACCCAACTGTCTTTTTATTACAAATACATGCTTCAATCTTCAAAAAACAGACAGACAATTGAACTTATGGACTTGACCGGATCAAATAGACTAGATAGAAATCAAATAGACTAATTATAAATGTAATAAATAAATAAATAAATAAATAAATAAATGGAATTAGAAGGTGGAGAAGGTAATAAATAAATAAATAAATAAATAAATAAATAAATAAATAAATAAATAAATAAATAAATAAATGGAATTAGAAGGTGGAGAAGTTGTATTCTGCCAGCCAAAACAACATCAGGAGCAGAATGCAATAATGATTGTGGCTTGTTAATATGCAATATTATGCAGCTAAAAAAAAGAGCACCACAAGAACTGTAGTGCCAAAATATACTTTAAGCAGCATTCCAGATGAATTTCAAGTCTACATAAAGAGCAGATTTGCATTACTAAACACAACTGATCATGAACCAGAAGAACTGTGGGTTGAAATCAGAGTAATCATTAGGGAATAATACAAAAAGACCATTCCTGTAATAAAAAGTAAATAAAAACTTACATGGATGATGGAAAAACAGTTGTAACTTTCCGGTTGAAATTTGGTGAGGCAGGAGAGCTTGGCAGAAACCCTGGACTGCCAGAAAGACAAACAAGTAGTTCCTAGATGAAATCCAGCCTGAACTATTTTTGTAGATAAAAATGATAAAACTGGGATAGTTATATTATATGGACACTTCATGAGAAGGCTGGATTCTCTGGAAAAGACAATAAGGCCAGGAAAAGTAAAAGGGAACAGAAAAGAAAAGAAAGCCAAATATGAGATCGAGTGACTTCTTAAAGGAAGCCACAGGATTGGGTTTGCAAGACCTGAGTGGGGCTGCTAAGGACAGGATATTTTGGAGCTCACTCATTTGTAGGATTGCCATAAATCAGATGCAGTTTGATGATACATAACTTTAGATTAACTTTAAATCCAGATCCAAAATTCCTGTGCCAGAGGGACCCAAGTTTCAAATTTTTTATCCCAACATAATTATAATTTTATAAATAAATATTCAATTAGTACATTGTGTCTTATACATTTGCACCTCTTCTCATGAGACTGAATATAGGTGATAGAAATGTGATATATGAGAAGGGACTGGAATTAGAGGTTTCTTCTTCTTCTTCTCTAATATTGCTTACAATAACCTCCAGCAAATCTCTCAAAACTTGGACAAAAAGCACACTGGCATAGAGGAATGAATTTCCATAAATATCCAGAGGCTTCAGACAATCAACTTGGGGCCCTCCAGGCACTGCTGGACGAGTTCATTTCAAATCATTGTCTATGCCAGCTTGATTTGATGAATGCTGAATGTCTGGGGAGCCAGGGATATGTTTGCAAAACTAACAAACACCTGGCATGCAGATTACTAGTAAGGGAAAGAGCCAGACTGTGTCACTTCAGAGAGGTTTGGGGTTCAGGGGGCTGAGTTATTAAGATCCAAAGGGGGGGGCACCCAAGGAAAAATCATTCTAATTGAGTTGGAAGTTTGGAACTAAGTCAATAACAGCCCCCAGTGAACAAGCAATTAGCAGCTTCCAACTCAATTTAAAATGATTTTTCTCAGGTGGACCCCTTTTGAAGTTTACTAACTCAGCCCCCTGAACCCCAAACCTTTCCAACTTTCAGGGGCTTACTGTGAAGAGCTTAAGGAAGCTCCCCTGCCATTTTTGGTGTCTCTAGGACCCAGGGGAGCATAGTGTTTCATTTCATTTCTTTTCATTTCAAAACTACTTTAAAAATTCATTAGTAACAAAACAAAACAAAACTACTAAAGAAACAAAACAAAATGAAACAAAATGCTATATTTCCATTTCATGCTCATCTCTACTCTAGACAAAGAAAACCTTTTTTTAAAAGACCACCATATATTGGAGTTAACTTGATACCATACAATTGCCTCCACTATACACTATGTGCATTCAGGCTACTTCCAACCTACAGCAAACTGATGAACTAATAACTTCTAAAAGTCATATCATTAGCAAACCTGTTCAGGACTTGCAAGCTAAAGATGATGGAGTCCTTTATGGTCCTTTTTGCAAGCTAAAGATGATGGAGTCCTTTATGGTCCTTTATGGAGTCAATCCAATTCCTGTTAGGCCTTCTTCCCCACTCCCTTCCACTATTCTTTGCATTAGTAATGTTTTCTGATACACCTCCACACCCAGCCTACATTCTTTCTTCAAGACAACCCTAAATAACTAAATGTCTTCCATGACAAGGTTTGTCTATAATGAAGATTCATTAGTTTCATAATCAATGAACATCTCTATCAGATAGGTCCTACTTTTTATAAAAATAACTAATCTGCAACTAAACCTAGGAGAAAACTGGACGGAATATGAAACAACTTCACAGGACAAAAGCTATCATCATCATCATCATCATCATCATCATCATCTACCCTCAAGTTTTTCTGATTCATGGTGATGCTTTTGAGGGTTTATGGTTTACCATTCCCTTCTAGTGTGGGCACCTGAGACTGTGCAGCTTGCCCAAGACCACAAAAACTGGCACCACTCACAGAAGGCACAGTGGAGAATCAAACTCCCAACCTTTGGCTCCATAGCCCAGTACCGCCGTAAAAAGCGGAAAGTTAAAACAGTGTTTCCTTGCAGCCATGCTGGCCACGTGGCCATGGACTTGCAAAACACTGGCTCATCAGCTTGAATACGGAGATGAGCAGCACCCCTAGAGTTGGGCATGACCAGCACACATGTGCAGGGGGTAACCTTTACCTTTTTATAGGTGCATACATTCACATGGTCTTGGATGGACACCTTCATTTGGTGAAGGGATTTGAGTGTGTCAGTAAAGCTGAGAGCAGTGGTGTCAGGAAGTCAGACTGGATGGACAGCAAGGGAACTCAGGGGCAGAATGGTCACAGTTGAGTCTCCAGATTAAGATGCATCCACCCTCTTCAAATTTAGTGGCCACATCAGATGAAAAGAATGGAAAGTTCCAACGGTGACAGGGATGCAGTCCCTGGGCAGCAGGAGGAGCTGATGGTGTCACTGGCAGAGGGGGCAATTCTAGGTGACACTAAAGCTTACTTTTGTTAGCACTGCGCATTACTCCTTAAGATTTCTTACCTTGAAAACCCTATGATGAGACAGTCCAAAATGAAGCAAGAGTGCTAGAAGGCGAGACTCCCTGATTGGAAAGCACCCAATCAGCTACTGGGGAAGAGCAAAGGACCATCACAAATAGTGCAGTCACTAATGATGAAGCTGCATTGAAGCCAAAAGAGCCCAATGTGCACAGAAATGAAAGGAAAGATTGATGCTGCACAACATATAAAATTGGAACACGGGACATGACAAATATGAGTCAACGTAAACTTATTCAAGAAATGAAACATAAAAAATTGCCATGCTTCGTATCAATGAACTCAAGTGGATTAGGGTAGGGTAGTTCCAGACTGACAACTACAAAGTCTGAAAATGACAAAATCAGGGAAAAAAATGAGTCATGTTAATAGTGAGGCAAGATCATCACAGGCATTAAATGCAAGGTCTGGCCAACTAAAATCAATCAGTCTCTTTTGAAAACCTATCAGTATAACCTTTATTATTCAAGTCTCTGCTCCAACTGCAGATGCTGAAGAAGATAAAACTGAAAGCTTTTATGCAAGCATCCAGGAGGAAATTGATCACACAACAATTTTTTTAATAATAATAGGTGACTGGAATTGAAAAGCAAAAACAAAGCAGAACCAGCTAGGAAAACCTTTGGCTCCATAGACAAGTACCTAAACCACTTGACTGTGGTTTAAAATGGTGGTCAATGCACATTATTTTGAGCCACAATAGGGCATCCTCTGCAGTTATCTGCCTTCCCTTGCAGACCACAGTGGTGGTTAGGAGGGTGGTGTCAGCAGCAGCAGGATTGTCTAAGACGGCTACCCATTGATACCCTCTTAACCCTGTTGCTGCTGCTGCACCCATTAGCAGCAGATGCTGAAATCCATCCACATGAAATATACGCATTAAAAGAGACATGCATTTCAAGCAGTAACCTTCCAGCTTGCAAATAACCAGTCGTAAAAAGCTCACTGCAGGTTATGTGCAATCATGTCATTTCTCCCGATGTCTACCAATGGGATTTTTTATTTTTACTTTAATGATTCTGTCCATATTCACGTGAAAACCAGACTTAATCTGCAGGCAAGTGAGAATTCAATCCTAAACAGGAATGGAAATATATTTTAAGAGTAGGAAAAAGGGTTTCAATTACATTATAAAAGTGCAGCTGCTTATAACCTAAAAAGGCACAATCACAGGGCCGAAAACACTAAAATACCACTGTTATTAATATTAAAGAAAATTACTTTCTCACTGTCTAATTCTCACCCAGCCAAGCTAGTCTGAATCTATGGAGGGAAAATCCATGATGTCCTTGTAAGCTCCCCTTTTTTGCCTGCTGCTGCTAAATGATTGTTGCTAGTATCCCGTGTGTGTGGCTTGGAGTTCCAATGATGTGTTGAACCTGTCTCCTATCTCTCTGCATTGAGAATTCTTTCAGATACTTACCTTTCCCTTCTATAGCTGGTGCACCAACATATTTTTTTATAATAAGAATTTCTCTTGTTCCTGCATTTTTGGTAACCACAAGGGTTTGTATTGTAACACAAAATTGTTCAGGATGACACTATGACAATAATCATCATTGTTGTGATTAAATTTGCAAAGCTTGGAAGATTAAAGGTAAAACAAAAGCTCTGGGTGACTAAAGTATTGCAGCACCACGGTACTGTCATTATGTAGCATGCGTGTTATAGTACCTGACAACATCATCTCCAATGAGATGCAACATTCAACTTATTTCAGTTATTTCAATTCTCCTCTGATTGAATGGTCAGCCATTAAAATAATTCATTTTGCTAGGTGCAGTTTATGTACAGTGGTTTTGCTCAGCTGGAATGTTATTTTGCAATGACTTTAGTAAACTATTGTTAAAACCTCATTTTTAAAATAACTTTCCTTTATATGGCTTTGTCTTCTACAATTCCATTAATCATTTCAGCGCTCTATACTCTTAAAATTTCACATGAATCATACGTTCAGCAGTAGGGGGACATTTTACCTCTTGGGTTGCTACAGAATGCCTTTCAACAGGTGCTCCTGGCAGGAGCCATTTTCATTTATTTTCTCAATCTTCCTTAGATGTTGCATCCATGCCATGCTGTCTCAGACGAAAAATATCAGGTTCTAAATAAGAAAATTGTGGCTATCAAGGGAGGATGCCCTTTATGTATGTGTGTGTGCCAACCACTAAGCTGTAAGGGCAGAAACTAGCACCCGTGCCACTGCAAGGAGAAGGAAACAATGGTGAATATGCAAATTAATGTAAATATTAAAAATTAATTATGAAGCAATTGCAACTTTGGCAGAGAAACATGGCTGTTTAGGTATGCCTTTCCACCTGCAAAAGACATATTCATCCGCCTTTAATCCAACTCCACCAGGCTGACTGTTGTTGTTTTTTCTCTTATCTGTCAAATGGTAGTCTTGTTATTTTTTTTCTTGTTTTGTTATTTGTGTATAAATTGATGTATTTGATTATTGCACTGTTTTGGTTTGTTGCAAACAGCCCAGAGTGGCCTTCGGTGCCAGATGGGCAGAATAAATAAATAAATAAATAAATAAATAAATAAATAAATAAATAAATAAATAAATAAAGGGTGAGAGAAGAGAATGAAATCCATGCCACTAGAGTGAACTTCATACAACAAGTGGGTAATTCCAGTTCAAACGCCCCTGGAAATATAGTGCTAGTCCACTGCAGAGAGCATCCCAACCAGCTACATTTCGTGTTCTGCTGCCTACCTGAAAGGAGTTTTTAAGAGATGACATCACCGAAAAATGTGAAGCTTTGCCCACAGTCTGAACTAGCCTGTTCAACCACTTTAGAACTGCATCATTTCAGTCTCACCCCCATCTCATTCTCTTGCACACAAAGCTTTCTAACTCAGGGGAAAGCTCCAGAAGTAATAGCCAAAATATTGCAGTTTTGGCTAAATGAACTCTGCAGTAAGTAAATGAGCAACCATCCCATTGCATTTTACTGTTCTGGTCATTTCAGTAAACTAAATGAAATTAAGTAGATGGGAAGCACCGTGGAGAATTTTGCTTAGGCCTATACCATCTCCATCAGTAAACCTAATAACTCTAGTTAGCTATTCATCCAGCTAAACCTGAGTGAAACCAAGCTTCCACAACAAAGGATTGCTGAAATATGATTAATTAAAGCTCCCTATCTTCAGTGTAGGGAAATAGCTGTTTGAATAAAAACAATAGAAGAAAGAACATCCTGAAAAAAATTATGGTGAGCAAATCTATTTAAAAATAATAATGTGCATGGCTGGATGCAACCATTTAAGAGATAGGGTATTAGACAAAAGGAACACCACTTATTTCATTTCCTCCTTGTTTTGAAATGATTTGTTAGCCAGCCTGTTTGACTTCGGTTTGACTTTCATATTTTAATAAAAGGTGGGTAATCCCTGCAATCCCAGAAGAAGGAAATGAGAAACCTGTCTGCTCTTTACTAGATATCAGAACAAACCAAATATGAACAGAAGGGGGAAAACCAGACTGGTTCTTGGTTCTGTTTGTGCAACCCTTTTTGCCAAAATTAAATGGAGTCCCAAACTCCCCCACACACACTGGGTGCCTACCTGCCTCTTCTCACTTACCCCAGCTGCCTCCCTGCCTTGTCCTGCTATCTCCTCCACCACTGCCTCTGCCATCTTCAGAGACAACAGCCTGGCTTCTCTTCCAGCAGCCAGGCCTGCTGTCTCTGTGTGTGTGCCTGCCTATCAGCTGATCAGAGTGGTCAGCTGGTGGTTGGGCACTTGAACACAGACAGCAGCTGTGCCTCTAGAAGGCCATGCCACTATGGCGGCAATGACACTGCCATACTGCTATCGTCATCATGCCAGAAGACGTGGCAGTGGCATGCCAAGGAGAAGACAACCCCTCCCCCACAGGACATAAACCAAACCCCGCATTTGCTCGTGTTTTGATTTTCTGCTTGCTTCATGGTGTTTCGTGGTTTGTAGCCAACAAACAAACCATGAATCATCACAAACCACCATTTTCAGATTCATGCCTATCTTATCTCTACTGTCTACCTAGAAACCCCTGAAAAGAGATGCTATAAGCCAAAATTGACTTGACAGCACATGATTATTAGTTATCACAGTCATGGCCTACCTCAGGGCCAAATCACCATGAACCCAAGACAGGTAGGGGTTCAGCATCTCCCAAAGTTGCTTTTGATAACTTTGCCACCACTCCTTTCAGAGACAACCTCAAAATACTTCCCGATCTGCAGAAGGACAAAATAGAAGGACTTGATGTTAGTATTACACCTAAAGTTTATTTTAAAAGAAGGTAAAGGCGGGAGGAATAAGGGGATGAGAGGGATTCTGAAAAATACTTCTACAGTTCCAGAATCAAAAAAAGATGGATACATGTTGCATCATGTGAAACAGGCTTCGCAAAACGTAACAATTTACTCTCAAGATGTCCAGGATTGCAAAAAATCTACTGGTGAATCATGGGAAACCTTGAATGCACTCCTTTCCTGGAACAGAGCTGAAATCACCCCCTTCTCAGAGTGAGATAATGAACCACATTTCTCCATTCACTATATCTACAGGGGCTACATCCCAATTACCTGTAATCCCTTTTTGAACTTAGTAAAGGTTACTGTTGCCTGGCTCTGGAGCTGTAAGTGCCTCCTTTAGCACAACTTGTGGGCAAGGATGAACAATGATGCAGGAACTTTAGATACACAGAGGAGAGCATTTAAATAGATGATCCTATTAACAATAGAGGTTAAAGAGATGTAAAACATCTAACTCCAAGAGTTAGAGCCCAACTTCATCACATTTCTTTGAAAGCCCTTGGAAAGTCAAAAAAATATGTTCTGAGATTCCATCTGTTTGGAGGGCAAAGTCCATTTAGATTAATTTCTTCATATTAGACAGTACAACACCATGTGTGTTCATTTCCCCCCTCATCTTGACTACTGCCCTTGGCTCCAAGAAGGATGCAAATTAGATTATCTCCAAGTTATTCCTTTCTCCAGTTTTGTCATATTGAGTTGCGATGTCTTGCTTGTCATGGATAGTTACCACATTCCAGTTTTCCAAATTTGGAAACCTAATTTGCATATTATGTAAAATTAAGTGACTTGATTTGCATATTTTACACACAGAATGTTGCAATGTATGTTTCAGCTTTTGTTTCATGTACTAACTAGAGATGGGCATGTAACGAAATGAATAATGAACCCCAGAGTGGATTTAGACCGAAATGAAACAAACAAACAAAAATTGGTTTGGTTTGGTTTGTTTCGTTAATGGGGGTGGAGATGTCTCCTACCAGGTGCTGATTCAGAGATCCAGTCTTCCTGGCTTCAGGGACAGTGACCAGGGGGAAAAAGGCAGATGGCCATGCTACAGCTGTAGCGCGGCCACGTGGTTGGCAGTAAAAATAAAAATAAAAATTCAATATAAATTTTTTAAAAACTGTGCCAACCCGGCCCCAGGGGTGACCAAGTTGGCACCCTAAAATCAAGGAAAAAATATTAAAAATAAAACCAGCACCAACCGGACCCCAGGGGTCATGTGGTCAGGGCTTGAAGGGGGGGAAGCCCCATGATACAGCTGTAGCGTGGGCCAGGAACCCAGAAGTTAAAAAACAATAAAAGAACAATAAAAATAAAACTTTTAAAAAAGGAGCGCCAACCCAGCCCCAGAGGCCACACGGTCAGCACTTCGGGGGATGATCCGGCGTGCAGGCCTGGTACCAGCTGTAGTGTGGGCCATGTGATCGGAGTAAAAAGACCCCAATAAAAATAAAATATAAATAAATAAATAAAAATAAAAAGGAGCGCTGACCCGGCCCCAGGAGTGGCCAGGGTGGCACCCTAAAATAAATTTTAAAAATTTAAAAAAATAAAACCAGCGCTGGCCCATCCCCAGGGGCCATGTGGTCAGTGCTTGAAAAAAAGAAAAATAAAAAAAATAAAAAACTGTGGGACTTGGTACACGGAAGCCCAAGTTCAAACTCTGGTTCAGTTGCAAAGCAAGGTTTAATTAGTGTCTTTATTTAATATCACAACTCCTTAGCCAAACCTACCTTACAATTTTTTTCAGAATGAAATAAAGAAAGGCAAACATGTCAGTCAGTCACATACATTTCCAGTAGGCACACATAAAGAAATAACGGCCAAAATCCTGTTCCATACATTACACTGAGTAAGGCTGATGATGTCATCAGGTGCAGTGCACAGGATCACATAACTTATAGAAACTGATTATGTGCAAACAGGATTTCAATTTTTGGAAATTAAAAATTTACAATCCCTTCAGAATATCCCAAGGCTCCCATGGAATCTCTTTTGCCATGGGAAAACCGTTGGGAGACACAGAAGGGGAGAAATCTTCAGTTTCCAAAAATTGTTGGCACTGGTAAAGCCATCCTGATTGTTGCAATCTTCCGAAATTTCTCCCTATCCTGCTGCCCCCAACACCTTCCTCACAAAGAAAGGGATTCCATGGCAATCTCATGACTTTCAGAAGGGAATTGGAAACATTTTTATTGATGAAATATCATCATAGGTGATGATGTCAGCAACCTTGCAAGGCATAATTTACAGAATGTGATCCTGCACAAATAGGGTTTCAGCCACAGACATTTTGGTATGCCCAGAAGCCTCTGGTTACATTTTACTACTGTTTTTGCTAACAGTTTTTTTCCTGATGGGGGAAAAACTACAGCTTTAGATGCATGCCACAGAAATCTCAATAGATGACATACTATCTATTTTTCCAGGGGGAAATGCAACCAAAAGTCAGGGGAAATTGCAGAAAAAAGGGGGGAAATGTGATTTCCATCAGTGACACAGACTAAATATTTTATTATAACTAGGAAATATTTGAGCTTAACTTTCCTTGATGGATGCAAATTTTCATCAGAATCTGTGAGTACAATTGCATCTTTCAAAGCAAGTACCTCCTGTATTTTGCTTCCATTTCTCAGAATAAATCCTTTCTAAATCTTCAGTTGTACTACCTGCTGTTTTTGTTTCAATGCTATGGAGTATATTGTAATAAAGAATGAGATTCATTGCAGAGCATGGGAACTTAACTTTTTTGATTACATTACCCAGAATCCCTTACTTGGGATAGTCATTTGCTGGATGTTCTGGTAGTTGTAGCCCAAAAAAGTAATTTGACAATCTATCAACAAAAAAGTAATTTGACAATCTATCAACAATCTACCAACAAATAGGCATAATGCCTATTTAATTTAACAAGACACATAATTGGTGAAGCAGTTCCAAGAGACTTATGGGGCTCCTGTGACAAATAAATTTATAATGTATTGCTATTTTTTCATTGTTATGCGCCATCAAGCTGATTCCAACCTACTGTCACCCTCCTATGGTCTTCTGTGAAGTACTTAGAAAAAATTTATGGGTCCTCCTTTCCAACAGTACACTGAAGCTTTGCAACTTCTGATGCAGAGTTTTGAGTGTTTGATAAAATTGTTTTTGCTATGCAGTGGAAGTATAGAGATCAAGAGTAGTTGGCTCCCGAGGAGACAGGGATGGGTCAGCTGGCCTCTTGCCCAGATTGGTCCATTGATTCTGGATAAAGGAACTTGGCAGTGTGCAAAGCCTGGTAGGCAGCCCAGAGAACCGGGGGGGGGGGGATTCAATCCATGTTTATACTCACAATTGCATTCTTCTATTAAAATCAAAATATTGTAAAATAAAATTAATATATTTCTTTTGAACGAATCCTAAGGTAAGTAACACACCAGGGACCCAAATGAGCATGATGCATGAAGTAGTCTAGACATCTCAAAACAGCCATACAATGGTTAAATACAGTAAACCAGGTGTAGTGTTTACCCCTTTTGTGATTAGTAATTCATAAGATTTGTCTGTGTTGATTGGTTGGTTGCAGACGAACGAGAGAGTTTGGGGAAGGAGCCTGAGGGAATTTAAGGCTCAGCCCAGCACTGAATTGGTCAGATAGGGACTGATTGAGTGACTGATAGGGAACTTACACTGACTGAGAGACTGTTAAAACCAGAGAGAGAAGAGATAGGATTTTGGAATTTCTGTGAGGAAAACTAAGTGATGAGTGCCTGTAAATTTAATTAAGAACAGGGTGTGCAAATGATTAGCATTGTTTGTAACCTAACTTTTGCATGTTTGAGCTATATTCTTTCTTTTGTTTGTACCTAAATATGTTACCCTTTATTACTTTGTAATAAATAAAATTCTTTTATCTTTATTCAGTTTAAGACCAGTCTGGAAGCATTAATCTACTAGAGAAGCTAGTTGGTGGCAGTAAAAGAAAAAAATTTAGAAGTGGTGCCTGTCACTAGATTGAGAAAGGGCCAGGGACAAAGCACGGCGATGGCACACAAACCATGTGCAAAAATTGTCAAGAAGAAGAAGAAGAAGAAGAAGAAGAAGAAGAAGAAGAAGAAGAAGAATTCAGCAGCAAGAATTAACCACTCAACAAATGCCTGGAACAAAATATGATTTTAAGCCTGGTGCCAACAAAGCAAGAAGTAAATTCCTTGGATGAAAACATTCTAAAACTGGGGTGCCATCATTGAAAAGGTCCTTTCTATATGCTGTGCTTTTTCAAATCCTGGGTCAAAGAGACAGGCCTCCTTGTGGATCTATGGGCATGGATAAACTGACACAGGGAAAGTATTAATTTAATTACAGGGACAATACTTTAGAGTAGACATGGCCATGACTTGGCGAAATTGTCTTTTCCATTTTTGGTTATCGTTTCCATTACGTAACAGAAACGGTAACGATAATTAAGCCGTCAGAACTCGAACTCGAACCGAAAAAAGAAAAATTTGATTGGGTTTTTCGTTTTCGTTTGTATCATCACGGCGATCGCGCAATGCGAAGCACAGAAAAAGTTTTTAAAAGTTTTTTTTTTAAAAACCCAACTCCCGGCCAAAAAAGCAGGCGAAAATATGCCTGCCTGAGGCTTTGCAACCTACCAGAGGGGTGGTTTCTGGGGGGTCCCCAGCCTTTCCCCCCCTTCTCCTTTCCTGGGCTGCTTGCACCAGGCTGGGGGGGGGTCATCCTCGTCATCTCGCTGCCATGTCATGCGGTGGGGGGGGATCCAAAATAGCGACCACAATTTTTCTTTTGAAATTGTGGTCAAAAAACACACCAAATCACCACAGAAACATGTGAAATTTATTTATTTTAAATGCCTGAATTTTAATAGTAGCAGCAGTGGGGTTTTTTATAGCAATAAAACGTCATATTTATTTTATTTTATTTTATTTTATTTTATTTTTTATTTTTTTAGACCTGCCCATTTGGGCTGGGCATGGGATGGGACCATGCAAATTGTTTGAACCATTCCACCAATGGCATTGCCAGGTTTTTGACTGACACTTCTGGATGTCTCAGAGGGCATAAAAAGCTGAGGCACCTTCCAGAAATCGCAGTCGGGTGTATGGATGTGGTTGAGGGAGGAGGGCTGGCTGCTGGTGCTGTTGTGATCCAATCGAGATTGAGGAGGGAGGCTGGAGGCTTTAGGATTTAAGTTAGGCAGGCAGGGAGAGAATTGAATTTAGAAAATAATTTCTTTGATTCCCTGCAGCTTTGTCTGCTGAAGGGAATAGCAGTTTATTCTTTATTTCTTCTCTGGCAGTTTGTGAGGATTTTTTTCTGATATTGGATAAAGGGGGAGGTTCGACTAGGAGTGGGAGGTGTGGATTTATTTTAAAAATATATTATATACTACCATTTATTTTCTATTTTTCCACCTTCAATTTGCTTGCACACATTCACATTTGGGGTGCAAGCCAAGAACAGAACCTCTATCCTAAGTGATATCCTAACTGCCCACTCGCCCGCCGCCCGCACCGCCACCTGCCCGCAGCCCGCGCCGCCCACTCACCTGTCCCCCCCCCCCGCCCACCGCCTAGGGCACAAAAACACCTAGCGCCAGCCTTGATTGTGGGACGCCCCTATGCTCTGGGACAGTCAAATCACGCTAAATCGTGGTGGAAATGACAAATGACAAACGACAAACGGAAATGACAAATTTTTGAAAATTTTCACGACAAACGGAAACGACCCAAAACAGACCCATTCCGACAAACGAAAACTCGAAACGTCATTTTTTCTGGTCGTGCCCATGTCTACTTTAGAGGGTATTTATTCAACACCAGGTTCTTGAATTCAGCCTGAAACTGGATAGACACTGACTGAAGGCCTTTTTGGATCTGTATTATAATCTTCCTGGTTGTGGATGTTGGTATCATTCTGGCAGCAACATTTTACCTCAGTTTTGATTCTTGAATCATTGCAAGGAGGGCCAGCACAAAAGCTCATTATAAGTAATCCAAATGAAAAGTTATCAAAACTGCAGAACTGTGGCTAGACTGTGTCTACCTAGGAATCATAGCTTGTTTACTTGCTAAAGTTAATCTAAGATATCACATGACATTGAGTTCAAGAGAATCTGGTTGGTCAGCTTGCTTTCCAAAGCTTGGTGATACTGGGGGACAGCTGTTAAAAACAGACCGCCAACATCATAGTGGCAACAGCAGAAGAAGTGGAACTCTTACTGTTCCTAGTGTTGTCACTGAGAATCACCATAGTGTGGTTAATGGCAGGGATGCATCTGACATTTGTCATTGCCCTTCATGGCTAGTTGGCCAAGCCATTTTGACTGAGGCTGATTAGAGTAATAATTCAACACATATACATTTGAATAGCTTGCCATACATCATGTTGTTATCAAATCACAACACATAGGGCCTATGAACCTTAAGTCAAGATCATATTGTTACTCAAAATAAATGCCAAATAAAGTTGTGGCAGAATCAGAAAAAATGTCAATTGTTTTGATTTCTGATACATCAATGTCAACAAATCACAAAATGTATGATTTTTGTGATGAAGTAAAACAATTTGTAAATAACCTTTTGAGCCATTTTATAGTTTGACAAACTGATTAATTAAAAATTACTAAAATCAATCAATGCATTTCATTGGGGGGGTATAAATTGGTATGAATACAAATTGGCAAACTAGTGGTTTTTGAATGTACTTTCCCATTTGTTTTTTAGTTTGTGACCATCTCTACTGCCAAATAACCTTTGATGAAAGCCCTGATGTTTTTGTAAAGTGGATGGCATTTTTTCTCCTTTTATCTCTATATCCAGTTATTGCCTTTCTTCTTAATCTTCAAAGTCACTTCTTCAGTTCCAACCATTATGTTAATGCATGTACAGCAGCACACTAGTTATATCCCACTGAGGACAATAGAATATGATAAGCAAATAACTCATTATGCTTCGAGAACCCTTCAGAGTGAAATTGGCAGAACAAGTTTGAGCCTCAGAGCAAAAGCCTTTTTGAACACATACATAGGATTACAATAGAGTAGAACAATGCAGTTGTCAATAGTAAGCGAATGTCACTGTTTTAACAATAGACAATGCATCATCACAAGGTTAACCTGTCTCAACACAGTTGTCAGGCAAAGGAAAAATGAATCACTCCAGAAAGTATTTGTGTCATATGAAGGGACTTTTAAGGGCTTTTGCGAAGATAACATAGATTTCTGCCTCTTATCTACATGTGTGAACTTGTCTTCCTCAATTTGTCTCTGTCAGGATGAGAATCACTTCCTACATCAAGAGCTATCTGAGAAGTGTACATAACATAACATCAAGAGAATAGCAAAGCATTTTGAGGTAGAAGAAATGTGTTCTGTGGCATAGTCCAGAGGAAATCCTCTCACAAAGGCGCCCTACTGAGGCAACAAGGCTTTTGCCCTGAAAAAAAGATTGTATTGAGAGATATATTAGGATGCTAAATGTGGTCCCCTACTTTTCAAATCACACTTGCATAATGCAGTTGTAGAGGTTAGAGGACCCACCTAGCATCTCTTGAGCAGATTTCCACCTAGTCAATGCAATATCTCCTTCCTCTGCTTTACACCCCAACACTTCTTCCCAAAGTTCACCCTGGGGGTGGGGACACAGGGTTGCAAAAGACATGGGAATCTGTTCCCCCAGTGTTATTAATTCCACTAGTAGATGGACACAGCAGAAGGAAATTCATGTAATGCATGCCACGTGATAGATAATGCTTAACATCTTGACCTGTATTTGCACAAACTGGTAAATAGAGATGGGCACAAATAAAAAAAATGGTGTTTTGGTTTTTCGTTTTTTGTTGAGAGGTCTGTTTCGGTTCATTTCCGTTTTTCATGAATTTTTGGAAAAATTTCGTTTTTGTTTTTCATTTTTCATTTCTACCCACTTTTGCGCAATTTTTAAAGCATTTTCGTGCGTGGGCGTCCCCCAATGCCCCAGACCAGAGGGAAAACACTAAAAAAAGTTGATGCTGGCAGAGACACAGTATAGAGTAGATACACAGGGAGGCTGCAAAGGCAGTGGCGGGCATTGCCCAGGGTGCAAGGCAGCCACAGAGTGACTGCACTGCAGGGCAGGGGAGGGTACTCACTGAGAGGTATGCATGCATGCACACAGGGAGGCTGCAGGACTGAAACTAGAGTCACAGAGACAGAAATCCCACCCTAACTCCCACCGGAGACTGCAAGGAGGACGGGGTCTGCCAGAGCTTTTTATGCCCTCTGTGGCTGCCAGACCTGCCCAGTCTGCAACCTGGGCATGCTATTGGTTGAACATGATCCCATCACATGGTTTGCCTCCATTTTGTGGTGGTGACACCCATTTTGTCATCCTTAAAGGGAAAAGAAAAATACATTGCGATGGGAGAAAGACAAAAACAAACGTTTTAAGGACCCCAATCCACTGGTAGGTAATAATTTCAAATAATTATCACATTATCACTGCATTTTTATGGATGGCCAGGGCATTTTAATACCCAAGAAATCAATATTAGGCATCTGGGAGCCATTTTGGGTCGATGTCCCCGAACTCCCCTTAAAGGAAAAAAATACAGCAATCTGAGAAAAGACATAAATGCACGTTTTAAGGACCCTACCCCCTGGTAGGTATTATCAGACAGTATAAATAATTATTGCTGGGTTTTTATGGATGTCCAGGGCATTTTTTAACATTTAAAACAGCTCATTTCATTGTGTGTTGCCATTAACGAAAATGAAACGTAACAAACCCAATTTTCGTGGTTCTGTTCATTTCATTCCATTTTCATCACAATTTTCATTATTCATTTCATTACATAACGGAACAAATAACGAATAACGGAAACAAAAAAATGTTCGTTTCGTGCCCATCTCTACTGGTAAATGATCCTGGCTTTGCGCCAGACATGAATATGACCGTAGGAAAAAGAAAAGCCAGAGAACTGAAGCTTTGATAAGCATGTAGCACACTTGGCAAAACTGTAGTGCAAGAGTATTTCATAGGAAAGGATTTGTACAGTTAAGTAATGAGGAGAAAATAACCCTCTACATTTTCTTGGGACTAATGCTTCATTGATTGCCTGACAGGAACAGGATTAATATATTTTCTCTCTGCTTCTCTGAATCAAAAATATTTTTGGGAAGGAAATGATTTCCCCCCCCAGCAAACTTGAATTAAACTCTTAAGACCCTTTACAGTAATTATTTATGGATTGTATACTGCAGTGGGAAAAGTGGATGAACTAGAAAATGAAGGAAGGAAGCCATTATGACTGGCCCCACCTTACTACTTGGCAAAGGGGAGAAAGTTATTCAGGATGTAAATGCTATCCTAGGGCAACTGTTTCTCCTCAGCCTCCTAGTCTTCCCTTTCTCCTAGAAGAAGAGTGTGTGACATGCAACCGTTCCTGTGCCTTCTGAAGAGGACTTCCAGAAGGGCTTTGCTCCATTGGTACATGCATGGTGAGGAAAGGCCATCAGGCAGAGTAAGGAAGTAGCCTCAGCTAAAAGATTAAGGCACCACCACTTTTGGAGGCATGTGCTCTTTGCCCTGCAGCCTGCTTTTCTCCTGTAAACTAATTTAATCCACTTGGATCTATAAATTCAATCTAATTGGTGGGTTGGAATCCTAGGTAGGGTCTGAGGCTTTCACTAACTTGCTGCCTTCAGGTGTGACGAAGGATGTGTTCCATCATCCACATTCATTTGAAAGTTCCATTGATTTATGTACCTACTAGATTTGCCATGGGGAAGAGACTGAGGGGGATCAGTAAAAAGGAAGGAAAAGATTCATATACTTGTTCCCCAGAGCATTTCCACTGTGAAAATCACTATCTACATGGCAATTGAGCAAGGGTTAGAGTGAAGACTTCTACAAGCACCAATAAATCCTCTGATTTCCATCAAACAATCTAGGGTTCTATGGGCTTCAGCCTAGACATCTGAGCTCAGAAAAGCTAGTTTTTCGATATTTGCAAGAGTCTTTCAGCCAACATAGCCAGTGGACAAATGTAATGGAAGCACTATAATGCGAAGACGTTTGTGTGGCATATGGCAAGTGTGCCTTTAGTATCTAACGGCTCAATTACATTATTAAAATGAACTAGGAGCTGGATTTTTAAAGTCCATTCAAAGTCATGCGGCATGTGTGTCCTCCAGGGACAACTTTTATCCAATAGTAAGCTGTGTTGTACGCTGGTCGATAGGGCTATAAAAATTTAAAATTGTTGCCTTTATAAGCCAATTGGCACCATGGGGCTATATTTTCACATTTTTCTGGGACCCTTGTCTTTCATCTAAAAAGAAAGAGAAGGAGAGTTATTCCATTGTTTCGCCTCCACTTCTCCATCCCAATTTCAAAACAATTTCAAAAACAAAGCTAGGGGAGATAGCAGTTTACACATAGACATGAAGAAGGAACATGCAGAAATGAGCAGGTCAGCCTGCTCATTCTTTGATGAGCTGCTAAGAAGGGCAAAAACAATACCTTGATAGATGCTGGATAAGAAATTATTTGGCTGCCTGGTTCCAGTGAGGTAGGCACTGCCACCACCGTCTTTTCTTTCCCTTTCTCACTTTAGAAATGTACATTTTGCCTTGATAAAGAGATAACAACAGATGATTCTTCCCTTTTTTACCAACCTGCCTTGTTCCAGAACCTGTTTGCCCTAGTCACTGCAGTTCTCCACAGAAAGAGAGAAAGAGCAGGCAGGCTACAAGGGATTAATGTGATTTCTCTGCATTTCTCATGATGTTTTAATAATTGTTTTACTTACTTGTATGTCTTTCAAATTGGAACAGCACTAGATCACTATTAAAGATAGAAAGCAAAATACTACAGGTCAGACAACAAGGGTATCCTAAAACCGAAAAACTATGATCCTGGCATCCAATACCTGACAAATCCAATAGATACAATTTACCAGGACACAAGCAAGCACTCAGCCCAAAACAATTCAAAATAAATTGCATTCAAAATTGATCTAAAATAAATAACTCCCTCACAGTAGTTTAAATAATTTGTTTTCTGACCAAAACAGCAGGAGCAGCAACAAGAACCATATGTGCCTAGCACATATATGTAAGTGGATTTTAAAAAACCATTTTAAACATGATAAATCCAGTGCAAAAACAGGAGTACTACAATGTGTAACCAAGACCTAAATCTCTTTTTAGGGCCTGGATTCCTAAGCCACTGTTGAAAATAATCTCATTGCTGTTGTTATTCTAGCAGTGAGCTAATTGTTCAAGATCATATGACTTATTATTTATTAGTGATGGGCATGAAATGATCTTATGGTTTTGCTTTTCATTTATCATTTAATTCCCTAACAAAACGAAAAGTGAACTGCTCCTTCAAAGAAAAATGAAATAAAACAAAAATTTTCGGTTCATTGCATTTCATTTTTTTTTTTTCGAGAGGAGAGCGGTTTCCTATGGGAAAGTAGTTTCCTATGGAAACCACTTTAAAAACCCTGCACCATTCCTCCCCCACACAGACACACTCAGTTGGGTGGGGGAATGGCGCAGGGTTTTAAAACTTTTTTTGTCACCAAAGCCCCATGCGCCAGCTGATCGGCGCTTGCTTCAGTGGTAAGAAAATGTTTAAAAAGCCTGTGCCCCCCACTCCAAAATGCCTGATCAGGTAGGGGAAAGCACAGGCTTTTTAATTTATTTTTTAATTTTTTAAAAAATTGCTGGCAAAGCAAGTGTCAATCATCTGGCGTGTGGAGCTTGCTTAGGGGGGCTAAAAAGGTTTTAAAACCCTACACTACCCCCCAATGTGCCTGATCGGTTGGGGGAAAGCGCGAGCTCTTTAAACTTTTTTTTAGTTCCCGGAAGCAAGTGTCAATCAGCTGGTCTGCTGAGCTTGCTTAAGGTACTAAAAAAAAGTTTTAAAACCCCAAGCTTTCCCCCCAACACAACTGATTGGGAGGGGGAAAGCACAGGCTTTTAAAACATTTTTTGCCAGCGACTGAACCCCCATGCGGCAGCTAATCATTACTTGGGGAAGGCAGCCACACTGGCTTCCCAACTATTTTCAGAGGGCTCCTACCGAGCTGTCGTCAGCTGGACCCTTTTAAAAATGGCCCAGTCACCACCAGGGTGTCCCAACCATTTTCAGACAGCTCCTGCTGAGGTGTCATCAGCTGGACCCCTTTAAAAATGGCCCAGCCAGCACCAGGGGGACTGGGCCCTTTTTAAAGGGGTCCAGCTGATGACAGCTCAGCAGCAGCCCTCTGAAAATGGTCAGGACTCCAGTTGCAGACTCTTGTGCTGGCACCTCGGCTGCCGCTTGCTTCAGCAGCAAAAAATAAGTTTTAAACCCCCACATCTTTGCCCCATTGGGCGCATTGGGGAAAATGGCATGGGGTTTTAAAATAAAATGAAAAACAAAAATAAACAAAAAAGAAATGAATTTTTTAAAAAAAATTCAAATGAAACAAAATGGGGGGACAGCTTTTTTAGTTTTATCAGGACTAAACATTAAGGCTGATTGTGGGATTATGAAAAGGTAGCAAGGCCCTTAAGGTCAGATGTAATTAATTTGAGCATTAAGGTATATCAGCCCCACACATCCCTGAGAATGTGATCTTAGATTGATACCTAGGAAGGTGTTTTGTGCCAAAGTGCTCATGTAATACATCTTTAAGGGGTTTTCTGATCAAAACAAATTGAAAGAGGTTTTGTTTTTTGGATGGTGAGACTGAGTATCAGAATGTCAAAGAATGTGTACATTCTATTTAACCTACTTCTTTCTACCCACCATGCCTTCTAAAACCCAGTTGCAACAATACAGTGCTTTGCTCCCAGCCCTTTCGCTGCCACCAACTAGCTTCTCTAGTAAATTAATACTTTCAGACAGTTTTAAATTGAATAAAGATAAACTAAGTTTATTTATTACAAAGTAGAATTAAAAGCATAAAGAGTAATGTGCTTAGGTACAAACAAAAGGAAGAATATAGCTCAAACACACTAAAGTAGGTTACATCCTGTTCTTAAGTTTGCAGACACTCAACACTTAGTTTTCCTCACAGAAGTTCTTAAATCCTATCTCTTTTCTCTTTAGTCCTAACTGTCTCACAGTCAGACCCTATTTGACTCTGTCTCAGACTCTATCAGTCTCTAAGACAGTGTAAGGTCCCTATCTGTTACTCAGTCAGTCCCTATCTATCTTTTCCTCAGTAAGTGTAGGTCCCCATCTGACTAATTCAGTGTTGGGCTGAGCCTTAAATCCCCTCAGGCCCCTCCCCAAAACTCTCTCATTGATCGACAAACAACCAATCAACATAGACACATATCATGAATTATTCATCACCAAGGGGTAAACGCCACAGTAGCCTTTACCAAACTTGAAAGAATTGTAAAGGTAAGTCAGGGGAGGTTTATCTGTAAGTTTGGTGACTAGAGGTGCCTTGGGGACATTTTCCTTGGGGTACCCTTCTTTAGGGGCACATAACTCAGACATCAAAAATCCAGTCTTCATCAAACCTAGAGGGATTGTAGAGGAGAATCAGCAAAGGTTCCCTGCAATTGTAGTATCTCCAGGTGCCATTGTATCTCCCAATGAATTGATGAATCAAACCCCACTAAAATCACTGATTTATATATGTCAGGGGTTGTAGATTTGTATGAATATGAATTTATGAATTAGTGATTTTTGAACAAATTTTGCAATACATTTTTAAATTCACACCCACCTTTATGGTTATTAACATCTTTAGCCTTCACTCCATAGGTCTAAGATTTCTAAGATTTATGATTAATGTTCCTTTACAGGGGAGTCAGGCATGTCAAGAGTGAGTTGCACAGTGATGAGCAGAGTATTGGTTTAAAAGAAAAGCCAGAGGCTTTTAAAGATGATTGAGGGTGTGCTCTTAATTGTTGCTTCAACCATTGAAGACTTTAAGGGAAGTACCAGTATTTGTGTGAGAGAGCTATAAAAGAGCTATAAGTATGATTAGAGAAGAAAGTCCTTATGTGGTGGACTCAGTACTTTGGCAATACTTGGTCTGCAGTTCTAAAAATTGCTTTGTGTGAAGTATATGGAGATTTACCACAAGTGTTCAGATTCCATTTGAATTCAAGCCATCCTTTGCTTTTTTGAATGGATAGGGGAATACTTCCACTTCCACAGAGAATTCAACTATAAATTGTCAATTAGGGCCAAACCACTGCTCAGTGAAGCAGGGGAAATGTTCTTATATAAATGAGATTTGGCTTGGCTAATTTAACAAAACTTGAGCTTTAATTGAACACTAGCATAATTGTAGTAGAAAGCATTTGCCTCAGCTTGCGCTGGGTTAACTGAACTGCTGCTGCCCTTCATTCACAGGGCTTTCATTCATATCCTACTTAGCCACTTCAATTTTTTTTGTGAAGTGTGTCATTCAGAGAGCAGATTTCCATCAAGGGCTGTAAATTAAGTACAATATCTTCAGCAAGACGTGTTGCTAAGAAAAGCTATTTAAGCCTGTGATCTATGTAATCTATAGCGGCTGACCATTATTCTGTGTGAGAAGAAGCTGTACAGCTCATCTTTATCTTCCAGAGAGGAGTCTGTTTTTTAAACTGGGGGCTTACTTCATTGACGGCAGCTAAGTTTAGCAATTTCTACTGCTCACTGCTTAATGGGATTTGTGGGCATCGTCGAGCTAAAGTGAAATGGAATAATACTTTGGTTTCAGAGTAACTGGGTTTAAGAGAATTTTGCAAGACAAATATTTCTTCTAAAGTTTTGCCTTAACCAACAAGCAAAGTCTTGATATACAAGCACTGGAGCAGGTCCCATGATCACAAGTGAGCCAATGGTGGCTCTCTCCCTGCTGGATTGTGAGCGATTGTCTGGAATGTTCCATCTCCATTAGCCTCCAAAGCAGAGGGAAGAGAGAGGAATAGAGCTCTCCCTTGCACCAGTTTCTTCATATTTATATTTTTCTTTAGTTTGTTTTTAACATTTTTCTTATTTTTTTCAAACCATATTCAGTCATGGAGCAGCTAGTCAAGTGTGTATATGGATACAAATTGCATATTATTATTGTCACATTAAAAATACAGAGTAAAATCCAGTTGTTAGTCCCAACTAGAGCAGATTCTGCAGCCAGGTACCTAAACCATGGTGTGGTTTTAGCCAACTTTTATCCAACTTCTTTTGTGAGTTTTGGCATTTGGTGTGTACAGTATGTGGCCTATGGGGCCCCAGAACAAATCACCTGAGTTTCCATTATTTCTTATGGGGAAATTTGCTTTGATATAAGAATGTTTTGGTTTATAAGCATGTTTCCAGAATAAATTATGCTCCTAAACCAGTGTATTACTGTAGTCCTTAAACTGATTGGTTTTTACAAGAGAGTTAAGTACACACTTAAGGCTATAGTCATGAATACAAAGAATATTGGAACTGAGCACAGTAGGACTTGCTTCCAGATTAATATGCACAATCATTACTGCACATCTTTCCCACTGAAATGAAAGGTAATTTGGAAAGTTTTAATATTGCTTGATTTATCTCCTTGCAGTTCTTTTCTGTTGTAGATAGTAATTAGCAATAGTAATTTAAAAGTTCTTATTGCTGATTTAAGGCAGTTGTAGAAGAAATACTGATATATGATTTAAATATAATTCAAAGTGATTGATTGATTGATTGATTGATTGATTGATTGATTGATTGATTGATTGAATTCATTGAAGCAGACCTAGGCAGACATTTTAGTGTTAACCAAAACACAAGAAAAGGCAAAAATATAGACTTGGGCAATCTAAAATGAGCAAACACATATCATGATGTTCAGTCTAGCACATCATGAGGCTTTGGGATTATGTGGGACCACATGTGCTATTTGAAAACTGTGTGAATATTAAATGCACTGATGTGTTGGAAAAATGTGCTTAGGGATTGGTTACATGTGGGTTTACAACTATTTTTGAATCAGATTTAGCATGTTTGAAATTGATTTTAAAATTTCTGGCTATACAACACACAGGGAAGGATGGACTTAGCCCCAGAGCAGGCTTCATATGGGGTTCAAGGTCTTGGAAAAGCAAGGGTCTTCAGAGACCCAATGATCTAGGAATTTGGCCTCTTGGGTCTCTAAAGGTCCAGGAACTATGGAATCCAGCATTTCCTTGACCATGTTGGGTTTGAATGACTCTAGTTCAGCCACAGAAGCCATGACTTACAGCCTGTCTCTTCCTTAACAATTAGCCCATCTTTCTATGCTTGCTTTGTGCCTTTTCCTTCTCAAGAGAGAGGAGCATCTATTTCTGTTCCTCTTTTGCTCAAATTGGGAAGGTGGGGGAGCCAAAATATTTTGTCTTGCTCTCGGCTGCAGGAGAACACTTTCACGGGGCTTTCAAAATACTTGTCAACTTGTCAAGGTATCTCACCAGGTTAGAACAGCATACATTGACAAGGAATTTAGTCAGTATTGATTGCATCTGTAGGAGAAATGCATACAAGTGTATGAATGTCAGTGCCCACAATAAAAGAGATATGCTAGGAAGAAACAAGATTGAAATGCTATAAAATTGAGGTGGGGAGATTTTTTTTATTTTTTTTTTTTTTTGCATTCCTAGGTGAGCCCCAAAAGTTTGGATCTTCTTTTCAGATACTAGCATCCCAGTCACAGTCATGAGTAGATGTGAAGTCCCATAGACCCTCTTTGGTAGCCCTTTAAGTTCTAGATCATATTTTCCACCACTGTAGGCAAAAGTGACTGCTGATTGGTAACTGAAGTGCTCATGCTTTGGAAACATATGTGTTTTTGCCAGTCTTGAAGTCAAAGCTGGTTGGGTGCATGGGAACCTATTAATGCTTGTCACTCTTCAGATCCAGGCAGTTCAATGACAGTTGCAATAGGAGGTAATGACAAATGGTTTTCTGGTAATTTCACACAGTTTATGGTAGCTCCAATAAGCCTCTTTTCCAACAAAGAATGCAGAGTGCCTTTGGAAGTCTGAATAGATGAATGACAGTTTTAAGCTTCAACATGCATGCTTGCCCCCCCCCCAATGCTTTTATCGGCATTCTACCAATCAAACTAATACTTGAGCTGCAGTCTAAGCAATTTCCTAGTTAATAGAAATATGCAAGAAATTGTAAGTGTGCACAATGTTGACGTTTCATTTAGGTTCGCAAAGAGACTTTGGACTGAACATTCAATACTGCAGTCTGTATTAGGCTGCAAAATTACACACTTTTTCCTGGGAGTGTTTTAATTGGTGGGATGTACTTTGGCATAGACATTATAGGATTGTACTGTTTTTATTCTAAAGGCTAGGGCTTCAGTTTGTGTTAGAAGAGAAATGAAAAAATGTTCACAATTATTTGAAGTATTCCTAAAGAAAGGGATTTAGCTGCGAGCACTAGCGTAGTTTGGGAGGGGACATGGGGCAAAACCCCCTGGGGCACAGATGTCTGAAGGCACTGAAGGAACTGGTAGGGTTGAGAGAGCACCCCAATGTGCTCTTATATAATAACATGGAAATAAAAAGAGATTAGAATATATAAGTGTTCTGTTCTTTCCCCAAAGGCATGTAATGAACTGTTTTCTAAGCATTTACAGTATTTCAATAAAAGTCACAAAAGAAAAGAAAGTAGTAGTAGTAGTAGTAGTAGTAGTAGTAGTAGTAGTAGTAGTAGTAGTAGTAGTAGTAGTAGTAGTAGTAGCAGCAGCAGCAGCAGCAGCAGCAGCAGCAGCAGTACCTTAAAGATTAGTACAAGTAGAGAAAAATTACTTAAAGTGGTGAAAATGGAGAATACTTTAGAAACAAGAGAAACAAAGGCCTAATATAAGGAACAACAATTTGAAAGTAAATTTAACAGCTGGAAAAATAAATATCTAAGCATGATACTTATTCAATATGATGATGGCTAAAACTGGGGACCATTAAGTAAGAAAGCAAAGGTTTGATTTTTGCTGCACAAGAACAATCACTCCAAAGCAATGTGATGAAAACTAAGCTTCAAGGAATTCGTGTCAAAAGCAAATGTTGACTGTGCTAAGAAAAAGATCTGTGAATGTCCAAAGATTGCACAGATTACAAAATTAAACAGGATAGAGTGGCAAAATTAGTGTGCTGGTCATTATGCAAAAATATAACTTGCCATACTTCAAAAACCCATGGGAATATTATGTAGAGAAGGTGTCAGAACATAGCCAAGTCAAGATATTGTGGGATTTCCAGATCCCAACTGATAGACACCTTGAACATAACACACCAGACATCTTAGTAATAGAACAAAGAAATGTCTGGATCATTGACACTGTAATTCCAGGGGGTGTGAGATCTGGGCACTTATTGGATGCACTGCAAGAAGGAGCTCTTGGTGCCAGTTCCTAATATTCCCTTCATCTCTAGCCACATGGGTGTGCGTCGTTATGACTGCGTCACCCCAGTTCTGGTTCACCTGCATTGGTTGCCCATTGCGTCCCGGATCAGATTCAAGGTCTTGGTTTTAGTTTATAAAACCCTCCATGGCTTGGGCCCAGACTACCTGGCAGAGCGGATTGCCCAGCGATCAACTTCGGCCCGACCAGTTCGGCAGTCGCGAGCACACTCGCTTTGGGTTGTCACTCCCCGAGAGGCCCGAAGAACTTCCACTCACAACCGGACCTTCTCGGTGGCTGCCCCATCATTGTGGAATAGCCTTATTATTATTATTATTTATTTGTTGCATTTATACCCCGCTTATCTACATTGTGTACTCTAAGCGGCTTACAAGGCTTCAAGGCTTCAATAGCCACACAAATTACAAGAAATGCACAGATAAAAACAAATAATAATAACGCTAGACAAAGTTAAAACCTTATAGCACCTCAATAACCAATGGTAGGCAAAATAGTTTTGCGATGGCAGTTAAGAATTAGGTCTTTAACGCCTTCCGGAAGGCCAGCAGGGACTCTGCAGAGCGCACTTCACTGGGGATGGAATTCCAGAGGCTAGGGGCCACCACTGAGAAAGCCTGGGTCCGAGTACTCATCCTCCGATACGCTCTGCCAGGTAGTCCAGTCCCAAGCCATGGAGGGTTTTATAAACTAAAACCAAGACCTTGAATCTAATGCGGGCTGCAACGGGCAACCAGTGCAGGCGGGCCAGGACTGGGGTGATGTGGTCATCATAACGACGCACACCAGCCACCAGCCTGGTCGCTGCGTTCTGTACCCGCTGCAGACGGGAGAAGAGTCAAGGGCCCCCATGTAGAGGGCGTTACAGTAGTCCAGCCTCGAGATCACCAGAGCTTGGACCACTGTTCTCAGAGAGTTCGCCAGTCTTGCGATCCGACGGAGATGGTAATAGGCGGCCCTGGTCACCGACGCCACCTGGGACTCCATGGTGAGCGCCGGGTCCAGGAGCACACCCAGATTCCGCGCCCTCTCCGCGAGATGCAGGGAAACTCCCCCAGACAGGGGAGAGGGCCACCGTGTCCGTCTTCTCAGGGTTGAGCTTAAGCCTGTTCCCTTCCAGGCACCCGCCGAGGATCCTCACAGCTTCCACAGCAGAGGTTGTAAAGGAGAAATAGAGCTGCGTGTCATCAGCGTACTGATGACAGCAGACTCCAAAACTCGGATGACCCCGCCAACGGCCTTACGTAGATGTTAAACATCATGGGGACAGAGACGACCCCTGTGGAACCCCACAAGGGAGAATCCAAGGGGCCGATAACCCCCCATGCTGCACATACTGTGCGGCCCTCCAGGAAGGAACGGAGCCAACTGCAGCAGTGCCTCCGATTCCAACCTCAGAGAGCCGGTTGCCAAAGGCCGCTGACAGATCCAGGAGGACCAACAGGGTAGAGCAACCCCTGTGAGAAGGTCATCATCTTGAACCCGGACTTGGATCGAGGCACTGCGATCCTCCAGGTATGACTGCAGCCGGACCGCCGCCACCCTCTCGATCACCCTGCCCAGGTTTATAATTTGTTTCATCCACCGCCAGGCCAGGTTTTTTCAGAATTTTACCACCGTCTCCTTCAGACTTTTTGAAGGAGGCGGTGGCGATGGCAGAAGCCCATTCCCTCTGGCAGCTCTAATTAGCCAGGCAGGGCAAGGGTCGAAAGGGGTGGAGGCAGGCCGGCAATGCGCCAGTGAAGTGCGCTCTGCAGAGTCCCTGCTTGCCTTCCGCAGAGCCTTGAAAACCATCTTTTTCTGCGAGGCCTTCGGTGACCAGGTTTAGTTTTTGTTTTGTTTTTTGTTTTTTTCCCACCATCCACTGTTGCTGCTAGTTATTTGTGCTATGAGTTGCTCTCTATGCCACACTCGTTTTTTATGATAAGGTGTGTTACGGTTTTAATGTTTTTATTGTAATGTTGCCTTTTTGACTTTGTTGAAATCTTGCTGTTATGTTGCTGACCTGATCAGCCTTCTGTAAGCCGCCCAGAGTTCCTCCGGGAAGATGGGCGGGGTATAAATCCAATAATAAATAAATAAATAAATAAATAAATAAATAAATAAATAAATAAATAAATAAATAAATAAATAAATGCCTGGCTGGTAGTTATGTAAGCACCTTTGGGAAGAAAGTTTCTGTCAAGGCCATTCCCAGCTCCCAGTATTGACAGCTGTTCCTCCTGTCCTTTCATGATTCCTCAGGATAAAGGGAGTTGAGTGGTCTTACCAGGTACTTATTAGAGCAGCATCCTTGGAGAGCTGGGTAAGTTTGTGCAGCAGTACATCTTCAAGGTTAGCCCATTACCTCAGAATATGGAAGAGAGGAAGATCCTATAGGCCCCCGAGAAGCCTTGAATGGGTCTTGGCCTTGGGCATCCTGGAAGAGACAGAGTGATGAAGGCAAGCATGTCAGTTTGTGCCTGCTGTGACTGGAAAGGTGTGTGCAAACTGGAGAGGTCTGGGATTTATTTTGCCCAGATGGAAAAATCTGAGGACTCATGCTGAGCATGGCCAGCTGAAGATACTGTTCTGAAGACTAAGTTTGTATTAGACAACACGCATGTGGGCAGAACAGGAACTTATCGGTCCTCAGCTGTGCAAGATCAAAGGATGCTTTACAAGACCAGCAGGAAGCAGGACAACCGCATACTGAAGTACAGAGGTACAATGGAAGCAAATTCTGCCCCAGAGAGAGAAAGAGAAGGCAGGCTGGGTGAATACCACAGAAAAGGCAGAGCATTGGCTCTGTGTGTGTGTGTGTGTGTGTGTGTGTGTGTGTGTGTGTGTGTGTGTGTGTGTGTGTGTGTGTGTGTGTGTGTGTGTGTGTGCTTTTTAAGTTGGGAGACAATCCCAGGAATGCAGGCAGAAAATGAGCAGGGATGTATTGCCAGGGAAACAGCCTCAAAAACATTTCCAAATATAAAGGCTCTTTGCGTTGGTGTGAAAAATCACAGCTGCCATATAAAAAAAGGAGTTTTGTGCATGCAAAATTCAAGAAGGCATGAGAGCGCAGCACCCTTGAAGGAGGACAGCTCAGGCCAAGGTTTTTGAAGTACAAAGACCTTTCAGTACCACTGTGGTCTGTCTACCATCATACACCACGAACTCCTAACTTGTGGCATACTCACTCTCTAGAGCTTGGTCTATTCTACATCAAAAGGCATTATGGAGAGGATCCATGTAAACCATTTTCTTGCAACAGTCAAAAGAATATGGAATATCTGCTACTCCTGCCTTCTGGCTCACCACTGCAGGAACAGGCTGGTGAGTTACCATGACTTCTGTTATGATGAAGATTTGCAGTTTAGCTCTTTCCATTTTATGTGTCCTACTCCTTTGCACAATATGACCCTATTTCTAATTTTTTTGAAAGGCAACAAAATACCTAACTGTGCACACGAGTTACAGAGCTCAACTACTTCCATGACAACAAAAGTGCAATGCCCAGTGGACAAACACCAGACACATAGAGAAGCTGGTAGGTGGGCAAGCATGCAGATAGCTTATTGAAGGTACTAGAAGGCAAAAAGTCAGGCAGACTGGTGGTTGACATAAAAGAGCACACCCACATTAATGTTTTCATTATCTAGTATCATACCAGCCTGGCTTGGCCTAGCCAGCATAAAAAAACAGGAAGCTAAAGCAGAGAGGCAGGCAAATGGGTGGGTGGCCGGGCACATAAGTGAATAAGCTAGAAGGTAGATTGGCATACTGGCTCACCAAGAATTAGTTGGGAATCAGAGACTGCTGTCACACGACTGGAAAATGTGGTCAATATTAAAGTGTGCTTCTCCACTACAGGCCACGTGGTATAAGATGTGCACTTTCTGTCCCCACAACATCAGTTTAATGATCCACATTTTGTGCACCCTGATTGTTGAAAAGTGCATCAAAGTGCACTTTTAGGAGGGAGTATGGGAGCTGAAAGGGATGGCCAGTGTGGCTCCAATGAGGAGGCTGTGCGGGCTATGGTGGGGCTGGCCTAATCCCCCATGCCTCCCGCCTACCTGCAGTGAAGTGCTAGGTGCTCCTTCCCCGTTCCCCATGCCTACCAAGTAGCCTGGTCTCACACAGGGCAGCCATGAGCTTCTGGGACAGCTGACGTGCTCCACTTCCTTGCCACACCGCTCATGGGGTCTGGTGGGGGCTGCTGCAGCGGCTTGCTTTGACCTTGCCTTGGAGAGAACCAGGGTGTGGGGAGGGAAGGAGGTGGAGGGAGTGTGCACATGTAAATATGCCACCATCTGCCTGCAGGAGGTAGCTTGTTGTTCCCCGGGGTGCCAATGTGCATCTGGACAAGAGCAGTGCTGACTCAGAGCATCTAATGGAGGAAGGGTGGTGGAGGAGGATCAAATGGCAGCAGGTGACCCTGCATCCTCTGTCTGGCTCTCTGCCAACATAACCCTCAGCTCGGGCGAGCTGGTGTTTCTTTTCAACAGGGCAGGAGGGTGTGAGTATGTTGGCAGAGAGCTGGGCAGGGGATGCAGGGTCCCCTGCCAAAAAGAAACACCAGCTTGCCTCGGGGGTGCTTGAGCCGAGCCAACTCTTTGGCCATCAGTTCTCAATCGCCCAGGTGAGGCTTGCTGCAGACTACTCTGATCTCCCTCCACCGCATGCACACACTTGCATACACCTTGGATTTTATTTTATTTTGTAGTGAAGACTTCAGGAGGTGGGTGAGTTGCTGCCTTGCCAGGCAAGAAGGGTTACGGCTTGCCGATCCTTGGGGGTGGGGTGGGATGGAAGCTTAGGAATGCGAGGTGCTGCTTAAGCCAAAGAAATAAGAAGCAGCTCAAATAATTACTACCCCCCCTGAGCCAGGAACAGGAAAATGTGGTGGGTCACACTTCAGGGGGCATGGTCAAGGCTTTTTTTTTTAACCTGCTCCTGGTGGAGACAAGATTTTGGGATGCAGTTTTTAAAGAAATAAAAGGTGATTTTTAAGGGTCGTGTGATAGAAGTTAGAGTAAGTCACAAGTTATCTAATGTCAGGAAGCCGTGGATTTTGGGAGAAAGAGCTGTCAATAAAGAGTCTTCTCTCATGAAATCTCTCTCGCCAAGGGGATTATGTTTTGAATTAGAGAGACAATACCTGCACCAAGGAGGGAAGGTGACAAAATGAAAGTGGAAAAGTTGATAGCAAAATGAATACAGAATAATAATATAAAGAAAGTTGGTAACTCTAAAGCAGTGGTTCTCAACCTGTGGGTCCCTAGATGTTCCTGGATTGCAACTCCCAGAAGTCCTCACCACTAGCTGAACTGGCCAGGATTTCTGGGAGTTGCAGTCCAGAAACATCTAAGGACCCACAGGTTGAGAACCACTGCTCTAAAGCACCAAAGGACAGGGAGAAGCAAACCTGAAACCCTTTCTGTCACTGGGAGTCCAGCAGGAGGCGGAGGTGCATGTGAATGCTGCCTGAAGAGCATCCGAGGAGGAGCAAGTGAAGGCACCATCACTATCCATCCTTGCTTCTTCTGTTGCTGGGGCCACTGCTGCTGCCGCTCCTTACCCTAAACCGCCCTCCTTTCCATTATCTGTTCTTTCCCAGGCGTGGTGAAGCAAGGATGGATAGTGAGGGCACCTTCACTTGTTCCTCCTCAGGTTCTCTAGACACAGCATTCACATGTGCCTCCTGCTGCTGCTGCAGAGCGCTTTTTAAATTTCTATGCAGCTGGATCACTCTGCTTCTCCTTGCGCACAGAGGAAATTACGGTATGCTGAGGCATTTTTTTCACCCCATTATTTCCTCACTTCCCAAGTGCTGGCTGTTGCTGTTTCCCACATGGCAGGGAATCGCCCAGTTCAGGGCAGGGCTGGAGGTGCCTGGGATGCTGCCGCCACCACTGCTGCTAGAGGAGCCAGTGGAGGAAAGCAGCCATGGAACAAAAGTCCTGAGCCGATGGCAGCAGCAGCAGCAACAGCAGGTCCCTCACCATGACTCCTCTCTCGACCACCCAGGCCTCGCCAGAAGAGGAGGAGGAGGGAACCTAGGCCACCAACACTGCTGAGGGAAAGTCTGCAGGGTCCTCGCCCTGGAGGCTCCCACTGCAGAGACCTCTGAACCCAGTATGTATGTGTGAATTGTCCCCTTCAAATCACATAAATGTCACAACCATCAGTTTTGCCACTTTTATCCAAACACATCTTTAGTTCTTAACATTTTAACATTACTTTCAAAACAAAAAAGATTCAATGCACTCTCCTTATTTAATGCTAAAGTAACAATTTACTTTACATGTCAAATGCAACACATTATTTCCAAGCTCTGGGTGTACATGGGATTTCCATTGTGCCCTCATGAAATTGTTAGACTGCATTTGGTTATTTGGCGTGCTTCTTTTGTATATTTGTATTGTGCTATGCTGTTTAAACTGGAATATTAAGCTCACTTGAGTGTCACTATTGTTACCAATCATGGGGATTATTTGGATATCAGACAGTGATAGACCATTACGCACACAAGAATGCCAAGGAGCTCAGTACTGGAGTAAGATTTTATTTTTATTGCCTACTGAATACAATCCTAATGAATCAAGGGGTTGGTTCTTTCACTCCGCCATTCACTCAAACATACATACTTACCAGGGGTCGCTTTGCCCAAAGGATGGTCATTTCTTTGCCAAAGGATGGATGTCTGGTCACAACAGCTGACAGGACCCAGGCACACCCTCTGTCCATCTCCATCTCCTTCTTTATAGACAACCCTGATTCTAGGGTGGTACTGGGGTGGACTCCTGAACCCATCTTGGTTCTGGGGTGGACTCCAACATCCATGTGGCTGTTTCCTCTGAAACAGTCTTTTAGCCCTGCCATTTCATTCTTCCACTAGACCACTTCCCTTCTACTGTATTTCTTCACAGGCAAGTCCAGCTTGCTCTTATCTCACTGCTCCAACTTCTTACTTCTGCAACCAATGCAGCTTCTCCAGGCTCATATAAAAGGCCTTTGACAAAAAAAAGTTGTGTGTTCCCCTGGTTCTTCACCTCTTGTATGGCCATTCATTCTCACCTGACACTATCAGTTACAGAAAGGCAGTGTAAATTGCTATGCTTTGTGTAAAAGTGTGGGGTTTAGTGATTTCAGCAAGTGATTTCAGCTCTATGACATAGTAGGTTGGAGACAGCTTCTATGGTAGCAACTCTTTATTCAGGGAGAGAACAAGACTGGGGACTGGGGAGAGGGAGCTACATTTATAGGAATGAGGACAGGCTAGGAAAAGATACATTTTGGAGGGAACAATTACAAGCAATCACAAAGCTGCCTTTTGGTGGAAACCAATAGGATTGAGGATCCAAATGCAGCAACTAGAAATAACCAATAGGTCTGTTCCCTTTGGAACAGGAAGGCAGTTACTTCAACGTAAGCAATTACAGATAATAGGAATACAGATCAATACACAACACTTTGGATTTGCTTGCAATTATTACTTTTGGGGCTGCCATTCGCTAGCACTTGGATTCCATAACAAGCCACCACACCACAGAGTAGCAGTTGAGTGACTCCCTGTTTATTTTATGTGGCTAAGCTTAATCTTGTTTATTTGTCTTTGAAAAGCAATAAATGGTTTGGGGCATTTGTTTATCAGTTATATTTATGTCCTACTATTCCTTGAATCATCTCAAGACAAATACATGGCTCCCCTCCTCACCACCACCTTCCTAGCAAGCTTCCTGAGTAGAGATGGGCACGACTAGGGAAAATGACATTTTCGAGTTGTCGTGTGTCGGAGGCGGCCTGTGTCGGCTCGTTTCCGTTTTTCGCGAAACTTCGCAAAAATTTGTCGTTTCATTTTTTGTTTTTTCGTCTGTCATTAAACTGGTTTGCGGGGGGTAGCGGGCTCCTGGAGGCACCTCTTTTTTGGGGGGGGTGCCTCCTATCCTCACCCGCTAGGGAAAGCAGGCTCCTGGAGACCCCTCATACATGGGGGTCTCCTCTCCTCACCTGCTGCAAAAGGGCATGCATGCATAGCCATATGGCTATGATTGCATACCCAGTTGCACGGAGAGACACAGCAGACTGGCAGAGGCACCCCTCTTTTGGGGGTGCCTTCCCTGCCTCAGTCAGGCCTCGGGGGGCATGGTTTGCATGATGTCACACATGCTGCCGGCCGAGCCAAGCCTGCAGGAGTCACCCAGAGCCACAAGTGGTGGACTGGCAGACTCTCTGCACCCACTGTATCTCACTAAGAAGGGAGATCTGGCTTAGGGTTAGGGTTAGCGCAAGGGCTAAGGTTAGGCTAGTTACGGGTGAGGTTAGGGTGAGTATTGGGGTGCACCTCTGGGGGCCTCTCTGACCCACTTAGAAGGACTGGCGTATGGATTAGGCTTAGGGTTAGGGGTCAGGGTCGGGCTACGGTTAGTGGGCTTTTTATGCCCGGTTGGCACATCCCAGAAGTCTCTGTGGTCAACCTGGCCAAGTGGCCATGCGATTGGTGGAATGGCTCCAAAAATTTGCATGGTCACTCCCATGGCCAGCCCATCATTGCGCAGGTGTAAATAAAATAAAATAAAATAAAATCAATGGAGAGAGGAAAGAGGAGACATTTTGTTGCAAGAAAAACCCACTGCTACTGTAAAAATTCTGGCAGTTTTAAAATAGCAATTTTCGCATGTTTCTGTGTGGTGCTTGTGTGTTTTTGGACCACAATTTCAAAAAAAAATTGCGATCGCCGCCCCATGCGATCGCCGCCCCATTTTGGATCCCCTGCCCGCACCGCATGGCATTGGCGACTCGAGTCCGGCTGCCCAGGACAGGAGAGGGGGGGAGGCTGCCCCCCCAGAAACCACCCCTCTGGTAGGTGCACTCTGCACTGCAGGCATATTTTCGCCTGCTTTTTGGCCCGGGAATGGGGGGGGAGTTTAAAACTTTTTTTCTGTGCCGCTTCCGCTTGAATTGCGGTGGGCGGCGGTGAGTCCGGTGCTTTGCGAGCGACTACGACGAAGATTTCCCCCACCACCAGAGCAGCCCAGGACAGGAGTGGGGGTCAACCACCCCTCTGGTAGGTGCCCTGAGCCCTCACTCAGGCAGGCATATTTCCGCCTGCTTTTTGGCCGGGAATCAGTTTTTTTTTAACTTTTAAAAACTTTTTTTCTGTGCCGCTTGGCATTGTGGGATCGCCGTGATGCCAGGAACGACCACAACAAATCAGACCCAATTATTCTTTAGTCGGTTCGAGTTCGAGTTCTGGTGGAGTAATTCCCGTTACCGTTTCCGTTGCGTAATGGAAACGAGTAACGGAAACGGAAACGGGAATTCCGCCAAGTCGTGCCCATCTCTATTCCTGAGTAGATTAGGCTGAGAAAGAAGGAGCATGAGAAGATAAATGTCACCCAGTGAACTTCACTGCTGAGTACAGACTGTAACCCAGAGCTCTCCAATTCCAGGCCAGCATTGTAATCACTATAGCACAATGGCTTGCTAAATGGGCACTCTGTCACAAGGTGGGATCTGTAAATGCTTCTGTGGCATACAAGCAGCTCCTTGCACTCTGGATTCATTTATAGACAGCAAGAATTTACTTGAGTGAGAGAAACAGAGCTGTACATTTAGTGGGAGGAGAAAATATCTGAGATTGTAGGATCCCAAATGCATAATTTAGGAAGCTGAAAACAGGGTTAGCAACTGCATCCCCTGCCTATTTACTTCTCCTTGCATATTTGTAAATAAACACTTATTACAAAGACTTCCTGAATCTCCAGTGCTGTCCATCTTATCAGAGGGATGCTAAACTCTCTAGCATTAACCCAGGATTATTCCTGAGTAGGGAAGCTGTAGCAATATTCTCAATCTCACATAGTGTGTGCAATATGCTAGGAAAGCCACCGTCAAGGCCAATGTGAAATTAATCGAGAAATATAAAGAAGCCCAACACATGGTTCAGCACCATATTGCCAGTCATCTTGAAATTTAGGGCAAATGTTGCAGCTCATCTCCATTTCTGATGTATTGGTGAACCAATTTTTGGCATGGTGTCATAGAAGCAATCCTTCATCTCCACTCACGTGGTTGCTGCAGTCTTGGAAACAGCCTAAATATCTGAAGGATGGCTGCTTGCTTTTGCAGAATAGCTCCAGGGAAGCACATTTTTAATTATCTCAGGTGTATACTAAATAGGTTACAATGACATCATCAACAAAGCTCTCTCAGCAAGGAACCTCCTCCACTCCTAATAAAAAGGAGATAATTAAAACATCTTTGTAGACCAAGTGCAGTGTATTGATGGCAGGACTACAACCCAGCATCACTGCAGAATGGCAGAGTACACTGACAGGATGAGAAGAAAGAAATCCATAAGGAAGAATAAAAAAGGATGACAGGAAACCAGCATGGTCTAGCAGTTCATCATCAGCTTTATTTACAGTCAACTAACTGTTATCATATGTCAATTAGAACCTGTGGTTCCCAACGTTAGATCCCCAGACATTGTCAGCTAATTGACCTTGCTTCCTGGATATGATGGGAGTTGTAGATCAATTGTCATCTGGATATGCAAGGTTTGGAACCACTTGTTTAATGAGTTTTGGAGTAACTCAACCATGAAGCTTCCTACTTGACTTGGTGACCTTGTGCCCAGAGTAGCTGAGCTGCTCCACATGAACTGCAATGTTCCTTTGACATGATTTCCATCTAAAGTGGGCATCCTGAAAACCAGTTCAGCATTCCATCTGTTGCCTACCAGTTCAGTGTTGTGAACACAACAATGATTACTTGCAACATAGAGAATGGCTTAGTCCATTGCATAGATCTGGGCAATTAAACAGGCTGGTTTAGCTTGTTCATTGTACTGTGAAGAAGCTGTTGAAGAGGCTGGGGTTGGGGGAGAGAGAGAATGGACAAATCATTTGGAGAACACAGAATCAATATCTTCCTACACTCAGGATGTAGCAGCACATTTATAGAAAGGGTGACAACTAGAGCTTTAATGTGAGGCATCACATATCATTTTGGCTGTTGTGTTTGCATCTCGTATAATTGCTTTCGGCAGCCTGATCTGCTAGCATGTTGCAATGCATCATAAAACCAATGAAGTGCTCTACGTTTATGAGATACTTTGTAGACAATAATACTAAAGGAGGAGACAATGAGGAAGAAGAAGTGCTTGGAAAAGGTCAGCCTTTTCTTATCAGGCTATGAAGGACAATTATCGCACTGAGCAATATGGCCTTCTTTGCTGTCCTCCAACATTTCCAACAGTTTGTTGGCCTTCATAGGTAATGATGTGTGACATGGTGCTCTGTCCTTTACATGCAGCAAAGATTGGAGGGCACTGTTATTATCCCTCTAACCGTATCTTTGCTTTCTGCATTTCTAAGGAACTCCTTATGAACAGTGCCATAATGTGCTATTCTTTATTCCTGCTTTCATAAAAGTGTCTTAGAATCAAAGCTTGGAAAAGTCACCTTTGGAGACACAACTAGACATGATAGTGGGGGGGGGGTCTAGGAAATGTGGGATGGACACACATGTATTGATTGGTCAGAATGAGAGATGGGCATGAAGCACTTCATTGTGCATCATGCTTCCTGCTTCCAACTCCTTAGCACAGCAGCCATGTGCCCCTTCTCCCCGAGGTGGGATGAGGCAGCTGCCTCCATGTACCCTACAGATGCTGGAGGAGACGTGGCAAGGAAACCTGGGCTCCTTTCTGGGCTGGGTAGCCAGCCCTGGAGGACAAGTCAGCCACTGCACAGAGCCAGGTGAATGGAGGTACCAGCAAGGAGGTTGGGGGAATGGAATATACAACCACTGTGCTGCCACATCAACAAATAGCACTTTTACACGACCCCTAAGATCCACTGGCAACTTAAATTCGGACCAGAGATCTTGGGGGTTTGTCGCTCTTCCTGTGTTCCCAACCCTCTGCAACCCCTGGCTCCTGTCTGCGTGAGGGGAGGGAGAAAAAAGGGAGAAAAAATGCAGGCTCACCTCCGCTCTTCCATCGGGAGCTGCCCCGGGAAGCATTCCAATCTTTTCCAGTCTCTTAAAGGGGGGGGACAAACACAAGGCGAGGAGAGCCCGGCACTCACTGCTTTACATCCACATCAGAAAATTTTCACCTTTGGAGACCAGGTACTTGGAAAATGTGCTGGGACGCGCTTAGGTGGGTGTGGTCGTACTTAATTTTTTTAAAAATCCGGAGCTGGTGGGAAAACAATGTTAAGTTCCAGATATGGGAGCCCTTTGCCTCGGATTTTAGGGGTCGTGTAAAAGCACCCAAACTGGGCCATAGCACAACAAACTGCTTCCTGCCTGTCTCTAGTCAGAATTCTACTGATGTTCATGTAAGGTTTGCAACCTCATGGTGGCTAAGTGGGGCTGTTTAACCAGTTGCCGAGACATGTCTTGATTATGTGCCTGGTCGCATGCACAACTGTGCTACTGATACATGCTCCAGCACATTTCCATTAGCCTTGGGAAATGATGGAAACCTCATGCAGACATCGATGGGTTTCTGGCCATGGAAACATAGGCCTCTATCACACTGCTCTTAAAAACCACAATTTTCTAATTTTTAAAACCACATCAGAATTACTGGTCCCCACCCTGATGCGCTTCAAAAAAATAGATGCCTTGGCAGCGCCTCTTGAAGTGTGACCCACAGCATTTTCCTGAACCTTGCTCCACTGGTTTTATTATTTTGATCCACATTTTTTGTTGAAGAATTACACCTCAAAAATAAGTGTGGGTGGGTTATAGTGCATTATTTTTGCTATTCTGCTCTTTTTAATGTATTCTGTTTAAGTTAAAACCAGCGGCAACCCCGTATGGCCTGACTTGGAATGGTTGTTTCTCACACAGTTATTTTTTTAAAAGTATGGTTCAATGCCTATATATTCAACCACACTCAATTAGCCAACAAGAAAATCAATTCATGCTCTTCTCAGTCCTAAGTAATATCTCTACCTAGTAAATTTGACTGCTGCAGATGAGAGGGAACTTTTTCCATTTTTGAAACCAAAAGCTCAAACATCCTTTCAAAGAAAGAACCTGTAGCTTATAAGAAAGAAAGAAGGGAGGGAAGAATGACAGATTTTCCCATCAATACTCTGTGAGACACTTGGCTTGTTCCACATTGTCAGTACAGCTGCTACTATCTTAACCCCAAATCTTGAGAAAGAAAGCAAACAAATAAAGCAAAAATAAAATAAAATACAATCAATGTGTTACCAAAACAACTAGGAATATGGGGAGATATTTGCCCCCCACCAGTGGATGGCTTAACTTTTCTCCTTGAACTCTAGAAGGCAGCACCAGGCAGGAATGACAGAAGCAAAAATAATCTAAGAAAGGAAAGAATTAAACACAACACAGAAAAACAGAAACAGAGGTGCTGGGAGTTCTCAAAGAAATCATGGGGAGAAAAATCTAAAAAAAAAACAATCCCAAGGAGTCGTGCAGGCATCTGCTGATTGCTTGGCAGCAGCAAAAAAATGTTCCAAAAATTTTTTTTTGAAAGTCCCACCCTTCCGACCTCCCAAAAAATCAAGGAAAATGAGCAACAGAAGCAGAAAGAGCATTCCACACTGGATCCCAAGTGCTTCTACAGATTCAAAATTCCTGCCCCTCTGCCCAGACATTCTGATTGGCTATGGACTGTCTTTGTTGGTCACCATATCTTTGTAGTAGCTCTTGTAATGCTATTGGATGGAAATGTTTGCACAGGCAAATGGAGAAAGGAAACTGAAAGGATACATAAAAGAGCGGGGAAAGAAACATAAAACTTCCATGTACTGCTGCTTCGTATACACAAATCATTTATGCTTAAGATGCTCCCTTTCCCCCACTGCTGAAAGAACATGAATAGAGCTCCTTTCATATTTCACATTCTTTCTTTTAAACATAAAGGGCTTATCCTTAATCAAGTATACCTCTGGATACCTGATGCTGAGAACAAAAATTGACACCACACTGTGACTGAGAAAGCTCAGAGGTGCCCCACTGGCAGCTTCTGAGAAGAAGATGCTGTATTAGACACATGTTTTAATTGACCCATCGAGACAATATTTAGATATCTGAAATAGCCGAAGCTTTCTAAATGTTGCTCATGTTGAGATTATGTGTAAGCCTGGGAGCTCATCAAACCAGGGGTTTTTCAGTGAGAAAAGAAGTGGTCCAGCCCTGAAAAGCTACTTCAGATGAACAATGGTAGGACAATGTCAGTTGTTCTCTAAGGAAGCAATCTTTATTGATGCAGAGCAACAATGAGCAGCAACAACAAAAGGCTTGATGTGGATGGCAGTGTTCCCTTGAATACTTTCATTATCCATTGCAACATGCAGAACTTCCTCACCAGAAATCAATGTGGAGAGAGCTTCTTCTAGTTTGAAAATTGCCCTGAAGTCATATGCCCATTGGTGGGAAACCACTCTTTGAGGAACCAGGTGGAAAGAGACTTTGCTCAGCATATCTGCTTTGCTTGGGGTCCCCTGGGCCTTGGCTTCTTTGCCTAAAGGAGCATCAGTAGACAACACACCTATTTACTGGACATCTGGATACCACCAAGTGTTATGGGATAAGCCAAGAAGCAGACAACCTTTTGAACCCATGACAGCTACAGTCAGCCTACCATAAGTTGATGTTCAGCTGAAAGGTGTTCTAAGGTTTATTTCTCTCTCTTAACCAGGCACATACCTCTGGTCTTGGTACCTATGGACATCACTTGTTACAGCCTAGCAACAGAAGCACCATGTGATTCTGCAGGACATGTAGGTGATTCCATTATCTCACACACCACTGCTATCTACAGCTACCATTAAGTTCTGAGTTATGGCTGGCATTGTTGAACAACTATTTTTGCTCTTATCATGAGACATAAGTTTGGTACCCAGCAAGAAATCAATAAAGCTAAGCATACTTGGACTGAAGAAACAAAGAAGGAAAAAGCAATACACAAGCATAGGACATCTTTTCTGCAGATTGCCTGGAAAGTAACACATTGCTTCTTAATTTATTTTCTCTTCTGTATATCTCTTTCTGAAGCAATCTTTCACAGAGTTTACGCAATAACAATGGAAAAATATAGTGGCATTTACTTTGGGAAGAAATTGTTTAAAGCATATTTCCTTTTTGTATATTTCTTTTACCAAGGAAAACAAGGATTAACATTGCTCACAAAATTATGTTCTTGCATGCAAAGAATTAATGGAAAAAAGCAAAATAGGTGCTTTTAAAAATGACAACAAATTGAGGGAACAGACAGCTGATTTCTTGATTATAAGTAGAGATGGGCATTAACTGCCAGTTCAACAGTTCATGCTCATTTGGATGATGGCCCAACAGGTATTCTGAGATCTGGACCACTGCCCCCTCCAGTGGTCACCCACTCAGAGGCATCAGCACATTGGCTTCCATGTTTCACCTCTTCTGGTCTTTAAGTAGTCACCCACCAGAGGAAGAAGGTGATGAACCACAGAACAATTTTTGAGCCTGGTTGTGATCCCAAGCAGAGCTGCTGCTAAGAGAGACAAACAGAAAGAAGTGAGTGCTGGTAACATTCTGGGCTTCTAGCAGTTGGACTAGAGCTGCTTTAGAGGCCTCTGCTAATTTAAACTGCTAATTTAAATTGCAAAGAGCCACCTTTATTCAAACAAAGGAAACAGCTAGAAGCTTCATCAAACAAAAGAAACAGGGTGGTGGTGCCAGACTAATCCTTTCTCTGAGCATGGGGGTGGAGCCACACTCATTTTTCCCCCATGAGGAAGGTCAGCCTCAGCCATTTTGAGCCTGGGTGTGATCCCAAGCAGAGCTGCTGCTAAGAGAGACAGACAAACAAACACAGAGAAAGAAGTGAATGCTGGAATTGTGGTCTAATGCTAAGCCTTGGTGTGTGCTGACAAATTAACCACAGTGACACTTTGACTCTTGGGAAAATGTGGAGGCCGCAGCTTTATTGGCATTGGTGACAAACTGCAGTACTCTGGCCAGGCATTGGGTCAGATCCATTCCATTGGGAACCAGCCTCTCCCCCCGATGTGTGTGGTAGTGCCACCAGGTGGCAGTACCCTTTTGTGCAGGCTCCTTTGGGATTTCCTCCCCCAAGCTGAGTGGAGAAAGTGTCTGTTGTCCCACCCGAGCAGGGATGCTCCTCCCGGGTCTGCCATTGCCACCTGTTGATTCTATGCTGTGCAGGCTCCGTCCTGCAGCCAGCTCTGCCTGGATCCAGTCCCAATGCCTCCAAACTTCCAAATGCTTTAGCTGTGACAGATAACAAAAGAAAAAAATTAAGTCACCCTAAAGATATAACAATAAACAAGCATCATGCCCTATGATGTGGGAGGGTGGGGAACGGCTCGGTTGCAGACCCAGGACTGGATCTTCCGGGTGGGCTGCAGCCCTTTTAAGGGGCAGCACCGGCCGGGCCTTTGTGCCTGTGCAGGCAGCCTGGGACCTGGATGTTCCCTGCGCTGTGCAAGGCACACTGGGTGCCTGGGATTGGCCTAGGTGCACTGTGTGACCTTTTCCTCTGGACCCCATGCAGGGCCACGTGGTCGGCGCCATGTTTGCTGGCCTTTCCCAAGGGGCCAGCTTCTACTGCCGACCACAATGCTGGACCCAGTAAGTTGGATCCATTTTAGTTTCTGGGGTGCTTGCAGTTGGAGTTGAGTGCTTTCGAGATTTCATGTAAACCACAAAGGAAGAAAATATTCTTACTAGATAGAAAGGTAGTAAAAGCGTAAATTTTTGAGGCTCAGCATAAAGCACGTTAAAATGGAGTACAAGGGAACAGCTGTAGTTACCTGCAACACTTGTGCCATGTTTGTCATCTTGCCAAAGCACATGGAGGGCGACACTTACAGCAAGTGCAAGCTGGTTGCACTACTGGAAGTGAAGGTCCAGCAGATTTCAGCCACTGTTTTACACAAAAACAGTGCAAAGTGCTATTCTGGCATCTTTTTATAAGTAGATGGGAAGCTTTTAATTGCTATTAATTAGGAGTTGGGACCCTTGGCGATCCATTGCAATCCACCCAGAAATCAGTAGACGCCAATCCATGTTTTAGCTATCCATGCCATAGTAGACCCCCTTTGGGCCATTACTTCATCTACAAGTATTGTACTAGTACACTGTCAGTGTGCAGCTTTTCCTCCTAGTGGTGCTACTAATCACTGATGGGAGTTGCCATACAGCAACATGGGGAAGGAGGTTCACACCTCACCCACTCTGATTTAGTCCAATACTATGTATTATCTCTAATGGTATTTCTTCATGATCTCAGGAAGACACAGTCCTTTTCCAGCCCTGATACATAATATCCTCTGTAAAGAAATGATGAAAGAGGCCAGCTTGCTATCAAAATTGAGTACAGGAAACTCTATAAATGGTCAGACAGTCATCCAGTACAGATCATCATTAATCATATAAACAAGGAAGGAAATCAGGAGAAACTTGATCACCCTGGTGCTCATGCAGAAGGCTCCTCATCCAAACCCATGTACTAACTCGGTTGCAGAAGCATGCTAGCCTCATGTCTTGCCAAAAATTAGATCCTCAGTCTATTGTCATCCTTTCACATAAAGATGACAACAAAGGGTCGCTAGAAGCTAGTTTTTAACAGACAAAAGCTAGCTTTGTGGGACCACCCCAAACCAGAGTGTTTCTTTCCACAATCCATGTGCAAACTGGACTTGTTCAATCTTTTAGAAGTGGTTCTTTCAGGTTAGATGAAGTGCCCTGAATGAGATGGGGTTACCACAGTGTCAAAACGTATTTTAAAACTGTGCTCTACTCCTACAGTCAGCTCCTTGTATCCCAGTGAATGTTAAAAGAAGAGAATTGAATTCCTGGGAGCAGCTGAGAAGAACCTCTCAGAGTCCTTTCATGCCTTTACCTTTTGAAGCACAAAATGATCTAATTGACAGATTTGAGCTTCTTAATCTCCAACTTCTTTTTTGAAAAGAGGATGAAAGAAGGTTGAAATGGCCATAAGACAATCCACTTGGCCACTGAGCTCTCTGAAATATTGTGCCAACTGAATAATTCTGAGAGTGGGAATTCTGAGAGCAGGAGGATACAGAATTTGCAATGTCAGGAAGTGGAATTAAATCATCAGCTGAGCAAGATCCTCCCCGAGGGAACTTACCACGATGTGATACCCATTCTAAAATCAGCAATAACTACCCTATTTACGCAGACCCAGATGAGAGGAAATTGGTTCTCCAGAAAGGGTTGCTGAGAACTGCAGTTGTCCACCTAAATCTTCTGCTGTCCAGGGTAAGCAAATGGAGTCCATCACTGGAGATGATTCTCAGCAGAGGAGGATATTGTTGCAAAAGAGAGATACAGCTCCATCCAGTGAGAGAGCAGTAGTGCACTGAGCTGATACAGTGATTTGGGGAAATAATTCTCCATCTTCCCAGGGTATGTGTTTAACATGGGAAAACCAAGCAGGTTCCACAGAGGGGCATGGCTTGCTGGAAAGAAAACATCTACTGCTGATCCGTCTCCTGTTGACTGACCTTTAATCAGTCAGCAAGATTCCCAGATGACATTTGTTTCCTAGAATGTGTTGTTCTGGCAAGGCAAGTGGTTGTGGTGGGGAACCCCTCCTTCCATAGTTTTGTTTAGGAATGTGATGCAACGTTCCCCTAAGGGACACGGGAGAGGGAAGACATAGAATTAGATGGTTTTGCATCATCTTTAATAAAAAATAATAAGAGAGGACAGAGACTGCATACATGTATAACATGAATTTTAGCATGGCCACCAGGTGCTCTGCAGAGGGGGGGAAATGGGTGCAAACTTTGCTTTTAGATTTGCAGGTGCAGCATAAATGCTCTCAATCTGAAACCTTTAAAGACTTCAAACAACAACCAGATGCTCTGTGAATCTAGATGTGCAGTGGTTAAAAAAATCACCATGCAACCATAGAAATTGAGAAATCACAGTCAAGCTAGTGAGCCATACCATTTCTTTTCTTCTTTTTTCTTTTTTATTGTGCAAGAGAATCCTATTTCAAAAAGAAAAAAAGACATAGAAATATGATCCAAAAAGATATAGACGCACAATAACCTAGAAATACAGCAGCGGAAAAGCATTTATGTATAAAAGATGACCAAATGTCCAAATACACTTCCATGCAAGTTTGGCACCTCTATATCATATGTTCAGCTGTTGAAACGGAGATGAGGTTTTCAATCCTCTGAATAATGGAGGTGGGCATTTATCTTTCCAATGCTGTAATATAAATCATTTAGCCACCCAAAGGGCACGGAGAATCAATTTCCTCTGACAGGACGTTAGCTTCCAGACTACAGGCAGGTAATTCAAGAGCACATACGAATCTGTACATTCCATAAAGATTTCTCTAAAAGAAAATTAACTCATCAAATGACCTCAACCCAGAAAGGAACTACAACTGGACATAATGAAACCATTTGCTTATGAGACACTGGGGAGAAATTATAGTGTCAACCACAAGGGGACATGATCAGTGTGCTTTTCTGCAATAGCTGTGATGGAAGCCAGGGAACAGGGAGGGTTTTTTTTTGTTTTTGTTTTTTTGTTTTTTGTTTTGTTTTGTTTTGTTTTTGCTCTTCAAGTCCCAGTTTACAAACTACAAATAAAGCTGTCAGTAGAGGAAAACTATTATCCATTGATTAGGCAGAAGGAGCTATCCAGTTCACTATTCCACTTGTTTTTAATTTTGTATCTATTGTATTTATTGGCCAGCAGTGTTCATAATTTTTGAATTGTAAGCTGTCCAGAGATCTTCAGGTAGTGGGCAGTATACATAAGCTAAATAAATAAATAAATAAATATTGCCATGTCACTCTCTCTTGCAGAGAAATTCTGCATTTGTATGTTACAAATGTCTATATTGATCCATGATTTTTTTTTCTGGGTATGCCATCCTAATTTGAATTAGTGCTTCCTGAATCTGAGATATTCTGAAGCACTCAAGGAAGCAAGGCCATGCCTCAATACTAGCATGGGCTATGACTGAAAATGCTGCTGTTCTGCAGCCTGACAAATTACACCCTGCCTCTGATCTTGCAAATGGAGGCATTCTCTAGGTCGATCAAATAGACCAATTCAGGAACCACTTGCCTGATAACTCATTAGAAAGAAGTACCTTTAGGTAGTCAGAGAATGTTTTAAAAAAAAACACAAGGCCCATATTTTCTTTGGGGTCAACAGTATACCTATCCAGCTGAGATACTAAATACGTTTTCCACTAACTGCGTTTATGGTCTGTTTTGAAGGCAGCGTTCAGGTAGTCTTTGATGTCATTATTTCTGCTAGTAGGATTCCACAGGAGGTGACCAGCTGGCCAAAATACCTGTGCCATTTCACTGTTTGTTTCCATTTCTTGCAGGGGATTTTAAGAGAACAGTTGCCTTGACAACAACAGGCTTTGCATGCTTGAGAGGTATGTGTTTGGACAGGTGCTTCTCTGCCACATTTCAAAGTTGCACTCAGCGCTAGAGATGCTTATAAAATTCTCCCCATTCAAATTTCTTATTGCCTTTTAGAATGCCAAATTAGCGGATCTTGTTTTCACACAGCAGCTATCCTGACACTGAATTTTGTCTCATCACAGTTTTCATCTTGTGTCTTTTCCCTCTCACTGGTCAGTGATGCAGACCCAGCAATGGATGATGTAAACCTAAATTTATTTATTTATTTATTTATTTATTTGTTTATTTATTTGTTTGTTTGTTTGTTTGTTTGTTTGTTTGTTTTTATTAGACATTTATACCAAGCATGGTCACTCCGGGCGGTTTACAACAAATTGACCAATACAAAAATTACAAGATAACAAATGAATAATAATATATAATCCATAATCCCAAAGGTCTAATACAATGACATAAAATAAAAATAAAAAATTGTGCACCAAAAAAAAAGTGTTTAATGCAAAAACACAAGAGGTTTGCTCTGTATACAAGTCTTTGTGCAAAATTTATTTATTTATTTATTTTTTTTATTTAAAGTATTTTTACACTGTTCTTCTCCTTTAAAAGGACTCAATGCAATTTAAGTAATTAAATGGCAGTATTTAAAGCTAGCAACAGTGAGTGTATAAATACAAAGAGGATCAAATACCATACTAAAAATATAAGCAGCATGGCACATTCAAAGCAGCATGGCACAAACCATCCATATTTAAAAAAAAAAAAAAACCTTCACTCAGGCAGGCAGTGACTAAGGGAAAGCTGATTTGTAGAAAACCTCTTTGCGTGCAGAAGGACAACAAAGATGGGCCAGGCTGGCTTGCTGTGGAAAGAAACTCCACGGTCTTGGAACTGCAGCACTGAAGACCCTTTCCTGGGTCCACTGTGAAGGTGGTGAGACTGGGGAAAGGGCTTTGCCTCCCAGCCAGAGTAATATGGTACACCTGGAGGTCTTGTTTGGGGTGATGAGATGGAGGCCATTTAAGCCTGCCTCACCCCAGCTTCAGCCTCTTTCCATCAGGGGATCGAGAGACCTGTACTGCCATGTTGTACTTTAACTTTTGAAACATCAAGAATGATTTGGGGGTGTGGGTCTGTGACAGCAGCCCCATCCACTGTATTTGTTCTAGGGGGGCCACCCCTGCAGGCTTGTAATCAGGTTTGGTTTTTTAAAAGTGTGAGCCCCAGCAACGGACCGCGGCCTCGCCGCTCCCCAACCTTGTTGCTTATCAAGTTCCTGATCTTCCGGAGGGGAGAAATAGGCAGGGAGGGCGGGGACAGCTGTGGTGGTGGGTCACTTTTCCCCCAGTACCTGCTTCTGAACCCAATGCGAGGGGAAGCACAAGCGGGGAGGGTGGGGTGAGTTGCAGCTATGGCTCATGCCCTGCTGCCTTCCAATAGTGGGCTTACCACTTCGGAGCATCAGTGGGGAGAGGAGGGATGGGCAGTGCCTGGCGCACAAGCCCAATTTCTTTCCTCCTTTCTTTATGCTTCCCTGACTGCTTCCTCCCTTGTTGTTTCATGCTTGGCCAGGCAGGCCTTGCATCACCACCCCAGTTTAGGTAGTGTTTTTGCTTAAGAGTTTACAGGGGCACCTGGGTCATAGGTTTAAATTAAATTAAATTATTTTAAAAAAACCCTCTATATATACATTTACAGGCTTGGAGGCTGGGAGGGTTGTTTCTTCTCCATAGTGTTTGACCCGCTAGCAGGCTTAACATTGAGGAGCATTTTCACTGTTAGGATCATCATCATCATCATCATCATCATCATCATCATCATCATCATCATCATCATCATTATTATTATTATTATTATTATTATTATTATTATTATTATTATTATTATTATTATTATTATTATTATTATTATTATTTATTGAATTGCTTGCTACTTGGTTATGGGGCCCAAGAAGGGGCAAGGGAGGATCAAAGGGAAGCAGCCCACCAGGAATAGACCCCCGCAGTTGCCCCCACTTGACTCATCTTTGTCACAACCCACAGACCACCTAAACTTTGCATGTAGGGTGGTGGCCCTGGGCCACCCATTTTTGAGATGCATGTGCACCCTGATGCACGGGCTCAATAGACCACACCATAGAGTGTGGGTATCAGCAGTATGCGCCAGGATCTCATTGTGTGGCTGCAGTTTTTGGATAACTTTAACGGTGTGTCCTGGAGGGGTCTGGAGATGGGCATGACTCAAAAATGGTGTTTCGGCGTTTAGGGGTCTGTTTCGGTTCGTTTTTCGTTTTTTCGTGAATTTTTGCAAAACATTTCAGAAATGAAAAAATGAAAACTAAAAATAACTTGCTGTTTCGGGCCAGAGTTATTCTGGAGTGAAGGGGTTCATTTATCTCCTTTGGGGTAGGATTTGTTTCTATATTCATAAAGGGTTACAAAACCTGCTGTTGGGTCAGGGGGGAGCATGGTGCATAGCTGAGTTAGCAGCATTGCTATGGCAGGTACTGCGGAGGCCAAAGTTGATGAGTCAAGGTCAGTGAATGTCATCCTAGCCCATCCGACTTCACGACGTGGCAGATCTTGCACTTACAGCATAGTGGGAAGGATGCACTGGGAATACTCCACAGGCCAAGGTTGCCAAGTAACGGAGCCTAGACGCCTGGGGTTTTTAAAGGCATTTTACCACCACCCCCTGTGCACCATATGAGAGATGGCGCTAATGGGGGGTATTTAACTCACCTGAATAAGATCACATGATGTTGAGGAGGTGTCAAGGAATTAGAAGATGGCTGCAGTTAAGTTAAGAAGAAGCAAAAAGGATCTCTGTGAGAATGTTTTGGGTAGTTGTTTTTCCCCTTGTTCCAACACAGCTCACAGGTGCAGCTTATCACCTGGGAAGAGGCCCAATGAGAGGAAAGGAGTCATAACATCAAATTCCTGAGAGACACACTACATGGGAAAGAGAGGCGTAGAAGAAGACTAATTACTATGCTAAACAAGACCCTGTGATTGGACAATTACCAGAATGACTGTGGGAAAGGGGAGGAGATGGCATCACTGAAATAATGCTTTTAAGTTAGACAATACAGTGCTTAAAAATGGCTTACTTGCTTGCTTGAAACTTAGAATTTCATGATGATGATTCTTTTCTGGGACTTAGTCTCTGGACTGGAGCTATTATTCATCATGAGCCTTGTAGTTCAGAATGCTAGTGTAATTTAGGAATATTTTAGATAGCTTTCTTATTTTCTTGGATTGCAAATCCTATGACCATGCTACTGATGATTGTCTACTATTTTGTGCTTTGTACTGATATTTTCTAATGGAACTTTTAATGACTTTTACTTTTCTATTTTTTAATAAAATAATTTTATTCAACACAAGTCTGATTTTTACCCAAGGGTGAGTGTGGCTAACTCAATGCCTTGACCAGCAGTGCTTGACCAGAGAAGCAACTTTGGAACTTAAAACATTTTCTTGTTTGTCCTACCTGTAAGGGTTGGTGTATTTTCCAAAGTACACAACCAGGGTTGATTTTCAGGAACTTAGCTGCCTGAGAGGCTATAGAGCATCTCCACAGACACTCCCCCAGGTAATGGGACAGAGTGTTGGGTTTTAAAAGTAAAATTAGCTATCAGGAGCCAAACCCATTAAGGGAGTGACCTCAGGGGCCTCCTTGGGAGCCTGCCAGTTCCTGTGCAGGAGGTCTCTGGGGACCTCCTTGGCCCAACCATTGCTCCGCACTACCTTAGGTCCCCTTTCTTTTGTTTGAGTTTATAATATGCTAATAAATTGTGGCCCTTTTTACCCCTTCGCTTGAGTCTTGCCTCTTTTTCCTGGGGGGGGGACTTCTCTGTTGATCTTAACACCTGAGCAGGTTCATAAAGGGAGATGTATACCCACTGGTTTTGTTAATTTGCTAATTCTTCTGCTGGTGAAAAAAAGGTGCTAGTCAATTTGTTCTTTGGTGGGACTGGAGAAACTTTCAGCAGTTATCAGTTGTTTTCATGGGATGTTGCACTTTGTTAAGACACCTTTCGTGCTTTTACAAACATCTGCAGTTATTGGTCAACATCTTTATCCATCAGTATGCACAATGATAACATCACACTGCAAACATGGAATATTGATGCCACTGTGGGACCACTTCCCCATTCCATTTAGTGATCTGATAGAATTTTTGTGTGCATAGTTATAACTTGCTAGGGGGAAATATAAGATGCAAACTGAAAATTGTAGCACCTCCCAATGTGCACATTATGAAATTAATTAAGGGAACTGCCCAAAGCAAACTGAAAGTAAATTTATAAATATATGCCACCGGGTCAACTGTGTGGTGAGCTTTTCCAGGGTTTTCAAATTATAACCACCACCACCCCAAGGTGCCATGCTGGCCAGATGGTTTTAGGAATTGTCATCCAAGTGGTGAGACTGGCTGGAGGGTTCTAGAGACTGTAGCCCAAAGAAAGAAAGAAAGAAAGAAAGAAAGAAAGAAAGAAAGAAAGAAAGAAAGAAAGAAAGAAAGAAAGAAAGAAAGAAAGAACTTTCCACAGGCTCATTATCAAAGGTGGACATTACAGAAGGCAAACATTATAGCAACCTCAACAGCTACAAAAAGCAGCTCTTATAAATATGACCCTATCTCCCTGTTTTCTACTTCATGCCTGTCTTTGTTTCACTGTTGTTTGTTGTTTTGCAAAATAAGTTTTTTAAAAAAAATCAGAAAAGCCCATCTCTTCAGTGAGATTATTACTTTCAAGGTCACTTCAGAATGTTTTGCCGATTAACCAAATGGAAAAAGAGTCCTCAAGAAGTTCTGTTGAGCAACCGAAAACCTCCATCCTCAGAACGTTTGGTCACTTCAAGGGCCCTCCACTTCAAATGTGTTTTTGCCGATAGCGTTCTGAGGATAAGACCACAAAAGGGGAAGGAATGTAATCAAGATTGTGAGCAAGTGTGCCATTACCTTAATCAGATGGAAAGTGGGCTGCCTTGGGCATCTAAACTGAGATCATGCATGGGGATGAGCTATCACCATGGAATAAGATGCCTTTATGAAAAAGATTACATGACTTGCGATAAAGAGAGAGAATTTCTACACAATATAAGCCAGAGGCAGGAGCAGGGTTTATTTAACATTCAATCATAATCTGTCATAGATCAGTGAAATGCAGTAGAGCCAAATTAGGTTAATGCTCGTTTTCATGTCGGAACATGGAAAAAGAGAAAGAAGATAGAACACAACATCCGCTTGGAAGAACGTAGTTTCTCCTGCAGTAAGGAAACAAGAACATCCTCAGAGCGATACACTTCACTTTTTCATTGAAACCAATGGGACAAAAACATTGACATTTTGGTTGCTTCCTTCCCTATAGAGTTTACTGGTTCAGTTGTTTCAGATTAAATTACGCCCCCCTTCCTAAAATCATTCCCATTTTTATTATGGCATCTATAGCTACATTAAATCTTTGTCTATAGTCTGCCATCGGGAGTAAGCAGAAAGATTTTGCTTACGTCTTGCGCGAAAAGAGAAAATGTGACACTACAGAAGAAAGACACTGGTCTGAAGGGGGAAAAGATGCATGTGCAAATTAAGATCATAGTAGTACATCTAAAATATAAGTTTAAAAATCACTACTATGTTTTAAACTGAAATTTGATATGTGGCCCCGTAGTGGGACACACTGTGAATATGTGATCTATTGGCTTACTTGTGACGCTGTCCAGGTGCTGACGGTTGGTTTCGTTCCTTCAAAGCAGACATGAACTCAAAAGCCCTTTGAACACAGGACATCTTCCAACACTCTCTGGTACTCTTTCCCACAGTGTTCTCCATAAAGCAGAACATCTGCTCACTTGACACCTGCTGACGAAAAGCTGGCCAAGACATCAGCATCTACTTGTTCTTGTGCACTAGGTGGCAAAACCCCTACTGTGTCTTTTTTCCTCAGGTCTACTCTGTCCAAAATCATTGTTTCATTTTCACTTACTCTGAAAACTAAAGCAGCAGAAGTATGAGAGAGAGAGAGAGAGAGAGAGAGAGAGAGATCAAACCCAGCAATTTTTTGTTTTGATAAAGTCAGTCAAAAATTATTAGGTCTTTTAAAAAATAACAACTGTTTCACTGGGCCACAAGAGCAGGAAGAATTATCATATACCGTCCTCTTCCCAAGATTGTTCACAAAAATGTATTATGCAAGTGTCTGGGATGAAAGGGTGGGAGGATCTTTTTTCCTGGGTTTGCAATAATGCTTATCTCTGTTTAAAAAAAAACGGGAAAGGGACCGCCTGTGGTGAAAGGAAATGATCTCTTCAATCCCTTCCAGAAAATGTTTTGCTAACATTGGTTCAACTATCTCAAATTCCTATCCACAAAATGGAGCAGATGTTTATATTTTCTAAGAAAATATAATTCATGATACTTGCTTATCTGCTGGAAGAAAGTTCCCTAGAAGATAATATGTCATTTTTGAACTGCTTTCTGCTGCTCTGAGAGCAATTCTCCTTATATAATCTAATTTTCTCTCCTTCCTCCCCATCCCTTCGAAGGAATCATTTCACATGGCATCATATGCTTTGTAGTTATCCAGCAGTACAAATGTTGATCTGTGTTTCTGGATAGTAACAGTTAGCTGTATGCCTCTGTCCACACTAGAAGACATAGCATTGTGCATCGCTGATGCAACACCTGCATAAATGAGCCACGAATCCCAAGGATGTAATGCAGATATCATTGCCTCCTTTCACAATTTGGGCATAGGGAATTATCATTAGATGAATGGAGTTGGCAGGAAATATGTCAATCACCTTCAGCTGCCAAGGCACACTCAATCACTTGCATTATTATTTTTTAAACCAAAAATATTTTTTTTTACATTTGTGTGAAGTCCAGGTGAAACCTATGGACAGTTTCACAACTGGTACTATGAACAAAGCAAAGGGTTTTTTATATATTTAATCTAAATCAGGGCTGTTGAACTTTGAACAGGCCAAGGTCTACTTTTTCCGGCCTAAAGTGCCTGAGGGCTACTACACTAAAACTTCTACTTACAAATTTTATCCCATTTGAGTACATGCTCATAAGTTTTTTTAAAAAATGTAAGTAGAACAGTGGTTTCCCATAGGAATGCATTGAAAATCAATTAATCCATTCTGGAACGAACAGATTTCAATGCGCCATGGCCCTTGAACTGCCCCGCTCGGCTGAAACAGTGAGCTGGCAGACCCAGAACTTTGCTGGGGCAGTGGTGGTCCTTGGGATGGGGAAGGGAGGGGTGGAGAACTTATCCCCTCACTTTTTAAATTGATGGCTGGCGGGCTCCTTTTGAACCCTTCACGGGCTACCAGTAGCCCACAGTCTACCTGTTGTGCAGGCCTGATCTAAGTGATTGAGTAGACCGATGACAGTCTAGCTCGGGGGGGGGTCACTTCCCCTGCCACTCCACAGCAGAGCAGAGGAAGTATTCAAATTGGCATTGTAATTAAGGGGCTCATTTAGCTCCTTTGCAATACTGGAAATAGGGTTGCCTGTGGTAAGTATGCCCCTTGGTTAAAAGGATCACTCCAAATGGCATATCAGTTTTCTCTCTGAAATCAAACAACCCTATTGAAACAATTCAGCTATTCTGTCTCTTCTAATCACAAGCAATCTGAGGTATATTGTTGGGACATTAGTTATGCCTGACTTCAATCAAAGAATTAAATACAGCTGAAACAACAGGGATCCAGCTCAAAACCAGGAGTACATGGTATGTCTTCACAAGGCAGCTGATAAAAGCATGTAGCATGAGGTGGTTTCCTCTTGTAAAATGGCTTGTTGGAGAAATGGCAACGTCACTGCTCTGTACCAAACCCCCACACCTTCTCCATTCACTGACAATGTTGTTTTTGTTTTGTTTTGTGGGAGGGGTAGGGAGATTTCAGAAAATCCGGTAACATGCATGCTCTATCCAATCTGGACTTCAATAAAACAATAAACATTCATCAGTATTTTTTTAAAAAAAAGCCAGTCCTGTTGATTTCAGTTCTTCAGACCCTTCTTTTAAGGATACAGGACACAGGTGGATGATGATGAGGAGGAGGAGGAGGAGGAGGAGGAGGAGGAGGAGGAGGACCACCACCATCACCACCACCACCACAACAACAACAACAACAACATTGCCATCAAGTCGGTTCTGATTGCACACAGCTCACCCAAGCCTCCACAGGCTGGCTCATCTTCCTGGAGTCACAGTGGATAATCAAACTCCCAATGTAGTAGAATCACAGTGGAATCAAACTCCACAGCCAGATACCTCTACCACAAGGATATTTTCCCTACATTATTAGCAATTTCCTTCATTAATTACCGTGTTACTTATATTTTTCTCCTGCCCCCCACCCCCCTCACCCCGGGCAAAATCACATTGGGATGGAGAAAATAGATTATCTTATTAATCAAAGCTCTCAAAACGTAAGGGAATTTTCTTTTTCTTCTTAAGCTAGCAATGTGCTTAGATCACAGTCTCATGAGACACTAAGAAGACAATGTGGAAGAGATGATTCACAGTTCTGGAGATCACCCTTATGCAGGAGACGCAAACTTTGGCCGTTACTTCACGAAGTGCATTGCTTCGCAGCGGCATTGCCTTCACTTTGAATTCGGTGGCGGTCACGTGCTCTCCCTTCGATCCCACCCCTGTTTCTCAGTACTCACACGGAGCATTTCTAGGACCGAATCGATTACTACCTCACGTGCTCCCTTCGCAACGTCCAGTTCCACCCTCCTTTTATTTTAAAAAACATATTAACTTGGCGTATCGATGTATCAATTAACCGAAATATCGATGCATCGATATTTCGGCACAAAAGTAACTATAAAAAAAAGTCCACATGTGACGTTGGGAGCGAAGCGAGATGCGAAGCGAAAAGATTCCCGGCCGCTGGCAGGGGAACCACTCACCCCGCTTGGAGCACGGTAAAGGGGGCGTGGTCGGGGTGGCATCGCAGCCAAAAAGGAGGAGCGTGCGGACTGAAATGATCGATTCGCACAGAAATGAGGGCTTGCCGCGAAGCGAGCGGTTCGTGAAGTAACGGCCTTTGAAGGCAATTCATTTGTAGGTCTTGTTCGCTTCCCATTGTTTCTGCCTGTCTGGAAAGAAAAAAAAGAATAGGTCTCCATGCATTCATTTCTGAATTTTCTGTTTCTCTCTAGTTTCATGGGTCAGTGTTTTGACAGGCTTAAACTGCTAAAGCATACAAAGCAACATGTACGGATACACACTGAAGGGCTCTCTGCCCCTAGCTGGGATGTCTGTCAGATGCCTCTTTCCTTTATCCATTCTGCCACTGTACAACCCTCTGAAACCAAGTTTGAAGAATGTTTAACTGGAAACTCCAATTTGGATTCTGTTTCATTATAGCCATGACATATTTTAAAGTGCTTCCAAAAAATAACTTGACTGAGATAAACCTGAGAGGAAACATTGCAAGAAAATTCAGATTTAAATGTGTTCTGACTTAATTGCTCCATATATTATATTATATTATATTATATTATATTAGCTAGTATCATGTTACACATCTTTGGCTGAACAATACGAGTAACATTACTGGCAATGGTTGACTGCCACTAATTAAAGCACTTCAGCTTTGTTTTTAATTTGGGGATGTGCATGCTTTTGTAATATTCCACAAAAGTTGCATGCACCCCAAAATTTAAAAAAAAAACTCTTTAATCATTGTTGTTGTTTCAACTTGTATTCTAGATCACTCTATGGGGGGGTTTACTGCAAGCAACACTCTTCCCCCAACCCCATTTCAATGAACTGGGAACTCATTTTACTGACCTCAGAAGGATGGAAGGCTGAGTTAGCCTTAAGCCAGCTACCTAAACCTGTTGGGCTCAAACTCAGGTCATGAGCAGAGGTTTGAATGCAGTACTGCAGTTTAACCACTGTGCTATGAGGGTTCTTTTTAGCGCTTTATGACTTTCATTAGTGGTAATATGCTACTGTCAACAATGTCACTTCCATTACACAGGCAGGCCAATACATTATAATGTCATTTGTTACCTTTATATTAGTAAATTGCAAGTTGAGTACAATAATGTGCTGAGTACAAATAGCAGTGTGATAGGGTGCAGATATTGACCCACAGGGGGAGTAGTATGTTCCTAAATATTGGGGAATAGACTGGGAACAGTATCCTTTGTGCAAAAGTGTTAAAGAGTCAAGCTCATGTTCTGTTCTGAACAAAATTTCAAACCTCAAAGAACACTTTTTTTTCAAATTAAGATTTTAATTTCAAATCCTTTAACACTTTGCAAAATGTCAAACTTGTGAAGAATCCACATTACTAATTTTAAACCAAGTGAGCCAAAAATATGCTTCTATATTATCTCCCCCACAAACTGCTGCACGAAAACACTTTTTTTGCTTAAGTCTCTGTCTCTCAACTGCTGAAAAGTAATTAAAATTTTCTTGAAATTATTTTGGTAGTAGAAAGTAGAATTAGGTAAATTCATACCTACTGAGCTTTTTTTAAAACTCCTGCTTTGTCTACCATTTTACATATTCTTTGAAAATTTAAACTTACAATGCCACTTTAAAAAAATCTAAATATGTTAGGATATTAAATGAATTTAAGTCTCCTGGGCCAGATGAATTACACCCAAGGATATTAAAAGAACTGGCAGAAGTAATTTCCAAACCATTGGCAATAATCTTTGAGAAGTCCTGGAGAACAGGGGAAGTCCCCATCAACTGGAGGAGGGCTAATGTTGTCCCGATCTTCAAAAGGGGGGAAAAAGAGGACCCAAATAATTACCGCCCAGTCAGCTTGACTTCAATTCCTGGAAAGATCCTAGAGCAGATTATTAAACAGGCAGTCTGCAATTATTTAATAAACAATGCTGTCATTACAAGAAGTCAGCACAGGTTTCTTAAAAAAAAGTCATGCCAGACTAATTTGATCTCTTTCTTTGATAGAATTACAGGCCTAGTGGATGAGGGGAATGCTGTGGATATTGTTTCTGGACTTTAGTAAGGCCTTCGATAAGGTTCCCCATGGTATTCTTGCTAAGAAGTTAATAGAAAGTGGGATAGATAGTGCTACTGTCAGGTGGATTTGTAATTGGTTGACTGATTGCACCCAAAGGGTGACCATAAATGGCCTCTCTTCAGCTTGGAGAGACGTGACCAGTGGGGTGCCCCAGGGTTCTGTTCTGAGTCCAGTGCTGTTCAATATCTTTATTAATGACTTGGAGGAAGGAATAGAGAGTATGCTAATTAAATTTGCAGATGATACCAAATTGGGACTAGTTGCTAATTCCCTAGAGGATAGGATAAAAATCCAAAAAGACCTTGACAGATTAGAGTGCTGGGCCAAAGCTAACAGAATGGATTTAAACAGAGGGAAATTTAGGGTGCTACATCTAGGTAAAAAAAATGAATTGCACAGATATAGGATGGGGGATACTTGGCTGGAGAATAGTACCTATGAAAGGGATCTGGGAGTCTTGGCAGACCACAAATTGAACATGAGTCAGCAGTGTGATGCGGCGGCCAGGAAAGCCAATGCGATTCTTGGTTGCATCAACAGAAGCATAGTGTCTAGATCAAGGGAAGTGATAGTACCACTCTATTCTGCTCTTGTCAGACCCCACCTGGAGTACTGTGTCCAGTTCTGTGCACCTCAATTTAAAAAGGATGTTGACAACCTCGAGCGGGTGCAGAGGAGGGCGACCAGGATGGTTGAGGGTCTGGAGGAAATGTCTTATGAGGAATGGCTTAGGGAACTGGGAATGTTTAGCCTTTCAAAAAGAAGACTGAGAGGGGATATGATAGCTATGTTTAAATATTTGAAAGGGTGTCATATTGAAGAGGGAACAGGTTTGTTTTCCATGGCTTCAGAGACTAGGACTCGGGGCAATGGTTTCAAACTACAGGAAAAGAGATTCCATTTGAACATTAGGAAGAACTTCATGACAGTTAGGCAGTGGAATATGCTGCCACGAAGGGTGGTTGAGTCTCCTTCTTTGGAGGTTTTTAAGCAGAGGCTGGATGGCCATCTGTCGGAAATATTGTAATGGGGTTCCTGCATGGCAGGGGGTTGGACTAGATCAGCGTTTTTCAACCACTGTTCCGCGGCACACTAGTGTGCCGCGAGATGTTGCCTGGTGTGCCGTGGGAAAAATTGAAAAATTCTAAAGAAATTCAACCCAGGGCCGGTGGGCGGCCCACAGCTGGGAGGCGCTATAAATAGCGTCCAAGGGCCAGCTTGGGTCCTCCCCCCCCGAGGCCCGCGGTGCTGGCGTCACTTCTTCCCCAGCCGGACCTGGCCCCGCTCATTCTCTTAGTGTTTGCCCTTTGCCTGCTGCCGCGACTCGCTTGCTTCCCTCTCCCCACCTCCTTTTTTAACCCTGGACCACCACCACCCCTTTCCTGGGAGCTACCAATGGACTGAGCCGCCCGACAGCCCGCCCGCCAACACGAGCCGGCCCGGGAGCCCCAGCCCAGAACAAACCACCAGGTGAGGGGAAGGGGAGGAGGGGTGCCCGGCTGCCCCACGAGCACCACGGCAGGGCTGCGAGGAGGAGGGGATGGAGGAGGCCTCCGCCGGGCCTGGGTGAGGAGGTGGGCGGGGGGGCTACTGGCACGGCTGGATGGCTGGCCGGCCGGCCTTTAGGGTCTGGGAGGGGAAGAGCCGTCTCTGAGGGGGCCCGCGATGGGTTCCTTGAAGTCTTGCCCCTTTCTGTCTTGGGTCGCCCTCTTCTCTCTCTCTGTCTTTTCTTTCTTTTTTTCCCCACCTCTCTCTTTCCATTCGTACCCTTTCCCCTCTTCATAGAAACGTGCTCATTTCTAGCCTGCATATGTGTATGTCTAGCAGCCTGCCTACTGTAATTAAAACTGTAAACCGCCCAGAGACTCCTTGAAGTGGTATGGGGCGGTATACAAGCAGAACACTTTCTGCCTTCTTTCCTTCCTGCCTTCCTTCATCCTCCTCCCCTCCTGTCGCTGGACTTGCTGAAGGCATCTGCCTTGGCCACAGTGTGGAGAGCAAGATGGGCTTTTGGGTCTTCTTTGTGTTCCTGGAGAGTCAGTGCCCCTTCTCAGGTCTCCACTGGACACAGAAGTCCATGCAGGGCAAAATGTCTTTAAATTAAAAAAAAAAAACAGGTAAGTGGGAACTGGGTGCTAGAGAGCGGTCTGCCTCAGTCTGTGGCCCCTCTGTCCTGCTTCTCCCTACACCAGCAATGGTGAACCTTTTAGAGACTGATATAGGCACAGAGTTAATTTTTTTAACATTTTCTAATGGTGGTGTGCCTCGTGATTTTTTTCATGAAACAAGTGTGCCTTTGCCCAAAAAAGGTTGAAAAACACTGGACTAGATGGCCCTTGAGGTCTCTTCCAACTCTATGATTCTATGATTCTATGATTCTATGATTCTATGAATGGATAAAACACAGATTTCAGGTACTGGTGATAGCTTCTACTAAGAATAAAAAGTAAAGTGTTTATAACTTGTTTTCTTATTTGTTTGACAGACTTGCAAAACAATAGCATGCATTAAGGGATGCTCAGTAATATGTTTTACCTGTGGAGATAATGCTTGCCAAATTCAAAGCTGCTAAGAAAGGAGTGAGGCGGTAGTTGCAATTTTGGGAAAATAAAAATATATTGAAACACACACATACACACATTGCTTGATGAGCTATTTCCATTAAATTATTGCCTACTGCAGAACTGTTTCTTGATTTAAAAAGTAGGCCAAATTTCAAGAGGATGATTGTAGGTATTTCTTGGCCACATGCCATCAAAGTTGATTTTTTTTCTGGGAACTAGAGATACAAAACATGATTCCAAATGTAACCTATCAAACTGAAAGCAAAATAAAGTGGAGTGGAACGACCAGGGAAGGAAAAATAAACTGTCTACATAACAAGTTCGAAGAGAGACCAACAAACAAGAGGAAGAAGGTAGAAGTTCTGAATTCCAATGTAAGAACAGAGAGAATGATTAGGAATGAAAGGGGAAGAAGAGAAGGAATATGTGAGAGAAACAGGGAAACTAGAATAAGGAATACTGGTGGCATGGGGATGAACTCTAATCCAATGAGTTCCAGGATTCAACAAGAGCAAATAACAGAAGGCAGCGTAAAAGAATTTCTGTTAGACAAAGCTTTTTTATGCATGATAGCTCTCAGCGGAGACCAAAGCAGCCAACAGAGCAGGCAGCCCCTTTAGGAAAAAGTCCTTTAGTTTATACAACTGAAATCTCTTCCCAAAATATAAGTAACTGGAGAATTCCTGGTAACCATTCCTTGTGATTCATGGGGATGGGTGAGGAATTTCTTGGTGGTCATAACTTTATCTGGATGTACCTAGTCCACAACCTCTAGAATTGAGTGTAGACCCAGTAAGCAGTCAGAAATTCATACATTTATGACCCTGCAGAAAAATCTGTTCCCTAGTGCCCCCCCCAAAAGTGTTCAAAAGTAAATATATTTGACAAATGCATTTGAAAGAAAAGTGACTATGAGCCTTTTCACACGACCCCTAATATCCGCTGGCCACTTAAATTCGGACCAGAGATCTTAGGGCTTTGTCGCTGTTCCTGCGTTCCCACCCCCTCTGCACTCCTGGCTGCTGGCTGCATGAGGGGAGGGAGAAAAAAAGGAAGAAAAGAATGCCGCTCACCTCCGTTCTGCCATCCTGGCACTGCATTCAGATCTCTTAAAGGGGCAGGGGGCAAAAAAAAAAAAAAAGAAGCAAGGAGAGCCAGGCAGTCACTACGTTATATCCGCATCAGGAATTTTCACCTCCAGAGAGCAGGTACCTGAAAAGTACGCTGGGACGCGCTTAGGTGGGCGTGGTCGCACTTAATTATCTGTAAACTCCGGAGCTGGTGGGGGAAACAATTTTAAGCTCCGGAGTTGGGAGCCATTTGCGGCGGAGTTTAGGGGTCGTGTACAAAGGGCCTATGAAAATATGCACCAGCTCATTATCTGGGGAGGAAATGTACACATATAAAAATGCACCCAAACTGAATATGTTTGGAAAACACACAGTGAAGAAGTTGTGGATTTCCAGATGAAGGAGGGAAGCTATCTAATGTGGACTGAAGTACAAATTAATTTTAAGATGAAACTCGGCACCTCAACAAGCTTGAACTTCACAAATTCACACATCATTGGTGGGGGGGAAAGGGTATACCTGTCAGTCAGTCAGCTTTTCTCCTTCCTACACAGCTTCACACCTTGATGTTTAAATTTAAAAGCAAGACAACAATTTACTCCCCCAACTGCACTGCCTGCCATTCTATAAAGGTTTTGGGTGCTCCTGTTTCAGTTCTGTTGAATTTGGAGGTAACCCAACTTCACCTCAGATTGTCTCAGAAGTAGCCTTACTGTGACTTTTCCCATGTCTCCAGGGTAAGATCAGATATTACATCCTCAGAAGGACTCTTTTCAGATCAACAGTACCTTGCCGTCCTGGTGCCTCCCCAGTTCTGGAAGGCACACATGCATGGAAAGCAGAAACTCTGTGTACTCTCTGCATATACTTTAGCTCAGGCATGTCCAAACTTCGGCCCTCCAGGTGTTTTGGACCACAATTCCCACACTCCTTTGTCATTGGCAATCTAAGCTTAGAATTCTGGGAGTTGTGGTCCAAAACATCAAGAGAGCTGAAGTTTGGACATGCCTGCTTTAGCTCTTTGGTCTACAGGTGAGCATGACCCAACACACACACACAAACACACACACACAGACCAGGCTAGCTTGTGGTTCGCTTTGTAGTATTGTTTGTGCGGCCCACTGTGCTGAAATGAAATGAAGTGCTGAACTTTTTTCCGCACTGAGCTTCATTTGTCTTTGGCAAAATGGATGCCCTCTCCCCCTTTCTGCTTCCTCCATCACCTCCCTACCTGGTCCTGCCACCTCCTTCTTTTCCTCCTCCACTGCCCCCATTTTCTGAGACAGAGGGCCAACCTCCCTTCCAGGGGTCTCTGAATGAACTGAACCACAAACCAAAGTGCAAACCAGGCCAGTTCATCATTTATTCGGGGTCGTGCCCATCTCTGCTTTGGACATTAACCCACTGGTGCTGGAAAAACCTGCAGGGTCACAGTTGCTAAATCACTCCAGTAGCTTTATTGAGGAGTGAAGTGTACATTTCTAGATCAAATCAAGCCAGTACTCTCTGTGGAGGCAAAAATGACTAAGTGAAGGTGATCCTACTTCAGGCACATCATGAGAAGACAAGGTTCATTAGTAACTGAAATAATGCTAGTAAAAGTTGAAGGGAAGCAGGTCTTTGTTTGTTTTGACTGGACACATGCAACAGCGCTATGCTGATTCCTGTTCTGCTGAACTCTGCTTTTATGCTAGTATATATCCAAGATGATTTGTGGCAATGCGATTCTTTCTAGTTCTGCACAGACAAAAACACTCCAATCCTCAATGCCGTTTTATGGTCATGTTTGATGTGCAAAATTATTTACAGCTTGCCTGATATTAGGTACATTTTTCTTTCTTGTTGCTAACAAAAAAAGTTTAAAAATGGAAGTTTCTCAAATAAATCATGTCTCTGGTCTCTGAAAAACATGTTTAATCAGTTGCCCGCTGATTAAAATCTGTCTAACAAGGGGCTGCAGCTTCTCTCCCCTGTCAGCCAAAGCAGTTAAAGTGAATTGTATTAGAGTAGTAACCTCCAGCATTAGTAGAAGATTTCATCAATAAGGCTGGGCAACTGAGTGACAGGAATCTGGATATCAAAGCTCCCTTGGTGTTGGTTTTAACACCAAGCAGCTCTCTGGTTTAAGAGAGATCTTTGCAATCTAACTGCCACTCATTGGATGGTGGTGATTCAACTGGGATACAAACCCCAAGAAGCAAGAAATCACCAAGGCTTTTTGTGCATTACGAGATTGTCCTAATTGGTGATAATTCTTGAACAGAGAGCCTGTTATAGATACATACAATCATACCCGGACACAACATCATTTATTCCTTCAATGAAGATACTCGCCAGCAGCCAGAACTTCCAGCTTTGTGTGAGCCCTCTCTCATTTCCCCCTTTCCTCCATTGCCACTTGTGCCTCTTGTTCTGGAGAGGGGACAGCATAGGTTAAGCAAGCCTCTTCACAAAGGAATTCTGCCCAGGATCAGTGCAGCCACTTGAGTAAACCTGCCTGGCTCAGCACTTGCTCTCTCTTTTTATGCAAATCCCAGGCAGGAAAGGCATTTTAATAATCCTGCACCACTTGGGATTTGTGGCAAGGGGAAAAAATGACCGTAATACATCTGGGAAGATTTCTCAAGGGGGAAGAAACCTCATGCAGAGAAATCTCATTGTGAGGAGATGTGGGTACCTTTTTGTTTGTTTGTTTAAACTCTGTTTCTCCCAACCAAAGAGAGACTATGGGCGTTTATACACGACCCCTAAGCTGCGCTGCAAATGGCTCCCAGCTCCAGAGCTTAGAAATGTTTCCCCACCAGCTCCGGAGTTTAGAGAAAATTAAGTGCGACCCCGCCCACTTTAGCGCGACCCAGCGCACTTTTCTTGTACCTTCTCTCTGAAGGTGAAAAATATTTGATGCGGATAAGAGTGCCGGGCTCTCCTCACTTGTCTATTTTTTTTTGCCTCCCGCCCCTTTAAGAGCTCCTTGAGACGGAACCAGGAAGTAACAGGGCTCATGGCAAGTTCGACCGGCACCGGCAGGTTAGTAAAGGCTTCTTTTGTCCTTTTCCCCCCTCCCTCCCCTCACGCCGACAGGAGCAGGAAGTGCTGAGGGGTGGGGACGCAGGAACAGAAACGAACCCCCAAGATCTCTGGTCCGAATTTAAGGGACCAGCAGATCTTAGGGGTCGTGTGAAAAGTCTCTATGATTCACATCCTATCTTCTTCCTTGACCGGGTTCTCAGGGTGACTAACATCCAAACCCATGAAGATAGGGCTGGTTTGGCTGGACATGTAGGGAGAAGGATGAGAGAGTGCTCTGATCACTTTGGACGGCAAGCTCATTTAGAATATGGTGCTAGGAAACAGGATTTGTTTTCCCTGGTCTTGCACTGTTTTGTGGCTTCCTCACATTAAAAAAACTGCATACATTTTGCTAATGGCATAGAATGACTGGTGTCAAAGGACTACTCCATACTGTACTTTGCATTTGTGATCCAAGACAGGAGTGATAAACCCCTGGTTCTCCAGATGCTTTGGGCTACACCTCTCATAATCTTTTATGGGCTGAGGATGCTGGGATCTGTAGTCCAAAAATATGGAGTGCCAAAGGTTCACCCCATTCTGTCTTAAGACCTTTCACTGAAAAATGAAATGCATACATGCAAAATAGGACACTATCAAAACATGAGTAACAGATATTTATTTATTTATTTATTTATTTATTTATTTATTTGTTTGTTTGTTTGTTTGTTTGTTTGTTTGTTTATTACAACCACCCAACTTTCTGAAGGAATATCACTACCTGGGGAACACAGCTCTCCAGTCTATGGCTGTTGCTTTGTTTTTAGGCCAGACAAACTGCATACCGAGCCTGGGTGGGCTCGGAGGGGGGGCCTCCCTTTCCCTGCTGTGTCCGCCCGGGTACCAGGTAGAGGGAGTGGGAAGGCTGGGGGGTCAAAAGGGAGGAGGGGCCGCAATCGTGTACAGGGATTCTTTTCAACATTGGTTAGCCAGGGGCTAGAAGTTCTTCACCTGTTGGTGGGACAGCAGGACAGATTTGGCATTGTGCTGGGTTACCGAGCTCCCCGCAACCCTGCACAATCCCTTCCAGAGCTCACGGAGTTCATTGCCGCTGCTCTGCTGAAGTCCCCATGCCTATTGGTCGTGGGAGACTTCAACGTGCATGCGGGTGGTGGACTCTCAGGTGCAGCTCTGGAGTTCATGGAATCCATGGCTTCCATGGGTCTGTCCCAGCATGTTTCATGCCCCACCCACAGGTCTGGGCACACTCTGGATCTGGTTCTTACCTCCATGTTGGGGGATTCATGTCTGGAGGTGGGGGACACTGTCTCCCTTCCTGTGTCATGGACAGACCACCACCTGCTCTCATTCTCCCTGGCGATTCCGGCCCCTCCCCGCGGGGACCACCAGCCCTCTGTTCTGGCCCGCCCCCGGAGGCTCATGGACCCTCAGCGGTTCGGGGAGCTCTTCGGGGGGTTACCTGGTGGTATGACTGGCGCTCCGGCCGAGGATGTGGCTAACCTTTGGCATGAAACAGCTGTCCACACCATAGACCGGATTGCCCCCAAGCGCCTCCTCCGTTGCCGAGCCCGGCCCTCCCCTTGGTTCACGGGGGAGCTTAGGGCAATGAAGCAGGAGAGGAGGAGGCTAGAGCGCAGCTGGAGGAAAACCCGGACGGCGTTGAGTAAGGCTGCGGTTGATGCCCAGTCTAGTCGCTATACCAACGTGATCAGGGAGGCTAGAACATCCTTTAACTCCCTGAGAATAGCTGAGGCCTCGAACCGCCAGGCGGAGCTCTTCCGGGTGGTTTGGGACCTCAACAATCCTAGTCTGGCCAGGCCTCCTCCTAATGATTTCAGTAGTGAGCAGTTTGCAGCCTTTTTTTGAACTAAAATAGAGGCCATCCGTGCCGGCTTTGACTCCAGTTGCAGTGGTCCTGCTCCGCCATCCCCAGTCGCTGGTCCGCCTTCGTCGCCCCGGTTGGATGCGCTTGGGCCTGTTTCTGCTGTCGAGGTCTCCAAAGCTATGGCGCATTGCCGGCCTGCCTCCACCCCTTTCGACCCTTGCCCTGCCTGGCTAATTCGAGCTGCCAGAGGGAATATGGCCGAATGGGCTTCTGTCATCGCCACCGCCTCCTTCAATGAGGGGGTCTTTCCCTCTCGTCTGAAGGAGACGGTGGTAAAGCCCATTCTGAAAAAACCTGGCCTAGTGGTGGACGACTTATCAAACTATTGCCCAATCGCCAACGTCCCGTTTATGGGCAAGGTGATCGAGAGGGTGGCGGCGGTCCGGCTGCAGTCATACCTGGAGGATCGGCAGTGCCTCGACCCATGCCAGTCCGGGTTCAGGCCCCGTCGGGGTACTGAAACAGCTTTGGTCGCCCTGCAAGATGACCTTGTCCGGGCGGCCGACAGGGGTTGCTCTACCCTGTTGGTCCTCCTGGATCTGTCAGCGGCCTTTGATACTGTCGACCACGGTATCCTACTGAACCGGCTCTCTGAGGTGGGAATCGGAGGCTCTGCTTGCAGTTGGCTCCGTTCCTTCCTGGAGGGCCGGTCCCAGTATGTCCAGCATGGGGGGAGTTATCGGCCCCTTGGATTCTCCCTTGTGGGGTGCCACAGGGGTCGTCTCTGTCCCCCATGCTGTTCAACATCTACGTAAGGCCGTTGGCGGGGGTTATCAGGAGTTTTGGAGTCTGCTGTCATCAGTATGCTGATGACACACAGCTCTATCTCTCCTTTTCCACCTCTGCAGTGGAAGCTGTGAGGATCCTCGACGGGTTCCTGGAGGCTGTACTGGCTTGGACCGGGGCGAACAGGCTTAAGCTCAACCCCGAGAAGACGGAGGTTATGTTCTTTGGGAGCTCGCCGTCGGGGTACGGTGGCCCTCTCCCCTGCCTGGGGGGAGTCTCCCTCCAGCTCGCGGATAGGGTGCGGAATCTGGGTGTGTTCCTGGACCCGGCGCTTACCATGGAGTCCCAGGTGGCATCGGTGACCAGGTCCGCCTATTACCATCTCCGTCGGATCGCCCAGATCCGCCCGTACCTGGACGCGAACTCTCTGAGAACAGTGGTCCAAGCACTGGTGATCTCGAGGCTGGACTACTGTAACGCCCTCTACATGGGGTTGCCCTTGACTCTTCTCTCGGCGTCTGCAGCGGGTACAGAATGTGGCGGCCAGGCTGGTGGCTGGTGTGCGTCGTCATGAACACATCACCCCAGTCCTGGCCCGCCTGCATTGGCTGCCCGTTGCAGCCAGGATTAGATTCAAGGTCCTGGTTTTAGTTTATAAAACCCTCCATGGCTTGGGACCGGACTACCTGGCAGAGCGTATCGCTCAGCGATCCACCTCGGCCCGTCCCGTTCGGCAGGCGCGAGCGCACTTGCTGCGGGTCACCACCGTCCGAGAAGCCCGGAAGACAAGCACTCGGACCCGGGCATTCTCGGGGGCGGCCCCTAGCCTTTGGAATTCCATCCCTACCGAAGTGCACTCTGCAGAGTCCCTGCTGGCCTTCCGGAAGGCTTTAAAAACCTACCTCTTCCAAGAGGCCTTTGGCGATCCTTAATCTTAGTTTTTTTTTTCTTCTCTTCTCCGCCATCATACGCACTAGTTGATGAGGTGCCACTAGGTTTTTACTGTTTTTAAACTTATTGTTGTAATTACATTTGTTTATCTTGTACTTGTGTGGCTAACATAGCCCTTGTAAGCCGCTTAGAGTTCATCTGAAGATAAGCGGGGTATAAATGCAAAAATAAATAAAATAAATAAATACTATTCAGAGGAGGTGTCTGGAAAGTTAACGAAACAACCTCATCCAATCGAATTGTCAATTGCAACCCTAACAGAATTACCTCCCAACCTGGTAACTTCCAGTCGTGTTGGAACTCATCTCCCATCATTCCAGAAAGCAGGGTAGATGGCAATAGGAACTGTAATCCAACACAGCTGGAACATAGGTTGGGAAAAGATAACCTAAATCTCTTGCATGGGAAATTTTGCAATATTCATATTCAGGAAAATGTTCTTTCCTTTTCAACTGATAAGGTTAAAGAAAGGAGAGGCAGTGAATCTCATGAAGCAGACATGTTTCTGAATAGACAAATCAGAACAAGAAAATATTAATTCTATAATTACAGGTCAAATCGCTGTACTTGTAGTTATCAATGAGCTGAGTGCTTAGCTCTAAATAATGTGCAGCATGGATAGATAATATGAAAATTATTTCTTCAGAGTGGAAGCCAAGTAATTGCCTCGATAAAGGGGCAAAAGTGTTTTCCTGGTTAAAAGAGGAGCATGCTGAGAAATTCCCTTCAGTTTCATAAATGCTCCCTCCTCACACAGGGATGTTCTTCTTCATAAAGCTGTTACAGAATCCCCTCTTGTTTCCTCTTTGGAATTTTATCTTTCTCTTTTCCCTCCAAACAGAGAAGGACACTTTTTCATTCACCCAACTACCCTGTGAGTAAGAATAGTCTATGTCTAGGAACAGTGGTGGGTCCAAGATTGCTGAGCAGGCTTCTTGGCGTTGATTTGAAGGAGATTTTCAAGAATATTTATCACATCCCACTACTTTTTTTTATAAGGAAGGGAAAGAATAGGGGGAAATGTGTTTAATAATACAGTAGGACCCCTGTATCCACTGATTCATTAACCACTGATTCAGTTATCCACAGTTGGCAGAGGAAAAATTAAATAAATAATTCAACAACCGCAAAGCAAGCTACTACCACAAACAGCAGGTGTAAAGCAAGCTACGATCACAAAACAGCAATTTGGGAGGATTTGGGGTGTTCTCTCTTATCCACAGTTTTCATTATCCATGGGAAGTCGTGGAACCAATCCTCAGCAGCTGTTGGGGTCCTACTGTAATATTATAATAATCTTAGAATTAGATAGCTGGAAAGGACCCTATAAATCAGTGGTTCTCAACCTGTGGGTCCCCAGATGTTCCTGGACTGCAACTCCCAGAAGTTTTCATCACTAGCTGATCTGGCCAGGATTTCTGGGAGTTGTAGTCCAGGAACATCTGGGGACCCACAGGTTGAGAACCACTGCTACGAATCATTGAGATCAACCCCTGTCACAGATTTACACTGGGGAAATGAATCCACAGCCAGATGCCTAAACCACTGAGCCATCGGCAGTTATTTTGACTATGTCATGAGCTAGGTTTTGCTTGTGATGCTAATAGCCAACTTCTGCATATATACATACATTTTCTAATGAAGATGAATTCTTCAAACTTTAGTATTTTCTTCTTGCACTGAAACCTCTCCTAACTCATCAACTGTGACAATATTATAAATGCATTTTATATGAATGGGCTCTTCTTCACCACTTGAAGAATATTTGGTGACAGGAGAACCACATCGATTCTATTCCAGCAACGTGAGCCCCTTAAAAGTATGTAAATCAGAATGGCTTGCTAATATGACTGTTTTTCTGTTTATTTTGGAACCCGTATGGCAACCAATTAATGTCTTTGTTTCTCTCAGGGGGTGAGAGAAATGGGATGGCATGATTTTGCTTTGTTCTGATCTTTGCAGTTAATTTTGATCAGTGGTTCATTAGCTGGGCAATTCAGCCAGTAATTCAATGTAGTCATAATTGGTATTTCAAGCAAGGTTATTTCTAGCACAAGGCCTTGGTCCAAGTGGGTTTGTGCCCAGAAACAAGGCAGAGCTGAGCAACTAGAAAAAAAAGTTGTAATTGCACCTCTCAGGACTTGTCATGATCTTCATTCACTTAAGCTAAATCAGTATAATACCAAGCTAAAGCCACTAGTGAGCAATGGTAGGGTGGTTGGTTCCAGAGCATTAGAAGGATGTCACAATTTTATTGCATTCATTCTTCTTAGAAGTAAACTCTTAAGCTCTTCCCTTGGATATAAAATGTGAGTTCTAATTTATCTAGCTAGCTAGTTTTCAAATAGGACTAGAATGAGATACTCTTGGCAGAGTGTTGAATGTTTGCCTCAAAACCTCTAGATATGCAGTGCAGTGACCCACTGAGACAAATTAGCTTCAAGAAACCAGAGACTCTCTACTAGAGAGGCATGGTTCTCTTTAAAATCAGAGGCAGGGAAAGAACAATTGGTTACTGCTGGGTTGCTTGACAGTCATCTCAGCCCAGAAAAATCTCCCAACCAAACTTCATGAGGTTTTACCTGAGTCCAAGTAAATTTTGGCTGTGGGGGTTGTCAGGAGTATTGGATGTCAGGAGGTGGTATTGACCTGAAGAGTACTGTGTGGTTCAAACTGTTAATATTTTTGCATCTGTAACATTTATCTAGCACTATACCACTTTGAAATATATAAAAGAAACAGAAGAAATATTGAAAATAAATACAATTAGCAAAAATACGATTTATAACAGTGATAAATTATTCTTTACAAAAGCACAAAAACATCACACAGGAAAAAATGGCTTTTGGGCATATCAAGAGACCCAGAAAAATTAGAAGGTAGAGCACCATAGTGCCAATCCACTTAAAAATCCAAATGTTTTAAAACCCATGTAGCCCCCTGACCAATATGCAGCACAGGCAACAACCAGAATAAATGACATCCCAAGAGGATGTGTGCACCAACACAAAAACCATGCGACTTTAAATCAGCTTCAGAAACCCAGATCCAGCTTGCAATTCAGTTCCCCGGTGTAGCCACACCCAGAGACCTTAGGCAACTTTGGATAGTTATATGTGAAAGAGCTACATTCTTAAAGGTATGACAAGACAATGTGGGTAACTCCAGCAAATGGGTAGATTTCAGGGGAGGCATCTTTCCATTCCTAATTCACAGTTGAGAAACGTGTGATTTAAATGTACACCCTCCATTTCTATTGTGACCCCTGCTATTCTCCACCTCTAAAATTGTGGCCAGTCATGATATTCTTTTAAAAGAGTGGTTCAAAACAACCATCACTGGTGGTTCATGCACAATTCATTCATGCATTTCATTACTATTCTGCTAGTTTTATCTCCAGTGGTCCTTACCTTTCCCATGCTGTTTGTAATAGAAGAGGCTGTTCCTTTATGAGCAACAGTTATTACTTCCTTTTCTGGATCCATTTCAATCAGGTTTCAGGCTGGGTTTCTGTATGGAGACTGCCTTGGTCGCCCTGTATGATGACCTTTGCTGCAAGAGAGACAGGGGGAGTGCAACCCTGTTGATACTTCTGGACCTCTCAGTGACTTTCAACACCATCATCCAAGGTATCCTTCTGGATAGGCTGGTCAGATTGGGAGTTGGAGGCACCACTTTGCTGCGGTTCTGATCCTTCTTGGCTGACTGTGTACAGAAGGTGGTGCTGGGGAACAGTTGCTCTGCCCTGTGGCATTTACCTCACAGGGTTCCTCAGAACTCAATACTATATCCCATGCTGTTCAACATTTACATGGGACCGCTGGGAGAGGTCATCAGGAGGTTTGGGCTGAAGAGTCAGCAATATGCTGATGATACTCAGCTCTACCTCTCATTCTTCACCAATCCAGGTGAGGCAGTTTCTGTGCTGAAATGTCTGGACAGGATAATGGACTGGATGAGGGTTAATAAATTAAAACTCAATCCAGACAACACAGAAGTGATGTTAATGGGTGCTTCATCGGACAGGTGGGAGGGCCGTATTCCTGTCCTGGATGGGGTTGCACTCCCCCTAATGGGCAGGGCCTGCAGCTTGGGGGTACTCCTGGACCCTGGTCTAACTCTGGAAGCCCAGGTGGACTCAGTGGCCAGAGGTACCCTCCTTCAGCTACAGAAAATATACTAGCTCTGCTTCTACATGGAGAAGCAGAGCCTCATGACAGTTACGCATGCACTGGTGACATCCTGTATTGATTACTGCAATGCACTTTACGTGGGACAGCCTTTAAAGATGGTTTAGCAATTGCAAATGGTTCAGAATCGTGTGGTGCAGCTGGTAACTTGTAGGGCTGCTAGGGATCACATCAGGCCAATTCTGCATAACCTGTATTGGTTATCAGTTGTTGCCCGAGCTCAATTCAAAGTGCTTGTTTTGACATATAAAGCCCTAAATGGCTTAGGACTAGAGATGGGCACGAACCGAAAAAAATGGTGATTCATTTTGGTTCAGTTTGTTTTAGGATTTGGTTTCGCTCGTTTCATTTTAAATGATTTTTTTAAAAAAATTAGTTTTGTTGGTTCGTTCATTATTCATTTTTCCCCGCTTTGTGCGATTTAATCCATTTGACAGCGCACGGGCAGGAAAAACATTTAAAACAATAAAAATAAAAAACAGACGTTGACAACAATTGCACCAATTGGACTGGCAGCATCGTCATCCTCATCATCCACATCATCATCATCATCATCATCTTCAATCATCAACACATCATGCTTACTGGGTGGCAGTGGCGGCAGCGGTGGCAGGGTGATACTGGCCCCTGTGGCAGGGGCTTTTTTAATTTTTAAATTTATTTTCATTTTATTTTGTTGTATTTTTTTTTACTGCTGAACATGTGGCCCATGCTACAGCTGTAGTGTGGGCTGGTCGGGTTGTTGTTGTTGTTGTTGTTGTTGTTGTTGTTGTTGTTGTTGTTTTCGATCTTTTGCCGGCCGCAGGCAAGTTCCGCTGGTTTTATTTTTTACATTTTTCTTTATTTTAGGGCACCAACCCAGCTACCTTTGGGGCTGGGTCGGCACTCCTTTTTTAAATTTTAATTTTATTTTTTTTTAAAGCACCGACCGTGTGGCCCCTGAGACCGGGTTGGTGCTGGTTTTATTTTTTATATTTTTTCTTTATTTTAGGGCACCAACCCAGCCACCCCTGGGGCCAGATCATCACTCCTTTTTAAAAAAAATTATTTAGTTTCATTTTATTTTTATTGTATTAGGGTTTTTTTTACTGCCAACCACGTGGCCCGCGCTACAACTGTAGTGTGGGCCGGTTGGTTTTTTTTACTTTTGCCAGGTGTGGGCTGATTCCGCGGCCCACGGGCTCAGTCCGGCGCTCCTGGGCCGGTGCTGGGTCTTTGTGCCAGATTGGGCTTTTGTTTGTTTGTTTGTTTGTTTGTTTGTTTGTTTGTTTGTTTGTTCAAGCACTGACCATGCGGCCCCTGGGGCCGGGCCAGTGCTGGTTTTATTTTTTATATTTTTTCTTTATTTTAGGGTGCCAACCTGGCCATCCCTGGGGCCGGATTGGCATTCCTTTTTTGAACTTACCCAGAAATTAAAATTGAGCCAGGGGGCCTTCTTGAAAGAGTCATCCCTCAAGGAGATGGGGGTAGCTTGTAGATATAGGGCCTTCTCAGCAGCTGCCCCCAGGCTATGGAATGCCCTCCCAAGTGAGATCCGCCTGGCGTCAACATTAATGACATTTCGGCACCAGGTGAAAACCATAAACATTTGTGTGAGTTAAAATTAAGATGAAAGGGGTGGTACTTTACAACAAGCACATTAAATAACCTGTATCAAATGGTGTATCACAGAGCTCTCTCTCTCTCTCTCTCTCTCTCTCTCTCTCTCTCTCTCTCTCTCTCTCTCTCTCTCTCTGTTAGAGGTGCACTTCCTTTTAGGTTACACAGTTCCATTTTAGAGGTCTGGTTCCCTGGCCACTCCAGGCAATGCAGGAATTGTGCTGACTCAGTGATGGGGTGGCCAAATGGGAACATGCAGAACAATGGACCTCCACAATAGACACTGCAATTATTCTTGCATTCTTTCCTAGTTTTCCTGTAAATGAGACCAGCCCACAATCAATGCAGTGTTCTGCAACCCATGTTGACACTCTCCGCCTGTCAGTGCCAGCTGACAGTGAAGAATCCCTCACCAATTTGAACTCTTGGTTTGGTAGAATTAGCAGGGAGCAAGCAAACATCTGTGGCTTGTTTGTTTGTTTTTGGCATGGTGAGGATTTCCAAGGACAAGTCAAAACAGTTTGAGGGAAATGAGAGCAGATGATGCCCCAGAAATGTGAAGCAAACATAGTGTATAGCTCCCTCTCCTTAATTCCATCAATTAGGGATGTAAAGTGGGAAGAGATTCTTCTCTTGTCACTTGCCGCTGAAAAGCTGTGATAATTTGAGTGATAAAATATTAAGCAATGCACACCTATGAATCATTCCTGAATCCAAGATGTGGAAGCTTCCTGAATAAAAACAGTAAGGATAATGAGCTGCGATGAATAATGTGTATTCCCCCCCACACACACACACACACAAATTCTATTATGCAGATTTAACATGGAGATATCTTCTAATTACTGGAGTCATTCCCAGTATTGATATTTATATGTTTGGCCTCTTCTGTTACCCTGTTTTTTGTGTTTCATCTTTCGCAGTGCTTCACAAGGGCCAAGTGTTTTGTTTTTAATCTGAATTGTTTAGTTGAGATGCAGTGATACTTAATATCTGACAGCCAACAGTACATCTAGTGTCATATTTGCCACCTGCTGAAATCAGCTATCTAGAGAGTGTGAAGCACTTCAATTCTGAGTTAAATTAAGGTATAATTTGAAACAGCAGTTCTGTTTCCAAACTGGTAAAAGATCAGTGGGGAGAGCTCCATTTGGGGGCTATTTTTATGAGGAAATGTGTGAAACAGATTGCAATGCTTTTAGCAACTCCTTCAAATGTTTAGTCAGTTTGTCTCTGTTCAAAGGGGTGGGGGTTTTTTTGTCTAATTTTGTTGCCAGCAATTGGAGTCCTGGTGGTCAATTTCACAGGACCCACCCCCACCAAAGAGACACAGTAATCTCTGAAAATGAGGGGCTGAAGGAATACTCCTCAAAGCCTGCTGGGAGACCGATTTCCCTTTAAAGAAAGACACACACTACATATACACCACCTGGAATTGTTGTTTCTCATCCCTGTGTTCCTGTAATCATTGTAGAGCCAGCCCTGCTATTAGACAGACAGAAGCACCTCAAACAGCAATTGCTAAGAACTGGGCAGTGTCAGCTCATCCCACTAGAAGGACGGAAGCAATAGATGAAGAGAAAACAACTTCTAATTTGCTACCCAACCTCTTTTCATCCAAAATCCAAGTGCACCTGTTTGAGGGGCCCTCAGACTTTGGTGAACAGTGACCCATCTGCCAAAACCGAAAGACCACCCTTAATTTGGAGCACCGCAGAAAGATGCTGCAGGACAGTGCTTGCAACTTTCATTGCTCCTTCAAACTAAACTCTTATTCTCAAATGGAAGTTGTGATGTGATCCCACTGTCATCATTAAGTTAAGATGTATCTCCATGACTGCGTAGCTTCTTACACTAAACAGTGGGCATCCTCTTTGCACCAAACAACAAACACCCCTATAGTTCCTGTATATTCAAATATAATGGGTCCTCAGATGTTCTTGGACTACAAGTCCCAGAAACCATCATCACTAGCTGTGCTGGCCAGGGTTTCTGGGAATTGTAATCCAAGAACAACTGGGAACCCAAGGTTGGGAAGCACTGTTCTCGTGCATTCAACCAGGTAGATTTAAGGCTTATCTGCAGAAGCAAGCAGTGGCTTTAGAAAGTAAAATGGCTGACACCATCTCAGGCACAAATAAGGGATAACAAATTCTCTTGTGCTGTTGTTGTTGCTTGTTGATAAATGGTATGTACTAATAAGACTTGTAGAGCAAGAAATAAGGTAAGCTGGAAATCCTTCCTCGGTTTGGTTTTGTGGATTTTTTAAAATAATTTTCAGGAGTGGCTGATACATTGACTGCTTTTACACTACATTTTCCACCAAATTCTGCCAAAAAGGAGCATTCAGTGTTCAGAATCACTTGAAGAAGGAAACAAGAAAGGACAGTTAGCAGTTCCAAGGTTTACTGGTGCTTGGTGATATAATATTAAACTATGATTTATTATTATACCCAAAACAGCTCTGTGTTTCCACAGCTTGTACTGTATGTGTCCCATCCCATTAATTATCAGCCTGTCCTAAAAGGCAATTTGAGCTCTGCCTATCCAAAATAACTCTTTTATCTCACCCTTTCAGTTACAGAATTCAAAGAATAAATCCTCGAGATTTTTTTCCCCACTCAAACTCCCACTAAGCTCATTTCTTGTCATCTCCTTTTCTGTCCTCGGTAACTAAGCCCTTTTCCAACATGCAGTGTTCTCTGGATTATGTAGTATTGTGTTTCATTGTTCTATTGTTTTAAAGTTAAAGTTAAAAGCATCTATATGGCTCTAGTAACACAAAATGTACTACCAGAAATGCAGTAACAGTAAGAGTAGTAGTGCTGGTGGTAGCCTGATGACTTTGCTGTCCTACTTATCCACAACCGGAGGGCATAATCACATTTTCATTTTCTTTTGGGAGAGCAGCATTTTCATCCTAAAAAATCCCCAATTTTATACAGATTGTGAAATCATCCTCAGTTTCAGGCAGCCATTTCTGCCCTACTGCACGGTCTGTTTTCAAGTCTATGCCTATCACGCTCATCTTACCTTTTAAGAGGATACAACAGCTTGAAAAATTAAGCCATCAGATTCTGGAGTTTGTTTGTGGCCATGGAAACTCGCTGGCAATCACTCCTAAAATATGTCACCTGGAAAGCCCTATTGGGATCAATAATAATCCGATCCAATATGATGTCACACAAACTAGCCTGCTTTCTTGGCGGGGGGGAATGGTAGAACATGATGGCCCAAAACAAATGTTATATAGACAGCCCATAATTAGAAGAGGAATTATAGCCTTTTGGGCATCACAGCAAGAGCTACTTGACTTCCAGGAGTATGCAAATGTGTTTGCTTCATCTGGGGGAAGATCTTCAGTACTTTCAAGTACAAAATTCCTTGAAAGTGTGATTTCACAGAACTAAACAACTCCCATGGTAGTACATTTTGTGTGAATTTGCATCCAGCTCTCATTTTTGCCTTTCTATAGCATCTCTTTCTATGAATGTGCAATCGACACCCGGACTGGATGGGTTTAATGCGGTGTATTATAAGCATTTTAAAGATATATTGGTGCCACATATGACTGTATTGTACCAAAGTATTTTGAATGGAGCTTCAACTCCACCTACCTGGTTGGAATCAAGGTTGGTATTGATTCCCAAACCGGGAAAAGATCAAACCCTGCCAGACTCCTATAGGCCAATATCTGTTACTAATATGGATTATAGAATATTTGCTAACGTTATGGCAACAAGGTTAAAAAATGTATTGCACAATTAGTGGGAGAAGATCAATATGGGTTTATACCCCAGAAGTACTTGGTGGATGCAGTTAGGAAGGTAATGGGTATGGTATATTTAGCAAAAAATAAGGATTTGCCTCTTACTCTCCTCTCATTGGATATTTATAAAGCATTTGATTCGGTGGATTGGAATTATTTGAAATATATATTTAAAAAATATAAATTTGGTGAAAATTTTCAAAATATAATTGAGGCAATATATACAGAGTCCAAAGCAATGATAGGAATTGGTGGGTGGGAAAGGGGGTGTGCCCAAGTGTTAAGTGGTACAAAGAAAGGTTGTCCACTTTCTCCCATGCTTTTTATTTTAGCATTAGAACCATTGGCAATTAAACTTAAAAAGAATAGTGAGCTTAAAGGATTTGAAACACCAGGGAAAGGGAGAGCAGAAGGGGAGCTTCTTACAATGTATGCAGATAACATGATGGTGACAGTTAAGGATCTGGGGACTGCAATTGTGCCGTTAAAATTTTTTTGCAAGGATTTGAAAAAGTATCAGGGTTAAAGGGTTAATTTTTCTAAATCATCAATGATGTGCTTAAATGTGAAACCTAAAACTCCGTTAGAAGCCTCTAAATCATTGGGTATTCCTATAGCAAATAAGAAGGTAAAGTATTTAGGGGTAATGATAACTTAAAATGTGAAGAAAATATTTGAACATAATTATAAAAAAATTTGGAGTAGTATTCAATCAAAGCTGAGAACATGGGAGAAAAGGAAGGACTCAATCAGCACAAGAATTGCTTTAGTTAAAATGTTTTTGCTACCCAGATTAACTTGCCTTTTTTATGTGTTGCCTTGGCACATACCGGAACGGATTCTGAAGGGGTGGCAAAGGTCAATAGACAGATTTGTTTTTGCATCCAAGAAACCAAGGACAGCTGGTAGATATAGGTACCATAGGATCCAAGATGGAGGATGGGGGATTCCCTATTTGATTTTATATTATGAGGCTTATCAGCTGAGACATCTTATAATTTGGTTGGAGGGAGAACAGGGGGAAGATTTGGGATGTATAGAGCGGGAGAATTTGGAAGCAGTAGGAGGGAAAATAAGAATCTTCGAAAGGAGGATAAAGAAAAGAAAAGAAGAAAAAATATCAACATTTACGGGGCCTCTTTTGGTATGGGAGACGTGGGGGGGAACGCTTTTCCCTGACCTCTCTCCACTTACAAAAATATGGTATTATGATAAATTTTCCCCATTAAGGAAGCTCATCCCAAAAGAGGTAGGGGATAAATTAAAGGAGATTTCAATCCAGAATATGGATAAAATCTGGGAAACAGAAATAATGATGGAACAGGAAAGTGGAATTTAGAATAAGATTAATTGGTTACAAAAAAAAAAAATCTCCTTGTTGAAGGAGAAAGAAGTCAAAAACTGTGGTAAAAGAAATATTACCCCCTTCGAGGAATTAGTGAAAGGAGACAGGATAGATAGAACCAAAATAGTTTCAAAATTGTATAAGGTTTTATTAAATATGGGGAAATCACTAAAGGAAAGTTTAAAATAATATTGGGAGCTAGATATTCAGGAACAAATTTTAGATGAAGATTGGGACAGAATTTTTCAACAACCGCCCTTTGTTACAACTTCTAGGATAATCCAGGAGCAGGGGTTGAAGCTGATACAAAAATGGTGTTACACACCAGTAAGGTTGTATCATATTACAAAGTTAGGAAGCAAAAATTGCTGGAGGAAGTGTGGAGTAATGGGAACCTACAGTCATATGTGGTGGGATTGTGCTCTAGTTAATAATTTTTGGAGACAGATTGGTAGGGAATTATCGAAAATTGAGGGAAGGAAAGTGGAAATATCTAAATTAATGGTCCTCATTAGCCTGGGTAGCACAGAGTTAAAAACAAAAGAGGAATGTAAATGGGTAAACCTGATGGTAATTGCAGCCAGACAGGTCATAGCAAGTAATTGGAAAAATGCAGAAGAGCTAGGGGTGAATCAATGGAGGAAAAAATTAAATAATATTATTTAGAATACCTAACTATGAAGATACGCAGAATGAAAGGGTTTAAGGTCAATGAGAAAGAGGAGGAATGGTTTGAGAAGCTACTGAATTATATGAGTATGTTTGACCAATTTGGGGTAATTAAAACGTTAAAAGCTAAGTAAACCTTGTGGATTGTTAATTGTTAATTTATATAGAGTTGTACATACTGTTAATTTGTTTTATTATCAATGTATATCCAGTGTATCACATGCCTGGGGGGTCACTGTTTTTGTCTGGGGTGTTGGTGATTGGTTGTATAATAAAATTATCTTTTAAAAAAAGTACAAAATTCCTTGAAAGTGTGATTTCACAGACCTAAACAACTCCCATGGTAGTACATTTTGTGTGAATTTGCATCCAGCTCTCATTTTTGCCTTTCTATAGCATCTCATTCTGCCCTACACTCATCCTTAACAACAAGTGTGATTTTCACTTCCTGAATGAAAATGTGTGGATAGTGGTGGCCTTTTAAGCCACGACCTTCCTTCAGAAGGCCCATATGATGCACCCTGACAGTCGGATGTGACATTTGGCATTCAAAAGGGAAGACATGTGGCACACTGACATGAGTCAGATGCTTGTAGAGAATAAAAAGTATAAAGGTTAATTTCCCTTCTAAAGGACATCGCTTGCAAAGCAAAGTCAAATGGCAGAGGGGAGTTGTAACCAAATGCATTTTTGACACAAATCTGCATTGCCTAGTCTAAGCATTGGACAGATATTTTTTTCATTCCGAGTGGCAGAGTTCTCTTTGATCAGTGGCATCCATTTGAAACATGGAGTGACATGTACCAGGGATACCCAGGCACAGGACCTGTATTTAGAGTTTGCCTGTCTTCAAAGCGCTTTTCATTTTTCTCATCTGCCTATCGTAATCCTGCATGGTGTAGAAATTGTTCTATTTCGGTTTGTTATTATGCAGCTAGATGTACCTATACTTACTGAGGTGCAATTATTATTCAGATGCATTTCAAACATTTCCAAGTATTACCACTTAACACCTTTAGTTAAACCTTCCTCTCTTGGTTTTTGTGCCTGGCGTTATTCCCTCCCTCCTTCTCTCTCAGCTTTACTTTTGTATAAAAGTGCAAGTTGGCATTAGTGCCACAACAAAAGGCCCTTCTCTGAGGCTGTCATAACTCTGAATGGACTCCTACAAGTGATAAAGAAAACCAAGGCCTCCATTAGCATAATACTGAGCCAGCCCTATTGAGTTTTGTCAGTTCAGGATATAATTCACATTAGGCTAAGTATTATTCTGAATGGATAATTGAAGGGGAAAAGAGACAGGCTGAATGAAATGATATCAAGCTCTTTGAAAGAGGAGGTCGTTCCCTGGAAAGCAAAATGATCAGCACCCAGGTGTGAAAATCCACTGAATGGATAGTAAATTGGAAGAAAGAAAGGCAAATGTATGCTACCTTCAGCTCTGTCTAAATCTAAACAGGTGTGAAATACGTTCTGGCTGTTGTACCTCTTCTCATCAACTAATGAAACACTATTCTCCAGTACATTAATGCAGGGGGGTAGTGGTGGGTGTAGACCCAGGCTAAATCCCTTCTCAGCTTTGAAGCATATAATGATGCTTGGGACTACTCAATAACGCAGTGGCTCTCCTGCTGGAGGAATTGTGGAACAGGAAGGAAATTCAGATTCTCAGATTCTCCCTCTCCCTGGAGGATGGAACTTGATTCAGGATGTGGGGATTCTGCCAAGTGCTCGAGAAGCTGGTTGAGCAACAGAGCACCATTCACAAAGCTCCCATTCCAGTGGCAGAGAGAACAGGCAGCAATGGGGCTTGGTATGTAGTTCAATTGTGGTTTTCACTCACAACTGCAAAGAGGACGTTCACTGGAACACCTTAAGAAGTAGGCTTAAGAAGGTGCCTGACATCATTTCTCTCTCTCTCCTCTGCAAACTTCATTCACCCCCCAACTTTATCTACTTTATGGAAGGCTAGCAGAGGTTCGAACAGATCCAAGAAAACTCCCACTGCAGAAGATCTGAAGTCTCAAGACTTCACCCCATCATTTTGAGCTACTTCAGACTAGAGTATATCTGGACAGCCAGAATATCTGCAATGTAGGTATATTCACCCCGGATTTAAGCCTTGCTTTTGGCATCTCTTTAGCCCTGCTTGCTATGCATTGTACACTGAGGGAAAAAGTATGGTGAAATAGGTACTGTAAAGTCCCATTTCCAAAGTCATGGTGTACAAACTAGGGTCAGAAATCTAGCTTCCTTCTATTCATTAGGAGGCCATTCTAAAGATTCTTTGACTGCAAGCAAGGGATAAATCATCATATGTCTATTATTTGTAGAGATGGGCATGACCAGAAAAAATGATGTTTTGAGTTTTCGGTCGGAACGGGTCCGTTTCGGTTGTTTCCGTTTGTCGCGAAATTTTTCAAAAATTTGTCGTTTCCATTTGTCGTTTGTCGTTTGTCGTTTCTACCGCGATTTAGCGCGATTTGACGTCCCAGAGCATGGGGACATCCTGCAATGACCCAGAGCAGGCGGAAAACACTTTAAACTGGGTGTATATTTAATAAATATATCGTCGCATAAGACTGCATCCTATGCAATAAAGCAAACAAAGTGGGCAGAATGCAATATTCTTTTTTTCTCTTGGTCAACACACTGACCCTACTTGGTCTGGCTGCCTGTTATACTTTTTTGTTGTTTTGTTTTGAAGCTTTTATCCATCCTATCTCCTCTCCACCTCTCAGAGGCAGCAGGAGACACAGTATTCTGTTCCTCCCCAAATCTGGATGAGGGTCTACTGCTCTCAATGTCCTCCCCGTCTCCAATGTCACTCCTTGTAAAGCCAAGCAATTAAGCAAATGCAACCCTGGTCAACTAGTGGTTAGAGATTCAGTCTGGTAGTGGCATGGGTTATGGTTAGGGTTAGGGTTAGGGTTAGGGTTAGGGTTAGGGTTAGGGTTAGTGGGCAGTACACCTCTGGGTGCCTCTGACCCACTAAGAAGGACAGCTTACTGGCGTTAGGGTTAGGGTTAGGGTTAGGGTTAGGGTTAGGGATAGGGTTAGGGTTAGGGATAGGGTTAGGGTTAGGGTTAGAGTTAGGGTTAGGGTTAGGGTTACTGGTCTGCACCTCTGGGTGCCTCTGACCCACTAAGAAGGACAGCTTACTGGCGTACAGGTTAGGGTTAGGGTTAGGGTTAGGGTTAGTGGGCTGCACCTCTGGGTGCCTCTGACCCACTAAGAAGGACAGCTTACTGGCGTACGGGCACACAGCTCAGATTAGGCAGAACTCAGAGTTTTACAGCCCACTAAGCCATACAAGGAGTATGGGCGGCCACAAGGCCAGAGTAGGGGAGGCCACAGGGCCAGAGTAGGGGTGGCCACAGGGCCAGAGTAGGGGAGGCCACAAGGCCAGAGTATGAGGCCACAAGGCCAGAGGACGGGAGGCCACAAGGCCAGAGGACGGGAGGCCACAAGGCCAGCAAGGCAGAATTTTGTCTCTTCCCAGCTGTGTGCTAGTATGCCAGTAAACTGCCAGTACGTAAGTAAAATGTCCTTCTTAGTGAGTCACAGTGTTTTGCAGCCCAGAGGACAGAGTAGGGGAGGCCAAAAGGCCTGAGTATGAGACCACAGGGCCTGAGTAGGGGAGACCAAAAGGCCTGAGTACAGGCTGCCAAAAGGCCTGAGTACGGGCTGCCAAAAGGCCTGAGTACGGGCTGCCAAAAGGCCAGCAAGGCAGAGTTCTGCCTCTTCCCAGCTGTGTGCTAGTATGCCAGTAAACTACCAGTATGCAAGTAAACTGCCCTTCTTATTGGGTCAGAGTTTTGCAGCCCAGAGGCCAGAGTAGGGGAGGGCACAACAACCCGCCTAACCCTAACCCTAACCCTAACCCCCCCTCCAAGTATTCCTGATGAGTTTCCCTCAATCGCTCGGGTTATCGCCAGCTGGAGTATCGAAAGGAGACCACGAAGCCAGAGTATGGAAGGCCAGAGTATGGACGGCCACAGGGCCAGAATATGGGCAGCCACAGGGCCACAGTACGGGAGGGCACAAGGCCAGAGTATGGGAGGCCACAAGGCCAGAGTAGGGGAGGCCAGAAGGCCAGAATAGGGGAGGCTGAAGGAGAAGCACCTGGAAGGCATCCTCAAAGCCGTGGTGTCCCTGCCCGGGAGCCTGACAGGCAGGCAGGTAGGCAGAGGGGCGAGCAGGCAGGGAACCAGGCAGTCTGGCTTACAGGTAGGAAGGCAGGCTTGCAGGGTACCCACCCAGGCTAGGGAAGGCACAAAGCCAAAGTGCCAGAAGGGAGGATTGTTTCTGCCTTTGGAGGCCGAGTTTCTCCACCCCAGGAGACCGAGTTTTGTCAACCCAGGAGACAGAGTGGAAGCAGGAGAACAGGGCTATTTCTTTAAGGCTGTAAGGAGGAGAGCTAGGCCCCTGCTAATCAGTCTTTGAGGTAGGTAGTTGTAAAGTGCATCCTGACCACTTTGTAAGCAGAGAGTGGCTCCAAAACCCCAGAGAAGGGAGGAACGCATCTAGGAAGGCAGGTATTGGGGTGTACTACACTCAGACCAGCCATGGCCAACGGGGAAATATTGGGCCAACACTGACCCTAGAAAAAAATATTCCTGGGCTGTTACAAAGACCAGGGAAGCCCTATAAAAACTGGGCTAATTATGTAGCCCTTATATTACATCCATACATGCAGCGGAATTACAGGCATTGAGGCAGACAAAGGTGGAAGGCAGGCAGGCAGGCGAAGCATTCTGGCAGGGCAGGCAGTCATATAGACAGAGCAGACAGCCAGGCATAACTGTGTTGCGCTGGTGGAATGTTAGGATGGGAGGCATACAGGCATTGTTAGGGGAAGTTGCACAGCTGCAGCCCGAAAAGTCTTGTCCGGTTGAAAATTATAAACATTGAGTTCGGGTTTGGATCCAGGCAAGGGCTAGAAAAATTGGGCCTACACAGACCCTTCCAAATGACACATTGAGTGGTCCTCCCTGGTTTTGAGCAGGCAAGGCCTACAAAAATTGGGCCAACTGATAGACTAATTCCCTTCAAATGACACATTGAGTGTCTTGTCCAGGCAAGGGCTGAAAATTATAAATGACATTGAGTGGTCCTCCCTGGTTTGGATCCAGGCAAGGGGCTAACAGAAATGGGCCTTCAAATGACACATTGACCTCCCTTCCAAATGACACATTGAGTGGTCCTCCCTGGTTTTGAGCCAGGCAACGCCTAGAAAAATTGGGCAGTAATCGAACCCTTCAAATTGAGTGGGAATGCAGGAATGCAGGCAGGCAGGCAGGCAGGCAGGCAGGCAGGCAGGCAGGCAAGCAGGCAGGTAGGCACATGGCCAGCCAGGCAGGTAGGCTTGTAGGCAGGCAGGCAGGCAGGCTTGCAGGCAGGAAGTTAGGCTTGCAGGGAGGAAGCCAAGCTGGGAGGCAGGCATAATTGCAGGCAGGCAGGCATAAGTGTTGCTCTGGTAGTGGATGTTAGAGCAAGGGAGGCCCGTTTTGAAGTAACCCATGGCAGAATGACTTTGGACCTAGGTCTTGGAGTGTTGGGGTAATCCCAACGTGGAAAGGTTGAAGCGGATGAAAGTCAACCTTTCCACGGTCTCCGGGTCCAGACGAGAGTGGCGCGGCCTCAGGACATCTCCCATGTGGGAGAAGACACGCTCACTCTGGACACTGGTGGGTGGGATGGACAAGAGGTCCAACGCCAGAGTCGAAAGAGCAGGCCAGAGGTCTGCCTTTCTGGCCCAGTAGTGGAGTGGGTCCAAGGTGAGGGGTTGGAGGGGCTCAACCATGTACTCCCTCACCATGGTCAGAGCGGGGTCCGGTTCTTCTTCCTCCCTTGCCTCCACTGAGGAGGAGACTGCCATGGCTAGGGCAGAGGCCAGGTAGTTGGCTGCTGGTACGGAACCTGGTCTCTGGGTGTACGCTCCTGGAGTAGACTTGAAAGAGGATCCTTGCGAGGATTCCTCTTCTGGATCGCTCTGGCTTCTGTGCGCCCTCGGGAACGCCTGGGCCTGATTTGAGACAGCCCTGTGGACTTGACGGCATAGCTCTGTCTTCCAGGAGTTTAGGTCAGCAGCGCTGCCCACCAGGGAACCCTTGATGTGAGGGTCGCACAGGCATGCCATCTGGTACACCTTTTCCCTCCTCAGTGGGCTAAGGTGGGTATCCACGCCGGTCAGCAGCCGGTCTGCCAAGGCCCTGCTCTTTGGGAGAAGATCGGCTTCTTCCCGGATACTGGCCTCTAGGCGTTGGCGAAGGGCATTTACCAGGGGGAGTACGTGGCCCAGGCTGGCATTGTAGTTGCTGAGGACGTGGGTGGTCTCCTCAAAAGGCTGCAGGATACCCACCATCTGGGAGAGGGCGAGCCACTCGGTAGCACCAATGTCCAACACCCTTCCCTCAGGCAGGACGGGAGTGGTTGACATGACGTATTCCACCACTTGCCTCTGCTCCACCAGGCGCTTGACCATTTCGTAGGTGGAGTTCCACCGGGTGGTCATGTCCTGGATCAGGACGTGCTCTGGTCGGCCCGTCTCCGCCTGCCTCTCACGCATCATCCTGGATGCCTTGACGCTGCGTCAGAAGTGCCCGACGATTTTCCTGCACTTGTCCAGCAAGGCCTTGGTCTCCAGGGTCCCCTCATCCCAGGAGTCCTTTGGTGCTCCCAGCCCAATGGCATCGCCCAACACTACGTGCAGTTTGTGTGCTGTGCACATGATGCCATGTAGCCCTGCCCTATCAACCGCGTTGATCATGTTACGGCCTGCGTCAGTAACCATGAATCCACGACTGACCTCCCCCTCGGGTGCCCACTCTCGCAGTGCCATCTTGAGGACCTCAGCAATGTGGATGCCTTTGGCACTGTCCTCCATGCTTTGTGCCTGGAGAAGCACCACCCTGTACCCCCTTGGGGTGCTCCCTTGTGGCTCCCCCTGCAGCTGTTCTTGGGATGCCCTGGTGTCAAGGACCTCCTTGGGTTGCCACCAAAGAGCCGTCAGAGAGAGGTATCCGTGGTGCCCACCAGTCCAGAGGTCGAAAGTGAAGTGGATCTTCCTTCCTCTGGCCGCCTGCAGCAGGGCCCGGACGATGTCCCTGACGGACTCAAAAAGGGAGGGAATCACCCACCAGCTGAAGGTACGACGGGATGGAGGCTCGTACCATGGAGCCATGTGCTTCATCAGGTGCCTGAAGCCTGATGACTCCACAAAGGAGAGGGGCAACCCGTTCATGGCCACCATTTCACCAACCACGCGAGTGGTGGTCTCCTGTGCCTTGGCCCTATTTCGTTGGCTGACAAAACTCCCACACAGCGGCACCACTTCCTGCAGAGTGGCCTGCCTCTTCCCACTCTCAGCGGAGCTGTCTCTGTCCTTCCCCATTCCTTCTTCCCCTCTCTTCCTCCCTGAGGAACCAGGGCCTGACAGTGTTCCAGGCAGAGTCCCAGGGTGCCTTCGCATGAGGTGGCTGTGCAAGCCACTTGAGGAGAGGTTTTTGAGTCATTCCCCCTGCGCACGACCACCCCGCATTTCTTGCACACCGCCAGCCTCAAGTCTTCCTGGGCTGTTCTCAAAATGCTCCCAGAGAGACCTGCGAGGCTTATGGAAAGTACTGCCCCCTCTGGTACTGCCTGCTGCTGCTGTGCTAGTGGTGGTGTGGCTTGCACCCTGCTGGGACAATTGACTGCTGCTGTCACTGGTGGTACTCTGGGTAGAAAGAGGGCTGCTCCTTCCATCACTGCCTGAAGCCTGCCTTGTGTCTGTTCCTGCCAACAGGTCCTCGGAATCTGGCAGATGTAGATGCAAAAGCCCGTTTCTGATGCCATTTCCGAGTCCTTGTCTTCTTCCTGATAAAGGGGGGGGGTTGTCCATGTCAAAGCATGGTGGTGTTGATGGGATTCGTATCACCTCATCCATGCTTCCCTCAGTGACAGAAGATGGTAGGGTCGTGCTGGTTGTGGAGCTGCTGCTTGGTGAGGGAGTGGCAGCAATATCACTATCTGCACTACTTCCTGTGCCTTCCTTCAGAAATGTTCCCCTATTTATTTTTGTGGGGGTCCCCCTCCCCTTCCCTCTGGCTGTGCCATCCCTCCTTATTTTTTTCATTTCTCAAAAGTATTAGAAATAGATTGTCTGATTCTATTATTAACTGAAGTAACAAACTATTCTAATCAACTTATCCTTTTCACCCACAAGCTTACTCTCACACACTGTGTTCTTTTGTACAAGCTTAAATGTTGCCTTGCTGGCCCTTGGTATAATTTTCTAAATTTGGAATTCAAAAGATGATGGATGCACTGAAATGGTATGTGCCTGGCTCCCTGCCTGTGTGTTCAGGTGCACACAACACAACAAACAAACAATGAGCTGCAGTAATGAATAAATAATATTGTAAGACAGTCAGCAGCAGCAGCAGCTGGACAGGTGGCTTCACATGAGTAGTGGCAGTGTACTATGCCTCCCAAGAAAGATATTGTTGTTAAATGTTTACTAGTCTACTAGTAGTTGTTCAGGGAATGAAATGAAAATGAATATCACACTTCTCCTGATCCACTTGAATGCAATGGGCCTTTGTGTGTTGAACTTCAGTTCACACACAGAGAGAGAACAACAGAAGTATATAAAAACAAACAAACAGTGGAGTAATATAAGGATGGAATGGAATCCAAACTATGGTAATAACTTAAGGCTGATATTATATCAGCTTCTGCTTCCCAACAAGAAAGATAGCCTTGTAAACAAAGAAAGATAGTGTTCTGGGTTTTTTGGCCAAATCAAATAACAAACAAACAAAGTAAACAGTGGTGTTCTGGAATGGAATCCAAACTATGTTGATATTCAGGCCAGGGAATGTAAGATAAAATCAACAAGCAAACAAAGTAGTTGTTCAGGCCAAATGTAATAAAAAACAAACAAAGTGGTGGTGGAGTAATATAAGGATGGAATGGAATCCAAACTATGGTAAAATAAGGCTGATATTATATCAGCTTCAGCAGGCAGCCTCCCAACAAGAAAGATATAGGGGTGTCAAATCAACAAGCCTCCAGGCAGGGATTGAATAGAAACAAAACCACAAACAAACAGTGGAATAATATAAGGATGGAATCTTGTTAATAAGGCTGATATCAGAATCAGTTGGCAGCACAGATATAGGGTGTCTTGTAAATCAACAAGCACACTATAGTTTTCAGGCCAGGGAATGTAATAGTAAACAAAACCACAAACAAACAGTGGAGTAATATAAGGATGGAATCCAAAATCTGGTAATAAGGCTGATATCAGAATCAGTGGGCAGCCTCCCAACAAGGAAGATATAGGGGTGTCTTGTAAATCAACAAGCACAGTATAGTTTTCTGGTAGTTGTTCAACTTCAGGGAATGACAATAAAATTCAAAATTCGTCTGATCCACTTAAATGGAATGAGTCTGTGTTGTTGAACTGCACAGTGCCCTCACAACAAGTTTAAAAAACAAACAAAAAAATAAACTAAATAAATAATATTGTTGTAAAATGTAAAATATTCTCCTCCACTAGATAGAGGTGCTCTTGGCTTGCACCCAAATGTGTGTGTGTGTGCACTGCAAGCAAGCAAATTGAAGTTGGGAAAATAGAAAATAAATGGTAGTATATAAATATATATTTTTAAAATAAATCCACACCTCCCCTCCCAGTCAAACCTCCCCCTTGAACCAATATAAGAAAAAAAATCCTCACAAACTGCCAGAGGGAAAAAAATAAACTGCTGTCTAAGTAAGTAATAGTAAACTAAATAAATAATATTGTTGTAAAATGTAAAATATTCTCCTCCACTAGATAGAGGTGCTCTTGGCTTGCACCCCAATGTGTGTGTGTGTACACTGCAAGCAAGCAAATTGAAGTTGGGAAAATAGAAAATAAATGGTAGTAATATATATTTTTAAAATAAATCCACACCTCCCCCTCCCAGTCAAACCTCCCCCTTTACCCAATACGAAAGAAAATCCTCACAAACTGCAAGAGGAAAAAAAAAGAATAAACTGCTATTCCTTCAACAGACAAAGCTGCAGGGAATCAAAGGAATTATTTTCTAAATTCAATTCCCTCCCTGCCTGCCTAACTTAAATCTAAAGCCTCCAGCCTCCCTCCAAATTCGAATAGCAGCAGCAGCCAGCCACACAGCCCCCCACCCTCAACCACATCCAGACCCGACTGAGACTTCTGGAAGGTGCCTCGGCTTTTTATGCCCTCTGGCACATCCAGAAATGTCAGTCAAAATATGGCCATGCCATTGGTGGAATGGTTCAAAAAATTTGCATGGTCCCATCCCATGCCCAGCTCACATGGCCAGGTCTAAAAAAAAAAAAAAAAAAATAAAATAAAATAAAATCAGTGCGACCTTTTACTGCTATAAAAAACCCACTGCTGCTACTGTAAAAAATCAGTCATTTAAAATACCTAATTTTCACATGTTTCTGTGGTGATTTGGTGGGTTTTTTGGCCACGATTTAAAAATAAATATTGCGGTCGTCATTTTGGATCCCCCCCACCGCATGGCATGGAGACAACGAGGATGACCGACCCCCCAGCCTGGTGCAAGCAGCCCAGGACAGGAGAGGGGGGGAGGCCGGGACCCCCCCCAGAAACCACCCCTCTGGTTGGTGTTCTCAGGCAGGCACATTTTCGCCTGCTTTTTGGCCGGGAGTCGGGGGGGGTTACTTTTTAAAACTTTTTTTCTGTGCTGCTTGGCATCGCGCAATCACGCGATAACGAGAACCGAAAACGGAAACGAGAATTTCGCCGCTCCATGCCCATGTCTAATTATTTGTGTAGTGTTTTTATTCCATCTTCCTGTGACATGATTTGGACTGTCCAGAGGACCCTCGTATAACAAATGGTTTGTATAACATGAAATCTGTACAACATAAAAAATTCCAGAGATAGGGAAAATTTGCTTAACAGAATCGCCTATAAGGTGAATATGTACAACATAAAATTGTCGCGATTAGGGATTACTCCATTTTCAATGCATTCCAATGGGATATTTGTATAAAGGAAAATTTGCTTAACAGAATTTCATTTGGAATGAATTAATTGCTTTATACAAGGCACTACTGTATATGCATAACAGGTTTTTCAGTGTGTGTGTTTTTCACACTCATGGGTGATCCAATCCTGCGCTGGGCCAGGACCATTTCTCCAGCACATCTCCTTACATTGAGCAATAGTAAAACAGTTGTTATATCAGTTTTTCAAATAACAGCAGTAACAGTGCTTATATCTGGAACTAGAAAACAAATTTTTAAAATATTTTGCATTATAATTTATTTTATTTTATTTGTTATATCACAGTTGATAGGTTTAGATAGCTCCCCATATAACCTTCCAAGAATCAGCTTCCATTTCTGATTTGTTTTGCTGAGCAAAGTTGCAAAGAAAGAAATAAGAGGACTGGATTATTATTATTATTATTATTTTAAGGAAACATCAGTATAGACTCTTCAGATGGCCTTAAGATGTTACCCACAGGGAGAAGGGGTAGAGGTTTCAGTTCATTGCAATATATTTTCCTGAAAATGGCAGAAGATGGATGGAAAGGGGGGGGGACCTAATAAAATTGGGAGAGTTGAACTAAATGACTGATGAGGAACAGCAGGGAATGTTCTATGTTGCTGAGTAAGGCTGAAAATCTTCAAATAAATATATCATTGAGTCTCTTCCCCCCCCCACCCCCAAATGCATTGCTGCTGGTGGTAACTCAATGTTCTAAGCTTCAAATTCCTTCCTATAAAGCAGGCTCCCAAACCAAAGTCTATTTGAGTGGTTATTGCAAATTGTATCTATTTTGAGCCAGATGTAATCAAGAACATTAGAAATTAATAAGAGTATAATTAAACTGGGGAAAGGTACAAGTTAAATACAGTAGATATCACAAAGGACTGGTAAAATAGCATTAAACCTGAGCTCACTGATGTACAGTTTAACTGTACAGTTTTACTGTTGTATTTTATTGTGTTAAGATTCAAGGCTGCATTGAAAACTAGCTAGTAGGGCAAAGTCAGGATATATAGTGAGCAATGGCAGTAAAAGTAACAGGAGCAATTATTTAAACTATGCAGGACACCCATACATTAAAATAAAAACAATAAGTGGCATTTAAATATGGTTCTTTCATCACACAAAATATGCATGAAATTGAAAATAAACGAATAGAATTTCCATTGTATTTTGCGTAAGCAATAAGAATGAAATATGCAATGTATGGTCCATGAATAAATACCTTTGGATAGTGTAGTTTCAATCACAGATTTTCAATTTAAACTAAAGCGTTTTGCACCCCTCTTTTGGTAAGATTCCAGCTTTTCAAAATGTAAGGATGCTTAACTCACAGCTTGCAGCTGGAGAAAAGTAAAGCCTGTACTGTATTTTTAAAAAGCAATTGAAAGTAAAGAAAAAAATGTTTAAAAGCCAGTGTATCAGTAAAGGATGCAGACAGGAGCCACGTAAAATTGTAAACTCAGTGTAAAAGGTGCAAGGTGTCTACTCGTAAACGGGCCTTCTCGGTGGCCGGCCCCGCAACTTGGAATTCTCTGCAGAGCGAGATACGGCAGGCACCTTCATTGGTATCCTTTAGAAAGGCACTGAAGACCTGGCTGTTCAGGGACGCCTTCGGTATCTGCTAGTGGAATACGGTATTTCCCCCCACCACCTCTTGCCAACACTGTTTTGTTCCATCGTAGATGTTATAGTTTTTAATTTTTGTGTAAACCGCCCTGAGTTCCCGTTTGGGAAATAGGTGTGGTACACAAGTTTGAAAATAAATAAATAAAAAAATAAAAGCCAAACCAGCATCTCTTCCAGGAAATATACATTCCAGGATCAGGTGTTTTCTGCCAAAACCTAATCTTACCCAAGGACAGGGGTAGAAAATCATGCAATAACTGCCAAAATACATGTAATTAAAAGATTGCACAGATGGCACCATTGGTTTCTATAGGAGAGACAATAAAGCCATCAGCCATTGGGTGCTGGGTTTCATCCCATTAGGAAAGAAAAGGTCACATATCTCCCCAAATTTCTGGTCAGCATGGTCAGCGGCCATGAACTTTAGTCCAGTGTGGGATCTTAGGAAGCATTTTTTTTTAAAAAAATGCTTCTTCCTTCACTCTGAAGTGATACGATCCAATCAACCATCTGCCTCTGAAGTACACACAGACCCAATTACAGAGTTTGATAATAACATTGACCGTAAGACTACCAGGTTATCAGATGAGTAATGCCGTCAACAAAAAAAAGAGAGGAAACAACAGCTTAGACCTGGAAAAAAGAGAACTAAAAGAGAACACAAATATACTCCTTTCTCTGTGAGATCTTGGCTGGCATAATGCATTGCCACAGAGAATAAAATCAAGATTATATCAATACTAACATTTCATCCCTTATCAGGAGAGACACATACAGCAAGCTGGAATGTTTCCACTTAATCACCTTGCCATATTGCCTAATAAATTTATGTTTTATCTTTGCAGCTGAAGAGAAAGTTAGATAGATATTTTTCCTGTTCAAAGGCTACAGGACTTGCTTATTGTATAAGGTCTGGGAAACAGTGGGGAAAAGAAAGGGAACCTAAAGTAAAAACTAGCTGTGCTACATAAAAGTGGCAAATAATGTGGGATTTTTCCTTGTCTTCTGTATGAATTTTCTGAAGGATATCTTATGAATCATAACATAATGCGCCACCTATATCTGGTTGGAAAGAAAGAAGTATAGTGGACCCTCGTATAACAAACAGTTTGTATAACATAAAATCTGTACAACATAAAACATTCTCGAGATAGGGGAAATTTGCTTTACAGAATCACCTACAGGGCGAATCCGTACAACCTAAAAATGGTCGTGATTACGGATTACTCTGTTTTCAATGCATTCCTATGTGAAATTTGTATAAAGGAAAATTTGCTTAACAGAATTTCATCTGGAATGAATTAATTCCTTTATACAAGGTACCACTGTATTCAAGATTTTTTCTTATTAGAACTAAGTGGGACTATGTTGCCTAGAGCTTGGGTATATTTTGCTTGCTTGCCCACTTCCCTCCTCCTTGGACAGGACCATTCAGTTTTTTTGAAAATCCCTTCCAATTTTTCGCTCGGATCTGGAGCTCTTGACTGGTTGCTGAAAATCTAAACCACGTGCAGCCCTGTTGATGCCAATCACAGAGGACCAAGATTGACTTCCAGAGGCCAGAGCCTTCTGCTGAGGTGACTGATGGATTTTGTTGGGATACAGTGGGCCCTTCTGGACCCATGCCAGAGACCTGTCTACAGGGACATTCTACAGGACAATTATGGAACTCTGCTCTCACATGATGGAGGAACCATGAACCTAAATCCCCAGCCTGGAGCCACCGAGACGAGACAAGAGGCTGGCAGTGGGGTGGTCTCAAGACCAGTGTCCATCCTCGGGCATTCATGGGACCAAGGCCAAGTTTGTTTACCCGGTGGGGAGACAGCCTTTCCCAGGCACAGCAAAGCCTGGCCCAGGCTCAACAAAACTTCAGCCAGCCTCCAAAACACACACACACCCCATGCGACCGATAACCCTCACCCCTGCTCCGACTGTGGGAAAAGCTTTGGGGTGAGCTCCCACCTGACCATCCCCCAGAGGATTCACATGAGCAAGAAGCCATACAAGTGCAATTAGTGTGGGGACATGTTCATCCAGCGCTCCACCCTGGTCCTCCACACCAGAGAGAAGCCCTACAAGTGCACCAATTGCAGTAAGTGCTTCTCGGTCAGCTCCCACCTGATGAAGAACCAGTGCGTCCACACGGGAGAGAAGCCTGCAAGCAAGTAGATTAAGTTTATCTTTAATTCTTTTATTCCGCTTGACTTCTGCCTTTAAGATAGGCTTTGTAGTCAAAACTCTGCGCCATATCCTAAAATCATTTTCTCTGTATCTTTGTAAAGCACCGCCTCCCTTTTGGCCTTTCAAACAGCTTACATGTGGAAAGCCCCTGAATGACAGGATGCCCTCACCACAAAACCACATGCGTGACACCTTGCTACATCTCTCTGAGTGCATAGCTGTCAAGTTCTCCCTGGCGCTGGCTGGGATGGGAGGGAGGTGCAATGTATGTGTGTGTGCATGTGCGCGCGTGCGCACGCGCGCACGCACACACACACACACACACACACACACACACACACACACACACACACACACACACACACACACACACCATCATTGTGCATGCACCTCTTGCCTCTTCTCCCCTTTGTGTGGCGAGTGCTCTCTCCGTCCCTTGCAGCCCCGGCCGGTACCAGCACCAGCAGGGCATGGGGGGGCGCCAGCGGTGCTGCTCTGGCAGGAGCCGCCTGGCCTTCACACAGCCCACCACCATCTCCTCACTGCCACTGGCAAAGGACAACGTAAAGGAGGAGGAATGCTGCAGCAGCAGGAGCCAGAGGAGGAGGAAGAGGAAGAGGAGGAGGAGGTGGTGGAGGAGCCTTGGAGGGCCACTGCTGTGCCAGAGGGTGCAGGTGAAGCTTCATGGCCCTACAGGGGGAGAGGCCCGGTGGTGGTGGCGGTATCAGTGGTCCCTGGCTCGGCTGGGCTCCATTTGGCTCAGCTGCACCCTACTGCCCACCCACCTGCCCACCTGCTTGCTCCGATGGATCCCGCCAGCCAGGTGCAGCCTCTCTGGCGTGTAAGCTCAGTGTCAGGTGCCTGCCCTCCTCCTCCTCCTGCTGTCGTTGTCGCAGGAGGTGGAGAAAGAGAGGGCGGGCATGGACTTGACCCCTCCCACCATGTCAAGCTGCAGCCACACCAGCTCAACTCCCCTCTACCCAGTCTCCAGCCAAAAGCCTCCCTGTCAGCCACCACCTCCTGGGACATTTCCATGAAAATAAATGTTCCGGGAAGACAGCGGGACAAAGGCTGAAAAATGGTAATGTCCCAGCCAAATTGGGACACTTGATAGCTATGCTGGAATGTACTGTCAAGGTAGAGAGAATAACGGGAAGCTAAGAAATTAGTGACCTTTAATCTTGCTAATGCAGATGGGAAAGTATCACTGACCTTTAAGTTTGGTTGCATTAGGGGAAATGATCATACATGTAATGGAAGTCACATGGTTCCTACTGCGGCAAATTGTCACCAATCCTGAGTTTGTTCTTTGTCTGTTTCTGTATGCTGAAGAATATTTAAGACTGGACATTCCATACAGGAAGTTGTCCCTGTGTCCATGTACCCCTTGTGCACAAGGTATTCTGAAAGGATCCTTTGAAAATAAACCTACATTCCCAGGAGTCTGGTTTGTCTGTTGTTCATTTTATAGTGATTCTCACTGAGGATCAGCAACATTCAAATGTGTGGTGACAAGCTGTATGAATGCCAGGCATGTGGGGGAAAGTTTCACCCAGAATTCCATCCTCATGATGGATGCACATGGGAGAGAAGCCTTATAAATATTATGAGTGTGGGAATGCCTTCAGTGTCAGCTCTCACCTCACCATCCACCAGCAAATCCACACTTGGGGAGAAACCCTATTGCTGCACAGAGTGTGGGAAATATTTTCAGCAGAGATCTGGCCTCAGCAGCCATCAGAAAAACCATATGATTCTTGTGAGACCTTACGAGTGCCCACCATAAAAAGGTCAGGGCCCAAACCTATTTGCAAATGGATGTCAGAACTTTCCATCTTACCCTTTTGAAAAAAAAATGATCCTGAAATAAGGACAATTCACATTCAGAAACCTACACAGGGAAATGCCAAATTCAGCAGCCAGAAAATTCAGATTTTTGTCCTGGAAAAACAACAAGACTAAGAAGATGTGTGTAGACATGCATACTTTGTCTTAATTTGCATGCTTTGTTATAGGTGCGCTGCTGGGACATTTGGAATTTTTGTTTAATGCTTCCTTTGGTTACAGTCAAGCACATGAAAGTGTGGCCTCTTAGGATGTGAACTATTCCTAAATGTTGAAGAACCAAAGGCAATGTCCTAGATGTGTGGCTAATTTTGAGAGAGAGAGAATAGGGACGGGGCCCTGACTTACCAGGTCCCATGTTGATGCTGGTGTGCTGACGAGGATGGAGGGGGACCCGGCAATGGCGGCTGCCACATGGGGGCTCTGCCAGAAGAGGAGTAAGCCTCGGATGTGCTGCATGGCCAGGATTGGCCAGGTGGCTTCCAGAAAGGAGCTGGAGGACATGACATGGTGGAGTTTTCAACGTGGTCCTCCAGCACACCATTAAAGGTGTGTGCTGGGGCCGGAAGCCCCCTGTCTCGCTGAAGACGGCTTGCCCGACTCTCCCACCCTGTAATGCTCTTGTGGTTGTTTACATGTCATCACAGCTTGTTGGAAGGCACTTTTGAAGGCATTGGGTTGGGTCCTGTGGTTGGCAGGCAGCAAGAGGTGCCCTGCAAAGCCTGTCTGGATCTGAACGGGTGGCTCTGGGGTGGGGTAGTGCTTTGTCCACCCAGGGGGTGGGGCATATGGCCCACTTCCACCCACCCCCAGGAGGAGGACAGTGGCGCCATGTAGTGGCTTATGTCCACATGGTGCCCAGAACTTCACCTTTGGGAGTCTCTTAAGGAGACAGGCTACAGTGGGGTTCATCGATGTTGGGATCCAAACCAGTGCCTGGCCATATTAGCTGTGCTGTAATTAATTGATAAAGTTGTGGCCTGTTTTGTTCTCCAGAGTTTATGCGTGTGGGTAAATAAAGATGAATTTAAGGATAACATGGTATTGACAAATGTACACATACTGATTAAACAATCACAAACCAATTAAAATATTATAAGACATTAAAATATAAATTCTGAAATTATGAGATTGTAGCTTGTATCATCACTAGTTACAACAGTAACAAAGTAACCAATAATTATTTACCTTTGGTTTCATGGGCAGTTAAACTATTTCAGTAAGAGTAAAGTAGCAGTTGATTACAAAAACATCTCTCTCTCTCTCTCTCTCTCTCTCTCTCTCTCTCTCTCTCTCTCTCTCTCTCTCTCTCTCTCTCTCTCTGTGTGTGTGTGTGTGTGTGTGTGTGTGTGTGTGTGTGTGTGTGTGTGTCTGTGTGTGTGTGTCTGTGTGGTGCACACATTGTGTCAGCAGGAGTAGAACTTTGTGCAACCTTCTCCACTGCACATTGTTCCTTTTCACAGTCACAGGTCTTTCCCTATGAAATGGCTTCAAGGGGATGTCAGACAGACAAATCTTCTAGACTCCCCCCCCCTCTCTCTCACACACACACACACAGTGCAGAAGAAATCTGGAGGTGAGGGGTAGTTTTAAGCAGTACAACAAAACATGTTTGCCAGAAATACCAAAAAGGGGAGCTGCAAAAAAAGAACCAGTTGAGCACAGTGATAAAAACTTAAGCACAGACAGACAGACAGACAGACAGACAGACAGACAGACAGACAGACAGACAGACAGACAGACAGACAGACAGAGTGGTTCTTAGGAACTAAAATATTTGATTAAGAACAATTGACATAGACTTCAGTAAAATTACACCAGACAAGCAAAATCTGAATGGGAAATAATTGCCTGGCTTTGGCTGTAGTTTCTCCCATGATATATTAGATGGATGTGGACTCCTGTTTAGGTTAACCTAACTGAGCAGGCTGCCTTGTTTGCCATGCTGCATCCACTCCTCTCTGCATCAGCAACCAATAATTCAAGGCATGAATGCATTGTCAGTTAGCTCCTTGGGGAGTAGATAACAGCTCCCAGCTGGAAACAGCCTGCTGAATTTTTAATATTGCTGCCTATAGATATCTAAAATGGGCAGTGAGATGGCATTAGAAGTCATTTGGGAGGCAGAAAATGAAATCAAAGCTCTCTGTTGCATAGATATGAGCACATACATGCATCAATAAACACACACACACACATACACACAAAGAGAGAAAGAAAGGGGGGAAGATGTGTCAGGGACAGCCTGAAGCCTTGCTCAAATTTTTAAAGCAAAATAAAAACTTAAATGAGCAGCTGAGCAAAGGGGGTTATTCAGTGGTGAAGAAAAGGTGCCTGGTTCAGCATTGTTTCTTTGAGTACAGAGTGTATTGCTCACCAGATGACCCAAGTATTCATGCTCTGTCATCTTTATCCCCACCTTCTGTCTGGTTTTCATCTCACTGGGATGAGACGGCTCATTTTCAGTGAAGTTTGTTGGGCAGAGGAGGTGCAATACTTAGCGCTGCACTGCTACAGTGCTTCATTTCACCAAAAAGGTTACTTCACGTCCATAGTGTGACAGCACAATCTCGTCCCGACCACACCCCCTGAACCGGGAACAGAGCGTGACAAGCCATACCAGCCCCTGGGCTGGGGACCTCTCTTGTCACACTTTGTTCCCAGTTCCTGTTTCGAGATAAGGGACATGAAGTAATGGCACAAGTCTACCAGTCAAAAACCTTGAATGGCCTTGTTAATTAGCTTTACAAAATGGATGTTAAAAATATCCCAGAAGCAAAACAAGCAAGAAGGTGGATTTACAATTGATTAGTAGGACTGTCAAGGTCAATATGGAATTTGAAATGTTGACAAAATTCTTTCGCAGAGAAGCAATATTGAAACCAATAGCTTTGGCAATGTAGTATAGATATGGACATCAATACATTTTAGTCCCTTTGGGGAGGAAAATTGGTCAACCATGCCCATGTATTGTTTAATATCTGTCCAGCTAGACAAGCCCTCTGTCTTTGTATGTCTTAACATGTATATTCCATCTTTCCTCCAATAAGCCCAAGGCTGCCTGCATGATTTGAGCCCAGATCTCCTCCTCCTGTTCTTTAACCACTGCATTTACACTGCCTGTAAAAACTCAAAGACATTTGACATACTGTCTCCAGAATAGAACACTTTAGATATCAGAATGGAAGAGGAGGAGGATGCTTTTCATTATGGAGGGGCCATGTTGAACTCTTGCCATGGATTGCCCAGCTAAATGATAGCACCACTCAAAAATACTTTAAGATTAGAAGATATTTTAAAAAAGAATTAGAACTGCTTATCATCAGCAAGGTGATGGCATTCCAACCTAAACCTCCATCTGACCTCACTCACTGGTTCTCATGCTGACACTGAACAGAATGGAAAACAGGATGCCACTTCAATGATGGAAGATCAGTTCAGAAAACATGAATCAATACAGTAATCTACAATGAATGAATAGCCATGTGGCAAAATGAATGAATGAATGAATGAATGAATGAATGAATGAATGAATGAATGAATGAATGAATGAATGAATGTGGTACAGCCCACCAGGACTGTGACTAAAGGAACTGTAGGTTTGAACACTCCCTTATACCTGAAACGTAGTCATGCAGAAGAGGAGCAAGATCTGTTCTCAATCCTCCAAATGTACAGGGCATGTAGTAATGGGCTCAAGTTACAGGAAGCTAGATTTCAGTTGAGTATGAGGAAAAACTTCCTAATCCTAATATTTAAGGTAGTATGGCTGGGCAACTAATTACCTTGAGAGAGGGTGAGCTCTCCAAGATTGGAAGCATCCAAGAGAAAATTAGACTACTTCGATTTGGATTCCTGCACTGAGCAGGACATTGGATTGAATGCCCTTATAGGGCATCAAACTCAAACCATTCTATGATTCTATGATTCTTAGGTGATTAATTCTGAAGGCCAGTATCCTATCAATCTTCCACTGTTGTACAGTAACCTTTATAAAGGAAACCCACCCAATGTTTGCCAACAATAATACTTGCATGAGGGATGTAGTCCTCCATTGCTTGCTACTCTACCAGGACCTACTGCTCAGAAGATGCTCCATAAGATATGGCCTTCTACAGCATGCTAATATATTAGGTTGAATGACTGACTCCCCAGGAGACAGTGATCTCTAGAGCCACAGGGGAATTTTTTTTTTTAAAAAGGATGTATTTTGTTCCTGTGATGGAATATTATTAGAGATGGGCACAAAACGAACAATTTTTGTTTCTGTTTTTGTTTTGTTTTTTCTTACGCAACGAAATGACAAACAAATTTTGTCTCTAAAATGAAATGAAACGAACAGAAACACCGGAAATTTTGTCATCCGTTTCGTTTTTGTTACAGCAATACATTGAACTGCTTTAAATGCTAAAAAAATCACAAAAATTGAAATAAATGGTAACGAAACGGTAACAAAATGAATGAAAACGAAAATGAATTTTTTGCAAAAATTCGCAAAAAAGGAAATGAACCGAACGGACCCCCTAAATGACAAACGAAATGCCATTTTTTTATTCATGCCCATCTCTAAATATTATTATAATTAGTTTGGGGAGCGCTAAAAGCAGCAACGATTTACAAACTATCTTGCCAAGAGTTATGACAAACACTGGCATCAGAGCAGGTGATGCCTCAGCTGCTCCTCTAAGAAAAGGCCGCAGAGCTTCATACCCTTGAGTTTTTCCTTTCACTGAAGCGCTGGACCAAAACCCACTGGGCAGTTGATAATTGTGTTAATAAATTGAAGATGCCAGCCACATATATAAATGTAAATGTAAATGTAAATGTAAATGTAAATGTTCGTTTGTGCAAAATCTCAAAACTCCAAAATTTCTATACCGATCGGTTTGAAATGTTGATACAACGTTGTATTCACATATGCGCATATTTTTATATATGGATGTCTCATCTGTGCCATCTATTGGATGTAAAAACAACACACACTGTACAAAATATGTCACAAATGTTAAGTAAGCCTTGAGGTGGTGAGTTCCTGGGGCTGTACATTGGGAAAGGCTGCACAGTGCTCTCTCTCTCTCTCTCTCTCTCTCTCTCTCTCTCTCTCTCTCTCTGTGTGTGTGTGTGTGTGTGTGTGTGTGTGTGTGTGTGTGTGTGTGTGTGTGTGTGTGTGAGAGAGAGAGAGAGAGAGAGAGAGAGAGAGAGAGAGAGAGAGACCGCCAGGCAATAAAAAGAAATAACAGGAGGGGCAAAAATAACTCCCCACCTTGAGGGCCGGCTTATTGGACAAGAGACAAAAAAAACTAAGACAGTGGGGAACAGAGCTCTCATGGAGGAGCAGGGAGGGAGGGAGGGAGGGAGGGAGGGAGGGAGGTTGTGGCAGCAGTTGTCTTATTATAGTCAGGCCAGCAAATAAAATACAAAATACTCCTTCAAATTTTGATTACCACTCTGAACAGGAAAAAATCAGTGGAGGCTGATGGCACTGAGGCCTGGCTCATGGCTCCTTTCTTCCCTTGCCCACTCAACCTCCCACTTTTCCATGGGGCTCCCTTTGGCAAGCCCCATGATATGTCCTGTGCATTTCCTGGGCTTGGAAAAGTGGGACATTGGCTGGGTGAAGGAAGAAAGGAACCCCCGAGCCTTGGGGCCCTCAATTAATGACCAAAGTCAAAGCAACAATCTTGAGAGGATCTTTTAAAGGTGAAGATGTCCTCATTACTCGCATTCCTATGATTCCAACTGATATGCCAGATCCTTTTAAGAGATAGCAATTCACAATTGATTGGCATTAGCATTAGCAATCACCATCAACAAAGCTCAGGGCCAATCTTTAGAATTCTGTGGTTTAAAACTAGTAGATAGATGAGGGGAGAGACATTTCCTTATTTTAGCTGTGAAGGAATTGTATACTGCCCTAACAACACGTGCCCTTTTATAGCTGCATATTAAGTGCTATCATTTAATCCGCAGTGGTTCCAAATCATATTTAGATCTGCCTTTTGATTTCCATTAAAAACCTGCACACCCAGGGTGGCAGAGATTGCCCTGAATAGTAGAAAGACAATCTTTTCCAAGGAGAAAGGTGGGGTAAAAATACTCTAAATAAATAAATGAATGAATGAATCCATCAGTCTAGCTGCTGGGGGGGGGGGGGAATCTAGCCTAGTGCAATAAATACTATTGATAAAGATATGTACAAAAAGATGCACCAAGCATGTTCAGCGGCATCCAGATGAAAGACAGAGCAAATGAGGCATGATGCACCTCCCCCAACCCCCAATACATGGTTATGTATTCAAAGGCAAAATAAGACTTGGGAAACCTGGATTCAAATCTCTACTCAGCCATGGAAAGTCACTTGGGATGTGGAAGTAGTAGAGCCATCCCTTAAATACTGTATCTCACTTACCTTATTTATTTATTTAAGATATTTCTATCCCACCTTTCTCCCCAAAAGGACCTACGTCGGCCTGAAAGCCTTGATATGGTTGGTCACTCTAAGTCAGTTCCAACATGATAGTGCATCACAATATTCAAAGGATACACGGGAAACATGAAGCAATATTTTGGTGCTAGGTCACAATATTTGTCATCAAATATCAGCACATGTAAAACATTTAGGTGATAAAAGTTCTGGGTAACTCTAGGGGATCATACCAGTTATCCCTGCTTTGAAGGACAGAAGGTAGACCATCGCTGACCAATGCAATGGTGCCTTTACAGACATACCTTGGGGCAAAAGTGCAGCACCCTGCTCAGCAGAATGATGGTCTCACTCCAGGTAAATTCAATAAAAGAGGGACAGAAATGTGAGAGTTCCAAATTCCATTATCCCTCTCCACAGGCTATTCCTTATAGAACTAATGGGGAATGTTGTTCATTGATAACTTAAAGACCACAAATTGCCTCCTTCTGGATCTGAAACATTTTATAGCTCTCCTGATTGCTAAGAAGAGAAAAAACTAGGTAGACCTGGAAATGATCCATCAAGATTCATCTTATATTCTTTAATATGAATGTACAGTCAGAATAAATTAATATTTTTAAGAGAGTCTCACTACATACTCTTGTATTTGGTAAATTTAAACCACATAGGTAGGTCATGGGATGCCAGTACTGTAAAAAGTAAACTTAAGCTTAAAGATTCAAGTTGATATCTCTCATTCAGAATACTACATTTGTTTCTAAATGTCAGATCTGTACCGCTCCTTGCTTGTTGCTGCTGTTTTAAATCATTTGCAATAAAGGCCTCTTGAAACTGGCAGCCTTTAAAAAAATCCCCTTTTAAAAAAAAACTATTTTGCTTTTTCTCTATACAAGTATATCAATTTTAATTGGAAAGTCAGAGCTGGTGTCAAACTTATTTTAGCAAAGTTGAGGGAATCAAGCAGCTGTTCAACATGAGCCCCCAGAGCTGGAACTGTAATTTTTTAAAAAGGCTATTACGAAGAAAATCCTGAGCTGTATCCTTTACAAAGCTGCCTGAGAAGTTTAGCAAGGCCACTTTCCTTTGGAGGAGGCTGACTGAGATCAATGGCAGACAGCAGTGTGCATCAGCCACGTCCTCTTGTTTAATTCTGTTTTATTTTTGTTTAAACCATTTGCCATCGGAATAAGATAACAGTTGAACAGCCATGAATAAAACAAGGCCACTGAAAATTTACTGGGTTCTTCTAACCCCACCTTATAGGAGCACAGCACTTAAGAAGGTTTGGTGTGCTTTGGAAGCAGATCAATGGAGGTGTACGACAGGGCTGCAATACACACATTTATTTACAAAGAAGCACAAGCTTTACAATGAGCTGAGCCGACAAAGAGGCACCTAAACCTGAACACTTTGACAGGCAGCCAAAGTTAACTAGTCCCATAATAGGCCTCTAGCAACAGGATGGAGAGCGGGTTTTTATCCTTTCCTTTCCTTTTTTTGTTTTTGTTTTGTTTTTGTTTTTTACTACACTCCGATAATAGAATCATAGAATCATAGAATCATAGAGTTGGGAGAGACCTCAAGGGCCATCTAGTCCAACCCCCTGCCATGCAGGAACCCCATCACAATATTTCCGACAGATGGCCATCCAGCCTCTGCTTAAAAACCTCCAAAGAAGGAGACTCAATCACCCTTTGTGGCAGCATATTCCACTGCCGAACAGCTCTAACTGTCATGAAGTTTGTCCTAATGTTCAAATGGAATCTCTTTTCCTGTAGTTTGAAACCATTGCCCCGAATCCTAGTCTCTGAAGCCATAGAAAACAAACCTGTTCCCTCTTCAATATGACATCCTTTCAAATATTTAAACATTTTTTCTCCGAGCTATCATATCCCCCTTAGAAAGGGATTACTCGAATGTCCTTGGAGGCCTTCTTTTTTGTGTGCTGGTCCAAGGCTAAACATTCCCAGTTCCCTAAACCTTTCCTCTTAAGACATTTCCTCCAGACCCTCAACCATCCTGATCGCCCTCCTCTGCACCCGCCCGAGGTTGTCAACATCCTTTCTAAATTGAGGTGCACAGAACTGGACACAGTACTCCAGGTGGGGTCTGACCAGAGCAGAATCAAGTGGTACTATCATTTCCCTTGATCTAGACGCTATGCTTCTGTTGATGCAACCAAGAATCGCATTGGCTTTCCTGGCAGCCACATCACACTGCTGACTCATGTTCAATTTGTGGTCCACCAAGACTCCCAAATCCCTTTCACGGGTACTATTCTCCAGCCAAGTATCCCCCATCCTATATCTGTGCAATGCAATTCATTTTTTTTAACCTAGATGTAGCACCCTACATTTCCCTCTCTTAAAATCCATTCCATTGGCTTTGGCCCAGCACTCTAATCTGTCGAGGTCTTTTTGGATTTTCATCCTATCCTCTAGGGAATTAGCAACCCCTCCCAATTTGGTATCATCTGCAAATTTAATTAGCATACTTTCTATTCCTTCTTCCAAGTCATTAATAAAGATATTGAACAGCACTGGACCCAGAACAGAACCCTGGGGCACCCCACTGGTCATGTCTCTCCAAGCTGAAGAGAGGCCATTTATGGTCACCCTTTGGGTGCGATCAGTCAACCAATTACAAATCCATAGTAGCACTCTCTATCCCACTTTCTACTAACTTCTTAGCAAGAATCAAGCACAGTCTTTGACCATGAATAAACAAGATATGGAAGGGTGTGGCTTCTTTACCCCTTACCCAAGAGAAGCACTCTTGCCAAAAGATGATGTGATGCCATTTTTAAAAGAGTGAGGAGGGAATCCCATGACTCTGCTCTCAAATGTTAACTCAGTAGGACATGTTCCATGTACTCAAGGATCAGAGGCCTCCCCAATTCTTTTTTTTGGGGGGGCTTGTCTTTGGTGGGGAATGAACTGGGCAGAAAAGAAGGAGGCATTGCTTATTGCCCACCCCAACCAGTCCCTGAAGCATCTCTTGAATCACAATGGTAGGAAGCCCTTTAAAGAATTTCAGAAAGCAGTGGAACACGTCCATCTATCACCTATGAACTGAAATAGCTTGCATTAGAGGCAGTAAGTCTCTAATGCTGCCCTCTGTACGGCTGGTTGCATTATCAGATTATTGGCCATATCTTCACTGCATTTATCCCACCCCTTAGGAGCAACAATATTTTTGTTTGATGTCTCATCGATGTCTATGCCAAGCTGATCTGGCAACCCTGTATTTCTCTTGATCAGAAAGGGTCATTTGTAGCTATTTTCACAGCCGACACTGCTTTACCATTGTTTTGTGGTCATGTTGGAGATGATGTATGATGGTCAGATTCACAAATGATTGCAAGTCCTCAGATAAAAATTGGGGGCTGCTACCTGGAAAAACTGCCATGTTCTGAAGACTGAGCGTTCCCTTTGCAAGTGACTTCTTGCTCCTTATAGCTGATAAGGCACACACATCCAAGATGCTACCATAATCTCACCTAATATTCCTTCTCCCTAGACTTAAATAACTCAACCCACATTTTTCCATGGATCGGTAACTCATGTGGTGGGCTAGTCTCCTGTTGTCATTTAACATCTAATTGACAGGCACCGTATCTTTTATCAAGGATAGAAACGGTGTGTTCATTCCAAGCCAATAAACACACTCTGTGACCCTCCTGAAAGCTGTCAGTGTGTCAGTATGGCAGAGATGATGCCGATATTTTATGCATGACTTGGTTGCACAAAGGCACGGTAATGATTCCTGCTTGCTCTTGGAATGCAATACCATTCTGCCTGCTAACTTCATCTGTGTTCAGGAAAGATGCTGCTCCTCTGGATGATGTCTGACTTTTGTCCTCAGGCTACCCTTTCAGAATTGGTTCTTTAGCTACCTGCATCTGGATGTCTTTTTCAGTGGCCTCCTTAATTTCCTAAAGCTTAGCTGCTGAAATTGGTAGACAGCAGCATATATTGATGGGTTCCAAGGCCAGGGCCTCTTTTTTCACATTTACTGTCCTGGTGTGCATGGAGTCTCCTAAGTGCTGTCTGCCAATCACAGCAACCATTCAGGCAGTATGCAATTTCTCATCCTAGCCAGTATGCCCATGAACATACTCTGTAATCTCTTCAGAGCATTTAAGAGTCTATTTCCCCACCACCACCCATAATTGTCTCAAGTGGTTTGTGGCGTGTTAGTACTCTGACTTCCTGACCATTGGTCTATTGATGGAACTGCTGCAACCCAGAAATAACAGCTTGAAATTCAATAAATTACAATCCCTGACAGGGCTCCCTAGAAGAAACAGAGTGGGCATTCTTCCTCCTGTCACTCAAAATGGCAACTGTTGTAGGGCCTGGTGTGGCCCAAGTGAGATGGAGATATGCTTGGGTTTGAAGAATGGGATCAAGTACAGTGCCAAGGAGAATGGAATATCCCTGTGCATCAAACAAGCAACAGATCCAGTCTGACAAGGCAACTCACTTCAGCCATCCTACTTGTGAAACAAGCCAAGAAAAACAACAACAATTTAGTCATAATACTACAGCACAGAAAGCAGGAGCACAGAAAGGGTTAAAATAAAGATTCAGACAAAATAAAAGCAAAAGTTCACTGAAGAAGATATTCAGCTAATCCCAGAGGATGTTAATGCATGCCTTGATGACAAAGGGTGAAATCCTGTTTCATAGCTCCACAGTGATGTCACCACCATCAATGGTGGTGATGTCAGCAGCAGTGGAAAATTGCCACAGATTAATGACTTGCCTTGGTGATTTTGGAATGCGTCCAGCTTCATCCTACTGAGTGCACATCACATACACTGCAACAACATCTTTAATCAGCAGCAATTTGGTTTAATCATATCCAAACTTATCCTAGTATAAGGCAATACCAGTCTACCATGGTCTTCATCAATAACCAATTCTGTAATATACATTTACTCCTCTGTTCAAATTCCTGAGGGAGCGGGGGAATACATTTTTAGAGACCATTCATGCACTGCAAGGATTCATATGTGTCATTTCAACTGGTGCCTAGAATCATAGTGTTGCATCGAGTGGCTGTTCAGAACAACCACTTCATTCAAACTATTGTTTGGCAAATGTCAACAAGTAAAATGTGAATTAAGCTTCTTAAAGCCTACCACTTATTTTAAATATAAAGGCATGAAAAGTTGGCTAGCCTTTCTTGTATGAAAGCAAATAGAGCCTTCTTGCAATAAATCACCTGTGCTATTTATATGAATTTATAAGATTTGACGTACATAAACAGCTGGATGATGCTGTTGTATAATGATTGCCTCAAGACTTTCTTAAACAATGACATTGTAGCTGGTGCAGAGTTTTGAATTTCTGATACAATTCATTTTTTGCTACACAGTAGAAGTACAGATCCACAGAGGGTAGCTACACATTCTTCAGAGTCCATCCCTGTCCCAATAACTTACTTTAAGACATTTGTACAAGAAAGACTTTTTAAAATTATTGACATACAGTTGCTTCAAATTCCAGATTTGTATACAGTATATTGCTTTCGTTACTGAACACATATTAGCTAGCAATTGAACAGATCAAGACCAAAAAGCAACTGCCACCAACTGACAGATGAGAGCTACAGAACGCTCAGCAGAGAGGTGGGACTCTCTTTGAATTCAAAAGCTGTAAGGAATTATGGGTAAAATGCTGGAACCACAGTCACCCCAACCAGAAGTGTCTTTCCCAGTCACTCAAACGATGGACAGCATGTGAGGTTGTAAATAAAACCCCAATGGTAGCATTATCACCATAGCTGATAACACTGTAACACTAGGTACATTTCCTCTTGGGGAGCTCCTCATTCCCAGTCAACACCCTGCCTAGTAAATTGCCCCATTGTTTCTGCAACTGTAGCCAAACAAGGATAGAATCAGACTAGCTAAGTGTCATCCCAACAATGTGTTGTGCCATTTTTACATCTCCTTGGTTGGCCTGTCTCACAGAGCCTCAGTCTTGTGAGAGTCTGCTTTTAATCCATCAGCTTTTAATATTTTTAGTATATGAAACTTCACTCTGTTTTAATTGAACTTTTTTTCCTGTGCTCAGTTCAATATTTTTATCTTTGCATCATTGCAGAAAGGTCTGTAATCACTTGTGGTGGCTTACTTCGGGTTCCCCATAATTCATCCTTTTTCTGATATCCTCACAGTAGAAAACAACATTTCAATCCTGGAAGACATTCAAAATCCTTGGATGATTGTGATAATGATGAATGTTATCATCCTTTTAGAAATGGCTCACTTAATCTAGGATGCACAGTGGGGAATTGAACTCCCAGTCTTTGGCTCCTCAGCCAGATACCAAACCATTGGGTTTAGCTTCTTTTAAAACATTTCAGAAACAATGATGATTCTCATCAGCATCTGAAGCAGCTTGTGTTGAACAAAATTGTAGTGAAAGTTGCAGATCATTTCAACCTTCTGAAACAATCACCCAGGCATCTATTCATGTATTGTCCATGTAACTGTGTAATGGCATCTATTCAAGGCTTGATTCAGTGACTTTGGGTCAGTGCAGATGCAAAGTTCATAACTAGCAGCACACTCACCCAGAAAGAACTTTGTTCGTCTAGGGATATTATGCCATGCTTATCATAGTTTTTGCAATGGTCTTGCACAAGATAGGAATATGATAGTTCTCTGCATTGTCTCCTGGCCAGTAGAGTACTCTTCTCCACCTGAACTGTAAGCATTCAAACCTGATGGGTGACCCTGACTATTCCCATGCCTTCAGGGCATTGTTTTCTACCAATTGCTTACATTTAGCTTCATCTATAGCAAAGAAAACCTCCTAAAATGTTTAAGGTTTCTTATGTCATGTTACATTTGTCTAATGACTACACTGTCCTGCCATTGGACATATGATGGGTGGCTATTCTGTTTGTGAACTGAGGGAGACTCCCATGATTTCATCATCACTGTAATGAGTGAAGTGAATTCAGAGTCCATCCCTTTCGCATTAATTAACAGTGTCATTGTGCCCTCAGTTGACAATCTCTGGCAAGGGTGTCCACAACACTGTTTTTTGATGACTGTCAGTTTCTTTCATATGAAAAAAAAATACCCCAATGGGGAAGCTCTCAACCACCCATGAGGAAGTTTCCCCTCCAGACTAAGGGCATTTATACACGACCCCTAAGCTCCGCTGCAAATGGCTGCAAGCTCCGGAGCTTAAAAATGTTTCCCCACCAGCTCTGCAGTTTGCAGACAATTAAGTGCAACCCCACCCACCTAAGCGCGACCCAGCACAGTTTTCTTGTACCTGCTCTTGGGAGGTGAAAAATATTTGATGCGGATGTGCCAGGCTCTCCTCACTTCATTTTGTTTTTGTTTTTTGCCTCCCACCCCTTTAAGAGGAACCAGGAAGTAACCGGGGCTCCCCCGGCAGGGTCCACCAACACCGGGAGGTAAGGTTTTATTCTTTTGTCCCTTTTTTTCCTCCCTCCCCTCACACAGCCAGCAGCCAGGAAGTACGGAGGGGTGGAGACGCAGAAGAGCGACAAACCCCTAAGATCTCTGGTCTGAATTTAAGGGGCCAGCGGATCTTAGGGGTCGTGTAAAAAGGCTCTAAGTCAGGCAGCCTCCCCACTGAACCCACAATTTAACTCTCACATATTTACAAAGTCTTGTCATTTCCTTTGTGTCTGTGTAGGTCGACTGGGGGAATAAAGGCAGTTGTTTCATTGGGTAGGTACAGAAATAAACAGCTTTTCTATTATATGCTCTTTGATTATTTTAGAGCTCACTGATCATTCTTGGCTAGCTGATTCTCTTTTTTATTCCAAATTGCCAGATGCATTGGGAATGATTAGATGGGGAATAACAATCATTGTGTATATACACCTGTGTGCTTTTTTCCTCCAAGAAAGCAGTGATCATGGATAATTTTCATGATGGCATGAAACGACAAGGTCAAATTTCCTCAACAATGATTTCTCTGTGTATTTCAGAATTTCCTAAGGTACCACACTGTTTGAATTTATTTTTCTTTTTAAACATATACCAGAAATGAAGCTTGCTTAGAAATGCATACAGAATTTGATGTTTGGCTTCCTCTTTCTGAAGATCGGCTTCCACGAAACAAGGCAAGCCTGCACAAACCAGCTCTGCACTGGAGATGGGCACGAACCTCAAAACTGGTGGTCCGCGATGGTTCTTGGTGAGCCACAAACCATGAGCAACTACAAGCCAACCTGAGAACCGAATCAGTTTTGCATTCAGTTTTTGTTTCATGTCCAGATAAGCTACCTGTTCCTGTCACTCTGCCACCACATCACGGCCGTCTTCACTCTTCATTCTTTCCTTCCCCCTTTTCATCCTTGTAGCAGCCTCTGCAACTCAGTTTTGTGCTGAGTTCCACCCTTGCTACTTCCTGAAATGTCCTCTCCTCTCTACCTTATCCAGACCTTGCAACAATGTTCTGTTCTTCACATCTTTTCAGTGCTGTGAGTGCACTTCCATTGAGTCAATATTTCAGAAGCAAGGATATTATTATTCACTTCTTTAAAAAAAAAACCACCCTCTCATTTATGAATGTGGGATGTACTTCTGTATCCATGATTCAAAGCATCAGGAAATGAACCTATATTGTTGCACAATAGTGTGCCTGCACCCCCAGCAGGAAAAAGGATCTCAGGCTTTACATAACAAAGGACAGCCTGAATGCTGACAACACCAATACCAGCAGTCAAGATGGTCTCTACAGGATACCCTCTCCTGCTCACTACCAGTTACATTTGTTGAAAAACAGCCCTGCCAATTGTTTTGGGTTTGGGTAAGAAGCAGTAAACTGATGAAAAATGGAGTCATCTTCTGGGATTTTCCCTTGTGTGTTTGTGAATATGCCCACAAAACACTAAATTTGGCATAGATCATGAGCAGACCGTCTCCTTCATCTTTGCCAAATTTGGTGCTAATCCAAAGTCCAGTTTTAAAGTTTTGTTGTGATGGGGGTAGTTGTTTTAGAATTCTCTTGTAAAATGTTGATATGCCTTGCTGCACAATATCTATTGATGCACCCCATGCAGCAATAATACATTACTTGTCAAAAAGTTGAGTCAGGACCACTTGACTTCTTTTCTTATAAATAACTATTACTTGTGCTATTTAGTTAGTGCTTGCCATTTATGAAGTTCTGCTTGACTATTCTCCAGGGCAATCACTATATGTCACTAAAATTGCCTCGGTTGACTGGTGTGAGTTAGTGGGTCAAATCTGTGTATAGAGTCAGTCATGCCATAGTTCTAAGATGCCTATTTTAATTCCCTGTTCTTAACTTGAATATGCCTTAAATGTTCCGGGATGTATATTGCCCCTCATTATTGTAAGCCAACTTGGGTCCTTTTCCAAGGAGAAAGGTGGGGTAAAATATTCAAAATAAAAATATATAAATACATAATAAATAAATGAAAATAGTTTAAACATGTGTAATGGATATGCATACTCATAAGAGGCATGACTTCAGATATGTAATTTGAAAGACTTTTCTAGTGCCAGCACCTTTGAAAGCTAACTGTGAGCATAGGTATACCTTTTCCCAGAAGTGCACATATTTTCAAGATTTGTGGGGCATTTTGGAAAAGTAAAATACACATAAACCAAAATGTAAATCCCATGACTGAAAATGTGAACAGTTTTAAATCTGTCTGAAAGAATGTGTTAGCTCATTGAGAAAATACTTGAGGAGAAATGGATATGAATTTGCATGTGGGCAGAAAAAAAGCATTCAAACTGATATGCATAAATATTAGGAGAAAGATGCAGAAGATATGTGCTTTCAACAGTGCCTAGGCAAATCAAAAAGCCTTCACCACCAAGGCCATAGCTAAGGACCCATAATTTATAGAATTCAGCACCTCAGGCCATTGTTCACCTTAAGGCTATGGATACTATTGTCTACCTAATGAGCCTATTCAGGCCATTGTTCATCTTATGAGCCTAATTCAGGCCAGGGTGACAAGAGGCCAAAGCTGACTATAAGATGGAGGATTTGCACTAGCTGTATTCAGACTGATGAAGCTGTTTGGATGAGCAGCAAAATGTTTCTCTCTCTCTCTCAAGAAAGAAGAAGTCCAGTAGCCATGACTCAACTTCCAGATGCAGGAGACATGAAATAAAGTTGAGTTGAAAAGTTTTTCACATTTCTATTCCATGCAGGCTTACCTGGGAGTAATACTGCCAGTGGGGCTTGCCACTGAGTAGACCGGTAAACCTTAGGACTGGATGATACCTCACCCTCATCCAGCATTTCAGAGTTCAGGAAGAGGCCAAGACTGGCCCCTTCATCCTCAGCACCATCAGCCTGTTAAAGCTCTTTAGTAGTTTTACTTTTAGGAAGTTAGCTAACCGATAAAATTAATATTGCAGCTTCTCCATACAGGCAATATTTGGGAGGATGTTTTGCGATGATAACACTCACTGTTGGCAAAAGAAATCAGTCATATTTTTATACTTTGGAAGGTCGCCTGCAATGCATTGCCTGAATCAACAGAGATATATAAATGGCTTAGGATAATGCAACCCGTGCTAAATAGCATTTAGTCTTTTAGAGTTCAAAAAAGTAAATTGGTTGCAAACACACCAATAAAATCCTGGTGTTTATGTTTCTTTCAGTTACTACACCATGCCCCTAACAGGCCTTCAGGATGATGACTTCGCTACTCAGTGAGACACTCAAGAAACTACTTTTCCACATACTCAGCTGCAATATGCCTCAGCTCAGAAAACTAGCAGATCCTATTAGTTCTCGTTGAGGCCGAAGGAGGAGGGGAGAGGAGTACAAAGATATACCGTATATAAGGTGTGTTTCCAAGCAAAGAAAGTGTATTAAAACAACAGCTGAAGCTGGGACAGTGGTGCAGCAAATGGAGCTAAACTTGAAGAAGCTAAAACCCAATGCAGGAAAACAGGTGGAAGGTTACAGTTTCTGCAAGCCAGCTCTAAGAGAGAAGATGGAGTGACTACAAGGGGAAGAAAACCTCAACCAAATATTCAGTCAAAGCTTGAGAGTGGAATTGTGCCATTGGAAAGACATGTTAAAGACCAGCAACTCATAAATCACCCTTTCCTAGTCTAGAGGCCTTGGGATATGGTGGGGTGTCATATCCAAGCTCCCTGGCAGGTATGGCCCTAATGGGAATGATGGGAGCTGTGTTATGGAGGGGAAGGATGACACAGCCATGCAGTGATAAGAGCCACATTCAAGGCTTAGATAATTCTGTTCGTCTGCTATCAAGTCAATTCTGATTTATAGTGTAGCCCTCATCAGGGTTTCCTAGGTATAGAATAGTCAGAAGTAGCTCACCAGTCCCTTCTTCTGGGGGTTGGGGATGGTATTCTGGTGCCATGCAGCTTTCTCAATGCCACATCGGCCCAATACTTCCATGTGATAAAGCTTGAACATAGGAGGTCCTACATCTTAGAGAAATAAATTTCCTGGAACATTTCTGAACAGCAGAAAAACTTATCATAAGATATGGGGTCTGGATCAATATCTAGCACACTTTTGTGCAGGGCAATCAAAAACTTGGACCTTTCTATGGTACAACTGGAGGCCAGGACTGCCCCATCTCTGCTGTCTTTCTGGAAGCAGGCAAAGACCTTCCTCTTCAGGCAAGCTTTCCCTGAATGAGAGACTTCCTACTATGTAACTTGATATGGATTACCATACATAATTGCATTGACTGATTTCAGAAGAACATCAGTGTTTTCCAGTGTTTTCCACCCCTCATAATGGATTTTTCTTTTCTTTTTGCATACTCTTTATAGCTCTATTGTTACCTTTTAATGTTCTAAGATGCCTCTTCTAATTTCCTGTTCTTAACTTGAATATGTCTTAAATGTTCCAGGCTGTATATTGCCCCTCATTATTGTAAACCACCTTAGGTCCTTTTCCAAGGAGAAAGGTGGGGTAAAATACTCTAAATGAATGAATATAGTATTTCAAAACTTGTGGTTGGAGGAATACAAGAAGTAGAGATAGAAACAAATATTTGGGTAGATCACAATCCAACAACTTTGAGGTGGAAGGGACTAAGGAGAAAACAAAGATGGACTTTGAACTCAGCTCTATTGAAAAACAAATACATCTTAGAAAAAGCTAGAAAATAAATGCAATTTTACTTCAAAGAAAACACAAAAGAGTGGCAGAGTGACCTTGCTGCAAGATGGGTGGTACAAAATCCAATAAATAAATAAATAAATAAATAAATAAATAAATAAATAAATAAATAAATAAATAAATCTCTTTCTAAATAATCTAGGATGCAGCTGAAACTGTTTTCAGGGGATTGGCCACAACATACAATGCAAAAAAAGAAAGAAGAGAGGAAGAAAGAGAGAAAAGATATGAACAAACCAAATTGAAAGAGGAATTTAAGAAATTAGAATTAGAACTGCAAAAGTGTCCACAGGAAAAAATACTTAAAAATCAAATGGGAGTGATTAAACATAAACTAAGCCTAATGGAATCAGAAGAGATAGCTTAACAAATTAAAAGAGCAAAACAAAACTCTTTTTTTGAAAATGCCAATAAGCTGGGTATATGGTTGTCATATAAATTGATAAAAGAGAAAGAAAAGAGGCAGATCAACAAACTGAAAGACAAGAAAGGAGATATAAAATACCAAAATGAGAACATCCAAAACATTGTTACAGAATACTATAAAAACATATACAATACAAAAGAAATTCCTTAGGAAAAATAACAGAGTATATGGACAAAGCAAAGCCACCCAAGGTCCCTGAGAAATTTAAAATTATACTAAATGAGAGAATTACAATGATTGAAATAAGAGAAGCTATTAAATAAATTTAAAAATGGTAAAACACCAGGAACGGATGGATTGCCTGCAGAATTTTACACACAGATGAAGGAAATCTGCAATGAATTGCTGTTTGAGGCTAAAATACCTAGAACTTGGTTAGAAACAAACATTACACTAATTCCCCCCCAAAAGATGCTGATTTGACACTAATAATTTTTTTAGGCCGATATACTTATTGAATATAAAATTACGGCAGAAAGGTTGAAAAAATCCTAGTGGAATTTATTCACCCAAACCAAAATGGATTTCTACCAAGAAGGCATCTGAAATATAACCTGAGAATAATAATGGATATCCTAGAACAGGCCTCCAGATGATTTGGACCACAACTCCCACAGTCCTTTGTCATTGGCAATCTAAGCTTAGAATTTTGGGAGTTGTGGTCCAAAACATCAGGAGGGCTGAAGTTTGGACATGCCTGTCCTAGAATATTATGAGGCACACTCAGAAAAACAAATGGCTTTAGTATTCCTGGATGCATAAAAAGCATTTGATAATGTGAACTGGAAATTCATAATACAGCAATTGAAAATAATGGACATTGGCACAAACTTCACTAAGGTAACTGAGACAATCTACTTGGAACAAACAGCAAAGACAATAGCAAATGGAGAACCAACAGAAAATGTCAATATTAGGAAAGGAACTAGGCAAGGATATCCACTTTCACCGCTACTATTTATATTGACATTGGAATTATTAAATCGAGAAGTGAGGCACGATCCAGAAATCAAAGGTACTAGACTAAAAGATGAAAACAACAAAATACAAGCCTTTACAGATGACCTGGTTTTCATCTTAGAAGATCCGCTGGAAACAACACCAAAATTATTGGAGAAGATTGAATAATTTGGAAAAGTGACAAGATTAAGAATAAAGAAAGAAAAATGAAAATATTAGTCAAAAATTGAATAGCTAACCCAAAAAATCAATTATCGGGAAAGGTCAATATACAAATAACTAGAAAAGTGAAATATCTGGGGCCATTCTTATCTGCAAGATGTGCAACCACAAGAGATAATTATGTTAAAGCATTTAATCAAGGTAAAACGGACCTGGAAAAATGGGAACATCTACACTATTAGGGAGAATTGCAACTATCAAAGTGAATGTGCTACCAAAACTGCTATTCCTGTTCCAAACAGTGCCAGTGAAAGTAGGGGTGATGTCGAAATTCATCGGGCAGAAAAAGAAGGCACGGATTAAACTGAAATTGCTACAAGAATTTAAAGAAAGAAGAGGATTTAGGTTACCAGACTGGACTCTATACTACCAATCATGTTTATTAGTCTGGCTGAAAGACTGGACACTTTTAAGAAACAAAAGATTACTACATTTAGAGGGACATGATTTACAAAAAAGCCAACGTACATAGATACTTCCAAAACCATTGTCTTAGGGACTCTCTACTAAAAACATGAAACTGAAACTGAAATTTTAAATATATGAGAATCCCAAGATGGGCTTCACCTATGGAAGTATTTACATATCCAAACCTTTTAAACTTGGGGGAAATTGTGACATACAATGATATACTAGATGTAGACAGAAATTTAAAATCCAAGGAAGAATTGATTAGCCAATGGGTGGTGACTTCATGGTGGCCTTTAATACAGATGCAATCTAGGTATAAGAAAGATCTGAAAAAGTATGGTTTTTATAATGAACAGATAGAATTTGATAAAATATTGTTATCCTCAGATGATCAGTCAATTAAGAAAATATATACATTTTTGTTAGAATGGAAAATGGAAGATGAGCATGTGAAAGAAGCAATTATACAATGGGCGAAAATTTGGTTACAATGTGGAGCTGGACAAATAGCAAAAACTTTGGGATTGAAATTCTAAATTAACAATAGTGACATTGTAGAAAGAAAATCTGTATAACATGTTTTATAGATGGCATTTTCCAACTGCTAAGTTAGCTAAAATGTTCCCAAACTTATGTAGCAAATGTTGAAAATGAATGCAAGAAACGGGGACTTACTATCTTGCATGGTGGGTATGTGATAAAGCAAAAAAAAAGGATTAAAATACAGTGGACCCTCATCAAACAGTTTGTATAACATAAAATCTGTACAACATAAAAAAATCTGGAGATAGGGGAAATTTGCTTAACAGAATCACCTATGGGGCGAATCCATACAACATAAAATGGTCGCGATTAGGGATTATTCCATTTTCAATGCATTCCTATCGAAATTTGTATAAAGGAAAATTTGCTTGACAGAATTTCATTTGGAACGAATTAATTCCTTTATACAAGGTACCATTGTAGATACTTGTCTTATTAGAATGATAAAAATAAATGTAGACTTTAGGCCAGAATTGTTTTTACTAGGCATATTACCAGAAAATTCAGACAAAGTACTTATCTAGTACTGCACATTCTGACAGCAGCAAGGATAATTTGGGCACAATATTGGAAAAATGAAGAAACATCAACAGATGAAATAATTGTTAAGAAAATTTTGGAATGTGCAGGGATGGATGGATTGGCAATGAGAATCAAGGAAAAAAGAGGAATCATAAAAATACCAAATATGAAATCTATTTTATCAATGGCTAGAAGAAAAAAACAAGGAATAAGAGTAACACAATGTTTAACAAATATCACATATACTGTATTTGTCTTTTTTGTAAAAAATGAATAAAATATAGTAAAAAAAAACAACCTTGTGGTTGGATGACGGCTGTGACCTCACAGAGAATGGAGTGGTGTTGGGTATTTGATATTGCATCCCTACCAATTTTATGCATTGATACACTGCATTCTCACTTATGACAATGAGGTCTAGGTTAAAGCCTCTTCTCCAGCTTCTGCTGTTAAGGGACGATGGTCATTTGCTGTCATGGATGAGTGATAGTTGGTAAGATTCTCCCCATTCTACTACAGCTTATCCACTTTGATCATTGACTTCATAGCCACACAAGTTATTGAGGCTGTTAAAGTTGCTTATTATATACCTTACTGGTTTATTACAATAATTTGATGGTTCAGTGAAGGAATTTTTATAAGTAGTGGTTTATAGACAGATGTCACTGTAGAGGCACTGAGCTCCGCTGTTTATCATTTCAACATTATTTGCCACTGTCACTGTTGTAGACAGAATGTGGAGATCCATTCTAGCAAACATTGCAGTTCTGCATTGCTGGAGGCATCATTCAGCAATTACTTGTAGTTGCATTTCAGGAATTTAGGCCGTTGTTGGTTTTTCTCCATTTGAGTTTTCTGCCAACAGAGGATGTCACATTTATGTTTATTACAGAATTCTTGAAGCAAGCTTCCTTTGGCCAGGGATATTCCTTCCTTGTTGATGGAGATCAGTGTCAGTTTGGGTCCTGAAAAGGATTGTTGATTAAGGTTATTCTTCCTAGCACTCATGGTCATTTTTGACTGATAAGATGCTTCTGAATGTAAAAGATCCAACAATGGTGAGCACCATTGCCCAGGGAACCCCCTAATTGCTAAAAGCAAAGTTCTGCTTATATACCGCCCCATACCACTACAAGTGGTCTCTGGGCAGTTTACAATTTTTAATTACAGTGTGCAGGCTACACATTGCCCCCCCAGCAAGCTGGGTACTCATTTTACCGACCTAGGATGGAAGAGTGAACCTAATTGAACTTCGTGAGCACAGTTTTACCCGCAGTACAGGCATTTAACCACTGCGCCACGAGGCTCTATAAAAGAGTATAATCTTCAGGGAGGCTCCTTTAATGTCCCCCATTCCCACTGGTGACATAAGCTGTTGATTTCATGACATAAAAGTGACTTGCTTGTCTGCTTTGGTTCATCATTACATGTACAAAAGAGATAGGAACCACCTGAACCACTGAGGAACCTGTCTAAATATTTAAAAGGTGGCTGAGCAGGTATTAAATTGAACCCTGGGAAACAGCTGAGAGAAGCTGGAGGCATTTCTCTTTCAGGCTGTATCATTATAGAAGATAAAAGTCAAAATGTTTCTGATCACTTAGAGAGGGATGAGATGGAAAACAAGCCTTGAGCATACAGTATTATACAACAATAATGTAATGAGGCCATAGGAAATGCACAAAACAAGGATATCTGAAGAGCACCATGCATGGGTGTTTCTGTGCTAATGCCTGAAGCTAGATATGTGCTTTGGGTTTGAAAATTATTTGGAACCTGAAGCAAAGCAGAAGTGTTTGTCTCTCTGAATAGATCTGTTGCAAAGCTAGGAGACCTTGCAGTAGTTATGAAACAAACTCCCAGTCTCTGGCTTCACTGAGCTATTCAGCCAGCTGTGCATGATAATACTAAAACCTTAAAAATAATTTAAAACTTAGCTGTTGTCCATTTGACATAAATGTCTATAGCAATCTTGTAACAGAGCATGAAATCAGGAAAGGCATCTGAAGAGAGAAGAGTTGTAGTCATGGATAACTTCAATTAATCTCATATTAATTGGACAAATGCATGTGGGATCTAGTGCAGCATAGGAGTGTTATCAAATCAGTTGGAAGCAGTGACCACAGCACTATCAAATTAAATTTGTGTGTAAATGGGAAATTGCCTAGGAAGGCCATCACAGTCATGTTTGACTTCTTCACTGTACAAAACAAATGCCTATATACCGAAGAATCAACAACAAAGGCAACTGAAGGGGAAAATCAAGAGAGTCAAGTTTCTCCCAACTCCTTGAATGCTACTCAAAACCACAACCTTGACTAAAGTATATGCTGTAGCAGTGTTGGCAAACCTTTGGCACTCCACATGTTTTAGACCACAACTCCCACAGTCCTTTATCACTGGCAGTCCAGGCTCAGAATTCTGGGAGTTGTGGTCCAAAACATCTGGAATGCCGAAGGCCCGCCATCACTGTGCTATAGATTAGGAAAGGGAGCACAAAATCTACTATGGCACCAGTATGATTAACAAACACTGCCAATGAATCTTGTAGAGAAAATTAGTTTTTGCCATCAACAAAAATTATTAATATTAATTTTTATTCAATCATTTTTTATTTATGACACTTCTATGCTGCCTTTGTCCCAGGTTTACATGAATCTAGCCCATGGCCTTGCCAAGTGGAAGGCAAAAACAAGAATAGCAGACCCCACCACCAAGTGGGACAAACACTAACAAAAAGAAGAAAAAGACAATGACTTCTATGCCTCCTTTCTCCCTCCATGTCACCATGGCTAGAGCAGACTTTTCCAGGACTGGGCACAGCCTGCACCCTTGTTTTAACTGTGCAAAGGCACGCACTCCTGGCACCACTGAAAACTGAAAGTTCAGAAGTTTGTTTGTTTGTTTGTTTGTTTGTTTAGAAGGCTACTCTGGCAGAAATGAACAAATTCAACAGTATCCCCCAGGCTGTGCACCTGCGGCTGCATGGGGCGTGTAACCCCATCCAGCACCAGCTATATTCCTATTACTTAATCTGCCTTTCAAATGCTTTTTAGCTGTCTGCAAGCCTGTGCTGTGGCTCCATCATCCAGCAAGTGCTGCTCCAAACGGACCCTGCTTCAACCACCACCCCTTTGTCTCCACCTGCTTGCTGCTGGGTCTCCTCGTGAGTGAGAGGCACGAAAGGTAACCTAGTCAGCTTGCCAATTGAGGGGTGAGACTGGAGAGCTGGGACTCCGCCCTACAGCTTTTTAGCTGTCTGCAAGCTTGTGCTGTGGTTCCATCATCCAGCAAGTACTGCTCCAAACGGACCCTGCTTCAACCACCACCCCTTCATCTCCACCTGCTTGCTGCTGGGTCTCCTCGTGAGTGAGAGGCACGAGAGGTAACCTAGTCAGCTTGCCAATTGAGGGGTGGGACTGGAGAGCTGGGACTCCGCCCTACAGCTTTTTAGCTGTCTGCAAGCTTGTGCTGTGGTTCCATCATCCAGCAAGTACTGCTCCAAACGGACCCTGCTTCAACCACCACCCCTTCATCTCCACCTGCTTGCTGCTGGGTCTCCTCGTGAGTGAGAGGCATGAGAGGTAACCTAGCCAGCTTGCCAATTGAGGGTGGGACTGGAGAGCTGGGACTCCGCCCTACAGCTTTTTAGCTGTCTGCAAGCTTGTGCTGTGGTTCCATCATCCAGCAAGTACTGCTCCAAACGGACCCTGCTTCAACCACCACCCCTTCATCTCCACCTGCTTGCTGCTGGGTCTCCTCGTGAGTGAGAGGCACGAGAGGTAACCTAGTCAGCTTGCCAATTGAGGGGTGGGACTGGAGAGCTGGGACTCCGCCCTACAGCTTTTTAGCTGTCTGCAAGCTTGTGCTGTGGTTCCATCATCCAGCAAGTACTGCTCCAAACGGACCCTGCTTCAACCACCACCCCTTCATCTCCACCTGCTTGCTGCTGGGTCTCCTCGTGAGTGAGAGGCACGAGAGGTAACCTAGCCAGCTTGCCAATTGAGGGGTGAGACTGGAGAGCTGGGACTCCGCCCTACAGCTTTTTAGCTGTCTGCAAGCTTGTGCTGTGGTTCCATCATCCAGCAAGTACTGCTCCAAACGGACCCTGCTTCAACCACCACACCTTCATCTCCACCTGCTTGCTGCTGGGTCTCCTCATGAGTGAGAGGCACGAGAGGTAACCTAGTCAGCTTGCCAATTGAGGGGTGAGACTGGAGAGCTGGGACTCCGCCCTACAGCTTTTTAGCTGTCTGCAAGCTTGTGCTGTGGTTCCATCATCCAGCAAGTACTGCTCCAAACGGACCCTGCTTCAACCACCACCCCTTCATCTCCACCTGCTTGCTGCTGGGTCTCCTCGTGAGTGACAGGCACGAGAGGTAACCTAGCCAGCTTGCCAATTGAGGGGTGAGACTGGAGAGCTGGGACTCCGCCCTACAGCTTTTTAGCTGTCTGCAAGCTTGTGCTGTGGTTCCATCATCCAGCAAGTACTGCTCCAAACGGACCCTGCTTCAACCACCACCCCTTCATCTCCACCTGCTTGCTGCTGGGTCTCCTCGTGAGTGAGAGGCACGAGAGGTAACCTAGCCAGCTTGCCAATTGAGGGGTGAGACTGGAGAGCTGGGACTCCGCCCTACAGCTTTTTAGCTGTCTGCAAGCTTGTGCTGTGCTTCCATCATCCAGCAAGTACTGCTCCAAACGGACCCTGCTTCAACCACCACACCTTCATCTCCACCTGCTTGCTGCTGGGTCTCCTCGTGAGTGAGAGGCACGAGAGGTAACCTAGTCAGCTTGCCAATTGAGGGGGTGAGACTGGAGAGCTGGGACTCCGCCCTACAGCTTTTTAGCTGTCTGCAAGCTTGTGCTGTGGTTCCATCATCCAGCAAGTACTGCTCCAAACGGACCCTGCTTCAACCACCACCCCTTCATCTCCACCTGCTTGCTGCTGGGTCTCCTCGTGAGTGAGAGGCACGAGAGGTAACCTAGCCAGCTTGCCAATTCAGGGGTGAGACTGGAGAGCTGGGACTCCGCCCTACAGCTTTTTAGCTGTCTGCAAGCTTGTGCTGTGGTTCCATCATCCAGCAAGTACTGCTCCAAACGGACCCTGCTTCAACCACCACCCCTTCATCTCCACCTGCTTGCTGCTGGGTCTCCTCGTGAGTGAGAGGCACGAGAGGTAACCTAGTCAGCTTGCCAATTGAGGGGTGGGACTGGAGAGCTGGGACTCCGCCCTACAGCTTTTTAGCTGTCTGCAAGCTTGTGCTGTGGTTCCATCATCCAGCAAGTACTGCTCCAAACGGACCCTGCTTCAACCACCACCCCTTCATCTCCACCTGCTTGCTGCTGGGTCTCCTCGTGAGTGAGAGGCATGAGAGGTAACCTAGTCAGCTTGCCAATTGAGGGGTGGGACTGGAGAGCTGGGACTCTGCCCTACAGCTTTTTAGCTGTCTGCAAGCTTGTGCTGTGGTTCCATCATCCAGCAAGTACTGCTCCAAACGGACCCTGCTTCAACCACCACCCCTTCATCTCCACCTGCTTGCTGCTGGGTCTCCTCGTGAGTGAGAGGCACGAGAGGTAACCTAGTCAGCTTGCCAATTGAGGGGTGAGACTGGAGAGCTGGGACTCCACCCTACAGCTTTTTAGCTGTCTGCAAGCCTGTGCTGTGGCTCCATCATCCAGCAAGTGCTGCTCCAAACGGACCCTGCTTCAACCACCACCCCTTTGTCTCCACCTGCTTGCTGCTGGGTCTCCTCGTGAGTGAGAGGCACGAGAGGTAACCTAGTCAGCTTGCCAATTGAGGGGTGAGACTGGAGAGCTGGGACTCCACCCTACAGCTTTTTAGCTGTCTGCAAGCCTGTGCTGTGGCTCCATCATCCAGCAAGTGCTGCTCCAAACAGACCCTGCTTCAACCACCAACCCTTTGTTTCCACCTGCTTGCTGCTGGGTCTCCTCGTGAGTGAGAGGCACGAGAGACAATTTAGCTGGCTTGCCATCAGAGAGGTGTGGCGGGGGGAGGGGCATCGGGCTGATACCAACCTCTATTATTTGCCTGTGAAAGGGAGAGGGTGGTGGGATGTTGAAGCTGAATGGTGGGGTGGTTTGTTTTTATCTGCCTTATTCTGTTTTGTTTTATTTCATTTTTTGTCATTTTCTTGCCATCTGAGATAGAGATAAGGACTCACAATGGAACTGATGGAACAGGAAGGAAGGAGGGCAATGGAGGGAGGAGCCATTGAGCCTGTGCTGGGTAGAGGAAGGTATGGGGGTGGGAGTGGAACGTGCCTGTGTAGGAGAAGAGAGGTTAGATATCTTACATCTATCCCCTCTTCTGGTTCCACTTCCAACCTGAAGGTATCAGGTGACCATATCAGCGAACCTACGGGCCACACGGTGCTGTTGTTGAATGCCAGGTCGGTAAAAAATAAGACCGCCCTCATTCATGATGTCATCCTGGATGAGGGTGCCGACCTGGCATGCATTACTGAGACCTGGGTGGGAGAGGAAGGTGGGGTTCCCCTCTCCCAACTCTGCCCACCTGGGTATTCAGTCCAGCACCAGTGTCGCCTGGAAGGTCGGGGAGGGGGAGTTGCTATAGTCTATAGGAGTTCTATCTCCTTGACCAGGCTTCCTGTCTCCTTGAGAGGAGGTTTAGAGGGCCTGTATTGTCTGCTGGGCTCACGAGACAGACTGGGGATTCTGTTGGTGTACCGCCCACCCTGCTGCATTCCAAAGTCTCCCTGCCTGAGCTGACGGAGGTGGTCTCGGACCTGGTGTTGAGGACCTCCAGACTGTTGGTACTGGGGACCTCAACATCCATGCTGAGGCTGCCTTGGCCGGGGTGGCTCAGGACTTCATGGCCGCCATGACAACCATGGGGCTGTCTCAACATGTCATCAGCCCGACACATGAGAAAGGCCACACTCTAGACCTGGTTTTCTCAACGGGATTGGAGGATGGTGGTTTGGATGTGGAGGGGTTGGTCCTGACTCCATTGTCATGGTCAGACCACTTCCTGGTCAAGTTTAGGCTATTAGCTACTCCAACCCTCTGCAAGGGTGGGGGATATATTAAGATGATCCGCCTCGGAGACTGATGGATCCAGATGGTTTCTTGAAAGCTCTGGGGGATTATCCGTCTGATATGGTCGGTGCTCCTGTCGAAGCTCAGGTCACCCTATGGAATAGGGAAATGTCCCGGGCAGTTGACACGATCGCACCTAAGCGCCCTCTCCCCTTGCGCAGAGCCCAGACGGCTCCTTGGTATACATCTGAGCTGCGGGCAATGAAGCAGGAGGGGAGACAGCTGGAGCGCAAGTGGAGAAAATACCGCTGTGAGTCCAATCGAACACAGCTTAGAGCCCATTATCGGGCCTATTCTGTGGCAATACGGTTGGCGAAAAGGCAATATTTCGCAAACCGTATTGCTTCCTCAGAGTGCCGTCCAGCAGAGCTGTTTCGGGTGGTCCAGGACCTTCTTCAACTGAGAAATACGGAGGAGGTTCTGGACCACTCGGCAGCCCGTTGTGACGAGTTTGCTGTTCACTTTGAGGGAAAAATCGCTCAGATTCGCAGGGAATTGGACTCCACTATTGGTGCAGAATCAAGGGATGTGTCCAGTGCGCCGTGCTTAGGTCCAGTATTATTGGATGAGTTTCAATTATTGAGACCCGAGGATGTGGACAGGGTGCTTGGATCTGTCCGTTCTACCACCACTCTGCTCGACCCTTGCCCTTCCTGGCTAATTGAAAGATCTGCCAGGGGGTTCGCACCTGGGTCCAGGAAGCTGTAAATGCCTCATTAAGAGAGGGAGTGGTCCCTGCTGCCTTAAAGGAGGCAGTAATTAGGTCACTCCTAAAAAAACCAACCTGGACCCAGGGCTGGTGGGTAACTACCGGCCAGTAGCGAACCTCCCTTATTTGGGCAAGGTGTTGGAGCGGGTGGTGGCCGGACAGCTCCAGGCGCTGCTGGATGAAACGGTTTTCTGGATCCATTTCAATCTGGTTTCAGGCTGGGTTTTGGAACAGAGACTGCCTTGGTCGCCCTGTGCGATGACCTTTGCCGGGAGAGAGAGGGGAGTGCAACCCTGTTGATACTCCTGGACCTCTCAGCGGCTTTCGACACCATCGACCATGGTGTCCTTCTGGATAGGCTGGCCAGGTTGGGAGTTGGAGGCACTGTTTTGCAGTGGTTCCGCTCCTTCCTGGCTGACCGTGTCCAGAAGGTGGTGCTGGGGGACAGTTGCTCCGCCCGTGGCGTTTACGTCATGGGGTTCCTCAGGGCTCAATACTGTCTCCCATGCTGTTTAACATCTACATGGAACCACTGGGAGAGGTCATCAGGAGGTTTGGGCTGAGGAGTCAGCAATATGCTGACGATACTCAGCTCTACCTCTCATTCTCCACCAATCCAGGTGAGGCGGTTTCTGTCCTGAACTCGTGTCTGAGCCAGATAATGGACTGGATGAGGGTTAATAAATTGAAACTCAATCCAGACAAGACGGAAGTGCTGTTAGTGGGTGCTTCGCCGGACAGGTTAGAGGGCCACTTCCCTGTCTTGGACGGGGTTGCACTCCCCTAAGGGACAGGGTCCGCAGCTTGGGGGTGCTTCTGGACCCTGGTCTAACTCTGGAAGCCCAGGTGGATTCGGTGGCCAGGGCGCCTTCCTTCAGCTGCGGAAAATATACCAGCTCCGCCTCTACCTAGACGAGCAGAGCCTCATGACAGTTACGCATGCGCTGGTAACATCCCGTATTGATTACTGCAATGCGCTCTACGTGGGGCTGCCTTTGAAGACGGTCCGGCGATTGCAACTGGTTCAGAATCGTGCGGCGCGGCTGGTGAGTGGTGGGGCCGCCAGAGATCACATCACGCCGATTCTACATAACCTGCATTGGTTACCAGTTGCTGCCCGAGCCCAATTCAAAGTGCTTGTCTTGACATATAAAGCCCTAAACGGCTTGGGACCTAGATACCTGAAGGACCGCCTCCTTCCATATGAACCTACCCGGCAATTAAGATCTAGCCAGGGGGCCCTCTTGAAAGAGCCATCCCTCAAGGAGGTGAGAGGGATGGCTTGTAGACAAAGGGCCTTCTCGGCAGCTGCCCCCAAGTTATGGAATGCCCTCCCAAGTGAGATCCGCCTGGCGCCAACATTGATGACATTTCGGCGCCAGGTAAAAACCTTCCTGTTCCAGAAGTTTTTTAATTGATACAACATAGACTGGGGTCCTTTGATGGCAATTTTAGTGATGATTTTAGTATAAGGTTTTGCTGTTGTTTTAATTATTTATTGATATTTTATGTCTTAACTGTTTTAATTCCTTGTTGTAAGCCGCCCAGAGACCTTTGGGTAGTGGGCGGCATATAAGCTGAAAAAATTAAAAATAAATAAAAATGAAGGCAGGGCTAGAGATGAGCATGAAGTGATTCAGCACAAAATATGGAAATTGACTGGCAAGGTAGCACAGATGCCACGTGCACTCCTGCCCCCAGCCAGCTGCCCCACTAACCTGCTCCCAAGAGCCAGCATGGCCGCAGAGGCAATCTCCCCATCCTGCTTCCTCACCTGAGTGGCCTGTTGCCACAGGAGACAGGAAAGGGAAACCCAGGCTCCCGACCAGATGGGGCAACTGAGCCTGGAGTATGACTCAGCTGGCACTCAGATGCAGATGAGTGGCTGGGGGGTGGGGGACAAATTTTTCGTACTTGGGACCGAATCACGTCATGCTCATCTCTAATCAGGACCCCCTCTGTTTTGTCTGGATTATGTTTCAGTTTACTTGCCCTCTGCCAGTTCGTAACTGGTGCCAAATATTGATCTAGAACTGGAACAGCTTCTTCGAATTTAGATGGAAAGGAGAGAGCGAGTTGCATTAACATCTGCACATTGATGACACCAAAATATGGGCAAACTCTCCCAGTGCTATGATAAGTAGCATAGTGGACCAAACAGAATCCCAAGGGACCCGAAAGGCCAATGGCCACTTGAACAGGAGTCCCCCAGCACCCTACATTCTGAGTTCTCCCCACCCCTAGGAAGAACTGGAGCAGCCATAAAACAGTGCCTCCAAGTCTCATCCCAGAGAGACAGGCCAGGGGAATACTATGGCTGATGGTACTGAAAAACAGTGAAAGATCCAGCAGAACCAATAGGGACACACACACCCTGTCCAGTTACCAGAATAGGTCATTCACAATGGTGACCAATGCTGTCTGTTTCTCATAACCACGCCTGAAAGCAGATTGAAATGGATCTAAATAATCTGTCTCATCCAGGAACCTCTAGAGAGGAGAAGCTACAACCTGGTCTTGCACCTTGCCCAAGAAACTGGCCAGTAATTATCCAATACCAAGGAGGACTTTTTCAATAGTGTTCTTACTACTGCTTCCCTTAAGCATGCTGGAATCTGACCCTGCTGCAAGGAGGCATTTGCTCCTCTCATACCCACTTGCCTCTCTCTGACTGCTTTTATAAGTGACAAGGGCAAGAGGCCAACAGACATGTGATGGCCTTCATTTCTCCAAGGGTTCTGTCCACATCATCAGACTGAAAAAAATGGAGACTGAAAACACAGGACAGACAGGCAGCATCATTGCATGCAGAGGACCTAGATCAATAGCAGTATCCAAGTCAGACCAGATCTGAGCCATTTTGCCTGCTGAGTGCTGTGCAGATTTTTTTTTTTTTTTGGTGCAAGAACAGCTGTTCTTGACCGCCAGACTGGTGCAGAAGCCGAAATGCATTTTGCTGGTGGCTTGAGAGCACCATGGTTGCCCTAATGCAGCAGAATCTGTCATGCTGGTGTGAAATATTGTGATGCCAGTCATCTTGGCAGTAATCCAATAAACTGTCAGTGAACCCATCCCTCAAGGAGTCGAAATGAATCGGAAACAGTCCCATCAGGAGACCCAGAGCCTCCAAGAAAGATGCTTGCGATTTCACAGCAATTAAGCCAAAGGTCCTTCACAAGAACCTCAATGAAATATTTATTTTTTAAAAGACCCAGGATATTTCTGACAGTTGTCAGGCGGGAGTCGCCTGCCAGGCAAGTTCCCAGTAAAACATGCCATGACATTTGGATGACTGCACCAAGGTTATCAAAGTAGCAACAAAAATACCTCCAGGGATCATAAATACAACACAGAAAGAGTCCTACAAATATGAATGAAATTCTATAAGAAGTTAATATTTCTCCAAAGCTTCCTCATAGCTTTGGTTATAGAGGGCTAGAATATTTCAGTCACACTTTGTTCTGTATGCCAACACATACCCATGCTCTCTCTCATGCACACATTGTGGGTCACTTGTAAGCTATAAGCTGTTCAGACATGATTCATGAAGATGTGTGTCTTCACTAGGTAGGTAAGTTTATTAATATGGCATCAAGCCAAGCATAAAATGAAATAGAAGAAAATAAAATGTAATATGCTTGACATTGGTTGGAAATTTAAAAACTTGTGTACATGACAGTAACTTATATAAAGCATATAAAACATAAAAATATTATAAGACGGCAAATGTAGCAGTATGCAGCAATAGAAAACCAAGGTTTTGAGAATTTAGCTATCTATTCTGGTTGCTATGGCATACCGCCCAAAATTTTGCCACCAATTCAGTAGTAGTCCGACTTTAGTCAATTAGCAATTGGTTACAATACCCTGAGTCTGATTGGCCTGCCATATCTTTTAGAAGAGGTGTGATGTATTTTGCTGAGATCTTATTGTGCCTTCTGCATCTGTGCATCATATGCTCAATGGATTCTATCCCATCAAAGCCACAAGGGCAGAGTCTCTATTCCCTTGGGATGCTCTTAAATCTACCTCCCAACACCACAGAAGGAAAAGCCTCACATCTGGCCAAAGTAAAGGCTTTCCTAAAGTTATATGCCTCCAGCTGTGATAGATAGGCCATGGGGACCAGGCAATATTTACACGAATCCGGGACTCTAAAATTGGGACAACTAATAAGATCTGTCTGTCTCTTCAAGCCCATTATTCTCTGTTTAAAAGCTGATTTCATTTCATCTTATTAATTACTCAAGATTGCTTGAGAAGAAAGACCCATAGCTTGCAATTTATTTAGGACCGATTTTAGCCACTTAGATTGGAAGTTGTCCACTAAGAGTAGATGAGTTAATCCCTGCGGTTGAAATTTTATTTTAAGCCAATACTGAAGAGCGGCTAGTGAAATGTTAGCTATCAATGATAGCGAGCCTGTCTCTAAACAAATTTGTGCATTTGTTACGCACCTTGGGGCTTCAAGGATTGCTCTAAGGAATTTAGATTGGACCCGCTCTGTGGGGTCAAAACTGCAAGATGGAGGCCCCATAAAGGTTCCATAAAGCATCTGGCTGACCACCTTTGCCTGGAAGAGTTTTGGGGCTGCTGGAATATAATGGCCCCTTTTAGAATGGAAGAACCTTAAGATGGCATTTGCTGTTCTTTCACCCTGGCTCACTGCACATTGTATATGGGCATTTCTGGCCCCAGTAGATTGAAGGGCCATAGCTATATATTTAAAGCAGGAAACCTGTTCAAGGGAATGCCCATTAATAGACCAGGAGTTTTTGTTTTGTCATCTTCTAAAGGCCATGGTTTTGGTCTTTTGGTAATTTATTTCTACTTCCTTCATTTTGCAGAAGTCTGGAGATTTCTTAAGGCCAACCGGTGTTCTCGCTAACAGCACTTGGGTCATTTTTCAAAAGAACAGTGGATTAAAAATGTTTTAAAATTAATTAATTAATATATTTATTAATAAAATTAATTAATTATAAAATAATAAATGTATTTATAACAAAATTAAAAATATATTGCAATTTGCTTTAAGAAAAAAATCCTTATGTGAGGCCAAGCTGGACATGTGGTGTCTTGAAGGACTGAACTGAGATTGATAAACATTCAATGGATTGGACTGTGGTAAATGAACCAGGAGCCTGACTCTGTTTGAGGCAATTCTTCATATTTCCCTACTCATTCAAAAAAGACCATCACCATGCCCATGTTCCCTATGTTATTTGCATGTGACATCTAATTATTTCTGCACATTGTCTTTAGAGTCTCGTGTACAAAAAAGGATAGAACTGTTGCATTGGTAGTACAGCTGTAAAAACAGGCATTTCATTGTGTGTTACTGGTCACAAAAAAACTATAATCCAGGATCTCCCAGTCCTGTTTATAGCTCAGGAAGTCCTGGGATGTCAAAGGAACATCATCTTTCAGATCCCCATTATTTTCCCAGAGTGTTCCACACAGCTTGTAGGTGCCCTTCACGCTCCCTGCTGATCGGCCAGTGAGAGGGGGGAGGAGCCTATTGCCCAGCTAATTAAAGAGGTGAGGTTTCCATATATAAGAAGCTCCCCAGGCCTCTATCCAGCATTGTGCTTCTGAACTTCACACACACACCTCCTTCAATTGTCATCTACATTCTGACTATGACATTTTACATTTATTGTATATGAAGATGTTTCATGATATTATCAGGTAACATGTTCAGGTGCTATTTCTGCTTAGAGTAAGTACTGTATATTCAAAGTAAGCACATTCTTTTCTCTTGCAGCATAGCTGGTAGTAGAAAAGGGCAGTTTTTGTACATAGCAGTAGATTCACAGATGGGAGATGGGTAGTCAGGCTACTCTCAGGCACATGACCCCTTCATGAGAAGGTCTGAGTAGGAAACCAACAAGGCTTGGCCTGTGTGCGAGGGGCACCACGTCCCCCCCCCACAGCCTGCTAAATTTGTTCTTGTAGTGATCTTGTGCCCAGAGTTGCATCCACAAACTGGTACCAATTCATAGCTGCCCAGCATCGACTGAGTCAGCAGATACTTGTTGACAGGAGGGTCATGTGATGCTTCAGTCTGCTCCTCCTGCTGCACCAAGGTTAGTCCTTAGGAAGCTGTGGCCTTTTATCATCTACCCCTGTCTTTCAACTTCAATCAACTGTAACAGTCCACAGAATGTGGTTTTCTTCCAGCAAGTGGGGGATGCAGAGTGGACAGTCTCCCCTGGGTCCACCACTAATGAGACATCCTCTTTAGCACAGCTATTGTGATGCAGAAGACCTGTTTCCTTTTGTCCTTGACTTCCCTAATTGTCAAAATGTACTGCCCACCAATTTCAACGAATATAGCTTTAGGGCTTTGTGTTTAATACTAGTTATGTGCCCTCAAGTAGCTTTTGGTTCACAGCACATTTAACAGGATATTGGAAGTCTGTGATATGTTCAAGGAACTATTCCTATCCCCTCCACCAGTGATTTTCCATGGCTAGGCAGACAACTAAACCCAAGTCTCCCATCTGACAGTGTTCCAGCTATACCACACTGGCTATCATGTTGAGAACTAACTTTTTGTTAATTTACTTGAAAAAAGAGAGATTTTCCTGCTCCTTGGGGCCACCAGAGATGAGACATTTTTCTTTTGATGTTCCAGAATCCCATAGTCAGCATGGTCATGGAATTATAGCTGATGAAGACCAGTAAAGTAATGGACATCCATATATTATGCTGATAAGCCAGTGATGCCAACTTAACTATTTAGAAACAACTCCTCAACTCCTGGAACATAACACCTTTAAATTCAGTAAAGAAAGATGAGTCCCTTTTTATTTCTCTTCCTTCCTATTACAGCTGGCTATGGAATAGCAATATCCCCTATTGCTTGATGTGCCAGGAGCAATAAACAGCTTCTGCAACAGATTAGTGTCTTAACTTGGGTTCTGCATTTGATCAGCTGGAGCAGCTGTTCATTGTTTGGTGCATTACAAGGTGGCAGAGATTATCACTTAAATAGACATTAAAACTCATGGAGTGATCATGTTGCATGTTGGAAAAACAGATTCATTTTTACTCTTGTGGAGGGGGAGTTTTAGTGTTTCATTGAGGAGTCAAGGTGTTGGCTTCTGATAAGCCACAGAGGTTGCAGCGCTTTCACCTTGGTCCTTTTTAACTCTGAAAGAGAAAAGGGCAGGAGACAAACAGCCTCTCTTTCAGCACAGACATGACAACTGTTTCTTTAAGACCTGCAGGTCAAAACTTTGGGCAGCCTTCCCCACTTTAGTGACCTCCAGATGTGTTGATGATGCACATCTTCTGGATGTTCAAAGAGTTGGCCTGGAGGAAGGATAACAGCCCTTGGCAGGAGCCTCTGAGCTGCCTTCCACTGAGTAAGCAAAGAGGGACAACCAATTCTCCATCCCCAGGTACCAGCCCCACCAATTTCATTAAATCCAAGATGGCTGACAGGTCTAGCACACCCACCTGCATTCAGTTGAGGAACTGGTGCTACAAGCTGCAAACACCAGTGAGAAAGAAGTAGGAGGCTTGCCAAAAAGCAGGATCCTTACCACCTGCCTCTACTAATCCTTGCCCAAAAGCTCCAAGCTCAACCTTGAACAGGGCTTCTTTTTTACAGTCACTGCCTCAGTGATGGGAACTGAAGCATCACTGACTATTTCCAGGGAACTAGTGTGGGAGACTCAATCCCCTGGGTGCAGGAGGGTGGTGACCATCTGGTGGCCCCTTTCCTGTGGCATTTTGTACCTTATAATGGCATGTTAACAGGGCACATTGCTGTTGAGAAAGAACAGGTGCCAATCCTGAACACCCCACCATCATGTAGGTCAGTATCAATGTACATGGTAGTGTACATGATAGTGATTAGACATGGGCACGACTTGGCGAAATTCTCGTTTCCGTTTCCGTTCCTCATTTCCATTATGCAACAGAAACGGTAACGACAATTAAGCCGTCAGAACTTGAACTCGAACCGATAAAAGAAAAATTGGGCCTGATTTGTCGTTGTCGTTCATGGCATCGCGACGATCACGCGATGCCAAGCGGCACAGAAAAAAATTTATTAAAAAAACCTGATTCCCAGCCAAAAAAGCAGGCGAAAATATGCCTGCCTGAGTGAGGGCACCTACCAGAGGAGTGGTTTCGGGGGGGGGGGTCCCCGGCCTCCCCCCTCTCCTGTCCTGGCTGCTCTGGTGGGGGGCATCCTCTTCGTCTCGCCATGCCATGCGGTGCGGGGGGATCCAAAATGGCGACCGCAATATTTTTTTGGAAATCGTGGTCCAAAAACCCACCAAAGCACCACACAGAAACATGCGAAAATTAGGTATTTTAACTGCCTAAATTTTTACAGTACCAGCAGTGGGTTTTTCTTGCAATAAACATCTGTCTCCAATCCCATTGATTTTATTTTATTTTATTTTTATTTTTATTTTTCTACACCTGTGCAATGATGGGCTGGCCATGGGATGGGACCATGCAAATTTTTGGAGCCATTCCACCAATTGCATGGCCACTTGGCCAGGTTTTGACTGAGACTTCTGGGATGTGCCAGTCGGGCATAAAAAGCCCACTATAATCCTAGCCCTAACCCTAACCCTAACCCTAACCCATACACCAGTACACTGTCCTTCTTAGTGGGTCAGAGGCACCCAGAGGTGCAGCCCACTAACTCACCCTAACCTTACCCGTAATAACCCTAAGCCTAGCCCTTGCCCTAACCCCAACCCTAAGCCAGATCTGTACTCACATTGCACTACACGCAAGTACACTGTCCTTCTTAGTGAGTCAGAGGGCGCCCAGCAGAGGCATTCTTCTCTCACCTCGCTCACAGTCCAAAGTTCCAAAAAACTCCAAACCTGTACGCCAGTATGCTGTCCTTCTTAGTGAGCTAGAGGCACCCAAAAGAGAGGTGCCTCTGCCAGTGCCACTTGGTACGCAATGGCTACATGGTCATGTACCTTCCTTTTCCCTTTGTAGGGGGCCAGAGGAGGCATCCACCCCAGAGAGGTGCCTCCAGGAGCCTGCTAAATGCCTTCCCTTCGTAGCGGGCCAGAGGAGGCACCCACCCCAGAGAGGTGCCTCCAGGAGCCCGCTACCCTACCCCCCCAAACCAGTACTAACGACAGACGACAGACGAAACGACAAATTTTTGAAAAATTTTGCGACAAACGGAAACGAGCCGAAACGGACCGGCTCCGACACACGGCAACTCGAAACGTCATTTTTCCTGGTCGTGCCCATCTCTAGTAGTGATTGTACTAATGAGGGATGGATTAACGAAGACTCTAAACTTGTGAGAAGAGGTTTTTCTTTCATTGAAGCTTGCAACATATCTCTGAACAGATTTTTAGGCTGTGACTCTGTTCAGCAATATTACAGAGACTTTCCTCTAATGTGCATGTGTTTGCCACATCCTATGAATTCCATAGGATCAGCAGGCACTTTGAAACCTCAAACCATTTGCGCACATGACTCAGTGGTGAATGGTGCATCACAGAAATTTATTTATTTAATATCTATGCCTCTCCCTCATCTAAAGTCTGTAAATCTTTATTTTATTTGGGGAAATTGCAGCTTAGCCATATTTTAAAAATAATTCTTTTTCAGTACAGCACTTAACAGGAAATGACACAGAAACTTTCTGATTCTGATTTTTCTAAATAAATATATACAAGGGACTACCTTTGGATACTCATATGTGAGCCATCCTTTTCTTTAGAAGATGCTAGTAAGGAAACATTTTATGTGGATTTTGCTTAACGAGCTGCTGGTTGTTTCATTAATTTGACAGTAATAAATGATTGTTCAGTTCAATTGCTTTCATTAGAAAGCGGTAGAATAATCACTGGACTGTCGGGAAAAAAAGACCAGCCAACTCAGTCTCTTCTAACAGCAGCACTGTGTACAACCAGCTTCCCCAATCTGATGACCTCTAAATGTGTTAAGTCTATAACTCCCATCTTCCCTTAACCAGCATAACCCCATTGGGCTACTGGATTCCATACTACACAGATGACAGAGGGACACTGCTTGCATCTATCTGACTGCATCTATTGAGACTCTAGTGCCAGTTGAAATACACTAACCAGTATTAGTGGTGTATTTGAGGGAGACTTGTAATTTTATGGTAATCTGCTCTGTGGGTCTCCATCTGGATTTTTCTCCAATGAGTAGCTGGAAGTTTTAAGGCAGCAATTTCACAATCTGCCAATAGGAACAACATTCTGCCCTGTTCTGGGCAGATAATCATTATTGTGAACAACAGCTCCAAACAGTGACTTCCAAATAGGACAGCCCAAGAAAATGCACAAGATAAATGAAACAAAGCATAAACAGCCTGAAGGCATAGAGCAACCATGTGTGTGCTCTCAGTCTTCTCTTTTTTTAGACTAAGCCAAAGTGATGGGCCTAGGAAGGCTGGCACAAACTGCTGGGGTGGGAGGGGGGAGAGAACTGTGGTTTCTATGAAAGATCAGTGGTTTGATGTATTACTCCCGTTCAGACATATGTGATTGCCGATTTGGTTGCTCTCACCAGCTCAGAAAATGCTGTTCATGAGCTTTTTCAAAACTGTGGAATTTAGACCCAGAACAGACCCTGGAACATACAGTAGTTCCTCGAGCTCTTTTGTAGCTGGTTGCATCTGTCCCCTCTACTGCAATGAGATGGGTGAATTTTGGCATGCTTTCCTACTTACGAATTGCAGGTCTGGGCTGCCTTGCATAATTGGGGTGGGGGTGGGGTGTAGAGCTTGGCTGTAATGGCTACTGGAATGTACTTCACAGTGACTTTTTGCGACACCTGGCTATCCCTGTTCTGGGCTATTTTGCACAATACAGATTTTCTCACCGGAATGTGGTCCCCTAGGGATGTTTTGTGGCTTGCTGCATAAATTTTCTCTTGTCATGTGGGATAGGTAAACTTAATTTGGCTGCCCTGCTCCAAAACTGCTGTTTTAGGCTCCCCACTCCCACCCCACAATATTGATTTTCTTCGTGGAGTGGGTACCAAACTATCATTCCTGTGTGCGTTTCATGGCTGATTGCATCAGACCTTTCAAGTCAGATGAAATGTGTGAATCTTGTTCATTGTTGTCCTGAAGGGAGGTGACAAGTGTAGTGCAATAGGTTCTGTTTGAATCTGGTGTCACATGTATATAAAAGGCTTGGATCACAGTGTAGGTATTTATCAGGCTTGCAGATAATGCCAAACTTGAGAAAACAAAATCAAGATTCAAGAGGACACTGACAGATTAGAAAACAACACTATGTATGAAAAGGATATGGTTACACTATGTATGGATATCTTAGTAGATAAGCGAAACGTAAGTCAACAGTGGATTGTTCATTCTAGACTGCATCAACATTCATTTAGAGTGTCCAGATTTAGGAAAAATAATACACACCCAGGGCATAGCATTAACAGGTGGAGCAGCATGCCCACGGACCACTAATAGTAAATCTAGCATTCATGCATCTTGATTAGAAGTCAGAAGAGAGAAAAACTCTTGCATGTGTTAATACAACCATCTGGTGATATAATGGAGAAATACAGTGTGAGCATGAAGGCTATCCTTCATACCCAAAACAATTTTCTACCTGAGGCAAAGGACAAGGTTCTAGCTACACTGCACTCCACAGACAGATGTGAACTAGACTGACATTTGAATTTTACATCCATGCTGGTGGTGTCAAATGTCATCTGCTGCACCTGAGGGCAACAGGCTAGTTCATAGATATGGAAGTGCCTATAGGGCTCACAAAACTCTATCCTCTGAAAAGGGTTTCCCATATTTTCCTGTCCCTCCACTTGCTGTCTGGGGCAGTTTCTTCATTCTGCCCAATAGTAGGACAGGCCTGCTATTTCTTTATATTAATTACCTTTGAAACCCCGCCAATCACCCCTCGTTCAACTGTTCTTAGCCAAAGACCAAGGAGATTTATAGTAGGCTACACTCCACCAATCTTCCCTCTCAGGCGTGACCAACAAAATTATCCAAATCAGTGCAAGGATCTGGTTCTCCACCAACATTCAGTATTTTACTGTATTGACAGAAGAAGCCATGCTGGACCAGGTACAGGTGATCTTATCAACTAGATAAGTAAACAAGCCAGAGTGAACTGTCAAAGATTCTCTCCAGTGTCCTTTGAAGTCTTGTGTTATTCTGGCTATGCTCCATACATTTCAGTATAGAGATGGGCACGACTCAAAAAAATGGTGTTTTGTTTGTCGTTTGGTCGTTTAGGGGTCCGTTTTGGTTCGTTTTCGTTTTCTTGACGTTTTTTGCAAAAAAATTCATTTTTGTTTCATTAGGTAACAAAACGAAAAAACAAAAACAAAAACAAAAAATTGCTGTTTAGTTAGCATTCTTTTTAGTTCAATGCATCTGCTGCAACGAAAACGGAAAACATGGCAAATTTGGTTGTTTCGTTTTCATTTTCGTTTTGTTTTTTAAAAATTCGTTTCATTTTCGTTGCGTAACGAAATGAAAAAAACGAAAACGAAAATGAAAAATCGCTCATTTCGTGCCCATCTCTATTTCAGTTAAAAAAAAATCTCCTCATCACACTGGTGGAGGAAGCAGGCTTCATTCAGGAAGAAACAGGGCTTAGGACCAACGGTGTCATTTTGGAAGTGATAGATTCATGTCTTTTTTTAAAAAAAAATATGGGTAATTGAGAATGCAGCACATATGAAATAGGGCTAGCCAAATGGCTCTTCTCAATATGTGTGTTTGAGTACAGGACTGGGACTTGAGAGATTTGGATCCAAATCCTTTGTTAACCATGAAATTCAACTGGGAGATCTTTGGCTAGCCTATTATTCTCAGCATAATCTATTTTACAAAGTTGTTGGGAAGATAATGTGCAGAGAAGGAAAAACCTGTGTGCCATATTTTGCTCTTTGGAAGGCTGGACATACATGCACCTAAGTAGTTGGGATAAATATGCATACATATAAACTGAAACTATATCCAGCATATATCCTAAACGCCCACTGAACAGCAAGATGGAGTGAAAGCTTTATGTTCTGTGTTACATGACAGGAGCTTCCCTGAAACTGATTGAGCCCACAGGGAAATAGGTCACAATTTGGACCAATTGTGGAGCATTGTCATGAGATCCCATTGATCTTATGACACACTGGAAAATGTGCTCCAACCCAAACCCAATCTGTGTCCAAGTTGGACCTTTTGGGTCCAGCTGTTGGGCTTCTAATTTGAGTGGCAGATAGGATTGTATTGAATTTTGTAGCATCCATCCCTTGCAATCAGATAGTATGAGTCAGTATTGTTCATGGGCCCACTTGGAAGTCACCATTATAGACTGTTTTCTAAAATATAGGGTTTGTTTTGGTTTGGTTTTTGTGTGTGCATAAAATAGGTACTGAAATAGTGTTCCAAGGAACATTTTATGTTTGCATTGGTCCCTTCTAGTAAGATTAAAAGGCTGCATTTTGTTTTTGGTTTTTTTGGTTGGAAGTCTCCACTCTAGGCATTTTTTCAAAATATCAGTTTTCTGCATGGAATGTTACTTCTGATTATTTGTGTCTTGCTTGCATCTGTTGTTTTATCTACTCACACGCACGTCATGAATTTAGTTCGATTATCCTACTCAAAAGCTGCCATTCTAGTCACTGTGTTCTGCTCTGGCAGGGTTGGTGGCAATAAAGGGTTAAGGAAAGAGTCATATTTGTGAGATTTCAGATCTAAAACATTGTCCTGATGTTTGCCCATTGGATGCATTCCACTATTTTCTGGCACCAAATTTTATTAAGAAGCCACCATTCCACCCTGTTCTTTTATGTTGTGTCTTTTACCCAGTGTAATGAAGGAGCATTAGAAGAATTGTTTAAGGATGTCCTCATCTACCATTTCTCTGCACCAAAATCTATGCCCCCACCCCTTTCCAGAGGGGAAAAAACCTCTTCTCTGCCTCCTGTAGAGAACTCTGTTCTGCATAGCTTTAGGCACACAACCAGAGCTCTTCCCTTTAAAGAAACAAAATAAAACATAAAAACAGCTATCAGCAGTGATGAACAGAATGTTTTAGTCTGTTAAGCAATCTGGTTAAACACTGCAAAACATTCTGCAAAGTTTACTATCGGGACAAGAAGTAAGGAACTGTGACTGACTGACTGACTGAATGACTGACTGACTGAATGAATGACTGATTGATTGACTGATTGATTGATTGATTATTGTACTTATTAACCACCCAACTTTCCCTCAGGAACTCTGGGTGGTCTACAACAATTTGTGAAGAAAAACAACTTGCCCACAAAGAAAACAACCTGCAAGCAAAAAAAAAAATCAAATAATACACAGCAACAGCATCCATACAGACAAGCATAGATTCCAGCAAGAAAAAGCTGGGACAAACAAAGAAACCAATTAACCAAATACCGTCGTGCACTCAGCAATCACCAAAGTTTTTCCTGAAGACCCAGGTCTTTAGTGCTCTCCCGCCAGCCTGTGAGCTGTGAGCTGTGAGATGGACACAGTGTTTGGGTCTCTCTGTGAGTCTGAGGATTTCTATATCATTTGTGACTAGAGATGGGCACAACTAGGGAAAATGACGTTTTCGAGTTCTCGTGTGTCGGAGGCGGCCTGTGTCGGCTCGTTTCCGTTTTTCACGAAACTTCGCAAAAATTTGTCATTTCATTTTTCATTTTTTCGTCTGTCGTTAAACTGGTTTGGGGGTAGCGGGCTCCTGGAGGCACCTCTTTTTTGGGGGGTGGGTGCCTCCTATCCTCATCCGCTAGGGAAAGCAGGCTCCTGGAGACCCCTCATACATGGGGGTCTCCTCTCCTCACCTGCTGCAAAAGGGCATGCATGCATAGCCATATATGGATATGATTGCATACCAAGTTGCACGCAGAGACACAGCAGACTGGCAGAGGCACCCCTCTTTTTGGGGTGCCTTCCCTGAATCAGTCAGGCCTTGGGGGCATGGTTTGCATGTCACACATGCTGCCGGCCAAGCCAAGCCTGCAGGAGTCACCCAGAGACACAAGTGGTGGAATGGCAGACTCTCTGCACCCGCTGTGTCTCACTAAGAAGGGAATTGTACTTAATGCAAGTACAGATCTGGCTTAGGGTTAGGGTTAGCGCAAGGGCTAGGGTTAGGCTAGTTACGGGTGAGGTTAGGGTGAGTATTGGGGTGCACCTATGGGGGCCTCTCTGACCCACTTAGAAGGACAGTGTACTGGCGTATGGGTTAGGCTTAGGGTTAGGGGTCGGGTTCGGGCTACGGTTAGTGGGCTTTTTATGCCCAGTTGGCACATCCCAGAAGTGGCCATGCGATTGGTGGAATGGCTCCAAAAATTTGCATGGTCACTCCCATGGCCAGCCCATCATTGCGCAGGTGTAAAAAAATAAAATAAAATAAAATAAAATAAAATCAATGGAGAGAGGAAAGAGGAGACATTTTGTTGCAAGAAAAACCCACTGCTACTGTAAAAATTCTGGCAGTTTTAAAATAGCAATTTTCGCATGTTTCTGTGTGGTGCTTGTGTGTTTTTGGACCACGATTTCAAAAAAAAATTGTGGTCACCGCCCCATTTTGGATCCCCCACCCGCACCGCATGGCATGGCGACTCGAGTCCGGCTGCCCAGGACAGGAGAGGGGGGGAGGCCGGGACCCCCCCCCAGAAACCACCCCTCTGGTAGGTGCACTCTGCACTGCAGGCATATTTTCGCCTGCTTTTTGGCCCGGGAATGGGGGGGGAGTTTAAAACTTTTTTTCTGTGCCGCTTCCGCTTGAATTGCAGTGGCCGGCGGCGAGTCCGGTGCTTGTTGCGAGCGACTACGACGAGGATTTCCCCCCCCCCCACCAGAGCAGCCCAGGACAGGAGAGGGGGGTCAACCACCCCTCTGGTAGGTGCCCTGAGCCCTCACTCAGGCAGGCATTTTTCCGCCTGCTTTTTGGCCGGGAATCGGTTTTTTTTTTAACTTTTAAAAACTTTTTTTCTGTGCCGCTTGTCATTGCGGGATCGCCGCGATGCCAGGAACGACCACGACAAATCAGACCCAATTATTCTTTAGTCGGTTCGAGTTCGAGTTCTGGCGGAGTAATTCCCATTACCGGAAACGAGGAATGGAAACGGAAACAGGAATTACTCCAAGTCGTGCCCATCTCTATTTGTGACAAATGCAGCTTTTCTCCACATGTCTCCAAAAGATCAGCCCAAGCACTTCCAGGTACACTGATCTTTATTATTTCACTTCCAAGGCACAAATCCTCTTCCCTATTAAAGTCTTGTGTTAGGAAAAAATTACAAGCAGAAATCATCTGGAAAATCCAGGAGCAAATAATCTCAGGCATTGACTTGCCCTTTGTTTATGAAGTCCTGTTTTGATTTTGAGGGACTTTAGAAAATGGTCCAAAACACATTGCGAAGTCCCAGGTGCCTCCCTCTCACACACACACCTGCAAGCTCCTTTCATGAAGAGTTCCCAACACATGAGCTATGTTTAATTTTGAGTCTGTGTTGTTCCAAAAGCAGTTGGCCAAATCTGAACCATTTTCTTCTCTTTTGGGGTTAAAACATTCAGTGGGATCCTGCTGCTAAAGGTAGGTCTCCTGCATATGCTGGACTTCCGTGTCATAAAAAGCTAACCTATTTCTTAAAGAGATGAAAGGGGTCTATTTCCCCCACTGGGGCAGGGCAAAAGCCTGGTCAGGAGTCTCAGGTCTACTGAATGAGGATTCAGGAAAATACTACGCATCCCCCAGTGGGAGTTAACCATCTTAGAAGGGAGTGCTCAAAATCAGAAAGCCTGATGTGTCATTCTGGGTGGGTGGGTGACTTTAATAACTTAGTGCCAAATTCTCTCCACTCCAAGGCAGTTCCAGGCTGGCCATGTGCTAGCTATGATGGGCATCATGTATTGACTTTGCCCCTTTCCCCATTTTCTGTGGGCCCTTGCTGTGCATATCATGTTTGTTTGTTTAAGGAAATCTGCATTGCCTCATGCCTCAGTACACACTTCCACACTCTTTTGCAATTGGTTCATCTCCTACAACAGGCATGTCCAAAGTCAGGCCCGGGGGCCAAATGTGACCCGTTTTCAAATTTTGAGAGGCCCACAGACTCTTCTCCCCACCGGCTCAGCCTGTCATGCATCCTCGCCAGCTGGCCCCTCCCCAAACCAGATGGAGATGTCAGCTTGCAATTTTACGGTTTGCCTGCCCTCCCTGCCTCTGTCCATTCCCCGAGTCACCTGCCCAGCCTACCCACCCCTGGCTCCGTTGCTGCAGCATCCTCCCCGCCCCCTTTCATCTTATATAATCTTGTCCAAAGTCTGGCCCTGGGGCCAAACGTAGCTGAATGGTCGCCCCCCACACATGTTCACCTCACCAAATCTGACCCTCCTTGCAAAAAGTTTGGACACCCCTGCCCTACAACATCACAAAGTGCCACCTGGTAAACTCCCTGAAAGGGAATGTAAAAGGCCCTGGTTTGGTGTCCCTTGTCCCACCTTTCCAGGTCAAGAATTCTTAAACAAATGCATGAGTGGCAGCAGCTGCATGAAAGATGAAAAAAAAATCAGGGAGCCAATCATGGCTCCCTGAAACCAACAGACAGCTTGACCATGGGCTAGAAGTGGTAGTAAATGACATTAATCATTTCCCATCTCTGAGCTATATCCTTAGACAATAATAGGGTGTGACGTGCGACCTCTCCTGCCTCACAGACCTAGAGGTGTAGACTCTCATCCATGATGCCATTCAGGTTCAGTTTTCAGAACGGCTCTCACCATTTTATAAAACCCCATCAGATTCTTTCCAAAAGGCAGCATATAACAATATTTATTTGAACATGTCCAATGAAGTCATTTGGGGCGATGATTGTCGTTTTAAATCTCCTCCCCTCCATAGGCTGTGCATTTTTCAGGGTGGCTTTCAACCACTGCAAATCTCAGTGTCAAAAAATATACCACAAAGGTAGCAAGGGCAGATTAACTGTTGGCTATTTTACTGTACATAAAAGAGGAGATATACTGAAGAGGTAAAATCCTGCTAGAGCACAAATAACAGATTTACAAAGTGATGGAAAGCCATCAAAGATGGGACCATCTCCTCCCCACAGGTCAAACAGCTCCATGCAAGACAACAGCAGCCAGATGACTCTTCAGATATCGATTGTAGCGAGAGATATCAAACGTATATCAGAAAATATAGGAGCTGCATAGAATAACTGGAGCTAGGCTGACCAATCCAGAGGTGGCATGTTGGTCATTAATCACAGCCACCACTGTTGCTTATGTTCATTTTTTAAAAGTGTGGGCGGGGGAGCAAACTTTCTGTTCATAAGTGGAACCTTTTTTTCATTGTTAACAGAATGGGGGCAGGAAGGAAGAACGCAGCAGGATGTTTAGACAGTGGTATAAACAGATGGATTCTCAGTGTGTGGGGAAGCTGACATACACATGCCGACATAATAAAAACAGGCTCAAGTGGAGTTTTTAGATTTGCAAACGCTTTTGCCTGTAAGCTATGAATGTTCTTCTTTTTGCTCTAAAGCCAAATGCTGCATGTTAATGGGGAACTGTCACTCTTTTGCCTTTTTTCTGCCTTATTTATTTTATTATTTTATTTTATTTCATACGACCCATGTGGTGGTCGTAGAGATGGTGGAATTATCAAGGAAATGGCTCCACATGCCACTGCCCATGAGAGAAACATGCTGAGGTTTATGGCATTCCACCATACATTAGGAATCGCAAACAGGCTGATGGCTGCTAAGTGGCTCATAGCTTAATCGGTGTTGCATAACCCTTCTAAGCATAACAGGCTTCTCCAAAAATCCAAAAGCACCTTGAAGAAAATATGTAAAACAGGCCATCTGTATGGGAGGCCAGGAAACAGAATAGGTATCGTAGTCTTGCTTGCTGCATTTAAACGAAAGCAAGAGAAACAATTCAAATGTTTCGTGAATATCACTCTGTAGCAGTAGCCTAAAGCTGGCTTGAGGCAAAAGCAAAACAAATTGAAAGGTATTGGTGACTTAATCATTTATGCAGAAGCTTGTAATCCCCATGAGAGAATCATCAGAACAGTTGCCAAGTTCTGAGTTGAAACCTTCCATTCATCCTTTAATAAGAGTCAGCTAAAGCATGTTATCTCTTGCAATTTCTTAGGGTAGCCACTAGTCTGTGCATATGTATGGATGTTCTGAAGCATCTGCCCTTGTAGAAAGGTGGCAGAAAAAGACCTGGCAGACAATGAAAACAAGAAAATAGGAGGCATCTGAGACCTCTGTAGGGTGTGACATGTTCCTCTGGGAACAGAATTTATTATACACTTGTTAGGCTGTGACTTCACAATCCAATACCATGGGATTTTCTTTCAAGTATTCCACCGCTGCCGTCACATGATGCAAAGGCCAATTTGAATTAGTTCAGCCCTCTTTGCCCCCAGTGTGCCCCACCAATTGGCTGCAGGGGGGCTTCAAGTTTTTCCAAACCAAAAGGATCAGAACACATTGTGACCAGTTGACTTGCTTTTGTAAAGATCACTGGGACTTTTCTGTGGGTGGCATTTTGGTGATGTAAGCAGTTCTGGCATGATGTTCAGGACCAATGGAACAACTGTTCAAGTGTTCTCCTCCCCTCCTCTCTCTGCAATTAATGGATCATTCTTCTCCATTTAAAGTTTTAATATTGATCTTATTACTTTTAAAATATTTGTATATTTCTTGGTTTTAGCTTTTAAATACAGTTTTATGATATATACCACCTTGGGTCCTTTCAAGGAGAAAGGTGGGATAGAAATGTTTCAATAAATAAATAAATAAATAAATAAATAAATAAATAAATAAATAAATAACCCTCCTCTAGATTTTTATTTTTATTTTACATATACAGTACATGATGATCACTAGATTACCTTTATCACCTTATCAGTCATATTGCTGCACTAGTTTAGCTCTAGATCACCTCTGGGTGAGAAAATATACTGTATTTTTCCATGTATAAGACACTACCATATATTCGACACACACGCCCACTTTTAAGACCTCAAATTAATAACATTAATAAGTCCTCCCTGATATATCCTCCACCCCACCCCATGCTGTTTCCTTTCCTTTTCATTTTCTGAAGACTCCTCTCTGCTTTGTTCTTCCAGGAGCAGACCCTTCTTTTCATGGGGAAAAGCTTGGGGGTGAAGCAGCCCATTAAGAAATGCCTTTTCATGCTGAAATGAAGGGTCCAATCCTGCAAGAACAAAACAGAAAGGAAGGCAATCAAGTGCTCCCAGAAAGAAAAGAAAGCAGCAAGGGGTTGGAGCACAATAGAGGATGGTGTGCAGGAGAATCCAAACGGACCTCACTGTTTCACCTCCTCTCTGGGAACACTTGATTACCCTCCTGTCTGCTTTGTTCTTGCAGGATCAGGCCCTTCTTTCCAACATGGCAAAGTACTTCTTAATAGGCTGCTCCACCCCAAAGCCTTTCCTGCTGAAAACAAGGTCCCAGTCTTTGCAAAAAGATACAGAGAGGAAACAAGGGCTTCCAGAAGGGAAACAGCAAAGTCAGTTTGGGTTCTCCTCCACCCCCTCACTTCTCAATCTCAAAGGCTTACTTCTGTGTATACAACACCCCTTAATTTTTAGTACCATGGTTTTAGAAAAAAATAATGTTGTATATATAGAAAAATATGGCAAATAAAATTACAAATAAAACTGGATTAACCCAGACAAAATAAAATATGTTCCTGTGGTATGTGGTATCTCAATACACCATTTGCGATGCTGCCACCTTTTCTGAACACAGCCTAAACCTTTCAAAACAAATCACCTTGACAGCAAACAATGAAAAGGTCAGCAGAGGTAGGACCAGAGGAAAGAAGGGGGACTTTGGGTTGAAATGTGCACTTCACTGCATTGAGCAATTGAACTCCAGGGCCAATCGGCAGCCCTTGTGTGATCACTGGCTGCTAATTCAACCCTAATACAGGCTGCAAATCAAACTGCAATCAAATTGTGATTCAAATGGCCAATAGAGTTGCAGCCTTACTGCTCCATTGTTTTATCCCTGTTGATGTTAGGTGAGTTTTCCTACCCATATTCTATAAAGCAATGTGGTGATCGATGTGGGTTGCCTGGAGGCACCACCTGCCCAGAGTCAACATTCTGATTCATGAGAACCAAGTGGTAGAGCATTTCCCTTGGGTCTCTTGCAGAATGTGAAAGGAAACAAATGACAGATTTTTACCCCTTCCTCATGAAGGATTTTACATAGAGATGTGTTGTGTTGAATGAACAACAGACTGGCAGTTTGAGTGAGAGAGGTATTGGAAAGGGCACAGAGACACAGGAAGCAAAGTTGTAAGTTCACTAACCATCAGTCTCCAGGACTCCAATGTGGGGATGAGCAGATTTTGGGCTTGTATTTAATCACTGAAACCGGGCCTCCCTTTGGCCAGCCTGCATATTTTTAAAAACAATACCAATAAGCAAAGCTCTGGGATAACATATTACTTTTTGCAGTAACAATGTTACACAGATGGAAATGTAGCTGCTAGCCATGTTAGTCTGATATAACAATTTATATTGGAAACAGTGGTGTAACATCTACGAAACCAACTAGTTTTTATGTTTCATAAGTTTTTATATATTTTGAAGAGGTCTGCTTAGCCTGTTCATCAAGCTAGAAACAATTATCCTGAAACAGGCCAGTGGTAAATGTCTTCTAGGGTTAACATCTTAGTGTCTTGCTGCTCCTCCCATTTCTATTTTTATTTTTGTTTTCTGCTTTACACTTTTACTTTCTAGCTCTTTTATTTTTAACATCTTTGTTTTCTTTGCTGTTTTCTTTTTACTAATCTGGACTTTGGTGTTTTTCCCCACACTTATCATGTGGAGGAGGATTTTGTAATTGCTGCTTCTCCGGTGAGAACAACAGCGACATGGAGACGGTCAGTGCTTATAGTTCGGACAGATAATTTCTTTTGCCTCGGACTTAGCTTGCATAACCCAAGGACATGTTATCTCCTTTGAATTCTATCATTGCCTATACATTTCTCGGATACCATCATGAGTCGCTGCCTTGAAACAACTATCTGTCTGGGAGCTGTGATTTATACTTTCAGCACTTACCATGATGCTTGAACCAGGTCATGCTCATCGAAAGCACAGGGTGGAAGAATCCCCAAGCTGGGCGCCTTGGCGCGGGAGGTTTTGGATTGAGATTCTCCCCTGTTTTGGAAACCTTCGATGTCCTACCATTCTGAGAACAGTTCGGAGAGCTACCATCTGCCTCCTGATAAACTGTTTTCATTCTCTTTGCTGGGCGAGACAGAGACAGTGAAGCTGTACTGTGGCAAATGGACAACTTATGGCTGATAAGACCTTCCACAGCTGCATTTAAGGCGATGTAAACAAACTGAGAGACCATCCTCAGAGGGAAATGCAAGCTTTAACAACTACCGATGGCTGCTGTCCTTGAAAGGCTTTCTAACAGAAACATATTAAGATTCTCTGTTTCAAGTTTGTTCACGCGATCTAATATGTATGCTTGACCTTAGTACTTGGCTGTGACTCGGTGAGAACGTTTGGAAGGATTTTTGGGATGTTTTTATTATTGTAGATGGCTAGGAAAGTTTAAGGAATAAAGTTTTAAGATGGCGTTCTTCTGCCTCTGCTCTGCTTAATCCAACACCTGTGGGAACACCACATGGACCTGGCTTAAAGGAGCAGAGTCATAGGAATTAAAGGGGAGTATTTGATGGTATAGAATGTGATTGTGGTGAGTGTAAGGGTGGAAAAATGATTCTACTTTCAGAATCTGATGGGAACTATAGATCAAGCAGTACATCATCTGTAACACCAAGTAAGGATTTAGGATCGCTGTTAATATTCAGAGTTATAATAATTTTTACTGAGACCCATATTTAGATTGCCTAAGATATTGTATTTTTGCATTTTTAAACCTCCCGTCTCCATGAAAATTTTTTGTTCTCCCCTAATCTTGGTGATTATTCTATCCTCCCACACCCTACCTTATTCTAGACACAGATTTTAGTTTACTGGACTGGTTCACCTACACTTCTCTGTATTATACAGTTCTTTCATTTATTTATTATTTTACCTTCAGGAGCACTGGAAGGCCATTCTTTTAGCGAGGAAGTCACCTGTATCTCTCTGATCTCTGGCAGAGGGAGATATGCTGCGGATGCAGGATCGAGTAGATCAAAGAGAAGGAGGGAGAGATGGTTGCAAGCTGTCCCTTGTTCTAACCCTGCACCCACCTGTCAGATACGAGGTAACCAGCTCAGTCGGCCCTCCCCTCTATCCTTGGTGTTACTGAATGCCAGGTCAGCCCACCTAATTTATGATTTGATTCAAGATCATAAGGCAGACCTGGCTTGTATTACTGAAACTTGGGTGAGCGCAGAGGGTGGTCCTACCCTCGCTCTGATGTGTCCTCCTGGGTACTCCATCCAACACTTGGGTAGATTGGAGGGGCGGGGGGGCAGGGTAGCCATTGTATACAAAAACACCCTTGAGGCTGTCAGGCTCTCTGCATTGGCGGTTCCAGGTCTTGAGGTCCTCCACGTGGCTATTGGGGGCAGGGAAGGAATTGGGATAGTGCTGGCGTACCACGCTCCCCGTGACCCAGCACTTTCCCTTCCAGAGCTGGCCACCTTTGTCTCCGGGGCGTTGTTGAGATCTCCTAGGCATTTAGTTCTGGGGGACTTCAACATCCACGCGGAGGCTCAGGTTTCGGGTCCAGCTCTAGAGTTCTTGGAAACCATGGCTTCCTTGGACATGTCCCAACTTGTCATTGGCCCCACCCATGTGGCAGGACATACATTAGATTTGGTTTTCTCAAATGCACAGAGAGAGAGAGGATTGATGGTGACTGACCTTGAGTCAGTCCCCTTGTCATGGTCGGACCACTACCTGATTAAATGCAGCTTCACAGTGGCACCCCCTCTCCGCAGGGAGCTTGGACCCATTAAGATGGTCTGCCCACGCAGGCTACTGGATCCTATTGGTTTCCAGGATGCCATGGGTGGGTTACCCGCTGAGCTGGTTGGTGCTCCTGTCGACGCTCTGGTGGATAGTTGGCATACTGCTGCCACCAGGGCAGTGGACACGATTGCACCCAAACGCCCCCTCCATCGCATGACCCGTCCAGCTCCGTGGTTTAAGCAGGAGCTGCGGGCCTTAAAGCGAAATCGGAGGAGGCTAGAGAGCATCTGGAGGCAGTCCCCGACGGAAAATAATCTATCAGCCATAAAGATCGTGTCATCCATCTATCTATCTAAGATCAAGGCCACAAGAAGATCTTACCTCGCTACCCGGATAAGCAAAGCACAAAATCATCAGGCCGAATTGTTCCGCATAGTGCGCGATCTATCCGGGGTTGGTCACAGTGAAAGGCCTCCCCCTAGTATTTCCTGTGACCAATTTGCGGCATTCTTTAAGACTAAAGTGGAGACCATCCGCTGGGACCTGAACCACCATTTACAAACAGTAGATCGAGCAGAGATGTCCAGTGCATCGCCTTGCCCGGCATTGCTTTCCAGCTTTCAACCAGTGACGCCGACAGATGTGGACAGAGCCCTTGATCGCTGTCGGGCCACCACCTCCTCCTTGGATCCTTGCCCGGCTTGGTTAATAAAAACAGCCAGGCCAATTATGAAGGAATGGGCCACAGTAATAATTAATGGGTCTCTCCTTGAGGGCAGGGTTCCCTCGGCCTTCAAGGAGACTCTCATTAGGCCCATTCGGAAAAAACCTAATGTGGCGGCAGACCAAATTGACAATTATAGGCCTGTCACCAATATTTCTTATATGAGCAATGTCTTGGAGAGGGTGGTGGCAGATCAGCTTCAGGGTCTTCTGGATGACACAAATGCCCTCGATCCTTTTCAGTCGGGCTTCAGGCCGCGCCATAGTACGGAAACGGCATTGGTCGCCCTGCATGATGACCTTTTGAGGGAGTCTGACAGGGACAAAACGTCCCTGTTGGTCCTCCTCGACCTCTCAGCGGCCTTTGATACCGTCGACCACGGTATCCTCCTGGGGAGACTCTCCGAGTTGGGGATTGGAGGCACTGCTTTGCAGTGGTTCCGTTCCTTCTTGGAGGACTACCCCCAGCGAGTGCAGCTGGGGGAGATGACCTCCGCTCCTTGGTCTCTCAATTGTGGGGTGCCACAGGGGTCGGTCATCTCTCCCATGCTCTTCAACATTTATATGAGGCCGCTGGGAGGGGTCATAAGGGGGTATGGAGCTTCGTGTCACCAATATGCGGATGACACCCAGCTCTATATCTCCTTTCCATCTTCTGCAGTGGATGCCATTCCATCCTTTGAGCGCTGCCTGGCGGCCGTCTCGGATTGGATGGGGGCTAATAGGCTGAGGTTGAACCCGGGCAAGACGGAGATCCTCCGTGTGGGCCCCCCTGGTGTCTGCGGGTTGGGGAACTCCCTCACTTTTGGGGGGGTGACTCTCTCCGCGAAGGATGGGGTCCGAAGTTTGGGTGTCCTCCTGGACCCGGCACTCACCATGGAAACCCAGGTGGCGTCAGTGGTCCATTCCGCTCATTGCCAACTGCGGAGAATTGCCCAGCTGTGGGCCCTCCTTGACATCAGGGCGTTAACTACGCTGATTCATGCACTTGTAATCTCGAGAATAGACTACTGTAGTGCTCTCTACGTGGGGCTGCCCTTGAGGCTAATGCGGAGATTGCAGCTAGTGCAGAATACAGCTGCCAGACTTCTAACGGGGCAAAGAAAGCACCAACATATTACCCCCGTGCTGGCAGCCCTGCACTGGCTGCCGGTACGCTACCGCATTGACTTCAAGGTTTTGACGTTAACATACAAAGCCCTAAACGGTTTGGGACCTCAGTATCTGACAGAGCGGCTCCTCCCAAGAAGAACTGCCAGGATCACCCGTGCCAGCCAGGCAGGACACCTGGGAGTCCCAACACCGAGGGAGGCCCGGAAAGCTGTCACGTGGAGTAGGGCCTTCTCGGTGGTTGCTCCCCAATTATGGAACCATCTACCCCCTGAAATTCGGCTGGCACCCTCACTTCAAATTTTTAAAAAACTATTGAAGACCTGGTTCTATAGAATGGCATTCCCTGATTCTTTAAACATTTAGTAAGGCACTATTTTTAAACCATTTTATCAAATCTCTTGCCATTTTTAGTTTCATTTTAGCTTCATTTTAGTTTTTGTTGTTGATTTATGTATATATTTTTATTTTGTACATTGTATTTTGGTTTTTAAAATGTATTCCTTTGTTTGTTGTTACATGTTGTAAACCGCCCAGAGTAGCCCTTGGTCTAGATGGGCGGTATAAAAGTCAAATAAATAAATAAATAAATAAATAAATAAATAAATAAATAAATAAATAAATAAATAAATAAAATAGACGCATGAAAGCTTATGCAAAATAAGATCAAGCTTGTCTTACAGATGCTACATGACTACAGTGGTACCTCTACGTACGAGCGGCTCGACTTAAGACCAATACGACATAAGAATGAAAAACCGTTGGCGTCTTAACTGCTGCCTTACAAATTTAGATGTGGTCTGCTCTACTTACATTTGTTTGTTTGTTTGTTTGTTTGTTTGTTTGTTATTTTTTAGATAGGGCTGCTCTACTTAAGAGTTGTTCGACTTAAGAGCATGCATTTGGAACGGATTAAACTCGTAAGTAGGGGTACCACTGTATTTCCAGTATAACAGGTTGCACAGTTAACATTGTATCCAACATGACAAAAATCACTAATCGTTCAGTGTAAGTAAGATATATCTTTCTGTTACTCGTTATTTCTCTGAACTCCAAGGGGGAGAGCAGGAAGGTTCACATGGGTGGTTCACTTGCTACATCACACAGAGGAGAGCTTATAAAACAGGCAACAAGCAAAAATAGGCAGAAACAACAAAAAAGGACAGCAAAACGAAAGGGAAAAGGAGAAGGAAAAAGAACGGTAGGGACTTGGGTTCAATTAGAAGGGAACCCCGTTTAGAAAGGGCTGGTTTGCTTTTGAAAGTTGGGAGGGTGAAAAGAAAGGATCGGCACGACAGGAGAAGCAACATGAAGTGCAGAATAAATAAAAGATGATGTGTTCTTTTAAATTCTGAGAAATAAAAAGGAGATACATGAAAGCAGCAGCAAGGACTAAAAATGCAGGCTTATATACAATTCCTTTCTCTTGAGGGAGGAGTCAACATAAGCCGGGGAGACTAGCTTAACTGGAGAAAGAAGTTTGAAAGAGGCTGATTTATTTTGGAGTTGGAGGGTGACAAAAGGCAGCAGAGGCAACAATCCAAACAGCACACACACACACACACACATGGTTATGTCTCCCAATGAACCAGAGCTGGGGCTGCATGTGCCCTGACTAGAGATGGGCCAAAACTGGGGAAATGGCAGTTGATGATAGTTTGGCAGTTTTCTTGCTATTCCCAAATCATGAACATCCACAAACTTCCCAATGAAACAAACCATTGTTTGTTTCATTGAGACTTCAAGGAGCAGTAGAACAGCCCCTGCAAGAGTTAGAGACACCAATCTCAAAACAAGTCTTCAGCTGTCTCTCATTCAAAAGGAAACCAAACCTTGATCCCACCTGGAGAAGTAGGTTTGAAATAAGATGATAACTCCATAGAAAGGAGCGACAGCAACTGGCCTCCACTCCAACACAGAGACACATACGAGCAGTACACAACACATGTGTTCACTGAATGTGCAAAAAAGGATTTATAACTATCAAAAGTGATTCCTTAAATCTTCCATGACCTATTGATTAGCATGATAAAAGTGGGCCCAGGCATGGATTTGGAGAGTCAAATCCAAATAGGCCCATTCTAAAGCAGCTTACTATGGTTAGCAACTGGATTTCAGCCGCTGTTCCTCTTTACAAACTCTGCTGGACAATCACTTAACAAGTGGGTGGCAGACAGAAGAATTGTTAAGGAGGTTCTCAAGATGATGGAGCAAGGCCATTCTGTACACTGGTCAAATCTACTAGTTCATAGTATACTTTACTTTCTTATGGGAGATTATCAGTCATTGGTTCATTGGCCAAGGATATGTCTCATTATGGGTGACAATGTCTCCCATCCATTTTTCCTTGAAGGATAACATGCAGCAGATGGTATTTCTCATTGCACATTGTGTGTCCAAAATATTGCAATTTTCTTCTCTTTATGGTATTGAGGATTTCTAGCTTTTATTTGTGTACTCTAGTACAGCCGCATTAGTGACTCTGGCTGTCCAAGGTATCTTCAGAATTCATCTGTATGTCCACACTTCGAATACTTCCAGCTTCCGGCATAATGTGTTTGTAAGGGTCCAAGTTTCAACACCATAGAGAAGTATACTGAATACATAGGATCAAAGAATTTGAGTACGAAGTCTGAAAAATAAGTCCTAGTTTGTCAAGACTTGCCTCATTTTCTGGAAGGAATTTCTAGCTTGTTCAATTCTACAAGGAAAGTCTTGACATCTCCATTTATGCTGATTGATCATCATCATCATCATCACATGCCATCAAGTCCATCCTGACTGATTGGAACCCTTTGGGGGGTTTACTAAATAAATGGTTTACTATTCCCTGTTCTGCTTACATGTTTGTAAATGCATTCAAACATTACAGAAGTTCCTGAAAACACCAGTGATCCCTCCTTCCAAAGAAAATGGAATCCAGTCAAGGGCTGCTTCTGACTGTTTGTTGAAATGGGATACAATATATTGTTTCTTGACCCTTGCTTTCAAAAAAAAAAATAAGCTGATCCTCAATGTTTAGGATCCAAGAAATAGTAACATTCAGGTGTGCTTTACCAGCACAGCAAATAATATAAAGTTCTTTCTTCTCATGACAAATGTCACATATCTGTCCCCCTCGACCTTTCTGATATGTGTCTCTGTAGGCAAAATATAGGTGTCAGAGGTGCAGGGAAGTGTGACCTACTCCACAAGGTGGATTTAACTGCATAACAGGCCAGTTAATGCCAAAAAGGTGAACCACGTGACCATCAGCTGCATTAACGGTTGCCAAATGCTGACCTCTAGTAAGTTTAGGCTTCCAGAAGCCAAACCAGAGATGCACAGCTTAGAAAAGTTACAAAAACAGGGCCTATTGAGAAACCTTGAGGGTTGTAGTCCAAAGTTAAATTTTCCAGGCCATTCTAGAGAAAGTTAAAGAGGCAAACTTCTCCCTCCTATGACTCCAATAGTGGAGTTTGGGGAGGGAATAAAAACTGTTGCATTTTTTTAAAAAGCACTTCTTCATATGACACATACTTAAAATTCTCAAATATGAAAATCTGATGTGAGGCCATACCAGCCACTAATTTATTCATCCATTCAGGATTTAATTTATATGCCACCTAGAGATGAGCATGACCAGGAAAAATTACGTTTTGAATTGTCATGTGTCGGAGCTGACCCATTTCGGCTCGTTTCCGTTTGTCGCGAATTTTTTCAAAAATTTGTCGTTTCATTTGTCGTTTTTTCGTCTGTCGTTAATACTGGTTTTGGGAGGGTAGCGGGCTCCTGGAGGCACCTCTCTGGGGTGGGTGCCTCCTCTGGCCCGCTACGAAGGGAAAGCGGGCTCCTGGAGGCACCTCTCTGGGGTGGGTGCCTCCTCTGGCCCGCCATGAAGGGAAAGCAGGCTCCTGGAGGCACCTCTCTGGGGTGGGTGCCTCCTCTGGCTCGCTACAAAAGGGTATGCATAGCCAATTGGATATGCATACCGAGTTGCAGTGGCAGGCAGAGGCACCTCTCTTTCGGGTGCCTCTGTGACTCACTGCCTGGCATACGGTGCACTTGGGCTGGGGATGGGGAGGAGGAACAAAGTGAGAGAGGACCCCTATGGGTGCCCTCTGGCTCACTAAGAAGGGAAGTGTACTTGCTGTAGTGCAATGCAAGTACACAGATCTGGCTTAGGGTTAGGGTTAGTGCAAGGGCTAGGCTTAGGGTTACGGGTAAGGTTAGGGTGAGTTAGTGGGGTGCACCTCTGGGTGCCTCTCTGACCCACTAAGAAGGATAGTGTACTGGTGTATGGGTTAGGGTTAGGGTTAGGGTTTGGGTTCGGGCTAGGGTTAGTGGGCTTTTTATGCCCGACTGGCACATCCCAGAAGTCTCGGTCAAAACCTGGCCAAGTGGCCATGCAATTGGTGGAATGGCTCCAAAAATTTGCATGGTCCACTCCAATGGCCAGCCCATCATTGCGCAGGTGTAAAAAAATAAAAATAAAAATAAAATAAAATAAAATCAATGGAGACATTTTGTTGCAAGAAAAACCCACTGCTGCTACTGTAAAAATTCAGGCAGTTTTAAAATAGCTATTTTCGCATGTTTCTGTGGTGCTTTGGTGTGTTTTTGGACCACGATTTCAAAATAAATATTGGGGTCGCCCCATTTTGGATCCCCCGCCCGCACCGCATGGCATGGCGAGCGAGTTGGCGAGACGACGAGGATGCCCCCCACCAGAGCAGCCCAGGACAGGAGAGGGGGGAGGCCGGGGACCCCCCCCCCCACAGAAACCATCCCTCTGGTAGGTGCCCTCACTCAGGCAGGCATATTTTCGCCTGCTTTCTTGGCCAGGAATCGGGTTTTTTGTTTATTTTTAAAACTTTTTTTCTGTGCCGCACCGCTTGGCGAGTTGGCGAGACGACGAGGATGTGCAGCCCAGGAGAGGGGGGGAGGCCGGGGACCCCCCCCAGAAACCACCCCTCTGGTAGGTACCCTCAGGCAGGCATATTTTCGCCTGCTTTTTTGGCCGGGAATCGGGTTTTTTGTTTATTTTTAAAACTTTTTTCTGTGCTGCGCCACGTGGCGAATTGGCGAGATGATGAGGATGCGCAGCCCAGGAGAGGAGGGGGGAGGCCGGGGACCCCCCCAGAAACCACCCCTCTGGTAGGTGCCCTCAGGCAGGCATATTTTTGCCTGCTTTTTTGGCCGGGAATCGGGGTTTGTTTTTTTTAACTTTTTTCCTGTGCCGCTTGGCATCGCGTGATCGCTGCGATGCCGCCAGGAATGACCACGACAAATCAGACCCAATTTTTCTTTAGTCGGTTCGAGTTTGAGTTCTGGCGGAGTAATTGTTCTTCGTTTCGTTACGTAACGGAAACGAGGAACGGAAACGGAAACGAGGATTTCGCCGAGTCATGCCCATGTCTAATGCCACCTTTTTTTTTTGCCTGCAGGTTTAACAAGATGAATTTTTAAAAATGAACAAAGTTAATTTTAAAAATGGGTACATTTTTAAAATCCACAATAAAGTATGCCATTTGCATTGTGCCCCCAGCTTCACACACACACACACCCAGGACTCCAAAGAGCTGCCCTCCATATCTGTGTCCACCACTGGAGGTGGAGTATGCATAGTAACAACAGTATTGAACTCAAGTTTACTTATAACACTGGAACCAAATACAGCTTCTTCACTGGTTTCTTTACTTACTCTCCCTCTCTCTCTACCTTTGATGAACCGGCATCTTCTCTTTCCATAAAGCTCACTTGAAAGACATTAAGATGCAATATCACAACAGGGATGGTGGACAGTAAGCTTGGCCCGGGATGTAGAAGAACATTCTGGCTTAAGAACTTCAGCCAATGGTCCGCAGTGAGCACAGCTGCTCTGTTTGGAAGAGCTCTAGACAGAAACCAGTTCAGGCTACTGATTGTCAGCATTGTACAAGGACATGGCACTTGAAGAAGGAGGAGGAGGAGGAGGAGGAGGAGGACAATTACCATCTGTATTTGGCTGTTTGGAAGAGGGGCTATTCCCTTCTGGTTTCTTCTTAGTGGCAGGGGATCTGACAGGCCTTCTCTTGGTGACTGAGCCATGCTAGATGTAAATCAGAAAACCTCTTCATTCCCCACTCTTGATGCTGCTGCCTTTTTTCTCACCTGTCCTTCTTTCCCCAGAAAAAAAGGTTTATGTGGTAGTCTTGACCAGCATGGTCTCTCCAGCATTGCCCTGGGTACTCTCAGAAAGACCCGCATCCCAGTCCACCTGCCTCACACTCCCAGTCCTTGTGGAGTTCTGATACCTTCAGGATTCCTACTTCAGCCTGGTCTGCCTCCACCTCTTTGTCTTCCTTTGCGTATCCCCAATTTTTTTGTGTCCTCCATTTCTGTCTCCTTTTACTCTTACCCTTCCTTCTTCCCCTCCTCTCTTTCTTGTAGCTTCTGTCCCCCTGCCACCTTCTTCTTATCCTCTTTTCCTTCCCCTTTCCCCAGTTGTCCTCCCCACCATCTTCCCCTCTGTCTGCTTTTTCCATTTCTTCTCCATCTTCTGCACCCAATATGGCTCCCCTTACATCTACAGGAGAGCTAGAGACAGGGAAACCTTCCAGAGCCATTTGTCCTGCCAGCAGGGACCACAGTGTCCTTGCCCCCAGCCTCACAACCATCCAAATGCTATTTAATAAAGTGTTATATCAAATCAAGCACAGATTTGGCACAATTAAAAATACACTTGAAACTTACAAACACAGAGACAAGGAAAGAGAGAGAGAGAGAGAATGAATGCCTTTGGTCTTAGAGAGGAAACGGAAGATTCATAAACAATAAGTTTACCAATGTTGCTGATACTGTGATATGCACAGAACATCCTACGCAGAACACCTACAAAGGCAGTGTGTTTCTGATACCTGTTGCTATGGAGCAGTCACAATAGATATCTATTGCCTTTATGCCCCATCTGTGGGTTTCTTGGAAGCATCTTGGTGGCTAATGTAGGGCTTAGCAGACTTCTGTTCTGATCTATACTAGTAGGATGGATCCAACGAGCCTGGTTGTTTGATGCCAGCATAATCCTACCATCCTCACTATCCCTCTCAGCACATAGGAAAGAAGAATGGGCAAACTGGAATTAAAAATAAAAATACACAGTGTGAGCATGAAGCCAAAGACAGATGAGGGAGCAGATCCTGCAGCATAACAAATGCAAAGCAAAGCAAAGCATGCCGTTTAGATACTGCCTCATTGCACTTCAAGCATTCTGTGGATGGTTTACAAGTCATTATGCAGGCTACACATCCTCCCACCCGAAGCTGGGTACTCAGAAGGATGGAACACTGAGTGAACCTTGAAGCAGCTGCCTGGGATTGAACCCCAGGTCATCAGCAGAGTTTTGGGTACAGTACAGCAGTTTGGTCACTGTGCCACAAGGCTCCTCCTAACAAATACTGGTGAGCTAGTTGGAAACAAATCAAGAAGTGGAGCTTATTGGATAAGGTTGTGTTTACATAAACTTCTCTCAAATCAAAATATGTAATGTATCCAACAACAGCAACAAAAATAAAGAATACTAAATGCAGTATATAGAATAAAATGGGTGTTTCAGGTGTGATTAAGGGAGACTTACTGTCTAATCAATGCAATAAAATGAGTATGATTTACAGTTACAAAAAATATGGTGGGATGGGATATTTATTTAACCCAGAAGAAAATGGCACATTTTCAAGTGTAACCACTGAATGGTGCTAACAATCTATAAGGCGAAAACCTAAAACTACATCAGTAGGCAATGATTCCCAACCTTGGAAGTCATATAATGGAATTTATTGGGAATTTTATAATAGCATTTCCTCTGTTCACCAGTGGTGATGATGAAAAATGGCATCATGAAACTACTTTGACACATAGGAGCTAATATGGTGTTTAATCAACTGCAGTATAAACCCATTATTTCAGTTATGACAAGCTACTGAAAGGAAATCTTTTCCACCAAATTATTTCTAAATTCCTTTTGATTTACACAGCAATGTGGGTTGGAAATATTTTTTTAAAAAAATATATGTTTTAGTACCCTGGCTGTGTATGCAGTGAATAATATGCACCCTCCCCAGAATTAGTTCCATTAAATTTAGTGCAATTTGTTTCTTTGTAAACTATAAAGTTATGTGAAGCTATGAAGCTTGGGGAGAAATCCCACTGGGATCCATCCAGTGTTCTATAAGTGGATCACTAGACTCTTTAGAGCAGATGGTGAGGAAAATGAGAAAGGCAAATGCATTCCAGCAATTGTTCAACTGACTGCTGGATTTCGCCCATTGTTGCCTACAGGGTGTACTGTACGTCTGTTCTGAATAGAGATGCATTGAATTCAGGGATGGGAGAATTTAATTCTGTTGCCGTTCCCAGAATGCCACAGCTGGCATGGATCAGTGACAGAGCAGTGAGCAGGGATGTTATGGGCGTTGTAGTTCAAAAAATAACCTTTCCCATCCCTAAGCAGAATTGCTTCAAGTTCCCCAGAATAGCCCACCCTTTGTTCTCATTACCTGGCATTTACAGTCCCAATAGCTGCCTCTAAAGTATTAGTAGGAGAAAGAGTAAAACTTTTCATTGCTTACAATTGAACAGATCAAACAGCAAACTGACCGACATGATTCTTTCAGCAACAGACCTCATCGGACCAACTAACTCCAGCAGACAAAAGAGGAGGGAAGCATTGAGCAGAGCAGAAGGGATCTCTTTGAACTCAGAAGTAGGAGGGAACTATTGATTAATGCTGGATAGATTGACTAGAAAGGTTTCTCATAGCCACACCTATTAAAGATAGAATGTGAGTTTGTAAAAACTCCAACATTAGACTATCGTAGCCTGGCCTATCTCTCAGGGATTTTGTGAAGAGAAAGTGGAGATGCAAAGATGTGTGTATGCTGCCTTGGAACGCATTCAAAGATTATAAATACAACAAATAAACATTAAAGGAAAGGGGAAAATATAATTTCTGCACAGTATGCAGTCCTCAGCATGATCCTGACATGCTGATTTACCTTTCTTAAAGATAAGCCACTTCCTAGCGAGATTACCGTTATTAAGACTTCTTTGTTTGTTTGTTTTCTGAAGCAACATAAGAAATTCTGCCCCAACACCAACAAGCCTGGTTCAATGGTATAAATATGAAACGCCAGTATTATGAATATCACACACAGGTTAGTCATTTTACTATATTTATTGACATCTTTACAACCAATAGCACATACTGCAGCTAAAATCTGCATTATATACCAAATGCATTAATACCCCCTTACCTTTCTGAGTTTTGATTTTTTTTTCCCATGAAAAGCAACAATGGGAGCAGAAGAAAGGTAGGATAGGGCTCCTTAAGCCTTTTATTTCTTCTTTTTTCCTGCTATTTCACCTCCTCAGATCTAGTTTTCTTTCGGGAGTATGTGTGTGGAGGGGAACATGCGGACACACACTGCAGTTCTGCTGACTGACAGACAGACAGACAAACCTTTATTGTCATAATATGGAATAAAAGATAAACAGACTGGTTTGTTAAATCCCCCATGCATACAAAATTCAGGAGGGAAGAAAGAAGAAGACCAAAACACGAAAAAAAAGTTCAGTTGCAAATGAGGCTTTGCTTTCTCTCAGTTGAGCTGACAAAAATCTAAAATTCTTTCCACATTGTCAGGCACCTCCACAGATAACATGAAACAGACTTGGTCCACATAAGATTTTCCCTCCAATTTTAATAAGGACCGAGGCAACAAATTTGGACTCTGATGTAGCGGACAGTACAAGAACATGTGAGCATGAGTTTCCAATGCAACCTGCTCACATGAGCAATGTCTTTAAAAGTATGGGATTCCTTTGAACCTGCCATATGGAAAGAGAGAGAAGGCACATTGTTTTTGCGGATACTAGAGATGGGCACGACTAGGGAAAATGACGTTTTCGAGTTGTCGTGTGTCGGAGGCAGTCCGTTTCAGCTCGTTTCCGTTTTTCGTGAAATTTCGCAAAAATTAGTCGGTTCGTTTTTCCATTTTTTCGTTGTCGTTAGTACTGGTTTGGGGGGGTAGTGGGCTCCTGGAGGGAGCTGCAGGAGTCAGCCAGAGCCACAAGTGACGGACTGGCAGACTCTTTGCACCCGCTGTGTCTCACGTACTTGCATGTAGTGCAATGCAAGTAGATCTGGCTTAGGGTTAAGACGGGTTAGCGCAAGGGCTAGGGTTAGGCTAGTTACGGGTGAGGTTAGGGTGAGTATTGGGGTGCACCTCTGGGTGCCTCTCTGACCCACTTAGAAGGACAGTGTACTGGCGTATGGGTTAGGCTTAGGCTTAGGGTTCGGGTTTGGGCTATGATTAGTGGGCTGTTTATGCCCGATTGGCACATCCCAGAAGTCTCTGTGGTCAACCTGGCCAAGTGGCCATGCGATTGGTGGAAAATTTGCATGGTCCACTCCCATGGGCGAGCCCATCATTGCAAATGTGCAGGTGTAAAAAAATAAAATAAAATAAAATAAAATAAAATAAAATAAAATAAAATAAAATAAAATAAAATCAACGGAGACTCTTTTTTGCAAGAAAAACCCACTGCTGCTACTGTAAACATTCAAACATTTAAAATAGCCAATTTTCGCATGTTTCTGTGGTGCTTTGGTGGGGTTTTGGGCAACGATTTCAAAAAAAATATTGTGGTCGCCATTTTGGATCCCCCGCACTGCATGGCAAATGGATGCGCCCTCCCAGCCTGGTACCAGCAGCGCAGCAGTAGCAATAGCCAAGGAGAGGGGGGCGGGGACCCCCCCAAATAAAACACCCTTCTGGCCTGGGAGGTGCCCTCAGACAGTTTTCGCCTACTTTTAGGGCCGGGAATCAATTTTTTTTTAACTTTTAAAAACTTTTTTTCTGTGCCGCTTGGCATTGCGTGATCGCCGCGATGCAAGTAACGAGCACGACAAATCAGACCAAATTGTTCGTTCATCGGTTCAAGCTCGAATTCTGGCGGAGTAATTCCCGTTACCATTTCCGTAGAGTAACGGATACGAGTAACGGAAACGGAAATGGGAATACCGCTAAGTCGTGCCCATCTCTAGTGGATACCTAAGCAGGGAGAGGAAGGCAGCTAGTCTTCCAGTCTTAAAGGGGATGTGGGGGAACAGTGGTGAACATTTTATACTGACTGCCTTCTTTTGATTCAGTCATGTCAACTCTGCAGACCCACCTCCAAGTCTACAATAATTTAGGATTCCCCTAAGTCAAGGGCGTAGTGGCTCAGTGGACTAAGGCTTCCGAAACTGTTGGCTGCAAAGTTGGCAGCTCGGTGGTTCGAATCCCGGGGCCCATGCAGCGGAGTGAGCTCCCGCTGATAACCCCTGCCAACCTAGCAGTTTGAAAGCATATAAATGCAAGTAGATAAATAGGTACTGCCATAAAAAAGCGGGAAGGTAAAACAGTGTTTCCTTGCAGCCATGCCGGCCACATGGCCATGGACTTGCACTACACTGGTTCTTTGGATTGAATATGGAGATGAGCACTGCCCCTAGAGTCATACACAACTAACACACATGTGCGGGGGGAACCTTTACCTTTTTTAAAAGTCAGTTTATATCAGCAAAATATTAATGGAGCTCAGTAGCAGGATGGTTTATGGTGGTTGGGAGGGGGTGTCTCTTGAAGACCTAACAACAAACAGACAGAAAATTGCAGATACTGTACCATTTTCTTGGTGCATTTTAATGGAACCTAGGATAGCCCATGAAGATATGCAACAGGAGAAAATGATTTATTTATTTTTATTTTGCCCAGTCTAATGTTGGAGTTTTTACAAAATATTTATTTTATATTTAGACTAATCTGGAAGGGAGCTTACCTCCCACCTAAACACACACACACACACACACACGTTAATTCAAAAATGGTGAGAGCAGTAGAAGCAGTCTATCAGTGCAATTTTGAAGTCAGTCTGTGCTGGTGCTGAGATTAAAAACCAGGAGAGAGATGGGGTTGCTCTCCGCCACAAACCTAAGCAATTTGGGATTTGTCTGAAATGGGAGCAGACATTTTTCAAGAGCCGGGGGGGGGCATTTTCTTCCTCCTCCACACCTCGCTGGGCCTCATTAATGTATATAGGGCAATTTGTGTACTTATTAACTCTTTCCAAATTAAAAATTACACACAGAGAGAGCAACACTAAAAGACACACACAGCCAATCAGAGGTGGAAGGGAGCTGGAGTATTCCTGACTGACAATGTTCCATGGTCCAGAGGACACCACGGGGCATCAGGGCAGCCTCCCCATGTCGATGGGCTTTAGCCAAGGACCAGCCTTCTTCATCATTCCTTTTTCAATGGAAGGAAGCAACAAAATCAGGGAGAAAATCCCTATTATCAGTGAGAGCAAGGGTTCCCTTCAGGGAGTACCGGAGGTGGATCTTAGAGAAGGAGAGCATCTCCTGAGGGAGGGTTTGCCTGTAGATCTCTGTGGACAAGATGGAGAATCTTCATGGGTCAGATTTGACCCACAGGTGGCAGGTTTCTCTGCCTTAATACTGTATGCTGCAGCCAGGGCCAGCGCTAGGGTTTTTCGCGCCCTAGGCGAGGAGCGGGGGGAGTCGGGCGGCGGCAGCGGGGGGTCACGTGGCGGCAGGGGGTTGGGCGGAGGCGGTGGCGGCGGCGGGGTTTGGGCAGCAGTGGCCATGCAGTGGCGGCGGGGGGTCAGGCAGCGGGGGGGCGGGGGGATGGGCGGTGGGGGGCGGCAGGGGGCAGCAGGCTGGTCAGCACCCCCTGTCCATTTTGGCACCTTAGGCAACTGCCTAGTTCGCCTTAATGGACACGCCGGCCCTGGCTGCAGCATGACAAGAAGGAAAACCAATAGTTAAGTCACAGTAAAGAATCCAACCTTAAAGTAAGCAGTGGATCAGTCAACCATGTGTTGAACCGTGCTGGTCCATTCTTGGTTGGTAAGGGCTGTGTTACAGACTCTATTAAGTAGACACAGTCATTTAAGGGGATCAAGTGGTAAAAGCACTTAGGAAGATCTACGAAGTGGCTGGTCTGTCCATCACTGAACATATGAGAAGGTTCAAAGAAAAATGATGATGCTAATGTCTCTCAACACACCTTAGTCTCTAGCAGAGATGATGGCAACGAGGCAGCAAGTGTTTTATGCATTCAGTGTCCAGGGCAGTGGAAGAATATCCTTCATTCCTTAGCCTTGAGTTGATACTGGTACTCCAGTTGTACCATAGAAACTTTAAAAAGATTGATTGGTCCAAGTTTTTGGTGGCCCTACATGAACGTGTGCCAGATATTGATCCAGACCCCATATCTTATGATAAGTTTTTCTGCTGTTCAGAAATGTTCCAGGAAATGTATTCCTCTTAGATGTAGGACCTCCTCTGTTCAAGCTTTATCACACGGAAGTATTGGGCCCATGTGGCATTGAGCAAGCTGTATGGTACAAAGAGGCAGGCATATGACCCCTCACAACTCACATATTTTCTTTCTTGATGGATTTTTATTTCCTTTCTCTTTTTCTGATAATCCATCTCCTCAGGTCTAGTTTTCTAACAATGAAGAAAAAAACATGCCGAAACATAAGGTCACAGGGATCACATCACCACCCACCCTGTTACAGCAACTCCACTGGGTGCCGGTCCATTTCCAGACACAATTCAAAGTGCTGGACCACATCTGTCTTTATGAGCCTACTCTAGTGTTAAGATAATCAGGATTATCCTTTCTCTCATCCCACTCCCATCACAGGTGCATTTGATGGCAACAAAAGAGAGGGCCTTCTCTCTTGCTGCTCCCAGACTTTGGAACTCCCTCCCACAAGAGCCTAGGCAGGTCCCATCCTTACTCTCCCTCCACAAGCACACAAGGACCTTTTAATGAAGTATGCCACTTTGGGTCCTTTTTAAAGTAGAAGAAGGAAGGGAGGACACCTAGCTCTGGTTTCCTAGGGATAAAGTTTTGTTCCTGGTTTGGCTTCCCTCTTGAGCTCCATTAACTGAATGTCACAGCCACAACCCTAATGCTGCAACTCAGGTCTCTTAATTTTCAAAAGACCCTTGCCATGTCAGGCTGATGACAACCTGTTTCTCACAGCAGAAATCAGATGCTTCTGAGAAGCCTGCAAAATGCCCCCCCCAAAAAAAAACCCACAGGAGGGCAGGGATATTCTGCCATGTTTGCTTCCTAGCAATTTGCTTTCAGGAGCATACTGGCTATCAAGAAGATGGAAGGACTTGTACTTGCTGGCAGACCTATTCTCCACAAAACTGGAGAATTAAGTCATCCCTTCTAAAAACCAGCCTGTGCTGGTTGTGATCCCATCATCATGTGGAGAAAGTTCTTCCAACATTTCTTCTCCCTGTATCACATAGGCAGCCCATGACGGGGCAAGGAATGCCCCTCCCTGGGATATTGGGTAAGCCATATCCCCATTTCGTGCATGAACCCGCCCTTGTGCTATCATAAAATGGGTGCTATAAAGGCTCGTGATAAAAGAAAACATCTGGGGTTCTTCACATGTGGTTTTCTCCCAAAACTAAGGTAGTTAGACAACTCTTCTGGGCAGGACTACAACTTGAGGGGCAGGGGCCAATGTTCCATGCTAGTGTGTGTGTGTGTGTGTGTGCGCGCGTGCGTGCACACGTGTGCATGTGCGTGTGTCAGAATCTTTGTTTGCCCCAGGTGACACAGACCGTACTTGTGGCCCAATTTCTGGGCTTTTGTTGTTCTTGTTCCCTGAGCAGCAGAAGTGTCCATATTTCGTATCCCAACACCAAGCTTTGCTGAATCCATACAAACTGAATCCATAAATAAAAATCATATGCCTTCAAGTCAGTTGTGACTTATGGCAAACCTTTTTCAGGGGGTTTAAGCCAGAAAATACTCAGCAATGTTTTACCATTCCTTTCTTCTGGGAGTCTCCTGGGACGGTACAGCTTGCCCAAGGCTACCCAAGTTGGCTGTACTAACTGAAGGCTCAGTGGGGAATTGAACCCTCCTCAACCCTCTGGCTCTACCACCAAACATCTAAACCTCTGAGATACCTAGGCAGCTTACATATAAAAGAATTGGATATAAATCCACCACTAATAGAGATGAGCATGAAACGAGCAATTTTTCGCTTTTGTTTTCATTTTTTCATTTCGTTACGTAACGAAATGAAAAACGAATTTTGTCTCCAAAATGAAACGGAACGAACAGAAACAGAAATTTTGTCGTGCGTTTCGTTCTCGTTGCAGCAAATACATTGAACTGTAATGAATGCTAACAAAACAGCAATTTTTCGTTTTCGTTTTTGTTTTTTCATTTTGTTACGTAATGAAACGAAAACGATTTTTTTGCAAAAAAATTCACAAAAATGAAAACAAACCGAAACGGACCCCCTAAACGACAAACGACAAACGAAACACCATTTTTTTGAGTCGTGCCCATCTCTAACCACTAATATTGAATTTCAGACTTGTGTGCTGAATTTTCTTTAAACCATTAAATGTACTTAGACATTTAATAAAATTAATTTCAGTGAGGAGGAGGAGGACGACAATGATTATGGTGATGTACTTCAAATTTTTCAGCATTGTTGGGGTCAGTCACCAAAGGGTCAAACCTAAAAATAAGGAGACAAGTAAGTCCTAAACATCAGCAGGTGGGATGATATATTTACAAAAATCATTGCTGTTTTGGATTTCAGCAAACAAATTAGCATTCATTAGCAACTTTAGATTGGCAAAAAGATTATTCTAAGAGGCCTTTAGAACAAATCCAGTTGTTGACATTGGTATGGGGAGAAAGTTGACATTGTTTCAATTATTTTTTAATTTCTTGCCTTTATGTTTTCTACTTTTTCAATTTGGGTACTTTCTGTAATGTTGAGGCTGCTTGTCATGGAGCTCCAACTTTTATAGGTATAGGTCAGCAGCTCAGCAGTTTGAATCCTGGATTCCACACAGTGGAGCATCTAAATGCATGTAAATGCAAGCAGATAAATAGGAACCACCATAAAAAGCAGGAAGGTAAAACAGTGTTTCCTTACAGCCATGCTGGCCATGTTGCCATGGACTTGCACAACACTGGCTCTTCGGCTTGAATACAGAGATGAGCACCGCCCCTAGAGTCAGACATGACTAGCATGCATGTATGGGGGGAACCTTTACTTTACCTTTTTTCTCTCTTTCTCTATTGCTTATGAAAAAGTTTAATATCTGTCTCATTAAAATCAACTGTTTTATAACTTGCTTGTTTCAGTACAAGACTGCTGTTTCATTTGCTAAAACTGGAGGCGGCTGGAATTTATAATATGGAGGAAAAGATGTGAGGGATCCATAAGACTTTACCAATTGCTGAAAATTGTTTGTTGCAAGTTGGTTATGCCTGCACATATAATGCATTGATGCTTGGGGCATCTGGCTATGATATATTTAACTGCATCTTTGGATTCAAGTCACATTCTATGTGCATCACTTTGTATCTTGCTTCATAGCATCTTATCCAAATAACTTGGATTGTGCCTATGAACCCCTTAGATTCAGCCTGATGATGGTCTAAATTAAACCACAGGTTTATTTGTTGCTTATCAAGATTACCATCCAAGAGGCAACCGGGGTGTTGCCTGTGTAATGGTTTCTCAAGTCATGCATTCTTGCAGGGTGGAACTTTCATCAAGACAGGTGGGTTCACCCTTGAAAATTCTAATGCTGTTAGCACTTGATCAATATTTGGTACTTGACATCAAAAAGCATGCACCCAACCCATGACTGGTGCCACATTCAAAAATGCCAGCATAGACAATCAAAATTATAAAGAACATTGACTGATATTTCATGATCGATACAGTACAAGTTTTAACCCAAAAAAACCTAAGTACTATTTGTTGGATATCAGCACACTGTACAGTGGTACCTTGTATAAAGGAATTAATTCATTCCAAATGAAAGTCTGTTAAGCAAATTTTCCTTCAGACAAATTTCCCATAGGAATGCATTGAAAATGGAGTTATCCCTAATCACGACCATTTTTATGTTGTACAGATTCGCCCCATAGGTGATTCTGTTAAGCAAATTTCCCCTATCTCCGGAATTTTTTATGCTGTACAGATTTGTTGTTATACGAGAGTCCACTGTATATGCTGCTCCCAGTGCTTGTGCTAACATTTTGTAGCTCTTATGGTGTTACTTCTGTGATCAGAAACGGTTTGGAATATTGTGTGAAATTTCTCCACATTGTTCCCAAAGCCCCGATGATTACAGGGACCATTGCAGTGTGTTTTATCCACAAGTAAGATGTTTTAATTGTCAGATCTCTGTCTTTTGTTAGTTTTTCCCATTCTTGAGCTTCAAATCACTTGGAATTGCAATGAAAATGAACCATACATTTTTTTTTTCATTCTATTATGACTATGTCTGGTGTCTTATGTACAAGGTGTCTATCGTTTGGATCCAAAAATCCCACAAGATATTGACTTTATCATTTTCTGACACCTTTCCTAACCAGTGTTCCCATGGGTTTTTGAAAACTGGGAAGTGCCTTTTTTTTTTTTTTTGCATAATGCCCAGTGCACTAATTTTGCCACTGTAAGCATGTCTAAGTTTGTATTCTGTCTGTGCAGTCTTCAGACATTCATGGCTGAGGTATCACACAGTTTCATCTTCTTCTTGGCAGAGTTGACATTTACTGTTACCACTAATTAGTGCTAACAACAAATCATCAATCAATTTCTCCGCATTTCTGGCGCAAGGGGTGGTGGATCAAAAGATCAAGCAACCCTAAAAATTAGGAGCCAAGTCCTATTAAAAATGTCCCTGAGGTGATATTCTCCTTCTCTTTTTTTTCTTCTGTTCTGCCAATGCCATCTGATTATTTTCATTTTCTTGGTACTGCCTACTTTGTTAACAATACATTAAGTCTCCTTTAACATTCAAAAGCCTAAACAGGCTTTAAAACAGCATGGTACAGGTTAAGCTGATATTGCTTATTACCACACAGTAGAATTTGGGCGCTGCTGTTTCTTAAAATAGAGACAAGAAGGAGAAATCGAATTTGATATCGCCTGGCACAGAAGTTGGCAGAGGGCACTGGATTTAAAAGGTGGGTGGTTCGATTTGGCTCGCGATCTCTCGATCTCTCACAACAGCTTGCCCCAAACCAGATCTCGGCTTAGCGAGGCGACGCTGCCGCGTGGAGGAATGCAGACAACAGGCGGCGGCGGCGGCGGCAGGTCGAGCGCTGCCTGAGGGAGAAACGGGCGTGGCTCTGCTCTCGGGACGGTCCAATCAGAGGGAACCTCCCGAAGATTGAGGAGGGGTTGCTAGGAGAGAAAGAGAGAGCATCCTTTCCCTTCCGAAGGGACCACCGCGAATGGTTCCCCACCCCCGAGCGGAGTTCGAACGCCGGGCGGATCCAGCGTGCGAGCACCTGTCTCGTTCGGTCCCCAGCGCAGTGGCTGGAAGCAAGGCCGGGACTGGGGGAAGAGAGAGAGAGAGATCCTTCTCCGGCCAGGCACACCTTGCCATTCCCCGCTCCCGGCCATGCCCATCGCGCCAGATCCAAAGTGGGCAGTATTCTCATCCCGTTAAGCTGATCCTAAACAGGCAGCTTGGCTGCGTGGCGTTGGTACCCGGCGGAAAAGGACCTTGTGTAGTAGTGGCGCTTCCCCAGAGCTCCCAAATTTGTGGGGAAAGAAGGTGTGTGTGTGTGTGTGTGTGTGTGTGTGTGTGTGTGTGTGTGTGTGTGTGTGTGTGTGTGTGTGTGTGTGTGTGTGTGAGAGAGAGAGAGAGAGAGAGAGAGAGAGATGCAGAGCTGCAGCGAACAGCATCCTTGGAGGAACGCTAAAGTTTCCCGGCTGGGGGATTTATAGCGAGGGTGGGCCAAGAGGAGGAGAGACGGGGGGGGGGGAGTGCCTGAGTGTTTTTTTTTTTTTTTTTTTTTGGGGAGGGTTGAGCTGAGCTCAGTCCTGCCTCTCCCCCAGCCCCTCAGCCTTACCGGCTCACAACCTGCCCGCCCCCAAACTCGCCACCCCACTGCTCAGGGAGCCTTGATGAGCTGCCATCGGGACCCCGTCCAGAGGGGCGGTGGGGCAGGAGGAGGAAGGGAAGGAAAAGGAGGAAGAGGAGAAGGAGGCGACGGCAGGAGAAGACGAAGAAGAGAAAAATTTTCCCCTAGGAAGGGACAGCGGACATTTCCCGGGGGTGTAGTGAAAGCCCTTTCGGATCGTTAAAGCGCCCACCCAGCCCACCGCCGCCACCCCCGCGTCTGCCAGATTGTCTGGCGTCCAAGGTTTGGGGGTGGGCGGAGAGAGAAGAGAGAAGATCATTGAGAGAGAGGCGACCATGACTGCGAATCCGTCCGTGACCTGCCAGCGTCCCCAGTCAAGGCAAGGTAAGGCGAACTACAGAGTACCTTCTCCTTCAGAGGAGGTGGCCTGGAAGGGAGCCACTTTCTGACCAAGCAGGCGGGAAGGGTGGGCGGTGGAGAAAAGTTTTCAGCGGTGGGTCCGGGAGAGAAGCCTAGCTGAGTACCTGAAGGCGCCCTCCCTTGGCCAGGATCCCACCCAAAGGTAACCCCAAAAAGAGGGCAAACGCTGCTGCTCAGGATCCCTTCAAGGGGTTCCTCCTCGGGGTGGTGGAGGTGGAGCACCGCCCGTGAGCATCTTGTCTTTTCGCTGGTGTCTGCTGACCCCCGTTGTGAGTCAAGAAAGACACCTTCCGCTTTCCGGATGGGATGTTGTTAAAGCGCAGCTCTGGATTCCGTAAGTATGTGGGATTTGTTGGTTACTAGTACTACCTGAAAGGGTTCAGAAGAGGAATGGTTGTCCTGGGTTGAGTTTGCGAATTGGTAGCCAGGCCAATGGCAAAGGGTTTATGCAACCCAGCGTCTCTCTGGAGCTGGGACTTTTGCAGTGGAGACTGTGGGACAGGGAGAAGAGGAGAGTGAGGAAGGGAGGGACCTTTGCATAATCCCATCATCATCATCATCATCATCATCATCGCATCACCAGCAGCAGCATCCCAAGTGTAAACTTAAGACTTAGAAGATGAAACATCAGTGCCCCTTGGCTTTAGATGACCTCTCCATCAATGCCTCCATGGAAATAAAAGTGTGAAGGAAAGACATTTGAGAAGCAGGAAGAGAGCTTTACTTCTTGTTGTTGCTTCTACTGCTGTTGCATGTAGTTGGGATCTGAAAGCTGGTGGCTGGTAGGGCAAGAACCTCCTCCTTCTACACATTATTGCAGGCAGAGGGATGTTTGTGAACATTCTTTCAATCTTCCCTCTATGCCAAAGGATAATGGTCCTATTATTTCTGTATGCAAATATTGGGGGCGGGGGCACAATCCACCAAGAAGTTCCTCTATTCAAGCCCCACTGCTCTTCTACTGCTTCTATTCATTTCAGTGTCACTGGCCTTGGACAATGTTCTTGGTGTTGTGCGTGCACCATAAGAGTTTGTGCATTATTTCCTGTGTAATTTCAGTCCTTAGACAGTGGGATCAAACAGATGGTCCTATGGGGTCTTTGTTCCTATTATGTTTTTATGTCAACAAATATTCTAGGGCAATGTCAACAGCATCGGTTTGGTTAGAAAAGGGTAAATCAGCATGAATGTAAGCCTGCATTGTCTCTGTCTATATAGGCATTTCCAGTTATGTATTCATTCCTCTATATGCTTTGTGTAAATCCATGTGATGCATCACTGTACATGGATATCTATACAAAATACTCCTGATTCTGGAATGTGAAAGAGAGACAGGATGAGAAGAAGAAATTGTGTGTGTGTGTGTGTGTGTGTGTGTGTGTGTGTGTGTGTGTGTGTGTGTGTGTGTGTGTGTGTGTGTGTGTGAGAGAGAGAGAGAGAGAGAGAGAGAGAGAGAGAGATTTGCACATGTACATTTAGTACTATTGATACATGCTTTGTACATTTTTCACACCAATTTTGATTTACATCTAGCATTTTTATTTTTAAAAATCAGCAATCACCTTAAATTATTGAGACAAAGGGAAGATAATGAATCTAGGTTTTTGGTTTGTAGCATGTTTATCTAAGAAAAGCTCTCACAATTTTGTGAATCCTCATTTTTAAGGAAGTGTGGCGGACTGAATGGGGGCGTGGGGAGGATGGAATTGTACTTTTTAAAGCATCTGTCTTGGCAGAATAGGAAGTCAAAAAAGGCTAAAGGACACAGCTGCCTTAGCCTGGAATTGCCCTCACAGATAGATACTGTATTCCCTTGGCTATTAAATATTCATCGTAAGAATTTGCAAGGTGTGGAAGTCACCGGATCAAATGCATTGTCAGAGAACAATGGCTACGCCTTCCAAATACTTCTGACAGTCTAGCGTATGAAGGATGTTGCTCCCTGCCTGTTCTGATCCAGGCAAAATGAGTAAAACATTGCTGTTTAGTGTAGACAAGTTAGGAGGCCAGTAATTTTTTAAAAAAATATCAAAGGCTATTGAAACAAAGATTATCTATAATCTTCTAGGAAGGATCTGAAAATAGGCAAAAAAGAAAGTCTAATTTGTTAGTAAGCCAAGTCATCAAACAATGACCATTACAAGGTGAAATATCTCAAGCCCATAGTTTTTGTCAATGTATCTCTTGGCACCTGTATCCAAAAACTATCCTCATCTAAAATGAGACAATTAATTTTCCAAAATGCTATCCAAAAATCACAATCATCATTTAAGACCCTACATGATCAAGAATAAAAATCCATTGAATGTTCTGGGATCTCCTGTCTCTGATGAGTATGCATCGGATCATGCTGTAGAGGATTTAAAAAAAATGGGCATTTTTAGAGGGTGCTGTTTACATGTCTGATCGGAACTATCATTCCCTAATTGAGAGAGCTGTTTCACACCTATGTATATGATTCTTGGTTACACTGGCAACTAATAGCAAAATATGAGGTTTATGGACACTCTGCTGTGTGCTACATCTATCAAGGGACATTCATGCACACTGTCTTCTTCACGAGACTTTGCGGTTAACACTAGACAGGGATGGAGGTGTGAACCTGTCTGGACCCTATGGCAGAAGTTGGCAGATGTCATGCTTGCAAGTTATTTTGGTTAGCCTTGGTGGGGGTTTTTTTTTTTTAACCTCTTCCAGATTTATCAAAGCCAGGTACAGAATATATACCATTAGAACTTGCTCTTCTTGCCCAGTGGCACAGTGGTTAAATGCCTGTACTGCAGCTAAAACTGTGCTCACCACCTGGGGTTCAATCCCAGGTAGCAGGCTCATGGTTGACTCAGCCTTTCATCCTTCCAGGTCGGTAAAATGAGTACCCAGCTTGCTGGGGGGAGGTGTGCAATGTATAGCCTGCATACTGTAATTAAAACTGTAAACCGCCCAGAGACTCCTTGAAGTGGTATTGGGTGGTATATAAGCAGAACACTTTGCTTTGCTTTGCTTTCTTGTCATGTCCTGTCAGGTTGCATCTGATGTGCATCTCAACCTAATAGGTGCTTGAGATAGTTAAGGAGTGATTATGCCAGTGCTGTCTCTTCCCAGGGAATTCCAGTGGCCACGTAGAGATTGAAACCCAGGTTTCCATGAGCCCTCATTCACTGCAGTGGATACAGTGTAACAATTAAGACTGCAGAAATTAGATTTTTAAAAATACCAGGTCCATGGATTATTAATTTTGACTAGCAGCAAATATTCCCCTCGTACGCACACGCACACACACAAAATCCCAGTTCTGGTTACCCTAAATGTTCTTCATATCTGCAGTGTACAGCAATTTTGAGAAGTTGAATGTTGTCCCTCCTACCTCTAAACAACTGAGAACCAAAAACCCATTCCAATCTACCACAAATCACCCAGAGATCTGGCAGTCCCACATATCTCTACCCACCCAGATTCTAAAGAGTATTAAAGAGCCGATATGTGCTTCTGGACATTCTTTGTATAGATGTTGCCCAAATAAGAAGGGGAAAATAAGTCCCATTGAGTTCTTCTGGGCTTATCCCTAAGGAAGTATACATAGAATGAAAGCCCAAGTTATACTCGGAGCACAGAAAAACTCCTTTTTAAAAAATCCCACTATAATCTCAAGCATCCCCCGGCCACTGAGACCGTTTTTCCAAAGTTGACTTTCCCAAGCTATGTCTGCAGAAACCCATCCTATGCACTATGTTTCACGGTTCTGTTCAGCCTAAATGTAAGAAGATAATTCACTCCATGGCAAGGCTCCCACTGAGCTCTGTAGCTGGGCCTTTACTAGCAAGCCACATTACAGACAAGGCATCCACCGACTTTGAGAGGGAATACTACAGTACAGTGGTACCTTGTATAAAGGAATTAATTCATTCCAAATGATATTATGTTAAGCAAATTTTCCTTTATACAAATTTCCCATAGGAATGCATTGAAAACAGAGTAATCCCTAATCACGACAATTTCTATGTTGTACGGATTTGCCCCATAGGCAATTCTGTTAAGCAGATTTCCCCTATCTCCGGAATTTTTTTATGTTGTACAGATTTTATGTTATACAAACCGTTTGTCATATGAGGGTTCACTGTATTTAGTTCCCTATTGTGAAACACAGTCACCTGCTGCTTGTTCATCAAGCTGCGGTTCAATTAAAGGCACAAGGGCAGGCCTTGCAGTTTCTTTTTCTTTGTTTCTTCTTGTCAGATTGCAGCCTGACCAGGGAAGGACTGTGGGGTCAGTCACACCTAAGCCGACCATTCCCAAAAGTTAGGATATGGTAGACTAAGGGAGAGTGAATTGTGAACCAGTTGCACAAGGGTCTCCATCTCCATGGACGCATAGACTTGGCAATTTGTTTGAGAAACAATAGTGGCATCGGGGCTTCTCCTCTCCTCAGAGGAACTATGAATAAGATGAAGGAGTCTTTTCCAGCTACAGGCAATCTGAGGCATCAAGTGGTCAACATTATTTCCCACCAAAGCATGACCGGCAATAATCCAACACATGCAACCCTTTTATGACATGAGGATGAGCAGAAGATGGATTTTGTTCCCCTGATTAATGTCCATGCAGCTGTGTAAAAGGCTGGTCCTGAAAATAAACGGGGAAGGCTCTTACTCATCCCATGTCCAAAATTCTGCTAAAAATGCCTCTGGAAAGACAAGAGAAGAATAAATATCTGGGGTTTTCGGATGGCCGACTGTAAGACAGCAGACCTAGAAGTTCTATGGAATTGTTGGAAACTAAAAGAATGGATGTCTCACTGAGGACTTCCCATGTCCTCCTAACACAGAGAACTACCCTATGTTTATATTCCCATAGGCAACGTCAGTAGAGCTTTCGCTACAGGGATTCTTCGTGTGACACCACAGGGGCTGGAAATATTCCCTTGAAAAGCGGAAAGATTTTTAAAACACAAGTAGCTAAAATGGAAACTTATGCTCAGCAGGGACAAAGCTGTGTGGCTTTATTCAATGGGGCTATAGCTGCAGACTCACCCAATCCATATTACATTAGCTCCAATCCTACAAGATTTTCAGTAGGTTCTAGTCCTGTATAAATGTATGCGGATGACCACTACCAAGCTAGTGTAACAAATGAAACCTGTAGCTGCAGTGGAATAGGGCAGAACTCATATGAAGTTCTTTAAGTTAGAAATAGCTGAAGATCTCTTCTAGTCCCTTTAAAGTGGCATAAATAATACAGGGGTATAGCAGTTGTTGTATTGTCCTGGACAGCACAACATCTACTGGGGATGCAAAATTCATGGTGCAAAGACAACCAGTTTATTCTGATGAATGAAAGGAAGCACAATGCAAAATGTAGACTTCACACAACATTGTACCACATGCTAGAAATCTCTGCTCTCTTTGTTGCTGCCTAAGTGCCTAGTCCTTCTCATTTATTCTTTTTAAATTTCTGTTTAAGCAAGGTCCTCCACATACCTGTGGACCATTTCAACTGAACAATAGGATAGGAGTTCTGAATACAAGAAGAGATGCGCAATAATATGTACTTAGCATGTTCTGCCGTCTTTTCCCATACATTTCTTCCCATTTACTTCCCAAATCACCCGTGTTCCTGGCCGTGACAACATTATTAGAGCCATCACTCTTAATTTTGCAAAAAAAAAAAAAAAAATCCTCTGAAGCTTCCTCTGAGATGCAAAATCTATACTGTACATATTTCCTTCATTTAAGCAATGTATCACACAGTATTGACATTCATTGTATGTATTATTAACTGGAGAAAGTTTGTGAACCAGCCATCAATAAGGCTTGTGGGGTTTTTTGTTCAAAGCAGAAACTAATACTGTACACATCCAATTTCTGGGTGCAGCACAAGAAGATCAATAGATATTGACCTCCCTTTGTAATGTGAACGTAGGATGAATATTTCTCCTTTTCTCTCTCGGAATGCTTCGAGTCATTTCTGGACCCATGTCTTATTCTCACCAGGATTTATTCATGCCATTTGTTTCACTCGAGATCAATATTACCCATATAGAATTGTATTGACTCATACAACTCTTGGGGAGGGAGGGGAATTCTGGCACCCTTCTCCTAATACATGCAGCACCAGCCTCTGTGACTCTGTAAAGCAAGAGAAAACATCAGCCTGTTGTATAACAGAACACCACACAGCAGCAAGACTGAGCATGGGGTCCCTGGGATCACAGAAAAGAATCTCAAGGCAATTAACATGGGAGCACCATGCTCTGTGATTGGTGCAGTTCTCTCTGAAAAAGATCCCAGAGAGATCTGAGGGATGAGTGGCTAGGAGCAACAACAGACATAATAGAAATGAAGACCTTGTGAAGGCAAGCCACCTGCAAGAAGTACCTGGGAACTTCCTAGCTTCACACAACTGCAATGAGAGCCTATGTAGCCTCGGCTGTGAGCCTTGCTCACTACCCAATGGTGCAGCAAAAGGTTTAATGTCAAAAAGGACCACATGAACTAAGGATGTGCATTGTTCTTCTGGGGGAAATATGGACAAAAACAGACTGAATCTGAGCATGTTTGTAGTACTGGGGCAACCGTGGGTTAGAGCAAAGGGCAGCTTTACAAGTCTGGGGGTGGGGGAGCAGCACAACAATGGGTACTTTTTTATCCCATTCAGTATGCACCAGTGAGAAAGATAGTTCGTAATTTGGATTGAGAATGGGAAAACTGAAAATAATGGACCAGAAAGGGCTGCTGGAGTCAAAGGAAAGACCAGTGATAGCTGAGCATCCTAGTCAAGCCCAAGATCTGCTCTGGATAGTCCAACCACGGAGGAGCAGGTAGAGTTCAGACTAAGACTTATAGGCACCCTCCAACCAGTTCTTAGGGTTATAGGTGAAGAGAAAGACCTGTATCACTGTTGAGATAGCATTTTGACATTCTGGAATAATCTTTTTGTTTGCCATGTCTATTTAGTTTATTCAACTTGATTGAAATAATATTGTACTGTTAGAGAATTGAGTGTGTGCATGTACAAAGTTGTGAGAGGAAGATTCTTATAAAGTCTTTGAGTAAGAAGGTCACAAATTTAGGACACTGTGTAAACCCCCTGGATCATATTTGTTCGTGTCCCCCATTCCATTTATGAGAATGTGATGCTTGTTTTGTTTTTACAGAGATCCTATGAATGCGTAGATAACATCACAATAGAGTAGGTCAGAATGTGTCCAGAAGAGTACAGGGTACAGTCATGCACCTTATTTGGGTACAGAGTGGGTCTGGAGACCTCCTCTCACCTCGTATATGAACAATCATCTATTTATTCATTGGCTACCATTCTGTTGCTTTGGGTAGCAAAAGGCACAGCATTCCTTCCTTCCTCGCCAACAAGTAAACAACTGCCACTGTGATTCTCAGGGGCACCCACAACCGCTGGTTTTTTGTGGGCTCAAAATTGCCCTGCCCAGATTCATTAAATACCAGCTAAAGAAGAAGTCAATGTCACATCTTTTGTTATGCAAATCAACAGGATTTCGGCCACTGGTGCTCTCCCCCCCCCTTTTGCCTTTCCACTTGGAGGTTGCATAGAAATGTTGGTTGTTGTTTTTTTGCTTCTGTGGAGAGTAGCTACCAGTGTCATGCTTTTCCACCCTCCGCATCAGACTCCTAGAATGAATTGTTGGCTTGCTTGCTTGCTTGTAAGTACTATACGTTTGTTGTTCCTCTGGTTCATTTATCATGGGGAGAAAACAGAGATTTTAGAATTAATTGCCTAGATGCCCTGAGCACATCTGATCTTGCCTGATCTCCGAAGCTAAGCAGGGTCATCCCTGGTTAGTACTTGGATGGGCGACCACCAGCAAATACCAGGTACTGGAGGCGCCTGGAGTAGGAAATGGCAAGCCACTCCAGTATTCCTGCCAAGAAAACTCCAGGGACAAGAGTCAGTCATGACTGTAATGACACAACAACAACAACAACAATGACAACAACAACAACAACAACAACAATAACAACCAGTGAATGTGCTTTGAGACTACCCCTATACCTCTGAATATGCTATATTGGTCTTTATTATATATGCAGGTAGGAATTTTGGTCCAGATCATCTACTATTTCATGGAACAACTTCGTTTTTCCATGAAAACCACCATAACCTGTTTTTTTTTCCTTTTCAACCCTTGCCCACATGTATGTTCTCTGCCAGGACTCAAAACCTTCCTGTGGCATCCCTAATTTCTCCCACCACAATGATGCAATCTTGCCTGCAGCTGTTTCAAACAACAGTGTTGTCATATTTCATTCACATAATCTGACCCTAGCTGCCAGTTTTCTCTTTTCAATACAAGCAATGTGTATTTCTTTGTTACAAGCACACACAATTGGCTGTAGCTGCCAAAGAAATGTTTTCTTCATCCTGATAGTTCAAATATAGAGGGCCATTTCAAGAGGACAGAAAGTTCCCTCTTTAATATTTCAAGCCGTACCATCAGTTCATAGTAAACCCCCTGAATTAATTAGATGATAAACATATGCACAACACTTCAATGGGGTACATAATCATGAGACAGCAAGGTCTCCTTCTACGCCTCCTTCGGTGTTAATGATCTGAATCACCCAGTTTGAGATGAATGGGTATTATGTGCTGATCTTGGTGGTGGAAGATGTTCTGTCGGGTAGCGAGGTAGCGAGGTCCCAAACCGTTCCAGGCTTTATATGCTAAAATCAGGACCTTGAAGCTGGCATGGAAGTGGACAAGTAAACTGGCTGCAACATTTTGCTGTAGCTCCTGCATCAGACTCCTAGGCAGCCTCCCATAGAGGCCATTGCAGTACTCCAATCTTGAGACTACCAGTGCACGTGATGATTAGACCTTTTATCATTTGCATTGTGAGTGCAAGCATCACATGAGAATCCATGCTATATTCATGGTTACTCAGTGAAATTAAAACAAGCGCACATGCTGAGAAAAAAAGCATCCGGAATTTGATTTATTTAGACAAGTTTTAAAAGGAAGATTTATCTGTTCCAGGAATACCAATTAAGAGAGCTGCACTATATGGAATCGTAATTTCAACTCACACTGACCTGAAACCCCCCAAGTACAACGCTACTTCAAACAACCTTGTTGCATCCTCCGTCTCTTCTTCCCAGAAGTTATCTCGAATTAATTGTGCAGTTTAACTGAACTCTCCTTTCCTAAGAGAGAAATTGAGACAGACTGGGGAATTTTATCTTGTTTGTAATGTAAACTCAAATGCAATTGTGGCAATTTTTAACACTCAGCAAGCTGGTGGTGGTGGGGATAATCCCCCCCCAGCAAAGAAGAGAAAGAGGAAGTTAGAAGGAACATAATCACTCAAGTACACAGAGAGGTGGTCTCTGTTTATTTGAAGTTTCTTTGTGAGGCTGCAAATTACATTTACAGTGTTGAGATGAATATTTAGGAAAGGAAATAAAACTGTGGCTTCTTTTCCCTTCATACATGGCAACCATGCATGCACTCTCTCAGAAATATATTCCACCGTATTTGGTGGGGCTGGGCTTCAGACTTCCTCACTGATACGATATTGTTAGTGCCATTTTGATTACTCCCTTGCCCCAGGGCAAGTAAAGTTGCAAGGAAAAGTATGTGAACCATTTAGAATGCCATGGTGTTCTTCATGTTGAATGAGTATATTCAATTAAAATACAGTGGTACCTTGTATAAAGGAATTAATTCATTTCAAATGAAATTCTGTTAAGCAAATTTTCCTTCAGGCAAATTTCCCATAGGAATGCATTGAAAATGCAGTAATCCCATTTTTAATATTGTACAGATTTTCCCCATAGGTGATTATGTTAAGCAAATTCCCCCTATATCCGGAAATGTTTATGTTGTACAGCTTTTATGTTATATAAGCTGTTTGTTATACAAGGGTCCACTGTACATGAAATACCAGAATTTTCTTTGTTTATTATTTTAGGCATATTATATTTGTCAATACACTTGACTTAGAGGAAGATCAGGTCACATTGTATGACATATTAATGCAGAAGACCATGACATTCCAAAAGGTTCACATACTTTTTTTCTTGGAACTACATATATTTCCAAGTTGGTCCTTTATATGATCTGTAGCTAGGGCTACCAGAAATAATTAATCTATCTCTTCCCTGAGGTTGAAAAAAATACTTTTTGGACTATCCACCCCAGTATGGCCACTGGCCATGTGGATTCTGGAAAGTCTAGTTTGAAAAGTTTTCCAAGTTATGACCAAAGCTGATAATTCCTCACCATGATTTCACTTCATCCCTTTCTCAGTCCCAGTCCTGTCACGGTCTGCTTCCTCTCTATACAGCTCACTGCAATATCCTCACCTTATCACTCGATCTCCGGATGTAGTTCCTATTATAAACATCTGCATTACTTACCATAGCCTTTATTCCAGCCACCACCTTCCACCCATATCCTCCACTATTCCTAGGAACTTGGCTTAATTGGACTCTTCATTTTTGCCCAGTCTTTGATCCTTGCCCTCCCCAGAGATGCAGCGAGAGCACAAAAGATAGACTGGCATCTGCTGGCAGTCCCCTTTTAGTCATTTGCTGTCGAGTTCCAAAAATGTAAACAAACAAACCCAGAGGCTAAAGAAAGAGGCCTGCCACAGCTGACCTTGGTGGTTACTTCACCTGCCGTTCATCCCTCCTTGCTGTCCTGCTTGGGACCAGTAAAAAAAAGAACTTACTTCACGTCAATAGCGTGACAGCAAAAAGTAGTCTTGACCACGCCCCCGGAACCGGGAACAGAGTGTGACAAGCCGTAACTGCCCCTGGGCTGGGGAACTCTCTTGTCGCATTTAGTTCCCGGTTCCTGTTCCGAAACAAGGGACCGTGGGGTAACAACTGTCATGCAACAACCAGTGTCCACCTAGTGGTCAGCAGCTGAAGTGGCATTCAACATTAGTTTCCCTATGGGAAACACCATGCAGTGCAAATGTTTATTAAAGAAAGTACTGAAAATTCTGTAGCATTGCCGTGTAAATTCCAGAAGACCAGTAAATAGAAATATCAAAAAGTTTTATTTACGATATTTTAAAAAAGGGTTAAGAAAGCAAGACAAATTCAGAATTTTTCACGGAACAAGACCGTGAAGTAACAATTGTCACGAGACAAGTAATCACACCCGTGAGTAAATGGAAACAAGGGACTGAACAGGGACAAAACCACGTGACCATGAACAACGCTGTCACAGTACAAATGTAATCGTGGAACAAGGTAGGACATGAAATAACGACCCTTGTTGGACTTCTGCATAGGGTCAAACTATACCTCAGAGGTATGCTGTCATTAGCCCAAACAATGTTCCAGAAACATAATTCAGGCAGACTTTCATGGCTTCGAAATAAGAGCTTTAAAGGAAAAGGGTGCTATGCCCTGAAGACCAATCATAAAATCCCCGCTTTAAAAGTTGCACACCATCAGGATTTAAACAACTCTGTGTTCTAACAACCGGCTAAGTGTCTCACATCTACAAAATACCTTGATCGGGTCTTTGTGCCACTCTGCATTCAGTCAGGTATGGAAACAGAACACTTCACCTGTAATGATGTAAATGTAAATGTGGGCTTATGCATACAGGCATGACTGGTTGCAGGTAATTGCCTTATACTCCAAGTCAATGGATTTGTATATGATTTTGCCACTTTTGCTACTATTTCTCACTAGACTCTCATTGGTGGACCTCAAGGTGTCTGTCTGGTGATAAATAGATCCCATTCATTCACAATCTGCTCCTCTTAGCTAGCACTCCCCCAGCCACAATATGCCAGAACAGCATTTTACGGTGGGAAAAGCTGAGTGTAAATTTGGGTAGCTTTTCCAATAGAGCAAAGCATATGCTCCAGAAAAAGGTCAGGAAAACTCAGAACATTTCCATGTTTCTGAAAACCTGCCATCAGAAATGTGAGTTTTTAAACGACCCAAAATGATAAAACCTGGCAGAAAGAGTTTCGGGACAGTCTGGAATATAGTCTTTGCAACCTGCAGTATTCACACCAAAGCTGTTCCCTCAAGAAACCACAGTTGCCATATGCACCTCCAATTATAAACTGACATTTAGGGTCAGTTTGCATAACCAGTCCTATGCTGTATCACAGCAGTTTTTTTGGGGTGGTGGTGGTGGATTTCATTGTTCTTCAAATCATTATGGTTGATAATGCTTCCAACCATATTATGAAGTAGCCAGTTGGCAGGAATAGCACTTTCGCATCTTCTCTGGGCTGCTGAATTGTTTAAAAAAACCTTGTTTCTAGTCTCATCCACATTCGCTACTGTTATAATATTTTCTGTTATCCTCTAACTGGGGCGGGGGGGGGTAACCATCTGAATATATACTTGGCTGTCCCAGGAGGTTCTCTGTGTCATCGGAGAACCCGATTTTCCAGGGTCCCAATCTGTGTCAAGAGTCTCTCCCCCCCCCAACAGACAAGGCTCTCCACTTGGAAAAGTAGCTCCCTTTGTGTTCCCAGAAATTAAAAATAAATAACCATCATGAGGGGCAAAGGCAACATGCTCTGTCTCCTCACATGTTAAGTAAACATTCTGTGAGGTGTCTGATCATGGCTTCCCACAGCCTGCCTTTCCCCCTCTTTTCCTGACATCTTTTCAATCTCTTTCTTTCTGCTTTGCCATTTTCAATGTCTCTCTCCTTCATTTTTCTCTCATTCTCTTCTTTCTCACTCTCTTGCTCACTGGGAGTGAAACACTTTGTTTCTCACACACACACTCTGCCACTCCCCTTTTCCTTTTCTCCTTCTATACCATCTGCCCAGTGAGTTGCCAGAGAAGGAACGGATCACTCTTTCTAGAGGTCAGTTCTAATAGCTTTTGGGAAGCATCTGAAATGTTCCCTAGTGCTTCAGGTTGGCCACTACGGCTACTAGGGAAGGATTGGTTTTTCTACTATATTTCTTGGTAGCCTTTTTAGCTATGCAGAAAGCACAGTAGTGATGCCTGATCAAAGACAACTGACATTACAACATGGCATAGTTACAACACCACCAAAAGACAGAGTGGGAGAGGCAGAGAGAGAGAGAAGACCAAGACGGACAGTACAGAGAATAAATACACACCAAGGCTGATTGGAGGAGACTATTATATAATTATGAGACGTTAAAATGTGTTGTGCTGAGAAGGAAGTATGAATTATGAAGAAGCTTTCAGAAGTGCTGAATGTGAGGCTGGGAATATTTTTGCTGAGTTGCACAACCATCCTGCCCGTGGACAGGCCCTTAGGTTTCTCAGCTGCAGCCTGTGCTGTGCATGCGACGGATACTAGAAAGCTCTGTCAAAAAGTCATCACAAGCCAAAAAAAATCTGTGATTAAGCCTGTTGCCTCAGACATTCCAAATGTAATTTGGAAGTGGACGTATGATGTTGTGATAGATGCATCCACTTTGGCATAATTTGGAACTGAACTCATCAAAGTGAGCTCCTTTTTTGAGCCACTCATGTTTTTTTCTCTCTCCTGAAATTTGTCTGTGAAGATTCTCAGTCATCCAGGTGAGTTTATCTGCACGTTGAGTCATGGCTACTGGACTTCTTTTCCTTGATAGATAGAAACGTTTCACTGCTCATTCAAACAGCTTCATCAGACTGAAGTGAAACATTTCTATCTCTCAAGGAAAAGAAGTCCAGTAGCCATGACTCAACTTCCAGATCTCCTGAAAGTTCAGATCCTGCTGCATACAGATGTCACGGGGAGCACAGTGCTGCTCCATCCCTCTCGGTTGGTAACCAAACATCCTAAGTACCATGTCTTCTTGACTACTTGTTCTCTTCCCACCTAGTCTGGTAGCCATTCCAACAGGACAGCCATGTTGGAGGCTAGCCCAGCTCTCCCTCATGCCATGATCGTGCTCCCAGTTCCAGAGATCTGAAGAATATTGTTCTCCATGGTTCCGGCATCTCTATCATGAATGTCACGCACACGAGGGAAACACATTTCCCAGGGTTCCAGGTACCTAGGGTGATACTCTTGCACTCCTACAAGGCAGCAATGGGACACATTTATATTTTGGGACTGCAGCTACTAGAATACCACAGTAAGCATTCCAGATACAGGAGTCTTGGTGTTGTAGTCCAAAAAATAATTACTCTGGTCCACAATAAGAGACATCACGGAGAGAAGAAGGTGCTTGATTTCCATGATAAGGACTCCATGAAGCGCTCTTGTTGGTGTCATCCTTGCTGTCGCTGCTGTCATTATTTTTGTCAATGTTGCTGTTGTTAAGGTGGCATACATGGCTCCTTTTCTCTGTTTTATACTCAAGGATGGTGAGATAGAGTAAGATGTGGTAGGTTTCTTCCTGGGTGTCTTCATGACAATACAGCAGGACTGTAACTAGGATGAAGCAACTGGGACAATGCCCCAGGGCAATAAAATCTAGAGGGCACCAAATTCTAGAAATGAATGGGCTAGTGAGTTTTAGGAAAATAAACAGCAACACCTCTCAGCCATGTTCACTTCCCTCGCTTTTTTTAAACATAAACTTTTTGTTTGTTTAGGAGGTGTGTCACATTCCCCTCCTCCTTTTTCATGGAGGGCCCGCACCCATGCTTTACAAGGGAGCAGGTGGGAGAGAGTGCCACTCACTCCAGGTGTGAACAGGTCTAGCTATGGCTTTGCAATTTAGGGCCCAACCGAAGAAGCAGACACGTCCATAAAGCTAGCAAGCAATCCACCAAAACACCCAAGAGATTTCTGATAAAGAGCCCTATACGTTACCTCGCAATGGGGCCAGACAATCATTGCTACCTTCTGCTATCAACCCACTCATTATTCTGAGACTGCAACTCTCAGAGGTTTGCACTGGATGTTTTTAGAGCTCCTGGCATGTGAGATCCTTTAAAGCATGGCTCAGAAATCTACGATCCCTCAACCTTTTTTAATGCCAAATCCCATAAGAGCCAGCCAGCCAGCAAAAGACCAGGGATCCAGATTGAGGGGATCTGTAGTGAAGCGACAACTGGGAGAACACAAATTGTCCACCCTGACTTTAAATTATCTTTAACTTATGTTACTATTATTTTTACTAGTTCTATTTTTAATCACCTTCTCATTTAAAAAAAAGTACCTGGCAACATATTTAACAATGAAGCCATTACAATCGTCAAATCATTGGCCCTTTCAAAGAAGAGCCATCCAAGAGAATTAATGTCCCATCCTCTGAACCACAAATGAGCATTTTATTCATTGCATGATGAAAAATCACTGTTTGAATTTGTGGAAAGAAAGAATACTTACTGTAGATTGCAATCCTAAATGTTTTTCCTAAGGAGTAAGTCCGACTGACTCCAGCAGGATTTTCATGGCACAAGAAGGGAAGGAAACATCCTTCCAGATGTTGTTGCACTGTAACTCCTAGAAACAGCACATAGCCAGGCTAACATCTGGAGGATCACATGCTATTGCTGTATACATTTGCAAGGGCCTTGTCTAGTACTATCCGCTGCAGTGGTTTTCAACCTTTGGTCCTCCAGCTGTTTTGGACTTCATCTCCCAGAAGCCCCAGTTACCATGTCCAATTGTAAGGGATTCTGGCAGTTGAAGTCCAAAGCAGCTGGAGAACCAAATGTTGAAAACCACTGGTTGCTTATCTGGCAAGCAGAGATGGGGAGGGTTGCTTCTGGGGACTACAACTCCCAGAATGCCCAGGACAACATGGTTACAGATCTTCAGCAACAAAGACTCATGCCTCTTCAAAACAAAAATTCACCAGAATCAGCTATGTTTATCTTGGGAGAATAATAATGATAAGCACAGAGGGGAAACATGTATAGAGAAGGATTATATAGTATGCTAATAATTCATTAGACAACCTAATGCTAGTTAAATGTGCTAATCCATTTAATTTTTTCATCCATTCCTCTCTCTTATCTCTGTTGCCAGTGGAACTTCCCTTGCATGCTGCTTAAGCCAAATCTGCATGTTAATAAAGGATTTTACCTGTAATTCAAGTTTTAATCCCTTAGTAGTCAATCCTAATGCAGGCAAGATGTCAATGATGGCAGTTCAGAGACGGACTTTGCAGTCTGACCCATTTCCTCATGTTCTCTCACCTAAGAAAAGTTGAAGCCTTTTGGAGCAGGGTGAGACACCAGTCTCCTTCCAAGAGCCCCCCCCCTCCTCCCAAGACAATGGCAGGATGGAAGAAGAAGACCTTCATGTACATTTCACAGCCACTTAGTTATCTTAGTTGACCAAATACAGGCATATCCTGAGAACAGTTACAGTTTTCATTTTATTTCAGACAGTAAAAAATGAGGACAACTAATCTTTTGATGCTATCCATCCTAAGACTCTATTTGTCTTTCCCACAAGTCCCTTATTCCATGTAATCTTGCATTAGAACAACTGAAGCAGAAACGGGCAATTATTGTCTCTCTTGAACAGAGGTTCCCAACCTTGGTCCTCCCAGAAATCCTGACCAGCATAGCTCATGGTAAAGGCTTCTGGGAACTTTAGTCCAAGAACTAATTCCAAGGGTCCAGAATCTGGGCGTAGTCCTGGACCAGGCCCTCACCATGGCAGCCCAGGTGGCTGCTGTGTCCAGGACTGCTTTTTTACACCTCTGACAAATAGCCCAGATTTGTCCGTATCTCGATGGGGACTCCCTCAGGACTGTTGTCCAAGTGTTAGTGATCTCGAGGCTAGACTATTGCAATGCGCTGTACATGGGGTTGCCCTTGAGTCTCCTTTGGCGATTGCAGCGGGTACACAATGCGGCGGCCAGACTAGTGGCGGGTGTGCACTGGTTCGACCACATTACCCCAGTTCTGGCTCGTCTGCATTGGTTGTCCGTTGCATCCCGAATCAGATTCAAGGTCTTGGTTTTAATTTATAAAACCCTCCATGGCCTGGGACCTGACTACCTGGCAGAGCGGATCCCACAGCGGTCAACATCGGCCTAACTGGCTAGGTTGTCGCGGGCGCACACGCTGCGGGTGGCCACGCCCAGGGAGGCTCGCAAAACGTCCACCTGGACTCAACCCTTCTCTGTGGCTGGCCCGGCCCTGTGGAACCATCTCCCCAGCAAAGTGTGCCTTGCACAGTCCCTGCCAGCCTTTAGAAAAGCATTGAAGACCATGCTCTTCCCAGAGGCATTTGATAACTTAATTTAATTTAATTTAATTTAACTCATTTAACTTTTTTTCCTGCCATCTGCCTTTTGCTTGTGTTTTATTGTTTAGTTAAGTGTTTTAAACTGTGACATATTTACATTGTTTGATTCTCTGTTATATATTTGTCTGCTGTGAACCGCCCGGAGTTCCTTCGGGAAGACGGGCGGTATACAAGTCCAATAATAAATAAATAAATAAATAAATAAATAAATAAATAAATAAATAAATAAATAAACATATATGTGAGGACCCAAGGTTGAGAATCATTGCTCTAGAACAGCAGTTCTCCACCTGGGGGTTGCAACCCCTTTGTGGGTTGAATGACGCTGCCACAGCGGTTGCTGCTGAGGCAAGAAATCAGCTGCAGCGGCGTAAAGCTGCGCGGCGCTGCCATGCCTGGGCCACATGGGCCTGGGTGCCGGCTGGCCTGACATGCATGGGGAAGCAGAGGGTAGGGGTGGATTCCACCCTTTGCCCCACCTGCAATGCAGGCATGTTGGTGATGCACCTGCACCACCCCTGCCCAAGGCTGACCGCATGGCAGAGAGGACATCTTGCCCACCCAGCCGCAAACAGCTGGACCACACAAGGCCGCTCGGGCTTCATGGGAGTGGTGGTGCAGGAGAAGGCATGGGTCGGTCCGGGACCAGCAAAGTCCATGTTGATGGCAGGAGGGCACTCCCTGCAGCCCTGATAGGGTAGGGAACTGAGCCCCGGGGGTGGCCAGGAGCACATGCAGAGAAGCGAGCAGGGTGATGGTCATGGTGGCAGGCCCACCCGGCCTGGCCTTAATGGGCCAGGTGGAGAGGGCAGGCCTCCGTTAGGCAGATGAGGCTGGGGGAGCAGGATGGCCGCAATGCATGGTGGTGAGGCAGCTGTGGCACGTTTTGACCCCTCATGATGGTTGTTGCTTTTTTTCTTATCTGGTGGGTGAGCCTGAATCGGGGTGGGAGGGCCACGGTGGGTTTTGACCCCTTGCGATGTTTGTTGCTTTTGTTTTTAATCCGGTGGGTGAAGCTGAGGGGTCGCGTCATTAGGAAGGTTGAGAACCCCTGCTCTAGAAGATGCCATGTTGTAGCTTTCAACAGCCTCAGTGCAACTACTGGTCAGGGATATGATGGGCATTATGTCCACATATGTATGCTGCCATTTACCCTGCATAACTCCAGAAGTCTGGCTTAAATAAAAGACGGGGTTAGTTGAACAAAAATGGATTAATGAATTTTAGATAATTAAAACCCCTGTATCATGCAAACACCAAGAATCTGTAATCTTCCCTAGACAGGCCAGGGATTCCGAATTCTGCTGTCTGGGACATGAAGAAAGAAGAGAGAAAAGCTGAATGAACAGTGTGTTAAAAAAAAGAAGAAGACTGGTGGGCAAAATCGCAGTTGCAATCAAGGTTCAGTAAAGATAAAAAAGAAGGTTTTTATATGCAGAAAACTGAATTTGATATATTGTTTTTGGGGAGCGAAGAGAAATTTATTAGGAAAATGTATAAACATCTATTGGAGCGTAAAACCGAGGATGAAATTGTTAAAGATTGTATGATTAAGTGGGCTCAGAATATAGGACATAATATTGAGATAGATAACTGGAAACAACTTTGGGAAGTTAATATTAGGTATATCAGAGCGACTAGCTTGAAAGAAAACGTATATAAAATGTTTTATAGGTGGTATATAACACCACAAAAATTAGTGAAAATGTTTGGAAACGGATCTGATAAATGTTGGAAGTGTAAGGAGAAAGAAGGAACCTTCTATCACATGTGGTGGACATGCACAGTGATTAAAAATTATTGGAAAAGAGTACATGAGATGTTACAGAAAATATTGTGTTGTGTGATACCATTCAAGCCAGAAATATTTTTGTTAAATATCATGCCGGAAATTAAAGATTATAATAAGAAACATTTATTAATGTATATGTTAACTATAGCTAGGATTCTGTTGGCAAAATACTGGAAAACAAAGGACTTACCGGAACAACATGAGCTTCTGGACAGATACTTGGAAACAGCAGAAATGGACATTTTGTCAGAAATACTCAAGGAGAAAGACCTACAGAAGGCAAGAGAACGCTGGAGACCTCTATATGTTTTCTATGAGAAAAAAGATGCTAATAGACTCTGATCCATAGTAGACTGAATTTATATTTAGATTTGAGATCAAGATTGGTAATGAGGTGTATTTCTATGTAAGGTTTCCTTTTTATTTATAACAATAATAAAAATTAAAAAAAAAAAAAGAAGAAGAATATACAATGAGAAGATGAACGAGGAAGAGATGGAGGAAAAGAGCAGAAAAGAAACAAAGAGCCAGGGTTACATTTCTAACCAAAGGTGAAAGTGGTATTTCTACTAAAGTAGTCATGTGTGGTTAGGTCAATTTTGATCCATGGTTTTTTCCTGGTAGAGAATGCTCAAAAATGATTTACCCTCCCCTTTTTCTAAGGCTGATTCACAGAGGGCTCCGTAAGGATTCGAACTCCTCTAACATCTAGCTCTTCAGCCAGTTACTTAGACTGTTACTACTATTAGTATAACATAAGGTCCTCCCATCCTGCTGAGAACACAGCCCCATTTTTCTCTGTAGCTCTTTTCCCCCCAGCTCCTTTCTCTCTTAAAAGACTTTGTCAATGAATAGGGTTTGCTCTGGAGTCTCACTTTGTTGTATACAAACCCGCTGTTAAGGAAAAAAATGTCGTCGGGTGGTCTGTGCAGTAGCTGGGGCCAGGAAAAGCATTTCCCGTTCCCTTAGCTCAAGCCAAGATTTAATTTCAGATGGGTTTTATGTTTGGTTAAAAAAGAAATCTGGCCTATTTTAGGAACCATTACGAGATAAGAAGGTGTGATGATGAATGGAAATATTCTTCCGCTTTAGTAGTGATTTATTTCGTTTCTATCATTAATTCATGCTGTAAATCGTGTTTCCATGGCCAGCCCTCATTGTTCACAATATTTTCCACCTTTTCCTATAGTTCACGGCATCACTCCTGCTGGATGGTTCTGCCTGGAGTGCAAAATGGGTGGTACCCGTATGGGTCACCACATGTGCCGTTGAAAGACAAAGAGGCATATGATTCGGTGTGGGTTGAAGAACTATTCACTGTGAGCACACAGGATTAAAGTGGAAGGCTCTGTCCATGGGCAGCTACTGTCATGTGGTATCAAGTCTTAGGTGTGCCATTGTTTTATAGCAGAGCTGTTCCTGTGCTCTTCACACCCTCTTGATAGGCACTGTTTCTTTTTAGACAGTCCAGCAAATCCTTAGTGTCAAAACTCCTTGAGACCCTTTCCATAACACAGCAGTGGCTGTGCTTCCGAACTGTCCACCCAAGGCAGTAAATCAGATAGGCAGAAATAGACAGTGCTATTCAGACATTGTATAATCTGGATTAAGAATATACACAAGAACAGGAGCATGCAACCATGGCCCCTTCATTCTCTGTATAAAGAGGTATATGGGGACCCCAACACAGAGAGCTTTTCCCGTGCATAGAGGCCATCCATGGACTCGGGGACTTAGGTTTTCATGGTTCCAAACAGAGATGGACACAGACTGGGGAAACGGTGGTTCATGATGGTTCATTGCTATTCACAAATCACGAACCACAAACTTTCACAAACGTTCTGCCAAAACAAACCATTTTGTAGTTTGTGTGATTTGGAACTTCCAGCGATAGACTAACCTCCATGTGAGTTGGAGATGGCAAACTTGCACCCACCTGCCTCAAGTTGGATGAAAATTATATTTGGGATGCTCAAGTTACAGCCCCAGAAGGCAGGAAAGTGTTCTTTAGCATCTGGCTTGGAGAAAACTAAACCAGTGGTTCATATGAGGGAACTTGAGACAGGGTGTTGCTTATCATGAGGTAGACTGGGGAGAGAACAGAAAGGGGGCAGAACAAATGGACTGGATAGCTAAGCATCCTGTTCTTGTGCCCGCTGTCTCAAGAGTGAAACTACATGCAGAACTGCCCAGGGTGTGGCTCCTATAATCACCTGCTTCCAGAGTGCAGATACGGAGCTCATGACTTGCCTGTCTAACCTGACAATCAATCCTGCCCAAAGTTCTCTCTAGGTCCACCCCAGTGTTGCTTAGGAAACTCATTGAGTAACTTCAGGCTATCTATCCAGGGACAAAGCACCCAAAAAGGAAGCAAACAAATAACCAGTGCCAATAATGGTGTGGTGTTTCATTTCATTCTTAACAGGTGTGTTTCCCCAACGTGCCTTGAAACAAACCACAGAACAGTTTGGGAGGTGGAGTTGCTTTGTTGTCCGTTTCATGCCCATCTCTAGGTCCAAATCATATAGGGAGCTTTCACTCAGAAAGTGGGGGGGGGCTCTCATCTTCAGTTTGTTCCTTTCCATGTGAGTAGAAGAGCAACTATGGGGCTAGGGACAGAATTGCACTACAATAAATAAATAAATAAATAAATAAATAAATAAATAAATAAATTACAATGTTATTGAGGGAGATGTGAAAAGCTGCATATTCGTTTTATCACTCATAAATTCCAAACATTGTTCAACACAGGAATGAGGACTGTGAGACTTTTCCAAGCTCAGCTTCTCCTTTATGTGCCAAAATAACTTAGTCAGCCTTACTTTGCCTCATGATTTGGGTCTGGTCGGGATGCCACATGTTCCTCTGCCCCAGGGGCCAGAGGTAGTGGGATGTCCTTGTGAACAGGCCAGAATATATCAATGAACGTAGCTCATTTCATTTTATCAAAGCACCAGCTTTCACATCCTAACACTTCTGGTAGTACCCTGGAGCTTCATTAGTCATCATCCAAAGTGGGGGAACTGGCAAAGAAAGTGTGCCTTCAGCAAGGCATTTTTAGAAAAGAAATAATTAAGAATCTCTTCAGATTTAAATCAACACTACGCTCAACAGAGTTAATCCATCTTTAGCCTGGAAGGGTTGGAAGAGCTCCTCTGTATTTATGGCAAGCCCAGATTGCAGACTCAGTACAAGGGAGACTCAAACCAATGTGAAATTCAATGAAAACGTGGGTTTATTTTCTGTTTTTAAGAACACATTGGCTTGCTCGCTTGCACAACCCAAATGGATATAGAAGAATGTACAGCAACACAATCGGAGAATGAAAAAGTTTTGGATCCAAAATCACAGAATCTTATATTCAAGAGTGCCAATGTTTCTGCCAACCCAGCAGAAACAATAGTGCAGGTCAGGATCCAAATTACCACAGTACAACAAGTAACTTTCCTCCTCTCTGATTAAAATCTGTTGTTTCTGTAGTCTCAGTTATAGAGAGATGGCACAGACTGATCACATTTCTTTTAAAAACACTATTTAGAGACAAAAAAAACTAGATATGGGCACAAAATGAAAAACAAAATGCTGCTTCGTCGTTTCATTACGTAATGAATTACATTGTTACATAAAACGGTAGGATGTGTTTTGTTAGGAAATGAAACACAATTTTTTCCTTTAGGAATGAAATGATTCATCCTAGAGGAACCAAAATGGCAGGGGGCTTCTTTGGATTCTTCCCTGAAACCCCTGAAATTTGGAGATGTTTGGTGTTCAGGGGCTCAGTTATTAAACTCCAAAGGGGGTCCCCCTAGGAGAAAATCATTTCTAATTGAGTTGGGAAGCTGCTAATCACTCACCCATGGGGGAGGCTATTATTGGCTTCCAACTCAATTAGAAATGTTTTTTCCTAGGAGGACCCTCTTTGGGGTTTAATAACTCAGCTCCCTGAACCCCAAACTCTCCAAATTTGGGGGCTTACAGGGAAGAGTCCAAAGAAGCTTCCCTGCCATTTTGGTGCCTCTAGGACCCAGGGGAGCCATTAACAAATTGTTTCATTTCATTTCATTATGAAACTACTTTAAAAATTCATTAGTAATGAAATGAAACACTGTATTTTCATTTTGTGCCCATCTCTAAAGAAAAGGTGTTGTTCCATAGCCACATCTGAATCAAATGATAAATAGTTTGTGGTGGCTCATCCATAGATGCCACCATTCCTTCAATGTTCTATACCAGTGATTCCTAACCTTGGGTAACCCAAGTGTCCTCGGACTGCAGCTTCCAGAAACCCCAGCCAACAAAGTCAGTGGTGAAGGCTTCTGGGAGCTGCAGCCCATGGACACCTGGATGGAGTTCACAAGGTCCAAAATCTATTCTTCAATATTCCTGTCCCATCTTACCCCCTTTAATATTTTTAGAAAAAAATTATTGTTCTGAAAGTCCCCTTTGGTTCTCTAGGTGGCATGGGGGAATCTTGTCCTGGTGGGCATTGGTGACCCTTGGATTGTTGACATTTACCCACCATTCCCCAATGGAATGAGGGCAAAAATGCCCTTACAATTTGAGTTCAGCTCAAAATTTGCCACCCTTTCTTTGATTTACACTTTTCAGACCACCTACAGAAAAGCCATGGCTTGCACTCTGGAAACTGCAGTGGATGCACCAAAAAGAAAGGTGAACATCTGAACAGGGCTCACGGGGAAAAGCAACTCTTTCAAATGCAGGCAGATCACTGCATAAACACACTTTAGTCAAAGGAAGGGTGTTGCCGTGTAATGAGCACCATTTAAAACATGCATACATTCAGGATAGGGAGGGGGAAAAGGTGGACACCATCCCTTTTACAAAAATGGTCATCTGATGGAAACAGGAAAGGAGTGCATCTTAGAAAACAAATGCCCCTCGTGTCAAAGGACCAATGTGCCTCTAAGAATCCAGGAGAAACAGCCATTTTAGCTATAGGAGCCAAACTTGCACAGTATATTTGGCCCTACATAAACTTATTTATAACCAGAGAGGAGCAGCACAGCTTTATAGTCATTTATGGCATGCGGATCATGTTGTCTTTACTGTCCTAACTTATCTATGACCAGAGATGGGGAAGGTTACTTTTGGGGATAGCGTCTCACAAACTACACCGACCAATGCAGGTTCTCTAGCAGTTACAAATAGTTTTTCCCATCTCTGGATTAAACCATCTCCCCCTCCCTCCCTCCCACCTGGGCAGGCATCCACCACAGCAAACAGAAAATAAACAGATCAATGTTTTCTCATCATGCAAATGAAGTAGCTGGCAAAACCTTCCTTGATGCTGAATACAGGAGCCTTCCAGGGAGAAAAGTGCATAACCTTTATTGAACACACTGCAAGGCAAAGCTAAGTGTGGGAGAGGCCAATCGGATCTTAGAATACTGGTTTTTTAAAATAATGTGGGTTGTCTTTATAGTGTCTGAAACATAACCCGTTGATGTTACTCTTTTTGTACTGAAAAAGTAGCTCATTACATAACTAGTTGTGCTGATTATTAGTCTCCTGTTACTTTCTGTTTCTCTCCATTACCATAGATGGAAGAATCTTAAGAGAGATAAGAGAATGGCAGGATGTGTGTAAAAAAAACATGTCCAAATGCATCCAAAACCACATTTAAATGCTTTTAAAAAGTAACCTCTGGAAGTAACTAGAAAACATTATTCATTAATAAATGCATGTTGTTCCTGTTCATCACCTCCAAACTAAATCATCATCGGTGTCATCGTCGTCGTCGTCATCATCATCATCATCATCATCATCATCATCAAACTGTTGAACTAGCCAGCCAGCTCCAAAACCAATTAGCTCCCACCAATTGCGTCACTTATTGTGTATTATGTTCTGTAGCTACAAGAGTTCTTTCTGACACAACTGTGCACAAGTTGACAGTTGTTTTCAGTCTGCATCCATATACTAATATGGGATCTGACTTACGTACTATAAACACCTGCTGGTGAATGGCCTTTCCAGTAGATATTCAGCACTCTGTGGGAGGAAAAAATGCTCATTGTACAGATAAACACTATTCCTAGAACAGTGATGGTGAACCTTTTAGGGACCGAGTGCCCAAACTGCAATTCAGAACTCACTAATTTTTTTGCAAAGTGCCCATACAGCTATTTAACCTGAATACAGGTGGCTGTGGAAGGGCAATGTCAGGAGCCCACAGAAAGGACTCCGAGGGCCACTTTTGGCACCCGAGCCATAGGTTTGCCAACACTGTCCTAGTAAATACCTAGAAGAATGAAATCAATAGATAGAAATTCACAACAAAGACAATGTAAAAGGCATGGGCTAGAGATTAAACACAAAGGAAACAGCATAGGGCTAAACTACAGAAGACTCAGCTAGCAAGTTCTATTTTAGTAGTTTGCTTCTACAGCAGTATTCCCCAGCCTGTATCATTTTGAATTATCCCAGGGGTTTGTTTGTTTGTTTGTTTGTTTTTCTTTGTTTGTTTAGAATATTTAGAATATTTTATCCCGCCTTGGAAAAGGACCCAAATTGACTTACAATAATGAGGGACATTATACAGTCCAGAATATTTAAGACATATTCAGATTAAGAGCAGGGAATTAGGAGACACATCTTAGAATATTAAAATGTAACATTAAAGCAACAAAGAGCACACAAAATAAAAAAATCCATTATGAGGTTTGAAAATTAACTGGAATTACTGTTCTTGTGAAATCAGTCAATGCAATCATGTATGATAATCAATATAAAAGTCACATAGTAAATAGTCCATCATTCAGGTAAAGCTTGCCTGAAGAGGAAGGTCTTTGCCTGCTTCCGGAAAGACAGCAGAGACAGGGCAATCCTGGCTAGAGATGGGCAGGATGTGTGTAAAAAAATATATAACGAAATAACGGAACAAATTTTTTTGTTTTGTGCCCATCTCTAGTCCTGGCCTCCAGCAGGAGGGAGTTCTAGTCTGGAAGTAGCAACAGAGAAGGCCCTATCATGTGTTCTTTTGAGGCGCACCTGTGAAGGTGGTGGGATGGAGAGAAAGGCCTCTCTTGATGACCTTAGCACCCGAGCTGGTTCATACTGCAAGATTCAATCATTGAGGTAGCTTGGACTCAGGCCATTTTGTGCTTTGTAGGTTAAGGTCAGCACTTTGAATTGTGCCCAATAGCTGATTGGCAGCCAGTGGAGCTGGTTTAATAGGGTAATGTGATCTCTGTAACCCTCCCCAGTCAGCAATCTGGCTGCTGCATTTTGGACCCATTGAAGTTTCTTGAGACTTCCCATCGGTAGCCCCACATACAGCGCATTACAGTAGTCCAGCTGGGACATCAATAACCATGTGTCACAGTGGCCAGAGCAGATTTCTCAAGGAACAAACATAACTAGCGTACTACCTTTAATTGTGCAAATGCACTCTTGGCCACAGCTGTGACCTGGGCATCTAGGCTCACGGAAGAGACCAGGAGCACCCCCAAGCTACGCACCACTTTTTTCAATTGGGGGTAATCCCATCTAGAGATGGACACGACTAGGGAAAATGACGCTTTCGAGTTGTCGTGTGTCGGAGGCAGTCCGTTTAGGCTCGTTTCCGTTTTTTGCGAAATTTCGCAAAAATTAGTTGGTTTGTTTTTTGTTTTTTCATTGTCATTAGTACTGGTTTGGGGGGGTTAGCGGGCTCCTGGAGGGAGCTGCAGGAGTCAGCCAGAGCCACAAGTGACGGACTGGCAGACTCTTTGCACCCGCTGTGTCTCACGTACTTGCATGTAGTGCAATGCAAGTAGATCTGGCTTAGGGTTAAGACGGGTTAGCGCAAAGGCTAGGGTTAGGCTAGTTACGGGTGAGGTTAGGGTGAGTATTGGGGTGCACCTTTGGGTGCCTCTCTGACCCACTTAGAAGGACAGTGTACTGGCGTATGGCTTAGGCTTAGGCTTAGGGTTCGGGTTTGGGCTACGATTAGTGGGCTGTTTATGCCCGATTGGCACATCCCAGAAATCTCTGTGGTCAACCTGGCCAAGTGGCCATGCGATTGGTGGAAAATTTGCATGGTCCACTCCCATGGGCGAGCCCATCCTTGCAAATGTGCAGGTGTAAAAAAATAAAATAAAATAAAATAAAATAAAATAAAATCAACGGAGACTTTTTTTTTTTTGAAAAAAATCCACTGCTTTTTTTTCAAGAAAAACCCTAATTTTTGCTGTTTCTGTGGTGCTGTAAAAATTCAAAAAATATTGCATTTAAAATAGGCAAATTTTCGCCCTCATGTTTCTGTGGTGCTTTGGTGGGGCTTTTGCATGGTCCACTCCCATGGCAATCCCATCATTTCAAATAAAATAAAATAAAATAAAATAAAATAAAATCAACGGAGACTTTTTTTTGGAAAAACCCCTGCTGCTACTGCAAAAATTCAAGCATTTAAAATGGATGCGCCCTCCCAGCCTGGTACCAGCAGCGCAGCAGTTTGGATCCCCCGCACTAGGCAAGGAGATGCGCCCTCCAGCCTGGTACCAGCAGCGCAGCAGTAGCAATAGCCAAATAAAACCAAATAAAACACCCTTCTGGCCTGGTAGGTGCCCTCAGACAGTTTTCGCCTACTTTTAGGGCCGGGAATTGGTGTTTTTTTAACTTTTAAAAACTTTTTTTCTGTGCCGCTTGGCATTGCGTGATCGCCACGATGCAAGTAACGAGCACGACAAATCAGACCAAATTGTTCGTTCGTCGGTTCGAGCTCGAATTCTGGCGGAGTAATTCCCATTACCATTTCCGTAGAGTAACGGATACGAGTAACGGAAACGGGAATACCGCTAAGTCGTGCCCATCTCTAATCCCATCCAGTACAGGTTGCATCCCTATCCCTTGATCTACTTTTTGACTGACCAGAAGCACCTCTGTCTTGTCTGGGTTTAGTTTCAGTTTGTTCTTCCTCATCCAGTTCATTACCAAAGCTAAGCACTGTTCTGAAGTCGAAATAGCTTCCTTGGAATCTGGAGGTGATGAGAGGTAGATTTGAGTAGTGTCTTCAGCCTACTGGTGACACTTCACCCCAAAAACTCTGAATAATTTCTCCCAGTGGTTTCAAATAAATGTTAAATAACATAGGAGACAGAACAGAACCCTGTGGGACTCCGCATGTCAGTGGCTGTGTTGTTGAACATGAGTCCCCATTTTCTGCATTTTCTCCTGCAGGAAAGACTGAAACCACCATAAGACAGTGCCCCCAAGTTCAGAGAGATGTGTCAGGAGGATGCTGTGGTCAATAGTGTCAAAAGTAGCTGAGAGGTCTAGTAAAACCAAAAGGGACACAGATCCCCTATCCATTTCCCTGCGTAGGACATCTACCAAGGCAACCAGTGCCATCTCAGTCTCATAACCAGGCTTGAAGCCAGATTGAACTGGATCCAAATGCTGTATCTTATTTCATCCAGAAACCTCTGGAGCTGCGAGGCCACAACCTGCTCTAGGACTTTACCCAAGAATGGAATGTTAGATACCGGTCGGTAGTTGTTTTCTTAGATAGGGATGGGCACAAAATGAAAAATGAAATGCTGTTTCATCATTTTGTTACATAATGAAATGAAACAAAACGAAATGAGGAAGCAGCATTTCATTACAGATTAAATGAAATGGTTGTTTTTTCCATTGAAATGAACCGTTTCATTCCATCTGTAAAAGGGGTCCCTTACCTGCAGGGTGGCCGCCGGTGCTGGAGCCCAGGAGAGGGAAGAGGAGAGGATGGGCCACTGCCACCACTCCAGTGCTCCCCACCTCCTCTCAGCCAGGCTTCTTAGCTGGGAGATGGGAGATTGACTCCCCTGGGTCCTAGAGGCAGGGCATTTGGTGCCAGGGAGCCATTTTCAGAGGGTTTCTGCTGAGCTGTCTATGGCTGGACCCTTTTAAACCTGGCCCAGTCAGCACCAAGGAATCTCCCTGGTGCCGACTGGGCCAGTTTTAAAGGGATCCAGCCATTGACAGCTTGGCAGGAGCTCTCTGAAAATGGTTGGGTGGGCATTTCTGGTTGATTGCACTGACCAGTCGACACCAAATGGCTCCCAGGCACCAAATCTGGTACCTCTAGCACCCAGGGGAGCTATTTCGTTTTGTTTCATTTCATTTTGTACAATTTTTTAAAAAACATAAGAAACAAAATGAAATGAAATGGGTGGGCATGAAATGAAATGAAACGTCATTTTTCTGGTTTGTGCCCATCCCTATTCTTGGTTCTAAAGAGGGCTTTTTAACAGCGATTTTAGTATTTCTTCCTTCGAGGTGTTCCACTGACTTATCTTTGTTAAACATGTGTTTTAAAATTATTTGAGTTATAATAGCTTTGTTTGATAGATGCTTCCCGGATTCTACCAAAACAAAAAACAAAAAATAGCATCACAAAAACCTGGTGAAAGATTCAGCTGATTTTCTCCCCAGGTTGGATCCATGTTGAAAGCCAATGAAGCTGTGTCCTTTTGTTGCACTTTAAATACCAATAAAACTCCTACAGCAATGACTACTCTGTCGTTTATCACTGAGAATAGCAGAGGACTTTCAATATGCCAGAAGGTCTTGCCATTTGTCAAATTAACAGATGGTTTTCATAGCTGTTACTTTCCCTGAATCAACAATCAATGTTCCATCTCTCCCTCTATTCTTCCATTCCCATACTCTTGAAAATTTCACTTTCAAGCTGGCAACACTGGAAAATATTGTGCCTATTAATCATCCCTTGCTCTCTGATCTACCTGGTGAGATTTCTGCACAGGAATTGCCATCCTCCCAAGGTACAGAATCAAATTCTGAACTTCACATGCACAATCTGCAGCAGAGCAGGTATGGGAGCGTGCCTCTCCAGCTTGAATTTAAGCCTGTTTTTCACACTTGACAAATTATTTTTGGTTCGTGGGCTGTTTTTCCTTGGAGCAAACTCAAATGAAGGTAGAACAAGATGCACTTTGCAAAATTAGCAACACAGGGAGACAGTAAGGTGGAGAGCAAACTAGCTGAAGAGATGGAGAGATTCTTATGGCCTGACTGCATTGTCCCAAAGAACAGTTCCACACGTAGGTGATATTGCACACACCTGTGAAACCAAATAATTATGAATTAAAGCAAACAATTCCTAAGCGAAAAATAAGAGAATGGCAAGGGAGGGGCAATTAATATCAACTGTATGCATATCTGCTGCTTTTTTAAAGACCAACGTCATCTGTTCGGTTAACTGATACTGTATTTCTGGCATTGTTTTTCTTATTTTTTAAAACATAAGCATCTGTAATAATCAAACAATCCATTTCTTTGGTTTGCAATCCCCTTCACGGGTGAAGCACATAGACACTGCATGTGACATCATTCTTAGACTTGCAGATATTAAGAGTGCATTACTGTCTATTTTAAATGGTGCTTCAGAAAGTAACAGATGCAAAATTAGCCCAACATGATTTGGTTTGGGCTCAGAAGTCAGCCAACAACCTGACCTTTCCCTCAATAAATGGGATTAACAAAAGCCATTAAACTAGAGAGTATGGCTGTGTGCTGATGCGTGAAAACTGCACTTTCCGATTGCAGAATTTTAAACGTCCTTCCATCAGCAAAGGATGGGAGAGGTGGACAGCTTGTTTGGCGACATACCTCTGAAGAATTTTATCTCTGAAGATTGCTGTTGGATGAATACTGCAATGGTGGCCCTGTTCGGTCATTTAGAAAATGTGTGGAAATTGCATGTGCTGAGGGGATTATACTAGCCCTGTCAGCATTTTCAACACAGAGAAGTGACTATCTGTGAAGATGGAGGGTGCTCTCTCTGTGAGCTCTCCATGTGAGCCAGACCATGGAATTCTTTTTTCTAGTTCAGGGTCCTATAGACAGAGCCCTTTACCTCACTTTAGGCTGGTTCTTTGACATGCTTAAGGTGGCAATGGAAGGGAATACAACTGAGGAATCCCCCTTCTCAGGGCCTGTGTGAGGAGAATGAACTACTAGGCAATGGCAGGAATAGGATTAGTGTCAGTGAGGTAGAAAGTCCAATGAAAGCCCACCTTAGAGACAAGAATTAGGAATGTGACAAATACAGTAGGACCCTGGTATCCACTGGGGATTGATTCTAGGCCTTCCTGTGGATAATGAAAACCATGGATAAGAGAGAACGCCTGACCACCCACCTCCAAACTGCTGTTTCCTGACAGTAGCTTGCTTTACACCTGCTATTTGTGACAATAGCTGGCTTTACAGCTGCTGTTTGTGAAAATAGCTTGCTTTGTGGCTGCTGAATTATTTAATTTTTTTCCTCTGCCAACCGTGGATAACTGAATCAGTGGATAATGAATCAGTGGATACGGGGGTCCTGTACAGAAGAAATCTGTCATTCTTTGTGAGTTCCTGACCCTTGTCATGCTGAGATTGTGACCCTTGTCTTTTTCCACCCCCATTTTTGTTTCATCTTTGTTATGCACAGGGAACAATTACATTGTGCAACTAAATGCTTTTTTGCACTGAATCGTAAATAGAAAAGATGCCAAACTGTGCAGGAAGTACACAAATACTGTGCAGCATCTTTCTTTCTTTCAGGTGAGTCTAATTCAAGAAAGATTTATTTATTTATTTATTTATTTATTTTCAAATTTCTATACCGCTCCTTCTTCCCAGAACGGGAACTCAGGGCGGTTTACAGGCCAAATATCATCAAAGCAGGGACAAATCCTATGGGAAGGATAGGCGGAATTAAGAAAAAAAAAGCCTACTCTAGTCATTATTAAAGGCGTCAGTAAAGAGTAAGGTTTTTAAACCTCTTTTAAAGGACGCCAATGATGGAGCCTGTCGCAATTCCCTCAGCAATTTGTTCCAGCAGGACGGACCCACCACCGAGAAGGCCCTCCCACGAGTACTTGCTTTGCGGGCCTCCTTCGGGGGGACAGTCCGGAGGGAAAGTGCCAAAGATGAACGGGTGGGTCGGGCTAGATTTGATTGTCGGTGAAGGCGCTCTGCCAGATAATCAGGGGCCAAGCCATGGAGGGTTTTGTAAACCAAAACCAACACCTTGAACCTTATTCGGGAGGCAACGGGCAGCCAGTGGAGGCGAGCCAGGATGGGGGTGATGCGGTCAAACCGACGCGCACCAACCACCAGCCTGGCCGCCGCACTCTGGACCCGCTGCAATCTCCGAACAAGGTTCAAGGGGAGCCCCATGTAGAGAGTGTTGCAATAATCCAGCCTCGACGTGACCAGTGCCTGTACCACTGTCCTCAGGGAGCTCTCGTCCAGGTACGGGCGAATCTGGGCGATAAGCCTTAGATGGTAGAAGGCCGACCTGGTCACGGCTGACACCTGGGGTTCCAGGGTCAGACCCGGATCCAGGACGACGCCCAGATTCCTCACTCTTTGCGCCAGCTGGAGGGCGGACCCGCCCAGACTGGGAAGAGGGCCACAGTACCCATCCGGGTCGCCCCCGAAGAACATGGCCTTGGTCTTTCCCGGGTTGAGCCTGAGTCTGTGAGTCCTGGTCCAGTCCAAAACTGCAGCCAGGCAGCGATCAAGGGTCTCGACGGCCTCCACTGCACAGGTGGAAAAGGAGAGATTCAGCGTACTGATGACAGCAGACTCCAAAACTCCGGATGATCTCGGCCAGCGGCTTCATATAGATGTTAAAGAGCATTGGGGAGAGGGACGACCCTGAGGCACCCCACAAGAGAGTGTCCAGGGAGCCGACAACTCACCCCCAAGCTCACTGCGCTGGGTGCGGCCCTCAAGGAAGGAGCGGAGCCAGCCAAAGGCCAGACCTCCGATCCCCACCTCCGAGAGTCGCTCCAGCAGGATACCGTGGTCGACGGTATCAAAAGCCGCTGACAGGTCGAGAAGGACCAGCAGGGTAGAGCAACCCCCGTCGGCCCTCCTCAACAGATCATCGTGCAGAGCGACCAGAGCCGTCTCCATCCCATGACGCGGCCTGAACCCAGATTGGAAAGGATCCAGGATATGGTTCTCCTCCAGGAACGACTGGAGATCGCTTACTACCTTGCCCAAAAGGGAACATTGGCTATGGGACGATAGTTGGACATGTCGTCCACCGCCAAGCCAGGTCTTTTAATAATGGGCTTCACCACCGTCTCCTTCAGGGGATCGGGAAAAATCCCCGTCCCTGAAGGAGGCTGAGGCAATTAGCGTGCTCCCCTGCGATCTTAATCAGCCAGGACGGGCAAGGGTCGAACGGAGAAGCCGCTGGCCTGCAGTGTCCCAGGGCCCTGGAGGCATCCTCAGGTGTAACAGGCCCAAACTCAACAAACCGGGGCGACCGAGGCGGCCCAGTACCGGCCACGGCGGGGACAGGATCAGGGCAACCTGCATCCAGCTCAGAACGGATGGCCTCTATCTTAAATCTAAAGTGGGCTGCGAACGACTCGCTAGTGAAATCACTAGGAGGAGGCCCAGGTGGACCAGGATTGGTGAGGTCTCGAACCACCCGGAATAATTCTGCCTGGTGATTCAAGGCCTCACCAATTCTCAGGGCAACAAATGATCTCCTAGCCGCCCTTATCGCTCGAGAATAGCGACTGGTCGACACCTTAACCGCAGCCCAATTTGATGCCGTTCGAGCATTCCGCCATCTGCTCTCTAGCCTTCTCCACTCTTGCTTCATTGCCCACAACTCCTCGGTAAACCAAGGGGAGGAGCGGGCTCGGCATCGGATCAGGCGCTTGGGGGCGATCCGGTCCACTGCCCCAGCCACTTCCTCAAACCACCTGTTGACCAGGGAGTCGACCGGGTCGTCATCCAGACCGTCTGGCAAGACCCCCAGGGCCTCCGAGAACCGCACAGGGTCCAGGAGCCCCCGGGGGCGGGCCCAGATGGAAGGGCCCTGCTCCCCGCGAGGTGGGGTGGCAATAGCCAGGGAAAAGGTCAGCAGATAATGATCTGACCATGACACGGGACGGGTGAGCAAGCCCCCGACCCCCAGATCAAAACCCGTCGACGTGGAGGCAAAAACCAGGTCCAGTGTATGTCCTCCCTTGTGAGTGGGACCGATGACAAATTGGGACAGGTTCATGGAGGCCATGGACTCCATGAACTCCAGAGCTACTCCAGTCAGCCCAGTCCCGGCATGCACATTGAAATCACCCAACACCAAAGGCGGGGGGATCTCAATAGTGCCGCCAAGATGAACTCAGAGAGCTCTGGGAGGGATAGGGCAGGGTCACGGGGAGCCCGGTACACAAGCACTATCCCAAATCTGTCCCTCTGTCCCACCACAAGGTGGAGACATTCTAAACCTGGACTCACCAACGTCGCGGATCTGCTGACAACAAAAGAGTCCCTGTACACCATGGCCACCCCACCCCACCCCCCGCCACCCCGGCCTGCCCAACTGCTGCACACAGTAGCCCTGGGGAAGGAGGAGAGAGAGGGAAGCCCCGCCCCCCTCCCCCACCCAGGTCTCCGTGAGGAATGCCAGGTCGGCGCACTCATCCATGATCAAGTCGTGGATGACAGGGATCTTATTATGCACCGACCTGGCATTAATCAGCAAGCAGGACAGGCCAGGGGAACAGACGGGATGGATCCCTGACATGTGGCAGTGAGCCGAGAACGTGGGACAGGCCGGAGATGCCTGTCCCGAGTTCTTCTTATCCGACCGACCCGCCGGGCCCAAGCGTACTTCCCGCGGCCCGACACCACCGTGATAGGGCAACCAACAGGCTCCATGAGATGTTTTGTGACTAGAGCCACAACCAGCAGATACAAGATAATAAACAACAATAATGGTGCACAAACAATAATAATCACAGCAAAATACAATAACTAACAAAACATAACCAATACCATACAATCAGAACCAGTAAAGTAAATCCCTCAGTGCCAAACTAAGAAAGGAAAAGAGAGAAAAGGAAAGAAAAAAGGAAAAAAATAAATAGATTAAACAACGGGGCAACAGGGCAAAACAGGGCAAAACAGGAGGGAGACATAGGGGGCAACATAGCGTCCAAGATCTACAGTTTCAACCCCCTCCCAACACCCGCACCTCTCCAGATCTCAAAGACTAGCCCATAAAGGCAGCATCCCTACGCTTTGGGGGACCCCAATGTTCTTTCAGCCAGCCGGAAAACGATTTCTACAAAGGCGGCAACGGCGGCGAGCCCCCACGTCAATGGTATTCCTGGTCGGGAAGCGAGCAGCGGGATCCTCGCGCCGGGGAGAACCTCACGGTTCCCAGGCAGCAGCAGCAGCGGGGACAGCCTCGCAGGGAGAAATCCCCATGCTGGTAAAGGTCCTCTGCATGCCGCAGAGCTGCAGCGATAAGGCAGCATCACCCCATTCCGGTGATGTTCCTCGGCGCTGTCACCGCGACCTCACAGGGAGGCAACTTTCATGCCGGCAGTAGGCCGCAAAGCTTCCTCGGTAGGTCGCAGGCAGCAGCGGGGTGGCCTGCGGGGAAAGTCCCCACGATGGTAGTAGTCCTCGGCCCGGGCATGATTGCAAAATTCCTCGGTGGTCGCAGATTGCAGCAGAGGGCGACCCCGTGGTGATGTTTCTCGGCGGCCGCAGGGCTGCAGCAGCAGGGGCGGCCCCAAGCGGAGGTGCCCCTGCGCCGGTAAAGTTTCTCGGCGGGCCGCAGGCAGCGGCACATCCTCGATGGGCCACAGGGGAGCGAGGGCTGTATTAAGGTCTTGTAGGGCGCCCCCCCGCCCCCGTCCTTCTTTGAAGGAATTATAATAATCCTGCACAATTTGGCATCTCTACTTTTAAAAATGATAATAAAACTTCCATTAAATCTAGGGAGATTTCCTTCAAGATTGCTTTGGGGGCATGGAGGGAAAATACAAGGATCACAATCTCAGCATGACAAGGCTCTGAAACTCACAAAGAATGAGACATTTCTTCTGTATTGTCACCTGTGGTTCTCTGTAGAGCAAGTTCCTGTTGAATTCTTCAAATAATCTCACAGTGTGATTGTGATTCCCCCCTCCCCACACACACACACACACATCCTTGATTCCTCTTCAGGAATGAGAGACTGTGGGAGTGATATCCCTACAAGAGGCAATGTTAGAGCAGACCCATTGAACAGATGAAACTAATTAAGTCAAAAATATGCTAGTTCCATTGATTCAATAGGCCGGCTTTAGTTGGAACTTGCAACTGGATTCAGCCTGTTCTGCTCTGAAAAATCTGCAAACTAGAGTGAGATAAACTATTGGGAAATTGGATCAGGGTACATGTCTAATCATGGTGGCAATGCAGGTGAGGGCTAGTGATAACTGCTTTCCAAAAATACCAGGGATTTCCCATCCTCCTGTCTAAAGTATGTTGAAATGAGTCACCCTTCAAGATCTCCCTTGATAGAATACCCCACATACCTGAAAACTTGGCTGTTCCAGGAAGCTGATGGCAATCACTAATGCTTGGTTTGTTCCCTTTTGTGATTTGTTGTTTTTGTTAGTATTTTAGCATTTTGTTAATATTTGTTATGCCCCTTGCTGGACTCTTACTTTTTTTACCCCTCTCTTTGTTGTGTATTATTTGAGTGGAATTGTGATGGTTTTAATTGTTTGTGTTGCTCTGTTTGTAAACCACCCAGAGTTCCTTTGGGAAAATCGGTGCAGTCTATAAAATTAAACATAAATAAATAAAATAAATAAATACCACCAGGATGCTGAGTGCCTTCCATACAGTCTTTTCAAAAAAGTACCCAGTCCAAATCTGATTGAGATGAGTTAACTATCAAATGCATTGCAAACCATAAAAATCCCAATTTGAAATAATATCTTCTTCTTCTTCTTCTTCTTCTTCTTCTTCTTCTTCTTCTTCTTCTTCTTCTTCTTCTTCTTCTTCTTCTTCTTCTTGTGCCATGTCCTCATGGAACGCTGGCAATAATATCTTCCTGCTCCAGAAATTACAATCACACTGTCTTCATTTCCCATCTTGCCATGGGGAGGGGTTTTTTTAAGGGATAGTTGTTATTAAGAAGATGGGACCGTTCAATAAAATTTTTTGAAAGTTTGGTTTGAAAATAAAGCAATGAAGTCAAAGAAGGGAAACTCCTCTGAGAAGCTTTAAAGCAAAGCCAGCGCCAATGCTTTTACAGTGATCACACACATTTTTAAGACCAACACCCCTCACAAGAACTACAGAAGTCTGGCATTTAAGACAGAGTCAACATCAGTGCAGTCAACACTGAAACCCATATCTCCCAGCAGCAAATCATCATCAACACCAAACACTCTCCCTGCAGCTTCTTTGTTTTATTTGGAGGTCTTCCATCCATGCCCTGACCAAATACAAGCTTTTCAAGATATGACACAAACACAGGACAAAGCAATAAATCACAGGGATGGGTGTGAGTTATTACATTTAAGCAGGAATGGTGCCAGGAACCTCTATAACCTTCCAAAGAGTATTTAATGGATGGCATGTCCCTAAAACTCACTGCTCTCTCCCCACCCTGGAAGGAGAAAACAGCTGAGGAGAGAGTTACCAACATTTTACTCTCCATTCCTCCTCTTCCTTAACAGCAGCTTGATTGATAGACATTAGTGGTCAATAATTAGTTTCAGTATGAGAAGTAACACCTGTCGTTCTCTGTAGAGCAAGTTCCTGTTGAAAGCATAGGACTCTATTTTCTTTTTCAGTTCCAGGGACGGCTCTGCAATTAGACAGAGTGAGGCAGGTTCCACAGGCATTAGGTGTAGTTCCCCAACTGTCCACGTCTCTGAGGTGACTGACGTGAGTATCACACATCCTGTTCTTCACCCTTCTAGTTACCTCAGGTCAGGTGGAGGATCCTATACCATTGCCAGCCCTGAGGTATGGTTCAATTTCAAATGTAGAATTTGTCTATGGAATTGAGCCGGTGCCATTTTGTCTTTGGCTCAGGCAGCCAAGTGTTAGTGGACAACTATGTTTGGGTAGCAATTGTGACTGTGAGTATTGTTGCCTCTTTTTTTATTTCCCAGCTTATGGATCCTTTAAATAGTCTTATGACAAAGAATTTAAGTAGGTTTCACTTTTTTCCTGATAATGAAAGAAAGTAATGTTATTAAAGCTTCACTAGCTTAATTTCTTTCCAGCAGGAAATGGGTCAAAGCACAGAAACAAAGCCAGTAAGTATCAGGACCTCCTTTTCTGAATACAGCTCCCAGAATGCCCCTGGCACAATGGCCCCCAATACGTATGGTAACAACAACCCAAAAATGTCCTACAAAAGCTTGCGGGTGTAATTCCTTTCCTTCCAAGGTATCTGGAAAGGTACAAGTGTTATTCATGACTGCATTATGATAATAAAACTTAAGAGCCCTCATCTTGCAAGTGCTTGAACACAAGTGAGGATTAAAAGAATTCTTCCCATGTAGAAATGCATAATAGAAAGTTCATAATAGCTATGAAAATTCTATAATTCCAAGGCAAGTGGAACATAAGAGGGGGCTATGCGTGTTCAAAGGCAATTTAAAACAGCACATTTTATAATTTCATGGCATTATCTCTCGCTCGCAATTGGGTTTAAAGTACAGCTCTTTTTGTAAGGAATTTAAATTTATGAGGGTCCCGTGCCAGCGTGCCTGCGCTTCATGGGCTGCAAAAGACCAAGTCTGAGTCTCAGGAGACGAGAAAATAATTTATTGATTGATCAATCAGGGCACTTCCACACTTTTTGGTGGTGAGAAGTCCACCCAGAAAACGAAAGGAGATATTTTTATAAGGTTTTTCCAGCACTCTATCCCCTCCGCCCATCCGAATTTACGTCATATACATTTGTTACATGCATCAAACACTAATTGACATCTTTGGTCATTTATTTTGTATTCCTGACACTTGCCTAGAAGTTCTAACTGGTACGTTTGATCTCCTCCCCTCACAGGCAGGGAGGGTAGGATCATCCTTATGTCCTTGGACATTTTGACAGTTACGAACACCAGACGCTGAGATAAGGCCTCCTGGTACGCCTTGGACACACGTTAATTGCTAGTGTGTGATCCTCAAAGCTTAGGAACTTAATTGGATCCTTGAATTCATAATTGCCTTAGCTGACTTAGCGGAAGTTCCTTTCTCTATTCTAGCCGGAAAGGCTTGACCAAAGATTCTAAGTTTACAAGAATACAACTGTAGATACATGTGTATATGATACATATATGTATATATATATATATACGTGAGTGCTTAAGTGAATATAACTACATTATTCGTGTCACTAGTGTGGCTATATATATATATGTATTGCTTAGAATACATTGTTGGTGAATACATGAGGGCTTGTCCATACCTGTGGTTAGTGAAGCAGCCATATATATTTATAAATATATAATTAGTCAAATGTCCTCCCTTACACTCGGCCCTGAACGGATTTCTGGAAATTTATGCCAGTAAATTTCCCAGAAAACGTCATGGACTTGTAAGGGACGAACAAAAAACATATCAAAGGTATATGTACAAAAGTGTGAACATTGCGTGAGCCCCCCCTATGTCATTCCTGGGGTGAGATGGTCTTCATGGCTCATGGAAGGACTTTCTATTTTCCTGACAAAAATTTAGGCAGGGCAGTCAGAAAAACATTCTCAGTCCTTTTTCCCCAAGGGGCTTATAGGCACAGTTCAAGAAAATGAATTATCATAAAATGATTTGTGGCGTCTCAAGTCAGGGGGACGCATCAAATAGGTGAAGGCCAAGGAAATACCCCTTAATTCACTCGGGCACTTTCTAGAGTAAAATGTTAAGTTAACAGATGAAGTGTTGCCATGCTTGGGATGTAAGAAGACTTCCCCCTGGTCGGACCCACAGACTGCAATGGATGGATATGTTCCACGGACCACAGCATTTAAGTTTCCCTGTTTGGAGAAATGCATCGTGGTCACAGCAGTATAAGGTGACCTCCCAGGCCATGTTGTACACTTCTCAAGGATCCCAAATTCTCAACTTTTGAAAGGGGGCTGGCATAAGAATTTTTGCTAATATTGTGATAGACTTGGATATCACGATCCCCGTCCCAAAGCGATAATTAAACATGCTTTAAACAGCAGATTTGTTCATTACCTTATTTTAGGATCATCATGAAACCCAAATTAATTTGCCTGCCACAGCAGTGCACATGTGAGATATTGTGTTTGTGTGTTTGGTAGTCAGGCTGAGAACCCTGAATTCTAACAAAGCACCACACTGTAGGTTCATTTTGCAAACCAAATACTTATAAGGAAAATATGCCCTTCTTAGCCCACCAAGGAAATATGTGGGCCAGGCTACTTTGCTAGGTTTTTTCCAACCTTATTTAGGTGTGTGTGGTGTGCATTCAAACTCAGATAATAGCAGGCTGTGCAGAATCACCCAGTTGTGTGTGCATTCTCAATTGATAGACATTTGCAATGATACTAAATAAAGGTAATATACATATCATGAAGGCTGAAAAAGGCATAAGACACATCTAGATGGTGCTTAGAAAACCCACCTTGCGCCATACATTCTCATGGTAAAGTCATGAATGAGCCGTTGAAATCCGGTCAGAAATGTCTCTGTGGCTGATAGTTTACACACAAAAATCTGCCTCGTAAACATGGGGCCAAGATTAGTTCATCAGTGTCTTTGGTGAAGAAAATAATGTAGATATAGCTACTTCATAAAGCCACTTTTTTTTCTTTGGTATAAAGGCTCGTGAACACCCATGGGCACCAAAATGTCTCTCATTCAATACAAATTGCATAGAAAGGCAAGTCATAATCTCTGGCACTCAATGCTTTGTGAGTAAAAAGCATTTTCAGTGGCCAAGCATGATCACTACATAAAAAGGCACATCCAGAGAAGCACTTCAGTAAGAGTTTTCACAGTGACTATCAATAATAGACAATAAACACTATCATAATAGAGCCCAGGGTAATGTAAATATGTGAAGTTGCTCTGAAGCCTACCGTACGCAGGAGAGAAAAAAAAATAAGCGCTCACTTGTCGGATGCTGGGAGGCTGGTGTGTGCGTGTGTGGCAACACAAGTTCATGGTGATCCAGGGCACGCGCACAGGCATCAATGAAGGTCTGAAAGCAGTAGTTAAACCCCTAGTCTCTGTCCCGGTGAAAAGGGGGTTAAATTGCAGACGTGAAGTCTGTTGGCCGCAATCCAAAACAAGAGTCAGTGGCTGTTTCAGACCCACTCTCTCCCCCCAGAAACAAACAGAAAAGAAAAGAAAAGAAGGAAATGAGAGACAGGAAGACAGGATTTTAATCTGTCAACCTGAGTTGAAAGTGAATCCGCAGGCTGCTTTGGGACCCTCCGAAGTATCAAACGCACGCTGTCATCTGGGGAAGGATGGGCAAGGATGCGGTGACCACAGGTCAGGTTCATGTTGTCGCCCGCCGTTCAGGGTGAAGTCATCTAAGGCATAGGGGCAATCTACAGCAGAGGGCAGAAGGCGTCACCGGTCAGGCCTCACTCCCTCTCGGTCGCGGGGTACGGGTCACGCTGGGTGAAAAAGGCTGACATCACTGGATCCTGGAGCCCACATCGATCGAACCCGCGGAGCGAAGTCATCACGAAGATGGCATCATCAAAGGCATCAAAGGCGAGGAGGGGAGGTCCAGGAGGGATGGCAGAATGGAGGGCAGGAGGGTCCCCATCTGAGCATCTACGACCGGCGGCGTCAGCTTTCCAAACCCGACCGACTCCGTGATCCAAAAATAAAGAACGGGTGGGCGTTTTTCCCAGAGCAAAAACCCGACCTCCAGGATGTACCTGGGTAAGGGAAGAACAGACACACGGCCACAAACAAACACAGAACACAAACACACACGAAATGCCCCCGCAGCTGTCTTTGTGCTGCAAGGCAGGGTGGCACAGTCTATCTGACAGTCTTAAAAACAGGAAGGAGAGAAAAAAATGTTGCAACAGGTAGGATAAGGCTTCCGTTTTTGTAGAACCAGTCTGTGAATGGGGGAAGCCAAAGTTTATGGTGAGGACGCATCTGTAGTCGGCCGTGTATGATGAGTGCTTGCAAGATGATCTCGCAGGATCTCACAAGCGAGGGGCTCAGGCGTTCCCAAACAGGCACCTGAGATAGATCTCATCCCCAAAGTCAAATAGCTCTGCTACATGGGGACAATCAAAAATGGAACAGGCAAAAATGTCCCAGGGTCGCAAAGTGATCTCTGAGCATGAAGCAAAATACGCCAGGGGGAGATGGGCTTGGAATGTGGCGTGGTATAGTCTCGGAAAAAGTACGGCTGATACAGGATTGGGGAAAAATAGGAGCAGGCACCACATTCATATTACTACCAAGTCCCCAAGGGCACGGCGAGAAAAAAAATGGTAAAAGAGAATTAGTGTCTCTCTGCAAGGCTGCAAAGGCGCCAATCTGTCCTAGTGCGTGTCGGGGGCTGGTGTGTGTGTGTGTGCGAGGCAAGACGAGCTCTTCTGGTTCGTCACTCAAGAAAAAAAATACATGCAAACACCCATGAGTACACAGCCTCACACATGTTGGCATCTGCCATGGGTTTAAAAATAGTGACGATGTCACCAGGTTCAAAAACAGCTAGTTCTCCATGCTGGCGCAAAAGGGTATAAAAAGGGTGAAGTTGCTGGCCTGTCAGCCTCACCTCAAAGCAAAAGTCAGGTGCTTACAAAAGCCCCCATTCCCCCCACAAAACAATAGAGAGAAAAAGAGGGGGGGGAAAAAGGCAGGAAGCCCTCTCCTAGTGTCTCTGCTGGCTGGTTAGGAGTGACACATGCCATGGCACAAACTGCTTGACCACACATAGATAGAAAGAGAGGAAAAAGGCTGATAGTAGTTTAATAGCTATCAAGTAACTAAGAGTCTATTTCCAGCAGGTGTCCTACTTGGAAAGGAAAGGGTTAAAAAAAAAAAAAAAAGACGGAAATAAGGCTAGGTGAGCATTATTAAGTCAAAAAGGAGAACGTCTGCTCGAGATTTTTAGGAATATAGGATGTGAAAGAGGTGTAAAAAAAAAATCAGGCTGGTTGCCAGCATGCTTGAAATTCCTGAGGGAAGAGGGATGAGGTCAACTTTGTGAAGGGGAAGGAGGGGGGTGAAGGCAGAAAAAGGAAGGCGGGGCAATGGACTTTTGAATTCTCCCCGCAGGCTGCATTACACAGCCTGAGGCAGGAAGGTGAGCCCCTTCAATTACCCTGTAATTAGGTGAAAAAAAAAGGCACTAAACTAATTAAGGCAACCTATTATCCCTGTGGTTTGTGAAGTTATCTACTTAAGCCTAATTTGGGATGCATGGCTCTCGTACAAAGAAACAAGAGCCAGAGTGTGAGACCCCACGTTATTGATACGCCTTAAAAAAAAAATGTCACAGGCGTTTCCAGCCAGAGTGTGAGAACAAGAAAAATGATTTTATTTTATGTTATTTTTACCTTTTGGCGGCTTTTAAGAACCCCTTCGTATTCTAAATTAAAAAAACCTTGTCCTGCTCTCAAAACCTGTTAGCAGCTGCTTTAAAAAGAGGAAGGGGAGTCCCTGCTTTGGACCACTTCCAGCACAGAAGTCTCAGGCCCTTCGTTTTCCTCATGGAGCTGACGTACTACAAGGGATTTGGATAAAGATTCCATATTCAGAGATTTAGACAAATTTTGTTGGGGAAATAGGAACTGTCTAAAAGCTTGGATTAAATAATGTAATGGGATACAAATAGAGCCTCTGCTTCTCAATTGCTGGAGCGTTCTGTGGGTTGCTGCCTCAGTCTGCCCATCATGAACCCTGCCCATTCTCGTCCCTGACTTACACTTTCCTTCTACCTCGTTTCCTTTAACTATTTCTTTTCTCTCTCTCTCTCTCTCTCTCTCTCTCTCTCTCTCTCTCCTTCTCTCTTCGTCTCTTTCTCTCCTTTCCTCTCCCCGTTCTAATGGCATCTCCAAGGTCCTGATCTAGGTAGGAGATGGGAGGGAATTCTATTTTCAGTTGCTCCTAAGAATCTCCGTGTTCCAAATTAAATTGTCTTATGGTTCCAGCCAGGGCTTACTTGCAAGGGGGAGGGGGAAAGGCTGCCCTAAGCCTTTTAGGTGCAAAATCTTAAGGAATGATGTTATCACTTGGTTTTTTAATTGCTAGCTTGCTGGGCTATGAGTACAAAAATGCTAGCTGTCTTTTCAGAGCACATAGTCGGTCTGAAAAGGGGTGGATGTTCATTTCACCCATGGGACCGGCCGTGCAAAAAAAACGTATTTCTCAAACGCCCTGTGATGATTTCTTCTTAAAATGTCCCTATAGGTGGTGAATTATGTTGTGTAACAAGCCAGGCTAAGTTATACAAAACATGCGGCTTGAGTATTCAAAAATATCTTCTTGCAGTGTCTATACTTCCCCTGGTTTATAAAATTAGGGTCTTCTCATTTTGGGTGATTTTTACTGCCTCTGGACATATTAACAGGCAATACGTGGCTTGCCACCCTCCCCTTTTTGAGGGCTAGAAACTTAATCTTTGGGATGTTAAAGTCCTGCCTTTGTCAGAGGGGACTTTCTTGAAATTTACATTTGTTGCATTCAATATCAAAATCAGGTCTCCTTATGGCAATGTGCCAATCTTGCCACAGGGTTCCTTAACAAAGGGCACAGAAGCTGAATTAAGTTATGCCCATCTACCTTTTTTGTTAAAGGTTTAGTAGTATGCTCATAAATTCTCCCGCATACCAAACGGACTCACACTCAATTAATTACACATCAAGCACACACAACAGTTGATACTAAGATTTGATTTCCCTGCTTTTGACAATTAATAGTTCAGAAATAACGTCCCTACCTGTCTCCTCATGTGGTGCATAGCAACCCTTAGTTCTGTTTAAAGCTTCCATATCCAAGGAGTTGGGCATTGGCGTAGCGGGATGGAAGTACCTCCTGAATGCTTGAATAAGGCAATTCAGGGGTACGCATCCCCATCTAGCACTTCCTGTCCCCTCAATGCTCCGTGCTCTCCTCCCGTTCCCTCAACATCATACCTATCCATCCCACTTCTGTCTTGCTGCCTTCCTTCTACTCCACTTCCTCTATTCATCTGTCTTTCTCTATACCTTTTCAGTTCATCATCCTGCCTTTCCTTCCATCATCTTTTCAGGTTTCCTACCCAGTTTTACTAAAAATGCATTACTCAGATACCCTATGATTTTTTTTTCCTTGTAAAATATCCCTTCAGCTGGTAAATTTTGTTGCGTGACCAGCCAGTCACAAAATATGCGGGATGTTGTTTATCCCTGAGTATTCAAAAGTATTTTTTCTCACTGCCCATATTCCCCCTGGTATTATCAAAATTGCTGGAGGGGTCTCCTAGTTGGCAGAGTTTTTAGTCTCTTATATTAATTAACTAAGCACGTCCTTGTACATTCACACACCTCTTGCTAGCAGGTCATAATTGGTCTGTCCTCCCTGAGGGCTAGAATCTTAATTTGAGATGGTAAAGTCCTGCCTCATCCTAGTTAGAGGGGTTCTTCTTAAAGCTTACTCATGTTCCATTTAATACCAAAATCATTACTTCTGGTGGCAGAATTCCAATGTTACCACATCGCACATCAAAAGGGGGTGCATAAACTGCACTAATTTATCCCCATAGGTTTACTTTAAAGGTCTAACTGTGTTCCTATGATTTCTCCCACACAAGCATCAAACGGACTCACACCTCAACAATCAAATGCCCATCATACACGCCAACATGTGATTCAGCAACCATACACCACTCTCCCACATTTCTGTTTCCCCAGTTAACTGCGATCCCTTGCCTAAGAATAGATCTTTCTAACTTCTCTAAAATCAAACGAAGATGGTGGAACTCCGTTGGTATTGTGGGGCAAAGATTGCCAGTCTTTGCCCCTGCTTAAGACACAGGGAATGGCCACTTCCCTATGGTTACCAAAAAGAATTCAACTTAACACCCACATATATATTTAAACATCAGTAAATCCTCTGAGGAAGCCAGAGCAGTGCTCTGCTTCTAATTCTTCAAACACTTGGGGAGGGGGACACTAGGGTTATTCGAGAGGAGCTCTCCTCCACCCTCGGGGGCCCTCAGAGTCTCTCAACTCTGAGTCCACCCTGGTCCGCGGGATGCTAGAGACACACACAAGTGTCTCTTCTCGTCTTCCTCCCTCCCCGGGGCCGACTCATAAGAATCCGCAATCTTCTCCACTCCACAGAGCTGTTAGATTCGAACTCACGCCACCCCACAACTAGTTTTCTCTTCTTACCAGATTTCTTTTGCGCAGTCCTCTTACAGTTCCTTCGTTGTTCTGCCGGCTTTGTTTTCTCCTTAAATAACAGTATTGTGTCCAATGCTGATAGAACAAGTCTCCTCTCAAAATCAGAGGGTCCGGACTAGATTTGTTCCAGGGTCAGCATGAATCCTCACTGTGATTTAAGTCAGACTCCCAAGAGCGCTGGGGCAGTGGCACTTTTCCCCGGCATCTCCACCAGAAATGTAAGGAATTTAAATTTATGAGGGTCCCGTGCCAGCGTGCCTGCGCTTCATGGGCTGCAAAAGACCAAGTCTGAGTCTCAGGAGACGAGAAAATAATTTATTGATTGATCAATCAGGGCACTTCCACACTTTTTGGTGGTGAGAAGTCCACCCAGAAAACGAAAGGAGATATTTTTATAAGGTTTTTCCAGCACTCTATCCCCTCCGCCCATCCGAATTTACGTCATATACATTTGTTACATGCATCAAACACTAATTGACATCTTTGGTCATTTATTTTGTATTCCTGACACTTGCCTAGAAGTTCTAACTGGTACGTTTGATCTCCTCCCCTCACAGGCAGGGAGGGTAGGATCATCCTTATGTCCTTGGACATTTTGACAGTTACGAACACCAGACGCTGAGATAAGGCCTCCCTGGTACGCCTTGGACACACGTTAATTGCTAGTGTGTGATCCTCAAAGCTTAGGAACTTAATTGGATCCTTGAATTCATAATTGCCTTAGCTGACTTAGCGGAAGTTCCTTTCTCTATTCTAGCCGGAAAGGCTTGACCAAAGATTCTAAGTTTACAAGAATACAACTGTAGATACATGTGTATATGATACATATATGTATATATATATATATACGTGGAGTGCTTAAGTGAATATAACTACATTATTCGTGTCACTAGTGTGGCTATATATATATATGTATTGCTTAGAATACATTGTTGGTGAATACATGAGGGCTTGTCCATACCTGTGGTTAGTGAAGCAGCCATATATATTTATAAATATATAATTAGTCAAATGTCCTCCCTTACATTTTCAGCAGAATAGAAATAAGGGCAGGATATTTGGCTAATAAAATGTGATGGAGCTTTCCTGCAGGAGAAAGCAGGTTGGTTTCTGTCCACTGGGAGTCAAGCTCATCCAACGACGCTAAGGAAAATCTTGCAGACTCGTTCCCTGGCAAAATGCCCAAATGGAAGTGGGTTGTTGTGGCAGACCACAAAAGCAATTGCATGGGATTGGTTTTTCATAGCCCTATCATTTCCAGAACCAAAAAGATTTATGAACCGTGTTGCTAAGGCCCCAGATTAAAATGATCAGCAGGTCTGCCTCAATTTCCCCTGCATGTAAATATTTGTGAATGTTAGTAGATTCTGGTGAAAAACAAACTGAAACAAAATGGTCTGTGCTCTCCCCAATTCTTTTAACCAGCCAGCAGCCAGAAGGGGCAGCATAAACCCCAGGATACCAGACACTAGCGATGATGTGAGGAATCAAATGGGATAGGGTTTTCAGCACCTGGGGGGACAGTCAGTTTTTGCGCACACCCCGGATCTTCTGTAAAGGATGCACCTTACCAACTGGCAGGGAAAGGGAGGGCTACTCCATTTCCTCGAGATAGCCCTTTTGCAGCCCCATCCAGCCTCTCGGGGAAGCAGGATCTGGTAAAAAACAGGAAGGATGCCAACTGCACTTATGCAGGTGTAGAGGTGGGTGTTTCTTGCCCACACTCTCCCCTCCACTCCCCCCCTTGCCTCAGCCACCAAAGAAAACGTTTGGAAGGGCTACATGGTTCCTCCCCTCCCGGGGGGAAAGGGGCCCACCTGCTATCCGTGGACTGCCCAGAAGGGTTCAGAGGAGGCAGGAGCCTTCATTGTCTGTCTGGCCTTCCTACAGTGGCAGGAAGTCCAGCAATGTGCAAGGATGCAGGGGCGCACACAGCCCCAACACCAACCTGCAAGTCCGGAAAGGGAAGAAAGTAAAAGGTGGATTTTTACAGAGCTTCCTGATTTCATATTATTTTTCCATGATATCTTTCCCAAATCACCATCAAATCATGCATTTAACTGATTTTTTCCAGGATCACCTCCAAACCACTCTCCCATCCTAGAGACATGCAGAGATGTGGCCTATGATGTGAAGTGGATTTAGTATGATCCAATGTAAAAATCATATGAAATTAAGAGGATCTGTGTGTTGAATCCACATTTTTGCACCATTGAGGAGCCATGTGCTGACGGACTCATGGTTTTTCGTGTGCAATCTGTGGGCAGAGATTGGTCCAAACTAGAGATGGATGTTTCATTTCTGAAGTGGTCTGGTTTCAAAATGAAACACGGGAGCCCAGCTGGTTTTCACAACCAGACTAACCCTCCAGAACGAATTCAGCCAATCCCTTACCTTGCTCTGGGGTTGCAGAGAGCTAAACTCCAACAGGGAAGAAGCCTCCAACGTCATCTTTCCTTCTCCTTGGCATTGGCCAATCAGAGCTGTGCAGGGAAATGCATCATCCCACCTCCCTGTCTGATTGGCCAGCATCAGGGAGAAGGAAAGATGGTGTTGGAGGCTTCTTTTTGTGTGTAATCTGTGGGCAAAGAAGAGGCCTATCAGGGGCTGTGCAGCGAAGTGCATCATCCTGCCTCCATGTCTGATTGGCCAGTGCCAGGGAGAAGGAAATATGATTGCAGAGGCTTCTTCCTCTGCCTAAGTCCGCACATATTTTGGCCCAGTTTTTTTCTCTTCCCTATACACCACAGGACTCACAATGCTTACCTGTACACAAGTGGCAGCTGTGCCAGATTTACCTCAGTGGAGTCAACATTCAGAGCATCAGTTTCCATGTGGGAAATAAGCTGGAACCTTATTGGTGTCTGTGGTTTGTCTTTTCAAAAGAACGGGAAAGCTATTTTCTAAATTATTTTATTCTTATTTGTTTATTTCATTTATTTACATACCACCCAGTTAGTATGAAGCACTACTCTGGACTGTGGGCAATAAAATAAAGTAGTAAATCAAATATGTCCCCCCACACCAAAAAAAAAAATGCATCAGCCCCAAATAGACTTGATCTAATAACCTCTGAAGCCAAAGGGCCACCTCATGAGGAAGGAGGACTCCTTGGAAAAGTCCCTGATGCTGAGAAAGATTCATTTAAAAAATCTGTTATTAATGAAACAAAATGAAATGAAGACTGAAATGAAACGAAACAAGATGCTATATTTCCATTTCATGCCCATCTCTAGATGTTGTAATTGAAGCAGGCTAATGTGGCTGCCTTTCTGCTTGTGAGGACCCCAGGCCAATTTGGAGAGTGCAAGGCACACTGCATGGGGCAGATGGCTCTGTTCTCCAGGAAAGGAGAAGGAATGGATAGGAGTTCAGACATAATAACAGGGTGTCTCTCACTGCTACCTCTGAGAATCTGCTGCTTCAAAACTTACTCTGCCCCGTACTAGGCTGGTCCTGACATTGAACTTTTTATCACAAAGGAGAGGTGGCAAGGCTCTCTGTTATAGAATGAGCCATTTTAAAATAGCCCAAAGTTACCTTTAAGAAAAGAGCAGACAAATTCACAAAGCATGAATTGATCAGGGGATGACAGCTGAGATAGCTAAATGGATAGCTGAAAGGCAGCAGCATGCCTCAAAGTGCCTGATGCTGAGAATAAGCCATGGCTGTTACTACCATGCCCTGCTTTTGAGCTGCCGGATTATCTCTGAGGTAATTACATCTGAGCTGGCTGGATATCTCAGTGAAGAAGAACATCAGGGGGTCAGCAGTTCAGTTCCCTGCTATGCTTTGCAGGTGAACAACCAGTTCATGCGGCCGTGGACAGACCATGTGGTTTCAAAGCAACCCCAGAAAAAAGCACTAGTAAACTACTTCTCAGTATTTCTTATCTAGAAAATGCTGATAGGGATAGTTTGTAAGATTAAGACTCAGTAGGCCTGGGTTCATATTCTGCCCAGCTGCAGAAACTCACTGGGGGATATGGGTAAATGTTGTTTTTGTTGTTAACAACCATCACATTGATTCCAAATTACAACTACAGTGGTACCTCGGATAACGACTTTAATTCGTTCTCTGAAGTTAGTCATTATCCAAAATGCGTCGTTATCTGAAACGCTTCTTCCTATAGGAATGAATGGGAAACCTATTAGTCTGTTCCGGAGCCTAGGAAAAAGGCGCAGACACCTGTTTTTTTTTGCTCAAAATTCTTTATAAAGTGCACTTTAAAGGTACAGATGCAATGCCACTGGGGATAACTCTTTTTTACTTATGCATGCTGGAAATTCGTTATCCAAGGCAGTCCATAGGGAAAATTCATTATCTGAGGCAGTCCATAAGGAAAATTCATTATCCGAGGCAGCCCGTAGAGAAAATTCGTTATCCAAGGCAGACCTATACCTAGAATTGCAATTCGTTATCTGAGGCAGCCCATAGGGAAAATTCGTTATCAGAGGCAGTCCTATACCCGGAAATTTCCAGTTGTTATCCAAAAAATTCATTATCTGGGGCAGTCGTTATCCGAGGTACCACTGTATTTTGCCCAAGTTTCCTAGGTGAAAAGTGATGTACATCTTGCCCAAGGCCGCCAAGACTGGCTCTTCGCCTACCAAACACAACAGAAAATCAAATTCCCAAAGTGCATTGTCTTGGTTACCCCAGAAATCTTACGAGGGTTGCCATAAGTCAAAAATGTCTTGATGGCACATTTCAGATGCAGTTACATCTGAAATAATCTGACTGTGCCTTGTTTGAAACAGAATGATAGATCAGTTGATCATCATCAGGCCCAGCAGTGCAATTACTGAATTCATTTAAAAAATTAAAAAACAACAATTTGATCTGCTTCAGAGAGAAGGTAGGACCAATGAATCAATGGGGGATCTGATGAGTCAACTCTTCTAAGTTCCATTGATTCAAATAGGCCTACTTTAACAGTAGATTATTATATCAAAGTAATAGCAAATAAATCACAGCTATATATCTTTAAATATATATAAATAATTACAAATAGGTTTCATTGTTTAGAAATAACAATCCAAACAGGAACGCTCCGAGGAAACAACAGCATGTTATAAATCTATTCAGTCTGACAGACCTAAACAAATTGCATTGATTGCTCAAAGTACCAAGATATTCCTCTAAGCACTACGAGTTAGGACCTGTAGAAGCCATTTATTTGCAGTCAGTATACCAACCCTTTCCCAGTCTGCTGTCCTGTGGCCTCATCGTCATTATGGTAAGCCCTGCCTTAGTCTAACCCTTTGTTCCCAAAAGATATTTTGGTGAGGTCTCTGTGGTACTCAGCAGGAGAGGAGATAAAAGCTAGGAACATAGAGGAACTAGTAGTGAGATTCCATTCCCTGACAAAATAATTTCCCACAAGCTGCGTCAACTATCGTTAGTCAAACAAATGCTCCAAAAGATCAACATTTTTCTGTTTGCAGGGAGAAAGCACAACCAATCACCTGTGGCCTTGCCGTCTTGGGAAACTCAGGCATGAGCCAAAAGAGATGAGTTTTGATCTTTAATGCTCACACAAGAATGTTCCCAAAACAGAACACCCACACCCTTCCCTTCTCACATGTTCACTCTGGATAGATGGACTAGTTGGAGACACTGTGTTTCAAATATCATCTACATATTTTTAGCGGAAACCGTCAGCCACAGACATCCATGCTATTTGTAGCTATAAAAGATGGATTTGTGATTTAGCCTTAAATTAGACAACACAATTAGTGTGTACAGTAATTAGAGTAAGAGTTCCCTGCAGTGATAAAAGATGTCTGATTGTCCTAGTTTGAGAATATGCCACTCCGCATTTGATAAATTAGCTTGCTTGCATTTCATTTTTGGCTATCAAGGTTTGATTTGCAAGTCTGATTACTCAACGTGGAGCTTTGAAGGAATTTGTGTTCTCAAAGGCTTTCATGGCCGGGATCTGAAAGTTGTTGTGAGTTTTTCAGGCTGTTTGGCCAAGTTCTGGAAGTTTTTCTTCCTGACATTTCACCAGACTCTATGGCTGGCATCTTCAGAGGGCAAGGAACTCAGGAAACTAGGAGTTCTCTCTGTGCTCTGGGGTATAGAGTGAGTGAGACACTGGGATTTTTTAAGTTCTGGGAAAGAGGAAACTTGTCCTATAGATGAGAATAGGTGTTAGTCATTGTATTATGATCAAGGAATTAAGAAATTTCACTGCAATTAGGGGTGACAGCGATCCTTTGACTGTGATTGATGGGTGTCATTAGCTCTTCTATTGTGTGAACTAATCACTGTTGCTTGTGGCTAGGTGGGAATCATTGAGTTTTGACCTTTTGCAGACTGTAGTTTTCAGTACCGGAACTCAGGCTTTGTTGATTTTTAGACTTTCTTCTTTTTTGTGGAAACTGTGCTTATGTTTGTGGATTTCAATGGCTTCCCTTTGTAGTCTGACATAGTGATTTGTAGTATTATCCAGTACTTCTGGGTCCTGGAAGAGGATTTCATGTCCAGTTTGTTTCAGGGTGTGTTCAGCTACTGCTGATTTTTCTGGTTGGTTTAGTCTGCAGTGTCTTTCATGTTCTTTGATTCTAGTCTGGGCACTGCATTTTGTGATTCCAATATACAGTATACCTAGCCACAACTACAAGGTATCCGGTATACACCTGCAGTGGTGAGTAGAGATGGGCACGACTAGGGAAAATGACGTTTTCGAGTTGTCGTGTGTCGGAGGCAGTCCGTTTCGGCTCGTTTCCGTTTTTCACGAAATTTCGCAAAAATTAGTTGGTTTGTTTTTTGTTTTTTCATTTTTGTTAGTATTGGTTTGAGAGGGGGTAGCGGGCTCCTGGAGGGAGCTGCAGGAGTCAGCCAGAGCCACAAGTGACGGACTGGCAGATTCTTTGCACCCGCTGTGTCTCACGTACTTGCATGTAGTGCAATGCAAGTAGATCTGGCTTAGGGTTAAGACGGGTTAGCGCAAGGGCTAGGGTTAGGCTAGTTACGGGTGAGGTTAGGGTGAGTATTGGGGTGCACCTCTGGGTGCCTCTCTGACCCACTTAGAAGGACAGTGTACTGGCGTATGGGTTAGGCTTAGGCTTAGGGTTCGGGTTTGGGCTACGATTAGTGGGCTGTTTATGCCCGATTGGCACATCCCAGAAGTCTCTGTGGTCAACCTGGCCAAGTGGCCATGCGATTGGTGGAAAATTTGCATGGTCCACTCCCATGGGCGAGCCCATCATTGCAAATGTGCAGGTGTAAAAAAATAAAATAAAATAAAATAAAATAAAATAAAATAAAATCAACGGAGACTTTTTTGCAAGAAAAACCCACTGCTGCTACTGTAAAAATTCAAGCATTTAAAATAGCTAATTTTCGCATGTTTCTGTGGTGCTTTGGTGGGGTTTTGGGCAACGATTTCAAAAAAAATATTGCGGTCGCCATTTTGGATCCCCCGCACTGCATGGCAAATGGATGCGCCCTCCCAGCCTGGTACCAGCAGCGCAGCAGTAGCAATAGCCAAGGAGAGGGGAGCGGGGAAACCCCCCCCCCAAATAAAACACCCTTCTGGCCTGGTAGGTGCCCTCAGACAGTTTTCGCCTACTTTTAGGGCCGGGAATCGGTGTTTTTTTTTAAACTTTTAAAAACTTTTTTTCTGTGCCGCTTGGCATTGCGCGATCGCCGCGATGCAAGTAACGAGCACGACAAATCAGACCAAATTGTTCATTCGTCGGTTCGAGCTCGAATTCCGGCGGAGCAATTCCCGTTTCCATTTCCGTAGAGTAACGGATATGAGTAACGGAAACGGAAACGGGAATACCACTAAGTCGTGCCCATCTCTAGTGGTGAGTGGGTTTAATTGCTTGCCTACAGGGAAAACACTGATAACAAGAAATACATGTTCCCTTTCATATGTGATTTGACTCTAGTCTCCTGCCAGTTCCTTCTACTCGTCATGTCATACTGTCCTTCACGTTCTAAGTTAGTCTCATGCCTTCTAAAGAAGGGTTCCACCAAAAGTAGAAGATTTATTTATTTATTTATTTATACAGCTTATATACCGCCCGTCTTCCTGAAAGGAACTCCGGGCGGTTTACAATAAATGTACAAACAACAAATTAAAACAACAACTAAAATAAGATAAGCAATAAAACAAAACGGCTGCAGCAGATGGCGGGACCAAAAAAAAAAAAAGGTGTCACCCAAACGCCTCCCGGAAGAGAAGGGTTTTCAGCGCCTTCCGGAAGGCAGGCAGGGACTCTGCAAGGCGCACTTCTGCTGGTAGGTGATTCCATAGGGTTGGGCCAGCCACAGAGAAGGCTCGGGTGCGGGTGGAAGTTCTCCGAGCCTCCCTAGGCGTGGCCACACGCAGCATGTGCGCCCGCGACAACCTGGTCGGACGGGCCGAAGTTGACCGCTGGTCGATCCGCTCCGTCAGGTAGCCAGGTCCTAGGCCATGGAGGGTTTTGTAAACCAAAACCAGGACCTTGAATCTAATTCGGGCTGCAACGGGCAACCAGTGCAGACGAGCCAAGACTGGGGTGATGTGCTCGACCGACGCACACCAGCCACCAGTCTGGCTGCCGCATTTTGGACCCGCTGCAAGCGCCGAATGAGAGTCAAGGGCAACCCCATGTAGAGCGCGTTGCAATAGTCCAGTCTAGAGATCACCAGCGCCTGGACCACAGTTCTGAGGGAGTCCTCATCCAGGTACGGACGAATCTGGGCAATACGTCAAGATGGAAAAAGGCAGCCCTGGACACGGCGGACACCTGGGCTTCCAGGGTGAGCGCCGGGTCCAGGACTACGCCCAGATTTCGGACACAGTCCGATGGCCTGAGGGAAACACCCTCCAAGGTGGGATACGGGCCACCGTAGCTGGATGAGGAAGCCCCAAAGAACATGACCTCGGTCTTATCGGGGTTGAGTTTGAGCCTGTTAGCCCTGGTCCATTCCATGACTGCGCCCAGACACTGATCGAGGGTCCGGACAGCCTCATCTGCAGCGGTAGAAAAGGAGACATAGAGCTGCGTGTCATCAGCGTACTGATGGCAACAGACTCCATGCCTCCTAATGACCTCAGCCAGCGGCCTGATGTAAATATTGAACAGCATGGGAGAGAGAAACGACCCCTGTGGAACCCCGCAAGGGAGTATCCAAGGGGCCGACATCTCGCCCCATGCTGAACCTGCTGGGGCGGTCCCGAGGAAGGACCGGAACCAACTGTGAACAGTGCCCCGATCCCAACCTCGGAGAGCCGATCCAGCAGGATACCGTGGTCGACGGTATCAAAGGCCGCTGACAAATCCAGGAGGACCAACAGGGAGGAGCACCCCCCGTCGGCCCTCCGGATGAGGTCATCTTGCAGAGCGACCAAGACTGTCTCGGTCCCCGACCAGGCCTGAACCCAGACTGGAACGGATCCAGGGCATGCTCGGCCTCCAGATAGGATTGAAGCCGGATCGCGGCCACCCTCTCGATCACCTTGCCCATAAAGGAACGTTAGCGATCGGGCGAAAGTTGGATAATTCACCCGGCGCTAAGCTCGGTTTCTTCAGGATGGGCTTTACCACGGTCTCCTTCAGACGGGAAGGAAAAATCCCTTCCCTGAAGGAGGCCGTGGCGATGATCGAAGCCCACCCTGAGATGTTCGTGGCAACTGCTTTCATGAGCCATGAGGGGCAAGGGTCGAAGGGGGTGGATGCGGGCCGGCAATGGGCAATAGCCCTGGAGGCCTCAAGGGAGGTGACAGGCCCAAACTCAACCATGCGAGGAGACCGAGGGGCACAGCTGCCGGGGATGCCGAGAGTGGGCTATGGCAACAGGATTCAAACCGAACGGATGGCCTCTATTTTCGATCGAAAAAGGCTGCAAAGTTCTCACTACTGAAATCAGTAGGAGGAGGCCTAGTCAGTCCAGGATTAGTGAGGTCGCGAACCACACGGAACAATTCCGCTTGGTGGTTCGAGGCCTCACTAATTCTCAGGGTGCAATAAGATCTTCTAGCAGCCCTGATCGCATGAACATAGCGCCTGGACTGTGCGATGACTGCAGCCTTCTTAATAGCCGTCCGGTTCTTCCTCCAGCTGCGCTCCAGCCTCCTCCGTTCATGCTTCATCGCCGAAGCTCTTCCGTGAACCACGGCGAGGAACGAGCTCTACAGCGGATGAGGCGCCTAGGGCGATCTGGTCGACAGCCCGGGATGTTTCATCAAACCATTGATCCACCATGGAGTCTACCAGATCGTCAGCCAGTCCGCCAGGAGGCTCCCCGAGGACTTCCCGAAACCGATCAGGGTCAAGGAGTCTACGGGGGCGGGCCCAAACAGTGGGCCGGAGGTCCCCGCGGGGGGGCGGCGATCGATACAGAGAAGGACAGCAGGTGGTGGTCTGACCATGACACGGGGTGGGAACAAGGTCCCACACCCTCAGACACGAATCCTCAGACGCGGAGGAAAATACCAGATCCAGGGTGTGTCCAGATCTGTGTGTTGGGCATAAAACATGCTGGGCCAGGTTCATGGAGGCCATGGACTGCATGAATTCCAGAGCAGCACCAGACAGGTCACCGCCAGCATGCACATTGAGATCACCCACCACCAAAAGGCGGGGGGTTCTCAACAGGGCAGTGGCGATGAACTCGGTGAGCTCTGGTAGGGATTGTGCTGGGTTGCGGGGAGCACGGTAACCAAGCACAATGCCAAACCTGTCCCGCTGCCCAACCAACAGATGAACACATTCCAACCCTGGAATCACCAACGTTGAGGCCCTGCTGATTTGAATAGTATCCCTGTACACGATGGCCACACCACCCCCCTTACGACCCTCCGACCTTCCTGCCCCCTGCACCAGAAACCCAGGCGGGCACAGCTGGGCGAGCGAAGCCCCCCCCTCTGCGCCCACCCAGGTCTCGGTAATGCACACCAGGTCGGCCCTCCCATCAACGATGGTGTCATGAATGATGGGGATCTTATTATGGACCGACCTGGCGTTCATCAGAAGGCAAGAAAGATCGGAGGCGCTGGCGGAGTGGCTCCGAGGCACGTGACAGTGAGCTGGAGGGTCAGAACGGGGGACAGGCGCGAGATGTCTGGCCCGGGTTCTTCTTAGCCGACTAACCCCCCAGCCCCTAGCATACCGACCACGGCCCGACACGACAGGTATGGCGGTCCCTGCCTGCATGATGGAGGGTGAAAAGGGAGAGAAGAAAAAAAAATTAACACAACACTAAAATACAACTATAAATAAAATACACAGCAATGTAACAAGAACAATTACAAATTACAAATTACAAAGAAAAGAAAAAAAAAGCATACGATGAGTTCAACACCAGGGCTGGGGAAAAGGAACGGGGGGAGGACGCAGAATGTCTCACTAAGGCAATTAGTGGGCGGTGATAGATGGTACATAAGGTGGACTGTGTTAATTTGATGTTAAAAACACATGTTAAAACACATGCAAGAACAGAGGACAAAGGGGAAACAGGCCGACGGCCGTCAGAAGGGCTAGCAACGGCCTCGGGGCCAGATTGGGCCCAATCATAATGGCAGCAGACCAAACCCCGGCCCTCCGCAAATGATGCAGCAAGGGCTGGTAGGTGGCTTAAAAAGCCCAGGATGAGCGTCCCTGAGCCCAGCTCCTCCCCCACAGCAGCAGGAGGCCAACTGCTCCGGTGACTCTCTCACAGGTGAGGTGTGGGTCTTGGCTGGCAGGTGCAGATGCAGCAAGGGCTGGTAGGTGGCTTAAAAGCCCAGGATGAGTGTCCTGAGCCCAGCTCCTCTTCCCCACAGCAGCAGGAGGCCAACTGCTCCGGTGACTCTCTCACAGGTGAGGTGTGGGTCTTGGCTGGCAGGTGCAGATGCAGCAAGGGCTGGTAGGTGGCTTAAAAGCCCAGGATGAGTGTCCTGAGCCCAGCTCCTCTTCCCCACAGCAGCAGGAGGCCAACTGCTCCGGTGACTCTCTCACAGGTGAGGTGTGGGTCTTGGCTGGCAGGTGCAGATGCAGCAAGGGCTGGTAGGTGGCTTAAAAGCCCAGGATGAGTGTCCTGAGCCCAGCTCCTCTTCCCCACAGCAGCAGGAGGCCAACTGCTCCGGTGACTCTCTCACAGGTGAGGTGTGGGTCTTGGCTGGCAGGTGCAGATGCAGCAAGGGCTGGTAGGTGGCTTAAAGAGCCCAGGATGAGTGTCCTGAGCCCAGCTCCTCTTCCCCACAGCAGCAGGAGGCCAACTGCTCCGGTGACTCTCTCACAGGTGAGGTGTGGGTCTTGGCTGGCAGGTGCAAATGCAGCAAGGGCTGGTAGGTGGCTTAAAAAGCCCAGGATGAGTGTCCTGAGCCCAGCTCCTCTTCCCCACAGCAGCAGGAGGCCAACTGCTCCGGTGACTCTCTCATAGGTGAGGTGTGGGTCTTGGCTGGCAGGTGCAAATGCAGCAAGGACTGGTAGGTGGCTTAAAAAGCCCAGGATGAGTGTCCTGAGCCCAGCTCCTCTTCCCCACAGCAGCAGGAGGCCAACTGCTCCGGTGACACTCTCACAGGTGAGGTGTGGGTCTTGGCTGGCAGGTGCAAATGCAGCAAGGGCTGGTAGGTGGCTTAAAAAGCCCAGGATGAGCGTCCTGAGCCCAGCTCCTCTTCCCCACAGCAGCAGGAGGCCAACTGCACTGGTGACTCTCTCACAGGTGAGGTGTGGGTCTTGGCTGGCAGGTGCAGATGCAGCAAGGGCTGGTAGGTGGCTTAAAAGCCCAGGATGAGCGTCCTGAGCCCAGCTCCTCTTCCCCACAGCAGCAGGAGGCCAACTGCTCCGGTGACTCTCTCACAGGTGAGGTGTGGGTCTTGGCTGGCAGGTGCAGATGCAGCAAGGGCTGGTAGGTGGCTTAAAAGCCCAGGATGAGTGTCCTGAGCCCAGCTCCTCTTCCCCACAGCAGCAGGAGGCCAACTGCTCCGGTGACTCTCTCACAGGTGAGGTGTGGGTCTTGGCTGGCAGGTGCAGATGCAGCAAGGGCTGGTAGGTGGCTTAAAAGCCCAGGATGAGCGTCCTGAGCCCAGCTCCTCTTCCCCACAGCAGCAGGAGGCCAACTGCTCCGGTGACTCTCTCACAGGTGAGGTGTGGGTCTTGGCTGGCAGGTGCAGATGCAGCAAGGGCTGGTAGGTGGCTTAAAAAGCCCAGGATGAGTGTCCTGAGCCCAGCTCCTCTTCCCCACAGCAGCAGGAGGCCAACTGCTCCGGTGACTCTCTCACAGGTGAGGTGTGGGTCTTGGCTGGCAGGTGCAAATGCAGCAAGGGCTGGTAGGTGGCTTAAAAGCCCAGGATGAGTGTCCTGAGCCCAGCTCCTCTTCCCCACAGCAGCAGGAGGCCAACTGCTCCGGTGACTCTCTCACAGGTGAGGTGTGGGTCTTGGCTGGCAGGTGCAAATGCAGCAAGGGCTGGTAGGTGGCTTAAAAGCCCAGGATGAGTGTCCTGAGCCCAGCTCCTCTTCCCCACAGCAGCAGGAGGCCAACTGCTCCGGTGACTCTCTCACAGGTGAGGTGTGGGTTTTGGCTGGCAGGTGCAGATGCAGCAAGGGCTGGTAGGTGGCTTAAAAGCCCAGGATGAGTGTCCTGAGCCCAGCTCCTCTTCCCCACAGCAGCAGGAGGCCAACTGCTCCGGTGACTCTCTCACAGGTGAGGTGTGGGTCTTGGCTGGCAGGTGCAGATGCAGCAAGGGCTGGTAGGTGGCTTAAAAAGCCCAGGATGAGTGTCCTGAGCCCAGCTCCTCTTCCCCACAGCAGCAGGAGGCCAACTGCTCCGGTGACTCTCTCACAGGTGAGGTGTGGGTCTTGGCTGGCAGGTGCAAATGCAGCAAGGGCTGGTAGGTGGCTTAAAAGCCCAGGATGAGTGTCCTGAGCCCAGCTCCTCTTCCCCACAGCAGCAGGAGGCCAACTGCTCCGGTGACTCTCTCACAGGTGAGGTGTGGGTCTTGGCTGGCAGGTGCAGATGCAGCAAGGGCTGGTAGGTGGCTTAAAAAGCCCAGGATGAGCGTCCTGAGCCCAGCTCCTCTTCCCCACAGCAGCAGGAGGCCAACTGCTCTGGTGACTCTCTCACAGGTGAGGTGTGGGTCTTGGCTGGCAGGTGCAGATGCAGCAAGGGCTGGTAGGTGGCTTAAAAAGCCCAGGATGAGCGTCCTGAAATATACAGTAACTCCCCACCGATCGCGGGGGTTAGGGACCCACCCCACCCGCGAAGCATGGAAATCTGCAATATGTTGAAGCGGGTGGGGTGGGGGCGAGGGCGGGGGCGATTGTGCGGTGTGCTGGCGGCGGCAGGGGGATCTTACATCCCGCCGTCGCCGCCCACCCGCGCCGCCCCGAGGCTTCTCGGTGGTGCGTGGGAGGGCCGCGCGGAGCAACTGGATCACCCGCTGCCGCCCGCCCACGCACCCCAGAGGCTTCTTGGGGGGTGCGTGGGAGGGCCGCATGGAGTGACCGGATCGCCCGCCGCCCACCCGCCCATGCACCCCGGAGGCTTCTCACGGGTGCGTGGGAGGGCCGCACGGAGCGACCGGATCACCCGGCACTGCCCGCCCACGCACCCCAGATGCTTCTCGGGGGCGGGGGCGGCACAGAGCAACCTGCCCCCCCACCGCTGCCCCTCCCCCCCACAGTGCAGATACTGCGGTCCCGTGATGTAGTGGGAACGCAATACCTGAACCGCGAAATGGTGGGGGGTCACTGTACTTTGAGAATACATACCCTTGAAACACCAAAAAAGGAAAGGATGCCTGACGAACACAGCATTACTTCAGTGAACTTGGCAGGTCTCCTCCAGAGTATAACGATGGTGGAGTATGATCCTGGGAGATAACTACAAACATGTGGATTGTAGATTTCAACAGGATTACGACAGCTGCATCAGCATTTGCAAGACTCTGGAATGCTTTCAACACTGCAATTTCCAGAAGTCACTTCTGACTCTATAGCAATTTTGCCGTGTCCCATTGACCTACAAACAAGCAAGGAATCCAACTGTCTGCAGAGCCTTAGAAAAACATCTCTCCATAGGGACAAGCCAGAAGCCAGTGATGCTGACACATAATCAGTGAGCAAGAGATCAAAAATGAACTTGACAGGTTCACCTTATTGTACTTCTTCTTTTGACTTCTCTTTTTAAAACACTGCCTGGCATTCAGGGCATGCTGATCCCAGTCTTGGAGCATCATTGCTCGCTGACTTGGAAAGCACAAGTCTTCTGCAATACCAATGAGTCATTAATTGAAGAGAACCACGGAGAGTTCATACAACCCACAGCAATACTGAAGCTTTCCAGGATCTTCCCAAGCAGGCAAGGGAGATCTATGGCATCCTAGGTTTTCATCTCACAGATAAAACCACTACGTCCCAGTGATGCCATGGAACCAAGGCACACGGGGCAGAGGCACTTGATGATTTTTTTTAACAATGTAGATTATGATGACATGTGCCACGGACCCCATCCCACCCTTCTTCCATTGTTCCCTCTCAGCTTAACTGTTATCCTCACAGTATTTAAGAACAAAAGGGGGATCTTCCCCAGCAATAATATACTGTGGTGAATGATCCCAGCTTCAGACCATAAAAGAAAATGATTAAAGCACGGCAGTTACAGTATGTCTGGCTTGCTGCTTTTGAGGTACTAAGGCTATAATTAAGTTGCCGTTTGAAAGTAATGCAGTTAGTAATTACAAAGTTACTTTTTGGTGTAATGAGTAACATTTTATAGTTTCTTTAAAGGAAGTTTTGAAGTCATTGTGGCAGGAATTATTCAAGTTTCATGTCCTTGTTGTTTCAGTTCTAGTTGGCAAGGGGAATATAATGTGTTTTTTTTTCCTGGCTCTTGAATTTCAGTTTCAGAGTGCACTTTCAGAATTGGCCATGAGGTGGGAGCAGAGAGTATGTCCCTCTGGTGGTGTTTGTTTTTTTCAGTGTTGGCATTGACAATGGTGGTTACTTCATGTCCCGTTCGTTCCCCCCTTGCTGTCCTGCTTGGGACCAGTACAGAAAAAACTTACTTCACATCCATAGTGTGACAGCAAAAAGTTGTCTTGACCACACCCCTGGAACTGGGAACAGAATGTGACAAGCCGTACCTGCCCCTGGGCTGAGGAATTCTCTTGTCACAGTTGGTACCTGGTTCCTGTTCCGAGACAAGGGACGGTGTGGTAACAACTGTCATGCAACAATCAGTGTCCACCTAGTGGTCAGTGGTTGAAATAGTTTCCCAATGGGAAACACCACACAGTGCAAATGTTTATTAAAGAAAGTACTGAAAAGTCTGTAGCATTGACATGTAAATCCTGGAAGACAAGTAAATCAAAATATCAAAAAAGTGTTATTTACGATATTTATAAAAATATTTAAGAAAGCAAGACAAATTCAGAATTTGTCACAGAACAAGACCATGAAGTAACATTTGTCATGAGACAAGTAATCACACCTGTGAGTAAATGGAAACAGGAACTGAACAGGGACAAAACCACGTGACCACGAACAATGCTGTCATGGTACAAACGTAATCGCGGAACAAGGTAGGACATGAAGTAACCACCAGTGTACCCATATAGCACATAACTGTTGAGGCCTATGCCCTGTTAGAGAGTCACCTGCACAGAACTCCATATAAAGAACCTGATGCTGCAATTTTGACAAGGGGCTGGTCAAAGCCTGCCTTGTAAATCTCAAAAAGGAAACTGGCTCACTAGTTTCATTTTAAAAAAAAAAGAACAGTTTCAAGCTTTGCCCGGTTGTAATGTGAGCTCTTTAAGGGGTGACGTGGTCTTGAATAATCAACTAAGGCAGTGGTGGCCAACCTTCAGCACTCTAGATGTTTTGGACCACAGCTCCCACAGTCCTTTGTCATTGGCAATCTAGGCTCGGAATTCTAGGAGTTGTCGTTCAAAACATCTGGGATGCAGAAGGTTCACCACCACTGAACTAAGGTATATTGGCTTTTTTAAAATACCTGCTGCATAAAGAGACAAAAAAATACTAGAATTGATTTACTGAGGAGGATTGTGGCTAGATGGCTGGCATGATTTGCAGAATGCCCCCCCCCAAAAAAGATGTGATATCTTCTTCTTTTTAATGTTTTTTCTCTGTGTATGATTGATACATAAATATTGGTTGGGTTGCCACTCTTAATCCCAGTGTCCCTCACCCTTATAGCAGAAGGAGAGGGCAAATGGGAGTTTTAGTCCAATAACATCTGCATTTTGCCCACCTGTCTCACTCTGAATGGGTATATGTTTGACACAGAGATGATAGGACTCAAGGTCACTTCCTACCCATTGCCTGGTGTGTGATCCAAAGGCATCTTCACAATGTGATTCAGTTGACTAATAATATAAAGTAGGTCTGCAGCTGTTTTAAAAAGACAGAATTTTCCACTGACTCTACATTGATGATGGCAAGTGCTGGTCCAATTGTTTATCTGAATAGGCAGTAGACATGGGCACGCCTCGGCGAATTGTCGTTTCCATTTTTGGTTATCGTTTCCATTACATAACAGAAACGGTAACGATAATTAAGCTGTCAGAACTCGAACTCGAACCGAAAAAAGAAAAATTTGGTCGGGTTTTTCGTTTCCGTTTGTGGCATCGCAGCAATCGCGCAATGTGAAGCACAGAAAAAGTTTTTAAAAGTTTTTTTTTAAAAAAACCTGACTCCAAAAAAAGCAGGTGAAAATATGCCTGTCTGAGGCTTTGCCACCTACCAGAGGGGTGGTTTCTGGGGGGGGGCGTCCTTCCCCCTCTTCTCCTATCCTGGGCTGCTTGCACCAGGCTTGGGGGGGTCATCCTCGTTGTCTCGCCATGCCATGTGGTGGTGGGGGATCCAAAATGGCGACCGCAATTTTTCTTTTGAAATCGTTTTCAAAAACACACCAAATCACCACAGAAACATGTGAAATTTATTTATTTTAAATGCCTGAATTTTAATAGTAGCAGCAGTGGGTTTTTATAGCAATAAAACGTATTGATTTTATTTTATTTTATTTTTTTTTTTATTTTATTTTTTTAGACCTGCCCATTTGGGCTGGGCATGGGATGAGACCATGCAAATTTTTGAACCATTCCAACCAATGGCATTGCCAGGTTTTTGACTGACACTTCTGGATGTCTCAGAGGGCATAAAAAGCCGAGGCACCTTCCAGAAATGGCAGTCGGGTGTATGGATGTGGTTGAGGGAGGAGGGCTGGCTGCTGGTGCTGGTGTGATCCGATCGAGATTGAGGAGGGAGGCTGGAGGCTTTAGGATTTAAGTTAAGCAGGGAGGGAGGGAATTGAATTTAGAAAATAATTTCTTTGATTCCCTGCAGCTTTGTCTGCTGAAGGGAATAGCAGTTTATTCTTTATTTCTTCTCTGGCAGTTTGTGAGGATTTTTTTCTGATATTGGATAAAGGGGGAGGTTCGACTGGGAGTGGGAGGTGTGGATTTATTTTAAAAATATATTAAATACTACCATTTATTTTCTATTTTCCCAACTTCAATTTGCTTGCACACACACACATTTGGGGTGGAAGCCAAGAACAGAACCTCTATCCTAAGTGATATCCTAACTGCCCACTCGCCTGTCCGCCTGCACCGCCACCCGCCTGCGGCCTGCGCTGCCTCCCGCCCATGGCCCCCCGCCACCGCCGCCCGCCCGCACCTCCCCCCGCCCCCTGCCACCCCACCCCGCCCGCCACCTAGGGTGCAAAAACACCTAGCGCCGGCCCTGATTGCAGGATGCCCCTATGCTCTGGGAAGTTAAATCGCGTTAAATCGTGGTGGAAACGACAAATGACAAACGACAAACGAAACAACAAATTTTTGAAAAATTTCGCAACAAATGGAAACGACCCAAAACGGACCCGTTCCGACAAACGAAAACTCAAAACGTCGTTTTTTTCTGGTCGTGCCCATGTCTAATAGGCAGTGTTCTTTTTATGGGACTCTTGTCCATATTATCAAACAGAATCCTAAAAGTGCAGGGACATGTCGCAAAGTAATGATTCGGTGAGAGGTGGGGACAGATGCTCAAATGGCATGAGATGCTGGCGAACATCCTGATTTCCACCAATCTAGTCCTAGAATTTTTGACATGCATTTGTCGATGGAAAGCATGCAGCTAACCAAGTTTGCATATGCTTGCATATTTGCCCGTAAGCGTGGGGAAATCGGAAGTGTGATTTCTCATTTTTATGTTTTGCAGCATGTCTGATATAACCCTCTCAGCATTTAAATTCTTCGGGAGATGGCCCTGCATACAAATGATGCTTAGGATTCAACATCAAACATTTGGAAGGGACTTTGGGGAGGGGGCCGCAGACATACCAAAGGGAAATCTGGCGACTTATTCTGCTTTAATCAGTTTAGTGCAGCTTCATGAATTTTACACCTAAAGGACTCCAATTGCTGTACCCGTTACCTGTGAATAAAAACTTGCTAGTGGCAAGTGATAATTAATTCTAAAATCTGAGAAGGCTTTGAGCTTCTGCGAGCCCTGAGCACATTTGTATGAAGATTAGACATTGTTTCTTCCCTCCCATTTCTCTTTGATGTCTATTCTTCAAAGATTTTCAGCTCCCTGCTCGGGCTACATCCCAGCTCTGTTGACAAGGGCTGCTGCTTTGCGGAGCATTCACACAAGCTTCGGGCATCGTTCAGTTTTTATTAAACCAGAGGTTATATCAGAAGCAGTTCTGCCAGAACCCAAAGAATTCTCTTAATAGGACTAGCACAAGGATGCTCAGACCCTGCAAAGCGATCAGTTGATGGCATGGGAGGAAGGACAAGTGCTTACCTGTTGCCACCAGGGCCTTGAGTTGGGCCTCCTCTTCCCCTGCACAGTTCTTCGTAACTGAGAAGGGGACAGCTCTACTGTTACCTTTTAATGTTCTAAGATGCCTCTTTTAACTCCCTGTTCTTAACTTGACTATGTCTTAAATGTTCCAGGCTGTATATTGCCCCTCAATAATGTAAGCCACCTTGGGTCCTTTTCCAAGGAGAAAGGTGGGATAAAAATATTCTAAATAAATAAATAAATAAATAAATAAATAAATAAATAAATAAATAAATAAATAAATAAATAAATCTGTTTGGTGCTTATTTTTCACCACACACTGTAGATAGAACAAACACAGTTTGGCATCCCCTCAGCTCAGCTTGGCACCTCCCCTTGTCTCTTTGTTTTCTCAGCTCAACTTGGTGCCCATCCTGATCTGTTTGGTGGCCCCCATGGTTCCGTGTGGGATCTCCTGAGCTTGACAACCCAGGCTCTTGTCCGGAATGTGTCACAAAGTTTTTAATGCTAGTTAAAAACCTCTAGCGGTGCAGCTGAAATCCAGGGACTTGCAAAGCAAAATTAGCTTCAAGTGTCCCCAGAGTAGGCCACACCCCCATTAACTCACTCTGAGACCTTGTAAGAGAAAGAATTTAAAAGATTTTGTTTATTAACAGTTCTGAATAGATCAGAAACAGAACACTGTACAAACATGACTGACTGCTTCTAGGAACAGGCCTCAACAGACTCAATATTGCCTGCTTCCAGCAAGCTCCTGCGAGACTGCATTCTAACAGCACAACCTGCTAACTTCATACTAATTGCCAGCAGACCAAAAAGAGAGGGGGAAAGGTATGGTTCTCTTTAAAATCAGAGCCAGGGAAAGAACAACAGGTTACTGCTTGATTGATTGACAGTCATCCCGCCCTGAAAGGTCCCTCTCAGCCAAAACCACTGAAGGTGTCATGTGAAGTTGAAATAACTCCAACAAACAACATGTCCACTTCTAACACTAGCCTGCATATAGCAGACCAAATAGAGAAGTTTCCTCAGCCTAGTTGTGTTTCTGGAGCAAAATGCTTTAGGCTGGGAACAGAGGTTCACCATAGTTGGCTAGTGACTGGAGCAAGGCATCCCCTTCTACTCCAGAAGCTTTTAAGCAAAGCTGCCTACCTTCAGTACACACACCAACCCTAGATGTCCCAAGTACATGCAACAGCCTCACTTTTAAGCAGCAAAGTGCTGAAGAGGTACAATAGCCTTCCCCAGGGTTCAGCTGAAGGAAACCACCACTATTGAAGGTTCTCCGCCTCCTCCATGGCACCATGCCAGTTGACAGCCGGCCATGATGAGGTTTTGTGCGGCTGAACTGGTTTGAACAGTGAGCCAGGAACTTCTTTGAGAAGAAAGAAAATACCAAGTACCAACGGAGGGCACATCGCCCTTGATTAAGTGGTAATAGGCCCCTGCTGGCATAAGAAAGAAAGAAAGAAAGAAAGAAAGAAAGAAAGAAAGAAAGAAAGAAAGAAAGAAAGAAAGAAAGAAAGAAAGAAAGAAAGAAAGAAAGAAAGAAAGAAAGAAAGAAAGAAAGAAAGAAAGAGGTTATACTATTTTTCCACATGGAATTACATATTAAGCTTAACTCTATGCAAGAACAGGACCTGACCCAAAGCATGTGTGTTCTCATGTTAGAGAACAGCACAGAAACAGACAGATTTGCCAGCTACAAGCACTGCATCTAGCCAGATATTGGATACCTCCCCCCCAGAACCCCACCACCCAGTCCCCAAATGCATCACTTCATCTGTTCCAGAGCTTGCTTCATGCATTGAAGTACATCTCTTTGTACAAGCCCAGTGAATAGGATGTAAAGCTTGAATGAAGTGCAGAAACTACAAGGAGGTCAAGAAAGAAATGTCCCCAGAGTGTGGGTGGGTGTGTTTCCCTGCCCCACCTCCCCCAAACAGCTTATTAAAGGAACTGAGCATGAAGGAGGCTTTTCACTCAACAAGGGTCCAGAAAGTAGACGAAGGGCTCTATCACACATCCTTTAAAATGCTGATTAAATTTCAAGATAAAGCGCTTCCAAAAAATATTGTCCCCACAGCCACCGGGCTTTAAAAGAAAAAACCTGGTTATGCCCCGTTTAGTGGGTTTTCCATGACCTACTGAAGAAGTTGGCAATTTTTTGCTCTGGTAAAAAATGTGAGCCAGAAGTCTGTGGGAGCTCGCATATGATCCAGTTTTCTGCTTCCCCCCTCCTAGTCCCAGCCAGCTCGTCCTGAGGCTGGTTGGCACTTTTTTATTTTTACTTTTAAATTCCCCCTCCCCCCAGTGCTGATCAACTGGCCTTCGGGTTGTCAGCACTGTTTTTGTTTTCTTTTGTTTTGTTTTCTTTTTTTCCTAGCCCCACCAGCTCCTGGGGCTGGTCAGTGCTTTTTTAAAAAAAATTCCCCTCCCCCCAGCATTGATCAGCTGGCCCCTAGCGCCACCTGCTGGCTGTGGGACTGAACAGCACTTTTTAAAAAAATTGTACATGGGAACGGAGATCCCACTTCTTCAGTCATGTGACCAAGAAAGAAGAAAAGCCGGACTTTCACAATATCCAGATCTTCCCCCAGGTGAGATAGCAGTCAAAGAGTTTCCATTTCCCCTCCCTCTGCTTTCTTTTCCTACCTGAATCTGGTTTGCAATAGATCCAGGACAGACAATGAAAAGTCCTTTATTTCAAAAGGCACAATTACTATTAGTGAGGTGTAGTGTCTGATACACAGCTGTCCCGGCTTGAAATGAAAAGCCCCAAATTCTTTCTGGGCTGAAGTTTAACTGCTTTCAGTGGCCCATCAAAGTGGATTGCAAACCCCCAGTCCAACTGTCCTGTTAGGGCACTGCTGTTCCTTCTCTCTTGATACTTGTGTGCACTGGTGAATCCAGACATGAGTCCAGAGTAACTAGAGTTGTTTCTCAGTTTGGAGACAATGACCCAACTTCTCCAGATCAAGGTGATGGAAGCTACTTACCACTATGGTGGATGAATTACACAGTGGCCACTCTGTCACAGAATGGTGGTCACTAGCCTTTTCGGAAAAAAGATCAGGCAGCTCTGGGGAGAAGAGGTCTCTGAGTGAATTCTGGCTATAGTTGCCAGCTGGATCAATGTCTCCAATCTGAGATGATGTCCTCACATCATAATAGCTGCCTAGATGTCCTAAGCACATCCAATCTTGCCTGATTTCGGAAGCTAAGCAGGGTCAGGCCTGGCTAGTACTTGGATGGGTGACCACCAGGGAATACCAGGTGCTGTCAGTGCCTGGAGTAAGAACTGGCAAACCACTTCAGTATTCCTGCCAAGAAAACTCCATGGACATGGAGTCACGAAGGGTTGGTCACGACTGTAATGACACAACACACACACATCATAATGGTGGCACCCTCTTCAGCCTGCCGGGATTGGAGCATATCAGCTTTGAAAGTATGTGACTGCTTCAATATCCATAGAACATAAGAACATAAGAACATAAGAAGAGCCATGGTGGCAAAGGCCCATCTTCAGCCTGCCACAGCGGCCCCACCAGATTGGAGCATATCAGCTTTGAAAGTATCATGGTTTGTGACTTTTCCTGTAGGAATCTGCTCCAGGCCAGATGCCAATATCCCTAGTTAATAGAGTTTTTGAGGGTCTACCACTCCATTATCATCCTCCAGTATGCCATAAGGGTGGAGTTAATAGAGTTAGGGTCTACCTCCATTATCATCCTCCAGTATGCCATAAGGGTGGAGTGAGGAGTGAGAGAAATAACCATTTGTGGAATTGCTTGGACTTGGTAATTTAAACTGAGGGTTCCACTCAAAAAGTAAAATAAATAAATAAATAAATAAATAAATAAATAAATAAATAAATAATAAAAGAAAAGACAAAAAACATGTGGCACCTTAAATACTATTATATTTTAATGTAAGCTTTCATGGACATGTCCACTTCTTCGGACAGACAGCAGCAGAATGAGGTGTATAATATACAATGGAATATATGTCTCATACCCAATATTCATTGGCTGTTGGGTGTGTGGTACATTTACATGCATTGATTTGGCCAATGTTGTTCTATGGCTCTGTTGTAAAAATCCCTCAAGAGACAGAAAACAGACACCAGATCTGGGTGAGGATGGGGGCGGGGGGCAGGTGAAGGACTTGAAGCTTTTTGGAGGGACTGTGGGAATTACAGACAGTTTTTACCTTTCAGTACCTTGAAGTGAAAGATGGGCTTGGTAGTAGTAGTGAAGAAAATAACAGTGGCAGTAAGGGATGAGCACGAAACAGGAAAATAGTGTTTTGTTTTGTTTTGTTTCATTTTGTTACAAAACAAATTTTAAAGTAGTTTCATTATGAAACGAAACAAAATGAAACACAACGCTATGCTTCCATGGCTCCTAAAGGACCCAAGGAAGCAAGTGATTTTAGATAACCCCTGAAATCTGGAAAGGTTTGGGAATCACAGAGCTGAGTTATGAAGCTCCAAAGGGGGTGTCCCTAGGGAAAAAAAAACCTTTCTAATTGGAATCAATGGGAAGTGGTGGCAGCGCTTTCGCTCACCCAATCAGCTTCCAATTCTAATTAGAAAGTTTTTTTTCCTAGGGGCACCCCCTTTGGAGCTTCATAACTCAGCTCTGTGACTCCCAAACTTTTCCAAATTTCAAGGGGTTCCCTAAAATTACTAGAGGAAGCTAAGCCTGCCACTTTGGGGGGAAAACATGCCTGGGATCAGTATTTTAGAGTCCATATTTTTATGCACTCGAAAGAAAGAAAGAAAGAAAGAAAGAAAGAAAGAAAGAAAGAAAGAAAGAAAGAAAGAAAGAAAGAAAGAAAGAAAGAAAGAAAGAAAGAAAGAAAGAAAGAAAGAAAGAAAGAAAGAAAGAAAGAAAGAAAGAAAGAAAGCGGTTATACTATTTTTCCACATGGAATTGCATATTATGCAAAAAAGGATCTGACACAAAGCATGTGTGTTCTCATGCATAAGAAACTGGGACTGTGCTTAAAATTCATCCTAGTGCTTCTGACTAGACTAGTAGGGTTGTAGTCATAAAATTAGCAAGGGGATCTGCAGAAAATAATGCAGGAGGTGGAACAAAGTTGATCACTATGGATTGTAGTTCTTTGTAATCTAAGATGTACCTGCCCAATCACTGTTGAGTACACCTTTACAACCATCTTCCTATCCAGATATGGACTGCACTTCACATCATTGATCTAAATGATAATTTCCTCTGGTTTGTTGTACTTGGCTTCACCTTAATTTGGTTTGAGCCCAGATTGTTTAGCTTAATTAGCTTAATTCATTTAATCCTCTTAATTTGATAAATTTATTCACTTTATTTAATTGGGCTTCATGAAGATGCATGGCAGAGCAATACAAATCGATGAAGCAAAAGGCAAGATTGTTTAAATGCCTGTGCAATTCTGTTGTCACAAGCAACTTAACAGAGAGAGTTGAAATTGTGAAGCAATCTGTGGATTCAGATGTCCCCAGTTGTCAGTGTCCTGTGATAGGCACAACATGGACAGACTCTTCTTAAAGAGACGTCCCTATTTACAGATTTACATTTGGATAAAACATATTTAGAAGTAAACTTATACACCTCTAAATGTATTTTGATTTTGGCTTCTGTACCTTCTTCACCCATTCTTCGCACTCATTCTCTCTTTCATCCTAGTTGAACTACATATTGTATTAAATGTGTAGGCTGAGGCTTTAAGGTATTTTATTTTCTACTTCCAAATACACCTTGAAGCGAGCCAGAACTGACCCATAATGAGGAAATAGCAACGGCTTCCAAAGTTTGGGAGTAGCTGGTTAAGTTGTAACTAATGCCTTTATTCCCAAATACATCATATTATAATTACAGCTTAGAGAATCTACTGGTGTTACTCATCTTGTAATGTTGCTCAAATCTTTTTACAATTACGCAAGTGGAACCTCAACTCAGTGGTACAGAAGAAATACCACATGGTTCAAGTATGGGCTCATGCCGTGCCCTTGATACTCTATGTGGATGTGATATAACATGTTGATTCATGAGGTGAGGATATATTTTACACCACGGAGAAGCAGCATATAGATTTTGGATAGGCTTTTGAGGAGCTAAAGCAGAACCATTTAAATACCGTATTTATGCAAAAGGAGAAGATGACTCCTGCAAAAGAAGATGCCAAGTAGTTTATAAAATGTACAGTAGTCCCCCACTACATCACACCCCACATATCGCGGTCCCTCTATGTCGCGGGACTCCACCACCACTATCACTTTCATGACAACAACCCCATCAGAGGCCTCCAGACCTGGCCATGGAAACCTTTGGTCCTCATGGTGATGGCATGTGCATATCACAGATTTTCATTTATCTCAGGTCGTTAGAGAACCTAACCCCCGTGATAAATGAGGGACTACTGTACACACTAGGGGCAAAGTTGGCAGCTTGGTGGTTCGAATCCCGAGTGCCACGCAATAGAGCGAGCTCCCGCTGATAACCCCAGCTCCTGCCAACCTACCAGTTCGAAAGCATGGAAATCTATGTAGATAAATAGGTACCGCCATAAAAAAGCAGGAAGGTAAACAGTGTTCCATGCACAGAAATGCATTCAGCCATGCCGGCCACATGGCCACAGACTTGCACAACACTGGCTCTTTGGCTTGAAAACAGAAATGAGCACCTTCGCTAGAGTCAGACATGGCTAGCACATATGTGTGCAGGGATAAATTTTACCTTACCTACTGTATACACTATTGTAAAAATTGAAATGTAACTGCTTTTTATTTTGGCCAAATAAATGTAACTGCTAGTTTCTAACAGTAAATTTCCAGCCAATGCAATTTAACTTAAATTACTCTCACCCTTTCAGTTTCAATAGAATTGAAAAGATCTTGAAGACTATAGTATTTCCTACCTACACAATGGGTCAATGCAGGGATCAGTCCCCATGTGCTTAGTTGGGAATGAAACATAAACTTGAGTTGCCTGCTACTTAGATGTGCAGGGCTAAACTACATGTTACTCCCAAGGTATAGTGAATAACATAGCTGAAGACGCCAGAGCCACATAATATAGAGAGGGAAAATTTACTCTTTCTCTTTCCAGCTGCAGTCCCGGTGCAAGCATTGTGCACCTCTGCAGGTTGGGAAAATAAACTCGAAGTCAGTCAAGCCCTAGTGGTCCAAGCTATGGTCGGTATCCAATCCTGTGCTCCCAATAAGCCTTAGGAAGAAAGCTCTGATGGATACCAAAGGGAGCTTTTTCCCAAGGCGAATTGCAGAGCAAGTTACTATTTTGGTTGCAGTTATTTTTAGGTCCAAATGAAAAGGAGGAAAGAACAGGGTTTGGCATTAAATTTTAAAATTCCCTGGCATAGTTCTCAGACATTGTAAGGGTTCGCTTTCTAAATCTTTTGATTTTTTGGAAGAATCATGAGGCGACTGCGGTAACTCTTGTAAAATAAACATTTCTTTATTCAATTCTTTGTCTCTTGGTTTTTGTTTTCCTTTCACCACAGTTTCTTTATTAACAGGGGTTAAAACAGGGAGATCAAAACTAGGATCAAAACAATTTTCTAACAAAATATTTTTCTCTCTCACATCAACATCGTTTACTTGTGTGGAGCTTTCATTGACATTGCCGATAGGTTCCCGCAATTGCCCCCACAATAAGGGTGTTGAGTGCTCTGGGGATGGCTCCAGCCCCATCCGGGGATCCATCCTGCCAGACTCGAAGGGCTGTTTCCTTTTATTTCTTTATTTTCAGGAGGGGATATCCCCATAGGGAATCTGGGGATCCCTTCTGGAGTGGGTAAGGGGAGCCCTCTGTCCACCTTCCTCCAAATGTCTGTTCTCCCCTGCACCTCTTCCCTAACATCTCTAACCGCCCTCACTCCCCTCACGGCCCCTCCTTCCTTTTCCGTCTCGAGCCCCTCCGTCTGTGTATTGGCCTCCCTAAACAGAATTCTACTTGCTCTATCCTCTGTTTGTGTACCCACCCTCCTTACTACTTTCTCCATGTCCCTATTGACCTGCAGCCCTACGTGCCAATACATCCCAACTGACCTGTCTCCGTATCTTCCCCCTACCTGTAATATTTTATCTTTCTTTGCTAACTTCCAATCATCCGCCTGTATTTCTCTTTCTCTCACTATTTTATATTCTTCACCCCTTCCATCTGTTTGTCTCTTTATGTTCCATTCCTATATTTAGCTCTCCTACTTCTTCTTGTAACCTGTCCCATGTCACTTCTCTTCTTACTATAGCCAGGAATCCCTCGATAATCTTTGAAGGCTTAAATCCAGATCTTAACCCTTTCTCACTCTCTTCTCCTTCAATGCCTATAGTCCCCACATTCTTGACATCTTTCTCCTTTTCTTGGCTTTCTTGAATAACAGACTCTTCCTCACTCTGTATCCCTGGTAACTCCGCGGACGAGCCCACATCTGTCATCTCACAGACATGCATGTAACATAACATCTACTCTGACTTTCAGACAGCAGTTGTTCTCACAAAAACACTTGCTAGAAAGCAAGTCCTACTAGGGACAGGTTTTAATCTAAATGTCCGTAGTGTTTCCTTTTGCCGTTTCTCTTGCCAGGCTCACAGCAATTTGATAGGCTCTCTAGATTTGGTGTATTAACAGATTGTGAAAATTTGGACATTTCGGAATGTTCGGAAACATTCCGTAACACCTCAAGGAGTGCCATAGTTGAGGCCTGAGCAGAGCGAAGGTGTGTGTCCTGCTAACAGTGTAGCAATTGTGCGTTGTCAAGTAAGTTCTGACTTATGGTGATCCTTTTAAGGGTTTGATAGGTAGAGATTACTCAAAAATGTGGCTTACCATTTCTTTCTTCTGTGGGTACCCTGGGATGCTGCAGCTAATCCAGCCCACAGAGACAGGTTACTCTGTGATGGGGGAATTGGATCTCTACCTCTGCCTAACTCACTGAGCTCTCCAGCCTGCGTTGATTTTCTGAGTTACTACAAAACACTGTAATTGCTGGAAAGTCCATCTCACAGTGCAAGGACACACAACTGTATTTGAAAGTCAGTCCCTAGTTATCAGTGGGAGAAAATGAGTTTAGGATCAGTTTGTGAGACTTCTAATACAATCACATTTCTTGAATGGGAATTATTTTTGAAGAGGGGGGTCCTGTTTGTCTATGCCAGCCTCTCAGCAAAATCAAATGAAAAATAAAAAAAATAATAAGAACAAAAAAGGTTATGGCACCTTAAAGACTAACTGCTATACGGATGGTTCTCAAGCTTTTTTGACTCACACGGTCCTTTTTACTAACTGGCCACTGGCCATTCCTCAGTACAGTAGGACTGCCATATCCATGGGATTAGTACCTGTGGTTTCACTTATCCACAGGTTGAAAAATAAATAAATAAAATAAAAATAAATAAAACACCTGGATACACCTTCCCGTGGTATATTACCAGAAATGGTCATTAGATGGAACCCGAAACTATACTATACAGGTGGCTTAATGGAAACACTTCCTTAGCCTGATTTCTTGGAGAGAAAGACCTTCTCTCTCTTTTTTTTTTTTTTTTTTTGGTAGGGATGGGAGTGGACAGGGAAGGCTCCCTTCCCAACAAGAAGGCAGGAAACTCTGTCCTGGGCCAGGGTGTCCTATCTGCACAGGCCATGCACAGACACCAGAGAAACTGCAAGGAAGTCCTGTACCTTACCTTGGGGGGAGAGGTAGGGAGAGAGAGAGAGAGAGAGAGATGGTAGGAATCCCTAGTGCTCCTGGGTGGATTTCCCAGCATCCCACAGAGGCAGGAGACACAGTCTGAGGAACACTGCTTTAATGTGAGCGTTCATAGACAAGGCCACTTCCTCAGATCTTGTCCACAAAAGCTCGTATTAAAACATTGCAATGAGTGTTTAAGATGTCGCTCCAGTTTTGGCATCTTTTTTTTTTTTTTTTGCCATATATGCGTAACAAGAGGAGGGAAGCAGTCTTTGAGTCCGAAACTGGGTTACTGATAGCGTTCACTATGTTTTGCTTCATTTTTTAATGAAAGGAGTAAGTGATTATGACAGCAAGCCCAGATAAGATCTTGCAATACAAAATACACCCAACGGTTGCTACTGCATTTCAGGATATGACCAATTGGTTCTATCTGCATTCACAGTGTGCCATTTGATCTCTATCCACACAAAGATAATAGAAATATAGTAGAATAATGATCAGCGAGTCGCAAACATATGATTTGTTGTATTTCTCTGCCAGCCCTCATCCATCTCTGGCTACAAAGAAACAGCATCTATGCTGAACTTTGCATATAAATGTGTGACTGACCACACATGCATTATAATGTTATCCATTTTTCAATCCTGTTAACCGAGGGAAAGTGAAGGGAGAGAAAAAGAAGAACCCAGCCACCAACGCTCATAGTTAAAAGCTCTTGTTAGAATATTGTGGTTCAATAGATTTTATCGCACTCTGCATTACGTTTGGTTGATTATTGATCTTAATACTCTTTTAATATACTTGTTTAATGCTTTTTAAATATTTGTACATTTTTGTTTTTAGCTTTTTAGTACTATTTTTATGATATAAGCTGCCTTTTGGAGAGAAAGGTGGGAGAGAAATATTTTAAATAATAAATAAATAAATAAATAAATAAATAAATAGTGGTTAGAAGAGCAGCGGTTATGGGAGCTGGAAAGCTGGGTTCAAATTCATGATCCCTCACAGGTTTCAGTCAGGAACAGGGGGTAAATTGTTGCCTCTGCCCTGTGTTGCAAGTTTGTTGTGATGTAAATTTGCTACTTTTGCAGCCCAGTCCTATGCACAGCTCCCTAGAAGTATCACACTGATTAATCAGGAGGTTATGTTGGTTGTTCCTTGTTGTGGCTCTGTCCTATATTATGACTGTATTATTCTTTAAGTGTAATATTCACCACTGCATTAATTTATTTTATGGGTTTTATATCTGAAATAAGGTTATTCGGTTATTCAGGAACAAGCCCCATTAAACTTGTTTCACGGAGACGGTTCACAAAACAGACTGGGCACCCCTTGGAAAAGTCCTTGCAAAGAGGAAAGGATAATTTGCTTTTGTGAATGTTAGTGCAAACACTGACTGTTCTCTTTCTGCAGGAACTTTGCTAAAATGGCCATTTGCATCCTAGAAATCAAACCAGAGAGAGAGAGAATTATTGCAAAAGTTCCCACTGCATATCATTCCTTAAGAACAAAGCCTCATTTTGATTTATGTCCTTTGAGTCTAAAGACAATTGTCAGTGCTGGTAAAGGGATAACCTGGAGAAGAGCTATGGCTTGATGGCACCGTTATTGTTTAACAGGCAGAAAGGACTCAGGTTCAATCACTTTCTGGTAGGGTTGGGAAATATGCCTCTCTGAAACTCTGAGAGCAGAAATAGATATCACAGATATCACAAATAGATATCACAGGCTGCAATTTGAAGATGGAATCCCCCTAAATGCTTAATATCTCTATGTACTCAACAAGAGCTTTACATCATCCAGAGTCGTTGGCACTGATTTGTGATTAGCTTTTAGGATGTGACCTTCAGATTCCTTTAAATTCTGATTTCTCAAACACAAAAGGCTTCCTGCATCATTGTTACAGATAGGCTGGAAAGGGGGTTTACAGTACAGCATTTTTTCCATGTACAAGACTATATTTTTGTATAAAATTGTTAAACTAAAAATTGAGGGTCGTCTAACTCAGGGATGTAAGCCAAGGAGAGACCCAGGTGGTGGTGGAACTGTAGTTTTGGGTTGGAAAAGTGGAGGTTGTCTCATAAATGGGGGGATCGTATAGACAGGAGATAGAGTGTGTTTTGTCATGTTCAGACAATGAGCAACACAGACAATGAACACCAACAGAAAAGTCTGTGGTTGTGCCAGTGAGTAATTTGCACACCTGGAAAAAAGGACATTGTATGTGCACACAGCTTGTACATGTATAAGGTACCTTAGAGCCATGCACCAGAAATGAGAATGTCCTGAAATCGACAGTTTCCTCAGATATGGTGGGCCATTAAGTAGCAATGAAAGCAGATAAAGAGACAATGGAAGTATAACTATGGATGCCTTTGTGATGAATTCTAGAAAATTCATCTTTTGATCTGTCCTGTCATCTGTATAATCTGTGATCCCTGGCTATGTCATGTCCTGGGAAAGGAAGACGCTGACTTGCTTTGTAATTTGCAGGTGGATGTCAAGTCAAATGGGAGCGTAAATGTTACGTTTCTCTCATCATCAAAATGTTTGATGTGGTTGTAAAATAGCAAATGGAAGGGTCTTACAGTGTCTCGTATGGACATCAAAAAACCTGCCTTCACACATGATATCTATGAGGAAGAAACACATGGGTGAAATTTTATAATACCTTTCTGTATATCAAACGGCCCTGGACCTCAAAGAGTTACACTCAGATGACAACAGATGGCTTCTGTCAGTTAAGGAATCCACTTGTCAAAATACACATCCTATTCAGATGATGGAACACTTGAGATCAATAGGCCTTTTGTTCACTATCGAAAGGGGAAAGTCTTTCCTTGTAATCATGCTAATTGATGAGAGAGCCTACACCCTTCTGGGCATAATTTCCATTCCTAAAGAACAAAGAGGAATCCTAAACTGTTAGGTCTATAATATAATGTGCTGCTTACAGAGAGAGAGGAGCTTCTCGGGGACAGCTGGCAGCGATGTGACTTCCGTGCTGGGGCTGGCTTTTCAGCCAGGAGAACGCAAAGAGATCTTTTCCAAGTGTGAGTATATTAGCCAGAATTAGTTAGCATTATTATTTTCATTTCTGGGGTACAACATTTCACGTTATCTTCCTGAGACTGTTTTTTTTTAAAGCGACTTTGTAAGCTTGTTTTAAGAATCTGCCTTTTAAAGCTCCAAAAAGTCTGTAACTCTTGCCAGATGATGCTGACAATAAGAGAGTCCTGTTTTTACTCTTGCTTTTTCTTTTAAAATAAATTTCTTTTCTTTACCTTTTTAACTGGAGTCTGTGTGTGCCTGAGGGGGAGGTCATTGCTAATTAACCAGAGCCTTAGCCAAGGCTGCACGCCACTGACTTTTCTGTGAGCAAGAAAATTTCTCTTGATTGAACTCTATGGGACCTGGAGCAGAGTAGATGTTCCGAGGCTCCAGGGCAGAGCGTTGTTCAGAGGAGACAAATCCCTTTTTAGCTGGGGCATGGCGGGAGTAAGCTCACCCTCCCGGAATGAGCTGTGTTGCTAGTTAAAAGTGAGGATCCTTCTTGAATGATCCTGGCCAAAAATTATTATAATTTTGGTGGCAGCGGACAGATAGCATGTGGTAAACGTCCCAAAGGCGTCACAGTCTTTGCCTAAAACAAGTTGTAAGTTTCAGCTAGACCAAATCGACTGAACCAACTGCTTAGAATGGCAAGTCAACACTTACGTAAACCTATTAATTCAATTATTCTACTCTATGTGAGACAATAGGCAGGCTCGTGGTGCATTTATTTGCTTTTTTTTTTTAAAAAAGGACTACTTGTGAAAGGACCCCATTTATTATCACAGCTGCAAGATGATGCTATCTTAAATTCCAGGGAACAAACTGTATCCCAGCCACTGATGAGTGGGAAATTAAAATATTTGTATAGGTCATGACAGAAAAACCTACTGATTACATTAGATTAAACGGAGGACGAAATTGTAACAGATCACTGCAAAACTGGAAACCATTTTTTAAAAAAATATTTTTGGCAAAGAAAATTATTTTTCAAAAGATTTACATCAATTGCTTTAATATGCTGTGATATGATTTTCTTTCATCAGCTGGCCTTCAATATAATAATGTAGTTATTTGATAGAGTTTGATATTTTTAAAACAAAAGGTGCTTAATGAAACTATGTGAGGAAGGACTTTTCACTCTTCCTCCCATTTTTTTTTTTTTCATCTTGAGCATGATTTCCCAAACTACACGATGGTTATACCAAATCACATGATAAATAGTGAATGGAATGAAAACATTAAAAGCATATTCTGAGGGGAGTATGTACAGAAATACATCCAAATGTCCATGTGGGAAGAACTTTGCCTGTTATATAAAGAATGTTTTCACAGCCCTGTTTTAAATTCAGTGATGCAGAGTCTCCTACAAAGGATACAAAATAAGTGAAATAAAAATAAATAAGGCCTTCAGGGAAAGAGTTAGGTCAACTTCTCTTCACGTTTTTCTTCACTTTCCTTTGGATTCTCCTTGCCTGACCAATTTCAGTTTGAAAAGAAGGGAGAAAAAGAAATAAAGAGAAGAAGGGTGGGAGGGAGTATGGGTGGGAGGATTCAGAGTGTGTGGGGGGGTGGATTCATGAAATGTCTACCTGCGTTGTCAGTTTCAAAAATGACAATGAAAATTATCACATGTATACATCTTGCATAACCTCCACTTTTCCAGAAGGCATAAGAGCAGAAAAGTGGCAGACACTGAATGGAAGAGAAACATACTAATCATAAATACATGCATCTTTATTTAGTGTTTAAAAGTATTTTATGGCTACACGTTTGTTTGCAGGAATTAGCTTTGCATATGCTTGGCCTGAATCACTGCATTGCTACAAAGGGCTTCAGTGGGTGCATCTAGAAACAATACAGGGCTCACTCTTGTGTTATAATAAGCACATCCCTCTATCACTGTTTTAGCCCCAGGTCTGAACAAGAGAGCTTCTTGCCCCTCTTCAGACCCCGCATGAAGAACCTGATGACAGATGGGACAAGTCTAGGTGCAATAGGGTGACAGATTAAGACTCAGGAGACCTGAGGAGAACCTCACTTTGCCATGGAAACCTGCAGGCGTAGTCGGTGGTTTGGACCTGGAAACCCACTCCTTAAAAATTCACTTACCTTGGAAACTCTAGTTAAAGTCCCTATGAGTCGGTTCCTCCCTGACAGCTCATCACACAGGTAGCCCCTACAGAGGCACAGAGCATAGCCAATGGTCTACTTGTAGAATTTCATCTCACCAATGCAGGTTGTCAGAAGGTAGTACCATAAATGTGAACTTGGCTGGGGTCAGCTTCAGCTGACCTAAGGAGCCAATGGCATTCACTGTAGCCTTATAAAGCCACCAATTCTGGCTTGCATCCTCACTCTGCCTTGCTGCAGATTGGACTGTCCTGGAAGGCTTTACCCAGTGATCATTGCATGTTTGTCACCCTGGGTCTTTAGCCTGGGATATGTTTGCTCCATCTCTGAACTTCCCAAAGTGACTGAGGCATGTGAAATGTTTCCATTTTGGGGTGGGGGGGAGAGATTATTGAAGCAAAATCAGCAACTGGAAAGATGCCCTTTGATGTTGTTTTCTCATATTTTATGGTTGGAGGATTATTACTGGAGGCTGTAGTAAAAAAAGAAGAAGAAAAAGGAGTGTATATCTGCCATAATTTGATTTCTGGATCATTCTGAAATTTATATTCCAGACTGCTTGTAGCACAATGTCAGAAAATGAGCAAACAAGTCACACATGGTCATGAATCTCCCCCTCTCAATTTGTTTTAACTACAGACAATACCATGTCCAACCAAGTAAGGAAATGAATAAATAGGAGACATTTAAATCGATTGGGCTTATTTATGTTTTGATGCCATTATTTTGCATGAGTAAATCCTGAGACCTAGCCATTCCTTATTTCAAGAAAATGAGCATTCATTGCACATTATGGACCGCCATGCAGAGACTTCAGCAAACGCTGAGAAAATACAGAAGCATCAGCAAGTGTAGACCTGTGGTCTGAAGCCCAGATCTGAATCCGCTCAGTGTAGATTGCCCCAAATGCAATGATCTCTCTTTCCGAGCATAACATATAATAACCCTCTCAATAGCATGGCAGAAGTTAAATGTTGCATAAGATGGCCAATAAACAAGAATGAGTAGCCCTGGTATGGATGATTGTCAGCATGTGCAAAGGTCACTTAAGAACTGATCCTTTGCTTGATCTTAGCCAAAAGGCCCAGAAGTGATTTGAAGTGTGGAACATGGTGGACTTTTGTGCAATAAGCTTTTACTTCAAAAAAAAGTGCAATATATTTGTTAAAGAAAATAAACATTATGCAAGTGTCTGGGAGTGGGAGGAATTACATAAGGATGAAAGACCTGATGCTCCTTCCAGATAAAATACTGGCATTAAGAGAACCCTGTTGACTTTAGCAGTATTGTTTTTGATTGCTGCTTTCTTGGTTGGTATCACGGATGGCACACTGCTGTTGTTTTAGGAACAGATTTAGAGTTTTAGGTTCAATCAGGCAACATGCCTGACCAGGAGGACCTTTCAACTGCAGTTATTCATCATTAAAATAACCAAAGAAATCTAGCCCCCTTTTTATACTATATAACCTCTGTTTTAGGATTACTGTAACCACTGATACCTCTAGGGCTGGACGGCAGGGCACTCCCCTGTAACACCACAATCTGGAGGGCTCACAAATAGCAACAGTTGCTCAAAGGTACAATCAAAAAGCATGACATGCATCTCTGAAATGATCAAAGTTGTTAAAATTACAAATCTGTGAAAGTAAAATATATTCCTTAGCCTTTTAGCATGGAAACTTATTATTTTGGTTTAAAGCTTCCTATCCTTTGCTTATGGTTCTATGACTCCCCAGGGGTCCCTTCTCAGCTCAGGAAGCATTTGGGAACGTTGCAATTTGGGTGAAGCCTTTAATATTAGAAAGTCACAACTGGGTCACCACTGCCAGAATTGGGGCCAACAGCAGTGATCCAACAGCATGAAGAGGCTTTCAGCTAGTGCCAATTTGTTGTTTTGTTCTTTAAAAAGGCCAACAGCTGTAAATATATGTCAGGCATGCTATGAAGCAAATGTCTAGGCCTTAACTACTCACCATTTTCATTAATTCTTCATGGGCTTTTGGACAATGTGGGGCCAGAAATACCCTGGAGAATTTAGAGAACAGGCAATGTCCTTAGCTTTCCTTTACAAAATCCTCAAGTTCTGTTGAAGTTCACACACACACAAACACACACACACACCACAAAACAGCAGTCATTGCGACTGCCCCTGCTGTTTCCAGGAAAAGGCCATGTTTTGTTCTCTTGTAAGCAGCTTGGAAAGGGTGGGAGGCGTGAGGATTGCATAGCCAGGATGGAAGAGAGAGGCTGAAAGCAGGTGATGGTGAAGTGAGACAGCCTGGAGGAAAACTTACTCAGGGCTTCTGCAAGCCCGGAGCTGCTTTTGGAAATCATTCAGTAGGATCACCAAGAACCAGAATTCTTGTTCACTTGCCTGAACATGTCATGGCTATTCTCCATGGCTTTTGGTGGATCCCAGCTAATTCCTAGTTTGAGTCTGGAAATGGTCACCTCAAATAGGAATGGGAAAGAGTTCAGCTTGTTCTTTATCCAGTTTACCAAAATTCACAAAATGTGAATGTACCCTGTTTCCCTGAAAATAAGACCTCCCCCAAAAATAAGCCCTAGCAAGATTTCTATGCATTTGTTAAATATAAGCCCTACCCTGATAATAAGACCTAGTGATGGGCGTGGCTATGGTTGTGTGCAGGGCTGACGTTCAAGCATATTATACTTAATAAAAGTAAGACATCCCCTGAAAATAAGCCCTTGTGTGTCTTCTTTAGAAAAAAATATAAGACAGTGTCTTATTTTCGGGGAAACATGGTATAAGGAAGCAAAACAGAGGTTTACCAACTCCTTGCCCTGAACATCATCTTTTGAGAGCCTGTGGTAGCCAAGAGAATACACTCTCCTGTCAGGGGCCTTCTCAGCTACCGAGGCCAGGAGTGCCCTATCATTAAACATGATGGAGCAATTGCCTAAGGCAGCAGATTTGACTTGGATGATTGTGGATTGGTACTACTTACTGTTCCTCCGCAGCATAAAAATTATTTGAGCTTGCCTTGAGATTAGTTGCCTGAGGCCCTGCTTTGGATACGATGGACTAGTGAAGAAAAAAAATGACACCAGAAGAAAGAAGTGGAGAAGCATTCATCACAGCGGGAAGGGAGGCTAGAAAACAGGTGCCCAAGAACAATTTTTAGTGAGGAAAAACATCTTGAATTATTCCTCCTAGAAGCACCATTATACAACAAGTTTCAGTCATGGTCTCTTCACCTTGCTATGGAAAAGGAACTTTAAGAGAGCAGGTTTAGGCTTGGCTGTTCAAGAGTGTGCTTGAAGGAAAACTTAGTTGGAAATATATAGGAATCAATTAAAACAAAATAATCTTGGGCTCACCTTGAGGTGCCTTGCTTTTCTTTTTCTTAAAACACAATGACAAGAAGCAGGGTCTTTCAGGGAACCCAACTGTAGAAATTAGAGATGGGCACGACTCAAAAAAATGGTGTTTCGTTTGTTGTTTGGTCGTTTAGGGGTCAGTTTCGGTTCATTTTCGTTTTTGTGATGTTTTTTGCAAAAAAATTCATTTTTGTTTCGTTAGGTAACGAAACAAAAAAACGAAAAAGAAAACAAAAAATTGCTGTTTCGTTAGCATTCTTTTTAGTTCAATGCATCTGCTGCAATGAAAACGAAAAACACGGCAAATTTGGTCGTTTCGTTTTTGTTTTTGTTTTGTTTTTAAAAAATTGTTTCGTTTTCATTGCATAATGAAACTAAAAATGAAAACGAAAGCAAAAAATCGCTCTCGTTTCGTGCCCATCTCTAGTAGAAATCCTTGCCTTAAACATGGCTTGCTAAGCAGCCTTTCTTGCCAGTTCTAGGCCTCTGAACACGACTATTTGATTTCAGAAGACATCTGAGGGCCTTTGTTGTCTTACCCCGTGTGATTTATTTCATTTTTTTAAAAAAAAATATGTCCGCCAATTCAGATATTATCTGTATAAGCTAGAAGCCAGGTTGAATGATCCATGGAGGGCAAGAAAACAGTCATGGAGCATCACTCAACACAAAGAGAAAACAATAGCTACTCTGTTAATGCAGAAGCATTTGACAGGATCCATTATGGTGGCTCACTCCTGGTTTCCATACTCTTCCACCGTGCTAAGACAGGTACACTGTGATCCGTGGGACTGTATCCCAGGAACCATAAGGGTGCAGTTGCTTATGGCCTTTCGGTGGATGATTGTTCTGTAATAAAAATATTAACTAATCATTTTTCTACCTGAGGCTGCAGGTTTTGAGTGTTCTAAAACTGTAGTAAAACATTAATTGCTTTATTTGTGATTACTCTGTCTTCATTCCCAGACATAGGAAGGTGTGTGGGTAGGATTTTCCACCTAATGTACCAACCTGACTTGGCTGATGTTATGTATATACCTTTCCATGGGTGGTAGTCAGGAGTGTCATCTCCTCTATTGGTAGTAGGAGAAAAAGGTCTGTAACGACCACCAAAGAAAAGATCTACTATCAAGGCAGATGCAGCCTCAAGAAGGACACAGGAGGGAACATTGCCAGTGTACTTTCAGAAACTAATTGAAGAAACTGAAGCACCTTATTCCCCAGACATACTCCAGAATATAGCAGAACTCCGCCTGACTTAGAACTGTTGGTCTTTTTTTTATTTCCTCCCAACAGAACAAATGGGAAGAAAAATAAATCTTTGGTTTTTGAAGACAAGATATTAGGAGGATAACTTTTTTGGGGGGACTATGAACGTTAGATAACTGTTCATACTGAGTAGCAGGACTGTGGAGAGAGAGTTGAAAAATGTAACTTGCCATGTAAAAAAAGTTTTGTTTTGGCATGGTGGGTAGAGTCAGGAGGCCTGGGTTCAAATGCACACTCATGGAAGCTCACTGGGGGTTGTGAAACTGGAAAACCACCCCTTCCTTTGAAAGCCCTATTAGGGTTAATATAAGTCAGTTCCGATTTAATGGCACAGGAGCAAAAAATAAAATACAGTAATACCTCGGATAATGAATGTCCCTGATAATGAACTTTTTGGATAACGGATCGCAATTTCCAGGTATAGGGCTGCCTCGGATAACGGGTTTTCCCTATGGGCTGCCTCAGATAACAAATCGTAATTTCTAGGTATAGGTCTGCCTCAAATAATGAATTTTCCCTATGGACTGCCTCGGATAACGAATTTCCAGCATGCATCAGTAAAACAGAGTTATCCCAGGTGGCATGGCATCTGTACCTTTAAAGCGCACTTTATAAAGACTTTTGAGAAAAAAACCAGGTGTCTATCATTTTCCTAGGCTCTGGGAACAGATTAATTGGTTTCCCATTCATTCCTATGGGAAACCATGTTTCGGATAACAAATTGCCTCGGAGAATGAATTAAATTCGTTATCCGAGGTACCACTGTAATCAAAAATAATCAAAATGCAGCCACATTCTAAGGATTTGTTGCATTTCTCCCAACCATTCTTGAACTTTGGAGTATAGTTTATTTGAATCTGCTGAAGGATTTTAAATTCTGCTACCCAGTAGAAGTACAGAGCTCCACATAGATGAGTAGTTACAAGTTCCCCAGAGTTCCTCTCCTTTCTCATCAACTGGCACATACAGTCTCAATAGCTCATTCTGAGACATTTGTAGGTGAAAAAACAAAAATGTTTCATTATTTCCAATTGCAACAGGAAACAAACAAACAACTTATTACCCAGAAAAGAGAGGGAAATAGCACTCAACAAAGTGGTGGGACACCCTTTTGAAGGAGAGGTTGGGCCATGCTGGATAGACAGACAGCCACCCCTGGCCAGAAAAGATCCTCCCAGTCACATAAGTCACAAATAGCATGCAAAGTTGCAAAGAAAGTCTCCAACTGAATCACGGTTACTAAAACGGAGAGGCAACCAGTGCTTCTACTGGAGGAACATAAGAGCAAATGGAAGGGAGGGAGACTCTCACGAGAAAAGCCATGCCATTAGTTCATGCTTGTCATCAGCACTGAAGCACAATTAATGTTGTTCACTAATGTGTTTCCTGATGTTAAATGTAACCAACAAGGCAGCTTAATCTTCCACAAACTATACACACGCGGATTTGTCTGCCTATGGCTTATTCACACTAGATTACAGTTGCACCTTGCTCACAGGGGCCAGCTGAATCTTCGTTACAGCACTGAAATGTTGTGAGAAGGGGGAGCGGGCCTCCCCCCCCCAAAAAAATCAGTCTTGTGCCAGCTCAATAATAATTCAGGACAGTAAAAAGCAAACTCTCCTGTTATGAATGCATGCATAGTTTGAAGGCTTTGTTGACCCCTGCAAATGGTTACCGTTTGGGCCTCATCCATCACGACTGGCATTATAGTCCCTGTTTACTGTAATTGCAATGAACAGAGGCTGCTTTAGCATCTTCCGTTGCCTGATGATTTGTGCAAGGTACACACATTTGGCATCTTTATGGGAAGCAATGTTTTTTCAAGGCACTGGACCACAAAAATGTATCCATCCCCCGCGTGCCCCCCCTTCCACAACTTATTATGGAAAGGGTTGAAGGGGAAATAAACTAACACAGAATGTTTGGTCATTTGCCATAAACAAACGGAATGAAATGCTGAGAGACGTGCAACCTTAGGGCAATGTTATTTGTGGCTGCAAGGGGGGGAAAGCAAATCAATTTCCTCAAATCCGAGTCTTCAAAGGGAACCTGAGCAAACTACCCATAAATATAACAGAACAAACACTAGAAGTTCTGGTTGTTTGTTACATTGCAGAGACTAACAAGTTTAATAGCGGCGAATGAAGGGTAATGAAGGATCACAGCCTGCCTGGCAATGCATACCCTGTCTGTGCTCTATAGGGAATGCTCATGAACGAAGCTTTACATTGCTACCTTGTGACCTCCTCCAGTTTCCATTAAAAGACCTTGATACAGTCACTGATTAGCTGCCTAGATGCCCTAAGCACATCCGATCTCGCCTGATTTCAGAAGCTAAGCAGGGTCGGCCCTGGTTCGTACTTGGATGGGCGACCACCAGGGGATACCAGGTGCTGTAGGCACCTGGAGTAGGAACTGGCAAACCACTCCAGTATTCCTGCCAAGAAAACTCCATGGACATGGGGTCACAAAGAGTCACCCGCGACTGTAATGACACAACATATACACACACATAATCATTTGTATCCTTGATGTGGGTTCCTAACATAGCTTTGACTTCCTTGTCCAGCAGCTCCATTCATTGGGCCAATGTGTTCCATGGCATAAGGCTTCGTGCACACAACCAGCGAGGCACCAAAATGATGGCAGTCTGCCAAGCATGCTGCCTTCACTAAGCCTCTTGACATATTGGCCACCCAGCCTTTCCTCTATTATCCAACTAACTAGCAGGGGAAAAAATAGTGTCAACAGTATACCATCAATGCATTACAATTACATAGTGTGCAGCATTTGCAACAAGCCTTTACCAGATTGTGGTTACCTTTGGTGCTTAACAAATGTCCCTCTTTTCCTTATCCTGCTATCAGTTGCCTTTCATTTTGTTTTAGAAAAGGCAATGGGCTGGATGTAGAATAGGCAGCTGGACGGAGAGAAGCAAACCACTATCTCCACCATGGGAGTATCTTCAGCAAACTCACACACATGCATGCAAGTGCACCGGGGGTGAGGTGTATGTGTTTGGGGAGGGGGAGGGGGAGAGAAGCTTCATGAGATATCCAAAGATCCCACTGAACTGGGGAGACTGTGGTCTGTGGTGGTTTCACAGAGTCAAGTGCTTATGCAGAAGTAAAGATGGTTTGCACTGATGCCTCTGCTATTTCTCGCAGATCTCTGTGCCACTGCTCAAGCTGTCCTGTAGAACCCACTATGTCCCCGTAGCAGGCCTACTAGGGCTGCCAGAGGCTGCTGTTGGTAGAGGGGATTGGCCAGAATTGGGTTCCCTGCTTGGTTGGGTCAAATTGGGCTCTACCATTGTATAGAGTCTTTGGGCTTAGATCCTATATGATAAATTAACTTACGAAAGTTCACAGGGAAAGCAGGTGTGATCTCCTCCTCTCCCTGCTGCCACCTATTCTTCCCTCTCTCCAAAAAAGCTTTTCTGTAGGCAAAGGTTGGATGAATCTCTCCAGCTGAAATCCTGTTGCGCAACTGGACAGCCAACAATGAGAATGGCCTTAACAGCTCCGGCCCTGTTGTGTCAATTTCCTAGCAATCCCCTCCCACAGTTTTAAGGACACCTAAAAGGGAAAAATGTGATGATTTAAAGACAGAAAATCACTGCCATCAGTCCTTTCCTACTTCTGAATACATTTGCATTTTGTTTAAGTCTGCCTAAAAATCCATATATACCCACATTCTATACCCATATCTACACTACTTGCAAGTAATTTCTCCTCAATATATGTCCCCTTCCAAATGTATTCTTCCTAATTTTCTACACAATTCTCCCTAATGTACATATTTTGACACATATCACTTTGATCAGAAAACTGCATCACAATATTCTGAGAAGAGCAAAACCCAAAGGATAATTGTATTTCTGCTTGCACATTAGTATGGGAACTTTGAATTAGATCAGTTCATCTTATGAACTAAATGAATTTACTTCCCCAACCTCACGGCTTTTTCTGAACAATTTGGGATGGAAAAGAAGGGCTCCTGGGAAAGATGAATAATCCAATGAAACTCACTTAAAATTACATAAGGAAGTTCACAGCAGAAAATTTTTGGCTTTCCCATCCAGGCTGCATCTCCAGTTGTTCAGAACGGGTCCCCCAACCTCTATCAAGTAAGAGGGCACACCAGACTGCTGGGAAGAATATGAAAATTCCCGTAATTTGACTGTTCTGGACATCAAAGACTTTTACTATCATGATTATTTTATTTCTACAACAAGGATTGTCAGAGAACTGAATGTCAGCCCTGGATCTTTAGCACGTGTATCCATTAAAACCTCCCCCAAAATTTGATGTGATTGAGTGAGACCTCAGCATTAAAATAAATGAACCCAAATCATTTTGGTGAACAGTTATTGTGGAAGGAGCTGGAGGCGTGCATGTTACTGTGAGTTTCGTATTTGTCCAACAATTGCACATCATCAGCTCCACATTCATGTTTCTGATGTGGCTTTTGATAAATGTCACTGCTATGATTCTCGGTTGCTACTGTTGTAGCCCATGGGCTAGAAACATTAATATATTTGATCTGATTTTCCCACATCTCTGTGTCACTGTGAAAATGTGCCGTCCGTTGACCGTTTTTTTCCCTTTCGCTTTCCTGAAGGAAAGCTTTTTCCTGCTTTGCAGTTTGACTAAAACCCTGAGGAAAAGGCATTGCAAGCCAAGTTGCCATGTGACTGTGACAGATACAGAGCCAATAGTCCAGTGGATATTTACTGCATAAATATCTTTAGGCACTTATGGCATTTCTCTGTGAGTGCATATGTAGAATGGGTTCTCACTTTCCCATACAATGAAAGGGAGAAATCCTCTGGAATCCACTGTGAACAACAGAGCAGCTGAAATCCAGCAGTAAGTTACAACTAGAGATGGGCACAAAACATTTTTTTTGTTTTGTTTTTCATATTTCATTTTGTTTCCTAACGAAATGAAAAATAAAGTACTTTAAAAAATGAACTGGGAATTGTCATTTCATTCCATTTTGTTTTTTTATTATTATTATTATTTGACAAGCAGTGTGCACTGGCTGCCCCCCTCCCTAGCACCGATTAGCTGGAGGGGGCAGCCAGCAGGGCCCTGCGAGCCAGCGGTTTGGTGCTTGCCCTGCACACCAGCTGATCGGTGCTTGGGGGGCATCCCCGCAGTGCCGACTGGGCCATTTTTAAATTGGCCCAATCGATGACAACTTGGCAGGACCCCTCTGAAAATGATCCGGACGCTAGTTCGGGGCTCTCACGCTGGCATCTCACACTGGCGCTCAATTGGGGGAAGAAGCATGGGCTTTCAAAACTTTTTTTGCCAGTGAACCAAGCACTGATGGCAGCCATCGGCACTTGCTTCATTGGTGAAAAAAGATTGGAGGGGAAATGCAGCTTTTTTAAAACAAAATTCCGCCACCGAACCAAGCACTGATGGCCATGGCCGCAACTTGCTTCAGTGGCTAAAAAACAGTTTTATAACCCCATGCTCCCCCCCAACATCCCCAATCGGGGGGGGAGGCATGACTTGGAGCCACCAAAGCAAGTGGCACCTAACCCACACCTTTTCCCTCCGATCAGGCATGTGGGGGGGGGGGATGAATAATGAAAAAAATAAAATAAAATGAATTGTTTAAAAAATTCATTTTGTATGAAACAAAAAAACCCCCAAAAAACAAAAAAATGAAACAAAACGGAATTCTTCCGTTTCATGCCCATCTCTAGTTACAACTAGAGGAAGCCCCTTAAATCTGTTGGGATTTGTTGAGTCAGTTCCTCCCTCAGTTCCACTGATGCCCTCGGCCTACTCCAGTTGTGACTTACTACTGGATTACAGCCATTATTTCTTACAGAACTCACTGCAAAGAGAATTAGCGCTCTTGTCTTCTATAGATATGAGACTCTGCAGGTGAATGCTAGATTGTTGTTCATGCTGCCTGGAGAGATCAGGGTTTTGGCAGCAGTTTGATTTCCTCCACTGTGTCTTCCAGAAGAGCTACCCTGTGTGGCCATGGGCAAACTGTACAGTCCCAGAGCACCAGCTGAAGAAAGCGAGGGCCAACTACAATATTTCGTACCATCTACATAGAAAACACTTGAAAGAATCCCCCATAAGTTGGAATTGACTTGACAGCATGCAATTTAGTAGTAGTAGTAGTAGTAGTAGTAGTAGTAGTAGTAGTAGTAGTAGTAGTAGTAGTAGTAGTAGTAGTTGTTGTTGTTGTTGTTGTTGTTGTTGTTGTTGTTAATAGAGATTATTTTGTGTCAGCATTTGGTTTTGTCTGAAGCAGCTCTGATTTATGTGGGAAGAGAACCTTGAGCTGGGAACCAGTATTGGGGATCCAGAGGAACTCTCCTATTTCACTTACCTGTCCAGAGGAACATCACTGGTACATGTGAGACTAACCAAAGCAACAAAGACAATTTCCCTCCTTCCTTTTGGGCCTACCTGGTTACATATATGTGCATTTCTCCTTAGGGTCTTGGTCCAGAATTCAGTGCTAAGATCCTTTGGTCATTTCCCCCAAAGAGTTTTACTTCTTTGTTTTGAAATCCTGAGTTTTCGTGGAATTTGTTATTGATCTCCCAAATGCAGGCAGGAGCAAATGGCCAGCAAACCAACCCAACAAGGATGGTGTGGTATGGTATGAATACAACAAAAGCTCAGTTTTCCTCCCTGTACAAGGTGTTTCCTATTTAAAGCAAGTTGTCTGGGGAAAAGGCTCATTGCTTTTGGGAGGCTTCCAGGGCATTAATTAGTGCCCCCAAGAAAGATGAAGATGGTTATTCCCATGTGATTTATTTTAATGAAAAATGTCCCATGAAATTGCCAAACAGAGAGTCTCCCATATCCCAAGACTGAGTTTCATTAGAAAACATGGAAGCAGGGAACAACTGCTGCAGTGCACAGAAGCCATCATCCACACATTGTCCACCCTGCTTTTATGCACCGAGCATGTCGTTTTAGCTGCAAAAGCAATAACATTCACAGTTTAAGCATTAGAAATAGAAGGAATGAGTATTGCTATCCTGCCCTCTGTATTTCTTGACTAAACCATGCAGCTTTTCTAATATTAGCAGATACAGTAATCTCCTGGCTTCAGTCTATCAGATAAACTTCCACAAGGTCACTGCTCTTATTTTCAGATCTTTCTGTGGTGCCAAAATATAGGTTTCAAGAAGCACTTGATGCACTGCTCAAGCTCAGTGACATTTTTGTTTCTTTTTGGGGGGGGGGGACCCAAAGGTCAAAACATATTTCAGATTTTGTTTGGAAACTGACTTCAATATTGTTGGATAATAAAAACTAGAATAACTGCACTGCACATGGTGACAATTCTGCCCCTTAATATGTTTACAAACAGAGTTCAAGGCTGTTTAACCAGTTCTTTCGGTATGCCTACAACATGTATAGTTTTCTCTACCACAGAAATGCAATACTGTCCTGGAAATCCCATTTCTGAAAGCAAAGCTGCCATACTAGTAAAATTTCCATTGGCTCCAAAGGCCATTTGTCACTGACATCGTAAATATGTGTCCAGGTTATCCCATGGGAGACTTCAGCTCGAAGTTGATCTCATCTCACTGTGAGCCTCTCCATGCAGCACCAACAAATCCTCCACATAGCAAACTAGAATTTGGAGAGGCATATCCCCTAACTTTGTGTCTAGCACACCAACTGTTTTGTATTCAAGGCTGGCAAGTTCTAGAGATGAGAGATTATAGTATCATTCAATCCTTAGAACTCCACCTTCAATGTAAAGTGATCTAGCCCAAATGTAGGTCTGTAATCATAGTGAAAATTAGACCTTTGTCTGGCTTGCTAAAATACGCTACCAGAACACTATGAATATGAAAATAAAATGTCCTTCCCTTGTTAATTCCATAAAAGGAGCTGAGCAAGCTAAAGGAATAACAAGGCTGATGGTGTTTCAGAAAATGTCCCACCAACCCAGTGCTGGCTCTCCTCAACATTCATTCACATTGCCATCTTCCTACATTCATGTAAGTTTGCTCAACACAGAGGTCCACCATGGATACATACACACTGGAAGCACAATGAAAAGCTATGATACATTGAGGGTGTAACCAGCCATGTAGACTTTTCAACCCTGAACATCTGGAGGCTCCATCATAAGAACAGCACCAGGTTTTGTATACCTAACACATGATTGGGTTGACTTTGACTAAAAGTCAACGCTGGGTCACTGGAAGAAAGAACTGACTTCTCTTCAGTGGGCAGATCCTGCTACTTACACCAGCTCATGTAATTCTAACAGCATACATCTGAGTGGCAAATTACCAACAATTAAGAAATCAGTCTTTGTCTTTATTGTCACACAGCAGTCATATGATCAAGTAGGCAACAAGGGGAATAGCACCCACCTCTGAACTGGAGGTAATTTGTCCCTGAAATTTACACCATTGCATATATCCCACCAGTTATATCCGGTACAGTTCTGGCCACAGTAAGGAAAAAGAATCAGCCCTTTTACATTAAATTTAAAATAACAGTGTCCTGTGGATGAAGCCCTTTTTACCTATTATCCCTGTACAGGACAACTGTGGAGCAATGATCTAAAATCTTTGTTAACTTAAGATGCATGAGCAATTGTTGATCCCTTAATCTGAAATGGGTGAATATACCATGTGTGAAACCCCTTTTGCTCTGCAATGCTACAGCCTTAAAGAATGATATTAAATGTTCTTTAAATAGGTAGCTGCTAAAATTAACTAACTTCAAAAAGTAAAATTACTCTTCAACTTTCTTAATATGAAGTTTTGGTGACATGCAGATATATTTAAATTAGCTAATGCACAAGAAGATAATCAGAATACAAAGAGAGTTCCTGGATTGTATGCAACCCGTTCCCCTCGTGTCAAATGTCAATAGTTCTGTCTATGTCTTCTTGGCATCCCTCAACATTCTTTAGATGTTTTGCTTGAGAACAACCCTCCCAATTTGCTTTGAAGTTTACTTTACTCAACATTTCAAAGGCCATTCCTTTACTTTTTATGCCAGCCTTTTGCCTTCATACAGAAAATCTTGGACCGTACTGTAAGTGACAGAAGACGCCAACCTTAGGTCTGAAATCAGCCAACAGACTGCTGTCCATGGTGCTAACCTTCTCTTCCCACCGTGAATAAAATGCAAAATAATAACAAGGATCCAAGAATGTTAAAGCCTTTCAAGTAATCAAAGTAAAGGAATGTAGCCTACAGTATAGCATTTTCTTTATACTTTTCAATGTCTGAAAATCTGTCTTCTCTCACTCCCTATGGAATGAAATAAAAGCTTATATTCTGCAGATGTTATATGAGTATTTGGTTTTACTCTCCAGTCATTCTCTGGAGTCATTTCTTATAAACGGGGCTGCTCTGAATATTCAGTGTGAATTTTAAACATGATTAGTTTGAAGTTTTCAAAGAGAATGTTCCCTTCTAGAGCCTGTACATGTATCTGTCAATTGGACTTGTTTGAACCCATATTCTTTTCTTTTCATTGGTGGCTTTGGAATTGGGGAGTAATTTGAACTGCATGTGGACACCCCCTGTCCTACAGGCCACATGTATCCCTCGGAGGGCAGTTCACGTTGACTGCCCAAACAGGACACCTCTGTGTGAATTGGAGCGTGTGTCTTATGGAGAAAGAAGTTAGCTTGGGCTGCCCCCAAAGGTAGACCAGCTTCTGCCCTCTAATATCTTCAGTCACACCCACCAGCTTTTAGCCCCACCTGCAGTGGCATGCCACATTCATTAGGGAAAGGATCAACTACACCAGGTCTAGGTCAAACTACAGAATCTCCAAGGCTACAGCAGAGCTTGGGGGAGTGTTTGAAGTATGATTTCCAGACCTTCCCGTCTTCTGGTGGTCCCTATTAGACTGCTTATTCACATTTTAGCACATGAGAAGGGTTATACCCAAAACTCTTATTAACAAATCTACTCATTGGCTAATGAGTTGAGCTGTTACACAGCACTCTTTATTGTCTGAATATGAGTGAAGTGCTTCAGAGTGATCAACACTTTAATGTGCATCCGTTCGTGGGAAGTACTTGGGGACTTTTTTTTAACCATCAAGTGTGTCAGCTCTGAGAAACATTCAGTATTAAATAATTTGTTTTTAATGCCACTTTGCTTTGCAAAGACATTTTCATAACTATAGAATCTAAACTGAGGAAGGTGGATTTTGTGATTGGTCTCCAAACATGGGGGGACTCCTACTGCAGTTGCCACGCTTTAAAAAATTATCTACACAGATATTGACCTGGTTCTGCTTATTAGAGGGAAGTGGCAGATTTGTTTTCACACAAGAGAAACAGAGATTGAGAAGCCGGTCTGACCTGATGCTACATTCTCTACAAAATGCAGTAATGATGCATAGCCTAGGGCAGCTTTTGTTGCCAGCTAGTTTCTGTGACATAAACAATTAAAGCATACAAGTGAGCAAGAGTGATCCACAAGCAATTGGGCTTTATTAATGGCTTCCTAATCCATGCCACACTCCGGTGATCACCGGGCTGTTGTTCAACAGCTGTGACAAAAATCAAGCTCGATGTGCAACGTCCCTTGGCTGTGCCTTCTGTTCCCTTGCAAAACACTTGCTTTTGTTAATTATGGTTTCACACACCTAAAAGTGTTGTGGCCTGGGGGAAAGTTTCACACAATGGAACAGTTTACCACTTGGTAAACTGTTATCATATTGGGTGCTAACTTTTGAGATCAGCTGCCCTAGTTAATTCTTATAAGCCCCACAAATACACATGGCAATCCTCACTTCGCTCTTTTTGGAGCCTTTTCACACGACCCCTAAGATCTGCTGGCCACTTAAATTCGGGCCAGAGATCTTGGGGGTTTGTCGCTGTTTCTCTGTTCCCACCCCCTCCGCACTCCTGGCTGCTGGCTGTGTGAGGGGAGGGAGAAAAAAAGAAAGAAAAGAATGCCGGCTTACCTCCGTTCTGCCAGTCTTGCTCTGTTCCTGGCAGCATTCAGATCTCTTAAAGGGGTGGGGAGGCAAAAAAACAACAAACAGAAGCCAGGAGAGCCCGGCACTCTTTACGTTAGATCCGCATCAGGGATTTTTCACCCCCGGAGAGCAGGTACCTGAAAAGGGCACTGGGACGCGCTTAGGTGGGCGTGGTCGCACTTAATTTTCTGTAAACTCCGGAGCTGGTGGGGAAACAATTTTAAGCTCCGGAGCTGGGAGCCATTTGCCACGGAGTTTAGGGGTTGTGTGAAAAGGCTCTTGATTAAAGCAGTAATCTGGTATGCACATGCCTGTGGAAGTGGAACCTGTTGTACTCACTAGGCTGTACTTTTAAGTGAACATTGGCTAGATTAAAAGAAAACTCCACAGATCTATATCACAGTGTATTCTCGAAGGCTTCCCTAGTTCCCTGAGCTCCTTGCCGGCCACAGAGACTGGTGAAACATCAGGAAGAAAAACTTCCAGCACACGGCCAAACAGCCTGAAAAACTCAGAACAACTATATATATATATCACAGTGTTTGCTTGCAAAGAATACAAATGGGGACTTTGACCTTGATCTTTTCCTGCCATATCTTTTGTGTCCTTTGTAGAAAGGGAAACTACATGTATATCAAGAGGTGTACAACCTTTTCTGCTACAAGGTGCACATCAGGTATCTTGTGGAAGGAAGGAGGCATACAGACACAAGTATCTGCCTTAAACTCGTATATCCCAATCCCCACTGCAGTTTCTCATCACTCACTGCTGGCAGCAGGTAAACAGCAATCTTGAAAGATAGATGACAGCATACCAGGCACCTACACCAGCCCACCTGGCTACAGTTGACCTGTAGGGTGGAAGCTACAGGTTGTGCATTCGTGATACATACCAGTATGCTGTCTAGATGAAAAAGAGGACAAGATGATTATAGATTGAACAGTTGCGTAGAAAGGGAAATTTCTGGAGGACCTGCTTCAAATGGGAGAGACAGTGCATCTATAAATACATTTGACAATCTTTCATTCCTACATTGTCCCTGAATATTTGTCCAGTGTTTAGGAGTCATGTGTACCTTTTACATACTGATCCTGTCCTCCTGAGGCATAATGTAATTTGGCCCACCTTCTCTACCCTGGGAAAAGAAGCAGATCTTGGCAAAGCTGCAATGAAACCTGGATAGTTCCAACATCACTCCTTCAAAGGCTCTATGAATATGCAACATTTCTTGGCTGTGGAATGAGGAATTTTCACAGGGAACTGTACTAGTGTGGGTGGGAGGAACCACTGCACTGGTTTCTCAGAGAGCAATTTGGATTATATAATATTCTTAACCTAAAATGGAACTACACTATAGAAATAAAATAAGACCTAACCTGGTTAAGATTTTGCCTGAGAAAGTGTTTTGTAGTTCCCAGACTTTGACCACAAAACACAGGAAGATGTAAGAATGGGAAACAGAAATGAGGGGACAAGGAAGAATAAGAGATTAGAGGTAAAATAGTTACACAATGGGTTGTGCAACCAAATCTGGCAGGGAGGAGGGAATCTCAGTTTTGTCCATTTCTCACTAGTCTTCCATCTCCCTGCCAAGCCACAACCATTCTGCATTCCCTGAGTACTGTATATATTTAGTCTCCATTGTTTTAGGGATTCTTTTTTAAATCAGACAATTGCACTTCGTTCAGTCTTCATGTTCTCCTCATCTTGGTGAAATTTCCTTTGTTACAATGGTATTTGCAAGTGGAATCTTGGAAATAAAGGAAAAGAGATTATGCTTGGGGTTCTCCATCCCCCCAAAAGTAGTTTTCAATTGTTCAGAATTAAATCACAATTGACAGATCCACATTTTCTTCCACTGCCAGAGACACAACCTCAATGTGCGAATGATTCATCAGAGACTATAATGTCATAGGCTGGGTTTCAGTTTGTTTCCAGTCCCCCAGTTGCAATGTGCATGCAGAAAGTTTCATCTGTTGGTGATTTGATGTTTGGTACTTAAATCAAGTGAGAATCAAGTGAGGCATACTCATGTGCTGCTTCATATGGAGCAATCAGATTGGTGACAATGTGAGAATTAGTAATCTGTAAGTAATTATCTGTAAGCCTTCTGTATGATCATACAAGCACGTGATGTGTATTCTCATCAGGTTTTCAGATGATCCTTCTGTAACATGAAATCTCATGCACAATTACAGAAGAAGACTCTTCCAGTGGAGAGAAAAGGAAGTGCATGGGGCATGTAGCCAATCTGTGGCTTACATGATAGGAGCCCCTTTTTCAATCGCTCTCATGTCTGTTCAGCCTAAGGCTCCATGTGGAATGCATTAGAATTTTTTTTTGGGGGGGGGATGTTACAGGTTACAGAAGATTGGCTGAGTCTCCCCTTGAAATCAACAGGAGTGGGGTGGAAAAAATGCAGTTCCAGAAAATGGGAAATGGAATGAGTAGCACTGCTTAACGTGAAAGGGAATGAGAAATGAAAAAAACCTTACTCGACCATTTAGCTAATGCAATCTCCAGAAAATGTATCACACGAAGACAGTGATAAGTTCTTCTGGGAAACTTTCTCAACAAACAAATCATCAGACATTAAAAGCATTTTGAAATGGAACATTTCATCTTCAGTTGGATAATTGTTCCCATTGTCCCTGTCCTTTTCTCTAAAATGCCATTTTCTGTATATGTCTATTTATTTATTTATTTTTCACGGGGGAGCTTTCAATATGCATCCCCTTGCCTACAATCTGAAAAGCTGTCACGAAGGAATGTTACTATTCAAGGAATGGTTTGCCTTCAAATACTCTAACCCCAACACTTAAATATATGACAGCACTACTGTATTTCTTCTTTGTGGCTATTTTAATATTTAATTTGGAATAACCTGTGGATGCAAGTTCTAGCTTTATACCTTCGCATGACTTGATCTTGGAAGTCTGTCTTTTCCTTCATGTGCTCCCATTTTAATAGTTACATCTATTAAATTATTAGTTGGTTGACTCAGAAGTGGAAACATACTGGATGGTAAACATTGTGTCCTACTTAAGAAATCCATCTATATGTAAAAATCTAGGGATACGGCTTTCAAGTTTAAGGTACTGGGGATGGGACACAAGAGGCTCCTTTTTTCATTTTAATGTTCGCTCATTTCTAATAGAAAACACAATCATTAGTAATCTCAAAAGAAGGGAGTTCTAAAAGAAGGCTTCAGTTTCTTTTCATGGTTTTTTAAAGAGATGAAGTTGTGGGGGAAGTTCAGGTTTTTTTAATATATTTTCCCTATGGGAAGAGGGGATGCTTCCCCTGTTTGATTTATTTTTCCTACTAAAATGTATATTTCAGTGGGGGTTTGATCATTTTTCTTTCTCATATAGTGTTACCTGCTTTAGGGATAGCTATTCTCTGTATCCTTTCCTCTTTGCTTATTTGGAGTAATTTTAAGAAGTCTTTAGGGCAGGAATGTCCAAACTTCAGCCCTCCTGATGTTTTGGACCACAACTCCCAGAGTTCTAAGCTTGTCTTTCCAAAGGCAAAGGACTGTGGGAGTTGTGGTCCAAAACATCTGGAGGTCCAAAGTTTGGGCATGACTGCTTTAGGGCTTTTGGAGTGTGAGGAAATTCAGAAGGGGAACTCATACAAACAGCACAAAATGAAACAATCTAAAAGTTTTCCCTTTCATGTTTAATGAAAGGACAGGTGTATGAAAAAAAATTAACATGAAAGAGGCACTCCCTGAAAGAACCCAAAACGAAACAAGCACACACAAAAAGTTTTCTGTGCGCATCCCTTTTAAAAAAAGCTTCTGGCAATAAGTAGTAGAGATGGGCACGACTCAAAAAATGGTGTTTCGTTTGTCGTTTGTCGTTTAGGGAGTCCATTTCGGTTTGTTTTCATTTTTCGTGATTTTTGCAAAAAAATCGTTTTTGTTTCGTTACGTAACAAAACGAAAAAATGAAAACAAAAACGAAAAATTGCTGTTTTGTTAGCATTCATTACAGTTCAATGTATTTGCCGCAACAAAAACGAAACGCACGACAAAATTTCTGTTGTTTTGGTTCATTTTGTTTCATTTTGGAGACAAAATTCATTTTTCGTTTCGTTATGTAACAAAACGAAAAAACGAAAACGAAAATGAAAAATTGCTCATTTTGTGCCCATCTCTAATAAGTAGCACAATAGTAATGGAGTTACTCTCGCCTGTTCTACAAAAAGCTGTGTAATATGCCATATTTACTGTATGTCAAAGAGAAGTCTTACTTTTTCAGATGAGGAATATAGAATAGGAGAGACACCCTCCAATTTCTAGGTTCTTCTGGGAAGCTATCTCAACAAACAAGTCATCAGACACTGAAAGCTCTCTGAAATGGAACATTTCATTTTCAGGTGGAGAATTAATTTGAGTGTCACGGTCAAGCTCTCTCAAATGTCCATTGTCTTCATAGAGCTACTCATTTTTCATAGGGAAGCATTCAATATGCATCCCCTTGTCTGCAGTCCAGAAAGCTTCCATGGAGGGAATGGTTTGTCTTCAAATATATTAACACTGGAGGTGGAAACTGCATCTCCCAGATGATGCACTCCAGAAAGTACATATCTGTAGGTATACAAAATAGTTTCTCTAGGACATAGCAAGCATTGCCCCCAGATCACTTCTGCTTGTTCTTTGCAATTTTCATTGTAAGAAATACCAGGACAAAAGCATATTCGAGTAAGCTCACTATTTTGTATCCTTTGAGGGTGGGTTGTTTGTTGTGTTTTTGCTTTGAATTGTTTGTCCCAGCCAACATGATATAAATGGGCTGTGCCTTTGAGACACAGCAGAGAAGGTGAAGTGAGGGGTTGGTGGCTCAAGCAACGGCTTACATTCCAAGGGCATCTACCTCATTGCAAAATGTTCTGTCACCAGAGCAGAAAGATGCCTCATACAATCCTAGGGATTTCTTGTCCTTCTGCTGACCGAGTGCAGCAGGCTCTTTAGATGAGCTTATGGCTATGGGTTAGGAAGAGTCACTCTGGATAGTTACAGTGATACCTTTCATGGCTCTAGCAAATCAGCTCAGAATAAGGTGAGAAAAACCTAGAGTTGAGTAATGGATCCCCTTGTAGCAGCTTCTCTGTAGACCAACATGGAGGCCTCCTCAGAACTGGCCTTCCACGGCAGAAGAAGAACAAAGAACACCAACTATATCCTTGAAGATGGTGGAAGTGACATGGAGGAAGGGTGGAGTGATGGATGTCAAGATGGACAAGATTTGCAAGGCCACCTAGCTTCCTCTCAATTTACTGGATACACACCCATTACTTTAAATACGGTTTTGCTGAACTAATTTTCATGTATGAGTAGGGTAAGGCAGTGTTCCCCAATCCCCGGGCCGCAGACCGGTGCCAGTCCGTGGAGCAATCCGCACCGGGCCGCCGCCCGAGGAACTTCAAATCATTGCACTGTGGCGGCGGCCCAGCTCCCAGAAATGATTAAGGGACCCACGGGCTTTAGATTGAGCAGGTGGGTTAAGGTGGGGAAGCTACCTTTGGGGCGCATGCGTAAAAGCGAGGCGAGTGAGGCGGAAGAAGGGGAAACAACCCACCCACCCTCCACTTCGAACCATCGAGTGATGGAGAAGGGGTAGCCCAGAGCGCCTCGCCAAACTGGGAGAAGATGATGAAGGTGGCAGTCAAGCATTAATGGCCGCGAGCTCGGTTCTTCCCGCCCATCTTGGGGTGAGCGGAGGGAGGGAGGGAGGGGGGGCATCTCAGGCCGGGCCTGGTGTTGGGGATGGGGAAGAAGAAGAGAGGATGGGACAGGGCGGCCCTTTGGTTTGGAGACCGGATTCCCTGGCTGGCTGGCGCGCACGCGTCCACCTTTGTGTGTGTGTGTGTGTGTGTGTGTGTGTGAGTGTGAGTGTGGCTTTGATTTATTTATGTGTAAATTTAATTCGAAGCGCAGTCTGGGCTCTTTGGGAGCGGGCGCGTGGTCTGGGCGGGAGCGAGGGGGCTGCTGCTTGTGGGGGCTGCTGCTTTCCCCCTTTTCCCCTGCCCCCGCCCCAGTCCCAGCCCTCAAGAGGGGGAGCCCTGTGGACGTGGAGGCTCGAAGAGGAGGAGAAGTGGGGAAACGGCCTCTCCCAGTGGGGGTTGGCAGGTGTGGGGGGGTGGGGTGGGGTGGGGGGAAGGATTCATCCTCTGCCGGTGGGGAGGCTACGGGGTGAGGCTGGTGGCGGGCGGGGGCCGGTTGGGCCCATCGAGGCAGGCCCACAAGAGGAGGAGCGGGGGTGGGTGAGGTGGGTGGTTGGGACTCGGAAGGCGAAGGCGGTTTCGGAGACGAAGGAGGCTGGGGGGAATGGAGGTGCTCTCATCCGGTTTCTGCCGGTGCGGGATGAGGAGATGAGCCCGACGGGAAGGCATGCGCAGCTGGGGGGGAGAAAAAAAGGGGGATAACATTTATTTTATTTGTTTTGAATATTTTACCCCACCAACGTTGGCATCGGGAGCCCCCGGGGGATGGGGGTTTGGGGGGTTGAATTTGGGCGGGAGGCAGTTTTCCCTGGGCAAACATGAAGAGTAGGGAGGAGGAGGAGGAAGAGGAGGGCAGTCAGCGGGGGAAAGAGCGATCTGGCTCCAGGAAAAAGGACACTGAGGGAGTCCCCCCCCTCTTTTGGCCCGTTTTGTGATTTTTCCGGGCCACGGAAAAATTATCAAACATTTACCGGTCCGCGGCGGTAAAAAGGTTGGGGAGCACTGAAGGTATTGTTTAGCTTTGCTTTGCCTGCCTTACAACTCAAGTGTATTTTCTGGCTGCTTGATTGTTTTTGTTCTTGTTCTGGCTTTGGAAGTGGCTCTGTTTGGATCTTACAAAACCCATGTTGGGTTCAAAGCACAAACACTCCCTGTACTGTGCAGCTTTTAAAAACAGTGCAAGATATTGGACTTCTCAGTGAGGCCAGGGAAACACCCAGCACATCTGTATGAGGGATTTTCTGGGGGGGGGGGGTAGGAATCTTACTGCTTGAATCAAAGTTATACATCCCAGTTTCTACCATGAGAGCTGCCTATTATCTTATTCTGCAAAATAAGAGGCCCCTTCCTCTGAGGCCTCTGGTTTGGATGCTTCAAATTGAGTTCCTTGTCTACTGCTGGGGAACTTGGTTGCATGTGTGTTTTCCTTTCCCCTTAAGGGTTTTTACACCTCAAAGATGGTCAAAAACCCTAATAATTAAATCCTGGGAGAACAAGTCATGCTCCAAATGGACAGAAATGAGTTCAGATCATCTGCAGAGAATCATTTCCCAGATTAATGGGCTCAACTACCAGCAAGGCAACAAAAGCACCTGTGGAAAAGTGGCTGGCATCCCTTCCTGAAGCACATATCAAGCAATGTGTACATGCAAGCCTTTCACATTCTAAGGAAATGGTGGAAATTATAGTTGTGGTTGGTTTTTCAAGCCAAGAGGGTTTGCATAGCAAAGTAACAACATAAAAAAATCACAGTTTGCACAATTTATTCTGGCTGCAGAACTTGGCTTTCCAAGCACAGAATTGAGATTCTGCTCCTCACTTCCTACATACGCACAGGAGACGTGGCAGATGACAGAGTCTCTGCATGGTTGGGGAGAGAGCACTCTAAGAGGCTAAGGTTTTTCAGCGTACAGCTCTTGTGAGCAGAGGCAGTATCCTCTGTCTGAGAGGGGAAGTAAAGTGTACGCTGTGTGCATGTGTGCATTTGGAGGCAGGTGCAAGTGTAGTGAGATAAGCAGCCACACCCTTCACCCCTCACACAGGAAAGGAAGGAAACCAGCTATCCCATTTGAGAGAGGAGGTGATCTCAATGGGGTTAGGTGCCATTTTTCAGATTTCCCAGCAACCTGGTGGCTGCAACCCCAGGGGAGATTAAAGAGACTAATTTGCTTGTTTGGTTTTTTAATGCAGTGCTTAAATCTTGTAAATAATGCTAGATAAGCTTTTTCTTAATTGAAATACTGATTTAATTTTAACACGTTTAATTTAGGAAAGAAAACCCTGCCCTTACACCTGCTATTGCTGGCTGGATAGCTTAATGGGTTAAGTATCTGGCTGCACTTTGAGTCTCCATTTTGCCTCCTGTGAGTAAGTCAGCCTACGTGGTCTTGGGCAGGCTACACAGTCCCAGAGCGCCCCAAGAAAAGGGTATTATGGGATACCACCTCTCTGTATTCTGTACCTCAAAAACCCTGGAAAGGGTCACCGTAGGTCAGAATCAATTTGACAGCACACAGTACGTACATACACCTACTAGAAGATACAAGGGAGCTTCTGAGCCAAAATGAATAAATAAATGTTTCTTAAAACACTTTTTAAAAAATTCAGGGATGTGGATAGGCCAGAGGGCAGGGTTGCTGGGTGGATACAGAAATGGTCCTGTGGGTTTTTGCGGCCTGAGGAGCACACGTTGCTCATTCCTGCCATAGGAAGACATTGTGCCAAAGCCAATCCCCACCCCACCCCACCCCACCCCAGTCCTAAGAGGGAAGGTAAAGGAGGAAGAAAAGCAGAGCCACGTGTATCCTTGCTGTCATTCTCTGGACCAGATGGGAGGGAACAGAAGGGGGTTGTGGGATGCCTGCAGCAACAGCAGCAGGAGAAGCAATGTTGGCCAACTCCCACCAGGATCACCCTAGGATCAGCCCAACTCCTGCCGTAGGCTGAACCTATGCATAGCTCATCATGTCTTAAAAGAGTCAACTAGGGGTGTAAGAAGTAGATGACTAAGAAAGAGTGATCACTGTCACTTGCTGTCTTCACCCTTGCCCCAGATGGTTCATCATTGGCTTTGGCTTCCTTCTCTCCCTTCCATCTTATCTCATAGCACTGTGGTTAAATGCCTGTACTGCAAGTAAAACTGTGCTCACCACCAGGGGTTCAATCCCAGGTAGCCGGCTCATGGCTGACTTATGTTCTTAATAGCAAAATATGAGGTTTATGGACACTCTGCTGTGTGCTACATCTATGAAGGGACATTCATGCACATTGTCTTCTTCACGAGATTTTGCGGTTAACACTAGACAGCGATGGAGGTGTGAACCTGTCTGGACCCTATGGCAGAAGTTGGCAGATGTCATGCTTGCAAGTTATTTTGGTTAGCCTTGGTGGGGGGTTTTTTAACCTCTTCCAGATTTATCAAAGCCAGGTACAGAATATATACCATTAGAACTTGCTCTTCTTGCCCAGTGGCACAGTGGTTAAATGCCTGTACTGCAGCTAAAACTGTGCTCACCACCAGGGGTTCAATCCCAGGTAGCCGGCTCATGGCTGACTCAGCCTTCCATCCTTCTGAGGTTGGTAAAATAAGTACCCAGCTTGCGGTGTGGGGGGGGGATGTGTAGCCTGCATAATTAAATTGTAAACCGCCCAGAGAGTGCTTTAAGCATTATGGAGAGGTATATAAGCAGAACACTTTTGCTTTTTTTGCTTTTTTGATTTATTTGCAGGATGGAAGGGTGACAGTGCTGGCTTTTCTGTGACACTCTGCCCACAGTAGCCATTATCCAGGGGGGCAGCAGGCATGCTGGGCCAGGCAGGAACTAGGCAGAGGGACCTGTTTGCTAGCCACAGCACTCTGCAACCCTATACCTCACTGCGCCTAATGGCACAGCACTGCTCCTGGGTTTTTCCCATTGCCCCTCTTTTGTCCCTCTTTTTTCTTTTACCATTAAAGAATAAAGAATAACTGCACAATGTCTTTTCAGTGGGAATGTTAGGAGAGTCCTCTCAGGCAGACACATTTACTATAGACCTCCTTGACCTCTGAGGACATATTTCATATTTAGGAACATATCCCCAATCACACAATTCATTTGTTTCAAAGCAGGGGGTTAGAAAATCAGCAGCTCGTGACCCTTCTTGTGACCCTGCATTAAATGGTTTTGCATCTGATTTGGCCCGCATTAAATGCTCTTGATTTTCATTGATCTGAAAGGAAGACTAAAGTACAAGGCTAAATACAACTGATAGAAATCACCCACTCTTAAGGCAAAACTATGTGCAGCTCTAAACTGGAATTCCCCAACCTGCAGATGTGCTGACATTCAAATACAGTAAGGATCCAGGTAGCTGGACATTTAGCAGTAGTTAATGTGCTGGATTAAGAAACCAGCTTGCACATAGTGAACAAAAAATATATTTGTTTACAGCCAAGATGCCACTTATTCTCCATGAAGGCAAGGCTCTGACTGCTTAGATGAGCTACACTGAAGCTGTACGTCAGCAAGTCTATTTTTAAAAGTGTCTAACCACTTTACTGGGATTTCTACCCGTTTAAAGGCTGCAGATCTTTCTCCTATACTTTCTAGTCATGTGTGCAGAGCCGGGTGGGGAAGCGTCATAGATGGTGAGGGGGAAAAGCCTCAGAAGCAAACAACCTTGTTTCTCCCACTTTGGGTGTTGAAATTTTAATTTTCTCTCCTTTAAATTTCTTAGCACTCTCTCTTAAATAATGCTAAGTGTCTCTAAATTATACATAGACCTGCAAGCATCATCATTATAAATTCTGCTTTAAGGGGAGAAAGGTAAGTACAGTCATACATTATTAAAGTGCTCTATATAAATATTACCATACTTGATGTACTTTGAGGGTGAGCGCTCCACAAACTGTACACTTGAAAGAAACAGGATCAAGGGCAAAGCTGGGTAACCCATAACATGACCTGGCATTATGATCTCATTGGCCTAGATAACCTTTCTAGGCAAAAATTTGAGACTTGCTTCCAGTACACTCAAGAGGCACTGTGGTGCGATGCAATCTCATGTGGCCTAAGTACTAGTTCTTTGGCTAGCCACCAATATTGCCAGTATCAATCTAAGGGAGGGGGGTTGTCAGGAAGAGATTTAGAACCTGAGGAAACATACACATGAGAGTACCCCCTCAGGATCAGAGCAACCACATCTAGTTACTGTAACTTCAAATAGCATCAGAATGAGGGGACACATTAATTTGCTGTCTCCAAATGAGTAATAATTTGAGGAAATTGATGTATCTCTTCATTATACTCAAGTGGTATCCTCTAATGAAAAAGACTCAGCTCTGGTGCCTTAATAGGAAGAGTGGGTTCACAGGAAACTTGGCCCACTTACCATGTGGAAAGTACTGCTTCTAAGCCAATAACTAAGGGATTTCATTTAGAGAACTCCTTATTAAAGATGGGTGCGAACCTGAAAAATGGCAGTTTGTGATTAACCACAAACCACCACAAACTAACTGGAAAACTGAAGTGGTTCAGAGTTTGGTTTTTGGTTTTGCACTCCTGTGTATGAGAATTCAACAAGCTAATGTGTACAGTGGTACCTCTACTTATGAGCAGCTCAACTTAAGAGCAGGTGGGAGGGCAACAAGGACAACAGAAAAAGGGTGGGAGGGGTATCTGTTTTGCCAAAGCAAAATGAAGCACTGAGTGGAAAAAAGTATAGTGCTTCATTTTGTTTCAGCAAAATGGTTTGCCTTTATAAAGAACCAGCTGAGTTCATTGGTTTCTTCAGCTCATCGTTCAGTTCAAGCCCATTACTAATGCACAACTATAAGAACAATCCCAAGCTCTACCATTAACTAATTCTCCATATCTTTTTGGAGGAGGAGGGTGAATCATGTTACCTTGGGCATTTCTACAAAGTACACACGCTGCACATCCAATGAATAAAGGAGATGAATGACTACTCTTTTCCAGAGAACTGGGTCAAAAAGCTCTTTGAAATGTCAAAAATCAAGAGTCGAATCCAGGCCTATTCATATTGGTGGTCAAGCTAGAATGTTAAGGGGAGCTGTTGTTTCATTCAATTAACCTTTTCTCCCTCCTCTAGTGGGATTTCCTCTTAGATCCTGAGTGGCAGTCTGACTTGGAAATTAAACCCATATTAATTTTTGAATAATGAATCACAAAACAAAGCATGCTAAGAATATAATATGTGAGTGATGAAAATCACATACCATAAAAAACCAATGTTTCACCATGAGGGGCATAATGTTAAGCAATGAGAAGATTGCACTAATTCAAGCCCTTTCTTTTAATTTTCATCATCCTTCCATCACCACCCTTATGGATGCAGAAGACTCTTCTTTTCAAGCTTCTCGTGTTTTACATGTAGGAGCAACATGAAACTGAAAGCGGGGGTGGGGGAGCCTAGCTTACAAGCAATGCAGTTTGCCTTCCGGTTTATTGACTTCCTTACATAGAAAACAACAATACTGGAGCTTGAGGGGGTTAGTCCAGAAAGTTCATCCATTCTTGTATGTTTCTTGAATGTAGGGACGATGGCCTGAATAAGATTCCATTCTGGATCCAACCCCAACTCAGTGTGTTGTCAATGAGCCATCCTATGTCTCATTTCAGGCATTTCTAATATTTTTCTTCTCTTTCAGAGACTTGATGGAAGCTCCTCTCTTGTGAACAGGATGACACCTCCCACTGGAATGAGACAATGTCCTGGAACGAATGAAGGCTTTTAGAGCCCTTGAAAATGTTGGTTAGAGTGGATAAAAGAGGACCAGTGAAGATGCTGGCCAAGCTCCATGTGCTTGCACTGGCTTTCTTTTCCAAAGGAGTCTTCCTTACTCTGGGAGACCACAACTTTATAAGGAAAGAAATCAAAATTGAAGGAGATCTGGTGTTGGGTGGTTTATTCCCCATCAAAGAAAAGGGCAGCGGTACAGATGAATGTGGGAGAATCAATGAAGACCGAGGCATCCAGCGTCTGGAGGCAATGTTGTTTGCTATTGACGAGATCAACAAAGATAGCAACCTGCTCCCAGGAATTAAACTTGGAGTTCATATTTTGGATACTTGCTCACGGGACACGTATGCATTAGAACAGTCCCTGGAGTTTGTCAGGGCTTCTTTGACTAAAGTGGATGAAGCGGAGTATATGTGCCCTGATGGGTCCTATGCAATTCAAGAAAACATCCCATTACTCATTGCAGGCGTTATCGGAGGTTCTTACAGCAGTGTCTCCATACAGGTGAGATACCCAGTTCTTTAATAGTGGTTGTCAGCTGCTGTAAAGAATCCAAAGGTGAAGATCAAAGATTGGTGCATCCATCCCTCAGGCAAGAGCCAAAAAAAGCAGATCAATGTTATCCAGCTGCAGTTTAAGCCATATGACAGTGGAGAGTGCTGCATCACTGATAGAGTAATGCAGAGCACTTTCCTCTGTCTTGAGTAGAGGTGGGCACGAATCAGAAAAATGGCATTTTGTTTGTCGTTTGTCGTTTGGAGGGTCCGTTTCGGTTCATTTCTGGTTTTTCGAATTTTTGGGAAAAAATCGTTTTTATTTTTGTTCATTTCGTTACCATTTCATTACCATTTATTTCATTTTTGTGACTTTTTTAGGATTTTAAGCAATTCACTCATATTGCAGTAATGGAAACGAAACGCACGACAAAATTTCTGGTGTTTCTGTTTGTTTCGTTTCATTTTAGAGACAAAATTCGTTTGTCGTTTTGTTACATAACAAAATAAAAAATGAAAACAGAAATGAAAAATTGTTCGTTTCATGCCCATCTCTAGTCTTGAGGTTGGAGAATCTGTGGCTATCCTAATGTTATTGGATTGCAGCTCATCTGGGACCACAACTGAAACTGCTAGAAGTCAGAATTTAGCAACATCTGGAAGGCCAGACTTTCTCTGCCTCAACCTTACTGGTGAACTGCAGATACTGTATATGAAGTCTGGGTACCATCTGCCACCCCAGTGTTCTGTCAGGAGGCGGAAAAATGACTCATGGAATAGGGATATCTGGCAGGGCTTCGTGCCATGAGACTTTGTGGCAAGGCACCACCACTGAGTCACAGATCATGTGCATGGTTAGGCAGTATCCTAAAGTTAGTCCCCCCAGTATCACAGCCTTTGAGGCCAAGCATGGAAACATTCTTAAAAACAACACAAACACAAACAAAAAAAAAACCCTATAATTTTTAGAATTCCCTTCCTGTCAGCATTTTGGGAATTGTAGTCCAAAATGTTACCAGAGTTTCCAGTAAAGGTATAAGTAACTTATTATCAGTGAGTCACTATTTTGTTATCTTGATCAACTCCCGGGCCATGGGCTGGAACTGGTTTATGGCCTGCTAGGAATTGGGCTACACAACATCAAGTTAATAAGGATGTGAAGGGTCCTCCCCATTCCCTCCATAACCCCCTCAGTTGCCAACAAGGTTCCCTCTGAGGCTCAGCCCCAAACAGACATGCACACTTCCCCTCCACTCCACATAGGGCTATTCCACTCCTGTGCACCTGCGTTGACCTTTTTTTTATTTAAAATTTTATACAAATTACAAGAAAAAGACGAACATTAACACCAGTGCACCACTTCACCAACAGGATCACTCTTCTTATTTACAGTCATCATCCTCCCCTCCAGAACAAAATTGATTGTTGCGCGGAAGCCTTACCCTTATCTCGTACAAGCACATATTCAATAAATCTACCCCAGATATCAGAAAATATCTCTTTTTAACTCTCCTTTTTTAACCTTTAAAGAACATGTCAATTTATCATTTAAAGCAATATTCCATATTTCATTATACCATTCATCTAAGCACAGTTCATATTTAGATTTCCAATTTCTAGCAATTATTAATCTAGCCACAGTCAACAAATTTGTAATCAACACTTTAGTTTTAACATCATGACTATGATCAACAAATATTGATAACAAAGCAATTTCAGAATTGGGCTCTATGATCATTTCTAGTATGTCACTTAGTTCTTTAAAAATACATTTCCAAAATTTTTGTATCATTTTACATTCCCACCACAAATGAAAAAAGGTACCAATCTCATTATTGCATTTCCAACAAAACTTAGAAAAATTAGCATTTATTTTATTCAATTTCTCTGGTGTCAAATATCATTTTAAAATTATTTTAAAGAAATTTCCCTTTATTCTAACAGACATAGATCTAAGTATTCTCATTCTCCACATTTTAGCCCAATCTTCCTCTCTTATTTCTTTTTAAAATCTTGTTCCCACAATAATTTCGATCCAGATCCTCCCCTATTTTCATCTAAATCCAAAATAATTTTATATAATTTGCTAACATTACCTTTTACTATATTCTCCTTCTGGGTATCCTCATACAACAATAAGAGTTGTTCATATTTTGTGTACTCTCTACATTTATTATTTTTCTTTATCCAAGCGTCAGTCCATTTCTCTAATTGCATAAAATTAAACCAAGATATATCCCTACATTGAAGAATTTCCTTCATTTGTCCTTTCTCATCTTGCCTATCCAATCTTTCAATCTAATCACTTGTTTCTCCCTAAATACATTTTTAAAAGCTTTCAAATTTATAGGGAAGTTCTCCATTTCGGCTACAGATCTCAATGGTGAATCCAAGGAACATAATTTTTTTATGTCTGTACCATGCATTTAACATAGATCTAAGAAAGGGGTTATTAATCTCATTTAACTTTGATTTCTTAATAGCACCAAATAAACATTTTTCAATATTTTCCTTTATTTCTGGTTATTCCATTTTCCACTATAATAATCTTTCTGGATTATATATAATATCCCCAATAAACCTTATTTGATTTGCTAAATAATAATTTTTTACATTCGGTAAACCTATACCACCTTTATTTTGGGCCATATACCAATATTTTTTATTTATTCTAGCTTTTTTGCCACTGTTACAATAGTTATTAATCAAATCTTGCCAAAATTTAAAATCATCCTTACTTAGCTGTACTGGAAGCATCATAAAGAAAAAAATTATTTTTTGTGAAATTTTCATTTTCATCAATGCTATCTTTCCAAACCAAGAAAGTTTTAGACTTGAGTAGTCTAACAATTTATTCTTAATTTCTTTCTTTAGTCTGATATAATTAAATTCTTTTAATTTCCGTATGTCCTTTACTAAATCTATACCTAAATACTTAATTGAATTATTTATCTTACATCCATAATTGTGAGCAATCACTTCTTGTTCTTCTTTGTTATGATTAAACAACATCACCTATGATTTTTGCCAGTTAACACTCAATCCAGATATTAACCCAAATTTCTCCAAATGATATTTAATTCTATCCCCCAGTTTTCAATCACTATTTTTAATGTTGGCCATTCCACACAATCAAAAGCTTTAAATATATCTAATGACAAAATACCAGCCTTCTATTTATTCATTTCTATATCATATATGATATTCAACACTGTCCTAGTTAAATTAGACATTTGTCTTCCCTTTAAAAACTTCGTTTTGATCTGCCTTAATATATTTTGTAATAAACCCATTCATTCTATTCGCTAATATTGCAGTAAAAATCTTAGTGTCTTAATTTATTAATGAAATGGGTCTATATGAGCTAGGGTCCATCACATCCTTATTAGGTTTTGGAATAAGAATTGTTAGTGAATGTTTCCAAGATAACGGTATTTTGTCTCCTCTAAGATTCCATTGAAACCTGTTTTTAATCTTGAAACTAAAACTGATTTAAACAAGTTATAAAAATCTGAATCTAGTTCATCAAAACCCGGGGTTTTACCATTTTTTTAGCTTATCAATAATTGCTCCAATCTCTTCCTCCTGAATTGCTTTTTCTAATTCCCTCTTGTCTGTCTCTAATATATTTTCCTTAACAATTTCTTTAACATAATCTACTATGTCTGCTTTTGAGATATTACCTCCCTTATATAATTCTTCATAAAATTCTTGAAATATTTGCAATTTTTCTTTCATCAGGCTACACTTCTTTCCTGATTTATCTCTAATCACACCTATCGTGCTTTTTGCTCTTCTAGCTTGACATAACCATGCTAAAAATCTAGAGTTTTATTACTAAATTTTAAAAAGACCATTTTTGTTTAACTGTAATGGAACCAGTGTGGCGGGGGAGGGAGAATTGTGTTCAGGTCTAGGCAGTGAGAGAGAAAAATTAGAATCATCCCAAAAGTATCCCTCTCTCCGCTGCCACCCACACAGGTCCATGGAAAAAATGGCTTCCACAAAACCAGCCACAGGTGCCAAAAACTCTGGAGATGGCTGTGCCTCAGCTTGCATTCCTTACAGCAATATCCTATACTATACATTATGTGATGGATTTTTCCCAGTGCCTGCATGGCTGCTGGGACTGATAGAAGGTAAACCAGCAGCTCATCCAAAGCTTTGTTCCCAGTCCTGTAGCATTGGTGCACCCCATGCCAATGCTGGTGCTTCAGACCCTATTTTGCTTCAAATGGGGTACCAATCCCAGCTGCAAGTGTGCAATGTTAGATTCTAGGGCACTGAACCATTATAGAAGTACAACACACATACAAAAACCTCCCTCCTGTTTCACCGAGTCCTGAAACCAAGTTCAATAAGGTGGGGTGAGTACCCAAGATCTAAAACCACTAATCCAGTTTTCACCTTCTCCGGCACTGTTTGATTTGAGGCTTGTCTTGGCAAAAACAGAAAAGCAAAGAAATTCCCTGAGACGCCAGCTTGGACCTTGCGACCTGGCGACCCTGGGTGCATACAGCCCCATCATGATTCAGTTGCTCATCCAGTTGGCGTTGCTGCATGGAAGGGGAAAAGATGCTTCTTTGTTCTTTCCCCTGGCCAGCAGAATATGCTTGGCAAGGCTTACTGAAAGCAACACAGGTGATCTTCAATCCATCTCTCAAGCCAGCCCTTCAAAAAGTGGGCTGATGAAAATTCAAGGTAGACATGGTCAGCCCCAAAGATCAAAAGGATGTTCTATCTCATCATTCAAGAATTAGAGTCTGTTCTAGCACTAACAAAGAGATAGAAATACAATTCCCCTATGCCATTGTTCTATCTCAGAAAGTTCGTTAAGAGTTTTATTACTTTGAAAATACCCTCGCCTCCAAACCTTGCTGTTCCAAGGTATGACACATTGGCATAAATCCAGTTGCTATTTTCAAGTACAGCAGGACCATTGAGTCATCTGTGGAATGGTGACTCAAGGCTAGAGTTGGGCATAAATTAAAAAAAAACAAATTAAGAATAGTTAAAAATTGCTAATTTGTTGATTCAAATTTGTATTTGCATTCCTCCCCAATGAATATGAATTAATGAACTTGTAGAGATTTTTAATTCAGCAATTTGTTCAGCTATAAAATGATGTGCAGACATCAGGCAACTAGAGATACCAAAATAACAGAGAGACTTCCCCAGACATTCCTCTACAAGTTCTGCAAGTTTGGTGAAGTTTGGCTTTCATACAACTTTACTTCTTAGTTTTCAAAACACATTTGTCTCAAACACTCATTTAAAGTTACTAAAATTCAGTTTTAAAAATAGAAGAATCTTCTAGGTTTTTTAATGTTTAAGTAAATATTAATGGAGAAGTGCTGTATGGAATATATTAATATCAAATATTTTGTAACAAGCTATTAGATATACTGTATGTGGTTATGAACAGAGAAACAGAAATGTGTCACATATTTTATTTTGATATGTGTATATTTGATCTAAAACAAAGTACAGTAATACCTTGGTCTATGAACATTTTGCAAGACGAGCAAAAATTTTGGAACATATTTGTTCAATTAACAAGCTTGTCTTGCAAAACGATCACCGGAGCACCCCCCCTCCTCCACCACCACCAGCTTCCTGACCACCACGGCCACTAGGGATGGGCACAAAACAAACATAATATGTTTCATTTTGTTTCCTTTCCTCCCCCCCACCATTTTTTTTGTTTTGTTTCATATGAATTTTTCAAAAAAATATATGAAATGAACCACTAACAAAGTGGTTTATGTGGGGGGGGCTGGAAAGTGGGGGGGAATGTTTTTCCTCCCCAGCCCAGTGCCAATCACCTGGCAGGCAGGGCTTGGGGAAAGGGAAATAAAGTTTTTTTAAATGTCCCAGTCTTTCTTAAAAAGCATTTTTCCCCTCCTGCCAAGCCCCACCTGCCAGCTGATCAGTGCTGGAGTGGGGGAGTTTTCCCCTCACCCCAGCATGCCGATCAGCTGGAAGGCAGTGCTTGGGGAGAAAAAAGTTTTTTTAAAAAAAGCCTGGAGCTTTAAAAAAAAACTTTTCCTCCCCCAATCAGGTTATAGACAGAACAAAATGGTTCATTTCAGCCAAAAAAAAAAAAAAAACCAAACCAACAACACCATTTTGTTTTGTCTGTAATGAAATGGTGCTTCGTGTCATTTCATTTCATTTCATTACCTAATGACATGACAAAACAGCATTTCATTTTTCATTTTGTGCCCATCCCTAATACCCACTGGTCAGCTCTTCGCCCGGCTGCCAGCTTCTCACCATTGCATCTGCTGGCCAGACCTACGCTCGCCTGCTGGATCCTCACCACCGCAGCTACCAATCAGCATCTTGCTGCCAAGGTCGCCGGCTTGTTATTTCCACATAAAAAATAATGGAAAGTTCCCCCTAGAACAAATCATGTAGGTTCCCATTTTTCCTAAGTGGAAATTTATTTATTTATTTATTTATTCATTCATTCATTTATTTATTTATGAGTAATTGTTTTTGATGTGCAAGTATTTTGGTTCACAAGCATGTTTCCAGAATGCATTATGCTCGTAAACCAAAAGCACTACTGTAAATAAATTTAAGTCTCCAGAGTAGTGGACTAGAATTGGATCGATCCAGATTCAAATCCCTATGCGGTGATGGATCTGTTCATCATAAAGGCCTGAATAAGAAACTGTCTACAGAGGAATTTGCCATCATGGATTTAGTGGCAGGCAGTTTCTCAAGTGGTCCTTTAAGACAAGGCAAAAAAAAAAGGATATATATACAATTTGATGGATACAGTGAGAATACTGTAAGTGATTTATTGTTTGTTCTTGAACTCCCATGCAACATGTTAAGTCCATCAACTCTGGATGATAACGATTGTTCTACACATTTCGAAAATGGACAGTTTGCAGTAACGAGCAATGGTGAAATGTATTTTCAGACAGTGTCAGACATCTAAATCGTGTCTATAAGCTGGGATTTTTAGATGAACAGCAACAGGTCAACACAACGCAAACTCAGAGAAAAGGTCACTTCACACAGAGATAAATTCTAATATTTGTACCTGGTTTCTTGACATACTATGTCACCTTCCTGCTGAAGAAGAAGAAGAAGAGAGAGACAGACACATGATATGCTGAAGACATATGTCGTCATGATGAGCATGCCGGGGTGGGGTGGGGGATAATAATTCTTAAAGGACACCAAAACTGCAGAGAAGCTTCTTCCAACTCTCCTCTGCGATCCCTTCAAGTTATGTGAAGACTGATTTCAGACACCCGAGTTATAATCCAACAAAGTGTCACCCCCCAGGAAAGTGCCTTTTAGCAGATGACTTGGGAAAACTCAGGCTTCAGCACACTTGGAGGGATTGTAGAGGAGAGTCAACGGAAGCTCCCCTGCTGTTTCGGTGTCTCTAGTTTAGGCATGTCCAAACTTCAGCCCTCCAGATGTTTTGGACCCCAACTACCACAGTCCTTTGCCATTGGAAATACAGGCTTGGAATTCTGGGAGTTGTGGTCCAAAACATCAGGAGGGCCAAAGTTTGGACATGCCTGCTGTAGAGCTTGTAGACATTTTCCTGGGGAGCTTTACTTTGAGGTGCATAACTCAGATGTCCAAAACTTAAAATTTGACAGACTTGCAGGTCTTGCAGAGAGGAGGCCTCTCTGCAAATGTGGTGTCTCTTGGTGCTTGGGTGAGTGTTTTATAGGGCTTTAAGGGGGGTGAATGAATTGATTAATCAATTCATTGATTAATCAGAAAAAAATCTTATTTGTAATTTGTCAATCTTGACAAATCAAAAATTGAAACGAATCACTTTTTTCCAATTTGTGTCCATCTCTACCCAAGACCTATTGAAATTCCTTTCCTTCAACTCTCTTTTATTGGTTTTTTTTTTGGGGGGGTGGCAATAGACTCTGAATAAGTACTACTGAAACAAGTTCATTGCCTTCCTAGTCTAAGGTAGGAGATAGGAAGTTGTTTTAGGCTGAGTCTCCATAGCCTAGAAAATCTAGTTTGAAGAGCTACAGAACCAAGTGACTGTATAGCAGCACAAATTTCTATCGTGTGCAGAAGAATGATGTCTGGGTACTATGTAGATTCTAGAAGACGTTTCAGAAGATAACTTGGAACAGAGAAACATTTACTTCTTATGTACCAACATAACTTGGAACAGAGAAACATTTACTTCTTATGTACCAAATTAACTTTTTGTAAAGTAGAAAACTTAGGTTATGGACACAGTTGGGTACAAATGGCTGGTATTGAATAAGAATGGAAAAGATCATTCACATCATGTTTAGGAATTATTACCAAATGAGCAAAATTCCAGAACAATATTCAGAACATGAAATACTACGAAGAAAAATTCTATGGGTAAAGAGGTGACTAAATCAGTAAAGCATCATGAAAGTAGGGTGGTTGGATAAAGGTTTTTGTTTTTAAAATAGAATTATTACTGAAATCTTAACATTTGCTGCTTTATGATTTTATTGGTGGCAGCAATTATCAATTATGAAAGACATCCTTGTCCTCTCCTGCAGCTCTCATCAATAAAGATTACATGGGAGTCTTGTGAGCTTTAGGGCAAAAATCAAAAATGTTTAATTTGTTGGGGGCATGTCTCTGTTGCTGCTGCTAATGATGATGAGGATGTCATCAGACTTACTGAGCTGAAGTTACGCAGCAGGATTTCAACTAATTTGGGAATCTGTTTGTTGAGTGTCAGCCTAGGGCTTTATGTATAATATGAAGGCACCTGAGAATAGCAACTGGTTGACGCCAACAAAGGGCCTTTTCACATGACCCCTAAAATCTGCGGCAAATGGCTCCCAAATCCGGAGCTTAAAATTGTTTCCCCACCAGCTCCAGAGTTTACAAAAAATTAAGTGCGACCACACCCACCTAAGCGCATCCCAGCGCACTTTTCAAGTACCTGCTCTCCGGGGGTGAAAAATTCCTGATGCAGATGTAACGTAGTGAGTGCCGGGCTCTCCTCGCTTCTGTTTGTTGTTGTTTTGCCCCCACCCCTTTAAGAGATCTGAATGCTGCCGGGAGCAGAGCGAGACGGCAGAACGGAGGTGAGCCGGCATTCTTTTCTTTCTTTTTTAATCCCTCCCCTCATGCAGCCAGCAGCCAGGAGTGCAGAGGGGGTGGGAACACAGGAACAGCGACAAACCCCCCAAGATCTCTGGTCTGAATTTAAGTGGCCAGCGGATCTTAGGGGTCGTGTGAAAAGGCTCAAGGACAACCTGCGAGTAGGACCTCCCAGGAGTCTGAGGTGCACCATCTTGAGGTCTACGAGAGGAAAAACAGAATTAGCCAAAGACATTTTGTTGCCTAAATCTGAACAGCAGTTCTGCATGCTTTGGTCCAAAGTTCAAACTGCTTTTGTTGTTCTGTCAAAGGAGGGAGAAAAACCCACAAGGAGGCCAGGTATACCTCCTTGGGCAGAAATGCCTGAAGAGATCCTTATTGAGGCAAACAAGAAAAGGTTTAGCCTGAATTGGCGAGCAGAGGGTATGGGCAGCCCTGCCCCTCCCTCGTAGCTCTGTTATCCCTCTTCTCATACATTTACTCCACATAATTGGAAACCCTGGTTTTTTTTTCATGGTTACAGACCACGTGAAAAGCAGTAGTGAGTTCAGGAACCTCTCTCCCCCCACACACACACACACTGAGAAATACCTCATGCAGAGGGCATGCTCAACTGTTCCTTCTACTCCTGCATTCGGATTAAGCCTCTCCTGAATTTCTGAACAGAATGTATGCCAGTGATAGAAGGCACTGCTAAGAAGAAATGGCATTTACTCAATATTTCCATTTCAATTGGGCTGACAATGCTTAAGAGGGGGTGTAAATAGAATACGGACCTGGTTCTTCCTTTTGCAAGGAAGCGACTCAGCTCCCACTGTTCTGCTTTGCTAATGAAGTCACAAGGCCCTTCAAAGTACTGCCATGCTAGGGAGTTATAATAACAGATAATGAATATTTAGCTAGTTTTTTACAGTTTAATTTCCAGGATGGCTGGCAGACGATAACTCTAAACAGATACTGTTTCATTTTTCACCATCCCCCCCCCAATCATTCTCCCTGTAGGCACAAATGTTACCAGAGAATCTGTTTTAAGGGAGTACAATAAAATCTTCTTAGAATATCCAGCTGGTGCAATTAAAGGATTTAGCTCACACATTTCCATAAATGCACTGTGATTTGAATATCTATGAACCTGGGGCAGGTGAACAACTTAGCAGCCTCTCAATCTACCACTTTAGAGCTTCTTGATTATTTTTGGAAAAGACATTAGAACTTTGAGCTGGTTCAGACAACATGGAAAAAGATGTCCGAGATCAAACCTCACGTCCCCCAAAACAATATGTATTTTTAAATGGGTCAATTATATGTAAAGATCTCACATAGCAGTCATGATACAAAGTGAACTGTGCAACACACATCAATAAAGCCATGAAATTGGTATAAACATCTCCTTTTATTCTCAGGTAATTTAATTTAAATGCATGGAGAATGGCAATCACACTGTTAGTGTGTGTGCATGTTTGTCTGTTTGTTTGTTTGTTTTTTCCATTCTCCAGGGCATCTATCAAACACTCCATCATATGACTGATTGTGGAATTGGATGTATAGCAGTTGTGTAACTGGGTGTGTGACAGGCCTGAGGAAAACTTACACAACTGCAGCTCTGTATGTAATAAATGGAACAGCATACTGACAATCTAATGCTACAGGAAACAAAATCCTACATTACTGCAAAGTAACATCTGAAACTCCAAAACCATATAGCTGCACTCAAGCAATGACCAGGTTTGCAGAGGAATCTGGTCTACCACTATTTATTTATTTTTATTTATTTATTTTCACATTTATATACCGCGCCTATTCCCTCATGGGGCACTCAGGGTGGTTTACAACAGACAAGGCAAACAATCAAAAGGATAAAACATCAGCAATACAGAGCACAAATTAAAAACAATCAAGCAGGCCCGGGGGGGACCTAATTAGTGCCAAAGGCGTCCCGAAAAAGTAGCATCTTTAGATTTTTCCTGAACGACGCCAGTGACGGAGCCTGCCGTAACTCGCTCAGAAGCTTGTTCCAGAGAGTTGGCGCCACCACCGAGAAGGCCCGTGCACGTGTGCTGGTTTTGCGGGGGGCCCTCGGGGTGATGGTCTGGAGCGAGAAGGCCAGAGAGGATCGGGTGGGTCGGGCCAAATCTAATTGTCGGGGGAGACGCTCTGCCAAATAAGCAGGGGCCAAGCCATGGAGGGTTTTGTAAACCAAAACCAGCACCTTGAACCTTATCCGGGAAGCAACGGGCAACCAGTGTAGGCGAGCCTGGATGGGGGTGGCGCGGTCATAACAGCGCACACCAACCACCAGCCTGGCCGCCGCATTCTGGACCTGTTGCAATTGCTGGACAAGGTTCAAGGGAAGCACCCTGTAGAGAGCGTTGCAGTAATCCAGTCTCGACATGACCAGCGCCTGTACCACTGTCCTCAAGGAGCTCTCATCGAGGTACGGGCGAATCTGGGCGATAATCTGGAGGTAAAAAATAATTCATATCAATATCAATGACTTCAGCAAGTGTCATCTGCATGAAACCTTTACCCAGTGTGCTTTATCTATAATATAGAATCCACATTTCTGTTTTTCATTTCTAGGTACATTGATAATTCACATCTGGAAGATATTCTCCGTATTTCTCTTCCCATATGAATCTAAATCTATACCAGTGAAGGATCACTACATATACCAACAGTGTGTCATTATATCATAATTAAAACATTACGCACACTATATCTTCTTGTAAATTTTGTTTATTTTCTTTGGTGCAACAAACCAATATAAGGATTTTAAACGTATAATAATTCATAATTGATAATCTTGCTTTTATTTCTCCAGTATAATTATTTTCTATTTTTCTCTAGTGGTATTTATGGTCAATGTCCTCACCAATGCTTGTGGTGAGTCCTTAACTTGAAGCAATTAGTCTCCAAATATACAGTAATACCTTGATCTGCGAGCGCAATCCATTCTGTAAACATGCTTGTATACCCAAACACTCAGTGGAAACTCAGATTATTCATTCTGGGGTCCTATAAACCACATGCTGTACACTCAAAATGCCAAAACTCACAAAATAGTTGGCTAGAGGTCCACATCCACACCATAGTTTAGGTACCTGGCTGTGGAATCTGCTCTGCTTGGGACTAACAACTGGATTTGACCCTGTGTTTTTAATCTGACAATAATAAAGTGCAATTTGTAACCATATACTAGCTGCCTCATGACCAGAAATGGTGTGAAAAATAAAAAGGATGTTGAAAACAAATTAAATAAAAATATGGATATAAAGAAAAATAAAACCCTAACATGCATGTTTCTGGCTGGTGCAAGGGAGACTTCTAGTCTTTTCTCCTCCCTCTGCTTTGAAGGCTGCCTGAAATGGAAAGTTCCAGACAATCACCCACAATCCAGCAGGAAGAGGGGAAGAGAGAGAGAGCCACCATTGGCTCACCTGTGATCATGTGGCCTACTCCAATGCTTGTATTGCAAGACATTGCTGCTTGTTGATCAAGGCAAAATTGAAAAGAAATGTTTCCTTGTCTTGCAAAATGCTCTTAAACAGTTACTCTTAAACCAAGGTATTACTGTAATGCCATTTGTATTAGCTGGGCAAGAGGATCTTTGGCTAATACCTTTAGCACATTTTGCCTGCAGTGCAGCCTAAAGAACTGAAAGATGGGTGCTGCTCATCCTAACATGCATTGCTGTTTCTTTTTCTTTAGGTTGCGAATTTGCTTCGGCTCTTCCAAATTCCTCAGATTAGCTACGCTTCCACTAGTGCCAAGCTGAGTGACAAGTCCCGGTATGATTATTTTGCACGGACTGTGCCACCCGACTTCTACCAAGCAAAAGCCATGGCCGAGATCCTACGGTCCTTCAACTGGACCTACGTTTCAACAGTTGCCTCAGAAGGAGACTACGGTGAAACGGGGATTGAAGCCTTTGAACAAGAAGCCCGCCTCCGAAATATATGCATTGCCACCTCCGAGAAGGTGGGCCGCTCCAACATCCGAAAGTCCTACGACAGCGTCATCAAAGAGCTTCTCCAGAAACCCAATGCAAAAGTCGTGGTCCTCTTCATGCGCAGCGATGACTCCCGAGAACTCATCGCGGCCGCCAACCGGTTCAACGTCTCCTTTACGTGGGTTGCCAGTGATGGCTGGGGGGCACAGGAGAGCGTGGTGAAGGGTAACGAGCATGTTGCCTATGGTGCCATCACCCTGGAGCTGGCTTCCCACCCAGTAAAAGAGTTTGACCGATATTTCCAGAGCCTCACCCCCTATGATAACCACAGAAACCCCTGGTTCAAGGATTTCTGGGAGCAGAAATTTCAGTGCAGCCTTCAGAACAAGAAGGCCCACCGAAGAGCTTGTGACAAGCATTTATCGATCAACAGCTCCAACTACGAGCAAGAGTCAAAGATCATGTTTGTCGTGAATGCGGTCTATGCAATGGCCCATGCCTTGCATAAAATGCAACGGACCCTGTGCCCAAACACCACCAAGCTCTGTGATGCCATGAAGCATCTAGACGGCAAAAAGCTCTACAAAGATTACCTACTGAAGGTCAACTTCACAGGTAACTCGATCACGTCTCCTTTGAATCCTCTCCTATTAAAAACGTGGCTGGATTTCTGGTGGTCTGTAGCTGACAGGCCAGTGGAAACAGTAGAACAGGTTCAGGGGTGCCCCAAATGACCTAGGCAGGTTCTAGTTATCGGTTCCATTCTGCCCACTTCAAGAGACCTTTGCTGGCATTAAAGAGTAAAGAAGCTTTATATGGCAGGAGAAGAGGCTGAATGGCCCTTTAGCTACTGCTACACTGCCTCTCATAAACCCAAGGAAATGAGAGTTTTGAATCCAACAATGTTTGGAAGGCCAGACACTTCCCATTCGTGTTCACTTCCAATAAATTTAATTTAAGCTCCATCAGTCCTATGGCCTCAGCTTCTTCAGTTGTGGCCAAATGCCTCCTCCCAGATGCTATAGCTTATCCATACAAAAATTTCCTGAAAGCAAGGGTTCTTCCATATACCTAAGCGAAGATTGCTTTGAAGGGAAAACGCACATAACTTTATTCCACAGCCCAATGTACATGGTGGATTCTGCTTGAAGACACAGGAGGACAAGCCATCCTTCTCTATCTCCCCAGAGATATTAGTCTCTAATTTCTCAAAGAGATATTAGTCTCTAATTTCTCCTGGCCAGTCTCACCCATGAACCACTGTGGACCGGCTAGAAGATTCAAAGCGGATATTTATGTGCATTCGCTGAGCACTTTTTTAAAAAATGAAAGCCTAATTCCTAGTATGCTTAAATGGTAGAAGAACATGGTGGTGGGTGTTTTCCCTTCCAGTGCTGCAGTGTCAGTCATTTAGCTGCCATGAGGGTATGGAGAAGTCCAGAATACAACGTCCAGGAAGACAAGTGCAGCTGACATACCACTGGCAGTTTAATGGGTTCATTCTCAGCTTCTCCTTCTTGACATTTTCTTCCCTAATGTGCTCTTGACAGTTGTCAGGATAAAGCTCCATGAAGCACTGACTTCCCCTGACTTTGCATAACTTCAGGCAGTTTCTATGTCTCCATCGCTAATTCAGCAGTGGATTTGAGTTTGCCAGATTTGAGGCTGCCAGCTTTTACATACAGGTTTTTAGGATCCATTCTTCAGAACTCAGACTCGGGACCTGAGATCACAGAGAAGGGGGCAGTTCCCATCTGGCAGTCCTAGATGGTGAGATTTGTTTTCATGGTTGTGGAAAAACCCAGAGCAACGCATGTGTCTACTCACTCTAGCCTTTTTTTTTTTTAATATTCTGTCCACAAATACAATACTGTCTACAGTCTCACTAGGGAGCATTTCTTTTTTGTCCTGGCAAATGAAAGGTACAGAATGCATTATTCATTACAACAGGTCCCTATAAATCTGCATCGCAGGGGGACTCAAATGTGGGATTAATGAGCAGGGGCAATTTATTATGGATCATTTTTGCCATTTGATGCGGTGTTGCTGGGTAATCAATACTTCACAGCTGAGGGCAACCTGCAGGGCCGTTTGGGGTGATGAAATCTATTGATTCCGTATGCTGACAACGTCTGACACTATTTTCACCACCGGTGATGAATAGGTGGCTGCTTGTCGCTTCCATGAGCTAATCCTGCACATTGTTATGCATACAGAGGCTCCACCGATCTTAAAGGAACATCCATATGAATAACTGGAAGGCAACTTTCTGTGGCACAATTTGGTATATGTCATGGAGCATGAAATACATATGAAATATGGCATGAGCATCATGGTTCAACTGAATTTCCCTCCACCAATAGAATCATAATCCATTCATACATATACCACATAGCCAGGCAGGCTTGCCAAAAAAAAAAGACACCTAAAACTATATGTTGGAGTTGAGTTAAAGTTCATTTTCAGAAAAAAAAACAAGCAATAAACCTTTGTCCCCCCCAGGCTGAAATGAAGAGACAAGACATGTTCTTTTGGGATTAATAATGGGCCACACTTTTATTCATATTTTATTGTAGGGGCTATTCTTGGTGGTCAGCTGACCCAGTGGTCAGCCGCTGGCCAATCTCACCAGCTGCGCTGGAAATGCCCAATTGACCAGCCTGGCAGCTGGCCAGTGTGCCTCTGTTGGGTGAGTGGACAAAAAAGCCCCTCCCAGGACAAGCCTGGTCGAAGCCCCCTTCCAAAAGGATTGCTCTTTTTCTGATCACATATAAGCAACAGAGCCATGTGTCGTTATGCCTAAACAGGTGGGCTGTTTAATTTTGTAGATCTGTTTCAGGGACCAATGTTTCCTCTTATTTTTGGAATGACCATTAGAGGAAAACTGAAGGATAATTCAGCCTTAACAGGCTTGACAACTGTGCTGACTTACCATATGCATATGCAAATGATTGATGCTGCAAACAGAGTGCTTAATTTTTATTTCATTGTTAGAATTGAAAGAGACTGTCATAATCACCTTTACAATCTGATAAGGCCCAGACCATGGAAATATTCGACTAGCCATTTGTGTGGGTGCAGTTTAGCCCTCAATTTCAACATTTAATGCCTCCACCTCAAAGTTCAAATCAGAATTATTAGATGTTTTAAAGAGAATCTTGTTTTCCCTCAGAAAACAAGCATATTATTTATGCTCTTTCGATTTATTTACAGCAGAATACTGAAACAAATGGAACCCACAATAAAATGTTGTAGGGATATGCCTCTAACAAGAGTATACCTGGAGATGAATGAACCCCATTTTCCCTGTTCCATATCCATTTCATACACGGATATTCAGACATAGATCTTTTTTTGTTCCATTTCTACTTCAGTCTCCACTTTTGTCTTTTCTTCTCTTCTCTTTCATTTCTTTTTGAAAAAGCAGAAAATGGTCATATTTTCTTCTCTATGCAAGTTCTTTTAAAATGTGCATATTTATACAGAGTTTCTCCAAAATATGTATTTTATACATTTGGGCTGACATCCAGTTGTACTGCTCCACAAGGATGATGGGGGTGAGAGCGGTGGCGGTGGCAGCAGCAGTAGCAACCCATTGCTTGTTAAAGGCTTTTTTGAGGAATTTCAAAATGCATACATCTCAGCAGGAGGAGCACAGATGTGGCCCTTCTGCATGGGATCCTTTTTTGCTTGGGGGCTAAACCGGAGGCAAAGTGGGCTTAGAATTCTCAGTGCTTCTCTGACCCTACAGTGGAGGAAACAGGTGATGGAAGAAACAAAGCGGAGACAATAGGCTCTCCGGCACAGTGAACCACTGAATAAAGCAAAGCAACAAGGGGAAAGGCGGCCTTGCCATCTGTGCAGGAAAAGTGGCGTACAGATGGACAAGGGTGGCAAGCCAACGACAGCATAGCAGTTACCTTTCTGTTCTGTCTCTTCTGTCAAAAACTCCGGATCTGATTATTTGGTCTCCAAGTGAATCTTGGAAACAGGTGAAGGAGAGAATACCTTGAAGAAAGTTGGTGGAGAGTTCCCAGGCTTCTACCTCCCGTTTCTAAACAAAACAAGCCCTTCCCCCACAGAGAGATGAAAATCCCATTTGCTGTCATCTCTCTGACAACTCACAGATCTACCTGTCCATTCTAATCCTGACCGCTTCGTTGCAAACCAACCTCTGCGTTTGTTTTCTTGACATTTGGATTTCAGCAGAACCGCTGGCTGTCTCTTGATTTACAGTATATTGCTGAATTTAAAAATAGCAACCTTGGCATTTGCAGTTATTTGTCTTTGTAATTTGGTCCAGGGAGGTTCTATCTTCAAGCAATTGATGAAACAAATGCTTTTGTGAATGCAGGTCACTAATCAATTGACTGCTTACAAATAGGTGGAAATATGTGTGTGTGTGTGTCTTTGCTGGGTGATTGACCTACAAAGAGATCCAGTGCCAATCCAAGGTGTGTGAAAGGCAGCTTTGTGGAAAGATTCCACAAAACATATGAAAGCAAGCAACAGTAAGCTATTTTTAATATAGTAAAATGAAATGACAAACTGTTCATCCACTAACGCCATCCTAGTTGAGTTAGTGTCATGGACTTCAATCAGAACATGACTGGAGCTTTGCCAGGGACCACCAGTCTGTTGCTGGTCCCAATTTCTCCAACTCTCTTGTATCTTTCATCTTTTGCCCTTTTGTCAACAACTCTTTGTATGTGAGTAGCACCCCCTTTGGATTTATCGTTTTCAGCGTAAGAGCCTCTATTGGTGCTACCCACAATGCTATATGAAGTTCTTTGCCATACTAAAGAGAGCGCTTTCCTTACTATATGCTCTGAAAAATGTGTTTGCTCCTTAATTCCCTCATACCCTACATATGCGTGCCAGCCCATTCTTAAATCATGAGGTTCTAATTTCAGCAATCTTTGGTTTTCAAGTATTACCCGCTCTTTTATCCAGACCATAGCACATGATTTGTAGTATAATAGCCAATTTGGTAACCTTGTGCCCCCTCTCTCTTTTAGATCTTGTAATGAATTTTATTCTTGTCTTTTTTTCCCTTCCAAATAAATTTTGAGACCAAGTTATTTAAATCTTTTTTTAAAAAAAATGTATAATTTTTGAGGGGAGAGTATAGGTGGATGAACTGTGAGGGAATACAAATGAGGGAATAATTTTTACATTATACATACTTATTAGAATATGAATTAGAGGATGAAAGGGTGAAGGAGGAGATGGTCAAATGGGCCCAAAAATTTGGATATACCATTGATATTGACGATTGGACCAAAATGTGGAGAGATAGTTATAAGTTAATTAAACCAGTCAACCTTAGAGAAACTATACTTAAAATGTTTCACAGATGGCACTTCACCCCAGTAAAATTAGGAAATTGTTGGAAATGTAGAAAATTGTTGGAAATGTAGAAGGAACCCAGGGACATTATCACGCATGGTGGTCATGTGACAAAGCCCAAGAATTCTGGCAGTGGGTTTGGGAAGTGGCACAAGAAATTGGTCAAGCCAAATTGAACTTTAAGCCAAAAATGCTGTTACTGAATATAATGTCAGAGATTATTGATAAGAAAGTAAAATATATTCTAATATGTATATATGGCATCCAGGCTCTGGGCCCAGAAATGAAAGAAGGAAGAAATACCAACCATGGAAGAACTGTTGAAAAAATTACTGGACATTGCATAACTAGATAAGCTCTCCATAGTGCTGAGGGATCAACTGATGCATTTTGTAAATGAGAGCTGGAAAAAGCTATATAACTGGGACCAGAAGCAGACAAATGAGTAAGGGAAGACATAGATATAAGGATGTATGTATAGTACTTGCTAGAACCCATGAAGACATGCAGATGGATGGACAATGGCGAAATCCTTGGTTCATATCTGTAGTATGTGGATAAGTGGAGAGTGTGTGATTATAGAAGGTTTTGTCTTCTCTTTAGTTTTTAGTCCCTTTTCTATATTTTCTTTTCCATCATGAGTCTTGTCAGATTGACATGTTTGTCTTGTTTTGTTGCTTTTGTTGTATATAAATTAAATGAATAAATAATTGGGGGGGACCATGACTGGAGGCAGAGATAAATGTACTTGTATACACTTTTCCTTCTACTATCCCTAGCTCTCTTTTCTACGTACAGTCGTCTAACTTTTAAATCGCAATTAACCATTCATTAAGTTGCTTTGGAGCAGCTCATTCTTGATTTAACTACATTGCACCTTTCCTACCAAGATTCTAGAAAGCTTTGTTTTCTTTCTTATCAGTTGCCTTCCTGCCTCAAGATATACCCATTATATTGAAACAGGCCAGTTAACAAAGAATACATGACATAAGGCACCTAAAGAATTTAAAATACAGTACCATGTTAAAAAAAAAGTGACCCTGCTGGCAACAGGGTTCTGGATTTTATAATCCAAAAAAGAAAAGGATATTCTCTAAGTTCCTTCTCTCTCTCTCTCTCTCTCTCTCTCTCTCTCTCTCTCTCTCTCTCTCTCTCTCTCTCTCTCTCTCTCTCTCTCTCCCTCTTTCTTTCTTTTTCTCTCTTGTTCTCTGGATGTGTCTTTTTATTTAGTTACAGGCAGGGCCACAACTAAGAGAGAGTGGAGAGGGGAGATGTGCCCTGGGTGCCATGCTTGGAGAGGGCACCAAAATAACAAAATACTGTACCATAGTACTATTCCAAACCCCCCTGCCAGGGATGGGTGGGCGCAGAATCCATGTTTGACCAGAGTAACACAGGCCGTATTTGTGGCCCTGGTTACAGAGACTTGGCTTGTTGTGTCCAATTTAACTTCCTGTGGCTGGAACTTCGTCTCTGGAAAGTGTATTTAGGGTAGAAGCAGCCACCAAATAATTGCAACGATTGTTCCCTTTATTAGCTCCTTACTCTCCATTTCATTTTTTCCTATGTATTTTCTGATCATAGGGGGAAGGAAATGTCCTCAGGAGTCAGTCAGCACAGTGGGTGGCTTCATATCAGGGCTCCAGCGGTTCTTCGTGCAGTTTGCAACTAAAACCCTTCCAGGGATGTGTTGTTTTCTCTGAAAGAGTACAGCGTTGCCCTAGGGAGGGTGCAGGGAGACCCAGAGTTCACTCTCCAAATCACTCCTCAAGGAAAAGGGGAGATAACTTGGACCCCATAAATTGTCTCAGGGGAAAAAAAGCCAGTGCCTGTTGAAAGGAACTGATTGGCAGCGCCATCTTCCCTTCTCCTTCCAAGTGCTTTACCAAGGAAATGGAAGCACCAAGCTGAGGGCCGCCATGCAGATGATGCCTTTTTCAAAGCTGGCTGCTGAGACAAAGGGCCCATTTCTTTGAGAGAGAGAAATCCTTTGCATTGCCATCACAGTACTTGAGATGCCACTGTACGCCTTGCTCACAAATGGCTCATGCCTCAGCAATAGCTGTCACAGGGAGTCATCCGTGTCACCAAGACACACAGCAGCCCTTGACATATGTACCATTTTCATCCTGCTGTATTCTAGCCAGAGCAGCTGTCATTTGGCTGGTGTATTCAGAGCTCTGGAAACGATGCTGGTTTTGAACAACAGTTCCAAGGCTATAATACAAAAAAGCAGCATTTTCAAACTTTGCCTATGCTTCTAATCAAAAGAAGTCCTTTTAGAAGCAATATATTTACCTAGCATGAGCGAAGGCCAATTTTACCAAACTAAATGTACTTCAGAATGCTTTTTTCAAATATTTTTATACCCTCCCCCACCAAAAAAAAAAATGCGCTTATGGCATGTTTTTTTCATTGTCCTGAAAGAAACAAGACAATGTTTAATTTTAAAAAAATCTGCTTTTTTTTTCTCTTTTAAGTAGTTCTTGCTGGACTTTTACCCAATGAATTTGCTGGACTTTCCAAAAAATATTTTTATAGTGAAAAAATGCCTTGAGATCCCATTTTTTCATTGTCCTCAAGAAAAAAAAAAAAATATTTTTTTTTTATACTTCTCCCCACCAAAAAAAAATGCCTGCTCCCATTTCATGGCATGTTTTTTCTTTCATTGTCCTGAAAGAAACAAGACGTTTCGTTTTTTAAAAAAATATCTGCTTTTTTTTTTTAAAGTACAGTGGTCCCCCGCCCTTTTGCGGTTCCGGTACCATGGTACCGCTATATCACGGGACCACGGGACCAGGAAAAGGCTTGAGGGAGGGGGCATCATGCACCACTTGCCCCGAGCTCCCGGGAGGTCGGGGAAAGCGGCGCGCACTTGCAAAGGCACTTCTGGCTGCGGAGCCTCGGGGCGGCGTGGAGCGATCGGGTCACTCTGCGCCGCTCAACCAGGCTCCCCCAAGAAGCCTCGGGGTGGCGGGCGGCGGGGGCAGTGGGAGGTAAGATCCCGCAACAGCGCATGCACATGCCACCCCAAGGCTTGACAGGCGCCCCCACCCCCACCCGCTTCCACATATCATGGATTTTCATGCATCACGGGTGGGGTGGGTCCCTAACCCCCGCGATCGGCGGGGGGTTACTGTAGTTCTTCCCTTTTACCCATGGGATTTGCTGGACTTCAAGAAGTGAAAAAAATGCCTTGAGATCCCATTTCCATGGTAACCATTTCATTCAAGAAGGAAAGCAAATTCAAGTCAGTGGCCTGCAGCGCACATCCTTCTCCTCATGTCTGAACACCACTGAAAACTTTATGTCATACATTTTGGCTGAGCACTGGCTTCAGTTGCATTGGCTTTAACATTGTTTCCCACCCCATAATAAAATATCAACAGAATCAAAGGGAGGGTGGGATGAAATTGACTACTAAAACCTATTCTATGGTGCCTAATATAGCATTCTGTACACTAGACTGAAGTCTACAGGCTGTATCTAGAGCAGGGGTCCTCAAACTTTTTAAACAGGGGGCCAGTTCACTGTCCCTCAGACACTGTTGGGGGGCAGACTATAGTTTGAAAATAATATGAACCAATGTCCATGCCAAATCTGTTCATATAAGGAGTTCCAACTTAGGCTGCAAATGTCAGCTGCAGGGGATAGAGCTAGAAACTGCTCCCCCACCCCTCGTGAGGTTTGCAATCTAAGTCTGAACTCACCTCAGGCCATCAGACTCAGCACAGATATCGGCCATGAAATTTCAGGCCTCTTTTCCACAGTTCTGCTGCACTTCCCCCCAAGGGCTGGTGCACTGCCGGGTGAAGTGGGATTTTTTCCTCACAAGGGAGAGGAGGCAACTTACTTTCAGCATTCCACCATAGGTCACATACCTCATTCCAGAGAGAGAGAGAGAGAGAGAGAGAGAGAGAGAGAGAGAGAGAGAGAGAGAGAGAGAGAGAGAGAGAGAGAGAGAGAGCAACCTTATGCCATCGATTCACCCTCCCCATCTTCATTTTGTCTCTTAGCAATACCTCAGGGAGGGTGAAGGAAGCTGCGAGAGGCCTCCAGCCCAGGGACAAGATCTCCCTTTGGATGGGTGGAGAAGGCAGGAGGCAAGAGATGAGGGAGGCAGCAGAGACGGTCTGCAACAGAGCCTGCGGGCAATCTGAACCACTCCATCGCCAGTTCCCCCTTCACATACACACACCAATTTGCCTTCATTTTGCCAAATGAATGGGACAGGGACTGAGAGGGTGCTTGCTCCTCTGACCTGGAAGGGCCACTGTGGCAGAATCAGGCTTGTCCCCAACCTGGGACAAGCAGTGCTCCAGAGGTGCCACTAAAGGGAACGTGGCCTGAAAAGAAAGCCATCTGAATCCGACCCCAGGCTAAAGCCAGCATCCCTTGCTCCCCCCCCCATGAGGCCACCGTGAAGGACCCAGGCCAACCTGTGGCCTAGGGGAACAAGATGAGGGAGGTGGCTGTGTATGTATGTGAGTGGGTGGGTGGTGGAAGCGGGACCTAACTGGCCACTGGAACAACCAACCCATCACGTCGGGCAGCCCTGCCTCAGTTGAGGCCTACTTGCTCCCGTCCCCCACCAGCTCATCACTGGCTGCGTGTACCAATCTCCAAACTTCCTGCCTACCTTGGCAGTTCCCTTCCTCCCGCGTGCCATGAAAGCTGTATTGGCAAAATGAGGCGACAGCTGCTGCTGCTGTGCAACAAGTTTTCAGCTCAGGTGGGGGACAAGGGGGGTTCTGCAATGGTCGGTGGGCCAGATTCAGGACCCTGGCAGGCTGGATTCAGCCCACGGTCCATTGTTTGAGGACCCCTGATCTAGAGAAACCATGGCCTTGAAACCCAGGAAAGGTGCTGCCACTCTGTGCAGACAATATCAACCTCGATGGATGTATATATCAACCAAGAGTATAACTAGACAGGGATTTGTCCCACAACTTCATCTGCTCTGGGGACAGCTGGCCCACTCCTTTTCTCAGCAGGAAATCATGAAACATCCCACCCCTTATCCTATGTTTACTCACACTTTTTGGTGTCCTTCCCAAGGGCTACTGTTTTTGGTACACATATTCTTGCTCTGATTCAAATGTGATCAACAGGATCTAACCACCCAGACTGCTTCAGCTGTCGCTTTGCTTAAGCCTCTTCTGTAGTAGTCAATTGAAATATTCCTCCCACTCACCCCTGCAGATGGGGGAACAGAAGAGGAAGTGAAGAGTTGGGAGTTTTTAATCTCTGTTATTCCAGTGCTGAAGGGATTACTCAACAAGTGAATTTATCAGTGGACCACTTTAAAATAGTTTTGGGTTTTGTTTAAAAAAAACACTTTGCCTTCCTAAGCCATAGACAGGGAATCAGGAAGGATCACAGAGGCTGCTTTTACAGGACCCCTAAAATCCATGGCAAAGGGCTCCCAGATGTGGAGCTTAAAATGGTTTTCCCACCAGCTGTGGACTTTTAAAAAAAATTAAGTATGACCACGCCCACCTAAGCATGCCCCAGTGCATTTTACAAGCACCTGGAAAAGGTGCAGAAGAGAGCGACTAAAATGATTACTGGCCTGGGGCACCTCCCTTATGAAGAAAGGCTAAAACATTTGGGCCTCTTTAGTCTGGAAAAAAAGGCGCTTGAGGGGGGATATGATTGAGACATACAAAATAATGCAGGGTATGAGTAAAGTGGATAGAGGGAAGCTCTTCTGTCTCTCCCAAAATGCCAGAACTAGGGGACATACACTCAAATTGAGGGCTGGGAGAGTAAGAACTGACAAAAGAAAATATTTTTCCACCCAGCGCGTTGTAAGTCTATGGAACTCCCTGCCACAGGATGTGGTGATGGCATCTGGCCTGGATGCCTTCAAAAGGGGATTGGACAGATTCCTGGAGGAAAAGTCCATCACAGGTTACAAACCATGATGGAGATGTGTAATCTCCAGGCTTTAAACCAGGGTACTTCAAGGGCCAGATGCAGTGGAGTGGTATCAGGAGACAGATATCTAGTCTCATGCGCTCCCAAACGCATCTGGTGGAGCCTCTGTGAGATACAGGAAGCTGGACTAGATGGGCCTTTGGCCTGATCCAGCATGGCTCTTCTTATGTTCTTATGTTCTTATGTTCTTATGTCTCCGGAGGTAAAAAAATTTCCAATGTGGATTATAAAGCTGTGGATGCCGGCTCTCCTCGCCTTCTGTTTGCTTTTTTGTCCCCACGACCCCTTTAACAGCCTGGAATCCCTACGGGGCTGCTCTGACGGTAGGCGGAGGTGAGCCTGCATTCTTTTCTCCCTTTTTTTCTCCTTCCCCTCATGCAGACAGGAGCAATGGAGTGTGGAAGGGTGGGAACACAGGAAGCAGAATAAACCCCCACGATCTCTGGTCTGAATTTAAGTTGCCAGCGGATTTTAGAGGTCATGTAAAAGCGACCAGAGATAAAAAAAATTTCAGACAAAAAGCATTGTGACTAGCATCACTGATTTTGGAGAGTTCCACCTGCTCTGTGTTCAGGGTTTGGTTTGGGTTTTTTAAAAACTGATAAGTGACAGTAACTGGAGCGAGTAGACAGGATTCCCAAAGTGCTGACCCACAACATGAAGCTTCCTGACCTGCTGAGCACTACCACCTCCTGGCAGCAGCATACAGCTATGTGGGTCTCTTGCACACTGAGTAAGTGGGTGTACAGGGTGATGCAGAGTTGCCTCCACCCCCCTCCAGATCAGACTGGAGATGCTGCAAGGGGATACTGCTATTTTTACTTTATTTCTTCTTTTCTCCTTTCCCTTTAAAGGGAGGAATGGATTAAACAGGGTCACTCGAGGAGCAACGTGGTTTCCTACACTGAAACCACCTAGTCTTTCCATGTGGGTGCAAAGTCACCACAGATGGCATACCCGCAACTCTCTGAAACTTTAAGCAACCTTATTTGGCCCAATCTGGCCCAATGCAATTTGAGCATCTAGTCTCACTTCAGTATCCAGCCATTTTAATCATGTTCACATAAATATCCATAAGCATGAGGAATCTTTGTGACAGTGGGTCAAGCCATTAAAAACTTTGGGTTGCTAAGAGAAGCTTACTTGCATCTTAAGTAAAAAAGGCTCTTGGAAGAGGTCAGAGTTCATCCGTCTTCCAAAATGTCTCATTAAGATAAACTTGTGGCGGGCTCTCATTAGGGTGATAAGTCTGGATACCAGAGTGTTTTTCATTTCAGAGCCAATTGTTTCTGTGCTGTGATTATATGTCCAGACGAAACTGCCTCAGTAAGGCTCCTGCTCAGAATATCATACCAATTTGGTATTACCAAATATTCCTGGGCTCACTGTCCTTATCCTAATATTGACAACCACATGGCTTGTGGGGAAGGAGATCCCCCATGTTCCAGAATTGATATCTTCTGATGAAAAACCTTGCTGAATGTTCTCTGGAGAGTGGTGATGGAGCCTGGAGGATCCATACTCAACATTGGATTCAGGCCAAGTATGGCTCATGGGGTGGTGTGTAATCCTCAACATATTATTTTTGTCATCCGAGTGTCCCCCTGTACTCCCCGGGGGAGGGGTCATTTTAAAGAAATATAAATAATTGTGTTCTACCAAAATTCAGAGAGCACTAACTCTAAACAGAAACCTCAGTAAAAGAAGCATTCAATCCCTTCCCTCTTCCCAGGGGTTTCTCTCCCTCAAATCCCAGTTATTTATTGCAGCTGATGAAGCCTTTTGTTATTAGAGAGAACAGTGACAGAATCCTGTGTAAAAAAAATCACATGTTTCTCTTCCTCTAACAAGCTCTCTTCATGTACTCCTGCTTGTACACTGTTTGCAAAATTAGGCCTGTACCCAGTTGCACAAATGAAAAAGATTTGCTTGGAGGAGAAAAGCCATTGCACACTTGCTGTCGTGAACATCATTTTCTTAACAGGATTTTGGTCTAGATGTTAATTTTTATTTTAAGTGGCTTAAGTCCAGGTGGTCTCTAAATTATGACCAAATCACAGAGCCACCACTCTTCTGGTTCTAGCACTGCCTTTTTACTTAAATACATAAGTAAACGTAGAAAATAGTGGGCGAATTCTGTTTAATGAACTGGTGCCTAATGAATTAGCCTGAGGGAATAAATTTTAGTTTCACAGAATGAATAATATTTTATCAAACAGAAATAAATCTTCTAAAATTGTATAACTCGTCTCTTTATCATGTATTACTTATGCATGCGTGTCTGTGGGTGCAACTATGCAGCAGGGGAAAAAGGCAAATGATCCACTGTGAAGTCAGACCCAGGAAGCAGAGTTTCCTTGGCTGAATTCACTTCAGCAAATCACATGGGAGCCAGCAAAGAGGAAGAGGAAGAAATTGCCAATTTACACTTGTTAGCACCATGGCACTACTGAAGCCATCCAGGTTTGCAGTAGGCACAGCTACAGGAGACCCACCTTAACAAGCTGCAAAGAGGAGTCAGTCGGCAATTGCATACTTACAGATTTCACTGGAAGGCTGAAATATAATAAGCTGCTTTTAAAAAAATTAAAAATAAAACAACAACAAAATAATTAGCTGAGAAGCCTTCTGGCCATGCAGTTACTCTATCAACCATAACCTTCCTCTTGCCATAACCCTGAGCAGCCAATCAGCCTAATATCATAGATGTTTGTTGTATTATTTAGCCTGGGATTTTACAGGTGGTCAAAAAGCTTGTAAAGGGGTTTGAAGAATGTCCACAGGCAGAATAACAAGTGCATTGCTGGAGGTTTGCCAGTATGAGCATTGCCTGACAAAGCTAGAGAAAATGACAGAGGTTCAACTGGTAATAGAATGCAAACCAAGGCACACCTAGGGAGGGCATGTCAGGTGGATCCATAAGATTTCAAACTCCATTATAGCCCCACATACCAGAATTGGGGCAGAATTACACCAGCTCTGTGGCTGCCACTGGCCTTTTCCCTCCCACTGTGGCCACCAGTGACTAAAGCAGTTCATCACTAAGCTAAACAGCGTCCCATTCCACATTCAGAGAAGGGGTCAAGCCTTGGTGAAGTTAGATGGGTGGAACAGGCAGAGGGCAGTCCTGAACTACTTCTGAGTCAATGGACTGGGGGATCAAGCAAAGGGGAACCCAATATATACCCAGAATTTTTATAAAACCAGCGGACCAGATAATACAGCAGTCCAGAAGCAGGAGAGCAACCCCCATTTTTTTAGTAACCTAACAGAAAAAATAAATTTATTTTGGCACCAGTCAGGAAATAGTGGTGGTGGGCACCTAAGCATTACAACTGTTTCACACACAGTTATCAATGTTCTACCTCCTCCGGTGTTGTTCCTCTTGATATTTGTCTCCCAGCCTAGAAATCCTGGTGAACCACAACAGTTCTGTGGGACTCCCTGATGGTTCTCTAAAGCCTGGCTGCCACCGCCATTGAGAAGACTGGAGATTGTGGCTGTTCTGAACAGGATCCCTCTCCCCAAACTTCCCACATGACAACATTAGTTTTGCTTTCTCTTAGGGTTTTGCAAAAAACCCCTGACTTTGTTTCCTGAAAAGCATTAGTAGGATTGCTTATTAGACCCCTTAGATCAGGGATGGCGAACCTATGGCACGGGTGCCAAAGGTGGCACTCAGAGCCCTTTCTGTGGGCACCTGACATCGCCCCTTCACAGCCACCTGTACTCAGGTTAAATGGCTGTATTGGCACTTTGCAAAAAAATGAGTGGGTTTTAAATCACAGTTTGGGCACTCGGTCTCAAAAAGGTTTGCCATCACTGCCTTAGATAATTATGGATAACCTTGTGGTTAGACTGTGTAAAACAGTTTTATGGAAAATTTTACTAACTGTTCAGAAAATATCAAAGGTTTGCTTTCAGTAGCCAAACCATAGACAATTTCATACCTGTTCGTCTGAAATGCAGCTTAAAACACTTTAAGGGTACCTGCAAATGAGAAAAATGGAAGCTATAGCATACTGTTTATAATAGCCAGGCCTTTCTTTTTTAAAAGCCTGTGGCTGTGACATTGGAGTGACAGGCTCTTTCGAAGATCTAATTGTTTTTTATAGTGGCTTCAATGAGTGAGAGTGTAAATATAAGGTAAATTTTGCATCTATTTTGATTCTGCCAAAAAAAAATCCCTGAAGAAAACCTACATTGTGTTGTGGTGGTGGTGGTGGTGGTGGTGGTGGTGATGGTAGTCGTGGTGATTGTAGCTGGGTTGGAAAGGATGTCACTGATCCTGTGGGATGATATAAGTGCAGGGTTGTGTTGGTGGTCCAGTAGGCTCCTGGAGTCCTGGCCTCAGGGTCTCTTATCTTTGGCCCCTTCCTGTACCTAAAGGGTGGGTGTCAGGAACATCAAACTGGGACTGCTTTTCCCAGTCACTCTCCACCTCAGCTGAGGCACATAATTTGGATTTCCAAGCCTCAATGGTCTCTCCCTCTATCTCCTCCTTCTCTAAGGTCTCCATCTCCTCCTCCATTCCCTTGAAGGAAAGTACTAATACCCAAGAGGATTTCTCAGGAGTTGTGGGGGGTATGGTGACCCCTGTCCTCTTAAAAGGGTTAAGAAACACGAAAGCAGGACAGTGTCTTAGAGCAAGCCATTGTGATTGAAAACATATGGAAGTGCTTTATGGTGCTGGCCTTACTATTAGGCTTTATGAGGTGGCATAACTAACCAGCAGATGCTGGGGGGCTAATGAATGGACAGCACTGTATATGTACATTACCTGCTCTGTGAACATATGTGTGGAGGTGAGCATTTTGAGTGTGGCCGGGTTACCACACTCGCCTCACTACAGAGCAGTAAAAGGCACAACCTCATTCTAGCACAGGCCCCCAGTCATCTCACTGACCATTGACCCATACCAAATTAGACTCGGGTATTGCTGCCACCAGTCAGGTCTCCCGGTTCAATCACTGAGTCCCAGACAAGATGTAACGTGGAAAAATAACATGAAAGGTTATTGAAAACAATAAGATGTTTAATACCGTTCACTTGTGTTCTGCTTACTTAAAAGTTTCTCAAATACTGATCTAAGTCCCTCACTCAAACTTGACAGTTCCCTAACTGCCCTGTCTCATCTTCAGTGCCTATCACTTTCCCTATCTTAACCCTTATCTTAGCCCCATATTTACCCTATCTTTGCCCTATCTGATTCTAACTACCTTGGGTGGAGCTATTTAAGCACTAAGGCTCCGCCTACACATTCCGTATTTGGGCATTAATGTTAACCCATTATTCCCTCTCCTGTAAAGTCACTTACACAGTAAAAGGGTGAATGCTACAATATGTTTTGTGCATAAGAGTGTTCTTGTCTCTGAAATGATACCTTGACTATTTGTGTAAGGTTTCCATAGCATTTTGCACATATCTGAGTGACATACTCTAAGTATTCTGCATGGTGTCTTGTTATGTGATGTTATCAGAGTTGTAATAACTTTGGCCTATACTCAGACAGCTTTCATTCCTAAAAGGTTTGTTTCCAGTATTCTACAGCAATGACTTCAACAAATAAACAATTAATCATTGATCTAAATATCATTGATAGAAATATTGTGATTGCCTTCTGTGCCCTCTCTCATACTTATTTATTGTAATTACAACCATTCTTACATTGGCAGCAATCCTACTTCTTACAGCTAATTGCGGCTAATCGATAAGATGCCAGAGGCATCTTGGTTTTGCAATCAGGTTCATGGCAAGGTACGCAATCAAGATACAGCCCAACAACTCATCAATTAGCTGCAATTAGCCACAACAATTTACACAAATTTCAACAGGATTCTGGCCATAATCATACCATTTATTTGACAGATGGAAAAAGAGTACAGTGTCAGATGCTGCCAAGGGAAACAATTTCCCATATTGTGCTTTATGTTAACCTGTAGTTGATGAAGGCTGTCCTCTTTGCTAGATACATTGGCAAATCCACCTGGCTCAGACAGAGATGAGGTCAAGGAGTTTAATGACTTTTAGACTGCTGTCACTACTGACCCCCTTTAAAAATATGAGTATATACAGCTGTTGTTCACCTTCAGCCTCTCCTTGGGTCTGTTCTCCTGCTTTTAAGCAAAGAAATAATACATCAGCAACCTGATTTCCATTTGTCTACTCCTGAGGTTTCCTGATTGTTCCTGAACTGATTCAGTGGAGCAAAGTATTACAAAGAGAAATAATGTATTGCAGTGCTCCTGGACTTTGAGGTGTGAGAGATTCAGAAGTAGAAAAAGGGACACACCATTGATATCTTGTATAACAGGATGAGGCAGATGTTAGGCCAACAAGATCCACTTCAGCTTTTGCAAGATCCACCAGGGGTGAAATGGCTGAATCAGATCTGTGGTGCACACAAAAAAATTAATAAGTACATACTTAAGCCCAGAATGAGTGATTGATACCACAAACGAACTAATGAGTTCTTTCACAGAAAACCAGTTCCCACATTTTTTCCCAGACAGATTTTTTTCAGTGACCTAATTTAGTGCTGAAAAACTTTTAGTTGTTATTACCAGGCAGCTGGGAGTGAAAAACATTAATGTTGCTCAGATCCTGCAGAAATTAACCAATAGATCCTGATCAATCTTCTGTCACTGGTGAAGCAGATTCCTCCCCCCCAACACTCATTTTGATGAGAACACATGAAGTTCACACTTCCTGGTTGTCAAATCAGAGCTTACATTTAGCAGGTCAGTCAAAGAAGAAAGCACTTTTGGTTATTCAGTTATACAGTCTGCCCTTAGCATTGCATCAGAACCATCAGAAGGCAAAGGATGTGGGTTAACTTCTGATAATCACAAAACAAAGCATTTTAATTTGCAATGCATAGGAAATCAGAAAATTATGAAAATAAGGTTTTTAATGCTTAAGGAATTGCCAGTTCTTACCATTCTGTAACACCTGGTTTGGCTTGAAATAACAAAGGAATCAGAACCTAGTTATTCTCTGATGTTCACATTGCTAAGGATTTTGCAGTGTTTCCCCCCCCCAGTAAAATATGTTTACAATAATGAATACATTGGGGAAACTGCCACAAAGCTGTGTCTATTATTGAAAAATATGCATATATGCTATTTGCGTAATAGCAAACATCTTGCAAAATTGCTATATAAGGGGAAGCACACATGGAAATGCACAGAATTTTTTGCAAAATTATTTTTAATTACATTACCCAAAGAAGAGGGTCTCAGCAATGCAACAAACAGGTAGAAATCCTAAACTTTATCACCAGATTACTAACAGATAAAACAGGAAACAGTATAAAACACAACAGATCCATAATTAAAAACAATTGCCAGTAATAATCTATTTCATTACACATTCCTTTATCAAGTCTTATACAAAACATATAATTCTTGGGAGATTTTTTTCTTTGCTATAATTCTGAACGGCTCAGGTTGGAATGAAGCCTTCCAAATTGTCACAAACCCTTTGGCATCTTGAATAAATCAAATCAATGAAAGTAAGTTTCCCTTCCTACTGCCTCTTCTCCAAAGCTTGTTGGACCAACGATTCCTGTTGCTTTATGTACCATAACACCAGCAGATATGTTTCACCTTTTAAAACACAAAGTGATATGGAAACAGGGCAGAACGACCTGAGGATCGGTCCCTGAATTTGAGCAGAAGCAGAAGGCATTTCAGGGGATCAGATGCTCCTCTCACTACTGGGACGTTGCCTTCCCACTATCTAGCAAGATGTCTCTCTCTTGAGCTGCCAACCTTCTATGTTGTGCGTGTGTCCATTCCATTTTCCCATTTTTACACAATAATGTTTCACAAAATGCTTTTCTCCAACAAATGACCCTGTTCTAGCTATTACCGTCCACCTGCCATGCAAATGCATCCAATAGCTAGCATACAGGTAGGGAATGCAACAAGGGTGGCCCTGCATTAGCCATATTTAGACCATCATTTCCGGTAACAATGCTGTCCCAACCCCCCCCCCCTCAATCAACCAGCAGTGGAAGGTACTGCCTTCCTTTCTGTAGCCTCCACGAACGGAGAGGGTGTCTAAAGGAAAGCAGTGACTTGCAAGCATGCAAACCTGCCTTCCATTTTGCAGCCTCACATGCTTGCAAGGCTCTGCCTTCTTTAAGACACTCTCGGTTCATGGAGGCTGCAGAAAGGAAGGCAGCGCTTTTGAATTCCCCGTGCCCAAACTGGGCACCTGCCTGGCTTTCCTTACCATGTAGCACCCAATCCGCAAGCGCTATACGGTTGGGAAAGCCAGGATCAAAGCCACTGCCACCTCCTCTTTGTCTGGTCAAACTCAGGTAAAGAGGAGGTGGTGGTGCTTCGATCCTGGCTGTCTCGATGGTATAACACTCGCAGATCAGTGCTTACAGGTACATGATCAGAAAAGCCAGGAAGGCTTTTGAATTTCACATGCCCAGGAGGGTCTCAGCGCATGAAATTCAAATGCCTGCCTGGCTTCCCCTACCATGTAGCACCTGATCCACGGGTGCTATACGATCGGGAAAGCATGCCACCACCTCCTATTCTCCCAGGTCTCTGCACCAAAATCTGGCCATAGAGGAGGTGGCAGTGCTTCAATCTTGGCTTTCCTGCTCATAAAGCAGCTGCGAATCAGTTGCTACATGGTCAGAAAAGCCAAGGAGACTTTTGAATTTCATGTGCCCAGGGTTGGGTTGTGGGCAGACAAAATTCAAATGCCTCCCCATAAGATGGATTTTTTGCAAGACATTGGGTAAGCAAACCGTCATCTTGAGAAAAATGCCTGTCCCTAGAAATGTCATTCGCCTTACAAAGAATTCATCTTATGGGGCATTCGTCTTGCAAGGTACCACTGTAATGGAAACTTGGATGATTTGTTCTGGGGTCCCGTAGACCATATACTGGACACACAAAATGCCAAAACTCACAAAAGATGTTAGCTAGAAGTCCATGTCCACACCATGGTTTATGTACCTGACTGTGGAATCTGCTCTGCTTGGCACTAACAACTGGATTTTCCTTATTCTCAAAGGCTGTCACGGCCGGGATCTGATAGCTGTTGCAAGTTTTTTGGCTTGTTTGGCCATGCTGTGGAAGTTTTTCTTCCTGACGTTTCACCAGACTCTGTGGCTGGCATCTTCAGAGACCAAGGAGCTCAGAAAACTAGGAGTTCTCTCTGGGCTCTGGGGTATAGAATGACTGAGATTGTGGTGTTTTAAAGTTGTGGAAAGAGGAAACTTGTGCTATGTAGGAGAATAGGTGTTAGTCACTGTATTGTGATGGAGGGATTAAGAAGTTTCACTGCAATCAGGGGTGGCAGCAATCCTTCTCTGCAGTTGATGGGTGTCATTAGCTGTTCTATTGTGTGAACCTGTGCTTGCGGCTGGGTGGGAATCATTGAACTTTGATCTTTTGCAGGCTGTAGTTTTCAGTACTGGAAGCCAGGTTTGTTGGTTTTTATACTTTCTTCTTTTCTGTTGAAACTGTGCTTGTGTTTGTGGATTTCAATGGCTTCCCTGTGTAGTCTGACATAGTGATTGATAGTGTTGTTCAATACCTCTGTGTCCCTGAAAAGGATTTCATGTCCAGTTTGTTTCAGGGTGTGTTCAGCTACTGCTGATTTTTCTGGTTGTTAGGGTTAGGGTTAGGGTTAGGGTTCAGGTTAGGGTTAAATCACAACAGTTAACTAGATTTTACTCTGTATTTTAAATATGGCATTAATGAAATGCAATTTCTAGCCATATACACACTCGACTAACTGCAACATGCCTAGAAATTGTTTGAAAAATAAGAAAAGAAGTTGAAAACAAGTTAAAGAAAAATAAAACAGACCCCTAAGCTGTACTCCCCTTTGAAAATGTTCCTTCCTATCTCCTCCCCCTGGTTTGGGGGCTTCGTGAGACAGAACATTCCAGACAATCACCCACAATCCAGCAGGCGGGGGAGAGAGAGAAAGAGACCATTGGTTCACTTGTGACCATGTGACCCGCTCCGGTGCTTGTACAAGACATTGCTTGTTGATCAAGGCAAAATTTAGAAGAAATATTTGCTTGTCTTGCAAAATGCTCTTTAAAAAATTTGCTCCTAAATCAAGGTATTATTGTAGACCATGGGGACATTTTAATTTTTTTTAATTAAGATTTTTCACATGCATTCTCCTGAGTTAGGGTAGTCTCTCAATGCATGTAGATAAATAGGTACTGCCGTAAAAAAGCGGGAAGCTAAAACAATGTTTCCTTACAACCACGCTGGTCACATGGCCACAGACTTGGACAACACTTGCTCTTCGGCTTGAATACGGAGAGGAGCACCAACCCTAGAGTCGGGCACGACTAGCACACATGTGCGGGGAGAACCTTTACCTTTACCTTTTACCTCTGTGTACCAAGTGTGTATCAGAATACTTGTCTGCATGAATGAATAAATGTGTACATGAAGACCCACTTTTGCCTGTGGCTCTGTCAGCACTGGTCCAGCCTACTGTGACTTCCATCCCACCAGCCACATCACCACATCCCAACCACACTTACTGCATGAGCTGCTGAGGCCAAACACCTGAGCTGGGCTTAAGCTGATGTATTGGGGGTCAGGTGGGGGCAGGTTCTGGTTAATGGATCTCAAAATTATCTCAGAAAGCCAAGTACATCTCATGAGTTAGAAATCTGTCAATCCCTGTTATAAAAAATTGCTAAGCTAACTGAGAGAAGGTGAAATAGATATGGGAAGTGTTTGCTTCAAAAGTGCTAGCTGTATACACCACTATTTCAAAGAATAAGTCAAATACCCTCTTCTCTTGCTGAAACGCTTCAGGTGTTACAGTCCAGATCCTTCACAGAAGCATGCCAAGTAGAAGAGGAACATTTTTAAACAGATGGCACGTACATACCTGAAGCAAAACTCTAAAAAAGGCTTTTGTGGGCCCCCATATCCAGGAGCAGATGTTACCTTCTCTCTCTCTCTCTCTCTCTCTCTCTCTCTCTCTCTCTCTCTCTCTCTGTGTGTGTGTGTGTGTGTGTGTGTGTGTGTGTGTGTGTGTGTGTGTGTGCGCGCGCGCATGTGTGCTGTGCTGTGCTGTGCTATTACAATCATGACCGGCTCTTCGTGACTCCATGTCCATGGAGTTTTCTTGGCAGGAATACTGGATTAGACCACTCAAAAAAGAAAGAAAGAATTCAAGCAAACAAGTGTTTGTTTACCAGACATAATGTGTGACTCTCACAAGGTATGCACCCAAGTGGACATGGCAAGAAGCCATGACTGGACACAACGTCCAATTGCATATATGTTGTGTAGCGAAAAATAAACCATGATTAATTTGCCAGCTCTGTTTTTCAGTTTTCACAGTTCCTCCTGCTTTCATTTTACTTTTTACTTTTTATTAGACAGCATCAGGGCTGTACTACTACTCGGTATTCTTTGCTGCCATCTACAGGCTTGCTAGCCCTAAGGTTTCATCAGCACTTGCTTCAGAATTGCAATTAAGGAGATCATCTGAGCAGACTTTTAATTTCTACCACATTTTCTTGTGCTTCTTCTCTTATTTAAATCATCGCCTGTATATCTTTCCCTAATTCCCTATCAAAAGAGCCTTGGTCATGGCGATAAAATGTAACTTGTGTTCAACCAAGCTTGTCAAAGAAGGCCACAAACAGGTCAAGAAAGGTGTTATTTGTCTCCACTTATATTATTAAGAAAATTATAGTGTCTTTGGACATGAAGGCTCCATTGAATGATCACAGCTGATAACTCTGAAGTGACCTGTCTGTCTTCCGTGATTATGGCTTTTAAAAAAAAACTAACTAGCTTAATAGCCATTTCTTGCACCAAGGTGGGTCATCTGGTCTTCTCTAAATGTGGTGATGTGCTCTAAATGTGACTACAATTCCCAGCAGCCTCAGGTAGCATGGCTATTGGTTAAGGCAGTGGTTGCCAAACAATGTGGCTGCAGCATCTCAGAGTGCCACCAAACCCAGGCATGGGCACCACAGATTCCTTGGAAGTACAGTACTATTCAGGCTGGCCTTCCTTTCTCCCTTCTTCTTCGCCTCACTCAAAATATCATAGTGGGAGAGCTACAGATGCTATCCAGTAAGTCAAGTGAGCCACTAGTCAAAAAAAGTTTGGGAACTACTGGGTTAAGAGTTGTCATCCATACGGTATGAAGCAATGGTTTCCAACCCTGGGTCTCCAGATGTTGCAGTTCAATAACATTTGGAGACCCAAGGTTGGGAACCCCTGAGGCTACTGGGTTCCTACCCCTGCTAAATTCTGTGGCTTAGATCTAAGCCACTGCACGTGCTTTGTTTCCTTCTCATCTTCTGGTTTGCGGTGGCAAAATCACAAGACACATTGCTCATGTCAGTCACAACTGGCCACAGTCACAACTTACCTATCTTTTTCGGGAGGCCTTTGGCGATGTTTAATTTATTTAATTTTTTTTTCTTTTTCCTTTGGCCCGCCATCGTAATCAGTTTCCCTCATTGGAGAAGTGCTGCTTAGGTTTTAATTCTGTACAGCGTGATTTATTTGTCTTGTCTTGTCTTATTTTTAATATCTTTTTTGTAACTTTGTCTGGCTATTGTAGCCTCGTGTAAGCCGCTTAGGGTATTTGTAGATAAGCGGGATATAAATCCAATAAATAAATAAATAAATAAATAAATAAATAAATAAATACTAGGTCTAGGCCTGGGGGCATGAATGTGGTCCCAGGTTGCTTAGTCATTTTAAAGGACCGAGCTAACCAGCAATATCTCAGAATCTCATTATTGACTATGCTCCTTTTTCTAATGAGTTTATAATGCACCTTATGACTGATGTTTTTGTTGAAATAGTGTAATGATTAGTTTTTTTATTTTAGTTTATTATGTTATATGTTCGTTCTGTTTGACATATGTTTTGCTTAGTTCTGTTGTAAGCTGCCCAGAGTAGCCATATGTCCAGATGGGTGGGGTATAAGTTTAATAAATAATAATAATAAATATTCTCCTAAAATCTGGAAAGAGCAGTTTGTTCTCTTCCATATCTTTCACTCTTTGTCTCCCTCCAGGAAATTATTTTTCACTTGGGAAAGGCCACCAAAATGGGAGCAAAATCAATCTATTGTGCATATCCTATTGTAGCCATTGTGCCTAGAAGCAGAAAGAGAGAGGAATGTAATAGAATTGTGAACCAAGGATGCCATTTCATGTCAGCAAGGACTCAGACACTTTTCAGACAGTCCTGTTTTGGGGGTATAGGGGCTTGGAAATCACATTGAACGTTCAGGAGGCTGGAACAAAATCAGGCTTTGGATCAAGCAAGACCGTGGTTCCTTTGGAGTCTCCTGCTGTAGGGTTCAAAATTATTGATTTATTTATTCTTGAATATTTTTACCCTGCCTTTCTTCTTGGAAAAGGACTCAAGGGGGCTTACAGTAATGGGGGATAAAAAGGCTGGCTTGAACTGCAGGGGCACTTTTTGGGATGGAGGACAGGATTCTGAAGTGACAATTTCAGTAATCACTAATGATAGATCTCATCAAATAGTTCTGGGAACACAGTAATGCCTTGGTATAAGAGCATTTTGCAAGACTAACGAAAGTTTCTTCTAAATTTTGCCTTGATGAACAAGCAGTATCTTGATATACAAGCACTGGAGCAGGTCACATGATCACGTGAGCCGCCAATGGTGGCTCTCCCCCACACACACACACACTGGATTGCAGGCGATTGTAATGTTCTGTCTCAGGCAAACCTCAAAAACAGGGAGGAGAGAGGAACGGAGGTCTCCCTTGCACCAGCGAGGAATGTTTTCAAAGGAATGTGCAGGTTAGGGTTTTATTTTATTTTATTTTATTTTATTTATTTATTTGCAATTATTAGCCACAGTGACTTTCCCAAAGGAAACTGGGTGATGAACAAACATATAAATATGAGATACAGAAACACAAAGCCAATAAAACAATAAACCAACTCAATATAAAAACAAACAACCATAGATACATCCTGCAAGGCAAGAGGGCAGGCAAACAGCTGGGCAAACATACATACAATTAGAGATAAAGCCAGGTTTTTAAGGCTTTCCTGAAAGCTGGCAAAGATTCCGCTAGCCAAAGCTCACTTTGGAGTTTGTTCCAGTGCCCTGGGCTAGCCACCGAGAAAGCCCGACTACGGGTAGAAGCCCTGCGGGTCTCCCTAGGGGTGGCCACCCGAAGCGAGAGGGCTAGTGATGCTCTGGTGGGACAGGACAAAGCTGATATTTGGGAGATAACGCTGCACCAGATACTCAGGTCCCAAGCCATGGAGGTTTTATAAACCAAAACCAATACCTTGAACCTTATTCGGGAGCCAATGCAGATGAGCCAGGATAGGGATGATGCGGTCATACATGCCCACACCAACCATAAACCTGGCCACCACATTCTGCACCTGCTGCAGTTGCCAAAGAAGGGTCAAAGGAAGCCCCGTGTACAGAGTGTTATAGTAATCTATCCTCATGATCCCCAGGGCTTCCACAACTGTCTGTAGGGAGTCCACGTCAAGGTATGGGTGAATCTGGACAATAAGCCTAAATTGGTAAAAGGCCACCTCAGGACTCCAGGGACAATGCTGGATCCAAGAAGATCCAGAAGATCCAGACTCCTCACTTTATCCACCAGCTGGAGGGCAGTGCCCCCAAGCTAGGAAGAGGGCCACTGTATCCATCCGGGGATCCCCCAAGATCACTGAACCCTGGGGCACCCCATAAGAGAGTGTTCAAGGAGCCAACAAATCCCCCCCCACAACTCTAATTGCTGGGCATGGCCTCTGAGCAAGTAGCAGAGCCAGCTCAAAGCAAGGCCCCCAACCCCCACCTGCATGCTGGCGCAGGAGGATACCATGGTCAACAATATGAAAGGCCGCAGACAAGTCATAGCACACAAAAAGCCAGAGGGATGCCAATGGGTGTGCCCATTTTGGCCCATCGTGTCCTCTGAAGCAAGGAAAGGACTGAAGTGCCAGCAACACAGCTTGTAAGCAATCACACCGGGCTTCAGGAAAAAGACTGTATACTGACAGTAAGGTCCCTGGAGTGGCAGAGGGCCCCAGAACACTCCCCACATGCTGTGTGCTGTTGGTAAGGCCATCCCGGATGCAGGCCTTAACAAGCACTGCACCTCCTGGATCCAAACACCGGTGTACTGCATCCAAAAGCAAAGCCATTGGGAGCAAGAGGGCACAGACAGGCCACACCGATTGCTAGCCGCCCTCCTCCAGTCCACCTTAAAAAGCTCTGACCAGCCCATGATTGGGTCTGCTGCAGCTCAGAGCCAGAGATCTCAGACAGATGGAGGAGGTGGGCGGTGGCAGCAGTGATGTGGGGTTTGACTCCCTGCTGGGAAGCCAGAGACCGCTGGGCAGAGGCAAGCCCCTGGCGCAGCCACCCCTATCAACCAAGAACAGGGAGCTCAACAGGAACCTGCTGTGGAACGAGTTGGGTTGGGGCTACCAAGTAGTTGGTCTGGAGAGGTTTTGAATTTTCCACTCTGGTGGCAGACCGAGCAGGAAGTTCAAAACTGCTCTGCCCAGCTCTGCCCAGCAGGGCATGATGGCTTGCCAGGGGCAAAAGGGCTGGGCTGTGAGGTGCAGCTTTCACCTCCAGCACCCCACCCCCACCCTGCTGATCAACAACTGTGGATAAGGGAGTCCGTGGTTGGTGAATCAGCGGATACAGGAGTGCTACTGTACTATGGAGACAAAGGTCTCAACTAGACATGGGTGTTTCATCTCGGAAGGGGTCCAGAATGAAATCAACCAGTCTCCTACCTTGTTTTGGGTCACACAAGGCTAAAGTCCAATCAGGAAGCAGCCTCTAACGCATCATATTTCACTCTCCCTGGTGCTGGCCAATCAGGAGCTATGCAGGGACATGCATCATCCTGCCCTCCTGTCTGACTGGCCAGCACCAGGGAAGGAAAGATGATGCGTCGGAGGCTTCTTCCTGATCGGAATTTCACCCAGAGCGAGGTAAAGCAAGGTAAGAGACTGGTTGATTTCATTCTGGAAAGTGGATCACAGTACCAAAGGGCGCCTGTGCTGCTGTGTTTCGTTTCAGAACCAGACCCCTTCCAAAACAAAATGCCCATGTCAAGTCTGAAGCACCCTACTGTTCAAACCAGACCACTCATTTAACTCTGACCAAAGTCAGAAGCACATTGTGATAAAGGACAAAAACAGCAGAAGTTGTTGTTGTTGTTGTTGTTGTTGTTGTTGTTGTTGTTGTTGTTGTTGTTGTTGTTGTTGTTGTTGTTAGATCATTGACTTCTGTGGGCTGAGTAGTACCTTCCTAGCACAGAGGCCTGGTGTTTAGATCTGCAGCTTTACACACTATTCACTTCAGTGGACTATGAATCAGAAGTACATTTTAAGCATAAGAAGTACATTTTCTAAGAGGACCAGAGGTGGAATGAGGTTGCTGGAAGGGGGAATAGGCATTTAATTTTCTTTTTAATTAGAAATTGATTGCTAATATAAATTAACTTGCAACGCTTGCTGCCTTTTGTAAAAGCTACTTCCCAAACTGAATAACTTGAAATTAAATGACTCTTATCAACCCCAAGGCATCGATGTTTAAAATCTGAAAGTATGTTCCTGGAACTTGGAACTATAAATTATATAGAATTAGGGTTGTTTTTAAAAGAAAACCTGGTCAAGTTCTGTTTTCTTTCTTAGTGTCTCTCTAATTATATTTTTCCAGGGGTGGGTAGGGGTAGGGACAAAGTACCAAGAAAATTAAAAACAGTAGGCAATAAAAATGAGAGAAGAATTTAAGGTTACCCTAGTCAAAAGTGCACTTCCCAAATTTGAAATGTTTGAATTAGGACATATGTTGTATGTTGCGCACACACACACACACATATACATATACTCACATTTGTATGTGAAACATGCAACATATAATATATTAGAGTTACTTGGAGGAGGCAAGTTCCAAGGCATGCATGCGACTCAGCCATCTAATTTCAGTGCTGGAAGTCTTCAGGTTACGAATATCAGTGATGTTCTCCTTCACTTTCATGGACCATGAGCCACAGTTGATGCCTGTTTTCACTTAAAATCACTTTAAATGTGATTTAATGCTCACATTTAAAACAATAATAGTTGGTTCCCAGTGTTAAAAGTGGTAAATGAATCAGTAGTTTCAGGTTAGCATAACCAAACACCTGTGAACCGTAGAGCATTTGGATGATGATTTTTGCCCTAAAAACTTGTAAAGTTGAAGGAACATGTTTTCCTCCAGTCGTGTTGTGAAACTTACTTATGATCTTAGCATTCCCTTGTGCTCTTGTTGCTACATACTTGATGTGTGCAGACCAAGCACCGGACAACTGGAATGTTATGCCTAGGTACTTGTACTGCTGAACTTGTTCAATCTGATGACCATTAAGAGACCATTTGTGCTTAATTCTTCTTCTACTGAAAACCATTATTTTGGTTTTGGTATAATTGATTTCTAACCATTCTTGTGTACAGTAGGAGGAGAAAGTTCTCAAAAGCCTTCTAAATCCAACACACGTAGTTGACAAAAGCACTGTGTCATCTGCATACAAGAGTATAGAGACTGGGTGGGATGCCAGTTTAGGTGGATGAAAATCTATGTTAGATAGGCTCTCGACAATTCCATTAATATATAGGTTAAACAAGGTGGGAGCCAAAATGCATCCTTGCCGTATGCCCCTACGAACATGAACCCGATTTGATAAAATCCCATTAGAATTGCAAAGGACCTGTAAACAGGAATGTTCATGTAAGAGACGCATTAACAAAAATAGTCATTTGTCAATATTCATGGTCTCTAGCTTTAGCCACAGTCTATCTCGAGAAATAAAATCAAAAGCAGATTTAAAGTCTATGGAGGCAGCATAAACAGCCCCACCTCTGTTTGATGTGTACTTACTAACTAACTGATGTAAAACATGGCACTGATCAATTGTAGATTTTCCTTGTCTGAATCCTGCTTGCTCATCTGCAAGAATATTTTCCACCTGTAACCAGTCCTGCATTTTTTCCAGCAAATGCCTGGCGTATAATTTACTGATGGTGCTTAACAGACTAATTGGACGGTAATTGGCAGGGTCTTTCCTATTTCCTTTTTTATAAATTGGGACCACTATAGCTAGTCCCCAGTCTTTTGGAATACAGCCTGATCTATCAATCCAGGTAAACAGAGAAGCTAGAATGGGAGCCCACCATTCAGCATTCGTTTTGATAAAATCCGAGGGAATATAATCTGGTCCGGGGGCTTTGTCTGGTTTTAGTCTATCAGTCAGCATAAATATTTCTTGTTGAGTAACTGGAGGCCACTTAGGGAGCCTTTCTAAATCAGTTAGGCAGATCCGCGTATGGGAATGAGGAGCTGCATAGTGCCTGTCATAGAATTCTTCCCAGACAGTGGGCGTTATATAGTAATCTATTTTGGGAATAAAAGTTAAGGTTCCCCTGGAGACTATCCTCCAAAAGGTGGCTGAGTCTCCAATGTTAGCAGCAGTTAGCAAGGACTCCCAGGCCTTCCTCTGGGCCTCAAGTTTCTTGGTTTTGGTTTACTGCAGTAGCACTAAGGGTTCGAAATCAGATTATAAATGGAGATAAAGAATATTAATACTCTTGTCTTAATGGTTGCTAAATTTTAACCAGTACTTTTTATCTACCAATTTTATCTACCAATTTTATGTATTAATTAAAATTTTAACCCGTACTTTTTATCTACCAATTTTATGTACCAATTTTATGTACTCATTGAAATACTATCATGGAATACAAATTGATGCTATGTATTTTGTTGCTATATCTATCCAGTTTGGCCATTGGCCATAAATAAATAAAAAAATGAATCGGTAGTATTATTTGTACAGTAGGAGGAGGTCAGGGTATCGTGGACAGAATAATAAAGTAGAACTAAGAAGACCTGGGTTCAGTTCCCCAGCTCTCCCATGGAAACTCTCTGGGGGTGTAGAACTTGTAAAACCACTCCTTAAATACCTCACTTGGAAACCCTATTAGGATCACAACAAGTTGGTTCCAACTTGACAGCACATAAGAGCAGTAGAGGCTAAATACAAGAAGGATCAATGAATGTTTATACGATATCAGAGACTGTTGGGTTAAATTCACAACCAGGGTTCAATTCACAAGTATAAATACCTTCCAATCTACTGAGTCCTTTATTCGTGATTTTCAGATTTAGACCAACCAAAAGCCCTCTGTCAGAAATTCGGCACCTTTTGGCTAAAACCTTCTGGATTTGGAGTGCTAGTATAGAAGTCAGATGTACTTCAGAGATCTAAATAAAACTTTTGTGGATTTGAGATTTAAATTCACCTAAACAGCAGCAAATGCACTTCTAAAACAGCAGCAGAATTAACTGTATATAGGCAAATAGTCTGGCATCCTTGATTTCTGGGTGGTGCTGAAAACATCCACCAAAAACTCTGGAGGGTCTAGGACTCTGGTTAATGCATTCCTTTTTGAAAATCTCTAAGGCAATCATACCACATTTGCTTTTGGGCGCTTTTTCCACTGTTATAGGTGCTCCTTTTTTGATGTCCTAATGGCTAGCCGCCTTTTCATTCAGAAAGAGGCAACTATGCCCCCTTTCACTCATCTGAGCGCTTTTTCTTGGAACCACTGCTGGGGGCTGTACTTTTCTCCAAGGCTTACAGAGGCACCTTTAAACAGAGACTTTGCTGTGGAGATTAAAGGACACTTTTTATCAATGATGAGAGGACAGGTAAACTGTCTTTTTGAGCACACTACTACGTGACTGAAAAAAAGTCTTTTCAAAATAAATGCCTCAAATCTGCTGTGAGATAGCGATCCAAGTTCCATTCTTATGTTAGCTGTGTTTAGTTTAAATAGCTCCACCTAGAGGCAATCCAAAGGATGATACTGGAGATGGGCACAAAATGAAAATATAGCATTTCATATTATTTTGTTTCATTTTTCCTTTCCTTTAGTTTCGTTTCATTATTAACAAATTTTTAAACTAATTTTTGAACAATACAAAACAAAACAAAATGATTTGTTATGCTATAAAATGGCTCTCCTGTGTCCTAGAGGCACCAAATTTGGTGGGAAGCTTCCTTGGATGCTTCTCTTTAAGCCCTTCAAATTTGGAGAGGTTTGGGGTTCAGGAGGCTAAGTTTTTAATAAAGATGGGCATAAATCGAAAAAATGACGTTTCTTTTTTTGTTTTTTCATTGCGGGTCCATTTCAATTCATTTTTGTTTTTCATGAATTTTTTGAAAAAATTTCATTTCATGTTTTTCGTTTTTTGTTTTTACCTACTTCTTGTACGATTTAAAGCATTTCCACGCACGGGCGTCCCCCAACGCTCCAGAAAACACTAAAAAAATGATGCTGGCAGAGACACAGTATAGACTAGGTACGCAGGGAGGCTGCAAAGGCAGCGGCGGGTGTTGCCCAGGGCGTAAGGCAGCCGCAGAATGACAGCACTGCAGGGGAGGGTACTCACCGAGAGGTATGCACACACACAGGGAGGCTGCAAGAGAAATCTCTTCTTTCTCTCCCCTAAGAGCCATGCTGCAGCCAGCAGGAACACAGAGACACACACCTGCCTGGCTGGCTTAAAGTAATGAGTCGCAGAGACAGCAATCCCACCCTAACTCCCACTGCAGACTGCAAGGAGGACGGGGGGCTGCCAGAGCTTTTTTTTTTTTAATAAATTTTTATTGGATTTTTAAGGGGGGAACAAAGGGAAGGAGTATGGGTGGGAGGAAAAAAAAGAAAGGAGGGGGATACAGTTTTTAAGATTTACATTGAGTATATCAAGCAAAATAGAAATAGTAATTTAACATATTGCTAAAATTGCCAGATGTTATCACAATACTAATAAATTTGTTACTTCTTGCCATCTTTCTCGAAAGATCTCGTCGTAGTCTCCCTTTAGATAACCAGAGAGTTTATCAATTTCGATACATTCTCTTATCTTTCCATGAAGATCCTTCTCTGTTGGCATGATTGGTTGTTTCCAAAATTTCGCGTACAGTATTCTTGCAGCAACAATTACATGATGAAGTACATATCTCTGATCATAGGAAATATTTATATCTACTATATTTAACAAGAATAGTTCTGGTCTAAACTCTATTTTAATTTTCAAAGATCTTTCTAAGAAAAGTTTTACCATGTTCCAATACGCCTTAGCTTCTTTACAAGTCCACCACATATGATAAAAGGTTCCACAGTCATAATTACATTTCCAACATTTAGGTGAACAATTATACATCTTGGATAAACGATGAGGCGCAAAATGCCATCTATAAAACATCTTATAACAATTTTCCTTGAACGAAATAGATTTGAAGATTTTAACTGTGTTCCACAGAGAGTCCCATTTATTTAAATGAATAGTATAGCCTAAGTTTTCTGCCCATCTTATCATACAGTCTTTAACCAATGTATCAATCATTTTTTCATTTAACAATATGCTATAGAATTTACTAAGAAGCTTGGAGTCACCAGAAGAAAGTATTTTATCAAATGAGGTATCAGTAGTCATAAAACCACCCTCTTTGGAAAGCTCTTTGAAGTGTGAATGTATTTGTTGATATTTCCACCAATCCAGATTATAACCTTCTGATACTAATTTCCCTAGTGGTTTCAATGAGAAGTCATCATTCAGAAGGTGTCTGTAAGTTATAAAATTTGAGATTTCACTTGCCTGGGAGCTGTAAATTGCTCCCAGTGGGGATAACCACATAGGTGCTTTGAGATAAAATTGTTTTTTGATCATTAGCCATATTTTAACTAAGGCATTCCTTATCCAGTGCTTTTTAAAGAGGGTAGGTAAATTTCCCCTATGCCACAAGTAGTGATGCCAGCCCTTATCAAGACCATAACTCTCAAGCTGCAATATTCTTTTATTTGTCATCAAGATCCAGTCCTTAATCCAAGTCATGGCGGCAGCCTTGTAGTATAGTACCAAATTAGGAAGGGCAAAGCCACCAAATTTGGTTCTATCCTGCAAATAAATATTTTTAATCCTTGCTTTTTTCTTTTGCCATATAAATATACGTATACTTTTTTCCAGATCTGAAATGATCTTAAAGTTTGGCAATATAGGCAGAGATTGAAATAAAAAAGCAGTTTAGGTAAGACATTCATTTTAACTGCAGCGATTCTGCCCATTAGGGATAGCTGAAGTCTTGACCAAGTTTCGAGGTCGGCTTTGATTGTTTTTATAACATTGACATAATTGTCTTTGAGTAAAGAGTTACATCGGTTAGATACAGTAATACCCAAGTATTTTACCCTATTTGAATGTTGAAAACCAGATTGATTTACCAGTTTTTCAATCATGAATGGAGTCATATTTTTAGTTAGAACCAATGTTTTTTCTCTATTCACCTTTAATCCAGAGATTTTAGAATATGCCTCCAGGGTCTGCCAGAGCTTTTGATGCCCTCTGTGGCTGCCATACCTACCCAGTCTGAAACCTGGGCATGCTATTGGTTGAAATTGTCCAAGAATTTACATGATCCCATCACATGGCTTGCATCCATCTTGTGGCTGGGATCTATTTTCTGTCATCCTTAAACAGAAAAGAAAAAATACATTGCAATGGGAGAAAGACAAAAACAAACATTTTAAGGACCACAACCCCCTGGTAAGTAATAATTTTAAATAATTATCACTGCATTTTTATGGATGTCCAGGGCATTTTAATACCCAAGAAATCAATATTAGGCATCTGGGATCCATTTTGGGTGGATGTCCCCTAACTCCCCTTAAAGGAAAAAAATACAGCGATCTGAGAAAAGACATAAATGCACGTGTTATGGACCCCAACTGCCAGGACCCTGCCTGTCACAGAACCTGACTCTGAGGGGTTAAATGGTGAAGAGCTGCTGGAGGAGCCTTGCAGCTCAAGTCAGCAGGCAGCTGGGTCTGATGACTCAGCTGAAAACATATCTTCTCCCCCTAGAAGGGCTATGAGCAGGATTCTGCAAAGACGTGTTACCAGGAGAACTAGGGAAAGGGTCTTTGATGCTAGATGGGGAATCAGGTCGGGAAGCCCTGAGTACTAGCAGGAGCCTTTCCAGAAGTAAGGGTGTGTTCCCTGTTTTGGGATAAAGCTGGTAAGCTCACCTTGAGCTCTCTGTGGGAGCAACGCGTCATTTGAACTTGCAACCACGTTCCTGTCTGTGACCTTGGCTCTGTTTCCTCATTTAGGACTGGGTTCCTGGACCACGGCTTGATCTGTTCCCTTGGGTTTGGCATCTGGTTTCCGTGAGATATTCTGGTTTTGACTTGGACTGTTAATTGCTGGGAGTTGGATTCTGTTATTTATCTGGCACTTGATTGTTAGCAACGGACTTGAACTTGCTTGGCTTTCCACTAAAGATCTTGGCAAAGAACTGAACCCTGTTTGTGTGTGTGCTCTGTGTGCAGGGCTTGACAGATTGCTCCCACCCAAACTTCTTCAAGCAGAATGGAAGAGGAGGGGGCTGTTGGGATGACACTGCTGGCAGCTTTGCAAAACCAAGTGCTGCTTTTATCTCAGGCAATTACTCAATTGCAGCACGCTGCAGCACCAGCTGGATTGCAGCCCCGTTGCCCTTTGCTGCCTCCTGACCAGTTTGAAGGCAAGTTAGAGGAATTTCCTGCATTCTTGGTTCAATGCAAGCTTTTTATTGAGGTGCGTGCTCAAGAATTTCCTACTGAGAGGTCTAAGGTCTGCTTTATCTTCAGTTTGTTGAAAGGACAGGCAGCTAAATGGGCTACTCCTTTACTCCTCACTGCCTCACCTCTACTGGATAATTATCAGGCTTTCCTGAATCACATTTCTTCAGCTTTTCAGAACCCCGTACAGGCTGCTACTCCCAACAGGAAACTCAGAGCTCTGAAACAGGGCAAAGATTTGGTGTTTGACTACACCACTGCATTCCGTTTGATAGCTCAGGATCTGAATTGGAATGAACCGGCACTGATTTCTCAGTATATGGAAGGATTGGCAGATGAAGTGCTTGATGAACTCTCTAGGGTGGAACAACCAAGTACGTTACAGGAACTCATTACCCTGTGTCTAAGGATAGATGGATGCCTGGAAAGCCGTCGTCTCTCCCGAGGGAAGAACTACAACCAGCAACCTCTGCCAGCTGTGCCTAATCTGCAATTCAGTGAAGCCCACAGAATGGATCCAGAACCTATGCAACTGGGAGCTGCTCGACCATGCCTCACCCCAGAGGAAAAGGCAAGACGACGCTCTCATAATCTCTGCCTGTACTGTGGAAGAGGAGGACATTTTGCTTCCAGTTGCCCTTTGAAGCGCTCCTCAGTAAGTGCTGCTACCTCTTCAGCAGTAAAAGGGCAGCTCCATCCTTGAAGGAACCCACAGGAATGGAGCCTACCGAGGGGTTGCCAGACAATATCATCACACCCCAAGGACCTTTCCTGGTACCTGTAACTCTAGGGCTTCCTGATGGCCGGAAAGTACCTGTGTATGCTATGGTAGACTCTGGGGCAGCTCACTGCTTTGTGGATGATGGGTTTGTGCGGTGCCATCGGATTCCAGTACAGAACAAGGAAACTCCTTTGCTGGTAGAATCTATTGAGGGTCGGTTACTTCGTTCTGGGCCGATAGCTCAGGAAACCTGTCCACTTACTCTTCAGGTAATGAACCACAATGAGCAAATTTGCTTTAATGTAACTCAGATGCCCTGGTTTCCTCTTGTCTTGGGACTTTCGTGGTTGCGAGCTCATAATCCATTGGTGGATTGGGTGCAAGGGGAATTGTACTCCAAGGTTCCTTGCTCAAAGCAAAATTCTTCTACCATCCTGGCAGCTGCCCATGCTCCATCTGACCCTGTCTTGCCCCAGGTATACCAAGACTTTGCGGATGTATTTGAGGAAAAGGGGGCTGACAAGTTACCTCCGCATCGGCCCTATGACTGTGCCATTGATCTGATACCTGGGGCACCCCTCCCTGTGGGACGAGTCTATCCTATGTCCGAACCTGAGTTAGAAGCTTTGAGGGCTTTCCTAGACAAGAACCTTCGACGTGGGTTTATACACCCTTCCAAATCACCATTGTCCGCACCGGTGATCTTTGTAAAGAAGAAGGGAGGGGAGCTTCGTCCTTGTAATGATTACCGGGCATTAAACAAGATCACTATTCGGGATCGGTACCCTTTACCCCTAATCTCTGAACTTTTGGACTGGTTAAGAGGGGCAAAGTGTTATACCAAGTTGGACCTTTGTGGGGCGTATAATTTGGTGCGTATCCGTAAAGGAGATGAGTGGAAAACTGCGTTTCAAACCCGGTACGGCCAATATGAACATTTAGTAATGCCTTTTGGACTGACAAATGCACCCAGTGTATTCCAGCGGATGATGAATGACATTTTCCATGATCTACTAGATCGTTGTGTGGTCATTTATTTAGATGATGTCCTGATTTATTCCACTGACTCAGCTCAGCATGTTCAAGATGTTCGTCAGGTCTTGCAGCGTCTCCGGGAAAACGGACTATATGCTAAGCTGGAAAAATGTGAGTTTGACATTAAGGAAGGTGAATTCCTGGGGCATATTATTTCTCCCCAGGGAATCCGCATGGACCCTAAGAAAGTAGAAGCTGTGTTGTCCTGGCGGCAACCACAAAACCGTAAGGATTTGCAATGGTTCCTCGGTTTCGTCAACTACTATCGCCAGTTTATTCCTGCCTACGCCGACATTGTTGCACCTTTAAACCATCTCATTTGGCCCAAAGAGCTTTTCCGGTGGACTCCAGAAGCAGAAGAGGCTTTCTCTACTTTGAAAATCTGCTTCACCTCGGAACCCTTGCTCCGTTATCCTGATCCACAGTTACCCTTTATAGTGGAGGCTGACGCATCTAGTGTTGCTCTGGGAGCAGTGCTATCTCAACAGGATGATCCCTCCCCAACCCTGCGTCCCTGTGCTTATTACTCTCGACAGTTAAAACCTGCAGAGAAGAATTATACTATCTGGGAGCGTGAACTGCTGGCCATCAAGACGGCTTTTGATGTATGGAGGCATTACCTCGAGGGAGCTTGACACCCTGTTCAAGTATTGACTGATCATCGAAACCTTGAACATCTACAAACAGCCCGGCGATTGACTCAGCGACAAATCAGGTGGTCATTATTCTTTTCCCGGTTTGATTTCCGGATCAAGTACATTCCTGAGGCTCAGAATAAAAAAGCTGATGCGTTATCCAGAAAACCTGTGTATGCAGCGCCTGTGAAAGAGACATTAGTGGCGCCCATCTTGCCTCCCTCTCTGTTCGCGGCCACGAATCCATGTCTCAGCTTGGCAGAAGAAATCCGTGAATCTCAAGCTTGCAATTCATGGACTCAGCAACGTCTTCAGGAACTCCAGAATGGGAATCATGGAGAGTTTTCTGCACAACAAGGGTTATTATTACATCGAGGGCGGTTATATGTTCCTGCTGGTCATCTTCGTAACCAGGTGTTGCATCTCTCACATGACTCTTTACCTGCTGGACACTTTGGACTTTACAAAACCCTGCATCTTCTCACAAGGGAGTTCTGGTGGCCACATGTCTGTGCTGATGTTGCCCGATACGTGGGTTCCTGTGAAGTTTGTTGGTGGGCAAAGGATGTTGTGACCAAACCCTCGGGTCTGTTGCATCCTTTACCAACACCCTCTGGTCCCTGGAATGCTGTCTCCTTAGATTTCATCACGGATCTTCCTCGCTTAAAAGGGTTTACCTGCATCCTGGTCTTCATGGATTTGTTCACCAAAAATGGTCCACTTTGTTCCTTGTCCTAAATCCCCTACCGCATCAGAAACAGCTCATCACTACTTGCAACACATCTTCAGACTTCATGGTTTACTTGCACACCTCATTTCGGATCGTGGGCCACAATTCACCTCCCGCTTCTGGCAAGCAATGCATAAGGCACTAGGAACACAAGTTCACCTGTCATCAGCTTACCACCCCCCGTCAGATGGTCAGACTGAGTGCACTAATGCCACCTTAGAACAATATTTACGCTGTTATACATGCTACCAACAAGATAACTGGGTGGATTTGTTACCTTTAGCTGAATTTGCATATAACAATGCTGTACTTTCTTCCACTCGCCAGACCCCATTCATGGCCAATTATGGTTATCATCCTTGGTATTTTCCAACTACCCTTCCTTCCACCTCTGTGCCAGCTGTGGATGCATACATTCAAGAACTCCATGGCATTCAGGAATTATTGCGAGAGCAACTTGACCATGCTAAGGAAGTATATAAGAAAGCAGCGGACAAGAAAAGACAGGAAGGGCCACAGCTAAATCCAGGCATGAAAGTTTGGCTATCTACTCGATACCTGAGACATCCTGGGCGATCCCGAAAACTAGATCCTCGGTTCATCGGTCCTTATCCCATCTCAGAACAAATCAATCCAGTTGCTTTTCATCTGCAACTACCTGATTCCCTTCATATTCATCCAGTATTCCACCAATCCCTCTTGGTTCCAGCTGCAGACCCTGACCCCAACCGACCACCGACTCCTGAACCTCCTCCACCGATTTTAGTAGAAGGAGAAGAAGAATATGAAGTCCGTCAAATCTTGGATTCTCGAATACACCATGGAGGATTGCAGTATTTGGTAGACTGGGAAGGTTATGGACCTGAAGATCGGTCATGGGAACCTGCGTCCAACTTGCAAGCTCCTGAGTTGGTTCAACAATTCCATGACAGTTACCCTGATAGGCCTGGCCCATCAGAAGAGGGGGCCATAGGGAGAGGGATAGTGCCAGGACCCTGCCTGTCACAGAACCTGACTCTGAGGCGTTAAATGGTGAAGAGCTGCTGGAGGAGCCTTGCAGCTCAAGTCAGCAGGCAGCTGGGTCTGATGACTCAGCTGAAAACATATCTTCTCCCCCTAGAAGGGCTATGAGCAGGATTCTGCAAAGACATGCTACCAGGGGAGCTAGGGAAAGGGTCTTTGATGCTAGACAGGGAATCAGGTCAGGAAGCCCTGAGTACTAGCAGGAGCCTTTCCAGAAGTAAGGGTGTGTTCCCTGTTTGGGGATAAAGCTGGTAAGCTCACCTTGAGCTCTTTGTGGGAGCAACGCGTCATTTGAACTTGCAACCACGTTCCTGTCTGTGACCTTGGCTCTGTTTCCTGATTTAGGACTGGGTTCCTGGACCATGGCTTGATCTGTTCCCTTGGGTTTGGCGTCTGGTTTCCGTGAGATATTCTGGTTTTGACTTGGACTGTTAATTGCTGGGAGTTGGATTCTGTTATTTATCTGGCACTTGATTGTTAGCAACGGACTTGAACTTGCTTGGCTTTCCACTAAAGATCTTGGCAAAGAACTGAACCCTGTTTGTGTGTGTGCTCTGTGTGCGGGGCTTGACACACACACCCCGGTAGGTATTATCAGGAAAAATAAATAATTATCACTGGGTTTTTACGAATATTCAGGACCTTTTTAACATTTAAAAACAGCTCATTTCATTGCACGTCGCCATTAATGAAAATGAAACGTAACGAACCTAATTTTCATGGTTCAGTTCGGTTCATTCCAATTTCATCACAATTTTCATTATTCATTTTGTTATGTAACGAAACAAATAACGAATAATGGAACAAAAAATTGTTTTGTGCCCATCTCTAGTTTTTAAACTACAAAGTGGGTTCCTCATGGAAAAAGGGGAAGAGTTTTAAACTCAAGCACCATTCCCCTCTGTGCTGTGGAATGCAAAGGATGGTTTAAAACACCACATTTTTCCTCTTCCTCTTTTTCCACTCATATTTTTGCAATTTTGAATATATGAGATTTCCAACATATGCACTCTCTTTTGTTTTGAAAAGTCCATCCTGGGCAGATTTTTATGCAAAGAAGTAGCAGGTTTAGCAGGTGCTTGGGGCAGAATTGATCAGTAGCCGCTATGTGTTTCTTTCCTGGTGTTTTAATGGTGACCTCCAGTTGTGTGGCAGCAGTTGCATGAAACAAACTAGGTGTAATTATGTATTTCCTTTAATGATTGGTGGCAAAGAATTGCTATCATAAGCAAAAGTAAAGTCAGGGGATTAATGAAGTGGCTGAAGGATGATTGATTATGGCGGAAGTAACCTTGAAAGGGACACATTGTTCTTTGCTGTGATTGTTGTTGCAGTACTCCAAATAACTCTTGTAGACCTCTATCACACAACCCTTAAAATTGCTTTTTATTTCTTTAAAAACAGCATCCAAAAATCTTGTCCCCACCAGGAGCCAGTTCAAAAAAAATAAAAGCCTCAACAATGCCCCCTGAAGCATGACCCACCACATTTTCCTGTTCCTGGCTCCGGGAGTAGTAATTATTTGAGCCGCTTCTTATTCCTTTAGCTCAAACTGCACCTTGTCATCCTAAGCTTCCCTCTCCTCCCCTCCCACCACCAAGGATTGCCATGCCTTAGCCCTTCTTGCTTGGCCCACCCACCTCTTGAAGCCTTCACTACAAAATAAAACAAAATAAAACCCGAGGCATACGTAAGTGTGTGCACGCAGTGGAGGGAGATCAGAGGAGTTTCCAGCAAGTCTTACCTGGGCTATAGGGGACTGCTGGCCAAAGACTTGGCTTGGCTTGGGCAACCCTGAGGTGAGCTGGCGTTTCTTTTCAGCAGGTGACCCTGCGCCCCTGGCTGGCTCTCTGCCAACATACTTGCCACCTCGCACCCAGCTGAAAAGAAACGCCAACTCGCCTGAGCTGAGCATTATGTCGGGGGGGGGGGAGACTGGCATATTTACACACACACACATTCCCTCCTCCTCCCCCCCTTCCCCAAGCTCCAGGCTCCAGCTCATTGGCACTGGGATGGGGGAGAAAAACCTTTGGTTTCCCCACCCCAGCACCAATGAGCTGGAGGCCCAACATCGCACGCTGTTCCCCGTGCCTGGGGGGCCAGAAGTCTTCCAGCATCCTGGGCAAGCGGAGGTGGCAGGTCAGATCCACCACCACCACTTGCACAGGCTGCTCGAATGTTTAAACTGCCTTTAAGGAATGGAACCAAGCACTTGGCTCTCTTGCTTTAAGGTGCTTGGCTCTGTTGCTTTAAGGCCCCCCAGGTCCCACCCGACTTGCATCCACATATCGCGGATTTTCAATCATCGCAGGTTGGGTGGGTCCCTAACCCTTGCAATAGACAGGGGATTATGTATACTCCTGCCACCAGGATGTCCCTGTGTTCTTCACAGGGGAATAAATTGTTGTTCATTCTGGAAATATGATTTAGAAAGCCATATCCCAAGTACAGCATTGCTCCTGGGAGGCTGCATTTTTATAATATTTTATTGGTTTATTACATACAGGGGGTACACTGGGGAAGGGGTTCAGCTGGAAGCAAATTGGTTGAATACAATTTTTACAAATAGATGCTTTGAAACTTTCCATCACCTGTTGCCTAACCCACCGTTACAGTGATTTACCAGATTTCCTTTCAGAGGCTGCGTTTTTAAAAATGCTCTCAACCCATAATTCTGGGTTGGAAAATGCTCTTCTCTCTTTCCACACACACAAATTCCATCTGAGATTGAGAAAGCTGCCTATTGTCCAATGATGAGATTTGTAGAGAACAGTGGGGCTCCGTGTATTTCTTTAGTCACAATCCTGTCAGACAACCCATTCTTTCATTTACAGGTTTATTGATAGTAAGAATGACCTGTCATCTGTGTCTTGTCAGTGCAGAAGCCAGCAGAATTTGGCATAGCTACATTTATTCAACCCCAGCTCAGAGAACACTTCAGGCATGATGGTTGCTCAACATCTCACTTTTCAGATGGACCATCACAAATTTATTGTAAGATGTCTCTGGCTTGACCACCATGGGATACACATCTATCTCCCAAACACATAGTAATTGGCAGGGGCTTTGGCTAGAACCGATGGATCCCAGGTTATCTGCAGGTGAGGAGGATGCTTGGGAAGACATGGGTCAAACGGAGCAATCTACATGAATGAACACTAGCAAGCACAGCTGGGAAGCCGAACTTCAGAAACAGCACTGTCCTCCTAGGGAATATAGTAGGACCCCAATATCCACTGGGGATTGGTTCCAGGCCTTCCCGTGGATAATGAAGACCGTGGATAAGGGAGAACGCCTGCCCACCCACCGCCAAACTGCTGTTTCCTGACAGTAGCTTACTTTATGACTGCTGTTTTGAGACAGTAGCTTGCTTTATGGCCGCTGTTTGTGACAGTAACTTGGTTTAAAGATGCTATTTGTGACAACAGCTTGCTTTACAGCTGCTGTTTGTGACAACAGCTTGCTTTACAGCTTGCTTTGTGGCTGAAGAATTATTTAATTTTTTTCCTCTGCCAACCATGGATAACTGAATCAGTGGATAATGAATCGTGGATACAGGGGTCCTACTGTAACTAGTGACTTTACAGGTCATGAATATCTCCCAGCTCTTCCAGCTGTGCACACTCGCATCTTGTCCTATTCCCTCCCTTCAGCTAAAACTTGGCTTGGTGCTACAGGAGTAGTCAAACCTACTTTGGCTTCTGTTCCTTCACAACTGTGGGAAGAGCAGCATCCAAGGATCAGAGGATCCAGAAACGCTTAGTTTCACATGCACCCTGTGGTGTGGGGTGCCATGCATCTGAAAATTACATATCTCTGGGTTCTTTCCACCCGTGATGCTGCTATGATTGAGCTTAAAAATATGATGGGTGCAAGAAGTTTTTGTATGTCATTTGAAGCATAAGCGATACTGCTGCTGGACACTTGGATACAGACTTCTGATGAAAGCACTTGAAAGAGTTAATTAAAGCCCAATAGTTTTTGAATAGCATTATTCTTTTTCAGGATCAAGACAACCAATCAAACTCTATATGACAATAGACAAAGTAGGTTTTTCATGTCCTGAAATGGAATGGCAATACAAGTATGTGGCTAGTGCATGGCCTTTATAAAATCCAATCCATTGTAATAATGTAACAGGCATGTACCATCAAGTCAGTTCCGACTTACAGCCACTCTTTCCTGGGTTTTGCAAAAAGACACAGAAGTGGTTTATCTTTCCCTCCTTCTGGGGCCACTTCTAGCATTGTGTCGCTTGTTCGAGGCCAGACAGGCTGGTTCGACTCGCAGGAGGCACAGGAGAGAATTGAACTCCCAAACCTCCGGCTCTGTCGCCAGATACCTAAGCCATAGAGCCACCCAGCCATTCTGTACAAATGAATGAAAAAATGCTAGAAATACTAACTTACCCAAAATTACATCACCACAGTTTTAAGCTTATTGATGTTGTATTGGTTTGTTTATGATTATTCCAATTATGGAAATTTTATCAAGCAATTTCATTTTTTTTTATTTCTGGCAGCTCCATTCAGTTCTTCCAAATCTGCAGACAATACAGTTAAATTTGATACCTACGGAGATGGGATAGGCCGATACAACATCTTCAATTTCCAGCGCAATGGAGGTAAATTCTCCTATGTAAAAGTTGGCCAGTGGGCAGAGACCTTGACCCTTGACATCAGTGGCATCCACTGGTCCAGAGGTATCATCCCCACTGCCCAGTGCAGTGACCCCTGTGCACCCAATGAGATGAAGAACATGCAACCTGGGGATGTCTGCTGTTGGATCTGCATTCCGTGCGAGCCCTTTGAGTACCTGGCTGATGAGTTCACCTGTTCTGACTGTGGGTTTGGGCGGTGGCCCACTGTGGACCTCACCAGCTGTTATGACCTCCCAGAAGACTACATTAAGTGGGAGGATGCTTGGGCAATCGGACCTGTCACCATAGCCTGCCTGGGCTTCATTTGTACTTTCCTGGTGGTGGGAGTCTTCATCAAGCACAACAACACTCCATTGGTCAAAGCCTCGAGTCGGGAGCTGTGCTACATCCTTCTCTTTGGAGTCTTCCTCTCCTACAGCATGACATTCTTTTTCATTGCCAAGCCTTCGCCAGTCATTTGCACCCTGCGCCGCTTGGGCCTGGGCACTTCCTTTGCCATTTGCTACGCCGCCCTCCTGACCAAAACAAACTGCATCGCCAGAATATTTAACGGGGTGAAGAATGGGGCTCAGCGGCCGAAGTTCATCAGCCCTCGTTCTCAGGTCCTCATTTGCCTGAGTCTCATCATGGTGCAGGTCGTGGTGGTGTCCGTGTGGCTGATTTTGGAGGCTCCCGGCACCCGTCGGTACACCGTCCCAGAGAAGAGGCAGACTGTCATATTGAAGTGCAATGTCAAGGATCCTAGTATGTTGATTTCTTTAATGTATGATGTCATCCTTGTAGTCCTATGCACTGTCTATGCCTTCAAAACGAGGAAATGCCCAGAAAACTTCAACGAGGCCAAGTTTATTGGCTTTACAATGTATACAACGTGCATTATTTGGCTGGCCTTTCTACCAATCTTTTATGTGACATCGAGTGACTACAGGGTAAGTCTTCCACCTCATTTCAGTCACATCCATGGTGAGATTAAATATTATGTCAGACATGCTTTAGGGATTTGTTTTAAATGGAAAATAAAACATCCTAAAATACCACACTTCGTAAGTCAGGGCAGAGTAAGCAAACACAAAGCAAGACTGCCAAAAACAGAGAAGGACCTTCAGCAATATGAAGTAGGGATTGTATTCACTCAGTTATTTGGGGGGGGGCACATACCAAAGGTGGATGGGGCAATGTGTAGAACCAAATCTCTAAATATTGGAACATCATCCCTTCCATATTTTCCAGTCCCGTTTAGTTATCATGTACCAGGTTCGCACCAAACAGACCTTCTCTCTGCATTGTCATTTCCTCTATCTTGCATCTGTGGAGGAGCAATTTCTGTTGATGGGTAACCCTTCCATATGACCAAAAGTCAACACATTAGCAGAAAGTTCTCCTCTGCAGACATATCATTCTTCATGTAGGAAAATGGATGACAGAGATCAGAAGGATGAGGTCCACTCTTCAAAGTATGTTCAGAGAACCAGGGACATGATGACCATTTGCACTGTAGGACTATGGCTTTTACATATGCAAGCTTGCACTATAGTAACTCCCCGCCTATTGCGGGGGTGAGGGATCTGACCCAGCCTGCGATAATTGAAAATCCGCTATATGCGGATGCTGGGTCGGGTCGTGACAGGGGGAACTGTCTGGGGACCCCTACACTTACCTGAGGCCTGGCACTGCCCCAAATGGGCCTCCAATGGCCTTCCTGGGCCTGTTGGAGGACTCAGAAGTGGTTTTAAGTGATCCGGAGGTCCCTTCCAGTTTTCCAGAAGTTAAATCCGGTTTACCTGAAAGCACTTTTGGGGCCTCCAGCAGGCCCAGGAAGGCCACCGAAGGCCCGTTCAGGGCAGTGCCAGGCCTAGGGTGAGTACCGGAGGCCTGAAACAGGCCCACCCAGCTTCCCCCAGTGGGCCTTACCTTTCATATACTGTGGTCCCACGATATATCAGGACCACAGTATATGAACCGCAAAAGGGCGGGGAAACACTGTACATTCATTTGCCTTCTCACTCAGAGCCTTTGCCAACCCAGTCATACAAAGAAAATATATATTACAAACATCAACACACTCATGGCTGTCCAATCCCTTCCCAAGCACTGGAACTTTCTTCTGCTACCTTTCTAGGACTGTCTCTTACCTATGGGCTCCTGCTGCTGCAGTGAACAACCACAGGAAGGCACATGTGTACAACAGCCACAAAGTGCAACAGCTAGGGTATCATTACTCCATCACTCTAGGTGCACATGCACAACTCAACTACCTTATGTGTTCAACGAGAGCCGTAGATCCCAAAATGTTTTGAGTCGTGACCCCCTTTTATAATGGTAAAGTAACCTGTGACACCCACCTCATTTCCATAAAAAGGCATTTTTAAGGTGGCAAAGTCGTATCTTCTCAGTGGAGGCTTCTTTCTCTCTCCCCACCCCTCCACCCTGCCACCACCACCATGGGCCTGTTTTTGCATACATAGACATACAAGCTAACTTTAATATTCCAGTCTGAAAAGTTAAGGAAGAAACTATTCAACAAGCACTACAACACATGACTCCCAATGGGGGAAAATCCAACTTTGAGACAACTCTCTTGAGGTTTACAACTCTCAGGTAGCACTGACCTAGAGACTATAGAAATGACACTCTAAGCACTTCACTTAATTTTATTTATTTATTTATTATTGCACTTATTGACTGCACCGAGTTTCCCACGAGAACTCTGGGCGATTCACAAGGCGAAAGAGCAAACTAAGCAGAAATCCGTTGTGATTCAGTTATGCTTTGGCAGTGACTCTTGTTTTTTCCTTATGACAGATGAGAGACAAGGGAGGTAGGCTGCACAAGGGTAAAGCCCAGAGATGTATAGGGGTCTTCCAGATTTAGTGAATGGGAAGAGGCCATAGAGATGCCACAGGATGCAAAATGGTGTCTGTTTGATAAGGAGTCTGGTGTCAGATAAGGAGAGCATTAAGCCATCTCTTTCTTGCCTACCCCCAGGGGTCCCAATAAAAACCATCATGTACCAAAAATTGTATCCAAAGAAATGCCCCCATTGACAATAACAGGAGTGCCCCTCTCCATGGAAACACTAATTTGAAGAGCAATCTTCAGCCCATTAACAGCAAACAGGAAGGCGTGAGCTTCTCATTGGGCCTTTTCACATGACCCCTAAGATCCGCTGGTCACTTAAATTCGGACCAGAGATCTTAGGGGTTTGTCGCTGTTCCTGCGTTTCCACCCCCTCCACACTCCTGGCTGCTGGCTGCTGGCTGCATGAGGGGAGGGAGAAAAAAAGGAAGAAAAGAATGCCACTCACCTCCGTTCTGCCATCCCGGCACTGCATTCAGATCTCTTAAAGGGGCGGGGGGCAAAAAAAGAACAAACAGAAGCAAGGAGAGCCCGGCAGTCACTACTGTTATATCCGCATCAGGAATTTTCACCTCCGGAGAGCAGGTATCTGAAAAGTGCGCTGGGACGCACTTAGGTAGGCGTGGTTGCACTTAATTATCTGTAAACTCCGGAGCTGGTGGGGAAACAATTTTAAGCTCCGGAGCTTGGAGCCATTTGCGGCGGAGTTTAGGGGTCGTGTGAAAAGGCCCATTGTCACCCTGAAGCATCCTGAAAATGACTGATTGCCCTTGCAACTGCAGCTCCTAAAGCAATAACCAGACAGCATAAAAGAGACCCATTGGCCATAGAATGTGGTATGGCTCTTAGCTTAAACAGCGAAGGAAAAATTATCTTTTTAGGACTGCTACTCCCAGAATTCCCCAGTCAGTACAAGCAGAGCTTAAACTCCAATTCTCATCTACTCCAGATATCATTGTCGAAGACCATGGATGATGGGAATTGGAATGCAACAACCTCTGGAGTACCACACAGTTCTCCATCCTCAGTCAAGGGGTTCCATCCCTGTCAGATCTCCTCATTCTGGTCGCTGTGTTTTGTGACATCTAAAATGGAGGGCTTCTGTGTTTTTCTCCATACAGGTTCAGACTACAACAATGTGCATTTCGGTAAGCCTGAGTGGCTTCGTGGTCTTGGGATGTTTGTTCGCCCCCAAAGTGCATATTGTCCTCTTCCAGCCACAAAAGAACGTGGTCACTCACAGGCTGCATCTCAACAGGTTCAGCGTCAGTGGGACAGGAACGATATATTCCCAAGGTAATTGAGCAGAAAGCAGCGTGAGTTCTCTCCTTTTTCTGAACAGAAAGCAGCGTGAGTTCTCCTTTTTCTGAACATTCACTTCAGTATAATTTCTGCATTCATTATTTACTTCCCCATTTTCCATTTAAAAAGTAGATCTTCAAGGCAAATTTTCATGCTAATTAAAACATCACAAATACTACTGATGAGGAGAACTTTAAAATGAATGGAGGTTTGAAATTAAGTAAAAATTGAGGTGGGGGTGGGGAATGGCAATTAAGAAAACCAGTACTGGAAGCAAACAATAAAAATTAAGCACCAGCATTTTTAAATTATATAAGGCAAAAAATAATTGTGTGACTGAAACTGCAGGGCAAATGACTTTTAAATAGCCAGAAAGGGAAATAGCTCATTAACAGCTATGTTATAGGCAGAAATCCAAGGGATGATGCTTTACTTTGGCACTGATACAAAAGCACATTGCCTTGCTGACTTTCGGCCTGCCCTGCAGCTGCTAAAAGCAGAGGAACATCAGATCATTGCTTCAGTCAAGGTTACAGAGGGTTGCAAACCACTGAAGAATTTAAGTGTTTTGTTTTGTTTTAATCTTCAGACATAAAGGGTGGAACATAATATAATAACATTATGTTAATGGTTGTTTGTAATGCTGGAATTCAAAGACCCCCATGAACCTGCAGGTGAAGTGCTAGCTGTAGATTTAATTGCTGGAACTTCAAACTGCAGCTTACCCAAAAAATTTAGGGAATGCCTTGAGGCAAGCTTCCACTCAAGCAAATGCAGCACAAGTTTAATTGCTGGGTGAATCGATAAAAGCAGTTGTTGATTTAAGCCACAGTCCTACGGGCAATGCCCAGTGAATAATCCACACTGAATTCAACGCTTACTTCTGAGTAGATGCATTGGAGTGTTCTGTCAATTGATCAGGACACTGCTGTTGGTCTACTGACTCCACTTGCTTCTCTTTCTGCAGCCTCAAGAGAAGAGTTTCTCCATAAAATGGCACACAAATGTGGTACTGGAAAAGAAATCGCATGAGGGTGGATGCCATAGTATAATACGTAACATTTAAAAGCAGATTGCATGTCAGAATTGCAGGATCCATTAGCGTGGATCCAAAAGCCATATTAATCTCATATTAATTTGAGATTAATAGGGTTTGTGGTGCAAATGCAGACATGCAGTCCCTTGGCATCCCATTCATAGCTTATTTTGCCCACTACTACATTGGACACTCTTAACCCAGCCCTTCCCACATTCCTGCAGAATTCCAACATCCACAAGCCACCTATGGCTGGTTGTGGGGGTTGTCTTATTCTGACCAGTTGGGTTAGCCAACAGCAAAAGATGTCATTGCTCTGCCAGTTGATCTGGTTCATTATACAGGCCTCAGCCAATTATGTGGCATTCCTTGTTGCTGAGGTACATTCCATTTTCTGAGAAATCCTTAGCATCAAAATAGATGAAGCATGTAGATAGCACTTCATGGGGAGGGGCAGGGGGAGGGGGAATGTCCTTCCACTCTTTGTGAGAGGAACGGTTCCCACCTCACATAGTTTGCAAATCACCTTGCGTGGTTTTCTGATTTCTGAGGTAAACACAAAAAGAAAAGCAAAATGTTCTGCTTATATATCACCCCTTAGCACTTAGAACACTCTCTGGGAGGTTTACAATTGAATTATTCAAGCTACACATTGCCCCCACCCCCAGTAAGCTGGGTACTCATTTTACTGACCTCAGAAGGATGGAAAACTCACTGAATCTTGAGCTCACTACCTCGGATTGAACCCCAGGTTGTGAGCACAGTTTTAGCTATTTAACCACCACCACCACCCCACATGGCTCATAAAACCGTGTGCAAGTGTGATAGCTTTAGACATGAATGTGTGATTCCATATTCTAATGGTGAATTATTTCTAGCATATACTTTGAATAGAGATGGGTATGAACTGGTAAAATGGTGGTTCTTGGTGGTTCATGGGTTCATCATAATTCATGAATGACAAGCCATGAATTTTCACAGACTTTCTGACAAAATGAACTGTTTTGTGGTCCATGCAATTTGGAACTTCCAAGAGCAGTAGAACACCCTCCGTATGAGTTAGGGATGCCAAACTCACAGTAAATCTTCATTTGACTCTCTTTCCTACCACCCCAAAGTTTGGTGAAGAGTGGTTTTGGGATGTCCAAGTTCTAGCGTCTCAAAGCAGCCTCCTCCCTCAGGAAAGTGCTATTTAGAAGGTAGCTTAGGGGAAATTAAGCTATCCATGTGAGGGAATCTGAGACAGAGTGTTCCCCATCATGAGGTGGAAAGAGGAGGGAACATAAAGGGGGCACATGTGGGATGGCAACAGATGCAGGGACTAAAGTCCCAAGGAGAGATGCAAAATAAAGAGCTTTATCCCCTGCATTTTCCTCCAGAAAGGAGGTTTAAAAAAACTTTTCCTGAAAAAGGGCATACCTTCCTAGCCAGGAGGATGTATTTTAAATTAAAAATAAAATCTACTACAAGCAATTTCTTCAAAGGTCTAAATTATCTGTCTCATACAATGCTACAATGAATAGATTAGCTAGCTAAGCATCTTTTTCCTCACACCGACTGCAAAAAAACTGAAACCGCCAGCTGAGCTGCCCATGATATGGCTCCTATAACCAGCAACTCCCAGAGAGCAAACTTAGGGCTCTGTGACTGGCTGCCTGGCCTGACAATCAATCCTCCACAAAGTTTTCTCTACATCCACCCCAGTGTTGCCTAGGGAACTGATTGAATGGTACCAGGCTGTCCAGCAAGGGAAGATATGGCCAACACTGAGAATAGTTTTCTTTTTGGACAGATGTGTTTCATCAAAGCACCCCAAAACCCTTGATATTTTTTTCCTTCATGGTTTTTTTCATGCCCATCTCTAATTCTGACCTACAAATGGCTGTCTAATTGGGTCTAACAGATAATTGGGCATAGTTTTCTCTCACTTGTCTCCCATCCTGATTTACAGCATTTACCATTTCCCTGTAGCAATTAAATTATGCATCAGTTGTTCTCCTGATTTCCCTTGCTTGTTTATTTATATATTTATATATTTTTTATTTTTTTATTTATTAACCACCCAAATTTCTCTTGGGAACTCTGGGTGGTGTACAAAAAATTGCCCAAATAAACAAAACCCCACAAAAATCAAATAATATGGAAATTTAAAAACAGAAAAAATAGGTAAAAACATTTTGTTAGCACCATCACTTCCCTCATGCTCACAATGGAAAAGTGATAGGTAGCAACCAGAGCCACAGTACTTTCCCAGTTGCCAGGAGTGGCACCCAAGATTAATGAGAAATTTATATACACCACAGGTTGCCTCTATCCTTTGTGTAAAGAAATGGGTGGCTCAGGTGATGTGGTGATAAATCTGGCAATCCCTATAGCTCCTCTCCAGAACAGCCCCAAAAATGATGCATCTGCGTCAACAGTCAGTCCGTATTGACAGTCAATGAGTAGCTGTTTTGAAATGTCAGTGGCTATTTGTTGGCCATTCAAGAGCAAACCATCAGTTGGAACTGGAACTGGAAAAGGTGTAGAAGAGAGCAACTAAAATGATTACTGGGCTGGGGGACCTCCCTTATGAGGAAAGGGTAAAACATTTGGGGCTCTTTAGTCTGGAAAAAAGGCGCCTGAGGGGGAATATGATTGAGACGTACAAAATAATGCAGGGCATGAGTAAAGTGGATAGAGGGATGCTCTTATCCCTCTCATAAAATAGCAGAACTAGGGGACATTGACTCAAATTGAGGGTTGGAAGAGTGAGCAGACAAAAGAAAATATTTCTTTACCCAGTGTGTTGTTAGCCTGTGGAACTTCCTGCCACAGGATGTGATAATGGCATCTGGCCTGGATGCGTTCAAAAGGGGATTAGACAGATTCCTGAAGGAAAAGTCCATCACAGGTTACAAATCATGATGGAGGTGTGTAATCTCCAGGCTTTTAAAAGGGGTACTTCAATGGTCAGATGCAGGGGAGTGGTTTCTAGTCTTGTGCGCTCCCAGAGGCATTTGGCAGGGCTAAATTAAGATTCTTATGTTCTTATGTTCTAAATTGCTTTGCATTACAACAGAGATTGTGTGCAGCAGTACACTTTTCCTGGCCAAAAATCTATTTCTCCCAGAGCTCTAGGAGGACTGTAGCTTAGCTCAGAGCCAACAGAGCAAGTTAATGGGGTGGCAGCTGATATCATAGTTCCTGCAGAAAGTTCTGGGGTTTCAGTCCTGCAAGCCCTTGTTCTCTCATTCCAGTGGTCAGCTCTAAAACTGTATATATCTATGGTTTTCAGTGTCCACAAACTGGTATATCATCCTTGGACTGCTGCCAAAGAAACTGGGATGAAAGTGCTAAGGATTTTTGGCAAGTCCCAAAATTTGGCAAGTCCATTGTTGTCACTTCATAAAACCAGTTCCAACTCTTCCCTTTGGAGCTATAGAAATTTTCACAGTCAACTCACCCTCCATAAGGATCAAGCCTGCTACTCAGTCCAGAATCCAACAGATTGCTTTGAAGGTTTAAATTTGTGTTGCTTCTACATTATCATCTCTTAGGTCAGACATGACCAAACTTCGGCCCTCAAGATGTTTTGGACCACAACTCCCACAGTTCTTTGTCATTGGCAATCTAAGCTTAGAATTCTGGGAATTGTGGTCCAAAACATCAGGAGGGTCGAAGTTTGGTCATGCCTGTCTTAGGTTTTAGAACATTTGTTCTCATCCCCCTCATTTCACGGACAAGAAAAGTCATCCAATTATGTAACTAACCCTGGTTGCTCATTGTGGATTTTCCTCTTTCAGCTTCAGCTAACATTTACGTGCCAACCGTCTGCAACGGAAGAGAAGTTGTGGATTCCACCACCTCCTCTCTGTGATCCTTCAGTTGGTTCTTGAGTTCCTAGAGACTGCTAGGAGGTGTAGCACATTTCTTGTGCACTGGAGATGGGGGTGGGGGGGAGACATTTTAAAAGGACTAGCATTTTCTTTTCTAGAAACCGTGTAATAAATTATTTTTGAGGACTGTACAGTATATTGTGATGTCTTTTTAGGACAGCGTTCAAACTCCTCTGTGATTTATAATTGTAAGGGATGTGTAAATAACCATGACTTGCAGTGCAGCCATGTTGATTCAACAGTGAGGGAAGGATCGGTTGCCATGTTCGGCAGCTGTCTCTCTAACGAGATTTTTTTAAAAAAATTAATTTAATTTTTATTTTATTTTTTTGTAATTCCTTGTAATTTACTTAGACAGCATTTCTATGTTGTATATTATGGTTACATTCTGTGCAACAGATGGTTTTCACAACAGTATTAATTAATGTAAAGATGTCAATAATAAAATTTGAAAAGTTTTCCAGCATGCTTGCTCCTTTTTCCCACCTCAGAAATATTACAATTCTTCACGATGGGGTGGGGACCCTTAGATTTGAAGCATATGACTGCTAAATGTGTCTTTCATTAGCAGAGCAAGCAGCAGCTAAGCTAATTTGCAGATTTAGGGTATCCAAATCAAATCAAAATAGACAACGCATACAGATCAAAACAGAAGAAGTATGTTTAATAGTGCCATTTATAAAGTACCGAATATACTTGAGTATAAGTCAACCCGAGTATAAGTTGGGGCCTCTTAATTTAAACCCAAAAAACTGGGAAAATTTATTGACTCAAGTATAAGCCTAGGGTGGGAAATGCAGCAGGGCCTGGCAACTCCTCCTTTGTGAGCTGTGTGTGTGTGTGATGTTTAAAATGACTTTTAGCCACCGAGGCAAGTGCTTGAGTTGGTGGCTAAAAGTCATTTTAAACATTGCTTTAAATTGACTTTTTAAAAAGTCATTTTAAACATGGGGGGTCAGGAGAAGTGGCACACAATGTTTAAAATGACTTTTAGGCACCGACCCAAACTTGTCTCAGTGGCTAAAAGTATTGACCCGAATATAAACCGAGGACCCCTTTTTTCAGCCCAAAATTAGGGCTGAAAAACTAGACTTATATTCGAGTATATACAGTAATCTGCGGTTCTTGTTCTAGGGAAATAAGAGTGCTGATGATTTCTGAAATAGATTGAGAAAGGTAAAATGGAAGTGTCAGGGCTTTCTGCTCACCTCACATGAAGAAAGGTTAGTGGTCTCCTCTTCCCTCTCCCAGAAAGGTATGACATCAGCAGCTCTAGAAACACTAGACTAAGATGAAGGAACATCAGCCTGAGTCTAGGTAGGAAATCTGAGGAAGTCTTTCTTTATGTGCTACTCCCTCTGTGGAGACTAGCTACTTCCACCACTTTTAAAGTCACCTCCTACATCTTTTAAATAACTGAACCCAGGGGGTTTTTGTGGGTGAAGTTTTGCTTACTTGAGAAATCTGAAAAAGCTCTTTGTGGAGCTGTTAAAGGTAGCCTGAATGTTATTGAGGGTGACCTCTAGTTTCAAAGGTGAGACAGTCTATCTCAGATAACAGATTTGAAGATTACAAATGTTCTATATTTATTTTTGCCATCAAGGGGCACTAGGATCCGGGGAGCAACACAGTGTTGGTTGTTTTGCTTCTTGCACCAAAATGTTGTGAGCCATCTTCACTGCTTCTTTTATTCACTTTGGGAGCATCACTTAAACTGCTTTATTGGAAGTGAGCTTATGGGAGCTGCTTCAAATATCAACATAGGAAGCAAGCATCCTCAGAAGATGGGCTGCTAGTGGGAATCAGATAACCAAATAGGTTATCAGAGTATGGCGAATGCATGCTTTATATTGCTCATACAGCATATACAGCCTAAGTTCAGTATAAATGAGAGACCACCACATTCCCTCTGTTTATCCACAACCTTTAGGATCATACAGGAACTTGGAAAGCACAGAATTTAAGCCCAACTCTCAGGTTTTAGCCCTGAAATCTCCAAGAATGGTACGCTACTTAACTAGTGACACTAGCCCCCCTTTTGGGATAACATACCCCACCTAGTTTCATACATCACTTGAAACTAGTTTAAATTGTGGTCCAGCTCTTCTTGTTATATGTTTGTTATAACATATGTTCTGCTTTAAGGCATTCAACTATATCACCCCACAGTTCAAGAACAAGAAAACATACAAGTGTGCTGCTAAATTATGTTTGTGCAGGCAACTCTAGTGGCTTGTTTTAAAGCAGAGACAGGCAACACGGCGCCCTCCAGATGCTGTTCAACTGTCCTTCCCTTCTCAAGATTTGTATCAAAAAAGTTGGATAATTTGTTCCCTAAGTTTTCCAATACCATCTTCAGTCTTCTCTTGATATTGACAATTTCCAAGTTGCCTAGACTTGACAGAAAAATGTCATATAAACATGATGACCAAACAATGAAACCCTCTGAACAGGCTGTAGGGCAACAACATAATTATTACCTGTTCTATTTGTAGTATGGTAGCCACGAGGCCAAATACAGGTGGACCTGTGCTTCTAATATAAAAATGATGTTCAGCTTCTCCAATGATGAGAGCCACACACTCCATGCAACGTGAATTGGTCCTCTGTGTACACACATGTTGGTAATTAATAAATAAAATGATGTCAGTTGGTAATTAATAAATAAAATGATGTCATTTAAAGTAACTCACTTTAATAAACATAGACATTTGTTAGCTAAAATAAAGAGCCCTAGTCCCAATAAACAAAGAATAGCAGCAATTTAATAACCAATGCAGTTACACATATAAAAAGAAAAGTCCCAGCTGCACAATCAAAAGGCGTTTGGAAGAGCTTTAGATAAATTGTTTGGAGAAATCACTCTCAGGACATGAGTAGTGGTGGCTAACTCTGAGAATGTGCTGTTTTAGCTGCACAAAGGATTTTATCTAGCAGCAAAAGATGGGTCATTTCCTTCCTCATATGACAGAGGGGCTTTTTTTGTATGATTCTCTTAAGTTTAGTCTGGCAAAACAAAACAAAATTACAACTTATGCTCTGCTATGGATAGACAACTGCATCCTAGAAGTGCAACTCGTCCCTTACTCCACCAAATTATTTCTGTCTGGTCCTTAATCTCCGGACATTCTTCCCAGACAATTTCCTCCCATGAAAGAAAAATAAATGTCTGTCCTTACATTCCCACCTACCCCCAGCACACACAAATAAATATTTGATGACAGAGGAGGGGAAATCTTTACCAGAATCTCTGCTTCAGAATACAGGCCAATTATTAGAGGAATTCCTGTCTATACATGCAGATTGTATCTCCTGAAAAAAGTGGGTCAGCCAGGAGGAGTCAATCTTATTGAGCATTTTGGTGCCCTGTTGAGAAATAATTTGCATATTTTCCCCATTCTGCACATCTGTAAGGGCACAAGCAGGAAATCTACTCAGACATGTTTCTAGCCTTTAAAACTGAATGCTTATAATGAAGACTAATGGAAATATCACAAGGAGAAAGAAATCAGATGACATAATAACCTGTTGTATTAAAAAAAAACCTTTTAAGGTTGATGCCATAAGATTTTATTTGCAAGATTATAGGAATCCTAAAAATACTATTATGGCTGTCATGGCTGTGAAATAACCAGTTATTTGATAAAAATTGGAAGTTTGATGAAAGAAGCATGAAGGTAATTCAGAAAGGAACCTTGTGGTGATGTATAGTAAATTTGTCATTTCTTTTTCCAACCTGGATTCCTCCACACCCAGCTTTTGCAAAATATGAGGATATACTGTACCATTGACAATGATTTGTAGGCTGCAGACAGTAAGCCAGTTGGGTACTGAGGAAATCAGGGTTCACAGACCTAACCCTGTCATCGGGAGTGTGGCTGCACCCCTCTCATCTCGTCTTTAGATCCATTTGTTCAATATAGTGCCATGTCAACCAACGTAGGGACACATGGTAACCATGATAATGTCATTCAGCCACATAACTCACAGCACAGATTTATTTAGGTTATAAATTTGTGTGTCATTTCATAGCTCCTTTAGCAAAAATGTGGTACTGTATTTCATTTCTAACTTATTTGTTTTACCTAATTAATTAAGCCACAGTAACTGCTCAGCATTTTTGGTATTTATATTTGAGATGAAATTATCAGTGAGGTTTTGAACTGATATTTTGACATTAACATTTGTTTAGTGGGTTTCTTGGACTGGCTAAGCCAGTGGCCAAACTGGCTATATGATTCTGGGAGCTACTAGCCAGAAAAAATCATCCTCCAGGCTCAGAATCTGTGCTCAAGGACAGAATTACTGTGCGGAACCATGAGTGTTGATGTAAGACATTATGAGCTGGGTAAGGAAATGGAAGGAGGGGTCTCTATAGACCAGTGATTCCCAACCTCAGGTCCCCAGATGTCCTTGAACTGAAAACTCCCAGAAGTGTCCACCGCTAGTTCTACTAGCCAGGACTTCTGGGAGTTGTAGTCCAAAAGCATCCAGGTTCCCAAGGTTGGGGAGTGCTGCTGTAGACAAGCAGGAAGTCTAATCCCAGGAAGTGGGATATGCAAACGAAAGACATACAGTATAGAGATGGGCACGAAACGAACAATTTTTCATTTCTGTGTTTGTTTTTCCATTTCATTACACAATGAAATGACAAACGAATTTTATCTCTAAAATGAAACGAAATGAACAGAAACACCAGAAATTTTGTCGTCCGTTTCGTTTTCATTACGGCAACACATTGAACTGCTTTAAAAGCAAAAAAATCACAAAAAATTGAAATAAATGGTAACAAAACGGTAACGAAACGAACGAAAACGAAAACGAATTTTTTTGCAAAAATTTGCAAAAACGAAACAAACCGAAACGGACCCCCTAAACGACAAACGACAAATGAAACGCCATTTTTTTAATCCGTGCCCATCTCTAATACAGAAGGAAATGGTGGTGCTGTCACTGGTCTTGGTATCTTCAGCAGGTACCTCCATCACTTTATTCACTTTCAGTATAGTAAAAGGAACAAGCTATAAAATGTGCTTCTTGCCACATAATTTTAGTGCATGACAAATATGCCGGTGACGACGCTCGTGAGGAAAGTCTTGCAATACAGTACATGGGCCTCACACATGAACCCCTGACATTTTGAAAGTCACAGGTATTAACAAAAGCCAATTCATTCAATTGTAAGGCACTGGGACATAACAGAGAGGATAATTCAGTGATGGAAGGAAGGAAGGAACGGCCTTGCTGCAATAGCTCAGACGCACTGATGTAAGAGGGAAATAAGAGCAAATCGGCAGCTAACACTGTATGTTGAACTTTCTCAGTGTTTTCCCAAACATTTCCACAGATACCCATGGTCTAAAGGTGCAGCAGCAAAGGAGTGACACACACACACCACTCCAAGGAAGAGCTACTTCTGTGTTTTCCAAATAACCATTGACAGAGAACATAAGCACTGAGTAACTTCCTGGAACATATATAATTTCTTCTGAGCAACACTGTACATTTAAGATCTTTGGAATTGAGACACAAATAATTTTAAATTATGCCTTTGCCAGGAATCCACCTACAAACACCAAGGAGTGGTTTGCATGCTGTGAGGATTCAGAGCTGATTAACAGAACTCAGATGTGCATGCAAGCTCTCCATTTCAGTCCCCTGGGCTCCTCAGAAACCAAGGCTGGGGAACTTCAAGGTGAAGAGCTTGCTCACCTACAATATTAAATGGACCAGTGGTCTGTGTTAGTATGCTATATTTCCACATAGTCAGGACAGATTATACTTAGTTCATCCAGAACAGCATTCTCCAGCCTGGATCTCTCCAGATGCTTGTTAAATATACCTCCCCTTATATTCAGCCAGCCTAGACATTAAACAGGAATCATGACAATTGTGGTCAACACTATCTGGATGGCCCAAAGTTGGGGGCAGGCTTATCAAAAGCACCCAACTTTACACTGTCTTTGCCTGGGATACACTGGTGGATTGTGCTCCACCCTCCAAACTTTTCCTACACTGGTGATTTTATTCTCTGGTTGGAAAAAAAAGTTACAAGGACCTAACAGTAATTTCCTTGATCACAGTCATGTTTTCAGGGGATGTAACCATGGAAATCACCATACAAAAACAGTTTGAATTCTTTCCCATGCTAATGTTTAACCACCACCACCCTTGGCATTCTGCATTAGAAATAATCATGATGGTGACTAAAAGAATTGGTCTGTATCAGAATATAGATCAAGTAAAGAAAAACAAGCCCTCAAATAAAAAAATACCATTTCTAATACAGTATACAAAAGATAACACAACAGGAAAAAGCACTTACAGAGCAAGTGTCAGTGAAAGATTTACTTCTGAATAAACCTGCCTAAGGGCCCTATCACACGGGCAAAAGAGGTGGTTAATAATAAAAGCCGTGTTCCTTTCTGATGTCGTCTGACTGAAAATGCAGTTCCTGTGTTCCTATGGATGTAGTATAAGTAACCTCATTTTATATGTCCCCACATACTTAATCAGCATCTAGAAGCTCCGAGGGGGAGCTCTGGCGATGTGGAGCTTAGAACTTCCGGTGGTATGGGAGCTCAAGCTGCAGCGAGGCAGCAATGAAATAAAGATCAGGGCCGCAATGCTGTGTGAATATGTCAACATGAGGCGGGGAGGGAGGAGGAGGAAGAGCAAGCAAGTGTGTGAGTTTTCCAACAGCCAGCTACAGCTGCTGCTGCTGGGAAGGGCGGGTGGATGAAAGATGCCTTGGCGGGGGGCTCTTCAGAGATGTCCTGTCCCACAATGCCACCAGCACCAATAAGCCAGGAAACTCAAGGGGTGGGGAAGTTTCTTTTCCTCCCCCATTCCCAGTCCTCTTGGCTGACCAAGCTCTGGGACATTTTCCATGGGTGACAACAAGAAGATCCGAGGGGGAGCTCCAGTGGCATGGAGCTTAGAAGCTCCACGGCAAGCAGCAACTCAGAGGGGGAGCTCCGGCGGCAGTGGCGAAACAAGCCACCCCTACTTGGCTGGCTGTCTTCCGAGTGCCAATAAGAAAATATCGGAGAGACAGCAGTCGGGGTGGGGAGGAGCAAGACAGAATGTTGCCAACCCACACAACTGGTAAACCAACATGAAAGGGTTAGAAAGAGAAAAAAAAACAATAATTTAGTGTAGCACAGGGACAAAAAGGGGGGAAACTGGGTGTTTTTTTTTGTGTCCCCCACTAACATTTGCCTCTTGTAAAATGCACATTTTGAACTGGAGCAGAAAAATACCCACCCTCCACCTTGTGTCTTGGAAAACTCTTTGGAACCTGGGTTAAGTGGCCATAAGCTGCTTTTTTAAAAGCCCACTGACCATAGGGTACAATTTTTGGAGGCAGTTTATCATGGAATAGAGCCCTAAGATGGTTTGTTAGAGCTACCTCGATGCCCTCAGCACATCCAATCTCGCCTGATCTCAGAAGCTAAGCAGGGTCTGGCCTGGCTAGTATTTGGATGGGCGACCACCAGGGAATACCTGGTGCTGCAGGCGCCTGGAGTAGGAACTGGCAAACCACTCCAGTATTCCTGCCAAGAAAACTCCATGGACATGGGATCATGAAGAGTCAGTCATGACTGTAACAACACAACAACAAGAAGAAGATGGTTTGTTAAACATTCAATTGTAGGGAAATATACATATGCCACTGTTGGTTTGTTTCAATAATAATTGATGCTGGAGACTTCTGAACTACACAGAAGCCAACCCAGAACCAATAAACCAAAGTTAACAACTCTACTCTGACTGAAAGTAAATAGAACTAAGAAATGAATGGAGTTTTTACATGTCCTATGTTAGGAGTATAAGATAACTAGAATGCAGAAAGTTTCAGCTTTTGTATTATTTAGAAGGTGAGTTATGAGTCAAGCAACCTTTGTAAAATTACATTCATTGAATATTTTGCATTAACAATGTCACCACTCCCATTGCATCTGTCTCAGTGCTTTATAACAAAGACTGTACGCTTACATTTTAAATGCATGTTGCATTTAAAAATAAAACTTCCCAAAGCATGGTTTCTTTCACAGCTTATACAAAAGTTTACAAAACATAATTTCTCATCAATAGCATTCCATTCATGGTTTTCCTAGTATTCATTTCTTGCCAATAGCACTTATATCACCTCAGAAATTCTGGAAATTAAAAGAGCACATGATATTGCTATGGCTCACTCTTTTCTTTAGGTTAGGGTTAGGTAAAGCAAACCCAACCTGGCCTACTAATGTTTCCTCATGTAAATTTAAGCCGTTCTGATTCTGTGGCTGCTCACACAGCAGTGATAAGATTTTGGGGCTGAGGGAAGCTTTCATGGGGCATGGGGCCCATTGTTCTAAAACTGAGAAACCAGGAGACTCACATCCTTTCTGCAAACTGATTTACTAAGTTTGAAGTTTCTATGTTGAAACTTTAAGTACAGATCCTAGATGGCATTTGGACTTTTGTCTTTCCCTTTTCTCCCTATCCCAAATTTCATATTTTACAACCTGAAGAGTCCTTCTGGATTCGAAAGGCCACGTGTGTACAATATTTGACTGATCAAATAGCTCTACCATAAGGATACTAGTCGCTCTTGATTCTGGACACATAACAGGGTAATTTTGAAAAGGTACTGTAATAGGGGCCAAACATATTTCCATTGATTCCTCTCTTCTTGTTCCAATAACAACTTATTGGATTAAATTAAAACTTGGACCACACGTCTTCTGAACAGTTTTTATCCCAGAGCTATAATTGCACTTAATAATGAACTTAAGGACCACCAGCAGTGAGCACTTGGACAATATTACCCAGCCTGTTGTGTAGATGCTTGTGTTTTTTGGGGGGGAGGGGAGTGTTTGGGGATATTTGTGTGTGTGTGTGTGTGTGTGTGTGTGTGTGTGTGTGTGTGTGTGTGTGTGTGTGTGTGTGTGTGTGTTGAGGGGATTTTTTTAATATGTGTGAGAGTGTTCAGGGATTTGTGTGTGTGTGTGTGTGTGTGTTGAATCAGGTCTCTGGGTGTCTGAATTTCATTGTATGTGTGCACTGACACAATGACAATAAGTTGTTATTATTATTATATTATTATTATTATTACTCCTATCCTGAACAAATATATTATGGCAAGTGATTTGCCTCTTCAGGACTCCTAGGGTCTCTTCCGTTCCCCACCCCACCCCATTTAGCATCTGAAGACTTCATTAGGTGCTTTTTATTTCTTATGAATCACTGGGTGGTCACCCTTTGAAATGAGTCACGATGGAGGCCCATTCCTTGTAGCAAGCCTATGCACAGTTACAGTAAATTTCTCCATGTTGTCGCAAATCCTTGGGGGCAGGGTTTGTAGTGGTGGGACTACAACAAATGCCTTAGACGGTTACTTCACGTCCACTCTCGTCCCGGGAGGAAGTTTGTTGCATGTTAATGTCGGTTGCGGTCACGTGGTCTTCTTTTGGTTCTGTCCCTGTTCCCGTGTATGCACAGGTGTGATTGATGATACCGGCATGACTGTTTCCACATGTCCTCGTTCCGTGACGAGTTGTGAAATTCCATGCCTTTGTTCTCCATTTATTTTTCAACCCGACCTTCTGTTTTTCGATGTTTCAATTCTCTTCAATGCATTACAGAGCTAAGTTTGAGGCATTTGTCTTTTAATCTTTCTGCACTGTGTTGCTGACTCCATAGGGAATGTACTGGCGAATGGCACTTCACACTCCTGCCCCTAGATGGAGAATGGCATGTTGCGTCATGAGCCTTACCTCACGGGCACTCGTATCAGAATGAGAAGCGATATGAGGAGATTCCCGAGGCCAGGGAGGAGAATCTCTCATCCCGCTTAGATCGCAGTTCAGGGGGCATGGTTGGGACGAACTCCCCTCATCCTGCAATGGACGTGCGGTTAGATTTCTTCATACCGGTCCCCAGCGGGACCGCCAACAGCAATGAGATGGACGTGAAGTATCAGCCTTTGCCTGCATAAGAATTGATTTACACAAAAAGGCTTGAGGTGGTAACTTGGCTCTAAAAAGACATCTCCCTAAACCAGACTGTTGGGATTAGCTACATGAGTCAATTGGGCAACCCTGATTATTTGAGTGAGACCAAAACTTTAAAAAGAATTATTTATTTGTTTGTTGTGGTGGTTTATTATAAATGCCAGGATCGTCCATGCTGACTAGAGAAGTCTGGCAGCTCTGGTCCAAAAACTGGATCTTTAATAAGATCTGAGGAGACCACATCAAGGAAAATGGAAATTCGAGGCAGCACAACTAAACTGAGTGGAAACGCCTTCAAAGTAAACACAGATAATATTACATTCTTAGTGTCCAGACAACATGTTCAGTGTTTCTCTGATAGGACAGTTTTGCCTCTGAGATTTCAGATGAAACTTGATCCCTAACTTCATGCAAAACACCACAGATCCTACACAACAAGTGCTCTCCTTTCCAAGAATGCAGAAACAAATCAGCCACAGTTTTACAGAACCCGCAAATAAAGGGGCACAAATAATAAAGCATCTGGCATGCCAAAATAATGCATCGGTGGGTGTAAACTTCAGATTAGGTGAGACCTCTCTATTGGGACAGAGTGAAGCAAGGCCCTTTGTACACGACCCCTAAACTCCGCCGCAAATGGCTCCCAGCTCCGGAGCTTAAAATTGTTTCCCCACCAGCTCCAGAGTTTACAGATAATTAAGTGCGACCATGCCCACCTAAGCGCGTTCCAGCGCACTTTTCAGGTACCTGCTCTCTGGAGGTGAAAATTCCTGATGCGGATATAACGTAGTGACTGCCCGGCTCTCCTTGCTTCTGTTTGTTCTTTTTTTGCCCCCCGCCCCTTTAAGAGATCTGAATGCAGTGCCGGGACGGCAGAACGGAGGTGAGCGGCATTCTTTTCTTCCTTTTTTTCTCCCTCCCCCCACGCAGCCAGCAGCCAGGAGTGCAGAGGGGGTGGGAACGTAGGAACAGCGACAAACCCCTAAGATCTCTGGTCCGAATTTAAGTGGCCAGCGGATCTTAGGGGTCATGTGAAAAGACCCCAAGTTACCTCACATAGCCAACAATGGGGCAGAGGGCATTGGAGGGCACAAAACTGTTAAATTAATTTGTTTCTGGCTATATTTGCAACTGCTCTGGGAGATGCTCTTCACATTTGCCATCTGGGACACCAAAATGTCCTGGACCATCTCTGCTCATGCTTCCTCCATCCCTGAGTTGAGTTTCTACTCCCTGCTTAGGGCCCAAACTGCTTCCTTTCCATTTTGGCAAGTTACTCAGTTTCATAAGGCAAATTTCTCCGTTGTTCTCTGTGGCTTTAGCTTCCATCTTAGCTTGCTCGACATTTCCCGCCAGAGACCGCTGCTCGGATATGTGCCAGATCATGTTAGAAATGTCGTCCCCTAAAAATAGAAATCAATTTTGCCAGTCCAAAGGCAGAGTTAAGTCTTCATATTCATATATTTTGAGACCTTGAGGATTTCAGCTGAACAGATTCAAAGCGGTCTTCTTTTTCCTGCATTGCAAAAGACAACAGTCATGAAAGAGATACAGACAGAACTCCACTCAAGTGTTACCATCAGGGATAAACTCAACCCACCCCAACAGGAGCAATTCACCCTCTCCTCTCCACCACCACTTCCATATGCAAGGAAAGTGGTCCATCTACAGCAGTGGTGTCCAAACTTTGGCCCTCCAGATGTTTTGGACCACAACCCCCACAATCCTTTGTCACTGGCAATCTAGACTTGGAATTCTGAGAGTTGTGGTCCCAAACATCTGGAGGGCCAAAGTTTGGACACCCCTGATCTACAGAGAAAGGGTTCTGCTCATATGTAGACTGCAGATGATAGAAAACCCTGGCTTTTCCAGAGTCTTTGTTCACATGTTAAACCTTAGCATGAAAGGAAACTCTGATCAGCAGTGACAGAAAGTGGAAGTACCAATGACTCTCCTCAAAGCATGGTGAGGCTATCCATGAAGGTAATATCTGCCTTTGGCTAGAAAGGCAGATAGACAGACCAGTCAGTTATGCTGTCAAAGCAAGACTCTGGGGTAGAGTAATCCTCCCCTCCCACATCATAAATTATGCAGTACATATTTCCATCTGAAGAGGTAGGTCCTATTAAGACCATGCAAACCAGAGTCCAGAAGTACTTAGCTCTGAACGATAGACACTACAGTATATCTATATCTGGCATGTACATGGGATCTTCCAGACGAGGAACCCCAACCTTCTCCATCAAGCTCCAACAAGACTGCAAATGTTCCCAGATGATCCAATGGACCCTTTCCAAAGACATGCTTCCAAACTATCTTGATCCACTTGGAATAAAATAAGGAGACCTATGTTGTGTATTCTGCACTGCTGTCCATGGTACTGATGCTTTCATTTTCTGCCTCTAGTATTCTGTTATTTAATTTAAGACTGTATGCATTTAATCTTAAATCATGTTCAAATGGCTTCCAATTTGTAAATACATGGCCAAGTCAAGCAATTGTCGTAGTTGGTTGGACCAAAGATACAAGGGGACTCACTGTGAGCCAGAACTGCATTTCAGTCTAACCTTGTAAACTGAATGCTACACAGTCCATCTGTTACTCTGCATACCACTGTGTTGAATAAATTGACTTTCAACAATCTCCTTCCTATTTATGGAGAAGAAATTTAGGCAGAAATTCCTCCAATAGAAGCTCAACATTAGCAAAAGCTTGTTCTCCCCCATCCCCCAAGATGTCTGGGCTTTGTACAGATGCAATCTGGAATCTGGGTTGGCAGCCTAGCCACCATTTGGCTTCTTTTACAACATTTTATTTGGTATAGTTCTACAACATTGTTGGGGAGAAAAGGATGCCACCAGTAATGGTGGATAAATTTTGGAAGGAAAAACTTTGCAGTGTGGCCTTTTGTTTTCATTTGAGTAAGAAAAAAAAATATCATTCTCCGATGTACAGTAATACCTTGGTTTAAGAGTAACTTGGCTTAAGAGCGTTTTGCATCCCTGAGGCATTGGGACAAGCCCTCCTCATGTGTAAGCCTTGGGTTTTGGAGATGATGTGGTACAATAATTTTTAAAAAGCAAATACTTTAATATCCATGTTACATTAAACACCAAGAGCAACATGCCTTTGAGAATAACGCCAGATTATAAAAGATTATAGGAATTATAAACCAGTCTGCAATGCAGAAATAGTGGCAGTCATGCTGATAGCAGTGCTCACCTTTGTTGCTAGTGACTTGAGCTTTCCTAGTAAGGACTGCTTATTGGAATATACTACTTCCTCTTCATTATCTTCCCCTTCCATGATAGCACAGCTGTCAGCGGCTGGGAGATCACACTCTTTGGAATTTGCTGTCATCACCAGTTTAGAATATTTATACTCCAATCTGACAGAATAAATACAGACATTGTATTTTACATCCCTCTTCTCAAACACGCTGGATGGGATCCTGTTGCACACTTACACAAACGATGCAACGTTTGGAAGCAAACCAACATATGTTAAGGAATCTCCATCATGCAGCTCAGCATGCAACAGGTGATGCCTCTGGAGATGTCTTAATTTACAGAAATAACATATAATAGTTACACCATTTCTGCAACTGCACAGATTTCAGCAAATCAAATACAGTGATATAATTCTTACAATGTGATTGTTGTTGTTGTTGTTGTTGTTGTTGTTGTTGTTGTTGTTTACAGTCATGACTGACTCTTCATGACCCCATGTCCATGGAGTTTTCTTGGCAGGAATACTGGAGTGGCTTACCAGTTCCTAGACCAGGTGCCTACAGCACCTGGTATTCCCTGGTGGTCATCCATCCAAGTCAGGCATGTCCAAACTTCAGCCCTCCTGATGTTTTGGACCACAACTCCCAGAATTCTAAGCTTAGCTACCCAATGAAAAAGGACTGTGGGGGTTGTTGTCCAAAATATCTGGAGGGCTGAAGTTTGTACTAGCCAGGTCTGTCCCTGCTTAGCTTCCAAATCAGGCAAGATCGGATGTGCTCAGGGCATCTAGGCCTACTACAATGGGCTTTCCATCAGTCTTATTATAGACACAAAAATAGAAGTTAAGGAAAAGTCATTCCTCAGATGCCATCGTGTTATTACACTGTAGAACAGACCAGCCCAAAAATCATATATCAGGATGCAGTGGTTCTCAACCTGTCGATCCCCAGATGTTCCTGGACTGCAACTCCCAGAAGTCTTTATCACTAGCTGTGCTGGCGAGGATTTCTGGGAGTTGCAGTCCAGGAACATCTGGGGACCCACAGGTTGAGAACCACTGTTCCAGGGCTTGAGTTGGGAAGCCCCAGTTCTGAAGTCAGCCACAGAACTGACTTCGGAGCATCTTCCTGGACATTGAAATAGGCTTGGAGTCATGAGAAAACTCTGCTCCCCATTGACTGGGTGAACTATAAAGATCTTCCTGCTTCAGCTGGGACTTTGCTCCAGTAAGCATGGAGCATTTCAGTTTGGTCCCTTAGGTCTCATTCCATGGCCACTTCTCCTCCCCCCCTCCTACTTTTACAGGCTAAATGGTAATTTCTGGGGATTATTGTCCAACAAAACCGTACTTCCAACACAGCCCTGAACACAATCCATGTGATCTATAATTCATCACTGGCCAGTCTGTGAAATACTACCTGGCCTAATTGGCTGCAGTTTGCTAAAGTCTCAGTCAGGAACCTTTCCCAAGCTAGATGGCATTGCTCCAAATGTATGTAACATACAAGGGGTCATAATACACAGATAAGTATGGAATGGCCCCCACGGCGATTCAATATTTTAGCTTATCATGCAAAAGAATATTAATTATTCTGCCATAGATGCTATAATCCCTACTGGCACAATTACAGTAGGACCCCCGTATCCACTGATTCAGTTATCCACATTTGGCAGAGGAAAACAATTTATTAATTCAGCAGCCACAAAGCAAGCTATTTTCACAAACAGCAGCTGTAAAGCAAGCTACTGTCACACACTGCAGCCATAAAGCAAGCTACTGTTTCAAAACAGCAGTCATAAAGTAAGCTACTGTCAGGAAACAGCAGTTTGGGGTGGGTGGGCAGATGCTCTCTCTTATCCATGGTTTTCATTATCCACGGAAAGGCCTGGAGCCAATCCCCAGTAGATACTGGGGTCCTACTGTACTTATGAGAGCAACTTCATATGGACAAAACCCTTCATGTGGACAAGTTCATCCTTCAAAACCCCTCTCACCTTTAACACTGAAAGCTATGTTATGGGATACCTGCCTACAACAAGAGCAGTAGTTGCATTTCCCTAGTTTAGTGAAAATTACTGGAAGCCACTTTAATTGATCAATAAGGAAACTTGATAGCACATAACAACAAACAACAACAATGGCACCTATGTGCCAATTCTGAGCTATAACCCTTTTCCATGTTGGCAAAGAATGATCAAAACTGTAGGCTGATATTTGGAGACCACTGTCTTTGAGAACACTGATCTAGGCAGTACCTGCTTTTTCTGTGATTATGTGAGACAATCCAAAGATGCTCAGTAATACATGGGCCAGGAAAGGTTAGTATCCAGTATAATCATGACAAAGCACAGAATCCTAAGTGACGGGCAGCACTTACTTCTGATTCTTCTTCCAGAAGTAGCAGGTTAATGCAATTAGCAAGACACCTGTGAAAGCACCAACACCCACTCCAACTTTTAGCCAAAAATCCATGGTTTCACAGATGACAGTCTTTTTCTCAGGCAAGGAGACTCCTCTTATACACAGCTTTGGTTCATTCCATACATATAAGGTTTCCTAAGAATCAGACAAACACACATGCTGTGTTATTCTAGAAGAAAATCAGATGTCTATCGTCCTTCCCTACTAACCCATATTCTGCTCTGATCTCTTAAATAAGGGCAGCTGAGAGCACCACCAGCATCCAACTGTATCTCCTAAAGCCTTGCAGCATATGTAAATGTTGGACACTGGTGAACTAGTGGGCTATAGATTTCCTCTTGTTCGACTCTGCTGTACTATATTTTCCCTTTCTTTCCTCTATGCTCCTCATTCAGATGAGCACCAAAATAGTTCAAGGACTAGGTGTACTGTTATTCTCTAGCATGCCTTGTCCTTCAGCTGCTGAGAAGCAGGAGGATGGGTGCTGCTCTCTAAAGCTATATGACTTGCCTACCTAATGTCTGAAGTAAAATGTTTGGAATATGGGTCATCCTGCCGGAAAGGTGCCATACCCCTGTGTCTCACTTGTAGATATCTCGGAAGCATATGACTTTCATTGTGGGAACGGATGACAAGGCTACAGCTTGTAAGGTAGGCCTTGGGCTTGACTGAGCGTGGCCTGACGGAACCAGTTCCTTACCTGATGACCTTTTTTGCAAGCACCCTCTATTTCGTGATAGTCCTGCTCTGTACACATGGGACAAGCTTCTGCACTTTCCCACAAAAAGTAGAACGTACACCCATCACAGGTACCTGCAGAGCAAGAGCTAGACGAAAAGGAACAACCAGTCTGATATTCGTCCAAGAAGGCAGAACAAAACCACAAAATGATCTGTACCTAGCAGTCACCTCCCTGCTAGGTACAGATCTGACCACATGCAGATAAAACAAACCAGAAGATTCCATCACAGAAGAATGTCAGGAACACATAATGCTGAAACGCTGCATCTGCCATAGGTTATATGCCAGGCCAATTTGCGCTCAAATATGTGGACACACTTCTGGTTAAATCACAAATCTTAACAGATACCTGGGAACAGAAATTTCTCCTTGGCCAGGTTTTGCAGGGTTACATCTCATTGTTACAACAGAAGCACGGCCATTTTCGCAGGTGGCTGTAGCTCCTGAAGACCTGCAACAAAAAGGAAAAACATTTTATCATCTGTCTTCTAGAGCTATCGCCATTGTTTTTATATTTAGGAGCAGCACCTCTGACCCATAAAATGGACTCTTCTGCTCCTCACCAATAGATCAGGTCTTCTGATGTCTTTGTGTCTTTTCCATTTCCCACAGTTTTCATAATTCTTTGCTTACATATACACCAAACAGAAAGTTTCATTAAGAGTTCTTACTGTTCTTTTTCCTTTTACTATTATTCACTAATCCAAGGATTTAGTAACAAGGCAGGCTGTAAATGTTAGTAATAAATTGACAGAAAAAATTGTAGAACAAAATTAAAGTTGGCATGCAGAGGAAAGCTGAAGAGTAGGATATGGCCCTGGTTAATTTTCTTCCACCCAGTTCTCATCTACAGCCTACCATTCACTCATGCAGCACTTTATTTCAAATGTTCACCACCATATGAAGCAAAACAAGCTGAAGAGCCATGTAGCCATCACAAAAACCAAATACAAAAGTGGAACAAGTGATACCTCTAGGCTACTAGAAAAATAACAAAAACATTGCTAATATTTCAAGGGTGAAACCCTCTTCCTCAGAGCAGTACCAATAGGTTATAACATGGCAAAAGATGGATTTGCCAGGAGTTATTTCTTAGATGTAAGGTCCTTGGCAAGATGGAAATAAAGCCAGGCAGTTTCTTAGTTGAGGCTCGGAGCTTGGATGTTCTTAGGCTGCATCGGGAATGAAGGGAGGGAGGTGTTTTTATTGCCCCAGTCCTTCCAAAGACATGTCTAGGCTCATGTACACACATTCACACCTCTCCTCAATGTGGCTCATCAAGGCCAATGGCCCCTGCCTTGCCAGCGAAGGGGGAGAGGGGTTGGTGCAGAAGGCCCATGCATTTCATTTGGGGATTGGGATAAAATTTGGAAACATCCACTGAGTGTAGCCAATTGGATCAAATAAAAAGGAAAGAGATTACCCAGTGTTGCCGTCTTGACATGTCTCCATTGATGGTCCACCATCATATGAAGGAGAAAAAGGCCAACTCATTGGGTAGAACAGCAGGAGCTGACTGAGAGAGGCAACCTAGAGAAATCACCATCACTATTCTTGCCCTGGTTTTGAGAGTTCAACCATACCTACATCAATATTTCTACTTCAGCCCTGTAGGATAAACCTCTACTATAAGCTCCAGGATAAGAGCCTGTGGCTGAAAGAAACAGCTTGCCCAAGGCCATTGAGTGAATGTGTAACTGAGGCACACGGCCACCCAGGAATTTCTTGATTCACATTGTACAACCCTATTGAGGTGCACTTTTTCTCATGGAAATACATGGTAGAATTCAAATGGATAAAGAAATGCCTGCGAACACAATGAGACTTCTGAACACATTATGTATAATAAATACACGGTTGGTCTTCTATTTATCCTGCTACATGAGTTTTACCTACTTGTAATAGAAATGTACATCAGGTATTTTGTTCTCAGAATGCTCAAACAATTCTGGCTTAACATTAATATTTCCCAGTGTTGTTTCAACAGTAACTCCTGCGGAAAAAAGAATAATAACAAAATTATACACTTAATCAAGTAAGAGCTGAGATTTTTTTTAGTTTGTGTGTGTGGACAAACACTCATATATTCATAATCAATTTACAGCTGATAAAATGCAATCCAAGAGTGATTTGTAGCCGCAGAATTTTTCGCATTCAGAAACAGTTCTATCTGCAATTGATAGTCTTTTATTTCCTCTGGACATGCATAAATCAGTACATTTTCTCTACTTTTTTTTCTAAATAGCCACTTGAAAGTAGAAAGAAAGATGAAAACACTCATGGAACTGAAAGAGAATGGACCCTTAGGTAGAAGAATCCAATGCATGCATCAAGACCAGTGATATTCACAGAAGGCAAAGAGGCTCCAGTGCAGGCCTTAGGAAAGGAACAGCATATTCCCTTTTGTGTTCATTGGTCAATTTGCTGACATTTTAATGCATGAATCTGCAGGAACAAATTTTAAGGTATGGGGATAAGCTAGGCAGAGTCAGTTTTTAAAACCATGTGACTATCACCTTTAAAAGGGATTTTTAAAAAAACTAAATGAAGGACTTTCAACAGTAAATTAATGCCTTCAATTTTTTTTTAAAAAAATGTGTGATGATAAACAGCCAATGAAAATCTTTAAAGAGTTCGGGGGGGGCAAACCATGTGACCCTGGTGCTTTACCTATTTTCAGTTGAGCAATGTGGGATTTAATTTCCTCTTGGGAGACTGGGGTAGTACTGTCTGAGATAATCATGCAGTCAACTTAATGGCATATTGCTGGTGCTAGCAGTGAGTTAAGATCTCAGACATGGACATGGACACAGCAGTGTTAACTGAGGTCCAACTGAAAGGCAGGCATTTGTAGCCCCTGCTACAAAGCTTTTCTTGCTATTTTATTCCTTAGAATTTTCTTCCTTTTCCAAGAGCCAGAATTCTAGAACCGTTGGGAAAGCCTTTGGGAAAAAATCAGAGGTGTTTGTTTTTACTTAAATAACGAGTGCCTGTTTCTAATCTCTCCTTGTGGACTTCCAGAGCATTCCCCATCCTGCAGCCGGTTCCCACTAACACAGAAAAGTCATCATACTTCAAGACCTGTGGGAGTTTTGCCTTCTTCTCAAGATACAGTTATGCCCTGCTCTGACCTATTGTAATATTTTGCTGTTTTTATACTACTTGGTCTGATGAAGAGTTGGCGAGAAACTGAAACATCTATACTGCACTCCTGTAGAATTTTATTTGATCCTAATAATACATTGCCTACCTGTGGATGAAAAAATTACAGAGCCACTGGATGTAGATTCAGAGAGCATGCAAACCGTGACTGACTATACTCTTCTGGGGGATATGGCTAGCCCTACCATTGGGCCGGGTGCAGAAGTTATTTGGATGAAGAGAAACTTCTGATACCGTTGGATATACCAGTTCCTTATGTTTCCATTTTCAAAAGAGTCCAAAGTTATAAATAGTATTAGAAATGATGCCTACCGATAGATAGATAGATAGATAGATAGATAGATAGATAGATAGATAGATAGATAGATAGATAGATAGATAGATAGATAGATAGATAGATAGATAGATAGATAGATAGATAGATTAGACCATGGAAGAGCCTGCTGGATGTTATTGTTTTTGCAGCTTAAGGTATAGGGTATTGGGAGAAGGTATCTGGAGAAGCTGTTTCTCTTAGGGCGCTTTTACACGACCCCTAAGATCCTCTGGTCACTTAAATTCAGACCAGAGATCTTAGGGGTTTGTCGCTCTTCGTGTGTCCCCACCCCTCCGCACTTCCTGGTTGCTGGCTGCGTGAGGGGAGGGAGAAAAAAAGGGACAAAAGAATGCAGGCTTACCTCCGGTGCCGGTGGATGCCGCCCCGTCGTTGTGATTCCTTCTCTTAAAGGGGCGGGAGGCAAAAAACAACAGCAAAAAGAAGCGAGGAGAGCCCGGCACATCCGCATCAAGATTTTTCACCCTTGGAGAGCAGGTACATGAAAAGTGCGCTGGGACGCGCTTAGGTGGGCGTGGTCGCACTTAATTTTCAGTAAACTCCGGAGCTGGTGTGTAAACAATTTTAAGCTCCGGAGCTGGGAGCCATTTGCGGCGGAGTTTAGGGGTCGTGTAAAAAGGCCCTTACTCACCACTCTACAGCTGCCAATCCAGGCAATTTTATACTATTTATGTTAGACGGATTCCATGCTAGAAGCAGGGTCATCTAATATGGCCATGAGCAGCTCCCAGCAAATCCCCATCCCTCAGAATAACAACTCTGAAAGCTGCGAAATGTAGTCGGTGGATTAGTCCACAGAACAGTTTCATCAGCCTCACTCTCTGGGCTTTGACGCCATGTACTCTTTGTCAGAGAAATCAGAAGATTAACATGCTTACCTAGGAACACATCAGCGAGGCTGTTAGACTGAAGTGCCAAAGCAGTTCGGAATCCCTTGCTGTCAGGTGGAACGATAGTCGACTGGCAGACAAAAGCCCTTACAATGTTGGAATAATCTTCTGATTCAGCGACCATATCCTTTAGTGTGATATCTGTAATATTGTCTGCACAGATTGCTACCTTTTCCCCCTGTGGAAGTTAAATGGGGAAAAAGAGGGATAAATGTGTAGCTTTCAGGAGGGGTTTCCTAACATCGTGAAAACCAGAAATCATGGGCTTCAGGAGGAGTTAAAGGTAATTTGTACTGAATTAAGACAAGAAAACGTAAAACCTTTGCTATGCGGCTGTGAAAGAACCAGTGTGACTCCTTACAAAGTGCCAAATGGTTACCTCTGTGACACATATTTAATCAGAATTAATGTTTGGAAACCGTATTTTAAAAATTCATTACAGAACCATGCTGCTTTCTTGCAGCTCATAATAAATTGCCTTCCAATTTAAATGTATGTTGGACTTTTGCTAATGATATACCACCTCACATAGACTTAATGCCAGAATCCAGAAATTAGAATGCATGTCTTTAATGGATGGCACTGATAGAACAGCGGGCATGCAGTGTCGGATTGTGAAATTACACTACGATTATGAACCATATTACTCTTCCAAATAAATGGATATTAAAACACTTATTCTTCTTATTACTCAAGTGTAACAAAAACATCATACAATTTTTAGACAGCCTGCATTTCACAAGGAGAGAAATAAAAGTTAATGCAATTTCACCAGGGCTGTAGACAATATTCTTCACGTTTGGTTTCTAAATTCAAAACAGATTGTGATCAGTAGAAATACTATGTTTGCCCTTTATGTGAATGTTCACTTTCTAAGATTCTGTTTGGTGCTACAGATTGTAACCCCATTGGTGGTATTTTCACCTGCTTGGTTCTCCCGGAGCACTCATCCCAGCCCGTAAGCTTTATGGCGTGAGGCAGCGTGAGCAATCCAAGCAGACTAGAGAGTTGTTGTTTTCAGATTGTTTGGGTTCTCTGGGTCTGCAGCCCCCAAGCAGCGTGATTAAAGTAGAAAGGGGCATTGGAAAGCTGTAAAGGGCAATTAGGGGTGGAAGCAATGTTTCCTGGGCCAGAGAACCACGATTTGTGTGGCAAAATGGGGTGGTGTCCCATGTTATACTGGGAGGGCCTCGTCCTTACTAGAATTTTTTTTAATGAAAGATATAGACAAGCAGATTTGGCCATGTGATGTTGACAGTGGGTCAAGGAGGCCCAGTGGGGAATTGAACTCCTAACATCTGGCTCCATAGTCGGATATCTAAACCAACTATCCATCCATTGGTAAAGATACCAAGAACAACCTCCTCAGGACGATGAAAACAAAAAATCTGAGAATACGTAATGGGCAATAAAGCTACACCTACAAGCCACTTTTTGTATTATTTACTGGATATGTCTGGCAGAGGTGTCCTCTTCCAAGCCCTGCCCTTTTAAATTCTCATGATCAGAAAATAGATCCCTCAATTAAATAAAAAAAAAAAAGTGCCCTCCCACTGCTCCTCCCAGTATCTGTCCATCCTTACTCGCAAATAGCAGATAAGCAGGCTCATGCAGGTATTTTCCTAGACACAGATGGTTGGGGCATATAAGAAGGAATATTGGTATGGCTCTTTGATTAATGTGTTGGAAATACCTGAAAAACAACAATGAACCTCTGTGACTAGAAAAGGAAGACATTTTGTACCTTGTAAGACGGCAACTTAATTAACCGTATTGCTTCCTGAGGTGAAGGACAACATGGCAGCCCTTCTCTATTTCCTGTACCTAGACTAACCAGACTGTATGCGTCTCCAAACGTTTCCCTCACTGTGAATTTTAGTTAATAATTAATAATGAGATAATTTTAATGTATTAAATCCTTAGCATCATTTGAGGATAAAGGACTTGAAAATTCCTCACTGAGGTGTCCTGTCAAGGCAAGACAGTTTAAAACAGGAAGAATGTCCTTTAAATAAATTAATTAATTATATATTTACTTAGTATATACCTAGCAACCAGAAGTGTGACTGGGGGAAAACTAAGAGGATGACCTCTCAGTGTAAGATAAGGGATAACAACTATGACAGTGAACAGGAAATGACATGTTGTGGTGTCACACATGATATTTATTCCCAGACACAGAAAGGCAAACCCTTACCTCATTCCCACACAGGCTGATGTTAAAGAAATGGAAGAATTTTGTTCCTCTTGCTGTAAAGCTTGGTCCATTCATCAGTGAGCCAACTGGGCTCAGGCTGCTAAAATCGTAGATGAGGCTCTGATTATCCTTGACGTATGACAGTGTGCAATCACTAAAGCAAGCAGAATGATCCTTGGAAAGGAAAGCGAAATTAAAGTGAAATATCAGGCAATAAAAGTCACACATATCACTTAGTACTAGATTTGATTTCCTAAATTAAATTCACCCATTCACCAAAATCAGCTTTCTTATGTAGCATCTAAACATAAAGGTAATTTTTTTAAAAAGAAATTCTTTTATCCCATTTTTTTTTTTTTTTGGAAAAAATAAGGAGGTATGCATTGGAAAGCATTTCATAAAATAGGATGCAGTCCACAAAAGCACATGCCAAATAAAACTAACTCTTTAGATCAGGGGTCGGGAAACTTTGGCCCTCCAGTGGTTCGTGCCAGTTCGTTTATCATCCGAACAAGTATTTGGCATTTCAAAGCCCACCGCCTCTGGTGGACACCCACTCAGGCATCACCCAGAGGAGGCAGGGCAAGGAAGCCAAACCGGAAGTTCATGTCCATGTCGCGATTTGACTTATTTGGGCCTGTGTGGGAAGCATTTTGGAGAGCTCAGCTATTCAGTGTCACTTTCTCCATTTCTAAGGAGAAAGGTGGGTTAAAAATACTCTAAAATAAATAAATAAATAAATAAATAAATAAATAAATAAATAAATAAATAAATAAATAAATAAATAAATAAGCAAAGGCTGAATTTACACATCCAAAAATGTTCTGCAAGCAGCTTTTAAAAGGTCTGTACAGATAGCAGAGAATAGGTCTGTTGATAGTTATTTGCCCTGGCAGCCAAATGGACCCAAATTTTGCTTTTTTCCCTTTTGCTTTGGTTTCTTTCTTTCTTTTTTTTTTTCTCCCCCCCGAGTGTCACAGCCACTGTGGCCAGTGGCCATGCTGCCTGGGGAATTTAGGGATCTGTAAGCAAAACAAAAACAAACAAGACCCCCCACACACACACACAGCCAGTGGCATGTAAATGGTATACTTGACACTGAAGATAGAGTTTTCCATCAGGTGATGTTTATAAGTTTTGTCCAGAATGTCGCCCACTATTGCTAGAGAAAGCATGCTGGAGTTGATCGGATCCAGACCATTTTCATGCGTGTTTGTTTGCAAATACCAAAACTACTGATAGCTGGTCTTTACCTCGGTGCTTTGACTGCCAGGGCCACAAGGGACACATGCTTCTTGGCCATACACTTGATGAACGGACAAGTATGTATTGGGAAGACATTCTTTGCACTGGTTGGTTTCCTTCTCTACATAGTGACCAGCTGGGCAGGGGATGCAAGAAGAGCCAGACTGTTCTGACCCAATGGCACAGGCTTGGCAAGATGAAGCCACACCATCAATAGCATTGGTCACTGTTATCGAGTAGATCTTTGTCACGTCATTGATGAGCTTTCTGCTCTGTAAAGACACAGAAAGGGTGGATAACACATTGAGCAATTTGTGAAAGGCAGAGACTTCACACAACAGTCATTATTAATAATAGGAGAGCAAAGGAAAGCAAGATAGTCAAAATAGGTTCTGGGAAATGATTATGACAACAGACTGAATGCACGATCATTACCATGCAATAGCATGTCGGTAAAGCACATTAAACTATTTGTAGATTTTACTAATCAGCTAGGAAGTGCTGACTCAGTTGACAAGAAGACTAACCTGCCGGTGAGTTTTGCGTCTCTGCAATCTTTTTTAAATTAGTCGCCTAGTGCAATTTCCTGGCCTTCAAGCTTAGGAGGATTTCTAGGTATTACCTAGATAAATGGTCAGATCAGGGAGAAGTGGCAGAAAATGATGTGCTATCTAAACTCCAAGGAGGGGTTTAGACATTGAAGAGTTGGAAGCTCCTGGGGGAAATGGACAGATTATTCACCAGTAACAGGGTTTCTTCGAGTGGTCAGTCTGTGCATTTACACACCTGGTATACAAGATCTGTGTGGTACACTATTGGAATTTTCTAGACTAGCTCTTATATGCCCTATGCTTTCTCCTCCTCCTCCCTAGCCTATTGTTGTGACAGGTCCAAGTCTTTGACAACTCGATCTATATGTGATACTTGTGAAAACACTCTTCTTTAGCTTCTGCTGCCACAATTCATTTACAGTACTTATGTTCCTATTTCTATTCAGAAGAAGCGGGACTGACACAGTTGGTAATGTTTCCAGATACAATCTATGTTTATTGAAGTGAATAAAAATACAGAAATAAATAATGTGCACTTTAAAGATTTCTTAATGTAGATATTCAGCCAGTCCCTAACTTCCTTAACCAGTTCCTGATCATTCCCTATCTCTGACAAACATGCTGCCCTGATGCCAACTACTCTCTACCCTCAGGATGTTCCTTGCTCTCCTGCTTGCTGTCTCTTACGTTTTCTCTTCAGTACAACTGTCACTCTTTTTATAGGGTTCAACCCCACCCACATTCAGGGATTGGCTGCCTATTAGCATACTCATGTATTTCACTGCAGGGGTTCTGTCACAATTCCGCATGCCCTTCCTCTTCACATCAGTCCCAGACTGTCTACTACAAAGCCACTGGAAAAGACGATGACTAGCAGGAAGGTGAGAAGGTTGTTTCTTAGATGCAGTCACCACAGCCTTTTCAATATTGTTTGTTTGTTTGTTTGTTTGTTTGTGACTACTTTTCCCCAAATGTCACAGCCACTGGTGGCCAGTGGCCATGCTAGCTATAGAATTTAGGGATCTTTCTTAATTCGACTCCTTCAATTTTAGTGAGAACAATGGCTTACAAGTTCCCTCAGTTCTAACTGTGCAGATGTTGAGTTTGAAGCTGACATGTGCTTATTGAAGCTGAAAGAGTAAGAATTCAATTGACTAGAAACAGGTTTTGAGTAGGAATGGCAACAGTAGAATTGGCTTCCATGGTCATAACAGCTGCAACAGTCATTATGTTGAGAATCAAAGATGAATCAAATGCCACAAAAACAACTTTAAATGAGACTTGTGATTGTGGAGTGCTACTTTTGTAAATCCCTTACTAGTCTACTAAATGCCCCTCCTTAAGGCAATAAAGGCATCTAGAATGCCTGTCTGCCTGAGGGATCTTTGTTACACTTTTTCATTAAGGCTGCAACAGCTGTAAAAAAAAATGGAAGGAAACCGCAGAGAAAACTAAGTTGGGAAAGGCGGGGTTGGGGGAAGAGATTCTAAAATGACAAGTAAGAAACTTGTTTTTCTGTTTTAAGTGATAAAATACTCGGGGGGGGGGGAGAAACAAGGTAAGTATACTAGGCAATCCGAAAGTTGGGTCATGGCAACTGGACTTCTTTTCTTGTGAGATCGAAATGTTTCACTGTTCATCCAAGCAGCTTCATCAGTCTGAGAAAAGTTGGTAGGGAGGCCTATAATTAATAGATTTATAACTGACAAAGGGTGAGGTGCTTGGGGTGCATGAAAGTCCCACCTATGCAACCCTTCCCAACACCCATTAAGTATGGGTCGTTAGCTATGGCCTTGCTGGTGGAGGAGTGAAGTGCTTCTGATTTGTCTGGGGATTGATGAAAGGGCCACTTTATAAGTAGCAGACAGATTGCACCTGAATTCCCCCAACTCTGTTGAGAGAGGGATTTTCAATACACGCATCAAACCACCTATCTTCTCTGTCTACTATGTACACATCCTCATCTTTGAATGAGTGCCCTTTGTCCTTCAAATGAAGGTATTTATTTATTTATTTGACTTTTATACCCCCCCATCTAGACCTAGGGCTACTCTGGGCGGTTTACAACATGTAACAACAAAACAATTAAACAAAGGAATACATTTTAAAAACCAAAATACAAGATACATAATAAAATAAAGTACACATAAATAAACAAAAAAACTAAAATGAAGCTTAAAATGGCAAAAGATTGATAAAAGGGGGGGGGAGAAGAGAAGAAAAGTGGTTAAAAATTAGTGCCTTACTATAAATGTTTGAAGAATCAGGGAACGCCATTCTATACAACCAGGTCTTCAATAGTTTTTAAAAAGTTTTTTAAAAGCCGAATTTCAGGGGGTAGATGGTTCCATAACTTGGGAGCAACCACCAAGAAGGCCCTACTCCTTGGTACAACTGCTGATTCTGGTCCTGAACTGTTGCTCCTCCTGTGTTGGGTCATCCTCCTGTTTAATAGCTGTTTGGTTTCTCCATTGTAGAGGTCTGCACATTCCTCGCAGCATTGGAACATTTATACTATATTGCTCCTCTACTATATCACTCCTCACAAGAGGAGCAATATGGTATATGCGGTCCAATAGTGGTTCAAGAGAAGGGTTGCACGCACCCCAGGCCATTGTCCACATAACAAACCTATTATTATTATTATTATTATTATTATTATTATTATTATTATTATTATTATTATTATTATTATTATTATTATTATTATTATTATTATTATTATTATTCGCTCATTAGGTGGTCATAATCTGGCCATCTGACCACTCTGGGCAGCTTACAACAAGAGGACAATACAATATCAAATAACAAAGTAAATATACAAAACCCAGTTAATAAAATACATCAAGAACAAACAACAACAAAACTGAACTGTCATTGCAGTCATAGATTTTGCCCAGAAAGCACAACTGGCCCAGCATTGTGAAGGCAAAGAAAGGCAAATGAAGAAGTTTGATCTTCTTCTGTCCCAGAAACAGTCAGTAAAAGAAATTGGCAGGAGGAAGAAGGATGGTGGGACCATGACAGGAGATGTAAAGGACAAATGGGTGAAGAATCTCTCAAACAGGGAATTCACCCAGGCAGAGAGGGGGGTCCTATCCAAAGACCTAAATTTTGCCATCACACACAAACAGGTTCCTGTTGTGAATTTCATCACAGCTACAGAATCAGCCATTCACAACAACAATCTGCCAGCAGCAGAAGCTGAACTACTCAGGATAAAAGTCTCTGCCGCACTCTCCAGTGCTCAACCACCACCACTGAACCTCACCAGCCAGGAGAGAAATGCTCTGACATCCCTCAGCAGGGATGAGAATATCACCATTTTGCCTGCGGATAAAGGAAGATGTAATGTCGTCCTCAATACTGTGGACTACCACAAAAAGGTTATCTCACTTTTAGATGACCAACACATATATGAAAAACTGAAAAGAGACCCCACCAGCAATGACAAGAAAAAAGTAATAGAATGCTTAACACTGTTGGAGAAGGATATCACAATTGACAGGGTGACTTACCAACAGTTATATCCTGGAGAGACCGTCCTCTGCTTCTACGGACTTCTCAAGATCCACAAGCAAGGAATCCCCCTCAGACCCATTGTATAAATTCAGTTGCTTACAACACTGCAAAATACCTGGCAACTATCCTAGCCCCACCAGTTGGACTCATGGACCACCCGTGCACAATTCATAGGAGTTTGTTTCTAAAGTCAAGGAGCTGAAACTGGATACAGATGAAACCATGGTATCCTTTTATGTTATATCTCTCTTTACCAGCATTCCCACCACCGGTGCCCTAAAAACTGTAAAGAGAAGACTAAGAGAAGACAGCACCCTCACCAGTCACCACCAGAAGCAGCCTCAACCCGGACCAGATATGCCACCTCCTGGACCTGTGTTTCAACACCACATATTTCATGTACAGAGGGGCCTTCTACAAACAGAAGTGTAACATAAATTGAGAGTGAGGAAAGCCTGTCTCAAAGGTGAAACATAAACATCTTTAATATTGAGCTGAAGGCCCAGACCAGTGGTGGTGAAGCTTTGGCACTCCAGGTGTTTTGGACCACAACTCCCAGAATTCCTAACCCGTATTGCCAGTGACAAAGGACTGTGGGATTTGTGGTCCAAAACATCTGGAGTGCCAAAGGGTTGACACCACTGGCCTAAACTGTCGTAGATATGAATCATGAAGGAATGTAAGCAAAGGCTGAAGACGCATTCCATCCAAGAAGCAAGTGAACTCTGATTGGCCTAAAAGGACATGTGACTGTTTTTCCCATGCTGTGAAGAGACAGAGAGACAGAGACAGAGAGAAGGAGAAGGGTTTTTTCCAGAATCTTTTTTCTGCAATATGGACTAATGGACAATGCAGTCTTATAGTGAAATTAGGGAGGCTTTGCCTCTGAAGTTTGCTTTAGACATTTTAAAGTTAGGAAGGGAAATAATGTGTTGTTATTTTCTAGTGAGCCAATATTCCTGTGAAATTTCATCCGTTCAATAAAAGCTTACACTTATTATTCAACTGAAGGCGCCTATGGTGAGTATTTAGTGAGCAATTGTTTTAATAATTAAACACAGCTAGGCTGGGCAATCATTGAAGGACCCACCTGGAAGCAATTAAGGGTAATTAAGTCCTCCAGATAGTAGTTCTGGGGAAAGGAGCAAAAACCCCTTTAAGCATTTCTGTGCAATGGTTCCCATGGTTGTGCCATGGGTTCCCCAGTGTCACCAATTGTTGTGAACCTATACATGGAAGAAGTGGAGAAGAAGGCACTCAACACCTTCCCAGGGACAACACCATCCCACTGGTTCAGGTATGTAGATGATACCTGGGTGAAAATCAAGACTCAGGAAGTACAGGCCTTTACAGACCACATCAGTATGGTGGACCCTAATATTAAGCTCACTAGGGAATACACCCAAACAACAGGTGGCTTTCCTGGATTGTGCAGTCATCATCAGACCTGACCATGGCCTGGGAGTAGAAGTTTACAGAAAACCCACCCACACAGATCAATACTTACTGTTTGACTCCCACCATCCATTACAACCTAAGCCACAGAGTAGAGAGCATCCCTACCTCCACAGAAGCCAAGAAGAAGGAAGACAGGCACCTGAAGACAGCACTTAACACATGAGGATATCCAAAGTAGGCCTTCAACAAAGCAGAGTGCCAACCCAGAAGAACAAGGGATCAGCCTGAGACCCAGACCCGATGCAAGAACCTGGTCCTTCCCTACACGGCTGGAGTGTCTGAGAAGCTTAAAGGGATTTTTGGCAAACCCCACATCCCTGTTTATTTCAAACCCAGAAACACACTAAGGCAGTGAGTCATGCACCCAAAGGACCCAATACCAAAACACAAAAGGAGCAATATAATATATGCCAAGGGTCCTCAAACTACAGCCCAGGGGCTGGATCAGGCCCGCCATGGTCCTGAACCTGGCCCACTGGCAAATGCAGAAATCCCCCCCTGCTCAATGGTGGAGGTTGGGCACGGACCCACTGCAAACACCTTTCACCTGCCCACGCTGCATCTTCCTACTCATGGTGCTCACGGGTGGGTGCTCTGGAGCGGTGCGGCCTCCTCCACTGCTGCTGCCACTGCCACCAATCTTAAATGTGGGCAGACACTCATGGGCTGAGCGACCTCCTCAGCTGCCACTGCCACTGCTGTTGCAGACAGGTGGGTGATCAGGAGCTCCAAGGCCACACAGCTTCCTCCGCTGCCACCACCAGAAAACTTTGCCAGCCTGGGATCACAGATGCTCAATGGAGGAGTACCCCCAATATCTCCAGATGGGCCACCGATGCCACCTGGAGATATTTGGCAGAAGCTCATTCCCCAGACGAAGAGGAGGAGGAGGAGGACGAGGAGGAGGACGAGGACGAGGAGGACAAGGACGAGGAGGAGGACGAGGAGGAGAGGGCAGCCTGTTGAGAGCTGCATGGAGGGCTCAGTCCTGCTGCTGCTTAGTGGCAAAGGCAAAAGCAAGATAGCGTGGGACAGGCTGGAGCAGATGAGGTGGGGCAAAGCAAGCGAGACGAGGAGGAGGAGAGGGCAGCCAGTCGAGAGCCACATAGGGGGCTGAGTCCTGCTGCTGCCTGGCAGCAATGGCAATGGTGACATGGGGGCGTGGGACAAGGTGGAGCGGACTGGAGCGGACTGGGTGGGGAAGGTGAATGAGATGATGAGGAGAAGAGGGCAGCCCGGTGAGAGCCGCATGGAGGGCTCAGTCCTGCCGCTGCCTGGCAGCAATGGCATTGGAGAGATGGGTGCATGGGACAGGCTGGAGCGGATCGGGTGGGGGGAAGAGAGACAGACAGACAGATGGCAAATCAGTGGATACAGGGGCCCAACAGTGTCTGAGGGACAGTGAACCGGCCCCCTGTTTAAAAAGTTTGAGGAACCCTGCCATATGCAGTCCATTGCAATGAGGAGTGTGCAGACCTCTACATTGGAGTAATTAAACAGCCATTAATCAGAAGGATGGCCTAACATAGGAGGGGCAACAGCTCAGGACCAGAATCAGCAGAGCACCTCCATTTGAAGGACAAAGGGCACTCATTCAAAGATGAGGATGTACACATATTAGACAGAGAAGATAGGTGGTTTGAAAGAGGGGTCAGGGAAGCCATTCATTTGACCACTGAAAACCCCTCTCTCAACAGAGGTGGGAGGCTCAGGCACAGCCTATCTGCTACTTATTAGGCTGTGATTTCAACAAAACCTAAACAAATCAACACCAAGGCCATAGCTAAAGGCCCATACTTTATGGGTTTCAGCACTTTAGGCCATTGTTCACCTTAAGGCTATTGAGACTGTTGTCTACCTAACGAGCCTATTCAGGCCATTGTTCATCTTATGAGCCTATTTCAGACCAGGGTGACAAGAAGTCAAAGTGAGAGGGCCTATAAAATGAAGGACTCACAAATAACTTTCTTCAGACTGACGAAGCTGTTTGGATGAGCAGCAAAACATTTCAATCTCTCAAGAAAAAGAAGTCCACTTGTCATGACTCAACTTCCAGATAAATTCACCTGGATGACTGAGAATCTTCACAGGCATATGAACTATCATTGCAATATCAATAATAACATATCACATAAAATGAATTATAAAGCAAAAACACTGATTAAATTAATCTAGATCTAAAATTAAAATTAGAATTAACATTAAGATTAGGATGGCAGAGCAGTGACTAAGATGATATTAAATTAATGACTCAGAGAGCCCTGCTGAAAGAGCCACATTTTTAAAGCTCTTTTAAATGAATTCAGGGAAGGAGCTAATAAGATATTGGGCAGAAGCTCATTCCGCAATGTGGGAGCAATCACCAAGAAGGCATGAGCTCTAGTTTTCTCTTTACATTCCTCTCTTGGTGTAGCAGCTCTTAATTGCCTGGTCTGAGAAAAACATGTATTACAAGCAGTTGGTGGAACAAGGCGTTCTAACAGGTAACAAGGTCCCAAAGCATTAAGGGCTTCATTGGTAGGAGTCATAACCTTGAACCTAGTGCAGAAATGTGCCTGGATGTTGTATTTTGCACCTGCTGAAGTTTCTGCACCAGCCCCGAGGGCAGTGCCATGTAGAGACCATTGCAGTAGTTGAACCTTGAGACTACCAGTGTGTGAACCATGGTGGTGAGGCTTCTGATGTCCAGGTATAGGCACAGTTGAGTGATACGCCTAATATGGCAATAGGCAGAGTGGGCCACCGATGCCACCTGGAGATCCATGGATAGCACTGGGACCAGGACAACACCCAAACTGCACACCTGCTCCCTTGCAAAGAGGGTTACCCCACCCTCTTGTTGCCCAGATTCAGCCTCAGTCTGTTTTCCCTCATCCACCCCAGTGCGGCTCCGATGCAGCGCTGAAGGCACAGAACGACTTCATCCGCAGATGGATGGAGAGGTAAACCTGCATGTCACCAACATATTGATGGCATGAAGCTCCAAATCCCTGGTTGACTTGTCCCAGCAGTCTCATGGAACTATTTAACAGCATTGGGGAGATGATTGACCCCTGAGAGACTCCAGAATTGAGAGTCCGAGGGGTGGAGACCATCTCACCCAGCTGGACTCTCTGTGGACAGTCCTTTAGATAGGTACAGAGCCAGGCCCAATCCAGCAAGCCTCCCCAGGAGGATACTGTGGTGAACAATATTAAAGGCCACTGAGATGTCAAGGAGGATCACCAGAAACTTGTTGCTTCTGTCAACAGGTCATCCTGCAGAGCAACCAAAGCCATTTCTGTGCCATGATGTGGCCTGAAGCTGAACTGGAATGAATCAAGGTCATTGTCCAGGCCATTGTCCACCTAATGAGCCTATTCAGACCAGGGTGATGTGAATCAGGGTGAAGTATAAATTGGAAACTTTGCCACTAACATTCCTCAGAGTGATGAAGCTGCTTGGATGAGTAGTAAAATGCTTCTATCTCACAAGAAAAGAAGTCCAGTTGCCACAACTCAACTTCCAGATAACCTCACCTGGATGACAGAGAATCTTCACCAGCATCTTTCAAAATACAAAACTCTTCATTGTGTACAATCCACAATGGTAGAGTAGTTTATGAGACAAGATTTGCTCAGAACAATAAGATGAATAATGTAGGGGCAGCTACAATCACAAATAAACGATATAGCATTGGTTTTACTGGACATCCGCCTTGACCACTGACTGGCTGAGTTGGAGTTCTATCAAAGAATGGCTCATATACATTTCAGCCATCTCGCAAAGAAAAATAGAATAGTTTGGCTCCTGTGAGAAAGGAAAGTACTCCATTTAGCTGGGATTAAAAGTTCACAGAAGCCCCTAAGGCAGATGTAGTTGCAGTAACAAGAGAGGTCATCAGTAGAGACCATCAAGCAACATCTGCTCTTCAGACTTCTATCACTCTAGTAACAGAACTAGCTTTTCCCATTATGGCTTATAATGCATTGAAAACAGAGTGATCCAATTTTTATGTTGTACACATTTTCCCCATAGGCGATTATGTTAAGCAAATTTCCCCTATCTCCGGAATTTTTTATGTTGTACAAATTTTATGTTATACCATTTGTATATATATATATATTACTTTTCTAAGATATTTATTGCTGTTGAAATACTGGTAATACTTACATCTTGGCCTTGGCTTGTTCTCTGGAAAGCCCAAGTGAAGGTAAAAGATGCATTTTTGGTGATTATGTGTGTGTATGACTGTTTCTCCTTCCCTCCACTCCAGGATTCCACTACATTTGTGTTCTTTTTGTTGATGTCCTATAAACAAAGGATATGTAATATAAAACACTAGTAGAATTGCTGCTAATTAATGTGAGTTTGCCAATCCTCTTCTTTGCAACCAGAGAAGGCACAGAAGTCTCAGGTTTGCTGACTAGGCACATGATGAGAAAAGCTCTATAACTAGTTCCCTGTTGACAAAAAAACCCTTTATATTCAAATATAAAGAACTATCAGCTTTAATGAGGAGTAATCAGTTTGTGAACATCTCCCGCTTATCCATTTTTCCAACACCATCACCAGCAGCAACAGGGAATAATCTGGAAACACAGACACATCGTGTGTAAGAGGTTGTTCCTTGGAAAATATGTGGAAAATCAGAAAACCTCTCTCTCATCGACTCCATGTTAAAATGTTTGGGATTGGTACGCACACCTTCATTCAACCCTACGATATCTTTTCTAGGAGAACAATATGGACCTTTATATTTCAGTAGTTATTAGCAAAATAATAGAACATGATGTTTACCTCCAGACAAGGGAAATTAAGTGACTCCTGAAGTACTGTTGAGCAGAAAGATCTCCATTCCAGCAAAATATGAGAAATTTACTTTGGGCGGCTACAGTTACCAGAAGGGCAGAGGGACATCCTGACCAAGGGTAATTCTGAGGGCCGCAGTCCAAAAAAGTTACTTTCCCCATCACTAACTCACAGTGTACATCCTGATGTCCTAAGGAGTCCCAGCTTAGCATATAAATGGTATGCCTCAGGGGCGTATATTTACTCGCAGATTGCAAGCTGTGCTCACATCTGAGGACAATCAGACTAATATAGCTGAAGCAGATGAATGCCTAGAAATAGAAACAGCATGTAGAAATGCCAAATGCACTCGCTTTGTCAGCTCTGACCATGATGTTGCTTACCGCCATGAAATACAGCACACAATCGGCCGAGCAAATGGTCTCAAAAACAAAAGTGATCCTTCCAAGCTCTGAACCAGTTACCCCTGTTACTGACGTTGGAGGCCTGTTCAACAGAGAAGGGGTAAAATAAATAAAAGGTGCATCTACAAGACATTTGATAACCAGTGACATTTTATAACCCAATGTGTTTTTAAAAATTAAAAAATTCCTCAAAGAGCTAAACCAAGGGCCACCTAGTCTAGCATCCTGGCAGAACTCTCAATAACCATCAGGGTCTAGTGCAAGGATAGCACACTGAAAATTAGCTGGTGAACTCTTGTGTCTTACAGTGCACTGCCTAGTTCATTCTTAGAATCCTCAATGTTCAGCAGCAATGATGGCATCACCCTGTCTACTTCCGTTTTCCTTCTCCACCTTCATTTCCCCCATGCCTTGCCTTTTTATTCTTTTTTCTTTCAGTTCAGCCCATCAACTGAAGAGTTTCTCTCATTGTCCAGACTTGATGCTACATCCAGTTCTATGCAGTGCACAGTTAAGGGAACAGGGTATGCATGTTATTTGCCATCCAATGCATAGTGACTCTAATAGGGCTTTCAAAATAGTGGTATGTTTAAGGAGATGCTTTACTAGTTCCACCCTTCTGCCCACCACCAGTGAATTTCCAGGTCAAGTGGGGATTTGAATCCACATCTCCTGAGTCCTAGTCCAACACTCTAACCACTATACCACACTGGTATTGAAGGGTGCAAAGTAGGTTCCTATATTTCTAATGTCAGTTTAAAATGCTGCATAAGGCTGCCCTTTGGATTATGTCCTGACTCCAATCTAAGTCTTATCATTGTAAGGCACCAGAGTGCACATTAATAAATGCAACTGCAATCACCAAAAGCAGCCTCCAGTGTTGTATTCCTTGCCACACTGTTCTGTTTCATGTTGATTTCTGTATTCCAGTTTCTGTCTATAATTTTCTTCCCATAGAGTCTAAGCATAAACCAGTATGAGACAAGATATATTGGGCAAGAAGAAAATCAGTTATGCTTCTAAAAATCAACAATCAAACCATTCCTTACTTAAATCCTGGTATATGAAGATTTACAATGAGATAATCATTATCTGTACCCCCTGCCCCACTGCGGATGTGATCACCAGCAACTTCCCAACCTGGAAATTGAAAAAAAAAAGGATTGATTGATTGGCATAATTTTTAAATACATTTTTTTAAAAAATAAAGAAAATGTCTTAAATGAAAATATTCAAATTCAAAAACCAGCTCCACATATTCAATTCAACTGGATTCAAATAACTAAATAGACCCGCCCTGACTCTGATCTAAGGGTGTCAATAAAAGTCACTGATTTTTCTCAACCTCAAAAAAAAATAGCTTAACATAGAAAAATTCAATAGTGCTTCTTTTTATCCTGCACCTGAACCTATAATTTAGTAAAGTGCATCATGACTCCTGTCCCTTCATTAATGAATATCATTTGGGGTTAATTGGCTAAATTATATCTTAATCAGTGGTGATTATAAATAAGAGCAAATCAGTAAAGCTTAATATTTATAGAGAGGTTTTCAAGTTGCATAGCACTTATTATTTCCTTAACCTTTAAAGCAGCCACTACTGTGGGGTAGTATTATTCTCTCCATTACAGGTATAAGAAAATGGGTAACAGGATCTTGCTTACAACCATGAACCATTAAGATGAGGATTTCTTCAATCACATAACATTATTCTGAATGGATCAAACTGTATGATACAATGAGTACCTCAGTAGATGAAGAGTTCCCTTAAGAGGCTAAAGACACCTGTTCATTCCAGCACACTTTTTTCACCTACACATGTTGCAAATTAGCTTGCTTTTGTTTTCTGATTGGCCAATGGAAGACAAACAAAGGTTTCACTTGCAAATCTGACTGTTCACTCAGAAAGCTTTGCAGGAATTTCCCTAGAAGGCTAAATGATGTAGGAAATAAGAAACTCCTTTAACAGGTAATTTGATCCTTAGGACCAAACCCCATAAGAGATGTCACTAGGAATATATTCAGTGTCTTGTTTTAATTATTTACAGGTGCTGCTGGGACACCAGGATGTTCCTCAGGACCACTGCATGGGAGAGAAGAGGTTTTACCCCAACCCTCTGATCATGTTTCAAATTACCCTTCTGAGCTGTGTTTACAAGGGTTTTAAATAATGCTCCCCATGGCATCAATCCCATTGGGAACAATCTCTAAGCTTCAAAGTCAGGATGAATCACCATGATCATACTGGGGATGGATGAGTAACATTACTTTCCCACACATATTGTGAACAATTTGTGAGCCAATGAAAGTCAGCACTCTGTCTCCCCCATTTTGTTCCCACTCCTGTAATTAAACAAAAAGAGTACACAGACAGGATTCATTATGATGAACTTAACTTCATATGCAATTCAAACCCCTTACTCATCAGACCGGCTTGCAAGACATTCAAAGAAACAAGAAGCTGGACATAAGAAAAGACTAGCTCACCATTCATTCCATCACATTTTGAATTTCCGACATTGAAACATGACGTCTTCATATTGGGAGGTAGCACATTCCACCATTTGTACTCTAGTCCTAGTACAGGTTCGGTACCCGCAGGGCAGGCCTTGCAGTCTATAAGAAGAGAAACAGTTAAAAGATATTCATAGAATAAATTGATATAAAGAGTGAAACTCTTTCTTAGATGACACAGGAACACCATTCTTGGATGCTTCTTCATGTTTTAATGAAGCATGTGAATCAGGACAGAGTACACAAAAGTGTTGTGGAGTAACCTTCAATAATTATGAAAGTTCATAATTAACCAATACTTGAAACCAATCAAATATGGAATGGAGGACAAAGTGAGAGAGAGAAAAATCCTGAATGAATATATTGTTTTGTGGTTGATGCTTTTGATAGATAATATGCAAAATAAAGGCACCAAGGTTAGGTAGCAAATACATAAGGCAAAGTAATCCCCCGCCACATTGCGGTTCATGGATTGTGGTCCCAATATATCACGGATTTTTATTTGGAGAGAAGTGACCTGCCCTGCGGAAGTGGGTAAGTGCAAGCATCAAAGGGATGAAAGATACATTGCACAGCTTTCACCCTCCTGGCACCTTGGCGATCTGCCCTGCGGGAGTGGGCAAAAAGCTGACACTGCCAAAGCAGGGAAAAACTGGTGCTGGGGCGGATGCCTGAAAGCTGCTACCACCAAAGTGGGGGAAAGCCACTTCGCTCCTGCCGGCCGATTTGATTTTAGGTGGCTGGCTCCATTGCCTGCAGCTGCCTGTCTTTGCTACCAGCTGTGGTGGCGAGCGGTGGGCGAGTGGCTTCACTCCCACTGGCCGCTTGCCTGCTGCACACCACGACAGCAGAGAGCGAAGCCATGTGGCTGGTGGCGAAAGAGCCAGCTGGCTGAAGCAAAACCGGCCACAGCTTGCTACCACAGCAGGGAAAAAGAGGTGTTGGGCAAGGCACCCAGATGACTTTTCCCCGCCTTGGTGATTCAGCTTTCGGGCACCTGGTCCAATGCCTCCTTTACCCCACTGGGCACCCAGCGGGGGAAAGGAGGTGCATGGCAAAAAGCCAAATGCACCAAAGCAGGGGAAGGACCTTTCTCCACTTGGGTGTTTTCAGCTTTGGGGCTCCTACTACAACACCTCCTTTTCCCCGCTAGGCACCAACAGCACTTGCACTTACCCACTTCCACAGGGCAGGTCACTGAAGAGTCTGCATATCACAGATATTCCTTTATTGCAGGTGTTTAGAAAACCTAACCCTTGTAATAAACGGGGGACTACTGTACTGTAGAAGTAAAAATGTTGGCAAAAGCAGGCTTTGGTGAAATGGCTTTTGGCTTTTGTTGATTTAAAAAATAGTAAGGCGTTCCATTTTATCATTGGCAATAGTGAGGCGGGCACATAACATCGTCAGTAATATCTCTACACCATCTCTGAAACCCTGGACAGAATGTGTCTGTGAAGAATGTGAAGAAGCTGCTTGGATGAATAGTGAAAAATTTCAATCTCTCAAGAAAAGAAGTCCAGTTGCCATGACTCAGCTTCCAGACCTGGGCAGAATGCATTGCCTGTCTCAAGATCAAGAAAATAACCAATTGCCAGTTTAAGAGTTTTAATTCTAATACCCTGTGTGCCATCAGAAAATGTGCCTAGAGGACACGGACTGCAGAATGATGATCCATTGTTGTAGAAACCGGGGTTACAAGGTGGACACTCCTTCCTCTCTCCTGAAGGGGGCAGTTTCACCGCTTCGGCAATATCATCCCTGCAGATCTTAGGTTCTACCCATTTGTATGTGAGCTGGGTCTGAAATATAAAAGAAATGAAATGAAATGAAACAATATGATAAAGTTAAGCAAGTAAATGTTTCGTGCTTTTGAGAGAAAAAGGAAAGGAAGAAATACTATCAAGTTAACAAGTAAAAAGCAAGAGCCATGTCCTGTATAGAAAAAAGAGAGTGGTAGCTGGTAAACCCTGAGAGTTCAACTACACAGTACAGATGGCACATCGCAAGAATCAGGAGTAGACATGGGCATGACCAGAAAAAATGATGTTTCGAGTTTTCGTTTGTCGGAACGGGTCCGTTTCGGGTCGTTTCCGTTTATCGCGAAATTTTTCAAAAAATTGTTGTTTCCGTTTGTTGTTTCCACCGCGATTTAGTGCGATTTGGCTTCCCAGAGCATAGGGGCGTCCCGCAATCAGGGCCAGCGCTAGGTGTTTTTGTGCCCTAGGTGGCGGGCGGGGCGGGGGGGTGGGGGGCAGGGGGAGGTGCGGGGGGGGGCGGCGGGGGCGGGGGCCATGGGCAGGCGGCAGCCATGGGTGGGCGAGTGGGCGGGTGGTGGCGCGGACCGCAGGCGGGTGGCGGCACGGGCAGACAGGCGAGTGGGCAGTTAGGATATCATTTAGGATAGAGGTTCTGTTCTTGGCTTGCACCCCAAATGTGTGTGTGTGCAAGCAAATTGAAGTTGGGAAAAGAGAAAATAAATGGTAGTATATAATATATATTTAAAATAAATCCACACCTCCCACTCCCAGTCGAACCTCCCCCTTTATCCAATATCAGAAAAAAATCCTCACAAACTGCCAGAGAAGAAATAAAGAATAAACTGCTATTCCCTTCAGCAGACAAAGCTGCAGGGAATCAAAGAAATTATTTTCTAAATTCAATTCCCTCCCTGCCTGCCTAACTTAAATCCTAAAGCCTCCAGCCTCCCTCCTCAATCTCGATCAGATCACACCAGCACCAGCAGCCAGCCCTCCTCCCTCAACCACATCCATACACCCCACTGTGATTTCTGGAAGGTGCCTCGGCTTTTTATGCCCTCCGAGACATCCAGAAGTGTCAGTCAAAAACCTGGCGATGCCATTGGTGGAATGGTTCAAACAATTTGCATGGTCCCATCCCATGCCCAGCCCAAATGGGCAGGTCTAAAAAAATAAAAAATAAAATAAAATCAATACGACGTTTTATTGCTATTTAAAAACCCACTGCTGCTACTATTAAAATTCAGGCATTTAAAATAAATAAATTTCACATGTTTCTGTGGTGATTTGATGTGTTTTTTAACCACGATTTCAAAAGAAAAATTGTGGTCACCATTTTGGATCCCCACCCACCCACCGCATGGCATGGCGAGACGACGAGGATGACCCCCCCAGCCTGGTGCAAGCAGCCCAGGACAGGTGAAGAGGGGGGGGAAAGGCCGGGGACCCCCCAGAAACCACCCCTCTGGTAGGTGGCAAAGCCTCAGGCAGGCATATTTTCACCTGCTTTTTTGGCCGGGAGTCGGGGTTCTTTTTAAAAACTTTTTAAAACTTTTTCTATGTTTCGCATTGCGCGATCGCTGCGATGTCACAAACAGAAATGAAAAACCCGACCAAATGTTTCTTTTTTTGGTTTGAGTTCGAGTTCTGATGGCTTAATTATCGTTACCGTTTCCGTTATGTAACGGAAACGATAACCGAAAACGGAAACGACAATTTCGCCGAGTCGTGCCCATGTCTAATCAGGAGTTCAGTAAGTGTTGTCATACCACAGGCTTTTGCATCTTCTTACCTTGCAAATCAGCTTGCTTTGTGATTGATCATTGGGGGGTAAGCATGGGCAATCATGCTTATTTGCAAGTCTGATTGCTCGGGCCCTGGGGAACAGCTATTGCCTTCTAATGGTATACTTAAGCAAGAATGCACAGAAAGAGAAGCACTTCATACACACACACACACACACACACACACACACACACACACACACACACACACACACACACACACACACACACACAAACACACCTCTGAGCAGGTGCAGATGCACTCAGCCCATGCCCACAGGGTTCGGCCCCCCGTTGCCAGTGGGTGCAATGTGGGGGGGGCAGAAGGAAGGGTGCAAAAATGAACTTTGTCCCCCATGCACTTCAAATCCTGGCTATGCCCCTGGTTACATAAATCCATCAGCCACATACACACCAGATGATCTCACTTGGGCAGTCTCCAAGAGAACACAGCAAGGATTCAAACTCTCAACTCTGGCTCCCCAGCAAAGCCCTCTGACCTAGTGAGTTGAACAATATGACACTTAATGCCTTCCCAGGTGCCATATTATCTCTGTCAACCAAATTCTCAAAGAGTGGAATATGCCAAATGTTCTTGGAACACATGTACAGTAGTACTTTGGTTTACAAGCATAATCCATTCCAGAAACATGATCATAAACCAAAATATAGTACTCAAAGCAAGCTTCCCCATATGAAATAATGGGAAAATAGATGATTCATTCTGAGGGCCCAATTTACATTATTTCCTATGGGGAAATTCGGTTTGTGTAGGACCCGGCAGCCAGGAGATGGTGGCTAGGAGCCAGCTGGCCACAGTGGCTGGGAGCTGGGAGCCAGTGGCCCTGGCAGCCCCAAGCCACCAGCCAGAACAAGCCAGAGGCCTCTGTGGCCAGAGTCTCTGCTGTGGAAGGTGAAGTGGTGGCCAGCGGCCCTGGTGGCAAGCGCCACGACCACTGGCTCCTCACCACTGCTTGGTGGTCTGGTGCTCATAAACTGGAATGAATGTGTTCTGATTTTTTTTGCTCATTCTGCAAAATGCTTGTAGTTTGGGGCACTCATAAACCAAGGTATTACTGCATTGTAAATCAGTGCTGGGATTTAATTTTTAATTTTATCTAAATTGGCATTTTAGCTTTTGAATCTTTCTAAATCTCCAAATTCAATGTTCAGATTCTGGAACCTAATTTTGACATCAACATCAATTTGTTTTTCATTGATGAGACAAGTAAACAAGGCAACTTCCTGGGAAAACACAAGAAGGTTGCAAGAGAAAGGGCATGTTGTCCGAACCCCACAAGAAACTCCATAGACGACACAGGTGAACTGTGAAATTAAAGACTCATCTGCTACTCTAAGGCATTACAGCAGAGATGGTGTGGCTTTTGCAATCTAGCTGTTTAAAATGATCCAACGGCCACAACTACAGATGGTCGCCAAATGAAAAATGAAACACTGTTTCATCATTTTGTTACGTAACAAAATGATACAAACTGTTTCATGAGGAACCAAACTGAACTGCCTTTTTTGTTTGTTTGTTTGGGAAATGAAACAGGGGAGCTTCCTCAAGCTCTTCCCTGTAAGCACCCAAAATTGGGCGAGATTTAGGGTTCAGGGGGCAAGTTATTCAACTGCAATGAGGGTCCCCTGGCAATAATTGGAAGTCCTTTGCATGTGCCATGACAGCAGTGTGTGTGTGTTGTGTCGTTACAGTCGTGACCAACTCTTCGTGACTCCATGTCTATGGAGTTTTCTTGGCAGGAATACTGGAGTGGCTTGCCAGTTCCTACTCCAAGCGCTTACAGCACCTGGTATTCCCTGGTGGTCACCCATCCAGGTACTAACCAGGCCCGACCCTGCTTAGCTTCCGAAATCAAGTGAGATCGGATGTGCAGTCAATATTACTTCCCCTTGCTTAACCCTTATTTTGCTGCCATTTGCGGTACAGCAGTTTTACAATTAGCTAGGGGGGCACTAGATGCCCTAAGTACATCCAATCTCACCTGATTTCAGAAGCTATACAGGGTCAGCCCTGGTTAGTACCTGGATGGGAGACCACCAGGGAATACCAAGTGCTGTAGGCACCTGGAGTAGGAACTGGCAAACCACTCCACAATTCCTGCCAAGAAAACTCCATGGACATGGGGTCACAAAGAGTCAGTCACGACTCTAATGACGCAACACACACACACACACACACACACACACACACACACACACACACACACACACACACACACACACACAGGGGAACCCTATTTGCAGCTTGAATAGCTTGGCTCCCTGAGCCCCAAACCTCTCCAAATTTTGGGGGTTTACAGGGAATAGCTTGAGGAAGTTCCCCTGTGATTTCCATGAAACTAGATGCATGGGCTCACTATTTTTGAGTACATATGTACTCGAAAATAGTGATTGCAGGCATGTAGCAGCATGGAAATCACAGCATAGTTTCTTTGGACATTTCCCTGTAAACACCCAAAATGTAGAGAGGTTTGTGCTTCAGGGAGCTGAGTTATGAATCTCCAAATGGGTCCCCCAGGAAAAAATCATTTGTAATTGAAAAAGTGCTTGATAGTCTGCTTGTGGGGGAGCTTCCTCAAGCACTTCCCTTAATTACAAATTATTTTTCTTTTTCTTTTTTTGCAATTTATTTATAGTTTTCAAACAAAAAAGTTGTAAATCAATAAAAGGAAAAAGGAAAAACTTGGAACGATTCTTATCTTCTCAAACAAAATTTGCATCTCATCATAACAATATATTATATTTAACTATTTCAATTACTCATAAATTAAACAGGGAACTTAATTTGACTTATAATATTGATCTAAAAATTTGTAGAAATCATGCCATCTTTCTTCAAAGTCTTCATAATATCCATCTGGTGTCATTACTGCCGAGATCTTGTCCATTTCTGCACAGTTTAACACCTTCATAATTAACTGGTTTTTGTCCGGAATCTTATTTGTCTTCCATAGAATTACAAATTATTTTTCCAGGGGGGACCCCGTTTGGAGTTTAATAACTCAGCCCCCTGAACCCCAAGCCTGTCCAAATTTGGGGGTGGAGGCTTACACGGAATAGCTTGAGGAAACTCCCTGTGTTTTCAATGCTGCTACATGCCTACAATACACCAAAACAGAAGATGCCCCTGAACCCCAAACCTCTCCAAATTTGGGGGACTTATAGGGAAGAGTCCAAAGGAGCTACCCCCCCCCCAAAAATGGTGCCTCTAGAACTCAGGGCAACCATTATATAGAATAAAAACCATTTTGTTTCCTTTCATTCTGAAAATTATTTTTAAAAATCATTAATAATATAATGAAACAAAATAAAAGGAGAAGCAAAATGAAACGCTATATTTTCATTTCATGCTGATCTCTAGCCACAACCAAAACATTGTACATGAGGCAAATTTAGGGACAGGTAAGAGAACCTCAAAATCACTGGCTTCGAGTCCCTTGAGGTGCAACCTGTAAGGCTACCAACACTTCACTGAACACTGTGAAGTTGTCTGGGAAAAGGAGTTCTGGAAATGCCTGTCGACTGCCACTCACCTTCCCTTCCTGATCACATGGTGTGTGGATTTGGAAAAAATCTTTGTTAGAACACGGGAGGCGTTCCTTACACTGGCTTGATCCCTCATCTGAAAGCAAACCACAGTTAACAAAACAATCGCTGATTTCAAGGAAAACAACTTGATTTAGCTAAATCCATTTGTTCATTTTCCCCTCCCCTCTGCATTCTCTGAAGCCCCCTGGGAGATGGGCCAGCTCAGATCACCCAGGGTGTGTGCGGCTGACAGCATGATGTCCCCTGGCACCTATGCAGCTCAGGCCAACCTGCGCAGTCCCTGACCGTCGGCAGAAGGGGGGACTGGGAAATCAGTCTTTGTAGTGGGGCGGCTAAAAAATTTGTAAATAAATAAATAAATAAACTAGAAAACCTTGTTGTGATGGAGTTGGCAGCACATAATTATTGTACTGTCTGAGAATTAGGATGTAAACAGTGTTAATGTGTTGCACTGTGTTCTCCGTAAGTTTGTAACTGCCTGTACACATACTGAGTAAATTAAACAAACAACCGACCTCAACAGTATTAATTTGTTTGGCTTGAGGACATTTGCAGCAGCATGTAGAGTTATGGCATGCACCTGAACAGGACACAGCCCTTCCGTTCTCCTTGGTACCTACACAGTACCTGCATAGTGTGTTTCTTCTTCACACTTGGTGCATTCCTTAGCACCTTTCTCCGAGTAGGTATTTCGAGGACACACCTGGCATGTGGAAGACCCTGATGTGTTGCTAAATGTGCCAGGTTTGCAGGGAAAGCATTCCGAGGTATAGGCCACCCCTGTAAAAATAAATACATAAATGTAGCAATTCTACAAATACACAAACACATGGAAGCACATTCTAGAGCAATTCTGAGGAGCCTGGGTGTTATATTGGAAATGCTGGACCAAGATGATGTTGGTCCAAGTTCCCTATTCATCTGTGATGCTTCCAGGGTTATCATGCAATGAGAAAACTGCTTTTAACCGGATCAGACTACATCTGCTTCTGGGCCAGGAATGTCCCTTCTTGATTGGCAAGATCTCCCCCGAGACTTGCAAAGAAGTCTTTTGCATCACCTACAGCCTGATAAAATGAGGCCAAGCCTCCTGTGGGGGAGAGTTCCAGAGTCTTGGTGCTGCAACAGAGAAGGGATTCTCCCATGTCCCCACTAAACACACCTGTGAAGGTGGTGGGACCAAGAGAAAGGCCTCCCCTGGTTATCCTAATGCTCAGGCAGGCTTATAAAGGGAAATATGGGTCCTTGAGATAGCTTGGCTGCAAGCTGTATTGGGCTTTATAGGCTAAAGCTGGCACTTTGAATTGTGCCCAGAAACAGATCGGCAGCCAGTGGAGCTGCTGTACCAGGAGGTTTATGTGATCCCTATAACCAGCCCCCATTAACAATTTGACAGAAGCCATTTTAAGGCTTCCAAAGATGGTTACTATGAGGCCCAGTCACAATATACTGTATATAATGAAGAGTGAAAATAAATAGGATCCAAATCGCCTATGACACTAGACAACTGAGCTTCCTCTGACACACCTAGTGTCAACTTAAAATCCAGGCAGATGAAGAGATTGAGATGTCTCCTAAGGCAGTTTCAGAGGGTTTTTGATTATTATTTTTTCTGGCAGCTAGATTTATCTTGGTCTGCTAATTGACCCTACATTGTCTAGCATGATGTGGAAGAGAAAGAGAACCTGTGACACACATAGGCTTGATTAGGAAAGAGCTTCAATACTTGAGACAGCAGACAGCTGAAATAGGTAATGAGACATCAGCAGTCAGCACCCATTAACCCACTAAAAATAGCTGCAGGAAAGGATGGCATCGCCAATATGACACCACAACCATGTCTCATTGGACATCAAACAGTGAGATACACACCCACAAGTTTCTGCCTTCAGGGAAAATTTTCCTTTATCACATTGCTGTAGGGATTTTACATGTCCATTCAAGCTCCAAAATCCAAGAAATTGCTTTGAAGGGCCACGCTGTTCCTAAGCATGTTATTTAGCAACATGAAGATGATTTGGTATCCTATGCTGTGGTTAGCTCTGCATTCACCTACGACCTTTGAAGTTGGCTAGGTGTACTTAGCAATGTGGTGAACCTCATTGTTCACTAAATTAGACTCATGGAGGGTCAGCAACAGAAGGTATCATGCTGCATTGCAAGGGTCCAAGTGGCATACCAATATTTGGACCACAACTCCTACAGTCCTTTGTCATTGGGAATATAGGTTCAGAATTCTGGGAGTTGCAGTCCAAAACATCTGGAGGGCTGAAGGTTCTACATCTCTGCTCTGAAGCATGTGTGTGCATGCATGCACACACCTCTGCCCCCCTCTGCACAGGGCTTTTCCTCTCCCATGCACCCACAGCAACAGTTTTGATTCCGGTCACCATGGAACCATGCCGGGGGAGGGGGAGTCCTTCCTCAGGGTGACGTGGGGGAGGAGGTGGAGTCACATCCAAACGGGACAGAGCCCCACCTAGCTGGTCTGGAAATAAGAGGACATGCTGAATATCATCTGCATGGAACAGAGGTGAGCAATTTGTGACCCTCCAAAAGCTGTTTGACTCAAGTTCCCATCATTCACAACCATGAGTTGTGCCAGCTGGAACTGATGGACCCTGAAGTCCAGCAAGATCTGGATGGCAACAAATTGCCCACTCTTGAACAGAAGCCGGAATTCATGCATTGCTATTTTTTTTTTAAAAAAGCAAATAATATTGCTTTGGGAGAAATAGCAAGGAAAGCACAAATAAATGTTATCACATGTCACAACAGAGTATGCTTCAAATAATAAGTAAGAAGTACAGGCAACAAACTACTCTTTAGAAATAATAACCAGCAAGCTATGAATTGCTTGTATTAAAGGAGCAGTTCTCTGGCATAGGCAAGGGATTTTAAACCGTCTTTCTTTTCAGCCAGTCGAGTAAGAGAGAGAAGGGAAGGGATAGAGACAAATATAGCACAAATGCAGACTGGTTTTTTTTAATCAATACACGTGTCATTCTTGGTGCACTTCTAGCTATTACCAGCCGGTGTCGCCCTTCAATCGGGAAGGATCCGAAATAGAGCTAAACCACAAAGCCGCACAATTCTTCCATTGTGTTCTAAAACTAAAATTGAAATGCTCTACAGCAGTGGTTCTCAACCTGTGGGTCCCCAGATGTTCCTGGATTGCAACTCTCATAAGTCTTCATCACTAGCTGAGCTGGCCGGGATTTCTGGGAGTTGTAATCCAGGGACATCTGGGGACCCACAGGTGGAGAACCACTGATCTAGAGTATAACATTCTCCCCAAAGACATTTCTTGTGAAAAGAACATAAGTAGACATCCATAATGACCCTCGGATGTAGTGGAGCAATTATTCCTTTAGGAATAAATAATCTTAGAACTGCAGGGCTGGAAGCGACCCTATGGATCATTTGGTCCAGCCGCTGACAAGGAGGCCCAGTGGGGGATTGAACTCCAAGCCTCTGGCTCCACAGCCAGATTCTCAAACCACAGAGCTATCCAGCACAGTTCTTCTTTCGGGGGAGCAAAATTGGCTTCATTTCACTTGGGATTTGGCTCACCCCATGTACCACAAAGAAACTGTGGCTGTGGTTGGTTGGTTGGTTGGTTGGTTGGTTGGTTAGTTTGGTATGATCTTGAGGGAACACAAACAATAATATTGTATTTTTAACAAAATGTACTTTGCTTAATTTGATTGATTTTTTTTTTTTGAAAAGCGACATAGAAATGCTTAAAATAAATTTACAGCAGCTGAAATCCTGCGACATAGGATTGGAATTTGCACTAGATCAGATCTACATTTGGTGACTGAACCCCTCTGTAAGTTCCATTTATTCAAATGGACCTATTCTAACTGTTATTTGCTACACTAAAGGAAGTCAAAACTAGAATAGGCTCATTTGAACTTACAAAGTTGACTCACCAAGTCCCCACTTATTAAATGGACTTACTATTGTGACTGAGTATGCTAAGCACAGGGTTTCAGCCAATATGTATAACAAACAGGGCCGGCGCTAGGGTTTTTCGCACCCTAGGCGAGGGGTGGGGGGAGGGTGGGGTGGCAGCGGCAGCGGGGGGTCGGGCGGCGGTGGGGGGGTCAGGCGGCAGCAGCGGGGTCAGGCAGAGGTGGTGGCGGTGGTGGCGCAGCGGGCTGGGGGGGCTGGGGGCAGGCGGCAGCGACGGGCGGTGGGTGACAGGCGGTAGGGGGCGGCGGAGGGCAGCAGGCTGGGCAGCGCCCCCTGTCCATTTTGGCGCCCTAGGCAACTGCCTAGTTCACCTTAATGGACGTGCCGGCCCTGATAACAAACACCACTGGCCTGTAACAATACTGTTCAAAACTTTCCATACGACAATAATTAAATGTACTGTGTTTTATACCTTCAATTGTGATGTTTTTAACTAGCACAGGCTTCACCACCTGCGAACCCATAAGGATCCCTGTCGTTCTCCAGTATAATATATTGGTACCTGATTTCAGTGTTACCTTGAGGAGGGGAAAAGAGATGAAAGAATCATTATACATTACAAACCTCTCATTTACACAGATTAAAGATAAAACAGAGCATGACAGGAGAGAATGGGTGGGCTACAGAAGCAGTGATGCAGACAAACCATTCTGGTGGCATTGCTAGCGAAGCTACATATGACTGTTTCTCTCCTGACGACCAGTCATGAAACAAAGCAGACACATCTGCAGAAAGATCCTACATTACGTAGGATACATTATTGTTTGGCTCTCAGTTGTACCCATGTATTCTACAAACAGAAGGCTCTGTCATCCAATGGAAGCCCCCCTCTGCAGAAAAGGGAGGGGTGTTCTGCATGTCCTCCCCAATAAGCCCTCACAACACCCACCTCTAGAAAACCATGTGGGAGGCAGTGCATGGAAGTAGCAGAGGAAGAATAACAGAGAACCACTCCTGTTTCACTTCCAGATGCATACATTGGGTTATAAGCGTTCTGTCAGAAGAGGGGGAAACAACGGTTTACAGCCAACTACTGAGGAATTCACATGGCCGTACCACTTTGTTGGTCGTACCACTTTGAAGTGAAAATAAGAGATTGTGCAGCTGCGTGCTATTGAGTTGTTTGTATGCCAGGCTAGCCTCCAGTATACCACCAGTTCTATTTTGTTTTTTTGTTTTTGGTTTTTGTTGTTTGCTTTTGGCAATGACCAAGAATTAAATGCAATCATATGCATTCAGTCAAATGTAAATGCTAGAAAGAGGTCAGACTCCATGCCCAGTACGAGCAATATGAGGCCATAGATGTTTCAGAAGAAACCACACCCTGCATTGTTGAATTAGTCTGAAGGAAATGCTAAGCAAACAGTTCAGCCCAACACAATGATAGGCCAGTGTTTAACATACACAGAATCACACACACACACACAGCCTGCTGCCCATGAGCAAGCTAAGAGAAGCCATTGTAAAGAAAAGGGTCGCCCTCTTTAATAAGCTCTCACATTTAAAAAATAAATATTCAAAATTGAGATTGGGTGCAAATAAAAAGGACAGCACTTTCTCAGGCACAGGGGGAATCACACCATTTTCTATTTTCTCTGTGGTTTTTCAAAAGGGCATTGTTACTCAGACCTGTAAAAAAATCCAAATTCACAGGGGATCCACAAAAATTGGTTTTTGAAACCATTCATTATGCAGACACATAAAGAGACTAAGCCAGTCTCAGCTGATAAGGAACTGTACGTGCATATCACTGTGTTTTTAGCTGTTATTAGACCATTAGTAAACTCAGGGCAACCCAAGATGGACCCCCCCCTCCAATCAGCAACATTATTACTTTTCAGAATGGTTTCATGGCAAATCAATCCAGTTTACCCTGACTACGACAGGAAGTCTTCAGAATGTTAAGAATCACAGCTTGGCTATATTTCACATGAAGAGAGTATAACATGTAGCTCTACATCTTCTACCAACAGCTGGCACTCATTCACTAACAGCTCACAATTCTAAACCAAAGACTCCTTTCCGGAAAACAGATTACAAATCCACGATTGTCTCCAGGTCCAAAGAACTAGACAGCAAACCCCATGGGAGATCCTTGGAAGCCAGCAGGGGTTCAGACAAAATTAATAAACAGTTTCAGAGAAACAGGGGGAACAAAACCAACTTTTTATTACTAGCGCATCATGTCAGCCTTGAGATAATTTATCTGCTTTCCACAATAACTAAGAGCCAACAGCACACTTACAAAATGGGAGCCCCATTCGCCATTATCAGTCAGTTTCACCCACTTATCACTTGTAGAATCCATCTCCTGACATTGGTCATTTTGAATCTGTTGGTTAGAAATAATGGAAATAATCAGATTAATGTGTTCTTAACAAAAACAAATAAACAGCATTTATTTGATGTGTGCCTTAAATATATCCAACAGGTTTCACAGGCCCCTCAACCATTCTTACACAAGCCCAGTAAGCCAGACAGGACTATTACTTCTACATAACAGCTGAACCAAGTAAATTCCTCCTAGTTCACACTCTCACCCATTGCATCACATCTGTTGTCAGGGTCCTGGAGCATGCCTAATACAAAAGAGGGAATTCCCATCAAAAATAATTTGGAGGAGTTCAACCACCCATCCTTGTGACCTACGAGTCTGCAAGGGATTAATTTTAGTGAATCCCACTAAGCACTTGTTCAGCAGTTGCTTCAAGCCAAGTAAAACATTTTATCCATGAATTGATTAAAGCATGGTGTTTGCAACCACAAGACGCGATGACAGCCACTTACAAAGGTATCTGGCTGGGAGTAAAACATTAACTAAAAGCCTACTGAAAGCTATTAACTCTGGTACCTAACTTCTGCATTAGAAGATGGTGGGTTTTTAATTACCAGGTGCTTGAAGCAAACCACTGAGATGGGTATCCCCCACTGTAGTCTGTAATGATTTCAGAAACAACTCTTGAGATTGTGACAAACCAACGAACATTTTTTTCTTATTTTTTAAATATTTAATTGCTTATCAAAAACAATTTAGCAGTGACTGTTAAATGACATGACAAAAAAGAGGCTATGTTATTATATTGTTTATATCAATACAATTTAAAAGAACAAAAATAATTTAACAACCATATTGTAACATAATAGAGTAAGTACATTGTGTGTGTGCTGTGTCATTACAGTCTTGACCGACTCTTCGTGACCTTATGTCCATGGCGTTTTCTTGGCATGAATACTGGAGTGGCTTGCCAGTTCTTTTTCCCTTATAAAGTATACTAGTGCAATTTATAACAACTCACTATGTAACCCATTTTCCAAACCAACCAACAGTGATTTCATTCGAGCTGATATGCCTCCTGCCTATCAGTGATCTGGGAGGCACAGCCAGTTTAGGTGATCGTTGGTTATTATTCTATGACTGCATGTAAGAGGTGATTGGCACCCTACAGGGCAATTTTCCATGGCTTGCAAGCAAATCATTCTTCCCCAAAATAGGAAAATTGTTCAGCAACAGTGCAGGAAAAAGTACAGGCTTTTCTGTAACAGGAGGAACTTTTTAAAAATGATAATAATATCCTACGGTGTTTGGAGCTATTGTGTAGGAAGCCTCTGTGCGGTAACCCTCACAGATACATCCGGAGGGTCACTTTTCAAGCATTTGTAGCGCTTAAGTAAAAAAGGATAAACATGCAGGTTAGGAGAGAAGCACCATTTTCTAAGGCAAGGTGGACAACCTTCTGGCTGTACACCCTCTCCTCTGTACCTTTTTTGTGGGGCTTAAAGGATACCAGGGGTCCAAAAGTCCTTCCCATGCATCTGAAAGGAAATGGGGAATATTTCTTATTTTTAAAATATCCAGTTTTGGTACGTATCAGGGACAAAGGCAGTTGGGGTCCTGGGGACTGTACTGAGGAACCAGGAAAACGTACAGCCCACAGCTGCTTTAATAACGTCCAAAGGAGCTATTAAATCCCAGGAAAGAGAAAGTGTCCTAAGTTAAGACCCCTTCTTGATTCAATGTTTTATAGACAAAACACGTTTTATGTACATCAAAGAGAAACAGCTGTCTTTTTCAGCAACGGGGGTGGGTTCACCCTAAGGAATACAACTCTAGACTAGAGATGGGCACGAACTGCCAAATGGGCAGTTCATGACTGTCCTTCAGCCAAACAGGTTTCTGACACTTCCTAGCCCCGCCTCCTCTGGCAAGCGCTCTGGCAGAGCCCCAGCTTCCCTGCTCTGCCTCCTCTGTGTGCTGCCTCTAAGTAGGCACCCACCAGAAGAGGCAGGGCTGGGAAGTGCTGAACATGTGTTTGTCAGAAGGACGGAGAGGCACAAACCACTAAATCAGCAGTTCATGCCCATCTCTGTTATAGACACTTCTAGCTGGCATGGACAGTGGCCATTTTTGTTAGTTGTAGTCCAAGAATGTAACCTTTTAAAGTGCTATTTTTAAAAGTACAGTAGTTAGTTTCTTGGCACTGTCAGATATGTGATGTCATGCCAAATTACGGATGACACAAAATGGCTGAAAACTGATAGCCAATGAACAAGCCATTTATAACAACATGTCTTAATGCTGAATGTCATAGTGACCTCACCAATTGTGGTCATTGGCTCACCATGGCTCACCTATAAATCCCTAAACAGATTGGGTCCAAGCTATCTCAAGGGCCACATCTCCCTTTGAGATTCAGCTTGAGTATTAAGAAAACCAGGAGAAGCCTTCCTCTTGGTCACAGGTGCTTTTGGTGGAAACACATGAGAGGGGCTCCTCTGTTGCTGCTCCCAAACTCTGAAACTCCCTCCCGTGGGAGACTAGATTGGTTCCATCTTTGCAAGCAGGCAGAGACATTTCTTTTCAAGGAAGCTTTCCCTGAATGTATGGCTATTAAGTAGAGTTATTTTTAATGAATTGCTGTCAGTACCTTTTTGGGAAAATTTGCACCCACACAGAGAAAAGTTCCTGACCTACAGCATGCACTTCCATACACAAACATCTCACAAAGCAGAAGCTGCTGTCATACAGAGTGCTATTAAACCATTCTGAGGTTATTTTTATTTTTAGATCAGTTATTTTAGGACGGTCATTTATCTTTAGAACAAATGCATTGGTTCTAAGTCAATTTGATACACTAAAAAGACTTATTATAGCACATTAGACTATTCAAGGGACTTTTCATACATCATTTTGGGAATCCTTAACAACTTTTTAAGGTAGGAGGGCATTACAATCCCCATGTTATGTGATATGTGATGTGATGTGATGTGATGTGATGTGATGTGATGTGCCATCAAGTAGGAATTGACTTATCATGGCCTTAAACACTTTCAAGCTACTGAAATATTTCAGAAGAAGTTTTACCAGTGCAACTCCCTCAGTGAGTTTCCATGGCCAAGTGAGGATTTGAGCACAAGCCTCCTCCCCCCAAGTTCTATACTATCCCTCTATCCACTACAACACACTGGCTTTCTAATCCCCATACTGAGTCACCAATTATTGAAATAACACTATCAAGGGCCTCGGTAGACCCCACTAGAGATGGGCACGAATCAAAAACATGGTGTTTTGTTTGTCGTTTGTCGTTTAGGGGGTCCGTTTCAGTTCGTTTCCGTTTTTCGTGAATTTTTGCAAAAAATTCATTTTCGTGTTCATTTGTTTCATTACCGTTTTGTTACCATTTATTTCCATTTTTGTGATTTTTTTAGCTTTTAAAGCAGTCCAATGTATTGCCGTAACGAAAACGAAACGGAGGACAAAATTTCTGGTGTTTCTGTTCGTTTTGTTTCATTTTAGAGATAAAATTTGTTTGTCGTTTCGTTGCATAACGAAATGAAAAAAACAAAAACGAAAACGAAAAATTGTTCGTTTCGTGCCCATCTCTAGATCCCACAGTAGCTTTGGGTTCTACCACAGGAGTGGAGTGTGTGAACACAATTTAAATAAATCCAGATCATCTCAGTTTCAATTGTTTAAAAATGTGAAGCAACTGTGCTCTTTAGCAGGCCAATATTTATTTCTGCTCAGTTGATATCTTGCTGCCTGAGCTAAAAGCCAAGATGCCCTCCTCCATTTCACTGCAGAAGCTGAACCTAACTCCAGATAGCTCTTTCCTCCCAATATCCTACCATTGTTTTCCCTCCAACCAACATCCACTTCCCAAGGCAGGTGTATGACCCAAGACAGATGCATTCTCTCTGGACCACTGGCAACCTAATTCCTATATGCAAACAGGAAGATGAGATTGAATAATTAAGTGACACTGGGCCAGCTTGAAGCTGCAGTGACATTTGAACCTGGGACTTTAAAAGTACAGTACTGTACTCTACACAGATATTCCCAACTGAGGGAAAGTAGCTTACACACACACACACACACACACACACACACACACACACACACACACACACACACACACACACACACACACACACACACACACACACCAGGGAAACCAGTAAAAGTGAATTCAAAACAATTATATGACTGTCTCCCTATCATTACCTCCATGGGTTCCGATTCTAACCACTACACTGCAGTTACTCCTTGCTTAATGGGTCTTTTGACAGGCCTGGAAGTGCTGAAAAGCTATCAAGCATGTTTTGATCCAAATAAATCACAGGATGGAAGTGATTCTTGGCCTTAATACTCAAGCAGTCAAGGCTTTTGCTTTTCGGTGAGAGCAAAAAAACCAGTTGGTGCCCAGCCGAGCAGCTAAGATTTGTGTGTATCCGATGTCTCTGGGCTCAAATCACCTGTGGCTCCTTTCTTAGGAATCCAACAAGTGAACACAGTTAAGGGGAGGGGAAGATAAAATTCATTTCCTATTAGAGGAGATACTGCCTTGTTGGCAACTCAAGTATGATAGATGGCATTGAATTACTAGAAGGAAGGTGCCCTAGGCTGGTGTGTTTGCTTCATTCCTGTTTTCACGCCTTGCAAACAATTACGCGGCTTCATGAGCCCAGCTCTTCTGTGCATTGTCTCCAGTCCGTAAATGTTAATTAAGGCCAAAAGTCCCTACATGGCAGCTAACACTTGACACTTCTGAGTCTGAAAGAGGATTGAATCATCTCCCACACAGAAAAAAGAATGTCAGTTTGGGAAGGATGAAAACATTGCTACCATCTCCTGATTCTGAGCTACCTATTAGAGTCCTATCTGATCTGTTCCTCTTGTTCAGCCACCCACACACCATTATTAGGGGGAACTGAAGGCAGCACAAATTGGGAGCACCAACCACTAAAATCTTTTATGCTGTGCACTGGGAAAGGAACCTATGTAATTTAAAACCCGCCAGCTTTTGATTTCAGGAACTCGAGAACCAGAGCATCTGAATAGGTCAAGGTATGAGTCCTTGCAGGCTGTGTTTTGGGAAACCTTCTTGGTGGAAGAGGCGCCCTGCTTGCTAGGGGATTCTGAGCATTGTATTTTTCCAACCTTTACTTATGGTGATTGATAAGGATCAATATTTACCACTCCTGTCATGGGGCTGCTCAATTCATTACTGGGTCTAATGAGGAGGGGAGGAGTCTGCACAAGTGAAGTGAGTGGGTGACACAGCGATCCTCAAAGATGGTGAAATACCACATTGTTCTGACCCCTCATGCCTCATTTTTAAGAGCCTGAAGACAGAGGAAGTGGCTACAGAGACAGTGCATCCATCCCTTTTTATTTATTTATTTATTTATTTATTTATTTATTTATTTATTTATTTATTTATTTGATTTATATACTGCACCATCTGGTAGCAATGCCACTCTCACAGATAATACCGAAAACAAGGCAGCAGACGAACCAATTGGTTTTTTTTTTTTGAAAAATAACTTAGCATGTTTCAGTGCTATATGCTGTCAAGATACACTTGTTAACTTTCGCTAAGCAAGATTTAATGTTTAATTCATCTGTTCTAGAAACTGGTCCAAAATTCTGACTTTTATATGAGATATCCTAGCAACTGCCAACACCCCCCCCCAAAAAAAAAAAAAATCCCACCGCCTAACCAGCCCAGTGACGTTCCTTCTCTTTCTCTTTGTCTAATTAGTTGGCAACCCATATTTTAAGCAGCCAAATCAAAGTGACCCCATCAAATGTAGGATCTGATTAGATCCAGAAAGCTTATCATTAGAAGTGAGAAATCTTTAGGTGCTGAAAGACATCTGGGTATGAGAGCACACGCTTTTCTCATCTCCCATAGCCTACAATCTAGGACACCTTGTTTTGTGATTGGTCCACAGGAGGGAAACATAGGCTTTGACTGCCGATCTGATTCCTCAGCCATCAAGCTTTGAAGAATCCTGATGCTGGAACCTGACTCATTTTAAGGGACACATTATCTAGTCTAACTCCTACACAACAGATCACTTGATAGTTAGGACAAGAAACCTTTTCTGCTGTATATTAAGAGACTGTAGGAAAAAATGGAAGCTGCCAGGGACTGAAAACCCCCAGTATATAGATGATATGAAGTTCACTGCCTACAAAAGATATTTGCCGCACCATTGACACCACCAGAATGTCCACAGTAGGAACAGACTCAGCATGGCTCTTGAGACATTGCTGGAATGACTGTTCTTTCAACTTAGTAACCAGTCTAATGAATAGCAAGGATAGCCCTTTTCAAAGGAGAAAGGCAGGGTTAAAATACTCTAAAACAAATAATAAATAAAATAGCCAGGAGGTACCGTCCAAGAACATTTGGAACGCCAGATTTTGCTCACTCCTTCTCTGTGCCATCTCAGCTGTCATGAAGATCCACAGATCCAGGCAGTACTGTACATCTCACAGCCTGGTTCTAAACCTGGCTCTCCCTCAGTCTCAACCTGTCTTCATTGCATTCCCCATGATACTTCTGTTGGTTTGCTTCTGTATGACTCTGCCCTCTGAAAGGTTGAAATGCCCTTTGTAATGAATCCTAATTGGCTGCTTAGTTCCTATGAGTGCAAATGACTCAAACACATTATGATTTATTTTTATGTCCTCTCCTTTTTTCACCTTTGTGCTATCACTGGAATACAGCCTGCAGAGAATGTATCCATTATTGAATGTGGCTTTTTGGTCTCTCGAAAGAGGTACCTGACCTCTTCCGTAGATATGACTGTGTTCAAGACAATGGGATGCGGTCTTAAACCAGCTAAATCCAAATGGTTTGGTTTAACTTGGTTGTAGATTAGACTCCTTAGCACCTAGGTGGCTGGGAAGCATCTCGTTCATAATGCTAACAGGGCTTCAGTTCACAAATCCTACAAGGGTACAAGGTGAGGTTCCCTCTCGGGTGCTCAGCTCTGTGACCCTGCATCTGCTCCCCTCCGCCAAGTGCTTCTCTTTCTCTGCGCACAGCCAGGGTTCCAGCCACTTTGATTCCTGTCAAGACCGAACCCCACACATGGAGAGGCAGAGTCACATGTATGAAAGGTGGAGCCCTGCCCAGCCAGGCTAAAAATTAGAGGGACCATTGGCAGGAGGAATCTTATCCTTTGGAAGGCTGCTGTCAAACTGGATTTGATGGTCCTTGGTTAAACGATAGCAATGCTCTGAAAGTATTAGGCAGGTTCATAATCTCATAAACCTTGTGAAAGGAAAGACAGTTAATATGGTAACAGCCCACCTTAAAAACATTCTAGCCAAAATCTAGTAGTAAGAGGCATCTAGAGTAGGCCCACTGAATCAATGGAACTTACAAAGGTGTTAACTCACCAAATCCCCATGGATTCAATAGGCCTATTCTAGTTGCACCTCCCCACTGGATTTCAGCCACAGTGTAAGTTCTTTTCTGAACACTCATTCAATTAAACCCTAATATATATTTAAGAGCAAAAAAATGCCTTACAAAAAACTCAAAGAAGATGTTGTTGTCAATATACTGGTACTCAAAGGTGACGGAACCAGACTTCTTCAAGTGTACCGTGTAGATCAAGGAGACGGTGCAATCATCCCTGTTTGACTCAATGTAATTCCCACGAGGGGTCCACGTAGATCTGGACAAAAAGAAAGATAAATAAAGCTTGTTTTACCAGACAGGTATCTATGAGGTATCCTTAATTCTTGTGCTAAGTCCTGAGTTACAGGGGTGAGAAAATTCAATGAAAATAAAAGAACGCAAAATGGCTTCTCATTGATCCCTTGTCTTTGTTAAGAAGAAGAAATAGATTTTGCAGCTGATTAATGTCAGCTCCAATTCCTGCTCAATAACGACAGATAAATGGATACATAAAGTGATTAATATAACATTATGTCAATTATTTGAAGGCAGCTTGGATCTGTCTAGATGTAGAAGACATTTCACAACTAACAATTTGTCAAGATCTCATTTCTCTAAAATTCCATGGATTTCTACTTTAAAATTGCTATTTTCTTTCAGGTGACTTGGGAAGCTAGGAGCTGATCTTAGATCGGAAGAAGTAAGGCTGAATCTTAGCCCAGAAACTCATGTGATGCTGAAAGGGTAACTTTAGGTCTGTACAGAAGACCACTACATGCTAGTTTATTTATTTACTTGTTTAGCACTGGCACAAATGATATATAAGGCGAGAGCACTTGGTGCCGATGCAATTTGATCTAAGTGGGTATGGACCTGGCTAAAATCTGGATATGAGATTAATTAAAATGGCTTTGCCCAATTTGTTGTGCTCCAGATATATGGAACTAAAAAAACTCCCAGCATCCCCAATGGCATGGTTATTGGCCAGATTCTCCAGGAATGATGGTACACAGAAATATAAGAAGCTGCCTTCTGTTAATCAGATGATTGATCCATCTAGGCCAGTACTGTCCTCTCTGACTAGCCGCTGCTCTCAAGGGTTTCAGGCAAGACTACTTCCAGCCCAACCTGAAGATGCCAGGGATTCAACCTGGGATCTATGGCACACAAAGCATAGGCTCTTCCACTGAGCAAAGGCCCTTTCCCTCAACCTCAGTATCTTAGGTTAAGAACTAGGGACTGGGCCAAAGTAATCTCGTCATCTAATCTCTGAGCTTTATCAGTGGCATGGTATGGATTGCCAGCATGAGGCATGCAGATGAGGGAAGCAGGCTAAGTGTAAGCCCTGGAAGAGTCTGGCTTTCCAGCAGCACCTGCCCAGTTAGAGGCTCTGGAGGTAGGTGGGTGAAGGGTGGCATGAGAGGTGGTGCAGAAGAAGCATGAGGCAGTCATAAACTCTCTGCCCAACCCCTCCATACATAGCACCCAAGGGTACTTGCTCTCTGCAGGTTAGCCTCTGGGGTTGGGACACACAGACGCGCACACACGACCCCTCTCCACCTCACCCACCAGATGGCTGCTTCCTAGGCCAGTGAGTGCACTCAGGAGAACCAATAGCAATCATGGCTGCACTGGATGCAGACAAAGCACCACTCACTGGCACAGAACCAGTCCCGGGTATGGTTCCCAGGCCTCTGCTGCCTCCAACACTGCTGCCAGCTTCCCCAGATGGCACCCTTCAGTGATTGGCTCCTGAGCCATGGCCTAGCCAGTGAGGAAGGGAGGAGAGAAGGCAGGCAGCAGGCAGGCAAGGTACATCCAGGAGTCACCTGTCACTGCCAGGAAGGGTGGGAGAGACTGTGGCCCCCTACAGTAATGTACCCCCAAAAGGTTACCCTTGTGCCTCCCTCATACTATGCCAGTGAGTTTTATGGCCAAGTGGGGACCTGAATTTGGATTGTTTGCTGTTAGCAGCTACAAAGGAAGAATGGGATGTAAGTATAGCAGCACTTGAAATGCAGGTATAGGTTTGTTTCCTTTGGCCACGGGGATGAAAATTGCACAAGATTCTTACTTGCCACAACTATCTGCTTTACTTTCGGCTGAGCCAACAGTGGTGTCCATATAGGTTGCTACATTAGAGAATCCCGCAGGCAGGTCGTCCCATTCATCAAATTTGATCCCGCTTCCCAAGGAGTAAGTCCCTTCGGCACATCTACCGCAGACCTGGTTTTTCATTTCTAGGTATTCCCCAGCAGCACAAGAAAAGGCTGAGAAGACAAAACAGTTACAGCTGATCAAGGACACTGGCTGTTCGTTCACGTAAGTTCCAGCCACCTTTTCTTAAAGAAAACGATGTTATACAATGTGCAGAAGTGGCGGTGGCTGCTTATGTGGTGCTAATACAAAATTATTTCTTCTGCCTACACAACTGGTTCCACATCCATCATCTCACAAATATGCAGCAGTAGTTCTTCATCTTATTTCTTGCTATTAAAAAAAATCCAAATACCCAGTTTCTCATGAATTTGTTAAATATCCATTACTCTGTTGTCCAAGAAGGAAAGGATGGAATCTCCACTTGTTTCATTTTCAATTGCCTTTCTAATCACCACGCACCCCTTAAGGTTGTCTTGTGCAATGAGTTGGTCATACATTCTTTATGATGCTTATCTGACCTCTGAAGAAACAGGTTGGCATGCAGCCAAGGGTGGGGGCAACGTTCTCAGTAACTCATTTGCAACTCGGAATCTAACCAAACCTGACTTTCAGGTTTGACTCACCAGCTATTCTATTTATTTGTCTTTTACCCAAAGGTATAGATGTAGAAATACCGTGTCCTGTTTGTGGTGCGGCCATCCAGTCTTAACAGCAAAATGCCACGTTCGCATGAACATGCCATCAAGGAGATCATAGCCTGGCACATCCTCACAGCCCTTTGGTGCTACGGGCAAAATGTGTTGCTGCTTCATTACCATCTTTTAATACCTTTGCCAGCTGTTTCCATGTACCACGGGAGGCTGCTCATTCCCTGCCATAATCCATATGCCCATGAACAGAAGTAGCTCTGAGCAGGCCAGCTGCTTGCCTGGTTCAATCCGAGGCCGAGTATGGCTCATGGCAAAATGAATTGCTTGTGACATCCCAGACAGCTGGGCTGCTTGATTTGTGTCTTACTGAGCATGGACAGCTAAAATTTATTCCATCCAAGAAGTCCTTCTCTGCTGATTTGCCTGCTGAAGAATCTTTGCACACCACAGGGTCTAAGCCTTCACAGCAGGAAGGGTGTGGGCCACACCAGCTGGGACCCATCCCTAGGAGGTGACTAACTCCGCACCTCATTGCCCCCCTGCCCAGCTTCACATCATAAGGGAAGCTGGACAACAGCCACCAAGATGCTCCACCGTGAAAGCCTATAGGTCACTGTTATTTCTCCCATTGAGGAACCTCACATCCCTTCTAAAGAGCTTCTAGGTGACCCAGAAAGAACACCATTTGAACACTCAGGGGAGCCATATTAAAGGGGTTATGGAATCCAATATTTTTGCTTTTAAATCAGAATTTTGCACTTCACGGAACTAAAACGCTGAACAATGAAACACAGCATTCTGTAACCTTAAGATCTACAGTACATGAACTATTTAAATGCCACACAGTAAATCATTATATTTAACTACTTCACATAGATCTTTTATTTGTTGGATAGATCAGAGAACAGTAGATTCCACCTTGGAATTTGTATACAGCTACCATTTCCTCAATGTCACACAGAGCATTCTTCATTGAAACCCACATTTTATTTTGTAGAAAGTGGTATGGTGTCTATACCCATGTAGCCCCAACTCTATACCATATTACATGCTTTCTTTGCAAAGTGAGACAGAATAGAAACACTGCTGTTTAAAGTCAGTAGAGGTCAGCTCAAGGATCCATCATGCAGGGAAACCATTAAGCAAAAAGGTAAACGAAGCTGTCTTTGAAACCTTAAATTGAAGCAAGCTTCAAAACTTTCCAATTGTTTAATATAATCTTCACAGTTATTTTCCTGATCCAGTGTAATCAATCAAGGTAATTAATTTCATTTAAAAGAATCAGAATTATTCCTGCTTAGTTTACTTTGCTTATTAAAGCAGCATATACTGTCAGCCTCAGTTCAATCTTTTTGTTTAATGATCTTGTAAAATCACAATATGTACCTAAGGAAATCACCTTGAATTACAGACAGACATTGTCAACATGGACTCTCAAAAGCTTTTGATAGGTCTGTCACCAGAGGCTCCCAAGCAAACAGGAATCACAGGCTAAGAGGAGAAATCATGTTATGGATTGGCAACTGTTGAGGGAATGGGAGGTAGAAAGCAAAACATTGTCCTGATAGGTATAAGTAAACAATAAGGTGACCAAATCAGTCATTAATGGGTGGGGGAATAAAAACAAAGAGATTATAAGAATTAGGGTAGGCTGGGGATCTTAGAATGCTGAATGGACCAAAGAAAGAAAGAAAGAAAGAAAGAAAGAAAGAAAGAAAGAAAGAAAGAAAGAAAGAAAGAAAGAAAGAAAGAAAGAAAGAAAGAAAGAAAGAAAGAAAGAAAGAAAGAAAATGTCTCTCAATGTAAACAAGTGAGAAATGGTGCCTACTGGAGCAGATACATATCACCTATTCACTGATGATACTTGTATCTGAGCAGACAGCGACTGACCAGGGGACAGACCTTGCATTATGATGGATAGCTCAGTAAAAACAATTACTGTACCCACCACCATGCTGCAGCTGTGAAAAGAGTGAACCCCATGTTAGGGATGATTAGGAAAGAAATAAAATAAAATAAAACTGTCAATGGTGTGTGTTTATTCAAATATTATGATGTTAATCCTGTTAGGATCATGTTGTTTTACTGCTTATTATTATTGCTTTGTTTTCATTTTATTTTTTGTTTGAATCGTGTTGTAAACTGCCCGGAGTTCTTCTGGAAGATGGGCGGTATATAAGTATTAAAATAAATAAATAAATATATGGTGTGGTCACACCTGGAATATTGTGTGCAGTTCTGGTCATAACACTTCAACGGGGCTATTGTAAAGCTTAAAAAGCTGCAGAAAGGCATGGCCAGAATAATCAGGAGTTCAAGAAACCCCTCTGAGAGAAAAAGTGAAAGCAAGAGAAAAAGTAAGCGGGGAGGCAGACAAGACGTAATGTTTATTTATTTATTTATTTAGTCTCAGTTATAAGCCACCTTTCTCCACAGAAGTGGACTCAAGGAAGCTCACAAGGTTAAAACCATTTCATTTGTGCATAAAGGAAGTAGCTAGAGAGAGAATGCAGAGTTATCAAAGCTGAAGGGTAGAAGATTCAGGAGTTAAAAAGGGAAGCGGTGCAGAGATGTTACAGTGTCAGGTTGAAATGAAAGAAGATTGGACAAGCTCCTGGAGGACAAGGCTGTAAACAGCTACTCCACGCTATGTGCATGCTGTTGTATTCTCTGATCTTATACCCTTCCCAAAGAAGAGGGCATGGAGGGCACCCTTCACTGTCCTCATGCCAGAGGAGGTAGCAGCTGGAGGATCAATGAATGGACACTTCTCAGATACAGATTCCTCCCCAAAGGGCATGGGATTAATACCACCAATCAGCCTCCAGATGGCCTCAAACATGGCTAAGACAACCACTCTTTGGGATGGGTTCCAATTAGCACATAACTGTGGTGATCTGTCCAAGGTCCTGACAGAGCCTGGATCACCAGCTCACACAGACAGTTATGTGGCTCTGCTCTACAAGACTTGCAGTGGACATGGTGCATGGGGGCCATCCTTTGGTTTAGCCTTGCCTGAGAACGTTAAGCAGGATGGATGCCATCTCCAGGGTCAGAGGCATGATGCCTGAAAATGCCCACCACTGTGGAAGGCAGGAAGCAATAGCAAGAAAGGGCCATTGCTTTCATCACCTGCCTGGACACTGTAGGGAAGGCAGTAGACAAGGGCTGCAAACAAACAAACAAACAAACAAATAAATAAATAAATAAATAAATAAATAAATAAATAAATAAATAAATAAATAAATAAATAAATAAATAAATGTTTTTGATAGGCTTTTCACCTAATTCAGTAGGGATTCTGTTTATGTTTTAACTAGGCTTTAATACTCAATGATGGATTCAAAGCTACCTGGTTAATAGCTGTAGTTAATAGCTACAGACCCAGAACAATCTCTTTCACTTACAGTCTCCCCACTACTGACGAAGAAACATGTTTTGTTTGGTTGGTTGCTGTTTTGGTAGGTGTTTGTATGCAGCAAAATAAAAAAGACATGAATTCTGATCAGGCAGCAGAACGATACTGAAAGGTCCATGGGGTGTTTAAAATAGTTAAAATACTGAAGTGTTAGAGGGCTGTTGTTTCTTTACTATTCTGACACGCTAATAAGGATAATGCTTACTGAAAATTATAGATAGATAGATAGATAGATAGATAGATAGATAGATAGATAGATAGATAGATAGATAGATAGATATGCATCTATTTTCCCATGCTTAGCATTCTGACATGTTTCTCACTGGTAGCTTTCAAATATTACAGATATATATCACTTGTAAACATTATCTTTCTCAGGTGATTGTAAAGCACTGTGAAGTGCTGAATGAAACTGAAAGCAAAGGTAGTACATATCATTTCAGATCATTCAGCACAACCTGTACCAGAAATAATCCTGTTAGCACTGTTTTGATGGCTTGGCTCCTCAACAGTTAATGGAATGATAACTGAGAGCCTTAAATTGAATATTGATAGTAGCAACTTTAATTACACAAGGCAAGCAAAATAAATGAATTAGGAATAATATGGTATATGGAAACTGGCCTTGTATTTTCGGATAAAATCAGTTGCCTGCCTAAAAAAAAAAAAAAATGAATTTTAATACACAATGATCATTTTTTGTGCTGAATTGGACAAAGGACGTGTTGGACAAGATTCGTCAACCTCTTTAGATAGTTCTGTTTATCCCTATCTTGAAACATTATTCCCACCCAAAATAACCCCAAATCAACACTACATTTCTCTCATCCCCCAATAACAATGCTATATCAATCCCTTGTTTAAAAAAAATCTATTTCCCACACTTTAAGTAATGTGTTCAGATTACTGATATAAAAGAAACATAACACAGATGAAAAATATTATAAGGAGATAAAAAGCAGACAGCACAGCAACAACAAAACAATAATATTCTAACTATTGTTGTTTGTTCCAAAATTAGTAAAAGCAAAAGCAAAATGTTCTGCTTATTTACCACCCCATACCACTTCAAGTAGTCTCTGGGCGGTTTACAGTTTTAATTACAGTATGCAAGATGCACATTCCCACCCACCCCGCAAGCTGTGTACTCATTTTACTGACCTCGGAAGGATGGAAGACTGAGTCAACCATGAGCCAGCTACTGGGGATTGAACCCCAGGTTGTGAGCAGTTTTACCTGCAGTACAGGCATTTAACCACTGTGCCACAAGGCTCTTGCAAGCACTGCACCACAAGGTTATAGGTCCATTGTCTCAGTAAGACTCACTAAGTTTTGATTTAACAAATCCCATTCATTCATTAACTGGATCTGTTCTAGCTGGAATCATCAACAATCTAGCAATCATTCATAAAAGCTGGGGAAAGAGAGGCCATATAAAAGCAAATCAAAGTAATTAAGAGTTCAAATTGGCAGAACAGGTATATTTCTCCCAGTAGCTGAAAACTAGGAACAGAAACAAATACGCACACAAGTTAGGAAATAAATTCCATACTTTGGGTGCTAACATAAAAAACCCCGGCCCCTATTAGAATGCGGCGGCCAGGCTGGTGGTGGGTGCTCGTAGATTCGAGCACATCACCCCAGTCCTGGTCCGCCTGCATTGGCTTCCCGTTGTCTTCCGGATCAGGTTCAAGGTCCTGGTCTTGGTTTTCAAGGCCCTCCACGGCTTGGGACCAGGATACCTGGCGGAGCGCATCTCCCTGAGGGCATCCGGATCCAGACCCACGAGATCATCGCAGGCGCGCTCCTTGAGAGTGGCCACACCCAGAGAGGCACGGAAAACGCGTACGCGGAACCGCGCCTTCTCTGTGGTGGGGCCCCTCGCTCTGGAACCATCTCCTCCTGAGCTGCGCCTGCTGGAGTCCCTGCCCGCCTTTAAGAGGGCTTTGAAGACCTTCCTCTTTAAGGAAGCATATGGTGACCTTATTAGTTAGTGTTTTTTTGTTTTGTTTTGTTTTTGCCTCATGATCTTGTCCTCCGCCGCCCTTGCTTGGTGGCCTGGTTATTTTCAGCTTTTTAGCCTTTTTGCTTTTAGCTTTTTGTGTTGTTAGAGAGTTAAGATGGAGCGGGATATAAGTATTTAAATAAATAAATAAATAATAAATATTATGCACCTGCTTTACTTCAGATTATTAAATTTAATGGTTACTACAAGAGGTGGTGATCCTTCAGCCACTTGAGTTTCTGACCGTTAGAATTAAATATAAAAGTGCATTATTTATTTATTTTTATATTTATATACCACACCAATTTCCCAAAAGGGAACTCTGCAGGAGATAACACCTGTACGTACATGTGTGAAAATTGCTATTATATGAATAAAGGAGCTGTACTTATAAATCTGTGCATCACAGTAACACAGTAAAAGAATCTTCATGCATTATACTGATAGTTCTCTACCTAATTGTCCATACTGAAATATGCCTAATATTTTGGCACTATACATTTTCTTTGGCACCACAACTCCCAGATTCCCAAGGCCAGAATGGGAGCAAGCAACTGAGTCTAAGACTGCAATACTCTTGTACAGATTGTGTACTTGCAATAGCCTTTGTTCTGATTTTGGCTGCTTCCACCTAAGACACGTCCACAAGGAATTTTCAGTCCCTGTGGAATTAGGCTGATACTTCACGTCCATCTCATTGCTGTTCGCGCTGGGGACTGGTACGAAGAAATCTAACCACACGTCCATTGCAGGACGAGGGGAGTTCGTCCGGACCACGCCCCCTCAACTGCGATCTAAGCGGGATGAGAGATTCCCCTCTCTGGCCTCGGGAATCTCCTCATCTCGCTTCTCGTTCTGATACGAGTGCCCGTGAGTTAAGGCTCGTCTCGCAAGGTGCCATTCTCCATCTAGTGGCAAGAGTGTGAAGTGCCAATCACCAATACATTCCCTATGGAGTCAGCAACGCAGTGCAGAGAGATTAAAAGACAAATGCCTCAAACTTAGCTCTGTAACGCATTGAAGAGAATCGAAACATTGAAAAACGGAAGGTCGGGTTGGGGGGGGAAAAAAGAACAAAAACATGGAATTTCACAACTCGTCACGGAACGAGGACGTGGAAACAGTCATACCGGTATCATCAATCATGCCCACATGCGTACACAGGAACAGGGACAGAACCGAAAGAAGATCATGTGACCGTGACCAACATCAACACGCAACAAACTTCCTCCTGGGATGAGGGTGGACGTGAAGTAACTGTCTTACTCACCTGCAGGCAAAAGCAAGACGAGCACTTTTCCCCCTCGCCAAGAGCTCTGTAATTTACACAAAATTCTGTGCAAAACAATATATGTATTTCCCTTTGAGAAATGAAGTGCATGCACAGCAAGAACAGTGGGACCAGTGGATTGTTTTTCAAAAGTTGCAGATCCCTCCCCTTACAATCTAATCCTCAAAAATCTATGCAACAAAGCAGTAGCCTTCCTCATTTTGCATCATTTGCATGGCTCGTACAGTTTTGTTTAATTTGTGCACAACCACACCATTCATCTTTCCCTTCTCTTTTTGAGAGTTTCACAAAACACTTCATCCTCTTACAGCGCAAGGACAATCATGCTGCAAAGATATGCAAACCGAGACGGCAGCCTCAGTCATGTAAAGAACAAAAACATGCAATGTTTCCATGAGATTTGTAAGCAAAATGAACTTAAGAGACATACTGCACTCTTTTCCTTTGACAGGATCGGGTAAACCAGAGCATTCCACTTCGGGATTGGGGACTGCTACTCTCCATCGGGATCCACTGCTATCACACTCCGTGTATTCAAAATGGTACTCTGCCTAAAAGAAATTGTAAAAAGAAAAATATTAACTTGGACCTATCAAGCCTAAATTTTTATTTAATATATTGGTAGAAAGCAACTCTTATCCTTCAAAAACAAGTGTCTATAGACAAAATAGTCAAGTATCCACTTTGGGGTGTAAACACCAGGGTCATGCCAACATGAATCAGGGATTACAGAAAGCTACACACAAATGTATGATAAATAAGGAATGGGGATGGACTGTGGTCAAGGACTAGGCCTGCACAAAGCATAGCTAGGGTGTTTCAAAAGGAAGAGACAAGAGATATAAATGCTGGTGGGTGGGTTTCACAACCATTTTGTTGATCTGTTGGTTGGTTGGTTTGGCCACAGCTATCAACACAACAAGAAAGGACTATAAGATGAACTGGGATTGTATAAAATGCATAACAACCCATATGGCCCCCATTGAGAATGGCTGGTATAGAGTGCAGTGATTCTCAGTCTTCCAAGAAGGACAGTTAAATGTTTACAGCTACAGTGGTATCTCTGAAGACAAATGCCTCGTAAGACAAAAAACTTGTAGGAAGAAAAAAATTCCAGGAATAGACATGCTTTGCATGACAAAAAAAATTCCCTATGGGATGCTTCACAAAACAAAAAATTGTTCCTCATTTACCCAGGAAAAAATGGTTATTTTTGCCTTATTCAAGCTTCCGTAATGGATTAATCCATTCCTAGTGCATTCCTATGGGAAACTGTGTTTCGTAAGACAAAATTTTCTTAAAACAAATTGACCCGTCGAACGAATTAAAATTGTTTTAAGAGATACTACTGCATTTCAATGTTGTACAGGTATGTTATGTTTTGATACAAAAAATTACAGCAAGATTGTTCAGGGGTAAACTAAAAAAAACTACAATAATACAATTGAACATACATTATTCTTGTCTGATAACCAAAATACAAAAAATATGATATAAAATGCAGCAGCATTGTGATATACTGTATAACAAAAACAAAATAAAAGTAGAAACAAGTATTGGATCTTAAAGGCTAACAAATTTCAGTCTGAGCTTTCCAGCTTCCTCAGATGCACTCGATTCCTCAAAGATCCAGCATTAGTAGGAATAAATATTACTAGTGTGACAAAAATGAAACAATAGTGGTAATTATTCCATAAGATCATTTTATAAAACCCTATATCCCACTTAACTTTGCCACCACATACTACTTGCTAAAGCCATTAGTTCAAAGAAAGAATGTACATTGCCTTTATACAAATGTATGAGGAGAATTTATGCTTTTCTGGGCAACCATGAGGTGGAGTCATTAATGGAGCAGAACCGTACACTCAGAGGATCCTTAGTGTTCAACTGGGCATTCACAAGATGGAATTATAAGTTAGAAAAGATAAAGAAAAACTCAAGAACGAATGGAGTTGTTTGCAAAAGGGAATGAAAGTATCTTAGAAATGAATCTTTCTTGCCTTTCCAAGATATTAATTAAACCACTGAAGTCGATAAAACAGCCACGGGTTGAAGTGCCGTTGAAAGGACTCAGGGTACAGCAGGCATTAATGTGTGTGTCTTTATCCAGAAAGGAGTAAGCAGGGAGTCAATACACACATAGTTTAGGTAATAAATGGCAGGCACTGAAGCTGGTTCAAAAATACACCCTTTCTTGAGAAACTGTAATTATAGCCATGAATGTGATGCTCTTGAGCAGCAGTCAAGCATCACACAAACTCCACTCCTATCAAAAGGAGCATTTGCACAGTTAGCCTGAAACATTAGAATAAACCCAAGAAATGGCACACATTACCACATTTTCTAATAGCTAAAAACCTCAAAAACTGAGACCAACATACCGTGTAGAGGAAATTACCTTTCCCAAAAGATCATTTTAACATCAAAGGCTCCAGAAATAACAAAAGGCACAATTACACATGGGGGGGAGTGGATTTGAATCTAATTTACCATGTTTAATCTGCTCTTGGATCATGGACTTCCTGTCTGGTCACTCTCAAAGGCTCAGATTAGGTAAATATATCTCCTCAGCTCTCATTCTTAACACTGGCGCACCCCAGGGCTGTGTGCGGAGTCCTTTACTTTCTGTATACACATGACTGCACCTTCACTCACCACAGTAATATTATTAAATTTGCAGATGATACAACATTGGTGGGGCTTATCTACGAGGGGGATGTGCAGAGGCGTAGCCCAGGATTTGGAGCGCCTGGGGACAAAGTTCGTTTTTGCACCCTTCATACTGCCCCCGCCACATCGCACCCACCCAACAGGGGGCTGAACCCTGCGAGTGTGGGGTGTGTCAGTGTGTGTAGGCACACGCAGAAGCTCACGCATGCCTTACATCTCTCCCACCAAGGCGAGGAAAAGGAGGAGGAGGGTGCCGCGGCCACCACATTCCTGCCTGCCTGCCTGCCTGCTTCGCTGCTCACCTGGTGGGCAGCGGCGGAGGTGGTGGAGGGGGCGCCATCGCCAAACCTTAGGGGAAAGGAGTGCTGGGTGGCAGGAGGGTGCATGGCTTCCTCCTCCTGCTCCCCCTCCAGGCGCCCCCAGATTGTTGTACCTGGGGCAGATGGACCCTTCTGCCCCCCCCCGAAACACCCCTGGGGATGTGTCTGCCTACCGGGATGAGGTGGACCGGCTGCTTTTGTGGTAGAAAAACAATACTTTGGCCTTAATATTAATAAAACTAAGGAGCTCATAGTGGATTACAGAAAAAATAGATCATACATGCATCCCTTCGTTATCAATGAAGATCAAGTGGAGTAGGTGGCCAGTTTTAAGTTTCTGGGGGTTATTATTAGGGAGGAGCTGACCTGGGGCAGTCATATTGCAGCATTGGTTAATAGGGCCCAGCAAAGCTTATACTACCTGAGACTTCTCAGAAAACAACAACTGAATGAAAAACTGCTAGTGACCTTCTACGTCTGCACTATAGAGAGTATTCTGGCTTTCTGCACCTGTGTATGGTTTGCCAAGTTGTACAGTGGCAGATAGGAAAATGCTCCAGAGGGTTACCACTATTGCCCAGAGGATTATCAGTTTACACTCTCCTCTCTTTGGAAGAACTCTACAGCTCCTGCTGCCTTAAGAAAGCTCAAAACATTCTTAAAGACCCATCACATCTGGGTCATTCCTTCTTACCATAGAGCAGACAGTATGGAATAATAAAAACAAGGACAAATAGATTGAAAAATAGCTTTTATCCCAGAGCTGCAACCATTTTAATTCTTCTGTATAGTGCAATGTAAATGTTACAATAGGGCTTTGTGCAATGGTGAATAGAATGTGAAGAATGAATGTGAGGAATGTGTTTTATGCTTTATGTGTTTGATGATGTGCACTGGAGATGGCATTTAATTTCGTTGTATAAAAGTACAATGACAATTAAAGTTTATCTATCTATTTAAAATCTTTTTAAGTGATTACATGACATGTGAAAATGCTTTTCCCCCCCTGGGAAATGGTTGTTGTTGTTGTTGGAAACAGAGGTGCTGTGTTTTATTCAGCTGTGAGAGCGTAATTTATTGCACCATTGAGGCATAGGAGAACACCCCTATCAGTGTAAAATACTCCTGTGGGGTTTGCCATTTGTTGATGTGCCTTCCATGTTCTTGTCCTCTTCCACCTCATGTGTGTGTGTGAGAGAGACGTAGCTCTTTCTCCTCTGTTTATCTGTCAGTCTCCATTTGCATGTGTCAGGCTATAGGGAACCCTCTGTGTTATATTTTTTTCCTATCTATCATTCTGTGTTTGCACTACATCAGATTGCAAGAAATAAAAAAATTAAGAATAGTATTACAGCAGCAGTGGTTAGTAGCTGTGAGAGGTGGCCATGTGACTACCATGTGACTTCTAACCAAATTTTAAAAATGTCAATCGATCATACAATTTATTTCACTAGAACAACCATGCCCAAAGTCTGATTCACAAGTGCTGTTAATTCCTGAATTGTAAAAACCATTACCTTTGAAAACTGGTTTATCTCAAAACACATGAGGTAAGAATACTTTCATTGGCCACACAACTGTTTTCTTCATAACATTTTCCATTCTTTCCTGCCTCTCATCCAAATCCAGTTTAAAAAAAGGTGGGGGAACTGCAGAATACCATTCTGTGAAATCAACTGTAAATCTATCTGCATATTGCCAAAGCATCAAATAAATGCATTTTTTTAAAGGGGGCTATCAAAGGAAACCATTTTAAGCTATCAGGGAGGCAGCTGTATAAAATGATGCAGAGGCTGCACAGCCCGAGGCCTGCTCTTTGCAGTGACATAAAGTTCACTAACGCTGGTCTTCCAGAGTTGCTACTATGAGACTGCGGGTGAATAAAAGGAGGGTTACCATCCAGAAGTCTTGAAGCTCACCTCTTCTGTCAACATGTCCCTGAGAGGGTATCAAAATGATGATCGACCATGAGCTAGTATACTTTTTATTCCTCACCCCCATTAAAAACAAGGTAGGGTTTGGGGGTTTTTTCAAACATGGCCAGTGAAGGGAAAGATGCCTGTCTCTATTCAGTCCCAGCCTCTGCAACGCTGACTTAAGAAATGTTCCGTCCTCTGCCACTGATCCACTACACACCCTACGCTACCAACCACAATATAATAGAATTGGTCACTTTCCTTGTTAAACTGGAAACCACCAATCACTGTTGAAATTTTGGCCAAGATGGCGGACGGCAGCAACCTCGCGGCGTTTCGGCACCTCAGCGTCTCGGGCGTTTTACATTTTTTGCTGCCGGTTTGTTTGTTTTTATTTCTCTTTTAATGCTTGGGCACGCCAGGGGCGCCGGGGATGAAGATAGGGGTGAAGAAGGTTTCATGAACTGACCTTTCCAGAGGGTTGAGCCTCTTCTGTCATCTTGAGTCGAGCGGAGCTATACGGAGTGATGGCCGCCTTGCGGAGCCACCAGCCTTTGCCGTGCCGCACCCCTAGCGGTGCCTGCCTGCCGAGACTCTGTGGAGTTTGCAGGTCGGCTGCCCCCCCTGGGACCCCACCCGATGGGCCGAACCCACCGAATCTGCTGAGTTCGTCTGCCTGGAAAGGAGGTGGAGGACGCCAAACATCTTGTCCCCCCTCCAGACGCTCCCACCGTGCCGTTTTCCTTGCTCCCTTTGGGGGGCCTTTGCCGAGCCCGCCGACCCAGCTCTCCCCGAGAGGAGGAGGAGGACGCAGGGTGTCTTGCCTTCTTTTTGGCTGCTGCTGTGCTTGTCCTCCTGCGTTCCCCTGTGGGGGGTCCGGAATGAGCGACTGGTCCGTCCGCAACAGCCTGGAAGGCTTGCGGCTCGAGATGGTAGTCGCCATCACGGTTCCCCCCCGCGGCTGGGGCCGAAGCGGCGGACTGATCAACAGCTGCTGGAACTGCTTGTTCCTACCACTCATTGACACTTGGTCATCTCCTCAAGCGGTGGGCACGGGTATGTACTGTCTTCCCCTTTTGCCTCCCACTCCAACTTTGGGGGGCCCGTTTTTCCCTCTCGGGCGGTGGGTCGACCGCTGGGGTCTGTCCTCCTGCTGGTTTCTGCCGCTCCGGGTTCTCGGGTGGCTTCTCGGCCACCGGCGCTTGCTTTTACCACCTCGGCCCCCCAGTTGCTTCTGTATCTCAGGTGGCAGACCGGCCGCCGGTGAGGGTGTTTCTTTCATAACTTCCTGTCGTGTCGCCCCTGAGACTCGGGTGGCAAGCCGGCCACCGGTGACCAGCGGGTTCAGCATCATAGGAGAGCGCTCTGGTCATTCTCCATCTATCCAGCGGCCAGTTGTTCACCGGGCCAGGGGCAATTTGCAGATCTGCTCCCGGGGGTTTTTGCTCTGGGAAATGTACCGTGGTAGAGAGCGGCGATTAACTGAGATGGACATTAGAAGGGGCCGTAATACGATCTGGGATGGAGGTGGTTTAGAGGGGCAGCCTCTAGGTGGCTTCGGACATTTGGATGGTCTGTTGTGCATCCCCTCCCCCTCTCTCCAGCTTGCTGTCGGCTGGCGATGGCCGTTCCACCTTTTGCTCAGCCACCCCACTCATGTCCTTGATGATATCAGTAGCCTTCCGCCCGCCCTGGACTTTGGCTCCCTCCCCCCCTTCCCCCAGGTGCGCCTCATGTCATCCTGGCAGTCTGCCCATTATTTTTTTAGTTTTCCTTTCTCTTCGTTGTTTTTTTAATTCATTATTTATTATTGCTTTGATTCCTCGTCTGTTCACAGGCGGTTTGCTGCCTCTTACTGAAGCAGTAGTTTGTTGTAGTTTATTGTTTTTCCTTTACAGTAGTATTGCTGTTTTGTTATTCTATTTTGTACTATCATAGTAAACGTTGTTTTTTAGTCCTGTGGTTTTTGTAGTAGCTTAATACTGCATTGTGTGCATTTTTAGATTGCAGTGGTAGGTTTTTTTTTTGTTGTTTTTTTGTTTTTTTTGTTTTTGTTTTTTGTTTGTTTGTTTGTTTGTTTTCCTTTTACTTCTCCTCTTCTTTTCTTCTCTTTCTATCGCCATGAGTGCAGGGGCTCACATACCGACGGTGATGGGCCGTGGGCGGTACGCTCGTAGCCGTTGGGTTTGTCAGACAAGAAGAACTCGGGTCAGACAACTCGTGTCTGTCCCTCGTTCTGACCCCTCGGCTCCCTGCCACGTGCCCGGTAGACATCCCGCCAGCGCCCCCAACCTTGCCTGCATCCTGATGAATGCCAGGTCGGTGCACAATAAAATCCCTATCATTTATGACACCATTGTGGATGAGAAGCCCGACCTGGCATTCATTACCGAGACCTGGGTGGGCTCGGAGGGGGGGGCTGCCCTCTCCCTGTTGTGTCCACCTGGGTATCTGGTAGAGGGAGTGGGAAGATTGGGGGGCCAAAAGGGGGGGGAGCCGCCATCGTCTATAGAGACTCTTTTTGTGTTAGCAGGGCTTCGACATTGGTTAGCCAGGGGTTAGAAGTCCTTCATCTGTTGGTGGGGCAGCGGGACAGATTTGGCATTGTGCTGGGCTACCGAGCTCCCGCAACCCTGCACAATCCCTGCCAGAGCTCACGGAGTTCATCGCCGCTGCCCTGTTGAGGTCCCCGCGCCTATTGGTTGCGGGTGACTTCAACGTGCACGCTGGCGGTGGGCTTTCTGGAGCAGCTCTGGAGTTCATGGAATCCATGGCTTCCATGGGTCTGTCCCAGCATGTTTTATGCCCCACCCACAGATCTGGTCACACCCTGGATCTGGTCTTTACCTCCATGTCGGGGATTCGTGTCTGGAGGTGGGGGACCTCGTCTCCCTTCCTGTGTCATGGACAGACCATCACCTGCTCTCATTCTCCTGGCGATTCCGGCCCCTCCCCTGGGGACCACCGGCCTTCTGTTTTGGCCCGCCCCGGAGGCTCATGGACCCCAGCGGTTCGGTGAGCTCTTCGGGGGACTACCTGGTGGTATGTCTGACGATCCGGCCGAGGATGTGGCTAATCTTTGGCACGAAACAGCTATCCACACCATAGACCGGATCGCCCCCAAGCGCCTCCTCCGTTGCCGAGCCCGGCCCTCCCCATGGTTCACGGGGGAGCTTAGGGTTATGAAGCAGGAGAGGAGGAGGTTAGAGCGCAGCTGGAGGAAAACCCGGACGGTACTGAGTAAGGCTGCCGTTGATGCCCAGTCTAGTCGCTACACCAACGCGATCAGGGAGGCCAGAACATCTTTTACCTCCCTGAGAATTGCTGAGGCCTCGAACCGCCAGGCGGAGCTTTTCCGGGTGGTTCGGGACCTCAGCAATCCTAGTCTGGCCAGGCCTCCTCCTACTGAGTTCAGTAGTGAGCAATTTGCAGCCTTTTTTCGAACTAAAATAGAGGCCATCCGTGCCGGCTTTGACTCCGGTTGCAGTGGTCCAGCCCCGCCATCCCCAGTTGCTGGTCCGCCTTCGTCGCTTGGGCCTGTTTCTGCTGTCGAGGCCTCCGAAGCTATGGCGCATTGCCGGCCTGCCTCCACTCCTTTCGACCCTTGCCCTGCCTGGCTTATTAGAGCTGCCAGAGGGACTATGGCCGAATGGGCTTCTGCCATCGCCACCGCCTCCTTCAGCGAGGGGATTTTTCCCTCTCGTCTGAAGGAGACGGTGGTTAAGCCCATTCTGAAGAAACCTGGCCTGGCGGTGGACGACTTAACAAACTATCGCCCAATCGCCAATGTCCCCTTTATGGGCAAGGTGATCGAGAGGGTGGCGGCGGTCCGGCTGCAGTCATACCTGGAGGATCGGCAGTGCCTCGATCCATGCCAGTCCGGGTTCAGGCCTCGCCGGGTTTTGGTCGCCCTGCAAGATGACCTTCTCCGGGCGGCCGACAGGGGTTGCTCTACCCTGTTGGTCCTCCTGGATCTGTCAGCGGCCTTTGATACCGTCGACCACGGTATCCTGCTGGACCGGCTCTCTGAGGTTGGAATTGGAGGCACTGCTCGCAGTTGGCTCCGTTCCTTCCTGGAGGGCCGTCCACAGTACGTGCAGCATGGGGGGGAGTTATCGGCCCCTTGGATCCTCCCTTGGGGGTTCCACAGGGGTCGTCTCTGTCCCCCATGCTGTTTAACATCTACGTAAGGCCGTTGGCGGGGTCATCAGGAGTTTTGGAGTCTGCTGTCATCAGTACGCTGATGACACGCAGCTCTATCTCTCCTTTAACACCTCTGCTGTGGAAGCTGTGGAAGTTCTCGACGGGTGCCTGGAGGCCGTACTGGCTTGGACCGGGGCGAACAGGCTTAAGCTCAACCCCGGAAGACGGAGGTTATGTTCTTCGGGAGCTCGCCGTCGGGTAGGTGGCCCTCTCCCCTGTCTGGGGGAGTCTCCCTGCAGCTCGCGGAGAGGGCACGGAATCTGGGTGTGCTCCTGGACCCGGCGCTTGCCATGGAGTCCCAGGTGGCGTCGGTGACCAGGTCCGCCTATTTCCATCTCCGTCGGATCGCCCAGATCCGCCCGTACCTGGACGCGAACTCTCTGAGAACAGTGGTCCAAGCTCTGGTGATCTCGAGGCTGGACTACTGTAACGCCCTCTACATGGGGTTGCCCTTGGCTCTTCTCCGGCGTCTGCAGCGGGTACAGAATGCAGCGGCCAGGCTGGTGGCTGGTGTGCGTCGTTATGACCACATCACCCCAGTCCTGGCCCGCTTGCACTGGCTGCCCGTTGCAGCCCGGATTAGATTCAAGGTCTTGGTTTTAGTTTATAAAACCCTCCATGGCTTGGGACCGGACTACTTGGCAGAGCGTATCGCTCAGCGATCAACCTCGGCCCGTCCTGTTCGGCAGGTGCGAGCGCACTTGCTTCGGGTCGCCACTCCTCGTGAAGCCCGGAGGACGAGTACTCGGACCCGGGCTTTCTCAGTGGCGGCCCCCAGCCTCTGGAACTCCATCCCCAGAGAAGTGCGTTCTGCAGAGTCCCTGCTGGCCTTCCGGAAGGCGTTAAAGACCTATCTTTTCCGGGAGGCCTTCGGCGATCCTTAACTGACTTTTTTTTTTCCCCCGCCATCGCAATTTGTTTTCATTCACAACTGTACAGTGATTGAGGTGCCATAAGGTTTTTAACTTCTGTTTTATTGTTATTATTATCTGCTCTACTTGTGTCTTTTATTGTAATTTTATGGCTTTGGTAGCCTTGTAAGCCGCTTAGAGTACACTTTGTAGATAAGCGGGGTATAAATGCAACAAATAAATAAATAAATAAATAAATCAAATACTACTTTTAATGTAGCTTTTTCCCTTCTCAGGCACAAACTGAGTAGACCCACTGAAAGTAATGTTACACGGGTCAATCTCATGCCTAACTGCAGTCCTGTGGCTCTAAGTACAACAAGGTCTGGAACCAACCTTACGAAACAAAAACAACGGAAGAGAAAATAAAGTAGTGTGCCATTAATTCTCAGCTGCATAGAATAACATTATCCCCTGAAGAGTAATCAGCTAAAGCCTCCTGTCTGTTGTTCAGTCATTCAGTCATGTCCAACTCTTTGTGACCCCATGGACCAGAGCAGAGTTTGATCAAGTCCATGTTGGTTGCATTGATGACACCATCCAACCATGTCATTCTCTGCCATCGCCTTTTCCTTTTGCCTTCACTGTTTCCCAGCATCTCAAATTTATTACTCTCTGGCAGAACCCAACTTAGTTAACAGCTCCCAGAGTGATAGCCTAGGAGTGATGGTAAATCTTTGGCACTCCAGATGTTTTGGACCACAACTCCCAGAATCCCAAACCCATGTTGCAAATGACAAAGGACTGTGGGAGTACTGGTCCAAAACATCTGGAGTGCCAAAAGCTTGCAACCACTGGCCTAGGACAACAACCTCTGACTATTGTTACTTCTGCCACTAAAACATGATCTAACGTTGCTGCCGTTTTCTCAAGAAAATGTGTTATAATAAGTAATGCTTACTGTTCCATCAGTACTAACACTTTGTTCTGCAGTTTCTGATTGAGTTCAGATCACTGGTAATGTGTCACAATTTGAAACTTAGAATAATTACCTTTTTTGAACTACATTTCCCAAGATCTTCTAGCATGCATGGTCACTAGCATTCGAAAGCAGCAGATGTGAGGTTTTTTAAAGGTAATTTTTCCAAGTTGTAAATTTTATCTGTGAGGATTGCAGCAGTGAAAGGAAAGAAGAAAGGCACATTTACATGCCCAAAGTAAGGGGATTGAAGGCAAAGCCACTGATCCCTGCTCTATATTGCACCAGGAACTTTAAAGGTATAGGATGAATCTGGGTTGTAAGACATCACTTTGGGCTCGGTCCCACATCCCTTTAAAAGCAGTCTAAATTACCAGATAAACTGTCTAAAAATGCCGTCCCCACAGCCACCGGGCTTTTTGGAAAAAAAGAAAAAAGAAAACCCAATAATGCTCCCTTAAGCGAGGTTTATGTCACTCACCAACGAGGTAAGGAATTTTTTGCCTCGCTTTGAAAATCCAGCTTTTAAGGAGGCAGACGCCATGGGACCATGCAGATTATCCAGGTTTCTTTTTCTTTCTTTATTTGGCTGTTCCTGGGGCTGATGGGCTGTGGGTTTTTTAATTTATTTTCACCTTCGGAGAAACAGGAAGCTCTATCCGGTCCTACAAGCATTAATTTCCCCCAGAGAAGTGGTCCTTTTTTTTTAAATGCTAGCGCCACCTTCTGGCCAAGAGGGCTGAACTGCACTTTAAAATAAAAAAGCAGCTTTTCACGTGAGAACTCTTGTTCCACATATTAAATCACATGATGGGACAAACAGGAAAAGCCGGACCTTCAGAAGATCAGGATCGAAACCCAGGTGTGACCATGTTATGATCTCGAGGGGAATATTTCCCTTAAAAACCCAATAAAGGGGTTAACTTATAATTTTCTTAATGGAGGGCTGATGTTTTTCCAAGTATTCCAGGAAGCAAACTGAAATCAATTTGGAAGATTCAGCTGAAAAGCCTGATAGTAACATGGAGGAGAAAGCCAAAAATAGACATGCTTTTTTTTTTAACTCTCAGCTTCACACTGAGCTCAGCCTTGTTCTGTTCTGACAGTGAACATCTAACAAAGTCTTCCAGCAAAATGACACAGTTAAGGATGCTGTAAGAATTTCTCAAGCATAATGCCAACAGGAACTTCTTTCAGCTCCACTAAGCATTGACCTGCAGAACGACAGCTCTAGAGCACAGCCTGTGCTAAACTTAGCACGATGGCAATTCTTTCAGATGAATGCCTTGAAGGGAGAGGATCAGCCAATGCTCACAGCACTTTTAATGGTGCTATTACCTATTTAATTTGCTCCTTACACAAACACACAAAATGGTGGTTTTCTCTTTTCCTTCTTGGTTTTACAATCATAAAGCTAAGTGATAGGCAGTTCTAAATGTTCTACTTCCTGTATATGCTCCAGTTTATTTTCCAGTAGTAACAAGACCTCCCCATGCCCCCATGCCCCCTTTCCATCCATATTCCCCAGTGCCCACTTAAACGGAAGCCTATGCTAGGCTCCATACCATCTAATTCACCTCTACCTTGCTTTGAAACCATTATAGAAGTGCCCCAATGCAACAACTCAGCAGGCTAAACCTTACTATCACAAATAGCTGGTACAGAACACAGAGATGTATGTGACGTTGAATAAGCTGCAATTCAAAACCATGCACTGTGGAGTGAAGACACGTGCCTCTGGGTTTCCTGAGATAGCTGCAACTCTTACTATGCAGTACTAGAAAGCAGGGAGGAGGAGGAGGAGGAGGAGGAGGAGGAGGAGAAAATATTAATCAGATTACAGAAGCAGTTTATAGAACCATAGCAATAATAAAGTTGGAAGGGACCTATAAGGGCCCTTGAGTCTGACCCCTGCCCATTCTGACCCTTCTAGGCAGGGCTTTAGAGCAGGGAGTTCATTCCACGTATGGCAACCAATATTTATTTATTTTATTTATTTTTGCATTTATATGCCGCTCTATTGATTCAAGTGGCCCTACTCTAATTTGAGTAGGATCAATGGAACTCACAAAGGAGTTGACTCACTAAATATCAGACCTTCTTCCAGCCTCTTATTGCATGCCCAGTTGTCTTTCCAAACCCAGCACTTGCCATTCTGATTGTCTCCAGGTGCCACAGTCAATGGTCATGCTTGGGAGGATGCGAGCTATAGTCCAGAAAGGGAGGGAGGGAGGATGTCTGTTCCTACTTTTGAAAAACAATGTTTGCCTATATTAAATGGTTCAAGTGGAAGCTGTAAGCTACTCAAAAAAGGGAGTCACCACTCCTGAAGACTTCCAGAAACTGTTGTTTGTCTTCTTTATCAGAAAAAGAGGTGGCCAGAAGACGTGTAGTGGGGCTCAAAACCAATTTAGGAGCACACGTGGCCCAAGAACTCCATTTTGCCCACTCCTGCTCCAAAGGGAGAAAGCGCCATCAGACTTCCTCCAATATAGTACCCTGGAGATTGCTTGAACTTTAACTCCCACACTACCCTTCCCCCACTGAGTGTGACCAATGGCCCTGCTGCTAGAGATTACATTAGCTGTAATTTAGCAGAGTGTCAGGCTGGGCAAGGTTGCTTGCTTTATGCCTTTCACATATATGTGTTTCTTAACCCGATTAACTGTGTACCAAGCTATTAAAAGACATCCTTTGCTAAAAGGGGCATCCATAATCCTTAGAAACCCATGTGCTGTCTAAATTTACATGTGAACAGGGATTAGATGGCCCTGAAAAAGAAGTCCTAAGGCTTCTTTAAGGCAAGAACAAAAGGAGGATTAGGACAAGGGGGGGAACATGATCCAGTCAAATGTTCTAGAGATCTCTTCCGATTAATTAGGCCCACGCTGAGAAAACACTCTCTCTTTCTCTGTTCTGACAACGATACTGCCTCACAGAAGTGTGCAGACCAACCCATCACATGACGTTCAGTTCATCCTTTGTGGAGGAGATTGGAAGAGTTTTATGAACTTTCTTTCCCATCCATCCATCACACAGAGGCCACTGAGATATGCATGGAAGATCTGTCTCACCATATAGATTAACCAAAATCACAAGCATGGGTAATATAATAGACAAACCAGAACCTTAACATCCATGGCCAGCCCCAGTGATTTTGCTGTCTGAGGTGAAAGACAAGATTGCCCCCACCAAATTCCATTTTACAGGGATGTGTCTTCTCTTCAGCAAACAGCTGGGGGTGGAAGGCCAACATAAGAAACAAAAAGAGGACATTTTCCCTCTTTCCATACTGATTATGGTTTATCTTCTTGCCTATAGACAACAATTCCCACAGACTTTAGCCAGGATACTGAGACCTGGCATTCCCATTTCCATCATCCACTGGTGGAAACTGTCACCACACTAGGCCTAATAGGAAGGAAGGCCCTTAATGTTTCAGAGTCAAAATCCTGTTGCTTACTGTAGTACATCACATTACAATAGGCCCACTGAATTAATCACGATTTCGGTAAATTCTATTGATTCAAGTGGCCCTACTCTAATTTGAACTTCCTTTAACACACTATGGGTGTTTATACACAACCCCTAAGCTCCGCTGCAAATGTCTGCAAGCTCCGGAGCTTAAAAATGTTTCCCCACCAGCTCTGGAGTTTGCAGACAATTAAGTGCGACCCCGCCCACTTTAGCGCGACCCAGCACACTTTTCTTGTACCTTCTCTTTGGAGGTGAAAAATCTTTGATCCGGTGCAACGATAGTGAGTGCAGGGCTCTCCTCGCTTCTGTTTGCTGCTTTTTGGCTCCCGCCCCTTTAAGAGCTACTTTTACAGAGATGAGAGGCAGAACGAGGTGAATGGCATGCTTTTCTTTCTCTTTTTCTCCCTCCCTCACGCAGCCAGCAACCAGGAAGTACGGAGGGGGGTGGGGACAGAGGAAGAGCGACGAACCCCTAAGATCTCTGGTCTGAATTTAAGTGGCCAGCGGATCTTAGGGGTCGTGTAAAAAGGCCCTAAGTCACAGATAGGATCAATGGAACTCACAGAGGAGTTGACTCACTAAATACTCATGGCATCAGTGGATCTAAGCCATGTTTGCAACTACAGGTAGAAGCAGATTTGAGCCATTTTCCTCACATTTACATTAACTGCAGTAGTGAATCAAAGTGTTCTGCTTATATACCACCCCAAAGTGATTAAAACACTATCTGGGTGGTTTACAATTTATTTATGAAGGCTACATATTGCTGCCCCCACACAGTGAGCTGGGTACTCATTTACTGACCTCAAAAAGAGAAAAGGCTGAGTCAACCACAAGCCAGCTACCTGGGATTGAACCCCAGGTCGTGAGCACAGTTATAGCTGCAGTACAGCAGTTTAACTTCCTAAAGGAAACTTCAAATCCAAATGCACATAAGGTCCACTCACATTACATTAAGTTTTATGCAGGGGGAACCCTCCTTGTTAAGATATAGAAATAAGATGGAAAAAATGGAGAAAGGAAAGAACAAGAGAGAAAGGAAAGGTGGAGTAAAAATACTCTAAAATAAATAAATAATAAATACTAAACCAGGTAATTTAGTGCTATCTGCATGTTTTTGACTACAACCCCCCTAATTCCTGACCACTGGCCATGCTACCAGGCATTCATGGGAGTTGTAGTAAAAAGCAAATCTAGAGTGTAACAGATCATCCAGCTCTATGCTGAACAAATGCTTTCTGGTGGGAAGAAAAATAAGCCACTGAATTACTTGAACAAAAATTACTGTTACCAGCTATTAATCATCTCTGCCTAATCTTGTATGCTACAAGGTTTCTAGGACAGGTCATATATAACACCCTATTATGTTTTGGTCCCAGTTATATCCAAATGATTTGTATATTGCAGTTTTATTTTTGCAATGAAGCTTAATGCAATGAATCTAAGGATATAAATAAAGCAACATCAGCCCTGGCTATGAACTACAAATCACTGAAACAAAATACCCCAGCTAAGTCCCTTTAGCCATGCTGACAATCAGGCAACTGAATCAATTTAAACCCAAATGCCTCAAAAAAAAAACTAGGGAATGAGATGTCATCAATGATATATGGGAAAAAGAAAAGGCAGACCCATGTCATATTTCTCCCACATCTCCCTCCAACATTGAGGCTGAGAGATGCCAGGGATGACACTATGACATCATAGCACAGGTGAATGTGCCTATGTAAAACAATGGGATTAGACCAGGCATGTCCAAACTTCGGCCCTCCTGATGTTTTGGCCCACAACTCCCAGAATTCTAAACTTAGCTTGCCAATGACCAAGGACTGTGGGAGATGTGGTCCAAAACATCTGGAGGGCCAAAGTTTGGCCATGCCTGGCTTAGACGTACTGCAGCTCCCCCTCCTCTCCCCCTACCCCACCCTACCCCCCACAGATGTTCTTTGGTTGCAGCTCTCTGCATTCTTCACTATGAACGATTGCCACTAAGCCTGACAGGAGCTGCAGTCCAACAAGAGGGCCTGGAAGGCTGCACTCGGCCCATCTCTTATCACATGGAAGCTACCTGTTTGGGGCAGCTTCACTGCATCAGGAGTTACCAACCTGGCTCTAACTGCCCCTTAAACCTTTAAGCAACTTGCCTGCTGTACCTGAAAAAAAACTGCTCGGAAGGCTACACCTAGAAATCTGTACATTCAGGGCCAGCTCCTAATAATGTAGATAAGGCCTCCATGTCTCCCTTTTTACCTCATGCAGCAGCACCCCACCCTCCATTACTATTAGCCTCCTAGAAAAAAAGTCTGTATTTCCCTGCTGTTGGGCAAACAGCAGTTTTGTGAGGTGGGGTTTGCATCATAGGGCAGGAACACACAATCTAACCGAGAATCTTTCACAGAAAACAACAGTAACACTTTTGTTAGCACTTGTCAGAAGGCAGTCGTGGCAAACTGTTTCAGAATATTTTGTGCTTCAAAAACCCAACGATCACGCCCTTATTTCAAAAGGAAAAAGGAATGTTTCCCTTATTACTGTGCATTTAATACAGTGTGACATTTAACTCGAAGGAAGCCAAGGAATCTGCAATATACAATCTACATACAAGTAACTATCTCCTTTCCTGCTTATTAATAAATTAATAAAAAGGCTTTTGTTAGCATCTCGTCCATATGTCAGGACTGAATAAACTTCTACCTTGTTACCTAGGAGACAGCAGGTGTGTTAGTATAGCATGGGGACTTTCTGAGATCCTCAAGAGACCATATGAGTATAAGCTACAGCATAACAAAGAATTACATGGCTCCAGATAACTCTCTTTTCTAAGCATCTAGCTTTACTGTCATTTAAGATTGGCATTTGGCCACAGTTTTTATGGAGCTGAACTGAAAAGCAGACTTATAAATACATAAAGCAACAAATAAAAATGTTTCAGAGGCCCTGCTCATAACTGGTCCAAATAAAGTACTTATGGGAAGACACTGTGAATTTTTTTAATGAAAGGTCAATTATCTGAAACCTGAATAGACATTTCTCCCTTCACGCACGCTCTCTGAAAGAGCAACGACATCTTTAACAGGCTTTAATACTGGTTATGGACAATCTTCCACATTTATATTTATATCAGTGTCTTGATTGGTTATTTGTACATCAAGCAGGTAAGCAGCTCATGTACCACCAAGGTGACGTAACATTCACCATCTTGGAGAAGGAAGGTGTTTGATAAGGCAGGAAGTCAGCTGAAGAATAGCAAGACAACCTGTGAGAAGTTTATCATTCTCACTCATCCTTAATATTCTACAATGTAATCTAACAATGATAAATAAAAAATGCTTTTCAAGCTGTTTAAGAACTGAGGAGATATAACGCAAAAACACAACAGACAGTTGGGGTCCTAAACATATAGAAAAACTCCACAGGTAAAGACAGCACTCCTCCTCAGATATAATTCTGAATGCACATTCATACACCGAGAGGAAGAGAGAGAGATAACTAAGGGCGCTTTTACACGACCCCTAAGATCTGCTGACAACTTAAATTCGGACTAGAGATCTTGGGGGTTTGTCGCTCTTCCTGCGTTCCCACCCCTCCGCACTCCATTGTTCCTGTCTGCGTGAGGGGAGGGAGAAAAAAAGGGAGGAAAAAATGCAGGCTCACCTCCGTCTGCCGGTGGAAGCTGCCTCGAGCCCCCACCCCCCGGTCGTCGTGATTCCTATCTCTGAAAGGGGCAGGGGGGACAAAAAAACAAACACAAGGTGAGGAGAGCCCGGCACTCACTGCTTTACATCCGCATCAGAAATGTTTCACCTTCGGAGACCAGGTACTTGAAAAGTGCGCTGGGACGCGCTTTGGTGGGCATGGTCATACTTAAATTTTTTTTAAGTCCTGAGCTGGTGGGAAAACATTTTTAAGCTCTGGATCTGGGAGCCCTTTGCCTCGGATTTTAGGGGTCGTGTAAAAGGAAGCAGATCTAGCACAATCCTTCTGCTGCATATTTCCTTGAATTCCTATTTAGTAGGGATATTCAGTTATTCACATGCAATGGACTCTATGTTTACGCCTTCTCCCAAATGTATATATGCTCAGATCTGAGCATTATTTGAATGTTCAGAAACGGCTAATCTGAAAGTATGAGTAGGGGAAATTTCTAGCCCCACCTCCTGTCACAGTCTCCACCGGGAGATGACCACCTAGAGAAGATAGCTTCTGTTATACATGGAGGTTCTCCACACTACTGGGGAACCTGAAAAATCAGGGTTCCTAATCATGCGAAACTCAACATCAAGCAGAAGGCTTGTTCTTCACAAGGTTGCTCCCCTTAAGGAGACTGTGGCAGGCTGGGGTTTAGGGCTAGAACGCTTTCTCCCTGGTTAAACTTTCAAATTAAGACTCCTTCCTCCCTCACATGCCTGGATAGCTCTTGCATCTGTATCCTGGACTTAAGAGGGTCATTGAAACTCATATAAATCAGGAATGAACACAGAGATTCTCAAGAGCACATGCGCATGCATGTTCAGGTTTTATTCCAACTGTTTAAGCAAAAGTGAGTAACAAAGAGCAACAACATGAAATATCCTAATGCCGTGACATTATACTGGATACCAAAATAAACGAATTCTGAGGGGCCCTAAATATCTCTCCATACCTATGGTGGGTAGTGACAGACCGGGACTCAGGAGGTCTGGGTTCAAATACCTGTTTAACCATGGAGAGTCACTATGGGCGTTTATACATGACCCCTAAACTCCGGGGCAAATGACTCCCATGTTTACCCACCAGCTCCGGAGTTAACAGGAAATTAAGTGCGACCCCGCCCACTTTAGCGCGTCCCAGCGCAGCTTTCAGGTACCTGCTCTTTGGAGGTGAAAATTATTTGATCCGGTGTAAGAATAGTGAGTGCGGGGCTCTCATTGCTTCTGTTTGTTGTTTTTTGGCTCCTGCCCCTTTAAGAGCTACTTTTACAGAGACGAGAGGCAGAACGAGGTGAGCGGCATGCTTTTCTTTCTCTTTTTCTCCCTCCCCTCACGCAGCCAGCAGCCAGGAAGTGCGGAGGGGGGTGGGGACACAGGAAGAGTGATGAACCCCTAAGATCTCTGGTCCAAATTTAAGTGGCCAGCGGATCTTAGGGGTTGTGTAAAAAGGCCCAATGAGTTTGGAACTGGTAACACCACTCCCTAAATATCTCTTTTACCTTGAAAATCCTAATAGAATTGTTATAAGTCAGTTCCGACTTGACAGCATGTAACTGACTCACTCTGAGTCTCCACATACACCAACTACAGATGGGCACAAAATGGCAAAATAGTGTTTCATTTTGTTTCATTTCTATAGTTTTGTTTAGTTTTGTTTGTAACATTTTTAAGTAGTTTCATTATGAAATGAAATGAAATTAAACACTATGCTTCCCTGCCAAAATGGCAGGAAGCTTCATTGAGCGATTCTACGTAATCCCCTGAATTTCGGAAAGGTTTGGGGGTCAGGAAGCTGGGTTATGAAGCTTCAAAGGGGGTGCCCCTAGGAAAAAATCTTTCTATTGGAATTGGAAGCCAAGCCAGAGCTCACCTGTGGCTTGGCATCCAAAATTCCGATTCCAATTAGAAAGATTTTTTCCTAGGGGCACCCCCTTTGGAGCTTCATAACTCAGATCCCTGACCCCCAAACCTTTCCAGATTTTGAGGGCTTTCTGGGAAGAGCTTGCCTTTCCCTGCCATTGATTCCTCTGGGGCAAATTGTTTTGTTCTAGAGGGGGAAATGGTGTTTCATGATGAGATGAAATGAAACATGTCCTACTGTTTCATTAAGTAACAAAGTAATTTGTTACATAACGAAACTACGAAATAGTTTCATTTTTTTGTGCCCATCTCTAACACCAACTTTTTCTAGCTGTCTGTCTGTCTGTCTGTCTGTCTGTCTTTCTCTCTGTCTCTCTATCTCTCTATCTTTGGACATGGGAGGGCTCTGTTCTTCAAAATGTTGTCCTCCACATATGAAGAACAAAAAGTAAGGTTCCTTCCCATCACTGTTTTTATACTCCACAGGAACAGAACATCTGGATAAGTCTTCCTCCTCACAGAAATCACCTTGCTGGCCACGTCCACCTAGGCAACAGGTCAGCCAGAATTTCTTTCTTTGGGTGCTGTCAAGCCCCCTCTCCTGCACCCAATAATTTATTTTGTAAGGAGGTAAGAGAAGCCTCAAGTTGTGTAAGCAAGACCCACCACTGCCCTCCTTAAAGATGCTTCAGTGAGTTATTCCTAGAGTCCTGGCTAGTTTAGTTAGCAAATGTTATTTTCAAAGCAACTCGTTATTTCTGTCCTTCTCTCCATGTGGTCTTTAATAAATGTTTTGAATCGGAAACAAAACTCATTTGCTCCCCCAGTCTGAGGCTCAGTTTCACCCACGGGTTAACCAAGCCAACCTCAGCAGCAAGGAAGTCTCTTGGCTTCCACAAGTGTGTAACTCAGGATCTGTGTTAAAAACAACGAGTGGTGATGGCAGTACCTTTGAAATAATGGATAGACGATGTGTAGCTTCTGATAGTGTTGGCAGTGCAGACAGAGCCCACCTGCCTCTTTTGAGGTGGTTGATATCATTTATAAAAATTATCAACTGATAAGCAATACCTAATGGCAGTGTTTTGTGGAGCCTCGTTTGTGACAAATTTTAAATGTGGCATTATTAGTAATTTTGAAGAGAATGGTGCATTATTGAAATGAACTGGTATGAGAGTGTTCTTTGCAATTATGTATCCTTCTGCAGTCAACTTACTACTTTGAAAAAAATTACCGCTACTAGTAGTATTAATAACACATATGTAGCAACTGTGAAATTATGAAACCAGGTATATGCCTCATCCCTTTTACACCTCATTCCTCTGTCAATTTTAATTATTTTTTGACCCTGACTTAATTTGGTCATGGTTAGATTTTCTATCAGAAAAGAATTTCAAGCCAGTTGATTAACGAGGATCTTAAACCCATTTCAGGCAGGGGAAAGGGAGATCCAACAGAGGAGCGAGAGAAGAGAAAGGACCTCCCAGTCTCTTTGGTCACCCACCCCCACCAAGCTTGGAAGCAGTGGCATAGCATGGGGGTGCGGAGAGGCATAAACATTCTTAAGGATGCATGGGCCACCCCACCTGGCAGACCCCCCCCCATGGCCACTCCTTGCACTCTTCTTCCCCCTCCTGGCAGTACAGAGTCTGAGCTGCCAGGGGGCACTGTGCCCACCACTGCCACCAGCACAGACCTCAAACAACTCTGTGGCCACTTCATGGAACCACCCTAAGAGCTTCTCCCACCACACCACTCCACACTTTGTGTGGGAGCACGTGACCTGCACTCTGCAATCCCTGCCTTGCCAGGGGTGCCCTAGGTGCTGGAAATCCACACTATGCCACCATCCTGAAGAGGGCACCCAAACTAGACCCAGAGGTATTCTGCTACCAAAAAGCCTACACTTTGGGGGAGTATACACTAATTCAAGCTACATGCAGAGATTTCATCCAACCACTGAGCAGTGAAAAAATGAAACCGCCTTGAATCCCAAAAATGTTTCAGAAGTTAATAGAAGGAAAGCCCACTGCATTAACCAGTACTTTGGGGCTCCTCTTCTACCTGACCTTTTCTTATCTTTTCTGGCCCTCAGAAGAACTTTCTAGCAAAAAGAACTGGGAGGTTCCTAGATCCATTTGCTTTCTTCTTCCTCTCCCCATCCCATGTTTAATGTTGTGTGTATCTTTCCTCTTCCCCCACCCCCAATCTTTTTTCTTGTTATATTGTAAGTTTTAGACTGAAAGGCCAAGAGCAGCTTTAGAAGCTTTTTATGTAAGGAAGTAGTGCTTATAAAACATTACATACATACATACATACATACATACATACATACATACATACATACATACATACATACATACATACATACATACATACCAACTCACCAATGGGAATGGTCCAGAAGATTTTTTATATTTGATATTGACTTGCAATGGCTTATTTTGTTGGGGAGCTGTATTGCTCTAAAAACTTTCAGGTTAAAATCAGTAAAACTTAAATGTTAGACATTGTTGCTATGAACATTAAAAAGTGGAGGCATATAACTTGTGGACTATAATTCCACTGCCTCCTCCTCTCTTTGAAGAGACATTTCATTTACATCCCCAGAAGGAATCTCCTATCCCAGTCATGTTTGTGTTAAATTGCCAACAGATAATCCACTTTCCCATTACTTTCTATGGGAAACGTTTGTTTGACTTAAGTCATGTTTGACAATGAGTTAATGATGTAAGTCAAGGTTACATACATACATACATACATACATACCAACTCACCAATGGGAATGGTCCAGAAGATTTTTTTATATTTGATATTGACTTGCAATGGATTATTTTGTTATTGCAAAACTTTGTGGAAAGAGTTGCATCCATAAAGGTAGGATACAGTGAGTTTAACAAACTAATTAATTAACACCATAGAAAGCATGCCTGTTTCTCAAGATGGTGCAAGCCTGCGGAAACACTTGTTTCTGCATCCATTGAAAAAGTGTGGTGGTAGAAATGAATCCCATTGGCCATGAAAATGGAGCTGCAAGATTAAATCCCAATTAATTCCAAATCAGTATGAGTAACCAAGTATTAAAATGGCAACTGATTGCCAGGCTTTTGCTACAACTGAAAGGTATATCAAATAGAGATGTTGTTAATGGGACACATTCTGATTTATTCATCAAGACATTGATCAAGGATATACCCCTGCGTTTGTGACTAAAATGAAACATCATGGCCAGGATCCGGAGGTATTTTTTGGTGGACCCACTACTTCTGCTACCAGAATTGGGCTTTTCTTCGCCTTCCTTTTGGAACCATACCCAGTGCCCCCCCGCCCCCACCGCCACCACCGAAAAAATACACAGGCCCAGTGAGTTTCAAGCAATGGGATCAATCAGCCTCCAGTGCCTTGCAAAGCAAGGGCCCCACTCTGCAACCACTCTGAAGTTGCACTGTGGAGCAGCCAAACTGCATCTCAACAATGTTCATCATACAAGTGTGTTTCCACTGGCAGTACCATTCAAATCTAACCCACCCTCTTGTAACATTAAATTATTCATCAAGTATCTATTGGTACTTTAAAACTATTCTCCTCTCTCTCTCTCTCTCTCTCTCTCTCTCTCTCTCTCTCTCTCTCTCTCTCTCTCTCTCTCTCTCTCTGTGTGTGTGTGTGTGTGTGTGTGTGTGAGAGAGAGAGAGAGAGAGAGAGAGAGAGAGAGGAAAGAATCGAAGTGTTTGCAAGTCAAGAGTAGCTTCCCTGATCCACTGGAGAATAGTGGTAAAGTACCAGTGGATCAGGGAAGCTACTCTTGACTTGCAAACACTTCGATTCTTTCCTCTCTCTCTCTCTCTCTCTCTCTCTCTCTCTCTCTCTCTCTGTGTGTGTGTGTGTGTGTGTGTGTGTGTGTGTGTGTGTGTGTGTGTGTGTGTGTGTGTGTGTGTGTGTGTGTGTGTGTGTGTGAGGAAAGAATTGAAGTGTTTGCAAGTCAAGAGCAGCTTCCCCGATCTTCTGTGGAAAAATACGAATCCCTTCAAAAGCAAGAATCCTCCCTTACTTGCTGCAAGAGACAACTGGACATCAGACATCAGCTACTTTTCTTGACAGGCTGGGAGAAGAGCAATGAGACCCCCAAATGTTTATCAGTACAGTGGAGTGGCAGTGGGAACAGCATGCCAACAAAAACATACATTTTGCTCTTGCTTGAAACAGCAAATGGTAAGGTTGGGAAAGGTAGGTAGTATGTTTTCTTATGCAAGGGCAAACTAAATTCCCCAAGCTGAATTCCAAAGTGTTTGCCTGCATAAATTGCAATGCAAATCATGGCAGGGTGATGCATGCTGCAGTTGTCATCTGTCTTATTCTAGTCAGTGCTGGGGAGCCAGCACAAGGTTAATACAGTCTAGATGGGTAAGGAAAACAAAATGAAGAAAGAAAGCACACATACCAAAAAGCTGACTGTCAAATAACACTAGCTCTGCATCTTAATAAACACATACCAAGGCTTTTGATGAACATTCCCCCACACCCTTACATATTGCTGCTGTTTTAGAGGTGTGTTGTCCACAAACATATGCTGCAACCATTCTGGCATTTTGCCACAATATTTACTCCTCCTCAGTGTTTTAAATCCACCACCACACCACCCTCAATCCTCAGGGCAGAAGTCTATTTCTTTAACACATGTATAGCCTCCAAAAATCTCAAGGCATCCTCTTACTACGTTCACACAACAATGCCAGGAGGCAGGTAGGCTAGACCAAGTCAGAGTGATCGCCAAAGGTCATTCCCCACTATGCTTCATTACTGAGAAGCCATTCAAACCCAGATTTCCCCAGTCACCTCCAGAAATACCTAACATGTTTTAAAGCCCATACAAAATACAAAAGGAAAAACAGTGGCATATACCACCTTTTCGCACTACAGCAAGTCCATGAAGGGATGGGGTGGGGATGACGTTGCCCTAAACAGTTCCTTCCATGCAATCATCAGAATCCCAGAAGTCCTAACCCAATATTGGACCACAAAATAATTGAACAAATTGCAAGTTTTCATGGAGAAAACCCCACTTCTTCAGGCTTAGCACAGCCTCTTCATGGACAGTGCAAAAAACAAACAAACCTGTAGACAAAAGTCCAAAAATAGATCGTATTTGTCTGTGACAGATTATGTCAGTTGTTTGATTATTTAGTGCTGCAATAAAAGTATCACCTATTCTGACATTTATGTAATCCCAGAGACCACAATGTCTTTCCTTTCTTCTAACCCAATATCATATTGGATGACCCTTAGGTTGTACAGTATATGTTGATTCTTGTGAGTCATTTTTAATTTTATGCTGAAAAGAGCATCATGTAAAGTCATGTAATAATGATGACACCAAATACATAACATTACATTAAGAATGAGAACAATGGCTTGCACATTTCCCATGCATGGCCTTGTATACTTCGAGCATTTTAATCCTACAAAGTGCAATCAAGCAAGGACAGTATTGATAGAATGGTTCTCAGGCCATTAGCAGGACTGGAAGTAAAAAGCTCAGAAAGAAAGTTGGGAGTTTTTTTTATAAAATTAAAGATGATGATGCATCTCCACAGGTGTCCTCCAGGTCCAACTTCCTTAACTGGCCCACTCACCTGTCTTTCTGCAACACTGAGATCCTCCTTCTCCCGTGGCGCTCCAATTGAGGCAGGAGTTTTGCCGGCCTGGCCCACCTCCCCAAGCAGCCAACCGGTCTGAGGAGAAGGAGGGACAGGGATTCTCCCCGTGGAGCTGATGAGTGATCAGTTGCTTGAGGAGGTGGGGATGGGATGGCCAAGCTCCTGTCCGGAATGGGGTGCCACAGAAGAACAGGCACTGCACAAAGACCAGTGACTGGGCTGACCAGCCAAAGCGGCTAGGAAATAGCCCCATGTGGTATCTGTGGAGCCATGTGCGGCCTTTTATATGAAGGACGATGAAGGACTTCATGCCCCATCTCTTATCATGTCTATGTGCCACTATGGAGAAGCCCAAAACAGGGCTACCACCATCTCCATGAAGTAGGGAAGCAGGTTTGGGAATGGGACTAGTAGAACAATATAGCTGGAAAAGCTAACACTATGATTTATTTTTCATCATAGTCAGACTATTAGATAGGGGCCCAAATTAAACAGGGCATAAAGTCAATCAGTAGAATAAGCAGTTCCTCATGAGCTGAAAGATTGTCACAGCAAGAACTTGCTTCACTGCACCATTTGCAAACAAGGGTGTGTTGCTTTCCTGTTGGGATTCTGTACCTAAACACAGCTTTGTTTCCAACCATGATGGCTCATGGTTATGATGATCTGCCTAAATCACACTTCTGGACCCACAGTGCATATCAGCTTCTGCTGGCATGCTATCTTTTCTGTAACACATAATTTGGCCCGTAGGTAAGTACATCCCTTGGGTTACAATCTATCGAGCCTATCTAATGATATAGCCATTTCATACAGAAAATTGTATTTTTTAAATAAACACTCCAAATATACGAGGCAAGGAATCATGCCTTCAAAATTACCAGAAGATGATTTTTTTTCCCAGCAGAAACAACCATTCTTTTCACATTGTGCATATATTCCGGCTAAGACAGGGCTCCATGTTGGAATCTGCTGCATGCCAGACATTACCAGAATAAATGCCTGAGAAATGTCACAAACCCCCTCCCCTCCAAAACACAGCTACAGAATTGATTATAAAATTTGTTACCAATGATAGCCACCACTAAATTAATGTGACCTTACTAATGCAAATGGTTGTCAACAGCTGCCCAAAGCCTTCAAAAGCTGTTTAGAAGGGGAAATGTATCAGCTGCAATCTAACTCTTGTTACTCGTTTTACACTGATGCAGTTACTGAAAGCAATTTTTCAGTTGCTGGCTTTCTCAAAACGTTCATGTTAGGATCACCACTTGGAACAATGACCAGGACTCTGATGCTGCAGTCCACCATCAAACTAGCAGCACCACGTTTGGCACCAGCCTAGACAAGCCAGTGGGGCACTTACATCCAAGATCTATAATTCAGGACCTCCGGAGCTCATACTCATGATCAGGTATTTTCATTCATACGTCATCCTAGCAATGGTCCAGGAGGGAGCTGTGAAAATAGAAGTCTAAGGTGGAGGCCTATCATTTTATGGCGTTTCAAGGAGTGGGGCATAGGATGGCTGAATTAGACCTTGAAAGTATAAAATTAATTATGTTCTCATGCTGATGGACCAAATAGTTCATGTGAACTTTTCTTTGCTCTGTGGTTATTTATTCATTTCCTTATTTACTTACTGATTAGATTTATATACCATACCATCTAGCCTATAGGCTACTCTGGGTGGTGTGCAGCAAACTGCAGAACATACAATAAATATTACAGGGTAAATAAGGTAATATACAAATTAAGACATAATAAAACAACAGAGTTATACATATATGGTCAGCAGTATCCACTTTGTTAATAAATAATTAGAAAATAGAAAATAACAAATAACAAATAATAAGTGCCCGCACAGAGCTGAGCTCAAATAAGGAAACAGGCTCCAATGTCATTTTTCCTCCTCCATGGTGCTGGCCTATCAGGAGCTGTGCAAGGACAGGCATCATCCTGCCTCCCTGTCTGACTGGCCAGCACCACAGAGGAGCAAAGATGACATTGGAGCCTGCTTCCTTGTTGGCGCTCAGCTCCATGTGGGCACAGAACAAGGTAAATGATTGGCTGCTTGTGTGTCAGGGGCTTCCAAACACCACCTGGGCTCACTCCAGTAGTCCCAATTACGATCTTCAAAATACAGTACAAGGAAAGCTTGTTTGAAAAACCAGGTTATTAAATAGGTGTTTAACTGTTTCCAGTGAGGCAGCCAGGCTGATTTCTGAGGGCATCTGGTTCCAAGCCAAAGGGGGACTGCTGAGAAAGCCTGATTCCTCAGGAATACTGGGGGCTGCAATACTCATGTCACAGTAGCCTCACTGAACTAAGCCAAACGCAGTTATTCAGTTGAGTCTTGGGGTGGGCATTTCGTTTTGGAGCCAGTAGATTACAAAATGAACCACATGAACCCAGGTGGTGCTTGGAACCATCTGATACACGCGGATCCAATTGCTTTACCTTTCTCGCTGCTGGCATGGAGCTGAGCTGCAAAGAGGAAGCACGCTGCAACACCATCTTTCCTCCTCTGTGGTTGCTGGCTAATCAGTAGCTGTGCAGGGACAGGCATCATCCCGCCTCCCTGTCTGATTGTCCAGCACCCACAAAGGAGGAAAGATTAGGGGAAAATGACGTCACAGCGTGCTTCCTAATTGCAGTTTAACCCCACATGAGCCCAGAGAAAGGTAAAGCAATTGGCTCCACATGTATCAGATGGTTCCGAGCACCACCTGGGTTCGCGTGGTTCGTTTCATAACCTACTGGTTCCAAAATGAAATGCCCTTCCCTAGTGAGTCTTCACTGTTGTATAGAATAGATCCAAAATAACTTACCATTCCTGTTAGAAAAAAACAATAATACAAAATCCCCTATTGGTTTATGACTGTAAATCAATGATTCTTTTACTTCAGAAAATGATATTTGCAGTGTCTTTAATTATATTCTTTAAGCTCTGTTTAAATCAGGTTCTTGAATTTTCCTTTATAATGCCTGGAAATGAAAATACTGGATACTTATTCTGATTGCAAGTGCTACAATTCAAAGTTGAAGAAGTTCTTAAAATCAAGAGATGGCAAAAGAGAGTGCATTAGCCATCCTGTGTATAATAACTAGAATTAGCAGCAGTTGAGCTGCTGTCTCTTTAGAGGTTCATGTAAACAGCAGATATACTGTAGAAATGTACTCACAGGAAGTTTAAGCATCAATGAAGAGAGGTAGGTTGATAATGTCTATCAAAATCAATTTCAGAAGCAGATTCTATCCATGAACTCCTCATCCCAGCAGCACAGACCCCCCTCTAAATACTACCCATTCTTGCCATAAGACCACCTTGTAAAAAAGCAAGACTTTTGAATCTATCTATCTATCTATCTATCTATCTATCTATCTATCTATCTATCTATCTATCTATCTATCTATCTATCTATCTATCTATCTATCTATTTGACTTTTATACCGCTCATCTGGCAGCCAAAGATTGCAAAAAAATTAACAGAATACAATACAGAATCCCATAGGCCCAAGACAGTAAGACAAAAAAAAGTAAAATAGTATTAGCAAAGTAGATAAATAATAATCATCATAACCTTTAAACTCACCTAAAGGATTGAAATATTGTTATTGTTAATATCTATAAGTCTGGATACATACATTCCAAGATGGCTGCGCTGCCCGGGGGAGGAAGGTGTGGGTCTTGATCTCGGGCGGCATGTCGGCCGCCGGTGCCTTTGTCCCCCCCGGGGGTTTTCTTCTTCGGACGGCGGATCGGCCGTCAGTGTGGGTGGGGCATGGGCCCTGGTTTCTCGGGCGGCAGACCGGCCGCCGGGGTGGCACCGTCCCATCGGGACTTGCCATCACGGGCGGTGGCTCGGCCGTCGGCGTTAGCCTGGGGGGGGGCAGCTGCGGCTTATTAATTCCTTGCCGAGCTTTTTGCCCCCCTGGTAGGAGGCTAGCCCCCCCCACCAGCCTCTTGATTGTACCATCTACCTGGGGGGGGTGGGGTTTTCGGCTTTCGGGCGGTATGCCGGCCGCCGGTGCTATCATGCCCCCTTGTGTGACCTGCTTCCCGGGCGGCAGTTCGGCCGTCGGCCTCGGGGGGAGGGGCGCGGAGCCTCAGCTCTCGGGCGGCTAGTCGGCCGCAGGTGTGACAAAGCCTGCTGGGGACTTGTTCCTTCTGGGCATTTGTTTGCCTGTCGGCGCCATCTCTGGGGGGATAGGCGTGGCTACTCCATCTTCCCCGCCTTAATTCCCTGCCCCCACATGCCTGCTACCTACAGGACTCGGCTGAATTCGATTTGCTCTACTGCCTTTCCATCGTCCTGGGGGGCGCTTGGTGTGGTCATGCTCTGGGTCACCGGAAGGATAGACTGATTCCATCGTCATGCCACCTATGAAGTGAGAATTGAACTGGTGCCGCTACCTTTGGCTGTTTGGGAGGCCCCCGACAGCCTTCGTAGGTTGCGGTCTAGCCTTCATTGATGGTCATTGTTAGCGGCAATGACCCTCCCCCCCCTTCCATCAGTAGCCATATGAGAGCTCCATATGTTAATTTTTCTTATCTTATCTTACTTTATTTTATTTTTGTTTATTTTTGCCTGTTTACTTTGTATTTTGTTATCAGTCAATTGTTAGCTATATTTTGTGTTGGTAATTGTATATTCTGCTTGTGTATTCTATTTGATTTGTATTAATTTGGTGTGGGACCCTGACCATCCGAGATCCCATGGAGCCTGCCGGGGGCCCCATTAGGGTGTTGTTGGGCCGCGGGAGGTACGCTCTGGGTCGGCGGGTCGATCGGATAAGGAGAACTCGGGACAGACAATTGCCTGTCCCCCGTTCTGACCCGCCGGCTCACCGCCAAATGGCAGGGATCCAATCCGTCTGCTCCCCCTCCGGCCTGTCCTGTCTGCTGATCAATGCCAGGTCGGTACATAATAAAACCTCACTCATCCACGATTTGATCGTGGATGAGCGTCAGCTCACGGAGACCTGGGTGGGTGAGGGGGGGGGGCTTCTCTCGCCCTCCTTTGCCCCCAGGGTTATCGTGTGCAGCAGTTGGGCAGGTCGGAGGGGCGGGGGGTGGGGTGGCTGTGGTCTACAGGGAATCTTTTTATGTCAGTAGATCCGCGATGCTGGTGAGTCCAGGTTTGGAATGTCTCCACCTTATGGTGGGCCAGAGGGATAGGTTTGGGGTAGTGCTTGTGTACCGTGCTCCCCGCGACCCTGCACTCTCCCTTCCAGAGCTCTCCGAGTTCATCTCGGCGGCATTGTTGAGGTCTCCTCGCCTACTGGTGGTGGGGGACTTCAAACGCCGAGGGTGGGCTGTCTGGAGCAGCTCTGGAATTCATGGAGTCCATGGCCTCCATGAACTTGTCCCAATTAGTCATCGGCCCTACCCATAAGGGTGGACACACCTTGGACCTGGTTTTGCCTCCACATCGCGGGGTTTTGATCTGGGGGTCGGGAGGTTGTTGGCCCGGCCCGTGTCATGGTCAGATCATTATCTGCTGATCTTCTCTGTTGCCGCTGCCACCCAGCCCCGCGGGGAGCCGGGCCCTTCCATCTGGGCCCGCCCTCGAGGGCTCCTGGACCCTGCACGGTTCTCGGAGGCCCTCGGGGGTGTTCCAGACGGCTTGGATGACGATCCGGCCGACTCCTGGTCCAACGGTGGTTTGAGGAGGTGACTGGGGTAGTTGACCGGATCGCCCCCAAGCGCCTGATCCGATGCCGAGCCCGTCCGGCCCCTTGGTTTACCGAGGAGCTGCGGGCGATGAAGCAGGAGCGGAGAAGGCTAGAGAGCAGATGGCGGAACGCTCGGACGGCTCAGAATTGGGCTGCGGTTAAGGCGTACTGGTCGCTATTCTCATGCGATAAGGGCGGCCAGGAGATCTTTTGTCGCCCTGAGAATTGGTGAGGCCTCGAATCGCCAGGCAGAATTGTTCCGGGTGGTCCGAGGCCTCACCAATCCCGGTCCGCCAGGGCCTCCTCCTAGTGATTTCACTAGTGAGTCTTTCGCAGCCTTTTTAAATCTAAGATAGAGGCCATCCGTTCCGAGCTGGACGCCGGTTGCACTGGTCTAGCCTCTGAGGTGGCTGGTGTCGGGCCGCCTCGGTCGCCTCGGTTTGTTGAGTTTGGGGCCGTTACACCTGTGGATGCCTCCAGGGCCCTGGGACATTGCAGGCCTGCGGCCTCTCCGTTCGACCCTTGCCCTTCCTGGCTGATTAAGACCGCAGGGGGAGCATGCCGAAATGGGCTTCACTTATCGCCTCAGCCTCCTTCAGAGACGGGATTTTCCCAGTCTCCTGAAGGAGACGGTGGTGAAGCCCATTATTAAAAAACCCGGCTTGGCTGTGGAATCTGTCCAACTATCGTCCCATAGCCAATGTTCCTTTTTGGGCAAGGTGATTGAGCGAGTCGCCGCCCTGCGTCTCCAGTCGTTCCTGGAGGAGAACCATGTCCTGGATCCCTTCCAGTCCGGGTTCAGGCCGCGTCATGGGACCGAGACAGCCCTGGTCGCTGCTGCATGATGATCTGTTGAGGAGGGCCGACAGGGGTTGTTCTACCCTGCTGGTCCTGCTCAACCTGTCAGCGGCTTTTGATACCGTCGACCACGGTATCCTGCTGGAGCGGCTCTCGGAGGTGGGGATTGGGGGCCAGGCCTTGTGCTGGCTCCGGTCCTTCCTTGAGGCCGCACCCAGCGAGTGAGCTTGGGGGTGAGTTGTCGGCTCCTGGACACTCCCTTGTGGGGTGCCTCAGGGTCATCCCCAATGCTCTTTAACATCTATATGAAGCCGCTGGCTGAGATCATCCGGAGTTATGGAGTCTGCGGTCATCAGTACGCTGATGACACGCAGCTCTATCTCTCCTTTTCCACCGGTGCAGTGGAGGCCGTTCGGACCCTTGACCGTTGCCTGGCTGCGGTTCTGGAATGGACCAGGGCGCACGGACTCAAGCTCAACCCGGCAAGACCGAGGTTATGTTCTTCGGGGTACCTCGGAGGGGTATTGTGGCCCTCTTCCCAGTCTGGGCGGGTCCGCCCTCCAGCTGGCGCAAAGAGTGAGGAATCTGGGCGTCGTCCTGGACCCGGATCTGGCCCTGGAATCCCAGGTGTCGGCCGTGGTCAGGTCGGCCTTTTACCACCTAAGGCTCATCGCCCAGATTCGCCCATACCTCGATGAGGGCTCCTGAGGACTGTGGTACAGGCACTGGTCATGTCGAGGCTGGACTACTGCAACGCTCTTTACATGGGGCTTCCCTTGAACCTTGTCCGGCGATTGCAGCGGGTCCAGAATGCGGCGGCCAGGCTGGTCGTTGGCGCGCGCGCCGCTTGACCGCGCCACCCCATCCTGGCTCGCCTGCACTGGCTACCCGTTGCCTCCCGGATAAGGTTCAAGGTGTTGGTTTTGGTTTACAAAACCCTCCATGGCTTGGCCCCTGCCTATTTGGTGGAGCGTCTTTCCCGACAATCAGATCTAGCCCGACCCACCCGCTCCTCGATGGCCCTTTCACTGAGGACTGTTGCCCCGAGAGAGGCCCGTAAAACAAGAACCCGAGGACGGGCCTTCTCGGTGGCCGCACCAACTTTGTGGAATAAGCTTCCCGGTGAATTACGGCTGGCCCCTTCGCTGGCGTCATTTAGGAAAAACCTAAAAACCTATCTTTTCCGTGACGCCTTTGGTGATCTCTAGGGATCCAACTGTTGTTTTTTTTTTTTTCTTTTTTCCCCCCGCCAATTTATTTATTCTTGGAAACTATTGTTCTTAGCTTTTGTATTGACTTGCTGTTTTATTTTTATTGTTGTAAACCGCCCTGAGTCCTTCTATGGGAAATAGAGCGGTATATAAGTGTAAATAATAAATAATAAATAATAATGGATTCCAGTATTGCAAAATATCACCCACCCGTTCTGAACCTTTGCATTATACACTACTGTTGTTGTTGTTGCTGCTGCTGCTGCTGCTGCTGTTTACCAGGCAATGGGAACAGCTCTGTTCTGTCATGTTTTAAAGGAAAAGATGTACAGAGGAAGTTAGATCTTAGGAAAGTACTTACTCAGAGTTTCTAATTAAGTCAAAAGCCAACAATAGCACCCCCAGGCAAGTGATTAGGGGCTTCCTGACTCAATTGAAAAGATTTTCTCCTAGGGGGACCCCCTTTGGAGTTTAATAACTCAGCCACCTGAACCCCAAACCTCTCCAAATTTCTGGGGCTTACAGGGAGGAGCTTGAGGAAGCTATTCTGCCATTTCCATGCCAAACCAAACCAGAGTTCTGTATTTTCAAGTACATCATATTTTGTTATGTTTATGTATTTGAAAATATGGATTGCAGCCATGTATCAGCACCAAAACCGCAACAGACCTTCATCAAGCTATTCCCTGTAAGCACCCAAAATGTGGGGAGGTTTGGATTTCAAACGAATGAGCTATTAAGCTCCAAAGTGGGTCCCCAAAACTATTAAGCTCCAAAGTGAGTCCCTGTAGCCACTTTTGAGAGTTTGTATGTTGTACACCAGCAATATAGGGGTTAATTTAAGCAGCTTAACTCCTTTGGAGCTTAATAACTCACGCCCCTGAACCCCAAACCTCTCCAAATTTCAGGACCTTACATAGAAGAATACAATGAAGCTACATTGTGATTTCCATGCCAATACATGTCTTGAACCCTACTTTTGAGTACATAATGTTTTGTTATGTTTATGTACTAGAAAATAGAGATCACAGGCATGTAACATCATGGAAATCTCAGGGTAGCTTCTTTGGACTCTCCCCTGTGAGCCCCTGAAATTTGGAAAGGTTTGGGGTAAAAAAATGTTCTTAGCCACTATATAGCTACACAAAAATTGCAACATACCACAGCAGTCTGGTCCCAGCTATTAATCAAAGAGCTGCTATGAATATCCTTCCTGATCTCTCACCAAAAAAAACTTGATTACACACCTAGTCTATGTAACATGTACTGTCCAGAAATATAGGAGGCTGCCTTCTAGTGAGTCACAACACTGTTTTAGCTCAATTGCAGTCAATAATGACAGGCCTAGCTCTGCACCCAAGGGTCTCTCCCACTCCTGACCAGCTCTTCCCTTATGGAAAATGAAAGTGATTCAGACACCAGATACAACAAACTGACAGCAAGGTTGCTTTGATACAAGAGCATTAAAGAAAGACTCTGCTACTAGTCTTGTTAGCATGTTTACATGAGACTGGAAGGGGTGCTATCTTGTTCTTTGCCTCAGGAAGCAAAACATTCTGTGCCAGCTTTAACTGGGAAGACCAGGGATTGAACATGAGACCTTCTACTTACAAAGCATGTATAGCCCAGCTGAGGACATGGTGGCTTAGTGGACTAAGGCTTCCAAAAACTGTCGGCTGCAAAGTCGGCAGCTTGGTGGTTCGAATCTCGGGTGCCACACAGCGGAGCAAGCTCCCACTGTTAATCCCAGCTCCTGCCAACCTAGCAGTTCGAAAGCTAGTAGATAAATTGATACCGCCATAATAATTGGGAAGGTAAAACAGTGTTTCCTTGCAGCCATGCCGGCCATGTGGCCATGGACTTGCACAACACTGGGTCTTTGGCTTGAATACGGAGATGAGCACCCCCTTAGAGTCGGACATGACTAGCATGCATGTGCTTGGGGAACCTTTACCTTTACCTTTCCTAGCTATTATAGAGAAAAAGAGTAACTACATGCAGGATCAAAAGCAGTGTGGTTTTGCTCTGAAAACAAAGCATTTGGGGGAAAGACTTGGGGGAATCACACACAATAGTATGCATGTCATGACCAAATGACATTTCAGACACCACAGAACTCACTCCAGTTTTTACAAAACATCTGTAAATTACACCTTCCCCTGGAGTTCTTACCAACTTCCTCCATGGCTGTGGTTTCCTTTCTTACTTTCCTTGTGCTCTTAATTTTAAAACAGAAACTCTTTGCACCCAGATGATCAGTCCAGCCCGTCTATGATTTCCCAGTGCCTCAATAAGAAAACCTGTGAAGTGGATCCACTTAAATCATTTATTTCATAAAAGAAACTTATTATTTAGTTCAGCAATCTGCCTGAGCCTAAGGCTCATGCATATGTGATGCTGTTTATTTCTCTTTCAAAAAGAAAGCTCTCACTGTATTTTCATTTATATGTCGTCTAATGGGCCAAGATGCGCTTGAGGACCCCAGCTTAAATTGTGAGCAATTAGCTACACGGATGAAAATGCACAGATTCACACCATCAGAATCCTAGCAATCTTCCCTCCATTTTCTAACAGGTGGCTAACTGCATTTTGGCATTTCCCACTTGCCACAATGTTCCAGTAAGCTGTCTCTCAGGTACATTAAACTCTGTACTTGCTTCATATAACACAGGACTATTTTTCAAAATGAAGTGAGGGGATTTTTAAAAAAATGCATTTTATACAAGTTTTCATTTCAAGGAAGTCATCCTAACTTTAACTGCAGTAGTAGAAATGACAAGACACTAAGCATACACTTCTTCCAACATACATGCTGCTCTGGAACAGAGGTCATCTCAATGTTGATAAGACTTTAGGAAGCAAAGTTTATTTCTAGTTTCTGTTGACCAAGGGCAAAACCTGACAATACTGTATGTTACCACGGTTTTTACAGAGGTGCTCTTCCAAGTGGTGAAAAAATGTCTGTTACGCATGACACATGATTTAGTTCAACTTTGTATCTTGCATGTAGCTTCCTTTGCTTTGTAATTGATCACTAGAAGGTAAACATGATATTTTTTATTTTATTTTCTGCAAGTATGATTGGTTGAAGATGTATCTCTGAGGAAATTCTGTTGTGAGGAGAGCAGTTTAATCGAAGGTAGCACACATTCACTTTAACTACTTTGAACTAATAGTGTCACTAACAGAAAAACACCTGAGATAACAAAATGAGGACAATCAGAAAGGTAGAATGAATGCTGCAGTGCAGAATATTTCTGCACTTTGTAGCTTTACATCTAAGCAATAGATGCCACATTTGTAGCTTCTCTCTGTCACCTGGCCCTCTCTAGCTTAACCTTTCATGATCTCCTCCTGTAGTTGGGTACAAGGCCAAGATTTCCCATGGCAGGCAGGAGAAGGGGGTGGCAGGATAGAGGGAGTAGAAAAAGTCACACCTCCTGCATATCCTGCTTAGTTTGATCCAGGGTCCAAAGTAGCGATCTAAGCTGTTATACCAGGCCTGCACAATGCGTCGACTGTAGGTGACCAGTAGCCTGCAGGGCTGTCGGAAGTAGCCCACCAGGTCTCCGTCAGCCTCCTGATCCACTGCCAGTGGTGGCATGTTTGGAGCAGGCCTAGGCTGGCCCCTTGTGTGCACTCCACCCTCTCTGGCGAGAATGCAGCTTGGGAGGATTGAAGATGGTGTCTGGAGTCAAGCTCCTTTAGTGAGCTCCTCCGGTGCTTAAGTTTTTAACAGTTTTTTAACTGTTTTAACTATTTTTAACTGTTTTACTTCAATCAATATGCTCCTACTGAAGTCCTGCTTATCCTGAACTTTGCACTTTTGAATTTTACTCTTTAATGAGTTGGTGTAAGTAATACACTCATAAATAATACAACCTTGCCGAGCTCTTTCGCTGAGGAAGCCATGACCATACAGGGAAACCCTGGCTGGACTAAATTGAGGAATGTGGTCCGATACAGGCAAGACAACTTTCTTTCAATAATCATCTCCAACTCCCAACAAGGCTCTGTTATCGTCCCTCAGATGTTTAGGAGGCTTACTTGGGAGTATTTTGTAATCATCTAGGAGTATCCTGGAGGAGGCTCCCTCAAAGATTAAGACTCTGTGACTTTAACAGTGAATTAGGGTCAATGGGCCGTGGCAAGCATTCAAGAGCTACTGATGAGGGCAGCTCCCCCCCCCCTCAAGATCCAAACAACCCTAGATAGATTCCTTTTCCCCAACTGATCATAACATGAAGGAGGGAGTGAGGAATGCAGTGGAAAAACAAAACAGTTTTCATCTCCTTGACGCTTTGATGACTGGAACTCATGAGAGGAAACATCTCCCGGGGTCCCTTTCGGAGGCAGAAAACGAGGTGGAGAAAGAACTGGGGGGGGAATATCGGGAAGTTCCCCTTTCAGATGCTTTGGCACTGCCTCCGTTCTCTTCTAAACAAGATTCTTTAAAGCAAAATGCACAACAATATGGAGCAGTGTCTGACCAAATACATTTAATAATCAGGACCTTGTGCTGCATTTTCAAGAACATAAAAGAAATTTCATCGTATTTGGATAAGCTTTCGCAAGTCCTCTCAGCCCGTCTCCCTGCTTTGACTGACCTGCCTGTTCTGCACCAAAACCCCACCCAATCTATAGAGGATTTAAAGCGACATCAAATCCAGGAACCCTGCTCCAGCAGCTCAGTAAGAGCTAGCAGTAAGCAACCTGAAACACAAAGGTCCTCACAATCCTTGATCCTCCAACCCAATAAAATATGTTTAATGGAATAACCTGAAGATGGCCAAAGGGTATCTACGTGATCTGTTACAAATCCCACTTTCTCCGGTTGACCTTATATCCATGGATTCTTTAAATGATGCGGCTTGGCCAAAGAAATTCCTGCTCCCATTTGAGTCACCTAGACTCCCCAGTCTTGTGATCAGACGGAAAGACTCAATGGCACTCTGGGACGTCTTTCCTACAAGAGTCTTCAGGGACAGCAATGTCAAAACTCTTTTAGTTAAAACTTCAGTTAATAAGGACAATTTGCCAACTCTGGGCGTTTATACACGACCCCTAAGCTCCGAGGCAAAGGGCTGCAAGCTCCGGACCTTAAAAATGTTTCCCCACCAGGTCCGGAGTTTGCAGACAATTAAGTGCGACCCCGCCCACCTAAGCGCGACCCAGCTGCACTTTCTTGTACTTGCTTTTGGGAGGTGAAAAATATTTGATGCGGAGAGTGCCTGAGCTCTCCTCGCTTCTTTTTGTTGTTTTTCTTTCGCCTCCGCCCCTTTAAGAGCAACCAGGAAGTAAAACCGGGGCTCGGAGCAAGCTTCCACGCACGGGAGGTAAGGGTTTCTTCTTTTGTCCGTGTCTAAGGCTTTTTTTCCCTCCCTCCCCTCCCGCAGACAGAACAAGGAAGTGCGGAGCGGGTGGGGACGGTGGGGACGGAGGAACAGCAAGGAACCCTCAAGATCGCTGGTCCGAATTTAAGGGACCAGCGGATCTGAGGGGTCGTGTGAAAAGGCCTTTAGTCTGCTCCTAATATAAAGCCAAAATCACTCAATTGGGAACCTTTCCCGATCCCCACGACCTTAAGAGTCCTTTCCCCGGAGACTGTGGGAAATGATCCAACAGTAAATGGATGGGACAGTGCCGAAGAGAAGAATCTTATCATCTCTTACGGTAAACTCCCTCCCGAGGAACAACAGGCCATTCTTGAAAGACTTGATCTCCTGAAACAGAGACTTCTATGCCAAAAGGATCCCTTCACCCAGCGGAGCCGAGAGCCCAGATGCTCCACCTCCCACAAAGCCTTTTCACCAAAGGCAATGACAGCCCCTCAGCTGGTTATTCCTCCACCCTCCCAGGAGCAAAATCAATCAGTCGCCACCCTCTCTGGCCTGCCATGGCTACAGCAGCAGCCACAGCAACGAAGACGACGGAGGGAGCAGGCTGTGCACCATGCACGCTCAGCACTCTCCAGCCTGGCCTTGCGGCCTCGCAGCCACAGCAGCAACCATGGCAATGGAGGAGGGGAGGAGGGGGAGGAGGAGGAGGAGGGCCAGGCACTGTGTGTACTTGGCCCTCCTGGCCTGGCCAGGCAGCCCCATGCGTGCTCCTGTAAGCAGACCACGGGGGCCCTTGGGGAGATCAAAGCAGACCTCAGGGCTGCTCAAAGTTGGACAGCCCTGTGTTAAATCATCGCCACCATCCATTATCTTAAATAAAACAAAGTAAAATATTTCCCTAGGTGCCAAGGCAGTAACAACAGCCAAACAATTGTATAAGATAATTAAGGTAAAAACCTTAGCCACCAGTATGTAACTGTAAAACAATTTTTTTATTTATTTACTTTCTTATCTAGCTTATATGCCGCCCACTACCCAAAAGTCTCTGAGTGGCTTACAATTAAAATAAAAAATTCAAATAATTAAAGCATTGAAATGCCTATAAAATTAAAATGAAAATAACCTTAAATACAATAAATGCAATACACTAAAAACAATACACTAAAATTGCCATCAGGACCCATAATCAATGTTATATCAGGTTTTTTTTAAAAAAGCATACTGTTATGGCTGAAGTCAGCCCTTCAGAAAGCACATTCGAGGCCACCAGACAAGAACTAAAACAAAAACAAAAAAAGATGAGATGCCTTAAAACCGAACTGCTATATTTTCATGGATCAAGTCCACTTCCTCAGGTAGGCCGGGATCCTTAGAAATGCTGAAAGGTGTTGTGGATTCATTCGCTGGGCCTCCTTGACAGGAGATATACTCGATGATCCATTCCATAGGGTCCCACCCAGCTCTGCAGTTGGAAGAATATTTGCTATGTTATATCTTGTTATAAATGCAGTTCTACTCATGTGCATGCCAGCTCCAAAAGCTTTGGTAGGATTTTCTAAGGACTTTCTTTTCTACCAAAAAAGCAGTGTATTTCAAGATAATCTCATCTGTATGCTTTCTTTACAGATTGTTGTAGAAGATCTGTTATGAGATTGACTTGGAGGTGTTCGTGTAACGGTGATGCAGATTGATTTATACTTCCTTATTCGTTAGTGAACTAATGCCTGTATTATCGAATCGGGGGAGGGGGGAAAGTATTGATTGGCTGGATTTGATTGATATCTTGCTTTTCTTTTAAGACTGGAACTCAAGGTGACTCCAAGCAAGCCTAACTGAAAAAGGCAAAGAATCTAGAAAACATATATGAAGTTATAATATTGAAACACCACCAAGGGTCACCCCACCAAAGCCATGTTTGAATTTGCAGCCATTTAAAACCAAATAAATAAAAAAGGTACAGAGCCCAAAGAGAGTTGCAAAGTGGGAACAGAATCATGTGGGATACTCTTTTGGTGCTGTGTAGCCATGTGACTGCTCGGTGACCAGCAAGGCCCGGCATAAGCCACGGCTACATATGCCCTTTCAATAAAATGGATGCACCAAGCTTTAATATCAACTGAGCCATCATGTGCCAGCATGATAATAAAGTGGCAGCCCTAGTGCCTTCGACATTAACATGTGATGTGGGCCTGTAAGGGCACCAGACTCACCCTCACCAATCTAGGATGTGCAGTGGCACTGTTTTGTCAATGGGCTAGAACTGTTGCTGGGTGGTAAGTTCTTAAGGATGCAGTGCCATTTCAGGCTGTATGTAGGGAATTCGCAAGTTTGACTGCTCTCCCACGCCATGGGAGAAAAGCCATATGTTAGAAAATCTGACAAGGGAGGCAGAGTTGAGTCTTGGAATATGGATCAGAACAGCACTCAATCTTGAATGTGTCTACAAGGCCATTCAGCATTCCTGAGAATCTTGTCCTAGCGGATGAATCTGTCCTATCTCGACCTACTGGAATCTGGGATGCTGATCTTGATTTGTGGACGAAGATGTGTTTTTTTGGGGGAATCACTTTCCCTATATGAGGTGCCTACGTGCCCACAGGCTTCTGATGACCCAAAAGCAATTATCCACCTACCGGTTCTAATTGATTTTTTTTTGTCTGTACTGTATTTCATCTCCACAGGATAAACAGTAACCCAAACTATAATAACATAACCTACAGTACACGGAGCTAAGCCTAACAGATTTCCACAAGATTAACTGGGCTGTAAATTCAGCAGGATACAAGCCACTAAATCCTTTCCAAAAACACACACCCAAAACTATTTATATTCAGCTTCTGGTTGCTGCTGCTGCTGCTGTGTGTTTTGTTTTGTTTTGTTTTGGGTTTTGCACTTCCCAGGGTATGTAGGTGTCTTTTTCTAAAATTGAACAGCAGGTTAGCTGGCTGTAATATGATCCATTGTTAATGAGATACATTAACAAAAAGCGAGCTCTCATTGCCCTTTAAAGATAATTAGAATGGAAATGGCCATTAGCAGAAAGGATCATTTCCTCTTGACATTGGTAATTAAGTAAAATCTATTTCTCATTAATAACGAATAAGGCCACAGATGCTGCTTTTTTTTCTGTATGGCTGAAATTTGTCATTTCTGTGTGTTTGGACATCAAGCTGGCTGCATCTTCAGCAGCAATCTCATGGTCAGGTGTTATAGCTTCATTCACCCATTGCACCTGGGTTTTGCATATCATCAACTGTTTCAATTCTCTGTCTTGTCCACCTTTGAGGGGGTCAACAGGTATTTCTTCCATGTGCCTTATGGGAAGGGAGAAGACTAGATGCTTATGGGCGTCGGAGGAGGTGTGTGGCCATAATCCCTTGGGTGACTCTTCCCCTCCCCTCCCCCTGCTCAGATCCTCTCCTATGTTTCCCACCCAGGCTCCCCCTGCCCCTCATGGCACTGAAAGCTGTGTTGGCAGCTGAGGCTGTTGTGCGGTGAGTTTTTGGCTCAAGTGTGGGGGAGTCTGCAATGGCCGGCGTGCTGGATTCAGGACCCTGGTGGGCCAGATCCGGCCCACAGGCCATAGGTGAGGATCCCTGGTCTAAAGTGACAGCAATCCCCTTGTATGTTCTTAGGGCAAACCAATTCTTCTTTCCTTCCATGTCGTCCTTGCTACCCTGCCCTACTAAAGGTAAAGGTAAAGGTCTCCTCCTGACAATTAAATCTAGTCGTCTCTGACTATAGAGGCTGGAGCTCATCTCCATTTGAGAGCCGAAGAGTCGGCGTTTGTCTACAGGCATTTTCCATGGTCAGGTAGCCACCATGAATCAACACACAAACATGCCGAATGCCTTTATTTTCCCACCAAAGTGGCACCAATCTCTCAACTTTTACTTGTACATGCTTTCAAACAGCTGGGTTGGCAGGACCTGGGACAAGGAACAGAAGCTCGCCCTGTTGCATAGATTTGAACTGCCAACCTTTCGATTCGCAACCCCACAAGCTATGGGGTTTAACCTGCCGCTCCCTGCATCACTCTCCCCACCACCACTCACACAAAGCTGTGCCTAAAATGCCCAGTCCTAGCTCAGATCTCACACTTCCCTCTATCTGAGGTAGAATAAAGTGGACACACACACAAACACATACAGTATCCCCCTTTCCCTCCAGAGCGAGATGCATCAATACCCCATCATGTTATTCACGGAACCTGAGATAAAAAATGTAAAGGGACTGGAGGAAGAAGCCTCAAGCTTTGCCGATAACAACACTGACAATATTTTAGATAAAATTTCCAGAATATAGCCTGTCTTCCTTTGCATCTGAACAGTCATCTTACAGGGAAGGTGACTGATCAGTGAAATATTATTGTTCATAATATAAGTGGGCGGAGCAGCAAGAGGAGATCCTGGCAGTACAATAGACATATTTTTTGTTATCCTCGACAGCAAAACAGGAAGAAGAACAAGATGGGAGTTGGCTTCCCTTACACCCATTATACCCAAGTGATTCAGGTAGTCTTTCACACCCTGCTGCCCTTCAGTTATGTTAAGACTACAATGCCCAACACCCCCAGGAAGAATTTAAGGGAATAAGAAACATGACAGCAAATGTATATAGTCCTTCATTATATATCACCCTACCTACAAGAGAAGAGGGAGGAAAAAGCAGAGCAAATGGCCTCTCAGGCACCGAGTGCACTGTTTTCCTGATTTACTGTATTTGCATTACTTAAGATACATGAATTACTGGCTTCCCCGCAGGACATAATAACCTTGTTGGCAAGCGATTTTTAACAGTCTGTATGCATACATTTTGTGAACTGAACAACAGCTTACCCAGCGTGCAACTTGGGCTGTTGTTGATTTAACCGTTCCTTCCCACAATGAGATATGCTATTCTCCTCCCACCCTTGACCACCATAAGAAGCTGCCTTATATAAAGGCCAAATGACTGTATTGTAGCGTGGGGTTAGTGATTCAGCAGTGATTTCAGCTCAGAGACAAAGCAGGCTGGAGACAGCTTCTAGTGAACAGCTCTTTAATCAGGGAGAGACAAGACTGAGGACTGGGGAGAGGGAGTTACATTTATAGGGGTCAGGACTGGCTAGGAAAAGATACATTTTGGAGGGAACAATTACAACCAATCACAAGGCTGCCTTCTGGCGGGAACCAATAGGATTGAAGATCCAAATGCAGCAACTAGAATCAACCAATAGGCCTGTTCCCTTGGAACAGGAACAGAAACCAATAGAAATACAGATAAATACACAACACCCCTTTCCCCCCTGGTGGGCACAGCACACGTAATCCTTTAGATATTGTGGGGCCCTGTGACTTCTAGTTGATCTCCTGACTACGGGTGTTGCAGGGGCTTCTGTGGGGGAGAGTCTACTGTAATAGTTTCGTCTGACACGGAGGGGGTTTCAGACAACTCAGTGTCCCTGATCTGTTCCTCAGCGCCATGAGGACTTGCAGGAGCAGATTCATTTGCAGACACCACTGGTACCTGCATTCCTGGGGCATCTCCGCTCTGGTCTTGCAGCTGTGAATCATTAATGGGGGTAGTGTCACTCTCAGGCTGCAATTCACCCATACCGGTACCAACTCTACTGGGTGCTCTGTGTTTCAGTTGGTCCACGTGCCTATGCCAGACCCTGCCATCTTCAATGGTCACGTAATAAGAGACTGGCCCAGATGCTCTGGTGATCACCCCTGGCACCCACAGGGGACCTCTGGCATAATTTCTCACCCAGACCAAATCTTCAGGAGCAAAATACCTTGTAGAGTCACTCTCTGCCTGTGGAGGTGCTCTAGCATTGCGGTTTGGCATTTTGTCTGGGTGGACATAGTCCAGCACCGTCAACCAGCCTTCTACCTAGAAGCAGCTCTGCTGGCGACTTGCCCGTAGTAGTACACGGCGTCGCATGCTGCAAGAACAACATTCGGGCAATGCGCGTTGACCAGTCACCCTCCATCAAGCGTGCAAGAGATCCTTTGGCTGTCTGCACCATGCGCTCAGCCTGCCCATTGGATGAGGGATGAAAAGGAGCTGAGGTGACCCCTCTTATGAAATTATCAGCCAGAAATCCCCTGAATTCTTGGGATACAAAGGCTGCTCCATTATCTGAGACAATGGTCTCGGGCAACCCATGGGTTGCGAACAGCTGTCTCAGCACCTTGATGACTGCAGCTGACGACATGCTGGGAACCATAGCCACCTCTAACCATTTAGAATACACATCAACGAAAACAAAAAAAAAACTTTCCTTGGAATGGCCCAGCAAAATCTAAGTGCAGCCGGCTCCAGGGAGTCCGGGTCTGCTCCCACCAGTGGACTGGTGCTCTGGCCACTTCTGGGCGCACCTCCTGACATGCCTTGCACGTCCGTACCCATCGTTCAACATCTTGGTCCATCCCAGGCCACCATACATAGCACCGGGCCAGCGACTTCATCCTGACCATTCCCGGATGCCCCAAGTGCAGTGTATCCAGAACCCTGTTTCTCAGTGGTGCTGGGATGATCACCCTGTCTCCCCGTAGGAGACAGCCCTTATGCAGGGATAGCTCATGTTGCCTTGTTGCGTACGGTCTAAAGTTTTCCTCATGCGGGCCACCTGGCCATCCCCTCCCCACCCAAGTGAGCACACGGGAGAGAGCGGGATCTTTCCTTGTTCTCTCAGCTATTTCAGTGGCAGTTACAGGGGCCCCCGGAAGTGTTTCCAGCATCATCACTCATTCAGCTGGGGCAGGATTTGCATCGCACACACCAGGAAGGGGCAAGCGACTTAGTGCATCAGCGTGGCACAACCTTTTCCCTGGAACATGGGTCAGGGTGTACTGGAACCCATTCAGGAATATAGACCATCGCAGCATTCTGGGGGAGAGAATCTGCGGCGTTTGTTTGTTCGGTGGAACAATCCTAACAGAGGCTTGTGGTCAGTTTCAAGGAAGAAGTGGTGACCGTATAAATAGTCATGAAACTTTTTAATCCCTGCCACTATTGCCAGGGCTTCCTTGTCAATTTGTGCGTAGTTGCGCTCCATTGGCGACAACGTATGAGAATAGAACGAGATGGGCTTTTCTGACCCATCTGCTTCCCTATGGCTCAGCACAGCTCCCAGCCCATATTGAGAAGCATCACATGCCAGAACAAGAGGTTTCGACTCGTCATAATGAGCAAGGACGTTCCTGCTAGTCAGCATGCCCTGCAAGGTGTCAAAAGCCTTCTGCTGTGCCTGAGCCCAACGCCACACACTCTTTTTCTTCAATAGTTTATGCAACAGTTCCGCTATTGAAGCTTTCTGAGGTAAGAATGAATGGTAAAAGTTAATAAGTCCCAGGAATCACTGTAACTCCGTCTTGTTCCGTGGGCATGGTGCCTCAGTAATGGCTTTAATTTTAGAGTCAGTGGGGTGAATGCCCGTTGCATCAATTTTAAACCCCAAAAAATCCACAGATGGCACCCCAAAACTGCATTTTTCCTTTTTCAGCTGCAGCCCCACCTCTTTAAATTTGAGTAACACAGCACGGATATGCCCCACTAGTTCCTGGGGGTCTTTCCCAGCAATCAGAACATCATCAAAAAATGGCAAGACCCCTGGCAGACCCCTTAACAGGCGCTCCATTAGCCCTTGAAAAATTCCTGGAGCCACACAAATTCCAAACTGTAACCTGTTCACTCTGAAAGCCCCTTTGTGCATTACGATCATTTGTGCTTCCACTGATTGCGGAGTCACTGGCAGCTGTTGGTAAGCTTGAGCCAGATCAAGTTTGGTGAAAATTTTCCCCCCAGCCAATTTTGCCAACAGCTGTGAGACGACTGGAATGGGGTATGAATTTCCCCTGAGTGCCTTGTTGATGGTACATTTGTAGTCTGCACAAATCCTCACTTCCCCATTCGCCTTAAGGGGTGTGATGATAGGAGTCTCCCACCTAGAAGAGTCCACAGGTGAGAGAACTCCCTGTTTGACCAATTTGTCCAGTTCTGCCTCAATTTTGGGTTGCAGCGCAAAAGGCACTCGCCTTGGCTTGAGTCGGATTGGAGCCACCCTGGGGTCCAGCTCAAAGTCAATTGGAGGCCCTTTATAACAACCCAGCTTTCCACTGAAGAGTTCAGCAAATTCTTGGCCTAATACCTCGCCCAACTCAGGGGCAGTTTGGACTGAGTTGAGCCCTGATATACTCAGCCCCAAGGCAGGAAACCAGTCAGTACCCAAAAGACTGGGGTGACTCCCCTGTGCAATCACCAATTTAAGCACGGCCTGTTTCTCCCGGAATTGTACCCTCACAGCACACATTCCTAGAATGTGGATGCGGCCCGCCTTGTATGATTGCAAGGTTGCTGGGAATGGCTCCAGAGAGGGGAACTTACCCCCAGGAAAGAGCCCCCTTGCAGTCTGGTCTGAGACAATGGTGAATCCAGATCCGGAATCCACCTCCATGTCGCACGGTCGACCTTCGATCTTCACTCTGATGGATGGTTTGCCCTGCGCCAGAAACTGCACGATCTCTCCGTTGATCTCTGTGAGATAATTGCAGTCATCTAGAAGATGACTTGTGGTGGATGATCTGCGACGCGTTGATCTAGGTGATTCCGTTGTTGCAGCTGCCACTGACCGACAGACCCGGCCGATGTGTCCTGTCTTACCGCAAGCCCTGCACGTAGCATCACGAAAACGGCAGCTTTTCCGCTCATGGTGTCCGCCACAGCCTGTGCAAGCGCCTCGGCGATCTTTGGGCCGTGCATCTGCCTGACGCACCAACTCGACACCACGGACTGGGCTCTGGCTTGGACTAGCCTCTCGCTCATCCATGGCATGGGCAGCCTCTACCCGCAGCTTTGTGGTCTTGCCACTGGCATTGAGCTCTTCCTGCTCATAATTCTCTGTGGCAGAGGCCTCTTTCAAGGCGGAGGCAAGGGTGACATCTTCCTTTGCCACAATGCGCCTTCGGGCTTTTTTGCTGCAGAGCCCCCCAACAAATTGATTCAAGAGAGTGTCTTCAAGATTTGGGAAGCCACAGTGCTGAGCAAGCTCCCGGAGTCCTGCCAGGAATGCAGCCACAGATTCTCCGGTTTGCTGCTGCCTTTTCTGGAACTCCATCCGCCAGGCCATCTGGGTTTTGGTAGGTGCCAAGTGGCTTGTCAGCCAAGCGAAAATGTCTGTGAGTGCTGTCTCACTCAGCTTTGCTGGGGCGAGCAGCGCCTTGGCCAACATGAAGGTCTCCTGCCCACAGCAACTCAGGAACGTGGCCCTTCTTTTGCTGGCATCTGTGATTCCTTGAGCCACTGCGAAGAACTCGAAACGCTCAACATAGTCCTCCCAAGTGTGAGGCTCGGACAGCTGGAAGGGCTCCAAGACCCGTGGACTTTCCATTCTCCAGGCGGGTAGGGTCGTCTTCTAGCCAGCAGGTGAGTCTTGTCTCTACTGCGATCCGGACTCTGAGTCAGCGTGATGGGCCTCTGCTACTCAGCATTCCGGATCCCACCTTCGTCGCCAATATTGTAGCGTGGGGTTAGTGATTCAGCAGTGATTTCAGCTCAGAGACAAAGCAGGCTGGAGACAGCTTCTAGTGAACAGCTCTTTAATCAGGGAGAGACAAGACTGAGGACTGGGGAGAGGGAGTTACATTTATAAGGGCCAGGACTGGCTAGGAAAAGATACATTTTGGAGGGAACAATTACAACCAATCACAAGGCTGCCTTTTGGCGGGAACCAATAGGATTGAAGATCCAAATGCAGCAACTAGAATCAACCAATAGGCCTGTTCCCTTGGAACAGGAACAGGAACCAATAGGAATACAGATAAATACACAACAGACTGTGTTCCAGGCAGAGATCTCTCCTAGCTGAGACTGAGGCTGCCAAGGCTTTAAGGACAGGCATTCTAAACGCACAGCTCACCGCCAGCCTCTGAGCGGCTGTCTCTCTTGTTTGCACAACTCAGTGTGAACAGCAGACAAAGCTGTAAGGAGGAGTAAGCGGTTGAAGTGGGTAATAAGAGAGCTTTGCCAAGACATCTGCTGCTCTCCATATATCATGTAAGTGTTAAAAAGCCATTTGCTGTATCTCAGCTTGCCTGGGCAAAGTTGCAGGGGTAACCAATACAACAGCATTATTTCCCTAGAACTCCCAAGATACTGGTGATGTACGCGTAACTCTACAATAAGTATTTCTGCTCATGGCTAGCTTGAAATGATTGTTTTCCTTATGTATATATTTATTTTAAAAGGTAACAGTTCCCACCGTACATGCGTGCTAGTCGCATCCGACTCTAGGATATGACTAGCTCATCTCCGTTTTCAAGCCAAGGAGCCAGTTTTGTGCAGGTCCGTGGCCACGTGGCCAGCATGGCTGAACGCGTTTCTGCGCATGGAACCCTGTTTACCTTCCCACTTTTTATGACAGCACCTATTTATCTACTTGCATTTACATGCTCTCAAGCTGCTAGGTTGGCAGGAGCTGGGGTTAACAGCTGGAACTCACTCTGCTGCATGGCACCCAGGGTTCAAACCGCCGAGCTGCCAACTTTGCAGCCAACAGTTTCAGTGCTCCAGCCAAGGTGGGTAAAATGAAGTTCACCAGATATTGTTGGATTACAACTCCCATCATTCCCTTCCACAGGTTCTGGGTAGTTTGGATGAGGGTTTTAGTCCAAAAGCATCTGGAGGACTGCACTTTGTCCACCCAGCTCTAAATACTGTACTCCATCCCATCAAATGAATTCCCTAGATAAAGGTGTGCAGGATTTATACACAACCCTATTGATTCATCTCAAAACTTCAAATTTTAGTCAACAAAGGGATTGTGCATGTTGTTCATTTGTGCTGTTGTCGAGACTCGATCCTACATGGACAGGATCATGGCCTTCTTCAATGTCTATATTGAGCTTTTTTGCTTATACAATACTGATTTCCAGGGAATCTTTTGTGCAGATTTTCTGTTTCTTTGTATTCAGCCTGTGACCTATAGAGTTTTGTTGCTGGTGTTGCTGTCACACTGTCATAGTGTTCTCAACTTGCCTCTATGTACGTACTGTATGCAGTTGAACCTGTCAATGCCTCCCAGACCTTTGACAGAGATGCCTTCAGATCTCAGTTTGTCATGTCAAAAATCCCTTTCCTTTGTGTTAATTTGGAGGAAAAGCTAGAGGAAAATCTTTTAAAGAGTCATTTGATCAACAAAGAAAATATTCCAAACACACCGTAGAGCTGTCACCATTTGAGAGCCACTAGGATAAAGGTTTGAATTTGGACTCCAAGAGATTTTTCAGGGTAGGAGATTTGCAGCACTTGTAAAAAACATTATGCTTCTATCATGAAGGAAGAAGAGCAATTTCACGAAATGTTTACGAACAGCCATTACTCATATTATCAGATAACACACTGCCAGCAGAATAAAAACTCAAACTTTATTAGAATGAGCAAACAGTAATGGGGCACCAAATAGTATGAACTTACATGTATTATATTCTTCTGTTGGGGAATTCAGGGTGATTTTCCATGGAATTCCCACATGCCCCTTTATCTGAACATCATATTTCCTCCTGTGTCCTATTCAACACATATGCTTAAAAATTCTCCTCTTAATTTCTAATTGTTTGGGAAATGGAGACATGACACCAAATAGTTAATTAATTGTGGGATAGTTATTTCTTTAAATAGTCTGGGGTTGGAAGATTCTGGATTCCCAGAAAATGGGAGACTGGAACCTACTTGATAAATTCAATAAGGGTATGGCCAGGAGAGCTTCCAAAAGCTTCAGGCCCCATGCTAATTATCAAAATGGAGGAAAAGCGCCAAAATTTTAGCCTGCTTTAGAAATAATTAAGTTTTTTGTACTGGCCAAGAGAAGAAAACTGAGAAACTTTTCCACAAGCCCGATGTGTCTCAAAAGGTCCCTTTTCTCTCTCCTCTAGTATTCTTTCTTTCCCTGACAGCCATTAAGGAATAAAGATTTTAACTACAGGAATTATGTCCACCACCTAACTTTAATGATAAACAGAAGGGAAAGTTTCTTTCTTCACATATGAGACTGCATGGCCTTAATGTGATACAATTACCCAATTGTTATTCAACCTAATTCTCATTGAGGCATAAAACTGATGCCTCAGCAGCACCACATCATGACTGAGGAGTTTTTCCACACAACAACTGCACAGAGAAAAGCACCAGGTCAAGTTCTGCTTTCATATGCTGGCCTTCTTCCCAGTACACACAACCCCCGTGTGTGTGTGTGTGTGTGTGTGTGTGTGTGTGTGTGTGTGTGTGTGTGTGTGTGTGTGTGTGTGTGTGTGTGTGTGTGTGTGTGTGTGTGCGTGCGTGCGTGCGTGCGTGCGCGTGCACACACACTCCTAGTATATAGATGTACATTCAAATGTTAGCATGGTTTTAACAGCCTTTTCTACTGGAGTGCAGATAAGGTGTTTAGTTTAAAAAAAGATTGGCAGGTAGAAGAAGTGAAGTGAATTGCTCGAAACATTTATAACACTGGCATCGTGGTGTGGTCACTGCTGAGCTTTCTTTCATACTCACGTCATCTCTCTCAGCCACATTATTTTAAAAAGATCTGTTCTCAGAAAAAAAGCTCTTCTCTGAATGTCTCTCAATAGCAAGAGGAAAAGAAATCTCTACCTAAACAGATGACTGCATAAATATAATAGCCCCCTGTCTGCAGGTATCTTTAGAAATCTTTCTGCCAGGTTCAGAGGCTAAGAGAACTGACAGAATACATTACTGTATAAGGCATGAGAGGAAAGGATAGCATTTTATCATCATTTGCTTCACAAAGAAGAAAGCACTCTTGGGGGTAGGGAAGGGGGGGGAATGAAATCAAACACCTTTCGGCTCAAGGTCAACAACTTGTTATCTATACTATTCAGTCCTGAAACCTGTGGAGTGCCATCTGACCCACAGTCACCAAGATTGCCTCTTGCATTCCTCTCAACAAACAACAGTTCAGTTATTTGTTTGGGCAGCATGAGAGATAAACAGTTTAACACAACTCTAGTATCTACACCGTAGAGGTCCCCAAATTTGAGGACTCAGATATTCTCACTGAGGCAGAAAACGAGTGTCTCAATAGTACCACACCACAACCAGGTAGGTTTTCCACATAATATCTGTACAGAGAAAAAACACAATGTCAATCTCTGCTCTCATATGCTGGTATTCTCCCCTAGTAACCTGGACTGAGGTGTTTCAGTCTATAGGCAGATGTTCTTTTACCAATCCCAGAAGCTCTTGTCATTTTCTTGGCCAGCTAGGGTTTCTGGACCTTGTAGTCCAAGAGCGTGTGGGGCCACAGAAGTGTGAATTAGTGAGGGAGAAAGTATTCCTTTAGCTTGGTAGAAAATAATACCAACAGGTGCCTCCTGATATGCAATGATAACATCATCATCTACATTCCATTCTGATCCCAAGTTCAAATTGCTGTATGTTTGCTGTGAGCTGTTTAGCTGCTTCCAAAGATCCATAAGCTTGTCAACCTGTGAGGTGCATCCACTTCAGGTACAGCATCAGTGTCACAGCAGAGGGCAAGCTTGGCATTTTGATATCATCCCTAGACCATCTCTCATTACTAGGGATGGGCAATTCCCACGCAAGCCCAGGTGGTGCTCGGAACCCTCTGACACACATGCAGCCAATGTGTTACCTTATTCTGGGCTCATGCAGGGTTAGACTCCAACCAGGAAGCAGGCTGCAATGTCATCTTTGCTTGTTCCATGGTGCTGGCCAATCAGGAGCTGTGCAGGGACAGGCATCATCCCACCTACCTGTGTGATTGGATAGCACCACAGAGCAAGCAAATATGACGATGCAGCCTGCTTCTTCGTTGGAGCTTAGCTCCATGCCAGCACAGAGAAAGGTAAGACATTGGCTGTGTGTATGTCAGAGGGTTCTGAACATCACCTGGGCTCGTGTGCTTTGCCCATCCCTAGTCATTACTACAACCAAGATTTTAGGACAAAATGTACATTGGCTTTGGCCAATCCCAACTGAATTATTAGGAGCCAGCCCTATTTGTAGAATATTAGGATAAGAGCAGAATGGTTCAGTTCGGTTTGAGGATAAAGTAAAATGGCCTGAGATGATTCAGACTTACACAGTGATCCAGATATCTATCATAAATGGGGGAAAGCTAGACTGCAGGGAGGCTTATACATGATGGTGGTATGATTGTGAGGGAATTTCACCACCACTCTCTGATCACAGTGCTTGTGGAGATGGACTGTGCAAGGTCACTGGAGTTCTGCAGTCAACTATCTCACACAGTTTGTCTTTCATTTAGTGGTCCGAAGGTAGTCAACAAATCACAAAACGCTGTTGCTTGTTCTAACTTTCCATCTTCATTTCCCAATGTTCTTTTCTGTGAAAAGGAGTCAAGCAAATCCCATGCTTGTGAATTTGTTTATTTATGAGTCATGGCTACTGGACTTCTTTTTTGATAGAGACAGAAACGTTTCGCTGTTCATCCAAACAGCTTCATCGGTCTGAATACAGCTAGTGCAAGTCTTCCATCTTATAGTCAGCTTTGACCTCTTGTCATCCTGATCTGAATTAGGCTCATAAGATGAACAATGGCCTGAATAGGCTCGTTAGGGAGACAATAGTATCCATAGCCTTAAGGTGAACAATGGCCTAAGGTGCTGAAACCTATCAATAATGAGTCGTTAACTATGGCCTTGGTGGTGAAGGCTTTTTGATTTGTCTAGGTACTTTGGAAAGCACAGCCTGATAAGTAGCAGATAGACTATGCCTGAGCCCACCACCTCTGTTTATTTATGTGTTTGTCTATGCTAGTTTAGCTACTGACACTTGTTCTCCCCACTTCACTGAACCCAACTGCTGTTGGGTGTCTGATTTGCTTTCTCCACATGGTCCTTTTAAAAGCAGTACTACCTCTTTATTACTTGTGTGCATATATTTCTGTGTATCAGCATGTGTATGTGCAGATAAAAGCAGCATGAATGGGCAAAACAAAACAACCGAGTGATCATGATTTGTGGGCTCTCGTTCCATTAATCAAATACAGTGGTACCCCCTAAGATGAATTTAATTTGTTCTATGAGTCGTTTCATTTTACAAAAAAAGTGTCTTGCGAAACGTGTTTTCCCATAGGAATGAATGGGAAACCAATTAATCCATTCTGGACATCCGATTAAAGGCATTATAAAGTTTACTTTAAAAGCATGCAGAGCCGGAAACCACCACCACCCCAAGTGCAATGGAAAGCAATGCAAAGATTGACAAAAGAAAGCACCAAGACAAACCGCAGGTCATTCCCACCAAAAGTGCAATGGAAAGCAATGCAAAGATGGACAAAAGAAAGCACCAAGACAAACCCCAGCCCATTCCTGCCTGCAGAGCAATGGAAAAGAATGCAAAGGTGGACAAAAGAAAGCACCAAGACAAACCCAGGTTCTTCCCGCCAAAAGCGCAATCAAAACCAATGCAAAAACACAAAAGAAAGTAAAGAAACCTCAGCTCCTTATCTTTCCAAGCTCTAAAAGTCCCAAAGCTGCTGCAAAAAAAAAACTTGATGAAAAATCTCCTCCCAACCCTCCACAAACCACAGGGATGCGATGCATCCTGGGTACACCTGTTTCATAATGCAGAACAGATTTTCATCTTATGAAGCATCCCACAGGAAATTTACATTATGCGAAGCAACCCTATTCCTGGAATTTTTTTATCTTGCAAGGTTTTCATCTTATGAGGCATTCCTCTCAAGTAGGACTACAGTATATGAACTTACGGTACCTCAGAACAAGTAGTGGTGTTATTGAAATTGGTTTGAAGTTACATGGCAATCATTGTACATGTTCGTTTGGGTTGGCTTTTAAGTGCGGTATTTATGTTTGATACTACACTCATGATTTTAATTATGTTTATTTAAATCATTGCATTTCCATGACACCCAGAGAGTGCTATGTTTACATGAAGAACTAGGAGATCTTTGCCATGTCCAAGAAAGTGATGTTTGGAAGTACTATTTTTTGTTAAATAACCAACTATGCTGTGATCTTCCTTTTTTGTTGCTAAGTGGCATAGCACTATCACCAGACAATCAGAAATCAGGTGAGAATCAGCTGTTACATATTACAGCACTGTGGAAAACAAAAATTTGCCAAAAATTGTGCTAACCAAGGTGTTCCCATAAAGTAAATAACTTGATACTAAATCAATTTAATATCTGGATTAAAATAAACTACCTCCTGCCAGAAGAGTGAAATAAATCACTTCCATTTAAAAATAAAATGATTCCCTGTCAAAGCAATCCACACTTCCACATGGGTCACATATTCACCTTTTTAAAAATCCATTGAAAGCACTCAACCCCAATTGTAATTGCTAATGTAACCATGCTCTTAGGAAGCTTTCTTAGATATCATAAATCTCAGGGAATCAGAAGATCAGTTGAGGATAGGGATAGGAAAAACTCATTCTCAGTTTCACCACATTTATCTGATCCCCACCTGGATTTCTTTTGCACTCTTCATTGTTCTAGCTTCCAAAACTTTATTTCCCCACACACACACTTATATTCATAAGCGCTTAACCTAAAAGTCTCATATAGTCTGCACATTTTCCCTATTAAATAAAGCATGCATTTTCCTTTTTATAGTACATTCATTTTTCCTATTTAAATTTTAAAATGTGTCTATTGTTCTCCAAAACACCTCACAAGCCTCAAAAATATGCCCTATTTCAGGGTAGTTTCATTCATCTCATAACAAGCCTTAGGAAATGTGAAATTGCTATTTTCATTAAGAGTGTCAAATTTTATGAAATGGTTTTCCTTCTTAATTCAGGGGGACAAATGGAATCTCAGAGAGTGGAACACAAAAGCATACTAAAATATGAAGGCACTGGCATCACTTTCTCAGATTATCGGTTTTATAGATATTTCAGACACACACATATCCTATTCAATCAATACCAAATCTCATCCTGCGGGCTTGCTTCAGACATGATGCACCTAGCCTCACTCTGTTCTGTCATCACACTGTCAGAGGTGTGTCTACTGCACAGAGGTTCCTATTCATGTATAAGACCCTCTGCCCAAGCAAGTGTCCTGGAAAATCTGGATTCCTGTTCATGGGGAGAGCCAACCTACTGAAGGGATGAAGAGACTATGAAGAAAGAGAGTATCTATGCATTTGTTGTTGTGTGCAGTCAAGTTGATCCTGACTTATAACTTATAACAACACCCTCCCAGGTTTTTTAGGTACAGAATACAGGTACACAGATTCCACCCCTTCTGGGATACTAGGAGACTACACAGCTTGCCCAAGACCATACAAGCTGGGTCTATTCACAGAAGGCACAGTGGAGAAAAGAACGTCCAACCTGATTCTCTATCGCCAGAGCCCCAAAAGTGTTGCTATAATTCAGAACCCCCTGTAGCAATTTCACCATACATCGCGAACGTCTCAAGGCAAATGACATGTAATTTTTAAAATTATTTTGAAAGTAACATTCCTGCATCACTTTTATCAGACAAATGAAATTTATTTTCTTCATAATTCAGGACCATACATGAAAGTATACACTAAAACACAGCAATTAGTCTTTCAAGGCATCACAATGTTTTTGTTTCTTTATTTTTATTTTTATTTTGAGCTAAGATGACCATACTGAAAATCTAATTAAAATATTAGTCTAAAAAGTATTAGTCTAAAAAGGATCACACCATTCTTCTACCGAACTTTATGATTTAACAATCTGCAGCAATCTGAAACTACATCAGCTTTGATCCACGTACAAATCCGGGCTCGTCTCTCTCCCCCATGCTGTTCAACATCTATGTAAGGCCGCTGGCTGGGGTCATTGGGAGATTTGGAGTCTGCTGCCACCAGTATGCTGATGACATGCAGCTCTATCTCTTCTTTTCCACCTCTGCAGTGGAAGCTGTCCGGACTCTCGACCAGTGTCTGGACCCAGTCCTGACATGGACCAGGGCTAACAGGCTCAGGCTCAACCCCGAGAAGACTGAGGTGATGTTCTTCGGGAGCTCCCCATCTGGATATGGAGGCCCTCTCCCCAGCTTGGACGGGGTTTCCCTCCAGCTGGCGGAAAGGGCTCGGAACCTGGGTGTGGTTCTGGACCCAGCGCTCACCTTGGAAACCCAGGTGGCTGCCGTGTCCAGATCTGCCTTTTACCACCTTCGTCAAATTGCCCAGATCCGCCCATATCTAGATGGCGACTCCCTGAGAACAGTGGTGCAAGCACTGGTGATCTTGCGGTTGGAGTACTGCAATGCTCTCTACATGGGGTTGCCCTTGACTCTCCTCCAGCGTTTGCAGTGGGTACAAAATGCGGCAACCAGACTGGTGGCAGGTGTACGTCGTCATGACCATATCACCCCGGTTCTGGTTCGCCTGCACTGGTTGCCCGTTGCATCCTGGATCAGATTCAAGGTCCTGGTTTTAGTTTATAAAACCCTCCATGGCCTGGGCCCGGACTGCCTGTCAGAGCATATTGTCCAGCGATCAACTTCGGCCCGTCCAGTTCGGCAGCCGCTAGCGCTCGCTCCGGGTTGCCACCCCAAGAAAGGCCCGAAAGTCCATCACCCGTAACCGGGCCTTCTTGGTGGCTGCCCCTTCCCTTTGGAACAGCTTACCACCCGATGTGCGCTCAGCAGAGTCCCTGTTAGCCTTCCACCGAGCATTAAAAACTCTGCTCTTTAATGAGGCTTTTGGTGGCGCAATTTAACCTTTTTTTCCTCGCCATCTACACGCTCGCCAACTACTAATGCTGCTGAGCTGTGACTGTTATGCCAAGATGTCAAGATGCCTTGATGCCTAAGATGTTTTAGAATGCTGTTTTAATTGCTGTTGTTGTCTATTACTGTATTGTTGTCCAATTTATTTGCCTTATATTGTATTGTCTGCTGACTTGTTCAGTTCTTGTAAGCCACCCAGAATTCCGTTTTGGAAGATGGGCGGGGTAAAAATCCAATAAATAAATAAATAAATAAATAAATAAATAAATAAATAAATAAATAAATAAATAAATAAACAAACAAACAAACAAACATAAACCTTTTGGGTGCATTTTTACGGCATTTCCTTTTGCAAAATACACCATTCTCGAGAAACGTCTTTCCTGCTCAACTAGCAAATCACACTGAACAGTAAATTCATTTTAGAAATTCTGCCATAGCAAGCAGGGTTTTTAAGACATACCGAAACTAGCCTGAACAGTCTAAATTCAAGTTCTGAACCTGACTCACCTACTTCCAAAATGAAGGCCCTGAGAATTGTATTGTTTGGCTTCCTAGTCTGTCTGTAGTCTTTGTTTGATTGAATTCAGATGAATTCTGAGATGAGAGTCCTTGAAACATAAAAACTTATCCCTATTCAGAACTACAGAACAAAGCATTACGGGAAAATTTTTATTCTTCTGTGTCAAAAAAAACAAGGTTCATAAAATTCACGAGTAACAAATTGATGCCAAGTTATCTTATCCCGAAACGTGAACCAGTACTTCAAGTAATTGTACAGACAGTGACAGTGGAACTGCAGAAGCCACTATGACCTTGGTTCACCTTTACTGGACAGTGTCAAGAGACTGGCAAAAGAGGAGTTAACAGGTTTCAGTTGCCCTGTACAATGTAGGCCTCTTGACTTGTGCTGGGAAAGGGGGAAAGAGAGGGAAAGACTGTCCACTAATTGGGAAGACAAAATGTTGCTGGGTGTTGTCTGATGTGGCCAAAATGTTGCTGGGTGTTGTCTGATGGGTTGGAAATGTGGCCAAAGTCATAAAACACTTTTCTCCTGATAAGATAATTAGTTGAAAAGTGGTTTTAGCTAAGCTTGAACAAAAGGAAAGTGGGAAAGAGCAAGGTGAACAAAGTTATTGTGAGAACACGGAGACCTGATCGGTGGAATTCTCACGAAAGGTACTGAAAGGTGTATGAGGAGTATAAAATGGCATAAATAATTTAGTTACTTTGGCTTAGCTTCTTTAAGGATACAATTGGGCTCTTTTGCTGTCTTGCTACTTAGTCTGCACCCTAGAGATACTCTGGAATGATGCTTTAGTTCTGCTGGATTGAAAGGGTTATTATAAGACAACCAGTGTCCTTTCTTTCTTTCTTTCTTTCTTTCTTTCTTTCTTTCTTTCTTTCTTTCTTTCTTTCTTTCTTTCTTTCTTTCTTTCTTTCTTTCTTTCTTTCTTTCTTTCTTTCTTTCTTTCTTTCTTTCTTTCTTTCTTTCTTGGGTGTATGTGTGGAAACTGTTCCAGAATTGCCATCATGTCAAAACCTTGAAGAATTAGTACTGGCATCAAAGTTTTGATTGCTTTTCAACTTTTTAAACTAAGTTTTGAAACCGCATAGAACTTTTTTGACTTTTTGCAACAACTTCAATAAACCTAGAATCTTCACATCAGCCAGGTTATTTGGAGAATAGAGTGGATCTGGTACTAAATCCATGTCTTGCCTTGAGCATTTATTGGATCTTGTACAATTGTGAGTATTTTTAGTATTTCTTACTTGCAAGATTGGTGAGCAAGTCAAAGTGTGCATGGGGAGTTTTGCACAGACAGTCTGCATGACTGACTGGTACAACTAGTTTTATGACTAAATGCACAGCTAATTGCAAACTATTTGTGTGACTCATTGTGCAACTGATAGTACAAGTACACCTGGTGAAATGCTTTCACCCTGGTGCAAATGCTGAAATGGCTTGCACATCTTTCACAACATGCTACAATGTCATGAAGTGTGCTTCCCCATCCCCCTTCTCCTACCAAATATTTAAGAAGCAATTCAAACATTTTCATTTAAATATGTTCAGGTTGCTGACATATTTAAAAATTCTGTTGAGTAAATATAAGTGAAATAAATATGATAAAATATATTATGTTTTAATTAAGACTGTGTTTTTTTCTGGAAAATTTTCTGATTTTTTTCTGACAAAGTTTCCAATCCAAAATTTTATAGAAACTCCATATCAACACTAAAAAGATAAAATTATTATGGGAAAAGAACCCACAAGGAAAACATGCACCTATAAACACCAGGCTATTCTAGAGATAGATGATTACAAAAGACTGACAAATGTGGGCCCTAAAAATTTAGTTCTAGCAACCACATATTTCTAGCTCAGGCACCACAATGAGCCTATTTGGAATTACATATATAAAGCCTTACAGTGTAATTCTCTGGCAGTGGCATCAACCAGAGACCACCACATTGAAAGTAGCAGGACTTTTCTTGATAGAGACCATCTCCCAAAAAGTACAATCTACTCATGCAAACAAGCAGTCCATGAGCAGCAGAAATGTAGAAGCCTCTCTCTGTTGCCTCCCATTGTTTTTAAGAGATAAAAGAACAGGAAAAGGGATCAGTATTCTCCACTTCTTTGAGCCACCAAAGCCTAGTACAAAGAAATGAAGCCCCAACTTTCTCCTGAGTGTTCTCTATCATGCCAGAGGATTTCAAAAAGGAGCCAAGGTCAATGTGACACTGTGACACTATTTTTAAAATCTAGTATCTAAATGCAACCACCTCTGCTTAACATGAGGAAAGGGAGGCTCTCTCATCTTCTAATTCAGAGAAAAGAGTTCACTTCACCACCAGGGAAGAGAGATTGGCCCCTACGCAAGTACTTGCTGCACACCGAAAGGTTCAGAAGAGTGATGCATTCAAGAGCAAGCATAAGTAATGGCAACAGCCCTCCGTTACTGCGGCCATCATGGAAATATACAGTGGATTAACAGCCACTCATCTTTTAAATTAGACCAGAGTCTCTGGAGTACCCAATACAGTAGCAAATGCAGATTTCCATGTTTATTCATATTTATGCAAATTCAACATTAAAGACGACCTAGGCACCAGTGCTGGGTGTTTTCCCCAAGCCAACCCAATGAAATTGTTGCCTTGACAAGTTGACTCACAAAAGAACAACCCAGATGGTAATTGTCATAATGCCTCCCATCATTCTGTACCTCCTTTATTGAAACAGACTCATGATGGAAAACAAAGATTAAACGGAGGAAGGATCCACCCGCTCATTTTTGTGTTTTGGACGTTGTTTTAAAAACCCACATTTTTGAACTAGGAGCACTGAAGTTTTAAAAATCCACATAAATGCGTATCAAATTAAGCAAAATTTATTCAAAAATATAAAAGCCAATCTAGCAAAGCAGTTCAGCAATTATTAAACCTCAAGGATGAAAGAAGTCATTTCAGTCAAGTCTACAAGACTGCTGTCATGCTTAACACTGCAGAGATGATTAATTCGGTTTTCTCTTTCAGAATTTCTCTGGCCTTTTCCCCTACTATTTCCTGTGAGCCAGAGAGCAGGCAAAGACACCTAATAAAAACAGGGAAAAGATCAACATTGAAGGACTAAATACTTCTCAAAGAGAGAGCAACTGGCATGAGATTTAAAAGTGTTCTTGAGCTGTCTTGATGAGTCTTAATTTTATTTTGTCATTGCCTAACATTTCATTTAGACTTTGAACAGCCCGCAGGCTCCTTTTGCCCGCCGTATCTCCCCATCCACACATCCCCTCTGGCTCCTTTCCAAAGTGTGCGCATGCGTGCACACACACTCCTCACTGTTGCTCCACTCACTCCGCGCTGGCGGAGATGGCAGTGGAGCTTTGCCCAACCCCAAGGTCCCTGGTGCTGGCAGAGGCAGCAGTGGCATACCTGTCAAGTTTTGGCCCCCAGGACCTGGGAGGAGAGAGGCATAATGAGTGTGCACGCATGTACGCACACCAGCCCGCCTGGATGCATGCACACAGACACAGACACACCTCAGGGATGGCAGCAACCACAGATTTCCTCGCTCACTCACCCGCCTGCCCATGCTCCAACGGCCCCAGCTCTGGCCAAAACCACAGCAAATTGGGCTGCCCCGCCTATGCCAAGCCCACCCACATCTCCAACTCTGCTTCCAAAACCCCAAGTTGGTGAGCAGTGGAGGCACTGTGAGTGAGCAAGAGATTGCACCCGGGCCACAGGGAAGGAAGCCAGGTGTGCATGGCTGACACTGGCCCCTGCTCAAGGGCGCATATGGTCCTGCCTCCTAAGGAGGCGCACAAAGCTCACTCATTCCTTTTCTTTCTTTCCTCGCTTCCTCCTTGAGAGGCTTGTGGACTGCAGTTTCCCCCACTCCTCCTCTCCATTCCCAGCCTGTCGCCTTCCCCAGGTCAGCCTCTCCTTTTCCTCCTCTGATTGCTGCCCAGTCTTGGTACATTTCCCGGGACATTTCCGGGAAAATAATCATCTGAGAAGATGGCAGGAAATAGGCATGTTTCCTGGGAGTTTCCTGGCCAATAGGGGGCAGTTGACAGGTCTGGGCAGGGGAGCCTCAGTCACCCACCCGCCTGCCCACCCACCCTCTAAGGTCCCTGCCGCTGCTCCTGAGTAGGAGGGCAAAGTCTCCTACTGATGAGACAAGCGAGGAGGTGTGGCACAACAGGGGCAGAAGGGCAGGGAAGGCTAAAAATCTGGAGCAAGTGTCCTGGCAGGAGGCTAGGCAAAACTATTTTTTTTCTCCCGAGCTTGCAGCCCCTGGCGGCAGGTCAGGAGGCAGACAGGAACCTGGCAGGCGACTTCTGAGAGCCCTATGGGCTATCAGTTGCCCACGGTCAACGGGTTGTGCAGGCCTGATTTAGACTATGGTTAAAGCCCAAAGATGAAAAGTGTGAGCTTATATACTGCCCCCATAATGCTTAAAGCACTTTCTGGGTGGTTTAGAAATATGCAGGTTACACATTGCAAGCTGGGTATTCAAGGTACCAATCTCAGAAGGATGGAAGGCTGAGTGAACCTTGAGCCAACTACCTAGGATTAAACCCCAGGTGATGAGCATCATTTTGGCTGCAGTAGAGCAGTTTAACCACTGCACCACAAGGCTCCTTTGCCACCTTGTACTCATACATATTGGGAAGTATGTGAGACCTAGAGCTCAGATTATTCGAGCTCTGGAGCGGTTCACAGAGCAAGGGGGAAAGCAGCAGTTTCTAGTGGATTTGTGAGCAGAGTCCACCACTGTCCATTCACCTAAAGTTTGCATCTAAAATATAGCATGGCCTTGTTCCTTACTTTTCCAGCAACGTGCAAACAGATGTTCAGACTACAGTACTCATGTCTGATCAACTGACAACCCTTCATCACACTGTATTTGTCTACCAATTGCTGACTGTCCACTTGCATGTACAGATGCAGTTGGTGTCTTTAAAAATGGGTTTTATCTGTGGCTTCCAGTAAGTAACCAGCATTTTTCTGTTGCTGGTAATGGAAGTGTACCAAGAAACACTCTGAGAATGCTCCTTGTGATTGCTTTTTTTTCCCAATCTGCAGTTTTGCTTCCTGCTCAGAAGGGAAGAAATAGGCCTGATCCATCTGCATTCTTCCTCCTCCCCAAACTTCCATTCAGTTCCATCAAGCCCTCATTCTCTACTGATCTTAACCTCAGCTGATCATAGGGCAAAAACCCCAGCCTCTAAGAGCCTGCTATTTTCCCCTCTCTTTGATTTTTATAGCCTTTAAATGAATACCCTAAACCCAAAAAAGAAATGTTCCAGTTTCCATGCCTCTAATACTTTCATGCCACACAGTTTTAAAAAATAATGAGCTTATGGACTCCTGTGACCATTCTTGAAAAATTAGTCCACGTTCGTGTTATTTAATTCACAGAGTTGGAAAGCTGCTCCCCATCAAGTCCATTGCTACAGTCATGTGAACTACAGAATCTCCTTCTCTTTTCTCTATCAGCTTCCCACAGCCACCATGACCACAGTTGTGCCAGCCATTGTGGTGTACTTTATTTGCCTTACCCCTCTGATCAGAGGGAGACTGGCTGCTGGAGAATTTACTGCTAGTAGTGACTCCCTCACAGCTCCACCAAGGTCATGTTCCAGTCTCTGCTAAGTGAGGGAAGGGTAGCACCACTTAAAAGCTATCTTGGAAAATTTCGAAGTTACTTTTAAAACACGGTATTTTTCCATCTATAAGACACCCCAATGTACGAGATGACTTCCACTTTTCCAAACCAAAATTACAGCTTTCCAACCATATCTCTCTCTCCTCAGCTTACTTCCTTGCATAAGATGACCCTCAATTTTTAGTCTAACAATTTTAGAAAAATATATAGTCTTCTGCATGGGGAAATACTGTAATTAATCATCACTCCAAATATACCGTATTTTTCACCCTATAAGACGCATCAGGCCATAAGATACATGTAAGTTTTCAGAGGAGAAAAACAAGAAAAAATGTTTAGCCTAAGGTTTTATGGCGGGGGAAGGGGAGGCTTACAAAGGAGGTAATTGGAGCTGTGGAATCCAAGCTGCACAGGGGGAGGCTTGCAAATGACGTAATTGGAGCTGTGGGATCCAAGCTGCAAAAGGAGGCTTGCAAACAAGGTGATTGGGGCTGCAAAAGGGGAGTCTTGCAAACAAGGTAATTGGGGCTGTGGGATCCAGGCTTCAGAAGGGGAGGGCAGAGGCTCCGTGGAGATCTCTTTGCAATCAAGGTGATTTTTGACTGGGGAATCTTGGCTGCAGAAGGGAAGGTGTGGAGAGAGGCTCCCTGGAGGAAACTTCTTTGCAAACCGGGTGATTGGAACTGCGGAATCCGGGCTGCAGCACAAGACGGGAGAGGCTCCATGCAGGTAACTTATCTCTAAATGAAAATCTGTGATATATATGTAGTGGGGGTTGCTGTATTCGCTCTATAAGACACACAGAAATTTCCCCTTACTTTTGAGAGTGGGAAAAGTGTGTCTTATAGGGCAAAAATATGGTACTTAATGTTAAAATAATTCTTGAGCTTCTCATTAGTAAACAAAAAAAGTTACTCATATGTAGCAACTTTAGTTTGTTTCCTTTTAAATTATCAGAGTACTGCAGAATACACTAGTCTCGGGTACAAGGCACACTTACTAAGTGAACCCATACATACCCTCTGGAAGTTGAGTCATGGCAACTGGACTTCTTTTTCTTGAGAGATAGAAACGTTTCATTGCTCATCCAAACAGCTTCATCAGTCTGAATACAGCTAGTGCAAGTCCTCCATTTTATGGTTCACTTTGACCTCATGTCTCCTTGGTCTGAAATAGGTTCATAAGATGAACAATGGCCTGAACAGGCTTGTTAGGTAGACAACAGTCTCAATGGCCTTATGGTGAACAATGGCTGTTTGGATGAGCAGCAAAATGTTTCTATCTCTCAAGAAAAAGAAGTCCAGTTACCATGACTCAACTTTCAGATAAACTCACCTGGATGACTGAGAATCTTCACAGACATACATACCCTGTAACTCTAAATACAGTGGTGCCTTGTATAAAGGAATTAATTCGTTTCAAATGAATTATGTTAAGCAAATTTTCCTTTATACAAATTTCCCATAGGAATGCAATGAAAACAGAGTGATCCCATTTACATGTTGTACAGATTTGTCCCATAGGTGATTCTGTTAAGCAAATTTCCCCTATCTCTGGAATTTTTATGTTGTACAAATTTTATGTTATACAAACTGTTTGTTATACAAGGGTCCACTGTATCAAGAGTTGTAGATGTAACACAAAAGAAGCATTATCCTTCCTTGCATTGCTGACATAATCTAAGTCCCTTACGCCTTTGTTCTCAGAAAAATAAATTAATCCAAATCGTGTGGGGGGGGTTGTTGTACAGCATATCCGGCCACGTCATATTCCCAAAGGTTCAATATTGTAACATATCCCAGGTATTGCAGATCACTATGCTCAAATGCATATTCATTACTGAAACTGATGATGCCTCTTCTATCATCATCCACCTATTTGCTTATAAGCCTAATTTTTAATAATGCATTGCCTGTCTGCCTTCATTCAGCTAAGAAAAGCTAGCTGGCTATGGAACATTATGTTGGCTTATAGATGTGTAGCCCAAATCATGAGTAAGAGCTCTGCTGTCAAAACAGATTCTGTCCACCCACTCTTCCCTCTAGAAGAAGAGAAACCATGGTGGCTACTTGAATAAGACAAATATGTCTGTTACATAAGGATGAAACAAGGATAGTGCCATCGGCCAGCTGAACGTATTACAGATTTCTCCCTAAAGAGAGTGTGGGGTCACAGAATTTCTGTTGACCAATCTGTTTTAGTATGCTCCAAGAAAGCAGAAAGGTTTTTAGAATTTCTGTTGCTTTAACTTTACCTCACAGGGGTAAATACGGTACAGTATACTACATGGGTTACAAGATTGTTCCTTCTCCTGTTTGCCATTTCAAAGCAAGATTAAAAAAATTGGAAATAATTGGACGCTACAGCTGGTACTCTTGTGCCTTTAATCTCACCCTGGCATACAAAAGTTGGTAAGGTGAAGCTTTTCAAATCCTTTCGTCTACCAGCAGAACTTAAGGTCCTATAGTTCCGAATCTCAGTGTAATCCAAAGACACAAGAAATAGGGTGGGCTTAACTCATCCCTACCCACCACGACCACCCTTTTAAAAAATATGAGTATGCTTCAGTTGATCATCTATGCATTTGAGATTGAGCATACCATACTGTAAGGGACCAATGCAGCCTAAGCACAAATCTCCTTTCTGAAATTAAGTTCACCGAGCATCTAGACCAGTGGTTCTTAACCTGTGGGTCCCCAGATGTTCCTGGACTGCAACTCCCAGAAGCCTCCACCACTCGCTGTGCTGGAAGGGATTTATGGGAGTTGCAGTTCAGGAACATCTGGGGACCCACAGTTTGAAAACCACTGATAGACACTAAGTATCAACAAACATGCAGGGAGGTAGTTTAAATGGTTGGGCTTCTGGCCCACTCAAAAGAGAAGACCACTCTCACCTCAAACACCAGCCAGAGAACGAGTGAAAGCAACTCACCAACCTCTACTACAACAAACATCTGGGCTGCATCTCCCAGAGAACAAAAGGAAAGGACAGCATCTCACCATATAGCTTATTCAGGAGGATTAAGGTTGCTGCATTATGTGAGTTTGCAGGGCCTGTTTTATTACAATTTTTAGTAAGCTGGCTTGAGGATGATTCAGTTGAAAGAAGGGAACCAATCTTCCAGACAAGTAAAGCGGTGTAGCCCCATATATGTTAGAAAAGCAGAACCTCAGTTTGAGGAAAGTTACAAAAAAATTTCCCAGGACTCTTCAAATAAGCACAGAGACCAGAAAGTGCAGAGTACATATAGTTAATATCTCAAGATGTTCTAAAGCAAATATAGAAAAGTCCTCAAGAAAATAGCCAGAGTCATACATCTTTGTAATAAAACACTCTCCCATGCAGAATCTAGCCAACTCTACATCTGGAAACTCATCAGTTGCATGATTAATATTGTTTCAATAAATAAATATGTAAGTGTATCAGAAATGTGTCTGACCCTATATGAATTAGGCCAAGTTCAACTATGCATTACAGCGACCCCCTGCCTATTGTGGGGGTTAGGGACCTGACCCGACCCATGATAATTGAAAATCCGTGATATACAGATGCAGGTCGGGTTGGGCCTGGGGTGTCCTAGCTGGGGGCTCTTGTACTTACCCCCAGCCTGGCGCTGCCAAAAGGGCCTCCCTGTGAACTGGAATGTGACTTCTGGTAAACTGGAAGTGACATCTGGATTGCCAAAAAATCATTTCTGATGTCTCTGACAGGCCTAGAAAGGCCCTCGGAGGCCTCAGAAATGATTTTCTGCAAACCAGAAGTGACTTCCGGTTCACAGGGAAGCCATTTTGGGTCTCCTGAAAGCCCAGGAAGGCCCTTGCAGGGCCGTTCGTGGCAGGGCCAGTCCTGGGGTAAGTATGGGAGGCCTGAAACAAGCCTCCTCCTTACCCCAGGGGGCCTTTTTTCATATACAGTAGTCCCCCGCCACAACACTGTTCATATATTACGGTTTCAGTATATCACGGTTTTTTAATTGAGAGAATCAGGCTTCCAATGAGAGGTTTTTAATCCCGTCCTGGCACTTCAACAAACAGACCTGGGGCTGCTTCAGCTGGCTGCACTTACAAAGAGAGGTTTTAATCCCCCTCTTGACAGTTGTGGTGGAAGCGGAGCACACAGGAGTAGCTCTTGCTGAGGTGTCTGTATTTCATTTCCAAAGATACGTTTTAACCCCTTCTTGACATCTCAGCAAACAGACCTTGAGCTCCTGACAGTAAGATTTCCTGAGGTGTCAGGAGGGGGTTAAAAACCTCTCTTTGCAAGCAGAGTCAGCAGAAGCAGCCCTTGCTGAGGCGTCTGCATTTCACTTCCAAAGAGTTTTTAAACCCCCTCCTGACATCTCAGCAAACAGGCGTTTGCAAAGAGAGTTTTTTTAACACCTAACACCTCATCAAACTGACCTTGGGCTGCTCGGCTGCTGTTTCCAAATAGAAGTTTTTAACCCCCTCCTGACATCTCAGCTCCTGGCAACAAGGTTTCCTGATGTGTCAGGAGGGGGTTAAAAACCTCTCTTTGGAAATGCAGCTGGCAGGAGCAGCCTAAGGTCAGTTTACTAAGGCATCTGCATTTTGCAGATTTTCCTTTATCATGGGTGGATCAGGCACCAAACTCCTGCAATAAGTGGTGGAGTACTGTGCTGCGGTCCTGTGATATACCAGGACTGCAGTATATGAACTGCGAATGGGCGGAGAACCACTGTATTCAGCGAAATCAGGAAACTGAAGGGGAAAACAATTACAGCATAGAACACCACAGTCACAGAAGCCAAAGAAGAGCAGAAAAATGAAAGCAGGACTATATGAACTGCTGGAACGTTTTGTGGTAGTAGTTCAATTCCTCACTCTTGATAGCGGCTGGATTTGATTATCCATATGGTCTTTTCTAGCTCTAAAGTTCTAAGCTCATATTATTTATTTATTTATTTATTTATTTATTTATTTATTTATTTATTTATTTATTTATTTATTATTATTATTATTATTATTATTATTATTATTATTATTATTATTATTATTATTATTATTATATTTTGAAAGAAGCAACAGATGGGAATAACAGTATCATACAGGCCAAGGCTTGCAAATACATAGGCTGTCCTAGAGGCTGCTAAATGATATAGCAGTACAGTGGACCCTTGTATAACAAACAGCTTGTATAACATAAAATTTGTACAACATAAAAAATAACGGAGATAGGGGAAACTTGCTTAACATAATCGCCTATGGGGAGAATCTGTACAACATAAAAATGGGATTACTCCATTTTCAATGCATTCCTATGGGAATTTGTATAAAGGAAAATTTGCTTAACATAATTTCATTTGGTACAAATTCATTCCTTTATACAAGGTACCACTGTATAAAGACCTACTTTTAAAAAATTTCTTTAATCTGACAGTTTTGCAGCCGCTGCCTGTTGAATTTCACAAGAGCCACACATTATTTTACACAAGATATTCTGCCTGGGGAAATGCCAGCACTCTTCAATCTATGTGCAAATTTTCAAAAACTGACCTGTTATCTCCTAGAGTCTCACAGGGTCAATTTGGGAAAGTTATTTGCTTTAGAGATAAAACCACTGTCTCTAGGATATCACAGGGCCCCTGAAATTTTCAAAATACTTTTATAGGAGGTCCATAGAAATGAAGGTTAGCGGCCATTATTAGATTTTTTTAAAAGTTTTTTTCCTACTTGTTCATAGATAGCAGGGAGGTCTAGAACGCAGTGGCCTAAATCTACACCAAAAAGCATGATCAAGTGGAGTTGGGCAGTGGGATGGCCCTGGGTACAAGCTTAAATCCATTCAGGCACTTCCTAACAAATCACTGTCACTTACATTATGTTGCTTTTCAGTAAAACAAAGATAATAACAATCTAGATGCACAACACTTGGAACCACCCATTATTAATTAATTAACAATGATAATCCCTTCCTTTCAAAGCAATGTTGCTGCTGGTGATGGTGGTGGTGCTGCTGCTAAGGAAGTTAAAAATATAAGAGTTCACAATTGCAACCCAAGGACTCCTCTAGTTCAAACCTGACCTCCCACCCATTCAGACTTGACAATGAGAATGCCACTCCTCTGACAAGGGCATATTTAAGTCCTATATAATTTTCAAGCCCCATTTACCTATTCCACACAGTACCCATTTTGAATGGGCTCCTGTTTTTTATAAACTAGAAACTGAGGCAAGGACAATGACTTAATCAAGGCTACGGAGATGCCCAAGCATACTGAGAAATAATATACAAGTATCTCTTATTAAGAAAGTGAATCAGGATGTACTCCGGGCAGCACACAGAGATATTACTTTGCAAGCATTTGGGCTATAACTCCACAACTGGAAAGCACAAAAAGAGAGAAGACTATCCCACCTTAACACATTAGGAAAGCTTCAAGACACACACACACACACACACACACACACACACACACACACACACACACACACACACACACACACACACACACACACACACACACACCAAAAATTAGGACTACCCATCATTAGAAAGCAAAAATAAGCCAACGTTACTGCTAGCTACAAGACTGGAGCCCACTAACAGATGAAAAGGCACATGGTCCTTTTTTAAACCTTGGATAGTAAGCAGAATTGAGATGCAAAATTTCTAGAAACTTTGGAAAAAGGGGAAATGAAAACAAAACTCTATTTCCCCAATCCCCCCCATGGCTTCAAAATTTTATATCTCTAGTCCAGAACCCTTGAATATATCATGTTGTCTTACAGCAGACTAACCTCCTGGTTTGGCTCTTTCACATTCCTGGGATGGTTCTTTTCCATCCCTTCTCTTTTCACTGGAGGTGCCAGAAACTCAACTAAGGATTCCTGGCTGCAAATCATGTCCTGCCATTAAGCTCTTCCCCTATCCCTTTTCACACTTAACATGAAATCAAAGTGATGCAAGGAACTGGCATGGAATTCCATTAGATTGTATGCGCCTTGAATCTATGTCAGTGTCTGCTGTAAAGCGAGTGCGACCAAGGAAAGGTTTAACTGGGGTGGAAGAAAGATGTCCTTAAAATATGTATAAGTTGAGTCCTCAGTAACCAGAACAATCACTGCAATTGCAAGAAAAGAAGCCAGTATCAACCAAGAGCTGCTTTAATCTTCTCTTTTCTTTTCTTTTTCTTTTCTTTTCTTTTCTTCAACCATTTCTCTCCCACAAGAGTTTGCCAGAGGGGAAAAATAACCAGACCTGCCAAACCAGGCTCTCCTGACTGCCCAAATAGCTGTGAGAAAAGGTATATATCTTTTGGATGCAACTCTGTTTAAGGACAAAGGAAAGGATTGGTAACACTCTCCAGATGACACTTACACTTGCACTCTCTCTTTCCAGACGCTGGAAATCTTTAGCCATAACAACTATAAGTTGACATCCTTGATGAAAAGACTGCAAGGTTGGCAGCCCTTGGAAGTTTCACACACTGGCCTCGATGCTATGGATGAGGAGAACAAGACCTCGACCTAAACTGTTTTGTTTTAGAAAGATGCTAAGTTCAGCAGACGCGTCAGCCAGACCTCAAAACCTTGAGCTTCAGTCAGTCGGGTGAAAAACAAATCCTTTGTTTTGGCTTGGGTATGGATAACCCGTTATTAGGAGGACATACAAGGAACTGCTTGGAGGAAGGAGGGGAAATCAATTTTACAGCTAGCCGCTGGGGATAATTTTTAAAAGAGAAAACACAATAGCCACATTGTGTTGGCATATCTATTTACTAGTAAAATGATCACCATTATGACACCTATAATATGGAACCTGGGCATGGACAGAGAGAGTAGTCTCACTGCAGGGCTACAGCAGCAGGGTTGCAAATGTGTCTTAGATCCTATTTGTTTTCTAGAGCAGAATGGAATATCTGGCTCAAGGTGGGAAAAGTGTGGCCCTCCAGATGTTTTCGGGATGTACCTCCCATCAGGCGCACTGTGGTCTGTATCTCCACTATTAAAGGCTGTGACTGGGGTTGCTGACTTAAAACATGTGGAGGGCCACTAGGTCCCCAGCTCGTGATATGGGCACCCTTTTATCTACCATAGTCTTGGCTTCCTGCTATTTGTTCCTCATGAGTAAGGAGAGAAGGTTGCCAGAGAAGATCTCACTCACAAAGCTGGAGAAATAAGACAGAACTGAGACACGACTTGACTCCTATCCCAACATTAGGCACCCTGAAAAACTCCAATTGACTACAAGGGCTGGCTTTTCCCACCGCCATCAGGAAAGCCCCGCTGTTCCAAGCATAGGGCACGGAGGGAGAACCACGGAGTTCTCCCTTCAACTCCCAGCTCAGCGGAGATGCCAGAGCTGCACGGCTTTCCTTCCTCAGAGCATTCATTGAGGCTCCCTTGTAAGGAGGTGCCCTGAGGAGGTCGGTTGGGAGCCACCACGACTCCTCGGTCAGTTTCAGGAGCTTGCCACGGGCCTTCTAGCCTTCTTCCTGGCTTGCCCGCATCTCGCAGAAGCTCCGTTTCTCAACACGCCCAGGAACGGCTGGATTTCTATGTGTCACACGGTTGCAAACAAATAAATAAACGGACCACTCAGGAGCGGAGCGGCCAGGAAGTGGCAGTCCCGCATCCTCTAGGTCCCTCCTTGCCAGACAAGGCACGGCAACCCTTTATTTATTTATTTATTTATTTATTTATTTATTTATTTATTTATTTATTTATTTATTTATTTATTTTAACTTATACAAAGTTCGCGGCAACGTTGCCTCTCTTGGAGCGACTTCAACCATCAAAAAGCCCTAAATCATGACAGAACGGCGCTGATAATTCATCTTCTTCTTTTTTTTCCCCTTAAGTGACCGGGCTTTTCTCAAGGATCCTTCCTGCCTAGCCAAAAGTGGCAACGTTCCTTCCTGGCACTGCCCAGGAGGATTATGGAGCCTAGCAGGTGGAAGGGACACGTGGGATCTCCCCCTACACACACACACAAACAAACACACACACACACACACACACACACCGAACACACACTAGATCAACTTACACACCCACGGGCCCCAGAGGAAAAGCGCCAGCTGCTTAATGGCTTGGGTGAGGTGGGCGCGATCCCACCCCATAGGCACACGCGCACACGCGGGGACCCCACCTCATCGCCCGACCCCAAGGGCAAGGAAAGGCTCACCTCTTGGCACGGAGGCCACGGGCGGCCGGAGGAGGAGGAGGAGGAGGAGGAGGCCATGGCATCCGCCCGCCAGGCCGCCTGGCAGCAGAGGAGAGCCCATCCGCCCAGCCACCAGAGGAAGCGCCGGCCCCGCCGCCGCCGGCCTGAGCAGGCAGGTCCATCCCAGCAGCGCCTTCCCGTCGCCTTTCTCGGGAGCATCGCCGCGCTTCTTCTTCCCCCGGAGCCGCTTTCTGACTGACGGACACGGGGAATCCTCCTCCGCCTTGGCCCGGGCTCTCCCAGGATCCGAAGGGAAGTGCCTGCGCGTCGCTGCTGCTGCTGCTGCTGCTGCTGCTGCTGCTGCTGCTGCTGCTGCTGCTGCTGCTGAGAGCCCGGTGGCTTGTTGCAGCGCTGTCCTGGCTACTGGCCACGCGACTCCCTCTCGGATCGTGGTGGGTGCCCGATCAAGCCCTCAACCTCCTGATCAAGCTCCTTTCCGCTCCTTTCCTTTCGCAGGCAGCTGCCACCTCCTTCCCTCCTGCCCGGCACCGACTTCAGCAATCGCCCCTCTGGACCGCCTCGGCGACCACGCCGCGCACTGGGCGAGGGGATGCCTTTTGGCGCCCGTGCTTCCTTCCTTCCTCCCTCTCGCCCCTGGGCGGTGGAGGGAGGAGGGGATGCCACCACCACCACCACCACCACCACCACCCCTTCGGCGGCCGGTCTCCTCTTCCACCCTCGGGCTCCGCCGGGCGGTTCCAGGCTGGGGCTCGTCCACCTGCTCGCTTTCTCCTCCCTCCGGGCAGCCGCCAGAGACTGACAAAGCCCACGAGCGACACACCGCGCCGAGCAGGGAGAGGCCAGAGGGAGAGGGCTGGCCAGCGCGCAGGCGCCAGAAGAGCCGGCGAGGAGGTGGAAGCGGCGGGCGGTGTGTGTGTGTGTGTGTGTGTGTGTGTGTGTGTGTGTGTGTGTGTGTGTGTGTGTGTGTGTGTGTGTGTGTGTGTGTGTGTGTGTGTGTGTGTGTGTGTGTGTGTGTTGGGGGGGGCGCACGGTTCTCTCCATGGAGCTCCCACGATGACATCAGGCATCCCGAGGAGCTAAAGAAGGCGAGCATCTCTATCTCTCTCTCTCTCTCTCTCTGTCTCTCTCTCTCTCCCCCGAAGGAGAAGACGCTCGGTTGGCTCGCTGGCTGGGCTTTCGTCGTCCCATCGGAGCCCTAAACCTGAACCAGCATCGTCGTCATCATCATCATGGCTTTCTCAGAGGAACCCCCCCGCCGCCGCAAATGCCCGAGATCGCCTCCCCCTTGCGAGTTCCCCAACATTCAGCATCAGGCTAGGTGGGTCCATGAAGTGGAGAGTGGGGTGAAGAAGAGAAGTGTGGTCCTTAAGTTGGGAATACCTCTCCCTGCTTCACTGCCTTTTTAGAATCGTGGTAATTAGGCCCAGCTTCTTGTGTAACAGGACAAACCAGGACCAGTGGCAGGCGGGGGTCAGCAGGCAGCTGCCTATAGTTTTAAGACCCCCTTTATGGTTCTGGCCACGACAGGGATTCTGTAGCCAGTCCTCCCGTCAGCACTGAAACCCAGCTGAGCAAGAACAGTTCACCTACCAGTTTTTGAAGTGAGCACTGAAGTGGTGGATTAAGGGTTTGGGGGATTATGTCATGGGACATTCTTTGTGGAAAGGAGCATAGCATCACTTGACACCCTCCTCCCACTTCCCTGTTTCCTCACACAACAGCAGAGGGAGAAATGACTAGTAGAATATCTGATTACAAGTCTGTGGTCCCTCCCTGTGTTGAAATGGGGTTGGTTTTTGAATGGCCAATGAAAGAGACATTGACTTTACAAAAGGCCTGCCCCCACTTTTGTTGGTACAGGCTGGCCCAGCTGCCTGCATTTTGGGGTCCCCTGGGGGGAGGGGTCTGGCCAGGGAGCCTGACATGGAGAACAGCTGTACTCCCAGATTTACCACTACCCCACTGGAACTAAGTTTGTGGTGGAGGTGTGATTGGAACTACAGAGATTCCCTGAATTATTGTTTTCTGTGACCACCATCTTTACATGTACCAAATTAAGAGTACAGTGTGTCCTTTGGGGGGGGGACTTTGGAACACAGATAAACTGTTGCCAAAATAAGATAAGTAACATGTTTCTTATGAAATAAACTTCCATGGACTTTCATCCACTTAAATCAGATCAATCAAGAGTTGTGCTCAGCTGACAGGTGAGAGGAAAATGAGGGAAATGTGAACCCTGGGATGAAATGACAAAGAAATGAAATAACTTCATTCCATAACAATTTAATTCAAGTGTAATGCATAGAAAATAAGATCAATTATTATTCAGAATAGTCATCATTGATAACACAATCACCGCAGCATTGATAAATTAATTCAAGAATTTAGGATGGATAGGAAATAATTATTCTGTTTATATACAAACAGATAGAATAAAAGTCATGATTAAATGCCAGTCCATCAGTGTCACAGCAGAGCCTTCTTTTAAAATCCTTCCTTTAGCCAAACATTCTAAAGTTGCAGTGCTGTGCATTGAAATTGAGGCATCCCTGTACCAGGCAGGATAAAGCAGAGTTGCCTATACAGTATTAAAAGCATAAGGAAACAATGTGCTCACGTTCTGTGACCCTGGGATTAAGCATGTGTTCCTTTTTCAATTATCATGGGATTTTAGCAGTCAGGTAATGCTTACCAGTGTGAAGGGAAGGGCAACCCAAGGTAGTTGACATAGGGCCTTTTTACATGACCCCTTAGATCCACTGGCCACTTAAATTCGGACCAGAGATCTTAGGGGTTCCTCGCTCTTCCTCTGTCCCCACCCCCCTCCGCATTTCCTGGTTGCTGGCTGCCTGAGGGAGGGAGAAAAAAGAAAGAAAAGAATGCCTTCTTACCTCTGTTTTGTTCCGGGCAGCATTCAGATCTCTTAAAGGGGCGGGGCGCAAAAAAAGAGCAAACGGAAGCCAGGAGAGCCCCGCACTCACTATCCTTACACCGGATCAAATATTTGTCACCTCCAAAAAGCAGGTACAAGAAAACTGCTGTTTGGTCTTGCTAAAGTGGGCAGGGTCGCACTTAATTGTCTGCAAAGTCCGGAGCTGGTGGGTAAACATTTTTAAGGTCCGGACCTTGCAGCCATTTGCGGCGGAGCTTAGGGGTCGTGTATAAACGCCCATTGCAACACGTTTTGAAAGAGCATGCTATGGATAGCTGTGTTTAGAACTCCCAGCATCTTCTATAGCAGTGATGGCGAACCTATGGCACGGGTGACAAAGGTGGCACTCGGAGCCCTTTCTGTGGGCACCCGACATCACCCCTTCATAGCTACCTGTATACAGGTTCAATTACTGTATTGGCACTTTGCAAAAAAATTAGTGGATTTTGAATTGCAGTTTGGGTACTCGGTCTCTAAAAGGTTCGCCATCACTGTTCTATAGCAATCTTCCAATTTATTTTTTTTATTTTTTACCGTGCTCGAGTTATAACTGGGATTCCCAGTGTGGTGTAGTGGATAGAATGACAGACTAGGACTCAGGTGAATATGATTTGAATCCCTACTTAGCCACAGTAATGCACTGGGGGGGTAAACCACATTCCTTAAATATCTCACCTTGAAAGCCCCATTAGAGTCACTAAAAGTTGCTTCTAAATTGACAGCATAGAACACACAGGGTTATTTATTTATTTATTTATATACCGCTCCATCTAGCTACATGGCTACTCTGGGCGGTTTACAAACTGAACAGAAATCAAACCATAAACAGTAAAATACAATATAACAGATAAGTATAAATAAAAGCACTATAACTAGTAAACTATATATAACAACAGCATAAAACAGGAGCAAGATGCATAATTAATCAAAATTTAGTTCTCATCCATTGGCACACATATCCACACACATCTATAAGAAAGTTCCTACCACTGTGACGATGCTTCTTGTTCTATCTATTCTTCTACACTGATAAGAGAAAAATCTACCAGTATTAACAACGTTTACACTTTGCCTTGTGACTGCCCAGTAATCTCTGTTACTTATGTGTACTGTATAATGAAACAATGGTTAGACAAGTTGAAGGCAGAAAGAAAAGAAAAGGAAATAATACAAATAGGTTTTTTTAAAAGCAGAGGTTCCCATTCTTGGGTCCCCAGATGTTCTTGGCCTAACACTCCCCAAAAGCATTCTCAAAGCCTTTCACAGCCAGGATCTGATAGCTGTTGTGAGTTTTTCTCAGGGAACTAGGAGTTCTCTCTGTGCTCTGGGGTATGATGAGCTCCTTGCGCTCTGAAGATGCCAGCCACAGAGTCTGGCAAAACGTCAGGAAGAAGGGCTTCCAGAACACAGCCAAACAGCCTGAAAAACTCACAACAAATCCCAAAAGCCTTCACCACCAGCTGTGCTGGCCAGGATTTCTGGAAGTTATATTCCAAGAACATCTGAGAACACAAGACAAGGGAGTACCATGAAGCTGTAGCCTTGAGTCTACAAGACTCAAACAGGGATATTCATGACAGGACCTTTTGCAGATCACTTATTCATCAGCCATAAATCAGAACTGACATTATCAGCACATAACAATGAATAAATCTGACACCTTTATTTCTTCCCTGCCACTTTGCTGAAAACACTCCTAAAGCAATGAAGAAAAATAAACAGCATGATACTCCTGCCTTAGCAATTAAGGCAAGACATACAAGGAATAAATGAATGGGGGAAGACCAGCTAAATGGAATTTGTTCAAGTAACCTGTGAGAATGGCTTTCTTTCTTTCTTTCTTTCTTTCTTTCTTTCTTTCTTTCTTTCTTTCTTTCTTTCTTTCTTTCTTTCTTTCTTTCTTTCTTTCTTTCTTTCTTTCGTCCTCCCTCTGTCCTCCTCTTCCTTCCTTCTTTCATTTTCTTTCTTTTTCTCCCTCCCTCCCTACTCCTTCCTTCCTTCCTTCCTTCCTTCTCTCCTACTCTCCTTCTTCCTTCTTTCCTTCCTCCCTCCCTCCCTCCTCCTCTCCCTCTTTCTTTCTTTCTTTCTTTCTTTCTTTCTTTCTTTCTTTCTTTCTTTCTTTCTTTCTTTCTTTCTTTCTTTCTTTCTTTCTTTGCTGCAATGGCTCCATAAGGTGACAGTGGAGGGAAGCTGTTGTGAGTTTTTCAGGCTGTTTGGCTGTGTTCTGGAAGTTTTTCCTCCTGACGTTTCACCAGACTCTATGGTTGGCATCTTCAGAGGGCAAGGAGCTCAGGGAACTAGGAGTTCTCTCTGTGCTCTGGGGTGTAGAGTGGTTGAGACACACATATTGCTGCCAGCAGCCACAGAGTCTGGTGAAACAGGAAGAAAAACTTTCGGAACACAGACAAACAGACCCCCAAAAATTCACAACAGTTATCCGGTCCCAGCCATGAAAGCCTTCGAGAATACAGTGGAGGGAAGGTCATAAACACTTTGTTATGCTGGAGAGGTGATCTCTCTCTCTCTCTCTCTCTCTCTCTCTCTCTCTCTCTCTCTCTCTCTCTCTCTCTCTCTCTCTCTCTCTCTCTCTGCCTGCCTGCCTGTCTGTCTGTCTGTCTGCTGTGCAGCCTGCTAGAAAGACTGATGCACTTAATAAAACCTTGATTTACAGGCAATTAGCAAGTGATATATTGCTAATCTTTCTGCCCTGCTAAGCTTCACTTACTGATTGTGTGTATCGACCAGCTGTTCAAGGAAGCAGGGCCATGCAAAAGGGTGCTTACTTCTTTTAGGGAGGGAAATAGACAAAAAAAGTGGCAGTACCAGCAAAAACTGGATGCCTCCGACGGTCCATCGTGAACATCCATCCCAACTGCAATTGCTGGCAATGCAGAATCATTATCCTGTATATCCAATGAATATGGACATGGGTGACAACAGTCCCCTGCCCTGGGGATGAGATCCTGGTGATTATCCATTTAGTTCTAGAACACTTTATGACATCAGTGTGGCTGGATGCTCTCTATATGAAATGTTGGAGGATAAATGATTTTTCACATATTGCTGCAGGCAAACTGGTTAGTTCAGCAAACCTGGAAGGATGAATTGCCAATGTTAAAGTACAGGAGTTGTAGTCTTTATTCCTCAGATAACCTGGAGGCTTTAAGCAGGAACACAAGAAAGTCTACCTTGACAATCCCAATTGTTTTTACTTAAATTATCAGTATCTCTTCTTAACATGGTTGGGAACCCAGGGAAGTCAAGCTCCCAGCCACGCATAGAACTGAAATACTTGGAAGTCACCTAATAGGCTATGGTGCAGAGATGGCAAATCAAAGTGAACTTAGGAGAAGGTGGGGGTCACCCTCATACATTCCTTTAAGAGTGCAGAGAAGAACAAGCAACATCACTCCCATTTCTGTGGGCCTCCATGCCCTCTCAACATATACTATGGAAGATTTGATGCTACAGTATCTGCCCCATTACCAAGTGAAAATTATCCTATATAATTATTAATTGTAGTGGGATACTTCTGGCACAAAGAAGGAAGATATTCTCTGGAATACTGATAATTCCTGGACATACATTTTATAAAACAGTAGCCTTTCCACCTGCTTCTCAGGTTTGCCTTCCCCACCACCCTTTCCCATCCCTTCTCTGTTACTTGTTGGAATTAATATATATATTAAAATGCTGCTAGGGATGAGGGACAACCTTCAGAGCCTATCATGCCATTAAAGTTGATCAGCTGACCGTCCAGAGCACATGCAGTATTGCAGCTGCCAATGACTGTACACAGCCAGTGAGACAGTCTGCTGTAACTCTAAGTCCCTTAAACAGTTGCTAACCAGGATGTCATAACATTTCCAAGGAGAAAATTGGAGACTAAAGACGTTCCGTTATCGATGCGGAAGCAGGTGTGCAGCTGAGGCAGCATTTGCACATAAGGCGGTCTAAGGCCATAGTTTGTAGGCCAGCATTTTTATCAGTATTTGCTACTTTGTTCTGAATCTGCCTAAGGATTGCATCCAGGGTGTCATAATGAGGCTATGAAGGAGATGGAAATTTCTTACCTTTCCTCAGGGCAAGGAAGTAAAAAAAAAATAGAGTGCAGCATTGATCCAGCCCCCACACACACACACAAAAACTGAATACAGATATATCCTCTGTCACATGAACACCTGTGCAAGTAATTTCTTGTGGAAACCCTCCTTACTGCACATGCACTGTAAGGCTCTTGTTTTTCACAGCACTGTGTGAAGCCCATACTTCACTCTACCTTTTCACCTGGTCAAGGATACTCACCACAATAATTTTTACCCATCTGCTTCTTCTAACATAAGCAACCAACCTAAAAAGTGGAGGATTGAGAGGAGAGTCTGTGATTTCCCTACCTCTTGGACTACAACACCACTTATCCTTCACCACTGACCCACCTGGGAGGGGTTGATGGAACTGGAGCCAATGTTTAAAAGGCCATACAGTACTTTCTTTTCTCAACAGTTCTGGCCAGTTTCCTCGCAGGACCTTTTCCTTCTTGCCCCTCAAAATCAGGCAGGTACCTCTTTATAGAAGTAGTCTACTTATAGAACATTCATAGATTATATTATTCTTATTATTTGATTGTGATAGATGGAAGATTAGGCACAAGGGAGGGAAAGAAACTCCCCAAAACTCACACACACTGTGCATAAGCAGGGTCTTAGGTCACACATCACTCCACACAGCCATAAAGCTGAGGAGGGGGGATTAAAAGTGGAGATTATTCCACTTACCTTAAAGTCCTTCCCCTCCCATTTCTCCCCGCCAAATATGGTTCCAGTCTTGGAGTCTGATTTGGAGAAAACAGGGAGAGGAAAGACTTGGAACAGCAAAAGTGGAGAGCAGGGGAGGAGCAGTTCACGGCTCCTTCCTGGCATGTTTCTAAATTTCCTACCTGCTCTCTCAGTGCCACAGGTCTGCCACCATCATTTCTGGTTAGTTCCTTGGGTACTCACCCTCATGACCTAATGCAACTTTGCTTTTTCAGGGAATGTCAAGAACAAAACATATTGGCCGATGAGTGACTGTGTGTGCGTGAAAGGCGAGTTAGTGGAAATCTGTGTTTCTTAAAACCAGAAACATAGTCATAGACAACGGCTCCAGTAATCTAAGGCTGGTGTTGTTGGGGAAAATGTGTGGCAAAAGTGTTAGTTCAGTGCTTCTGAATGAGTGGATGTGATTAATCACCACAGCTGGAAAAGCAAATCTAAACAGATGTCTTTGTCTACTTAGTTACAAGAAAACGATTAGTAGCTGCCCTCAGGATTAACGTGGTGTCTCTAGCTTGCTGTTACCGGTGCATTCACTGGAAATATAGTGGCAGACAAACTATTCACCTTTCACTGCCCAAGAGCTAGTTGAAGTGAAAAACCTTTGTGCTTTCCTCAACACATTTTCTCTTTGACAAGGGATACACTCAGTGAATATATCGCAAAAGCCTCACAGGAAGGTGGGAAGAAAAAGATATAAATGGCAGCCTGATAGAATATGCAGGCAACGGTATATTCCCACAGCTGAGGTGAAATAATTTGAGGGCTGTGTTTATTTTTTCATTTTTGTTTCTTAGGATATTAGGAATTTAAAACAATCATGTGGCCCTTGGATGACTATTTATCCCTGACTCAACTGTTCTAGGCCTATAGCATGCAATGAAGGGTTGACATGCTGTATTAGGCATCTCTCTCTAATTATCTACCTTTTATTTATTTTATTTTTATCCCACCCATCTAGTGCCTAGGCCATCTGCCCCAGCTTCTCTCGCAGCTGCCCTCACAGAGGCAGACACCTCCCTGGGCTTTTCTGCCCCACCCCTGCCCTGAGTGGTCATCTGTGGGAGCAGGCGGGGCAGGGAATGTGGGGCACCCAGACACCTGTGGTCCCAATCCACCAAAGCGTACAAAAGCGCTGAAGCATGGTTTGGACCCATCTCTAAGGGAAGCAGAAGAGAGACACAATAGTCTAAATAATAATAATAATCCCAGGTAAGGCTATGAAAGGCCTGTGTAAACAATCGTATCTTCACTGGCTTTCTGAAGCTGAGGAAGAAAGGGGCCATGCAAAATTCCATCTTCAATTGTGATGGAATACTAGTGTGGCCACAATTCTCATTATCCTTCATTCTTTACTGTGGGGCTGGGATTAAAAAAGATAAAGGTTCAACATCTGGAGGGCCTCACATTCAGCACATCTCTACATCAGAGTTCAAAACTGACGGGTTACAAATTATGACTTATTTTGGCGATTATCTAAGCTATAACCATATTGTATTACATCTTTCACTCAACCAGGGAGAACTGCCCTTCTATGTTATTTGTATAGAAACCTGACCTGCTGTTGGTGCAGACTGGAACTTCATTTGAGAGCCTTCCAACTACAGTGGACATAACAAACGGTTTGTATAACATAAAATCTATACAACATAAATAAATTCCGGAGATAGGGGGAAATTGCTTAACAGAATTGTCTGTGGGGTGAATCTGTACAACATAAAAATGGTCGCGATTAGGGGTTACTCTGTTTTCAATGCATTCCTATGGGAAATTTGTATAAAGGAAAATTTACTTAACATAATTTCATTTGGAACAAATTAATGCCTTTATACAAGGTACCACTGTACATTGAAGTGAATAGGACCACTCCCTTCTTGTACCAGAGCCTGGAAAAAATACAGAACTCTCAGCAAGGCTGCCCTCCCAGCAACCTCCCCAGGTGACTTTTCCAAACTCCGCTATGTCTGTGGAGATTCTCGGTCATCCAAGTGAAGTTACCTGGGAGTGGAATCATGGCAACTGGACCTCTTTTCTTGTGGGATCAAAATGTTTCGCTACTAGTCCAAGCAGCTTCTTCAGTCTGAGGGGTGGGGAAATAGCACTGTAGCTACTTTTATTGAACTACTTGCACGCCAACTATATTTAGCTTGCTGTTACAGAAAAGGTCATTCTTTGTGGCGTCTTTATCCCAAAATTTGCATTTCTTTTTCTTCCAGTTGCCTTGCATAAGAAAGATTAATGTCATTAGGGTATCTTTCTCGGCAATCTCTTTCTGGCTAGCAAAATTGTGACACTCAAAAATACTTGGCTTTCAATGCTTTGGGGAGTATAGAAAAAACTTCCCATTACAAGCCTTCATGTATTAAGTCACTATTATTATCTCCAGATTGGGGACACCATATTGAGGTGGGGACAGGAGGAAAATGGGTCACTTAAGGCCAATGAATGAGTTTACAGCAGAAAAATTCCTGATTCATAGCACGTTCCTTATACTAATGCTATTCCAAGTCTCACCTACCCATGAGCACTGAGAATTAAACCTTACTTTGCAAGCCTGGAAGCTGTTGCACTGAGATTTACTGCTGAGTAAACATGAACAGAGATAAGTGATGCTTTGGATGCTTGATGGGAAAAGGTCCCAATGGGTAAGAATTAAATCACCCCCTTTTCTCCATAGCTGTCTCAGATTTGTACTTTCTACAAGAGCTGAGCAGGGCTTATGACCTTCTGGAGATCACTGATTCATAGAGTCTCCCAGTGTTGCAAGTGACTCAAAAGTATACAGCAACACTTCTAGAATGTAGACCCCAAAAGCCTTTTTTTAAATTGGAATTCATGTTCCAGAACAAAGCAATGATTTCTTGTGCCACTTCAATGCTATCAGAATTTGCTCATGCAATCTGAACCCCACCTTAATGTCATGTTTATTTTATTTACTTTTACCAGCCCATGGGTTGGGGCCAGTGCTTGTACCAGGGTCCGCGGGCTGGATTGGGATTTTTTTTTTAAACAAAATTAGTTTATTTTTATTTTTTGTGCCGACCACTGTAGTGCAGGCCTGTCGGCTTTTTCTTTTTTTCTTTTTTCTTTTTTTCCTGGAGCCCAACGAGGAGGACTGGAGCACTCCACCACCAGGTAGGAGACACTGATGGTACGAAAAATGAACTGAACTGAAACGGAAATTTCCATTTCGTTTCGTTTCATTTCATTTTTCTTAGAGGGGGCAGTTCGTTATTTATTTTGTTAGGAAAAGAAACGAATAACAAATAACAAAACGAACCAAAAGTTCATTTTGTGACCATCTCTAGTTTGTTATAAGCCTGTAACAGTCAGTAAGGAAGATGCTAGGAAACTATTAAGTATCTGTTATGAAACTGTTTTTAAAAGTGTGTCAAACAGTAACCCAATCAATAGGAAATCAAATATTCAATTACTGCCAACTTATTCTTCAACATATTTTCAAGCACGTAAATGTTTTCAGAGTTTACTATGAACGATTCTTTTATCTGCTGCTGCGCACACACACATGCACACAAACTTACGTACATAAAAATATACAGTGATGCCTTGAATTATGAATGAGTTGAATTATGAAAAACTTTAATTATAAAGGGAAATCTGCCCATGGCAAGCTGTCAAAATCACCAGGTTGCCGGCACCATGACAGCCAGGTGATTTTGAGAGCTCCGCAGCCATGGTGCTTTTTCCTTCCTAATCCAAGTTTTTGTAATTCGTGGTGCTTTTTCCTTCAGTGCAGGCAGTGGGGATCCAAAGGCATGGACCCCTGCCTGTCTCTGGAGGCATGTGTGTGTTGCATCGTTACAGTTGTGACTGACTCTTCGTGACCCCCCTATCCATGGAGTTTTCTTGGCAGGAATACTGGAGTAGCTTGCCAGTTCCTACTCCAGACACCTACAGCACCTGGTATTCCCTGGTGGTCCCCATCCAAGTACTAACCAGGGCCGACCCTGCTTAGCTTCCTAAATCAGGTAAGATAGGATGTGCTTAGAGCATCTAGGCAGGTCTCTGGAGGCATACTGAAGGGAAATTGAGGGCTGGGAGAGTAAGAACAGACAAAAGAAAATATTTTTTTCACCCAGCGCGTTGTTAGTCTGTGGAACTCCCTGCCACAGGATGTGGTGATGGCATCTGGCCTGGATGCCTTCAAAAGGGGATTGGAGAGATTCCTGGAGGAAAAGCCCATCACAGGTTACAAACCATGATGGAGATGTGTAATCTCCAGGCTTAAAACCGGGGTACTTCAAGGACCAGATGCAGAGGAGTGGTACCAGGAGACAGATATCTAGTCGCATGCGCTCCCAAATGCATCTGGTGGGGCCACTGTAAGATACAGGAAGCTGGACTAGATGGGCCTTTGGCCTGATCCAGCATGGCTCTTCTTATGTTCTTATGAAAAGCACTGCTTCCCCCACCACCCCCATAGACAGCAAAAGGACTTTTGTTGGCTGTTCTGACCCAGCAGGGGAGTTGGCAGGCGAGCAGAGGAGTCACCCGCCACCCGCTAACCCTCCTGCTGTGTCGGGGCATCCGGGAACCAGCAGCCTTGAGCCAGCAAGGTTTTTCAAAAGCCCCATGCACGCACACCCTGCAAGAATACCAGTAACACACAAAAGAGTCATCAACTCAGCAAGGCAGAGGCTGAGGAAACATGCATAGGGAGAGCACTGTTAAATATACACTGAAGTTGGTAAGAAATGTAAACAAACAAAAAAAAAGCAAGCAAGCAAACTGCTATGCCTCAGTTGCTTATAGGTCTGCTTCAGAAGTCAGGCCAGGATCAGCCATTGCAGAGTCCTTAAATGAAGCCTTAACAAAGTAGGCAAGAGATTAGGCTTTAGGACTGGAACCAGCCTTTCACTGAATCAGACTGTTGGTCCCTCTGAACCAGTATTTCTACACTGATTAGCAGCAGCTGCCCAAGGGTTAGTCTTACCAACGTATCTGCAGATGGCAAGCATTGAACTCAAGACCTCTGCATGTAAAGCAGAGACTGTACCACAGAGCTGCAACTTCTCCCCCTGAGGTGAAAGCAGGATGCAAACATACATAAGTTATCCTGTTTTAATCCATGAAATGTTGAAGGGTATTATTTTTCTGTAGGCATAGCTTTAGAGGCACCCCAAACACAAACATTCACATCTACAAATAACTACTCGGGGATCTCTTGTTTTTTTTTTATTCCAAGCAAGTCTTCAAGTGCCATAAGCACTGATGATAAAATTTCAAAAAAACTATTATTTCACAGTACTATTATATTCTTCATTATAAACTATTATAATTTGTAAAAAATTGTGTACACTCATTGAGAGAGCTAAACATTGATAAAATACCCAGCTGGGTTTGGCTGTAGGTTTGTTTCCTCGGCATTTTCAAGTAAATGTACATCCTACAGCCAGGAAACATGACTATTTAAAACCTAAAAGAATTGGATAGAAGATCAACTAAGCTATTTGGTTCTGGGGAATTGGGGATCTTTCATAATGAGGCAGTTCATACAGTCCAAAAGAAATGTCCTTACTTCTGCTTGGCAGAATAAACCAGATGTTTGATTTACCAAGTGGATACATGAAAACAGTGGCAAATTGCTTGTTCATGAAAGGCCATCTTGGGGATAAAAATTGAGGGCATGCGGTGAATGAGATCAACGAGTGTCTTTATGGGCCTGTAATTTCATTTGGGAAGAGCAGGCTAACTGTTTTGGTTTCAAGTGGGCTAATGAAAGTGGTCTTCCCATTAGCAAAACTTGGAGAAAAGATAAGCTAGATGTCTTTTTATCCACATCCACAAATAATAGCCGTTCTTCTCTTCTTCTTCCAAGGTTGTAAAAGAATAAATAATGGGATGAAATTGCAGGGTATAAGGAGGACATTCGGTGATTTCTTCCCTTGTTCTCTGCTATTATGCTTTCACTCACATACACAGAGCAGCCCAACTACATTGAAAGCCTTTCATTAAATAATGGCTAGAGCAAGAAAACAAAGCCACATTCAGAAACATTGTGCAAATGGTGTCAAGAGTGACACTGCGGATTCATATACATACATAGGAGGGATAGCAATGAAACACAAAAACCATAAACATTGGTTTACAGTTCTTCTGTGCATTGGGCAAAATAACCTTGGGATGGTAAACTTTTGGGGCTGTATCACCTCAGATAGCAAAGAAATGTACATGCCTCCCTAGTCCCCCCTCCATGACAACACGGTAAATTGCTGCAGAACTGAAAAAGAGGGCGGGCAAGAAAAAAAAACTTCTCTATAGTCAGTTTATGTCTTGGTGCAAAGACACTGTTGGCAGATATATTTCTACAAAAGTGAATGCATTGTACAGTGGAACCTTGACTTACGTCATTAATCTGTTCCAGTGGCCTAGACTTAAGTCAAACATGCCTTAAGTCAAATGAACGTTTCCCATAGAAAGTAATGGGAAAGCAGATTAATCCGTTCCAGATGATGAAAAAGACCCCCGAAAACAGCAATTTAACACAAATTTGACTGGGATAGGAGATTCCTTCTGAGGATGTAAATGAAATGTCTCTTCAAAGAGAGGAGGAGGCAGTGGAATTATAGTCCACAAGTTATATGCCTCCACTTTTTAATGTTCATAGCAACAATGTCTAACATTTAAGTTTTACTGATTTTTAACCTGACGTTCCAAGTTCTGAACAACTCTATGCTTACCATTAGAGTTGCACAACTGTACAGCTCCCCAACTAAAATGCTTCCATTGTGGACCAGACTTCTGCAGCCAGATTTTTTACAAGACTGAGCCGACTGTCTAACCAGCGAGGCCAGCCCCGAGCTCCCGGCCCTTCTTCTCCTCCGGCAGCAGCGCTGGCTTCGGTGAGGCCGAGGACCAGCTCCAGGTGCTCTCAGCTGGCCTCGCCGAAGCGGCCGCTGCCAGAGGAGGGGAAGAAGGCAGGAGCAGTTTGGAGGCAGCAGCCACGATGCTGGGTTGTGGCTGCCATATTCCGGTCTCAAACAGAATTTCTTGCAAGTCAAATATGCTGCAAGTCAAGCAATATGTAAGTCAAGGTTCCACTGTATATGCATATCTGTATGTTTAAATGAATCTGCTATGAAAGACCAGAATTTGCATGGCATAGGGTTCTAACCAATCAGAATGTGTCTGAAGTCAGCTAGGATACTGTATACGATAGTTGTCAGTTAGAAGTCTGTTAGACAGGGTCAAACATGACAAGGACAGAACCAAACATGCAAGACCTCAGACAAGGCTAAACATGCAACTAAGATAGGAACTGAAGACAATATGTACAACAGCATTCCCATATCTGCTGATTCACCATCTGTGGATTCAGTTATCCGCAGCTGGTGAGCAGAGGCCTGAGGCTTGTGGTGTCCCCCAGGACCCTGGTGGAGGTGGTTGCAGCGAGGTGCAGTCCAAAGGCAGCCCCCGAGCCTGCACCGGTCCACCATCAGGGTGGCAGCAAAGGGGCACAGCACCATGGCAGGGTTCGCCTGCGGAGTTGGGGGAGGTCGTTAGGGCGCTTCTGCTGCCCAGGTGCCAGTGCTGGTGGGAGGTGGGAGGAAGACCTCTCCTGCCAGGGAGAGGGCTGCCTGTTGACTTCCACTTCTTCCTTTGCTGCCTCCTCCTGCCAGCAGGCCCACCTATGCCCGGCACAGTTTTTCTTCCAGGCACTGCCCACAAGCAAACGGCAGAGTGCCCACCCTGTGCCCTGTTGAGCACAAGAAGGAGGAAGAGGTGGCTTGGGCACATGGTGGGTGCGAAGGACAGGTGATGCAGCACCACCCCTGGAACCCCACCACATCCACTACTGCTGTCGCCACTGTTACCCTCATATAAGAGCACTCTTATCTGCAGATTTTGTTATCCACATGTCAGCTCAGAACCAATCCTCCAAAAATACAGGGGACCTACTCTACCTCAGACAAGAATAAAGATGTAACTGTCAGGATTTTATGCCAGTGGAGGCTAATGGTTTCAATATTATTACAATTAGAACATTAATTATTACCAGAGAAAATACGTCTGTCAATAAGTCCAGATCATATGACCAATATCCTCTCTCGTTTTTAGTTCAGCTCTGTGGGACTTTGTCCTGCACCCCCATTTCCCTCCTCCCCAAGTGGGTTCTCTTGCAACCAGAACAGTTGCTGTGGGTGTGTGGGGGAGGAAAACCCTGTGTGGGTGGGGTCAGAGAGGTGCACACATACATGCCTTAGATAAAACCTTGTATATGGCAGTTACTAAATGTCTAAGCACTATGAGTTATGTCTGTGAAGATTCTCAGTCAACCATGTAAGGATATCCAGAAGCTGAGTCATGGGGACCGGACTTATTTTCTTGTTAGAAAAGAAGTCCAGTTGCCATGTCTCAACTTCAGGATAACCCATACTTAATAGGTGTTGGGAAGGGCTGCAGATGTGAGGCTTTCATACAAACACATACTGTATATGGGGAGCCTTTTTCTGCAGGGTATGCTTCCTGGGGGGGTTACAGTGGAAGGCACACCATCCTGATCCTGCCACGTTGCATCCCTAGAGGGAAGTGACCTTCTATTTTCTCTTCACCTTTGCTTTGAGGCAGGACAAAGGTTAAAGAGCATTTGCTCCTATTAGAGGTGATGTTTTCATTAGTAATCCATTGTGTATTGATCAACATTAGATAGCTCAATAAAAGGGGCTGCTGAGGCAGACACATCAGACTTTCTTTGTTCTGTGTCTGAATCTCAGCTGGCTCTGAGAAACAGCATCTCTCTGTGTGTGTGCTTTCTTTGCTCTCCTAAAATCAGTTTGCTTGGCATTTTCCCAGCAAACTCCCACACACATGGGCATTACCCATCTAAATAGCCTGTTCAACCAGGATGAAGTGAAACCAATGCAGAGGATAAAATGGAGGTGAAATGTCACAATTTGGTAGGCAGCTGTTAGATTAGCATAGTGGAACATGGGATTGTGTGGGGGATACGTATACTCAAGTTCAAGTTCAAGTTTATTGCGGTCATATGACCCATATAAGCAAATATACAGTGAATCATAAAAACAGTGAAAAAGAGCAAAAATGCGAATGGGTAAAAACATCAGGAAGATGGATGGATGGTCGAGGTAATCTCTGCTCTCTTGCATATAGCGGCCATAAAAAACTTTGCTACCTGGGCTGTAACATAAGAGTTCTTGTCTATTAAACAGTATTGGACTAACCATCTAGAAGGGTGGACTTGGAACTTCTTCAGCAATGGGGCAATTAAGTTGTTTCTAATATGATCATAAAAAGGGCAAAATAAAAGCAATAAAATTCCAGGGATTGGTTTCCACATGGGCAAAATCTTTCTTGGTGCGGAATCCCTGTAAACCTACCCTGAAGGAGTGCTGATGGCAATACATTCATCCTGGCCAACATGAAAGCTCTTCAAGCCTGTGGTGAACTAAGTGAGGTTAAATATGCCGTGGGGGTCTTATACGTTGGAAACACACCTTGTGACAAAGGGGAGCAGGTTCTATGTGCCAGGGAGAAAAGTTCCTGCCTCTCTATGTCATTTAGCCTCTGAGTAAGAATTCTTAGAGCCTGTTTCTGCCCTAACGTCAAGATATGGTTAAGCGGACAGACCTAATTTTTTTATTAATGAAGGATTGCCACTGGCTTTGGTAAGAATCAGACAGCATGTTAGACATGTACCCCAGTTGGTCTGCACAAAAAAGGATTCTAAGCCAGTACTTTAGGGTCTGGGTCCAGGCGTTAATTTCCAATCTACCCACTCCTGCCTTGAGGCACAACACTGCATAGGGTACACAGTTTGGGACCCCCAGAATCTGATGCAAAAAAACAGATTGAATTTTTTCAACCTCAGAGTTGAATGCTTTGATCCACACTGGGATGCCGTATAATAATTGAGCCCTTGTTTTTACTTGAAAAACTTGAATGGCTGATGGGACATGGCAACCTCCGCTTCTGTAGAAAAACCGAGCCACTGCTTGTGAACTACATTTAGCAAGATTAAGGGTGTGGCTTCAATGAGTTGCCCAGCTCATGTTGTATCTAAAAGTAATCCCAAGATATTTATATTCCTTAACCTGCTCTAGAGTGTCATTGTGTAGAGACCAACGCAGTCTTTTCCACCTCTTTGAAAAAACTAAAATCTTTGATTTCTGGGTGTTGATGGACAGGCTGTTACTATCGCAATAAGTTGCAAAAGCTGTTATGAGCCTCTTAAGACCCAATTGGGTTTGGGATAGAACTGCTGCATCATCTGCATAAAGGAGTAGTGAAATTTGCTGGGAACCTAACTTGGGGGGTGGCCCTGAAATTGTTTCAAGGAATCGCTCAAGTCATTGATAAAAAGGTTAAATAAATAGGGTGCCAGAATGCAACCCTGTTTAACCCCCTTGTTATTTGGGATCCCATCCGACAGTTCCCCAGCAGGGCCATAGCGCACCTGGCAGCTCGTACTGAGGTATAGCTTTTGAATGAGAAACAGCAATCTCCTATCAATTGAGGATTTTTCCAGTTTGGCCCACAGTAGAGTCCTTGAGATTGAATCGAAAGCCCCTTTTAGGTCAAAAAAAGCTACAAACAGTCTCCTCCCACCCATGACATTGTTCTTCTTTGAAAGATGGGCCAATACTGAACAGTGGTCTAGTGTATGTCTACTTTTACAAAAGCCAATTTGTTCCGGGCCCAAAACCCTATGGTTCCCCATCCAGGTTGTCAGTTTTTTCACTAGGTGGAGAGCATAAAGTTTCCCTATAATGGACAGCAAGCTGACTGGGTGGTAGTTTCCTGGGTCTAGGGGGTCTCCTTTTTAAAAAATAGGTACTATAATGGCTTTAGTCCATGCTGCAGGTACCCTTCCGGACTGGTCAATTAATGTAAAAAGGGTGGCCAAAGGAGTGGCCCACCACTCCAAGTGCTTTTTTAGGAGTTCAGGAGGAATCCCATCTGGACTGGCCACTTTTCGCAGTTTTAAATTAGAAATCAAAATTTTGATCTCTAAAGTATTTACTGGGTCCCATTTAGGTAAGTTGGGAGGTGCTGGATGAGGGGAATCTAGGTCCGGGGATTGAGGATCATAAAAAATGTTGGTAAAGTGATCCTTCCATATGTGCACAGGAATCTGGGTGTCCAAGGAACCTGACCTGCTTTTTAAGGCACCCCTAACCAACGTCCAAAACTGTTTACTATTGTTGGAACGAACATAATGAATCATTAAGTTCCATCTTTCCTTGATGAAAGTTTGCTTCTTCTGAGCTATTACAAACTTATAATGTTTTTCTAATTTAATATATTCGCTTGGGGGAGACTGGATTAATCGATAAGAGTGGTACAGGCAACGTAACTGGTTTTTCAAAAGAAGACAGTCTCTATCAAACCAGGAATTTGGACTAAGTCTTGCATTTTTATAGGATCTCTGGCAAGTTTGTTGACTTAAAATACTATTGATTTCAGCCGTCAGGTTTTCATAATGGAAGATGGCCTCTGACGGGTCTAATGTCTCAGACAAGTTCTGTTTCAAGTTTATAAAATGGTTGGAGTTTAATGCTAAATTTATCTTATCCTCTAAATACTGTGTAAGAAGCCAGTGTGTGAGGAAGAGGCCAAATCTTTAGATTGTAAAAAGAATGTGAAGCTATTCTGGCAGAGGGTTTTAGGACTTCTGACTGTGTGAAGTGGTGACTTGCCGGGCCTGTGAGGAAAGACCTAGGGCAAGGCTTCATCACCAGAGACTGGAGAAAATCCTCATGTGCCTGGAGGAATAGCTGAGGCTCTAAAAGGAAAAGTTTGCCTCACAATAGAGAAAGATGAGCTAACCTGTGGCCAGAGTCTCTGAGGCAGAAGAAAGCTCTTGGGACAGGGAGAGAGCCATACCAAGAGAGAGTTCTGAGGTGAAACTTGGTGAACAGAAAGGCCTAATAAAATTGAAGTAAAAGGAAGACAGTTTTTCAGTGTTTGTGAGGGGAAGTTACCTTAGAACTAAGATTGTGAAAAACAGCCATATTATATTGTTGAGGCAAATAAGGTGCCAAATACAGCCAAAAGGAGGAGAGAAATATTCCTGGAGAAAGGTTTGAAAAATTTTGCCCTAACCAAAAACCTCTCTCTCTTATTAAACAGTGAAAAATGCCACCCAAAAGGTCCAGAAAGCCAGTCATGGACACACAAACTGAAGGAGGAAATAAATGGAAGTCCTCAGAGGGGAGGAAATTACTGAGGGAACTACCTCAGAAAATGTGAGCCCAAAAAGCGTTTTAGAATTTGAGAAGTGGAAACGGGAACAACAGTTCCAGTTAAGGGCATTAGAAATAAGAGAGCAAACTAGATTGAGGGTGTCACAGGTACAATGAGATATGCTCCACGTGGAAGGGTCCTCAAGCAGCAGCTCAACTAATGCAATAGTGACAGAAATAGTGACAGAAATAAAAACAATAGTGACAGAAATAAAAACAATCCTGTTTTAACATGCATTGGTTGATACTCCTTGCTGAGATCCAGCAGTTCAGATAATTTTCTGCTCACGTTTGTTTTATTAGTTGTTTATTTATTCAAAGGCTTTCTTGCATGCACTGATTAGTTCAGAGCGGTAGCCTGTACATGAGAACCAGAGATGAATATTTAACACTGAAACTATCCATTGCACTTGAAACCCTTTTTGTGGCAAAATTGCAAGCATTTAAAGGAATGCTACAGATCCAGACAATCACTTTCTTTCTTAAAATGTAAGTATAAATCTTAATATGGTCACTGTAGGTCAGCTTTGTGATGACAGCTTTGCTGTGCTTGTGATGGATAATGAATCAAATAAGACTTGTTTATATCACAAATGCCAACACATTTCACCCAAGAAAACACAAACAATAGCTGATGAAACCGCTGTTGCAGTCACATAGGTCTTGAACGAGCAACTACTCTCTGGTGTCCCTTTTGTAAGTGAGCAATTTGAAGTTTTTGAATAGTGAAAAGAGGAGAAGAATGCAGGCCTGACCGAAGATATTTTTCAGCCCAAGGTCAAATAAAAATGGTGCCTCCTACATGTGCAGACATACCTGGCAGCTAAATCTTACTTCAGCATAATGGCTACCTCCATTATGGCAGGCTGACATAGGGAAAGCTGGCTGAATTGTATCAAGATATAGCTGTGTTTCTAAGTGCCTCAATGTCCCTCCATGACCCCTTAATAATATTGCCACCCGAGGTAGCCACTTTATTCTTCCCTGTAGTATGGCCACCAGTCCTGGACAATATTAATTTCCTCATGACCAAAGCAACATATTATATGGCTTATTATTGTCGACCCAGTGTGATAAAAGGCTGGAATTTTGGAGGCCCCAAATTTCTCAATAAGCCTTGAAATTCATTCAGTGGCTGAAATGCCATTGCTTAGCACAGTAAGTCATGCCGCGGCTGGGCAGTTGAATTCATGGGGTAACTCCACAAGGTCCATTGATTCAAAATGGCCTATTTTAATTGCTACTCACTTCAATTGAAGCAGTAAATGAGCTTAACTTCCTTGGCTCTAAATTTAACCTAAATGACGACTGCAGCCTAGAAATCAGAAGATATTTAGTGCTTGGAAGAGCAGCAATGATCAGTATGAATAACATCTGGAGGAATAAAGACATCAGCCTCCCAATCAAACGCAAACTAGTCAATCATCTTTCCAATAACTTTTTATGGTCATGAGACTTGGACTTTGAGAGAGACAGAGAGGGAAAAAATAGAGGCTTTTGAATTGTGGTGATGGAGATGACGACTACACATCCCATGGACAGAAAGGACAAGGAAGTCCTAGACAGAGTCAAACCAAACATATCTCTGGAACCAAACCCTACCTCAAACCAAACCTATATCTGGAAGCCAAGATCACCAAACAAAAACTGTCATACTGTACTTAAATTGTGTTATGCAAGCCAACTAGCTTGAAAAGACAAGAATGCTGGGACTGGTCAGTGGCAAAAGAAGACGGGACCGCCCAAGGACTTGTGGGCTTGACCCCATCAGAAGGGACACTGGAATGGCCTTGATGGAGCCAAAGGAAGGTGGAAGAGATAGAAAGTCATGGAGGACATCAATCCCTAAAGTGACTGAGTAAGACACAACTGAACAGTTAGACAATGCTTCCTTTAATACAGTAAGTTGTAACTAAAGTTAGCCTACTTGAATAGATGGACTTTCTGAATAAATGGGATCCCTACTGTTTCAATGGGCCTACCCCAATGTCATTTACTACACTAAGCACCAGGATTTCAGGCAATGATTTGGGGCTAGTCACTATCACTCAGTCTGGCACACCTCACGGTAGTGTCATAAAAATAAAGTAGGGAGACAGGAGAGTCATTAATATTACCCTGAGCTTGCGGGAGGAAAGGTGAGATATAAATCCAGCCATGAAATATTACACTAATACTAAAGGGGAGGAAGAGGAAGAGTTGCTTCAATAATGTGGCTTAAACAAGAAGGGGAGAGAAAAACAAAATGATGACAGCTGGAGAGGACGATATGTGAATCCTCCATTCCTTGAGCTTAGTGCCAGCTTTATACAGTATTTTGGAATACAGTGGAACCTTGACTTACATACTGCTTGACTTGCATCATATTTGACTTGCAGCAAGAAGGGGCCTGTTTGACTTGAGTCGCAGGCTTTGACTTACATCTCGGAGCCCCGGCGCAAGGCACCGGAATTGGGCGGCAGCCACAACCCAGCATCACGGCTGCTGCCTCCAAACTGCTCCTGCCTTCTTCCCCTCCTCCAGCAGCAGCGGCTTCGGCGAGACCAGCTCAGAGCACCTGGAGCTGGTCCTCGGCCTTACCAAAGCTGCCGCTGCTGCCGGAGGAGAAGAAGGGCCGGGAGCTCGGGGCTGGCCTCACTGGTTAGACAGTCGACTCAGTCTTGTAAAAAATCTGGCTGCAGAAGTCTGGTCCACAATGGAAGCGTTTTAGTTGGGGAGCTGTACAGTTGTGCAACTCTAATGGTATGCGTAGAGTTGTTCAGAACTTGGAACGTCAGGTTAAAAATCAGTAAAACTTAAATGTTAGACATTGTTTCTATCAACATTAAAAAGTGGAGGCGTATAATTTGTGGACTATAATTCCACTGCCTCCTCCTCTCTTTGAAGAGACATTTCATTTACATCCCCAGAACGAATATCCTATTCCAGTCAAATTTGTGTTAAATTGCTGTTTTCGGGGGTCTTTTTCATCATCTGGAACGGATTAATCCGCTTTCCCATTACTTTCTATGGGAAACGTTCGTTTGACTTAAGTCATGTTTGACTTAAGTCTAGACCACAGGAACGGATTAATGACGTAAGTCAAGGTTCCACTGTACAAATACCACAGTCCTTGAGCCATCATGAAGCTGGGTGGAGCTTATGTTAATTGCATCAGAAAACATCCATAGGGGACTAGATAGAACATCCTTCTGTTTCCAACACCAAAGGAAACATAATTTGTTCAAGCTCGTTTCTTCATTTGTTGCCCTGCTTCATCTTCCCGTCTTTCCTTCTGTTGCCTTGCCTTTTAGGGATGAAATTTAGTTGACAACCTCCTTGGGCAAGAAACTGGCATCTTTTGGGCCGGGTTGGTGATGAAGGCAGTTCCATGAGTTCTCTTACAATGTCACAGCATAAGAGATGCCCTGGCAGAAATACTCATAAATGGCCAACAGTGCTATAATAATAAAGGTGGAAAGACTTTATCATGGAAATAACATGTTCTTTGGAGCATTTTTGCAATATTTCGGTTCACGTGAGAAACCCCACTGGTAGGTAGTTCCTCCCAACTGGTTTGTTTCTGGTGAAGGAATGTGCTAATTTACAGATGAACTCACCCAAACAAAATAGACACAAATGGATTAAATCCTCAGGAAAGATTCAAAGTATGGGAGGAGTACACAGTATGAACCACAGCATCTGTATCTTTTGATTGATGTTCGTTTGCCTCCGGTAGTTTACTGTCATGCTGCTACGAGGCATAATAAAACTAACACAATTTTTCCAGCTCATTTAAACAATTTTTATTGTGTCTGTCACGGTTAAAATCTTCATCAGTGTCTATGAATAGCTGCCGCCTGTTTTACACTTTTCATATGCCACTGGTGGTATATTTAAGTGAAAATGAAGGAAATGGAGGTGGAGTGAAGACCCACAGAAAGCAGCTATGACTGCAGGTACCAGGGAGACCATTCTGTACTGGTCTGAATCTCAGAACACTTCTCCTTGATTGCATTGCTTGTTAAGATGTTACTTCTTACTGTTAAGTCAGCCTTCCATTTCTCACAGACCCTCCTTTTTCTTAACAATTGCCAAACCCCAATAAGGCATTGGTGGGTCAGGCCGTAGTCTATCAGATCACTGACAATTTAAGGAGGGATATACAGATATGAATGCAGCTAATGAGAACCTAGGGTAGTGGTGGCGAACCTTTGGCACTCCAGATGTTTTGGACCACAACTCCCACAGTCCTTTGTCATTGGCAATAAGAACATAAGAAGAGCCATACTGGATCGGATGAAAGGCCCATCTAGTCCAGTTTCCTGTATCTCACAGTGGCCCCACCAAATGTCTGGGAGCGCACAAGACTAGATATTTGTCTCCTCATACCACTCCCCTGCATCTGGCTCTTGAAGTACCCTGATTTTAAGCCTGGAGATTACACATCTCCATCATGGTTGTAACCTGTGATGGACTTTTCCTCCAGGAATCTGTCAAATCCCCTTTTGAAGGCATCCAGGCCAGATGCCATCACCACATCCTGTGGCAGGGAGTTCCACAGACTAACATGCTGGATAAAAAAAATATTTTCTTTTGTCTGTTCTCACTCTCCCAACCCTCAGTTTGAGTGGTATTTTGTGAGAGCGCAAAGAGTGTCCCTCTATCCACATTACTCATGCCCTTCATTATTTTGTACGTTTCAATCATATATCCCCCAGGCACCTTTTTCCAGACTAAAGAGCCCCAAATGTTTTAGCCTTTCCTCATAAGGGAGGACCCCCAGCCCAGTTATCATTTTAGTCACTTTCTTTTACACCTTTTCTAGTTCCACTATGTCTTTTTTGAGATACAGTGACCAGAATTGTACACAATACTCCAGGTGCGGCCTTACTATCGTTTGTACAATGGCATTATAATGCTGACTGTTTTATTTTCAATCCCCTTTTTGATAATCCTAGCATGGAATTGGCCTTCTTTACCACTGCCACATACTGGGTAGACACACCTGCATTGAGCTGTCCACCAGCAAGCTTGGAATTCTGGGAGTTGTGGTCCAAAACATCAGGAATGCCGAAGGTTTGCCACCACTGACTTAGGGGAACAATGTGGCAGCCAACCCCAGACCAACAGAATACAAATAGCGCATAAGGCCTGGAACAATAGGCAAGCAGATTTGGCTCTTCAGTCCATGGGAGAGGATGGTTCATGTATTGATTAAATCCTCATCATTGGCTTGACAAGTTAGTCACCTGGAGATGACAGTCTCCCCTCTCCCCACTGATCGTGTTGGCAGTCCTGCATAGTTTGCCTCTGCCTGCTGAAAATTACCCATGACAAAAAGTAGTGGTAATGAAACATTTGTATATTCAGGCATGACCTGTGTCCAAGATAAGAAACTTGTGGCCCTCTTGATGTTTTTGAATGGCTGGTAGGGGAAATGGAGTCCAACTACATACAACCTAAGAATCCTTTTCCCTACTGCTGCTTTATTTACATCACCACCACGTTTTTGAACCAAGGACCACTGAGGCCTGTAATTCACCACCACCACCCATCCCAAATCCACAACTTGGTAAAACTTGTTTGTCATTCGGAACAGACCTGGGACCTAAATTTCTGATTTATTTATTTTTTTAATATGTGAAACAGCAGACAAGAGGAAAGGCCTTTGGATTTCGCATTTCAGTGCTAATAAGAATTTATCTCAAGGAGCACACTCAACAGGGCAGAAGAGAAAAAAATGAGGTCAAAGTGAAAGAAACGATAAGCTGTCCCTCCTCTGTTGTATAACCTGATTGCCCCTTCCTGTCAATAAAGATAGTCATTCTGCCATAAAACTAGTAATCTGTGCATCACATTTTTTCCAGTCACTCTGTTTTGTGTTGCATATTTAAGCTGCGCCTCAATCTTGTTGTTTCTTTAACCTCGCCTCCTCTTCCACCTCCCATCATTTCATTGTATAGTCATTTCACATTTCTTCCTCTTTTCCTTTCCCTCCTCCCAGTCCTTAGCTGTTTTGTGGTGGGATCTTTGCAACCCCTCACAAATCTGTGCACAACAACGTCCTTGCATGGCTTCTTAACTCTCTTCTCCTGTGCCTCAGTTTATTCTAGGAATCTTATGGATTTGATATCCTACAGTTGGCATGCACAAGAAGCATAAACCAGACTTGCGCTGGGTTTAACCAGTAGTTCCCACAGAGGGGCCCATACAAAGTTATGCCATAATAAAGTGGCAAACCTGTAAAATATCACACCATTCACTTTAATAGAGCGGTTACTGTTTATGCACTTCATATATGATAGAACTTGGAATGAACAAATGGGTACAAGTGGAACATGCTGCTGCAGATTTTAGCTCAGAGGGCTAGAGCATTGAAAACTACCAGCTACAAAGTCGGCACATCAGCGGTTCGAATCCCAGGTGCCACGCAGCGGAGTGAGCTCCCGCTGTTAACCCCAGCTCCTGCCAACCTAGCAGTTCAAAAGTGTGTACAGTGGTCCCCCGCCCTTTCGTGGTTCATGTACTATGTTCCCACTATATTGTGGGACCGCAGTACAGTGCGACCCAAAAGGGAGCGGTGAACCATGCTGGGGCTCCAGCTGATTAGCGCTGGGTTGGGGGAGAAAAACCTTTATTTTCCCACCCAGCGCCAATCCACTGGAGCCCAGGACTTGGGGAAGGGGGGAAGTTTTTAAAAGCCCAGGCTTTTAAAGCCTTTCCCCCCCTTGTCCAAACCCCAGGCTCCAGCTGATTGGCGCTGGGGTGGGGAAACAAATGGTTTTTCTCCCCCACCCCAGCGCCAATGAACTGGAGCCCCGGCATCACATGCCGCTCCCGGGGGGGGGTCGGGACAAGCGGTGCACAATATTTAAAATGCCTTTAAGCAACGGAGCCAAGTGCTTGGCTCCGTTGCTTTAAGGCATTTTAAACTTTACACACCACCTGCCCAGGCCCCACCCAATCTGCATCCGCATATCATGGATTTTCAATCATTGCGGGTTGGGTGGGTCCCTAACCCCTGCGATAGACAGGGGGGAGTTACTGTAAATGCAAGTAGATAAATAGATACCACCATAGAAAGCGGAAAGGTGAAACAGGGTTTCCTTGCAGCCATGTCGGCCACAAGACCATGGACTTGCACAACACTGGCTCTTTGGCTTGAATACAGAGATGAGCACCTCCCCTAGAGTCGGATACAACTAGCACACATGTGCTGGGGGAACCTTTACCTTTTTTACTTACATTCTGACTGCTGCTATGCCATTTCCCTCAAAGTAGGCAGCTGAGAACCAGACATTGCCAAAAAAAATATAGGTGCAAGTGCCTTCTACCAAACAAGACACAGATCTGCATAAAATGTACACAGAGCAATCTTTATATAGAGTAACAAATGCAGAAATGATGCCCACACTTGAAGAAGAAATGCAATACATCTTACTGTAATGGGGAAGAGTGAAACCAGGTGGCATATCTGCCTACTGCCTGCCATGTAAGGGCCTTTTTACATGACCCCTAAGATCCGCTGGCCACTTAAATTCGGACCAGAGATCTTAGGGGTTCGTCGCTCTTCCTCTGTCTTCCTCTGTCCCCACCCCCCTCCGCACTTCCTGGTTGCTGGCTGCCTGAGGGAGGGAGAAAAAAGAAAGAAAAGACTGCAGGTTTACCTCCGTTTTGTTCCCGGCAGCATTCAGATCTCTTAAAGGGGCGGGGCGCAAAAACAAACAAACGGAAGCCAGGAGAGCCCCGCACTCACTATCCTTACACCGGATCAAATATTTGTCACCTCCAAAAAGCAGGTACAAGAAAACTGCTGTTTGGTCTTGCTAAAGTGGGCGGGGTCGCACTTAATTGTCTGCAAAGTCCAGAGCTGGTGGGTAAACATTTTTAAGGTCCGGACCTTGCAGCCATTTGCGGGGAGCTTAGGGGTCGTGTATAAACACCCTAAGAGCTCCAGATGGGGACCATCAGGTCCCTTCCCTTTCCCCTTATATTTTCTCCCTTTAAACCAGACTTGGGTAGTTCCGCAAACAGAGGATGCCTTGAAACAACAGTCAGTTCTGTCCTCTGTAAAGTACTGTATATGTGACTAGATGGGGTGAGTCTTCTTTTCCCCTGGTTCTGCCTTCTTCTGCAAAAGGAGAGACAGGAATTGAAACCAGGCAAAATAATTGGATTGGCAAAGATGTGCCCCTGCTGGGAAATGAACAGGACAAATAATTCCACTCATCTTCTTTTTCTGTTTTAATCATCTCATATGAAAAATAGATGGAGGCTAATGTTGTTTTATTACAAAATGATCAGAACTCTAGAAACTCTGGATATTGAGACTTAATATGGCTTATTGTTAACAATAGAAGTTGCAAAAAAAAAAGCAAAGTGTTCTGCTTATATACCGCCCCATACCACTACAAGTAGTCTCTGGGCGGTTTACAATATTTTAATTACAGTGTGCAGGCTACACATTCCCCCACCCCAGCAAGCTGGGTACTCATTTTACCGACCTCGGAAGGATGGAAGGTTGAGTGAACCTTGAGCCTGCTACCTGGGGTTGAACCCAGGTCGTGAACACTGTTTTACCTGCAGCACAGGCATTTAACCATTGCACCACAAGGCTCATTTGAAGATATTAAGATATTATGCTATTATGTAAGATATTATTAGTAAGATATTATGCTATTACAGTATAAGCCTCACAATTGTATTGCTTATTAAAAGTGGGATCTATTTATTAAATCATCAAAAAGTTGGCATCCATGATGTATAGTGGTCCCTCTGAAAACGAATTTAATTCGTTCTCCAAGGCAATTCTCTATCTGAAAAATTCGTTATCCAAAATGGGGTTTCCCGTTGAACTAAATGGGAAAATAATTAATCCGTTCCAGAGGTCTGAAAAAAGGCAAAAAAGCTGGGAGGTTTTTTCAGACCTCTTTATAAAGTGCACTTTAAACCCCCAGAACACCCTCCCTGCAGTGCAATGCAAACATGGAGAAAAGAAAGCAGTAAGACTACTCCAGCTTTTTCCCGTCAAAAATGCAATGGGGCAAAAATGCAAACAGACATAAGCCTCAAGAGAAATCCAGTCTGTTCTTGCCTGCAGAGCAATGGAAAAAATTGCAAACATGGACAGAAGAAAGCAGCAAGATGACCCCAGCCTGTTCCCACCAAAAATGCAAAGAAAAACAGTGCAAAGATTAATAAAAGCTAGCTCCAAAACAAATGCCAGGTCATTCCTATGAAAAGTTCAATCAAAACCAATGCAAAACCAATGCAAAAGAAAGCAAGGAAAACTCAGCTCCCTACCTTTCCAAGTTCGAAAGGTCCAAATCCCTCAGCAAAAAAATGTCTAGAATGGCTCCAAAACACCATGGGGGAAAATGCGGTAACTCCTCCCACCCCTCCACAAACTACAGGGAGTGCAATACATCCTGGATACATTTTTTTGCAAGGCATGATGAAAAATTCATTATACTGTATAAGGAAACCCTATTCCTGGAAATTTCCATTTGCTATCTGAATTATTCATTATCAGGGGCATTCATTATCCAAGGTATTGCTGTATTTATTCCACATTTCAACCCAATTTACCACAAATCCATCGAATTAAAAAGTGCAAAAAGGTGGTGGCTTTCCACTACGCATTTTGAATAGATCAAATCATATATTTCTTTACTTTGGGTAAAAGTTACCCACCCACTTTATTCAAGCTTGTTGAAGGGGGCAACCCTTTCGTTGGCATTGTGAAATTCTGAGTTGGCCCATAAAATTGTATAGCAGCAACAGCTAGCAATATAATTTTGTGCATGCTCTGCTTCATGTGGAAGACAAAATGCCCAACAATACTGCAGTGTTTGCAGATGGCTTCCGGGTTGTAGACAGAATGTAGTGGCATCTGCATCCAGTACTTGTGCGCAACACACTCCGATTACACAAGGTGACTTTGCATAGTTAAACTAAACATTATAACATGACCTGCCACTGCCAAAGATGATTCAAAGGAGAATCTTTTGTGAGAATTAAGTGGGAGATCTAAAAGAAAGGAATAATTGGGATTGGGTTGAACCACAATTACATAATGAATTAAAGGTGCAATGTAGAGAAGATGAGGGGAGGGGGGGAGAACTTCTTTCTACCTAGCACGGTAAAATTTGCCAGCAAATATTCTTTACTATCACAGTATTTTAAATTCATATTTCATACTGCTATGGTGAGAGGGGACACTTTTTTTAAATCTATATGCAACCGAATCATTAGTAACAACTTAAATAAAAACTGTAATTTTACCTGAGAACTATAAAATATGCCCCATGAAACACACTCAAGACTTAATGTAGTGGACATTGTGCCTCACCAGGAAGGCTGTTTGTTTAGCTTCCACCTTGGCTTCCAAATTCCTCATTTTGTGGAACTTACAATATCATCAGTCTAACATGAAATAGTGCCTCAAATTGGCAGTTTTTAAAAAAATGGTTGAATCATTACAAACAGGCACAAGGGGGAGAAAGAATGTGATTTGCATAACTGAAAATGACTGAACAAAGAGCTGAACAACATGCAGTACTACAGCTTGCAAAATGAGCACTGCCATTAAAATATTTTTACTATCAGTCACCTATGAAATCATGCAATACATCCAGCCGAGATTTTTGATCTGTGGAAGAAAATGGGCAAAGAGCCGAAAAGAGGCACTGCTGAGATCTGTACCAGCCGTTATGTCAGTATTTTCTGTCAAGTCTAAAATGCGTCATTATGAGAGCGATGCATGATATGTTCGGATTGATTTGCTCTACTTTCAATTATTTTATAAATCATTTTTGCTGTGCCACCAGCCCTATTGATTCTAGTCATCTTGGCAGCCCTTTTCAGTTGTTTTTAATGTAACAGTGTTGGCGAACCTATGGCACAGGTGCCAAATGTGGCACTCGGAGCCCTTTCTGTGGCCACCTGACATCGCCTCCTTCACAGCCCCTTGTATTCAGGTTAAACTGCTGTATTGGCACTTTGCAAAAAATTAGTGGGTTTTGAATCGCAGTTTGGGCACTCGGTCTCTAAAAGGTTCACCATCCCTGTAATATAACATTGTACTACCCAAGTAGCAGTTAAAGGAAGCAATGATAGTCTTTTACAATTATAAAATAATGTGACTCTTAGCTTCAAAATTGGCTTGCTTCCCAAAGAGCACAAGTACCTGCCAAATAATCTATTGTCGCACTTTACCTGGCTGAATCCTCTTCGAGGATAAAGGTGAGAAGAACCTGTCTCAGCCAAAAGAAACTAGGCCAAGAAAGTGGAGTCCCGGCTGGCAACCTTGTCCCAAGGACACAAGAGACTAAGGCAGTGCTGGGCCATATCAGGGCAGAACCAGTCCCTCCAGAAGACAACGGCATCTTGATGAATGAAGAACCTTCTGCCTTTAAACAGCATAAGTGATTCCAAATATGGGACCAGGCCATTTTCAAGGCCAGTCACTGGCAGTAAATGACTAAGAGGTGCCAGTGGAGCCATGGAAGGTTCTCAGGCCAAAGACAATAAAGCCAGACTACTGGACACAGAGAATGCAATCACATTATATGCTGATCTCTTCTTCCTTGTAACACGTCCATCTGAACACTCATCTACTGATTTGGATTCATGACAACCAGTTCCTGTTTGCAGTCTCTTAGCCCAAACTGGTGTGCACATGACTTACAATCTGATTACTGGTTATCCGCTCTGACTGTAGTTTCGTACTTGAACTTGAAATTTGGATCCAACTAGGTGACGGCTGACCTAATATGGTTGTTGACTCTTTCTAGCTCCTACTTACACACACTTGCTGCCCCTGAAAATGACACCATCAGGTAACAAAGGAACTTTGACATGTTGGACATACAGTACACATCAAATTCATTGGCTTGCTTCGCAAAGAGCATAAGCATCTGCCAAATAATCTATTGTCACACGTTACATGTCCAAATCCTCTTCGGAGAATAAAGGTGAGAAGAACCTGTCTGAGCCAAAAGAAGTTAGGCCAAGAATGGATGCTTGGCCAATCTGTACTGATGTTTATGCCCACATAAACTGAAAAGTACACTCTAGAACACATCCTTTGTCATTCTGGAAGTTGAGTCATGACAACTGGACTCTTTTTCTTGAGAGACTGAAACGTTTTGCTGCTCATCCAAACAGCTTTTTCACTCTGAGGAAAGCTAGTTGTGAGTCCTCCGTTTTATAGCTCACTTTGACCTCATGTCACCCTGGTCTGAAATAGGCTCATACTCATTCAAACATGAATATGTACACATATTAGGCAGAGAATATAGGTAGTTTGAGAGAGGGGTCAGGGAAGCCATTAATGTGAGTATTGAAAACCCCTCTCTCAACAGAGGTAGGGGGCTCAGGCACAGTCTATCTGCTACTTATCAGACAGTGATTTTCAACAATCCCCAGACAAATAAAAAATACTTCACACCTCCACCACTAACACCATAGCTAACTACCCATAATTTATGGATTTCAGCACCCTAGGCTATTGTCCACCTAATGGCCTATTGAGACTATTGTCCACCTAATGAGCCTATTCAGGCCATTGTTCATCTTATGAGCCTATTTCAGACCAGGGTGACATGAGGTCAATGTGAACTATAAAAATTGTGGTCTCACGACTAGCTTTCCTCAGACTGATGAAGCTGTTTGGATGAACAGTGAAATGTTTCAATTTATCAAGGAAAGTAGTCAATTTGTCATTACTCAACTTCCAAATAAACTCACCTGGATGACCGAGAATCTTCACAGACATTTGTTGTCACTGTTTGGTTATCAGTCAGAAAAGCTTGTCCAGCTTTACTAATCTTCTCATTCAAAGCCCCCAATTCATAATTCCAGTCTGGCAACTAGTATGTTTGGAGACCAGTGGTTTCCAAACGTACTCATCTGAAAAATACTTCACGATACTGTTCAGGAACCCATAAGTCACAGAGCTTCAACACAGTGTCAAGTAATATGAGATCAAAGTTAGAATGCATACTAGATTGGCCCAGGCCTGTTGGATCTTCTCGGGGAGTGTGATCTAAACCACACTCAATACTCCCCTGCATCCACCTATCACAGGGTAATGTAATGTACTCAGCAAGCATCCTTTCCTTCAGAAAAGTTTGTCCACCATTATTAACCATCTTGTCACAGAAAGCATAACAACATTCCAAGGAACTGCTGGTTTCCCTTGGGGGAGGATTTGACAAACTACCAATCTAATCAGAGCCATAGTTCTGAGGTTTGATGCACTGGGTACCACACTTCAGTTTTCTTCAGTTTTCTAAGACCTTCATGTTGTTACCGTACCATGTGAAAAGATGCCAGAAAATCTTCTGAAGTGAAACTCAAATGTGTAGTTATATATACTGTCCATGTGTACAATCCATTTGTTGCTGATGTTCAACAACAAATCTTCTGGGCAAGTTACTTTTTGTTTCACTTCCTGAATAGTTAAAAGGAAGGAAAAGATTGCTCCCTTAACTGCACATAGTTAAGAGCATAATTTAAACACTTGCCTTGTTAATATGCATATCAAACTTGTTTTTGTATATTGCCAGAGACACAATTTATCCACAAGACAGAGATATCCGGAGGCTTCTGGGGTTCCAAAGATTTGTAGAAGTGCAAAAATATTCTTGGGAACTCTGACCTTCAGACAGGCCAATGAGTGATGGTTATATTCAGGGGACACAGAAAACCCAGAAGAACAGAAGAGGAGTGGAACATACTTGGAAAGGAGCATTGTTGTGAAGGTCTGAACAGGAGCACTCTGAGCCACATATTCCACTTATTTTCCTTATCAGAGACCAAGCACCACAGTTGTACACCAAATAATATGGTTTTAAGAATCACCGCTGAGGAATGATACAGAGTTACCCTCAAAAGAAGCTTAATAAACAATACAAAAAGGGCATCTTTTTATAAAATTGTTCAACTCCTATGTTCAAACATGAACAAAAGAGCCATCTGGTGGCTGCAAAGAACCAAACTGGAAGAAAACAACAGTACTAAAGAAGATGATGTATCAATAAATTACACAGAATGCAGAAAGCTCTTGATATTGTTTGTGGTTCATTAAGAAAATCCAATACATTTTGGCTGGGAGTAAGTTCAGTGAGACATAATTGCATGCAGCGGCCCTGTAACTTGGAATCCAGTCTATACTTGATCACTCCAACACAACACTACAGCTTTTTCTTCCAGCACTGATACTATTCTTGGCTGTGTATATGAAATGACTGAACATCCCAATGCTGCTACTTTAAACCAACTGTTCTCAAGCAGTGTTGCACATACTCCCAATAAATATACATGTAGATTTTTCCAGGAAGGACGGAATAGTTTCATACATTTATTTGCAATAATACTATTTTAATGTTTAATATAACATTTTTGTTTCATATAGCAAGAAAAATCAATGCAAGATAATAAAATGGAATTATTACTTTTGTTTTTTTGTACTGACTCCATTACTACAAATGAAATATTTTATTTCTTTAAAACTGAACAAAATTAAAAATATAAAACAAAAGAATGCCTGTATACATATATCTCTGTACTGGAAAAAGTGGGGCTTTTATTTCTAGCGTGTTGGTCCTCATTTTTTTTCTTAAATGATAATGTAAGCTATAAAAAGCAAAAAAAATGATTTAAAGAACTGGCTGGGCACAAATTCTTCTAGTTTTTAAAAAACAATTGTTAAATCCAATAGAATTTTACTAAGGTAACAGCAGAGCCATTACTTCATCTGAGTAATGAACATGTTTGACCTCAATTATCTACTGTCACCAACATTAGCCAATAGCCACATTATCTGATGGTGGAGGACAACCTGGATTGAAGGGCTTCTCCGTCCGGGCACCATCTGCCTCACCCCAAGAAACACCTGAAGGCACGGGACTCTCACAATAATAAGCCCAGGTGTGAAGAAGGAGAGGGAAGACTTTGAAGAGAACACAGACATGGTCCCAGCAGTAGAAGAGGAAATAGATCAACAACTAGGAAAGGATGGAGATAAAGGAGAGATTTAGTCCAGAGGTTGGGGCCGGAAATAAGTCAACAGGATTGGACAGAAGGAAGAGAGTGGAAAGATATAAGAGGGTGTCAGCAGCAGGGGAGGCGATAGATTGTGGGAAGCCTAGGATTATACCCCGAGTCTAGGAGTGGATCTGGGTAGAAAACCCCTGGACCAAAAAGCGGGAATGCTTTATAGTACTGAGGAAAGAGGCTGGCAGTAGGAGACCAGCAGCTGAAAGGGAAGGAGCTTCTTTCTGGGGAGAGACTTGTGAGTGAAAGAGAAAGATGCATGAAGAAAAGGCACAGGGAGAAACAGAGATAAAAGAGAGAGAGAGAGCCCAATGGATCTGGTCCCAGGAGATGAGTCAGAAGGAGAGGAGATGGCCTGGGAACAATTCAAGGATGGCTTGGGACAGTTGTGGAATGAAGGACTCTAACCAAAATTCTGGGTCTGAACATTTGTTGCTCAGCTGGATCCCCTGCCTCACGTTCCTGCACCAGCTAAAAACACAGCTACCTATTAATTCATTTGGAGCAACAATAAAATTAACAATTAAAATGTGTGGAATATAAAATATTATATTCGATATCAATAAGAGTAAATCATAAGCATGATAAAATATAGAAAATGATATTTATTTATTTATTTATTTATTTATTTATAGACCACCCAACTTTCCAAAGGAACTCTGGGCGGTTCACAACAAAAGACAAGAATCCATATTACAAGACATACAAAGAACATATAAAAGCAAAATGACAAAAATCATTAATAGGACAATAAAAATATAAGAATATAAGAATATAAGATGGCAGTGAATAAATCAAATAGGTAAGCAAAACAAAGCCAGTCAACATTCAAGCAGTGGACATTCAAATGCTATTGACATTAGTAGGCTATTAGGCATCCAAGGCCTTCTACTAGCACAGTTCTGTGTACACTGGCAAAGCACAAAACCACCAAATTCAAGCTTTTACTGATTTGATAAGCTACGTGTTCAATATATCAAATGATAAAAATACATCAATCATATACAAAGTGAGAAACATACATAATTATCTCTGACAATGTTACCTTCACATTCACAGCACATCAAATGTAAAATGCACAGCCTGAAGTGCAACGGTCTGGAAACAATCCTCAACATATTTCAGTTCTGACATCTGTCAGTTTTGACAGCGTATCAGAAAATGCTCAGTTTGAGAGCTGGATGCTCTCAGATTTTGTTATGCATCGAAAAACATGAAAGCCGCAAATGAAAGCATCCAGCTGGACCATAAAGACAGTAAACACATTCCAAAGTATCAAATACTCTGCTTGCTTACAATTTAACACACAAGGGCATCTTCTAATTGCAGCAAAAACTCTTCTCCAAAGGAAAACAGGATTAAAAGATCGCATGAAACATTTCATGTTTCAAAATAATGGCTTTTTGCATGAAATAGACCCTTCAATATTTCTATTCATTTGAAAAAAGTCACAAAATGCATTTTATCAACCAATATACCATAACTGTACTGTCACTGCTGAAACACATCCCCCAAGAAACTACTGGGACTATACCTGCCAAATGCCCCGTTTTGGCCGGGAGTTCCCCCAGTCTTTTCCGCCATCCTGGAAAATTATTTTTTGTCCCGCATTTCCAGCGGGCCCAGATGCTGCTGGGCAGCCAAGTGCAGCCTGCCTCCAGGTGGCCCAACAGAGAGCACCTGTCCCTGCCCAACCCCTAACCCACACCCCACCACTTGTCCAGATCAGTATATATATCCCCCAGAAAGGCGAGACATGTAGGTCACAGTGAGCATTTTGAAGCCACTGCTAGGGATTCTGGGAACCCTGAATGTAAATGAGCCTTCACCCCTTAGCCACAGGGTCCAGCTGACAGCGCCCCACTATGAGAGTGAGAGCGGAGCTGCGCAGGTGGAAAGAAGTGAGCCGTCTGAAAAGATGATTGAGGAGAAAGAAGAGACTGATGATAAAGTGGAGGATGGTGCAAAGTGTTTACAAGAATTAAACATTGACAAAGGGGGAGAAGAGCATAAAACTGAAGATATATGTTGGGTACTAGATGAAGTGGAGGACGAATGGTTGGAGCAAGGGGCAGACCAGGCGCGTGAGGATTCAGGAGGGCAGGGGCGCGGGCAGTTAGAAATGGAGAGTGAGAGGGAAAGTCGGTTAGTGACAGTTGGGACACAGACGGAGGAGGATGGTTATCGAAGGTCAGCTGAAGCGTTGACGTCAAAGAGAAATGAGGAGTTTGTCTGGTCAGTGCACATCAAGCCTTTAAGGTGGCCAGAAACCTCTGAAAGATTTCAACGGGAATGTAGGAGAGAGAGAGAGGCGCTGGTCCGGTAGCACAATGGGCCAAACACCCTTGTTGCGGGAACCCAATGTATGGGTCGGGGGTCGAATGTACAACCATATTTCTAGAGGAGATTAATACAGAGTTTAACCCAGTTAATATTGTTTATGAGGAGCCTGTGTTGTCAAAGAATGTTAAGCAAACCTTGACACCTTTGTCGCCTATTTTGAAAGAAAAGACCTACAGTAGTTCTCAAACTGTAAGAAATAAAAATCCGTTTAGTTTTCCTGAAAAGCTGGACTCTCGTTTTATTTGTGGATCGGAACCACGGATAGAACAAACCGAACCCTCACACCCACCTCCCACTTTGGGCAGCTGTGCCCAAAACTTGACAGGTTTGTCTGGGACGAGTCCATGAACGAGATGTATGATGGCAGCTGATTCATGAGTACACTCCATGGTACTCTAGTTTTACAAAATCTTCAATATTCAAGTTCACCAAGTACTCCCTATAATTTGCCATCCATCTTCCCTTTCTGCAGGAATTATGCCACACATATTAAGCATCTCAGTTTTGTATACAGTACTGTATTTTCAAAGTGATATCTATTGGGATACACATAAAAGGATGGGAAAAAAACAAGAAGTGCTTGCTTCCTGGTAGCAGACTCAGACCACCATGTAATGAGACACACTGACATACATGGGTGTGTCTATATACAAAATACACACAGGGGTGTGGTGGCTCAGTGGGCTAGAGCACTGAAACTGTCGGCAGCTCGGTGGTTTGAATCCCAGGTGCCACACAGTGGAGTGAGTTCAGGCTGTTAAACCTAGTTTCTGCCAGCTTAGCAGTTCAAAATCATGTAAATGCAAGTAGATAAATAGATACCACCATAAAAAGTGGGAAGGTAAGCAGTGTTCCATGTGCAGAAATGTGTTTAACCATGCCGGCCACATGGCCACGGATTTGCACTACACTGGCTCTTTGGCGTAAAAATGGAGATGATCACCGTCCCTAGAGTTGGACACAACTAGCACACAAGTGTGGGAGGAACCTTTAAGAAGAGCCATGCTGGATCAGGCCAAAGACCCATCTAGTCCAGCTTCCTGTATTTGGTCAGGGATGTGAATGTCACTGAGCCTCTGGGGAACAGTGACCATGCTGCAATCTCCTTTGCCATGCATTTCGGGGGAAGAGTGTCAAGCAAATCAGACACAAAAACCCTTGATTTCCAAAGGTTGGACTTCCCTCAGATGAGAAAACTAGTAAGAAAGAAATGGAAAGAGAAGGTAAAAAGAATCCAATCTCTTCAGAGTGCATGGAGCCTGTTTAAAACATCGGTATTAAAGGCCCAGCACAAGTGCACACCACAAAGAAAGAAGAGCTCATCTAAGTCCAAGAGGGCGTCGGCATGGTTAACGAGTGGTGTTAGAGAGGCTCTAACGCGCAAGGAGAAGTCTTTCTGTAAATGGAAATCCTCCCCAAATGAGGAAGATAAAAAGGAACACAAAATCTGGCAAAAGAAATGTAAGAAGATGATAAGAGAGGCAAAGAGAGTATTTGAGGAATGTATGGCTAGCAATATAAAGGTAAATAATAAAAGCTTCTTTAAAAATGTTAGAAGTAGAAAACCTGCCAAGGAACCAGTTGGCCCTCTGGATGGTGAGGGAGGAAAAGCGGAGGTAAAGGAGGACTTGGAAATAGCACAGAAACTAAATGAGTTCTTTGCATCTGTCTTCATAACAGAATACCTTGGGCAGATTCCGCTGCCCAAACAGCCCCTCTTGACTAAAGAATTAAATCAAATGCAGGTTAAAAGAGAGTTTGATTTAGGTTTAATTGATAACTTGAAGAACAACAAGTCACCGGGCCCATATGGCATCCACCCAAGGGGTATTAAGGAACTAAGAAATGAAATTGCAGATCTCTTAATGGTAATATGCAACTTGTCTCTTAAAATGCACACAGTGCCGGAAGACTGGAGGATAGTGAATGTCACACCAATTTTTTAAAAAAGGAAGGGAGGGGCGGGAAACTACAGGCTGGTTAGACTTACGTTTGTCCCAGGGAAGATGGTGGAAAGTCTCATCCAAGAGAAAATCTTAAAACACATAGAAGAACAAACCTTGCTGAGGGAAAATCAGCATGGCTTCTGTAAGGGCAAGTCTTGCCTGACAAACCTTTTAGAATTCTTTGAATAGGTCAACAGGCATGTGGATTTGGGTGAACCAATGGATATTGTCTATCTTGATTTTCAGAAGGCTTTTGACACAGTCCCTCACCAAAGGCTGCTGATAAAATTGCATGGTCAGGGGATAAAAGGGCAGGTCCTCTTATGGACTGAGAACTGGGTGAGATCCAGGAAACAAAGAGGTGTCAATGGGAAATTTTCACAATGGAGAGAGGTGAAAAGCGGTGTGCCCCAGGGATCTATCCTGGGATCGGTGCTTTTCAATCTGTTCATAAATGACCTGGAGACAGGGATAAGCAGTGAGGTGGCCAAGTTTGTGCATGACACGAAATTTTTCCGTATGGTAAAAACCAGAAAAGATTGTGAAGAGCTCCAGAAGGATCTCTCCAAACTGGGGGAATGGGCTGAGAAATGTGTTTCAATGTAGGAAAATGTAATTAAATGCATATTGGGGCAAAAAAAAAAACTTCATCTATCAACTCATGGGCTCTGAGCTATCTGTGAGGGATCAGAAAAGAGATCTTGGTGTGTTGGTGGACCGCTCCATGAAGGTGCCTGCCTAACCAATGGGTGGGAGCGGTGAAGAAGGCCAATTCCATGCTAGGGATTATCAAAAAGGGGATTGAAAATAAAACAGCCAACATTATAATGTCATTATACAAAATGGTAGTAAGGCCACACCTGGAGTATTGTGTACAATTCTGGTCACTGCATCTCAAAAAAGGCAGTGGAACTGGAAAAAGGTGCAGAAGAGAGCGACTAAAATGAAGCAACTCTTTGTGTCTTCAGCGATTTACAAGCGCGGTGAGGGCCATAAATTACAAACTCCACAACCCTTTTCTGTAACCAAACTAGACTGGTAGTTGCAGTGAACCAAAACTTCTTGCGAGCCAGAGGTTTATTCACCCCAGACTTGCCCCACATTAGTGGACCAAGAAATTCAGCTTAAGGTTCGAACAAGTGTTGCCACAAGTGTTCTGCTTTCCAGTGGCAAGGGCTGCATCACTTCTCTCCGTCTGCTACGGTTACATTGTACACTGGTATACAAGTGGATCCTCGTATTACAAACGGTTTGTATAACATAAAATCTGTACAACATAAACATTATGGAGATAGGAAATTTGCTTTACAGAATTGCCTATGGGGCAAATCCATACAATATAAAAAGGGTCGCGATTAGGGATTACTCCGTTTTCAATGCGTTCCTATGGGAAATTTGTATAAAGGAAAATTTGCTTAACAGAATTTCATTAGGAGCTAAGTAATTCCTTTATACAAGGTACCACTGTCCTGTATACTCTTTTAAGCACTGTACAGGCTTCCAAGTCCCTTTCGACAAAAGCTCCCAGCGAGTGTTCTCGCAAGCCCCCAACCACGAAAGCCACCCGGAAATGCAGGGCGGGGGTGTTGTGTATTGATCTATATTCCTATTATCTGTAATGGCTTATTTTGAAGTAACTGCCTTCCTGTTCCAAAGGGAACAGGCCTATTGGTTATTTTTAGTTGCTGCATTTGGATCCTCAATCCTATTGGTTTCTGCCAAAAGGCAGCTTTGTGATTGCTTGTAATTCTTCCCTCCAAAATGTATATTTTCCTAGCCTGTCCTCGTTCCTATAAATGTAGCTCCCTCTCCCCAGTCCCCAGTCTTGTTCTCTCCCTGAATAAAGAGTGGTTGTCTCCAGCCTACTATGTCACAGAGCTGAAATAACATGCTGAAATCACTAAACCCCAGGCTGTTCCAGGGGGCGGAAGCCCTTATGTCCATTAAGACCGACGAACAGAAGCCCAACATTCCCGCTCTCCCACGGGCTCCGTCCGCCTCCATTTTGTGGGGCGACAAAAACAGCCCTTCCTCCCCAGTCGCCTGGACAAGCGCGGCGAAAGGGCCGGAGATGGGAAAGGGAGGGCAGCCAATCGGGGGAGGAGAGAGGGGCGCGCGACCTTCTCCGCGCGCTCCCCTCCAGCCGCCCGAGCTGAGGCGTGCTTTTTTTGGGGCGCTGGCGGTTCGGAACGGACGGGCCTGAGGCGGGCCTGCCGTCCCGCTTCCCGGCCTCCTTCTGGCCCCTCCTCCTCGGCCGCCGCCACGCCCCCTGGCCCCGCCCTTCTCCCCCCCCCACCCCTCTCTCTCTCTCCTCCCTCTTCCTCCTCCTCCTTCCTGGCCTCCCCTCCGCTCTGTGGCTGCGGCGGCCGCTTCCATCCTGGCATTTCGGAGCCTCCATCCTGGTTTTCTCAAGTGCCCGGACCCAAAACAGGAAGTAAGTGGCGCGCGGCGGCGGCGGCGGCGGCGGCGGGCTGGCCTGGAGGGCTGCGTCCGGGCCTGCTTGGCCGCCGCGGCCCAGGAGAAGACGCCGCCTCCGGGGAACGGAGCGGGCGAGAGCGAGGGGGAAGGGCCGGCCTCGGGGAAGGGGGAGAGAGAGAGAGAGAGAGCGGGGGGGGGCGCCTCTACGGCCTAGGCCGCTGCCGGAGGTTGGGAAGCGGTTGGGGGTGGGGAGAGGCCGGACAGTCTCCAGCTTTGTGCCCCTTGGCGACTTGGTGGGGTTGGAGGAGGAGGAGGAGGGCGAAGGAGTGGCCGTGTAATATGGCACGTCGGTAGGGTGTTGGGTCGCCCCAGGCTCCCTCATCGGCAGCCTATCGACGCCCCCCCACCCCCTTATTTTCTTTTCTCTTCTTCCCTACGGTTCCGCTCCGCCTGGAGCCCATCTGGCCGCTCCCCCTCCCTTCCCAGTGCTTTCGGAGGTACTGCAGGCCGGGTGGGTGGGTGGGGGGGGGTCTTGCATTGTGACACAGTGCGATGCGCCGTGTGCATTTGTAGAGGAGGGGGGGGCAGTAAGAGAAAAAAAAGAATTGGCAGTTCCGTTCTGGGAAATGCTGGGGCGCAACGATGCCAATTCTCCCTCCTCCTCCTCCTCCTCCTCCTCCTCTTCCTCTTGCGCCCCCACGCATGCACACTGCTCTTCCGTATTATATAATGTTGCACTGCTCTTCTCCTTGCACTTCCAGTTTATTCTGGCAGCTCCTTCCCACTTTTTCTTTCCCGCTTCTGCAATAGTCCATGAATGAGAAATAAGGTAGCTCTGTTACTTCCATCCTCCTCCTCCTCTACTCTTGCACCTTTGAAGTATTGCATAATGTCACCAGAATTTACTACTGCCATTCAGTCATATCCCAAAGATCCTCTGGTGAGTTCCCCCCCCCCTTTCTGTGGGCTTAAATTGTAGGCTCTGCCCCCTCCCTATGGGGGGGGGGTAAAATGTCTTACCAGGCCATTCCCCACCTCAGTTAACAAATCACAGCCAAGGCCTGTGGCATTCCAACAGCTGATTTATTATGATAGGAGTTTTGAGACCGTTTTATGCCAACTTGTTTTACTAGTATATTGTATGCATTCTGGAAGAAGTGGTGCTTCTTCTTGAGTGACTAAGTTTGCAGTTTGAAAATGCCTCTGGACCTCATTTGGGTCCAGATTGTGCCTGTGGTTAGATGTGCTTTGCGCCATTTATGTGGGCATGCCAAGCTCCAGACTGTCAGTGCTTTGAGGAGACAGCCCTGCTCCCTTTTGCACCTGCTTTCATGACATCCAGGTTTGAATGAAGTCTTTGAAAGAAACTTGTTCGTGCAGGATGCGGTTGCCTGCCTATGATCAAGGAACTTGTAATTCTGAGCACATTACTGTACTCCCATTTTGTCTGATCCACATTGACTCTCATCTGTTGCTCAGCCTAATTCAAAGTTTGCATTATCCCATTTAAAGCCCACAGTATTTGGAACCAGAATAACTAGAAAACAACTTGTTTCCCAAGTGGTTCTGCTTGTCTAATGAAATTTTCAGTGATGATTCTGCTTTGTATCCCATTCCTTTCTGAGAAAGGTTGATAGAGGATAGAAGTCTCTTGGCCACAGTGCCCAAGTTTTAGTACTCCCTTTATTTGGCATTATGCCTAGCTCTTGTTTCTTGAAGTTTTCAAAAAATACTGCCTGGATTCATTGGGGAATTAATGTTGAATGAATGAACAAAATTTGTTTTGATAGTGGCTGTCTTTGTTGTTGCTCTGTCATGTTTTGTTTGCATAGATATTACAGCACATGACATAAACAGCAGAGTTTATAAACTGGGACTATATAACTAAACAAAAGCAAAAAGCCCTGTGATACCTTAATGGCTACTGACTTTTGTGAGTTATAATCTACATTCTCAGAATATAATCTAATAGTTAGGCCACAGGTTTATATACATGCTGAAGGAGATAGAGGGAACACCAGGTGAATTAGGAAAAAATGAGGTGGCAATTATATTGGTAATGAACTTTTAGAATTATAATGATGAGGTATATCAGACATCCTCACATATTCTGTCATCCACAGTCAACTGGCTGTGCTGACATAAGATCAGCAAAACAGTTCTTGAAATAAAATCTTATTTATTTTTGTTTTCTTTTTTGCTGCACATGCTGAATGACTGTCATGGCTACTTTGTGGAAAACTGTAAAAATAAAAAGGTGAACTCAGTAAAATATCTGTATGTACCATCTTGGAATAAATTATCTCCATGTTACCACTAAAGGTGCACATGTTTTCATTCTATACTGGAGCTTTTTATAAATTGGCACTGAAAAGAGGTGTTGGACGTAAGTTCCCCTCATCCCCCTCTAGGATGTCCATGGACTGTTGTTTCTTGGCATGATGGAAGATGACATTGATACATCCCTAAAGGGCATTACGTTTGAGAAGACTACTCTGGAGTCACAGAGTACACTGCTTGTTGTAACTTTTCAACAGGCAAATGTTTTGTTGGTATGTGCTGTCAAGTCACTTCCAATGTATTGTGACCCTAATTAGGTTTTTGAGGTAAGTGAGATATTCATGGAGGGAGATAACTCAGTGACAGTGAGTTTCCGTGGCCTAGTGGGGATTTGAAACAAGGATTTTTGCCAAATTTAAGTTATTTGTAAATGAAACGTCAGGTGTGGTTGTTGGAAATGACATTACTGAACAATAAACAGTTATATTACATACTGTGTGAAGCCTCTGTTTTAATTTCATTTTCAGTTTGTAATGAGTGCTGAAGGGTGAAACTAAAATGCACTGGAGTGGCAGTCCAATTCTTGGTTCATTGAGATAGCTGAACTTGTTTTCAGTGTTATGACAACTGCTGAGTTGGCCCTGGATAGCAACTTGTGAAATATGTACAGTACCTATTGGATAATCTTTGCAAATACAGTACATTACATACTCAGAACTGTAAATTATAAATGCAAAAAATAGTAAACAGAAGAACAATATGATCTCAGAGCTGTCTTTCTGAAGAAATATACTGTACATCTGGGGCAAATCTGTCTAAATCTGTCAGCGTCTTTTCAGTTTTGAAGATCAAAAGCTGTATAATAAAATATGGTACAGTACAACATTCGGTTTGTTAAATATAGCCCACTTTCTGTTGTGCCTTGTGATGTCTCAGTTGGTTGATGTGCAGTTCCCATTTTTCTTCCTCCAGAGAAAAACTGAAACATGGTTTATTATATCCTTGGTAACTGGTAATATGTGGTAATTAGCTTGGTAGGTAGTCACAGATTGCACAAAGACATAATTTAGTCATAGTCAGGTCAGGAACTTCTAAGCCCCATCGAGAAGGTCAAAGGTACAACCAGATTTTTTTAAATTGGTGTACATGTATTTTTATAAGACAATGATAATGGATCCTGAGAGTTTGAATTGGGAAGTTCAGTTGTTTTATAACATAGAATGACAGAACTGGAAAGGACACTGTTGCTCATTGAGTCCAGGCCCTGTCAAGGAAGTACAGTACAGTGAATGAGGAATCAAACTCCCAACCTCTGGCTTTGCAGCCAGATATCTAAACAACTGAACTCGTCAGCAGTTCTCTCTGACAGAGGATATTAATTGGTAAACTTTAAACAGAATCGTTGATTTTGTGAAGCATCACTGAGATAAAATTAAAAACTCACCTAGTGTCAGATTTTGTAACTTCATTTCTTGTATAGCAGGGCTGTTCAACTTTGAACAGGCCAAGGTCTACTTTTTCCGGCCCAAAGTGCCTGGGGCTCAGTCTTACAAATTTTATCTGTTCAGAGCACATGCTATGCCTGAGGTGTTTTTTTTTATGTTCTGGAAACAGATCAATTTAAAATGCTGTTTGCTGGGGCAGACTGGCTAGAGGTGGAGAACGTATCCCCTCACTTTTTATTGATGGCTGGATAACTCAGTAGTTGAGGATCAATAAAATTTGGTTAACTCAGTAGTTGAGGTATTTGGCTGGGAGTTTGACATTTGATTGCCCACTGTGCCTTCTGATAGTAGAGCCAGCCTGTGTGGCCTTGGGCAAGCTGCTCAATCCCAGGGTGTCCCTGGAAGAAGAGAAAGGTAAACTGCTTTTGACTATTCTCTACCTGGAAAACCCTGCAGAGAGACTATTTAAAAACAGAAGCAAAGTGTGCTGCTTATATAACACTCCATAGCGCTTACAGCACTCTCAGGGTGGTTTACAATTTAAATATGCAGGCTACACTTTGCCCACAACCCAGCAACTAGGTCAGTGTTGGCAAACCTATGGCATGGGTGCCAAATGTGGCACTCGGAGCCCTTTCTGTGGGCACCCGACATTGTCCCCTCATAGCCACCTGTATACAGATTAAATTACTGTATTGGCACTTTGCAAAAAAAAATAGTGGGTTTTGAATTGCAATTTGGGCACTCAGTCTCTAAAATGTTCGCCATCACTGAGCTAGATGCTGAATTCAGTTTAGCACACTCAGAATGCTAGAAGGCTGAGTGAACTTCACACCAGTTACCTGGAATAGAACCCAGGTCGTGAGCAGAGTTTTGGCTTCAGTTCTACAATTTAACCACTGTGCTATAAGTCTGAGTTGACTGCATATGACTATTATTAATTTAAAATGCTGCAGCCCAGTTAATGGTAGTTTGAAGCCAATTGAAAGTATACTGCAACTTTTTTTATGTACCGCATCAGGTTTAAATAGATGTTATAGAGACCTAATAAACAGTGCTTTTGAACCTTGTAGACCTGATGAGCCAGCTGTACCACTCAGCACAATGAGGCAGCTGCCTCAGGCACCAGCAGTAGCCCCTCTGCCACTCTCATCTATTGAAAGATTGCTTTGTCTGCTTCACATGGACTTTTATCCTCTAAGAGCTAACACTTCTGCCAGGAATGAAGGAGCAACGTCCCATTCTGTGTATCACAGTAAATTCAGTTGTCAGTTCAATTCATTCCCCCCCCCATGGAATGAAGAGGCAGGGGAGCACCTTGCTTGCCCTTGGCCCTTGGCCCTCTTGAGCCAGTGCAGTGAGGTAGATGCCTCTGTTTGCACAGGCAAAGGTTAGTCCGCATTATAAATAGCAGTTCATTCACCGCCTATGGAAAGTACAGTTGTTCCTCAACTTACGCATTTGATCCGTTCCGAATGCATGCTCTTAGGTCGAACTACTCTTAAGACGGGGTACCTATCCAAAAAATTGAAAACATAAGTTAAAAAATAAAAAAATGAAAAAATATTTGTAAGTCGAGCAGACCGTATCTAAAATTTGTAAGGTGGCAGTTAAAACACCAACAGTTTTCTGCTTTTAAGTCGAATTGCTCTTAAGTCAAGCTGGTCTTAAGTCGGGGTACCACTGTATAATCTTTAGGCCAGTGGTTCCCAGGCTTGGAATTCCAGATGTTCATGAACTAAAACGCTCAGAAGTCTTCACCACTAGCTATGCTGGCCAGGTTTTCTGAAGATTGCTCAAGAACATCTGAAAGCATACTGAAGTGGGGTCTGCCCCAAAGGGTATTGTCTTTGTTTGTTTGTTTGTAGAGTATTTTACCCCACCTTTCTCCTTGAAAAAGGACCCAAGGCAGCTTACAATAATGAGGGATAATATACAGTCCAGTACAATTAAGACATATTCAAGTTTGAGAACAGGGAAATTGAGGGACAATATTAAAGCTACAAGAGAACGCGAGCAGTTAAAGATAGAGTAAAAATTTCATGTAACAGTTACGAGTGATGGAAACTAATATTGAAAACATAGTGTCACTGCAATCATACAAGGTTATAAGTGGTTATAAACACAAAGTCTATTTGATCATGTATGGTGGATTCATATAAAAGACACATAATAGGCAGTCTATTATTTGGGGAAAGCTTGCCTGAAGAGAAAGGTCTTTGCCTGCTTCTGGAAAGACAGCAGAGATGGGTCTGTCCTGGCCTCTAGTGGGAGGGAGTTCCAGAGTCTGGGCGCAGCAGCCGAGAAGGCCCTTTCATGTGCTCCCACAAGATGTACCTGTGAGGGTGGCGGGATGGAGAGAAAGGCCTCTCCTGATGTAAATAGGTAAAAAGAAGAAGCACTAATACAATTGATGTATCTGCAAGTCTGAAGTGCCCCTGTACTCAGCAGTAGTGTAGCACTTAATCTAAGATGAAGAAAATTTGAGCATGGCCCATGGAAGATAAGGCAAGTGGTAGTCGTCTCAAGCAGTGTACCACCTTGGGGCAACTCCTGAGACTGCTGCCGAGTTAGAACACCAATTGCCATGCATCAGTTTCACACATGAAGGGATGGTGGCATGTTCTTTAGATTAAAAGAGAGGCATTTTTTTCTCCCCAGGTTACTGTATTGTTGTTCAGCGTTGGTGTTCTAGTGCTCCAAATACCCAGTTTTGTTCTGTGGATGACTACAGACAGGTGGGGCCAGTGGTGACTTCCACGGTCCCTCCTTTTCCACCTGTGGCAGCTTCTCACTTACCTACTGATCAAGGATGCTTTGTTTTGGTTGGTGAGGTGTTGAAAATTCCTATGCCCAGGGACTTTGGCATAGGTCTTTGGTGGGGACTTGAAGCACATAGAAATTATCTGACTGCCATCTTTTCAGGGCAAGTTATTTTTGTCTGTGTTGAGTGAAAGCGCTCATTCCAGACTTCTGCGTTGCTATCCATCCTGGGTGACTGGCAGTTAAGAATGGCTTCTAGGTGATCGGAGCAAGTTAAAGTTTGTTCTTTTTTTTTTTTTAGACCAAATATGTGACCTTTTGAGTTTGGTGCTGGATTCCATTTCCCCCTTGTTTTCTTCCTTACAAGCTTTCTTTCCACCACCCCCTTTGTGTGGTCAGAATTTCAAAGATAACTCTGTGTGATGTGATAAGTTGTATGCTGCTTACCTTAATATGTGATACTGTTCTCTGCCTGTGAGGTGTATATTCCTAATGCCAAGCTATGGTTGGCTACTGTGCATATGTGGCAGTGTGCTTCTGTAAGGTTGGTTACTAATTGCCACCTCCCAACATACTGAGACTTGAGTACTGAGTACTGTATTTCTGTTTTCTAAAACTGACAGTTGGCTAATATGTTGTGACTTTATTTACCTCTCGTGTACTTTACATAGTATTTTACCACTCCAAAGTGTCATCTTGATTCTTGGATTGTAGATAAACTGTAGCCTTAAAATAAATATGGTGAGCATGGTTAGAATAACTAGACATAACTATTGCTAATATATGGTTCATTTTCATTTAGATTTGAGTATGAGCACAGTTGAAGAGGACTCTGACACAGTGACAGTAGAAACCGTGAATTCTGTGACTTTGACCCAAGACACTGAAGGAAACCTTATTCTTCACTGCCCCCAGGATGGTATAGACAACTGTTATTTGACTCCATGCTTTTCCATATTATTTCAAAATATAGTGAATGAACAACACAACCAGGGCAGCAGCATCAGTTATGTCTTTGTGCGGGATTTGGATGATGGTCTTTACTGTAGGGATTGTTGCTGTGGCCGATGGTTTAATCATACTGATTTCAGGAGCATAAGAATTCCTTGGAGGATTTTCAAAGCTTACAAGTCAGTTCTGATGATCATTAGAGTGTAGGAAGCTGTCTTATGCTAGATTGGAGGGTTTGTCTTCCTAGTCCAGGTCGAAATGGATGAGCAGATCAGCTGACTTTGAAGGCTGTAGAAATACTGCCTTCTTCATGTGGCCACAGCATTCTCAGGCAGTCCCTTGCAAAGAAGGGTTACACCTAGCTGTCTCCCCTCAAGAGTTGTAGCTCTTCCAGAAGAAGATAGGAGGGTACCCTCCTATTACTTAAAATTCCCTTGATCATCCCCTGTAGTGTTCAACAGCAGGACCGGGTATGTCTCAGTGTGTTCCCCTTTCAAGCAGAGTGGTGAAAGGGCCCACTAATCCTGGTAGGTGCCCCTCTTGAACAAAGGGTCTGATAGGATATGTTCTAGAATGGTGTAAAGTTCAGTCTGGGAAGGTTACCTGAAGGAAGAAAGTTTAAAAAAAATGTTGGTCTTGAGCAGATCCTTATAGGTTTTTGTACAGACTGTTGAGTCAGAACTTGTCAATTTCTCTAGAGAATCCATTTAAAGGTATCTTTGGAAGGTACCATTTGTGGACCCTGGATATAGTCTAACAGTCTTCATCTTATATAGCTTCATGTGATCTTCATGAACATTCCATAAAACAGTCATGTTTTGGGGGTAGGGGGGAGATTTATTGTTTCTTTGTTTAGTACAACTAAGCAACTGGCCTAGTCTATTGAAGGTCAGTATGTAAGATGTGTGAGTAAATAAATAGCTTGTGTTTCTATCAGAGATCTGAAGCTATATTGATTATACTCATTGTTAGTCAAATTTCTCCATCATCTGACTAACTTTACAATAGCCTAATAACATTGGCATTTTCCAATCAGCGTATTTTTCATAGGCGTCTTGGCTGGTTGCTTCAATGCACATCAGTTTTCAGTAAGCACTTAAGCAGAAGAAGGCAGCTAAGCAAGCTTTCCAGGTGAGCTTCATCCACACCGTTGTTTCTCTCTGAACAGAGACAGATGAAGTAGATTCTGAAGACAGCATCGAACCTCCCCACAAAAGGCTTTGCTTATCATCTGAAGATGACCAAAGTATTGATGACACCACTCCATGCATTTCTGTTGTTGCCGTTCCAAGTAAGTCAGCCACTGGTAACTGGAGGGCCTTGGAAGACAAGCAAGGAAGGTATTTTTGGGATTGTCTCTGTTTATCAGGATGGTTGGGTTTAGTTTCCATACAAAGATACTGCAGTGATGGAAAAGGCAAACAAGGACTGCTGACCATAGCCTTGTATAGTGAGGAAAATATTCTGGCTAGAATATTTCTGTGAGCCCTCATGCTGCTGTGGATAGGAGATGTTCCTTGGCCACTGTGGGCATCTTACATAAATTCCTTTCTTCAGTCCTTAGTCACACAGATGCCTAGGGTACTTGGAAACCACTTAATAGGCTACAGAGTGGATTGGCAGATCCAAGGTAAACCTAAGAAAACGGGGCTTTTGCACCAACACAGTTCTTTGTGAGTGCAGGGAAGAGGAGGCAACCAATGTTTCCAGAAATTTTACATCTCTGCCCTTACCTTGTCAGAGACCATCAGAGCCTTGCATTGGACCATTGCAGGCTCAATAAATGTGCTTTGCCTGCTTTTGTAATTTGATTCCAAAGTTTGAACCCCCTTCATATAGTCGTCCTGCAGTCGGCAACAGATGTGATTCAAAGGATTGGTGAACTGGTGTTGAACTGCAGGTAGCAGGCTCAAGGTTCACTCAGACTTCCATCCTTCCAGGGTCGATGAAATGAGTACCCATGTCCTGTGGGGAGCAACGTATAGCATTCACAATTACAGTGGTACCTCTGATAACAAATTTAATTCGTTCTCAGAAGCAATTTGTTATCCAAAATGTGGTTTCCCATCGAAATGAATGGGAAACCGATTAATCCATTCCGGAGGTCCGAAAAAAGGCAAAAAAGTTTGGGGGTGTTTCCAGACCTCTTTATAAAATGCGCTTTAAAGGCCTGCAGTGCTGGAACACCCTCCAGAACATCCCCCCTGCAGTACAATGCAAACGTGGACAAAAGAAACCAGCAAGACTACCCCAGCCTGTTCCCTCCCAGTGCAATGCACTCGACTTGGTAACACCCCTAGCAAAGCTGAGCTGGAACTCACTCACTCTTTCTTTATGAGCCACATGCTTCTCTCTAAGCTACAGGTGATACCTTTATAGGCCACTGATAAAATAAAAATAAAAAAAAATCATTGCAAGTTTTTGTGAACAATAACCTCTTCTTCCAAGCAACTATCAAAAGCCCAAACATGGCAAAAGATGTGGTTTGCCAGGAGATTATTCTTATTTGTCAAGTTCTTGTTGAGATGATTTTTTTGCCAGGCCCTTCTGGCTTTGCTGAGGCAGGGAGCATCAGGACTCTTGGCTATTCTTGTAAAGCTGCATCTAAAGCAGAGGATTGGGGTTCACAGCCCAGTCCTTCAAAAAAAGGGACCTAAGTCATGCACACCTGCCCACACTTCCTCTCCATTTGGCTCTTCTTCAAAACATGGAAGTTTCTGTTTGGCCACTGAGGGTGGGTGGTAGATGGAGAAAACCCATGTGTTCCATTTCGAGATTGGGGTATAGTTCAGTAAACACACTAGGTGTAGCCAGTTGGAATCAGATTAAAGAAAAAGGAATGTTACCTAATGGTTATATTCCTGCTCTGCTGGTGCTGGGAGTCCATGTGCCTTCTTCTTGGTACTGGTGTATGTGTGTGTGTGTGTGCGTGCGCATATATGTTTGTCTTGATATCCTCATAGTTCCATTGCAATAGAAAGGGGGTGTGGCCATTACAAAATATAAATGCATGACTAGGCGATAGGTGGTACCTATAGGCCACTAATAAAAATAAAAAAATATTGCAAGGTTTCGTGTACAATATCCACTTCTTTAAAACAAGTATCAAAAGTCCAAACACGGCAAAATATGTGGTTTGCCAGGAGTTTATTCTTGGATGTAAATATATTGGCAAGATGATTTTCCCCAGGCACTTCTGTCTTAGATGAGGCAGGAAGTAGCAGAGCTGTTGGCTACTGTTGTAAAGCTGCATCTGAAGCAGTGGATATTTTTTTATTAGTGGCCTATAAAGGTATTGCCTATAGCCTAGTCTTGCATTTGTACTTTGTAATGGCCACACGGCTCCCCTTTTGTATTTCAATAGTGTGTCTGTATATATGCAAACGAAACAGTAGAATCAGTTCCAACTCCACCCCTATTGCAGTGGTGCAGTTGGAATTCTTACAAATTATTTTAGGATCTTAACACATGAGCACACAAAAAGTGTTTATCTGATGCACAGGTATACAGAGCACACCTTTCTAGGATAATGGCATTGATTTTCCCTCATATGGATTGTGGCCTTTCTTTATGTAACGTATAACACTCACAACAGAGATCGTAGTCCCATACTGATCCTACAGTTTTATGTGTTTTTAAGTTTCAGAAAGTGATCAGAGCTTTGAGGTGACTATGACTGCAACTACTGAGGTAGCTGACAATGAGGTCAATGAAGGAACTGTTACTCAAATACAGGTATGTCATAGATGAAATCTTTTGGAAATGCTTCTGCACATGCTTAGTTTTCTCCTGAAGGTCTGAAAAATAATACTAGGGGTAATGACTTAATAGGCCTTGAATAAATTGGTGCTGTTGTTCTTAACATTCTTTGTGTCTAATCAGTATATAAAGTCATTTTTTTCTTTGTTAAAAAAACACATTGTTTTCTGGAGGGAGGCTTCTCCCCATATAGCCCTGAAATGGTTATTGGAATCAACCACATTGTAAGCATTTTTAAAGATTGCTTTGGATACAAGTAAAAAACAACAACAACAGGGCTTATCCTTAGTTTGTGGCATAATATTGTTGTACGAGCGGGAAGCATTATTATGTGGCATACATTAAAGGGAAGGAAAAAAGTATCATATCTACTTTCTGAACGCTATGGTAGTAAGTAAACGTTTATCACTGTGTTTTTAACCGTAAGGGTACCATTTTGATTCTTACTGCAAAACATTTTTCATTGGTGTAGACAGGATTGGGATGCCATAAATACTTAATTTAAATTAACTTGAATTTCTTATCCCCACCCCCATGTCCTATTCCAAGGCTCCCTGGAGCTGCCTTTTGCCTTGGAGAAGGCAACTATTGGCAACTTAGGGGACTATTTATTTATTTATTTATTTATTTATTTATTTATTTATTTATTTATTTATTTATTTATTTAGACTTGTATACCATACCATCTGGCAACAAACTATGGATGGAGCAGTAAACCTTAGAAGTCAAAAAGCAAACCAGTCTTAATTTTTAACTTTGGAAGTCTCATCCCCACCCCACCCACATTCAGAAGCTCATCCTCCCCATTCAAAAGTGAGGCCTGTAGAACCTTGTAAACTGAAACAGGGGGATAGGAAGCTTTAAATTAATTTAAATTATGTCTGGCATATTTGTGTCATTGCAGTTGTGTAAGTTGGATCCTTCCCAGTGTAATTAAAGTGAGTTTTGGTATCATCAAAATCACTATAAAACCACTGAGATAATGTGGATTTTTTAATCCTTGGTCATTAAGTTGTTTCATGACAGTGAATGTCAGTTTGGAGAGCAGTCTGATTTGCCTTTCCCAGATTCTCCAAAATGAACAACTGGATGAAATCTCTTCCCTAGGCAATGAAGAAGTGTCGGCAGTTAGTCAAGCCTGGTTTACAACCAAAGAGGATAAGGATTCTTTAACCAACAAAGGTATGTTCACAATCTTTCATTTTAACACATATGCTTATATTTGTACTGCAAAAGTCCATATTCTAAACCACGTGTGCATTTATAAAGCTTATGACTATTTATTTATTTATTTATTTATTTATTTATTTATTTATTTATTTATTTATTTGACTTGTATACCGCAACATTTGGCAACAAAGGCCGCTCTGGGTGGTTTACAGGGTTAAACAAACAAATACAACCATTAAACATAATAATAATATATTAAAAATTAGAGTACAATATAAAACAAAATAACAACACCAAGTCAATCAACATTAAGACATCAGCAGCATAGCAATTTTTTTGGAAATTCAGCATTTCCTCCTCCCATCATATGCCCCCATTGATCTGTTTCATTGTAAAGTCATCATTGGGGCATCAATTTTCAGTAACTGAAGACTTTCTGTTTTGCAACCCATACAGGTTTCTAACCATGCAGGAGATTACTTGGGGTCTGTAAGACATTGAATTTCCAAAACATTGTCCTGGCTGATGATTTCATTACTCTCAGAAACCATAAGCTAGACAAACAAGATTTCAGCCATTATATTTCAAAAATACTAGAGTTTGCAAGGCATTCAGTGCAGAATAACCCAGTGTTTTGTTTAATGAGAGAAACATAATACAGGTGATGTACATTTGACTTACAAGAACAAGTGGCTTGCTATATATTGTATTTCTAATTTGATTGCTGTGATTTTCCAGCATTTTTGTTATTTTCTTTTTGTTGGGGAATACTAGAAAGTCTTTGTAAACAATTATTAAGACATGCTTCATCCGTTGTAAATTGCTACAGTTTAGTATCTGATGTCACCTGATTTCGGAAGCTAAGCAGGGTCAGCCCTGGTTAGTACTTGGATGGGAGTCCATCAGGGAATGCCAGGTGCTGCAGGCGCCTGGAGTATTCCTGCCAAGAAAACTCCACGGATGTGGAGTCATGAAGGGTTGGTCATGACTGTAACGACAAAACACACACACACACACACACATAGTATGTATAAAGTTTGATTTGTTGTATACAAGATAACACTACCAGTACATGTTTGTTCAATCACAATCATAAACATAAAACTGTTACACGTGGAGTCATCTTAGAAGATGATGAGGACATTTATTTGTGATTAATTGCCTTAGCTTCATTGAATTGCTGGCAATATCTGTCTCAACTTGCAATGGAAATCAAATGACTGATATGTTCCCTGTGTTAGAGAGCTCCCTTTGATTTTGACTACTAGACATGTGCAGCTTTTGTGACAGATTCTTCTGCTCTTTTAAGGTCATAAATGGAAACAGGGAATGTGGTCAAAAGAAGAAATAGACATTTTGATGAGCAACATTGAACGTTATTTAAAGGTTTGTGTTTGAGTGGTCAGTCTCTTCTGTGTTACACATTTGAGATCATTTGTTGCCTTGATTTAGAAACTGACTTCCAATGAAGCTTTTCAACAGGTTCCCTGTGGCCCATAGTTTAGTGAAAAGCTGCTCCTAAGAGTAAGTGCCCTCACCCCCCCCCCAAAGTGCATGGAAATGAAACTAGGAAAGCCCTGTGGCATGAGTTTGGATCCAAGCCATTAACTTTGTTGAGGTGGAACCAGAGCAAGTCAGGCTTAGAGTAGCCAGAGTCATAGCTTGAGTGTACTCCTGGATTTATCCCTGAGCCTGGATGCCTAGGTTTTGGCAGTAGCTAGGAGCACATTTACACAATGACTAATGGTGCACCAGCTTGCACCCATTTCTGGAAATGTCTGACTTGGCTGCAGTGACACATGCCTTGGCTACATCCCATTTAGTTTACTGGGATGTCCTTGACAGGAAGCTGCCTTTGAAAATGGTTTGGAAACTTCAACTAGTTCAAAATGCTGCAGCCAGACTGATGTCTGGAACCAGTTATGGCAAACTCTCCTGTACAAGGTTAATTCCATTCTACTTTTGCTATTCTACTTTCGGCCCCAAACTGGGTTGTCAACCCAATCCTAGATGGATTGGGTTCAGGCTCTTTGAAAATCTGCATCTACCCATATAATCCCCCCGTCTAGATCTTTCAGTTCTGAATGCCATCACAGGCCTATTGTTGAACCTCAATAGAAGAGACAGTATTTTCCCATGTTTTTGTCTACAGCTGGGGTTGTCTTGTACATCGAAATAATAATAGGAGAGAACAGTGTGGTTGTGAAACTGTAATTTTGAGTTGGAAAAGTAGGGTTTGTCTTATACGTGGGGGCATCATAGACAGAAAAATACGGTACTTCCAGTCTATGGAATTCTGTCCTGTACAAGGTTAGGTTGGCCCTCCCCTTACAGTCCATATGCCTGGAGGTGAAAACCTTCCTTTTAATCTGTGAATGCCTTACCAGGATTGGAGATTTCAATAGAGGGTGCAGCATATTTTCATTGCATCATTTTTAGACTTGTTTTTAAATAGTTTTAACTAGCAATGTTTGTAACATTGTTTAGGCTTTCACTTTATTTTAATACAACTATAATAATTTTTTTGTAATTTTGCACCTATGTATTTTAAGCTGCTGCAAATCATGTTAAGTCCCTTCGCCTAAGATAAAGTTGGAATTTAAATAAAATAAATAAATAAGTCTGTAACCAAACCTATATTTGTAAAGAATGCTTGAAAATAGAACATGTGACATTTGACTTGTTCTAATTCTTTGAAAATATAAATTTGTAGGATGTATATATGATCACTTTGATAAATATATTAATTCTGGCACTATAATTCTAGCTATTGAGAAAATGTTTGCGGTGCTATATTTTAATGCTATAATAAGCCAATGATTCTAGCCAACTATAGGAAAAGAAATCAACACCTATGACTGAACTATCTGGAAGTTGATCCAAACAGCTTCATCGGTCTGATGAAGCTGTTTGAATGAACAGCAAAATGTTTCTCTCTCTCTCTCAAGAAAAAGAAGTCCAGTTGCCATGTCTCAACTTCCAGATAAACTCACCTGGATGTGTGAGAATCTTCACAGACCTATGACTGAACTGTCTCTATCATTTTTAAAACACATCTGTTGGTGTGTTTAAATGTTCCTCTACATGAAAACACAGTCATGTGAAAAAGGTTTGATGAATTTTACTAGGTTCTGAGATGTAAAACCATAGAATTCAAAGAGTATATAGTTTCTTTTTCACATGACCCTAGATTTCTTTGCTGGTCCTTTTTCTGGATCTTTCGTACCTGTAAAACCTAAACCCTCTACTTTCTGCTGATTTTTTTCATATAGAAAGCAAGCAAAGGTTGTCACAAAAATGCCAGAGTAACCAACCCTCTTCTCTTCCACACACATCCCATACCCCAAACTTACCATTGCCTGCTAGCAGGTCCTGGTGTACCTCAACCTACTCTGGAGGGCTAGGGAATTCTGTAGAAGCACTCTTGACACTTTTGAGAACTGCAGAAGGAGGGAAGGAACCAGTTCTGCAAATGCTAGATATGGAGATGCACCAGTGGATCTTGTTAAACATGTTATTTACATCCTCTTAATGTAACTAGGCACGTGGAATAAAAGATGCCACTGAAATCATTTTTGAGATGTCTAAAGATGAGAGGAAAGATTTCTACCGGACCATTGCCTGGGGTCTCAACCGACCTCTTTTTGCTGTTTATAGAAGAGTACTTCGCATGTATGATGATCGAAACCACGTTGGCAAGTATGAAACCTTCTAACGTTTTACCCAAATGCCTAGGGTTGTGAAGGGCCTGTTTCTGCTTTTAAGTCATACCAGCATGTTATGACTAAAAACATAAAGGTGGAAGATCAACTTGGAAAAAATCATGAATCATTAAATGATTGAGGGCCTGATAGCTGCAATTGTAATTTCATGATTCAGCATCTTCAGTGTTAGTAAACTGAGAAAGTCTAAACTGATTTGTAGAACCTATTTGAAGTATGGTGTAGGCTGGTAGTTTTGTACCAATCGGTGGGAATGGCTGCATGCATCCAGATTTTTAAAGATCATTAGAACGATCCCAGGGAGTGGGCCAGGCATATTTCAAGGGGAAGGCATATTTCAAGAAGGTCCAGTTTCTTGTTTTGTCTTTTATGGGTCTTTCTCGGAGTTAACGCCCTCAGATGCCTTTCCTGGGAGGACCAGAGGGAGGCAGTTCTCATTGGAAGGGGATGCTCTGTCAAGGAGCAACTGTTTAGGGCTTTGTATGTCATTCTTAACACCTTGAAGTCGATGCAGAAGCAGACCAGTAACCAGTGCAGGGAGGCCAGAATGGGGGATATATGTTGATGTTTCCTAGTCCTTGTCACTAGTCTGGCTGCTGTGCTCTGGGCCGGTTGGAGCCTCCGTGTCCACCTGAAGGGTAGCCCTTGTCGGTTAAATTGTATTTAGATTCATAGTTACATATGAAGTTGTGTGGAATGCTTAGGGGGGCGGGGGGCGGTATCTAAACTCAGGTTTGACTCTCATGTTCCCATTAGGTGGACGATTTATATTCTGGGGATCAAGATGACAGGTTTCTGGATTTCTTCTTCTGAAATGGTTAGATCAGTGGTTCTCAACCTGTGGGTCCCCAGATGTTCCTGGACTGCAACTCCCAGAAGCCTCCACCACTCACTGTGCTGGAAGCGGTTTCTGGGAGTTGCAGTCCAGGAACATCTGGGGACCCACAGGTTGAGAACCACTAGCTTAGATTAATAGTTGGGAGTTTCTTTTTATTATCAACATGTAAAATTGAACTGGAGAACAGTTGTCTTTTGTATTGTTACAGAACTTTTGGCAAATGCTATAAGCCTCGTGGCACAGTGGTTAAATGCCTGTACTGCAGGTGAAACTGTGCTCACGACCTGGGGTTCAATCCCAGGTAGCATGCTCAAGGTTCACTCAGCCTTCCATCCTTCCGAGGTCGGTAAAATGAGTACCCAGCTTGCTGGGGAGGGGCAATGTGTAGCCTGCACACTGTAATTAAAAAATTGTAAACCGCCCAGAGACTACTTAAAGTGGTATGGGGCGGTATATAAGCAGAACACTTTGCTTTATAAGGAATGACAAATCCATTAAAGGTGTTGGGAAAGATGGGGTAACCAAAATTAGCCTATTTGCGGATGATGCCCTATTGACAATTTTAGACCCAATAGAGAGTATTCAAAGAGTAAAAATTCATCTAGAGGAATTCGGGGAAATAACTGGATTATGTGTATATTGGCAAAAATCAGAAAGTTTATTGTTTAACTATGGAAGAGAAGATCTTAAGATAATTGAAAACTTCGGGCTGAAATCCAGAAAAAGTATTAAACATTTAGGACTAGTATTCTATAAGGAGTTTACTAAGACTAAGGAAAAAAAATTTCAAAATGAAAAGAAGAGATGAAAAATAGATTACAAAGTTATATTAAATTGAACTTATCTTGGTTTGGTAGAATAGCATTGGTAAAAATGAAAACATTGCCAAAAATCAATTTTATCTTTAGAATGTTACCCGTTCAGTTTTTAGAAAAGGAACTTAAAACTCTCCAAGACATGATAAACAGGTACTGTAATGGTGGGACAAAATCAAGAATAACTAAAAGTTTGTGGTATAGATCCCAAAAAGAAGGAGGATTCGGTATACCCAATTTAAGAAATTACTATATAGCTAATCAAATCAGTTGTTTGGGGGAAATTTTATTCAAACCGGAGAAGGTAATATGGTGGGAGCAAGAGTCATTGGATATAAAGGGGGAAATAAATAAATTTTTGTTTAGTGATTTTAATAACAAGGAAAAGATTGAGAATCCCCTCTTGAATGGTTTAACGACTACGTGGAGAACATATAGAATTTTTTTGTCACCCAAGGGCTCCCCACTATGTTTAGTAACAGATCAGGAAAATTTCCCTACAAATTTGAAGCATTATTTAGGGTTATTTAAAGATAAGAAAATAGCCAGATTAAAAGACTGGTTGGCCAAAATTAGAACAAATCAGGACATAAAAACCACTTTGCAATCTAGTGATTTAATATGGATAAACTATATCCAGTTAGAAAAATGGACAAAGAATTGGGTCTGAAGAAACAGTCAATTTAGAGAATGCACACAGTTTGAACAGATTTTATTATCCCTTGAATCTGAACAGGATAATATAGAGAAAGGAATAGTACGTAAAATATGCAAAATAATAGGGGACTCATTGGAAGTGAAGGAGTTAGATTCTCTGAGAGAGGTCTGGAAACGAGATCTTAATGTAGAGATAAAAAAAGAAGACTGGGCGAAAATCTGGAACATGAGAATCTTGAGATCATTATCGGTTAGGATAAAAGAAAATTATTTTAAACTGGTTTCTAGATGGTACTTGACACCAATTAGGTTGAATAGAATGAATGCAGAATATTCTAAGATGTGCTGGAAATGTGAAAAAAGATAGGTACATATATGCATCTCTGGTGGGAATGTGAAATAGTTCAAAAGTTCTGGAAAGGGATTTTCTTAGAGCTAAGTGACATGCTTAGAGTAGATATTGATTGTAATCCAGAGACAGCACTGTTATCATTGTTAACTAGTAAAGATTATGATGCTACAACAAAGGAAATAATAGCAAACCTTATGACAGCCGCTAGATTAATTATAGCAAGAAATTGGAAATCTAAATTAGATCTCAAGATTGGTATGAGGAGCTTTGGGATATAGCCATAAACGATAAATTGTCTTGTAGTTTAAAAGTCAAATGAGGAGAAATGAAAAAAGACATCTTTTACGACATTTGGGGAAAATTTATAGACTTTGTATTAGTAGAAGGGAAGGGGAAAGAGCCGATGAATACTTCAAGACAGTTCTGGAGAAGATGACTTTAAGAAGAATACTAGAACAACAGATGATGGAGTAACAATGAAGAACTCATGGAAGAATAGGATGGTCCCGGGGGGTGGGGATACACTTGTATTGTTATTTGTTTGTATGTCTTAAAATTTCAAAAAATCAATAAAAAAACATGTAAAATTATTTTTGATGGCTTATAAAGCCTTACATGACTAAGATGTGAATTTCCAATTTTAAATATAACATTGTGCACATGTCAGCTATGGATACATTTAAATTATATGATAGAGTAGGTTAGTGGTATTGCCATTTATGGACATTACACACAAGTGTAACAATCTCATCAAATGCCATGCCCACTGTCCGGCTGTTTCTTCAGCGAGTTTGATAAGTTATTCCCAGCCTGAGTGCCAAACTAGTAGGACATGGTGTTGCTATCTGCCCATTCAGATGGGATCCTGCAGACTTGAGGTTTGTGTGATCTTCTTGGTTTTTCCCTACAAAACCAACTGAAGCCTGATGTGAGAGACATCAGCTTAATTTTTAAAATGTGAGCTCAGGAATGTCATTAACAGGTCTGTGCATTCAGCCTTTCCGCGTGAAAGTTAACTCCTGGTTACGTCAGGCGTTCTCTGTTTTAGAAATCCCATTTTCGGGTGGGGTTGTCTTTTTGCTAACATTGGGAGTCAAAACTCCTTGCTAATTTGTTGTGATTACCTGGAGATTTATGAGGAAACCCAGAGCTACCTTTGTGTCACCAAGCCCGAATAGTCAGATATATTCTCAACTCAGGAAGGAGAAATTCTTCATGGATAGTTTATCCATCTGCAAGAATAATGTTGAAGTCATTCTGCCTAAGGTTGAACTTACCAAGACTCTAATTTCCACTGTGTGTCCTTAGAAGCTCAAGTGTCTTTTCTAGCTCCTTTCCAATTACAGTGGTACCTTGTATAAAAGAATTAATTTGTTCCAAATGAAATTATGTTATGCACATTTTCCTTTATACAAATTCCCATAGGAATGCATTGAAAACAGAATGATCCCATTTTTATGTTGTATGAATTCTCCCCATACGTGATTATGTTAAGCAAATATCCCCTATCTCAGGAATTTTTATGTTGTACAAATTTTATGTTATACAAACTGTTTGTTATACAAGGGCACTATACGTATATTGCCTCATATACCTTCTGCAATCACACGTGGAGGTAAATAGCCAAGCCCTGTATTCTGTTGCCATTTTTTGCTCATGGAGGTGGAAAAGTTAAACGTTGGAAAACGTCTGTTTATGTCTGCGTTATTTAAATGTGCTGTGCTTCTTTTTCTCAGGTATACGCCTGATGAAATTGAAAAGCTCAAAGAGTAAGTTTTATGTTCTGTCAGTCAAATCTTGCCAAGTGTGCAGAATTGCCTTGTGATCTCTTCCCAGACCGAGAGAGGCTTCTGTTTCCCAAGTTTGGAGAACTAGCTGCGCCGGCTGGGGTCTTCTTGGAGATGCAGTTCAAAAATGTAACTTAGCCAAGGTCTGGTTACTTTAGCCTCGGGTTGTCGGCTACAGGTCCCATGAACTGATTGTCATTTCTGAAAGTGCTGTTTGATACTGCCTTCTTTTTAAAGAGGTCTTTCTTGATATTGGAGGGAATAGACAGAAGAAGCACTAGAAAGTTGAGGGATGCAAAGGGAGCACTCCCTTCTGTCTTCACCATTGCACTAGAGGAGGATTTGGGGGCTTATTCTTTTTATTTTGTGTGGGGAAGAGCACTAGAATGTGCGTGGCACATAGAGTCTTTCACGTTGCCTTTGGCATGACAGATGCTGTGATTCATACAATTCCGGACTACAGTACCTCTCCAGTGCCTTCATGAAGATTTAGTGGTAGTACTCAGAGAGCACTGTGAAAAAGTAGGCAAAAAAGTTTTATAAATTTAGCTGCCTGGGTAATTGAGGCCTCTGGATGTCAGATATCAGCCATAACATCTTTTGAAATTGGCCCCTCTTCTCCCTTGAAGTATTACTACATATTGGCCAAAATCCTGTTGCTTACTACTGTACAGTGAATTGCAGTAGAGTAGGCCTATTGAATCAATGAGGATTTACTAAGATGACTCTTTCATAAGTTCCATTGATTCAAATGGGCCTAATCTAATTGTTAATCACTTTCCTCAAGTAAGTCAAAATGAGAAGCCCATTTGATCCAATGGAATGTACAAAGGAGTTGACCCACCATCGATTCAGTGGGCCTACTATGGTGTGATTTACTGCACTAAGCAACAGGATTTGGGCCAATAAATCATATGTTGCTGTGTACTATGGTTGCTTAATGATTTGTTGGAAAGGATTTTTGTTCCTTTTTTTTTTCCAAAAGGGGATGGGGATGTTATTATTTTGTGAGGAAACATATGGATGTGTTTTGATTTTTGGTTATAACCCATTGGTGTAGATATACACCTAAGGTTGGTTGAAGATGATCTCACCGGGTTTCCTGTTGAACTATATGTATTATGTGGTGTAGGGGTTGGTGCTGTAAGTATAGAGTGTACAGGCGTGCACAGTTTCTCTGTTTTAAAATGCTACGGTGTTAATTTGTCTTGATAAAAATATGTTCTAACAGAGATCATAAAGATAAAGCATTATTTGGTAATGTAGTCTAGTTTGAGAAGCTAAGGTGAAAGGGCAGTGAATCCTGGTTAAAAATGGAAGTTCAAAGTTTTTAGAGGCACTGGCTTCCAGTGAGGTGTAGCATTTCTGTCTGACATTTAGTCAGTTGCTGTGCTCTATAACTATAATGACTTGCTTGTATAATAAATACAAGAGTGGCCTTCTGGCCCGATGGGCGGGATATAAATGCAATAAATGAATAAATAAATAAATAAATAAAGGCATTTTAGGAAGAAAGTTCTTCCTTTCTTCCAAAAGGAAGGTAAATCCTGCTGAGCTAAAGAATATCATGTATCTCTGAAATGCATTTTTAAATCCACACTAGTATTGGTTAATGAGAGGTTTGTTTGTTTTATAAATGATTACTTGGGTTTCTTAGAACCCACAATGCAACTTCTGTTGGCCTGCTATGCATTTGACTGATAGGCACGGTGCTTGTACACGATATTAACACACTTTTCCCACATAGGCTAAGGATAAAGCATGGTAATGACTGGGCGACCATAGGAGCTACCCTTGGAAGAAGTGCTTCTTCAGTAAAAGACCGATGCAGGCTGATGAAGGACACCTGCAATACGGGTATAAACATTAAAAATAAAGTAACTGGCAAAAGGAAAATCTAGCTGTGCCTGCAGAATTTTCCCAGTGTAAATAGATTAGTGGACCAATAGATTGAAGAAGAGAGCTTCAGCTCCATGTGTATCAGAATATATGCAAAATCTTATCAAATAAATAACATTTATAGGCTGTAAAGTTCTTTTCAATGCTACTAGTGTATACTTGTGACTTGATGCGCTGGAAGGCAGACGTAGAATATTTATTCATATATTTATTTATTAATGCAGGGCATGAGTAAAGTGGATAGAGGGACGCTCTTCTCCCTCTCACAAAATACCAGACGTAGGGGACATCCACTCAAACTGAGGTTGGGAGAGGGAGAACAGACAAAAGAAAATATTTTTTTTTACCCAGTGTTTTGTTAGTCTGTGGAACTCCCTGCCACAGGATGTGGTGATGGCACCTGGCCTGGATACCTTCCAAAGGGGATTGGACAGATTCCTGGAGGAAAAGTCCACCACAGGTTACAAACCATGATGGAGATGTGTAATCTCTAGCCTTAAAAAACAGGGTTCTTCAAGGGCCAGATGCGGGGGGCAGGGTGGTATCTGGAGACAGATATCTATCTTGTGTGCTCCCAGACGCATTTGCCGGGGCCACTATGAGATACAGGATGCTGGACTAAATGGGCCTTTGGCCTGATCCAGCATGGCTCTTCTTATGTTCTTCTGTCATGCCAGCCTTTCTTCCAAAAGTGATCTTTCTGTAATAATGAATACAACAAACAAAATATGAAACACAGTCAACATTAAAACAGAATTCATTCAAATTTTAAAACAATTAAAACTGCATATCCAGAATATATCAGTAAGGAAAGTACTGTCCCTAGGTGGTAATAAGCCCCTTCTTTGACAACCGATCAGTTGCTAAAAGCATTTATGAAATTAAAAAAACTGTCTGTTAGAAGAACAACAGAGGGAGGATATGAGTATATTTCAGGGGCTGCTGGAAGTAGTGCTGAGGACTTGTTTGTTACACTTCCCTGAACTTCATATTGTTCTTGGCCTCAGTATTACAATCCCATGCAGCATCTATCTGCCTTCCTTTCTCCCAAATATGTCGGTTTCAGTCTTTGCCGTTGGAGCTGTCCAAGGTACTTCAGAATTGGGTAAATAGTGTTCTGAATGTTTCCTTTGTGGCAGCATGGCTGTTACCACAAAACCACACCCTTCCGTATTGAATAGGTAATTTACATGGGACGCTCAGAGGTTATGGTCCTTCCTACATCCCCCCCCTCTCCTGCACCTCTCCCAGTATGGTAGGTTTGCTGACACTGGTGTGAAGCCATTGAATAGAGAACATCCCTTAGTTATGGAGATAGGAAGTAAGTAGCAGCATCAGCAGGATCTTTGATGAGGATTACATTTTTAAATGTTCATATCATAGTTCATATACTGAGTTGCCCACCTTCATGATATTAAAAGTATAAATGCTACAATATAGTGCAACTGTGTATCTAAAATTTGCCACATTGTTGGTGGTAGCCATAATATCAGATGCCTCTGGCATCTTGAACAGGCCTTTTAGAACGTAGCTTGTATTCCAACTGTGGTTTTGATTGACCATAACATTGGCAAGAGCAGTTAACAAACTTAAGAGTTATAGAAAACCTTCTGAAGTAAAATTGTTGTTATTGGAAAGGGGACAAGACAATTGGGAAACTGCATTTATCTTCAATGTCATATGTTACCCATGTTTTAAAAACTATTCCAGGAAAATGGACAGAAGAAGAAGAAAGGAGACTAGCAACAGTGGTCCATGAATTAACTAGCACAGAGCCTGGCGATATCGTCACGCAAGGTGTATCTTGGGCTGCAGTGGCAGAACGAGTTGGAACAAGGTCTGAAAAGCAGTGTCGCTCCAAATGGCTCAACTACCTGAACTGGAAGCAAAGCGGTGGAACTGAATGGACTAAGGAAGACGAGATAAACCTGATCCTTAGGTTTGTGCCTTTTTCTGGTGGAAAAAATTTGAATTCAGAAGGAGATGTAGGTTGAGGCAGGATTCCCTTGGTGTCTGTTGTGTTGACTTTTACAGTCTTGTAATATTCCCTACAAGGACTTTGTTCCTGGTTCACGGACACAGTAGCTTAGACACATATTTTAAAAACTGAATGTTACTGTTTGGGAGGTAGGGTGGAGGGAAGGAAGGAAGTATTCTGTGGATGTGCGATATGGAGATTGTGGAAGTTGTAATCCAAAATAAGAAGGTTTCCACAAACTGCATGCCAGTAGGCTACAGTCATCAGTGATGAGTCACACTTCTATGTAGAAACTACTGTCAAGAAGGTTGAATCCTGTGTGGTGGTTATTTCTGTACTACCCACTAGGAATCACTCTTGAGAACATATTTTACTATTTTGAGGACAAAATAGTGCTACTACAGTCACCCACTGCCATTTTGCTGTTCAGGTACTGCGGTCCCACTAACCCTGCACCTCTGCGCGCCCCCCAACACTCCTCCAAGAAGCCTCGGAGCCACGTGGGGGGCATGGGGGCGATCAGGTCGCTCCGTGCCGCCCCCCGTGCTCCTCCGAGAAGCCTCGGAGCGGCGGGGAGGGGGTGGTGGGGGGCAATCGGGTCGCTCCGCGCTGCCCCCCCCCCGCTCCTCTGAGAAGCCTCAGACAGGCGCGCGATCACCGGCCCCAGGCCCCGCCCCACCCGCTTCCGCATATCGCGGATTTTCATGCATCGTGGGTGGGGTGGGTCCCTAACCCCCACAATCGGCTGGGGGGTGACTGAAAGGAAAGCTGTTTAGTTTTTTTGGGCTGTTTGGCCATGTTCTGGAAATTTTTCTTCCAGGAAGAAAACTTATAGAACATGGCCAAAGAGCCCAAAAAACCCACACTCACAACAGCTATCAGATCCCATCCGTGAAAGGAATCATGCAAGATGCCTTTGGCAGTAGAAGCTGTTTTCTCTGACACATACTCTCCCCCTCCTCCTGTAATCCTGTCAGAATAGCAGAGCTCGAAGTATCGGATGAGAATGATATCAATTGGGATTTGCTAGCTGAAGGCTGGAGCAGCGTACGCTCACCCCAATGGCTTCGCAGTAAATGGTGGACAATCAAGAGGCAGATTGCAAACCACAAAGAGGTTTCGTTTCCCGGTAAGTTGTGGAAAATTATACTTGCTGTGTCCCTCTGTGATCCGCATTCCACCTCCATAGTTTGAATGGAGCAGTAGCTGGGTAGCTGAAGTGCCTCGAAGCAAAATGGGAACATGCAAGTGAAATTATACAACATAAAGTGTTTTGGAATGGAAGGCTTCCTCCTCTAGAGAGGGCCCATGTTTGAGGTGTCAGGTGGCAGACTCCAGATGATTTTACCATGGGGCCTCACTTAAGATTGCCAGTCTTCTTTGCTGTTTTATGGGGAGAGAAGTTGTGTCTGCTTTTGTCCTGACCCCCTAGCTTCCGGGAACTGACTGTGGTTCCTTTGTTTTATTAGTTCTCATCAAAGGCCTGAAGCAGCTCAATGAAAGTCAGAAGAACACTCCAGGGCACCAGCTTTCGGAGAACAAATCTTTGCCTGGGTTGCCAAATGCTCATTCCGGTTCTGGGGTTCAGCATGTGCAGATTCGGGTGGCTCGTCTGGATGAGAATTCAACCAACTCTCCAGGCCCAATGGCAGCTTTACAGATACCAGTCCAGATTACCCATGTCTGTAAGTAGCTGAACGGATTGCCTGCCCCTTGCAAACAAAGCAGCAAACCTGCCATGTTGTACATGTGCAATTCGTCTCTCAAGGCATAGCCCCCCCCCAGTGATAAGCAGAATGCAATAATATTCCACTTGGCATAGACAGTACTTATAGCTACTTCAGACAGTACAAACTGTGCAGCTTTCCTCTTACTGGATGGCAGTATGAGCCTTAACCAGATGGGAGGCTGAACAAGTATCTTCCATTCATGGACGACAAAGAGTTCACTTGATATGGTGAAGTTTTGCCTTTACTGTTCTTGAAAATGAATCTGGTTACTACAATTGTAGCCGGCAGATTACGTTGTAGCATGTTGGTGAGGGCAGCTGCCTAGATGCTCTAAGCACATCCTATCTTGCCTGATTTTGGAAGCTAAGCAGGGTCGGCCCTGGTCAGTACTTGGATGGGAGACCACCGGGGAATACCAGGTGCAGTAGGCGCCTGGAGTAGGAACTGGCAAACCACTCCAGTATTCCTGCCAAGAAAACTCCATGGACATGGGGTCACGAAGGGTCGGTCACGACTATAATGACACAACACACACACACATGTTGGTGAGAGGGTCAGTAAGAGAGCTGGGGTGGTCAGTGTGGTGTGTAATCACATTATACACCCTAAGCATGCAAGTGAAATCTTAGTGTGATACTGGGACTGGTATGAACACAGCATGATGGTAGAGACACTAGTACCAGTAGTATTTTTTTGTAACTTCCCACTGTGTCAATGTTATTTTCAGTGTACATAATGGACAATGTGACCCGATGGAAGGTGCCAGGTACTTAGTCCTTGTGTAGTTAGTGGATGGTAATCTGTTCTAGTGCAGAAAATTTCATCCAATGGAAGGCAATAATGTGTTCCTATATGCATAAATGGATACAGAGTTTGACAAGGGGGAAAAAAGTTCTAGTAAAAAGTCAGATTATCATTTTAAAAGCTTAGAAAAGTGAGTGTTGTTGTGTTGTTCTGGGTTTTTTCCCCTTTTGGTTTGGTTTGGTTCTATGTTTTGTTTCATTGTGTTAGTCCCAGAATCTGTGGTCATGCTGACTAAGGGATTCTGGGAGATATAGTCTAAGAAAGGAACTTCCCCAAAGTCTGATACTTATAAACTGTTTCTGTCACTCCTCCTTACCGAATGAGCAAACGATGTGAGGATAGGATGTTAGAGAACAGAGGAAGTAGCCTTATGCCGTGTCAGACTGCTGGTCTGTTTAGGCCAGTGTTGTCAACTCAATGGCTCTTCAGAGTTTCAGCCAGGAACCTTTGCCTGTCCTTCTTTGGATATCACTGCTATCTCATGTGACCCCCATCCAGAACCAATCCTGCTTAGCTCTTGAGATTAGAAGATAGTTGGGTGTGTTCAGACGATTTTGAAACAGGCACTCTCCTCCTGAAGCTAGGAAAAACATTGCCTCCTGAAGAACTCAAGCTGGCGATCATCCTTATGCCAGTTGCTTTCGTCTTCTTGGCGGAAAAGGAAGGATACCCCCATGGGTCATGCACACCCCTTCTTTAACTTCCCTAAGAATTTATTTGTGAATTTAAAGGTTTCCCCAAACCTCTCATACAACAGAACTGGTGGATTGTCCCGTGGGGTTCCATCAACAAAAAGCTGATGAGTTGAGATATAAGCACCCCTAAGATAAAGTGGAATCAGTATTCTGTCCCCTGTCTCAAGCCTTTTTACTCTTTGCTATTTTTCATCTCTTGTCTCATGCTCTTTTTTTTTTCTGCCACGTGCTCTGCATAATCAGTAACAGCGGCAGTATTGTTTCCCTGAAGACAGCCAAAGCTGTTAGCTCTAAATGATGGTTTCTTGATGTCCAGGTTTAATTTCCCAGCTATCTGCTCCTCCCATCTTGACAGAACCTGCATCCTTCAGTTCTGCTTTATCTCTGTCAGTTAAAATGCATCAAGATTTATTTGTCTATGTTTCTCCCTCTTGCTCCCATAGCTTCTGCTGACTCTCCTGCTGCTTCTGTTGACTCTGAGACTATAACGCTAAATAGTGGAACATTACAGACCTTTGAGATTCTGCCAGTAAGTACTTCAGAACTGGCCCAGAGACACCCCCATGGAACTTGTTAGTCCTTTTGCAGATCAAGTCCTTGAATGGCATTGTCCAAACAGGATACAGGCGATGGAAAGAAAAATGTAGCCTAAATCCCAGATAGAAAAGAGCCACTGAATTTGTTGGTAAATGGTGAGCCGACTCTTATGTAACCCCACTGATTCAGGGGCTCTCCCCTAGTGAAGGGTATCAGTTGGATTCAAGCCTGCGCCTATGTTTTAAGTGCCGTTCTGACATTGTAAGAGGAACAAGGTTTGGTTAAGCAGGATCTTATCATGAAAATGGTGTTGGCAGCTTTAAACCCGGGTCAAAAACCCTGTGTTGTGGTTTGACATCAGCAGTAGGAGCATTCACCGTATTACAGGTACCTGGAGATAACAAGGAGTGAATGCCATGGGATGTATAGGACTTACATTTGTCCACGCTAGCTGGAGGGTTCTGGGAACTGTAGTTCAAAAAAGTGAAATGTTCCAGTTCTGCTTTGGAAGAAGTGTCCTGCTGCTGCTATATACCTTTTCTCTCTCTTGTCTTAGTCTTTCCATCTACAGCCGACTGGTACTCCGGGCACTTACTTACTCCAGACAAGCTCAAGCCAGGGGCTGCCTCTGACGCTGACCACCAGTCCGACAGTCACTTTCACGGCCGCTGCTGCACCAGCCTCGCCAGACCAGATCATTGTCCATTCCTTGTCGGTGAGTATCTTTCGAGGGGAGCAGCAAGATGGACAAGGGCCACCAGGCAAGGTGAGAGCCTGAGGCCTCAAGAGTTACCGATGGAGTTCAGATGATGTGGCTGTCAGTTAAGAGTCCAGATATGGTTGACAAAAAGATGGCACCAGTTTGAAACAGCAATAACCTATGTTTTTAAGCATGCATCAAATGTACGTGTTAGTCCAGGATGTGGGGAGAGAGGGGTGCAGTGGTTAAACAGCTGCACTGTAGCTAAAACTGTGCTCACGACCTGGGGTTCAATCCCAGGTTGCAGGCTCATGGTTGACCATCCTTCCGAGGTTGGTAAAATGAGTACCCAGCTTGCTGGGGTGGTGGTGGGGAGATGTGTAGCCTGCATACTGTAATTAAAACTGTACACCGCCCAGAGACTACTGGAAGTGGTATGGGGCGGTATATAAGCAGACCACTTTAAGCCGAACACTTTGCTTTGAAGGAGTGGCCCATGGGTAAATCATGCTGGTCTTGCACAGAAGCTAAAAGAGGAGGGGTTTTCCATTTCCATCCCATGGTTGATTTTCCAATGTTTTTAGTAGAATGGAAACACAACTGGAACAAACAGTGCCAGCCAGGGCTGGCATCATCTCCTCCCCCCACCACCCCACTTTAGTATATTATTGGGTCACGTATATGATAAGCCACTTAAAGACATTGAAGCTTTATTTTCCTACTAACCCATTCTGTTGCTCTTTTCTATAGCCAGAACACTTGCTGAACACGAGTGACAATGTCACTGTTCAGTGTCACACCCCAAGTGTCATCATTCGCACTATTGCAGCAGAAGAAATCTCTCCTTCGGTGACCCAGGGGGAACTTACTGTGGATTCAGACCTGCAGCCAGTGGATCTGGGGGACCCCCCGACTTCCCTGGAGACAGACACCTTCCCAGATGACCTCCATCCCCCCAAGCTGGCTGTTGAAGAGCAGCCCACTTATGGTCTCGATGAGACTTCCAAATTTGGTGGCAGACGTAGCGCGGAACTCATAGACAGGGTCATGGAAAGAGCTGGAGAACAGATTTTGGATACAGGGCTCAAACGCAAAGAGGACTGTCAGCCCGGTTTGGGTGGAACATATGTTCCCGAGGTAAGGAAAACCACGCATGAAGAGCCTGTTGCCCAGCTAGTTCTACTGTTAACTTCTCTGTCTTACAACCTTCTGATGTAAACCAGAGGCATGTTAACGGCGAACACACATTTTCTACAGTTGCATTCAAGAGAAATGTATAATTGGCTGCAGCTTCCTGCGGAATGCACGCGTTCAGTGGTGAACGTTCACTTGGTACGATGCAACTCCATAACAGATGGACTCCTCTCTTGATGGCATAGGCGGCCTGCAGTATTCCAAGTGGTCTTTTATGCAGTAAAAGGAGTAACACAAGAAAAGAATGGCTACTGGTATGTTAGAGTGCCTTTAGTCCTGGGTGGACAAGCTCTGGGTGCCCCTGTACGCCACCAGTCCTGACATGCTAACAACCACATCGCCTCCTTAGAGAGTCTCCTTCACCTCACGTGTGTGCGTGTGTGTGTGTGTGTGTGTGTGTGTGTGTGTGTGTGTGTGTGTGTGTGTGTTTAGTTGGGGCTCTGGAGTCAAGGAATACAGCACGGACTCACAGTCGGTGTGGTTTTACACACCCATTTTTAAGGGCAGTGATCTTAATAAACTTTTCCTCCCAACATATTATAGTCCAAGTCTGAAATGGGAGGTTCCCCTTGTAGCTTTGCCGGGACATCACTTGAGCCCTGGCACGTTCTATTCAGGACCACACAGAAAGTGACAAAAGGTACTGGTGGGTTGTTTCCTCCATCATGACAAAGAAGCCGTCAAGAAACAGCAGAGGTATATTTTGAATCTTTGAGACTCGTCTTGGGCATACTCTTGTGAAAGAGAGACCTACCTATCCATTGCAGTTGATTCACTACGTTCTACTTGGATGCTTTTTCTACAATAGGCCTTCTGAAAAGCTTGCATCGTATTTTGTGTTTTATCGTACTAGGATCTCAGTTCTCCAGCCACCGAAGAACAAGTGGAACCATCTGCCATGGACGAAGCGGTCCTCATAGTACCTTCTCCCCGGGGTTTTATCCAGGCACCAGATGATATAGATAACGAATCGGTTTTGCCTTTAACCACGCTGACAGGTAACTATGGCATATCAGAAGAAGCTTGTGATATTCCTGATAAATGTGTAATGGCCAGTGGGTCATTTCTCCTGGTTTTGATCCTCTTCCTCACAAATGGGCAGACATGGACCTATCTTGGCTGTATTTTCAAAGCATCTTCTACTGTTCCAGCAGATGCAGGGAAAACTGCCTGGATGTGGTTGGACTTCATCGCAGCCGTCCTGGCCAACAGTCAGGGAATTGTCTGACGTGGGGGGTGGAAGTCCCATGGGTATTACAAAAACATTCCTTGCACAGGCTCTTGAGAGCTTCTGCTTTAAAGCAGAGTGTAGTTTCCCTGTGCCTTGACTTCAGAGTTGGAGGAATTGTCCTTGTCTGAGCTTTGCTTCCAAATTAAGAGAACTTTCTTGAAAGGAAACCTAGTCTCCTCTGTGCTGCTGTAGAAAGTGAACACAGTGGTTTGTACTAAGTCCAGATGTTGTGGGAGCTCCACTTTTGACCTGCTGAGGAGACTATACTGTATAAGCCTGAGGCTTATTCCTATACAGTATATAATGCTAAGTAAGACCAGAGAGAAAATGTGTTTAAATCTTTTCTTTGACCCAGGTCTGTGTAATATGACTTACAGTCTAAACCTGGACAATCTTCCCTGTCCTTGTTAAAGTTGATAAAGCATTTGTTGCCCCTTGCCATTCTGGGAGTGAATGCACTTTTCCTAGAGGTGTGGTTATAGACTGCTGTATTAAAGCTAGAAAATATTTGGCCAGAACCCTCAAAGCCTAGCCTAGTCAAGTCAGTCAGCTGGCTTCTTTAGATGAACAACAGTCATTAACGGAGAGCTGGATCTCTATCAAGTTTACCAGCCAGAGGGAGATAAGAGTAGTTAGAGACACCCTAGCTTAGAGGCACTCATAAGAATAAGGTGATGCCATCTTGTCAAGTATCTTTAAGGAAAGGGCTTGTGCAGATAGAGTCTTTTAATATTTCTAGTTCTATTTAGCGCACTGGTTCTATCCAATCCAAGCAGGGAATGCATGTAGTGGATAAATCTCATGAGTCTGGTATACAGTATTAGTAGACTTCTCAATTCAGAGGTGTCACTGTTAGCCACAGTGTATCCCCAGCATAGGGGAATTACAACAGCATCGTATTTTATCTGTTAATAAAGCAACTTGTATTAACTTTTTGTAAATTAACAACCACTTAACATGCATCTTTTTAAAAAAAAATTCCAGATCCTATATTGCAACACCATGGAGAGAATTCCCATATTATTGACTCCTCTTTGGATAGCCCTGGTTCGGAAGATTCCAAGGATGTTGAAGATTTAGTGAGCTGCCCCTAAGAACGTCCCGCAGCTTGGTGGGGCATCTGTTTGCAACGTGTCACGGCTGTCAGTAACCCTGAAACGTCTTTTCAAAGAAAGCCTCTGCCAGGATCGGTTCAGTCCCACCTGTGTTGGCCACGGAAAATGTGACGAGCTCATGTCTGGAAAAGGGATAGAGCTAGTGCTGATCAAACTTTGGGGAAGAGGAGCGGGGTCAGCAGGCTGTTCCTTTTTAATGGCGATGCCTTTCCTTTCTTGGGATCCTCGGGGTTGGAAATCCATAGGCAGTGACGGGGAGCTAAGGTATTTTGGACCAACAAGGCAACGAAAGGCACTCGGCAAGGTGAGAAATTGTTTTCGTCTATCATTAACCTCTGTGTTTCTGGCCAGAGTCATGGCAACGCAGCAGTAGTTACAAAGAGCAAAGCATAGCACTAGGAAAGTCTGTTCCTCCAGCTATTGTTCCCGCTACTCCCGGAAGAAGCGCTGGAGTCACAGTGGCTATCCTGATAGTTACTAAAGAATCTGTTGCTGGCCACGGATGTGAGATGTTTAAGAAATCACATCTAGTTTTTTCTCTTGCATTAAGTCTGGGGGAGGGGGGGTCAGCAAGCATCAGACAATGGAAATCTTGCCCATCCAGCGAACTTGGACTGCAAGTGTTACGAACATTTGTCAAGAAGCTCAAGCCACCACCACAAATTCATATAATGTAACAAAGATGGCAGTAGTACCCTTTGGCACCATAAACAAGGTCATAATCAGCACAGTCTCACTGTGCACGCAGGAGAGCTGTAAAAAACCACTAAGCTGCGCTTAGTGTGTAACTTATGTGGAAACATAACTCAGAATACAAGGATATATATATATATATATATATATATATATATATATATGTTAGGTGGATTCGGTTTCTTTCGTGTATAATATTGTTATATATATATATCTATATATCTTCATATTCTGGCTATTTCTTCTAAGGTCACTATAGTGCTTCAAGAAGAAATATATAAAGACAATATTTATTGCTGTAATTAGCATTCTCAAAAGTCAGCTTTGTCCCCGGTCTGTGGCTTCGTCCGTGTGAAATGGATTTGTTGTTAACAAAACAGTTGCTTAGGAGAAAGAGCAGAAAGAACTGTGTTCAGTTCCGTACCAGCCAGGACCTATTTGTCTTCTGTAGCAGTAGGATACCTTTTTATTTATACTGGAGTACAGGCAATTGCAGTGCTGCAGTTTTTGTACAGTGTAATAAAAAATATGCATTTTTTTTCAAAATGAAAAAGCTCATGCCATTCTGAATAAACGAGTGTGCACAAATGGAATGTTCACTAAGGGCACTAATAGATGCCCCCTCCCCCACCAACAAAAAGCAGAGGTTTTATATGGCAATACGTCAACCCCACTGCAAGGGAAGGTTGAGGTGTGTGAAAATCCACGTCGGTGAAAACGCAGGTCCCCGCTTGACCCTTCTGCTAGCGAGGTCTTTGCCATCTGTGAATCTGTGGTCCATGCTGAAAGCCCTTCTCAACAGTGGGATCCTGGACTATCTTGATGTCTTCTAGCATATGCTACACGGCGGTCATTTCCCCACTTCATGGAAGTAGAGATTGGCACATATACATAACATGATGATTGAGAACAAGCTGTAGTAAATGAGATTCCTAAATTTCGGCTCCAAGTCTCCTTGTCGATACCAGTAGATCTGGGAAGGAAGACACAAAGGGGGGGTGGGGGATACAAATAACTGTGTCAGGGGAACATGTCCACTTAGCAGCACAACTTCTTAGGCTGCCACAATGATATAATAGTCACCCTTCCCACATCCCTCCCTGGCATACATAATGATAAATAATCATGTACCGTGAAGTTAATTCTGACTTACAATGACCCATTCCATGTTTTTCCAGATAGTGAATACAAAGAAGTAGTCTACCAGCCCCTTCTTCTGGGGGCGTCCTGGGACTGTGTAGCATGCCCACAGCCACACGTGTTGCTCTACTTCAAGGAGGCACAGTGGGGAATTGAACTCCCAACCTCTGGCTCCACTGTCGGGTACCTAAACCACTAAGCTAAACCAGCCACCTCTAGCACATACATGGCTGCAAAAGAAGAGTCATGAAGTTCAGGGGTGAAGAGGACTTGGCCCTTGAGATGTTGCTGGACTGCACCTCCCATAAGCCATCGGCAGCCTAGCCAATGATGAGGGATGATGGGAACAGCAGTTCATCTGCGAGGTCACTTGTTCCCCATCATGACGGGAGGTGGCTCCGAAGCTGTCATTCTTCCACGGCCTGCCTTCCGCCTCATCCAGGCAGAATCCGATTTACAGTATCACCGTGACACTGAGGAGAGGCTCCAAGATGGACTGTTCTCATTCTCTTTCCTTTCCCGCCATATGTTGGTCTAAAAGCAGACCAAGAGATGCCTCTTTCATTTTCTAAGCAACAGATGCTTCACATTTGAAAACACTGCTTTTCAAGCATGGGAATACATGCTCCCGCATGATTCATCTCTAACAGGATTTAGGTAACCACAATCTTCAGGCCACACATACAGCCACTTTTTCTTTTTTCTCATCACTATGGTCTAGTGAAATAAATCCTTTGTTCCACTTCCCTAGATATTGGTACAAAAGAGCTTCCTAATGAATTATACTCTTAAAATGCTCAGAACCTCATTTGCCTCCCCTTCTCTGAGGCTGTCTGTTGGCAGTGAGACCAGAACAAAAATGGGTACAATCACTTCTTTTCTCTCTGTTCGTTCCCCAGTGGGTTGCTGATTCCTGCCCTACATTTCCTACCTGTCCTACTAACCCCCAGCAATATTCCCAATATGAAAATGCATTTCTAGAACAGACTATTTTGCAAGGGAAATCCCAGTAATTAAAGGAGCTACAGTTTTCAACAGTCATTCTCAATTTGAGTCTGCACACTATCTGACTTAAAAAGCAAAGTGTTCTGCTTATAGACCACCACATACATAAGAACATAAGAAGAGCCATGCTGGATCAGGCCAAAGGTGGTATGGGTTAGGGTTAGGGTCATTTATGTAAGTCCCTTACTAGCTATGATCCTGCAGAAAACCACCCCCACTTTGAATATAAGCTTAGCATAAGCAAGTGTAGCAGTACTTACAAGTATGCCAGCCGAAACACTACACAAGGAGATGCAGAAAGCAAAAAATATATTCACCGGTTTTGGAGGTAGTTGAGGAAAGACAAAAGCACTAATCAGAGTGACCTACAGGAAAGAGTACAAGAGTATAAACGTTACCCTCACACCAAAAAGGATGCACAGTTGTTACATATTTTCCAATGTTAAATATGCTGTCTTCACCAATAATACCTAAGATGATCAACAGAAACATACTATAGATTAATCAACTTCATGTAATTATTTTTCCCAGGGACAATCATTTCCATAAAGAAACTAGTTATAGCAAGGATCTTCCTGTTCTTTAAGAGGAACCTTTATCCAAAAATGATGGATATGTTCCATCATTTTTCATTCAAGTTTGCATTCCATTATTCTCAAGAAATCAAAAAGCAGATGACAGAAAACAAATACGGTATTCCAACATCTGCAAAAGCTACTCCTCCAGCTGCCAGTACCTATTTATGTGGCCGTTTGACCTAAAAGGAACACCATCCCTGGCCAACCTTGCTAAGGGCACTTTTCCACTTGTTCTTATCGCAGCCAACAGTATGAGTAGTAAGGCTGGCCTATGCCTCCTAGTTCAAGCACTTACACACCATGTATGTCTTTTGTAAAGTGTATCAAGAACAGGGTGCTAGTTTTGATTCACTGTTCTTTATTAGGGAAAAAGTGGAAGGGGCTCGTTTGCTGAATAAAAGACAGCTGGTCCGTTTTACCCCATGTTGTGAGTACAAGCCAAATCTCTTAGAAACAAAGGATGTCTGTCTATGGCTCCTTTGACCACCTGGTTTAATAACTGCAGGGTTTTGAGTCATGTTTGGATTACAGCTCCCATTATCTTCTAGCAAACTGACTGTTGGCTAGGGGATTCTGGGAGTTACACAGTCCAAAACAATTAACATTTCCAAACTCAGAATAATTGATACTGAAGTGTTGGACCCATGGTATGTCTTGTAATACATTCATTCTCCAGGCCACAGGTTCTGACCTCACATGGCTCTGCTTTTCACTAAAGATCATTCATGGGTGGAATTCACTCCTGCAAGACAGGGTGAGCATTGCTGGCTTTGCTTGCTCTTGGTGTCAACACAAGTGGGACCTGAAACCAACAAGTCGCAGTGGGTCCTTGCCACCTCACAGCCATCTTCCTCTGCAGTGCCAGGCAGAAGAGCCTTGACTTCCAAAATAAGTCTTTCCTTCCCCCAAGTCACAAGCTGCAGCTACGGGGCCTGTCCGTCTTCTTTGGGCTGACGAGCAGCAATGCAGATGTTTGGATAGGGCAGGGAATTTCTGCCCACTACAGGATTCTCTTAAGGACACCAACACTTGCCCTCTTGTTTTTTGACTGGTTCTATTTGTCAGCATCTAGAAAACTCCATGGACATGGAGTCACAAAGAGTTGGTCATGACTAAGGATACAACATGCACACACTTCCCAACTAGCTTTCATAACCTCAAGTAAATATTTGCAGACGGCAGCAGTAATACCATCACTCCTCCTAATGGCAGATGCTGACAGGGCTGGAAGTAACACAGAGCCACTGAATGACAAGAGAGAAGTTTCTGGGAACCTAGGAATTTTGCCAGTGTACAGTTTTTGTTGGGGGGACGAAATGGAAGGTGTGTGTGTTGTGTCGTTACAGTCGTGACCGATTCTTTGTGACTCCATGTCCATGAAGTTTTCTTGGCAGGAATACTGGAGTGGTTTGCCAGTTCCTACTCCAGGCACTTACAGCACCTGGTATTCCTTGGAGGTCACCCATCCAAGTACTAACCAGAGCCGACCCTGCTTAGCTTCCGAAATCAGGCGAGATCGGATGTGCTTAGGGCATCTAGGCAGCTAATGGAAGGTGGGACCCTGTCAAAAAAGCTCAAGGAAGACTAAGCTTCCAACATTCACTCTGCATGATAAAAAAAAGATGGGGAAATGAGGTGGGGGAGATCTTTCTCATTGTTCTGGAGGTTGTGGCTGGCTCACTGACACCCTGGACAGCAGTACTCCTAGTACGTGGTGAGAATCCCCTGTGACCTATTGTTGCAGGCCTCATCCAATGGTGCAATTCTTGGTTTATAGACTTAGCTGGGTAGATAAAAGCTAAATACTTACTAAAAGCAGCAAGGATGTTACACTGCCAACAGCTAAATTGATCACTCTGTCCTGGAAGAACGACAAGAAACAAAAACAAAAAGGGCATCACATGCAGGCTTAACGGTTTGCTGTTTCTATGAAGTGCTTATTATAAACAGGACCATTTGGAATCAGCTGACAGCGGGTGCTAAATGGGAAACAAACCACATTCCCTGCCCATGTTTTCAGCCAAGAGTGTTAAATCATGTAAACGCAACAGATGCAGATGCACCAGGAATGATCCAAAAGCAAAAGAGAAGAAAGCATAACCAGGGATGGGTTCACACATATCTAGCTCCCATTTGGGTGCCTGAATCCCAAAATAGAATGTAATCCCGTTTCACATGTTTTTCTCCCACCACCCTTCACAAAAAGGAGGACACAGTTTCCAATGCTAGTCATCAGTTCCCAGTTATGTGCCTAAACCCGACTTCTCTTTCAAAGTGTTGCTATGTGCCATCACGTCCAAGCTTATAGTGACCTTAATCGAGTTTTATTTAAGACGTGGTTTGACCAGTTCCACCCCACAGGGAATTCTCATGGCAGAGCCTGGGAATCAAACCCAGGTTGTCTCAATCAAAATCCATTTATCCATGATTACACCATACTGGATACCCTCTGTTTCAAAAGCACCCAGTTAATGCAAAAACCTGTATTTCCTGTAGATCCACAAGCCAGCCAATGTTTTCAGCAAAGCTTGCAACCATTAATAGCTGTAGCATTACAGAACAGAAGCAATTTACATGTACATTTTGAGCAGGGACGGAAAATCTTTGGCCCTCCAGATATTTTGCATGTCCTCACAAGCCACAGCCAGTGGTAAGGAACTATGGGAATGGAAGGTAAAAACAGCTGGGAAGGCAAGGTTTCCCCAACCCCAAGTGCTTTAAACTTTTCTTCACCAGTGTAGTCTAGCCTTCCGCATCTCAGTGGCCTGGAGATAAACTGGACTACAAGTCCCATAACCTGCAGGTCCATTAGTCATATTTGGCGACGATGCCTACACTCATCAAGAGCACCAGGTCAGGAAAGGGTTGTGCTGTCTTGATGACTCTGCTAGGAATACATACAGTCTGGACCAGTGGTTCCCCAGATGTTCCTGGACTGCAACTCCCAGAAGTCTTCAACTCTAGCTGAGCTGGCCAGGATTTCTGGGAACTGCAGTCCAGGAACATCTGGGGACCCACAGGTTGAGAACCACTGGTCTGGAAAACGTGGAAAGACAGAGAAAACTGGCTATTTGTGCAGTCTCATTAACACAGTAGGCCAGAGAACGTAGATATAAAGACCCACCAGGTAAAGAAACAAAGATTTCGGAAACACCACTAAATAAAGCTGGATATCAGAGGTGTCTCTTAGCCCAAAAATCAAGCAGAAGCACCTGTAAACGTAACAGATGTAGATGCATCAGGAATGATTCAAAAAAGGGCAGTTCTTCCCTCTTGGGAATAATTTGGGAATCCGCCCCCTTCCTGCTCTGCATCTTGCATACACCACAGCCTACGTCTTTCAGTCGATTTTCCTAACCCTTTGTATCTGCCAGGCTGCTATAGGAAGGAAAAAGTAAGAAGACCCACTTCGGCTAGCCCGTTGCAGGCCCCTGAGGACCAGATGTAGTGCAAAACGTTCACTGAGCAATCCGCCAGGAGCCCCACACACGCGCACCAACACAAGCTTGTGTGATGTGTCCTTCAGGAAGTTACAACCCCTGGGGAGGTGTATGAAGCAGCCAAAATTGGAAAGGACAGGAAGTATGTGAGGCAAACATGAAGTAAGGAAATCGAGCGAGCAGGGAATCTGTCATTTCTCTTGGGAAAACAGGCTAGTTGATGCAGACAAGAGGTAAGCTGGCCTGCCCAGCTGTAATCAACATCCAGAGCATGATTAGGCTCCATTGTGGTTGCCACAGCATCAAATGGGATCTGGCAGCCTTCTGTGGTGCATTAGGAGCAGTGACACTCCCACAGTAATCCCACAGGCAGGCCAAGCCTTGAAAAAAGCATAACTGAAGAATGCCTCTGTCTTCCTAAAACCTTATAGCAAAGGCCGTGAAATCGTATCAAGGGTCCGGTCTCCAAATATGCAATATCTGGTTGTCTATCAACAGCCAAGTGAGGGAGTTTTAAGTACCTCAGGGGTAAGCCTTAAGAATAGTGTTCTGAATAACTGGATTTCTCAAAGGGTCGCAGGGAGAAAGAACACATTAGCTTACAAGTGAACCACAAACATATTGCTGCTCAGCAGGCTTCGCCGGGAAACAAGCAGTGCTGGAGTCACAGAATTGGAACCCTGCCCCTTCTGAAGAGGCAAGGCGAGTCAAGGGATCTCCTCAGACCCATTTCTGCTGTTGTGCAGCTCAATAACTGCCCTTTGTCTAGTGTGTGATTTCTGTCACAAACTGCCATTTAGCCCTCACAGAAGCTGGTCTGTGAGTTAGAAAAGTTTCCCAGTCCAGCAGAAATGCTCAAGAACATGGGGAAGATGGCACAAACTGAGCTAAATGCTTAGGACAGAGCTAAAGGCACAGGGAAGCATCCCTTTTCTATTTATGTTGCCTTCTCTCTACTACTCCTATGAGGGATATCACGTCCTATTTTTTCACAGGTGAGAGGACACCAATATATTGTATTGCCAGCAGCATGCAGCATTCTGTAAGTCAACTCAAAAAGTAGGTGTGTCCCAAATGAAAAATAGTGTAACCGAAAAACTGGACATCAGATGAGCACCAAATTTGGCACAGATGTAGTAGAAAGTCTGCTCTAGCTCTGTGCCAAACATGGAGTCATATGGGCAAAGGATTTTCAAGTTATTTTCTTTTAAAGGTTACACAGTTTTAACCCCAAGCAGAACCAAGTGATTTGGAACTCCAGCTGATGCAAAACAGATGAATGACATTGATAAGACTGAATTTCCATGCATGGACAGAAAATGGTTCTGGTTTTTCCTTTTACCAGCAGGAAAAAGCTTTTCACAGCAAAGGGCAACAGTTAAGATGGTCTACAGCATACCCTCTTCTGCTCATTACATTCAAACTTGGTGAAAAATAGCCCTAACAATTGTGTTGTGTTTACGTAAGAAGTAGTTACCTGATGGGCGCAGGGGGGAGAGGAGTCAGCTTCTGGGACTTTTCTTGTGTGGTGTCACTATTCTGTAGACCAGTGGTTCTCAACCTTCCTAATGCCACCACCCTTTAATACAGTTCCCCGTTGTGGTGACCCCTTGCCCTGCTTGGAAAAGGCCACAAGCCCCCTTTGGCAGGCCACTGCCACAGGTGCCCCAACCACTGTTGGCACACTAGTGCCAAGATGTTGCCTGCCACATATAGGGCACAGAGTTAATTTTTTTAACATTTTCTAATGGTGGTGTGCCATTTTTTTCATGAAACAAGAAAAAAAGTTGAAAAACACTTCCTTCCTCTACAGGCACCCTCAGCCAATCGCAGCCTCCAGAGCCATTGACTGACGTCCCCTCCAACCTACCAAGCTGTAACTCACTCTTCCCCCCCCCCTTCCTCCCCTCACTCCATGCCCAAACCATTTGTACCTTTTTCTTCACTGGCTCATGATGAACCCTGTGAAATGGGGTCCTGACTCCCAGGTTGGGAACTACTGCTGTAGACCATCTTGACTGCTGCCATTGGTGTTATTAACATTCCACCTGTCCTTTGTTATGTAAAGCTTTGCATCCTTTTTCCTGCAGGTAACGAATGCAGGATGTTGTACAACAACACTAGGCCATTTCTTAGCTTTCTGAATCCTGGGCCTAGAAGCACAATACTCCACATTCACAAACCAGAGGTTTTTTGAAGAATTGAATATTCCACTAGCTCCAGCCCATTCTCATCACACTGAGCGCAAATGGTTGAAATGGACAGCCTATTCTATTTGTGGAGGCGTTCTCTAGGATGTAAAACTAAGCAGAACTTGGGAAGCTCCCGTCTTTGGTTGACAGCTCCACAATCTCCCAGCCTCTGTGTCCCACTGGTTAGGCTAGCAGTGAGATTCTAGGTGCTGTTATCCAATAGAGAACCCATGGAAATCAAGTTTCTACACCAAACAGAGAAGTTTCCAGAAATACAAGAGACTCTGCACCTCAGACCTTCACTCTCTGTACGACAATGGTTTAGAGGCGACAGGCCTCAAGTCCCCTGTCTCATATTATTAAGAAGTTGTATGCCTAAACAACAGCTGATGCCAGCCAATCTTTATGATCCACCCCTTTTTTCTTAAAACACACTGCTGGAGTGAAATGGAACTGGACTTCAAGGCAGTATTTCCCACATGCATTTGAAATGTAAACATTAAAGCTTCCATCATTACCTGAGGACTCACCACAGTGTGGATGATACACCCCAAGCCAACCAACACTGAACTTCTGTCCATTTATTTGCAACTTCCATGGATCAGACTCAACTGTACAGTGTTATTCTTAAAACAAGGACTAGATTAGGGATACAGTACCTTCAAACTCAAGAGAGCCCATTTCACAACATGGGCAAATGAAGGGTGTGACAACAGACAGGTTATATAGACAAACAGCTAGGCACATTTTCTCAATACACGGAATCAACTCAGGCCAGTTCTGAGACAGTGCTCAGATCTTCAAAGCTCTACAAGAGACTCCTTGGCAAATTAAGGTGCTTCAGGAGTCCTACGACGAAAAGCTACTGAGCCACAAATCCCAAGGCTGATATCAAGCTGCCTTCCCTCGTGCCCTGCACCAGCAAGGTTCGCTGACAGCTTAGCCCAGGGAAAGGTTAAAAATATATCAGCAAAGAGGAGGTGGCTTAGCAGATCAGGAAAAGAGACATAGCCAGGGTGGTTCTTGCCAGGAAGATCAACTTTGCAGCCCCCCAAAAAAAAAATATTGTAATTGCTGGAGTTCATTATTACCAGCATGCTGAGTGCTGTGCCTAGGTCATCCTATTCCTGCACATTATGGGCTGAGTTCTAATAATGAAGGAACTTCATTAAATAAGCTTCAGTTTTTAAAGACAGAAATGCTTGCATACTTACTAACTTCTAAAGATTTGTTGTGTGACCTGGCCATCAGTTCATGCCAATTTATTATCACCATTAGACAAACTGATCGGGCATTCAACACAGTCAAGTGAGAAACATGAGCTTCTGTTAGCTATGACTGAGCGGTGGGTGCCAAGGTTTCCACCACCTACTCTGCCAGTATTAATATCCCAGTAGAAATTACAACAAGATGCTGGCAACCCACCATCTAGCCAACAAACAGCACCCCTGGCCAAGGAGCATGTGCGGCACAGTCTTCATAGCACTGTTTTAAGAACCGTTATCGCCAACCAACCAAAGGTCTCCCTCTGGAGATGGTTTTATCTCCTGCTAATTTATGGGATTCTCACAACTGGCTAATGTCCCTCCTCCAGAGCATGGGTAATGTCATTCTGGCTACAGTGCAAATAGCTCTCGGAGCCTGAACTTTGGAAATAGCTCTGCAAAGATTCCCAAGAGCGCATTGTAACAGGACATCCTCTTGACACACATCATGATCGTGTACTGTCTGCAGTATTTGCCTTTAACACAGTTTTCAGGGTAGGTGAGTTGTTTAAGGAGTGGTTTTACCAGTTCCACCACCACCAGCACCTTCCATGACCCTGCATCTGGCCCTTGAAGTACCCCAATTTTAAGCCTGGAGATTACAAATCTCCATCATGGTTTGTAACCTGTGATGGACTTCTCCTCCAGGAATCTGTTCAATGGCCTTTTGAAGGCATCCAGGCCAGATGCCATAACCACATGTAAAGACAGGAATGAGAATAATCAGGAAATATTTTGCACATGTTTGCACCTAATTAGATGAAATTCAACACCATCTGTAAAATAAAGATATACCATTCTATTGGTGTGTCCGAGTAGAAAACTCAATAGACTTGTCACACTAACTGCTGATATTACTACTGCTTATAAGGTAGCAACTGAAACAATTCGGTCTACCTTACATTTAAAACAGTTGCTGCCAATGTTAGACTCCCTCAGATTTGGTTGGACTTCATTCCCCAGAATCCCTGAGCATTCACTATATTACCCTGAATGAAAGTTAAAAGTGTAACATCTGTATACAAGTCTCCTAGTAGCAGGGCTGGCGCGTCCATTAAGGTGAACTAGGCAGTTGCCTAGGGCGCCAAAATGGACAGGGGCCGCTGCCCCCGCCGCCCGTTCCCCCCCGCCCGCCGTCGCCCCCGGACCCCCGCCTGCCGCTACTTGCCCCCCCGCCGCCGTTGCCGCCGCCGCCCGCCCCCCGCCCCGCCGCCCGCCCCTGCCCGCCCCCACCGCCTGCCCCCTGCCGCCACCGCCCGACCCCCGCCCCTCACCTAGGGCGCGAAAAACCCTAGCGCCGCCCCTGCCTAGTGGCCAGTAGGAAAGGTGACCTAACTTCCAAATGTACTCACAGAACAGCTGATACAAATTTGGCTCAAAAGGATATTAACAACTCAGCAGCTATGAAGCCACATTGATTTTTTAAGATACTAAAATTCAGCATCTAGATGCCATTCAGAAAATGCCCATGGCTAATTATGCAAATGGCTATTAAAGTAACATAATGCACTCAGTCTGATAAAGTAAACTGCGATTGTAGCTGCTGCTGCAAACTGGACTTTAAGGATTACAACCTTGATTTTTCAATTAACAGTGATTATGGGGTTGCTGTTATCGCCACAGTGCCCTTGATAACATCTAAGGCTGACTACTAGAATATGGCCATGCAAATAAGTGTTCTTAATTACAACACAGCAGCTTCAAAATTAGTCCAGAACACAATGGAATGATTGTTAAATGGCGCCAGTTACTAGGAACATATTATGCCAGTTTAAGTACTTTATTGGCTGCCAGTCCATTCCCTGGCTGCATTTAAAACAGTGAATTTGATCTTTAAAATCACAGAATCTGGCATGAGGTCTACAGTCTGTCTGTATCAGTAGTTCCAAGTCTTTGGTAAGCCAGGTATTCTTGGACCGCAGCTCCCCAAAGCCTTCCCTACTAGTTGTGCTGGCCAGAGTTTCTGAGAGTTGCCGTCCTAGAACACCTGGCGTAGCCAAGTTTGGGAACTACTGATCTCTATGAAAATCATGGTTGCCACACTGGCAAGGGGGGATCAAAATCCATAATGATATTATGATTTTATGAAATGATGTATTTATTAATAATTATGATATAATTTATGATAATTAGTACAATTATTTATAATAATTATTTATAATAATTATGATAATTTATAATAATTCATGAAGTCATTTGCAATTTATGGCAACCTCCCAGGGTTCTCCTGGTATGGAGTACACAGAAGTGGTTCACATGTCCATACTTCTAAGTGGCAATCTAGGATGTGCATCCCCCCCCCCGAGGCCACACAGGTGGCTCTGCACATAAACCCATCACTCATGCACATTCCAAGTTACCTAGCACCTCTCTTTAGAGGGCATATTAGAGATTTAAATGCCCAGTCCTACAACTAGGGGCTCCAACCCACTGAGTTAAACTAAGGGACCTTCGAAGAAACACGCAATTTAGTTCTCTTGATCGCTTTCTTCATGAGGTAAAAAGCAAAGAGAAAGAGTATGGAAAAGGCAATGAATACCATAAAAGTAAAGAAGTCTACTTGACTTGGGGAATGCCCAGAATTCTCCAGTAATTACCCAGACAAAATTCTGTGTGTAATTCTGGGGGGGACACCTCATATAGATCCTAACAGGCCAGTGTTTTTCAACCACTGTTCCGCGGCACAGTAGTGTGCCGCGAGATGTTGCCTGGTGTGCCATGGGAAAAATTCTCCCTACACCAGCAATGCCCCCCCCCCGCGGACATTTTGATAGAGATGCCTTGGGAGGGCCTGGGCTGGAGGATGGATTTGGTTTTGGGGGGGGGGTGAGAAGTGTGTTTGTGTGTGTCTGATAGGCACAGAGTTAAATTTTTTAACATTTTCTAATGGTGGTGTGCCTCGTGATTTTTTTCATGAAACAAGTGTGCCTTTGCCCAAAAAAGGTTGAAAAACACTGTAATAGGCAGCAACACGACATCTCCCACAAAGGCCTAGCCCTAGGCCCTCCAGTATACATTGGGGCCTTTTTTGTATAGGAAACAGATCCAAAGCAGTTTGGAAGAAAAGCCCTGTTTCAGCTGAGTAAAATGTGGGTGGGTGTAGGTGCATGTGTGTGGGCAGCCGCCCAGAATTCTGCCTGAGGAATCTTTAGAGAATTCTGGGAGTTGGAGTCCCTCTGCAAAATAAATAAATAAATAAATAAATAAATAAATAAATAAATAAATAAATAAAGCATGACACACCACACCTGACTTTCAAATTACTACTTAATTTAGGAGCCTTTGGTTAAATGCCTGTACTGCAGGTAAAACTGTGCTCACCTGGGTTCACTCAAGGTTCACTAGCCTTCCATCCTTCCGATTTGAATTGCTGGGGGCAATGAGCCTGCACACTGTAATTAAAAATTGTAAACAGACCACTTGTAGTGGTATGCTTTTATGTGTGAGGATCACAGCTCCTCCACTTCCTCTTAAGACAGACAACTTATATCACACTCCCTTTTAGAAATATTCTGGCTAAGGAAGAAGTCTGAAGATGAATCTGCCTTGACATTAAGACTTCATCTTAATGCTATTTACAAAAACCACTGGCAAGTTCAGTGGATATGCCAGACATGCAAGTGCCTCTTTGGACTTGGCCCAAGAACTTGGACATAAAGGTGAGCTGCTGCAGAACAGCAATGTGTATTAGTGATGTTAAATGCTCCTTCCGCCCTAACACTTCTGAACTCTGGATCTCTCCCTATCAACACTGCCACCAAATAAAAGCAATCCTTGGCATGTGGTTGGGTGTCTACACCAACACCTACAGAACTGACATTTATAGTTAAATATATACACAATATATAGCATTATACTGTATCTCCATCTCACTCCCCAGATAGGCTATCTGGATGATTCTTGGTGTTATAGTCTTTTTAAAAAGCAATGTTTCCAAGCTCCAAACACAATTAAAAATATGAGAGAAAGCTCACACAGACACCAGGAAGTCTGAAATTGTCCTATCAGGCTGTTATCTGTCCACTCTCTCCTGGGTCTTTCAGAAGGACAAATCTACAAGAAGAGTTAGCAGCCAGTAATCAGATTACTGACAGATTTCTACAGTGGGATTCAAGTTATAACAAGTCCCTCTGAAATGACATCTCTCTCCCTTTCCCATCTATTGTAAGACCTGAAGACAGCAAAGATCCAACATGTCTCCCTTCAAGTATTTCCACTTACAATTAACCTATCTCTGGAACCATTTTCTACATCGTTATAGCAGGACCACATCTAATTTATGTGGTTAATACAAGAACCACAGGGATGCTGAATAAGCTGCATTTCCCTACCATGGAGTGAGCCATTTGTATCTAGACTGCCAACTTTACAATCACTTCTCTATTTTCTCATGCACACCCGCTCCAGGAAGCAACATTCAGCTCCAGCTTTAAGGGCATGTACACACTATGAAACATTTAATCTTTAAAAACAGACTGGTGTTTAAATGTGATACATTGCTACTGCATCCATGATTCAAGATGAGAAAAAAATGGGTATTGCTATATCATGTTCACATTTCCCATGGGAAAAGATGCCAGGCTAAACAGAGCAAAGGTGAACCTGAAAGATTACAATATCAACATCAGTACTTCAGATGGTCTACAGCAGTGTTGGCAAACCAATGGTACAGGTACCAAAGGTGGCACTCAAAGCCCTTTCTGTGGGCACCCGACATTGCCCCTTCCCAGCTGCTTGTATACAGGTTAAATTGCTGTATTGGCACTTTGCAATAAATTAGTGGGTTTTGAATCGCAATTTGGGCAGTGGGTCTCTAAATGGCTCGCCATCACTGGTCTATAGGATACCCTCTTGTGGCTCACTACCATTCACAAAGAGACACAAAGCAAGGTAAAGCCCGTGAATCTGTGTCCTTTTTTCATAAGGTAAGCATTCTTGCCCAAATGCAAGCAATCGTCTTCCCTGCTATCCACTTCTGGTTCACTGCTCTCCTGCTCCCTCCCTCCCCCTCCCCCATGCAGCTTCTCTCTGCCAAGGCACTGACTCAGCAGAAAAGAAACTTTTCAGTTCTCAAGATCATCAAGCAGCTTCACAAAGGGCCATCCATCCGGCTGCTTTAGTTTGATCCCGGCCATCACACCTGCTGGAACTGAACCACAATTCAGTGATTTCCTGATCTCACGGTGATCTCAAAAGGTGACTGGATGGTACATATGTTCATTTGGCAGTTGAAAAAAAATGAGTGAAATAGCTTATCCCCAACTCAGACCAAACTACAGGACAAATGTCTGATTGCATCCTTAGTCATTTAAACCCAGGTGACAAAGCACATCCTTTGCATACAAACACCCCTGGTATAAACCCTGATAAGGCTGGGCAAAATGCTTATCTGAAACTCCGCAGAGCACCCAAACCAAAAGCAAATACCAGCAACCACAAGTACCCTTTTTACTGTGCATCCCGGTGCACTCGGCCCCCAGACCACCCATAGAGGCCCATCCCAGCAAAGATAATACCAAGCTATATGGAATAACGACGATGACCCAGAACTGGGTTGTTTCTTATCTTCTACTTTTAAGTCCTATTGATTTCAAAGGAAAAGGACTTCACTATTTAGTAACTTGTCTATTGCATTCATCAGCTTTGTCCTGAAGGGCAACTATGATGCTGCTCCTGGAGACCATTATCTTCCAGGGGTTATTTCTGTCCATATCATAAGCAGAGGGAGATGGGTTAAAATATCCTTCCACCTGCTGTAGCCCTTTATACCATTAACAAATGCAACTGGTCAATTGAGCTTCTTCTGTTGAAATCCATCTTCCAGCAACTTTTAAAAACACAGAGGTCCTGTCCATTTCCCCACACCTGTTATTATTCTCTTTAAAATCCAGATGCACTTCCCAGTGAGACATGTACCATCCTCCCTAGTTTGCCTTTCAACAACTCCTATGATGGCTGTAACATGCCTGTTATGAAACTAAAACGCAAGGGAACTGACGAAGATAGGGAGGGACTCCACAAGAATGAGCATCCTAATAGTATGAAAATCCAACTTACTGGTCATATGATGAGCTTCTGGTCCAAGCAACTACAACAACAAAAAAAGACCACAAATGTGGGCAGTGGGGGCTGAGGGATCAGCAATATGACCCTCCCTCCCAGGAGAGCTTCTTCTCCAGATGTCCATCTTCAGCTCTTGAAAGACTGAAGTGCTAACATCTGGGCACGTGAAACAAGGTGAGGGCAAAGGGCCCATAACGCAGCTCCTCGTTCACTGTGTGGCAGCTCTTTGTGTGAGTCACTCCTGTTTAATTTCCACCTGGGATGGTCTATGTGAGAACAAACAAGTGGTTGTATTCATGAGGGACATGGCCCAGCCCAAGTTCAGCACCAAGCAGCACAAACCGCGGTGGACTTCCTGAGGAGCACGTCACAAGGTGTTTAACAAAGAGGGGAAAACCATGACTCACTGTAGAGCACATGGGACATGGGTCAATATTCTGTACAAAACAAACTGTTCTGTTACCAAGCATGTGTCAAGAGTGCAGCTGCAAAGACTAAGTGAATTGTTAATCATATACTAGAATCTCTCCCAGTGGAAGCAATTGGATGTACCCAGTGGTCCCTTGTATAAAGGAATTAATTTGTTCCAAATGAAATTCTGTTAAGCAAATGTTCCTTTGTAAAAATTTCCCATAGGAATGCATTGAACTGATTAATCCCTAATTATGACCATTTTTCTGCTGTACGGATTTGCCCCATAGGCAATTCTGCTAAGAGATTCCCACCTATCTCTAGAAATTTTTTTCCTTTAAGCAGATTTTCTTTTAAATAAACTGCTTGTTACACGGGTCCACTGTACACACATTCAGTCTTAGCTGTATCAAGATCCAAATGTTTGCATGCAAGCTAAAAGCATCATTCCTATTCCAAAGACGTACAAATTTCCAGTCATAATATATACAAATCTCTTAAAAACAATGTAACACAGGAGCAACTTAGGGCCTTTTCACACGACCCCTAAGATCCGCTGGTCCCTTAAATTCGGACCAGAGATCTTGGGGGTTCATTTCTGTTCCTCCCTCAGCACTTCCTGCTCCTGTCGGCGTGAGGGGAGGGAGGGGGGAAAAGGACAAAAGAAGCCTTTACTAACCTGCCGGTGCCGGTCGAAGTTGCCACGAGCCCCGTTACTTCCTGGTTCCTTCTCAAAGGGCTCTTAAAGGGGCGGGAGGCAAAAACAACAACAGACAAGCAAGGAGAGCCCGGCACTCTTATCCGCATCAAATAGTTTTCACCTCCAGAGAGAAGGTACAAGAAAAGTGCGCTGGGTCGTGCTAAAGTGGGCGGGGTCGCACTTAACTGTCTGCAAACTCCGGAGCTGGTGGGGAAACATTTCTAAGCTCTGGATACTGGGAGCCATTTGCAGTGCAGCTTAGGGGTCATGTATAAACGCCCTTAGAGCTTTTTGAAATTGCACAAACAACCTCATTCAGCTTTGAGTCCCTTACTGTAAGACAGGAAGTGTTAGGCACATCTCTGCATCTCAGTTTTCTTGGCTCCAGTGGATTCCTGGCAGCCAAATATGTGGACTAAGGCCAGCGAAATACCACCGCATGCGGGATTTCTAGAAAAGCTGTCGCTGTGAAGCCAGATCCTATACACACATGGAAGTCTTCCCTTGAAACACCAAAACACTGAGTGATGATCTACAGAAGAGGGTAGAGGCATGTGAGACTCAGACGCATTTGGAGGGCAATTCCCAAGGTGGTATGGACGGGAAAGGCCCTATTTTGTGGGGTTTCTGGTTTTAATCCGCTAGGTAACATGAGCACACATACACCTGCATTTTGCTGAAGTGTATACATTTTTCAATAATTCACTATCGCAGTAGGCAATCAAGCAGAAAAAACAGGAACAGGTCTCTTCCCAACGGTGGTCTCAGCTACTACCAGAATATATATATATATATATAAAAAGAACCAGTCTGATGCTGACATACTTTTAGGATTCACAGGAACCAAACAACCAGCTGCCAACACCCTCTCTCGGCTCTTGCCAGTTACCAAAACAGCAAGAGCAGAAGAGAACAGGAGTTACGGTACCAACATTTAACTGCAGTGCTACATGATAGATGCATCCTAGATTTCTGACAACCACCAAGGGATTTGCAACCACTTATCGTAACAGAGACTTATGAAACAGAATACATATATTGTGTGCTTCTTGTCCTCTTCACTAAGGACGTCAAGAAGGGGCAAAAAAAAAAAAAAAGGAATCTGAGAAGGAGTGCAAAAGCATGAGTTTACTGGAATGAGGTTTCTGTGCTTTGCAAGCACAACAACAGATGTAAATCGTTCGTTAAAGAACTAAAAATCAAATTGGGAGTCACCTAGGATCAGTCCCTGAATGAAAGAAGAAAAATACAATTGTGCAAGCCTGATGGATAAGTTAGCTTGTTACATACAAGTGAACAGATTATTCCACACTTCTGTGAATTGAAAGGACAGCTTGGAAAAGTTATTTTGCAACTACAGCTCCCAGAGTGCCACTGGCCATGCCAACTGTGCGATCTGGGGATCTGAAGTTTCAACAAGGAATTTTTCCAAGCAGGCAGCCCAGTAAAGGTGTGGAAGAAAGGGCATGGGCCTCTCTGCAAGTTGTCCAGCCACAGGTATGCACAGCTGGTATTTTGGTAGCAAAGACAGACTTGCCGTGGAGCTGAGGAAATGCAATACGGATTTTCCTATTTTGTATGAAATGTCTGTCTTTGTTTTAAAGGTAACAGATAGACTCTCATGGATCCATACCCAATTTTGTGCAGAGTGCACCAATGTCAGCCTATGTAGGATTGGGGAAGTCAACGGGAAACAGATTTTGCCATTGCAATCCTGCACCCTGCATCACCCCTAGCTTTGCCCTACATCAGTGGTGGCAAACCTTTGCCACTCCTGATGTTTTGGACCACAACTCCCAGTATTCCAAGCTTGTATTGCCAATGGCAAAGGACTGTGGGAGTTGTGGTCCAAAACATCTGGAGTGCTGAAGGTTCACCACTGCCCTACATCATCCCAATGCCCATATATACTGCAATCCCAGACATCAAAGTGATCATCCAGAGGCCACCACACAATTCCCTCCAGCAGCTGTCCTAGCAAAGCTGGAGGACCATTGCTGAATCCACCTGGTGGGCAGCTGTGCTGTCACCTCTTGCCCACTCAACAGAAAAATTGCTTGATGGAACAACAAGCGAGTATTTAAGTCTTTGCCTGGAAGACGCTGGCAAGAGCACTAAGCCAAGTTTGGAAAAGTTATTTCTTTTTGGACTACAGTTCCCAGAAATCTTCAGCCACCTGGTACATTGCTAGTTGGTGCCAAACCTTCGGCACTCCAGATGTTTTGGATCACAACTCCCACAGTCCTTTGTCACTGGCAATCTATTTGTCACTGGCAATCTAGGCTTGGGGGAGTTGTATTCCAAAACATCTGGAGTGCCAAAGGTTTGCCACCACTGTTCTATACTAACAAAGCACCGTCCTAGTCCCTTCTCTGCAACCAGCAGGCAAATTTTTTCACCCATCTTCTACCAGCTCCCAACAAGTAAGTGAGCTACTTACTGTATATACGCGAGTATAAGCCTAGTTTTTCAGCCCTAATTTTGGGCTGAAAAAAGGGGTCCTCGACTTATATTCGGGTCAATACTTTTAGCCACTGAGGCAAGTTTGGGTCAGTGGCTAAAAGTCATTTTAAACATTGTGTGCCACTTCTCCTGACACCCCCATGTTTAAAATGACTTTTTAAAAGGTCATTTTAAAACAATGTTTAAAATGACTTTTAGCCACCAACTCAAGCACTTGCCTCGGTGGCTAAAAGTCATTTTAAGCATCATACACACACCCAGCTCACAAAGGAGGAGCTGCCAGGCCCTGCTGCATTTCCCACCCTAGGCTTATACTTGAGTCAATAAATTTTCCCAGTTTGGGGGGTTTAAATTAGGGGCCCCGGCTTATACTCGGGTCAACTTATACTCGAGTATATACGGTATTTAGCAAAACAATAACTTTTCTAGGCTTCTTTTCAAGGAAACATTTCAAGTAGCTTTGACACAGCAGTTACAAAACATAAACCAGCGCTAGCCTCGCAATACCGGCACAAGCTCACGCGGCCGAACAATTCCTTTTATGAGCTCTTTTCATCTCCAAGGCTCAACCACAGGGCATTGTCGGCAACTGCGTCAAAGTTCGACTCAGTCCAAATGCCATCCATGTTTGAGCCCATCACGGTGCAAATGAAGCAGCGGGCGGAAGCAAGCGAGCGTAAATCACAGCATGATGTGAAAACAAGTGCGGAAAAAGGAAGGCCAGAAGCAGAGAATGAATGAGTGTTGGACGCAGCTGAAAGAACCCTTTCCAACAGGGTGGTAAGAGGCTCATCCAAGAAACAGCTCAGGTACCGGGTAACCCAAAATGAGATGATCTTGATATATTTTTGTCTGTCCTTTCTGACAATGTGCTGACAGATGATGACAGACTACAACAACTGTTGTCCCACTCAGCATGGACAACAGATTGATCAGAGTTGCACCCCAACAACACCTATGGGTCTAAAGTGTGGAAACCACCCATGAAAAGTTGGTGGGGAAGCATTCCTGGACGGCTGGCTGCCAAAGTACACTTTCCTCTCTGGATTCAACTTAAGAACCTCTTGACGCTCACAAAGCAAGGGTAAGAGGCTCCAAGAACAAGAAATGTGCAGCTGCAGGACTGAGACCGTGGACAATTTGGAAGTGAGGATGCTCATCACAGCAGTCTCCATAATCAAGCCCTCCACCAACCTCATAAGAGCTGTCCATATTGCAGCTATGACGCCATTCCTGGGGAAATCCATTTCTCTTCCAAAGGCTGTGAGGACTCCAACTAAGCTCAGAAAGCACAGGGAAGCTGGGGGGGGGGGGAGAGAGAAGGCAGATTTTGTAGTTCCCAATACTCTGAAAGTCCCAGGACATCAATGCTTCCAGCCCTAGCAATGCTGGACTACCAGGGTTGCATGGTTAACACACACATCCTCCCACACACCTGCACACCCTCTTCTTCATGAACTGCTCTTCCAAGTGCACCATCTGACGGGACGGAGACAAACCACGAGCAGCGACACGCAGAGACAACAGAAATTGCCTCGGAGATTACTTCATTCTGCTAAGTTTTTTTAAAAAAATTCTGATTGTGATTGCAGAAGTCCATCCCTTCTGATGAGGCAAGACAGTTGCAGCTAGTTAGTGAAAGCTAACTAGAACGAGTTGGAATCCATACAGAGGCTTGTGTGGGTGTGAACAGGGCACTCACATGAGCAATTAATGCTTTATTTCATTTCCTGTTGTTCTTTCGTGGCAAGTTCTTTCAGCATCTCTGGAGAGCCATCCCAAAGGGTTAAAGAAAATAAAATAGTCAAGTTATTAAGGTTGCTTTTCACATCATAAGATGTTAAAAAGGAAAAGCAAATTATAAGCTAAGAGGAATCACTCAAGACAATTCACGAGCTAGGATACTAATAAAGCTCCCAATTATCATTACCACCATCTAGCTACAATATCTAACAACAACAATGTCCTTAGAGCTGCAGAGGTGAGGGGGACACTATACACCTCCTGCTGGGAGGCAGTGTGGGGGGCATTGAACTCCCAGCCTCTAGCTCCGTCTGCTGCTAGATCCCTAAACCACTGAGCTCCATGCCACAAACCTCAGGACAGCATTCTCAAAAAGCAAAACAACAGCTCAGTTAACAAGATTAGTTTGTTTCTCAAAAACCACTGGATCAACAGGCTTATGAATGAATGAATGAATGAATGAATGAATGAATGAATGAATGAATGAATGGATGGATGGATGGATGGATGGATGGATGGATGGATGGATGGATGGATGGATGGATTGGATGGATGGATGGATGGATGGATTTTGTTAACAGGTTGCCTTTCTTTATTGGCTTTTGGTACAACCGTTTATGTCTCACCTTAAACTTTAAGGTAAGGTAGATCCATGGGCATTTCCCCTCCTCCCTTTTCCTAACACAATCCCATTTCCACTTCTTTTCATTTTATGTTTCCCTTTTTAAGGAAATGCCTTTTGACTGTGTCCTTATCCTTTCAACATATTGCTGCTTAATCCATAACAACACTGTTTATGGCGTTTTCAAAACTACAAAATATCTGTCTCGTATCATTCCAATGTTGGAGGATCTTTTGACTCTCCAGATTCACGCCTACTATGTCCATTGTGCCTCACCATTGTCCCTGCTGACCAGGGTTCCGGGAAAAGCAGGCATAAAATGGCTGGGGAGTCACAGGGTCCCCGTCACGGGGTTTTAAGAAAGTGGATGCTTCCGAAGATGTATGTCACCTGTCCCAAAATGAAATGCAAGTAAAGGGCTAGGAAAGAAAGGAAGGAGAAATAATCATAATTTAAAACAGGGCTAGAGAAAAGGTGACATGAAAGTATCCTAAAATAGCAGCCAAACAGCACTCCAAGTTATGGTAGAAACATAGGAAACAAATTGCCACTGAACACTGTACTGTATCAGCTGGATCCATCTCTGAAACTGTGCACTGCAACATCATTAGGCATGCTGGGACACATTTCAAACGGCTAGCAACTAAGACAAGTGATGGCCAACCTTTTAGAGACAGAGTGCCCAAACTGCGATTCAAAACCCACTTATTTTTCGCAAAATAACAATACGGCAATTTAACCAGAATAGAGTGGTATCCCAGGGTTACAAATGCTTCAGGTGCTATCCTTCGGGAAAGCGAGGATTGAAGAGCAGGGGTGCTACCCTTTGCAAAAGCGAGGATCGAAAAGCAGGGGTGCTACCCTTTGAGAAAGCAAGGATCGAAGAGCAGACTTTTGAATTTCCAATGGCCACAGCTCCCTCAGTGGTCTCACAACAGCTCCATGAAGAGAGCTGGGCAAAGGGGAAGCAGTGGCTTGTGGGCTCTTTCATGGCCCCAGTTTCCAGCCACGCCGCTTTTGGGATGCCCAGAGCGGCGTGGCTGGAGAGTAAGCTGGGGCTACAAATGAGCCCACAAACCACTGGCTCCCCTTCGCCCGGCTCTCTGCACAGAGCACAGTGACGTGCTCCAAGCAAAGTAGGAAGTGCCGTGGCTATGAGGGGGAGATGGTGCTTGCCCACAGAAAGGGCTCCATGTGATACTTTGGCACCCATACCATAGATATTGCCAACACTGATCTAAGATATGCTCAACAGAGCTACACACTGCTGCCAGCATTAGGGGTGCAAGAGTACATTATAATGTAATGTATTATCTGGTAAGACACTAGGTAAGACCTGGATTACTATTGGTTACTAACAGCAGTACACTGTCTACTGTTTGCATGATACAAACAAGATACCAGCCATACATTTTTGCATGGCCCAATTATGCTACCATGAGACTTGGGAAACAAGATAGAACTAAGATAAAGCTGTCACAAAGACGCCATCAACTTAGGGCTTATTTAACAAGGAAGAATCAACACAACTACCCAAGATGCAATTTTTCACTGCTCTAAATAGCCCCCTCTTTTTGGTTTTGATAAGACTACATAATAAATACCATGCAACTGAAGACAAGCACATTCCAAAAACATCAGTTTGTGTGCACTGCATGGCAACCACCATGCAAGCACAACAAAAGCCTCAAAACCAAGTTTGTGTGGTTCTTTCCCAAGTTTCTAGTTGCACAGCTCCATTTGCAAGAGCACAACGCCACACAACCCAAGGCTCTTTGAAAGAGTGGACCTTGAAATAATCTGACAAGGGAATTCCAAGGCAGGTCCGTCATGGATACTACTTTGCCAAAGTGCTCCATCACAAGGTAGCCCTTATCAGGAAAACCCACAAGTGAGTAAGAGTTTGGAACGCTACACACTCAAAGCACGAGGTGATACAAGGCTTGTGCACATTGCACAATCACAGCCTCTCCAGTGTAAGGGATGCAGCAGATAGCACCAGCCACTGGCAAAGCAACACGATGGAAATCTGAGGAGTCCCAGGAGGAACGTATGGCTAGTGTCAAAACAAAAACAAAGTGTTCTGCTTATATACCACCCCATAGTGCTTCAAGCACTCTCTGGGTGGTTTAGAATTTAATTATGTAGGCAAGCTGGGCATTCATTTTATCCACCTCGGAAGGATGGAAGGCTGAGTTAACTATGAGCCTGCTACCTGGGATTGAACCCCAGGTCGTGAGCACAGTTTCACCTGCAGTACAGGCATTTAACCACTGCGCCACGAGTCAGTGATTTTTCCTTCTGTAAACTAACCTCTCTGCCACATCCACTACTTGACTACTAGGTATTAGGAAGGCTAACTGACAGAAGAGGAAGAGGTGGTGGTGGGGAAATCGCAGAAGACACTGCTTTGAAGGAGTCAGTGAACCGGCACACCATCAGAGAATTACATCCCAGAATCTGCACAATATTGGAGGGAATGGCAGGTGCAACTTTGGGTGGCATCTAGTCATGTTTCAAGCAGACCAGCAGCCGGCGTGAACAGCAACACTGCAGAGCAGCTGTACAAAAGCGGCAAATTGTTCTCAGCTGGCCTTGCGAGCACCTCCAGTGAGTTGATAGCAAAAGGCACCACAGACAAGCAAAGGAGGGTAGACTTTTTTTTTTTACCCTTGGCGAGGTCTCTCCAAAGAGGGGCCTGTTGTCCAGTCCTCGGGTCCCATATGTCCGGGTGGTGAAGTCATCCATTACTTCCCCAACTCCACTCTTGAGCTCAGGTTTGGGCGTGCCTGCTTGTTCCTCAACTCACTCGCTCCCCCAGGAGCAGACGTCCTCAACACAGAGCCATCCCTTGTTCCTCACAGGCCTGCAGCCAATGGCACAGGGCAGGCCCAGCATCAGACCAAGGGTAGGGTTTGTTTATGCAACATCCATGTCTCCAGTGGCGTCAGAGGCTACGCGGAGCTTGTGGTTCAAAGAGAAGGATTCAAGGCTCTTCTCCACGCCTCAGCTTTCTCCCTCATGATCAGCAGCTGATAAAAGAAAGAGAGGGGAAGGGAGAAGATTTACCGGAAATATTGTGATCTTTTCCACATTTAATTTATTTATTTATTTATTTATTATTAATGAGGCTATTTATTGACACTCACAGGGGCCGTAAACTGCACAGCACTCCCACACTCCCTCCTGCATCTTCTAAACGAGGCATGGGGGAACCTGCAACTCCAGCTCCCATCAGTCCCAACCACATGGCCCTTGAGCAGGTTGATGGGGATTAGAGTCCACAAGGGCCACAGGTTTTCCCCACCATGCTCAAAACTTCTTTGACCTGATCTTGACAAGCAGCAGGATGAGGCCAGAGAAGGCACTCTGCCCCTTTAGACCGCCAATTCAAACATCTGCTTACTTCACCATCTCCCTGCCAAGACAAAAGGAGGAAATTTTGACCAAGGGCTAGGATGGAATCTTTCTCCCTGGCATGTCAACTCTCCGTTTGGGGAAGAGGAATCTCTCAAGCGGAGGAGCAGGATTCTGAAGTGGCACCTCCCCATTTGCAGACCGGAGTGATGCTCTAGGTCAGTGATGACGAACCTTTTAGAGACCGAGTGCCCAAACTGCAATTCAAAAACCACCAATTTTTCGCAATGTGCCAATACAGCCATTTAACCTGTGGTGGTTGTGAAGGGGCGATGTTGGGTGCCCAAAGAAAGGGCTCCGAGTGCCACCTTTGGCACCCATGCCATAGGTTCACCAACCCTGCTCTAGGTTCTTTCACTTTGGCATTCCTTCAGCTCTTTCTACCAGTGTCCGCTGCATGTACAGCTCCATTGACCCAGGAAGATGACAAGGGAAGAGAAATGCACGCCCAGAACCTGTGGCGAAGGGGGCACATGGCTTCCACACTAAGCACACCCGCAGCTGGCTCAGATAGGTTCTTCTCTGGGAGCCAGTTCCAGGGTGTTGAAGAAGCTATAGATCCAGAGCAAAGTGTGCATAGACCGCAGCCCAGAGGGGAAGGAGACCCAGCAGACGCTGCTTAAGAGATGGGTGCAACGCCATTAAGCCCTCAATTCAATAATCAAATCAATGCTTTCGTTTGAAAATGAAAATGAAAATAAAGGCACGCTGGTGGCGTCACTTCTGTTGATTCAACTGAGGAGAAAAGAGGTGTGATTGACCTAGATGGCACAAGTGGGGGCACAGCAGATGGCATCTTGTATCCTCACCCCACGACTGTCCACATTCGTTTTGTTCCCTCTCCTCTTCCCTCCCCCACCCCCGATTTTAAACGCGCTTCCTTTGAGCTCGGCACCGATTTTAAATCAAACCGCTCTCAACTCCCGTCCGCCTTCCACCACGTTAAATCAGGAAGGAAAGTAGGTGCAGGTCTCCCTTCCTGGCCCCAGGAAGCAGTCGCGGGAGCCGCCAGTTCATACATAACCCTTCGCTGCCCAGAGAACTGCACCATCCACGACGATCTCTGTACCAGCCGGGCACTTCACCCCACCACCACCCCGCCGCAAGCCCAGGGACAAAACAGATCTTCCTCTTTAAGATGTGTGTCTTCGGAAGAGAAGGGGGGGAGGCAGGGGGGTTGACAACGCTTGGGAGGACTACATAAACCAGTCCGACGAGTCCGGATCCGGACGCCCCAACCCTCTCTCCAGTACAGGTGCTCCCCCCCCTTTCCCCGCATCATCCTACACACGACTCGTACTTCCTTTGGAAAGCCGAACTCGCGGAAGAAACACGTGCCTGCAAAGCAGTTGTAAGCGACATTCCAAAATAGAATGCTGGCAGGCTCAGCGTTCCATCGCCGCCGGCCCTTACCTTTCCGACGAGCCCGGAGGGAGGAAGCAAGAAAGCAAAAATTAAAAACAACTACGGCAACTTCTTGCCTCCCCACTGGTTAATCTCCCTCTCGCGCTCAGGCACTGTCGCAAACCTTCGCCGCCGCTGCCTATAAAGCCCTGCCTTCTTCTTGGGCGCTCATTGGCCTGCATGGCCCAATCGCAAGCCAGAGAATGCCCGCACCTTGCTGCAAATCCGTGTTTTGATTTCCACGGGGTGGAGGAGAGGCGAGATCGGTGTGATCTTAAGCGATCGCCGTTATTACAGTTACTTAGACCGAAGATAGATCAACGTGGACCCGTTAACTTGAGCACTGTTCTCGTTTTAATGTTTTCCAATTTCACAGGCGCCCTAGTCCAACTGCTTGACGTACAGAGAGCCGCATTCTGTTTTCTTACCAAGGGAGGACTTATCCATATTCAGGATCTGGCCCGGAAAGTGTCCTCCCAGAGGGAGTTCAATGGACCCTCCGTGATCAGGAGCTTAGTTTAAACCTTTGAACTACGGTAAAACAAGAGGGAAAGGACCTCAAGTTCATACTTGGCCAATCAATATCTAGAAACATATGACCAAGCACTGTTGGAAGCAGGAAGCATGCTATAATCAAATGATCACATAATATGTTTTAAATCACATTATATGTTTTTAAGGAACATTACTGTCCTTTGGGAGTACAGTGGCCAGATGTAAATCGGTCTGCTGCACCTTTACTGGTAGTACATTAAAGGAAGTTTCAGCAGGTCATGCAAGCCACAGCTGCTGAAATTTCCTTTCCCCACAACTATTCAAGATGTAGGAATGCTGTTTTCTTGTGTACCTGGCCTCCCTGCTTGGGGGCGAGGTTGTGGCTTGGAAGATAAAGAGACGGGGAAAGAAGTCAGCGTAAGCTGGGGAAATTACACTGACAGTTTGTTGTGTATCTATTTCACTCTTTGTAGACTTAAGACTAGGTATCATTGCCAGGATACCCAGTGCGGTGTAGTGGATGGACTTGGAGATCTGGGTTTACATCCTGTTCAGCCGTGGAAATCCTCTAGGGAAGTGGAACTATTAAAAGTACTTCTTCAATATGGCTCTTACCTTAAAAGCTCTATTAGAATTGCTATGAGTTGTTTTGACTTTAAAACACATAAGGTGACTGGCCTGTGCAGTACGGTTTTCTCATTCACGCACCCCAATTATACTACAGTATCTTAAAGATCAAGTTAAATCTATACTGTATTGATTAGGACCTCAAAACAAATTAAAGCTGCAGTCCTAAGCATACTTTACCAGATAGCAGGTCTCCATCATGTGATTACTATACTATATCTCATTCATGGCATTTGCCAGATGACCTTGTCATCAACTTGTGATGTCTCCATGTTTTCCCACCAATTGCATCAGTATTTTTCACTTACATTTATAAATACTGCTGTTTTTTTAAAGTATTTTGATCAATGGCACTAGGAAGCCTTTACTGTATTTGAAAGCACCCCAGTTGACTTCTCATATTACTTATCTCTACTCCTCAATGTTCTTAAGGGAGTTTGTTTAAAATAATCCCATGTTTGATAGCTGTTGTGAGTTTTTTGGGGCTGTTGGGCCGTGTTCTGGAAGTTTTTATTCCTGACGTTTCACCAGACTCTGTGGCCGGCGTCTTCAGAGGAGTTTGCTCCTAGTTCCCTGAGTTCCTTGCCCTCTGAAGATGCCTGCCACAAAGTCTGGCGAAACATCAGAAAGAAAAACTTCCAGAACACAGCCAAACAGCCCGAAAAACTGACAACAGCTAAGAGAGCCCAGGCGTGAAAGCCTTCGAGAATAAATCCCATGTTTCTTACTTGCATTCCCTCGGGATTTTCTTGCACAAATAACTGGCTACAAAAAATACTCTGCCAGCATTAAGATCACTCCATTGATAACCCCTTTTGGAAGGCTTGTGTGCACAGTTCACACAAAGAAAAAAAAGGGGGGGGGTTGATTGACAATAAAACCAAGAGAGCAAGACAAATATTTTACTACCACAACATATTATGATGCCTGTTAGCCTTAGATAGCTGTAAAAAGGAAAGCGGACAAGAGTAAAGAAGGGAGATCTATTAACAATTATTACCCATAGATAATTGAGATTGTGCACCTACAAATGTCAAATGATAGACTTTCTTCAGACCCTCCATGTGGATTTTCCCAAAGACTTGTGGTGACTGCTTTTTATAACAGAACGCTTAAGCAGATAGGCTGTAGGCCTGATCCAGTAAGACTCTTCTCACATTGTTAGCTATTCCTAAATAATTGGCTAGAATCTTGTTAATGTTCACATAATATTTTTGGAACTTCCGCATCTGACATGGTGACTCTTCCCAGGGTTTTCTCAGAAGTAGATTACTGGTTCCTTCTTCTGGAGGTATCCTGGGACTATGCAACTTGCCCAAGACTATACAGGCTGGTGCACACTGTAGGGAACTGAACCATGGTGAAGGCACTAAGCCCAATGAACTTCAGAGCCATAGATCCAGCAATAATGATAATAAGCTGTTGTAAATTCATATACAAGGTCTTGGAAATTGCACATCTCAGGGAAAATAAACATGCACATACAAAATATACACAATCATGTTTAATTAAAAACATCTAAATGTAAACTCATTAATTGAATCAGAATAAATTAGATTCTTTGTTTCTGCATCCAGAGACTTACTCCATCCGTGCAAACATAGAAACTTAGCAAATGCTTCTAGAGCCACGTCCTTTCTTTTCTGCTAAATGATGGGATGTAATTTTGGTTGGTGCAATTTTCCCTCTAGTTCCTTAATATTATATTAACATTATTATTGTGCTGTTTTACACCAGTTGCTCAGCACTGTGTCATTCTTTCAGCAATCCCTGATAGAAGCTGCATCTGGTGAGTGCATGGGCATATCCAAGAGGGTCCTTCAACTTAAGCAGCCCTTGAGAGTTGAGTTTGCTTTTCAGACACAAGCTCCTTGAGTTCTACCTGACCTCTGTGCCATTCTGCAGTACCATCTGAAAGAAACCCCTTGTGCTAGCTGTTATCTTCAACTCCTTAGGCATGTTTTCCCTCACACAGAGAGAGCATTGTTCACTCAAGTGATGTCTTTTGAAGTCTGATGGGGAAAAGCCCTTCATGTCCCATTCACGAAATGGAGGAAGGGCAAAAAAAAAAAAAAAAGCATCCTGCCTGGAAGTGAAATCAGACCAGTGGAGGGTTCCAGGCACTCCACATATATGTCAGACAGAAAACTGTGTTGTGCAATCAGCATCTGATTGTTGTGCAATCGCTCAGGGTTACATGAAGTACCCACAGAGCATTCTTTACTTGTAGAATACAAGCAAAATATTATTTTCTGCAAAAACAGAAATCCCTAAATTGATTGGATTGCCTCTTGCACACTGTATATATAAACCCCACTCCCATTTGGTGCCATCCCTTAAGAATTACAAAAAAATTATCTGTCTCCATGTTTATACCTGTACAAAAAAGCTCATGCCTGGATTGACCCTCATGGAAGAACTTTGGATGACAGACCATAATATGGGACTGAAGATGAGCCAAGAGATATCCTGACCAGAAGTTGGGAATGTCAGGTTTTTGGACTTCTAATTCCCAGAATCCCATGTCTGGGAGTTCTGCGTTCTTAGAGAAAAAGGAGTGACATGTCCAAACTTTGTCCCTTCCCAGAAGAAAACCCTGATGCAGAAGCAAAGAATGTGACATCTCTTTTGCTCATTGTCAGCCTTGGGTTGCCGTTCTTAATTGTCACTCTAGCACATCACAACTCTTGTCCTCTAAACCGCCCCCCTTCAGTGTTGCTTAACGTGTATGCCTCTTTTGTCTGACATTTGGGGGATTACTTTCCATAGTCTTGTTTTCATAGGACTTGAATGACTTTCTGGATTATTGTGTCTGTTCTCCAGGAAGCTATGAACCTTTTCCTTTGTAGCCGTAATTCTTTACATGCTGGTGTCCCTCATACTGCTTTGCTCCGGCTTCTTAACGTCTACCTCTTTTCTCTGAATGCTTCCCTCCTGGCACAGTCTCTTGACCGGAATGTTCACGAGAGCTATCATCAGTGTGACATGACATGATCTCCCTCTCCCTCTCCCATCTTTGGTACTTCAGCATCCTTCTTGTTAGATCCCAAATGGCAGAAATGGATGCAGCAGAGCTGTTCAGTGTTCACTTAACATGGGGGAAAAGACCAACAGAGATGAAATAAGCTACACCATATTGTGTAGTAGCTCAGTGCTCCTTTTCTGTCATTACCCAAAACTGTTTCTGGTAAACAGGCAGCCTAGCAGTGGCAGATTTGCTGGGCTTGTTTTAAATATTTTAAGTGCCTCCTGTATTCTTCCATGGGAGATCCTATTCATGCTGCACAAATTCATCATGCCTGAGTAGAAGGGAACAAAAGGTGCACTCCAGTTTTAGCTCCAAGGGCCAATGATGAGGCAAATCTTCAGAGGTCATGCACTGTGCGCATGCACCAAATGCTTTTGATGTGCAGTGGTATGTATATTCATGCACACATCACATGGATCCATTTTTTTCCTCACTCAGAGAGACTAGGGAGAGCCTTGTCTCCGAAAGCACTAACACAGATTGCCTTTCCTTGGTACAGGAAATGGGGGAGAGCTCCAGAAATGAGAGGGCAAAGCATCTGAAGGCATTAGGTTTCCAAGTCTCAGAGTGCCCACTGAAGTTCCAGGAGACTGCTGTCCTCCTCCAGGTCTCCAGGCACAATGACTGATCTCAGGTAAGAACACTACAGGAGGGCAAAAACTGGTTTTTGTATGTGAAGAGAAACCAAGGCACCCATTTCCACCCATTCCCATCTAATGCTGGAATGTATTGCCTGCCTGGCCCCTGTGTCCCCGGAAGGGCCTTTCTGAAATATTTTGGCTTTGGCCCTGAACTCTCAGGGAAAGAGATGCTGCTGGGCTGACAAACCCAGTATTTAAAACCTTGGGTGGCAACTGCCCCTTGAAGAGCTCAGAAAAGTTGTCCTTTGGAGAGCAATCCTTAGATGTCCTCTTGATTTAGAAACTTACAACAGTATTGGAAAGTAGGCAACATGAGTAAATTTTAGGTGCATGTATAAGGTAGGTAGTTCCAATGTGCTATCTTACAAGATAGAACTGAGCCTGTCTTAGCAGCAGAATAATAATTTGAGAACAAAATCCTATTTATACCTTGTCAGAAGCAAGTCCCATTGAGTATGTCATTACCGTGGGGAACTGATTCCAATTTGGACCACTTGTTGAGTGATGCAGGGCAATCTGTTCCCAGGCAATCATGCAATACTCAGGAAAATGTACTCACAGAGGCTTGCTATTCAGTCAGAAAATTTATAATGGGCATTTCTATTGCTTTTACAAATCCTGTGGAATACAATTCTGGTAAATCAGAATCTGGCAAGCTGCTTCCACAAAAGTAAGCAGCATAATTTTGACTAACACTTGCTACTGGATGACCCATAGGGTCCCTACCAGCTCTGCAGTTCTGGGAATTATTAGTGCTACTGTTATCATTATTATTAAGCCAACAAATCAATGGAATTGTATAGAGAAAATTACTGGATTAGTAAATACTACAGCTGGTCATGTTAACACATTTTACATAATGTAAACCAATTAGTTCAAGGCCTTTTAAATTATCTCCTTTGTTTGGGCATTGTTTTTTATTTGCAAACATGTTCAACTGTCAGGCATGAAATACATTATCAGTGTTCGTGTACAATGACATTGCTTCCAGATTCAACGGGAAAGCTAGCTGTTTGTTTTGTAGTGCCTTTTATAGTAGTTCCCCGCCCATTCGCGGTTCATATACTGCGGTCCCACTATATAGCGGGACCGCAGTATATGAAAAAAGGCCCCAAGGGGTCAGGGGGATAAGGCCTGTTTCAGGCCTCCCTTACTTACCTGAGGACTGGTGCTGCCCCAAAGGGGCCTGTGAGGGCCTTCCTGAACATTCTGGAGGCCCCCAAAGGCCTGGGAAGGCCCTTGCAGGCCCGTTTGGGGCAGCGCCAGGCTGGGGGTAAGTACAAGAGCCCCCAGCTAGGCGGATTTTCAATTATCGTGGGTCGGGTTGGGTCCCTAACCTCTGTAATAGGCGGGGGGTCACTGTATTCCTAATTTTAAAAATACATGTACATTTTCATGGTTGCTTTTTCAACACTCCCTTAATTATGTTAAGATTCTGTACATTCATCATTTCATATCTGGGGAGAAAGATTGCTTTAAATGGAGACCATTCCTCTTAAAAGCAACCCTTACAGGTGTGAGACAGCAGCAAACAACTGCTTTATGATTACAATGTGTAGTTGTTCCTGTCTTAAAGGCACTTGTATTACAGCCACTTAAAAGGATTACAAACCATGCGATAAATGGCAATCACTGTGCTTTGACCTTTGCAAGACCCCGTATAGCAAAAATCCCAAGATACTCTGTACATAGCTAGTTATGAAATGATGGAGTGCTCTTGATTCCAGAAAGTACTTCAATTCTAGCCAAGAGCAGAAGGACTCACGCAACAGCTGTGACGTCTGCCGTCCATTGTATTAATACGTGCCGAGTTTTCTATCTCAGCTCCTCAGAAAATACTGTATTATTTAAACTCTTCATCAGTTCCTACCAATTTACCATTTTAAAAGGACCTCAAACTAAATGCATCTAGATATGCAAATAGGATGTGCCCTGACACACAGGCCAGTGACCAAGGCATCCACCTTGCGCTGGACCTACTAAAAACTAGAGAGAAATTCAATGCTTTTTATTTCCATGGCCACTGAAAACAGGAGAAAGTATATAGAACTTTAGGGAGCAACTTGACCAAGTATTGTCCCACTGTTTCTGCCATGTTTCTCATTGTTCCTTTTAATATTTTTCCATTGACAACGCAGTGTTCCTGCTCATTGTGAGAAGATCCATCCTTTTGGCACGAGTATGCCATTTTTTTGCTCCATTAGCATGTTGTTGGTTTTTGTTCTTACTGCATTTGTAGTATTTCCAGATACATTATTTTGTCACACTTCTGGCTTCTGTGATCCCCTGTATTCATCATTTGAGGTAGTGGTTGCTGGGCAAGCAAAGATGACATCATTAATGATGTGACAAGTTGTGGAGTGAAGGCCATTCTTTTTGCCTGCCTTCTGCTCACACTGGCAAGGACTGCAGCTTCAATGCAACATGTACATTCTATATATTATTATTTTTTTAAATCTTCCCTAGTTTGGTGCTATAGCTAACATGCTAAATCAATACAAGAACAATTCAAGTGCTTACCATTTCTTTTCAGTTCCATGCTATTTCACTTACTAAATATTTTTTTAAAGGAAGGATTTGAATGTAAGGGATGGGAAAGATGATCATGGCACAGAAAGGGTGCTCTGTGACCTGTGGGCACTCTAAACACGCCTGCCTGACCCCCCATGCACACACACACACGTTTCCAGAAATTTTACATCTCTGTCCCTAGCCCACTAATTCCTGCTGCCTCCTTGCAGAGATGAAGATTCAGGGGTCCAGTTGTGTTCCTCTGCTGTACATTTGTACAGTATGAATGTTTGCTTGCTTCCTTTCATGTGTATAATTTTATGTATTGGCATGGATACTTACTTTTGCACCTGAGTATGCCTGCCCACTTTACCATCTGGTGTTGAATTTGCTGCTCCAGCAACCATAATGGGCATCCATTAAAACATTCAACACTAGCCACCTTGGGTGTCCTCTTGAAGAGAAAGGCAGAGGATGGATGGATGGATGGATGGATGGATGGATGGATAGATAGATGGATGGATGTAATCATATGATATGATATATGATGAGATATGATATGATATATTGCAATGTCTTCTTTTCTAGATATGTTTTTGTTTTTAAAGGGACTCTTAAGAGCTAAGACATGTGAATAATGTTTTGGAAACAAGGTATTTGGCTGTTTGTACAAGACATCAATACCCAGTGTGATGTAGTGCAGTGGTTCCAAACTTTTTTTGCCGTGGCACCCTTGTTGGGCTAAAAGAATTTCATGGCACAGCTATCCTTAAAGCGGTTTGAATACTTGGGAAAAGAAGAAAAAACAGTGCAAATTTAATGCTCAGTTGTCTTTAATGTGATGAATGAAACTGTTTGGATGATTTTTTCATTATTTCCTTTATGTTTTACCTTCAAATCACTTGACCCAGAAGGTTTGCTCCATTATTGCCATTGCACCCCTGACATACCCTCCCGCCACCCCAGGGTGCCCACAGCTCCCAGTTTGAGAACCACTGGTGTAGTCGATAGACTGGTGGACTAGGACTCAAAAGATCTGGTGTCATATCCCATTTGGTGGGAATTGAGGGATGACTCTTTAAAATCAGTCCTTATATTATCTACCTTAAAAAGGCTTGTTAGGGTCAATCAAAGTTGGTTCCAATGCAATGACTCATAAAATGCACGCACTCTGAGTAAATGGTCCATGAATTATCTCTTTGAACTTGGAAAAGATACTTTTTCAGATTACAACTCTCAGAACTCAACAAGCATGGCCAGTGATGCTGCTATCTGGGAGGGAGTATCTAGGACTTAACTGTCCAGAAAAGTAATTTTTCATTTTCCGATGGCTCTTGAAACTTTTCCAACTTAGAAATTTGTTATATGCCTTCCTTCTTAGGTCCTCAATAATATGTACGCATATTTTTACATACAGAATATCATGGCCATAAAAGGCCAAGGTGAGGGAAATAGTGCAAGTCTGAAGATTTAAGGAGTGTGACTAAGATGTGTGTAATCATCATACACATCATTTACACATGCAATGTCAAGTGATGACTTGCATGCGTGAATGAGTTGCCACATAGCTGATGCCCCAGATAACACTTTTCTTTCTCTTCATCTTGCTTTAATTAAAATGTCTTTATGTAGAGTAAATTCTCACATTTAAAAGCCATCATAAATCAAAGTTTACCCAAAGAAAGAGTGATACACAAATGTCCAAACCATCCCCACAAAGTATACTGCAGGTTTTAAACAGAGATTGTGTGTAGATACATCAGAGATTTTTTAAAGATTTTGTTTTGCAATTCTGTCACATTAACTTGGTCATTAAAACTCAAGTGTTTGATTTTGGGTCAGTATGTGACTTGCTGAGCTAAAAGAGTTCTCAAATGTGTAGCACAAATGTAAATTGAATTTGTAATTAAATAAATAATGATAATTATGAGATTGAAACACAGCATGAACAGCAGGCCAAAAGTCAGTGGCTAAAAGTCCTGGAACAGACTAATAATGATCTAATGAGGCTCATCTAATAACCTGAACTCAGATACCATCAAATTGCTTTCACATTTGTCCACAGCAAAAAAAAATTGTTTATCCATCATACTGAGGCCCAAAGAGAGACCCAGCAGAAAGCCTGCAGAGTTGAAGGCAAAAGAAAGCTGACCATGGAAGCAGCAGCAAAAGGATGTGTGTTGTTATAAATATTCTGGTTGCAGCACAAACTTGATGTCTAATCTTAGTCTGATTTACCTCCATAATTCACATATTCTAGATTGGTGGCTCAAAATTAACTTTCCTCATGGAGTACTTTCCATATTGATTTGCCTGCTGGGCAACACCCAGGTATCTGCCACAGACCCACTATAAATTCTAGAAGATAATGGGTCATGTTCTAGGACAGTGGTGGTGAACCTTTGGCTCTCCAGATGTTTTGGGCCACAAGTCCCACTGTCATTGGCAACTCTAGGCTTGGAACTCTGGGAGTTGTGGTCCAAAACATCTGGAATGCCAAAGGTTTGCCACCACTGTTCTAGGATAACAGTGATTCTTCAAACTGTGTTCCAAGGAATCCTTTTGCAAGGTGGTCTTTTTCTGAGGATTAGTAACGACAGTCAAGCTTCTGTGAAAGACAAACATCTTTGCAAGCCATCTATAGTTGCAGCACAGTGGCTGTGTTAAGAAAAGCTTTCCATTATTTCAGGGTGACAGCAAAGCATGGTGGCAGTGGTAGTGGCAATGGTAATGATGATGATGAATATGAACCCAATTTGCACCTCCAATTATGGCTCTCTCTTTTTTGTAAGTTGGAGATGCACAGGGTTCGTCAAAAGAGAAACTGGCAAGCAAATGATTCCTGCAGTGTAAGAAGTTATGGAGTCCACAAAACAAAACAAATCACAATAAAGGCATCCCTGAATACTGTATATATAAAGATCAAAGGGCACAGACATAAAGGAAATAACGTTTGGATTTCTCAAAACATAATTTGAAAACTGCAGCTTTAGGAAAGTTGCCAAACCCCCTAGTTCACAAGTGGCCCAAATGCAAAATGGTGGCTGTCAGCCCAGATTGAAGCTGGGGCCAAACAGGATACAAACTCACTTTGTGTGTTGTCTGTAAGGAACTTCAAAATATTACTGTGTTGGATAGCTAACCCAAGGTATTTCTAAGAAATTCCCAGAGTAAATTTGATTATGATAAAGCTTTTTCTTTTGAAAGAATATTTTCTATCGTAAGTACCTCAACTTACGAATTTAATCCGTTCCGAATGCATGCTCTTAAGTCGAACTACTCAAGTCGGGGTGCCTATCTAAATTTTTTTTTAAAAATAAGTTTAAAAATTAAAAAAAACCAAAAAATTTTAAGTCGAGCAGACCCTATCTAAAATTTGTAAAGCGGCTGTGAGGCGGGGCTTCGTCATGGCACTGTGAGGGAGCTCTGATGCTGTGAAAACCCCTTTGATCCAGAAGGACCACTGCCGGAGCTAAGAGGTCTGGACAGAGAGCTTACAGGAGAGTAAGCTTTCTCAACGAAGCAGGGTTGGGGGCTAAGAGAGCCTGCTTTATCTTAAAGCAGTTTGATCTCGCCCTGGACATCGCCTGCTATTCAGGATCAAGATGGGGAAGGCACAAAGCCAAGCAAGCTATTGACGCCCCGGTGGGAGAGTTCCTGTGGTAACAGCAATTGCAAGATCTTAAGGAGTATGTATATCTGTTTTAAGAACTTTTGTTTAAGCTAAAAAAGTGGAGCTGCTGATTAAAGACTTTGGAAGGAGAGAGAAAAAATCTCTAAAGTCAAGCGGCAGAGAGACTTTTGAATTGCCAATTAGCTGAGAACTGTTTACTGAAATCCAAGGACAATATACTTAAATTGGGCTATTAAGTAGCTACTAAGTGAGGAACTGAGAAGCATAAAGCGTAGGAGAGAAAACGTATAAGAGTTAAAAGTAAAGAAGACTTTAACCCCCCCTCCCCTTCTTGCATGGCTTCTTAGTTCTATTGGAATACCCATTTTGAGTACTGTACATTAATTGAATGCAAGTTTCACCTGGGGAATCCACTATCTGAACTGTTTAGACTCGAAGCAGTACGGGTGACCTTGAATTCCCCCCCCCTTGGAAAAGTGAAGATAATGGTGTTGGAGAAAGCTGGAAGAGACACACTGCATTGATGGATTTTAAATAACACACTCTCTCTACTGTGAAGAATGAAATTAAATAGACTTTGAAGACCTGGAAGAGACATACCAACGGATTACAAATAATTGTTGAACAGTAACTTTTGAAACCCACAGAGGGATCTTTAAGAAAAGAGAAAAAAGGGAAAAACATTTTTTGAGTTTACCAAACTCTATATCTGATTATTTATAGCTCAAATTGGAGGTGAGAGACCAGCCTGAAAGACCTGGGAAGGTGAAATATTGAAGGTGTATATAAAAATTAGTTCTGGCTGGCAATCTAAAGAGACCTGGGTGACTGAATTTGGAGTTGGGACAAAAGAATACTTAGTTGGAGATAAAATTGCCAGTTAGCTAGATAATCTGTTACGTGAAATCTTTAAAGTTAAAGGGGAAACTTATCATATTAAGAGTTCTAGACACGTAGTTTACTGAATATATACTGTTAAGCATAAGAAAAATAGTGGAGAGTTGACAGTACTTGATTTATATCAGTGTCAGTAGCTGTTATATGTTATAGACAGGGTTCAATTAGTAGTGCCTAAGGTTTCTTGGGATAACTCATAATATTGATTAATTGACTAAAGTATATAAAGTACATAATTTATTAACATGGCTTTCAAAGTACCAACAGGAAGAGGCAAGGCCACACCACAAATGACACCTCAAACTACACCCCAGAGTTCTCCTGAGACGACAGGCATGACAAAATTAGTAGGACAATCTTCAACAGAGAGCTTAATATTACACAGTCTGCAACAGTTGCAGGAAGCAATGAATCAACTCACACAAACAGTAAACCAATTGACAAATGAGGTGAAAGGCACAAACACAAGGTTTGATGATCTGTATAAGCAGGTGAAAACAAATACGGAACAGCTACAGGAAAGAAAGGAAGCAGCAGCCAAAGCTGAGAATCGGATGGATGTTATAGAAAATATGCAAAAGTTACAAGAAGATCGAATAATATCATTAGAAATGGAAAAAGCAGCTTATTTTATAAGATTGCAGAATGTCCCAGAATCCAAAGGGGAGAAGCTGGCAGATTTGATAAGCACATCATTGGCACCAATTGTGAATTTGAAAATGGAAGAGTTCCTATCACAAATTGATTCAGTCTACAGAGTGAGTTCAGCTTACACAAGAATGAACAGATTACCAAGGGAAATTCACCTGAAATTCACAAGGAGATCGATGAGAGATATGGTGATTAATGAAATACAAGGAAAACCAATCCAAATTTTAGATCAAGATATTACAGTTTTAAAACAGGTACCCTGGGAAATGCGGCAAAGGAGGAAAAAATACTCAACTCTGGTAAAATACTTAAGAGAAAACTCAATTATTTATAAATGGCTGATACCAGAAGGCATATTTTTTCAACTTGGCCCTAAAAGATATACAATTAATTCTGTGATGAAGGCAGAAGATTTCCTAAGAAGTAGAGGGGAAGATATACCCTCTGATAGCGAGGAAGGAAAACAGAGGAGAGGAAAGGGGAAATCACAGCATGAGACAAGAGAACAAGAACAAAAGCGTGCCATCACAAGAGAACAGAAAAGGAGAGAGGAAGAGAAAATAAAAGATAATAAAAAGGATGAAAATCGTGAATAAACAATTGAAGCTAGTCTCAATCAATATTAATGGACTGAACTCAGGACAGAAGAGGAAAAGAATATTTTTACAATTAAGGAAATTAAAAGCAGATGTCATCTGTATACAGGAGACGACATGAAGAAAAAAAAAGATGAACACCTATTGAATTGTACTAAATTAGGAAAACTCTTTGCAGCCTCAGATCTGAAGGAAAAGAAGAGAGGTGTGGCCATATATGTCAAAAAGGAATGGAACCCAAAACTGATATATGCATCTGAAGATGCAAGAATCCTAATGTTAGAAATACACAGAGATGGGAAAAAGACTTTAATAACCAATATATATGCCCCTAATGAGAAACAGGAGAAATTCTATAAAAGTCTAGAACAAGAATTGCTTAAAACCTCGCAGCAGGAAAATTTAATTGTAGGGGACTTCAATGCCGTGTATGATAGGGGCTTGGATGTAAAAACACCACAAGAGAAACGGAAAAGAACAGGCGAAATATATTGCCACGTGACTTCTTGCAATTGGCAGAGGAATTAAGCCTTGTGGATGTATGGAGAGTAAGGAACCCTTCTGCTCAAGATTACACCTTCTACTCAGATAGACACAAATCATGGTCAAGAATAGATATGTGTTGGCTTACATCAGATATTATGAGAGAAGTAAAAGAAATTGAAATTCTACCTAATACATTTGTTGACCACAACCCCATACTTATATGTCTGGGAAATAGAAGAAATAACTGGCAATGGAAGCTAAACACATCTCTCCTGAAAAATGAAACATTTTTGAAACAAATCAAAGAGGAAATGAAGCTTTACTTTAAGGAAAATATATCTCCAGAAATCCCTATGGCTACTGTATGGGATGCTGGCAAAGCTGTTCTAAGAGGCCAAATAATTAAATTTGCGACACACCAGAAAAGAGAAAGAGAACGGGAAAAAGAAGAAGCAGTAAGGTCTATAGAAGAATGTGAAAAAGGTTTAAAACAAGACCCAAAAAAGGAAGACCTAAAGGCAAGGCTGAAAATGAAACAACATTATCTGAATACACTATGGGCAGAAGAAATAGCAAAAACATAAAATTTGCAAGAGCAAATTTCTTTGAAACAGCAAACAAACCAGGAAGATGGCTGGCATACAGACTTAGAAAAGAAAAAGAGAAAACACATATACAAAGCTTAAAGGATAAAGATGGAAAAGATAAATTTGACCATGAAGAACTGAAGAAGATAGTGAAGGATTTTTATCAAAAACTTTACTCACAAAAAGAAGTGCCCAAAGAAACGCAGGAAGAATATTTAGGAAAATATAGCAGGATAAAATTAACAGAAGAACAAAGGAAAGCATTAGAGGAGCCAATAACTTGTAATGAGATTGTGGAAGCGATTAGAAGTCAAAAATGGGAAGGCGCCAGGTCCAGATGGACTGCCCGCTGAACTTTACAAACAAATGACAGAGATCATACTATTACCATACAAAAAATTACTTGAAGATATCACTGAAAGAAAAGAAATACCCAAAACATGGATGCAAGCAACAATATCACTAATACACAAAGAGAATACTGACCCTAAGGAGATAAAAAATTATAGACCTATATCTTTGTTAAATGTAGATTATAAAATTTATGCATCAATTCTGGCCACACGATTAAAAAAACTTCTGGTGAAAGTGATACATCAAGATCAGATGGGTTTTTTGCCAAAGCGACAGATGAGGAATAACATGAGGATAATCCTCAACACTTTAGAATACTACGAGGCGCATCCAGAAAAGAAAATGGCGTTGATATTCCTTGATGCAGAGAAAGCATTTGACAACATCAATTGGAATTTTATGCTAAGCCACTTAAAACACATAGGAGTAGGCCAAATATTTAGGAACAACATTGAAGCTATATACACAAAACAAGAAGCTAAGGTGAAAATTAATATGGATATGACAGAGAAGATAGAGATAGAGAAGGGAACACGTCAGGGCTGTCCACTCTCTCCACTGTTATTTATCTTGACATTAGAAGTATTAAATCAACAAGTAAGAGATCAGAAGGCGATAAAAGGGTTAAGAATAAAGGAAGAAGAATATAAGTTGCAGGCATATGCTGATGATGAAGTTTTCATACTAGAAGACCCTATTGATTCAGTGGAATGCCTGTTGAAAACTATAAAGAACTTTGGAGAAATGGCTGGTCTGAAGATAAATCAAGAAAAGACTAAAATCTTAACAAAGAATATGACAGCAAAAGAAATTAGAGAATTAGTGGAGGAAACACATTTTAAAGAGGAAAATACTATTACATATCTGGGAATAAAGATAACTAAAAAGCAAGTACGATATGGCAAGACAACTATCTAAAACTTTTAAAGGATATACAAATAGATCTGGAAAAATGGAGCAAATTGCATTTATCATTACTGGGACGAATAGCCACAATCAAAATGATGATACTTCCAAAATTACTATTTTTATTTCAGATGATTCCATTACTATTAAAAAAACATTTTTCAAGGAGATAGAAAAAGTAATAATGAAATTCATATGGCAAGGGAAAAACCAAGGATCAGGAAAAAAGCTCTACAAGATGATACTTCTAGAGCAGGCTGCGGCCTACCAGACTGGGAATTGTATTACAAAGCTTGTATACTGGTGTGGATAAAAGAGTGGATTACATTAGAAAATCAAAGAATTTTGAAATTAGAAGGCCATGATCTAAGGTTGGGGTGGCACGCGTTTGTTTGGTATAAGAAGGCTAAGGAACAGAAATACTTTGGAAATCACATGGTGAGAAAAGCACTCTGTTGGATGTGGGAAAATATTCAGAGACAAGTTTATAGGAAAATACCCGGATGGGTGTCACCAATAGAAGCATTTACACAACCAACACTGATGAGTGAAAACAAATTAGTGAGATACTGTGAGATACTGAAAAATGAAGAGGAACTAAAATCAGAGGAAGAATTTCAAAACCCAAAAGTGACGTTAGATTGGTGGGCAAAATCACAATTGACCTCGAGGTTTATTAAAGATAAGAAAGAGGGTTTTTATATAGAGAGAACTGAACTGGATAAACTGCTCTTGGGAACAGAGGGAAAGTTGATTCAGAAAATTTATAAATACATGTTAGATTTGAAAATGCAGGACGAAATTGTGAAAGACTGTATGATAACATGGGCACAAAACCTAGGACATAATATTGAATTAGCACAGTGGAGCCAGTTATGGGAGTGTAATGTAAAATTTACTAAGGCAATAAATTTAAAAGAAAACATATATAAGATGTTTTATAGATGGTATATGACACCACAAAAAATAGCAAAAATATATGGAAATACCTCAGATAAATGCTGGAAATGTAACAACAAAGAAGGGTCTTTTTATCATATGTGGTGGACTTGTGATGTAGCAAAGAGATATTGGAAAATGGTACATGAGATCTTACAAAAAATGCTGTGTTATACAGTTCCATTTAAACCAGAAATATTTCTATTGAATATTATGACAGAAATTAAGAATGTTAAGATAAAGCATTTGTTATTGTATACTGTCACAATAGCAAGAATTTCATATGCCAAATATTGGAAAGTTGCAGAAACACCAACCAGACAAGAACTTTTGGAAAAATTCTTTGAAGCAGCTGAAATGGATATAACATCAGAACTGATAAAGGACAAAGAATTACAGAAGGCAAGAGACTGCTGGAAACCACTATATACCTTTTACGAAAAAGAACTAAATAGCTTAAAAAAGAGACTCCAACACTATTAAATTAAAATATAGTCTGTGTACTAATATATAGAAAAATATTGTAAATATACCACTTGAACTTTCCCTGTTTTATCCTTAGATTTCCCACCCCACCCATACCCTATCCTATGTAGGGATCCCGATGATATGAAACAAATAAAAATATATTTAAAAAAAAAAATTTGTAAAGCGGCTGTTAAAACGCCAACAGTTTCCTGCTCTTAAGTCAAATTGCTCTTAAGTTGAGCTGCTCTTAAGTCGGGGCACCACTGTATACACATATAGGAAGTCTTGAAACAAAAATACTGCAACAAGTATTTCACTGATTTGGCTGTATAATGTGTGGTATATTTCTCTCTAAAGATAAGGGCACAATATTTTTAATTAGACATGAAACAATCCCTGTGAATGAACCTTATTATCTTGGTATTTATGTCTTGTTGATACATGCATTCCCATCACTTTATTTTTCAATACAGTATTTGATTACTATAACATTAGTGATGATAAAATTTTATACAAAAGCCCTGTATGATGACATGATAGGAAAATTATATCTGACCTAACCACTATGATGACTTAACTATGTAGTATCTATGCTGGGGGAAGAATTCTGAGATTTAAAAACTGAAAAGGCATTTTTCCCAACTCTGGTGGTGGCTTCTTCACACCTACAAGTCCTCATTTGCTACTGAATCATCTAGTTACAGCCATTAACTTGATGATGAGCAGAATTATTAGAGATGACCTAACTTAAATTTTTCAGTGCCAACTCTGGAATAGTAGCAGGACTGTTCAAATACAAAGTTAAGATACACAGAGCTGCACTGATATCTAGGTTTGTATGGCTAGGTGGTACTGCTAAACATTGCTAGAATCATAGCAGAGAGTTCTATTTGTAGGTTTGGGCTCATGTTTCCTGACCCAGGTGGTTTTCAACCTGTTGGTCCCCAGATGTTCCTGGACTGCAACTCCCAGAAGTCTTCATCATTAGCTGAGCAGGCCAGGATTTCTGGGAGTTGCAGTCCAGGAACATCTGGGGACCCACAAGTTGAGAACTACTTTTTTTTTGTATTTATAATTTTATTGGGTTTTTTAAGGGGGGGAAAGGGAGGGGGTATAGGGAAAAGGAAAAGGGAAAAAAGGGGAGGGATAGAGTTTAAAATTTACATTGAGTATATCAAGCAAAACAAGTTGAGAACTACTGAGCTATGCTCTAAGATTCTGAAATCACAATCTCAGATTGCACTCTATGATTCTGTACTTATTAGTACAAATACTGTACATATTATTTCAGTACTAATACTGTATATATTATTTCAGTACTAATCCTATCGGCACTTGTCATTACTGGTAACAAACCCCTGTTTTCTTGGACTGATCATAGACCAAGGAGATTTACAATTAAAAAATAAATTATTAGCCAACATTAGCTACTATATCAGTAGTCTGATATAGGAAACTGAAGCAAGATTGAAGCCAGCTTTAATGAACAAATTGACAATTCAGGTTAGAACTCTGTAAAAACAAACAAAATGCCACAAACTCTTTCAAGTTGACTTCCTGTTTTTTGAATACACAAGCAACAATACTAAGCTATGCCCAACTCCTGCCTTCCACATAGAATTTTGGAGGGATGTTCTTTATTTAAAAGGTAAAGGTTCCCCACACACTTGTTTGCTAGTCATGTCCAACTCTAGGGGCGGTGCTCATTCCGTTTTTAAGCCAGAGATACAATGTTGTGCAAGCCCATGGCCATGTACCCAGCATGGGTAAACACATTTCTGCACATGGAACACTGTTTGCCTTCCTGCTTTTTACAGCGGTACCTACTTGCACTTACATGCTTTTGAACTGGTAGGATGGCAGGAGCTGGAGTTAACAGCAGGAGCTCACTCCGCTGTGTGGCACCCGGGATTTGAACTGCCGAGCTGCTGAATTTGCAGCCAACAATTTCAGTGCTCTAGCCCAATGAGGTACCACACCCTATATATTTGAATTTGTGGAATTTATTTTATTACTTTGTTTTTTTATAGGACTACTCTGTGAGAGGGTGACTGATGTTTACTCTGTGGCACATCAATGATACGATTGTAGGGAGATGAGTAGTCTGAAAATGAACAGAAATGGTCTAGAGACCACTGATCCATCGAGGATCTATTCTGACTAGATAGTAGCTGTCTAGGGACTTGAGAAGATGTTGTTCCATGCTCTGTCACTTGGAAAGCTTTTAGCTGGAGAGTGTCAGGAACAAATCTAGCCTCTCCTCTATGTAAACTATGTTCTTTGCCTTTACATAATGGATCATCCTGAAAGGCTTTTATCCTCCTATCTTTGTTGTACTTTTCCACTGCTGTCGCTGAAGAATTAATTGCTGAATTTACATTGAGAATCCATGGAGACTGGATGTTCCTTCCAAAGACACAACGGAAAATTTGGCAACAATTCTGCATGAATACCAGGCTGGCTCATAATTCATAAACATGACATTGCATATGCATGTTGACAAGCTTTGCAGTTTTTTTAAGTCCCTTGACTCAAAGTACTTTGGTATTCAGTGGGCAGTGTTTGATATGTCCAAACACTTCAATAAAATGCTGCTGGAGCTGAAAGAAATCCCACCTTAAACAAAGTTTTGAGGAATGAGAAGACAGGAAACAGTCTTGCATAACGATCGAACTAAGTAAATGAAGGAGGGCAAATCTGGCCCCCACCATACAACATGACCACACAACCTAATCAAGGCCACTTCTACACGGACAATTTGTGTTTGAGTTATCAAACTAAGACATGAGGAAATGAAAATGAAGGAACTAAAACTGGAGTAGGTAACTAGGTCATAGGTCATGTTGTGGTCAGAACCCATGGGGAAGTGAGGGCCAACACATGTCTGTTGGATTTTTGCCCTTTGTGCAACATAAAAGCTGCCAGAGAAGGTATAGCAGACTGGTTAGGTAGAGTAGTGAATGCCTCCTTACAACAGGGCAGGATTCCAGCATGCTTAAAGGAGGCGATAATAAAACCACAGTTAAAAAAGCCTTCCTTAGATCCAGCAATACTGAACCAACAAGAATTGAATATCCCATTCTTGGAGAAAGTACTAGAGCAGGTTGTGGCCTTGCACCTCTAGAGGTTTCTGGATGAGATAAACTACCTGGATCTATTTCAATCTGGCATTAGCCCTGGCTATGGGACTGAGACGGCACTGGTTGCATTGGTAGATGACCTACAGAGGGAAATGGATAGGGGATCTGTGTCCCTTTTGGTTTTGCAGTACTAGACCTCTCAGCTGCTTTTGACACTATAGACCACAGCATCCTCCTGATTTGTCTCTCCAAAATGGGAATTGGGGGCACTGCATTAAAGTGACTCCAGTCCTTCCTGCATGAAAGAACACAGAAAGTAGTGTTAGGTGATTCATGTTCGGCACCATGGTCACTGACCTGTGCAGTTCCCAGGGTTCTGTTCTGTCTCCTATGTTATTTAACATCTATATGAAACAATTGAGGGAGATTATGAAGAGTTTGGGGATTAAATGCCACCAGTATATTCTGATGACACCCAACTCTACCTCACGTCACCTCCGTATTCTAAGGGAGCTATTATTTTAACTTTACAAGAGTGTTTAGCTGCAGTAATGAACTGGATGAGGATGATGAACAAAATTGAAATTAAACCCAGACAAGACAGAGGTGTTGCTGGTCAGTCAAAAGAGAGAACAAGGGATAGAGATGCAACCTGTATTGGATGGAGTCACCTTCCAAATGGAAAAAAAAAGTGTGCAGCTTGGGGCTGCTCCTGGACTCATCCTTGAGCCTAGATGACCAGGTCACAGCAGTGGCCAAGAGTGCATCTGCACCATTAAAGCTAGTACGCCAGTTATACCCATTCCTGGAGTAACTTGCTCTGGCCACCGTGACACATGCCCTAGTGATGTCCTGGCTGGACTACTATAATGCACTCTATGTGGGACTTCCGATGAAAAATCTCAGGAAACTTCAACAGGTCCAAAATGCAGCAGCCAGATTGCTGACTGGGGTGGGTTACAGAGATCACATTGCACCCCTATTAAAGCAACTCTACTGACTACCAATCAGCTATCAGGCACAATTTATAGTGCTGACCTTAACCTACAAAGCATTATTCAACCTGGGTCCTAGCTACCTCAAAGATTGAATCTCACAGTATGAAACTGTTTGGGTGCTAAGGTCATCAGGAGAGGCCCTTCTCTCCATCCCATCACCCTCACAGGTACGTCTCCTGGGAACACATGAAAGGGCCTTCTCAGCTGCTGCACCCAGACTCTGGAACTCCCTCCCACTAGAAGTGAGGACTGCCCCATCCCTGCTGCCTTTCCGGAAACAGGCAACGACCTTTCTCTTCCCTGAATGATGGACTACCATACATGGCTACACAGGCTTGTGTTTATTACCGCTTATAACTTTGTGCTTGTATCTCTCCTTGTGTGATTACATTGACACTATGTTATCAATTGTCAGTTCCAATCCCTCATAAATTTTAGATGGTCTACTGTACATGATTACACGGAATATATACTTTTCTTAACTTTTTGTGTTCTTTTCAAGCTTTAATAATATCTTCTAATGCTGTAAGATACCCCTCAATTTCCTGTTCTTAAACTTGAATATGTCTTAATTGTACTGGACTGTATATTGTCCCTCATTACTGTAAGACGCCTTGGGTCCTTTTCCAAGGAGAAAGGTGGGGTAAAAATACTCATAAATAAATAAATATGTCACTTGATGGCAGATTGTTCCCTGCAAAATGACTGGTTCTGGCTCATTCAAAGGTGTGCCTTTCCTGCCATTTAATCACACCCTATTTTAACAGCACCTATGCCTACACAACCACCTATAAGAGTCTAACCCCAAAATCCCACTCCCCAATTAACAGGCATTTCAAAGCTCATTCTGTTCTTCCAAAGTCTAGAGTTTTTTTTTTAAAAAAACTTTTGTTTCATCAAATAGGGATTGATGCTGTATTTTTCTCACATGAAAGAATATTTCATTTAAAATATGACCAACTTAGTCTTGAAACACTGTTTTAATGGTTTCTGTTTCATTCACAACAACAAACATTTCCAACAATTTTACTTTAAAAAACACACACAATGCTGGGCTATAACAAAATTCAGTAAGCGTAAACTTTAACTTTATGGACTTCTTTGTCTTCACATTCTCTTTCCTTGTCATAATAATAGAAAGTATTGTCCCTTCTCTGAAGCTTCTTCACAAATCCAGTTTCTGGCCACCTTTCTACCTACATGCAGAATGACATTGAAGAAAACACTCATGTATTATAAACAGGGGGCATGATGTGCATTTATCCACAGGCCCTTGTAAGAGTAATTACTTGTACGATACATACCACACAATCTAGAGACTATATATGTGCATACATCACTCATTGGGTGGGTGAATCCAACAGGGAGAGAGATGCCAAACACCCAGTTCCTTAGCTTATACATACACAGAATTCTGAAAGAAGCTGGAATCTCACTGATTAGTTGTTCAGAAGTAATAATGCAGAGTTCTACTATGATCTCCCAATTTTCTGCCAAATATTTATCAACAATTCTCCACCTTCCTCTATAAGTTCTATAGGGATATCTGTATCCATTGATGTTGAACTACAAACATCTAGAATTTCCAGAGTATAGAATAGGTTTCTTTGACCCAGAATCTTAGCCCAACTTCAAGCTAAGAATATTTCTGGAGCTGTTTTTTACTTGAGGTTGAAGCCGTTAGAGATTACAACTGTTACTGCACTCTAGTTATGATGCTCCAGCCCTAGAAAATCCTTTCTAATAGTTCTACCTCATGACAGCTTAATTTTTATACCAGGGAGATCTTTATTTATCCAAGCCCTTGATATCCAGTTTTTATTTTTCTCTAACTATAATTCTTTTTATGCTGCTCTTGTTTAACAGGATTAGCTCTTGCTGTTTTACTGAGTTTATCTTTCATGTAACTCATATACTTTGAGCTGGGATGCTGCTGATGTTACCTGAAGAGCAGGTCAATATCTCCTGAATCATAATAAAACCTAGTACTGTAATCACATATGTCCATAGCAAATGCATTATTTGAATACAGAACCTTGTGTAGCCCAGTCAGTGTAACACATGCACAAGAAATGGGTATTCCAAACTGGGGCAATCTTAATATGAAAGATTACTGAAATAATTTTTAAAAATAAAAACTTCAGAGTGACACTACGAAGAAAACATACCCTCTTTTGTAAAATGAAACAGTGCTAGATCTGGTCCCCTTCCTTTGTAATAGTTTCCTAAATATTAAATATTAAAATACCAATGTGAACAATGGCCATGTTTTAATATCAAAATATGTTTTAGCCTGTCTTATGACCTTCACCCACAAAACAAGAAATCAAGAAGAACAATAATGCTGTGCAGAAGGCTACATGGTATATATGATCTTGCGAGACACTGTCTTTGATTAAAACCATAGAAAGCCCAGATCCCCAGAATGGCTGAGAAAAGAAAAACAAGTTATAAAGTGCAGAAACTGTGTATGAGAAAAAGGATCAGCCCCATTTATGTTTAAATGTTGTGACCTTCAGTGCTGGATTTTCAGTCTTAGGTAATGGCAATACCAGGGCCCTTGGTGACTCCAAGTAAGCCATGGTTACACCAGGGAAATGTCCCATCGTGTTTACGTGATTTTTAGTCTCGTTCCTGTTGTGCTTTGTTGCCACGTGGCATCTATTGCAAAATGTGCATCCCAATGTGTTTCTGGGTTACCAAATCAATTTGTGGAAACCTGGCAGTGGAGTAACGAATAATGCAACAAAATTCTTTAAAAATGCAATGTGCTGAGTTTTGAAAAAATTCGCACTCGTCCCCCGCATTCAAAGGCCAACACTGTCCCACTCAAGCTATACCATGTCACCAAGTAAAAGTTCCTTCAGTGTCCAAAGTGGTGTGCAGTATACCAGCTGGCTGTGGGGAGGGGTGATGTTTGATCAACATCATAGCGCTCTTAATAATCAGCATCCTATGTCAAGTCAGTTCTGACTTAACGGTGAATATTTTCAGGATTTTCCAGATCAATAATACTTAGAAGTATTTTCCCAAGGGTGACCTGGGATGGTGCAGTTTGCCAAGGTCACACAGGCTGTATGTCTTCACAGGAGGTATGAGGGGGAATTGCCTAAACCGTTGAGCGGTTGGAATTAGTAAAGCTTTTATTTTTATCTCAGCCAGTTGCCTTTATTGTAATGAAAAGCTCTTAAAAATCTTCATGCATGCTCAACCTGGGACTTGGCTATTTTATCAAATTTCCACAGGTCCTATCCAATATAAAACCAGAAGTTTCCCCATTTATAAACTTTGATTTCCTTCTGTCATGGACAGGTAAGCTGTCTGTCCTCCTGAAGGCCTCTTACATTATGGCAAAACCATAACCAATCAAAAGATGTAAAAGGGAAAGAATGACAATTAGCAGATCTAGCTTGGTCAAGCAGGGTTAACCTCTATATTTCCCTCAGGCTGAGGAAAGATCCTAGAAGATACTAAAGGGGTTGTAAAGATGGTAGTAAAACCAATTAGCCTTTCTCTAAGGAACTGACTTCTCAGTGAGCAGGGAAATTTGTGATTTGATCAGTAAAATCTGTCATAAAATATACTCTGTGCTTTTAATAGAGTGGTTACTGGGCTTCCATCTTCTTTGGACATTCTGGAAAATATATTGAAATCTGTCCAGTGTGCCTTTCTACTTAGATCAGGAGATAAGTGGTTTAAAGCAACCCTATAAATAAAAAAAATCATCTCTGAATTGTTATGCTACCAACAATATAAAATACAGGTTTTTTTTTACTTCAGGAAACACAAGGCATGCACATTAGGTCTCCATAACAGAACACATCAGTTCTCACTTTATGTTAGATGCCATATAAATCATGTAGGATGGAGAAGTAGATTGATAATAATAATAATTGCAAAATTGTGGGACATTGTTATAAGTCATACTTTAAAAGGGCAACCTTCACCAACTTGCATGATTACCAAGTCTTACCACATCAACCCGTTTCACTTGTTTATATTCGATTTCATCCCTATAGCCAGCTTGCTGAAATCTGTACAAATTTTCAACTTCATCTGACCATGTTTTGGCACGATGTATGGACTTCGGTTTAACGTCGACACTCGCTATGGCTCCAGAGTCTTCCTCAGTCAATTTGCTGAAAATAATTTTTGAAAGACTACAGTTAATGCCTATGAAAACCGACACAGGATAAATACAAAGAAAGTCAACTACAAGTGAATGTTTTAACACTGGTACTAAATGTGTCGGCGCTATAAATTAGATATACTTTTGTTATTGATCCCTTTGGGATCCTTTGGATAGGGAGGAGCGTTTTTCCTTTTGCTTCTGAGAAAAAAATATTTGGCAGATGGAACAAGGCTCTTAGCAGGCGCATTCCATGAGCATGGTTTCCCTGCACCATTGCTTCTGTGCCCCAGCAAACGAGGCCTACCACTTTGAAAAATACACACTGAGCATTTCCTACTTGGCCAACATTATCAAACTGTCTGACCCTGGAAATACACTTGTCCAATAATAGATGCTTTTTGGGGGTGCCACTGCAGTCAGTCACAGCACCTGGCTGTGAAGTCAGGAAGACAACTGCCTACTGACAGGTATAAAACCAGCCTTTGTGGTCTTGGGCAAGCTATATGGTGTTGGACAGCCACCAAAAGAAAGCAATGGTAAACTATTTCTGAAATCCCAGGAAGGTTTGTCATAAATCAGAACTGACTTGACAGCATTACTGCTCATCTCAGTCACTTAGAATGTGATAAATTAATATTTATCTAGATAATATTAATATCGCAGGCTAAAAATCTGTCAAAGAAAACTGACACTGGGCTTCAGCAGACAGACATGCGGACATTACATTATCCTCACTTGTCTTCAAGACTATCTGCCTCTTTAATGAAGGATGTACTGGGCTCATGTGTTGTATCTGTGTCTTCAGAAAAGAAACTTGTACATGATACATCCTTGCTATCCATGAACACAACTGGACTTGCCATAAGGATTCCTGCAACAAACAAACAAACAAACAAGCATAAACATTAAACATAAAACATGCAAAGTGTTCAAAAATGGCATTCACGCATGCCAGTTAAAAGTGCCTTTGAATCATAGCTTTTTTGCTTTTCAGAACATATGAGCAACTTTAACACAGCTTTGAATATATAGAAACCCAATTATCAATTCAGTTCAGGACTGTGAAAGACTATAGCACGAACTTTGGGTATAACTTTGAAAACTGGATCAAGTTCATCTAGAGAAGAAGTACTGTACCAGGCTCAGGAGGGAACAGTGACATGGGTGATATTGACGAAGTTATCTGTCTCACTTGAAAAGTGTAGCTGTCTCAAATAGATTTCACTAGTACACTATTTGAAATAGTTGGTCATGGAGGCAGAACTCTGGATTCTAAGAGAGCTCCTATCTCAACTTTACATGAGTGTTTAGCTGCAGTAATGAACTGGATGAGGATGGACAAAATGAAACTAAACCCAGACAAGACAGAGGTGCTCCTGGTTAGTCGAAAGGGAGAACAAAGGATAGGGATGCAACATGTACTGGATGGGATCACCCTCCAATTGAAAAATCAGGTACGCAGCTTGGGGGTACTCTTGGACTTATCCTTGAGCTTGGATGCCCAGGTCTCGGCTGTGGCCAGGCACGCATTTGCACAAGTAGGGCTAGTGCACAAGCTATGCCCCTTTCTTGAGAAACCTGCTCTGGCCACAGTGACACATGTCCTACTGCCGTCCCAGCTAGACTACTGTAATGTGCTCTATGTGGGACTACCAATGAAAAGCCTCAGGAAACTTCAACGAGTCCAAAATGCAGGAGCCAGACTTCTGATTGCTGTGGGGTACAAAGATCACATTACACCCCTATTAAAGCAGCTCCACTGGCTGCCAATCAGCTCTCAGGCACAATTCAAGGAGCTGACCTTGACTTACAAAGCACTGTATGGCCTGGGTCCTAGGTTCCCCAAAGATTGAATCTCGCAGTATGAACCAACTCGGGTGTCAAGATCATCAGGAAAGGCAACAAATACAGAACCGGAAGTGCCAGTTTGCAGAAAAGCATTTCTGAGTACTCCAACATGCCTAGAAAGGCCCTCAGAGGCCCCCAAAGTGCTTTCAAGTGATCTGGAGGTCACTTCCTGTTTTCCAGAAGTCATTTCTGGTTTGCGGGGAAGCCCTTTTGGAACCTCTAATGGGTCCAGGAAGGCCTTCACAGGCCCATTCGCAGCAGCGCTAAGCCTGGGGTTAATACAAGAGACCCCAGCTAGGCTCCCCAATGCTTCCACATATTGCGGATTTACAATTATCACAGGTCAGGTCCCTAACCCCCATGATAGGTGGGAGGTTACTGTAATGACCATGTCTTCTGCAGCATTGTTATATCATAGTTAGATACTTGATGAAGGAAACATCTCTGTATTTGGAGTTCCATCCTATTCCAGGACAGCAACAAAATATCTTCCTGTTGATCTTTATTTCATGCTGTCAGTTCCTGAATTATGGCTCCTTGTTTACCATATGCCCCTCCTTTTCTGTTGGACATATCCACAGGAGATACTGTCTCCTTAGTTAATGTACAGAGAGTAGAATCATCAGAGGGGGCCATCAGGTTAGATTTGGGGGCACTTTTGATTATTTTAACAGTTGGTTCCATTGGTGGTTGGATTTTAATCTCTTCCAATATCTTTTCAGGTGATCTACAGTATGTATCATGGGCTGGTTTGCTTCCACCTCAGTCTTGTTGGAAGTGTCCTGTTTTATGTCGTTTAGCCTGATTGCCAGCCATTCTATGCAATTAATCAGGAAAACTTGATCACATGTTGGCAAACTGCCAAAGGTTGATAGTATATTGGTTTCAACCTCATACTCTGGCCAACTAAAGTCTGTGATAAACATATCTAGTACATAATTTTTGCCCACAATGGGTCCATTTATAAAAGGTAGGAGAAAAATCACTAATACGCAGCTCTATTTTCAAATGCCTCAAGATGCATTAAGTATGGATGCCCTCCAAAGAATGAGGCATGCTGTTTGTTTTACCCATTACTTCTTTCCACCCCATTATCTGCCCTACCCTATTTGGCAGAGGAGCTGCCTGGAAATACTATGGACAAGCAGGCCTTCTTTAAGAAGCAGCGGCAGCGGCCATTGACCAGATGGTCATGGGAATCACTGCTTCCTGACACAATGGTCAGATGATTAAAAAAAAAATGAAAGGGGAATAAGAGGTAAAGTGCCTGAATATGTAACACAAAAAAATCTGTATAACTCTGAAATGGAACACCACAAAACACATAAGGGAAGTTTTGTGAGCAATGACAGAAAACGATTCAGACCTTTAAAAATATAAAATGAGGGACTGAAATTGTTTTGTTCTATTTAGATTAGTGAGAATGTTACTTAAGTAATATTCTACCAGTAGATCTCTGTACGTGCCTCATGACTCGAAAACTTCAAATGAGAAATTAGTCATTTGTCATTTTTAAAAAATGCAGCTAGTTGTATCCTAGCTGGCTGAATAAATATGACCATGTGGTACTAGGATGGGAGATCACCAGGGGATACCAGGTGCTGTAGGTGCCTGGAGTAGGAACTGGCAAACCACTCCAGTATTTCTGCCAAGAAAACACCACGAAGAGTCACAAAGAGGATATTGGAAGATAGTTTACTGAGTTTGTATTAATAAAGGGAAAGGACTATGCACCTTTACAACAATCAATACCATTTTAGGAGGGTGGGGTTCTGTACAGGGAGAAAAAAATTGATTATACTGTATCTGGTGAAGGTTATTTTTGTATAACATGTCGGTGGGTGGGTGCTGAATTTTAAATATGCATCTTTTCTAATCTTAAATTTAAAAAGAATGTTTAAAAATAACATTAATGGCAATCAATAAAAAAACCAAGCTTCCCACGAAATACAGTGAACAATCTAAAATAAAAGTATGGAATGTGTTGTTAATAGAAGTACCTTGGAAATTTGTTTGAATGGATTGTGGGATCATAGCCATGCAAAATATATGAAAAAAGAGATAATCCACAGCATCTTTCTTTAAATGAAGAATATACGTAACAAAAACTAAAAATTGGCTTTGAGTGCATTTTAGGATGTGATGCCTTCTTGTTTACACTGTATGGCATGGAAACGTTTAAGTACAAAAATGATAAAAATATTACACTGTATGACACAATAGATTTTTTTTAACCAAAAAATAGTAGTAAGAAAATGAAGACCCAAAAAATCCTAATGCATGCAACAGGTATTCAGTCATTGAATTAGAAAAGAAAAATGCAGATTGTTACAGCTGGTCATTCATGGTAAAAATAAAAATGTGAAAAGAAGCGTAGGAAGGAGAACTTTACGGCGGAAGGCGGGTTTGGATGCAAGCCGCAACATCCAAAGTCGATCTAGCTGCAATGCGAATTAAACTCAAGCAGGGCGTGGAGGAGCCTGTTTCTAAAAGGGAGAAGAAACGGGTTCCCATTTTACCTGTTTTCTCTCCTTTCCTGCCTGCCGAGCGGGCTCTCCCAGCCAAAACCGACTCACCTGGCCCCGCGGGGGCCTTTGCCCGCCTCAGGTAACAGCCCCGCTCCCTCTGTTTGGGGGGCGGTCGCTTAGCAACCGCCGGCGTTTCTCCCGCTGGCCTCCCCTGGGCCAATGGGAGCTTGCTCTCGGCCGGCGGCGTATCCAGAGTCGCCTTGGGCGGGGCGCTGACCGAAGTGGCCAATCGGCAGCCGACGATGATAAAGAAAGGCGGCGTTCCATTCGCTATAGTAAAGTATGTGTTTAAAAAGGTTTCTTTGAGGGTCTCAGGTATGGATAAAACGTCAAATTCAAAAGTTGTTTCAGGGAAAAAGGACTTCCTGAAACAAGATCCCTGCATCTTTGTACCACGTCTCTCTGTGACTTTTGTTACTCCTCTGATTTAGAATCAGACTTAGAATTTAGAATCAGGGGAGTCAATGTTTGGGAATCAATTATCCTCCCCACTCCCAGATGCTTTCCTGGTATGATTTTAGGAACAGCCCTCAAATGTTATAATAATAATAATAATAATAATAATAATAATAATAATAATAATAATAATAATAATAATAATAATAATAATAATAATAATAACCACTGCCTCCATGGCCGCAACTAGGGATTTGGGAGTGCGAATCACCCAGGGGATCACTGGTCTGTGGAACTCCCTGCCAGAAGAAGTGGTGACAGCTGTCAGCCTTGACAGCTTTAAGAAAGGACTGGAAAAGTTCATGGAGAAACAAGGGTATCCATGGCTATCGTTAATGGATGCCAAAGGACAACCTCTGGGTTGGAGAGATGGGCAAGGCATTTCTCAATGCCATTGGCGGGGAATCCTGAGCAGGTGAAGACATCTGCTTGGGAACGCCCTGAAGCAAAGGGTGAGCCGCTGTGTGAGACAGAATGCTGGACTGGGTGGGCGGTGGCCTCTTCCAGCGTGGCTGTTCTCTATGTTCTTTATGAATCAGCCTAAGCCCCGCCAAAGCCACCTCTGGAGGAAGCAGGAGCCCACGAGCCGCGCGACTGTCCAATCCCCTTGCGATGCCTTCCAAGGCTGTTCGGGGATTGGGTCCCATTTCAGCCAATCGGGCCATGGCGCGGAAGAAGCCTGGCGGAAGTCGTGGCCGTCTGTCTAGCCGAAGAGGCATTGGGGTTGCGGGGGGGAAGGAATCCTGCTGGTCGCCCGGCTGTGCCGCGCCATGAGTTCTTTCGGCGGGCGGATGCGGGAATATCCGCACCTCTCCATCGACCGCTTCGACCGGGAGAACCTGCGAGCCCGCGCTTACTTCCTGTCCCACTGCCATAAGGGTGAGGAAAAAGGTTTGGTCCGTTCTGCCTTGAGGTTGACCAGCCAGCCAGCCAGCCAGCCAGCCAGCCTGCCTGCCTGCCTGCCTGCCTGCCTGCCTGCCTTGCGTTGCTAAGCCCAGGCTTTCGTGCAGGCAGGGCTTCACCGTTACGCGAGGCTATTATACCAGAGCAGCCTCTGTTTATAGTAGATGTATCTGAAGGTGTAGCTGTCTAGATGGCTCGCTAAGGGCGTTTATACACGACCCCTAAACTCCGCCGCAAATGGCTCCCAGCTCCGGAGATTAAAAATGTTTACCCACCAGCTCCGGAGTTAACAGGAAATTAAGTGCGACCCCGCCCACTTTAGCGCGTCCCAGCGCACTTTTCTTGTACCTGCTTTTTGGAGGTGACAAATATTTGATCCGGTGCAAGGATAGTGAGTGCGGGGCTCTCCTCGCTTCTGTTTGTTCTTTTTTTGCACCCCGCCCCTTTAAGAGATCTGAATGCTGCCGGGAACAAAACAGAGGTAAACTGGCATTCTTTTCTTTCTTTTTTCTCCCTCCCTCAGGCAGCCAGCAACCAGGAAGTGCGGAGGGGGGTAGGGACAGAGGAAGAGCGAGGAACCCCTAAGATCTCTGGTCCGAATTTAAGTGGCCAGCGGATCTTAGGGGTCGTGTAAAAAGGCCCTAAGTTAGGCATCTGGCTGCATATCCAGAGTTTGGGAGTCTCCACTGTATGCTCTGGAAGAAGATCCAGCCTGTGTAGCCTTGGGCGAGCTGCACTGTTCTAGAATGTTTCCGGAAGATGGAAATGGTAAACCAATTTTGAGTACTCTGCCTAGAAACGGAAAATGGTTGCCGTAAGTCAGAACTGACTTAGCAGCACACATTTGTTGTCATATGAACATGTATACGAAACAAAGAAAAGGAAATTCTTCTTTTCTCTCTCTGTTGGCGGAGATGTTGGGAGACATCCTTCCGCCACTTGCTTCCTGGCTGCCATAGCTCTCTACTGTATATAGACCCTATTTCTTTGAGCTACAAATTTGATCTTAACAGCTACAACAAAGCTATTTGGTCTTTACATCATCCAGAAGCAAAGAAAGGCGCTCCATCTATTGAACCACTAAATAAGTAAAAAATACCCAACTATTGTCTTCATCAGACTGTGCACCGATATTTTGTGAAGAGTGCGGGGGGGGGGGAGTGAAAGTCCCAAAGGTCTTGGCAGTTTTCTGGGCTGGGTCTGTTTCTTAAAGGTGAGTCCAAAAATCTGGTCCTTTATCTTTTAGTTTTGTTGAGGTCAAATACTGTTCGATGGTCTTGTCAGTATGCTGAATTGCTAAATGTAAACTTTTTGTTGGATACTTAGACCACATGAAAGGCCTGAGAGCCCCCAGTATGAAAAGAAGACTAGCATGCAGGTAAGGAATGGTTTTTGTTGCCTTTGGCTAAACTCTTAGAACCAGTAACTAATGTAATAGGGATCTCAGATTACATCCTTCCTCCCAGCTTCTTTGAAAAAGTATTTTGTGACAGATAATAATTCCCTCTTCTCTTAATTCTTATATTTTCCAGTCTTTGCTCATGTGTATTTCCCCATTGTGTAAGACTTGTTTTTCAAAACTGATCATCTCTTCATGTTTCAGAACTGTATTTGTTTCCATGCCTTTGGTCTCCATGAATAAAAGATTTTGACATGTTACTGTTACTTGTAAAGAACAACCTACTACTTGACACCAGTGTGGAGAATTACTATAATCAGAGGCATGACTTTTTGTATTAGAAGGTCTTCTGTCCTTCAAATGGTGTGGAATCTCGTTGAAAGGAAGATGGATGTGAGAGTGGGCTTTTCATTAAGGAATTGGATATACTTAGTCAAGGTGACTGGATAGCTCAGCAAGTTAGATTTTCAACAGCCAAGCAAGATGTTGGGAGTTCAGTTCCTCAGTGTATCTCCCATGAGAACTGCCAGCCTCTGAGGCAAGTTACACAATCCCAGGATACTTCCAGAAGAAGGGAATGGAAAACTATGCCTGAATACTCATTACCTTGAAAAACCTAAAAAGGTTGCCTTAAGCCAGAATTGATTTGATGGTGCACAATTATCAGTTGGCTCTTAGGGATTTCAGGTGCCCCGCCCTGAGAACATTTTTGGGGCAGTGAATTTGTAGGGGCAAATGTTCTCTTTTCTCTTATAAATATTTTCATTTAACATATTTTATGTGTTCTGCAACAACCCATCACATTCATTGTGTTATAGTTCATAGTATCATTTTTACAGTGCAGCTTCTTATATGCCCAAAATGTTATGAGCTGTATTTCATTTTTCCCTCACATTATTTTATTATTATTTTTTTTAAAAAAACATCATAGGGAAGATATTGGAATTTGGAAATAAATGCTGCAAGATAAGTAAAATAAATAAATATTTAAATGAAAATAAATAAATAATGTGGGAAGGAGCTAAGTTGTATAATTAACATATGCACAACTTTTGAGCATCATTTTGGGATCTAAGAGACTAGAGAGCATACAATACAGCAGATTATATTTGGATTTTTTCCCTCTTGATAAAGAAACTCTTGTGTCTTAATAGCAGATAGCTCATGGAAATCCTTCTCTTTGCAAAACATCCATATACAGTATATGTAAAATGGAGGTTGCTTTTGACAGACATGAATCCCACCTTGCCCAGATGGGAGTTCTTTTTTGTTTCTTTTTCTGTACATAAATTTTCTTAATTTTTCCCCTTCTGTTCTCAAAGCCTGCAAATTCGCCTGTACTGCTCACCAGTGACAAAGGAGTTGTTGTTGACGAATCCAAAATACAAATTCTGGGAGAATCACATAGTAAGTTCTTGTGTATTATGACATCTGTAACAGCCCTTTCTTCTTTGTCACAGCACATTTAATGGTATAAATCAGGCATGTCCAAACTTCGGCCCTCCTGATGTTTTGGACCACAACTCCCAGAATTCCAAGCCTGTATTTTCAATGGCAAAGGACTGTGGAAGCTGTGGTCCAAAACATCTGGAGGGCCGAAGTTTGGACATGCCTGGTATAAATGGATACTATCCTGGCAATTTAAATGTTTTATAAATTGCAAATATCATATAAGCATAAGTCTTAGAAGATGAAGAACATTAGAGAGTGTTAGACTGGGTTTTAGTTCATCTCAGTGGTCTGTCATTTCATGAACTAAACTGAGGCATCAAGTGAAAATAGCTGACTGTGTGGATTTTCTTGCTTTAATCAGTTTGACTTCAAATAGTTTCCCCATGCACAGACAACAGGCAACGATTGTAGGAATTGATGGAATTTAATGTAGGAATTTAATGCAGAGAACACTTCCATCACCATCTTGACCTTAAGGCTTTTGGTTCCTCAAAATACTGTTGTGTAAAAGATCATGTCTTTTCTGTGGGGCTTTCTTGGTACAGTCTAGTCCTGGGGAAAATGAGGGAAAAAATTGAGGGAGGAGAGAGAAAGAATCTCTCATCAAGGATTTGAGTTCCAAGTTTTTTAAAAATTGATTTTCTGAGTGTTTCTCTTTGTTAGGTAGGTGTGATGTCCCATAAATATAAAATTGGCTGAACTAGATTGAATCTTATGTTTGTTTTTGCTGAAGGCCGTCCTTGAAGTTGAAACGCCAACCCAGATTTCTCTAGTTGAGGAAGCATCTGGTGAGGTAGGCGGCTATCTTGTCTGTTTTAAAATTTTGGTCAGACTTCAAACAGGTACCAATGGTAATTATTCTTTGCTGTGGATCTTTAGTATTAGTCAACGTCATGGAAGTCTGCTGATTTTTCTTTCCTGATTTTCCTCATTGGTTCCATGTACCACCACCACTCATCTTCATTTTGTGACCCTTGGACTTATCTTGTTTTTTATGTTGCTAAGCTCTATGACTTTTCAGTGTGTCAGATGAAATAAAAACATATTGCGACTATGTCAATCAACATATAGCTGACAAGGTACAGGGTGTCATCCTGCCCCACCCGTCTTCCCATGTCCCCTGTCTCTTAGATATGTCGGGAAGGTAGGCCAGTATTGTCCTTGTGAGAGAGCCTGGTCCCAGACCCAGGTACCAGTTGATCATTAGACAAATATCCTCTGCCATACTCCCCGAACCATCACCGTTTAACCACAGTCTAAATAAGACCCTGAAGGACATGTGCCTGAGTGCCAATGGGACTCTTCTGACCTTAACTTCAACCTGTCTTCATGTACAATACCAAAGTTTAATTGGGTTGTGCACTTTGGAAAAACTGCCTGCCAACTTTGCAAGTCAAGGCAAGCTAAAATATCCGAAACCTCCAACGTAGCCCTTCTGGCTAAGGCACTTTCTTTAGCTGCTTGGCCCCTCTTCCCCAAGGATCACAAATATTTTTAAATATACATTTTAAAAAATTATAGAAAAGTAAAAGGACGTAAAATGAGAGTTAGCAGAATAAAATAATGCCAAAGCAAGATAAGGTACATTTAGCTTAGTATCTGAGCAGACTATGGAAGCAGTCCCCGAAATAATAAAACTAGCTTAGGAGTCTAAGCAACCATTTCTCTAAAGACCCCTCTGCCCCTCCCATCAATTCCCAGGAGAAGCCCTGTCGCCATCTGTTCTGCTGGAATGTGTTTGGTCTTCCTTCAACCAGCTTGGTCTGGCTCTGCATTTCTAGTCCCATGGCCATGAGGCACATCTGTGTAAACGTTCAGGAGACGCCTGAGAAAGTACCCCATAACCAATTCCTTGACCGTCCGCTCCTTGTTTTCCTTTTTGACAGTATTCAAAGAAGAATGGATTAATCTGTCGCTCTTTCCTCCTCTTTTTGTGTCTTGTTCCAGGCAGAAGATATTGTTGTAACCCTTCTGCCAGCTGGCCACTGCCCAGGATCAGTCATGTATGCATTCTTCCAATAATTAATGTTAGTGCATTTTTAAAAAGAAAAACAACATCAAAGAATATTTTGTTTCCTATAGTATCAAAGCAATCTAAGGTGCTGCCAGGATATGGAGGAGACCAGTTTATTTGGGATGCCATTTCCTAAGAGTTGCCTCCCCACTTGATTTCAGGGCTGTAAACTTGCAGATTTTTCGACGTACAGTCAAGCCACTAAAATTGCATTTTGTATTCTTGGTTGTTTATTGTATTTAATTGAGTTATATCTCACTCTCTGCCTAGTAGCTGCCACAAAAAGCAACTGGATACAAATTGCAACCATGCTTTTTTACCTGTTATATAACCTTACCTAACATGAAAGAAAATTAAAGTCTGCAACTGTTCCAAAAGCAATAGTTTGTAATTTTCTTTACAGTAACATGTTCTCTGTTTCCCTAATTAAAGGTAACTATAGCCATCCTTTAACAGCAGTTGACAATGCTGATGTAGCATGAAAGGGTTCAGTTAAGACAGGTGGGGTGTAAAATGATTTTTGGGACAAAAGTAAGGACCAGAAAGAAGGCATGCTCACTCCTTAAAGGAGTGAAAGGTCCTGAAAGTGTCAACTCTGTGCTAATTCTGTATATGTTATCCTCTTATTAGGTGCAGTTCCTGTGATGTATTGGGCTGCACTTGCCATCCACTCAAACCATTATGGTCAATGGCTAGGAATTATAGGAGATGTAGTCCAAAACATCAAGAGAGCGCCCATTTTGGACAAGTTGGCCTTACGTATGACGTAGTTAAAAACCAGTGACTTGCAGAAATTCTATCAGTTTTAACAACAGGGGAGAGATCATATGTAAGGTCACACTGTGCTTCCACAGCTACATTCTGTGGGACGCAGGGCCAGCGTCGGCATGGGTATCCCTTTCTTTCCCGACTTTGCAAACACTCCAATGGGGCTTTTGTTAGACTTCAATTGCATTCCCCCTTTGAGCGGTGGCCCAGATGGTGATGGCATCACCCATGTGGCCTCTTGAGTTAGATCACAGGATAGACACGCATGTGTATTTCCACCCAGGTTTCTGTTCCAAGGTGAAAATGGCACTGTGTTGTATACTGGGGATTTCAGACTGGCGAAAGGCGAAGTGGCCCGAATGGAACTCCTGCATTCTGGGGACAGGTAGGTGGGTGGTCGTAAACGCTTATCATTTGGATCCACCATTCGCCAAACTCTCTTGCAGAATCAGTTGACCAAGGGTGTTGCTAGCATGTCTTTAAAAAAACAACGACACTTGTGATGAAACTTAACACGGTATTGAAATGACCTCAGGCAAGAATGTTTGCGCGTCAAGGAAGCCAGAGCCTTAGACCTGAGAGGCCACTAAAGACAAGCAAGGAGTGCATGCGGGGTGGGGTGGGGGGCTGGAGCAGTCGTACCCGCTTGGCAGCTCCCCGGCATAGCGAGATAGCAGGGCAAATCTGTTGAGGCCACTTCTTGTCTACTGGCGTATGTCATTGTTGGAAGTCTGGCCATTTGATCTGCCAATGGAAGCTAAGACTCGGGCGACAAAATCCACATCCAACAGGCAGAGTTTCTTAAAAACAGCTCTATGACACATGTACAAATATAACAAGAGTTTCAGCTACATTTCACAGAGTGCAGAGACAGCATATCAGCATAACAGAGTGCATTAACATAGAACATGGCAACATGGGTACCTTCTCACCAAAGGTCCAAAGGCTACTGATTTCTGGAGCTCTTGTATACTCATGACAGCCAATCACAAATCGGGTGACATCATGCTATTGCACGTACATTGTACCAGCCTTGTCCATTATATCCTATTCTGTACACCTAGCAGTAATTAGAAAACTTATACACCTGTGTAACAATGTCTCAGTATTACGTACTGGACTCCATTTTACAAATCAATTAAATATACATCTAAAACACCTGTAGACAAACCTTTTCTGTCTAATACGAAATGTTTTTTCCCTCTCTAATATCTGACAGTAACCATTGTAGTTCACTATTGCACATCTTTGGGTAAGGGGTGATCTGTTTGGGAGAAAAAGGGAGATGCTCTTGGACCAGGCTGCAACCCTGTCTCCTGGCTGTAAAAGGAGTGCTTGGTGTCAGAGTAGTTGACGTGGTCTTCTTCTGGGGGGAGGGGGGAGAATCCGGCACCCTGAGAGGCAGCGGCAGGGGCACAAGCTAACTTGTTGGCCACCTTCGTAGACTTGCTTGACAAGGTGGGGGCTCACACTCAGTGCACATATACTGGACCGGATGACATGGTTCCTGGCCACAATGCTGGTGATATCCAGTCTGAAAGCAGAGTGGTTGGTGCAAAAAGACTTGGATGCCCGGAAGGGACTCAGCCTACTAGGGGAAGCACCACTTGAACAGTCCAGGGCCACAACCCTATGAACCCAGGCTGGGTAAGACCCGGAGGATGCATGTAAAAGTGCCGTCTTCTCTAACTAGATTTTAACCTGTCTCGTTTTCCAAGACTGCAAATTAACTTGGTTTCATGCTTGCGTCTGCACTCCAGCCTTGCAAGATAGGAGCTCCTCAATTACCCAGTATTATCGATACAGCCTTTCTGGCTAAGGCTCTCTCTTTAGCTATTTCCCCCGCCCCTCTTCTCCAAGGACCACACCTTGGTAAAATATTAAGAGTTATTTAAAAATAAAAAAAGTTCAAAAGTATAAAAAGAGTTTACAGATTTGTTCAGTGCAAAAGCAATGCAAAGCCTATTTAAAATAATGTGTGAGCAAGGCATGAAAGCAATCTCAAAACACAATAAAGCTTGTTAAATGGATCACTAAGGGATCGTTTTCCTAAGAACTACAAGACCCATTGTAGCTAAATCCTCTCTATATTAAACTAATAGTTTGAACAGTTCTATCTCTGCCATTACAACAGCATGTTAAATAGGTGCTCGCTAGATCCTTTGTCGAGCTGCCTAGATGCCCTAAGCACATCCGATATCATCTAATTTCGGAAGCTAAGCAGGGTCAGCCCTGGTTAGTACTTGGATGGGAGACCAGTAGGAGCTGACAAACCTCTCCAGTATTCCTGCCAAGAAAACTCCATGGACATGGGGTCATGAAGAGTCAGTCACCAGAAGAATGTCTGAGAAAGGGCTACACAACCTATCAATTCCTTTACAGTCGATGCTCAGCATCTCCTGTGTCACAGTACCTGAAATGTACCAGGAGGTTTTGTGCATGGACTTTGTGATCCAGATCTCTGCAAGCCCTGGGACATTTATTTCTGACCGAACTGTCAAAAGGAGGAATGGGTTGGGCCTGAGAGGTCAATCAAAGCAGTCTATCCAAAGCCTTGGTATGAAAGCTGTTTGGTTTCTTATGGACATCTTGTTCATTGAAAGGTAACATCCCCTTTCAGGTTTAGATAGAAATCTTCTGTGGGTTGATGAGTAACATGCAGCTGATATTGCCTGGAGCACATGCCTTATACAAATACTGTAGCTCTTAAGATGCTTGCAATTATTTCTTACAGAGTGAAAGACATCCAGAGTGTGTATTTAGATACGACTTTCTGTGATCCCAAATACCATCATATACCAAGCAGGGTAAGTAAAATGAAGGGAATCACAATTGTGCCATTTCACTTGTTCTTCAGAAAAGTCCCACTTGGCATGGGCCAGGAAATCACATCCAACCTCTATTCATCCTAGTAATCCTAGGTAGGGTTTTGAGTGAGTTTAGGCATCTGGTTGAGGGGCCAAAGGTTGAAAGTTCAGTTCCGCACTGGGCTTCCCTGGCCGTGTCTGGTCTTGATCATCTGTAGAGTCTCTCCCATCTCCAATACTGCATGGATGTTTTCATGGCACTGAGAGGTTCAAGGAGTGGTCTACCATTGCTCCCACCCTCTGTGAGTTTTTGTGGCTAAGCAAGGATTTGAACTCGAGTCTCCTGTGTCCCATTCCAGCACTTTATCTGCTACAATTCTCTCTCTCTCTCTCTCTCTCTCTCTCTCTCTCTCTCTCTCTCTCTCTCTCTCTGTGTGTGTGTGTGTGTGTGTGTGTGTGTGTGTGTGTGTGTGTGTGTGTGTGTGTGTGTGTGTGTGTTAGATTTTTATGCAGCTGTAGCAGGATTTCCTGTCCAGGAAATCCTGGACTTTGAAGTCAGCTTATTTTATATGTCATATTTTAGTCATTTTATATGTCATATTATGTGTTGTACCTGTTTTTAAATCTATGTGAAATGTTTTAAATGAGTTTTATATAGCAACCACAAAATTTCGTTGTTCCTGCGAGGGGGCAATGACAATAAAGATTCCTATTCCCTATTCCTATTCACATTGCTCAGTCATTTCCTTCCCACTCCCCATTTGCTGCTGTTTTATTTTGCACATTCTCGGCCAGCAGGGAGGCAAGTTGGTGACAGCTATTGGTCAGCTACAGCCCCCATTTGCCATAGCCAGCATTGTCAGTGCTGAGGGCTGATGGGATTTATTGTATTTATTTATTTATTTTTACAGCTTATATGCCGCCCACTACCCAAAGGTACACGTGGTGGCTCAGCCCATTGGAAGGGGTGGATTGTCTATACGCCCTGGTGCCCTTCCTGGCTGTGGTTTAGAACAGTCAGAGATGCCATTGATGATTCAGAGAGGTTCCAAAGCTCATCAGTGGAGCACATGACTTGTGTGATGTAGTGGGGGGGGGAGCCCACATTCGGTCCTGAGCACTTGCCTTTGAAAGGGTCTCTGGTAGCAACGCTCAGGAAGACCCTTCTCCGAAAACTGCACTCAGAAAAAAGGAAGTAGTGATGGGGCATTGCTAGATAGGAATAGGAATAGGAATAGGAATAGGAATAGGAATAGGAATGCAATTTATTGTCATTGTATAAATACAATGAGATTAAAAGTGCCATCCAGTCAGTCATTCACACAACCCAGCATAAAAATCCAAGACGTAAAATCTACAATTTAAAAACAAACCATCCATACACATACTCCAACATTCACATGCCAAAACATCACTTACACTCATTTGATGAACCAACAGCCTGATGTAGCTCATAAGGCATGAAACAGGGCAGAAATCCCTCCATTTCAGAGAAATGTGTGTTTACTTGATAATAATGATGGCATCAGTTTGTGAATGTATGAACAAATGTATGGATGATCAAAAATAGGCATCAAATATGGAGAGATGGGAAGCGATAACCAACAATCCTCTAACCGTTGGGCCTCGAAGCGTAGAAACAATATTCGGTACTGCCCAGGAAACATGTTGTGACGTGAGTTTAATCATGATAAATCAGCTGTGGTTTGAAGTGAATTAAACTCGCCTTTCATTCACCAAAAATCATGGTGCCCTCAAGAAGACCAATAACTGCCATCTTGCTCTTGATAGGAAGAATGTATGAAGGGGATACTGGAGTTAGTACGAAGCTGGATCACTTTGAGTCCTTATCATGTGGTATGGCTGAACTGCAAAGCAGCTTATGGATATGAGTATTTGTTCACAAGCCTCAGCGAGGAGCTCGGGATCAAGGTAAGATTGTCATTCAGCACAGCTCGTTTCAGAGGGGGTGGGGTGGGGGTGGGGAAATGTGGTCAAAACATGGACCCAGCGAAAGAACCTGGTCATTCCTTACATGGCTGGAGTGTCGGAGAAGCTTAAAAGGATTTTTGGCAAACATCACATCCCTGTTTATTTCAAACCCACAAACACACTAAGGCAGAAACTTGTCCACCCAAAGGATCCGATACCAAACCATAAAAGGAGCAATATAGTATATGCAGTCCAATGCAGTGAGGAGTGTTCAGACCTCTACATTGGAGAAACTAAGCAGCCATTAAACAGAAGGATGGCCCAGCATAGGAGGGGCAACAGGTCAGGACCAGACTCAGCAGTACACCTCCATTTGAAGGACAAAGGGCACTCTTTCAAAGATGAGGATGTACACATATTAGACAAAGAAGAGAGGTGGTTTGAAAGAGGAGTAAGGGAGGCCGTTCATGTGAGCATTGAAAACCCCTCCCTCAACAGAGGTGGTGGGCTCAGGCATAGTCTATCTGCTACTTATCAGGCTGTGCTTTCCAAAGTCCCCAGGCAAATCAAAAAGCCTTCACCACCAAGGCCATAGCTAACGACTCATTATTGATAGGTTTCAGCACCTTAGGCCATTGTTCACCTTAAGGCTAAGGATACTATTGTCTCCCTAACGAGCCTATTTAGGCCATTGTTCATCTTATGAGCCTAATTCAGGCCAGGGGGACAAGAGGTCAAAGCTGCCTATAAGATGGAGGATTTGCACTAGCTGTATTCAGACCGATGAAGCTGTTTGGATGAACAGCGAAACATTTCTGTCTCTCAAAAAAGAAGTCCAGTAGCCATGACTCAACTTCCAGATAAACTCACCTGGATGACTGAGAATCTTCACAGAAACATGGAACTAGGAAGGTCAGTTCAGTAAATCTGGAACACTTGACTTGGCAGGGCCTTAAAGGACCTTGATCTGTCAAGAGGCAGCACTTTCACACACCTGACCAGCCTTCTAGGTACAGCCCAACGTGGCAGATGAGACATGCCACAAGGAGAGAGGCCAGTTCTCCGTGTACGTGTGTCAGTAGCAATGGGATTGGCATTAATGAAGAAGTTTTGTGCATGTGTGTGTGTGCAAGAGCAAGGCTCTTCTTTGTAATCAGCAGCCCTGCTTAACTGGATGGCTCAGACCATCAATTCAAAAAAGAATTGCAGTGCCCACAGCTGCATCTGTATGGGATCCTGTCTCATTGAGCTGTAGGCCTCCCTTCTGAGGTTTTTGGCAATGAGGCAAATTGCTTTAAAATGACAGGTTACTGACTCTTGTCTTAAGGTCTGTCTGAATGGCACATACAGTGGTACCCCGACTTAAGAGCAGCTCGACTTAAGAGCAATTCAACTCAAGAGCAGAAATCTGTTGGCGTTTTAACTGCCGCCGTACAAATTTTACATATGGTCTGCTCGACTTACAATTTTTTTTTTCATTTTTTTGATTTTTTAATGTATATTTTCGATAGGTACCCCAACTTTATAGTTCGACTTAAGAGCATGCATTTGGAACGGATTGAATTCATAAGTTGAGGTACCACTTTAACTGTGAACTTCAATTTCTCAGGTGCACGTGAATAGACTGGACATGTTTAAAAACATGCCAGAAATCCTCTGCCATATCACCTCTGATCGGAACACCCAGATTCATGCATGTCGTCATCCGAGGGTGCGTATCTCTGTTCAGCATCGTGGTTCAGTTTCCAGCATTTGGTATTGTATATCTCCTGCAGATTACAGTGCCCACACCCTAGTCATGTACTCAGCAGCTATACTACACCGACCTCTGTGTGTGTACAAATAACAGCTTTATTTTTATATTACTTTTTGTGAGTTACTAGTTAGTTGCTTTCCTGGATATCAATTCAGTATCCAAAGAAGTGCACCTGATTACCTTTAAAAGTTAAAATAAGGATAAAGTAGTCTAGCCCAAGCAAGAATAAACTTATTAGACTATTTTCCTGATGAAAATGCCATCCGAACAAAGCAGCCTTGGTTGAGGTAGGAGAATGATAGAACATCTTGCAGAGGGGTGGGTATGTGTAATTCTTCTAGATGTGTTCTCTCTCTCTCTCTCTCTCTCTCTCTCTCTCTCTCTGTGTGTGTGTGTGTGTGTGTGTGTGTGTGTGTGTGTGTGAAAGAGAGAGAAAGAAAGTGGCAGATTTTTCTTCTCCCTTTCCCTAACAGCCCACTGTACCATCTGGAAACTGCTTCTGGGCATTTTTTTGCTGTCCTCCATAGGTTAAGAACATAAGAAGAGCCATGCTGGATCAGGCCAAAGGCCCATCTAGTCCAGCTTCCTGTATCTCACAGTGGCCCCACCAGATGCCTTTGGGAGCGCATGAGACTAGATATCTGTCTCCTGATACCACTCCCCTGCATCTGGCCCTTGAAGTACCCTGGTTTAAAGCCTGGAGATGACACATCTCCATCATGGTTTGTAACCTGGGATGGACTTTTTCCTCCAGGAATCTGTCCAATCCCCTTTTGAAGGCATCCGGGCCAGATGCCATCACCACATCCTGGGGCAGGAAGTTTTGGGGATGCACAGGTACTGTGAGGGCAGCTGGGTCACCCACCCCCAGTTCCACAAACAGAAGCAAGTTGGACAGGGGAACCATCCTTGTGGACAGCATCCACATCCTAAACTTAGATCTCTCCTGATTGTAAAGCCTCACAGGGACTAAGAATGAAGAGAATGTGTATTTAGATAGGACTTATGGAAGTGAGATGAGGTCACGGGGTGGTCTCAACCTCTCAAACTAGCAACACAACCCCAGGAGATGAATACCACAAAATGGGGGTGTTTTTTCCCCTCTGGGTATTTTTAAAAATGGGGAATCACTACATTTTTAGTAGGAATAATCTTTCACTCGTTGCAGAAGGGGCCTTGAGAGAAATCAGAACTCCGGATCTGTCCTCCCAGGGCCCCAAATCTCATGGTAAATAATAAATACAAATAAATAAATAATAATGGTAACTGGAGAACAGGCTTGGTTGGGCTTTCTTTGTCACCAAAATGTGGCACTAGGGTTTCTTTGGTTCATTTAGGACCCACGGTAGGACATTATGGTCCCACTGTGCCATCTCAGTGAAATAAAGACACTCAAGGTGGATAACACAGGTAAGAGGTCTGTACTTGGCCAAGGTCCATGAACAGAAGGAAACAGTATTTGGGGTGGTGGGGGAGGTGGGATGGATTCCTAATTAGTAGGGAAATAGAGGAGATAACAGATTCTTGCCAAATGACTTCATTGTTCGTTGGGCTAATATCCTGCCTTTGTCCCACTGGGATATTGAAAAGGGACTTTCTCATATCTGTACTCTCCGTTCATACCTTCCTTGGACCTTGTCTACCCACCAGGATGATGAACTCTTCCGAGGGAACAGGTTGCCCTGTGGAATGATGTCCTCAAATGGGAAATCGTTGCATATAATTAGCGTTAAACCCTCGACCATGTGGTTTGGAGAAAGGACAAGGAAAACTAATGTAATAGTGAGGTGAGCCAAGTGCTTTTGGGGGGAAATACAAATGTTGGGGTCTCCACAGGGACCGCAAGCTGAACAGCTTGATCTGTTTTCATAAGAATAAACTGAACTCATGAACCAACACAGGCACTTTGATGTTGCTATGTCTGTTTAAGATCTGAGCCCCAGTATCTGCAGGCTGTACAGAAACACTTGAAAACAAAGGCAGACCAAAGGCCCACAAAGTTCAACATTCTTAAGTAGAGGTTAGACCGACATCTCTAGAGAGTCACCAATGAGGCATAGAAAGGGATGAATTTTTCATGTTTTGGACTGGGCCTCTGTTTGTGGGGGAAAGAGGTGGCCTCTGAAGGTGCACATGGCTAAAATCCGCTGGGAAAGACCTGCCCTTTGTGCAGCCCCTGCTGGATAGCTCAGTGAGCTGAGGGGCCAGAGGTTGGGAGTTCAATTCCCAAGTGTGCCTCCTTGACAGCAGTTGGGCTCATTGATCCAGAGGGTCTCATCCAGTTGTGCAAATCTAAGATAAAGATCCATCTGAAGTCTTCTTAATTGTGTTCTTCAAAATGGCTTTTTCTGGACTGCCTACTGCTTTTTTACTGATGTTCCCATAATAACACACAGCAAGGAAAATGTCTTGAGCTTGTTTTTTTAATTTCTTTATTTAGGACTGGGGAGAGTTCCTACAGAGCTTGCTTTTCATTTCATTCTTCTTACACTGAGGTACGTGTGCCATATTTATTTTTGTAATTTCGGGTTTTCAGCACACAACAGCTGGAAACACCTGTTAAGATGCTACCCTGCCCTGTAACTGAAACAGTGATTTGTAAAAGTGTATTTATTAATGATAACAGTGGTGCCTATAGCAGTAGAGTGGTGCCTCAACTTACCAACGACTCGACGTGCAAAAAATTGACTTATGAAGGAAATCATTGGAAAGTTCTGAAAAAACTTGAGTTACGAAAGGAAATCTATTTCCAGTGATTACCTTTCATTACGAAGCTCTGCCCCGTGCATGCTGTGCATAGTGTTTCCGGAATCAGGACATCAGTTTCCAATGATTGCCTTTCAAATTGGAAACTGATGCCCCATTCTGGAAATGCTACACACAGCATGCATGGGGCAGCGCTTCCTATTGAAAAGCTTTGACAGGTCTGGCTGAGGGGAGTGAGAGCAGCCCCCACTGAGCCTGTCAAATAAAAAAACAGCTGACAGGTGCAGCAGCAAAGCAGAGCAAGCAGCGGGGAAATTCAAACAGCGCTGCTTGCTCAGTTCTGCCTTGCCCCACACCTCTCAGCTGATTTTTCTTAAGAGGTCGGGCTGTCAAAAAAAACCCAGCTGGGAGGCGGGCAGCCCACACGCAGTCATGCATGCGCACAAACACGCACTCTCCTCCTCCTGACTCTGTAGTGCATGTGTGGGCTGGCCACTGCAGCAGAAGGCTCTTTAGGTTACCCCACCTTCTGTTGTGGTGGTCGCATGAAAGGGGAAAGGCAGCAGCTGCCTTTCCCCTTTTGCGTGCCTGGCACAATAGAAGGTGAGGTAACACACACACACACACACACACACACACACACACACACACACACACACACACACACACACACACACAAGCCTGCCTCAACCAAGCAAAGGAGGGGGAAAATTTTCCCCTTTCTGCCTGAGGTAACACACACACACACACACACACACACACACACACACACACACACACACACACACAAAGCCTGCCTCAACCAAGCAAAGGAGGGGGAAAATTTTCCCCCTTTTCTGTGTTAGGGAGAAAGCCCTACAATCAACTGGCAGCCGAAGGCTGCTCCTCCAGCCAGACAGCCAGGTGATTCTGTCAAAATCTACTGGGTGGTTGGTTGGTTGTGGGGCTTTCTCCCCAACCTAGCAAAGGGGGGGAAGGTTTTCCTCTGGTTTGCTGGGTCTGGACAGGCTTCCCATAGGAATGTATTGAAAACCAATTAATCCGTTCCATTTTTTTGCCTTTTTTCCAACCTCCAGAATGGATTAATTGAGAGCTTCCTCAAGCAATTCTAGGTAACACCCTGAAATTTGGAAAGGTCTTCAGGAGGCTGAGTTATAAAGCTCCAAAGGGTGTGCCCCTAGGGGGGGAAATCATTCTATTGGAATTGGAATCCAAGCTGCAGCTTGCCTGTGGTTTGGCTACTGAAGCTCCGATTCCAATAGAAAGTTTTTTCCCTAGGGGCACCCCCTTTGGAGCTTCATAACTCAGCTGCCTGAAACCCAACCTTTCCAAATTTCAGGGGATTACCTAGAATCGCTTGAGGAAGTTCTCCTGCCATTTTGGTCCTTTAGGACCCAAGGGAGCATAGCTTTTTGTTTCATTTAATTTCATTTGCCACTTGTTCTACCAACTCACTGAATGTTCTTTGATTGGTCATCCTCTTTACAGCCTCAGTTATAAAATGCTCAAGTTAAAACCTTTTAATTGCAAAATAGCTACTTCTCAACGCTGCTGCTGATCCCGCTGCAAAAAGAATGGGCAAGGTTTTGAACCCAGAAAGTAATTTTTCTATTCCCTTTTTCCAGATCAAAGATTTTGTACGCTATATTTGCCCAGTGACTGTGTATCCCAATGTAATTCCAGTTGGTGCAACAGAGGAAAAGGTTATAGAAATGTAAGGATCGGCCCTTGTACTGTATTTAATTAAGGCAATGGCTCTATAATCGAGTTAGGTGTTACCTGTTACCAACAGAAATAAGACCTCTTTATTTAACCACAGCCATTCAGATAAATTGTTTCAAGTGAAATCTGATTTTTAAACTGGGATGGTGGATCCTCCTCTAATCTACTGCCACAATCTAACAGAAACACTGACAGGCTGGTGGCCTCTTCACTATTATCAAGGATCCTGATGTTTCGGTTCTCTACTACCTTTGGGTTAGCTTGCTTATTTTGTGGACCTGGAGATAATTTGGGGGGAGGAATATGCCATATTACTGTGCTCTCTTCTCTTGGGTTGGGCTTGAATGCTTCTTTTCACTCCCACAGCCCCTGGATAACTCCGGTTGGGCTTTTGAGCATATGAGTGTGTCTTTCTTGAGTGTAAAAAGGGCAGCAGGGCTGATGCTTTCAAGAGGAAGAAAGCAATGTTCTACTAGTACGAAGAACCGACGAGTTCCCTGTTGGCTTTTACTTCCCAGCTTAAAACCACTGTGCCGCACGTACAGCAACAGTAATATGCCACAATATAAACCACTTGGCACATTGAAGAGACCCCAAACCTTTAAGCTGACAGACACAGGTAGGAAATATGTTATCATTTTGTTTAGAGCCAGATTGATTCTCTAAGTTCAAAGTGAAATGAGTCTGTAGCCGATCAATAATTCTTATGAAACAATATTGTCAGTGTTTACTTGCCTACATTTTAGAAGTGACATCTCTGTTCCTGTGATAAGCAACAGTGGCTTAAGTTGTTCATCACCTTGTGTTTTCTTGCCCACGACAAACAAACTTTTGAAGAAAACTTGATGACTGTACAAAAATCATCTAGTGAAATGACTGGCAGCCTTAATGAAGACCTTGTGCCTGGCTTTCCCACTTGAGCCCTTTTGTTGCACATTGGTGAAGGAGGTGTTTGTTTGAAGTGGTGCCTAGATGTCAGGGCGGCAGTAACACAGCTGCAGTGTCCACAGTGAAACTGGCTGCAAGAAAAAAGCCATGTGTTTGATGCTGCATAGCCTGGCATCTGATATGATGTAATAATTTGATCTTAATTTCAAAATGACTGGTTTCAGAGTAAATATCCTAGAAATGGCAGACCAAGGGTATTTATGAGAAACAGAATACGATACACCTGTCTATAGGGGGGAGTTACCAACCAGAAGAGGTGCTCCATATCATTTTTTAAAAAAATACCTCCCTTTGTGCCAAGGTTCTAACCTAATGTTCTAATGTACCAGTTTTCTGTATGAAGCGAAATATTTTATCGTCTTGGACTCTCATCCCTCTGTCTGCCATCTGAAATGACACAACCCAAACTACTGTTTTGCCAACATTATACTGGCTGGTCTACACATCCTGGATTATACAAAGGAGCTGTTTGTGTATAGGAAAGCTTATATAATGGGAAATGGCTTGCAAGTAGATTACTAGCCCATCTGGGAGAAGGCAACTGATAACTCAGTACTTGAACTCTATGTTTTAAAATGTGTCCTAAGGTACATGCAGATCAGATGGCTTTAAATCATCTATTTTGCTGCCTTTTCAAATTTAATTTGGCTTTTTTCCCTTGATAGGTGGTGGCGGCAGTAATGATGATCTCTTTGACCCTGAACTGATCCCTGCAAGGTACAAGTTCCCGAAACTGCTGCCAGAATTTGCAACTTCTGACAACAAACCACTCAATGAAAGCCCTCAAGAAGAGAGGGACAAAACAATTAGTACCTATAAGGCATTTTCCTCGTCTACCTCTTGGAAGGTAGATTTTGTAGAGTGTGAGGAATCCAATGGAGAGGAGGAGGAGGAGGAGGAGGAGGAGGAGGAGGAATCTGAGAAAGAGATGGTTTTACCTGATGGTATATCACTGGGTTCAGAGTCTACCACTCGACTGCCAAATCCAGTAGGACCAGCCCATTCAGAGCCCATTTGCAAAACAAATGAAGGCCAACAACAGCCTAATTTAGAAGTGCCAAAATGGGATGCTTTCTTTAAACACAGCATGGAGGATACCGACACCTCTGAACACGATGACAATTTTTTACCCCCAACAGATTCAAGCAAGGCTCAATCCCCAAGCCTGTTTAGTGACAACGAGGACTTCAGTGATTCTACTCATATCTCTTCTCAAAACTCTTCCCAGTCAACACACATATCTGAACAAGGTAGTCAAGGGTGGGACAGCCAAGCAGACACCCTGCTCATCTCCTCTCAAGAGCAAAAGAGGCTTAACTCTCCTAAAAGGACAGCAGACAGAACGGTCTTTTGTGCATCTCATCTCTCTGCTGGGGAAAGCAAAACAGACTTGCAGAACTGCAAGCCTTTGGAACACAGTAGCCCTTCTTCCAACAATGCTAGCTCTCAATACAAAGCCAAATCCCAGGAGGTTAGTGCATCTGCTCTGACAAATAGTGCACAGACTGAATCTGGCCCAGAGAAGAACAAAGAAGTTAGAGCATGGACTTCCAATCTTCATGCCCAGATAAATTCTCAAACCACTTGACTCTACCCCTGATGCAGAGAGCCCAAACCAGACCAGCTTTGTAGTCTGTACAAAAAGCTGGCAGCAGGGGTAAAATTATACTAATAGTGGGAGGTAGGAATTGGACCGTTTTCCCCTTAGTAGTCCTGAATCATATGTAATTTGAATTAGTGACTTTGAAACATTATATTATTTTCTTTTATATTCTATTATATTATTTTCTTTTATATTCTTTTATATTCTATTATATCTCATATAAAACCACTCTTTGATATATTTTTTTAAATGCGATTTCCTGTCGTTTGTTGGGAAATGACTGCATTCACCAACACAAAATGTTTTGGAAAAGTGTACCAGAACCACTGGTAGTTTAGAGTAAAATACCTCTAAGGACATATTTGAGATGTGACTTGTTAAAAAAAGGAGCAAAAAGAAAAAAAAACCACTGACAAGGGGTTTGATAATCTACATGACATATTGGAGATTTTTAGTATTTTCTAAGATGCCATCTCTCTTAAAATACACTGGCTGAAATCCAGGAGGAAGTTACAACTGAGCAGGCTCACTGAATCAGTGGAGAGATGGACATCCTCTGTATGTTCCATGAATTCTACGGATCTATTCTAGTTTCAACTTAATAATGGATTCCAACCATTATTTAAGTAAACAATTCTGGTGTTTCACTAGTCTGTGAAGACATTAAAATATGTTAAAATTATATTTCTTTCAACCCAGTCAAGTACATTGGTATCTGCACTGATTTATTTGCTGTAAGGTTGGTCTATTTGTTTTGGAAACTACTGGTTCCAAAACGACACGTGTGAGCCCAGGTGGTGGTGGGAAGCCTCCAAAATGCAATCAGCCAATCTCTTACCTTGCTCTGCACCTGCACGGGGCTGAGTTCCAACAAGGAAGAAGCCTCCAACGTCGCCATTCCTTCTCCCTGGCGCTGGCCAATCAGGAGCTGTGCAGGGAAATGCATCATCCCGCCTCCCAGTCTGATTGGCCAGCACCAGGGATAAGGAGGCTTCTTCCTCCTTGGAACTCAGCCCCATGTGGGCACAGAGCAAGGTAAGGGATTGGCTGATTGCGTTTTGGAGGCTTTTGAACACCAGCTGGGCTTGTGGGGGTCGTTTTTGAACCGGCAGCCCATCCCTAATTTGCATGTAGTTTTAGCCCCAAGTATTGCTGCTGGAAACCTGCCCTCTTAAATCCAGTAACATTTTTCAGAATGCAAGGGGGTAAATTGCTCATGTATTCAAGAGAACATGAGTGTTTGTGTGTTGAGTTTTAAAAATTATTTCCACTCAATGCTCACCATATGAGAGCAAAGAACACACATTTCATGTATGGAAAGCAAAGAGGAGACCGGCATTAAGCATTCATTCAATGATTCTTCTTTAAACTAACACAATTTTTAAATGCGCTTCGTTCTGATGCTCAGTGCTCCAAATAAGGTATATACAAAATCAGACCACAGTTTGTTGAGCATGTCTGCAGTTCAGAATCACAGCTGACAGACATTTGTGACGCATCACAACGACCTATGCTGAACTCAAGATGGTTATGTGGTTGTAAAACTGACCCAAAATTGAGCATTGAAAATTATGCAGTAGGTCAATAGAAAACCTTGTTTTATTATTCAGATGAATGCTCGTTATATCCTCGCCCAAATGTCTTGTTCCAAAATTAATTAACATCAGATGGATTGAACAAGAAATGAAACTTGCTACAACTGTCCCCATCCTCACTAAGGATATCTTTGTTCAGACCCCTTCTGTTTGAAACATGGCTTCCCCCCAAAAAAAAAACCAAAAGTGAGTTTCTGCATATAATATACTCTTATGTGTTTTCCCCTATATATAGGTTTTCTGTAGCTATTACTGCAAACATCTGTTAAGCAGCTTCATCCTAAAAGTCTTCTCAGTTTGAAGAAGTGTGTGTAGCTTTATGTTTTCAATATTCGGTATTTGTTGTGCAAGAAATGGCATCTTCTGATTAAAATCTTTCTTTAAAAAAAAACAGCATCAGTTTGAGGGAACAAGTATGAAAAGTCTTAAGTGGGAGTTTTGTTCTATGATGCCACTTCTACAGTAATGGCTTCGCATCTTCCAGTATCTTGATCTGTGCAGGTAACATGTAAGGATCCATCCCTAAGAAAAAGAGAAAGCTAGTTCAATGTTTCTGACATCTGAAGCTGCAGAAAGTCTACATATAACTGGACACAATTTTTTTTATTACAATATTCCCAAAATTCAGCCATTAAAATTGTGTTCACCCATCATTCTATTTGCTGAAAGGAAGGGCTTCAATGAGCACTGATTCCATTTTTCCTACAAGAATAAAAACATATTGTGACAGAAGATACACTAGGATTCCTGTTGTAGCTCTGCTACAGCTGTCAGGAATTCCAGGAAAAAATCCCTACTGCCTAAAACTGATTGATTTCTTCCTTCCCAACTGACCTACTTTTCTCCTTGAAAAGGACCCAAGGTGGCTTACAACACTGAAGGGCAGTATGTAAAATTGGAGACAATAAATATACAACAGTTGTTAACACATTAAAGACAATAGTTAATACAGTAGGACTCCCGTATCCACTGATTCAGTTATCCACGGTTGGCAGAGGAAAAAATAATTCAGCAGCCACAAAGCAAGCTACTGTCACAAACAGCAGCCATAAAGCAAGCTACTGTCAGGAAACAGCAGTTTGGAGGTGGGTGGCCAGGTGTTCTCTCTTATCCATGGTTTTCATTATCCACAGGAAGGCCTGGAACCAATCCCCAGTGGATACCAGGGTCCTACTGTACTAAAAACAATGAAAGAGCACAGCTGTAGGAGGCATGATGAACTAGGCTATCTACAGACCCAAGAAGGAAGCCTCCCTGTTGATTAGGGCAAAGAGATTATACTTGGTAGCTCAGAAGAGAAACACCTTTTGAAGAGAAAATGCAAAGCAGTTCTGCCCAAATGTATCAGTGCCTTATCTATGGGACTATTATTATGTTGTAGCATATTGGAAGTAAATTCTATTACCAAGATCCAGTGAGAATGCCATCAAGCTCTTAGAGGCATAACCCTTCTTATTCTGAGCCAAAGAAAGAATATTTTGGAGTGAGTACCTTTTCATTGTGAGGACAGTTAGAATATCATGCGGACCATCTTCTTTGACATCTAAATCTTGGAGCACAATCTGCTTAAGAAAAAAGAGTTTTGTTTTTAACATCTGTTTTAGTTAGGTAAACAGATCACAGTAATCCAGTAGGACAAATAAGTGAAGGGAGGTGACTCAAAATACATTAGATAAAAGCACCAGAGCTATAATACACAGTACGGTAAACACATATTTGAAAAAAAAATCTAGAGGACAAAACACACTCAGGAATATTGTAAACTACTGTTAAACTAATTTATAAATTACAGACAAAACAACTTATTTTCTGAGTTTGGAACACAAAATTGAGGGGAAATCAATTATGCTAATCACCATTCAAAATGCTGCCTTCTAGATTTTTAAAAAGAGGTATGTTATGTACATACTTTAGTAACCTGTGTTACACTGCTCTCTAATGTAATGAAATTCCTTCCTACATGTTGGGACAATATGAGGTTGATGATACTGTAGTATATAAACACAAAGGAAGCCTATGGATGCTTCAGTTCCTTTGCCAAACATTTAATTCTGACACTGGCGTTGGATCCTTGTTAAATTACCTTGGGGCAATACAGCTAAGAGCTCTACTGCACCGGCTCCCATCCATTAGAAAAGTGGGAGGGACTCTCTCTTCATATTGTGGTACTCACACATTTGGCACTCATTAGTTACCTCATAAACTGAGTTTTAAATGCAGCTCTCCCTCTGTGAAACAAAGATGAAACTGCTTTGGCAGAAGGAAGCCTCCCTTGGATCTATTCCTTCTTCCCTCCGATGGATGACTCAACACTTCTCTGCTTTACAATCTCTACAGGGTCACACGGATTATACAGCAATTATCTTAACAGGGAAAAACCCCAAGAACTACTAAATGCTCACTTTAAGGTCTCTTCATCACCTCCTTCTGTAATGACTTGCACAAATATTTTAAAATAAGTTACTGAGTGCTCTGAATTAGTCTCCAGAGGGGAAAAGGATGGAAAAGCTTTGCACGTCCACTGTATGTGAAAACAAAAGTTGCAAGACTCTCGTGACTTCAGCCCTGCATACATCTACCTGGACACATTGGGGTTTACATATTTTATTATGATATATTTTTTTCAGTTTACTACTATTGTTATTGTTGTCATTGTTTTATTGTTTTCATTTCTGTTGTAAACCGCCCAGAGTTCCTCCAGAAGACGGGCGGAATATAAGTATTAAAATAAATAAATAAATAAATAAATAAATAAATAAATACTTCTAAGTGAACAGGCACTGGATCACATCACAAAACACCCAATGTGCTTTTCTTCACCTGTGCGAATTTGTCATCTTCTTTCACCAGGCTTTTCGCCAGGCTCTCATAAAGTTCTAGGCAGACCGAAGAGTTGCTTCCTGGCGCTTGCAGTGTATGTTGCCTTCTGGCTGGCAAAGGAGTTCCCAACGGAAACAGTACCATGAATGTGTCATCCCCGGATTCGTTCACCGCCTAGCAATGAAGAGAGATCGACAGCCTCAGAACATTTCAGAATTCTCACATAAGGGCATTAAAATCGTTGCAAGTACAGATAAAAAGCTATCACAGAGCTTCCACTTTGAAGCAGATGGTAAGACCTTAAATGTCTGTGTGCATTCATGCTACTACTGTAGTTAACTCCTATGTTTGCAGACAACACATCATTAATAGGTTGGGAGGTGGGACAAGACGACCCAGGGAGTTCCTTCCAACTCTTCAATTGTAAGAAGATGTCAATGTAAACGCAGATGTTTTAAATGTATCTTGAATTTCCACTTAATGTAAAAAAATGCCAATTTATGAATCATAGAGGCTAGCTACATGGGTACTGATCTGCTGCAAGTGCTAAAGATGGTGATCAAATGACAAAATAACCCAAGTGAACAAACTGGTGCCCAGAGCATTCCCACTTGCACATTTCTGAACCCCTCTCATGAGCTGCTACTTCTCTGGTGCAAAGTAGGGTTGTTTGAGTTTTGTCCATTTACTGCATGTGTGATTAATGGACTGAAAACAAACCTTCCAATATCACGAAGTAGCGCAGTAAGCAAGCCACTTCAGGATATCAGCAAACTGAACAGGGCCTTCAGCCAAGGCAAAGAGGTCTTGATTTAAAAACTGTCACTATCCTGAGTTGGCTTGCTTATTTAGTGACTTCATATAATATTAGAAATTCCAAATGGCATGAGCTCAAGATAGGGTCACTTGCCCCATGATATTTCTTTGGACAGGAGCATCACACCAAATGACACACCATACCTCTAGCAATCCTATTTAGCCCACACCAGCCCACTCCAGAAGAGCTCATTTATACAACCCCACAATTGTGCAAGTGTCTGATATAAGAAGATGTTTAACTTATCTGGGATTTTAAATGCTTTTATCTTCTATTCTAATTTCTTTCAGCCATCATTAAAAAAGACTACACTCCCTTACACAAGAACCAGATACGGACTCTAGAAAATAAGCAACTGTTATTCGAAGGCTCCAACTATCAATCTCCAGGAAATGACTCTGAGAATGAAGCTTTTGCTGCCTGGCCACACCTTCCGACTTCACACACCAGCCTACCAAGGGTGAAACAACCCACTGAAACCAGGATGTCCATGCAACCAACATTCTTACAGTTAATTGTTAATAATAATTGTTATTGTCTCTACTTATATACCACAATATAAATGCTACCCAATAGGACCCACGTCTCCATGGGGGATTGGTTCTGGGCCACCCCAGAGATAATAAAATCCATGGATAAGAGTGAATGCTCTTATCAGAGGGTGATGGCCGCCACAGCGGTGGTGGAGTGTCCCACCACAAGGAGAGGAAGCAAGGCGCCCCTCCCAAAAGTGAGTGGGGAAAGGCAGCGGGAGCAGAAGCACCTCTGGCAGCTCCCTCCCCAGCAGGAATAGCCAGCGGTGGAGGGCAGCACCTTGGATCTGGTGGAATGGAAGGCACGAAAAGGAAAAGTGAGCAGCCAAGTGAGAGACCGCGGCTCGCCGCCACCACCGCTCAGAGCTCACCACCACTGTGACCTCTGCAGCTTGTTGCCGCCCACGTCCACTGCGCCGCTGCCACAACCACAGCCACCCCTCGCCACCGTCCACAGCTCACTGCAAAAGCTTGCTGCTCCATGCTTACACCACACTGCTACATGGTGCATAGGGCTGGGCTATGCGGCAGAATGGCAGACCGGGCAGCACTTTGCCACCACTTTTGCACCTGGCACCCCCACACACACACCCCACTCGCCAACCGCGAGTGGGCGGTGTGAAGGCCATGTGGCAGACCAAGCAGCGCTTCGCCACCACTTTTGCGACTGGCACTTCACCATCCCTGCCACCCATGGTTAACTGATACATGGGTGCTACTGTACTCTACTCTTTGGGTAGATTGCCACATAGTTATGCAAATAAAAATTCTCCCCACCCGCAGCAAGCTGTGTACTTAGTATACTGACATCAGAAGGATCCAGCAAGTCAATCCTGACTTATGGTAACCCTTTCCAAAGTTTCCCAAAGAATATACACAAGTGGGTTCCTATTCCTTTTTTCAGGAGGTATCCTGGGACTATAAAACTTGTCCAAAGCCTCACAGGTTGGATCTATTCGTAAGAGGCACAATGGGGAATTGATCTACCAACCTCTGGCACTATAAAGCAAAGCAAAAAAGCAAAGTGTTCTGCTTATATACCACCCCATACCACTTTAAGTAGTCTCTGGGCGGTTTACAGTTTCATTACAGTATGCAGGCTACACATTGCCCCCCCCCCCCAGCAAGCTGGGTACTCATGTTACCGACCTCGGAAGGATGGAAGGCTGAGTGAACCTTGAGCCTGCTACCTGGGATTCAACCCCAGGTCGTGAGCACAGTTTTACCTGCAGTACAGGCATTTAACCACTGCGCCACGAGGCTCATATAGCTAGATATGTAAGCCACTGGGCTATCCAGACAGCTTTACAGTCCATTACTGTTGTTCATAATACTTTTGCCATTGCAATTGTTTGTTTGTTTGTTTGATTGATTTTTATACTACTCATCTAGCAGCAAGGCTAATCTGGGCAGTTTACAACAATATGCTATAGTGGTAAATAAAAATCAACAGTGGCATATTAATTAAATAAAAACAATATAAAAACAATAAAAACAATAAAAACAATATAAAGAAATAAACTATTAATTAAATTGGGCAGAGGCAGAACAGATCAAGGACAAGGCGGAATAGATCTTCGCATAGGAGGAAAATGGACAACAGGCTAAAAATTAGATTCCTTGGAGGATTAAGAACTAATCCATAAAAATCTATTCTTTTTACCTTCACCAAGATGTCTTTGGCAGAACATTCAACAGACAACATTTCATCATCCAAAAAGACATTCTCTTTCCCTAATAAGATCCCGGCCTCCATGGCTGCCCCAATGGGAATGACCTCATCTGGAGGAATCGAGTTCAGCAGTTCGACCAGTGGGAAAAGCTCTTTCATCATCTGCTGCAGTTTTGGCATGCGAGCAGATCCACCACAGAGAACAACCTACAAGTCAAGAAAGCATGAGATGGCAAACATCCGAGCCATTCCTTGATATGTCCAGTCTACAATCACAGAGGCCTCAGTTACATCTTGTCTGGATTCCTGCAAAGAGGGATTGGAAGAGTTTTCGGAAAACTCAGTGGCTCCTCGCAGGCTTGGAAATCCACTACCCAGAGGAGCAAAGTTGTTCCTCTTATCCTCCTATCACCAGGCAAACACTTTCCTTTTCAGATAGGCTTTTAAACAAGCAGCAAGAGTTGAGGGAGCACTCTATAAAATTTAAGTATTTTTAAACATTTTAAAACATGTTTTTAAAATACTAACCATGTTTTTAAAATTCTTTTAAGCTCAGGTAATGTTTAATTGTTCTTAATACATTTTTGTTTAGTATTTTTAACTCTTGTACAATTTTAATTGTGTGCTGCCTTGGATCCTTGATGAGGGCAAAGGCAGCATAAAATAGTATACATAGTAATATTTTAGAACATTCAAAGAGTAGTTTGCATCTTCTCTCTCTCTCTCTCTCTTTATATATATATATATATATATGCACACACACTAGAGATGGGCACGAAATGAACAATTTTTCATTTCCGTTTTCAGTTTTTCGTTCCGTTACGTAACGAAACAACAAACGAATTTTATCTCTAAAATGAAACGAAACGAACAGAAACACCGGGAATTTTGTCGTGCGTTTTGTTTCCGTTACTGCAATATGAGTGAATTGCTTAAAATCCTTTAAAAAAATCACAAAAAATGAAATAAATGGTAACAAAATGGTAACAAACGAACGAAAACGAAAACAAATTTTTTTCAAAAATTCATGAAAAACGGAAACAAACCAAAATGGACCCGACAAACAACAAACGAAATGCAATTTTTTTATTCGTCCCCATCTCTAATACACACACACACACACACACACACACACACACACACACACACACACACACACACACACACAGATTTTTGAACTCAAGAAACCTTCGCCATAGCTAAAATACAAACAAAATTATTGCCTTCTTACTTTGTTGATATTGTCTGCTGTGAGCCCAGCCTGCTGCAAGACCTTTCTGATGGCTTCTATGCATTTGTTAAAAAGTGCAGAGCAAATCAGCTCAAATCTAGCCCTGTTGTGTTGAGAAAACAAAAAGGACAACAGGAAATCTTAAGCCCATACTTTGCCTTTCCCAGGAAACATTCATTAGCAATGTCTGGTGTTGGGTTTTCTTGATTTGCAGGACTCCCAGAAACTGTTTTTGGGAGAATCCTGGCAATGGCTGTCCAAAACCATGAAAATGCACCCCTGCAGAAACCTGAGACAAAATCGACACAGCAGAATTTTTTGTAAGACAAATGGAGCCAAACCTATATATGATTTTCTTTTAGCTGAAGCAGAAGCACACCAACAACTGCCAGCATGCCATACAATCCACTACTTATGTATATTTTTAAGTGCTCAAATTTGTATTTATAAGACTTATATGCGGCTCTCTCATTCTGCCTTCAGAGCAAAATCCTACTGTGTTTTTAAACATCAGCTGGAAATTGTTGCAAGCAAAGAAGCTAGCCAAAGTGTTTGCTGTTTCTCCCAAAGCTACTTAACTTGCAGCAATTTGTAATGGAGGTTTACACCAGCTACATCACCCTAGTGGACATAGGATTTTCACCACTCACCAGCAACATAGGAAAATAGGGAGAAACAGGTGCCAAATTCACCAAAGTTAATCTTCAAAATGGCTCAGTTAGGAACTCCCACATTTTTCCATCTATAAGACTCTGCCATATACTAGATGCCCCCACTTTTAAGATCCCAAAATAATAAAATTAATAATCCTCTTTGTGTTCTCCTCCTCCTCCACCACCACCACCCCGCAGTTTCCTTTCATCTCAGTGTTCTCCTTTCCACTTTGGTGGGGTGGAGAACTCAAACTGACCTTACTGTTTCCCTCTTCTGTGGTTTCTTTTTCTATTCTATTCAGCCATGCCTTCTTTTCAGCATGAAAAGGCATTTCTTAATGGGCTGCTTGGACCTGAGCCCTTCCCTGCTAAAAAGACAGCCGATTCTGCAAAAACCAAACCACAGATGAGGGAAACAGCAAGGTCAGTTTGGGTTCTCCTCCACCCCCACCCCTCAGGAAAGGCTTACTTCCGTGTGTACAACACCCCTTAATTTTCAGTGTCATGATTTTAGAAAAAATAGCTTTGTATATGTAAGGAAATAAGGAGGATGGGACATAATGTGATTCTCTAACATGTAATATTTACTTTCTATTCTGCATTACCTAAGGTATGAAATATAGTCATAACAATGCTCTTAGAGCAGAGAGTAGTCAGCTACCATCGGACAGTTACAAGCACGTGACATATGGAAGCTTCGGAGAAGACAAGGAGGAGAGGCAGAAGCCATGATTTTGCTGAGGATCACTTTTAACAATGATGCTTGCTTCAGTTAAGTAGAGTTAGGATTAATTTAGAATAGTCAGAATGACTCAATGTAACCAGTCAGAGAGAATAACTTAGCTTCTTTATTGTTTTCTAGGGAAACAAGTCCATATCTTGGGTCTCATAAATATTTTGGTCTTTTTTGAATCTTTTTTGCAAGTACAACTTTCTTTTGTAACTTAGTCTAGAAATAAATCTTTTTAAATAGATGGCCTCACGAAGTATTTTGTTTTGAAAAATAACCCAATCAAAAGTGGGTAACGCCTCTAAAATGTTTTGCCTTAGAGAGAAGAAAATCTCTGTGTTTTGACCATCACCAGTAATTGATCCTTTTGATTTACCATGCAGTATACACTGAAAAACACGGTAATTTCCATTTTACAAAAAGCCACTGCATCTAAGCAAAGCTATCGTGTAACCTTTTATACACGCTGAGAAAACAACACACTATGTTTCACAGAACTTAGAATTCCAAACTACCGATGCTATAAACAAAACTATCATATGCTTTTATCATCTACCCAATGAGGCATTATTACATAGAGCCTAAAGTTGATACTTAAGTTGCAAACAAAATAAAACTGTACACCAAGAGACTATGTAAAATTGTGCCTACCTGGAAACATTACAGTCAAAATCCAGACCATCATACAAGGAGTCAACAAAGCAGTTTGCACTCCCCAGTGTTGATAATGAATGCTTTGCAACTTCAGCACTGTTCATTAGCTTCATCATGGCCCTTGGGTTTTCTCGTACATCATATTTATACAATCTGTTTTTTAAGAGGAAAACACACGAACATTTCCAGAAAATCTGCTTAGTAATACTAGTGCTGTCACTTGTCCTACAAAGTAGAAAAATTAACTGGCTCCTACATTTTTTATTACACTATATAATCATTATAACCGTGAAAGTAAGTACTGTATATAGGCTTGCTGGGGAGAAAAGTCACTTTAAAATTTAAATATAGACAAGCTACAAAGCCACAAGTCATGTGATGTACAAAGAAAAAAACAGAAGGACCTTACATTTCATTTTGCTGCAAACAATATAATTTAGAAATGCTTTTCTTTGGCTACTATGTGCCCGTAATCATACTGCTTGCCATGGAACACATTAAGACAAAAACACTAATTATTTATGGTCTGTAAAAAAAAACAACCACTTTTTTACAAAATATCTAATGCCTGTTATCTAGAGGCAGTTCTTACACAGAGAACTAAGCAAACTGTTCTTTCACCCTAAAATAAATGAACAACAGACTTCAAATTTGCAATAACATTTTTCCCTGCAGCATCTGAATCACTACTTGATGACTTTTGCTATGACTTTTGAAAAATATATCAGATTGGGTGGTTCCATATGCTTTTAATTTGTTGTAAACCAACCAGAAAGTGGGTACACTATGGGATATCATACAAACCTACTTACCTATCTACCTACTTAGTTCAAACTTTGCTGATAAGCTTCCTAAAAAAGGAAATGGCCTACTTACGTGCCAATTATGAAACATCTTTAAAAAATTCTAGAGCACTTACCTCTGAAATTCAGATGCTAAATGTTGTGCTAAGGCCTCAGTGAAACAGGTACCGCCTATGCTGTCATCTGTGTTTGTGGAAACTACACGATACAATCCACTGTTGACTTCCATAACCGTGATAGAGAGAGATGTCCCTCCAAGTTTGTACACTAACAAATTGCTTCAATGTGTAGCAAGAAAAATAATAAACTAAGATTAGTGGACTTTTTGCCCCATTAGCAACAAAACTAAAAGCTTTAACAGCAAATTTTCGCAATTGCTGGAAGAACTGTCTTCTAAATTCCATTTTATACATATTACAAAAGACAACTTTTAGACTGAGATTGCAGTTGCTCACTAAAACAATTGTCTGGAATTTACCCATTTCACTGGGAAAGATTCCAATGTTCCCATTTACAAACAAAAAGTATCAGAAGAACCTTGAAAAACAATTGCCTCAGATTTTATACATAAATCAGAAAATTTACCTATCGCCTACAGATGAGGAACTCAAGACACTTGTGTTCTGAGATATTTCTCTGTGTCCTAACACCTGGAAAACTATATTGGACAAGAATCAAGTGAAAGTTGCCCAACACGAGCACACCACATGAAAACCACCTAAAACAGACATGTCCAAACTTCGGCCCTCCAGATGTTTTGGACTACAACTACCACAGTCCTTTGCCACTGGAAATATAGGCTTGGAATTCTGGGAGTTGTGGTTCAAAACATCAGGAGGGCTGAAGTTTGGACATGCCTGACCTAAAAAGAATTCAGGAACATGTGAGAATCAGGAACAGTTCTTCCCAGAATTTTCTGCCAAAGGCGCTTATTCTTTGACTTGGTCCTGTCTGTGACCAGAACAGACTGCTCGAACCTCAAAGTTCTTCACTAGATGTACTGAAGACTTCCCTGGCCAGGTAAACCTGGCCAAAGAACAACAGGTCAGAGAAATCTCTGGCCCTGGGGGTGCTACCTCCAAAATAATAATCTGCAATACAGATATTTCAGCATCATTTCTCTACACCCAGAGGAACTATGACATGTACATATTACTAATAACTATTAGTAGTTATTAGAAAGCTACACTTTCTATGTCGTTAATCTCAACTTCTTCCAGAGTTTCACTGGATTTTTGAACTATACTACTATATATTCAATATGCAATATTAAGCCACACTGAACTGAGTTTAAGCAAGGCACTGTATTGTAAATAACCATAACTCCATGTACTGCCAATCATGTAAAACTGAGGCTATCATACCAAACACTTTTACTATGCAGAAAATCTTACTTTTACACAAGAACCAGGTAAGATTAGACTTTTAAAGATGTCTGAAGGGTTGGTTTTTTAAAAAAACAAAACACCTTTTTCCACTGGGTGAATCTTGTCCAATTCCATAAGCCAGTAGAGCTGCAGAAGGTTCATGTATCAGCCTAAGAACATTAAGACCAGCTGCAATAGCAGCTTCCCTGTGATAAAGATACAATGTTGAAATTAGCGTCTCATTTCTCATGATTGTCTTGAACTGAGACAAAGATGCCTCCCTTAAAACTGTATAGCTAAATCTAAACAACTAGCGTGTCATGATAGAATTATGTGTGGTTTTCTATGTTTTCTATGTATACCGCCCAGAGTTCCTGTTGGGAAAATCGGTCATGGTATAGAAATATAAAAATAAATTAACAATAAATGATCCTTCTCCCATAACAAGAAACACTTGGAGCACTCCAAAGAAACAGGTTACTTTAAAAACTATATAAGTGTAGTACCAGAAAAACAAGGGTGCAACATAAAAAAACCTTACAGATGTTCAACATATACAGTAATATACCTCAGTTTATAAATGCCCCGGTCTACGAGCATTTTGGAACACGACCAAAAATTTCAGAACACATGTGTTCCGGTTTATGAGCTTGTCTTACAAAATAAGCACTGGTGCACCGAGGGGACCTTCACCCACCACCGCTGTGCCCAGGCAGGGCACCACTACTGCCTCTGCTCTGCCCAGGTAGGCCCTTCCTGTCGCCACGCGCATGCCTAGGCATGTCCTTCCCACTGCTGTGCACATGTGGCCGCCATTTCCACCACCGCACTCACGCCTTAGCAACCAATCCTGTGGTTCTACTGATTTACAATTATTCTAAACCTTTTATTTCAATCTTATGAGGTACCCTAGATCAGGGCTGTCCAACTTTGAATAGCCTGCTGCCTACCTGCCGCTTCTGTAGCCCCGTGTGTGGTCGACAGCAGCAGAGGGTCGGGGGCAGGGTCGGGGTGACAGCAGGGGGTGGGGCCGAGGGGGATGGCGGCACAGGTTACTTTACAGTTATGAAAGGGGGTCACGACTCAAAACATTTTGGGATCCACGGCTCTAGTTGAACACATAAGGTAGTTGAGTTGTGCATGTGCACCTAGAGTGATGGAGTAATGATGCCCTAGCTGTTGCACTTTGTGGCTGTGGTACACATGTGCCTTCCTGTGGTTGTTCACTGCAGCAGCAGGAGCCCATAGGTAAGATGGAAAGAAGTAAGAGGCATTCCTAGAAAGGTAACAGAAGAGAGTTCCAGTGCTTGGGAAGGGATTGGACAGCCATGAGTGTGTTGATCTTTGTATGTATTTTCTTTGTATGACTGGGTTGGCAAAGGCTGTGAGTGAGAAGGCAAGGTGGGCCCAGGGTGGGTTGCTGGGCCTGCTGCCGCCATTGGAGCCGCTGCCGCTGCCGCTGGAGAGGGCGAGTGAGTAGGTGGGAATTCCCCCCCCCCTGCACAGGGGACCTGGCAGGCGACCCCTGAAGGCGCAGCGGGCGACTCGTCACCTGCGGTCGACGTCTTGGACAGCCCTGCCCTAGATATTACTACCAGATATATTTTTATTTCTGAAAATAGATTTCCCAGTTCAACCCAAAATATCCAGTCAGTTTTAAAGAGATTCCTGTGTTATTCTGTTTCAACATGGAAGCAAAATGTTCTGCCACGTGTGAGCCCAAATATTTTAGTGTGAGTTTAAATGGATCGTTATCCAGTTTAAATGGATCGTTATCCTTCAAAGCTCACGCTAAAATAAAACTGCCAGTCAAAAAAGGTGATAGAAGACTAGCACTGTTGTGATGTTTTGTTCACCCTCTATTTGTTCTTTGTCACATACCAGTTACACTGAAAATGTTTACTAAAAAGCAGCCTGGAAATAGTACTCACCCAAGGGCATTCTTCTGGTTTTCATCAAAGTCAAATGGTACTGTAATAACAGTATCATTGACATCTGAACCCAAAGCAGACTGAGCAGTTTCTACATACAAAAAGACAGAGGAATGCATAAAAGCAAGATCACTTTATGCAAGCATTTATAACATTTTAAATTCCTAGAAAGCCCACCCACTTCTGAATGTGGTACCTTTCATTTTACTGAAGATCAACTTTGCAACATCTTCTGGGGAAACCAGCTTCCCATCTATTTCATAACTAAGCTTTCCAGTCTTTTCAACAATCTATGAATTAACAAAAGATGAGCAAACATAAATCTCCATCATCTTATTTGAAATCAAATATCCCCACAAGCTTTCGTATTTCCAATATTATTTATAATGTAAATATGGTTTCATTTGCTCATAAAAACCTGCAGATTTGTTGCCTGAGTAAGGGCTTCATTCCCTCTGCATTACATAGAAACTCAAAATCACTGTTCACAAGTATAGACCTAAAGTTTAACAGCACCTTAACTGAAGAAGACCACAACAAACCTCAGAAAAATGCAAATTAACAAAAGATTGTCCCGGGCACTTTGTAAGTCATAATGGCTCATGAGCACCCAGTAATTCCTAGCCCAACTGGCCAGCATCACATCCAGGCTATAGCCTTTTAGTTCAGCTGATGTCAGAAGGTGCCCCCTGCCCATGTGGCATTTAAAAGGAGGGGAAAGAAAGGGAGACTCAGAGGAGAACACAGCAAGCAGCCAGGTGTGACAGATGGACTACCATGTGTATTTTATATGAATCTATGGGTTCACAAAGACTTTGTGTTTATGACTACTTATAACTGTGTTGTTTTAATGTAATGTTTGTCTGTTAATGCTGTAAGATGGCCCTCAATTCCTTGTTCTCAAATACTTGAACATGTCTTAACTGTACTGGACTGTATATTATCCCTCATTACTGTAAGCTGCCTTGGGTCCTTTTCCAATGAGAAAGATGGGGTAAAAATACTCTAAAATAAATAAATAAATAAATAAATAAATAAATAAATAAATAAATAAATAAATAAATAAATAAATAAGAGGCAACAAAGATGGAGAGATGAAAACAGCTATTCCCTCAATTTTTATATTTATCATTTTTAAACAAATGTGATCCAGTCTGTGGTTCCCATGCCTTAAACACATTGTGAGGAAATAAAATAAAAGCACAGAAAAACTGGGGGAGAAGGAAAGGAACAACTCTTGTAAGAGCTCCTGAGCATTCTGACTATAGCAAAAAGCATCTCATCTTCCCTCAAAGCAAATTTGGCACTGGGAATGTGCGAGCCTGGGTACAGGTACACTTGCATGGTGATGAGTGGGTGAAGGAAAAGGGGAGAAAAAGAAGACGGCCAATGTCAGAGGCAGCTGGAGCAAGGAAGGAATTATAAAAAAGTCTTCTTGTTTGGACCTTCAGGATCAGCAAATTCTACCTGAAATAAATGGCGCTATGTAGAAACCATCTTCACTTGTAAAGCTGAATGCTCCACATTACCATTTTATGACAGGGAGGGCTCATTTATTTCCATTTCCGCAGGTTTCATTTTGCCCCCTAATGCCAATCAAAAGACACTTAAGGATAGAGTGTTTGAGAGCCTCTGTCAAAGTGAAAGCCCCTTTGTAAACTCCTGCTCTAATCATATTACTTCTTCAGATCAGTAAAATGCAGTGACTTGAAAGTGTAGGTTTTGGGATGAGAAACTCAAAGCAGTCCATGAGATGTTGTTGGCTTGCACTTTCCACCATCCCTAAGCAATGGATTTCCTAATGGGAGATGCTGGGAGATTAAGAATTTAAAATGGTCTGGAGATCCACAGGTTCCTCACTCCAGTATCTGAATTACAATTAGGAACTCTTACACACACCCATCAGCAAAATCCTATGTGCACAACACATTTCTGAACAACTGTAAAAACAAGTGGGCAGCAATATTATTTGGAAAGATGCTACAGAGATAGCAAAAAATGCATTATTTATGGCAGAGAAAAAGTAAAAAGAGCCTTACTGAGCATTTACTGTCTGCAATATACTTTTCAGCCTGAGGATCTCCACAGCTATTAAAACAAGCAAAATGAGAAAGCACTTTAGATGTATTGAACTAGAAGCACAACACATTTTTTACATTTTCATTATACTGGAATCACATTTCAGGAAATTCTGCTTCATTCTCCCATTTCAACATGGTGAGTATTTCTGGACAAAAGGCACTGAAATGATTGTTGTTTGTGCCATAAGTTGCACACATAGCAGGACCACTGGTGATTTGGACAGGGAAGTTCCATTGATCTATTGGGGCTACTCAAGTTGCAACTTACTAGACAAAGCAACAGGATTTCTATCTTTACTTACACACACACACACACACACACACACACACACACACACACACACACACACACACACACACACACACACAGTGTGAAAAGCCAGGTTTTTATGCAGACTTTCTTCAGTGTCTTCCACTACTTGGAAAAAAACCAGCTAACTTTCATTCTATAAGACCACCCAGTTAAATCCCAGACTAAGTGCCCAAATAAAGTTCAGTTGTTTTCCATACCTTCTCCCAAGAAGTTGCTTTACTTTCACTACTGTGTTGGAAATATTCCTTACTCGGTTTTGTTTTGCTGCCAAACCAACAACCTGCGAAAAGAATGATTGGAAAATCATCGTTTTAAAATAAATAAATGTATTCCTTAGGTGTCCACTGAAAAAAAGATTACTACCTCTTCGTTTTCTGAAAATGCAACAACAGCAGGAGTCACTCGGTCCCCAGCATCATTGGCAACAACATCTGCACGGCCGTCCTGAAGGAAAGCAACAAATGCACTGAGTGTAACTACCATGGACAGAGACATGAAACCTACAGTAGTAAGGTTTATTACCTTCTCTAGCCCCATTCCAAAATAAATTAAATATTTTCTCAAAGTTGAGAAATACCCCTCTGTCTTTTGAATACATGCCAGAAAAAGCAGTAAGAAAATTGTAAATAGTGACAAATAATACTCAGAGTAATTATTCACTACAACTCTTCAACTCTTTATACACGGACTAATCATTTATATTTTGGCATTCAAAAATCAGTGAATTATTCAGGTCTATGACCGTGTAACAATAAAGTAAGTAAAATAAAATATTCCATTCGAAGCATAATACCCAGACAAATCAAAAATACTTCACACCTTCACCACCAAGGCCAACAACCAAAGCTAACAACCAATACTTTATGGGTTTCAGCACCTTAAACTACTGTTCACCTTAAGGCTGTTGAGACTTACCTAACAAGCCTATTCAGACCATTGTTCATCTTATGAGCCTATTTCAGACCAGGATGACAAGAGGTCACAGCGTAATATAAAATGGAGGACTCCCAACTAGCTTTCTTCAAACTAACAAAGCTCTCTGGATGAGCAGCGAAACGTTTCACTCTCTCAAACAGAAGTCCAGTTGCCATGACTCAACTTCCAGAGAATCCTTTGGTTATTCAAAACAAAGTACTGTACCATGAAAGTACCCAAGTAGGTATACCCAAGTAGCTGTGCATATAATTACAAACCCAGTGTAACAAATGATATACCCTGTTTCCCTGCAAATAAGACCTCCCCAAAAATAAGCCCTAGCAGGATTTCTATGCATTTATTAAATATAAGCCCTACCCTGATAATAAGACCCAGTGATGGGCGTGGCTATGGTTGTGTGCAGGGCTGACATTCAAGCATATTATACTTAATAAAATAAGACATCCCCTGAAAATAAGCTCTAGTTTGTCTTCTTGAGAAAAAAATAAATATAAGACAGTGTCTTATTTTCAGGGAAACATGGTAATACATTTTTAAAAAGTGGTCAATGTATTATCCCTGATTCAAAGAAAAGAGAAAAAGGTGTAGCAAATCATGAACCAAAAGATACTTAAGTGACATGGGGGGATGATAATTTAACATGGCTTCTTTCAAACTGGTCTTGTGTAGTATGCATACACAGGCCCCTGAGAGAAACCAAAGGGCTCTATCTAAATAATGATAAATCAGTCAGGGCATGAATTTCTCCCTTTCAGCAAAGTATTGTTGGGGGGGGGGGGACAACTAGCTGTTTTACAGTTAACACACTCATTTCCACTTTGTATGAGACTTTTATCAAGAACTCTGAAGAAAAGTGACTACACACCATTTTTGTAACTCAATGAAGTCCTGCAATCCTCCTCTTCCTTCAGACTTTAAATAAAGATGAATAATTAAAAAATTACTAATTACTAAAAATTACTAACAACCGCCACCTCAGAACTGCAGAGCTGTAAGGGACCCTACGGATCATCAAGTCAAGGAGGCACAGTGGCCACTCAGACTCACAGCCTCTGGAACCGCTGCCTGAGCCACCGAGCTACTGTATCTTTTTTTAAATAAAGCAGTCTGAATCACTTGATAGCTCAATAGCAGGGGTCCTCAACCTAAGGCCCCGGGGCCGGATGCGGCCCCTCAAGGTCCTGAATCCGGCCCCCAGACCAATTGCAACCCCCCCACCTACCCCCTGCTTTGCGAGTAAGCCAGCCTCCGCAGCTGCTTCTATTGCTGAGGCAGTTCAAAGCAGTGGGCTATGTCGCTTCTCCCACTTCCCCCAACTACCACCCAGATGATCAGCATGCTGGCTGGGGGCATTCTAAAGTGGGAGGGCTACGGCAAGGTCCCTCACTCCCTCCCCCCCTTTTCCATGTTGGCGCTTTTTTTTGGACTGTGATCCGGCCCCCAGTGGTGTCTGGGAGTGGTGGACCGGCCCACTGTTTGAAAACTTTGAGGACCCCTGCTCAATAGCAATGAAGATGAAAAAAATTAACAAGTCAGGTTCCCCTGAAACACATTTTCAAAAGCAAATACAGTGGACCCTCGTATAACAAAGGGTTTGTATAACATAACATCTGTACAACATAAAAATTCTGGAGATAGGGGAAATTTGCATAACAGAATTGCCTATGGGGCGAATCCGTACAACATAAAATGGTCGTGATTAGGGATTATTCCATTTTCAATGCATTCCTATGGGAAATTTGTATAAAGGAAATTTTGCTTAACAGAATTTCATTTGGAATGAATTAATCCCTTTATATAAGGTACCACTGTATTCCCAAAAGACATGTATCTGATGTAACCACCCAGCTTCCTGCCTACCTAACAAATAAGGTTGGGTTAATCTCTGTGATATGATTGCAAACGTTTTTAAACTAAAAGGATCTTTGGAGTTGCATTTCCAAGATTCTTTCTCTCCCAGAAGCAGTAATACCTTTTCCTGCACCTATGTGTGCAACTAAAATGTTCAAAACCACTAGACAGATCCCTCCCTATCAAAACCACTCTGGGACCTCTAAGCAAAGTATAAAAATGGCATTTGTCTCCTTTCCTCCCTGAGAAGCAAAGCGACTTAAGTCAGTGGTGGCCAAACTTCGGCCCTCCAGATGTTTTGGAACACAACTCCCACAGTCCTTTGTCATTGGCAATACAGTTCCTGTACATAAGGGCATGAGGCAAGGATGTATCTTAGCCCCAACCTTATTCAATCTATATATTAATGGTATTGTTGAGAGTTTATCCAACGTAGATTTTCACCCACCCAAGCTGGCATCTCGCCCAATTCCTATACTTCTGTATGCAGATGATGCTGTGCTTTTGTCAACCTCGTGTGTTGGGTTTAGAAGGCTCCTGAGAGCTTTCTCCTCATACTGTACTCAGGAATGTTTAGAAATTAATTATACTAAAACCAAAATAATGGTTTTTGGCAGGAGGAGAATTAAACATAAATGGTCCCTTAATGGTCACCCAATTGAACAGGTCCAGCAGTATAAGTACCTAGGTATAACATTTCAGTCATCTGGTGCTTGGTCCAATACAGGCTTGGAATTGTGGGAGCTGTGGTCCAAAACATCTGGACTAAGTGGACAGAAATGTGCTTCCTGAAGTGGAGAGTCAAGTACATTCACCGTGAAGTTTCATCGCGGCAACCACACAGGGACCGTCCCCCGCAAGGAAGCCGCAGGTGGTTTTTTTGCAACGACATCCTCCGGGTCTGTTTTTCAAACTGTTTCTTAAACAAACAAACAAAAAAAACCCCAAAACAGGCGATTCTCTCAGTTGTCTGCTGCAGACGTGCACGCCTGTGTATCTGCGTGTCTGAACTTCTTCTGGGACCTGCTTTGAAGAAGGGTAATTGACGGCACCCGAAAGCTTGCAAGGTTCCTTTTTAATTTTTAATAATGGCCTATGAAGGTCTCGGCTGTAACCTATTTTTGCAATTGTGTTTGTGATGGCCACGCGGCTCAACCCGCTTCTTGCACCATCATCCTCCGAGTCTTTTTCATATCGTGTTTTCAATCCAAGGTGGGTTGGATTCCAGTTCCCATCAGCCCCCGGTAACAAGAGGGCGAGAGGGTGCTGGTAGTTCACTAGGGAGACCGCTAGGAAGGCTCTTAAAGCGCTCCTTGACGCGCGAAGGGTTTCTGTGCCTTGAGATTAAGGACCCTCCCGGTCGCCCCTCGGCGGGGTTTCAAGGCAAACGGGGCATCCTCCGCCCACCATTCCTCCTTCCCTCGCCGGAGCCATACCCGGCAGCCACACCCCGAAAGCCCGCGCGCCATTCTGTACCTTATAGACGGCGGCGCACGCGCAGGTACTGCCCAGGTGGATCCCGATGGCCGCCATGGAGACCGTCCCCGCCAGCCGCCCGGCCACCCAGCGCCACGGGGAGGCAACGCGGCCGGGCCCCCCTTCCCTACCCACAATGCCCTTCGAAAGAGCCCAGCGCCATTCCCCCTCCTTCCGTGGCGGAGAACGCCGGAGGGCGGCACCCAATCAAAACTCGGGAGTTTCCACGACGTCACCAAGCCCAGAGCTTGGGCGGCTCGGACCCTCTCCCTATCACCGCCGAAAGCCCGCCCCAAGGGGGCGTGGCCTCGGGAGATTCCTCGTCCGCGGGGGGAGGGGGGGCTGGTGGGGGGGGAGGTTGCTGCAACCATGGGGCCGCCTTCTCGCCCCTTTTCCTCTTGCTCTTTCGCCGCCCTCCTGGCCCTCGCCGCGCTGTGCGTCGCCCCCCGGGCTGCCTGGGCCCTTCATCCCAGGCGCTCCGAAGCTCAGTGTGAAGGTGAGGGTGGCTTCCAACCGGTGCATGGCCGGCCATGGTGACCGCACTGCCTGCCTCTCCGTCTTGACGCATCGCACCGCGTCGTCTCGGCCAACTAACACCCGTGGCTGGAGAGCGTCCCGGGAGTAGGACTGGGCTGACGTTGCCTCCGAAGGCTTGCGGGCGTGGCATGAAAACGGATTTTTAAAAAGTGCTTTATCGTGTGTTGCCGTGGTCAGTTTTGGTTTTCCAGCCGGATGTGCAAGAGCGTAAAGCTCCAGTTGTCTCCAGTTTCATGATATGCTGCCCAGTCTCCTTCTCTATAAAGGAGTGACCTCCAAAATGGCCCGAGCACCGCTGAGTTGTTGTTTTTCCAAACTTCTTCAATCCATCTTATATGTGGGCCGCCGCCTTCTTGCTTGCCTCCTGCTTGCTTGCTCCTTTCAATTTTCATAGCATGTCTTTTCCCAGCAGGCTTGCCCCTCTTGCCCTAAGAGCCTCTGCACAGAATCATAGTTCAAAATACCCAGAGTGGTGTAACGAATCGAGGGATGGGCTAGGGCTAGGGAGACAACAAGTCATAGAAAAAAAAAAAAAAGTGGGTTGAGCCAGGCTAGGTGATACCTTTATTGGTCACTACTTAAACAAAAAAGGTAAGCTGAGCTTTCATAGCAAATTGCTATCTTTATCAAAGCATTGTACCAACAATGCAATCTTGATAGAGGAGTAGTCTATCAGACCTGAGAATCTTTTTGGTGAGATGGAATACACCAGCTGATGGTATCAGGAGGCTGTCTGGTGTTAAGACTGCTTCAAAATCCTGGATAGGGTTTAACACCCAGCATATCAAACAAAGCAGCATAGTTCTTGATCACCTCCCTTCTTCCCACCCTCAGTTTGGCTCTGTCAAGACTACAAGTCCCTGCTGGCTTGAGGGAATGGGGGGGGGGGTGATACAAAAAGCATGTGTTCCATTTGAAAGTTGGGGGAAATTTAGCAAAACTCACTAGGAATAATCAGGGCCAGATTAAAAAAGAAGCATTTTTACCTATTTGCTGCAATCCAGGCCTATGGTGTCAAGAATGTGCCTCTTCATGATACATAGGGAGGGTGGCTCTTTTGGTAATCTTCATCAACAGGACCCCATACACAATTCAAGTCAGGGGTGATGAAAGGCCAAGGCAGATTTTTTTGAAATATCTCTCCCGTCAGTGCCAAGAGGCAGGATCCCGGCTCTAATCTGCGAGAGACAGGTTGGAATTAACAGGCCCTCCAGATGTTTTGGACCACAATTCCCACAGTCCTTTGACATAAGTCTAAGATGAGCATTCTGGGAGTTGTGGTCCAAAACATCAGGAGGGCTGATGTTTGAACATGCCTCCTGACATAAGGGAACTTCACTTCCAAATGTGAACTGAATATAATTATTGTAGTTTTTGATCTTGCTTCCTGGCTTCTAGGGATACACTCACAAAGGGGCTTTTTCAGGGGTTGGTTATGCTCACAGGTGGCCTACTGTGATCCACATCCTACCTACCTGCTTTCCCAGCTACTTCACTGCTCCCAATCTCGTGGAAAAATCAAGGAGTGAAAGAAGCTCCCTTCCCTGGGACAAGGGCAGTTTGGTGTGGTTGTGTCACTTGCCCAAACACCCTGCACCTGGCTGGCCTGGGAAGCAGCTTCGCCTTACTCATACTACTCCAGAAAATAGTCTTTATCATTGACAACACCCCACCCAAGAAATATTTAATATAAAGAAAGTGAAAAGAAGATCTAAACATTTGGCTTACCAAGCAACAGGATGGATTTGATTTAAAAAAAAATAAAATCAGATATTTTTGGATGATTTAAATAAAATTCATTTTCTGTGAATTATGTTTTAAATCAAGTTTGGGCTTTTTAATCCACTCTGCCAAGTAACATATATGTGGCTGTTGTCCCTAGGCCAGGCCTTCGAGTTCTTTGTGAGAGTCGTCCACTTCAGAGATGCAAAATACAGCTGTTTTCTTTAACTAAAAAAAGCTCTCAGCTCTTACAGCCATGATGGCAATGGCCACAATGAGAGTAGAATTTCAGAAGCCATTAAAACAAGTTACCACTCTCTGCTCCAGCACCTGACATACCAACTTTCACATCAACTCATCCATTTATAGCTAATGAACCTATGCTGATGTGGGGCACTTAAGAGGACCTCTTTTCTTCTGAGGTGGGCAAGTCTGACTTCTTTGGACCAAAGGAGCTGTGGATGTGAAAGGCTGAGACAGTGGGTGCCTGGAACGTGCAGGAAATCTGCCTAGGAATGACTGCTCTTAGTGGTGGAAGGGATTTATTTTATTTATTTATTTATTTGGATTTCTATACCGCCCATCTAGCAGTGAGGTCACTTGGGGTGGTTTACAATTAAGGAATACAGTACAATGCAAATAAACTAAATAATTCATACAATAAAATAAACATAAAATACAGTACAGTAATATAATAAAAATAAAATTAACATAAAGTGACATAAAATAGTGGATAAGTGTTATTGGCGGGCAAATAACTTAAAATTGTGTTTTAATGGATGAGCACTGAAGTTACATTATATTTGAGGGAATGCCTGCTTAAATAGCCTAAGTTTTTAATAGTTTTTAAAGGCAACCAAAGAGGGGGCCAGGCAGAAACTTTTCCTAAGTTTCTCTCTCTGGGTGTCAGGTTGCCAAGGTATCCTCTAGCAGTGACAAAATCCTCTGCCCCAACTACCATACACTTGTGATTAGTTTGTTGGTTTCAGCCAGAACATATTTCAACATTGATTCTGAATGTCTTCTGGGAAATCTGATTATGAGAGACCCAAGGAATCAGACATACACATCTGAGTAAAAACTTCATGCAGAACATGCAATCCCCCTGTGCATATTTAAGAAGCAATCAAAAGTGTGGCTTTTAGGGAGGTTTTCCACACTGACCCAAGGTGCTCACTCCTTTTCATCCCCTTAGTGCCATGTTTTTTTTAATGTTGTTAATGGTGGTTTCTTATTGTTTTTACTGTTTTTGGTACTGCATTATATTTTTTTGAAAACCGCCCTGACTAGTGCTGCAGCATTCATGGGGACAATATATAAACTGAAGAATTAAATAAAAAATAAGTAAATAGCAAAGCAATATTTGGGCAAGACTCAGTTTTCAGACCAATAGCAGGATGTCTCATCTATACATATACAGTGGTTCCCCGCCCTTTCGCGGTTCATATACTGTGGTCCCGTTATATCGTGGGACTGCAGTACAGTATATGAAAAAAGACCCCCTAGGGTAAGGGGGGAAAGTCCTGTTTCAAGCCTACCATACTTACCCCAGGACTGGAGCTGCCCCGAACAGGCCTGTGAGGGCCTTCTGGAGGCCCCAAAAGGGTCTCCATGTGAACCGGAAGTGACTTCCAGATCGCTGAAAATAATTTCTGAGGCCTCCGAGAGCCTTTCTAGGCCTGTTGGAGGCCTCAGAAATGATTTCCGGTTTACAGGAAGTCACTTCCGGTTCGCAGGGAAGACATTTTGGGGCCTCCAGAAGGCCTGGGAAGGTTCTCACAGGTCCGTTCGGAGCAGAGCCAGGCTGGGGGTAAGTACAAGAGCCCCCAGCTAGGACTCCCCCAGGCCTGAGTCGACCTGCATCTGCATATCACGGATTTTCAATGATCGCGGGTCAGGTCCCAAACCCCCGCGATAGGTGGGGGATCACTAATATATATACATTGAATCATTCCAAGCAAAGGCACCACAGTAATAATGTACCCTAGCTTATGTTCCAAGTTTGTTTCAGCACCAGGTTGTGCTGAATGGATAAGTGCATGAAGGCAGGTCCATACAATGGCGTAAAAATCCATGGGAATATGAAGCTACTTCTAAAAGCTATTGTGATGCAATGGCTCGGATTTTGCAGTGTTACTTGGGAGAGTCAACCTCAAGACCTTACTGAGCCATGAAATTCAGTGGGCGCCCTCAGGTCAGTCATGCTGTCTCCAATAGTAGTTCAACAACTGCACTATTTACAGTGGCTATGATGGTCATCTTATGAGCCAAACGACAGGTCTAGTGAAAACACCTTTGCCTCTTGGCAGAAGATCATCACAACGTGGGCTTCCTTTGCCAACGTGTTCCTGGAAGCAGCCACTGGTTAAAATGCTTCAGAGGTTGACAAGGTAGAAAAAAGGGCCTCCTTAAAGATCTTGAACATGCAGGCAGACTTGTGTGGGAGAATATAATCCTAAAAATACATCCTAGTTGAAACAGAGCTTTGTAGGTCATAACTAGAACTTCAGTTTATGTTTGGAAATGGAGCAGTGCTGAGTGAAGCTGTTTATAGCATGGGGCCTATAATTGGCTCCTGTGCAGCCTTTTAAGGGAAGCATGAGGGCTGGGGCCAGATGATACATCAATAATTCTTATTTGTTGTCAACTCTTTCAGAATCCCACGAACCTAAACTCCAAAAAATGACTGGAGAGGGGGAAATAACAAAACAAAAACAAAAACCCTATACTAATGCACTTTGGTTATGATATCCCATAAGCAGGGACAAAGCTCTTGTCCAACCATAATCTGAAACCTTCTGCTTATTAAATCTGAATTCATGTTTTTCCTTGGTGAAATCCAAGGTCGCTCGCACAATGCCCCTCCTTTTCTCCTGACGTTCCTGGGGAGGGGATAGTAGCACAAAGGCATCGTAACAAAACTGATTGCAACGTGGTTTTGTTTAGAAAAACTAGACAGTGAACATGATGGATATTAAGGCACATAGAAAGGGAAATACTAGAACTCTTTTTGGAAGGTAAGATTAAAAACTGAAAAGGGAGACTCAGAAAGCTGAGTCACCACAGATACCTTTGATAAGAGAATGGAAGAAGATTCACCCTCCAGAGGTCAACAAGCCAACAAAGGTAAGGTGAAGGCAGCCAACCTAAGCAAGCTGGCCTTGAATTTTCCTGAGTTACTCACTGTAGTGACGATATAAACCCTGATGTATGTTAACAAAGATTGTATCAAGGGTGAGACAGAGGTTACTGGGCTATGGCTCCCGTCAACCTAAAACACGGTTGTGCTGGATAGGGCTGATGGGAGTGGGACTGAAGCAGATTCTGTTCCAGTGTTAAGCAAAAGATGACTGAGCTCTCTGAATTATCTGCAGGTTCTAAAAGGTGCAAGGAAAAGAAACAGATGTCTCTAACAAGGGGTCCTGAGCAATAGAGGAGATGGATTGCTTTGAAATCTTGCATGTGCACTGCAAGGGTTTTACACTTTGCATCCAATGTTTTTACACGTTGCACTAGAGTGCCTTGCAGACCCAGGGGTGCTTTGCTAAAGGTTCCCCTTTGCATTGTATCAGGCAATCACATTGAATAGAAGGTGGATAAAAGTGTGGTCAGTCTAGATGGAGCAAATTTTAAATCACCCTTGTGACAAAACAAACAAGATGGCTCCCAACTCATAATGGCGATTCCACAACAGGTTTCTTCACACTGAGCTTTATGTTCTAGAGTTGCTGGGTTTTAATTTGAATTAATCCATGCCAGATCCAATGCAGATTGCTGGGCAAATGACCAGTGACGTTGCTCCTGATGCTAACTGCAGGGTTCTGATACAGAAAATAGGCATTTGTTTTTTTACTTGCAATATAGCTTTCATGTTTATTGATATAAGCTACAATGGCATGAGGGTGTGCTGATGGATTTCCAGATCTGGCCTGTATATGCTGCAGAGATTCTATACCAACATTTTTGTGTATGAAGCAGTCATTTTCATTTTCATGGAAAACTAATGAGTATTTGTCCTTTGCAATCAACTTCAATTTTTTTAAATTATGTTATATTGGTAAGGTATATATGTATTTATTCTCCCTCCTTTCTTTATTTAAAAGTGTGTCAAGGCTTTTTGGGACGATTTTACACCATTTTAAAGGAAACACATTCTGATTTCTTGGTGGCTTCTATAGAAGATGAACTAATCAGGACCTGCAAGAACACAAAAGGAAAAGAAAACCGCTTGGTATGGCTGCCTCTCCTTTCTCCTTCCTTTCCCCGAGTAATATTTCAGATAGTTAGGTTCAAATGCTTCTAGCTAGGAGAGGTGGCGGGGTGGTGGTGGTGGGGCTACTTCCGACCCTAAAACGCTGACACTAACTTGACAACGCGGCTTCTGCATTCTTTCCTTGTCTGTAGTGTTACTATCTTGGGGCCACAAGTGATGCAGCAACCAAGATTATTAGTGAAGTCAGCCGTCCAATGAGCGCTCATGTCCCGGTGTCTAAAATCTGTGAGAAGCTGAAGAAGGCAGACATTCAGATCTGTGAGCTCACATATGGTATGGTGAAATCCACATGCAGAACAAAGGAGAGGAACCTGAACACTGTTAACGGGGGGGCACTGTTTATTTCTGCCTACGTTGCACCATTATAGCTCACGAAAGATTTGCCACAAGTGTACTGTAGTTATTTCTGCACATCTGTGGCTTTTTAAAGTTTTATTTTCAAAAGCAAAAAAAAAAGCAAAGTGTTCTGCTTATATACCACCCCATAGTGCTTCAAGCACTCTATGGGTGGTTTACAACTTAATTTTGCAAGGTACACATTGTGTCCCCAACCCCAGCAAGCTTGGTGCTCATTTTACCAACGTCAGAAGGATGGAAGGCTAAGTCAACCAATGAGCCGCCTACCTGGGATTGAACCCCAGGTTGTGAACACAGTTTTAGCTGCAGTACAGGCATTTAACCACTGTGCCCACAGGGCTCCAGATATTTAAGTAAATGGAGAGGGGAAGGTTCGTTTTCCGAAACTGGACGAAGGAGAGAGAGAGAGAGAGAGAGAGAGAGAGAGAGAGAGAGAGAGAGAGAGAGAGAGAGAGAATATGTGCAGATAGCAAAAATAGTGTATTATGTTGGGCATTTGTTCTTACAGAAAGAAAACTTGATTTAACATCAGTAGACCTGTCTAAGCTGAAAGTGGCTGAGCTGAGGAAAATCCTGGAGAGCTGGGGAGAGGTCTGCAGGGCATGCATTGAAAAAACAGACTGGGTGAACCTCATCAAGGAGCTAGCACCAAAGCATACGTCTTCAGCTTCCAGAGCAGACCTCTGATGGATTGTCACTGAAGACCCGCTGACCACTACCAGATGATATACCTTTGGCAGTAGGGCCATGTGTTTGCGTAAATGAATACCAGATCGGGGAGTGGAAGCCAAGAACCCTTGACAGGGTTCTTTGGATTTAAAGAAATGACACAGGTTGACAAACAATGATAGCGGCATCTTCTCCCTCACTCATTTTAGATTATCCTTTTCTTGTAGTGCTTCAAAAAACAAACCAGTGGTGTGGCCCACCACTTTTCCAACCCAAAATTACAGTTTTGCAACTGCACTGTTCTCTCTTTGGCTTACTTTTGTGCATAAGGTGACCCTCAATTTTTAGTCTAACAATTTTAGACAAAAAATAGTTTGATACATGGAAAAATATTGTAGTTTATTTAAAAATATGAACAGATGTGCAAGACGTATGGGAGACTTCCACGGCAGGGTTTACTGAGACCTTAAGATGATATGAAAGAGGACTGCCACTATAAAATATTCAGAAACTTAGGGCCTTTTCACACGACCCCTAAGATCCACTGGCCACTTGAATTCGGACCAGGGATCTTGGGGGTTCGTTGCTCTTTCTGCGTCCCCACCCCTCTGCACTTCCTTGCTCCTGTCTGCGTGAGGGGAGGGAGGAAAAAAGACAGGAAAAATGCAGGCTCACCTCCGAAGCTGCTCGGAGCCCCGTTGTTGTCCTGATTCCTTCTCTTCTGTTTTTTTTTTTTTTTTTGCCTCCCGCCTCTTCTCTTAGAGGGGCGGGAGGCAAAAAAAAAAAAAAACAGAAGCGAGGAGAGCCCCCACTCACCAGATTAAATCCGGACCTGGGGATTTTCACCCTCCTAGAGCAGGTACAAGAAAAGTGTGCTGGGATGCGCTTAGGTGGGCGTGGTCGCACTTAATTTCCTGCAAACTCCGGAGCTGGTGGGGAAACAATTGTAAGCTCCGGAGCTGGCAGCCATTTGCTGCGGAGTTTAGGGGTCGTGTACAAATACCCTTAGAATTCCCTAAAAATACCATGAAACTTGTGTGCACGCTTATATGTATATGATACATGTGTGATACATGTGTGGGATGAATAGAATTTATTATATCAATGAGGCGGGGGCGGGGCTACGCCTGTTCCCGCAAAGGGAGTTTAGCAGAAATTTCATGTTGGAACACTGAAAAATCAGTTCAGGGTATGAGATCACTGGCCATCTATTTTGCACTCTACTGTATGTTAGTCTGAGCATTGATGAATTTTACTTAAAACCTGGTGACTACATAATGTAAATTCAATGCAAGGAAGCCAGTTGTGGGATCGTATTTTTTGAGCAGGGAATCACATTTTTGTATTCAGTTGGCTGGGGTGGTTTAAATTTCTTGTGATCAGTTTGCCATAGCTTTTGTCTAATTTTTGCCAGTACACAATCATCTGATCCAAAGCAAAGGGTTTGTTTTTTTTTGCAGGGGTACCAGTTCCCCTTTGTCTCCAAACCATTTATTTTCTTCCTTCTTTCCTTTCTTAAGGTTTCGACTTTGTCCTGGAATAGTGCTTTATAAAAATCAGGAAACAATGTGTGTGTGTGTGTGTGTGTGTGTGTGTGTGTGTGTGTGTGTGTGTGTGTGTGTGTGTGTGTGTGAGAGAGAGAGAGAGAGAGAGAGAGAGAGAGAGAGAGAGAGGTGGAAACTGCCAATTAACTCTTGTTAGCATCTTATTCAAAATAGCTTCTGCTGTGGAAGCACAGTGCAAACTAAAATCTGCTGTTGCTCTTGCTGACTACTGTAGATCTAGACAGCTGTAGTGATTTATCCTGGAGAAGTCTGATTTCCATAGTGCAATCAAAGTGAATCAGACTTTATTTTCTGCACTATGTAATCGCATCCTCAGTTTATTATAATTCTCACACACTCTTTGCCTCCACTCAACAAGTAAAAAGTGGTACATGCCATCCAGCCTCTTCCCTCTCATTTTTCCCAGAATAAAGTGTGTGTGTGGTGGTGGTGGTGGGGTTATTTTGAAAGTCAAGAAAAACACTTTTATAGAATCTGGAAGTTGAGTCCTGGCAAATGGACTTCTTTTTCTTGAGAGAATGAAATGTTTCACTGCTCGTCAAAACAGCTTCTTTAGTCTGACTGACAAAGCTGTTTGAATGAGCAGCAAAACGTTTCATTCTCTCAAGAAAAAGAAGTCCAGTTGCCATGAATCAACTTCCAGATGAACTCACCTGGATGACTGAGAATCTTCACAGACTATTATACAATCACTTTAAGGTATTAAAAGACACAAACTCCTCATGCCTTTTCTTATAAAATATATTTTAATTTTCCTTTCCCGCTAGTTTGTACAAATATTTACAAAATGTACTGTGAAAAGAAAGCAGAAATTCATGAAAAGAACCACTGGTACAGTTTTCAAGAGGTAAAAACAAGGGGAAGATGATGAACAAGAATATTGAGATACTGTACATGTTGCTTATAGGAAACATCACCCTCAGTAAGGTAAGTTCAGAAAAGATTTACCCAGCAGAGAAAACGAGGCATGGACAGACAGCGGATTCCCAAAACAGTCATTTTCTGAAGAGCTGCCAGTATCTAAGGTGTACCAGAATGTTTATCTGGCCCATCTATTTGGAATTTTGACCAACCAGCAAGAGTACAAGTAAGTGGGAGCAAGTCAAAATATGTTGTTCCTTGTTTCTTTATATTTCTCCTCCTTACCTTTCAATTTACAAAATTAAACCTTTAAGTTCAGATTATGTTCATTATCTAAATGCTGAGGAGACATAACAGACTCCTGTAATCTATTACTCCTGTATCTTATTCCATGGTCACTGGCATCGGATAGGGTTAAACAGGCTTCTCCTATTATTCTACACCCCTGGGGCTTGACACCTGGAAAGATTTGAAGAAGATATTTTAAGGAAGGCAACCAAAGCCCCAATTTCTGCCCAAAATTCTACTACCACATGTAGTAAAAACCCAATTATCAGACCTACAGCTATTTAAATTTCTCACTTGGCATGCATGTGGTCAACAAATGACACCAATGAGTTTTGAACCCTTCAGGTTATTCTTAGTCTGCACTTTGAGCTGCTTTCCCTGTCAATACATCAGCATGTTGAAAGATACTAAAGTTGGCCTTGTACTTTCCTTTAAGCTCAACAAGAGAAGAAATTAAGGGGACGGTTAGATTTACCAAGAAATGCTATGCAAAGTATTTCCCAAATGATTAATTTGATTTACCTTCCCATACCTGACTTGCAACTACACATTACAAACACCCAAACAACCCATGAAACAACCTTGGTACAAAACCCAAGTACAGTATGCATAGTTCTAATACTGAAGTAGTGAGAGATCTAGTGGCTATTTAGAATAATTACCCAGCTTTCCACTTTCCTAAAATTGTTTTAGAAGTAAACACTTTCATGGGTTCACATATTACAACACTGAACAGTTAAACCCACATTTATCAACAGTATAGCCCAGTGGTGGCGAACCTTTGGCACTCCAGATGTTTTGGACCACAACTCCCAGAATTCCAAGCCTGTATTGCCAATGACAAAGGACTGTGGGACTTGTGGTCCAAAACATCTGGAGTTGCTGAAGGTTCGCCACAACTGGTATAGCCGGTAAAGTACAAGAGGGGAAAAAACATGCTAAATCTATTTTGAAACAAATGGCACCACAAATACTAGAATTAAGGGGTACATTATGAAAGAATGCTGTGGCCTCTTAAAGCCTGGTACACTTACCACAGCATATGCATCTTGGATTATGATCACTATTTATTTATTATTTCCATTTATATACTGCCCGATTTTCCCGAAGAACTCTGGGCGCTGAACAACAAATAAACTAATAGTTCAGGAAAACAATGACAAGAAATAAAATGAAAATAAAACTGGCAAGTCAAGATTAATTAAAAAGCCATGAACAATGAATGTGTGAAGTGTCACTTGAATTTCACGTATTTATCTACACATCTTGAGGTGGGATCATAGACAGAGACATCAGAGGGAAATTAGATGCAGGGAACTGGACAAAGGTGCACACACCAGTGTTCACAATGCGCATTGTGGTCAGCCCATACACCTTTTCAAATTGAGCCTGTACAAATTTTAATCTAAAATACATTAACCTCACTAGAACCTTTTTAAAAACTCGAGAAAAATTATTGCCTGCGTTAAAGTAGAATATTAAAATACAATATAAAATTCACATTTATAAAGGAGTTTACTTGGATGTGGAAGTTTTAAATTAGTATTTATGGGAAATGATACCTCATAATTTAATGAGTTTCTTAGAGTCTTGCTGTTATTTTAAAAAATACATGAGGAAAGGTGTAAAAGACTATCAGTACACTCGTGCATAAACTAAAGGGGTTTTCAGGTATTCGGGTACCACAAACCCATCATATGCTGCAGTTCTACATACTAGGCCATGCTGATCTATCGGAATAAATCCAAATTCGACATCCACAGGGCAAAACCTTTATTAGGATTAGCTGTAAATGCACACACAATATGTAGTAAGTTCTCCAGAACTCCTCAACAGGTGAGAGAGGGAGAGGGGGAGGGGGAGGGAAAAGGCACAGAAATCCAAATATTTGGCTAGGTGTTTCAAGACACGGAAAACTACAGTCAAACTTAGTTCCCAGTTGGAAAATGGGTGCTCATGTGTCACAAAGTTCATGAGTCACAAAGTTTTGTGGATATCATAGGACCTCCAGCAAAGTCTACGGAAAAGGAGAATATGGATATTGCTTTTCTTTGCAAGGGCAACAGCAACATAATCAGCATTTGCCCATATGAGAAATTCACAAGTTCCTTTGGATGGTTTAGCGTAAATACAAAGAAACTTCAGAGGTTGTAATGCTGGATGTTAAATTATAGGTGGGATTAAGCTAAAGAGTCAAATAAGGCCAAATGGAGAGAGTTGGTGGATTGCATTTTTTGCTTCGTTTTATCAAGTACCTGAGAGTTCGCTTTATTGGACTTAGTAGGACCTATTTCTGAGTTGCAATTCACAAGATTGCACTGCAAAACCAGTAAGCTCTGCCACCAATCATTCTTACAAGCATTTTCTTTTCTGTAAAACTTCTAATCCCTGCCTATACTTGTAGGGTGCAATGTCTATTCTGGAAGTCTGAAACATACAGACGCTCAAGAACTGTTCCAGCATTGCATGTGCACAATATCAATACAGATATCACAGACAATACTGTGCTTTATGCATATTTTTTTCATTGCAACGATAGGCTTCTTACCATTCATTCTCTGTATCACTGGTGTGGACATTAGAAAAACATGACATGAACCAAGTCCAGCTACCTTAGATTTTTCCCCTATGGTAGTTTAGCGTAAGATAAGATTATTGCAGCCATCAGGGTCAAGCCATTTGTACAAGATGATCCATTATTGCAAAGTGCTAGGAAACGGGTAAATCGTGAGTTGGCTAGTCACTGCAGGAAGGACTTAATAACCAGTCAGTGATCATACTGTTAATGACCAAAAAGAATTAGCCAGTCAGAAGGACCTGCAAACTAGTGAGTTTCTGGAAGATTCCTTTTAGGGGGCTTTATTATAGTATTATAATAGTATTATATAGTATTATTATAGTATTATAATAAAATACTTTATTATAGTATTGTGTAAACCGCCCTGAGTTCCTGTGGGGAAATAGGTTGCGGTATATAAGTTCAAAAATAAATAAATAAATAAATAGGAGGAGAGTAGAAGGAATCCTTTCCTCGCTCATGGTAGTGGGATGCAAAAAACAAGGAAAAGTAAGGGAAACAATATATTCATTTGGATAAGAACAATATGCTTATTCTGCATTGTTCTTTGGCTAGTGAATCTTAAATGGCAGGGACCCTGCAGCTTTATGATACCCGTAACATGTTTCTTCCGAGTATGATGAAACCTTTTCCTTTGCATCTCATAAAGCCTGACTTCTTTTAGGGATCAATTCTGGTGGCTGGTAACCAGCTCTGCTACATTTCCAGCTGTGTTTCTGATCGGGAAATAAGGGAAGCTTTCTAGGAGCATGGATGTATAAACCAGTCACTCGATAGTAAGGACAAAAAAAAATGGGCCCCAAGAAGATATATGCATCTCCTACCTTCAGAAGAGCTGCCTAGATGCCCTAAGCACATCCGATCTCGCCTGATTTCGGAAGCTAAGCAGGGTTGGCCCTGGTTAGTACTTGGATGGGAGACCACCAAGGAATACCAGGTGCTGTAGGCGCCTGGAGTAGGAACTGGCAAACCACTCCAGTATTCCTGCCAAGAAAACTCCATGGACATGGAGTCACAAAGAATCGGTCACGACTGTAACGACACAACACACACCTTCAGAAGTATTAATATATTATTTTTATGTGAAGAGTGATTATATCTACTTCCTAACACTGGGGAGGAAAATTATTTGCAAGTTGCCTTTCCTACTCAAAAGTAATAGGCAAGGATAAGATATGATAATGGGTAACAAATTATTTCCTGATTCATTTACTTATTGCAGTATTGATTTAAAATACGTGTACTTTATCTTTCACTACAAAAGGACCCGAGTAAATGACTGTTCAGCAGACATCTACTACTAACTTCTTGATCCCAGGTTTTTAAAGTAAAACAGCAAAATATAACATCTTAAAAGACTACAATTCTTACACAAATTAATCTTTAAAAAATCTATAACTATTCAAGTACAGTACACTTTTCTGAAGCAGCACTAATAAATTAGGAACATGTTCAACAAAAACACAAATAAATAGATATTTCAAAGGTAGAAATATTTTAAGAACAAAATCTCTAAGCCCATCTTACAGTAACTTCTCATCTAAAGATTTTGGTAAAAATATAGCCATGTTTTAAGCATTCCGGTTAAGAAATGTAAGAAAACTGAGGTCTGTGTTTTTTAAAAATATCACATCTTTTCAACATATGCAGCAAAAACTGTTTCTTTATGAGTAAGGCAGAAGTCTTTCAAAAATATATATATTATGAATGTATAGCCTTAAAAGGTACCACTACTATAAGTACTGGAGGAAGAGTGATTATTTCTGTGCATCAAAGTAGGTTAAGCTCCTCCTCACTCATGTAGAAGAACTAAAGAGTCCACTGCATGTCACTAAGCTCTGCCGGGTCACCCAGGCCTCCTTCAGCTTCCAAGTAATTCATAAGAGCAGCCATGGCAGTGTCACTTTCACAGACTGCATCAAAATCCAATTGAGAAGCATCACCTAGCAAAACAAGAAGTATCACCACAATAAAAGTGCACAGCCAGAGCTATCAATTCATTATTTACACTGAAACATTCCATTTTTCTTTCGCATACAGTACTTTACTTGATATTTTATCTTTGCTTATTCGTACCTGTTGTAAGAAGAGGGGGTGTTAAATATTTGTACAGTGGACCCTTGTATAACAAACGGTTGGTATAACATAAAATTTGTACAACATAAAAATTCTGGAGATAGGGGAAATTTGCATAACAGAATCACCTATGGGGCGAATCTGTACAACATAAAAATGGGATCACATAATCCAGGGCATGAGTAAAGTGGATAGAGGGAAGCTCTTCCCCCTCTCACAAAATACCAGAACTAGGGGACATACACTCAAATTGAGGGCTGGGAAAGTAAGAACAGACAAAAAGAAAATATTTTTTTCACCCAGCGCGTTGTTAGTCTGTGGAACTCCCTGCCACAGGATGAGGTGATGGGATCTGGCCTGGATGCCTTCAAAAGGGGATTGGACAGATTCCTGGAGGAAAAGTCCATCACAGGTTACAAACCATGAGGGAGATGTGTAATCTCCAGGCTTAAAACTGAGGTACTTCAAGGGCCAGATGCAGGGGACTGGTATCAGGAGACAGATATCTAGTCTCATGCGCTCCCAGATGCATCTGGTGAGGCCATTGTGAGATACAGGAAGCTGGACTAGATGGGCCTTTGGCCTGATCCAGCATGGCTCTTCTTATGTTCTTATGTTCACTCTGATTTCAATACATTCCTATGGGAAATTTGTATAACGGAAAATTTGTGCTTAACAGAATTTCATTTGGAACGAATTAATTCCTTTATACAAGGTACCACTGTACTTGAAACATTTAACTAGTAAACTGAGGATCTGAATAGGAAGCCAGCCCCAGAAATCTTTGGTGGCTTAACCCCTCATCAAAATTTAGAAAAGATCTGAAAGGCTCAATTTCTTCTGCTACTTCAATGCTTACCTCCTTACTCCCAAGAGAAAACATTTAAAAAGTTTTTTTCTCCATGAAGAAATTATTTCCTGTGGATTATTTATGTATGAAAAAAGTAGATCGCTATATCCCACAGCAGCAAGGCATCACTGTTTCAAGTGGCTTCAGAAACAAGATCTTGTTTCAAATAAATGTTTGACAAAGAAATAATGTATTTTTTTCTTTCCTGTACACAAGAGGCTGTGTAATTGCATACACTATGCCCCATATTTGGCTTCTGACTGCCAGACTTGCACTGCTTTTTCCCCCTTTAATCACTGCTGCAGCTATGCTAGGGAAGAGGTCAAACCCTTTCTTTTCTTATTACATCATATCTGAATATTAAAAAGCCTGCAAACAAGAGTCCTACATATGCAGGAATGTTTTCTTTCAGATACCTACAGGAAAGTTTATCGCACAGAATAACATCAGTCAATCAGCCCGGACAAATAGAAAAGCTGGGATGTGACTGCCAAGTGCCTTAAATGATTGCCAAGTGGCTTTGGTGACACTAGTTGTTAACTATGAGCTGATTTTTTATGGCTATACTGCCTTTGAACATGTCTTACTTGCTGAAAAAGATTCCAGATTTGTTTTTACGTTCTATACATCATTATGAGGTGCATGTTGTTGGAAGGCACAAATGAAAATTCAAACAATTCAACACATTTTTTTGCAACTGTGCACAACTACAGCATCTCTGATTTGGACCATCTGTTTCAATCAAATCTCTGATTTGGACCATCTATTTCAATCCAATCAGAGAACATTCAGAGAGTACACACATTTATTTTAATGTTGGCTTTGTATTAGCGGTGATACTAGTAATGGCAAACTGATAAGAAATGAAGAATTCTCCGTTAGATAGTCTGACTCTTCAGAGACTATATGTATTTCTACAAATTAAGATGAAATCTTACTGAGAAGAGGCTCATTGGTGGGGAATGAAACCGTGCTCTGATTTTGCCCTGTGGTTTCCAAATCCTCTATCCCTGGAGGACACAGCTGAGTAAGTTCTTTGTTTGGCACCTGGGAAGAGAGACAAATATATATTAAAAAGCCAACAATGCAATCATATTGCAGATATTAAAGAAACCAAAATGAATTGTTAAAAGTAACCTGAGCTAAATGGGAAGCCTTGGCATACATGAAATTGGGAAATTACACCTAGAGTAGCAAGAATTCAGTAATTATCCCAGACACATAATAGTAACACGGCCTAAAACCAGACTTGATTGTTAAACAAATGTTGGATCAAAAGACTATAATCCAACATTGAGTGAAAAACTCTTAAGAGTCATTAAAAATCAATGCAAAATTAATGTTGTGCTGTACAGTGGTCTTCAGAAGAGTTTGACATAATATAATAATCTGTTTTCTAATTGAGGCCACTCCAGGGGCAGTTGCCCACAAGTACAGTAATTCTTGGTCCTATTTGAATAGTCTACACATATGGGAAACAAGCCAGGTAACATAAAACTAGCATGTGCCATGAAAAAGATGATTGAACAGCAATATGACTTTCATGCCAATCCAGAACTGACAGTACGATAATAAGAACCATAATTTTTTACTGAGTTGTCTGTTGGTTGGTTGGCTTAAATCAAGGTGTTAAAGTCAGCATGAGCTATGTATGTGACAGGATCCCCACACGGGATAAGGAGAGGGTTCCCTGGCTGTCACATGCTATCACCTCTATACACAAAACAGTGGCTCATGCACCAGGGCTCCATGCAGTTCGGCTCAATGGTGCCATCATCCCAAACACATATTTTCCTAAGAAGCCAACAATCTGCAGGTGATTCATCTTTGGATCTCCAAGGGTTGGCTGGCCCCATGATGTCATGCATCAAGGGCAGTCCCACTCTATTCTGGGGCTCTCTTCATGCATGTTAACAAACATTCCATCAAATGTTATTAGGCCGAGAGCCATTTTGGTCGCCAATGATTTTATGGATACTCACATTACTGCAGTTTACTGTCAGAACTGGAGAAGAAGCCTTCTGCATAAGATCTGATGGGCTTAATTCACCAAGAGGGGGAGAAGTATGTGACCTTGATAAATATAAGAAATAACATGTAATCACAGTAGCACTGCATTCAGGAACAACACACCATGTGGCTTGACAAAGGCTCAAAACAAACATTTTAAATTTATACCACCACATTAGAAGGGAAAAGACACATCATGACTACAATGTGCTCATACTTACTAATGTGCTCACACCCACACAAAAATACCACCACCACCCGCCCCCATGCCCATGCAATTTAGCTCCTGTTTGGAAGAGCTACACCAAGTTCAGACATAAAAAGGTTTAACATTCAATCAAAATGTTCAAGAATGTTTTGCTGAAAAGTAGTTCTGAATTCATTTTATAGGCTACAATAGTCATGTTTTATTGTGTTTCTATAGGACAAGGAGGCTAATGCTGAACAAGGATGATACCTCAACAAAACTGAGAAGGGAGCAAGTGAAATACATTAGGAATTACCTCTCTATACCAGAACTGCCTTTATTTGTAAGGATTAACGACACAACACACACATTGGTGAGAAAACATAACACAAAGGCTTAAAAGATTAAATTTTGTAGTTTGATATTTTAAAGAGGTTAAGTGGGATGAATATGCTGCAGGGTTGCTCCCCCACCCACCCACCCCCGAAATAAATTTGATGAGAAATGTACAGAAAGAATTAAAGTTGTTACCTTTGTAAATCTAAGACCTCATTTGCAATCTCCGTTCCTATGCTTCCAGCTCCAAGTACAGTTCCTGTAGACATCCCTGGCACGCCAAGAAATGGCGGCTTTGGTAGTTCTGTGTTTTAAGAGAAAAGAAGAACACAATTATTCTAATTAAATGTTTGCTTACAATGCACCAGTTTATCTGAATAAGTGGTCATCTGTCACACTCCTTGTGCGCCTTGTCAATTTAGCTTCTCAGTGCAACAGGAGGGCCTGCCAGTTTTTTTTTCTTTGCTGATGCGAGAACTTTGGCAGCTAATAAATGTCTGACAAATAAAGCATACGGGCTTTTGTGAGGCAAAGGAACAGTTTTTGTTTACTTTAAGGAAAGAAAACCTACAAAGCACTCAAGGAAGTATCTGGCAGCTTCTTTTATTCTGGCCATTCTATTCATTAATGAAAAACAAAGAGCTTGCAGCCTTTTTGCAGAGACTGAAAACAGCTTGAATTGTGTAGCCCCGTTACATTCAACAACATTTTCGGGAAGCACATGCACTGTTATTTTCACTGTAAAAAATGTACTTGCCTTCTGATGACAGGGAACTGCAGGGGAGAAGTGCCTCCTCACCTCCTTTATTATGGCCTCTAAATTTTATGAGAGAGAAAAAAATACATGAAGCAGTATTTTCAGATACAAGCAATTTACTCTAGCATGATTTTTTTTTTAGTATATCAGGTTGACATCAATAGGATCAAAATAAATAATAAATGCCTTCTCACATGTTGGTCAAAGTAAATAAAAATCAGCTTATGGGAATCATACTTGAATAGTGAACTCTTAAGAAGAAGCTCCTCTCTGGTTACACCTCGGCTGGATTACTGAAAGTGTTTGGAAAACTGCAGAGGGTCCAAAATGCCACAACCAGATTGTAACCTGGTTGTATCCCTGCTGACAGGGATCACATAACACCCCGTTACAGCCATTCCACTGGCTGCCAATCAGTTTTCTGGGCACAATTCAAAGTGCTGGTTTTAGCCCATAAAGCCCCGAAATGGCTTGGTTCCAAGCTATCTCAAAGACTCTCTCCCACGATGAGCTGGCTCAGGTGTAAAGATCATCAGGAGAAGGCTTTCTCTCTCGGTCCTATCACCCTCACAGGAGCATACGACATGGGGAAGGGCCTTCTCTGTTGATGTTCAAAGACTCTGGCAAGCCCTCCTCATGGGAAGCTAGGCTGGTCCCTTCTTTGCTGTCCTTCCACAAGTAGGTTCAGAAAGTTTCTTCCTTAGTGACTGGCAGTCTGAGAGGGGTTTTTCATATTGGACTGTTGTGCTTTCATGCTTTTAAATGTGTTTTAGTAGTGGTTTTATTGACTGTGTTAATATACATGTTTAATTCTTTTTATATACTTGTATATTTATTATTCCTAGCTTTTAAATTTTGTCCTTTTGATGCTTCAAGCCTTGGGGTCCTTTTACGGAGAAAAGCAGGGTAAAAATATTTTGAATAAATAAAGAAAATAAATAAATTTGATAAAGCAAGTAACTGAAACACACACAAATGCTGTGGCATTAATCTCGGTTTTTATTACCACTACCTACATTCTGCCAAGTAAGGATTACAATTTTTCCAGCCTATGCATACTGAAAAGTATCTACTTCTAACATAAAAAGTAGGACTGGATCTTGCTATCTCAATGTATACTACTTATATGAAAAGAAATCTCATGTTCAAAAATCACACATTTTTCCAGAAACCTAAAGCTGACATGATTCAGTGCAACAGAAAACAAATATATTCCAGCAAAACTTAATACTCCTTGCTATTTAGTAAAAAAGCAGGAACAGGTAGAAAAACTATGGCAGACATTAAAATATTAGCCATATTTAACTGGCACTCTGAGTACAAATATTAAGTCATTTCTAGACTTAAAATAAATATTAATACTTACAGAACAACTGTATTGATTGACACAATGTACTCCAGTTCTTTTGTCCATGGATTTATAAAACTAAACCACTGACTTTTTAATGTAACAAAAGAGCCATCTTTTGCTTTGAATTTGTAGGAATTTGTAAATATTTTTTCTTTGCTCTGCAGCACTAGAAAAAGAAAAAAACCATTCTAACAAAGTTATAAATAAAACCATAGTCAATTTCTGGCTCAATTCAACTAGCATTTGCTTACATGGCAGCTATACTCTGCTAAGTGTTTTCCATCTTTTTATTCATCTTATGAGTCCCTCCTATGTAGTAAACCCGAGAAAGGGAAGAGAGGCTGAGAAACAAAAACCTACTCAAAGAAACATAGCACAGAATAAACTTCTGCTGTTCCTCCAGTCACAGAAACATCACAGTGGTTTATAAGTACTCCAGGTCTGGGTACAATGCCCTGTAACTCTGGTTCTTCGAGTGGTCATTCTCTGATTCCACACATTGGGTTAATGTGTACTCACACATTAACTCCTTGGAACCTTCTGGAAAACAGAGATTGACCACTCAAAGAAGTGGTCATAAGCCCATATATAAGCCCAGCTCCGCCTCCTCCTACCTCAGTTCTGCTTATCCACCACTGTGACAAAACAGACGTGACGAATAGTGCGGAAGGGGGCAGGTATGTGTGGAATCACAGAATGACCACTCAAAGAACCAGAGATACAGGCAAGTAACCTCTTTTTCTTCTTCGTGGTTTTCTGTGATTGCACACATTGGGTGACTAGGAAGCTGACTTACTGGAGGTGGGTAAGAACTGAAATCAACACAGTCACGACAGAACTGAAATCAACACCTGGTCACAGCTGACACCTGAAGTTCAAGGGATAGTTCTGGATCCAGGGCAACGTCCAGACTCCTTACTCTTTCAGCCAGCTGGAGGGCAGACCCACCCAGACCGGGAAGAGGGCCACTGTACCCATCCGTCCCACCAGCAAAGAACAGAACTTCAGTCTTCTCAGGGTTGAGCTTGAGCCTGTTGGTCCTGGTCCACTCCAGAACCATGGCCAGGCAACCATCAAGGGTCAGGACTGCCATTGCCGAGGTAGAAAAGTAGAGATAGAGCTGCATGTCATCAGTGTACTGATGACAGCAGACTCCAAAACTTTGAATGACCTCAGCCCACGGCCTCATATAGCTATTAAAGAGCATGGGGGAGATCACTGACCCCTGAAGCACCCCACAAGAGAGTGTCCAGGGAGATGACAATTTTCCCTCCAAGCTGTATGAGCTTTGGTTGGAGTAGGAGCAGGCAGTCTTCCTCATCTTATTAAGATGTTCAAAGATATCATCAGTCTGAGGGTCAAAAAGACCTTTACCATCAAAGGGAAGGTCCTCAATTCAGGCAAGCATCATCTGGCACAGAGGCCAAACAAAGTCAAGCATGCCAGCATAAGACTACTGTAGTAGCTATTTGTTTAGAGGCCACATCCATGATGTGGTGGGCTGTGAGTCTTTGGTGCTTGGCTAAGGACATAACATATTGATAAGATGCTAGAGCACTGGTATGCTGGTCCTCTGATGAGAGGTTCAGGACTGGCTGCATTTTGTTCCATACGCACCAAAGGTATGCATCCATAGCTGCAGAGTAGTTTGCCACTCTGGTGATAAAGGACAACAGAGAATACAGTTGACATTCCAGCATGTCTAACTTCCTACCCTCCTTATTAGGAGCAGCAGCAGAGGATCTGTATCTGGCTCTCTTCTGGATAGCATCAACTATAAATGAATTAGATAAGGGATGCTTTTGTAGAAAATATGTTTGGTCTCCATGAGTTTTATATAAATTTTCCACTCGGCATGGAATTTGGTAAGATGATGAGGGCCTCTCCCAAGCCTCTTTCATTAAGCGAAGGAGGGGTTTGATAAAGGCAAGGCTGAGCAGAGGAGCCTAGTCCAGTGATATGTCATGGGACACCCTGTCGTCGTCATCCAAAGGTGGCTGAACTACAAACAGATTCAGAACTTTGGCTATCTTAGTAATCGGCCGGTAGTAGGACTTATAATCCTTCGAAGGGGAAGGAGGATGCTCATCATCGACATCCGAATTGGGAGTTGGTGGATGTACCAGAGAGCCATGAGAATGCTCAAATTTGAGGGGGCCCGAAAGAGTATCACTGGAGACCTCTCAAGTTGGTGAGTCTGAGGATTCCTGCGTGTAACAAATTGCAGCAGAGGTGGAAGTTGAGTGTCGTGGTGCCTCAAACCAACCAGCTTTTTCAGATGATTGGGGCACTGAAGCGGCAGACCTTTTTCAGGCCCAAGATCTATGAGGTTGAAGTGTTGGTGATCTATCGGGCTCAACATTACACTGAGGAATAACTGCCTTAGAATAGGAAGGCTTCTGTTTAGTACAGAAGTTTGATGACAAGGAGGAGGAGGAGATGGTGAAATATTTCAGTGCCGATGCTGACACCGAGCTGGTGATACTGGAGCAGAGTTGGAGATGTTGCTGTACGTCAGGTTCAAGGAGGAGTAGGTGTCAAAGATAAAGCACCATAACATCAGCGTCGATTGCATGATCTGCACCTTGGAAGCTCAACCAGTATGGGCTCTAAGTAGACCACATTAGACTCCTCCTAGTATACCGAGATCTAGGATCATCAGAGTAAGAATTCTCAGGCTCGATATAACAAGAGTTACGTTTAGTGGGTCGGGCCCGATTGTCACCGGTAGAATAGTCTTTGAGTTCAATATGTTGAGGTTTGCGTCTGCCAGCTCAGGATCGAGTATTGTCCAAAGAAGAGTCATCGGGCTCGACATAAGTACATTTACATCTCTGTCGTGGTCAGGGATCGGAGTCAGAAGATTCAGGTGTTGTAGTGGTGCCGTTGCCGAGAAGAGCGCCATGGAAGTTTTGAACACTGAACGGGCTTGGGAGAGTCAGATTCAGATTCTTTCCGGTGTCGAGCCTGAGGAATTGGCGATGGCAGGTCTTTACAGGACGGAGCCTGCTGCAATGTAACTCGCTGTTGCCTGCGTATAGGCAAAGGTGCCTCGGGGGCAGCCAAGCTCGATGGTTGTCAGTGTCAATGAGATTGTGCTTCAAGCTGAGGTTGCGTGGTTTCCGACACCATGGCAGGGGATGATGTCAAGATATGTAAAAGTTAATAAAACATATGTTATGTATATTTAACAGAATGTGTAAAGTGAGTTGTAAAATGGAGGCAGTTAGATTCTGCAGTGTCATGATGTTAATCCACAAGTGTTAGAGACTAGTAATCACAGGCATGTTAAGTGATGAAGTGCAGGTGGAACTGATTGTAACATCATGATTTGTAATGGATAGATCAGATTGCATCAGATTGTTAATTAGTGATTGCATCAGATCTTATGAGTGCTGAATAGTATAAAAGGCACTAGCTTGTCATTTGTAACTTGGGGACTGTTATGGTGAGAACAGTTTACCCCACACTCTGTTTGTCTGTTTGCTATATTGTATATAATGCTTGGTTGTTATGCTGTGTATATTTTGATGTATATATGAATATATGAGTTTTTACTCTATTCATTGTCATTGTCTTTCTGATAGACTAACTCTGCAAACCCTTTATATCAATACTGACATTTTATCTACGTTACTGCTGCACTGCTTTGTGTCAGGCACAAGTATATATTATTATTATTATTATATTTGCTGCCCCCTTAAATCTGCTGACAGGGTTATGGGCCCAGCTGGGTCAGCAGTCTGATGGGTTTTGTTGTACCTGTATAGATAAAGTGTGTGTTGTGTAAAGTTGTGTTTTTGCAGAGGAAACAGGTTGGAGTTGGAACGGAGACAAAGCAGAGCTGCAGAGGATTTCTCTCAGAGGCTTGGAATGCGAGCAGAGGAGAAAAGCAGCTGATAAGGACAAACCAAGCAAAACAGAGTGTGATTTAAACTGGAAGCTGTGGAGGCTGAGGAAATATTTGCCGAAAAAGCTGAAAAGAAGTGTTGCAGATAACGGCAGTTAAGGAGCCGGCACTATCAGCGAGAATGGCAAGTATAAATTTAACTTCAATGCCTCTTGTAAAGCTCTCTGACAATAATTACCTGAATTGGTGTCTGAAAATGAAGCATTTCTTGATCTTCCATGAGCTCTATCAGTATGTAGATAAACAGCTTGATGAGGAAGCTGATGAGGAAGATTTGAAGAAGGATGAAAAGGCCTTGGCAATTATAATGTTATCCTTGGAAGAAACGCAGTTCGTTTATGTGAAGGAAGCAAAAACAGCTCATGAGGCTTGGTCGTTTCTCAGAGCAGCTCACATCAAAGACACAGCTGGGAGTAAGGTATCTCTAATGAAAAAACTGTTCCGGTTAAGGCAGAGCCCAGGTGAAACTATTTCTGATTATATAAGGAAAGTAAATAGTATATTTCAGCAATTGTCTGAAGTGGGCATAAATCATGAAGAGGAGTATAAATGCCTTGTTATATTGTCAAGCCTGGATGAGTCATATGACAATTTAGTAATGGGATTAGAAGCTATGAAGAGTGATGAATTGTCTATATCATATATCCAGTCAAGACTCCAGCAGGAAGAATCAAGAAGGAATGATTCTAAAGTAAATAAAAAGCCTGCTCAAGTGTCTGGAGAAACAATACAAGTAATTAGAAGATGCTATAATTGTGGGAGTGACCAACATGTTTTTCGTTACTGTGATAAGCTAAACAAATGGCAAAAGCAAAAAAGAGTTGCCGGCACAAGCTGGAAGAGTGAAGGTCAACAGCTGTCTGTAATTAATGATAATGAACAAAAGTGCTCAAGACAGGAATTATTTATTGTAGATTCAGGGGCCAGTATTCATTGTGTAAACAAGAAATGTTTGTTTGAGAAACTAACTTTGTTTAATTGTAGAAATGTAACCTTGGCAGACGGGACTCAGGCAAAAGTCTGTGGTGAAGGTAATATATTTTTCAAACCTCTCAAATGTGTATTTGATAAGGTCCTGTATATACCGTCTTTAAAGAATAATTTATTGAATGTGCCTATGCTTGTAAAACAAGGTTTTCAAGTACAGTTCAGTGAGAGTAATTGCAAGATTGTAAAGAATGGGAAAACAATAGCAACTGGGAGGCTCCAAAACAGTTTGTTTATGATAAGCACTTCTGAGAAAGTTTTGAACATGGTTGAAAATAAGCCTCTACATGACAAATGCATACATTTGATGCATAGAAGATTAGGGCACCTAAGTTTTGAAAACATTAGGAAAACTCTGCAACATGTGGAACATGGGTCTGTGCAAAGCTGTAGAAAATTTTTAGATTGCCATGTTTGTAAAAGCACAAAGGTAAAGTCTGCTCCAATATCAAAAAAGAGTTTGAGAAAGTCACATCAACCTCTACAGCTGGTACATATTGATGTGATTGGATCCATGTCTAATTCATTTGGTGGTGCCAGGTTCTGTTTTGTGATAACTGATGATTATTCACGTTATTCTTGGGTTTACATAATAAAGCACAAAAGTGAAGTGAGTGCTGTATTTTAAAAATGGTTTCAGATGGCAGAAAGACAGTACAGGCAGAAAATTTTAGCTGTACAAAGTGACAGAGGTGGTGAATTTTTAGCAAAGCAGTTTGTTGATTATTTAGAAAAGAAAGGGGTGAAACATAGATTGACTAACCCTGCTGCTTCTGCTGAGCATGGATTAGCTGAGAGGAAGAATGGAATTCTTCAAAATATCATGAATGCAATGTTGGCAGATGCAAAACTTCCCAAAGGTTACTGGGCTGAGGCAATGAAATATGCAAATTATGTGTCTAATAGAGTGTGGAGTTCAGCTGTGAATGAAGTTCCATATACTCTAATGCATGGAAAGAAAGCTTCAATCAAATATCTCTATATATTTGGCTCTGAAGCGGAGGTATTAATTCCAAAGAGGTATAGACAAAAAAATGGTCCAAAGTCAAGAAAGCTTATGTTTATTGGTGTTCAGCCTGCAGCAAAATCCTGGCGTTTTTGTGACAGTCATGGAAAAGTTTATATAAGCAGGTCAGCAAAATTTTGTGAACAGAAAAATTGGGAAGCTTTACATGCTAATAATGAAGTATTTTTGCCAAGTATTTGTCCCCACACTGAGGTTGAAGAGATTGCCAGTGATGGAGGGGAGTCTACAGCATTACATGATGGAAAAGTGAAAGATGAGATTGCCAGTGATGGAGGGGAGTCTACATCATTGCATGATGAAAAAGTGGAAGATGAGGAGCCAGTGTTGATCAGAAAATCTACAAGATCTAACAAAGGAGTGCCACCTGAAAGGGTTGTTGTGAATAATGTATTCCATGAGCCACAGAATTTTGAAGATGTGCTGCTGATGCCTGGAGAAGAAAGGAAGCAGTGGATGATGGGCCATGGACAAAGAGCATATGTCTCTGAAGGAACGGCAAGTGGATGCACCAGTGGATGGCGCCAGAGAGCAAAGGACATTTTGCAAGAGAAATAGGTTGCTTATATACAAAAGGTTTTTTGATATTGATAGTATTTGTTGATGAAGCATTGGAAAGATATAAAGCATGTTTTGAAATATCTTAAAGGAACAATGCATGAAAAGTTGAAGATATCCATATGTGATAATCTTGATTTAATTAGCTATGCAGATGCTGACTGGGGTTCAAGTCCAGAAAGGAGGTCAATGTCTGGATATGCCATATTTTTAGGTAACTCACAAATTGTCTGGAAAGCCCGAAGACAAAGGTACATTTCGTGTTCTTCTACAGAAGCTGAGTATGGGGCTGTGAGTGATTTGTGTTGTGAGTTAACCTGGGTAGTACAGTTGTTAAAGGATGTGAATGTAAATGTAAAACTACCAGTCAAAGTATATAATGATTCTTTTTCGTGTATTCAATTAACACAGAATCAGAAGGTCGGATCCAGAAGCAAGCACATTGGGATCCGTTACCAGAATGTGAAGGACTGCATAGAACAACATTTTGTTGTATTGGAATATTGTACAAGTGTTGATAATTATGCTGACATATTTACAAAGCCTTTGTGTAAAGATAAACATGTATGTTTTAAGAAAAGGCTAGGAGTTGAAATCTGTTAAATATAGGAGGGGTGTCAAGATATGTAAAAGTTAATAAAACATATGTTATGTATATTTAACAGAATGTGTAAAGTGAGTTGTAAAATGGAGGCAGTTAGATTCTGCAGTGTCATGATGTTAATCCACAAGTGTTAGAGACTAGTAATCACAGGCATGTTAAGTGATGAAGTGCAGGTGGAACTGATTGTAACATCATGATTTGTAATGGATAGATCAGATTGCATCAGATTGTTAATTAGTGATTGCATCAGATCTTATGAGTGCTGAATAGTATAAAAGGCACTAGCTTGTCATTTGTAACTTGGGGACTGTTATGGTGAGAACAGTTCACCCCACACTCTGTTTGTCTGTTTGCTACATTGTATATAATGCTTGGTTGTTATGCTGTGTATATTTTGATGTATATATGAATATATGAGTTTTTACTCTATTCATTGTCATTGTCTTTCTGATAGACTAACTCTGCAAACCCTTTATATCAATACTGACATTTTATCTACGTTACTGCTGCACTGCTTTGTGTCAGGCACAAGTATATATTATTATTATTATTATATTTGCTGCCCCCTTAAATCTGCTGACAGATGAGCCAGAGGTTAGGCTGCATTGTGAATCTGGGCTAGAGTGAGCCCTTCGTATAACTGTTGGCACTCCCATTCAGTGGATTAGGGCTCTGACTGCGGAGCCAGTGATTGGGAATTCAATTCCCCACTGTGCCTCCTTGAGAGCGGCTTACCTTAATGACCAATAGGGTCCCTTCCATCTCTGCAGTTCAACGGTTATTATTATTTAGCGGTGGCCACCTGCATAATTTTGTGGTGGCTTCCTTGCACCGAATTGTCCAACAAGGATACAAAATATTTACAGCATTCATTTAAACAGGCATGTACAGAGGCATTTTTCTATATTTAGGAGCATTTAATATTAAAATATTATTTCAACAATAGTGGGTGCTATAATAAATAAAAATAAGTGTTAGGCAAGAACTGCTTTGCTTTACCTGCTTTATGTCTATCAGTTAGATGGCTGTGATCATCTTGGTGGAAATACTCATAGCAGGACGTTCCTAGTAGCTCCTGAGGCAAGTATCCTAAAATTGCAGTTGCACTACAAGGAGAGAAAAACACTGATATTTTTCAACACAAAATGCATAGCATAAGAAAGAGATGCTGGATGTCTCAATTGAAACAATACTAAAACAGCAGTTTAATACCTAAAGCAAGAACAAAAGACCAAGTTATGTAGTCTGATGAAAGGACAGCCACCCCAGGTCTAAAACTATGTATAAACCTGTAAGGTTGAGAAACATGAATTTCACTCAGACTTGTAACATCAGCAAATTAGGGAACATTAGGGAACATTTAACTAAGTAATTTTTAGGACTAGTCTATGCTCTTGCGTATAGCCTGATCAGCTACAAAGGAATAAAGTATGTATGTATCTTTTAAACAAAAACAAAACAAAACAAAATGTCAATAATGCTTACCGTTGGTCTACAAAAACAAATTTTCCATCCATGGCGAAGCGTGTAACAAATTCTGTTGGCTTCACTTTTATTTCACTGCTTTTTTGCGGAACAGTGTAAGGGTGCAATCTTCCAATTGCAACAAGACAGTTAAAATTACTGCTGTTTTTCTCTGCATCATTCTCGTCTTCAACTCCCACCTCGCTAGCAGGCCAGCTCCTCAGATATCCAGTGCAATGAACAGTACAGTACTTTTTGTGATCTAATTTAGTCAAAACACAAAACAATTTTTCAGTTTTTCTCTAGAAACATAAGAAGCGATCATGTTTTGTGTTTACCTAAAGGCATGAGCCCTAAAATATACACACAAGACTGAAGTATTCATCTAAACTTGTTATAAAAACACTATGCATATATAGCTTAGCTGCAGAAGTGTTCTTCTAATCTTACAAAAGATTTTGGAAGATAAGTCACCAGTGCTGGCAATTAAAACATGTTCTCATATATAAGAAGAAAACTGAACAGTTTAGTAACAGAGACTGATTTGCTGTACAAGACTGTTTTGATTTCAAACATGCTACAGTTCATATGATGCTGAGTAAAACACAGATGGAAATGTAAGCTCATTTCAATTTTAAATTAATTTAAAACCTAGTGGCCGCTAGGCTCTTCTTGATTACATGTTCCAGCACAAATTGCAGTTGCAAACTGCCACAAGTTAAGAAGTCAGTGTAGGCCAAATGCATAATTTTCTACTGACAACAAACACATTGATTTCTGAAATGCAGCGTATCACTGAAATTTGCAGAGACAAAGTTATGGTGCGTAAATCTGTAATAGGATTCTAGCTTGATAAAGACTGTGTTTATATGTTTTATTCTATCATCCTCACATAACAGCCTGTAACTAGACCGTATTTTCTCAAATGACAGTTAAGGGATAGAAGAGGCAAATGCTTTTCTATGAAAATAATACCACATGCATAAAAAGGAAAAGAGTATTAAGAATGTTTAGCCTTCTTTATGATGCACTAGATGTGGGGGGAAGAGTGGTGTCCTATCCTAGAAAAGAAACATCTAAACTCCATACCTGCAGTTACACCTAAAGGTACATCATGTAAGACTACTGATTCATACAGCGGCTAGAATCCTACTGATATTCATATAAGGTATGCATAAGAACATAAGAACAGCCTTGCTGGAACAGGCCACAGCCCATCCAGTCCAGCATTCTGTCTCACACAGTGGCTCACCATTTGCTTCAGGGTATTCCCAAGCAGATGTCTTCACCTGCTTATGATTCCCCGCAAATGGCATTGAGAGATATCCTGCCTATCTCTCCAACCCGGAGGTTGTCCTTAGGCATCCACAACAATAGCCATGGATACCCTTGTTCTCCGTGAACTTGTCTAATCCTTTCCTAAAACTGTCAATGCTGACAGCTGTCACCACTTCTTCTGGCAGGGAGTTCCATAAACCAGTGATCCTCTGGGTGAAAAAGTACTTTCTCTTATTTGTTTGAGATCTAGCACCCAAAAGTTTCATGGAGTGCCCCTTCTACTTTGTCCACACCATGTATGATTTTATAAACTTCAATCAGGTCACCTCTTAGGCGCCATCGTTCAAGAGCGAAAAGGCACAGCCACTGCAGCCTACGATGGTAAGGGAGGTGTTCCAGTCCCCCAATCATTCTGGTTGCCCTCCTCTGCACTTTTTCCATTTCCAAAATATCCTTCTGGAGGTTTGGTGACCAGAACTGTACACAATACTCCAGATGGGGCCTCATCATAGATTTATAAAGAAGCAAAATTACACTTGCTGACCTATTTTCCATACACTTCCTAATGATCCCTAGCATTGAGTGTGAGGTCACCACCCTTGGGAAGCATATTGAAGAAGGAGTGCCATCTGCCCCTCTTCTAAGCAGTACGGATGAATGGAGGGAGACACACTGGGAAAGGGAAAAACACACCCTGTTGCAGGAACAGGACAGGAAGGATCAGGAGAAGGGGTTAACAGAGAGATGGGAAAGAATTAGGAACCAATCAGAAGGAAAGGCGGGAAAGTTGAGGGAGGAGATAATGGAAGCAAACAAAGGAGATATAAGACAGGGGTTCGAGGAAGGAGACAAGGAGGAGTTTGAGTGCGTGTGGATGGTGATTTCTATCTGGTTTAATTCTTTGGTTTCCCTCCCTATGAAGATAGGCTCTGTTTCAGGCATGTGGTCTCTGTCTTCTTCAGTGAATACTGAAGCAAAGAACTCATTGAGTCTCTCTGCAATCTCTGTTTCCTCTTTAATAATCCCTTGCCTTCCATTGTCATCTAAAGGTCCAATGGCCTTCCTAGTTGGGTTCTTACTTCTAATGTACTTAAAGAAGTCCTTGTAACTTCTTTGAGTGTTTTTAGCTATACGCTCCTCCAAGTCTTGCTTCGCTCTCCTGACTGCTGCCTTGCATTTGTTCGGCCAGAATTTTTGTTTCTGCCTGTTGTCCTCGTTTGGACAAGCCTTCCATCTTCTAAATGAGCTTTTCTTGCTTTTGATCACTTCCCAAACAGCTCCTGTAAGCCACATTGGAGTCCTCTTGGACCTGGCAGTACCGTTTTTCCGTTTGGGTATGCATTCCAATTGGGCCTCTGTTATTGTTGTTGTGAGCAGCCTCCATGCCTCTTGGAATGTTTGGACTCTCTCAATTTCCCCATTTCAGCTTCTTTTTTACTAGTTTCCTCATTGTTGGGAAATTGTCTTTTTGAAAATTTAAGGTTTCTGTGTTTACTGGATCCGTCACATTAACATTTTAAACCAGATCCTGTGTATTGCTCAGGATCAAGTCAAGGCTTCTTGTACCTCTACTTGGGTCTTCAACCATCTGTTCCAAGGAACAATCATTTAGCATATCCAGGAACTTTATCTCTTTCTCATGTGCTGAACAACAGTTCACGCAGTCTATGTGAGGGTAATTGAAGCCCCCCATTATAACCAGGCTTCCCTACTTGGATGTCTCCTTTACAACATTCTCCAATTGCCAGTCTCTCTCAGGAGCTTAGATCAGAGGCCGATAGCTGTTAGGCCATCCTTGTGGCCAGATACACAAGGTGTATCTAATGGTGACTTCAAATCCCCTAAATATTCCAATTCATACAATTTTATCCCTTCTTTGACTTACAAGGCTACACCACCTCCTATTTGCCCCTTCCTGTCTTTCCTATACAGTTTGTAGCCTGGGATAACTGTGTCCCATTGGTTATCATCCGTCCACCAGATATCAGTGATGCCAATAGTATCAATATTTTTATCTGTTGCTAAGTATTCCAGCTCCCTTATTTTGTTCCGGAGGCATCTGGCATAATTTGCTGCAACTAATTGTGGCTAAGTGATAAGCTCCTCAGGCATATGACATGTTCTGGGTTGTATATTGTCCCTCATTACTGTAAGCCACCTTGGGTACTTTTACAAGGAGAAAGGTAAGGTAAAAATATTCAATATAAAAATAAATAAATAAACAAATGCCTGAGACATGCCCCCCAGCACCTCATCATTTCACTGCATTAATTTACATAAACCTTACAAGAACACCAGCAGGATTCTGGACATCATTTGTGTTAAGACTGCACGGGTAGTATCAATAGGCTGGAATGTTTCTTTAGCAGTTTATATGCACTGCTGGCCTTGTTTCAGTTAAAGTGACAGGTATAAGTTTGGGACCACTCAACTTTTACCACCCATAAGGCACTGTAGGGTTCACTGGGGAAATGGGAAAGTAGTTTGCTACTTCTTTCACTCATGTATCTTTCTATTTCTACCTTTCCACGTTGCGTATTTCCTAGTATATAAACACAGACACACACATTATAAAAGAAGTATAACAGATTCTCAATAAACAATAGTGTATCAGGAGTTTAAAAATGGATTTTAATCCTAACAAAAATAGCTCTCAAACCTCTATATAGAACAGAATGATGTGAGGTAAATTAGTGCAATTTTACATTATGACAGGTTGTATTCATAAAACAGGTATGTGAAGTATATGAAAAATCTAAAAGAAGATGTAGTACACCTGAACATCTCACAATCTTGTGGAAACTACCTATGATTCATATAAAACATTACAAAAGGCAGGTACTGTAGTACAATTTTTCTTATGTTTTTGGTCAAATGCTAGGCATCTGTTGCTCCAGATCAAACATTCTGCTAGTATGTATAGCCTAATACTAAATAATACAAAGGTGTTGTGAATTATAACACTATATAAACATCTAAATTAGAGAGCAGAATTTTTGTGCAACCCAAATGCCATTACTACATTGAGACAAGATAATATTTCAGTCTTCCACAATCCTTATTTCTAATAGGAAACATTTGGTTTTCAAAGAATGAGATATTTGTAACATGTCAAAACTACTTCATTATAAATTTCAGATTAAAAAACATAACAATTTAACATAACAAATACTATTTTCTTTCTTTAAAAACGCTGTAAGTATTTTGGATGCTGAACTCCACATGTTTAATGGTAGTGAAACAAAAAACAACAACAAAAACATAATGATTATATTGTGAAATATAACAGACATACTAAACACATCCAGATAAAATCCATCATGAGCAAACTATGAAGACTCCAAATTGATGCTGACTTTGACCAAGCTGCCAAGGTTTGCCTATTCTACAAGTAATTTTAGAAACCCAATATTTTCGTAGTCCTTTAAGATCAGGAATCACAATTTACTATTTTCCTCTGTACTGTGAGAGACAGGTGCTCCATACTAGTATGGTAAACCTGACATCTTTCAATAAGCTGTTCCAAATTCAAGCAATCTACTATTTCCATACTTTGACACTTTTAAGACAACTGTAGTACATTTATGCATGTCAGCTCAGAAATAATCCCAACTCAAGTCAGTGGGACTTGCTTCCAGGTGACAGTGCACAGCATATGATTGCAGTCTGTTGGGATATTCTAGCTGTATTTGTTTACATTACCATTGAACACACAGTGCTTAAAATAGAATTTTCTTCATATAATTAAATAATACCTTTCTTTGATGAATTCGGCAAGGATTCCTTTTCTTCTTTGACGACATTTCCTGTACACTTTATTCGGCAAAAAAAAGAACGTCGAGCACCAGAATGCAAACGAGATGTTCCTGCTTGAAAATCCGTGTGGACTTCCAAACCAGCTTTTAAAATTTAATAAGAGCAGAATACACAAAAAAAAACACCTTATAATGTGAATACGAAGAATATTTTGCATTAACATTTTGTTTCCAGCATATTGTCAGCTCGCTTCTGAAACTTTCTTTAGTAGCTCATATGACAATTTAGAAAACATTGATTAATTAAAAGTGGAATTGAATTGTGATTGATAAAAAGTAGTAATGAGAATTTTTATAACCTCACTGTTATAAACAGTACAGTTTTCTAAACTGAAGTTAATTTTGCTGCTATTTGATAGTACAGTATAGAGAAATGCTCTGGTGAGATTAATATGAAACCAGCTGCAAATTATATAATGTCTTTATGAAAGAACATGTAAATTACATTAAGATTGGCACTTAACATTTTCAAACTAGAGTGATTTTTGGCACCAAGGTATTTTACCTTGTGTGTAACTATCACAAATCTTGTCAAATGACATGAATTAATGAACACAAGAAAAAAAATAGTATACCAAGTACAAATGGCAAACAAGATCTTGAAACACATCTGACAGATTAATCACTATCCAATTATCTAGCCTAAATTGTGCTTCTTAAGCATCCCTCTCAATTCTGTCAAGATACCCTCACAAGTACAAGCAACAATCCATAGTTTCGCTCAGGGTTGTGGAGACATGTCTCCATCCACTCTAAACATGTCCAAGAACAATTAAATCTGAGCATTCAAAAATTTTTTTAAATATACATGCTTACTTTTTGCATCTATCAGTTTTTCTCTTGGCGAAGCATCTGAAGATGAAAGTTGTTCCTTCACTTTGGCAACATCTTTTGGATGAAGATAGTCAAAAAGGCTTTGGCCTATCAGACTTGCCTAATTGGGCGAATAAAGTTAGTAATTCACAAGCTGCACATCACACATCTCGTTCATACACAGATAACACAACTATTTTGAAATCTATAGTTCAATAGCCAGTATCTTGCTGCATAACTCTGTGCAACAGGAGTGACACCATCATGAGCGTCATGTGTGTGTGTGTTGCATCATTAGTCGTGACCGACCCTTCGTGACCCCACGTCTATGGAGTTTTCTTGGCACGAATACTGGAGTGGCTTGCCAGTTCCTCCTCCAGGCGCCTACAGCATCTGGTATTCCTCGGTGGTCTCCATTCCAAGTACTAACCACGGCTGACCCTGCTTAGCTTCCAAACTCTGGCAAGATCGGATGTGCTTAGGGCATCTAGGCAGCTCACATCAGCGTCATACTGCCTCTAATTGAAGACTTCCCTTTTCAATTCCAGAATGCATGAGACTTGGTCACACATACCTCAAAACTGAAAAATATATATATATAAATCTATTTAATTAGCAGCAGTCCACCACTAATAAAGATGTAATTTCCATTGTGCAGGCAGAGATGCACAACAGGTTACTGCTGAGAACTGAATTGTTAAACTACTTAAACACTCTCCTTATCTTTTCAATGCAGTTGAACAGATTTGCTCATTTGCTCACTTTTAGATGAACAGTCGCATTTAATTAAGCGCATATCAAACACGGCAAGCAGGGCACAGGCCAACAATTACTGACATAAAAAGATCACGTAGAATTAAGTAGAAAGCAAGTGTTTATCTAACGTAAACAAGGACCATGTAATTACAAACTCTAGTTCCATTTCCTATGAGAGAAACCTACACAGGTGAGACTGTCATCTAATACTAAACACCTCATCTACTTGCGGAAGTGCTCCTGCCTATATTCCACAACGGACATGAGATATGTCAGTACTGTATGAATACACATTGAGACCCTTAAATGAAAGAACATCTCCAGGATAGCTTGGAAATGTTATACTACAAAAAGCCAAGGTGCACGACTGGCACTGGCAGGAAGATGAAAATATGGGTAAATACTTAAATGAATACTTACTCCCAGTATTTGAATAGAAAACATCCATATGCAGTGCCTGACTACAACGAGTGCAATGACTCCATTCAGTTCTACCACACTGGCAAAAATGTAAATGTATGGGGAAAGGGGTGGGGTGGGGGACAATGACAGAATATTGTGGTACTTTAAAGATTAACTTATTTATTTCAGTGTTGACCTTTGCAGATCAAAAGCCATTTCATTAGAATTCATACAGAAATAAATATGTTAGCCCTTAAAAGGCTACAACGACACCATCTCCAGCCCAATTTAGTTTTGATAACACACCAAGACAGACTAATTATTTGGAAACTGCATCACATACTACATTCTGAGACCCTGTTCTTCCATTATATTGTATGTTCTCTGCTTGATTAGTAAGCCGTACAATTGGGTGATATGAATTTTTGGAAATGTCCTGTCTGCCAAAAGCTGATGTACATAGAGATTGAAACAGTGTGGAAATTCAGCATTCAACATGGCTTTTAACAGTAAGGATTGGTACACTTCACTCACACTAAGCTGCAAATGACCCAGCTTTCTCCAGTCTGTTGCCCTGTTGCCCTCCAGATGTTTTGCCTGACAAGAACCAGACAACATAGCTGATGGTCAAGGAATATGGACACTGCAATCCAAAACGCCTAGAGGGCATCAAATTCAGATGGTCTAGCTAGCCTTATGCACATCAGCATTGGTGGGATATGAGACTGCATTTTGGAAGCATGCTCAAGACCCAAATCCTTTGTCTTTAGCAAGTGGGGGACATGTAGTGACAAAACCCATAAAGTTAGAAAACACAATGCCTATAAAAAAACAAGCGGTTTATTTAACAGAAAATCCACTTAAAGGAAAAAAATTTCCAGGGATAGGGGGAAATCATTTAACAGAATTGCCTATGGGGCGAATCTGTAGAAAAACAGTTGCAAATAGGGAATAATCCATTTTCAATGCATTCCTATTGGAAATTTGTACAAAGGAAAATTTGCTTAACAGAATTTCATTTGGAATGAATTAATTCCTTTATACAAGGTACCACTTTATGCTGATTCTGCATAGTTTAATAGCTTCAAGGGTAAGCCTTTAAGTCTTCTTGAGAGTGTCTTCCTTCTGTTGTGATATATTACACCAATCTGAAATATTTCCACTGGTGAGTAGACATTTTCCCTCATATTTGCAACTACAACCTAGCTCTAAGAAACTGCATTTTCTAATAAAGGGGAAATGATTAAGACAGTTGCTTCTTAACACTTTCAAAATACACTGTAAATCTTTGTTGGAATAATTTTAAATGAAATTCTGCAACATAGTGTTACTTACTGGGTCATAATTAAGTATTGTGGAAACAGATTCTGAAACAAACAAGATTTTTCCTCTGTCACATCCAACCACAAATAGGAACCCGTCTGCAGCCTGTATATTAAGAAAAATAAATTCAAAGCAGTAACACGAAGCAATAATTAGATAATACAGACAGCTCAAAGAAAAACTAAAAATTTAGCGCACAGAAAAGAAACAGCATAATGTCGATAGTGTAGTTCAATATTAATATTATATAATCAATTTGAACATCGTGCAAGGGCAAAAGCACCTCCTTGGCCTATTGTGTTTCCTGGCACTACTCAAAGAGCTGGTTTTCAACCATTAGGACCCGCTACAGTTTACATCCATTCACCAGAATTGTATTTCTGATTTATAATTGCAATGCAAGACACAGAGAAGCTCCAATATACAGTACAAATATTATCAAAATTTTTGGCTATTGAGGAAAGCTTCAGGAATGCATTTCAGGAAAGCTGCTTTTGGCCTTTCTGAATCTAAAACATATTTTGAATTTCATATTCCAAGATGAATATTTGACTCTCATATTCCCTGTCCGTTTATTCCAAACATCTCCAGCAGCCCTTCTCTAAGAGATTAAGGTAAACAATTAAACGTACTGCCTTGATGTGGTGGTACCCAAGACAAGGAAAACTGTCCCCCTAAATATTTTACCTAGCGCCTTCTTTGAATGTCCTTTAACCCTTCCCAAACAGCTTTTTTAAATTAAAAACTGTCAAAGTTATTAATAAAATGTCATCTGGTTGCAGTTGTTTACTGAGCAAAGTATAGCAAAGCTTTAAACTTCTACAAAATTTATAGAATCCTCAAGATCAGCCAGGATAATTTAGAGTCAAGTGAAATTTCTCATACGTTTCCTGTCATGTCTGCCAAAACATAACAGTATGCATTTGTTTTAAGCATATAATATTGTTGATCAGTTCTTTAGGAAGGCATTATGCTGAGTACAACACTTTAGAGATAATTTAGGATAAAATAGCATCCGTTCTACTGTTCACTATATAATTCAACTTGAGGGCCTCATGGAGAAATGTGAAATATATACAATATATTTTACTATCAAGCAATGTGTTAAGTGGCTATTTTGGGTTGTAACTGACTTTTCTTAACTTACCTTAAGGATCAAGTGTTGGAGTTCATTATCTTGTAAAAATGAAGGCTTATAGCGGACCTCTGAGTAAGAATTAGTAGAACCTGCAAAATGAGGAGTTATTTATGAAGTAGACCCACACAAAAAGGAGAGGATTTACATGAATGAATGAATGAATGAATGTTTATTTACGGTTATTAACCAAATTGTAAGGATTTACATGAAATATTTCATTATTAGCAGGTGGAAATAATGCAAACACGGACCCACACCCTTCTAAAGCAGCTTTGAAAAGCCAAGAATGGCATAGGTCTGGTCAGGAGGAGGTAGGCATGGAACAATGAACATGTGAGTTCCTTGTCAAAGTCCTCAGACATCACAGGATGGAACTGATCCAACAAAATCCGGACATGACGGAGTGTGTCCCATGTCCCTCTTACAACAAAAGTGGACTGTCAACCAGTCAATCTGACCCCCCCATATGTTCTAAATCTGTCTCTGAGAGGGACTCCTTACTAAGCAACTGAGTTGACTACACAGATGCTCACAGTGCTCATTTCTCCAGGGGCAGGGTAGGCTGCTATAAGCACTCAAAGCAGTGATTTGAACTACTAGAGAGGCAGTGGTTTTCTGTACTGTGCATGGCTTCTATTCAGCAGGCAACCCAGCACTGTCCCTCACTATAGCTGGTATCTCATTTACCATGTTCTCTAACAATAACTCAATACTTCCACAAAACACCCTCCTCCAATTTATGTGGGATACTGTGCTCATGTACCCATGATTCACAAAGCCTGGAAATGGCCCAGTATTGCTGCACAATATCGTGCCTGCATGGCCAGCAGGAAAAAAGGATGCCGGGCTTTATGTAGCAAAGGGTAGCCTGAATATTGACAACACCAGTGGCAATAGTTATGATGGTCTACAGCAGTAGTGGCGAACCATCAGCACTCCAGATGTTTTGGACCACAACTCCCAGAATTCCAAGCCTAGATTGCCAATAACAAAGGACTGTGGGAGTTGTGGTCCAAAACATCTGGAGTGCCGAAGGTTCACCACCACTGGTCTACAAGATATTATCTTCTGCTTATTACCAATCACATGTTTTAGACATTACACAGGGGAAAGTCCCAGAAGCTGACTATGTTTTCCCATCAGTTAACTGTTTATCATCCAAACACAAAGCAATTGTCAGGGCTGTTTTTCAACAAATGTAAATCGTAGTGAACAGAAGAGGATATCTTGTAGTTGATCTTGATTGCTGCCATTGGTTTCGTCAAGATGCAGCATCCAACAAGCAAAGGCAGCCATCTTCCTGTACAAAACTGAAGTATGGGAAGGATCATCCTCACACCTGTTTTATTAAGACACGGCATCACGTCAAAACGTGGTACTGACTGACTTACATGACAATACCTGGTATCAAAATCTGACACCTCTTCATATTCCTGAAGTACATGTCAATAATCTAATCTGTGGCAAACAATAGGTGATATATGGATTACTTCACTAACCCAGTTTCAGCCTACTGCACTCGATTCATTAATACACAATTTTAAAGACCCCCACACTGGGAAATATCCTGCAGTCAGTACCATCTTTTGTTTGACTGTGGAAAAACAACATACATTAAATAAGTGAAAAATGAAAAAAGTGACTATGAAAAAACCCACATACAGAAATTACAAGGGAAAACTAATTAAGGATGTGTAAAGCTATACAGTATTTGCTATGTGACCTTATGTGCCAGCGTGCCTCAGTCGACTATTAAATTATAAGGATCACAGAAAGGTCTGCAAAGCACCATGCATCACAAGATATCTCTCATAATTTTAAGGAAAAATAGCTTAAAAACACATGCATGTGAGTATACACGTTTTTCCACTCAGGAGCAATTTGCTTTTTATTCCACTGCCACCTCTAATTTTCCTCCTTCTTTACATTCTTAATTAAAACTCAGTTCTGTATTGACAGAGGGCAAGCTGGGAGAAAAAGCACATTTACCAGGTTTCTTTATTTCCAAAAAGTATGTAATTAATTTGTCCAGAAGAAAAAGATGTTATCACAGTGTAGTGGATATGCTCTGGTCATGGAGTCACTAAAAGTATCCAACCTTCCATTGTCTTTCAATTCGGCCAAAATCTTGTTGTGTCACAGCCTTCATGTACTGTACTTGCCTTCTGGCTCATGTCATAAAGCAAAAGTCTAGCTGAGGGAAACCCTCTAACTTTTTTTGTGAACAAGAAATGGTTGATCATGCTGTTTCCTTCATAAGTACTCCACTTCATTCCACAGACCAAATAACTGTAGGCCAGTCCAAAACATGTCTACAGACCTTTTCCCAAATATGACAGAGGAGGAGGAGGAATATGAAGGATACAGTCGTAAGAAACAGAGAGAGAGAAACAGAGTCGTAAGAAACAGAGATATGCTCTGGTCATGGAGTCACTAAAAGTATCCAACCTTCCATTGTCTTTCAATTCGGCCAAAATCTTGTTGTGTCACAGCCTTCATGTACTGTACTTGCCTTCTGGCTCATGTCATAAAGCAAAAGTCTAGCTGAGGGAAACCCTCTAACTTTTTTTGTGAACAAGAAATGGTTGATCATGCTGTTTCCTTCATAAGTACTCCACTTCATTCCACAGACCAAATAACTGTAGGCCAGTCCAAAGCATGTCTACAGACCTTTTCCCAAATATGACAGAGGAGGAGGAGAAATATGAAGGATACAGTCGTAAGAAACAGAGAGAGCAACATCCAACAGTTTGCAACCAAGCACCACTTACTATATACTCCCCTAATCAATATATTCCATCAAAAACAGTTTTAACATTTCTGCTTCTGAGAGAAAGTACTGCAACAATAAGAACCGGTTGCTTACCTGTAATGGTGGTTCTTCGAGTGTCCTCCATGAATCCACACCATTGGGTTCTCGGACGCGACGCAGACAATGGCACCGGAAACACTTCTAAGCAAGGAAGCAGAATCATTAGTCTCCGCCCCACTACCCATGCTCCCTTGCGCTCCCGCCTAAACGCCCCAGTTCCCTCTACACGCCGTCGTGAGGAAGAAACCCCAGAGGACAGGACGTGACGAGAGGGGAGGCGGGCGGGTTGGTGTGGATTCACGGAGGACACTCGAAGAACCACCATTACAGGTAAGCAACCAGTTCTTCTCCTTCGTGTCCTCCGTGAATCCACACCATTGGGTTGAGTACCAAGCTACCTGAACGGTGGAGGGGAGTCACGGCAATGCAGTGGAAAGTACAGCCCTGCCAAAGGATGCAGCGGATTTTGCCCTGGTGTCAAGACGGTAATGACGGACAAACGTAGAAGGCTGAGACCACGTGGCTGCTCTACAGATGTCTTCCAGTGGGACACCTCGAAGGAAGGCTGTGGAGGAGGCGACAGCTCTGGTAGAGTGAGCTCTGACTCCCGACGGGAGCGGACGTTTGGACAGGTCGTAACAAAGTTTAATAGTAGTAACAATCCACTTAGAAAAACGCTGAGGAGAAATAGGCGACCCGTTGAACCTCGGGTCATAAGCAATAAACAGACGAGGGGTATTCCTGAGGGAGGCAGTCCTGGAAACATAGAAGGCCAAAGCCCTTTGGACATCCAAAGAATGGAGGTCCTGTTCGACAGCGGAGGACGGGGAAGGAAAAAAGACAGGCAAGGTTATTGGCTGGGATAAGTGAAACGGAGAGACAACCTTGGGAAGAAAGGAAATGTCAGGATATGCAACCACCTTGTCCGGGAAGAACTGGAGGAAAGGTTGGTCATGTCGTAGGGCACAAAGTTCACAGGCTCTCCTGGCCAACGTGATAGCGACCAAAAAGGCGACCTTCAAAGTAAGAAGGCGCAAAGGTGTTGTGGCCAAAGGCTCAAAGGGCGGTCGTGTCAAAGCCTGTAAAACTAGGCGAAGAGACCATTGAGGGGTCAGTGGGCATCTGTCCGGGTAGGTGTTCCTGAGACCCTTCATGAACAACTTCAGGTGAGGGTGTCTAAAGAAGGCAGCAGCAGGTAACTCGGGAGGCTGATGGGCCACAATGGCAGAAAGATAGACTCGGAGCGAAGCCATGGAGAGGCCGGATTGTTTTAGGTGGAGTAGAAACTGGAGCATCACTAGAAGAGGGGGGGTTGATGTGAGGATAGGAATGGAGAGCGGTGAAGGCTTGGAAACGCTTCCATTTAAGCAGGTAGTTCCGACGGGTGGAAGGCTTTCGCGCAGCCTGGCAGATATCAGTAATTAGGTCCGAATCCTCCAAGCCGTGAGATTCAGCTGGGAAAGGTCCGGGTGGAGTACTTGACCATTGTCCCTGGATAAGAGGGTGGCGAACAGGGGTAGAGAGACGCGGTCCTGAGCCATCTGGAGGAGTGTGGCAAACCAAGGCTGTCGAGGCCACCAAGGGGTGATGAGAATGGCATCGGCTTTGTCGCGACGAAGTTTCACCAGAGTCCTGTGGAGGAAAGGAATTGGGGGGAAAGCGTACAGCAGGTGGCGAGACCAGCAGAGCATGAAAGCATCCCCTAGGGATCGGCTGCCCACACCAGCCCTGGAGCAGAAACGGTCGCACTTTGCATTCGCTTCCGTGACAAAGAGGTCGATGGAGGGAGTACCCCACCTCCGAACCAGCAGCCGGAAGACCGACCGATGGAGTTCCCATTCATGGGAAATCAAGGTCCTGTGGCTGAGGCTGTCTGCCAAATCGTTGTCGTCTCCCGAAAGATGGATTGCCATTGGGAAGATTTGGTGGAGAATGCACCAATCCCACATGTCGATGGAGAGTTGCAGAAGAGAAGGGGAATGAGTACCCCCTGTTTGTTCAAGTAATACATGGCCGTGGTATTGTCCGTGGCTACTAGAACAACCTGGCCCCAAATGAGAGGAAGGAAAGCCTTCAGGGCTCTGAATATAGCTAGAAGCTCCAGTTCGTTGATATGCCTGGTAGATTCCCAGGGGGACCAGAGGCCATGTATTTGATGTGTGCCGTAAAAAGCTCCCCATCCTGAAAGGCTGGCATCCGACGTTATCTGGATAGTCGGGGAGGGAGTGTGGAAGCGGCGGCCAACTAGGAGGTTGGTGGGATTGAGCCACCAACGAGTGTGTGCCCAGACTTGATTGGAAATGAATATGGGCTTCTGTTGAGAGTCGAGCTCTGGGTCGAATTGTGAGAGAAGGCAGAGTTGAAGAGGCCTCATGTGGAGGTGTGCGAAGGGCACTACCAAGGTGGTGGAAGACATCAGGCCGAGGATGTGTTGGACCAGCAGCGCGGGTACGTAGGCATTCGGAGGCAGGAGGCGGACCGAGGAGGTGATGTCTGCCAGTCGGGAAGGTGGTGGAAAGGCTTTCTGGTGTCGAGAATCCAGAACTGCTCCAATGTAGTCTACACTCTGGGAAGGGGTGAGCTTGGATTTCTCGAAGTTGACTTCGAGCCCGAGGTAGTCGAGCAGTTGTAAGGTAGAGTGGAGGTGATCGAGAGCCTGGTCGCGGGACTGAGAGACCAAAAGCCAATCGTCTACATAAGGGAAAATAACTATGCCCTGAGTACAGAGAAAGGCGGCGACCGGGGCCATACACTTGGTAAACACCCTGGGAGCCGTGGCGAGGCCAAAAGGAAGTGACAGGAATTCGAAGGCTTGACCAGCAATGAAGAAGCGGAGAAATCTGCGATGAAGTGGATGGATTGAAATATGAAAATACGCATCTCGGAGATCGATGACGGTGAACCAGTCGCCTCGCTGCAGAAGGGGGAGAATGGTCTCCAGAGTAACCATTTTGAATTTCTTTGGGGGAATATACCAGTTTACTGATCTGAGGTCCAAAATAGGTCGGAGGCTGCCGTCCTTTTTTGGAACTGTGAAGTAGGGCGAATAGTGGCCGAAAGGGACGTCCTCCGGAGGCACAGGTCGAATGGCGGCCTTTTGAAGGAGGTTGGAGATTTCGTCCCAAAGTGCCTGGGATGGCGACGTTGGTACAATGCGGCCCGTGGGAGGGAGGGAAGAGAATTCTATTTGGTACCCTTGAGAAATGATGGAGAGCACCCACCTGTCGGTGGTAATGCCGCGCCAGGCGGGGAAGAAGGGCTGCAATCTCGGAAAGTCAGAAGTCCTTGCGGCCTCGCCTATCCTGATGACGGGTGGAGGCGCGGAACTTGGACTTTTGCTGTTTGTCCTTACCAGGGAAGGTAGTAGCGGAGGAGGCAGGGAAGGGCTGGTCTCGCTGCTGCTGTCTCTGGAAGGAGTGGGTGAAGGATCTCTTCCAGGAGGAACGAAAGGACCGGTTTTGCTTAGGGGGGAGAAGATTGAGGCGCTTTGAAGTGTTTTGGCTCTTTTGATGTTCATTCATGATCTCATCTGTTTTATCGTGAAAGAGACCTTCCCCCTCAAAAGGTAGGCTGCAAATCTTATTTTTGGTCTCTTCAGACAGGCCAGTGGACCTGAGTCAGGCGTGACGGAGAAAGGCAATAGCAGACCCCATGGCCTTAGTGGCAGCGTCGGAGGCATGCCGACCCGACCTCATCTGTTGAGCGGCGATGGACAAAGCCTCTTCAATGGCAGGTAAAGCTGGACTTCTAGCGGTGTCACCTGCGGAGTCGAGTGCAGCCTTGGCCCTATTGAGTAACGCTCGCTGGTAAGCCCCCATAACCGACTGGTAGTTTGCAATCTTAAAGGAGAGAGCGGCTGTGGAGTAAAGTTGTCTAGCCATTGTGTCTATCTTCCGCCCCTCCTTGGAGGGGGGAATGGGTACTTGAGAAGATTTGGTCTGAAGCTGTGAGGCTGAGACGACCACAGAGTTCGGGGCCGGATGTTTACTCAAGAAGGGGGGCTCCTTCATCAAAAACTCTGTAGAAGCCCTCCAATTTCCTGGATTTGGAGGAGGATGGGATTTTCTTAAAGGAGTCCTTGGCCATATCAAGGATAGAGGGCAAAATACCTAAGTGGATAGGAGACGTGGAGTCCGAAGAGATTTGGTCAAACACATGGTCAGAGTACTGAGGAGTGGGATGGTGGACCGGAATATTCAGGGTTGTAGCCATCTTAGAAATAAACTCCGAATAATTGCCTATGGAATCAGCAGATGATGGGGGGCTCTCCCTTGCCACATTAGAGTCAGGTGTTGCAGCTCGCTCGCAGGAACGGATTCGTCAGAATCCGAGGGGCTGGTGGAAGAGGAGTCCGAATTCGATGGAGATGGAGGGTTGGTACCGGTTTGATGCTGACTAGGCACCGGTCTGGATTGTTTATGGCGACGAGGCCTCGCCGGTTCAAGAGCCATGGAGCTTGGAGATCTCGGTTCCAAGGGTCCGTCTCGTTCATACCAGGGGCCAGAGGGATGCCAGAAGGGTCCTGTGGGGTATGGTACCGGCTGGAAGCCCGGAAACATCGGGTAGCCAGAGGAATATAGTACCATAGACGACTGGCCGGGTGGCCAGGAAGATGGTATCGGCGGTACCGAGGGCCAAGAGGGCCAAGAGGGCGGTCCCGGCGGCCATCCCCAGGGTTGAGATGGGGATGGTATCGAGGCAGAAGGGCGTGGTCTGGCTGGGTTGGAAGGTCCTGCCTCGGTATCACGATGAGGCTTCTTCGGGACCGGAGGAGATGAGCCGTCGGTCGCACGCTTAGACGGACGCTTCCGGGCAGGAGACTCCGGATAGGCGCCCACTTCAGGTCCCGGTGGCAAGGGCGGTACCGAGCCCTGCCAGATTGGTCCTGGGCAGCCATGGAAGGCTGATGGCGGCGGTGGCATGGCCATAGAAGGTTGGCTAGCCGGGTGCAGCAGAGAAGCATTTGCGAACAAGGTCGCTAGCTCTGGCCTGTGGTCCCGTTTGACCGGGAGCGACGCCACCACAGAAGCCGAGTCCGAGGAGTCCACCGATACCGGTGATGCGTTCCTACGGTTCGGAGACAAGGACGGGGACTTCCGGCGGGAAGGCGATTTGTCCCAGCGCGATTTCTTTGATACCGAGGCCTCGGTAGTGGACTTTTTTGACTTAGCTTTTTTGGCCGACTTCTCCACAGGATCCACCGGCGCTTGAGAAGCGGACTCCGACTCCATCTGCGGCTGCAGGGATTTCTCAAGGAGGTAGGTGTTCAGTCTGTGCCTCGATTTCTAAGGGCCTGAGCGCTAAGGCTCTTACAGTGGGTGCAGGAGCCCGGGGAATGAGTCTCTCCCAGGCAATACAGACACTGGGAGTGACCGTCGGAAAAGGGATTTTCCCCCCGCAGCGGACACAATTTTTGAAGAGAGATCGCTGGGCCATAAAAAGGCCAGAAAGAAAAGAGAATACCGTGACTCGCTAGCGAAGTGAATTCTGAACCATCCAACGTGGCGGTTAGAGGGAACTGGGGCGTTTAGGCGGGAGCGCAAGGGAGCATGGGTGGTGGGGCGGAGACTAATGATTCTGCTTCCTTGCTTAGAAGTGTTTCCGGTGCCATCGTCCGCGTCGCGTCCGAGAACCCAATGGTGTGGATTCACGGAGGACACGAAGGAGAACTTGAAAATTATGAACACTTGATCAGCCCTTAATTTATTACTTCAAAATCATTTCATTCTGTATTTGGGATCTGTTAAAACCAAAACCCAGTATTTCTGAATGCTTTTTCTACATTTATACAAGCCATTGTGCACTGGTGTAGCTACTAAAACAAATACTGACACCTACTCAAAACTGCCTTTCAATAGCAAGTACTCCTTACTTGCCTTTCAATGACTTTAAGTGCTGCACAGCCATTCTTAATACTGTAAGTTTATCCAGTTTACGTGCCACTGGATTGCACTGAGGTATCATGGCGGATAATTCTTCTATCAGGTTATTCATTTTGTCTCTTCTTCGTTTCTCTGTTTGACTATGAGCCTCCCTAGGAAAAATATAAAACTTTCCATGTAATTATCTGTCATGCAAACAATATGTGACATACATTAAAAATACAGTAAAGTGGAAAAATTGAAATTCTTTTGGCAGCATATATCAGTCATCTATTAACACGAATTAAAGGAAGAACTATGCAAAGATAACACTCATAACACTCTGAAAAAATAATACAGAATCAATATGCCAAAATTCAGGAACTTCCTATAAACATATGCAATGATAATAACACTCATGACATTCTGATAAAAAGAATACAGACTCAATATGTCAAAATTCAGAAACTTTCTATAAACACATTTTAGATTGTGTAAAATCTGAATTACATAAAATCTAACATTTTAGAATTTGTAGAATAAAATTCTTCTAACGAGTGCAAGATTTTGCTGTGTTTATCTTTCTTTTATTTTTGTACATTTGTAATTTAAATATACAAATGAGAGAACAAAAAGCACATTTTGCAAGTATGACCAAATTTAAAAATAAACACAAAGAGAGGTCTGTTGTATATCAAATCAGTTTCCAAAGATGGAACATACACAGGGTGATATATTTTCACGAATGTTATTATTACCCTAAAATGGAATACATTTTCCAGCAATCAATAAATCAAATTGTAGTTTTATCATGTATTACTGGCATCCCCAATATTATGCACACTGACAATATGAAATTTGAAGAAACCTTTTATAGAGTTCCCGGGGTTCTGTTTTTGTTGCTTCTTTTGAGTTGCGGTTTATTTTTCTATACTATTGTCTTCCCTTGTGTTTCATAGCTTACTGAAATATCTGTAACAATAGCTGCTGCTGCTGCTACTCTTTCTCATCCAAGGCAGCTGGAAGAACAGTGGGATGAAACCAGGGAGCAGTGGGTTTAGGTCCATCTTGTTTGCAACTTCTACAAACATGCATAGAGTAGTTTGCTTCACTCTAGGATCTGGATAAAAGTTGGAATTTTTAGGGTTTGGGTAAAAGTGGGGACCTAGCTTCAGACTGCAGAAAGGCAAGAAGTTATATGTGGTCCATCAGATGGTACCAGCAGCACCATCAGTGAAGGTTCTCTATGTGACTTCACAGGTGTGCAGTAATGCGGTAATTTCTTTGAGGCAAAATATATATATTTGTCACATTTTCTGAGTAGCTTAGGGAAAGACAGATGGATCTTTCCAAAACAATGCAGCTAGAAAGGACACTGTAACACAACTTTGCTGATGTGTTGGTTTCGCGACAATGGGGTCCTGCTCAGACCCTAGGAATCACTGGAACAGGCAACAGGAGCTTGGGCCAGAGTATGACTCACAGTCAGGGGGGGTCGTAAGTGCTAAGATATGGACATGGTCCAGGAGATCAGCTATCATTTTAGTATCAAGCCTTCCTAGCTCCAAGTGGTGATCTCTATGAAGATGGCCGTCTTGAGAAAGGCAACAAAAACACTCAAGTTTATCAATATTTGCATCAGGCATCAATGGTTCTTCTTGAAATTGATGAAAACAAATAACAGAAGTTCTTTGGGGCCAAGTTGTTCGGACTTATAGCCACCCTCCCTGAGTCTCTTAGGCATAACATATTCAGAAGTGGTTTACAGGTCACTCTTTCTGGTGGCATTTTGGGACTGTGCAGCTTGTCCAAGACCTCAAGGGTGGCAAGGCATGTAACCACACCAGCCACATGTGCTTTAGGTTACTGCAGCTGGTCTTTGTCATTTGAGGGGATTAAAATTCCCAGCTTCTGGTTGAGCCCTTAGGCACTCCAACCATAGGAGCTACAAACCCAGGTAGATTCATAACATAAGAACATAAGAAGAGCCATGCTGGATCAGGCCAAAGGCCCGTCTAGTCCAGCTTCCTGTATCTCACAGTGGCCCCACCAGATGCGTTTGGGAGCGCATAAGACTAGATATCTGTCTTCTGATACTACTCCCCTGCATCTGGCCCTTGAAGTACCCTGGTTTTAAGCCTGGAGATTACACATCTCCCTCATGGTTTGTAACCTGTGATGGAGTTTTCCACCAGGAATCTGTCCAATCCCCTTTTGAAGGCAGCCAGGCCAGATGCCATCACCACATCCTGTGGCAGAGAGTTCCATAGACTAACTACGCGCTGGGTGAAAAAATATTATCTTTTGTCAGTTCTTACACTCCCAGCCCTCAATTTGAGTGTATGTCCCCTAGTTCTGGTATTTGGGGAGAGGGAGAAGAGCTTCCCTCTATCCACTTTACTCATGCCCTGCATTATTTTGTATGTCTCAATCATATCCCCCCTCAGGCACCTTTTTTCCAGACTAAAGAGGCCCAAATGTTTTAGCCTTTCCTCATAAGGGAGGTGACCCAGCCCAGTAATCATTTTAGTCACTCTCTTCTGCACCTTTTCCAGTTCCACTATGTCTTTCTTGAGATGCGGTGACCAGAATTGTACACAATACTCCAGGTGCGGCCTTACTATTGTTTTGTATAATGGCATTATAATGTTGGCTGTTTTATTTTCAGTCCCCTTTTTGATAATCCCTAGCATGGAATTGGCCTTCTTCACTGCTGCCACACATTGGGGAGACACATTCATGGAGCTGTCCACCAACACACCAAGATCTCTTTCCTGATCTGTCACAGATAACTCAGAGCCCATGAGTTGATAGATAAAGTTTGGATTTTTTGCCCCAATATGCATTACTTTACAATTGGCTAAATTAAAACGCATTTGCTATTTCTCAGCCCATTCCGCCAGTTTGGAGAGATCCTTCTGGAGCTCTTCACAATCTTCTCTGGTTTTTACCACACGGAAAAGTTTTGTGTCATCTGCAAACTTGGCCACCTCACTGTTTATCGCTGTCTCCAGGTCATTTATGAATAGACTGAAAAGCACCGGTCCCAGGACAGAGCCCTGGGGCACACCGCTTTTCACTTCTCTCCATTGTGAAAATTTCCCATTGACACCTACTATTTGTTTCCTGGATCTCAACCAGTTCTCAATCCATAAGAGGACCTGCCCTCTTATCCCCTGACTGTGCAATTTTCTCAGCAGCCTTTGGTGAGGGACTGTGTTAAAAGCCTTCTGAAAATCCAGATAGACTATATCCACCGGTTCACCCAAATCCACATGCCTGTTGACCTTTTCAAAAAATTCTAAAAGATTTGTCAGACAAGATTTACCCTTACAGAAGCCATGCTGATTTTCTCTCAGCAAGGTTTGTTCTTCTATGTGTTTTAAGATTTTCTCTTGGATGAGACTTTCCACCATCTTCCCTGGGACAGATGTAAGGCTAAATGGCCTGTAGTTTCCCGGGTCCCCCCTCCTTCCTTTTTAAAAAATTGGTGTGACATCTGCTATCCTCCAGTCTTCCGGCACTGTGGCCGTTTTAAGAGACAAGTTGCATATAACCGTTAAGAGATCTGCAATTTTATTTCTCAGTTCCCTAATAACCCTTGGGTGGATGCCATCTGGGCCTGGTGACTTGTTAATCTTCAATTTATCAATTAATCCTAAAACATCCTCTTTTAACCTGTATTTGATTTAATTGTTTAGTCAAGAGGGGCGGTTCAGGCAGCGGAATCTGCTCGAGGTCTTCTGTCGTGAAGACAGATGCAAAGAACTCATTTAATTTCTCTGCAATTTCCAAGTCCTCCTTAACCTCCCCCTTTCCTCCCTCACCATCCAGAGGGCCAACTGGTTCTCTGGCAGGTTTTCTACTTCTAACATATTTAAATAAGCTTTTATTATTACCCTTTATATTGCTAGACATGCGTTCCTCAAAATCTTTCTTTGCCTCTCTTATCATCTTCTTACATTTCTTTTGCCAGAGTTTGTGTTCCTTTTTATTTTCCTCATTTGGGGAGGATTTCCATTTACAGAAAGACCTCTCCTTGCACTTTAGAGCCTCTCTAACTCCACTCGTTAACAATGCTGGTGTCCTCTTGGACTTAAATGAGCTCTTCTTTCTTTGTGGTATGCACTTGCGCTGGGCCTCTATTACCGTTGTTTTAAACAGGCTCCATGCACTCTGAAGAGATTGGATTCTTCTAACCTTCCCCTTCAATTTCTCTCTAACTAGTTTCCTCATCTGAGGGAAGTTTGCCCTTCAAAAATCAAGGGTTTTATGTTTGATTTGGTTGACACTCTTCCTCCAACATGCATGGCAAAGGAAATTGCAGCATGGTCACTGTTCCCCAGAGGATCAGTGACATTCACATCCCTGACCAGGTCCTGAGTATCACACAGTATTAGATCCAGAGTTGCCTGTTCTCGGGTGGGCTCCATGACAAGTTGCTCTAAGGCACAATCATTCAGCAAGTCGAGAAATCCAGTTTCTCTTTCTTGCCCAGAGCTCGCATTGGCCCAGTCAATGTGGGGATAATTGAAGTCCGCCATGATTACTATCCTATCCCTCTTAGCCACCTCCATGATTTCTCTCCTCATTTCAAGGACCCCTCAAGTTTTTGATCTGGTGGACGATAGAATACCCCAACTATCACATCGCTCCTTGGACCTCATAGTTTAACCCACAGTGATTCTATGGTGGAGTCAGACCCTCTGTCAATCTCCATTCTGCTAGATTTTACCCCTTCTTTGACATAGATGGCCACTCCTCCTCCAACCCGCCCCTCTCTATCCCTTCTATAGAGTTTATAGCCTGGGATTGCTGTATCCCACTGGTTCTCCACATTCCACCAGGTTTCTGTTATGGCTATTATATCTATGTTATCCCTAGCTGCCAAATGTTCAAGTTCTCCCATCTTTGCTCGGAGGCTTCGAGCATTGGCGTAGAAGCACCTGTACAGTGGGTCCCGCAACAACAGCTGCTGCCTTGTTCTCCCCCCCACAGCTTTTATTTTCAGTAGACAAACTATCCCATTCCATTATTCTCCCAGTGCCAATACCTGCTATGTCATCTCTATGTGATTCTCTACCCTCTCCAACCTCATTCCCCAAGGGTGAGTTGTTCCAAACCGGATGCCACTCAGCTCCTGTCGGCTTTCCCCCAGTTATCAGTTTAAAAGCTGCTCTGCAGCCTTTTTTGAGGTTGAGTGCCAGCAATCTGGTCCCATCATGATTCAAGTGCAACCCATCCCTCCTGAACAGGTTTGGCTTGTCCCAAAATGTTCTCCAGTTCCTGACAAATCTAAAGCCCTCCTCTCGACACCATCGCCTCATCCACACATTGAGGCTTTTGACTTCTGCCTTCCTGGCGGGTCCTGCATGAGGAACAGGTAGCATTTCTAAAAATGCTACCTTGGAAGTCCGAGACTTCAATCTTCTACTTAACAACCTGAATTTGGCTTCCAAGACTGACCGCTTGGCCTTCCCGACATCATTGGTACCAGCGTGTACCATGACCACTGGCTTCTTCCCAGTTCTCTCTAACAAGCTATCTAGATTTCTCGTGATGTCTGCAACCTTTGCACCTGGCAGGCAAGTGACCATACGGTTATCATGCTCATCACAAATCCATCCCTCTGTATTTCTAATTATAGAATCCCCTATTACAAGGAGCTTCTCTCCTGCAGCCTGTTCATCTACATGTACCTGATCCTGTATCTCATCAATTGTGATGAGGGAGAGATCATCAGGTGGAACCAGTTGTTCCTCTGTGCATGCCTCATGAGGTGTGATGAGGGAAAGAGCCTCAAATTGATTGTGCAATATGAGACTCTCTGAGTGATCCCTTGGCCTTGTACTCCTTTGAGTCACATTCCTCCACACATCTACCTCCTGAGTTCGGGAGGTGACTTCATCCTCAGAAGTGTGCCCTGTCTCTTCTTGGACATGGATAGTCTGTTCCGCTCTGTCCAAGAACAGCTCAAGCTCCTTAATATGTTGCTGGTCCGATATGTGGGCCTCTAGCTGCTGGACCTTCTCTTCCAATAGTGCAACCAGCTTACACTTGCAGCAAGTGTAGTTCTCTGTGCGTTTTGTCAAGATGACAAACATGGCACAAGTGTTACAGGTAACTACAGCTGCTCCCTCAGACGCCATTCTAATGAGTGCAGTATTCTGGGCCTTGAAAATTTTTACAGTTTTACTAGCTGCTAATCTAGAAATAATAATCTAGTACAATTTTCTTCCTTTTATGTTAAAATGGGATCTCGCACGCCGTAAAAACAGCCCTAGTTGAACTGCTCCAACCCAGAAACTTACCAGTGCTGTTCTTTCTCTTTTGCTCTCTCAGGAGTAGGTCTGCCTGGTTCCACACACCAGGCTCAAATGCTGAGACTAAGCTTCTTCAGGTGAAACACACTTAGTGTAACTCCACCCCCAAGCTCAGAGGAAGGCTTAGTCTGGCACCACTCCCTGCTTCCTGGCCACTTCCTTTGTTTGGCTGATTAATGGCTCTTTGTATTTAAATGAGCAGTTAAAGTTAGCAGAGGCAAAGGTCAAACAGCCCTAGTTGAACTGCTCCAACCCAGAAACTTACCAGTGCTGTTCTTTCTCTTTTGCTCTCTCAGGAGTAGGTCTGCCTGGTTCCACACACCAGGCTCAAATGCTGAGGCTAAGCTTCTTCAGGGGAAACACACTTAGTGTAACTCCACCCCCAAGCTCAGAGGAAGGCTTACTCTGGCACCTCTCCCTGCTTCCTGGCCACTTCCTTTGTTTGGCTGATTAATGGCTCTTTGTATTTAAATGAGCAGTTAAAGTTAGCAGAGGCAAAGGTCAAACAGCCCTAGTTGAACTGCTCCAACCCAGAAACTTACCAGTGCTGTTCTTTCTCTTTTGCTCTCTCAGGAGTAGGTCTGCCTGGTTCCACACACCAGGCTCAAATCACACCAGGCTCAAATCAATGTTGTACTTTTGATGTACCCCACCACTTTCATCAGAATCAGGAAAAGTCCACATGCACGCACACACACACATTTCTCACGCACTCCAAAGCCCTATTTTGGAGGACTAAGACTCTCTCTAGAGTAGATTTTTTTGTCTAATAAATATATACAACTTGAGAGAAAATGGTGAAAAAACCCAACTCTACTGTTGTTAGGTACTGGTGTAGACTACTGAATATAAAGATACATCAGTGGAACTTGACCCTATGCATCACAAATAATGTTAAGTACTCGTAGTATGCGTGTAAATTCACATAAGTCATTTTCTATAGGTATACCTACTAAACAAAACAACCCACCCTGAATACGCATGCCTAAAAATATCTGTTCCAAAGGTTTATGATGACTTACAGCGGCCCTAACAGGGTTTTCTAGCTAAGTGAGATATTTAAGGAGTGGTTTTACCAGTTGTACCTCTCCCAAGTAAGTCTCTATGGCTGCTACTTCCTCTGCTACTGTATGTCACACTAGGTTTATCCTTAACATGGAGACTGCCCAATCTAGAGGAAGTTTGCAGCAATGGTGTGTTTGAATAGAACCCAAATATTTGATGCTTTCTCAGCTCCATTAAGCCCAGTCTCGCTTAGGTCCAGACAGAAATCTGTTGACTTGCCTTGTGAAACTAGTCAGTATACTGTACAGGCATAAACTTTCAGTTGCCTTGATCATGAACTATGCCATTATGCTCATATTTCAAGCACATGTGTAGACACATATGTAATGATCATGATACCTAATATTAATTTTAAATTTAATTCTTTTCAAAAATCTTATTTTCCCCAAGTTGCAGTACCTGAAATACTTAATTTTTACATGCTCTTCATCTTCACTCCTAGGGGAAAGAAGTATTAACATTAAACAAATTACAAAATGATACACATGCATTTGGGAATAAAATACACTATTTAATATTGTGTAAACCTCTCTCCATATTTGGAAGAACTGTTCCATGTTTGGAAAAACTGTTCCAAAAAATACAACAAAAATAGGGCGGCCAATTCTACACGAAAGATTTCACATGTGCATATTTATGTATGTGCAAATATTCTTTTAGTTGAATGTGTAAAATTGTATCATTTATTAACTTATCCACTATCATTCAAAATGAAGGATTTCAAAAGAAGATGAACACTATGCAACATATTGCAATTTTTAACAAATTATCTAAATATTATGAAAATTCAGAAAGAGTAATACAGTACTAAACTCTGTCAATACTAAACAGAGATAAACTATCAATAAACAAAAGTCCACAGAAACTACTAAATAATCATGGCCAAAATCCTTCTGGACATTTGTGTGTATGCAAGACAAATAACCAAAACTGCTGAAATTAATTGTGGATAACTAACAATGAGCTGATACATGTTGGGCATGCAACTAGGTGTGTGACCAAGCACCTCATCAATTAATCATGAAAATGTCCACAATTACTCTTGCCTACATGTAGATATTCAATAAGATTCTGGACCATGGTGGATAAAATTAAAATACAGTAAACAATTAACATCTCAAACACCGACTTCCAAGAAGCTTAAATTATAGACAGAATATTTTTAAAGATCTCATCCCAATTCATCATCAAATCTAAACTTGTTAGAAACATTTTAATGTCTATGCTTTCTAGTTCTACTGAACACTGGTTTATCATATGTAAACTAGCCCACATTTAGTTCTGAGTCACTTTACAACCCTTAAACAAGAACATGTGCTGCTGATGTAAGGGAGAAACACAGTGTTAGCTAAAAACTCCAAGGGCAGTACACGATCAGGTGTGCAATGAGCAGAATGTCTCACCAGCATAGCTGACCCAGGATCACACTGCTTGCCTAAGTGCTGGCACTGCACAAGCATAGGTGAGATTCCCTTCAGAAAGATGACTGCAGTGCTTGTAATCAGTATTACTTGTTCAAGTGGTGTGATACTGTGTTACTCCGCTGGTGGGACTTTCTTCTCAAAGAATACTATCCCAAGACTTTTCTGGAAAGTGCTAGCCAATTTATCTCACCTATAAGAGAAATAAATCACCTAGAATATTGGACGCTAGAGAACTACAAACAGAAACAAATACATCTCATGCCTAGTTTTAAATATGAAATTCCCATTCTTTGAGGGATGGGTGGAGTAAAGCATTATTATACCTGCTCTGGAGATCATCAACATCAATGTCAACATGCATACCTGGAGAAAGAGAATTCAAACTAATCAGGAGACATCGAAATGAAAAACAAAAATTCAGTGTAATGGGAAATGAATCATGCGAATTTCTGTTTTGTTACTCCTACAGCTGAAATCTGGAAACAAAGAAATATGAAAGAACATACTTTCTCTTTACCAGGTAACTATTTGTAGGAGTAATGATGCAATGCCCTGCCACTCTTACCTGTGTAGCCCTCTAGACTTGCAGTGTTGCCACCCCAGATTCCAGTGTCATATTTCATATCCACTCTGCAAGCGCAATTGTCCATTTTTATTTAATTTCCCACCCAAGACCTGTTTCAGGTCTCACAAGGTCAGTCCCTATTATTATTATTATTATTATTATTATTATTATTATTATTATTATTATTATTATTATTATTATTATTATTATTATTATTATTATTTTGAAAAAATGCCTTTTCAGTCCTTTCAGTTGAAGCAAAACAAGTTGAGGAGCAGTGCAGCCATCACAAAAGCCAAATACAAAAGTAGAGCAGATAATACCTTTAGGCTACTAGAAAATTGACAAAAACTTTGCTAATATTTCGAGGGTGAAACCCTCTTCCTCAGAGCGGTACCAATAGGTTATAAGATGGCAAAAGATGGATTTGCCAAGAGTTATTTCTTAGATGTAAGGTCCTTGGTAAGATGGGAAAAAAGCCAGGCAGTTTTCTTAGTTGAGGCTTGGAGCTTGGATGTTCTTCGGCTGCATCTGGAATGAAGGGAGGGAGGTGGTTTTTTTATTGTCCCAGTCCTTCCAAAGACATGCCACAGCTCACGTACACACATTCACAACTCTCCTCAATGTGGCTCATCAAGGCCAATAGCCCCTGCCCTGCCAGCGAAGGGGAAGGGGGTTGGTGCAGAAGGCCCATGCATTTCCTTTGGGGATTGGGATAGAATTTTGAAAAGTCCACTGGATGTGAGTGTGTGAATGTGAGCCATGACAAAACACCTCCCTCCCTTCATTCCAGCTCTCACCAGAAGTGCATTTGCACAGTTAAAACTAATGTGCCAGCTGTGGCCATTCCTGGAGAGGTCTGATTTAGCCATGGTGGCAAATACCTTAGTTACATTCTGGCTGGATTAAGAGTGTGATGCACTCTTTACAGGGCTAGCTATGGAAAGTGCCTGGAAACTTGTTAACTGGGGCTGGACCCAGGGGAACCACACAACTCCCCTGTTACAGCAACTGCATTGGCTTCCGATCCATTTCTGGGTAGAATTCAACACACCGATTCTAACCTAAAGTATAAAGCCCTACATGACTTGGGCCCAAGCTATCTCAAGGACTGCATTTCCTTTTATGAGCCTGCTTGAGTGTCAAATATGTCATGAATTATTGGTATGCAGTATGCTAAGAAATCCAGGTAAATTGTTCATTTAATTAGAAAACAAGTTAAAACAAAAATGTCTTCAAAAACTTCCAGATCTGTCTTTTCTAATTCTGTTCAGTTCCTGAAGGTGGAGCTCTGTAACCCTGATACAACCACCAATGTCACCTTCCTATGCACCCTGTCATACTGATGATCTTGTTTTTCAGTTTGGTTTTATTTCAGGATGCACTAAGACACACTCTTTTAAGAAAATTGTACAGTACAGGGGCTGCATATGGTTCATTCCTATTATTCAGATGTAGTCAGACTATGGCTTTTCCAGATGTCTGTGGTTCATAGATACATTATTTTGGTACAACTAAACTATGCCCACCTACTGCTGGATAGTTCGGTGGTTTTAGGGATCTGGCTATGGAGCCAGAGGTTTGGAAGGTGGACTCCTCACTGTGCCTCCTTGATCCACAGGGCTCCTTCCAGCTCTGCACTTCTGACAATGAACTAAAATTGTGAAATCTACTAAGGCTGTTTTTTGACATTCGAAAACAACAACCCATATGCATGTCTTCTTCTTTTGCTAACAAAATATTTTTAAATAAGAAAGAGGTTTGTATCCAACCACCTGGCTAGAACATCATTATCAAGTGGAAACCAGACTCAGGGAGTTGGAGTGAGGGTGTTTTACTCTGGTGTCTACCATTAAAAGCAATTTCTTTCTTTCTCTGACAAACTCATTCCTGAATTTAAGGGGGGGGAAGTATTTGGGGAGGTACCAGCATACCAAGCAAAGGACAGGGACATCTGTACTTTGGGGGAAAGGTTGAATCCAACTCCCAAGAACCAAAGGAGGGAAATGGACAGAGATTTGAAAACTCCCACATTTGCACTTGAAGGACAAAACAGGGAAACCTCGATACCCGTCATAAAAGTTTGGAGGCTTTATAAAAAGGTGCTTGTTAGTGAAACAATATGTCACACCCAGTTTTTAAATTCTGGGAGAACTATATTTTTTGTTTGCCCAAGCATTATTAAAAAATTAATTTCCTCTAATTAAATTATCCTGGTTTTAGTTACGAACATCATTGTTTCCAGCGCAACTGAATAGTTATAATTACGATTGTAATCAGAACATAGGAGGAAACCATAAAAACATATCCAAGATGAAATGAGGGCAGGCTGTGTAAGTAAATGGTGCACAGGGAAATTGATCTAGGAATATTTTGGCTAAAGCACTGATATGAAGATGTTTACGAGGAGCAGCTAAGCCGGAAGTAGTGCAAATCACAGAAAAGGACCAAAAGTAAATATTTACTGTATACTGTATAGGCAGGAAAGAAAACCAGCAGGCCTAATTGTGCAGGATCACTGCTTTCTGGCAATGGTTTTAATATGTACAACTTTTGAATACAGAGGCAGAGCAAGAATAGCTTCAAAGATAGAATGAATGTCACACAGATCCCAAAATAATGATTTTTCCCAATATATATATATATATTATTTGTGTTTTAAGATACAGACACAAATGCAGATCTTTTTTTTAAAAAGTCATTCAAGGGCCAAGTTGTGCTCCAGTTGTGCAAGGAGACCTAGGCCATCTTACTTACTGGTTATCAGAATCACTTCCTTTGCGCTTTCTTGGAAACTCCACCACAAATGCATTGATTGAACTGGCCGTGGCAGGCTGGGCTACCGGAGTCATAAGGCTTGAGACTGCAGAGGCCACACATGGGTTTCCTTCCAACTGAAGATTATCTATGGACAGAAACACAGGGTCCAAGCTAAGGAAGGCTGAGGTCCAATGTCCCCAGTAAGCTAGCCATGCCCGCATGCACGCACAGCTCCATCAGCACCGCACAACAGCAGGCAAAGCCAACGCCTATTTACTTCCAGGTTTTGGCTGAACCCCACCCCCACCCCCGCCGCCGCCCCCCATGCACAGATGGACAAGGCTACCACGCAGTGGAGAGAAAAAAAGAGGGAACATTGCTGAGTTCTACTGTAGTTAATGTGGATATTTTAAAAGTAGGAAGTCATATCAAGGATTGCTGCCCCAAATCTCTAGATGACTTGAACACCAAATCAACACCGACCATACAGATTCATACTCTTCTTTACTCTGGACAATGGGGTCAGATCTTAACTACTACTTAGCAACTCAATTTTAAATGACAAGAGAGAGGGGGGAAACTGGAGTTGGTCACCTAGGGTCCTCCTGAGAGTCTGAACTATATTTGCTTATATATTCTGAACTACATGAAATGTAGTTCAGAAGATATAAAGAGCAGCAGGGTGCCCAAATCTTCCAGGGATGTGTCCCGAGATGACAGGAGTATAATGTGAAGTAAAAGAATTATGAAGAACATGGTGAGGGTTAAAGAAAACTGCTACTGTATAAGGTAGCATGGATATGGTATTTAACACTAGTAAAAATGAATATATTAAATAAGAACTTGTCAGCTCTGTGTTGGAGGTGTTAAAAAAAAGAAGGGACAAATTTGCACAGGTAGTATTGCCAAGTGATATAAGGAAGAAAGAACAGGCACAAATTTTTAAAGGAATTAGGGAAACAACTGGAATTTACTGTATATCAAAAGGTGCAATTGACGGCTTTACTGAATATAATTAATGATGGTCAAGTGATCAGAAAATGATTAAACTACTATAATGGTTACAGCAACAAGGTTATTATTTGCAAGGAATTAGAAAAATGCAAGGAATGAGAAAAGCCACAGAGAGGGATTAAAGTCTTACATTAAATCAAAGGCTAATTTAAACTTAGATTCCTAGAGAGTAGATATTGAAAAATCAATATGGGAACCATATTGGCTGAAATCCTGTTGGTAGAATTACAACATTCAATAAGGATAATGTTATCAAGTACGGTGCAGCCACTCCATGGTGATACTGTACAAGTCTTCCTGGACCCCCCCCCCAGGTTGTAGGGATCCTATTCATCTTGGAGCCTTTGGGAGCCACTAGAAAGGGAACATAATGACAGAATATCATCACCCCTTGTCTTGCTTGCTCCCACTGCCAGTTCCAGTAGCAGTGGCGTTCTAGTCTTAAATCATTTCCCCGTTTCAGTCCACAATTCTCAAAGGCTGCCCCAGCATGAGGGGATCCCTAGAAATACCTGAAACCTGGTGTGGTTCTATAAAATTTTATTGCCATGAAATTGCCAGAGCTGAGGACATCATCCACCCCACCCCACCCGCGCTGATCATGCTGGGGGACTTTAACATCCATGCTGAGGCAACTCTGTCAGGGGGTTCTGAAGACTTCATGACCTTCATGACAACCATGAGTCTATCTCAAATGGTGTCTGCCCCTACTCGTTCTGCAGGCCACACCTTAGAACTGGTCTTCTTCCCTGGTATGGATATTGGGAATCTTGGAGTAAAAGAACGTTCTGTAGTCCCATTGTCATGGACAGACCATGATCTGGTGTGCTCTAGGCTCACTGGAACTCATAGCCTGGGCAGGAGTGGAAGTCTGACAAAGGCAATTCATCCATGAAGGTTGATGGATCCAGATGGTTTTGTAGCTGCCCTAGGGGAGTTTCCCACCTCTTTGGCAACTTAAATCAGCCAGGAAGGGCAATGGTCCAACAGACATGTGGTGGCCCTCATCTCTCCAAGGGTCCTTACTAGAGATGGGCACAAAACAAAAAAATGGCGTTTCAGTTTTTCGTTTGTCGTTGAGAGGTCTGTTTCGGTTCATTTTCGTTTCTCATGAATTTTTGGAAAAATTTCGTTACCGTTTTTCGTTTTTCGTTTGCCGTTTCTACCAGCTTTTTGCGCGATTTTTAAAGCATTTCTGTGCGCAGGCATCCCCCAACGCCCCAGACCAGAGGGAAAACACTAAAAAAATGGATGCTGGCAGAGACACAGTATAGACTAGGTATGCAGGGAGGCTGCAAAGGCAGCGGCGGGCATTGCCCAGAATGCAAGGCAGCAGCAGAGTGACTGCACTGTGGGGCAAGGGAAGGTACTCACCGTGAGGTACGCAGCACGCACGCACACAGGGAGGCTGCAGGACTGAAGCTAGAGTCGCAGAGACAGCAAACCCACCCTAACTCCCACCAGAGACTGCAAGGAGGATGGGGGCTGCCAGACCTTTTTATGCCCTCTGTGCCCAGTCTGCAACCTGGGCATGCTATTGGTTGAACATGATCCCATCACATGGCTTGCCTCCATTTTGTGGCTGGTGCGACATCCATTTCATTGTGTGTCACCATTAACGGAAACGAAACGTAACAACCACAATTTTCGTGGTTCTCTTCGTTTCGTTGCATTTTCATCACAATTTTCGTTTGTCGTTTCATTACATAACGGAAACGACAAACGGTAACGGAAACAAAAAAATCTTCATTCCGTGCCCATCTCTAGTCCTTACGACATCCTCAGGCTGTAGGAGCTGAAACTCATCCATTACAAAGCAGGCAAGGTGAACAGTTTTATTTATAGGCTCCGGATCAATAGCAGCATCCAGGTCAGTCCACATCTGTACAATTTTTGCTGTAAAGTTGTGCAAATTGTTTGCAGAATGTTATAGAGCAGGGATGGCGAACCTTTTTGACACCAAGTGCCCAAACTCAGTGATGGAGACGGCGGCGGCCGGGGGGTCAGGATCGGTGACAGCGGGGATGCAAAGGGCCGGTGATGGCGGCAGAGGCAGGGCGGAGGGCGGCAAGGGCAAGGGCGATGGCGATGGGGACAGTGGCGGCAGTGGGGGTTGGGATCGGAGGCAGTGGGGGGCAGGGTGGGGGCAAGGGCAGCAAGGGTGACGGGAGCAGCTGTGGAGTGGGATGGCGGCGGAGGTGGGGGGTGGAGGCAGAGGCGGGGCGGTGCAGGGGTGAGGGCGATGGGGAAGGGGGCAGCAGGGTCAGTGGTGGCGGCAGGGGTGGGGACGAGGACGGCAAGGGCGACGGCGGCAGGATCATCGGCAGCAGCGGCAGGGGCAGCGGGGATGGCAATGGCGGCAGTGGGGTGGCAGAGGCAGCGGTGGGGGTGGGGTCATCAGTGGTGGGGGCAGCAGGGATGGCGGCAGTGGGGCAACAGGGGCGGGGGTGGCATCGGCGGGTCCAGTGGTGTGCACAGCGGCCACGGAGGTGGGCTCAGGAGAGGCTGCAGCTGCCCGGTGCCCCGCCCCCAAGCCCCATAGAGCCTGGAGCCCGGAGCCCAGCGATTTGGCCTCTTCCCCTCCCTGCTTCTTCCCTACACCTGTTCCTCCACAAATTCCTCATGGCTGGTCCAGCAGAGGGGGAAGTGGGGGGCAGGGAGCATGTCGCGTGCCAGGCGAAAGTTCTTCGCATGCCACCTTTGGCACGTGTGCCATACATTCGCCATCCCTGTTATAGAGTGATCTGTGTTATCCACCTGTGGGTCAACATGTAACATACTCTTGACCATTCGAAAAAGCTCCACCGGACAATTCCATGCCGAAGCAATGGTGATAGAGAAAAATGATTTCTTTGCTGCTTCCACTGCCTTGGAATAAGCTTTCCAACAGCCTTTCACTGTTTCTTTATCTGTTTCACTCTGGGTTTCCCACCAACGCCGTTCAGCTCTACAGACCACCCTTTTCATATTTGCCATTTCCTCAGTAAAGGCAAGTCATTTAGAAGTCATTTAGGGGCGGATTGGTTAGGAAGAGTAGTGAATGCCTCCTTGCAACAGGGCAGGATTCCGGCATGCTTGAAGGAGGTGAAAGTAAAACCACTGTTTTAAAAAGCCCTCTTTAGAGCCAATGATACTGAACAACTACCAACCGGTATCCAACATCCCATTCCTGGGTAAAGTACTAGGGCGGGTTGTGGCCTCGCAGCTCCACAGGTTTCTGGACAAGACAAACTATCTGGATCCAGCTCAATCTGGCTTCATGCCTGGTTATGGGACTGAGACGGCACTGGTTGCCTTGAGAGATGACCTACACAGGGAAATGGATAGGTGATCCATTTTAGTTTTATGGGACCTTTCAGTTGCTTTTGACACTATCGACCACGGCATCCTCCTGATTCGCCTCTCTGAAATGGGACATGGGGGCACTTTTTTGCAGTGGCTTCAGTCCTTCCTACAGGAGAGAATGCAGGAAGAGATGTTAGGGACTCATGTTCAACACCATGGCCACTGACCTGTGGGGTACCTCAGGGTTCTGTTCTGTCTCCTATGTTAGTTAACATTTATATGAAACCACTGGGGGAAATTATTTGGAGTTTTGGGTTGAAGTGTCACCAGTATGCCGACGACACTCAACTCTACCTTTCGTCACCTCCGGATTCCAAGGAAGCTATTTAGATCAGTGCTTATCTATGGTAATGAACTGGATGAGGAAGAACAAACTGAAACTAAACCGAGACAAGACAGATATGTTCCTTGTCAGTCAAGGGATAGGGGTGCAACCTGTCCTAGATGCATATCTATCCCCAAATTGAAAAAAAGAGTTACATAGCTTGGGGGTTCTCCTGGACTCATCCTTGGGCCTAGATGCCCAGTCACAGCTGTGGCCAGGAGTGCATTTGCAAAATTAAAACTAGTACACCATTTACGCCCATTTCTTGAGACATCTGCTCTGGCCATTGTGACACATGCCCTAGTGACCTCCCGGCTGGACTACTGTAATGCACTCTATGTGGGGCTACTGATGGAATGTCTCAGGAAGCTTCAATAGGCCCAAAATGCAACAGCCAGATTGCTGACTGAGCTGGGTTACAGAGATCACATTACACCTGTACCAGCTCCACTGGCTGCCAATCACCTATCGGGCACAATTCAAGGTGCTGACCTTAACCTACAAAGCACAAAATGGCCTGGGTCCAAGCTACCTCAAAGATCGAATATTGCAGTATGAACCTGCTTGGGTGCAAAGGTCATCAGGAGGCCTTTCTCTCCATCCCAACACCTTCACAGGTGTGCCTCAGAAGAACACATGAAAGGGCCTTCACTGTTGCTGCTCCCAGACTTTGGAACTCCCTCCTGTTGGAGGCCAGGACTGCCCCATCTCTACTGTCTTTCCGGAAGCAGGCAAAGACCTTCCTCTTCGGGCAAGCTTTCCTTGAATGAGGGACTTTCTACTACAGTATGTAACTTTATATGGATTACCATACATGATTGCATTGACTGATTTCATAAGAACACCAGAGTTTTCCATGTTACTTTCCACCCATTTTCTTTTGTTTTTGCATGCTTTTTGTAGCTCTACGGTTACCTTTGAATATTCTAAGATGCCTCTTCAAACTCCCTGCTCTTAACTTGAATATGTCTTAAATGTTCTGGACTTTATATTGTCTCTCACTATTGTAAGCCACCTTGAGTCCTTTTCCAAAGAGAAAGGTGGGGTAAATACATTCAAAATAAAAATAAATAAATAAATAAATAAATTTGCACAACCGAATTCCAGCCATTATCTGGTCAGTGGGGAAGGATGAAAAGAAAAGACAGCAACAATATACTGAAGCACTATAGAAAAAAAAGATGAAAGGATAAATTTTAGAAAGTCATGAGAACACCACTCTTGAAGCACTTGGAAGAAGTAAATTTTCAGGAGTAGATGGGATACCAATAGAACTACTTGAAATTACAGAGGCTGAGTCTGTCAAATCCTAACAAAAATATGCCACCAAATATGGAAACCGTAACAATGGCTCAGACTAGAAATGTTTAATATACATTCCAATCCACAATAAATTTCTAAGAGATGCCAGAGAGTGCAGTAAATATAAAAGTGTTGCTTTAATTTCTCTTGCAAACAAGATGACACTAAAAAGGACTTTTACCATATATACAAAACAAGAAATGGATTCAGAAAAAAAGATGCATTACAGATCATTTTGTGAACATGTGCTGACTTCTCGAACATCCCACAGAATTTAAGAAGAAAATCTTTATACATCACTGCAAAATCCTTGACTGCATAGATAAAAAGAAGTTTAGGATTATTCTGATTTCTTAATGGGTGCAATTTAACATTTAATGGTTCAAATGGTGATGGATATTTTGAACAAGAAGCTACTGCCAAGACACAATATAGAAAAAAACAAAACGGGTGTGTTTTGTCTCCTCATTTTTTCAGTCTGTATACAGAATATATCATACTACAACCTGGATCAAATTCAAATGAAGGAAGAGTTAAAATTGATTGAAGCAACATCAATATTACTGGCAGAAAGCAGCAGTTACTTGAAATAACTCCTGAAGATGAAAGAAGAAAATGCAAAACTAATAATGTAGGACAAAAATGTTTGCAGAAAAATTATATAGCTTCAATGTTGACAATGGGCAAAATTGATATAGTTAGTGATGTTCTTAGACATTCCATAACTTGGTTAAATCTTCTATCAAAAGAGAGACTGCAGTCAAAAAGCAGAAGACTGAGACTCAAAAAGACAGCTGCAAAGGATCTAGAAAAGAACCTGAATAGCAAGAAATGTGTCCCTTCAAAGAGCAAGGTGAAATTCATCTACCCTAAACTGGCCAGGATTTCTGGGAGTTGTAGTTCAAGAACATCTGAGGACCCAAGGTTGAAAACCACTGGTCTAAATGGTAAAAAAAGAAATTCCCCCACCACCACCTTCCCTAGCTCGGTAGCCTGCAGGACTTGGAAAGGAGATTGCCCATCTTTCCCCCCCACTCCACCACCAACCTGTCACTGAAGCCTGTTTTGCCTAGAAGCATTAAAATTCATTTAACAACTATGGTCAGACAAGCATATCGCTTGCTATTTGGTTTGCTTTGGGAGTGGTTTGGTTCACCCTATTTTTGGCAACTGCCTGTTTTAAGCAAGAGCTATCCATCCCACCCCTTTTGTGCTCATTTCTGGCACTTTAATTGATGCAACTGGGGATGTTCCTAATTAACCCATTCTGCTTTCTGTATGCTTCCTTAATTTACTCCCAAACAGAGCTGTGGGAAGCGTTCTCTTCAGTGATAACGCTGTGACATATGGAATGGGTTGTGACAGTAGAAAGGATAGCAGAGAAATCACTTCTATTATCTTCTTCTCACAATTTAAAAATTATATTATCCTAAGTGACATAGCACTGTTTCACATATAAGAGAATATGCATTGCTGTAATGCTAAGGCACTCACTAAATTGAACAAGAGAGAGAGAAGTTACTGCTGTCCACAGATTGATAGCCACAGGATAAAGGGTTGCCAGAGGGTATGCCAGAAATTGAAAGGGCGAGAAATCGAAGTAATCTCGAGTGGCATTTGGATCCTTCTCATAGGAAAAGAAATGTCTCCCGCTTGAATGGAAAGATCACTCGAGTGCAAAAAAAAAAAAAAATTGCACCAAAGATTAGAGCCTTTTAAATGTGACCTAAAATGCTCCAAATTCATCCATCAAGTCATGCCTTAAATAAAACCAGAGAAACTGTAAAAAGGGTAAGTACATGAATTTATTTATATAACTACATTTAAGGGCACAGCACATCAGCTTTTCATGTCCTAAAAGAGCAAGGGATGGAGGCATAACAGAAGGGCGCTGTTTAAGAATTGTCCCAGTAAGACATATTGTTGTGTATTATACTTTAGGGGGAAATGTAGCAATTTGCATATGTTTTTAACCTTCTTATTTAAGTTCCATGCATCAATGGGAATAAGTTTCAGGAGTACCTTAGCCAATAGGGAATAATAATAAAGAATACAGTAGGACCCCGGTATCTGCTGGGGATTGGTTCCAGGCCTTCACGTGGATAATGAAAACTGTGGATAAGAGAGAACGCCTGCCCACCCACCTCCAAACTGCTTGATTTATGACTGCTGTTTTGAGACAGCAGCTTGCTTTATGGCTGCTGTTTGTGACAGTAACTTGCTTTACAGATGCTATAGCTTGCTTTGTGGCTGCTGAATTATTATTTTTTCCTCTGCCAACCATGGATAATTGAATCAGTGGATAATAAATCATTGGATATGGGGGTCCTACTGTATTAGCATAAAATATGTTGGGGAGACTTTGAACATGCATAGCCTTTGAACAGCTTCCATAATTCCCTGCTATTTGCCAAGGTGGCTGGAAAATCTGGGAACTGATTTTAAGGTTCCTTATCTCCAATGGAAACACTTTAGGTATAGAACATGTTCTTCTTTCTATATAAAAGCTTTGTCCCACCGGCCTCTATTAGGCATTATATCTATTTTCTTCCCACCCCACCTCTTCTAAATTTAGAATAAAATGTTATTGTAACCATCTGTTTGATAGCTTTGATGCCCCAGTTCTGCTGCCTCCACACAAGTTTCTTCTCAACTGGCTTCTAGTTTGGGGTAGAGGACATCTGATACGTTTCAGAGTTGGACTGAGGTGTGAAGTTAAATGCCTAATCACCTACCTGGCTAACCAGGTATGAAGAATAGGTAAAGCACTCCCTGTGCAACAGGAGGTTAGATCTGAAGGCAGAAGAACCACTTTATCCAAATCCCTCATAGGTTCATACCACTAGGAAAGAAGGGAAGAACTGTATTTTCCACCTATTCAGTGTTTGAGGGCTGTTGATGTGATCCCCCCCTTCATTACTTTATTCATAATGAGGAAGGCAGTGCAGGAGATAATTAGATGGAAACTCTATTTGTTGTTGTTCAGCCATTCAGTCGTGTCCGACTCTTTGTGACCCCATGGACCAGGCCTTCCTATCTTCCACTGCCTCACGGAGTTTGGTTTAAAGAGCACATTTTCTGCAACTTCAAGGAATGTAAAGGCTATGGATATCATAGATTCAAGCCTTCCCTAGTCCACCATAATGAAGACTTCCATACAGAATAACCCCCTTTTACTCTCAGGAAATGAATGATTGCAGAAGTATATATTGTACAGTGTATGTGAGGACAACTGCAAGATGTACTTCCTTCCATAGGGCAGACCTCTCTCTCCACTCTCACAGAAAGAGATCCAATGTATCCTATTACCATGCAAGACTGAAAGAACTGCAGCATGTGTTCCTCAATTATAAATACAAGCAGTGAAGTTAAACTATTCACTGATAGGCTCTGTAAGTAAAAGTGCAGTCACAAAGAAAGTTATAATAAAAACAAAACCCTGACCTACTTTTCCAGGACAGAATTTACGTGCATAATGTCTCTAGCACATACTGAAACAGAAGTGACAAATCCAGAGCGCCCATCTTTGTGAAAGTAGAACACAAGAAGCCATGTTTAATTTTAAGTGAAATCTACAGCAATAAATAACATAAAGATGTTAGAAAATTATGCCCTCTGGACCAAAACAGCAAGGGCTATTCCTTGTAGGAAATGTAAAATAATTCAAATTATAGGTCATTATAATAAGCCACCCACATAATTCCTGAAAAGCTGGAGTGGAAATCTGTATTTCAAAAATATTTTCTTCAGGTTTTCAATTATTAAGAGTCTATAAATCAAAAGATATATCCGTGAAAATGTGGGTAATTGGAGACAGTAACCCAAATAAAAATTAAAAGGAGCAAAGTCTAAACTATAAAAAAAAACTGAGATGCGTTTACTGCACCTCTACAATACATGAAAAAAAAAACATCAGCTGCATGCCTTTTAAATAAATCTAGAAATCAAGCTTTTCTGAAAAGCCATCAACTCCTGTCTGTTGAGCAGGAAACACAGAAGAAATATGAAAAGGCAGCCTTACTTCTACCAGCCACAAGGTTCCGTTATTGTTAAGAAACCCAAGATATTCCCATGGCCACCCAGGGACCACAGAATCGTTGCCGGTGTTCCTCAACAACCGATCCAAGCTGTGAAGGTAAACGATCCACCGACAGGCTTAATTCCCTGCACAGCCAAGGACAGCCCAATAGATTAAAACACACCCTGCAACAGGGGCAGGCCTTTCTTTGCAAAACTAGGGCAAGCAAAGCAGAAAGAAGATAAAAAGGCGTCGTTGTAGCAAAACGCAGAGGACGGGCTATCTATCCCACGGTCGCTCCTCACGACCCAAGTGACAAATGTCATGCTATTATAATAACCCGTGCAAAAAAAACAACAACCCATCCCAGTACTCGATGGCTGGAAGCGCGGATGGGGGTGACTCGTAGAGGGAAAAAAAAACCCCAACCAAGCTTCACAGCTACATCTGGCTTCTTCCTGGGCTTTCGGGGGAAGCAGGAGAGTCGCCCGAGGCTTAATAAGATAATATAGTATATGATGCATTTTTTTTCCTTCTTTCTTGCCTGGGCCCGCCTGCTCGCCTTGCTAACCCGAGTCTTGGATCCTGTTGTTTTTAACTGTTTTAATTGTTTTATCTCTCCTTGTAAGAGAGCCTCGTGGCGCAGTGGTTAAATGCCTGTACTGCAGGTAAAACTGTGTTCACGACCTGGGTTCAATCCCCGGTAGCAGGCTCAAGGTTCACTCAGCCTTCCATCCTTCCGAGGTCCGTAAAATGGGTAAATAATGGCCTGCACACTGTAATTAAAAATTGTAAACCGCCCAGAGACTACTTGTAGTGGTATGGGGCGGTATATATAAATGTGAAACAATAAAAATAGGCGCGGTAATAAATAAATAAATAAATAAATAAATAAATAAATAAATAAATAAATAAATAAATAAATTTCTTATTGCCAATGGTTACCTGTGCCCCCCCACTCATCCGTTCAGCCCAGTTCACACACACACACACACACACACCCCACCGATCGGCCGGTCCATCCCAGACGGGTGAAATGTCTCGGGATGCAACTTGGGAGCGCGCCCGCCAGCTCTCACCTGCGCCGCTCGCTGCCGCCGCCGCCCGCAGCCCCTGGCCGGCCTCCTCAGTGGCCCCCGCCGCCCCCCCGCCGCCGCCGCCATAGCCCGCCGCTGCCGCCGCCACCGCTAGCCCGCTCCGTCGTGGCGGCCCAAGCAGCAGCAGCAGCAGCAGCAGCAGCAGCAGCAGCAACGGGGCGCCCTTCCCCAGAGGCATGGGGAGAAAGGGGGACACGGGGGACGGGGGACGGGGGACGGACGAAGCGGACCGTCTGCTGCTGCTCCGTCCCAGGCGGCAGGCAGGAAAGGCGGCGGGCGGGCAGGCGGGCGAGGCGAAGGGGCGGCGGGCGCGTCCCAGGGCCGCCGCCAAGCGACCGAAGGAGCACCTGGGCGGCGGCGGCGGCGGCGGCAACCCCAGCAGCAGCAGCACCAGCAGCAGCCGCCGCACCAGCACCAGCTCGGTCTAGGAAGCGGGGAGGCGCCGCTTCTCGCGAGAGGCCGGCCCGCCCGCCTGCCCGCCCGCCTGCGAAGATCTAGGACGGCACGGGAAGGCTTTCCGGGGGGGGGGTGGAGGGAGGGGGGGGGTGGGGAAACGGGTGCAGAGAAGTGGCGCCTCTCCCCGCTCGGAAGAGAGAAGCGTGCTCCCCACCAGCACCCATACATAGCAGGTGCTCAAAAGCCAACACCCCCATACACACACACACACACACACACACACACACATACATACACATACACAAGAGCGCGAGCAAGCGCCCCTTTCCTCTTTCCTGCCACAGGCGCTCCTCCTGGGAGGCTCCCTGTTCTCCCCACCCCCACCCCCACCCCCGCTTGCATTTATAAGCCCGCTTTAGAAGTTGGGGAGGGGGAGGGGGGAAACACCCACAGCAATCCAAGCTCCTTTTATTATTAGGGAAAGGCTAGAGCTCCTCTCTCTCTCTCTCTCTCTCTCTCCCCCTAACAGGGCAGGCCTGGGGGCTGAGAGGAGAGGACGTGCGCGAGCACTGCAGCCCCACCCGCACCCCACTCCTCAGCGGGGGCAAGTGGGGCGCTGGGTTAGGGGCGCGCCTCCGCCTAAGGCTGCACCGACCCTCCCACCGTTTGTTTGCAAGGCATGCCTGCATGCCGGTGTCTGTCTGTGTGTGTCCTGTCGTTACAGTCCTGACCGACTCTTCCTGACCCCATGTCCATGGAGTTTTCTTGGCAGGAATTACTGGAGTGGCTTGCCAGTTCCTACTCCAGGCGCCTACAGCACCTGGTATTCCCTGGTGGTCTCCCATCCAAGTACTAACCAGGGCCGACCCTGCTTAGGTTCCGAAATCAAGCGAGATCCGATGTGCATGCATGCCAGCAAGCAACTCCACCGGCGCCACCGGCGCCGCTCGCACGCGACCGGTGACGGAGCCAAGGCCCGCCCTCCTCCCTCACCCACTGACCTAGATCCTCCGCGTTCCTCCGCGTGGGCGGAGCGCTGGCTGGCCCAGATTTCCCCTCCCGGCGCGAGGCAGCAAGCGGGCGTATTTTGGCGTCTCCCCTGCCCGGCCCCGTTTCCCCTCCCTCGACCTGGCTGGCACGCAGGCGTAAACCCCCCCCAACACACGCACACACCGTCCGTCCCCCCTTCTCCGCCTGCTCCAAAAGCAGCAGGAGTTCCCCCGCCCGGCCTCTTCAAAGATGGCGATTTGCCACAGGGGAGCCATAGTAACTTGTGGCTGCAGGACAAAAAGGACAAGGGACAGGAGTGCGGTATAGCCCCGGCATAAGCTGATGGGGGAACACAACCCCATAGTAGTGCCAGGCATGTCCAAGCTTCTGCCTCCCCATGTTTTGGACCACAACTCCCAAAATTCTAAGCTTAGATTGCCAATGACAAAGGACTGTGGGAGTTGTGGTTCCAAAACGTCTGCATGGAAGGAAGCTTGGAGGTTCCATATACAGTGGGTACTTTGTATAAAGGAATTAATTTGTTCCAAATGAAATTATGTTAAGAAAATTTTCCTTTATACCAATTTCCCATAGGAATGCATTGAAATCAGAGTAATCCCTAATCACGACCATTTTTATATTGTAGGGATCTGCCCCATAGACAAATCTGTTAAGCAAATTTCCCCTATCTCCAGAATTTTTTATGTTGTACAGATTTTATGTTATACAAACTTTGTTATACAAGGGTCAACTGTATTTGAATCTATTTGTGGGAACCTTTGAGCCTCATTCCCTGCATGGTCGATATAGTATAAATAGAGGTGTATAAGAATGGCAGTGGAGCTAAGGGTAGACTTATATCCCACTCCTCGACCAGATGTACTGACTGCCAGGGGTCTGCGGGACTCATTGTCTCACTGGCGACTCAACCCAGCATTTATCACCCCAATGACTGACTTGACTCCTGACTCAACTCGCCCAACCCTTGTTTTTAATCTCGGGCTTGTATCTTGGTTCCAAAGATTCAACCCAAAGACGCCAATACTAAAAAAAGGGCAGTGTGTCCACAAAAGATCATTTACGATAAATCTCTTGGGCTTACATCAACTAGACAATTTTTACATGTTGGTTCCCCTTCTGTTGAGGGATATTATTAGGCCCTGGAAGTCACCAGCCTTTGTTGTTAGTATTCATGGGTCCTGATACTTGTTTTCTCAAGTCATCTTGTCTGAGTTAAAGTTGCTCAGATGTATGTTATAAAAACAGAGCAACAGATAAACAGATTTCCTGAGAGGTAGCTGTACTAGTCTGGAGTTTATTGCCAGAAAAACAACAGTCTTGTGGCACCTTAAAGACTAACCACTTTGGCACACATTTTTCTATGGACTGTAGCCCATTTCTTCAGATGCATGTAGTACAGCCTCAGTAGACGGACATTTATACAACATGGGAAGGAGAGAGATGTGTCATATAAATGAGATGTGATGGCCTGAACGGTGATTGCCAAGAGTACTTGATGGTGTAAGAGAAGAATATAGGATGATGATGTAAGAGAAGAATATATTCTCATCAAACAAAAAGTGACAAAAATGTGGCCATGCCCCTTTTGAGAGTTTAGCCCTGCCCCCTGGTTTTGAGGGGTGTCCTAACAGGGGCCTACCCTCTGGTACCCCAAAACCTGTAGGGGCCCCTCAAATACCCCAAAACCTTTTGGACCCCCCTCATTCACCCCCAAAACCTGTTGGGCCCCCTTGTTGATCTTATGCAAGTTCCTTGCCATAGCAATGAAATTCAGAAAGCATTTGCCAAGTACAATATGTGCATCACATAAATTTAAGTATCATGTACATTGTACATTGTTCAAAATTTATTCTGACACAGGAAGCAGCGTCAGACAATCAGTTTTAATGTGAAGTACAGTGGTACCTCAACTTACAAATTGAATCTGTTCCAAATGCATGCTCTTAAGTTGAACTACTCTTAAGATGGGGTACCTATCTAAAAAATTGGGGGAAAGTTAAAAAGTAAAAAGAAAAAAATATTTGTAAGTCGAGCAGACCGTATCTAAAATTTGTAAGGCAGCAGTTAAATCGCCAACAGTTTTCTGCTCTTAAGTTGAATTGCTCTTAAGTCGAGCTGCTCTTAAGTTGGGGTACCACTGTAGTTCTTTATTCTGTAAACAAATTTGCTGTCTGAAACAAGCTGTCCCAAATCAGAAAGATCTGTGGGGGGCGGGGGGGGGAACTATCCTGAATATGTGATGACCCATGATCATGTAGAGCCCAAAACTTTATTTCTGTGTGTCTGTTAGGCAGGCACTTGGAAGAGTTTGTACTCCCAGGCTCAAGCAAAACTGAAGAACAAAGGGCATACTAGTTTCACTAGGGATCATAGAGTTATAATCTTAGCACTATGATCCCAAGCAGGAAAAGAGCAAATATTTTGTGCTAAGTGACTCCACAACTGTGCCTGGAAGATCTTGCTTGCTACAATCTAAACATAAAATTAAATGTTCTGAATGTGTAAAACACATGTTTAAATAAAGCACAGTGAATAGTGAACAAATTAAAATCATTCTCAGTGTCAGCCTGTTCAGTAGTACAGTAGATCAATGCTTATTATTTCGCTAAGAAATAGAAATAAAGATCAACAAACACTGTTTATTGGTAGCTATCTTAATAACTATTCTGAAAACCCGAGAGTGGTTTGCTTAATGTGGTGGGGGTGTCAAATTGTGTGTTGTCTGTACTCGCATACTGAATAAGGAGTATTGCTTTTGTTAAGGTTCTGTATTTTTAGTACTCGTTTTAAATAAAAGGACTGTATTAACTTCTATGATGGCTCCTCTCTTTTTAACTTGGTGGTTTGGCATTATCCATCACAAAGAAAAAAGGTTTATACTTCCCTGGTGGCATGAATTTATTTCAGAAAATTTATTCTCATTGTTCCAAATTATGATTGTAATCTTGAGTCAGTGACATACCATGAGAAGTTTGTAAAAGCATTCAGGATTTTTGTCCTCCTTTTCTGCTGAACAAAGAAGACAACTTTTACAGTTTTCTAATACAGTATTTCACATCCATCATATATCCTATGTGGATTAATTTCTTCTTGGCCATTGTCATTCAAATAGTGAATTAAAAATGTTACTTTTTAATAAAGTAGTTGTTTACCTTCCTAAACTGTAATTAAATTGGCCAACTTTAGAGATATACCAAGTCCCATTTCCTGGATAACCTTCAGTCTGTTGTTGAACAGAAAAGTTCTTTCCCACTTGTTAGAAAGGCACATTCATGCAACTGTTAATAAAGGTACAATTCTACCTCTTCCAGTACACTTAGCCCTTTGACATGGCATGATTGGTCACATGGAGAATAACCTCTCATGTCTCTGATTCACTCCCAAATAGAGATGGGCACGACTTAGCGGTATTCCCGTTTCCGTTTCCTTTGATCCGTTATGGAAACGGTAACGGAATTACTCCACCAGACTTCAACCGGAGAACAATTTTGGTCTGATTTGTCGTGATTGCATCGCGGCGATCACGCAATGCCAAATACAGAAAAAAGTTTTTAAAAGTTAAAAAAAAACTGATTCCAGGCCCTAAAAGTAGGCGAAAACTGTCTGAGGGCACCTACCAGGCCAGAAGGGTTTTTTATTTGGGGGGGGTTCCCCGCCCCCCTCTCCTTGGCTATTGCTACTGCTGCGCTGCTGGTACCTGGCTGGGAGGGCGTATCCATTTGCCATGCAGTGCGCGGGATCCAAAATGGCGACCGCAATATTTTTTTGAAATCGTTGCCCAAAACCCCACCAAAGCACCACAGAAACATGCGAAAAATTAGCTATTTTAAATGCTTGAATTTTTACAGTAGCAGCAGTGGGTTTTTCTTGCAAAAAAAAGTCTCCGTTGATTTTATTTTATTTTATTTTATTTTTTTACACCTGCGCATTCACAATGATGGGGTCGCCCATGGGAGTGGACCATGCAAAGTTTTGGAGCCATTCCACCAATCGCATGGCCAGGTTTTGCTGACTGTACCAGGCTGGGAGGGCGCATCCATTTGCCATGCAGTGCGGGGGATCCAAAATGGCGAATCGTTGCCCAAAACCCCACCAAAGCACCACAGAAACATGCGAAAATTAGCTATTTTAAATGCTTGAATTTTTACAGTAGCAGCAGTGGGTTTTTCTTGCAAAAAAAAAAGTCTTCGTTGATTTTATTTTATTTTATTTTATTTTATTTTATTTTTTTACACCTGCACATTTGCAATGATGGGCTCGCCCATGGGAGTGGACCATGCAAATTTTCCACCAATCGCATGGCCACTTGGCCAGGTTGACCACAGAGACTTCTGGGATGTGCCAATCGGGCATAAACAGCCCACTAATCGTAGCCCAAACCCGAACCCTAAGCCTAAGCCTAACCCATACGCCAGTACACTGTCCTTCTAAGTGGGTCAGAGAGGCACCCAGAGGTGCACCCCAATACTCACCCTAACCTCACCCGTTAGCCTAACCCTAGCCCTTGCGCGCTAACCCGTTCTACTTGCATTGCACTACATGCATTGAGACACAACGGGTGCAAAGAGTCTGCCAGTCCGTCACTTGTGGCTCTGGCTGACTCCTGCAGCTCCCTCCAGGAGCCTTACCCCTCCCAAAAAAAAACCCAGTACTAACGACAACGAAAAAACGAACCGACTAATTTTTGCGAAATTTCGTGAAAAACGGAAACGAGCCGAAACGGACTGCCTCCGACACACGACAACTCGAAAATGTCATTTTCCCTAGTCGTGCCCATCTCTACTCCCAAATAGAAATACAATTTTTTTCTTGCTGACAGTTATATGTAACTCTTGGAGTAGACTGATACAATCTTTGTGGAGTCAAATACCATCCTTCTAATCTAAGCTGCAATGTGTAATAATTCTGCCATAATGTAACAAATAGAAAGGTTATGCTGCCAAACCCATGTCTAACTGTCTGCAGGTATAACTTTTCAAAGGCTGAATTCCTGTTTGGTCTTCTCATTTTCCTAGTAGTTCATTTATATTGTTCAGATCTCCTTTTTGATCATTCCTTAAAAAAAAACACTACTTTTCAAATGCTGTGCTGTCTGTCAAAGAGTTGTATTTCCTGAGTAAATGATTAATCAGCTATTTAAATGGATACCTGGATGTAATAAATTAGATGTTGGGTTTGAGAATTTTTTTGCTATCTGTTCGTAAGAAGGTTTCTGAATGTTATCAGAGTTTGAGGGCTTGTCTACACAGGTTCATTTGGAGAAGCCTGTGTATGTGTCATTACAGTTGTTACTGACTTTTTGTGACTGCATGTCCATGGAGTTTTCTTGGCAGGAATACTGGAGTGGTTTCCCGCCTAGTGTGGGCTAATTCAAATATTATGGTCTCAGTATATTGTGCTTTTTTTTCTTGAGAGAAGCAGGCTTCCAAAGAGAGGTTTTTAACCCCTTCCTGGCACCTCAGCAAACAGACCTATGGCTGCTCCTGCCGGCTGCATTTCCAAAGAGGTTTTTAAACCCCTCCTGATACCTCAGCAGACAGACCTTGAGCTCCTGGCAGCAAGGTTTCCTGAGGTGTCAGGAGGGGGTTAAAAACATCTATTTGGAGCAGCCCAAGGTCAGTTTACTCAGGCATCTGCATTTCGTGGATTTTGCTTTATTGCAGGTGGATCAGTCACCAAACTGCCGCAATAAATGGGGGAGTACTGTACCCTGAAGTGGCTCACTTCACAATGCTGAAAATTCCAACTAGAAGAAGCCCTGAAAACCAGGTTTGTTTTGGTCCATTTCCAGCTAAAACATGCACTCAAAATTGAACATATCCTATCCACGCACGCACACACACACAAAAACCTTCACCATTGCTATGCTTTTCTGCATTTCTGCAGTATGGTTGATTAAATGAGTTCCGGTTTCATTTTCTGGACTTTTAATTGATACAGGATGAGTGACACTGAAACATTCATTTATCACCAAGCTGATTTTTTTGTCTCTATCTGCAGGCATCTACAAGACGTTTGGGACCTGACATGCTTGGTTGAGGTAAACCATGTAGGAGGTTGTACATGAGTCAGCCAGTCACAGTCCAGATCTTCTGTTGCAACCTTATTGAACTACTAGATAATGAGGTAACCACAAACTGTGCAAACTGTTAAATATCCTTCTTGGGCAGTCCTTCTGAAGGGGAGGGCTTACTTCACCCATCCCTGTCAAGCCCTCTGGGTTTTGAATGGACCCCTTCTCTGCCTTCAGTCTTGAGAGATAACGTATTAGTTAGCCAATATTTCTGCATCTGTCTGCAGAGGGTGGTTAAATTGCCTCTGCCTCCTACAATATCTCAGCTGGGTAGGGGATGAGTGTCACCTGGGCTGGCTCCACAGGTGGCACTAGGCGTCTTCTCTGTGCATGGGCATCCCTGGGCCAGCTAAAGCTAGGTGTCTCTTGCACTTCTTTGGGCATCTTCTTTTGGGGCCGCTCTGACGCATTTACCCTGGCACATCCTCATTCACTTGTCCTTCCTCTCATTCTTCCTCCTCCTTTACTGCTGTTACCACTTCAGCCTGTCTCCCTCCCTTCTGATGTAACCGCAACCTTCCTCTCCCTTCTAGAACCTTCAGGTGTTGCCTCCTCTTCCTGACTCATACAATTTCTCAGTGATCACCTATCTCACACCCAATCTTTTTTTGTGTTCTTTTCCTCCTCCACCTCTGGTGGAGATTCTGGCATGGTTGGTGCCTTAAAAATACTGTAGGTAGGTTGCTCCAGGGGAAATAAATATGTAGAGCTACCAGGCTGAAAGACACACAGGATGGCCTGACTCCACACCCTTCATGGACTCCCTCACAGAGGTATGAGGGGAAATTATTCCTCTACTATGACACTGTGGGCCTTTTCACATGACCCCTAAGATCCGCTGGTCCCTTAAATATCTTGGGGGTAGAGCCCCACCCCTCAGCACTTCCTGCTGAAAAAAAAGGCAAAAGAAGCACAACCTGCCTGTGCTGGTCGAACTTGGCCCCATGGCCTCTCAAGGAGCTCTTAAAGGGGCGGGAGGCAAAAAAACAACAGACAAGCCAGGAGAGCCGGGCACTCTTATCCGCATCTAATTTTTTATCACCTCCAAAGAGAAGGTACAAGAAAAGTGCGCTGGGTTGGGCTAAAATGGGCAGGGTCGCACTTAATTGTCTCCAAACTCCGGAGCTGGTGGGAAAACATTTCTAAGCTCCGGAGCTGGGAGCCATTTGCAGCGCAGCTTAGGGGTTGTGTATAAACACCCTGTGATTACAAAAACAGGCACATCACAAGATCTACTAATGTTTGTACTGGAACGTTAAGGACCTAGGGACCATAAAACAGATGTCGTACAGTGTTGCAACTGAAAAATAATATTTAGACAAGATTAAGTGCTTCCTTCCAGCTTCAAGTTCAGTTGAACTGCTTCAAGTTCAATTTTCGCTTTACAACAGAAGCGATTTTGGGACAATACATGTTTTCAAGTGTCTGTCAACAACTTGGCAGTGACTTATAGTGACCCTAATAGGGCCTTCAAGGAAAGTGAGATATTTAATGGGTGGTTTTGCCATTTCCACTCACCTATACCCAGAGGCGTAACTAGGATTTGGAGTGCCTGGGGACAAAGTTTGTTTTTGCACCCTTCCTGCCCCCCATCGCACCCACATAGCAATGGGGGGACCCTATGGGGGTGGGTGGGTGCATGTGGCGGACAGGTGTGTGTGTGTGTGTGTGTGTGTGAGCACGTGCCTTACACCTCTCCCGCCAAGGCGAGGAAGAGAATAAGGAGGGCGCCCTGGCCACTGCACTCCTGCCTGCCTGCCTGGCCGCTCGCCTGGCGTGCGGTGGCGGAGGGGGTGGTGCCAAGCCTTAGGGGAAAGGAGGACTGCTGGGCAGTGGGAGGGTGCACAGCTTCCTCTTCCTACTCCCCTCCAGGCACCCTCAGCTGGCTACACCCGAGGCAGATGTACCCTTCTGACCCCCGATATGCCCCTGCCCATACCCCTTGAATTTCCATGGCTGGAAATTCCATGAGTACTAGCAAGAAAGGGATTCAAACCCAGATCTCCTGAGTCCTATTCCATCATTCTATCCACTATGCAATACTGGATAACGTAAAAATAAGTTTCCCTCATACCTTCAAAATACTTTACCTCGACTAAACATGTTAGGATCTAAAGCTATCCAGATGCCTTATAGCATATTTTCATGGTGTTTCTTTAAAATCTATGCAGAGTTGTGAACCACAACTTGTGGCATTTCACAACATCATGATCACACAGCACATCTGTTAAGGCATCAGCTTCATATCCCAGATACTCAGCTTTGTAGCGCTTGAACAAATAGCCTTATTTCTGCTCTGCAGATGAAAGAATTGTATTACAACTCCAAATCTGTAAGTATTGTTTCATTCAAACTTCAGCCCTCCAGATGTTTTTGACCACAACTCCCACAGTCCTTTGTCATTGGCAATCTTAGCTTAGAATTCTGGGAGTTGTGGTCCAAAACATCAGAAGGGCCGAAGTTTGGACATGCCCTAATCCAGTGGTGGCAAACCTTTGACACTCCAGATGTTTTGGACCACAACTCTCACAGTCCTTTGTCATTGGAAATACAGGCTTGGAATTCTGCGAGTTGTGGTCCAAAACATCTGGAGTGCCAAAGGTTCACCTCCACTGCCCTAATCCATTCTGGGATTAATCTTGGTTAACAACTACTACAATTTTTTAAAAGTTTAAATTTCTAAAGTATACCTAAGTATTAATTACTTTGAAAACCCAGAGGTCCATAGCATAAAACACCTTTCTCTCACCCACCTCAACACCCAAACAAGCATAAGCTTAGCTACACTTGGGAAGGAAACCCAGCCAAGACTTTTGTTTTGAATTGTACTGTTAAGAAATATGATGTTATGGTAATTTAATAATGTCCTAATGGGAAGGAAGTTGCAAAGCATGGTAGGAAGGCAAGCAGACATGGGATTCAAACCAAGGGTTACCCGATGTATTCCTCTAAGCTGCATAATAGGCTACATAAAGAGACTCGCCTGCTGCAATATTAGTCAGAATGGCCTATAACTCTGTCAGGTTTCCTTTATGCGTCAGCACAAAGCAGCCATTTCAACTGTGCTGGCAAAAAATGAAGAAATGGGCAAAATATAAATCATAAGAACCACCTGCTGTGACAAGATTGTAAAAGAATGACAATGGCGAGGGCTGCAACACCTACTTCTGGCTGCTTCAAAACCTGTACTTTTATTGTTCTCTCCTCTACCCTGAAAATAAATGAACCCAATGTTGATTTTAAAAAGAATGTTCACACAATACATTGGTAATCAGTTTGGATGGTGCAACATTTGCTTCACAAACTTCTTTTATTAGAAAGGTCTATTGAGTGTGTAACTTTTATTTGCCTTTCCTGCATCTTTAAGGCACAAGCAAACAATGTTACAAATCTTATGTAACATTTCTGAAGTGGACTGTAGGTCTCTCAGACACTGAGGAATCAGAATATATTTTCCATGAAGTGTTTATGGGAAATAATTTCTGAGTATATTAATGCACTACTCACGGTCAAATTATATACAGTGGACCCTTGTATAACAAACAGTTTGTATAACATAAAATCTGTACAACATAAAAATTTCCAGATATGGGAAAATTTGCTTAACATAATCGCCTATGGGGAGAATCCGTACAACATAAAAATGGGATTACTCCATTTTCAATGCATTCCTATGGGAATTTTATAAAGGAAAATTTGCTTAACATAATTTCATTTGGAACGAATTAATACCTTTATACAAGGTACCACTGGTACTGGCCAATTTATAGAAAGTACAGTTGTACCCCTGGTTATAAAATTAATTCATTCTCCGGGATGCTTTGTCAACTAGACATTTTCGTATCCCAGATCCGAATGGGGCGCAATGCACTCTGGGAATGGAAGTCTTCTGAAAAAGTTTTGTAATTCTTGGTTTTCCATTGAAAAAATCTGTAACCCAGGTTTTTGCAGATTTTTTTTTCGGACAGACTTCAGATAAACTTCCAGGCAGACTTCTTTTAGTAACTCGGAAATTACATAACCTGAGGCATCCGTAACTTGGATACAACTGTATTCATTATTTAGCATTCCCCTAACTCAATGGATACTCAGTAGGACTGTAAACAGATACTGAGTGCACTTCTTCCACCACCACTCCAAAAGCATTGCAGCAATCTGACTTGGAGGATTACAAATGGTGGCACAGGTTCTTCTCTACGAGGGGTACCAACAATTTTCATGATGCTGAAACCGAACAGGTGAAAACTGATTAATAGATTGTGAGCCCCACCAATTCCTTGAAGGCCAATAGATGGTCCCTCCACCTTTCCTGGGTCCATGGAGTCAATACCAGCAGTTTTAAAAACAGTAGGGTTTCTTGCAACTTGGACATAGGTCAACAACAGTTGGTTCTTGTGCATACAATACTAGTCATGGCTCAATTGTCTTGTGCCCTGCACCCCAAGTTAATAGTAGTGAGGTGTAGGGGTCTATAGGTTGTCCTATGGGTTGTCCCTTTAAGATCCCAAAGACAGAGACCCGGAGAAGTTAGGACATGTACACCCACAATGAAGTCAGGGCAGGGCAGGTGGTTTATGGATTGGAGAGTCCTGGCAGGGTGTGGTTCCCAGGTAGCTATCTCTGCTGCTGTTCTTGCATCAAGCACTGGGCCTCCTTGCTGCTGCTTCCATCCATGCTTTAGCTGCATGGGAAGTTGGTTCCCCAGCCCAGTCCCAGTTTGGTGTCTTGGACTGGGTTGATCTTGGTGTTCTAGTAGTAAAGACATGCACTGGTCTTGGGTACCATTGCTTCTCTCCCTCTCCCTTTGGGATCCTTAACTGGACTACAGCCCTTCTCTGGAGATGTTCTTTTATAACATAGTCCCATTCTTCCTCCATCTTCCTCCTCCATGTTACAGGTGTCTCCTATCAACTCCTGAACATTATCATATCCCAGCACCTTCCCTCTTCTCCCTCTGAGGACAATCCTCCCCCATCACCTCTTCTGACAACGCCTCCATCTCCTCCGGTGCCTCTTTATATATTCCTCATGGCCAAACTAGCTTCCCTTTTCTTGCCTCATCCAGGGGGCTCCCATGCTCAACGGCAGCCAGGAGGTCTTCCAGCTACATCCGCTGTGTCCCATGCTTTCCTGTCCACAAGCATGGGCTCAACCACTGTGTCTACGGCACTTACCTCTTTTGGGCCCTGCCTAGAACTAGACAGACCACTAAGGATGCTCTCATCAGCCTTCTCCTCATAATAGCTGTGCTTTCAAAAGCATTTTACAAAATGACTCTAATTGAATTAGAATAATTATTTAACCTTCAAGAGACAGAAAAGCTAGCACAGGCGAGTTGGTCAGACATTAAAAGGGCCTGTTGGACAATTCTATATGGATCCAAAGCAGGTTTGCGTATGAGGGAAAGGACAGGTTAAAAGTGTCATATCCCAGCTTTCTTGTTTCTGGAGGTGATCCATAGTCATCCTGACTAGGAACCATTGGTGACCCTAACCTTCATAAATGTATCTAGACCTCTTTTAAAACTAGGTACCCTAGACCAGGCATGTCCAAACGTTGGCCCTCCAGATGTTTTGGACCACAGCTCCCACAGTCCTTTGTCATTGGAAATACAGGCTTTGAATTCTGGGAGTTGTAGTCCAAAACATCAGGAAGGCTGAAGTTTGGACATGCCTGCCCTAGACTGAGTGATTTGGTGGTTGTTTGTCAGTGAGTTCAAGAACCCCTTCTGAGAGGTCTGCAAACTCCAAATAATCTCTAGGAAACCCCAGGGTTTCTCAAAATCAGTCTCCTACTTTGACCTGTGTATCAGTTTTAAATCTGTCATAGAGCCTTCTACATATACTATAGCTAAACACACACACATATTAAGCTGTATCACATCCAGGCTTTTCCCTGTTCATTGTAATGTTAGCCTTTACATTTCTAGTGATCTTTACTTCATCATAAAATATGTTTGGGAGCTAAGAAGCAAAGCAAAGCATTCTGCTTATATACTGCCCCATACCACTTCAAGTAGTATCTGGGCGGTTTAGTTTTTAATTACAATATGCAGGCTACACATTGCCCCACCTGCAGTAAGCTGGGTACTCATTTTACTGAACTCAGAAGGATGGAAGGCTGAGTCAAACCATGAGCCTGCTACCAGGGATTGAACCCCAGGTCGTGAACAGTTTTTCCTGCAGTACAGACATTTAACCACTGTGCCACGGGGCTCATTAAATTCAAAATCAGATTGACATCGCTAAGAAGCCTCTTTTCATCCTTTTGATTTTTTTTCAGAAAAACACCTGCTACTTTGATAACATACTTTGATAACACTTGGCTCTGATAAATGCAATGGCTGCCTTTTAGGCGATTATTCCAGATGCACTTGCCCGTTAAGGCCTGAAAATCTCACACTATGGGAGACTTTAAAAGATTAGTAAAGATGCCACTTGTTGAACACAATTCAAGGTATTTTTTTTACTTTTAACACCCTCAATGACCTTGAAGAAAGGCACTGAAGAAATATCTGCTCACATGCAAGCCAGCCCACACAAGTTCCATTATAGAACTAAATTAGCTGTCCAGAGAAACAGGGTCTTTTCTATTGCTACTACATTTACTAAGAACTGAGGTCCATTCAACATTCCCTGTAACTTCGAGCCCTGCTGGGAAGGGCTCTCTTCCACACACGCTCTTCCACGTGTGCGCCAGTTGACCCACATGTGGATCCACGAGAAAACACACTCACCCCTGTGGCTTCTGTTACGATCAATGCAAGATCAATCACTTCCGGTACACAGGGGGGAGAGAGGGAGCCCGGGGAGGCATGTGCACGGTTTATAGGGCGACTTGGTTTTCTTGTATGCATTCACCCTTCTTCACAGATGTGGATGCGTAAGATTCCAGCCAAGATTTTCAAGTCGTATTTCCTGACGTACGTATGGTTAAGTGGGCTACTAACTCTACTATGCAGTACCATGAATGCTCAACCCCATTATCTGATGCTGAAACAGCTCAGCAATAAATACATCAGATGGTGCTTGCTTTGGAGCAATAACTAGCCACATTCATCTCCTGATGAATTATGTACCTTCTTGTAATGATAATGGAAGTTATCTTGTCAAGGATGAGCCAGGCCTGCCCAAAGTCCGGCCCGGGGCCAAATCTGGCCCGTCAGTCCATTCTGAGTGGCCCGCAGCTGGCTGGCGCACCCTCCCTCCCCCTCCTTCACCCCATTTTTTTTTAAAAAAATCTTCCGGCAACACTGACACCGCAGGAAAGCTTGAGGGGCTGGGCTGGCCAGCCGGCCGGTGAGCAGAAGCTTGTGGGGGTGGGTGGGCGGGCGAGGGGGTGGGCCACCACCACCAGCACCGCCGAGAAGCTTGTGGGGCTGGGCGGGCCGGCTGGGTCAGTGGGTGGGGTTTATGGGTCAGTGGGTGGGGCTTGCAGTGGGGTGGCAGGGTCGGGGAGCAACCGGCCCCTGACACATTCTCAGCCACCAAATCTGGCCCTCCTTACAAAAAGTTTGGGCACCCCTCGTCTAACCTGTTCCACAGTAAATGCTATAGCAGTTTTATTCCACAGACCACTCAGTTGTGCAGGATAGATGTTTTGTTGGGATGCTGCACTTCTGTTTAGATATTTGAAAGATACACAATCCAAAAGTTAAGAGATGGTAAACAAGCCGCCTGGAAACTCAACTGTAAGCTAATCTACCAAAAGGGAGGACTGTTTGAAAAATCTATTGGAAACCATGGACAATTTAAAGAGCTAATATTAATTTTCATGGCAGTCATATATCTATTACAGTGGACCCTTGTATAACCAACGGTTTGTATAACATAAAATCTGTACAACATAAAAAATTCCGGAGATAGGGGAAATTTGCTTAACAGACTCGCTTATGGGGAGAATCCATACAACATAAACATGGTTGTGATTAGGGATTAGTTTGTTTTCAATGCATTCCTATAAGAAATTTCATTTGGAACGAATTAATTCCTTTATACAAGTTACCACTATATAAAGAAAGTGCTGAATAGAAATGTTTTGGGGAAATGTAAGAGTTCTTGAAGAACCTAGAAGGGAAATTCACAGCAACAAGTGTTAGCATGTTTTAAAAAAAGATACAACTTTATAAAAGCATGTTTTATTTAATACGCTGTAAAAAGAAAAAGCCTTATATAAATATTTATAGTGCTTTCTATCATAACTTTTTCAGAACCACAACTATTGAATTGTCTTTTAGAAAAAGATATAGTTGCTATTCGATTTTTAAAGCGATCTTTTGAAATGTAATCAACATTAAACAGGATTCAGTTTAAGCCTTCAGAAAAATTTGGAAGACTTTTGAAGCCCTGACTATTTAATTGGGGAAGAGGCGCGTATGCTTGTTGAGGTGAAAAATAAAGATCAAAAAATGGAAACCTAGCACATGACCCCCCCCCTTTAAGTCCCTTTCAAGTCTTCCAGTCTCTTGCCAATGCTAGTCATGCAGAAACATAACAGAAAGACGAGAACTTTTCTACAAGATCAGCAAGGCAGACCACGCCATCCCCCAGAGTAGCAGTTGTCAGCACCAAATCCCTGGGCAGAGAGATGTCATCTCCTAGATTCAAGCACACAGAATCTGCCGGCCAGCACAGGCAGCGCCAGAATAACGTCTCAGAGTTATTATTCACATCTGTCAACCCAGAAGCCAAAGGGGTATTATGAAGGGATTGCAGGGATTTGCCAGCCCCTCCCTGTCAAGAGCAGTGGTAGCAGGCAACCTGCTGTCCCTGATTCTTTCTCTCAAAGTGGCCTTTCAATAATGCTAGTTACTGGACGGGTCTGGTACATACCATTCAACATTCTAAATCATTGACTCATCACCCTACAGAACTGAAATAGACATTATCCATGGGTCTTAAGCACAGAATGCTGCAATCTTCCCTCGGTTTTAACCTGAATTCACACCATGATGTTTCTCTCATACCATATCCTGTGAATGTGATCTTCAGTAACCAATCCGCAAAGCCCAACTCTTTTAGGAGAAAAAATTTGCGCTCCAGTTGTTCTAGTATGTTAGATGCTGAACGCTGGCAACAATGTCTACATACAAATCTCTTTCCATTTTTTTGGCAGTTGATAAGGCAGATGATGGGCAAATTGGCCTCAGACGTTTACAGGTTTGGAGATGCCCCCACATGAAAACATGTTTCCTGTAGAAAGCTAGAGATTAAATTCTAATCTTTTCCCCAACATGCTGTTAATGGTCCCCATGGAAGAACTTTGCTCGCTTACCAGATGGTGTTTGTCCAGTATCTTGCCTTCTAAAGTAGTACAATTTTACCAAGAGAATATCTGAGGCTGTAGCTCAGCTCTCATTCACGGTGCCTGGAAACTAGAAACACTACAGACCAGGAAAAATGTTTTCCTAAAAAAACTTCAACCCCCTTTCCACACATGGGGGTTAAAATGGGATGAATGTCTTTAGATCTCAAATGCCCCTCAGCCAAAACTGTGGATAGCCTACATCCAATCTTTGCCGAAATAAACTGGCCATCATCTCCAGGGCTTCCATTCCCAAAACGTAACCCAACAAGTTGAAAAACGCAAATGCATTAGGACCGCAGTATCCGCTGGGGATTGGTTCCAGGCCTTCCCGTAGATAATGAAAACTGTGGATAAGAGAGAACGCCCCCAAATCCCTAAAACTGTTTTGTGACAGTAGCTTGTTTTACAGCTGCTGTTTTGCAACAGTAGCTTGCTTTGTGCTGCTGAAGTATTTATTTAATTTTTTCCCTCTGACACCTGTGGATAACTGAATCAGTGGATAATGAATCAGTGGATACAGGGGTCCTGCTGTAAAAGCTCCCACCTTTCTTGACACCACATATACTTCTGGAAAATATAACTGCATAAGGTTTGCAATCAAGCCATTTCAGGATCTTTGGTACTCAAGGGGAGAATAAATGGGCACAACAAACCACTGCAAAATAATAATAATAATAATAATAATAATAATAATAATAATAATAATAATAATAATAATAATAATAATAATAATAATTTGAGAGGACAGAAGGCCAGGGGGAGCTAAAGAAGTGAAATGCATTATAAAGACATATTTCAAAAATATCTTCTGCTACAGCCTCATCTATCATTGTCCCAGCTTTTTTATTTTATTTTCTAGCAATTTCAGCTGAAATCTGGCCTTTAAATTGTCTTCTTCTAGAGAACATGAAATTAAGAATTGCAGCTGTAGTTTATTGTGCTGGATAGACTGTGGGGTTCTGAAACACAACCTCTTTTCAGTGTTAATCCTTTGGAGCCCTGAGCTACAGCAGAAGCCATTAAGAAAAAAAAAACCCAAAGAAAACCAGGAACAAAACTCTTGGAAATCAGCTGTTTTGTATATGAGGATATGTAAGTAGCTCCATAATAACTTATGCGAACCACACTCCATCATTAGGGCTTCTTGCTTTTATATTGTCTAAAAGACTGCCCAGGCTAACACATGATGGGGCAACTCTACTTAAAAAAATGTGTGCTGCCTTGTTCATATACAACATGCTTTCAACCCCTGGGCAAATCAGATGTATTACAGTACAAACAGAGCCAACAGTACAAACAGAGGCATTATTGATTTTTACGCGCACACAGGCAGTGCAAATACAAAGAGGATATTCATTCCTTTTTTATTCCAGTACCTTTGTTATAATAAAGTTAACAAAAATATTCACTATTAAAAAAAGAAAAGGAAGGAAAAGGAGGAAGCCAGCTGGCACTGCCAACTAATTCTTGTAGTAGTCTTAGAAATCCTAAGCCGGTAGAATTTCCCAATTTCTCGGTGAAGTCAATGTGCACCAGTCTGTGTGGACTTTTTCAGTGTATCAAGGTCTATATGCCAAGCGTGTCTTGGTGATGCAGCAGCTACCTGAGTTCTTATTTATGCTTTTTCTCTGCAGAGTTTCATAACTTTCCCGCTTTCATGTACGAAGGGATGGAGCCGCGCTGCGTGAGCCCTTCAAACCTTTTGTAGGTGTAATTAAGAAAAACCCAGTCTTTGGACTTGTAGTCAGGTTCCGTGGTATTTGGCACTAAAAAGTAAAACAAAATATTATAAATGTACACATGCATGTATGGATCCCAGGCCGTGTCAAGTTAAGGCCAAAATAGGAACGTGACCTTCAAGCTTAGGAAATGGACGTTAAACCTACATATGCAAACAGGGTAGAATCACATTGAACAGATTTTTTTTTGGGGGGGGGGGAGGATCTGAAGGTCAACTGTAACCACAAGTAATCAAGAATTCTGATGTGTCATCAAGTCTATTCTGATTTATGGCCAGCCTTTTAGGGTTTGCAGGTATGAGGTACTCAGAAGCGGTTCGCCAGACCTTTAATTTTGGTTCCTTCCCCCATTTACATGCTTTGTCTGAGGCGGCAAACATGACAGGACATGCGATGCCACCAGTCACGCACTGATCTCCGGCTTTCCCTCTCCTCCCATATTTATTTTTATTAGTTTCAAAAAATTACAAAGCAGTCATCTTAATTTCTGTTTTGTTCTATTTTGCTTCCTTTGCCCTTTTGTAGGAGGTACTCGAGTAAACTACACACGCAAGAGAAACCTTAGGTCTCAACTAGGAAACTATTATTATGGACTCTAACAAAGCAAAACAAAAGTGGTCTGCTTATATACTGCCCCATAGTACTTCAAGCACTCTATGGGTGGTTTACAATGTAATTTTGCAGGCTACATATTGCCCCCACCAGCAAGCTGGGTAGTCATTTTACCGACCTATCGGAAGGATGGAAGACGGAGTCAACCATGAGCCAGCTACCTGGGACTGAACGCCAGGTTGTGAGCATAGTTTTAGCTGCAGTACAGGCATTTAACCACTGCACCACAAGGCTCCTAACAATCCCTACATCCGCAATGGCCACTGTCTTCTAGGTGATGTTGGACTTGTGCTCCCAATTTTTCTTACTACCAGGTATAGTCCTAATGCATTTGGAGCGCTAAATCTGGCCCGCTCCTGGTGGAGAATGAGGCCTCTTTCACACTGCATGGACATACACATTGTGTGGCATTTCCCACAACATTGCTCCAAGATGCCAGTGGCCTGCAAAAACTGTACGGCAAGAAGGAGGCATCAGGACAGTAAAAACAAAATCTGGAAAAAAAATTGTTTCAAAAAGTATGACAAATATAATGAAGGTCAAGACATTAACACGCGTTCCTACCTGGCTGTAAAATATCCGATTCTGGGAATTCATCAAAGTTGGAAGTGTCATCAATACTTTTAATTTCTATGCTGATTGCTGCTGGCCTCTCCCTACAAAAGGTCAGAGTGGTGAAGAGCATAAGCAACTTTATTGTAGTTTCAAAACACCGAATCGTGCTTTTCAAGAAACGCAACGTAAGTCCTGCCACCAGAGTTCCTCTTTCCTCTATCCGTTCCTGCCAGCAAATGGACATTTTAGCCGCTTAATCTACTCTCACTACAGCATTTACTTCCCCATGGCACAAAATGCAAAACATTCTGCTTTCCATCCTTGTGCTATGATCTTAGAGCTGCGCAGAAGCAACAGATTTTTCTGTCAGGGTCCCTTCAAGACACACTTAGTAGATGATGCATGTAAATGAGGAGGAGGATACTGCCTTTCCTAGGTTAGTTGGCAGAAATGCCGATTAAAAAATGGACAGACGTAGGGGTTTCAGATAAGCCACTTTCCAGTTTAGGTTGCATGGAAAAGAACTACAGCATCTCTCCAATGGTGGGGAACAGACCACCTGCAAGCGTACGTGATATGAGTCAAAGATGGCTCACCATCGCTGCTTGTCACCAAAGTGACTGGAAGATATATGTTAGGAACAAAACATCCAACCTGTCACTAGCAGGAGTCACATTCACTTAAAACCAGAACACAATCTGTGGTGCTCTGATAGACGCAGCCTATTTCCATCATAAGTGTGACAGGTTCTGTGTTTCGAATGCACAATGTAAGCTGGGTAAACTCAGCTACAAAAAGGGTAGTAGCAATTTGGGTTATCACACACGGGAAAACTCACTTTCTCTGTTCTATGAACTCACTGCATGTTATGTGTCTTCTTTTCCTCCCCACCCATTCCATAACAGTAGCTTCTTTTATTTAAAAAAAATCCTTCCCATTTCCTATACAGTGGAACCTTGACTTACGTCATTAATCCGTTCCAGTGGTGTAGACTTAAGTCAAACATGACTTAAGTCAAACGAACGTTTCCCATAGAAAGTAATGGGAAAGCGGATTAATCCGTTCCAGATGATGAAAAAGACCCCCGAAAACAGCAATTTAACACAAATTTGACTGGGATAGGAGATTCCTTCTGGGGATGTAAATGAAATGTCTCTTCAAAGAGAGGAGGCGGCAGTGGAATTATAGTCCACAAGTTATATGCCTCCACTTTTTAATGTTCATAGCAACAATGTCTAACATTTAAGTTTTACTGTTTTTTAACCTGACGTTCCAAGTTCTGAACAACTCTATGCTTACCATTAGAGTCCCACAACTTTACAGCTCCCCAACTAAAATGCTTCTATTGTGGACCAGACTTCTGCAGCCAGATGTTTTACAAGACTGAGCCGACTGTCTAACCAGCGAGGCCAGCCCCGAGCTCCCGGCCGTTCTTCTCCTCCGGTAGCAGCAGCGGCTTCGGTGAGGCCGAGGACCAGCTCCAGGTGCTCTGAGCTGGCCTCGCCGAAGCCGCCGCTGCCGGAGGAGGGGAAGAAGGCAGGAGCAGTTTGGAGGCGGCAGCCGCGATGCTGGGTTGTGGCTGCCGCCCAATTCCGGTGCCTTGCGCCGGGGCTCCGAGATGTAAGTCAAAGCCTGCAACTCAAGTCAAACAGGCCCCTTCTTGATGTAAGTCAAATATGATGCAAGTCAAGCAGTATTAAATATTAAATCAAGCAATATTAAATACATGGATTCCTTCATGTTTCTAGTAACTAAAATGGTAGATTTGTTTGAGGAATGGGTTTGCAACTTTCCCAAATTGGCTTATGTTTCTAAGGGATACCTGTCTGTCTTATGTAAACATAAATATAAATAACACACATATACAGGGCTGGTTCTCTTGTCATTTTACCCAGGGCCCCCCAAGGCCCCTGTCACAATTCTATGAATAGGTCAGGGACTGCTCTAGCATTTTCTTTTATTTTGTCTGGCAGTCTCTTCACCAAATGAAAATTTCTTTCACCATACTGTATCCTGTTTACAGTTGCCAATGGACAACCGGTGAGCATTTTGACGTCACCTGGTTTTGCGTGTGCATAAGCCAAGTGACAATTTGGAGGTGTCCTTCACAAAGAGGACTGCCAGCCTAATTGACAAATAAAACAATTAACTGCCAAAACAGAAAGGCAACGGGATGGGGAGGGGGACAGTGCCTTTCCAGCAGGTATCAGGCTTAATTTAATTGCTGACAGAAACCCGTAGGCCGGTTAAGAAGTGTACAGGCCCATTTTCGCATGTGCAGGCAAATTGCTTGTCCAACAGATCTTTGCCCAAGGCATTTGGTGGTGGTTGTTTTTTTCTTTTCTTATTTTATTAAAGAGGTATCCAGTCCCTACTTGCCTAAGTGAAAGCAGGGCTGCTGCGATGATGCTTCCTGGTTGCACAGTGGCAAGCCTGGGCATCCTTTTGAGCTTCATACCCTTGGCTGAGTGGAGCGTTTCACTCCACTAGATTACAGTAGGATCTCAACTTCTACATCTATTGCCAGGGCAATGGATTGCCCAAACCAAGTGCTGAACGGTCAACCTAAAAACAAACAATGCAATCTTCTGTGAGCAACTCTAGACCAAACAGGGTAAGATCTTCTTTCCCACATACTGTATATCCTTCAATCTTTCACCATCCATACCTGATATGTCCCCAGTCAACACCTTCAAAAAAGGGGTGAGCTTTGATTTCTTCCACTCCATTGCTGCCAATTCTGTTTTCTGCATCCGTGCAGAATCTTGAAAACAGGGAGGACAAAGTAGTGTTACAACCAAGGCAATCACCAATGAAAGGTTAACCACAGATTCAAAAACCCACCAAGCTGGAGACAAAGCCAGGGACCCGAAGATCTCACTACCAAAGGACACGACCGCTCCCAACAATCACCCCCCAAAAAAGAGAGTTTGGGGTGAACTGTGCTGCTTATAAGTCATTTCCATCTTTCCCCATCTTCCTCCTGGGGATGGGAAAAGAAAGAAAAGAACTACCTGTCCCAGTGTCCTCCTCATGTGTTAATGGACTGAGCATGAGGATGGAGTTGGAGGACAGGAACAAAAGCAATTGGCCATACAGGCAGACGACAAGATGCTTTCCCATCCCCACCTTTTGTCAAAACAGTGATGAAAAGAGAACACTGCTGATCTTGTTCATGCAAAGGAATAAAACTATGAAAGGTCCAATATGATTTATAGCATGAAAATAAAAGCTGGGCCCTTCAAGATTTGGAAAAAAAAATATGCTCAGTATTATCACACTGAATTTCAGTGAGAGGCTGACCTGGAAACATAATGTGCACTGCCACGTTAAAGCAATCTTATTTGTTGATTTTTTTTTAATGAACTGAAGCATCAGATCTAGTGCCTTTACCATTTTTTCACCTTTTTACAGTTCATGCTGCCTGTTTTACATTGAGCTGGGAGGGGGAAGCTTTAAAATTATTTTATACACTTTTTATTGTTGCAGGTTACCCAGGGGGAAAAATTGTTTTGGTAAATGAAGGGCATGAATAAAAAGCAAGAGCATTGGTGTTTTCCCCCCAAGACAGAGCAGCTCACAGCAGATGTGTTAACCGAAGGTTCTGCAGATGCACTTAGGTTCTTGATGGGCCCAAGATCAGGGCTCTTCTAACTTGGGTTTGTGATCATTGGTCACATTGCCATCCAAATTCAAGGACTTTGAATCAAATCTAGAGTGAGGATGGTTATGAAACAGCCGTGCAAATGGCAACTGTAGCTAAGTCATAGACTCAGCCCATGGCGTGATGACTGAAAGGGTTCCAGCGCCTGACTCTGCTGCCATTTGTGATAAGACAATATGGAGCCAGGACAGTGCTTGAATAAAATTTTAAAGCAGTTTCATATGAGGTACCTTTCTGCCTATGTTTGAGGACTCCAGTGTACCTGAATCCGTTCCATTTTAAAAAAATGTTAACAAAAGAATTGACGGGAGTGCCCGGCTGTATATGGAAATGCCTTGTACAAACACAGAGATTCCACTTTCATAATCTCAAAAGGATAGATTCATAATACCCTATAAATTCCCACCATAGAAACAAACCCACTTTCATGCCAAGTGAAAGTACACCCATGCAGGTAACACAACTAGCTAGCATGACCTTCTCATCATGTCTGACTCTTCATTGCACAAATTTACTAGCATGAACTTCTACTAGCAGGCAAATAAAAGAGGGATGAAATCATGAGGGCTGCCAGTTCGGTTACTTCCCATTCTTTCGACCTAACGGGTGTGAAAAGCAATACCGACTTGGAAAGTGCGAATGCGGGCAGCTGCCCTCCCCCATGCAGGTTTAGGACCCCCAAGGGCAGTAGCTCCCATACTGCTGAGATCACTGCAGAGGATCTAGATTTTAAAAAATAAATCTAATTAAACTACACACACGCACAGTATGTTTGATATGCATACAAGAAAAGCAACGATGGAGCACTTTTGAGCACTTGGAAGTATATTATCTACCCACCTGAGAATTAAGTCCTTGGCTTTTTCAGAAATTGGCACCTCAGGTGGAAATACCAGCGTTTCTTTCCAATTCATAACTTTTCGATATGTTTCTTGGGGTGTTTCAGAGCAGAAAGGGGGATAACCTGTAGAAATGATTTTTTTAAAATCAAGATGTTGAAGTAATTTGAACTCAAGTCTTAGGTTCTAAATTACAAAAGCTGACATGAAATCCTACAGTTGTTCTTCATGTCTCTCCCTTCAAAATCCTCAGGGCATAAATAATTATTCTTAGAAATTAAAAATTTTAAATGATGAATGCTAGGAATCAGCTATACTGGGGTGGGTTTATTTCAAGCATACAGGATGCAGAAACCTCAAATTAAGAGACCTCTGAATGCACCTCAGCCCAAAAATATAGTGTCAATATAAAACTGAACTTTCATACAAATGCACACATTTCGCTCTCATTAAAGAGTTTCTTCCTCTCTATCTGTAATCTAATTTGGGAGCAAAGTTATTACTATTATTAGAGTCAGTAGTGACCTACTTACTGCAAATCATCAAGAAGACCTAGCAACAGATTCAGAACTACAGTCTGCCCCCTCCAGTATTATTCTTCAGTTGTCTTGACTTCTGCTCCTATGTTGTCAGTAAGGCACTCTGACCCCCAACACCCAAGAGAGAAGTATCATGCAAGCATGGCGAGATGCCACAACTTGCAAAAGGGCAATTTTTAAGGAAGGCAAGAGAAAATGCAAGCTTCCTCCTAAATACCCCTTTGAGGATCAGCATGCTCAATAGGTACCCTGAAGGCTAGGGTACTACTAAGGGGGAGTGGGAAATGAGGGAAAGAGGAAATTAAATGGAGCGACCCAAAGCCAAAATAGAAGCTCCCACACTGAAACTTACCTATTAGCATTTCATACATAATCACTCCCAGAGACCACCAGTCGCATAATTTGTTGTAACCTGTCTGCATGAAAACTTCTGGAGCAATATAATCTGGGGTTCCTACAGTAGAATAGGCCTGAAAACGGAAATAAGTAGAGAACTAAATATCAAGATGGATTTCTTTCTTTCAACAGTGGTGGATCTTATAGTGGTAGACCTCTTTCATTGTTCTTTCTGTGTGTATGTATGTTGTGTTGTTACAGTCATGACCGACTCTCTGTGACCCCATGTCCATGGAGTTTTCTTGGCAGGAATACTGGAGTGGTTTGCCAGTTCCCACCTGGTATTCCCTGGTGGTCTCCCACCCAAGTACTAACCAGGGCCGACCCTACTTAGCTTTCAAAATCAGGCGAGATCAGATGTGCTTAGGGCATCTAGGCAGCATTTCATTGTTCTAGCAGCCCCTTAAGAAACCCTAAGGTGAAATGTGAAAACTTTTCAGCTCCTAAAAGAAAATTCTAACTTGAATTCCTGCAGCCCCCTCTCACTTTCCACCCCATGAGTATGATCAAATGGAGATTTCAGCCCTTAAGCACCAACTCTCTGTTTTCTTTCCCCTCTGCCACATTATGTTTATGTACTGTGTACCATTCTGCCAGGTGAAGAGATCTGGAGAACTCATGATCTCATACTGTAACATATATAAGAACATAAGAAGAGCAATGCTGGATCAGGCCAAAGGCCCATCTAGTCCAGCTTCCTGTACCTCACAGTGGCCTCACCAGATGCGCCTGGGAGTGCATGAGACTAGATATCTGTCTTCTGATATCACTCCCCTGCATCTGGCCCTTGAAGTACCCTGGTTTTAAGCCTGGAGATTACACATCTCCCTCATGGTTTGTAACCTGTTATGGAGTTTTCCACCAGGAATCTGTCCAATCCCCTTTTGAAGGCATCCAGGCCACATCCTGTGGCAAGGAGTTCCACAGACTAACAACGCGCTGGGTGAAAAAATATTTTCTTTGTTCCTACTCTCCCAGCCCTCAATTTGAGTGTATGTCCCCTAGTTCTGGTATTTGGGGAGGGAGAAGAGCTTCCCTCTATCCACTTTACTCATGCCCTGCATTATTTTGTACATCTCAATCATATTCCCCCTCAGGCACCTTTTTTCCAGACTAAAGAGCCCAAAATGTTTTAGCCTTTCCTCATAAGGGAGGTGACCCAGCCCAGTAATCATTTTAGTCGCTCTCTTTTGCACTTTTTCCAGTTCCACTATGTTTTTCTTGAGATGCAGTGACCAGAATTGTACACAATACTCCAGGTGGGGCCTTACTATCATTTTGTATAATGGCATTATAATGTTGGCTGCTTTATTTTCAATCCTCTGTTTGATAATACCTAGCATGGAATTGGCCTTCTTCACTGCTGCCACACATTGGGGAGACACCTTCATGGAGCTGTCCACCAACACACCAAGATCTCTTTCCTGATCCATCACAGATAACTCAGAGCCCATGAGTTGATAGATAAAGTTTTGAATTTTTGCCCCAATTAGCCTTATGTCTGTCCCAGGGAAAATGGTGGAAAGCCTCATCCAAGAGAAAAACTTAAAACACATAGAAGAACAAACCTTGCTGTGAGAAAATCAGCATGGTTTCTGTAAGGGTAATTCTTGCCTGACAAATCTTTTAGAATTTTTTGAAAAGGTCAACAGGCATGTGGATTTGGGTGAACCGGTGGATTTGGTCTATCTGGATTTTCAGAAGGCTTTTGACACAGTCCCTCACCAAAGGCTGCTGAGAAAATTGCACAGTCAGGGGATAAGAGGGCTGGTCCTCTTATGGATTGACAACTGGTTGTGATCCAGGAAACAAAGAGTAGGTGTCAATGGGAAATTTTCACAATGGAGAGAAGTGAAAAGCGGTGTGCCCCAGGGATCTGTCCTTGGACCGGTTCTTTTCAATCTGTTCATAAATGACCTGGAGACAGGGATAAGCAGTGAGGTGGCCAAGTCTGCAGATGACACAAAACTTTTCCGTGTGGTAAAAACCAGAGAAGATTGTGAAGAGCTCCAGAAGGATCTCTCCAAACTGGGGGAATGGGCTGCAGATTGGTAAAAGTATTTTCCTAAAACAATTTTGAAATGTAGCCAACGGTACTCGAGCACTCGAACTGTGTGACATCTTTGGTGGAAAAACATTCTGAATAAAATCACCGGCCATCCAATACACCCGACCCGGATAGAAAGAGTAAAATGTTACAGAAATATGCTAAATACAAGGCCCTCATGGCAAAAAAAAAAAAAAAAAACCCCAAAAACAAAAGCAACAAGAAGAAATGTGCATAATGTGCCAAAAAGTTACATACCAGCTGCCGTCTATTCTTTTTCCACGTTTCTGCTTTTCGCTTGGAATTCATATTCTGAAATGCTGGCTCACAAAACAAAGGGATCCAAATCAATGCCTTGGGTTTCAACAAACCAAGAAAACATTTAGGTATCAATGATTCCAAGGAGGACAGAAGTCCTTTGGGATGATTCAGTCTCAAAGTACAAAGGTAATGTGTAAACAAGGACCATGCTTAACCAAATGTAGATAATTCAGTGTAAACAAATACAATAAAGCCATGGAAAGCAACCCCATCATTTTCTCCCCTCTCTACCAAAACATGGCACTGGTTTGAAAATAATATTAGAACAAGATGCAACCAGTTTGCATGAAGGAGGTCTACATAATAACAGAAATCCTACTGGATGCCCCCCCGGCCAGTGGTGGCAAACCTTCAGCACTCCGGATGTTTTGGACTACAACTCCCACAGTCCTTTGTCATTGGAAGCACAGGCTTGGAATTCTGGGAGTTGTGGTCCAAAACATCCGGAGTGCCGAAGGTTCGCCACCACTGCACTAGGCCTAGGCAATGTAAATGGTACAACTGGCAAAAGCAGTGTGCTGCTGATTGAAGGTTTCCTTTAGTAATTTCTGGGCACATTCAAGTTCATGGCATTGTCTGCAAGTTGTGGCCACCCTGGAATAACAAAAGGAAGCCTCGGATCAGCAGTAAACTGCTGCTGCCATTCCCACCATGCAGGCAGAGCTGTGCAACAGGATTTCAGCTAACGACAATCCTTGAAATGCACTTGAGAAATGTAAAGCAATAAAAGGGGACCAATCTTCTCAGCATGGAATTGAGTCGTTCCAAATCTAATTATTGAAGCACATGACCAAAGATGTCTTGAGAAATCCAGCCACATCTGAGAGGCACAAATTTTAATTACCATCAAAAACAACAAATTTTTAAAAACATCAGGTCAAGTTCCAGCTCTAACTGAAACCACATGTCTAGAGCTTGAGCACGGACAAGGACCTCATCCACGAAGGAGCTGCAACAAACAAGTCTCATACTGTAGGCATACGTTCTTCAGGCCCCACCTGTAAAATACAGTAATCAACACTTCTGAAGGAGTTGAGGGAGGCCTGACACATGGAAGCAGACAATGCTATACTTACAGAAGTCACTTGGTGGATTGTGTGTAAGGTTTCTATAGAATTCAGTTCGGTGGGCTTTCTTTAAACCTGTGCATAGTCCAAAATCAGAGAGTTTTACATGGCCCTATAGGGAGGAAAAATTACTTCAATGAAACAGCCTGGAATTATTTGTGGGGATTGCATGAATGTACTTCAACTGACCAATTCAGGAGAAGGAACTATATATAACACAAGAGCCTGGATTAAGCAAGTACGACTTTTCACTCACACTGATTTCGCCCTATGCTCAATAAGGCGATGCTGTATTAAGTGTACATATCGAGACATTATCTATGCTACTGCCTCTGGAATGGAGAAAAGGGATAGGATAGCGAGGAGGAAACCCTTTCATGGTATTTCTGAGCATGGGCTGAGAGAACACTCTGTTCGATGACCCTGAGTGCTTCCAAATGCATGACTCACACTTCCAGCTGCGAGTCCTCGAAGTGGAGCAGCTGCCAGGCCCGAGGAGCCTCTGCTGCAACTCGATATACCTTTCCATTGCTTTATTCTCTCAGCCTGTACTTGGGGATCAAGATGTTGCTTTTCTTTCTAACACTGCCAGCTGTCAAGTGGCACTGCTGGAGGGATAAAACCTTACCATACAAATAAACAAGCAAACAAACCTTCAGGAGCTCAAGGGCAGATGAGGGGAAAGCAGCAGAACCATTGCACAGCACCCTCCCCAGACCCTGCAAAATCACTCTCTCTGTGTGTGTGTGTGTGTGTGTGTGTCTGTGTGTCTGTGTGTAGATGCAATGGGCAATACCAAACATCTACACATTATGCTGTGCCATGGCGGATCCTCACTAATACAAGCAGACAGCTAAAATGAGAGTAAAAAGGTAAAGGTTCCCCCCGCATATGCATGCTACTCATGTCCGACTCTAGGGATGGTGCTCATCTCCGTATTCAAGCTGAACAGCCAGTGTTGTGCAAGTCCATGGCGACGTGGCCGGCATGGCTGCAAGGAAACACTGTTTTGCCTTCCTGCTTTTTACGGTGGTACCTATTTATCTACTTGCATTTAGATGCTTTCGAACTGCTAGGTTGGCAGGAGCTTGGGTTATCCGCGGGAGCTCGCTCTGCTGCGTGGCACCCGGAATTTGAACCGCCGAGCTGCCGACTCTGGTGGCCTCCTCCTCCTCCTATGCACACCTCCTGCATTAATGCTAATACTTTTCAGACAAAGAGATGCCTGGACAGCTACAGAGCCTAACCAATTAAGATACATTTTTTTCTAGGTGTGCCTTGCAAAGACCAGACTTTAAAAGCATGTCCTTATATACAGTACTAGAATTTTGGCACTGCTAACTAATGGTGCCATCCTGCACACATGAGGGTAAATCCCTTTCAACGTGGAGGAATTTAAATGTGTCTGAAGATTTGTTTATCAATCTGACGGTTACTATGTAGGATACTGGTTTTTATTTTAATTTCTTTACTTCATTTCCATTTAAGTTAATAGATTCATATATGTCATAGTTAGAGACACCTGCTGTACTTTAAGTAGAAATGCAGTATAATTTTGTATATACAGGACATATCAAAGAGCAGAAAGCTGACCAGTACTGGGATGACAGTGGGAAATATATCAAATTACTAAAACTTAATCTCCAAATATTTTTCTTTAGTTCATTGAATACTATGAATACTATTTGAAAATATCTGTTTTAAATTTAATCTTTATTTTCACTGAAATACATTTATTGAGAATTAAGCCCTAAATACCCACACTGCTAGTCACTCAAGGTTGACTTGGATATTTTATATTTAAATCATTAAATAGAATTAGAAGCCTAAAACACCAATTACATCAAAGAGCAGGCCTAGACAACTCACCACCAAAATCATTGTTATTAGGTATAAATATTGTATTGTATTTCAGTGATGTAAGCCACCTTGCGTCCTTTTTAAGGAGAAAGTTGGGTGGGTAAACAAACAAACAAATGCCCCATTGAATGGCTTTTTAAAAAGCCAAAACCTCTTGAGAAATATGAGAAATTTAGAGACACACCCTCTAAAACAAAAAACACGCTTCTCTGCAGCCCAATTTCTTTCTTGTGCGCCAGTTCCAAGAGATGGTTTTCAGAATTAAGGCATAATGATCAAGGCTAGTCTGTGACTTCATCTTTTGCAGATCGCAGGTAATTTCAGAAATTATCTTTCCCATCATGCCTTTCATTCCAGGGCGTTCCCCATGGAACCCCTATAGCTCCAGTTCAATGCCTAATAATACCATGCTATATTATCCACTGTTCAAAACTCCTTTCTCCGCTGGCTAGAAATCTTGCTTAAAGAGAAATGCCTTTGACTGCCAACAGAAGGGCAGAGAGAGCCAATCTCATTTTGAAAGGCCTTCTCTGGGGCTGAGAGCAGAGTTTGCCTCAAAGATTTTAAACCCTGCAGAGGCTTAAGTGGAGACAGTCAAAGACATTATTTAATAAATATTAAAATAGCACTGTTAATGTTAAATAAATATTTCATAAAATGAAATATTTTAAATCTCTGTAGTATATTTGCATAATAATTGGTCTCCACTGGCACTACACCTGTGTAAACTAGGGAAGAGGAGTTTGGGCTAATATGCCTCAGGAGCTACTCTCTTCTTATTAGTTATAGTGAACACTGAAACCCTTTTATTGAAACCTTCCCATCAGCAAAAATGTGGCTAAATGAAACATATTATATTTCCAGCAGCAAATACAAGGCTTGTACATCCTTGCCTTTTCGTTTATCAAGTATTCCTCTCAACCTAAAGCAAAACACTCTTCTCTGAACTTCAGATAAAAATCACTAATGGAAAACTATTTACAAGTAAAACCAGATCTAACAGAGTACCTTTTGTTGTATTAGTATAATTAAGACAGGTAATGCTCAGAAAACACTCTGTACCAAAAAGAGAGGTTTGCTAGATTTCAGTTGATGCAATCAAAGTTTTAATGGTTTCCGACAATTTATACACCTAATGAAATCACAACATAATTAATGCAAACTGTTTTCCCCCACCCCCTTTAAATGCGAGGACAAGCTTTTTAAATCAGCCTCACTTAAAGTCTCCTGCCTGTGGCTGCTGCAGAAACAAAACAAACCAGCAACAACCAAAACTGCAAAATAAAGAGAACATAAAAGCATTACAGTATATACCTTTGCATCCAGTAGTAAGTTATCTGGTTTAATGTCTCTGTGAATAAAACCCAGTTGGTGAATGGCATCAATAGCCAGCACAGTTTCAGATATATAAAACTGTGTTTCTTCCTCTGATAAGGTATCCTTCTTCATAAGTAAGGTCATCATATCACCTTTAAAAAGATGAAAAATACAGGGTATTATATCTTATTATTAAAGTATAATGTAGAGAACAACACAAAGGCAGAAAGTGACCAGTTCCAGTTCCACTATGAATCATAGCAGCAAACAATCTTAATGCAGATTAATAAGGCTTGTTTCATTAGCTGTTGGGAGTAGGGACAAGAACTGGAGAAAAAAAGTAGCCATTTCTATATTAGACACGTTGCCTTCACAACTGTCAACATTTCTCTTTCTTTGTTTTTTTACTTCATGGCCAGAACCATGTTCCTTATTTATGCCAGTGTATGTCAAAGGCATAAATTGTGGCAGTGAATTATCGCTTCTTAAGAAGCCAAGGCTTATATTCCTCCTCATGTACTGGTTGTATGAGTTGCTCTGTGACAAGAATAAGTGTGCGGACTACTGGACTAGTGGTAATTCACTCCCTTTGACTTATGCCAAAACACACAATTCTGGCCAGCAGTTGGTTTGTCTTTATTTCACTAATTAAAAGAATCAAGACTAGTATCATAATAGTTTCATAATAATGAAGCACCCATTCATCACTCTGGATGACAGCGGCCAGGACTGAATTTACACAATTAAAACTAGGGTGCCAGCTGTAACCATCCCTGGGGAAATCTGATCTGGTCATCGTAACGCATACCTTAGTTACATCCCAGCTGGATTACTGTAAGAGACGGTATGTGGGCTGCCTCTTGAAATTGTCCAAAAACTTCATCGGGCTGCCAGATTGTTCACTGAGGCTGGTCGCAGGGACCCTCCTGCTACCACAGCTCTGCTGGCTGCCAAACTGTTGCTGGGCATAATTCAAAGTGTTGCCTCTAACCCATCAAGCCCTACATGGCTTGGGCCCAAGCTGTGTCAAGGATCACACTGATTGATTGATTGATTGATTGATTGATTGATTGATTGATTGATTGATTGATTGATTTTTGCATTTATATACCGCTCCCATTTCCCAAAGGAAACTCTGGGCGGTTCACACAAGAGGTTAAAAACAAGCATCAGTTAAAAGGATAAAAAGGTATTAGGCAAGCAGCATAAAACTAGACAAAAAAAGAGGACTTGGTTCAAACCTAGTGGTTGCCAAAGGCATCCCTGAACAGCCAGGTTTTAACGGCTTTCCTGAAGGATGCCAGTGAAGGAGCCTGGCGTATCTCGCTCGGTAATTTATTCCAAAGCGCTGGGCTGGCCACCGAGAAGGCCCGTTTACGGGTTACTACCCTACAGGCCTCCCTAGGGGTGGCCACCCGGAGCGAGAGAGCCATGGAGGATCGGGTGGGTCAGGGCAGCTCTGATCGTAGGGAGATACGCTCTTTAAAAGCTGCTCCACGTAAATCAGGAGAGGCTTTCCTCCCAGTCCCACCATCTTCACAGTCCTGTTTAGTAGGGACACGGGAGAGGGCCTTTTATGTGCCTGCTCCCAATCTTTGGAACTCCCTTCCACAAGAGGCTGGGCTAGCCCCATCTCTGCTGTCCTTCCACAAGCAGGTGAAGGAAGACCTTTCTCCTGGGGCAAGTTTTGCTTGAGTGTCTGGCTATCCGATTTGGGCTTTCCAACAGATTGTTGTTCCTGACTCCACACGTTTTAGTGTTTGTTTGATGTTTGTTTGTTTTTGCATTTCTAGACCGCTCAGATTTCCCCCAAGGGACTCTGGGCGGTTTACAGTGAAAGCCAAATAAATAGTCAATAATTAAAATTAAATAAACAAAAGAAAAACAAATAACCCAGGAGGATCGAACACACACAGATCTCTCATGTTGCCCATGTTTTTAGTATAGCATTTGCTTGATCCTCTTTATCGCATCTATAGTCTTTATTTATGGTCTTAGACCAAAGTACTACATATGCAATCTAAAATCAGGGGTAATACAAAAAAATACATATGAGCAGCAAGGTCCAGTGAAAAATTGATAATCATGAAAACCATACAAGAGTAAAATTTATAGATAGATATACTAATAAACTAAATACTGTATTTATCGGCGTATAACACGCACAGGCGTATAACACGCACCTTCATTTTAAGAGGGAAATTTTAGGAAAAAAATTTAAATTTCAAATAAAGAGCTTTGAAGCAAAATAAGGGTAGCTCAGAACTTTTTTAACTAATATTATTACCATTTATAAGGTAAATAATGTAAAAGGACAGTAAAAGCAACTGTTTTAACAAAGAAACTTGGATATTCTGTTTTTACAAAAGTTTACTCAGAAATCGCTATCTGGGAAACCAAGAAACTCTTCATCTTCACTGCTATCTTCAAAATCGAAATGAACACTGCTGCTTTCATTGCTACTATCTTCATAAATCAGCTCATCTTCTTCACCATCCAAAGCATTACTTATGCCACATTTCTTAAAAGATTTGATAACAATATCTTCTTTAACTGCGTCCCACGAAGTCTTTATCCACTGACAAACTTTTGAAATGCCAGGTCTTTTCATTCGCCCAGAATTTGTAACTTCATGTTGGTTTTATCACACATGTATTTATTCCATTCTTCACGCATTAAGGCTTTGAAGGGCTTGTTAATGCAAACATCCAATGGCTGCAATTGTGATGTAAGTCCTCCTGGAATGACTGCTATTTCTGTTTTGCACATTTGAAATTCTCTCTTTGTTGGTTCTGTAAGATGAGATCTGAATGAGTCCAGTACTAACAAGGATGGCTTCTTTAACAAAGCACCTGGGCGCTTCTTCCACACATTTCTAATCCAAAGCTTCATGCCTTCTTCATCCATCCAACCTTTGGGATGAACATGCACCTGTATGCCACTTGGAATTTTCTCCTTAGGCAACGTTTTCCTTTTAAAAATGACCAATGGTGGCAGCTTGTTTCCATCTGCAGTGACAGCAAGGACCACGGTATAATGATTTTTTTCATGCCCTGAAGTTTTAATTGTTACTGTCTTGGCACCTCTTGCTTCCACAGTTTTGTTTGAAGGAACATCGAAGGTGAGTGGTACTTCATCCATGTTGCCTATTTGACCAATTTCAAAATTTTTTCTTTTCCTTTGTTTGATAATAAAGTTATGAAAATTTATTATCTTCTCTTCATAATCATCTGGCATACGCTGGGCAATCCTGGTTCTTGTTCGCATCCGAAGCTCATGCCTCTTCATGAATCTTTGGCACCATGATGCTGTTCCTTTGAAATCATGTACTTGCAACTCTTTGCTGATTTTCACTGCTTGAATAATGATCATTTTTGTTGATAAAGCAATACCAGCTTTTCTATGATTGAGTACAAATTCCTTCACCTGTTCTTCTAATTTTGGCCATTTAGCAATACCTCTGCGAAAATTGCATTTTGTTTTTGATAATGTCTTGAGTTTTTCTTCCATTTTTCTCCACTCTCGTATTGTGCATTCTGTTGGTGGCTCTCCAAAATGCCTTGCTGCAGCCCTATTTCCATGTTGCTTGGCATATTCCACAACCTTCAACTTGAAAGCAGCTGTATATGCTCCACGCTTTTGTTTTAAATCCATTAGGGATACCAGTAGTAGGGAAATACCGTAAGTACGGTTATGAATGCAGTTTTTTTCAGCGTCAGAGTGTCAGGATGAGTCACACTGCAGTGGTATACTTTTTACCTAAGTTTAAATTTTAAAAAAAGAGTAAGGTAGTATCAGGGGTGTGTAAATTTACATTCTGCACAACGCCAATCATAAGTAGTGAGGCATTTCCCAAACGTCAGCTTCACATACACACGCTACCTATGATTGATGATGTGCAGCACTGGATCCTGTATGATCCTTTGCAGGGATGGGGGTCCTATGTGTCTCTTAGATCCAATCCCCCTGTCGAACAGTACCGTATTTCTTTGCCCCCCCCCCAGCAGATTTATTTCGCCATTCTGGTCCCCTTTAAATCTGGGAGGCTCTTATGAGGATCTAGGTTTAAGGCCTTATATGTCAAAGCCAGCATACTGAAATATGCCCAGAAATAGATTGGGAACCAGTGAAGCTGAAGGGATTCCTTTCTACAGCCTTTTGCTTGTCTCTAGCTAATAATCTATCAAAACAGAAATATTTCACCACCACCCCAGGACAAACACCCTTTTAAAGAATATCATGTGGCAGGGAAGGTTGAAATACTGGACATTACTGATAGGGAAAGGGCTTTCAAAAATCTTTAACTGTACAAACCGGCGTTAATCCCTTCCCTGTCAAGCTGAAGGTCCAGAGAGGGGGGGGGAGGGAGGGTAAGGCATGTCTGCGCATGCGCCTCTGGTATCGTTTTCTTTTCCGTTGCTCTCTGGAGGGGGCGCGCGGCCGAGGGCTCAGCGGCGGCCGGTGCTGAATGAGAGAGAGAGAGAGAGAGAGAGAGAGAGAGAGAGAGAGAGAGAGAGAGAGAGAGAGAGAGAGGAAGGCGCGCCGAGGGAGGGAGGGAGGGAGGGAGGCAAAGAACAGCGATGCTGAAAGATGTGGCCCTGGGGTGGTGGTGAACTTAAATTGGTTCCATTCTTTTTGAGGACGTGGACACTTTGAGGCTTTATAAAGGAAAATCTGACTGGCGGTCTGGATTCTTTTGCTTTTCTTCCTTCCTTCCTTCCTTCCTTCCTCCCCCCCCACTCCACCCCCTGCCAGTTTCTCCCCTCTTTTTCTTTGGGGGGCGGGGGAGGTCTCCACGTTTAGAGAGACTTTCCCTAGGACTCGCCAGCAGGCCGAGGAGCGAGACGCGTTCAAAGCAGAAGCTGTCCAGGGCCTGCCAGCCAGGTGACGGACCCGGGGAGGAGGCTCCGAGAAGCGAGCAGTGGAGGCAAAGGAGGATCCCGATCGCCCCGGACCTGACCGGCTTCGGCATCAATCATGTGTTTCAAAAGTTGGGGAAAAGTTCTTTTTTAAAATTGGACTACAGTCCCCAGAGCCCCGCTGGCTAGGGGATTCTGGGGGCTGCGGTCCAAAACCCAGTAACTTTTCCTTGATGCTTCCCAAAAGCTAACGTGGAAACCTCCCAAAGAAAACGAGGGGAGGACTATCCTGGAGTCTTGGAGGAGGGTGAGAATCGGTTGAAATGAAGCCGCCTTGGAAGAAACAAGCTTCGGATTGCGGTTGGAAAAGACACAAAGCACACACTGGGCTTGCGTTGGGCGAGCCCCTTCTTCGCTCCGAGAATACCAGCAGCGCTCGGGAAAGCGGGGGATTCTGGGCGTTGTAGTCCACACAGGCACACAAACGTGGGCAGTGCAACCTCATCCTGGGGGCGGGGTTGGGGGGCACTTGCTCGTCTTGGCCGTCCCAAAGAGCCGCAGCAGCCGGCGCCTAAACTCAGTCTAGACCTACTCGGCAAGAGTTCTCCATGGCCCGGAATCAAGCGATCTTGCCAGGCACAAACTAGCGCTAAACTAGGTTGAAGCTATAGCTCTCTGGGTTGGGTATCTGGCTGAGGAGCCGAAGGTAGGGGTTCGATTGCCTCGCTTGTCTCCTTGACGGGGCTGGACTCGATGTTCCAGAGGGTCCCTTCCAGCTTAGCCCTTCTAAGGTAACATTATTCTAACCTAGGAATTGGTGTCTCCCAGCTCAGTCCTTGAGCTGCCTAGATTCCTTTAAGCACATCCGATCTCGCCTGGTTTCACAAGCTAAGCCAGGTCGGCCCTGGTTAGTACTTGGATGGGAGACCACCAGGGAGAGAGAGAGAGAGAGAGAGAGAGAGAGAGAGAGAGAGAGAGAGAGAGAGAGAGAGAGGCGGCTGAGGGGGAATCGGGCGAGGCGCTTCCAAGGTGGACGCCGGGGAGCTCGTTGGTTTTTTTTTTTAACACGAACGCCTCTATCTATTGCCTCTGTTCCATTTCTTCGGCACCCCTTGCCATTTCTTGTTCGGCAGCGGCGGCGGCGGCAGCGGGTGAGCGGCTGAGGGGGGGAAGCGAGCGGGGAAGGAGGGGGAGGGGAAGGGGAGCCAGCTGGCCTTTGCCGCCGCCACCAACCCCCCCGAAGGCGCTTCGCCCATAAGCCCCCCCTCCCACCCACCCACCCACCCCGCGAGTCAGGGACTGGCGCGTCGTCCGTTTGCCTCATCCCGTCCGCCGCAATGAGGCGGTTGGCCACCGTCCAGCAGCACTCTTCTTATCTCTATTCCGCCCTGGGTTGGTTTTCCACCCTGGGGGGTGTTGGGTTTGTTTGTTTGTTTGTTTATGGGTTAGGTTGCGTCCCGGCGGGCTTCTCCTCCCCACCACCCGCCCCTTCGTTCCTGTCAAGATGGTCTCTCGGGTCCTCCATTTTAACCCCCTCCGTTAACATTATATCGGCGTATAACGCACATACATGATTTGCCCCCTATTTTCAGGGGGGGAAAGTGCGTGTTATACACCAATATATACGGTATGTTAAATATTAAATATTTAAAATTATGGATAATTATTGAACCTTTTTAGTATTTAGTATACTTGCAGTTAGCTTTAATATTGTCTTTCAATTATGTAGGCCACCTTGGATCCTTTTTAAGGAGAAAGGTAAAAATATTTTGAACAAACCAACAAACAATTTTCTTCCCCCGACAAAATCACATTACACAGTATTGACCATTCCGTTTACCTCCAGGCAGAAACTCCATGATCAAGTAAAGATTACGTTTGTCCTGGAAACTATAAAACATCTTCACTACCCAGGCACCATCTGCTTCAACTAGGATATCTCTTTCTGCTCGTATATGAGCTACCTGTGGGAGGAAGGTGGTTCCAAATAAATAAATAAATAAATAAAAGTTCGTGCTAACAGTAAAGATAAACACTTTTCTATTTCCTGTTCCTGACAAAGATGCCTCCCACACAACTAACCAGTAGACCTATTTTATATGCAATAAATTTGTTATTTTTAGATGTTGCATCTTGGGCGTCCTAAAACAGGCCACTGACTAAGCATGATGAGAGCTGTAATACGAGCTACATCTCAGCACAAAAACCCATATACCTGAGATAGACATCCTTGCTCATTTAGGATGTAAATGCCACCAGGGAAAGTATAAAGGAGTTTATAAGATGAGTTATTCAAAAGCAAGGCTCAAGAGAATATATAAATATTACACAAGTATATACCCAGAACCTTCTAGCTTATTTTTTAAGCACACAAGTGCACCACCTTTTCTAGTCTGTATGCATTCCAGAGGCTACAAAAATTTTGATTTCAACTAGCCTCTTGTCCTATCTCATTGAATATCTTTGTAAATTAGGGCCATAATCCTTTTTACCACCTGCAGTATGGAACACCCACCATGTTTCCCAATTACCAACTTGCTCCCATGCAAGCTGGAGATCACTCCTATTGCTTCAAGAAGGCTCACACTTATGCTGGGTACTTTCCTAATCACCAGCACTTGGACAACAGAACCAGGCACAAACAGAGCAGGGGCGAGAGAATTCCAGCATCGTGTATTCCTACTGCAGGAAATTACCACTTTGGTATGAGATGACAAGCCATCTATTGTGGCAATCAATAATCTGGAGAAGTGGTGTGACAGAAGAAATTCACATAAATATGGCATTTTAAAAGCATTGTAGTCATATGATTAAGACACATTTTACTCAAAAATCCATTTATTAGCTTAGTTTTTTTTTGGGGGGGGGCTGTTTGGCCATGTTCTGGAAGTTTTTCTTCCTGGCGTTTCTCCAGACCCTGCAGCCAGCATCTTCAGAGGGCAAGGAGCTCAGGGAACTAGGAGTTCTTTCTGTGCTCTGGGTTATAAAGTGCATGAGACGGTGTGGTTTTAAAGTTGTGGGGAAAATAATTTATTATTATTTTAAAGCACCTAAAATTAGGCTAAACCCATATAAAACCCATACCTGCTCTTTCTCTAGCATGTCAGCTTTTCGTAGAATTTTCATTGCATAAATATGACCCGTATCTTTCTTTTGGACGAGGCGTACCTGTGAATTTTGGAGAGGGGAGAGAGTTATTACTGAAGTGCACTTCTGAGCCATGAAATGCAAATTCACAACACAAAATGATGAAAATGAAATGGACTGGCATTTTAGTAGCAAGCAGTACAGGTGACTGAATATGGCATCAGAAGCAGACAACAGTACTGTGAATACTCCAGAATAGCTTGAATGAATAGGATGGAAACTTAGAAGCTACAGTATCCCCTTGAATAACATAGGCACATCATCTTTTACACCTTGAAAAATCTGAGAGGAAAATTGGAAAATGAAGAATTCTCATTTTGCGGAGCGCTGGCAGACTGGAATGTTCTGCCACTAGAATAGTACTGGATTTCTGTCTCGTCACTAAAAAGTGGAAATTCATTCAACTGCACAAGACGTTTGAATAAAGAGACCCTCAGATGTTACAATGTATTCCCCTTATCACTACCCCTGTCAACATTACAGTACTGCCCTGTGAATCTAATCTTACAGGAAAATGCCCTGAAACGGAAATTTCTGTAAAGAAGCACAAAATCACAAACCTCCCCAAAGGCACCCCTTCCAATAACTTTCAACGATTCAAAGTCATCCAAGCCCAGCCTCGTTCTCTTCAGCCGTAAAAATTCGGTTTCCTTGCGGGCATGCTGGGATCTTCGTAGTTTTTTCTGAAGGAAAGAATTAGGGATGAACTGTGAGAAAGCTTAAAATAGCCATTGTGCTGAGAAAGCGAGATGAATTAGATTGATTTACTAATAACAATACAGTAGGAACCCCGAATCCACTGATTTAGTTGTCCACGGTTGGCAGAGGAAAAAAAACTAAATAATTCAGCAGCCACAAAGCAAGCTGTAAAGCAAACTGTTGTCACAAGCAGCAGCTGTAAAGCAAGCTACTGTCACAAATAGCGGCCATAAAGCAAGCTACTGTTTCAAAACAGCAGTCATAAATCAAGCTACTGCCAGGAAACAGCAGTTTGGGGGTGGGCGGGCAGGCATTCTCTCTTATCCACGGTTTTCATTATCCACGGGAAGGCCTGGAACCAATCCCCAGTGAATACCAGGGTCCTACTGTACTTCCATTATGTGCCAAAAATGGGATGAAATAATCTTTAGCTTCCAAAGGTAGGGGAAGCGAAGGAAACTCCCAGCCTGGTTGAGGATGATGGTCAGCATAACCGCAAGACCTGGCTACCTTGCTGTTGGCTTCAGGGACTCCCAGAAAAAAAAGTTAGTCATGAGTGGTCTCCTGTTAGGTGGAGCTCCAATGAGGAGTAATAAGGTAACAGGATTAGCAGGAAACACACAAGTGCAAGACATCCCATGGTGAGTAGGGCAGAACCCAGCCACCCTGTTAGAAGGTCTGCCCTCAAGGCAGAGGTAGCAGTTCTCTTGAGCATCATGTTCAGGAATTTTTATCTAGCAAAGCTTTTCCAAGCAGCCATTCACCTGGGGTTCCTGTATCCACAGAAGGAATAGCACCCCCCAGATCATTTTGCAGATATAAAAATAAAATACTCTAATGTGTATAAAGAGCAAGACAGGCTCTAAAAGCTGCAGATTAAGGCTTTTAAAAAAAGATTCTTACGCATCTGATGGGATATATCTTTTCTTAGAGTGATTTTATTTATTTATTTGTTTAATACATTTGTATACCACCCTATCTTCCGAAACGGAACTCAGGGCGGTGTACACTTAAAAACATTTATTGCCCATTTATTGCCCTTCGCAAAACCACTATACATTTATTTGCTTCCTGCTTTTCCACGAGTAAAGCTGAAAACAACATACTACCTAAGCATAATAACTTAAAATCGGTAAAATCTACTTTAAAATAATCGTTACATTAGTAGCTAAATGTATAACAGAAAAGCCACACAATACTGTATAAATCCCAAACAAACCCTAACAGTTTACAAACACATTTATGGCTTCCTATTCTTTGGGAGAGTTCATTTTTATGTTAAAGGCACATTGCTCTTATCATTGGTCTTTAATATTTAAATTTTTAATATTGTGTATTGCATCAAAAAGGTGCAGTAGAACAACAATAAAGAACCATGAAGGGCTCCTTTTATTGCTATTGAATTAATTTTAGTTTTTAATACTATCTCTTGTCCATTTTGCTTGGGAAATGCTCATTGAAAGACTTCGGCTATATTCCATTATGGCTGTCAAATGGCTGCTAAAAAATTCTTCCTCGATGAGGAAATCCAGGCCCGCTAGAGAAATTTGTATTTCTGGTGATAGTCCTCAAATGGGAAGTGATATATAACCTCTAACTTAGACCTTGGAAGGCTGCTACAATTGAGATACTATTGGATAAGGTAAATTTAAATGTCCCAAACACAATGTTGTTTTAAACCCTTAGTACCATGTCCCTGTGTTCAGCAGGAAGGAGGAGACATGCACAACTGACATCCAGAAGTTTACCTGCTATTAGAAAAGCAGTGAAATAGTGACAATTTTATTTTTGCCCTACAAAGAAAACTGCTGAGGCCTCAATAAAGGGAAAGGCTACACTTTTTATAATCTATCAACTGAAGCCACAAGGGGGCGTTGTGCACACACATCACGCAGCAAAGCTCCACTTTTTACAATCTTTCTTTCCATGTTCTTTTGCACATAATGGAGCAATAATGAAAATTCAATCCCCCCCAAAAAAAAAAGCTACCAGCAGAGCAGTGGCCATACCTCTCTTCTGAGTGTAACATACAAAGACATGATAAGTAGGCCACCCTATAGCCGGCATGTTCTAAGATGATGATAAAAGGAATATAACTATCAGAAAATGTGATGGCATATAATGAAACATTTCGAGTTCCAATTTATTTTCTCATTTTGCTAGAATTAAGAACCAGCAAAAATAACAAAGCCAATTTTTTTGAAGTGTCACAAATGTTCTAAAGAAGGTGTTAAGCGCTGTTCTAAAATACGCCTTTAATCTGTTCTTAAAATCCCGCAGTGCTAAGATATTTTTAAACTGACCCAGTTGTTCTATGTCCACTTCTTTCTGCTGGTTAGAATATTTACTTGATGTACTGTATTGTTTTTAACTTTTTATTTTAAGTGAGCACATGGCTTAATAAATGAAGGCTACTCAACAGAGGGATGCATGCCCATATCTTGGGGTTATTATTGCCCTTATTATTTAATGAGCCATCAGAATAGATAAGCAGATTAACAAGGCACAAAGCTGGCAAATGTCAAGGCTTCTGTATGCCACCGCATTGCTCCTGTCCTAGAATGCTACTAATCTCTGCTGCCTTTGTCACATGTGGGCTTCAGACAGGTACCTTGGAACTATGAAGTAAGCCTAGTGGAAAAGACATCCTGTAGGACAGAAATGACCCTGGTATCCACTGGGGATTGGTTCCAGACCTTCCCGTGGATAATGAAAATCGTGGATAAGAGAGAACACCTGCCCACCCACCCCCAAACTGCTGTTTCCTGACAGTAGCTTGATTTATGACTGCTGTTTTGAGGCAGTAGCTTGCTTTATGGCTGCTGTTTGTGACAGTAGCTTGCTTTACAGCTGCTATTTGTGACAATAACTTGCTTTACAGCTGCTGTTTGTGACAACAGCTTGCTTTACAGCTTGCTTTGTGGCTGCTGAATTATTTAATTATTTCCTCTACCAACCGTGGATAACTGAATCAGTGGATAATGAATCCATGGATATGGGGGTCCTACTGTATAGAAACGAGCTGTACTCTGCAAAGCGCTGTCCTTCTTAGGCCCTTCCATTGTTCTTCTCATTGGACACCATCACGGCTACACTGACTTTGGACACAATGTCTCTCAACGCTGATGCAGTGTTGCGTCCACAGCAGTTGTTAGAATGGGTTCAATCAACTACTTACCATGGGGTTTTTGTTTGTTTGTTTCTCATTAAGAGTGAACACATTATAGCTGTGTACATTTGATGTGTATTATGATTTCTTGAGTTTTATTCATTCACTCTAATACTGTACTTGAAACTTATCTTGCAATAAGTCAAGAGTTCAATCATCTACATTTTATGGCAGCTTGTATTATAATCCTTAACTTCATCTCATATACTAAATTTGAGAATACTGAGCAATGAACAGTATGGATTCCCACAGGCAACTGAAGTTTTTATTGTGTATTGCATTCCTTATCTTAGAGAAGATACTCCAGCCCCACTGAATTCTGAACTTTTATAGCATGACTGTGATTTCACTGTTCATTCAAACTGAGATACTAAAATCTATCAACATTTTCCACTTTTTAATTTTGGATCTTCATCTGCCTTTTTGGGTTACTTTATTTTTAGTGATTACTTTTAACACTGTAAGACACCCCAAATTAAAAGGGTGATTAAGATGAGACAACACCAATGAAATCCTATAGTAGAGGTAAATTAATTTTAATTGTTTACAGATCATTTTGAGTGCTTTCATAGGCAAATAAATCAAAATATTAAGAACCCAACAACATTAAGAGTGTAATCATAGTAATTACCACCCCTGAATAATTTTAGTGGGAGCTCTTTCTAAATACATTTGTTTAGGACCTGTTAAGTCTTTTACATAATGACTGCTTGTTTGGCCTATGATTGTATGAAAATGGATCGTAGGGATTCTGTAACATTCCACATGTAGGCGGAGAAGTTTGTAACAATAAACATTCCATATTTCAAATAGACTAAAATAAGTGGAAGAGTATATACAAACTGATAAATCTGTATATCAATATATTAGCATAGTGTAGAGCAGTGGTGGCCAAACTTCGGCCCTCCAGATGTTTTGGACCACAACTCCCAGAATTCCAAGCCTGTATTGCCACGACAAAGGACTGTGGGAGTTGTGGTCCAAAACATCTGGAGGGCCAAAGTTTGGCCACCACTGGTGTAGAGTGACAAGTGAGCCATAGGGCACCTCAGCAAAACAAACAAACAAACAACCTGATGGTCCCCTAGTCCCTTTGGGACCCCTGGGTTTCAGCCTTATAAATAACACAACTTTGCACCATGTCCTGAAATGAGATAATCCCTACTTTCCATTGTTATCCTCTGAGCATAATGCCAAATCTGGGGAGTTGCTTTATTTATGTACATCAATTATTTTCTTACTTCCTTGTGTGATCCTGCATACATGTACATACATACACAGAAAGAAATACATGGTGTGCAGGTCTAGACATTAAGAGAAGCCCACTGGGAGGGCCCAGACCCAACACGTCAGGAAAAGAGACAACCAGGAATGGACTGGCTTGGGCAATTCTGAGCCTGAGATGAAGCAACGTTCCCCATACGTCATCTAATGGATGAGCTCATCCTAGTAATTGCCCCCTGCAAAGGGAAGCTAGTCTGGCTCCTTTCCAGTTTTCCTGTTTCTACAGACCGGAAAATAATTTTTTTCTTCAGGAGGGCCTTTGGCAAGTGAACACAGTTTCTGTTGGAAGGGGCTTTATCCAGGTGCAGATTTTCCCCCTACCAGTGTTTTTTAAAACTGGCCTTAAATGTTATTCTTGATGCCCTCTAGTGTTAAGTCTAACACTGTAAATCTCAATACTAAATTCCCCTAGTTAAAAAGTCAGTGTGTGTCTCACGCATGATGGGCTACTAGGACAAGCTGCAACTTCTTAAACCGTTGAGAACTCTCCACTAAGATTTACTCTGCCGAACCTATGCCAATAGGCCTAAGTAACAGGATTGTAGCTACTCTGCTTTGAACTGCTTATGTCCAAAATCATTTTATATTTATTGCATTCTTTTTATTCCATCCTATGGCCAGCCACTCTCATTCCCATTTTTGTAATAATGGCAAAACATATCTCCAAGAGAGGTAGATAAATTTATCAGTAAGATTCTTTTCCTACATAGCTGCAGGGCTACCTTTGTAAACGGTAATGGCCTAATTGCCAGGAGGGAACAAACAAGGAAACAAATCCACACAGACCAGATTCACTGAGAATTACAACAGATAAAATGCACAGCTACCAAAACAGAAGTCTTATTATTCCTGTGCCTGCAGGTAGCTCCATCACAAGATAATGAATAAGACAACAACAAAGGTCAGAATAGCATCCTGTAAGGTAAACATAACAAATCCGATTCTATGTTTGCCTTGTAAAAACTAATGTGGGGGCAGAATATGTAAAGAGCTGATTTGGCAAGCCAACAGTGGTGCTTAACTTCTTTGGGCTCTTAGACCAAAAACAAAGGCTAATAGGATGATAACGGCAGGTATGCAAAAATTACCAGTTGAGCTTTTCCCCCTACTAAATTACTTAATCTAGCACATGGTTTGAATACATATGATAGATAGATAGATAGATAGATAGATAGATAGATAGATAGATAGATAGATAGATAGATAGATAGATAGATAGATAGATAGATAGATAGATAGATAGATATGTTAATTGAATTTTTGATTGCTGGTGCAAATGTATCTGACTCTTATGTTATGAATGATTAAGCATTGCCTCTCCCATTATTCATGTTTCATGATCTCAGTAAATGGTGCAAATGCCTGTCAAGATACTAAGGATATGTACGTTGTATTTCAATATGCTTTTTTAAAGTATATAAATAATATAGCTTGTTTAATAAGTCAAGGCAAGATAATGCAGTGTAAGCTATGAGTTAAGAGGATGTGTATACATGCCCGTTTCAACTAAAAAGGACATGGTAAGATAGAGAGTAATGACCCCATCCTACTTTTTTAAAAGGACAATTATAACACAGCCTTTATTCTACTCAGCAACTTTGTGATATTAAATTTATAGCAGAACCTTTAAAGAGCTTCCATGACAATAATCAGAATAATTTAGCCGTGTGGGCTAAATCCAATTGTTAATCCCAATTAGAGCAATTCACTGAACAGACTTGTTAAGGTGACACTTATGTAAGCACATAACTCTTTTTCCTGCTTACTGAATGCAGCAGCCCTCTTTACGCATCATGGAGAAAGCGGAGTTAATGCTTCCAGAACTTGTTCCTGCTGGTCTGTTGTTTCCTCTTGCTGGCTTTTTTTCTGGGCAATATAAGTCTAAAAAAATTATTCGTGGGTGCATGCTCGTACCTAATTAAAGCAATAACTCTGCCCATTAAACCATAAAAGGCATCTCCAACTTTGATTGAGCTAATCTTACCTCTTCGTCCGCTAAGCCTTCTTCCTCCATAGCCACTTCAAGCTCCTTCTGCCTATGTTGGTACATGAAAGGCACAAAGGTTATCCAAAGAACTAGAGCTTCCCTTCACCTTCGGCCACATCCAGCTGGACCAGAGAACCTGAGACAGGGTGCTGAATGCTTACTTCAAATTCTGCCTCATTCAAACGAACAATGCCCTCCTCCCAAAACACACACACACACACAGATGGCGCACAACAATTCCTTTCCCTCCTTGGATCCCACTTTTGTTTTTTCCCAGAAAGTGAGGGGAAAGACAATACCAATGAGATGTGATCATCCAAAAAGAAGAGAATGGAGGAAAACTGACTGCCTCTGGGTGGTGGTGGCAGAGACCTGCTTTCTCCTATGTTGCAGGCCTTTCTCCTAGTCCCAAGGTGTGATGGGGGAAAGGGAAGGATCACATCCAATCACACCAGAATGACTTTTTGCAGGGAACAATCTCCCTTACAATGACCCTTCAATCAGTACAGCAACTCCAACCCCCACCCCACCCCAAAAGAGAAGCCCTGCCAATGGACCAATAATGGCCAGTTTGGGTATGGCTCAGGCCCTGGATGGTTCACAAATCTCCCGTGTGTTGTGTGATCACTGAGAAACAGTTAACACAAGAGCATGCCATGAGCCGTCCAAAATGTGAGATATTTCCCTGTCTGATCACAAACTCACTTTCCCTTGGAAATTGTTATAAGACCTTTTTTCTCCATTGAGACATCTCAAACTTTCTTGGTGGTGGGCCTTTTCCTCTGGAACAAACCTCCTAAACAGGTTCACCAGGCACTGTCCCTCTCTGTTTTTAGGAATGTAATTAAAGGTTGAATTAATTACCTTCTACTGATGTAAATTTGCCCTTAGCGTTCAAATGGATTTTAATTTGTGTATGTTATTTTAAAGTAGCTCCAGCTAGTGGCACAGTTTAAGTATATTTTATCTTTTGTATTTATTCACTCTGTTATTTTTATTTATTTTAGTTATTTTAGAGTATTTTAACCCCACCTTTCTCCTTGGAAAAGGACCCAAGGCGGCTTACAGTAATAATGTTTTAATGCACATTCTCAACAGCCCAGAGACTGGCCACACTTTTGGGGCAGTATAAACACAAAAATAAATAAACAATGTTAGCAGTCACAAAAAAACAGAAGGCAGGTTTTGTAAAGAGCTGAGCTGTCAAAACTTCTTTCGAGCTCTCAGGTTCTTATATAAATTAGTTAATTATTTGCTAAATCATCATCATCATGTGACGTCAAGTCAATTCTGACTTTCCAGGGTTTTCTAAGCAAAGTGCATCCAGAAATGTTTTTATGATTCCCTTCATCCGGAGGCACCCTGGAGTTGCGCAGCTTGCCTAAGGCCACACAGGCTGGATCTATTAGTAAAAAGCAATGTGGGGACAAAAGAGCTTCCATTATCAGGCAGTTCTTTGTTGATAACTGAAGCTCAATAATAAAACATTAAAAATAGTATAAGATAAATATATAATTAAAAAACATGGAATTTTGAAATAAGAGCTACAGCTGGAAACCATAAAATGCTTCAAAGCCCTGATACAGAAATAACCGCAGACGCCAGGCAAGTCTCTTTAGAAAGGCAATTCCTCCACCAGGGTAAAACCATCACTGAAAAGATGCTCTCAGTAGTGGTGACTCATGTCTCCTCACTTGGTAGAGACACTCAACAGCAGGACTTCTCCAGGTGATCTTTAAGGAGGTAGCTGAAGGCAATCTTTCATATATTTTAGCTTCATTTTAGTTTTTGTTGTTGATTTATGTATATTTTTTATTTTGTACATTGTATTTTGGTTTTTAAAATGTATTCCTTTGTTTGTTGTTACATGTTGTAAACCGCCCAGAGTACCCCTTGGTCTAGATGGGCGGTATAAAAGTCAAATAAATAAATAAATAAATAAATAAATAAATAAAAATATTGTTCCACATCATTTCTGTCGCTAAGGCTTAAGACCCGTCCTTTAAGTGAAGCCCAAAAATAAACTGGACAGCTGACAAAACCGAGGCATCGAGTTGGCAAAATGCCCAGTTCCCACTAAGAACTTTGCTGCTCTATTTTGGACACGCTGATAGACAAATGCATTGTGACAGTGTGACATGGGGATTACTGTGTAGTATTTGTCATCATGACCAGGCAATTGGCATCCAGGTAAAGGCTGCTCCAGGTATATGATTAACAAGAAAAAGCATTGTCAATAGAGGCTTGCGCAGACTAGCAGTTGAAAAGGACAAGAAAATTCTGCCAATGGTATCTTTTGTTATTTCCATGTTGGGGAAAGGGTCAACTGGGCAATCCTTCAGAGGTCTACTTGGAAATAAGTCATATTGAGTTGCAGCATGGCTATTTCCCCATAAATGGATACAGAATAGGATACATTGAACCTTTCAGACAAAGTCGATGTCATTCATTCATGTCTTGATCCAATTCAAAAGGCTGTTCTTCTCCCCCACCCCCCACCCTCATTTACCTTGCAGGACTGTAAACATTTTTAAACAAGAGAGCAGCACAAAAACAACTATGTCACCCCATACCTGGTTTCTCTTTCCTCATGCTGCAAAATTAGGTTACTATAAAAGTTCTCCAGGGTAAGCTTGGCCACGGTCACTCTCTCCCGGGTGTGGTTGCTCATAGGAAAGGATGTTGGAGTCCCAGCAGTCATTGCCATAGTAACATGTACTGAAACAGAGGACAGAAAATAATAATTACTCAACAGAATAAAATTTATTTCCTCTCATCAAAACATAGAAACCCATGATGAGGAACACAGAGTGCCTTACAGTACTCGTTCAGAATGGACTGATTTAGCAGGGCAAGATGGTTTCCTACCCATGTATCTATAAAACATCCGAAATGGACTGACATGGGCTGAATCACCAAATAGGAAAGAAAACCCTTCCTTGGTACAGACAACATATCCCTGTACAGTAATACTGTACATACACCTTAGGTATCAACTAGTACAATAACCTTAGAACTGCAGAACTGGAAGGGACCCTTATCAAGTACAGTGGAACCTTGACTTACGTCATTAATCCGTTCCAGTGGTCTAGACTTAAGTCAAACATGACTTAAATCAAATGAACGTTTCCCATAGAAAGTAATGGGAAAGCAGATTAATCCATTCCAGATGATGAAAAAGACCCCTGAAAACAGCAATTTAACACAAATTTGACTGGGATAGGAGATTCCTTCTGGGGATGTAAATGAAATGTCTCTTCAAAGAGAGGAGGAGGCAGTGGAATTATAGTCCACAAGTTATATGCCTCCACTTTTTAATGTTCATAGCAACAATGTCTAACATTTAAGTTTTACTGATTTTTAACCTGACATTCCAAGTTCTGAACAACTCTATGCTTACCATTAGAGTCCCACAACTTTACAGCTCCCCAACTAAAATGCTTCCATGACTTCTGCAGCCAGATTTTTTACAAGACTGAGCCGACTGTCTAACCAGCGAGGCCAGCCCCGAGCTCCCAGCCCTTCTTCTCCTCCGGCAGCAGCAGCGGCTTCGGTGAGGCCGAGGACCAGCTCCAGGTGCTCTGAGCTGGCCTCGCCGAAGCTGCCGCTGCCGGAGGAGGGGAAGAAGGCAGGAGCAGTTTGGAGGCGGCAGCCGCGATGCTGGCTTGTGGCTGCCGCCCAATTCCATTGCCTTGCGCCGGGGCTCCGAGATGTAAGTCAAAGCCTGCGACTCAAGTCAAACAGGCCTCTTCTTGCTGCAAGTCAAATATGATGCAAGTCAAGCAGTATGTAAGTCAAGGTTCCACTGTATTGATTCCAGCTCCTGTCGAGAGGGCACAGTGGGGAGCCACACTCCCAACTTCTGGCTCCACAAGCCAGATGCCTAAACCACTGAGCTATCTAGTAGTTCACTTTTACACTAGGCATTCTCAACAGTTGGGTGCCCCGGCACATTCGAAAGGACCCACAGAACCATCTGTTGGTTCTGTATCATTGTTTGCACACAGCCAACGGCTTTCCTTGTTTGATGGGGGGGGCAGGCTTGAACCTGGGATAACTTCTTAAAAATGGTTGAGAATGCAAAAACCATTCAGAAAAAAAGAGAGCAGTCAAAGACATTTACCACATTTTCCCGTCTATGAGATGCCCCGATGTATAAGACAACCCCCAATCTTCCCACCCAAAAAAGCAGTTTCTCTACTGTATGGTTCTAGCATTGGCTTACTTCCATGTATCAGATGACCCTAAATTTTTAGTCTAATAGTTTTAATAAAAATTATAGTCTTATACATGGAAAAATTATACAGTGGTACCTCAACTTAAGAGCAATCTGACTTAAGAGCAGAAAACTGTTGCCATTTTAACTGCCACCTTACAAATTTTAGATATAGTCTGCTCAACTTACAAATCTTTTTTTCATTTTTTAAAAAAATTAACTTATTTTTTCAAATTTTTTAGATAGGTATCCTGACTTAAGAGTAGTTCGACTTAAGAGCATGCATTCAGAATGGATTAAATTCGTAAGTTGAGATAGCACTGTACAGTAATATGTTGTTCCAAATCCTATTTCTAACATAATCACCACCCACCTAAATCGTAAGTAATAGCATAGTAACAGTAATAGTAATAGCAGATGTCAAGGAAAATTTTTTAAAAGCCACTAAAACCATACAGGTTTACAGTACCACTACAACTAAACAGGCCACTACCTCCAAGCATTTGAGGAGGCAGGAAAGAAACATTCCTAACTAGGAAGAAAGCTGCCCAGGGTTTTCAAGGTCAGAAATGGAAGGATTCATTTCAATTTAAAGGCCAAGTTCCTTTGGATTTTTAACTACTGCACTCCCTTTTAGGAAGAGTTGGAGATATAGTGGACCCTTGTATAACAAACAGCTTGTATAACATAAAATTTGTACAACATAAAAAAGTTTCAGAGATAGGGGAAATTTGCTTAACATAATCGCCTATGGGGAAAATTTGTACAACATAAAAATGGGATTACTCCATTTTCAATGCATTCCTATGGGAATTTGTATAAAGGAAAATTTGCTTAACATAATTTCATTTGGAATGAATTAATTACTTTATACAAGGTACCACTGTATTAAAAATAATCTTCCTCCATTCAAAAGGGAGGGAGGGAGAGGAGATAAGAACTGAGAGGCAAGAAAGTGTGTATCATATCAGATAACCAATGTATGGTTGTAAGCATGCGCCCAGCACGCCACATGTAAGAAGGGCTTGCCCGAATGGCAAGCATGAAAGTCAGCTGGAAGAACAACGCATGCAATGAAACTGAAGCTTATAAATGTTTCTATTAGATGGGAAACAATAAGAAGGCAAGGGTCTCCTAAAACAGCAATTAAGTCTGCAGTCTCTTGGGTATATGCCTAATATTTTTTTTTATTTGACCATGTGCTACTGTGACAGACACTGCAATCTGGTGTCTGGACCAATTTTACTACAAAACAGCAAGATGATAATCTTTATAAACAGAGATAAGGCCTAAACAGAAATCTGGCACAGGTTTAGAAGAAGAATGAAACATTTTATTCAGGGAACTGACACTTTTTAATAGGATTTATACATTTCAAAGGAGGCCTAGACACCATGCAGTATGAATGGCAAACATTTAAATTACATTTTCAATGATAGCGAAGACGTGCCTTAGTCAGAACTGGTGGTTACAAATAAGACGTCACACGCTCATACAAAATGCACTGCTATATAAGTTGCCCATGAGCCAAGCAGCAGAGTCTGGCAGAGAACAGGAGAGTTCACCAATGTTGTTACCTCTTTCAACTTGGCCACTAATACGATTGTGCTGCCATGTGTACAGTACACTAGGCTGCCACAAAGACATTAGCACTTTGTATGTCCAAATATCACAGACGGTGATAAAATAACCACTGAACTGTAAAGCTGGAATGGACCCTATGGATTGGGTCCAGTCACTCTCAAGGAGGCACAGTGAAATGCCTGAGCTTCATCCTTAAGTCTGGTTTCTACATATCTACCTCAAAGATGTAGATTGGATGTGCAGCCCCTGCTCTTGAACTAGCAGAGAGGTTTCTTTCTGAATAGGAAGCTAGGCAGAGCCGGGCCTAGCTAAGCATCTAAGCTTTTCAGCTGAGGCCTTTCTTCAAGGTGAGCCACATTTAGGTGTCTGTAAGGCATTTGGTGATCAGGCAGAACTCCAAGAATGGAGTAATTATGGGGTTTGCAGGCCAAGAAATTATTCAACACACACACACACACACACACACACATACATATCTCTCTGTTCCTCAGTTCCAGTACAGATCCAAATTAACAAGGTGATAAAACTTTCCAAAGGGAGCACAAGTATCTAAAAGGGAACAAGGATCCACATTATGTAAAGAATAGGGAATGTCAGGCCATATTAATTCTTCCACTAATACCTCCCCCAAACCCCAAAGCATTACATGGTATTGCCAGCACAACATAAGTATTCAGGACCAAAGTGTCAGTCCTTGCACTGATTTTTACTTTATGAATCTGGGTACATTTTTATACCAGAGCTTAAATACAAATGGTCAAAGAGTTTTTCTTTATCCTGAGAAAGTCCACTCTGCAAAGTGTTGAGAGCTCCACTATAGATAGTGTTTGAATTATGTAGCTTCTGTTTTGCTTCAAGAGCTTGAAGTCTACAAATGGGGAACACCGAAGTAGTTGACCTTCTTAGATGTGTCAATGACTTGGCACCAAGACAAAAATGTTCCTATGTGTCCTCTGCTATGCAATACAGTATATATTTTTATTCTATTGATTTCAATATAATTTGAAACTATGTGACAACCACAGGGATTGCAGAAGTGTTTTAACTTCCTCAATTCATATTAAGGAACTGATTTCTAACATAAATCAGCTGCACAACCAGGAACAGTATAAAAATACAGCTAGAGACACACACACACCCCACCCACCCACACAATCACATATAGAACTGAACACAGGCAGGGCATTGATTCGTTTCAAATGATAAGCAATCACCGAAGAATATATTTTGAGCATTTTTCTTTGGTATCAACTAGTAGTTAAGGGCAAAAAAAAATGGTGCAGGAAGAACTTTTCTGCAGTTCCATGAAGTGGTATAATGTACTTTCTGTTTAGCTTAGCAAGTCTTTGTATTCAGCTAGGTAAAATAAAAAATAATAAAAAATTGTATAATGTTTTGCTCCCATTCCTACGCCCATGAACACAGACAGCACACAAAAAAACCACACCCAAAATGCTGGGTTTATTAAGTCTGGAAAGAAACGATAACAATATTGGCACTACACCACCAGGCTATAAATAGGTTGGGGTGATACAAACTCTGGAAAGGGAAAATTACCGAGTTCCCATCTGATGAAATAGTGCAGTAATCCATATAACCAAACGGGTTCTGCCCTGCTCTGTTGAAGGCTGAATTCAGGTTAGAGATCCAGGTTTGAATCTCTGCTCAGTTCACTGGATACATTTACTAACACTTTATTGTCTATAACAGTGGTTTTCAACCTGTGGGTCCCCAGATGTTCCTGAACTGAAACTCCCAGAAATCATTTTCAGCACAGCGAGTGGTGGAGGCTTCTGGGAGTTGCAGTCCAGGAACATCTGGGGACCCAAACGTTGAGAACCAGTGGTTTAGAACATAAATGATAGGACTGTTGTAAGAATAAAGTGGGTTTAAACTCTCACACTCGTTTGAAAAATGCTGGGATATAAATAGAGTGGTACCTTGTATAAAGGAATTCTAGAAGTGGTATCAGCAAAGACTAAATCCTACAAGATTGAAGCATGTCAACCACCTACTATCTTGATGCTAACAAAACGGACATTCCACGGCCAGGCGGTAGGCATTCCTTGCCAAAAAAAGCTAGATTTCATGACCAGCATAAATGTTTTAAAAATAACTTTCTTAAACCACGTCATAGTCGCAGTCTACTGGAATATTTGTTCACTCACTTCTGCACTGATTGCTGATACTCCTTTTCAAATATAGGGGAAGATTAAGAATATGGTGTCCAAATGTTTCTCTCTGCTAAAGTTAGAAGTTTATCTTCTTAAGAAATAAAAGCTGCAGTTTTCTGCAAGCTGAAGTAGGGATACAGGACCACTTTCTGCTTTTTCTGTACTTTGCCAGAGGTGTATCACACATCCTGCATCCCCTATTACGCACGTCACTGCCTCATGCCAGTCCTCAACTACTACTAAACTGAACAGATGACTTACTGTCTTATTAAATCAGTGTTTGGAATAAAAAGAAAGCTAGGAAAAACACTGCAAAAGCTTTCACTCTTTCCCTTCCCAAGAACTGTACTCGCCAACCACAAATGATCACTATGGCAGTCAGGCCCCTCTTCAGAATGCCATCAGAACACTGAGTTTCCCTACTCCACCCCATTCCCCTTATTTATTTATTTATTTATTTATTTATTATATTTATACCCCGCTTATCTTTCAAACGAAACTCTAAGCGGCTTACACGGGCGAACAAGCGCCAATAAACACAAACAATAATTATAAATTTACAACAAATAACTAAACCATTAAAACCCGGTGCATCCAAACCCGGCAATATAAAAGCTATCAACCAAGCACACACATAACGTAAGACACTTAACATGGTTGCTTGGGCATTAAAGATGGCGGGACGTAACGAGAAAAAAAAAAAAAAGAGAGAGAGAGAATTCAGGGCTCGCCAAAGGCCTCTCGAAATAAATAGGTTTTTACAGCTTTTCGAAAGGCCAGCAGGGACTCTGCAGAGCGCACTTGAATGGAATTCCAAAGGGAGGGGGCTGCCACCGAGAAAGCCCGGTTCGGGTGACCGATTTCCGGGCTTCTCGAGGAGTGGCAACCCGCAGCGAGTGCACTCGCACCTGCCGAACAGGTCGGGCCGAGGTGGATCGCTGAGCGATACGCTCTGTCAGGTAGTCCGGTCCCAAGCCATGGAGGGTTTTATAAACTAAAACCAAGACCTTGAATCTAATCCGGGCCGCAACGGGCAGCCAGTGCAAGCGGGCCAGGACTGGGGTGATGTGGTCGTGACCTGGCCGCCGCATTCTGCACCCGCTGCAGGCGCCGGAGAAGAGTCAAGGGCAACCCCATGTAGAGGGCGTTGCAGTAGTCCAGCCTCGAGATCACCAGTGCCTGGACCACTGTTCTCAGAGAGTCACCGTCCAGGTACGGGCGGATCTGGCAGATCTGGCGAAGATGGTAATACGCGGCCCTGGTGACCGACGCCACCTGGGCCTCCATGGTCAGCGCCGGGTCCAGGACCACTCCCAGATTCCGCGCCCTTTCCACAGGCCGGAGGGAAACTCCCCCCAGAGAGGGAAAAGGGCCACCGTACCCAGACGGCGAGCCCCCAAAGAACATAACCTCCGTCTTCCCGGGGTTGAGCTTAAGCCTGTTCGCCCCGGTCCAAGCCAGCACGGCATCCAGGCACCCATCGAGGACCTGCACAGCTTCCACTGCAGAGGTGGAAAAGGAGAGATAGAGCTGCGTGTCATCAGCGTACTGATGACTGCACACTCCAAAACTCCTAATGACCCCAGCCAACGGCCTTAGATGTTAAACAGCAACGGCGAGAGCGGCGGCCCCTCTGCGGGACCCCACAAGGGAGAACCCACGGGGCCGACAGCTCCCCCCCATGCTGAACATACTGGGGACGGCCCTCCAGGAAGGATCGGAGCCAACTGCAAGCAGTGCCCCCGATTCCAACCTCAGAGAGCCGATCCAGTAAGATACCGTGGTCGACGGTATCAAAGGCCGCTGACAGATCCAGGAGAACCAACAGGGTAGAGCAACCCCTGTCGGCCGCCCGGAGCAGGTCATCTTGCAGGGCGACCAAAGCTGTTTCAGTGCGGGGCCTGAACCCGACTGGCATGGATCGAGGCACTGCCGATCCTCAAGGTACGACTGCAGCCGGACCGCCGCCACCCTCTCGATGACCTTGCCCATGAACGGGACATTAGCGATCGGACGATAGTTGCCTAAATCGTCCGCCGCAAGGCCCGACTTCTTAAGGATGGGCTTGACCACCGTCTCCTTCAGACGAGAGGAAAAACCCCCTCGCTGAAAGAGGCGGTGGCGATGGCAGAAGCCCATTCAGCCATGGTCCCGCTGGCAGCTTTAATGAGCCAGGAGGGGCAAGGGTCGAAAGGAGTGGACGCCGTCCGGCAATGCGCCATAGCCCTGGAGGCCTCGACAGCGGAAACAGGCCCAAGCTCCTCCAACCGAGGTGACGAAGGCGGACCAGCAACCGGGGATGCCGGGGCAGTGCTACTGCAACCGGAGTCAAAGCCGCACGGATGGCCTCAATCTTGGATCTAAAAAGGCTGCGAAATTCTCACTACTGAAATCAGTAGGAGGAGGCCTAGCCAGACTAGGATTGGTGAGGTCTCGAACCACCCGGAAGAGCTCCGCCTGGCGGTTAGAGGCCTCACCAATTCTCACGGAGAAAAACGATGACTTGGCCTCCGTGATCGCAATAGCGACTAGTCTGGGAATCAACGGCAGCCTTACTACTTGCCGTCCGGGTTTTTCTCCAGCTGCGCTCTAACCTTCTCCTCACCTGCTTCATTGCCCGGAGCTCCCCCGTAAACCACGGTGAGCGCCGGGCTCGGCACCGGAGAAGGCGCTTAGGGCGATCCGGTCTATGGTATTGGCAGCTGTTTCAAACCAATGGTTGGCCATAACCTCGGCCGGAGCGCCAGTCAGTCCACCAGAAAATTCCCGAAGACCTCCTGGAACCGCTGGGGGTCCATCAGTCTACGGGGGCGGGCCAAAACAGAAGGCCACTGGTCCCCGCGAGGGGGGGCCGTGATCGCCAGGGAAAAAGAGAGCAGGTGGTGGTCCGACCATGACACAGGTAAGGAGATAAAATCCCCCACCTCCAGACTCCGAGGCCCCGACATGGAGGAAAACACCAGATCCAGGGTATGGCCTGACCTGTGGGTGGGACATACAACATGCTGGGACAGACCCATGGAAGCCATGGTTTCCATGAATTCCAGAGCTGCGCCGGAGAGTCCACCGCCAACATGCACATTGAAGTCACCCGCCACCAAAAGGCGCGGGGACCTCAAAAGTGCAGCCGCGATGAACTCCGCGAGCTCTGGTAGGGATTGGGCTGGGTTGCGGGAGCACGGTAGCCCAGCACAATGCCAAATCTGTCCCGCTGCCCCACTGACAGGTGAAGGCATTCTAAACCCTGGCTAACCAATGTCGAGGTCCTGCTAACATGTAAAGAATCCCGATGGATGATGGCGACCCCCCTCCCCTCTGTCCCCCCGACCTTCCCACCCCCTGAACCAGATACCCAGGCGGGCAAAGCTGGGAGAGCGAAGCCCCCCCATCATCACCCACCCAGGTCTCGGTAATGAAGGCCAGGTCAGCCCGCCCATCAGAGATGACATCATATATGACGGGGATCTTATTGTGGACTGACCTGGCATTCAACAGGAGACAGGAAAGGCCGGGGGCGCTGGGGGAGTGACTCCTGGACACGTGACAGGGAGCCGGGGGGTCAGAACGAGGGACAGGCACAAGTTGCCTGACCCGTGTTCTTCTCAACCGACTAACCCCACGGCTACAAGCGTACCGCCCACGGCCCGACACAGTTGGTATATGAGTCCCTGTGGTCATGGCGGCCCCTTAGGAAAGGAAAAAAGAGAAAGAAAAAAAAAATACACAAAATTAAGTTACAATATAAGCTCAACAACTAAACACTCCTACAATAAAAACACCCAAAATACATAAATAATAAGTAAGCAAACAAACAATAAATAATAAATGACCATAAAAATATAACCGCCAGAGGAAGATGGAATCGAGGGAGAGGCTAGATAGGGGGAAGGAGGGAGAGACTAAGGACACTAAGGAGGGAAAAAGAGGGGAAAGGAAGGGGAAAGGGGGAAGGAAGGGACACCCAACAGTCCGCAGCATGGCCCGCCGCCCAGGTGAAAAGGCAGCAGTACGCTGGCAGCCGGCCAGCCATCTCAGATGGTCTCCGATGGTTGCTCCCGGTCGATCCACTGCACCAGTCCATACCCAGATAGTCTAACAGGCCGTCCTTCCTTACCCCCGGAGCTGGTGATCGATAAGGGGAGCCAACGGGTGAAGCGTCGCCTATCGATGGACGTCGGCGATAGATCAGCCGCTCGCCGGCGGCCGGCCTGCCGCCCGAGATGTTCCCATATATGGTGCCACAAAAGCTGTGCTGAGTCTGGAGTGATGTTATTAGGATGCTCCGTGTCTGTTTTGGGTCCTGTATTTGCGCCATCAGTCCTTTTAGGTACCCCTGAGTGGATGGCAGACATCTGCGAGGTAGGCAGCTTAGAGCACAAGAAGGAATACGGAGTACCCTTTAAACTCTTCCCCGGATGGTACTCAGCCACAGTGTCCGTGATGGCAAGCTGTACGCACTTGGCATTTGGCATAGACTTGGCCCTGGCTCTTGTTCACCCTCGGTCCATTCCTGACTGGGTTATGCTGTTGTCATCACGTCCTGATTTTCAGCTCAGTGTCATAGCTTCTCCTCAAGGTCTGTAGTTGCCTTGAGTGTATCGTTAGCACAGTCATCTATGCAGCTACCTGGGAGATTCTGTTCTTCACCCAAGTTCTGAAGGAACAGGCTTTTCCTCTTACTCCAGCCAAGAGATGAGGTCAAGGTGTGCGAGTCACTTTTCTTTTTCCCGGGGCTCCCCCCCCTCCAGCCACGGTGGCCGCTGCAGACGGGCGGCAGATCCTCCTGCAACCTCCGCCGCAGGGAAAGGGGCAGAAGGGGAGGGAGGGGCATGTTTTGAAAAGGGGCCACCCATGTTTCCTGAAAATGCCCATAAAGAGGCCATTATTCCCCCTCAAGATCATACGATTCACATAATGGAATGATTCTATTCCTGGCACAAGACAGACCGGGCTGCTGAAATGTTTTAAAAGAATGTTTAACCAGCCAGTTTATTTAGCTGCAGACTGTCCTGCCAAGTGCCAGAAAGCAATCCCTACCACCCCCACACCCCCCACACCCCAAAAAACCCTAGCTTACTGGGGATAAAAAATGGGAAAGGACTGTATATTTTGACATGGGTTAACGGCTTTATGCCTGATATTACAGAGGAAAAAAGATTCCAATGCACAGTTCGATTCACTCTTATATTGAAATGTACCTAGAACACACCACTTTAAGAAGTGAGACAAAGTAAGATGAATGGCACACTACATCAAATATGTCTGTAGGGAGGGGAATCTCTCATCCCGCTTAGATCGCAGTTGAGGGGGCATGGTCGGGACGAACTCCCCTCATCCCGCAATGGACGTGAGGTTAGATTACTTCGTACCGGTCCCAAGCGGGACCGCGAACAGCAATGAGATGGACATGAAGTATCAGCCTTAATTGCTCACTCAAACCAAGTCAGAATTAACTCATAGAAACCCTAACAGAGCTTTCAATGTAACTGAGATGTACCACATTAGGAATCACATTCTAGTACAACAGTGATAATCTGAAATAAGATACTGTTCCTGGATAAAACCATTTGATTTGCAGTTACTGTGGGGACTAAAGCTAAGCTCATAGTGAAAGATGAACCTGAAGGGGTTGGCAGTAATGTCATGGTTCCTGCTACTCAGAAAATCAGGGGCTTCAATTCTGAGAGTCCTGACTCCACTATATTCAAGTCTTTAATTAAAATTATTTGCATGCTGAGCTTATTCTACTGTATTTGATAAGCATGAAATATGTGCCCTGTTTTGCAGATTACCCTTGACTATTCTGAAATTTTGAAACCTTGCCAAAGTGTAAAAAAAAATGTTGTTTTCAATCGACTTCTGGAGCCTCTCTGGGAATCCAAAAGGAGGATGAATATTGAAGCTGGAAAAAAGGGTGACTAAAAACATGAGAATGGCCATATGGAATATAATAAGAACAGTATATGTGCAGGGTTTTGTTTTGCTTTTATTGTTCAAAGCACTTCACCTATATTTACAGTAATGCTTCATAACATCAGTTTACTGTAAAAGCCATTATCTTGAAAATGCATATGGGTGGACTGGAAGTATATGAGGGAACTGGAGTATGCAAAGCATAAATGGCTATACTGTACCCAAAAAACGGGAAAGGAGACAGAAAGAGAAATGATAGCAGTGCTGAGTGTACAATGTAAATCAGTGCTATAATCTAACAAATCTAGAAAGAGCTACGTTGAGAAAGACTGCTGCAGAGAATGACACAACACAAAGCAAACTGTAAAACCAAGTAATCAAATGCTCAGCTGGGACACTAACTTTATGTAGGCGATGCCTAACCTTGGGTTCCCAGACTACAACTCCCAGAAATCTTGGACAGCACAGCTAGTGGTGAAGGCTTCTGGGAGTTTTAATCCAAGAACAACTGGGGGTCCAAGCTGGGAGGCACTCCTCACTTTTTGTATACAGTAGGACCCCCATATCCACTGATTGTTATCCACAGTTGGCAGAGGGGGAAAAATAATTCAGCAGCCACAAAGCAAGCTATTGTCACAAACAGCAGCTGTAAAAGCAAGCTACTGTCACAAAGAGCAGCCCTAAAGCAAGCTACTGTCTCAAAACAGCAGTCATAAAGCAAGCTACTGTCAGGAAACAGCAGTTTGGGAGTGGGTGGGCAGGTGTTCTCTCTTATCCACGGTTTTCATTATCCACAGGAAGGCCTGGAACCAATCCCCAGCGGATATTGGGGTCCTACTGTAATGGGCTGTTTAACTGCAAGGAAAACTTGAATAGGTCCAGATATAAAAATACTTACATTCCTATCAAACATACTGTAGAATGTGAAGATTGTCTACATCACTCAAAAACCATAAAGAGCTGTCTCCAATCTGTCCTAAGTTTTTTTCTTGCAGTATATCTCATTTATTCCCTTTGTGATTAAAGACTTCCAGAATAAAGTGATGGCTACAGCCATCACATGCAAAAATACTGCTTCCAGAAAGCAATCCAACCTAAATTTGTATGCACCATCCTTGGGACCCACAATGTCTTCCCAACACTCTTACCAAGCACAAAATCTGGAATGAATTCACTGCGTCCACAAGCTTTGTTCCATATGATTAGTTATCGGCTTAAACTAAATCTTGGCCCTCTTGAACCAACTCCCTTGTTATTATTAGTCAACATCTGTTCAGATTGTCTGAGAGCTGTTGAGCGCAAATTACAGTATAATATCTTGGGTTTACCTTCCCCCACCATCTAAGGTTCCTGAGAGCTAAAGAAACAATTAATTAATGGATATAGGGTATTACCTTGTCGAGAAGAAATAACATGAGTCTGTGAGTATCTGGCAGCAGGGAATCAAAATGAAAACTATCATGGCAGAATATCCTCATGGTTTTAAAATCTCTAAACACCAACGAGCTTTTGTTTTGGCTCATTTTAATATCCTACTATTAACCATTCTCAGCTTGTCTGTTTATATTAAATCTATCATGGATGAAAACAGCTGGCCTCGTATTATACTGCCCATGGTGTAAGGATACTTTCTTGCATTTCTATTCTTGGTATGTATAACCTGATTCCAAAGAACTTCCCAGAGTGACAACTTTTGCACCCATCTGGTCCTTTTGGACTGGACTAACAAAACTACCTTTAAGACGGCAAAGTGTTATGTACTGGCATACTCCAGAAGAAAACAGATGACAAAAATGTCTTGATCCTTCCAGCAGTAACCCAGATACTTCTTAGCCGGATCAAAAGCATATACTGCAACTATAGAATGTACTCTCCTACTCTGTCAATGGTCTTAATGTTTCAACTCATATGTACTTTGTAGATAACCTGTGATTGTAATAAAGATTAACAGGTTGACTTATGGAGAACTGAGGATGTTATATTTTTGCTAGTCATCCGATTTCAGTTCTCTCCTAGTTCCCTGAGCTCATGCCCTCTGAAGATGCCAGCCACAGAGACTGGCAAAACATCAGGAAGAAAAACTTCCAGAACACGTCCAAACAGCCTGAAAAACCCACAAGAGCCATCAGATGAACTGACTAGGGTGTTAAGGTAATCAGGAAAGGCCCTTCTCTCCATCCTTCCACCCTCACAGGTATGTCTCATGGCAACCCATGAAAGGGCCTTCTTGGCTGCTGCACCCAGACTCTGGAACTCCCTCCCACTAGAGGCCAGGACTGCCTCATCTCTGTTGTCCTTTCGGAAACAGGCAAAGACCTTTCTCTTCAGGCAAGCTTTCCCTGAATGATGGACTACCATTATATGTCTTTTATATGAATCTATAGGTTTACATAGACTCTGTGTTTATAACTACTTATAACCTTGTAGCTTTAATGTAATGTTGTCTATTAAGGTTGTAAGATGTTTCTCAATTCCCTGTTCTCAATACTTGAACATGTCTTAATTGTAGTGGACTGTAGATTATCCCTCATTACTGTAAGCCGCCTTGGGTCCTTTTCCAAGGCGAAAGGTGGGGTAAAAATACTCTAAAATAAATAGATAAATAAATAACTCACATTTCCTGTAGTTCATGGCATATTATAGGAATGCAGAATGTATTTTTACAATTCATAAGTAAGGAAAACCAGTAGTAGTTAGAAGAAATGGGTACAGCCTTAGCACTGAAGCTTTCCTTAGAACAAACACTCCTGGTTTTAAAAGCAGGGCTTATGTTTCATAGCATTTAAAGTATTTCTGCCTACCTTCATGGAATGCCCATAATGATTAATCTATAACTAGAAGCAAAGAGAGTTGTATCACTTAATCTGGTTCAAGCTAAAAAAGCACACAAGAGCCTATGGAATTTTGAGAGAATATGGGAGAGTTCGTTACAGCATGGGAATGGACCAAGGGATTGTCATGTCAGTTAATGGCATTTTGATTAAATAAGGAGACAGAACCTTCCTGAAGTGGGGTTTTTTTTTTTATTTTGGCCCAGATATTTATGTCAGTGTAACTTTTTTCAATTTACTCTTGAAAATGCTACCATGTATTTCCTCCTCCCCCACCCCACCCCTGCCACCATTTTTGTGAACCTGCAGAAACTTCTCATAATACTTCAAGGCCTGAAGGATCAACATAGGTAAACCAAGCCAGTTATCAGTAAAAATGAATAAGATTTAATTTAGCTCTGCAAAATTCCTACCCATACTCTGCCTCACCTTAACTCCTGACAACTACAGACCAGCTTGAACACGTCAGCCTTCCGGAGCGTCTCAAACTTAACAGGTAGATGTGATATAACTGGTAAGATGTCGGGGGAAGACATGCACCTCTATCGCTCCCATTCTGTTTCACCCATTTATATCCTGCTTGTCTGATATCTGAGGCAGCTTTTCATTGTAATCACCACCAACACCAATCAAAACTCAGGGCCAAATGCCTACCCAGCAATCTCAGAGAGAGAGGTTTTACAAAAAGCCACCTTATCAGAAATAAATTTCATTAGGGAAGTTGTTCCATAACCTTGGAGAAACTGTGGGCTCATGGACTCTTCTTAGCCTTATTCACTTTCTGTTTGGACTGTTCCAGCATCCCTCTCCATAATGTCATTCTTGGTGGATGTCATCATTTATAAAGAGGCAGATGAGAGTGGATGACCTCTTAGGTATACTGAGGCAGTGGTAGTTTCCCCTCTATCATGAGTACAGTATAAAAACTACACAAAATATGCCAGTACACAATTTGCAGCAATTACTAATATGCTCTGGCTGCAAAAATAAATGTAATATAAAACATATCTGGTGCCGACTTTGCATTCTCCTTGATTCAGAATCTCTCTCTCTCTCTCTATGCTTGTGTGTGTGTGTGTTCTGTTTTGATTTACTATGGGGATCAATAATTAAATTAGTTACAACAAAAATACAGAGAAAAGTGTCAATGACTGACATCACTATAACTTTCTGAGCAGGAAATGTCAAGCATTTTCAAGAATGAGTACACTACACAGAAAGACCCTGAGGAGCTCCTCAGCATTTTTCTTCAAGGAGCACAAGGTGTAACATCTTTTTTAATGGGGTACAAAGGTACCAAAGAATTTTCAGAAACATCACCAGACTTTGATTCTCAAGACCTTCTTCTTGTTAGATAAGAGACAGATCTTTGCTTGTGTGTATGTAGCAGTACTAAAAGATGCCTTCTTTATATCACTTTAGGAGCCATGGCTTTCTCTCAAAGAACCCCAGAACCCCTGACACAACTATCCTTCTCAAGGTTTCCTGGCATATTTCAAACCAGTTTATGTCTATCATGTTATGTTATACACTCGCATGATGGAGCATGCCCTAGTTCAGTAACCAGAGTAAGGCTGCACTTATTGTCAAACCCATCTCCTTCTCTACGAGTCCAGAGAGTTAAGAGTATTTTGACCTAGGAGCCAATTCCCAGATCTGAGGAACCTGGTTATACAATACTATACATTCTGCAGGAGCACTACTTGTTAAGAACCCTGCATTCTCCTTCGACAAGCATGGAGTGGGAAATTGCCCTTGTTGCCTTACCTTGCTTTGTATGACACGTGCAGAATAGGATCTGCAAGTAGAAAAGGCCAGCCAGATGTTCCTTCCTGGACTGTCTGCAGTTCTTTCCTCACTCTTCCATTTCCCCTGCCTGTGGGTGAAGGAGACTTCTCGGTGTCCCAGTAGTAATAATTAACTCTACCTAAAGTATGTTTCCAGCTTCTTAACAAGTAGCTGAGGTCAATGTCTGGACAGCTGGGGAAGGAAGAAAAGTATTTCACTGACGAGACGTCTGCATGACCTCATGGGACGTGAGTTTCCTTAGCGATAATGAATGGCCCACATGCAAACACTCACAGCTTCCTGTCTGTGTTACCAGCTACCTTAAAAGGTTTAAAGAACTAGAGGGGGAAACACCTTAGTTACAGTTTAAAAAAAAAGTCAGAATCAAGGAGAAGGGATAGATATTACATTTTAAATGCAAAGAGAAGCTACTGTACACAGGCATAACAGTATGATTCAAAATTGCTGAACTACTGAACCTGAGAAATATCTCATGAACCAGTTCTCTTATTATATCTCATCTAGCTGCTTTCAACATGCGATGAACCTATGGATTAGTGGCCTCCAAAATCCATACTAAATACTCGGCTCTTGTAAATGAAACACAGTGGCTTCCTTTCGTGACTCACTCCTTCTAATGTTCAGTCTGTCTTTTCTTCTGCCTCCAACTTTCCCCAGCGTTAGTGTCTTTTCAAGTGAGCTTTGCCTTCTCATGGTATGCCCAAAGCACAACAGCCTCAGATCAGGTAGCTGAGCTTCTATTGCAAGTTCTGGCTTGATATTATCTAGAGCCCATCTATTTGTTCTCCTGATGATCCATAAAATATCCAAAGCTTTGAAATAAGCTACTTGCCCCCCACCAGTTCTCTTCAGTTTTCTATTTTCACATCTACACAGTAATTGGGAACAGCACAACAAAGATAATCTTGGCCTTTACCTCCAGTAACAATTCTTACATTTGAGGATCTTTTCTAGTCTTTTTCTGAGTTCCTAGCTGCATACAATGTTTGCACAAATGACTGAACCTAAGCACAGAAACTCCTTTTCTATTTAGAACTCCTTACAGTCAACAAAAAGGTTATGTAAATCTTCTATGGTTACAATTATTGTCTTCTTAATGTTCAACTGTGAAGCTGCTCTTGATTCTCCCATCTTATAGTTAAAGTCCTCTATTATCTGAGTACTGGCAACATCTCTACCTACATGACACCTGAAGATAACTTGGACAATGAAGGAGTTTTTGGACTACAACATCAGCCTTAATGACTCAAGGATTCTGAGAAATCTACTGCAAAAAATTCCAAGCTCTGCTCTTGAGGAATCCCTTCCCATGTCCAGAAGTAGTTAGTCTTTTGAGGCAACATGCATTGTTCATTAAGGAACAATGGCCAAGCCAGCTGAACCTCCTCATAATGTACAGTAAGCTGACACTTGACCAAACGTAAGCATCTTGGCTTATATCCTACACTATTAGCTGGATGTTCCTACTCAGTGCCAGGAGGATAAGGACTTCCTTTCCATCTTCTTCCTGCTGCAACCCTACATGGTGCCTGAAAATCCAGGCTCAGCCTAATCTTGCACATGCTATTGTACACAAAGAGGTTTCAGGAGAAGATGACTAGTAATTGTGCTGGTGCTTGAGGTTCACAGTAATTTAAGATTTTTTTGGCCACCATCCTGTGGCTCTCACAGCTCAGGCATAATGAAACAAATTACATGTGAGTCAAACAAGAAGTAGAGCAAAAAGAAGCATTGAATTACTGAAAATCTCCCCGTTAGTGACATAACCAACCTTCCATAGGCATAAATCACACAATAGGGTTTTGGCCAATGTGTCCCAGCATACCCTATATAGCAGTGATGGCGAACCTATGACACGGGTGCCAAAGGTGGCACTCAGAGCCCTTTCTGTGGGCACCCAACATCGCCCCTTCATAGCCACCTGTATAAAGGTTAAACTACTGTATTGGCACTTTGCAAAAAAATTAGTGGGTTTTGAATTGCAGTTTGGGCACTCAGTCTCTAAAAAGTTCACCATCACTGCTATATAGAAAGGAGCAGAATAGAAATGGAAATTGAAAGATTTGGATTCAAAGCCCAACTTACCAGATAACCTTAACAAGGTTTCTCACAGCTGAACCTATTTTATGAAGGAAAAAAATGGAGCTGGTATGCTACAGTCAAAATCCTTTTGCTCAGTGTAGTAAATTGCACTACAGGAAGCCTACTGGATCATAAGAGATTTAGTGATCCAGCTCCTCCATAAACTCCATTGACTGAAATAAGCCTACTCTAACTGCAACTTATTATGTTAAGTTGTAAATTAGAGTAGGCTCATTTGAATCAATGTAATTTATGGAGCATCTAACTCACCAAATCCCCCTTGATTAACAAGCCTACTCTAATCCAATTTACTATACTAAGCAACAGGATTTTGGTATATAGGTACACTATATCATATATCTTAGAACAGGCATGTCCAAACTTCGGCCCCCCAGAATTCCAAGCCTGTATTTCCAATGGCAAAAGACGGTGGGAGTTGTGGTCCAAAACATCTGGAGGGCTGAAGTTTCGACATGCCTGTCTTAGAAGAACAAAATAAACTAAATACATAATCTACCAGCTACAATAATTCAACAGACAGCTCCAGATGAGATTCTTGTACAACACTTAGCTATTGTTACAGCACAATGAACATCAACTTGCAGGCTGCCTCAGATATGCCACACTTTAACCTCAGAGTTTAATGGTAATCACACATTAGTGCTATTTGGGCCTTCTTTCAATGAACAAATTGGCATTTGCTCTTGTTTACATCCTGGGGTGGCAGAAGTAAAGAGTATTCCAAATAAGAATCTCAGCTTGGCTAGGCTTTGGATGGAAAATAAACTTCATATTATGATTCAGTCACATCTTTCATTCCACTGCCTTAGGTTACCATGGAACTGCTATAAATGATACAGAATGCCATACTAGCAAATGCCATTTGTATAGTTAGTACATTAGAGATAAAGAGAGATTGTAAAATAGATCTGCTGGCTGATAAATTCTTTACTCTTTAACTGACAGTGGACAATATTTGGTGAGCAGTGGGCCACATAGTTCAGCCATATAGAAGGTGGTACTGTACTGTAGTCAATTAATGCAACCATGAAAAAAACCAGTGGCTTTGGATAATGGCTTCAGCTTCAATAGAAGGTTTTTTGGAGGCTTAAGGAACTAAATTAATTACTGATCCCTCCTTGATATTTGGTTAAAACCAATCAAAGGTCAAGGGAAAAATGCTAGTCATGTTGTGGTACTAAAAGTTATAGGCATAGTAATAGCTACCAAAGTCAGACATTGGACTGAGAGGTAGGAGACAACACAAAACCAGCACATGGTAACTTCCAAATATACTTGTCATGGATAAAGAAGAACGTACAGTGGTACCTTGTATAAAGGAATTAATTCGTTCCAAATGAAATTATGTTAAGCAAATTTTCCTTTATACAAATTCCCATAGGAATGCATTGAAAACGGAGTGATCCCATTTTTATGTTGTACGGATTCTCCCCATAGGCGATTATGTTAAGCAAAGTTTCCCTATCTCCGGAATTGTTTATGTTGTACAAATTTTATGTTATACAAGCTGTCTGTTATACAAGGGGTCCACTGTAAAAAGAATCTTATTCCCAGATAGGCCAGTAGTTCTTCACTTTTTGCTATGGATTTTATACCCATTCCGTGCACAACATATACACCTAAGGAAAAAGTACTTTTCATCCCTGAACTGCAGGTTATAACCCCTCTGTTAAACAGCAGAAGAGAGTTAAGAATCTCTAGACTGAAATATTAGAATCTTGTAAACTATGAAGTATATACAAGGAAATAAATATATTTAGTACAATTTTAAAAAATGAGAAGATAAACATTCAAATCCAGAGAGTAAGTAAGGAAAGCACATAACCAGGACCTGTCCTAGTATATATATATATATATTGGGCCTGCTATGTTTTAGTTCAGGCAGTAATGACATAACTCCCTTATGGATTTGTAGTCATGGTAACACAGGACTTACGTACAGCCCTTAATTAACTTCATTCCATACTACAACAGGGCAGGTTTTATCCAACTAAATGGAAATGCCACAAAAATCAACATTTTATGGGTATTTGCCCAATTGCTGATTTAGGATCAAGTCTAGAAAAAGTCTATGAAGAAGTCTTGGGTGTGGCAAAGCAGTTTGAGTTTTATAGTAGGGTATTTAAATGCTACGATAGGGGAGAGGTTTATGGAGATGTTGGAGAATGCATAAATGAACATGAAGCAACTAAATTTTGTCCATGAAAACATATCCTGAAGTATTCACAAACATAGACCATAATACTGCTGTCACAGTAGTTCAACACAACCAGCAGACACTGGTTGTTTTAATGATGGCAAGAATCCCCTTGTCAGTGTCCAATGCTGATGGAATTTTAATAAAGGAATGCCTTCAAGAGATAATCATATTATTGCCAATCTGTATTGACAAGAAAAAACTGCCTCCAAAATTAAAAGATCAACTAACTGACAACAAACAGAGATATAAAGACATAAATAACAAGGACATAAACTCTTTTCATTGCTTTTCATTGTGCTCTAAAAACACCTTTAGACAAGCCCTGGGTAATTCAAATGATGAGATCATTGGCAACTGGGATGTACAGTATATCACACCCCCTCACATTTCGTAAATATTTTAGTATAACTTTTCATGGGACAACACTGAAGAAATGACACTTGGCTACAATGTAAAGCGGTGAGTATATAGCTTGTATAACAGTGTAAATGTGCTGTCCCCTCAAAATAGCGCAACATTTGGGGGGGGGCGTATGTTGGATAATGATCCATTCTTGACTGTAGTGTTGGTCTGGAGTACTAGACAGGCAGATGGGCAAAGTGGGATAGATGTTGATCTATCCAAATAAGCAGGAAGAAGGTGAGGAATCCTATGTTGAAAGCTTAGCAGGTAGCTACTAACATGTTTTCTGGCAGCAGTACTCAGAGGTAGTTGGGATTAGAGGGGTCTCTAGTCAAAGTGCAAAAGGTGGGGAGAATGTGGACCTTCCCAAGCAGGTACGCTGTTGCCTTACCACGTTTTTATGGATACCATCTGCCAGAAGTGGCCTTCCAAGTTGTGTTCCTCTCTCTTTTCACTCTTGGACAATAAAACCCCTTTGTACTTTACACTACAACCTGCCGTTTAAAAGTTTAAAAAGCCTAGCCTTCTCTCATTAATTTTTTCCATTCTGGATTATAATCTTTGGGTGACAGACAAGGTAAACTGTTTATAGGCATTTCTTATTAGACATCATTTACCATTATTTATTTCTCTGTTCTGATGTCTTTCTGAACTGAGAAAATAATTTAACTGATCCACTTAGTGGCATCTTTTCTTGCTAATTCCAGGTAGGATTGGAAACAGGAATGTCAGGAACTCTGACTGCCACCGACTGTGATTGACAGTTCTGATAACCTCACAACTGGCTGTCCTGGGTAGGACTGGAAATGGTTCAACACACTCTGGCAGTGTTGGTGAAGTGGAGAGCAAGATGCCAAAGGTGGGTCTTATTTGTTTCTGGAGAGTCACCCCCATCGCCCCTCAGGTCCACCTGTATTCAGGTTAAATTGCTGTATTGGCACATTGCAAAAAAAATTAGTGGGCTCTGAATCACAGTTTGGGCACTCGGTCTCTAAAAGGTTCACCATCACTGGGTCACTATTACTCATTGCAGTTTACATTTGTATGGTCTCTTCAGGATCTCTGATAGGAGTGTTTGCAGCTTTCTGAAACTGATATAACCAACATCCTTAAATTTTTTAACATTTTGAACATCTGGTGTGCCCCCTGCCCCATTTTTTGTCTTGGCAGAACACATTGTGGTGGATGCTCAAGCTGCATACCTTAGAGGGAACCAATGTGACTGGTGTTCTCCCACTGATGTATTACCCTGCTGTCTAACAATTAGATCTGGGAAGTATTTTGTGCTTGTCAGTGTATTGTTACTTACTTGTATTGTTATTTATATTCCATCTTTCCACCAGGAAGTGCAATTTGGATGATCCTTCAATTCATTCGTATACTTGTTCCACATCTCTGAGCATCTATTTGCTTTTTTCAAGATACTCTTAATTTTTGTGTGAACTAATCTCAGAATGCTGCTTTTGAAATAAAATATAAAATATAAAATTGGACAATTTTGAAATATAAAATATTTGAAAATATTTCCTTTCTTTCTTTTTTATTTTTCAGTCTCCTTTTCTCTCTCTCCTCTAAACTCCTGGGTTAATTAACTTTAGTCTTTCAGTTTTTTTCATTTAGTCTCTTTTAAACCTGTGGGTTTTCCCCACTAGTCTTTCAGCAAATTAGGCTGGGCTCTGGGAGGTAGTTGGGAAAGGCTGGGAGAAGGCACTCCTTTCCCACTGCTTTATAGTCAAAAATAATCTTGCCAAGATAATTATGCAGTTATAGTTTGCAATGAACAAATTTCATGGGGGTCTTGGATAGATCCCAGAAGCTTTATTTGGAGAACTGAACTTGAAGATTACGCCTGTTTCCTTGAACTCAAGAGTGTGACCCATGTTACCAGTAAAGCTTTATAACAGTGTAAATGTTAGAAAGTGTCACTCAAAATGATCCATTTTGGGGCTCCACCTGCATAATGATCCATTTTCTTCATGCTCTGTTGGCCTGGAGTACTAGAACAGATGAGAAATAGGAACAGATGCATCTTTTATCCAAATAAGCAGGAAGAAGGTGCCTGGCCAATGGCTTTTGAAAGATAAACAAACTTTAAAAGCTACTAACTCAGTTTTCTGGCATAAATCCAAGAAGGAAGTTGGGATTAGAGGGTCAACTATCAAAGTGATTTTTGTTGCAAAGAATGTGGACCTTCCCAAATTGAAGGTAGTCCATATGCCTTACCACATTTTTATGGATACCATCTGCCAGAACTGGCCTTCCAAGTTGTGTTCATTCTCTTTCCTCTTGGACAATAAAACCCCTTTGTACATTACACTACAACCTGGTTTAAAAGTTTAAAACAGCATTCTGTGCCTTCTCTCATTTATTTTTTCCATTCTGGATTATAATCTTTGGGTGACAGACAAGGTAAGCTGTTTATAGGCATTTCTTATTAGACATCATTTTCCTTTATTTATTTCTCTGTTCTGATGTCTTTGGAGAACCCATTTTTAATTTAACTGATTTTCCACATAGGCATCTTTTCTTAAGCAAATTTCCCTATCTCCGGATTTTTAACAGGAATTTTAGGAACTCTGACTGCCACCGACTGTGATTGACAGTTCTGATAACCTCAGGATGGCTAAAAATCCTGGGTAAAAAAATGAAAAATGGTTTGTTATTTCTGGCAGTGTTTTAAAAGTTTAAATGCTTTTGCCAAAAAATCTCACTAAAGCCCTTTCTGTTAAGATACATTAAAGTCCAAAGATTATTCATCATCAAATTACCTTTTATTAGGTTAAATAAGACTGTATTAATCCATTGAAAAAAAAATTAGTGGGCTCTGAATCACAGTTTGGGCAATTTTTCTCTCCAGAAGGTTCACCATCAATGGGTCACTTTACTCATTGCAGTTTACTTTGTATTTGTCTCTTCAATGATAACATGCCTCATTGCTTGCAAAAATGTTATAAAATAAACATCAGAATGGAAAATCCTCTCTAATTTTTGGTTCCTCTGCAAATCTTGGACATCTGAATCCCCCCTGCCCTGTTATGTGTTTTGTCTTGACATAACACATTGTGGTTGTTTGGAATGGAAGAGGTTTGGGAACCAATGTGACTGGTGTTCTCCCACTGATGTATTACCCTGCTGTCTAACAATTAGATCTGGGAAGTATTTTGTGCTTGTCAGTGTATTGTTACTTACTTGTATTGTTATTTATATTCCATCTTTCCACCAGGAAGTGCAATTTTATTGATTTGGTTAAATAAAACTATTTAAATTGTTCCACATCTCTGAGCATCTATTTTTCTCCTTTTTCAAAATAAAACAATTTTTGTTGTCCAAATCTCAGAATGCTTAACTTTTTAAACTGGAATATTTCCTTTCTTTCTTTTTTATTTTATCTAGTCTCCTTTTGTATAACCTCTAAACTAATTTTCTAATATAACTTTAAAACTTCAAACTTTTTCATTTAGTCTCTTTTAAACCTGTGGGTTTTCTGACGGTCTTTCAGCAGATTAGGCAGGGCTGGGTTTTTACGGGAAAGGCTATTTTGAGGCACTCCTTTCCTGCTCTATAGTCATAAAATAATCTTGCCAAGATAATTATGCAGTTATAGTTTGCAATGAACAAATTTCATATTTGTCTTGGATAGATGAAGAAGCTTTATTTGGAGCAACTGAACTTGAAGATTACGTACTGTTTCCTTGAACTCAAGAGTGTGAAGCATGTTACCAGTAAAGCACCTTTATGAGATGAAGCCTGTTAGAAAGTGTCACTCTGTGTGATCCACTCTGGTGCTCCCACCTGCATATGTCTCATTTTCATTCATGCTCTGTTGCTGACAGTGCCTCCAAACAAAGAGAAATAGGAACAGGTGCATCTTTTGGAAGTGCTCTTTGAAGTATGCAAAATTTGCCTGGCCAATGGCTTTTGAAAGATAAACTAAACTTTAAAAGCTAATAGCTCAGTGTCCTAAATAAATCCAAGAAGGAAGAAGCATGCGTAACACACAACTATAACTTGATTTTTTGTAGCAAATTAATGGGGCTATATGCCCAAATTGAAATTAGTCCATATGCCCTAATTGAAATTAGTGAACTTTGGCAATATACTTGGTTGTTCGCTATGACTTCATTGGTTTCCTCTTGATCAGTGAAGGAGATGAAGCCATTACCTTGCACATCACCTGGTTACCAGCTAGTAGTACAGCATTCTGTGCTTAGTAGGCATTGTTCATCAATACAATACAGTATACAGTGGTACCTTGTATAAAGGAATTGATTTGTTCCAAATGAAATTATGTTAAGCAAATTTTCCTTTATACAAATTCCCATAGGAATGCATTGAAAATGGAGTAATCCCATTTTTATGTTGTACGGATTTTCCCCATAGGCAATTATGTTAAGCAAATTTCCCCTATCTCCGGAATTTTTATGTTGTACAGATTTTATGTTATACAAGCTGTTTGTTATACAAGGTTCCACTGTGTAACAGAAGTGCATACACCAGGATGGATAAAAATCAATTTTAAAAAAATGAAAAATGGATTTGTTATTTAAATCAGATTTTTAAAAAGTTTAAATGCTTTTTGAGTAAAACTCTCTCTAAAGATTGTGTTCTAGTTAAGATACATTAAAGTCCAAAGATTATTCATCATGAAATTAGTTTTTAATTATGTAGCATAAGACTGTATTAATCCATTGACAGTGTCATGCTCTCCCAGAGGTTTCTGATTATTTGGGGCAATTTTTCTATCCAGAAGATATTACCAACAATGCTTGGTTTTGCTATTTTCAAAACTGTGCATTTGGGTCTTCAATGATAACATGCCTCATTCATAGCAAAAATGTTATAAAATAAACATCAGAATGGAGAAAAAGACCTTAATCCAATTGTTCCTCTGCAAATCTATGTACACAGAATCAACCCCCTTACCTGTTAAGTGCTACGTTTCAAGACGTTAAGTGAATAGAAGGTTGTTTGGAATGGAAGAGGTTTGCACAAGGAGCAACCTTTGAGGAGGTAGAGGCAAGCAGTACTGTAAAGTGAAAGTGAAACCTTTTAAGCACAGTACTCCACATCCTGAGATCTTTATGTGTACAGTATAGTGGCCTGAGGGTTATCATATTATTCTCCTTCTCTCCCTTGAGGAGAAAAACCTGTAATGTTATTGTTTTGGTTAAATAAAACTATTTAAATTGTTATTATTGAGATAGTGATTATTTTTCTCCTTCCAATAAAATAAAACAGAACAGTTGTCCAAATATGAATGATTAACTTATTAAACTGGAGATAGTTCACCTTGCAATAATTTCATAATTATCTGTCTATGTATATCTAATGTTGTATAACCACCAAATCAGTAATTTTCTGATATAACTGTAAAACTAAACTGAAAAGTTATTATTCTAAAAATGAAACCTTCTGGTTGTAAATATTAAGATTAAAACAACTCCAGTGAAAATGAGTCTTTAAGTAGAAAATCATTATTTAAACCGATCTTTACTGACAAGTGATTTAAATCAAATCCACCCTGAATTAAGCTGGGGAGGTGGGGGAAGGGAACATGCAGCATCTGTGTTGTACGAACCAGCACTAACCTTTCTAAGAGGTCTGTACCCTTTATTATCTAGTTAAGATAATAAAGCCACCCATTTATTTTATAGAGATGCTGTTCAAACTGCCAACTTAGATAATATTCATTTCAAGACTTCAGTTGTCTGATTTGAATCTTGTTCCTTCAGAAAAGTCAGGATTTTTGGCTGTACACTGCTTATACTCCTGTCACAACAATCGCTTTCAAGCCTTTCTACAATGAATCATTAATATATACCACATGTTTCAATGTATAGATTAGAACTTTTGGGGATTCATTTGTTATATATCTTAAATACACCAAAAATACCAAGCAAATTTAACTAGATCTGTCAAATATAAGTCCCATAATTCCAAGGCCTTGACATAAATTTATTCTTTTCTTATAGCGTTCAGCTTATTAGCAACTAAGCTCTAACTAGTTAAATTAGGAACCTAGAGTACACATTTTTATGTGCAGATCAAAATGTTCTTCTAATAATTGGTTCAACGAATCTCCATGAATAAACCACTAGACATTTCACACTGCTGTTTTGCATCTGGTAAGTATCCGTTACAATGTCTACATTTTTAGATTTATGATACTCCTGTGGTTTAGAGACAAGTTCATTTCCCTATTTCAGATGTTTCAAAACTTCTGTCGTGCAGTTCATCACCATCTGGATGCAACCTTCATTGAACTACACATGAAACATACGTTGTTAGTTGCCAAGTTCGCAAAAGCCAGTTTCAGTTAGAGAATTCACATTGCTAAATGGTTGAGGGGGAAAGATGACTTTGTTGCAAAGATAAGCCTATATACTTTATAAGGCATCTACTGATTTAAAAAGTCACAATTTGGGGAATTTATTATGCTACAGCATTGGCAGCATATTGCATCCAACAGTGGAAGTGATACTTCAGTCAATTGGGGTATCATACAGCAAGCAGGCATTTCTGGTTTTGAGGAAAGATATATGTTTTAATAGAGAATGAGATAAAAATAATTGGCTTAAGACTTGACGCAGCAAAGGTTATGATGCCTAGCAGTTGCCTCACTAAATAAAATATTCAACTTTGTCTAAGTAAACCTTGCACCTCTCACCATGGATATAATAGAGAAGGAAGGATGAGTGGAGTACACCTGCACTATGTGACCACAGGCATGAGTTTACAAGAGCTAAGGAGGGCAACTCAGGGCAGGATGTTTTGTAGATCAGTCATTCATAGGATCACCATAAGTCAAAGATGACTTAACATCAACAACATGTGACCTGTCCAGCTTGACCAATAAATAGATACATCTTTAGAGTCCATCTATCTATAAATACAATTGACAAACCAACAACAAACTAAAGCGGGATTGAAGCATCTACATTTAGTTGCTCCTGAGTTCCAGAGTAAGGATAGATACAGATCTAAATATGGAACTACTGTTACTACTTATCAGTGTACCACTTTCAATATGTGACGGGCAATATACCATACTTAAGTGTCCTCTCTAACATTTCTGCATGTATAAATACATTCAATCTAATATTACTGGCAATTAAGGCCCAGAACAGAGCTTGTAAAAGTTACCTTTTTTACTACAACCCCCAAAAGGTTGTCAAAAAGGTCAAAAGCAGCCAAAAAGGTCAAAAGTTATCAAAATACAACTTTTACCTATCTCTGTCCTAGATCAATCATCCAAGTCTATCCCAGTAAGCCCTTGAGAGAAGAGGACTATATAAAGCAAAGCAAAGTGTGCTGCTTATGTACATCCCACAGCACTTAAAGCTCTCTCTGGGCAATTTATAAGTAATCATACAGGCTACACATTCCCCACCCCACACCCAACAGGAAGCTGGGTATTCATTTTACCAACCTTGGAAGGATGGAAGCTGAGTGAACCTTGAGGCTGCTATTGGGGATTGAACCCCAGGTCATGAGCATTTATAGCTGCAGTACAGCATCTTAACCACAGCACTAGGAGATGATCAAGGCCATCTTAGTGAGCCCCTGAGATAAGACTATATATTCATCTATAGCAGTGGCTCCAACTCTGGGTAACTCAAGTGTTCTTGGACTGTAACTCTAGAAACCTCAGTCAGCATGCTAACTGATGAAGGTGTTAGGAAGTTGCAGTCCAAGAATACCTGAGTTACCAAAGATTGGAAGCCACTGATCTACAGTCTCTCATTGGTCAAGGTGAGGTTCATTAAAAGAACCAGGGCCTGAAAGAGGGTTACTTTTTTAATTTCCAGATCAGCCTCTCCAGATGAGCTGGACTACAACCCTGACCATCTCCAGCCAATAGCCATGCTGCCCCAGGACAAGTAGGCTTGTAGCTTAACACATCTCTTCAGGGCACTAGCTTGAGAAAACCCACTCTAGATATTTCATCCATTAAAGTGTTATGGCTAAAATCCTGTTACACATGCATGCATACACAAAAGATGTAACATTATTAACTGATACTGATTAAAGCCTTCTGTCAGGGATTTTGCCACACAGTATATGAATTGCATGCATCCCAAAATTACTTTTCATCAGCAGTTAGTTGCTCCTGCAGCTTCCATCATCCTCAATACATCTGCAGAGATGTGCAACAGGCTTTCAGCCAGTATATATACAGCATATTATGAAGAACTTGGACTGAATTACTGAAGAACGTAACTATATAGATGAAACCAATCTGCATTTGTAGACCAAATGTTTGTACATTTTTATACAGTATCATCATCACATGGTTCATACATCCATCCCTATCAGCACTAGGAGAAATACCTAGCTAGCACCTGGGCGATCAGCATCAGCATATGAAGCAGATGGCATGGAGAGGATCTTCTGAACATGGGCCTCCTTCACCATATCAGAATATGGACCTGATTCTAAATTCATATGCCAAAAACTTTTGACACTGTCGTGTGTCTCAGCTAGTAACAAATAAAATGCCTACAGAGATTTCTAACATTATAACACTTGAGTAACTGCAACAGGATTTCAGCCATAAAGTCAAGCTGTACAATAAGTGTTGATACTGTAAAGCTACTGTGCATATTTTGTGAAGAAATCTGATAACAGGATTCACAGAGTGAGAACTACTTTATATCAGTTTAACTAACAGGAAGATGTTCATTACATCCTGAACTAGGTGCATTTTCCAGTCCAGTTTTCAGCTGCTGAGCTGGTCCTGTTAATTTTCCTATCTGTGTCATACAGGCCACCATAGTATATCCCAGCACTGTTCTGTTGACTGGTAATGCTGTGGATTAAAACTGACTCCCCTGCTCACAACTGTTTATCGACTTAAGATTAAAACTGCCCCCCTCCTAACTCTGTTTCCATTTATACTAAAAATATTATCCATTTTTCTCCTTTTTATGGAGCTTTGCAAAGAGAACATCATTTTCCATTGTAAAAATTAAAATGACAATAATCCTCATAATCAGAAGCATAAACCACAAGCAATAATAACTACAACTAGCAGAATAAAATTTAATACTGTAATCAACTCTACAGAACTCAAGCAAAAAGTCTACAAGTGCCAGCAGAAGAGCAATAAGAAAAAAATAATCCAAGTTTTTTCATTATTAAAACTTTTGCTTACACCTTTCTCCTAGTAAGGACACAAATGCATTTTTATAAAAAAATTAATATCTACAATATTATGCTGCTCTCTTGAGTACTTGTTGCAGAAAAACATACTGATAAACCTGATAGACATTTCATAAAATGCTCTTTCTGACACATAAAGTCCTTTCATCCCAGGCAAATTTGAGCACTTCAATTAAATAAAAGTCCAGCCCAAAAACTGCCCCATATGTAGGGCAACTGTTTGATGTTCCATTATCTAAACATCCCAAACTTTATAAGAGGAGTGTTAATATTTTAGGGAACAATGATCTGTGAATCTGTAAATAATGGCATTTATTCACTCTAATTAGAAGAAGGAAAGGAGTAAAGCCTCTGAGGTCCACTGCTTGGCCATCTCTGCTTTTGTTTTCAATTATTCTCAGGGAAAAGTGCCCCATTGTTCTCTGGAAGGACAGTGTAACTGCCAGAAGGCATTTAGATGCCATGGAGACACATATTTGCTCAGTTGGATCAGCAGATCTAAACTGATACTCTAAACATGGCCAATCCCACCCGCAACTTTGAGCAGTCAGCCAAACCAAACGTACAGAGCTGAAATTCATATGGCAGTGAAACTGGTCATGACCCAGGTGTTTGCTACTTCCCCACATCATGCAGGGCTTTTGTTTTTTGTTTTTTAAAGTCCTTTTTCAGACCATTTTCTTGATGAAGATTCATTCAGCACGCTTTTCTGAATAACATTTGTGACACATGTTTTCTAGACAATTAAACTTTAGTTGTTTTGTTTGTTTACAGAACTCAGTCTTTGAAGACCGCAATAATGTAATTACTGCTGACAGCAGGTCTTTAAATGTAGCTATGCACCCAAATGAACAGGGAGTGAGAGAAGATTAAGTGATTTGGCTTTCAATAGGATGTTTGATTTATGCCAGCCATCATTACTGAAGATATGTAAAGCTTACACAAAATCAACAAAACCAAACAATTTCCTACATAATACCAGTTTACTCTTTGCATCTGAGCAATGAATACTGCATTTAAAGCAGTTCTTATTGTCCTACAGCATTCTACAGATCTATCAGGATAGACTTTCAGATTACTCTGTTTCACATTTTAATTCATCTCCCTACATTTGAGAGGATATGAAAACACCTCCATTAGCTGGCTGGAACAAAGGAATGAGTTTAAAAGAATTCCACATAGAAACACACGGTAGCAGGCTTCAGTAACACATATCAAAGACAGGCTTTAACTTTTACTCAAAGTCCTGAGAACGGATACACTTTTCATTCCATTTCCCACAGAATGTTTGGTGTAGGGCAAGAATAGCCAAACTGCCAGTCTACAAGGCAACTGTGTCTGGCCCTGCCCAATTTTAATCAAGGAAGCCCGTAACTGGGAAAATGTTTTCCTTGTGCTTTGAAGTATCTGAGCATGTTTGCTTTATAACTTTTAAGCCTTCCTGATAAATGCACAGATTAAAGCTAGACCACAATGCAGGCGCCCAGACAATCACCTCTAGAAAAGAGTTGCCAAAGAGAATGCAGCGGTTAGGAACCCCTATTCTAGGGCAGGAAGGCTTAAAAGTCACAAGAAGCAATCAAGTGACACAGACAGGTCGAATCCTCCAACATTGCTGGACATCAGCTCCCAGAACACCAACACAGCATTGCCCGTGGTCAAGGATTCTGGCTGCTGTGATTCAGCAACATTTGGGGACCCAAAGTTGAGAACCGCTGGGTTACAGTGCAGTCCTAACTAGCCACATCAATCAGTTGGGTAGAATTCAAGTTGCTGAGATCTTAGGGATCAGACACTGGGTGGAGTTTGGATCTGACATAATTGAGTTCCTCTTCTCCAGCCCTTCTCTTGTCTCTTGTGCCAGTTGATCTTTATCAGCCCAAAGACAGTTATGCCAACACAAGGGCAGTTGTGTTGGCTCAAGAGAGGCTTCTGCCTATTCCAAATCCACTACAGCCAATATTATATTTGAGTTTGGATTTCACTGCCAGATCATTTGTGTATATTTTTCTTTCTGATAAATAGTTCTCCACCAGACGAGCAGCCACTACAGCAAAATGCAACCCCTGTACTTTTCAATATTAGCTGCTAGAAGGAAATAAAAGGCTTCCCAGAATATTCAGTCTTGCAGCAGTTAGGAAATGGATGCTGGAGGAGATCCATATGTCTTGAACTATCATGTGCTTCAGATACAGAATACAGATACATTAACTTTTCATGCCATCCTACTGGAAAATGCAAAATTCCTGGGATTTTGGACTCAAATTTAGATAACCACCTGGCAAATATATTTGATTTGTATCCCTGCATTGAGCAGGGGGTTGGGTTTGATGGTCTTATAGACCCACTTCCAACTTAATGAGTCTATAACTCATTTCTACATTTATAATATATAATTCAACCACTACTGTCTGCCCCAGTATTTGTTTCACAACACCGGTATTCCTTCTACCAAAGAACAAGCTGTCCAGTGCAATTCAAGAACTCAAAGATCAAGTAGCATTATCAAAATCAGTAACATCAAAAGTACATATCCATGATATCAAAACATGTTATTTTTAAAAAAAAATCTATAGTGCCATCAGCACAAATGCATTACTAAATAAATAGACTGTACATCATACATATGTCCATAGCATTCAAAGTAGTTAAAAATGGCTGTGAGATCCACTCAACACTCAGCAAGCACATTTAATAAGGTTTGCATTTCTTGACATCTTGAGGAAATAAATACATTTCACAGTACTGTACTGTATAGGAGTCCCTTCTGGGAGAAAGTCAGCATAGAAATAAAGTTGTTGTTATTGTTGTTGTTGTTGTTATTCCATGCAGCATACAGTATATGCTAAATATGGCCCATTCAGAAGTTCATATAGCTTCTCCATTCATATCTATTTACTCAAAGTGACTTTGCAAAATTGCTATCTGCATCACAGCAAATGAGCAGGGTTCTAAACACAGCCAAATATTTTCAAGCAAGGCAAACTACAACTGTTGTATAAAACAAAAACAAAACATGCAGCCAAATTTTAGAGATTGAGAGCAGTTTAAGAAAATAACTCATAAGAAAATTTACATGCCAACTTGCAGTGCTACCCAAGCTCAGAGATATATCAATCTGAGTGTGCTGAAATGAACACAAACCTCTAGACCCAACACAATTGCCCTTGCACCAGCTGATCTCAGATCAGTCAGCAGAAGAGGAAAGTGGGAGGGCACAGAAGGGGAGGAACTGAGTCCCGACCAGATCCAAACCCCTTTTAGGCCAGGCTCACACCCACTGCATTAGCACAAAGTTAGGCCAGGATTAGGATGGTCCTAAGTAATGTCTGGAAGGTGGAGACATTTGGAATCAGCACAGTCTTACCTGACCTAGGGTCAGCTTGGTCAGTCCTCAGCTATTTCAGCTAGGATTGCACCTTTGCTCAGTTTCATGCATTATTTTGTCCTATATGCACATTCAAAGAGACTACAGCAACAGACCACATTGCTTGCTTCCTTAAAAACATCAAGGTGAATATCATAAGCATTCACTCATCATTCTGAGGCACTTGCAATTTTTGCTCAAAACAAACTGAATATGACATGATCCATATTCTTAGTAAATAATATTATGAACTTCCTGAAGAAGCCAGGCTAAACTTTGTATTAACTTCAAGGGGGCATCACATGACAGAAGATTCTGTTTAAAAAATGTTCCATCATTTCATCACTTCACCAAACCAAACTTGAAATTTCAAAACAATAGGACTACATATACTTGAACCTGATATTGATCAGCGTTATTCCTGCAAATCATGTTAAAAAGAGGTGCTGCACTTTTCTGTCAACACAAGTGCATGGAGAAACAACTTAGTTGGTTTTAAAGACAAGGTGAGGAAAGGGTGAGGAATGTTAACATGTGAGATCTCTCACTAACTAAAACATTCTGGGCACAACAACCTTAAAAAAAGTCTGACAAAATCCTATGCAACACAACCTGGGAATTATACCTCATGTAATTCAGAGGAAGAACCCCCCACACAAGTGAAAATAGGTTCATGGGAAAATCTTATTTACACCTCAAACTGTCAGTAAGAGGATCATCCTGAGCAAATACACTTCAAGAGTCATAGCTGAGAATCCTGAGCATTTTGAGACAAGGAACTGGTTTGGAAATGCAGAGGCACCTGAAATCCAACCCAACCGTTTATGCACAGCTTCGAAGCTTTGGGGGAGAAAGTGAAGGTGACTTAACACACCCTTGCCAACAATCTACTGAGCTGTTGTTGTTGTTTTTTTTTTTTTAAGAAGCTTCGCCATCACTTGAGCCACAGCCCTTTTACACAGGCAGGAAAGCCTTGAAAAAACTTCTTCCATGAGCAAGTTAAAATAATATCACTCCTATTCGGATTAGACTTTTTAGGGAATTCGTACCTTGCCCTTGAGCTGCTCCCCCAGGGAAGGAGGGAAGGCAGGCAGGCCGGCCCTCCTCCAGATGCCCACACAGCTTGCACACAGGGCATCTTGATTTCCACCCCGACACCCACGCAGGGCACCCCACACTTTGCTCCCCCTTCCATGGTGCAAACCAAGAAAGCACCGTTTCTGATCTGGAAAGGGGACCCTTGGTGTACATGACTGGGCAGAGACCTCCCCTCTGATGCCCACCCTCTCCGGGCAGGAGCCGAATTGCTGCTCTTTTCCTAAACCGAAACAGCTCAATGGGTTGTGGTGGTGGTTGTTTTTTTCCTCCTTCCCATTTAGTGCTACGGCCTTGGAGGAGACGTGGGCGTGTGTGTGTGTGTGTGTGTGTGTGTGTGTGTGTGTGTGTGTGTGTGTGTGTGTGTGTGTGTGTGTGTGTGTGTGTGTGTGTGTGTGTGTGTGTGTGTGTGTGTGGAGGGGGTTGCAATAAAAGAAGTGAGGTGGCCGCCCTGACAAAACCCACCACCCCAAAGTGGAAGGGAAGTCTCCTTCCTCCCGACCTTTCCACCTTTCCTTGAAGGAGCCCCCGCGGGCTTGGTGGGAGGAAGAGAAGGAGGGGAAAGAGGTGTTTTTTTTTTGGATGGGGGGCTCTCACCTTTCCCATCCGCACTCACCTCTGAGCGCCTCTTCCAGCCGGCTTCCTTCGCTCTCGCCGCCCGCGCCTCTCGCTCGCTCGCTCTCCGCAGCCCCAGCGCCCGGCCGCTTCCCTCGCCAGTGCCTCTAATGGAGGGAGGGCGGCAGTGGCAGCGGCAGCGGCGGCGGCGGCGGCGGCGGCGGCGCCGGGAGGGCTCCGTCTCGCTCGCTCGCTCTGTTTACTAGCCCGTTCTCGCGAGAGCTCGCCGCCGCGCCACCAGCCGCGGAAAGGCCAGCCCTGCGCCGGCGCCGCCGTTGATTGGCTGGCCCCGCCCCCTCGGCCGTGGCCGGGCGAGGCGAAGGGTGGGTGACCCACGTGGAGCCGCTTCTAAGGACGGGGGAATCCCTGCGGGGTGGAAGGGTCGCTTCAAGCGGGTGGGAGACGGTTCGGAGCTGGGAGGAGGAGGAGGAGGAGGAGGAGGAGGAGAACCCACATACACACTCACACGCCCCACTTCCTTTTGAGAATGGAGTGCCCTGTCGTGAGGAGGGCTTTGACGGGTGGCGAGGAACAGTCGTGTTGGGTTACGGCGCTGGCGTCTGGACGTTGAGTCATGGCTACTGGGCTTCTTTTTTTCCAGTCGCCATGACCCAATTCCCAGATAAACTCACCTGGATGACTGAAAATCTTTGCAGACATACGGCGCTGGTGTGGAAGGGAGGAAAAACAACTAGTTGTTTTGGCCCGAGGAGCTCTTTTTGACCCGGCATCTGATGAAATGGGCCGCCGTCCACAAAAGCTTATGGCACACACACTTCGTGACCCCATGGACCAGAGCATGCCAGGCCCTCCTGTCTTCCACTGCCTCCCGGAGTTCGGTCAAATCCGTGCTGGTTGCATCGATGACACCGTCCAACTATCTCATTCTCTGCTGTCCCCTTTTCCTTTTGATTCCAATCTTTCCCAACATCAGGGACTTTTCCAAGGAGTCCTCTCTCCTCATGAGAAGACAGCCCTGGGGAAAAAAGCCTCTTCTCAAATTTCTGGCCCCCGTTTTCCTTCTCTGTTCATGAGCTAAATCCAGCAAATGAGGTAATTAGATCAATCCTGAACCCCGTTATAACTTGGGACTGATGCTTCTTCCTGCCCTCCTTCATAAAATGGCCACAATCTTCTTGTAAACTGTAAAATGCCTTCAGACTGTGTATCTGCTCTTACTGGAACTAACCATGGAGTACTCACCTTTAGGGTGACGATTTAGTCTCCGTTAGTATTTGGAGTATACTCACCTAGCCTAGGAGAAGCTTTAGACATGAGAAATGCACTCCGATATTCTATGATCAGTCAAAACAGCATTTCCTAAGGCATTGCAGGTAGAAGGGGGCAGTTTCACCTTTTGAATCAGTATTTTCCCAAAGGTGCTGGGTCTATATTTTGGATCCTGAAACACTGCTTGGCCCAATCAACCACATCTTCAGGGCACAAGATGACAATTTGCATGTCCTTATTGACAGTGTCCTGCTGCCTCTGTTTTGGTTGCCCATATGGGCACTGGCCATCAATTTTTAGGAGGTATGCAGTTTGGAAGGACACGTTGTACCAGTGGAGCCAGCTTTCTTTCATCTTTTCTGTATTGATACCACACCTAGGTGGCTTATCAGTACAGAGAAGATGGAACACCAAGGTGTTGTCAAGTAGTATCATTTGTGACGTAGTCAAGTAGGGAGATAACAAATATGTAACAAAGCATACACATTTCCATGGCACAGAGGCATCTGTGGCCATTGTTGCTGCCCAGCACTGTGCCATACAGTGAAGCTAGGACAGTTGTCTTATAAATCTTGGATTTGAGATGGATTGGCATTCATCTGTCGCAAAGCACACCAGTGAGTTTTGGCTGTCGCAGTCAGGCTGCATTCACCCTTGCTTACACATTGCCAGGTATTCGGCCCTCCTGATGTTTTGGACCACAACTACGAGAATTCGAAGCTTAGATTGCCAATGGCAAAGGACTTTGGGAGTTGTGGTCCAAAACATCTAGAGGGCCGAAGTTTGGACATGCATGCTTTAAAGGTTCTACATTGTTTTTTAAATTATTTTTGCTACCATCTTTATGTGGCATGTACAGTAATTCTGAAGGTGGAGACATTTGGAATCAGCACAGTCTTACCTGACCTAGGGTCAGCTTGGTCACTCCTCAGCTATTTCAGCTAGGATTGCACCTTTGCTCAGTTTCATGCATTATTTTGTCCTATATGCACATTCAAAGAGACTACAGCAACAGACCACATTGCTTGCTTCCTTAAAAACATAGAGGCGAATATCATAAGCATTCACTCATCATTCTGAGGCACTTGCAATTTTTGCTCAAAACAAACTGAATATGACATGATCCATATTCTTAGTAAATAATATTATGAACTTCCTGAAGAAGCCAGGCTAAACTTTGTATTAACTTCAAAGGGGCATCACATGACAGAAGATTCTGTTTAAAAAATGTTCCATCATTTCATCACTTCACCAAACCAAACTTGAAATTTCAAAACAATAGGACTACATATACTTGAACCTGATATTGATCAGCGTTATTCCTGCAAATCATGTTAAAAAGAGTTGCTGCACTTTTCTGTCAACACAAGTGCATGGAGAAACAACTTAGTTGGTTTTAAAGACAAGGTGAGGAAAAGGTGAGAAAAAGGTGAGGAATGTTAACATGTGAGATCTCTCACTAACTAAAACATTCTAGGCACAACAACCTAAAAAAAAGTCTGACAAAATCCTATGCAACACAACCTGGGAATTATACCTCATGGAATTCAGTGGGAAGAACCCCCACACAAGTGAAAATAGGTTCATGGGAAAATCTTATTTACACCTCAAACTGTCAGTAAGAGGATCATCCTGAGCAAATACACTTCAAGAGTCATAGCTGAGAATCCTGAGCATTTTGAGACAAGGAACTGGTTTGGAAATGCAGAGGCACCTGAAATCCAACCCAACCGTTTATGCACAGCTTCGAAATGCCTACCAGTGCTTCCTCAAAAGGATTCCTAGAATATGCTTTTTTTTAAAAAAAGTTTATTTGTCCTGTCATTTAGAAGAAATAAGGTCTTACAGATTTTCGTTTTATCTGGGAAAACTCTGGCTGCTCATGCTTATTCATGTATTCCAGCACAGTGGACCAGACTTTGCAAACCCCAGGAAGCTAACAAGTCTCATTGAGTTGAAGGGGGCTTCTGGGCAAAACAGTACATTTGGGGACTTCAGCCTTAGGAAGGCTGGACATAGGAATAAGTGTCCTTCAAGTAACAAATTAATGCACAGAGAGGAGAGAGCAAGGGGGGAGAATGAACCAGAAAGAGGGGAAAGAAAAGAGAGGGGATAGAGCCACAGAGAGAGAAAGCCCATGGTGAGGATAGAGATGAAAAGGAAGAAGCCACTTGGGAAAAATAGGGGCAGCCACAGAGTGAGGTGGCAACAAACAAGCAACAGACAAGGGAAGCAAGATGCCTTTACCACAGAAATCAGTATTGGTCCTGCTTCATTTCTGAATACGTTGGCACAAAGGATCAGCCATGGTCACAGTATTCAGAATGATTCTCTTCCTAGATTAAGACATTCCAAAAAACACTTGTACTGCAATCTTCTGTGAGTTTACTTGAAACAAGGCTCTAGTAATTTCAGTGGGATTTGTTTCCAGGTATACTGTATGTGGCATTGTAATCTAGTCCTGCCAATGGCTTTTTCTATTGTATTATATTGGGCGTTCTCAAACTTTTGTTTTCAAAAGCCATGACATTCAATATTTCCAAACACTACAGTTCTGGTTTCTGATGTGGGATGGTAAGTTTTTCCCCTTGATTAAAAATGCGAGAAAGTGGTATGACACTGCCTTGCAGTATTGTGCTTGCATTGCTAGCAGCAAAACAGATGTGAGTCTGTATATAGCAAAGGCCAGTCTGAATGTTGATGACAGGAATGTCAACAGTCAAGGTGGTCTTCTGCTTACACTCATTCTTAAATGAACAATAAATAATGGAAAATCCCAGAAGCTGACTCCTTTTTTTATCAACTTATCCAAACGCAAAGTAATTGTGATGGATTTATTTTGACAGGTTTGCATTTTATAGATTACATTTAACCTGATTTCTCAATATTCATTCTAAATGTTTTTGTAGTGTATGGTGCTTTTTTAAAAAAATCATTGGCTTTAATCTTGGAAAAATATCTACATCTTCAGCTGGTACTACTTTATCCTCTGTTGGTAACTTCTTCCTTTGCAATGATATCAAGTGCAAGTGTTTCTGTTTAGATATTTCCAGAGTATAAATACAAAAGTCAAGAGTAGACTGTATATCCTTTCCACAATCCTCTTCATATGCTGTATCTGTCAACTGTTCTTGTGTGCGTCCCCAATGAAGCACAGAGCAGTCTACTACACCTATGTCAAATTTGGTGCTGATCCAAACTCAGTTTCAAAGTTATAATTTTTTTTATTGCCCCCATTTTTAAAATTGCCTTATAGAATGTTGATTTGCAGAAGATTGCTGATGCTGTCTCTTGCAGCAATAATTTTTTTGCACCTGTTTTCAGTGAGCGGGTTCCTAAATTGATTTAAGAAATATGAACACAAAACAGTAAGATGTGGATGTTTTTACAAAAAAAAAAGTTGTAATCTGAGTTTATGTTTGTAAGGTGTTGTAAACAACATGGGGAAAAACCCATAAGCAACTTAGGACAGTGTTCCTTTATAATGGGAATAAAAAGCATAACTAAAGACCCAGGCAAAGCTGATTATGTAAGAAAGTGCTTGTTCGGTGGCCAAGATTCATTTAACATTAACGGAATTTCTTTCTGACATCATGTACTTAACATGGATTAAAAAGAACAAAAAGTTAATGATGGTTTGGATCACTGAAAAATCATGTTGTTTTTATCTAAGATGTTAATGAGACCAATTAGGCAAAGGGAATATCTACTCTGCTGTCCTGAATTAGCTTGGCTCCTTCCTGACTCGCTGGTTCCAGGACTTCAGGCTGTATCACTGGCGTATGTGTTCACCATCCTAGACAGAATTCTAAGAAATCCAGTTGCTTCTCCTAAACCGACCTCTGACAAAGGAAAAAGTAGTTATATATCACACAAATGCACCGTAGAAACAACCCAAAAATTTAGTGGTGGTTTAAAGATCCAACAATTCAGTGGAGGTTTAAAGCTGCAGTCACTTGTAAACCCCATTGAACTCTATGGTACTTGTACATAGATATAGGATAAAGAGGCCATTTGATGGGTTTTGTGTTGGGCTAAAATCAAGGACACCCAAATTCTGCATGGCAGTAAAGCCTAGTATGATCCATCATATACTGTTTTTGTTCATCTTTGTTTAGTGTGGTGTTTGTTAGGTTTTTGTTGTTTTGCTTACTGTTTTTAGCTTGAAATATTGCCTTTTAATGAAGTAGGCTACCCTGTGTCCTTTTTAAAGGAGAAAGGTGGGCTAAAAATGTTTTAAACAAATTTAGCTTATGCTGCTTCACAACACCATTGTGGCAGCGGTATGAGGGAGGGAAAGAACATGCAACTTCCCAGATGTTATGGGGCTTCTTTTCCCACCAGACCAACCAATGTCTGGTACAGTATTTTCCACAGATGTGAGAGTTAGAGCCCAGCAACATCTAAAGTGTCACAGGTTGTCTACCTCTAATCTCTACCACCCTAAACTGAGTGAAGAATGAACAAAGTACAACCAAGCTTTCTTCTTTTTAGGCATTACTGCAGTGAATGCACCCAGTATCTTCAACAATAACATATTTTAATATCTTTTTAATATACCAATCATCAGAACAGTGACATATAATACAGAAAATTAATTAAATGCAAACTAATTTTAAATGGCTCTTCTAATGCTCTTTAAATTTCATATGTTATAAAATAATTTGTGCCCAATAACCTGTAAAGCTTTCTAGTAGCTTGTGCTCTGAAATTCCAATGCAATATAAATAAACTCAGTATTCCTATGTATCTCTTCACCTGCTGTTTATGGAAGAAACATGGGATAGAGGATTTACAGATTCCCACACACCTGAGCCCATTTGTTGTTGTGCTTTATATTACATTGAACTGTTTTATACTTTGAGAGATAACTTTATTTTTGGCTAACCCATACTGTATCTGTCAGCTGTTTTTGTGTGCATCCCCAATGAAGCACAGAGCAGTCTAGTACACCTTTGTCAAATTTGGAGCTGATCCAAAGTCATTTTCAAAGTTATACTTTTTTGTTTGGGTTAAATAAATAAATAAATTATTTATTATTCTTTATTTAAATTCTTTATTTATAGTTGTTAACCAAGTCTTACATGATATTAACATATTAAATTTGATACAGACAACCTTATGGTGATACATTTAGTAAAAAGATACAAAATTTATATAGTAAAACCAAATAGAACTGACAACAAAGAAAGATGTTCTTATCATAGGTGATTGGAATGCTAAAGTAGGGAGTCAGGCGGTAAAAGGATTAACTGCAATTTTGGCCTTGGAGTTCCAAATGAAGCAGGGCAAAGGCTAATTGAGTTTTGTCAAGAGAACAAAATGGTCATTGAAAACACTCTTTTCCAACAAGACAAAAGGCGACTCTACACATGGACATCACCAGATGGACAATACCGGAATCAGATGGATTATGTTCTCTACAGGAGGTCTAAATCCCAATCTCAAAGAAGGACAACACCAAAGAATGCTCCAACTGTCCTACAATTGCATTCATTTCACACGCTAGCAAGATTATGTGCAAAATTCTACGAGGGAGGCTTCAGTAGTATGTGGACAGAGAACTCCCAGAAGTGCAAGCTGGATTTCAAAGGGGCAGAATAACAAGAGATCAAATTGCCAACATGCATTAATTATGGAGAAAGCTAGAGAGTTCCAGAAAAACATCTACTTCTGCTTCATTGACTATACCAGAGCCTTTGACTGTGCGGACCACAACAAACTATGCAAGTTCTTGAAGGAATGGGAGTGTCTGACCACCTTATCTGCCTCCTAAGAAATCTACATGTGGGACAAGCAGCAACAGTCAGAACAGGATATGGAACAACTGACTGGTTTAAAATTGGGAAAGGAGTACAACAAGGCTGTATACTGTCACCTTGCCTATTTAACTTATATGCAGAGTACATCATGCGAAAGGCAGGTCTGGATGAATCACAAACCAGAATTAAGATTGCCGGAAGAAATATCAACAACCTCAGATACGCAGATGATACTACTCTGATAGCAGAAAGTGAGGAGGAATTAACCTCTTAAAGATGGTGAAAGAGAAGAGTTTTAAAAATGGGCTGAAGCTCAACATAAACAAAAAAACAAAGATCATGGCCATCGGTCCCATCACCTCCTGGCAAATTACATACCAACACTCTCTGAAGATATTTATTTATTTATTTAAGAAAAAAAGTATCTTGATAAATGACTTGGAGACAAGGGGGAATCATGTGTGTGTACGCACACGCTGCTGGACTGAGGGCAGATTGCCTGGAGATAACCCTTGCAGTAGCTTGTCTTTTCTGGAAAGTACATATTTAGCTGTAGTGAAACAACTGAGAAGACCTTCAAGTTCCAGGTACTATATACTGCTAATATGGACAGCAGGTCTTGGAGATTAGCTTCTTGTGGGGTTTATGACCCAGGAGGATCTGTTTGGAAGGTGATGCTTCCCCAGGACACAACTTCTAATAATTTGCATCATAGGGCAGTCTTGAAAGGCTTCTCACTTGAACAGAGGGTGATGCAAACATTGGAGGCAGCCTCAGTGCATATGCTGTGCAGTGGCTTTCTTCTAACTTGGAACAAAAGGTGCTTGATGAGAAGTAGATGAAAATCTACCCTGTATAATCACAGCCTGCACCACTGTAATACACAGGAATAGGCTTAGCTATTCCAGGCTAAAATCAGTCCACTGAATTTACTTAAATGGCGCAGATTATGAAACCTAATACAGTGGTATCCCGATTTAAGAGCAGTTTGACTTAAGAGCGGAAAACTGTTGGCGTTTTAACTGCCGCCTTACAAATTTAAGATATGGTCTGCTCAACTTTTTTAAAAATTCATTTTTAAATTTTTTTAACTTATTTTTTAAATTTTTTAGATAGGTACCCCGACTTAAGAGTAGTTCGACTTAAGAGCCTGCATTCAGAATGGATTAAATTCATAAATTGAGGTACCACTGTATATGCATTAGCTGTTTCTTTCAACATGGCAAAAGTCTAGAGAATATTTTGTTCTCTCTGAAGGAGCTGGGGGGGGGAACCATTAGTCATTTTGTGTGAAGCACAAGGTCACTTGGTTCCCTGCAAAAAATGTACTAGTCTGTCAGGAAACCCACCTAATGGGCATGAATTTTTGCCTAATCTCATCCTTGTCACACCTTGTATACATGCTGTGGTTTCACCACCACCACCACCCAGGAAATTTAAAAAAGTCCTTTAACTTGAGAAAATGAGTTTTGACAATCTGGTGAGCACTTCTCAAATATTTGCTACTGTCTTAGTTTCCTTCACACACCTGGGAATAAAGCCTGTTGAACCCAGTGAGAAACTACTTCCCAGTAAATGTGCACAGAATGGCAAAGCATTTCTGTTTTCACATGAGAAGCAAGGGAACCTATTCTTTGGAATACGCACTGAGTCAAGAAGTATTAATGTGTTCAATATTTCTCTCAGTGTCCTGGCATACAAACTCCTTTCTGTGGTTGTGTCTTTTTAGGTTGTGTTACCCAACAGTGCTCAATACTCTCAGAATAGCTGTCAATATTCCCACATCCATACTTCTTGCCTCAACACTGTGAACATAAGAATATAAGAAGAGCCCTGCTGGATCAGGCCAAAGGCCCATCTAGTCCAGTTTCCTGTATCTCACAGTGGCCCCGCCAGATGTGTCTGGGAGCGCACGAGACTAGATATCTGTCTCCTGATACCACTCCGCTGCATCTGGCCCTTGAAGTATCCTGGTTTTAAACCTGGAGATTACACATCTCCATCATGGTTTGTAACCTGTGGTGGACTTTTCCTCCAGGAATCTGTCCAATCCCTTTTTTGATCCAGGCATGCCAGGCCAGATGCCATTTCACCAAAATCTACCTCTGTTGTGCCTGTAGTGAGACCAGGGCATTAGAAGGTTCACTCAGCCTTCCATCCTTCCAAGGTCGGTAAAATGAGTACCCAGCTCCTGGGGGCAGATTTCCTCTGTAATTAAAATTGTAAACCGCCCAGAGACTAAAATCTTTGCTTTTTGCTTTTTTAGTCAACATCTGGATAGCATTTTTTATTAAAAAGAAAACTAAGCAAAATAAAAAATAATTATTAAAAAGCAAGAAGATTAAAGTTACACAAAACATATTTAGTAAAATGGAAAAAGTTTACAAGAAGGTACAAAACCAATCTTGGATTATCTCAAAGAAGGTATACACATAGGGAAAGAATAAAAATTCTAGTTAACCTAACTCTTATTTCTTCCCATCCCAACCCATGCTGCAACCTGAACAGAGTCCTTTGAGCACAGGTTGGCCTCTTCTCCAGAGATGAAGTTGTTTTAACCTGAGGATACTAAATTCTTAGGATATACATTCTTTCTGACTCCCCAAATCGCTTAGGCTTACTTTACACAATGCTTGATGTTACAGATGTCTTAATCACCTGTCATTGTTGTTAATCCTTTCAAGTACTCACAAGTTAATGGATTGCTTCCTTTACCATATGTATGCCATACCCTTGGGGCACAAAGGACTTTCCCAGCAAAATCAAATACTGTACATGCCTTCTTTGTAGTAGCCCCTCTCCCAGATCAACAGGAGAGCCACAGATCAGTCCTCTGTGGAATGCATTCTGGCAGTTCTTCCTGGCCATCCCAGTGACAGAATACACTTCAAATGTTTGGTTTCCTCCATTTGGTCTTCTCGCTACATATTATAATTTCATGTAATGAAATTCCCAATTCCATCACAAAATTTAGAATAGGTTTTAAAACTTCTGTTCAACTTGGAGCCATAGGTGTCAAATGTAGAGCGAGTGAGCAACCAATGATTTTTAACTGGAATCTTTTAACTATTTTTTTATCTTCTTTAATTCTTCTTGGCTCAGTGCCTATTCCAAAAAAATTCATGTTGATGTACACAAACACACACACACACACATACACAATATAAATGTTGCTAAATGCAATGTTTATATGTTTATATGCTTATTTATTTTACTTACTACTACTATTATTTATTGCTGCTGCTGCTGCTGCTACTACTACTACTACTACTACTACTACTACCACCACCACCACCACCACCACCAGGCACAGTCAATCAAAATTATGAAAACATTACCTGGCATTATATAACAGAACAGGTTTTAACAAAAAAACCTAAGTATCTGTAAAACACTGGGGTCGTATTTATGCTGTTCCTAATATTTTCATTTTTGTAGGTCTGATGGTGTTATTTCTGAGATTTATTTATTTATTTATTTGACTTTTATACCGTCCTAGGGCTACTCTGGGCAGTTGACAATGTCGAATAGCAAAATAACAAAGTAACACATTTAAATAACCAAAATACAAACAATATAATATAAATAAACTATACATAAATCAACAACAATAAACTAAAATAAAACTAAAATGAAATTAAAAATAGCCAGGTGATTTCTTAAATAAGAGATCTGCAATTACTTGTAATACTGTATGAAACAGCTTGATATTGTTCCTAAAGTCTCAATGACCACAGGGAGCACTGAAGTGTGTTTCATCCACAAGTGATATGTTTCAATCGTCTCTCTTTTTTTTAGTTTTTTAAGTTCTTTAGTTTCAACTCTGCCATCCCCTAAAATTGCAGTATCAATGATCCAGACATTTCTTTGTTCTACTAATACTATGTTCAAATGTCTATCAGTTTGGATCCGGAAATCCCACAAGATATTGACTTCGTCATTGACTTCTCTACCTGTGACACAGTTTCATCTTTTTCTTGGCAGAGTAGAAATTTGTTGTTTGCACTAATTCCTTGAATCTTAGTTTTCATCACATTGGTTGGGTGTGCTTCTTCTTGTGCAGCAAAAATAAAGCCTTTGGTTTCTTAATGGCCCGAAGTTTTTGCCATGATGATGGTGGTGGTGATGATGATTCTACCATAGTTAGTGTCCTCTGTATTTAAAACTTCAAATTTCTAAACAAAATTATGTGCCCTGAACAGTTAAATTATATAATGTCTTCAGTCTCTTGAGTCTCTTCACTTTTATATGCAGCGTAGAGGTTGCTGAGGGAACAGGAGAAAACATGCCTCCACAAGATGTTCCAGATGTTTGAAACAGCTTACTAATGTGGAGTTCCACGAAAGCTTTTGACTATGATGACACAATGATCTATGTAAAGGGAAAGGTGGAAGCTGTTACAGGTAGATTGAGTGTGAGGTCTACTTGTGAATATTCTGGAAGTGGGAGTGTACATGGAATCTCAGGAGTCAGTAGCAATTGGTGTTTTTGAGGCGGCTGATACTTCACACGTCCATCTCATTGCTGTTCGCGGTCCCGCTTGGGACCGGTACAAAGTAATCTAACCGCACATCCATTGTGGGACGAGGGGAGTTTGTCCCAACCACACCCCCTGAACTGCAATTTAAGTGGGATGAGAGATTCCCATCCCTGGCCTCAGGAATCTGCTAGTCACCCTTCTCGTTCCGAGATGAGTGCTTGTGAGGTAAGGCTCGTCACGCAATGTGCCATTCTCCATCTAGTGGCAGGAGTGCGAAGTGCCATTCACCAGTACATTCCCTTTGGAGTCAGCATCGCAGTGCAGAGACATTAAAAGACAAATGCCTCAAACTTAGCTCCATAATGCATTGAAGGTGTCAGGCCCTGCACACAGAGCACACACACAAACAGGGTTCAGTTCTTTGCCAAGATCTTTAGTGGAAAGCCAGGCAAGTTCAAGTCCTTTGCTAACAATCAAGTGCCAGATAAATAACAGAATCCAACTCCCAGCAATTAACAGTCCAAGTTAAAACCAGAATATCTCACGGAAACCAGATGCCAAACCCAAAGGAACAGATTAAGCCATTGTCCAGGAAGCCAGTCCGAAATCAGGAAACAGACCCAAGGTCACAGACAGGAACGTGGTTGCAAGTTCAAATGATGTGTTGCTCCCACAGAGAGCTCAAGGTGAGCTTACCAGCTTTATCCCAAAACAGGGAACCCACCCTTACTTCTGGAAAGGCTCCTGCTAGTACTCAGGGCTTCCCAACCTGATTCCCCGTCTAGCATCAAAGACCCTTTCCCTAGCTCTCCTGGTAGCACGTCTTTGCAGAATCCTGCTCATAGCCCTTCTAGGGGGAGAAGATATGTTTTCAGCTGAGTCATCAGACCCAGCTGCCTGCTGACTTGAGCTGCAAGGCTCCTCCAGCAGCTCTTCACCATTTAACCCCTCAGAGTCAGGTTCTGTGACAGGCAGGGTCCTGGCAGAAGGCAAGGCTTCGGAGAATCAAAACATCGAAAAACGGAAGGTCGGGCTGGGAAAAAACACCGGAGAACAAAGGCATGGAATTTCACATCTCATCACGGAACGAGGGCATGCAGTAACAGTCATGCCGTTATCATCCATCATGCCTGTGCGTACACAGGAACAGGGACAGAACCTGAAAAAGACCACGTGACTGCAATCGACATAACATGCAACGAACTTCCTCCAGGGATGAAAATGGACATGAAGTAACCATCAGAGCAAGCTGGAGGGCTCATACAATACTTGTGATCTACAGTTTTTTTGGGAGTAGTTGCAACTACTTTTTTAACTTTTGTAAATTACTTATAGTAAGTTCCAACAATCTTATCATCACCCTTTTGGGTCTCTCTTGGTAAAGATTTACTATCTATGTGTGCACTTTTTCTGCTTCTTCTTTACTTTTACAATTGTCCCTCCTCTTAAAGTTCTTAAAATAAGAATATGGTGACTTAGACATCTGTTTGTAGAACCAGAGGCTGGGAATGCCTCTTGGAAGAAGAGACAGACTGTGTAGCCTTGGGTAAGCTGCAGAGTTTTAGATAATGTCCATTTTGTCACACATCCACACAAGCTGGATTTCAAGGGGTGTGTTATAGGAATAACTCATGGAGGGGAATATGAAAAACCAAGGCAGAGGTTAAGGCCAATATCCTATTGAAGGGACCTTGGAGAGAAAGGGCAATTGCATAAGTGTTCTCCCCACTCTAGACAGCCCCCCACTGGGCAACTGGTTGCATGACCCATTGTTCAGCTGGCATACACAACCAGGAACCTGCCAGAACTTGGGAAATGCTTATGCAACTGCTCCTTTACTCCATGTTAACTTATTCACCTAAGTGTTAGTGGGACACAGAGAGTGGTAGGAAAAGCATATTGGTCCAATTAGAGAGAAATTTGCTACACTAAGCTAGAAAGGAATCATTAAAGAAAGTTAAAAGAACAATATAGATATTCTAGATATAATTGGTAGAAAAAAATTAAGGGTTAGTTATTATAACATGTTGGATGGAATGAGGGACGATAAGGAAGAGGAATAAAAACAGGCCGGTATCAGGTTGAACAAGGTTGACATTTTAAAATAATACAACATCCACTAACAACCACTAATATAGTTGGTTTTCGTGACGAGTGCTTGAATTAGTTTATGGGAATTTGTTTTGGGGAACTGTGTTACTGCTTTGAATTTTTAGGGGAATTTAATGGGACTGATTTTAGGTGGTTCTTAAAAATGGTCAGTATCAGGTCATTATTTACTAGTTACTAGTTACTGTTCATAAGCATGGAGTTGCTAACTGCTTTCCTTTAAAATTCATAATACTAATGCAAATACATTCATTTTTTTTTACAATTCCTTTCCGAGCCCTGCAGTATTTGTCCTCATTAATAACGGCTTCGAACTGAGGTCAGATCACCTCCCTAAAACTATTTTTGAATGATTCAAATACAAGGAACTCAAGTTTCCCTTTGTCAGCGAGATCAATGCTGGGTCAGCTGCATGTTTTTAGAGGGCCTTTGAACAGCACACCCTCAGCAGATCTCTGTCCTTCAGCAATACACTGCTCAATTACTTTTCCCTCTCCTAACTCCATTGTTCAGGAGTGGCTAGAGAAAGAGAAGGGTGGTGGCAGCTGTGCCTTCTTTTCCATCCTACAATGCCCTATTAACCTAGAGAAGGCTGCCAAAAGAGGCATTAGCAGCAAAGAGAGGTCTCAGAGCCAACGGGCTCTAGGGATTGGCAATGGGATTTCTGCCAAGGCATGGCCCTTGGCAGTCATCCATCAGTGACACACACACACACACACACACACACACACACACACACACACACACACACACACACACACACACACACACACACACACACACACACACACACACAGTCTTGGGCCTGTTTCAGAACTCCCGCAGCTGATATGGGAAGGTTCTGGAAAGGAGGCTTACTCCTATCTTTGACTCCAAACTGCCTCCTACTGTGAGTGAGCTGGAAGCCCAAAAGCCAGAGTCATCCTATAAAATGGATACCACCGAGAATATTGCACTAACCTGCCAATAAAATGCAACTTCCAGAAAGGCTGTGAAAATGCTTCCTTTTCATAAGTCTTTACATCTCCATTCCCCTGCTTTGGGGTGTCTCCTGACAATTTTAATAGTTTGTGTTTAATTCCATTCTTTGTGTTATGTTTTACTGCTTTTTCCATTGCTATGCTGCTCCTTTCAGAGACTGGCAGAAGATGAGCTCACAGTTGCCAACAATCAACAATATCCCCCAATAAATGTCAGTGCTAAGAAAGTCATCATAAAAATATATACACCAGAGAAGAAAAACACAAGAGCCACACAACAGAGAATCTGTCCCATTAGGAAGCACTAATTGCTTGATAATAACTGGATGGAATGTTTGCTTATTTAAAATATTTATATGCCCCCCCCTTTGTTTTGTAGTACCAGGACATCCTACAAAATTGACTTCAAATGATCTTAGTAAACCTTCTCCTCACAAATAACACAATGCTACATTAAGCAAGTAGATCCACTGCTTGTCTGACTTCAAAAGCTGATGTGAAATGCCTGAGCAGACAAAGAGATTTAACTCTGGTTTCAAAACAACCAGATGTCGGCATTGGTCATCCCTCCATAGGAGTGTTCCAGATTTGATGCATCACAACAATGCAGGCTGTCTCCCTTGTTGTCCTGTGATATAACTTGAGTATTTTTGGGGGTAAAAGGCCTTATAGGCCTTATCTGAAGATCAAAAAGCAAACGCAGGCTGATAGAGGTGGTGACACTCCTTCACATATTTGGTCCTTGGTTTGAAGAGGAGACTAAAAAACAGGAGTGCTATTACTGCTTGGTTGGGACCCTGGCCATCGATTCATATCAAATCTACATGTAGTGAGGAAGGGCATGGTTGGCACAGGCCTATGGAGCACATAGATGGTATAAATCCCATTTCTCCTAGTCTAATTTATTTTATTTCCTTATTTCTTCTGTATGCCACTTTTCCTCCTGGAACTGGGTCTGAAGGTGGCAAACGGAACATTAAATTTGGCTGCATGGTTAAAATGAAATAAGACAGATTATAAAAAAATCAATACATTAATAATAATTTACTCTAAAGCAGGGGGAACCAGTTTGTCAGCTGGGATCTTATAAATAAGGTCCCTTCAGGAAGAAAGGTGGGTTGGGAATATTTTAAATAAATAAATGGAGGATCTTAATTGCTGAAAGCCTGGTTGTAGAAACAAGTCTTTCGCTGTTGCTGGGAGCAAAGTTAGGGAAGAGGAAGATCTGGCCTCTGGAGTTTCCCCACTACCAGCACCACGACCATTATGTCAAAATCACTCATTTGTGATGGTACATTGTGGCCCTGATGCCCAGTTTGTATAGACCTGTTTGGGTGTGCTTTTGCCAAATATTGCAGTTCTGTTTGACTAAACTGGGTAAGTACAGAGAAAGCTTGAGTCTCCATCTTTCAGTTGGTTAATTTCTCACCACCACCCCCTTATTGTATCCTTGGGACTTTGGGAAGCTTGCAAATTAAGAGAAGACAGTTGTGTGTGTAACAGAAAAAGGAAAGATGCAAATGAAATATAATGAGTAAGGGTGTGGTTACATCACATACTTGCATACACACAGAGAAGCACACAGAGAAACACACACACACACACACACACACACACACACACACACACACACACACACACACACACACACACACACACACACAAAATATACACAAACAAGGTGGAGGAGGAGAGGCAGTGCCACTCACTGGTGTACCTACCCTCCATTTTCTTTCTAAATAATAAATCTGGCATGTCTTAAGGGTCAGTTGTTAGAAAGTGTACTTTATCATGCACATTATCATTTTCTTTATGGTGAAGTGACTATAAGACAGCACAAAATAAATGAAAAACAAAAGTGTTGTGTATTGATCTGTATTCCTATTATCTGTAATTGCTTATGTTGAACTAACTGCCTTCCTGTTCCAAAGGGAACAGGCCTATTGGTTATTTCTAGTTGCTGCATTTGGATCCTCAATCCTATTGGTTTCCGCCAAAAGGCAGCTTTGTGGTTGCTTGTAATTGTTCCCTCCAAAATGTATCTTTTCCTGTCCTGTCCTCGTTCCTATAAATGTAGCTCCCTCGCCCCAGTCCCCAGCCTTGTTCTCTCCCTGAATAAAGAATTGTTACCATAGAAGCTATCTCCAGCATACTATGTCACAGAGCTAAAATCACTTGCTGAAATCACTAAACCCCACGCTTCTACACTGGCGATGAGGATGGGATCCGGAATGCTGAGAAGCAGAGGATCATCACGCTGACTCAGAGTCTGGATCGCAGGGAAGAACAAGACTCACCTGCCGGCTTAGAAGACGACCCTGCCCGCTGGGAGAATGGAAAGTCCATGGGTATTGGAGCCCTTCCAGCCATTGGAGCCCCACACTTGGGAGGACTATGTTGAACGCTTCGAGTTCTTCATGGTGGCTCAAGAAATCACGGATGCCAGCAAAAGAAGGGCCACGTTCCTGAGTTGCTGTGGGCGTGAGACCTTCTTGTTGGCCAAGGCACTGCTCGCCCCAGCAAAGCTGAGTGAGACATCACTCAGAGACATTTTCGCCCGGCTGACAAGCCACTTGGCACCTGCCAAAACCAAGATGGCCTGGCGGATGGAGTTTCAGAAAAGGCAGCAGCAAGCCGGAGAATCTGTGGCTGCATTCCTGGCAGGACTCCGGGAGCTTGCTCAGCACTGTGGCTTCCCAAATCTTTTTTTTTTTTTTGCAATTTATTTATAGTTTTCAAACAAAAAAGTTATCAATCAAAGAAAAGAAAAAACATTGGAGCGATTCTAATCTTCTCAAACAAAGTTTGCATCTCATCTTAACAATGTATGATCCTTAACTATCTCAATTACTCATAAATCAAGATACTACAACATCAGTATAACTTATTGATCTCTCAAGAAGTTGCCTTCAAAATCAAGATAGCCAGACAAAAATATTTTGAATATGCAAATAAACCTGGGAAGTGGCTAGCAAACAAATTACGGGCACAAAAACAGAGGAATTCTATAACAAGTCTTAAAGACAAACATGGAAATAATTGTAACACCATGGATAAGATGAAAACAATAGTTGAAGACTTCTTTCAAAATCTATATTCTAAGGAACAAACAGCAAGAAACAAAATAGCAGAATACTTAGAAAGCCAAGATCTTCCAAAAATAACATCAGAACAGAAAGAAAAATTAAATAACTCAGTCTCGATGATGGAAATAACAGAAGCTATTAAAAAACAGAAAAATGAAAAATCAGGGGGACCAGATGGTCTTACACCAGAATTTTTTAAACAATTTGAAGGAATTTTGGATATACCACTAAAAGAAGTTATAGCAGAAATAATGGAACAAGGAATAATGCCAAAATCATGGCAAGAAGCAACAGTTACACTCATACCAAAAGAAGGGAAAGATCCAGAGTTAATACAAAATTATAGACCAATTTCACTATTAAACGTTGACTACAAAATCTTCGCATCAATCATGGCAGATAGATTGAAACATGTTTTAACAAATTTTATACATAAAGATCAAAACGGTTTTCTTTCTAGAAGACAACTCAGCCATAATATAAGAATTGCACTTAACTCTCTGGAATATTATGATCAGAAAGTCGACAAACCTGCTGCTTGGATCTTTTTAGATGCAGAAAAAGCATTCGATAATGTATCTTGGCCATTTCTACATGAACAACTCAGAATAATGGACTTTGGGGAAATATTTGGAAGAGTCATCTCAGCAATATATCAATATCAAAGTATGAAAGTAAATCTCAACGGGGACCTAAGCAAAACAATAAAGATATCAAAAGGTACAAGACAAGGATGCCCTCTTTCCCCATTATTATTTATTTTGACATTGGAAGTCTTGATGCGAAACATTAGAAAGAATCCTGAAATCACCGGAATTAAAATTAAGAAACACCAATTCAAAATACAAGCATTTGCAGATGACTTGATGATAATATTAGAAAACCCAATAGATACAATTCCAAATTTGATGGACTCTTTACAGGAATATGGACGAGTAGCAGGCCTGAAAATAAATAAAGAAAAGACTCAAATGTTAGTAAAGAACATGACAGAGACAGAAGTCCAAAATCTGGAACAAAAATGTAATTTCAAGGTAGTTAAGAAAGTCTGCTATTTAGGTATCTATCTTACTGCAAAAACCAGTACTCTTATTCAAGACAATTACACCAAAGTAATGAAAGAGATACAAATGGAAATAAACTCATGGAAAAATTTACAACTATCCTTTATGGATAGAATAGCGGCAATAAAAATGAATGTATTACCAAAACTACTATTCCTGTTCCAAACAATACCGATCCTTGAATCAACTAAATTAATACAAGAATTAGATAAATAAGGAAATTCATTTGGAATGATAAGAAACCTAGAATCAAAATTAAAGTATTTCAGGACAAAAAGGAAAATGGAGGCTTCGCGCTACCAAACTGGATTTTATACTTTAAAGCCTGCTGTCTGACATGGATGAAAGAGTGGATGACCCTTGAAGATAATCGACTACTTGCGTTAGAAGGATTTAATTTGAATTTTGGATGGCATGCATATCTATGGTATGGGAAAGCTAAAGCCCAAAAAGATTTTGCAAACCACTGCATAAGAAACACCTTGTTGTGGGTTTGGGACTCATTGAAGAACTCTATCTATACAGCAATGCCACTTTGGGTTTCCCCACAACATGCACATACAAAACCCTCCATAATAGAGGACAAAAAAACTCTGAGATATAAAGATATGTTAACAGAAAAATTATAACTAAAATCAAAACAAGAATTACAGTTACAAGGATTTAGAATAGATTGGTGGTTGGAAATGCAAATGAAAACTTGGTTTAGGAATGATAAAAAGCAATTTAGTTTCTCAAATCAAGAAGTTGCAGTGGATAAAATCATTTTTTCTTCTAATGAAAAGTTAATTAAAAAAATTTATAGCTGGTTATTAGCCAGACACGTAGAAGATGAGATGGTAAAAGAATGTATGATAAGATGGGCACAGGATCTAAAGTCAGAAATTCAGTTAGAGGAATGGGAAAAACTATGGAAGGTTAATATAAAGATCACTAAGTCAATAGCATTTAAAGAGAATCTCTATAAAATGTTTTATAGGTGGTATTTAACACCTGATAAGCTGGCTAAAATGTATAAAATATCCGATGTATGTTGGAAATGTAACAAAGGACGGGGATCTTTTTTCCATATGTGGTGGGTGTGCAAGAGGGCTAAAAAATACTGGTGTATGGTACAAAAATTTATTTTACAAACTATGTTAATTAATCTTGAGTTAAAACCAGAGATTTTTTTATTATCTATGATACAACAAAATATTGGTGATAGCAAAAAAAATGTAATAATTCATTTTATCACAGCAGCTAGAATGTTGTATGCACAATTATGGAAGACAGACAATATTCCAGACAAAAATCAGTTAATTATGAAGGTGTTAAACTGCGCAGAAATGGACAAGATCTCGGCACTAATGAAACCAGAAGGATGCTATGAAGACTTCGAAGAAGGATGGCATGATTTCTACAAATTTTTAGACGACTATTACAAGACAATTAAGTTTCCTGTTTAATTTATGGGCTTCCCAAATCTTGAAGACACTCTCTTGGATCAATTTGTTGGGGGGGATCAGCAGCAAAAAAGCCCGAAGGTGCATTGTGGCAAAGGAAGATGTCACCCTTGCTTCCGCCTTGAAAGAGGCCACCGCCACAGAGAATTATGAGCAGGAAAAGCTCAATGCCAGTTGCAAGGCCACGAAGCTGCGGGTAGAGGCTGCCCATGCCATGGATCAACCAGAGGCTAGTCCAAGCCAGAGCCCAGTCCGGGGTGTCGAGTTGGTGTGTCAGGTTGATGCACGGCCCAAAGATCACTGAGGCGCTTGCCCAGGCTGTGGCGGAAACCATGAGCGGAAAAGCTGCCGTTTTCGTGATGCTACGTGCAGGGCATGCGGAAAGACAGAACACATCGCCAGGGTCTGTAGGTCAGTGGCAGCTGGAACAACGGGATCACCTAGATCAATGCGTCGCAGATCATCCTCCACGACTCATCTCCTGGACGACTGCAATTATCTCACAGAGATCAACGGAGAGACCGTGCAGTTTCCAGTGCAAGGCAAAACATCCGTCAGAGTGAAGATTGAAGGTCAACCGTGTGACATGGAGGTGGATTCCGGATCGGGATTCACCATTGCCTCAGACCAGACTGCAAGGGGGCTTTTCCCTGGGGGTAAGTTCCCCTCTCTGGAACCATTCCCAGCAACCTTGCAATCATACACGGCTGGCTGCATCCACATTCTAGGAATGTGTGCGGTGAGGGTACAATTCCGGGAGAAACAGGCCGTGCTTAAATTGGTGATTGCAAAGGGGAGTCGCCCCAGTCTCCTGGGTACTGACTGGTTTCCCGCCTTGGGACTGAGTATATCAGGGCTCCACTCAGTCCAAACGTCCCCAGAGTTGGGCAAGGCATTAGGCCAGGAATTTGCTGAACTCTTCAGTGGAAAACTGGGTTGTTATACAGGGCCTCCAATAGACTTTGAGCTGGACCCCAAGGTGGCCCCAATCCGACTCAAGCCAAGGCGAGTGCCATTTGCGCTGCAACCCAAGATTGAGGCGGAACTGGATAAATTGGTCAAACAGGGAGTTCTTTCACCTGTGGACTCTTCTAAGTGGAAGACTCCTATCGTCACACCCCTTAAGGCAAATGGGGAAGTGAGAATTTGTGCAGACTACAAATGCACTATCAACAAGGCACTCAGGGGAAATTCATACCCATTCCAGTCGTCCCACAGCTGTTGGCAAAACTAGCCGGGGGAAATTTTTTTTGCCAAACTTGACCTGGTACAAACGTACCAGCAGCTGCCAGTGACTCCGCAATCTGCGGAAGCACAGACTATTGTAACACACAAAGGGGCTTTCCGAGTAAACAGCTTACAGTTTGGAGTTTGTGTGGCCCCAGGGATTTTTCAAGGTCTAATGGAACATCTGTTAAGGGGTCTGCCAGGGGTCTTGCCATTTTTTGATGATGTTCTGATTGCTGGGAAAGACCCCCAGGAACTAGTTGGGCGTATCCATGCTGTGTTAATCAAATTTAAAGAGGTGGGGCTGCAGCTTAAAAAGGAAAAATGCAGTTTTGGGGTGCCATCTGTGGATTTCTTGGGGTTTAAAATTGATGCAACAGGCATCCACCCCACTGACTCTAAAATTAAAGCCATTACTGAGGCTCCACGCCCACAGAACAAGATGGAATTACAGTCATTTCTGGGACTTATTAACTTTTATCAATCATTCCTACCTCAGAAAGCTTCAATAGCGGAGCCGTTGCATAGACTATTGAAAAAAAGTGTGTGTGGCGTTGGGCTCAGGCACAGCAGAAGGCTTTTGACACCTTACGGGGCATGCTGACTAGCAGGAGCGTCCTTGCTCATTATGATGAGTCGAAACCTCTTGTCCTGGCATGTGATGCCTCTCAGTATGGGCTGGGAGCTGTGCTGAGACATAGGGAAGCGGATGGGTCAGAAAAGCCCATCTCATTCTATTCTCGTACGTTGTCGCCAACAGAGCGCAACTACGCACAAATTGACAAAGAAGCTCTGGCAATAGTGGCAGGGATTAAAAAGTTCCATGACTATTTATACAGTTGCCACTTCTTCCTTGAAACCAACCACAAGCCATTGTTAGGATTGTTCAACCCAAACAAGCAGATGCCGCAGATTCTCTCCCCCAGGATGTTACGATGGTCTTGGTCTATATTCCTGAATGGGTTCCAGTACACCCTGACCCCATGTTCCAGGGAAAAGGTTGTGCCACGCTGATGCGCTAAGTCGCTTGCCCCTTCCTGGTGTGAGCGATGCGGATCCTGCCCCGGCGGAACGAGTGATGATGCTGAAAACACTTCCGGGGCCCCTGTAACAGCCACTGAAATAGCTGAGAGAACGAGGAAAGATACCGCTCTCTCCTGTGTGCTCACTTGGGTGGGGAGGGGATGGCCAGGTGGCCCGCATGAAGAAAAATTTAGACCATATACAACAAGGCAACATGAGCTATCCCTGCATAAGGGCTGTCTCCTGTGGGGAGACAGGGTGATCATTCCAGCACCACTGAGAAACAGGGTTCTGGATACGCTTCACATGGGGCATCCGGGAATGGTCAGGATGAAGTCGCTAGCCCGGTGCTTGTGTGGTGGCCTGGGATGGACCAAGATGTTGAACAATGGGTACGGACATGCAAGGCATGTCAGGAAGTGCGCCTAGAAGTGGCCAGAGCACCAGTCCACTGGTGGGAGCAGACCCGGACTCCCTGGAGCCGGCTGCACTTAGATTTTGCTGGGCCATTCCAAGGAAAGGTTTTTTTGTTATCGTTGATGCGTATTCTAAATGGTTAGAGGTAGCTATGGTTCCCAGCATGTCGTCAGCTGCAGTCATCAAAGTGTTGAGACAGCTGTTTGCAACCCACGGGTTGCCCGAGACCATCGTGTCAGACAATGGAGCAGCCTTTGTATCCCAAGAATTCAGGACATTCTTGGCTGATAATTTCATAAGAGGGGTCACATCAGCTCCCTTTCACCCCTCCTCCAACGGGCAGGCTGAGCGCATGCTGCAGACAGCCAAAGAATCTATTGCACGCTTGATGGAGGGTGGCTGATCAACGCGCATTGCCCGAATGTTGTTTTTGCAGCATGCGACGCCGTGTACTACTACGGGCAAGTCGCCAGCAGAGCTGCTTCTAGGTAGAAGGCTGGTAATGGTGCTGGATTATATCCACCCAGACAAAATGCCAAACCGCAATGCTAGAGCACATCCACTGGCAGAGAGTGACTCTACAAGGTATTTTGCTCCTGAAGATTTGGTCTGGGTGAGAAATTATGCCAGAGGTCCCCTGTGGGTGCCAGGGGTGATCACCAGAGCGTCTGGGCCAGTTTCTTATTACATGACCATTGAGGATGGCAGGGTCTGGCATAGGCACATGGACCAACTGCGGCGCAGAGCGCTCAGTAGAGTGGGTACAGGAGTGGGGGGAATTGCAGTCTGAGAGTGACACTACCCCCATTAATGAGTCACAGCTGCAAGACCAGAGCAGAGATGCCCCAGAAATGCAGGTACCAGTGGCTTCCGCAAATGAATCTGTTCCTGCAAGTCCTCATGGTGCCGAGGAACAGATCAGGGACACTGAGTTGTCTAATACACCCTCCATGTCAGACGAAGCTATTACAGTAGACTCTCCACCACAGGCACGGCCTGCTCAAGCCCCTGCAACACCAGTAGTCAGGAGATCAATTAGAAGTCGCAGGGCCCCACAATATCTAAAGGATTACGTGTACTGTGCCCACCAGGGGGGAGGGGTGTTGTGTATTGATCTGTATTCCTATTATCTGTAATTGCTTATGTTGAAGTAACTGCCTTCCTGTTCCAAAGGGAACAGGCCTATTGGTTATTTCTAGTTGCTGCATTTGGATCCTCAATCTTATTGGTTTCCGCCAAAAGGCAGCTTTGTGATTGCTTGTAATTGTTCCCTTCAAAATGTATCTTTTCCTGTCCTGTCCTCGTTCCTATAAATGTAGCTCCCTCGCCCCAGTCCCCAGCCTTGTTCTCTCCCTGAATAAAGAGTTGTTACCATAGAAGCTGTCTCCAGCATACTATGTCACAGAGCTGAAATCACTTGCTGAAATCACTAAACCCCACACTTCTACAAAAAGATTGTCCCAGCAGTGAAAACTGATTAAGTTGTACTATTTCAAACCATCTATAGTGGTCTTTCTCAGGATATATGAGCTTAGACTACAATGTAGCTATGAAGTCAAGGACTAAAATCTTATGTTTAGTCTCCAAAAAGAGGTACATTTCGAACTTGTTCATTTAGTAGTACAGTATCTATCTTGATGTGTAGTGAGAGCGTGCATCCAGATCACACATCAGGCCTCCCTTCCCCCAAAAGTACCATCTTTCCCCATCTATACGATGTCCCATGTATAAGGCAAACCCCACTTTTCCAACCCCAAACTTACTTCCATGTAAAAGACAACCCTCATTTTTTAGTCTAACAATTTTAGACAGAATTATAGTCTTATACATGGGGAAATTCTGTAATGCCTGCTGTGACTATTCAGACTAATTCATCAGCATTGCCATGCATGTTGGCTATTTTAAACTAATTTAAGAATTAATAAAAGGCATGAAAAATGCAGTTGTGTGATCTAGCCCATTTAAAAAAATCAACACTAGATATATATGACCTATAAAAACAAAGCAGCCACATGGGAAGAAAGCACATATATACTAATATATCGGAACAGAATGGGTCAGGCGACTGAGCTATGTATGAGAAAAATATCTACACCTTTTCCATTCTTAAATTGAGGGACATTAAAACTCCAGCTGTATGGCAGATCCATTATCTGCATGGCAGCTCAGTATAATTTGTAAAAATAATTGGAACAATTAAAACGCTATGTGACGTCAATGGATTTTAATATTATTTGTGCTTTGTTTGAAATAATGCTTTGTTTACACTCTTCTTTTATGTTATTGTATTGTTTTGAATTCACCGTTCCTTCGAGGGCCCTGGGGGGCAGAGACAAAATTCATAAATGTTTTGAATGAAGTAAGGACAACATCACTACACAAATATATTGGCAATTACCATGTCCATTAAAATATCTAGATAGTTTTTTCACATCAAGATGCAAAGATGGATGCTCCCCCCCCCCCGGCTTACTTGGAGCTCATCTGTTCATATGTGTGAGTGCTTAGAAAGTGGCTTATTCTCCTAAGCGTTAATGAAAAAGTTTTCCCTCCTATGGCTAATTAAATTTCACTTTTGCCCAAACTGAAAATAGTGCCCTAGAAAATACTGGTATATATTGTAAGGCTGTCAATAAACACGGGCAGTTAAATTCATATTTGTTTTACCTAGAAACAAAAGACCATACTGGCATATTATCAAGGTTGACGTTAATGGATGAGAGATCACAAAGGCTGCGAGAAATGCAGGCACACAACAGCTGCAAACACAACAGCCGGAAAGTAAGATAAATACAGGTAATTTCAAACACTGCCAGACAGCTGGCCTGTGTGGCTGAAAGAGTCAGCAAGCTAAGTAAGTGCGTCAGTGGCTACCATAATAAGTCATCAACAAATAAATGCCAGATGGGGTTTCCTAGTGGCAGACATCACCTTAATGGATGCTCCAGACCAGTGCATTTCATGTTGTGTAAATGACATTTGGAAAAATGCAGTTTGGCAGCACCATAAATAGAACAAGGCAACGAAAGCAGTCCACTGGAGAGGCCCTACAATTAAGCATCAGCTGATTATATTTAGTCATCATCCCACAACATTTCTACTGATAGCATGAAATATCTCCATCTGCAGGAATCAATTGGCCAAGGGCTCGGCTGGCTTAAAAGGACATTCCAATACTGAAAAAAATAAATCAGAAAAGATAAAAGGGAGGCAAAAGAAGACTATTTGATATAGGGTGCAGCAGATATTAAATATTAAAAAGACATCTCAGCTTGACAATTGTGAATCTGTACTGTGATAGATGCGTACAAATACACATAATCAGTTCATTTTATTATGGACTGACAGGATATAAAATAGAAATTAACGCACCATAGTGTAAGAATATTGTGAATCTGTAAGTGAAAGAGACTGGGACGTATAATTAAAAACAAAACGACATGACACCCATTACAATGTTATGGCTTAATTCACTAGACTGTTCCATTGTTCCAGCAGGAAGTGTATGGCACCTGCGGTTCTGCACGGATGAAGCACAACAACCTGGCATGAAGTGATCTGTGCCCATCTCTAAACTGTAACCAGAGAGTCACAGACCATAGGGCGTATTACAATATAATCACTCCTTCGGTTTCAGACTCAGATTTCAACTCCCTCACTCCATCCGGTTTCCCTCTTCTGATTTTATTGTCAAGTTTGCATTCGTACATCTGAGAGCTGTGTAGTCATACTCATTAGTGCCTTTGATTAAGGGCCCCTATTTCCACAGCTCGATTAGCTGTTTCTGCCATTCCTGTGAATTCTTCATCTGCGCAGGGGTTTATCTTGTCAGCCTACTCATGTCTGAGTCACTTGATTTTCTGCACAGCTTCAGACCCAGAGATATACTACCTGTAGAGTTTTGTTGTTTGTTTGTTTGTTTGTTTTTTGCCTTGACCAGACAGATTGTTCTACTAGGGAGCGTGCCTGCCTGCAATTTTTTGCCCCAGAGTTATCATTGGAATTGACCTGTCTACCAAATATTAACAATTAAATTCTGCAAGCCATTACTTGGATTGAAGTGAGCATTTGGACTTCTTTGCTTGTTTTCGGTCAGGAAAAGTGGCATCCGCTTTTCTGAGACCACACAAAATCCACTGTTTATTTGGGCGGTGTCACAGCAGTGTGCATTGCTAGTGATGAAGAAAGATTCAGCGGCCAACCCAGTCGGCTTTTGTTGTGCACAAGAAAGGGAAACGGCTTGTCCTTCATCTCAGACAGCAAAATGACTTGGGACAGCATTGCCAGCCCCGAAAAGCAGGACAGGATCTTCTACCACTTGCATCAGCAAAGTCAAAGGGGTTTTGCCCTTGGCCATGGCATCTCAATTGCTTTAACCTCCATGCTTTAATTTAAAAAAAATAGTTTCCACCTCCCCTGATTGAGTGTTCCTCTCCTAAATTAGATGGAGAATTTAGCCCAGTTGTTCTTGGAGAGATATAGATCAGTCCTTGGGGAGGGGGGGGACAACAGAGAACTTTAGAATTTTGGTGCAGTTCCATTTATTTATTTATTTATTTATTTATTTATTTATTATTTATTTATTTTAATACTTATATATACCGCCTGTCTTCCAGAGGAACTCCGGGCGGTTTACAGCAAGAATACAAACAATGGAAACAATGGAAACAATGACAATAATAATAAGCTAAAAATCATAATAAACCATCATTATAAACCTACAAGGAAAAAAAGGTAATAATAGTTGACATGATTGTGGGGCAAGGGGAAAAAAAATTAACTGTCAACAAATGCCTCACAAAAAAGCCAGGTTTTTAAGGCTTTTTTAAAGGCAGACAGGGACTGTGCAAAGCGCAACTCACTCGGGAGATGGTTCCAAAGAGCAGGGTCAGCCACAGAGAAGGCTTGGTTACGGGTCACAGTTTTCCGACCCTCTCTGGGCGTGGCCATCTGTAGTGAGAGTGCCCGCGGCATTCTGGTAGGTCGGGCCTCCGTTGATCTTTGGGAGATTCGCTCTGCCAGGTATTCCGGTCCCAAGCCGTGGAGGGTTTTATAGTGGACCCTCGTATAACAAACAGTTTATATAACATAAAATCTGTACAACATAAAAAATTCCAGAGATAGGGGAAATCTGCTTAACAGAATCATCTATGGGGCGAATCCGTACAACATACAAATGGTTGCGATTAGGGAGTACTCTGTTTTCAATGCATTCCTATGGGAAATTTGTATAAAGGAAAATGTGCTTAACATTTCATTTGGAACGAATTAATTCCTTTATACAAGGTACCACTGTATTTGCTTTTGGTGTAGTTCTGTCCTCTTTACTTGCCCCTTGATACTAGCCCGCTGCACAATGTGACATATCACCCTTTGCCTGACTACAGCTGTACTGTAAATAATAACTAACAAACACGCACAGAGAGAAAAACAGAAACATCCAGAAATGTTGTGGCTTCATATTTATCCACTAATTCTACCTAGTGCACTCATCCTTTTCCCAGAAATCATTACTCATTATGATGACTTAAAACTAAAGGCAGGTTCCCTGTATTCTCATGCAGGGATAAAGAAAATCCCACCAGCAGTATCACACTGATGATGATTAAGCAGCATCCTCCACTGGGATAAATCACCACTTATTTTAAGCACATTTTGGGCGGTGTGCTCATGCCATACAAAAGTGCAAGAGTAACATTTTACATGTTGTGCGGCAGGGTTTAATGCTGCTATAACCTGAAGAATCCAAGAGCCAAGCAGGAGAGAACGGTTGATAATTAACCATCCCCTCTAACCGCTCCGTGCAAACCTCGGGAATTTTGCAGGGTAAATCTCCAAACACTCGTCTGTTGTAAGACTTAATATGCTGAATGCTGGTCGATTGAATACGAACACTGAGATCTTTCATGAAGGGTCCATTTCCATCCACATAGGGCTGAAGGCACAGAATACTGCATCCCACTGCATGCTTTGTGCCGAACAACAGTGAGCAAAGTCTAATCCTAAGTACAGTCATTGAACACGGCATATACAGTATACTAAGGACATAACTTGCAGCTGCCACAACTCTTAGGATGGAGGCTTTAGGTGTTATTAGCAGGGTGGGGAATTCTGTGATTTAAGGTGACACTACAGCAGCTCCCCTCATGACTGCTGGCCAGGAGGATTTTTTCAGCTTTCTCTGGCTCCTTCCCGTCTGCATTGATGCCTTAATGTTATCACATATCTTACAGTATCACATGCTAAGAAACAATGGATAGACACAAGGACATGCAAGGAAAGATGACCAGGATGGAAATGAATCTGGTAGAACAGTGAAGGCAATGTGAAGAAGGGGGAAAGAGCTAGAGAACAAAAAGGAGGTGAGATTCAATAACTCATTGTGAGATGTGCAATCTCCAGGCTTAAAACCAGGGTACTTCAAGGGCCAGATGCAGGGGAGTGGTATCAGGAGACAGATACAGTTATCTAGTCTCGTGCGCTCCCAGATGCATCTGGTGGGGCCACTGTGAGATACAAGAAGCTGGACTAAATGGGCCTTTGGCCTAATCCAGCATGGCTCTTCTTATGTTCTTATGATCTTATGAGACATTTGCAGTAGAGTGAATAAAAACATTTCTTTACTTGTGGTTACTTGAAGTTACCAACTTGTTTGTGCTGCTTTCTTCCCTCTACAGTAGGAACCATCTCGGAGGAGATCCCACATATCCTGAGAGAAATAGCTTGGTGGTCCTGGTGCACTGTGCAGCCTTGCAGAGGAAAATGAGATGCATGTTTATTAAGTATGGGCTGTCTAGAAAGAACTGCTGCAGAAAGGCAGTGGGAAGCAAACCTAACCAAATACTCCTGTTCTGGTTATCAGGGGGTATATTGCATTCACACCATGACTAAGGAAGTTTGTGGTATATCTTCCCTCTCAAGATCTGTGTGACTGGAGTTGTCTGCAGAGGTTGTCCTGAGGCAGTGCCTTTTAAGACTTGAAATAGCCCGCAATGTTTGAGTGATGCAACAGCACATTGTGAGGAGAAAAGATGACTCACACCAACCCCTTCTGTACAGTTGAGAGGGGTGTAAATCTAATCAACCATTATGTAATAAATAGTGTGCAGATTCTTGACGTAGGGTGGCACTGCCAGGCTTGAGGGTGCCCTGGGGGAGATACTTTCTGTTTCCTGCCCTGCTGCTCTGTTATCATCCTCTTAGCTGTTCTGATCTCTTGTTTACTCCCGGCCTTTGCAGCACATCCAGGGCTTACTCCATCTCTTCCGGTGGAACCCCCACATGGCAGCCACCATTGCTGGGTCCCCCTCCAGCCTTGTCAGTACGCCGGCATCAACGTGGGACCCTGGTAAGTCAGGGTCCCATCCATCTTAGCTGTTCCTCAGATCCAAAATACTATTTTCTTTTTTTTTTTTTTTCAAGCAAAGGTTCACGTTGTCACAAGGGCAGCAACATACTACTATGCTGGACTTGCGTCAGGTAGTAGTATGAGGTGTGTAAGATGTCATTAGCATTGTGCCACGTTAAGGCACCCGACAGTCATGGCTGTGAACATTTAGTGGACGTTCAAGGGTGTGACTTTTTGTGACCAGATTAAGAGTTGGACACAACAAAAACGAAATGCAAAGAACTGCTAACTTGTTGGCATGACATGAAAGAATGAGAGATTGAGAGAGAGAAGGGCTCAGCCTTTGTACTGTGTGCTCAGATCCAGAGGAAGAAAGAAAAAAGAAAGAAAAAAAAGGAACACAAACAACCTGCCCCTTCTGCAGACACATACACCCCCCTAACAGTCCATAGAAACTAAAAATAGTCAGACACCTGCTTATCAATCAAAGATACGGTGGGCTTTCAAAGGATAAGATGAGGGGGAAAAATAGAGTCAACCATAATAGTAGGGAGTACCCGCAGAGGTAAGTGGCTGTGATAATCCAGGAGGCTTCCAATTTACAGTAGTTCCTCACAGGATGGCATTGTTTTATAACCTCCTGTTATGATTACGGAAATGCAGTAGATGAAATAAAGCAGCTAACAATTATTATAAATGACAAAACACGGTACTTTTAAGATGCTGTTGTGCCAGATTATTCCTCCATATGAGAGAACTTCATTAACATTTTAAATTGTGGCTTATGCCACCTTAAAGCGAAAGGAACTGATGCTATCTCCGACAACTTTAGCAAAAACTGAGAGGGACTCATCTGACCTGCCATAAGAACCCGTTACACCAGTTCTTTTCATGTTTTCTCTGTTGTAAAAATACATTTATTGTTGTGTTCATGTACACATGCAGGAACATTCATGTTGTTTTTAACTGTATTGCGCCATTTTTTTCTATTTGAATCTTTTTAGCAGTCACACTGCTCTTTAATTTTGTATTGATCTGTTTTCTCTGTTTCTTGGGGTACCTCCCTTATGATGAAAGGCTACAGCATTTGAGACTCTTTAGTCTGGAAAAAACCCTCCTCCTGTCCTTCCTATTTTATTACCAAATCTGGTATATCAATGCAGAAATACAGTAGGAAGCTTCTTTCCTCCTCCTGTTTCTCTTTCCCTCCACCCTTTGTATCTTCCCTTTACTTTCTGAACAACATCTGGAGGAGTGGGTTTTGAAAGACTTGCAGAGTATTGTGAAAAGCAGGATTAACTAAACACAACACAATTCTTTTTTTTAATTTTTTTTATTTATAAAAGAACAGATAAAACAGCAAAATAACGTAAGAATAAAAAATAACAAAACAACAGTATACAAAAATATAACAATATACAGACATAAACCCAGTGCAACACCCCCCCCCTCGGGACTTAAACAAGATTACAACATGGTATTGACCAGCCCGTTTCTCTCCAGAAGTGCATTGAGTCTTCTCCAGGTGTATACCCCTTGCCTTTTTGAAATACATATACCAATAATTTATCCCATATTCCATTAAAATCGTTAGATTTGCTCAGCCCTTTCCTAATTTTAATTTCACAGGTCAATTTATCATTAATAGCTAAATTCCATAACTCCTTATACCATTCTTCCATTACTGATTGATTATTAGATTTCCAATATTTGGCAAACATCAGCCTTGTGGTCGTAACCATTATAATTACCAATTTGCCCTCCTCTTTCTTCGGTTGAATATCTGTAACTATGTTTAACAGTGCCAACTGGGGGGGACATTGGAATCTTTTTCCCTAGTATTTCTTGCATTTCATTGAAAACCAAATTTCATTCCAATTTCCTTTTTTCACATGTCCAGCACATATGTAAATATGTCCCTTTCTCTTTTTTACATCTCCAACAAATAGGAGATATTTCTTTATTTATTATATTTAACTTTGCGGGTGTTATATACCATCTCCAATATACTTTATAACAATTTTCTTTAACTCTCACTGACATATTTTTCACTATTCTTTTCTTCCACAATTTCCCCCAATCTTCCTTTTTTATCTCTTTGTTAATGTCTTCTTGCCAAATCTCTCTTAACTTATTATTTTTTCATTATCTTCCTGAATTAATATTTTATATATCTCACTTACAATTCCTTTCCTCTGTTCTTTATTTTCAGTTTCATTTCTTCTATCTATAATTTCTTCAAATCTGGTCAATTTTCTACTCTCTCCTACTTTAGTTATCCATTCTTTAGTCCATTTTTCCAGTTGTATAATGTTCAGCCAGGAAATATTTCCTCCCAATTTCTCCTTTATGCTTTGTCTATTCTGCATTTACTTTCACCATTCCCGCAAGTATATAACTTTTTTTATCATGCAGTAGCATGTTTAACTTCTCTTTTAAATTTTCTGGGAAATCCTTTATTTCTGTTATTCATATCAAGGGTGAAACCAATGGGCTTAAAGTCTCCCTAAAATTCCTCCAACATTCCATAGTATTTTCAAGAATGGATTACTTATCTTTTTCACCTGAACGTTAACATCCTCCTTAAAAAATATTCTCTTTTGATTTAATTTCTAAGTCTCTCCAAATTAGGTTATCATTCCCTATTATTAAATCTGGAATATGTCTTAATTGATTGGCTATGTAATATAGCTTAATGTTAGGTAACCCTAAACCACTTTCTTTTTGTCGTATATACCATAACCTCTTATTGATCCTAGCTTTTTTATTGCAGTTGCAAAACATATTAATTTTTCCCTGAATCCCTTTAAGTTCACTTTCATCCCATTTTATAGGTAACATCCAGAATAGGAAATTTAGTTTGGGAATAATTTTCATTTCACATACTGAAATCCTTCCAAACCAAGAAATCCTTAGTTTTTGATACTCTTTTATTTGTTCGGTAATCTCTTTCTTAACTTTCTCAGCATTTATTTTAAACATATCTTGTAAGCTCCATGCTAATTTTATCCCCAAATAATTAATGCTATTTACTAATTTACCTTTAAATACTTCCCTAAACAACTTTTTCTCTTCTTCACTGTAATTTAACAACATGCATTCAGATTTGTTCGAATTAACCTTTAATCCTGTTACTGCCTCAAACCCCTTTAAATGCTTCTGTAATTTATAAATATTAATCAATGGATTTTTAATTATTAATAATGTATCATCAGCAAATAAGTTAATTTTATTTGATTACCCCTCTTCAACCTCTTCTAGTTCTTTATCCTTCCTTATTACATTAGCCAGCATTTCCATTATAAGTATAAACAAAACTGGAGATAATGGGCAACCTTGTCTAGTTCCTCGGCCCAGGGTAACAGTTTCTGTTATTCCATCATTCACTAATATTCTAGACTTATTATTAGAATAGAGTTGATTTATTATATTGCTAAATTGAGTGCTAAAACCTAACTGATTAATTAAAATCTTTAATGTACTCCATTCTACCGTATCAAAAGCTTTAAAAATATCTAATGAAATTACTCCTACCTTCCGTTTTTTACTATTTGCTAAATACATGTTATTCATAACTCTTCTAACCAAATCTGCCATATGTCTACCTTTAACAAAACCATTCTGATCATTATTTATATATTTCCCTACAAAACTATTTAATCTATTGGCCATGATTGCTGTGAATATTTTTGCGTCTTGATTAATCAATGAAATTGGTCTATATGAATCCATAAATGTTGGATCTTTATTCGGTTTTAAAATCAGTACTATTATTGATTCTTTCCAAGACTGTGGAATTCCCCCTCCTTCAATAATATTATTAAATAATTCTTTCATTTTAGGTATTATTAATTTCTTCTTCCTATTCCATCAGTTCCCGATGTTTTACCTATCTTCAATTTATTTATAATTCTCTCTGTCTCTTCATCTGTTGTTAACTGATCCATCATTACACTATCTTCATTTTGAATTTTTATTATGGTATTTCCCTTACAAACTCATAAATTCTACTTATAGATGGTTGTTACTTGTATAAAGATTCTTATAATACTCTTGAAATGCCTCTAGCTTTTCTTTCATTTTATTACATCTTTTACCCCTTTGATCCTGTATTACCCATATCATTTTTTTATTCTTCTTAATTTGCGTCATTCTTGCTAGCAACTTGGAGTTTCTATTATTATGCTCATAATATTCTCTCTTTAAGTACATTAAATTTCGTTGCACTCTTTCTAAATGAATTCCTTCCAATTCCCTCCTTTTAGCTTGTAACTCCAATAACGCTCTATTATCTCTAGTTGAAATAAATATAGTTTCTAATTTTTTAATATCATTTTCCAAATCTTGAATTTTTTTGAATGCAATTTGCTTTAAAATATAGGCCTCTTTCCATGCATAGCCTTCATTGTGTCCCAAATCATGCTTGTTTCTCCTCCCCCTGCCTCATTTATCTTCCAAGTTTCTTCCAAATTTTTATGCATTTTATCTATTATCAACTTATGTAAATAAATCCTTTCGTCCACCTTCCATCTTTTTGCTTCTCTATAATCAGACCCTGGGATAAATTCCATGTTTACCATAGCATGATCTGAAATTTGTATTAAATCTATCTCTAAATTATTTATTCTGGATAATAGATCATTAGATGCAAATATGTAATCTATTCTAGAGTAAGATTTATGTACAGGGGAATAAAAGGAATATTTTCTCTCATCTCCTCTTAATTCCCTCCAAACATCTTTAAAGTCTATTTTTTTAATAAGTTTATCCAGTATTGTTTGAACTCCACTTGTTTCTGCTTTCGAACTTTTGGACCTGTCTTTGCTAATATCCATAACCAAATTAAAGTCTCCTTCCATTATAACATATCCTTTCCTTATCTTATCTAATTTCTCCAAGGCATTCCTCAGAAAAGTTTCTTGATTGTCATTTGGCGCATACAAGTTCACAAGGGTGCAATTTTCTCCTTTTAATTTCCCTTGAATTATCAACACCCTACCTTGGTCATCTCTATCCACTTTAAAGATTTCAAATTCTGTTCTTTTGGAAATCAATATAGCTACCCCTCTTGACTTAGATGTGCCAAATGATTTTTCATACACATCAACCCATTTACACTTAAGTTCATTCATCCCATCCTTATTCTGATGAGTTTCTTGTAAAAAAACAATGTCAGCCTGAGTTTTGTTCAATTTTGCATGAACTTTAGCCCTCTTAATATCAGAACCTAGGCCTTTCACATTCCAAGATGTTATCTTAAGTTTTTTTAACCATTATATAGAGTTAATTTAAAAGTTAACAATCCCGAGTTAGGTGCAGATAAACAAATAAGGAAAACAAAGAAAAAACAAAGACATACCATCACCCCCTTCCCTTTATCCCTTCTTCCCCACATCCCCAGCAAAGTCCCAACACATTTATATTTTGATCTCCCCCTCTTCGCTCCGATGTCTTCTTCGGTCAATGAGTCCGCCGACTCCCGGGGTGGCAGTGTCCAGCATCCTGGCCATGATCTTAATAATGCTGTCGGTCATATACATTGTTATTAAATGTAACTTTAATACTGCATCATACATTCCATATACATATACATTCAGAGCTATACAGTGAAACCTTGACTTACATCATTAATCCGTTCCAGTGGTCTAGACTTAAGTCAAACATGACTTAAGTCAAACGAACGTTTCCCATAGAAAGTAATGGGAAAGTGGATTAATCCGTAACAGATGATGAAAAAGACCCCCCGAAAACAGCAATTTAACACAATTCTGGGGATGTAAATGAAATGTCTCTTCAAAGAGAGGAGGAGGCAGTGGAATTATAGTCCACAAATTATACGCCTCCACTTTTTAATATTCATAGAAACAATGTCTAACATTTAAGTTGTACTGATTTTTAACCTGACGTTCCAAGTTCTGAACAACTCTATGCTTACCATTAGAGTCCCACAACTTTACAGCTCCCCAACTAAAACGCTTCCATTGTGGACCAGACCTCTGCAGCCAGATTTTTTTACAAGACTGAGCCGACTGTCTAACCAGCGAGGCCTGCCCTGAGCTCCCGGCCCTTCTTCTCCTCCGGCAGCAGCGGCGGCTTCAGTGAGGCTGAGGACCAGCTCCAGGTGCTCTGAGATGGTCTCGCCGAAGCCGCCGCTGCCAGAGGAGGGGAAGAAGGCAGGAGCAGTTTGGAGGCGGCAGCCACAATGCTGGGTTGTGGCTGCCACCCAATTCTGGTGCTTTGCGCTGGGGCTCCGAGATGTAAGTCAAAGCCTGCGACTCAAGTCAAACAGGCCCCTTCTTGCTGCAAGTCAAATATGATGCAAGTCAAGCAGTATGTAAGTCAAGGTTCCACTGTATACAATCCATAGTGGTCTTACCTAATCTAACATAGTTATCTACTTGGGGATTACTCCATTATTACTGGGAAATAATATTCCCAAATAATAAGCAACTTCCATTATTTCTGGACCCTACCCCTTAGAAAAAACAAGCAAGCAAACAAACAGCTAAAACAGTTTTACCAGATAGTCTCCCTTTAATACCCCCAACACATTAATCAAATGATTCTGGTTCAATGATTATATTCTATGCAGTTATCAACTGTTTCTACCAGACATCCCCCTTAAGAGTTAATACCTCCATGAGGAGGGATATACTCACAAATGCTGAATTAGTTGAATCTTTACCCCTTAAATTCATCCACTGTATCCAATATTTTTTCAACTTGACTCCCCATACTATATTCTTATCCTCCCCCTATACTACTCATCAATGTGGTCCCACATTTTCACTTATATATTCTCACATGAATGTATAAAAGCCTACTAACCCCCTCAGAGGGAAAAAAAGACCCACAGACCCTCTAACTCTTCTTATTTTGTCTTCTTTGATGCTTTACCAACTCTCTGCTCTTTGGGTCTTGCCCCTGCCAGTTCAATTCTTTCTTCCAGTTCTGTTAACTCCAGAACCTGTAATCCTTCCCGTTCACCCTCTGATGACTCTTCTCCACTCATCTTCTCCATACATGACTCCCACTCTTCCTTTGTGACAATCCCCTGGTCTCTCAGTATGTTCCAAGCCTCTTGAACTGTTTTCGCTTTGTATGTCTTACCCTTGTAGACAATTTTAAAAAAAAACTGGGTATCCCCAATGATAGCGAATGTTCTTGGACTTCAATATTGATGTTACTTGATTCAGTTCTCTTTGAAAATTCATCGTAAGGTGAGAAAAATCAGAAAAGACTTGAATATTATGTTGCAAAATGTTTAAATTCTCTGGCTTCTCTCTTAAGGCATTCATTACTTCCTGCTTTTTCTTGAAATTTGCAAATCTCACCAAGACATGCCTTGGGACAGCTCTATTTCTTGGGCCCACTCTATGCACTCTTTCTAAATCATAATGATCAAGAGGAGTATTAGACACTACCTTCTTAAGCCAGTCCAAGATTTTTTGCTGCAAGTTTTTCTTATCCGCACCCAGATCCGGCAAACCTTTCACTCTAATATTATTTCATCTTGAAAAATCTTGTTGCTGTATCATTTGTTCTCTTAGATCAGAAATTGCCATCCCTTGATCCAATATTTTTCCTGAGTAATATTTAAGTTGCCTCTGGGTATTTTCAACCGCTGCTTCCATTTTCTTAAGGTCCATCTCCACACTGTTTGCCAGTTTTTAATAATCCTTTTGTAAGTCCACAATTCTAGCATCCATTCCTTCAACTCTTTTATCAAGGGCAAGAACATTCTGATTCATCTTCCCCAAGGATTGAGAAAAGGACTGTTCCATGGCAGCCATTCGTTGTTCTAGACCACCCATCTTGGTTTCCAGGCCACCAACCATGTCAGCAACTTTGCCTGTGTTGGAATCCAGTTGTTTAAGGTTGGAAATGATTTCTGTCAATGCTTGTTGAACATCCATATTGGGAGAAGATTGTTGTTGTTGGTACTGCTGTTGTTGTTGTTGAGAGGCCTCTAAGCGTACCATTCTTCCAAAGGTTTTATTACTTGAACCAGGTTTTTCTTTTTCCTCTTTCCTCAGCCAAGTACGTTGAGTATGCCCTTTGAACCCTTTACGCATAAGGCCTCAGCAAAAACCTTATTCACTGTTGTTAATCAGAGAAGAAGAATGGAAAGGTCTCAGTGGGAAATGGAAGAATAATACAAACTTCCAACAGTTCTATGTTCATTTCTTTAATCACCAACAGGTGGAGCACTTCTTGATGCAGTACCCAGCTACTGTATATTCTTAACTGCTCCAGATGCCATATTTAAGGAAAAATAAATTGTAATTTAAAATCCCTTCAGAGTCCTCCAGTTCTTTAAGATGCTTTACTCCTTATATTTTTTCTTATTAATATATATGGCAATCACATTCCCAGTGGTATTTCAGTTCAAAACAAAAGGAGAAACAAAAAGAATCCAGCTTCAGAAGTCAGATCTAAGCCGCGTCCACTGCTGTTATGTGGCTCTGCTTAAAAGCTCATAAAAAGCTCATAAATTGTCTAAAAACAAGCCTCTATCAGATAAGCTTCTGAAGCGGTCCGGTGTTTCAGCAAAAAAAAGATCTCCAGACTGGGTTAATTAATTGCTTTTCCCAGGCTTTCGACAGAGACTTTTTACTTTGGGTTTTAACACTTAACAGAGGAATGCGGCCAAATGAGTTTGTCTCATAAATCTGCCAAGCTGAGTCTCTCGGAGGAAACTGCACTTAATTAAAATGTTTTCTTATTCACGCAGCTGTATCTCTGAAGATTTCATGTTGTTTAATTGTTCTGAAGCAGTTCAATAAACTCCCGACAGCTGGACCACCGGAATCAGCATCTGGCTGCAGCCATTTCCCAGACCACACCCCCCAAACACAACACAATTCAAAGCAGGAAATCTCAAGCCCTCTGTCAATTGCTGGCAGCAGGTGGGGGGCAGTCTGTCTCCTTCTGAGCAATGTATACATTTTTGGGTTTTGGCAGCAGCAAGGCAACTGGTGCTTCCAGTGAATCCTAATACTTATTTGTCAATATACTTTTAAAAAACCCAATTTTTAAAAAGGATACAAACACAACAGCAATGAAGTGGCCACAGCATCAAGAAAACTGACTCATTGCAAAGGAAATAAACTGACAACAACATTCTCACATGCTGAAGCAATAAGGGAAAAAGCAATTCATTACCAATACAAAACAACTCTCCCGGTGAGGTGAAAATAAACCAGAAATACACCACTGGTTAGGAAAATGAGTCGATGTTAGCCATGCATCATGTGCTTGGAAATTTATGAAATAAAATTTTAAAAGTGCCCATATAGGTATAATGTGATTCTTTTACCAAGTATGATTAGGCCCTGACTTGAGAGCATTTTCTTTCTTTCTTTCTTTCTTTCTTTCTTTCTTTCTTTCTTTCTTTCTTTCTTTCTTTCTTTCTTTCTTTCTTTCTTTCTTTCTTTCATTCATTCGATTGAAAATAAAACAGCCAACATTATAATGCCACTGTACAAAATGATAGTAAGGCCACACCTGGAGTATTGCATAAGTTCTGGTCATTGCATGTCAAAAAGACATACAGTAGTAGAACTGGAAAAGAGTGACTAAATGATTACTGGGCTGAGGCACCTCTCTTATGAGGAAAGGCTACAGCATTTGGGGCTCTTTAGTCTTGAAAAAGGCACCTGAGGGGAGATATGATTGAGACGTACAAAATAATGCAGGGCATGAATAAAGTGGAAAGGGGGCACTCTTCTCCCTCTCACAAAATACCAAAATTAGGGGACATACATTCAAATTGAGGGTTGGGAGAGTAGGAACAGACAAAAGAAAATACAGTGGCACCTCTTAAGACAAATGCCTCATAAGACAAAAAACTCATGGGGGAAAAAAGAATTTCAGCAATAGGCATGCGTTGCATGGCAAAAATGCAGGAAGGAAAACACAAACAGCACAGTTATGGTGTAGCTTCCTGATCAGGATGTCTACAGAGGCCAGCAGGAGAGTTGTGGTCTTCTTGAGTGCAGTTTATGTACCTGCATTTGTATAGCACAGTGGATTTTAAGTTATTGCAGCATATCCAATGTTGTGTCATGGCCATGCAGGCAGGACTTGAGGTTGGTTCTATCATTTGGCAGAATGAGACAATGTGTCAGGCAGTAGATGCTGCAAGACAGATGGCTGAAAACTGGAGGCAAAAGGACAGAGCTGAGCAGGTCATGTCCTGTGGCTCCTAAAGTAGACTTCTGTCCCACAGAAGGAGGGAAAGAGCTGGCAGGCATCTCTCTGTTTTACCTCTTCTGGTCCTCAGCTGCTTTTGTTCTGGCTGCGTAGGGAGCAGAAGAGTAGCCAGGCATTCATCCGTCATGCCTCTTCCTCCAACAATACTTGTTTGGAGTTGGGCTGAGTCATAGATCAACGGTGTAAAATCAGTGTTAACACAGGTGTAACAAGAGTTTGTTGCTAAAGATGGGAAGGACTAGGAGTGCAATGTTTGCACAGCTTGCTAAGACATAGAGTTATCTTCTAGCTTATTTTCGGGTATTTAACTAGTTATCTTCTGCAACAGGGACTTGCTTCGTTGGTGTATCTTGACAGCAATTAGCAGCGTAGGAAGATACCAGAGGGATACCAGTCTATGATGTCTCTCACCAAAGGTCAGCTACCAATGCAAATGAAAAGACAATTCTCAACACCCCCCATCAATGCAGTACTCCAACCAACATGGAAAAATGTGGGAATGTTGCTGTCCTTAGCATTCACATTGATGAACAATGGAGTCAATGATCTGTTGGGGCTCTGGTACTGATTCACAGTCCAGAGACTGCACCAGCAGCGAGACTTTACTCCAGCCGCACACACGAAGAACCAGCCTCAAACTTGGGTGTCTTTTACAATATATGCAGGATACATACCAACATAGCTTCTAGCCTTGTCACAGCATACATTGAAAGAGAGGTTGAGAGAGAGATAGGAAGTGGTAGAGAAATATTGAGATGTTGAGATAATGAGTACAGAGACTGTAGGACTTACAGTATATATTACCATCCACCAATCACATTGCTATACACAGGTGATAGCTTAACTACTTTCTATTATAGTCTTCAGGTGTGTCCTTCTTGCTGTTTCCTTGCAGAACAAATTCAACTCTTTACAGATACCAACATGATCAAACTGCCATTAAAGTGCGTAGTGGTTATGCAGAGATCATAGTTTGCGGTATTAGGTCTGAAAATCAGTTTGTTGATGTTAAATGTTACAAAAAGGGAAACTGGGTTGACAGTGGGAATTTATACAGAATGACATGTTAACAGGCTCTATCACATGTCCTTTAAAATGCTGATTAAATTTCAAGATAAAGTATTTCCAAAAATATTGTCCCCACAGCCACCGGGCTTTTAAAAAAAGTGGTTATGCCCCCTCTAGCAAGTTTTCCATGACCTACTGGAGAAGTTGGGAATTTTTTGCTTTGGTAAAAAATACGAGCTAGAAGTCCATGGGAGCTTGCATATGATCCAGTTTTCTGCTAGGCCCAACCAGCTCATCCTGGCACTTTTATTTATTTTTTCTAAATTTCTCCTCCCCCAGCACTGATCAGCTTGCCTTTGGGTTGTCAGCGCTGTTTTTGTTTGTTTTCATTTTTTCCCTAGCCTCACCAGCTCCTGGGGCTGGTTGCGTTTTCAATTTTTTAAAATTTCCCCTCCCCCCAGCACTGATCAGCTGGCCTTTGGGCTGTCAGCGCTGGTTTTTGTTATTATTTTTCTTTTTTCCTAGCACCACCTGCTGGCCATGGGGCTGAACGGTGCTTTTTTAAAAAAAAACTTTGTACGTGGGGATGGAGGTCTTGTTCAGGTACGGGTGAATCTGGGCAATCAGCCAGAGATAGTAAAAGACTGACTTGGAAACGGCTGCCACCTGCCAGGGACAAAGCTGGATTCAAGATAACACCCACACTCCTCACTCTATCCACCAGCTGAAGAGAAGACCCAGCCAGCCTGGGGAGATGGCCACCAATAGGGGGCACCCCGAAGAACAGAACCTCAGTCTTGTCCGGGTTGAGCCTGAGCCTGTTTGTCCTGGTCCATTCCATGACTGCATCCAGGCAGCGATCAAGGGTCTGGACTGCCTTCACTACAGAGGTGGAAAAGAAGAGAGAGAGAGTTGTGTGTCATCAACATACTGATGACAGCTAACCTCATATCTCCTAGTGACCTCTGCCAATGGCCTCATATAGATGTTAAATAGCATGGGGGAGATTGCCGATCCCTGGGGCACCCCATAAGGGAGTGTCCAAGGGGCTGACAGCTTCTCCCCCAGCTTAACATGCTGGGATGGCCCTCAAGGAAGGATTAGAGCAAGGAAAAAGCTGGTGGCAACAATATAAAATTTAATATTAATGTATTGATTGAATGCGTGTTGACGTTTTATTTCCAAAGTTGGTCAAGGCTGGAGAGTAAGTAAAGGCAGTGTGAACTGCCAATTGTAGTTGCCACTATTTTTTCTATGAGAAATCCATTATGGTTCATTGGTACAACACAGACTCAAGCTGTGCGCTTTCATTAATATGGAGTAAAAAGATGGGGAACTATGCCTATTGACTTTCTCAACCACTTTCCCCCTCTTCCCTCCACATCCCTTATGCTTTGAGTGTTGTGCCTTAAATTTTAGATCTTAAGCCTAAGGGCTGTGATATATTGCCTATTCTGTAAGGTGTGTGGTAGCCTAATTGGCTAAAAGGCTGGGCACAAATATATTCTTTTTTTTTTTAATTTTATTATAAAACCAATCACCAACACCCCAGACAAAAACAGTGACCCCCAGGCATCTGATACATTGGATATACATTGATAATAAATCACTAAATCACTAAAGGAAAGTTTAAAAGAATATTGGGAGCTAGATATTCAGGAACAAATTTTAGATGAAGATTGGGATAGAATTTTTCAACAACTGCCCTTTGTTACGACCTCTAGGATAATCCAGGAGCAGGGGTTGAAACTGATACAAAAATGGTATTACACACCAGTAAGGTTGTATTATATTACAAAGTTAGGAAGCAAAAATTGCTGGAGGAAGTGTGTAGTAATGGGAACCTACAGTCATATGTGGTGGGATTGTCCTCTAGTTAATAATTTTTGGAGACAGATTGGTAAAGAAATATCGAAAATTGTGGGAAGGAAAGTGGAAATATCTAAATTAATGGTTCTCATTAGCCTGGGTAGCACAGAGGTAAAAACAAAAGAGGAATGTAAATGGGTAAACCTGATAGTAATTGCAGCCAGACAGGTCATAGCGAGTAATTGGAAAAATGCAGAAGAGCTAGGGGTGAATCAATGGAGGAAAAAATTAAATAATATTATAATGTTAGAATACCTAACTATGAAGATACGCAGAATGAAAGGGTTTGAGGTCAATGAGAAAGAGGAGGAATGGTTTGAGAAGCTACTGAATTATATGAGTATGTTTGACCAATTTGGGGTAATTAAGACGTTAAAAGCTAAGTAAACCTTGTGGATTGTTAATTGTTAATTGTTAATTTATATAGAGTTGTACATATTGTTAATTTGAATTTGTTTTATTATCAGGGTACAAATATATTCAATGAATACATAAATAATGTGGTGCCAGATTCAGCCCAAGTGCCACTGTTCAAGTAAGACTCAGCTGCCTTTCAGGTCAGCTTTTTCATAACAGACAGGAATGGGAGGGAAGCAAAATGGGGTGGCTGTCCATGCGGGGTGGCATTGCCTGCTTTAAAGATTTCTTTCCTTCCATTGAAAGCCAGTGAGAGGTAACCTTCCCACAGCAGGTATGGGGCTGGTGTAATGCTACTCTGATAGTAATGACAAAGCGATAGTAGCAGGATGTGATGTGTCCTTATTTTTGCTGCCCTTCTCCAGCTGGCATCTCTACCCAGCAGCAGACATTCTGCCGGTGTATTGGGGAAATTCCTCTAACATAATTATCAAGCTCAGTGTGGTGGTGGCAGCGGCATTTTCATTGGCATCTCAGAGAACATAAACATTCTCAAGCCTCTCCGTGGATGTTAATTCCATTAAAGAACTATACATATTAAATGTTGCTGCCTAGCTAAGCGTTAACTGAAGATTCTTAAAGCTAAAAGTTGTGAAATTTGTCCAGGGACCAGTAAGCTAGGAAGCTCTCTGATGGCTATGCTAAGGTAAAAGGCCTTTCTCTTCAGGAATGCTTTTCCTTATCGACTGGGAGGTCTCAGAGGGGTTTTAAATGGACTGATATGCTTTGTTGTTTCAAATGTGTTTCGATATTGATGTTAGTAATCATTTTCATACAATGATTAATTCTTTTAAAATATTTGTGTCTCTCCTGTTTTTAGTTTTTAAATACTGTTTTATGATGTAAACAACCTGGGTCTTTTTGGGGAGAAAAGCTAGGCAGAAATATTTTAAATAATGAATTAAATAAATAAAATTATGTAGCATTAACATATTTTTAAACTATGCACAATAATGTATGTGGACTTGACATTCACAAAACAGCTTTATGTGTGGACTACTTAGTCTGTATCTCCTTTAGTGACCTTTGATGTTCTGTTTTTAGAGTGTTTGGGCGTTTATACACGACCCCTAAACTTCGGGGCAAATGGCTCCCAGCTCCGGAGCTTAAAAATGTTTCCCCACCAGCTCCGGAGTTTAAAGGAAATTAGGTGCGACCACACCCACTTTAGGGCATCCCAGCGCACCTTTCAAGTACCTGCTCTTTGGAGGTGAAAATTCCTTGATGCGGTGTAACGATAGTGAGTGCGGGGCTCTCCTCGCTTCTGTTTGTTGTTTTTTTGGCTCCCGCCCCTTTAAGAGCTACTTTACAGAGACTGGAATGTTGCCGGCAAGAGCAAGAGGCAGAACGGAGGTGAACAGCATGCTTTATTTTCTCTTTTTCTCCCTCCCCTCACGCAGCCAGCAGCCAGGAAGTGCGGAGGGGGTGGGAACGCAGGAACAGCGACAAACCCCTAAGATCTCTGGTCCGAATTTAAGTGGCCAGCGGATCTTAGGGATCGTGTGAAAAGGCCCTTTGTTAGCTTCACCATTATTCTGTCTGGGAAAAAAATCTTGCTCTTGAGATGAATAACTGAACACACCTTGGTATACAAGCCAGATTACAGCCCTGTCTGCCAGTAAATACCAGTAATCATAGTAATAAATTTACCTAGAATGACATGTAGATGGCTCTGTTCCAAATATCCTTTACCATTGGAGATAAAATACCAGTTTAAAAAAGCAGTTCTCCCTTTGTGAACGGTACTAATGTTCAGTTGTAGCATTGTCTGGAGTTTGGCCTCTGTATAGGAAACCACTAGACTTCTCTTTCTATCAGGAGCTGCCTGTTGCAATCGTATAATGAAAGACAATGTCTCATAAAGGGGCAGAGGGAGTAAAAACAATGTAAACAAACATATTTTTTCAGACTCTCTTAAGGGAGTGTAATTCACAGTGTAGGAGAGTAATAATGGACTCAAGTCACAGGGTGACAAATTTCATGTCGACTATCAGGAAAAACTTCCTGTTAGAGGAGTATGGCAATGTAGATTACCTTAGGAAGTGGTGAGTGCTGCTTCAATAGAGGCATTCAAAAGAAATTTAGACAAACATTTGCCAGATATGCTTTGAACCGGTATTATTCTGAAAATTAGGGATGGGCACGAAACACCAAAATGGCTTTTCATTTCATTCTTCATTTCTCCCCTCCCGTTTCATTTTGTTTGTTATGAAATTATTTTTTGGAAAAAAAGTTTCGTATTTCATTTGTTTCATTTTGCTTTTTTTTTTTCTCGCACCGACCAGACAACCTGTGGGCTGGGTCGGTGTGTTTTTTATTTTTGTTTTATTTCTTCTCGTGCTGACCAGATGGCCTGCCCGCCGGGTCAGCACGTTTTAAAAATTATTTATTTATCTTTTCTCCCGCCGACCAGCTGGCCCGTGAGCCTGGCTGGCGCTTTTTTTTTTTAACCTGTGGCAGGCCAGTGGCATTATACAGAGGAAATAAAATGGTTTGTTTTAATGGGAAAAAATGAGCATTTTGTTTCATCTGTAACGAAATGCTGCTTCATTGTTTTGTTTTGTTTCATTACATAACGAAATGACAAAATAGTATTTTTGTTTTGTTTTGTGCCCATCCCTATTGAAAATGTTTTGAAATATGATGTAATTCTGACTGGAGCGGTGAATGCAGAGTCTTGGATCTTGGAGCAACCAATTAACTTTCCTGCATTGACCCACAGCATGAAGCTTTTTGCAGTGGAGATAAATATTATTTATTTATCTATTTATTCATTAAAAATACAATATTTTCCATGTATGAGACTATATTTTTGTCAAAAATTGTTAGGCTAAAAACTTACCGTCATCTTATACATGAAAGCAAGCTGAGGAGAGAACCGTGCAATTGCGAAACTGTAATTTTAGTTTGGAAAAGTGGGGGTTGTCTTATACATAGGGGCATCTTATAGATGGAGAAATATGGCTATTTCTATCCTGCCTTTCTCCACAAAAGTATCCAACATTGTTATTACCGGCTAATCCCTGCATATAAAACAACTACTAAGAAAAGAGGAAGCGTTGCTTGAAAAATGAAAACACTGTTGTCAGTAGTTAAAAAGATGTCTGTCATGTGTCTCTTAAACTATCCAGGGGGGAAAGTAGAATAGATATACATTGGAGCCACCATCTTAACCCCCCCCCAAAAAAAGAGGGAAAATGTTTGTAATCAGAGAAAGAAAACATACTATATAGAAGATATATTCCAATTCTGTTAGAAAGAATAAGTATAAGAAAGATATGTATTCAGAATCTGACACTGCATGTCCCATCATCTTTAATAGTTCCTTGGATTTATCTTTCATTCTCTGAGGTTGTACCTCAAGGCAAGTGTCAAGGTTCCCTGGTTAGTCATTTCAATGGTACTTCCACCTCACTATACAGTGCCTTGTTGCTTTGGGATGAGGGAACATAAGAGGTTACAGGGGGGGCAGTGGATGTTTTCTCTTTTCCACTCCCAAGAACTTCCTTCAATGCTTTCCAGGAAGTAGTTTACTATAAAAGCAAACAAAGCCAAAATAAACCACACACACACACACACACACACACACACACACACACACACACACACACACACACACACACACACACACACACACACACACACACACAATTCCCAGTAGCTTGGCATGAAAAGGAACTGAAATCCGTATCTTAATTTCCTCTGCACTCAAAGCCCCAATACCTGGCTAGGATTTAATGCATTATATTAATACATACTTTTCAGTGGCAGATACTGGAGACCCATTCAGCGGAGGCAGGAAATCAGAGAGACCTGTTTGTGCATATACCCTGTCTGGGCCAGATATGCTCGCATGGAGCCTTCAAGTGCATTGAAGGATGCTGTCCTGGTATCAGTGCTGAAGTAAGAACCAGCTCATACATTATGCACATACACACATCTTGAGGTGGTTTGTTTGTTTGTTTGTTTGTTTGTTTTGGCCCAGGTATAAAAATGTCTTGGAAACATCCTGGGCCACCAACAGCTGAGTCTGATATTCCTAGTATTCCTACTGACCATTATCCAGTGGTGACATTGTGGCAGCGAGATGTCTGTGGAGATTCTCAGTCATCCAGGTGAGGTTATCTGAGAGTTGACTCATGGCAACTTGACTTCTTTTCTTTTTCATCCTTCATCCAAGTAGCTTTGTCAGTCTAAGGTAGGTTTTTTAGGAGGAAAGCTGAAAGGGCAGCCTGATAAATAAATCTATCCCCAGAAAAATCAGGACTACTTCACACCTCCACCATCAAGGCCTCTGCTAAATGGTTAAGGGGAGTTGAGCAGGGCTGCAGAGGAGTGACTTTCACTCACCCCTGACCATTGTCCATAAAAGCTGCCTGACAAATATAAGGTCAGCAAATACACAGTAAATGGCTAAAATAAAATTGTTCCATCTCTTTGTCAGATGTTATTTATGTTATTTAACCACAAGTTCCCTATAGAAGGAAGCAACTGTGACTTGTTTACTATTTAAATACAGTTTCTTCTTCCTTTTGAAAGGAGAAGTAGATTGTCACTCCATTCTGAAACTACAAGTCCCAGTATAAAAAAAATACATTGTATTCACTAAGACCTGAGTCCCAAAAAATTACTTCTTTTGGGTATCCTGGAGTCAGCATGCAGGTGGGAGCACTGGCTCAGGGAATTATTTTTTCCTGATATCGTGATTGATGTTCCAGTGGGGAAGTACTTATTTTTTAATCTGCTGAGGCACTGTCTTGTTGGCAAAGCAACTATAGCTACTGAAAATGAAACTCTGTACTTCTAATATTTGAGGTTTCCTAAACAATAAGCCTCACACTAGTTAATGGGTAGAGGAGCCAAAAGAGAGGAAAAGAGAATTTAGATGTGGAACTAGGCTAGTGGTAGTGAACCTTTGGCACTCCAGATATTTTGGACCACCACACCCAGAATCCAGAGTCTAGACTGCCAATGACAAAGGATTGTGGGAGATGTGGTCCAAAACACCTGGAGGGCCAAAAGTTTGCCACCAGTGAGTTACTAGGCCTTTTATAACATTTGAAGTCATCTTGTGTTAATGCTTATTTTATCTAAAAGCAGGAATTCCAGTGAATAAAGTCCCAGTGGCCTAAATTGACAGTCTTCAAATACAAGCTTTTAGTGAATTATTTTTATATAAATTATGCTCTGTTACAGAACAATAAATGGAAAATTTGGCTAATATCCTAATTCCAAAATGTTTGGAATAGCAAATGAACAAAATAACTCACCTAAAAGTGTTGAGAGAAAAACAATGATAAAGAATCACACCTGATAGGGTTGGAAAGGATTATTTTGTTGAGCATGATCTTCTTTAAAGTGATCTATACAGAAATTTCTGTAGCCCATTTTGGAAAAAAGGAGCAGAATAAAATAAGGCCTGGTTTGGGTTCAGACAAGGTTAGGCTAGTTTGCCATCTCATATATATTGTCGGAACCCAGGGAAATAACTCTTTACTGACTGGACCACAAGTGGGTCAAAATGTGAGCTGTTTTACCATCTGATCATACCCTAAGTGCAAAAATTAAAAAAAATCACCCAGAACAACTTTATAATCTATAGTGTTCAATATACATAGGTTTTAAGAACACTTTAGGGTACAGTAAAAATGGAGAGCCAACAGGGTGTAGTGAAGTCTTAGAGTAGGATTCATGAGAATCCCCACTCAAACCAGGGAAACACGTTAAGGTTTGGCAATGGTCAGTCATCCCTTGACCATCTCATATACCTTTAAAACTGTTGAAAACCATATGTCAAAAACTGTTGGCTTATAGCAACAATAAAACTAGATACAGTACCTACACATAGTGACAAACTTGTTCAATTGGCATGGATGTCAAGCACACAAGATCTAGAGAACATTACAGTCCACCTTTTGCCACAGTTGATTATCTGATCATCAATATTGTAAAAGTAGGCAAAAACCTTCAATGAGTGATGGACAACAATCCAAAGAAATGAATCAACAGAGATTCGAAGAGGGCTGTGGAGTTTTTCGGACATTTGTGTAAAAACAGCAATATTTTTCAGTGCCTCTAAATCAGGCCAAAAGCCTCTGTGTTAAAATTTTAAAAAAGGAAAAGGAAAAGGAAAGGAAAATGGGTAGTTCTCTAAATCAAAGACATCTAGTTCAGTGAGGACAGCAAAACTGCAACCCTTTTCTCTTTGCCGAATATACATTCTCCCTTGTTCAGTGAGACACAATATACTTTGCCTGATTATTGAGTTCTTTGACCTGAGTTTTTTGTGTCTTCTCCATGACCAAGTATTTGAACCACAATGCTTGACAAAGAATTGTGAAGAATTCAAAAGCTTTTACAATCCTCATACCATTTTTGTAGCCTTTCGTTGATCCCAATAAAAGGAACAAAACATATCTTTGTGTATTGCAGTGTCCAGAATTGCGATCACTAGCATGGTCATGCTGCTGTGAGACAAAAGCTATTTTTCCAAGCTGTAAATATCAGTGTATGGCTCCCCCCTGCCCCCCAATATCAGCAGTAGGCCTGATGAAAAGAAATCCAGTTTGCTGATCATGGAGCCAACTGACTTCAAAATGAAGTGCCTTACAATGATTCTGAGTATACAAACATTCCTCAATCTGTTTTCAAATTGATTCTTTAAGTATTCTTCCACAGACTTGCTCTCTCTCTCTCTCTCTCTCTCTCTCTCTCTCTCTCTCTCTCTCTCTCTCTCTCTCTCTCTCTCAATTTATAAGATGCATATGAAAATGTGTATACACTTGTAGAGTTTTCCACTACGTCAGGGGTTTGGATGGATGGTAGAAACTGCCCAGTTATGTCTTGTATTTGTGAAATGAGAGCCAAGTAAGGGTTAACTGGCCATCCACATGTCTTATTCTTATCTCTTATTTGTTAAAAAGCTTGTTAGACCCACCGGAACATGACCAGAAGATAGTATTTGATAAATTGGATAAATTCCCAGTGCACAGCTTCACAACTGTTTACATTTTAAAAGAATGCTAGGCGCAAGTCTGTTTCATATACTATGGCGGTGTAAAGATAATCGTGACTCACACAATTGCACAGTCTGCATAGAGAAGCTTGGTTGCAGCCTTTAAGAAAATATCCCCAAATGTTACTATTAATTCTTAAATACTGTACAGATTTTCATTTTTACTATTATATCTGCGTTGGTGTATCACCATGTTGCCTGTGCTATGATTAAGTAGATGTTTGGGGTTTTGTTTTTCAATATCTTATACCTTAAACTACCCAGAGTAGTGGATGTTAACTAATGGGGCAGTATAGAAAGCAAATAAATAAACAGCATCTGCAAAGCAATCATTTACTTAAACGCAATGTTGATTAGGGGCACTCCTGGAGCCCATCACATCATTATGCATAAGCCAAGTACATAAATTATGCTGCATTTTACATGAATAGTGTTCTATTTCTAAATCTGGCCAAATATATAATGTAATTTTCATACATCATGGGTCATTATCATTATCATCATCTAGAGCAGTGGTTCTCAGAAATTCCTTCCAGCACAGCAAGTAGTGGAGGCTTCTGGGAATTGCAGTCCATGAACTTCTGGGGACCCACAGGTTGAGAACCTCTGATCTAGAGCATGCACATTAGCCAGCACATGAGACTCTGAACCTGTAATGGTTCTTAAAAGTTTGCTATTGGCACAGAAGATTGGCCAGATCTTTCTTTACCTGAAATATTAGTTTTATAGCCAATAGTTATCTTCCAAGCTTTTCTGAAGTCCATTACACTGTATGTGAATCTAACCCAAACTTTCATGAATATATGGATCTCAATGGTTAAAAAGGGCACTTCTTGCAGAAAGGCTACAAGGTGCTCTTAATATACTGTAATTCAAGAATACTGTAGCTTCTACTGGCTTGGGCCAACAAAAGATCACCCTTCATCTGTATGCCTCTGGCTCCCTCTTATGGCATGGGATAATGGTACACATGGGAGGAAGGATTATTAGATTAAGTGACTGATTAGGCCAGAGGCTCCCAAACTCCCCCCCCCCCCGTAGACCACTTGTCGAATTCTTTGTTTTCTGTATACCCCCTGCCTGCCTAATATTGAATTTTCCTAAACGTATTAATGTCGAATGTGTTTTTGATAGCGGACACAGTGCTGCTCACTTTGATGGTTTTTTGTAGCATGCGAAAACTTTCAAAAATGGTGCCAAAACTTGCTGGAAATGGTGCCACAACAATCTGTGTTAGGTGTAATGACATTTATGGAACACCTAAATGTTGATGATGACCTGCCTAATTGGGGTCCGCTCACATGGACCCCCATTTACATTTCATGCACCCCCAATTTGTTTCTCACTGACATGGACCCCCTGCAAGTCAAAATTGACCCCTGGGGGTCCATATAGACCACTTTGGAACGTCTGGATTAGACCATGGATTGAAGGCTTTCTGTTATGAACCCAACTGCGGTGTTCTTATTGCCGTGAATACTTACTGGAGGAAGAAGCTCTGCATTGATTCTCTTTTGCTAAACATTAAAACAGAGCATGTTGCAGAGGGAAATATCAGTACAACACTTGGGTTCTGTCGTGGGTCACCCGCGGATCATGGCCGCTGTCCCAGAATTATACCGGGGGGACGGGGTTCATCTTTCAGACCTGGGAATGGAGTTGTACTTGACTGACCTGAAGAGGGGCCTGCTGGAGGTGGTGTCTCATTGGTGGGGTGGGTAGGGGCCATGGCAAGGCCAGGCCTCGTGGCGCAGTGACTAAATGCCTGTACTGCAGGTAAAACTGTGCTCACGACCTGGGTTCAATCCCTGGTAGCAGGCTCAAGGTTCACTCAGCCTTCCATCCTTCCAAGGTCGGTAAAATGAGTACCCAGCTTGCTGGGGGGGGGAATGTGTAGCCTGCACACTGTAATTAAAAAATTGTAAACCGCCCAGAGACTACTTGTAGTGGTATGGGGCGGTATATAAGCAGAACACTTTTGCTTTGCTTTACAAAGTAATGCTTAGGTGTGAAGTATTCCTGCCAAAGAAAGCTGTGGAGGGGAACAATTTACCAAATCAACATGTTCATAAATATAGTTGAATCCTGAGCGTGACTGATGGTGACTTGAGAGAGATCCTGGTGACATAAAGGTTTTTAATTAAATAGAGTTGGTTGACTAAAATCATAGAAGACAAGGGCTGGAAGGGACCGCAGAGGTCATCCAGTCCAGCCCCATCAATTGCATCCCTGATAAGTGGCCTTCCAACCTCTGTTTTAAACACTTCCAGGGTAACCTATTTGATTGTCAACCATTTCTCATTGTTAAGAAGATCATTATGCCGTATCCTGTGAACTGTTTGTTCCTCGTGGAGCTTGACTTCCGTATCCTTTTTCATCTTGATGGGGATACTTTATTTCCCCCACTGAGTTTAAGAGCAACACCATCAGCATGAACTTGAATTAGAAACATTGTGTGTCCACCGAGTTCTTTCTAAGGCTTCTAAATAAACCTAAAATGAAGAGTTTTACGAAACAGAATAATTTATGGTCAGTCTTTGAAGATTCCTGTTTTTTTTTTCCTTTTTTTCCTTTTTAAATTTAATTATTATAAAACCAATCACCAACAACCCAGACAAAAACTGTAACCCCTCCAGGCATCCGATACATTAGATATACATTAACAATGAAACATATTCAAATTAACAAAATGTAGAATTCTATATAAATTAACAAATAACAATCTGCAAGGTTTATTTAGCTTTTAACGTTTTAATTACCCCAAATTGATCAAACATACTCAAATAATTCAGTAGCTTCTCAAACCATTCCTCCTCTTTCTCATTGACCTTAAACCCTTTCATTCTACGTATCTTCATAGTTAGGTATTCTAAAATTATATTATTATTTAATTTTTTCCTCCATTGATTCACCCCTAGCTCTTCTGCATTTTTCCAGGTACTCGCTATGACCTGTCTGGCTGCAATTACCATCAGGCTTACCCATTTACATCAGGTTTACCCATCTTTTCTTTTGTTTTTAACTCTGTGCTACCCAGGCTAATGAGAACCATTAATTTAGATATTTCCACTTTCCTTCCCACAATTTTTGATATTTCTCTACCAATCTGTCTCCAAAAATTATTAACTAGAGGACAATCCCACCACATATGACTGTAGGTTCCCATTACTCCACACTTCCTCCAGCAACTTTTGCTTCCTAACTTTGGTTTCTCTTCAGATCGTATAAATCTTTCGCCTTTTACTGTCAAAACTTTTTGTGATCTACCCTTTTTTCTTTAGCTCAACATCTTGGCATGTGGCATAATAGGATCCTACACCATCATCTTGGCTACAGCGTGTTACATGTATACGAGTCTGTCTTACATTTTCACGGACCTACTTCGGAGGATTCTAAATGACAACTTCAAGAAAGCTTACACCAGTGTGCCCTTTCAGTCCAATGGTAGGTCTTGCCATAAGCGACAGGGAAGAATTCCCCACCCCCACCCCTTGACTGGAGGCTTATCTTTAAGAAATATGTGCAGCATCCCTTACTTGAAAATGCATGCATGGTGATGTTCAACAGAAGTAGAGACCAAACCAGAGGTGTGGCTGATCGGTGTGGTTGTGGGTCCACATAGCTTTGAACTAGAGATGGGTGTTTCATTTCGGAAGGGGACTGGTTCTAAAATGAAACACGCCACCACAGTTCGGCCTATCAGACAGGGAGGCGGGATGATGCTTGTCCTTGCACAGCTCCTGATTGGCCAGCGCCAGGGAGAGGGAAAGGTGACATGTCAGAGGCTGCTTCCTCAAACCATTCCTCCTCTTTCTCATTGACCTTAAACCCTTTCATTCTGCATATCTTCACAGTTAGGTATTCTAAAATTATAATATTATTTAATTTCTTCCTCCATTGGTTCACCAATAACTCTTCTGCATTTTTTCAATTACTTGCTATGACCTGTCTGGCTGCAATTACCATCAGATTTACCCATTACATTCCTCTATCTTACTGGTGTGTAATACCATTTTTGTACCAGCTTCAACCCCTGCTCCTGGATTATCCTAGAGGTGTAACAAAGGGCAGTTGCTGAAAGATTCTATCCCAATCTTCATCTAAAATCTGTTCTTGGATATCTAGCTCCCAATATTCTTTCAAGGTTTCCTTTAGTGATTTCCCCATATTTAATAAAACCTTGTACAATTTAGAAACTATTTTGGAACTATCTATCCTGTATCCTTGCACTAATTCTTCGAAGGGGGTAATATTTCTTTTACCACAATTTTTAACTTCTTTCTCCTTCAACAAGGGGGATATTTGGGGTTTTTTTTTAACCAATTGGTCTTATTCCAAATTCCACTTTCCTCTTCCATCATATATTCTGTTCCCCAAATTTTATCCATATCCATATCCTGGATTGAAATCTCCTTCAATTTATCCACTACTTTTTTTGGGATGAGCTTCCTTAATGGGGCGAATTTATCATAATACCATATTTTTGTAAGGGGAGAGAGGTCAGGAAAAAGCCCCCTCACTTCTCCCATACCCAAAGGGGACTCATAAATGTTGATAATTTCTTTTATTTTATTTTATTTTTCCTCCTTTCAAACATTCTTATTTTCCCTCCTACTACTTTCAAATTCTCCCGCTCTATACATCCCAAATCTTCCCCCTGTTCTCCCTCCAACCAAATCATAAGATGTCTCAGCTGGTAAGCTTCAGAATATAAAATCAAATTGGGAACCCCCCATCTTCCATCTTGGATCCTATGGTACCTATATCTACCAGCTGTCCTTGGTTTCTTGGATGTAAAAACAAATCTGTCAATTGTCCCTTGCCAACCCTTCAGAATCCATTCCGGTATGTGCCAAGGCAATACATAAAAAAGATAAATTAATCTGGGTAGCAGAAACATTTTAACTAATGCAATTCTTGTGCTGATTGAGTCCTTCCTTTCCCCCCATGTTCTCATTGACCTTAAACCTCCAAGAGTAAGACCTATTAATATGACCTATTTGAAGATAAGCCGATATGGGGGCATGGTCAGTGATTTTAATCATTCCAATATCCACCCCCTTCACCCAATTCCTAGCCTCTTGCGATATTAAGATACCATCCAATCTTGAAAATGTTCCATGTGGGCTAGAATAAAATGAATATGAATAATTCTTAGGGAACAACTCCAACCATAGTTCCAATAATCCAAATATCCCACATAGTTTTTTAAACTTCACAACCTTTTCCTTTTTGGGACTATTCCGCCCTTGCAGATTAACATTAAAGTCTCCCTCAACAACTTTTGTATAAGGCGAGAATTTCTCAAGCTTCTGTAAACACATATAAAAAAAATCCAGCTGGTGCTTGTTAGGGAGGTAAATTGACGCTAATGCCACCGGCTCTCCCTCCAAGCAACCTTGAACAAAAACAAACCTTCCCTTCTTATCTCTTAACACTTTATTCTCAGCAAAGTCCACCTTGGAGTTAATTACTATTCCCACCCCTCTACTTTTCAGCATTCCGGGAGCCATACATTTTTTCCCTTTTCTAAAGCCAGGAAAATTTACCTCCCTCTCCCCCCCCCATTATATGATTCTTGCAGAAAAAGCCTTCTGTTCTTGAATATACTTCCCAATTTTCACTCGCTTCACCTGATTGCCTAAACCTCTAACATTAAGAGTTGTACAAATAATATTCACATTCTTCATTATATCTTTCCCAACCATCACACTTCTCTGTTTCTCTCCTTTTGTACCATACCTGGAGATGAACCCAACCCCAATCACCTTCGCAGTCAACTCTACTGTGAACCTTACGCTTCCATCCCAACACAGAAGTCCAGGCAAAAAGAACAAGAGAATAACAGTATGCCACATTTCTTTGAAGATTCCAGTTTGTTTTAGGAATAAAAGATTCATTTGAAACTCATACCTTATATACATTATTTAATTTACACCAATGATCAATGCTCATTTACTTTTCCCTCTAACTAATTTTCCTAGTTCCTTCCCACAGGAAGCTGCTGGCAAAGACCTTTCTCCTCAGGCATGCTGTCTCTCAGATTGACTCTTTGGGATGGGTTTTATTTTTTAAAACGGCACTGTTGTATTTTTGCAGCTCTTAAATGGTTTTAGAACAGTTTTTATTTAATAGTTTTACTATTGCATTTGTTATAAGAATGCATTGATTGTCTGCTTTTAATGCTCCTTGTTTTGATATTTCAAGCTGTCTTGAGTCCTACTGAGGGGAAAGATGGAGTCTAAATATTTTAGATAAATCAAACATAAAACATACATATGGTCTAAAAGAAGTAAGCATCCTTTTGCCTCGAGTTTGATCACATCAAAATGTTGTCATATTTCTTAGAAGAAGTGCAAAAGTGGATTTTGCATGTGTTTCATACTTACGGCAATTGAAATTTTTTTTTACTGTGGTAGCAGGATCCAAGAATGATCTGCATACTACTTAGTGTTTTGTAGAAGTAGCAGAAATGGTAGCATAATAGCAAATAAAATAATTTTGCCAGAGCTGTAACTAGCAAGTGTTGAAGTCTGTATCAAAGAAACCACAAGCAACAACTTCCAGGATCTTTCTTCAGGCAAAATGTTAGAAAAGCAGGTAGAGGAGACTTGCTCTTTGTGTCCCCTAGACTTTAGTTTCACTTTCAGCCTGAGAAAGCATCTGTCCGCCAAGTTCTTTGCTGAGAACTCTGTCAATTTCCAGAAATCAGGCACTCTTCAGTGCCTCAACCTCTGACCAAGATGTTTTGGGAGAGTTTTCTGTTCCCACCCCTACAGCTGTGCCAAGTCTCGCCTAACAAAGAGTTCTGCACAATTCAAAAAGGAGCCTGTTTTTAAGATATTGGTCTAATAAAGGTACTCCATAATTTAGAATTGATTTTATGGTGCATGGTTAGAGGTGGGCAAGAACCACCGGTTTGGTGGGTGGCCCAATAGGTGTTCCACAGTTCTAATGCACAGTTATGAGCCCCACTGCTTCCAACAGGCACCCTAGTGTGGGTTCTGGAAATCTGAACTCGAGAAGATTAAGGCAGACAAAAGAGCTAGTGGACACTGACTGTCCTGTTTCCCACTAAGGATCTCTGCTGAAACGATATGGACATGTTGTTTTCCACTGCTCTTCAATCTATGCCTTCAGCATCCTCAAAAGTTTCCGTCATTAGGACTCTATAAAATGCATATTTATAGAAGTATAACAAAACTATTGTCTGCTTTCTTTATGAAGCAAATCTATTGTAGATTTTTAATATCTTTACTTGCCTGACAGCTGTACAGTTTTTGCTATCAGAATCAGCAACAGTGGGCCAACTTCCTTGCTGGAAAGTCAGTCATTTCCCAGAAATCAGGCACACCCTGGTGGTTCCTGATAGGACCATCCCAACAACCACATGTTTATTACATGCAGATATAAGGACAGTGTTCGGCAGAGTCCAGGGCTGAATACTCTACAGTTTAGCAAGAGCATTCTCTCACCACAGGACAGAACTCTTTCAAGATGAATCAAGAGGCCTTAAACAAGCTTCTGCAACGAGTAACTTTCCTATATAATATAATCCTGTCCATTTCACCCCTTATCTATCTTGAATATTCTTCTTCTTATAAATGTAGTACTGTACTAGACAATTGTTTTCCTGCCATGGTGTACAAGATGGGACCTGGATAAGGTTGGAATCAGAAATTACATGAGACATAGCTATCCTTTTGCTCCCCCACTCCTACTGTGGTGTGATATAGCAATACTGTATATTGTATTATGTTTACCTGGTTTTTAGTTTCTGTTCCATCTCCTCTTTGCCTATTTTGAATTTCACCTGATATTTTAGACTTTATAGTTTTTCCTCTTTGATTTGTATTCTGTCTTGATAATTCATTTGGGCAAAAGATCAAGATTATATAACATTTTAAAAAATATATACTGTATAATGTATATCATCTGCTTTGAGTTTAAACGTGCCAAAACGATAATCTTTTGCATGCCAATCCCTTTTAAAGCTGGGGTGTTCCATCATGAAAATGCCCAAGGGGAGAAGCTAAATGAAACAACGTGAAAAATACTGGTCTGCAGGAACAGATTGCTGCCGCCATAAAATCTTGCTGTGAAACTGATAAAATGATGGGCTTGTTTGTTCTATTACGATCATAAAATAGTTCACAGGTTACAACATCAGGTTTATGAGAAGAGCAGTTTTAAGTAAGGGCACATGTATTTATCAGATTATTTTATAAACCCTGCTTGACTAATTGCGATAGATAGATAGATAGATAGATAGATAGATAGATAGATAGATAGATAGATAGATAGATAGATAGATAGATAGATAGATAGATAGATATGATGAAAATGTCCAAGGGGGGAGCCAACATACAAAACCTTTAGAAAACCTAATCTTCTGCCTATATTGCATAGTAAAACACCATGCAGACAATGGGGCTTGGAGATCAACTATCTTCCACCTGCTTCTTGCCTCAACAGTAGATGTGAGGATCCCAAAACCTTATATAAATTTTGTGCTTTTCGGTTGAGTCACTCTCAGTGGGTACCTTTGCACCACTAAAGCAAGCGTGCCAGCTTTGCCCAATCCTGAGAGATCTGATCTGGCCAAGGTGGGCACATACCTTAGTTGTATCCGGGAGGGTTTACTATAACATACCAAATATGATGCTGCCTTTGGAAAGTGTTCAGACACTCCAGCAGGTCCAAAATACAGTAGCCAGCTTGTTAACTGAGGTTCATTACAGGGATCACATAACCACACTGTGATTTCACCTCCATGGACTGTTAAGTCTATTTCTGGATGAAATTCAAAGCCTTCAACATTTATGTATTTGGGTCCAAATAAATGAATAAATAAATAAATAAAAAAACTGCCTAAAAGACTATACTTCCCATTATGAGCCTGCCCAGGTATTAAAATATTATCAGTCCCACCACCCTCACAAGCAGAGTCACTTGGGACATAGGAGTTACCTTTTCTGTTGCTGCTCCCAGACTCTGGAATCCTCTCTCACAGAAAGCCAGGCTGGCTTCATCTTTGCTTTCAAGCTTCCTTCAAATGATGCTTTGGTGAGAGGCGTCTTTTAAAGGGATTATTTAATTCTGTTTTTACTTGTGGTTTTAATATCGCTCTTCTTTATGAATTCTCATATGACATCTGTTGAATGCTTTTAAAATATTGTAATAAATTATCTAGCTTTTAACTTTGTTTTTTTTAAAACTTTGAGACACCTTAGCTCCATTAGGAAAAAAGGTAGCAAGTAAATGAATGAATGAATGAATGAATGAATGAAATTATTGTCCCAATATGGATTCTGTAATCCATTTCATCACCATTATATGTGAGATACTATCCATGAGTGCTCACAGTTTAGCAGACAGAAAAATATTAGCCTAGCTTCTGCTGTGCTTTAGTGTTGCCATTACAAATGGCAACAATGCAACATATTACAGTGGACCCTTGTATAACAAACAGCTTGTATAACATAAAAATTCCGGAGATAGGGGAAATTTGCTTAACAGAATCGCCTATGGGGAGAATCTGTACAACATAAAATGGGAATTACTCCATTTTCAATGCATTCCTATGGTAATTTGTATAAAAGAAAATTTGCTTAACGTCATTTCATTTGGAATAAATTAATTCCTTTATACAAGGTACCACTGTACTTAGCAGAGTTTCGAACCAATATATTTTTACTTCATCCTGTTGTTCAGACAATAGGCTTAACTGTTCTTTCAGGTTCAAGTACTAATTTGCTGCTAGACTACCAGACCTCACTCCTCTAAGCTCTCCTCAGAGTAGCCATCTTGTCTAAATATAGTCATATTACTGTATATGTTTCAATTTCTGTTCTTCCTGTTATGCATTAATTATTTAAATTCCATTGTTTTAAAAATACATTCCATTCACGTCCTTTAAAAATGCACTCAAGGTCTTTTGCTCTTTCTTCTCATATCCAGTTTTTTGGAGTACCACAACGAGGAGACATGATTTGGTTTCAGAGACCTGGATACAAGCACTGGGGCATTTATGTAGGAAATGGTGAAGTGATTCATTTCACACTGCCAGGTATGAAGAGTGTGAAAAGGAGCAACATTATGTTTCTTACAATCTTCAAATAATGGATACTTTCATTCTTGTCTGTTTCACCTCAGCTTTTACACCAGAAATTCAATGTTATATGAATTTTATTTTTATAGTGAGGGGCATGGGTGGGGTAATTGGAAGGGGGAACAGGGTTAAGAAGAGGGATGATACACTAGTACATCCATGTCATTACGATCACTTTACAATTGTTATATCTTCTGCCCGATTGTATAAAAATTGTTTCCACTAGCACCTTATATATCTCATTCAATATTCTTACATTTCAACGTGGACTTTCAAGATTATCTTGAATCCATTTTTATACTGGTTCTCTTTTTCTTTTGTGTTTTTGGTAATTTGTATTCCCAAGTATTTTACTCTTTTTTCTATAGAGAATCTTGTCCTTTCTGTCAGTTTTTTTATTCATCCTCATTCCAGACACTTCTACATATTGCATTATGTCCATCAAAGGACCTAATGTAATGGTTGGTTCTTCAAGTATAAAAATAAAGTAATCTGCAAATCTATGTAATTTATATTCCTCTCTCCTTATCTTAAGCCCCCTTGTGGTTTTATTATTTCTAATTTGTTCATAGAGAAATTCTAATGACCAGATAAACAACAAGGGCGACAGAGGACATCCTTGTCTTGTTCTTTTTTGTCTCTGTATCTTTCTCATCAAATTCCCCATTTATTTTTCCCTTTGCTTTTTGTTGGGTATAAATAGCTTTTACTAAATTTTAAAAACTTCCTCTTATTTGCATGACTTCCATATATTTATCTTAAATTGACAATTAAGATTATCAAAGGCTTTTCCTGCATAAAAAATATTTAAGTTGTTGGTCTAGATGTACTTCATAACATTTCAAAGCACTTAAGATTAATCTTACATTACTCCTCATCTATCTTTGGTTTAAAAAAAACTGTCTGGTCTGTGTGTATATTTTAAGTGACTATTCCTTTCATTCTAACTGCCAGAATTGTAACATATATTTTATGATCCACATTTAAAAGTGATATTAGTCTATAATGTTTTATTTCTTTTATTTTTTGGCATCTGTATTTTCTTTATAATTGTGATAATCACTTTTGTACATGATGGTGGGATCACATAGACTTTGTGTTTATAGATTTTGTGATTGCATTGACACTATGTTTTCAATGTTAGTTTCCCTCACTCGTAACTTTTACATGGAATATTTCACTCTGTCTTTAACTGCTTGTGTTCTCTTGTAGCTTTAATGTAATGTCTTTTAATGCTGTAAGGTGTCCCTCAATTCCCTGCTCTCAGTTCTTGAATGTGTCTTAATTGTATTGGACTGTATATTGTCCCTCATTACTGTAAGCCACCTTGGGTCCTTTTCCCAGGAGAAAGGTGGGATAAAAATACTCTAAAAAGTGTAAATAAATAAATAAATAAATAAATAAATAAATAAATAAATAAATAAATCTGTTACAATAGAATAATAACTTATTAGGACACATCATCAGCCCTATCACAGCATCCTTCAAAGCCACCAGACTTGATAAACATGTCTGAATATTTCTGAAAGTAGCAAGTGAATCCATGAAGTTCTCTTTTCCTAACCCACAATTTTTAAATGGATTGCTTTGCTCTGTCATTTTAAACTGTATTTTTAGTACTGGTTTTATATACCACTCTTAATATAATACAGTACTTAAATACAGTACCTTTATAAATATTGGTATAATTACTGTTTCTCGCTTTAAAACATTGTCTTTTCATTGTTGTAATCTGCCTTGGGTCCTTTGGGGGAGTAATTAAAAAAATAAACAGATAAATAAATGAAGACAAAGAACAAACCCAAAGGTCATCCTTGTTTTCTAAAGACACACATCTGCTGTACAGCCACAAGATGAACGATTTTTTCCAACGTGTTTTGGTTTTCACCTCTAAAGCCTCTATCACATGTCCTTTAAAATGCTGATTAAATTTCAAGATAAAGCATTTCCAAAAAGCTTGTCCCCACAACCACCAGGCTTTTTTTAAAAAAAAAAACAACCAGTTATTGAGCTTTCCAAGACCTACCAGAGAAGATGGGATTTTTTTGCTCCGATAAAAAATGCAAGCCAGAAGTCCGTGGGAGCTCGCATATGATCCAGTTTTCTGCTTCCCCCACAGCCCTGACCAGCCCATCCTGGGGCTCGTTGGCACTTTTAATTTTTTTTTTCATTTTCCCTCCCTCCAGTGTTAATCAGCTGGCCTTCGGGCTGTCAGCACTGTTTTTTTATTTTTTTTTTTTTTTTCTAGTGACCTGGTGGCCCTGGGGCTGGTCAGCACGTTTTTCTTGAATGTAGGAAGAGAGATCCTATATCTTCAGTCATGTGACCAAGAAAGAAGAAAAGCCGAACTTTCACAATATCCGGATCTTCCCCCAGGAGAGATAGCAGCCAGTCACACATTCTTTGTTCTTGTTTTTAAAAGTGTTACTTGAAGTCTATTCTGCAATAAGTGTGTGTTGTCCTACAAGCTGAATAGTTTTTGTGACCCTTCTTTTTTGAATGCCTTGTCATCTTTTAGGCTGGATAGAAAGTTCTAGGACTATACTGGCTAGTGAAACATCTAACAGCAACGGTGCGAAGGGACACTCTGACATCTGTGGCAGGCTTTCCGCCTTTATATGGCGTGAACAATCAATTTGATAGTCCACAAAACCGACCAGCATCATGAGAAGAAATAGTGAGCAGAGCTGAACGTTTGGAGAGCCTAGAGCTACCATACAATCTTTTAAGATCCAACTGTGAACATTTTGCCACAATGATGAGATATGGTGTTCCTCAAGCAGGCCAGGTGAGTCCTACCTTTTCTCTAAAAGCTCTACCAAAAAACGACACAGAGCTTGGATAGTTATATAGATCAGTATAAGCACAGCATGCAATTCATAAGGACAAATTGCAATTAATCATGGAGGAGCAGCCCAGATTTGTCAGAGTTTGCCGACTCGTGTGATTACTGTGCAGTGAGTAATAGAAATGGGGTTCAATATCAGCTGAATGTGCAACTTCCACTTGAGGCAAAAAAGTAGTAACTGCTCTTCATGTTTCTTCCTGTTATGGTACTCTGTGTTTCTCTGGTTCCCTCTGTTGAGTTTGATATAATGCTGTGATTGCAGCACTTCAAAAAACATACAGTATCCAGTATTATTCTGTTTTATCTGTCTCAAACAGCAGTGTGAAGGAGTAGACAGGATATCCTGTTGAGTAACAGCAATGGTAGAACTGCAGAGAAGAGTCCCTGTGGACTATTTTAAAATGGCAGCCCAACTGAGGGAGCCTTGGAAGTGTCACTCATGACACATCAAATAGAGGGGGAAGGATGTTAGGAGAACGCCAAGGCTGCACTTCAAGGTCTGAACAGAACAAGGAAGCCTGACTAAATATAAAAGACAGCCTATAAATATATGTAAATAATAAGGAAATGCAGAAATGTTGGTTTTGTATTTCTAACAGTGACCAATTTCTAGCTTCCTGAGGGTATACTGTTTTCTGTGGAGAGCTTCAACAGATGGTTGAGTCTCCTCTTTCTCTCACTTCCATATGCAGAGAGCTCTGGAAATGACCAGTGGGTTCAGTGATCTAGTGAACCCGCAATCCACTCCACTGAAGCGATATCTGTTTGGCTATAGTAGAAGACAGAACAGTTAAGATGAGGGGTTCTTCTTTTTTTTGTTATTACCTCTACTATTGTCCTAACATATTGCAATGAATGTGTCTCTATGTAGGCATCATTCTATGGTTTCAATGTAGACCCAGAATTTGTGCACCAGATAAGGGAGGCGTTAAGACAGACACACCGGACAGTTCCCCGTCCAACCCGATGTCCACAAAGGACAGTCTCCCGTTGGTTCCAGAGAGGCGAGGAGCTGTGAAACGGGTGAGTGTGTATCAAAGAACCCATCTTCTCTCTGCTGACTTTGGTCTGCTTGCTTACTCTGCCTGTCTTTTGCCATTGTATTATTTTTTTCCCAAAAGAAAGAGTGGTGAGCTTTTGGACAATACCATTCTGAGATTTTTAGGCCGGTTTTCAGGCAATGGGTACTTATCAAACACCAGAAGACCAAATGTATACAAATGGAGTAGTACCAGCAGCCCTTATGGATGCTCCCCTGTTCCTACTACCTTTGGAGTAAGCCCTATTTGAAACTTGAAGGACTGTACTGTTGTCCATGGTTTCACTTATTTATGGACAGAAAATATAAAAAATATTAAAAGAAAGATCTCAGAAACCTGTACAGTATTTCATGAGATAGAGGCCATGCTATGTATGATGTTTGCTGGTGGTGATCTTGGGTGTCTCCAGGGTGTCCTTGGAACTGATTCCCTGCAAGTATGGGGATCCTACTGTACTTAATTGTGAATAGGACAATATTGTTGTTCAGCCATTTACTCGTGTCTGACTCTTCATGACCCCATGGACCAGAGCACGCCAGACCCTCCTGTCTTCTATTGCCTCCTGGAGTTTGGTCAAACCCATGTTGATTGCATTGATGACACCGTCCAACCATCTCATTCTCTGCCATCCCCTTTCTTTTGCCTTCAATCTTTCCCAACATAGGGACTTTTCCAAGCAGTCCTCTCTCCTCATGAGGTAGCCAAAGTATTGCAGTGTCAGCTTCGACAATCTGTCCTTCCAGTGAACATTCAGGGTTGATTTCTTCCAGGATGGATAGGTTTGATCTCCTTGCAGTCCAGGGGACTCTTAAGAGTCTCCTCTAGTACCACAGCTCAAATAACTCAACTGCAGAAGTGTAGCTTCAGTGACCAGCACTAAGGGCATGGGGGAGATGGGAGGAGCCACAATTTGCATAGCATCCTCCCAAAATGCAATGGAACAATCATTAAGTCATATTTGTGAGTCTTGTTTTGAACACAAATGTGTATTTTTTTAAATATTTTTAAACCAAGTTTTCTTGTTTGTGTAGTTTCTCATTCAGGTGAAGTTATGTGGAAGTTGAGTCCAGGCAATTGGACTTCTTCTGAGATTAAAATGTTTTGCTACTCATCCAAGCAGCTTCATCAGCCCATCATTTCAATCTTACAAGAAAAGAAGTCTCATTGCCATTACTCAACTTGCAGACAACAGTTTTCTTGCATCTCACCCATTCTTGTAGTTCAGTATCCTTCCATATTATCTCCTTGTCTTATAGCTAAACTTTGGTTTATCATTTTTGTCGTACCATCCTTCACCATCACTACTGCATTATTGCTGGAATATAAATGCTGTGTAACTTTGCTCTAAATCCCATTTCTTTTATCAGTTTCTTCAACGTTGGTCACTCCATTTAATCAAAGAATTTTGATAAATCTAGTGCTAGTATACCCACTTTTAATTTATTTTTCTCTATAAAATAACTTATATTCATATCTTCTCTAACCAGATCTGACATTTTCCTCCACCTATAAGTCCACACTGATTGGTTTTTTTTCACATTATTTCTTTCATCAGATCCTCAAAGAACAATTACAAGAGCTTCATCCAGCAACCTGGGAGCTTTTAGTGATACGGATGGAGAGCTACATTCCTTGTGCTCCTCTGCTCAAGCAATAACACATTTTTAAACTAGACAGTAGATTTCTAAACCTTAAGTGATTTATTTATCCAAAGGATTCTTTCATGCTGACTCCTTTAGAACCAAGCAACTTGGAATAAACCTATTACACTGCCTAAAAGACTTGTAGTAAGCTAGCCATGTGTTTCATTGATTGTTTAGATATGCAGACATATCTTCTGTGCACATGCCAATAAATTTGAATTCTTGCCTAACCAGACTTGTGTGTTCTGATGAGGAAGGAGTTCCCTTAACCTTTTCTCAGCCCAGCTTTATGCCTTTGACACATTCAGCCAAGTCATTCCCTAAGAGTGCTTTTTTCGCCTTTGAGGACGAAGGACTGGGGAGGCCAGAACTGCTGCTACAAAGAGAGGAAGAAAATGAGAAAAGGGAGCACATTTAGGCAAGATGCTGGGAGCGAGGAGCAGGAGTGAGGCAGCAAAGAACAGACCTGTGTGTGCCTGCATGGCTCACTCTGCTTCCCCTGGCGGCCCCCTCTTCAAAAAAACCATTTACTCTCTTCCTTCGACCCACTTACCTGCGGCAGGCCTGGACATTGTACAGTTGCTATAAACAGCTGACATGATTGGAATGAAAAAAGAGTATTGATAAATTCAACAGGTAGAAACCTAATCCCCCAGAACAGGCATATCCAAACTTTGGCCCTCCAGATGTTTTGGACCACAACTCCCACAGTCCTTTGTCATTATCAATCTAAGCTTAGAATTCTGGGAGTTGTGGTCTAAAACATCAGGAGGGCCGAAGTTTGAACATACCTGGGGCCCAGAGGAAAGCAAAAGGAACAGGAAAGCCGGTGTCTTGTGAAACTTCGTTTCCCATGGGTTTCTTCCTGCCAGTTTCTCTGCTCAAGAGATGGCTTGACTGTACTCAAGTTTTTGTGATTGCTTCCTCAGCGAAACCTGAGACTACATAGAATGTAAAAATAATGCTTTCCATTTGGCAGAACCTTCTCTTCTTAAAAACATTTGCAGATTACTGTTATCTATCATACATTCATTGGGAAGATCATTATATATGAACTTCCCAATGAATGCATGATAGATATATCTAGTACAGATATGTAGATTCCAGTACATATGATTAATCTTAATTTCATAAAGTCTTCATTTTCCAGTACCTGAGCAAACAGGAGTCCCAAATGAACACTACTGATAATTAAAACTGCAGTCCTTTCAGATATTGAAAAACTCTAAACAACTGATCACCAGGAAATCATTACTACTGCATGAGCAATGTACAAGCTACATAGAGCAGACTTTGATGGTGTCATGGAATTGGTAACAAGAGAATTAATTTAGTCCCCATAGTCTGTGAGAATGGCTGACTAAGATGGGAGGAGGGAACTATAAGGAATCTTATCTAAAAACTTCCAAGGACAGGAGAATACTGTAAGAAACATCTTTCTATGGTAGCTCATGGAACCTTAATTAGTGGCACAACACTGTCTGATCAGCTAGTACAAAATTTGGGGATAAACATAACCTGATTGGTGAAAAGGGTCAAAACATTTAGCAAGGGTATGATAGGATATAAGTAGGAGCAGAAGAATGGAGCAAGCTTATGCAGTGCTAGCTTTTGCAAAGCTATTGCTTGTTTATCTTTATCTCTTGGGAGAATGTAATAATCTATGTCCACCACTGTCCTGAACATGTAATGGAACTAGGCTGCAGCTTTATTATTTTGTAAGTATAGAGCAGCGATGGCGAACCTTTTAGAGACCGAGTGTCCAAACTGCGATTCAAAACCCACTTATTTTTCACAAAATGCCAATATGGTTAATTTAAGCTGAATACAATGGTACCTTGGGTTACAAATGCTTCAGGTGCTACCCTTTGGGAAAGCGAGGATTGAAGAGCAAGCTTCTGAATTTCCCACAGCCAAAGCATATTCAATGTCGCTGCGGGGAATTCAAAAACCTGCTCTTCAATCCTCACTTTTCCAGAGTAGCACCCCATCCGGCTCTCTGCTGTGGGCAGAGGCAGATGGGGTGCTACACCATCAGGAAAGCCAAGGGGAGTGGCGGCAGCTTGTGGGCTTATTCGTAGCCGCCGTTTACTCTCCAGCCACACCACTTTTGGGATGCCCAGAGCGGCGTGGCTAGAAAGTAAGCTGGGGCTACAAAGGAGCTCACAAACTGCTACCTCCCCTTCGCCTGGCTCTCTGCACGGAGCCATTTCAAGACCGCCGAAATGACTCCATAAAGAGAGCGAGAAGGGGAGGCAGTGGCTTGTGGGTTCCTTCATAGCCCATTTATTCTCCAGCCACACTGCTTTTGGGTTGCCCAGAACAGTATGGCTGGACTAAACTGGGGCTATGAATGTGCCCAGAAGCCGCTCTTTCCCCTTCACCTGGCTCTCTCTCTGCATGCAGCGCAGTGGCGTGCTCTGAGCAGAGGGGGAAGTGCCGTGGCTGTGAGGGGGCGATGTTGCATGCCCACAGAAAGGGCTCTGCATGCCACCTTTGTTACCCGTGCCATAGATTCACCAACACTGGTATAGATGGTGGTAGATAGCCTATTATATACTGTGGGTCTTATTCTTAACTGCCTATCCCGTGAAAAGATTTTGTTTTTTCATTATGGAACTTCTTCTGTGAGACACAGAAAGCTGGACTAAATGGGCCTTTGGCCTGATCCAGCACGGCTCTTCTTATGTTCTTATGACCATTTTTGATTCTTTTGGAAGCTGTAAATCTGTTTTTGAACGTGTCTTTGTGAAATATCTTCCAATTTTTTTTACAGTTGTGTAATCATTTAGGCCGACATCCTGGTGTCCTGCTCTCCGGAGTAAAGAGGACAACACAAGAGAACTCTTTGTAGAAGTGGCATGACTTTTAGACTGCCTTTTCTACATCCATCTTGTGCTTATTTTGCAGTTTATTCAACATGGGACAAAGACCTCAGTGTTCTGCCAGGCCTTTTAATTTCTTTGAGCTTTCAGTTCTCATTCATTAAATCTGCTGGTTTCAATTCTGTCATTTCAGTTTTTATTGTCTATATTTAATTCCCCCTCCACCCCCATTTTATACTGTTTTCTTGTGAGCTATGCGGGGACCCAGTTGGTTTATGAACTAAGAGATGAAACAAACAAGAAGATTTGAGTTTTAGTAGATTATCAATTGCATCTTCATATAACAGAAGATCAGAAATAAGTTCGAAACTGATTCTTATCTTATATACAACACTAGGGGAAAATAGCAGGGAAAAGAAATTTCACAGTACACTGGATAGAAAAAAGCCTTTATTACTCCAGTCATGAAATCATTTATGCTTTACTCATTCAGATTGTCTTAGCTCAGGTGTCAGATACTACAAAAAAACTGAACCTCTACCTATTTCCTCTGTGAAGATCACAGCTTACATTTCCTTCTATCATCCGATTTAGCTAACTGAAAAGGGGAAGGAAACCTCCACTGCTCTCATACTTTTTCTTCTCCTTCCCCTAGATCTCACCTCTGAAACTGGTCATGCCATGCCTGTAATGGTATGTGTGTTACTTATCCCACCAAATGTAACTATCTAAAAGTTGCCATTTTTTCAACGGCTTCTGAGCTACTTCCTTTATGTTCTCCCATCACAATCGTCAAAGGAATCCAAATCTCTACATATCCTCCAAAAGTTACTGCTTATGTCCTTAATGAATCCAAATATCATCAGCAGACTCAAGGCCACAGCCAAGGGACAATTCAGGTGTCATCTACTTCCAGCCCAGAAAGTGCCATCCTCAAAAAGCATGCACGGAGTGACATCTGTTTTATACACACACCTTGTTGGAAGCACTTATTTAGCAATGATTACACAAGGCTAGCCAATGAGTGTGATGCAGCATTCTTACCGAATGACAAAGAAATAAAAAAAGGTTCAGGGCTTTTGCATCAGAAACCTGTTGAAAACAAAATAGCAACAACTCTTCTTGTGTGACTGCTGCTGAACTACAAAAATTATCTGTACTATAAAACTTGCAAACACATACACCTTCGCTCATAAGAACAGCACCATCATTTTTTTCTGTAAGATTAAGGCTCCAGAGTGAGGCAGGGTTTTGATTCTTCACCTCTCACCCTACCGCAGGTTTTAGCCTGCTGCTGTTAATCGGACATGGGCTGACTGTGCATACCACTTCTTGTCTTCAGCTGTGACTGAGCAATGTCAGCTAAAGCACTCTGTATCTTTTCCAAGAGCATGTCGCCACGATAAACCGCCTCCTCTAGGCGGGCAGCTGCCTCATGGTTCTCTTCCTCCAAGCGGTACAGACTAGCGGCCTAAACATTTAAGAAAGATAATTTAGCAGCGCATTTACGGACTTGGCCTGAACATACTCTTGAGATAGAATACACGTAAGCCCTTATTTTTTTATGTGTGAACGTATGATGGCTACATGTTATTACATAACAACAGAAATGATTTCACATACTTCTGAATGGTAAATGTTGTTTCATCTATGCACGGCAACTCTCACAGAGAATGTATTTGTGCTCCTTGCCTCATAAACACCTACAGCCGATTCAAGGTAAGCAGATTAGAGGCTTTCATGGCAGAGTACCAACTTGGCCAGTCTTCAGTTTCCATTCTTGGACACGATCTTCCAGCACGTGGCTCCCCTCAATGCTACATTTTCTTGGATAGCACGGATTCCTAGAGCCATTTCAATCTTGTTTTATAGCTGATTATGGTACAGAAACTGTTGTAGATGCTCTGGTGAAGTGTGCATACTAGGGAATGGATAGAAGCTGCGACCACAATACTCTTGTAGACTGACTGAGACAATTTTTTACCTCAGAGCATTATCACATGGTGATTGTGGGCCTTCCTGGAAGGATGGTTTCAGAAAGCAATGCTAGGATGGTATTTTACTGTTTGATTATTTGCCAATAATTATACTAATAATAGAGGCAATGAGCCATTGTCAATGCTCTATAACGTTTTATAGTGACTGCTGGCATGTTTAATGTCTGCCTGAAACTTCTAGAGAGTGTGCTGTGGAACTTGGGAGTGCAGTATCAAGAGAAAGCAGATGACATCCCACTCTTTTCCTTCTTTCCTTCTTCATTCAGATAATTCAGGAAGGTTCTGACCTGGTGTTGGCAAATGGTACTGGACTAAATGGGGGCAATTAACAAGCTAAGGTGAAACCAGACAAGGCAGATGTGATCCTAATCAGAACAGCTGATGAGAGAACATAGTGGGTGACCCAGACCTCTGGTGCTCTTTGCCGAGCGACGATGGTTTTGCTCCATCTCTACTGAAGAATTATAAACCTTCAGATACTTCCTATCTAACCCAACTTTACTGTCAACAAAATGAAGACATCCATGACTTGGACATTTGATACAAGCAACTGTTTTCAACAAAATCCACTTGGAATTACTGCAATGAACGCATATAAATCTGCAGCACAAATCCATAATATTGTCCAAGATTCAGGAAAACACATTACAATGCTTCAACAACGGTTGCTTCAACAACCGAATAATTCAACTTAGGAATGCTGTTCTCTGCTCCACATCAGCTGACCTTGAAAGGGCAGACCTGTCAAAGTCAGCTGTTGTGTGGAAGGAGAGCAGCTGCCCATCGCCACCTCTTCCTCCTCCTTGGTTGCTTCCATCTGTGCAAAAGAGATTGAAGCAACCAAGAAGGAGGAGGAGGAGGAGGAGGAGGCCATCACAACACCCTTCAAAACCACCCAGGCTGGCTGAAGTTGCATTGTTCCCAGGGAACGATGCAACTTTGGCCACCCAGGGCGCCTTGCAAGGTACCGGTAAGTGCTTCCCTTCCAAGGCACCTGGGCTGGGCGAAGGTTGCAGGGACCATAGATCTTCAGCCAGCCTGGGCGCCTTGTAAGGCAAGTGGTGGCATCGGATCGCCACCACCACTTCCCTTCCAAGCCTCCCAGGCTGGGTGAAGATCAATAGGTCTGTGTTCTGCCCACCAGAGGTAAGCGCTTCCCTTCCAAGGCACTCGGGCTTCTCCCTCTATCAAGGGTAGCTGAAGGCTGCTCTCCACAACACAACCCCGCCCCGAGCTGATTTTGACAGGTTGGACCAAGTCAGCTGTCTGTCAGGAAAGCAGAAAGCAGCCTTTGGATGCCCTTGATTGAAGGGGAAGCCGGGGCACCTTGGAAGGGAAAAGCTTACCTCCAGGTAATCATGTACACAGAGGTAAGTGATTCCCTTCCAAGGCATCCAGGCTTCGGGAAGATGCATTCACCCCAGGGATCTTCTGGGGCAGATGCATGTCTGCCCAACCCAGGTGGTTTGAAAGGCAAGCGTTGGCGGCAGATCACCACCGCCACTTCCCTTGCAAGCCTCCCAGGCTGCGCGAAGATCAATGGGTGATCACCAAATTGGTGAGCAGAGCACGGACCCATTGATCTTTGCCCAGCCTGGGAGCTTTGCAAGGGAAGCAGTGGTGCCCCTTGCCTTCCAAACCACCTGGGCTGACCGAAGATCCATGGTCCCTGAGATCTTCCCACAGCCCAGGTGCCTTGGAAAGGAAGCATTTACTTGCCAAGGCGCCAGGCTTTTCGTTCAATCAAGGGCAGCCAAAGGTTGCTCTCCGCAACCCCAGAGCTGATTTTGACAAGTCAGACCTGTCAAAGCCAGCTGTCTGTTGGGAAAGCCTTCGGCTACCCTTGACTGACGGGGGTTGGGACAGCCTTCGCATAGGAATGCATTGAAAACCTATTGAGCTGTTCCCTCCGGAATGGATTTTTTGATTTTCAATGCAATCATATGGGAAACTGTTGTTCGACTTACAACTTGATCAACTTCTAAAGATGCCTTTGGAATGGATTAATGTCGTAAGTCAGGGTACCACTGTATAGAGGAAAATTCTAGTCACAAAATATACTGTTAGTAGAACAAGAACCTACCCTCCCTCCGTTAACAAGAAACTGATCTTGCTGCTGATGCAGACTTCACTTTTTAATGCCTGTAACTTTTTAAAGATGTCAAACATTTATGCATTATGTTCAGTATTCTAACACAGTGGTTAGTAACACTGTTTTGGAAAGCACTCAAATTAATAAAGCAGCCTACTAATTACAGTGATTTTCTTTGGAAGGAGCACTTTGTTACTAAAGTCATAAGACATTTTAATGCCTGCATTGAAGTTATTTTGAAGTGTTCACGTTGCCCCATCTCCCAAGATGGAGTAGAATTGTACACAAAACATGTTAGCAAAAAGGGGGATGAACTGTGTGGCCATCACAAAACACAATTGCAAAAATAGGTTACAGGTGATAACATGTTATAGGCTTAAACTGCACTCTTACCTGTAAAGCTGCTGTCGATTCTTCACTAGGCAACGAATCTACTAAAACATCAATATCCTTAGCAGTTCTTGCTATCAATGCAGCAAACAATTGGGCATATTCTGTAATACCAATAAAATATGTTTTACATTACTTTAAAGAATAATGCAGAAGGGTAAAGTGGGGGTTATTCCGATTATATTTTTGAAGAACATAGTATCAAGTAAGGCCCAATGAATTTAGTAAAATTTAGTTTGGGGGGGGGGGGGCTGCCATTATTCTAAGTTGTGAACAACACTATTGAAAACTTGAATTTCCTCTCACTAGCAACCATACACACATTATTTCCCAACAAGTGAGAAAATGAAGAAACACGTGGAAGTGAAAAGCAAATGCTCAGTTTCAGCCCCACAAACACAGATTGCATCTGCTCAAGTTAAGTAGAAGTAAATATTTTGACAACACTTTTAAGGAGACCTAAAGATAGCCAGAGGCTTTCTGAAAGGGTAGTTTAAAATCAAAGTAGCCAATTCATCCTTCAGGAAGACACATTTTACAAAGCTTCCCAAACCCTCACTTCTTCAAAACTGAGGTGTAACTCCTTTCATGAAAGGTGCTTCTACGTGATGTTTAGGCATTGCCTTCCACGCACAACCCAGCATGCACCATTCAGCAGAATCTCTCAAACCTTTTGCAGAACGATTTGTTTGCAGATCTACAAAGCAGGGAAGGAGAGCAAGGAAGTCTACTTCCATCACAGTATTTGTGCACATCTAACACTCGACCCAATGGAATATGCTTTTAGTACAGTACTTACAAGATTCTACCAACTTATACATGCTCAATATTTGGTTCTAATAGGTTTTACTATGCAAAAGTATACATGTCCCTAAGTTTGCAGGTTCATGCCGTTTTCCCTTTCCCTACTTCCGCAGACAATGACCCACTCTGGCTGGTCAACTAAGTCCCTGCCAGGAGGACAGGGAAGTCCATGGTCCTGTCAGGGACCGGCTGAACAGATGAAGAGCAGAGGAGCATGCTCCAGTTTGTAAATAAGGCATTGGCTGAGGACACAGGCAAAGTTCCCTCTAAGGCAGGTATGTCCAAACTTCGGCCCTCCTGATGTTTTGGACCGCAACTCCCAGAATTCTAAGCTTAGATTGCCAATGGCAAAGGACTGTGGGAGTTGCGGTCCAAAACATCTGGAGGGCTGAAGTTTGGACATGACTGCTCTAAGGCATGCAACCCAACTCCCTCTGTACAGGGTTCCTCTCCCCCTGTGCAATGACAGTGATTGTTTTCAGTCCCTTTGGTTCCAGTCACTACAGAAACTGAGCTGGGGAGGAGTCACAAGAATGCGCAAGAAGCAGGACCCCACAGAGCAGAGCTAAACACTGGAGGTGGGAGGAGGGAACATGCAGCCATTTGGTGCTGCAGTATGAACCAGCAAGAACCTCTGAACCAAGACTCACATCCATCTCTATTCCTAACAGAAGGCAAATAGCAATTTCTGATAAAACTGATATATGTGGCTGGTTCCTTTTAAGGAAATTCATTACAAAAAAATAATAATCTGAGGCAATGGTCACCTGCACAGGCTGTATGTCTCACCAATAATATCCTACAACCAAAATTCCCTCTAAGTTCTAGGCACACAGAGCTCCATCAGGGCTGCATACTGGCAACCAGTGTTGACATCCACTTAGTTTTGGCTTCAGATGAAACCCTGATCCCCCTTCATACATGGGGCAAGACTCCTGCCCAAAATTGCCTACAACAATGATTAGCTAAAGAGCAACACGCTCTGGGAATAAATGTATGCAATACATGTTGACCAACTACTAGATTAAAAGACAGCTCAAGTGTTAATAATTTACATTATGAACAGCTAGAGATATAAAATTTCCATAAACTTTGGCGGGTGGGTGAAAAAAACCTATTATTGGACTGCAACTGCCAGAAACCCTGGCCAGCACAGCTAGTGAAGGCTTCTGCGAACGGCAGTGCAAGAACATCTGGATTACCAATAGTTTCCAGATATTTTACATCTCTATGAACAGCAACTTTTAAGTTCTATGATTAACTTCTCAGTCAGAAGCAATATAGGGCTCCAATAATATATATATATATAATAATATACTGTATAGCAATTGAGAGCAATTCAGATTTACACTCTGTTTACTTCATACTTTGCTCTTACATCTGTGGTACTTATTTCTCCCACCTTACAGCTACAAGATTACTAGAAAGGGAATAAAGAGGTTGACTTGCCTTCTGTAGGATTAGCAGGTTGATCTTTGTTTATTGCAGTCTGTATATTGCTGAAGGATGCAGGAGGGGCACACTGCTGCAGTACTCCAATAGCATTACAAAACTGATCTGCAAGCTATAAAGAAACCCAACCTGATTAGATTACAAAACCAGTGTACCCCACTGTATTTCCACTCTGGCACATAACAGTACAATTCTACTTGGAAATTGAAAGCAAAATATATATTTAAGGAGTTAGCAAAGGCCTTTATTCTTTAATCTATTCTATATGTGTTGTCTTTCTACAAATACAAATTCTGATGAACTACAATTCCATATGAGGAAAGCATGAGATGCAGCTAACATTTCCTTAGATACCACAATCATTTTTAAAGCTAAATGGCAGATTGGTTTTAGCATTAATTTGTAAGGAAAGCAAAGGCACGCACTGCAAATCACATCAACAATGATGACAATGAAGTACAATATTGTAGAAATGTACCAACAATCTAAGGGAATTCTAATTCAAAATAGGAGCCAATAGATTTGGGGTGAGCCACATTTAAAAATAAAGCACGGGGAGATCCAGAACTTGAGAATTACCTCAGCAAACGGTCACAGAGAGTAACAATGGAACAATCTCCAGAATCATGAACAGGGAAGAGACCACCCACAATCCAAATACATAGTCAGAAAAAGTGTGGAGAGACAAATACTCCCCTATTATCAAAGCGTTGCAAAGCTTTTATGTATGTATGTATGTATGTATGTATGTATGTATGTATGTATGTATGTATGTATGTATGCATGCATGTATGTATGTATGTATTTATTTATTTAAGAGTATTTTTACCCTGCCTTTCTCCTTGGAAAAGGACCCAAGGTGGCTTACAGTACAATTAAAACATGCGCACTCCTTCCAGTGACACACCGTCAACACAGATGCACTTGGCACAATGGGCCTTTTCACACGACCCCTAAGATCCGCTGGCCACTTAAATTCGGACCAGAGATCTTAGGGGTTCGTTGCTCTTCCTTCCTCCCCACCACTCCGCACCTGTCTGCTGAGGGGAGGGAGGAAGAAAGTGGGGGGGGGAATGCAGACTCACCTTGCTGGAGCTCAGTCTTGCTGATTCCTTCTCTTTTGTTTGCTTTTTCTTCCCTCCCGCCCCTTCTCTTAAAGGGGCGGCAAACAAAAAAAACAAACAAACAAAAACAGAAGCCAGGAGAGCCCCGCACTGACCAGATTAAATCGGACCTGGCGATTTTCACCCTCCTCCAGCAGGTACAAGAAAAGTGCGCTGGGAGGCGCTTAGGTGGGCGTGGTCGCACTTAATTTCCTGCAAACTCCGGAGCTGGTGGGGAAACCATTGTAAGCTCCGGAGCTTACAGCCATTTGCTGCGGCGTTTAGGACTCGTCTACAAAGGCTCAATGACTCCATAACAAGAGTTAAACAGAACCTTCACATTGGAAGAAATAACACCATCAAAAACCAACAAGAGGGCACAGCTCGGTGGGGAAGGTATCCCCCCCCCTTCTTTTGGACGACAGCCGGTCAAATAATACCCAACGATGACCAGGAGCCCTAGTTTAGGAAAGGGGGCTTTTCCAAGTTCTCTGCTGGATATTAAACCGGCGGGTGGGTGGTGGTCCTATTCTGCTCGCAGGTGGTCCAGGAAGCCACTCCCGGGACCAGGCAGGTCACAATGGACCACGCCGGCCGCTGCGCCAGGGCGGTGACCCTGGGCGTGGCGGTCTCGAGGTCGGCTCCTCCCGGGACACGACGACCGTCCTCTTTCCTGAAAAATCTCCCGGAATCCCAGCCCACGGCAGGCCTGGGCCGCCTCCGGCCAAACCCACCAGTCGTAACCCAAAAAAACAAATAAACACGGCCTCACCGAGTTCACCGCGTCCTGCAACTGCGTGAGACGGTCCGCCATTTTCCGCCAGACCCCGCTGGGCGACCGCTTTCCCTCGAGCAGCTCGCAGCCAATGGGAGCCCGCAAGACTGGGCAAGGGCGAGATTTGAAGCGGAAGGTGGGGTTACTAGGCAACACTCCCAAAGCGTTGCTCCTCTCTATGGTTATGGAAGGAAAGAGCGGCTTCGCCGTGCTCCCTCTGTCGGAAATGAAAGATCGACTTTAGGATATAGTATTGATTGACAAAAACATTCCTTATCTCTGTGGAGGGGCAGAGGAAATGTTTTGTTTTTTTAAAGTATTAGGATAGTGTATAATATGCACTGCATGACTTTAAAAAATTGAAGCCAAAGCAGGAAGGGACAAAGTGAGTGATTTTTCTCTTAAAGGTCCATTCGAGAGCCCGCCCAGTTCAGCTGTGGCAAGGCTTTCAACATAAACTTTAAGAACAAAGTGTATTAGATATGCATATTGGGTGCATACATATACACACTTAAAACACTTACTCGCCTCCCATCCTCATCCCCCTCTACAGAGTGGAGCAAATCATGCCTCACTAATCTGTTGGAATTTTTTGAGAGTGTCAACAAACATGTGGATAAGGGAGATCCTGTTGACATTGTTTATCTGGACTTTTAGAAGGCTTTTGACCAAAGGCTCTTGAATAAACTTGCCAGTCATGGAATAAAGAGATCAGCAACTGGCTAAGTGACAGGAAACAGAGGGCAGCACTAAATGGACACTACTCCAAGTGGAGGGAGGTAAAGAGTGGGGTCCCCCAAGGTTCAGTACTGGGACCCCTGCTTTTCAACCTCTTCATAAATGATCTAGAAGTGGGAGTAAATAGCAAGGTAGCCAAATTTGCCAACAACTTTAAAATTATACAAGGTAGTAAAAATTGAGATTGTGAGGAGCTCACGATGGGGAAAAAAAAAACAAACTCCCAATTACGTTTATAAACTGATGGGCTCTGAACTCTCTGCAACAAACCAGGAAAGGGACCTTGGTGTCCTGGTGGACAGCTCAATGAAGGTGTCCACCCAGTGTGGTGCAGCAGTGAAAAAAGCAAACTTGATACTAGGGATCATTAGGAAGGGTATAGAAAATGTCAGCAAGTGTCATTTTGCCTCTTTATAAATCTATGGTGAGGCCCCATCTGGAGTATTATGTATAGTTCTGGTCACCATACCTTCAAAAGGATATTATGGAAATGGAAAAAGTGCAGAGGAGGGCAACCAGAATGATTAGGGGAGTGGAACACCTTCCTTACCATCTGAAGCTGCAATGGCTGGGCCTCTACTCTTCAAAAATGGCACCTAAGAGGTGACCTGATTGAAATTGATAAAATAATACACAGTGTGGACAAAGTAGATAAGGAAAAACTGTTTTCCCTATCACACGGCAGTAGAACCAAGGGGCACTCCCTGAGACGTTTGGGTGCTAGATCTCAAACTAATAAGAGAAAGTTTTTTCACCCAGAGGATCACTAGTCTATGGAACTCCCTGCGAGAAGAAGTGGTGACAGCTGTCAGCCTTGAGAGCTTTAAGAAAGGATTGGACAAATTCATGAAGAACAAGGGTATCAATGGCTATCATTATGGATGCCAAAGGACAACCTCTGGGTTGGAGAGATAGGCAGGATATCTCTCAATGCCATTTGTGGGGAATCATAAGCAGGTGAAGACATCTGCTTGGGAATACCCCGAAGCAAATGCTGAGCCACTGTGTGAGACAGAATGCTGGACTGGATGGGCTGTGGCCTGTTCCAACAAGGCTGTTCTTATGTTGTTAAGTGTGTAATTTTCCAGTATCCTGAAGTGGATATTTTATTAAGCCACTTCATGATATGTGATAGTGGGCTGTGTGTGTGTGTGTTTGTTTCGTTACAGTCATGTCCATGGAGTTTTCTTGATAGGAATACTGGAGTGGTTTGCCAGTTCCTACTCCAGGTGCCTACAGCACCTGGTATTCCTTGGTGGTTGCCCATCCAAGTACTAACCAGGCCCAAACCTGCTTAGCTTCCGAAATCAGGCGAGATGGGATGTGCTTAGGGCATCTAGGCAGCGTGATAGTGGGCTAGTACAGACCAGATACTGTAGAGTTGCTTGAGATCTTTATGGATGCAAGGATTACCTCAAATGCCACACTGGACCTCCTAGGACCTAGCCTGATCCAACCCACTGCACCCTAGCTGTGCCTGGCAACATTGGTCAAACCTCTCCACCACCTTAAGACATGCATCCAAGGAGGGCAAGCCCAAAGTTTCCCAGATTGCAGCCACTGCCTTTGAAGCTCTGGCATTGTGAGGGGAACTTCCCTGAGCGAGAAAGAGTGACCCCTGCACAGCGCAATGCGGAGGGGGATGCATGGCTGGAGAAGCAGAAGAGGAGGGGAACATTTCCCGAAACAAGCCCCTCTGGATCCTCAGGACAGAACCATGCTATGGAAGGGGTTCTATGATGCTCTTAAGATCATAGAGGAACAGAAGGAGAAGGAAAAGGAAGAGGCCTCTGGTGTAACATGAAATAAGAGAGAAGAAAAGGCGGGAAGGCCCCACCAATCAGGAGTAGTGGAGGTGGGGTTTGGAGAAGTTAAAAAGGGAAAGCCAAAGGTTCTACCTCCAGATTGGGAGTAGGTTTGGATGGAGGATCCATGGACGGGAAATTGGGAAAGGATGATGATGCCCAAGAAGGAGGCAGAGAGTTATAGACGACGGGGGCACAAGAAGGGTTGTTCCTATTGGGGAGAGAGAGAGGCCTGTGAATACAACTGCAAGAGGAAGGAGATAAGAAAGACTTTGGAACTGGAACAATGGCTGGCCAAGGTACGGGAGGAGGCCAAAGCCGGGAAGCTGAACACCTAGATGGACTTGACCCAGAGGGACAACTATCCGTTAACAGCCCGTCCGCTGAGGCGCCCTGGACTCAGATCAACTTCGGAGGTTGGGGTGCAAGTGGGGAAACCCCGTCTCTCCGGGAAGGAGGTTGGAGTGCAAGTGGGGGAGCCATGGCTCTTCGAGAGAGAGGAGGAGACAAGTGGTGAGCACAGCTGTCCCCAGGTGGAGGTGGGGAATTTGATTTTAAGGACTCCCAATTATGAAGGAAAGAATAACCCATTTGTTACAGAAGTTAAGGACCTTGAAACTGTTGTAAGGAAAAGAACCTCATTTGTAGTTGAAGAACCAATAAAATGTTCTGTTTATTCGTTTCAAGACATGCCTTCTTTGAAATTGGAAGGGTGGGAAGCCTGGGCAAAGACAGAACCCTCACAGGCATCAAACCTAAAAGACCATTTGCTGTACAGGTTGTTGACTGAAGTATTTTATGGAAAGACAAAGCTGGTGCCTTGATGATAGTTCATTGGAGAAATTCACCAGCAGCTCAGATATATATTTGGACATGTCATCTCCACTTAAATGCACATATGAACAAGGGCCTCAATCCACACAGCCCTGGTGCAGTGGCAATGTCTAAATTATTTGTCTTCCTCACACAGATTCCCCATGCATATCATGACTTTCTCTTCCTGGAGGTCACCTGCAGAGGCAAGAAAAAGGAAAGAAGCTGCCAGAACCTTTGCTTCTCACATTTTACCTACAGAGGGACTGAGGAGGGTTGGAGATTGTAGCAGGAGATTGTCACCTGGGATGGTGCTTCTCAGGTCTTTTTTCACTGTGATAAGGCAACATAAATGGGTCACTAGTTTCAGTTCCAACTTATTTCATGGTTTAAACAACATTTAGTCTCCTGCGATCAAGAAGCCTAACAGTTTTTCTTTCTTTTCCAAAGTTATCAGTGAGTATTCTGTGAGATTTTTTCCTATCAAATGTGGATGAAATTTGACTACTAAGAATTAAACCTCTTTTGTTTCAGATGCAATAGTAAACAGAGCTTCCAATTACGTAGTAATTTTTGAATTTTTTTAAAACAACTTCTAAACTGCCCACCTGACCAGGCGCAGCCTACAACATCGATAGTATAAACAGCAGAAGCATATAACTCAATAAGGACAATTAAACTTAATTTAAAATAAAATCAGAATAAAAATAAAATAAAAATATTTAATGTTAATTAGTTATCACAAACTAGTTCACAGCATTATCATCACACACATACGCAGGCACACTTCGGCAGAAGCCCTTGTTATGTAATCTTATCTTCAACCCCAATTTCGCTCAACCGCTACTTTCTGTGAAATAAATGACAGCCGCTTAACAGGACTGAAAGGTGCAGGCATCCTCCATTTAGAGCAGCCTAAAACGGCCAAGCAAGCGATTAAAAAGCGGGTTTTTTTTTTATTTTCCCCTGCTGAACCTTTACGGCGGGTTCGAGGATTCTCAACCACGCGGGTGCTTGAGCGGGGCGGGGAGAAGGCAATGAAATGGATTGGCAATTACCAAGGGATATACAGTGGTACCTTGTATAAAGGAATTAATTCGTTCAAAATGAAATTATGTTAAACAGATTTTCCTTTATACAAATTTCCCATAGGAATGCATTGAAAATGGAGTAATCCCATTTTACGTTGTACGGATTCGTCCCATATAGGGGATTCTGTTCAGCAAATTTCCCCTATCTCCGGAATGTTTTATGTCGTACAAATTTTATGTTACACAAACTGTTTGTTATACAAGGGCCCACTGTACTGTATATAAGGTTGCAAAGAGAAGAACGCATCGGGGAAACGCATGGGAGTGTGACTGAACGCCACCGGGCTCGGGCTGCGAGAGGAAGGGTTAATTCCCGGAAGTGAGCGAGAAGCGGGCCTGTGGGTTTAGAAATGGAGGCGAGGCTGGTCGGGGACTGAGCGCAGGAGCGGCGCGGCTGTGATCGAGCAATGAAGTTCTCCGCTTGTCCTCCGGGCTAGAGCCGGTTTGACTCGCCGATCGGCTTGGGGCGGGCGTGTTGGCCAGCTATTAAGCGCCCTCCCCCCCAAACAGACAGGCACACGTTTCTCCCGCTCCTTTCAAGAGTTGGGACGGGGCTTTCTTTTGTTGACACAATGTGGGTCCGCAGGGTGTTGCTGCTGATGGGGCTCGTCTTTAGGAGCGAAGCTGCAGAAGAAAGCTCGGCAGGTAAGAGCGTCCAGGAAAGGTCTGCTTGCGTATGTACCCCGCCCAGAATCGCGACGTGCACGAATAGGGCGCTCTATAAATGACAGAAACAGTCAAAATTATGTTTGTTTTTCCAGTTTATGGATCACCTTTGGAACAGCGTTTAGTTGTCTTGAAGTAAGCCTCGCTGGACTCAAGGGGGTTTCTGTAAGAAAGAACCCTTCCTTGCCTATTCTGGAGCCGAAGCGAGTGTTGTAAATTGGAATAATTTGGAAATTATTCAGAGCTGTTTTAGCATGGAGAGGTTTAATGGTGGATTCGTCCAGGGTTGTGTGTACAGAGAAAACCAGTGAAGCAAGAAGGAGCAGACCTTGGGTTGATCTGAATCGTTGTAAAACAATTAGTAGTGTGTTGTGAAGAATCAGTGGAAAACTTAAAAGTTTTTAAGGTACTGTACAGTATTCCTAATGCAGCTCAACTCGGTGCGTCCTTTCCAGCTTAACGATTCTGTAAGTGCATTTCACATACTGTGCAACCACAAACCTGTGCAGCCAAAATACCTTTCTGAAGTAGGCGCCTATATATTAATCACAGGGTTGTGTGTTGCATCTGCTTATTTGGATTGCACATGGCAAAATACTCTGTAGCGTACACCTGAAATGTACTGGCTTGACTCCACATTTGATAATACTTAAAGTAGAACTTTGAAGGAAACTGATGTCCGTGATTGTCAACTTGACCCTCAAAAGTGTGACCAAGTTTGGATCTATCCTGGTGCAAGAAAGAAGCTCTGAGCGAGTCTCTGGCAGTGTTGATAGAGTTATGGTCATTGGGAGAGAAAATAGTGTACATGTTATATTTCATGTAAAACCCTCTTTGTGTTGCAAAGTCTTCTGCATGGGAATCTAGTTAAGTGTTGCAGCCTTTCTCCCAAATCAGGTGTCTTCCGAAAGAAATGAAGAGGTCACAAGGACTATAGACTTTGAAAGAACTTGTCATGTGTTTTCACATGTCAGTCATGTGTTTTTGATAGAGTGAAGTGCTCTTGGTTTTCTCATCTGCTAATTAACAAACATGCTATTATCGCAGAGCCAATGCCTCCACGGGCTGTCATTTCATTAAATGAGCAGGGTGGCTTTGCACATCTGACTGGTTTATCTTGCTGCAGTGCTGTATAAGCACTTTAATAATAACACACAAAGAACCATGTAACATTAGAAGTAGAAGACATGAAGAATGCTTATGTTTGAGTGCAATGATGCAGTACTTGAAAATATATACAGTGGAACCTTGTATAACAAACAGCTTGTATAACATAAAATTTGTACAACATACAAAATTCCGGAGATAGGGGAAATTTGCTTAACATAATTGCCTATGGGGAGAATCCGTACAACATAAAAATGGGATCACTCCGTTTTCAATGCATTCCTATGGGAATTTGTATAAAGGAAAATTTGCTTAATATAATTTCATTTGGAACAAATTAATTCCTTTATACAAGGTACCACTGTAGCTGGGTCTCCTTGCCTTCAGTGGTTTACTACAGTATAACACAGTCCTGTTGCTAATGGTCTTAAGTGAATGTCTGTGTACGTATGCATGTTCAAAGTCAAGATATAATAGTATGTTATTTTACTGAAAACTGGTGGGAAATAAAGCAAACAACCTTAAATTGTGTTAAAGAGTAAAGTCAGCAAAAACAACAACAACAAACTGTGAAGCTCGTTATACTTGCTTTTCACACCTGCTACTCTGTGGTCCTGCCTGAGCTCCAATTTGGAAGTGAAGTGGCCATCTTTTTTCTGTGTGCCTTTATTTTCCTCTTCAAAACAACTCCAGGGAGTTAAAAATACTATTCTTCGTAGTTTACTCTTGGCTTTGCACTTGGGCTGTAATGCTAAACTTCATTTTACTTCAGTGAAGAACATACAGTTCGTCTTATCAGGATGGAATTCTCTGATTGACTTTTCACTACAGTGCCTCTGATTTTTCCTTCGCATTGGTAACACATGCAGTTAGACTGGAATAAATAGAGCCACAGTTGTTAGTTTCATACTTTCTAATTTCTATTGCACCCTGGCTGTGTGGGCTTGCTCCTACCTCCACCTACACATATGCTTTGCCCCATTAGGGTTCTCAGCATTCAGAGATTACATGAATTTTAAAAAAGTATTGTAATTGGTGAAGGGACAGAATTTAATGGGACAACCCTAGTTGTCTCCCATTACACACAAAATTTCAGCCATTGTATTGTTCTCCATTACACTGCATTGCATGGGTTGAGTAGTCGTTCTTTCTCAATGCAAATCTTTTCTCCTATTGGGAACTGCATCTTCTTGAGGAAAATAAATACTGTATTGTTCCAACATTTTTGGACTGAGACCAGGTATGCATGAAATTTCTGTTACTCCTTTTAGATTCTGCCCATGTGGACTTAAGGCTGTGTGCTTAATATCTAACTTGTAGTAGACCTTGGAAATTAATGTATTCTATTAACTTTTGACTCATAGAGCTCTGTAACTATGTAAGTTTTGCTCTTCTGTAATCCAAATTGTTAGCAGTATATTTTTTTAAAATTTGAAGTGTTCTGGTTTCCAAGAAAGAGACTGATCATCCAGCATACTGAATTAGCACCGTGTTTGAGTCCATCTCTCTCTCTCCTTCTCTCTCTTTTTTATTTAGCCAGGAAATTGTATTTTGCTTCATTGGTCGACTGACATTTTTGGTTTTATACCAGAAAATCAAATTGCCTGCAGATATTCAGAAGGCTGAACAAGAAACCAATAAAGTTCTTTTGAGCTGCTCTGCCCCAAGAAAACATTATACAATGGTACCTCAACTTACGAATTTAATCCCTTCCAAGTGCATGCTCTTAAGTTGAACTACTCTAAAAATTGAAAAAAATAAGTTTAAAAAATGAAAAAATGAAAAAAAATTGTAAGTTGAGCAGACCATATCTAAAATTTGTAAGGTGGCAGCTAAAATGCCAACAGTTTTCCCCTCTTAAATCGAATTGCTCTTAAGTCGAGCTGCTCTTAAGTCGGAGTACCACTGTATTCCATTCTGTATTGTTTTGGAATCCAAAGTTGTGAAGGGAGAGCAGTAGCAGCCACCTCCCAGCCTATCACTTTCTATTCAGTGCTGAATCTTTAAACCTAAACAATGGTACTCATAAAGTTTTTTGTGAACCCTTTGGGACCCCAGCACATAATCCAGTAATGTTGCTGTGGATACTGAGAGTTGGTTCCTTTCAGTTAACCTATTTGGATATATTCTGGTAATAATTCAGCTCTATAGACTGCATTGTATTGCTGAGAAGATTTATAAAGAACCTGATAACAATCTAAAATCACTTGATTTAAAATCCTGGTTGTCAGTTCTGTTCTCAGGGGGCTTAAGATGCAGAACAAGATGGAGCAATCTAAAGTTGCCTTGGCCTTTGGTTCATTAAAATAAGTAAAGTTTGTGAAAAGCTGTGTTTCTCATTGCCCCATATTAGAGAACTGATTAATTGTTTTTAAAAGGCTTACCCATCCCTAATGGAATGCCATAACTGTAATAACAATTCTTGTAGGCTGTAATAGTATAATATTAACACAATATGTTTGAAAATATAAGAATGCAGTTAAGAATTTAAGTCAGGACTCAGAGACTGTGGTTTTCCAGAGGTTGAACTACAGGTCCTCATCATCCTTGACTACTAGCTATACTAACTGATAGAGATGTGAAGGCCCAGAAAAAACATCTGGAAAAATTCAGAAAAAAAATCCATTTTTTTCCTTGAAGTCTTTTTGTTTTTTTTTCCTGAAAAATTGGAAAAATTGAAAAAGAAAAAATGATTATAGAATGTTTTATTTTAGCATGATGAATAAAATATTTTAAGACAGGGTGTTCAAATAGTTTCAAAATCATTTATACTAATATCATAGAAATTAGTCCCACTCCCTTCTATAAATTTCCCCCCTCTTCAATTCTTTTTATGAGAATGAGGCTTGTATTTTATGTGTATTTAATACTGTGAGGAAATATAAATAATTGTTAATTCTGGATTTTTAAACACTGTTTTGTAGATTTTTTTGTTCCACCTAAACTAGTAAACAGTTCAGGAGATTGTTACTCCATTTGTTACTTACAATTACAAATAAATATTATTTAAAAAGTAAATTCTGTTTGTAATAATTGTTTGGATACACTATATTTTAATATGCTCATTGTGATAATGTTATTCCAGGTCGAATTGTCCATATTCATATTTTATGTTCCTAAAATAACAGAATGACTGTAGCATTTTGTTCATTTTTTCTGAAAATTTCCATTTTTTTCACGACCCCCACCCCCAAAATATGGTTTTTTTCAAGCTTCAAAATTTCTGGAAATTTTACATCTTTACTAACTGAAGCTGTTGCGAACTGGATGGTGCCTAGATAGTCACAGGTTGCTCAGCCCCATATTAAAAACATGTTTGCATTTTACGGTATCATTCTTAAAACTAAAGGAAAAAAAACCACCACTGGCAGCCTTTTCAGAGCAACACCAAACTGATCTTTGACATAAAGTATTTTCCATTTGATGCAGAGAATAATCTCAGAGCCTTCTGAGAACAAGACGTTGAATGGCGTTTTCTTATCTTTCCCATTGAATGATGCGGCTGTTTTCTGATCCTCATTGTTGTAAAAATGTACGGCTCTTGCTTTTTCCGTTTATCAGGTGGCACACCTCTGGGAAGGAAGGCTTTGGTTTTAGCTTATTACCTTATGATTTTCTGTTTGAGATCTTAGTTCCAAGTCAAGTGGTGAGGTTAACATATAGACTTATGGCACTGCCGCATTATCTGTTCTGCTTTGGGACTACTGTAAACAGCTGCTGGTCTGTGAGTAAATGGAGCTCTGCTGTACAGTTCTTCTCTATGAGTGAACACAACAGTTTATCTGTGAATTACTGTTTTGGGGCTTTTTCTGATGTTCCTTTGCTATTTTTTTGACTTGCATGGACATTGATATATATTGAAGTAGGAGGAACTACTACTAGACTGCTTATACAATCAAATACTGTACCCCTTTGTTATTATTGCTCAACACGGCTCGCCCGGACTGTGTCATAAGCATCCAGCATCATGTGAAATGCTCTTGGCACTTGGGCATGATTAAAGCAAAGCAAAGCAAAGTGTTCTGCTTATATACCGCCCCATACCACTACAAGTAGTCTCTGGGCGGTTTACAATTTTTAATTACAGTGTGCAGGCTACCCATTGCCCCCCCAGCAAGCTGGGTACTCATTTTACCGACCTCGGAAGGATGGAAGGCTGAGTGAACCTTGAGCCTGCTACCTGGGATTGAACCCAGGTCGTGAACACAGATGAGATGTGAGATGATGTCATGTTTCTTTTTGACAGACAAGACTGTACATAGCACTGAGTGGCCCAAGAAAATAATTACCCATGCTGGCTGTTTTCTATGCCCTGAAATACTGAGACGGTAGATATGTGATCATATAGATCTATGCAAAATATACACCCTTCACTAACTGGGAAAATAAAATATGCAAATGTGCACAGAAGATGAATTGGATGGCCATTTTGATTGAATTGTTTGGGACAGATAAGCAGCCATTATGTTTGGTAGCTGTTAGGGTCATGCCTCTGTCATCATGGATGGGCCATCTACCTCATCTCAGCACAACCCCTGGAGGAGTGTCTTGAGACTCTGGTGGTAGGGTTAGCCAAGGATGTGGATAGCAGGACAGGATGCCTATAGGTAGGAGCAAGACAAAAGAGCAGGGACAACTGCCTGGAGGAAGAAGGTACAGGTGGAATTGTTAGGCAGGAGGATAAAGTCCATCACAGGTTACAAACCATGATGGAGATGTGTAATCTCCAGGCTTAAAACCGGGGTACTTCAAGGACCAGATGCAGGGGAGTGGTATCAGGAGACAGATACCTAGTTTCGTGCCCTCCCAGATGCATTTGGTGGGGCCACTGTGAGATACAGGAAGCTGGACTAGATGGGCCTATGCAGTTGAAATGCGGTTTCCCATAGGAATGCATTGGGAACAGATTAATTCATTCTGGAGGCTTGAAAAAAGACACAAACACCCACTTTTTTGTTCAAAACTCTTTATAAAGTGCACTTTAAAGACATGCACACTGCACAGGAATATGACTGATCCAGAATAAACATTTCAAACAGCACATATCAATTTTTTTTGAACATGATACAGAACAGTTCAGTGTGCTTTAAAGGCAGGCACACTGTACAGAGACATGTCTGACCCTGAAGTAACATTTTTAAGCCTCACACATCACAGTTTTGAACATGATGCAGACACATCTGTGTACTTTAAAGACAAGCACAGAAATCCCCAACCACATACATGAGCAACCTAAAATTCAAAGTGCAGAAATTAAATAAAAATCTAAAACAAGCATGCACAGAAATCCCCAACTATATGAGCAACCAGTCCGAACCCTAAAATCCAAAGTGCAGAGATTAAAAAACAACAACCCTAAAACATGGCATGGAAAGAACTCCCCCGCCACACACACAGAGCATGAAAAAATGAAAAAGAGCATGCAGAGCAGACTAGCAGGAATGGAACCCCCCACACACACACAGCCCCCATGCAAAAAAAAAAAAAAAAGCAGAACAATAATCAGCTTACCTTTCCAGCAGTAGAGATTTGCAGGAAAAAGCACTCCAAAATGACCAAAACGACCACAAACACCTCCAAAATAACTCCCTCCCTCCCTCCCTCCCTCCCTCCCTCCCTCCCTCCCTCTCTCAACCACCACTACACACCTCCTCACTCCATGCCACGTGCAACCTACAGAGGTCTGGAAGAATAGTGCTGGTGTTTTAAAACCTCCCAGACGCAATGTGTCTTGGAGAAGCATTTTTTTTTGGGGGACTCAAAAATCCCTGGGCTTTTTTCATAATTCAATTTTTTTCTATACCCACGGATTTCTATTCATAACTTGAATTTTTTTGTATCTCGTTTCATTCGTAACTTGAGGTACCACTGGTATTTAATTTTCCAGGTCAAGCACTGCAGAGGTAGTAGACCTCCTTTACGACAGAAGGCTGACATTTTTTTCCTTGACAGAATTAGCTACTCCTCAAAAATACTTATAGTTTGCTTTCTACTGAGTATTACCAAATGTGAATGACATGATGGGTTCCAAATAATAAAAATGTACAAAATAGAGAGGAAAGAAGGATATGATACATGTTCAAAATAGGAAATTAAAAGGCATAAACATCCTGCCAATGATATTTTGCTCTTCTTCCTTTATAGATGTATGTAAAAGAATCTAATTTGAAGTCTTAAAAGCGGGAGAAACAAGACTGTGTTCTTTGGCTACAGTGAATCCCATTTTGGGGGAGAAAGGTGAGGTAGAAATGAAACAATACCTCAGGACTGTACAGTGGAACCTTGACTTGCATACTGCTTGACTTACAGCATATTTGACTTGCAGCAAGAAGGGGCCTGTTTGAAAGGCTTCGAGGAAGGCACCGTCATCCAAGGATCGCGGCTGCCACCTCCAAACTGCTCCTGCCTTCTTCCTCTCCTCCGGAGCTGGTCCTCGGCCTCACCAAATCCGCCGCTGCTGCCGGAGGAGAAGAAGGGCCGGGAGCTCGGGGCTGGCCTCGCTGGTTAGATAGTCGGCTCAGTCTTGTAAAAATCTGGCTGCAGAAGTCTGAAATGGAAGCATTTTAGTTGGGGAGCTGTACAGTTGTGGGACTCTAATGGTAACCATAGGGTTGTTCAGGACTTGGAACGTCAAGTTAAAAATCAGTAAAACTTAAATGTTAGACATTGTTGCTATGAACATTAAAAAGTGGAGGTGTATAACTTGCGGACTATAATTCCACTGCCTCCCCCTCTCTTTGAAGAGACGTTTCATTTACATCCCCAGAAGGAATCTCCTGTCCCAGTCAAATTTGTGTTAAATTGCTATTTTTGAGGGTCTTTTTCATCATCTGGAATGGATTAATCCACTTTCCCATTACTTTCTATGGGAAAAGTTCCTTTGACTTAAGTCATGTTTGACTTAAGTCTAGACTACTGGAACGGATTAATGACGCAAGTCAAGGTTCCGCTGTATTTTGAAATCTGGAGAAAAAGGACAGTCACCAAACATCGTTAGATGTGCTCACTGAAAGGATTGAGGTCACAATTTCTGAAATGAAGGGCTATGTAGGTATAAACTAGTGAAAGTGTGGCATTGATCCCTGGGTTGAGAAGCAATCTGTCAAAGCTGGGAATGACAGGTTGAGAGAAGGGTCATTGTTTTGTCACCTTTGATCAAAAAGGATCACTATTGCTTGGTAGACAGGTGTTCTGGTTGTGGAGCCAGTGGTTAGGAGGGTGACACTGGCTGGACTCAATAATCCGTAGGGTTCTTTTTAGTTCTGCCGTTCTCAGATGATGATGATGATGATGATGATGATGATGATGATGATGATGATGATGGTCATTACTAGTCCAGTAAAACCCTCAAAGCAGTATGCTTGAATTGTACACCAATGTTATGTGATTCTCAATAGCTAGACACCTATCTGGAAGCCTGTCATGTGCTTGTATATGAGTGTGTTGGGAAAGGAATGATTCATGGGTTTTCTTCAGCACTTGTTTGTATTTGGAGTGAGATTGGTAGAAGATTGCTCTTGTGGTATTTGCAGAAACTCACTTTAATGCGGTAGAAACACTGTGAGACGAAGAAATGCTTTGTAAGCACATAGTCAGGGAGTGTGGGCTTGGTATTTGAACTTAAGTGTTCCAGAAGAACAAGGGTAGTTTGAGAAAAGTAATTGAAAATGTTTAATGAATAAAAATAAAGCAAGATACAATCTGTGTTTGAAATTGTGTAATGTTAAAATAGAAATTAGATTGTTCCGGAAGGCACTACTTCTGAATTGTTTTGTCCTGCCATTGTTTCAGTGGTTGAAATCCTATTGCATAAGTTATACTGTGTGAGGCTGATGACACCAGCCGTAGTGATTTTTGGGGAATTAAATGTTTCTGATTTCTTCTGAAGGTCCAAAGGTTTCTGTATAATCACTTTAATTGTTGGCACCGCCGTTGAGGGTCATGGGATTTACTGAAAGTCTTCACTGCCAGTAAAGCCATCTTTCTGATGGCTATTTGGGTAGTTAAAGACCTCCTAAAATCCCTTTCTGCAACCCCTGGTGTCTTCCCAACAATGGAAGTGACTACATGGGAGCCCTGGGACCTCTGGGAAAAAATGGGAAATGTTCAAGTTCTGGGACATCATCAGACTTTCGCAGCATAACAAATGACGAAAGGATTTCAATCAATTGGTTTTATTGTATGATATATTTAGGGAAACTTTCTAGAATAAGTAGTACAGTTCTGTGATGTGATGGTGCAACATTGTTTCATTGATGGGGTTGGGAGAGACTTCTGTATTATCTGACCGGCAAGTGGAATGCAAAAAGAAAAAAAAAAGAAAAAAGAAGAATGCAGACTGAGCATCTGGCAAGTCACAATACACAATCAGCTTTGATGGGACAGTTTGTATCATTCTAGGTGAAAATGTATGAGCTGCAGGATAAGTCCCAAGGGGTTCTTACCACTCTCATTATTATGTACTTCCCTAGTACTGGATTTATGTAGCATACAAAGCCATCATTTAGTGTGATAGGAACAAACAGGAGTGGTGGTAAGTCTTAGGTTTATATGCTGCTTCCTGTCACATGTCCATAAGGACACTTGGCTTCTTTTGTCTAAAAGTTTGTCATCTTGTCCAGACCAACAATCTGAAGCGAACATAAAATCTGGTTCAAACAAACTGACTTTATAAATGTAGTTATAGAAGTAGACTAGTTTAGACTAACCATAGCTGAAATAAACCACGGTTCCAAGTTTGGACAGCATGCCTTAGTTGTGGTTAATGAAAACCAGAGACCATCAAACTGTAACTAACTGTGGTTTGCTCATGAAGATATGGACTGCACGCTCAGACTATGCCAGTTGTGGAGCTGCATGGGTGGAGTCCGTTTAGGCTTAACAAACTAGGCTAATAACCCATCTAAGCATTTTGGAACTTCATAAAGTCATTCTCTGCACATGTGCATACTGTCTTTAGAAAGAAGGTAATTCTAGGGCAAATTAAATCAGATGTTTTGTCCTAATTTTAAAAATGCTGCTGTCTCAAACCGAAGTTTCATTGAGCAAACAGTGAATAATTGTAAGGTTCTAAGAGGCCCATCTTGTTCATTAAATTCATTATTTGTGACCTTTACCAAGTATCTTGGTTGGCTTTTGGTGGGGTCTGAAGTTGTACAGCTAGTCTTGTGAGAACAATGACTGGTCAAGTGCTGGAGGTTGAAACAAGAGCAGAGCCCAAAAACAGCAAATGGTTTAGGGAGGAACAGCTCTGGAAAGTCCTTGAAAACTGTACATAACAAATGAAGAACTGTTGTGGTGCCTTCCCTCTAGGGAGAAGCTAAGGCAGACTCGTGCTTTGTTGTGCCTTCCAGACATGATGGAGTATTAATATAAAGAATACTAATTCTTAAGATGAAGAGTGCATAAATAGTTTTTTACAAGGGCATCAGTTCATCAGATCTGACTCGCTCTCTCTCTTTTTTCTTGAGCAAGCACAATCACTTTGAATAACTAGCAAGGGACTGCGATTGTGGCAGAGGGCCAGAGTGGTAGTTACTTGGGCTTGTCATGAAGCACATGTCCTCCGAAACCCTCCATTTCCTGTTTGGAACTTCACCTGCAATTCAACAAGGGAAGCTCTTCCTCCCTTCCTACTAGAAGCTGGGGTAAAGCTATATGGCGGGAGATCACCATTGATCTTCCTTTCGTGATTTCAGGGTGCAAGCAACATTGTCGCATTGTGTATCCATCATATGTCCTCTTCTACCAATGTCCAAATTGGTTGTCTCAGTTGATATCATTCCCGTTCTGCTTGCAGGACTTCAGCCAATGTGTCTTTCTTTATGCCCATTGCTGGAAAACCAGAGTGAGACGTCTTTGTAGTCTTTGAGTGGGCCTCCTACCTAGACGTCTTTCAGCACTGTTGGAACAGAGTATTGGGCTTAGTAGACCTTTAGCTTGCCTGATCCACCAGGGCTGCTCTCGTGTTATGGTCTCAATTAATGCGAACTAGGTCATGTGTCAAGTTGCAATTAGAAAGACTCACTAGATTCCAGAGCTCTTCCTGTTTGGAGTTTCAGCGGAGTGAATAGTGCCTTGTGAGGAGATAATGTCAAAGAGCAAGGAGGCATGACTGAAGGCTTTCGCGTGCTCTGTGATGGTGCCGTGGAAAAGATTGGCAGCCTGTTACACAAGGCATTCTTGTATGTGCCAGTGATTCCAACAGTTCAACTGCATGCTAAACCTGTGTGCCTTTTCTTTGCTCCATGCAGCCATCTTCTTTGCCCTTGCAAGATATTTGATTTGCATCTTCAAAGTCAGTTTTCTTTTTCTAATGCAGCCTCTCCCATTCAGCTCTCTTTGGGGAAATTTAAAAATGTGTGGCTGAATGAAACTGTTCCCACGGAAGCAGTGCTGAGGAATATTACCAGCAATGTGACTGTCATCATCTTTCAGATCCATACCCTCCATCAAAATGTGACCATTTCTTTTGATAAGGTACTTAAATTCTTGCTGGTTCGCCTTAATCTAGCATTGGAATTGTTTGTGACTGGTTTTCTTTGTAGCCGCTTCCCATGATTTAGGCCCTCTGGATAAGGAGTGCTTCCCAACTAGTTAGGAACTATGTAAAGTCTTGAGCTGATATGTGCTATTCCTCTGTTCTGCTTTATTTGGTTGGAAAGAAATATATTGCCTCTATCTAATGACTGGTTCATTTGTATCAGGAGCTGTCTATTATCTAGATCAGTAGTTCTCAACCTGTGGGTTCCCAGATATTCCTGGACTGCAATTCCCAGAAATCCCTTCCAGTATAGTGAGTGGTGGAGTCTTCTGGGAGTTGCAGTCCAGGAACATCTGGGGACCCACAGGTTGAGAACCATTGATCTAGATCAGTGTTGGCGAACCTATGGCACGGGTGCCAAAGGTGGCACTTGGAGCCCTTTCTGTGGGCACCCAACATCGCCCCTTCACAGCCACCTGGATTCAGGTTAAATTGCTGTGTTGGCACTTTGCGTTAAATTAGTGGGTTTTGAATCACAGTTTGGGCACTCAATCTCTAAAAGGTTCGCCATCACTGATCTAGATTAAAGCCTGGCTAGCTGGCTTGAGGAAATCTCCCAAGCACATGAACCCATATTACACCAGGGAAGCAGATTACCTTTGCTTGTACTTGGGAGAAATATACAGAGTACAATTGCTGCTTCCTCCATCCTTCACATGGTTAGGGTTGGCTTTTCAGAATTCCCATCTACTATGGCTGGAACGCTGACTGCCTTGCTGGATTGTCCTCCTCTCTGGAGCTTTATGGTAGATATAAATAAAATAAACATGAATAAATTGAGAGCTTTGGCTTTGAGATTCTGTTTAGCATTGACAATGGTAGGAAGAAAATAGAAAGGTAGAACAGATTTTTTGAATTTCTAGTAATTCATATGTGTGAACAATTTTGGGGACTATTGGTTTTCTATTTACTAGTTAAAAGAGTACAAGGTACAAAAAATAATAACAGATCACAAAATAAAGAGAGGAGATCAGCTTAGTCTCATTACCATCTCCGTTTGATTTTCCCTCACCAAACAAGCACTTTGCTATGATAAAACTCACTCTAGAAACATTTATAGTAGAAAAATGTTTGTTTGTTTGTTTATTTATTTATTTATTTATTTATTTATTTATTTATTTATTTATTTATTTATTTATTTATTTATATAGCTTGTATGCCGCCCACTACCCAAAGATCTCTGGGCGGCTCACAATCAGAATGAACAATTAAAACATCAAGATACAATAAAATTAGAACAATAAAACATGTAAATGCAATAAATACAATATATTAAAAACATATATTAAATACAATATATTTAGTTACAACTACCATACTCAGTAAAATTAAGAAAAGGGAGGAAGAGGAAAAATAGTTACAGTATATGCTTCATTGCTTGTTCAGAGGACTGGGAAAGGGGTATTAACAACAAAGGAGGTGCAAACATGTAACTTCTTAACATAGATAATCAGATAATATGCACCATAAGGTTCTGGGCTGAATACAGTAGCTGATTGTCCACTTTAAAAAGTTATAGCAAGTCAATTTAAAAAATGTCAATGGCTACCACATTTTCAGAAGAATCTGGATTCCCATATTTTAGCATTTCCAAAAATATTATATGAGAGATGCTTTTTCAGACTGTCTAGCCCAGTGGTAGTGAACCTTTTAGAGACCGAGTGCCCAAACTACGATTCAAAACCCACTTATTTTTCGCAACTTGCCAATATGGCAATTTAACCTAAAAACAGTGGTACCCTGGGATACAAATGCTTCAGGTGCTGCCGAGTGAGGATTGAAGAACAGGCTTTTGAATTTCCCGCGGCCACAGCACCCTCACTGATTGCCCTGCACAGAGAGGTGGATGGGGTGCTACACTGTCGGGAAAGCCAGGGGGGAGTGGTGGCCTCTTCTGGGCTTGTTTGTAGCCCCAGTTTACTCTCCAGCGATGCCACTCTGGGCATACCCAAAGCGGCCCAGCTGGAAAGTAAACAGACTACGAACAAGCCCACAAGATGCCACCCCCCCGGCTTTCCTGATGCTGTAGCACCCCATCCACCTCTCTGCGCAGGGCAATCAGTGAGCTATTTTGAGACCGCCAAAATGGCTCCATAAGGAGAGCCAGGTGAAGGGGAGATAGTGGTTTGTGGGCTCATTTGTAGCCCCAGTTTACTCTCCAGCCACGTTGTTTTGGGGATGCCCAGAGTGGTGAGGCTGGAGAGTAAACTGGGGCTACGTACGAGCCCACAAACCACTGTCTCCCCTTCACTTGGCTCTCCACATGGAGCCATGAGGAGCCGGTGCCTCCCCTTTGCCCAGTTCTCTGCATGGAGCACAGTGACATGCTCCGAGCAAAGGAGGAAGTGCCATGGCTGTGAGGGGGAGATGTCGCGTGCCCACAGAAAGTGCTCCCCGTGCCACCTTTGGCACCCGTGCCATAGATTCGCCAACACTGGTCTAGCCGTACAAGAATTTCTCAAGACAGAGGCAACTTTATAGTGAGTGCATGCACAACAAATAATCCTGAGTTGCAACCCTTAAAACTTCAGTTTTCATGGATGTGCTCATTATAATCTCTTCTGATTCTCAGAACCCTTTTATAAACAACTCAGGCACTGGAGTAGACAAAGGGCTGGTTTCTCTCCTCCGACCTGAACAAACGGTGTGTATCTGGTATTTGAAAAATGGGGATACCAACCATGTGCTGAGCACAGCTGTTGTGTACTCTTACAGTGAAAAAGGTAACCTCTTTTACTTTCCCTCCATTCAGAACTGGGGTTGAGGGGGCAGCATTTGATATTTTTGTGTCTTGCATCCTCCCTGGAAAGATTGGTCTGGAAAATTCACACTGAGATTGCATTAATCTTAATTAATTAAAAATTGTAATTTGGTTATTTGTCTATTTTAGTTTGATGAGTACCTGTATTATAATTGTTTTGTATTAAAAATATTCTATTTTAATATTTGTCTTTATAACTGTTCATTTGTTCTTGCTGAATTATTTTCTGTCTTTACACCACCCAGAGTAGCTACTTACTAGATGGGCAGCATAAAAGCTAAATAAATAAATAAAATAAGATGCTGTTATAAATATCTATGCATTACTGAGGCTGTCCCTCGGTCCATCTGAAGAAATGAGCCAGAATCCACAAATGTTTGTGTGCCAAATAACACTTGTTAGCCTTTAAGGTGTCAGAAGACTTTTTATTTTATTTTTTGCTTTTGGCACAACATAATTCCACCCCCTTTTGAAAACAAGCCTTTATCCTTCTCTTTAAAAATCTCCATATATGTTATCTTCCACCCCTTCTTAATGACAATCATGATGTGCCATCAGGTCAAGTCTGTTTTATAGTGACTTTTTCCAGGGTCTTCTAGGTATAGATAGTAATGAAAAGTGGTTGACAGTTCCCTTCAACTTGCTGAGCTGTCCAATATTCTTTGATTATGATTTCTATTGTGCTGAGCTGTACAAGACCCTCCTGTAGGTTTGAGGAGTCAAGTTGCTTCCTTCCATCAGTTAAGGTCGGAATACTGTCCCAAGTCACTTGTCTTTGCTCCTTGCTCTTTTGTTATGGATGATCCTATAGCCAGCACTGGTGGCATTTCAGCCTAGTGAAGATTTGCCAGACTTGTAGATTTCTTTCAGCCCTCAGAACTATTTCCCCCTTCCTTTCGTTCCAAGTTCCAACCATTGGATGGTGCAAATATCCTGCAAGTCATAATTCAGCTCTTGATTACAAGGGAACCACGGCTTGCATTGCTACATCTGTAATACAAAATCCTAGTGGTAGGTTGTACATTAATACCTTGGTTTACGAGCATAATTCATTCCAGAAACATGCTTGTAAAACCAAAGCACTCTTACATCAAAGCAAATTTTCCCTTAAGAAATAATGAAAACTCACATAATTCATTCTGGGGCACCATAGACTACATAGAACTCTAGTCCATATTGTTAAAAGCAACATTTTCTAGAATTACAGAATTTCTAAACCAAAAGCAGTGTCCACACAAAAAATTATTATTCAAGTTATCTTGTTTTGTTTAGATCCAATACCTGGTGGCTGCAACTTGGAATTTAATTTGGACATTGACCCCAATATTTATTTAGAGTATGACATGGCAGCAACACACATAAAATTTGCCCCAGCAAATCTGGGATACACAAGGTATGTACTATTGGTCTACACTGTTGCATGAAGATCTTAATACAGTACATGTATACACTTCTGAATGAAGTTGTTTAGATTTTCTTCTCTTGGAATCTTAAGTCGTTCTTACTTTTTACACCCTACACCCAAAGCAAGGGAAAGATTAAAATGGATTTTGAAATCTAGAAATCCACAGTAGTATTCAGCATTAGGTTAATATTCTTTCTCAAAAGTTATCCATGTGGATGTGGTATTTCAGCTTTCAATCATACAGAATTATAGGTGCCCACTTGTTGCCTTTTAGCTTTATAGTTGGCAGAGATGCTTAAATTAATATCGTAGATCCCCCAGGCCTTAGAGGATATTCACATAACATGCAATTAAAATATAAACCAAGGCAGAGCATTTTTTAAAAATGGCACCAGTAGACGTTTGGTGGCAAAGCTGAATTTGGGTGGTAACCTGGAAGAATTCAGCATTAAAGAATTTGTAGCAGACACCAAGAAAAGTGCCTAGTCAGCTTAATTTAATTAATTGTAATAAATAACATGAGGTTTTATACTTGAGAAACAAGAATATCTATTTTTTGGAGGCAACCATAAACAGTGATAAACCCCCTAGAACATTAAAGCAAAGCATGAGAATCTGCCTAACTCATTTTAAGTTAATTTTATTTCCCCCCTGTCCCCCCAAATCTTCCAGAGGTACAAACCCACCTCTCTGCGATTCTGGACCTCATCAAGACTCTAGGTTGCGGCTCTACTATGATATCTATCAGTACTTCTTGCCAGAGAACGACCTATCTGAAAAAACATTTGTGAGTCACATGAGGAAGATGTCTGAGGTGGAAAGCATTAGAGCCCATGGCATCAAAGTAAGTTGTACGGTTCTTATCTATGGATTAACTATGTTTCTGAGATGCGGTCACTTTTCTGTGTAACTCCTGTCAGTCAGTTTCCACTGAAGATCTCTAGCCCACGTGGCGTAGCCGTGTGACTTACTTCAATGGAAGTCTGTGACATGAACAGCATTAACTGTTAATTAGCTAGTAGTACGCACTGTAGCTTTCCAGAATCTTAAAGAGAGAACTTTTCTAATTCTTTAAACTGCACAGGTCTTGGATTAACATGTGACCTTTCCATGCAAAGATGCAGTTGACAGGGTTTCTATTAGAACCTCTGAGATTCTCATTCTGCATATTGCCTATCTTATAATATTGCAAGATCACTTGGAAAAATTGTATGTCTTCTTGTGTGATGTTCGGTTTTTATGTTGCTTCTGGCATATTTTGTTAAACCAGATTGAAGCTGCGTGTGTGTCTTCATCCTTTCTTTTACTCCTTTGTTACCTTTTGGGACTTTCTACAGATACTGACCTTGACCAGCCAGGACAAAACTGACTTGTACTTCTCCTCACTCCCTGGACAAGGAGTGATCTACAATGTTGTCGTTCGGGATCCACACTGGAACACCTCAGCTGCCTATGTACCTGTTCACACATATGCGTGCAGCCTCTCTGCATCGGTGGATAACTGTTTCTTAGGCAGTAAGTCAGCTCACTAGGTACATATTTTCCTGTGCAGAAGGGAATCAAGGGACCAAAAGTGTACAGTATTTATTTTTTGCAATAGAGTGAAGGAAAATAGGCTGCTTTATGTTTAGCTTAGCTGCCTAGATGCCCTAAGCACATCCGATCTGCCCTGATTTTAGAAGCTAAGCAGGGTCGGCCCTGGTTAGTACTTGGATGGGAGACCACCAGGGAATACCAAGTGCTGTAGGCGCCTGGAGTTGGAACTGGCAAACCATTCCAGTATTCCTGCCAAGAAAACTCCATGGACATGGGGTCACGAAGAGTCGGTCATGACTGTAACGACACAACACACACACACACACACACACATGTTTAACTTGATCATGGCTTGGGACCTGAATATCTGGTGGAGCGCATCTCCTGCAGGTCAACTGTTGCCTGACCCATTATGGCAGGGGTGTCCAAACTTTGGCCCTCTGTTTTGGACCACAAGTCCCAGAATTTTGGACCACAACTCCCAGAATTTCAAGCCTAGATTGCCAATGACAAAGGACTGTGGTAGTTGTGGTCTTAAACATCTGGAGGGCCAAAGTTTGGACAACACTGGCTTAGGGCCACCACCCCTAGAGAGGCCCATAAGGCATGTGTGCTCAATCAGTCTTTCTCAGTGTTTGGCCCTACTGGAATTCCATCCCAGGCGAGCTTTGCCTTATGCCCACCTTTCCTGCCTTCCAAAGAGCTCTAAAAACCTGGCTCCTCAGGGAGGTGTTTGGGGAAACCTGAGGTTTGTTTTTGTGTTTTAGTGTTTGCTCTGCTGGCCCACCACTATTAACAACAGATCTTGCTTGGTATTTTATTCTTTGTTGTTGATATTTTATTCTGTAAACTGCCTAGAGTTCCCTTTTGGTATATAAATTTTGAAAATAAACAAACAGTATTTCTCTCTACATTTAACTTGTTGGATAGGGGATTCATTTTGATTTGATTTTACAAAATTAGCATGATTCATACATTTTATGTTGCATGTTCTCCACATGCAAGGAGGCTGAAACGCTGCATTTGATCTAGTTAGTAAAAGGCAGCGTTTGGCTCATTATTTTATGAAAATAGCTGATTTTGTTATTTGTGGTGCCCATGTTATCATTGTTACTCCTCTGTTTGCAAAGAGGCTTCATTGCACTGTGCTTCATTAATGGATCGCCGCCAGGATAATATGGGAAAGTTCTGTTTGACTTTATCTTGTGACCGGTGCTGATTTTGCACCAAAATGCAAAAGGCAGAAAACAAAAACTATATATCTATTGCCACATAGAATTGATATCAAAATGGCATACAACTTGAAAACTTCCTTTCCAAATGCCTTAAATGCCCTTTAAAAGTACTGTACAGTGGACCCTTGTATAACAAACAGTTTGTATAACATAAAATCTGTACAACAGAAACAATTCTGGAGATAGGGGAAATTTGATTAAAAGAATCGCCTATGGGGTAAATCCATACAACATAAAATGGTTGCGATTAGGCATACTCCATTTTCAGTGCATTCCTATTAGAAATTTGTAGAAAGGAAAATTTGCTTAACATAATTTCATTTGGAACAAATTAATTCCTTTATACAAGGTAGCACTGCAACTTGAAATGAATTAGAACACATTCTATCCTGGAAGATAACTTTGTAACTCATTCTTTCTGTTCCCTTTGAAATGTCATTTTATGAGTAACATCTGCCATTATTCCAAAAGGCTATAATTAATATGAACTGCAACACTTAGCTGGTTGCTTCTAAGCTCCAGTAAATAGCCATGTGGGTGCTGGCCCAGCTAATGGGAATTGACAGCAGCTTTAAAAAAGCAATTCTACAAATGGCCCGAAAGAGGCCACGGAAATCACGATCCAAGGTATGCTCCAGTATTGCCTGAATTGTCTATGTAGTATAAAGTATCTGTGTCTTTAGCTTCTCTCTGCAGGAGGTCAATATTGTCATTCCCATCTTTCCCATCTTGGGAGGAAGTGACTTTAAAAATATTTAATTATGTGAAATACATATACAGGCATACCTCGATTTCAGAAATGAATGAGTTCTCTGGGACCTTTCATAATGTGAAAATTTCATAAACCGGAAATGCAAAGGTGCGCAATGCATCCTGGGAAAGGAAGTCCTTTGAAAAAAATCGTAAACTGAGGTTTTTCGGTGGGGGTGGAATTGTAAACGGAGGCATTATTTTCAATGGATTTCCTTTTCTGAACCGAAAATGTTGTTAACGGAGGCACTTGTAAACTGAGGTACTTGATGTTCTCTTCTTTCTCTTTATAGGAAAGCTTTCCACCAAAATATTTTTCACTGCACTTGCTGTCTTTGGCCTATTCGTCTGTTTCCTTGGGCATAGATTCTGGAAAACAGGTACAAATTAGGATGGGTCTGTTGATACAAAACAGAGAGGTTTGTTTTCGACACTGTGGAACCTGCCCAGCTGTCACCACTCAAGGTAGCATTTGCAGAACCTCAGAACAATACAGCTCTGCACTATGGTAACTGTGACATGTTTTTCCTCCATTAAAATGGGCAGTGTACTATATTACAGCTGGCAAGTAAAGCTTTGTTAAAGCAGTGGGCAAGGAAGTTCTAACGCATGAGCTGTGGCACCCCAACTTCCCATCAGACTGAGGCAGCGTGGCTAATGGGCGGCAACTATGAGTGACCGAGTCCAGTGGTATTTGAAAGGTTCTCCACTCTTAATGTAGTTTGTGCGAACAAGAATGATCTGTTCCAAGGGAGGGGAATCCCTGGTCCATGGGCCTAATTTGACTTACGGCAGACCCAATCCAACCCATAATAAAAGATCTTCTCCCACTTCTCCATCCTCTTAAGTTGCCAACAGAGTTGGGGATGGAGAGGAGTTCTTGTCTGCCTCTAGTCAAAGATCAGAGATAAGAGTGGGGATTCTTTTCCCCCACCACTCACTGACCCAGAGTTGGTGAGACCAATGGTGTGTAGGGTAATCCTCATTGTTTTCTCCTGTCTCAGTCCAGAGATAGAGGCAGAGAGTCCTTACTGTTTCAGGTAGGGGAAGGCACAGGGTAGACCCAGCTTCATGGTAGTGCAACTAGCTATGACTGTGAAATCTATCCAGTCTGAAGCCTGAGTCTCTCTAATCAAGCCCATTCCTCCTCAGGTTTCTTTTCTTTGTCTTTATTCTTTTCCTTCTCTTACAGAGAACATTGAGACTGATAAGAAACAGGCATAATTAAAACACCCCGTCATGCAGACACAGTGCAGGTAGCCCTGGGAATTGCAAGACCCTGCCTTCCTTGTGGCATGCATGGTAGTTTGCATCAGTGCATGGTTTGAGGATTTACTTGAAATAGTACCATAGAGGTAGGAACCATTCGGTATTGCATAATCGTTCCTTGCCTTTAAAAATATGAACCCTGAAAAAGGATGCCAATAAAAGGTGCAGATGCTGCTGATTTCCTGTTAATTGGTTCATGAGAAAATGCCAATGTGGGTTCTGCTCGTGTCTGATTTTCATTCTTACAGCTACGGGAATGGTCATTTTAGCCTCAACACAACCCCCATGTTTTGAGGGGCTGGATCTTTAAAAATTAAACGGATTCTCTGTAATCATCATAATTGCAATTTTATATTTCCAGGCAAGAACACAGTTTTAATGACTTATCCAGCTTTCTTTCTTTAGGTTTATTCTTTATGGGCTTTATCGTCTTGGCTTTCTTTTTCTTCATAGCCATTACTAGATCATCCGTTCTCAGTTATGACGGTAAGCAGAAGGGTGTATTGATTGATTTGTTCAACTTACCCAACTTGGTGGCCCTCCGGATGTTTTGGACCACAACTCCCAGAATTCCAAGCCTGTATTGCCAATGACAAAGGACTGTGGGAGTTGTGGTCCAAAACATATGGAAGGCCAAAGTTTGGACACTACTGGTCTATACCAAGGAGAGGCAACTCAGGGGCCATATGTGGCCCTTCCTTATGTTGCCATTTTGGCCCTCCTTGGATGCTGTCATGCTGAAACTTGTGGCAGCCGCCAAACACAATTTCTGTTTAAGATGGAGGAATGGAGGGAGTGCATGCTGGGTTTTGAAGCATGCTTGTGCTCAAAAGAGAATGATGGAGCTTTGATACAAGGCGCACATTCTCTGCAAGTCAAGACAGTGCAGCTTGGCTCCTCCCAGTTCAGCAAACACGGCAATGGGAGTGTGTGTTGGACCTTCCCAGTAGTTTCTGGTTGGCAAAACTGTACCCCACCCCTCTGGAAGATCTCCATCCCCGCTGTATGCCTATAAAGGGTTCCCCATTATAAAAAAGATTCACAAAGGAGAACTTCTTTGAAAGCAGAGTGCATTCAGCAGTCCCCCCTTATACAAGTTAAGTGTGCAAAAGTCGAAGAGCAGTGGCTTTTTATGTTTTTGCACCAGCTGCCAGTCCTGCTGTTGTATCTTGCTTGATGGAAGTCAAGGTCACGTTGAATCTATGCCATCTCCATTTCTTTTAGGTTTGGCGCTCTTGCGTGTTAAAGTGTCACAGCAAGTACTGGCTCCGTGCCGGTGTTTGTGTGTGTGCGTACACTCCTTTTCTGCAGTAGTGTAGCAAAAGGGCAGCCTGTGCCTGTGCCGCCCTCAGCTTCCTGTGCGGCTCTGCTCTGTGGAGGAGGGAAGAGTTCTCACCCTGATATTGTGGAGTTATGTTTGAAAACATACGTGTGGGTGAGACGCGCTGAAACCTCAGTTGCCGTTTCTAAAGAACCGAGGAAAGGCTACACATTTCACCCACTTGCATCTCTGTCCTCCCCCAGGACTGGTGATACAACAGTAAGAAGGAAGTCGTGCAGACTACTACGTCAAGGCAAAGCAAGAGGGTTTTGCAAAAGTGTGTCACTTTCATAGCTGGGTGCAGAATATGTTGGGCTCAAAGGTCACAGCGCAACTGGGCGGCAGAGCCCTGTCCCGTGTCCTTACCCAAGGCTAGTTATGAAGCTTCTACTCCTTTCCTGTCGACGTGCACCCTTCCTTCTTTTCATTTTCTTTTCATGAGAAAATAAGAAGCGCTCTCAGAGATGAGAACTAAATGTCGCCTTTGCTGATTCCACACGAGTGCCACTTGGATGATTCAACATGTAGCTTGAGCAACATGGGGCCCAGCTAGTAGCCACAGGGAAACTATAACCCCTCTGCGTTGTTAAGCCCAGTGTTTAGATAACTGGGATAGGTCCACTCAACGTGTTGCAAAACTCCAGTTTGTTACCATAACCAGAGGAGGTCACCAAAGCCTGTGCCATAAGAGGTGTACTATTCTTTCAAGGGCTAAAATGTTGTCATGTTGGTATTGCTGTGCAATTTTAAAAGCCAGTGACATGCTAAGACAAAGGATTAGTGCTGGTGAAAACAGGTAAGACTGACATTGCTATGGTTGTGTACCTCATTTGTTCCTTCTGTTCTCTTCCCTCCAACCCTGGTCTTTCTAGCTGATCTTGGTCTTGCAGCACTGGCTGGTGTTATTGGAGGTGTCCTCCTGGTGGCCTACTGGTGGAGATTTGGTTCTGTGATCCTCTGCATGTTGATTGTAGGACTTGTGCTGGGATTCTTTGTGGCTTCTACAGTTTTCTTCACTCCTTTAGGTATGTCACCGAATTGTAATTCTTTAATGCCCTGCGGGAATGTTGTTGTTGTTGTTGTTAACCAGTCACAGGCTGGGTGGTCTTCCATCTTCTGACCGAATTATTAGGTCCCAAGATTGAAAGGAACAGCACGGCCGTTCTATCTTGGTGCTTTTATAGTACGTACTTGCTAAGAGTAAAAGTAGTAAAATGAAAGCCTCGCTAACTATAAATGGTGAAAGAATGTAGAGAGAACTGCTAGGATGAAGCAGACTCAACTCTGAAATAACTTGTCCTATACTATTGGCAGTTGTTTTGCATCTGATTGTATGAGGCTGCTACTCGTTATTGTACTTTATATTCTAAACCTGAAAAAAAAGGTAATTTATCAATAATACAGCTCAGATACAAAGGCAAATATTCCACAGATCCACTTGAGAGGGAAATTCTTTGATCGGTGGGCTACATCTGCCTCCCTCCTGAGTGTGTGCATTCTTTTAAGTCAAAACCGACTTACAGTGACCCTAATAGAGCTTTTCAGGAAAGTGAAATGGAGTGGTTTTAACACTTCCACACACCCAGTGCGCATCCATGGCTGAGTGGGGATTCGAACCCTGTTTTCCAGAGTCCTGGTTGGCCACTCTATCCACTGCGCCACATTGGAAATCCTGAGTTAGACCCTTTTAAAATGATGTACCGTTCCTGCAGAAATTGGATTATGGATTTTAATCTTGGTGCATTCAGTGAAACTTTTTGTTAGGAAAAGAAATCCTGTGAAACATGTGAACGTTTAGTTGGGGCATAGTTTTTAACTCTGAAAAACTATAGGGACTAGAACTGCTGTTCACTCCTGTCCTGAATCCGATGCTTTGCAGGAGACTACAAAGTTTTCCAGGATGATGCTGTATTCTGGGTAACCTTCTGTTGCGTTGCCTTGATGGTCCCCATCATATTTGTTGGCTGTCCCAGAATTGTAAGTATCTTTTGAGCTGAAATTGTGTCCACATCAGTTTTCGTGTACATTTTGGAGTGATGGTGGACGACAGGTTACAACTGATCTATCTTTAGCTGTGCTTGTTTGTGTCAAAGGGCCTTTTCTCCCCCAAAATATTTGGGGGTAACCCTGCTGTGAGTCCCTTTTCGCTCGAGATATGAGAACCTCCAGGACTAAGCCAGGATTATGATGCCTCCATTGAAAAGGCTTAATTCACTTACATATTAAACATAAACCAATCCTTGCATGTTTACCAGATCTCCTTTTTTATGTGTGGGAGACAAGCAATCCTTCTACAGTGGACCCTCGTATAACAAACAGTTTGTATAACATAAAATCTGTACAACATAAAAATTCTGGAGCTAGGGAAATTTGATTAATAAAATTGTCTCTGGGGCAAATCTGTACAACATAAAAATGGTCACAATTAGGGATTACTCTGTTTTCAATGCATTTCTATGGGAAATTTGTATAAAGGAAAATTTGCTTAACATAATTTCTTTTGGAACGAATTAATTCCTTTATACAAGATACCACTATATTTCAGCAGACTTTCCGCAGCTAGAAATCTAGGTCTGTTGGGTTTTCTGTTCCTCCCCCATCTGCTTAACTCCCTGCTAGGTTTTTTGTTTGTTTGATTGTATTGTGGTTAATGCTCACTAATCCACTGCTTATGGTAGGAGCCCAGTTAATGTCATAAACAAAACACAGTGCTCAGCGAGTCACCCTGATTAAAATCCTGACTCTACTTTGCCTGTGCTTTATTGTGGTTCCTAGCAATTGTGAAACGTTTGTGTTCCTGGATACGTTGCAGCGGAGCTAAAAGCAATCTTCTTTTATGGCCATGCATTGCAAAGACACTAACAAAGGAAACACTATAAGTTTGGAGCCGTGCAGCCATTAAAACAAAAGCAAAACTAGACTATGGGTGATGCCTTCACAGGCTGCTAGAAGAAAAATTTACAAAGTTGCTGAGCTTTCAGGAGCACGCTCCCTTTATCAAAGCAGGTATAGAAGTCCAAACATGGCAAGGGATGTAATTTGCCAGGAGACAGAGACATTCAGTAAAAGTTGCCCATATCAAACCTGATCTCAGAATGGCTCCTCCCGCAAAGTACCGTCGATAACACCGGATCATCTCAGGCAGGACATTTGAGGGTGCCGTCGTTGAAAAAGGCCCATAAATCTTTGACGAGAAATCGGGGTTTCTCAGTGGCGGCCCCTCAGCTCTGGAACCAACTTCCTCCTGAGATCTGTCTGGCACCTTCCCTCCCAGTCTTTAAGAACCATCTAAAGACGTGGCTATTTAAAAAAGGCTTTCCCCGGATATTAATCTGTTTGCTATTATATATGTATTTGCTTTTATCTGTAGCCCATCTTGCGCCTGTTCTATGCTGTTGTTATATATTGTTTACTAGTTATAGTGTTTTTATTTATATACTTGTGCTTATCTGTTATATTGTATTTTACTATTTATGTCTGTGAAGATTCTCAGTCATCCAGGTGCGTTTAACTGGGAGTTGAGTCATGGCTACTGGACTTCTTTTTTGAGAGATAGAAACGTTTCACTGTTCATCCAAACAGCTTCATCGGTCCGATGAAGCTGTTTGGATGAACAGTGAAACGTTTCTATCTCTCAAAAAAGAAGTCCAGTAGCCATGACTCAACTCCCAGTTTACTATTTATGGTTTGATTTCTGTTCAGTTTGTAAACCGCCCAGAGTAGCCATGTAGCTAGATGGAGCGGTATAGAAATTTAATAAATAAATAAATAAATAAATAAATAAATAAATAAATAAATAATCCAGCAAAGTAAAACCTATGAATGGGTAGCTTGTCAAGTCTGTAGCGCAGTTCCTCTCCTTCGTGACCTGCCCAGCGCTTGACCCCTATTACGATACTGTTGGAATTTGGTGGCAAATTGCAGAGGGGAAAGCCCTTAAAACAAAGGGGAATGTTGGCACTGTGGTTTTCCAAGGGGGCTGGCAGTTTGCAGAAATGGCCTCGGGGACACAAGCGTGTGAGACACACGTTGCCTGCCCCCAATTGACTTAGAAGACTGCCAGATGCAGTGGACGCCAGCTTTCTAACTGTCAAAACTTTTTGTGATCTACCCTTTTTTCTTTAGCTCAACATCTTGGCATGTGGCATAATAGGATCTTACACCATCATCTTGGCTACAGCGTGTTACATGTATACGAGTCTGTCTTACATTGTCACGGACCTACTTCGGAGGATTCTAAATGACAACTTCAAGAAAGCTTACACCAGTGTGCCCTTTCAGTCCAATGGTAGGTCTTGCCATAAGCGACAGGGAAGAATTCCCCACCCCCACCCCTTGACTGGAGGCCTATCTTTAAGAAATATGTGCAGCATCCCTTACTTGAAAATGCATGCATGGTGATGTTCAACAGAAGTAGAGACCAAACCAGAGGTGTGGCTGATCGGTGTGGTTGTGGGTCCACATAGCTTTGAACTAGAGATGGATGTTTCATTTCGGAAGGGGATTGGTTCTAAAACGAAACACGCCAGCACAGTTCGGCCTATCAGACAGGGAGGCGGGACGATGCATGTCCTTGCACAGCTCCTGATTGGCCAGCGCCAGGGAGAGGGAAAGGTGACATGTCAGAGGCTGCCTCCTGGTTGGAGTTTCACCCCACGCGAGGTGAAGCAAGGTAAGGCAGTGTTTGATTTTGTTCCGGAGGGTGGGACTGCATTCCAAGCTGACATATTTGATTTCGGAATCGGTCCCCTTCCAAAACGAAACACCCATGTCTACTTTGAACCTTATGAACTGTTCCCTGGAAGCATGAACCACTTTGCTGATACCATCCAGGCAGCTGGGTCTTGCCCAGAGGAGATGCATCCATTCTGTTCCTCCATTCCTATTGAGGAGCTGTGCACCTCTGCTCTGCTGACAGAGCCCAGCAATATTTAGGCATCTACCCTATATACCACATCTCTTGAACTCTCAAGGTGCCTTTGCTGCTCAGCTAGAGAGTAAGAGGAGTGCTTTGCGAAGCTATGAATAGGAAGAGGAAGGGGAAATGGGGGTTGCAGATGTAAACAAATAAATGCATTCCCACCTTTGACCTGCCATATTGAGAAAGGGGGAGCAGCTTCATTGGATCTGTTGATGATTATGGTCTATGGATGGATTGATTAATGAATGTCTTCCCTTTTTAGACCTCATCCTCCTGGCAGTCTGGGGGATGCTAGCAGTAGGAGGAATAACCGTACAGTTGCGCCGAGAGAGGCGGGAAGCCCCCTTTCCACCCCATCCCTATCGGATATGGAAGCGTGAAAGAGAACGACGGGTGACTAACATCCTGGACCCCAGTCATCATGTCCCTCCCCTGAGAGAGCGGGTTCATAATAAGCTGTCCCAGATCAAGGACTTTTTTCGAAAAGAACAGCCGGCAGGAGAAAGAACACCCCTACTCTTGTAAATCGAGATACAATCGAAAGGATTCGGGGAGACAGCTGGGAACTCAAGGTGCTGAGGCTGCTTTACAGGAATATGCGAGCATTGTGCAAGGATGACGTGACCATTGCCTCGCCCTCTTAAGTCCAGACTTGACGGCTGCTGAAGGTTCTACTCTTTGTCTGCTAGGAAAAGGCATTTACTGTGCTTTGGAGTGCCCTGGTGCACAAGGCACTTTTTGTCTGTTGTATTTTGTTAACAGGGATCCAGAACCTCCGTGTGCAATGTGTAATGTGATTGCAGCCGGGGAGGTAAGATGGAGAGGTTGTTAAATGGGAAGGTGTGTGATTGTGAAGCCCTGAGAGGTGAGAAACAGTGTTCACTTCAAGAACAATATCAAGTCCTTTCCTTGCCTGCAAATTCCATAAGGAACACCAGCCATTCCGGGGTGGGTGTTGGTTGAGCAGAACATGAGATACTAAAACATTTTAGTTTCACTGTCTTAACTTGGGTTTCTTTGTATGGAAAAGAACCAGTGGGGTGGGGCAGAGGGGAAGTTTTCTTAGATTTTAGGGCGCAGTTCTCAGGCTGGTAATCTGGTTTTAGTGGAAGGTAGCAGCATAAGAAGGATGAATACGCTGTTCTCTGAAAATTAAATTGGGAAAATCTGGCAAGTTACAGATATTGCATACATGTGGTTGATTCCCCCCCTCCCCAGAGGCCCTTAAATTTTTTAAATTCTGTTCTAGGCTGCTCACTCCTTGTCATTGAGTCACTTTCCTTCTGTTCTTTCTATATTTGAAACATTGAACAGAACTTTTAGTTTCACAGTCCCAACTTCCTTGGCTTGAGGGGCCAAAGAGTAGAACTGCTTCTGCAGCAGAGCTATGGGTGTCAACAAGGAGACCATCTCCAGCCAAGTTCAGAGCTTGAAAAGATTGCTTTTTGTGGACGATAAATTCCAGAATCACCAGTGATCATGCTAGTTGACTGTGGACTGAGAGAATTATTGTCCAGCAAGTAATGTTTGTTTCCAGATGGTGGGTGGCCTGAAAGTGCTCTCCAAGTTGCATGAGTCTTACATGAGTTCAGGGTCATGGGAAGGATTATGCAGGAGCAGAGAAGAAAATTAAAGCAATTCTGCTTTCTCTTCTGTACTCCCACCCATCTTTCCATCTGGTTTGGGCTTGGCAATACAGGTGCCAACCTGGACTGCAGTCCTAATAAACGGTGGTGCTGCTGGGTATACTGCCTCCTTCTCCATCAGTTACTCCCAGTGCTGTCTCTTCCAATGAGTGATAGTGCTGAAAGTTCACGAAGGTGTTTGTAAGCACTGCGCAAGAATGATTCCAGAGAATCTTGTCTTTCAGCTGGTGGCCTTCAACTACTTCCATACAAGTAGTATAAAAAGGTAAAACGATTCAATTTAAAATTGTAGTAGGGGACTTGTAATTGTGTCTTAATCCAGGTGATTTCAGGTTAAGGCCTGATGGACTGCAGGACAGGAAACGTGTTATAAAAAAAGTCTTAGTTTCTTTAGGATTTTAAGTTGTTGCCCATGTCAGGGCTCCTAGGTCTTTGGTGGCAGAGAGATAAGGACTTATGCAACTGAGTTCCTCTTGTTGTTTATACTGTGAAGGTTACGCCTATAACTCTTTGGGACTGACACAAGATGCAGGAGCTCCACCACTACCGAACATGGCAGTGTGAGTGCCTTTCTTTTTTTTCCTTTCCAGTATGGACAGCCTGTCTCTTTGCACTGTTCCTCCTCCAGCCCTCCGCCCGCCCCCCCCCCTCACTTTTTTCTGCTGAAATACTATTTTGTGACAAGGATCAGGTACATTCTATATTTTTGCTTTCTGAAGCTGTTAGCTACGTCAAGTCCTTTATGCGTTTTACTGTTTAATGTGACCACAGGAGATGACAGTCTCCAAAAGCTGTTGGGTAGGCTTGTAGGTACACATGGCAGTGGCTTAAAGCAAGAGAGCTACTGTGGTCTGGTACCTTAAAGAAGGCAGTGCACGTTGGAAACCCACTGTACGTTAAGCATCATGCTCAAATTGTATTTTATAACTCGGGTTGCTTAATGGAAACCCCCGAGATGTGCAGCACGTCTCTTAAGATTCTTAGACCTGGAGCAGATACTGTGTTTTCCCTAATCTCCCTACGACTTCTCCCAGCATATGTGAGTTGTGCAACAGAAAGGGTATAGAGCATCTGAGGAGTAGGGATGGGAATCTGTAGCCCTCCAGAAGGTCCCATTATGCTTCACCAGTTGGCTAGGGAGAATGTAATTGCCCTGTGTGCCTTGCCATCTTGGGCATTCTAGGGTTTTGTGCAAAGGTTCCAGATGCATGTTGATAACCCTTGCAAAGGCGTAGATAATTGTTTCAAACTGGTGTTCTTTAAAGCTTCCTGAAGAGCTGTAAAACTTTCTCGCATTAAATGGACTAAAAATGGTTAACCATTTTAATGGCAGGAAAGTGTATGACTACTACATGGTAAAATACTCGATCAGAAAGTGGGAAATTCCATAGTTCCTGGGAGCTGTTTAGAGATCAGTGTAATTTTATGGTTGTAAGAAGTGAAAGTAGTAGTAGATGAAAAAAAAAACATGATGTCCCTTTCTGCTAAGAATTGCTCTGTTGTTGGTTACTGGCTGGTTTTAGCGATTAACTGAGATATCTGGTGGGTCCAAGGGGTTTGGTATAAAACAACTAGCCATTTTAAAAAAACAACTGCCATGACTGACAATGCAAAAATTGTCTTTTTCGTATCCTTTTTTATAATAAAGATGTGCTTTAAATTGCAACATTAGTTTTTGAGATTCCTTGTGGGACCAATAGCATAGGAAGAAAATGAAATACTGGCTGAATAGCTCCGTGAATTAAGTTTCTGATGGTGATGCCCAGAGGCCAAGAGTTCGGTTCCCACCGCCAGCACAGTCTGAGAGGGCAGCCCCAGAAGAAGGGAATGGTAAACCACTTTTGAATAGCGTACCTAGAAAACCCTAAAAAGGGTTGACATATGTCAGAATTGACTTTACAGTGCACTGCTGTTATTTTTAAACACCTATTACCTTCCTCATTAAGCAAAGACTAGTTTGACTTGACGTGCATGGTTTAGCTTAGGGAGCAGACTTTAAACAAAATAAAGTACGACCACGCCCACCTAAGCACGCCACAGCACACTTTAGAAGTACCTGGTCTCCGGAGGTAAAAAAATTCCGATGCGGATTGTAAAGCTGTGGATGCCAGGCTCCCCTCGCCTTCTGTTTTTTTGTTCCCACCGCCCCTTTAAGAGACAGGAATCCCTAAGGGGCTGCTCAGAGCAATGGGGTGCGGAAGAGTGGGAACACGGGAAGAGGAACAAAGCCCATGATTTCTGGTCCAAATTTAAGTTGTCAGCAGATTTTAGAGGTCGTGTAAAAGCACCCCATGTCTTCCTACACAATGCAGCAAAAACAAGTGACAGGCTAGTGGGACAAGACTATCTGGTTTCTCCTACTCTAAAAGAGGAAAATATACATTTCCTGCAAAATAGCTCCCCAGCTATTCTTCATCTTAATTTGCATACTGTTCAAAGGAATAGACACTTCCACTTCCACATACAGATTAATATGTCTGTTACTGTTGGTATATCTTGATATTTAGAAGTGAGTTGCAAGTTTTCATCTAGTGGGTTGTAAATATTTTTGACCTGCTTCAACGTACATAATTCAGATAGAAGATTTATGTGGGGGAAGGGAATAGTCTATTTTGGAAGAATAAGCAGTTTTGCCTTATTTTGAAAAATGGAAAATCATTTACACCTTTTAGTTCATTTGGAGAATCCCTTAGTAATGACACAATTTCGTATACAGCAGTCTTATATTCATTATACAAGTGACAAGCATTCTTGGCTGACTTTCTTGGCCTTGGATCTAGCAGTATGTTTTCTTTGAATGCTGGACACCACAGGTATTCATACAGATTTCACACAGGAAGCTGCTGGAATTACATCAAAATCAATTGTTTAAGTTTCCCATGTCAGCAATGAAGACTGCATAAAAATAAACTGAGAAATCCAGTTTTTCAGCTAGGAAGGGACTGAAATTTTGTTACTACTTTAAATTTTGAGAGAAGACAAGCACTAGCAAAACAAAGCAAAAAAACATGTTTTTACATACCACTTCACAGCACTTAAAGCATTCTCTGGGTAGTTTACAATTTAGTTATGCTGGCTACACATTCCTCCCCCCACCCCAGGTCACGGACACAGTGTTGGCCACAGTACAATTTAACCACTGCACATCACAAGGCTCTTGTGTTAGCCAACATATCCAATATCTTCTTTATTTTACCTTGAGCAGTTCATTTGCACTCATCAAGAAAAATGTCTACTAAAACGGGAAGATAAGCCCATGCACCAAGTGTTAGATTTTTTTTTTATAAGCAAAGCTTAGCGGAAGATAGCTGAGTGAGTCTAGTTCTCTGCTGTTGATCATTCCTGAGTGGAGTAACAGTTGAAATTTCAAGACACATTTATGGCTGAAGAAAACTTTCACTGCGCCTGGAAAGAAGGACGTCACTTGCTAGAGAGCATGTGGCGCTCCTTGCCTTGTAAAATGAGAATCATACAAAGGTTTGTCTATAAGTCTAATTCACCCTGGTTCCATCATTCAGTTGCTTTTTACAAAGAAGTCAAAATTGCCTCAGGGTAGAATATAAGAACATAAGAAGAGCCATGCTGGATCAGGCCAAAGGCCCATCTAGTCCAGCTTCCTGTATCTCACAGTGGCCCCACCAGATGCGCCTGGGAGGGCACAAAACTAGGTATCTGTCTCCTGATACCACTCCCCTGCATCTGGTCCTTGAAGTACCCTGGTTTTAAGCCTAGAGATTACACATCTCCCTCATGGTTTGTAACCTGTGATGGACTTTTCCTCCAGGAATCTGTCCAATCCCCTTTTGAAGGCATCCAGGCCACATCCTGTGGCAGGGAGTTCCACAGACTAACAACGCACATTGTTTCTTTGTTCCTACTCTCCCAGCCCTCAATTTGAGTGTATGTCCCCTAGTTCTGGTATTTTGTGAGAGGGAGAAGAGCTTCCCTCTATCCATTTTACTCATGCGCTGCATTATTTTGTACGTCTCAAACATATCCCCCCTCAGGCGCCTTTTTAGCACTCCGCACACATGCTCCAGTGAACTAGATTGTAAAATAAGGTTTGCTTCTTGGCACCTGCATATCATAGTTATTAGCCTTGTTCTCATCCTTAGACATTCTTGACAGTTCCTCTCTATTTCCAGGCATTAACTGCTTGTAGAAAAAAAAAATCATGTAAACACAGCTGGCTTGTAAGAAATTTCATGAGTGTTGATGAATGTTAAAAAGACATTGCAGAAAAGGCATTCTACAATGGGTCTGACATATCTGACAAACTGTTAATACACTTTACACAATGGAACAAAACAATTTACCAATCAAAATAAGTTTACTGTACATGGTGCAATCTTACTCATAAGGTCATTTCAAGCTTTTGCATTACAAAAATAATGAGATATAGAAAACTATCACATCACACCAAAGGAATCCCCCCCCCAAATCTTACAAGTTTTTAGGTAGAATAAAATAAAACCCTTACAACTAAGTATCTATTAGACAGTTACAGTAATTTACACTTATGTATTACTAGTCAAGCAGTTCTCTGTAATTACTGGTGAATTAACAAATACATCAAACTCTACAACCCTTAATAACTCCACATTTACAATATAAACCTTCGGGGGAAGACTCAGCATTTTAACAGTATGGTGTTAAATGCTAGAGGAATAGTTACTATACATTCCACATATAAAGAAAATAATTTTGATAAATTCTTATGTACAAAAATATTTTGTAATTTACAAAGGGTAAAAGTAAAGCTCCAAGAAATTTCATTTTTGCCAACAGTGAAAGCTATACAAGACTGTGTATAGAAGAGAATTTCTTTTAGTCTGTTTTGGAAAATCAGATAAATTGGCCAGCCACATTTTAACAAACTGGATGAATGTTTTAATATTGTGTTTATCTTCTTAAGTCTCCAGGTCATGGCTCCCAGATGACCCCACTTCTATAGGAAAGAATGTTAGAATAATTGCCAGATGAATTAATGCAAGCAAAATTAATTCCGTTTCATATTGACAGTGACGGTTAGCCAGAAGAAATGATGGAAGACTAGATATCTGGCTATTCACTTAGTATTCATGTTTATGCATTAAATGAAGGTGTCACTGTGTGAACATACTTCTAGCACATGTGGGTTAATTAACATGATGTGGAAGGGGGAGAACCTCATGGTACCAATGAAGCATGGTTACCTTTTGAAGTAAAATGGATACAGAGGTAAGAAACTGGCATTGGACTGAACTAGGACTGGGGACACCCCTTGTTTATGTCCCCACAAGGCTAGAAAGGTGGTCACCTTCAGCTATTTATGCACTCAGAGATAAAAATGATGGCCAGGTCATTTATGTTTCTTTGTATGCTCTGGAAGCAAGAAACAAATATTCACTTCTATTTTTCTGCGTGCCTCTAAAAATCCTCTTTCCCCCACCCTTGGTTGCTCAGATGATGTTGAACTTCAGCTCCCATCATCTCTAGCCAAAATGACTACTGGTAATAGGTATGAAGAATTGAAGTCTGTCAACACATTATGCTGTCTGAAACAATATAACTGGGTTTAGTTTTAAATCAGTTCCTTCAGTGACCCACAGGAGTTATATAATTATCATTATTCCCTCCCCTAGTTGTGCTAAAATTGATACTGTGCTCCCTTTTAATTAAATTTAACTAGTGCTTTCTAATCAATGTTAACTTATGGCAGCCCTTTCCAGGATCGTTTAAAGTAGGTACTCAAAAGTCGCTGACCATTCTCTTCCGGGGGGTGCTGTGGGACTGGGCAGCTTATCCAGGACCACACAGGCAAATAATTATCTTGAGATGCACAGCGTGGAACCCAACTACCAACTTCTACTCTTGCAGCCATATAGCTGACTGACTGAGCTATCCAGCTAGCCCCTTAAAAGCCTGGAAAACGTACAACTCCCAGAATCCAGCCGTTCTCCAGACTTCTGGGTCTATCTGTCTGGAATTATCACCCAAACCATGGTACCCTTAACGTTTTAGTAAAGGATATATACATTTTCAACTAGACTGTTTAAAGAATAAAAATGCTCTACCCAAAACATTGCTGTTAGTTGGCGAATACTGTAGAAAACTGAGTTTATTGAGGCCAATTTAGTATTCTGTCACACTCCCTCTCAGGATCTCATTGGTTAAATAGGTGGCTATAATATACAAAAACAAAGGCCCAGGTGTTTGTTTTTTAATGTCATTTCTGAAATGGTATCAGCCACATAAATCTGTTTATGTTCAGGCTTGGCTCCAATGTGTCCTGTGTCTGAATGGAAGGCACAAGGAAAGAGTGTGACGACACCCCATAGCATGTACAACCTCCCCGCTATTTTATAAATTCTCAATTGTTGCAAGGTTCCGCACTATAAAAGGTATAAATTCCTCAGTACATTCATGGAACACCACAGTGTTATCCAAGCTTCAGTGTTTTATTTTACAGCAGAGGAAAATGAAGTGTTTCACATAAAGAATTTTATTCTCCTACTTCTGTCATCTGTAAAAATTTGTAAGCAGTTCTTCCATTTTAAAAATGCACATGGCATTCAAGTGGCAAGACTGTACTGAGAACTTCAGGTTCAGTCTTGTATTTCAAACAAATTGGTTGGTCTATGTTAGCATTTGCTATTTAACAGGGATGTAAGAGCTCTTATAAATATCTACAGCAAGTGCCTAATACCAGTTCCTCTCTATAAGGCAGTTAACTTAAGAAACACCTTGAATGGGCATAATTTTTGATTTTACCAGAGCCACCTATATCCTGTGTTAACCGCATGCCATTTGTAATGGTCAGAGGATACTTTTTTGAGGTACAATTTTAAAATCCATATGTTTTATCAGTTTCATTTACACCAAATGAACACAGACTACAGAGAGTTTGGGATCGTTGACGATTAACCAGTTACTTGCTTCCCCAAGAACACATTTGCGATTGTTCAATTAAGGTTTATCTTTCCTGTCGCCCCCACTATGTTACTGCCAGCGTGACAACTACACCTTCTTTTTTCTTTTCAAAGCTACAGACCTCCAGAAAATAAACAGAATGGCACACAGACGATCAGTGATGCAGATACATTGTTTTCAAGAGTGCTGGTGCTACCCGGAGGCTTCCTAGAGCACTATTAGTACTGCAAAGCATTTACTTGCCTTATTTTTAGGAAAAGAAAGGCATTCATTTTCAGGATGGGGTGGTAACTGGCTCACTTGCTGCAGCTCTCCAACTAACACTGCAGCTTAATGAATAAGCATTACTCTTTAATAGCCAAAAAAGGGGCAGCAAAGGTTGGTATTAATATTTTGGGAAATGGGGGTAACGCTGCTCCTCACAAGGATTTATTGTCAGGCTATGATTAGCTGTACAGGACAGCTACAGTGCAAAACCAGTCTCCTTCAACTTCTGCTCATGGGTGTCAACAATGCAGTAAATGTGACTAGAACATTTGCTCATCTTACATGACTGATAATGTTTTAGGAAGTTCAACCTGCTCTTCCACATGGCTTCCTATAAAAACTTTCCTTGAAACAGTCTCCTATGGAAATTAACTAACATTGGACACTAACGACATTATAAATAATTCATTTTAATATATTGTACATTGTATAAAAGTATCAAACTCATCTGACTTAGAATGCATTGTGTTGTCAAAGCCATATTTAGAAAATAGCTGCTTAACAAGTGTATCCTGATAACTTTGTGGCATGATGTGCATTGGTCACAGAAATTGCCGTAGACGCTTCAACTCTTTCTCAGACTCAGGTCACTGTTTGTTACTAAAGCAGACAGAGAAGTACTTTCTGATGCATCATCTTTGAGATTTAGGAATGATTCCCTGGTTATTTGCAGGATCTCTCTCAGCCCTTTGTTTTCCTGCTGTAACAAAGAAAACAATACTTTTAAAGTCACACAAAGTGTGAAAGAATATATGACTAATGAAAAAACAATGGACTTATCAGCCCAGTGTGTTTCCATAGTGAGAGGATATCCTGAACCTGTCTGTTTAGGGTGTCCTATTTGGCTATATACAAAACTAGTATATTACATTTCAGCCACTTCAAAGGAATTAATCTGGGAAACACAGGTAAGGTACCAGCCCCGAGGTACTTCAAGTATATAAGGCTCTTAGTGGTTCCTAGACATGACAGCCACATATTATTTGCATCATCCAGAGTATAAAATCAACCCAGTAAAAGTAATTTTCAGAAATAACTTCTTCCTCTTGTTCCCGATGATGAAAAGTGTTACCAAAAAAACCAGTGGGTGCCTTAGGACAAAAGTTGGTAATGTTTGATTATCAAAAATTTGGCCCAATTGATCACTGTTTGTAAAAACAGACTACAGATATATCCACCACAATACATCTCACAAGTACCATATAAAAAAAAAAAAAAAATCTGCCTTCATGACCAGAACTTTCCATCTGAATTTCCCTGTTTGTCACTTCTTTTAACACTTCAGAAATGGCTTATTCCCTTCTTGGATTTTCTACAGAATAACATTTACCTCAAGCTGAAAAATACGTTCTTGTTCTTTGCAACCTTGTTGCTCATCGATATCAATAGCTTTTCGCATTACTGCTGCCATTTCCGTGATTTGGTCCACGTGCACTTGTAACTCCTAAACCAAAAGAATAAGGTACAGTCAGCGGCTAGTAACATGACTAAGTGTCAAGTCCTCTTAATAAGAAAGCTTGTGACTCAGAAGAATTAAAATAAATCCCAACAACCTTTACAACATCACAGCAACACTTATGAAATGATAGAGACATTACCACAGATAATTTCTTAGTCATGGACTGGCAAATATTTACTATTAAAATGTTAAAATTATAAGGTTTCTGTGTATATTGCGCAGCTGCAATAAAGTGATGCTTATTTGTTACTTCGGAGCATCACCTTTAGATGAATACTCTATTATCACAACTGCATTTTCCATGTAGCTGGGGACTGCAGTACAGTAGTCTCCTGCCACATGGCGTTTCATATATTGGGGTCCTGGTATATCATGGATTTACTGGGACCGCAGGCGTGAGTGAGCAGCAGGTGGGTGGTGCTGGGCCTGGTGTAAGCTTCAGAGACCTAGTGCAGGCCTAGCACATGGCCTGGAAGTCACTTCTGGTCCGCTGGAAGCTACTTCTGGGCCCTATACAGGCTCCAGAGGCACAATGCAGGCCCTGGAAGTCACTTCCTGTCCGCCAGAAGTTACTTCCGATCTGCCAGAAACCACATCTGGGCCCTGTATAGGTCCGGAAAGACTACCAGAGGCCCATTCTGGGCAGTGCCAGGGCTGGGGTGAATACAGTAGGCCCCACACAGGCCTGCCGGTTCCAGCCTGACCTGCAGATAAAGGCATCAGCATATCATGGATGTTCCTTTATTGCAGGCTGGACGGAAAACCTAATCCCTACAATAAACGCAGTAATACTGTATACATTTTTTCCTATACAGTGCTACCTCAGAAAATGAAATAAATTCGTTCTGCAGGTCATTTTGCTAACTGAAAATTTCGTTATCAGAAAAAATGTTTTCCCATTTAAATGAATGGGAAACCAATTAATTCATTCTGGAGGTCAGATTAATTGACAGTCACCTCCTTTCCCATGCTGTGGTGCCCAGTGAAGGAAAGGAAGTGTTGGATCAGGCACCCTGAATCCAAACCCAGCAATGTGGGGAAACTTTGGGGTGCAAGATCCCTGCGGGGAAACAAGGCTACCATCGCAGGGAGCAAAGTTGGGTGGCTGTAGCGAAGGAGCTAGCTGTTTCCGCCAGCTAGTTTCACTTTAGACAGCTAGTACCACTGCCACCCGACTTTGTTCCCCGTGGTGGTAGTGAGGGGTGGCGGGCAGGTCCTTACCCACTCCCGAAAAGAAGGCATTTATTTTTGGGTGCCTTTTTGGGAGTGGGTAAGATATCACCTGCCACCACTCGTTACAAGCCCAGGTGGGATGAAAGATGCAGGTGCCTTCGGCTTTCTGGTGCATTTCCCCCCCGCACTTGTTCTTACCCATTCCCCCACTCCACTCCCACACTTGTTCTTACCCACTTTTTGGGTGCCTTTTTAGGAGTGGGTAGGACCTACCCACTGGTGCTTGCTACAAGCTCTGGGGGGATGAAAGCGAGTGGTGGCGGGTGGGAGCGGTGGCACCCAGGGAGTTCAAACAGCTTGCTACAGCTGTTAGAACTTCCTGGGCAGTGGGCTGAGTGGTGCAGCATCCAATCCACCACTCTGCCCAGCCACACCATCCTGATCCACCGCTGGAGAAGGTCTAAACTTCCCTGGCAGCAGACAGAGCGGGAAGTTCAAACCTTCCCAGGCGGTGGACCTGGTGGTGCAGCACGTGATCCACTGGTCTTCTCAGGAGGAATGAAGCCACTCGCTTGCTGGCCAGTGGCTTCACTCCTGCCAGCCAGTTTCCAATGGGGTGCATCCAAAGTCATAAACTGGGGCACCCCATTAAATTTTTTTGTTAATGGAAGCAACCCTATTCCGAGAAATTCCATTTTGTTATCCAAATTTTTAGTTATCAGAGGCATTCATTATCAGAGGATATTACTGCCTATACAATAGTCTCACTGGCATTTAGAATATATTGAAGGAGGATGTATTTATTTATGTATTTATTTATTTATTTTAGAGTATTTTTACCCCACCTTTCTCCTTGGAAAAAAAGGAACTCATCCACAGCAGCTAACAATAAACCTCACAGGTCAATTTTGATGGAGGTTTCAACAAAACATTCACAATATATTTAAAAATTGCAGGAACAAGTCTGTTAAAGTAGCCTCTGTAAACAACTGCTCAGACTAACTTGGGATTTATAACCTATAAAGCCCTGAATGGCTTTGGCCCAAACTATCAAGGACCACATCTCCCATTATGAGCTTGCCTGAGTGTTAAAATAATTATGAAAGGCCTTTCTCTTGGTCTCACCACCTTCCACAGGTGCATTTGTTGAGGACACAGGAGAGGGCCTTCTATATTGCTGCTCCAAGACTTTGGAATTCATTCTCACAAGGTGTCAGGCTAGCCCATACTTGCTTTCCATCCAAAACCAGGAGAAGACATTTCTCTTCAAGCAATCTTTCCCTAAGTGACTGGTTGCCGGAGAAGAGGTTTTGGTGTGTTGAGCCTGAGGGAGGGGTTTTAAATGGGACTATTTTCTTTGAATGTGTTTTGGTGTTGCTTATGTTTGTGAATGGCATTTGTTTCATCTTTTTTAGGATAAAAAAAGCAGTTGTCAGCTTTTATATTGACTTTTAACATTGTAAACCACCTTGGGTCATTTTAAGGAGAAAGGTGGAGTAAAAATACTTTAACTTTACTTTGTGCTGACAAAAAAAATTATCTAGGTCTTTGGGGATGGTGGGCAAGATTATTTTTCTAATGCATAACCATGTTTTATAACTGGATGTCCTAGTCACTCTTTAATATAAGGGCAGGGGGAAAGCACCATACAAATCTAAGAATTTCACCTTACACGTGACTTAATAAATCAGTGCACCAATTTCTTAGTCTCCCTCCGCTTACCAATTGAACTCAAATGTTTACCTCAGAGGATCGTTCTGACAGAGCAACAGATACTTTTTTCCTCAATTCTAAACACTTTCACCGATTTAGAATTTCAGCTACCAGATCTCCACTCAGATCTCTTCTGGATCACTCAATGCCTCTTTTGTATCTCCAAAAAACTCACCCCTACCTAGGCTCGTCAATATTTTAAAATAACCTTCCTTTAAAGGGCTTGACACCAGCCATTGATCATACTAGAACTAGACCAAGCAGTTAAGGAATAAAGAGAACACATTAATACAAAGTAACCACTTATAGGGACCTGCTTTCATCCATTACAACTTTTCTTCTCTATGCAGCCCTCCAGGCCCCTCCTGTGATGGAACCTTAAAAATGAGGTCATGAACATTCAAGATTTGTGACCAATCACTGAGTTTGTGGGTGGGGTTGTGCCATATACAGAGATGACTGTTAAACTCCTAAACTTTCAAACAGACAGACAGGGCCTCAGTTACAAAACAGGGGGTAGGTGGGGGGTTGCAATTGGTCCCAGGGGCCGGATTCAGGACCTTGGGGGCCGCATCCGGCCCCGGGGCCTCCAAACTGTCAGACAGACAGATGCCTTTAGGACCGCAACTCCCACAGTCCTTTGTCACTGGCAACCTAAGCTTAGAAATCTGGGAGTTGTGGTCCAAAACATCTGGAGGGCTGAAGTTTGGACATGCCTGGGCTAGGATATGGTTAGGGAATTGTTTAAGTAATAGCTACATAAGAATATGAATGTATAACTGTTGGTTAAGTTACCGCTAAAGAACAATGCAAACCTCAATTCAGTAACACACGTTAATGATTCATGCATGTTGTAAAGAAAATAAAACTACAAAGTTATTTTGAAGAGTTAACACATGTGCCAATTCCTGTTTATTCATACGAATAAGAATTTAAGGTATTAATAGATGGTGGCAGCAAAGATACACAAGGTTACAACAGATATTTAAATTGCGGTTAGAGTGTGAAAGCCCCGGTTTGTCACACCTCCTCCTCTGGGCTCTCCCTGATAGGCTAGCCACCAGCATCCACCCAGCCAATCACCTTGTTTGCCCTGTTACCATATTGATTAGCCAGGGTTTTGTCATAGCTATCTTTTCTTAATTCAGCTTATTAAAGCATCATATCATCCATCCCCTTGATTGTACTACAAGCTTTATTAAAAATACTGTATTGCTTATAACCCAAAGACTGTAGGTGTCTGTCTAGAGTTTTATCAATATTTTTCAGTCCAATGAAACAGGATTCTCAGCCAGTCTAATGTTTCCATTCAGTTCTTTGGTGTGCTAAATTGAAGAAATAAATGGAGAGCTGGACTGAGTTCAACCTACTTGGCTGTATGAAGGATTGTCACGTAAGCTATACATTTACCGGGCTGGAATACAGGCTAGGGAAATCAGGAATTTCTAATGGGATAAGTGAATACATGGTACATGTTTCTTCTATTTCAACACAAATCAATAACCCACTCTACAGAGTAGGATACATGCACCCCATACCCATAGGCGGGGATTGGTTCCAAAACCATGCCCCAGATCCTTTAAAACACAGATATAGTAAGAACGAAAACACACACATACTGAGGTCTATACATGGTCCATGGTTCCTCTAGAGCAGTGTTTTTCAACCACTGTTCCACGGCACACTAGTGTGCCGCAAGATGTTGCCTGGTGTGCCGTGGGAAAAATTGAAAAATTACTTTATATATAGTCATTATAGGCACAGAGTTAAATTTTTTAACATTTTCTAATGGTGGTGTGCCTCGTTTGTTTTCAGTTTTTGCCCAAAAAGGTTGAAAAACACTATCTTTTATATTTTACACATTTCTAGGTTTTTAAAAAATATCTTTTATATTTTCAGACCGCGGATAAATGATCCTATGGATACAGCGGTTCTATTGTATTCAACTCTCCCCCATGGAGATATATGAGCCAGTGTCTGGAGAGTCAAGTATAATACCCAATTCTAAACTCAGGCATCAAGAAATACAGTGGTACCCTGACTTAAGAGCAGCTCGATTTAAGAGCGGAAAACTGTTGGCATTTTAACTGCCAACACCTTACAAATTTTAGAGATGGTCAGCTTGACTTACATTTTTTTTCCATTCCCCCCCCCCATTTTTAACTTCTTTTTTCAATTTTTTAGATAGGTACCCCGACATAAGAGTAATTTGACTTAAGAGCATGAATTTGGAACAGATTGAATTCGTAAGTCGAGGTACCACTATACCTCCTATCTGGCAGAAAAAGAAGCACAGCAATAAAACGTATTACAGCAGGTTTACAGAGTTTATGTGCTTATTACCTTAGAATGCTGCTCCTTTAATTTCATTATTATACCTGGGTCATCCTTTTTACTGGCCATAAGCAGTCTAAACATCTGCTCTCTGTATTTGCTCATTATTAGTTCCAAGGCAGACTGATGTTCTTCAAGAGATGTACGTAGCTCTGTCAAAATAAATGTAATTCATTTAATACTTACACAGGAGGCACTGCTAAATATTCAAGTTTTTGTTTCATGGTCAGAAAATCATCTGTTTCATCACAGTCACTGTAGAATGAAGCAATTGGATGGCACTGACTGAAATCGGTCTCAATTGCTAGTATTGTACTGAGTGAAGCCTTGTGCCCACTTACTGTTTCAGATGCTTAATGATGCATCTGCACATCAGAGATGGAAAGGAATAGTATTGAACTTACTTGTACTAACACAACGTTATAAATATTTTAAAAGAGACTTTAGAACTTGAAAGTTGAGAATCGTAATATTGCAAATATAAAATCGAACTATTTCTATACTGGATGCTTCCTCACCTTTATTTTCTTGCTGCAGTTCTCTGATCTGCCTGTTTTCCTGCTGAATACCCAGTACCAGGGAAGAGCGAGGCCTATGTCGTGCTACTTCATTCAGTTCTTGAATTTCTTCCTGGTACTGAAAAGGAGGTAGACATTTCGTCATGACAGAGAATGACCAAAGACCAGACATTTGCTGTTAGGACATTTCATTCTATATCTGCCCAAAATAAAGAAAATCACAAGAACAGAAATTATTCCAGGAAACCAGGACTACGTTGGCTTCTAGCTTTTCCGACATGACATACCCTGCTATATCATCTTCCTTAGAAATGAAGTGAGATTCCAACAATTCACTCACTGGTGCAAGTGTAGTCTATAAAATTTGCAAAGTCAAGCATACCTAAAGGTACAGTATTAACCTCTCACCTGGTAACCTATGCGTGTAAACAGGTAAGAGTTACAGGCACTGTAAACAGCTTTTCTGTGTCAGCACTCTACAATTAGGAGATGTGCAGTAGGCTAGTGCATTTATATGATAATGTCCTATTTATTTAGTTGAAATCAGGAGGATGCTATGAGAACAACTTTAGATTAACTTTTAAGAGCTAAAATAACCAAGTTCATTATACTTTGCAAAAGTAAAGCTTAATCAACAGAAGAGGGAGATGCTGATCGGTGGATTATCACTCAAGCTTTATGTAAGAGTCTTGCTGACTTAAAGACTGGCATGTGTATGCTTGCATAGGCTTCAGCTGATGCATAAACTATTATTTTTCTTGCCCTGTACAAGTACACACAGGGACAGAGAAAGAGATAATGCTAACTGAAATAAATAGAAATACAGCCGTTCACAAGAGTTTTAAAACTCAAAATGTTTGCAAAAAGCAAGATATAAAAGAAAGGATTAGAACATAAGAACATAAGAACATAAGAAGAGCCATGCTGGATCAGGCCAAAGGCCCATCTAGTCCAGCTTCCTGTATCTCACAGCGGCCCCACCAGATGCGTTTGGGAGCGCATGAGACTAGATATCTGTCTCCTGATACCACTCCCCTGCATCTGGCCCTTGAAGTACCCTGGTTTAAAGCCTTTCTTACACATCTCCATCATGGTTTGTAACCCGTGATGGACTTTTCCTCTAGGAATCTGTCCAATCCCCTTTTGAAGGCATCCAGGCCAGATGCCATCACCACATCCTGTGGCAGGGAGTTCCATAGACTTACAACCTTCTGGGTGAAAAATATTTTCTTTTGTCAGTTCTTACTCTCCCAGCACTCAATTTGAGTGTATGTCCCCTAGTTCTGGTATTTTGAGAGAGGGAGAAGAGCTTCCCTCTATCCACTTTACTCATACCCTGCATTATTTTGTATGTCTCAATCATATCCCCCCTCAAGCGCCTTTTTTCCAGACTGAAGAGGCCCAATTGTTTTAGCCTTTCTTCATAAGGGAGGTGCCCCAGCCCAGTAATCATTTTAGTCTCTCTCTTCTGCACCTTTTCCAGTTCCACTATGTCTTTCTTGAGATGCGGTGACCAGAATTGTACACAATACTCCAGGTGGGGCCTTACTATTGTTTTGTATAACGGCATTATAATGTTGGCTGTTTTATTTTCAATCCCCTTTTTGATAATCCCTAGCATGGAATTGGCCTTCTTCACTGCTGCCACACATTGGGGAGACACCTTCATGGAGCTGTCCACCAACACACCAAGATCTCTTTCCTGATCCGTCACGGATAACTCAGAGCCCATGAGTTGATAGATGAAGTTTGGATTTTTTGCCCCAATATGCATTACTTTACATTTGGTTACATTAAAACGCATTTGCCATTTCTCAGCCCACTCCCCCAGTTTGGAGAGATCCTTCTGGAGCTCTTCACAATCTTCTCTGGTTTTTACCACATGGAAAAGTTTTGTGTCATCTGCAAACTTGGCCACCACACTGTTTATCCCTGTCTCCAGGTCATTTATGAACAGATTGAAAAGCACCGGTCCCAGGACCGAGCCCTGGGGCACACCGCTTTTCACTTCTCTCCATTGTGAAAATTTCCCATTGACACCTACTCTTTGTTTCCGGGATCTCAACCAGTTCTCAATCCATAAGAGGACCTGCCCTCTTATCCCCTGACTATGCAATTTTCTCAGCAGCCTTTGGTGAGGGATTGTGTCAAAAGCCTTTTGAAAATCCAGATAAGACTATATCCACCGGTTCACCCAAATCCATGTGCCTGTTGACCTTTTCAAAAAATTCTAAAAGGTTTGTAAGACAAGATTTACCCTTACAGAAGCCATGCTGATTTTCTCTCAGCAAGGTTTGTTCTTTTATGTGTTTTAAGATTTTCTCTTGGATGAGGCCTTCCACCATCTTCCTGGGACAGATGTAAGGCTAACCGGCCTGTAGTTTCCTGGGTCCCCCTCCTTCCTTTTTAAAAATTGGTGTGACATCCACTATCCTCCAGTCCTCCGGCACTGTGGCCGTTTGAAGAGACAAGTTGCATATTACCGTTAAGAGATCTGCAATTTCATTTCTCAGTTCCCTAATAACCCTTGGGTGGATGCCATCTGGGCCCGGTGACTTGTTAATCCTCAATTTATCAATTAGTCCTAAAACCTCCTCTCTTTTTCACCTGTATTTGATTTAATTCTTTAGTCAAGAGGGGCGGCTCAGGCAGCGGAATCACCTCAAGGTCCTCTGTCGTAAAGACTGAAGACAGACGCAAAGAACTTCAGCTCAAAACTTTCTCTGCAATGTCCAAGTCCTCCTTAACCTCCCCTTTTCCTCTCTCACCATCCAGAGGCCCAATTGGTTCTCTGGCAGGTTTTCTACTTCTAACTTAACATTCTCTTAACATTTCTCCCTAAATTGTGGAAATATCATCCATGGACTGCTCACTTGTTTTTTTTAATTAATGCACTTTAGTTCATTTTTAGGTTACAACACTACTATAGTATTTCAAGATTCTTTTGGGATAATACAAGGTTCCCCCTAAGCTGCATGGCGGCACACACCCCTGGTGCACTCAGTGCAAGGGTTTTCCACCCCCATGAACTTATTGTGACCATTTTCTTCTGTCTGTGGTAGATTGGGGTGGGGTGGGCAGAAATTGTGCACGTACATGCAAAGAAGAGAAACCCACTCAGCCAGGATGAAAATTAGAGGGCACATTGATACTCTAGGTCAGTGGTCCCCAACCCCCGGGCCGCGGACCGGTGCCGGGCCGTGGACCGGTCGGCACCGGGCCGCTTGGGGAGGCCGGGGAGGCTCCTCCCCTTTTCCTCCGCCGCCCTCCTCCTCCTCCTCCTCTTCTCTCCCGCGGGCGGCCGGTGGAGGAGGAAGGCTGGAGGAGCGCAGGAGGAGCCGCCGCCGCCGCCTTTGCCTTTGCCTTCCTCCTCTGCCTGCCGGCGGCGGCGGCGGCAGCGCATCCTCCTCCTCCTCCTCCGCCCTCCTCCTCCTCACCCTCACCACCACCAGCAGCAGCAGCAGGAAGCTGGGGGCTGGGCGCACGGGGGCCGGCGAGGAGGAGGGGGCGCGCGCGGGAGGCGCTGGTGAGCTCCCCCACGCGCGCGCACCACCGCCGCAGCGTGGGGCCCCCCTCGGTCGGAAGAGGAGGTGGGTGCCCCTCCTCCTCCTCCCCCGGGGCGCGCGCCCTTTGGCCCCTCCCTGCGGCCGCGCTCCAGGGCGGAGCCCCCCTGCTGCCGCCGCCGCCGGACCGCGCCTGTGTTGGGGGCGGGTGGGGGGGCGTCGCGGGCCGGCCCGGGTGTTTTCGCCGCCGCGCCCCCCCCGCAGTCGCCGCCGCCCCTGCGACCCCCCGCCGCAATCGCCCCAGCTGCTGCTGCTGCTCCTCCGGCGGCAGCGGCGGGAGGAGGAGGAGAAGGAGGAGGCCCTACTGCCCTCGTTGCAGCCCCTTCGGGGCGGGGCGGAGAACGCCTTTAGCCGCCTCCCGGAAGAGCGGACAAGTTCTACATTTAGCGCCTGGCCGGAGCTTGGGCTCCCTGCCCAGCAGCAGGTGAGAGAGGCGGCGGCGGGAGGGGCTCGGGCTCCCCCTTCTCGGCCCGGAGACCCGGCGGGAGGGGGGGCAACTCTTGGTGGCGGGGAGGGAGATGCTGATCGGGCTGAGCTATCACCCGCCTCCCTGAGAGGTGGCCAGGTGTGTGTGTGTGTGTGTGTGTGTGTGTGTGTGTGTGTGTGTGTGTGTCGGGGAGGGCTGAGGAAAGGACACTGGCCTCTCCAGGGGGCAATAGGGGATGCCACCCCCACCGTGTTTCCCTCCTCCCCCCCGCTCGCCTGCCCGAGATATAAAAGCCGGAGGCGGGCGCGCGGCGGCTCCCTAAATTGGGCGGCTATCATCCATGGACTGCCGACAAGTTGTTGTTTTTTTAATTAATGCACCCAGGTTCCCCAGGCTCCCCCACACCCCGCCCATGCAGTGAGCGGCACAAGATGCTTTGGATAATACAAGGTCCCCCCCGTGCTGCATGGCAAGGCACACACCCCAAGCCCCCTCAGCACCCCCCCTTTCCTCCCCCATCCCCTTATTGTGACCATTTTCTTCCCCCTGTCCCCCCTCCCCCCCATCTCCCCCCCCCACCCCGGGCCACGGAAAATCATGCAAAGAACATTTAACCCACTCAGCCAGGATGAAAATTAGAGGGCACTGATACTCTAGGTTATTTTATGGCCATGTTGTACTACATATTACTGCTTTCTGTTATGTTTTCTTGCTTGTTCATCCTCACTCAGCCACTCAACCTTAATATCATTCTGCTAAACTTGTTGTATATGGGATGGTTTTATATCTTCTTAAATCAGCTTATGAGTTTATGTAGATGGAAAGGCAGTAATTTGTGAATGCCAGAAATAATGTGTTCATATGCTAGTCCAAACCACTAGTATAGAGGCCAACATCCTGTTATTTACAATACTAAAATAAATCACAGTTAGAGTAACCTCATTTGAATCAATGGAACTTGCAGTGCAATTTACTCACCAAATCACCATTGATTCAACAGGCCTATTTAAGTGCAATTTACTCTGCTAAGCAACAGGACTTTGACTGCTGCAGTACAATTCATCTACCAACAAATATGTTTAAGAAGTTCTACTGATTGCCCAAACTTCACATATTCTACTTTTAAATAACAAAGGAACCATCTGCTCCAAGTTCAGGATAATTATGTTAACAACTCCAAGGCTTAGTGGTCTGTAGATTTTAAGATAACAGAGCATTATACTAGTTTAGCTGGTTTCATATTTACAGAGTTGTGGAACGAAATGACAGAAGAGCCCTTGCACTTTAAACAGCTACCCACTCACCTACCCCAATCAGCATGCACAGGCTCAGAAGCCTTCAAGATAATAAACAGTATACCAGGGCTGTTCAACTTTGAACAGGCCATGGTCTACTTTTTCCGGCTCAAAGTGCCTGAGGGCTACTACACTAAAACCTCTATTTACGAATTTTATCTGTTCTGAGTACATGCTCATTAGTAAAAACTTTTGTAAGTAGAGCAGCTGTTTCCCATAGAAATGCATTGAAAACCAATTAATCTGTTCCAGAGGGAACAGATTTCAATGCGCCATGGCCCTTGAACTGCCCCACTTGGGTGAGACAGTGGGCTGACAGACCCAGAACTTTGCTGGGGCAGTGGTGGTCCTTTGGGATGGGGGAGGGAGGGGTGGAGAACTTATCCCCTCAATTTTTTTATTGATGGCCAGCGGGCTACTTTTGAACTCTTCACGGGCTACCAGTAGCCCGCAATCTACCTGTTGGGCAGGCCTACAGTATACCATATGCATTCTATTGCCTTAAGTTGTGAAAATAATCTTCAACGGCCAAATAGAAATAAGCAATTTCTGTACAAGAACAATAAAAACAAGGCTACAAACCTGCTTCATTGCTTCTACTCGTTTGTTAAGTGCTGTAGTTTGTTCAATCAAAGCCTCTGCTGCATTGTCGTGCTCTCTCAGTCTCTCCACTAGTGCTTTGGCATCCGCCAGAGCCTTCTCAATTGTGCAACTCATTTCTAAAGATAAAATAATATAGAGAAGGACTTTTTAAATAACACCAACCAATGTCTAGAATTGTTGTTGCTCTTATTGCAGGCTACCATGTCACTCTGAATCAAAGCAACCCCATGAATTATTTATAGCCCTGCCCAAATTTTGCAAAATCAAGTCTGCCGTTTGCTTGATTGAGTAAATCCCACCTCTGTTAGTTTTCCTCTTTTCCTGTTAACTTTAGTTTCCCTAGAAGATTGTTTCTTCTAAGGAGCCTTGCCTGCCCTTGATGTTCAAAAAGTTCAATAATCTCGGTTTAATAATTTTTACTTCTCAGAAAAGTTTAACCTTTATTTGATCTAGCACCCAACTATCTGTCTTTGTGATAGTTCATGGTACAGTGATTCCCCTGCCTATCGCTGGGGTTAGGGACCTGACCTGACCCGCAATAATTGAAAATCCGCAATATGCAGATGCAGGTTGAGTCAGGCCTGGGGGGACCTAGCTGGGGGCTCTTGTACTTACCCCCAGCCTGGCCTTACCCCGAACGGGACTGTGAGGGCCATCCTGGGCCTCCCTGCGAACCGGAAGTGACTTCCGGTAAATCGGAAATCATTTCTGAGGCCTCCAGCAGGTTTAGAAAAGGCCTCAGAGGCCTCAGAAATGATTTTCAGGGATCCAGAAGTCACTTCCGGTTTGCAGGGAGGCCCTTTTTGGGCCTCCAAAAGGCTCAGGAAGGCCCTCACAGGCCTGTTCAGGGCAGCTCCAGTCCTGGGGTAAGTACGGGAGGCTTGAAACAGGACTTTTCCCTCTTATCCTAGGGGGCCTTTTTCATATACTGCGATCCCGCGATATAGCGGGACCGCAATATATGAACCGCGAAAGGGCGGGGGACCACTGTATCTCTAAATCTCTGTTCTACCCTAATCTCTTTTTGATCAGCTTTTTTCCATGTCCAACTTTCACATCTATACCTAGTAATCTGGAATATCACAGCATAGATTATTTTTACCTTGGTCTCCACAACACACCCTTACACTTAGAGATCTTTTCTAATTCTTTCATTGCTGCCCTCCCAATTCTCACTCTTCTTTTGATTTCTTGGCTGCATTTTCCATTTCATTTCATGGCCGAGCCAAGGTATAGAACAGTGATGGTGAACCATTTAGAGACCGAGTGCCCAAACTGCAATACAAAACCCACTAATTTTTTTTTGCAAAGTGCCAATACACTAATTGAACCTGTATACAGGTGGCTATGAAGGAGCGATGTTGAGTGCCCACAGAAAGGGCTCCAAGTGCCACCTTTGGCACCCATGCCATAGGTTTGCCAACACTGGTATAGAACATAAGAATATTCATACATACTATTCTCCCTACTTAAAAATGTTCTGTATTATTGTGAGATACTTTTTATCTTCATCTTTGTTCTACAATATCATCTTTAGCTTCTTCAGGATATACTCCCAAGTGTACTGTGTAGTTATTTATTTTTGTTTTCACTCTCAAGTATGAATTGCTGCAATCCTTCATATCCTAATGGCATACTGTACTAAGTTCCAGCAACTCTACTTAACTTATCTCCCGCTGCTGTCAATTTCCAGTATTGTAGAATGGCTTAATAACTGAGAAGGAGCAGGGGATGTGAAATTTTTTACCCCAATAGACCACTGCTGAAGCATAGAATCACTTAGATAAATTTTCTTTGTATGAAGTGCCAATTAAAATATGACTGTAGGCAGTTTATTGAACAGAACTATGTACAAAACAAAGGATTTTTTTAAAAAAACTTGACTAAGCAATTAAGCACATAAATAATGGAAGTGCAGAGGCAAAAAAATCACCCTCCCTGCACCCCCCACCCACAGGGGAGTGGAGAAAGTGTTCCATTTGCTGACACTGTACCTTTAAATTCATTACTTAATAAGCTACACTATCCAGGTTTTGCAGCTTGGATAGCTGCAAAACCCAATATTGTTCCCTTCCCAGCAATGGCAAATTAGAACACATCTCCATCCTCTCCCCCCCACACACAAAAACAGACTGATTCATTTTACACATGCACAACCAGTGAGTTAATTGTGCATCAACACACATGAACAATGTATGTGCATCATCCACAATATATATGAACCACTGCAGTTCTAAAATGCTTCTGGAACATTTGTTGCCCCCAATGAAGCACTTTGTGTGATGATATTCTTGTTTTAGTTTCACCTCTGGAGCCCACATAAAAAGAATTTTGAATATACTCTTACATTAAAAACGAGGAGACACAAAAGCATAATGCAGTTTCAATGAAATAGAATTTTCCACAAATTCCTCATTTTTAATATGATAATGTTGGTACAGAATGTGAAGATTGGCAGAATAGAATCCAGCGGGACTGAAGCATAGTTCCCGAGTGTCTAGAGTGCAGTAGTGTAGTATGACGGCAAGGAAACACAACTGACTCCATAGAGAAGCCAATCCAAACTAACTCTCTGATATTTTTATATCCATCTTCCATCTTTCCACAGCTTTTGAGAAAATACCACCTGTCATATCATGATCCCTTAGGAAGGAAATAACTTTACTCTTATTGGTCTTCCCCTCACCTGAACTAGTTTTCACCTAATTAGCACAATACCAGGAGAACAGTGTTTTATGGCCTTGGATGCATTCTTTCACACCAAATAACACCCAGTTGCCAAGGGTCTCCCCAATTAGCAAGCAGTCTTTTATCCTCCTTTCCAATTTTCTTCTGCACAAGTCAACAGGCCTAAATTGTATAGGGCAACCGGAACCCATTAACCCCACTTGTACCAATTTCTTGAAACAGAACCACTCCATCCTGCCAAAGGCCAACACTTGAAAAACATGCTAGAAATTCTCTGGGAGCCACAATCCAGCCCTGCCTGACCAGTGTTGCAAGCCAACAAAGGAGGCAGCATTTTACTCTCTAGTTATCCTATTATTTACTGTACATTTCCTCTGACACATCACTTGGCCATGATTTGTATGACAAACAAAACGTCAAACCAGGCATCCTTCAAATTGACGGAGGCCTTAAAAGTAAAATGCTCCTACTTTTTTTTTTTACTGCTATTTCTAAATAAAACAGCCACGCGAGTGAGTCTCCCCTCTGCTGGCAACACTGGTGGTGAGGGGGGAAATCCTGGGGGCAATTTTAAAGCCCTAGAAAAATCAAATTCACCGGCTGCAATTGTAGATCCAAATGTAAACTTCTTCAAGATACAGTGGTACCTTCTATAAAGGAATTAATTGGTTCCAAATGAAATTATGTTAAGCAAATTTTCCTTTATACAAATTTCCCATAGGAATGCATTGAAAATGGAGTAATCCCTAATTGCGACCATTTTTATGTTGTACGGGTTCGCCCAATATAGAAAATTTCCCTTTATACAAATTTCCCATAGGAATGCATTGAAAACGGAGTGATCCCTAATTGCGAGTCTTTGCGACCATTTTTATGTTGTACAGATTCGCCCCGTATAGAAAAATTGCTTAACATAATTTCATTTGGAACCAATTAATTCCTTTATACAAGGTACCACTGTCTCTTGAAGAAGTTTACATTTGGATCCACAATTGCAGCCGGTGAAATTGATTGTTCTAGGGCTTTAAAATTGCCCCCAGGATTTTGCCCCCATATTATGTTAAGCAAATTTCCCCTATCTCTGGAATTTTTTTTTAAATGTTGTACAGATTTTACGTGATACAAACCGTTTTGTTGTTATACGAGGTTCCACTGTTACAAGGAAGGCAAAGGTGAGGATACCAAGTCACGGTCCAGGGAAGGATATTACACCCACCCACCCCAGATCCAAGGGAACACGGGTTGGCGGACGCAGGAACTGGGCGATCCGGCTACTGAGGCTGTGCATTTGGTGCAGGTGCAACCCTTTTTGGGGGACCCCCAGGGGACCCCAGGAGGCCAAACGGGGCGCCTCCCTCGCCTGCCCGCCCAGCCACCCCAGCGCACCGAGCGGGCACACTCACCGGTGGTGCCCCGAGGTTCATTCCCCCCCTCGCCAGCCACCGTGGAGCGCCTTCGCCTTCCTGCCCGCCTGCCTGCCTGCCTTCCTTAGACGGCGGCCGTTCGTAGCAGAAGGGAAGGAGGCGCCTCCCGACCGAACCTCCCCATTGAAGGGAGGGGGGGGCGGAGGAAGACGGGGAGCCAGCCCCCGAGAGGAAGAGCTGAGACCGAAGCTCCCGCACAAACGCCCCGCTCTCACCCGGCGAAGGGAGGAGGTGGAACGGCCCAGCGGGCACGCATCGCGAGACTTTCGGCGTCCTCTCCCCCGACGGAACCGCCGGCCGCGCGCTCCCAACTATCGCGAGACCGTTGCCTTCTAATAAAAGAGCATTACCTCAACTCCCTCGGAGCGAACGAGGGGAGGGGGGGAAAGGAAGGGTACCACATGTAACATCGCGAGACTTGCCCATTTCCTCTCGCTAGCTAGACCTATCACTGAAGCGAATGGTGATGCGTGGTGTAGGTCAAGCATGTCCAAACCTCGGCCCTCCAGATGGTTTGGACCACAACTCCCAGAATTCCAAGCCTGTTTTTGCAATGGCAAAGGACTGTGGGAGTTGTGGTCCAAAACATCTGGAGGGCCAAAGTTTGGACAAGCCTGCTGTAGGTCCTGCATTATAGTACTGTAATACTCATCTGAAAACACCTGTGTTTTCAATGCTAATTTCCATTCATAATTGGAATTTTTTTCTTTTTACTGCTCTTTTCCCCTATAATGCTGCCTTTAATGCTGTAAGCTGCCTCTTCTAATTCCCTGTTCTCAAACTGAAGATGTCTCAAATGTTCTGTGCTCTATATTGTCCCTCTTTATTTGTGAGCTGCCTTTTGTCCTTTTCCAAGGAGAAAAGGTGGGGTAAAAACAATATTAAAAATATAATAAATAAATATGGCAATATATTAAATAAATATGGCAATCCTCAGGAGGGGTTAACCATTTCCTTCTGTGGGTGCCCCAAGATGGTGCAACTTACCATTACCCAAGACTGCACAGGCTGGCATTCCTCATAGGAGGCCCAGAACTCCAAGCCAGTTCATGCATCATCATGGACCAATATATACATTCAGGTCTTTTCATGACTTGGGCAGTGGAGGGGACTGGGTGTAGTGTGTGCACTGTTACAATACAGCCAGAAATTCTATTGCTGCATTCGAGTAGGCCCATTTGAACCAATGGAACTGATGGTCACCAAGTCCTCACTGATTCAGATAAGTCTGCCTAGTATAATGTAAATGCCACCATGCAAGAGGATTTCAGCAAGTGCACCTGCCTGAAATAAAAGAGGAGCCACGTGGTCAAAGCAATTTAAAATAGAAATGCAATAAGCAATACCTTTATAGACTACTTATAAACCATATGTAAGTTTTTGTGGATCAAAACATCCCTTAATTGGGCTGTACCTGTATAAAGCCCAAAAGTTCATGGCATGATGGATGAGACTGACGAAGCTGTTTGGATGAGCAGCGAAACGTTTCCATCTCACAAGAAAGAGAAGTTCCAGTGGCCATGACTCAACTTCCAGGTAAACTCACCTGGATGACTGAGAATCTTCACAGACATCTTGTCCATTACAATTTATGATTGTTTCTTTCTTTCTTTCTTTCTATTTATTTATTTATTTATTTATTTATTTATTTATTTATTTATTTATTTATTTATTTATTTATTTATAAAACCGAACCTCCCGTCTTTCCAATGGCAGCTCTCCCCCCCCCGCCCCCCGTGGAAGGGCTCAGGAAACGCGGCGGTGCGCAAACGGAATCGCCCTTCTACCGTTTCCTGTCTCTATCGCTAGCCGACACTCGGAAGGTACCCTCCGGATCTTGCGGTGCGGGAGAAAAAAGGGGCTGCCGGAGGAGGAGGAGGAGGAGGAGGAGGAGGAGGAGGAGGAGGAGGCGGGCGGGCAAGGCAGGCTGGCAGGCTGGCTGGCTGGCAGGCTCCGGAGGTAATCCGGCGGTGATCGGCCCATCTGCTGCGGAGCTCGAGGCCCTCCGGGGAAACGTGGAAATGGAGACTTCAGCGGTCCCGACGCGTCCCAGTGCGCAATAAACCGCGGCTTCCACCCCTTTTCCTCTTCCGAGGCAGGCACCTCCTTCCGAGGGAAAGGTACGAACGACAGTAAGCAGGGCTGTGCGCAAGGGTTTGCGTCCCAAAACCAGATGATGATGGCTGCATGATGGCTGCGTGGCCCCCCCCGTAGTGTCCAGCTGTTTCCCCTGTGCCCCCCCCGCCACCCCCGGTTCAGTATGGTTAGGGCGGGGGGTGAGCGCGCGCGCAGAAATTTATTGTCGCTCATTGTCGCTTTCTGAGACAGGAGCGTGGGAAATTTTCCCGCAGATCCCAGCTTAGCGGCTCCCCCGCTTTTTTTTTTTTAAGCAAAGCAGGATCCTGGGCTTTGCCCTAGCTCAGAAAGCGGATGAAAGAGCTCCCTCTGTTACGGATTTATTCCTTAAATTTGCATTACCCCCAATTAGTGCTATTTGGCTGTAAAATATAACATTGATTGATTGCTTTGCACTGTTCTGAACTGTTTACAGCGGTAAAAACACACAATCAAGTCCCCACCCTAAAATATACCCATACTCCATAGCACTTAGATTTGCAGAGTAGCCTTTTTAGAGAAGGAAAGAGTAACCCCCCCTCCTGGTTTTGGCCTTTATGTTGTAGGCGGGAGGTGGGTGGGTAAGCAGTTGTACCCCATGCACGGCCAGGTCCCATCATCTCCCACCCTTGGCTGTGCTGGCTAGGGCTGTTGGCACCTGTGAGCCACAAACATCTGGCTGACTGCAGTTGCTCGCCCTTGTTAGAGCCCAACCTGACTGAGAGGCAAGTACGTCTTTGATCTACAAAAGTCTAGGCCATCGGTGGCAAACATGTTTTGGACCACAACTTCCAGAATTCCAAGCCTGTATTGCCAATGGCAAAGGACTGTGGGAGTTGTGGTCCAAAACATCTGGAGTGCCACCACTGGTCTAGGTGTTTCCTGGCTAGATCGTTTTCTGAAAAAGTTCATGTGTACTGACCACCTATTAGTTTCACACATCATTCTGCAAAGAATTTTAAAAAGTGGATTTCCTGGATGTTATTCTTGTCTTACTCTATTGAATGTGTTTTGATGTTACATTCTTTGCTGTATGTCTGTGAAGATTCTCAGTCATCCAGGTGAGTTTATCTGGAAGTTGATTCATGGCTACTGGACTTCTCAACAGAGGTGGTGGGCTCCGGCATAGTCTATCTGCTACTTATCAGGCTGTGCTTTCCAAAGTCCCCAGGCAAATCAAAAAGCCTTCACCACCAAGGCCATAACTAATGACCCATTCTTGATAGGTTTCAGCACCTTAGGCCATTGTTCACCTTAATGCTAAGGATACTATTGTCTCCCTAACGACCCTATTTAGGCCACTGTTCATCTTATGAGCCTAATTCAGGCCAGGGTGACAAGAGGTCAAAGCTGCCTATAAGATGGAGGATTTGCACTAGCTGTATTCAGACCGATGAAGCTGTTTGGATGAACAGTGAAACATTTCTGTCTCTCAAATAAAGAAGTCCAGTAGCCATGACTCAACTTCCAGATTCTTTGCTGTATTCATGGATCCTTTTGGTATTGCATACACATTCTTACTAATTTAAATCCTGTGTTTTAAATGTTGTAAATTGGGTCAGTTTTTAAGGAAAAAGGTATTTTGAAGTGTTTTAAATAAATAAATATTCTCATGTACGTCATGCTATTTCATGTTAATGTTAACCAGCATACTTGAGGTGCTTTAGTATTGGATGAAGCTAACAAATGGATGTGTTACTAAAGTGTATATGTGTTGCTTTTAACATGTGGTCCAGCATGAAGCAATTCATGCCTCTTTGACAACATTCATACCCAGGGGTGGTTCTTCTCCCACCCCAGACTGTGGCCCCACTTACAGGTCCACATGTGCTGCTCAGGTCATCCTTCTTGACTGACTGTCCAGGCAGGACTAGGGACTGCCTTTCCCTCCTCCTCCAGCATCCGGCCACTCAGACATGGTAAGAGAAGTATCTTCTCCTGCCCTTACAGCGTGTGCTAGCTTGTGAGTGGGGCATCTACCCTGGGGGGTAGGGGGGGAGGGATGTGTGGCTCCTGTGGTGCCATCTGTAAAACTTTTGATGAAGAGGCACAAATTGCATTGTACCCATCTAAAGTTACAGCTTCCAAAAGCAGCTGTGATTCTTATAAAGCCCAGTATTGTCTTTTTTCCATTTAGTATTATATAGTACCTAATTTGCAAAGTGTTTTTCTAACGTTGTGATTAATTTGTTGTAGAAAGAAAATGAAACTTTTTTCAGAGTCACACAAAACTGTTTTTGTGGTGGATCATTGCCCTTATATGGCAGAATCCTGCAGACAGCATGTTGAATTTGACATGTTGATAAAGAATCGAACCCAAGGAATTATACCTCTTGCACCTATATCAAGATCGCTATGGACATGTTCAGTGGAATCATCCATGGAATACTGTAGAATAATGTATGATATATTTCCTTTTAAAAAGCTAGTAAGTGACTTTTTGTTATCTTCTGTATTTAGGAATTTGTGTACTGTGCAGTCATTACTATGTTTTGGATTGATATGGTTATTCTTAATTGTGTTTGAATCTTAAAATCTACATTGCATTTTCCTGATCTCATGAAGATATTTGTTGTGGGGTAGTGTTGGTTGTTACAGTCTCCTGAACTTTTAAAATGCATTCTTAAACTATTTTTAAAATACATTTTAGGTGAACTTCATTGTAAGTGATTCTGGAGCAAATGTCTTAAACACTTGGAATCAAGAAGATCAAAATCTTCAGGAGGTAAAATTAAGTATTGGGAAATTTATAAAGCTGTTTTTCATTTGCAGTAAAAAAAGAGGCAGGAGATTGCATCAAGATATAGTTAATTGAACAGGGGTCTTGTTGAGATTAGTGGCATATCAGGCATCGCTTGGGTCCAGCTATTTTTTCTGCACACCATTTGTGTTTTCCTAGCATTAATATAAAGTAAAATTTACAGTTATGGTGCCTTGAATATAGTAGGTAAAGAGTAGATGTGGAGCAGGTGATCTTCATATTCATCTTAGAACTGTAGAGCTGGAAGGGACCCTATGGAAGGTAACCCTATGTGAAAGCTAGATTAGGAAGGTGGAAACATTTATATAGGTTTGTCCTAAACCGAACTCAGTTTTAGATAGAAACCAGCACAGCAGTCTTAAAGGCTGTTGAGGGAATAGAATGGAGGATTATCCAAGCCCATCTAGTTTATCCTAGGTAGGGAAACAGCCTGCAGAGAGACTTGTCAGTTCTGTATACTTTTTTGATTCACTGCCCACAGATGGAAAAGTTAACTGCTTCAGGCCAGCTTCAGGCTGGCATTATTTATATACCCAGACAAATCAAAAATACTTTACACCTTCACCACCAAGGCCATAGCTAACGACCCATACTTTATGGGTTTCAGCACTTTAGGCCATTGATCACCTTAAGGCTATTGAGACTGTTGTCTACCTAACAAGCTTATTGAGCCCATTGCTCATCTTATTTATTTATTTATTTATTTATTTATTTAACTTATATGCCCATTGCTCATCTTATGAGCCTATTTCAGACCAGGGTGACAAGAGGTCAAAGTGAGCTATAAAATGGAGGACTCTCAGCTAGCTTTCAGACTGATGAAGCTGTTTGGATGAGCAGTGAAACATTTCAGTCTCTCAAGAAAAGAAGTCCAGTTGCCATGACTCAGCTTCCAGAGAGAATCAGGAATGCTAAGATTCCAATGCATGTCCCATCTCTCACCTCTCCAAAGGTCCTTGCCAGTCTACACAAACTGGAATCCCAACCTCCAACCCCAGGCTGAAGCCTTTAGAATGGCCCTTTCCGTGCCTCTTTTGTTTAACATGGAATAAGTTGTGTGAATTAACGGGGAAGAAGCCATTGTTTCTCTAGGAGGATCTCTGCAGGAACTTAATGTGCAATCTATCAACAAAACCCCTCCCTTTCTCAAATCAGTTAATGGCGGCTTTAGCAGCTGTGGGCCCTCCCAATCCTCGTGCGGATCCTGAATGTTGCAGTATACTTCATGGCTTAGTTTCAGCGGTCGAAGCCCTCTGCAAAATTACAGAATACCAACATGAGGCCCGAACCTTACTGATGGAGAATGCCGACCGTGTTGGAAACAGAGGACGGATAATCTGCATTACTAATGCAAAGAGGTTTGTGTCTCCAACTGTGTTTGTATACCAGTTTTATAATGGACATACATTTCATGGATATGAATACTGGTAATTGAAATACAGGTGCCCAATTGGCACATCTATGTTCCCAAGTGTATGCCTTGCTACAGAACTAGGACGGACTATGTGACAATTGAGTGGCTCAGTTCTAAAAACAAAGTGACTGGGCAGATACTGCCTTCTTCCTTCACAGCTGCCCCAATACGGTAGGGCTTGAAAAGGATTTTGTTTTTGTTTCTCGGTTAAGGCTTGTTTTCCGACTGGCATTATGTCTTTGAGATTGAAGTCAGCAGTGCCTGATTCTGAAGCCACCTGCTGGTGTTGGTGAATAGTGTGACAAAGCTCATGGCTCCAAACAGTGCCATAAATAGATGTAGAAACGGCAGTTTTGATGGAAAATAATATTTGAAATTATTTGCACGTGATATGCAAATTATTGGAGAAACAATGCAACACATTAAAGATGATGGAGACTGAATATATGCGGAATTACCCCTCCCTAACCTCTACTAAGAAACAGTCAAGGGAGTTAGAAAGAAAATGGCAGTCCAAATTTGACTGTTTTGGGAAATGCCATGGCAATGGACTTTTAAAGTTGTCGTGATGAGTGTATAGCTGTTTACATTTTTCTAATGTTATATGAATTTCAATATTTTTCTGAAATTGTTTTCTCTTTTATCCAGTGACAGTCATGTCCGAATGCTGGAGGAGTTTGTCCAGGAAACAATACATGAACACAACAAACTAGCAGCTAATTCAGATCAGTAAGTGTGTAAGTCCATAGCACTCTATCTCTTTCCACTGGATGCATTATTTTTAAAAGGTATAATTTTAAACTGAATAGTTGCATCAGTTGGAAAGCATACATTTTACATACAAAATACTGTATCTCATATTCAGTTTGTGGCCTCTAAGAAGCAAGGCTGGGGAAGACCTGGGCTGCCCATTATTGTAGACAATATTAAACCAGTACTCTGACTCAGAATAAGTTAGTTTTCTTCTCTCCATATATGAGCAAAGGATGATACATGATTTTTTTAATTGAAGGTCTTGTTTTCCCTTCACCTTTACATATCAAAAGCATGACGGATCTTGATCTGTTCCATCTATGGAGAGGTGGTTACTAAATATCACCATTGAGTATTATCTAATGAAGTAGGTCAGCATGTACTGTATATGAAAATATGGGATATTTCTTGCAGCTGGAAATTCTTTCGGTTTGGTTTTATCTGCTTTGGTACTTGTAACTACTACTTCAGAGCCCAGAGATACTTAAGGATAGTCCTTCTCTATTTAAAAGGCTGTATTTGGTTTGGAAGAGCTGCCTAGATGCCCTCAGCACATCCAATCTCGCCTGATTTTGGAAGCTAAGGAGGGTCGGCTCTGGTTAGTACTTGGATGTGAGACCACCAGGGAATACCAGGTGCTGTCGGCTCCTGGAGTAGGAACTGGCAAACCACTCCAGTATTCCTACCAAGAAAACTCCATGGACATGGGGTCACAAAGAGTCGGTCACGACTGTAACGACTCAACACACACATTTGGTTTGGACTTATTCTGCTTGAATTCCATAAGCCAGGCATGTGCAAACTTTGGCCCTCCTGATGTTTTGGACCACAACTCCCAGAATTCCAAGCTTGTATTTCCAATGGCAAAGGCCTGTGGGAGTTGTGGTCCAAAACATCTGGAGGGCTGAAGTTTGGACATGCCTGCCCTAAGCTTGTAGGACCACATCCTCCTGAGTTTGTGGGAAGGGACTATATTGGAAGCACCAAAGGTGCTTGAAGAGGTTGATGACATAAAATTTGTGCTATCATCATCACTAGATGGTTTGAGCCACATCCTGTGCATTTGGATAAGAAAAACGGACTAGGCTCTAATCATGATTATATGTGGATTTCAAATGTCATACAGCATTCTTTCTGTTGTCAGTGTCATCATTAGAGATGGGCACCTTCCCCGGAACCACCAGGGCCACTTACTTGGCTCTGCGTGGCACTTGCCTTTGCTATCACCTTCATCATGACAATTTTACACACAGCCCAGCTGGCTGTCCCCCACCCACCCACCCACCCACAGTCAACCGTTTCACTGTAGGAGTGGGACAGAGATTCTCCCAACGCTGCCAACTAGTGGTTGGCTTCCCCGTTGGGGGTAGGGGGGCATCTTAACATTTATTTCAAAAAATGGCACTCTTAATTTTTAAACTTTAAGTTATTTTGTAAAACACACCAAAGGGAGACCTCCATGCTGGAAGTGTATCAGTAAATAGAAAAGTGCTTATCAGTAAATAGAAAAGTACTTATATGGTTCCTGTTCCTTTTACAATTCAGACATACCAGTAAGGGCGTTTATACACGACCCCTAAGCTCCGCCGCAAATGGCTGCAAGGTCCGGACCTTAAAAATGTTTACCCACCAGCTCCGGACTTTGCAGACAATTAAGTGCGACCCCGCCCACTTTAGCGCGACCCAGAGCAGTTTTCTTGTACCTGCTTTTTGGAGGTGACAAATATTTGATCCGGTGTAAGGATAGTGAGTGCGGGGCTCTCCTGGCTTCTGCTTGTTCTTTTTTTGCGCCCCGCCCCTTTAAGAGATCTGAATGCTGCCGGGAACAAAACGGAGGTAAACTGGCATTCTTTTCTTTCTCTTTTTCTCCCTCCCTCAGGCAGCCAGCAACCAGGAAGTGCGGAGGGGGGTGGGGACAGAGGAAGAGCGACGAACCCCTAAGATCTCTGGTCCGAATTTAAGTGGCCAGCGGATCTTAGGGGTCGTGTAAAAAGGCCCTTAGTTGAGAGTTTCTTAGGGTATGCAGTGTTGATGCAGCAATATGAGCTCTGTAACAGGAGCTTTTAATTTCTGTAGCCTTATGCAGATCCAGAAGTGTGAGCTGGTCTTAATTCATACTTATCCTGTCGGTGAAGATAACCTTGTATCAGATCATCTTAAAAAAGAGGTAAGATTGCTGAGTTACAGTGTAGCCCTCTGAGGGCAAATTCTTCGATTAAAATTTTATTTAAGCAGTTCCTTCACACATGGGAGAAGTCCGTGTACTGCATGACAAGGATAACAGAAAACTGTCATAGGTACGGTAGAAGAAAAGGGGCTTGCCTCCTGTTTTGTATGAAGAAATCTTGAGATAATCCGCAGTTCCTAACACAAAGGTGTCTGTGAGAAAAACCTTTGGCTAAAGAATCTGAATGCCATAGGGATAGAAAACTGGGACAGCCCTGAGTTCATAGCCTGCATAAGAGGGAATCCTGGAAAGGAAAGGAAAGAGGCAGAAAATATACTACTATGCAGATTTGACTGTATTTTGAAAGGTTCAGATATAAATATAATTTTGTATACTAAATAAATTCGTAGTGACCTAGGTCTAAAAAGCCTAGGCCAATCAAGATTGTCTTGCTTTTTAATATGATGTACCATTTTTGCAACAACTGAGTATTCTGTGTGTCTGTGTCTCTCTCTCTGTGTGTGTTTGTTTGTCTTTTTTGAAAAGCTCTCTCCTGTCTTAACCAGCGAAGTACATAGTGTTCGGGCTGGACGGCATCTGGCCACCAGACTGAATCTTTTAGTACAACAACATTTTGATCTGGCTTCAACCACTATAACTAACATCCCGATGAAGGTAAGATGGTGCCAGCAGCTTTGTGCTGAAGTAGCTGCACCATTTCCTTTAAAATTTCTTTAATGGTTTTAATGTTTATTTTAATTGAATTTTTTACATTTGTTTTTTTCTCTCCATATTCCATTTTTTCTGGTTTTTTTATTAGCCCACATTCAATGTCTGTGACCAGGTTAGTAAATTTTATGAAGGAGAACAAAGGATCACAGAACAAACAGCCATACTAGCTTCTCAGCAATTCATTTGATTATAAAAGTTGTGTTTCCTTTCCCCTTCATTTTATGTCAATGTGTCCCATTTTGCTTCAAATTACTTTGTCTGTGATTCTTTTGTTTTTATACATGTGTTAGAAAATCTGCCCCCTTGTGCATTTTAGTGGCATAGTGAGCCTCTCATTCCTGTGTCATTTCCATTCCTTCCCAACATAAAGGTGTTTGTAACAAACAGAAAACAGTGGGAGTAAAAATTAAAAATGAATGTTCCCCCTCAAGTGATTATGGGCCTTTTTACACGACCCCTAAGATCCGCTGGTCCCTTAAATTCGGACCAGAGATCTTGAGGGTTTGTCGCTCTCCCTGCGTTCCCACCCCCTCCGCACTTCCTTGTTCTGTCTGCGTGAGGGGAGGGAGAAAAAAAGGGAGAAAAGAATGCACTCTTACTTCCGGAGTGCCGGTGGAAGTTGCTCCGACCCGCCGTCACTTCCTGGTTCCTCTTAAAGGGGAGGGAGGAAAAAAAACCAAAAAGAAGCGAGGAGAGCCCGGCACTCTCCGCATCAAAATTTTTCACTCTCCCAGAGCAGGTACTTGAAAGGTGCGCTGGGTCACGCTTAGGTGGGTGGGGTTGCACTTACTTTTCTGTTAGCTCCGGAGCTGGTGGGGAAACATTTTTAAGCTCCGGAGCTGGGAGCCATTTGCAGCGGAGCTTAGGGGTCATGTATAAACGCCCTTAGTGCTATTTCAACAAGAAGAGTAGGAAGAGGAAAGTAATTTTTGAAGAGATATTCATTCCAATGTGCCATTTTACCCATAGAGAATGGACACTCCCCCTATTAATATATAAAACAGTGCAATCCTGTACATGTTTACTCAGAAGTGCAATCCATTGTATTCAGTAGGGCTCGCTCCTTAGTAAATGTGTTTAGGATTGCAGCTTTGGATTGCTTCTGTTGTTGGCCTTCCCTGTCCCTGTACTGGCCACCCATTAACCAGATACTCTAATTAGACAAATTTAATTGCATTCTGTAATTGGGAACTAATATGAAACAATGTTTTTTTTTTACTACTGTATTTGTATTTAAAAAGAATGCCCAAAAGGAAAAATGTTACAATACTAATAGCAGTGCTCTCGGCACAACATTAATTGTACTGCCTGAATTTATGGAAGCTAAAGCAGCAAATGAATTACTTTGTGATTGATGTGCTCTGGCCATTATAACTCAACGTGAACTGGACCATTGCACACAATGTTTTATGTTTGCAAATACCTTGTTTGCAATTTACTGACCTGTGTGCTGCTGGTATGCTCTTTCTTCTTGCCTTTTGTTCTTAGTAGCAATAGTATGTACGTTGGGTCCCTTCTGTATTTTTCATAAAAACCCAGTTCTTATTGGTGATTTATTTTGCCAGCCTGCCGTCCATGATGTTTGCAAATTTGCCCCAGCTGTTTCAAGATGCTGTTTCCTTTTGCCTTTACCCTTATGCATGCACTTTGAACCACAGTAGCTCTTAGTCTTCAGCTGTGAAAGCCCGATAAGACTGTGTGGCTTTTCTTGTTGACCTGAAGGGAAAGAAGAAATTCCACAAGCATAGCAGTTCTTGTTTGCTTAGAAAACGAAAGTGCTTCCCTGTTGGAAAGCCTGTCTCTGGATAGAAGTGGGTGCTGGATATATACTTTATATTGCATTCCTAATTAATTTTATATATAGAAATTGAGGTGAGGCCAAGGCTAGGGAATAAATTAATTTGGCACTATTTTTATAATATTCATAGTCTTTAAGGCTGCAAGCATATATACAGTGGTACCTTGTATAAAGGAATTAATTCGTTCCAAATGAAATTATGTTAAGCAAATTTTCCTTTATACAAATTTCCCACAGGAATGCATTGAAAACAGAGTAATCTGTAATCAAGATCATTTTTATGTTGTACGGATTCGCCCCATTGACAATTCTGTTAAGCAGATTTCCTCTATCTCTGGAATTTTTTTATGTTGTACAGATTTTATGTTATACAAACCATTTGTTATACGAGGGTCCACTGTACATACAAGGGAGTAAGCTCTACTGAATCTGAGTAAATGTGTATAGAATGGTGGTAATATGTTTTAAAGCTTCTGTACTTCAAACATATGTCAACAAGCAAATAAATTTCTCAGAACCTTAATGTTTATGTTCTATGACAGTGTTGACGAACCTATGGCACGGGTGCCAACGGTGGCACTTGGAGCCCTTTCTATGGGCACCCGCCATTTCCCTTTCACAGCCACTTGGTCAAATTGCTGTATTGGCACTTTGTGAAAAATTAGTGGGTTTTGAATCACAGTTTGGGCACTCGGGTCTCTAAAAGGTTCGCCATCACTATTCTGTGATATAAGGGCATTATCTTTTCCTGTCAGCTGTTTTGTGTTGTAAACAAATTGTAGAGTTATCTATGTGAATGTTTAAAAAGCCCTTCAAACTTTTTAAAGATGGTTTGATTGTATATTTTTACCATCATGTTTTTTTAAAAGGAAGAACAGCATGCCAATACATCTGCGAATTATGATGTGGAGCTGCTTCATCACAAGGAAGCACACGTAGATTTTTTAAAAAGTGGTGAGTGGGGAAATAGTTCAGATTGTTGTATCTGAGATATAAAAGAAACAAATTACTGATCTTGGCTCTTCAGGATAAAGATATTTTGCTTCCTTGTGCAAGAATAAAAATTATGTAATTTAAAAAACATTTCCAAGCATACTGGTTTGGGCAAGGCAGGTGTAGATGGTACTACTACTGTGTTGATTGAAATGGGTCTGATACTTAGCCTTGGAACAAAAACAGAAGAGGGGGAAGACTAGGCAACAGGTGGTACCTTTCTAAGAAGGTAAAGGTACCCCCCCGCACATACATGCTAGTTGTGTCCGACTCTAGGGGCATTGCTCATCTCTGTATTCAAGCTGAAGAGCCAGTGTTGTGCAAGTCTGTGGCCATGTGGCCAGCAGGGCTGCAAGGAAGCACTGTTTTACCTTCCCGCTTTTTACGGTGGTACCTATTTATCTACTTGCACTTACATGCTTTCGAACTGCTGGGTTTGGCAGGAGCTGGGGTTAACAGTGGGAGCTCACTCCGCTGCATGGAATCCAGGATTCGAACCACAGAGCTGCCGACCTTGCAGCCGACAGTTTTCAGTACTCTAGCCCACTGAGCCACCATGCCCCCTATACCTTTTATAGGCCACAAAATAACAAAAAATAATTACAAGCTTTTGAGGGCAGTGCCCTCTTTTTCAAATCATGTACCAAAAGTTCAAATATGGCAAAAGATGTGGTTTTCCAGAAGGTCATTCTTAGATGTAAAGTTCTTGGCCAGATGACATTTGCCAGTCAATCTCCTTAGATGAGGCAGGAAGAAGCAAGGTTGTTGTAAAGTATTCACACATGATAAATCAGAGAACTATAATCACATGCTAGGTGGTTGTCCAACTTTCTCTTGAATGCCTGCAGTGCTGGAGCAATCCTTAGTGTCATAGGTCATTGATTTTATCACTTCTATGTATTATGAATTGCCCGTATTTTCTGTCTACAAGATGCACTCATATATAAGATGATCCCCCATTCCAACCCAAAGTTACGGTTTCAGAACTATGTGGTTCTCTCTTCAGCTTAATCCTCGTATATATAAGACGACCCTCTATTTTTAGTCTAGCAATTTTAGACAAAAATATAGTCTTATACATGGGAAATACTGTATTTATGTTTTTTATCTCTGCTTTTTTGGTATGTGTGTGTGTTGCAGGTGATAATCATTTGCCTGGTAGTAGCAAAGAAGGCTCCTGTAAAGAAACTGTAACTTTAAAATGGTGTACACCAAGAACGAACAGTGTTGGTAGGAGTTCTCTTTTCTCTTGCAAAAATGTTTGTATGCTTCCTAATGTCTGCATACAGAACCTTTTTTGTTTATCGCTTCCCCGCACCCCCAGGCTTTCTGCAAGATACTAGCATTTGGTGAACATAAATCGTAATAAATTGTAAGATAGACCGGAGACTTGTGTGATATGCATTTGTTTCAGATATGATAGGTTGTTCATGCTGTTTGATTGCTTTGAGGTCCTTTTATGATGCCTATGAGCACTTCATTAAAATCAGATATTCTCTGAGACTTTAACAATTATCAAATATATTATGATGAATTAATGTATGCTGAAATGATAATTTGCAAGCTTACATGAAAGTGGAGCATAAATTGTTAATTTATAAATTTTATGAGACTAACATGCAAGAAATGTTAGTTATGAGACTAACTTCAAGAAATGGCAGCACATAACACTTTAAGAGGAAATATGCATAGCTCTCTATCCATATAGAGGTGGATGGTATATTCTGTTTCTTTGATAGATAGATAAACAAATAAATAATTAAACAATGCATGCACAAACATATCAGAAACAGTTGCTTGTGTCCAGTTCGACTCAAATTGTAATATATGCTGCTTAATGATAAGCCAAGTGGCTATCAGTTTTATTTTGAGGGTGTTAATTTTTTTTCCAAATGTTGAAGTTGGTATTATATTCTGTTCCATGGATAAATGACACTGTCTTATGCTCCTCGCTTTTTTCTTCCACGTTCAGAACTGCATTATTGCACTGGAGCATACAGAATATCACCTGTAGATGTGAATAGCCGACCTTCATCTTGCCTTACTAACTTCCTCCTTAATGGTAAAATATTTTTGACCTCAGCAACTTGGATGAAAAATGCATAGAGTTTTCATTGTTTAGGCCAGGGTTCCTCAAACGTTTTAAACGGGGGCTGGTTCACTGTCCCTCAGACACTGTTGGGGGATGGACTATAGTTAGAAAAAAATATGAACAAATTCCTATGCACACTGCACATTTTCGTAGTGCACAAAAAACAGGAAAAGAATGCAATATTTAAAATGACGAACAATTGTAGAGCCCCGATACACTGTTGAACCCCCCTCTCCCTAATGCCTAATGTACCCCCCCCCCAAGTGTAATACAGTCACAATAGGTCCCCTGAGCCCCTTTACACCTACGTCCAGATCCAGACAGGACAGCTCAGCTCAGTTGGAGGGAAGGGATGCCATCCTTGCCCTCGCCAAAAAGCACCATTGAAAGATGGACACACACACACACACACACACACACACACACACACACACACACACACACACACACCTCCCCCCTCCCCTCTTAAACCTTCCAAGGGGAGAAATAACCCCCCCCCAACAGAGAAGGAGGAAGGTGCCAAAGGGAGAGACCCAGAGGAGGAAAGGGGGGGCAGGGGAAGGAGCCCTGCCTTCCTTTCTCCCCTTTGGGGTTCTCTGGGCGCTCCGCTTTCCTTCCTTCTTCCGACCCCTTCAAGCCAAGCACCCACCCAACAACAACCGCCCAGCCCCAGACAGCCCTCCACCGCTCATCCGCTGCTGCTGCCGCCTGAGGAGGCTCTGGAGGGGGGAAGGAAAAAGAGGCCGCACCCCAGAGAGAGTGCAGAAGCAGTCCTCTTGGAGGGGCTCTCTAGGAATGAGGCTGCCTCCCTATCACCACTTCCCCCCTTTTTGTCCCAGCCCCTCCTCCGCAGGAGGACTCTCTAGGAACGACACCGCCTCTTGCTCATCTCTCCATCCATCCATCCACTTGGGGGTGTCTGTAATGGCCGGCAAGCCGGATCCAGCCTGTATGCAGTTGTTTGAGGACCCCTGGTTTAGGCCTTGGATCCAGCCTGTATGCAGTTGTTTGAGGACCCCTGGTTTGCAGTGTTAACTTTTATAATTGGCAGGCAGTGTGAAGTCACAGTATGATTGCCTAGGCAGGGTAGGAATGTGAAAAAGGCACTATTTGCATCTGTGTGGCAGTAGCAAATTATCTCGCAGCTATCGTGATTTTTATATTGAATATCAAAAATATAGGCAATAGTCCACAGGGCTAAAGTTTGTATAGCATGACTTCTATTTTTGGAAGTCTTTGTAAATTTTTGAAAGCCTCAAACGTATTTCACAAGCAAAACTGATGAAACTGCTTGGATGAATAGCAAAACGTTTGATCTGTCAAAGGAGTCCCGTTGCCATGACTCAACTTCCAGGTAACTTCCCCTGGATGACTGAGAATCTTCACAGACACATTTCACAAGCAAGTAATAAATAATAATAGTTAGTCCAAAAGTGATACTATTTGCTAGTTAACCTCTAGCTGAAGATGATTCAGATTTAAAGATTTTTTTTTGCTGTAATGTGGTTTTTAAAAATCCTTTTAAGGACAACATTGAATGGATCCCCGTCAATGAAATTTTTGCTGTTCCTGCCATAGCTTCCAAAAACCCTGTTAAGAATGTGTCAGTTGAGATTAGTTTCAGAAAAAATGAAACAGATGAAGAATAAATAATACAAGCAGAATGATAGATCTTTTCATAAAAATATTATGTTTGGTTTTATTATTTTAATGTAACACATTTAATTGATAGCGTTATGTTTGGAATTTAAGCATAAAAGTATGTGTGAGCACATTTAAAAATAGGATTTACATGAAAAACGTTGACTTAACTTTGAAACTTAGAGGACAAATTTTATTTGAACATAGTAAAGATTTATCCTTAATTATAAAGGACGGAAGCAGGCTTTTTAGTCGTTATTCCTATCTTTATATGGGCTGCTGATATTTATACTTGTAATGTACTGGAATCTCATATTTTGGATTTACTAACGAGTCCTATATTTGTTTGATAAAAACTGTGATAACGATTATACTACTAAACAAGATGAATTATCAGATGACTGACTAATATGTGAAACTGTTAAGAAACTACTGAATATGTTTTTCTTTCACTAGGTCGTTCGGTGTTGTTGGAACAGCCACGCAAGTCTGGCTCTAAAGTAATTAGTCATATGCTTAGTAGCCATGGAGGAGAGATTTTTCTTCACGTGTTAAGCAGTTCCCGGTCCATTCTGGAGGATCCTCCTTCAATTAGTGAAGGATGTGGTGGCAGAGTCACAGACTACAGGATTACAGTAAGATTCTCCAATATGTAAAATACCGTATTTTTCGCTCCATATGATGCACTGGACCATAAGATGCACCTAGTTTTAGAGGTATATATGTGTGAAAAAAAATTTCACATTTCACACATATATACGGCGGTCCTGGTACATCTCCAGCCCCAGAGAGGCCCAGAGCAGCATGGCTAAAGAGGAAAATACAAAGACAAGCCTCCCCCTCCCTGCCTGGGTCTCCATGCTGGGAAGCCTCTGGCCCTTGCAGAGGCCTCCCGACCTGGTGCAAGTCCCAGCCCCAGCTGCAGCCCCAGCGGAGGGTTCCCAACCTGTCTGTTTTTTTTTAAAAAACTCCCTTGCATGATGGATTTGTTCCATAGAATAGAAGAGGGAGAGTAAACAGCCCTACTGGAGACCATAGAGATGAGAAACAGGCTAGAGTAACCACCCACCATGATGACCATAGAGCTGCTCTTCAAGATGGGCTGAACGGGAGAGCTCTGTCCCCTGGATTCACATTCTGCCTATCTTGAAGAGCACCACTATGGTCATCATGGTGGGTGGTTACTCTCTAGCCTGCTTCTCATGTCTATGGTCTCTGGTAGGGCTGTTTCCTCTCCTATTCTATGGGGAAAAAAATCAATCATGCAAGGTAATTTTTTTAACAACTGGTTTGGGAAGCCTCCAGTGGGGCTGCAGCTGAAGCTGGGACCTGCACCGGATCCAAAGGCCTCCATACCAGCCACTTTGGATGCTCCCGATGGGGGTGTATTCGCCCTATAAGACACACAGACATTTCTCCTTACTGTTGGGGGGGGCGTCTTATAGAGCGAACAATACTGTACGTGTTTGAGGTTCTTTTCGTTCTTAGCCGTTATTTTGTTAAACGATTACACCCAGGCAAAGCCTTTGTGTTAATATTAGAGAGGGCAATTTAGAATAAAAGGGAAGCTAAAAAGGAAGCCAGGTACAGAGGAAAATGCAAGGAAAAACAACTCATTACTTTCCTTCCCTTAATGACCAATGGAACAGCTTGGCATTTGATGGCCGTTTGCTTAGTTTTGAATAATCATTTAATGGATAGAGACCGGGATGACTAGCTTTTTTTGTGAAATCACGTCAACCTTATTGAGATCAATGAAGCTTATTTCTGATATAAAATCAATCTGTACAACATCATTCAAGATATAAGCGTTGTTGCTTGCAGCATGCATAGCCCTAGCAGGTTTGCAGTGGTTTAACTTAAAAAATAGCTATCTTAAGAAAATTAACTTCTGAATAATTCACAGTTTCAAAATGTAATGTATAAGTGAACTTTTTGTAAAACCTTATCAAGGGGAAGTTATTTTGAATACGGTGAAAATCTGTTTAAACTGCATTGTGTGTGGCATTGAAGATGTGAAGGTTGTATAGATGTTATCATCTGATCAGTATCATGAAGTCAGACTTAGAAAAAAAATCTAACTGTATTTCATTCACCTGTTTAGGATTTTGGTGAATTTATGAGGGAAAACAGACTTACTCCTTTTCTAGAACCCAGATACAAGAGTGATGGAAGTGCTGAGAGTCCTTTGGAACGAGCAAAAGATCAACTAGAAAAGCATACTCGTTACTGGCCCATGATTATTTCCCAGACAACTATATTTAACATGCAAGCGGTAGGTCATCTTCTATAATTTTAAACCGTAAAATAAAATTAGGTGAATCTAATTTTATTTTGACTTGTTTTCATATCAACTTGCTTTCAAGTAGACATTGCCATGAAGACATGTGATACCAGGATCCAGTGGAGCTCTTTTCTGTGATGGAACTTTTTCTGTTGTTCTTCTGTAATCTTGATGCCTCTCGTTTACCCGCAAAACCTGCTGAAGAGTGCTGGGAAAACCTTCCGAAGCAGGTGTTTAGGAGGGAACAATAGAATACTAGTTGTGGTAACTAGTTGTGTTTCTAAATTTTTGGGTTCCTAGATAAGACATTTTTTCTCTTCCAAAGTGGTTTCCTATTTTCAAACTTTAAACATTTGTATTTATACCTAGTAATCAAATATCATGTTTCTGGATCCCTTGTGGAACCATTATGTTGGAAGCCTAGCTCTGGATTTTTAAAAAAGCTTTATACAGTATCTTTATAAACCTTGGGGTTCTTCAGAGAATAATGACAGCACCTCATTTTCCCTTTTGCCTGGTTTTGGCTCAGATTCCACTAATGATAGAGATTTTATAAGGGCCTTTTGTTTGTAGCATCAGTTAGACCAGGGGTCCTCAAAGTTTTCAAACAGCGGGCCGGTCCACCACCACCCAGACACCACTGGGGGCCAGATTACAGTCCAAAAGCATCTGCGGAGGCTGGCTTTCTCACAAAACAGGGGGTAGGTGGGGGGTTGCAATTGGTCCCAGGGGCCGGATTCAGGACCTTGGGGGGACTGCATCCGGCCCTGGGGCCTTAGGTTGAGGACCCCTGAGTTAGACTAATAGCCTGTCCTCATCTTCCTATTTGTTTGTATCTTCTCTAGAATTGCAGTGCTTCTAAGTCACATGTACACCTTGAGCGAAACTTGAGACGATTATGAATATTGGACATTCGCTTGTTTAATTCATCAGTACAATATGTGTTTCCTAAAAAGAAAAATCATAAAGAGTATGTATACAGTAGTCATGTGTTCCTCTTGCAGGTAGTGCCACTAGCCAGTGTGATTGTGAAGGAAACCCTGACAGATGAAGATGTGCTAAATTGTCAAAAAACAATTTACAATCTAGTAGACATGGAAAGGAAAAATGATCCACTGCCGATATCAACAGTTGGAACAAGAGGGAAGGGTCCCAAAAGGTAATGTTTGTTTTCGAAATATATCCAACTTTCAGTGGCATTATCTAAAGTAGATATTCCTCCATCTCCATTATTTTGGCTTATTGTACAATGCAAAGCACTAGGCATAATACAGGAACTAAATTAATAATAATTTGTATGGATTAGTACAATATCCTATTTATCTGTAGAGTTCTGTCTATCTCGGAATGGGCTGTGAAAATCGTTCCAGAAGTATTTGATAGAAAGGAAGATAAGTCATGCATTTGAGATTTTGAAAGGAAGATAAACCATGCATTTGATTCATTTGATAATTGAGAAGGAGCCCATTTTTGTTGGCTTGTGCAGGGATGAGCAGTACAGGATTATGTGGAACGAACTGGAGACGCTTGTTCGAGCACATATCACCAACTCAGATAAACATCAGAGGGTCTTGGAGTGTCTTCTGGCTTGTAGAAGCAAACCCCCTGAAGAAGAGGAGCGCAAGAAACGAGGGAGGAAGAGAGAGGACAAAGAGGACAAAGCAGAGAAAGCAGGAAGAGATTATGAACCTGAAAAAGCATGGCAGGAATCAGAAAGGTGAGCTTGCAGCATGTGATAGTATTTCAGTGTTTAGATTTGTGTTAAGTGCCATGGATGTGGGGCTTCTACCTCACTGCAAAGCGAGAACTCGGGCTTATATTTAATCTGTTGTAAGGAAATGCTAGCTTAAAGTTAGCATCCCAAATGATCTCCAAGCAGTGTTGAATTGTCAGCAGAGAGGGGCATGCATGCTATATTAATTCCTCCCATGTTTTATAAAGCTAGCGCTGGTATCCAGAATCAAGAGTTGTTTGTTTAACGGATATTCTGTGATTGATTGACAAACATAGGCCACAATCTTCTTGTATAGTTCTCCCTGTACATCAAGGGTGATGTCAGCAGCAGCCGAATGCCAGTTGTTAAAGGCTTTCCTTGGCTATTTCAGAATACACACAGCTTGTTTGCATAGCGTGTGAGCTGTATGTAACCTGAAATCACAAAAGGGAGCCTTGAATTAGTAGCAAGCTACTGCTACTGCTGCTGCTGGGATCATTCTTGTTGCAAAGGCAGAACTGTACAACCACAATGTACTTGCTGCCAAATCAGATATGCATGTAGGTCTACTTAAGGGCTTCCCTTTTTGAAAAAAAGTGTGATTTGGCTTTAACCAGAACCACACACAGTTTGAAGTAACCACACACCAAAAGTAATGGATTTTTTTTTGTTTGTAAAATACTGGCAGTAGTTGTTATATGAATCTTTTTTTTCTGTCTAGCTTTCCTGTACACTTCCCTGTTTTTTTTTTCATGTGTGTCAGATAATACCAGCGTACTGCAGCTAAAAGGACTAAAATGCTAGAGTCTGAAATGCAGTTGTAATTCTTATTCTATATCTCCAAGGCTGAAAAGTTTATTAGATCGTGAAAAAGAGGAACTGGCAGAAGCGGAAGTAATAAAAGATTCACCCGATTCTCCTGAACCACCCAACAAAAAGCCCCTTATTACAATAGAGGAAATGCCAACCACTGAGAAATCCAAAGGTAAATTCATAATAATAAAGTGTTCTGCTTATATACCGCCCCATACCACTTTAAGTAGTCTCTGGGCGGTTTACAATTTTTAATTACAGTGTGCAGGCTACCCATTGCCTCCCCAGCAAGCTGGGTACTCATTTTACCGACCTTGGAAGGATGGAAGGCTGAGTGAACCTTGAGCCTGCTACCTGGGATTGAACCCCAGGTCGTGAGCACAGTTTCACCTGCAGTACAGGCATTTAACCACTGCGCCACGAGGTAATTACAAAATGATTAAAATGCTTAAGTAAAAATAGAACCTATAATAGTTCCCTGAACAAACTAAGCTAGTTGTTAGAGCACCTGTTTCATCTGCCAAAAATGTTTCCCATTGTTTGTTGCTGTTGAGTAATTTTGTTGGGAAGCTATGTATTGGTTCTAGAGTCTCTAATTGACTGAGGAATGCTTTGTGGAAAATTGGAGAATTCTGTTGTCTAAGTGCTAAGTTGTATTGAAAGAGATAAGATTTTTTCATCTATAAGATGCCCCCATGTATAAGACAACTCCCATTTTTCAAGCTCAAAATTACATTTTCACGATAGCAGGTCCCCGCCTCAGCTTACTTCCATGTATAAGACAACCCTTAATTTTTAGTATAACATTTTTAGACAAAAAAAAAGTCTTATACACTGAAATAAACTCCATCAGTCCATCCATCTGATCTAATTAACAAACGTGTATACTGTTTAGTTAGCTCTGGGCACTACTCTGGGTGGTTTAGATCAAAGGAAGCAATCAACATAACAGATTATAATATGACATCAAATAAAAACCAAGTCATAAAAAAACACCAAGTGAAAATGACACAACAATATGTAGAATTAAGCAAACCGAAACAATGGCAAGATGGGAGCTAGGAAACCATCAATTTTTTGGAAAAGCCTCCTTTTTAACATTCTCTTCAAGGCCAGCAGGGAGGGGGCTAGGTCCAGCTTCACAGGAAGCCCATCCCATAGGGATGATCCTTCAGTTTGTCATGTTTTGTCTGTATATAAAAAGGTCAGATGCTGTAAATTGTTTCTTTGTCTTCTCCATCAGGGAGGTGGTGACTCTTTTGGATCAATTGTTATATGGAGATTGATAGGAACACAGAGGATTCTCGCTGTATCAACCTTGAGGGCACTTGTTTTTGTGTGTTTGTTTGTTGTGAGAATGCTGACTAATGCATGCACTTATCTTCCATATATTTAATCTTTTTGCTAGGCCCAATGTCTCTGCTATCTTTATGGAGCAACAGAATTAACACCGCAAATTCTAGGAAACATCAAGAATTTATAGGACGCATGAATTCTGTGAACAATAAAGCGGAACTGTACCAACATCTTAAAGAAGAGAATGGGTTTGTATGGCTAAATATATAAATTTGATTTTAATGGATAAACATAAATTATTCTAGTTGCCTGGCAATGTTGGATTTCCTTTTAGCTGCCATAAAACTAATTGGGAAGGCTTAGTTATACAAAATTTTGTTTATTTGTTTGGAGGGAAAGATATGATCTTGTTTTCTATTTTACCTTAGGTCTAACAGATCTTTGACATAAATATCATGCATTGAGATTTTGGAGCCAATCTGTTTAGATAAAATGCCAGCCCTTGAATTATATTTTTATTCCAGATTAACTATAACTGCTTTCCCTAATTCTGCATACATGTATAGTAAGCAATGCTTTTAAAAGGCAGCTTGCTTTGTGAGGTCTTAGTAAGTTAGGTTTGAGAATAATGTGCATTCATAAAATGGCTGGACCCTTATCTGTATTCTCAGCTATAGATTAATGAAAGACATTCTAGTCATTCCTAAAACACAGGGACCCTGAAACAATTTGGAAGAGCTTCTAATTTAGTTATTATCAGCTGGTAATGAAAATCTCTTGTTTGGCAGTATTAAATATGTGCTGGGAGTGGATTAGAGCTATTAAAAAAAGTAGCATGCACAACTGTTCCCAAAACCTGTGAGACGCTGTAAGTGTGAATTTGTAGAACAATCATATCAGTTCTAAAGCTGAATAAATTTACTGTTTTTGTTTTAAATATTTTTAATTGGCTTCTTTCTTTCCTTTTTTTTAAAGAATGGAAACTGCTGAAAATGGAAAAGCGAGCCGGCAGTGAATATCCAGTCTAAGAACTCTATTTGGTCATGTTGCATAAACCTCTTGATGCTTAATTTGATACTTGTATCAAACTGTACAGTTTAGATGTTTCAATTGGTTTTTACTTTTTCCCTAATTTTAACCCTTTTCTATGAAAATGTAAAATCTGAATATTATATTAAAGGCGTAAAAATCATTTACTGTAGGGTTGAATAAAGTAAGACTTTTTATTTCCAACTGGTTCTTATGTCTTTGTGAGGGAAAGCTACTCTGAAGGGGCCAAAGGTGGGAGGGTGACACCTGCATAGCGAGAGAGAGAAAGGGATGAGTGGTTGGAGAAGCAGAAGAGAAGGGAGGAGCGTAGAGCTGCTCAGGACAGAGAAGCCCAAGAACGGGAAATGTTATGGAAACAGTTCAAGGATTCCCTGATGATTCTGGAAGGAGAGAAGGGGGATGGTAAAACTAAGGCCCTGTTAAGGAGGAGAAGGAGCCAGAAATGGCGGGAAAACCTAGCCAATCAACAGTGGTGGAGGTGGGGTTCGGACAATGTAAAAAGGGAACACCACTTGTCTTGCCCCCAGACTGGAACTGGGTTTGGATGGAGAACCCATGGACTGGAGATTGGGAACAGATGATGATGCCTAAGCCAGAGGCTGAGAGCTACAGGAGACGTGCTCACCGCCAACGCTGTTCATATTGGGGTGAACGGGAGGCTCGTGAGTATAACCGAAAAAGGAAGGAAATCCGGAAAGAATTGGCTTGGGAACAATGGCTAGCCAAGCTGAAGGAAGAGGAGGAATGAACCGGGAGAATGTGCATCAGGAGGGGGTCTGACCTTGAGAGAAGACTATCCCTTCAAATCCCACCGCCAGAGACATCCTGGTCCCAAACTCACTTCGGAGATTGGGATGCAAGTGGGGGAGCCGAGCCTCTTTGAGAGGGAGGGGAAGGAAAGTGGTGGAACCAAATCTCCCCAAGACTAGGAGGAGGGCTGGATTTTTCTGTATTTACCCCATTGTATGAATCCAAGAATAATCCATTTGCTGCTGATGTTAAAGATGTTGGAACTGTTATTAAGAAGAGAACCTCCTTAATGGTGGAAGAACAAAATAAAAGCCCAGTTTATCTTTACAAAGACATGTCTTTATTGAAGCCTGAAAGGAAAAGAGGAACCCTCACAGTCTTTATACAAAGACATGTCTTTATTGAAGCCTGAAAGGAAAAGAGGAACCCTCACAGTCTTTATAAAGAAAACTGGCTTTTTGGAGAAATACAGGGTTTTGGATGAAGCCGGGTGAGGTGATCTGTTGGATTTTCTGTGGAGCAGCAAGCAAGACTCCAGGGTGCCCGTGGAGTTCCTGTGATCTATTGTGATGTTGTATGTCTTATCAGGTGCAGCGTTTCCTCAATTTCCCCCTGAGTATGCGTATATTTACCTGGACGTTGGCATCTGGGACAGAACAGGGATTCTCTTGGTGTATCACAGTCTCTTCTCTTGGTGTATCACAGTCTCTTCTCTTGGTGTATCACAGTCACTTGACCTAGCCAGGTTGGCCTTGGGGGTGATGCTGGAATCCCCTTGGCTTCTTCAGTTGGGGGAATTTCAAAACACACTGTGTGGGAGAGTATTTGAAGCTAGTTCAGAAACTTCAGCTGTTGTAAAATGTTGCAGCAAGCGCGTTGACCAGGGTTTGTTAGTAGGAGCATGGAACTCTCTTATTAGCTGTACTTATCTCTGCACTTCATATCCGAGTCCAATTCAAATTGCTGGTTATTATGTATACAAATGAATATGTCCTGGTCCAATCTATCACATGGACTGTGTATCCCCATATATAGTCGTTGAGTCATTACAAGTATATATGACAGGACTCAAGAAAGGGCCTTCTCAGTGTTTGCTCCCAGGCTATGGGATGCCCTCCCACCTGAAGCTAAAAAATTAATTTCAATTTGGCTGGTTGTCCTACACTTACTCCTATTATATCCTTTTGTGTCTGCATGAATTTTAATTTTTATATGTTTGAATCTGTTCTTTAGATAATGGTTTTAAAATGTCTGTGAAGAATCTCAGTCATCCAGGTGAGGTTATCCAGAAGTGAAGTCATAGCAACTAGACTTCTTTTCTTGTTAGGCAAAAACATTTCAGTATTCATCCAAGTAGATTCTTCAGTCAGAAGAAGGCTGGTAGGAGGCCTTCAGTTTATTCTCCACGTTGGTTTCACTTCACCCTGGTCTGAATAGGTTCCTTAGATGGACAATGGCCAGTGGTGAATGAAAGTCACACCTCTGCAGCCCTTCCCAACTCCCCTTAAGCATTTAGCAGTGGCCTTGATGGTGGAGGTGTGAAGTGGTCCTGATTTTTCTGAGGATAGATTTATTTATCAGGCTTCCCTCTCATCTATCCCCCTACCAATCTTCCTCAGACTTAAGAATCTACTTGAATGAGTAGTGAAACATTTTGATCTAACAAGAAATGAAGTCTAGTTGCCATGACTCAACTTCTGGTCCATATTTTATAACTTTTAATGAATCACATACAGTATTTTGTTGTCAATTTTTATTTGTTTCTCTGACCTGTGAGTTGCCAAAGCCCCCACTACCTAAGTAAAAACTACCATAAAAGTGAACCAATAAGTTTAATACAATTTAAGATAAATATCAATTTTAGTAAATAAAACATTTTCCTTTTTACTGCTGTTTAAGCATGGATTAGCAAAGCATGTCCTGTGTTGTTTCAGATAACACTTTTTGCTAATTTTTAAAGCAGTACATCCAACCACAAATCACCACTTTGGCTCCTTCCTGGGTTTTGCAATGAAACACTAATCTCCCTTTTTTGAATTTGACAGCAGGTTCCATTATTTGGCTCGCACCTCTCTGCAAAGTGCCAAATTGGGGATTTCATTTTAAGCTGTCAATCAGACATGGGCTGTGGTTCCACCTACTGCCTGTGTGAGCGGGGCTTTTGTTCTAGTAGTGAGAGAGTTTCCATGTTATCTTGCCATATCAACTGATGGTGGTGAGGGCGTCTTTATTTGGAGGGCAGGGCAGCCTTTCAAATTAAAGCTGTTGTTCGCTGATCTGCAGTTCTACCTTTCGGTCTTGTTAGCAAACTTTGAAATCTCTGTTTTTGCCTTTTACCCATGTGGACAATACCGAATGGCAGTTAGTGAGTGAAACCTATAGTTTTCTGAACCCTGCTTCTTGCAGTAGGACTAGCTTTTGATGGAATATATCTGATACTGGAATTTTTTTCTGGTGAAGGTCTTTGAGTGGTACACCATCACCCTATAGAGCAGATTTATGAGAAACATTTTGTAGTGCACATGACTTGTTAAGTTACATCTGAAGGCTGAAATGGTAATTCCTTCTTCTTTGTGAGTTGATACAATTTCCTTAGAACTCCAGATAGAAGTTGTTCTAATTTCTACAGTGAGCCCAAAGTGTCATGCTAACTGTTAACTGCTGCTTTGTTTATTTGTGCAATGTATGTTCTTGGTATTTTGTGGTACAAAAAAGAATGGTGGCTTATGCCCAATTCTCACCTTGAGAAGAGTCAACAGTTGTGTAACACCAAAGAAAATTCAGATGGTGGTGACTTTGCAGACAGTTCTACCACTATTGAAGCAATGGATTCGTTTGCAGCAATAGATCTCAAGGAGACATACTTTCACATTTCAATAAAACTAGGACATTGTGTTTTTTTTTCTACGTTTCACTGTGATTCAAAAGATTTACCAATTCAAACTGCCTCCTTTCTGCCTGTCAACAGTTTCAGTAGTGTTCACAAAATGTACTGTATTGGTAGCAGCTTTCCTGCAAATGAAAGATTACCATGTCCCCATGCATCGATGACTGGTGATTAGTGGCAAACAATCAGAACAGTTTTGCAAAGACTGTAAATGGCACACTTCGAATTTTGTTGGATCTCAAACTAAAACCAAACCTGAAAAATATCTCATCTAAAGCCTTGTTGAATAATGCAGTGTATAGACACAATTCTCAGTTTGATTACAATGAGAGCTTATCTGCCAGAAGAGGATGAACAAAACTGCACATTCAGTGGCGAGAGTGCATGTGTCTTCGAGGCAGCAACAATACAATCAACTCAGAGACTATTAGGCCTCATGGCATTGACAATGGCTGTAGTACATCATGCCATGTTGAGAATGGGACTCCTGCAAGCTTCTTATCTCCTGATCTATGACAAAAAAAAAAAAGAAACACATGGTTCAAGAAACTTTGGCCACCACTCTTGATGGGATATCTGGTATGGTGGATGAGAAAGAAGCGTCCCAAATGGAAATACCATTTTGTCTGTTACAACCATGTGCTCCCCATCTCATGGACACCTCACAAAAGGAAGCATCTCATCAGCTTTTTAGCACTTTTGGCAATACTTGAAGCGATGAGAAAATTTAAGAACACGATTGGTGGGAAAGTTGCTCAAGTAGTAACAGACAAAACAATATTACATCAACCAACAAGGGAGAACAAAACCAACAAGTCCCCTTTGCCTGTCAGTCTTTATTTGGGAATGTTGCACATTTTTCCAGTAGTGATTTGTGTCATCAGGGAAGACCATTAAAAGGTAGATTCATTGAGCAGGACCCTAAACACAAACACAGCTGGGAATGTCTCAATAAATTGATGCAGCGCACATAGACGGGGAAACCTAGACATGTTTGCTAGATCATTTGTTCATGGGAAAACAAAGGGAAATATTCTCTAGATGTGTCTGAGAGCTCCAAGAGGCACTCCACTTGACAGCAGAGTTTGTGTGGATTCTTGTGTGACAACAACCCACCTCTCATAAGAGAACGTGCCAGTCACCCAATTACGTGATTCACAGAGACAACGACAAAGAATAGGTTAGTCAACTGTAACTGTTGTTCTTTGAGTGGTTGAGTGCATTTACTAAACCTGCCCACCTCCCCGCTGTTGTACTGTGAAATACACTTTTTGTGAGGGACATGGTGGGACTGAGGAGGCTGAGTGAAACAAGGGAGAGAACACTTGAGGGTAAAGCTCTGGAAGGTTCTAGGGAGAATGTTCACAGAGGCAGAGAACACAACTGTGGGAATACATACATGACCACCCCAAAAATACCTCCTTTCATGAACATTACTATCTACTAATCTTTCCCAACAGCTTTATAATTTTTAAACAATTGTTTTAGTGCTTACACAATTACTGTAAATCAGCTGGAGTCCAGTTTATCAAGGCATAATGTAAAATTACACCATTGTGAATAAGTTGGGCATTCTGTCCCAGCAGAAAGGACTGTGTGATTGTGCAGCCAGTTGTGCAGTTCTTGTTCAACCAGTTGTTCAGTGTGCCAGCAGAGATACTTCATGGATAACACTTCAACCTTGGTGTAGTTGTAGCTATAAAGGGTGTAATACTAAGTTACACTCATGTAGCTACACAATGGGATATCAGCCAGTGTGTTTAACTACAGCCCAAGAAAAAAACCAAAGATCTCCAGATGAGTATCACCAAAACACCCAGCCTGGCTTGTGCTACACAAGCAGCTTGATCTGCAGAAAACAGCAGTTATGAGATTTCTGTGTCATTTAAGGTAAGGACTGTCAATTACAAATGCTTTCAGATTATGTGCTGTCCAGGAGGAGTAGCTAGGGGTGACAAAAGGTTGACCTAAAAAATTGGGGAAGAAAATTATTTTGCAATTTATATTTTAAAGCATAGAAAAAAACTTCCAATGTTTCTCTGTGGTCATCCAGCCAAAAGAAGAATTATTGGTTGCAGAATGCCTTGCATCCATACAACTGACATTTAAAAAAACCTTGGGTAACTAGCTCCTAAGTGTTGCTTCTCTCCCATCTCCCATGCTTCATCTAAGAAGCACAGAGTGCATAATGAAAGCAAGAAAATGGAAAAAGCCATGCAGATATCAGAAACTGTCACAAAAAGGCAGTATGAACACAGTTCTTCCTGAATAGTGTTGTCTTTTACATTTTCATATTAAAATATATATTATTTTATAGCAAACTTTGGGTATTTTGTCAATACCATCCTATAAAGCATTATCAGAAAATAACTTAATTAACCACTATACATTAACACATCTACAGTACAGTTGGAAAGCATGTTTAATCTCCCAGAGCATGTACAGGAGATGCAAGTGATAGCAAATTCATATATTATATATTACTGTGCTTGCCTTGAATGGAGCCAGCATGGCAATTTACAATAAATCTGTTACTCCGTAGATTGTTCATTAATTCCATTTCAATTGGCACTTCCTTAGCTAAATTATTGTGTATAATGTCATCATGAATAATTACTAGGGAATACAAATTCATCACAATGCCTCTGAGGAACTTTATTTTGAAAGTCAATTTGCTTCTTATATCAAAATAAAGGAAAAAACAATCTACTTCCTGAATTTCTTCCTCAATTATGTTTTTAGTGTACTTAACTTTGGGACAGTACTTTCTGTTACTAAGGTCACAATGAGTCTGGCTAGTTTTCTTCCATTCTATAAGGTGGTGGAAGTCTGTATTTTGGAGGTGGTCGTTTCCCTGAGGCAGCAAGATTTCTGTTTGATCTGTTGAGGTGCTCTTGCAAAGGTCCAGGCAACCATATCTGAGCTGATGGTGGGATCTCTTGTTCCAATACAGGTGGCTTATGGGATTTCATCATATCCATTTCCAAGTCAACATAGCTAAAGAAAGGTCTTCCATGAACAGACGAAGAGTCTGAATGAAATTGTTTCTTACGATGTTTACAGTAGTGGAGTGCAACGACCAGAATCACCATAATTGTTGTGCACATGCTGAGGAACAAAGCAGAGAAGAAGTTCCTTACCCAGGAATGGTTGTCTTGAAATACAGTTAAGGTTCGGTTTGATGTCAGTGATTCATTCAGTGGTTTTGCAGTAGATGAGCATGTTCCACCATATACAACATTCCCAAGCTGATAAATTTTGAAATCAGGTAACATTGCCTTCAGAAAATGTGGGTTAACACTTCTACCAGGTTCACCTAATTTCATCAGCACATCCTGGATTTCATCTCTTCCACATCTGTTGGTCCTTGTGCAAAAAGACTTACTGTACCATGCCATTACAGTAGACCCAGGTTCAAGGTGAAGTACCACCATATTCCCAGGATTACTCACAGACACATACTTGGACAGTTTCTCAAAAAACAAATTAATTTTTTCTCTATTTTTCAAGAATGAATAGTAGCTGTTTTTTGTTCTTACAGTGTAGATGTGACATGGGGTAGTGGTCAGCCTGAGCATTTCTATTGTGAGTGGAAGTGAAGTCCTCAGTCCCCCTGAGTCAGTGGCAAGGATTAGAAATTCCTGAGGTGAATACTGGAAATCATTATCAAGCGGGTAGCCGTACATAGTTTGATCACTTGAATTAAACTGCAGCCAGCATTCTGGACCTGTTGGTGAACCGTCTGCTGGATTTATTTCTAAAGACAGCTGGGTTGTATTTCCATCTTCATCATCATAAAATGTGCTTGGAGGTACTGAAAAAGAAAATCTGTATCCAATTGTTGCTGTTATCCACTTAATGGCAGTAGCAACTCTCGGGGAGTTATTGGTCTCACCTATGCAGGAGAAATTAATCAGAACAAACCTTTAAGCAGTCTAACATGAAATGAGAAATGTCTGTCTATTCATCTAGATAAAATAAAATAGGTCTGAAGCCCTGTCACAAGCTCTCACTGAAGGGATGTCTTGCATCCAGATAACTACCCCCTTAAGAGTGAGAATCAAGCACAGATATACAACAGTTCAGCTTCTTATCCACCATCCCTGGCACCTGGAACAAGAACAGACTTTGGGACAGGCAGATAAACTAAAGATTGTGCTACTAGCAGAGAGCTAAGCGTAGAGAGTTTGGTCTCATGCTCCTGTACAGTATTTAATTCTATTATGCCCTTGAAAGCAGGATATCTACAAAGATCTCCTTTAGTGGAATGGGTAAGAGAAGAGATTATTTGAGGGATTGGCATAAAAATAATGAAGACACAAAGTCTGACAAAACATGTGGTTTTGCTCTTTCACCTGTGAGGGCAAATGCATGCATTTGTACATCTTTTCATTGCTTCAAAGTCTTTTCTCATGGCACTTAAAACATCAGTTATTCTGCTATACAACTTTATCCTTCCAGCTCCTGGCAAATACAACATTCAGCATGAAGGCCTGCATACGGAATACTATATATCAATATTATCTAATTATGTCTTACCTATGGAAGTAATGTGTGACACAGAAAATAAAGGTGTCCTTTTTTCCTCCTGTACATTGTGGAGACCTATACATATTAGGCATCAAAATGTCTGAATCTGTAAAATAATGAATTATTTTAATAGTATGGTGAGACCAGTGTGGTATGGAAACTCATGAGGTGCGGATGCTGCAAAGGTAAACTATTATTTGAACATCTCACATACCTTTAACCCTAGTATATTCCCAAAAACCAGAGGAGTCATAACTGGAACACAATTATAGTAGTACTTATGTTAAATAAATCTACTAACAATTATGCTTTTAATACATAGGATAAACCATCCCCTGCTTTTACGGACTTCCCAAGATCCACAAGCAAGAAATCCTCAGACCCATTGTCAATAGTATAAATTCAGTGACTTACAACATTACAAAATACCTGGTGACTATCCTAACCCCACTGGTTGGACTCACGGACTACCACGTGCACAATCGGGAGGAGTTTGTTTCTAAAGTCAGGAAGATGAAATTGGATACAGATGAAACCATGGTATCCTTTGATGTTACACCTCTCTTTACCAGCATTCCCACCACCGATGCCCTAACAACTGTAAAAAGAAGACTAAGAGAAGACCACCTCACTTCCAGAAACAGCCTCAACCCATACCAGATATGCCACCTCCTGGACCTGTGTCTGGATACCACGTATTTCATGTACAGAGGGAATGTCTACAGACAGAAGCATGGTTGTGCCATGGGTGTCACCAATTGTTGCTAACCTACATGTGGAAGAAGTGGAGAAGAAGGTACTCAACACCTTCTCAGGGACAACACCATCCCAGTGGTTCAGGTATGTAGATGATACCTGGGTGAAAATCAAGACTCGGGAAGTACAGGCCTTTACAGACAACATCAATGTGATGGACCCTGATATTAAGTTCACTAGGGAAGACACCCAAGACAACAGGCTGGCTTTCCTGGATTGTGCAATCATCATCAGACCCGACCATGGCCTGGGAGTAGAAGTTTAAAGGAAACCCACCCACACAGATCAGTACTTACTGTTTGATTCCCATCATCCATTACAACACAAATTAGGAGTCATCAGGACCTTAAATCACAGAGCAGAGAGCATCCCCACCTCCAGAGAAGCCAAGACGAAGGAAGACAGGCACCTGAAGAGAGCACTTAAGGCCTGTGAAAATCCAAAGTGGGCCTTCAACAAAGCAGTGTGCCGACCCAGAAGAATAATGGATCAGCCTCAGACCCAGACCCGATGGAAGAACCTGGTCATTCCCTACATGGATAGACTGCCTGAAAAGCTTAAAAGAATTTTCAGCAAACACCACACCCCTGTCCATTTTCAAACCCACAAACACAATAAGGCAGACACTCGTCCACCCAAAGGACCCGACACCAAATCACAAAAGAAGCAATATAGTATATGTGGTACAATGCAGTGAGGAGTGTGCAGACCTCTACACTGGAGAAACTAAACAGCCATTATACAGGAGGATGGCCCAACATGGAAAGGCAACAGCTCAGGACCAGAATCAGCAGTACACCTCCACTTGAAGGACAAAGGGCACTCATTCAAAGATGAGGATGTACACATATTAGACAGAGAAGACAAGTGCCTCCACCATCAAAGCCATAGTTAACAACCCATACTTTATGGATTTCAGTACATTAGGCCATTGTTCACTTTAAGACTATTTAGACTATTGTCTACCTAATGAGCCTATTCAGGCCATTGTTCATCTTATGGGCCTATTTCAGACCAAGGTGACATGAGGTCAAAGTGAACTATAAAATGGAGGACTCGCAACTAGCTTTCTTTAGACTGATGAAGCTGTTTGGATGAGCAGCAAAATGTTTCAATCTCTCAAGAAAAGAAGTCCAGTTGCCATGACTCAACTTCCATATAAACTCACCTGGATGACTGAGGATCTTCAGAGACAAGACAAACCTGTGTAATTAAACATGTCAGGTAGTTGAGAGGTTAACCTCAATGCCCAGAAACAGCAAGACAGTAGCAGAGACAAAAATACAACAGACTCAGCTGCTGTTTTTCTATTGCAGTCTATTTACAATATTTACAGTTCACAGGTTCCAATAGTCTTCAGACTTACATCCAGTAGCATAAGGACTTCAGCTACTCATCAACTCCATCAGAGTCAATACATCAGCTTACAGCAAAGACTCCACATCACTGGCCAAACAGCCCCAGCATTCTGGCTAAACAGCCTTGTCTTACAACACCATTTGCATAACAGCAACCGAGGCTAACAGCACCAGCTAGCAGCAAGAACATACTGCCTTATGCACAGTATATATAGATACTCTTTCCAATCATGTTTCCATTTTTCATTCCACATGACATGCTTTTTCTCTTCACGCTTCTGAGCTCTGCTCTTGAGACGTTGGACATTAAACTTTCCTGTAAAGGCCACCTTCCAAGTTAGCTCTAGTCCTCAGCTGGACTCAATAATCATTTAATTGCAAGCTGAAAAACTCTTTTTTCAGAACATTATAGCAGAATGACCTGACACCCCTCCTAGTTTTTCAGCTTCAATTAGATTCTGGCTTTATATCACAGACTCAAAACCTAATTGTTTATATTTACGTTAATCACTGTTCATATGGCTTTATTGCTGAGCCTTATATGCAACAGTTTCCAAAAACAATCAGCTTTATCTCAGCCGAGACTGTTTTTATATTTACAAAGTATTTATTTCCAGACTCTAATTATCAGCAACATATTAGAAACACACATGTCTTTCTCTTCAACATGTTTTTAACCCATTCACTTTGTTTTACTTAAAACACTTTAATATATTTGCAAACAGCAACCAACTTTTTGTGCTTGAAACCTTTCAGGAGGAATACCTTTATTGCTCCTTTCAGAACACCTCAAAATTAGCTCTTCTGTAACTATTTCACCATGTGACTCTTCATTTTCTGTTTCCTGACTTGTCTCAACCTCAACTTTCTCTTCAGTCTGTGGATCATTCTCATGTGTTTGATTCTCAGATACTGGCAGTAAAATCTCTGAGTTTGCATGTACACTTTTCCAATTAGAATGTTCAGCAAAATTTGCAGATCTTTTGACTACAACTCTGTTACCTTTATCATAAAACCTGTACCCTTTTGCATATGAATCATAGCCCACAAAAATCATTTTCTTTGCTTTTGGTTCATTTTCCTTCTTATTTCACTTGGATTATGAACCCATGCTGTGCACCCCAAAATTCTCAAATGTTTTAGAGAAGGCCTTTTCCCATACAGCAGAAATATGGTATTTCTTTTACTACAGAGTTCCAAGTTTGTTCAACAAATAATTGGCTGTCATCATTCCTTCCCCCCAGAAACTCTGGTTCAAATTTGAATCATACAGTAATGCATTACTCATTGTTTTTAACACACCTCCATTCTGCAACCCCATTCTCTTGATGAACATAACAACAACTTAAAAGACACGCAACAGCCTCACTGGGTATATTAGAGCCAATTTAACAATAGCTGTTAGTTCTTCTTTCACTCGCATTGTGCAGCTGGAAGACATTGACTTATTAAGGAGATAATGCATGAACTGTTGTTCTTCACTTGCAGCAACAAATCAACTTGAAGTTACAGCAGAAGCATGGGCTTGACTGAGAGAGAGAAGATCTGACAGAATTGAACATCATGTTTCAGGAAGAATGAGAAGAATGAGACCAGTTTAGACAAAGAAAACACCTTCTTCCCACTTTAACCATCAGTGCTGTCTCTACTTACATATTTCATTCATAAACAAGAGGAAAATCCTAAAGTAGGGGAAGGAGAAAGAGGCCACAAATTTTGCCATCATGTATAGCACATGGCTTTTCCTGAGACATCTGGCTTGCCACCATTCAAAATAAGGCAGGTGGGCCCTTGTTTTGACTTACCAAGATCCTCCTCATTATTAATGCATTTATTCTATTTATGTACAATTCAGTTCTTTTGCCATGGGCTAAAAAGTGTTTTGTGAATCATTCTTTTCACAGCTGGTTCTCCTACAACTATTACTGCTTATGGTGTGTTAACAAGCAGGAAATTATGATAACTGCTGTTCCCTATAATGAATTTAAATGTGAATCTCTTGCATGGAATAAAAATATCAAGCAAAAAGGGGGGAAAGGGGGGGAGGAAATGCAAGTACACTGTGGCACCCCAAAGATTACGTGTTACTGTATATCTGAATGTAAGTTTCCATGGACAAGTCTACTTCTTCAGACATAAGTGGGACTACATGTTTGTCTTCTTTTTTTTTCCCCTTTGTTTTAACCAGATACACTCGCACAGACAAACAAGGCAACCTTTACTAAAATGGAATAAAAACTCCTACTCCATCAACAATCCATCATTAGCTTACCTTGAGGTTCATGGTATAATGTTGCAACATAAACTCCATTCCCTGTGGGTACTTTGTTATTGGAGAGAATTGCTGTCTGTTGGATCACTTTTGAGATCAACTCTCCAGCCATTTGGAAATTCATTTTTGTCCCAAATGACCCATCCAGGCTTAAATGACTTGGGACCAGTTGTAACACATCAGGATATGCCACAAGAGTTTTAATAACACTGTTGTCATAAAAGCCAACTTCATTTGTGAGGAATCCATTGCTAGGGGTGGTATAAAAAGCTGCAATCTGACTATGAAATAAGGCTTCGTAAGAATATTGGTCAGAGGTCCATTTCATTCCATGAGAGAATTCTTCACCAAGTGACCTGCTCCTTGAAAAGGTAGCATTGAATTCTGTAATGTAAACAAAAATTGGTTGCTTTTCCTCTAAGGAACCATCAATGTGATTCATAGTAACAGCTGCAATGTTGTCTTCTGTAAGAAAAGGTCTGTATGTCTGTGAGGCAGTTGTGACAGTATCTAGGGCAGTGGTGGCCAAACTCTGGCCCTCCAGATGTTTTGGACCACAATTCCCAGAATTCCAAGCCTGTATTGTCAGTGACAAAGGACTGTGGGAATTGTGGTCCAAAACATCTGGAGGGCCAAAGTTTGGCCACCACTGATCTAGTGCATGTGTAGACATCCCACTTATTTCACGGCCATCTTGTCTCCCAAGAGAAAATAGCTCTTCTTCTGGAAATGCATCATTACTGTATCTAAATGATTCTGTCCATTCCATTGGTGTTGACATCAACAACGAAAGAATAATTGCTGGGATGTTACTTGTCCTAGAAAATGATCCATATTCTAAGAAACTGATGTCCAGGAGAGAATGCATTGGTGAGGACAGAATATTCTCACTGTAGTCTGACTGGACTGCGGAAGTTGCATTGGGGAGCCACCCAAACCTGTTGGCAAAAATACTGCTGGTAGCTGTCACATCAAATGTCGACATAATATCAGGCAGGCTGAAATCAACATTCCACTTGAGTACTTCAGGTTGCTGTGAAGTAAATAGTGATGACATAAATGCCCCTGGGGCAAGTTTGTAGTTGCTGAATATATCAGGAGTTTGATAACTGCTATACGACAAGAGCACAGATGTAATAGTATGGAAAAATGGAAATCCAGGTGATGCTCTCAGATCCATCTGTGTTGACAAAAATGGTAGAGAATGCTTTCTTATGGAAGTAGCAGTTTGAGATGGTGATGTTAGCTGTCTGTAAGGACCACTATAAACTAGATGCATTGTTTCTTCTGCAAAGTATGTGGGAGGTGGTCTTGTGGACAGAATTTCTTCTGCTGAACTGCCCACTGGCAGCTGGGTTTTTCTTTTTGGAATGGAAAAAAATAAATTGGATAATGTGGAATTGTGCTTTTGCACCAATGTCTTAGGCGAGGAGTATACAGCTTGTGGCATTTGAGATTGTTGGTGTTCTGAGATTGCTGGTGTTTTGGAAACAGATTTCTCCATAAATTGTATTGTTGTTGATGTCAAAGAAGGTGAGAGTTCAGAAGAGAGATACTGAAAAATGCTGGATGCTATTGTTTTGGACTGCACATCCAGTGACGCCTGTATGTCCATGGTTGGTAAATTCATTTCATTTATTACAGAATATAAAAATATATCCATGTGAGTGGGAATAGCTGTTTCAGTAGCCTTATAGAGAGGTGATGAAGTCTCACTAGGTCTTAAAAAAGAATGGGTTTCTGGCACAGTGGCTGACAAATATGTGAAGTCTTCCATCTTGGCTGGTCTCAGTAAAGGTCTTGGGGTTGCCATTAATTGCCTCTTGTGCCTCTTTCCTAAATGTCTTTTTTCGTTGCCTTCTTTCTTAAGTACTCTCCAGCCAACAATTTCATATCCTAGCAGCTGCGAGAGACTGTTTGAACCAATATTATGTCTTAGGACCTGTATTAATTCATAGAACATGGTGAACACCCCAACCCCAACAGGCCAGTAGAGTCCAATGTAATGCTTTTTTGTAGGGTTAGTATATCTGATGTCTTCAGCTAATATTGTTAGATTCCAGAATTGTTTGTTGAATGGAGCAAGAGTAAACAAGAAAGGATCCAAATGGAGATATTCGGCCATGGTGCAAATGAGGTATAATCGTTCTTCAATTCCTAAAGAGCTAGCTGCCTCGATTATGATCCCAGCAATGGTGACAGAAAGATCCCTCGTGCACGGTGGTCCGGAACAGATACTGAAATGCCCAAAGCATATTCTGTTAATGAATATATACTGGAATAGACCAATATTAATCTTGTTTACTCAAAAGTAGAACTACTAGAATCTAGGTGTCTCTATACTTAAATGTAGTATTTCAGGCTTACAAATAATTCAGCTATCAAGCAGAAAGCTGCAGTTAACAAAGGAATACTATTTGAAAAATATCCGGGTTTTTATTTAGCTGACATGGGATTTAAAGTACAATTTTAAAACATACAGGATATCCTTCCTACTTGAAGGAGCCATTTTGTCAAAACATGTTAAGATGTTTGCAGTTCAGTTAAAAAATTCTCCATGTGCACCAAGGTGATCTCTGCTCTTGACTGAATCATGCTTGGCACTGCCCTGCTTTTTATTTTGAACAACAATATTTACTCTTGGCTGGCCAGAAGTGTATATGCTGCAATTTCTGTGTAGGATTAACAAGACAAGGAGTATATGCAGGGCAAATACTTTAAAAAATGTGTCCCTAGCTTGCCTGCATGCATTGTATGGGTAGCCTGTAGTCCAAACAGAGAAGGTATCTGTGCTGAACATTTGGAGTGACTACATCTCTCATTGGGACTTCAAGCTTACCACAATGCACCATCAACTCTATCAGAAAATATGTCCTTCATATGCATAACCCACCAGCTTTGGGTTATGTATCTGAAGTCACTTTACTGCATCTCCCCTAATCTTTCATCATTGGCTATGGAAGTTGCAGTCCAAAAACATCGGTTGTTGCTGTTGCTGTTGCTGCTTTTGCTGTTGTTGCTGCTGCTACTACTATTGTACTGGACAACTTACATTTGTCCAGTATCACTAAAGCACTCTCTGATTGGTTTTCATCCTAATTATGCAAGCAACACATTGCTCCCTGCTCAGCTGGGTACTCATTCTACCCACTTCAGAGGAATGAAGCTACCTCAAACCATTCAGAAAGAATTCAGTTTGTGAGCAGAGGCTGGACTGCAGTACTGCACTTTATCCACTGCAGCACAGGGCTCTGGAGGTGGCAAGTTACTCATCCATCCCTTAAAAGAGCTCTGTACATAACTTTCTGGGATGACAGTTAGTCACATAGTAGTTGCTATCATTGGTTCTTGAATATGAAGCCTAAGTTTTTTTTTAACTTGACTCCTTATTTATTTATTTATTTATTTATTTATTTATTTATTTATTTATTTATTTATTTATATAGCTTGACTACCCAAAGGTCTCCGCTACAAAACAATTAAAACATCAAAATACAATAAAATTAGAACAATAAAAACCAGTAAATACAATAAATACAGTACATTAAAAGCACTCCAAAAAATTGCCATCACCCCAATCATTAAAAAAACTTTTGGAATAGGAAGGTTTTAGTTGCTACTGCATCTAAAGAGGTTCCAGGAAGTTGCCTCCAAAGTGGCCCCCACCCCCATAAAAGGAATGAGACTTCTGATTCCAGCTAAAGTTCTACAAAACAGAAGTAAAATGGAGGCAGTTTGGGCAGTTTCGCAGAGTTTAGGGGTCAAAATTCTTATCTTCCCCCAACCTTTTTTGATGCAGGAGATTTCATTACGTTTGAGAAAAAGGCATAAAATAAAATTCCATTTCATTCCAGAAGCCAATGCAACTTACATGTTATGCTTTCCATTCCAGCCAATTTCCGTTTCATGAACATCATCCTGCACATGAAGTCCAAAAGTGGCCTGGGCTGTTGGCGTTTTCTGACCACACGTTTCTCCATAAGCAAATAGAGTTAGATAGTATTCTCCACTCTCTTCCAGCATTGGCAACCCTTGAAGAGTATTTGTGTTGTGGTTAAACTCCAACCATTTGGGTAAAGCTGAGCCATTAGACAGAGTAATCTGTGCGATTAAAATGACAACACACATGAAGGATGAGGATGGATTTGCATGCTAGATGGAATGCCATGGGGTGTTTATTTCAGAGCCAAAACCGATATATGAAAAATCACCAGTTTTGGGGGGGGGACTTTTTTAAAGCACAAGTTACTGTCTGGGTAAGTTCAATGAGTTAGGCATCTGGCTCCAGAACCAGAGGTTGAGAGCTGAGATGGGCACAAAGTGATTTGGCCTGAGTCAGGAAAATGCCAGTCTGGGCAGGGGCCTGGCCTTCCATTGCTGGCCTCCTTCAGCAGCCGGCCACTCAGATGAAGAGGTGTGATAGGGAGACTTTCTGCACATCTGTTCAGTGGATGGCTGCTGGGGGAGGTTGAGAAGGGAAGCCCTGGCATTCAGCCCTGGAGAACAACCCAGCTGGAGCACAAGAGTATGCGAGTCAACCAGCCGGCTGCAGGGAGGAGGAAAGAGGGTACACATGACACCTCTGGAACCATGCTAATGACTTTTCCTGATTTGGGCTGAATTGCTTTGTGTCCTTCGCTAGTTAAGAGTTCAGTTTCCCACTGGATGTCCTAGGAGAAGAACTAGCTATGCTGCCTTGGACAAGCTGCACAGTCCCAGAGCAACCCCAGAACAAAGGAGAGGAAAATCATTTATTTTGAATTCTTTATACAGTGGTACCTTGTATAAAGGAATTAATTCGTTCCAAAAGAAATTATGTTAAGCAAATTTCCTTTATACAAATTTCCCATAGGAATGAATTGAAAATGGAGTAATCCCATTTTTAAGTTGTACAAATTCGCCCCATAGGTGGTTCTGTTAAGCAAATTTCTCCTATCTCCGGAATTTTTTATGCTGTACAGATTTTATGTTATACAAACCCTATGTAAAAGTTGATAAAAAGAGAATTGTAAAATGGAGGCAGTTAGATTCTGCAGTGTCATGATGTTAATTCACAAGTGTTAGAGACTAGTAATCACAGGCATTTTGGAACTGATTATAACATCATGATTTGTAATGGTTAGATCAGATTGCATCAGATTGTTAATTAGTGATTGCATCAGTCTCTGCTGAATAGTATAAAAAGCAAGCTTGCCATTTCTGGGGACTGTTATGGTGAGAACAGTTTACCTCTGTTTGTCTGTTTGTTATATTGTATATAATGCTTGGTTGTTATGCTGTGTATATTTTGATGTATATATGAATATGTGAGTTTTACTCTATTCATTGTCATTTTTTCTGTTAGCCTAACTCTGCAACCCTTATATCAATACCCATTTTATCTACGTTACTGCTGCACTGCTCTGTGTCAAGCACAAGTAAATATTATATTTGTTGCTTAATTGCTGACAATACAAGGGTCCACTGTACCTAGAAAACCCTGGAAAGGATTGACATAAGAAGTCAGAACTGATAATAATAATAATAATAATAATAATAATAATAATAATAATAATAATAATAATAATAATAATAATAATAATAATAATAATAATAATAATAATAATAGCAGAGTCCAACATAGTAAAATTATGTTTTGAGATATCTATTTAAAACATTTATATGTCGCTTTTCTCCTAATGGATCTCATTTGCTTTGAGCTGCTTATTTTATCTCGGAGTCAAGATTAATAAAATATTGTTAAAAAAGGAGAAAGAAGAGAATGAGAATGTTTCCTAATCTCATTGAAAGATGAAGGGAGCTCATGGTGATGAATTGCTGTAGGGATCCCATTTCAGGTTTCAGAAAGGGAAGAGTTAATATCTTCACAAGGTTTGAAAAAGGTTCTCAAGCCTGCAATCCTAAAAAAATATAAACAAGGTTGTAACACTCACTGATTACAGTGGAAATTGTTTCCCAGTAAACATGCATGCATATTTTAAAAGCATTGTTTTGCATTGGCATGTCTGTACTTTCTAATATCTCTGAAGTTATTTTCATCACAAGTTGAGCAGTCATTTAATTATTCAGCGCATGAATCATTCAGTATGTGTATAACCGTCAAGATAGCACCTGGCTTGAAGCAAGGTGCTGCCTCGGCATTGTACCTCAATACCCTCTTCCTGAATGTAGGGTGGAATTCATCTCTCCCTCCATACATTGTACTCTGGACCCGCTGTTTTTCACCAGAAATATAGGCCTATTTAGCAGAATTCCTACAAGCATCCTGCAGATAAGCCTTACCTTGTAGTGAGTTATTTTCCCCTGAAAAGCAAATGGTGATATGGGATAAGAGAATATTCTTCCTATGCTTGCTGTTGTAGTTTCAACGCCTCGAAGCACCTGTATGTCTTCACAGGTGTTCTGCGACTTCTTGTCAAGCCTGACTGTGGAGAGTGAGTCCAGGGTGAACAGCAAGATCAAACCTGTCAAAATTTGCCTCTCCAGAAGAAAATGGGCACCAAAGCAACCGATGCCATAGGGACCTATGAGCCTGGCTGGGACATCCATTCTTACTCAGGGCATACGTGTAACTGTGAAGGAGGAGGGAATATAACAGCAGGACAGAACTGTAGGAAAACAAAGCATAGATAACATGAGCTGAGTAGGAAGCCTTGAAAACAATGCACAATTTTGAGCAATCTGTTCAATATCATAAAAAGAGACCTTTGGGTAGTGGGCGGCATATAAATTGTAAAAATAAATAAATAAAATAAATAAAAAATACAGGGATTAATTTACCAAATTATAGCCACCATAAAAATAAGGCAGACACTCACTGTTCAATACAGATAAGGTTTCTTTTCTTGAATCTCCTCCTGTAATGCAACCTGTTTCCTCTAGAGATTATGACAGTGTTTCTTCCATGATCTCTCTCTCACTATGATAAAGAAGGCCACTTCTGGCCTCCAGGAGATGAAATGCTATGCTGGGGCTCCCCGAGGGAGGTCTTCAACTCACACCTTAATAGAAGAAATGTCAAGTCAGCTGAGCTTTGTTTTTCAGTGCTGGGGATTTTTCTACATGATTCCGAGACGCAAGGCTAGAAACAGTAAATAACTGATTATCTCCTGAGCAGTCAGTAAAAATAAAATGAAATTGGGTCATATGCAGTGGCAGAGGGAGAGGGAGCTCTAAACAGTCCATATTTTTTGCCTCTTCCCATAGAAAACTTAAGGATTTTGTGGCAGTTTGAGGCTTTTTATTTTTATTTGCCATGAATTCAGTTGTTTACTCCTGACCTCAAATTACACACCCAAAGGCAGACATAGGCTGTTACCCCACATCCACTTTGTTGCTCTAGAAAGTGCTCTGAGATGCGGATCTTAAAATTGTTCCCTCACATCCGTCACACTTTAAGCAAAATAAAGTGTGACCACCCCTGAAGAGCAACTCAGCACATCTTCCTTGTACCTGGCCTCAGGGTGGTGGAATCCTTGTCGCTCTTCCATTGTGCCATGGGGTACCGTTTAATCTGTCACCATAGGGCCACTACTGGCACTACTTGGAACAGCCACATGACAGTAAATTCACAGTATGAGTAGCCACTATGCACAGAAAGAAGCCAAAAAAGAAGTTTTCAAAATTCGAAAAATGACAAATGAAAATCGATATACTGATATACCTACCTATTTTAATTTAAAAAAATAATGCCATGGGAAAACAAAACAAAATGCACTTTGATGCAGACCCCGTCTGTGCGGTCACAGAAGTTACATAACAATAAAGTGCGTCCTTGGGGACACAGGAACAGCAACAAAACCACGTGATCACAACAAGATTATTACACATTTTGTTTGTTGCGGTACAAAGTAGACGTGGGGTAACAGCCATAGATAACAGAGCTCCAGAAAGGCCTTTTATGAATGAAACTATAAGATGTAATCAGCAAGGAAAAGTCTGCTTTTTAACAGCGCATAGCAAATCCCATTAAATTATACGTTAATTTGGGGAGTGATAACATTGGCTGTTTACACTGGATTAGGCACAGATTAATTGGAATAAAAGCCTATCGACTACATGAGAGAGTAAAGCTCTATGCAGAGACACCCATTGTAGGAATTATCTGTTTTGAGCAGGTGACTTCCTCTTTTTGTTTAGTTGGCCATGATGGCTTAAGCTTGCCATATTGGGAAGGTGTTGCTTTTCTCCACTTTCTTCTCTGTGTTATTGCCTGATCTGAAGGCAAATGGGCACTCATGTGGATGTCAATTCCACTCAGCGGAGGACCCCTTGTATCCAACTATGGTTTGTTTTGTTTTTTAAACAAACAAAAAAGATTTTCAAACACTGCTTTTTACCTCTGTTGACTGCTGCAAATTATTTCTGGTCTGAATCGTGACAGTGATTTCACTCGCAGAAACCTGAGTTGAATTTTTTTTTTTGTGCTATGTAGCTGCGCCCTCAGTTAACACATCTGTAACTCTTGTATCTTTTTGAATATCATCAATGGTGAAAAGCTGCTCTTGTACCCTTCCAGTTACTGTACCTGACATCGGAGAGGCATTATATTGTCTTAAGGACTGCTAAGTCTGCACTTATATGAAATAAGGTTGTATGGCAGTCCCATTAAAAAGCTGAAAAGTGAGCACCTCAAATGGCCCACAATTTCCCCTTCAAACCCCTGATTTGGTAAATTAAATAACCACCCAACAGCAACTAATCCTGGTGCTTTGTCCACCTAGGACAACGAAAAAAAGATTTTAAAATTATAATCAATGGGAGTCTCTGAATTTTCAAATCTTTAACTCAGGACTCGAAGGGAAGCAGTCTGCTTCAGATCCAGGCAACCAAAGGCACACAATGGGGTCATAACTGAATTGTGGAGTCTGTGCACATTCCTAGACCATTGACTGACTTTACACAATTTTGTGTGGAACAGTTGCATTCACTGCTCAGGGCTAGCCCAATATATTTTGCTGCCAAAAGCGAAGGACAGGATTTCCCTACCCCTGCTAACTCCATTCCATATACAGAATATGATGGATTGGCACTTCAATGTTACCTCAGCAGAAGTGACAGGGCAGTGTCTTTTGCCTCACACAGGGTGTCAACAGGTTTCCTTAGGAGAGGCATGTCAGACCGTATGACTGTATAGTGCCATTCTCCAATAAAGGATGAGGGCTGGGAGACTCAGAAAGAATAGCTAGGGGACTACTGCTTCCCCACATCTGCTGTCTGAGATGGTTGTCTCCCTTTGCCTAATGTAGGGCCAAGTTCACCCAATGTGTTAATGGTGAGATTGCAAGCCAAATGTCCTGGATCCAAAACTACAGTAGTTTATCCAAAAGTTTTCTTATCAGAATGGTTGCCAGGAGAGCTACCCTTGCCCATTTCCCTATTGTTGATTGTGGAATGGCAGAATACAAACAGGGTTTTGAGATGGGGAGATACTGCTCACCCTGTTCTTTCGCCTTTCAGAGTGTTCTAGGAAAAGGCCTTTGTGTTCAGGTTGCTTAGCTACACTTAGATACATCTGCATAAGGCTGCTCTCATTACAAGACTGGTCAAAGCTAACTTACTCCTTTCAGAAAACAAAAACAGGTTTTGCCTGTAGTTAGCAGCAAGGTCCTGTCCTTTGAATTATGTTTTTGGTGAGGTCTATGGTTGCTTCTAAACCCCTCGCAGCACTGGTGAATGATGTTCTGGCAGTGAAAAATATGTATGTCCATGTAACAGTTCACTTGCTTGGCAGTAAACTACCAGCGGTAGGACATTTCTGTCATAAGCTATGGGTGAACTTTGAGGGACATTAGAGGCAAAGGAGTAGAGAATAATTTTATATGTATTGATTTTTGGAATGCATATCTTGGCTTTCAGTTAAAACATCCAAGATGGCTTACAATCTTCAGATGCATCTGATGAGGTGACCTATACCCAAAACATATACAGTATTAGATAAAACCTGGTGCAAATTCCAATAATGAACTTGTTGTTGTTGTTTCGATTTATATATCATCCCATAGTACTAAAGCACTCTCTGGCCAGTTTACAACATAATCATGTTAGTAGTGGGCGCAGTCACATAACTGGCACCATGTCAATTAGCCACAATTAGCCCTGACAATCCATGTGATTCCTGTGTGTGCATACGTATTCTGTGTGGGTGCGTGTTGTGTCATTACAGTCGTGACCGACTCTTCATGACTCCATGTCCATGGAGTTTCCTTGGCAGGAATACTGGAGTGGCTTGCCAGTTCCTACTCCAGGCACCCACATAACCTGGTATTCCTTGGTGGTCTCCCATCCAAGTACTAACCAGGACTGACCCTGGTTAGCTTCCGAAATCAGGTGAGATTGGATGTGCTTAGGTTTTGCCCAATGTTCTGCTATTAATAATTTACTTTCCCATTTCTCATGTGGAATCAAAATAATTATTTCCAGTTAGTTTTTACTAAAAACAGTTGCTACCCCCATATCACATAGATTAGCCTCACATTAAGAAGAGTGTCAGAATGAAGCAACATTAACACAATTTCCTGTCCACTGAAGGCTCTTTTTAAAGACAGAAGGCTAGAGAAGGTAGCCCTCCCTTTGAGGGGAGTTGTAAAGCCAAGACATGATTCCAAAACAGTTTATTTCGTCTCAGCCAAGGACCCTTTATTTTTAATTGGGTTGAGTTTCTATTATTAGAGGATAGCTTGAGTCATACCTTCTGCTGTTAACAGGCCCTGTCATGTGAATAGGGGAACCTTTAGGGCAACTAACTGGAAGGTATGTGGAAGGAATACTGCATTTGGTAATCCTAATGTGTATACAATATGTTGCTTCACAAAAATAAGAATAAAGAATATGAGAACCAATATCCCCCTTTAAAGTTACTTATTGCAAACCCAGAGGTGCTCGTGGCAAATGGTGGCAGAATTTAGAAACTGAAGGATCTCTAGACGCTATAACAATATATTTGCACTTAAAATCAGTCCAGTGCTATGTTCACATGCAATACATACAGTGACTGGCAATGGGAGGAGCCTCAGGCTCATATACTCATCTACAGTTGGATAAAGTGTGATAGTTTTAGGGATGGCAGGTTGACATGTTAGAACTTGAAAACATGCTGTTTAGAAGCATCACTAGCTTTTGGCAAAAAGCACATCTCTGCAGTCTTCCTGTTACCTCACAATTGAACACAAGCCACAACACGAAGCATGTGATTTTCTTATACTATTGCCCAGTAAGTCACACCCCTTTCACCTCAAGGACAGGTTAAAAAGTTACACTGAAAACTAAGTACTGTACAGTCATATATTTTTAAATTATTACTACAAATAACCAGTGTGGTGTTTCAGACAAAGTGATAATCTAGGAGTCAGGACCAGGGTTTGAATCCCCACTCAGCCATATAAATTCACCAGGGGAGTGGCACTGGTAAAACTGAATTACAAACGAATTATTTGTAACAAGTTACCTCATAGCACTGCTACAAGAAAACCTTGCCTTCTTGGCTGATCAAAAAAAAAAGAGTATTTTTTCACATTCATATATCAAGGGATCTTACTTTGGGATTTAAGTTTCAACATTAGATTCTCTCCCACATTTATATTATACAAACTGCTTTTGGTAGTACTGTATCTCGATACTTAATAAGTGGTTTAGATCTGGTGTTGAGGCTGCTTTTGAAACAGAAACAGACACAGCTTGGAGTATGCCTGTAAATTACAGTACCTAATTATTTAACTCTTGAAGGAGCTTTTTTAAAAGTCCATTTTTGGATCATTTTGTGAATAGTAACTTCCTCACATTTGAATGTATGTACGTATGTAATTCATGATAAATATTCCATTTGTAGGGAGATAGATTTGTGGAAAAGCATGAACCTCCAGGCTTTACACGAATCCCATCCTCTGCCTTGTCATTTTAACAAGAGACTTAATTAAATCACAGACTTAATTTCCCTTCATCACTTCACAATTGCGCCTGTATATTCTAAATATTCCAATCCTTCCGAGAGTTGGGATAGAAACATTTAGCATAAATACTGCATCTGTCTTTCTGTGTGGAAAGTGCCAATCAGGGCCAGCCGCCCAATACATTCAGTTGCCTAAGGTGGAGAAATAAATGGCATCCACACACCAGCCCCAAATCACACAGACAAATATATCTCATGGTATAATATCCATTGTTAGTCAGGTTATCCAGAAACTCAGAAACATCTATCCTCCCCCCCCGGAGGTAAAAATACAATAGCAAATTAAATAACGATTAATGTTGCCCTTTTATGATACCTCTAATCAGCTAAGGCTTCCTCCCTCTGACTAATGACGCAGCCAGACAATCTTTCTCAGCCTAGGTGGGCATCGGGTTGTTTTTGGGTGCTTTTCAGAACATTTTCCTCATAGGAATGTATCCCTGCTTTTGCTAACATACACACTTGCTTTATCATCATCAGCAAGACTCCCATTTATCAGAGAAAACGTCTGCTATAGGAGGTGTTGGCCCAATGCATGTGACAGTTGATTGACAGATTTGTGAGGAACCCAGCTTCCTCTGTTTGTCTCGCAGCAGATGACTGGGCCCTTGCGATTATGCAGCAGGCTCGCCCAAGATTTCCAGCTGGACTCAGAAGACAGGAAATGATTTTGCCGCAGTCTTTTTTTGTGCGTGACAATTAATAGAATTCCTGTTGATCTGTTTTTTCAAAGCCTCATAAAGGCGTTTTCCCGTGCTTATAAAACTATGCTGCAAGCATCAAAACGCCAAGGACATTCTTTTCCTGTAGAAAAGGCCGGCCACTTATGTTTCAAGAATGAGCTGTGACCCCCCCCCCCCCTGCATCCGATTTATTATTCAAGTCAATGGCTATAGCAACAGCGACTCTTGTTACTAGACAGGCTGTCCTGAAGAACAGTTCCTACTGACTTAATGTTTCCTAGTTTCGACAATTTGCCTTTATATCTTTCAGTGAGACAAGAGTGAACAGGAGAAGGGGGGGTCCTCAGAGAGTGTTCGAATCAGGGATGCTGATTGTAGATTTTTAGATGGGTGTGGAAGAGGTTTTCAGGCTGTTTAGCAGCACTGACTAGTCCCACCCAGGCCTAGTGCTTTTGTATTACCTTCAGGGCAAACAAAAGTCAGTCTGGAGAAGAGCTAGTGACTCAGCAAGCCCTGGCTGACAGAAGTTTCCCATAGCATATCCACTGAGCCATGTAGGCCGCATTTTCTTGGTGCTACTGATACACAGTTTCCACCCAGGGAACTTCCTTCCCCAAAATGCTGTGAATGTATGATTGCCACTGGACCTCAGTGGTGATGGGATAGCAGCAGTGGCACTGTGTGATATTCAAGCTAGGTACTGCAGGTCCATAGAACATAATGCAATCACTATGGGTGTCATCAGAGCTTTTAAGTAATGAACTGCAAGTAGCAGTTATAGATAATTACTTTTCCCAATTAAGAATAATCAAGGTAAATCTAAGTTACAGTAGAATTGCCATGAGATGATGGATACGTTCACTTGTTTTTTTACTATAACAGCATTTTAGTTACATTTCTAGTTACATGGGAGTATATAAGTTCAGTACTTGGATACATTTAGTACTTAGATGCATCAGTGACTTGTGGCATTTCCCCCATCCTATAAGTGATAGCCTAATAATTCTAGTTATTTTTTCCATACTGACAAAGCAGAGTTACTTTAAAATTGTATCCATAACTGTAACCAACTACTTTCATAGTCTTGTGCACTGTAACTATGACTAAAAAGTTTGAAAAAGTAACTTCCCAGGCTCTGGGTGTCCCAGTCCTGGTCACTAACCGCTTACATGGATTTCCCCATAGCCATAAGCTACCATCCTTGATTACCACTGATGGAGAAGAGAGAGAAAAGTGAAGTGATGGTCACATGAAATGTTCTTGGTCTGAAGCTGTCACATTGGATTAATAATTGTGTAACTGAAACCACACACACATAAACAAACGAAATGTAAACCAGCTAGGCACCATATCTCTTTGTTTAATTAGTTATTTGTTTGTCATTTGAGTACAAGCAGTGGTTATGTTAGAGAGAATGAGACCACAGTTTTTATATTACAAACAGGAAGGTACAATGTTGAATAATTCAGCAAAACACTAAAGGAAACATTTTGTGTCCACACAAGGTGGCATAATGCCCATAGTAAAACTGTTTTGTATTTTAGTAGCTGAACAACCAGAAACCTTTCTACACCTGCACTTCAGGTGTAATGCAACACAGGCAGACTTCCCCAGCTTCCTCTGGTTTGCTCTGTTTCTTGTTAATGTTTAACACTCAGAAACAAATGTATTCCTTACTTGCTCTACCAAGGAAATCCACTGGTATATTTGAATGCTGCTTTCCATTTTATCGCGAGAGCAGTTTTTTACCACTGGATATCTATTGTCTCTGAAGGATAGTGCTGAACATTTAAAGAACAGAGTCTCCAAAATGGGATAAATCTGCTTAGTTGAAGACGAAGGCTGGATGCATCATCAGACACAAGGAAACTTCTCACAGTTCCAGTGGTGGTGCCAGTTCTGTTCTCTCAGGAGTCAGGACATCAAGTTTAAATGATAACTTATTCAGGATGAGGGGATTTCCCATGGACACAACTATATCTTGAGACGTTTCCAGATTTGCAGCAATTGGAGGAGGGTTGCTCTGTGTTTTGCCCCTTCTATGCGACTTTCAGAGTAGAACTGGAGAGCCAAAAAAAGGCTTGATTTGTAATTGGCTGGGGTGTAGGCCGCTGGAAAATAGGTTGGCAACATCTTTGATCTCACCAATCTTCTTGTTGGAGCATGTCGCAGAGTACTGTGCACCACAAAAGGGGATAATACGTCCCCATCCATATGCGGATGCAGATTGAAATTTGCTGTGCTTTAGTGGGCAATTCATCAAATCCAAGCAGACTCCATTGCAACTCTCCGTTACAATGCAGATGTCAGATAGGCATCACCCATCCTCATGTGACTTGCAACTTCAGTCTCTGTTGTAGCAAAGAACACACTCACACAGCCTTCCTTCCTTCCTTCTCTCCACCATTATTCTTATAGATTTGGGGGCACAACTCCCTAAACAGTGTGTTTTGAGTGTTCATTCTACATTACATCCAGATTCGAATCCATACAACAATCCCGCAAGGGACACAAGTATTTTTAACTCTATATTGCAACATAAAGCTGACATCAAGACATTGTGGTTTGTCAACCAGCAGTGAGCGAGTCTGTGGCTGAGGGAAGAGAATTTCCAGTGTCTCGTTCCTATGCAGCCTCTCTGCTATGCCAGAGGTCTTAATGAAACAGAGTCAGGACATTAAATTCAGGTTGCCAGATGGGTTTGCTCTACCTGTACTCTCATAACAGAACCTGCCATGTTTGTCTCACTATAGAGATAAAACTGCTATAAATTAAAATGCAGCAGCCCCAAGACACAGGAAATATACAACTCACCCCAGACTGAAGGATGCTGGGCTTTGACGAAATTGGCTTTAAAACCAGATAAAGTGAAGTGGCTTCCTTAGGTGACAGATCTAGAAAGGCAACAGCAGAGTGTTAAAAGAGACAGCTGCATGCCAGTCAGCCTTCTCATGCAAACTAGCATGGTACCTTCTGGGCCAGTGAAGGGCACTGCCAACCTACCATGGTTGAAGAAAATTCAACACACCTTTCCACCATCTTTTGCTTACATGAAATGGGAGCAGGCTCCATCTAGCACAGTAAGCCCGTTTGACTCAATGGAACTTACAGAGGAATTGGCACCCTAAATCCAGACAGAGTTAATAGGGTTAATCTAGTGTGCTTTACTACACTAAGCAACAGAATGTTGGCCAACCTGGGAGCATGCAATTACAATTTAAAGGAAGTGTAACTATTTTGTTGAGACAGAACATGCATCTGCAGATGTATCCAGAATCACTTTGTTGTGATTAAACAAAATGGATACACAATGAAGATCTTCTTATCTGTTACATTTTTTAATTTATTTTTCTACACTAAATTACATAAAACAAATATATTGCTTGTCTCCTGTCATGTTATCAATTCCATCACAGTTTTTCCCAACATTGAGCCCAATATAATTCATATCTCCATTCCCAGCTTAAATGAGCGTACAGTACTTTCATACTTAATTTCCTTAGTATCTCATCCATATTCTATGTATCTTTACTTGTGTGTGTGTGTTGTGTCGTTACAGTCGTGACCGACTCTTCGTGACCCCATGTCCGTGGAGTTTTCTTGGCAGGAATACTGGAGTGGCTTGCCAGTTCCTACTCCAGGCGCCTACAGCACCTGGTATTCCCTGGTGGTCACCCATCCAAGTACTAACCAGGGCCGGCCCTGCTTAGCTTCCAAAATCTGGCGAGATCAGATCTGCTTAGGGCATCTAGGCAATGTATCTTTACTTACATCTCTTTTTAATACAAAAATATAGCCTATCTAATCTCAGCAATCTATTCAATCTCGTTGTTTAGCTCTTCAATACTAAGCAATTTAGGATATATTTGACTAACTATATATCTTCTATATATCATCCACAGTACATGTATATTTACCTGTTCTCCCAATGAGTGCCTAATTTCAGCAATCATCTCTAATTCAACTTAATACTTTATGGGCTATTATAAAATGAACTACCTCCTGATCTATATGTTTCACTTTATGCATAGAAATTCTTATCTATACCTAACTGCCACTATTATTTTAAAAATCTAAAAGATTAACATTTATTTATATATAAGATTTGTCTTCACATATCCATTTTCCGTTTCCCATATCATACCACTTAACTAGTAGTCTTAGACCAGGAGTGCCCAAACTTTTTGTAAGGAGGGCCAGATTTGGTGGCTGAGAATGTGTCAGGGACTAGTTGCTCCCATACCCTGCCACCCCACTGCAAGCCCCACCCACTGACCCATAAGCCCCACCCACTGATGCATAAGCCCTATCCACTGACCCCTTGCAACCCCACCCGCAGGAAGGAAGGCGGGGACCAAGGGAGGGAGGGAGGGAGGGAGGGAGGGAGGGAGGAAGGTGGAAACCAAGAGAGGAAGGAAGGAAGGTGGGGACTAAAGGAAGCACAGGGAGCCTGTTTAAAAAAGCATGGGGTGAAGGAAGGGGAGGGAGGGGCAGGCCAGCCAGCCACGGGCCACTCAGATTGGCCTGACAGGCCGGATTTGGCCCCCGGGCTGGACTTTGGGCAGGCCTGTCTTAGACAATCAGAATACAGAAAACATTTTATGTAATAAATTCACAATTTGTAAAGAGCCGCACAAAGAGGAAGTCCAGTGTCATTGACTGAGCAAACATACTGTATATTCCAAGTGACTCTATGCTGGAAAACCACTCTTGACCGGAAGAAATGTTGAAGCCCCCTTGGGAGGATGGTGCTCATGTGCCCTTTTGTACAGAGGACAGGATCCTATATAAGGTGCTACCCATGGGTGGCAGACTTACTAATCTCAGTAACAATAACCATAAGTGACTTTTTGCAGTGGTCCATGGCAGTTTTGTTGTTTGTAGTAGCAAGAATCACACTGAGGAAATTGATATGTGGACTTTGCACTGACATTAATAGATGGAAATACAGCTGCTAGATGAATAGAGTTGATGTATGGTTTATAATTTCATAAGCTTTCCTTGCTGGCTGAATAGCTCTGTGGTTTAGGAGCCAGAGGATGGGAGTTTAATTCCCCACTGTGCCTCCAGTGAGTAGAGCCAGCCTGTATGGCCTTGGGAGAGCTGCAAAGGAAGGAAATGGTAGAAAACTTCTGAGTCTCTTCTAGCTGGAAAACCCTGAAAATGGTCACCATAAATCTGAAATGAAGTTATCATACCATTGGTAACACATGATTATTATTAAGCTTTCTTTGCTCTTTCTTCAAACAGTAAATATATCACCAATCTATCATCAACATACAAGAAGCCTCTCACTTGTCTTGTCATGAATATTATTTTCTATTTTTGCAAACAGTTTTGTATAAGAAGACAGAATTCCCATTGCTTTGCTGTGTGGCTCTCAGCTGAAGGCAAATTATTACAAGTGAATACCAGTGTTGCAAAAACCATAGTAATTTCTATGCACAGATCATTAGAATCGTTGGTGTTCAGAAATGAATGTAAAGCTTAAATTCCTTCATGATGTGGTATGATGATGTAAACAGATGCAGCATCCATTAAAATAAGTTTCATATCATTCTCAAATGGATACAATTTAACCAAGTATTCAATTAGGAGTAAGCTACCTTAGCAGATTGTATAAATCAGGAGGACACAGACAATTCCTCTCAGTTGTTACATTATTAGTTAACTGTCCTAGATTCCTGAAAGCATAGATTTTTGGTAGTACGCAAAACATACTGAGCAGTGGGATATGGATGTTAACTCCTATACATATCTTTCTAAATAAGACTTTCAGAAACCCAGCACTAGTAATTTCATACAACTGTGTCAGAGAAGGAAAAATGGCAAGTAGTACTCCAGCAGTTACAAGAAAGAGGATGATGTCCTATCCCCGGCAAAAGTATATCCTTGGAATAGTGAATGGCCACCCGTTCAGAACACAGTTCCTAGATTCTTCCAACCAGCATCATGACCACTAGGCATGGATGGCTGGGGAATTCTGGGAGTTATGGGGGGGGAACCTAACTTCTTTGAGCTTACTCATCTGTGTCTGGTCCATGTATATTCAGGAAGGTGACTGTCTCCTTGATTCTGCTTTGCTGGATCAGGACACTTCCTTTTGAAAAGTTTATTTTACTCTTATGAGAAATTAGGTATGCAATTAATCCTGTGTGGTATCCAGATGTCACTGAATAAAAATAAATTCCAAACAACAATTCAGTACAGTGAAGGCATTCCTAGAATCCGAAAGGCAAGTGGCTAGGGTTTCTGAATCCATAAAAGCTTGGGTAAACAATCCTCTTTTAACTGGCACTGGAAAAAGCAGTGGCAGCACTTGTGGGCCTTGAAGGGAGTGGGGAGTTTTACCACTGAGGCACCATAACCTAGATGGCCTGTGTCTCTATATATTGAACTGCTAGGAATAGTGGGGCATAAAGGAGACTCAACTTGGCAGAACTTAAGGGGCAGCCAGGGAAAGGTGTTTCACAAAAAATGAAGTTTCAGAGAGGGTAGCTGTGTTAGTCTTTTCAAGAATTTCAGGCAAAAATCAAAGAAAAACAAAACAAAACAAAAGACACAATCCTTAAAGACTAACTTTCATATTTTATTGTAACAGTTTGTGGACTACACGTCCACTTCTTCAGACATATAGCAGCAGAATAAAAAGTACGCATTCTGCTGCCATATGTCTGAAGAAGTGGGCGTGTAGTTCATGAAACGTTACATTAAGTATGAAAGTTAGTCTTGAAGGTGTCACATGTTTTGAGTCTTTTGTTTTGTTTTGTTGTGTTTTTCTTTGAATTTTGCCTGAAATTCTCAATAAATGAGGCACCGGTTACTGAAGGAGGCGATTCCCACGAGGAGAGAGAGTCTGTACATTGCAGAGATACTGCATGTTCACCTTTCCCAGCTCTTTTTGGCCACTGTACTCCTGGCCACTCCAAAGCTTTGGACCACAACTCCCACAGTCCTTTGCCATTAGCAATACAGGCTTCGAATTCTAGGAGCTGTGGTCCAAAACATTTGGAGTGCCAAAGGATTGTCACCACTGCACCTTCCAGAGCTGCAGAGACAATAGAATGGACCAAGGTAAATTAAAGATCCATGCACTGGTTCCCTGCGGAAGCTGTGGTGGTGTCTGGTGACTGATTACTCCTCCCTATAATATAGCTGGTTTTCTTTATATTGCCCTTCTATATTCCTTTAATTTGTTTGCTCTTCCAATAGGGTTACAGTATAATAATGATGCTTTGTCCTGTTAAAGACTAATAATACATCCTTGAGATGAAGTACTATAGTCTGTTATTAATGTTCCCAAGGACTTTTCATTGCTTACCCTGCAACAGTTGCTTCTCTTTTGTTATGTGCCATGAAATCACCTTTAACTTATGTTGACCCCTATGAAATATCCTCCAAAATATCCTGTCCTCAACAGCCCTGCTTTGCTCTGGCCTATTCAAAGCTGTGGCTTCTTATGGGCTCTGTCCATCTCCTATTTAGTCTTCCTCTTTTCTTGCTGCCTTTAGCTTTTCGTAGCATTTTTTTTTGTCTTTTCCAGTCTAGCTTGTCTTCATCGTATCCGTCAACCAAAGACGAAGCCGCTCCAAGCACAAAAGCATGCAAAATTACCGGGAATACGAAAATGTGGATGTTTTTGATCTGGGTCTTCAGCCACACAGCTTTCAACAGCTGCTCCTCTTGCTGGTTCTGATTTCTTGGCTGGAGCCTCCTCTAAGGGCCTTTTTACACGACCCCTAAGATCCGCTGGCCACTTAAATTCGGACCAGAGATCTTAGGGGTTCCTCGCTCTTCCTCTGTCCCCACCCCCTCTGCACTTCCTGGTTGCTGGCTGCCTGAGGGAGGGAGAAAAAAGAAAGAAAAGAATGCCAGTTTACCTCCGTTTTGTTCCCGGCAGCATTCAGATCTCTTAAAGGGGCGGGGTGCAAAAAAAGAACAAACAGAAGCCAGGAGAGCCCCGCACTCACTATCCTTACACCGGATCAAATATTTGTCACATCCAAAAAGCAGGTACAAGAAAACTGCTGTTTGGTCGCACTAAAGTGGGCGGGGTTGCACTTAATTTTCTGCAAAGTCCGGAGCTGGTGGGTAAACATTTTTAAGGTCCGGACCTTGCAGTCATTTGCGGCGGAGCTTAGGGGTCGTGTATAAACGCCCTAAGAGGAGCATCTTGGTTCAGTGGTTAAACAGCTGCACTGCCAGTAAAACTGTGCTCAGGACCTGGGGTTCAATCCCAGGCAGCAGGCTCACGGTTGACTCAGCTTTCCATCCTTCCCAGGTTGGTAAAATGAGTACCCAGCTTGCTGGGGGGGCAATGTGTAGCCTGCACTCTGTAATTAAAACGGTAAACCGCCCAGAGACTACTTGAAGTGGTATGGGGCGGTATATAAGCAGAACACTCTGCTTTCTCTCGCCTCACCGCCCCCCAGCATCCAGGTAGTGTGCTGTAAGGCAGAAGAGGGCAGGAACCATCTCCTCAAGTCCTCGCCGTCAGGTCTAAGCAGCGGCTCCAAGCAAGCCTCCTCCGCCCATCCTCACCTCGGGCATTGACTCTCCTCCGACGCTTGGCGCCCCCCCTCCTTTATCTCTTGCCACATTTCGCCCCGCCCTCCTCGCCCTGCCCAGCTCTGCGATTGGTTGGGGCCTCGCGGGAGGGGGAGAGGCTGTCTCTCCCAATCTCTCACGCTCTCTCTCAGCTGGCTCAATGGGAACCAGTTTTGGTGAGAGTTTCAGTTTAGGCAGCAGCAGCAGCAGCAGCAGCAGTAGCAATACCAGCAGCAGCAGCAGCAGCAGCTGCAATACCACCACCACCAGCAGCAATACCACCAGCAGCGGGCCCGCGGAGCCCCGGAGCGGCGCGGAATTGCGGGCGAGGCTTCCAAGGGAGCGGAGCGGCGTCTTCTGTTGCTTTTTTTTTTTTTTTTTTTTAAACCGGAGCGGCTTTTAACTGAGAGGTTGAGTGAGACAAGAGAAAGTAACGGAAGAGAAACGAGGAGAAAGGAAAAAAGCAGCAGAAGAGCCCCGCTTCCTGCGGTTCCAGAAGAGGCGCAGAAGAGCCAGGGATCCCATTGGAAGCCATTGCTGGCCCAGGGCAGCCAGCCAGCCAGCGGCGCGAGGGCTGCCTGTTGCCCTCGGGGACCCCGAACCACACACACAACATCTGCTTGGCAGCTCCGGTTGTGGCCGCCAGGTGGTGCTGTTCGTGGGCAGCCGCCGCCTCCCAGCAAGCTGACGGATCGCGCTGGCTGGCTGGCTGGCTGGCTCTCCGCTCGGGTATATATATATTTTTTTTTGCACCACTTCGGGGGATTATCTCTCTCGCGAGCTCTCTCTTCTTCTTTTCTTTTTTAAATTGGGCGTTACGTGGGGTTTTTCCCCATTTTTTTGTTTCCTGGCCGGAGGGGTGGGGGACAAAACCCAAAAGAGGAGCGGCGGAACATGAGCCAAGATGTCTGACAAAATGTCCAGCTTTCTGTACATCGGGGACATCGTCTCCCTCTACGCCGAAGGGTCGGTCAGTGGCTTCATCAGCACCTTGGGGTAAGGAGCGTGTGTGAACCCGTTTGTGTGTGTGTGTATGTGTATGTGTGTGTGTGGGGGAGACACACCGGCCGGCCAACAGGAAGACAACTATTTCTCTGTTTAGTGATATATGGTGGTGCTTCCTTCCTTTCCCCGTGTTATGGTGGTAAAAAATAGTACAGTATCTATCTATCTATGAAACAGAAACAAAACCCGACACCGGCAAGAACTTTTAGCCTTTTTTTTTTTTTTGCTTCGGATTTCTGGAAAGCTGTCCATGTCAGGCTTCGAAAGGAAGAGAGAGAGAGAGAGAGAGAGAGAGAGAAAGAAGGGGGGCGCACCCCGTTTTAACCCATAGGAAGCAACAGATGGGGAGGAATGTGTGACCGGTTTGGGCTGCGGTTCCAAACGCTGCCTTGGAGACGTCGGGTTCTGCCGGGCAAGGGGGGGGGAGTCACAGAACCTCCATAGGGGTTGGATCGCAACTCCCATCGTCCCCATACTCATGGAAAGCAACGGCGCTGTTCGGGCAAAGATGAGCTCTTGGTTGGGCTGGAAGCCAAAGCTTACACTTACCTGGAAGGAAGGAAGGCGGCGGCGGGGGGGGGGAGAGAGAGACGGGCTTCTGAGTAGGCATGCCTAGGGCTGTGCTAGTAAGACCAGGTAGCAGGCTGGTAAGGAGGAGAGAGTGATGGAAGTGCTTGGCTTTGCCGTGTGGATCAGTGGGACGGGTATGTGCTTTTGCTTGGGTTGGATGGTGCCCATGCAATCTAGTTCTAAACATGCTTACCGGAAGTAACTGCTGCTGCCCCGTTGCGAGTCAAGACCCATGAGATGGTCGGTAGTCTCCTCCGGACTGCTTCCGTGCTGGTCCTTAAACATTTGTTTAGCCACATGCTGAAGGAGAAGTCTGCAAGAAAACAGATCCCTACCTAGGCTTCTGTCACAAGCCCTGCTGAGAACAGTCTTCTCCTTTCCCTCTACCCTGGCATTTTTCAAGGTGCATTTTCTGGATTGTGCAGTTGACTTCGCAGAAAATGCTTCTACAACCAAGTTCACATGGGGTACACAGGCAACCCAGAAGTGACTCTGAGAGTTGTGAAAATGCTCTTTGAATTCAGCAGCTTTGGGTGGGTGGGTGTGTAGACTTGTAGAGCTTATGGCCTAATTATTTATTTGTTCAGCTTTTGAAACTAGGGCCCAAAAATAGAGAGAGATTATTCTGCCTGTTATGTGTTAACTCTTAACAAGGCTGCATACCTAGCATATCTGAGATGTTCAGATTTTCTTGTCCCCTTCACACATTCATGATACTTGAGCAATGTGTCCGCGCTGATGTACCTACCTATGTGAATTAGTTTTAAGGACCATTCAGGCATTTGAAGCATGTTGCCACAAGGGGAAGTGCGTTGTTTTGCTTTCATCTCTCTTCCTACCGCTCCAAGTGTTAGCATGCTTTCAACACAGCTTGCAACCTGCCCGCAATGGTATTAAAAGAAATGCTGTTCAAACGCGGGGCTGTTCCCAGGCATTGAGCTCATTGCATAAGATGGTGCTGCCTACTGGAGAGGTTTCTGGTTTCATGTGATTAAAAATACAATTGGCTTGCTCTCTGCAGAAGCTGCTTGTACAATGACCTTTTTTATACAATCAGTGTGTCATGCCTTAATGCTGATGGGATCATAATAGAGAAGATGACATTAACATGATAGATGAAGAGGAGATAAAACAGTGAAAGTCCGTGTCATCATTATGTATCCCTGGTGCAAGAAGTTCTCTGAACTTTATGATACACTGCATAAACAATGACGGTCATAAATGGGTTCAAAGCAAGACCGAATGTGTTACTCTTGGGGGCTGTCAGGTACTTTCAACCTATGATGGTTCTAATAGGGTTTTTGAGATACAGTAGGAAGTTCAAGAAGAGGCTTACCTGTATCACCCCCTAGACAGTTTCCTAGGTAAAGGTAAAGGTTCCCCCCCCCCCGCATATGCATGCTAGTCGTGTCCAACTCTAGGGGCAGTGCTCATCTCCATATTCAAGCCGGAAGAGCCAGTGCTGTGCAAGTCCATGGCCATGTGGCCGGTATGGCTGCAAGGAAACACTGTTTTACCTTCCCATTTTTTACGGTGGTACCTATTTATCTACTTGCATTTACATGCTTTCGAACTGCTAGGTTGGCAGGAGCTGGGATTATCAGCAGGAGCTCGCTCCGCTGCGTGGCACCCGGGATTCGAACTGCCGAGCTGCCGACTTTGCAGTCTACAGTTTTAGTGCCTTAGTCCACTGAGCCACCACGCCCCTGTTGGCTAATGGGATATTTGAACTTAAATCTCTTGGATCTTGATCTGAGTCTCAGTCCACTGCACGCCTCATGCTCTTATCAGAATGTGTAGCTGTACTTTATGGATAATTCTAGCTGTCAAGATGGCGTTTGTCTAATCTGAAGATTTTCATTGTGCAAACATGGCTTGCGAGTCTGATGCCACCTTTTCTCAATGTCTGGTATGTGCCTAAATAGACTAGCTACACTTACAATTTGCCCCAAGGTAGTTTACACACCTAGCAAACAATGTGTCAAAATTCTGCATGGCCTGCCTTACTTAAAACTGCAATGAGGTCTGCATGATCGAATGCTTCCCTGTATTAAATATTTCTAGTTTGTACAAAACTGGAGCTGAGGAAGGAGATGTCTGACCTGGCTCTTCCCCATTATATACTGGCTTTCTGCCAGCAGGTGTTTTGTACTGGAAGAACATAAAAACATTACTTCCCCCTTCCCATCCAGAGGTCAGATGAATACAAACAAGGAACAAATTTGCCACTTGCACTTGGGCTGTGATTTTAGTAGTAAATCATCCAGGGCCTAAGGCATTTTTCCTGCCACCAGCTCTTGTTTGGATGCTAAAACCGACAGGGAAACTGTAATTTGGTTGGAATCATAATTGTGATCAATGGTCTCGTCACCCGTCCTAAAGAACCTCCAGGTAACTGAAATTCACTATGTCGTAAAATTGAGTCAAATAGTGTTTGTCAGTTTTATGGTCTCATTATGAATTATACTAAACATTTGTAGTTTACATTTCCTGGCATCTTGTGACATTTTATTCATATCTAAGAAGTGGCATGTAGTTTAAAGAGTAAGCTGTTAAGACTTCCTTCAAAAATCAGAGTGCTTCACATTGGAGTTCTTTCCCCGCTTACTTGAGACCAAGCCCTATTGGGTATCACTGCGAATTGCTTTCAAATAAATATGCTTAAGATGTAATTCTAGGCATCTTGAACTGAAGATAATTAAAGTGAAATTATATTGGTATTTAGATTCTTACAGGATGTAATACGTTTTATTTAGCTTATTTAGTTCTTTTAAAATATTGCATTATAGGTGAAAACAGAATTAAAATTAAAATTAAAAAGACAAAACATGGTGGCATCTTAAAGACTAACTGTATATATACTAATGTGAACTTTTGTGGACAAGTCCACTTCATTGGACATAAGAGAAGGAGATCTAACATGGCAAATATTTACACGTATATGGCAACAGGCAAAGACCTTTCTCGTCATGCAAGCGTTCCCTGAATGATGGACTACCATTATGTGTTTTTATAGGAATCTATAGGTTCACATAGACTTTGTGTTTATAACTACTTATAACCTTGTAGCTTTGATGTAATGTTGTACATTAATGCTGTAAGATGTCCCTCAATTCCTTTTTCTCAATATTTGAACATGTCTTAATTGCACTGGACTGTATATTATCCCTCATTACTGTAAGCCGCCTTGGGTCCTTTGTAAAAATACTCTTACATAAATAAATACATGAATAATAAAATAGGTATCAAAAATACAGAGATCTTGAGGTTGGTAAGAAAGCCAATAGGTGTCAAATATTGTGATTATAGTGTCTTTGATGTCCAGGTTTTAGTAGAAGTTTGTGCCATCATAAATCAACAGTGGTAAAATGGCAATGGTAAAACAATAATATAGAGTATGTAACATGAACTCCCCTCCTCACAAGCTTTTCTTTGTAATCAGTTGCAATAGTGTGCCAATTTCCCCAGACAATGGATGGCCACAAGAGCAAAGCAGAATCTGTTTTAACTAGACATTTCTATGGTGGATCAATAAAATACTGTAGGTGGTTTTTTTAAAAAACAACAACAACAACTAGTAGAAGCATAATTTAATTGAGATGCCCCTCAAAAAAAGAGACTGCATAGCTATAGTTTTGTATAATCTCCGATTGATCCAGAAATGCGTTCAGACATGGGTCCAATCCATCAACACTTGAAGATCATAATTTGAAGAGGAAACCCCACTGTAATCGATGGAGATTGAAGACACTTAATTCACCACTCATCTTTGTAATTGTTAATGTATTAAGCACTGCTCTACCAGGCATGCCAAATTGCATGTTTGTTGAGCTGTTAAATTGTGATCTTAATGGGTCAATAACCAGTGCCCAGCCACTTCATAAACATGCCTAGTGATGCCTTTCTCTCTTCACAGATGGTCCCAATTAAAGAGATTTCCTTCAGAGACTTCTTGTGCTTGAAGTTTTTATAATTTAAAAAGTAGAGATTTGCTTGGACAGTGGATTTGCTTGCTGATATTATAGAGCATGGCTGCAGTTCAAATTCATGCAGCAACATTTTCGATCTAGATAAACAGTTTTCCGAAGGGTGCAGTATCCTGGCAATTAGCAGTGTGTGTATGCATGTACAAACCATGCACAAGATAAAGCTGAGTCTGCTATTTGTTGAAAGTTTTTAATGGTCAAGGCCCAAGGCATTTGCTAATAACCTCTGAAGAAGACATAGTAGTAGAAGATTCTCTAAGGCAGTGGTGGCAAACCTTCAGCACTTCAGATGTTTTGGGTCATGACTCCCACAGTCCTTTGTCATTGGCAATCTAGGCTTCGAATTCTGGGAGTTGTGGTCCAAAACACCTGGAGTGACGAAGGTTTTGCCACCACTGCTCTAAGGGCTGTCCCAAATCAGCACAGGATTTAACCAGGGATGGGTTTTAGAAGTTAGGTATTGTAGTCACATGCTTTGGAGTCCTGCCACCTATGGAGAGAGAGAGCAATCTTCTTCTCTGAAAGTCCATGGAAAAATTTCTAATGGTTTCAGTCCAAACTTCGCCCCTCCATATGTTTTGGACAACTCTCAGAATTCTAAGCTTAGAGTGCCAATGACAAAGAACTGTGGGAGCTGTGGTCCAAAACATCTGGAGGGTCGAAGTTTGGACATGCCTGGTGTAAGTCCAAAGAAAACAAATGTTCATTGGGCACAGGGCAATTCAGAAGTGTCTGCTGGTTTACAATGGAATAAAGCTGCTCCAGCTAGTTTGGTTTTTGATTTGGTGCTGGATCAATGTGGAAATTTCAATATCTGGAACCAAACTAGTAGCAAAGAATGCTTTCCTTTGGCCTACAGGCTGCATAAATACCATTGGTTTCTCTGCACTGACTTTAAAAAAACAAACCCAAATATTCAAATTAGTCTCATTGACCACACTTATTTTGCTTCGTCCCCATTGAGTGTTGTCTGGCACTTGTGGGCAAATATAGAAAATGGCCACCAGTCCCACTGAGATTGCCTGCCTCTGATTTAAGCAACGGAACTCAGGGATAGTGGCTTATCTATTCTAAAGAAGACAAGTGTTCAGCAAATGGGGAACAACTTGGTTGCAGCTGTAAATTTGAAAGGACATGTACATTTTAAAGCAGAGAAGGGGAGCCTCCACCTTCTAATCAGACTTACAGAGGTCCCCCAGCCAGTGCCAAGGATAACTAGGAATCCTCGACTCAAGCCTTACCCAGTCATGTCAAGAGATTCCATCCTACCTACTGCTGGCCAAGAGACCTGATGAAAAGGTATTGCCGTTGTATTGCTGATTGGCAATACTACCTGAGATTCTTCCTTGTGCTACTTGCTTGCCTTCCTGGGAACCCAAGGAGTATGTGTGGGAATCTCAAGTCTTACCTGGAATCCCTGACTGGAGATAGCAGTGGATAGATATGATCAGTGGGTTCTCTTTCCACTTTTCCTTTTTCTGCATCCATGGACCGAATGGAGAACCCGTGCCCCTAAGCAGGGTCGGCGCTAGGTTCTTTTGCGCCCTAGGCAAGGGGCGGTGGGGTGGGTGGGGTGGCGGGCAGGGGGGCGGGGCGGCGGATGATGGGGGACGGCGAGGGGCACAGAGGGGCAGACGGCGACGGGCACGGGGGCGGACGGTGATGGGCGTGAGGGGTGGCTGGCAGATGGCGACGGGCAGGGGGTGACGGGCGGTGGCGGGACGGACGGAGGGGGCCAGCAGAGGGGGGCAGTGGGGGTGCGGCAGGCTGGCCAGCACCCCCTCTCCATTTTGGCGCCCTAGGCAACTGCCTAGTTCATCTTAGTGGACGCGCCGGCCCTGCCCCTAAGCCCCTTTTTCGTGTGCTCCATGTCAAAATGTCCTGAGCATTAACTCTGTGGGAACAGCAATACAGATTAAGCCTTTCTCTTGGGGTACCAGTGGGTTCTGCACGTGAGCATTATGACGACTTAATGCGGACAAGGAATGGTGCTCTGGGCTGTTCTGGTCGCTTGTTTTCAGGTTGATTATAAGGGTGAGGCAAGGAATGTTTTCTGTGATGTCATCTTGGCATTTCTTCTGCCACTCTGTGTCGATTAGTGCCTTTCATGCATGGCTGACGACGTGGGAGCATTGTTATTGAGCAGCAACGCTATTGGTCGGTTGGACTCTTTAACAGCCAAGAACTTTGTGGGAGTAGCTCTCAGAGTGATGCTTTCTTTTGCTCTGTTACTCTTTGAACATTGTGCCCCGAAGTCACAGTGCTTCTCAACTAGCTTTTACTAGAACAGGGGTTTAATTATAATTCTGTGTGATTATTTAGCTGTGTGTGTAATAGTATATTTTACAAGTATTTGTTCTGTAAAACAACCCACAGTGATCAGATAGCTGGGTGAATTGGGGAACTTAAGCCTGGGGACTTATTTTCCCACTGTTTCAGTTCTGTTTACCTAGAAAATCCTGGAAAGGGTAAATGAAAGTCAGAATTGACTTGATGGTGTTGTTGGTGGTGATGGCAACAATGACAATATCGAACAAAACTGTAGTCTGACATTATCCCACCATGGCATAGTGTGGTAGGGTAAGAACCGAGTGGAAAATTTCACCATGAGTAGCCATGCGTCTGCCTGCACTTCATTAGATTCTAATGAAAAACAGAAGCCTGGGAATGTGTTGAGAAACTGAACAGTAAAGCATCCTACCAACAAACCCTTTTGTTCCTGTCTCGTAACAATTGCTTCCTATTTTCCTCTTGACTACCGTCTCCCAGACATTGGGTTCAGACAACCGCACGATGCTTCTCCTTTGGACTTAATGTAAAATAATGAGGATGACTAGTATGTTTTCAGAGAAAGTGCTTGAGCACTCCCTGGGCAGCTGATAATATAATTATGCCAGGAACTTGGATAACAGATGTTTATGAATTAGTTTCCTCTATTACATACAGTATGTAAATTTGATTTGATGTTTCTGTTTTCCTGGAAGATGGAATGTACTATTGTATGTGTATCTTCTTGATGTATCTCCTTGACTTTTGTAGCTTTTCACAGTTGAAAGAGGCTGTAGCTTGTTTATTTCCATTTTCACAGTTCATCTGTACATCTGTACTTCCCAAGTGAGTTGAAAGAGTAGGGACCTAGGGCCTGGCCAGGTTGGGGAATTTGGAGCAGTCTGGTTTGCACTTGAAAGGTTCTTATCTGCAGTGCAATCTAAGAATATAACAACGTAAGAACATAAGAGCCATGCTGGATCAGGCCAAAGGCCGATCTAGTCCAGCTTCCTGTATCTCACAGTGGCCCCACTAAATGTGTCTGGGAGCGCACAAGACTAGATATCTGTCTTCTGATACCACTCCCCTGAATCTGGCCCTTGAAGTACCCTGGTTTTAAGCCTGGAGATTACATGTCTCCATCATGGTTTGTAACCTGTGATGGACTTTTCCTCCAGGAATCTCTCCAATCCCCTTTTGAAGTCATCCAGGCCAGGGAGTTTGACAGACTAACAACACAATGGTTAAAAAAATATTTTCTTTTGTCTGTTCTCGCTCTCCCAGCCTTCAATTTTAGTGGATGTCCCTTGTATTTTGTGAGCGGGAAAAGAGTGTCCCTCTATCCACTTTACTGATACCCTGCATTATTTTGTACGTCTCAACCATAACCCCCTCAGGTGCCTTTTTTTCCAGACTAAGGAGCCCCAAATGCTGTAGCCTTTCATCATAAGGGAGGTCCCCCAGCCCAGTAATCATTTTAGCCACTCTCTTCTGGACCTTTTCCAGTTCTACTATGTCTTTTTTGAGATGCGGTGACCAGAACTGTACCCAATACTCCAGGTGTGGCCTTACTATTGTTTTGTACAATGGCATTATAATGTTGGCTGTTTTATTTTCAATCTCCTTTTTGATTATCCCTAGCATGGAATTGGCCTTCTTCACCACTGACACACACTGGGTAGACACCATCATTGAGCTGACCACCAGCACACCAAGATTTCTTTCCTAATCTGTCATGGATAGCTCAGAGTCTATGAGTTGATAGATAAAGTTTGGATTTTTTGCCCCAATAATGCATTGCTTTACATTTTCCTACATTGAAACACATTTGCCATTTTGCAGCCGATTCTCCCAGTTTGGAGAGATCCTTCTGGACCTCTTCACAATCTTCTCTGGTTTTTACCACCAGGAAGAGTTCTGCTTATCCCTGTCTCCAGATCATTTATGAACAGATTGAAAAGCATCGGTCCCAGGATAGATCCCTTCACCTCTGGCATCCCCTGGAATTGTAATGTTAATGATCTAGAAATGTCTCATTCTGCCACTACAATATCTGGTGTGTTAAATTCAAAGTGTCTATTGACTTGGATCTGGAAATCCCACAAGATCTTGACTTTGTCATTTTCTGACATCTTATCCACCAGATGTTCCCATGGAATTTTGGAGGCTGGCAAGTTATATTTCCCCCCCTCCCATAATGACCAGTGCACTAATTTTACCACTCTATTATGTATAATTTTGTAATCTGTTTGTGCAATGTTTGGACATTCACGGATGAAGTGTGACACAGTTTCATATTTTTCTTGGCAATCAACATTGGCTGTTGCCACTAGTTCCTTGAAACTTAGCTTTTACCACATGGGTTGGGAGTGCTTGTTCCTGTGCAGCAAATGTATTATTATTATTATTATTATTATTATTATTATTATTATTATTATTATTATTATTATTATTAGTAGTAGTAGTAGTAGTAGTAGTAGTAGTAGTAGTAGTAGTAGTAGTAGTCGTTGTCGTTGTCGTTGTCGTCGTCGTATTTAAAACTTTTAACTTACAACACGGTCAACAATTAGTTCTCTGGAGAGGAGAGGATTTCTTCCCTGAACATGTTTTGTCGAGCCCTGGATGTTCCGCTGCTGATTCATAGGTCCATTTGCTGCTTTGGATTAACTGTCAGCGGTTGTAATTCAGACAGTAAATTTGGTGCAAGGCTATCCAGCTGCTAGTCCTTAGCTCAGGAGTGGGAGATTGCTAACAGGGAGGAAGAAAACGTTTTGGCATAATGTGAGAGGCAAGGGTGGGAGAGTGACTGAGGTAAAGTGAGGGTCATTTGGTTGTTCTGGAAATAAGCTTAAGCCACCTTCCATTAAGAAGATATATAGAGGTGTTTGCTTTGTTGTTTGTGTAAGAGGAGTTTCTTTTGAAAGCACCTGTACCCTACACAAAAAGGGTGTGTGTGAACACAAAATTGGCTTTGTTCAGTGCTTATTTCTAGTATCTTGTTTCTCCATAGAGGTCCTTGATAGAAATCTGCCATGCCTTTGTTCAGTAACAAAAGTCATTGGTCCCTTCTCACCTGATTTGACCTTCCAGAATTGTACTTCTTAGATACTACTCCACTAAGGCTTGCATCTGTTTAAAATTTCTGCAAGAATTTTGGCATGTTCCAGGTGCTATAAATTTCAATTCCAATGCTCTGTTCCCAGGTGCTATAAATTTCCATTCCAATGCCCTGTTCCCAGTGCATAACATATGTCCCCTCCGCCTGCTTTTCTAGCTGACATCTCCCAGTTTTAAAATTGCAACAACTTTTATGTCACACACTTTTGTGCAACTGCATGCAACCGTTCTCCAAGACAACTGTATTCATCCTGACACTGCCCTGATATTGCAGGTGGTTTGTGCGGCTTTCAGTTCTTAAGCAGCATGTTATGCATTTTGTATAACATGAAAAACAAATGGGATGGCAGTATATTAAGGACATTTTATCGAAAGTGCCTTGCTGGGGATTGGGATCAAGTGTTAAGGAGAGAAGGGTATGGAGTGCAATTCATGTTGACCAACTTTCCCTTATGGCTGCATTTTCACCCTTCAGAAAAAAGTACTTACTGCCCAGAGCAGTAGCAAGAGAGATCGCAAACGGTGAGGCCAGGAGGTAATCCACAGCTCCACATGCATTGGTCTTCCATTTGGCAAATATGGGAACAGAGAGTTAAAAGAGTTAAGAATAAAATCAAGCAGGAAATGACATAAAATGCAGATGCTTTTCAGTATCATTTTTATGTGTTCAGTGTACGCACACAATCGCCAGCCTGCAGCATCTTCACTCCTTCTTTTCTAGGACAAACTTGGCCGCAGGGATGAAGAGCTTATTCCAGGGATCAGTACCTCGTCCCTTTTAAGTAAGCCTTTAACCTTGGATGGTTGAGGTTTGACCAACCTCCTCATCTCCGTTCTGTATTCTCAAAGTGAAAATTTCACCATTCACTTTAGGTATCAGGGAAAAAAGAGCTAAATTTTGACCAAAAATGTATGGTGAAATTTTGGGACCTGGCAATGCTAGCTTTGAATCCATGTGTGTATTTGTGCTGTCTATTGTAAGTTACTAATAGCTCATTGTTCTTCAAATGAAGTCAAGAATGCAATTTATAAATAAGACATAAACTAGCATAGCGCTTGTTTGGCTCGGGTAGGTTCATCTTGCATTGGGCTTTTTGGTTCCAAGGGTGTGGCCATACCAGTGTTTCCATCTGTGTTTGAGTTATAAACCCAAATATGCTTAAGAAGGAGCATGCCTTATTCAAGGCAGCAGATTTTGTGTCAGAGAAAACATAGATAGGATTGCAGTGGGAATTTCATTTCACTTTCTCCCTACTTTTTGTGCTTCCAGGTTTAGCAGAATTATGGGATGGGGCTTGACTTCTGACTCTCCCTACACACATGGTCGTGTTATTATACTCCAGCTCCCATAAGCTGTAGACAGTGGTCATGAATGATGGCCGCTGTAGTCCAACAACGCTTGAAAGAAAAATAATACCAAAATTGTCAGATGGTGGCCCCACACCCAATACAATCCACCTTCACCACATCTGATGTTGAGGGAGAACATTGCTAAGGAACAGTGGCTTCTGTGATCACGAGGCTGACTTTTATTTATTTATTTATTTATTTATTTATTTATTTATTTATTTATTTATTTATTTATTTATTTATATACCACCCATCTTCCAAGGGAACTTTGGGTGGTTAACAATCAGGAGCAATTAAAGAAAAAACAACAACAACATAATTAGGAAAAAAAGATGTATATAAAATAAGCTGACTATTCTAAGCCAATAAACCGAATAAAATAAAATTAAATAAAATTAAATACTCAGCAAGATGGCGGAGTAGAATAAGGGGAAAAAAGAATTAAATTAAAATTAAAATTAGAGGTCGCCAAATCCCCCATGAAAAAGCCAAGTCTTCAAATGGTCTTGTGAAAATGTGAGAAATTTGCATAGTATTTCATCTTTGCTAGGGCATGAAGCAGAGATACCTGCCCACAACAAGCATGTTGTATCTTTATCTAGTGTTTTTCTTTTTAAAAAAATTGTGTGTGGAGGAGAAGGGAGAACTTTTGGCAAATTATTTTTGTGAGGTGTCCTAAAAAGCCATTCTTGATCACCTGGAATGCATGTTTAACAAGGTAAAAGCAAAGTGTTCTGTTTATAGCTATAGGTAACTATACTTTTATACAGTGAAGGGACTCATTGTAAAAGAAGGGAGGTACTGTATTGCTGAGTGGGATGTTATTCAGACTGGCAATGATACTTTTCTTTTTAATTAGGGAGACATGTTCAGTCACATTAAATGGAAAATTGAACACGAACAATGGCTAGAGCCCTCCTGCGGATCTGTGACAGCATAAGGGCAATTGTCTGAACAGTGGCAACGAATGGCAGCTAATTAACAGACATGCTGCTTGCATGTCTGATTGTGTACCGCCATGTGACTTGACATAAGGAGTGACCTGTTCATAAAGGATGATGTGCACTTGCAAGTTATGCAATTACACTGATACTGGCCTAAATTCCCAATAAGGATCTAATCACTAGGTCAGAGATTGTGGGATGAAGGGCAGGTAGTGCCATCGCTTGGTGATTTTCTTTTTCTTTTCTTTTTTTGCAGCAGATTTCACCCAAGCTTTACATGGTGGAGGAGCTTTGTGTTGGCCATAGGTTTTGCTGGCCAGGGTCCTTAGATTGTAACATGCCCCTTTCTCTCCAAAATATAGTCTTACTGTATCATATCTTGAAAAAAGGATTGAGCAGTTGGGTTCGCCAGGTCAGCCACATCAGATTCTCTGGCCTTTCAAAGTCAGGAAGAGGATGTAGGCCCATGTGATAGCAGAGAGGAAGGGCAGGCAAGGGTGGGGTGGGTGGACAGGGGGCAGAAATGCTGTGGGACCAGTGGGTTGTGGGGACAGGCAGCGGGATGATCAAATTAAATGGACCTGAACTGGGATAAAGCTTGACTAATGAGGCCACATGTCAACTCAGAGCAAGGGCAGAACCCTTTTTTGGTGGCTGGGCAGGTGGCACAGTATACCTATCCAGTGTAAGGCTGCCATCTTTTCTGTGAGGATTTTCATCCCAAAGAGCGTTACCTACTGCACACATGGGATGTAGGGAGTGTTCCCTGGTACTCTACTGCTCCTAAAGTTTATGGAAGGTTCATTTATGGTGCTGGGCTGTATTTCCTCTTCTGCTCCAAATGGCATAATGATGATGTGGGGACTTTTCCCTTAGAAATCTGCCAGGAGATGCATTAATACGGGAGGCATTAGGAAAGCTTTTATCAATGCCAGCAGGGAGATCAATGCCTACACATGCTTAAGGTGTAGGTCTAGACATCTGAAGTTCCAGAATGAATACGATAGCTTTTATAGAACAACACAAAGCAAAGTAAAGTGGTCTGCTTATATATCACCCCATACCACTTCAAGTAGTCTCTGGGTGGTTTACAGTTTTTTAATTATAGTATGCAGGTTACACATTGCCCCCCCCTCCCAGCAAGCTGGGTACTCATTTTACCAACCTCGGAAGGATGGAAGGCTGAGTCAACCATGAGCCTGCTACCGGGGACTGAACCCCAGGTCGTGAGCAGTTTTACCTGCAGTACAGGCATTTAACAACTGCACCATGAGGCAGTAATTAAATAAGTCATTAAATCTTGATACACTATTCCTATCAAGTTTTCTCCCTTACATAATTTTCTTTGAAGTACATTTACTTACAGGATGTTTCTCCAATTGTAAGCATTTCCTTTCTGCATCTGGCCTGTCTAAAATGATGGAGAGAGTTTAGTTGTGTCCTTAGCTTGTTTATTCAAGGGATAGGACCCCAGTGTTAATTATTTTCTGTGGCTTCTTTGCTGCTGCAAGAATTCCAGGCTGTTTCCCATGATACATTTAGGTAGCTACTGTATACTTAAAAGAAAGCACATTGGCTATTTTAATATCGTACATTGATACCGTTGCTAATTTCCAGTTCATATGGTTAAGTTTCAAAAGTTACAATGAGGAGGAATCTCCTTGGTGAGACCAAATGCATGCCTGGCTCTCTAACCCTCTCCTCTCTTTTTGTTATTAGTAAATGCAACATATGTACACAGACACTTTTGTGACTGAACCAGAGAGCTCTCATCCCAGCCAGTGTTGGCTGCAGACAGATACCCAGGCTTTAAAGCCACTGCAAAAATAAATGGTATTCCTCCTTCTTCTCTGTTCACCCTCCAGTTCGTTTCCCTGTCTGGAGGTCTTCAGAACCCTAGTGCAGTGTTGATGAACCTATGGCACGGATGCCAAAGGTGGCACTCGGAGCCCTTTCTGTGGGCACCCGACATCGTCCCTTCACAGGCACCTGTATTCAAGTTAAATTGCTGTATTTGCACTTGGTGAAAAAATAGTGGCTTTTGAATCTAAAAGGTTTGCCATCACTGCCCTAGTGATTGCCTGAGACTATCCAGTGCCCTTAGATCTGCAACCCTTATGAGATGATGTTCTAGGCAGGATAGCCATGAAATCTCTTTAGCTACAGTTAAGCAACACAGCATCAAATGTGACCTTCAAGGTCGTACTGTAGTTGTTAGTTGGCAATTGGCCTAAGAGACGGATGTATCATCTACTACACGTATCTAATTTATGGAGATAGCACGTTTCCTTTATCATAGCTTTTACATTTTTGAGGCAAAGAACAAGCATGCAAAACCCAAGCTGACTGGGTGAAAGAATCTTACTTTAATGCAAGTCAGAGGTTAGAAGTCACAAGTTGCAAGTAAGATCATTACCTGTAAATGTGTTGCTCTCTTTCTTTTGTGCGATGAGGGCACAATGAAGCTCTGTTTAGAAAGCAACCAGCAAGTGGGTATTTTTGGAGACATTTCAGCAATATGTCTTCATGTTTATACCATTCTTTACTCAATTCCAAGGTTCCCTTTCAAAAGAAATGATAAAAAATTAAAGAATGTAACAAGTAACCTAACTTAATTTCAACACAGCAACAAAAGATAAATGCCTGTACTGCAGCCAAAACTGTGCTCACGGCCTGGGGTTCAATCCCATGTTGCTGCTTCAGAGACTACTTGAAGTGGTATGGGGGTGGTATATAATTTATTTATTTATTTATTAAATTTATATACCACTCCATCTAGCTGCACGGCTACTCTGGGTGGTTTACAAAGTTGCACAAATATCAATCAAGACACACAATAAATAAACAATCCAATAATAAAAATATAATAAGAAATAAAACAATATCTATCTGAGCAGAAAAATCAGAAAAATTAAAAGTAAATTTTATTAAAAATTAAATTTTAAATTTTAAATTGTATTTTTTAAATTTTAATTTTTAAAATCAGAAAAATTAGAAGTATTGCTGCAAGCCACTCAATATAAGCAGAACACTTGCTTTTAAAAGGAATTTTCAAGATGTTGAGGCTGGTACATTTGAACACAGCAGGGTAGCTTAGACCAGTGTTTTTCAACCACTGTTCCGCGGCACACTAGTGTGCCGCGAGATGTTGCCTGGTGTGCCGTTGGAAAAATTGAAAAATTCGAAAGATTTTTAAAAAATGTCGAATTGTCGCCCACTAGGCGGGCGCTGGACTGTGTCCTGGGTATGAAGGAGTGGGGTTTTTGACCCCACCCTCGGCCAGCAGGGGCGCCTTGGCGCTCTCAGGGGACACCCTCCACTTTTCTGATGTCCGGGCTGTGATTGGTCAAGACTCCAGCCTGGACCTATCACAGAAGACATCATCTTCCGACTTCCTTCCCGCCCGAGCACAGTGTGCAGCAGCGGAGAGAAGAAGACGTCTGGAACCGATGCAGGAGGAGATGGACGGAGACCAGGACTCTAATGGTGGTGTGCCTCGTGATTTTTTTCATGAAACAAGTGTGCCTTTGCCCAAAAAAGGTTGAAAAACACTGGCTTAGACTGAGGATGCAGGACAGGGACCTTTTCTGTCCTCAAAAAGCTTACCGTTGCTGTGCAGTCTCTGCAAATATACTGCTTGGTTGATCTGTTGGATAGCCCAGTGGTTGAGGTTTCTAGCTGCAGAACCAGAGGTTGGGAGTTTGATCCCCCCCACTGTGGCTCTTTGATAAGAGTAGACTTGATGATCCATGGAGTCCCTTCCAGCTCTGCAGTTCTGAGATTATTATTATTTATTTGGTTTAGCTGTATATGCAGCAAAGCACATGGAATATTTTAAAGTTGCATTTGTTCCAAGAATGGTGATGTCATTGCTCATCAAACAGATTGCAGGACACTTGACAGGTATTAAAAGCACCTAGAAGGCAACGGTGACTGTTCGTTGAGAATGCAAGTGTGCTGCCAGAAACTGGCATTCGAGGTGTGTGTGTGTGTGTGTGTTGTGTCGTTTCAGTCATGACCAACCCTTCGTGACCCCATGTCCATGGAGTTTTCTTGGCAGGAATACTGGAGTGGTTTGCCAGTTCCTACTCCAGGCGCCTACAGTGCCTGGTATTCCCTGGTGGTCACCCATCCAAGTACTAACCAGGGCCGACGCTGCTTAGCTTCTGAAATCAGGGAAGATCGGATGTGCTTAGGGCATCTAGGCAGCTAGGCATTCGAGGTAGCCCATAATTAGTAATGAAAGTCCATGAATCTTGCAAAGAAGTGATCGGTGCAGTCTTTCCGTGTTTGTGCAATCTATCCTCGAAAGAATCCTGTGCTGAAGTCTTGAATATCAAGTGAAAAGCAAAAATCAAGTTAATCTGCCTAATCCTAGAAAGGGGAGTAGGTCCTGCTGTGATCCTCAAGTCACCCTCTTCCAGTCGTTTGTTTCTGGCAAAGACCTTGAATACAGTACAAAATATTACAAAGTGCTTAAGGGTATAATCCTGTTAACCATAATGGGGTCGTGTGTGGTGTTGGGGGGGGGGACTCTGTTGAATTTAGTAGGATTTGTGTAGGAACGTATATGTACAGGAGTGTGCTGTTAGATAACCGGAGAGATGTGATGGCCACCTGAGAAATGTGGGCCTCGTTCTCTATCCTAGACCTGCTAGTCATGCTTAGAGCCAATTGTTTTGGTTTTTCTTGGGGGCGGAGTGGTGGTGGTGGTGGTGGACAGTGCAATGAGAACCTGCAGAATCCATGCCACAGGGAATGGCAGCATAATCATTCCATCCCGGAGGGCTTCTTTGCACATTGCTTTCTACGGCTTTTTACTTGGAAATACTTTTCAGAAGAGGCGATGAACGACATGAGCTTGCAAACACCTCTTATTATTTATTTATTTTGAAATTTTTTTTACCCACCTTTCTTCTTGGAAAAAGGACCCAAGGCAGCTTACAATAATGAGGGGCAATAGGCAGCCCAGAACATTTAAGACATATTCAAGTTAAGAACAGGTAATTAGAAGAGACATCTCTTAACGTTAAAAGGTAATCACTCTCGGGGTGCAGTCATTGGGAAAGTGGAGTTGGCTGCAGGGCTTTGATGGGGCTGCTCTGAACATTTGCAGAGACATTATTTGTGTCAATGCTGGAATTTTCAAGAGACGGACGAAGATTTTCAAAAAACCCTCTCCCTTGTCCATCATTCCCCCCCCTGCATTGTTAATGCACACTGCTGTTCATCATAATGAACTACAGATGAGGTTCACATTCCCACAAAATAATTTTAGCTTTTAAAAGAATATCAGAATAGTATAAGTGACACAGGAAAAGATTCAAATGAACACCTCAGTGCAGACCAGGTCCTTAAAAAAAAAACCCATATGCCAAGCTGGCTTTATAGCAACACTTGTCACTCTCCCACAGTATCTCTGGAGGCCTCATGTCATCCCTGAACTTCTCCTTGCAGGCACTGATGAAATTTAAGGGCCATGCATTTACCAGAAATGAAGCAGAATTTTGAAAAGTTCGATGGTTTTGGACTACAGAGTATACTCTGACAAGCATATAAAAAAGGAAGCTTGACAACTCCGATAGGTGGTTGACAGTGCACAGTGTGGTCAAACATGATACTCCTATGCTAATAATAATCAGTGTATACAAAGAAGAATAAGGACCTGGGTGTGTATGTTCCTCAGAGTAAATTGCAAATTGTATATTTTTTACCTCTACCCCAGTACTTCGAGGACAGGTCAGCAATTATATGGTGCTAAGCCAACAGTAGACATTGGTTGAAGTCCTTTCTGTGTGGAAACAAATGAGTAATCGAGTGTGCACTCCACAGTATACTTGTGGAACCCAGAGATCATATACCATCATTTCTAAAAATCTTGCTTCTCATGTGCCCATTCAGCTTGACATTGCAATTTTTTTTGCATACGATTGCTGGTTTCTTCTGTTCTAGTCTGTCTGTCCTTGGAAAACAAGGGCCTGAATCCTGTTGGTGCTTGTGCAAGGTTTCTGCAGTAATTGTGGCTAATTAACAAGAAGTGATGTTGCATCTTAGTTGTGCAATCCAGTGCATTATCAATCATATGATCAAGAAGTGCCCTGGCACATCATTAGTTAGCTTCAATTAGCATGCAGACATGATAGGAACACCGCTAGGATTTCTCGCTACTGTTTTGCATGATGGGGTGGTTTCCATGTACTGTACTTTTCTGTGTCTTTGTTGGACTGCAGTCTGTTTTACCTCTTTGCTTGTGTTTTGCTTTTTTTTGGGGGGGGGTTACAACTACCCTCTATTGCTGTAAGCCAGGGGTGTCCAAACTTTTTGCAAGGAGGGCCAGATTTGTTGAGGTGAAAATGTGTGTGGGCCAACCATTCAGCCACTTTTGGCCCCTGGGCCGGACATTGGACAAGTCTCTATAACATGCAAGGATTTGGGGAAGAAGCTGCAGCAACGGAGCTGGGGGTGGGTAGGCTGGGCAGGTAGCTGGGGGGATGGAGGGAGGCAAGGAGGGCAGGTAAACCATAAAACTGCAAGCTGACATCTCCATCCGGTATGGGAACTGGCCAGCTGGTGGGGATGCATGCCAGGCTGAGCAGGTGGGGAGAACAGGCCACTACTCAAAATTTGAAAATGGGCCGCATTTGGCCCCCGGGCCTGACTTTGGGCATGTCTGCTGTAAGCCACTCAAGAATAATATGATGAGCATGGAGGTATGTAGCCATTTTGACTCTGGCTACATACCATCAAGATTTGACTGTGAAATATTGTCATTGAAGGGCAACAAAGACATTTCAGAGTAAAAGCTCTGATCTCCTTATGGGCATTTTGAGAAAAAGGGGCCAAGTCCCCATCCCAGGTTGTAGTGTATGGCTTGAACCTGCTATATATTTATTTGGAGTTATGCTAGGCAAAATATGCTATCAAGTTGCATGGGATTTATTCTATTCAATTTATGGAATATAGATATTATTATTACAGCTTTTAGTTGACAATCCCCTGAAGCTGCCCTTCATCATACCCCTTCTTCTTTTATAACAGAAAAAGCTCTTGGGCAGGCATGTAACAAACTGCCCTTTGAGTGTTTCCACACATACACCAGGATAGCCACATAACCAAAATGCTGCCTCATGTGATTCTTGTGAGAGAGGCCACAAATCATTACTTTATCTCTACTTCCCATTAACTAGTAGGGTATATTTTTGTGGAGATATGAAATTCACAATTACTTAATTCATGAATTATCAAACAAAATGCAGTATGTTTTTACAAGCCTCTGGCTTTGTTAAATTATGTTGTGCAGCTTTCTTGGGGGCTTTCCATAGATGAACTTTTGGATTCATTGAGTTCCATGACTTCTGCTCAGGAATGATGGTAATAAATTCAATCCAGCATTTCTGTGGTGTAAGAAGCCAGAATCTTTCCCCTTAACCCCAACCTCCATCTAATGGTTTGAGAGTATCTTCTCTTGCCTTTGCTTGGTAGGTAGCTAAAATAAGTTTATCCAGCACTGTTGGGTGTTTGGTAGAGAAAGGGAATTATAACTCAAGGCAGAGCCATAGGCTGCTTTCACTCGGTCACTAAAATCTGCAGCAAACTTGATCTGGATCACCCCCCTGGAGTGGTCACATGGTGGATGCCACAGATTGGATGTTCCCAAGATAGCCTTTTGAAAACCCACAACTGTTGTGATCTCATGACTGAGAATCACAGCAAAGACACCATAACGGGGTCGAAAATGTTTTGGGTCAGATTTTCCATATTCCCACGGACTCAAGAAAAGGTTTAAAATCTGCATTGGAACAGCGACAAGGATTTTACCACCTTGAGACCAGATACTTATGAAATGTGTTGGGTCGCGCTTAAGTGGGGTTGGCCGCACTTTTTTTTTTTAAAAGTCTGCTGCTCATGGGAAATGATTTGATGCTCCACATATGTGAGCACTTTGCAGCAGATTTTAGTGATCGTGTGAAAGCAGCCTATGTCTTGTGTTTGGAAGACCTTAGTTCAACTCCTGACACCTCTAGTTTAAAAAGGGTCTGGCAGTCGTTTGGAAGAAAGGGTTCTGCCAAAGATGCATGAAAGCCAAGACTGGTGGATCACATTAAATAGCCGTGCGAGATATTTTTAGGAAAGGGGAAAAAATAAGAAAACGGCGGTGATACCTTTTGTTTGACATGTCTGAATCCTAGCAAAAGCAACAGGAAAAAGTGCATGGAGCCGTCATTTATGTTGAAAACCCCAGTGTGTGTAGAGCCAGAGAATGTAGACATCTTCCAGATTTTCTGTGGTATATTTGCCCCCTTGTTGGAATACATGCATATTGGATATTTTGTACATGAGCTGGGTAGAAAATGCATCACCATGTGGACATCTGGGGGTGGGGGGAAGGTCATCCAGAAACAATGAAGGACTGTTTGTGGGTGGCCAGGAACCAATATCTGTAGGGAACCTTAAGAAATGATCTTTTTTTTTTAAAAAACTAAATTGCTTTTGTTTTCTGGAATTTTTAAAAATTATATTTAAGGAGACAGAGCTTAAAAAGGGGCTTCCCCCAACCCCATAGCACCTCTTCCAGAACCCAGCAGCCAGTATAGCCAGTGGCCAGGCTGGCTGGAGATGGTTTTCAGAGTTGCAAAATCTAAGCCTCCCAGTGTTGATTGCTGGAAGAGCTGGAATCTGCTAGAAGTCAAGAAACTCCCCACCTTGCTTGATCTCCATGTTAAGACCTTGTATTCCTTATGTTGCTAAAAGAAGAGGAGGACATAATAAACAAACAGTACTGGTCCAAAAAAAAATGTTGAAGATTTTCCAGAATAATTTGCAGTACCCTAACTGAACAGAAAGCCGATTTAGCAGCTGGACTTGAATTTTTTTGCTCCTTAAAAAACAAAAACAAAAATGTAAACACTTTTATAAATGTGTCAGCTTAATTTTATGCACTGTATAAAAGATCTGCATCCTGTAGCTTCATCTAGGCAGAAAGTGGCAAACTAAATTGTTGGAGGATAGAATTCAGTGCTTCACTGAGCTCAGTTTAAACATCATATCCTAAGCTTTAACTTGGAAAAAAAAGGCTTGAAATCATGAAGTACAGTTGTACAACTTACTTTTCCTTTACATTTTAAAAATTATTTTGGAATAAATTATTGCACGCTTTATCACCCTGTGCCAGGCTGCACATGTTGTAGAACGTGGCCCTCTGATTTGAAAGCAGCGGAAGATTACCTGGCAACCAAGTTCCTGGTTTTCATGGCAGCATAAAGTTGTTCAAAACAATGCTGTCCTCCCTTTGGCAAGAGAAGACAGTTGCATAATCAGAACAGGTCCCCCAGAAGACAGGCTTCACCATGATTATGCAATGTTGTTTGGCAAGGAGTTCGCAGCAGTCAACACCGGTTTTGGATTTATACCTACGAGTCCAATAGCAGTATATGCTGTAGGGCACCCTTCTAAAAATATGGTGCTTTTGGCAGTGTAAGACGGCAACCTCCATCATCCCATTCAGTGCCCACTTGCCAGAGGCACAGTGGGGAACTGAACTCACAATATCTGGCTCTGTAGCCTGATACCTAACCCAGTCAACTGTATATTACAATAGTAATATATATTACAATATAATAATAGATTATAATATTGAAAGCCTCACCCAGGATTCCCTGTGCCGCTATTACGGGGGCCGAGGGTTGAACGAACATGCCAAGGATCGAAAGAACGGAGAAAAACTTTAATTTGCTGCAGCAAAGGCACCCAGCCGAGTTGCAGTCGGATATAAAAACTTACACAGTCTTTATAGTAAAACATTCAACACCCCTTCTTTACAACGGAAAAAACAGGATACATCTTTTACAAAAGAACAAAAGAAACTTCAAAAGATACGGAGCGTGCACATTGTTATCGCCCCATTAGCACCCACTTATCACCCACTTGACAAAGAGAAACATACAGCGGACGCAATTAATCTTGTTCTTCAGCGCCCCCTGTCATTGCAATACTCGGAGCTGGCCGCTTGCTTTCCCTGGGAAGCGCTTTGACAGCTCCGTATCGATGTTTCGATACATGGAAGCTTGGCTATTTTGGGTAGGGGTCCCATTGTTCGGACAGCCTTCCCAGGATGGGTGTTTATCAGTTGGGTTTATGTCCTGTTTATCTCACAGGACGAGCTTGGGAAGGGGAAACAGTGTGGTGCTTTGTGCAATGGTTTTGTGGAGGGGAGAGGTGAATCAAGGGACAGCGAGAATTAATAAAGGAATAGAAAATACTGCCATTTTATCTACAATGACAGCTTATAAAATACAAGGTATATCGAATAATAATCCCTATCAATATAGTTGTAATATTGGCTATAGCTGTAATATTTTGTATTACAGCATATTGTAATATTTTACAAAAGGAGAACAACAATCTGCTAGTAAGCTGAAATTTTTAAAAAAGCAGTATAAATAATGTATCTGGGAGAAGAGCAAGAGATGCTAATAGAAAAGACAAAAATATAAGTTCCATGTGATGAGCACACCTTAGCTAAGAAGACCTTCTCTTTGGTCACCCGAGACCGATGTTCCATAGTATCTTAACAACTCATGTCTTTCATGTGTATCATTTATTATTTAATTAATTGTAGTGTTTATATACCATTTAATATCATATAAACTCTTACTATCAGAATATGCCTCTACATCTGCGTTCCACAAAACAGACTGCCTTTTCCTTATAGCTATGTCAGATTTTGGAATAGCACGTTTTCATATGTGGACCACCCTGGCTTTTAAGATCTTTGAGATGAGACCCTCATCTGGCCCACATAATCTGAGGCATATTTGGCAAGAATACAAGAGATGGTTTATACCAGTGGTTCCCAACCTGGAGGTTGGGACCCCTTTGTGTGTGTGTGTGTGGGGGGTGTCGAACGACCATTTCACAGGGGTCGCCATGAGCCAGTGAAGAAAAAGGCACAAAGGGCTTAGGTCTGGGGGAGGAGGGGGGGAAGGGGGAAGAGTGAGTTACAGTTTGATAAGTTGGAGGGGATGTCAGTCAATGGCACTGGAGGCTGCGATTGGCTGAGAGTCCCTGTAGAGGGAAGTTATGGCACCTGCGGCAGTGGCCTGCCAAAGGGGACTTGTGGCCTCTCTTCCAAGCAGGGCAAGGGGGTCACCACAACATAAGGAACCTATATTAAAGGGTCATGGCATTAGGAAGGTTAAGAACCACTGGTTTATACTGTATATATAAACATAAATTAAAAAGATATAGATCAATGATTTAGTGATAGATTTGGAAGTGTACTAGGCACTCATCATGACAGTCCCAAAAACCAGCCACCTTGTCTTAAGGAGAGTGCACAAATACAGGGAATTGGATCACTCTCTTCCAAGAAATAAGGAGCAGGTCTTTTGTATGGTTATTGGCTGCTAATTGCCTATTAAAGGTCAAACAGCCCTCAAAAACTCCTATTACAGCAGAAATAACTTGTAGATAATATACTGTTCTGTGGAAAACCCATTTCCCTCCCAGCTAGTGAGATGATTGCAGCTAAGGGCCTTTTTACACGACCCCTAAACTCCGCCACAAATGGCTCCCAGCTCCGGAGCTTAAAATTGTTTACCCACCAGCTCCGGAGTTTACTGAAAATTAAGTGCGACCACGCCCACCTAAGCGCGTCCCAGCACACTTTTCATGTACCTTCTCTCCGAGGGTGAAAAATCTTGATGCGGATGTGCCGGGCTCTCCTCGCTTCTTTTTGCTGTTGTTTTTTGCCTCCCGCCCCTTTAAGAGAAGGAATCACAATGATGGGGCGGCGTCCACCGGCACCGGAGGTAAGCCTGCATTCTTCTGTCCCTTTTTTCTCCCTCCCCTCACGCAGCCAGCAGCCAGGAAGTGCGGAGGGGTGGGGACGCAGGAAGAGTGACAAACCCCTAAGATCTCTTCTCCCAATTTAAGGGACCAGCGGATCTTAGGGGTCGTGTAAAAGCGCCCTAAGTTGAGAGAGAAGGAAATGGCAGGATAGTGGTAGGGAGAGAGCTAAACTAAGTAGTGGGTTTAATATGGGTGAGAAGCTGAATGGGGCTTTGCCGACTCTGAAGCTACCTGTTCTCTGAGATTTTAGGGCCGAAAGCTGATATTGGGGGTAGATCCTTGTGATTTCACAGGTAGAGATGTGAAGGCCTGAAAAAAACCCAGAAATATTTGGAAAAAAGTTTTTTTCTGTCTTCTTTTCCCTGAAGCCTTTTTGTTTTTTTTTCCAAAAAATTGGAAAAATTGAAAATAAAAATAAAAAATTATGGAATGTTTTATTTTAACATGATGAATAAAATATTTTAAGACAGGGTGTTCGAATATTTTCCAAATCATTTTTAAAATATATGTACATTATCAGATTATTCTAATTTCTCTGCACTGAGGACAAGCAAGTCTTAGGTTACAAACAGAACTCTCCAATGCAAGAACATGATGTATTTCTTCCTTTATGAGGTGCTGCTATTATCACAAGAAAAAGAAAAAGGTTTGACTTTTGTTTTTGCATGTGGATGGGTATGTTTCGTTCTCTTATGTCCTCTTCACTAGGCCTCAAAGTACTGGGAGAAAATTCAGAGCAACAAAAATACCCAGAAGGTATATACTTAATTAGATTAAATTAATTAACGTAATTTAAAAAGGTAAGAGTTTACATTTATATGATTCCAGAAAATCAAATCATTTCACTGCATTAGTTTATAAAAAGTAAATTCTGTTTGTAATAATTGTTTGGATACACTATATTTTAATATGCTAGATGTGATAATTTTATCCCAAGTCAAATTATCCATAGTCATATTTATGTTCCTAAAGGAACAAAATGACTTTCAAGCTGTAAAAGGGTGTGTGTGTTTATGTAGCACTTTTGTCACTTTCTCTGAAAATGTCCATACACACACACACCGGAAAAAAACAGGGGTTTTTTTCTGAGCTTCAAAATTTCCAGAAATTTTACATCTCTGGTCACAGGATGTAGCCATGTAACTCTTGTGTAACTGTTGCAAAATAATAAGTGTCTTTGTGTCTGTGCATGAGATAGTGAGACGGAAAATGTGAATTTCTTGCATTGCTACCTAAAAATATAATGCATGCAGCATTTATTTAAATATCTTGACACTGAGCCAGTGGTCTCTAACACTCATTGGGAGAAGATGGACCCCCACACATTAAAACCACCTCACATAGTAAAATCACACTTCTCTTCTTCAGCCCTGCTGACCTTGAGATTTGTCCTTCTCACTGGAGACTCGGGAAGCATAACAACTCTCTGAGACACAAACTGGCACTCTGAGACCTGGCAGCCCTGCAAACCCCCACCCCACCCCCTTCATGGAAACACTTTACACTGGCGTACCATGCAAGGGGTTGAGTGGAGAATGCCAAATATAATTAATGCATGAGGTGCTTCAGCCATGTGAAATCAGTGCTATGGGTTATTTGTTTGTAGTATCCAAAACATCGTTTTTAAGTTTGGTTCCCCATTGCAATTTCTTGATAGGGACTGGGCTCAGTGATTCATAAGGTTCCTTCTAGCTCTGAAGATCAAAAGTTGTTATTAAAGGGGATTTATGGAATTTAATATGCTTTTTCCTCATTTGCAGGAAGGTGTATTCCTAGGAAATCCTGCAGTGTCTGTTTTCTTCTTTCCAGAGATAGGCAAGATTGTTGGGTTGTGGACAGGCAACCTTACTAATCACGTACTGTACCTACTTTGGGTTTTATGCCCAAAGAGCTCAAAGTCTTGTTTCTCTGCCTTCCTTAATTAAGGTAACATCCCTTGCGGTAAATCTTTCCCCTTGCCTAGTTTTGTAACTCAAGAGGTTCATGCATACCACTTCCTGCTGAAGACGGTGGGCTAAGAAATAAGAAGCCCCGGGGAAAAGGGAATTTTGACTCACGGAATAAACCCAAACACACTTGCCTTCATTGACAGCGACCTTTTCTTAGCACAGTTATCACTTCCTGTTGACCTAAGGGGACCCGTAGCTGGTGTGTTGTGAGGTCTAAGCTGTGAACCGCATGAGGGGGAAATGAGGATTTGCTCTGTACACAATGAAAGGAAACCTTGTAACTAGCGGACCGAAATGCAAAGCTTTCCTAGCACATTAGCTCCTTGCTTTTCTTTCTTTCCCATCCTGTTTTTGCATTCCAGGTCCCTTCGCCAGGCTTAAGTTGGGTACTAATTCTTCTGGAAGCACTGAGAAGGTTCATGTTAAGACATTGGCCTTGTGTCAACGGGCTTGTTCTGCTGCCAGAACTTTTAGGATTGAAGGATTAAAAAAAATCTGCAAGCGCTCCCATGTAAAGCGGGCTTTTAGTTCTCTTACATGTTATGCAGGTCCTGTTTTCTGGTAAAATTTCCTGTGGACCTGCTCATGCATCATGCCAAGATGCAATCTTATGTTATGCTATGTTTTCCTGTTTTAACCACTACTTGTCCACTAGACTGCCAAAGAAAACTGCTTATTTAAAGCCCTCATTTATTTAAAGCTCCTATTTATTTAAAGCTCAGTCGACTAAGGCTTTGAATACTGTCGGGTGCAAAGTTGGCAGCTCGGCAGTTCGAATCCTGGGTGCCATGCATTGGAGCGAGCTCCCCCGCTGATAACCCCAGCTCCTGCCAACCTAGCAGTTCGAAAGCATGAAAAATGCAAGTAGATAAACAGGTAACTCCATAAAAAGCGGGAAGGTAAAACACTGTTTCCTTGCAGCCATGCCGGCCACGTGGCCATGGACTTGAACAACTCTGGCTCTTTGGCTTGAATACGGAGATGAGCACCACCCCTGGAGTTGGACACAACTAGGATGCATGTGCAGGGGGATGGAACCTTTAACTTTTTACTTCTCCTCAGTTCCTGTTGAAGGGATGAGAACCTAAGGCAACAACCCAACGACAAGCTATAGTACTGGGTTTAGATATGTCTGCAAAGATTCTCAGCCATCCAGGTGAGTTTATCTGGAAGTTGAGTCATGGCAACTGGATTTCTTTTTCTTGAGAGATAGAAATGTTTTGCTGCTCATCTAAACAGCTTCATCAGTCTGAAGAAAGCTAGTTGTGTGTCCTCTTGTCACCCTGGTCTGAAATAGGCTCATAAGATGCACAATGGCCTGAGTAGGCTTGTTATGTAGACAACAGTCTCAATAGCCTTAAGGTGAACAATGACTTAAAGGTGCTGAAACCCATAAAGTATGGGTCGTTAGCTATGACCTTCACGGTGAAGGCTTTTTTATTTGTCTGGATATTGTTGAAAGCACAGCCTGATAGGTAGCAGATTAGATTGTGAGGGGGGGTCAGTGCTCACATGAATGGCTTCCCTGAGCCCTCTCTCAAAGCAAGTCAAAGTTCATAAGCTGACAGCAAACCAGCAAACCACAGTTCTTGTGTGTGATTTACAACTTTCAGAGAATTGTCTGTGAATGCAGACAGGGTCTCTGAATATTGATTCTTCGTATGGTGTGCATCCTCTCAATTAACTGTTTGCACCAAGGCATTTGTTAATGCAGCATTGCATCTGGATAAGTCAAGTTGCCAGAGGAAAAGTTGCAGATCCTGCTTGTCTTGTTAACAGTTCCTGAAACTACTTGAAATGAGTGGCTAGAAAAAGGAATTTGCAACCCTGGTTGCTCATTTGTTCACCAGTACAAACATACTGTCCAGAGACTATATAAATTATTTTTATTATGTTAGAGAATCAGTGGTTGGAAAATTTTAGGAAGTATCCTGGGGCTAAAATGCGGGCTGTTTAAAAAGTGTCTAATTAATGCTAGGGTGTCCCACTTAAGAAGGCGGAAACAAATTTTGGTCAACCACTGTATTCTTTCTAAGTGGAGTATTATTTATTTCATTTGGCTGCTCCGTGGGGGCCCTGGAGCCATTGTGAAGAGTAAAAACACAAAAATGCAATTTGAAAAGTACAGTGTGTAAATGAGATAACTAAATCTCAAAAAGAGCAGAATCTAAAGGCATAAAAGAACTGACTGAGCCACCATGCTGTGAAGTTAAAGCATATTAAAAGCACAGTGGAATAAAAATGCCTTTGTAAGTCTGCTAAAACTTAAGAAAAAGGAGGAGCCAACTAATCTTCTTTGGGGACTAAAGAAGGTCTGCAGTTTTGGTGCCACCACCAAGGGGCCCTCTGCTGGTCCCTCCAAGTGTATCACAGAGCAGGGCTGCAGGTGCTGCATTTAGTACATGAAGTTCATGAGGGAAGAGATGACCTGGTCCCGAGACATGCAGAGTTTCCTTGGGTGGCTCATGGTCCATGTGTGTGTGTGTGTGTGTGTGTGTGTGTGTCCCTGCTTGAACCATCATCCATTTAAGGTGCAATTATCTGAAAGGTAAAAACTGGATACCACTTTTGACCATTGTATTTTGCACCAATCCAGGGGTCAAACTAGACAGGAACACGTACTCCTTCTCTAATGAGCTGGTTTTTCACAAATGGTTTTCCTCTGAGATACCTGCATCCGCAATCAGACTTGCAAGTGAAGGCCGTGTAAATCTCCAACAGCCTCTTAAAAAATAAACCATGCTAAATGCAAAATATAAATGTGTGTCTTTCACTGATTGAGGGAGCTCTTTCCTTTAAAAATGTGGCATGTTTGTTTTGACCACAAGTATTGAACTTCTGTACATGGACATGGGGTCACAAAGAGTCATTCACGACTGTAATGACACAACAACAACTACTTTGTTATGGTATTAATCTGACATGTGAAGATTTGGTTTTCAAAATGTCATTGTAAATGAAACCATTTTGGGACTTCTTACATCCGTTAATGATTATCTTTAAGCACTTCTGTGTTGGTAAATTTAGCAGACTTAATAATTTACAATAAAATAGCCCGTTTTTAAAATAAATAAAACAAAAACCCCAAAATGATAGGATTGTGGATTATGCATTCTTCTCCTGCCCCCTTAATGCTCTCTTGAACATAATGCTCTGTAAGAAGAGGTATTTTAGTAATTACTCATATTTTTAAAAGTGCTCTGCGTATTAGAAATGCACTGGAAAGATTATGTCATGTCTACCTCTCCCCTCCTTTTTGTCAGCGAGGAAAAGACTTTATATCTCTCTCTCTCTCTCTCTCTCTCTCTCTCTCTTTTTAATGGAATGGAAAGGAAAAATACCAGGATGGAGGAAGAAGGTTTTAAAGTTGTAGTTATGGTGATGTAATCAGCACTCTGCAATAAGATGGTGATGGGCACCACCAGTTTGTAGAGATACTGACAGACTGCCATTTGCAGTTTCTGTCCTCACTGACCATCCTGACTAAAGCTGATGGGATGTGTTGATAGACTGTTCCAATAGAACACTCTTCAAGCCAGGGGTCGCACACAAGTCTGTAGCAGCAAGAACAAGTACCCTCTGGGGGCAGGGGGTGGGGAAAAAATGTCCCTGTAGTTCCATCTTGCTGTTTGACTTGTAACAAAATGTTGTCTCCCCTCATTCACCTAAGACTGAATCAGTTTTAATTTTGATTTATTTAATGTGTGGTTATAAATATCGATTGAGAGGAAGCCTATAACTTCCTTTGGGAAATGTCTTCATAAACAAATAGATTCCGCTGTGCAGATGTTTTCTGAGTGTTTATGAAACATTCCATTTCTTAACAACCAAATAGCTTCTCATAGCATTGCCTTCTCATTTTAACTTTTTAGTCCCATCAGTCAGTCTACTCTGCTTTCTAGAGAGCTGTAGGTTTCTGTCAGTAGGGTGCTGTTTGTTATCTTTATATTCCTTGTCAAACACAAGAAGTGAGAGTTGTGTATTAAAGTGATCTTCCCTGGGAATGGGGTTGTTTTCACATGGGCATATTTTTCTCCCTGTGGTAAAGGAATATGTTGTCTTAGCTCAGGAGATTATCCTGCGTAGTAAATGGTATACTCAGTCCACAAGTGCTGAAACTTATGTATTGAAAAAAAAGAACCACTGATGAAGAAGAAGGTGGGAAGAACATGCTAAAAAGGCCTTGTGGAAGACTTGCTAAATTATCAGGGATGCCAAAAACAGTCATAGGGCGACATGCAGTGTAATGAGATATTTATTTATTTATTTATTGAATTTATACCCCGCCCATCTTCCCATCGGAACTCTTGTAGAAGAGGTCGTGACCAGCTGGATGGAACCATGAACAAGAATATTCCATGGCACAAGTTGTTGTAGGACAGTGGCGGCCAAACTTCGGCCATCCAGAAGTTTTGGACCACAACTCCCACAGTCCTTTGTCATTGGCCATACAGGCTTGGAATTCTGGGACATGTGGTCCAAAACATCTAGAGGACCGAAGCTTGACCGCTACCATTGTTGGAGATTCTGTTTATATACTACCTGTGCTGTGCATTTCCAAAAGTCATTGTGCAAAGAAAAGAAAACAAATGCACTATATGTGCTGTGCATTTCCAACCTAATCATTGTGCAAAAAGAGTCCTACTAGTTCAGACCAAGTAGGGATCCTTGAGAGATGAGGTACCCTGGGGACTGGAAGAGCGGTGGGGAATCCCAACTACAGTGCCAATACAGCATATTTAACCTGAATACAGGCGGCTGTGAAGGGGCAATGTTGGGTGCCTACAAAAAGGGCTCCAAGTGCCATCTTTGGCACCCATGCCATAGGTTTGCCAACACTGCCATAATGCATATCCTGGCTTGGCTGTATACAAAATGAAACCAATGCGTTGTTACTAAATTCTATCATTATCATCTGATGGTATCATCTGAAGTGTTTGTTTTGGTTATTTTATGGATTTAGCCATTGCTGTAGTTCCTAGGGAAAATGATACATACAAAGAAAAATGTGTTAGGTAAAGTAATGCAATTAATGTATCGAATCAGGTTTAAATCACACTGTGTTCACTCTCCTTTGTTTATTGTACTTCATAAACCCAGGGAAAGGACTGGACCCCCTACAACATACATCTTCCTATTTACTTGTTAAACTTGGACAGATGAGATAGGTGGAGGAGGTGGCAGCGATTAATTCAAGGTGGTATAAAAGTGAGCTCCCTTGTGCCAGCTTTTCATAAAAAGGCTGGCTGGCCTTATTTCACAATGTGGCATTGTCTCTTTGAAGTCCCGTAAAAGAATAAAGCTATAAAACTTCTCTGCGTTTGCCAGGCTTTCTTCTGCAGTGAAAGGGAAAAAAATATTTGCCATGCAATTTTAAGACAGAACTCGGCACTAGCAAATTGATGTAGACAGAATGCTTATTTCTATGATGTGGGGCTGTGTGAGAAAATTGTCTGTAATGTTCTTTGGATACTTTGGTTTTAAAGACATGAAAATAGTAACGAAAACCTTCCAATTTTCCTTCTAGGCTGGTGGATGACAGGTGTGTAGTTCAGCCTGAAGCAGGAGATCTTTGCAACCCTCCTAAGAAATTCAGAGGTAAGAAACTGGATTAATTTTATATGAACAACTATGCAGGATCTTATAAACCGAAAAGCTGGGTCCCTGGAGCCTGTAACATCCCAGTATAAACTTAGAATCAGGTGCCTATGTGCCACCCACAGGACATTTTATCTAGATTAGGGCTCAGGAACCCGTAACCTTTTATATCACATTTCAGCTCTTATCATCCCCTAAGCCATATACTGAATAGCCAGGGTTGAGAAATGGTGGAAATGTAGCTTAGAAACATCTGGATAATACTACAGCTGCAAATGGCTGCAAATAAAGAAGTTGATCCAATGGAGTTAACAACAATGGGTGAAATTAAATACTTTTGGCCATGTTACAGCAACTAAATGGGGAATTATCTTAACTGGCAGTAAGAAGGATACACAGAAGGTTAATTAATTTAATAATAATAATAATAATAATAATAATAATAATAATAATAATAATAATAATAATAATAATAATAATAATAATAATAATAATAATAAACAAACAAACTTTCTCCCCAAAGGTTACAGAAACTAACTATAGTATCAGCTTAAACTTTCACCCTAAGTTACCATGAGGTGAAGGAGGGATCAATACGGAGCTGCTCTGATTAATGTAACAAATATAAGGATGGCAAAAATTGACTGTGCTTGAAATCACTCCATATATTATCTGGAGGTAACATGTGTTTTCTTAGTAAACATTGTGAAGAGTTGCGTGGGTGGGGTGACACTGCAAACCTGCCTAAATATGTACATATGCTTGAAGCCATTTGTATTATAACATAAAACCTGCCATGCCAATGAGGAATTAAGGTAAAGTAGAGAAATGTACTGTATAGTGATGGTATTGAAACTTCCAGGCCTTCCAGGAGGATACTTGGATGATTGTTAAAAGTGTAACTCTGACTGACTGTTAGAAGATGCAGATTTGGAGATCTAGGGCAAACAAACAGCACATTTTCCTGGGGTTGCCGAAATCTGAAATGGAGTTTACTAAAAATATAGAACACAGTCAAGTCTGGCAGAGAGGGGGAAAATCCTTAGTGAAGATAAGGCTCTTTGGACCTTATCCACCCCTTAATTATGATTCATTGAGGGAAAGAGGAAGTCAACACCCATCCTCCCTGTAGTTGCAATTGCATTGGCTTTGTCCTCCACTGTACTACACTCGGGAGCCTAGTGTAAGACAGACGCGATCTGTATATGAAGGGTCTTCTCTTGTAATTTAGACTGTTGATTTTTCGAGTTTCTGTGTTTTGGGAGGAATTTCTGCATTCAGAGCTGGCTTCCACCTCTAAAAAGTCCCCTCCGTAGAGACAGAGGGGAGTGGGGACGTTAGGGGTTGTCATGGCATATTGAAACCCTTTGCCACTCAGGTCACCAAACAAAATTGTTATGTGGCACCTGGTTTCCAATATCTTTGATTTACGCTTAGAAGTCAAAAAAACCTGTGCACTCTGAAGCAAAAGTGAAAAGTGAAAATAAAACATTATTCCTGCAAACTCTTTCTAGACCTCAGTTTATGGCCGAGTTAGGAGACACTCCTTTGAAAAGACACAATTACCAGATCTGACCATGAGTGGCCAGAAGGGAAAACCCATTTGCAAAATTCTGAAAAACAAAAACAGCATCACCCCTGGTGCATGATGGCAGTGGAGTCAACAGGTGGTGAATGATTAGCAATGTCAGCCCTTCTCTGTGCTGTTTCGTGTACAGTGGACCCTCGTATAACAAATGGTTTGTGTAACATAAAATCTGCACAACATAAAAAATTCCAGAGATAGGGGAAATTTGCTTAACAGAATTGCCTATGGGGTGAATCCGTACAACATAAAAAAGGTCACGATTAGGGATTACTCTGTTTTCAATGCATTTCTATGGGAAATTTGTATAAAGGAAAATTTGCTTAACATAATTTCATTTGGAACGAATTAGTTCCTTTATACAGGATACCACTGTATATGGATCTTTGCCATAATTCCTAAAAATCAAGTATGCGGGCATACTGTACTGTAAAATATATGGTACTTTGTTGTCTCAAAGATTTTTCATTTTTATTTACAGAAATTCAGATTGGTCAATGTGTCATGAGCCCTTTGGTAAAGAGTAGAAAGCAGAGGAGTGAAGGGTTATCTGTTAAAAATCTCCAGAATGCTGCATGCCAATTCTTTGGATTTTTCTGAACCAGTTTTTCTGCAGAAAGGCTTGTACAAACTTGTTTTAAAGGATGACGTGTGCTCTGTAATGATCACTTGTAGAACACTGGTGCCTATGTCCTGATAAGTTTCTAGACCACTTGAATACTGAAATGAACAGTAACAAAACTGTGGCAACAATCTATTGTAAACATTTAAAGACCCAAAGTTGGTTTCGGATGTCTAAGTATCTGGCTTTGAAGTCTGCCATGTGCTCAAGAAAACACTTGTGGTAATGGTGAAAGGGACAGAATGAACTTGTAACATTAATTAAATGGAAGTTCTGTTTTCACTTATTTTGTCCCAAGGAACAAAGCCTTTTTGTGGACCACACCACATTTGCATTTTGTAACCGTTCTGCAATGCAGCATCGCCGTTCCTTCCTAGTTTATGTAAGGTCATTTTTAAAACTGTCCTTCATTGTATACATTTCCATTTCATAAGAAAAGCAAATATAGTTGCAAGATATCTAAGCTTTGATTTACTAATGTGTGGCGACTTTCATGTAAAGTACAACCTCTCAAGGAGCAGCAGCAAAAACAAAGAGGATTTTGGATACATGCCAAAACTGAGCTGAGCTACCTGTCATTTTAACGGTACCCTCTGGTGTTTCCCCCTGTATTTTAAGTACCTGACAGCGGCCTTCTTTTTTGAGCAGCAAAAAGGAAGTGGAGAATTAAAAACTGCCCAAATTATAATACCGCCCAGTAATTAAAGCACACTGGGATGCTCTGGTATAGGCTCCCAGTGCTAACGGAACCTTTTTGGGTAATCTTCTGGTTGGTGTGCAAGTGTTGGGAGAGACAGAACAGTGTGTGTATGTGAGGAAATTCAAGTGCTGTGATTCGAGGGCCTAAGAAATATTATTCCTGCACCCCCACTGGCTTCTGGCATTCTAGAGGCCACTACTGATAAACTCTGTAAATGAAAGCACAGGTTCCTGGTAAGACCAGCTTTCTGTACCTGCGCCACATTCTGTTTTCTTTCTTTAAATAGCAGGCCTTTCTTTCTTTCTTTCTTTCTTTCTTTCTTTCTTTCTTTCTTTCTTTCTTTCTTTCTTTCTTTCTTTCTTTCTTTCTTTCTTTCTTTCTTTCTTTCTTTCTTTCTTTCTTTCTTTCTTTCTTTCTTTCTTTCTTTCTTTCTCCTCCTCCTCCTCCTTCTTCATTCAATTTATATACAGTAACACCCACCTGGCAAAAAGCCACTCTGGCAGTTTATATTATTATAATCACACTTGCTCTGCCTGATGGATGTAAAGACTTTGGTAATTGGTATGGTTTGAGATACAGTACTCCATTGCAACCAGATACTGATGCAGTCTTCTGAGCAATGCACAACTGCAAAGGTTTTCACTGGCAGGCCAATACTTTTTTAAATGGTTTGGTTTGGCATTTAATCTAGAATGATAGGAGAGTGGCTCTGAATGGATTGGAATGGTAACTTTTTTTAAAAAAAATATGTTTTTATTTTGCTTGTTAACATAAAAGCTTTTAAAATACTATAAATATAAATGGCACATTTCTGTCTCTATTGCCCTTGATTTGTTTTTATCTGAGCCTGTTTTCTCTTTTACTCTGAGTCACTTTGACTTCTATTATTGGAAGAAATTTGCTAAAGGAAACAGTAAAATGAAATGGGAACGCGGGAGATTGGACACTTGTTCTGGAGGGTAAGGGAAGATTGAGTTTAAATCACATGGTTCAAAAAAACAAAGTTCTGTGGTTTTTCCACAATACCAAGGCAAGGGGAGGTGATACCTTTATTGGATTGCTAAAAAATGAACAAAATGAGCTGTTGACCTAAACCAATTATTCAGAGCACCATTTAGAAAACAGCATGGAATCTTAACATCAATGAAGCAGGCAGGGACACTGTAGAAAACATTTGCTTCCAGCCATTAGGTAATTGTTAAATTGGTTTTAATTCCACTTCAGTTTGAACTCAATTCCTGATTCTCTGATGGGGATTTGCCCAAGATTGGTCTTACCTTCCCTGCCATCATCATACCTGGTCAAATTAGTACTTTGGGTTTCAAAAGGAGGCAATGGGAGGGGAGGGGGTAAACCCAAATTAAATGGCAGGCCTTTGTTTGAGGAGTTGGGAGAGGAAATCTAGCCAATTACTACCTGGGATAGATTTTTGAAACCACACACTCCATGGTGTCTACAGCTTGTGTTTTTCAGTTCACCTTTAAGATGCAAACCTGGCATAGACATCTGTAAATAATTTTTGGGACTCTCTCTCTTTCTCTCTCCTCTCCCCCAGAGAGAGAGAAAGAGAGAGAGAGAGAGAGAGAGAGAGAGAGATTTCCTGCACTCTCAACAGTACATTAGTGCAGATCCTAATAAAACTGGTTTAGTCCAAACCTTAGCTACAGTAGGATCCCCTGTATCCATTGATTCATTAACCACATTAACCACTGATTAAGTTATTCACGCTGCCTAGATGCCCTAAGCACATCCAATCTCGCCTGATTTTGGAAGCTAAGCAGGGTCGGCCCTGGTTAGTACTTGGCTGGGCGACCACCAGGGAATACCAAGTGTTGCAGGCCCCTGGAGTAGGAACTGGCAAGCCACTCCAGTATTCCTGCCAAGAAAACTCCATGGACATGTGGTCACGAAGAGTCGGTCACGACTGTAACGACACAACACACACACACACACACACACACAAGTTATTCACAATTGGCAGAGGAAAAAAATTAAATAATTCAGCAGCTGCAAAGCAAGCTACTGTCATAAAACAGAAGCCATAAAGCAAGCTACTATCACAAAGCAGCAGGGTTTTTTTTTTTTGCATTCTCTCTTATCCATGTTTTTGTTATCTACAGGAAGGCCTGGAACCAATCCCTAGTGGATACCGGGGCCTACTGTATTTGTTCTGTGTCTGAGTGATTCAGTAAAGATCACATGGACACTGGGTGCAACAAACAAGAGATTCTGAAGATCACATCTGAAAACAGCCACCTTGGTCTGTAATGCCCAGAATCCTCTGAAATTCTGGCTGCAGGATTCTGGGCATGGTATTCCAACAGTAACTTTTCCAAGCTCTGAATTATAGTGAACAAGGTTTCTGAAAGACAGCTTGCTTGGCATGGTAATTTTCTGCTGCAATATATAAAACCAGTCCAGTGAGAGTCTCTGGTGTTGGCTACAGAACATTCTTAAATCATAGTGGAACACCTATAAGGCCCATTTGAATTGTGAATGAGTGCACTGCTTAGCCCAGAACATTCACAGTATCTTCATTGATGCACAGGAATTTCTTGGAAATAAAATGTTCCTCTCAACTTAGAAAGTCTCAAAAACCATTATCATTTAGCTGATGGGTAGATATAAATTTCTTATTAACGCAGTGGACATATTGACACAATAAGCTCTGGTTGCCATACTCACTTGTTTCAGGCATGAATTACATGGCAGAAGATCAGACAAATGGCATGGCTTATCACATTTATTTCTAGTTTGTTTCTCCTGCGCCATTTTGGCAGTACCTGTTTCACAGTGGTTAATTTGGGAAACAAACAAGGGGCAAGCCATGATTTGAAATTCAGATGTCAAAGGAAGTCATGGTTTAACCAGCCCAAATGATAACAACTGCTTTTAACAACTCTTGGATTGCAAGTAGAGGGGGTCTTATGCAACATAAGAAGCTTGATTTCAGCAAACTTCATTTTAGTTTATTGTGATGTGTAAACATGGTTAGTGTGTTCGTGAATCATCTTTTGAGAGTTTGTTTGTGGGCGGGGGGGCAGGATGGATCAGACATGGACTCAGACTCAGATATGGCAAAAAAAAAGACATTTGTGTCTTTCAGCAGAGGTCACTTTAAAATGGGTGTTCTTGCTTTGTTTTCAGATTGCCTTTTTAAAGTATGCCCTATGAACCGATACTCGGCACAGAAGCAGTACTGGAAGGCCAAACAAGCAAAACAAGGGAACCACACAGAAGCAGCCCTGCTGAAGAAGTTGCAAGTAAGAGACACCCACATTTCCAGAACATCGTCTTTTCCTGCAGCTATTTAACTGGTGTCAACTAGACACAAAAAATACAATGATGAGCCATAGAAGAGACTACTTAAAAAAATTAAGTTATACAAGTATCCTCAATTGTCCTGGCTGTTGTCCGTTTCATCTTTTATAGCAACTGGGACCTTAGCTGGTCAGAAGTAGCTTAGCAACTGTTATCTTCACCCTGGGTAATGCTTAGTTACCCACACCATTACATTCAGGTTACTGCAGTGCATTATTGCGAGGCTTGCTTTGCAAATGTACAGTAGATTCAAAACAGGACAGCAAGTTTATTAATTGGGTTGGTCCTGTAGAATTGTGTTATTGCAGTATTTTGTCATCTGCACAGGTTTAGTTCTGTTCCTCTGCCGCCACCCGCTACCCAAAGGTCTCTGGGCGGCTTACAATCAAAAGAATTAAAACAGTTAAAACATAAAATATCAATAAATAATTAAAACAATAATAAAAACATTACACTAAAATTGCCATCAGAGGACCCACAATCTATTTTATGTCAATTAGAAAACTTCTGGAATAGGAAGATTTTTACCTGGCACCGAAATGTCATCAATGTTGGTACCAGGCGGATCTCACTCGGGAGGGAATTCCGTAGCCTGGGGCAGCTGCTGAGAAGGCCCTATGTCTACAAGCCATCCCTCTCACCTCCTTGAGGGATGGCTCTTTCAAGAGGGCCCCTTGGCTCGATCTTAATTGCTGGGTAATTAAGTAAATATGCATTGGGACTCTGAGGTTCTTATTGACTCAAAATACCCATATGGTTCAAAACAAAGACAACAATCTCCCCTCCAGACAAGCTCACTGCAACATCCAGATTAGAGGGGTGCAATTTATGAAACATGTGAATGGATTTTGTACATTGGACCATTTCCCTGGAAATAGGGAAGTTGGAACTATAACTAAAGCTTCACTTCTCCAAATCACCTTCTTCTTTGAGCTGTTCCACATATATTATGGTTTTCTAAATGTTCTAAAAGGTTGAGCTGTACTACCTATCTTTGATTTGACTAAAACGACAGTAACAATGGTTTATCTTCCAGCATGCAGCAGAATTAGAACGAAAGCAAAATGAATGCGAAAACAGAAAGTTGCTAGGTGAAATTGTGAAATACAGCAATGTCATCCAGGTGAGTCCTTAAAAGCTAGACTTCCAGTTCCACAGTCCCACTGGGAGAATGATTATTTACGTGTGGTGCAATCTAGAAGGTGAAATGAATTATATCTCTCTCACACCACATCAGTCCATTTTGGTTCAGTGCCACAGCGGGTCCTCCAGAGCAGATTTTATGATTTGGGAGCATGATCTATGATTAAATTGCCTAGAGGGAAAAGAGAAGAGCAGGATTCCTGTGCCAATAATAACAGTGCAGGAAGAAGTATATTAGAAGCAAGTATATTAGAAACCAAGCCCTGTGAGGAATAGGTGAGAGGGTTGAGTGTATTTAATCTGGAGAATGCTGTGAGATGATATCACAGTTATTTCTAATCATTTGAAGGGCTGTCATATGGAAGATAGAACATGCATGTTTTCTGTGGTTCCAGAGAGTAGACCTTAACCAGTAGATTCAGAATGTAGTTTCCTGATAGTAAAAGCAGTTCAATAGCAAATTAGACTGCCTCAGGAAGTAATGGGTTGTCCTTCATTGGAGGATTTGAAACAGATTGGAAGGCCATCTGTCAGGGATGTTGTAACTGTGGCTTTTCTACTTCCTTATGAGGTTGGACAGTGGTCCTAAATGCCTCTTCTAGTTTTGTAAATATATGATTCTGTCTACCCAAGTCTCTTGCACAAAACGACCAGAGTCCATGTAATTTGCCCTTATATAAGGCTTAGCAGAAAATCGTACAGTATTGGCTTACATTCCTGGTCACATTGCCCAATCACATTATTGGTCTCTGCCCTCAAAAGCCACCAGTACTTCATTAATGAGATTCCCCTATAAGCTTACGTCACTAACAGGATTCTGGCTGATATTTTGGTGACACCATTCTGCAGAAGGTGATGGTATATCAGTACTGTATAGTCATATCAGTATACACAAACAAAATAAATAATAGCCACGAGTTAGGGATGTATGTTATGTGATTCCCTGAAGAGAATGCTTTTATTTTATAACAGTTTTCAAGGTATGTTACTCCCTCTGCATTTTTGTAGTTTTATGCAGCCATCAGAAAACAGGTGTCTGATGAATCCTCTGGTGTAAATGGGATCTCGTTCCCTATAGAATGGTGGTCATAGTATTAAAGTGGAATGCATTTATCTATCTATCTATCTATCTATCTATCTATCTATCTATCTATCTATCTATCTATCTATCTATCTATCTATCTATCTATCTATCTATCTATCTATCTATCTATCAGCTGCTTCACATCAAAAGCAACAAGTACCTTACAGTCAATAAGAGATTGCCAGCTCTTTTGGAGAAGAATGCAATGCGGGTCTCTTTGGATGCTGCTGGAAATGAAGGATCCTGGTTTTATATCCAGCCCTTCTGGAAACTGAGGAGCGAAGGTGACAACGTGAGTAAATAAAACACATTTTGGGAAGAGAGTGAGGCATTGCTAGAAGAGACATGGTCCTTGTCCCCCTACCCAAGGTCTTCTTAGGACCAAGATTCTTTGGTCCTAGATTCCTCCTTTTGTATCTCCTGCTTTCCCATTCCACAAGTATCCTGTGCTTGAAATAGGATACCATGCCCTTGGATATATCTTTCAAACATACAGGCATGAGACATAAATTACATGCAAGGAAATGAGCAATAAATAATGAGGTGGTGGTCTCAAGTATGTGGGATTTTAGTTTTCTTCTGGGGCAGGATACTAATCACTCATTTTAAGTTCTGGTGAAAGAAAGCTGAATCAAACAAAGCTCAGGTATAGCAGCAGCCAAGCGGAGGTCAGGCAGACAAAACAACATGCTTAGTACCTGGATGCTTCGGTGTGACACTGGATGGCAGAAAGTCCTAAGGGTAGACTGAAATGTTGCTGCAGTGACAAGTAAACTCATAACCAAAGAGAACTGGATCTGTTAGGAGAAAAGAAGTGAATGAATGAATGAATGAATGAATGAATGAATGAATGAGCTAGAGCAGGCCTGCCCAACAGGTAGACCATGGGTTACTGGTAGCCCGCGAAGGGTTCAAAAGTAGCCCACCGGCCATCAATAAAAAAGTGAGGGGATAAGTTCTCCACTCCTCCCTCCCCCATCCCAAGGACCACCACTGCCCCAGCAAAGTTCTGGGTCTGTCAGCCCACTGTCTCAGCAGAATGGGGCAGTTCAAGGGCCATGGTGCTTTGAAATCTGTTCCCTCCAGAACAGATTAATTGGTTTTCAATCCATTCCTATAGGAAACTGCTGCTCTACTTACAAAAGTTTTTACTTATGAGCCTGTGATCGGAATGGATAAAATTTGTAAGTAGAGGTTTTAGTATAGTAGCCCTCAGGCACTTTGGGCTGGATCAAGTAGACCTTGTCCTGTTCAAAGTTGAACAGCCCTGAGCTAGAGCTCCATCCTTAGGACTAAGATCTGCTTCTGGTGAGCATAAACCACTTCATATAAAAAGGGCTGGCTTGGCTGTGACAAGGCAGACAGAAGATCTTATCTGCCCTGCTGGGAGTTTCTAGGCAATGCATCTGAGGGCAGCCATGTGCTAGAGGTGCTGCTAATATGTCTTTTTATACTGAATTGTCTAGTGAGGTGGAGACATCTGGAGCTAGTTTTGCTATCATATCTCTCCTCCTCACTCTAAATCTTTGGTTTCCCCCAAAGATGGAGAATTTCACTACAAAGTCAAGAGAATTTCACCACAAATTCAGTTGCAAGGAAACCCCTCACTTTCTTCTTTTAAGTTTTCTATACATTTGGGAATAGACCTCATGCTAGCAAGATACTTGGAATCCCAGGAGGATCATAGGCAACAATTATGCTAATCAGTGAGAAAACAACACACTCTTTTATGACCAGATCTGGAAGAAGTATGTGGTGAGTTTCACCACTGTCTACAATCAATGAGAGGCTTCTATGTGATTTCCTCTGTGGAAAATAATGGTGGAGAAACTAGACCTTTTCTCCCCCTTTTGGCAGTCTTCTCATTCTAGTTCAGTGGTGGCGAACTTTCGGCACTCCAGATGTTTTGGACCGCAACTCCCAGAGTCCTTTTCATTGGCAATGCAGGCTTGGAATTATGGGAATTGCGGTCCAAAACATCTGTTGTGCTGAAGGACCACCACACTGTTCTAGTTGTTATGCAGCACTACCTCTCAATCCCGCCATGTTCTGAAAGCTCAACATCTTTACATGCACCTCTTATCCATGTAGACAGTTAAGAGTGGCAAATTATGAGCTAAAATTGTTTTTGTCCCTGTCCCTTAGGTAGGGTTAGCTTTTGGTGGAACATGTCTGATCCTGGAGTGTTTTTTTATTTTTGTTTTTTTTTTTGTCCAGCACACTAAATGCTTGTGGGGAGCAGATTTATGTAGTATGCAGGAAGGCATAAATGATTCCTAGTCCATTATGAGTGGATATGTTTTCTGAGAGACCAGTTAGAACGGGTTGTGAGAAGTTGATCAATTGAAGTGGCTACATTGTTCTGCATTGCTTGTTTTGTTTATTTATGCGATGCATAAAAATAAACTCTTACGTTCATTAAAAACGGACTCCTCACCCCCCAATTCTGATATCTGTATGTTGTTATGTAATCAGGGAAATTCCCCAAAGAGGGAGGGAAAACCCTTTGGTTGAAAGCAAAAAGCTATGACTAAAGCTGTATTCCTGAAAAATAATGAGATTGTATTCTTGATCTTCATTTGAAATAATGGCAAATTGTTGCAGAAACAGTTTTGTGCCATGCACCTATTCAAAGTTAAATGGTGTTCATTTATCCCAGCGTTTTTCAACCACTGTTCCGTGGCACACTAGTGTGCCGCGAGATGTTGCCTGGTGTGCCGTGGGAAAAATTGAAAAATTCTAAAGAAATTCAACCCAGGGCCGGCGGGCGGCCCACAGCTGGGAGGCGCTATAAATAGCATCCAAGGGCCAGCTTGGCTCCTCCCCCCAAGGCCCGCAGCGCTGGCGTCACTTCCTCCCCGGCCGGACCTGGCCCCGCTCATTCTCTTAGTGTTTGCCCTGTGCCTGCCGCTGCCGCTGCGACTCGCTCGCTTCCCTCTCCCCCCCTCCTTTTTTTACCCTGGACCACCACCACCCCTTTCCTGGGAGCTACCAATGGACTGAGCCGCCCGACAGCCCGCCCGCCAACACGAGCCGGCCTGGGAGCCCCAGCCCAGAACAAACCACCAGGTGAGGGGAAGGGGAGGAGGGGCGCCCGGCTGCCCCACGAGCACTGCGGCAGGGCTGCGAGGAAGAGGGGATGGAGGAGGCCTCCGCCGGGCCTGGGCTGAGGAGGCAGGCGGGTGGGGGGAGCTACTGGCATGGCTGGACGGCCGGACAGCCGGCCTTTAGGGTCCGGGAGGGGAAGAGCCATCTCTGAGGGGCCCCGTGATGGGTTCCTTGAAGCCTTGCACCTTTCTTTCTGTCTTGGGTCACCCTCTTCTCTCTGTCTTTTCTTTCTTTTCCCCCCCACCTCTCTCTTTCCATTTGTACCCTTTTCCCTCTTCATAGAAATGTGCTCATTTCTAGCCTGCATATGTGTATGTCTAGCAGCCTGCCTACTGTAATTAAAACTGTAAACCGCCCAGAGACTCCTTGAAGTGGTATGGGGCGGTATACAAGCAGAACACTTTCTGCCTTCTTTCCTTCCTGCCTTCCTTCATCCTCCTCCCCTCCTGTCGCTGGACTTGCTGAAGGCATCTGCCTTGGCCACAGTGTGGCGAGCAAGATGGGCTTTTGGGTCTTATTTGTGTTCCTGGAGAGTCAGTGCCCCTTCTCAGGTCTCCACTGGACACAGAAGTCCATGCAGGGCAAAATGTCTTTAAAAAAACAACACAGGTAAGTGGGAACTGGGTGCTAGAGAGCGGGCTGCCTCAATCTGTGGCCCCTCTGTCCTGCTTCTCCCTACACCAGCAATGGTGAACCTTTTAGAGACTGATATAGGCACAGAGTTAAATTTTTTAACATTTTCTAATGGTGGTGTGCCTCGTGATTTTTTTCATGAAACAAGTGTGCCTTTGCCCAAAAAAGGTTGAAAAACACTGATTTATCCAATCCATTTCATCCGTATTTGGGGAAGAAAGTCTTGTTGTGTTTAATGGGTTGAAAATTCCCCCATTTCTTTTAAGGGAATGAGCGAGTGGATCCCCTGCTACATGGGGTAGCAATTAAAGCTCAAGGAGAATGTATCAATGCTGTCTATGCTTTGAATGAGAAGGAGGATTTGGGGGGTGATAGGGGGGGTATCGCACCAGACATAACTTTTTGCCTTAAACAGAATGACTTTGAAATTATTTCACTACTTTGCTTCATTCATAATTATAACTGGTTTCTCCTTTCACTGAATTTTGAATTACTGGTTCAATTCTGCAGGTATGTTTTGTGCAATGCTTTATCTGACCTTACCTGGCTGTAAGTAATTCTTTTGTGCAGCATGGCATGCAAAGAGTTGCTGTATTAAGTAAACAGAGACTCATGTTCACATTGTGGCTATGAAAGAATACACCTTTTGAAAAGTGTCACCATTGATCATAAGCATGGTGATTACAAGCTTGATTATTTTTGTCTTTAAAAGAATACACCAACAATTTGATCACGACGAGTCTTGTGGAATATGTTTTATTTAGCTCACAGTTTCTTGGACTGGAGGCTCATCGTATCCATCACTGGCCATGATCCCCAAAAAGTTTCGGCTAAATGAAATTTCTGAGCCATCAGGTGCCACTAGGTTTTCATGGTTATTTTTGCTCAAAAGACGATCACAAGCCAACACCTGAGGAAAAAAGGGTGCAAATAATTAGTATCAGTTTTGTGTGCAGGACTGTCAGTTTCACCCTCTCTTCATTCATGAAATATTGTCAGATGACCAAATCTTTAGTAGGTTTTTTGAGATAATTATGCTAATTAAAAAAACACCCTGACTTCTGAAAAACCTTCAGTTGTTCCCAGAAGTTCCCACATCTTAGTAGATCATAGGGAGCTTCCTCCTTCCTATAGCCAAGGTTTTTGGTGGTACTTTTGGCTTCTGGCTCCCTGTGACCTTGCTGTGATGACTGAGCTGCATATTTGCTTGGTGGTTCCTGCTTCCTTTCCTGTGAAGGGATATGTGCAGTTACTGCCCATGTCCGGTGGCAGAAGCTAGGCTGGATGGGTTCACTCAGAGAAGGCAGGAGAGTAACAGAGGGAGCTGACCTGCAGAACAGCATGAATGAATGTGTAAAGGGTCCAAAGGTCTGAGGAATACGGATCCTTTTCTCTGAATAGTTTTTTCTTAGATCAAATGTATGGAAATGTAATATTTCTAGATTGCAACTCCCAGAACCTCAGTTAGGGGATTCTGGGTGCTGTTGTTTTTAAAAGCTCAGGATGACCTGAAGGTTAAAAAAATAACGTCTTCCTCTTACGTCCTTAATGGAATTCTTTACAGTAGACATGGGCACGGAGCGGCGAAATTCTCGTTTCCGTTTTCGGTTCTCGTTATCGTTACGTAATGGGTAACGGTAACGAGAATTACTCCGCTCCAGCTCGAAACCGAACCGAAAAAGAAAAATGTGGTCTGATTTTTCATTGTCTTTCATGGCATTGCAGCGATTGCGCGATGCCAAGCAGCACAGAAAAAAAGTTTAAAAAAACCACCACCCCCCAATTCCCGGCCAAAAAAGCAGGCGAAAATATGCCTGCCTCAGTGAGGGCACCTACCAGAGAGGGGTGGTTTCTTGGGGGGTCCCCAGACTCCTTATTTTTAAATCGTGGTCCAAAAACCCACCAAAGCACCACAGAAACATTTGAAAATTAGGTATTTTAACTGCCGGAATTTTTATAGTAGCAGCAGTGGGTTTTTCTTCCAATAAAATGTCTCCATTGATTTTATTTTATTTTATTTTTATTTTATTTTTTTACACCTGTGCAATGATGGGCTGGCCATGGGATGGGACCATGCAAATATTTGGACCCATTCCACCAATCGCATGGCCAGGTTTTGACTGAGGCTTCTGGATGTGCCAGAGGGCATAAAAAGCCCACTAACCTGAACCCTAACCCTAACCCATATGCCAGTACACTGTCCTTCTTAGTGGGTCAGAGGCACCCAGAGGTGCAGCCCACTAACCCACCCCAACCTTAACCGTAACCCTAAGCCTAGCCCTTACCCTAACCCCAACCCTAACCCAGATCTGTACGCAAGTACACTTTCCTTCTTAGTGGGTCACAGGCACCCAGAGAGGTGCCTCCCACAGCCCATTATCCCCTACCCCTTTCCCATTCCCTAACCTGTACGTCAGTACGCTAGTACGGTCCCCTTCTTAGTGAGTCAGAGGCACCCAGAGAGAGAGGTGTCTCTGCCACTTACCCCCCACCCTAACGTAATGCATGGTACGCGGCGGCTTCGCGTTACGCTTCCCTTCCCTTCCCTTCTTAGTGGGTCAGACGTCAGAGGCACCCAGAGAGGTGCCTCCCAGAGCCCACTTACCCCAACCCCAACCCCAACCCAAACGACAAACGACAAACGACAAACGGAAACGACAAATTTTTGAAAATTATCACAACAAACGGAAACGAGCCGAAACGGACCCGTCCCGACAATCGAAAACTCGACACGTCTTTTTTTCTGGTCGTGCCCATCTCTACTTTACAGTAGTCAAACAGCTTTAATTTTTGACAGTATTTAATCTGTTGATGGCATCCAACTAGCCCAGTAGTTCTCAAACTGGGTGCCATGGCACCCTGGGGTGTCACAAGCATATGCCAGGGATGCTGGGGGAATATATTTTTAATAATAAAAAATTCATCCAGTTTCATTCATTGCATTAAAGACAACTGAGCATTAAATTTGAACTGTTTTTTTTCTTCATTTCTTAAGTATTCAAACCACTATAAGGGTAGCTGTGCCGCTAATTTTTTTTAGCCTGACAAGGGTGCCATGGTGAAAAAAGTTTGAGAACCACTGAGCTGGCCATACATGAGATGAATAATTAAGTAATGATGATGCCTCTGCATGATGTTTCAAAGAAAGCATGTGCCACCCGCTGTGTTCACCATTTTTTATCATCCACATTAAGTTTCTGGCTTGTGTCTGTGTGTATGGAAGTGTTGTGTATCCCGGAATGTACACTGAATTGCTGTGATTAGATCAGATCTTGCCAAATCATATGCTACTGTTCCTTATAATATGTTCTTTCTTTCAGTGAATTCACGCAATGCAAATTACATCTTTATCTTTTAAAGATGAGAAACAATTAAGTGGTTAATTTTCTTGAAAACACCTGTTTCTTATCTACTTATCTTATTTTTTATCTACTGCCAGAGGATTAGTGAAACTAGCAATTGAATTTTCCTGACAAGTAGTGCATGTATATATATATTTTGGGGGCATTTCTCCTCTGGCTGAGCAACTGATGAAATTTAAAATGCAACAAAAAAAACAAAAACAAAATAAAACAGTATAAAAATATCTGCAGCAGAGCAGTGCCACACCAAGTTAAACATCAGTATGAAAATATAAACCTCTAAAAAGGCATGGAAAACTGTGTGTGATGTGAAAGAGCACCAAAATAGTTCCAGGGAAAACAATAGGATTTTTGCCACTGATTTTAGTGGAATACAGTGATACCTTGAATTATAAATGCCTTGAACAACGAAAAACTTGAATTTTAAATTGCAGAGAAAAGGCAGATTTTTTTTTATTAATGAAAACATTCAAGTAATCATTGTTCAAAGCATTCGTAGGGGAAGCCTTTTCCAATGTGCTTTGGGTTGCCGGGAAACCCCCTCAACAAGCTGTCAAAATCAGCTGTGTGGTGGTGGTGAGTGGCAATGCTTTACCCCTGCTGCCCAGTCTCACTTCTGCAGCTGTTTGGCTGAAACCAGACCAGAGGGCAGGAGTGAAGCATTGCCCCCCTCCTCACTGCCACACAGCTGTCAATCTTGACAGCTGGGCAAGATTGGTCTTCCCTTCTCCATGTGAGGGTCCAACGGGTGGTGAACCACCTGCATAGAGCAGGGCAAAGGGTGGTGGTGGTGGTGCCTTGTGGGCTCATTTGCAGCCCGTTTACTCTCCAGGCACACTGCTCTGGGCATCCCAAAAGTGGTGTGCCTGGAGAGTAAATGGGGGACAAATGAGCATACTGGATCAGCCTGGATCAAAGCTGTGCCCACCCCTCCTTTGCCTGGATGTCTGCATCTGGCACAGAGAACCAGATGAATGAGGTGGTGGGACGGCTTCAGTCTCAGCCAGGATCAAAGCCCCTGTGACCCCTCCTTCTCCTGGCTTTCTGTGCCAAGATGTTTGGACGCAGAGACCCAGGTGAAGGAGGAGTCATGGAGGCTTTAATCTCACCCCAGGGAGGGTCAGGTGGGTGGTGACTTCACCACCCATCCTATCCTCCCTTGGCTGAAACAGGGCAGACCCAATCTTGGCTGCCCTGATCTCAGCCCAGGGACTTCACTACCTACCCCATCCTCCCCGGCTGACATCTGCCTGCTGAAGAAGAGAAAGCCCTGTGGCTGCCAAGATGTCAAAATCTCGGCTGCCAGCCAGGTGATTTTGATAGCTCAGCTGCCGTTGACTGAGGGGCTTTCCCACCAGTGCAGCAAAGGGGGAGGGGCACTCTTCCCCTGCTTTACTGTTTCAGGGAAGGCCTCCCATAGGAATGCACTGGAAGCCTATTGTAATCCGTTCCCTTCGGAATGGATTACAATAATTGGTTTTCAATGCATTCCTATGGGAAACCAGGTTTGATCTACAGAAATCTTGAATTACATAAGATAGGTTGGAATGGATTAATTTTGTAACTCAAGGCATCACTGTACTTTGGATCATGTATGCACATCTGATTCTAAAATTAGAAGTAAATCACCAGGTTTAATAAACCGCCTTTATGTAAAAAAAACAAAAAACCCAGAAAAATAGCTGTAAAGGCAGCTTTGGAGAAGCATAAATATTTTAAAAATTGTTTTGAGGTTTTCCTTTCCTTTCCTTTTGGAAAATCCCTTCTGAATGTTGAGTGTAGGGCCATTTCCCACAATTTCAGATCAGTGTTATGTAGGAACTGTTACATTAATTTGAATTCCTGGACATATTCTATTCTTTCAAATTGTAAGGTGAACTAGAAATTCTGTTAGGTGCATTTAATAGCTCCAGCACCACCAACCCAACACTAAAGAAGAAAAAGGCCAAAGACTAAATGTGCAGAATGCATTATACAGAGAAAAAAAGGAAGAATTTATTCAACATGGGAATCTTTATATTCCAGAGCATTCTGAATTGTGGAACTGATCTAGAATTGAAAGATAGTTTTTCAAACTTATTTGTTATATTAAGCTTTGTTGTATTTATTTTTTCAAAAAACCTTAAACTAAACTAAAACTTTGCTAATGAGAAGAGAAGCATTTTCTAGCTAATCATTTATTACTCCTTTAAAAACTCCTGTTCTCCAGATTGTTGTCGGTGACAAAGTTGTACTAATGCCAGTCAATGCAGGACAACCTCTTCATGCCAGCAACATAGAACTCTTGGATAATCCAGGGTGCAAAGAGGTGAGTTTGAAAAAAGCAAATATATCTACTTAGGTCTGCAGTGATATTTTGGAGTGTAGTGATGCTATGGAACTGGCCATAGCTATCTTGCTTCCAAATATAAAAGGGCCTCCTTTTCTCCTTCCCTGGTTGGTTGACAATTTACACGTGTGTGTGTGTGTGTGTGTGTGTGTGTGTGTGTGTGTGTGTGTGTGTGTGTGTGTGTGTGTGTGTGTGATGTTCTTTTAACATGGAAAGCAGCAAGTCTATGTCATTCTCAGCTAAGGGAACAGCATTGCATTATAAAGAACTCAAGGTTACCTTTGAAAATGGCAACAGATATAGAATTCTGTCCCTCCTTAATGGGTAATGTAGAGCAACTCATGTCCTCAGGCCTTTCCAATGTTTGTTACTTCACTGATGCTACTAGAGACCATCAATGTTAAGAAGCAGGGAGATGGAATATAAGCCTAATTGCATCAGGACATTGAGCCATCGGAGTAAGTGCAGAGGGAGTAGAGAATTTGACATTGGAACTCCATTTTGACAGCAGTGCTGTGCCATTTGCTATGTTTAGTTTTGGCCTAAAACAGCTTGCATTTCCACGGGAAGTTGACCAGGATAAGATTCTAGGTCAGTGATGGCAAACCTTTTAGAGACCGAGTGCCCAAAACTGCAATTTAGAACCCACTCTAATTATTCACAAAGTGCCAGTACAGCAATTTAACCTGAATACAGGTGGCTGTGAATGGGTGATGCCGGGGGCCCATAGGAAGGGCTCCAAGTGCCACCTTTGGCACCCATGCCATAGGTTCGCCAACACTGTTCTAGCTGTAACTAGGTTTTCATCTACTGAAGAAGCAGGAAAAGGTGTGGGTCTGGGATTGATTGTTTTTATCACTATTATATTTTCAATTAGACTTTTGTTGTTATATACTATTATACTTCTGAGTTATAGTGCCTCTATAAATTAGTGACCTCCAAATGATTTTATCATTAGCAATCCAGGTAAAGCCTTGTAAATTCTAGGCTATGGTTTCCTTTATTGGGTCAACCCATCTCATTTTTAATGAGTGGTTCCATTCAGTCTTCCCGTTTTCCTGCTGCCTTCACCTTTGCCCAGCATTATTCAGTGAGAATTCTCTTCTTATGATGTGCCCAGAGTATGGTAGTCTGAGTTTAGTTGCTTTTGCTTTTAGAGAGAGTTCAGGCTTAATTTAATATACCACACACTTTATCTTGGGTGGAAATCTATAAATTTCTTCTCCAACTTGGGGTTTTGAATGAACTTTGTTTTCTGTCACCTTTCTTCATTGTCACACTTTCATATCCATCCATAATACAGTAGTTGGGAATACCACAGTAAGCATGTGGTATACTGTACAGATCTTGTCTTTGGTTTGCAGCAATACAGCCTTACACTTGAGGATCTTTTCTAGTTTTTGAGAGTTGTGACTCTGACTTTCAGTGTTTCTTTTGATTCCTGACTGCAGTCTGCATTTGGATCTATGATTGAGCAAAGGTATAACACATATTTTAAGAATTTGATGAATACCAATTCATTATCAAAGTTAGAGTTATGTAACTCTTATGTTGTTTTGAATTTTGTTGTCTTAATATTCAGCTGCTTTTACACTCTTTTCTTTCACCTTCATTATTGAATCAATGGTGAATATGTAACTCAACCCTGAGGTAAATGTCACCGAGTCAATGGGTCTGCCATGGGAGTAATAGTGGGATAGGGGCTGCTGTGATTTAAAAGCATGGTGGTAATTGAATGATCGTTGAATAGAAATGATAAAGCTGCATTTGAATTTTTTAAAAATGTTTTTGAATATTGTTTTTGAGTCTAAATCTGAAATTCTAATATGCATTCCCAATCATTCCTTAGTACCAGACATTTCTGTTGGTGGCAAAGGGAAGTTTTGGGTAAATAATGGCCCAAATCCTATTGCTTAGCATAGTAAATTGCACTGGAATAGGGCCATTGAATTGACAAGGGTTTGGTGAGTTAACTGCTCTGTTAAGTTCCATTGATTCAAATAGACCTTACTCTAGTTGCAGCTCACTTTCTCATAATAAATCACAAGAAGAGTAGGTATGTGTGAATCAATGAAATGTACAGAAGAGTTGGTTCACAAAATCTCTATCGATACTATAGGCTTACTGTAGTGTGATTTACTATAGTAAGCAGCAGGACTTTGGCTAATATCATTGTGGTTATCTTAGCAACAGTAGCAGAGATGAAAAGGCTGTAATGGGTGGGGGATTCTGAGAGTTGTGCACTTTTGATCTACAGCTCCAAAAATCTTCCAGCAGTTATGTTATTTGTTGTGCTGTTGTGTGTGACTTCTGCAAAAGTAAGTTTCCCTTTCTCTGCACAACAGCTATACAAAAATAATAGTAAGTGTGGACAAACAAAAACCTTTTTCAACTATGAAATTGTCAAAACATCAGTGTGTGAATCTTATTACATAGACCCTACGTCTTCTTAACTGCAGGTTAATGCTGTTAATTGCAACACCAGCTGGAAAATAACCCTATTCATGAAATACAGTTGCTACAGAGAAGATGTGCTTAAAGGTGTAAGTATGAATATATATATATATTTCATTGTTGCAATTCAGTGATGGTTAGGTTAATATGCTTTTGCTAATCTTACATGCATTAGATGCATTACGGATCTTGTTGCTTCAATTGAATCTGCTTTTGAATATAATACAAGCACAAATACACTCTTGTACCCTTGATATTAACATGTTCCTCAATCACAGAGTGGTGATCCTGAGTGGTGGCCTCTCCACTAAATGGACAGGGTACAAGTTTAAACAAAACAAAACAAATGCTTAACTCTTACTTTCAGATGCATCAAGAAAACTTTGATGAGCAGGTAAATGTTCAGAGATCTGAATTGGACTGAAAATGCTGTGATAGTTCAGCAAAGCTTCGTTTTTACTGACTGACTGGCTTTCTTGTATTCAGGGAGATGTTGTCAGGTTGTTTCATGCTGAACAGGAGAAGTTCCTGACCTGTGATGAGTATCAGAAGAAACAGCACATCTTTCTTCGCACAACGTTACGTCAGTCAGCTACCTCGGCAACAAGTTCCAAAGCCTTGTGGGAGATAGAGGTAATGGGCAGCAGGGTCATGGGCTATTCGTACATGTAGCTCTCTGAGCAGGAGAGATTTCATGCATTCTCTCTTTCTCTCCCCCCTTTTTTTACACTGATGTTTTAGGTCCATGTGTTAATAATCTATGTGCGCATGACTGTTGTTTGCCTAGGTGGTGCATCATGACCCATGCCGTGGAGGAGCAGGGCAGTGGAACAGTCTCTTCCGATTTAAGCATCTGGCAACCGGAAACTATTTGGCTGCAGAGGTAGGAGCCACTTTCTGTTGGATGCAGAAGAGGACCAATAAGGCTGGTGGGTGGAACAGACCAGAGATCCTATTCTATTGGTGTTGTCCATGGGCCAGGCTTTCCTTAACATGGGTGTGCAGTTGGGAAGTCAAATTGCTTGGTTATCAAGACATCCCACTCTTTATGTGATGGATGGGCTCTCATGTTTTGACTGAGAACAATCACGTTGTTACTGCAGGGTTTGTTCATCAAGATTCTGTCCTGTGTACAATCCCTTGTGTAAATGGATGGTTTTTGTGGCCAGGGCCCCACATCTCTTCTGAGAGGCAGCTACATCACTTGGATTACATAGGAATTATCCTATTGGGTACAGCACCAGATTCTGCTGCTGAACTGTACTAAGGTAAAGGTAAAGGTTCCCCTCGCACATGCGTGCTAGTTTTGTCCAACTCTAAGGGCAGTGCTCATTTCCATATTCAAGCTAGAGAACCAGTGTTGTGCAAGTCCACGGCCATGAGGCCAGCATGGCTGCATGGAAAAACTGATTTACCTTCCCACTTTTTAAAGTGGTACCTATTTATCTACTTGCATTTACATGCTTTCAAACTGCTAGGTTGGCAGGAGCTGGGGTTAACAGCGGGAGCTCACTCTGCTACATGGTACCCGGGATTCGAACTGCCGAGCTGCTGACAGTTTTCGGATCCTTACTCCCCTGAGCTTTTTCTTGGTGGAAAGCAATTCAAAAGTTTCTTTATGCATGATGAAGGCACTTTTCCTTGTGTGACTTGGGGTCGAGCTCAATTTGCCAGTATCCTGAAGAAAAAAAAAAAAAAGATTAAAAAAACATTTTCTTTGCTATCTTCTCAATTAAATCATCCGCTCTGGGCATTGGGTAAGGATCTGAGACCCTTACTTGGTAAAGTTTCTGGTAATCCACACAAAACTGAACTTTAGGTTGTATCTGACCATCCCACATTCAGTATCTCTTGAATTTCTTCTTCAATTTGCTTAGTGTGTTCACCAATGGCTCTATATGGCAATGATTTGATAGGCGTATCATCCTTCACATTCATCTTGTGCTTGACTATTGCTGTTCTTCCAGGGGTGTTGACAAAAATAGAAGCTTTCTCTTTCAGGACTTCAAACATTCCTTGTTGTTGCCACACAGGAATATCAGAATCTAGGTAGACTTCAGACAAATCTGCTTCCTTGAATTCTTGAAGCAAATCAGGGTTGGCATTTGTTAGAGTTTCAGGTGAAGCCAACTTTACCCTCAACACATCAGCTTGTCTCTGCATATAAGGCTTCAATCTATTAGCACAGTAGACTTTTGGCTTCTTCTCACACTTAGACGTTCTGACCACATAATTGACACTTCCAAGTTTCTGTTCTATTTGTTGTGTTTTATTGGATCCAAAACTAACACTGGCTCTTGTTTACACAGACACTGAGATAACAAGGAAACTGCAAGTTTGAGTTCATCTTAATATTGCATGTTTACATTTGGCCTAATCCAACAGGTTTACCTACTCCTAAAATCTGTTACAGTCACTATAGGTTGGTTTTGACTTGACAGTACAGAGCACACACACACACACACACACACACACACACACACACACACACACACACACACACACACACACACACAAATACTCAGGGCACACCAATACAAAAAGAGCTTTTTAAATGTCAGACCTTGAATTATAGTGAGACATGTGAAAGCAGATGGAAGATCAGATATTACAGAGAAAAATATGTGTGTTAAAGAGATGGGTATGAAATGGAAAAATAGTGCTTTGTTTTCATTTCTGTAGTAGTTTTGTTTTGTTTTGTTTTGTTTGTAATGAATTTTAAAATAGTTTTGTTACAAAATGAAACAAAATGAAACCAAACACTATGCTCCCCTGGGTCCTAAGGGACCACAATGGCAGGGGAGCTTCCTCAAGCAATTCTAGGTAACCCCCTGAAATTTAGAAAGGTTTTGGGGTCAGGGAGCTGAGTTATGAAACTCCAAAGGTTGTGCCTCTATAGCTTCTGAAGTTCCGATTCCAATTAAAAAGATTTTTTCCCTAGGGACAAACCCTTTGGAGCTTAATCACTCAGCTGCCTGACCCCAAAACTTTGTTCAAATTTCAGGGGCTTTCAGGGAAGAGCTTGAGCTCCCCTGCCATTGATTCCTCTAGGATGAATAATTTCATTCTTGGGGGGGGGGCATTTCGTGATGAAATGAAATGAAATGTGTCCTACCAGTGGTAGATAAAATGATGGACAGGCTCCAGAAACTGAACTGAGAATATTTATTAAAGTTTTACACCATAAGATCAGTACACAGCGGACCTAAAAGTTCTTTTCAGCATTAATTCTATGAATGTATGAAATTGCTATTGAGTCACTTAGACCTCTGGTCTATCAGATTGTCAGGTGATCTCTAAAAGCCATCTTCCTTACATACATGCAATGATAATGATTCTTCAGTTTTACTTGTCACCAACCTAAGTGCTCCAAGTCCACTTAATAAGATGGTAATCATTGTGTGTTGTAGTTGAACCTGATTTCAGGGATGCCTTGGTGTAGTAAAATCAGAACTGGCTTCTTCTGTGGGTGTTTTGGGACTATGTGGCTTCCTTAAGGCTACACAGACTGGTTGTTCTGGCAAACACAGTGGGTAGAATCCTTAAAATGGTGGTGGATTGATTGTGTCTGCATTCATGCCCTGGCCATATTGGCTGGGGAAGGCTAGGAGCCATAGTCTAAAATAATCTAACTTCTCTGAGTTGTGCTCATGTACATCACTGTAAACATTTAAGTCTTATGGATTAGATGTGAGCCTTCTTCAGCTATGTGCAAATATTTTCCTGTTCGTACTATCAGTTAACTGATGTGTGCATAATCACGTATATATTTTCATTTTTTTGGAACACATACTGTATCCTAAGAAATAAGAAGCCATGGTTGGGCTTTTGACATCTTTCATTGCTGTTAGACACAATGTAGTTGAGTCAGAAATTAAGGGTGGAAGAGAATTCCAACATGGCAAGACAACTGCGTTCGTTCAGTTAGAATCTTAACCCCCAAATAGGTCTGCCACGTAAATGTGTGAATGAGGACTGTGGTGATGGAATTTCAGCTGAAAGAGTATCTAGCTGAAGTCTGTTGATCACCTCCCCCTCCTGTAATCCTATAGGCACAACTCTGAACCCCATAGGTAGCTTGGGTGAAGTGCCATCAGGAGTTAAGTGAGAAAGAGGGAGGACCGCTCAGTCCTACTGATGGTAACATGAGATTATACTCCTGCTTCATATAATGGCATGACAGCCCTGTTTAAAGACATGCTGCTGCCCACTTCTGTTCATAAACACAATATAATACAAGGTAAATCCACTCAGACTGCTTTCCTTTGACTTGCTTTACCTGAAACAGCATCTAAAATAATCTTCAGCCTTCACAGTACAGTAATGGCTTGGGACTCTTTGTTTTCTTCCTACAGAGGGAATTGTGAGCTTTGTCCAGGCATGAGCTGGTTTTGGTTTTCAAGAAGATTGCAGGTGTTTTCAAAATGGAAATTCAAAATGCATTGCTTTGTAAAGTCCTTTTTGATTCCAGTAAAATTAGGGGGCATTCTTGGTCAAACCTAACACCTGATACATTGGTTTCTGTGGTGTCTCAATTACATCTTAAAACAGCATATGGACTGCATTGTCATAATCTTAAGACTTCTCCCTTCCTCATCTTTTTTGTAACATAATGCCTAACAAAAGGATAGGTCACCTTGACAGCTTGTACAGAGAATCTGGAGACTTTTAAGTTAGCCTAATAATGGTATAGCCACAACATGGACTTGTCTATAGAGAGGTTGACTGGAAGTGTTGGGATGCAAAGTTTCAGCAATGACTTACAGTATAAGAACAGTTAATCTCCTCACACCTAGTGCTCGCCGAGCTGAATTACTCCTCAGAGGCTGATCATCTGGAGATATTGTACAACATACAGTAATCCCAAGGCAATATGAAAGAGAAAATTAGATATACATGGAACAGTCAAGTTGCCTTTTCTGTATTATAAACAGCTTTTTACTATCCCTTTTTGAACTGACACTGTTAATCCTCTTGTGTGGCTTTCCTTTCAGTAGTATTTCATTTCCACATCTAGAGCTTTGCCAAATGTTTGCAAGTCAAAGTTTTTCGCAAGAAAAAGGGTGAACTTTTGATGGGAGGAATATTCCGAAGGTCCCAATTTATTGTACCTGATCTTGCATATCGTTGCCCTCAGTTGGCTGTTGCTTCCTCAACATGAATTTCTTCTTGTTGCCAATAGTGCCATCACATAGGTTTGGTTGTTATGATGCTATAATTGGAATGAAACGTTATAAGGTGAAACAAAACAAATTCATAGTGCTTTACCTTCTTTATTGTGATGCCAATATTCTTGCTCTGAGCAGTCATGCTGAAGTCATGAAGAATCTACATTTCCAGTTTCTCTATGCTGAATGAAATATGCCATCATGCACTTGCAATATTCTTCTCTGTTTTCGTGTTATGCAAAAACATAGCCATGTTTCCAGTCCTTGAAGCCTGGTTTACCAAAGGGAGAGTCTGTCTTGGAAAATATGTGCAGTATAAATGACCTTGGGATGGTGAATACAGTAGCCATTCACACTTTACTTTTTCACCATTCCACAATTCATATTGGAACATATTTTTTGATAAATACCTTGTATGAGTATTCTCTCCTCCACCTTTCATACAAATTCTGCGTGAGTTCAAAAGATAGCTGTCATGATTCTGACACATTGGCCCACTCATTTCCTTTGCTGTGCTCCACTCAAAACGTTACGTTTCATTTCTCCTCAAAGGGTTATTTATGAATTTCACTAATGTAATACAAGTCTACAGTTTCTTTTTTTCACTTCACTTTCTTACATTTCCTCTTCATGGCAGAAGTAGAATTCGTAGAACACAAACAGTGTAGGCTCTGCTTCCGATAACGGAAATGCATATTGTCAGTAGTTGTTGTCCCCACACCAGCCATTAATTGCCTCCCATGAATCCGTTATAAATTTTTGTGCTTCTGTAACACTGCAAGCAACCCCCCCCAAGCAAAATTACTCTTGCAAATGTAGGCATGCCAACTCACTGCTACAAGTCATATTTTTTTCTCCTTCTGCCAAGTTATTGGGAGATTTGAATGTGGAGCCCGGGGATTGAAAAAATTAGCATTAACTTCTGGTCTGTGCGTAGGTTAGCAGGGCCCCCTATGCTTGTGCCACACACACACCCAGTGATGGCACTGATTTACACCTGCATACACTTGAACAGGATAAATCTTCATGGCAAAGTGCCACAAGATAAGAAGTGTCAACATACCAAATGTGTTTCTTGTTGCAAGCCAAGTCACATTCAGCTACATCACAAAATATCACATAATGTCTCCTGTCTTTACTATGACCAGTTTCAACTTATTATCTGTGGGCTAATTCACATATAGCTTTTTCCCATCCTTTCCTTTGTGTGTGTGCCTGCCAGCCTCTGTCAACCCTTCTCTCTGTGTGCTACTTTTCTCTTTCTCTCTCTCTCTCTCTCTCCTGTTCTGCATCCCAAAACGCCCTCTCTTCTCTCTCCCATTTTGTCCCTCCCTCTGCCACCCCTTCTCCTTTCCTAGAGATAAAGAAAAGGGATGAGAAAGACAGCAGTGTTAATAGATGGGAGGCCACATGATCCAGGTGAAACTTTTAAGTGAACTGGTGCAACAGAACAATTGGAGGTGAACAATTATAACAATTTCAGAAGTGGAATCTGCTGGACAAATGGTTTAAAAACCCCGAATTCTCCCAAATAAATGCAAAGGGGTCAAGCCCCAAGTCCCACAAACTGGTGTAACTAGGATTTTGGGTCAGTATATTGGCCCTAACAATCTTCAAACGGCACCAGGAGATCTTTAGTTATCTGGCAACTCAATTTTAGATAATTTGGCCAGTGCTTATCAATTTGGCCAGTCCTGCAGCTCTGAAAGATAAGGCTGAAATGTGGTGTGGATTATCAATAACGTCATAAGTAGCCATAGTTTGCTTTTGTTCAACTTCTTCTGATAAAATATATTTGCAGCCAAATACAATTAAAAAAAACCACTGTTAGGCTGCATTAACAGGTTTGGCATCTGTAAACAGTTGCCCTTTTGAATTTTTGCTGCTGCCAGTAGAGATGGGCAAGACAAAAAAAACGATGTTTCGATTTTTCGTTTGTCGGAACGGGTCCATTTCATTCCATTTCCGTTTGTCGCAAATGTTTTCGAAAATTTGTCGTTTCGACGTTTCGTTCGTCATTTGTCGTTTCTACTGCGATTTAGCACGATTTGACTTCCCAGAGCATGGGGGCATCCCGCAATGACCCAGAGCAGGCGGAAAACACTTTAAACTGGGTGATGAATAAGATATTTAATAAATATATCATAGCATAAGACCGCATCCTATGCAGTAAAGCAAACAAAGTGGGCAGAATGCAATATTTTTTTTTCTCTTGGTCAACGCTGACTGAACCGGCGGCCACCCTACTTGGTCTGGCTGCCTGATATCCTTTTTTTTTTTAATTGAAGCCTTTAATCCATCCCATTTCCCCTCCACCTCTCAGAGGCAGCAGGAGACACAGTATTCCGTTCCTCTCCCCAAATCTGGATGAGGGTCTACTCTACTCCTCTCAATGTCCCCTCCCCATGACACTCCTTGTAAAGCTTTCAAGCAAATGCCACCCTGGTCAACTAGCGGTCAAAGATTCAGATGCTCCCCCCACACACTCATCCGGATGAGTTCCCCTGAATCTCTTGGGGAATCATTGCCAGTTCGAGTGTCCCGAGGAGCCCAGTTCGCTCATGGAAGTGGTCTCGGTGTTGTCTCAGGCGGCCGTGGGTGGAGGCTTCCCTCCTGCTCAGCATGATCCGGAGGACATGTGGGCCCACCTTCTGCTGCTCTTTTCTGCTTACAGCAAAGCCACAAAGCCAGAACGGCGGGGAACAATGGGGAGGGATTCCTTCAGCCCCTACTTTGGAGGCCAGTTTTCACTACCCAGGTGACTACTTCCATCAACCCAGTGGAGACAGAGTCCACGCATGCACGCAGGAAAAGCCACTAAAGCCCCTAGATATCCAGGAGATCACTTCCACCAACCCAGTGGAGACACAGAGTCCACGCATGGGGAAAAGCTGCAAAGCCAGGGATTCCTTCAGCCCCTACTTTGGAGGCCAGTTTTCACTGCCCAGGAGACCACTTCCACCAACCCAGTGGAGACACAGAGTCCACGCATGCACGCGGCAAAGAAGCCACAAAGCCAGAACGGTGGGGAACAACGGGGAGGGATTATTTCAGCCCCCACTTTGGAGGCCAGTTTTCACTACCCAGGAGACCACTTCCACCAACCCAGTGGAGACACAGAGTCCATGCATGCACACCGCAAAGCCACGAAGCCAGAATGGCGAGGAACAATGGGGAGGGATTCTTTCAGCCCCTACTTTGGAGGCCAGTTTCACTACCCGGGAGACCACTTCCACCAACCCAGTGGAGACACAGAGTCCACGCATGCACGCGGAAAAGCCATGAAGCCAGAACGGCGGGGAACAACGGGGAGGGATTCTTTCAGCCCCTACTTTGGAGGCCAGTTTTCACTACCCAGGAGACCACTTCCACCAACCCAGTGGAGACACAGAGTCCACGCATGCACGCCGCAAAGCCACGAAGCCAGAACGGCGGGGAAGAACGGGGAGGGATTCCTAAAGCCCCTACTTTGGAGGCCAGTTTTCACTGCCCAGGAGACCACTTCCACCAACCCAGTGGAGACACAGAGTCCACGCATGCACGCGGCAAAGAAGCCACAAAGCCAGAATGGCGAGGAACAACGGGAAGGGATTCTTTCAGCCCCCACTTTGGAGGCCAGTTTTCACTACCCAGGAGACCACTTCCACCAACCCAGTGGAGACAGAGTCCACGCATGCACACCGCAAAGCCACGAAGCCAGAATGGCGGGGAACAACAGGAAGGGATTCTTTCAGCCTTTTACTTTTATCTGTCAGCGAAGGTTTCAGGGAGGAGACCAGTTCAAGTAACCCAGTGAGTGGATACACGAGTCCACGCATACAGCAAAGAAGCCAGAACAGCGGGAACAACGGGAAATATTGTTTCCGGCCTGGTACTTTTATCTCTCAGTGAAGGTTCCGGGGATGAGAAAGAGAAATAGAAAGATGGAGGATAATAGGGTACTATAGGATAGATAGGGTACTAGAGGATAGGGTATTTGTTGAAATAGAAACAGATATGGGAATAGATATACAAATAGAAAGATAAATAGAAATAGGGGACTAGAAAGAGAAAGAGAAGGTTCCAGGAAGGAGACCACTTCCACCAACCCAGTGGAGACACAGAGTCCACGCATGCGGCAAAGAAGCCACTAGAGTAGACCTTCTCTCTCCTTGACCACAACCAGATTGCGTATCTCGAGGCCCATCTCCAGGGCAGCGACACTCCGCTGCCCTCCACCCCATCCGGCTTCCCTGTCATGTTGCCGGCAGTGGCCTAACCCTAACCCTAACCTTATCCCTAACCCTGTAATTTTTTTCATTTGGGCCCTAATTGCAAGAAGGGCCAGCTGGGAAGAAAAGGACCCCCCCCACACACGGGGCTGCCAGCTGTAAAGGGACCACTACTTTTTCAATAACTGATTGGCAAAGGCAGCCATTCAGACAGCAGGAAGGACGGGTGGTGGCGGGGTTGGACATACTGCCTTGAATGGTTGGGGTGCAGGCAGCTGAGCCCGATTCGTGACATTCCACCCAGGAAAGCCACGAAGCCAGAGTTTTGGAGGCCACAAAGCCAGAGTTTTGGAGGCCACAAAGCCAGAGTTTTGGAGGCCATAAGGCCAGAGTTTTGACTGCCCAGTGGAGACACAGCCCACCCAGGAAAGCCATGAAGCCAGAGTTTGGGAGGCCACAAGGCCAGAGTTTGGGAGGCCACAAGGCCAGAGTTTGGGAGGCCACAAGGCCAGAGTTTGGGAGGCCACAAAGCCAGAGTTTGGGAGGCCACAAGGTCAGAGTTTGGGAGGCCACAAAGCCAGATTTTGGTAGGCTACAAGGCCAGAGTTTGGGAGGCCACAAAGCCAGAGTTTTGCCTACCCATTGGAGACACAGCCCACCCAGGAAAGCCACGAAGCCAGAGTTTGGGAGGCCACAAGGCCAGAGTTTTGGAGACCACAAGGCTAGAGTTTTGCCTGCCCGGTGGAGACACAGTCCACCCAGGAAAGCCACGGAGCCAGATTTTTGGAGGCCACAAAGCCAGAGTTTGGGAGGCCACAAAGCCAGATTTTGGTAGGCTACAAGGCCAGAGTTTGGGAGGCCACAAAGCCAGAGTTTTGCCTACCCATTGGAGACACAGCCCACCCAGGAAAGCCACGAAGCCAGAGTTTGGGAGGCCACAAGGCCAGAGTTTTGGAGACCACAAGGCTAGAGTTTTGACTGCCCAGTGGAGACACAGCCCACCCAGGAAAGCCATGAAGCCAGAGTTTGGGAGGCCACAAGGCCAGAGTTTGGGAGGCCACAAGGCCAGAGTTTGGGAGGCCACAAGGCCAGAGTTTGGGAGGCCACAAAGCCAGAGTTTGGGAGGCCACAAGGCCAGAGTTTGGGAGGCCACAAGGCCAGAGTTTGGGAGGCAACAAGTCCAGAGTTTTGCCTACCCAGTGGAGACACAGTCCACCCAGGAAAGCCACGAAGCCAGAGTGCAAATGTTAGGGAGAGATTGTTTCTTCCGCCTTTGGAACCCGGAATGCTAGTTGGAAGGAATCTCCCCTCCTTCTGCAAAGGGATTTCCCAACCTGGACTGTAACTGGTGGGAGTGAAACCCCCCCCCATGTTGGAGGACAGAGTACCCCAAATCTAAAAAAAAATAGTTGATGATGACTGTGCCTGTTAAAGTCGGTCTCCTCAAATGATGTTCCGCCTAGAGGCAGGGGCAGCTGGGGTTGCTGCCTGGGGAAGTCGAGGAGAGTGGCTGACAGGGCGCATGTCGGCTCGGAGGCTGAACTTGAAGCACTGAACCGCTGATAGGCTGAAGGAGAAGCACCTGGAAGGCCTCCTCCAAGCCGGGAGTCCCAGGAGCCTGTCAGGCAGGCAGGTAGGCAGAGGGGTGGGCAGGCAGGCAGGCAGGCAGGCAGGGAAGCAGGCAGTCTGGCTTACAGTTAGGAAGGCAGGCTTGCAGGGTACCCACCCAGGCTAGGGAAGGCACAAAGCCAAAGTGCCAGAAGGGAGGATTGTTTCTGCCTTTGGAGGCAGAGTTTCTCCACCCCAGGAGACCGAGTTTCGTCAACCCAGGAGACAGAGTGTATGCAGGAGAACAGGGCTATTTCTTTAAGGCTGTAAGGAGAGCTAGGCCCCTGCTAATCAGTCTTTGAGGTAGGTTGTTGTAAAGTGCATCCTGACCACTTAGTAAGCAGAGTGGCTCCAAAACCCCAGGGAAGGGAGGAACGCATTGAGGAAGGCAGGTATTGGGGTGTACTACACTCAGACCAGCCATGGCCAACGGGGAAATATTGGGCCAACACTGACCCTAGAAAAAAATAGTCCTGGGCTGCTACAAAGACCAGGGAAGCCCTATAAAAACTGGGCTAATTATGTAGCCCTTATTACATCCATACATGCAGCGGAATTACAGGCATTCAGGCAGACAAAGGTGGAAGGCAGGCAGGCAGGCAAAGCATACAGGCAGGGCAGGCAGTCATATAGACACAGAGCAGACAGCCAGGCATAACTGTGTTGTGCTGGTGGAATGTTAGGATGGGAGGCATACAGGCATTGTTTAGATTGTGTTAGGGTTAGGGGGTTAGGGGAAGTTACACACCTGCAACCCCAACAGTCTTGTGTGGTTCAAAATTATAAACATTGAGTGGTCCTCCCTGGTTTGGAGCCAGGCAAGGGCTAGAAAATTTGGGCCTACACAGACCCTTCCAAATGACACATTGAGTGGTCCTCCCTGGTTTGGAGCCAGGCAAGGGCTAGAAAAATTGGGCCTACACAGACCCTTCCAAATGACACATTGAGTGGTCCTCCCTGGTTTGGAGCCAGGCAAGGCCTATAAAAATTGGGCAGTAATCAAACCCTTCAAATTGAGTGGGAATGCAGGAAGGCAGGCAGGCAGGCAAAGCAGGCAGTAATCAAACCCTTCAAAGGTAGGCACAGGGCCAGGCAGGCAGGCAGGTAGGCTGGTAGGCAAGCAGGCAGGCAGGCAGGCTGGCAGGAAGTTGGGCTTGGGGAGGCTGGCCAAAGCTGGGAGGCAGGCATAATTGCAGGCAGGCATAATTGCAGGCAGGCAGGCATAAGTGTTGCTCTGGTAGTGCATGTTAGAGCAAGGGAGACTTGTTTGGAAGGAACCAGTGGAAGAACGACTGTGGGCCTAGGTCTTGGAGTGTTGGGGTAATCCCAACGTGGAAAGGTTGAAGCGGATGAAAGTCAACCTTTCCACGGTCTCCGGGTCCAGACGAGAGCGGCGCGGCCTCAGGACATCTTCCATGTGGGAGAAGACACTCTCACTCTGGACATTGGTGGGTGGGATGGACAAGAGGTCCAACGCCAGAGTCGAAAGAGTGGGCCAGATGTCTGCCTTTCTGGCCCAGTAGTGGAGTGGGTCCAAGGTGAGGGATTGGAGGGGCTCGGCCATGTACTCCCTCACCATGGCCAGAGCGGGGTCCGGTTCTTCTTCCTCCCTTGCCTCCACTGAGGAGGAGACTGCCATGGCTAGGGCAGAGGCCAGGTAGTTGGCTGCTGGAACGGAACCTGGTCTCTGGGTGTACGCTCCTGCAGTAGAGGAGGAAGAGGACCCTTGCGAGGATTCCTCTTCTGCATTGCTCTAGCTTCCGTGCGCCCTCGGGAACGCCTGGGCCTGATTTGAGGCAGCCCTGCGGACTTGACGGCATAGCTCCGTCGTCCAGGAGTTTAGGTCGGCAGCGCTGCCCGCCAGGGAACCCTTGACGCGAGGGTCGCACAGGCATGCCATCTGGTACACCTTTTCCCTCCTCAGTGGGCTAAGGCGGGTATCCATGCTGGTCAACAGCCTGTCTGCCAAGGCCCTGCACTTTGGGAGAAGATTGGCTTCTTCCTGGATACTGGCCTCTAGGCGTTGGCGAAGGGCATTTACCAGGGGGAGTACGTGGCCCAGGCTGGCATTGTAGTTGCTGAGGACGTGGGTGGTCTCCTCAAAAGGCTGAAGGATACCCACCATCTGGGAGAGGGCGAGGCACTCGGTAGCACCAATGTCCAACACCCTTCCCTCAGGCAGGACGGGGGTGGTTGACATGACGTATTTCACCACTTGCCTCTGCTCCTCCAGGCGCTTGACCATTTTGTAGGTGGAGTTCCACCGGGTGGTCACGTCCTGGATCAGGATGTGCTCTGGTCGGCCCGTCTCCGCCTGCCTCTCACGCATCATCCTGGATGCCTTGATGCTGCGAGAGAAGTGCCAGACTATTTTCCTGCACTTGTCCAGCAAGGCCTTGGTCTCCAGGGTCCCCTCATCCCAGGAGTCCTTTGGTGCTCCCAGCCCAATGGCATCGCCCACCACTAGGTGCAGTTTGTGTGCTGCGCACACGATGCCATGTAGCCCTGCCCTATCAACCGCATTGATCATGTTACGGCCTGCGTCAGTAACCATGAATCGGAGATTGACCTCCCCCTCGGGTGCCCACTTTCGCAGTGCCGTCTTGAGGACCTCAGCAATGTGGATGCCTTTGGCACTGTCTTCCATGCTTTGTGCCTGGAGAAGCACCACCCTGTACCCTCTTGGGGTGCTCCCTTGTGGCTCCCCCTGCAGCTGTTCTTGGGATGCCCTGGTGTCAAGGACCTCCTTGGGTTGCCACCAATGAGCCATCAGAGAGAGGTATCCGTGGTGCCCACTGGTCCAGAGGTCGGAAGTGAAGTGGATCTTCCTTCCTCTGGCTGCCTGCAGCAGGGCCCGGACCATGTCCCTGACGGACTCAAAAAGGGAGGGAATCACCCGCCTGCTGAAGGTACGACGGGATGGAGTCTCATACCATGGAGCCACATGCTTCATCAGGTGCCTGAAGCCTGATGACTCCACAAAGGAGAGGGGCAACCCATTCATGGCCACCATTTCACCAACCACGCAAGTGGTGGTCTCCTGTGCCTTGGCCCTATTTTGTTGGCTGACAAAACTCCCACACAGCAGCACCACTTCCTGCAGAGTGGCCTGCCTCTTCCCACTCTCAGCGGAGCTGTCTCTGGAATCTGTCCCCATGCCTGCTTCCCCTCTCTTCCTCCCTGAGGAACCAGGGCCTGACACTGTCCCAGGCAGAGTCCCAGGGTGCCTTCGCATGAGGTGGCTATGCAAGGCACTTGAGGAGAGGTGTTTGGGACCACCCCACATTTCTTGAACACCGCAAGCCTCGAGTCTTCTGGGCTGTTATCAAAATGCTCCCAGAGAGAGCCACAAGGCTTATGGAAAGTACTGCCCCCTCTGTTACTGCCTGCCGCTGCTGTGCTGGTGGTGGTGTGGCTTGTACCCTGCTGGGACAATTGACTGCTGTTGTCACTGGTGGTACTCTGGGTGGAAAGAGGGCTGCTCCTTCCATCACTGCCTGAAGCCTGCCTTTCGTCTGTTCCTGCCAACAGGTCCTCAGAATCCGGGATATGTAGATGCAAAGAGCCCGTTTCTGATTCCAAGTCCTCATCTTCCTCCTGATAAACGGGAGGTGTGTCCATGTCAAAGCCTGGTGGCGTTGGGGCTCACATGCAGTCATCCATGCTTCCCTCAGTGACAGAAGATGGTACGGTCGTGCTGGTTGTGCAGCTGCTGCTTGGAGAGGGAATGGCAGCAATATCACTATCTGCACTACTACTTCCTGTGCCTTCCTTCAGAAATGTGCCTCTATTTATTTTAGTGGGGGTACCCCTTCCCTTCCCTCTGGCTCTGCCACCCCTCCTCATTCTTTTTATTTCTCAAAAAGTATTAGAAATATGTTTTCTTTTTATATTTGTGTTAAGTATAAGTAACACACTATTCTAATAAACTTATCCTTTTGACCCACAAGCTTACTCTCACACTGTGTTCTTTTGTATAAGCTTTCAATGTTGCCCTGCTGGCCTTTGGTATAAGTTTCAAATTTCTGAATTCAACTTGATGCACTGAAATGGAATGTGCCTGCCTGTGTGTTCAAGTGCACACCCAGCACAACAGGTGTATGTATGTAAACAACAAACAAACACTGGAGTACTGAATCAATACTATGATATTGTAAGGCTGATATAAAGCAGCGGCCTCCCAAAAAAGATATTTGGGTGTAAATAAAAACAGTATAGTTTAGTTGCAGTCACTCAGGGAATAAACTGAAATAATTTTCTGAATTCAACTTGATGCACTGAAGTGCAATGTGCCTGCCTGTGTGTTCAAGTGCACACCCAGCACAACAGGTGTATGTATGTAAACAACAAACAAACACTGGAGTAATGAATCAATAATATAATATTGTAAGGCTGATATAAAGCAGCAAAAAGAGATTTGGGGTGTAAATAAAAACAATAGTTTAGTTGCAGTCACTCAGGGAATAAACTGAAAATAATTTTCTGAATTCAACTTGATGCACTGAAGTGCAATGTGCCTGCCTGTTTGTTCAAGTGCACACCCAGCACAACAGGTGTATGTATGTAAACAACAAACAAACACTGGAGTAATGAATCAATAATATTGTAAGGCTGATATCAGCAGCAGCAGCAGCCTCCCAAAAGAGATATTTGGGTGTAAATAAAAACAATATAGTTTAGTTGCAGTCACTCAGGGAATAAACTGAAAATAATTTTCTGAATTCAACTTGATGCACTGAAGTGGAATGTGCCTGCCTGTGTGTTCAAGTGCATACCCAGCAGAACAGGTGTATGTATGTAAACAACAAGCAAACACTGGAGTAATGAATCAATAATATAATATTGTAAGGCTGATATCAAGCAGCTGCCTTTCCCTCTGGCTCTGCCACCCCTCCTCATTCTTTTTATTTCTCAAAAAGTATTAGATATATGTTTTCTTTTTATATTTGTGTTAAGTATAAGTAACAAACTATTCTAATAAACTTATTCTTTTGACCCACAAAATATATTCTCAGGCTGTGTTCTTTTGTATAAATTTCAATGTTGCCCTGCTGGCCTTTGGTATAAGTTTCAAATTTCTGAATTCAACTTGATGCACTGAAATGGAATGTGCCTGCCTGTGTGTTCAAGTGCACATCCAGCACAACAGGTGTATGTATGTAAACAACAAACAAACAAACACTGGAGTACTGAATCAATAATATAATATTGTAAGGCTGATATAAAGCAGCGGCCTCCCAAAAAAGATATTTGGGTGTGAATAAAAACAATATAGTTTAGTTACAGTCACTCAGGGAATAAACTGAAAATAATTTTCTGAATTCAACTTGATGCACTGAAGTGCAATGTGCCTGCCTGTGTGTTCAAGTGCACACCCAGCACAACAGGTGTATGTATGTAAACAACAAGCAAACACTGGAGTAATGAATCAATAATATAATATTGTAAGGCTGATATCAAGCAGCGGACTCCCAAAAGAGATATTGGGGTATAAATAAAAAAACAATATAGTTTAGTAGTTGTAGTCAGGTAAACTGAAAATAATTCTCTGAATTCTTCTGTCCCACTTAAATGGAATGTGTCTGTGTGTTCAAGGGCACACACACAGCTCAACAAGTTTAAAAACAAACAATTAAGTAAGTAATTAGTAAACTAAATAATATTGTGAAATATTCTCCACTAGGAGGATAGAGGTTCAACTTCTGTTCTTGCCTTGCACCCCAAATGTGTGTGTGCAAGCAAATTGAAGTTGGGAAAAATAGAAAATAAATGGTATGGTAGTATATATATATTAAAATAAATCCACACCTCCCACTCCCAGTCGACCCTCCCCCTTTATCCAAGAAATATCCTCCTCTCCCCACAAACAGCCAGAGAAGAGGAAAAATAGAAAACCCTAACTGCTTCCCTTCGCCAAAGTTGCAGGGAATCAAAGAATTTTTTCTAATAAAAAATCAATTCCCTCCCTGCCTGCCTAAAGCCTAAAGCCTCCAGACCTCCCTCCTCAAATAATCTCCACTAGCACAGCACAGTCCTCCCTCAACCACATCCAAGAGCCGACTGCGACTTCTGGAAGGTGCCTCGGCTTTTTATGCCCTCTGGCACATCCAGAAGTGTCAGTCAAAACCTGGCCATGCCAATGGTGGAATTGGTCAAAAAAATTTTGCATGGTTCCATCCCATGCCCAGCCCACATGGGCAGGTCAAAAAAAAAAAAAAAATAAAATAAAATAAAATAAAATCAATGCGACGTTTTATTGCTATAAAAAACCCACTGCTGCTACTATTAAAAATCAGGCATTTAAAATAAATAAATTTCACATGTTTCTGTGGTCATTTGGTGTGTTTTTTTACCATGATTTATAAAGAAAAATTGCGGTCACCATTTTGGATCCCCCCCCACCGCATGGCATGGCGAGATGACGAGGATGATGCCCCCCCAGCCTGGTGCCAGCAGCCCAGGACAGGAGAGGAGGGGGGGAGGCCGTGGACCCCCCCCCCAGAAACCACCCCTCTGGTAGGTGGCAATTGGCAAAGCCTCAGGCAGGCATATTTTCGCCTGCTTTTTCGGCCGGGAGGGAGTCATTTTTTTGTTTGTTTTTTACTTTTATATACTTTTTCTGAGCTTGCTTGGCATCGCGTGATCACTGCAATGCCACAAACGGAAACGAAAAACCCAACCTAATTTTTCTTTTTTCGGTTCAAGTTCGAGTGGTAACGGCTTAATTACCATTACCATTTCCGTTACCGGAAAAAAAACCCCAGTAACGGAAATGAAAATTTCGCCGCTCCATGCCCATGTCTAGCTGCCAGTTTTCCTTGGAGGCCACCTAGAATCTTCAGATTCGGCCGAGGAAACATCTCACTTGCTGTGATGGATTTTCCCCCTGCTTCCCATGACAAATTGGTTCTCTTTCAATAAGACCTTAATTTACACTATTCTGACTATGCAGAAGGGTGTGTTGGGGAAGTAAGGCTTCCCTTTCATGGTTACTTCCTTTAACATGTCTTTCCTTGCTAGGAAAAACAATCTATTTTGTCCTTTGAAGGAGCTCCCTTAACGTGACCTTCCTGGCTAAACAAAGTCAAAACTCTTGTCCTCTCTTCAAGTGTGGCTGGTTTAGGCCATCAGTTTTCAACCGGTGAGCAGTGAACCCATAATTTGAGTCGTGGTCCGGTCAAAGGTCAGTTACACCAAGCAGCACCACCATCAATATATTTTGTTCATTTGCCTTTTTAAAGAAAGGGCAGGAAGGAAGGTGTTGCGGGGATGGGAAACCAAGCAGATAGAGAGAAAAGGGTTATGTCAAGTAAAGTAAACAAAAGTAATGGGTCCCATATGTAGCCTTTGGGGCAAGTGATGGAGGCTGTGATATGGTTGGGAGTTTGCACATTACCTATATTTTCAGCCAGGATTTTGCTTCTGTGTATATTTACTGGGAGGAGGATGCTTATCCATCTGATCAGTCAGATGTGCTGTTTTTTTAATTTTTTTCTTGCATGTTCCTTTAATAAAATGTCTAAACATATCTACTGTGGAAATAATGGAAGAAGAATTAAGCGTTCTAAGGGTATCAATTTAAATTGTCCCGTTGGCCTTGGCCAGGGAGAGCAAACATTTGATTCTCTCTGTCTGTTGGACTTCAACCCCAGAAGCCCCAGCCAATTTGACCGGTAGCTAGGGATTATGTAAGTGGCTGTCCAAAATGTTTGGAAGGCCATGGGATCATAACTCCAAGAGGTGGAGCTTCCATGATGCAGCACAGCTCACCTTTTACAATGGATTGTAGAAACAATCAGAGAAATACATGTGAATCTCCACCATTTGTATCGTATTCTAGAGTTTGCTTGTGGAATGCTACAGCAGAGTGCAATGCAGTATTATTACGTAGCAGCATTCATGTTTGGAAGTGCTTTGAGGCCCATCTCTTTTGACACAGAATTGTCCTCATCCCAACTAGATGTTCCCAGAATCCATGCAGCTGTGTGTTTCTCATGACCAAACCTAACCCTGTTCCCTCTAATCGCCAGGATAAAAGTTTCTTTGAATTGGATGGCAGTTTTATTGATTGTACAATACTAAAATATGCACACACCTCTCTTCTTGTTGACTTTTCTGGAAGCTCACACACTCTAATCACATTAGCACTGCTCCTGAATCACAGACAGCACTTGATTCTGTGCTTTAGACCTCAGGTGCCGTATTGAGTCCTCTGTTTATATAATATGACTTGTGCTGCCCAATCACTTACATGTTTGTTCTCAAGTAAGTCCGACTTTAATTTTGCAAGTTTATGAGACACTTGCTTTTTTTATTCTACCAAACAGGCTTCACAGCTTTCGTGGTAGTTCATTTAAAGAACTTTTACTCATACCAGTCAAGTAGGAAGGTTCACAATATTTTAAAACCAGCATCCAAACTTGTCACACAAACAATCTGAAAAAAAGCAGAGTTAAAAGTATCAGAAACATTGCAGGAGTTTGCGAAACAAAGAAACAAACAAACAAAAAGACAAATGCTGGGCTTTTTTAAAGCAAGTAGTCAAATGTTGTAAATTGGAATTGTTGTTGTTAGATGCTGTCAAGTCGCAACTGGCTTGTAAAAACTTTTCAAGAGCTTTTAATATCAGTGAGATATTTAAGGGACATGGTGGCTCAGTGGACTAAGACTTCCAAAAACTGTCGGCTGCAAAGTTGGCAGCTCAGTGGTTCGAATCCCGGGTGGCATGCAGCAGAGCGAGCTCCTGCTGATGACCCCAGCTCCTGCCAGCCTAGCAGTTTGAAAGCATGTAAATGCAAGTACAGTGGTACCTTGTATAAAGGAATTCATTCGTTCCAAATGAAATTATGTTAAGCAAAATTTCCTTTATACAAATTCCCAAAGGAATGCATTGAAAATGGAGTAATCCGAGTTTTATGTTGTATGGATTTTCCCCATAGGCGATAATGTTAAGCAAATTTCTCCTATCTCTGGAATTTTTTATGTTGTACAAATTTTATGTTATACAAGATGTTTGTTATACAAGGACCCACTGTAGATAAATAGGTACTGCCGTAAAAAGTGGGACGGTAAAACAGTGTTTCCTTGCAGCCATGCCGGCCACGTGGCCATGGACTTGCACAACACTGGACTCTTTAGCTTGAATACAGAGATGAGCACCACCCCGAGACTCAGACACGATTAGCACTCGTGTGTGGGGGAAACCTTTACCTGCCTTTGTGTGAGTGTTGTGCCATTACAGGCATGACCGACTCTTTGTGACCCCATGTCCATGGAGTTTTCTAGGCAGGAAGAATGGAGTGGTTTGCCATTTTCTACTCCAGGCGCCTACAGCACCTGGTGTTCCCTGGTGACTGCCCATCCATGTACTTTACCTTTTACCAATTCTAGTCTCCCAATAAGTTTCCGTGGCTGAGAGGAGAATTAGGATGTGCATATCTTCCAGGGACCCCAAGAGACTTATTTGGATTTTACATCTTGCAGAATGCCTCCTGCTGGCTAGGAATTGTGCAAGATGTCGTCCCAAGGGTAATCGGTCCCAGTTCTGTATTCAGGGTTGCCAAAACTTAATAATTAAACTCATTAGCTTGGTGGTTGCATGTCCTGCACAATGAAAGGAAAGCCACCAGATGGCAGTGCATGTTCACTGCTTAAAACCACTAGCATTGGTGTTGATGACTGCAGGGTGTCTCTAGGTGTCTTCTTGTGTGTGAGACAAAAGATGCTGAGGCAACAGAGAAGGGAATAGGACCACAGCTTTCTGAGGTGGTTCCAGACTTTGGTTTAAAGGGGAATCTTAGCTGACTCTAACATTTGGACACCATGCATCTTGAAACCCAGGCTAGCCTTGCTGAATTCTGATGAAAGTTTATCTGTTGGACTATCTGATGAATGAGAGTAGGAACAGGGCGTGCCACATTCTAGCATGGCTAACTTTACTACACTCCCCTCTGGACTTCTTTTCTTGTGAGATCGAAATGTTTCACTGCTCATCCAAGTAGCTTTGTCAGTCTAAATGTTAAGAAAAATGTTTCCCTTTTGCAGCTCAATCCACATTACCCAGATGGCAGTGATGGGGAAAAAGTTGTGGTAAGTGCAGTGGCTTCTTTAAATATAAAGTGGTGAAATGCCCCATTGCATAGTGGCAAAGTACAGTGGTACCCCGACTTAAGAGCAGCTCAACTTAAGAGCAATTTGACTTAAGAGCGGAAAACTGTTGGTGTTTTAACTGCTGCCTTCAAAATTTTAGATAAGGTCTGCTCAACTTACATTTTTTTCACTTTTTTCATTTTTCAAGCTTAGTTTTTCAATTTTCCAGATAGGTACCCTGACTTAAGAGTAGTTCGACTTAAGAGCATGCATTCAGAACAGATTAAATTCGTAAGCTGAGGTACCACTGTAATTAGAAGGCTAGACTTGGGTGTTACTGCACTTGAAACAAATGATACAATATATGCATAATAATTATTTTTCTGTTACAGTAATCCCTTGCCTATCGCGGGGGTAAGGGACCCAACCTGACCTGCAATAATGGAAAATATGTGATATGCAGATGCTGGGTTGGGTTGGGACTGGCGGGCCAATCTGGGCCTCTTACACCCTTTCAGAGGCCCTAGAAGTGGTTCCCAGTGATCCAGAAGTCACTTCTGGTTTTCCAGCATGTTCTTGATCAGCAAAAAAGAGAACATGTAGCTGAAAATTCTGTCCCCTCAAATAAAAATTCCTCTTGTCGGTCATGGATCAGATTGAAAACTCATTTCTTGAATGGATCTCATTTTGGAAACAGTTCAAGAGGTGAAATGCCACTATAGGGAGGGTTCCAGGTTGCAGTGCATAGAAGTAATCTGGAGTAAAGAAAAGATCCAAGAAGAACCTTCAGGTTTATGACTGTGGTTAGATTAATTGTCCTGCAGTATTCTACTATTACCGTATGTTGCCAGGCATGTCAGCTTGATTTGCATCCTCTAACATAGCCTCATAGTTCTCAATGACACGTACATTTATAGGGAAAGTGTGTGAGGGTTAGGAAGCAATGTTGGACCACATTCCTTTCACCGAGATAAAATGTTCTTGCCACAGATGTTTCTAGGACATTTTAGATTTGTCATCTAAAGAAAGAAAAAATATATAAAATCCCAAAGCAGTAAATGCCTGCTGGAATTACAAGATCTTTGGTTTATGGCATGATTCATCTCAGATAGTGCTAGCCTGGGCTGCTAATTGTAAGGGAGAAATTTCAGCCTCGATTACCAGAAAAAAGTGCTCTTATATCAGCTTTTCTCAGATGCTGCTTCCTACTGAATTGCACCCTGGTGTAATCGGAGGCTCACTTTGGTAAAATGAGTTTGACAAATTTTGTCTCCCCTGTGAAAATCATTGGTACCATCGCAGCCATGGGAATTTGTTTAAGCACCCGTTATGCAGGCTTAGTACTTCTTTAATACTGCACCAGATGGGCAAATTATAGATTGTGCTGTCTTGCTCACCAACTAGGGTGCCCAGTGAGAGAGTGTTCTCTCAGTTTGGGCACATTGCCAGTGCACAAGTCCACACTTCTCATGCCTCGAATCTGGACCTGTGGAAAAATGTATTTAGCTTAAGATCAACCTACCATTGCTGAACTTCCCTGAAGTCTCCTTTAAGTATTGTAATAGAGAATAGCGCAGTACTAGGCATACCGTACTTCAGTCTACTGCCCTCACTCACTCACTCAACTTTGCTGTGCCTCATGCTGTCAGCACAGTTCCCACCCACCACAAACATATCTGCTGCTCCAATATGTCTGGTGCTGCCCATGGTATTTGCCTGTTCCTCACTGTTCCACTCTTCAGTCAGTATATAGGCCTGTTACAGCCGTTTCATAATACCTAGACTCTGCTGGCTGTTGGTGTGCCTTCTTTTTGTTTGACACAATTAAAGACTTAAGAACATAAGAAGAGCCATGCTGGATCAGGCCAAAGGCCCGTCTAGTCCAGCTTCCTGTATCTCACAGTGGCCCCAACAAATGTGTCTCCTGATACCACTCCCCTGCATCTAGCCCTTGAAGTACCCTGGTTTTAAGCCTGGAGATGACACATCTCCATCATGGTTTGTAACCTGTGATGGACTTTTCCTCCAGGAATCTTTCTAATCCCCTTTTGAAGGCAACCAGGCCAGATGCCATCACCACATCCTGTGGCAGGGAGTTCCACAGACTTACAAAGCGCTGGGTGAAAAAATATTTTCTTTTGTCTGTTCTCACTCTCCCAACCCTCAATTTGAGTGGATGTCCCCTATACTGGGGTCTCCTAATTGCTGGGAAGATGTCAGAGGACACAAGGAAAGGCTTTTAAAAAGTTTTGCCTGTTTGTGTTTATTTAAAGTGGGAAAATGATGACTATATAGTAATCTTATTTATTGTCATTGAGTTCCAGATATCTGTAAATTCTGAGCTTGAAGGGCTGTAATTCTGAATCCAACATTTGGTGCTAGTGCATCTCCTTAGTTGGCAACTCCAAAGAAATCACAGCTCCGGTATTCCTCATGATCTATTGTTCTGGCTGCAGCCTGATAAAATCTAGGGGGGCATACATTCCCTACCTCTGCTGCACGTCATGTTTCTTTTTTATTCTAGCTGTCAAAAGCTGAACTGGGAAATGCCAAGCTCTCTGCTGATGCAGATTGTCCTAGACATAAATCCTGTCAATGACCTTTACCACTAGCTGTGCTGGCCAGGATTTCTGGGTGTTGTAGTCCAAGAACATCTGTGAACCCAAGGCTGGGGAACCAATGACCTGTGCCAAATTTTGTTCTTGGTCTTGGTTTTCTGTTTGTTTGTTTTTAATGAGACATCTTTAAGAAAAACGAGATTTATCACATCAGTCCATTTAAACCCAGGAAGCTGTGGGAACTGATCTTCTGCTCAACCACTTTTGACATTATAGGTTTTTGGCCAAAGGCCAAAATATTAAATATTCTGTCCGTCTAATGCTAGTGGTGCACTCTCTCCTGTTCCCCACTCCCCCATTTGAAGACTCAGATGGGAACTGGATTGAGGATAAAGTCATAGATGCAAACATTAATGAGGAAACATTCTCAATGTCTATGGCAGGGCATGCATGGGTACATACGCTGGCATAGTGCAGTAGTCAAATCACTTAAGATGCACATGGGAAGACAGATGATGTATGATCCTGGAGTAGGAGGAAGATGATTTGTGAGTCTGTTGATGCAGTCTCTCTGGATGAATTGAGGGCAACACGTATATATTGTTTCTTCCAGAATGTACCTGGCTGTTTCTCCTCCGTTCCTCTTCTTTAATTGGCAATGTGATGTCTCGGTGAAAAAAAAACCCATGATGACTCACAAATAATATGATGACTCACAAATGTGTCAACACCAGAAGGTGTTACAGGAGGCTAACTGTTGTGCTGTCTGCCAAACTCCTGCTAATGTTCAAGAGTGAGTCTGGCCGTTAATGTGCTCCTTTTCCTGTATGTGAAGACTTTTAAAACAAATGAGGAAACGAACTCATCTCACCTGTTGAGGCCCCTGACCTTCATTCTTGCTGTACAAGTTTGTTGGCTTTGGAAGTGCCCACTGACTTCCTTTTAGCACCAAGATGCTGGGTTATGCTTGATATAACAGCTGCTTCTGGAACTCGGGTGGCTCTTAAATTTAATTTCAGTAGTGGTGTGTGCACTGTAGCTTAATGTATTAGTTGAAGCAAAGAACATTATGTCTACCAGAGGTGTTCTAATGTGCATTTTAAGGGATTATTTTTGTATTGTTGGGTGCACTTCTGCACCATTTTATGGAAGCAGAGGAACCAGCAAGGATTTAGATGGGGGCAATAACACATTCAACTGTCCCTCTAAGCTAAAACAAGAATATACCTGCAAGAATAGGCTGTATGTGGTTATAATCTCGACATGTCATCTTTCTATACACAATCATAAGAGTGCAGTCATCCCTCGCGATCTCGTGGTTCATATACTGCGGTCCCGGTATATTGCGGGACTGCACTATATGAAGGCAAGGGCTCTCGGGGCAAGCTGTGTGGGCTTGTTTCAGGCCTTCTGCGCTTATCCAAGACCTGGTGCTGCCCTGAGCAGGACTCTGACTTCCTGGGCCTGTTGGAGGCCCCAGAAGTGGTTTTGGGTGAACCGGAAGTGCTTTCGAAAAAAACAGAAGTGCCTTCTGAATTGTCCGAAACCACTTCTGGGGTGTCCAATAGGCCCAGGAAGCCCATCAGAAGCTCGTTTGGGGCAGCACCAGGCCTCAGGTAAGTGTAGGAGGCCCCCCGTCAGGCTCCCCAGTCCCGACCCAACCCAACCCAGCATCCGCATAGTGCAGATTTTCCTTTATTGTTGGTCGGGTCCCTAACCCCCACAATAAACAGGGGATTACTGTATTGTATTTTAGGGACCACCTGATCTTGCAATTCTTTCCCATATAATGCTCTACCATTCAGGTAGGCACTGCTAGAAACCCTATTTGCCTGGGCTCATCAACTCTGATCCCTAGCGTATGGCTTGCTTTCCTGATCTAAAGTAGGACCTTTTGCATCTAACTGATAATTTTAATAGAGGCTTCCCAGTTTTTCATGTATTGCAGCTCAGCCATGTGTTGCCCAGGACTGTTTGAAAAGGAGCATATGTCACTGTTAGATCAGGGGTTTAGGTGCAGATGTTTGGAGTTTGATTCTTCATTGTACCTCCTGAACAAGGGCTGGACTCAGTGAGCAATATGTGCTGCCCTTTCAGCTTTGTGGTTCTATGATTATTACAGTCATAGATGTAATTTTAGAAAAGATAGTCTGTGCTAACATATACAGCAAAAACAAAAGAAACCCCCCGCTCCCAAAATAAATAAAACTAAAACTTTGTGGCATTTTAAAGACTAACTGCTATATTTTAATATGAGCTTTTCTCAGACATCAGAGGGAACTGAGACTCAAGGTGCCTTGCAGTTTAATTAAAAGAAGAAGAAAAAGAGTACAATTAAAATAATATATTATAAATATTAAAACATAATTAAATTAGTTTTCAATTAAAAACAAATTTCAGTGGGAAACATTTAAAAAAAACATTCAAGCAACAATTATCAATAGAAGAATGTGGCACCTTTTAAAATGCCCCTGTCCTCAGGAATCAGCTGCTAAAGACTTACCTAATAAAGTTTCTATATGTTGGCAGAAGAGCATCAAGAAAATGGTCAAGCTAGCCTTCTGAAGCAAGGACTTTTATAATCTGGGAGAAGCCACCAAAAAGTCCCTCTCTCATATCCTTGCTAAGCATTTTGCTGAAGGTGGTGGGACTGAGTGAAGAGCTAAAGCAGGCATGTCCAAACTTTGGCCTCCAGATGTTTTGGACCACAACTCCCAGAATTCTAATCTTTGCCAATGGCAAAGGACTGTAGGATTTGCTGTCCAAAACATCTGGAGGGCCAAACTTTGGACATGCCTGAGCTAAAGCCTGGCTGGCTTCTGTGGAAGGATATGATTTTTGAAATAGCTTGGATCCAAACTGCTTAGGGCTTTAAAGATTATAGCAAGCATTTTGAATTGTGCATGGAAGGAGACCAGTAACGAGTGAAGGTTCTGTAACAGGGGTGTTCCATGTTAGCTGTAACTAATGCTAGTTAGCCACCGGGCCATAGCATTTTGAACCACTTGAAGGTTTCCAAGAGTCTTTGAAGGCAGACACTGTGAAGGCAGACACACAGTCATCTCTAGGAGCAGGTGTAGCTGGCACACTGCTTTAACAGTGCAAATACTTTATCCTCCTGGCTACTACTGAAGCTGTGAACATTTATCTTCAAGGAAGTCTAATCCCATTAAGCACAGGATGAACCCCTAAACCCTGATCTGCCTTTCAGCTGACCAGGAGCCTTTTTGTCTTGGCTGGAGCATAGGTTACCACCACTGTAGTAACCTACTTAAAATCATTTTGGGACTTACAGTGGGATCCTGTGCAAACCAAATAATCTCTGTTTGTCCTTGGCAGAGAGATGCTGACCTTCTCATTTCAAAGAAGAAGAGACAGGCAGGGGAGAAGATTATGTACACGCTGGTGTCGGTGCCACATGGGAATGACATTGCCTCTCTTTTTGAACTGGATGCCACTACTCTACAGCGAGCTGACTGCCTGGTTCCAAGGTACTAGCTCTATATATGGGATGTTAACATTTCATTGCACATATCTACAGTGGTCCCCTGCCATTTCGCAGTTCATATACTGCGGTCCCAGTATATCACGGGACCGCCATATATGAAAGGCAAGGACCCCTGGGGTAAGCTGCATGGGCCTGTTTGAGGCCTCCTGCACTTACCACAGGTCTGGTGCTGACCAGAACAGGCATCTGATGGACTTCCTGGGCCTGTCGGAGGCCCCAGAAGTGGTTTTTGGCAATTCGGAAGTCACTTCCGGTTTGCTGGAAACCACTTCTGGGACCTCAAACAGGCCTGGGAATCCAATCAGAGGCCAGTTCAGGGCGGCACCAGGAAAAGGTATGTAAATCTAGGAGGCCCCTAACAGGCCCCCCCAGTCCCAACCTGACCCAGCATCCACATATAGTGGATTTTCCATTATCGTGGGTTGGGTCAGGACCCTAACCCGCACAATAAGTGGGGGGGGTTACTGTATAGGTACATGCATTGCGGATGGTCTTGGCCCTACAGAACTGCAATTCTTAAATAAAAATAGATGATATAAAATGAAAAGAGGAGAGGGAGAAAATAGGGAAAGAATAAGTAGTTCTTGGCCAGGGGGAAACAACTGATTTGGCCCTTCTTCCCATCCCATTTCCTTCTGTTGCAGCCTGCTGGAACTTGACTATTTGTGCCTGAAAACTCTTATCCTTTGCAATTTGTGTGTATGGCAAGGACATGAAGAGAGAAAGTTACATGGGATTTACCTCAGATGAAGCCATTGAAACATGGCAGTGGGCCCATAGGTGACAAATAGGTGCAAGTAAGAGTGGCTTGAGATGTGAGTGGGGGAACCTCATTCTCACATTTTTAAGTGAAATATACCTTCCTTGGTTTGGACCACTGGGCACTTATGAACAAATGACTTGCAGAAACTTTATCTCTCTTGTTTAATTGTCTTCAGGTGAATAATAGTTCACAATTCATTTTTCTGGTCATACAATTTGCATGAAGGCTCAGAAAGCGATATATGTCATTGCAACATCTTGATATACCACACATTCTCTTCACCCATTCCGAAGTTTGTTTGTGGACCTTTATCCTCCGCAACAAGCCTAGCATGTGACTCTTGTGTTTTCCATGGAGGCCCAAATGCACAACGTATACATTTGGGAAGGACTCTAACAAATGAATGTGAAAGCTTGTTATATCTGATGAAGAAAGCTGCAGTCCACATGGGCCCCTTCCAAATAAAACTTCTGATGAGGGCTTAAGATGGAGCAAGTGAGTTTCCCCCCCCTATAATAGAGTAATGGCCCCTAGAAATTAAAAAAGTTATCTTTTCCATAGATAGTGGCTATGCATGTGATTGCAGCTTAGGGCAAATCCCTTACAGTGGCTATGGAACGAGCATTTAATTTTCAAAGACTTTAGCATTACTTTCTTCAGCAAGGTTGTTTTCTTTATTTTCCTTAAGAAATTCGTATGTTCGACTGAGGCACCTTTGCACCAACACATGGGTCACCAGTACCAATATTCCAATAGACAAAGATGAAGAGAGGCCCGTAATGTTAAAGGTAATGTGCTGAGTGATAAACTTAATTTATACATAGCAAATTATCTTCAGTAGTAATCCTTAGTAATTACAAGTCTTAGTAATACAAGACCATTGTATTCTCTCTGTCCATTTAATGCTCTTTTATTTCTGCAGCTGTGTTCCATGTTTTAAGAGGTACTGCCTCTCTTGTTTTAGATTTTCTGATTATTCCTGTTTTAGCCTGTGATGCTTTTAATTGTCTGTTGCATTTAGTACTTCATTCTGTAGGTTTATATTCATATGTTAGGCATGATATTATGACATCAATATAAATGTTTGTTAATTTACATTTGTACATCACTCTGAGAGCTGTGATCTATAGCATGACCAACAGAATTGCAAGATGGCGGGCGGCAGCAACAGCGTTCCATCCTTGCTGCACTTCCAATTCTTAATCGACTCTAAATTTCTTGGCTGAAATCTTCATTTGGTCTGAAGACAGAACCAAGGTTTTTTTTTTTCCTCCCCGCCTTCGTCACCACTTCCAAATTAGTCTGTTTTGCCATATCTATTTTTAATTCTGCTTTTGCTCCTCCGCATGCCGGGACGCAGGAGGATTTTTATATGTTTTGTTGTTTTAATAGTTCTATGTTGTTTATGCTTTATATCTGATGTATTCTATTGTTGTTGATTTGGTATGTATTGCTTTTGTTAGCCGCTTAGAGTACTACATGTAGTAGATAAGCGGGATATAAATACAAAAATAAATAAATAAATAAATAAATAAATAGAAGTAAAGAAATAAAAGAGCCATTTTGTCCTCCCTATCCCAACCCCAAATTCTGTAGATTGGAACATGCCAGACAAAAGAAGACAAGGAAGCATTTGCTATTGTTTCTGTTCCTTTGTCTGAGGTTAGAGATCTGGATTTTGCAAACGATGCCAACAAAGTATTAGCATCAACAGTTAAAAAGCTGGAGAACGGATCCATCACACAAAATGAAAGAAGGTTAGTGTTCCTTTGTTGCCTCTTATCCTTCCTCGCTTCCCTCTCTGCTAGAATGCTATGAAGCCCATATTTACTGCTCATACATAATTTCACAAAAGATCCATGTACTCAAAAGGGTGACTTAATTGGTCATGATTATGTGTCAGCCCAAGATATGGTAGTCAAAACATTGCTGGTTATTTTGTGCATTTTTAATATATATATATCTATATATATTGTTAGTCCCTTATTTTGTTGTTGTTGTTGTTGTTGTTATTCAATTGTTAAGTCATGTCCGACTCTTCATGACCCCATGGACTAGATCACGCCAGGCCCTCCTGTCTTCCACTGCCTCCCAGAGACTGGTCAAGCACATACTGGTTGCATCAATGACACCGTCCAACCATCTCATTTTCTGCCATCCACTTCTCCTTTTGGCCTTCAGTCTTTCCCAACATCAAGGACTTTTCCAAGGAGTCCTTTCTCCTCATTAGGTGGCCACAGTACTGAAAGCTTCAGTTTTAAAAACCTGTCCTTCCAGTGAACATTCAGGGTTGATTTCTTCCAGGTTGCCTTTGAGCTGTGGTGCTGGAGGAGATTACCGAGAGTCCCCTGGACTGCAAGAAGATCAAACCTATATATCCTGGAAGAAATCAACCCTGTATGTTCACTGGAAGGACAGTCCCTTATTTACATGTTTGTAAATGTGTGTATATTGAATAAGAGGAGAAATAGCACATTTCCCAAGCCCAGATCACCTGTGTGCAGTTTCCTGCTCACCGTATGTGGATATAAAACTGAAACATAGTTTAGGACTCTGAAAATATACATCCTCCTTCCTCTCAAATTCCAAAGTTTTATAATCCAGACACAGCAGGCAAGACTAAGACTATGTTATAGGGGTTCATTTGGTAAGGAATGAATATTTTAAAATTATGCTATGGAATTCACAAAATACCGAGAGTGGGCCTTATTTTTCATAAGCAAAATCTAGGATAGGCAAATATAAAATAAGGATGAACATATGAAATATATGCTTATGAACAACAAAAGTGATTTTTTTATAATCCCTGGGAACATTAATGCTGCTCCTGATATCATTTAAAGGGTGGTTCAGCTAAGTACATACGTATTAGATGAAATTGGCTGTCATTTTCAGACTTCCACTCTCAGGTGATAATGGGCAGTGTGAAAGGAGGTGATGTTCATAAACCATGGTAACTATGGGCCTTTTTACACGACCCCTAAGATCCGCTGGCCACTTAAATTCGGACCAGAGATCTTAGGGGTTCCTCGCTCTTCCTCTGTCCCCACCCCCCTCCGCACTTCCTGGTTGCTGGCTACCTGAGGGACGGAGAAAAAAGAAAGAAAATAATGCCTTCTTACCTCCGTTTTGTTCCGGGCAGCATTCAGATCTCTTAAAGGGGCGGGGCGCAAAAAAAGAACAAACAGAAGCCAGGAGAGCCCCACACTCACTATCCTTACACCGGATCAAATATTTGTCACCTCCAAAAAGCAGGTACAAGAAAACTGCTGTTTGGTCTTGCTAAAGTGGGCAGGGTCGCACTTAATTGTCTGCAAAGTCCGGAGCTGGTGGGTAAACATTTTTAAGGTCGGGACCTTGCAGCCATTTGCGGCGGAGCTTAGGGGTTGTGTATAAACACCCTATGTGTCACTAAAATGTGGCTACAACTCTCCCCATTCTCATTTTTAAAGGATGCAATAGTTGCTGAATATTGTGCTAGTCTTCATTGTGTATTAAAAGATCCAGTTTTTTTGTCATCAGTAATGACCACAAACCTGAAAAATTCTCATTGTTATATTGGATCAGCTAGAAGTAAAAGGTCAAAGCTTATATGGAAAATATGGCTCATTATTCTTCACTGTACCACATTTCTTCAAACTCAACTTAGGTTTGTAACCAAGCTACTGGAAGATCTCATTTTCTTTGTTGCTGATGTGCCCAATAATGGCCAAGAGGTTTTGGATGTGGTGGTCCTTAAACCCAACCGAGAAAGGCAGAAATTAATGAGGGAACAAAACATATTGGCACAGGTATGTAACTAATGATAATGTTGGAACATGTTCTTTTGTACAAGCAATGATCTTCCCTCGTAAATGCTTTTTCTCTGCCGTGTCTTCTTAAAGGCACCACAGCACGCTGATGTTCTGCAAAATACAGGGAAGGGTTGCTGGTGTGAATGGGCACTGTTTTCCTTAATATCATCTACATGCACACTCCAGAAATGAAGCTAAAGAGTTTTTTAAAGCAACATAATGAAAATTGTTTAGGACAAATGCAAATAATAGCATCATATTGGCCTTGTTGTCTTCTCATTTACTTTTGCAGTGGAATTTTTCTCTTTGTTGGCTGCATAAATGCAAGCATTACTATCTGCTTTATATGCTGATGAGCTTTGTTGCAGTGACATCTCCCCATTAAAACTGACAGTGTAACCACGCCTTTAGTTTGGAAACTTAGTTCCTATGCTGTTATTTCTCTTCATCCTTCATCCCCAAATTTCTTCAGTGATGCATAGTTGGTAAATATTTTTCCCCTCAGTCAGACTGAATGCTGTTCCTAGCAATAACATGTATACATAGCCAGAAGTGGAGTCATGGCAATTGGACTTCTTTTCTTGTGAGTTTGATACATTTCACTACTCGTCCAAGTAGTGTGGTTTGAGATAGGGGTCAGGGAAATTATTCATGTGTATATTGAAAATCCCTCTCTCAACAAAGATGGATGGGGGACTTAGGTACCATCTGTCTGCCACTTTTCATGCTGTTTTTTCATTGACCCCCAGACAAATCAGAAGCACTTCATACTTTCACCAGGAGGCTACAGCTAATGACCCATACTTAATGGGTGTTGGGAAGGGTTGAATAGGTGAGACATTTGCACAACCCAGGATATTGTCCACCTAACAAGCCAATTCAGGCCACTGTGCACCTATTTGGACCATGGTGTCATGAAAGCAAGGTGAACTATAAATTTGGGGCCTCACACTAACTTTCCTTTGACTGATGAAGTTACGTGGATGAGTAGTGAAACAATTCAATCTCATAGCAAAAGAAGTCCGGTTGCTATGACTCAGCTTCCAGATTACTTCACCTGGATGACTGAGAATCTTCATAGAGACATGTATACATACTTTTTGATTTAGCAGTGTCTTATATAGTATAAGTACACTGTATAGTATAAATATAGTATACTACTAGTGATGTTTATTTCTGCATGTCTATGTGTCTGCAGATATTTGGAATCTTAAAAGCTCCATTTAAAGACAAGGGAGGAGAAGGGGCCATGCTGAGACTTGAAGATCTGGGTGACCAGAGATATGCACCATACAAATACATGCTGAGGCTTTGTTATAGAATCCTCCGGCATTCCCAGCAGGACTACAGGAAAAATCAGGTCAGTAGTCCTTTTGCTTTTTGATGTGGTTAAGCATGACTACAGTGTTCAGGTCCTCAGTCGTGCATTTATAGAATTCAACGGAACAACTTTTGCAAGATGATAATGCCAGATGATGGAAGCGAAATACGGAGGCAACAGAACTCCGTGAACATCAACCAGATTTAAGTATTTTGAATACTGTATAGTCACGTGACGTGAGACTGCAGAGTTGAAAGGCCAGCTAGTAGCTCTAGCACAAGCAGTTGCCTGAAGATAATAAACTGCAGTTGGAATCAATGTATGGTTGTTAGGACTGTGGTGGAGCAGTCTGCAGACCAGGCCTGTGAAACCCAGAATTAAAGTTTGGATGCAATATGGCATTGCTGTTGTAAGGTGCTTCATCCAAAGTCAATATAGCTGGGACAACATTTTATTTATTTATTTATTTATTTATTTATTTATTTATTTATTTATTTATTTATTTATTTATTTATTTATTATAAATTCATTAAAACTACAGTTGACAAACATTTTACATAATAATCTATTACTGTTTTGCCGACTAAAATCATTTTTACTGGCTAACATTTATTTCTTTATTTCTTTATACATTTGCATACCATCTGTGTCCCAGTGGAATTCCGAGCGGTTTACAGCAGTCACAAATTATAGTGTGTGTGTGTGTGTGTGTGTGTGTGAACTATCTATAATCAGACAAATCAATCTAATAATCAATTACCACAAACACCTAAAAATACACTAAGAATAATCGGCAAGGCAGACTTATGGCCGAGACAAACACCTTATTTGTAGTAGGATAACATGTTTGTCCTTATCTGTAGTAGGAGAGTAATCAGTAAAGTCAAACATAGGCTGAAATCTTGTTGCTTAGCATATTAAGTCACAACTAGAGAAGCCCCTTTGAATGACCCTCAAGGAACCTAGAGACACCAACGTTGCAAGGGAAGCTTCTCTTGACACTCCTCTACACGGCCTCTCCAGGTGTGGTGAAGATTGCATTTCTTTTCTTTTTTTTATTGATTTTTTGAAATTTTAAGACATACAAACAAATAACAATACAAGTGCATCCCCACCCCTGGGACCATCCTGTTCTTCCATGAGTTCTTCTTTGTTACTCCATCATCTGTTGTTCTAGTATTCGTCTTAAAGTCCTCTTCTCCAGAACTGTCTTAAAGTATTCGTTGGCTCTTTCCCCTTCCCTTCTACTAATACAAAGTCTATAAATTTTCCCCAAATGTCATAAAAGATGTCTTTTTTCATTTCTCCTCGTTCAACTTTTAAACTACAAGACAATTTATCGTTTATGGCTATATCCCAAAGCTCGTCGTACCAATCTTCCATCTTGAGATCTAATTTAGATTTCCAATTTCTTGCTATAATTAATCTAGCGGCTGTCATAAGGTTTGCTATTAGTTCCTTTGTTGTAGCATCATAATCTTTACTAGTTAACAATGATAACAGTGCTGTCTCTGGATTACAATCAATATCTACTCTAATCGTGTTACTTAGCTCTAAGAAAACCCTTTTCCAGAACTTTTGAACTATTTCACATTCCCACCAGAGATGCATATATGTACCTATCTTTTTTTCACATTTCCAGCACATCTTAGAATATTCTGCATTCATTCTATTCAACCTAATTAGTGTCAAGTACCATCTAGAAACCAGTTTAAAATAATTTTCTTTTATCCTAACCGATAATGATCTCAAGATTCTCATATTCCAGATTTTCTCCCAGTCTTCTTTTTTTTATCTCTACATTAAGATCTTGTTTCCAGACCTCTCTCAGAGAATCTAACTCCATTTCCAATGAGTCCCCTATTACTTTGTATATTTTACGTACTATTCCTTTCTCTATATTGCCCTGTTCAGATTCAAGGGATAATAAAAACTGTTCGAACTGTGTGCATTCTCTAAGTTGAGAAGATTGCATTTCTGATGACTGAGTTATACACCCACAAAGAGCATCCCCAGAAAAGTTCCTCCCAGGTGCCTACATACACCAAACCTGCAGAGAAGCTTGCTTTGACTCATCTCTACAATCCCTTCATGTTTGGTGAAGATTGGGTTTCCCCAAGTCGGTTGCTTGAAGGGCACTCTCCGGGGGGGGGGCATTTTTGTGGATGTACAACTCTTGGACCGAAACCCAGTCTTCACCAAATCTGGAGGGATTGTAGAGGAAAGTTGGGAGAAACCTCTCTGTAATGTTGGTGGCTCTTCGTGCATGGGGGATACTTTTCTGGGGACATATTTTGGACATTCAGAACCCAAATGTCACCTAACATGCCAGGCTTTTGAGGAGACCCGGGGGAAGTTTCCCTGCAAGTTTGGTATCTCTAGGTGCCCTGAAAACCCTGTTATAGGGTTTTAAAGTCACGAATGAATTTACAAATTTGATTTGTCAATTTGTCAAAAAAAAATCCCATTGTTATTGACAAATCATTATTTGTGATTCGTCAACCTTGACAAATCATGAATCAAAATAAATCACTATTTTCCTGATTTGTGCCCATTTCTTGTTGGTTAATTTGTCTTGATATGACTAACATCTTTAACAAAAGAGAAGCCAGAAAGGGGGCTAAGAGCAGGGAGCCAGTTTGGCCCCACAATAGCAGAGCCCCACCCCACCCCCAGGAGAAGAGCTCCATGATCATTTGAGACAATGGCTCTTGTCCTCCATGACTGTTGATTTGTATCCAAGGACTGAAATGTACCCATCCCAATAAATCCCTGGAAAAGCCTGTCACTGCTATGAAATAACATCCAGTCTGTGACGGGAAGTGTTTTAAAATCTGCACGGGCACGTTCCTTTTGCCAGAGCTTGCAAAGGAGAAACTTGTGGGTCATGCTAGGGCATCCTTGAAAGGGGAACTGCATTGACATCAGAGTGATGCTGATCAGGCAAGGTATTTTTGGGAACAAGGAAAGTGTTTCAGTCTTCATCCTTGAGAGGAACTCAAGCCTCTTCTCAAGATTTTACTTCTGGGCACCATCTTGGGTGCAGCTTCTCATATTAAAACTAGAGATGGGCACGACTAGGGAAAATGACGTTTTCGAGTTGTCGTGTGTCGGAGGCGGCCTGTGTCGGCTCATTTCCGTTTTTCGCGAAACTTCGCAAAAATTGTCATTTCGTTTTTCATTTTTTTGTCTGTCGTTAATCTGGTTTGGGGGGGTAACGGGCTCCTGGAGGCACCTCTTTTTTTGGGGGTGGGTGCCTCCTATCCTCACCCGCTAGGGAAAGCAGGCTCCTGGAGACCCCTCATACATGGGGGGTCTCCTCTCCTCACCTGCTGCAAAAGGGCATGCATGCATAGCCATATGGCTATGATTGCATACCCAGTTGCACGGAGAGACACAGCAGACTGGCAGAGGTACCCCTCTTTTTGGGGTGCCTTCCCTGCATCAGTCAGGCCTCGGGGGCATGGTTTGCATGATGTCACACATGCTGCCAGCCGAGCCAAGCCTGCAGGAGTCACCCAGAGCCACAAGTGGCGGACTGGCAGACTCTCTGCACCCACTGTGTCTCACTAAGAAGGGAATTGTACTTGCTACAGTGCAATGCAAGTACAGATCTGGCTTAGGGTTAGGGTTAGCGCAAGGGCTAGGGTTAGGCTACTTACGGGTGAGGTTACGGTGAGTATTGGGGTGCACCTCTGGGGGCCTCTCTGACCCACTTAGAAGGACAGTGTACTGGCGTATGGGTTAGGCTTAGGGTTCGGGTTCGGGTTCGGGCTACGGTTAGTGGGCTTTTTATGCCCGGTTGGCACATCCCAGAAATCTCTGTGGTCAACCTGGCCAAGTGGCCATGCGATTGGTGGAATGGCTCCAAAAATTTGCATGGTCACTCCCATGGCCAGCCCATCATTGCGCAGGTGTAAATAAAATAAAATAAAATAAAATAAAATCAATGGAGAGAGGAAAGAGGAGACATTTTGTTGCAAGAAAAACCCACTGCTACTGTAAAAATTCTGGCAGTTTTAAAATAGCAATTTTCGCATGTTTCTGTGTGGTGCTTGTGTGTTTTTGGACCACGATTTCAAAAAAAAATTGCGGTCGCCGCCCCATTTTGGATCCCCCGCCCGCACCACATGGCATTGGCGACTCGAGTCCAGCTGCCCAGGACAGGAGGGGGGGGAGGCCTCCCCCCCAGAAACCACCCCTCTGGTAGGTGCACTCTGCACTGCAGGCATATTTTCGCCTGCTTTTTGGCCCGGGAATGGGGGGGGAGTTTAAAACTTTTTTTCTGTGCCGCTTCCGCTTGAATTGCGGCAGCCGGCGGCGAGTCCGGTGCTTTGCGAGTGACTACGACAAGGATTTCCCCCACCACCAGAGCAGCCCAGGACAGGAGGGGGGGTCAACCACCCCTCTGGTAGGTGCCCTGAGCCCTCACTCAGGCAGGCATATTTCCGCCTGCTTTTTGGCCAGGAATCGGGGTTTTTTTACTTTTAAAAACTTTTTTCTGTGCCGCTTGGCATCGCGGGATCGCCGCGATGCCAGGAACGACCACGACAAATCAGACCCAATTATTCTTTAGTCAGTTCGAGTTCGAGTTCTGGTGGAGTAATTCCCGTTACCGTTTCCGTTCAGTAACGGAAACGAGTAACAGAAACGGAAACGGGAATTCCGCTAAGTCGTGCCCATTTCTAATTAAAACCTCTTAATATAAAAGGATAGGATTTTGTTTTGTTTCGTTTGGGTTTCATATTTTGTTCATGGTCTTCAGTAGCTTGGGTCCAACATAAACTTGAAGTTCTCCTTCTGTTTTGTCTTGTCCTTTGTACCTTCGTGGCAATTGGGCCAAGAAAATACACCTTGCTCGTCGTACATATGCCAATTTCAAATGGCAGACATGCGTTGTAGACTTTCCTTGCTCTGAACAGCAGCAGCAACAATAATAACAGCCCATTTCCTCCCTCTACCTTTGTGATGGGAGTTGCAGGGGCAGATCTATGGATCAGAAAACCAGCCCTGGGCCTTAAGCATGCTGCAGGATAGGTCCTCCTAAAATTGTAGGGTGTCATTCCTGTTGGCTCCCTCCACAGTTATATGGTCCTCACTCCAGAGCAAATTTCTCCTCTTTGACCTGGTCTTCTGTGGGGAGAATTAATTAGGCAAACAATAAGTGATATTGATTAGGACATTTTGTTTTTATGATGTGCTGTTGTTTTAGAGTCCCATTGCCTGCCTCGGGCCCTTGACAGAAACACATGGCAGAAGCTGCATAAAATCCAGAGACATGAAGCCAATGTTTAATAACCTGAAGAAAGAAACAGTGATTTTTTTATCATGTAGTTTAACAAGCCTGGTACAAAAAAAAAAAAAAAAAAACAGGTGGGGAGGGAGTGTGGTGCCTTCAGTCTTTCACTGTGTCTGAGAGACCACCCTGGCATTTTCTTCCAGGAATACATTGCTAAGAACTTCTGCATCATGCAGTCCCAGATTGGCTATGATATCTTGGCAGAAGACACTATCACAGCTTTGTTGCACAACAACAGGAAACTACTAGAGAAACACATCACAGCGAAAGAAATAGAGACATTTGTGAATTTATTGAGGAGGAACCGAGAGCCAAGGTTTGAAGCAGTCCATGTGTTTATTTATTCTTTAATGACACTGAGCATTGTTTTATTTGGGTACTTGTGGCAATGAAGTTGGGCTCTAAAGGGATTCCCAACTTTTTGGGAAACCAAGGGAAAACAGGAATCATGGTTCTTAGTTCTCTTGAGGGAAGCTGTTTCTTCAAGAGAAGAACCCTGTTGGACACTAGAGACAAGGTAACTTTGATCATAATCACAGTCAGTATTTCAGGGATCAAGGGTGGTGTTGATAACCATTGTGTTGATTGTTTGCTATAAAATCCTGCAGCGGGACACATCCCCCTATCTTTTTCGTTTATTCCTTATCTCAAGGTTCTTGGACTATCTATCAGACCTATGTGTTTCTAACACCACTGCAATCCCAGTCACCCAGGAACTTATTTGCAAATATATGCTGAGCCCAGGGAATGCCGACATTCTTATTCAGACCAAGTAAGTGAACCAGGATTTTCTTGGCGCCGGTTCATGTTGCCCCAGGCAGGCGTCTTGATTTAGATGGCTGGTAGGTACAGTGTGAACTGCTTGTTTTAAGGTTGGTTTCAATGCAAATGGACAACCCCTTGGATTGCCCCGTCCTCTCTGATGATATGGATGAAGAAGAGGTGTGGCTCTACTGGATTGACAGCAACAAGGAACCTCATGGTAAAGCAATCAGGCATCTTGCTCAAGAAGCTAAGGAGGGCACCAAAGCTGATTTAGAAGTCCTCACGTACTACAGGTAAAGCTTGTTTACTTTTTTCCCACTGAAAAGTGAGACATTCCAAAGGACAATATTATATCCTAGGACTGAGGTGACAAACTTTCAGCAATCCAAATGCTTTGGACCACAACTCTCAGAATTCCAAGTCTAGATTGCCAATGACAAAGGACTGTGGGAGTTGGGGCCAAAACATCTGGAGTACCGAAGGTTTCCCACCACTGTCCTAGGAGCATTCCCTCTATCTAGAGACATTGCCCTATACTCATTAGACCATTGTGGTTTCCTGGGTGGAATTCAAGTTTCAGACAGGCCGTAACATATATACAGTAGGATCATGGGACCAGTACCTGTTGTTTCACTTCTCTATGGCCTGAAATTATTAAATTACAGACCCCCAGAAATATGTGTTTCCCAGATCTATTACCAGACTTGGCCACCAGAGGGAATCAGAGACCATGCTAAAAATATAAGGTTTCTGTACCAGTGCTTTTCAGCATCCATGACGTGCGCTGGGGTGGCGTGGAACTACTCTCCTATGCATACCATGGTCCTACTGTGGAGAGACCCTTTAGTATGCAGCTTAGAACAGTTACTACTTTTTATATTTTTGGTCTGTAGTAGTATCAGCCAGCTGTAACATTACCAAGCTTCGATTCAGTGTCAAAGATTGCCCCTTTGAGAAAATTGTGCCCGGTTCAGTGTTGTTCCACGGGACCCAGGGAAACAACGTCTGAATAAAATCAGTGCTCACTGTGGTCCGATAATGTTGTGTCATAATAATGTGGCTGATGGAGTTATGTAACGCTCATCAATTATTTGGACTGGTAACTTAGCCACCAGGTGATTTGGAAGTCCAAAGCAGAATGGAAATGATCAGGTCTTATTATTATCTTAAGGTATCAGTTGAACCTGTTTGCAAGGATGTGCTTGGATCGTCAATATTTAGCCATAAACCAGATTTCTACCCAGCTCTCAGTAGATCTGATCCTACGCTGCATGTCAGACGAGAGCCTGCCTTATGACTTGCGTGCTTCTTTCTGCCGCCTCATGTTACATATGCATGTGGACAGAGATCCACAAGAGACCGTGGTGCCTGTGAAGTATGCCAGGCTGTGGACCGAAATCCCCATCAAGATCACGATCCATGAGTAAGTTATATTTGGAAACCCACCAATTCGTGGATGGTTCGTAGGTGGATGAAAACAGAACACACAGTCTTTCAGGGGAGAGGGGAGTCACGTTAAACATAATTCAGCATTCACTGCTGCAAGATGAGGGATTGCCCACCCTGTGAGCTGGCTTTTAAAGAAAAAAAAATATCCCTAACCGAGATTGCTAACCAACGTTCCCCATAACATTTTTGGAACAGGTTCCCCACCCCACCCCCACTTTTTCAGGCTGCACGGAAAACAGGGAATGGCTGAATGCAGCTAATGAGCACGGTTGGGTACCCCCAGTATTAAAGGATAGACAATACAGTTTTATGATGATGTCTGAGCAAGCGCTCAGGATCCCACTTCTTTTCTAAATTTCTCTGGAGTTTGTAGTCCAAAGTCCATGAGAGACGTCAACAGTCTTCTCTTTGTGTCAATTGGCAATTCACCGAAAATAGATCTGGTACCTCCTGGCTCCTGTCATAATATCCCATTCTTTTGGTATTAGCATACACTCTTGCTTTTGTAGGTATGATTCTTTCACTGATTCGTCACGGAATGACATGAAGAGGAAATTTGCTTTGACAATGGAGTTTGTGGAAGAGTACCTGAAAGAAGTTGTAAATCAGCCCTTTCCTTTTGGCGACAAAGAGAAGAACAAGCTCACTTTCGAGGTACTTTTTGGTTCTCCTGACCAAGGACTGGCTGTCCATTTCCAGTTAAGAATGAGCAGCAGAGCATCAGCCAAATTAGCCACTGCCACCTGCCTCTTCATCATTCCAGATGATGTTTCCCACTCAAGGTGTGATCTGCATGATAAGTTGTGGGAAATCATTTTGATTTCTACTACTTAGTATTATTAGAGGGGCCTGGTCTGCCATGTTTTTCTAACCGTGTGGGGAGCCAGAGTGGAATTCTTCTCATTCTGCTCCTCGATGATAATGTGATACACCATGGAAAATGTGCAAAGAGCTCTTCTTCATATCAATGTTGTCCTTGTTTTTGGAGAGTATTGTGATACTAATATTACAAACTCCTGCTGAGAGTGGGTGAATGAGCAAGTGTTGCAGACATTGCTAAGACAATTATGTGATCCTCAGAAGCACCTTTCAGTGGCCAGTCGTGCTTACATAACATTAAAGAGATGAATGGCGCAGGCTCCTGATTCTCTACTAGTACAGAGGGACGTATCCATGCCTGCCAAGATAGGCTTGAAATTGTATGTACAACACAATGCAACCCATAAACAGAAGGCAGAAGAGGGCGTCAGTGAGATTCCTGTTGGACTGAGCTTAGAAACATTTTCTGTTTAGATTAGAATTCTCAGGATCCAAACCAGTGGATTTTCTTTTCCAGGAAAAAAAATATTAACTGGTTTGGGTTTTAAGAGTTTTAATCTGAAAATAAAATGTTTCTAAGCTCTGTTCAGTCGTAATTCCACTAAACCCCTCCTTCCAGAAGGGAAGATGACTATTTTTCTCTTGAGCTAGAATAGTGGTTCCCCAGGTATTGGTAACCCTTTGGTAACTCAGGTATTCTTAGAGTGTAGTTCTCAGAAGCCTTCACTACCAGTGATGCTGGCCAGGATTTCTGGGAGCTGTAGCCCAAGAATACCTGGTTTATCCAAGGTTGTCCTTGAAGACGAACAATAAGATGTGTCAAGTATCAGCTGAACTCCTTTTGTGTGACTTCTGGGGGGTTCAGGCTGATTATGGGACCAGTGCTTTTCAAGCTGTTCATAAATGACCTAGAGACAGGGATAAGCAGTGAGGCGGCCAAGTTTGAGGATGACATGAAACTTTTCTGTATGATAAAAACTAGAGATCTAGTCCAATAGAGAAACTAGTCCAATAGAGAAACTAGTGATTATCAAAAGGGTGATTAAAAATAAAACAGCCAGCAATATAATGCCATTGTACAAAATGATAGTAAGGCCACACCTGGCGTACTGTGTACAATTCTGGTCACTGCATCTCAAAAAAGACATAGTGGAATTGGAAAAGGTACAAAAGAGAGTGATTAAAATGATTACTGGGCTGGGGGACCTCCCATATGAGGAAAGGCTAAAACATTTGGGGCTCTTTAGTCTAGACAAAAGGCGCCTGAGGGGGAATATGATTGAGACGTACAAAATAATGCAGGGCATGAGTAAAGTGGATAGAGGGATGCTCTTCTCCCTTTCACAAAATACCAGAACTAGGGGATATCCACACAAATTGAGGGTTCCGAGAATAAGAACAGATAAAAGAAAATGCTTCTTTACCCAACGTGTTGTTAGTCTGTGGAACTCCCTGCCACAGGATGTGGTGATGGCATCTGGCCTGGATGCCTTCAAAGGGCATTGGACAGATTCCTGAAGGAAAAGTCCATCACAGGTTACAAACCATGATGGAGATGTGTAATCTCCAGTCTTAAAACTGGAGTACTTCAAGGGCCAGATGCAATGGGGTGGTATCAGAAGACAGATATCTAGTCTTGTGCACTGAGATATAGGAAGCTGGACTCGATGGGCCTTTGGCCTGATCCAGCATTGCTCTTCTTATATCATCAGTCAGGACAAATTAAACATGTACTGCTCCTGTCCTGCAGCCGTATGGGTCGCTGACAATGAAAGGGATTACATGAGGGACAGGTGGAGGCAATCTTTATTTATTTATTTATTTATTTTTAAATAAACACCCATCTGGTCATGTCATCAGTCTTTTGCTGTGGAACTTACATGAACTGGATTTCAGCCAGTATATGGTTAATTTACAGAATTTATAATAATTGTGGAGTATCAACTGTCACTAGGCATGTGCGTACATTACTGCACAGTAATGTCATTAACTAGAGAGTTTGATACCAGTTCAGCTGTCATCCATCCTATGAAATCTTTGGATTTATGGTTTGGTGAGGTATTACAAAATACTCAGCTAGAGTGCTCTAGTGCTACAATTTGGAGAAGTGCACAAGAACTTTCTAGCAGCAAATTCTGTATCTCTCCCCACATTGCAGACCCCAGGTTTCTATAGGATGGTGCCATGATGGTTTACAGCAAGTGGTGTCAAACAGGTGAATGACTGTAGAGTGTTGATACACTCTCGTGTGTAAGATGCAATGTGGGCTGCAAACTACAGAGCAACTGGTCAACTTGCAGAGGAGCTGGGTCAATTGGTGTTCAGTTGTAGCCTGAAGAGACAAGGTGAGCCCGAGTAGGGAAGTGGGTTATGTACAGAACAAGCTTTCCTCGTCCAGGTTGATTCCATTGTATGGTTTACTGTCGTTGGGCACATTCCCAAATGTGGGCCTGGAGCTTGCAGCATCTGAAAAGCAGTCTTGGAGTCATAGTCAGTGCACGGTGGAAAAAAACAACAACCAGTTTTTGGTTTGTCTGAAAGGAAGGCTAGGAGATGAATAACGCTAAAACCACGGGAAGAACAGAGGGAAGCCAAATTTTAGTGGTAGAATGATTTTGTATTGCTAATGTTTTGAACTTGACTTTTTTTTGTATACTAAAATTTTCTAATAAAAACGTATTTAAAAAAAAAAGAAAAAAACCAGTTTTGGGCGGAATCATTAGATAACGGACTGCAAATGACTAGTGCTTTTAGACAAATGGACAGTGCAGTCACATCTACAAACCTGTGTACAGTTCCACTCACACCTACAAAAGAATGTGGTAGAGCTGTGTCTCTGTGTGTGCATTGCGTCGTTACAGTCGTGACCGACTCTTCGTGACTCCATGTCCATGGAGTTTTCTTGGCAGAAATACTGGAGTGGTTTGCCAGTTCCTACTCCAGGCGCCAACAGCACCACCAGGGCCGACTCTGCTTAGCTTCCGAAATCAGGCAAGATCGGATGTGCTCAGGGCATCTATGCAGTTTGGTAAAGCTAGAGGATACCAAACAAAGTTATCAAGGTGATGGAGCAGCTCCTCATGAAGAAAAGTTTACAAGGTGTTGGGCTCCTTGGCTTTCAAAACACGTCCAAGTCAGGGCCAATAAATTTGCACAGTAACAAGATAGTTTCTTCCTCTTCCACAATGATAAGACTTCAGTGTTGAGTGGTATGACATTGATGACCATGAAAAGGAAGGAGTTCTTTGCAGACCACATTCCTAACTAACCTGTGGAATTTGCTTCCTGAGAAGGTAATGGTGGCCACCAGCTTGGATGGCTCTATCAAGGGATCAGACAAATTAATGGTGAATAATGCTGTCAGCTGCTACCTATCATAATAATGCCTACATGCTGTCTCCAGTATGAAAAGCAGAATGCTTCCCAGTGCCAGGTGCTAGGACAAACAAGTTGAAGATCGCTGCTGTAATCATATCCTTCTAAGGGCTTCCCATAGACATCTGGGTGGCAAGTTTTGGGGACAGAATGTGGACCGAGAGGAGCCTCTGATCTGATCCAGCAGCAGCACTCTTTGGACATTCTTAAATAAAATGTTCGTTTCAGTCAAGACCAGTCTGCTCAATTGGGGGAGCTTAGCCTGATCTGGAAAGGTTCCATGATTCCCTCCCACCCCCACAGTTTTGGCTATGCACATTTTTGGAGCCGTGGCTACAGTATGTGCTCTGTTACATGTGTGTTCATGAGCATAACCATGTGCTTGCATGCTTATGCAAACCTTGTCTACAATATACTCTCTGCTCCCCCCGCTTTCTCTATGTTCATATAGTGGCAAAGGTGTCCATAACGTCAATAGACGGTGCCACTATGTTTTGTATTGTTTTCCCTGCCATTTCACTGTTCCTCAGTACATCCTGATATATAGAAAAAGGAAGGAGAGACCTTTGGGAAAACTCAAACACATCTTCTGTCCCACTAGATAACGGGCAGTAATGGTTTTATTTCATGATAGCACGCAGGAACAAGGTGCTTATGTCCCAGTCCATTACTTCAATAAAATTCACAATGTACTGAAGACATCTAAGAAATTTACTCTGTATTATTTTAGGACTGCACACATGTGCTTTAGTGCTGCATACAGACATTTTGGGCGTTTATACACGACCCCTAAACTCCGGGGCAAATGGCTCCCAGCCCGGAGCTTAAAAATGTTTACCCACCAGCTCCGGAGTTAACAGGAAATTAAGTGCAACCCTGCCCACTTTAGCGTGTCCCAGCGCACCTTTCAGGTACCTGCTCTTTGGTGGTGAAAATTATTTGATCCGGTGTAACGATAGTGAGTGCGGGGCTCTCCTTGCTTCTGTTTGTTGTTTTTTTGGCTCCCGCCCCTTTAAGAGCTACTTTTACAGAGACGAGAGGCAGAACTAGGTGAGCGGCATGCTTTTCTTTCTCTTTTTCTCCCTCCCCTCACGCAGCCAGCAACCAGGAATTGCGGAGGGGGTGGGAACGCAGGAAGAGCGACGAACCCCTAAGATCTCTGGTCCGAATTAAAGTGGCCAGCGGATCTTAGGGGTTGTGTAAAAAGGCCCTTTCTTGCTCTTGATATTTCGTCTTTTTGCCTCCCTCTAGGTGGTACATCTGGCTCGTAATCTGATATACTTTGGCTTTTATAGTTTCAGCGAGCTACTCAGGCTGACCAGAACACTGCTAGCTATCCTTGATATTGTACAAATGCCTATGTCATCTTATCTTGAAAGATTAAGCAAATTTCAGGATGGAGGTAAGTGGCAAAATCACAGAAAATGTTTAGAAGGACATAAGACAGTGCTTAGTGTCTTTAAGTCTCCGGTCTCCATACTTTCAGATATAGAGAAATATCTCTTGATGTTTTAGTACAGTGGACCCTCATGTAACAAATGGTTTGTATAATATAAAATCTGTACAACACAAAAAAAAAATTTGGAGATAGGGGAAATTTGCTTAACAGAATCGCCTATGGGGTGAATTTGTAAACATAAAAATGTTCGTGATTAGGGATTACTCTGTTTTCAGTGCATTCCTATGGGAAATTTGTATAAAGGAAAATGTGCTTAACAGAATTTCATTTGGAATGAATTAATTCCTTTATACAAGATACCATTCTACTTGGGACTGAAATGTCAAGTGTAACTACATGGAAGTTCCACTGATTTCAGCTGGACTACACAGGGTAGTTGTAAGTAGAACTGAAGTTACTAGTGACTTCCACTGTTCCTTTTTCAAAAGTATTTTAAGCCTTCTGCATTGTTAAATGAGAAATGTATATAACTTTGAGCTTCAGCTCATGATGGAGGCATTACAGATTGTGCTTTGTTAAATAAGATTGTATTCTCCAGTTTTTTGTGAAATAATGAAGAGAAAAAGAAACATCTAAAATAAGACAAAATGAAATAAGGGATATATTTTAAAATATGCCAACTCCCCCCCCTCTCACTTTAATAACTGCCAGTCTTTATTCAGTTTAAATTACTATCATAATCTACAGAAAACCCACTCTTTTCATTTTTACTGTGCATTGGGGAACAGAACTATAATTACAGCAAATTAACATTTATGGAGCTCCAACAGTCTATTGAACAGTCAAATTACACAGAATGGGAGAATGCTGGGCTAGATTTTGAGAGTTAAGTCTTTTACATTTGTGAGTAATGAGGACTGTGGGCTTAGGGGCGCCATACCAGTATATAGTTACAATCTGTATAGAACCCTTATGGTTCTCAAAAGGTAACTATAAAACATAAACATTCATACAGATCAAGAGAGAGGGTCCTCTCACAACCTGTGTTCAAAAATCAGAGGTTTTTTGCCACATTCAAAAATCAGAGGTTTTTTGAGGAAATGATGCAATTTGACCACCAAAATAACACATCTATCTATCTATCTATCTATCTATCTATCTATCTATCTATCTATCTATCTATCTATCTATCTATCTGTCTATCTATCTGTCTGTCTGTCTGTCTGTCTGTCTGTCTGTCTGTCTACAGCAGCACCCCTTGATTCACCACCTCATTTGCCACTGGCACCCCATCACCCCCTTTGGGCAGTACAAAGGGCTGAGCCATGTAGTGGTACAGCAGTGCTGCAGACTGGGCGGTGTGAAGTCACGCTCTCATGCCACCCAGTCTGCCGTGCTACTCAGCAGGAATGGTGGGGTGCCAGGGGTGGAAGTTGACCATGTGGTCCGCCCTTAGAGCTGGGCAGCCTGGTGGACCAGGTGGTTCAGCAGCACACCTTCTCACCACCTGGTCCTCTGCGCTTATGTGCCACTTTGTGGCTCAGCCCTTTGCACTGGCCAGTGTGGGTGGTGGGATGTCAGGGAAGAAAGCCTTCAACTCCCTCACCCCACTATAGCTGTCACCACCTTCATGGTGAATCATTATGATTTGTCAGGACTTATGAATATGTGAATGGATGAATTTCCAGGGACAAATTGCCAGATCAATTCATCTCCTCTTTAAAATGCCATTTAAAAAAATCCCCCTGGCATTGAGAGGCCCCAAATTTGCAGGGACACTTTCTCTGTCTCTCTTCTACAGGCCGTGCAGGTTTGGTAAAAACTGAAGTTCTGACATCTGAGCTAATTACTTCCAAAGAGGGACTGCCAGGAAAGTGCCCCCTAGGCACCGAGAGACACCAACCCTACAGAGAGGCTTCTCACAACTCTCTTCTACAATCCCTCTAAGCTTGGTGGAGATTGGGTTTCAGATATCTGAATTATTCACCCACAACAAGTGGTCCCCCCAGGAAACTGTTCTTTACAAAAAGCGTTGGGAAAATCCAATCTTCACCTTCAGAGGAAGCATATGTGCAAATCTGGGGCCTCTAGTTGTCTCAAGGGCCATTTTATAGCCCAATAAATTAATGAATCAAAAATTGCTAAAATTTGTCAAATTGTATTTGTTTTTTTGGGGGGGGGGACTTCATTTTTGATAATTATGAATCCACACATTTTGACCAATCTACCCAGTTCACCAGAAAAACTTGATTCATTTTTCATTCCATCCCCATCTCTCGTTGTCTTGCTTTTCTATGACAAGCTACTTAGACACACTGATACAAAATCCATATTTAGAATACCTATCGGCAAAATAATCATTCTTACTTAAAGCCCTTGTTGCTCCATGCCAAAATAATTATTCTGAGTTGTTCATTGGTTGTTTAATGTCATAGGCTGAGTTTAGCAAAAGCAGTAGTGGTGCTCACAGAGCAGCAACAAAATTTTGTCCATTTATTGAGTTTATCATTTATTCATTTTATAACCCACCTTTCTCTTAATATTGGGACTTAAGATGGCTTTGAACATGATTACAAGGATATAATTGAAATAGAATACACTGTAATATTACAGTGGGTCCCTTTATCAGGAGAAAGGTGGTATATAGAACAAACAAGCAATTTATATTAAAACACAAGTGAGCAATGTTATATTTTAAGAAAGCAAGTAAATTAAACCCAGTTTAGGAGCACAGGAAACATTGGATTGGAAATGCTTTGCAGTTTAGAAGAATTAAGTACTAGAAGAGTTATGGAGACAAATAGAAGTCTCAAACTACACCAGCAAACCTGTCAAGGAAATGACCATCTCTTGTAGATAAGCTTGATATATTCGCTGATATTATGACCCCCAAATTACATAATTTAAAACTGACGACACCATCAACAATAGTGATTTTTCAAGAATAAAACATTTCTGATTCCCCACCCCAAGTTCAGAAGCTCCCCTTGAGTCCTTTTAATCATCAAGAAGCCACCGGGAGGTGTCAGACAGGGAGGCCAACCTTTAATTACTGAAAATCTCCACTACCAAGATGCCTTTCCCAGTTACAGGGATTTTTGGTAATTGGGAACTTCCTCCCTCACTGCAGCTGCTTATATCATCAGTGTTCCATGGCAGAGCTTACACAACAAAATTTCAGCTGCAGTTACGTATTTATGTGGATTTAATAGATAGTCTGCTTCATGAGTCATATGATTCCCAAGGTGACCATTGTTTATGAAAGTAACAGGCTTCTATTTTTATATTTCCTATGCGTAGGAAACAATGTTATGAGGACCATTCATGGTGTGGGAGAAATGATGACTCAAATGGTTCTCAGCAGAGGTTCTATCTTTCCTATTTCGGTCCCTGATGTCCCACAAAATGTCCATCCAAGCAAGCAAGCCAACATTGTGGAGAGTGAGGACATCACAGTGATGGACACAAAGTTAAAAATCATTGAGATTTTACAGGTAATTTTTTTCCTTCCAGAAGTTTAAACCTGAGAAAACCACAAGAAGCAACCATGGTTATTGCAGATTCTCTAGTGCAGAATTTTTTGGTAGCTGGAAGGAAAGACACCGGAGAAGCATAGGGGAAGGGGAACCCTTTAATATGAGCTTTATGTCTGTTTTGGGGCTTTTCTCTCCCCCTCCCACCCAAGAAGCGTTCATGAAAGCTCACAATTGACTCATTGTTTGAACTGCAGGAAACAGTTTTTGACTCAGGTGCAAAGTCACAAACTGTCAGTGTAAAGTCACCTGCTGGGCACAGGAATTTTAACATGATAAATAAATAATAAATAAATAAAATTCCTGTGCCTGGATTTAGGTGCTCAGGAGAGGACAGGCCTGTAATAGAACTTCTATTACCACGGTCTCTAAGACTATGTTGTACATAGGGCTCCCTTGAAGGATAATCTGGGAAAGGTGATTTAACAGAGAACAGCTTTCCAAGGCTGCACATTTGTGTTAGTTTGCTTTAAACACATCACATCCTCCTATAAAAGGACAGGTGCTGCTGTTTTATCCATGAAGTCCAGGTCTGATTCAACAGGTTATTTTTGTTTTGCTAATTTTTAAAACCCTAAATGGCTTAAGCATGAGTCTGTCTGAAAAAGAGCCTGTTTCTACATATTCCTGCCTGTTTATCAAGAGCATTTTTTAGAATCCTGTGTGGAATCTGCTGCCTACCACAATGTGCCATGTGGTAAACTCATCAAGAGTGTTTTATTAGTGGCTCTGATTGAGGAATTCCCTCCCAAGAGGACTCACCAGATATCCTCATTTATAAAGCATTCAGATGGTTTCTGGAGACCTTCATTTTTTCATCTGGGTTTCAGAGCTTGATTTTTATCTTTGTTTTTTATTTTGCTCTTTAACTCTGTTGCTGACTTCTACTATTCTAATATGTTTTACGAGTCTCTTTCAGATGATTTATTTATTATTATGTTTTATTTAAAATGTTTTTACCCCACCATTCCTCTTAGAAAAGGATCCAATGTGGCTTATAGCACAAAAAGACAATATTAAAAGGTCAAAAGGATGATTATACAAAGGTTGCATACATCATCATTAAAAGGCAATTTTTGTATAGCCAAATAACACAAAGTATAGAAAGATTAAAAAGAAACAATAAACACCACTCTGAGAAATGGAAAACACAAGGAATACTGAAGACACAGTCAAAGCCTAACATAACAATCCATCTAAAAGATCATGCTCGGGCAGCCAGTCACTGACGGAAAGCTTGCTTGAAGAGAAAGGTCTTCACCTGCTTGGCAAAGGACAACAAAGATGGGGCCATTTTGGCCTACTGTGGGAAGAAGTTCCAAAGACTGAGAGCAACAACAGAGAAGGCCCTCTCCTGTGTCTCAGTCAAATGAGCTGTGGAGATGGGAGGACCAAGAGAAAGGCCTTGCCTGATGAGATTAATATTTGATCAGGTTCATAATGGGAGACACAGTCTTTGAGACAGCTTGGGTCCAAGCCAGTTAGGGCTCTATAGGTTAAAACCAGCACTTTGAATTGTGCCCAGCAACAGATCGGTAACCAGTGGAGTTGCTGTAACATTAGGGTTATGTGATCCCTGTAACCAGGCCTGTCAGCAATCTGGCTGTAGCATTTTGGACCTGCTGAAGTTTCCTGACACTTTCCACAGAGAGTTCCACACAGAGTACACCATAATAATCCAGCTAGGATGCAACTAAGGCATGTGTCAGCATGGCCAGATTAGACCTCTCAAGAAATGGTTGCAGATGATCCATTCAATTTAATCGTGCAATCCTGGCTACTGCCAAAACCTGGCCATCCAGGGTCAGAGATGCATCCCAAGCTGTGCACCTCCTGTGTTTTCAGATAAAGTGTAACCCCATCCAGCACAGGCTGCATCCTGTTTACCAGTCAGCCTTTTCACTGACCAGGAGCACCTCTGTCTTGTCTGGATCAAGTTTTGGTGTATTTGCCCTCATCCAGTCCATTACTGATGGCAAACATTGATCTAGAGCTGAACCAGGTTCCTCAAATTTAGGTGTCAAGGGAAGGTGGTGTTGGGTATCATCTGCATACAGATGGTACTGAACTCCAAAACTCCAGATTATCTCTCCCAGTGGTTTTATGTAGATATTAAATAATGGAAGAGACAAAACAGAGCCCAGAGGAATGCTGCAGGCCAGTGGCCAAGGTGTCAAACAGGAATCCTCCAGCATCAATTTCTGAATAATCTCCTCAAGGAAGGACTGGAGCCACCATAAAACAGGCCTTCCAGAGAGACAGGTCAGGAGAATCTATGGTCAATGGGGCTGAAAGCTGCTGAGAGGTCCAGTAAAACTAATAGAGACACACATACTATATCCAGTTCCCAGTATAGGTTGACTAAGTGACTAAAGCAGTCTCCATCCCAAAACCAGGCTTGACGCCCAGTTGAAATGGATCTAGATGATTTGTCTCATTCAGGTATCTCTGGAGTAGATAGGCCACAACCTGCTTGATTTATTTTATTCATTTTATTTTAGAGTATTTTACCCCACCTTTCTTCTTGGAAAAGGACCCAAAGTGGCTTACAGTAATGAGGGCCTCATTAATCTCTTTAATAAGGAATAATATACAATCCAGTACAATTAAGACATGTTCAAGTATTGAGAACAGGGAATTGAGGGACATCTTAGAGCATTAAAAGACAACATTATATTAATGCTACAAGAGAATGCAAGCAGTTAAAAAGAGAGTAAAATTCCATGTAAAAGTTATCAGTGATGGAAACTAACATTGAAAACATAGTGTCAGTGCAATCACACAAGGTTATAAGGGGTTATAAATACAAAGTCTATGTGATTATAAAGATTCAGATAAAAGACACATAATAGGTAGTTCATCATTCAGGGAAAGTTTGCCTGAAGTGAGAGGTCTTTGCCTGTTTCTGGAAAGACATCAGAGATGGGGCAGTCCTGGCCTCTAGTGGGAGGGAGTTCCAGAGTCTGGGCACAGCAGCCAAGAAGGCCCTTTCATGTGTTCCCACAAGATGTACCTGTGAAGGTGGTGGTATGGAGAGAAAGGCCTCTCCTCATGACCTTAACACCCGAGTCAGTTCATGCTGTGAGATTCGATCTTTGAGGTAGCTAGGACCCAGGTCGTACAGTGCTTTGTAGGCTAAGGTCAACACTTTGAATTGTGCCCAACAGCTGATTTCCCAAGAATGGAAGATTAGATACTGGTTGGGATCCAAGGAGGGTTTTTAAAACAATGGTCTTTCTATTGCCTCCTTTAAGGATGATGGGTTCCTCTGCTGTTGCACAGAGGCATTCACCACTCCTGATTTATTTGTTTTTAATTATGAAGCCTGTGCTTTTGTTTTTACACCTGCAAACCTCTCAGAGGGCATTGCCAGTTCAGTGATATAACAACAATGAAATAAATAAATGTGACAGTATTGGTTAGCTAATATTTTAAAACATCTCAAATTAGTTAATTGTGAGCTATGAAAAGACTGCAGCAGTAAACATTTTCTATTAAATTTGTCTCAGTATGTCAGTAAGTTTATTTTCCTTAGATTTTAACCCAAAATAGCCTGAAAAACCTCAAAAAGGCTCAGGAATGTGGCATGTCATCCTTTTGCCTTGTAGTTTATTCTTAGTGTTCGGCTTGACTACAGAATATCCTACATGCTGTCTATTTATAAGAAGGAATTTGGAGAGACTGTTGAAAATCCTGATAGTTCTATATCATCTCCATCTGATTCACCATCTGTCACCTCAGGTATGCTTCCTAAAGCAGAATAATTTATTTATTTATTTATTATTATTTGTTATATTTATACACCGCCCATTTTCCGGACGGAACTCTGAGCATTTTACAGTTAAAGTAAAACAACAGAAAAGAAAACAACAATAATGTTCAGCTTACGTGCTGAAATCAAACATGAATGTATATTTATCTTCTAATTTAAACAACAGTTTCAAAAACTTGAAGCTGAGGCTATTAATGCTGTGAGTAAAACTCTTAGTTTGTCCTGACTATAACCAGTCACCTGCAATATAGAAAATTTATGAGTGTGTTGTGGAAATGTTATATCTACTCTTTAACTCATTTCCTCAACTGTACTGAGAATGTATTAGGTATCCGAGTTATCTGAACATGAAATTTCTCTGGGTTCTTTAAAACAAAATTCAGATAGGGGAACAGTGAGATCCTGTGCTTGAATAAAGCCACTGATATTTCTGAGTCTAATGATTATGCTTGTACAATGATTAGTTCTCCCCTTCAGAGCCTAGATACATATTTAGTCTTCTAGATAAATTTAACCATCATCCTGATAACTGCTAGCCATCATGGCCGTATTCAATGCATCATGAAAGGAAGTGGTACACTACCTATTTTACATGTCACCACACATGCAAGTCTCAGGTTGAGATTGATCATCATCATCATCATCATCATCATCATCATCATCATCATCATCATCATCATCATCATCATCATCATCATCATCATCATGGTTATTCATAGAATGCACTGTACCTGGCTTCCATAGCTTGTGTAACATGCATATCATAGCCCCATCTGTTATGGAATGCTTATTTTTTATACGTGCCATAATCTGTCCTCAATGACATATCAGGCTCAACAGAACTAAATGAGCAAGATTTTTATCTTTGGCCATGAGTTAATAGTGCTGTTGAATCTATTGTGTTTATTTGTGTAGCGTTGTCCCCATCACCGTCTCTTTATATTCCCTTTTAGCCGTTGTTCCAGACATCGATGAAATTGCTGCTCAAGCAGAAACTATGTTTGCGGGCAGGTAAGCTCAGAAATCCTCCTTCCATTTTATGCTTCTCCAACCTTTTTATCCTTAAGCTCTGGAGTGCCAGCCAACACTTCCTGTTTACTCTTTACACCTTCTTTGGCAACCGGCATACTGCTACTACCATATTTTCCCATTTATAAGATGCTCCCAAGTATAAGACAACCTCCACGTTTCCAACCCAAAGTTATGGAACGAGGAGAAAGAGGAGCCAGTGTGGAATTGATCCTCCCCATTTTCTTCCCCTGGACCTGGCGGGCGGTGGGGTGGTGCGGGCTCCTCTTTCTCAGATTGAAGGCGCTGCCACCACCACCCAGGTCCAGGGCAAGTAGAGGGGGAGGGTCCGTCCCAGACAGGCTCCTCTTTCTCAGCTCCCATGCTGCTGCTAGCCCACTCACCAGGTCCAGGTAGGAGACGAACCTCATTTTTTAGCCTAACAATTTTAGGAATAAAATAGTGTCTTATAAATGGGAAAATATGGTATTTTTCAAGGGAAGAGCTTTTAATTGCACAGTCATCTACCAAGCTTTTGTGACATGTGAAACCACCCTTTCTGGCAGAACTGGTGTCCTTGTGGGGCTCTCCCACCAATAATCCGATCAGATCCAAGTGGCTGGTGAGAATGCTTCTTATTAGGTCAGGTGCTTTCAACCAGTGTTTCCCTGTCACTGCCTTCCTGCATGCTAGAATGTTGCATTTCCTGCACAAGCCCCTAGGAAATAGTTTGGTACTTCTTTCTGGGCACTGAGGCCAGTGAAGTCCTGTTCATGAACAAGCCTAGATCAAGACTGGACCTGGAGTTCTTTAGTGAAGGTTAGTCATGACAACTGATGAGTGTTGGCTCTTTTCTTGCTCCTCAAGGTGCCACCTTCTCCTCTTGCACTGGCATTTGGGACACTAGTGTCTTAGTTGGGCAGGGGTGAGAGATTGTAGTAGGTAGGGAAAACAGGTGTTCTGGGTTCTTTGTGCATCTGTTAAGAAATCTGGAATGTCTTCTTCAGTGCTAACATGGGAGATCCTAAAGTCAGTGACATACAACATGGTGGTGCTTGACTATTTCCTGAGTTAGCTGCTAGTTGTCTGACTCATCCTCCTCTGGTATAAGGATATAAGGTCCTGGGAAGGAAAATCACAGTAGCTGAAGGTGCAGAGTTAAACATAATGAGGTAGACAGGTTCCTAAGTGGTTCTGAGGGGAGAAGGAAAGTCTCCAAAGCTCCAAACTCACCTAACAAGTTGCACAGACTGAAGAACCAATCTTGAAGCAGCAGTTAAATGAGGCCAGTTGAAATCCCATTAATACTCTTAGTCAATTAGGAGCCTGAATTCAACAGCCTTGTGTCAGTTTCAGATTTGTGGCATGTTGCACTTTCAATAGATATGCCATTTTTTGTTTTCTTTTAACACAGTGCCTCTTTTACAAGAATGAAAAGTGGTCAAGGCTCCAGGGTTCATGCAACGTGAAGTTTTTTCTCAAGAACATATTGACTGAATGGTTATCTGTTTCCTGCCTTCTTGTCACTGGAGTTTTTAATCTCATTTTTGTTTTCCTGCAGAAAAGAAAAAAATGCAGTGCAGCTGGATGATGAAGGAGGCAGGACATTTTTGCGAGTCCTCATCCATCTTATTATGCACGACTACCCTCCTTTGCTTTCAGGGGCCTTACACCTGCTCTTTAAACACTTCAGCCAAAGAGCCGAGGTCTTGCAAGCATTTAAACAGGTATGACCTCAGGTATTTTTCTACCTGCTATTCATCCTCTCAGTTGGTAGCCATTTATGTCCATAAGGCTTTCTAGTACAGTTTTAATCAGAATGTTGAGGTGTTGCTGTTATCTGATGTCCCTTGAGATCTTTGCCCTGTTCATTGCCATCTTTGAACTTGGCTTTGCCATGTCTATGACATGAAACCGATTTTCTCTCTTCTCAGCTAGCATGTACAAGAAACAGGAGGGAAGTTTTTGTTTAGTGCTTAACAGTTGATATGCATACTGACCTTCAACAGGTTATTGAAGATGAAACTACGCCGATCAGGGACGTAAACAGCAGCAGTTTTCTGTTCAGTGACAGCTGAGTATTTGGATGGTTGATGTGTTTTGTCTGGGAAAGGAAGCACTAATTGGGAAATAAACTAAGCTGGTCAGAGATAAAGATAGGAAAGGACTGCATTTGAATAACTGGTACCCAGGGCTGTCAGTGTGTGTGTGTGTCAACACATGCACACATGCATCTCATACATGCATCCATCACATGTATTATGATTCTTGTGAATTCAAGAAAAAAGCAACACTGAATATGACAAAGGCCACATAATTTAAAAAAATATCTCAGAGCTAAACTGTGGTTTTGTACCACCTGTAGCAGAATCATAGGTAAATTAAAAGTCATGTAAATCTGATTGATTCAGTTGGTTTACTCCAGATAGGACTAGTAGTTGGAGTTAAACCTTAGGGAAGGGAGAGTTTGCTACTTCTAAGAGAAGTTTGCTTGTTTTCATATTTGTTAAAATATTTTGATTAGTTCAAACTCTGTCCTGCCAGAAGCTTTCAAGGAATTCCTGATGAAATGTTGAACAACATTTCCAGCAATCGCCACCTTATAAAGAGGATTGACTTCTCTCTCTCTAGGCCTGATTCCATCTTGAAATACCATCAATTATACAATATAGAAAAAGAAGTCAAATTATATGATTTTGATTAACATGCATAGAAATGCAGATCAAAGAAATCATCAGTACACATATGACTTCTCTCGATGCATTAAAATGTAATGCTGATGTGTCAATTATGTAATAAGAGAAGGAACTATACAGTTATGTAATAAGATAAGGAACTATACAATTCAAGGAAAGCAGCTTTCAGTGACATCCCATTTGTGAGTTGTGTATCCTCCCTTTTTTGTCTTTTAAACCAGACATTCTCAAAGGGGAGGGCATATGGACCCTTAGGAGCCCTGGAACATTTCAAGGGGAAAATAGACTAGAAACAATTCTTAATACACCTTATACAACGTACACAACCCTGATCCAGCCTATATTTATTTCATATTGTGTTTATGAGTCTGGCCAAAAACAAGTTAGCCCTTGGCATTAGAGAGGTATTTGCTGTTTGGATGTAATTTTTATTTTTAATTTCCCGCCTAAATATTTCTGGATATGTCATTTTTTTGCTGTTTTTTTGATTTGGTCCCCATGTGGGAATGCTTTATAAATAAATTTAAATAAATAAATAAATAAATAAATAAATAAATTTATTTGGTCAATGATTTTCTCAAAGTCCTTGTCAGGTCACTGGATTTAAAAATGCATTAATAATCATCAATCTTTGTACTCAATATTTCTTTTTGAATGGCAAATTGTGAAATTATGAAAACATTTCTGAGAAAGGTATTTTGGACATGTGGCTGGAAAATGAACAAAATGAAAAATAATGTTAAGGAGAAACTGTTTGAAGAATCATAAAAGATATATGGATATATATTTTGCAAAATAGGTTTAGAAGGGGAAAGGCACAGTTTGTCACATGAAAGGCAATTGAGACACAGAGAAATAAGAGTTTTCCTTCTATTGGATGCATTTTCCAAAGGCATTTCTCAGTCTTTTGAGAACTGGCTTTCAAATGGCTTCATCTTCCCCCCACCAGAATATATTTTAATGTGTTGTTCACCCAAATGATTTGCTCTTTGTTCTTGTTATGGCCAGATACCTAAGTTCTCTTTCCCCCAGGTTTTTGCTGATAAATTCCCAGTTCTGATGAAGATTACAAATTTGTCACTTTTCATAATGCTTTTCGGTTCGTGGGTTCTGCTTTCTATCATTAACGTCTCTCAGTTTGTTAAAATGTGGAAGTTTCATGGCAGACAAATGCAGCCCTCTCAATGTTTTTGGGCTGTGGCTCCTTGCTCAGCATTGGCTCTCTTTGCTATCCACCAATGCCTGGTGGACCACATTCTAAAAAACTGAATCAAAGACCTGGATGGAATGAAATATGACCCAAAACACGTTCATAATATTTGCTATTAATGCTGTAAAATATTTCTGAAATTTTGGGTCTTTCCAGGTTCAGTTGCTGGTGTCTAATCAAGATGTGGACAACTACAAACAAATTAAAGCTGATCTTGATCAACTCAGGCTTACTGTAGAAAAATCTGAACTTTGGGTGGAAAAGAACACCAGTTACGAGAGTGGCGATCTAGGAGAAAGCCAGACAAAAGGAAACGATGAGCCCAATGAGGTGTGTCTTGGCTTTGATCTCAGTATATTGTTTTAGTATTAATAATGGTTAAAGATTATTTGTTCATTTGGAACACCTACTGCCTTTTAATGAAGTGTTCAGAAAACATTTCACATGGAATGCTGAGCCAAAATTCAAACATTCCTACTACATCCCCTACAGGCTTCATTAAAGTTTGCTAAATTTTGATACTACAGAAAAAAAAGTATGAAGATAAAAATACCTTATGGATGCTCAAGCTTTCCCCCATAACCTTTCTTGGTTAGTGCTGCTTCCATTCATCAGGTGCCATTCAGTGACAAATCATTTGTGAAAACAGCTATTGGCTCTTGAAATGGAGAGACCTGGTTTGGTGTCTTTGTTCATCCCTAAAACTCACTAGGGCAGTGTTTTTCAACCTTTTTTGGGCAAAGGCACACTTGTTTCATGAAAAAAATCACGAGGCACACCACCATTAGAAAATGTTAAAAAAATTAACTCTGTGCCTATATTGACTATATATAAAGTAATTATCTTGAATAGGAATCAAATAAACACAAAGAAAGTATTTTATAATTACTTTATTATGAAATTAAGTAAACATCTTTATTCCTAAAACTCACACTAGTGTGCCACGGAACAGTGGTTGAAAAACACTGCACTAGGTACGTAGTGAGGATAAAGCAGGATAGCCATAGTTAAACAACACCAAAGGAAGATGGAGAATTAGTGTGGGAATTAATGCAGTTTTGGCTTTGTTGGTTTTCCGATGCAGTTCTTCTATTTCAAGATTTAACCGAGACAAGACATAATGGAAAATTACAGCTAGATTTGAGAAGTAACTTGTTGTGGAGATAATAAGTTGCTAAATCTGAAAGTTGATGAGATAATTCACCCACCTTCATTAAACAAGGTGATGATGTCAAGCTTCCCTTACTGATTGTGATGTAATGCTGGTGTCCCAGGATTAAAGAACAAAGAAGTATCCTATAGGGATAGTGATAGGGATATTGAAAATAAATTTGCTGAATGAAAAAAGTCAGCCTAAATGGAACACTGATTGGAAAATTGAGCATAGATCTCATGTCCATACTAGTACAAATAGGGAGCACAGACTGTACTATATTTCTTTGGAAGAATGTGTGGTGTGTATTCAGCTCCATCACTGTTAATCTATAAGGAGCCATTTGTGCCTTCTTGGTAGATCTGGAAAATACTCTTTCTGTAGAAATGTACAATGAATGCATATGCCCTGCATCTCCTTCCTTTATTCTCCTTGTTTGTAACCCAAAGGGTGTGTGGTGAACTGAAGGCACTGGAACAAAAAGAGTTCTTGCTCTATCCCTTCAGTCTTGTCCGACTCCCAGTCATCCTGTGGATCAATGCTCTCCATGCTTTTCTATCTCTTTCAGCTTCCTTTAATTCAAAGTCATTCCAATGTCCCTTCTGATGATGTCCAGCCCATGAGTCCTTGGGTGGTGGCCTCCTCTTCTTTACCACTGTCTAAATCTAGCATAATTGTCTTTTTGAGTGTGTTGAAAGAGCATCAAAAATAGTACAGTTTGGAATTAATGTGTCCCCATTTTTTTATGAGGGACCCTTTAGGGAGCCGGCTAGATAGCTCAGTGAGTTAGGTGTCTGGATCTACAGCCCTTGTGCCTTGCAGGAGAATAGCCAGCCTGTGTGGCTTTGGGTGAGCTGCACACAGTCCAGGGGCACCCCCAGTAGCAGGGAATGGTAAAGCACTTCTCTGTCTTCTCTATCTAGAAATCACTGGAAAGGGTATCCATAAATCAGAACTGATGTGCGCGCGCGCACACACACACACACACACACACACACACACACACACACACACACACACACACACACACACACTTCATTCTACGGGGCATTTGTTTTAAGAGGTATTACTGTATATCTTTTCATGTGACAACACTGAAGAAATGACACTTGGCTACAATGTAAAGCAGTGAGTATACAGCTTGTATAACAGTGTAAATGTACTGTCCCCTCACAATAATGCAACACACAGCCATTAATGTCTAAACTTCTGGGAACAAATGTGCGTCCACAAAACTAATTTTTCCAAGTGCCCACCTTTCTCTAGCCAAAGGTTAGGGCAACACAGCAAAAGGTACTAAAATGTTGCGAGTGCTGAGACCAGAACTCATTGCAGAAATGCTGCTTGTGACTGTGGTATGGATGCCAAGACTAACATCTATTTCTGCCCTGAGTTTCCCAGGGTTTTACAAGAAAAGCCATCTTCGTGGTGGTTGAAAACAGCAGCACCATTACCACTGCCAATTAAATCCCACCCCCACCCCCACTAAAAGCAGCAGGCATCTAGGGAACTCAGGGGAGAAGGCTAAGAGACTCAGTCAGCAGGAAGATTCTGTAGAACTAGGGCAGAAGGTTTTGTGCATTGTGTTTGTTTTATCAATAGGCAAGCATTTGATATGCATCTTGTTCTTAGGAATGTGGATATCCCAGCAGAATTTAAATTGTCCCCTTACAAGGAAGGACATGGTGGAGCATTTCAATGGGAAATTCTGGTCTATTACCAGAGGTTTAAGTGAAAATAATGGATTTTCATCATATCACATGTTTGAATACAGTTACATAGTGCTACAGTGTCTGTCAGTGAGTAGCCATCATTGTCCATGTCACTACTTTTCTGCATTTCATTTTCTTCTGACTTCAGTCTCTAGAGTTCCACTCCACAACCCTGCAAACTGCTTCTGTGGTTGAAATTCTGATGTCACTCGAGGCATCTGATAATGTGGCTGTAGTCCATGATGCCTCATGCTATACAACGCACATGTTACTTCTTAAGACTGTGATGCTCTGGGTTGTTCTTAGAGGAGAGAAGAACCACTAAAGTGCTTTTGTGGTGCCTTACAGAGTAGCAAATTTCATTTGATATGACCTTCCATGGAGAGTAGTCCACTTCATCAGCTCCAGCTGAAGAAGTGGGCTAAATGTAACCCATTTAGAAGATAGCTACCATCACCATCCTGGAGATGAAGATAGAGGGCTTGTTTTTTTCCTTCTAGCCTGATTTGAGGGAAATCCACTTTCATTTCAGGTGGTATAGGGGCCACTTGGCTAAGCCCAAAATCTTGTTCATACCGGGATGACTCCTGCACTGTATCTGGATGAGTGGCTGAAGCCTACATGGAGAGGTCTAGCACCCAGTGTGTCACTGGCAGAGGGTGGAGGGGCCTACTGGAGCACAGTTTCCTTCCCCTATGCTAGGGAGTGGAAATTTTTTCAGAAATTTTTTTAGATGGTGGCACAGCGGGTTTGTTGTAAACACGATTAATTTGAATAGACAGATGTTTGGGAAAGGAAGGAAATGAAAAGGAAAGAACAAAGAAGAGAAATAGAGACAGGGTGACTGTAACATGATCCTCTGTAGGTAAGTGTGTGTACAAAGAGCCCAGTGGAACTGACATAAAGTCCACTTGTACACAGGGAATATTCCAAACCAGAGTCATCTATTTTATTTATAAATACAAGGCCAAGTGTGGAGTATCAATGACCACTGTAGGCTTTCCTCCTTCTAAGCTCTCCACCATGCCCTGATCATCTCTGCCCAGGCTCCTATCATCACCTATGGGCCACCCTGCTGCTAGGTTTTCCTATCAACCTGAGATTTTCCTTGAGTGGTCCTTGTCACTGGAAGTGGGTGGCTCTTCTTCCAGACCATCCGTCACAGTTAGACTTGGACATACCACCAAAAGGTCTTCTTTGGGTGTCATCCCATGCTCATCAGGTCTTTCTTCTTTGATTGGTGCCTCTGGGTACCAGCACCTTGCTGGTAGGGCCTGTGGGGCCACTGGTCTGGGAGGCATGGAGAGTGTAGTTCAAGCTCTGCTTCCTCCTCCTGAGCTCCACCATGGGTGGAATGATATGATTCAGCAGAATGGGGGAGAGAGGAAAGAAGGAAGGAAAGATTCCTGTTCAAAATGGAGTCATAGCCAGAAGGGTTTCATTTGTGAGTTGTATAAGATTGTAAACACCAAAAGACATTGATGCAGCCACCTTTCTCTTTTTCCTGTGATACTGCATCTTTCTGAAAGCTGTCCCATAATATTACAAATCTAGCTTTACACTAGATTTAGATGCTTCATAAAACAAAATTGGAGAGGAATGTCTGCCCTGCAAAGAGTCGGCCTCCTGGAGTTCTTTCCAGCACGCCAAGATGTCTCTCTGGTTTCTCATTTGTCCCATGCTGTCTTGTGTCCTTCAGGCACACCATTTGACAATTGATGCTAGAGACTGCTGTTACTGGATGGGATTTTACTACAACAGCCAAGCTTGTATTATCTACACTTTGTGTAATGCTGTTTACAGCAAATCCACTTAATTTCCATAACTGTAATACTGCACTCTTCTGGGTCATATTCAATTTTTTAAATTTAATCTGTCATCTCTCTCTCTCTCTCTCTCTCTCTCTCTCTCTCTCTCCTTAATTTTACAGGAATCGAACATGTTAAGTCCAGTCCAGGATGGGAGTAAGAAGCCTCAGATTGATAGCAATAAGAGTAACAACTACAATATTGTTATGGAGGTATCATTCTAAAAATGTTTCTAGGTCTCCATGAAGTGTTCATTATTATACCATTGTACATTTTCTGTCATATTTCAGTAATGCATTGTCTCTTTACCTTTGGTCACCAGATTTTGATCCGCTTAAGCAAACTCTGTGTCCAGAACAAAAAATGCCGAAATCAACAGCAACGATTGCTTAAGAATATGGGTGCCCACAGTGTGGTGTTAGACCTCCTGCAGATACCTTATGAGAAGGTAATCAATGAATTATTATGGTAATTATAATGAATTAGGATAATTATGTCATAATAGACATGTACGTTTTCTCCCAGATTTCACTGAAATTCATAGGAACAGTCCCTGTTGTTTGTTATATGTGTTTATAAGCACAGCTCCTTCTGATTATGGATCACCAAATGTTATTTGACTATAACTCTTAGAGTCCATCGTATTTAGACATATCTGGGCATTTTGGGTTGAATTCCATCTGGGGACCTGAGGTTGGCTAAGAATATTGGTTTAAGTCTCTCTAAGGCTTAACATTTCACCATGTTTATAAAATCTTCCTACTTTCTTAGTGCATTCTGAATTTTAAACAGAGGTAGACTGGGAGATTCTTTAGAGTCCCCTGGACTGCAAGGAGATCAAACCTATCTATCCTGAAAGAAATCAATTCTGAAGCTGAGGCTCCAGTACTTTGGCCACCTCATGAGGAGAGAGGACTCCTTGGAAAAGTCCTTGATATTGGGAAAGATTGAAGGCAAAAGGAAAAGGGGACAGCTGAGAATGAGATGGTTGGACAGTGTCATTGATGCTACCAATATGGATTTGACCAAACTCTGGGAGGCAGTGGAAGACAGATGGGCCTGGAGAGCTCTGGTCCATGGGGTCACGAAGAGTCGGACATGACTGAACGACTGAACAACAAGACCAATATCAGTCAACAGACTGAAAGGAGCTACAAAAATTTAACGAGTTTAGCTGCCAAGTAAAAACTTTAAAAACCTTTAATACAGTTAAAAGATCAAGTTTCAGCATGTATACCTGCCATGCCATCTTTAGGATATCAGAAATGCCAATTACTGACTAACATTGCAAGTTAGATATAGCAGAACATTCAGGTGGACCACTTTGTTCAATTACCTTATTGTTGATCTTATGCAATTAATTACAGGCAGCCAAGAGTCACTAAGTTTTTGCCCACGATCCTGGTTCACCACATTCTCCCTCAAATGTATTTCTAAAGACTCCCTTATGAATCTTAAATTCCAAGAGTGAGATTGGAACACCTTTTTTGTTTTGTTATAACAACTGTGCCCAGTTTCCCACCTGTATTTAGTTAATACAGACTTCTTTGCCCAATCTAAGGTAATGCTGATCGAATCTCAATCCTTCTTCCCGTCTGTCCAATATAACTATATATTTATTTATTGGATTTCTATACCACCCATCTGACAGTGAGGTCACTCTGTGTGGTTTACAGTAAGTTAAGGTATACAAAAACTACAAATAAACTAAATGATTCACATAAAATAAACATTAAATACAGTCACATAATAAAAATAAAAATAAAAATAAAAATAAAAATAAAAATAACATAAAGTGACATAAAAAGTGGATAAGGGTTGTTATAGGCGGACAAATGTTAAAATCATGTTTAAATGAGGAACACTGAAATTACATTGTATTTGAGGAAATGCCTGCTTAAATAACCAGGTTTTTAATAGTGTTTTAAAGGCAGCCAAAGAGTGGGCCAAGCAGACGTCTGGTGGAAGGTTATTCCCCAGGGAAGTGGCAATAGCGGAGAAGGCCCTATTTCTAGTGTTTTCCTTTCGGGCCTCTCAAGGTGTTAGTTGCCTCAAATGCCTAACCTGGGAAGATTGGGCAGTTTTTAATGGGAAAAGGTGCTTTGACAAGTAGCGAGGTCCTAAACTGTAACTAAAACCACCACAACATGGGAACTCATAAAGACTAGGTACTTTTAAACCCAAACTATCTTTACAGGCTGCATGCATGCACTGATTTAATCTTTTTAAAGGGTATGAAAACAGTTTTTATCCCTACCTTCCCTAACAGTCTGTCAAGGCAGTTAGCTACTGTGCTGCAGTAAGGCAAAATTGCAAAAGCTCTTATCCGTTCTTCATCCTTGTTTTTCAGTTTCTCCCTTTCCCCACCTTGCAACACTTCACACAAATCTTTCTGAGTATACCCATTCACCTAACATGTTTTTCTAAAAAAAACAAACCATTTTTTGGCTATATGATCTTTATCTGCTATGGTTTTTGCTCAGTGTGTTAATGTGTGCGTCACTGAACACTTTTGTGCTGGGTGATGATGACTAGCACTGTTCAAATAAAGGTTTGTGTAAGTTGGTTTCTTATACACACTTCTGCCTAGTGAACCATCTTGATTTCTGTATACCAGCACATCCAGAAAAGGTAATTTTCTGTCACTTTATGTTTCTACAGTGAATTGTATATTTTTATGGATTTTATTTAAGTGTGCAACAAGCTCGTATAATTTTTCCTCTCCATGTGATCAGATCAAGAAGGTGTCATCCACATGCCTATTATAAAACAATGGTTTTAAAGGAGCAGATGCTAAAGTCTGTTTTTCAAATGTTTCCATATACATATTAGCTACTACTGGGGACGGGGGAGACCCCATTGCCACACCATCTACCTGTTCAAAGAACTTACCATTAAACATAAAATAAGTTAATCTCAATACAAATTTGAACAATTCTACAACTGGTGGAGGAAATAATGGTTCTAATAAGAATAATGTCTCTTCCAAAGGAACCCTAGTAACACCTGACATGGTGAAATGATAAGTACAATACTTAATGCCTGTTATATATAGAGTAACTGAAGGAGTAGGCCAAAATTAGCAGACAGGATTCTGAAGCTGCTGCTCAGAAATACATAAAGGAACTTGTTCACTCTTAGCAATAAACTCAAAAGGTTTGGGCAGATTTAGATGGATACTGTTTGACTGGAAGGAGTGGAATTATTTGTTCCCAGTGTACCATCCACATATACTGCTGGTCACTGCTATGGTGCATGGTTTAGGTAGTAAACAAAGCTCTGTTTCACCAACAAACATTTTTATTTTAGAGAGAGAGTGTGAAGTACGCCCTTGATGCTTCATAGCACTATGAAAGGGAACTCTACCTTAGTTGGTGATAGGGAAAGTTCAAGGGAAGATATTCCTGTTCACAATTTAAAACAGTAATGCTGAACTTCATGTAGTGTTTTGAGGGTAGTTGTTGTTTGAGAGGTGGTACATACAAGTTGTAGGATATGTCATAGGTGGGGATTTCCATTCAGGGTCAAGAGTTGGGGTTGAGGGTAGGGGGTGGTGGGGTTGTCAATCATTTTGACACATGCTAGGCTACTTTACTACTGTACTCATACAGGTAGTGAGAATTTCAAGTGCCAAAAGCTTCTTTTATGAGTGGAGATGAGCTCTACCAAATTTTGGGAGGGTATCCAGTTCCTACTGCACCAAATGTACTAGTATTTTAATCCAAATATAACTGAGCTATAATAAGAATTGTAATCAGGCAACAAGAATTTGAACATGGATGAATACTGGAGTTAACTTCCTGTTTCCTCCATAGCAGTGATCAAGTGCTGAAGCTAAGAACATTTCTGCTTAGACTGGTGTCGCTGTTTAACAAATCTATTGAGTTTTTTGTCTGTAACCTTTACTATTCAAAATGCTTTCCTCCCCTACAGACTGATGAAAAGATGAATGAAATTATGAACTTGGCTCACCTGTTTCTTCAGAACTTCTGTCGTGGAAATCCTCAGAATCAAGTTCTCCTTCATAAACATATCTCCTTATTCTTGACACCTGGTGTGAGTATTTAATTGGGTGGCCAAATTCTTGCCGAGACCCACTGCTATTTGTAGTCTCCAGAAATGCATTCCATTGCATTGCATGTGAAATTGTAAATCTATCATTTTTCCCATTTAGTTGCTGATCAGGAGTAAAAATAACAAACATTAGCAACAGTGAAGAATAAGCAAAATTAACAATATGGTTAGCATTTAACCAGAGTTGTAAATGGTGCCAGTGTACCCATTCATTAGTTTTAAAAAAAAGTGTTTTAAGGAGGCCTTTGGCAACATTCTGACCTAATTTTTGATACTTGTATGCTGCTGTTGCTATTGGTTATTTTCATTATACTATCAGATATTATACTAGTACTGGACAAAGACTAAGAAACAGCTGCATCTGGAAACCTCCTGCACTGGTAGTGCCTCCTTTAAATAGGTTATCAGCTGCTTTTGCACTATTTAAGATAAATAAGATTATCATTTTTTTCTTGACTTTCAGCAATTTGTTTGCTGTAATTTGTGTAGGAGGTGGGGCAGTTTTGGAAGATTTGGACTTAAGGCAGCCTCCTATGGCATTACAGTGCCAAGCTTAGAAGATACTCATGCACAGGCAGATATGATTGTGTGTTACTTTCTGCTATGGACTTCTCAAGCCCCTTAGTTAGAAGAATTGGCAATATTCCCAGAAGCAGTCCTTGTCAGTATTTTACCAGAAGAATTTCAGTGCACACTAAAAACTTGTAATGCCCCTGTATTTCATGACTGCTTCAATCAGAATTTCATGTCAACATCGCCTTTATTGTTCTTACGATCATTTCTTTTCCAGCTACTTGAAGCCGAAACCATGAGACACATATTCACAAGCAATTACCACCTGTGCAATGAAATTAGTGAGCGGGTGGTGCAGCATTTTGTGCACTGCATCGAGACACACGGCCGCCACGTGGAATACTTGCGCTTCCTGCAAACCATTGTGAAGGCTGACAGCAAGTACGTCAAGAAATGCCAAGACATGGTCATGACAGAGGTACATTAACCTAAGCACCCTACATATGTATAACATGCATTCTTCCTTTTGGAGTTGTTGTGATTATCACCATCACTGTAATTACATGATAATTATGTGTTCTGTACAACTTCTGAACCAAATCAGTTCACTTGATATATATGACATCTTGCATCTTTTGCTAGTGATTTCTCTTGCCTCAAGGAGTAAAAGTTGCCAAGATCAGTACAAAAAACAAAGTCCAAATACAGTCTTTAGGGAACAACACAGCCAGAGAGTGAAACAGAGGAAAAGACCTTGTTGAAGTAATGCTGCTTGAAGCCAAAGACTGATCTCCTGTTTTCTGGAGACTGATCTCCCGTTTTCCTGCCCTTCTTCTCTGGCTGTCTCCTCAGACTACACCTTTCGGTAACCAGGCTTTGGACTTGTCTGCATGGTTTCTTTGGAGTGCGGAGGTAGGAATGCTCTGGGGGCAAGCAATGCCTGATAGCTGGATTTAGGAGTGAGTCAGCCTATCTCCACAGCAGATCAAACAACAGGCTCAACCCCAGTGTCTCACCCTCTTTGTCTAAGCAACCGGTAGTTTACTTTCTGTCTCAGAATCCTTTCAAGGAGATGGCTCAGATGATGTATCCTTTGGGACCCCTGAATTCCTTTGAGTTCCTTGTTCCTCCTTAGGTCTGGGAGCACCAGGTCATCCTCTAAAAAGGAGTCCTCCATAACATAATGTGTTGGTATATGTGACTTTCTTGTGTGTGCTCACTGGACCATAAGACGCACCTAATCTTTAGAGGTAGGTATGTGTGAAAAAAATATTCACACATACATACTGCGTTGGGTCTGGAGGTTTTTTCTTTGGCAGCCACCGGGTGCTTCCACAGCTCCCCATGAGTGAGAAAGAGAGGGTGCCCCTCTCTGTGGATGCACCTGGATGTGGTGTCGTGGCAGCAGTGGCGGCGTGAGGAGCCATAGCCGGTCAAGCCTGGCAAGAGTGAAAGGCACTGGGGTGGTGGGGGAGGCTGTTTGATGGCTGACAGGGGAGGATTTGGGCTCCCATCCTCCCTAGACAATGGAAAGGGGCCCCGGTATTCCTTCCTGTCCCATGATTTGGCTAATAGCTGGACAGTGGCTCCTCCCCACACACCACCCTCACTTCCTGGGAACAGGTGAAGAGAAAACAGTCCTGTTAGCTCCAGACTCCTGAGATTTAATGGTTCAATGTATGGACCCGTGCATGAAAAGGGGGGGGGGGAGAGAAGGCAGGGTTGTGGGTTGTGGTGATGGTCCTTGGGTTTGGCTGAAGGGCTGGGAGTTGCATCATAGTTCCCTCCACTGCTCTTCTCCCATCTTCCTTGTTTCTTCCTGCTCAACCACATCTGAAAAGGGTGGATAATGACCTGCCTTGTTGAATGGAATATGATCATGGGCTTCATTGGCAGGGGAGGGAGAGAGATAACACCACAGCGGCCACCACCGGGTCTGGAGGGTTGTATTCACCCTATAAGACTCACAGACATTTCCCCTTACATTTGAGGGAGAAAGTGTGTCTTATAGAGCAAAAATACGGTATATCCTTCATGGCTTGTAATCTGCAATGGACTTTTCATCCAGAAAACTGTCCAATCTCCTTTTAAAGGCATCTAGGCCAGATGCCATCACCACATCCTGTGGCAAGGAGTTCCACATACTAACAATACTCTGGGTAAATAAATGGTTTCTTTTGTCTGTTCTCACTCTCCCAGCCCTTATTTTGAGTGGATGGTCCCTGATTCTGGTATTGTGTGAGAGGGAAAAGAGCTTCCCTCTATCCACTTTGTCCACCCCCTGCATAATTTTGTACATCTCAATCATGTCTGCCCTTAGGTGCCGTTTTTTCTAAACTAAAAAGCCCCAAACACTATAGCCTTTCCTCATAAGGGAGGTGCCCCAGCCCAGTAATTGTTTTAGTCACTCTCTTCTGCACCCTTTCCAGTTCCAGTATGTCTTTTCTATACCATCATTTACGTTCAGTGAGCAGCTAAGAAGAAATGTAGAAGCCATGTAAACAAATATATGTTTCCTGGTATTATTTCAGTTAGTCAATGCAGGTGAAGATGTATTGATCTTTTACAACGACAGAGCATCATTTCCAATTCTTCTGCAAATGATGTGCTCAGAGCGGGAGCGAGTGGACGACAGCGGGCCTTTGGTTTATCACATCACCCTGGTGGAATTGCTAGCAGCATGTACAGAAGGGAAGAATGTTTACACTGAGATCAAATGCAATTCCCTTCTTCCACTGGATGACATAGTGAGAGTGGTGACTCATGATGACTGCATACCTGAGGTAAGGTGGACTTTGCAGTGCTGCATGTGAAGAATAATTATAAAAACATTGTCAGTGCCTCTTGGAAAGATGAAGGCACCATGCTTTCTTTATATCTTATTCTCCCTCTTTCTCTGTTTGCATTAAAATGCTGTCGGCAAAGAGGTAAATACTTGTTTAATTCTTTTTAAATGTTTGTATACCTACTGTTTTTAGCTTTTAAGTGTTGTTTTAAAGGAGGTAAGCCACTTTGGGTTCTCTTTAAGGTGAAAGGAGGGGAAAACATATGTTAAACAAATAAACTACTACTACTACTACTACTACTACTACTACTACTACTACTACTACTACTACTACTACTACTACTACTACTACCCACCACCACCACCGCCACCGCCACCGCCACCTCTCATACCTGAAACAATGAAATGTTGATTGCCCCTACTCTCATTCTCATGCAATATGCAGGTGTACAAGTTGCAACAGAAAGGAAGGACACAGGGTCAGACTTCTAGGCCAAGGTCCCTCACCCTGAGGGGTTATCAAATGCAGTTTCCATGCATAATTGTAAAGAAAATAACTTCTGCAGAATTTGGAAGCTGCAGTTGCATCCGGTGCCTTTTATTTCTTCAGACCACTAGAGACCCTCTAGGGCAGTGATGACGAACTTATGGCCCGGGTGCCAAAGGTGGCACTCGGAGCCCTTTCTGTGGGCACCAGACATCGCCCCTTCACAGTCCCCTGTATTCAGGTTAAATTGCCGTATTGGCACTTTGCAAAAAATTAGTGGGTTTTGAATCGCAGTTTGGGCAGTCAGTCTCTAAAAGGTTCGCCATCATTGCACTAGGGAAATCAGGATGCTGAACACGATGAGAGCCGTGTCCTCCAGTAGGCTAGCATGCCCAGAATCTTCTAAGAGAAGGCAGGCAGGCCAGAAGCCATTGCTTTGCAAGGGCAAAGAGAACGAGCATTGAAGGAGGAAGGTGTGTGCGAGGGAAAGAGGGAGGGTGGGTAGGCATGGGTGGCTCCCACATGTGGCTCCCATTCACTTTACGAATCAGCACTGGGCAAGTGAGTGGGGAACAGAGGATAAGTGACTAGGAGTAGATAAGACTCACCCGGAAACAAACCACCCCAACCCCTGGCAATATACTGTATACTGTAACTGACAGGAAATGTCAGAACATGCAGTGTTTGGCCATTTAGCTTAACGTCAGAAAAAATCCTTGGTGGTTACATGCCTTTTATATACATTGGAGGCCCATGACAAGGACAAATTAACATTATAGTAGTTGAACTTTTCTTACATGCATGAAAAAGAAAAAGAAAAAAAAGGTGCCAGCCAGTCAGTTGTGCTGGTAATAAAGCACCGAAGTCATTACTGTGGAAAGGTCAGGAGATGGCAGAAAAAGCTGAGATGTATGCTTGTATCAGCCCTTACTGTGGAAGAGGTTACATGCTTCAGTTTCATATTTGTTTGGGTTTGGGATTTTTGGTTTTAGTTTTAGTTTTGTTATAAGATGGGATGGGAAGAGTTGAGACAGGGGATACATGAAAAGCATGTGAGTAAATGTATTTAAATAACCACCAGAGCAACGCAACAGCTAAAATAGCTAGACCTGAGAATTATTGGGATCTTCCTTTATTCCCACAGTAGTTTAACTAATATTTTGTGCCTTTAAAAAGAAAAGGGGAAAAAAAGAGATAAAGGGAAAAAGGAAATGGAAAAAGGACTCTTGCTGAGGGCTTGGGTTTACCTGTTTTTCTCATTTGGTGTTCCAGGTGAAGATTGCATATGTGAACTTTGTCAATCATTGCTATGTGGACACTGAGGTAGAAATGAAGGAAATTTACACCAGTAACCACATATGGAAATTATTTGAGAACTTCCTTGTTGATATGGCAAGGGTAAGTGCTTTGTGATCATTTATTATCACATGAACCCAATTAAAAGGCAGCACGTGGGTATGTGATTTTTGCTTAAATGTGTATGTATCTATAAGTCTTTTCAAATACACCAGCCAATACACCAACACACTTTATAGAATGAAGTGATCAATGCACAAGCATTCAATATGAAGGCTCCATTCCTAAAAAGCCTACCATGGCAAAAACATAACAATGCAGGGAAGAAAAAACTACACTGGAAGTTTATTATACTGAAAAGGGAAATACTGCAAGGCTTAATAGCAGCAAAATCGTTCAGAACACCTTTGTGCATATGCTTCTCCCTAAATGGCAGTGTGATTGTTTATGAATGCAGCTAAAATTATTACCAGGGAAATGCAAGTGTCCATACAGAAAGTTTGGAAGCAGGAGTGAGGATATAAGACATTTTGAACAATATGAGAATTTTGCAGATTCAGAATCCTAATATTCTGCTCCTAAGAGTTGTTTCTATTTAACAGGAAATCAAGTCTGGCAAGGGCAGCCTAGGACTAACATTCAAATTAGACTTAATATGGAGGATAGTTTGTATCTCTGTGGTAGTTCTTAAAGCTCTTACATGACAGTTCTAAGTCCACATGTGAAGTAAACATCAGTTTTTTTTTCCTAGTAGCTAATACCATGCATGTTGAAGGTGGTTCACTTCCTTTCGACCTATTAGACAAGTACATCTTGCATCTTTTAAAATGATGATTTAGAATTACTGTAAGAATTCTGAAGTTCTTCAGGTGAACCAGACCCCAGATTCTCTGATCATTGTTGTGTAGCTCATTGGGTTCTTGTTAAAGAGAAAGGTGGGATAAATGAATATTTTAAATAAATTTTAAATAAAAAATAGTTTCTCGATCTTGGCTTATACCCTTATGGAGCATCAGCTTGTAGGTCTAAATGCTCAGCCACTTTTTGATATGTTTACAAAGTAGGAAATAAGCTGTTTTTTGTATTTTTATTATGAGATGAAGGCTTTGTGCCTACCATACTAATCTGTATCTGCAAGTCTTTAGGAAGCCCTTGGGAAAACCCACACAATGCTCCCATGTGTCACTTATTTAAACTGCTGGGTAACTGAAACTAGATATAAATTTATAACTCTGAGGGACATTCCGTGTTTTAAAAGTTCCGATTTAGAGAGGGACATTTGCTGCCTCTGATAAATTGCGAGCACATCCTCATAAAAGCTATATTCATGAACCTCTTTTTGCCTTAAAAGTCAGTCATTGGCATCCTTCAGTCTCGAAAGACTATGGTATCATGCCTGGAGTAGAGATCCTAAAAACAGCACCTAGTGTGACTAAATAGACCAATTCGGGAATGGCAGTCTCTACCGCACTGGGGGTAGATGTATTCTCTTTCCTGCCTGGTCCTGGAGTTTCGTTCTTTCTGTGCCTGCCTCTTTTCCTCTGCCTGTTGGACAAATGCCTCTTCAAATTTATGTAGACCATGATGTATCTCTTGCCTCCAGACAGTGCGATCGGAGGTCAGGGTTTCCCAGCTGTTGAGGTCCATTCCCAAGGCCTTCAGGTCCCTCTTACAGATACCCTTATACCACAGCTGTGGTCTCCCTCTGATGCGCTTTCCCTTCATTAATTCTCCATATAGAAGATCTTTTGGGATCCAACTGTCATCCATTCTCACAACGTGTCCAAGCCAGTGTAGGCGTCGCTGTTTCAATAAAGTGTACATGCTAGGGATTCCAGCTCGATTCAGGACTATGCTATTTGGAACTTTGTCGTGCCAGGTAATGTTGAATATTCGCCTAAGACAGCGCATATGGAAGGTATTAAGCTTTCTTTCCTGTTGAGCATCCTCATAAAAGCTATATTCATGGACCTCTTTTTGCCTTAAAAGTAGGAAAATAGTATTATAACGCAAGACTGTGTTGCCAAAAATTGTCACTTCGTTTTGCATCTCGTTTCAGTGCTGCTGGTGGCTTTCATACTTCAGCTTGCATTTGGGGCCTGCAGTGAGATTCCACCACCACCACCACAACACAAAAATCTTTTAGTGGTTTCATTTAATCCCCTCAGAGCCCTCTTCCCCTTTTCCTAAATAAGCATGAGTAAAATAAAATGCCCCTGTTTCTCCTTGCAGGTGTTCCTCTCTCACCCTTTCCTTCTGTTTCCCTGTTGGCAGCACCTTGTCATTCCCTCTCCTCGACCCCTTGGCTGGAGGAGACTGGATTTGGGATTCAGGCTACCTACATTTTTAGGGCTATGGGGCTTATCTATTCACAGCAAGCTGAGGCGAGGAATGCATGGGAGGGATTTGCTTTACACACTAGAAATACACCATTCCTGCTTTGCTCTTAGATCTCTAAGAAAGCTATCGGCCTTATGAATAAAAGTTGCAAAAGGTTTCTAAGCATGTAGATGAACTCTTTGGCTACTGCAGGCTCCAGTTATTCTCCTCCTCTCTGCTTTGTCCTTGACAAGACAGGCAGGTTTGGGAATGTCTTTTCTAAGGGCAGAATTCTCCTCAGGCTGATTGGTACCTTCTGTGTCTTGACATTCCTATCCTATATACGTTATAAAATGGGACTTTATTCTAAGCAGGCATTATGCTAAGGTTGGAAGCTCTACAGTCCATAAGCTTTGCTGTTAGGGCTCAGATGCTAACTTTTCACCCAATCCTTAGTACAAAATATATGTATATCATGCCAGATTCTAGGAATGTGCTTGTACAAGGGTGATGAAAAAGCCAGGGTCCGTATTCTCAGGAGCCACTCTGCTCTCCAGGTAGTGGTCCAGGAAACTGAAACTGAAGTGACAATGAGGCTTGGTTGCTCTATTTAGAAGCACTTGGGATCTATAATAAACTTATTATTTGGTCAGAAGCTTTTCAAAGTAATGAGGAATCTACAACTGAGGAAGGGTTGTGGCCATCCCATTTGTCAACCACCATTTCTACCAGGAGAGAGGCTCCATGGGAACTGGTTTTAAAGGCTTCTTTTAGATATCCATATACTGTACAACACAGAACATCTGCTTTTACATATGTACATCATTTTCCACAGCACATATAGATTTTTACTATGTATGCAGGGCTTTATTGACAGAGGCAATTATGCAGGCAGCGCTTGTGAAATGAAGAATGAAGACACTGCTGCTGGGGAATCTGGGATCAAAAGTAGGAACCTCATGGTCTGAAGCTTCAAAAGCTTGGTTTGCTCAAATGCAGCATGCAGCATCAAGCCCTTGAATTGGCTAGAGTCCCTTGGCTATGCTTTAGAAGAAGGCATTTCTGCAGCTGACTGGCATAAAGTCATACATGCATATATTCTCACATTTCCCTAAATTATGGTTCCTTTTTATTTTTATTTTTTAATTTTTGCTGATAACAGCATCATAAAAATTTGAAGTGTGCACAGTGTGAAGGATAGCACTGTTCTGATCTGAACATTACTCAGTTGTAAACTGAGTTTGCTTACTTTAATATAGGGACCAAAGAATTCTCACCTACAGCTTTGTTCTCATGATGAGTGATTTCTTTTGCCGAAAACATGGTGAGCGCCTAGGGACTGTTATTCCTACTCATTCTTCATGTGGTCACTTTATCTACTGTAGGTGTGCAACACAACCACAGACAGAAAACATGCAGACTTAGCTCTGGAGAAATATGTTACTGAACCAGTAATGAGCATAATTAGTGGCTTCTTCAATTCTCCATTTTCAGACAACAGCACCAGCCTCCAGGTAAGAACAAAGAACTCTGTGATAAATGTGGTTTTTTATTATGATGTCATTGTTGTGTATGCAAAAAACAAAGACAACAAAAAACCAAGTTAACACAGGTGTTAATTCTTTGTAATATTTATGTCATTGTACCATACGTTCATCTAAAGACACTTTGGGGTGTTTCACATCCTTATAGAAGTCTATATGAGCAAGACTGTCATTCATTGGATGGCCAGAATCCTGGTGCATCGCGTGAATGACATCACTGCCATCAGTAGATTGCTGCTAAGTAAAAAGGTTCTGCTTTGATTTTGGAATATGTGTGGCTTATGCATAATAATAAATTCAGAGTCATGTGCAATCTCAAATCACAATAGAACTCTTTAAATAGGAGCAATCTCTTGCTCCTGGTGATCTTACCCTCACTACGTTGGTGGAGATACATGACAGAACATTGGCATGTATGGTTTATTCATTTTTTAAAAACAAAATACGTCCTCCCTTTCAAGATACAAAAGCCAAGGTATCCTGTACATCAGGCATGTCCAAACTTCGGCCTCCTGATGTTTTGGACCACAACTCCCAGAATTTAAAGCTTAGATTGCCAATGGCAAAGGACTGTGGGAGTTGCTGTCCAAAACATCTGGAGGGCTGAAGTTTGGACATGCCTGCTGTACATAGTTGGTAGAGGGATAAAAACAGCAGCCGAAAGTCCTATTTCTAGAGTAGTCACCTCCAACATGGTGTCTCCGGTGGTTGGTATGGCAGCTTCTCACAAGCAGGATGGCTAATGATCCTTTTCCAAGGAGAAAGGCGGGGTAAAAATACTCTAAAACAAATAATAAACAAAATACATAATGATCAGGATGGTGGGTAATGTCAGATTAACTGTAAAGTTCTAAGTTTTGCTGATCTAGGTATAGAGTTCTCCCTGTAAGTGGACGTGGAAATCACCCTATACCAGGTCAAAGTATTTTTTTTTCCAGGAATCATGAATCCACTCTGGCTGGTCCCAGCCACTCTAAGGCTACTGGCAGAAATCAGTCCCATGGCTTCCTCCTCCTTTTCTCCTCAGCATTTTTCTTAATTTGAGAGGCTAAGAATAAAGCTGGAACTCTCTCTCACCTGCCAAGGAGACTGTTCCAGATTTGTTCTTGCTCTATCACGGCTAGAAGCCGAGTCTGCCCATGCGGTCATTTCTTCTTTCCCTCTTTCCTAGGCCATCAGTTGACAGAAATCTGCCAGGGAATGTCAGTCAAGATGGAGTGACTGTTCCAAGCCAGACCCCTCAAACGGCTTCCCCTTGGCATTTCATACAATATTATGACTATGTATTTTCTTGGCACATTACAGGAGGCCTGGTCTTACAAGGGTATAAAAACCCTGCTACATAATAGGGAAAATGTGCACCGATAGCTATTGTGAGTTTTTTTTTGGGGGGGGTGGCTGTTTGGCCGTGTTCTGTGCACGTTTCTCTTCTGCCAAAATAAATACAGTATGTGCCAAAATAAATATGGAGGAAAAGAGAGACTAGGAATGTGAAAATGCTACATAGTGCAAATGACTAATGTCGAGATGCAACCAGAGAAATCAATGATTAATTAGATCTTTTGGAGTAAAGCTCAGCAAAGCCAAGTTTCATTGACATTATTCCAGGGCCAGGTATTTCCAGATTCCGGGATAGGGCCCTAGCAGCTATGATAATTTGGAGATATTTTATATGGTATTATTCAAAGCGTTTGCATTCTGAAGAAAATCGAGTGAAAATGTGATATGTGAGAAAAAAATGAAGGATAATGCATGTATTTTTGCGTTGTGTCAGAACATAGAATAGAGAGTACAATGTATGTGTGTATTGTGTCATTACAGTCGTGACTGACTCTTTATGACTCCATGTCCATGGAGTTTTCTTGGCAGGAATACTGGAGTGGTTTGCTAGTTCCTACTCCAGTACTGGGAAGCAATTTAAAATATAAACAGAGCCTTTTCTATCATTTTGTTGTGTTGTGCTTTCAGACACACCAGCCTATTTTTATTCAGCTGCTGCAGTCTGCGTTTAGAATTTACAACTGCACCTGGCCCAATCCAACACAAAAATCTTTAGTGGAGTCCTGTATCAAAACGTTAGCTGAAGTTGGTAAGTGAGATTAACTCTTGCTTTCACTCTTTCATTTATCAGTGACCTCAGGCAGTGAGTCCCAACATCCAGACACTTTCGGCATTAGCCTGGGTTTTTGGGACCTGCTGTCCAAGAGCACGTAGATTACCCAAGGATGGGAACCTCTGACCCACAAGGTCATTATCTACTGATTCACTTACCCATGGTCTGAAAATATTAAAAAGAAAAATCCAGAAAGTTCACCTGTTGTGTGGATTGTTACAGGGTGAAGTTGATGTTTGGGTGAAAACTATTGAAGACCTGGTGGAGTTTTTTTAAAGGGATTCCTCTCCATGGGTCCAGATCAGAAAAAATGTCATCAATGTATCTCAAATAGAGGTGGTTTCTGGGTGCAGTGGTTAAGAAAGTGTTGTTCCATGTCAGTCATGAACATGGTCATGTATTATGGGGCCATAAAAGTGCCCATTGCGGTTCCATTAATCTGGAGGTAGTATTTATTGTCAAAAGAGAAATAGTTGTGTGTGAGCACAAAGTCACAGAGGGTGGTGATTATGTTAAAATCTTCCTTCTTTTGGATGATGTTTTTAATAGCTTGTAGTCCATTTTTGTGTGGTATGTTGGTATAGAGAGCCTCTACATCCATTGTAGCTAGGATGGTATTATTGGGAATGTTCTGTGTGGACTGAAGTTTCCTTAGGAAGTCTGTGGTGTCCCTTACCTAACTGGGTGCATTGGTAGCATAGGGTTTGAGGACGTTGTCCAAGTATCCAGATACTCCAACTGTGATCATGTTGATGCTTGATACAATTGGTCGATCAGGGTTACCTTATGTATTTTTGGTAGAAGATAGAAGGTTGCTGGTTGAGGTTCTTGTGGTGTATTCTGCAGGATTTGTTCACATAATTTCATGAAATGTATGTGAACAAATACATTTCATGAAAGACCAGGGAGGTCTTTCATGAGGTTCTGTAATTCCTTTTGGTATTTGGTGGTTGGCTGTGTGGTTAGTTACTGGTAGAATTTGGTGTTAGTTGTCTTTGGGCTTCCTGTGTGTAGCTTGATTTGTCCATGATGACCACAGCACCACCCTTGTCAGCTTCTTTGATCACTATGTTGGGATTGCTCCTGAGGCTGTGTATAGCATCATGTTCCGTTTTTGTGAAGTTATATGTTTAGTGTGGTTCCTTGTTGATAATCGTAGTCCTGGCCTGGTGGCAGAAACATTCAATGTAGAGGTCAAGTTCTTTGTTGCGGCCTTCTGGGGGAGTCCAAGTGGAATTCTTTTTTGTGGTATTGTGGTGCAGGTGGAGTTGTATTAGTATCCTCATGTTGTTGGGAAGGATGGGAAGGATGGGTTTGTCAAAGATGAATTGGATGTTGAAACAGGAAGCCATTGTGTATTCCTCCCTTTTCAGAGGGATGTAGGGAACAGCTGTGGAGGAGGGAGAAGAAACTGTCCAGAGCTTTGAAGTTACTTAAAGGTGTGTGTGTGGGGGGACTTATTTAGTACAATAAAAACCATCTTGGTGGCAGTTCTACATGAATCTAGCAGTTCTTAATAGCCTCACCTCTGAGAAGCATTGTGAGTGGATTGCAAGCAGAAACCAAAGACTTTTTAAGGGGGGATTTGAAAAGAAAAGAATATGTGTAGGCAGATAGTTGCATTCGATGATACCACCTAATGTTATATTCTCCCTGAGAACTGAAACAGAGAGGGCATGCTTTTCATGTTTATTTGATAGCTAAGTTGCTTGCAAGCAGTGGTGTTATGAAGAGTTTCAAGTTGTTGTTGTTGTTTGTTTGTTTGTTTGTTTGTTTTTTGCTCTGACAGTTGCCAGAACAATCACAGTTTTGTATCTCAGCATCACTGGTAGCTTTGAAAAAGTAATTGAAAAATCTTAATGGGTTTATCTTGCAACTAACCTGGTGCTTAACACTTAATCACACCTGCAAAGTTGTCCTTCCTTTTAGAACAGCAATTCCCAATCTCAGGTAATCCAGGTGTTTTTGGACTGCAGTTTCCAGAAGCCTACATCACCAGCTGTGCTGACTGGAGCTCTTGGGAGTTGTAGTCCAAGAACACCTGGGTTACCTGAGGTCTGGAACCACTGATTGTTTGTCCACCAGAAGTCCAGATACGATAGAATTTTCAGATAATTATGTTCTATTCTAAACTCTGTATAAGTTGTAATTTTCCAGTATAACCACTGTGGAAGATATGTGATGGCTTGGCATTATGCGAAGAAATAAATTATCATTCTGTTACACACCATGTGACAATTGTTATGCCTTTGGGTAATCAATTGAACCATTTTCTGAAAGGACAGTTGTTGTCCTCTTTATGGGGTGGATGATGGAGGGGAAGGGAGGGCAGGGGAAATGGTGGGCAGCAGATTAGACAGCTCAATTCAGTCTTGGTTAAAAGAGACAATGGGTTTATCACATTTCGGGTTTGTTTGTTTCATAAACCAAGTACAAAATTAGATCAGAGCTTAACAAATGTGGAAACGAAGAGTGAAAAACAACTATCTATGACTGCTTATTAACTATAACCTATTTCACAGTCATCAATGTAACATGTCTGATGGTTTTCTATGTGTGACACCTTATTTACTCTTTTGTGTGTCACATTCTGGAGACATGGAATTTTGAAATGGTTACCTCCTACAGCTACACACATTGCAGAAATTTGACGTGTGGAAGTGTAGGAATTTGAGAACAATGACAATAAGAGAACAGCTGGAGGATAATGCCAATTAGGGATGGGCATGAAACGGAAAAATAATGTTTTGTTTCGCCCTGCCCTTCTGAGGCTTCCTGCTGAGCTGTCAATGGCTGGACCCCTTTAAACCTGGCCAAGTTGGTACCAGAGGGTAGCCCTAGTGTCAACTGGGCCAGGTTTAAAGGGGTCCAGCCATTGACAGCTCAGAAGGAGCCCTCAGAAAACGATGGAACGAAACGGTTTGTTGCAATGAAAAAATGACTGTTTTGTTTAGTCTATAATGAAATGCTGCTTCCTCAGTTTATTTCATTTTGTTTCCTTACATAACGAAACAACAAAACAGCATTTCGTTTTTCATTTCCTGTCCATCCTTAATGCCAATTTTAATCTTGACAGCAAATGTTCAGCTGAAGCATTTCAGTTTCGGAACAATTCCACCTCAAGGAGAACCCTAAAGGTTCTAGTTCATATGGGCCTTGGTGGAAATATTATTAATCTTTGCTGCTGGCTTTTTGTGCCCTGTCTTGGTTTAAAAGTTCTCAGTGCACCTTCAAAGACTTTCCAAATGGGAACAACAAAGCCAACATGGTTGTAAATAATTTAGTGTGCTACTTTTAAAAGAACTTGACACGTGCTAAAGAATAAAGCAGCTTATGACAATTAAAAAAATAAATATTTATTTTCATATTTAGTTTGTCACTATTTCAAAACATGAACATGTGTTTCATGTTGATTTTAAATAATGAAATGTGAAACAAATGAAAGATAAATTTTCTATAAGCTACAAGGAAGTTAAGCAGTCAAAAGTTTTGTTTACAGCTTAAAACTTCAACTGTGACCTCTGACAATTGACGTGCTTCTTAATTACAAATAGAATTATACATTTTAAGAACCATTCAGAACAAAGGAACATCCCCCTGCTGCTTTCTTTGTGATAGTTTTAATTAGCTGGAAGTCTTTGTAAATCTGTGGACCTTGAAGCTATTCAGCGGCTGATGGAAGGAAGTTGCTCACTTCAAATAGTCCTGAGGAGCTCATGATACTCTAACATTCCTACTCCCCCACTCTACATGAAACTCTACATGCACAAAACATTTAAATGGGGGAGGGGAGAATTAACAACATTCTTTTCTGCTATGACATACCAGTTATGCAAAAAAAAAAAAAATAATGGGGCATAAAATTGAATTAATAGGCTATACATCAGCTATTATAGCCATTTCTGTATTGGTTGTGGTTATAAGAGGGCAAAAACCAGGGATAGAAATTCCTTCCCTACATGTACTATAATGTAGTTAAAAATAGCAATTTAGTAAAATGAAGCAGCGGGAACAAGAAAAGAAAATAATTGTCAGTCATACCGTGGATATTTTGAAAGATCTGAGTACAGTATTTTGACATAGCCAAAAACTAATATAATAACTGACAATGAAGGAGAACAAATGACTGCAGGAATTATCTTATGTGGTTAGAAAATGTATTCGTTATTTAAAGCATTTTGTTCCATAGCAGAAGGGTTCCTTGCAAGGGGAATAGAAGTAGAATGATGCATGCAGTATGTGTAGTTCTCTGCAACTTCCTCTACTCAGGTCTTTCTTTCTTTCTTTCTTTCTTTCTTTCTTTCTTTCTTTCTTTCTTTCTTTCTTTCTTTCTTTCTTTCTTTCTTTCTTTCTTTCTTGTACTCAGATATTCTGTTAAAAAATTCATGGGACAAGACAGTGTATGTATTCAGCTCTGAGACAGTGGTTATCAGGTAGCTTGCAAAAATAGGTGGAATAAGTAAATAGCAGTTTGCATACCTTTCAGACAGGGTATTAACTGCTGCCATCTGTTCTGATTTAAAATAACCAAGGGAAAAATGCAAGCAGAATTATGTATGAATTAATTACTCTAAATGAGGTATTTAGATCTTTTTTAATCAGACCACTCTTAACTCCCATCACATATGCACGTGACACAAGATAAGCAATTATTTCATTTAGTGACTAAATTTTAGTCCATCCTTTTATGATGTTGTTCAAGCTTAGAAGTTCTTAGAGAAAGATAATTTCCCCATTTTAACAATGAACATGTTGGGCAAAGAGTGTCTGCAAAGGTCATTTAGAAAACAAACAACATAGCTTTGTGTGTGGAGAAAGACTGACATTATCATGGTTAAAAACTTTCCTAATTTCTTAGAGCATGCTAAAAAGCAGAGGTAGATCCATCCCAGTGAACAGACCAAACAGACACACAAAAATTTCACGAGTCTAGCTTTTTAAAACCCCTTAAAAGTAACATTCAATGATTGAGTTTTCACCATGGTTTATCCATCATGGCATCTTCAGGATTACAAAATGGCAAATGCAATGTAGTCATCATTTTTATGGGTCTTTTCAGTCTGTTAACTGAGATTGGTCCACCTCTGAATTATCATAGATTTGTCTAGATGGAATTTTGAATCTTGACCTCATCCCTCTGGACTGGCTCGCTTAAGATTCAGACATAACTGATGTGGAATCCATAGTCTCTATGTGCAACAACAGAATTTCCTCAGAGAGATATGTCCCAGTAATCAGATAATTCCATGTTTACAATGACTAATCACAAAACTAGATTAAGTATGTTATACTAGTCTTACATACATTGTGCTTTTTATTCCAATTCTACACTGCCCAGAGTTCTACAAAAAATGTGATAAATGTATATCTGGTTGTACCTTCACAAAATAGTACTGCAGGTGTAATAGTAAATTCTGTTGATTGCAGCAGCAGCAGCAGCAACAACAACAACAACTACTACAACAACAAGAACAACAAAGATTCCTCTTCTCCTCTTCAGTCTCTGCCATGGGGGAGCGGGAGGAAGCTTTCAGTGTATTTTTGTCTAACTAGTATAGTGCTGCCTTACAGTGGCTTTATAAAAAATCTCTTTGCTTCCTCTCTCTTCCTCTCCACAGTGGTACAGGAAAAAACTTTTAATTAATTTCCCAAGATTGTGAGGTGGCTTCAAAACCAGTAGCCACTCCCAAGGGGCCAAACAGTGTGAACACACATGGATCAGAGACATGTTGGTTCATGATGGTCCATATGTCATGTTTTGGCTGAAAAAAAGGAGTGAACCAGCCAGTCTCTAAACCAGACTGAACTGCAGGACAAATCCCTCCCTATTCACACCCTAGGCTATTTTATTTATTTATTTTACATGATATTTTTAGCCGCCCCACTACCAAATGATCTCTTACATTGAAATATGATTGCACAACATAAGTATCATTTGCCAGTTTATAATTACAGTATTCTTATTCCAGCTTGCCTCATGGCAGCACTCTTTTGCCTCATAGATTTAGAAATGATGCTATACTGTACTTCACATTCTGTACGTACCTATAAATATTATACTGGAATTGAGCCTTGATTTTTGAAATAATGAATCTTAGCTTTTTCTTTCTTTCCTTGAACAATTCTGTTCACACACACACACACACACACACACACACACACACACACACACACACACACACACACACACACACACACTGTCCTTCATATAGGCTATCTCTCCACACTGGGATACAATATTTCACATGATGATGTTTTTCACCTGATGTTTGTCTAATTACTTGACTCTTTACTGTGTATCCCCTGTCACAAATGAACTTTTCACTCTTGTATAAGCAGGGTTCTATCAGTGCTGGTGTGGATTATATTCACGATAAGCTTACTACTAGAACTAGTCATGTGAATCTCCTCTAAGCATTCATCCCTGAAGAGTTCAAATGAGGGTCATGGGAATATGCAGAGCTCACAATCCATTAATCTGTTTTGTGACATGGAAGGTGTGGGTGTTTTTTTTGTCTTTCTTCAAGGCCAGTTGTGTTTCGAGTATTTCAGAGCATTGCTTTTTGGGTTGAAACATACTATGCTCAGCAGCCCATCTTCACTACCTAATCAATGCGATAACATGGTTAAGATTATTTGCAACGGCCTTGTGGGGTCCAGTTATATTGTCCATATTACTATGTTCCATTTATGCACGTCTTTATTCCCTACAAAACAACTCTAGGAGGAGGCAGTGTAAAGCAGATAAGATGAAAAATGTGCATAACATTTTCCCCATGGATGCTTCTTCATTTCCAGAACGCCTCTCAGAGTTTGGAAAAGTTAATTTTCTGGACAACAAGTTTAGCAGTCACCTTGCCAGCCTAGACAATGGCTGTGCTGCTTGAAGGATTCTAGGATTTATGATACAAAACAGCAGCATTTCCAAACTATAACCCCTATTTTGTGCCTTTGTATATGGAGGGGAGGGGGGGTACCCAGCTGTGTCTCAGCAGTTTACAAGTTACCACTGTATAGTAGTAGAGTCTTCTGTAATCTCTGACATAAACTTGATACAAAGCTGCTGTTTTCAGTAGCTCTTCCATGCGAAACATTTTCTTCAATTGTCCCCCCTTAGCCGTATTGATCTCTATATATGTATTTCCTAATTTGCTGTTGTTTTTTAAAAATGTGTTCCTTCAAAGCAAAGAACCGTGGAATTGCAATACCAGTGGATTTGGACAGTCAAGTCAACACTTTGTTCATGAAAAGTCACACTAACATGGTCCAGAGAGCAGCCATGGGCTGGAGAATGACAGCTCGCACTGGACCTCGCTTTAAAGAAGTCCTTGGAGGACCATCTTGGGATTATAGGAATATTATTGAGAAACTACAGGTATGGTCAAACTCTCTCTCTCTCTCTTTCTTTCTCTCATACACACACTGACACACACTGACACAGACACTCACTCGCTCACTCACTCACACAGACACACTTTATATTCTTGGTTAGAAAAACTTGAATGAAGTGTTTAAAGACAAAGTGCTTAGGAGGAAGCTGTCCTGAAGCCATATAAATAATTTGGGTTACATTCTTATTATTTGTCTCAGTCGTGGTATATATCTCCCTTAACAAATAATACATATGTTTTTAAAAATTCACTTGGGAGCCATTCCAAAATAAAAGCAATGTGGAACAATAAACCCTGAATCCGGATATATGCTCTGATGTGTACTATTCACTAACTGGGATGCTAATAATAGTCTCCTACCACTTCCCAGAGGTAGGAAAGCTAGAGATACAAACTGCCTAGCATAGATTTCTTCCTCCAGCAGAAGGCACCTTTTGTGTGGGTTCATAGCATTATTTGCTGTACCAAGCAGGATTTGAATACATTATTAATATTTATTTATTTATTTATTTATTTATTTATTTATTTATTTATTTATTTACTGCCCAACTTTCTGAGAGAACTCTTGGCGGTTCACAGCAAGAAAATCCATAAAATTCAACTATAAAAACAAAGTAAAACAAACCCAATCAATCAAGACATTAAAATCAATTAAAAAAAAAACTAAAACCAAAACCATGGGATATACGATGGAAGCAAAAAAGAAGGGAAAAGAGAATATGATAAACCACCATTAGTTGCCAAGAGAAGCCTGGACGAGCCAAGTCATTAATTGCTTCCTGTCTGAGAGGGGCTGTACGGTTCTAATATTGCTGGGAAGCTGGTTCCACCAAATGGGACCTGCCACAGAAAAGGCAATGTTCCATGCAGAAGTCTTATGAGCTTCCCACTCATAAGAGGAACTCTAAGCGTGAGGACCTAGGATGACCTAGTGGGCTGGGCCAAAGAAAATATTGGGACAACTTATTGTCAATAATATATCTGTTGTCTAGATCTTCTGGTTGGATTCCAAACTGGTTCAGAAATTGGTGATATTTCATTTCATTTCAAAATAGCTTTGTTATGCTGGCTGCCAGCTTGCAACCCTTTCCAGTTAAATACAACGAAAATATCTTTACAGAAGAAGATTCCTTCTGTCACAGAACAATATTTTTAAAGCGTTTGGGCATGGGCAGACTCTTTTGAATAAGCAACACATTCTAGTATTATATCTTACAGTGAACACGACATCGCGGCTGGACAAAGGTAGCTGTCTCCCTGGTTTCCAACTTATCAGCCCATTTCACCACTTCATCTGGGAATTTGATAAAACATTTATCATACTGATAAATGTGGTTGAAAAAAAAACTAATAAAGTGCTGTTCAGCAAGTCAGTTCTAGTCTCTTTGTTGTTGTTTTTCTTCAGGATGTTGTAGCCTCCTTGGAACAGCAGTTCAGTCCTATGATGCAGGCTGAATTTTCAGTGTTGGTTGATGTGCTGCACAGCCCAGAACTTCTCTTTCCTGAGGGGAGTGATGCCAGAATCAGATGTGGAGCTTTCATGTCCAAGTAAGTGTCAAAGCAAGTTGTTTTTAATTCTTTTAAATTTCCTCTCTCTGTCAGTGAAATGGCCTGTGCATTCAGTTTGAGTCTTGGATCTGGTTGTTTTCCACATGGTGCTGTTCACTGGTGGAGTGGTGCTCAGTTACAAGCCAAGATGGGGATATGTGTTATCTCCAGGCTTAAAGGGAGGGTACCTCAAAAAGCCAGAAGCAGAGGAGTGGTATAATGAGACAGGTATCTAGTTATATCATGTGCTCCCAGAGGCATCTGCTGGGTCCACTGTGAGATCCAAGAAGCTGGCCTCAGTGGGCCCTTGGCCTGATCCAGCAGGACTATTTTTATGTTCTTATATCAATTGTCTATGCAGCAGACAGAAGGTATATCTAGAATCATGGACAAAGGACAAAATGTACATTTCTGGAATTTTTTTTTGCCCTGCTTTTGTGCAGCCTAGGTCACCAAATTAACATGGTGGCTGAAATCCTGTTCCATAAATTTCATAGCATAAGGCTGATGATATCATCATCTGTGATTTTTTTAGATTTTTTAAAAGAAAATAAATCCTGATTCCTCCACAAGGGTTCTATAGCATCCCTTTTATCTTGGAGAAGCTGTTGAGGGTGTGGGAGCATAGGATTGAAAGGGAGTCTTAAATTTTCCAAAATTACAGTACCACCAAAAGGATAACTTTAATATTTTGAAATTGAAGACTTCTCCTGCAATCCTGTGACCCCCCCCAACAGTATCCCCACAACTTAAAGCAGTGGTTCTCAACCTTCCTAATGCCAAGACCCTTTAATACAGTTCCTCATGTTGTGGTGACCCCTTGCCCTGCTTGGAAGAGGCCACAAGCCCTCTTTGGCGGGCCACTGCCACAGGCGCCATAGAGAACTTCCCTCTACAGGCACCCTCAGCCAATTACAGCCTCAGGTGTCATTGGCTGACATCCCCTCCAACCTATCAAGCTGTAACTCACTCCCCCCCACTCCTCCCACTTTTCCTCCAGCCCCAAGCTGTTTGTGCCTTTTTCTTCACTAGTTCATGGCGACAGCTATGAAACTGTCGTCCGACCCCCAAAGGGGTCCTGACCCCCAGGTTGGAAACCACTGACTTAGAGAATTCTGTGAGACCCAGGGATGTTTAGAAGTGAAAAATTGGTAATTTTTTTTATATTCAAAAACTGCTATGGGTTATCATGTCATCAGCCACATACAGCTTTGCTGTGCAAACAGGATTTTAGCTGCTGAAAGAAAGTACCAAGTCATCAGAATGAAGGGTTCCATAGCACCTTCAATGTGTATGATAGCTTCTCTCTCTCTCTCTCTCTCTCTCTTTTTTAAGGTTGATAAATCATACAAAAAGGCTAATGGAGAAGGAAGAAAAACTCTGTATTAAGATTCTTCAGACATTACGAGAAATGCTAGAGAAAAAGGACAGCTTTGTGGAAGAGGTATGTCTGTCTTGGTTCCAAAGAGGAAGGAGTACATGCCTTGTATGGTATTAGCCATCACCATTGTGCAAAGGTGCAGGAGTAAGCCTGGGCAGGAAATGCTGAGAAATTTTATAGGGCTGTAAATAATCTGGAATTTAGGTCTATTTTCCCATTCTCTTATCAATGTTATAGATGTTTCTTTAAATTCTATCCTGTGTATATTTTTGTGAATACCACCTTAGGGTCATTAGGTGTGCTTTGTGACACCGGCCAGTAGTATTCAGATTTTTGTTATCAAAAAATTAATGATTTTAGTTCACTTTCTTGATCCAGGGAGGGATGGGATGAATGGTCAACTATAAAATGTGATTATCACAGTAACTACTTGCTTGGACTTCGGAACTATAGCTATAGCTATTTAGTTTTTTTAAAAGTAGGCCTGGAAGTCCTGGTTATGGTAATTAGCTGTAGCTGTGTAAGTCTTTTGCATGAAGAATGACAGAGCTTTAGATTTCCACTGAAGGGTATTTTTTCTGCCAAAAGGGGACAAATATTTTTCTGTGTACGATTTCAAAAAGAAAAGGCATTGAGATTGTTGTAGGGCTGGCAACCTGTGTTGACTTTTGAGTTACTGGTATTCAGATTCTGTCAGAAGCATATGTGAGTTTAGCAAGTGTGATCTGCAATGAAATGTTGCTATATAGAGTGTTCATCCTTAAGGTTCACACCAGCCATTGTGCATCTACGGCCATTCTCTGGCTATGAGTTAGCGATAGATCTGTTCTTTTGTTTTCACTCTATTGAGTGTGCTGAGAAGATCTGTTCTTTTTCAGTTTAAGTACAGTGGAACTCTTATTTAATCCGAGTGTGCTTAAGTCAAACATGAAGGATCCTGGGATGATGAAAAAGACAAAAACAGCAATTTAACACAAATTTGACTGGGATAGGAGATTCCTTCTGGGGATGGAATGGAACAATCAGTCCACAAGTTAACTTCACTTTTTAATGTTCATTCCATTTAAGTTTTACTGATTTTTAACCTGACTGCCTTAACAACTTCAGGAAGCTCCCCAACTAAAATGCTTCTAACCAGACTTCTGCAGCCAGATTTTTACAAGACTGACTTTCAGAAATTCTAAGGAGTCTTCTAATCTTCACCACCATGGTGGTGGTATTGGCGTTGCTGTTGATGGTAGTGGTGGTGAAAAAATACCTGTTTGTGGTCTAAACTGGGTATTAATTTAATTTACACTCATTGAAATTACACCCCATGTAGGAATGATGTTGCATTCAGTGCTGCATATTTGTATTTTTCATATTTATTGGCCTATAAAAGGCTTGGGGAACCAATCTTGGCTGAAGTGTTCAGTGTCAATTTGACAATTACATATATAACATGCATAGTGTTATATACACTCTCTGCCCTGATGAGCTTGAAGTTCAAATCAAGATATTCAATAGATAAAATGGTGTAAGTAAGAGAGAGCAAGGAAATAAATACTCTATTCAGTTGCTCCTGCATTTTAAGTAAGGGATGAGTTCCCAGGGATTGTGCCAGAGGCTTCATGGGAAAATCGCTCATGTCAGGCCACCAGGTTGGTTTCTGACCATTCAATATAGGTTTACAGCAGAAAATGAAAACATTATAAAATGTCAGTTTGATTCTGTTAAATATGGGTTATTTTCAAGCCAGCTGTTGGGAACAGCAGCTTAGAACAAACAGCATCATTTTAGCCCAGTCTGAAGAGCAGGTGAAATGAGGGCTTTAAACCATGGAAGTCCTCAGTTCACTGTGGCCCTGTAGATTACCTCTAGAGAGGAAGTGCTACAACAACCCCAAGCAGTCATTTTTCATTTGTCAGGTTGCCTGATTTCAGATGGCGGCTGCACCCAGTACACTCTCTCCCCTACTGTCTTCAGTATATGGGAGGGTGCATTGTAAATGCAAGAAGGTGCTCCATACCACCATGATTATTCAGATCCTAAGGCTATACTGCAGTGGCACATGCAACAATTTGTGAGCTGCCACAGGGAGCAGTTTCCTGTATGTGGAGGACAGGTCTTGATTGTCCTTCTGCAGCTCAACTGCTCTCCCATTCAAAGGTAAGGAAGGGCACAGAGGATTTCTCAGGGCTTGCCGAGAAGGATGGTTTGAAGCAGATTGTAATATCACCTTTTCTTTTGCTTCACAATGGCACTGTTGGCTCTGCAAATTCACATCAGAGTCCTTTTATCTTGGTGCTTTGGTCCACAAAGAGGATGCAAACAGCAACATTTTCTCACAGCACATCATTCCCTCTCCTCCTCCTCTTCCTTTGTCGGCTTATCTGTTCTATTGTCTGCCCTTTTCATCCTCTTCCATTGTTCCCATGGCACTTCATTGTCCACCTCCCCCTTCCTATCATAATTCCGAAGTTATTCCAAACTACAATTCTGAGAACAATCACTGCAGTATTTATTTCTTTTGTGTTACGCAGGCCTGCCCAAACTTCGGCCCTGCAGATGTTTTGGACCACAACTCCCACAGTCCTTTTTTCCATTGGAAATAAAGGCTTGGAATTCTGGGAGTTGTGGTCCAAAACATCTGCAGGGCCGAAGTTTGGGTATGTCTGTGTTAGTGCCAAACCCATTAAAAATCAACAGTGAGTTTAGTGCTAAAGTGACTTGCTCTTTGCATTCTGCTACTAAGCACATCCGATCTCGCCCGATTTCAGAAGCTAAGCAGGGTCAGCCCTGGTTAGTACTTGGATGGGAGACCACCAGGGAATACCAGGTGCTGTAGGCGCCTGGAGTATGAACTGGCAAACCACTCCAGTATTCCTGCCAAGAAAACTCCGTGGACATGGGGTCACGAAGAGTCGGTCACAACTGTAACGACACAACAAACACACAAAACCCAAGGGACGTTTTAGCAGTTAACAACTTCAGTGCTAAATTTACTGAGCTTAGTACTAAACATCCATTGCAAAATTTAAAAACGACCACATGGATGTCTGGAAGTTGAGTCATGGCAGCCGGACTTCTTTTCTTGAGAGATTGAAACATTTTGTCAGACTGACGAAGCTGTTTGGATGAGCAGCGAAACGCTTCAATTTCTCAAGAAATGAAGTCCAGTTGCCATGACTCAGCTTCCAGATAAACTCACCTGGATGACTGAGAATCTTCACAAACATGGATGAGCATTCAAACTGGTGAGAAGTAGGAGAGTTTACTGAGAGCCTCGCATCACTGGGGATGTTGTGCGCTATGAACTGAAGTTATGCCCATCCAAGGTCCAATGGTACTGTATATTTAACCACACCATGCATTATTAGTACTGTACAAAACAATACTGAACATCCTACTATACTACTATAAAAATACAAACAAATCTCTATATGCCAGGCTCATCAAAAAGAAGAGGGACAACATAGAAAAAGATTGCCTGCAACTGGCATAAACAATAATCAAAAAGTAGTCTGGATATTGAGACAATAGCAATATAATATGTGAAAAACCTGGAGTGTAAAGCAGGACGAGTGACAGCTTAAACAAGCCCTGAATCAGCTATTGAGTCTTTTTTTTTGAAAATGAGGTGAAAAGCTGTGATTCAGCTGGTTTGAGCAGAAATAAAGTGTCCTGGGTGTTGTGAAGCCATGATGTTCAGAAACCACTAGAGGGTGCAGATTTTACAGCAAGAGGCTCTTGATATTTCTACTTGCAAGCACAGACACTGGGTTTGTGTGAGCCAAAGCACCTTAAATGACCCCAGTTGTTTTCCTTCATGAAGAGAGGGATTGTAGCCATGGGTGCTGTTCAGAACAAGGGCGGTTTCTTCTTTATTAACCCCCTGAATTTGCCACCGCTGAAACATATTGAATAGTGCAAAACTGTGATTTTATTTATTCCTTCGCTTCACAAATCTTTCCCTCACTTTTCTTAAACAGAATTTGAACAAGGTTGAACCTCTGAAAAGGTTGCTTATCTAACAATCTTTTGTGTATCTTCTCTAATTTATCCCAATATGTTACTTCTGATTGATTTGCACCTGTGGGTAACCAAATTAAGTAGTGTGCTTAAAATATAGATTGTATCAATGGCCCACCTGGGGATTGTTATTTTTATCCTCCCGTAAAGGTGTAATACAGGCAAATGAATGAATGAATGAATGAATGAATAAATAAATAAATAAATAAATAAATAAATAAATAAATAAATAAATACCATAGATTTTCATTAAAGATAGCCATGCTATTTAATTTTTAAAAGATGACAGTGTTGTAATACTGAAATGGGAGGAGAAGAAATCTCCACACCGGAAGAGCAGAAATAAGGTGCAGTGGGCAACTGGGCCATCAGCAAATGTAAGACCTCCTCCTGAATGCTGTCAAGTAGTACCAGGCAGAGAAAGTCAAGTGACTTCAGCCTCTGCCAGTTCTTTTATGGCTTTTGGGATGTTTTTGGCTGTTTGCACAGGAAACAGAAAAGGATTTTGGGGGGGAGCAAGTTATTATACGAGATCCTTTTCCTTGTATGTCAAGAGGACTGTTTTGTAACTTCTGTTCATCAATACACATGTTAAGACAGTGAAACAGACCACATGTGGAGAACTACCCCAAGCAGTCTGGGTTATTCTTTAAATTAGCAATGGTTTCCCTGAAAGAAAATAAAATGTGTCAGTACCTCCTTTCCCTGTCTCAACTGATGGTCTAGCCCAAGCAGAAAACATGACTTCTTCATGTGCCACACATCCCTCCAAAGTTTGTTGGTAGCCCCACTAAACAAGGGGGTGTGTGTGATAATGTGTAGCCATGAGAAATACGCATCCCAAAATCTAGTCAGTTGTTACCCATTTAAAACACACACACTCATGCAGACCATATACGTACACATACCTGGGGAAGTTAAATTTATTTGTGAAAACTTGCATTGATTATTTGATTTTAGTGGTATAAATAAAGATATCAGCTCTCCGACTTTGGGATTGTGTAAAGGACCACACAGCTATTTCTGTTGGGTTTGGGTTTGTTTTGTTGACATTTTGCAAATACCTAGAAAAACCCATTTCAGCAACGTTGAGGAAGGATACTACATGGACTGATGGGGCTTAGACAGCGAGCTGTACTGCAACCGGGAATTACATCTACTTGCAAAACTCACCAAACAACACAATAATTGGAATTAATTTGGCTTTGATTGGCTGTTGACCTGGTGAGTTAACAAAGTTATCCCAGCTTTGGAGTGAGGATGGCTGAGTTTCTCTGTGGCCCTTCTTTCCCCTTATCCCAAAGCAATAAGTAAACCCAAATTCCAAACAGGCAGTACTATGAGAAGGGCAAACGGGGCTCATTCAGAGACAAACTCCTACCCTGGAGGTTGAGTGGAAAAGTCCAGCCAAGTGGCACCAGGGGTAATGCACTTAAAAATGCCTGCCCCCCAAACTAGCTGCAACCAGCTCTCAGCTCACTTTTAATTAACAAGCCCCATGCCTGGAAGATTTCTGCCATGACCATTTTGAAACTTTCATTGTTTTTTTCTACCCCCTGCCTGAGGAAATGAATTTTACTCATGAAAGCTTGCAATGAACGTTTGCTTTCAGTGGTCTAAATAAAGGCATCAGTTCAACTTTTGGTAAATATTCACATCTTTCTTGCCTTAGCCAAATAAAAGAAGGTAAGGCCTCTTCCTCACATAATGGCTATAATCTGGGCCTAAGAGCTGAGAATAAATAATTTATCTTTTATTAAATTTCACTTATAAAATATTAGTAATTATTTCGTCTTGATTAGAATTCTGCAGCAACATCATAAAATACTAAAGTTTGCAGTAGGTTTCAGAAATCAACAGGCATCCTGATTAGAGCTTGTAGACTTTTAATTTCCAGACTCTCTCTTGGCAAGCAAAGCTACTGCCTGGGCCTTCTGGGAGCTGTTGTCCGGAACTATAACTTTCTAAGGTCTGATGTTTTGATCATAGTTTTATTGACAGTATGAGCCTGTATTGCAGTTAGTAAGAAAAGTGGAGAGTTTACAGTCAAAATGAACTGTTCAAGAACAGAGTGATCCTTGCCACCACCATGCAATCCACTTCCCACTCTGGACTTGATCATTCTTAAAATCATTACAGTATTAGTCTTCCCATTTTTCTCCAGAAGTACATTTAATCTTCTCCTGCTGTGTATCTTTTTCCTTTTTGAAATTTATATACCAACAATTTATCCCATACTGAATTAACATCATTACGTATTTTCAGTCCTTTTCTAATTTCGATTTCACAAGTTAGTTGTCATTGATAGCCATATTCCATAACTCCCTGTACCATTCTTCTAATGTTATTTGGTTGTTGGATTTCCAATTTATTTATTATATTGAACTTTGCTGGCATTATATACCATCTTCAGTACACCTTATATCAATTCTCTTTTACCATTAATGACATATTTTTCATTATTTTTATTCCACATTTTATTCCATATTTCTTTTAATTTCTTTATTAATATCTTCTTGCCACATCTCTTTTAACCTGCTCTCTTCACATTACCCTTGTATTAGATGTTTATATATCATACTTACTGTTCCTTTTCTAGTTTATGCTCTGTTCTCTATTTTCCTATTTTAATTTTCCATTCTTTAGTCCATTTTCCCAACTGTATAATATTTAACCAAGAAATTTCTTCTCCTAGATTGTTTTTTACATTTCTTCTATTTTGCATTTGTTTCATCCAATCCCATAAACTGCTGGGAACCCAAATGAAATATCGTTGTCTGCTAATATTAGATCTCTACAAGCAGGAAAATCTCTGAACTAATTAATATAGATCGAAATGTTTGCTGAGTGATGCATTTCAGATGTAGAAATCAGGCTTTGCAAAATATTGGATTTTTCCTCTCCAGAGACTGGAATTTATTTATTTATTTATTTATTTATTTATTATGGAGCTTATATACCGCCTGTCTTCCTGGAGAGGAACTCCGGGTGGTTTACAACAAATTAAGAAGACAGCAAATTACAATAACAGCTAATAAATTAAATTAATAAAATAAGCAGACAAAACAGCAATACCAGGAGATGCAGATGGCGGCGGCGGGGGGGGGGATCACCCAAACGCCTCCCGGAAGAGAAAGGTTTTCAATGCCTTCCGGAAGGCAGGCAGGGACTCTGCTAGGCACACTTCTGCTGGGAGATGATTCCACAACGTCAGGCCAGCCACAGAGAAGGCTCAGGTACGGGTGGAAGTTCTCCGAGCCTCTCTGGGCGTGGCCACGTGCAGCATATGCGCCCGCGACAACCTAGTCAGACGGGCCGAAGTTGACCGCTGGTCGATCCGCTCTGTCAGGTATCCAGGTCCTAGACCATGGAGGGTTTTGTAAACCAAAACCAGGACCTTGAATCTAATTCGGGCTGCAACGGATAGCCAATGCAGGCGGGCCAGAACTCGGGTGATGTGCTCAAATCGGCACACACCCGCCACCAGTCTGGCCGCCGCATTTTGGACCCGCTGCAGTCGCCGAATGAGAGTCAAGGGCAACCCCATGTAGAGCGCGTTGCAATAGTCCAGTCTCGAGATCACCAGCGCCTGGACCACTGTTCTGAGGGAGTCCCCATCCAGGTACGGGCGAATCTGGGCGATTCGGCGAAGGTGGAAAAAGGCAGCCCTGGACACAGCGGACACCTGGGCCTCCATGGTGAGCACCGGGTCCAGGACTACTCCCAGATTCCGGACAAAGTCCGATGGCCTGAGGGAAACGCCCTCCAAGGTGGGAAACGGGCCACCGTAGCTGGATGGGCAAGCCCCAAAGAACATGACCTCGGTCTTATCGGGGTTGAGTCTGAGCCTGTTAGCCCTGGTCCACTCCATGACTGCGCCCAGGAACCGATCGAGGGTCCGGACAGCCTCATCTGCAGCGGTAGAAAAGGAGACATAGAGCTGCGTGTCATCAGCGTACTGATGACAGCAGACTCCATGTCCCCTAATGACCTCAGCCAGCGGCCTGATGTAGATGTTGAACAGCATGGGAGAGAGAGACGACCCCTGTGGAACCCCACAAGGGAGTGTCCAAGGGGCCGACAGCTCGCCCCCATGCTGAACCTGCTAGGGACAGTCCCCGAGGAAGGACCGGAACCAACTGTGAACAGTGCCTCCGATCCCAACCCCGGAGAGCCGATCCAGCAGGATACCGTGGTCGACGGTATCAAAGGCTGCTGACAGATCCAGGAGGACCAACAGGGAAGAACACCCCCTGTCGGCCCACCGGAGGAGGTCATCTTACAGAGTGACCAAGACTGTCTCGGTCCCCTGACCGGGCCTGAACCCAGACTGGAATGGACCCAGGATATGCTCGCCCTCCAGATATGATTGAAGCCGGATCGCGGCCACCCTCTCAATCACCTTGCCCATAAAGGGAACATTAGCAATCGGGCGATAGTTGGTTAAATCGCCCGATGCTAGGTTGGGTTTCTTCAGAATGGGCTTTACCACAGTCTCCTTCAGGCGAGAGGGAAAAATCCCTTCCCTGAAGGAGGCTGTGGCGATGATAGCCGGCCATTCGGACATGTTCCCACCAACGGCTTTCATGAGCCATGATGGGCAAGGGTCGAAGGGGGTGGACGCGGGCCGGCAGTGGGCAATAGCCCTGGAGGCCTCAAGTGAGGTAACAGGTCCAAACTCAACCATGCGAGGAGACCGGGGGGCGCAGCCGCCAGGGATGCCGAGAGTGGGCTATGGCAACAGGGTTCAAAACTGGTGCGGATGGCCTCAATTTTTGATCGAAAAAAGGCTGCAAAATGCTCACTACTAAAATCAGTAGGAGGCCTAGACAGCCCAGGATTAGTAAGGTCACGAACCACATGGAACAATTCCGCTTGGCGGTTCGAGGCCTCACTAATTCTTAGGGTGTTATAAGATCTTCTAGCCACCCTGATCGCATGAACATAGTGCCTGGACTGTGCGATGACTGCAGCCTTCTTAGTCGCCGACCGGTTCTTCCTCCAGCTGCGTTCCAGCCTCTTCCGTTCTTGCTTCATCGCTCGAAGCTCTTCCGTGAACCACGGTGAGGAACGAGCTCTGCAGCAGATGAGGCGCCTAGGGGCGATCTGGTCGACAGCCCGAGATGTTTCATCAAACCATTGATCTACCATGGAGTCTACCAGATCGTCAGCCAGTCCACCAGGAGGCCCTCCGAGGACTTCCCGAAACCGGTCAGGGTTAAGGACTCTACGGGGGCGGGCCCAAACGGTCGGCCGCCGGGGTGGGGCGGCGATTGATACAGAGAAAGACAGCAGGTGATGGTCTGACCATGACACAGGGGTGGGAACAATGTCCCACACCCTCAGACACGAATCCTCAGATGTGGAGGAAAATACCAGATCCAGGGTGTGTCCAGATCTGTGGGTTGGGCATAAAACATGCTGGGACAGGTTCATGGAGGTCATGGACTGCATGAATTCCAGAGCAGCACCAGACAGGTCATCGCCAGCATGCACGTTGAGATCACCCACCACCAAAAGGTGGGGGGTTCTCAACAGAGCAGCGGCGATGAACTTGGTGAGCTCTGGTAGGGATTGTGCTGGGTTGCGGGGAGCACGGTAACCGAGCACAATGCCAAACCTGTCCCGCTGCCCAACCAACAAATGACATAAAGGATTGTTTGACACACCAGTGAGATTTTTTTGATGGAGGACAGAAGTTTTGCTTCTTGCAGCAAGGAAGATTCCCTCAAAATCTCAGCCTTAATGTCTGCCTAGTTCTGTTAAAGCAGTTAATATGCTGCTGGATGAGCCATAGAGAAATTAGTAGCCAAAGCCCCCAATGCAGTTTTGATCATGAAGCTACCCAAGGAATGAGGGGATGGGAAAGAGTAATAGTTCAGTGTAACAGGAAGTTGCAGATTTTGGAGGCTAAGAAATAAAGCATGATCTGCTTTTTTTATATCTGTCTCCCAGAAGGAGTTACATGAAAGAGGGTATTTTTGGGGATGTCAGTCCTACTGTGGAACCAACTCTCTTCTTCCATGGAGATTAAGATGTTAATGTGATAAATAAATAAAAATTGCAGTTGTTGCATACTTTGTGTTCTTTAAGCGATAAGAGGCTATAATGTCGGTTAGAGCTGTTCAGCAGTGGAATATGCTACCACAGGATGGAGGGGGTGGAGTCTCCTTCTCTGGAGGTTTTTAAGCAGAGGCTGGATGGCCATCTGGTAGGGCAGTGTTCCCCAACCCCCGGGCCGCGGACCGGTGCCGGTCCGTAGATGAATCGGCACCGGCCGCCGCCCCACGCCACCCCCACAATTGCCCGCCGCCGCCACGACCCCCCGCAGCGATCCCGCAGCGATCCCCCGCCATGCCCCAGCCCCTGCCGCTCGACCCCCCGCCGCCGCAATCCCCCACAGGGGTTGCCCCGCCCGCCGCCACCACCACGACATGACGCCCCGTCCCCGCTGCCGCCACCCCCAGGTCCCGCGCGCTGCCGCTTTTCCAGCCCCCATCCCGCTGGATGAAAGAAAGAAAGAAAGAAAGTAAGGAGGGAGGGAGGGAGGGAGGGAGGGAGAAAGAAAGAAAGAAAGAAAGAAAGAAAGAAAGAAAGAAAGAAAGAAAGAAAGAAAGAAAGAAAGAAAGAAAGAAAGAAAGAAAGAAAGAAAGAAAGAAAGAAAGAAAGAAAGGAGGGAGGGAGGGAGGGGGGAAGAAAAGGGAAAGAAAGAAAGAAAGAAAGAAAGAAAGAAAGAAGGAAAGGAGGGAGGGAGGGGGGAAGAGAAAGAAAGAAAGAAAGAAAGAAAGAAAGAAAGAAAGGAGGGAGGGAGGCAGGCAGGGGGGAAGAAAAGGGAAAGAAAGAAAGAAAGAAAGAAAGAAGGAAGAAAAAGAAAGAAAGAAAGAAAAAAGGAAGGAAGGAAGGAAGGAAGGATGGAAGAAAAAGAAAGAAAGAAAGAAAGAAAGAAAGGAGGGAGGGAGGGAGGCAGGGGGGAAGAAAAGGGAAAGAAAGAAAGAAAGAAAGAAAGAAAGAAGGAAGAAAAAGAAAGAAAGAAAGAAAAAAGGAAGGAAGAAAGGAAGGATGGAAGAAAAAGAAAGAAAGAAAGAAAGAAAGAAAGAAAGAAAGAAAGAAAGAAAGAAAGAAAGAAAGAAAGGAGGGAGGGAGGGAGGCAGGGGGGAAGAAAAGGGAAAGAAAGAAAGAAAGAAAGAAAGAAGGAAGAAAAAGAAAGAAAGAAAGAAAAAAGGAAGGAAGGAAGGAAGGAAGAAAAAGAAAGAAAGAAAGAAAGAAAAAGAAAGAAAGAAAGAAAGAAAGAAAGAAAGAAAAAAAAAGAAAGAAAGGAGGGAGGGAGGTGGGAAGAGAAAGAAAGAAAGAAAGAAAGAAAGAAAGAAAGAAAGAAAGGAGGGAGGGAGGGAGGCAGGGGGGAAGAAAAGGGAAAGAAAGAAAGAAAGAAAGAAAGAAAGAAAGAAAGAAAGAAAGAAAGAAAGGGGGAGAAGGAGGAAGGGAGAGAGAGAGAGAAAGAAAAAGAAAGAAGGGAGAAAGGAAGGAAGGAAGGGAGGGAGGAAGGGAGGAAGGAGAGGGAAGAGGAAGGAAGAAAGAAAGAAAGAAGGAGGGAGGGAGAAGGAGGAAGGGAGGAAGAAAGTAAGTAAGTAAAGGAAGGAGGGAGGGAAAGAAAAAGAAAGGGAGAGAAGGAGTGAGGGAGAGAGAGGAAGAACGAAAGGAGGAGGAGGAAGGAAGAAAGAAAGAAAATGAGGAAGCCCATGGGGGAAAAATGCGAGGAAGTAAAAAGTGTTTCCTTGCAGCGATGCCAAGGACTCATCGCACAACACTGGCTCTTCGGCTTGAGTACGGAGATGAGCACCGCCCCCTAGAGTGGGAAACAACTAGCACGCATGTGCTTTACATTTTTATCTTATTAAATCAAAACAAGCGGGCCAGGGAAAAATTATCAAGCATTTACCGGTCCACGGTGATAAAAAGGTTGGGGAGCACTGTGGTAGGGGGTACTTTGATGGGGGTTCCTGCATGGCAGGGGGTTGGACTGAATGACCCTCTTGAGGTCTTTTCCAACTTTATGATTCTATGATTCTATATCATGTGTACTTTGACATACATAGTTAAGCATAAGATGGGAAGAGGAAGTCTTTAAAACCGTATTGCTGTGCAGTAGTTCAGTTGCAAACTGAATTATATTCATAGAGAATTCTTAATAACAACAATAATCATGTGAACACCCAAACTCCCACTCGGCATACCTAAATCACTGAGGTATCCAGTCAGCAGAGAATTCTCAGAGAACAAAAAAGAGAATCATAAATAATACTACTTCTATTCTGATCACATCTGTTGTGCATAGTTTTACTTTAAGAGAGCTATTTTAATAGATAGCTTACTTGTATTTATTTGTGTATGTGCCAAAACACAGAATTTCAGAAAAGCCCTCCACCTATTTGGAATGGCAAACAGAGTATGGCTAGTCGGATCAATGCTCTATCATCAAAGCTTATGCCATTGCAGATAAATCAATTGAAAAATATATTCTGTACATATATATTTTCAGCCAGCTTCTTGTTTTTGAAGGCAGCTGCTTGAATTAGCAGGACAAACAAAGCATATTTTTATTTTCTGTGGCCCCAGAGGTGGGACTTGAAGCAGTTATAGGGAGATTTCATTAGGAAACATTAGAAAGAACTTCTAGCTGGCAAGAGCTATCTGACAATGGAATGGACTATCTCAAAAGGTAGAAGTTTCTCAACAGAGGTTGGATGGCTGTCTCTCCAGGATGACATAGTTATCGATTTTTTGCTCCCACAAGGAAGTTGGATGAGATAACTTTTGACTAGATTAGACCTGATGACTTTAAAGCCTTACTAGATGACTTTAGATCCTTACACTAGTGTAGGCAGTGAATGACATTTTGGGCAATAGTGATATAATGTTTACATACATCACTAGTTTCAGGATCACTGGTCTCTGGAACTCCCTGCCAGAAGAAGTAGTGACAGCTGTCAGCCTTGACAGCTTTAAGAAAGGATTAGACAAGTTCATGGAGAACACGGGTATCAATGGCTATCATTATGGATGCCTAAGGACAACCTCCGAGAGATGGATAAGATATCTCTCAGTCCCATTTGTGGGGAATCATAAGTAGGTGAAGACATCTGCTTGGGAATACCCTGAAGCAAATGGTGAGACACTGTGTGAGACAGAATGCTGGATTGGATGGGCTGTGTCCTGTTCCAGCAAGGATGTTTTTATGTTCTTATGAGCAATACTTTCTAATTTAATTTTCATTTGATGAGAGAAAATTGTGGACTTAAACTTCTTTGCAAAATGCTTTATTTACAAATGCAATGGGAAGATTGCGAAAACAAGAAAATTCCTAGAATCAAATAACATGCTTTGATTCTCAGACTGCAATTTATAGTATTTCATATAACAATTAAGAGGCAAGACTATATATAGTTTGGTAGCTTACTACTTCTGTTGAAAGTTATGGGATGAAATAACTGACTGGTTGTGAAAGAGACAAAAAGTCTAAATTGAAACAACCAGGTATAAGAAACAGGGATAGCTGACACTTCCTTTCCCAAATATGTAAATGAATAGATGTTGGGAAGTATTTAGATCAGGTTCAAATATATTAAGAAACAAATCAATCACCAATAAATTGATTAGTCATTGCTAGCCAAACTAAGCCTGTAGAACAGGGGTCCTCAAAGTTTTCAAACAGAACCATATCATGAACTGCTTGCTCACAAAACAGGGGTAGGTGGGGGGTTGCAAGGGGCACAACTGCCCCGGGCCTTGCCCCTGGCTATATCATGACAACTGCTTGCTGGCTCAGCAGGGGCTAGATGAACCTCTTATTCTTACTTCCTGACTTGGTTGGCACATGTGATGAAGTGAAAGGATACCAGTTATGCAGGCCTAATCTGGTGAAAGCTAGCTAATCTACAGGTGATATGGGGGCAATTCCTCTCATGTGTCCGGGCAGTTTCCTTTTTAAGAAGAAACACTGTCACGTTTTGTTACAGGCAGACAAGGCTGTTGAGTAGTTCTAGCAACGTTCCTTGCTTTGCCAAGAGACCTCTTACTAACTGAGAGGGATGCCCATCTACAGCGGAGAAGGAAATGTAAAGGGGAAATGTGCATTACAAATGCAGTTGAAGGATTTAAGTGTTCTCCCTTTCCTTTACACATACTGTACAGTACTTTTCCTTTCCCAAAAGGTAACCGCATGCACATAAGACTATAAATATGTACCAACTGCTATCACTTTGATATTGGAGAGACGCATGACCTGTACCAGGTATCTGCAAATGGCTCACAGATTGATATCCACTTGAATTTTTCATCACCATTTGAATTTGTCATTGGGCTCTTAGGAATTAGGGCTGGAAAGGGCCAAGCAGATGTCCAGGCAAGAGAAGTATTTTATTTCATTCAATACCTTCCCATGCCCCAATCTGTTCCCTAAACTCTCCTCATCCCATAAAGCAGACCAAAACCATGGTCTATGGGCACTCAAAGCTCTGGGGTTTCCTGAGCAATAATTATTTCCTGTATCAGATGGATTCTGAAAGAGCAGTCATAAGTGAACGGCATTTCGGACTGTTCTCCTGCCGGATATGTCTTTCAATCAGCATCTAGGCATAGTTTGAGCTTAGCTGTCTCACCTTACAACTGCCGTTTAATACAAAGAGAGTCGGAAAGTAGCAAGACCTGCTTTGGTTCTAAATTAATCTGTAGCTCTGTGACGGTGGCACTATTTCTGTCGATGGTCACAAATTTATTATGGCTGCCTCCTAATGTGTTAGAGTGACAACCTCCCATTCTGCACTGCACCTCAGGGTGGCTCCAGAACCAGCAGTGAGAAGAATCTGATGTGCTGTGTTAAGAACAGCCCATGAATATTTATGAGAGTCCTAGGGAGTTGCCCGGGAAAAGGGTGGGGGAGGGATCCAAGTATGATGCTCTCACATACCAATCCTTGATCTCAGTTTTAGGGCATACAGGGTAATAAAAACAGCATAATAGCCCCCATTCTAATAAAGTGGCTGTCTTGCACTGGTTACAACCACGGGGACAGGTCCCCCCTGCTGTTAAATCCATAGGAGTGGAGATTTGCAGGGCAGAAATAGCTTTGAGGATTCAAGTCAGCCAACACCATGTAGGTTGTTGGCATTAAGCTATCACATTGCATTTGGGATACTAATCCATTTTCTCCCAGTGGGCTTACTTTTGAGGAAACATATTTTTTTCCTAGGGCTATCCATGCAGTAATATCCTCTTCTCAGATGTGCACTGTTTGCTGTAGATTTCACATTTGCTGAACAGAAGTGTAAATCTGAAATCTGTAGCTTGGAGCCGAGGGGAAGTGGGTTATAATGTGCATAGGGTTGCAGCCATTGTTTCCTTCCAGCTCCGCCATCTCTTACGACTTGAGTGGATAAATTTCTGGAGGGGAAGACCAAAATCAGAGTTGCGGGTGGTCCAAGAGGCTAATCCTGCTGAGGCAAGAGAAAGTGACTTACTCTAGGAGAAAGGAGATTAGTTCAAATAAACAGAAGCAGAAAGGGCCCCCCTGAGATGGTCAGTGGCCATGAACCACTGTGATTCGCTTCATAGCCAGTGCCATATTTACAGATCTCTTATAAATATTTATCATTTCTGCTGATTAATCGGTTACTCAGCATTAATATTCAGAAGCAAGTCCTGTTGAAATGAAGGAGGGCATATCCTTGTGACTAAATCTGAATAGGTTTAGGTTGAATGTTCCAGTTGTTTCAGTTGGTTACAAATGCAAGAGGCAATGCAGAGAACTGGGCAATGCCATTATAGGGAGTGTGAGATAATGTATTCTTTCCTCATGCACCCAGCAGCATGGGGGCAAACAGAAACAAGGCTTGCTTTATTTGATAATTCTGTTATGCAGAGTGTCCACGTGCTCACTCCATGACAGTCTGCATACAGAATTTTATGCATTAGAAAAAAAGACAGAGTGCCTGCAGTTGCAGCATCACACAATGATGCATGATTGTTGCATACCAGTGTACATTATTCTGAGTCTCATCTGGCATGTGAAATAAATTAACAGTGTGACAGAGTTAATATGAGCAAGACTGCAATGTATGGGAACAATGTTTCCAAATGATTGGGGGCAGCGGGAGAGCAGAATAACTGGAGTCCTCTCCCCTTCCCTCTTTTGGAACTACTTCTAGAAAATCAAAGCAAATGATCCCCTCCATCCAAGATGTCATTGTGAAATAAACAAATGCATGTTATGCTGAACTTTCTTTGGGCCTGCCAATGTTTTTCTAGGCTCTACTTGAGAAGCCACAAACATTGCTGGTCTTCATCTTAGACCTGTGACTATATGACTTGCCATCAATCAATCAATCAGTCAGTCAGTCAGTCAGTCAATCAATCAATCAATCAATCAATCAATCAATCAATCAATCAATCAGTGAACCACACACAAACACATGAAATGTTTTCAGAGAATGCAAATCTTAAGTCTGGTTCCGAATATTTGTCCTACCAAGATACTAACATATTTAATTCCTAACATAGCTAATTATATTGTTTGTTTATATCTTGCCTCCAGATATATGGAGGCTTGCAGATTCCTTAAGCCACAAGTATCCTTTTCTCCCTCACCTCCACCCCCAATGTACGTATTAGTCCAAATGCAGCTCTGCAGCATACACCAACACAACCCTCTCTTTCTTCAAATATCTCCTCAAGTGTTTTCAATGAAGTCCTTAGTGCTTTTGGACATAACAACAGATTATAGTTCATCACAGATCAGTGAGCTTTTAATGCTCTCCTTGTTCTGGACTTTGATTCCCAGCATAGTCAATGGTAGAGAATTGTGGAAGTTTAAGGTCCCCACAGCCCTGGCTTCTTCCTCACCCCTTTACAGGAACAATCTACAGCAAGACCAGATGTTGTCTCCTTCTTCCCCCTTTTTGTCTGGAATGGCTTTACACAGAAGATAGGCACTTGTCCTTCCAGTGTTGATTAATCAGAGCTTCTTCTGTCCAAACACAAACTATCACCAATTTGTATTAGATTATAAATTGAATTTTATTATTATTATTATTATTATTATTATTATTATTATTCACCACACAGCCATCTATGCTGGATTTTGTATTACCAATCACTAGTCGAACGCTTCCCAAGCATTTAGGACTCAGTGATGTATCGGCGAATTATGTGAGCAGATCCCAGTAAGGTGGCTTTCTGCAGCTGACTGATGGTGACTTTGTCAACTCCAATTTCTTCTAAATACTTGCTTAGCTCTTTAGGTACTGCACCCAGCGTGCCGATTACCACTGGGACCACCTATATGGGTTTATGCCAGAGTTTTCTGAAGTTTAATTTTCAGATCCTGATATCGGGTAATTTTTTCAAGTTGTTGTTCAGTGACTCTACTATCACCTGGTATAGCAACATCAATGATCCACACTTTTTTCTTCTCCACAATAACCCCCCCGCCACGACAAGGCGGCACCCTTGGGGGGATTATTTATTTATTTATTTATTTATTTATTTATTTATTTATTTATTTATTTATTTGTTTGTTTGTTTATTAACCAACCAACCCCAGCCAGCATGGGCAGTGGTAGTACAAACAAACAAAGGTAACATGCCTTCCTAACTATGGTTAGGATTAGGCACAGTTTCAAGCTTGGACACAAGACTAAAGTGCAGCAACACCAACAGTTACCACCATCACCACCTGATGAGGATTATATATTTCTTTGAACCTCTTCTTAAAAACAGATTTTGGTAGCCTTATGGAACTAACTGCTGTATGTGTCCTTCTTCCTCCCTGTCTGATTTCATCAGAGACAAAGGAAAGGCAAATGAAAATAGAACAGCAATTATGCAGCTTATTGAGTTTCCCCCTCAAACAAGGCAAATTTACAATGACTGCAGTGCATGTAAGTTTAATATTTTGATGCTGATCAGTGTGTTTTGAAACTTCTGGTTCCATCAAACCACCATGGTGTGATTTAATGTTAGTTTATTTTGTTGCTTCTTCCTGTTTGCTTGGATTGTGAACTGTCCAGAGGCCCCATTGTTAGATAGGTGGTATACAAATATAATAAATAAATAAAATAAACTTGCCATATGCAAACTGTGGCTGTTCATATTCAATACGGTAATACCTCTTAAGATGAATGCCCTGTAAGACAAAAAACTTGCAAGATGAAAAAAATTCCAGGAATAGGTTTGCTTTGCATAAGGAAAATTCCCTATGGGATGCCTTGCAAGACAAAAATTCGTTCTGCATTTTGAAACAAGTGTACCCAAGATACATTGCTCCCCATAGTTTGTGGAGGGTGGGAGGAGTTTTTCAGCAAGTTTTGGACCCATTCTGGACTTTTTTTGCAGTGGTTTTTGGACTTTAGCATGTGGAAAGGTAGGGATCTGATGTAGCCTTGCTTTCTTTTGTGTTTTTGCATTGCTTTCCATTGCACATTTGGCAGGAATGACCTGGGATTTGTCTTGGTGCTTTCTTTTGTCCATCTTTGCATTCTTTTCCATTGCTTGGGGGGGGGCTCTGCATGCCTTTAAAGTGAACTTTATAAAGAGGTCTGAACAAAAGAAATGGATTTTGCCTTTAATCGAGCCTCCAGAACAGATTCATCAGTTTCCCATTCATTCCTATGGGCAACCATTTTTTGCAAGATGAATATTTTGTAGAACAAAACTACTCATAGAACGAATTAAATTTGTCTTAATAGGTACCACTGTATTAGTAGTTGTTTTCTATTGTCACCTCTAAATGAAGGGTATTTCCTAAACTATAAAAGCGATATGCGTTACTAATGTTCAAATGTACATTCTTTCAAACTGTATGCATTTTTCAGGAATTTTAAGGAGTTTCACAGAAGAAGAAAATCCCAAAACTATTTTATGCTTGAGACTGACAGAATAACAATGCCACAGTGACTTGAAAGCTATTTCTTGTCTTGTTATCATTAAAAGCTGTCTTGTTATCATTAAAAGTGGGATCTGAGTAGAACCAATCCTCAAAAATGAGGAAAGTGTCATGTCTTGTTTATTAGCTAAGGAGCTCTTGAGAGAAATTCATTCAGAAAGATTGTTTGAAAGGGGGGGGAATACTGAGATTCATATTACCTTACTAGGTTGTTGTTGGTTTTTTTTTTTACTAGAATATGTGTTGCTATAAATTGGTGGGTTGGCTCTTCTCTCCTTGCCTCTAATTTCAAATACTGCTTCCTTTAAATCAGTTTTGTAGAACTTATGGCAACAATTGCCATTTGAACAGAAAGCCCACAGAACTAAGGGCAATTTAAAGACTAATAGATTAATTATATCATGGACTTTTGTAGAATATAATCCACAAAAAACATGGTATAAAGTCTGATTGCCTTTGAAATAGGACAGAAATTCTTGTTGTCAGTGTGTACATAATTAGAACTTTAACTATAGGAAAAACAATAAACAATAACGAGCTATACAGATGATTTAAATACATCCTGATAGTCAACTCCTGAGATTTTGATACATTAACACAAACTCTGAAGCCTTTTCACTCTAACCAATTTTCTTTTGGATACTGCAGTCAGAATCTCTTTGGTCAGCCCCTCTCAGGAAGAAGTGAGCCTTTTTTTGTCAACTTGGTGTCTTCGCTAGAAACCCAAAAAGAGTAAAACAGTGCTGCTTTTTCCCTTCCAAGAATGTGAGAAGGGAATTGAGAGCCAAATTTATTCAAAATCAGTGCTCTATTGAGACTTGGTGTCATTTTTTAAAAAAAAAAAGAATATTGATTTGAATAGATGTGCTGTATGCTTGTCTTCAACAGGAAGATGGAGTGGCCTGAGCCAGCTGGCCACATCATTAAAAAATGTGTCCACGGACATGTGGGAAAGTCAGTTTTATTGTCAGGTCAACGGAGAGCTAGTTCATCTGGCCTTAGTTCCTACTGTCGCTCAGAAAGCAACTCCTAAAAAGAGCAAAAAGCTCTTTTTTCAGTTATAGGGAAAGTTACTTTTTTGGCTACAGCTCCCTAACCAGGATGATTGGGAGCCATGCTGATTGGCATATTTGGAAGTTGTAGTCCATTTTTTTTACTTTCTTCATATATTTCTTTTCAGATGCTAATGATGAACGAGATTTAAGCACTCTTTGCCTAGTCTCTGCTATTAGGTATAAGGAAAATTAAAAACTAGGCAAGTAATGAGATGCTGAGTGAGGTTAGAATTCCTTAAGCTGTTTTATCCAATTTGTCTTTTGCCAAGGTTCTGATACAAATGAAACTATAAAGAAACCAAAATACTGTAAATATACTATTCATTAGTTATATTTATATCCACTCTTTCCTCCAAGGAGCTATGTGGATCTCCTCTTCCCAATTCCATGGGATCACCACATGGGATACATTAAGCCAGGGGTGTTCAACTTTGAACAGGCCGAGGTCTACTTTTTCCAGCCCAAAGTGCCTGAATTTTATCTGTTCTGAGAACAGAATTTTATCTGTTCTGAGCCCATGCTCATAAGTTAAAAAAAACTGTAAGTTAATCAGCGGTTTCCCATAGGAATGCATTGAAAATCAATTAATCTGTTCTGGAGGGAACAGATTTCAATGCACCATGGCCCTTGAACTGCCCCACTCGGCTAAGACAGGGGGCTGGCAGACCCAGAACTTTGCTGGGGCAGTGGTGGTCCTTAAGATGGGGGAGGGAGGGGTGGACAACTTAGCCCCTCACTTTCTAAATTGATGGCCAGTGGGCTACTTTTGAACCCTTCATGGGCTACCGGTAGCCCACGGTCTACCTGTTGGGCAGGCCTGCATTAGGCTGAGAGATTGTGACTGAAAGTCACATGGTGACCTTCAGGGCCAAATGAAGATTCCAGCCCTGGTTCTTCCCTAGTACCCTCTAACTATATAAAATACTCTCAGATAGCACTCAAATCACCATCAATATATTTGTGGCTGTGGTTTTAAAACATTTTGCTGCTCCTTTATTGAAAACAAAACTCAATTCATGAGTGTTACAAGATTTATATCTTACTGGGGAAACAGTCTGTAGTAATCCGCACATCTACTTTCTCAATAGATACATTCCGATGAAACCAAGTATGGCTTATTGTTATGTGAAAAAGCATTATACTTGTACACTTCTACCTTGACTGTTCTTGGGTAATGGCCAGGATACAGGCGACAGCTTTTCCTTCTCATTTTGCTTCACATAACTGAAAATGTTCTGCTTACATACCGCCTCATAGTACTTCAAGTATTCTCTGGGCGGTTTACAGTTTAATTATGCAGGCTACACTTTAATGTTATGCCCAGAAAAATTGAAATTCGTTTTGTTTCATCCCCACCCCGATTCATTTTGTTTCATTAGAAACTATTGTTTAAAAAAATGAACCAGTAACAAATCAATTCGTTGCTTTATAAAATGGGACCCCTGGGCCCTAGAGGCACCAAATTCGGTGGGTACCTTCCTTGGACTCTCCCCTTTAAGTTCTCCAAATGTGGAGCAGTTTGGGTTTCAGGGGGCTGAGTTATTCAGTTTAAAAGGGGTTGCCCCAGAAAAAAAAACATTTCTAATTGCAATGTTATGTGCTTGAAAATAGTGATCCCAGGCAGCTACCGTAGCAGTGTGGAAGCTCTCCCCTTGAAGCACCTCAAATTTGGAGAGGTTTAGGGTACAGGGGGTCAATGATTTAACTCCAAATGGGGTGCTCATAGGAAAAAATACCATTTGTAATTTTAAAAGTATTTGGAAATATTGATCCTAAGAATCTAACACCATGGAAATGGCAGGGTAGCTTCCTCAAATGATTTTAGGGAACCCTTTGAAATTTGGAAAGTTTTAGGTTTCAGAGAACGGAGTTATTAAGCTCCAAAGGGGCTGGAGGGTACTTAATTGAAGGAGTGTGGATCAGCGTGCTGAGAGGAAGCTGTCAATTAACCCTATAATAGATAAAGCACGCTAGGCATTCCATTAAGCACCCCCACCTCCTTTGGAGCCTAATATATTTTGTTACTGTTTTAAGGGTACACTAAAAAATAATAAACATTCTATCTAAAATGGTTTCTCTGAAGCCACATTACAAAACTTATAATTTTGAAATTGCAGTAATAAGTTAAAAATGATATATTTTAATCACAATTTCCTTGACTTTCCCTGACTTCAGATCAATTTCCCCTCCTTTCCCTGACCACTTTCCATTTCCCTGACTTTCCAGAATGTTGCAACCCTGAGTTTTTTTTTAACATAAGTAGCTGAAAAAGAAACAGGCAAGAGTTCCCAAGGCACCACCAGGCCTATTTATGTCATCATGAGAAATAATAGTTTATTATTATATCCAAATACAACCATTTGACTTTGTTGAGTGGATTTAATGATTGACTAGCATACTGTGTTTCACTATGAAAAGGGCTGGAGTATCTAATATGGGAAAAGGGATACAAAGGAAGAGATATTTTTTGCTGCTCACTAGGAGTTCAGCGTTCACCCTTTTCCTTTGTCGCAGAAACATGTGCTGGATTTCTGAATCCTATATGTAGCTGCAGTAGAAGCATAACATAAGGATCCCTGTTGATTTCTACATCTTTGTTTCCTATATTTTCCTGTTATTGCTCAGACTCTTGAAAGATTTTTGAGCAAAACAGGCAAACAAAACAAGTCCCCTTAATATAGATGATTGTGATTTGGTGACCCCAAGGGGCTAGGAAATCAACAGATGTCTCACTTATTCTACCATGGATATTCCTAGGAAATGTGAAAAATTCAACCCATAGTAACTTGGGAAGATTTCTGGACCATTTTCTGAATATCTTAGATCACTGTAGATCGACAATGAAGCTGTGATTCAGGACAATTAAAGATTGTGACATATCCATTTCTTTCAGAGTGATCTACAGCCTTCACACAGTCAGAGGTTTAGCTGTACTCTATAAAGCACAAACATCTTTCCTTTTTTTTTCTTTTTTTTTTGTAACTTCCAGTAAAAATGCATATTTCAAAGACGTCTCTAGTACTGCTTCCTTTTCTGAATCCAGTTTGGCCATTAGCACGTTTTGCTCCATATTTGTTAAAAAAAATTGTACAATCTCTACGATAGCTTAATTGGGATGAGAAATTAATGTGATGGTCCAACAGTTACTGCAGTTCATAGCATCTCTTTCTTGGGACTGGATCTTACATTGAAAGCCTTCTGTCTTTGGATCCTTGCTCTCTCTGTATTTCCATATTCTTGGTATGTTTTTCAAAGATTCTATCTCAGAAACGTGAACTAGCTCTACCGGTATCCCAGCTATTCATTGTGATTCATCTCCTCTAACTACTTTGAGAGCAGCCTTCCCTTTACTTTCTAAAATGTCAAATTCATGAAATGCTTATTCTTAAAGGACTGCTTTCCTTGCATCTCTTCTGTATAACTTCCAATCTTCCACCATCTTTTTTATCTTTTGCTGAACAGATAAAATATTTCTGTTTTCAGCCTCATTGATCTAGGTTTAAAGTTCCCTGTGATTTCTTAGCTCTTATGGAAGCCATCTCATCCCCCCCCCTTTTCCATTGTCCTCTTTTATTTCTTTGAAATGATTGTTGCAGACAGGATCCTAGACTCTAGTTGCCTTTTTAACTGCCTTTTACTTACCTTTTTTAAAAAAAGTTCTTAATGTTTGCCCCTGGCAGGGAAGACATGCCATCCTTCTATCCAGCCCATCTTTATCTCAGTGCTTGTAAAAGGGCATAAAGGCACCACCACAAGGGGGCACACCAGGCAACTGTATGTGGGTATCAGTGGCTTATGAGGCATCTGGTTGCACAGCCAGAGGTTGGGAGTTCAGGGACTCCCCTGTGCCTCCTTGAGAGGGGCTGGACTCCATGATGCCTTCCAGCTTTGCACTTGCTCAAGGTTCTTCTTTGATCCCGGCCTTGTAGTGAAGCTGGAGCTGATAGGATGGAAGCAGAATCCTGAGCCACGCACTCCTGGAAGGGCTTGCTTGTTTCCTCTGGCGCCTGCTGCAACCCTCGCTGTTTCTGGGAGAGGAACGGATGTTCTCCAGAACCAGCGCCCTCTTTCACGTTTGCCCCACGCGTGGTTTGGCCCTGAATGTACACGCTGCGGCTTCGGCTTCGGCTGCTTACCGCCTCGGCCCGGCGTAGCGTGGCAAGCGCCGGCAGGGCAGGAAAGCAGGGCGAGGGGAGGGAATCATCATGGCACATTGGGAACCGAACCGGCTGCGTGGTGGGACTCGAGCACGCCCTGTTTCCACAACCGGCGGCGTCGGACGGCGGAGGCCTTTCCCCTGATGAGCTGCCTCTGCTGAGGGGGAAGCGGCGGTTTGTGGCTGGAACCCGCCGCCGACGCCCGCCCCCCCCCTCGTAGGCTGCCTGCGCCTTGGACGACCGGCCGTGCTCCGGTTTCTCCTCGTGCGGGGAAACTTGAACGGCCGGACCATTTTTGCGCAGCGTCGCTTTGGCTTGGGGTTTGCTTTGGGCCCGGTGGTGACGGAGTCCCACGTTCTCTCTCGCTTCCTCCCCCAAAAAAAAAACATGCGAGTGGCCACGTGAAGGCCGCCTGTGCGCCTCGGAGGCAAGCGGGGCCACGCTCGGAGGAGGAGGAGGAGGAGGAGGAGGAGGAGGGCGGCGGAGGAGCGAGAGCGCCGCGCTCGCCGCCGCCCGCGATTATGTAACGCCTGCAAGTGTCGGGCCCGGTCACGCGTCGCGCCACGCTCTTGGCCCTGACATTCAATCAGGCGGCTGCTTCCTGGAGCCATCCGTGAGGCTGCATGAGATCAGCCGGCCCGCCGCCGCCGCCGCCGCCGCCGATGCCTGGGCCCATGCAAGCCAATGGGCTGATTAGCGGCTTGCGCAGGCAAGCGGCTAAATGGCTGCTTGCGATGCCAAGCCCGGGTCTGCTTCTGTTTTATTTATTGGGCCGCTCGCCGCGGCACAACCGGGGAAGGTGGAAAAAATTTAATCCCTTACGTAACGCTGCCGCACAAAAGCAGCAAACAAGCCCTTCCGTCCAACCCCCGTGGCTCGCCCCCCCCGGTCCCCCCTTCCCCCTCGGCCGAGCAGAAGCTGAAGAAAAAAGGTTGTATGGTGGGCACCCCCTTGGGGGAAAAATATATGAGCGCGCGTCCATTGTGCGCCGGAGTGCCTCGGTGACTCAGGGCTGGGTCTCGGCGGGGGACGATGCGGCCCTCCACGGGTGGAACTGCGCTGGTAGAGAGAGGAGGCGCTCCTTAGCTTGTCCGCCCTGCCCTGCCCCCCCCTTTCTCCTTCCAGCTGCTCTGTTATGAGTTTGGGGCATTATTGTTATTATTCGTTTTTTTTACCACGTGAGGAAGAAGCCCACGTGGCCCCGCGCGGAGTTAATGAGGCGACCTTTCCTGGCTAGCTGGCCACGAAGGGGCCCTTGAGAAGGGGCCATCAAGGGCTTGTGGTCTCAGGATGGGATTTGGGTGGGCCATCATCAGAAGGCTGATCCCCCCCCCACACACACACCCCATGAAAGAGTTCCGAGTTCCGAAACATGGGCTCTTAATCCCCCCCCCACACGCACACACACACTTCTAACAGTGTTAGCTGCATCGCTGCTAGCGAACAGGTCCAGGAGATGCTTACTTTGTGGCAACCATGCGACAGTATTATACAATACAATATTGTATTGCTTTTTTTAAAAGGAGGTTCACTGCTTATATACAATGTTGCTTTCATTTTATCAATATAACACTGGTAATCTTCCAGCTAGTCTTGACTGGTCATTGAATCTCTGTGTTGCATAAATACTTATACAGTAATAGCCTCACTTAAGTAAGTAAGTAAGTAAGTAAGTAAGTAAGTAAGTAAGTAAGTAAGTAAGTAAGTAAGTAAGTAAGTAAGTAAGTAAGTAAGTAAGAATTGTGCCACATTTTCTTCTAGGCTGCAAAGCTTAACTTCAAATCTTAACAAGTGGGCCCTACCTAGTTTAATAACTTGGTAATGCAATTTATTTCAGTGGCTATCCGTTATTACCAGAAAGTTTAATTTACTGCAGCAACTATGAAAAAAAAATAGCCGTGGCTCAGACTGGAGTAACTATAACTGAATACAGATCTTTCTCTCCGCCCCCACCACTTACTCCAGTCCTTATCCTTGGGTAATGTACAGTCACAAGGCTGCTGTGCTGAAAGGACTTTATTCAAGAGTGAGTTCCACGGTTCTAAGAATAATTTCTCCCTTTTGGATAATGTTACCATTGCCATGAGTCAGAAATACTGATGAATGATAATGAAAAGCCAGACACCTTTCAATAGAAATGAATTCAATGGAGTGTAAGAGCTGTAATCAATTCTTTGTTGTTTTTAAACCACCTATGTCAGGGATGGCGAACCTTTTTAGCACCTAGTGCCCAAACTTGGTGACGGGGATGGCGGCGGTGGCAGTGGGAGGGGTCAGGATCGGCGGCTGCGGGGGGGACAGGAGTGAGGGCGGGGGGACAGGGGTGAGGGTGGGGGCGGCGGGGACAGGGTCAGTTGCAGGGGCGGCGAGAGGGGTGCCCCTCAAAACACTGGGCCTTGGCTGCCTCCCGGAGTCCGTCACACCTCTCCCTGGGGACCGCGTCGTCTGCCAGCCACCCGCAGGCCCCTCATCAGGTGACCCGGGGAGGCAGTTGGAAGAAAGGCCCCCAGCATTTGCCTCACTCTGGGCTCGCTGGTTAGCTGGCTGGCCGGCCGAGTGAGATGCTCTCTGCGGCAGCGGCAGCGGCCAGGCCTCTCCTCTCCCACCACCGCTTCTTCTCCCCTCCCCTCCCCCCATCTCCCAGCTAGCCGGCCGCCCTCCCTCCCTCTAGTCCGCCGTCCATCTGGATCCTCCCGGCGGAAGGTGTGTGTGTGGGGGGGGGAGGATATGAGAGAGGAGGAGCCCGCTGGCTCCGGAGTTGGGGCTGAAGCCGGATTCCTGTCAGTGATGGCGGCGGTGGCGGCAGGGGGCGGGGGCAATGGCGGCACTGGTGATGGGGACGGCGACAGCAGGGTCGGTCTGGCACACGACATGCTCCCTCCCCACCCCCACTTCCCCCTACAGTAATTCCTCATGGCTGGTCCAGCGGAGGGGGAAGTGGGGGGCAGGGAGCATGTCGCGTGCCAGGCAAAAGCTCTTTGCATGCCACCTTTGGCACGTGTGCCATAGGTTCGCCATCCCTGACCTATGTTTTAGAACAAGGCTATCCAACTTTGAACAGGCCGAAGTCTACTTTTTCTGGCCCAAAGTGCCTGCGGGTTACTACACTAATACCTCTACTTATGACTTTTATCCATTCCAAGCACATGCTTGTAAGTAAAAAAAATTGTAAGTAGAGCAGTGGCTTCCCATAGGAATGCATTGAAAATCGATTAATCCATTCCAGAGGGAACGGATTTCATTGCATTCCTATGTAAAGGCTGACCATGCACATGCTTTCCTTGCACCCACTCAAGCTGGTGAGGGCAGGTGCAGGGGAGGTACATGCACGCCCCTTCCCAGGGGAAACCCAAGCAACCATGCACACGCCTCCCTTGCACCCGGCTCGATCCGCCACCACCGCTTGCCCAGGCTGCTGGAAGACTTTTTTAAAAAGATGCACTTTCCCTCCCAACCCACCCAGGGTGTGACTCAACTCCCCTTCCCCTCCAGCCTCTCCTCCTCCTCTTTCCCCCCTTCTCCCTTCCAGCCCCCTCGCTGCTGCTGTCACTGCCGCCAACGGCTCTCACTCACCTCCACCATGTTTGCCACGCAACTGGGGAGGACTGAGCTTTGCTGGGTCAGTGGTGGTGCTTGGGATGGGGGAGGGAGGGGTGGAGAACATATTCCCTCACTTTTTAAATTGGTGGCCGGCGGTCTACTTTTGAACCCTTCTCGGGCTATTGGTAGCCCGTGGTCTACCTGTTGTGCAGACCTGTTTTAGAATGTGGAATGTTGTGCTTCTGTATCCATGATTCATCATGAAAGGAAATGGCCTGATATTGCTGTACAATATTGTGCCTTGCATGGCCAGCAAGAAAAAGGATGCCAAACCTGATATAGCAAAAATCAACCGGAAAGTTGAAACCAGTGGCAGCAGTCAAGATGGGCCACAGCAGTGGTGTGGTTCCCAACCTTGAGTCCCTAGATCATCTTGGACTAGTAAACTCTCCAAAGCCTTTCCCACTAGCTGTGCTGGTCAGGATTTCTGAGAGAGATACTCCAAGAACATCTGGGGACAGCTGGGAGCAGATATCACCTTGTGACAGCTCCCATTTCTTCTAGTCATTTTGCTGCTCAGAGAACTTGTTGAAGAACAGCCTTAACAAGAGCTTTGTATTTGGATGAGAGAAGGTTAATTGATGAAAAAGGCAGTCATCGCCTGGGATTTTTTCCCTTGCTTGGTCTCTCCATGAATGGAAGGAGCACAAGAGAATATCCTATAGGCCAGTGGTGGTGAACCTTTGGCACTCCAGATGTTTTGGAACACAACTCCCAGAATCCCAAGCCTGTATTGCCAATGACAAAGGACTGTGGGAGTTGTGGTCCTAAACATCTGGAGTTCCAAAGGTTCACCACCACTGTGTATAGGCCATCTTTACAGCCGACACTGGTATTGTCAACATTTGTACTGCCCTTCGTTACGTAAAGTTTGGTATCTTTTTTCCTGCTGGCAACACATTGGGTCATTTCCTTGTGTGTTGAATCATGACTACAAAAGCAAAATACAGCATATTCATTAATTAGAGTTTTTTTAAGAATTTCCTGGTTTTCTAAAACATAAGGTTATGTATACATAAGCTAAACAGAAATTCCAATAGCAGATTGCATTACACACAGTACTGTAGGATCCCAAAAGATGATTTGTAATATGGCTGGCTGGGAGTGAGCAGAAGTAAGAACAGCCTAGATGTGGCTGCAGTCCCTCTGTGCCAAAATATTTCGAAGCACTGTTTTGAACTCAATGAAATGGTGAAGCAAAAGTGTGAGTAACTGTAACAGAGGGCATTTTTACACGACCCCTAAGATCCGCTGGCCACTTAAATTCGGACCAGAGATCTTAGGGGTTGGTCGCTCTTCCTCTGTCCCCACCCCCCTCCGCACTTCCTGGTTGCTGGCTGCCTGAGGGAGGGAGAAAAAAGAAAGAAAAGAATGCCGGTTTACCTCTGTTTTGTTCCCGGCAGCATTCAGATCTCTTAAAGGGGCGGGGCGCAAAAAAAGAACAAACAGAAGCCAGGAGAGCCCCGCACTCACTATCCTTACACCGGATCAAATATTTGTCACCTCCAAAAAGCAGGTACAAGAAAAGTGCAGTTTGGTCGCACTAAGTGGGCGGGGTCGCACTTAATTGTCTGCAAAGTCCGGAGCTGGTGGGTAAATATTTTTAAGGTCCGGACCTTGCAGCCATTTGCGGCGGAGCTTAGGGGTCGTGTATAAACCGCCCAGAGAAACATAACACAGCCGTAACCGTCTCAAGTAAACTAATATTACCATGTCCACACTGCAGAATGCATACTGTCTTCCAATTTCCAAGCCCTTGCTATACAAACATGTTGTCTGCATCTTTTCCAAAAGATTTCCCCTCCTCTTCTGATATTTTTTAAAAAAATGTGCCTTGCACGTATGAGAATACAGAACCACCTGGAAAAGACATTGCTGAGGAAAGTGGTGGTGATGGTGCAATACAAAAAGAAGACCTAACATAAGATGACCTGACTCGACAAAGGAATTCTTAATTTGCAAGATGGGAGCAGAACTTACTGGAAATTACAGTACTGCTGGGGAGGAAGCAGTAGGAAGAGAGAATGACCAAAAATGAGGTGTTGGTTTACAATATCTGAACAAACCCATTAATGAATTGCGGAAGTAATTAACTCATATAGTCACCACACATCAGAAGAGACTTGATGGCACGTTACATCTTTGGAGGGTTTTTTGTTTGTTTGTTGCTGTTTTAATTACCAATCAATTGTATAGATGGGTAGAATGGAGACTTTGACAGAAGGCAGGATATAAGCATCAAAGCTCTGGTAACATTAGGTCAGACCATCTCCAGCCATAAGGCAGACATGAAGATTACTGGTACCTATTCTTCATTGTGTAACTCTTTTATAATCACATCTAGAGGTGGACGTTTTGTATTTAGAATTTTGGGTAAATGGAGTGATTGTCTAGACCAGTGGTTCTCAACCTGGGGGTCCCCAGGTGTTCCTGGACTGCAACTCCCAGAAGCCTCCACCACTCACTGTGCTGGAAGGGGTTTCTGGGAGTTGCAGTCCAGGAACATCTGGGGACCCCCAGGTTGAGAACCACTGGTCTAGACAATGTGCAGACATTGTTATTCCATAACGAGTAATGACGACTAATGATCACATAGCTGTAGTTATCTAGAGTTTTCCTAGATTGTGACTTATATAAAATTCAAGGATAAAAGTTGAAAATGACCATTGTTAGCTTCCAGAATTGTAAATGATTAATGAATGTAAGCCATTTGAGTTATTCAGAGCTAATTAAAATTAAAAGCATCTAATCTTGAGAGTCCTAAGTAGAGTTGAGCCCCACCTCGAGTCACTTGATAAATCAATGCTTATATAAATCCCATTGATTCAACGGGTCTGCTATAGGGAATACTAATTAAATTCAGGCAAAAGTTATCTGTATCTTGCATACTTTGTCTCATTTATCCTTAGTATAAGCCCTGACATTCTAAAGTAAGTTAGCATTATCTCCTTATGATTAAGAGCAAAGCTATTCTTTCTATTGAGTTCATGGATCAGAGAAGATTTGAATGAAGAACTTCCAGGTTTCTGCTGTTAGCCAGGACATTATATTAGCTACCTGAAACAAAAAAAGAAAATATTAAACTTGACTTTGTCTTTTGTTGGCAAATGCTTGATCTTCTTTCTTATGTTTTTATTTCCTCCAGCCTTCAGAACCAGTGTTATATTTAGGTATCTCTTACATCTAGCGGAATACTGTACAGTATAGGAGTTATTGGGACTATGGCATTTCAAGGAAATTTCTTTTCTCAGAGAATGTTTTTACTGTTTTCGGTTGTAAAAAAGATTAGAACAAGAAAGTAGTTTAACCTGTTGTTCTAGAAGAGGCAACCCTGCCAATCTATGCTAGCATATCAGGCAAAAATAAATGAAAACTAAAAAATAAAGAAGACAATAACATTGTGGCATCTTAAAGACTAATGCAAACTTTCTAAGTCAATTTCCTCAGTGTCTGAGAAGGTGGATTTGGTCCACAAAAGCTCACGTTAAAATATAGCAGTCTTTAAGGTGCCACAACATTTTCATTGTCTTTTTTCATTTTTCCTTTGTTTGTGCCTGATAAACTGAACTTTAATGTTACATTTTAATGTTGTAGAATAGAATAGAATCTTTATTGCATAATCATCAGATCATTTTAAAATCATATACTACAAACGAGCAAACATACTATCATGCCATAATTATCAATATTTATACAATAAAATAAATGATACTAATATTAGTACTTTAAAATATAGTATGAAATATAATATTTATTTACTTAAACGAATTTAACTAAAATCCCCTAATGCAGCAGTAACTTTACAATTTTAAAACTTTTGCATATGGCATTTAAATTACATTCTATGACACTATCTTCATGCCTCTGAATCTTTATGGCATTAATGTTGTAAGATGCCTCTTCTAATTCCCTGTTATTAACTTGAATGTCTTATGGTCTGGGCTGTATATTGTCTGCCATGATTGTAAGCTGCTTTGGGTCCTTTTCCAAAGGGAAAGGCGGAGTAAAAATATTCCAAATAAATAAATAAATAAAATGTACAGTTTTACATATATATACTACATTTCCTTTACTGAGCTCCAGGGGTCTTTATATACTTCTGTCACTTATTTCATCCTCCAAACTGATAAAGTCGTTTGGATGATAGTTGACCCCAAATCATTCAGTGAACGCCATGGCGAGAAGTGAGAATTTGAATTTGGATCTTCTGGTTGTCTTTCTGAAGCCTAACTACTAAAAAAGACTGTTTCAAGTGATCATTGTTAATTGATCAATGAGTAGTCTTCAGGATAGAGAGTGTGTACAGAAATCTAATAAAATAAATAAATCTAATTTTTATCAGAACTGCAGCTGGGAAGATTAATCCCCATCTCCTGTGGGTTTACACCATAACACTTACATTGCTACTCACCACTTCCCTGGGCTAACTATTTATATTTCTGTGCACAATAATCTCAATAATCATAATAATCACAATTATTGTTATGTCTAAGTTGCCTCTTAGGGCCTTTTTACACGACCCCTAAGATCCGCTGGTCCCTTAAATTCGGACCAGAGATCTTGAGGGTTCGTTGCTGTTCCTCCGTCCCCACCCGCTCCGCACTTCTTTGTTCTGTCTGCGCGAGGAGAGGGAGGGGAAAAAAAGCCTTAGACAGGGACAAAAGAATAAAGCCTTACCTCCGGTGCCGGTGGAAGTTGCTCCGACCTCCGTTTACTTCCTGGTTCCTCTTTAAGGGGCGGAGGCAAAAGAAAAACAACAGAAAGAAGCGAGGAGAGCTCTCCGCATCAAATATTTTTCACCATCAAAGAGCAGGTACAAGAAAAGTGCGCTGGGTCGTGCTTAGGTGGGCGGGGTCGCACTTAATTGTCTGCAAACTCCGGAGCTGGTGGGGAAACATTTTTAAGGTCCGGAGCTTGCAGCCATTTGCAGCGGAGCTTAGGGGTCGTGTATAAACGTCCTTAGAGGAATGGATGGCACCAAGGTCATTTGGCAACTCCATAAGTAAGTAGTATTTTTGCCTCTAGGAGACCATGAGCAACAAAAGTTTGCATGGAAAACCAATCACGTAGCATTTCTCTTTACGGAGTAATAAATAAATTGAACTTTGGTTTTAAGACGTGATTGTTGATTAATATAGAGCAGTGGTTCTCAACCTGTGGGTGCCCTGATGTTCCTGGACTGCAACTTCCAGAAATCCTGGCCAGCCCAGCTAGTGGTGAAGGCTTCTGGGAGTTGCAGTCCAGGAACATCTCGGGACCCACAGGTTGAGAGCCGCTGATATAGAGCATTAAACCAGGTAGTGGTGGTTGCATAAAAAGAAGCTGTAGAAAAAAAAGAGAAGTCATGAAATAATAATTCCAAGGTGATTACTAACTCCTATAATAGGAGCTCCTTCATGTGTATAAAAATATACCGTATATTTTTGAAACATGTAATAAATCCCTGACTTTCTTAAGTTTTCTGATAATGGTACTTTTAGCAACACTTCGAAGAAATTTCAGCTAATATTTAGCTGACTTTTCCCAACATTTTTCAAATTATAATATACTGTGTTTCAAAAATATATGGTGGTACCTTGTATAACTTGAATGGGAGACCACCAGGGAACACCAGGTGTTGTAGGTGCCTGGAGTAGGAACTGGCAAACTACTCCAGTATTCTTGCCAAGAAAACTCCATGGACATGGGGTCACGGAGAGTCGGCCACGACTGTAATGACACAACAACAACAACAACAACAACAAAACCTTGTATAAAGGAATTATTTAGTTCCATATGAAATTATGTTAAGCAAATTTTCCTTTATACAAATTTCCCAAAGGAATGCATTGAAAATAAAGTAATCCCTAATTGCGACCATTTTTATGTTGTACGGATTTGCCCCATAGACGATTCTGTTAAGCAAATTTCCCCTATCTCTGGAATTTTTTATGTTGTACAGATTTTATGTTATACAAACCGTTTGCTATATGAAGGTCCACTGTATTATGATTAGAGATGGGGACAAATTGAAAAACAAATCCATATTCATAACTAATGGAGTTCCCTGATGAACACAAATTGATTAATTTTAGCAATGTTTGATTTGTCATTTCCTTGGCCTATAAAATGATCCCCATGATGTTTCGCCATTTGTCCCAATGCCTTTGTGATGTAGATAATATAAGCAGGTATATTCTTTCTTTATAAGAATATTCTTGGTATTTTTTCAGTTTTTTTAAAAAACTTCATCTCAGGGTTTGCTAACCATTCTGTTCCACTTCTGTTCTGTCTGGATCTTAGCCTTCTTAAATTAAGAGATTCTACCTGTGGCCCGCTCAGCTAGATTCCTAGGAGTTGCAGTCCACGAACATCTGGGGACCCACAGGTTGAGAACCACTGTTCTACAGGGTCTTATATATACACCTGTGTGTGTGTGTGTGTGTGTGTGTGTGTGTGTGTGTGTGTGTGTGTGTGTGTGTGTGTGTGTGTGTGTGTGTGTAAAACTGGATTTCTTGTTGCAAAAACATTTTAAATAAGTTTTTATATCTTTTATTGCTGAGCAGTTTAGATTGCAATACTGGCAAGGCCGAACACAGCGCAAGGCATGGCACAGGATGCTAGTGGTCGCAATGCTATGGGTAGCTTGTACTGAGCAGTTTGCTCCAATGAATAATGAAGATGGGACTCCACCTCCAGCCTTTCCCTCCTCAGCTTTGCCCCACTTGCTTAATGAATGTAGATTCTTCAAGCGCCAGCCCTCTGGCCTGAAGACAACTGCTTCTACCAGTAGCTCTCTGCTCAGTGTCTTAATAGCTCATGCCTTTGAACAGAATCGAGTAAAGTAGGTTGCATTCAACTTTTCTTGACAAATTTCAAATCACTAAAGGTTAAGACTTTCCTCCCCGACACTGATGGAGTCTTTGCTTAGCATTGCTGGGGAGAAAGTTTCTTTTGACATTAGTGGGGCCTGCTTTCCCAGTCTTCTAGGAAAGACTGGGGATTGGTGGTTTTGTTTGTACAGTGGTACCTTGTATAAAGGAATTAATTTGTTCCAAATGAAATTATGTTAAGCAAATTTTCCTTTATACAAATTCCCATAGGAATGCATTGAAAACGGAGTGATCCCATTTTTATGTTGTACGGATTCTCCCCATAGGCAATTATGTTAAGCAAATTTCCTCTATCTCCGGAATTTTTTATGTTGTACAGATTTTATGTTATGCCAGCTGATTGTTATACAAGGGTACACTGTATTTGCACTGGTGAGGCCAAAGAAAACCCACATGCGCTGTGGGTGTATCACGGCCTCCATATCAGTAATATGATTTAAAAGATCTTGATACCTAGGGGCATGCTGAGCCTCAAGCAAACATGCACTTCGGGGTTCAGTGTCAGGAACTGCATGCAGTTCCCCAGCCAAAAGCACGACAGCCTTGGTCTAGGATGAGTCATTTTCCTGCTGCGATACTGAGCTCGAGGCCAGGGAAGCTGCTGCTTTTGCCTGGGGAGGACGAATATCTGGGAACAGAGTAGTTAACTTTTCACTGGACAACGGTGCAAAAATGCATACACACCAACGAAAAGAAATACTTGATGTATGAAGCTGAACTATAGCTGCAAATGAATTTGTGAGCACATCCCTAATCACACCTTTATTACCTTGGGTGCAGGCTGTCCAACAGAAGTAGAAAACATCTGTGTTTTCTGAGCCCAATTCTAAATGCATACCCTTCCAATATGGTTGATAGTGGGGGGGGGGGAGTTCCATTGCTTCATTCTACATCCTGGAATTCACAAACTCTCTTTCTTGCAAAGCTGCTGAAGTGACTAAATCTTGTCCTATTCAGAATCCTCTGATTACACTGCAGCAAAAATAGAAGGAAGCCTTACTGGTACCTGTGAAATTGGGAAGCCTATTCTCCAAGGTGCCTTTAAATGATGGTGTGTGTGTGTGTGTGTGTGTGTGTGTGTGTGTGTGTGTGTGTGTGTGTGTGTGTGTGTGTGTGTGTGAGAGAGAGAGAGAGAGAGAGAGAGAGAGAGAGAGAGAGAGAGAGAGAGTATACACCTACACCCCCTACACACACCCACACCTATAAATACATCTGTTATATATACATGCATATAAATACATATTCCAGGCTTTGTAATTAATATAACTATTTGGAATACCTGCATGACTTATACAGGTACTTACCTTTGTTGTCTAATTATAAATTAGTAGAACTTAGACTTTCATCCCCTAACTTTTTCTCTTTCTTTCTTTCTTTCTTTCTTTCTTTCTTTCTTTCTTTCTTTCTTTCTTTCTTTCTTTCTTTCTTTCTTTCTTTCTTTCTTTCTTTCTTTCTTTCTTTCATAGTCTCTGTTCAAATTGCAGGTGAGAGGACTAATAAAAAAGCAGTCCCTCTTTTTGAATTACTCCTGAATTTCTAAAGAGCCATAATTTGGCCATCGCTGTTGTAGAAGCGGAAAGCTAGCCATATATAAATGAAGAGATTTATTGATGTTCTTTCTCTTGCTTCACATACACATTCCTTCGGGACTGGCATTGTTACTGTGCCACACAGAAGGTATACACAACTGAGCACAAAAGAAGACATTTTTAATCATTTGACTCCTGTTTGCATTTCCTGTCTGCAAATCAGAAAACAAGTCACCCAAGTTCATCCTTATTTTTGAAACATGTCCATTAGGCCTGCACTTTAATGCTATGAAGTAGGCTGTAATAGTTGGTTTGTACTCCTAAACTGGTGAAGTAACCATGGTAACCATCTTGCCTACATGTGAAGTGTAGATCTGAGATCTGCTTTGCTGGGCAAGGTCAAGGTTCACATATTCTTGCATTCTGACTCAATTTACTGTGGCTTGAATGTTAGACATTTTAACAAGCAACCAATGTGACAAATACAATTTCTTATTTAATTAGTAGCTGAGGCTTCTGCATTTTTCTGTTGGATAGAACTTTTGATGTCTGCACAATTGTAAACAGGTCTCTTTCTGGGCCCTATTCAGGCCATAGACAAAGAGCAGCCAGTAAGAAATACCTCTGTTGCTTTATTACACAAAAACTTATATTAAATCTCTACCAATCAGGAAAAACAACTCTTTGTTACCTATCTCAAGCCAATAGTTCAGTGAGGATTTCTTACACCGTAGTTGTGGATTTCTTTTGGGAAGTGATATCCTTCAACAGATGGGATATAAATTGGATACAATTTTTTCCTTCAGCCTCTTTTTTAGTGGAATAGGCCTTTAAAGTATACAGTGCAAGGAAATGCAGGAACCTTTGAATTCTGTATCACTTGTGATTTATCAGGGACTATCCTTCAGAGGTGGGTACAGTTCCTAGACTTAAGGGTGACCACAGTGTCATTCTTAAATGTTCTCTGAAGCAGCCTGTAGTTACTCTTGGTCACTAATCATTCTTGACATATTTTGCCTCTTTCTCCCTTTGGGGAAATGCGTAGATAAGGAAACAAATTATCACCTTGTCTGTGAAGAGTCTCAGTCATCCAGGTGAGGTTTTCTGGAAGTTGAGGCATAGCAATCTTGTGAGGGTCTGGCAAGTCCCCTCCCTTCTCCAACCCATTATCTCTAGTCAAAACCTCAGTTATAACTCCATTGATTTATTAAACACAGTAGAAACATTTTGTAACTCTTTCTTCTGCAACTCTGCTGCCAAGATGTTGCCTTTAGGAGTTGAGTTTTCTTTGTTTAGAACAACATTCCCATCTTGGGATTTAACTAAACTCGTTATAGGTAGTAAATAATTGGTCCCATAAATAGCTGAAGCACATTCCATGCCTGGGTCTAGAAGTGAAATAACCAACCTATAGCTGGCTCTCATACCTTCTTTACCAGAGCGCTGTGGATCTCTGTGTTGGGGTGGGGGGCAATCTCCTCCCAGGAGTTACACATTCTCTGTTTTCTCTATTCTGCTTCCCCCTCTCTAAACACTCACAGTGATTTTCCTTTCTTTCTCCATCAGCCATTTCTTCCCAGTAAAGGGTCTGTGAAGATTCTCAGTCATCCAGGTGAGGCTGTCCGAACGTTGAGTCAGTCTAGACTTCTTCAGTCTCCTTTTTGCTGCTTCTCCTCTCTTGCCCAGCATTCCACAGCATTCCCATCTCCAGGTCCTATAAATCCGGAATTTCCTCATCCATCCCTTCAGTTCTTGGGGCTGGAGGGGACAGTATACCAGTTGGTACTCCCCCTTTCTGATACACCTTTATTGAGAGATGATTACAATCCTGAAGGCCCACAGGAGAGGAAGGATTGGGACTAATAGGGAAATATTATGAAACAGGGCCAGCCCTAGCCTTAGGCAAAGTGGGGCATGAATTCTTCCTAATGTTTAAATTGAATATCTTTTCCTGCAGTTTGAAACCATTGCCCCAAGTCCTGGTCTCCGAAGTCATGGAAAACAAACCAGCCCCTTCTTCGATATGTCATTCTTTCAAATATTTAAACATGACTATCATATCCCTGAATGCTGTGCCTTCAATTTGTTTTTTTTTTTTTTGAAGCCAGCATTCATTAGCTAAACTGGGTTTATTTTATTCTTCATTCAGGCAGATGACATATTTTTGTTTCTCTGCATCATGTTTTGTTGCAGAATTCACACAAAACTATACCTACAAGCTAGGCTTGTTACTGTCTTGGTACTTGCAGAGTTATAAGAGTGCCCTCAAGTTTCAGTCACGTCTTACATCTGCTTTTATCCTGCTAGCAAAAAAAAAAACAAACAAACAAAAAAACCCTCTGGGACAAACATTGTCTCAGCCAATCTGATGAACATTGTTGTGGGGGTAAAATAATGGAATGAAAAAAACTTGTGCCATTTTAATTAAGTTGTGTGGTACCAAGATGCAAAAATTACATATTTTGGTTGGCAGTAGGTTAGACTTATTTGTAATGGAGGGGATGGCACTGGAATTCTCACTGGGCTTTGGAAATATAAGACCTATGTACTTGCCCCAGCCCTAACCTCAATCTGTCTTCTAAGTCTCTGTACATTAGAGCTTCCATGAGAGTAGAAAGTATCCCACCAGCACTTGATCAGCACCTTGTTAATTAGGTGCAAGTTGCCCATATGACTTGTGCAATATCTCTTACTTGGCAGTAAATTCTAAATAGGATTCTGGCTGTTGCAAACTTTGGGTAGTTTGAGGAGAATTGGTTGGCTATAATATGTGGTCAGCATTACTAGGCCCTGCTGGCACAAAACTGATGAAATCACAGATTGGTTGGTTGGATGATTGATTGATTTATATGCTACCCCATTAGCACTAGCATTACTCTGGGTGGGTTACAGTGGCTGTATGTGAGGAGAGGGATTTAATGATCCAACAAAAGTTCTAGGAATTACCTTTGTTCATTTTATACCTTGACTTTTTTTGTAAATAATTTTGTACCTTGAATTTATTTCTAGGTATAAAATGTTCCTTGGGATAAGTTGAAATAATGTTGCTGTTTCAAGTCAGAATTAATCTGGATGTTGCTATTTTCTAACCCATAATTTAGGCATTACAATGCTAGCATAAATGTAAACTAGAATTTATTAAGAAACTGCAGTAATTTTGCATTGTCCTGTATTTCAGCTGCCACCAGTTTAGTAAAACAGTTTAGTAAAACATTACGTTTTTTAAAAAGGCTAGTTAATATTATGAGCTAACAGCTTGCTTGTCAAATTTTATATAAGCATAAATCATTTTGTTCATAGGCATGCAAAATAGTGATCTAGCCAGATGAAGCTGTTTCGTGCTTCCCATATGAAATTTGGCAATAATTTTATATTAAAACCATTCTAATTTGTTGAAAGTAGGCTGAATTGACCAAGCCCCTCTTCACCAGACCTCAAGTCCACCAATGTCTTGTTCATTATGCCTATGGGGATCCAGAACTGAACATTTACTTTCCATCACATAGCTAATTCCATCTAAAACCTCCTTGGCCAAACCCAATGCATAAATTATGCTGCCTCTACTAATACTAAGGAGAGAGATATAGCTACCCAAAGTATTCAAACCATACCATCTTATCGCTGCAAATCTTCTGTGATGACAAACTTGGGTGTCATAATCACATACTAGTTTCATCACAACAAAGTAATATTTGGTTACTTTCATGGTTATAGAGCCTGAAAACCTGAAACATCACCAAGACAAATTTAAACCTGTTCCCTTTATCTTTATTTTAGTGAGAATATTAAACATCATCTTCAGCGTCTCCCTTTGAAGGTCATGCGTTTGAAATAGATACAACACAGCTTCACAGTCATTAAGATCAGTATAAATATCATATGGCTGTTTAATATCACTTCAGATCATTCTTGACATGCTGGTGTTTGGAACAGGTATGGGCAGGGAGCAACTGGAGCCTGGGAAAGGAGCAAAGGCCCACAGTGGACTTGCCAAATGGGATATGGGTGGTCAAGGCATTTAGGGCGTTTATACACGACCCCTAAGCTCCGCCGCAAATGGTTGCAAGGTCCGGACCTTAAAAATGTTTACCCACCAGCTCCGGACTTTGCAGACAATTAAGTGCGACCCCGCCCACTTTAAAGGAGCAGTTTTCTTGTACCTGGTCTTTGATGGTGACAAATATTTGATCCGGTGTAAGGATAGTGAGTGCGGGGCTCTCCTGGCTTCTGTTTGTTCTTTTTTTGTGCCCCGCCCCTTTAAGAGATCAGTATTATGCTGCCAGGAACAAAACGGAGGTAAGGGCATTCTTTTCTTTCTTTTTTCTCCCTCGCTCAGGCAGCCAGCAACCAGGAAGTGCGGAGGGGGGTGGGGACAGAGGAAGAGCGAGGCACCCGTAAGATCTCTGGTCCGAATTTAAGTGGCCAGCGGATCTTAGGGGTCGTGTAAAAAGGCCCTTAGTCTGGTTGTGTACTCCCTCTCACTATCCTGATAAAAGCAAGCACTGGTAGAACTGAATGTCTGGAGTTCATACAGCCCATTATTGAGGAGGTCCATTTAGCCACCCCTTTCCTGAATGGCACCTGTGGTGGTCATGGTCATATGGTCATATCTGGCAGAACGGCTCCTGCCACAAAGTACTGCCCATAACACCCGATCATCTCAGGCAGGACATTTGAGGGTGCCGTCGCTGAAGGAGACCCATAAATCTTTGACAAGAAATCGGGCTTTCTCAGTGGCGGCCCCTCAGCTCTGGAACCAACTTCCTCCTGAGATCTGTCTGGCACCTTCCCTCCCAGTCTTTAAGAAGCATCTAAAGACGTGGCTATTTAAAAAAGGCTTTCCCCGGATATTAATCTGTTCTAATAATGATTGCTATTATATATGTATTTGCTTTTATCTGTAACCCCTCTTGCACCTGTTCTATGCTGTTGTTATATATTGTTTACTAGTTATAATGTTTTTATTTATACACTTGTGCTTATCTGTTATATTGTATTTTACTGTTTATGGTTTGGTTTCTGTTCAGTTTGTAATCCGCCCAGAGTAGCCATGTAGCTAGATGGAGTGGTAAATAAATAAATAAATAAATAAATAAATAAATAAATAAATAAATAAATAATTGATCAGTTGAATAAGGAAAGAGGTGAGAGACATTCATAAAAGTAGTGGAGAGTCATTTTTAGCCCTCTCCCATTATGTTAAAAGCTAGGGCCATCAAGTAAAACTGAGTGGCACCAATTTCAGAGAAACAACAAGAATAATTTTTCCACAGAGTGGCCCAAGTTCTATGCACAGTTTATGTGGGTGCATAACCAGGGATGTAACTTAAAGTTTGGGAAAGTGCTACTGCTATTAGATACTGCTTACATGCATTATTTGCAGCAGCAAATTAACTACAGTATATGCCAATTGTGTTCCTGCTTGCCTGCCTGTTGAACAACCAGGAACACAGCCAACATCTCATTAATAAGCAGCAATTCATCAGAGCAGCTTGTTTGATTTTAGTCACACATGCATACAGTGACAATAGGATTCAGACTAGTGTATTTATTACCTTGTGGAATCTGCTAAAGTAGTGAATCTGCTGTCACTAGCTTGAAGTGGGTTTGAAAATAATTAGAAAAAAGATTGAACAACAGGCCCATCTGTTCATGACAGAAAAATCAAAATATTCTCCCTCTCTGAATACCAGGAATGTAACGTAAAGTTTGGGAAAGTGCTACTGCTATTAGATACTGCTTACATGCATCCTGAAGGCAGCTGATAGATAGGTCTGCTACATTTACGGCTTGTCTGCACAGGCTCATTGAAGCAGGCTGGAGCAGGCTACTAGGTTCGTTAGAGGTAGGGCTGAAGTCCAGTGTGCCATTTAGTGTGTTCCTTGCATCCAAATGGCATATGCATCCCAGTGACCCCGTGTGGTCCAAGCCATTGCTGCTGTGCTGCTTTTCTTCTACCCTGACAAGCCCTATCATTGCTGAAGTAGGTTAGAAGCATTGTTCTGAGTTGATGTCACTGACGATTGCCACAAATGCATCTCCAGATGACAGTGGGGGACCAGAAGGCGCAAGGGACTCCCCAGATAGACCCTAAAGGTAAGAAGGTATTAAGAACATGAGATTGCATTTATGTGTCAGTGTAGTCTCATCAGGATGCTGGGGACACAGAGAAACTCGGGGACACTGGGAGTGCTTGGGTCGGGGGGGGCACCGCAGCTCTCATCCTCTCTGCCGAAACACCAGCAGAGACTTGTTCAGAGTGGCACAATCCATTCCCCAGGGGGCCTGCTTTGTGAAGCTCGAAAGGGAGAGGGCACTCAAGGACACTAGTGGCATTTCTAGGAAAAGGAAGAAAACAATAGTCCTGCCACTGGCAAAAGCATTTGTTGCCACACCAAAGGGAAAGAGATGGGTTTCTTGATCAGCGATAAAGAAGGGATGCTGCAGCCGTTGAGCCTGGACCTGGCAGAACTTGGAAAGCGATGTGGATGCCTTTGATTTCTCAGAAACTCCTCTCTCATCATCCTCACCCCTTGGCCTCTCCTGTCTCTTCCTGCTTCTAGGAGGAAAATTTCAGTTGTTGTTTTCATTTTCCAAAAGGTGCACCACATAAGTGGTGCATTAATCTGTTAATTTTTTAATGCTCTATTAAGGAGCAGAGGAATTAAGTATGTAATTTGTATTTTTAATATCCCAGTTTCCCCATATCATTAATTGAATGAGATGTCTCCTTAATCCACTAATGATATGGGGATGTTGACACCTGCTTGGAAATTTAAAAAGGAAGCTTGCTTTGGTTCAGTCCCAGTGATTGCACAAACTGAAAAGAAACCAAAATGGAGCAATCCTACCTCCATCCAAAAAGGTTAGCCCGACAGGGACCCAAAAGGTATGAATAGGAATGTTCTTGGGGTGGGATTGTTCAGTTTAGCAAAGACATTGTCTGATCACCTGCAAAAAGGGGGAACCAGCCTGTCTCTGGGGCAGATCAAACAGCAGCCTAAATATGTGTGTAGTCACCCTCACAGCCTCACTTATCAGGGCTCTCATATGGGTCAATAATTAAATGTGATACAGTCATTCTAAGGCTGTAAAGATTCTATTTATGACACAATAATTGTTGGCATCATCTGGATTTATATCAAGTAATCTATTAAAATGTTGATAATGGGGAGCATTGAATTATAGAACTGGAAGTGATCCCAAGAGTTATCTGTTCCAAGCAGGATACCTGGGTGCTGTTTCATAAGAAAAGATCAGAGAAAGGCCTTTTTGTTTAAATGGAAAAGAAGAAAACAGTTTGATACTTAGATACTGAGAGGGTCAAATCTGTAGATAGATAGATAGATAGATAGATAGATAGATAGATAGATAGATAGATAGATAGATAGATAGATAGACAGACAGACAGACTTCCATCAGGTGCTTTGTCTCACGGTTTTTAGTACATCTAGACATGCAACACTTCTGACAGTTGGAAATACAACTGGAGGCGGTACCAACCTTAACCTACAAAGCACTAAGTGGCCTGGGTGCAAGCTACCTACCTCAAAGACTGAATCTCACAGTATGAACTGGCTTGTGTGCTAAGGGCATCAGGAGAGGCCTTTCTCTCCACTCCACCACCTTCACAGGTGCATCTCAGAAGAGCACATGAAAGATCCTTCTCTGTTGCTGTTCCCAGACTTTGGAACTCCCTCCTGTTGGAGGCCAGGACTGCCCCATCTCTACTGACTTTCCGGAAGCAGGCAAAGACCTTTCTTTTCAGGCAAGCTTTCCCTGAATGAGGGACTACCTACTATGTGACTTCTATATGGATTACCATACATGATTGCATTGACTGATTTCATAAGAACACCAGTGTTTTCCATGTTACTTTCCACCCCTCATAAGGGATTTTTCTTTTCTTTTTGTGTGCTCTTTGTAGCTTTAATGTTACCTTTCAGTGTTCTAAGATGCCTCTTCCAATTCCCTGTTCTTAGCATGAATATGTCTTAAATGTTCTGTGCTGTATATTGTCCCTCATTATTGTTAGCCACCTTGGTTCCTTTTCCAAGGAGAAAGGGTGGGGTAAAAATATTTGAAATAAATAAATAAATAAACATCTCTGTGCTTGTAGCTTGGGACATGATTGTTTAATGAGAAACAGCTGAAGTGCATGTGTGGCCCCTTTCTAGTGCAGAAGCAGCTGGAAAGGATAGGACATAGTTTTGGACTTGAATACTGCAACAAGGACACACAATCTGGAAAGACAGATGCTGAAGCAAACCTATAGTCATTTCTAAAAGAGACAAAATAAATGCAAACCCTAGGCAGTTTAGTTCACAGCTTTGCTTTGTTTTGAGCTGCAGTTACATTCCATAACCACAGATTTAATAAGCACATTCCCATTTATATTTATGTAGCGCTGATCAGGTGGGCATACCTACTTGCCCAGAAGAATAGATGTGGAGTCTTAGGTTGTTTAGACTTGGGGTGCAGAGTTTTTTTTTAAGATTCAAGGGTCTCAGATGGTTCAGTAGTCCTTGGTCCCCTCTACTGACATCAGTGGCTCCTTAGTCTATGTCCAAGTCACTGCTAGATTCCTGTGTCATGACATAGCTTGGGGGGCTGTAGTCAAAAGTGGACCAGAAGGTTAGAGAGAAGCTGAAAGTGGGAGTCCTACATGCACCAGATACTCTTCTTTGGAGCAGACAAAGGAATCCAGCAGGCTTCCTTTTCTTTCATTCTACCTGCCAATCTGAAGGACATCATCTCACTTCTGCTCCTGAAGAAGGTTGAGCATGTGCTGTTTAAGGTAGCCCACCTATCTAGGTTTTACATAGCATTATTATATAACTGAAACAAGAGTTAGGGGGAAAATATGCAGAAACTTAGTGCATACTCAGGTTTCATGTGACTAATGGGTGAGGGGCATTTGGAAACAGCTCCTGTGCCCACGCATAGTGTTTGTTAGACTTAAATATTTGTGAATTATTCTGTTGTGGTCTGCAAACCACCAGGGGCTCCTACCTTGGAGCCCCCAAATGTTAAATCCATCATTCCTGGCCATTGGCCATGGTGGCAAGGGGTTCTAAGAACTGCCGTGATGGGTGGGGATTCTAACTAAGTAACATCTGGGGACTCAGATTTGGGAATGACTGCATCATGCAGGAGATCACAACCTGAATATGAGCCAACAGTGTGATGTGGCTGCAAGCAATGTGAATGCTATTTTAGGCTTCATTAACAGAAACATACTTTCTAAATTTTATGAAGTACTAGTTTTCCGCTATCCAACACTGATACAGTATCACCTTGAGTACTGTGTTGAGTTCTGGACACTGCACATTAAGAATGATGCCAACAAACTAAAATAGGTTCAGAAGAAGGCAACAAGGATGATCGGGACGGGAAACCAAGCCCTGTGAGGAAAAACTGAAAGAGATGAGCATGTTTAATCTTGAGAATGAAAGAAATGGGGGAGGAGCAAAATATGATAGCGCTCTTCCAGTACTTGAAAGATTTTCATCCAGAGGAAGGTCAGCATCTTTCTCAAGAGTTCCAGAAAGCAGGCCAGTAATAATGGGTTCAATAATGGTTGAATTTTGGGGTGGGGTGGGGCTCCCCTTAGAGCAATACAACAGTGGAACCATTTGCCTCAGGAGGTGGAGCATGCTGAAGCTCTGGAGATACTGAAGAGAAAGTTAGACAACTATCTATCGGTGATACTGTATCTTAGTTTGGATTCTTGCATTGCGTATTGAATCAATGCCAGACTCCAAATTAGGTTCCTTATTGTATCCTTCCTATTCCACTGTTTAATGATTCCATGCAGGGTGTCCCAAGGTTCTAAAAGCATCTTTGTAATTCAGCTGAAGATATTCTGTGGGAGTGTCTATGTGTCTTAGCCATCTTTCCATCCAGACACACATGCAGTGATGTGTTTGTGAGGGAAAGGTTTCCAAAGAATGTGTGTTTTTCTCTCTCTATAGAAGTAATTGATATAACAAAACTTAATAGAAAATAATGTTTGTCCCTTCCTACTTTCTGCTGAAACCGTATTTTGGCTTTTAGAAATATCTGTCCCCTTTCTGTCAGCTCTGGCGGGGGGGGGGGACCACTGTCTCTCTGGGCCTTTGTCCTTGTCCCCTGAAGACTATTGTTAGAGGAAGAAAAATGGTATTAATGGATAACAATAGGACTGTTGTGCTGTTTCTTCAAAGCCATATTATGTCTCCTACTGTCATTGCCTAAGAACTGAAAGTCAGCTGAGCACTGTTTAAATTCCACACTCACATACAGTTAAGAGCTATAGAAGTAATTTAATTTTCTGCCATCGATGGATGCAGAGAATCTATGTTGCTCACCGTGGATGAAAGCATTCAGGTGAACATGTTGTCATAGTGTACATCTGTGTTTTCATAATCAGTCTTGCTAATTTGCTTTACTATAAGCTTTCAGACAGTGGTACTGGAACCGTGGGGTTCATTAGAAATTTTGTAGGTATTATTTACCAGTTTAGTCATAGTGGAGATGCTTGCTCAGCTACTGTCAGACTTCGTCTTAAACATACCACAGCTAGATGTACCGTATATACTCAAGTATAAGTCGACCCGAGTATAAGTCGAGGCCCCTAATTTAACCCCCCAAAACTGGGGAAACGTATTGACTCGAGTATAAGTCTAGGGTGGGAAATGCAGCAGAGCCTGGCAGCTCCTCCTTTGTGAGCTGGGGGAGTGGTGTGTGATGTTTAAAATGACTTTTAGCCACTTATGCAAGTGCTTGGGTCAGTGGCTAAAAGTCATTTTAAACATTGTGCGCCACTCCCCTGTGATGCAGAGGGGGGTCATGATAAGTGGCACACAATGTTTAAAATGACTTTTAGCCACCGACCCAAGCACTTGCCTCAGTGGCTAAAAGTATTGACCCGAATATAAGCCGAGAGCCCCTTTTTCAGCCCAAAATTAGGGCTGGAAACTAGGCTTATATTCAAGTATATACAGTAAATACTGAGTTACAGCACTCACTCTGTTCTTATAGCAGGGTGCATGATGTAAAGGTGATGATGTCATCAACCCCAGTGATTTTTCAAAAGTAAAACATTTCTGATCCCATTTCCCCTGCCACCTAAAGATACCAGGATCCCTAGGAATCTGCTTTGTTGTGGAGAAGCTGTTGGGCCCCCCTGGGTGGGAGGAAGTCTTTACTTTTTGAAAATTAGTACCACAGCTGAAGTTATCCTGTTGGCAATGTCTTTCCAAAATCAAGGACTTCCCCCGTTCAGCAGTCCCTAATGGATTCCCCTTGACAAAAAAATACTCCATGGGAATCTTAGGACTTTGAGCTGGGAGTATCAGAAATTTTATTTCTGAAAAAATCACCACAGCTGATCACCATCAGCAGCCTTACATAGCCCCGCTACAAAGGCAGGGTTTCAGCCTGTGTGTGTGTGTGTGTGTGTGTGTGTGTGTGTGTGTGTGTGTACACACTCACATTTGTTTGTCTATCTTTAGACAAGGTTTAAAGGGCATAGTCCTCCTGAAAACTCATTTAACGTTTCATTTAAGAATTGGTTTGGTCTGATAATGGTGCAGCAAATAAAATCTCTCTAGAACTAACATATTTATTTTGATTTGCTGTGAGCAACTTTCATACCAAAGGAGATAGTGTATATGGAAAATTGGCCATTGAAAAGATATTGAAAAGTATATTCACACTGTTCACAGATACCAGACTCGTAATTGATAACATTTCCATGCTTGGGGACTTTGTTTCAAAGTGGGAGAAGAAAATAATTTTAAAAGATTAATTCATCCTGAAATATGGAAGCATTTTGTCTTAATTTTGTTTCTCATCTAGTGCCATGCTCTGTACTGAAAGATAAAATAAGATTTTTTACAGTGTAGTTTCCTCCAGACTTTAAAAACTCTGAGACATTTTAAGGACTGGTTATTCATTTATTCATTTATTTTCTTATTTGATCAATAGATCACTATGTCTAAAATTATTTATGTATGGTATTTATTTTAGATGTGCTTTTATCCTGAATTTTTGTTATTGCTGTTGCTGATGGTGTTGAAGACTGATGCCTCCATCCAGTACTGTCGTGTCTTACTTCAACTGGATGGAAAACCACATGCCAAAGTGATTTCTGTACATTCCCATTTCTTATCTAACATCTGTGCCCACATATATGCATCCCTTTCACAAGGTGTGATTCTGCCGCATTCAACTGTTGGGAGAAGGTGCATCTGTGCAGCTTTTCATTAGCAATCACTGGAGTACTGGTGCTTTACTTATGGCACATCAGCTGTGACTTGTACATGTGTAGGGTACAAAGGTTCAAATTCTGATCCTTGTGTATTTCAAGGTCATCTAAAAGCAATCTAAGTAGAATAACATAAATAATCTTCTAGGGTTTGCGTCCTTTTGGCTTTTTATCCATGTTAGTATGTTTATTTGTGCTGCCTAGATGCCCTAAGCACATCTGATCTCTCCTGATTTTGGAAGCTAAGCAGGGTTGGCCCTGGTTAGTACTTGGATGGGAGACCACCAGGGAATACCAGGTGCTGTAGGCGCCTGGAGTAGGAACTGGCAAACTACTCCAGTATTCCTGCCAAGAAAACTCCATGGACATGGGGGCATGAAGAGTCGGTCACGATTGTAACGATGCAACACACACACACACACACACACACACACACACACACACACACACACACACACACACACACACACACACACACACACACACACACACGTTTGTGCTAAATCTGAAATTCCATTGTGGTGGTAGTCTGACTTGAATAACAGTGGCTTTTCCTCTGAAAATGAAATAAATCATTTCAGGACTAAGGATATCATGGAACTGTTGGGGAAAGCTGCTTTCCCCTGCATTTACTGTTTAATGTGATGGGCCTGTGTTTCCATAACACCATTTGATGCTCCCATTTCTAGCATATCCTGTGACCACATACGTAGTCCAGAATAGATTAATCATTTGAAACCTTCAGCTGGGAATAGAACTTGAGCTGGGAATGTGATTTGTCTTTTGTTCTGAGATTTAAGGGATGTACTGGCCCGGATTTTCTGTAACTCAACGTTCCTCTTAAATCAGTCAGTATTTCCTTTCCGTTTTTGGTTACTGTCAACTGTGATTCAATACATGCTGGAGATCATTTCCCCTGGATAATAGAACCTTGAGCTACAGAGCAAATATTTTTTAAAAATCAGAAAGAATGTGCAAAACCTCAGCAGATCTCACTCTCTATGTTTTATAAATTGGTGTTTATTTACATTTTATTTTCAGATAAACAATAATATACCTATATGAACAAAAATGCCCATATCAATGTACAGTTACACATCCCTTGAACTCTTTTAAAAGCATGAGCTCTAAGTATTGTGAGCCGTAACTTACATGGTAGGAAAAATAAAAATGTTGTCGATGTAACACAGAAATAAATATGCAAAATGCTGTATTAGGTTTCACAAGGAATCATGTAAGTGTCAGCCCAATGTGTTATGGCGCCACCATTCTTACTGATTGCTAAAGTTAACAATGTGAATATGTGGGTTGATTTTAGAGGATTGGGTCCCTCATTAGATCTCCTATGTTGTGAATATAAACCTCATGATCCCTAGTGCCCTTGGTTTCAGACTGTCCTGGCTTCAATCTCGTGTGCATTCCTCACTTTGAAATTGAAAAAAAAATGGTTGGGTAAACTAAGATCTTGTTCACAGTTAGAGAGCACAACACCTTGAGAAGATACAGGGATTGCCTCTGGTTAGTAGTGTCCATTCTTTACAATTTCGGATCACCAGCACTTCGGCTGTAGGCTCAAGAATCATGGAGATTGCCCATTTTGCAATGGCCACATATCGTTGGAATTGGTATATGGGATTATTGACTGAAATTGTATTTTATTTTCATACTACTCCTATCTTTTTATTAAAGGGTAGCAACTTAAGGAAAATACTTCTTGCTCGGTATTTTAAAGGTGACTATGGAAGTGGCAGCAATGGCCCTCTGTCTGGCAACTTTGGCAAAGCCACCCAAGGAGGAGGTAATAGCATTCATCTATTAATATCAGTACGACCGCAAGTATGTTCAGTGCTGCTGTTCATTTTCCAAGGCATATGTGAGTGCATTCCAGCCCAGTTAAAATGGAATTTGAAAATTAAACACATTCCTATTGACTTCTATGGCAATGAGTAACTTTCTTATTGAAATCAGTAGGACATGTAGCTTGTTATCTATGGCCCTTTGTACACAACCCCTAAACTCCGCCGCAAGTGGCTCCCAGCTCTGGAGCTTAAAATTGTTTCCCCACTAGCTCCGGAGTTTACAGATAATTAAGTGTGACCATGCCCACCTAAGCGCGTCCCAGTGCACTTTTCAGGTACCTGCTCTCTGGAGGTGAAAATTCCTGATGCGGCTATAACGTAGTGACTGCCCGGCTCTCCTTGCTTCTGTTTGTTCTTTTTTTCCCCTCACCCCTTTAAGAGCGGCATTCTTTTCTTCCTTTTTTTTTCTCCATCCCCTCACGCAGCCAGCAGCCAGGAGTGCAGAGGGGGTGGGAACGCAGGAACAGCGACAAACCCCTAAGATCTCTGGTCCGAATTTAAGTGGCCAGCGGATCTTAGGGGTCGTGTGAAAAGGCCCATAGATATTGGCCTGGAAGTAAATTATATAATAGCCAGAATGCTATTGGTGGTTGAGTAAAGATTATGTATGTTGCCACAGCTAACTGATGAGAGGCCAGGGCACACTTCAGTTGGAGTCAGATGTGTGACCAAGGTAAGCCACAGCAACTTGTCAATTGATTGCAATTAGCTGTTGTGAGTTAAGCAAACCTTATATGACCACTAATCGTAGTATGGCCAGTATGTTTAATTGAGTTTCACATAAGGATTGGAGGCTTTTTAGGCCTTAGCTTTGGCTAGATAGTGCCTGCCTGATAGCTTCCCACCTAAAAGGTTGGTGTGTGTAGTTTGTTCTACAGTTCTTTTTGTGAATTTCTGCTACAGTGGAACATGCTTTACCCCACTGATTTTGACTGGGGGTTTAATCACACTCAGCTCTGATCTGGATAGTGGCCTAAATGTAATGTTCATACACTTTACGCAAAATTCAATGACTCAAAAGGAATAATTACAATGCATGTGCACAAAATGGAATCCTGTGACCAGTGTAAATTATGCAAGTTAAATCAGTTTGTATGTTTAATTTAGCATGATTAATTTCATTCTCTGTCATTTTTGTAATCAGGAGTCCTGGCAGATAATGAAACCTCTGCTTCCAGACTGAGGAAAATTTTAATTCACACATCTCTCTTTGTGCTGAGATTTCACAAGGCATTTCTTGTATTGCCCATGATGCATGATAGCCATGAGGCCTAGAAACACGAGACACCATACAAACGAGTTAATCATCATTATCTTAGGTTTTACCAATCTCACTAAGACTGAGCAAACAACAATTACTTGTTTTTCTCACCAATGCTAACATTTTTCCAAAGAAAGAAAACCGAGTTCCTCGGGAAGCTGTACTGTATTCAGCATCTAGTAAGCAGTACATTTTCACTGTGGCAGAACACACATGGTCCTGACCTGGCTGATCATCGGATAGTGGATATGCAAAAATCCGTAGAAAGAATGGTGACCATTTGCTGATGGCTACTTGTTAGCACCTCCTGGTTCCTGAGATTATACAAGAATGCCTCATGGGATGGATTTTGGTCTGATCCAGCCAGTTGCTTTTTCTGTTCTTAAGGTCAAGGGGAACATAGACAGGGACTTGATGCCATTTGTTTATCTAGCCCAACAATTGCCAAGATCTTGTTACTTAATGCCTGCCAGCATAACTTCAATGACAAATTTCAACTGCAAATCACCACCACTTAAAAAGCCAGTGCTGATTCTTCCAGAAGTACAGCAGTCACTCTACTTGGTGTGTAGCAAGCAAGCAAACAAAAATCACCCAAAGACCAAGTGTGGACTTTGAAACTGGTGGCAAATTGTCACATTTACACCACTAGATTTATACAGGTGTTAAGTATGTAATAGGAGGCTGTCAATTATCCAGTATTATTTGCTAAGAGCACCTGTTCTTCAGATATCAGGATCTAAAACTGGAACCTTCTGCATATGATACTTGGCCATTCTTATGCGATAGGCTCACCCTAAAGTGGACACTGGATACTGAGAGTCACTAAGTGTCAATTATTTTAAAATGTGAAGAAATTTTGAACATGTACTCATGCTCAGAAGCACTCTTTCCCTTTAATTCCAGGGTTTTAGAGCTGTATCTTGACTCTTACTAGAGTGCATAGAGCATTTTACAACCAGCTGTTTAGAATTCATTAAATGGTACAGTTGTACATGTTATTGTTGAATATTGAAATTAAGAAAGGATCATTAGCTGAGAGTAATTTCATTTTAGGAGGAGTACTGTATTTTTAAAGTGAAGAGAACAGGTTTGAATATTGGCCCACATATGTTCTTCTTTCAGGCAGTTTCTCAGGGCAAGATCCAGATAAGTCTGGTGCATCAATGCATGATATTCAGTGCCTTCTGGATAAAGAAGGCGCATCGGAACTTGTCACAGATGTCATCGTTAGTACCAAAAATGACAGGATATTCACTGAAGCCATCTTGTTGGGTATTGCTTTACTTGAAGGAGGAAACACACAAATTCAGGTACATATGCATTGTTCCTTTGATAAATATATGTGTCTATTCATACTGAAAACTTGTTCAAACAATGGAAGTAGAGATGGGCACGACTTAGCGGTATTCTCGTTTCCGTTTCCGTTACTCGTATCCGTTACTCTACGGAAACGGTAACGGGAATTACTCCACCAGACTTCGAGCTCGAACCGACAAACGAACAATTTTGGTCTGATTTGTCGTGCTCGTTCCTTGCATCGTGCGATCGTGCGATGCCACGCGGCACAGAAAAAAAGTTTTTAAAAGTTAAAAAAACCCGGTTCCCGGCCAAAAAGCAGGCGGAAAAATGCCTGCCGTGCCTCAGGGCACCTACCAGAGGGGTTGTTTCTGGAGGTCCCCGGCCTCCCCCCCCATCCCCCATCCTGGGCTGCTCTAGTGGGACTCGCCGCAGGCTCGCAGCCAGCAAAAAGCCCAGTCTCGCCGCCGGCCGCTGCAATTAAAGCGCAAGCAAGTGGCACGGACGGCACAGGAAAAAACTTTTAAACTCTCCCCCCACCCATTCCCGGGTCAAAAAAGCAGGCGGAAAAATGCCTGCTTGACTAAGGGCGCAGGGCACCTACCGGAGGGGTGGTTTCTGGAGGGGGGGTCCTGCCTCCCCCCCGTCCTGGGCAGCCGGACTCGCCATGCCATGCGGTGCAGGCGGGGGATCCAAAATGGGGCGGCGAACGCAATATTGTTTTTGAAATCGTGGTCCAAAAACACACAAGCACAACAGAAACACGCAAAAATTTATAAACTGCCAGATTTTTCACAGTAGCAGTGGGTTTTTTCTTGCAACAAAATGTCTCTCCTCTCCTCCTCTGTCCTCCATTGATTTTATTTTATTTTGTTTTTTTTACACCTGCGCAATGATGGGCTGGCCGAGTGGCCAGCCATGTGGGAGTGGATGACCATGCAAATTTTTGGAGCCATCCCACCAATCGCATGGCCACTTGGCCATGGAGACTTCTGGGATGTGCCAAAAGCCCCCTAAAACCTGCCCTAGCCCCCTAACCCTAACCCTAATCCTTGACTCCTTACTTACCCATACGTCACAGACTGTCTTCTTAGTGGATCAGAGAGGCACCCAGAGGTGCAACCCACTAGCCCACCCTAACCTTACCCGTCACTAGCCTAACCCTAGCCCTTGCACTAACCCACCTTAACCCTAAGCCAGATGTACTTGCATTGCACTACATGCAAGTACAATTCCCTTCTTTGTGAGACATGGTGGTGCGAGAGCCTTAGGCATCAACCTATGGCTCTGGGTTCACTGCCATCACTAGTCTCACTGTCTGCAACTGGTATGCATATCCATATGGCTATGCATGCATTTTGCAGCAGCAGGTGAGGAGGGGAGACCCCCATGTTGAGGGGTCTCTTGGAGCCTGCTTCCCCTTCCTAGTGGGTGAGGATAGGAGGCACCCACGGGTGCCTCCAGGAGCCCGCTTTCCCTTTATAGCGGGCCAGAGGAGGCACCCACCCCACAGAGGTGCCTCCAGGAGCCCGCTCCCCCCCCCAAAAAAACCAGTACTAACGACAACGAAAAAACAAAAAAAGAACCAACTAATTTTTGCAAATTTTCGCGAAAAACGGAAACGACCCGAAACGGAACCGGCCCGACTAACGACAACTCGAAAAAAAATTTTTTCAAGTCGTGCCCATCTCTAAATGGAAGCCTTCCCCATAGCTCATAGAGATGTAGAAGTCAATCAGTTCGAAAGTGAGTTTGCTTTTGGTTGCATGAGCATTTTTTTGCTATTGCGAGGGTTAGGGACCCGACCTGACCCATGTTAATGGAAAATGTGTGATATGCGGATTCTGGGTCGGGTCAGGACTGGGGGACCTACCTATCTGGTGCCTCCTACACTTACCTCAGACCTGGCGCTGCCCCAAACAGGCCTCCAACAGGCTTCCTGGGAAGTCTGTCGGAGGCTCGCTTGGGGCAGCGCCAGGCCTGGGCTAAGTGCAAGAGGCCTCAAATGGGCCCAAGCAGCTTGCCCCAGGGGGTCTTGCATTTCATATACTGTGGTGCTGCAAAATACAGGGACTGCAGTATATGAACCGCCAAACGGTGGGGGACGACTGTACTTAATTCCTAAATATATTCCATTCACCACTAGTTTTGCTCCTTCTAGGTTTGTCAGATCAAATTTGTTTGTTGGCTCTTCTGTTTTTTTTTTCCTGTTAAAATGTAGTGGGATATATTTTCTTCTTTTTTAACAATGCTAGATATCTTAACATCGAAAAGAAACTGGCTGGCATTTGGTTTGGACTAACAATGGAGGTATTGCACATAGTGTATCATTTGCTTATTTGAAGCCTCTAAGTGTCAACACAAATGTAGTTTTTTGGACAGTTGGTTCTATCAGTTGCAGTCATTCATGATTTGTAAGAAGTGCCTCCCTTTTTTTTTGAGGTAATATTCCACCAACTGCCAGAGGCTAGAGACCAACATCGGGGGTTCTCTAAGGCAGGGGTGCCCAAACTTTTTGTAAGGAGGGCAAGATTTGGTGGCTGAGAATGTGTCAGGGGCCAGTTGCTCCCTGACCCTGCTACCCCACTGCAAGCCCCACCCACTGACCCATAAGCCCCACCCACGGACCCCTTGCAACCCCACATGCAGGAAGGAAGACGGGGACCAAGGGAGGGCGGGAGGAAGGTGGAAACCAAGAGAGGAAGGAAGGAAGGTGGAGAACAAGGAAGGGAGGTAGGTAGGAAGGAAGGAAGGTGGGGACCAAAGGAAGCACAGGGAGCCGTGGCCACAGGTCGCACCTTGGAAGAGGTGATCTGTGCGACCTTGCACCCCCCCCAAGCTCCCCAGCGGTGGTGATGGCTTGCCCGCCAGCCCACCCCAAAGCTCCTTGGCAGTGGCAGAGGCCCACTGGCCTGCCCACCCCCACACATTCTCCTGCGGTGCTGGTGGCGGCAGACCGCCCGTCTGCCCAGCCGCCCAAGCTTCCCAGCGGTGCCGGTGGCGCGGCCTGCCCAATCACCGCCCCACACGTGTGCCCAACCTCACAATGTTCCTGGCTATGCGGGTGGTGGCGGCCCACCTGTGCGCTGCCCTGCGCGCGCGCGCCTAGCTTCACAAGGCTCCCAGTGATGCCGGTGGCAGTGGCCCGCACGCACGCCACCCCCGCACACACATACAACCTCACATGGCTGCCGGCGGAGCCAGTGGCAGCAGCCCGTGCAATGGCTGGCCGGCCCAGCCCCACAAGCTTCCCGGCGGTGCTGGTGGTTGTGGCCCGCCCCTTGCCCGCCCACCCAGCCCCACAAGCTTCTACTCACCGGCCGACCGGCCCGCCCAGCCCCTCAAGCTTCCTGGCGGTGTCAGTGTTGGTGGAAGATTAAAAAAAAAAAAACCATGGGGCAAAGGAGGGGGAGGGAGGGCAGGCCAGCCATTCGCGGGCCACTCAGAATGGCCTGACGGGCCACATTTGGCCCCCGGGCCGGGCGTTGGGCAGGCCTGCTCTAAGGTGTTTGTAAGGACCTGTAGAATCTCTCAGGTTGCTGTAGTATAAAGCAGTCTGGACAAGATGATTTGATGCAGAAAATTGTGTTCTGAGTCATCACCTTTATTATTTACTGCATTTCTGTGCCACCTTGCTCTTGGTGATGTGATTCCAAGTACCTCATGGATTATGAAAGATTAAAAAGGATAAAAACATTAAGAAGGTTATAATGGCAGTCAGCATAGGCTGCCAATCCCTGATAATAATTGCATGCTATCAAGTCCATCCCAACTTATGGTGTCCTTTTCCAGAGTGTTTTTTTTTTTTTTTTTTTTTTTAGATACAGAAGACTCAAGTGTGGTTTACCATTCCCTTCTGCTGGGGGTCATCCTGGAATGGTGCATCTTGCCTATGAATATGCAGGCTGAGTCTTCTCCCAAAAGGCACAGTGGCAAATTGAACTTGTACGGTGGACAAGATACTATTATTAGGACTTAATATGGATCTGGAAGCTGAGTCATGGCAACTGGACTTTTCGTGTGAGATCAAAACCTTTCGCTACTCATCCAAGCAGCTTCATCAGTCTGAGGAAAGTTAATGGCAAGTCCTCCAAGTTCACCTTGATTTCACATAATGGGAGGCCTGGACGCTCACTTTCCTCAGGCTGATGAAACTGCTTGGATGAGCAGTGAAACATTTCAGTCTCACAACAAAAGAAGTCTAGTTGCCATGACTCAAACTTCCAGATAACCTCACCTGGATGACTGAGAATCTTCACAGACAACTTAATCTGGAGAAACAATGCTTTTTAACTGCAGAGGTATCAGTCAGTAATATATTTTATCTCACTATATTTCAGTCATCATGCAGAATGTCTGTAAAAACTTGGATTGGATGCAGAAGGAGGAGGAAAGAAAATTAGTAGAATACAATAAAATATGCAGATATTGTATTACTGACAAAAATGTGATAATTTGAATAGAGTAAGGTAAAAGAAGGCACAAAAAGCAAAAATACAATTGAACACCAAGGAGGAAAAAATAATGCATACAGAAGAATTATTTAACTGTAATGCTAAAAATGAATAAATCAGACTCATTAAAGGTTTACTATTTGTTGGTCTAGTCATCAATCCAGTAGGAAGCATGAACAAAACTATAGAGGATTCTGAAGTGTAAAGATGTTTCACAGGCTAAGGCCAAAATTGCTCTGATGTGGTATTCCTGATTTTGATGTATAGATGTGAAAACTACACACTGGCAGAATGGGGGAAACAAATGTGTTTGAAATGTGGTGTTGGATGAGACCTTTGCAAATAATGTGGACTACTGGCCAATAAGTGGGCTCCAGAAAGGCTGACAAGTGGGTTCTAGATCAAACCAAACCTGAATTCTCACAATAATGACTGAATTGAGACTATTGTAAACAGAAAATACTCATAGAAAAAAACCCCAGTAATGTTAGGGAAAGCAAATGGCTGTAGGAAAAGAGGAAGATCTAATGCATAGCAGATTGATTCAATAAAGGACGTCGTGGTCTTGAGTTTGCAAGAACCAATCATGGCTGCTAACCCTGGGATTGTTTGGAGGTCAGTATTTTGTTGAGTGCTGTAAGTCAGAAGATACTTGGTAGCACATGAGAACGATGACCCTTTCTTTTTTTTTTTTAAAAGAAGGCTTTAACATATTATTTCTGTGCCTAGTATTATGATATCAAAAGATTTCTCTGCTATTAACATATTAAAATTATTATTAAACAAAGAACTGTATTTCTCCCTCTTCAGTATTCTTTTTATCAGCAACTTAACGAGCAGAAAAAATCTGAGAAGTTTTTCAAAGTTCTGTACGATCGAATGAAAACAGCCCAGCAAGAAATCCGGTCAACAGTAACAGTGAACACAATAGATCTGGGCAGCAAGAAGAAGGAGGAGGACAGTGACCTGACCGTATCAGTACCGAAAAAGAGAGGTAAAGGCTGATGGAAGTGCAGCTCAGGGCACATTATGTGGACAGTCCAGGCAAGAACAGCTTTTGCGAGGAGGGGAGGGGTAAAAGTGCTTCTAGATTCTGTGGGACTGCAGTGATATTTTGTTCCTACACATAAACATTGAGTAAAGTTTAAGATTTTCTACTTCATTCAGGACTGACCCCATATCATGAAGCAGAGGAAGCCTGTCACCACAGTACAGCATTTGGAGGGTTGTGAAAGGAGAGCCCACTTTTCTTTGATTTGATTTTTCTGCCTGCAAGGGATTTCGTACCTCAAGCACCAAACTACACTTCTTCTTTAAGCAACACTGGGATTAGGGCCCATGGACCCACATAGCTCAAAAACCTGTGCATAACTCTTATGCTCCCAAAACCAAAACTACAAAGCATAAACAGATAATTCAGAGAGAGAGAGTGAGAGTGAGAGAGAAAGAGAGAGAGAGAAAAAACAGTACCCTCTGTTGGGGTCCTTCTCCATAATGTTGACAGTCTTTTCCATGAGTGTGCAATGTGCATTAAAAATCCTTATTACACACACACACACACACACACACACACACACACACACACACACACACACACACACACACACACACACACACACACACACACAATCTAGTGGCTGAATTAAATACACTTCAAGAGAGAAATATAATTTTTTGCACTTGGGGTACTATGGATTGGGAAAAATGGCAGCAAAAATGTTTTGGGGTCCGCTTTCCTGATTATTAAACACCTGAGGTGATCTGTGATAAAATTTATCATAATGAATCATGATTTGAGGCAGTAGTTCCCAAACTTTTTAAAATTATGCAACCCTTTTATAATAGCCAAGTGACCTGTACCTCCTTCCTTCAAGTTTGCACAAAAAGGCATTTTTAGTGGGGTAAAGTCATCCCTTCTCAGAAAGCAAAGGCTTCTTTCTCCCCCAAAGGGCCTTTTTATCATACATACACATACATGTCAACGCTAATGTCCTGCTCAAAAAAGTCAAGGAAGAAATTATTGGACAAGGGCTACAACATATTAAAGGCGACCCGTGACACCACTACCACCACCAGAAAAACCTTTGTGACCCTCTTGGGAGTCACAACAACCAGGTTAGGAAACGATGTCAAAGCACTGTAACATGGCAGTAAAACTACTTGTTAATATCATTCGAACTCACATTCTATAATGGAAGCAATAACATAAAATATGAGACATAACGGGATTAAAAAGAACAATTTACTGAGCACAGTAACCTGCCATTAGCACGATACAGGGAATTAACCTGCCCATCAGTTATTTCTATACAATGTACCTGTATATTTTGGCTTGCAAACTAGAAAATGAAAGAAAAGAGGCCAAAACAACTGTTCTAGAAAGGATAGGAAATTCTACATTCAGAGCTTCACCAGGCACATACTGGGGGAGTTGTAAGCTTGATATATCAGTGCCAGCACTATGAATTGGGCATGAAAAACTAACAAAGAGTGAAATTGTTGGAGGTCTGTATATACTCTGATTGATACAACGGGTGATTAAAATGGCCTACAATGGATTGGCTTCACTGTAGACATGATCCGATGCCAATAAAAGATTGGATCTGATCATCTCAGAAATGGCCACTTGGTTGGGAGCGATCTTCCTTAAAGTGACCCTTCCATCGCTTCAATCATTGCTCCAGATCAGGATGGGGCAGGTTCACAATTGCCTGTATGCCATGTCATCTCCAGGAAATGGCTTGCATTGAACTGTGCCACAAGCGGTCAACAATGCCAGCTTATTTCCACCTCGGACCACACCCTCAGTGAAAGCAACAACTTGGTGGGCCTTGTGTTTTCAAGGCTCAAGAAGAGTTTCCAGGATCTGGGTCGGTGGATGCCTTCATTTTTTTCAAAGTGCTTTATAATCGCTCTCATTTTCATAAGACCTGAGGAGCCCATCACCTTGCCCAGAACATGTTTAGTGGAACCAACCCACCCTTCCGGTTTATATTTGGTGTGAATAATGCATCCGTTCTCTTCTCTGTAGTGAGAGACTCCAAGCTGCATCTAAAAGAAGGGATGAAAGGGCAATTGACAGAAGCCTCCACGGCAACCTCCAAAGCTTACTGCATGTACCGTAGAGAAATGGACCCAGAAATTGATCTCATGAGCCCAGGAACAGATCCGGGAAATTCAGAAGAAAAATCAGCAGAGGAAATGACAATGAGTCCTGCTATAATCATCATGCAGCCAATACTGAGATTTCTTCAGTTGCTCTGTGAGAATCATAACAGGGAACTCCAGGTATGCTGTTGAGTGTATTGACATAAAAATAACATAAGAGGAAGATTCATGTGTGCGAGTGGATTTGAACAAAGATAATTTTAGTTGTCTAACAGCCTATATCATATTCCCTAGATCTCACTAAAATGTAAATAAGCAACGAGGAATCAAAATGTGCTTCTTACATAATGCTCTACTGCACTAAATTCACTCTCTGGGCACAGTTTAACTATGCAGTCTATACACTGCTATCTCTCCCCAGCAAGTTGGCTAAGTGTTTTACCGATCTTGGAATGGAAGGCTGAGTCAGCATTTAGCTGCTTTCCTGAGCCTGTTGGGATCAGACTCAGTTCATGAGTAGAGTCTTGACTGCAGTACTGCAGTTTAACCATAACACCACAGGGCCTTTAAATAATGTTAAATAAACCAAATATTTCAATACTCAACAATAGTACGGTATATGAACGTAAGACGTTTCAGTACATTGAGTCAAACCGCTGGCCTATTTGGTCAAGCACTGTGTATGTTGACTAACCATGGTGCTCTGTGCTCTCATGCAAATACATTTGCTATCACCTACGCCCTGATTTAACATAGGGAAATTACTTTGCACCAATAGATCAGGCCAGACTCCATTGTAACTTTCCAAGGCTCATCAAGGTCTCAGACATCCTTGTTGCTGGTGGATTGAAGGAAGAAGCATTTTGTTTGCAGAATAAATCATTGAGATATGGCTTTAAAAATAATTTTCAATGCCAGCCCAAACACTACTCCATTACTGTGGCTACAAATTGGCACTGGTTAGATATGTTTAAGGCTATAATTTTATGAACATTTACTTGATAATAAGATCCACTAGTTTCCAGCTAAGAATACTTAGGCCTTTCAATTGCTGGAATCCCTTGTTTAAGGACTGGAAAAAAACTGCCACAATTAATGATGTTGAGTAGACAAGATGTAGGGACGCATCTGAATTGCATAGTCAAGCGTGTGACTAGGTGTGTCGCCAAGATTCACCTTGTCAGTTCAACAATTAATCACGGCAAGCTATGTAAATCTTATACCACTTGGGGTTGTGCAACATGCATGGAGGAGGGTAAACAGAAGGAGCTATTGGGCATCCTCACTTCCTTCCCTTTACCTTCCTCCATGCATGTTGCAGGGTGACATCACAATTGCGATTGCCACAGAAGGCAGATGAGGCAAAATAGAATAGTTGCCAATGTGTACTTCTATGAATTAAACTAAGAAAATGCTTTCTTTTGAGGCTTTGAGCTTGTGCATGTTACAGGGCACTGAGGTGAGAAACAGTTTTTAAAATATCTCTATTACTTCCCCAGTGGTGTACAGAATGATAGTTGTAACTCTCCTTTGTCAATTCAAACATTGTGCCAGTATGTGCCTGGCCCAAACCATGGTTTGAATGTGTGTTTCTGACCACAGCTTCTGGCTTTGGTTTTCAGTTGTATGCAAACTAGATGTGTCATTCAGACTAAACCAAACTTAAATGGCTAAGGTTTTGACTTATAGCAACCCTTTTCAGTTTTTTTCCAAGCAGAGAATATTCAGAAAAAGTAACTAGCCCAACTGGCTGGCAATACTCACAGGAAGCACAATAGGGGATTGAACTCCTAAACCTCGGTCTCCACAGGCAGACACCTAGGTCACTGCAAAATAGCAGAATCGAGTCCATACGCCTCACATTGTACTTGCATATGTGTTGGATTTCCCCTCTTCATTTCGCAGAACTTTTTAAGAAACCAGAACAACAAAACCAACTACAACCTAGTGTGTGAGACACTTCAGTTCTTGGACTGCATTTGTGGAAGTACAACAGGTGGGCTGGGACTGCTGGGACTCTACATCAACGAGAAGAATGTTGCTCTGGTGAACCAAACACTGGAAAGCCTGACTGAATATTGCCAAGGCCCATGCCACGAGAATCAGGTAGCTGAATCCTCCCATTAAGGATCTTTCAGTGGGTTGGCATAATAACTTATATTTCCCGCGAAAGCTGGCATACCCTCATTAGTTATGTCGCACTGTCAAATGTTCTGTGCTTTGGTTACTTGTCTTGTTGGGAATGCTGTTGAAAGCACGGGTATATAAAGCAAGTGGTGCTTTTATTTTAATTCAAGCAGGCTTTCTCTGAAGTATGTTATCACTTTGGTCTTAGATACGCAATCGAGGTCTCTGATGTCTGCCTTGGGATGTTTCAAGGATTTATAAGGTTGCTGTTTTTCAGCCCATGGAATCTGACTGTATCATTTATTTTCAAAACACATATGGAGGCTGTGGGGCTGCTGAGCACCCTTGCTTCTTTAATCCTTGCCAGTAAAAGAGAACACATGAGGTGTCAACTGTATAGGCTCTCGCTCTATCTCAGAAGTGAAATCTGGATTACAGTTGGATACCCAGTTTTGCAGATGGCAAGTCTAGATTACTGGGTATTTAGTAGGAACTGGCAAGCCACTCCAGTATTCCTGCCAAGAAACCTCCATGGGCATGGAGTCACGAAGAGTCGGTCACGATTGTAATGACACAACACACACACACAGAGGAGAAGAGAGTCTCCCAAGCCAAGGTCCTCTAAAAATTTCATAAATATTAATTGCTAAGCATAGCATCTTTGCCCCTATCCTAAAGTAGAAATATGAATGTGAATATCTGGAAACGCTAGCTATTGCCATAGACAAACACAGTGGCATCCATAACAAGGCCACTATGTGCACTGTACTTAGGGAAGTCATATGTATATAGGGGAATCCAAACTAACATGCAAACAAAGATTATGGTTAGCAGAGTTTATAGGTGGATTCCATACGAGGCAGGAGAAAACTATGATGCCATCTGCATTGAAAGCAATACCAAGAAACAACTGTTTCACTTTGCTTGTTTAATAATTTTTCAGTAGATATCTTGGTATGCTTGTATGATTTTAGTAATAGCTCTGAAAATTCCCCAACGTTTAAAGCATGGAGATTTGGACTGGTATAAAGGTAGTGTGATTTTAAAGTTCCAAAACTTGACCAGATCATTTTAGTAATACAATGCAGTTGATGGCTAGAGCAATAGATACCTTCAAAAGCCCCCAATATTTCCAGTTAAAGTCCTTCCTTCTTGAGTAATGATCAGACTTAACATTTATTTAGTGTTGAGACTATTCAAAGAACTTCATAATTATTACATTAATGTGGAAAATGTGTGGCATTCTACATTGCAGCTGTTGTGGAAAGGAAGGGGCTAAGCAAGGAGTTGGATACACCATATCCACAAACAATTGTTTTTTGGGGCGGGTGATGTCCCTTTACTTGATCTTAAGTTGCCAGTAGTTGTAGTTCACATAACCTCTAGGGAAGAGAGCTTGAAGTAGATATAAATTCACCATTTGCCTTATTTGAATGTGTTTTTGTTCTGTTTTTGTGTTTTCTAGACATGCATTGCTACCCATGAGTCTAATGGCATAGACATTATCATTGCACTGATCCTCAATGACATCAATCCCCTTGGAAAATACCGAATGGACTTGGTGCTTCAGCTGAAGGTACAATGTTTACTTCCATGATCATTGAACAGCTTTAGAAAGCCTTGCTCCATGAACTACTGGGGTTATATAGCAGCTGATGGAACTGGGCTTAAATACTGTAATGCTGGGTGTAACAGCCAGGGCGTGGACAGATATTAGCAAGGAGGCCAGGACCAGTGTGTTCCCAGAAGCCAGATGAGGTTGAGATGGAGAGCGTGGTCAGCCAGTCCAGGTTCAAGATTCACAGAGATGGTAGTCAGCCAGTCCGAGTTCAAGATCCACACAGAAACAGTCCATCAGGGAGGGGGATGCCAAGCAGGAAAACTTGCAGAGCAACAGAGTTCCAGGAAAGTTCAAGGTAACCAGACCAAAGCTTCAAGACTGCAGAAGTCTCTTGTTGCTGACAGGAGGAACAGGGAGTGCAGGCTAATAGCTTTATGCCAGTAACAGGCCCACCAGATGCACTCCCTGATTGCCTCAGTCTGAGTGGGGCCTGACTCTGCAAAGAGGCTCCACGTTTGCAGTCATGTGGCCCTGATCCTGACACATACAGTACTGCCTGGATGAACACTGGTACTGAGGCCTGGCCTTCTGCCTTCAGTGGCACATCAGAGGTTCTCATTGCTGGTCCTCTGGCTCTAATATGTCAAATTGGACCCAAATCCATGTTTATCTGTTAATGAATGCATCTAATACTCAAGAGCTGTAAATTAATGAACACAAAACACCTGAGAATGATGTTTCATAGTTCATCTAACACTATCCTTTTTGTCAAAGGGCTGATTTTAACCTACGAAGCCCTAAACAGTTTGTGTCTGAGCTATCTAAAAGACTGCATGAATCTAAAAGACCCTATGAATCTCCCCAGGCTTTAAGATTATCAGGAGAGGCTTTAAGATTATCAGGGGAGTCCCATGTTCTAGAAACCTCTCCAGTGGGAAGATAGGCTGGCACCATCTTTGGGGGCCTTCCACAAGTAGGCAAAGACCTTTCCTTTCAGGCAGTCTTTCCCTTAATAACTGATGGCCTGAGAGGGGTTTTTAAATGGATTGTTCTGCTCTATTGTTTTAAATGTGCTTTAGCATTGATAACATTTACTTTTTTAAATATAATACTTGTTTGTCTTGTTAAATGTTTGTATACCTACAGTTTTTAGCATTTGGATTTATTTTTTTTAAATGATGTAAACCTCCTTGGGTTTTTTTTTAAGGAGAAAGGTGGGATAAAAACTTTTTTAAAAATCTCAGAATAGAGATACTTTGCAAATGTAGCTGTGAATGAAGAATAATGTGGTGGATATCTGTAAGTAACCAAGTCCCTAAATATGATACAGACTTTGAATTGGTCCTGGTTCGTAAGCTGGTGGGGTTGTTTGGCCTCAGGCTATTCAATATTGTTTAAGTAAATGTGTCATTTGAAGTTCACAGAAGCTGAATTTTCAGGAGCGGATACTTGGTGCACCCTAATGACACCCTTCTTGCACTTCACGAAGTCCTTCCTAATGTTCTATGATCTGCAATGGCACCAGGCAGGGCTTCCCCAACTAGGAATCTCTCCCTTAGGCATTCTTTATTACAGGACCTTTGGTTTGCCTCTGCTTCATGAAAGCTACCATTTGGGCATGTATGTCTGGGCTGGATGGAGTGATTATAGACAGTCCTGCTGCCATACATCCAACTTGAAACACGTTACTACACTGCTGCTATTCATGTCATAAACCAAAACAATGAGAAGAGGCAAACAAACAGTTCACATTTTTATCTTTTCAAATCCTACTGATTTCAGAGTATCCTTGTACCCAGAAGGGTGATATATGAATCTAATAAAACAAAACACATGCAGGTTAATTGATTCCTGAAATAAGTATGAAGTGTGCCTCAAGTTGCTTTTGTATCCTTAGAATAATGCCTCCAAACTTCTGCTGGCTATAATGGAAAGCAGGCATGACAGTGAGAATGCTGAAAGAATCCTTTTCAACATGAGACCAAGAGAGCTGGTAAGTAAATATATGTCTGTTCTTAATATTTATGATAAAAAGGCCACCCTGTGGGAACAGCCTGCCATATGATCTGTTCCCATATGAACTGCCACAGGATGTGACAAAACCATTCATTTCCTCAAGCTGTTCTATGCCAGGATTCAACTACAGGATCTTCAGGAACCTCTTTTGCTATCTGTCCTGTTCTCGTTTCCCGTTTCCCGACTGAAATTGACATGGAGCTTGGGAAGTTATGTTCATGGACTACATTTCCAAACAACTCCATGTTCCCTGTGGGATTCCTGGAACAGTCCCGGAAACTTTCCCCAAGCTCTGAGCTGAGAAGAAAACACACCATTGTCCACAAGACTCAAAGAAGTGAGTCAGTGGTTTGAGTCCATCTGGATGCACTTTTAGGTCGCCTACTCTGTCTTCAGATCTGACTCCCCATCGAAAATTAGTTGCCAGCCAAGACCTGCACTGGGTGCATCACACTGCTCTCATGGACAACTCTACACAAAGCACCAAAATTCTTCACTAAAGTACAATCCTACAAACATTCTTTTAATTTCAGCTTCTTCTTTTTTTGTAGTGCTTCAGTTTTCGCCACTAACTTTCCAAGATAGCCATTATCTTGGCGTTTTTTTCTTCTGACAAAAATCTAACAAGTTCTATATCTAGGTGATGTTTCCGAAGGAAAGAAAGATTACCTAACCTTTACAAATTATTTATATCCCTGGAAGCAAGCAGTTGGATACCCCTATTGATCAGCAACTTTGAAATGAGCTATGATAGTGTCCATGTCTTAGTTCATTGTTTTCCACCCTTTGTTATAATGCACTGTCCTCTCTTTTTTGTTTTACTAAGAGTATATTTCTGTTTTTCTGTGTCTCCCCCCACCCCTTGTGCTTAGATAAAATAAATTATCTGTTCAGTACATGCTGGTCTTTTTATATAGCTTCTTTCCATTTGCAAAATTATTGGTAATGGTGCAACTTGTTTTAATAGATACTTGACACATACTAAAATGTGCTTTTATTATAGGGGGTACATTTGAGGATATTGCACATTACTTGTGTATTGTTTGTTTTTAAGGTGGATGTAATGAAGAATGCATACAATCAGGGTCTTGAGAGCGACCATGAGGAGGAGACTGGTGATGAATTTGTTTTACCGAGAGATGTTGGACATAATATCTATATATTAGCTCATCAGGTATGCTGTTGTTTGCCCTGTCAGTGTTTTAAAATCCTATAAATGTTTATTGAGAAGAAAGTCCTGATGAATTCAGCAGGGCATATTTAAGTGGATACTAGTTTTAATGTGTGTGTGTGTGTGTGTGTGTGTGTGTGTGTGTGTGTGTGTGTGTGTGTGTGTGTGAGAGAGAGAGAGAGAGAGAGAGAGAGAGAGAGAGAGAGAGAGAGAGAGAGCATGTGTGTGTGCTTTTAGAGACAGTGAAAGAGGGAATTAGTGACCTTGTGAAATTGTGCCTGCTACAAACCCAATATTGAATGAAAGGTTGCGGCAACAATAGTTATAAGATAAAAGGGGAAGGAGCCCATCTCACAACAAATGGAATTCCAAATGGAGAAAAACAGTAGAGGTAGTAATGGTGTTAAGTACTTCAGTTGGATACAAACTCAAGAAGATTTTTAAGCAAAATGATTAAGAAGAAGAGTAATACCAAAACAGAGTATATCAGAATGAGATAAGTGGGAAAAATCAATCTGATGTGAAACTTAGGGCCTTTTCACAAGACCCCTAAGATCCGCTGGCCCCTTAAATTCAGACCAAAGATCTTAGGGGTTCCTTGCTCTTCCTTCCTCCCCACCAGAGAAAGAGAGGAAAAAATGCAGCTCACCTGGAGGAGTTTCCCCAGAGCTCCAGTTTCTCTTCCATTTCTCTTTTGTTTGCTTTTTTTCCTCCCACCTCTTCTCTTAAAGGGGTGGGAGGCAAAAAAAACACAAGCAGAAGCCAGGAGAGCCCCGCACTGACCAGATTAAATCCGGACCTGGGGATTTTCACCCACCTCAAGCAGGTACAAGAAAGTGCAGCTGGGTCGCGCTTAGGTGGGCGGGGTCGCACTTAATTTCCTGCAAACTCCGGAGCTGGTGGGAAAACACTTGTAAGGTCCGGAGTTTGCAGCCATTTGCTGCGGAGTTTAGGGGTCGTGTATAAAGGCCCTTAGTGAACCAAAAGAAAACTCCCAAGCCCCCTCTTTTTTCCAACTCGGGCACCAATGCTGCCACCCTTCATCCTCCCTTCTCCCTACAGCAGTTGTTCTGGTGGTCTATAGGTCCTTCCTCCTGACAGTGACACACACAGAGGTTGTCTGCCACTCAGCCCTACAACCAGGCAATTGGCAAAAAAGAGCAATGTCAAGGAGGAGTCACCTGGCCATACTCCAGCCAGGGAAGGGGAAGGGTGAAAATGTGGCAGCTGCAGCCATGTAAAGAAGTTTTGGGGTGGATGGGGAAGTGGTGTTTCAGCTCACAGTTGAATGAGAAATGCCCCTCCAAAAAAAAAAATGGAGAGTGGAGAAAGGCTTTCACACACATGATATATTTTCAAAAATGTTGGTACCCTGTGCTCTAATGCTCCATTAATGATCAGACATGGGGGTGAAAATACTGTATTTGAGCTGTTTTTGAATGTCATTAGAAAATGGCCCTAAGCACATCCGATCTCGCATGATTTTGGAAGCTAAGCAGGTTCGGCCCGGGTTAGTACTTGGATGGGAGACCACCAGGGAATACCAGGTGCTGTAGGTGTCTGGAGTAGGAACTGGCAAACCACTCCAGTATTCCTGCCAAGAAAACTCCATGGACATGGGGTCACAAGGAGTCGGTCACGACTGTAACAACACAACACACAGAAAATGGCTTGGTTGGCTGAATTCCCGGGGCAGCCCCTGGCAGTGACAGAATGCAGGTGATATACCTCCTCTCTCTGCTTGTATAACTGACTTGCAGCATTATTTCAAGCATGAGGCTTACTTTATGTTTAACATAGTTTGTTGTGTTTCTTCATTTGGTATATGGAAAAAGGCCCAATGAACAGTTTGCCCCACTGAAAAGTAATAAATAATGATGATACAGGCCATTGGGGGTGGTTCCAATGTATGATCGAAGCCTTAATTCTTGCAAACCCTGGGGGACATTTTCTATCAAACCCATGTAGTTAGGTAGACTTGCAAATTTCCCCATATCTTTAGTCTTCCTGACTTTAGTAAGTGTCTGAAGTGGTTTCTCTAAATGCATAGGAGTTGAAATTATTAATCAAATATTAGATTTGTTGTTGTTGTTTTGGGCCATCAAGTCACCCCTGCTGCCTTCAACGCATTAAGAGAGTCCTGTCTGCCCATGAATCAACAAAATCTAAACATAGTAATGTTCTGTCTTTAGTAGCTCTGTTCAGGTCTTGGAAACCCAAGCCCGTGGCTTCCTTTAGGAGTCAATCCAGCTCCTGTTTGGTCTTCCACTATCCCTGCTGCCTTCAACTTTTCCTAGCATTAGTCGCTTTTCCAGAGAGTCCTGTCTGCTCACGATATGCCCAAAGTAGGACAACCTCAATTTCAAATATCTAAACATAGTAATAAATAATATTTTGATAAAGTTTGTATTCATTGCCTATCTATCCAACCCATTCTCACCTGCAAGGGCCACTCTGCCAGGTTGACCACAGAGACATGTTGTCTCAGCAAAGGAGCCTAAGCCTAACCCATACGCGCCTGTCCTTCTACTCTGCTGGCCCTCCAAGACTGGGGAGTGGGGGGGGGTCTTCTGAAGTTATGCTCAAATATTAGTCACAATATACAGGACCACGAAGCTGAAACATAAACTGTATCATTTCCAGTCTTATTCTTTCATTAGTGAAAAACTAGGATTTTGAATATTACCTTTTCAATCTGTCTGGTCATGAAAGAAAGTAATATAGCCTGTTTAGTAAGATTTGTTATCGGTGCTTGCCATATTCATTCATTCATTCATTCATTCATTTAACTTATATGCCTCCCACACTACCTGAAGGGCTCTGGGCAGCATACAATAGTTACCTTAATTTAACCTGTCTCCATACTATTGTTTTGCTCTGCCTATCACAATTAAGGTTTTTATAATGACCTGCTGGATAGCTTAGTGATTTAGCCATCTGGCAACATAGAAGTTGTGGAGTTCAATTCCTCCCCTGGTGCCTCCTTGACAGGAAGCTGGACTCTGTAATCCATAGGGTCCCTTCTGGCTCTGCAGTTCTAAGCTGATAATAATGATCATAACAACTGATGATGATCCAGCATGCTGGATACAGCTCTTTAGCCATGTAGCAAAACAAAAACAAAAACAAAAATAAATCCCCGAGTTTCAATGTATGTCTGGGACTGACTTGGCTGCCCAGAACTAAGCTGTGTTGCCTTTGGTGGCTTGTAAGTTCTTGTCACCTGCAATGACTCATACAGTGTTGCCTGGACTTTTTTTTTTTTTTTTTTGCCCCCAGCAGGAGAAATTCCTGGTTTTTAGTTGGGCCCTTACCATGCTTTGCAACATCTGAATTAATTGCAAAAACCCACCAAAACTAGACCCGAGTTCCTCTTTTTGTTTCTGCAGCCTTAAAAGCGGCTGGCTTTTTAGGGGGGCTCCCAGACTCTCGGCTTCTGTGGCTGCTTAAAGGGCAGGAGCTGATTCTGCATTTTGCTGCCGCAACATCCTTTTCCTGCCTTTACTTGTGGTTGATCTTACCAGAAACAGAAGACATTATTGTAAGTCACTGACCTTCCTTATTGAGGTGGATATAAATATGTCAGAAATGGTATGGTAAATAAGGAGGTCACTGCATGCTCCTGGAGGAGGCCTGGGCATCAAACACCAAGGGCACATTTGTAGTTGCTCTCTCACAAGCAAGAAGCTGAGGGTGGCTTCCTTGCTTTGTGTTGTCGTCTTACCCATCTCTTGGCTTGCTATTTTATTGTCCATCTGCTCTTCTCAGCCACTGATTGGTAATTACTCTTTCCGTAAATCACAAGCAACTGACTTCATTTCCCTTCTGAAACGACTGTTCTCAGCTGCAGTACTGCCTGTGTTAGTAGGAAAAGCTGATGGCCAAAGGCAGATTTTAAATAATAGAGCCAGGCCATTTCTGCAAGTTCAACACGTGCAGATAATTTCCACACCACAGTAGAATACTGTTAGGGGCGGGTGAATGGACTGGAAAGGCAGCCAGGGTGGGGCACACAGCTTCACCAGATACTTCCTATGACATCTGTTGTTGCTTTTTAAAAATATATATATGTATACAAAGTGTTCTGCTTATATACTGCCCCATACCACTTTAAGTAGTCTCTGGGCGGTTTACAAATTTAATTACAGTGTGCAGGCTACACATTGCCCCCCCCCCCAGCAAGCTGGGTACTCATTTTACCGACCTCGGAAGGATGGAAGGCTGAGTGAATCTTGAGCCTGCTACCTGGGATTGAACCCCAGGTCGTGAGCACAGTTTTACCTGCAGTACAGGCATTTAACCACTGCGCCACAAGATGAGTAATGTGTGTTATCTCTCAGGCAAAAGCTTGTTGCTGTGATGAAGGGGAGCATGTGTATTTTGGTGGTGCTTTGGGCAAAGATAAGCCCTCTGTACAAAGACACATTCTACTGCCAATGGAATGAGAAATGGCGGGCTTGTGACCCACGGTCAGGAATGATAATTAGCTGTTGCCCCATTACACTGCTTTTTTCTAAATCATCGGTACAGTACTTGTTTCCTCCCACGCCTCTCCACCACATGCAAATGGGAAAACATGAAGTGGACTCTCACAGATGTTAGGGTTGGGGTGAGAAACACTTGGAGGATTTATACAAAGCCTTCCTGAATTAGACCCTGTCTCTGTATCAGAGGCATCCTCATAAGCAGAGCAACAGCCAGACAAAAGTTGTTTGGAACTAGTAAAAGAGTTGATGGGCAGGGAAGCAAGCTCTGATGGTAAAGCTTTCTAGCCCCTGATGGAGAGGGATTAGCCTATGGTGTCAGCAGATGCAGAGTTAATATGGGCTGGTAGGTACTGCAGTCTAAACAATAGCATGGTCCTGTGATGGCCCTAAAGGTAAGGTGTAAGAGGCCCCTGACTGCTTAGAGTTGTGCTTGAAATACATGGATACCCCCTGGGCCATCTTTTGCCTGTATCTTAATGGAGAGTTTTACTTGGAGGAGGAACATTTTAATAATATGATATTAAAAGTGAATCAGCTGCAGCTGCTTATGTAAACTACTCCCCCCCCCCAATGGCTCAGAGGCCTGATTAAATCTTCCACCTGCTCCTGGTATCGAAGCTTTGTATTCACTGTAAGTAAACAACAGTGTGAACAAGTCTCTCTCCAATCCCATGATGAAAGGTTCTCCCTTGGACATTTGAGAAAAGATGCAGTAGCACGTTGAGTAACTCACAATAGGCCCTCCTGCTGCTAGTAGCGTTATTGCCAGAAGGAAAGAAATAAGTCATTTGACGTAGTAGGTTTGTCTTTCTAGACCACATTTAGTAGCAAAATTATTATTGCCACCCCACAAAATGACCTGAACATTTAGTAATATGAGTTCCTCAGAGCAATGAAACAGCAAATGCATGGGTAGACTCATTTTAGTCAATGGTGGCTACTTTGTTTCTGGGTAGAATATCCTCTAATATATGATGGCTACATTTTTTTATGGAAAAAGAGTTTGTATTTTAGATCTCTTTATCAATAAGACAAAAACTTTGTTGAATGATTGTGACCGTACAGTCTTGCTTACCCATAGATCTATATTCCTGAGTTTGGCCAACGTTCATTTGTTGAGGGATTCTCAGCAAGAGTCTTAGCAGCCAGCAAATAGTAGGTAGTTCAGTAGATGATGACCAGAGACCCACCAAGAGACTACGGGTCAACCTTCTGTGCTCCTCTAAAATCTTGTGTCTTTGCCAAATGGTTTAATCCAGACCATTCATGAACATTAGTGATAAGAGGCCATCTTCAGGAATGTTTATCACCACTTTAATGCCTTTCCTGGAGCAAATCCACCCCATTCACACACACCAAGTGATTTAGCTGCACTGAGGTTAACTACAGCTCCCCCTCAACCCGAGATCAGAAAGCCCTTTCCAGCTGTTAACCTTAACTGCAGTTAATGTGGCTGTCAAAACAGCTGGCAAACTCCTTGGCCACAGTTAAAAGTAATAATCTGCTTCAAGGTGGAGATAGCTTTTAGTTGTTTAATCATAGTTCAAAGGGAGTTAAAGTAATAGATCTGCATATGCTAGAAAGAAGTGTGGATCCAACGAGTTATTTTGAAAGTATGCAAGCAGGGTTGAGATATTGAAACACAGTTGGGTAGGAAAGATTCATCAAAAGGAAACTAGTGCAACATTATTATGCTGCTGCCATTCCATCAGTGTGCAGAACGCTTTGCCGAGTATCGTGAAGCAAATTAAAATAAAATAAGGCAAATCTTTGTCCCATGGGCTTCATGGTTCAACACTGGCAGGGGGGAAAGAGGAAAGAGAGAAATTCTTAACAGCCAAATATATGCAAATTCAGTCTTTACATTTATGTGACAATTCTAGAGTTTGTTTCAGTTGGGGTGAGGATGAAAATGGCATTGCTGTCTGCTCCAAGAGATATTCCTCAAAGGAGCACCTATATCAATGTGAATTCATTCACATGCACATGAACGCACAGGGTCAAGTTTAAACTATGGGCTGTTTTTTTTTTTTAATGTATGAAAGAATGTGGGTGTTTCCAAAACCCCCATAGCCTTCTGTGGGCAAGAGAAGTGGATTCTCTGTGTTGAATGTCATCTTCTTATCTGCAGATGTTGTATGCACTATAAATAATGAGAAGCAGGATGACTGAACTTTGGAGACTTCCCACTCTGCATTGCTTAGAAGGCACTCCTGCCAAGTCTCTTAGGAAACAAATGACCAAAACTCTTAATTTCAGAAGAAATAGAATATTACACCCAAGAGAGGCTTGTGTGGGGGCTTTGCTGACCTTGTAGTTTTCTTTCCCTGAACAATATTGTACATCTGTCGATTGCCATGCTAATACACAAAGCAACTATGGACCGGTCCCAAGAACCCTGGTTTCCTGGGCGCACACATCACGGCTTGCCAAAAACTAATGCTTGTCATAAAACTTTTATGCCCTGCATGTTTGTTTTGTAGTTATCATCCTGATGAGATGAGATAATAGTGTCACAGTGAGACCAGCTAATTAAATGTCAGCAGAATCAGAAGCTTTTGCAAGGTGCTTTGCCTTTGGGTTGTGAAAACTGAAACGGGAGGCAAGGACATGCATCACCCACCTTGCGGTTCATTAAAATGGTATCTAACTCTGCTTTGAGTTTGCTCTAAAGATCTGGCGTGGGTGATGTAACAGAAGCTTGACACTAACGAGCCTGAAAAAGATTAAACAAACGCCCGCCCGTAGGTGCTCTTCCTCTGCAAACAGAATGTTTGGCATCCTCTTCCCTCAACATCTTGTTGACTTTTTCCCTGTGGAGTATTATCTTTTATTATTATAACTTTGGCCACAGACAGGCATGAAATCCGACCCTGCATATCTTGTTGACTTTGTTGAGACTCTGGTAGAGCAGAGCAGCCACTCCTGTTCTCATTGAAGCAGCTTTGGCCCTTAAGTTTTTGTTTGGATTAATCATTCGCAAATGCTGGAAAATCATAATTAGCAGTGCTCTGCTGATAATTTCACCAGCATTTGGGAGCATGTCATAAGGACTTGTGTGGGTGAGAAGAGGCAACCAATTCAGTTCAGTGGCTATTCCTCTCTGTGGAAGAACATTACCTCATGATCTGGGAGGCTGAGTCATGGCAACTGGACTTCTTTTCCTGTGAGATTGAAACATTTCTCTACTCATCCAAGCAGCTTCATCAAGCAAATTAATCAAGCAAATCCTTACAGACTTGTATATGAATGCAGCTTTTTGTTCTTAACATCACCCTTGTTACATTTGTACCTTCCCTTCCCACTACAAAGTAGTGCTCATGGCAGCTTATAGTTTCTTCAACAATAAAAGAAAGTAAAACAAATGTAATGATGAAAATATTAAAACCAGATCAAACCAACCCTATCATAAAAGACATTACAATGAGTTAAGTGTATAAACATCACGGAAAGTAGACTTTTTATACCAGTTTGGGGGGAAATGTGTTTCCAGTAACACCATTAACCTGATCCAGATCAGTGAGTGATGGAACCACCTCTTTGACCAGGGCAGGTAAGATGTCTGAATGACCCCTCAGATGTAGGATAAATAAAACATGATACATTTATGAAAACCTGGAAGCCCTTATTAACGTATGGAATTAACACAAAAAATGAGGAATCTGTTATGGGGAATAATTTTGACTGCTGGAATGTAAAAATTTAAAAGAATTAACTTACTTGTGTGTGTGTCACAATTAACTGTGTTGGAAGATGAATTAGAGGGTGGATTTTGAAAAGGATATTGATCCTATAGAATGTATAAATAATGAGACGCTATTGTACTGTTGTCTTAACTTGTCTTGTGAAATAAAGTATAATATTATTAAAAATAAAAATAAAAAAATAAAATAAAAAAAGATGTAGGATATTGACTTGGCTTGCTCAGGAGTTGTCGGATTGCTGATGTCCAACCACTTTGGGGAGCAGTGCTGAATGGAGTGCATTGCATGAAAAGGGACCTTAATTTAGGATTTCACAAGGGTGAATTTGGGATTTAAAGCTGGTCTCAGGAAACGCCTGCCTGTTCATAAGATCAAACTTGACATTTCTAAGAACGTGTTTTATTCTTTCGACCTCTGTTTTAAAAACAGATGCAGTATTTCCTATCTAAGTACTAGATATGTCCTCATGATGGCTTTAGAGGGAAAGAGCAGATTAAAAAGAAATAGATTTTTAGACTATCCACAGTGGTTCAGAAAACCACACTGTATTCTTATTAACAGGATAAGAATGTGCTTCTTTAGTTACATGCTTTCCAAAACCATAGAATATATTCACTGTAACAGTTTTAACTGAGCTATATAAACTGTAAATAGGAGGCAGCAGCCAGCTATGTTGTTCTGGAACTGTCAGATGCATTGTCTTAACTGTGGCTTCCCCCTTCCCCCCTTTATACATTTGTGCAGCCCATTAAGTTGTACAGGATCAAATAAGAGCTAAAGATACAGGTACTCTTTTGTACTGCTGGGTCTTTGTTAGTGGTGGTATAGATACAGCCACCTGTAAGAAAATAGTTCAACTCTCATTTTTCTTTTTTTGGGGGGTGGGGGCTTTTATTATATTATAAATCAAATAGCTGCATCACCCAGAGATTATTAAAAACCAGTAAATGTACTGTTTCATTTTTAGGAATGCCCATCTCAAAGCAGGCTCATCCAAAGTCACCTTATACTGCTGGGCATCTACAGTACATAGTGCAGTTGGAATGACTTGCATTGTAACAAACCAGCCCAACTCCTGAAGATGTGTCATATTACTGGTAACACAGCAGGTTCCACTACCTTCAAGCTGACTCTGTCCAGAAGTGTTCACCCAAAAACAGTGGCATGATTTTGTGTTAAAGGGAAACTACCTGAGAATTTTAAGAAAAAGTTCCATATCTTTGTTTCAGCTGGCCTGGAGAGTTTAGAAATTTTATATTTTAACAGTTGCCATATATTCAGTGTGCTTTCATATTAATAGATGAGAAATAGACTAGAATCCTTAATTAAGGGATTTTGGAGTATGTGTGTGTGTTTATCATATTTAGTTCAAGCAGGCCCTACCTAGATTGATAAGAAATTTGTTGTTGTTGTTGTTCAGTCGTTCAGTCGTGTCCGACTCTTCGTGACCCCATGGACCAGAGCTCGCCAGGCCTTCCTATCCTCCACTGCCTCCCGGAGTTTTGTCAAATTCATTTTGGTTGCATCGATGACACCGTCCAACCATCTCATTCTCTGTCGTCCTCTTTTCCTTTTGCCTTCGATTTCTCCCAGCATCAGGGACTTTTCCAAGGAGTCCTCTCTTCTCATGAGCTGGCCAAAGTACTGGAGCCTCAGCTTCAAAATCTGTCCTTCCAGTGAACATTCGGGGTTGATTTCTTTCAGAATGGATAGGTTTGATCTCTTTGCAGTCCAGGGGACTCTCAAGACTCTTCTCCAGCACCACAGCTCAAAAGCATCAATTCTGCGGCGATCAGACTTCTTTATAGTCCAGCTCTCACTTCCATACATCACTACTGGAAGAACCATAGCTTTGACTATCCCGACCTTAAGAAATTTCTTTACAAAAATCCTAAATCAGCCAGAACTGTAAATTACTGTGTTTTTATGAGAAGCCACTACAGTACCAAACTGTCCCTGCTTTCTCTCTAGCTGGGCTGGAGAAGTGTTATTTTCTATTGATTTGTTTTGGTGTTTTGATTTGCCTTTTTCATGCAGTGTGCAAGTAGACCTAACCAGAAGGTTGAGAACATCATGGACTGACACAAAAGTCACTATTTTGAATGATTACACCTAGAATCCAGCTGGAAGAACTGAGTAATGTTTCTAGTCTCTGATCACTGCCACCCATAACATACATCCTCATGATTTAAGTAAATCTATGTATATGTTTATTATTTACTCTCTCATATTTTTACTTGACTTTCCATCTGGCAGTCCAAATTGTGCCTGACAGCAAAAACAAAACAAAAATAAAAAAAAACATAAAGGAGCAAGAGTTTAATTTCTCTACATTAAGCAACTTTCAGAAGACCTGAATATTTTTATTCCATTATTCTGTAATATTTTACAAACAGGAAACAAACAAAAAAGAGCTGGGAGACAGTGCTAAGGAAAAAAGAAAGGGATTAAGATATGTAATATTACAAATAAGTAAGGACAAAATATTGTATGAGACAAAAAAAGTCTCAGTGAATCCAAGTTAGGTGTTGTCATACCTGGATGCAGTGGAGAATAGAGTGAAGGAGGAAAAGGGAGGAGGAGCTGTTTGTGTTCAACAACAAAAGGGCCTCTACTTTCTCGGACCAATAGTAAAACCTGATGGGCTAGCTTTTGGCCGTTGTTTAATGTCTCTATCATCGTGGTTCGCAGTCCCGCTTGGTACTGGTACAAAGTAATCTTACCGCATGTCCATTGCGTGACGATGGGAGTTTGTCCCGAGCATGCCCCCTGAACTACAATTTAAGCAGGATGAGCGATTCCCCTCCCTGACCTCAGGAATCTGCTCGTCTCGCTTCTCGTTCCGAGACAAGAGCCCGTGAAGTAAGCCTCGTCGCGGAACAAGTGCCGATTGTAGCTCGTTGCCATCTAGTGCAGTGTTTTTCAACCACTGTTCCGCGGCACACTAGTGTGCCGCAAGATGTTGCCTGGTGTGCCGTGGGAAAAATTGAAAAATTACTTTATATATAGTCAATATACGCACAGAGTTAAATTTTTTAACATTTTCTAATGGTGGTGTGCCTCGTGATTTTTTTCATGAAACAAGTGTGCCTTTGCCCAAAAAAGGTTGAAAAACACTGATCTAGTGGCAGGAGTGCGAAGTGATATTCGCCAGTAAATTCCCTATGGAGTTAGCAATGCAGTGCTGAGATTTTAAAAGACAAATGCCTCGAAGTTTGCTCTGTAACACATTGAAGGCAAGGCTTCGGAGAATCGAAACATCGAAAAATGGAAGGTTGGACTGAAAAAAAAAAGAGAATGAAGGCATAGAATTTCACATCTCATCACAGAACGAGGACGTGCAGAAACAGTCATCCCAGTATCATCAATCACACCTGTGGGTACATGGGAACAGGATCATGACTGGTCTCCTTGCTCCTCCCTCTTTGGGGCAGAACTGGCTGATCACATGCAAGCTAAATCTCCACCTGGTACCCTCAAATAATCAGTCTAACAACCACTGTAGCCTCATGTCATTCAGAATTGTTGAAATGAGTTATGACAAAAATGACCCCTGCTTGAGCACGTGCACCATTAATGTTTGCCAGAGAGAGATTAGCTCTTGCAGTTGCTGCAGAGAACATAACTAGCCTAATTAGACCTCTGAATATTTTATTCCAGGCTCCCCGTTGTTCAGTGGTTCATGCCCTGCTATTCTTAATGTTTGTTAACAAATTGTTTGCTGGGCAGTGAGGTGTGAAGTCATAAAGCCTTGCTGGGCCTTGGACATCTGTGTAAAAGAAAGCTGTCTGTTTTGATTGGGACAGCCTTTAGATAAACTGAGTCTCACTTCCACCACTCTGCTTTGCTTTCCTTTTAAAATTACTTTGAATGTGGCCAGTCTTGATGTTTCGATTTTTCGATGTTTCGGGTCAGCATTCTCCAGCCACCTGGCTGTTGCCCAAGCAAAAACAGCTGCATGTTGTCCAAAGAAATATAGATTTGTCTTGCAAAATGCTGTGGAGCAAGAAAGCCCTGTGGGGTCATAAATTGGGCAAGGGTCTCATCTTTTTTGCTAAGCAAGCAAGCAGAAGGTCTCAAGACGGAACCTGCTGATGAATGCTTCGTTTGTGAGCTGTTCTGTGTGGATTAGAGCTCAACATGTCAGAGATGCAGGAGGACACTCTTAATAGGGTAAAGATGGGCTTTGTTTGCTCAGTAGGAAAGCACATGTGATTGTGCAGAAGAATCAATGGGGTCGCCAGTGTCAAACAACAGCCAAACCTAGACCATGGTTCATTCTCAACCCTTGAGGATGAGAGACAGTAACCGTCAGAGAATGGCGAGTATAGGTAAGAGCCAAAACAGATCGATCCAACAACCAAGCTTGGACATGTCACCTCTTTCTGCTATAGCTCCCAGAACCCCACATCCCAGCCATGGGATTCTAAGATATATAGGAAAAAAATAGTAGCTTTTGCAAGCTCAGGGGGTGGGGCGTACAGCTCAGAGCATTTGCTGCTGATGCTGCTACCCTTTCCTAGGCAGTAGCTGCTAGTGTAGACTTCACTCACTCCTGACCTTCACTACCAGGCTGGATGCACAATCAGCAGTAGTAGAAAGAGCGGCCAGGACATCATACAAGGAGGCAAGCAAGCAGCAGCTGTGGGTGGGAACTCCATACCCTTGACAAGAGGACTGGGAGCAGCTGCTAGAATGTGTCCTTGCTCTTTGAGGGTGTGGCCAAAGAGGTGGGGAGGGGAGGGGAGGGGAGGAGTTGCTGCACCTCCAACTGTGGAGACCCCCCCTTTCAATGACACATTGCCTGTGAGAGCCTCCAAATCTAGCACTAGATCACATAATGGAGTTTTTAACCATTGCAGCATCGCAGTGCGTATTTGACATGTCAACGCTTGATGCTATTTTGATAATCATGTGTTTCTGTTGTCCTCTTGGCAGATCAGTGAACATGGCAAAATGAGATTTTTTTTAAAAAAAAGTCCACACTTTATTAACATTTCTGGTCATGTAGTAAGGACAAAGATATTCCCGACTCCTGTCCTGTTCTGCAACATCAGCATATTCTTGTATGTTTCGAGTGGCAATGAGGTGCCATGTTGGCCGGAGCTGTCCAAGGCAAGACAAGGTGTTTTTCCCCCATGTGGAATGGTAGTCTGCAGATGGTGATTTTGTGGCCTGTACGCTGTCTAGCGCTGCCAACAGAAGTGTGCAGATTCTGAGTGTGATCAGGGAAAGTCTAGTCGCGGCAAATTCCTGTTAACTTCTGTGACCGGAATCACCCCCAACCCCTTACAGTTAGCTGTCTATGGGTTCTTATAGTTGAAATCCAAAACATCTGGAGACCAAAGGTTCCTAATTCTTATGCCATGAGATGTTATATCAGTGAAACTGAGAAGCACACAGTTTGTTTTTGCTTGTGATATATGTGTCGATCACACACAGGGATCCACATCTTCCCTCCATCAGGATCAGTGGAAAGTCACTTGGAAGAAATCATTGGACTATCACAGCTGGCTTTAAGAAATCCATATCCATGTGAATTATAGACATGTGAATTAAAGACACATCTCAAATAAATTTTAATGCATTAATTCTCTCTTTAAACAAAACCCTATATATATATTTTGCTATTACAACATACACACGTATGTTGTGAAGATGGGGTGATTTCTGAAAGCATTCTGTCAGGGAATCCAAAATACCTTTATTAGACTAATAAGACTTTTCAAAAACTGGTAAAGGCCATTGTTTGACTCTAGTAGGAGTCTATCAGACTGTGGGGAGAAAGAAAGCAAGTTGGCTTTTGAGATTTTAGTTGCCTACTCTTTTGTTTTTGAAATGTGAACAAGGAGTACATTTTTCCCTTTCTCACCGGCAGGATCTATAAATCAAATAAATCCCCCCCCTCTTTTCTTTCCAGCTGGCACGTCACAATAAAATACTGCAACACATGCTGAAGCCTGGGTCTGATCCAGAAGAAGGAGATGAAGCTTTGAAACACTATGCCAATCACACCGCACAGATTGAGGTAAAAGACTGTTCGTGGAACAGAAATGGTTTAAGAGGCTTTTCTTCCAGTTCTATAACATGCTTTTCATCTGAAGATTAAAACGTTTTAAAATCGTGTTGGATATTTATCATGGGACTTCTTCCATCCTTTCTGATTTTAGAAGTAAATACGCATCAGCATGTCCGTTTGGAGGAGACTTAATTTGGGAGTGTCATCTGGTGCCACCTGGCCAACATGGTGGACTAAGGCTAGCATATAAACAGATCTTAACCAAGATTATAGCTCCAAAACGGAAATACTTACAATCATTGCCTGTTCTCTCAATATCCAATACAAAATGCTCATGTTGACTTTTAAAGTCCTGAATTGATGGGAGACTTGGCAATTATAACAGATGATGTGGTCAAGGAGGTGTCTATACATTAAGATCTTCAAGAAAGGTCTTATCATTAACTGCAGAAATCACTTAAAGAACATGCAGAAGAGGGCTGGTGTGAAAGGCATCCCTTCTCCGAGCTGCAAGCAGTTCCTATTTTTTTCTGCTTTGATGAAGGGTGTGAAGACATTTGTCTGTTAAACTGTTTATTGATTATTTATTTTAGTGGATTTATTTATTTTTTAGTTTAGTTTTAGTTATATTCCTACCAATCTTGGAACACCTCTGTATTTTCAAAAAAAGAAGGAAAGTAGGATTAATAATAAGTTAGGTGACCATCCTATTCATTCTTAGCAGTCCCACCAAATTTCAGTTAAAATTGTGTTAAACATTGTTTCATGATAGTTCCACTCATTAAGACTTTTATTTTGGAAAAAGAAGGGAAGCGATAAAACATTTCTTGCATTTGAATGTTGCCGATCCCTTTGGCTCATTTTCTGTAATGCTCCAGCAGTGCTTGAAGGCAAGCCCTCCCACTGGTGTAAATCTCATAGGGCTTGGAGGCAATGTATTCCTTACAGACCCTGGCCACCCATGGAGCTCTCAAATTGTGAGACCAAATCCACTCCCACTTCCTTACTTGGATATGAAGAATCTTGTAATCTCCTTGAACTTGAATCTAGAAGCTGGCCATCCCTATCGTAACCCAACAAAGTTTAGCCATTGTAAAGAGAAGAGCAGATACAGATAGGATGTGAAAAGTGTGAGGAGTATGGGCTGACATCCCCTCATGAGTCTGACCGGCACTAGATGCAGGATATATGTATTTTATTTTATTTTATTGTAGAGTATTTTTACCCCACCTTTCTCCTTGGAACAAGAGAAAGTATTTCTTGGCACAATCCACCATTGAACTAGGATATGGCCACAAGATCTGGTGATGGCCTCTAACTTAATGCTGTGTTGTTGTTTTTAAAACATATTAAAGTCACAAGTGCTAGCTCGATCAGGGTTATATCACATGTTAAAGCAAATCTCTATTTCCCCCCCTCTTACATTACTTCCTTCAGTCACAGGAATATTTCACAGCGTTCTTCAGATTTCAGACATGCAAACAAAGTCATGTTGTCTCACAGACTGATCAATTACAAAGCAAAAACAATCTGGGTAGTTCACCAAATGTGGGTTGAGACAAGCTGCATTACAATAAACAAACTGTTTCCCCCACTTATGGAAGCTCTGCTTCTAGCTATCTTAAGTGTCTTACTAGAGGCGCTTGGGAGGCATAAGACATGGAAGCTAATAAGTGTTGAATATGTGTTTAAAACCAATAAATCCCCAAGTACCAAATGCAATGGACTAAAAATATTGAATGCTGAAGACCACCATGCTTCTATTGCAAAGCTGAGGAGTCTTGGGCCCCCTAGATAAGCCATTCTCAACTTTTATTTGACCATGGCCATAAACACAATATGAAATAAATACTGTATAAGCAAAATCGGGATTGTATACATTCCATAACAAATCTTGTAAGATGGTGTTTGAAGAATTGCTTGCAGTCTGTGCCCCCTTCAAATCTGCCAGCACTCAGTAGGCCCCTGTAGAGAATGGCTGTTCTGCGTAGCCTGACTAGTCATTGGTTCAAAGAAAATGCTTTGCTCAAGAATTCTTGATCTAATCCAGCAACACCAGTATTTATGGAGTCATGGGAAGTTTGTGACAAACATCAGAGAATACACGGGGCTTTAGTTAGCTTTGTTTTCTAGAAGTGTAGCTTTGAAAGCTCCACTGAAGCAACCAACAAACAGCTCTACACCCTTATGTTGATGGTCAAACATGAAAGCTTTGAATCAGTAAAACAAGAATACAGTATTTTCCAAAGTTATTTTAATTGTTTGGGTTGCATACCAATTTGGGCCACATCTGAAGCCCTTTTTCAAATCTCCCTATATTTTAGGTGTTGGCAAGATAGAAACTGAAATGTCACGGACTTCTTGATTAACATTTTGGATGGCAAATTGCTAAGACTCTTTGCTTGGTTTCTGAATGTTAAATGTAGGGGAAATTTGTTTGCAGGAAGTAAACACATGCATTCAACAAGGAAGGACCTCATCCTGCATATTAATGTATATCCTTTCTCTGCTTCCTCCTTCACTGCAGAGTTGGATTCTAGGGTTCAGATCCAGTCCACATTTTTCAGTTCATGGGTAGACATCGTTGGCATCGCAGGGCCTCAAGTCTCAGCCTGAATGCTAGACAGGAGATAGGAGATTGCCTTCTCCTCCCCCTGAGTGGCAGGAGGCAAAGAGAGCTGCCTGCAATTTTAGACCCCAGCCATGGCCCCCAAGGTAGAGGGAAATTCAGGTGCATTGCAGCATCTTGTGTGGACAGTAGAAAAGGAGGAGTTAAAGTGCAGAACATTTGCAGCAACCCCTCAGATGAAAGAAAACCTCTGAGTTCAAATCATTCTGCCCATTAGGTTCTTCACTTTACAATTGCAACGTTTTGCTTTGCTATGGCAGGATGTGTTGTTTTTTAAATATATATCTCCTTGTTCCTTTCCTCCTCCTGTATGAACATAGAGCAGCAGCAGCTAATAAAGGCTTTTTAAATTTCCTGTGCACCTGAATGAGAAACATATCTTTGCAGATTGTGCGTCACGACAGAACGATGGAGCAAATAGTCTTCCCTGTGCCCAATATCTGTGAGTTCCTCACACATGAATCCAAGTGCCGTGTCTTCAATACAACGGAGAGGGACGAGCAAGGGAGCAAAGTGAATGACTTTTTCCAGCAGGCTGAGGATCTGTATAATGAAATGAAGTGGCAAAAGAAAATCAGAAGTAAGTAGACGTCTCGCAAGTTCAGTAATTTTTCTGCTTGGTATCTGCTGAAGAATAAGTGATTTCTTGCCCTCTGTGAGAAAGTGAGGTTTGTCTCCTCTTTGAAAAAATGCAGACATGCATATCTATAATGCTGTTAGAGTTCTATATGGGTCATGCATTTGGGATACTTTTTCTTACTAAATACTTTTTCTTAATAAATAAATAAATAAATAAATAAATAAATAAATAAATAAATAAATAAATAAATAAAATGAAGCCCAGTTAATAATATCCCTCAGAATTCCAAGGATTTCCATTAGCCCTAAGTGAAAAGTGTCCTTTTGGTTAAAACAAGCTGTGTTTGCAGGCAATGCAGAACTGCTCAAGGGTGGACCAAGAAGTGGCCAACAGTGCAGATTTCACTTGAGCAATGGTCGTAAGCAGGCCACCATCTTGTTATGTTGGCTTGGTCCTAAACAGTCTACCATCTTGTTGTGATGTCCTTGTTTATTGTTTAGGAACAATAATCCTGACCTACTTTCTAGGGTCATTGGAAAGAATGCCGTGACAAAAACAATATGTGAAGCTTTTTAGAAATACTGTTTTTGTTTGTTTGCTTTGGGCATTCTTTTAAAAGTCAGTATGGAAGACAATCAGGGCAATTTCTTGGGCAGTGGCAGATCATCTGCCTGCTGCTTTCTCAGCAATGGCCCCATTGTGGTGAAGGTTTTCCATGTGAGGCCCACAAGAGGAAGTGTATCAAAATAATGTCCAGCTTTCCTACCCCCATCCTACCTTGCCTAAACTTGTTCTGACATGACCTCAACCATAAAATATTTGCCTGTGTGATAACTGTAAATGCATATACCCCAGAGGACCATATAGATGATGGCAGGGTGTGCAGCTGCTGCTGCTCTCAGTGCCCTCCTTTCATTTCTTTAACTCTATTTGGATGTGAAGACCAGGGAAACAGAATAACTAAGGAAGAGAAAATTCATTCCCACTATTTGAGGAGGGGTGACAGGAAGCAGATCTCAGTCCTCCAGATCTCTAGGCCCAGTTCATATTTGTGACATTGGATCCTTACTTCCCATCCCAGTCCTTGGTCAGTTTTGAAAAGTGGACAAGGAAAGGTGGAGCTGTTACTGGTGTCATTTAGCTGTTTTTAATTCCCTTTATTTGTGACCTTCAGTTATTCTGACTCTTTGATTTGTATTTATAGGCAGACTATTAGAGACCACTTCATAGTGGGGTGGCTAAATTTATATATATATAAATATATATAATTACAGACTAGTGTGTGTGCACCAAAATGCACTTCCTGTCTCTGGAGTTGTAACACAGTGGCTAAACAATTGTACTGCAGCCAAAACTGTGCTCATGATCTGGGTTCAATCCGAAACAACTGACTCAAAATTCATTCAGCCTTTGATCCTTCTGAGGCCAGAAATTGAGTACCAAGCTTGCTGGGGGCAGGTGCAATGTGTAGCTTTCATAATTAAATTGTAAACCACCCAGACTCTTTTGGTCAAATTAAAAGAACCATAAATTGAAGACTGTTCTAATCTAGAAACTACATACTCTGGCTGAGTAGAGGACATGTTGGAATTTCTTTTGTTCCCCTGAAAATGGTGCATTTTGGTCAACACGGTTCCTGCTGCCTTGCCCTCATGTTATTTTACCTTCTTTCCTAGATAATCCGGCTCTATTCTGGTTTTCTCGACATATTTCTCTCTGGGGAAGTATATCTTTCAATTTGGCCGTTTTCATCAATCTGGCAGTAGCACTTTTCTATCCCTTTGGAGATGATGGAGATGAAGGTAAATGGTTTCACTTCTAAACCCTCAACAGGATAAATCTGTTGATTAGGATCCATCAAATAGAATAAAACAGCACAAATCTGTTACCTACATAATCTGTGGTTGGGGAAAACCTTTCAAACATGTATCATTTCTCTCTCAATCTCAATCTCAATCTCAATCTCAATCTCAATCTCAATCTCTCTCTCTCTCTCTCTCTCTCTCTCTCTCTGTCTGTCTGTCTGTCTGTCTCTCTCTCTCTGTGTGTGTGTGTGTGTGTGTTTGTTCCTGAATCTTTGGACAGGAAACTATAGACTATGAGTGTCAAACAAAGGGTCCAACCCCATCTGCCTGTCAGGCAATGTGACCTCTATGCCAAAGAAAAGATTTTGAAAGAAGACGGGATATTATGATATGCTTCTTCTTCCGTGAATATCATATGGATGGACAGATGGCTATTGCCATCATGTGCATGGAAACAACCATCTTTTCCCCTCCTCCTCTACCCAATTCAAAGAAGACACTTCAATCCCATCCCATTCTCTAAAGGGCTTTTGCAGTCCTGTTTGAAACTATAGGAAGGTGCTTCTGAGTATTCCAAAAGGGTAGAAACTATTTTAAAGGGTAGGGATGTCTGCATTCCTTGAACCAGCTAATAAAGTGCAAAATAAATAAATAACCAAACAAACTTAAAAATAAAAATAAAAAGATGAAACGACTTCCAGTTTTTTGTGTTTCAGTAGGAACGTAAATGAGACAAAACAAAGGCTGCAGATCCAACTCGTATTTAAGCATCATTCATTCATTCATTGGATATATATGCTGCTCCTTGTACCCTATAGGCTATTCTAGGCAGTGTACAACATTATAAAGAAGAAATTACATACATATTAATAAATTCAAGAATTAAGAATTAAGAAGAAATTCAAGAATTAAGAATTAAGCATATTAAAACATTTAAGCATCATTTAAATTGATTTAGATTTTATCATTCTGACTGTGTAAAAGGGAAATAAATTTATAGGGGTTGCAAAGTGAATTTTTTCCCAACTGGCCAGCATTTTTGTAAATAAATTATTTATTTTCAAGTACCTCACTTCTAAAATCAATGCAGTTCAGTGTGGTTTTGTGGATGGAAACATTCTGTCATTTTAATTTGTGCCTAGGTGGATTTTGAGTGGCAGAGATACTGCCATGTTTCCTTTTAAGTTTTTTTAGACATCTTTCTTAAAATCTTTATCACTTCTTTAAGTTGTATGGCATCAGAACCACCTACCCCATTCTCTTCATTTGGCTGATGAAGGAGCTGGTGGAGCAGCAGGAGACAAGCGGGCTCAGAGTATGTGCAGAGCAAGCATGCCGGGACACAGCGGGTGAGCCATAAGCCAAAAGCATTGCCCTGCAAAGGAGCCAAAAGCCTCCCCTCACTCCAATTCTCATTTTCCCATCATTAATTGACTGGGATCACCTTTCGCTTGTAGTTTCTAGTAACTATTGTGATACCAGGTTGCACCTCTGAGACCATTGCTTTATACATGTATCACTTATTTTTAGAAAATTAAATAAATAAAACAGAAAGGCAATTAGTTGATTTCAGCAGCATTGGTGCCAAAACCAGATTAAATCACCAGAAACAAATCAATGTTCATGCAGCGCTTGTCAATGTGGTCACTGGTTTAAATACTAGCTGACCTGATCTTGATTTCCCAAAAAATCTGAAGAGAAATAGATTCCAATGGCCAGTGTGACCATAGCCATAATATGTTTGTAACAGTCTATGTAAAAATGCCATGGACTGAAACAGACAGGCTACTCCATCCCTAGTGTGAACCCCATAGCCTACTGTCCCTTGATGCTGTTAGTTTTCTCTTTCATTTTTCTGAACTCAGAAAGTCCTGTGCCTCTAACATGTGCAGACATGCCTGTTAAGATGCTCACACCCCCCAAGGCATCTGATTTGCTCTTGTCATGTGCTCATTTTGGTCCGCTCACTCAGCGTCTTGCAGCTGAAGAGCTGTTTGGCTCATGTGCTGTCGGGATTGCAGAAGTACATTAAAAGATAGAATTCTTGCAATGATTAGGTCGACCTCAGAACTTAAAACACTTGAATGTCTCCTGAGACTCAGAGTAGGGGTGGGAGAGAGAGAGAGAGAGAGAGCAGCCATGGCCGTTTTGACTTGGCAACAGTTTTCTTCACAGACAGAGGGGGGGAAAGGGCCCATGTCATGACCATTCTGAACAGCGTTAACCATACCCATATCAAGTGTGTTCACAAAGTCCTAATTACTTTAAAATAGAGCTTGAAATGTTGGACGGAATACAGAACAGAAGATTGTACCATTTTTGAAGCAGGAAGCTTTTTCATTAGAAGTGCTTAGATTAACCAGACAAGCGTGCGGAAGAATGTTAATGCTGATAAACTGCAAGATGGGGGGATCCAAAAGAAAGAAAGAAAGAAAGAAAGAAAGAAAGAAAGAAAGAAAGAAAGAAAGAAAGAAAGAAAGAAAGAATATTCATCCTATTTAGATGTGCAAAATGTTCAAGCAGTTTCAGACTTGAACTGTTGTGGGCAGAAGGTGAGGGATTGCCTGTGTGAATTAAGAAAAGCTTTTGCATATAAAACAAATGCAAAATAGATGAAGAAGATCTTGAACCTTCAATCTGATGTGACAAATTTCCTCTCTCAATTGGGTTTATTTATTCTTGCGTTACAGAGAGGCGTTTGGATCACTCTTCCCTTATTGCAGAGTGAAGTGGTACAATCGGGGGAGACTCCTCACTTGTTTCTTTTGCCTATATTAAACTGGCCTGGAGACTTGCTGAATTGTTTAGCTAGTTTTTTTTTTTTTAAAAAAACAGTACCTTGTTCTGTTATGCTTATATTCTTCATGCGTTTAGGATACTCAGGAGGAGGGCAGCATCGTGAGGGAGAAATGCCACTGGTTATTCAACTGCTTTGTTGATTATGCAGGCTCTGTGACCTGGAAAGACCCCCCACTCCCACCATCATGTGGGCTGAAACATAGGTCACTCTCCAAGCCTCACCCGCTTTAATCATCTGCCAAGCCAGTCTGCCAATCAGAGTGTTGGTGATCCCTGAGGGGGGTGGGGGGTGGAAGAGCATTAATGAGAAGCACATGTTCCTCTTTGCAGTTGGACTCATTCCACTAATGGTGATTCACATGAATGATCAGGTGAAAGTCACTCCTAGTAACTAACTGGACTGATGATGAACCCGTGACCTAGAGGTGGAAGGTTTTTTTTATATTCCTTTAACAATCCTTTTACTAATCCTGTTAATGTTTAAATGGAGCATGTTTAAAAGCAGCTTTTGCTACTTGGTGGTTTTTACCGATAAGGAAAAGCATTCTTCCTTCTGAGTGATGATAAGACAGAGATGTACCAACTTCCTGGACTCTTAACTTCAGCCCAAGTCTGCAATACGGAGATAAAAACAATGGCTTACATTACAGGAGTGTTGTTACCAGTTAGTAAGGTAAAACATGTCAATAGCCCAAGCATTTGTAGTGTACCAGATAAGCGGAGGGGAGCAGATACTGGACATTGCTCTTTCCACAATACAGTTGCTCAATGCATTTCACAGAAAACAAATGTAATGGCTACAAATACAATCAATCAGGCCAAGACCCAGTGGATTACTTCCATGTCAAACAGTGAAATCCATATACAATGCCTGTGGAATTGGAGTTTTCTTCCCCTCCTCTTCGTACTGTGGCCCTCTGCGATGCCAAAAAATGGCCTCAGCAAGTTTTCTAAATAAATAAATAAATAAGAGATTTCTAGATTGCATGTCTGAAGGGGGCTGCAAGGGGTGTCCCTGACTTTGACAGAAGAAACAGGATTGGATCCTGGCCCAAATTCCTTAACTGTTTGTTGTAGTAGTTCAATAACAATTCTTTAAAGCATATCAAAGGTTGAAATAAGTGGAACATGTATCAGTCTGTAAATAATGTCTAGTATTAACAGGAATAATACCTGCCACTGTCATAATTGTTATCAGAAGGATTCCTTCAGGTCGCCAGGGTTTGCATCCAGGTGTTGTTGTTGTTCTAAAAAAAAAAATCTATGGTATGGAAAGAGACTTGAGAGATGAGAAACTGCAATGGAAAATTGATGGGCAGGAGAATGTTTAAGCACCATCCCTCCAGCACTGCTTCTCCATGGGATATTCCTCTTTTTTTGGGGGGTAGCTTTTCACTGACAGAAGGCATCAGCAGGGCTTTGCTACTTGCACTGAATGTTAACATATCCCAGTATCTAGATTCTGAGTTGGCTTCCAAAGGGAGTCAGACAAAAATGTGGAATATATCTCAGTGGCTGTTAGCTATCAAAGCTAAGTGGGATTGCTGAGTCAGGTGGTGTTCTAATGCTGAACATCAGATAGTGGGACCACACCCTCCTCATATGCCTCCCAGAAAAGGCTGGCTGACCAGGTCTGCTGGATTATATGGGCTGATCCTGGTTAATGGTTTCCTCAGAATTTGGAAACGTTGCTTTTTTGGACCAAAGCTCCATAAATCCATGGTCATTGGGCCATCTTAGCTGGGAGTTGTCCCAAAGAGAACCTTTTTGAAGCACTGCTTTTCCTTATATTTTTAACATAATGCAAGCCCTGAAAGAGAGACAAGTGGCTAGAGGTTTTCTGCTTTTCCACACTCCCTGCTTGACCCAACTAAAAAGACTCTCTCCTGTTGCCGTGGTTCCTCTTTTTCTCAGTGATGACAGAGTTAGCCTTCTAAACACAGCAGTCTGCAAATAAGGCTTGAGAAAACTGATAGGAGAAGTCTTAGCAGGGGTGTGGGAAGGAAGTGGGAAATAAAATCTTAAAGACTATACTTCCTTCTTGACATGAGGTCAAAGTGAACTATAAAAATGGAGCACTCACAACTAGCTTTCCTCAGACTGATGAAGCTGTTTGGGTAAGCAGGAAAAAATTCAGTTTCTCAAGAAAAGAAGTCCAGTTGCCATACAAAAGCAAGAACAGACTATGATACCTTCATAGGGTGCTAGAAAAATTTTAAAAAGTTGATTTAAAAAGTTGCTGAGCTTTCGGGACCTAGCTCCCTTTTTCAAAGCAGGTTTAAAAGTCCGGGCATGGCAAGGGATTTATTTTGCCAGGAGAGAGTTCTTAAAAGTTCCCTTGGCAAGATGGATGCCAGGCTTCTTCTTGGAAGGCATGAAGCCACATGGTCCATTGGGGCTGGACTTCATAGGACAGTTCAAGTATGGCTTGAGCACCTCCCTCTGCTTACATCCATCATCTCTCTATTGGCTCTTCGAGGCATAGTTGTCTCACTTATCATTGGCCATTTGGCAGTCAGTGCTTGTTAATATAACATGACCTGTGCAGCGCACGTGCTGTAAAACTCAAGCCTGTTTAAACCATCATGTGTCCCATGCTGGGCAAATTTACAGTAACTGTAGAAGAGCGTGCTAAGCAGAGAACAAAGTGCTGAATGCTTTCAGACTTTTTTTTTCTGCTTTAATTTTTCCGTGCAGTTCTGTTTTCACATGGTTATTTTGCCATGTAAACAAGTCCAGGACCACGGTATTACCATGTAGCCCCAATACAAAATTAACTAGGAACACTGCTGAACACAGTGGAATTTATTGAGGACAGTGTGACTTGCTGGTCAAAATTCTGTTGTGTAACTTTTACTAGTGAATAGTTAAGCAATCTCCATAGCAACCATGTTTCCCCGAAAACAAGACACTGTCTTATATTTATTTTTTCTCAAGAAGACACACTAGAGCTTATTTTCAGGGGTTGTCTTACTTTTATTAAGTATAATATGCTTGAATGTCAGCCCTGCACACAACCATAGCCACGCACATCACTAGGTCTTATTATCAGGGTAGGGCTTATATTTAATAAATGCATAGAAATCCTGCTAGGGCTTATTTTTGGGGAGGTCTTATTTTCAGGGAAACAGGGTATTATCTATTGCATACTGTGTCAAATGACTCACATGCAACATATAACACCCATGGACATTTCTTAACCTAAGACACTTTGCCACAAAGTTACATTTTTGCACAACAGCACATCAGACCTTCAGCCACTGAATGAAATATACTAGCAAGTAAACATGCATAAGTTGCACTGCTTTTTATCTGTTTGCAGGGCTGCAACACAGGAGATGAAAGAAATACCCCACTGTGTTCACAGTACTCTTATAGCAGCATTCTGTACAAAAAGCAGCAAGTGAATATTTTCTTTACATAGGCAAAATAGGCAGTTCCTTGAAAGCATGTTTTTAAAAGGCAGACAACACAGGATTTATCTACTCATTTTGTTGCTATCTTATTTACTTTGTTAACAACAACATTATAGGTATTCATCTGAATGATTTAGGGCAGTGAAAAAAACCTAACAATTGGTGTACATGAGAGAACAATGCATTTTAGGTTTAGTGAGCATTTATAATTATAATCATGTAAATACAGTTGTTTGCACACTCTTTTACTCTGTTGAGTTTGGCATCCTCACTACAAATTTTCAAGAAACAACTGAAAAAATGGTTTTACAGATTGGCCTTCCCTGACTTTTCAAATGCCTAACAAATGACGCTACTCTTCTTTTTATCACCTCACTGTGATTTTCCTTTCTTATTTTGATTAGCTGCTGTTTTATATACTTTACGTTTAATTAGTACATCATTTTATTGGTTTATCAGGTTTCATTTTGTTTATCTTATGTAGGATGTTCTTCTTGGTTTATTTAAAATGGCAGCATATAATTGTGTAATTGTATTTTATATTGTAAACCGCCCAGAGTAACTCTTGGGCTAGATAATTGCAGTATAAAAGTCAAACAAACAAAAAAAAATACCTTCCTCTTCAGGCAAGCTCTCCCTGAATGATGGACTACCTATTATGTGACTTTTTAGATGAATTACCATGCATGATTGCAGTGACTGATCTCATAAGGACACCTGTGTTTTTCATGTTGGTTTCCAACCCTCATAATGGAATTTTTCTTTTTCTTTTCTTTTAACTGTTTGCATGCTCCTTTTAGCTTTAATGTTGCCTTTTAATTGTTGTAAGATGCCTCTTCTAATTCCCTGTTCTTAAACTTGAATATGTCTTAAATGCTCTGGGCTGTATGTTGCCCCCCATTATTGTAAGCCACCTTGGGTCCTTTTCCAAGGAGAAAGGTGGGATAAAATTATTCTAAATAAATACAGTACATGAGTTTAAGAAGAATATTGATCTGAACACAGCATTGGTCTTGTACCAGTAGCATAGCTCTTATATGGTAAAGGAATAACCACTTCCCCCCTCTCTTTCTAGGCACTCTTTCTCCATTATTTTCTGTTCTTCTCTGGATAGCTGTGGGCATCTGTACCTCTCTCCTGGTTTTCTTCCCTAAGCCTGTGGGTATTCGGCCATTTCTTGTGTCTGTGATGCTTCGATCCATATACACAATTGGCCTCGGACCTACTTTGATCCTTCTTGGTGCTGCTAATGTAAGTATGGAAAAGTATTTCCTCCATTTAGTCCAGGCCGCAGACACATGTTCCCTGCTTAATATACAACCCACACTTGCTAATTTCATGTAGCCCCTTTTTTCACAATTTCTCCACAAGCAGTGTGTGTTGTGTCATTACAGTCGTGACTGACTCTTTGTGACACCATGTTCATGGAGTTTTCTTGGCAGGAATATTGGAGTGGTTTGCCAGTTCCTAATCCAGGCGCCTACAGCACCTGGTATTCCCTGGTGGTCTCCCATCCAAGTACTAGCCAGGGCCGACCCTGCTTAGCTTCCTAAATCAAGCAAGATTGGATGTGCTTAGGGCATCTAGGCTCCGCAAGCAGTAACTGCTGCTTAATAGCCATAAACTCTGGCTTGACCATAAGCCTGCTGCATTCTTCTGTCAGGAATACCAACCATTATTAATCCAGTCATAGTTGCTCACAGGCCTTCCACTTGGGATCTGATTCCTTTAAAACTATGGTGTCTTTGTTGGCCATGCTGGTAACACAGTACACATCCTAAAGGAGCTGCACTGTGGTTCTCAAAAGGTCTGTTGGTACCTCTTCAAGCCTTGGTAATATTTCAGCCCCTGGGAAGTGAACAAGGGCATCTGAACCCAGAAGAGGGAGAAGGGGAGGCGTGGTCACGGGGGTGGGGTGGGGGTGACATTTAAGACAAGACTGGGAAACTGAAGCTGCCCTAAAACTCAGACCAGAGCTGACACAATACAGACTTCACGTGCTTAAAATCCAAGTTGGTCCACAGTGGAATATCAACTTTGCACACAGATGGTTCCATGCCGGTTTTTCACAACTTCTATTAAAAGGATCAGCTAGTTAAATGGTGTTGGAAGAAATCTCTGTCTGCCGACCAGAGCAGAGAGCAGAAAAAGCTAGTTGGATTAAGAACCTGGCCTCATACTGGGCAGCTTCTTAACACACACACACACACACACACACACACACACACACACACACACACACACACACACACACACACACACACACAGATCAGCAATGGAAATGTCATCAATTTCTTGACATCAGGAAATGATGTCATCTTCTTACTAGCAATCATCCACCCTGCAGCTGGCACAGCTGGAATTGCAAGCCAAAGTTCTCTGAGCAGAGTGCTAATTTGAAGCAGGCAAGCAATCCCCCTTGCATCTGTTATTTCCAGTGCTTGTTCGATATAGCAGTTGGTTAGGACCATTTGTGTGCTTGCATGTTAGATAATGATATGATAATCTTTCGAAGTGATAAGTGATCCTTATCATCAGCAAGTTTACAGTACAACACTTCTGGAAATGGAAGGATTAACAGGCTGCACGCCATTGCCCAGAGGACACCCGAGTATTCTTGCCATGCTTTCCCACTCTTTGGGAAGGCTTCTTCTATCCCCCCCACCCCCTAAATTATGTGCATGCAATATATGCCCCCCACCATGTGGACCGGAGAAAATCTAGCAAATGGCTGAAATAATGCTATCAAAGCAGATCACTTCTAGTGAAAAAAAAAATTAGCCTTATTATCGTAACATTGTTATTTGTTTTTAATTTGATCTATATTTACAATATGTGCATAATTTTAAAATTGTGTAATACTCTGATACAAATAAAGAAATAAATAGTGTTCTTCATTGTTTGATGAGATGATACAGAGGTTTGAAAAATAATAACATTTGGATCTGTGTTGCTTCTTGCACAGCTTTGTAACAAGATTGTCTTTTTGGTGAGCTTTGTTGGGAATCGTGGCACGTTCACCCGTGGATACAGGGCAGTCATCATGGACATGGCATTTCTCTACCACGTTGCTTATGTCCTTGTCTGCATGCTGGGCCTCTGTGTGCATGAATTCTTTTACAGCTTCTTGGTGAGTATTCCTCTGGAAAGGGGTAGACACTGTTAAAATGTGATCTGCAGTATATGTGATGATGATTATTTTCTGAAAGCCTAACAAACCTGTAGCTTGTCAGTGCACACGGCCTAAAATCATTAGGAGCAATTTCCCCCGAAAGGCAGCGATCGTGACCAGTAAAACATTTTCTCCATTATATGCATTTGCACATTAATTTGACATGCACTCCCAGTATACATAAGGCGTCTGCATAGCTCCTTTTTGATGGTACCCTCATGCAATCATGGCAATAGGGATGGACGTACATTAATCAGAAAAGGAAGACTTGTAAGAGATGGGTGGCTGTGGATGACAGGACCATCGTTTCTCTTGTTGTTTATCCTGTGCCCTCCACCTGTCCTCACCTGTTAGAAGACCACGTTGGGGCATCTGAATTGTGGCAAGTTCCTAACAGTGTCTTGGATCCCTATAACTGGTCTTCTGCCTCAGTTGCAGTGGAGAATGCTATGCAATCACCTGCCAGATCAATTCCCTTCTGGACCTACCATGGGGACAGGACACTGTTTGGATTATTTGCTTAAGCAAGAAAATATCATAGGTCACTACCAGGTAACCGCTACAGAGCAATCGTATCTAGTAGCAAGGTTTATGCTTTCCGACTGCTCCCGTTACAATCCTTGGGATCAGATTGTAACTATGGCAGATCATGCTGCTGCTTTGGTTGCCATGACTGACGCATCCTCTTTGTGCTTTCTCTGCATTTCAATTATCAGTGACGGTTAAGTCTAAATATCCCCTAGCTCTTACGTGATTAAAACTCTTGCTCATTGTTTTTCCAGGGTGTTCCCTAGATTGCGCCCTCTTTAAAGGTCTTACTCTTTCCAGTGGTTTTTTTTTTTTGATATGCTCATTTGCAGTCAGGAGGTGTTCCAGAATCTTCCGTCAAGCAACAAACCACTTGAGAACCACCACCCCTTTAAAGTTTCAGATGTTAGTATGCTGTACTGCAAACTGGCATTCAGTAACAGTGAGGGTTTGTTACATATTGCTTTAAATAAAATGAAAAATGGGATGATCAGGATTCCGACATGCTCTGTGCATGCAAAAGAAGGTCTCAGGAGCTGTTACCCATCTGTCATTTGATGCCAAAAATCTCCAGGCACACATTTGTACACAGAAGTAGGGTTTCAGCCTATGTATTGGAGGAAGTAGAGTGTAATCTACAAAAGCCCACTCTGACATACAGTATACTTGTTGGTCTTAAACATCCCACAATACTTCATGATTTAATTCATGCTGAAACAGACTAACACACCTGTCTGTGAAGATTCTCAGTCATCCACGTGAAGTTATCCAGAGGTTGAGTCACGACAGCTGGACTTCTTGTGAGATTGATATGTTTCATTACTCATCCAGGTAGGTTCATCAGAGTGGACAAAGCTACTTGGATGAGAAGTGAAAGGCATCCATCTCACAAGAAAAGAAGTCAGTTGCCATAACTCAACTTCTGGATATCTACCTCTTGGAGGACTGCTACACCAGAAAGCCCATGAAGAAAGCCATTATGCTGACCTCTTTGTTTGTGTTTTATTTTCTCCCAGTTGTTTGACTTGGTATACAGAGAGGAAACTCTACTGAATGTCATTAAAAGTGTTACACGGAATGGGCGCTCCATTATCCTGACAGCTGTCCTAGCTCTCATCCTTGTTTATCTCTTCTCCATTGTTGGGTTCTTGTTCTTGAAAGATGATTTCATTATGGAGGTAGAAAGACTGAAAAACAGAACACCTATTGCAGGTATTGATCTTACCACCAAAATATACCCCTCCCCTTTCTGCTGTGGTATGTTAGGCAACCCTAATTAGAGCTGTCATTCCTCCTGGGGCAATAGAATGCAGGGTAGTTAAAGGAGTGTTATTTGCATAATATCATTTTCACCAACTTTGTTCCTTCGGCCCTTTATTTGCAGCCCAGGTACCTAATGTAGTTAATAATTTGTCATGCACGGGGCAAAATAGGTGTTTGATAAAATAAAGCTGATAGATTTGTCATTTACTCACTTTGGAAATGTTAAATTAGTGTTTTACTTGACTCCATACATATTTACAAATGAGCATCAAACAGTGTTTTCATCCTTGAAAACTCTTAAGCATTCTAGATTCAAAAGGACGACACATCAGTTCAGGGTCCTCCTTGTCAGCCTTTGTGAATAATTTAATGGTTTCTAAAATTGATGGTATTTTCATATCTGACAGTTGTTTTTAAGCTTTGAATATATTTCATCCTAACTAGATGGAGTTCTGTTTGATGTCAGTTCTTTAATTTAGGCAGAAGCAGCGGCAAAATATCTGTGATATACTGTAAATGTAAAGCCGTGATATCTTCATTACCATGATTGCTTTAGGCTTTTCTTTTAGTAGTATTCTGATGCATTTGTTTCTTTGTATCGAGACTAAATGAGTGATTTGGAGACTTGCATGTGTCTTCAGTCACAGAACAAATAATTGAACTGGGCTTAACATTCAGTTAATTTCCTATATTAGAATGTTGGGATTCAAAGCTAATAGTTTTAAGAAGCCAAGCATTGTTTGGGGAGTTCACAGTACGATTATTGGGTTTTGGTTTCTTTGTTTTTGTCATATCAAACATGATGTAATTCATTATTATTAAGTAAATAAAAATGGAGATTAACCGCAAGCCTAACAAATTAATTGAAATAGCAGAGGGAAGTGGTCTTACAGAATTTTTGCAAAGCATTAAATTTTGGTATTTTTTCAACCCCTGTTTGGTTTTAAAAGGAGCAATTGGCATCATGGATCTGTCCAAATCTTTGATGTATTGTGTACCTTGTAATCATGCTTCACCAACATGTTTTTTGTTTCATCAGACAGTGGCACATTCCCCACTACTAGCTTAACAACAATGGGGACGTGCTCAACAGAGAATTGCACTACCACAATGCCAGCTGTACAATCAGGTTAGTTGAATGTCTACAATTTGCCTTCTGTTTCCACCAAGCAGCCAAAGCAAAGCAAAGCAAAGTGTTCTGCTTATATACCGCTCCATACCACTTCAAGTAGTCTCTGGGCTGTTTTACAATTTTAGAGATAAACATATGACACAAGAATTCGTGGCTGCTATTCCTTATCTAGTGTAGTGTCTAGTGCAGTGTTGGCAAACCTGACATTGCCCCTTCACAGCCACCTGTATTCAGGTTAAATGGCTGTATTGGCACTTGGTCTCTAAAAGGTTCGCCATCACTGGTCTAGTGTCACAACATATGGATGTGAAATAACTGCACTGAGATGTTCTCTCCTTGCACAATTTTATTGATTCCTGCATCCAGCATTTTTGTCTGTTAGTTATTACTGAGGAGTAGTAGGTGAGCATCATCTTTGCAATGTCTAGTTCTATCAGTAGATTTGTAGACAAATCCTGTGCCCTGTGTGTATTGCATCCACAGATGAAGAGGATGATGAAGATGGGATTGAGAGGACATGTGACACTCTACTAATGTGTATTGTGACTGTACTGAATCAAGGCCTGAGGAATGGTGGCGGAGTTGGAGATGTGCTCCGAAAACCTTCCAAAGATGTAAGCATTTCATTTTATCGTATATGGTTTGGCAGTTTTCTGTCTCTATGTGATTGTCTGTTTTGTCATGGCAACTCTTAGGACTGAGCTCTTAGGACTGCGTGTAAGTCATCTGTGCATCTATCCTCCTCACACAGTAAATAGGAGGGTTCTTCTTCTAATGAATGGATATGAGTAGTGTTGTGGGTTATACTGCTGAGTCTGAGCTTGCCGATTGAAAGATTGGCCATTCGAATCTGTGCAATGGGGTGAACTCCCATTGCTTGTCCTGGCTCTTGTTCGCCTAGCAGTTAGAAAGCATGTAAAATGTCAGTAGATAAATAGGTACCACTCGAGTGGGAAGTTAACAGCATTCCATGTGCTTGTGTGTTTAGTCAATCAATCAATCAGCCTTTATTGGCATACAAAAAGAGTAAACATCACAGTTTCAGTGCAGATTTAAAAAGTAATTACAAAACAAACACAAATTTAAAAATAATTGAATTACAAAAAGTAACAGCTCAGTTTATCTCTGCCTGCGGGTCCTGACCAAATGGGCTAAAAAGGTTGCCACATTTTCTATCACAATAGACTCTCTTGAAGACAGAGGAAACCTCAAATGTCAGTGTCTGAACAAAGCCTCTTATTCAGAAGGAGAGGATCAAGGAGTTTTTTACGAAAATGATCATAAAATGGACAGTACAGAACCACATGGGAGAGTGATTCCACAGCACCCAGTGCACAGGAGCAACGCCTGTCGTTGTATGGAATTCCATTGAATCTCCCATACAATACTGCAGTTGGAATGGCATTGCATCTAGCAATCTTAATCTTTAATCTTAGTGTTTAGTCATGCCAGCCACATGACCATGGAAGTATGTCTATGGACAAATGTTGGCTCTTTGGCTTATAAACAGAGATGAGCACCGCCCTCTTGAGTTGGAAACGACTTAATTGTTTGGGGGGAAGCTTTACTATTTACCTTCTTCTAATGCAAATGAAGGCATGAGGTGAGGCAGTGAAATCTCTTGTCTCTCTCATACACATACTCACCGCTGCCAGAACAAAGTGTCATCTGTTATTCTGAACCTGTTGGAGGACAATTTCTGACCCAATAGTCAGATTTGTGCAAACTTGGCCATGAGAAATCTAGCTGGTGCCTCCTCCCCTGACTGCAGCACCATGCCACCTCCATGAATATCCCCACTCTGCTGATATTCTTAAACAGTGAAACAAAGAAGGACAGCAATGGTTGCAGGCTCCAGTCGTATATCAGAAACAGTACAGTAGTCCCCCTCTATATTGCGGCCCATATATCATGATATATGGACCCTGTCCCAATCCCTGCCACCCCACCACCCCCACTGCTATCACCCTGGCCATCCTGACTCCCCACCACTATCCCCACTTAACCCCACCACTCCTTTTACTGCCCCCACCACCCCTGCTGCTGTCCCTGCCGCCACCAACACAACTGGTGCCACTGTCACCCCCCCCCACACACACACACTGTGCGCAGCCATCGGTGTTCCCCTCCAAAGTGGCTATGTAGAGGGGTGACAGTAGCGGCAGTGGAGGCCAGGGAATGATGGCATCCACATAATGTGGATTTTCATTTATCGCAGGTGGTTTGGGAATATAACCCCCTGTGATAAACAGGGGACTACCGTAATGGAATTCCCTTCCTGTCCTGGTTGCATCCCAAAGGAGGAAGGTGGATGGAGCTGAGGAACTCCTGCTGCTGCTGCTGCTGCTGCTGCTGCTGCTGCTCCCCTCCACTAATTCCTCCCAGCTCTGCCTCACCTGAAATCCCAAGGAGGAAGGTGGATCAAGTAGGGGGAGGGAACAGCCATGTTATTGTTTCCATTTTGCAGTTAAATTGGAACCCCTCATCTTTCCTATTCCTACTGCTGAGCTCAAGGGGGAATGCTGCTGCCATCTGTGATCTCAGGCCCACCTCATTCAAATTCCTAATTGTAAACCTATGTACAGCCTGGGAATAATATCCCTAGCCTGCAGTCAGAAGTCACAACAGCATTCTCTCTCTCTCCTAATCCTCACTGGTGCGGCACAAGATTAGTCCCTACTCGCTAAGTAGCCTGAGAAGCAGAGGGAATATGTAGACTAAGGGAGGAACTAGCATGAGACAGTTTAGGAGGACAGTCTTGGCTTCATGACTGATACATGGGAATTCCCCAATTCTAAAAATGGAGATAAAGGTAAAGGTCCCCCCGGCACATGCATGCTAGTCATGTCCGACTCTAGGGGTGGCACTCATCTCCGTTTCCAAGCCAAAGAACCAGTGTTGTGCAAGGCCATGGCCATGTGGCTGGCATGGCTGAACACATTTTCTGCATATGGAACACTATTACCTTCCTGCTTTTTATGGCAGTACCTATTTATCTACTTGCATTTACCTGCTTTTGAACTGCTACGTTGGCAGGAGCTGGGGTTGTCAGCGGGAGCTCACTCCACTGCGTGACACCTGGGATATGAACTGCTGAGCTGCCGACTTTGCAGCCGATAGTTTCAGCACTCTAGTTCACTCAGCCACCATGCTCCATAAAAATGGAGATAGCCCAAACCAAAAAGTATAACTTATGAACTGGCCTTTAGATTAACATCAAATTTACCATAGTAGTAGCAGACAGTCTGTTATTGCTTTGTGCAAACTTTGGGAAGATTTGGGGAATGAGTGAGTTTGGGGGTAAGTTTTAAAATAAAATGGTTTCCCTCATTTAGAAATGTGTGTGGTTTGTGCCATCAATTAAATTATAGTGACCCTAATAGGGATTTCAAGGGAAATGAGATATTGAAGGAATGATTTTACAAGCTCCACTCCCCCAGTCAGTTTCCATGACTGAGAGGGATTCGAACCCCATTTTCTTGAGTCCTAATCACTTTATCCAGCTGCCTAGATGCCCTAAGTACATCCGATCTCGCCTGATTTCGGAAGCTAATCAGGGTCGGCCCTGGTTAGTACTTGGATGGGAGACCACCAGGGAATACCAGGTGCTGTAGGCACCTGGAGTAGGAACTGGCAAACCACTCCAGTATTCATGCCAAGAAAACTCCATGGACGTGGAGTCATGAAGGGTCGGTCACGGCTGTAACAACACAACACACACACACAATCGCTCTATCCACTACACCACAATGGGAATCCTCTATTCAGAAATAGATAGCCCTGAACACCATCCAATTTTAAAATAATCACAGACATTGAAAAGACTAGTCTAGCTTATCTTGAGAAGAGAATAAGATGGTATCCTGTAGACCATCTTGACTTCTGATATGGGTGTTGTCAACATTCAAGCTGCCCTTTTCTATGTGACATTTGCCATCCATTTTCCTGCTGGCTACATGGCTACAATATTTAGAAAACTTTAAGAAAGGATTAGACAAGTTCGTGGAGAACAAGGGTATCAATGGCTAAGGACAACCTCTGGGTTGGAGAGATAGGCAGGATATCTCTCAATGCCATTTGCGGGGAATCATAAGCAGGTGAAGATATCTGCTTTGGAATACTGTGAAGCAAACGGTGAGCCACTGTGTGAGACAGAATGCTGGACTGGATGGGCTGGGGCCTGATCCAGCAAGGCTGTTCTTATGTTCTTATTGTGCACCAATATCGGTCTATTTCTTCATTTTTGAATTGTGGAAACAGAGCACAACATCCCACATTCATAAAATTGAAAGGTGTTGTTTTTTTGGTTGGTTTTTATTAGTTGGTTGGTTGGTTTTTTGAAGAAATGAATTCAACATTATATGCAAAGATAGGTTTTCTGGATTGACTACCTGGTCAACCTGATGAAGTTTGGCTCCTATGCATAAACAGAGTGTTCACAGACAACTTGTAAATGGGGGTGAAAATTGAAGCATACCAGTCCACAGATTACTCTAATGTTGAAAGCAGAAACCTGCAAGTCAAAAGTTTCTTGATGCAAGCCTTGATACCAAATTTATAAGCTAGTCTGTTATATGTCTGTGAAGATTCTCAGTCATCCAGGTGAGTTTATCATGGCAGCTGGACTGCTTTTTCTTGAGAGATGGAAATGTTGTGCTGCTCACCTAGCAGTAAACCTCCACTTGAAGGACAAAGGGCACTCATTCAAGAGATGAGGACATACACATATTAGACAGAGAAGATAGGCGGTTAGAGAGAAGGGGCAGGGAAGCCATTCATGTGAGCATTGAAAACCCCTCTCTGAACAGAGTTGGGGGCCTCAGGCACAGTTTATCTGCTACTTATCAGGCTGTGCTTTCAACAACACCCAGACAAACCAAAAAGCCTTCACCACCAAGGCCATAGCTAACAACCCATACTTTATAGATTTCAGCACTTTAGGCTATTTTTCACCTTAAAGCTATTGAGACTGTTGTCTACCTAACGAGCCTATTCAGGCCATTGTTCATCATATGAGCCTATTTCAGACCAGGGTGACAAGAGGTCAAAGTGAACTATAAAATGGAGGACTCGCAACTAGTTTTTTTCAGACTGACGAAACTGTTTGGATGAGCAGCGAAACATTACAGTCTCTCAAGAAAAAGAAGCCCAGTTGCCATGACTCAACTTCCAGCTAGTCTGTTATACTATAATGTGAATAGGACTTAGCAGCAGCCCACATGATGGGTCGTGGATTTACGTGCAGTGTGTAATTGCTATGAAAACAGGCCTGATCAAAAGGAAGTGGGGTGCTGTTGTTTTTTAAACTATCTGCAATTTTGACATCACACGAGGACATTGTTGTTGTTACAGGAGCCACTCTTTGCTGCTCGAGTTGTTTATGATCTCCTGTTTTATTTCATTGTGATCATTATTGTCCTGAACCTCATCTTTGGAGTCATCATTGATACGTTTGCGGATCTCAGAAGTGAAAAGCAGAAAAAAGAGGAAATATTAAAAACAACATGTTTCATCTGCGGTATGTGTTCTTCAGTTATTAAATCAGAAGTGGAAACACCATTTAAACAGCTTTTTTTTTCCTTTAAGGAGAGGTGATTTACAACTGTTTTTCATTTACCATTTGACTTGCCTGGCAAGTTGAAAGATAACTTTGATGTTCAATGGCTTTGGAATTTGAAAGTTAAGTTAGTTTCCTGTTGCCTTTGCTATCATTTCTACTTATAAAAGACAAGTCTGTCATAGGTTTGTATACCTTTACATATTGCTGGAGAGATCCAGGCAGAGGACGGCATGTCCTGATTCTCAGAGTGTCAATATGAGTGCATCTGGATTGATTCTCACCCGTTAACTTTAATATTCAAAGCCTGAACATTAAACACAGAAACCTGTTTTACTTGCTTATCAAAAGGACTTTCATAAAATCAAACTGTAACTTCTCCAGGAATTCTCTAACTTTTCCTGATAAATAACCCAATTCTATTCAAAAGGCATTTGTTTATCAGTATAATTTTCCACATCAGTCTGCCATCAAATTCATTTCTTGGCTGTAAAAGCATCATAATATGCATTATTTTAAAAACAAAACAAAACAAGGGGCAGTGTTCTGTTTTTCTTGGGGGGTGGTCATCTGGAGCCACAAATTGACATTAATGTGCCATCTTGGTTGCCAGAATTACAGATTTGTTAAAAACATGTTAAAATTCAATTGCCTAGCAAAAGGTATCTCCTAGTAAACCAAAGAAATTTTTTAAAAAATCTGCAACTCATTTGAGCTAGAAGAAAGAGAAAAGTGTTTAGCTGATGAGATGTGAACTTCTGGCTGAATTTTTTTTTGTATGTCTTATTGATGAACTAAAAAGGCAGCTCCCATGAGCTACCAAGGGTATAAATGACAGCTGCTCAAGTTGAGCCAGGATTTGAGACCCCGTGCCATCATCATTCCATCATCCCTAGCCTGCAGAGCTAATAGGATTATGAAGTTGCAGTCTAAAGCTAAGATGAAGCCAGTGAAATGTTTTGTGTATATCTTCTTTTGCAGGACTCGAGAGGGACAAATTTGACAACAAGACAGTTTCATTTGAGGAGCACATAAAGTCAGAACACAACATGTGGCACTATCTCTACTTTATAGTTCTAGTCAGAGTGAAAGACCCAACCGAATACACTGGTCCTGAAAGTTACGTGGCTCAGATGATTGTGGTGAGTTGGATTTTGCAAGGTTTGCAAAGCAGAGAGGTGACTCCCTCAGTTGTAGTTTAATGCTTTCGTTGTGAGAAATTTCCATCTGTAAAGTGATGAAAACCTTGTAATTCAATTGCAGTGGCCCATGCCAAAGGCCTAATACTAGGCATGATGGAGAGGTGAAGGCAAAATTCACAGTTAGTATCATGCTCCTGTCTTCATAGTGTTCAGTGGAGTTTCCAGCATATAAACCAGCATAGAACTGGGAGCCCTCATATTATAACCTCGGTTGCCACTTGTTTGTTCTAGGTTGCTGGGCTGTTTTTCCTATTTTTGTTGTTTGTTTTTCAAATGCTATGAGTCGGTCTGTTTTAATAATTGCCAGAGTTTAAAGAAGTGAGCACTGACTCCTTTTTTGGACATTGAAACTACTGATTGACTCGTAAGGAATCAAACAAAACCCCATTAAAGAGAGGTTAGCGGAATTCAGCCCAGTCAGTAGCGGCTGTTTTCTGAGGGTTTTGTCTGGGATGAGAGGAGATACAGTATATTTGTCATGGCTCCTACGGGCCAGCACTAGACCATGATGCTCGTCTTAGAAACAGCACAGCTGGAAGGGAACCTATGGAGTGTCAGGCCCAGTCCCTGTAAAGGGGGAACAGTGGGTAAATGGATTCCCAACCTCTGGGTCCACAACCAGAGACCTAAACCACTGAGCGATCCAGCAATGTGGAGAAGCTGGGGATTACACCTCTCTCTCACAATCTTTTGCGTCCTGTATGGGGATTCCGCGATCTGTAGCTGGCAACACTTTTCTTGCCAGGTTCTTCTTGTCACCTTCTTCCAGCCATGCCTCTCCCCACCTCTCTCACTCTCTCAGTCTGTCTTCCAACAAGTCTGAATTGATCCTTTGTGAGAGACCTGAACAGTCCTAATCTCTACCTGTTAATATAGTGTACATTTAAATCCTAATGCACTATGATCAGTTGAAATTTTGATTTTTGAAGTTAGCAAGAAACGTTGTCTGAACTTCATGGGCATTTGGTATTTTTATAAGACTTGTCAAACCTTTGGTCCACTATCAATGTTTCTTATTGTTATCAGAATCCCTGTTCAGCCACGGAATCTTACTGAGGGAGTGGAACTGGCACAACCATTCCTTACATGTCTTAATTACCTTGAAAACTCTATTAGGGTCACTATAAGTCAGTTCTGATTTGATGGCACAGAACACACACACACACACACACACACACACACACACACATAAAAAATCCCAAGTTTGAATTTGTGCATCTTTCCTATGAAGAAATGTGCTGCCCCTGTGTGGATGTCCCTACTTGCTTTCCTCATCCTTCACCTAGTATAAGTCACATGACTTGCTGCTGCCTTGTGGATTTCAGCCACCGTTTCATTAGTCAGTCTCTCATCAGATCATTAGTTAGCCCTCACTTTGAACAAAGCAGAGACATCACTTACATTTGGCGGCGGGGGGGACATCCCCCAGAATCCGATAGCCACTGTGAAACTGGCCATGCTAGTTTGTAGGATTAAGGGAGTTGTAGACCAGAGAGTAACTTCCCCATGTTGTGATAAGAAGGCACATGTGTTGTGTTCAGAAGGTTCCAAGGGCCAATGCCTGGCAGGTGCTTCAGGTATGTGGTAATAAAAAGAAGCATGTGAATGATTCCCAGAGCAGAAAATACTGCCTGGAGGGAACAAATAAACACCTACATTCTTAACACACCACTGTACATGAGTGTAAAATCTATATCAGGCCTCATGTGTGATGTGGGTGCATGTATATTTTTCATTATATACAGTATTCATTTTGAAAATACCAGCAGGGAGTGAGCAGGAGGAGATTATGCATGAGAACATGTGCACTTGAATGGCACTGGACAGCACATACCCTGTCCCCAGCCAGAGCACTTCGTCTATTTTTATATCCTAATATTATACTGAAATGCAGAAAAAAGGTGCAATACAAAGCAGCTTGCATCTAATTTGCATCTGGGCTTGTTTTCCAAATGTAAACAGTGGATAGTTCTGTTGCTTATTGTTCCTTCCTGACCACTCTTATTTAGTCTTCAAGCCTGCATGGTATCATGGATTAATATTTATTCCAACGTGTGTATTAATATTCATATGAAGTGTATTAATCCACTGGTACCAGCAGTTGGAAATTGCTGATGCAGTGCACTTAATGTATTTTTCATTACCATTAATGGTGGAATCTCTGGAGCTGAGCCTCTAAAATATTAATGGAGGCTCTAAAGGCCTCTCTAGAGCTCCTGCTTTGAGTTTGAAAACCCAGTTTGGGAAGCATAAGGACTTAGAAGGTTGACCAGAGGTTGTTTTATTATGTTTGATATGCGGTTTTGAATGATTCATTTGATGGAATATTGGTTTGAGTAAGAAAATAGTGCATCAAAACCTAAATATGAGTTCAGGTTGAAAAGAGGAAGTTCATGCTAGTTTTAAAAATGAAAAACATTTACCTGCGCTTTTGTTCACATCAGATTTAGTTAGCAAAACAAGCCTGTGTTGCTTAATGCCCTGAGAGATTTGGCAAGGCAGCTGTGGCTTTTGATTGGATTTAGTCCAGTGTGAACACCCACATCCACAAAATATTGGCAGCCATTACTTTAGGCCTGGTGGAGCAAATAGACCCCTGCTCTGCTACCGACATCTGCCTCCCTCCTCAGAGGCCCCAAAAGTGCTTCACAGCAAACCGGAAGTGATTTTCTTCGATCACTAGAAAGCACTTTTTGGGGCTTCCGAGGGCTCAGGAAGGCCCTCGCTGGCCCATTTGGGGCAGCATTAGGTCTTGGGTAAGTACAAGAGGCCCCAGAAAGGACCCCTAAGCCCAACCTGACCCTACATCCACATATTGTAGATTTTCGACTATCACGGGTCGGGTCGGGTCGGGTCAGGTCCCTAACCCCCACAATAGGCGAGGGGTTACTGTATCAAAGTCCATGGTATATGAATGCAGCACACATTCCACAATACATGACTGGCTATGAGAGAATTCTCAGTGGCTCAATTATGTTGTATAATAAGGTCCAAGTCCAACCTAGCAGCATAACTTCCTGGGTGTTGCTCTTGGCTCAGAAGATGTTAAAAAAAAACCCAAAGCATTCAGTTGACTGGCCTGAAGCTCACATTGCAGTGAGCCAAACAAGAAGAAATAAGAATGGACAAATATCAGTTTAGAACAGATTCATTGTTATTCTCAAGGATTTGATTTAGGTGTTTGATGATAAAATTCTATTTATTAATTGCTTTGATGATTCCGATCAGACAGATGTCTAGAGATGTAGAAATAAAACCAGAAATTTCTAAACCAAGAGAACTACCACTTTCAAATTTATGAAGATAAAGCCAAGTCCAGCTGACATTGTCTGAGCAACAGATTTTATGTTATTGGACTAGAACACCCAACGAGCCAGGTCAGATTCCATATTTTGAACTGTTCCATATTTTGAACATTGTTATAAATTTATTCACAGTTTTAGTGTTCTTTGACAAAATATTTAACACACTTTTTGATGTCAACAATTCGTTAGATTTCCTTGGCAGTGTCTCAGATTTTGCTAGTAGCTACACATGGCAGACTGAGCACAATATGCTCTGAGGTGATGTTTCTTGCTAAAATGCTTGGCACATTTCAGCTTAGATATTATTTTGTGACCTTCCACAGAGGGTCAAAGAAAGCAGTGAGTAGAATGTTTTGTTGAACACCCCTCTGATACAACTTGTTGGTGTCATAAATGTAAGAAACATTTACATAGGTTGAAACATGTCGGCTTTTTAAACAGTAAGCATAACTTAACATCTTGAGGCATGTCTCGTCACTCCATAGATTCCAAAGAGCAGTCCTCAGTTTTAGCATTTTTTGTTATTTTGTCCTTAATAGACATGGCATTGGATGCAACACTCTTGGCTCCCAAATTTGAACAGGACTTGCCTAAACATTCTTCTATGTCTGAGAATTTATATTTACAATCTCCAGATATTAATGATAAGCTAACAATGAGCCTCAGTTACAGTATTCATATTTCAAAGAGTTGGAAGATTCAGCAGGCTTGGATCATATACTGTGTTTTGTTTGACATAATTTTTCCCTTTTATCTCTTGTAATAAATGGCAGAGTAACCCCCAAAACTGTATTTATCTACTTGGGAGAAGTGTCTTGAATTTAACTGAATCTTGCGCTGTTTGTCTTTCAGGAATCCTTTTTATGAGTTCTGTATCAGTATTTCCCTTTATTTTATTGTAAAACTAGTTCACAAAATCATCTTTCTCTCTCTGGGTGTGTTCACAAATCAGAAACAAAGATGCTTTCATCATCTTTCATGGAAGAAGATGTATAGTATAACAATATCAGACTGGCTGTATAGGAAGAAATCAGTCAGGTTGCATCTAAAGGACAATGTGCAAAATTTCATGTAGCATATAATGAAATTTTGTTTAGAAGATGGTGTGAAATGTAGATAAAAAGGGAGCATTTTGCTTAATATAAATGACTACTATATATTTGTCATCATGAAATCTTCTAATAAGAACTAGCAAAAAGCAGTTTAATACTGTACTTTGCATTATTTTCTTCAAGGTCATTCTAGATCAGTGTTTGTCAACCTTTTTGGGGCAAAGGCACACTTGTTTCAAACCACGAACACACCATTAGAAAATGTTAAAAAATTTAACTCTGTTTATTGACTATATATAAAGTTATTTTTCAATTTTTCCCACGGCACAGATATCTTGCTGTATTCATCACTGTTCTAGATCAAATATTAAACATTGAAACTATACTTTTGATATCTCTGTATTCATTATATAAAATTTATACTTTTGTGGAAAATATTTTTAAAATATTTTTTTAAAAACTATTTAACCCCCATCCAGGAACCCCTGAAGCTGAGTGGCTTTGAACAAGAATGGAATATTAGATATTGTGGGATCCAAGAAGGGCTTTTTCAACAATAGAGCCAAGACCTAGTTATTCTTAGCAGGATCCACTTTGGTCCAGATTCTAATCTGGTTGCATTTGGAGGGCTTTGTTCTTAATTTACAGCAGAACACTAAGATAGAGCAATGTGACCACTCGAGATCATGAAACTCCCTTACAAAATGGATGGCCTTCCCAATAGTTGCATTACACAGTAGTCTATTTCATCACATCATGTGGTGAATGTAGATTCAGGGGGCAGCTCCATTGGCTATTTATGAAGCAATTTGTGATGATTAGGCACAGAGCAATTTTAATTTATACCAGTAACCTAATGGTGTAAAGCTGAATGCAGCGAAGAGCCTGTTGTGGAATCATCTCTTTTTAGTGGGAAATTCTTTGCCAGCAGGGGTGATTTTAATATGTTATCATCAGGTTGACATTCCTCCCCCCCTCCACTTTCTGCCCAGTGTGGTCACCTGGTCCAAATGCAAAGGGATGCTCAGACAGTTTCTCTATGCCAACTACCTGTTGTTGTTTTTGGTGATGGTGGTGGTTAAAGGCAGTAATGGAACACCATATTGCTAGGTCATTTCTGGAACAGTCAATCATAAATTTTTAAAAAGAGGTTAAAATTGACATTTAGGACCTTGTCAAGGACAATTTCTGCTGTGCAAATGTAGCTCTCTGTCTCTGCCCCTGCTGGTTGTTACAACAATGAAAATATACCTTGATATTTAGATTAATTTTAATATTGTTAATACTTGTCTGGTTTCATTCTGGAATTAAACTTTTTGGGGAAAATGCCAGGTATGATAAACACAGGCTTCTGATTCAACCCCCCACCCAGATTGATGAAGTTCTCTAGGGTATGTCCAAGCATCAGAATCCCTGAACCCAGATGTATGATGTCTATGGAGTTATTTTTATCCCCATGTATGATAAGTTTTGTTCATGATGGGGGAATATATTCACTGCCAAAATCATGGGGCCTTTTCTGGATAGCTCAGTGCCTATGCTTTAGTTAGCAAATGGGTCAGCAGGGAGACTCACCTTCTGTGTTCAAGATTGCAAAGAAAGATCACAAATAATATTCATTCAACTGAAGAACTTCAAAATTGGAATTACAGTGGACCCTCATATAACAAACAGTTTGTATAACATAACATCTGTACAACATAAAAAAATCTGGAGATAGGGGAAATTTGCTTAACAGACTCACCTATGGGGTGAATCTGTACAACATAAACATGGTCATGATTAGGGATTACTCTGTTTTCACTGCATTCCTATGGGAAATTTGTATAAAGGAAAATTTGCTTAACATAATTTCTTTTGGAATGAATTAATTCCTTTATACAAGGTACCACTTGTAACATGTTGCTATGCGTATTCATTCAGAAACAAGGCACACTGAATTCAATATGACTTAGCCCTGTGTTATTATTTGTAGGGACATTTATACTCCAGCTCTTCCTGTAAATATATCTATTTGCATGTACCTTTCTTTAGTAAAATCCTAAATCCAAAGGTAAATTATATCTTTATTAGAACTAACTATTACTATTACTTGGCGAAATTGTCGTTTCCGTTTTCGGATATCATTTCCATTACGTAACGGAAACGGTAATGACAATTAAGCTGTCAGTACTCAAACTCGAACCGAAAAAAGAAAAATTGGGTCTGATTTGTTGTTGTCGTTCCTGGCATCGCGCGGCACAGAAAAAAAGTTTTAAAAATAAAAAACCCGATTCCCGGCCAAAAAAGCAGGCAAAAATATGCCTGCCTGAGGGCACTTACCAGAGGGGTGGTTTCTGGGGGGGGGGTCCCCAGCCTTCCCCCCCTCCTGTCCTGGGCTCCTGGTACCGGGCTGGGAAGGGGCATCCTCGGCGTCTCCATTTGCCATGCGGTGCGGGGGGGATCCAAAATGGCGTCCACAATATTTTTTTTGAAATCGTGGTCCAAAAAACCACCAAAGCACCACAGAAACATGCGAAAATTAGCTATTTTAAATGCTTGAATTTTTACAGTAGCAGCAGTGGGTTTTTATAGCAGTAAAAGGTCGCACTGATTTTATTTTATTTTATTTTTATTTTTGTTTTTTTACACTTGCGAAATGATGGGCTGGCCATGGGATAGGACCATGCAAATTTTTGGACCCATTCTACCAATCGCATGGCCAGGTTTTGATTGACACTTCTGGATGTGCAAGAGGGCATAAAAAGGCGAGGCACTCCCAGAAGAGTCGCAGTCCGGGCTTGGATATGGGTGGGAGAGGGCTGTGTGTAGCTGGCTGCTGTGCTGACTAGTTTCGATTTCGCGGAGCCTTTAGATTTCAGTTAGGCAGGCAGGGAGGGAATTGATTCAATTGAATTTTTAGGAAATAATAATAATTCCTTTCATTCTCTGTCTGTTGTGGGGAATAGCAACTCAGTTTATTCTTTTTTATTCTCCTGCAGTTTGTTAGGATTTCTTTTCTGATAGTGCTTCAAAGGGGGGGAGGTTTGAGTGGGAGGGGAGGTGTGGATTTATTTTAAAAATTTCATTTGCTTGGTGGCAAGCAAGCCAAGGTCCTTTCATACCCTGCCTGCAGCTCTGCTGTGGGTGCACTGCCCACTTTGTTTGCAATAAAAATTGCAATTGCTTTATTCAATGCAGTCTTGTGCAGCAAGTCAGTTTAAAGTGTTTTCTGCCTGCTCTGGATCATTGCGGGACCCGCGCCCGCCGCCTGCGTGCCCGCCGCCCGCCCGCCCGCCCCTCCCCCCTGCCGCTGCCGCCGCCCGCCCATGCCCCCGCCACCCCGCCCGCCGCCTAGGGTGCAAAAACACCTAGCGCCGGCGGGACGCCACTCGCTGGGACATCAAATCACGTGAAATCGCGGCGGTAAAGACAAACGACACGACAAAACGACAAATTTTTAAAAAATTTCGCAAAAACGGAAATGAGCCGAAACGGACCCGTCCCGAAAAATGACAACTCGAAAAAAAATTTTCTGGTCATGCCCATCTCTACTAACTATTCTTCCACAATCATATGAAAACCTTTCTCAAGAACACCTTCTTGAGTGAAGTGGCCAAAATAAATGGGGGCAAGTGGTGACAGGAGGAAGGACACATCATTAACCAGTCTAGATGTTTAATTCACAACGGCTACCCTTGGGTCCTAAGATGGAGAATGTATGTTTCTGAGTTACCAATGTGGTCACATGGAAGTATCAGAATACATCTAGTAGTGTATGTTGAAATGGAGAGAAAATGGTGGATCCCCATCTCATCAAATGCATTTCTTACTTATATTTTTGCAGTCTAGTAAGTTACTGTTGCTTGTCTATGGATATGATTTTATTTATGAATACCTTAGAACGTTTTTGTAACAAGTGGGAACACTCATGTGCATTAGGAATGGGCAAGAATTTAATTCAGCTTGCACTTTGGTTAGAGCCTATAAAATACAGACTTACATAATTACTACTTAAACCAAACCATAGTGGTCCTTCAGTACAGTATTCCCCAAATTTTGCAAAGTGGTTTTCTGAACAACAAAAACATATTGTGATGTATGCATCAAGGTTGAGTGCACAAAGATATGAGCATTACTGACAAAAGGAGGCAATATTTTAGTAAAGGTAAAGGTGCGTGCTAGTCGTGTCCGACTCTAGGGGTGGTGCTCATCTCTATATTCAAGCTGAAAGAGCCAGTGTTGTGCAAGTCCATGGCCATGTGGCCGGCATGGCTGCAAGGAAACACTGTTTTACCCTCCCACTTTTTATGGCGGTACCTATTTATCTACTTGCATTTACATGCTTTCGAACTGCTAGTTTGGCAGGAACTGGGGTTATCAGCGGGAGCTCACTCCACCGAGTGGCACCCAGGATTTGAACTGCCGAGCTGCCGACTTTGCAGTCAACAGTTTTTGGAGCCTTAGTCCACTAAGCTACCATGCCCCCTAGGCAATATTTTACAAGAAAACAATTAAGTGCTTGCAAAAACTATACCAGGCTAGGCAAAAATATGTTAAATTTATAGTTAATCCTCCTTCTGAAAACAAAAAAAAAAACAAACCCAAAGCCTTACACTAAATATCTCTGTCTTCTTACAAGACAGTGGTCCTTTTGTCCTCTTAACTTATGGCATAACTTATGGATGGTCTCTAATTAAAATCTGTATGATTTAGCAAAAGGCCCAAAAGAAGTATATAGTATTTGGCCAATTAATTGACCCTGTCATTCAATGTGCTGAGAGATTTTCCTTGTTATCGACATCAAGGTAAAATTCTGTACCTTCAGTTTTAAGGACATAAGCTTTTTATTGCCAGATTTTTATAAGCCAAATTCACATTAGTATGCAAATGTTGAATACACCTTAAATCTTTCCCTAGCCATAGTAAATTTCTAATTAGCACTAACAGTCTCGCTATCCATATACTGGTTCTAATTTATTGTTTTGGATCAGCAACATCTGTGTTAAAAAGAAGCTTTTTTAAAAAAAAAGTGTCTGGAGCAGATGCCCTTATTTTATTACAACAGCCTAGAATTTATAGCGGAATTAATTATCTAAAATGGACAGATTTTTAAAGCTGAAACGGATGTCTCTTTATTTAGTATGGATAACTGAATTATTATTAGTGAACTATATGAGGTCACTGCAGCAAATTCACTGTTTGAGGGCACTGTACACAGTCTCAAGAAACAACAGCAGTTTCCTTACTGAGGTAATGGCAAGCAAGCTTTCCTGAAAGACAAACTAGCTTACCACCTTGATGAAATTAGCTGCGGTGGGGGGGGGGGGGACAACAAGGGGACCCCCCCTTGGTTTCACAAAGTGGATAAATCCAGTGCGGAAAGGATTCTGTTAAGGAAGAGAGTTGAAATCACAGAAATTCATAATTAAAATTTCAAATTAATTCAATTTTGGCTCAGCTTTGGCAAGCAGAGTAGTTAGAAAAGTGTTAATGCTTGGGGGAGGGGGAAGGTGCTGGACGGAAATTTTGTTTCCAAATTATAAACCACACACACAGAGTAAAGACTGCAGTTTTAAATAAATGTATGTGGAAATAAGAAACTACGTGTTATTGTGAGCTTTTGAACTTGATTTTTTTAAAATCAGCTATAGCAAATATGGTCAGATTTGAGGAATAATGGAAGTTCCGGTCCTGAAACAGCAAGAGAGCCAAGGCTTTCCTACTACTGGTGTTGACTATGGAGTTGACAACAATTTTAAAAATGCCAGCTGGATCAGACAAAAGGTCTGCCCAGTTCAGTATGTTGCATCCAACTATGGTCCAGTGGCCAGTGCTAAGGATGAAGGAGAATAACAAATGATCATACAGGACTAGAACCAATGTTTCGGCATTCCATTTGGGTAGATTCCATGTTGCATGAAGGCATCTTTATATTGTGTGCAACCACTGTGCCCTTCTGCTGTTCTGTTTTGGTTACTAGGTACATTTTGGACACATTTAATGTGCAGATACATTAAAATGTATCTATAATTGCTGAGGGTTATGTTTATTTTTTCCTTGCAAGTTACAATTATAGAGAGAGATGAATAACAATTTCTGTAACAATAAAGATTGTCAGTCAAGACTCCAACCAAACTGGCAGAAAGCTATTGAGTTTTTTTTTAGTTTAGGATAAACATGTATCTAATTGGGGATTAGCTGAATGAGGAACTGTGCCAGATTGATACAACCCACATTATTTTACCTCTATGGATTGATATTGTCTGTGATCAAAATCGCGACATTATTATTGCTTTGTGTTAACTAAAACCTGAGTAAACTGATCCATTAAAAAAATCTCTTTTTAAAGAGTTAAACCATTGTAGAATCAATACAAAGAAGTAATGATGTTAGAACCCACTCCTATACATCAAATACCTAGAAAATATTTGTCAAACCTTGGGATGGCAATAAGAAGAGTACAGTATTTGTGTCGTATTCAAATCCTGGTTACAGTTAAATTGATTAGCACAACATCTACCTTAAATTTACTTAATATTGATAAACCTTTTCTCATGTTTTCCTTTCACATTCCTCCAGTTTTCTTTGCTGTTTTTCTCCCCCCCCCTTCCAATCACCCCCCTTTATGCTGCCTTCTGAGGTCTTCAGACTAACACTAACCATCAGTTCCTCAGGTGAGCATTGAGAGTTTCTTGTGCACAGTTACCTTTACAGGCTGTTTGATGCTAAAATGCAAGGCTCTGTAGCTTAAGGTGCACGTTCCATGTTGGGCATATAAAAAAACAACATGAGGAGTATATCAGGACAGCACTGACTCATCCCAAAATCATACATGGTGTTCAAACAACACAGCAGCCCATCTTAAATCAAGGCAGATGACTGTGAAGATAGAAAGTTACTAGTATTATTTTTTTATTTTTATGCAAATAAACAAAGAGTCTTTCCAATAAGGCATAGGATGCATCTGTGTTGTATCTGACAAGGGGAGAAAGGAGTGATTTGGCTCAGAATCCTATTTCTCCTTGAGGTTTTCTAGAGGTTCCATGCTCCTCCTCAGGCGGGGTCACCTCCTCACACTTGGGAAGAAAACCACTAGATAGGAGTAAATCCATGGCCCTGATTGTGCTTGTTTAGGAATTCCACAAAGTCTATCCCCCTGAAAGTAACCTTTCCAACTGCTGAACATAGTCTACACTTGATGGGAAACTTAAGCTAATTTCCTCTATGTCGAATTACTGGTATGATGCAGATATTTTAAAATATCATTTGTGTTTTTCTTCATGCTTGGACATTCAACTAAATCCTTTAAAAACAAAGAGAGTTTACACACACAAACATGCACTGGATATTGTTGCCCCTCATTACTGGAATCAAGGAAGAAGTCAAGCAATCAACCGTTCAGCTGAATCTCTCTCTCTCTCTCTCTCTCTCTCTCTCACTCTCACACACACACACACACACACACACACACACACACAGCTGTAAAGATACATTCCTGGAACTTTACATTGCTTGAGGGAGAAGAAACATGTTTTTGTGGAATCCTTGTGATTGTCTTTATAAATCTTCAAGATGGGAGCACAATTAGTTTCAGTAACATTCTCCATCTTCTGTTTGCAGGAAAAGAATTTAGATTGGTTCCCCGGATGAGAGCAATGTCCCTGGTCAGCAATGAAGGTGACAGTGAACAGAATGAAATTAGAAACCTCCAAGAGAGACTGGAATCTACCATGAGCTTGGTCAAGCAGCTGTCTAGTCAACTAGCTGAACTTAAAGAACAGGTTAGTTATGTGTGAATTTTCAGTTTTTTTTTAAAGAACAGCACAAATATATACCATATTTTTCCTTGTATATGATGCTACTTTTTTCTAAAATCATGACACAAAAATTTAAGGGTTGTCGTATACATGGCAGTAAGCCTTTCCTGGGGGGGTGGAGGAGAACCCAGACTCACCTTGCTGTTTCCCTCTGTGGTTTGTTCTTTGCAGGATTGGGCTCTTTCTTTCCTTGAGTTCTCCTCCACCCCCACCACCCCTGCTGTTTCCTTTCATTTTCAGTTCTAAACACCCCTCTCTGCTTTGTTGGGCTTGTTTTTTGCAGGATCAAGCTCAGCTGGGTTTGAGCGGCCCATTGAGAAATGCCTTTTCACACTAAAAAAGCGAGTGGCTTTTTCTTTTCTTTCTGGGAGCATTTCTTAATGGGCTGCTGAAACCCAATAGAGCCTGATCCTGCAAAAAACAAACCCACCAAAGCTGAGAGGAGTTTTTAGAATGGGGAAATGAAAGGAAACAGCAGGGGTGGTGGGGAGAACTAAAGGATGATTTATTAATTTTATTTATTTGGGGGATTAAAAAGTGGGAGTGGGGTGTCTAATAAATGGTAGCATATTATAGGTGGAAAATAAGGTAGTTAATGTGGATGTAAGCAGTGAATGCTTAGCTGGATGATAGCAAGAGTATGCCAGTAAAAATGGATGTTTGTCATTGGGAAGCACTGTTCCAGTTTCACATAACATTTATCAAGTACAATTATATCCCAGTTAGCACTCTAGATATGCTCCTTAGAATGTGGCTGCCGATCAGAATGGTGGTAAAAGAGGTCATGATGACATTATGCCTTACTGGACAGGTAAAAATGCAAATGAGATATTTGGGGAGAGAGCAAGAGAAGGAAAAGCACGAAGAAGGAAGTGTGTGTCTCGTGTGTGAGAGAAAAAAGGTAGTAAAAAGGGAAGAGAGAGAAAAAGAGAAAGAGAGAGAGAAGGGGCCAATGGATCTACACATGCACTTGAAGCCTTTGCCTCCTTTACCGCACGAGGAGAGTTGGTTCATGAGGGAGGGCTGAATGAAAGCTTCCGACTGACTGGCTGCTCCCTTGTCTGCTTACTAGCATGGGTATATGTGGACAGTGTGTTTCTGTCTGGGAGAATATGTGTAAAAGGGAGCAGAGAGAGAGAGAGAGAGAGAGAGAGAGAGACACCAAAGAATGCCCCAACAACAACAAAATGACTGACTGACTGACTCACGGGAGGATGGTGAAAGGTGTATTATAATGAAACAATGCTAAATGGGGCAGTGTTACACCAAATACACTTGAATAAAATGTGAACATGGAGAGTTTGTTACAGCTGTCATAACCTTGTGGGTTGCTGATCACATTAATCAGCCCAAGAATGGGTTAAGGGGGGTTGTTTACTGCTGAGCTTTACTGAGGCTGAGCTGCTGTTGAGCTAACTAGGTCTGAATGGGATATTGTTGGTAGCCCCTGAAAGCTTCCTAAAAGGTGGATGGGACATAAACCCCACACCATAATCGTGACTAATATATATATATGCCTATTATGGGAAAAATATTATAGCAGGTCCCATTTTGAGATTTCAAAAACACTGAGACAGCCTGTTTATTGTTGATTTTTTTAAAGCTGTGATTCTTTAGGATTATCAATCTTTTTTAAAAATCCCTGTAGCCAAATCCAAAGCCATTTCATGCCAGCTCTTAATTCAGCAACACCAATTAAAATGTTCATACTGTAGCTCTCATCAATTGAATCAAATAATCACACAGGTCTATGCATGTTTACTCACAAACTTATTTTGTTTTGTTGAGTGTATCTTATTCCTGGATCAATGTGTACCAGATTGCAGGTGTCACTGGTTAATTTACTGACACACACCAGTTCAGACTCACAGTCCTCGCTATTTTAACAAAAGAATTTTGCAGCTCCTTGGTGAGCAAAATATTTTACTCCAAAAACCTGACAAGTAAAGCAAAGAGAGAGGGGGGGAGGGAGAGAGAGAGAGGAGCCACCTGTGAAAAATATGTGCTCCTGTATGTAACATCATTGTGCAGTCAACTGCTATAAGGGAGGAGAAATTGCCATAAATTAACTATCCAGTACTTGCCTTCCAAAAACTCCACGTGTGTTTAAACAAAATGGCTCATTGCTAAGGAACCATTTTTTTTTTAGCTTTTGAGGATCAAAATAATCCCCCTCTTGCTGTTTTTTTCACCTCATCTTTCCATCTTGTTTTTTTTTTTTAAGAGTCACTGTGTAATATTTGTAATTGTGTGCCACTTTGGTAAAGAGCAGTCGGGATCTCATCTTGTCTTTATCTCCCTCTCTACCTCTAGATGACAGAACAAAGGAAAAACAAGCAGCGGCTGGGCTTTCTTGGATCAAACGCACCCCATGTGAACCATCACATGCCACCACACTGATAACCACGGAGGTGGGGGAGAGAGAGAACAAGAGAGCTGTGACTAGCCTTTCATCAGTATTCTCGCTTGATTACAGAATGAAAAAGCGGAGTTCGGGAGTGCTGAACAGCGCCTATTGTTGAGAAGTTACAAAACAACCGAGTGCCAAGATGTTAAGTGGTTTAGCTCTGGGAACAATTTGTAACTGTTTCCCCCCAGTTGAAAAGGGCCACGGGCTCAAATGTCACAGATAATGGTGGCAATAGTGGTGGGGGAATGAGGAGGGAGATTTCTGGATGGTACCTCCGTCAAAAAAAGATTGGGGGGGGGCAGAGAAATATAGCCTTAGTTTAAAGTACTGCCTTGTACTTTAATTTGCTTCTTTTAGGGGACTGCAGGCGGATGCGAAGGCAAGATAGAATTGGACCCTTGTCATTTTGAATACTGTTGCAAGAATCTGTAAAAAAATCATGAACGGAGTCACCAAGAAGGAATGGCTTATTAGCACAGAATGCAAAGGCCTCATTCAAAATCTGTAGGAGTTCTTGGTTGTCGCCTGTGCTAGTCAACATCATTTGTCATGTTTGTTTAGAATTTGCACTCTCTCTCTCTCAACTATTATTTTCTCTTTCTAATTGCCATAAGCATGTCATTGGAGATAGCAATAACATTAAGCAAATTAATATGCACTGGACAATGAAAACAGCTATCTTTTAAAAGGAAAAAATGGTTTGACTTATGGACAAGCAGAATTGCAGGCTAGGCCAGCAGTGATGCTAAGATGAATGGGGGCGGGGGGTTCCCTCCAGCCTACGGACAGGGCCAGGAATCTGGGCGTGGTCCTGGATTCAGCCCTCTCCCTGGAAGCCCAGGTGACAGCGGTCTCCAGGGCCGCTTTTATCCATCTCCGCAGGATCTCCCAGATCTGCCAGTACCTGGATGAGTCCTCCCTGAGGACAGTCGTGCAGGCCCTAGTGATCTCGAGGATTGCAATGCCCTCTACGTGGAGTTGCCCTTGACCCTTGTCTGGAGGCTTCAGCGGGTACAGAATGCGGCAGCCAGACTGGTGGTGGGTGCCCGTAGATTCGAGCACATCACCCCAGTTCTGGCTTGCCTGCATTGGCTACCCGTTATCCTCCGGATCAGGTTCAAGGTCCTGGTTTTGATTTTCAAAACCCTCCACGGCTTGAGACCAGAGTACCTGTCGGAGCGTATCTCCCAGAGGTCAACTGGGGTCAGGCCCATGAGAATGGTGCAGGCGTGCTCACTTAGGGTGGCCACACCCAGGGAAGTGTGGAAAATGCTCACGCGTAACCGCGCCTTCTCTGTGGTGGGCCCCACGCTGTGGAATCATCTCCCCAGGGAGCTGTGCCCAGCACAGTCCCTGCCCGCCTTTAAAAAGGCCCTGAAAACCCACCTTTTCAAAGAGGCATATGGCGACCTTTTTACTTTTTAGTTTTATTTTATTTTATTTTATTTTATTTTATTTTTTTTGCTGCCCACACCATCTGTCGTGGAGGGTCTCGTCCCTCCTTATTTTATTAGTATTTTCCCCCTTTTTGTATCTTTTTTTCTTGTTGCCTTGTTCTAATTGTTAACTGCCCAGAGTTCTATTCGGAAGATGGGCGGCCTAGAAATATAATAAATAAATAAATAAATAAATAAATAAATAAATAAATAAATAAATAAATAAATAATCTTAGTGGTGTGCCGCACAATTTATAACCAAGAGCACAGGGGATCTGGTTCTGGGAGAACTTGAATTGCACGCACATTGCCCCTAACGACATTAACTGGAAATGTTTTTGATTCCTGGATTTAGATGCTTCCTGTTTTTGTGGAGGCAAGGGGAGATTTTCACCTCATGGGGGTTGTTTAACTGTTTTAAAATTCACGTTCCAGTGAGAAAAGAAGAAAACAGTATGTTTTATAACTAGTAATAGAGCTTACAGGAATTTCAATGCATAAATAGCTTTGCGATACCCTTCTAGGAAGAATTGTAATGGTATCATGGTTGCCAAACCACATAAAAAAGCAATGTAACTTGGATTCCATGACTTTTCTTGCTGTTTCCACGCAAGATGTTTCTCGGATTAGGCTTATCCAGCATTGCGTTTTTTAGGACTTCAGTGAAATATCAAGTTCTAGTATTTTAGAATATTCAGCAACAGAGTTCTGCCATTTATAAATCAAATGTCTGTCTGTCTGTCTGTCATACTGTGACAATCCAGAAGACTCCTATACATTGGAACAGAAATACAGCAGTCGCATCATTTGTAAATGAGTCTTAATCTTCCCTGTGTGCATTCATCTGGTTTAGGCTTGAAGGGATTCTAAAATAGATTTCTGATACAATTTACCCCAGTAAAACCGGTAACCTTGATTATATATTGCTGCAGTGCTGTAAAATTTGAAAAGGATTCTGATTGTATCTTTAAAAAGTCACAACAAATGAATATTCTACAAATGCAGTTCAAATCAGTGAAATTATTTGTGGCTAAATTACACCATGCAATGTAGTCCTACATAGTGCTTACCTGGCAAGCCCTGTCAGCATGCAGTAAAGGTTTTGTATCACCTGTTACACTTTCCTGAAGAATCCTCCATTCATTTCCATGGGTGAAATGTAAGAGCAGTTTACAACCCCCTGTTTCTTGCAAGAATAGTGAGTTATATAAACAATAGATGGTCATCTGCCGAGTTTATGATGAGGGGGTATCTCAAGACATATATGGGGTTCAAGGAGGAAAAAATGTTATTTGATAGTGTACCAATTGCACTTTTCCTATCATAGATACCATTATCCTAACAAGATCAGATGGAATTTTGTATCTTAACCATATCAGAACGGCTTATTGCAAGTAATTGCAATTGCTTGTATTTAAACAGAGCTGAAATGCCTGGGATTGAAACCTAAGTGCCTTAAAACCACCACTTTGCGTGTCTTGGCAGATATGTAGGACCTATTGGCAAAGCCCCATCCACAGAATGAAAGCCCATCTACAAAACAGGTCTAGTCTTTTGTCAGAAGAGCTGCTAGTATAATAAGGGTTGAAGATGTTACGGTGACAGTCGGGTTGCACGGACTGAAAAGAGCTTCAGATAGATAAGGGAATCAATAGCAGCATGCCGCAAGCTGTAGAGCAGCAGTCACTCAAAAGCAGAGCACGTAAAGTGTCTGCGTACATACCAAGTCCCTGGCTCCCTGGCATGTCTCTGACAACAAAGCTTAGAAAAAATCCTTTCTGGATTCTTTGGGGACTTTTCCAGTCGGAGTAAACACTGTTGCTGAGCTAACTGCACTGCTAGCCTACTGCATGTGATTTAGCAGAAATTGGCACCTCCTGCATATGATTTAGGCAGTCTTCCTTTGCATCTTGCTAACTCACAACATGTGAACTAGTTATAGATCTCTTTTTGCTTCCCGTATGTTACAGAAACAGCATGGCGCCCCTGAGATTGAAAGACAGGTAGCCTTTCATAAATCCCAGAGTCGAAGTAGGCATGTAGTAGATTTTTTACCATAGCCCGTCTTCTTCCATTATGTATAAAGATTCTCCCACTGGGAGCAAAACAAGTTGGGAAGCTGTGTAGCCAAGCCATCACAAAAACCAAATGCAGCTTCAGAACATATCTGCTCCAGGCCTCAACTAAGAAATTACTGGAATTTATTTTCTTCTTGCCAAGAACTTTAACATCTAAGAACTAACTCCTGGCAATTCCATCTTTTGCCGTGTTTGAACTTTTGGTACAGCTCTGAGGGTGTTGCCCTTGAAATATTAGCAACTTTTTTGTTATTTTACTAGTAGCCTTAAGGTATCCCACTTGGGAGGCAGCTCCAAAAACCCAGAAACCACCCAAAAATGACCAGAAAAGGAGGTGGTTAAATCATAAATGGTAGAGGATAGAATTCTCAAGTCTATTATCAGAACCTGCATAAAAATGCATTGTGATGTTCGCCTAAATTTCAGTTTTATCCATTAAACCCATAAATAAAATATTGGATATAGATGTGCTTATCAGGAGAAAATAACCCAGTATGAAAGTACTAAATTTAGACAAGTGATATTTAACTTCAAAACTCATCAGGAAGTTGATTTGTCTTAAACCCATCAACAAAAATTAAGAATCGGGGTGCGATCAATTCGTACATCAGCACTTCTGACATTGTGCTAGTCCAAGGCATATCACCTAACAATGACTGACCCAAAGTCCTTTTTTATTAAGGATGCAGTAAAAAACAAACTCTTTAAAATCCATGGGGATTTTAAAGAGTAATGTAATTTAACTGTGGTTAAAATTGAAATGCTGGCTGCAAAGTCAGCAGCTCGGCGGTTCGAATCCCGGGGGCCACACAGAGGAGTGAGCTTCTGCTGTTAAACCCAGCTCATGCCAACCTAACAGTTTGAAAGCATGTAAATGTAAGTAGATAAATAGGTACCACTGTAAAAAGCGGGAAGGTAAACAGTGTTCCGTGCACAGAAATGTGTTCAGCCATGCCGGCCACATGGCCAGAGACTTGCACAACACTGGCTCTTTGGCTTAGAAATGGAGATGAGCAATGCCCCTAGAGTTGGACAAAACTAGCACACATGTGCGGGAGGAACCTTTACCTTTACTTTAAAATTAAAAGTAGACTTAAACCACAACATTAAAATCCTAAGGCAAAAAATTAAGAAACTCATGTAATTCTAAAAGCAGAACTGAGATGGTTTCACAGCTGTTGTTGCAGAACATATGCAAAGCTTTTTCATATCTCTAGAATAATGGATGACTCCTCAGTCTTCACCAACATTACATCCACTAGGGACTTCCATGAATATATCCATCCTCCTCTCTGAGCTTGCTTTCATGTCATGCTGTCCCATCCAGCAGTGTGGGGAGGGACAGAAAGCAAGGTTTAAAACAAAACTGGAACAAGCTTGTGTGATATATAATTCCCACTGGTGCTTTAGACTTACATTTTAGATGTATGGAGGAAGAGAATTTGATCAGAAACTCACACTGCAGTTATGAAGTCACTTTACAGGCTAAAGCTAAGCACAGCCCAGTACTAACTGTGGCCATGATTGTTTGCTGCTGCTAGAAAACAAAGCAACCACATATACTGGGCCTTTACAAAATTGCTGTAAAGATTGTTGGTTTTGCTTGGGAGTGGGTATATGATTCTGAAATATATATTTGTTATTAGCAAGTTCTTCTGTGAATAAACTTTTTCTTGTGAAGTCAATTCAAAACTTGACGTACCTGCTCTGTGCACTAATACCCTGAGTACAGACGTAAGCTCCGTGACCTAACAATACAATCAATCTGTGTCACTTTCCCTAATCTTGTCAATGCACAGTTCCAGCTGTGCACAGGGTCTCTCTCTCTCTCTCTCTCTCTCTCTCTCTCTCTCTCTCTCTCTCTGTGTGTGTGTGTGTGTGTGTGTGTGTGTGTGTGTGTGAGAGAGAGTGTGAGAGAGAGAGAGAGAGAGAGAGAGAGAGAGAGAGAGAGAGAGAAGAGGAAGATCTCCAACATACAACTTCCTTTGCTCGCTCACCATGCTGCTCGCTACTGTTTACAGCGGGAGGTTTAACAGTTTGTTTTTTTAAAAAATCACTGGCATACGGTATTGTGCAGTCTTAGGTCACCACTAAATTTGTTGTTTTAGCAATGGTATAATTAGAATAAATAATTATTTCAGTCTCTTTATATTACCATAAAATACAGGAAATTTATGTACAGTATTCAAAACTAGAAATACCCCAGCTTCTATAGGCTAAAGTGGAAAGTATTTAGTGTTACCTAAATGAAACCAACTCTAATTACTGCAATTGCTAACACCTGTAGTTGTCCTACTATTTAATGTCAAAAATGACTTCTGCAAGACATGCTGGAGCATTGCATACACATGAGTTTAATTCATTAGAAGCATTTGGCATTCAAAATGCCAAAGATCACAAAATTTGACAGACATAAAACCCTGATGTAGATCCAGATCCGGGGGAAATTGTGACCCAATGTAGATGTAGCTGTAGGTGCAGATATTTTCTAGATCTTTCTAGATCTTTTCAGAGTTATATTCAGAAAATGTGCAAGAAAACAGTCCAAAAGATAGGGAGAGCAATCCAGAAACAATTTAGATTTCTTCTGCATCACTTTCTAGAGCTTTTTCTGGATTTGCTTTATTAGAGATTTTCTGGGTTTGATTTCTTGGAGCTTTTCTGGATCTAACTATAGAAAGAAATCCACAAAATATCTAGAAAGCAATCCAGAATGGGGTCAAACATCTGATCTGGGACTTCAGCCGAATTTACAGTATATATAGATCCAGATCCCCAGCAAATATGGGTATCCTACTATAAAATCAGGGAATTTTCAAAAGAAATGGCATGATAAATTAAAACTTGTCAACATGAACAGTTCTGTGAACACCACTGGTGGAAATGCAGGCCCAAACCTCCACCATGTTTCACCCAAGACTGCATGATGTAGATCTAGATGTGAATCCAGATCCAGGTCCAGATCATTTTTAGATCTTTTCCTAGATCAGTTTCCTAAATATGTTCTAGACTCCTTTCTAGATTTTTTCCCTAGATCATGTCTAATTCTTCTTTTCCTATATCTGTTCTTTTAAAACCCTTTTAAAAGATCTAGAAAACAGATCAACCCCCTCCCCCTGATCTGGATTAAGATCTGTATCTGGATGCCCCAAGATATATAGGGGTCCTACTCTGAAACCATTTAGGTGCTTTCCAGAAAGAGTGGCATGATGAATTAAAACCTGTACAGTATTTACTTTTTGGTAACCATAGTCCCATCAACAAACAATATCAGCAACATTAGACCCTCCACCATCTTTCACTGAAGGTCACAAGCTGTTTTGGTTTGAAAATTGTGTTTTTTAAAACTTTTGTTTACCTGTTTCCTGTACTTTCTGTTTGCATCCTAATAAAAAGACTGAAAAATACTGTGCTGTATTTTACCGTACAATTGTCACCACCACATAATTGTTGGATGATTCTTTATTCAGTCCAATTTGATTTATAAACTTTCATCAAGTTATCTTTGCATGGTATAGTTCTGTTTGTTATGCTGCTTAAAGTTACACAGTTATCTCTAGCACATTGTGAGCTGCAACCCTCGAATTCTCAGCACATGTATATTGTCAGAATATTTCCGAAAGCCATCTTGCAGAGTTTGTTTAGAACATTGCAGTACTAATGGCATTGTCACTCATCTCAATGAAGAGCTGTAGGCTCAAGGAGTGGGCAGACCGGTGAGTAAGTCGCATTATATGATAAGAGTTGTGCAATACTGCTTTTATTGTATTTGTAATTGTATATAGATATAATGGCCATTGGCTATAATAAAAATTAATTTGATAAGAGTTGTAACTTCCCACACTAGCCAAACTGTACCGTTCATCTGCCAGTGATACATTAACTTGCCAAACATTTCTTTCTGATTTTGGATAAATATAAAAACTATTCTTTGGGCTTCAGGCTGAAAGTGATTGTGTTTGCTGAACAGCATGGAAACAGCTGCAGAAAGACAGTTTTCAGTGAGCAAAAAAGTAGACTTGAGACTCGCATAAACTAAAAAACAAGCTAAAAAATACACAGTTTTATAGACATGCATATAGAGGTCCTAAAACAGGCAAGCTTCCCCAAATCAATGAAGAAGTGTTCAACAAAAATGCATAACAATGGCTGCAGTGTGTCATATGAGTTTTGGCAAAAGAAGGCAGAGGAGATAGCACACAAACATAAGATTCTTAGAACTCAGTTTAAGGCACGTTGTCGCTGGGTTATTAGCTCCGTGCGATTACACAGGCTGTCTGTGCAAAGGAAGACCACAAGTATGCCAAAAGGTTGACTCCTGATTATACCGACAAGGTTGAAAGTTTTCTTTAGTTTGTCTTGCGCATGCACCAGGAAACTTTATCTTCACTTTCTCTAATCGGGAATGCAGATCAGACTCCAGCACTTTTCGATGTGCCTTGCAGCAGCAACACTAGTGCGCTAAAAGGATTGTTGAATGTATCTATGGAAACCAGTGACAATGAGAAATTACGGTGCAAAATAATGCTTGGCATTTCAGCTGATGGAAGATCGTTAGTGGGTTACATAATTTTCAAGCATAAAACAATGCATAAGGGAATACAATTTCCCCACAGAATTCATGTTTGAGTACACCCAAAGGGTTGGGTGAGCTTAGAACTCATGATAGACTGGATTAAAACTGTGGAATAGACAACCAGCTCTGCTCATTTTAGATACAGCATTTTCCTTGTATAAGACTGCACTGTTGTCTAAAATTGTTTGACTAAAAATTGAGGTTTACAGAAGTAAAGTGAGGGGAGAACCATGCTGTTGCAAAACTGTAATTTTGGGTTGGAAAACTGGGTGGGGGCATCTTATCCATGGGGGTTCTTATATATGGAGAAATACAGGTAGTTTCCGAAGTCACATCACTTGATGGCCTTGTAGGCCCCTCTCAACTTCACTATTCTATGATCAGGAACAAAGCAAAGCCACCTCCCCATGAAAATAAGATTCAACAAGTAAACAAGTAGTCATTCCTCCTGGTGTCCTAATATCTGTCTTAAAACCAGTGGACATATAAACAAACCCCTTTAAAGTCTACTTGCATCATTTCTACAACAAGTGGATGCTGAACGGTGATCATCAGTTGACATCCGGTGGAAAAATTAAGTGCCCTTCCTTGGCAGGTAATTAAGAGTTGAGATCTTACACCATGCAAAGTTGTTGTCAAAAGCATTTAAAAGATGGGAATTTTGAGTGCACTAAATGAATCTGAATATGATACACTGTGGTAGACTGACAACAAAGTAAATGTGTCTGATATGAGTGGCCCTGAGGATGGTGCATCAGATAACGAAACCAACGACAGCAGAGCAGAATCTTCCGATACAGAAGATTAAATTTTGGAAGCCCATTCTTCACAACACTGCAGTAAATTTTTGAAGCGTAATATTTTGACCATAATGCACAAATCAATAACAATGAATGTGTAGCCTTCATTTTTCATATGGGAAAACTGTTTGCTAAACTGTCACTAAGAAATTATGTGTGTTGCTTTGGACTATGCAAGTTTAATGTATATTCAGGAGTACTCTGTGCACCCTAATCTTGCACCACAGTGCCACAGTGAGTTTAGTAATAAATGATTTTTCAGTATAGTAATGGCAGCACAAACCTTTTTTTTTTAATCACATAACGGTTATGCCCCACTTTTAAAAAATGGCTAAATATATGACAATCATATGGCAAAATATGGTAATTATGAATGGTCATTAACATCTGCTAAAATAATAAACCTGCTGGTGGCCTAAGACTTTTGCACAGCACTGTATTTTGCAACAACACAGAATATGAAAGGATCAGAACTCTAACTTTAGAAAAGCAGAAAACCAAAAGCAGGACTCCTGCACTTATACAAAAGCTAATTCAGCAAACACATAATACATTTTTTTACAAAATTGAGTTTCCCTTTTATTAATTACATTGATAAGAACAGTTCCCAATACTCCCTGCTGTGCACCCATGTCAATCAATGGAGTAATGTATTTGGTAGACTTGCAAGAGCAATTAAAGATACCGGTAGTAAAAGGTTTTTTTTTTTTTTTTAAGTTACATCCACAGCAAAAGGAAAAATAAGGAAATTATAGGCTCTCTGCGTGGCGAAGATAACCAGTTACTAATCAGTACTAAAACACATAAACAGAGCACAGCAATCCAATTTGAAAAATCCCTCTCAGATTGCCAATCATGAAGGAAAAACTGGTCTGAAGAGAAAGACCTTTAACAGCAAAGATGGGGGGGGCTGGCTTCTTATGGGAGGGCATTCTAGAGTCTGGGAGCAGCCACAGAAAAAGCACTGTCCCATGTCCACTATATTATATCCACTAATATTTCATTGATCCTGTTTAGTTAGTTATATGTTACTTGCATGGGGCGTGGAAAGCCAATGAATGCAACAATGTCACTGTGTTTCCTTTCCCAAACTTTACCAAAGAGATGGGAAAAGAGGGGGCTGGCAGAGTTTGGTCAAACCCTGAGTCTACCAACTGGAAAGCAAATAAGATAAGCAGCATTGCTGTCACCTGGGTTAGGGGACATAGTATTCAAAGCCAGCTAAATGTGTGTGGGGGGAATTGTCTCTGGGGCTAAACATACAATAATAACTTGCTCAGTTATTAACAAGTTGCTACCTTCCCATGAAACTGAAAATCTCTTGACTGATGCAGTTGCTTCATCCTGCTTCAAAACTTGGAAAAGTAACTCATTTGAGCTACAAGTGAGTCATAGTCCAAAAAGGTTGCCTTCCCAGTTCTGTTCAACATAATAGGAGAGCCTGAAGAAAACAAGAGAGAATGAGAGATGATGATGATGATGATTGGCGGTGGTGGTGGTGGTGGTGGTGGTGGTGGTGGTGATGATGATGGTGATGATGATGATGATGATGATGATGAAGAAGAAGAAGAAGAAGAAGAAGAAGAAGAAGAAGAAGAAGAAGAAGAAGAAGAAGTGAAACCATCTTGATTAGCTGAATAAGTAGCAGAACACCAGCTGTCTAATCACTGGCAGAGATTTTCAGCGAGAATGATTAGTCTGTGTAAGCCATGAAATTTACTCAAGGGCAAGTTTCCAAAACAACAGAAGACAATTAGGATGTGCGTGTAGAGGTCTTTGCCACAGGTTCTTGTTGACAGCATTTCAAGACGGAGGAGACCGTCTGTGATTACTGAAAACATTCTCTTTTTAATTTGGAAAAGAGCTGGGCCTTTTCCAGGAAATGGTCTAACTCTCTGTGTTTATGTGTTCACTGACATCATAATAAATCGGCCATCTGCCCCATGATGGCATCTCTGCTTACAGGGAATGGTAAGTGTGAGGCACTGCTACATTCAGATCAGTTATGGTGTAGAGTGGAAGGTGGTGCTGGTTTGTTTTTTAAAGGCTATGCCAGTCATTATGGTAGCTACAACAGATTCTAATGCAGGGTACACAAAGTTATCCCCACCACTGCCAAATAAATCAGTATTGGACTACAATTCCCAGCATTGTTAAATGTTGATTATAATGGAAGTTACAAGTCATGGGGAGTTTCAGCATTGAAAGACCCTACTCTATGATCACAAACAGAGACCAGAAAAGTTACATTTTTGAACAGCTCCAGTGTAGTAGAAATCATGTTGCAAAAGGGTGGCCATGCACATAAGGAACTCCTGATATTTCTAGGGCACTCACTAAGGAATTTTTCTAACCTGTGATTCCCCATTCTTTGTGTTTTCACTTGGGGTTGCCCCTGGATCCAGCTTCCCTTAGTGGCCAACCAGATGCTTAAGGGAAGCCTCCAACAAGGACAACAGCTCTCTTGTGCTCATGCTCCCCATTGACAAGTTCTTGGCACCGATAGCTGTTCGTAAACTAGCCCTGCCTAAGGTGGGGTGAAGGAGATCTTCTGCACTTGGTCTGTCACGACTGGTGCCTCAACTAGAAATCCATTCATGAATCAAAGGGATGACTTGTGGCAAGCTGGCCTAAGATGTCAGCTGGCCAGCTGCCTGGAGACTCTCTTGAGTGGACTGTGGGTATGAAGACAGCTTATGTCTCTTTGGTGCAGTTTTGAAAACAAGGGCAGGCTATCCAGGAAGCATTCAATAAACAATGACTTGGCAAAAAAGCTCAAGTACGTATAAGTCTTATTCGACAGACAAGAACCACTCAGACCCAATGACTCCTTTTGGACCATTACAACTCTCTGGAAGATGTCGATTCCAGCTCCTAAATTGGCTAGATTCTCTAAGCAAAAACACACAAAAAAAAACCACAAATAAGTATCTTTGGACAATGTTATATATCAAGCTGGATTTATATTACATGTTCTTTCTCCTAGAGAGAATGAAAAATAAGGGTAATTATCAATTTACTTATAAATAATTAGATATGAACTTATAAAGATGTTATTTTTAAAAATTCACCAAACCCTGAAATTTACTATTTATTCAAATGTACCATTATTGTGTGGTACGTCTCAGATCAGAGAGGGAGAATTTGCTTGTTCAGGGATGGGTTGCACTTGAATCATGATGGGACCAGATTGCTGGCACTCAACCTCAAAAAGGCAGCAGAGCAGCTTTTAAACTGATCACTGGGGGAAAGCCGACAGGAGCTGTGTGGCATCCGGTTCGGAACACCTCATCCTCGGGGAATGAGGTTGGAGAGGGTAGAGAATCACATAGAGATGACATAGCAAGTATTAACACTGGCAGAATAGCGGAATGTGACAGTTCGTCTACTGAAAATAAAAGCTGTGGGGGGAGAAGAACAAGGCAGCAGCTGTTGCGGGACCCACTGTACAAGTGCTTCTACGCCAATGCTCGAAGCCTCCGAGCAAAGATGGGAGAACTTGAACATCTGGCAGCTAGGGATAACATTGATATAATAGCCATAACAGAAACCTGGTGGAATGTGGAGAACCAGTGGGACACAGCAATCCCAGGCTATAAACTCTATAGAAGGGATAGAGAGGGGCGGGTTGGAGGAGGAGTGGCCATCTATGTCAAAGAAGGCATAAAATCCAGCAGAATGGAGATTGACAGAGGGTCTGACTCTGCCATAGAATCACTGTGGGTTAAACTACCAGGTCCAAAGAGTGATATGATAGTTGGAGTATTCTATCGTCCACCAGATCAAAAACTTGAGGGGGACCTTGAAATGAGGAGAGAAATCATGGAGGTGGCTAAGAGGGATAGGATAGTAATCATGGGGGACTTTAATTATCCCCACATTGACTGGGCCAATGCGAGCTCCGGGCAAGAAAGAGAAACTGGGTTTCTCGACTTGCTGAATGACTGTGCCTTAGAGCAACTTGTCATGGAGCCCACCCGAGAACAGGCAACTCTAGATCTAATATTGTGTGATACTCAGGACCTCGTCAGGGATGTGAATGTCACTGAGCCTCTGGGGAACAGTGACCATGCTGCAATTTCCTTTGCCATGCATGTCGGAGGAAGAGTGTCAACCAAATCAGACATAAAAACCCTTGATTTTCGAAGGGCAAACTTCCCTCAGATGAGGAAACTAGTTAGAGAGAAACTGAAGGGGAGGGTTAGAAGAATCCAATCTCTTCAGAGTGCATGGAGCCTGTTTAAAACAACAATAATAGAGGCCCAGCACAAGTGCATACCACAAAGAAAGAAGAGCTCATTTAAGTCCAAGAGGACACCGGCATGGTTAACGAGTGGAGTTAGAGAGGCTCTAAAGTACAAGGAGAGGTCCTTCTGTAAATGGAAATCCTCCCCAAATGAGGAAAATAAAAAGGAACACAAACTCTGGCAAAAGAAATGTAAAAAGATGATAAGGGAGGCAAAGAAAGACTTTGAGGAACGCATGGCTAGCAATATAAAGGGTAATAATAAAAGCTTCTTTAAATATGTTAGAAGTAGAAAACCTGCCAGAGAACCAATTGGGCCTCTGGATGGTGAGAGAGGAAAAGGGGAGGTTAAGGAGGACTTGGACATTGCAGAGAAATTGAACGAGTTCTTTGCGTCTGTCTTCACGACAGAGGACCTTGAGCGGATTCCGCTGCCTGAGCCGCCCCTCTTGACTAAAGAATTAAATCAAATACAGGTTAAAAGAGAGGAGGTTTTAGGACTAATTGATAAATTGAGGATTAACAAGTCACCGGGCCCAGATGGCATCCACCCAAGGGTTATTAGGGAACTGAGAAATGAAATTGCAGATCTCTTAACGGTAATATGCAACTTGTCTCTTCAAACGGCCACAGTGCTGGAGGACTGGAGGATAGCGGATGTCACACCAATTTTTAAAAAAGGAAGGAGGGGGACCCAGGAAACTACAGGCAAATCTGTCCCAGGGAAGATGGTGGAAGGCCTCATCCAAGAGAAAATCTTAAAACACATAAAAGAACAAACCTTGCTGAGAGAAAATCAGCATGGCTTCTGTAAGGGTAAATCTTCTCTTACAAACCTTTTAGAATTTTTTGAAAAGGTCAACAGGCACGTGGATTTGGGTGAACCGGTGGATATAGTCTATCTGGATTTTCAAAAGGCTTTTGACACAGTCCCTCACCAAAGGCTGCTGAGAAAATTGCATAGTCAGGGGATAAGAGGGCAGGTCCTCTTATGGATTGAGAACTGGTTGAGATCCCGGAAACAAAGAGTAGGTGTCAATGGGAAATTTTCACAATGGAGAGAAGTGAAAAGCGGTGTGCCCCAGGGCTCGGTCCTGGGACCGGTGCTTTTCAATCTGTTCATAAATGACCTGGAGACAGGGATAAACAGTGTGGTGGCCAAGTTTGCAGATGACACAAAACTTTTCCATGTGGTAAAAACCAGAGAAGATTGTGAAGAGCTCCAGAAGGATCTCTCCAAACTGGGGGAGTGGGCTGAGAAATGGCAAATGCGTTTTAATGTAACCAAATGTAAAGTAATGCATATTGGGGCAAAAAATCCAAACTTCATTTATCAACTCATGGGCTCTGAGTTATCCGTGACGGATCAGGAAAGAGATCTTGGTGTGTTGGTGGACAGCTCCATGAAGGTGTCTCCCAATGTGTGGCAGCGGTGAAGAAGGCCAATTCCATGCTAGGGATTATCAAAAGGGGGTTGAAAATAAAACAGCCAACATTATAATGCCGTTATACAAAACAATAGTAAGGCCCCACCTGGAGTATTGTGTACAATTCTGGTCACCGCATCTCAAGAAAGACATAGTGGAACTGGAAAAGGTGCAGAAGAGAGCGACTAAAATGATTACTGGGCTGGGGCACCTCCCTTATGAAGAAAGGCTAAAACAATTGGGCCTCTTCAGTCTGGAAAAAGGCGCTTGAGGGGGATATGATTGAGACATACAAAATAATGCAGGGTATGAGTAAAGTGGATAGAGGGAAGCTCTTCTCCCTCTCTCAAAATACCAGAACTAGGGGACATACACTCAAATTGAGTGCTGGGAGAGTAAGAACTGACAAAAGAAAATATTTTTTCACCCAGCGCGTTGTAAGTCTATGGAACTCCCTGCCACAGGGTGTGGTGATGGCATCTGGCCTGGATGCCTTCAAAAGGGGATTGGACAGATTCCTAGAGGAAAAGTCCATCACGGGTTACAAACCATGATGGAGATGTGTAATCTCTAGGCTTTAAACCAGGGTACTTCAAGGGCCAGATGCAGGGGAGTGGTATCAGGAGACAGATATCTAGTCTCATGCGCTCCCAAACGCATCTGGTGGGGCCGCTGTGAGATACAGGAAGCTGGACTAGATGGGCCTTTGGCCTGATCCAGCATGGCTCTTCTTATGTTCTTATGTTCTTAAAGGCATCCCCATCAAAATATTCCTTAATGTAGAAGATTTAATTCATTTTAGGGGATCATATTATTCTGAGTATGTGTGATTATTCAAAACAAGCAATTTCTTCATATGCATTCTGAGACAGAATAAGCCCTGCACCACACCCAAAGCTTAACAGACTCTTCAATAATGGATCACATTAGTGAAATTTTTATTCCAACAAATTCCCTGCCAAAAAGTGTTTGTGTGTGTGAAGAAATGAGTGTGCCCACGAAAGCTCACATTAAAATATAACACAAGTTTTTAAGGGGAATTTGGACAACCCTCTGCCTCATATACTATAACCTGGATTCCTGGATTGAGCAGGGGGTTAGGCACAAGGGCCTTATAAACCTCTTCCAACTCTGTTATTCTCTGATTAGCAGAAACACATACAAATTATGTGCACACCCAAAATACATTGTTGGGCACACTTCAGGAGGGTTGTGGGATCCACATGAGCAGATCCTGCACACTGGAGCAAAGTAGAGTAAAAACACACTATCACTTGGGGTGCTGCAAAAACACTCCCAGAAAGTCATTTGTTTTACTGCTTAGTTGGTTGGTTGGTTGGTTGGTTGGTTGGTTGTCCTACTTTGGCTTGGTTGGCACTAGTTTCAGCCTTGCGCCTGCAGTACCATTATCATGGGCGCAAATAAAATCAAGAACATGCTCAATTTGGATGGGCCCTTACATGTTCTTCTTCAGAGGGACACCCAGGTGCCATGCTGGGGACACACACACCAAATGACAGAACAGTATTTGTGCTTTATACTACAGTAGGACCCCGGTATCCGCTGGGGATTGGTTCCAGGCCTTCCCATGGATAATGAAAACCGTAGATAAGAGAGAATGCCTGCCACCCACCTCCAAACTGCTGTTTCCTGACAGGAGCTTGCTTTATGACTGCTGTTTTGAGACAGTAGCTTGCTTTACAAATGCTAATTGTGACAATAGCTTGCTTTATAGCTGCTGTTTGTGACAATAGCTTGCTTTAAGGCTGCTGAATTATTTAATTTTTTCCTCTGCCATCCGTGGATAACTGAATCAGTGGATAATTAATCAGTGGATATGGGGGTCCTACTGTATTTCTCACCCCCACCCTGCTGGAAGTGGTGTACAAAATCCATGTTTGCCCCAGGTGAGTGGGCCTGTTGCTCAGGGCTTCCCCGTTTCTGTTGCAGGCTGTAGGCTATAACAGGTGAGAGAGCAAGTCAGGTGAACAGACTGGTAGAAGAACAAGATGGGGAAAGAACAGGCTGCAACCTATACCTTGGCAATATTTTAAGATAAGGGTACTGCTTTTAATTAACAACTAAATAGACACATTTCAAGTTATCCAGCTGGAGAAACAACCCATATTACCAACAGACAAGGTGTACTTACGTTACCCCACTTGTTTCTATTTATTTGTCTGGAGTCAAAATGTTGGGCTCATCATGAGAAAGCAAGATTATCTGGAAAAGTCAACAATGTTGGCAAAGGTGGGAAGCAGCAGTGGAAGAGGGGAGGACCAAATAGGAGATGGACTGACTCCCTAAAGGAAGCCACATGTTTCAGTCAGCAAATGCTGAGCAGGACAGCTGAGGGCAAGGCATTTTGGAGATCACTCCTTCATAGGGGTTGCCATATGTTGGAGGCAGCTTGATGGCACGTAGCAACCACAGTACTTTTCAGAACCTGCAAGCAATGAGTTATAAGTAATATGGCTCCCTGTAAATAGTAACTACCCTTGAGTTAATGAGAAGTGTAACTAATATATATTTCAAAAATAACCAGAACATGGGATCAATGTTTCTTTATTGGTGCAGTAACCAATAGTACTGTATTTTCTCTTTTCTTGTTGAAGTTTCCCTTTAGGCCCTTTTAAGAAACATTTTCAAGTTTCAAGCCATTCTTTTACCAATTCGAAGTTGTTATTCTCCCCTCCATTTTAAGGTAACAAAACATAGCAAAAAGAAATGAGCCAACTCCACGAGTGACTTGTTTAGGTTTGCAATAATGAATGGCTTTTAAAATACAGTACTGCCATGAGTACCCAAAGTGAATTGTTTTTCAGAAGCAGTGTTTGGGTTCAGGTTATTTTAGACCAAGGAGTTTGAGGGTTGCCCTTGCATATGGCCTCATACATCCAGCCAAGTTTCATTATATCAGATTTGATAACGGCCACGCTAGGAAAGCACCTCTTGCAGATGATGACATTTTGCTGCTGTTTCTCAGAAGCGGGCCTGAAAATGTCCCAAATGGAATCTCCCGTTTGCTGGAAAGTGATTCCTCAGGCAGGAAGAAGTCAACTATTTCTTGGCTCGTGCCTGCTCCCCAGCTGCTGCTGCAGCCACTGAGGTAAGCATCAAGGCCCGTGGGAATCTGTAGAGGAAATGGAGGGATGGAAGAGAAAAGCAGCCTCTCACCTGCTTAAGTCTTTGCTAAACCAAAGGCTTGGAGAGGAGCAGGCCATAATCTAACCCAGCCCTGTTCCCCCCACCCCCAGGTCTTCTCTTCAGTTGGCACCTGATCCTTTTAGCTAGAGACACTGTGGCTTCAACTAGGCCAAGGGCTCTGCCTCGAAGCTACTGCTCTTTCCTTTTTGTACCACAGACCTTAACTCGCCCTGAGTCTCACGTCTGTTTTGACTCATTCACTGTCGAGCTCTCCTGGCTTCTGTCAGAACACCTCCGTTAGTGTTATAGTGGAGTCATGAATAGACATGGGCACGACCAGAAAAAATGACGTTTAGAGTTTTCGCTTGTCAGAACGGGTCCGTTTCGGGTTGTTTCTGTTTGTCGCGAAATTTTTCAAAAATTTGTCGTTTCCGTTTGTCGTTTGTCATTTCCACCACAATTTAGCGTGACTTGACTCCCCAGAGCATGGGGCGTCCCGCAATCAGGGCCGGCGCTAGGTGTTTTTGTGCCCTAGGCGGAGGGCGGGGTGGGGGGTGGGGGAGGTGCAGGCAGGCGGCGGTGGCGGGGGGCCATGGGTGGGTGGCGGCCGTGGGTGGGCGAGTGGGCAGGCGGCGGCACGGGCCGCAGGCGGGTGGCGGCGTGGGCGGGCGGGCAAGTGGGCAGTTAGGATATCACTTAGGATAGAGGTTCTGTTCTTGGCTTGCACCCAAAATGTGTTTGTGTGCAAGCAAATTGAAGTTGGGAAAAGAGAAAATAAATGGCAGTATATAATATATTTTTAAAATAAATCCACACCTCCCACTCCCAGTTGAACCTCCCCCTTTATCCAATATCAGAAAAAAATCCTCACAAACTGCCAGAGAAGAAATAAAGAATAAACTGCTATTCCCTTCAGCAGACAAAGCTGCAGGGAATCAAAGAAATTATTTTCTAAATTCAATTCCCTCCCTGCCTGCCTAACTTAAATCCTAAAGCCTCCAGCCTCCCTCCTCAATCTCGATTGGATCACACCAGCACCAGCAGCCAGCCCTCCTCCCTCAACCACATCCATACACCCGACTGTGGTTTCTGGAAGGTGCCTCAGCTTTTTATGCCCTCTGGCACATCAGAAGTGTCAGTCAAAACCTGGCAATGCTATTGGTGGAATGGTTCAAAAAATTTGCATGGTCCCATCCCATGCCCAGCCCAAATGGGCAGGTCTAAAAAAATAAAAAATAAAATAAAATAAAATAAAATCAATACGACGTTTTATAGCTATAAAAACCCCACTGCTGCTACTATTAAAATTCAGGCATTTAAAATAAATAAATTTCACATGTTTCTGTGGTGATTTGGTGTGTTTTTTGACCACGATTTCAAAAGAAAACTTGCAGTCACCATTTTGGATCCCCCACCACATGACATGGCGAGACGATGAGGATGACCTCCCCCCCCCAGCCTGGTGCAAGCAGCCCAGGACAGGAGAAGAGGCAGGGAAAGGCCAGGGACCCCCCAGAAACCACCCTTCTGGTAGGTGGCAAAGCCTCAGGCAGGCATATTTTCGCCTGCTTTTTTTGGCCGGGAGTCAGGTTTTTTTTAAAAAAACTTTTAAAAACTTTTTCTGTGCTTCGCATTGCGCGATTGCCACGATGCCACAAACGAAAACGAAAAACCCGACCAAATTTTTCTTTTTTCAGTTCAAGTTCGAGTTCTGATGGCTTAATTATCGTTACCGTTTCCGTTACGTAACGGAAACGGTAACCGAAAACAGAAACGACAATTTCGCCGAGTCGTGCCCATGTCTAGTCACGAACGACTCAAAACCTTGGGATTTTCTGGATAGTAGGGACCAGGGCATCACACACTCCCTCCAACAGGCTTCCTTTTATAATTGATGGGGTTTGTAGTCACCAATTAAATAAAATGGATTGGTGATGTTACTCAGTGAAGCAGCAATATGACATCATGGCAATAATGGGTGTCTGGCAGAACAGGCACGACCAGGAATAGCATTCACACCATGCCCCCACCTACTCTTTACTCTATCTGGTCCTTTGCTTAAACACACTCAGTCCTGAAATTCATTTCCCTGGCTGGTACCATGGTCTGTCTATTTCCTCATCAAGGGGGCCTCAGTTCAAAGTTCACGGTCCGCAAGAGAGCTCCTTTGTCAAGCCAGTTTTTCTGTCTTTGCATCAAGCATAAGCATTCTGTTTATGCTCAGAGTACATCATGAAACGTGAAAATAACATCCTTCCATTTATCACACTTCTGTCATCTGACCCCAGCTGCATCCTTTAGACTACCCAGAGCAGACATGAATATGCCCAGGAATGGCTTAATAAATTGTCCTGCAGTTCTGTTATAATGCAAAGTATTTGTGGATAGGTGGGTCCTGAATGGCAATCGAGAGGCATTAACTTTATAAAGTACATGCTCCTCATCTGCTGACATGGATTAATTAATCTGGCCAAGTTTTGGGACTCTCTTGGCAGTGGGGGTGGCTGTAGGAACTGTCAGGATAAATATCTGCACCTCCAAATTGAGTAACACCTCCAAATATCCAAAGAAAGAGTCCATCAATGCAACAATCTATCAATCCCTCATCTCTCTGCTAAACTGCTGCTTTTTTTCCTTTCTTGTGGGAGGGAGAATCTTACACAACTCATGCACTATCTTGCGCCACTGCTGTCTTGTGCATGATTGAGGCAATGGAGCATGGGAAGAGAATATATGCTTGGAACTGTAAGCATTGGAATATAATGCTTAGGTAAAGTTTTTAATGGAACTGGAAATAACTATTTTGGTTATTTTCGAGAACAGGAGAAAGCTACTAAAATATCACTAGAAGCAGGTTGCTAACAACACCTGCATCCTAGGAATATAAGGGCAACTAATTATTTTTCAGAGTCCTTTTGAAAAGTCTGGGCTATACTGATTAAAAAAACAGAGAGACCAAATTGTGTGGGGATTAAGAGAAGGCCTCTGGCATAACTCCTCTGTTATTGTTTTTTCTGAGTGCCACCAGGAGATCCTGCGTGTAACCCTAACAACGTCAATTAGAAATGGTCTGCAACATTTGAGAGGTGGGGGATGCACAGAGTCACCGAAATCTAATTATTCTGGGACTCTCTCCCTTCACTGTTGTTAGGAAAATGCTCATTATCCCCACCACAATGTGTCAGAGCCAGGAAGATTTTTAGCTTTTCATCTTGCACTACTGACACCTTTGGTAGCTGGATGATAAATATCAACCGGAGAGCAAAGGAGCTGTCCATGGGTGGCTGGTGGTGGGGATGGCAGGGGCATGGGGGTGAAGGCAGAGTTACGAGGTCTTGCAGAAGCTCACTCCTTTTGCTGCCACAATAATTTGTCGCCAGTAATGTTCATATGACTTGGCAACAGTGGGAGGATGGAGGTTCTGGATGGCTGTTCCCTTGTCTTGAACACTCTCTACCATAATTACCTGACATGCTGTTACTTTATGAACTTTGGCAGGAGTTCAGGAGTCAGGACTAGCAGTGTTATGTCTTGCATAGCAAAATACTTAACCACTCGTGGCGCAGTGGTTAAATGCCTATACTGCAGGTAAAACTGCTCACGACCTGGGGTTCAATCCCAGGTAGCAGGCTCAAGGTTCACTCAGCCTTCCATCCTTCCGAGGTCAGTAAAATGAGTACCCAGCTTGCTGGGGGGGGGCAATGTGTAGCCTGCACACTGTAATTAAAAATTGTAAACCGCCCAGAGACTACTTGTAGTGATATGGGGCGGTATATAAGCAGAACACTTTTTTGCTTTTGCTTTTTTGCTTCACCTGGAAATATTTCTGCTGGTGCTCTGGATGTCCAGAACTAGGAATTTAGTTTTATTTGTTTATTTTTATTTTTATTTTTATTTGTTTAGTTTCATTTATTTGATATGCATATATAGTATTAGCAGAATGAGCCCTGAGTTTTACAGAAAGTACCAGCTTGCTCTGGAAAAAGTATTTATCTCTTTCTTGGCTGAATTTCTAATTCACTTATCTTCCAAAGAAGTCAAACTAGCATATTTGCTCCTCCTTTATTGCAGCTAGTATTTACTATGCATTGGCACCTGTGATAGTACTTACTATTTCCTAACCTGAGACTAATAAAAATCGAAGGGCAGCCAGGACACTTCGTGGCTGAGTGGGGATTTGAACTCAAATCTCCCTAAGTCCAGTTTTCTAGCTATGATACTTTTGAATGCCTAAATTTACTCTGGTCTTGCCTGTTTGTTTTTACATGTGAGGCTGTTTATATTTGACAGTGCAGGACAATTCAAACATTGTATAGGCTACAAGTGAGTTGCTACTTGCAGTTTCAAGTCACCCAGCCCAGACAAATTGTTGTTTGCATTGCAAGGATGTTCTGAAGAAGGCACACGTAGCAGCATCTGAGTACCCTTTGTGATTTCTTCCTGGAAACTCTTTCTCCTTGACAATTTTCCTTTCACAACTAGTCAAGCTGCTGTTCCTGACATGGAGCGTTCTGCAGCTGGTGGAAAGTCCAGTTGCCAGTGGAAACAGAAAGGAAAGCAATGAAGCCTGAATGGAATGAAAGGTCACTGGTAGCCAAATGGAAAGAAAACCTCTTAATTCCCTCATTATCGGCTGCAATCCACTTGGCAATGCTGAAGCAGGTCAAGCTCTAGAGAAAGTGACGAGTGGGAGTCTGTTTAGGAAGATGTGACTGTGTACAAAGCACACCAGTGGTGGGAAAAATATAAACCTGTCTATACAGCAACCATGTGGAGAAAACATTTTTTGGGGGGGGGTGGGGTGAGGTAGCTAGCTATACCTCAGCGTGGAGTATTAAAAAGTTGAACTAGGGCTCAGAAGTCCTGGGTTCATGGCCCAACTCGGCTGTGAAGTACACTGCGTGACCTTCTCCCAGTCATACGGTCCCAACCAAATTACCTCAGAGGATTATTGCAAAGATAATGCTGAGGAGAACGACATCCATATGCTGCACCTTGAACTAAGTTGGAGAAGGTGAGGTTTTAAAAATAACAAATAAATAGTAAAAGACATGGCAGAATGGCTGAGGCAACAACGAGGAAATGCACTGACTGACCAGGAAGGGACATAATTTAGGAAAGTGAAACCGATACCTCTTTTTAAGTCAAGAGTTCCTCTTCTTGTCTGGTCAGGGGGTTCTCTCCTCTGAGTAACATTCATTTCATTTCTACCCCACTTTACCGCTAGAATACTCCCAAGGTGGTTTACAAATACCAAACAAAATGAAAATATCAATAGAAAACAGATTCTGCCTCAAAGCCATTACTTGAATGGACTTCAGACATGCTTATGTATTCTGAAAGCCCACCTCTCTGTAATAAAAAAGGGCCACTCTCTTTTGTTTGTAGCTTTGCTACTGTTGTTACAATGCGTACTTTGAGCAGTCATCAAAACAAGGGTTAAATTCTACTCCCTTTCCAGCCCCTTCAACTTAATCATACCTGAGAAAGGACATTTAAAGCTTCCTCTGAAGGGCAAAACTGTGACCGGGCCCCACAGGTGCTCTCTGTTTGTCTAAAGAGCAACTATGGGCGACAAGTGAGTGCTGAATCTACCTGGGTGGTTCCTTTTTATACTATATATATCCTGACCATACCAAATAATGTGGTCCTAGCATCTGCTTTAAGTTTTTTAAAAATATTCAAACAGGGATATCGATGCCACATATTGTCATTGCCCGGCCAGAGCAGGCAGCGAGGGCACGGGGAGGGAGGGCGGCTGTGCCAGGGGGCTCTCCTTCCAGGAAACAGGAGGTCTTCAAGCTGGGGCTGTGCAGATATTTATTTATTTGTTACACTTCTATACTGCACCATCTTCCATAAGGAACTCTGGGCGGTTTACAGATTTAAAATAGCCACTGAAGACATGTCGACATTCCTGTGTGGGTTGTGCTTGGATAATCTGGTATTTGCTGGCAGAGTTGGAGTGCTGAAAGTGTGACTCTTGAATATGAGTAATCACTTTGGAGACTGGAAATTAACAGAACACTTACTGGCCACTGAACTTCCACCGAGTGGGAGGTCCTGCCTCCACAGTAACACACAAATGTGTTCACTTACACAAATGAAAGCAGTGATATTTGTGGAGAGACTCTGTGTGTGTTTTTGAGCAGCAACAGACAGGCACACAGGGATATAAGGTTTCATCCAATTTGATTAAAATGTACTCTTCAGCTTCAGTTCATTTCCATGCATAAATATCAGCACATCTTCTGCAGATTTTATGTAGAGAGCAAACCTGTAGGCAGGCTTGAGTCTCATTTGTTCACATTTTCACCCTTATTATCCACAGGACTGTAAATATCTCTGGCTGCAGAGCCAACAGTTGGAGGCTCAGTTCCCCACTGTGCTTCCTTGACCGGGGTTGGAATTGATTTGCTATAGGATGCCTTACAGCTCTACAGTTCTAAGATTATTATTCTAAGATATATAATTATATAATTTGGTTAGCCACAATGTAAGACTACGAACAGCTGAGCTTCATATTGAAACATATCTTAAGCGTTTTCACTCCATTCCCAATTTTAACTCTATGCAAAGCAAAATCCCTGTCAGTTTGTTCATTTACATCTGGCCACTTTATTATTACTATTCTTAAAAAACATGTATTGCCTCAAGTCTGCTCTGGTCAAACTCACTTATATTACTGAATTGCTAGAATTCTTTGGAGCTGTAAAAGCTGAACATCATCTTTGCTGTTCTCTATACATCAAGTGGCTCAAGGTCGCCATGACACTTGACATTCATAACAATGTATGTCATGGATGGAGAGGTCTCTTTCCCTGCCTCTTATGTTCCCCAGAACATTCCTCTTATTCTCACCCAGGAAGACCTACAGGGTACAGAATGGAAACTAAGAATGGAAACTAAGAGACGTGAGGCAATACATGCTTTTAAAAACAGTAATTATAAACTGGTCAGATGTAAATGAACAAGCTGAGAGGGATTTTGCTTTGTATAGAGTTAAAACAGGGCTGCCAAGTATTTATGTAGTTGTAGAGCTCCTGATGTGGAACCTGCCATGGCAGCCTGACAAGATGCCACTTAAGTGTGACAAAGCACACAACAGGCATCTTATCAGATTACCCAGTGAACTTCCACAGCTATGAGCATGTAATAATGAACAGCATACTGGCCATTGTTTTCAAAATTAACATTAACCAAGAGAACTGGTGAACCTCTGACTCTCTTACCCAACTTGGAGGAAATTACTTCCTTAGCAAAATAACAATGAATCCTTACTCTTGAAAGCTTCCAGGAGCACTGATTCACCAACTGAAGAGGTCACAACTTCACTACCTTGCATTGTTTAGTAATTCGAAAAACTCATTTTTTCCAAAACTATAAATACCCTTCCAGACATTTCTCATTTAAATAATGTTGATGATGACTGTTACTGTATTCACGGCTGGGATCTGATAGCTATTGTGAGTTTTTCAGCTGTTTGACCGTGTTCTGTTTTTCTTCCTGACATTTCGCCAGACTTTGTGGCTGGCATCTTCAGAGGGCAAGGAGCTCAAGGAGCAAGGAGTTCTCTCTGTGCTCCCTCTGAAGACGCCGGCCACAGAACCTGGCAAAACATCAGGAAGAAAAACTTCCAGAACACTGTTATTGTTGTGGACTTCTAGATAACACAAGCAGCAAAAGTCATTTAAGAGTATGTGCTGGTACATAAACTTGGATTCTGAGATAAGTGAATTTAAGAAATTTCATGGAAGGCATCTTAATGGGCCTCCAAAATCCTGGATGGAAAGCCAGGTGGCTTTTCCTGAACTGTGTGACAGGGATGTGGGGAGTCAGGGGCAGGTCCCAGAGAAAAGTCAAATATTATATGATATTCCTTTAAAATAGAATTGCAGGTAAAACTAAAAAAAAAAAAAAATATCGTGCAAATGCTCATTTATTTCAGTAAGTCAACTCAAAAGGTGAAACTAATATATGAGGTAGACTCATTACATGCAAAGCAAGATATGTCAAGCCTTACTTTGGTATAATTGTGATGATTATGGCGTTCAGCATATGAAAACTCCAAATTCACAATCTCAGAAAATTAGACTATTACATGACATCAATATCACAAGAATTGGAAATAGAAAAATATCAGACCTCTGAAAAGTATAAGCATGCATATATACTTGGTACTTGGTTTGGGCCCCTTTTGTGTCAATTACTGCCTCAATGCGGCATAGCATGGATGCTATCAGCCTGTGGCATTAGTGCTGAGTTGTTATGGAAGGCCAGGATGCTTCAATAGTGGCCTTCAGCTCTGCTGCATTGTTCGGTCTCATGTCCCTCATCTTTCTCTTGGCATTGCCCCATAGATTCTCTATGGGGTTCACATCAGGCATGTTTCCTGGCCAATCAAGCACAGTAATCCCCTGGTCATTGAGCCAGATTTTGGTACTTTTGGCATTGTGGGCAGGTGCCAAGTCCTGCTGGAAAATGAAGTCAGCATTCCCATAAAGCTCATATGTGGAAGGAAGCATGAAGTGCTCCAAAATCTCCTGGTGGACGGTTGCGTTGACCCTGGATGTAATGAAGCACAGTGGACCAACACCAGCAGATGATATGGCTCCCAAATCAACACAGACTGCGGAAACTTCACACTGGACTTCAAGCATTGTGCATTATGTGCCTCTCCATTCTTCCTCAAGACTTGGTTCCCTAATGAGATGCAAAGGTTGCTCTCATCAGAAAAGAGAACTTTGGACCACTGAGCAACAGTGTTCAGGAGCAGCTTGACAAGAGGAATATACGACATTTGAAGCCCATGTCCAGGATCCGTTTGTGTGTGGTGGCACTTGATGCACTAACTCCAGCCTCAGTCCACTCCTTGTGAAAGTCCCCAACACTTTTGAATAGCCTTTTCCTTTTTTTTTATTTTATTTTTATTTTTATTTTTTTATTGAACATAAAAAAGACAAAATAACAATGATAAACAATTATATAAAAAAAACAGTAATAGACAATCATAAACAGTACAAAGTGCCCCCCACCCCCAAGAAACCGCCCAGTATTCTTGCATCTTCTCTTTCTTCTTCATCTTTTTTTTTTCTTTTTCTTCCAATAGGCTTCTTAAGGTCCTTTGCGCCAGAACTGTGTTGGGTTATAAGTTGGTTGTATCCCTTTCCCTTTTAATAGTACATGATCTATAAATTTCCCCCAAACATCATAGAAAGTATCTTTTTTTATTTCACCTCTCAAAACTTTTATATTACAAGATAGTTTATCATTTAGTGCTATGTCCCACACTTCCTTATACCATTCAGCAATTTTAAGGTCTGATTTCAGTTTCCAGTTCCTAGCAATAATCAGTCTAGCTCCTGTCATAAGATTTGCTATTAATTCTTTAGTTTTCACATCATATTCATTGATAGATGGTAATGATAATGATAACAAAGCAATTTCCGGTACACATTTAATATCAGTTTGTAGTATTTCTCTTATCTCCTCAATAATCTCTTGCCAAAACTTTTGAACTATTTCACATTCCCACCATAAATGAAAATAGGTACCTATCTTTTTTCGCATTTCCAGCAGAGCTTGGAATATTTTGGATTCATTCTATTCATTCTGACTGGAGTCATATACCATCTTAAAACTAGTTTGAAATAGTTTTCTTTTATTCTGACTGATAATGACCGTAAAATCCTCAAATTCCAAATTCTTTTCCATTCATCATTATTTATTTCTTTCTCTATGTCTTGTTTCCATAGCTCTCTTATTGTGTCCTGTTCCCTATTCTCAAATGAATCTTGAATTATTTTATATAATTTGCCAACTGTTCCTTTCCCTGTATTTCCTTTCTCTGATTCATATGTTGTCAGAAATTGCTCAAATTTTGTATATCCTCTAAGTTGTGTATTTCTCCTAATCCATTCTTTCGTCCAGCTTTCTAACTGGGCGTAATTCAACCACGACAATTCCTGAGTTTGCAGAATACGTTTAATTTCTTGTTTTGATGTCATCTTTTAATCCAATCTTTTAGTCTTGCCACTTTCCTTAATTTAAATAAGTCTCCCAATTTCTTCATGTTCGTGGGGAAATTTATCTGATCGATCACCGCACCAAGCGGGAACCTTCCTGTATCAATTTCTTTCCATACTTTTTCCAAGTGAGCAATAGGGAACTTAGAAGAGGATTTTTAATTGGGTAACTTTTCCTTTTTTGGGGAAAACTAAACACATATTTATTTATGTCTTCATTTAGTTCCTCTGATTGAAGTTCCCACCATATTAGTTTTTGAGGTTTAAATAGTATTTCCCCCAGGGAGCTAAGCTGATTAGCTATGTAATACATTCTAAGATTAGGTATGCCTATACCTCCCTCTTTTTGAGATCTGTACCATAAGCTTTTATTTATTCTTGCTTTTTTTCCACCATTGCAGAATTTATTTAAAAGATCTTGATAAACTTTAATTTCAATTTCTGTGTATTGAATAGGTAACATTCTAAAAAGAAAATTTATTTTAGGAAGTATTTTCATTTTTACCATTGCTATTCTACCAAACCATGATAAATTTAATTTGGAGTAATTTTGTAATTTATTTCTAATCTCTTCCTTTATTTTTGTGTAATTTCGTTCTTTCGTTTTACTAATGTTTTTATCTAAAAGTATCCCTAGATATTTTATACATTTACAAACTTTCAGTTCATGATTGGAGATCTCTTCCATGTCTCGATTATCCTGATTGAAAAGCATAATTTCTGATTTCTGCCAGTTGACACATAATCCGGTTGTTTCACCAAATTCCTTTAGGTGTGCTTTTATTCTTAATATATTTTCTACCGGTTTTTTTATTGTTAACAAAGCGTCGTCATAAATAAACTAATTTTTATCTTGCCTTCCTTACCCATACCTTTAATAAGTTGGTCCTCCCTTATTGCATTAGCTAGTAGCTCTATCACTATGCAAAACAGAACTGGCGATAAAGGACATCCCTGTCTTGTTCCTAGGCCTAGGGTAATTTTTTCTGTCATCCCATCATTGACAATGATTGATGAGGTGCTATGAGAATAGAGTTGGTTTATTACACTTAGAAATTTTTCGCCAAATCCCCATTTCACTAATAAAAGTTTTAACGCAGGCCATTGGACACAATCAAAGGCTTTAAATAAATCTAGAGACAAAATGCATGCTTTGTCCTGTGATCTTCCCATCTCATAAAGAACATTCAAAACTCTTCTTACAGTGTCTGACATTTGTCTACCTTTGATAAAGCCCGTTTGGTCTTCTTTAATATATTTGTCTATAAATGTATACATTCTTTTGGCTAGAATTGCTGTAAAAATCTTGGCATCTTGATTTATAAGTGATATTGGTCTGTAAGATCCAACATCTATTGGATCTTTATTAGGTTTGAGAATTAAAATAGTTAAAGTATGTTTCCAGGAGGAAGGAACTTGCTCGCCCTCCAATATCTCATTATAAAGCTTCTTTAACTTAGGAATTAACATTGATTTGAATACCTTGTAAAATTCTGGTCCCAATCCGTCATCTCCTGGAGTTTTGGCATTCTTTAGCTTATTTATAACATCCTCTATCTCCTCCTCTTTAATAGCTTTTTCCATTTCGAGCCTGTCTTCTTCCGCTAGTCTTACTTTTAGGTTTTTGTCAATATATTGTTCCATAACTTCCTTACTACTTCTATTGGCTGTATATAAGTTTTGATAAAATTCTTGAATAGCTTTTAATTTTTCTTTCATTTGAGTAGATATATTGCCGCTAAATCCTTTATCCTTCCTATCATGCTTTTTTTTCTTTCCTTTTCTGTGCTAATTTTGCTAGCATCTTGGAGTTTTTATTACTGTATTCGAAAAGTTTCTTTTCAAATATAGTAGATTTCTTTGGGTTTGTTGTAGATCTATATCTTCTAATTCCCTTTTCCTGGCCTCAACCTGAATTAAATTTTTTTGTCTTTGGTTAAAAAAATTGAGATTCAAGGTCTGCTATAGTAGCCTCCAATTTTTTTTTATTTTGCTGATCTCGACTTTTTATAATAGCACTTTCTTTTATTATGTAACCTCTAGCCGCTGCCTTCAGAGTGTCCCAGATAACTCCTATTTGACCACCACCTTCTTCATTGATATTCCAGGTTTCTAGCCATTCTCTTTGTATTTTTTGTACTGTATCTGGGGTTTGAAAAATTCTAGGGTTTATTGTCCACCTTCTAGCTTCCTTATAATTCTTCTTATTTTCTATTTCAACAGACATTAGAGCATGATCAGAAGTTTTTATCAATTCTATATTTGTATTTACAACTTTAGATAAACTTTGTGAGACAAATATAAAATCTATTCTCGAGTAAGCTTTATGGGCTGATGAATAAAAAGTAATTTTTCTTTCATCGCCCTTTAATTCTCTCCAAACATCCTTTAATCCTGTATTTGCGATGAATTTTGTTAAGATTGTAGGTCTAGCCCTCCAGTCTACCTTCCTAGTCATTGTTTTATCTTTTATTTTGTCCATAACCATGTTGAAATCTCCTGCCAAAATCACATGTCCTTTCTGTACCTTTTCTATCTGCTCCCATATCTCTTTGTAAAACAGGTTGTGATTAGCATTTGGTGCATAAACATTTATCAGTGTATATTGTTCTAGACCAATTGTGGCCTGAAGAATAATATATCTACCTTCCAAATCTTTCACAGTTTTTTCAACAATACAATCACAGTGCTTTGATATTAAGATTGCTACCCCCCTTGCTTTAGATGTACCAAAACTTTTCTCATAGATGTTGATGTTGGGTAGTTTCAGTTCGTTTTGGCCCTCTTTCGCTTGGTGTGTTTCTTGAAGAAAGACGATGTCCGGTTTATTCTTCTTAATTAATGACTCTATTCTGTTTCTCTTCGTGACAGTTCCTAGACCCCTGGCATTCAATGTAGCTAATTTCAACAGTCTACCCATATTTTCATTCTATTATCGATCTGGAACGGTCTCTTTGTGCATATATACAAACAAACATTACATATAATAAAGAAAAAAACAATGATTACCCAAACCCTACCACCTACATTTATTTTCTGTTCTCCCGTCCTCTTGGCTAATGTTGATGATGACTGTTACTGTATTCACGGCTGGGATCTGATAGCTATTGTGAGTTTTTCAGCTGTTTGACCGTGTTCTGTTTTTCTTCCTGACATTTCGCCAGACTTTGTGGCTGGCATCTTCAGAGGGCAAGGAGCTCAAGGAGCAAGGAGTTCTCTCTGTGCTCCCTCTGAAGACGCCGGCCACAGAACCTGGCAAAACATCAGGAAGAAAAACTTCCAGAACAATCCTCTCCAGGCTGTGGTTATCCCTGCTGCTTGTGCACCTATTTCTTCCACACTTTCCCCTTCCACATAACTTTCTATTGATGTGCTTTAATACAGCACTTTAAAAACATCCAACTTCTTTTGCAATCTGTACCTTTTGGGGCTTTCCCTCCTTATGGAGGAGGTCAATGATGGTTTTCTGCACAATTGTCAGGTCAGCAGTCTTTCCCATGGTTGTGATTCCTACTGAACCAGCCTGAGAGACCATTTAAAGTCTCAGGAATCCTTTGCAGGTCTTATGGATTCATTAGCTGATTAGAGTGGGACACTTTGAGCCTAGAATATTGAACCTTTTCACACTATTCTAATTTTCTGAGATTGGGAATTTGGGGTTTTCATAAACTGTACACCATAATCATAATTATACCAAAGTAAGGCTTGACACATCTCATTTTACATGTAATGAGTCTATCTCATATATTAGTTTCACCTTTTGAGTTGACGTACTTATGTAAATGAACATTTGCATGATATTCTGTTTTTTTGAGTATCACCTGCATTTTAGGAGAGAAACTTGATTTTTAATGAATTTCCTCCCTCCACCAGTAATCCCTACCTCATGCCATACTTCACAAGGATGCCTGACCATCCAGAAAATACTGGCGTTGAGGACCCACAGCTGCACTGAGAAGAGGACATTATCTTTCCATAAACTAAATGACTTCATTTTAGAGTCCAACATTTTGACTGTAGACCATTTTGAGGGCAAGTGCTTGGCAATGTGGCAGAACAACCAATGCAGATATTTCAAGAGTGAGTATATGAGTATTAAAATTGTGTTAAATACTGTCTATCAAAGACAAAAATTAAATGTTAAATCTTGATAATGTCTTATTTTTCAGTATTGAGTAATTCATCTTGCAGAAGGCCAAAGAAAGACACTGCTTGAAGTCTAGTGAAGGCATAATTTGTTCTTGCAAATGTACATTAGGGTTGTACAAACTGCGGTACAGCATGTTCAGTTTGCTCAGTACGTCAAGATGGAAAGGAAAAGTTCATTCATACTGAAATTTTAAAATCCATGTTTACAAACATGCTTCTCTTCCAGACATCATTGGATGGCTTGGTAGAAGCCCACATCACCACTGTAGAGTAGCTTGCTTTCTGCAACAACAGTGTTCCTCTAAGTTCATGGAGTCCTGATTTGTGTTCACTTGAAGGTTCCAACTGGGATGCTCTTCCAAATGTCCTGCATATCAAGTGCCATAGTGCTACTCTGCCCCCCCAACAAATCCCAGTGCATCCTTTCAGCCTGTACAATATATTGTCTACAACACCATCAGGAGTAAATGGTGATGATGTCTTCACCTGGTTACATTAACTGTTATTTTATTTTAATTTTAAACTTCCTATTATCTCCTTCAGGGTCTGAGCTCCCTGGACATCCTTTTTGGCCTAGGGAAGCTTTGGGGAGCCTTGGGACCTGGACCTGGTGGGAGCCTTTATATAGGGAAATTGCTGGCAGTTGGCCAAATACCATTTGGAGTGTTGATTACTCTGGATTCTGAACAGAATCAGGGGCTTTCTGCTTTGGCAAACTACCAGCATGGGTGTATGTGGTGGGTGTTGGTTTCACTGTCAGCCAATTAAGTCAACTTTCATAGCTCCTAGATGTGGAGGAAAGCATTGAAGAAAACCCAAGGACTATGCCAAAAAGTGAAGGAAACAAAGGTTGCACACAAGTTTTAAAAATAACTATTTGAAGCATTTAATATAGATTCGACAGCATTAAAGGCATACATTTTTTTCAGAAATGAAGCTATAATTTGTTTTACTTTTGCCAGTATTCCAATATATTGTAGAGCTTAAAATATATCTATATATATATTGTGATAATAAACAGATCACACAGAGACTCTTCAGATTAAAGTACATTGTAGATAGGCAATGTCAGGTGTTAATTATCAATTGAGACTTATTTGCAACAAGTAGAACTGGGTAAAATGTATTTGAAACAGGAATAAAATTCTAGATAAATATATGCCACACACACTTGCCAATGGATGTGGACCATGGGGCCATTTTGTACACCATGGCAGTGATGTAGGAGCTTTGTGATGTCTTCCTCTCATGAAGGGCTATATATATATATCACTTTGCAACCACATGAACTGAACAAATGAGGTGGGTCCTAGCAACTTAGTTTCTGGAAAGAAATGAACTATTTTCCTGTTGCGTCTTTGATACTGGAGTATACATATTCACAACATAAACACAGGAAGAAAGATAGGGCAAGTAGCTCCTGTTTGGACATAGTCAATATCAGTTATATTTTCAGGGTCAAACTAGACAACACTTTTTATTTTTGCAAATATGTTTTCCCCCAAGTAGTAAAGGCATCTGTTTATCATTATCTGTGATGTTCCATACCTACAGATCTCACGTTTAATGTGCTTTGTTTTGTGACTTATCTTTGGAGAATAATAAGAACAGGTTTCCGTCCCTATTTGCAAGTTTGATTGTAGAGGCATGCATCTACAATCCTACTGTGCGGAGTAAAGCAGGTTAATTTCACCGTGGGAGGGAAATTAAAGTAATAACTGAAACTATACATCAAAATTAGTGTTAGAGCTTCAAAGGAGTTCCATGCCCATAACTCAAGCTTTGGAAATGCAAGGATGGACACTTCAAAAATGAATTCTTCACGTTGCACACAAGTATGAGTCAGGTGTGGACTATGGCATCCATGCTGACTCCATGTTATATCTCCTTTTCCTTGGGCCTAGAACATCAAATGGACAGCTACCAGCAAGAGTGAAGGAAGCACCTCACTGACTTGTACTGCAATGGCTTCTTTTTGGCAGCAAGAGAGAACTTCCATTCCAGGGGACCAAAGCAAGGGAGGCTGTGCATTTGGGTGGAAGGATAGGCTCAAAATGTGCACATCAGAGCTTAGTTCCTGGCACTTCTAGTTCACATTTGTTTTCTACTAGAGAAATGTGGAAAGGCTCGGCCTCAAGGCAAACTAGATGGACCAATAGTTTGACACAGTATGGTGACAACCTATCCTTTATAAGAGCAATATATCTGATATAATTGCCACCAGGGCTGTATGGATCATGTCCAGAGCAGTACTCTTGAGTTCCTTCTGAAATTCAGAGCCTGAAAAATGCTGGAAAGACCTGTAGCAGGAAAGGCAGAGATCACTGCCAGGACAGATTATTCCTGGCCGTTAACACCACAAATAATTAACACATGAATAAATGAACTTGCATTATCAAAATCTTGCCAGTTAAAACACCCACTGGTCCATCTAGCTCCGTTTTCTCTATCTACCAACAACTTTGCAGAATATCCAGTGGAGGGAGTGTTTCCCAGTCCTACCTTTTCCAGATCATGCCAGGAACTGAACTACAGATCATTGCCAATCCATGCTCAGCTGCCTTTTTGCATTGGCAGGGCATTCACTCCAGGGGAGATTTCTTCTGGCAGGTAGAAGCAGATGGTTGGAGTGCTCTTCTACCATTATGGGCCTTGCTTCAGCTCTTTGCGTTGCCCCTGTCATTTTCATCCTGTTTGTTTACTATAAATGCAAGCTAAGAGACAAGCCAACAGTGGCAGCCAACAACTCAATTAAAAAGGAGAACTTTGTACAAATCGGGACAATAACACTATTGCAACACATTTTAAGTCTGGTTGCAAATATTCAGTTGAGAATCACTGCTACAATATTGTGATTTCCAAGCATTCTCTGTTGAAGAGAATTCTTCCTGCATCAACTGATCTGCTACAGAGCCCCTGTTGATCTCTCATGGAAACCAATCTCTCTGTGTTGCAAAGTATGCTGGGGCAGGTTTAAAAAAAAAAGGACACAACCCTCCTCTTAGTACAGTATGCCCACAGTATACAAAGACCCAAGAGGTTGGGCACATTGGCACCATTCCTGATGGTTGCATTTTGGAATCTTTGGTTGAGTTTCCTAAGACTCTGCAGAGCTCCTAGGAGAACAGTTTTGAAGACTGCAGAGTGCCCTGTACAGGAAGTCCAAAGGTATGGACAGGCATTGTAGCTTCAGCAAATGAAAAATAAATAAAAATCTGCTTGAGCACATCAAGACCCATATGGAGAGAAAGCACTTAGAGAAAGCAAACACCTTCCTTCGGACAGTTGGTTGCCTTGACGCTTCAGCAGTTGTTTCTCATTGAGTCCCTTGCATACCCCCAACCCCCACACCCTTTGCTAACATTTGAAAGCACATTCCAAACATAAGCAGGGAGGGAGGGCTGAGAGCAGAAACCTTTCAAAGGGGCAGGGTGAAGCTGAGCGCCTGGCTATATTAAATATAGAACAAAAAGCATAGGAGGAGGAACTGCTCTGAGCAACCTGGCAAACATAACGTTGAGAAGAGGCAAGAAAACATCACTATCATAGTTTGGTAGGGAACAGTAGGGGGCAGGGTGGGGTGTGTTTGTATAAGCTCATGTCTATGTGTAGATGTGTGTGTGTGGGGGGGGGTGTTAGGCTTACTGCGTATCATTCCCAAAGCTGCTACCCTGCAGTTCAGACAGAGCTCTAAGATCATTCCCACTCAGAGCTGGGCAGCGTTGGCAAGGCGCAGATGGTAATCACATGAAGGCACAGTCTGGGGAAGAGGGCATTCCCTGGCAAGCAGTGCTATGGCATGGCCACTGTCTTTCTTACGAATTGCCAACAGAGAGAAGCCTTCCCCGGCCCTTCCCCCTTATCACAGTGGACTGTGCAGAACTCTGCACTTTATGGCTTTTGTGTCACCATCTTGACCATATGAGACTATTCTCCCGCTGCTGCTATTACAACTGTGGGTATTTTTGCAAGAAATTTGCACCACATGCTCTCTGATCAAAGCATGGTTTGGTTCATGCTCCTCATTTATCTCCTTTAATCTGCCTGCTTCCGCATACTACTGCTTACAGGCAATAAGGTGCAACAGAATGGGGTCCTTCCATAAGGAAAGTTCCCCCTGAAATGCTTAAAAAACGGGATCTTTTGCTATCCCCTGAAATTCAGTGCTGCTGGTTCTGATAAGCAGGAACCTTAAACTGTAGATCTTAAAATACGCACCTGCAAATAATGTTGAAATAGCCCTACATCCCAGCCACAACAACTTACAATGTAGACAAAGTTGCAAACCCAATCCACAATGTTTTTAAGAAAAACTGCTGTTGAGTTGGTAGTTAAGGCACCTAATAATCCTAACCAATCTTATACTGCAAGTAAGATCTTCTGTGAACAGGTCTTTCCAAAGAAACCATTTATGATCACAATGGAAATCTCATTCATTTCAACTTGAAATTAAGGGTGTGATCAGATGGGCATTTGTCCTGCAGCTCAGTCCACTTTAGGAATGGACTGGTTCACTCCTTTTCCTGATGAACACATGGCATACTAACCAGCCTGCCCCTTATCCTGGCCTACCTACAACTTTTTCAAGCTCCATCAGGAGCTGTTTGTTCATTTTTTTTCAAGTGTGTCTGGGTAGTATTGCTCCATTTTGGTTCAGTTCCAGCATGTGTGACCATTAGGATTCAACCAAACTGGATTGCTTACCTACTTCACTGGGAAGAGTTAGAAGCCACAACTCCTTGAATCTACCCTGCAGGAACAAATCCCTTATCAATAAACTGAAGATATCCACCTACTGCTCCCCATGGGGGAAACCGAAAAGGATGCAAAGGTATTGTTGTTGTTTTTTAATACAGCACTGAACTGGTTGCTGAACAAATCAATTCAATATTATCCCACTTAAAAATAATTTGTTAAAACTTGAAAACTTCCTGTCCCTGCTCCAAGGAAGAAGAGAAAAGAGAAGGAGTGGGATACCCCTCCCCTCCCCTTGAAAGAAATTAAAGTGCTTGAGGTGCACTTTGGTTTCCCACACCAAAACCACCATGTCAATGCAAGGATCACCCAAATGGCATACTGCAGGGTCTATGCAGTCATAAGCAACCCTGTTTAGCTGATCCAAATCAATCCAATTTAGCTGTCTAGTCACACCCTAAGTAGACTTGCAAACTTCAGGATAGAGTGTCCTTACATTTCTTGCAGTGTAATCTTTCAGAAACATAACTTCATGCTCCACTCTAGGAGTCATCACTCCAAGTGAGGCAGTGAGGCAGATGTCTGAGGTGAAAGAATATGTACTTTATTAAAGGGTACTGAGCAATTCCCCCCCCAGCTAAATTCAAGAGTGATTTTTCATAACTTTGTTCAGTGAAATGGAGCAATCAGAGGATCTAAAATTCCTTTTTGTTGCATTTCAAAGAAAGAGCAAAGTAGAGAGAATGCTCAAACAAAACTGTAATATTAGGCCACAATGAAAGTAATATAAGGATTCTACTTCTTTTGGGGAGAGTCAGGTGAGCACCAAGGGGAGGAGTTTTTTTTTAAGATTCACCTCAGGCATCTGAGTGTCTTGTTCCAGCACTGTGTGACAGGAAGATGCAAGAAAATGTTTGGGGTCTGCATGGTATAAACTCCAATAATCTCAAAGCTGCTGGTTCTTGGATTCCTAAGCACTGTCAGATATGCTCCAGTCAAATCAATGTACTGTGAGGCTCTGCTGAAGATGAGAATTAAGAAGGTAAGACCACTAAAGATGAGAAGTTTGCAGTAAACATTTTGGAGGAGAAGTACTGTATAAGCCAAGTTATATTTTATGGTCACATCCTGTAATCTTTCAGCTGATTATTTTCTCTTTTAGTAGACAAGGTTCTACTTATCCCAGGCACCGAATATGACACATGACTTGGGCAACAGTGGGGACAATTGCTCTCCCCCATCCCTAGACTATGTCTCCCAGACCACCTCAGCTACCATGGCCAGCTCCACTGCTGTACAGTGGTGCCTCTACTTAACAGCAGCTCTACTTAAGAACAATTTGACTTAACAGCAGAAAACCCTTGGTGTTTTAACTGCTGTCTTACAAATTTTAGCTGCGGTCTGCTCTACTTACATCCCCCCCATTTTTTAAAAATGTATTCATTTATTTTTATTTTTTAGATACAGTACCTCTACTTCAGAGTTGTTAAACTTAAAACATGCATTCTGAACAGATTAAATTAGTAAGCAGAGGTACCACTGTACTTGGATATTCCATCATAAGCCCCCATGTGCAGATAGCCTACACTACATTCGCAATCCTGAACTCCTTGTGTCAAAGAAATTTTGGGGAACTATTGCTGCATACATGGTATCTTTAACAGATAATTCTTAGCATGCTCATCAAGCTATTAATCATAGGCTTCTTTGAGTAATGTTCTGATGACAAAACTACAGTACTGTAGTATAAAACCAATGCTATGCCTACATAAAGAGGAATGACAGTTAAAGTCCAATGTTGGATCACTGCAAGTCAATTAAAAGTCTTCTCTACTCTGTTTACATTTTGGTTTTTGTTTAACCCTGTCATTTTTTTTCTTCTGTCACCATGACTTTATAAAACTAATAAACAGTATGGATATTTAAAATCTTTTAAAGACTAACATTTGGAACAAACTGGATGGACAGAAAAAAGCAGACATCAAATCTCATTTGGTATAATTTTGTGACTAATATTTAAATGTCATATTTATCTCTGCCTTAGATATTATTTTATGGCATTTATCATCAATGTTCAGGGTATGGGGAGAAGAGGAGAGGAACATACAATCCTGAAATGAATTAAGGGTGCCTAGATCCTGTGTTTAAACCATCTAAGACTATGGCCTTAGCCTTACAGATTTTAGTAGAAATAAAGATGCAATCCAGAGTCAAAAAGGTGATGCCATTTTCAATATTAACCTTTTATGGGGTTAAGAGTCATAAGCAAATTTCTTATCTGATTTTTAAAACATAAGTCGTATCCCGTGGGAAATTTTAAATATTCAATTTTAATACCGTGATTTGCTGCAGCTGACCATACAACACTGCTACATGAAAATACATCCAAAAAACAGACTTGGTCTTCACTAAGAGAGGTTAAAGGAGCTAGTTTATAGTCCCTTTCTTTTGAAAAAGGAAGAGGAGGAGGAGGATAGTTTATACTTAATTTTTAGTGGCATGGTTCATCTTCTGGATGGTGAAGATTTTGTGGACAGACTGCAGGACTAGCTACTGCACAGATAAACATGGCAACATAGGAAGTTACTTTCTATTCAGTCAGAAGCCTTCATCTTCACTGCTGAGAAGTGTAAAATCTGGTAGTATTTATCCATGGCTTGGCATTTTCTTGCAATCTCCCATCATAACAGTAACCAGGTCAGGCCCTACTTAGTTTCCAAAATCTGTTGAGAGTGAGATGTTCAGGATTGTATGGAGGTAACAGAATGAATATGTCCATTATGGTATACATATGACAGTCTGTCCTGACCATCTCAAATGAATACTGTATGAAGAAACCACAGAAAAAGGGCAGTCAGTGTACAGAAGGTAATATAAACTAGGCCAAATTTTGTCCTGCTCTGTGGAGCAAAAACCTGCATGTGGAGGTATGCATACAAAATGTTTTAGAAGAAATGGATTAGCACAATGTTGTGTTCTTAGTGTAACCCGTGAACTGCCTGAGTTCGGAGTATATTAATAAATAGAAAGGAAGGCTCCAAACTTACCTTAGCTCCAGCCAAGCTCTAGCGGGGTCCCTGCCGGGTGGGGCCTGATCAAGCTCCCAAGCACAGGCAATGGGAGACAGGTGTGGGATGTGGGAGCTGGAGGCTGGAGAATAACTGAATGGGCAGGATTCTGGTTTGTCCAATTGGGGGCCAGCAGGCTGTTTAAACCATCCAATGGCCTGCCACGGGGTGCGTATATAAACTGGCCCTTGGGGCCTTTTTAGCAGTTCTATTTATCCCTTTGCAACGTGTGCCTGTGCTACGAATAAAGAGCTGAAATTCACTTGGGCGTCGCCTGGTTCCATCTGACCCACTATATAACACACAATCATGGGGTTTACCTTTCTTTGGGAAGTTGCCCTTGGTCCCCATGTTACATCAGAATTGGGTGAGACAAATGCTAGAACTATTGCTAAATAAAGGCAAACGTGATAGGGTAAACTAAAATAACCACAATCCAACTCAAGTTGTGTCTTAAAAAGGTATTGACCCATAACTGTATTCCCAGTGTAGATAGGAATGGGCAGTAAAAGTGATGCAATCTGGACAGATGGGACCCACATTTCAATGTGCATTCCCAGTGCACATCCAGTTCTTAAACCAGCAAGAGATACAGGTGCTGAATTCCTTGACCACATGGTGACTTTAGGACAGTGTATGTGAACCTATGGCATGGGTGCCAATGGTGGCATTTGGAGCCCTTTCTGTGGGCACCTGACATCACCCATTCACAGCCACCTGTATTCAGGTTAAATTGCTGTATTGGCACTTTGCGAAAAATTAGTGGGTTTTGAATTGCAGTTTCGGCACTTGGTCTCTAAAATGTTCGCCATCACTGCTTTAGGAGAACAACAGAGAGCCTTGCAATAGCGATCATAACAATTTCACACAGCAGGTTCCCTTAATTTATATGAGCCAGTATATTCATCGAGCATATGCTCCTTGCCTACACCACAGTTGTATAAACAGTCTTCCATTTGGTAGTGATAGGATGATACTCTATTGCTCTTCCCAAGTGCCCCTGAGCCCCTATACTTTCTGTTGTTGAACGCCAGTACTGGTTATTGAGTGTAACCAGGTGCCTACGTAAAATACCTGGTATCTGTCTTTCCACATGACAAAACAAGCTACAAAACACACAATGGCTGCCAGGAGGTTAAGCACAATTTGGATCAGCAAGTAAAGGCTGAAAGTACCAGTGATGTCTGTACAGTCCAACACATTTTGAAACGGGAAGGTTCTGCTGAGGGGATCCACTATGTCCAATTTGCACTGGCAGGTCTCAGGGATCATTTCACAGATAAAGTGTGTGATCTGGGAATAACGGTACGCAGCAAAGGCCACCGCCAACACACACACAATCAGACACAGAGCGCTCAGCAGGAAATAGGTCACCTGAAAGGAAAACAGAATAACATCTCTTTAGCATCACAAACAACATACTGCACCCCATACAAAACATTGTGAAGCTTGACGTTCCAATGTGAATACTGACAAACCCAGATGACTTTTATGTGTGTCCAAAACTAGATGCAGTTTCCCAAATGGCTTGGGCAACAACTAGTATCATGATCTGAGCTTTTGGTTGCCAATTTCTATTCCCTCAGGCTTCTATGAACCTATATGTTTCTTCTCAGACAATCACCACAGGATTCAAAAGGAATAAATGAACTACACAAAAAGGAAGGATTAGGCCTGGCTTCACAGGCATAGGACTGGGTTTCACCAACTTCCCTTCAGCAAACAGACTCTGGTAGCGTTTAGACAACAAACAAAATACTCTGTTTAAAAGGTTAATACACAATAACAAAGCATACTAACTTGGATGATTGACAGCTTTCATTTCTTTTGTTCATACTTGTACCTTATTTATTATTTCTGTGAACTTTATACAAACTTATGTGCCTTCAACTTAAAATTGAATTTATAAACAATCCTTTTTTTTAAAAAAATGGTTTCTTATATACAAGGGGTACATTGGGGAAGGGGTTAAGCTAGAAGCAAATTGGTTGAATACAAATTTGAACAAATAAATGCTTTGAAGCCTTCCATCACCTATTGCCTAGCCCACCATTACAGTGATTTATCAGATTTTCCTTCAGTAGTCCATAACAGGTAGTTCCAAATTGGATTCTGAAAGGTCCACCTTAGTCCCCAGTTCAACATATTCTTTTGAATAAGTCTTAAAAATCAAAGCCACAAACCAAAATTTTGTCTTTTCCTTTTTAAAAAACACAAAATCTAATAGAGGTTTCCATACATTCCTAAATTTGGTCATTGATATATCCTCAATTAAAATTTATAAACAATCCTAAATGGGCTTTCAAGGTAAGTGAGATACTTAAGGAGTAGCTTTACCAGTTCTACACAACAATATGTTTCCATGGCTGAGTGGAGATTTGAACCCAAGTCTCCTGGGTTCCAATCAATGATGCTATCCACAATGCCATGCCGAATAACCCTTATATAAAACACTCCCTTCATATTACACCACAGCACATTCTCTCCAGCATTCTCAATCATTCAAACCTCACCCTCCTTCTGACTTAAGAGAGTCCTACTGCTTCTCCCCACAGCATTCCAAAGGTGAGCTGAGCCAAAGAGAGGGTGGAGAACAATCCGGTCTGTCATTACCAGTCAATGCTGCTAGTTAGGTTTAGGGTTAGATCAGTGGTTCCCAACCTGTGGGTCCCCAGATCTTCCTGGACGGCAACTCCCAGAAGCCTCCACCACTCATTGCACTGGAAGGGATTTCTGGGAGTTGCAATCCAGGAACATCTGAGACCCACAGGTTGAGAACCACTGGGTTAGATGATAGTGATGGTCAGTTGACTTCTGGCATTTGGACATAAAACAGATTTTTCAGGTGTCACTAGGTCCTGCAATAAGTGAACAAGGAATATGTACAGGATGAAACAACTTTGAATTGAGGGCAGAATCAACCAAGCAATCTCTCTTTTAAACAAAATGCAAAGGAACCAAATCTTTAAGGCGGGATGCATAGCTAAGGATGTGAACTCTAAGCTTGGCACCTCAGTACAGTTGGAAACACATGAAAGAAAATGGAAATAGGTGTATATTTCATACCTTTTCATTTTGTTTCTTCTTCGCTTACATGAAAATCTAAAATAAATGTAGTATTGGGTGTATAATTTCATACATCTCTACTATCTCCCTAATTCTTTATGGTGGGAGATGGGGTCTGTCCTCTGTAATGAAAGGCTGCAATGTTTGGGTCTTCTTAAGTTTAGGTTAGAATATAACTAAACAGCCCCAAACTTTGTACTCTTACATCACTGGAGATGGAGTCCAGCACCCTAATCCTTTGATTGCCCTTTTCAGAAACCAGTTACAAACAATTCTGTTATACCCTGAGCATTAACAAATTGTATTGTGGCACAGACTTTTGTAAGCTACAGGCTGTTTCTGCAAACATAATATGCCAAATTATTTATGTGCATTGGGTGAACACTGGTACAGTAGTTTGTTTCAGCACAGCAGTGTGTGGGTTTGATGTAACCTGAGCTACTTTGCAACATAATCAGCGAGCAGCAAGGCAGCTGTTTATCCCAGGTTTATCTCCATCAACTACAGGCTGACCTAGATGGACCACTTCATCTTCTTAATCCAAGAACAGGCCTTTGGACTGCTGCTGAACTCTGATTGCCCTTTCTTCCCCATACACACTGAAATCCCTATGTTCCCTGAAACCGTTTTGCATCATGTCACACAACTGGTAAAAAAATTATGCTCCTTCCCCCTCCCCCACTTTATGAAGAGCCACACACGATCAGATCTCCGGTTTTGCTATTATGGCTGTGATTTTTTCAATGTATCAACACAGAGGCTAAGCTAGGAAGATAGATATTGTTGTTAATTTTGAGTAATTTTCCTTCTTTTATGAGTATTACCTAGAACACTGGTGGTGAACCTTCGGCCCTCCAGATGTTTTGGACCACAACTCCCAGAATTCCAAGCCTGTATTGCCAATGACACTTTTATAAGTTTAACACTCAGGGTGAAAAACTCTGTCAAGTTTCATGGTCTCTCACACTCAGTCTCAGGGTCTTTCTATCCTTTTATCAAGACAAAGCTGTATTTGGGTTACTTCTTGCCCACTATGATCCATATAACATCTTCAGAAGTATGGAGCCTCTAAAGAAAGTGTTCAGAGGCTATTGTAGCTAATAATTGTTGAGAGGTCCAGATTTTAAACAAACAAACACCATTTAGGTAAGTAGCAGGTTAAGCTTTCTATTTAAAATGACAATATCTTGTCTGCCCTGCATCAGCAGTTACATATTCACTGGATGGCCCTAAGTTTTAGTATGATGAGTGATGGTGTGTATTTCCCCCATATGCAGTATCACCCTTTCCCCATCTGCATCCCAATTCTTATGTCTCTTTCAGCAACATGACATGGATGAGAACTTGTTTCTTTAAACAAAAACAGTTCTCTTTTTTGTGGCTGCAGTGTGAGCCAGCTATCAATACAAAAGCCGTTTTTGTGACCTTGATGTTCCAAGTGTGTATCTCTTGATAAAATCCATAGGCCAGGAATATTTGTTTTCCATCTCTTGTATGACTCAGTCTTCCTGTTTGTGACTCAGTTTGAGGGGGGAAATAGCTGGGTTTATTGATATTTGGAGCAGTTGTACACATTTTTTTGCCCTCAAACTAACTTCAAATGGTTAGAATTTCACTTTGCAGACTCTGCTGAAAGCAAATCACTACACTGTACTGTGAAAGCTGAAATTAAACAAAGCAAAAGCTTGAACGGCATTAAATAGCTTCGGTGAGAAGGTTGCCGTTGTAAAATTGAGGGCAGACAATTTTAGAAAAACACACAGAAAAGACAGGGTAGTTAACAACCAAGAACCATGCTGGATTACTCAGGAGAAGATCTGTATCTCAGCCACTTGTGGGTTTTACACCTGGACAAGGCATCTGTGGGAGTGGAGGATAATTTGGATTCAGACTGTAGCAATGGGGGGAGGGAGGGTGACTAGAATCTTTCTCTGTGTGCTGTATGAGCTTGCAATCTCCCCCTTTGTTGTTGCTGCTATTATGTGCTGTCATTGCAGAAGAAGAAGATCATCAACATCATCGAACTGAATAGCTGTAAGGAATCCTATGGATCATCCAGTCCAGCTCCTGTCGAGGAAGCACAGTGGGGAATCAAACTCCTAACCTCTGGCTACGCAGACAGAGACCTAAACCACTCAGCTATCCAGCAGTTCAGTCAAATCGTCTCCGACGGAAGGCAGACCTAGGAATAATCGATCTCCAAAATCTCCTGTCCTCAACTGCTCTGCTCAGCCCTTGTAAACGGAAGCCTGTGGCTTCCTTTAGGTTAGGGAGTCAGTCCACCTTGTATCTGGAAGTTGACGAAGCTCTTTGGATGAGAAGCGAAACATTTCGGTCTCTCAAGAAAAAGTCCAGTTGCCATGATTCAACTTCCAGATAAACTCACCTGGATGACCGAGAATCCTCACAAACATAGTCTACTTTGTACTTAGGGCGCTTTTACACGACCGCTAAAATCCTCTGACAACTTAAAATCAGACCAGAGATTGTGGGCTTTTGTTCTGCTTCCTTCTGCACCCTTCCACACTCCATTCTTCCTGTCTGCACTAGACATGGGCACGACCAGAAAAAAATTACGTTTCGAGTTTTCGTTTGTCGGAATGGGTCCATTTTGGGTCGTTTCCATTTGTCGCAAAATTTTTCAAAAATTTGTCGTTTACGTTTGTCGTTTGTTGTTTCCACTGCGATTTAGCGCGATTTGACTTCCCAGAGCATAGGGGCGTCCCACAATCATGGCAGGCGCTAGGTGTTTTTGTGCCCTAGGCGGCGGGCGGGGTGGGGGGGCGGGCGGCGGGGGGAGGTGCAGGCGGGCGGCGGTGGCGGGGGGCCATGGGCGGGCAGCGGCCATGGGCAGGCGAGTGGGCGGGCGGCGGCACGGGCCGCAGGCGGGTGACGTTGTGGGCGGATGGGCGAGTGGGCAGTTAAGATATCACTTAGGCTAGAGGTTCTGTTCTTGGCTTGCACCCAAAATGTGTGTGTGTGCAAGCAAATTGAAGTTGGGAAAATAGAAAATAAATGGTAGTATATAATATATTTTTAAAATAAATCCACACCTCCCACTCCCAGTCGAACCTCCCCAGTCGAACCTCCCCAGTCAAACTGCCAGAGAAGAAATAAAGAATAAACTGCTATTCCCTTCAGCAGACAAAGCTGCAGGGAATCAAAGAGATTATTTTCTAAATTCAATTCCCTCCCTGCCTGCCTAACTTAAATCCTAAAGCCTCCAGCCTCCCTCCTCAATCTCGATCGGAACACACCAGCACCAGCAGCCAGCCCTCCTCCCTCAACCCCATCCATACACCCGATTGCGATTTCTGGAAGGTGCCTCGGCTTTTTATGCCCTCCGAGACATCCAGAAGTGTCAGTCAAAAACCTGGCGATGTCATTGGTGGAATGGTTCAAAATATTTGCATGGTCCCATCCCATGCCCAGCCCAAATGAGCAGGTCTAAAAAAACAAAAAATAAAATAAAATAAAATAAAATAAAATCAATACGACGTTTTATTGCTATAAAAAACCCACTGCAGCTACTATAAAAATTCAGGCATTTAAAATAAATAAATTTCACATGTTTCTGTGGTGATTTGGTGTGTTTTTTGACCACGATTTCAAAAGAAAAATTGCGGTTGCCATTTTGGATCCCCACCCTACCGCATGGCATGCAGTGAGACAGACGACGAGGATGACCCCCCCCAGCCTGGTGCAAGCAGCCCAGGACAGAAGAAGAGGGGGGGAAAGGCTGGGGACCCCCCAGAAACCACCCCTCTGGTAGGTGGCAAAGCCTCAGGCAGGCATATTTTTGCCTGCTTTTTTGGCCAGGAGTTGGGTTTTTTTTAAAAAAAAAACTTTAAAAACTTTTTCTGTGCTTCGCATCACGCGATCGCCGCGATGCCACAAACGGAAACGAAAAACCCAACCAAATTTTTCTTTTTTCGGTTCGAGTTCGAGTTCTGACGGCTTAATTATCGTTACCGTTTCCGTTACGTAACAGAAACGATAACCGAAAACGGAAACGACAATTTCGCCAAGTCGTGCCCATGTCTAGTCTGCACCCTTTTGTACTAATGCTGCATTAATGCTCATACTATTGGTGGTAAAAAGGTAAAGGTAAAGGTTCCCCATGCACATGTGTGCTAGTTGTGTCCAACTCTAGGGGTAGTGCTCATCTCCGTATTCAAGCCAAAGAGCCAGTGTTGTACAAGTCTGTGGCCATGTGGCCAGCATGGCTGCAAGGAAACACTGTTTTACCTTCCTGCTTTTTACTGGGGTACCTATATATCTACTTGCATTTACATGCTTTTGGACGGCTAGGTTGGCAGGAGCTGGGGTTATCAGCGGGAGCTCACTCTGCTGCGTGACACCCAGGATTCCAACTGCTGAGCTGCCGACTTTGCAGCCGACAGTTTTCGGAAGACTTAGTCCACCACAACCCCTCTATTATTACTGTTATATTATAGTAATTATAACATATTATAATATCTAATATTATAGTATATTAATTGTATATTAATATACTATTGGTGGTAGAAGGTCTTTAATTGCCTTACTTTCCCCTGTTTATACTAAAATTATGACTTCAACAAAGCCTGCTCAAGTTGCCACTTTAATGATGGGGGTTCTAAAAGTTAAAGAGGCTACCCCTGTCATTGCAGAAATGACAGTGTGGCTTAAACAAGATGTGTTGAACCTGCAAAATAACTACCCATATTATTAATGCCTGTGCTTTTATCAAGATCCTTCTCAGGCTGATTTTATGGAGTCTCCGATCTGACAACAACTATTTGTCATATTAGCTCCAACCTCTAAGATCTTATGTATTACTGAACTGCGATTTCTAGAGCCGAACAATAGAAGACCTTTGTATCTTGCACAACAATGTCCCAACAACATTGTGGGAAATAAGATACTAAACTGGACAGACCCAGCAGGGCTCTTCTGGTAATATAAATCTTGGGTAATTACACAGAAATTATTCCTCCACTGGGCAGGAATTTAGGTCATTAACCACTCTGAAATAACTACTGATATTTATGCAGCTCTCCAGGCAACCCTTTGAGCTACAGAGAGTCATGTGAGGGCTTGGGGTAAAATGACTACTACCCTGTTAAGGTCTGCCACATGCTTTCAGGATCCGGAGGGACAGAACATTTTCCACACGTCTTGGTGAGGAGACAGGGGTTGCAGGGCAGAGGGGGTGGGGGAGAAATCAAAGTGGTTTCAGAAGGAGCACGCGGTAACCCTGAGATCCTGTCAGCAGATGTGTCACATGACAGACCCCGGAGCAATTCTGAAAGGGTCAGAGCAGAAAGCGAGCTGAGCCGTTAGCACATGCTACTTCTCACAGTCTGTCAACGGCTATATAAACAGAAAGGAAAAGAGAAGGATGGATGGTAAATTATATATTACCTAAGCTTCTTTTTTGGTGTCCCCCCCCCATGGATGGGATAGGTAAAAGATAAAAAGGAACTTTCAAAATAATAATAATAATCCTAACCATGCTTTGTTATTGTGCTATCAGAAGAAGGCCAGAGATGACAAATAACTTTGATACTAAAGGCATTATGAACCAAAACACCAGCAGGTTGCAAGTGGCAGCTAGAAACACAGAGCCTCTGCAATGGCTGAGGAAATCTCCAATACAGTGGTACCTTGTATAACATAATTAATTGGTTCCAAATCAAATTACGTTATACAAATTTTCCATTGTACAAATTTTAATTTCCCATAGGAATGCATTAAAAGTGGATTTAATCCGTTCCAATGCATAGTCACCCCCCTCCATGTCTGCTGCCCCTCCTCTCCCTCTCTCCTTCCCTCTTTCCCCGGGCGGCCGCAGGTGGTCGGGCGGAGGTGGCCGCGGGGGTGGGGGAGGGAGGGGGTGCGCTGCTTGGCCTGGGCGCCCCCTCCCCCTCCCTCCTTCCCTCTTTCCCGGGCGGCTGGTCGGGCGGAGGTGGCCAGGGCCGGGGGGGCCTCCGGTTCTGCGGCTTGACCTGGGCCGCGCTAGGAGACCTGGGCGCTAGGACCGTGCGGCGCCCAGAGTCGCCCTTTGCCTTCGGCTGAGCCGCGGTGGCGGGAGCAGCCTCCCTCGCCTCCCGGGCTGCCCCAACAGCAGCAGCAGCAGCAGCAAAAGCAGCAGCAGCAGCCTCGCCCGACCGAGGGGCCGGCGGCGCGTGGTAGTGGCCAGGGCAGAGCCCGCCGCCGCCCGGCATGAGCCGCCACTTCATTGTCACCGCCGGCGAGGAGCCGCGCCCGAGCAAAGCCGCCCCGCCCGGAGGAACCCCAGCATCCCCTCCCCTCCCCGACCGCCCCGCGTCCTCTTCCCGGGCGGCCGCAGGTGGTGGGCGGAGGTGGCCGCGGGGGGGGGGTGCAGTGCACCGCTTGGCCTGGGGCTGGGGACTTGGGTGGGACCGTGCCGGGAATTCCCCCCTGATCCTTCTTGCCGGAGCCCCAGAGGCGGCCAGCAGGCAGGAGGGCGCACCGGCGACCAACTGTTCCGAGGGGCTCATGGGGGGGAGGTGGGGCAGATTTTTTTTACGTTGTACGATTTTTTCGTTAAACAAACCCTCGATTATACGAGGTACCACTGTACGTTGTTCAAGAAAAATTGCACACTTCCAGAAAGCCATTAGAAACAATGAGCTCCCAAAGGAATTATCTTCCAAATTAGGGAGAGAAAACGATTTGGAGATTTAATGTATTCTCGAGGGCTTTCACGCCCGTGATCTGATAGCTGTTGTGAGTTTTTGGGCTGTTTGGCTGTGTTCTGGAAGATTTTCTACCAGATGTTTTGCCAGTCCCTGTGGCCAGCATCTTCAGAGGGCAAGGAGCTCAGGGAGCCTGCCTTCTGAAGATGCTGGCCAAAGAGACTGGCGAAACTTCAGGAGGAAAAACTTCCAGAACACGGCCAAACAGCCTGAAAAACTCACAACAGTGATTTGGAGATTCTTGCCAAAATTGTCTACCTACTTGCACAACAAAGCACACCTTGCATAACAAAGGTGTCTTCCACAACAAAGCACACCTTGTCAAAGATCTATAGATTGGGGAGGCTTTTGGTACATTTGGGAGAAACAAAATGTATATAACTTTCTACGGGCGTTTATACACGACCCCTAAGCTCCACCGCAAATGGCTGCAAGGTCCGGACCTTAAAAATGTTTACCCACCAGCTCCGGACTTTGCAGACAATTAAGTGCAACCCCGCCCACTTTAGTGCGACCAAACAGCAGTTTTCTTGTACCTGGTCTTTGATGGTGACAAATATTTGATCTGGTGTAAGGATAGTGAGTGCGGGGCTCTCCTGGCTTCCGTTTGTTCTTTTTTTGCGCCCCGCCCCTTTAAGAGATCTGAATGCTGCCCGGAACAAAACGGAGGAAAACCGGCAGTCTTTTCTTTCTTTTTTCTCCCTCCCTCAGGCAACCAGCAACCAGGAAGTGCGGAGGGGGATGGGGACAGAGGAAGAGCGAGGAACCCCTAAGATCTCTGGTCCGAATTTAAGTGGCCAGTGGATCTTAGGGGTTGTGTAAAAAGGCCCTACAATGCTGAGAACATCAAGATTGAGCATTTTCACAGATGCTAAGCTTTGTGTTATCTTGGACTTAGTCTCAGCACAGGAGTTGCCAAGAGGGAAAGGGCTTCTTGTGAACACAGAAGCTATTCCTTAAATCTACATTTATTAAATATCTTCATAGAGCCACAGCCACAAAAAGGGGCATTGGCTGGAATCTTATTTAATATGCATTTGCATGCAAGAGTAACCATGGAGCAGTGGCATCAGATTGAGAAGATGCTAGTTCTGCATCTGACTGCATGTCTGATCCTGCCTGATTATGCATCTTCTCAAATAGCTACAGTCAGCCTGGACAACTTCCATGATTCTCTATGTATGCATGTGAATATCGAATTGGAATGTGGTCACTGCTCGTTTACTCCACAAAGCCTCCCAGTCTGGCAACAATCAATGGCTGCATCTTCTATGGCAGGCATGTCCAAACTTTGGCCCTCCAGATGTTTTGGTCCACAACTCCCACAGTCCTTTGTCACTGGCAATCTAAGCTTAGAATTCTGGGAGTTGTGGTCCAAAACATCAGGAGGGCCGAAGTTTGGACATGCCTGTTCTATGGCATTCAATGTATATCCCTGCAAGAAACTGAATCGGTTGATCTGTATATACCGTACCATCCACAGATATATGCCTAGCCTACTCTAAAATTTATGCTGGCTTTGCTATTCCTCAGGGGGAAGGAAGAACTGAGCAGCCAGCCATGGTCCACGTGCTCACATCTCTGGAAATCAATTCTCCAGCTTCTGAGACATGTGAGATTAATAACTGTACTGCACCGGAGAGACAAAATGAAATAAAGCATACCTTGATAGCAAACTGGATACAGGTCTTTTCATCTGGTTGGTATGAAACACAGAGCATCACTAGTCCCAATGAGGCCACCGCACAGACCTACGAAAGTTAAATTGAAATTAAAATGTAAAGAACAAAACCAAACCAGGGATGGAGGCAGAGGGAAAGGAAGAAGAAAGGGAAGTAGCAGTGTCAGCCTAGCGCTCCTCGTTTCCTACACAAAATATCAGGCAGTCAAGGTAGATGATTATTGTTTTCCGTATTATAGTTAATGTGTGTTTGTATTTATGTATTATCGATAATGTGTGTTTGCTGGAATGACTGCAAAAAGGGGCTTATAGAATAAAATAAAACAATACAATGGGATCAATTAAAAAGCAAATAATTGCAGTACAAAAATATTTTCACTAGAAGAGAAAAAGGCAAAATCAGCAAAAAAGACAGAAAACCCTCTAGAGCCACCTAACCATACAATATACAGTAGCACCCCTGTATCGGCTGATTCGCCATCTGTGGATTTAGTTATCCACGGATGGCAAGTGGTGGTGTGAGGGGCAGGGGCGGCAGTGGCGCACCAGCCCGGGAGGTGCAGGGGTGGTGGATGCAGAGGCCACACAGCCCAGGGGAGCCCGCCTGGGACATCTGTGGCAGCGGTGGAGGCTGCGTGGCCTGCAAGCGCCTGCCCACAGTGGCGGCGGAGGTGCAGGCAGCATGGCCCACAAGCACCCGCCCGCATCATTGGCAATGGAGTCAACACAGCCCACAAGTGCCTGCTTGCAATGGTGGTGGTGGACACTGCATGGTCCAAGAGTGCCTGTCCACAACATCAGTGGCAGAAGCAGATCCTATGTGGCCCGTGAGTGCCTGCCCACAACACCATGGCAGGATTCACTGGGGTGCTGGTGGGGGTTGCCGGGGTGCCTTTGCTGCCCGGGTGCCGGTGCTGATGGTGGGCGGAGAGGCAGACCTGCCCTGTCATGCAGAGAGTCACCTGAAGACCGCCACGTCCTCTTTTGTTGCTTCCTCCTGCCGGCAGGCCCACCAGGTCAGCATGGCGACATGAGGGAAATGGAGTTACGTACCGTACCGGCTGTCTCCTCAGCAGTTCTTGTGGTGGCAGTGGAAGCTGCAGCATCAGTGGTGGAGGTGGAAGAGGCACCTGCATGGCCGCAGGCGCCCACAAGCATGCCATTGCACAAGCAGGTTTCATTAGCTTGACATGCTAGGGCTTTTAGATGCACACACTAACAAGTTTGAGCAGTTGGCACAATGCAGCATTACCAGAACATTTCCATGGAATAGGATGCAGCCTCCAAAATACTGTATCATGTTTCCAGGCTCTTATGCCACCCTTAACAGCCCCATTCTATGCATGTTTGGAAGCGGCATTCCCTGTTTTCAATGTAACATACTGCCTGATACTTTACTCAGAATTGTACTTACATAGGGCAATTAACCATCTTTCCACAGAAGTAAGCCCCGTGGTGTTCCATGGGCCTTATTCTTGAGTAAATACACACAGAACAGAATGGTGGCCTCTGCAAATCTATTGTCTGTATACACAGCTGTTGAAATCATGTTGATTCCTACCTGAATTTTCATCTACAATATGCTGCATGTATTTATATTCTGGTTCAACTGTGCCCTCATCCTTCCATTCATTTGTCTTTATCTATAGCTGACAGAAGCTGACAGAGCTGTCATGAGGAAAAATACTATAGAGGTTGAAGGTTCTTCAGGCAGTTGTCTATCTCAGACCCTTAAACAGCTACTCTTATTATCAAGTTTCATCCTTTATGCCCTTGCTTTGTTTTTTCCTGCTCTTTCCATGAAGCTTTTAATACAATTAACATCTGCATAATGCTCTGGTGTTAAAATGAGGTCATATCTTGTTACAATCAGATGTTAAATATACCTCAGCTGTGGAACCAACTGAAGAGCTAAGCTACAGGCAACAAGGCAAAAAGATTCTGGCCAATAGCAAAGTGGAGCTAGTAAGCATGTCACCAAAGCCCCAGACTTTTCAGCAATTAATAAGGCTGATGATCTCCCCCACCATTTCCTTTAAGTTCCATGGTTCTATTTGGGCTTAGCAACAATCCTTACCAATGTTTTGGTATCTAAAAACTGAACTTTTATGAAGAATGGGTCTTTTTATAAAAGTGCCACCACTTCTACTACAGATGAAAATAGTTAAAATTGGTTTCTAAATGGATCAGTACAACTGCCTGCATTTTGGACCCTTGAGTATGTACAGTAGGACCCCGTATCCACTGATTCATTATCCACTGATTCAGTTATCCATGGTTGGCAGAGGAAAAATAAATAAATAATTCAGCAGCCGCAAAGCATGCTACTGTCACAAAGAGCAGCTGTAAAGCAAGCTACTGTCATAAAACAGCAGCCGTAAAGCAAGCTACCATCACAAACAGCAGCTGTAAAGCAAGTTACTATCACAAAACAGCATTCTTAGGGAAACTTTGGCATTCTCTCTTATCCACGGTTTCATTATCCATGGGAAAGCTTGCAACCAATCCCCAGCAGATACTGGGGTCCTACTGTAGTTACAGAGCCCGTTGTGGTAAGTGTTGCACTCCCGAATTTCCTATGGCTCTACAGCAAAGGACTTCGGGGCTGCATATAGACAGGGACCAAGGAATATTCCTACCTGTCCACCACATGCACACTTGTCCAGTGGCCCATCAACATAAACTCTTGTGGCAGAAATGCCAAGCCCTGACTGATTTGCCTGGCAGAAAAAGCACCATGTAGGAAGTCTTCTCCTCAGTTGCCAGTAACTTCACTTCTGATAAAAATAATGCCCAGGAGATCATTTACGAGATGTAGAGTTGGTTAATGGGAGATGAGGAAGTCTTTGAAGCAACCTGCATGTCAGCAAATCATGGAGAATGTGGTATCGCTTCCACTGTAGAGAAAGGACTGCAAGTGGTGAGAGGGACTTGGAACCACAAGTGGTGAGGGGGACTTGGAGCCATAGTTCTCTAGGCACTTTACTGCAAAGCTTAAAACCATACAATAGAACACCACAGAGAATCTAAAATAGTGTTTCAAAAGCATACACACACACACACACACACACACACACACACACACACACACACACACACACACACACACACACACACACACACACAGAAGATAAATGATTTTTAAAATCCCTTTCTTAAAAGGCTAATGCCAAAAAGACTGCCATATGGGTGTCATTTGAACCCCTGTATAGACAACTGGAAGTGGGAGATCACCATTCAAAGGGGCACCTACCTACCTGAATTGTCAGGGCCTCTATATACAACCTTATAGCCTGTAGGGGTGTAAATAGATGGAACGGGTCCTATAAGCAGTTGTCCCATCACTGTTTAGGGCTTTAAAGGTTAACACTAGCATTTCAAATTGGATTCAGAAACAATTAGGCCAGTGCAGCTGACAAAGCATAGGAATAAACAAATCACATATAATAATCTCCATTGATAACTCTGTTGCTCTGCTTAGTATGATGTTTCTGGATAGTTTTAAAAGGCAGCTCCATGTATACTGCTCTGCAATCACTAGTAGATTCATCACTAGACTGTGGTGCCCTGGAGCAACATTCCAGTTGCTCCACCCCAGTGCCTGGCTCCTCTTGTGTGAAATGTACTGTAAGTAAAAACAGAGGAACGTTGCCTTATATACTGATTATATGTCACTCCTAAATTCCAGACTATCTCCCCACTGATTTGTGCAACTGTTGCCCAGCATTGGAGAAAACACAGAACCTTGTGCTCCTCATAGTACATTCCATGGTTGTGAAATAAAAACCCTCAGTACCCCCTTCTGGAAGCTGTATCTCAATTAGACCACAGATGTTGGGGTACAACACTTCCTGTCCTTACCGCAAAAGGATATCCTGGGCACTTGTATCCAAAACCACTGAGTGATTCTGATAGATCAACCAAACTGCACAAAGGATGATATAAAACCCCATCTTTTTCCTAGCGCATGTCATCGATTAGGGTGACCAAGGAAATGCCAGTGCTGCAGCTAGGGTGTCCCTGGCAATTGGCATCATCCAGTATTGCCTAGAAATGATTTGAACCACTCTCTGAAAGCATCTTGCCCCATATGGAGAGATTGGTGATCAGCCAATTAGGTTTCTGCAAGCAAATATGACTCCCAAACCACCAAGAGACTTTTGGTGGTCTGGGCAGTTTTTCTTTAGATGAATACCAACCAACAGAATTATACTGACTTGACTCCACTTATCAGCTTAAGAGGAGTTCTGCATTCAGAGACTAAGTAACACTCTGCTAAAATCTCATTGAAAATTGAACGCTGATAAATATCCTAAAAAGGATCTGTTAGAACAAAAAACAAAAAGCCAAATGCAATTTTAGGAGATAGCTGCATCTCACAGCAAGATGTACTCAATGCAGCTTACAACAGACTCTTCTTGGCCTGTTATTTGCAAAGTACAGTAAACAGAGATGCTATTATTGTTAAACAGGTAAATAGATTATGCCTGTAATATGTTATTGCCTTCAAACTACCTGATTTCACTTGGTGACACTAAGAGATACTTCCTAGCTGTTTTTGGTAGGAAGCTATAATTGGCAATTACGGAAAACCTGAGACAGACAAGGCATGATGGACAAATTCCACCTATTAATGAATTCAACAGACAAATCTAACCACTTATAACTTGGGATGGAGTTTAAATACTTCCAAAACTTTAAGTCTTCTGGCTGTCTTATGTCTGATCAGGATAAGCATGCGAGACACACGTACACCAGCTCCTCAATATATTTAGAGAGGCTACATTCTGTACAGTACAGATTGGATGGCCCTCTTTTTGTCCTCAAAAATCAATTCTCCAAGAGCAAAATAAACATGGATTGATATGCTATAACTAATCTGAATAAAAAAGAGGGTTTAATTTTTTAACGATGAATGAAATCTGATTTTCACCATTTTAGTTGTTTTGAACCACAATCAGCATTGTCTCCAATTCCAACCAAGTACTGTAGCTCAACACCTATATATTCTAAAGTTTTTACAATTCTCTCTCTGCTACAACCTGAAGAAGAAAAGGTCTGACCTGTTGAGGCATCAAAGCCAAACCACACTTTAGGTGTCCATCACCCTCACTTCTACCTGCATGCATGCAGACACAAGAGACTGTCAGTCCTGGTAGTCCATAGTGCCAGCAAAAAGGACAATCATCCTGCCAGTGTGGAATGAGCCCTTGCTTATTGGAGTGGGTGTCTTTGGTGGCCTTCACCAAAGGAATGCCATGGTCATATTGGTTAATTTATTGAGTCTTTTATTAACAGGCCCTGAATCAGGAAATCAAAAGGAAGGAGAAGGGGAAAACTATGCTCTACTAATGGGTGAAATAAAATAGCTAGCTGCTAGTGTATCCGTTAGCTAAAATACAGCACTTAACATTTTAAGATTCATCAGCATACTCCAGTACAAACAGGTTATTCACCACTCAGGTGAAGCAATTAATTCAACTGAAGCAGTTGAATTAATTGAATTTAAACCTCCATCAGAAACTAGAGGAAGTTGCCAATGTATCATGAAGCAGATTCAGCAAGAAGGCTAACCCACAAAGACAAAACTGAAGTCAATAATAGAATACAATCTTTTTTAAAAAAATTCCTACACTTGTAGGTCTTCAACCCAACGATGTAAGGTCGAGGGGCTCAGAAAATGTAGGGGGACATTTTAAAATAAAACAAAACATCTGTGTTCACCCTAGGTCAGTGTTGGTGAACCTATGGCATGGGTACCAAAAGTGGCACTCAGAGCCCTTTCTGTGGGCACCCAACATTGCCCCTTCACAGCCACCTGTATTCAGGTCAAATGGCTGTACTGGCACTTTGAAAAAAAAATAGTGGGTTTTGAATCGCAGTTTGGGCACTCAGTCTCTAAAAGGTTCGCCATCACTGCCCTAGGTTGTAAGTGGGAGTTTTTGAAAAGTGTACAATAGTGGTTAATTATTTGTGAGTTGGCCAAATTTAAAGGCTCAGCCCAATATTTTCCCAATTTGCCACTTGTATGCCTGTCATTTCGAGAACTCTTTGACAAGCAACTTGAAAACTGCTTTCATTTTTACCCACAAACCCTGGGCACTCCCAATGGCTGCAAAACTCAACCGGTTTTCACAAGTGAGAGGTTCGAACAGATTTTGTACAACTTCTGTTCTGAAGAGAGAGGGTTCTTTTATTTTAAAAATATCTGAAAATCCCAGAGACTAAAGCAAAATAAGGTAAATTGCCATTTGCAGAGTATGGAAAGTAAACAACACTGTAGTTGTAATAGTAGATGGCAAATGTCACCAGTAATCATGGTAGTTCATGTTCATGGAGAGCTCATGAAGGTGAAAAATGCAATTAGATCCATATCATTCTCTATACAGATACCGCACATTTATTTTGCTTGTTGACATAAGCTAAGGAAAGATAGTTTTGTCATGAAGAAAGATTAAAAATTCATAGGGACAGAAGGGTACAAGCAAGCGCTGAAGGATTGGGGCTTGGTCACATGATGAATGCAATGGTTGGGCATTATGTCTAAAATGGCACCTGCAGCTGAAGGTTGAAATTTTATTGTATTTTGCTTGCTCCTTTCCTTTCATTGTCCCATGTCAAAAAAACTTAAATTCTGTTATCACCCAGATTTTTATTGATAAGCAGGAGGACTGAGGAAATGTATTCCAATTTATAGATATTTTCTGGTAATTTTTTTAAGGATGCCTGAATACACTATGGTGATACCCTTGGATAGTGCTTGAAATCTGGCAAAATTCCTTTGTCAATATTGCCTGCCTGGAACTGTCTTACTTATGGGAGGCAAGAGGTGGTTAAATTATGACACAGATTTATTCTCCAATTTTTAAATCTTATTAAAGTAATACTCCAGAGTGGTGTAAACGGTCAAGACTTACCACAAATTTTGCATACCGGGGACATTTTGCCTTGTTGGTTCACCAGCTAAATCCCCTTCATTCATGCTAATGGGCTAAAGCACCTGCTTCTCAGTATGGGAACAGTGTGACAGTTTTGCCACTAATAAAGCAAAGATCCTTCCAATAAATCAGGCTCTATTTAGCACATTAGCTCTCTCCTGTCACTGTATCTTAGCTGGCTGCCATGGGGACAAAGTCACTCCTGGGGTAATCTCAACAGGGATCCATGGAGAAGAACTTTTAGTTTATTATCTCCAGCTAACTTCCCTGTAAAGATCTTGAGAAAATGTTTCCAAGTTTTTATGAGGCTGGCGAAAGTGGAATGTTCATCACATACTGGAAGGGTGAGGGAAGCGCGCTTGAGTGGGATGTTGCTAAAACAAGTCCTTGCTGGTATTTTACACCCCGTCTCTGTGTTCTGTGAGACAGCCAAGAAAAGAGGCCATTGCTCATTTCTGTGTTAATGCACTAACGTCAGAAGGAAACACAGTCTCCTGTCCAGAACACAAACATATCATTGGGAATAGAGATGGGCACGACTCAAAAAAATGGTGTTTCGTTTGTTGTTTGGTCGTTTAGGTGTCCGTTTCGGTTCGTTTTCGTTTTCGTGACTTTTTTGCAAAAAATTTCATTTTCGTTTCGTTAGGTAACAAAACGAAAAAACGAAAATGAAAATGAAAAATTGCTCTTTCATTAGCATTCTTTTTAGTTCAATGCATCTGCTGCAACGAAAACAAAAAACACGGCAAATTTGGTCGTTTCATTTTCATTTTCATTTTGTTTTTTAAAAAAATTTGTTTCGTTTTTGTTGCATAACGAAACGAAAAAACGAAAACGAAAATGAAAAAAATCGCTCGTTTCGTGCCCATCTCTAATTGGGAAAGCCAGACAGAGGAGAGCCTACTCTTCCCTTTCTCACACTGCCTGGTCCATAAATTGGTTTCATCTGCTGAAGAGTGAGAGCAATTATGCCGTTTCCTTCAAAATACACAGTGTTTTCACTATTCGGTTCTCTTGTGCTACCCTATTTTCTCCAAGGCACACCCATGTAGAAGCAGGAATAATGATCACAGGTATGACAGAAGTCAAGAATGCTGCTAACCCACCAGATGTATATTGAATTTCAAGCTGGTTGGGAGGAGAGGTTACCATGACTGGATTTGGAGACACCAGCATTCCTGAACCTTTTAACTTTCCCTGTAGGATTACAGCTCTCTTAATTCTCAACACTGGCCATGGTGGCTAAGGTTGCTGGGAACTGTAGGACAGAACTGGAGATCACTAGGTTAGGCAATAAGTTTACTTATTAAAGATGACTTTATGGCATCTGAAGAGTAAAGTTAACAAGACAAATTCTACAAGCCCTTTCTTTCTGAAAACAGCACAAAGAGGGAGGGGGATGTATTTTTGGCATGGGTACTTTCAACGTAGTGTAGTTGTTCTTAATAATCAGCCTGATTTGGAAATTACACGTTAGGTTTAACACACTAATGTTAAAAAAACTTTTCATGAAACAGGAGGAACATAGTTAGTCAGTTGAAATAAGATTAAAAGTTCAAACATAAAAACATAAGAAGAGTCCTGCTGTATCAGGCCAAATGCCCATCTAGTCCAGCTTCCTATATCTCATAGTGGCCATACTAGATGCCTCTGGGAGCACATGAGACAAGTAGATACCTATCTCCTGATACCACTCCCTGGCATCTGGCATTTTGAGGTACCTGTACAGTAATCCCCCATTTATCATGGGGGTTAGGGACCTGACCATAATTTGCATTATGCTGGGTCGGGTTGGGGCCTCCTGCACTTAGCCCAGGCCTGGCACTGTCCCAAGCAGGCCTCCGACGGGCTTCCCAGGCCTGTCGGAGGCCCGCTCGGGGCAGCCCCCTGACCTGGGGTAAGTGCAGGAAGCCCCAAACAGGCACACACAGCTTGCATCAGAAGCCCTTGCCTTCATATACTACAGCCCCACGATATACCGGGACCACAGTATATGAACCACAGTATAGCAGGAGACAACTGTACCCTCCTTTTAAGCCTGGAGATATCACATATCCTCAATATGGCTTGGAACCTGTGATGGACTTTTCCTCCAGAAATCTGTCCAATCCCCTTTTGAAGGCATCTAGGCCAGATGGCATCACCACATCCTGTGGCAGGGAGTTCCATAGACTAACAACATGCTGGGTGAATAAATGTTTTCTTTTGTCTGTTCTCACTCTCCCAACCCTCATTTTGTGTGGATTACCCCTGGTGCCGGTACTGGGTGAGAAGGAAAAGAGTGTTCCTGTTTCCACTTTCTTCCAAAGTTTCAGTCCTGAACACTAGAAGCAAGCAACCTAGGATCGTGCAGGTGTGCAAACTCTTGCAGGTGTACAAGTTCTCATCACCCTTAGCCAACACAACCAATGGGGCCACTGCAAATACATCTGCAGGGCCATAACATGCAGAGAGACAATTGACTGGAGCGGGTATGGAATTCACAGAGGCTATGGCTCTGGGGATCTTTGGGCGTTTATACACGACCCCTAAGCTCCGCCGCAAATGGCTGCAAGCTCCGGACCTTAAAAATGTTTCCCACCAGCTCCGGAGTTTGCAGACAATTAAGTGCGACCCCGCCCACCTTAGCGTGACCCAGCGCACTTTTCTTGTACCTGCTCTTTGATGGTGAAAAATATTTGATGCGGAGAGTGCCTGAGGTCTCCTCGCTTCTTTCTGTTGTTTTTCTTTTGCCTCCGCCCCTTAAAGAGGAACCAGGAAGTAAACGGAGGTCGGAGCAACTTCCACCGGCACCGGAGGTAAGGCTTTATTCTTTTGTCCCTGTCTAAGGCTTTTTTTCCTCCCTCCCCTCACGCAGACAGAACAAAGAAGTGCGGAGTGGGTGGGGACGGAGGAACAGCAACAAACCCTCAAGATCTCTGGTCCAAATTTAAGGGACCAGCGGATCTTAGGGGTCATGTAAAAGGCCCTTTCTCTACATATCATGGGCCCTGCACATGTTGCAGGTCACACCCTCAATCTGGTATTCACATCAGAATAGGGAAAGGATGATCTTAAGGTGGTGAGCCTTGAGTCTAACTCATTATATTCAGGATATCTCCTGCTGAGATTTGGACTTTGCACAACTGAAACCTTCCGGGGGGGAGAATGTAGTGGTTTGCAATTTAAATTGCATGTCCATAGATACCTTAACGTGAGAGATTACTTCCAGTCCCCACATATAGTATGTCAATGCCTTTGGATCATGTTGATGTGCACATACTGTACCAAAAACTGGGTGGGTGGGGACCGACATGTATTTCTTGAGTTCTGTTTAGAGCAAAGGCACTGTTTGGGAATGAATGAATGCACATTTTGGAAATGGACAAATGTAATATAAAATCAGATCTAACCTAAAGTCAGATGCGCTAATTTTATGATGGACAGAAGCAATAAACATGGCAGTGGCATTGGGGAAGTTAGGCAAAGAGTATCATAAATGCAACATCCAAATGTAATTTTCTCCCAGGACTACAGAGACCCATGTTCCAGGCCTTACTGAAACAAATACTATTTCTCAACCTCATCTACTTCATAGGCTTGTTGCAAGTATTATAGGAAGAACCACGAGAACCACGTTGAACACTAAGCTAAATTTTTCAGCTTCACAGCATCTCGGTCACAATGCTTTCCAACAGGAGCTTCAGTCAGCCATAATAATTATGGGTAAAGCAATCATGCAATGCATGTGTGCAACCCAAACTGAATAGTTTTGAATCTGACCAGTAATGTATGACATTCTCTATTCTCATTGGATCAACAGTTATTTGTTTAAAACAGGAAACAGTGGCCCTTTTCAATAAAACACTTCCAGTGGTCTACCGGGAGAGGGTAACACTTACACCGGCTAGGAAGTAACAACTGATTCAAATCTATTTTCTATCACCAACACAGACTTTTGGCATGAACAGGCAGGGAGGAAGAAGCTCAGTGTCATCTCTTGGAAAGAACCCACAAAGCTGCCTTATGGAAAGCCAGATTATTTAACTACAGTGGTACCTTGTACACAGGGCCTGCACTTCCATTAAGGCGAACTAGGCAGTTGCCTAGGACGCCAAAATGGAGAGAGGGCGCTGGCCAGGCTGCTGCCCCCCTGCCGGTGCCCCCCACCACTGGCCACCGCCGTCCGTCCCCCCACCACCCGCCAGCCACCCGTTGCCATTCGCCCATTGCTGCCCATCACCGTCCGCCCGCCGACCCCGCTCCCATCACCGCCCACCCCCCATGCCCATCGCCATCCACCCCCGCACCCATTGCTGTCCCCCGCCATCCCCCACCCCCTTGCCACCCTGCCCGCACCCTGCCCATCCCTGCCCCGCCCCTCCACCCCCCCACACCCGCTCCACCCCCCTCCTCCCCTCACCTAGGGCGCAAAAAAGCCTGCCACCGACCCTGCTTGTACAAATGAATTAATTCGTTCCAAATGAAATTTTGTTAAGCAAAATTTCCTTTATATAAATTTCCCATAGGAATGCATTGAAAACAGAGTAATCCCTAATCGCGACCATTTTTATGTTGTATGGATTCGCCCCATAGGCAAGTCCGTTAAACAGATTTCCCCTATCTCCGGAATTTATTGTGTTGTACAGATTTTATGTTATACAAACTGATTGTTATATGAGGGTCCACTGTATATGTGAGGACAGTGGGGAAGGGAAAATGGACCCGCTATTTATAACACTTGGGACAACTCTCCAAGTGCTGGCTAATTATATTCCTAACATGTACACTACTGACCAACAAAACACACTAACAGTCCACATTGCAACAACTCAATACATATGCTTCCAGGCATACAGACATATACTCCCGTCCTCCTGCCTCTTTTGAGTTAATCAACACGAATTAATTCTGAAGTGCATTTCATACCGCTGCTGAAATCACGTGGTCCCTGGCGGATCACGTGTTTCCACACGGCCACAAAACAGCTTTTTTTCCCCCCACTCTGTTTTCCAACTCGTGCCACCAGACACCAGGAAAGCGTGCCGCCTCCATCCTTTGAATTTCGTGACTCTTTCTCTGGCTGGGTCGCGTTTTGGCCAAAGGCGAAGGCTGTGGCGAATAATTTAGGGAGGGAGAATGGGGAAAGCCCAGGTTAAACCTATTCCTTATTTTTAACGCCTCACCCTGTGAGAAGTTCCATGAACATGTGTTTGTGTCCCCTCCCCTTCGCCCCCACCGCACAATTCAAAACACCTTTATTTTTATTTTTTTAAAAAAGAAGCTGCCGTTTCTTTCGATTTGGCCCGCATCGCCGTCTCTCCGTGTGAGGCCCCCTAAACACCCCTTTCAGCCACGGAAGGACCATTCTGGCTTTACATTTGGCACAGTAGGCTAAATATATACGGGAAGCAGGCGCAGCAAATCATGGGGTGTAATCCTCTCCCTCCCCTCCTCCGTTTCTATGGCGCTTGGTCTTAAAATAAGACCCCTTTCTCTTTCAACAGCCGTTTTCCTGGAGCATGTAAAGAACAGGCATTTAAAACGAGAGAGAGAAAAAAATCACTACAGGGCTTCGTTTTTTTAAAAAAAAAAAAAAAAAAAGACAGAGAGTTAGTTTAGCTCACGAATAAACACCCGAGTGTAGTAGTAGAGCATGCAGTTGGTTAGTCTTAAGTGCAGCCGGGCATGCAAGTTTGTGCATTCCTGTGGGCAAAAGGCGCTTCGAAGGGTAGGAAACAGACGGGTATGCTTACAATGATGCCCGCCCAATATGGAGTGTCTCTGACTAGCAGGGAAGAGCTGATGCCTGCCATAAGGAAGCCCAGCACTATGACCGAGGCGCCTAAAACCAGCTGACAGAAAGCCACCAGCAACGGGAACCGGCAGCCCCAACACGTGTGAGCGTCCTCTTCCTGGCCCGCTTTGGGGTCGTCGCGTGGGGCTTTCTTCTTTTGCATCGCCGCTTCTGGCTCCTTGGGGGGCTCGCCGCTTTGCTCTCGTTCAGCTTTCCCTGCCTGGTTCACGTTTTTAGGGGACGTGGAGGTGGTCTGAGCTTTCTTCTCTTCTTTTCCCATGTTGCGAGTCTCTCTCTCTCTCTCTCTCTCTCTTTGGCCAATGGGCGTGTTTTTGGGGGGGGCGTTATATTTTGGTGGTGGTGGCGGTGGCTGTTAATTGTTATTTATGATCCCTGCCCCACCCGAAGCGTTCCCTTTGTGCGGCTGGCTGAGCGGCTTCTGGTATTGGACTCGAAGAGGCTGAACAAATATGGAAAATATTTGGAGCGGGTTGCCAGAGCTTCCAAAAGCCACATATAGACGCGAGAAGAGGGGGAACCGAGGGGGGTAGCGGACGGCCGACGGGCACGGACGGAGCCGCTGTTTCGGCACGTGAGAACGGAGGCTGCTCCTGCGTGGGTGGGACTTGGCCGTCGCCAGCGGCCAGCCGCGCAATTAACGTGCCGAGATTTCCACGCTTGATTGGGGTTTGGCGTCAAATGAGGACTCCGGCTATCGAGAGAGGAGAGAGACGCGCACGGAGGGAGAAACCTCCCTCGACAACATATGGGCGATTAACTTAAAATAAAATAAAATAAAATTGGCAACCCGAAAGTGATCGCATGTGACTGAATTAGCGTCCAGAAACATCCTTCAAGGGAGGTGTGTAAGCATGACAAGGGGGGGAAATTGTGCGCACGGAAGGGGAAAAGCCATTTCAGTAGAAGGAGTATGGATCGAAGCACTATTGAATACGCTCAAACGGAAAACCGAGTAGAGAAATCCGCTGTGATTGCTTTTGATGCATAACTAGCCTCCATCAATTGGCTTTTAATTTGACTTTTTAAGAATTAAAGGAAAGGAATTCTGGTGATTCCGTTCCCTTGCCTTTAATTAACGTTTGCTGGATAGAAACCTGTTCCAGAGGGTTGCTTTTCACACACTAACTTCTCCGGTGGTTCCAGATGGAAGGCTCCCAAAATAATCAGTCCAAAGGGCACACCTATTCTGGCTTTTGTGCGCATGTTTTGTAGATACACAAGATGAAAGCAGAGGGAATATGACAGGCTTACAACAAGAAGGCCATCCTTTGTGGATTATTCACCTGCATCACAGAATTTCATTAATGAGATTGGACAATTAATTTGCACAATAAAAGCCTCATGTGGAAGCAGGAGGCATTGAGCATCAGACTAGTTGTGATAAAACAGGAAAAGGACCCTTTTAAAAACTTTTATCATGTTGTACATGATAGCCCTGAACACATTTGGGCATCCATTGAGCAAAATACAGCTCCGCGTCAACTGATCCTCCCAGTCCTGGATTGCTTCTCACATCAACATCATTTTAGAATTGCAGAGCTAGGAAGGGACTCAATGGGTCATGCCAGGGAGGCACAAGTGGGGAATCCGTCTCCCAACAGATGCCAAAACCACTGAGCTACCATGAATGAATCAAGTCTCATCCCACTCCCTGGTTAACTCCTCAGATAGCTCACACTTTTTTCAAAGAAGGGGGCACCACACTGCTGATTTCTAGTTTCAAACTGCAGCTCACAAGATCATGGTCCAGTCTCTTTGGATTTGCACAACAGTCCTCTGAGTCAGGAAAGGCTGGGAGAGAATGATTTGAGCAAGCAAAAAATAGGGTGAGTTTATGCAAGAACTGGAAAGCTGTGGAGGGAGCTAAGAAGAGACTGGACACAGGGATGCCAACGTCACGGGCATAGGTTGGAATTTGAAATGATTCATCCCTTTGACAGCACAGCAAGGAAACTAGAAGAGCAATTTGGAGAACTATAGTTTAAACAACTTTCCCAAGTTCTAGTATACGAGCACCACTTGATCAGCAGCTAATTTTTGTAGTCTTAGATCTGTACCTGAAACCGTATCTTGTACACCAGCTCCGTGTAATCCAACAGCATTTGATTGACCAATTTCTTCCCCTGCTGCACACTTGCCTGTACATGTAAGGCAAGATGCTGACTGCCGTCTTGGGAAATTAGTGTTGGAAACTTCACTTTATCTATTATCTGCAGCAGCAACGGCATAGAATCAAGTGGGGCTGGCTACAGAAACACGTGTGTGTGTGTGTGTGTGTGTGTGTGTGTGTGTGTGTGTGTGTGTGTGTGTGTGTGTGTGTGTGTGTGTGTGTTGTGTCATTACAGTCGTGACCGACTCTTCGTGAACCCATGTCCATGGAGACTTCTTAGCAGCAATACTGGAATGGTAGGTGAATCCTAATCATTTCCTTGGACAGAAGTTCCTTCAAGTACAGTGGGAGTTACTCTAAAGCAGTGGTTCTCAACCTGTGGGTCCCCAGATGTTCCTAGACTGCAACTCCCAGAAACCCGTTCCAGCAGAGCAAGTGGTGGAGGCTTCTGAGAGTTGCGGTCCAGGAACATCTAGAGACCCACAGGTTGAGAACCACTGCTCTAAAGTAACTGCAAACACCATGGATACACACTATGTAGTCACCTTCTCTGTAGAGAAAGGGCAAGGGATACAGTTTTGGCACCACACCCACCAAATTCAGCAACACAGCAGTGAAAAAGGTTCCCAAGTTAAAACAAGATACAGTGGTATCTGGTATAAAGGAATTAATTTGTTCCAAATGAAATTCTGTTAAGCAAATTTTCCTTTGTACAAATTTCCCATAGGAATGCATTGAAAACAGATTAATCCCTAATCACGACAGTTTTTCTGTTGTACGGATTCACCCCATAGGTGATTATGTTAAGTGATTTCCCCCTATCTCCGGAAATTTTTCCTTTAAGCAGATTTTCTGTTAAACAAAACATTTGTTATAATGGGGTCCACTGTATATGGGGAGTGGACATCTTTTTTCTAATGAGAATGAGCTAAGGCTTTGTTGCTCTGTCACCAAATATTGACGGCAGAACACCAAATTTAGTGTCCTTCTGATCTGGCAAAGGTTCCCACTTACCACAGTGACCAGGAACGCAGTCCAAATGTCCTCAGTGTGGTGTTTACCTATGTCAGTAGTGGCAAACGTTCAGCCCTCCAGATGTTTTGGACCACAACTCCCAGAATTCCAAGCCTGTATTGCCAATGACAAAGGGAGTTGTGGTCCAAAACATCTGGAGTCCTGAAGGTTCACCACCACTGACCTATGTGAGGTGAATCTTGAGAGGGGTCTATACTGATTAGTGGGTTGGTGGACCAATGGGAGAGTCTGGGGAGTGGCCTGAGAGGATTTAAGGCACTGCTCAATGCCAGAAAGGGGCTGAGTGAAAGACCTACACTTTCTGAAGAAAAGTCCAGAAAGGGCTAAAGGACAGATAGGGTCTGGCAGCCTCTGAGAATCAAAGAGGGCTAAAGAAGAGATAGTATTTTAGAGTGTCTGTGAGGAAAATTAAGTGTTTAGAGTTTGGGAACTTAGGAACAGGGTGTGCATTTATTCATCATTATTAGTAATCAAACTTGGTGCGTTAGAGTGTTGAGTCTCAGCAAAGCTAGTCCCTACTGAACACTGCTGGACCTCAGAATTCCCAATAAAGAGAGTCCAACATGAGAGAGTCCCAATTAATTGCCAATTTATTGAGCTCAGTAAATGTAGCTATGGCGAACAACCTCCACAAGGCAGAGAAGATTGCCTGCCCCGAAGAGCAGGTATACAGATGTTTTATACCCCTTGCCCCTCCCACAAGGCATGCACAGACCCTTGGGATAGGTAGATGGTGGTCTTCAGGGAGGCCACCAATGGTGACAGTCTGAAATGTCTCCCAGGGCGGTCCTGGGGGTGGCCACAGACTCCTGTAATACTACTCCGGATTAGTCCTGCCATCCAGGTGTGGCTGAGCCATTTAGGTATTTGATGGGCCATAAGGTTTGGGGACAATAGGGCAGGGAAAGGGTGACATTGTCCAATTATCTGGGTGATTACAAAGTCAATAGAGAGTCCAGAAGAGTCAATAAGGAAATCCTAAAATGCCAGACAGGTTCACTGAGAAGAATGGATTGGAGACAATGAGGTGCTTCTGCGCTGAAGATGATTCTGGTGTTCCCGGAGATGGCCATTGTCCTGGAGATTTTCCTGCCGGGCTGAGATCAGCTGAGTTGGCCTCGACATGGGAGCAACTGTTTCCTTCTTCCCCTTCCAGGTTTTTGTGATGGTGGTCCCAAGTGTGAGAGATAGGAGTTGAGGGTAGGAACATGTATAAGAAGCACACACTGGGAAAGCGGGGTGGGGAGAATAATAAGAGAAGAGTAGGGGTGTTTTGTGTGGTGCTTGTGGTGGTGTGGTGCATGTTTTTTTGGGGTCTCAGGGGACCCCAAAAGCATCTCTGGGAATTTCATTCTGTCCTATTGTGACTCTACAAGAGCAAGATTAATCTTTTTGTTTATACTTCAACACATCACCATTGATGATTTGGGATTCTGCTTTGTAATCAATGCACTTCTTTTATTTTTATTCAAGTTAAAAACAGTCTGGAGGCTTTAATTTACTGGCAAAGCTAGCTGGGGGCAGCGATAAAGGAAAATCAGAATCAGTGTTTGTCAATAGGCCATGAAACAGCCAGGGGCAAACACATTAATGCTACACTCATTTTTAAGACAACATTCACTAAGTGCAAACTGGTACTAATTGTTACCAGGCACAATTTAAAATGTTGGTGAATACCATAACATCCACTATAGCTCACCCCAGAGGCCATCTCCTTTCATAAAAAATCTGGCCTTTAAGCTTGGGAAGGAGGAGAAGGTCATTTCTGCATCCCAACAATGACAGAGGAATAACTCTTTGCCAGTAAAAGTCTGCATTGTGGCTGTCTGTAAAGACTACAAGACTGCCTACCAAGCAAGGGCCATCTGTCTCATGCACTGCCTTCTGCCACCTGGGCTAAGATTTTGTTCCAAGAGCCATATGATTTTCCAAACCAAGGAAATGTCTTTTCTAGATAGACAACTGATCTTTATTTATTTATTTATTTATTTATTTATTTATTTATTTATTTATTTTTATACTGCCCATCTTCCAAGGGAACTCCGGGCGGTTAACAGCACCAAAACAAAGAACAATCAGACGTTGTCACTGAACTGCTTCTGATCTGCTGTAACTAACTGCCTCCTGTTCGGAATGATCTTTACTTTTATCATTTTATTCTGTTTTATTCTTTGCTGGACCTTTCACATTTCTCTTACACTGTTTCGAAGGTTATACCAAAATTCTGTGTACTGATGATAAACTGCCATATATTTGAACAAGTAGACTCACACAAAGTTAAACTTGTTAGTCTGGCTGCGTTATATGCTGTGTTTGCTTCAATGAACTGGTTTTAATTGCTTGTAATTTCTTGTGAGCCAGCCTGAGTTGTGCAGTTGTAGGGGAAGGGGAAGGTATCAATTTTATGTAAGAAATATTTATTTTTTTTTCTTATCAGACAGGATTTTGGCAACTGCATGAGCCTCTGAGGAAGACACTGTTGAGACAAAATAACACCTTAATTTTTCTTTCCTTTCCTTTATGGTATGACATTTTTTCATTTTTTTAAAAATCCCATGCTTGTTTTAATATAATAATGTTTAAGTGAGCTTTAATACTGTAATAGTGTTGGGGTTTTGGTGTATTATTTTTAATCAATAATGTAACGTTGGCTTGGGGTTCATGTTTTGGGAGAAAGGTGTGGAAGCAAATAAAGGAAAGAACAAACAGACAAATCGGGCCAGTGATAGCAGCAGTTTCTACAGCTGTGCCAGAACTACAAACACCATTGTGCCCCTCAACAACTAACAAACCAGATACTTGCAAAGTTCTGGCACAGTCTGACTTTGCTGCAGTTCAGCCCACCACTCTTTCTGCTTCTATGTGTCTACAGCGCCTGTGTTGCAGGTTGACCATCCAAGTACAGGCCTGGCTGTGGCTTCACAGCAATAGTCATCTATGCAAGAGGCAGGGAGGACACAGACACAGCCATCTTGTGTTGATCTCTGCTGCCAAAGGGATCTTCACACATGCTGAGGCTGCAAAAAGGAAGTCTTTCCCTTGGCATATAGGCAATACCTTCTGAGAAACTATGCCATTTCCAGTTCTTTATTAAGTTTAACGGCAGCAAAGTGTGTCTTTGGTAGTAATAAATTATGCTGTCAATTTGTTTTATGGCTTAAGCAATATCCTCTTCAGGCATTTATGTCCCACACGGAAACAAGAAAACTGAGAACTAGACTTTTATTTACATTCTTTGAAGCTGATGACCTTATTTTCTGAGATATAAAAAGTGGGATTTTTAACAATGTAATGTGGCACAAAGAGGCAAGAAAAATATGTGTGAGTGATCTTCCACTCTTCAGGGAATGTCGATGTTTTCAGAGGGTATCAAGAGATGTTCCCCCAGATTATCTATGTCCTCTCAGTCTCCCCCATTCACCCCAAGAACGAATTCACATAGCTGCTGAAACATTTTGTGTATTGTAGCTATTATTGCATTTTCGTCCTCCATTGGCAAAAATTCATCTGTTCTATGGGACATTGCTGAGACTTTAGACTGCAATCCTATGACAGTCAATCTGTCTGATTAACAGGCTGGGTGATACATTTATACAAGCGCCTCCCTTTGCTTATTACAGTCATTGCCCTCCTTTTTGCCAATGAACTCAAGGTAATATAGGGAGTTTCCCTTCTCCAGCCCTGCAAAGGAGAAAGCCCAGAGAGATCATCCAGTATTAGAGATGGGCACGAATTGAAAAAATGATGTTTCATTTCATTTCGTTGAGAGGCTCGGTTCGTTTCATTTTTGTTTTTTGTGAATTTTCACAAAAATTTGTTTCGCTGGTTTCATTAATTCATTATTCATTTTTACCCACTTTGCGCGATTTTTAAAGCATTTCCGTGCGGGTGTCCTCCAACGCCGCAGACCAGAGGGAAAACACTAAAAAAATTGATGCTGGCAGAGACACAGTATAGACTAGGTACGCAGGGAGGCTGCAAAGGCAGTGGCGGGCGTTGCCCAGGGTGCAAGGGAGCCACAGAGTGACTGCACTGTGGGGCAAGGGAGGGTAGAAGCAAAGTGTTCTGCTTATATACCTCCCCATACCACTACAAGTCGTCTGTGGGCGGTTTACAATTTTTTAATTACAGTGTGCAGGCTACTCACCGAGAGGTACACAGTACACACACAGGGAGGCTGCAAAACTGAAGCTAGAGAGAAATCTCTTCTTTTTCCCCTAAGAGCCAGGCTGCAGCCAGCAGAAACACAGAGACACACGCCTGCCTGGCTGGTCTAAAGTGAAAATAACAATTTGCAGAGACAGCAATCCCACCCCAACCTAACTCCCACCGCAGACTGCAAGGAGGACGGGGGCTGCCAGAGCTTTTTATGCCCTCTGTGGCTGCTAGACCTGCCCAGTCTGCAACCTGGGCATGCTATTGGTTGAAGTTGTCCAAGAATTTACATGATCCCATCACATGGCTTGCATCCATTTTGTGGCTGGCATCCATTTTGTGTCATCCTTAAAGGGAAAAGAAAAAAACATCGCGATGGAAGAAAGACAAAAAAACCACAAAATTTTAAGGACCCAACCCCCCTGGTAGGTATTATCAGGCAGAATAAATAATTATCGCTGCATTTTTATGGATGTCCAGGGTGTTTTAATACACAAGAAATCAATATTAGGCATCTGGCATCCATTTTGGGTCGATGTCCCCTAACTCCCCTTAAAGGAAAAAAAAATACAGTGATCTGAGAAAATATATAAATGCATGTTTTAAGGACCCCAACCCCCCCCCGGTAGGTATTATCAGGCAGAATAAATAATTATCGTTGGGTTTTTATGGATATTCAGGAGGTTGTTTAACATTTAAAACAGCTCTTTTCATCATGTGTCGCCATTAATGAAAATGAAACGTAACGAATCTAATTTTCTTGGTTCGGTTCAGTTCATTCCAATTTCACCGCCAGGTTCGTTATTAGTTTCATTATGTAATTAAACAAATAACGAATAATGGAATGAAAAAAATCGTTTCATGCCCATCTCTATCCAATATACTACACAGCTGAGTAAAGCTTTGAAAAAATAGTTTGTTTCAATCCTACTAGACTGAAGTATGTCAAGCTACTCTGCGACACTGGAATATGTGTATCAGTAGTCCTGCTCCCAGCCATTATTACTTCATTATGATCCTACAGTACAGCCTGATTTCAGAGCTTTGAGGTCTCCACCTCTCCTCCAGCCAACTTCTTGAGTTCTTTACTCAATGCTGGAACCCTAACCCTACGCCCTTTGCTTCTTAATGGCACTTCACACACATCCTAGGCTAGGATGGCTTAGGGCAGTGTTGGCAAACCTATGGCATGGGTGCCAAAGGTGGCACTCAGAGCCCTTTCTGTGGGCACCTGGCATCACCCCTTCACCGCCAGCTGTATTCAGATTAAATTGCTGTATTGGCACTTTGCAAAAAAATTAGTGGGTTTTGAACCACAGTTTGGGAAAGGTGCGCTATCACTGGCTTAAGGTCAGATGACACACCATGAAATACTCTGATTATAACATTCTGTTCTAATTAACTGAAGCTGATGGGAAGAAAGATATTCTACCTGGAGAGATTACTGGATGGATACTTTTGCTAGTAGATGTCCAAGCACAGGATTGTTGAGTTACAGTTTCACGGAATTGTTCCCACCTTCCCTGTCACCTCTCATCTCCGTCCACCTGATTCAGGCTATCATCTACTGGCTGGGAAAGTGAATCCAAGATGTGAAATGTCCTCAGATGGGCAAAAGGTTAGAAAATATATCTCTAGAAGTTAGTCAATCCATTAATGGGAGGAAAGGTAGGATAAAGATTATCACCTTCCTGACAGGAGAACTTTATGAATAGGTCACCTTTTACTTCAAAGAATCAGGAGATGACCGATGAAAATGGGCAATTTATAAATGGGTTTGTATACAAAATATTAGTTGAAAGACAGCTGCACAACTCCTCAGGCATAACGGCTGATGCTGTCACCAGCATCAAACGTTAATTTTTAATACGAAGTTTCTGTGTCTTCCCTGCTGAGGCTTCGAGGCTCCACTGGATTCCATTTTGACCTGTGAAAATGGTTGGGAGCCTCTGGTCAGAGGTGTGAGGTGGGATCTCTCAATATCTGAAAATATTTTTCATATATCAAAGGTTCCCCCAGGCTGAAAGCACTGTTGGGTGATGACATTCATCAACCTTATGACCATGCAACTCACCAACAGATTTCCCACCATCATTTATTAATTACATGTATATCCAATGGTTCTTTGAATGAGACCCAGGCTTTGTTACAGGAATCCTGTGAGGTAGGTCTGGTTAAGAGAAAATGACTGGCACAAGGTTTCCAGGGGGTTTCAACTTGGAATGTACATCTCCCATGATCTAGTCCAGCATTAACCATGTTACCAGAATGCCTCCCTACCTTCCTGTTGTTTCTGCAAAGGTGCAGACAGATACAGATAAGAAATGAACACAACCTGATAAAGCAGTACCTACTGTATGTGAAACTGTGTGAAGGGCAGTCATAACACAAGAGTATGCCACTGAGATGTGTAAACCTGAACAGAGCATCCCTATTTAAATTCACTTCATCTAAGAATGGAAAGATATAAGCATTGTATCCCCATGGTGACCATTTTCTACCTATCAACTGTTAGAAAGCCACAAGCATCCTTACTGGCTGGAAACCCCCCTGATCTCATTGAGACTTACTACTGAACAGGCATGTATAGGATCACACTGTTTAGAGCCTTTAAAATATGTTGGCTGTTTTGGAACTAGGGTGCAGCAACTGGAGCTTTACCTGAGGACACCAACATTTATAGCCTTTTTACACGACCCCTAAACGCTGCAGCAAATGGCTGCAAGCTCCGGAGCTTACCATGACTTCCCCACCAGCTCCGGAGTTTGCAGGAAATTAAGTGTGACCACGCCCACCTAAGCGCATCCCAGCACACTTTTCTTGTACCTGCTCGAGGAGGGTGAAAATTGCCAGGTCCGGATTTTTTTTTTATTAGAAAATTTTAATATACAAAAGAAAAACAAATTCAAAACATTAACCATACAGAGTCAATCTATCGCTAAAGTTCGGCTTCCCTCTGTTCTTGGCACCATCTCCAGAGTTTGCAGGTTCTAAAATGGATAATAGTCCTTCGACCTACCCTAATCCATTCCTTACAATTAATCTCCATGTAGTTCTTATCCCAGTCTTTTTGGAACTCTGGTTGTCTTGGTCCCTCAGTCTGCTGTCAGTCTGGCCATCTCTGGTCCAGGGTGAAAATCCAAAGACGCCAGGTCCAGTTTAATCTGGTCAGTGCGCCAGGTCCGGATTTAATCTGGTCTCTCCTGGCTTCTCCTGGTTTGTTTGGTTTTTTTTTTTTTGCCTCCCGCCCCTTTAAGAGAAGGGGCGGGAGGAAAAAAAAGCAAACAAAAGAGAAGGAATCAGCACAGGGAGCTCCGGCAGCTTCTCCAAGGTGAGTCTGCATTTCCCCCCCCCCACTTTCTTCCTCCCTCCCCTCAGCAGACAGGTGCGGAGTGGTGGGGAGGAAGGAAGAGCAACGAACCCCTAAGATCTCTGGTCCGAATTTAAGTGGCCAGCGGATCTTAGGGGTCGTGTGAAAAGGCCCTTAGAGGGGACCAAAATCTACAAGTGAGTCTACTGACGAGTATTAGGAAAATAAACAACAATACCTCTTTCCCCTATTCCAGTTTTGGCAAATCTATGGCACAGGTGCCAAAGGTGTCACCTGGAGCCCTTTCTGTGGGCACACAACATCGCCCCCTCATAGCCATGACACTTCCTCCTTCGCTCAGAGCACATCACTGTGCTCTGTGCAGAGAGTCAGGTAAAGGGGAGGCAGAGGCCTGTGGTCTCTTTCTTAGCCCCCGTTTACTCTACACTCAGCCATGCCACACTGGGCATCCCAAAAATGACGTGGCTGGAGAGTAAACTGGGACTACAGAGCCCACAAACCACTGACCCCCTTCTCCCAGTTCTCTGCATGGAGCCATTTCAAGACAGCTGAAACAGCTCTGTACAGAGAGCTGGGAGAAGGGGAGACAGTGGTTTGTGGGCTCGTTCATAGCTCGTTTACTCTCCAGCCACGCCACTATGGGCATCCCAGAGCAGCGTGGTTGAGCATACTAGGGCTACAAATGAGCCCACAAGCTGGCCCCCCATGGCTTTCCCGATGATATAGCACTTAATCTGCCTCTCTGCCCAGTGCAGAGAGGCGGGTGGAGTACTACTGTTTGGGAAAGCGAGGATCAAAGAGCAGGTTTCTTAATTTCCCACGGCCACAGAGAGGTTGCTGTGGCTACGGGAAATTCAAAAAGCCTGCTCTTTAATCCTCGCTTTCCCAAAGGGTAGCACCTGAAGCATTTGTATCCTGGGGTACCACTGTATTCAGGTTAAACTGCCATACTGGCACTTTGGGTTTTGAATTGCAGTTTGGGCATTTGGTTTCTAAAAGGTTCACCATCAGTGCCCTATTCTTTCTTTCTTTCTTTCTTTCTTTCTTTCTTTCTTTCTTTCTTTCTTTCTTTCTTTCTTTCTTTCTTTCTTTCTTTCTTTCTTTCTTTCCTCCTCTTCTATCAGCCTTCTTTCTCTTTTGAGAGGACATCATATGCTGTGTGGAGAAAATGCTGCTTGCCCAGGGTGGTAAAGTGGCTAGTTGTGCAGCTCTGGCCTTCATCTCCCAACTCCTCACTCAAGAAGATGCAACTGTTGTTTCCAAAAGACAGATTTAATTATACAGGCTTTAATTTCTATCATGGGGCATACCTTTTGGCTCATACAACAACTGGCAAATACATTCTAATGCAACTATCCCTTTGTGGACAATTATGGAATCAACCTACTTGGCACCATTTTTTGGCTGGACTACTTTATTTTCTGTACATTAAGGGATGAAAAATATTTCCCCTCCTTTCATCTTTGCTGGTGCTTATTTCTCAGCAATTACTATTTGGCCTATAAACTCAATCTAAGCTAACTGTACAGTATAACCTGGATCCTGTGGCGGCTTGGCTGTTGCTGCAGATTGATCCTATCAGTGGTCTTTCTGTCTTCCTTCCCCTCCCCCCATCAAGTTCTCTTAGCCATGTTGAGCTGCAGAGACCTCTGGATGGGGCTATGAAAACTTGATGGGGGAAGGAAGGAAGGAAGGAAGGAAGGAAGGAAGGAAGGAAGGAAGGAAGGAAGGAAGAGACCACTGGTGGGATATGTAAGGAAATTAAGGATGATAGGACATAGAGTCATTTTGTTAGCCTCATACTAGCAGCAGAGTTTTCACTCTGTAAGAGACATTATTTAAGCCTAAGGAATGTATCAGTAAAAAAACATAAGTTTCTAGAAGCTTGGACTCTAAATGCTGATTAGATATTGTAGGATCACGTGGATGCGAAAGCAAGAAGTTATCGAGAAAGAAAGAAGATTCGCCATTATCATCATCATCATTGTTCTGCCTGGCGTTGCTTCACTTCATCATGAAACTTTGTTAGTTAGGGTTTAGAATTATTTAGATAAGCCGTGGATTTCAGTAAAGAGTTATGTAAGTGAAGAGTTATAATGGGAAAATAAATTTTAATAAATAATAATTGGAGCAGTTCTGAGACCCATCGGAACCGCCCAAATACGCCCCACACCGTCACAAGCACAACACTCTTTACCCGGTCCCAAAATTCCAATCCGTTCCCGAGATATCGGGAAGAATACAAAAACCGCCGCTTTTGCCGGCTAAGAGGCCTCGCGAGCAGGAGCTCGGCAAGCGGAAAGCTTCAATTCGCACCTAATTTGGCAGTTTACATTGTATCCAAATAGCCGTGGCAGTTCATTTCCGCGGAGACTCTATAAACCAGCAGGGGTGAGAAAGATAAACCCGTCTGTGCATCTTAACCAATCAGCACCCCCGCCATCAATCAATGTCTTGTTAATTATGGCCGGACGGGGGTGCGTGACGGGGGACCCTATTACGTTGAATTGGCTGAGTAGACCACCCCAACCAAAAAGAACCATAGCCCTTCCTGGGGAAAATCGAAAACTCTAACCGTCCAAGGTTCCAGAGAGGCGGCCAAACCTCCAGCAGCGCCAGCGGTACAAATCCATCTCCCCTACCCGACTCTCAGTTCCAGAGACTCGGATAAGGCAGCCCAGGGTAGCGACTCCTCTCACTACCTCTTACCCGAGCTGCAGTTCCAGAGAATTCATGCCTTCTTCCGGCCATTCGTTTCTATGACGGTAGCCCGGTCCCCTCTTTACTTTTCCCCCGCTTGCTGTATCTGTCTATGATGGTAGACTGGCCCTCACTCCAGAGTCAACCAGACAGGATTTCCCCTTCTTGCGGAAACCCTTGGAAATCCGTTTTTCCCGGTTCCAGGGGTTCCCGCCAAGGAATAGGAGATGTCCCTTGCTAGTATATTAGTTAACCCCTTCCTGGCTCCTTCTTCCACCATTCCCCAACCCTGAAAATCTAGCCAGAGACACAGCTCAGGAGATTCCTCCTGAACTGATGAATTATTTCCGTCATGCTCTTGGCTTGCAAGGGAATGATTCTGAATGATCATTCCTAAGGACCAGGGACCTCCTTACCCTCGGAAACCTGGTTTTCCTGCCTCTGCTTAAATGGACCCAAAACCCTTGACCCAAGGTGCCCCCCTCTCTCTTTCTCTCTCTCCCTTTCTCTCTCTCTCTCTCCTCTTTCCTCCCACCCCTTCTTCCCTGGGTGTGCTTTGAACGTGTTCCTACTCTACCTAATGGCTCCTATACCTGCAAACTGGGGCAAGGGGGTTATGGCATGAGAAGGACATCATGGCGATTCCATGAGGCAAGTCACATCTTCTAGAAGCAGAATCCATCTTCCACAAAGATCCTGGCATGTCTTCCACAGATGCTCTCCGGATTATACCACAGCCTGGTGGCTCTTCATTGTCACATCTCCACATTCACAAAGGACTATCTGGCTACCCCAGACTAATCTCATCAGCTTTCCGGCTCCCCATTGAGTTCTATATTGACCTTCCCCAACCTTCTATTGACGTTCCAATTTCCCAAGTTTACCTGGACTCAAGAACAATACCCTGTTCGCCTTTCTCATTGTCACACCTTGATGGCCCAATTAAAGGACATATTTGACTCATCAACACCCGGGCAGGTATCCGGTTCCAGCTTGCCAAGGGGCTCCCCCTGACCACCCAGGAACGCCTCCGGACAGCCCCTGGACCACACCGATTGGACCACCTGAAAGACCATCCCCTTGCCCACCCCTGGGCGGCGCCACTCGTGGGAGGGAAGAGGGGGGAACTAATAAAAATGTGGTTCTCTTTGTGTTTGGGGCCGGACATCTTAGCTCTGTCTTTGGCTTGTGTCCACCTGCTTTCCTTTATTAGGCCTAATAAACACAGTATTTTCTCTGGGATCTCTCTCCTGTTGGATTCTTCATTGGGTCTCTGGGGTCCAGCAGAACTCAGCAGGATTAGCCTAGCTGAAATTTAATTTTAAACTCATTTTAAATTCAACATAAGGATACTTAGATTAGTAATTTTTTGTTGTTTTTAGAGCAAATATGCTTACATTTTGAATCTATTTTGAATCTATTTAGATGTATTTTAATTTGCACTTTTGTTTAGAAATAAATCTTCATTATAATTTAATTTACTATCAGAGAAATCATTTGTTCTGGTAAGTTCTGGTGTTTTAAAAGAACCCAGGAATTCGCCTTGATGATTAACGCCATCGAAGACTCAGACTGGAATTTGTTTATAAATCACAGGTCCAAAAAGGTGGTTTCCACGTAGGTTCAATCTGCCGGGAAGCTTGTGGGGCTGGGCGCACGCACGGGGGTGGCGCGCGGGCGGGCCACCGCCACTGGCATCACCCGGAACCTTATGAAGCTAGGTGCACGGCGCAGGGCAGCACGCAGGCGAGCCACCGCCACCGGCATAGCCGGGAACATTGTGAGGTTGGGCGTACATGCGGTCGGTGGGTGGGGCTTATGGGTCAGTGGGTGGGGCTTGCAGTGGGGTGGCAGGGTCAGGGAGCAACCAGCCCCTGACACATTCTCAGCCACCAAATCTGGCCCTCCTTACAAAAAGTTTGGGCACCCCTGTCCTAGACCCATCTAGTCGCCACTGCAGAGACCTTCAGAATACTGGGCGGCCAACCCCTGTGGCTCTTATTCTTCGGGGGACACATATGTATGTGTGAATATTTTTTTCACACATAGATAACTCTTAAAATTAGGTGTGTCTTATGAAGTGAAAACTATGGTATTACAATTACACATAACTTAAACAGGCATGACTTATAATACTGATCTAGAAATTTATAGAAACCATGCCATGTTTCATCGAAATCTTCATAATGTCCATGCGGTTTCAGTAATGCTGAGATCTTGCCCATTTCTGCACAGATCAGCACCTTCATAATTAACTGGTCTTTTTCAGGAATCTTGTTTGTCTTCCATATTTGTCCATACAACATTCTAGCTGCCGTAATAACATGGATTATTACAAGTTTTTTGCCATCACCAATATTTTATTGTATCATAGACAATAAAAAAAACTCTGGTTTTAACTCAAGATTAAGATAGCTTGTATATGCAAATTTTAACTACCTCCGTAACTTACTGCATAGTACTAATTAAATCTTCAGAGAAAGTAAAACCAGTATCTTCAGTCTATAAATGTTTATTAGAAAGCACTGCCTTTGATATTAATATAATAGAAATTTAAGGGGACAAAGAATTGGACTACTCTGGGCTAATTAACCAATGCAAATTTATCCTATCTTTGATATAGATCTATACCTATACTTGGTTCAGCAAAAATGATGTTTCAGGCATTCTGGACACTTGGAAACTTACCCTTTCCACCAAGTGCTAGTGATATGATGGAGCAGGATAATGTTTTGATACAGGTATGTCCAGTGGTGGCCCCCTTGCGTTTGAATGTACTCAAATAAATAAATAATAAAATAATACTTCAGCAAATTAGCTTTTTCTTAGAAAAATCCTTAGGATTTGTAGACATGCATGAGTTTTGAAAATGATATTCCTGGAGGTTGTAACTTAACCAGCAGTCATCACAGCTGGATTTTACAAACTCTTATATGATACATTTATTATTTATTTATTTATTATTTTAAAGTATTTTACCCCACCTTTCTACTTGGAAAAGAACCCAAGGCGGCTTACAGTAATGAGGGATAATATACAGTCCAGTACATATAAGACATGTTCAAGTATTTGAGAACAAGGAATTGAGAGACATCTTACAGCATTAATAGACAACATTACATTAACACAGTTATAAGTAGTCATAAACACAAAGTCTAAGTGAACCCATAGATTTATATAAAATTCACATGGTAGTCCATCATTCAGGGAAAGCTTGCCTGAAGAGAAAGGTCTTTGCCTGTTTCCGGAAGGACAACAGAGATGAGGCAGTCCTGGCATCTAGTGGGAGGGAGTTCCAGAGTCTAGGTGCAGCAGCCAAGAAGGCCCTTTCGTGTGTTCCCACGAGATGTACCTGTGAAGGTGGTGGGATGGAGAGAAAGGCCTCTCCTGATGACCTTAACACCCGAGTCGGTTCATGCTGTGAGATTCGATCTTTGAGGTAGCTAGGACCCAGGTCATATAGTGCTTTGTATGTCAAGGTCAGCACCTTGAATTGTGCCTGGTAGCTGATTGGCAGCCAGTGGAACTGCTTTAATAGGGGTGTAATGTGTTCTCTGTACCCTGCCCCAGTCAGCAGTCTGGCTGCTGCATTTTGGACCCGTTGAAGTTTCCTGAGACTTTTCATCGGTAGCCCCCCATAGAGCTTTTTATACACTGAGTAACAACTGACCAATACTTGAATAGTACTTTCTGGTGCTTGTTTGTGTCCATCTATGCTCTTTGACACCTTGTTAGCACCAAAACTCTATGGTGAAGGAAACAAGACTCAAATCTAATTTAGTCAAGTGTTGCATGCATAGATGGTGAGGTCACGAACATAGGGAATGAATTCAAATAACCCTAATTCCATCAGACATGGCAGAACAAATCCTTCCTCCCTTGTTGCATTAAGTTTCCTTTCCCACAATTTAGCCTTTTATTTCCTCTGAGTAATTAAATTTTGCTTCATGCAGCTCTTATCCGGTAAAACTAATATGATATGGCACAAATATATTATTTGAGTTGCAGCTTTGTACTTATACAGCACCTTTCATCTTTCCAAGCACTTTACATGTATTATTTAATCCTCTCCACTCTCCTTTGATTGGAGTAACTATTACGGTGCTCATTTTACAAAAGATGGGAATGTCAAGATTCATGCCATGATCGTGGGATATTGTCACTGCACCCATACAAATTCTCAGAAGCACACAAGCCCAGGGAACTATTACTCCAAAAAAGGAACTTTCCCAGGCACTGTCAGCCTTACGTTTGTCATCTTGGCAGGAAGTGACTGGACATTATAAAGCTACAGTCTCCTTAACTCTTGCATACGTGAGAACAAATAAGCTTTCTTATGGTTTGCTTTACGAGAGAACAGCAAAGATACCTGTGTACACCAACCAAACCAAACCAAACCATACCCTCCCAAAAGAGGAAGCCTTATTCTTTGAATTGTAAGTACCATGTAGATGTTGTCTGGTGAGAAAGATATAGCTCAAAGCAATAACTTTTCCAAAACTGCTTTTAAAAAACAAAAACAGAGAAAGAGCATTTTGCAGATACATTTCTTGCTGGAAAGGGCAGTATATTGTAGGTTGTACAAACAGATGACATTGTCAACCCCTTGACAGATTGTCAAACAAGTGACAGATGACCAGAAAATGACATGTTAAGTGCTCAAGCCACAGTGAGGGAAACAAGACTCAAATGTAATTTAGTGAAGTGTTAAATGCGTAGATGCTGAGGTCATGAACATGGGCAATGAATTCAAATGGGTTACAGATAAATGAAAGGATCAAAAGTATGTGCTGCTGTTGATTTGTGTGCCCTTGTACATAAAAAAGGCAAAACAAACCAAGAATACTAAACTCCTATTGCAGATTCAACTTATTTTCAGTAACTGGCATAATCAGACAGTGTTTATATTCAGTGTTAGCAAGTTCTTCCCCAACGCAGAATGACAGAAGGATGTTTTGAAAAGGACTCTGCCATAGCAGTTATTCTTGAAGAGCAGAGTAATCTTGCTTGTAAATTCACATATTGATCTTATTTGTACATACAGAGATTTGTTTTATTATCTGTACCTGCCAAAGTATTCCCCCCTTTTCTTCCTCTTCTCATTACTGTTTAGTTGTCTTTCTAAAAATGATTTCTCAAATGCTTTGAACAAGTAGTGTAGTAATTTAAAAAAAAATCACATTCAGTCAAACATGGATGCCACTTTTAATTACAGGCTGAATGTTTCCAAAGGTTGTTATGTTTATGATGCCCTTTTAATTTTGTGCCAAGGTTTATTGTCTGTACAGTGGTCCCCTGCCCTTTTGCGGTTCATATATATTGTGGGACTGCAGTACAGTAGACCCTTGTATAACAAACAGCTTGTATAACATAAACTTTGTAAAACATAAAAAAATCCGGAGATAGGGGAAATTTGCTTAACATAATCGCCTATGGGGAGAATCCGTACAACAGAAAAATGGGATTAATCCATTTTCAATGCATTCCTATGGGAATTTGTATTTGCTTAACATAATATCATTTGGAACGAATTAATTCCTTTATACAAGGTACCACTGTATATGAAAAAAGGCCCCCTGGAGTTAGGGGGAAAAGGACTGTTTCAGGCCTCCCATACTTACCCTAGGATTGGTGCTACCCTGAACGGGCCTGTAAGAGCCTTCCCGGGCCTTCTGGAGGCCACCCAAGATCACTGGAAATCATTTCTGAGACCTCCAAGGGCCTTTCTAGGCCTGTCAGAGGCCTCAGAAATTATTTTTGGCGATCCGGTCACTTACAGTTTGCATGGAGGCCCTTTTGTGGCCTCCAGAAGGCCTGGGAAGGCCCTCGGAGGCCCGATTGGGGCAGCGCCAGGCTGGGGATAAGTGCAAGAGCCCTCAGCTAGCCCCCCCCCAGCCTGACCTGCATCTGCATATTGCAGTTTTTCAGTTATCGTGGGTTGGGTCTGGTCCCTAACCCCACGATAGGTGTGTGGGGGAGTCATTGTACCCTCAGTCAGAAGGGTAACTAGAAATTTTCGCACCTGGGCCTGTACTGCCCCTATCTGTCAAGACTGGGATTGGGCTACATAGGCTGAGTATGGAGGAATGGAGAAGGCGGCCTGAATTTCAGCCTGTGACAGACATTACCAGTCCCACACTGAATGTGTCTTTATTTTTCCTTCTGCTGAGGAACTGGAGATGGCATAGAAATTTGAAATGAGTAGGTGGATACTTTTCCAGCAACAAAAGTTTGGGTCCTCTAAGTTTTAGCAGCCTGGTCAAAGCCCCAGGGATTTGGGAAAACACCTTTTAAGACACTGAGGACTTCTAAACAGACTACTAGGTTCCAAATACTTCTGGATGATCTGGATCTGTCAAGCTTAAGGCTCTGTTTAGGAACATATCCTGTCTTTGTCCCTCTTGTTATTTGATCTGAGACATGAGGTAACAAGAATCCACTCCTGTTGATTCTTCCAGAGCTCTGTTCTATCTAAGGGCTTGTGGGAGCTGCAGCCCGAGAGTAGCTCCAGTCTGAAGAAGACTGTCTTAGAAGGTGGTTTTCAGAGTCTGCTGATCCCACTGCCACCATGATTTTGGGCCTGGGGCATTCTACCAAGTGAAAAATATAATGTATGTGAAACAACTGAAAGACACTTTCCAAGGATCTGAACTACTTTGCTATCAATGCACTGGTGACACCCAGCTCTCTCCACTTCCTCTTTCATCACATCCCAGGGCAGTGATGGCGAACCTTTTAGAGACCGAGTGCCCAAAATACGATTCAAAACCCACTAATTTTTCACAAAGTGCCAATATGGCAATTTAACCTGAATACAGGTGGCTGTGATGGGACGATATCAGGTGCCCAGAGAAAGGGCTCTGAGTGCCACCTTTGGCACCCGTGCCATAGGTTCGTCAACACTGTCCTAGGGAGTCAGTGGAGGTCCTGAGCCAATGTTTGATACAGTACTCCCCTAACAATGGGTAAGTACCCTCAGAGAAAGATTCACCACACAATGTAAGAGTTTAGCTAAGTAGGCCAGAAGACGTGAGTTCTGGTTGTTGAGAAGGGCTGAATAAATGTCTCAGATGGTTTCTTTCAAAACACTACCTGTTTGTTAATCAAAGGAAACCAAACATGTTTAGTAATTAAAAAATAAAACAAACACAATTATATTAAAGGGATTCACAATTTAATCCCCTTTTTTTGAATGCTGAAACCAGCACTTTCTGTGCTGGACAGCCAGCTGCAGTAACTAACTGGCTAACACAGATCAGCCATAAATTTACAACCACCTGCTTATTATCATGCAGGTCTCCCTCGTGCTACAAAAACAGCTGTTTCATCCAGGCATGGACTTCAGAGGACCTCTGAATGTATCATGTGGTGTCTAGTATTTATCATGTTCTTCCAACTATTCCTGAATAATTATATCACAATGTGGCAGGGTGCATTATCTAGTTGAAACAGGCTATCAGGGATGCTGTTGCCATTAAGGGGGTTTACATGATCTGCCACAATCTCTAGGCAGGTGGTACCCATCAAAAAAACATCCACATGAATGCTAGGAACAAAGGCTTCCCAGCAGTACCTTGCCCAGAGCATAACACTTCCTCTGCCCTCCTGCTTCCATCTCATCCTCAGGTAAATGATGCACATGCACCTGGCCAAGCGACCATCCACCTGATCTAAAAGAGAATGTGATTCATCAGACTATGCAATCTTCTTCCGTTGCTCCACAGTTCAGTTCTGACACTCAATATCCCCACTGTGCACACTTTCCACAATGGACAGGGATCACCATGGACACTTTGACCAGTCCATGTCCAGGTAGCCCCATATGCAGCAAACTCAGAAGCCACTGTGTGCTCTTGCCACCTTCCTATCATAGACAGTGTTGAATTTTTCAGCAGCATGAATGACAGTACTTCTTTTGTGTGACCTCACCAGATGGGCTAGCTTTCAATGAATCTTGGGTGCCTGCAAATTACTTTGGAAAAACAACACTACTGCTAGATTTCCAGCACTGTATTCCAAGAGATTACTTTTCCAAGATTGATTATATGCAACCATTCTCCTTGCACTGCAGTCACGTTCATAGGTGACCTTAGATGCAGCCCTACATACCCTCCTTATTCTTCACTGAGCCATTATTACTAAATTCGGCAGGGCTTAATTTTGAAAAGGTGTCCAGAGGCTGACCAAACGCTGCTACTCTGGGTTGAGAGGGGGGAATAGCACTTTAGCTTGGGTAACCTTTTCCTGAATCTTTTCCAGGGCTCGGATCTTCTCTTCTCTGAAACAAGGCTGAATTGCACTCTGGAGAGGCAAAAAAAAAATTTAATTTTTTTTAAAAAACTACCCAAAACCTAATAAAACGCGTAGGCTAGGAGGGTGCAGGAGAGGGGCCTGTGTCTCCCCTTAGAGTATCTGCGTAGGGCAGGCATGTCCAAACTTCGGCCTTCCAGACGTTTTGGACCACAACTCACACAGTCCTTTGTCACTGGCAATCTAAGCTTAGAATTCTGGAAGTTGTGACCCAAAACATCATGAGGGCCGAAGTTTGGACATTTCTGGCGTAGGGAAGGGGGGGGGAATGGCAGGACGTGTTGCGCCTCCCTCTGCAGGGGAGGCGGGGTGGTGGTGGCTGGAGCCGAGGCGCCGGTTGCGTCACCGGCGGCGCTCTCATTTTGCTTTCGTTTCGGCCCCGCCGAGCGCGACCCCTGCAGGCAATTCCAGGGAGACGAGAAAGAGAGGAGTAACCCGAGCCCTACGTGGGTGGACTCGGCTCTTGTGCGCCCTGGCTGAGCTCACGGGCGAGACGGACCTGCGTCTCCTGGCGGCATCCGGGAGCTGGGCGCCCAAGGAGGGGGCGGGGGCGGGGGAAGGGCTTTCGCTTTAGGGCACCAGGCCCGCGACCGGAGGGGGGGGAGGGCGCTTGGCGCGCTTTTCCTCTGGGGCGGCTCAGGTGGCGACAGCCTCTCCATCCATCCATCCATCCACCCACGCACCCACCCGGAGCCCAGGTTGCCCGGAGGCACGTGTGTCCTCCATGGCAGCCGTCCCCGCTTCGGGCGTGGAGGAGGAGCAGGAGGCACCCGCCCGGAGCGCCACCACGGCTCCCCCACCGGCGCAATCCCGGCGGTGGCTCCGTGCCACGCTGCGAGGTGCAGCCGCCCGGGCCTGGTCTTCCCGGGCTGCGGTCACGTGCCCGCTGCGCGTCCCTGGAAGCCCCGGGAGGGTTGGTTCCGGGGAAATGCGGCTGAAGAGGCGCGGGCCGCCCCGCACCTGGGAGGTGACGTCATGGCAGCCCGACCAGCCCCCCCGCTGCCGCCGCCCCGTGCGCGTGAGCCAAAGGCTTGCCCCTTCTCTCTGGCTGAGGCCACTCGGGTCACTCGCCCCCCCCCCCGTGAAGCGGACACCGAGTGAAGCGACGAGTACCAGGAGGGGAACGAGTGCGGGGCTGGGACCGAGTCGACCTCGAGAGCGCGCCGAAGAAGCCCGATCCAGAACGGAGACGGGTTCCCTGCAGCAGGTCCCCCGCGCAACGCAGCCGAATGTCCTCCCTGATCGCCCTCCCCGGGGCAATCCTTGCTTTAATTCCACCACCACCACCACCATACACGTCGCTCCAACTGGAGAGGGTCCAAGGAACCCGAGGGCCGTGGAAGGAGACGCAGGTCGGCCCCTTCGGATGGAGGATGCGCTTCCTCCAGAGACACCCAGCAGCTGCTGGGCTCAGCCGCCCGCCCGGACCTCCCTTTGCAGTGATGTGGCGGCGGCAGCAGCAGCAGCACGTTGCTCGCCTTGTGCTTGTACCAGTTTGAGACAGGCTTAAGGAGGAGGGCTCGCTCTTGCTCTCCCTCCTCCCGTGTTAAGGGGCCAGCGGTTGTCAGCGTGGGCTGGAGGCGCGCTCCGCCTCCCTTCGACCAGCGGGAAACAAATGGGTGTGTTTGGAAAAGGATGGCTCGGAGGCACCGCCACGTATCATTGCCAGACATAGCACTGCTGCGCGGGGTTACTTTGACAGGGCAGGGTTAGTCATTCACCTGGCGCGGTTCTCACCTTGCTTAAAACAGACAACCGCACAAAATAACATTGTCCTTATTAAACACAAAAAGGCCCCGGCAAACTATCTGGGGATCTTTCTGACTCTGCGTTTTCCCAGAAAACCCCTTTCTGAAAGCCGCTACTTGACTCGTTCTAACATTTTCCTGCTGGGAGAGTTTCAAGTGTTTGCAGCAGTAGTTACAAAGCCGAAGTGGGGTGGGGGGGGTGGGGAGTTCGGTGTGTCTGTGGTTGTTCATCAGTCCTCCCCTGCGGTAGACCCAATAGTGCGATGCTGGTGGATGTCCCTTGATAGCGCAGACTTGAGCGGCTTAACTCAGAAGTCTACTGTACTGATTTCAATCAATTTGCTTTCAATTGTCTAGATGCCTTAAGCACATCCAATTTCCCCTGATTTCAGAAGCTAAGTAGGGTCGGCCCTGGTTAGTACTTGGATGGGAGACCACCACGGAATACCAGGTGCTGTAGGTGCCTGGAGTAGGAACTGGGAAACCACTCCAGTATTCCTACCAAGAAAACTCCATGGACGTGGGGTCACAAAGAGTCGGTCACAGGACACAACACACACACACACACAGACAGATGTATACTTATAGAGTTACACTGCAATCCACCTCAGTGTATGAAGTGGGCAGGTAGGCATCCTATCGGACTGCAGTCTCAATCGATCTAAAACCAGGGGCAGTAGAAAATCAATCAATCAAAAGAATAGGACACGTTCAGTGAAGCCTGCCTTGCAAAATCCCAGCGCTACGCGTCAAGTGGGTTGGGTGGGAAAGTTCCACTCGGTTCAATTGACTTCCCAGGCAGGAGTGCCCTAGATTTCCCCCTTTAGGAGGAGACCTCGCCTGCCTCGTGATCTTCAGCGGGGCAACTAAAAAGAGAGGTGGGAAGTTTGGAGGGCGAGTCGCTTGGCTCCGGTTTGAAGGGGAGCCACCCCGAGGCTTCTGCCCTTCGTGCGGGGAAAGCGGAAGCCCTTGGAGGAAACGGTTCCTCCCCTCCGGGTTGGAGAAGGCGATCCGTGGGATAAACCCTTTGCACACAAGGCGGCGTGCTTTAGGAACAAAAAAAAAAATCTGTGGGGCGGGTGCCTTCTGGCCCACTTCTGAAGCCCCGAAGAGGTCCTCTCCAACGGAGGCACTTTTTGGCTAAAGAAGACTTCGACCAAGTTCTTTTCCTCATTCAACCCTCCACCCCCCTTTTCCTTCTCTTTTCCGGTCGCCTTGCCCGAGCTGTCCCCGCCTCCCGGCGTCCCTCCTCCTCCCCCCCCTCCCCCCGCGCCCTCCCATCCTCCCCAGTCCCCGAGTTTGCATGGTACGTTCCGCACGTGAGCCGGGTGCTGGGTCTGGCTGGCGACGCGCGTGCCCTGTGGCCAAACAACTGATCCGGGTGTGCAGCCTGCCAGCGCCCGTGTGTGTGTGTGTGTGTGTCTGTCTGTCTGTCTGTCTGTGCGCGCGAGAGTGGGGTGAGTCGCATGAGTGGGGAGAGGAAGAAGGAGCGGCAAACGCAGGAAGGGAGACAGAGAGAAAGAGAGAGGAGAAGAGGCGGAAAGTGCTTTCTCTCCTTCCCTCTCCACCCCACCCCCACCCCCACCAGCACCCTCTCGGACAACTGCGCGGCAGAAAGAAAGAAAAAAGATCGGACTGTATGTGCCACTGGTGTGCCCAAAGACCTTCAAAGCCGGCATCATCCCATCGGGTCCGTCAGGAGGGGCAACCGCAACCGCCAGACATGGACGAAGGCATCCCTCTCTTGCAAGAAAGAGCGTTACTGGAGCATAGGGACTTTCTAGGGTAAGGTGGCCCTGCCCGCCAGGTAGTCTCACGGCCTCCTGGTTGTCTGCCAGGGGATGCCCAGCACCGTTAAAGGAGAGTCGTTCTCCAAGAGGCGTCTGATTCCGCCTCCTTCCCTCCAAACCCCCCCATCCCCACCCCGCAGCCTCTTACTGCACAGTAGCGGATCTGCCTTGGCGTCCTCGGCTGAGCGCATTGGGAATGTGCACGTGTCCCACTGCTTGCTTTTTAAATATACACGGTGTTTGTGTATGTGTGCGCGTTTTCGTGTAAAGTAGATAGGGGAGATTGCGCCCGTGGCGACAGATGGGTCTCTTCTCTTTTGCAGACTCGATTATCCATCCCTGTATCTGTGCAAACCCAAAAGAGGCATGAAGAGGGACGAGAGCAAGGTAAGAGCAAAGTTTGACACTTCCCAAGATTGGCACTGGATGAGGACAGGGGAGCAAGAATTCAGACGAATCTGAAAACACAACTTGATACAGAGCAGCTTTTCCTTTCTTCATGAACCCCCTTTCTTTCCTCCACAGTGGGCGAATGGGTCCTATTTATTTTTGCAAACTAGCTGGCTTGTTGGTGGATGGTTGTGTTAGAATGTGCTGTACTGTGACATGAGAAATGAAAGGGGTGGGTTGCTGTCAGGACAGCAGCTGGAGTTCTGATTGACTACATTGTAGTAAGTGTTAAAGTTTGCCCTTTTCTTTGCTTTCCCTCATTAGGAAACATACAAGCTGCCGCATAGATTGATAGAGAAGAAGAGACGAGACAGAATTAATGAATGCATTGCTCAGCTGAAAGATTTATTACCTGAGCATTTGAAACTGACGGTAAGTTTCATCTCTGTATATATTTATCCATATCTTTATACTAGATAGATAGATAGATAGATAGATAGATAGATAGATAGATAGATAGATAGATAGATAGATAGATAGATAGTGTGTGTGTATATATATATATATATATACTGTATGTCTGTACTCTGTATGTCTGTCTAGGTATTTCTTCTTATATGCAATTATCACATTGACATAATGGTGCTGAATGAAGCTTTTACAACCTTAGCTGAAAGGCTATACCCACTTGCCTAGAAGTGAGTCCCACTGGGTTGGATCCAGAGACAGTCATGCCTAGAGCAAAGTGGGATAAAACATACTGAATTTAATGGTTCTTACTTCCGAGGAAGCCTGTATAGATTCATACTTTGATGCTGCAGTCCTATGGAAGTAAGTGGGAGATACTTCAAGCAACAGTGGATATGGTTGCACATATTTGAGAAGAAAGTGAGAACATTGTTCAGTTCCTTATCTTGAGGCAGTTTTGTAGGTGGAAGAAATACCTCCATTCCGCTGTACCCCCTTGTTTTTTGAAGCTGCAAAGTGCATGGGAGTCTGTCAGTAAAGTGGTGGTGATATTAAAACATGACTGCAAATTGAGCTTAGCAAGGTTTTGGAAAATAGAAGGCAAAATTCTGTTTGAGAGTGACTAATCAAGTGTCTCCTTTCCCCCCTGTTGCAGACATTAGGGCATCTAGAGAAAGCAGTTGTTTTGGAATTAACTTTAAAACACTTAAAAGCTTTAACAGCCTTAACAGAACAACAGCACCAGAAGATAATTGCTTTACAGAATGGTAAGTAAATGCCTAGCACCATGCAGGAGTCAATGGCTTTTGAAAAAAGAAAGAGAAAGGTGATAGTTGACAGGGATGCCCTTGGATGTGAAGGCAGTTGTAAAGTGACTTCACAAACTACTAACTTTGGAATACTCTCATGGCTATTGTGCTGAAATCTGCCAACTGCAGTGTAAGTGGCTTAAACTGATGCAGCTCTGTCACCCAGCTGTATACATACTTACGAGATGCCACTGCCCTCATTTCAGTGGGCTTACTCTCAAGCACACGTATGTAAGGCTGCAACTGTGCAGCCTGACGCTCCATGTGTTTAATTGGGAATACGTCCTGTGGTATTTATTGAGGCATACGCCCAAGTCTTGACTTAATTATCATTTGAAATGTAGACATCCCCATTGTTTCTCCTATTTCATATATTATAGTCCTTGATGAATTGACTTTGGACTTTGAACCTGAAGCCTCAGTCTTCAACATTTAAAACATTCACCATAGAGGGATGTTATGAATATAGAGGTCAGACTCTGAGCAACATTTGCTGTAATGCAAGAAAGTTCGATGAGATGTTTTAGAAGAGAGCTGTTTTCATTTCTCTGTTATGTCCATTACCCCCTCCCCCATTGCAGGAGAAAGATCTTTGAAGGCTCCTCTTCAGTCTGACCTGGATGCTTTTCATTCAGGATTCCAAACTTGCACCAAAGAAGTCTTGCAATACCTCTCCAGATTTGAAAGCTGGACTCCCAGGGAGCAGCGATGCACCCAACTCATTAACCATCTTCACTCCGTTTGCACACGGTTCCTCCCCAGTGCCCAGCTCTTGACTTCAAAGGTTTGTGGGAGCAAAGGACCCTCCTCCACCTCCTTGACCTCTTCCACTTCCTTCTCCTGCACGCAGCAAGATCACCCTGTCCCAAAGCTGGAAAGCCAGCCAAACTGTGTGCCGGTCATCCAGAGGACTCAAAATACCAATAGTAGCAGCAGCAGCAATAATAATAATAATAACAATAACAATAACAATCTCAGTGCTCATCATGCCAGCAGTAGCGTGGAACTTGGTGGGGAGAATGACACTGACACGGACAGTGGCTACGGCGGGGAATGTGAGGGGAGGTCAGAAGGTGACAAAAGCCACGGCAATGTCATGATGATCAAGCGGGAGCCCTCGGGGGACGAAGCACCCCCTCTCACCAAAAGGTTGAAGTTGGACAGCGGCAGCCACTGCAGCCCATCTACAGGGCTGAGCCCTGATCAAGCCGCCGCCGCCGCCGCCCTCCTGAGACCTGACCCATCTCTGCTCAGTTCTCTGATGGCTTTTGGAGGTCTTGGTGGAGGGGGAGGCGGTGGAGGGGGATCTCCCTTTGGCCAACAACCTGCTGCTCCTTTCTGCCTGCCTTTCTACTTCATCTCCCCCTCTGCTGCTGCTGCTGCCGCCTACATGCAACCTTTCCTGGACAAGAGCAACATGGAAAAATATCTCTACCCAGCTGCTGCCGCTGCTCCCATTCCATTGATCTACCCAGGGATTCCAGCTCAGACTGCTGCTGCTGCTGCTGCTGCCGCCGCTGCAGCCGCCGCCGCCTTTCCCTGCCTCTCCTCTGTGTTGGCTCCACCTGAAAAAGCTCATTCGGCTTCGTCAACCTCCTCCTCCTCCTCCTCCTCCTCCTCCTCCTCCACCACCACCACCACCACCACCACCTCCACCTCAGCCCTCCTCCCTCCTGAGATGGCATCTTCTCCAGCCCAGCACCTTCCTCGTCCATTTACCTGCAGCCCAGCTGGACTCAATCTGGACACAGATCTCCCTTCTCAAGAACAGTCCTTGCCGTCCGGAGAGGAAAAGCCTTGTGAGAAGGCCATATAAAGTTGGGCAGCGTTTAGAGGGAAGAATCCCAAGGTCTATGCTCCTTACTCAATGGGAAGGATCTATCATGCACAAGAATGATCAGCAAGCCTCTCTCTCCCTTCTAACAGAAACCTTAACAGGCCAACTATTTATTGACTCTTGCTTTCATTAAAAAAACTGGGCTCTTCACCCCCCTTCTTGTCTCATTCCCCCTTCCTTTGGAGAGACCCTTGCTCATCTGTTCCCTGCCACTTTTATGAACCATAAACAAGGTATTTGCAAGTTTTTATGCATTGCAGATAATATTTGTACCCACCCCAGTGTGGAGGAGAGCAAAAGACAAAAATCTCTTTTAGGTTGTTGTTTTGAGTTGAACTTTCTTTTTAGAAAGAAGAATCTGAAAGTCCAAAAACTTTTAGGAAGTTTTTAAAAAATAAAAGAGGTGTAGCATCTTGAATGAGGAAGATGAGGTGTTGGGGGACATGCCATGCTGATTACCATAATTACTGGCACTTTAGGTATGTAATATCAATAATATTTATGTATAGCAGCTATTTCTAAACGAGTGGGTTGGACTATACGTTCTGTTGTCCCCAGCTGGTGGCCATGCTGGTTGAAAGACGGGAGGTTGTCGTCCAGCGTAGCTGGGGGCACATCAGGTTCTGAAAGCTGACGTATACTACAGTCTGCAAATAAGTGACTCAGAGAGGCAAAACCTGTCTGGAATTTTTCCTGCATCTGTGCCGTTATAGTTAATGGAAGATGGGCGACTGTGGTTTATGGAAAAGAATTTCCTGGCAAATTTGGCCCTTAACAGGGCATTTTTAAAAGCATAAATTATTTCCTGTTTTACAATTAACATTAACAAAGGCTGCAATCCTGTATCTAGGTTTTGGAACTAGGTTCCACTGAGTGCAGTGGAGCCTGCTTCTGAGCAAACCTGTATAAAAGGGCCTGTAAAGGTTGCACTCCGTGTTCCCTTATCTAGGAGTAAGTCCTACTGATGTGAAGCCAGCTCAGAGTTACTGTCAGGTTGCAGTCCTTAGGTACGTCAGCACAAAACTCAAGGAGATTTACTGCTGAGCCCTCGTGCAGCAGATCGTGCTATAAAGTTGAATTTTCAGATCTTGTCAGAAGATCATTCCATTTAAAAGGCAGGGCCTGGCTCCCAGATCAACATATACTAGATTGCAGTCATCAGATTGTTTAACTGCAGTCCAACCAAAACCTCAGTCATTATTCTGGAATAGGTTTTGAAAACAGCAGCCGAGCCATTGTGTCTGAGTATTTAAGCCTTACTGAGCAGCATACAGGCACAAGCCAATATAATGTAAATGCATCTAAATGCTGAAATCACTGACACTGGCATCTCATTGGGCAAGATGTCAATCATCTGATCCAAATTATTTATTCAGAGTTCAAGAGCCATTTATTTCCATGGATGATGGGTTGCTTTTGTGACTTGGAACGTTTGGAAGATCGGGTTAGTCTGTTCATGGAGGAAAATGGGACTAAGGGCGCAGAGCAGAGGTGACAAGAGCCTTTATTTTGTACTGCTAGCACTTTATTGATATATAGGCCATAAATGAATTGACTTTGTTCAGGTCATGTTTGTTGTCTCGCATCCTTACAGTTGCTCTTGGTATTAGCTCAGAAGTTGAGACAATGCAAGAACTATCCCACAATGTTGTTATTATTTTTCTAAACCACGTATTATTTAGCTTGGTTGGGTGGTTTTTTCCCCATTTTGTTTTGTTTTGCTGTGTTCTTGATTTCAGTTACCTTGCTGTGCTGGTAGGAATGCTGCGAGAGTAGGCGAAAGTCATTGGCTGTCCCATTTTAAGAACACTTTCATATCCGTATGCCTCTATATAGAAATAAGCCCCACTGTTCAGCGAGGCTTATATTCAAGTACATGACTATGCATGCATGGGGTTGCAACCTATAGTAACTGTACACTGTACCCTAAAAAGACAAATGTGGGTTGCCACCTATTGTTATCATTCTGTCCTTGTGCCTTTTAAGAGTCGTCCACACACTCACATGATCTGCTCTAGCTGTGCAAACTAGGGTTCCAGATAGAAACATGACAAGTATGCCTATTTTATAATTTTAATTATAAATTAATTTATAATTTGTAAAAAAAAAATTACACCCAGGATTCTGCAGCATATGTGCAGCTTGTGACTAGGGTGGGGGCCATGCCCCTCAAAATCTAGGGGTGCCAAGGGAGTAACCCCCACCCAACTCAGTAGAACGTATCTCAGATATGCATCCGATTCACTGTAAAAGACACCCAGCCTGTTCAGTGGGCTGGAAGACCATCATGTTCTGAACAGGGAATGTAGATGTCTGCCGAAATTCTATGGGTGTGGTTTCTTCCTTGGCAGATAGGAAAATAAGAAAGTGCAGCATTTCCTAGCACGGATAAAGGTCCTGGTTAAAGGCACAGGTACAAAATAAGTGGAACAAAAAAGAGACAACTAACAAGAATAATTAAGTACGTGTGTTGGTAATTTGGAAAAGGAGGAAGAAGGCTTTACGGTAAGGACTTTCCGTCTCCCAATTTCCTGATTTCCCTTTCTGGGGACTGCTGCCAGACACCAGATAATCACACAACTAAAGCTTTGTTAATAAGGCTTAAGCCAAGAACCTTGCCTAGATATTTTTAGTTTGTTGCCAAGGTAGCACTGTGAGAAATCTCACTTGAATGTTATGTAAGAGGTGAGACACAAGAGTCTGACTATGAGTGAATACGCCTGGATCAGTTAGTCATTTTGGGTGCTTTTGCTGCTGCTGCTACTGCTACTGTTTGCCTCAAACGCTGTGTTTAAACAACGTTGGTTTCCCACCGCCACCACTTCTTCTTTTCCCTTTTCTTTTTCTTTTTTTTAAAAATATTACCAGCCTACAACATGGCTGTGTGTAAATAGTTGTTAATACATCTGATTAATTATGTCCAACATGCTATTTTTGTAGGAAGAAGATGTGTTAATGATATTTTGAGTTAAAATATCTCTTCTGAGGAGGAACTGCTGAAAAAAAAAGTTGCACTTTTGTTACAATGCTTACGCTTGGTAAAAGCTTATGCTGTCTTAAATTATTTAAAAAAATACTATCTGCAAGAAACAAACTGTTTTAAGAACAGTTAAGTACGTGAGAAATTAGGAATTGATCTTTATATTCACTATTTTCCAGCAGTCCATGGATTCTATTACCAAAATATTTCCAAAATATTTTGTGATTTAAACAAACAGACAAAAAAAAACCTTACTAAAGAATAAAACAACTTTAATATGCAATATGGGTTGTCTGGTGATTGAAGCTTTTACAAACTATAGAACGACCATTCTTCAAATACTTGTGGCTACATGAACCAAGGACATCTTCAAATGACTTTAACCTAGGCATCACTGTTGTGTTGGAGTTCTTTGTGGCTCTGGTGAAAATTGCATTTTCATGGCATGCTTTAAATTAGTCATTGTATAAAAGTATAGTTTGGACTGGTTTGAATCCACAAGGGCATTCTTACATGTACCTTTTAGGCATTGGTTAAACAGCACCATTGCTTGCCAGAGGCAGTGTTTCTACATAGGCGCTACATGCAAGACTCGTTTGGGAAAACACAGTGGTGCCTTGCCTGGGTTGGGACATTGCTGCATTGACACAAATTCTTGACCACTGCCTCTTGCACCTCCAAGTGAGCAGACTCAAGCTGTGCCCCCGCCCCCAGGGGTCACTGTTGGATGGGAGCCACCCTTGTGAAGCACATGCTACATTCTTATTTGTTTCATACTTTGTAAGCTAGTATATAAAAAAAGGTAAAGGTTCCCCCCGCACACGTGTGCTAGTCGTGTCTGACTCTAGGGGTGGTGCTCATCTCCCTATTCAAGCCGAAGAGCCAGTGTTGTGTGAGTCTGTGGCCACGTGGCTGGCATGGCTGCAAGGAAACACAGTTTTACCTTCCCGCTTTTTATGGCGGTATCTATTTACTGTATCTTCTTGCACTTACATGCTTTTGAATTGCTAGGTTGGCAGGAGCTGGGATTAACAATGGGAGCTCACTCCACTGCGTGGCACCTGGGATTTGAACTGCTGAGCGACTGACTTTGTAGCCGACAGTTTTCAGTACTCTAGCCCGCTGAGCCACTACACTCTCATATATAGATAGTATACAGATTAATAAATTATGTATGCCCCACCTGTCTCTTCAAGAGTTTCCAAGGTGGCTCACAATACTTCCACATTTTCTAAATTATGGGATAATAGCCAGTTGGGCCGTACCACCTACTAGTTCTATTGCCAATGTTAGTCAAATCACATAGCCTAGAATTTTCCCAGTAATAACTGCTAATATTAATCAAACTACATGGCCTATGTTGTCCTAATTATAGCAAAGGGGTATGTCTCCCAAGGCAAGCTCTGGCATCCATGTTACCTCTATCCCTTAACTCTTTTTAAAATTCAATGAGTCTAATTATTGTTATTGGCTGACACTTCTCTGCTCTTCAGTGCACAGAAGCAATTACTATGTAAACCATACAGAGAACCCAGCCAGCCAAACATTCTGACTGTATGATAATCTTTCAGGTTAATGTGGAGGAGAGGGTCTGCAGTCAGTGGACTCCATCACAACAAACCCTGTTCACATGATGGAAATTGCTTGGCAGCAGCATTTTATATGTAGCTTCATTGAAAAACTGGTGATAGATAAAATTGATAGGTCTTGTTTAGGGAGAATCATTAGGTATACCCAAAAATGCCAGGTAGGCTTGCATAAATAGAGAGTGCCTATTACAGGGCTGTATGAGAAGTGATAGGTGTATAAGAACACTGGCCCAAGGCATCTGCTGGGTTTCTTTATCAACTAAATTATAAGGAATAATTTATGACATGGGAAAGTATTTCCTTAATAGCCCAACAACTTTTGGAGTGAGGTATATGCATGCATGTGCACATGTGTGTGTTAGCGCGCGCGCGCACACACACACACACACACACACACACACACACACACACACACACACACACACACACACACACGCCTGTGAAGATTCTCAGTCATCCAGGTGAGTTTGCTCTCTGCTCTGTGGTTTAGGGTCCTGATGACTCCTAATGTATTCTGTAATGGACGGTGGGAGTCAAACAGTAAGTACTGATCTGTGTACTCAGAGCAGAGAGCATGCCCACCTCCACAGAAGCCAAGAAGAAGGAAGACAGGCACCACTTAAGGCCTGTGGATATCCAAAGTGGGCCTTCTACAAAGCAGTGTGCCAACCCAGAAGAACAAGGAATCAGCCTGAGACCCAAACCTGACCGAAGAACCTGGTCATTCTTTACATGGCTGGAGTGTCTGAGAAGCTTAAAAGGATTTTTGGCAGACACCGCATTCCTGTTTATTTCAAACCCACAAAAACACTAAGGAAGAGATTTGTCCACCCAAAGGCCCTGATACCAAAACACAAAAGGAGCAATATAGCATATGTAGTCCAATGCAGTGTGAAGACCTCTACATTGGAGAAACTAGACTGCCATTAAACAGAAGGATGGCCAAACATAGGAGGGGTAACAGCTCAGGTCCAGAATCAGCAGTACACTTCCATTTGAAGGAGAAAGGGCACTCATTCAAAGATGAGGATGTACACATTTTAGAAAGAGAAGATAGGTGGTTTGAGAGAGGGGCAGGGAAGCCATTCATGTGAGCATTGAAAACCCCTCTATCAACAGAGGTGGGGGGCTCAGACACAGTCTGTCTGCCACCTATCAGGCAGTGATTTCAAAAATACCCAGACAAATACTTCATGCCTCTACCACCAAGGCCATAGCTAATGACCCATACTTTATGGGTTTCAGCACCTTAGGCCATTGTTCACCTTAAGGCTATGACCAGGGTGACAAGAGGTCAAAGTGGACTATAAGATGAAGGACTCGCACTAGCTTTATTCAGATTGATTAAGCTGTTTGGATGAGCAGCAAAACATTTCTATCTCTCAAGAAAAAGAAGTCCAGTTTCCATGGCTCAACTTCCACACACACACAAAGAATGCTTATGTAAGGAGAGCTACAAAAAATGATCCCATGCTCCCTCTGCTGGCTTTTTGGGTTTTGGTTCCTAACACATGACTAAACAAACATGTTGCTCTAAGCAAAAGAAGGACCATCACATGATAAACATCTCATGAGCTCCACTTCTGAGGCCTGAGGCCCACTTTCAGTGAGATGTGGCCACAGGTCTTTCACCTGTGTAGTGTAGACATGTCCGGTGACAAAATCTAAGGCTTCAGAGGCTTAACGCATACACTGGATTGCATCTGTGCAATATTAGGCCTCTTTACATTTGAAGACTTTTTAAACATGTTGACAAGAGTTGAATGGAATTATGACATGTGTAAAGGTTTTGCTTCAGGTTTGGTTATAATAATAGATAGTTTTTATCTCTTGTAACCGAAGTCACTTCTGAGTTAGGGTGACCCTTTTCAGAGCTTTCCAGGGAAAGGATACTGAGCAGTGTTTTTACCGTTCCCTTCTTCTGGGGACACACTGGAAGTGTGCAGCTTGCCCAAGGCTACACAGGATGGATGTCTTGACAGACGGCAGTTGAAGACTCAAATCCCTAACTTCTGGCTCCTCAGCAAGATGTATAGACCACTAAGTTATCCAGCCAACTTATCTAGTTATCCCACATATAAATTATATTTTAGTACTAGAACTTAAAAAAAAAAAACCCTTAGTACTAGACTACTACACTTAAAAAAAACAGTTTTCCTACTGAAACCTACTATAGCTTTAAAAGTACCCTATCATATTCCCCAATTCTGTTTTACGCTAAACAAAACAACCCTAAGTGTTGTAACTTGTCCTTTCCTCATAGGTGGAACATCTACAAACACATGATCATTGTGCATTCTCAATGTGCTCCTTCTCAGAGGAAACAACAGAACTGGAAAAAAGGGGGTGCTAAATCTATATCCAGAATAAAGGTAAACTTCCCCCACCAGACACTGTGTGCTTCAGGCCACATGGTTATTCCTCACAACAAAGCTGAATTGAATAACTACCAAGCAACTTCTGGATCAAAAAACTACATGGACACTGTTTATCAGATGTTCATGAAAAAGGCAAACATTTTCCATCTTAAAATCAGAGTGAATTGCGTGTATTCTGGTCTTAATTACATAGCATGGAATTCTGGAGACAAACTATTTTTTAAAAAGGCAAAGATTAGAAAGAGAGATTTACTGAGGGACATTAGGAATTTGTTGGACGGCAAAGGCAACTAACCAAAAGTGCTAAGAGGAATGAATAAATCTAAAGAATTGCCAAAAGTTAGAATCATCATCTTCTTCTTATACTTGGGTTTCTTCATGAGAGACAAAAAGTACAGATTGTTGCAGCTGACCATTTAAGGGAAAAATAAGTGAGAAAAGAAATACAGAGAAGATGTCCAGTGAAAACACTTAGAAAATGATTGGAATGCAATACATATAATTGTTCAGAACCACCAGGTGCCAGAATGATCGTGATGCTGTCCAGCCTCTGTAGCGGTCAAGAAAAAGTAGTACTGTACAGTAATCCCCACATAACAAGGCAAATATGCTGCAAAATCCTGGGTGGCAGAGGTGGTTTCTAAATTTTAGCCTAAATTTTATTCTAACTAGAGACAGAGACTAATTAAAAATGAATCATATTCACTGAATATTGCTGATTTGTTTAATATTTGTCCCTTCATATTTGTTGGGTCCAGAGATCCCAACAAATATGAAGCGTTGAATATTTCACCTTTTCCCTTAAAAAAAAAAGACAGCCTGTAGAAAAGGCATATAGAAATGTATTTTAAAAGTGTAAAAGTGGCTAACTAATGTTTCTGTGAAGATTCTCAGTCATCCAGGTGAGTTTATCTGGAAGTTGAGTCATGGCTACTGGACTTCTTTTTCTTGAGAGACAGAAACGTTTCGCTGCTGATCCAAACAGCTTCATCAGTCTGAATACAGCTAGTACAAGTCTTCTATCTTATAGTCAGCTTTGACCTCTTGTCATCCTGGTCTGAAATAGGCTCATAAGATGAACAATGGCCTGAATAGGCTCGTTAGGTAGACAATATTATCCATGGCCTTAAGGCAATGGCCTAACTAATAATGTTGTGACTAATTAGTTTACTAATAATTGGCTTACTGATGTTGTTACTAATTATTATATACCTCCACCAGATTACAATTTCTAAATGATGCTGAGTGCTAAATTGACTCCCTGTCATCCTAAGGTGGGGTCCACTATTCCAGTTTGACCTTTCCTAGCCCCAAACTTGGACAAAAGCACCAAACTCGCATGACTTTCCTAGGCTGTTCTCCTTATCCTGCAGATACTCTTGGCAATCTTTTCACAACATCTTGCACTTCAGACCCAGGGCTTTTAAAGGGTGTTCATTAGCAGAGAATGAACTCAAACAGGCACCATGAAAGGGCATTTTAAACCTTGAGTGTAAATAATAAATTTTAAAAAGTACAGTGGTACCTTGTATAAAGGAATTAATTCGTTCCAAATGAAATTATGTTAAGCAAATTTTCCTTTATACAAATTCCCAGAGGAATGCATTGAAAATGAAGTAAACCCATTTTTATGTTGCACGGATTCTCCCCATAGGCAATTATGTTAAGCAAATTTCCCCTATCTCTGGAATTTTTTATGTTGTACAGATTTTATGTTATACAAACTGTTTGCTATACAAGGGTCCACTGTATTATAATAAATAGGTATTTTAATAGCAATTGCTTGTAACTTTAAATAAATCAGCATTTAAAATTTAACAAGAACTGATCAGGACTTCTAGAGCATGAAAAAAAAATCCAGGTCAACATAAATTTCTAGAAGAGAACAGCCTTGTCTACTGTCTCTGTTCAAGGAACACAGGCAACAGCGCACTACAGTCACGACAGACTGTAATTCAACTCAGTCATTGTCCAGGCAGGTCACCTCCCGCCGCAATGTGAGTAAGCTCCATATGTTTAAGTAATGTCTGAATAGGGTTTCTATCACCTTTCCTCTGTGCTGAGAGAGTGCCCGCTGTTGCCAGAAGCTTTTGGACCATGTCAGAAGTTGTGGACAACAGCTTGTAAAAATGCCCAGACAGTGAACAATTTATTCAGACCAACCCCATGGGACAGATAAAGCAGCTGCTCTTCTATAGGAACTGATATACAGTACAGTGGATCCTCATATAACAAACAGTTTGTATAACATAAAATCTGTACAACATAAAACATTCTGGAGATAGGGGAAATTTGCTTAATAGAATCGTCTATGGGCTGAATCTGTACAACATAAAAGTGGTCGTGATTAGGGATTACTCTGCTTTCAATGCATTCCTATGTGAAATTTGTATAAAGGAAAATTTGCTTCACATAATTTAATTTGGAACGAATTAATTCCTTTATACAAGGTACCACTGTATATATTTGAGTTATTTCCCATATGTTCTGTTTGCCAAATTTAAATATAATTGCACCAAATTGAAAACCTGGTTATTTTTTTCTCCTTTCCTTTTTCAAAACCACAGCCTCATCGACAACCAAGTCACAAAAGCTGTTCCCTAGTATCAGATGAAGAAACTGATGCTACTGGTTGCCATGCCTCTGCCTTGCAACCTTTGGTTCAGACATGGCAAAGGGTGGCCTTCCCTGTGTAGCTCTGTTGCTATTTCTAGCATTCCTTGTCATGAGCAATGTTAGGTGGGGTAGGGAGGCACTGCAGGCTGACACCTGAAGAGCTCCCCATTGCCTGTCTGTGCAATAAAATTCAATAGTGAGAGATGAAAGAGGTCCCTAGTTTTAGAAGTCAGGCAACCACCAAACAAAGAAGGAGAACCAAAGCTCCAGAAAGCACTATCTAACCACGTAGGAGAAGGAGATGCTGATTTTTGAAACATGCTGGAAATAAGAACTATTTTCAAAAGAAGTCGTCCACATACTCCCTCTTGGTGGTAGGGTTGTGTGAGAAGAACGGTAAGACCATAAAGGAAGCAAAGAGAAGTTACATCTATTTTAACACAGAACCTTTAAAAACAAAAGAAAGCATTCCCCTTTGCTGATTTGGTATTATTCCATAGACCGGCAGCTGAGAGATAAGCTCTCGTTTTACAAAGTTTATTTTAGTTAGGCATATTATCCAGGTGCTGCCTTATCTTCAGATATCAGCTCAGTTGAAATGAATATGGCATACATGACCACCACCATGTTTTCTGGCACCGGGACCTTCTTGTGTGTCCTGCATCCCGTGCTCAAAGACACATCTTCACTTTCTCCTTACATCTATCAAAGCCAAAGGTATCAATCATAGTAGCCATATGAATAAAGGAAGCTGCTTCATACTGGGTCAGATCATAGGTCCATCCAGCACCATTAATTCTGACTTGGTAGTGACTTCCCAGGATTTTAGGTGTAATACTTTCCAAACCCATCTTGGAGATTTCTGATGCCAATTAGGATTGACCCTAGTTGGCTTCTGGAATCAGATTTGAACAGATATGTTCAGGATGTGGTACTGAAACCAACCTAGATCAGCTGTGTTTAGGTTGGTACAAACTGAAGCAGTACATGAGCATCCTCTAAGCCTAAACTTTGTTTTCCTTAAATAAAAATCACTCTTAATTAGAATTAAAAAGGCATTTGGAGTGGTCATTTTGAGTTCCCAGAAGGCACATTGAGGGATCCAAGTCCTGACCACTAGTTCTGCAGCTAGGTGCTCCAACTCAGTGAGTGGTAAAACTTGAATATCTCTCATACTTTGTTGTCATAAGTCAGAAACCACTTGGTAACACAGAATTGATACATTCTCTGGGTTCCGTGCTTTACTGAGTGGTAAGTCATTATTGAGCAAAATATTTAGATACCAAGGTGATTCAACATATCTACCAATGTACACATAACAATCTCTATATCCGCTTATAAGAGTGATTAACAAGCAACCTAGGGGACAACACTTAACGTCATTCGTCTGTTTTGGAATACCCTGTACGCTAGGTTGTATAACTGCCATCTGGTAAACAGCACACTTCTACCACAGCGACTGGTATAAGGAACCGAAGAAGGTGGGAGCTGAAAGGTGTTGATTAAAAACATCTGTTAAGTGACTCTTATGTGTACCGTACATATATTATAATGACGAACCTCATCCCACACATAGATCCAGAATAACTTTGATTAAGGTGGTATATTTAGCTCTCATTATCTATCCTGCATATCCAAATCTGTATCTCTAAACATATTTATCCATTAACAAATGAGCAATACAATCATCTGGATGGGACCCTATGGATCATCGAAACCAGCTGCTGCCAAGGAGGAGGCACAGTGGGGAATCGAACTCTCAACCTCTGGCTCCCTAAAACAAAGAACTAACCAGCAATTCATTTGTGAGAAGGAAGGTGCGCCCTCCCCTCCAAAAGAAACACCTGGGCAGGGAAAACAAGAAAGGTCAGCCTGAAGAAGAGAAAAGGGAAAGTGTAGCTGCAGAGGGAGGAATAGCAGGAGTTAAGAACCAGGAGTTGGCACTAGGAAGATGGGTGGGAGAAGAGAAGAAGGTGGAGGAGGAGATCGTGGAGATCATGAAAGAGGATCCCTCGACGGGGAATGGGTAACATTCAAACTCCGGTGAGATGTGGCAGGAGAAAAAGGCGGTGAAGGCTCCATTTTGGGGCCAGACGGCAGACAGAGAGCGGAGGGGAGAGGTGTGAGAATACTTTGCCCGCAAAGCACGCCGTAGAGAGCAACAGAGGGTTCTTGCGGAGAAATGGCAGAGTACCCATGGAGCCGGGACGAAGATGAACCCGAGTGAGAAGAATTAGTGGAGTTGTCTGAGGTGACATCAGGTTATAAAGGGTATAGCCAGAATAAATATAGAACCGGGCCGTTCGAGCACTAAAGACCAGCTTGTTTGGTGGTGAACAGTAGAGCTGGGCTTAACTCCTGGACAAATAGCTGAGTTCTGGTCGGAGGACGAGCCTCTGATTCCTGAAAAGGACTATCGTGCCAGTGAGGATGAAAATGTTGATGTAAACATTGTTAATAAAAGTTGGAAGTTTGCAAGAGATCCCGTGTCGTCCTTGCAGGCCCACATTGGGCCGGAGAGGGAGATGGATAATGGGGGCAAACCCCACATCATTTCCCCCCAGAATTAATTTACTTTTGAAAGAGGTGCAAAAATGCCAAGAGAAATTTCAGTAACTGTATGAGAACCCATGCAACCCCTTCAGATTTCCACATATGTCCTATTAGAGAACATGTTTGACATTCACATTATATTTGTATTATGTTGAAATCTGGTGACACCCACAATATCATAGAAACATATGATAATCCACAGAGAAATGTTGATTTTATTTACAGCCTGTTTTTCTATTTTATTTTAAATCTGAGATTTTTTTAGTATAATATTTTACTGCTTTGGTAAATTGGTGGGCTTCCATATCAATAAAGTGCCAACAACCGCAAACTAATATACTCACTAGCTACCCAAATGGAACCATGAAAATGAAGAACTAAGTGCTAGAGTGCAGTCGGCCAGGAGTGAGCCAATCATCTCCAGCCACAGATGCTTGGGCTGGACAGCAACGGCAGATTTCCAACGACTCCCTCTGACTTCTCTGGCTGTTTTTCCTCACGGGAGGCCCGAGTTGTTGTTTAAGTTGCAATATCTTTCCTAAATCAGGCTGTTGTCATTAGAACTGGCAGAATACTGTATCCCAGAGCCCATCCTGAAGTAAAATTTAACTGCCAGTCTTGTTTGTCTCTATAGAACAGGAGGCTTGTCCTTTGTCTCAGGCAGCAAAAGGTCTTAGGCCAGTCCTAAATCTGCCACACAGCCTGGTTCAGTCAGGACCTGCAGCGCTTGATCACCTCAGGGACCCCATTCAGTTGTTGTAAAACCAGCACCGTCAACACAAAGGTGATGTCTAGCCCACAACTCTGAGCCATCCAGTCACTTAAACAGAATAACCCCATTCAGTCATTACAGAACTACGATCAACACAGAAGGTGTCCAAACTTTGACTTACCCGATGTTTTAGACCACAACTCCCACTGTCCTTTGTCACTGGCAATACAGGCTTGGAATTCTGGGAGTTGTGGTCCAAAACATCTGGAGGGCCACAGTTTGAACACCGTGCTCTCATTTATGGCCTTCTCTGTGCAACTAGCAACAGCTCTGATGAAATTCCTGCTCTCAAGCAGGGTAAACATGCCAGCGAAGACACTAGGGAATCTAGGTTCTTGTTGAGTGTGTAGAGCTTATTTGCAAACAGGAAACTCTCCTTTTTGGATTCATTGCTGCTTGTGAAAAGAAAGTGAGGGTGAAGCCGGCAGGGCCGAATGGTCCCCTCTAACCCCATGAATGAACTTGGATTCTACCAAGGCCAAATAGGGTGATTCTGTTTAGGAAATAGGATGACTTAAAGACCTGGGTTTTGCATGGTACCTTCTCACCAGGCAATAACAGGGGTTCAGGGTCCTCACTGATGGCTACAACAACATGGGACATAAGGGACCACCCCCACCCATGACCGTCCATAACAGTTGTGAGAGTGAGGAATTCTCGCAGCAAGCCAAGACACCGCCTTCCTTGGCAAATAATTCCCAAATAAATTTTCTCAGAGCATCCTCCCCAACCCAGGCCACCCACCACCAGCTCTTAGGGCAGACATATCCAAACTTGGCCCTCCTGATGTTTTGGACCACAGCTCCCAGAATTCTGAGCTTAGACTGCCAATGACAAAGGACTGTGGGAGTTGCAGTCCAAAACATCTGGAGAGCCAAAGTTTGGACATGCCTGTCTTATAGGGCTTCTCTAAAATGGAAACAGATATCATAATAAACCTCCATTGTGGAGAAAGAAAGAGGTGATGGTGGTGGGGAGCCCAGCATACAGGACGTCCCTGTAGAGGCAAGCCTCCTCCTCTCCGAAGACACATCTCCCTTCCTTCGGGAGGGTGCTTGCGTCCAGCAAGGGAAAGCCAGCAAGCCGAGCCGAGCCGAGCCGAGCCGAGCCGTGCCGTGACGCGGCCCTTGCAAAAGTCTCGTCAGCGACCCAAGCCGGTGGGCTGCAAAAAAAAAAGTGTTCTGCTTATATACCCCCCCACTGCTTTTCCGGCCAGCGGGGCCCTCCTCTGTCAGCAGGCTGGGAGCCGTTGTTTCCTAAAAAAAAATCTCCTCACGTGGACCCACCCGTCGTGCCGGGGAGCGTGCAGAAGAGATCCGCTTAGAAGGGGATCTTCGCCAGGGGCGCGTCACCGAAGCCCACGCGCCCCGGATCGAGGGGCAGGCGGGGCGGCGGCTGCAAGGGAAGCAAGGGCCCCGCTCCCACGAGGGGTGCAAATAAGCCCCCAGAAAGCTGGCGCTGGAAGGGGGTTCTTCTTGGTTTGGGAGAGCCCGGCTTGGGTTGCTTAGCAATAACATCCCCCCACCCCTCCCCGCCGCCCCGGGCAAGACAGCCTTCCCCCGCCTCCCATCCTCGTTCACACGCAGCAGGGCAGGCAGCGGCACAAGCAAACAAGCAAGCCCGAGGGAGGGGGATCACAGCTGGCAGCCAGGCCGGGCACGTGGGCGCTCGCCTGCTGAAGCGCTCCCCTGGGAGGCAGGCGGTCGGTCGGTCGGTCGGGCTTGGAGAGGCAAGAGAAGGGCAAAGGCAGAGGTGGCTCCCGGTGGAGTGAAGAGAGCTGGGGCCGGAGGAGGAGGAGGAGGGGGGTCTCCCCGGGGAGGTGGCCGCCTCCTGTGTGCAGGATGCCCGAGATCGGGAGCCTTTTCCTCTGGGGAGGAAAAATACAGTTCCCAGAAACCTGGGGCGAGTGGCTCTACTACGGGGTGGGGGATTTGGGGAGCTGTAATGCTAACGAGAAACTTTTTTCCCCAGCTCCAGGAAGGCCAGGAGCTGTCGACGAAACAGGCCAATAATGGAAGGAATCGGTGGCCAGCTTTTTCCCCTGCATGGAGGTGGAACGACTGAACTTCGGTGTAAAATCTGTTCCCTCCTTCTGTCAGGGTTGACAAACCTGGGAGTCTAAAAGGCTTTGGGACACTGTTTTGCATTTGCCCTTTCCCCGACTGACAGGTTATTTGCGGTGTTGTTTCATGCCAAAGCCTTCCTGTGCTTAGCTGCCACAAGATAGACCACCTTCATCATCCGTTTATTCCTTCCACACTAGGAAAAATAGCTCCCCTTCATTACATCAGATGTGTGGAACATTGGTAACTCTATTTACTTCGCCCCCATTTGAATAAAAACAGTATGTTCCACAACAGCTCAAACTCTCTCCAGTCATCTGAGGTGGGAGAAGTGCCTCAAACATGGATAGAATTGTTGCTCCACCTAGGGATAAGCTCCAACACATATCTGCTCTCCTTGTCTGTGAAGTACCGGAGGCTGTGTTCCCTTTTCCTCAGCACAGGATGGGAAAAAAAGTGATCATCAGGATTGCGGGGGGCTGAGGTAACCCTTTCTCCCCAGCTGGCCAACCCTTTTAGTTGGGGTGTGCGTGAAGCCCTCCTCATCACATTGGCCCTACTTGCTGTCCTCTTAGGTGGCTCCTGCAGTTATGCAAGACCAGTGTGGGTCCTCTAATCTCTGAAAGGTGGGCTAATTTCACTTTTTTTTGGTCCATAGTAGGCAATTTTGATTGAACTTAAGATATCCTCTTTGCTTTAAATAGCATTTATCACCTAAAATCCACAAGTTGCTTACTCTGCGTTAACGCCTTTGATTTTGATTAGATTTTAACTTTCTCCAGTCCTTGAAGATTCAGGGAAAGCACTCACATTGTCAAAACAAGCAGTTAAAACCGAGCATATAAATCAAATGTATTCAAATAAATCCATCTTTAGGGGGAAACCCTCCCATCTTGTTCCAAGGCATTATACTGGAAAGAATATTGTACATTTCCAAGGCTTGTGGATTATCAAAATACTTGGAGGAAGGAAATGTCAAATTTCTGTCTGGTATTTTGGAACCCTTTCCCAGTGCTGTGGTCTACAACATCAGGCATGGATGAAAAATTCTGCTATCTGTTCGACATGATATTGTTCTAGTTCTCTTTCTTTGTACATCAGGGCAGATACCTGAGAAAACATTTTCTGATATACTATAGAGAGGAAGAGCAGAAGTCACTGTAGAATGTTCCTTTATTTGTCTGATATGATAAGCCTGGAAGGCTACACTAATGGGAGAGATCTGAAATGCCAAGAATCCTCTGATTTTCCATAAATCTAGCTTCTAGAACAAATGTGGAGTTCTGAAAAAACAGTAACACCCTGAGTTCTGCCTCTGACAGGAAACCACCACTATGCATGGTATAGTTGTCTTGAACTCATGAAAGACTGCAGCCTGGCACTTCTGAAGTCTTAAACCCTATAGGGTAAAGAGCCACTGTGCAACAGTGAAGAGGTAGAGGCTACTGAAAAATGTATCCAACGTTATTTATTTATTATTTCTATTTCTACCTCCCAACTTTCCTGAAAGAACTCTGGGTGGTGAACAACTGAAAAACAACATGCATGGCTATTCCATTTGTTGACACACTCAACAAACAAAATGTGCTATGCAAGATATTGTACCATACCAACATAGACCATCTCTCAAATCCGAGCTGTGTTATCAAGCGCAAAGCAGATGGGAAATGCCAAATAAAGGAACATCTATGGAAGCTCTTATCTTAAATAAAATGAGTGCTTCCACACCTAGGGTCAACCTGTGCAATCTAGCGGCTACATGAAATTAATTTGTCTTGGGCCAGTCATCCCCCCGCATCTTTATCTACTTTACCAATTTGTTATGGCAATAAAATGAGCAGCCTGAGTATTATCTTGATCTTTCGGGGGAGGGGAAGGGGAAGTGATATGATATTTGAAAAAAGAAATCTACATGGACATTGCAAGATGAGAGTCACATGTTTCAAATGCCCGTCAAGAAGAATTGTTTGCTTTAATCTTGCAAATAAAAAAGCCTTTAAAATATTATTTCAGTACATGAGGAACTTGTGCGTGCAAGTCCACCTATAATTCAGAAATATTGGAGAGCATTACTGCCCTCTTGTGTAAATGATCTTGCATTTCAATACAATGCTTTTTCATCCTCTTTTACTTCCTTCCTAGTCCCTAGTTTTCTCACTTTCGTATATTCGTTCCATTACAATGCTGTTGATTTCTTAATTACATTTCCTCTTAGGTGCTGGAGGGAAGCCCTATTGACACGTCTTTCTTTGCCCTCCTTTCCCAAGTCAGCTCCCCTGTAGTAGAGAGAATGGGATTCAGCTTTATGTCTCCTCTCCCTTGGCCAAGCCATCACCAGGTGTCCAAGGCTCCCAGGATGATCTCAAGGGCCTTCCTCCTAACCCAGCCCATCAGCTATTCTGAAGAAGCTCCTCTATCCCGGCTCTTGGGTTTGTGAGTCGTGGCACCATTGGCAATATCGTCACATGGAGTGATGGCTTTCAGTCAGTTATTGTGTTGGCAATGAAAACTTTATTTAAAAAAAAGTAAAGCAGCCAAAAATACCGAATAAATAAATCGACAGAAGGGTTGTTTTTGTCATCTCCACCTAATTGATGGCCTTCATTCAAAACATTAAAATACTGGAACAGACAGAATAAACGTGCATGAATCAATGGTCTAAAATAACAAGGCTAGAATATAAAAGTAACACTTTTGACACTTTTTTAAAAAAAAGTACAGCACAGAATTCTTCAGTAATGGAAAATAAACATAATACAGTTTTGCTATGTACATGAATAATTAAGGCCCAATTCACATAAGGTAAAGCACACTGGAAATTTTTGTCATGTTAAAAGCTCACGTAATTTGTTTTAGAAAGGGCTATTTCATTAACTGCCCCATAAATGTGCAATAGCAGGACTGCAAGCTGCAAATCATTTTATAAATCTAAGCTGTTACATATTAAAAAAATAACTCATGTCTCTTGAAAGATACTGTTCTTCAAAAGCATGACAATGAAAGAGAAGGACATCATACAACCATGATGGGTAGTTCTGTGAACAGCGAAAAGAAGTCCAGTTGCTGTGATTCAACTTCCAGATAAACTCACCTGGATGACTGAGAATCTTCACACACACTCTGTGAACAGTGTTTCTCTACTTCACTGATCTTGTTTCCAGATCTACATTTATTAACCTCTCAAGACATTAAATCCACATGTATTTTAAGACCCCCTAAGCACCCAGTGCTAGTACCACCTCCCCCACAATGGGCAGGGAATCTTTGGCCATCCAAATATTTTGGATGGCAGCTTCCACCATCACTACCACTGGTTGCCCTGGGTGTGACTTGGGGAGTTTCCCATTTACCACCTGTCACATAAAGTAAAATAACTTTCTCCACATTTCCTTTCATGAGCAGAAGATGTTGGCATGTTAAAGTGCCTGCATTCAACTTCAAAAAGAGCTTTACTGACACCAATGTGCTCATTATCTCTATTTTCATTAAAGGTCATATAGTGAGGCATGGGATAAGCTTATTCTCCACATCTGAAAATTAGTCTTTCTTGCATTTTCCTCCCTTTAAATCTGCAGGATTTTAACAAGTCTCCCTGATAAGAAGCTTGCAAGATAGGCTAGCTTCTCTCAGTGTAGTGATGTCCAGATGCTCCCGGGTTACATTTCCCATCATCCACAAGCCACACTGCCTATGGAGTTATAGCCTGTCCAACACATCTAGGCAGTGCCAGATTAGGCAAAGATAATATGGGTTGGATTGGAAATAATGTGGTTTTCAAGATACCTTTGGACTGCAATTCCTAACATCCAGGGTTATTAGCTATGCTGGTTCTGGGTTTTCGGAGTCCAAAGCCATTTCAAAGGCTATACATTTCAGATATAAGCAGTATCCTAAAAAGAACATTAAGTGTCTGTTGGAGGGCATGCTTTTAAACAAGTCTTTGAGTGCTGTGGCCATGTAAAACTGATTGCAATTATTTCATTTCCCAGTGTGAACCAGTTGTTTTGGCTAATCTAGGTAAAATCTGTGAGGGTCACACTGTTAATTCAATAGTACGTACACCAATTGTAATGAGCTGGGTTTGGTAGTGGACAGGGCTCAGCTGAATTGAGTGTATTCAGCTTCTTCTAATGAACCATACTAAGATATCTCACACTTTTCACTATGCTTGCAAGCAAAACTGTCTAGGTAATGGTAAGAATGTTTGCTTCTCAAAAGACTGAACTGCTAAGCCCTTTCCATAATCATTTTTGCACCAAGGAATCCCAACACCTACTACAGAACCCTGGTCAAGGAACATTCTAGGATATGTGGATAACTGTCATGCACATGCCATAAAAGTGTTGACCCTGGAGCCTAGAAGATATCCTAAAAGGCACCACCACTTTTTCGGAGGCTATATGACACAGGGTAAGATGCATTTGGTTTTTTTCTCCCATCACCCAAACCAATATCAAGGAATCGCACAATCATCATTTCACAGAGGGAAATGGAGGATTAATCATACATAAACCACAAATTCTAACAGCAACTTCCCTCATGTAGCAGTGCCTAGTGCTAGAGGGGCCCAGAAGATCACATGTTGTGTAATATGGTTGCTAGGCAAGAGCAGCAACAAGAACAGGTGGGATGTGGATGCAGTCCCTCAGTACTAAAATATGTTGAGGGGAAGTTTTGGACTGAATAAAACGGTGAAGCAAAAGCCTGAGTGAGTGCAACACATACAACAAACATACACACCCTTTTACCTTTAAGGTAAAACAATGTTGCTGTCCCCACAGCCTAGAAAATACAGTTTTTTAGTTTCAAAACCTTTGGGTCTTAAAACATGCTGCCTGGATGTTTTTCAAAAGATATCTCCTCAATTCTTGAAATAAAAAAGGGGGAAGGAGGAGTGAAACCATGGCCACAATAATCCATAATATGTAAAAACAGTAATTTCAGAACTTAAATGAATGAGGTTGGAGATATTAATTCTGTATTTTTAAAATATATATGTATTTAAAATACTGTCAATATATCTGTATTTCTTAAAATCTCTTTCATGTCTCATGTTTTATAACTAGACATAGAACCCCCTTGCAAGCATGATCCTGATAAGTCTGTTTGGCCAGGAATAAGTTAGCTAACAGTCAGCTAATTATGTCCTTATTGAGAGGGCCAAAATTTCAGATTATCCCAGATGTGCAGCCAAATTCCCCTTTGAAAATATGTGTGAGGAAAAATCCTGAGATAATGTTTACTGAAGATACATGGCAAAATACCTGCCCTTCTTTAAATCTGTAAATCCATTATTTTATTTAAAGCAAACCAGGGATGTTTTTGTTCTTTTTACTTTTTAAAGGAAACCAGTCTTCTTAGTCTGTTTCTGTAACCTTTCTCTCTAAATATCTCCCTCCTCTCCCCATGAACGTACAGTATACACGTTTTCATTTTGCAAAGCTCCTGCTGGTTAGCCTGTACCATACATGCTCAGTGTTATAACAAAGTGGCTGCTTTTTTCTTATGAAAAGGCCTTTTTAAAGGATCAATAATTCAATCCCTGCAAGCCTGGATTCTTTCCAAATTAAAAAAAATGGGCATGGATGACCATTTTACTTCAAGAGAAATAAGACTGGTCTATTTGATGTATGTGATCCGAGGAGACTTCAAATTGCCCATTTTTGTATGGTGCAAAGTTTTTTTTTTAAAAAGTTTTTTTTAAAAAGTTTTTTTAAAAAAAATCATAACAAATCTGCCCAAACTTTCCCAAATTTGGCACACAGCAAGAATAGACCACCTGCTATAAATGTGCCTAATTTACTGCTGATCAAAAGTTGAATTTAAAAGTTATAAGCTTTTTTTTTGGGGCTAACCTTATTTTTAGAATTACCTAAGAGAATGTTGATTTGCTCTGCCAGCATCTTATTGCACTTTTGGGCAGCAAAATATGGATTGTACATTTTGGGTGATCCTTCATGTTAGGACACAACATTTGTCACAGTACTCCTTCCATTTTTCAAAGCAGCTCTCCAGCAACAATGCTGCCACTACAAGGTTACAAAAAGGACATGCCACCGTATGTAAAACCTTTGTACCATTTACATAGCGTTGTTGCCATCCCTTGCCATCATAGGCATTGTGCCTCTCTCTTTCTCTCTCTGGGTGACAACAGATTAATAAAGCCTTTTGTCTCAACTGTGGGTATGAAAAAAGAGGAACAGTTTCTTCTCTTCTCTGGGGTATTATTAAGAGAAGGTTTATATTTGTCACAGGTTTACTTGAAATGTAACATTTCTAGAGAAAATGCTGGGGAACGAAAACCTTTTCCCATGCGCTTTACAATTCTTTCAGCTTAATATTATTCATCTACAGTAGGGCAATGATAGCCACAGGGCAAGTGATTGATCCAAGTCCACATCTTGGAGATAAAAAACACGGGCATAAAAGTGGTATATCTAGCCTAGTCTCTGGTTTACTCTAGTGCCCAGTTCTGGTAATACACCTTGGAAACAAATATATTTTGGGGGGAGGGGGAGTTATTTAATATTTTCAAGCAGTGGATAAGCAAAATTCTTCAACTGTGATGGAAACCTTGATTTCTGTATGGTCTACTTGGACTTTTTACACAAAATAATATATATATATATATATTTTTTATTTGCATTCTGCTTTGAGAATAAAAATATTTTTCTGTAACCGGATATCTCCTGAGAACTCCCTACTCTAAGAATCTGATCCTGCAAAACAGTGAAGGACTCAGAGTGGAAGACAACCTGAATAGACCTTCTGTTGACTGTTGCCTATGGACACAATCCAAACAAGCCAGTCTGATTAAATCTCAAAGAATAATCAGCATTTTAAGTATGAAGTCCTGTTTAATGACACTGGGATGAAAATCTAGAAGGCTGGCATTAATCAGCGGGAAGAAATCACCTGTCCCACCATCTTCCCTCTCCAAGCCCTTTATGATGACCTAAGGCCATGGTTCTCAACCATGGGTCCCCAGATGTTGTTTGATTATATCTCCCAGAAATCCTGGCCAGCACAGCTTGTGGTGAAGGTTTCTGGGAGATGTAGTCCAAGAATATCTGTGGACCTAAGTTTGAAAACCACTGATCTAAAGCATCATCCAGAGGGTTGGAAATGCTAAAAAGAATTCAAATTTCAAGGCAAACCCCTCACTTGATGGAATGATTCAGGATGTTCATGCTTCTAAGTTTGATGTTTTTTTCAGTGAAATGTTTATTTAGACAGGTTGTATCCATTTACCATATTCTAGAAGAGTAACCTACCCTTTGGTAGCAATACTAACACATATTTATTTTAGAGTCTGCAAGGGACTTACTAATAATTAAACAATACATTGTAGATAATCAGCAGAACTGGATTTAGCTTTAAATTTGGCAATTTTAAGTCCAGCAAGTGAGTACTAAGCTGCTTGCAGAACCAAGACCTAGAATTCTGCTTCTAAATATCCATGCATAACCCTATTGCAATCAGAGGGTACATTACACAACCTGAAGGTAATCTTTTTGCTTAGGAAAAATTAAAAACAAAAGATGAGGCCTGGAATCTGATATGTAATATCTTGAGATAACACAGAAATTATTGTGATTTTGGCATTGTGTTTGGAAACTATGAGTCAAAGATTCTAGAAATCCAAACTGCTTTGAAAGGTCTTGCCATGAGCTGTGAATTGGATGCTTACTCCTAGTTCTCTTGGACATGCAATCTTTTCTAAACCTACTTTATTATTTTGGGTTGTATTTGGTAACTGAAGTTATTTCTTTCCTTAGATCTTTTCACATAACACATTTCATATGAAATAATCTTGCAAACATTTACATCATTTTAAAAATATCATATGACTACAGTACTGTTTCATGCTGTAAGCAAGTCAATCTATACAGTTTTCTGATCCCACCCAAAGGCTGAACATTTTCAACATATTCTGGGCATGGGAGAGCCCACCACATGGCTTGAAACACCTTCTGGATTTTTCTTCTCACTTGGCCCAGGAGGAGTTGGGAGTTCAAGCAATGGTAAGGAGGTGCAGAGGAGGACAATGGTCAAACAATGGAAGCTGGCGTATACACGTAGTACGTTGTATTTGGCTTAATGAGTCACAGGTAGCACAGGCCAACATTGACACCAAAGGATTCTGTGTTTATTGGAAAAGCTGACTACAATACAACAGCACTATCATGGTGATGCTTGTTTTAAAAAATCTTGCTAGATAGAAAGAAAAGATAGAAGATTTTTTAAAAAATCAGTGACAAACTCCTTTGGCAAGATACTTGATTGAAGATATCTCATAGTGTTTTGTTCCTTAATATGCACATTACTTGTGGCAAAATATCTCAAATATAAATTTCAGATAATAAAACGTCTAGTAGAAGGTCCTCAGTCAAACACTAAACACTTCCTTACCAAGTGAGGATCAAATCCCGTGGACCTTGAACAGGATAAACCATGGACTGCAAACATCCTGGAATGGTTCTTAATACAATTTGAAAAAGAACAAAAAAATCAGAGACTATTTGTTAAGACTCTGAATCTTTCACCCTTAACAACACTAGGTCCATCCTTACAGTGATGAACCCACAAGTTGCTTGTGCACTCACATCCACTCACACACCTGCCCATTCTCTCTCTTCTTCTTTCACACATATCTGCCACAAATACGACATTATGTCCAACACAAAACTGCCACTGAAAATGGCATCCTTAGGTTAAGTTCTCCCTTCTCTGCATGTAAGTTTAGAATAATTCACCGTATGCTGTGACATAAATCTGTGGCTTCCAACCCTGGGTCCCCATAAGTTCCTGGACTAAAACTTCCAGAAGTCTTCACCACTAGCTGTGCTGGCCAGGATTCTGGGAACTGCAGTCCAAGAACATCTGTGGGGGACTCAAGGTTGGGGACCACTGAAATTGATTTGATATGTGTGGATGGTAAAGGGGAGTACTTAACTTGGGATGCCGTTTTAGGCAGCAGTGGACTGGCTTAACATGTAGTCCTGGCAAGAAGTGTAGTTAGACATTTTACATGTCAGCACTCATACCTCTACTGATTTAATGTAATAAATTAAACCCTAACTCAGTTGCACACAGTTTCTTGCACTCTGGTCAGCCATTTATGCCTGCTAAGGGATAATACTTCTCCAAATTCTTCAGAAATAGCATTTTTTAAAAAGGAAGCTATTTGCACCATAGCTGTTTGGCAGCAATTGCAACACGGTTGAAGCATGCCTCCACAGTTCCTTTAGTTCTTTGTATCATCAGTGCATGAGGCAGGATTCAGAGCTTGTTGCTGATCTGATTTTTTAAAAAAATGAAATATCAACACTGGGTGGCCTCTGAAAGGAAGTGTTTTTTTTTTTGCCCTCCACAAATTGCTGAGAGGACAGATACAACAGGAGGGATGTTTATATGGTCCGTGGTACCTTCATAGGTCCACTCCAGAAGAGGTATATAATGTTATACATAAATGCCCTCAGGGTTAAAACCAGAGGAGAGTGGATTCTGCAAGATCCGAAGATTGCTAGGAAGTTGCCTTGATGAACTTGGGCGCTTCAGGGATCCAGTCTGAAATGGTGCTTCTGTGGGAGAAGACACTTGTTAGTAAATTGGAATTTCAGGCATATAAGCAATCTTTTTCAAATCTTACATTGGTGACTATGTGTTTTACTGTAAAGATTTGTCCCAAAATGACATCCTATTCCTAACTCAGCACAACACAATCCCTTACTCCAGTCCACTAATGTTGGATTCAAACATTTATCATTATTACTCTCTGTGTGTGTGTATGAGAGAAAGAGAGAGAGAGAGAGAGAGAGAGAGAGAGAGAGAGAGAGAGAGAGAGAGAGAGAGAGTTCCTTTATTTCTATTTTTCTCATGTAATCAAAAGGTGGACTTCCTTTTGACATTGATTTAGTTTGGCACCAGGAGCTGGTTCCTAAAGAACTTAAGCAAATCACTTTTTTATGACTATGCCAAACATTCTGTTCTGTAAGTGGTCAAGCAAAGATGCCTACAGGGAAGCCCACGAGGAAGACATGAATGCAATAGCACTGCTTCCAAGCAACTGCTTCTGCCTCTAGCACTGGAAGCAATCTGCAACAGGGGTCATGGTGTCTAGTCACTGATAGCCTCCATTCTTCATGCTTTAGACCAGGGGTGCCCAAACTTTTTGTAAGGAGGGCCAGATTTGGTGGCTGAGAATGTATCAGGGGCCGGTTGCTCCCTGACCCTGCCGGTGGTGGCAGACCGCCCATCAGCCCAAGCTTCCCAGCGATGCCGGTGGCGCGGCCCGCCCAATCACTGCCCCGCGCGTGTGCCCAACCTCACAGTGTTCCCGGCTATGCTGGTGGCGGTGGCCCACCTCTGCGCTGCCCTGAGCGCGCCATCGCGTGTGTGCGTGCGCCCAGCCCCACAAGCTTCCCGGCGGTGCTGGTGGTGGTGGCCCACCCCCTCACCTGCCCACCCAGCCCCACAAGCTTCTGCTCACCGGCTGGCCAGCCCGCCCAGCCCCTCAAGCTTCCCGGCGGTGTCAGTGTTGGCGAAAGACTTAAAAAAAATGGGGCGAAGGAAGGGGGAGGGAGGGGTGGGCCACCCAGCTGCGGGCCACTCAGAATGGCCTGATGGGCCAGATTTGCCCCCGGGCCGGACTTTGGGCAGGCCTGCTTTAGACATATATTAAAAATATGTTTTTCAATACGCATTACAGAGGTACACAAAAACATAATAAATATTCATACAAAAAGAACTGTGTGGTCAACTCAATGAGCTGAAGGCTTGAACCAAGTGAAAGTGCTAATGAGAACAAACCTATTAGCTGAAATCCTATTATTCATCTAATCATCTATTGATGTCACTTCTGGAAGTAAAATGCAATGAGTTAAAAAAATCTCTGTGAACATTACCTGCTACACACTGAGCCACATAAGTCCTTACAGAGACTTCTTAACATGGCAATACAGGTCTAAAGGTGGCTCTATTTGCACAACAGGATTTCAGCCACTGAACTAATAGGAGCTACAAAAATACCGACACACCACTCCCATTCAACAGCTCATTCAGTGGGTCTCCTCTACTTGAGACTAGCAATTGAATTTACACTATAGAGGATAGTTGTTGGGTTTGCTTTTTAAAGCTTTTTAATGTTTGGTCTTAAACACATGGAGAGAAATTGTCAGGTTGCTTTTATATACATATTTTGAGAAACTCATCCTGATAGTTTTCTTGCATTTTTCTATTGAGTTTCTAGCTACCCTACTATGAAGCAGGGATTAAGCAGATTTTTGAGTTGGGGTTGAAGGGGGTCAGAATGTTATCTTTCAGAATGCAAGAAACCCTCCCCTCCTTGCAAACTGGACCATGAACTGTGCTGGGGTGCATCAGGGCCAGTGCTAGGTTTTTCTGCACCCTAGGCGAGGGGGGGGGCTGGGGCTGGCGGCAGGCGGGGGGGGGTGGTGGTGGGGCGGTGGGGGGCGGCGGATGGTGTGGGACAGCGGCAGGCGCAGGGGGCGGGGGCCAGCGGCGGCGGAGGGTCGGTGGGGGGGTCGGCAGGCTGTCCAGCGCCCTCTCTCCATTTTGGCGCCTTAGGCAACTGCCTAGTTCGCCTTAATGGAAGCGCCGGCCCTGGGGTGCATCAACCCTGAAGCACAGTTTGCCTCGAAACCTAAAGAGAAACTTGTATGACGTGGCAGAGGGAAGAATGTGATCCCACGAATCATGCAACCTACCCCGCTCCGGCTCTGGGTGAGAAGCCTCCAGTTCTGTGGGTTCAGCAGGCAGCACGGTAACCTTTGTCCCTGTTTGCTGGATGAACTGCTGCAGATTAACTTGGCGCAGCTCTTTTGTCAACTGCTGTAGTTCTTGTTCTTTCTCCTGAAAAGAATGCAAACAAATGCAGTCTTTCAAAATGTAGTCTCTTTAATTTATGTAAAATAACTAAAACATGATGAAATTATGTGCATTCACAAAGGAAAGGCGTAATTTGGTTCACATCCTTCCTAACACAAACCATTCTGTGCAATCATTAGATGTTGAACAATGATGAAAACTTTAAAAATGGGAAAATGTTTAATTTTCATATAGCAAAAATCAGAATATGATGCACTACAACTTCTGAAGAACATTATGGATTCTGCAGTGCAATCAGGGAAGAAGCCTGCTACTCCAGCAAGCAAACCATATTTGGTCTCAAGAATCTAAGAAATCGGAAAATTTCCTGTCTTAGAAGAAATTTACAGCCTAGCAGCTGTACATTCTTACAGCTGCTATGCTGTAAGCTTTTGAAATTCATTTCTTAAAGCTTTTGAAATTCCTTGATCAGCATGGTCCCTAGCGAGGAGTTTTATTTTCAAAATGTACTTTTTGAAGATTTGTTAGCCAATCAGAGCTTGGGATAGTTATATTCAGACCACCCATATTAGCTAAGAGGTGCTAGGTGTTGTTGTCTAAACAAGTCATTCCTTGGAAGAAGCAGTAATTCTTTCAACTTTCTGTAGGAAAAAAAATCAAAAAGGAAAAAAATAGATGGGCACGAAATGAAATTTTTTGTTCCGTTATTCGTTATTCATTTTGTTAGGTAATGAAACAAATAACGACCCCAAGAGTAATTTAAGAATGAAACGAAACAAACAGGAAAAAAATACTTCGGTTAGGTTCGTTTTCTTCTTACCCGCTGGGGATGACAGCCCAGCTGTCCTCGCCTGTGGGGAAGGACTGTCTAGAGAGAGCCCCGTTATCGCCTCTGCAAGCGGAGGCGGGACCAGGGCTCTCTCTAAAGGAATCTTCCCATGGCCGGATGAGAGCCCGCCCGGCTGTCACCTGCCCGCGGCGGAGGGCAGTCGAGAGAGGACCGTGGTCTCGGCTCCACAAACGGAGCTGAGTCCATGGCCCTCTCTGAAGGGATCTCTGCCATGGGGAAGGTGGCTGAGAGAGGGCTGCAGTCTCGGCTCCGCACGCGGAGGTGGGATTGCGGCCCCCTCTCCAGGGATCTGTGCCGCAGGTGCATGACATCCGGCCCAGCTGTCATGCACTCACGGTGGAGGGCGGACAAGAGAGGGCCGCGGTCTCGATTGTGATCCCGCGGCCGCAGGGGAGCCCTCCTGCAGCCAGGTGCCCAGTGGCAAGCCTGCCGGAGAGCGGTCCTGCAGCCGCGAGGAGCCCTACCGGGGCCAGGCACCGTGCCGGGAGAGCAGTCCCGCAGCCGTAGGGAGCCCTCCCGGGGCTGGGCGCCCGGCAGCAAGCCTGCCGGGAAGAGTGGTCCCACAGACCACTCTCTCGCAGGGCTCCAAAAAACAAAAAAAAAAAAAAATACAAAATGAATTTTTTTTATTAAAAATTCGTTTCATATTAAACAAAACAAAAGGGGCCCCAGGGCGCGAATAATGAAATGAAATGCCTTTTGGTGTTTTGTGCCCATCTCTAGAAAAAAACCAACCCTCTTGTCATTTCACCACTATTGCATTCCAGAATATAATTAAAGAGGCAGCAACTCTATATATCAAGGGATGTATAGAATGCAATGTTCCCTCTAATTTTCACCCCTAGTGGGTGGAACTTTGCCTCTCACACATGCAACTTCTTGCCCACGTGTGACCAGAACCAAAAAGGCTGAAAACGATCGCTGGTGGAGCGTGGACGAGGAGAAAGCCTGCACAGAGGGAAGCTGAGTTGCGCAGGAAAAGCACTTAGAAGGACCTTTGACAGAAAGATAAAGGAGTTTGCTCTGGAACAGCAAGTACAAGTACAGTGGGACCTCCGTAGCCACTGATTCATTTTCCACTGATTCTGTTATCCATGGTTGGCAGAGGGAAAAAAATTAAATAATTCAGCAGCCACAAACCAAACTATTGTTACAAACAGCAGCTGTAAAGCAAATTATTATCACAAATAGCATCTGTAAAGCAAGCTACTGTCACAAACAGCAGCCATAAAGCAAGCTACTGTCTCAAAACAGCAGTCATAAAGCAAGCTACTGTCAGGAAACAGCAGTTTGGAGGTGGGTGGGCAGGTGTTCTCTCTTATCAACAGTTTTCATTATCCACGGGAAGGCCTGGAACCAATCCCCAATGGATACTGGGGTCCTACTGTACTGTACATCATCTTTTAGCTCTAGCTCAAGGATGGATCAAGTGAAGCAAGGCCATTATGGAACCAGACAACTAGACCAGCACACATGTGTCACGAACAACATGCCACACACAGAAAAGGGCTCCATGCAGGCTGATGGTCTTACCTGTAGCCTTTTGGTGGCCTGGCCCAGTGATCTTTCCACTGCTTTAATCCCATTTTCCAGCCTGAGACTTTGCTGTCCCTGAATGTCAATTTCTCCCTTCACTCTCTCAATCTTCTCTTTCACTTCTTCTTCATTTATTTTTGACTCCTCCACTTCCCGATGCAACTTCTCAGCCTCGAGGCCACTCTCCATGCCATGGATCTGAGCCACATACTCCTTCAGCTTGCTTTCGCAGTCCAAAATCCTTTGTTTGATCTCTTGGAGCTGCTCCTTCAGTTGCTTCTCATTTTCTTGCTCGATCTGGAGCTCGTTCTCCCAGAATTCCTCCTCCTCAATCTCAACCTCGTTCCGTTTGATCTTCTGCTCCAGTTTGACAATTTCATCTTCCAGGGTGTAACTGAATCTCTGCTCCCAGTATTTGATCTCGGCATCGTTTGAGTCCAGCTGTTTCTCAATAGACTGCAGCTTCTCTGTCTGGAGGTGGGTGAGTTTCTTCAGCTCGTCAACAGTTGCCTTACAGCTGATTACTTTCTGCTTGAACTCAGATTCTTTGCTTTTCCCAAATATGTCCATTAACCCTTTGGCCCCTCCTGTGAAAGTCAAAGATTTTCTTTTGGGTTCCCTCCGTTTTATTGACTTGTCATTCTGAGGCCTTAGCTTGGCCAGTGGCGGCAAACTCTGCCGATACAAAGTTCTTTCCGGTATCCGGGCAACACTGTCTGAAGTAGGCCTCTCACTGAGGGATGGCCCAGTCCGCCTCAATACTAATTGCACGTCGCTTGCATATTGGCCCCATTTGTTTAAGGAAATTATAGGGTTTTCATGAGGTGCCAAGTGTCTCTCTGTATCTCTCCATTTTTCTATTAAGGTATACCTTCCAGTACGCCCTGTAAGAAAAAACAACAACACCATGCTTAAATGTTGATGGGAAATATTTAAAGCAACCACTAGAGAGAGCAATTGTATAGCAAGACAAGATTAACACAAGATGTAGTCCAATACCTGGTCCAACCACAGTGTAGTAGTATGTGTGGAATCCGCCTGCTTGTCAAGGCAGAGCTTGGGAAAGTTGCTTTTTTGGATTGCGATGCTCAGAATCTTTCAGCTAGCATGACTATTAATGATGTTGGCTGAAGATTTCTGGCACTTCTAGTCCAAAACAGCAATTCAACAAATACTCCCATGTTCTGGATCAAAGGCTTGAATGCTAAGAAGGCATGTGCACATGCTTTCCTAGAATGCTGAATCATAGTATTTAGAAATCTCATGTTGGTACAGATTTGTGGCCTATCAAATGATTTGCCAAACTCCTTATTGTTCCACTGACTTGGTTGATCTGTAAGTTTCTACTTGCAGACTTTCCCTTGATTGCTTTTTAAGCAAAACTATTTTCACTGGGGGATGGGGTGGGCAAGAATGAATGGCTGGGAAATGATGATGATACCTGTTATAATGTCAGTCAATGTTTTTATCATTTGACTGTGACTATGCATGGCATTTTTGAATAATAATAACAGTAATAACACGGTGGCTAGATCAATAATAGCCAGGAATTGGAAATCCAAACATGAATTCTATATAGAGGAATGGCATGACAAAGTAGGGGATATTGCTATGCATGATAAACTGACTTGCAATTTAAAGGTTAAGAATGGAGAGTTTTAAAAATACCAGTGGACCCTTGCATAACAAACAGTTTGTATAACATAACATCTGTACAACAAAAAATTCTGGAGATAGGGGAAATTTGCTTAACATAACTGCCTATGGGGAGAATCCGTACAACATAAAAATGAGATTACTCCATTTTCAATGTATTCCTATGGGAATTTGTATAAAGGAAAATTTGCTTAACATAATTTCATTTGGAACGAATTAATTCCTTTATACAAGGTACCACTGTACATGTTTTATTATATATGGGGTAGGTTTATTGAATATGTGCTTGTAAGAGATAAAGGGAAAGTTCCACACAACAATCAGTTCAGTTCTGGCAAGGAGGACAATAAAGAAGTTTTCCTCATGAGGTCTGGCTGGTGGAGGGGAGCACAGTTGTTTTTCTTGGCAGACAGTAATTAGAAGTAGTTTCCCATTGTGTTCTTTCTGGGGGCACCCAGGGACTGTGCACACTCCCCAAGGCCACACTAGTAAGAGGTAAAATTCAGTTATCTCCCTAGAGAAATGACAAGCTGAACAAGCTAAACAAACAAACAAACAACCCACAATGCACATTTAAAATCAGCATTCCTAAAGGATTCAGAAAGATATACACAGACTACAAGTTCATTGTTTCATTTTGAACCTCTACAGTCAGAAAGAGGTTAGTAATAAGGAAATCTTTGGCTATGGAATTTGAGGCATACTTTCAGCTGATAGTATATCATTTAACAAAACATGCTAGTTAGTCCGTATATGGAACACATTGTTCTCACAGAACTAAAAGCAGGCATTTTCATCCGAATGTATTTCACGGAGCTCACACATACAAAAATTCACTTTTTGCCTCTGTAACTTGCCACTGAATGTAGAAATATGCACTTGTGAGCTACTTGTGCCACACTTCAGGTTTTTAGAAAAGATCATTCTATTGAATGTGAAAGATATGACTAGGTATGGGTCTGATCCTACAATTTAAAATTATGAGCACAAACCTCAATTTATGTGACCCAACCCCACCCCATTTTCTGATGCAGCTTAAAGTCAGATCTGCTTTCAAGTAACTGCAGTTTAGCATTGCTTCTGACTGTTAGGCTGAGATTAATATTTGTTGTTAATGAGCCTTCAAGTCAGAATCAACTTACTGTGACCCTAACAGACGCTACCGTATAAGATGACCACCAATTTTCCAACCCAACATTACACTTTCACAACCACATAGTCGTCTCCTTGGCTTACTTCCATGTATCAGACAATCCTCAATGTTAGTCTACCAATTTTGGACAAAGATATAGTCTTATACATGGAAAAATACTGTAACTAAGACATTTAATGAGTAATTTCACCAATTCTATACTTCCAAGTGCGCTTCATGGAGATTCACACCCAAGCCTCCTAAGTTCTAGTCCATTACTCTACTACACTACACTGAGTGATCAATACTGCCTATAGTTTATTCAAGCAAGTCTATTTCATAGATGACAGTATGAAAGCAGCATGCATCAGTATATCATAACTACAACCAATCACAGTCTGTGGAGATTTGGGCCTAATATTAGATTGCAGCTAGCTAGAAATAGAAGGAAAAGCTTTCAATCTCACAGCTGTATAAGAGAAAAGGGGAGGAAATGAGCCCAAAGTTTGCTCATTTAGGGACAAATATGGGTTCTGGAGGAATGCTGTGCAGCCATTAAATTCAAGGATTGCCTTTATTTGCTAATTTACTCTAGGCCACTATGTGAAGATGTTGGGGCAAGACAAAACCCTCCATGGCCTGGGACCTACCTATCTGACGGAGCGGATCTCCCAGAGAACATTCTCTTCCCGACCAACCAGAGCTTCGTCTTCCCTTTCTCTCAAAGTGCCAACGCCAAGAGAGGCCCGTAGGACTTCGACCCAGAACCGGGCCTTCTCGGTCATGGGGCCGGCTTATTGGAACAAGCTGCTGGCTGAGATCAGGCAGGCTGAGTCATTGCTGGCATTCAGAAGGGCCGGCTCTTCAGGCAATGTTTCGGGACCCTCTGAGCATGTGCCCCTTCCTACTCCCCCCCCGCCCCTTGCTGGTACTAGTTTTTTTAGTCGCTTGCCGGATATTACCTGGACTTGTTGTCTTTGTTGAGTCGCCTGCTATTTTTACTTGCCACTTTTTTTTTAGCATTTTTAGTAGTTTTATTGTATTGTATTGAACACTGGTTGTATTTGCTTTGCTTTTGTTTATTCTGTTTGCTCTGTTGGGGATTGCTATGTTTTTCGGATTGTATTTGGGTAGTTATTGTGGGGTGATATTTATGTACACCGCCCAGAGTTCCCTTCGGGGAAATCGGGCGGTTTATAAGTGCAAGAAATAAATAAATAAAATAAACATGGAGGCCTCTGCATTCCTTCTCTTTCTCTACAATGACAGAGGATGACGCCAACACTATCTAGCTTCATTTTATAGGATGTGAACTTGTTTTTACAAATTAACCAGAGATCATGGTTCAAAAACAAACAGTTTGGTTAAACCATGGGTGATGAAGCTGGCTTGTTTGAAGTTGGTTATGTTGGTGACTTAACACTTTAATAATAACGTTTGAACTGCAGAGCTGGAAGGGACCCTATGAATCATTGAGTCTAGTCCCTCTCAACGAGGCACAGTGGGGAATTGAACTCCCAAACTCTGGCTCCGCAGACAGAGACCTAAGCCATTGAGCTATCCAGAATTATTTAGTATTATATGCTAATGTGGCTTGCATGAAGACTGGTGCAAAAGCTACCGTATATACTCAAGTATAAGTTGATCCGAGTATGAGTCGAGGCCCCTAATTTAATCCCAAAAAACTGGGGAACATTAACTCAAGTATAAGTCTAGGGTGGGAAATGCAGCAGGGCCTGGCAGCTCCTCCTTTGTGAGCAGGGGGAGAGGTGTGTGATGTTTAAAATTACTTTTAGCCACTGAAGCAAGCACTTGCCTCAGTGGCTAAAAGTACTGACCCAAATATAAGTCGAGGGCCCCCATTTTCAGCCCAAAATTACGGCTGAAAAGCTAGACTTATATTCGAGTATACGCAGTAATTAGAATTGTGCTAGGAAACTCTTTCCAGTTACAGTATCTCTAAATTTAGCAAGACACCTGAGTGATGAAACCAAACTGATTTGAATGGGCAGTCTGATTTGGATTCAATGAATGTTCTATTCATATTTTGGTAACATTTTTGAAATAAAACGATACCTGGGAAAAAGCCCTAAATTCTGCACCACTGCTGGCTGGTGCTGCTGGTAGTAGAGGGGATGATGTTACTACCTCTAACTAAGATGATTTAGGGGGCCCACTTTTGTTTTGTTTTTACAGAATAGGGACTACATCCTATGCATGATGTGTCAGAGCTAACAACATTGACAACAAACTTGACTAAAATGGTTGAGTGACATACGCTGCAACATACAGACAAAAATCCAACGTATCTTCTGTCAGCCTAAATATCCATGTTTGGGTTGCACCGCATATCCTTGGGATGTATTAGTAGTAAAATTATGTGTGCAGCCTACCCTGGCAATTTAAACCTCTTTTAAAAATCCAAGAAAAGAAACAAAAAAGCATTATTCCATAACTGGCGGTTGAGACTAAGACTTTAGCTAAGAGTTTTAGGGGTTTTTAGACTATCAATAATGCTATTAAAGACTTTTGGTGCCAACCAGTGACAGATTTAACTATAAACTGTGTTTCAGTAGGCAGGCTGATTAGTCTACAATTTCAAGGTTGGTTTGTTGTTGAAGCTGTTAACAGTACTTTCAAAATATTTTTTAAAAAAAGGGATAACTACATTTGCAGAGAAAACTGAATCAAGGATTTAACTAAATGCAGAACAAATAAGCCACTGTTCCTGACATGGATTATAATTTTGTGTACTGGATTTGAGGTTTTCATAAGAAACTTGTGTATAGTTTTGTAGAATTAAGAGATGCAAGCCTGTAACGGAAAGTTACCAAACCAAACTGTTTTGAATGGTGGTGGGAAACACACCATAGAAGATTCTGATCTCTGTGGCATGAGTTCTAGATTAACTAGCTTTTATATTTTTTTGGAAGTGAAGCAAAAATGAACACCTAAGTACAAACTACCTAAACAACAAGGATGTTGAGTTGGCAGTGATGGCTGTACTTCTAGGTAACACCCTACTGTCCAAGAAGTCTTCTGGATTCTAAAATTAGTCAACTGTATAGAACAGAATCATGAAGCAGTGAGGTGTTCACAGTTGTACAACAAAAACAAAATGATTCAAAACATTTCATATTACCGAATATTCATTAGTGAGAATTAACACGCAATACTATTGCAAATTCAGACTAAAACCCTGCTGCATCTCCCTTGATGCAGTGGAAAAACATCAGCAGATTGCCATTAAAGAGTCTCTGCTTTGATTTCAGGTTGTACGTTAATCAGGTAACCATAAACCAAAACAGGGACTGTTTAATAAGCAGCAATCTGTTGCTACTATTGCTGGCGAGATAATTCCTATGTCATAATAAAGTGCTGGAGAAATATACCACGTGCTATGAACTAGCTCAAACATCTAGATGCATCACTCAAGAAAGAATGAAAAAGCATGCCCCACTAATTAGGGAATGTGAGATGGCTGCCTTGAGTGACACAACATAGAAGGGAAGGACTAAGGACAAGGGCCTCACCTGTTATCTTCCCATCCTGACCAACACACTCCCATACACAAAGCTTGGGGAAATCGCCAAACCTGACTCCTTCTTTCATGAGTTAACCAGTTCTCATCCAAACACAAGTTGTCAGCTACAGATAAATCAATCACTACCTGGAAGAAATTGTAATCACTACCTGGAAGAAATGGCATTGAGTGCAAAATAATATTCTATAGACCATCTTGACTACTGGCAAGTGGGTCATCAACAGTGAGGCAGCCTTCTGTTGTATAAAATTTGGCATCCTTTTCCCTACTCCGAACATGGGCATGGTACTGTGCAGTAAACTGTTTTTTTTGGGGGTTGTTTTAAGACTTGAATTTGTGTTATACATTTTTTTGAAGCAGAACTGATATTTATGCAGAATACTATTTTTCTGATACAACATTGCTGCATAACATAATGCAACTCTCCAACTGCAATCATATTTATCAGGATGTTGTGGAGGACAGGTCACAAAACAGGAATCTGGAGTAAACAGTTACAGTATGTCTCTTCCTAGGATACACAGAGGGTTTGACTGAATGTAACATGGGAGAATATGATTTTAATAGGGCTTCAGTGATGACACAAAAACCACTAAGAGACAGGAGAAGCACATGGCTAATTAAATAGCTAATCCCTGCAGAATTATTTCCTCCAAGAGTTCTTCCACCTTGCTCCTTCCCAGTCTTTAAACAATCCCCTCTCTGTGTTTATACATGTGTGCTTGTTAATTTCATCCAGCTTTACTGATTTTATTGTTTTGCAACCTAATTTTAATCATAACTGGCACTGGATTTTTTAATGTCAAACTCCCTTGAGAGGATCTGCCCTAAAAGGCATGTTAGAAATAACTAATCAATTATTGCATCCCATGACCTCCTTATTTACATACATTTGATAAAAAAGTAGGAGGGGGCAAGAACAAGTCAAGGAACACATGTATTTTGCTGACCTAGGCACAACTAGATTCATTCACAAGTGGATTTAAACCACACACATGAATACACACACTCACACACATTGCCAACAGAGAGAGAGAGAGAGAGAGAGAGAGAGAGAGAGAGAGAGAGGCCAAAAGCAAACCTTGAGGCATAAAATACAGTAATGTGTTTGCCTTGAGTCAATAGGATTTGTCTGGAACACAGACTTCTGGGGGTTGAGCTATTTAGAAGAGAGCCAGCTAAGCTGAAGGCTCATGGAGACTGGCCTAGCTCCTCTTTCGAGTGCCAGATGATCTTGTCTGACCAAAGACTTCCATGAGAAGCTCCCAGCAAGAAACAAAACTCAGGAAACTAGCAGCTTGCCAGATTGATACAGATGGACACCTCTGCAGGCCGACATCATCAACGGTTCATTACTTACCGACTTGGCTGGAAGGGAGAGATAGTGGTTCTGGTTGCCTGAGCTTTAAAACTGTAAACTATACTTCCAGACAGGTCAGATGTTCTAGTCTGGGATTTCTGGACAGTTTCTCAAATATTACAGTGATACAATTCTCCCATTTTAACAGAAAGCCTATGTTTGTGGCACCTAGACAAATTAAGCTATATACAGAAAACTGAGAGACAAATGTCCTAAATACTAGCTAAATACAGACCCACCAACTGCCAAATATCAAAAAGAATTACAATTTGCCTTATGAAACAATTCCCGGAAAATTTATGTGGACAAATCCTGATTAACACACAGTAAGCATCTCAAAACATCCACCGGCTGACAAAAATACACAAACCAGGGGACCCTAGGAAACCAACTGTACAAAGCATTAATGCTGTCACTGTTGGAATATCTGGATATGTGGACTCCACCCTCAAATCATATGCCACCAACACACCGAGCTATGTTAAGAAGTATCATAGACCATCTAAGCCAACTCCTGTTTACTCACAATCTCTGTGACAACACCATAGTAACCATGATGGGCAAAGAAGCAGTTGACACTACAATCTGACACAGAAAAGGACTACAGACTGCCGGGATGAATAGACATCACATGGTGTGACTTGGTGCTCACACACAACTATTTCACCTTGGACAATATAAAAATGGCATTAGTTGGCACTCACCCAGGATCTGACCTGCCTTCTTATTCTCTTTAAGAACAGGCTATTACCTTTGCCCACCAGCTCTGTGAATAGCCATAACGTCCCTCTTACCTACAGCCAACAAACCAGGGCAGTCATCTGTTTCTGCACAATGCTACTCAAGTCCCAATTGTTTGAGGAGTTATGGGGGTGAAACTACCATCAACAATGCAATGCAGCAAACCAGGGTGGAAGTCCTGCAGATGTTTCAGACTGCAGCTGCCATAATTCCTTACTAAAAGCCAGAGTTCAATACGTTACATTTTAAAAGGAATTCACTGGCTAAAATCCTATAGGGATTTTATGTCAGTTCAAGCAAAATGGTCTAACCCACAGGAGCAAATTGATGCTCACTGACAAGCTGTCAGCTGCGTGCCGGGTCATGGCAGGCATGTTAGAAGCACTTTATGAACTATATTCAATGAGTTGCCACAATTTACTGTACAGTATTTTACTTGCACTGCTATAACCATCCCAAAAGGATTTTGCCTTTTCATTACTTTTAACTTTTTGACAGCCAGACTGCCATTATTGTTATGACTTATACAATCGTCAAAGTACTTCATTTTATTGCCTATTATTAGGTTGACGGAGTTTAGCTGCCTGGATGCCCGCCTAAACACATCTGATCTCACCTAATTTCGGAAGATAAGCAGGGTTGGCCCTGGTTAGTACTTGGATGGGCGATCACTAGGGAATGCCAGGTGCTGTAGGCACCTGGAGTAGGAACTGGCAAACTACTCCAGTATTCCTGCCAAGAAAACTCCATGGACATGGGGTCACAAACAGTCGGTATATGCAGGGAGATGTACTCACATATTAATATTTCAGATTTGTTCTACCAGCAATTGAAACATTTTTCTAACGTTTTTACTAAACTAACATGGAGAGAATTGCCTATTTTACAAACATGCCACAGACTCAAGATGACATCTGAATGCATGTATATATAAAATTATTTTTAAAAAAGCATAGTCAAGAATGTTTGAAGAGTTGACAGAGAATACTGTATCCACACTCCCAGTACAATAACTTTCTTCTTTCAATTTCTCCCTCTTTGTTAAAAATAAAATAATTTAAATCCTTTGATATATCACAATACATTTTGAACTGAATGTTAGCAACTCCTTGTACAAAAGTGCTATGTAAAACATGCAATAATTCTCACAGTAGTATTAAAGCATTACTTCAATATTTGAAAGTGAAAATGGTATGATTATCGTGTATGTAAATATCTGAAAGCTTAGCAGAAGAGCTATTTGAATTCAGTATGAACTGTTCACAGTGTGAATTATGCATGGCTTGAAATAGGACTTAAAGCAATTTTTTCCATTAAAATGAATTTTGCTAGAGACATCATTTTATACCAAGTCACATTATGAATTTCAAAAGATGTTTGTTGTTAACAAGATGTACAATTGCAGCAGCTTAAATCTTGCTCACATTTTTGCAAGTTAAAAAAGGGAATGCAAATATATAACCAGTTTAATTTAGAATATAAATGAAGATATGCATAATCTGATACTGCACCATTATTCTGGAGGGAAATATATTAATGATCTTGAAGCTTGCATTTAAAGTCTTTCTCTGTCTTCCCAGAGGGCAATGAAAAAAGATGATGATCCAAACAGCTACCTGAAGCTAAAATGGAAGTGGTGGTGATTAAACAAATCATAGTGTAAGTGAAGGTAATACTGAAAGTACTCAGAACGTCAGAGAACGTCATGATTTGTGACACGGGGCATCAAGTGGTTCAGTATTATTCTCATACTCAGCATCCGCGTGCTGAATCTGTAGACTGCATGTTCAAGGGAGGCATCACATGAGCTATTGCACAAATGGCAGACATGCCCATGTTATTACTGTGTCCAGTTCTGTGCACCTCAATTTAAAAAGGATGTTGACAACTTTGTACAGGGTCCAGAGGAGGGCGACCAGGATGGTTAAAGGTCTGGAAGAAATGTCTTACAAAGAGCGGCTTGGGAGCTGAAAATCTTTAGCCTTACAAAAAGAAGGCTGAGAGGGGATGTGATAGCTATTGTTTAAATATTTGAAAGGATGTCATATTGAAGAAGCGTTTGTTTTCCATGGCTTTGGAGACCAGGACTCGGGGCAATGGTTTCAAACTACAGGAAAAGAGATTCAATTTGAACATTAGGAAGAACTTCATGATGGTTAGATCTGTTCGGCAGTGGAATATGCTGCCACAGAGGATGGTGGAGTCTCCTTCTTTGGAGGTTTTTAAGCAGAGGCTGGATGGCCATCTGTTGGGAGTACTGTGATGGGGGTTCCTGCATGGAAAGGGGTTGGACTGGATGGCCTTTGAGGTCTCTTCCAACTCTATGATTCTATGATTAGACAGACTACATCTTTCAAAATACTAACAGAAATTCTTCCATACAAACTACATCAAAGGCACACTCAAGAAGCTGAGTCACATAACCCCTTTTCCATCAGAGTCTTGAAGTAGATTTAGTCAGTATTTACTGCCTAGAAATTCAGGTATACCAGCAAGAAGCTTGAAAAGGTGAAAGCAAATTATTGCCTGTATCAAAGGCTCACAAACGTTGGTCCCTCAGCTATTTTGAACTACAACTCTCATAGGATACAGCTATGATAACCAATTGTTACACATTCTGGAAGTTGATGTTTAAATACTTGGCAGGCTATAGGCTAAGAATGACTGTATGTTATACTGTTCTTCCTACAGGCAAAACCCACCAAGAATCATTGGCAGGGCCTCCAGGATGTTTTATAAGGCATTTACACTGCTGCCAATACTGTTCTGGAAGTGTCCTGTGTTTGACAGGTCATTGACTAAACTTCCAAACTGTATTTAAGCCCTTCCAAATGTATGAAACAGCCAAGGGACTGGTGAAGGTAGTTCTGAGATGGAAGAAAAATGTGTCAACCTCCCATCCCACGTCTGTGGATTAGCGATTCACCTTGGGGAAACTGGGATCAAAAATACACAAAGCAGATCCAGATTCTGGTTTAGCTGCCTGTAACCCCAGCCTGGCTCTGATAGTAAGAACCTGATAAAATATGGTTAGTTGAGTAGTGATCTCAGCTCTTTTCCTGATCCACAGAAGACCTGGATCTTAGCCTTCAACTGCAGCTAATGGAGTGGGGAAAACATAAGGATATAGCAAAAGAAGTGGCTTATTATAAGTGACCATTGCCTGGCTGTGGTTCTGGAATGAACGCAAGCTAATAGGATGAGTCTGAACCCAAAAAGAATGGAGATCTTTCTTCTGATTCCTCCACGTGGATAGGCTACAGTTGTCTTCCCTAGATTGAATGGCATAACCCTCCCTCTTGGGGACAGATTGCATACTCTGGGTGTTTTCTTGGGCTCAGTCATGTTATAGGAAACCCGGATTGTGGCTGTAGCCAGGTCAGCCTTTAATTATTTGAGGAGGATTGCTCAATTAGTGGCCTTACTCAGATGGAGATGGCCCTGAAGACATTGCTGCATGTGTGGGTAATCTCAAGGATCAACTGCTGTAATGCCCTCTATGTGAGGTTTTGTTTGGAGCTGACTTGCAGACTCCGAACTGATGCAGAATCCAGTGGCCAGACAGGTGTTGAATGTGAATACAAACCAGCACAATTCCCTCATTATGGCCTGCCTGTACTTATTGCCAATGTTATACTGAGTCAGACTCAAGGTGCTGGTTCTTTCCTATAAAACCCTTTATTGTTTGGGGCCGCAGTACTTCTCAGTCTCTTAGCCTTAAAAATGTCCACCAGTACCACCATGCTCCACTGGGTTGCCACACAAAAGTAGGCCAGGAAGTAATCAACCAGAAATACAGCTTTCTCTAGTGAAAGTACTTATGGCCTCCTCTATTACAGCCTTCACGAGGATGATCAAAACAAGGATATTCACTTAAATCTTTGAGAGCATCTTCTCTTAAATGTGATATGATCAATTATCTTTAGACTACCTGTTCAATATTGATTAGCTGTTAGTGATTCATTTGAGGATTATGTATTGTTTATATGCAGTGTTTGGTTTTATTATATTTTGATTGGTTTTGTTTTACATCTGCCTCACTCTGGGTGTCAATTGCCCAGAGTAGTGGTTAACACTACTCAAAGTGGTATGCGAGTTTAATAAGCAAGTAATTATCCTATTGTTGGCCCTGGCCACAAGAACATCGTTTCACTTACCAATAGCCTGAGCAAGCGCTATAACAACTTCCTGGCATGTGGTAACTTCAGTGACACCACAAACGATCCTTTGAACTCCATCGACCCATACCTTCAGCTCCATAGCTTATCAGGTCACCCAATGGCCATGGATGCAATCTTCAAGACATCAAGTCACATTCACAGCTATGCCAGATGAAGACAACATAGTGGTTGCAATTATTACCTGAAAAAGATTTTAAAATGTTGTGTTGTTTAAAATAGGATTAATAGATTATTTTGCAGACTAATGAGAGCAAGGTTTTTCTGCTATGTGAAACAATGATTCCTAATGTATACAGTAATCACAGGAGTACAAAATGCAGCCTTCTCTCTTCAAGGAAAAAAGACATTTCTGCAGGCTGTGCTTTCTGCCCTTCCCATTTCAAACATTACAGTTATCAAGTCCTCTTCTTCCTATCATTTTCCCACAGGTGCTGGGGTCCGCAGTTATCAACAAGTCTCTCTTTTAATTGTTTCCTCTTATGGACCATACATTGAGCATACATTCCAACTGGCAAGAACAGTGAAACAAGCTGTTAAAAAAGGCTATGTCAATGCACGGCTCTTTAGAAGTAGTTGTTAGATACAGACATTTTGATTTTTTTAAAGAAAAATTAACTTCAGTATTATTTTCCTTTTTTTTTTTTTTTTCAAATGCCAAACAGATCGCTCTTCTGGCTGTCAGGGAAAGGGACTGATGAATGAGGCCATCTCATATCCTTGCCACATTTTCAAAGCGAAAATACAGTAGTGATAACACAAAACCAGTTGGAGCAGGAACAATCCTATTCACACAACACCATCTGAAGGATGTAACCTATCAATTCCTCGATGGTATTTTAATTTTGCCTTTTCTCCAAGAAGGTAAGGATAGCAAATGTAGCCTATCCGTGTAACAGACCTTGTGAGGTAGCATCAGACAGTAAATCTAACACTGAATGGTGTGACATTAAAGTTCAACAGAGAGTTTTACTTCTGAAAGAAATACACTGATAATAGTACATCGAAGTCCATCTCTTCAAACCTCAAGGAAAAGACACACTCTACAAGTAATGATCACCTGCTACAGGCACTAGAAGGAAGACCTAAATAATTCTTTTTTTAAAAAAATATCAAGCATTCAGATGCTCAATTTCTCAATCACCCTTGTCAGATACTAGTGAACTGAACAATACTTAACATTGTCTTCTTCTTGACTTCTAACCATCCAGTCTGTGATGATTATAGAAGTGTTACTGGGCAGCCTCAGAATCTAGAATCAAGAAAACCTAGCCTTGTATGTCCCATCTATACGGGTTATAGAAGACACCACCTTGGCTGAATAGGACCTGCATGGCCGTCCAAGCAGGAGGCAGACAGATTAGTTTTTCTTCTTGAAATGGCTCTTGGATATAGAACACAGCCACCCTTTTCCCCCAGGCAGCTGTAAAAATAAGTTAGTGGCTAATAGAAAGAAAAATGACCATTACCAAGAGAGAGAGAGATCCACAAAAGCGAAGACTAAAGACATGCTGTGCTAAAAATAAGTCCCACGCCCTTGCTGCTGGCAGCTGTGCAGAAATAAAAAACAATGGTATACAGTGAAATTTCATAGTTCACAATTGTTATCACACTGCTTACATAAGCTTTCATAAGCTCAGGCTTGAGTGGAGAACTATTGTTTACCTGGCCCTGTCCAATTACATGAAAGAGACAGGGCTTGAGGGAACCATTTCCCTTTCCAGTGGGTACAAAACACAAACACACCCACCAGGAAAGAAAGAAAGAAAGAAAGAAAGAAAGAAAGAAAGAAAGAAAGAAAGAGGCAACTGTTTCAAAAAGGAGAGACAAGAACCGTGGTGCTAAAAGGCAGTTTTTGGTATCAAAGCCTAGCAAAACCTGATTGTTCCCAAAAACTGCTACCATGTGCAGTTGTTTGGATGATACCAGCTGTGGGACACTGTGGCCCCACCGTGAGAATCAGCATGTAGCCCACATGTTGGATGGGGGCTGCTGCACAGTATGGTTCAGCCTCATTAGCACTCAATGCAGACTAACTGCTAATCCCTGTTTTATACTTTGAAAAGTAAGAATTTTGACGCACTCAGTTTACTAGCATGCTCTGAAAATATAAGCACAATCCCCACCTTTTCCCTTCTAAATTACTGATACAAAACATCAACTGAAATTGAAGAGTATCGAGACAAACAATACTACAGTGGTACCGGAAGCTAAGCAGGGTTGGCCCTGGTTAGTACTTGGATGGGGGACCACCAGGGAATACCAGGTGCTGTAGGCGCCTGGAGTAGAAACTGGCAAACCACTCCAGTATTCCTGCCAAGAAAACCCCATGGATGTGGGGGTCACAAAGAGTCGGTCACGACTGTAATGACACAACACACACACACACCTTGTATAAAGGAATTAATTCATTCCAAATGAAGTTATGTTAAGCAAATTTTTCTTTATACAAATTTCCATAGGAATGCATTGAAAATGGAGCAATCCCATTTTTATGTTGTACGGATTTTCCCCATAGGCAATTATGTTAAGCATATTTCCCCTATCTCTGAAATTTTTAAGCTGTACAGATTTTACGTTATACAAACCATTTGTTATACAAGGGTCCACTGTATGTAGAAAAGCGTAACAGGCGAAAGGAAGTGGCAGGTTAAACAAATAGAGACAAACAAATAAACCCACTTTCAATTTCTCCTTTGTGAATCCCATGGTTTTTTAAATTGCTCTCTCTCTCTCTCTCTCCCCCTCTCTTTCTTTCATCCCATCACTTAGCTACTTTACAGGATATGAGTTGACTGGATCTCATGCCTAACTTAGCTCATCATTATCAATTTGCATCTTCAGCTTAAAGGATGAAAATGTCCATTAAGTTTTCCTTCCAGCTCCTGTAACTGTGTGAAATACGGTACATCAGTTTCTCCTCTTGTGACTAACTGGTCCGAGTTCCTCATAAAAGCAAGTCCAAGACCTGGGAAGACAAGACCCAGAGCAGCACTTTCCCATCTTCAGAAATGTTAGCAAAGAGGTAGGTAGGACTTCCAAAGGTAGGGCATCACCAGGAAGACAAAATCATCTGCTCCAGAAACCACCTTGAAAAAGCATCCCAACTATATTCCAATTACTCCTCAACATTTCAGAACTCTCTTGTGTAGGGTCACTATTCAAAGGGGTGGGGGGGAAACAGATAGCAAACCAATGGAACAGATGGCTTACCTAATTCCATTTTTAAAAATGCCACTCTTGGGCTTAAAGTCTTAGCACTGTGTGTCCAATGCCTAGCAGCTTAATGAATAAGAATTGTAGGGTTAAATAATGTTCACTCTCTCAATGCCAGATGCAACTGTAGAAGCTTAAGTGATGTGCCACATTCTATAGAACTCTGACACAAAGGGAAGAATGGTCTGGACCTCACTGAAACCAGTTACAAGTAGAAGTCCATGAAAACAGGGTTTCAGGGCTAAACACACCACCACGATCCTATCCAGATGATACTTAATGAAGGGAAGTGTTGTACGGAATTAGGGGAGAGTAGTATATGATTTTATCTACCCTATGAATCAGATGGTCTACTCCTCCACATGTTCCATCTCATGGAAAGAATGCATGCTTCCTATTGTGGCTTGAAATGAAACGATATCAAGTCATATATAGTGCTACCTTGTATAAAGGAATTAATTTGTTCCAAATAAAATTATGTTAAGCAAATTTTCCTTTATACACATTTCCCCAGGAATGCACTGAAAACGGAGTAATCCCCAATTGAGACCATTTTTATGTTGTATAGATTTGCCCCATAGGTGATTCTGTTAAGCAAATTTCCCCTATTTCCGGAATTGTTTATGTTGTACAGATTTTATGTTATACAAACCGTCTGTTATACGAGGGTCCACTGTCTATCTGTCTGTCTGTCTGTCTGTCTGTCTGTCTGTCTGTCTGTCTGTCTGTCTATGCATGCTCTGAAATGGTGAACACAGTATTGGTTAATTGGTTGGCATTTCTATGTTGCCTTTGTCTGAGGGGCCCATGAACAGAAGAAAGTATCAGCATGATATTTACATAACGTCTTTGTGCTGTTTAAAATGTAAGGTTCTTCATTATTTTAGACTGCCACACTATCAGAAGAGCCAGCTCACCTAAAATTGCCGAGGTTCACAGATGTGCAAAGAAAGACATCCACACAACAGAGAACTATTCTTCAGAGCAGCTTTTATTAGACCATAGGGGCTGGGTATCAGAAGTCTTCAATCCAACCCTGGATAAATGGCATCACTTTTGTTTATGCAGCAACAGCACTATGAGCTCTTACAGCCTTGCCAGACTTCCTGCCCTTCCCCTTCCTGGATGATGTGGCAGGCTGGTTCTTGGGCAAGGTTTTCCCTTGGGGGAAGGCAGTCGTTCCAAGCAGAGAACAGAGTTCAGAATCATTGCTGACCGCTTGCTGTATGTGCTGGGGGGAAATTCGCTGCTTGTGTTCCCCCGCAGCAATGTTTCCGGCAATATCGACAATGTCGTAGGTCAGGTACTGAAGCACAGCCGCCATGTAAACGGAGGCTCCTGAGCCAATGCGCTCTGCATAGTCTCCTCTCCTGAGGAATCGATCAATGCGGCTCACAGGGAAGATCAAACCAGCACGGCAAGAACGTGATGTTTTGGTTCTCCTTGACTGGCAAGGTGGCTCAGCTTCCTCCAAGCTCTCTGTGTCACACTGGCTGTCAGACATGTCACTGTGGGTTTTGCCACTCAACCAACAGTCCCTTGGTCTGTTTGCCTTGGACACTGGCTACCTGGCTGGAAAAAGTCTGCTTGGGTTTTTACTGCTTTGGGTTGTCTTGCTGCCCTGCTTCTTGGCATCTGTTCTTCCACCTTGCCCTTCTGTTCTCTTGTTTTTTTTTCAGATTTCCTCCTGCTCCGCAAAGGTTGAGCTATCATTTGAAGGGCTGCCAGAAAAAGAACCGTGCACGGTCTCCCAGAGCCTTTTTATATTGTTGCTAGAGAGAGGCAATATGGCTCATGATAGGCTGGACACCAGCCAATAGGATGCTGTGTGCATTGTTACCCAGGCCAGAAGACAGGAAGGGGCTGACTTGTCAGATCATCTCTACCATCTCTACCAGCACTGCAGCTGAAATGTTGCCTTCTTTATTACATTTGTACAATAAAGACAACAACAAAACAGAGGTGGCATTAGAAAGACAAACAGATTTATTTTCATGTGCCCCTTCAAGGGATTACAATCTGCTTTCTCAGATGTGTAACTGACGAATTGGATTGTAATACACAAAAGCTCACACTACGATACCTCTGTTTATCTTATATGCTGAAAAAGACCAAGATGGCTACCTCTTTGAAAATGTATTACATTTTTCTCCTACTTATTCATTACATTTTACAGCTGCATAGGACTTCTGTGTGTCCTACTCTGGGCACATCATGAGAAGGTAGGATTCTCTGGAAAAAGACAATAATGCTGGGAAAGGCTGAAGGCAGCAAGAAAAGATGAAGACCAAACTTGAGACAGGTTGGTTCCCTAAAGGAAACCACAGATTAAAGCCCGTAAGAACTGAGCTGGGCTACTGAGGATAGGACATTTTGGAGCTTGCTCATTCATAGGACGGCCATAATTTGGGGACAATCTGACAGGACATCATAACAATAACTCTGAAGTCACACTGTGAACCTGTCCTACTTTGTATCTGACCCAAGTTGCAAAGTATTTGATATGGCACAACAAATCAAAGTTCCATGTCCAGCCTATTGCATCCAGCTTAATGCTACAAAAGTTGGAGCCTGTCCATGTATCTAGAAGTTGAGTCATGGCAACTGGACTTCTTTTTCTTGAAAGACTGAAATGTTTCGATGCTCATCCAAACAGCTTCATCAGTGCAAAAAGAGCTAGTTGTGAGTCCTCCATTTTATAGTTCTTTTTGACCTCTTGTCACCCTAGTCTGAAACAGGCTCATACGATGAACAACGGCCTGAATAGGCTCGTTAGGTAGACAACAGTCTCAATAGCCTAAGGTGAACAATGACCTAAAGTGCTGAATCCCATAAAGTATGGGTTGTTAGCTATGGCCTTGGTGGTGAAGGTGTGAAGAAGTATTTTTGATTTGTCTAGGAATTGTTGAAATTGCAGCCTGATAAGTGGCAGAAAGACTGTGCCTGAGCCCCCCACCTCTGTTGAGGGAGGGGTTTTCAATGCTCACATGAATGGCTTCCCTAACCCTTCTCTCAAACCACCTATCTTCTCTGTCTAATACAGGCATGTCCAAACTCCAGCTCTCCTGATGTTTTGGACCACAACTCCCAGAATTCTAAGCTTAGATTACCAATGACAAAGGACTGTGGGAGTTGTGGTCCAAAACATCTAGAGGGCCGAAGTTTGGACGTGCATCCTCATATTTGAATGAGTGCCCTTTGTCCTCACCTGGACGACTGGGAATCTTCACAGACAGCTTGTCCATGTTACACAACTCTTAGCTATCTTCTAAGTCTGCCATCTTCCCATTGAATAATACAATTACCCAGCAGGTTATTATGATAAGGGGGCAAAGAACAGACTAAGGAGGGGCTTGCTACAAACCCCACCACTCTTGCTTCCTGAAAAAACAAGGATGCCCATCAAGGAAGAAGACACTTTAATCATCACAGTGAATTGAACTAGGAACAAGAATGCCAACCAGATGACTCAGGCAATCATGTTCCAATCTGGACAGAAGATAAATTATATAATTATCTTCCAGATGCAACCCACAGAGGGCAATAAGACTGACATTTTAACAAAAGATCCAAAAATGAGGAGCTGGGAAAAAGAGAGTAAACATGAACACCTTGGAAAATGTGTAGGATACTTTAAATAGAATGACTTTGGCATCCAACTGTTTAGGGCTAAATAATTTGTTATAGCATGTGCACTGGGAAACATTGGATCTGATAGTAAATTATGATTTGCTGTGATCGCTGGACCAGTAAACTGCATTGAGTGGAAAATTGAAAATCATCAGGGTCATTATGGGAAATAATGTTAAGGCCAGTGGAACAAGGAACCAAGAGAAGTCTGACTACAGATATTTTGAAACACAAGCTGGATAACCATCCACCTACTATATATATTACTGCTCCTTAGTAGTCACAATGGATGGGCATCTGGAAAAAATATGGGGAGGAGACTGGTTTCAGTACTGTTTCATCCTCTTCCTTCTTTCCTTCCCTACCACTCCATGGCACAACTCAGCTAATGGCAGAATGCAGACATATGCACTCTTTTTTTGGCTGCTGTGAGTCCAAACTAGTCATGGAGATACTCTTATTCTTGATAAGAGTTGCCACCTCACATGATGTGATCAGGAAATGTGCATACACAGTCAATATTGTCAGCTGAGAGTGCATCATTTGGAGTTTGGCAAAGTGTACCCTTTCTCCCAGAGGGTGTTGGTTATAATTTCTGGTGTACCCCAAGGCAGCTGTACATATTGAGCTACTACATCTCTTCCATTAATACATTTACCCTTAAAAAGTTGTTGACTTGCCTTGTTTTTCCTGATGCCATCAGTGAAATCCCATTTCTCTATTCAGGAACTGCAGGCTGACCAAAATGGCAGAAAGCCTTTGATCAGGAGTTAAGGAATGTGTGGTCTATCCACTTTAGATAACAACTCCCTAAGCCCTAGCTAGCATGAACAAGACTGAAGAATGATGTAAGCCACATATTTCCCCTCCTTGCCTCAAAAAGAAATTCACACACAGTATTTTTTCTACACCCATTATTAAATAAATAATTTCAAAAAAGGCAAAGGCAAAAAATCTCATCACTCTTCCAAAGATTTTCTGAAAAACAGAGTAGATCAACAGAAAGTGGTCAATGATTATGTTATAATCAACATCCATTCATTACATTCTTGCCAATCTCTTCCAGATTTAAAAAAAACACCTTGTTCCTGAACAAAAACTAAGGGATAAATGGCATTTTATTAGTCACATTTACAAGTGATGTAGAAATGGCTGATGAGATTGTTTTAATCATAATGCCCCTAGTCCCCTATGAATACCTCCTCTTCGCTCTCTGCAAAAATGTGTAAGATTTTAGGAAAAAATGTGATTGAAGACATTTGTTGTGCTCTTGGACAGTTTTCCCTCTAAAGCACTAACAAAAGCATCTGCTTTCCTTCAGCAACAAGTAATTTAACTCCTCTCTCTTAAGCCAAAATTTATCTTAGTCTTTTCCTTAAGGAGACCTGCCAAAAGTTTCAGTCAGCTATAATACAGTTGTGACTTCAAATGCTAAACTGAAAAAGAAGCATCTAGAAAAAAAAATGCAAACTTCAATACATTACCTCGCTCTGTATGGAAAGCATTATTTTTTTTAAAAAAATGAAGTTTAAAACCAAATAAAGGATGTTCTATAGAACTCAGCTCTAAAGAGAGACTACAACAAATATATCAAAATGCTTTCTCTTTTGGGATGGGATGTGTTTGTTTGTTTTGATATGGAATGAACGTAGTTGTTTCTTAAGTCAAAATGTTCCCAATTAAGTAACATAAGAAAAGACTATTAAAAAGCAGTACATATTTTTACAAGGAGGAGGTGGCTTCAAACGTTAAAGGCTGGTTTAATGTTACTGTAGGTTTGTGCATGTTTCCATTTGTGGGAACACATTCAATAGGCAACAATGAAATAACCCTGCTTTTGGACCAGAAACTCCCAATTCAACATTTTAAGACAAACAGCAAGGAAGAGGAGCAGCCTGTTATACTTAAACAAAATGGTTTTCAAATGAAGTTATCTGGAACAAGATCAGACTGGACTATGTTGACTTCTGCAATACATCTCACACGTCTCTGGACAGGCCTTCAAAATGCCTTGAGTTGTGCAACATGTGGCCTCCATATTTCAAAGTGGTGGGATAAGAACTGTCTTGACTAACAGGCAAAGAGATCAGCAAGGCATTTCCCCCTGTATGGACACCCTCTTGCTCTTGTCTTCATAGCATGAGCGAATATGGATTGCTCTGTGACAATAACACTGTGACCAAATCCTGCTGCACAGCTCAATGTGGACCAAGGGAAACAATATAATCAGCAGCGGCAAATCACCACTTCACAATTTTGGGACACATGCGTCATATGAACCTCAACGTATGTGAAGGAAGCAGGAACTTGTTGCTACGTCACTCCTTTTGTGCATGGGCCCTACACAGCGGAATTTCAGCTACTGGTTAATATGAAGCCAAGGTATTAAATGTCGGCACAACATCTGAGGTTGGTGCATTTCTCTGCTTATTAAACCAAAATACAGTGGTTGCCAAAGCACTGAGTGTTTTTGTTCAGATTCCAGGTTATAAACCCTCTTGGTGCTAACTAGAGGTTGGAACTTAAATCTCTGTTTATGTTTCCACAGAAATCAAGCAAGCACCACTTAGAGTGGGGAAGGCACCTTTGGTGTATTTGTCCCTTCTCCAGAAGTCTTCCAGAAACACAGTCCTTTGCACCCCTCTCCACCTTTTGGTTGGCCATGCTTTGCTAACATATACAGTGGTACCTTGTATAAAGGAATTAATTCGTTCCAAATGAAATTATGTTAAGCAAATTTTCCTTTATACAAATTTCCCGGAGGATGCATTGAAAACAGAGTACAGTAATCCCTAATCATGACCATTTTTAGGTTGTATGGATTTGCCCCATAGATGATTCTGTTAAGCAAATTTTCCCTATCTCTGGAATTTTTTATGTTGTACAGATTTTATGTTATACAAACCGTTTGTTATACAAGGGTTCACTGTACTGTATTTAATCTGGTAACATACATACATACATATCTACCTACCTACCTACCAACTTACCTACCTACACAATCTATCTATCTATCTATCTACCTACCTATCTACCTATCTATCCTATCTATCTATCTATCTATCTATCTATCTATCTATCTATCTATCTATCTATCTATCTATCTCAACATCCAGCAAAGAAGCTAAGATATATGTGCAGCCTGAGCAACTGGATCCAGTGGCCAAACCTATTCTTTTATTCTTTTTCTATAAAAACACTTATAAGTTTTGAGTCACAAACAGCACTTTCTATCAGATACTGGAATGGATGAAGCTACAACTGTGTTTCTGTTCCAAGCGTGTGTTTTTTAAACCAAGACTCCTTTTTTTTTTGCATTGCATCAACTACAAAGTGCATGGCAATTATTAACTTGCAGGAGAAAGTGCATAACATTTCTAAGTCAACTGACTTAAAATTTCCAATTGATTAAAAATAAAACCCCTACAAGGACAGCATTTCTACCCAGCAGAAATGCAGGTTATAAACCCACATCAATGCTTTTACTGCCTTCTCCATGACCTGACATATATTATATTTAGTAACTTCTTGAAATATGAATACAGTACTAGAAGAAGCAGTTTGATTGCTCACAAAGTGGCCCATCGTGTGCCTACAGAAGCCTACCAATAGGAAATGGATACTATCTGCTTGCCTTGTTTTAGGACCCATCCACAATGAGTATTTGTTCTAACATTCATTGCATCCATGACAGCAGCAATACATAACAATTTCCACAAGCTTCTACTATCTCACTACTGTATTGTGGCCCTTTATGATGTTTCCCCTGATACCTTTAACTTTTTAAAGCTAAATAGCTACAAAGAATGCAACCTTTCCTCCTAAGGAATTAGTTCATTTCCCTGGTCATTGGATTATCCTTTTTTGCACTTTCTCCAACTCTACTGCAACCTTTTTTAAGATTTGGCAATCAGAACATTATAGAGCAGTGATGGTGAACCTTTTAGAGACCGAGTGCCCAAACTGCAATTCAAAACCCACTAATTGTTTTTGCAAAGTGCCAATACAGTAATTTAACCTGTATGCAGGTGGCTATGAAGGGTCGATGTCATGTGCCCACACCCGTGCCATAGGTTCGCCATCACTGCTACAGAGCATTTCAGAAACAGTCATACTAGTTGTGCTATAGGTTTATATAATATTGTGAGAGCCAGTCTAGTGTAGTGGATCTAGTGCTGGACTCACGGGTCATGGATTCAAGTTCATCGCTGGCCATAAAAATTTACAGGAGAGATGCAGTGCTAGACTACTCTCTGAACATCTCACATGGCTTAAATAAATGCTATTCAGGTCACCGTAAGTCAGAAGCAACTTGATAGGTCATGATAGCAACATAACATGATACTGTTTTATTTTCAATTTTTAAATTATTATGGTTACAAATTCTTACCAGCATACAATCTGGAACAGGGCCAAAGTATCAACAGCCAGAACAAAACAACAACAACAAACAAACAGTTATATATGATGCAGCAGGTATTTCAGAAGCTTATGCAGAAATATCATTTATAACCCAACCGTTCAAAAGCACATAAAATGTGACTAGATAAACAGGTACCATTTTGGTGAGAAGTTAACTGCGTTCAATGCAGTCATGTAGAAATATGTCTATGGGCAAACACTGGCTCTTCAGCTCACAAACGGAGATGAGCACCAGCAACTTGAGTCAGAAATGACTGGATTTAACTGTCATGGGAAACCTTTTAAAGGGTGCAGAGAGGGGAGCTAAATGTCTTTTCTTCTTATTCAAGATATCTGTCATTACCACATGAAGAAAGAACAAGCTGAGTGGTCTCTTGACTCACCTCTACAGAGCTACGGATCCTAATTCCATAACCAGGGCTGGCGTGTCCATTAAGGCGAACTAAGCAGTTGCCTAGGGTGCCAAAATGGAGAGGGGGAGCTGTCCAGCCTGCTGCCCCCTGCCGCCCCCCGCCACTGCCCACCACCGTCCGTCCCCCACCGCCCATCACCGCCCGCCCGCCGCGCCCATCCCCCGTGCCCATCGCTGTCCCCCGCCACCCGCCGCCCCTGCCCTGCCCCCCGCCGCCGCCCATCTCACCTCCCACCCCTCGCCTAGGGCGCAAAAAAACCTAGCATCGGTCCTGTCCATAACTTAAATGAGTAAGTATTTATTGTATTGGAAGAAGTGTTAAGGCAACCAACAATTTAAAGGTATCATGTAGAAATTTCTTAGGATTTAGAAAACTTTCAAAATGATGCATATGATTTTACTAACTCACACTGATTTCATACATGACTAGATCTGGATCAAATTTAGACAATTCAGTTACCTTGATTATTCTGCGCCTGAAAAACATCTGCTGAAGTGCAAACAATGAAGGTAGTTCTATAGAAGGAAATAAAATTAACCTTCATTCTGTGGCTTTTAGAACATTTACGAATATGATTGATGGCTATGATCAGGCATGGCATAACATTTATTGTACTACAGCAACCACAACAGGAATATTATTGTGATTTCCTGTCAAACTTACAAAACTACGTTTGCCGCAGTAGACATGGTAATAGGTTTTCTAAATGGCAGGCACTGATGTCACAGATGAGCCTTAGTGTCCTGATTTCCATTTAGAAGCAAGATACTTTTGTTTTTAATCTGAAGAGACATTAATGTGAGCAGAAATAATTTCTTCCACAGCAAAGAGGAAACTGCACACATAAGGTACTTTTCTTTCAAATGGGACACCAGTACCGTTTAGATGATCAGATTTTAAATAAATGCTATTACCTAGTTTGAGTTATGTTGTTTATTCTTGCCTAACTGAGGATGGGGAATAGTGCTTCATTTTTTCAGGTATCATCTAGTATGCTTACACTAGTTCTACATCATATTCTCTAATAGCTTTTATAGCATTTAATTGAGGGGGGGGGGAAAAAAAAAGGAGGATCGTTCTAAACATTCTGAGCCCTGGAAGTCCCAAGTTTTTTTTTTAATATAATGAAGAAATACACACCAGAGGCCGCAGTTAAAATGAATGTTTTACCTAAACTGCTTTTCCTATTTCAATCCTTGCCCATATTACCTAATTTTAAGATCATTACAGATCTGGAAAAAAGTATACGTATATTTATATGGCAAAAGAAAAAAGCAAGGATTAAAAATCTCTATCTACAGGATAGAACCAAAACTGGTGGCTTTGCCCTTCCTAATTTAGTATTATACTATAAGGCCGCTGCCATGACCTGGATTAAAGACTGGATTCTGATGACAAACAAAAGAATTTTGCAGCTTGAGAGTTATGGCCTAGATAAGGGCTGGCACTATTACATGTGGTACAAGGGCAACATACCCACTCTCTTCAAAAAACACTGGATAAGGAACGCCCTATTTAGAATATGGTTATTGATTAAAAAACAATTCTACCCTAAAGTACCACTGTGGCTATCTCCTCTGGGAGCGACCCATAGCTCCCATATAAGTGAAACTCCAAAAGTTATAACTTATAGATACCTTCTGAATGTTGACCTTTCATTGAAACCATTAGGGAAATTAGTATCAGAAGGTTACAATTTAGATTGGTGGAAGTATCAACAAATATATGCACACTTCAAAGACCTCAACAAAGAGGGGGATTTACAACTACTGATACTTCACTTGATAAAATACTTTCTTCCGCCTAAGCTGCTTAGTAAATTTTACACCATATTGTTAAATGAAAAATGATTGATACACAGGTCAAAGACACTATGATAAGATGGGCAGAAAACTTTGGTTATCCTATTCATCTAAACAAATGGGACTCTTTGTGGAATACAGTTAAAATCTTTAAATCTATTTCTTTTAAGGAAAACTGTTATAAGATGTTTTATAGATGGCACTTTGCACCACACCGATTATCTAAGATGTATAATTGCTCACACAAATGTTGGAAATGTAAACATGACTGCGGTACTTTTACCATATGTGGTGGACATGCAAAGAGGCAAAGGCATATTGGAAAATGGTAAAACTATTTTTAGAAAGATGTTTGAAAATTAAGATAGAGCTTAGACCAGAACTTTTCTTATTAAATATAGTAGATATAAATATTTCATATGATCAGAGATATGTACTTCACCATGTAATTGTTGCTGCAAGGATATTGTATGCAACCAAACGTGCCAACAGAGAAGAATATCCACGAAAAGATAAGAGAATGTATTGAAATCGATAGACTTTCCGGCTATTTAAAGGGAGACTATGATGAGATCTCTCGGAAAAGATGGCAAGAAGTAACAAACTTATTAGTATTGTGATAATATTTGGCAAACTATCAATATGTTATATTACTTTTCTTCTACTTTGCTTGACATATTCAATGTAAATTTTAAATTTTATCCCTCCCCTTTTTCCCTTTCCCTTTTCCCCTCTTCAAAAACCCAATAAAACTATATTAAAAAAAAAAAAGAAATACACACCAGAGCAGAGTGGCACACATCTGGGATTTATCCCAATTAGCCAACATTATAATGCCGGGAATCTATGGCCCCGGCCAGTATCATGTTGCTTCACTAACACTGCATGATTAGGAACCCGATAGACCTAGACTTCATCTCACAAAGCTATGACTTTGCACCTGTCATTTTGAAAGCCTCTCTTGCAAAGAATCCTAACAGTAGCTCATATAAGATGGGAACTTGGTGACTTCAGATGTGCTAAGGTGCAGAACCCACAAGCCCTATCCAGCAGTGTCAATGACACGGTGATGTGAAACTGTAGTCTAACAAAATAAGGAGGGGCACAAGTTACTCACCCTCGGTCTAGTTCAGCACTGTGAAACTCACACCGAATGGGACTCACCAAAGCATTTTCCCCATGCAAAGGTGTCAAGGACCCGAAACCGGGTGGTTTCACGAAGACAGGAGTACTCAACTCTTCCACCTCCTCACCCTTCAACCCCTTTCATAATACCTTTCCCATGACCGACTTTGAAATGCCAGTCTCACTGGGCTTTTTGCCTAATGGCTTGTTGCATGAGGCTGCCATTATCCAGCAACCTCGCTCTCATGGGAACAAAACCAACAGATCACAAAGACAGCCAAAAGTTGGTACCTTTGTTTGACTGCCTGTAAACAAAGTAATCTGAAATAAGAGCTAGAAATATGAAATTTGGCAGGGATCCTACTGGTGTCTCAACTGTAGTAACCGGGTGGACTATATCTCCCACTGGCCACAGGGCAGCGGGTATGTGTGCGTGGATTATGGGTGTTGTAGTTTTGGTACCTAAACAGTCAGATCTCTGCAACAGCAACACCCACAAATGCTAAATTCTGCACAGAAAATACCATGTTTCAACTGTAAGCTACTGAATGCACTGTACAGCCACTGACCATGTCACCTGGGAGATTCTGGGAGCTACAGCCCAAGATTAACTTTCCTCTCAATACTGCCAGTTTCAAAACTGAACAAACTGGATGGCTTACCTTGCCTGGTCATGCTGGATGGGGTTCCTGAGAGGTCTAATTCAAAGAATTCACACACACACACACACACACACACACACACACACACACACACACACACACACACACACACACACAGGTAAACCTTAACTCTGAAATGGTAAGAGCTAAGACATGAAATTTTACATATACAGTGGTACTTCTACTTAAGAGTGGTTCGACTTAAGAGCAGAAAACTGTTGATGTTTTAAGTGCCATCTTACAAATTTTAGATGCAGTCTGCTCTACTTGCAATTTTTAAACTTATTTTTATTTTTTAAATTTATTTTTCCAATTTTTTAGATACGGTTCCTCTACTTAAGAGTTGTTCGACTTAAGAGCATGTATTCGGAATGGATTAAATTCGTAAGTAGAGGTACCGCTGTATATTAACAAGCTCCAATTCATCCCTGGGTATGTTATGCCTCAACTGACCCTACTGCCCAGAGGATTATGGGAGTAGCAGTCCTTGAATCATACAAGTCACAGGTCTGAAAAGGGAAGAGCTACAAAGAGCAGATGGGAATAATAAGTGGTATTGAGAAAATAAGTGTCTACTATGGTGTTCAATTGACCCCATCTACACTTGTGTGGAGTTAGCTGGTCACTAAATATATTTTCAATGGGAAAAAAAAAACCCATCCATTTGCCATATTCACTGTCCCATTTTAAGATATTCAGTCTTTTTTAAAAAAAAAAAACCATAAACATAACAGCAGGCAGCAGCTCTAGATTCACAAATTCAAGGTTGCTTATTAGAATCGCTTAGTTTCCAGATTTATTATAAAAGGGATGCAAAGGAACAATGTTAAAATGCCAACATTTTCAGTCTACTAGGCAATACTGAACACAATGCCCATTGTTCTTTTAAGTGTCATTTCTGTCAATGGAATTTAAAAAAATATCTATCCCTCTCCAAGGAAATTTAACTATGAAAACAGTGAAATTGGGATTCAGTTCCAATACACACTATATTATCCAGCTGTTACTCACAGGAATAACACCTTTTCAATGATATCTCAAGCAAGAGATAACATTTCTTTTGGCTTCTTCAAATAGTCTTGATTTGTTTTACTTAATCATCTTTAAAACACAAGCAAAATCCTCTTTCCATGCATATAAGGAACTGCTGCAGAACTAAACTTTCTGTACAAATATACAGTAGATTGTGTAACTAACCACAAAACCAAGAGTCAATATGATTCTGTATCCATATTAAATAAAGAGCATCAAAATGTATCCACAGAGAAGCAGGAAAAGATTCAGGCTAGACTACAATTTGACTTCTTGTCCTGGTTTCCTTTTTGAAAGTTAATCTTTGAAAGTATGTTTTGACAGAGAGCTGCTGTTATTGTATGGCTGGCAGTGGATTATGATACTGTTTGTTTAGGGCTGAGAAGTCTAGTATTAGATTGCTGGGTGTCAGCAAACAACAGGATATACCACAGGGTGCTCAGCACATGGAAACAATGGAGCCAAGATAGAGCAGCACTTTTCTCTTTCATTTTTACATCCTTGGTGCCAGGAAGAAAAACTTTGGTCTTCACTCATTTTGAAATCAGGTGTGCACTGAAGATAGAGAGAAGTGTTGCACAATGCATCTCCTGCAGGATCCACAGCTAACAGTTCTCTCTCTCTCTCTCTCTCTCTCTCTCTCTCTCTCTCTCTCTCTCTCTCTCTCACACACACACACACACACACACACACACACACACACACACACACACACACACACACACACAAGCCTTCCTCTTAAAGCAAAAACCAACCCAACCATATCAACCCAACACTTCCAGGGAGCTTCTCTGGATTAGCCAACACCACCCACAGTTATAGGGCTATGGATAACCTCCCTTGTTTGGGTGATTTTAAGCGGCCTGCTTTAGCAAGATCCCCTCCTGTCAAGCTTCAGGTCACATCCTCTGCTGATCAGGCTTTTCAGGAAGGGAAAAAAACAAAAACAGATGCCTTCCTTGGCCAAGATTTTGAGCTGTGGGTACATGTCTTCCAAGTCTTTAACGTTTCAGCATTAGCTTACATTCTGAGCTGACAAGCACTCTGGGGGCTCCTCAGCCACCTGCAGCTAAAGCGGGGAAACAGTGCCTAGACTAGTCTCCTGCCTCCGGGGAGGAGAACGCTCAAGGGTTCTGAAATGGCAAGCAATTCCATCAGATCTCCTCTGAGTAAAAAGGAGAAAGGATGGTGGTGAAATGATTTTCAGTCACTCAAATTAATATACAGATTCTTCTGTGCAAGGGCGGAAGATATGAAACCGACAGCTGGCAATGGAACCGTTACTGAGAACATGGAAAGGCATAGCAAGCTTATAATGGGAACCCAGGTCCAAACAGATCAAGAGACTCTCTCTTCAGGTTGTACAAGCATCCACTGTACTTCAAGACAAACTACTTGATCAGGAAACTTGCTTATTAAGAGCTACATAGATGTTCTGACTACTGGAATGTAACCAGCTTTGGGAGGAAACTAACCAGAGGAGCATCTGTAACAAAATAGATTCCTTGTCTATTGATTTACAGCAGGGGTGACCAAACTTTGGTCTTCCAAATATTTTGGACCACAGCTCCCAGAATTCCAAGCTTGTATTGCCAATGACAAAGGTCTGTGGGAGTTGTGGTCCAAAACATCTGGAGGGCTTATGATTGGACACCACTGATTTACAGGAACCCAAGTCAGATGGGAATTTTTTAAAAAAATCTCTGGCAATGGGAGTTAGCTACTTATTCAAGTTATTACAGCTATGTAATAATAGATAGATAGATAGATAGATAATGAAAACATACATGCCCATTAGCTTGGAGTACAAAGTGTGTGTGTACAAAGTTCAGCTTTCATGGAACACTGACACTATTGGTTAGACCTCTTAAATCACATATCTTTTAAAGTAAGTCATAAGCAAGGTCGACCCTGGTCAGTACTTGGATGGGAGACCACCAGGGAATACCAGGTGCTGTGGGCACCTGGAGTAGGTACTGGCAAACCACTCCAGTATTCCTGCCAAGAAAACTCCACTGACATGGAGTCACGAAGAGTCTGTCACGACTGTAATGACACAACACACACAAGTCATAACTACAACAGAGGCATGGCAGAAACTCTCAGAAATTCCTGTTTCATACAACAGAACGTAGTATAATGCTACTCACATCTCCTTAAAAGTCCTACTGAGTCCAACAGGATTTATTCTCCAACAAAATGTGCATAGGATTGTTGTCTTTACTTCGTTCTACAATTATTTTCCCACCTAAGGACTCCCAGAACAACAGGATGGGAAACAGGTATCTTATGGTGAATTTTAAACACTTTGACTAAACTACAGATCCTAAGATATTCTGCAAGAAAGCTATGGCATTTAAACCGATATAGCATTGTTATTGTACAAAAAAACCCTATGAAACTTCTCCATAGTCTAATGCAGAGATTTCATGGGCATCACAAATTAATTTGAAACTGCATCATGACATAGGTCATAGTCAAAAAATGTTAAGCCTCCAAAAAGAAAACCATGCTTTAATGGGCAATTTAAAATTAGCTTGCAAGTTTCCAGAAATGAAAACTATGAGATTAAAAAGATTTGGAGATGAAATAATTACAGGCGAACCTAAACAAAGCCTGTCAATTGTGAATAATTTACTGCCAGCATACTATTTTTCCGTTCTCTGAAAGCTGTCAAGTAAGCATAACCTTTCCCTTACTTAATGAAAGAAAATTAATCAAACTAAGCTAAATGACATAAGCAGTTAAGGCCAAGTTGGGGGGGGATGCAGTTATTACAGCCATACAAATCCTTTAATGAAATGATGAAACCAACATAATGAAAACTAAACACAGAAATGAAAAAGTAAACATCACAGACACTTAAACTCTCCAAACTTTGGTCGTTGAATATATACAGCCTTTTCTGATTCTAAAATCAATTATGAAGCCATTTAGAACACCTCATTAAATTTGCCTCCCCTGCCCTGAAATATGGAATTCTGCTCGGAAGTCCACAGCTTTAATAATAAATATATTAATCCTCATAAAAACCCAGCGAAGCATAGCTCTTTGGTATGCTTACTTTAAACAAAGAAAGTAAGTACACTCGGGGTCCAACGAACAGTCAGTTCCAAGCTTTGTGTCTGTGATAAATCCAGAATGCAACAGATATATCCTGTATTAACAAAACATCATAACAATCTGGTTCTCTTCCTTAATATTTCAACCAAACACTTTATAAATAATGATACTGCCTGAAATGGGTTACTACAGTGGGATAACCAAAGACAAAGCCATGATCTTTTACAAAGCCTTGTTTGACTGGTAACATTTATGTTTTTTCTGGTGTGTTAATTCACACTTCTAATCTTTTTTAAAGCTACCTTTATGGGGAAATGCTTCAAGTGGCATTTGGGAAGGTTCTCATGCCCCACCCCAAAATCAGGCCATTTTCTTACATAGAAAGATGAGCCAAAATGGAGCCAAAAATCAATCAGTAGTGTAACAATAGAATTTATCAAATAAACAGCAAAATAGAAACATGATTAACAAGTACTATAACAGCAACTCTTTCTTTAAATAAGTACATTTTCAATCTCTACTTTGGTTATCTTACTTTCTCCTCATTTACTAAGAGTGCATTTTAAAAATCTAACTGATCTGCCTGTGATGAAGAGTAGCTGCCCAAGATGAATGGTTTATGGACTGTCCTTTCAGCACAGAATAGTATTATGGAACTTGACAACTCTTTAGCTGCAATTTGATACAATGGAGGAGGGAAATTTGTTATTGCTAGCCTACAATGCTAAAACATTTAGAGCCACAAGCTGTCCACCTATACTATATAAAACACTTATCTAAGAGTAAGTTCCCATCAGGATGAATTTGATTTAAACCACAATTTTAATTTTAAAAATCTGTTGTTTTTTGTGATTTAAAACATCTGATTTCTGATTAAGTTTTTTTAATTGTTTTTTAAGTTAAATCATGATTTAAATGAATTTGATTTTTAAAAAATCATTTATTTTCATCCATTCTGGTTATCATGAAAGCAATGGAGCTTACATCTTTTAATACGCACGTGCAAGCTATTAATTGATTGCTATCCAGTACTTCAGTTTGAATGAGAACAGATGGCAATTGATCAAGCGAGAGATTGCTACGGAGTACAACAAAACTGATCACAAATAGCTACCTAAAGTGATAAGGAGAATTAGACATAAATTGATTTGCTTACATGGGCAGATGGTTGGAGCCCTCTTCAGGCATTAAAGAACCAAGTATGGTCAACACATACACGGAGTAGCAGCAAAGAATACACTAACTCAGAGGACAAGTGAGATGAGGAAGCCATCTCCTCTGAAGGCACTTCTGTGCTGAGTGCCAGAGATTTAATCACTTATCTCTAGTCACATGAAGACCCTACACGCTTTCTAGGTGCCCAGAGAAGGCTTAGCAAGCTTTCCATGTTGCTCCTAGGCCAATTAGCTTAATTTGTGTTCACAAGCCTCTACTAAGTAACAGATCACCTACACCATGTCCGGTTCACTCAAATCTGTGCTACACTAGAGTAGTGAACACTAAATTATAACTGAAACTGAATGCACAAATCAGCAGAGAAGATTTCAGGTAACAGATGCCCTGCCTTTTTGAGAAATACAAACCTATTTGGATAGAGGGCTCATTCTTTCCCAAACTGGGGAGGAGGAGGGTGAGACTAGACAATTAAGAAAAATGAATATGGAAGCACTGGGTTTCTAACACCCCAGCAGAGGACCATGAATGGACAGCTCACCCACCTGATTTTTTTTTTTTGCGCTCCACTCTTCCTTCAGCCACCTCCAAGCATGAACTCCCTTCACAGTTCTTCAAGCCAAGAACTCCAGATGTATGTTTCTTTTACAACAGTATGAAGGGTGTATATAGATTAGAGATAGGCACGAAATGCATTTTTTCATTTTGTTGTTCATTATTCGGTTCATTACTTAATGAAACAAATAACGACCCTAGGGGCAAATTTAACATGAAATGAAACAAACCGAGAAAAATTAGTTCGTTTCGTTTCATTTCGTTAATGGGGGGGCGGAGATGTCTCCTACCTAGTGCTGGTCTGGAGGTCCGGTCTTCCTGGCTTCTGGGATGGCGACCAGGAAAAAAAAGCCGATGGCCCCGCTACAGCTGTAGGGGTGGCCTGGTCGGCACCCTAAAATTAAAAAAATAAAATTAAAAAAAAAACCCAGCGCTGACTGGGTTTCAGGGGCCGCGCGGTCAGCGCTGAAAACAAAACAAAAAGAAAACAAAAAAGCCCCGCTGTAGCACGGGGCTTGAACCCGGACATGGGGGGGGGGACTAAAATAAAATAAAAATAAATTTGAAAAGGGGGGCCACGCGGTCGGCGCTGAAAAGGAATTTTTTTAAAAAGGGGGCCTGAAAGGGAAGAAAAAGCCTCGCACTACAGCTGTAGCGTGGGGCCTGAACCCGGGAGTGGGGTGAACCCTGCTGCTGCGGCGCCTGCCTCCAGCCTCCCCACCTTTGGAGAGCAGGCTTCCAGCGAGGGAGGCTGTGTGGGAAAGCAAGGAGGAGGGATCCCCCCACCAGGCTGATGCGGCGCAGGGGCGGGTGGGGGAGCGGAAGGTGTTCTCTCCTGGCCAGCACACTAAATAATAATAATAATAATAATAATAATAATAATAATAATAATAATAATAATAATAATAATAATAATAATAATAATAATAATAATAAACCAGCACTGACCGGGCCCAGGGGCCGTGTGGTGGGCGAATAATGAATTAACAAACCAACGAAATGAATTTTTCTGCAAAAATTCATGAAAAATGAAATGAACCAGACCTCTCAATGAAATGAAACAAAACATCATTTTTTCTATTCATACCCATCTCTAATATAGATATAGATATAGATATACTGTATAGAGATATAGATATTTTAAAGCCAGCCATTGAATGTAGCAATGGAAGCTGACCAGGGGACAGAGAGTAACGAACTAGTTATCTAGAAGGAAACAAACAAACAAACAAACTATTTATTTTACCCATGTTTCATTTCTCCACCTTTCCTTCATGGAACCTGACGGTCCAGAAATCTCTCTTCTGATACAGGCGTGTCTGGGTAAATCCATGTTTTCCTTTGATGGCTAAAGCCACCATCTGATGCTGATGAGGACCTTGTTCTCACAATGTTTACCAGAAAATTCCTCTTTCCTCTGTTTAGACTGAACTTCATTACAGGATGCGGTGAACAACCCATGTCTGAGCTGAGATGTGCCAAAATGTCAAGACTCACTTCACTGGGAGCAAGGATTCAGTACAACATATATCCTAAAACAGGGGGAACACTTCTGTGTGCTCATCTATTAAAAAACAGCTGTCTTTGACACTGAAAAAAGGAATCCAGGACAAACATACATGGCTTCCAACCCATCTTGGAATCACATACATTTATATATTTAAGAAAAACCTTGAACCCTTTTACTACTCTCCATCACATGAGATTCCAAAGTGGCATACAATATAAATAAGACATTTTAAAACTGATACCAGTACAAGACAATGACCATCCAATAGACATAATAAACAAAAATAAAAATTATATGACAAACTTAGTCTGTGAAGATTCTGTCTCCCAGGTGAGGTTATCCAGAGGTTGAGTCATCGCAACTGGACTCACAAGAAGAAAAGAAGCCCAGTTACCATGACTCAACTTGAGGATCTGATGAATTTAAGAACTAAGGACTCTTCACTCCTGCACTCTGTCCACAGTGTCCAATCAGATGGTCATCCAAAGTAAGGCATGAACCAACCACATACATACATATATCCACACACCAGATGCCCAGAGGTATTTAGTGGCACACTGGCTGTGTGTGGGGGGGAGTTACGTACATAGTGTGGGATGCAGGAGATATCCCCCAGTCCAACCTTCTGATTCGCACAAACCTCGGGATAGTATGGAAGCTGAGCCAATCTTGAGCCAGTTACTCAAGCTTAGCAGGACTGAACTTAGGTCTTGAGCAGAGTTTTAAGAATCTTAACTGCAGTTAAACCACTGTACTATGAGGCACATAGATCATGTAGTAGGGTGAACAAGGCTGTTTGGAGAGCAATACCTGAGCAGACCCAAACTAAAATGGCTTCAGATTATCCATTTTATCCAGAAAATGTAGAGTAAGACAATGACCATCCTCACAAACTCCTGAGTGATAAATCCAGAGCAAGTATGAGTAGAAGTTTGCAGTTCTGCCCATAGAAGATCTGTCCACAGAACACCCCACTCATGGGAAAACCTTAATTGCCTTTAGAGTCATTTAATTAGTCCACTTTACCCAGATTGTATTAAACAATATTAAAAAGAAAAAAGAATTTGGGTGGCTGGTGGCGTATTCTGGAAGGCTTTCACAGGTGGTATTGACATCTGTAGACACTGAAATAACAACTTCCTTATCCAGCGGCACTTCCTTTAAAAAGGTGACAGTGGGTTTTTTGTTTTTGTTTTTAAAGAACCAACAAAGGAAAAAGCTGTTCCACTCTGAATGGGGCTCCTCACTTTTGTTGACGCTGTTCTTTTTTTTTTTAATCTCTTTGGGGAGCAAGACAAAATCTGGAGATAGCAACATACATTATTTTCACCATTCAGAAGCTTCTTTGGGCCTACATGAAAGGCAGCTAAATGTCCCCCTTTTTACATGAAGCTTTCTACATACAGAGACTAATTTCAAATCTCAAAGTGCCATTTCCCTTCTGAATCCTAGTTTTCATAATTATTATGGAAGTCTCTAAAAAAACACCCAAATGAAGTGCCTCTGAGGAGTCAAGACAGAAACTCCCCAATCAGAATAGACAACAATCAACCCACTATTTAGATATCACCCAAGCTAGGAGAACAGAAAATTGAGCATAACTACAAGACTTTATCATAAATCACATTAAATCTGTAACCTACATATGCTGTCTCACTAGACTGAACAAATGCAAGGTCATTATTACAGCCACAGCACAGATGGTGAGGAAACAACCAGCATATTGCTTCATGATAAAGTCACTGAGAAGGGAGATAGGTAAAGAGAGATGACAAGTTTGCATTCTCAGAAAATGTATAGTAGTCAGGAATTTATTTCTGAAGAATAATGCCAGTTTGGTTCTAAACCACAATTCATTTTACTTTATTTTTTTAAAGCAAGAAGAACTGCACAGGCAAAGCTTTACCGTAACACCACAGAATGCTGAGACTTACCCATTTTAAAGAAAACATATGTACGTATTTGCATGCATGTCTACATAGGTAAAACATTAATGAATATGACTTGAATAAATTGTTTTCAAAACTGTTTTTCTTCTTCAAGAAAACGTTAGGATTTGACAATGCCACCCTAGCAAGGGAGAGAGCACTGACTTTTAGGGCAACACCCTGCTGTAGGGAAAGCATTCTTTCTGTTTACCAATGCTGAAGAATGAAATCAAACCAATGCCAAAATCCAGCGTACAAAATTTATCATTAATCCGATAATACTAACTCTCCATTCTTTCTTTTGCTCCCAAGGTAACCTAATATTTAATTTCCTGAACTTTGGGTTTTTTTGTCAGCTTTCCAGCAATTTAAATAGGGCAGGAGGACCTGGGGAATAGCAGTTTTGCTCTCCAAACACTATCTGCTGCTCAGCACTGAGGAGGGGGGGAGAGAAGGATGATTCAACAGCAAGTTGTCTTAATGCCGAGTCATTGAAATGCAAAACAACATTTCATGTCCTATGCACTGCTTCAGCTGCTGGTGTCTTGCTGCACTTGAAGAAAAAATGTATTCCAGAAAATCACAGTGTAGTGTCTTATAGAAATAACAGGAATTTCAATGAAAATATATATAATGCCAGCAGATAAACTTAAGGTGCATAACTGCTTAACCAAAACAGCCAATGTTCCCTTACTTTGGAGAGGAGTAAAGAGGAATGTTAGAATGCACAATCATTTAATGTGGCCTTAAAGTAAAAGATCAAATGGTCTGGGAAGTGTCCCATTTTAAACAGAGAAGCAGAATTCAGGTTCTTGAGACCTACAAGTGTACTTCTTTTTACTAGAACCCCAGACTGAAGGAGGGGCAAAATACTGGCCTAAGGAAACAACTCTCAGTTTTTCATATCTTATGTTCCATCATCTATTCCTGGCTCTCACCATGACAAAAACAAAAAACTCATTTTTTTCTAAGAAGGGTAGATAATTTAATTTAATTTAATTATACATGCACAGACATTACTATTATTATATTTGCCATTCATGGTAAGCAATTTGCTGTTACATTTACACTACAGGTTAAGGTTATAAATACCGCAGAACAATTGTTAGGAATAAATCTAAGGGGGAGAAAATTCATTTGTCGCTGAAAACTATAATTAAGTTGTCAAATATGCATGTTATTATTAGAGTTAACAGCAAAACATAAGTGAAAATATTGCAATAGCATCACTCATAATAAATATTAATCACTGACTAAAATCAAACAGTAATGGTTCTGTGTTAAGAACAAATCTTCCACCTCGGCATTGGTTTTGGCAGTATGGGCGAGAGGAGTGGCAACGATAATAACCCTATTCCACCCACTAGGAAAGGACACTTTGGACTACCACCATTTCCCTTATAAACAGCTTCATAAAGAGAACTGAAGAGTGGAGAAGCAGTCAGTACAAATAGTTTGTAGTAAATGTTTTTTTCTTGTAGCCTGAATACTGATAGACTTCTTCAAACTGATAGATAACACCGGGGATCATTTGTGCCTCCAGTCCCTATAAAGGAAGCATACCCGTTCACAGTAATTTCCCAGCATGTCTTGGAATTCTAACTACAGTGGTACCTTGTATAAAGGAATTAATTGGTTCCAAATGAAATTATGTTAAGCAAATTTTCCTTTATACAAATTTCCCATAGGAATGCATTGAAAAGAGAGTGATCCCATTTTTATGTTGTACAGATTCGCCCCATAGGCAATTATGTTAAGCAAATTTCCCCTACCTCTGGAATTTTTTATGTTGTACAAATTTTATGTTATACAAACCGTTTGTTATACAAGGGTCCACTGTAATTAATTATAGTTGTGAACAGCTTGAACTCTATCAGCTTAGATCTCAAAAAGAAGAAGGTGGATGGATGTGATTTCTAATTGCTAGGAGCTATGTATCATGTGCTGCCTAGATGCCCTAAGCACATCCGATCTCGCTCGATTTCGGAAGCTAAGCAGGGTCGGCCCTGTTGGATGGGCTACCACCAGGGAATACCAGGTGCTGTAGGCGCCTGGAGTAGGAACTGGCAAGCCACTCCAGTACTCCTGCCAAGACAACTCCATGGACATGGAGTCACGTAGAGTCGGTCAAGACTGTAACCACACAACACACACGTATCATGTAGATTCTTGCCCTTCTCCATGAGCAACAGAAAAAGTTTTCCATTCTATTAAGATATTAATAATATACTTCAATGTTGCTACCATCTGTCCTATAACCTGTTTATTGTTGTTGTTAACTGATCTCCAATATGTCTTGGATCTTCACAATAAATACATTTATTTCCCAGGTCACAAAAATGTTTTGTAGAAACAATGCAACACTCAAATTTTAAAGAAACGATGCAATATATAAACCAGGAAAAACAAGGTTTTCAACCAGATTACTCTGGTTTGCCTAAGTCTTACTGGAAAGCAGTTCTTGTTAGGGAATGCAAAGGAGAGGAAAAAGCAGTATCTTGTTAAAAGAACATAGTTACAGAGAGAGACTAGAAATGCTAAAAAGAGTAGGGAACCAATAAGTCATTCTCCGAGACAACAACAACAAAATACTAGTTCTTTTGTAGAATTCACTCTTAAGTACTGCAATATTTCATGGAATACTTGTCAATTTTTTACTATGGTTGCAAATGAAGATCAGAACAGCATATCTAGTAGCCAAGTTCACAAAGACAGTGTGATGACACAGATACCTTGGGTATATACAGCAGGTGAGACAATCCTCAGGCAGCTGTAGCCATTCTCTTCCACGCCAAGAACAGCGTGAGCCAATTCCAAAGAAAGAAGCTGTTCCCCCCCCCCAAAAAAGTCCAATATGGATCCCAGATTACTACTTCCCTACTATTTCTTCCATCCACCGCCACCCCAATATAGGAAGCAGGAAGCAGAGGAAAGGTGGATGCAATGTTCTAATAATGCTTCCTGTTTGCTTTTTAAGAGGAGATTTGAAATCTATGTCCAGGCCTATGGCCAGTGTGTGGAGAAGCCAGCGATTATACTTTGTCAACAATGTTGACACCCGTGTGCTGTTTGGTAACTGGTGCCGGGGGTTGCTCATAATAAGGAGGACTAAATGCAGAGTACCAAAATTCGCCCAGGGCAATGAAAGAAAATACAGTAGCTAGATTTTTAAAATGGAATTTCTCAGACAGATGTTTCTAAACTAGGGAGGTTGCTTATTATCTAGGCTCTACCTTATTTTAGTACCTGTGCTTCACTCAACCATTTTATTCTAACAAAGAAAGAGAAAAGCACCAAAGCTTTAAAAAAAATACTACACATAGTTTAGCTGCTGCCATCGATTGCAAACCATCGAGGAAACAGTGAATATTGGGTGACATTTGCTTATTTTTAATTGAAAGTAATTATTTTCTATTCATGAAGTCCCCTAAAATTATGCACAATTAACCGTATAAAAACACACCTTAGAAACAGATTTAAAACAATTTCAAAGTGCTTTTAATGAGATTAAAAATGTATCACAGGGAGCAATGCAGTTTTCATCAGCCACCAAACATTCAGCCAAAGATGGCATGCATCTGACATCCCTTGAGAAGCAGTTTCATAGCTGAGTTGCTCTTCCACAGACAGGGAAATCCACAGAAAAAACACTATTAGGGACAATACGTCTAATAGGTTTAATGGAGTACATAAAGGCTATGAACAATGCAGGTGTTAATGGAATTACTCAGCTTAACTGGGTCACAGTATATTATAATAACCAAACAGTGACTATCATCCGCCTGAGCCAAGAATTAGATGCTGTAAAAAGGGGTCTACAGAGGCCTCTTCTTTTTTTTTAAACATATTAGAAGCAGAGTTGGATTCATATTGTATTTTTTCCCCTAACTCTGTGCTGCCATCTGCTGATTATTTTGCCAACTATCTTGTCAATTATTTTTCATTTTTCATTTTAACTTATTTTATTTTTCCTCTGTTGACTTGTACTGTGTGTTTATATTTGTTTCTGTTTACTGCTATTGTTAACCGCCCGGAGTTCCTTTGGGAAGAGGGGCGGTATAAAAATAAATAAATAAATAAATAATATATAAATAAATAAATATTGCAAGCGGTGTGGCAAACATCAAACATATGCAACCTTTTATGTGATTATATAGCTTTCTTCACAGTCAGTGAACAGGAAGAATAGTCAGGAGTGAAGTACAAGCCATACCAGCCAATAAGGGTCAAAACCAGTGGATGGCGAACCTTTTAGAGACTGAGTGCCCAAACTGCAATTCAAAACCCACTATTTATTTTTTTGGAAAGTGCCAATACAGTAATTTAACCTGTATACAGGTAGCTATAAAGGGCAATGCCAGGTGCCCACAGAAAGGGCTCCGAGTGCCACCTTTGGCACCCATGCCATAGGTTTGCCATCACTGGTCAAAACTGTCCAAGAGACATGGCCTGGCACTAACACGGGACACATCAGGATAGGTATCATGCAACTCCCAGGGGCCGCGCGGATGGCACTTGAGAAAATAAATAAATAAATAAATAAATAAATAAATAAATAAATGGATCAAACCTGAAATAAATAAAAAATCAAGAAAAAAATATAAAAAACAAAAGAAGTGCCAACCTGCTTGGAAAAACAAAAAAAGAGGCCTCAAAAAACGCCTGCCACAGGGGCCACGACTGCTGCCACCACCACCCGGTAAGGATGATGTGTTGTTGATTGAAGATGATGAGGATGATGTGGATGATGAGGATGCTGCCAGTCCAGTTTGTGCAGTAGTTGTCAATGTCTCTTTTTATTTTATTTTTTGAATGCTTTTTCCCGCCCGCACGCTGTCAAATGGATTAAATCGCGCAAAGCGGGGGGAAACAAATAATGAATCAACAAACCAATGAAATTTTTCAAAAAAAAAACCCATTAAAATGAAACGAAATGAACCAAACCCTACAATAAACTGAACCAAAACGAATTGCCATTTTTCGGTTCAAGCCGATCTCTAATAATGAGTCAATCTCATATATTAGTTTCACCCTTTGAGTTGACTTAGTGAAATAAATAAACATTACAGACTGATGAAGCTGTTTGGATGACCAGCAAAATGTTTATGTCTCTCAAGAACAAGACGTCCAGTAGCCATGACTCAATTTCCAGATAAACTCACCTGGATGACTGAGAATCTTCCCAGAGATACTGAAATAAATGAACATTTGCACAATATTCTAAATTTTTGAGTTGTGGGAGTTTTCTGAAGAACACAATGTATAAAACTCTCACTACAGCACTCAGAAACCATTGTCAATGACCAGTCACACCAAAGGACCCCAGCACGTCTGTCACAGTTGCCTTGCTCTCTGCTTAATTCCAGAAAAGGTGGTGTTCTGATAGTGATCACTACATTTTGCCATTGCATCTTACAATTAGGAGCACTGCCCAAGAACTCATATCATATTCCGACTGCATCCATTACATGGAAAGAACAACAGAGCCATTCTGCATGGAAGAGTGTTGTTATCTAAGGCTTTCAGAACACTGACTGAAAACCAAACAAACTAAACAAACTCAAAGATCACCTTGAGATAAGAGCCCACCACTTCTTGTCTCTGTTGCTTTACAATATTAATCACAGATACCTTTACAAATATTTCACAAAAAGCTACAGTGACTGTTTCCTAAAATTGGTGATTCAATTTTCCAAGACCTTCGCAGAAAGATTTAGTTCCAGTCACATACAGATGTGAAGAGATTTGAGTAAAATCTATGGGTTGTCCTAGTATGCAAAGCCCCAGAGAACCACCTAGAGAGATGGGAAATTTGTGTTCAACAATTTAATATCTGCTTACAACTCTGGAATGCTCTTGCATATAACTCTTTCCTTTCACAAAGCATTAAAAGGAATGCTAGTATCCATAGCCCTAATAGGTAGCCTTCCATCCTCTGACCAAAGACAAACTTTTATCACACATGTTGGAAAAATGGCTTCACTGATAAATCCTCATAAATAAATGGGTTAGAATGATCAAGGGCTAATAGGATGTATTCTGCATTATGGTCTTCCTTGTTACTATTACTATGTATGGATGTGAAAACTAGACAGTGAAGAAAGCTGGCAGGGGGATGGGTGAGATTAATTTGCAGATGCCATGGACGGCCAGAAAGACACATAAGTGAATTCTGGATCAAATCAAACCTTAACTCCCTCTAGAAGAAAGGGAGGGGGAGACAAAACTGAGGTTATAGACTTTGGGCATATCACGAAAAGAAAACACTCACTGGAAAAGACAACAGCATTGGGGAGGGGGAGTTGAAGGCTGCAAGAAAAGAGGAAGAGACAGACTGATTCAAGGAAGAAAACCTGAGCCTTAAATTGAAGAGTTTAGCAAGGCTGTTGACTACAAGGATGGGATTGGGGTGGAGGTTGGAGGTCATTCATTCACAGGGCCACTGTAATGATATAAATGTCTCCTCTGATTACTATATCCATCAAAACTTTGTATCATTTATAATTAAAAATGTGATGCAGTAGCTTGGTTATTACGATCAGCTCCACAACATGGAAACATCAGGTTCAAATGGCTGTTTGGCTACTGGACAGATCTTGGACAGGTCACATTTTCAGTTTCCCCTTCATCATATTCATAGATTCATTGTACAGCACTATATGGAACACTATGTGGAACCATCTCCCAGCAGAAGTGCGCCTAGCAGAGTCCCTGCCAGCCTTCCGAAAGGCATTAAAAACTCTCCTTTTTCGGGAGGCGTTTGGTGACTAAGGTTCTTCCCCCCCGCCATCTGCAAACGCCATTTCTTCGTTGCTTAGCCTGATTACCTGTTTTAAACTGTTTTTAATTGTTTAATTGTTTTTAATTGCTGTTATGCCTATACTGTTATGTTGTAAACCGCCCGGAGCTCCTTCGGGAAGACGGGCAGTATATAAGCCTAATAAATAAATAAATATATAATGCCATGCAGATAGATAGGAACTAAGATTTAACGAATTGCTGAAGACATTTTAACCCTGCATATCACTGTATATTGTGCCTTGGTGAACAGGCTAATAAATAGTGTCCTTGCCAAAAATCGTCAAGTAGCCTCCCTAACCCTGGCACCCTCCATGCCTATCAACCCTCAACAGTAAGTCATGCTAGCTGAGGTTGAATTGACTTGACCTGAACGGTGTCAGGTTGGGGAAAACAAGAGATGCAGAACAAAGTTGTTTCAGCTAAATGCCGCCCTTTTATTGCTTTCATTTGCTTATATTTTCATCTCACTTTAACCTAATGGATTGGAACAGGTAACCAAAACTGCATATAAAAATGACAAGCCCCTGCCCTTGAACAACGTTGGTGGCACTAAGTTATTCAGGACATGGAGAAACTGAAGAATGGGGACTGAGGGAGAAGCAAGGTCAATTGATGCTGGGTTTAAAAGAGCTGGAGGCAGTGGGATAATGACTCCTCACTAGCCAGGTCAGCAGTTTCGCTTTAAAAGCCAGTACTAAAATTGGGTGGGGAATCGGGGATGCAAGATAAATCACAGTGGGTTTTCTTTAAAGGGCATTTATACACAACCTCTAAACTCCGGGGCAAATGGCTCCCAGCTCCGGAGCTTAAAAATGGTTACCCACCAGCTCCGGAGTTTACAGGAAATTAGGTGCGACCACGCCCACTTTAGCATGTCCCAGCGCACCTTTCAAGTACCTGCTCTTCCGTCCTGAAAATTCCTTGATGCGGTGTAAAGATAGTGAGTGTAGGGCTCTCCTCCCTTCTGTTTGTTGTTTTTTTGGCTCCCGCCTCTTTAAGAGCTACTTTTACAGAGACAAGAATCTTGCCAGCAAGAGCGAGAGCCAGAACGAGAGCCAGAAAGGAGGTGAGGCATGATCTTTTCTTCCTTTTTTTTCTCCCTCCCCTCACGCAGCCAGCACCCAGGAAGTGCGGAGGGGTGGGGAAGCAGGAAGAGCGACAAGCCCCTAAGATCTCTGGTCCGAATTTAAGTGGCCAGCGGATCTTAGGGGTCATGTAAAAGCGCCCAGAGATTGTTTTAACTCTTTTCTCTTTTGTTCTCCTTCCCACCCCAACACTCCCATGGTCTTCCTTTCCGGCAATTGCCTTTTTTGCTAACTGGTTGTATACTTTTGTATAATAGGTGGAAGCCCGGGTTGTTTTATGTGGACACAGTATAAATGTTTGCTAAGGTTATAGCTCTATGTAAAACATAATAAGATCACTTTCAGGGGAAGTAAAAATACAATGTAGAAAACAAACTGAAATATAATTTTAACTATGCTACCCTTAAACATGCAAATAACTCTTGGAAGTTTCAGAAGAACTTAGTTTCCTAGAGTAGATCCATACCACTTCTATCCCAGCAACATCACTGTATGGATGTAAGCTTACACAGCACTGGAAAAACATTAAAACCACAATAACCTCCCATTCAACTTTTCCTAGCAATAAAGTGACTACCTAGAAGAAAAAGAGTGGTCATTCTGTGATTCCACACAACGGGTTAATGTGCGCACACACAGTAACTCCTCAGAACCTTCAGACCTCCCACCCTATATAAACTGGCCCTGGCCCCTCCTACCTCAGTTCCGCCTTTCTGTTACTGTCAATGGACAGTACTGATGTGACGGATAATGGGTTTGGAATCACAACACTCAAAGAATCAGAGTTACAGGTAAGTACCTCTTATTCTTCTTCGTGGTGTTCTGTGATGGCACACAATGGGTGATTAACAAGCTAGACTTACCGGAGGAGGGTAGTCACAGCAGGACAGAAGTCAGAACCACACATCCAAAGGCAGCTTCAGCACATGTACGAGTGTCTAGGCCAGGGGTCCTCAAACTTTTCAAACAGCGGGCCAGTCCACCACCCAGATACCACTGGGGGCCAGACTACAGTCCCCCAAAAAGGCCATCATGGGGGAAAAGGGGGAGGGAGGGGCAAAAGGGTGGAGCCCCCACAATCAGCCCATGATCAGTGCATCTCTGGGGCCCCAGCAATGCCTCCTGCTCCAGATCGCCACCCTGAAGTGCCACTGCTGGGATCCATCTGCTGCGCCTCTTCCTCCTACTACTACCGTGGCAGCGGCTGGAGTGGCTCTCCTTCCTTCCTTCCTTCCTTCCTTCCTTCCTTCCTTCCTTCCTTCCTTCCTTCCTTCCTTCCTTCCTTCCTTGGGTCGGGAAGGAGGCAGCAGCCCAGGCAAACCCAGGCCCCACATCACCTTCTAGGTGGCCACTCAGGATGAGGAGCAGCAGTTGCGGCAAGGGCGGCAAGGCTGGCATCACTGCACATGGATCCAGCCATGCACCCTGGCCATCTCACCTTTGCTGCACCCCGGAGGGAAATCTGCCTCCTCTCTTGGCCTGACCTGGCCTGGCCAGGTGCACTGCAAGTGAGGGAGGGAGGGAGGGAGCAAGGGCTGGGAAGGAGGGAGGGGAGGCAGGAAGGCCTGCCCAAAGCCACCCGCAGCCTGAGGTGCTCTGTTGGCTCACCAGCCCGCCCATCACCAACTGGGGACAAATGCAGCCCCACCAGCCTCCCAGGAACCAGACCCGGGCCACCGTTGGCCTTCCTTTCCCTTCTTTCTCCGCCACTTCCTCTTCACAGGTCTCTAACCCGATGGTGGTGGCGGTGGTCTCAGCCTCTGTGATGGCTGGGCTCCCTCCTCTACTCCCTCACTCCATGGAGCAAGGCAACAGTTTGGAGGGGGCTGGGTGGGTGGGAAGTAGCTCTGTTTCCTCCTCGGTTGCTCACAGTCCATCCCTCCATCGGTCCACTGCCATGGCTGCTCCAGCTTGGAAGGCTGGCTGGCGCTGTCTCCGCCTGCACCCTTCCTTCCTCACAACCACAATAACACAGACGGCAGCCACACAATGAAGGCAGGCGGGCAGGGTGGAGGAGGAGCAGGGGTGGGGCCTCAGGGCCATAGAAAGAGTGGGAGATCTTGCCGCAGCCCTCCCATTTTAAATTGCCCCACTCAACTGCAGCCGGTACCCCAACCATCTGAGCGGCAGATGGGGGGGAGCGGGGGAGCTTGGCGTGGCCCTTCCACTTTGAACTGCCCCATTACCCATCATCCCGATCATCTGGGTGGTTGGGGGTGAGAGTGGGGGAAGTGGCATAGCCTTTGAACTGCCTCAGCAACAGAAGCAGCTGTGGAGGCTGGCTTGCTTGTGAAGCAGGGGGTAGGTGGGGGGTCTGCAATTGGTCCCGGGGGCTGGTTTCAGGACACTGGGGGAGCGCATCCGGCCCTTGGGCCTTAGTTGGAGGACCCGTTCTAGAAGGTTCCGAGGAGTTACTGTGTGTGCACTCATTAACTCATTGTGTACAATCACAGAAGACCACAAAGAAGAACTGAGGTTCAGCTGCCAGCCAGAGTCCCACATGTCAATGATTATAGCTATTATAAATCTCTGACATTTATTTAAAAGGGCCATATTATTTACATATTTATTTGCTCCAATGCCTGGCTATGTTGCCATGGCCACAAGGGTGCATTTCCAGCATTTTCTTGTTCCAGCACTTAATGGCCAGTCACGTCCAATAAGGAAAGGGCACTTTCGCTCTCAACATTCCATTAGGTTTACAATTAAACAACAAAAAGTCCAGCCGCTTACATACTGCCAGTCACAATATCACATGTGGCTTTTAATCAAGGAGGCACTCTTAACATTAATTTCCAGATTCTACAATTCCTGATGTCTCTGCAACTAGGGTTAACTACTAGACCAATCCTAAAATACGCCCTACAGGGGGGAAATGTTGACCCAAATATAAGCAAGTACTCCTGAAAGGAAACCTTCAGAGCTCCTGCACCAACAGTTCTTGTCATGCTCACCTTCAAATATTATGATTAATGCTCTGCAGGAGGCTGGGTTTGCGAGTCAGTGATTAGAACTGTAGAGTCTAAACTCATGAATATCACCAGAGATTAGAACTGTGGCACTCTTAGTAACCAGGTGGTCCCATCAACAACCTGTGCATCAAACCCTGTACAGCACCAGATGCCCAAGAATAAGAAAATGGAAGGGCAACCCTTTCTTCCATCCACTCCTCCCTAATGGAGCAAGGAAGCCCCCATCCAAGCTTCCACGTCTGTTCAAGCCTTTACATCTCTACTCTCTCATTTATTTCACTGCTGTGTTGGTTGGATGACAAGTCCCAGGAATCTGTGACCACTGCCAAGCTGGGTATGTCTTATTGATTGATTGACTGATTTGTTGGCTTGATTTCATTTGATTTGTATAGTGCGTCAGCTGACCAAAAGGTCACTCTGGGCAGTTAGGAGGAGCTACAGAGCTGAATAATCACATGTAGCTCTTAGCTTTGTGCACACACTGACTAGGCCTCCTAAACCCTCTTGTCCAACAACATCTGGGGAAGCAAAGTCAGGAGCTATTGTGCTAGGTTAGACCATGTTGTTATTCTATCCACGCTATATGCTCAGAGTTCAGTTTAGCAACTATTCCTACATTCTTTCCAAATATTAGAAATATTTTGTTACCTTGTTATCTGGATTTTGCGTTCTTTTTCCTTCTATGACTTCAGAAAATCTTAATCAGCTCTTTCCTAATTTTAAAAAAATCAGACTTTGAAATCTGCTTGCTGCCAACTGCAAGTCAAAAGATGCAATTTGGACTCAAGTACATTCTGTTCTTGCAGTACAATGTAGTCAGTCATCTACTGAAAACAACAGCTCACATATTCCACTGCTGAGTTCAAAGGGACTCATTCTAGCCTTTTTTAGGGCAGGCAGATTATGTCCCTTCCTTCCCCTTCAAGAATCAAATAAAGTTTTAAAGTCACCACCCTTTCAAAAGCAAACCTTTATGCACACAACACAAAGCAGCTCCACATCCTGTTATTACTATTCCAAAGAATGAATTATTTTAAGCCTTTTTTCATTCCTGATAAACATACTCCCAAGATTTAGCAAAGATAGTGTTAGAAGTGAAGAGTTCAACGCAAGCAGAGTCAGTGGGAAGTTGCCTGCCTACATATGAGAGGCAATCACATTCTACACAGCTAAAGATTCATGCTGTGCAAACACTTTCGAACATGCAAGTAGACACATAAATTTTTTGCAAGGTATGCCTCTAGTTTATCCCTCCAGAAATGCAGAAGAGCACTCCAGCTCTTGAAACCCCTGCATTGTACGCCTGCTGTCAGAACTCTGCCCAAAATATGGCTAGCTTCTAATTTAATTATGTTTAAATCTGTGCAGTTAAATTTGATCTTGTGTTCAAATTGCTTCTTTAAAAATAAATTAAAACATAGTCTACTGGAAAGAGAACCCACCTTCTGTTTAAGATGACCACCCTACCCTACTGCATTCATTAGGATATCCTTAACATTATGCAAAGCAGGAGAAAACAAATCCAAATCTTCTCCTTTTTTTTACCCTCATAGATTTCATTTCTCTCCATGCCTGGCTTCAGAGTCACTGATTGCTGCTTCCAATGGGAAAGTGTCCATCTCTTCTTGCAGAAGTGTATTTCCACTGGAGTAGAGAAAATCCTTTCCTGTATAGAAAACTAGCATGTTGCAGTGAAGGGGAAGAAAAGCTTGACAAGAACCATTTTCCTCCCAGAAATAGCTCCCCAAATGTAGTGAACATGTTATGTAATTCAGAAGCATTTAAAGCAGTGGTTCTCAACCTGTGGGTCCCCAGATGTTCCTGGGCTGCAACTCCCAGAAACCCCATCCAGCACAGCGAGTGGTGGAGGCTTCTGGGCATTGCAGTCCAGGAACATCTGGGGACCCACAGGTTGAGAAACACTGATTTAAAGCATAGGGGAAAGGCTGCAGGTCTGGAATAGAGAATGAGATGTATAAGAAAAGGGTCCCAGAGTCTCCCTGACATCTTCAGATAATGCCAACAATGCCTTCCAGCTCTTTTTTTTTTAAAACCAGGTACCATTCCAAGAATATAAACTACTGATTTAGAAGTATCCAAGGTCTGACTTGCTAAGCGTGGAACAGGACCAGTCCAAGAAAAGTTAAGACATCATTGTATTGTGAACATGAACTAGCATTTACCTATGGATCCACAAAGATTATCCTTCCCTTTCTACTCTACAGCAGAACAATAAGGGTCACAACAAACCATCACAAGGAAATCACCGAGTAACCAGCAAAAAGCTCCAGGGAAGTCATAAATTTCCAGGTAGAAGCAAGGTTTCTGCATATATTAGATACTCCTTGTACCAACAGCTGTCTACTGACAATATTACTTCCAAATCTATTGCCAAATTTTGTTTAATTTTTGCAAGGCAGTAATAAATAATGGGGGGGGGAGAGGAAGGGCTGTGTGAAATATTGCAAAGGTTAACTGACATGGATTTTTTTTAAAAAAATGATAATCTGTTCCTGCTCCAATATGCCGACAAGCATTTGTAGTCATTACTATCATCATTAATGATCCCATAAACGATTCCCTTGCTCAGTTCCCATCTGCTTCCTATGAGACCTCCTGTTTGCTCTTCCACAAATATCTAGATCTGCCGGATGAAATGAACAGAGATTTAATAGTGCCACCCCTTCCCAAAAGAAAGCTTGTGTGTGCTGGTAAGAAAAATGCAAGCTATGCCTATCTACTCAGAAGACAGAGAGCCTTTTCACACGACCCCTAAACTCCGCGGCAAACGGCTCCCAGCTCCGGAGCTTAAAATTGTTTCCCCACCAGCTCCAGAGTTTACAGAAAATTAAGTGTGACCACGCCCACCTAAGGGCGTCCCAGCGCACTTTTCAGGTACCTGCTCTCCGGGGGTGAAAAATCCCTGATGCGGATCTAACGTAGAGAGTGCCGGGCTCTCCTGGCTTCTGTTTATTGTTGCTTTGCCCCCCGCCCCTTTAAAAGATCTGAATGCTGCCGGGAATGGAGGTAAGCTGGCATTCTTTTCTTTCTTTTTTTCTCCCTCCCCTCATGCAGCCAGCAGCCAGGAGTGCGGAGGGGGTGGGAACACAGGAACAGCGACAAACCCCCAAGATCTCTGGTCCGAATTTAAGTGGCCAGCGGATCTTAGGGGTCGTGTGAAAAGGCTCAGAGTGCTTGACTGGAATTAAGCTTCCTTCTCACAGAAGTACTGGGAACTCCCAACTTCAGAGCAGCCAAGAGGAGCAGGGACAGCACAATCTCACCTTCGTCATTTCTACCATCACCGCAACCGCCACTTTAAAGGTGAGAAGATGATTGTGGGTTAGGGCAAGCTGCTAAAAGTCCCACTGGCCAGCCCTTTTTACTCTGTGAGGAAAAAAGACAAGCGAGGACTTCCTCGCGGGTGCTGCTATTTGGAGGTGTGGAAAACCCAAACAGCCCTTTTCAAAGCTACTCTCTACTGTGCCACGCTAACTACAGTACACCCCTACCTATCGCAGGGGTTAGGGACCCGACCTGACCTGCAATAATTGAAAATCCACAATATGCGGATGTTGGGTCAGGTCGGGACTGGGCGGGCTCTCTGGGGGCTCTTGTACTTACCCCAGGCTTGGCGCTGCCCCAAACGGGCCTGCAAGGGGCTTTCCAGTCCCCCAGAGCCCCCCAAAGTGCTTTCTAGTGATCTGGAGGTCACTTCTGGTTTACTGGAAGTCACTTCCGGTTTGCAGGGAAGCACTTTTGGGGCCTTCGACGGGCCTGGGAAGGCCTTTCCTCCTTAACCCAGGGAGCCTTTTTTTCATATACTGCAGACCAGTGATACACGACTGCAGTATATGAACCGTGAAAGGGTGGGGGATGACTGTAAAAGCAGAGGGAAAGTTGGAGGTGCCATGCCCAGAAAAAAACAAGTGATCAGACCAGAAAGTATAACATTTTGGATTGGCCCTCAAGTTACATCAAAAGTGGTGCAGAGTACTAGTCTTTCATTAGTTTTTTTTTTCTCTCCTGGCAGCACCAGGATAAAAATTATTCCAGTGTGCACTATTTGTACAGCTAGGGAATGCAAAATGTGAATCGCACATGTATAGAAGGCCACAGCAAAATACCCCCTCTCTGCTTGGCAGCAAGAAAGGGAATTTCAGTTAACAAACAATCCATGCAGTTAAAGAGAAACAGCAGGCAGATCCTGAAGGGGCCTGTTCCATTTCTATGTATGCATTGAGTGGGGGAAAATAGCTATTAGCAGGTACAATCAAATATTGTGCCTGACTTTCAACCCACTCTAATCAGCACTGAATACTCGAACTCCTGGTTCTTTTCATCACCTCCTTAAGAAAATGATTTAAAAGCTTAAGATTCATCTTCAAAACTACTTTTAGAGTTCATGAAGCAAATTTAAACCAAATCTCTGCTTTTCAAAATAAACATATAAAACAAAACAAAAAAGAATCCCACTTGCTTTCTCAGAACGTCAGTTAAAAGAAAAACTAAAACAGCATCAGACAACAAGAGTGTCGCTAGCATCACTTCAGGATCTGAAAAGTAAGGTAAGAGCTTTTCATTTCATTTACTCCACACTATGGTTAAATTAAAACTGCATTGGCAGGTTGTACAAGTATAGGCTCATTTTAAAAAAATATGTACACACCTCCAAACAATTTCACAAACATGGCATCAAAAATTAATGGTTAACTGTGCCACAGCTGGAACTGTTTACCAGCTGCAACTATTTTACTTGGGTGGGAGAAGGAATATTTCAACTCCAGTTCTTTCTATAAAATGAAGAAATCTGCAATACTTCAGCTGCAGTGAAATTTTTATTCCGCCCTCCTGAGTAATAAAAGCATCAGCCTATAGCTTTTTATAGCACATTTAGCTGCAAGCCACAAATGCAATAAGAAATTTAACTGCAAGGGCTGGAGTATTCTTCATTCCACAGAAGGAGATAAAAACAAGTAATTGTGATTTGTCTCTTGCGTGGCATCTTTTCATTTACGCATCAGATTATTCACAAGGCTTCCTGAAACAGGTGCACTGTAGCAAGTAGACAGAAAAACAAAGGGGAAAGGATTCCCAGTGGTCTATCCTCCACAGCAGAGGGCTCTCTCAATAAGATAATTTTGGTAAGATGAATCTTTTGCATTACAGAACAATTGTGGCTCCTTGAAAGCCACTGAATAGCTAAAAAGCCAGGCAGTCTTTTTATGTAGATTTTTAAAAAATGTTAGAGAAAACCCACAGCTACCTATAACTGAAGCTGGAAATTTTTAGAAGGAAAGAAGTTCAGTGGTTGTATATCAAGATGTTGCTTGTTGGTCAAGGCAAAATTTAGAAAAAATGTTTGCTTGTCTTGCAAAACACTCTTAAACCAAGTTACTTTTAAACCAAGGTATTACCAAGAGAGTCTGTTGTTACCAAGAGAAATCTGTTGTTAGAATAGGAGTTACATATTCATATAAAACACTGCTAACAACTTCCCTTCTGAAATTCTAGCAGACATAGCTGGACAATGTATCATTGCTATGGATCTATACAGAAAAGTTGCAGATCTCAAAATTAAAAATACAGTAGGACCCCTATATCCACTGATTCATTATCCACTGATTCAGTTATCCACAGTTGGCAGAGGAAAAAATTAAATAAATAATTCAGCGGCTGCAAAGCAAGCTACTATCACAAACAGCAGCTGTAAAGCAAGCTATTCCCATAACATAGCAGCCGTAAAGCAAGCTGCTGTCACAAACAGCAGCAGTAAAGCAAGCTACTGTTGCAAAACAGCAGCCATAAAGCAAGCTACTGTCACAAAACAGCAGTTTTGGGGATTTTTGGTGTTCTCTATTATCCACAGGAAGGCCTGGAACCAACCCCAGTGGATACCAGGGTCCTACTGTATGGCCTGACTGAATATCCATGTTTGTTGAATTTCAGTGGCCCTGGCAGAACATTCTAGATATCTGTAAGCAAGAATTTCCCCACCATTTTGCTATCTCTTTATGCCTGTTCTGTTTAGTGGGTTGCAGCAGCTGGCTGCAGAATGAGAGCCTATGGGTCTGAATCCTTTTTCTTTTTAATTCACCCCCACCCACCACCCACACTCAGAGGGATCATTAATGGGGGGGACTGGTTGGGGTTCCATAGGTAAAAAAGGAGAGCATTATATGGCATGTTTACACTATTTCCATTATTTTGATATATGGAAATATTTAGGGTTTGAATCCTAACCGGAGGATTAGGATCTTCACTTATCCCCCGTCCAAAAATATTAAAAGAAAAATCCTAGAAATAGATTTCTAAAGATGATGTTATGAGAATTGGCCACTAGAGGGCGCCAGATATTAAAATAGTATTCACTATAATCTGCATTTCCCAGCATCCACGGGAAGTGGGGGAGTGGCTTGGAACCAATATCCTGTTGATATTTGTGTAGGGGGTCCTCCTGTAACTCAATATCATATCTCTTCATTAGGTGAGGGAGATGAGAACCTTCAAAAAGTTGACTTTGAAGGAAAACAAGTGGATTCCCAAAACAATCACTAATCTTTCACCTTCAGATGAGGCTCTGCCCCTCCCCATAAATGGCAAAAACAACAGCAAAAATAGGGGGGGGCTCTCATTCATGGTTCATGTTATCAGTAATTGTAGGACAATGCTCTCCCATGCCTTTGGAAACTCCCAGTGGTCAATGGCACATTACGCCATGCTACAGAAACCCTGCAATCTACTGGTCCTCACACTAGCCAATAAATAAATAAATAAATTACTTTGAGATAAAGCAATCCATGCAGAAAGGGTACCAGTAACTGAATTTGGTATTTATATTAAATCAAGGACAATAATAAGTAACGATTTTCATAGCAACATAGGTCTGAAATGAGCAAGGATCACCACAGTTCAATCTTCCAAAAAAATAAATCAATTTAGGGAATGAAAAAAAAAACCCCAGAGTGTATTACAAACAGCATTGCTGAAGGAAATTAGTTAGGCTGCACATGCATGAACACACACACATAGGAAAAAGTCAGAAGCAGAAGGTAATTCTCAGTACTTTACTGTGTTTCCACTCCCCCCCGCCTTTTAATCTCAAGTGGTCTTGGAGATGTGTGACATACATGGAGCATTAAGAGTTCAGTCTTGCTTTCTTAGACAGACACACACACACACACACACACACACACACACACACACACACACACACACACACACACACACACACACACACACGAGGGACAGCGATTTTCTTCAATGACAAAAGGGAGAAGGGTTATGAAAAAGACCACTGGCATAAGAATAGAAGGCATCTTGGAAAGGAACTATAAATATACAGCCTCCATCCTCCAGAATCTTATTGAAGGGCAGTCATCAGCCCGAGCGTAGTAGAGAGATAATCATTTTATCCTTTGCTGACCCACAAGGCAGAGGTCGAGCAGCACAGCATCCTTAAGATGCCAGACAACATGAAGACTCAAGGAGGGGGGTGGAGGAAAGAGAGCATCCTGGCTCACTCCCCACCCCACCCCCAAGATCGTGTGGGCGGGAGCCAGATGCCTTATCCTAGTTTCAATCAAGCATTGCTTCAGGCTGCCTTGCAGTCTGGCCATTTTTTTTGTCCCGAAAGGGAAATGGTTCATATCCTGTACGGCACCACAGCCCTCTGAATAAACGGCGACAGTGTCCAAACTCCAGACTAGAACTACCAGGGTCCTCATGGGGCTGTGACTGACTCTCCCACCCCCCGACACTGACAACAGGAAGCTCATTCTCCACAACCTTGAAAAAGAATGGTGGGCTCCTTTCCATTGCATCACCCCCTCTCCACAGTTCATCACAGTCCAGCCGAAGACTCGCTGGTAGGGACATTGCCTACATAAGGGTCTTCTTTGTTTCAAACTTGAAGATTATTAGCCATCCCTTTGTTAAAGAACAGCTACTGCCAAGTCTAACAGAAATTCAAACCATAAGTTGTCAGTGCAGATCCATCTTTTTTTCACAAGACACAAAGCCATCTACAACACATACACTGTCCCCAAATGTCCAAGGTAAGGATTTTTAAGGCATGTGTAAATCCTGGAATAAGAAAGCACTTCATTTTTCCTTAGCACGCGTGCTCAATATGTTACCAAATCCAGACCATCAGTCGTGAATTAAGTCTCACTGCTCAGCCTCATGGAACAAACAGCCTTGTGTTGCAGTGGTTAAACTGCTGCCCTTCAGCTATAACTGTGCTCAAGATCTGGGGTTCATTTCCAAGTAGCAGGCTCAAGGTTCGCTTAGTTTTCCATCCTTCTGAAGTCAGTAAACAAAGAGTACTAAGCTTGCTGGGGGTGGGAGGGGAGTAATATGTAGCCTGCATCATTTCTTGTAAACAGCCCAGAGAGTGCTTTAAGTGCTGTGGGGAGGTAGATAAATAGCACAATTTGGTTTGCTTGACATCTGCTTGACAGTCACAGGCAGACAGCAAAACACACACAAACAAGGAGGCACCCGAGATCTGTGTACACATCCGCTTTTGTAAAAATCCCATGTATCTGTTATGCTACAACAAATAGGTGGGTTTGGTATTATCACAACAAAACCCACATATTCTACAAACTCAGAAAACATGTCACTCATAACAAAAAACCAAAATAGATCTGAAAATAAAACTGAAAAGTGTTAACTTAGTGTTAGACCCAAAGTGTTCTACTCCCTTCCTCTTTTCTGGTTCTTTAACTAGCTATCAATTCACATTAGGATATACTGCATAGCTAAATTTTATAATTTAACTATGGTTTATCAACATGGCTCTAAAAAGAACCGAGTTCTTCAGTGACCATGGCATAGAAAAGTGTTAGCATCATACATGCAATGTTAATTGTGGCCATCTGAAAAACAGGATGCTCTTTGTTCAGCAAAGGCCACCAGCCTTTCAGTTTTAACAATTATATGGGTTACCAACAACCCTCTTTACTGTTTAAAAAATAAACCATGCTAGATTTACAAGATATCAGGACAGTACTTTTTTGTAGGTATAAATGCAGCCACTTTTTAAAAAGGCAAGTCATCATAGTTTTCAATAACCAAAAACAGCTTCATCAAATTATATGCAGAAATGAATATGCCACATTGACCTAAAGTTTCAACATGGAAGGGAGCTCACTGCTTTCTTGTGAACGTGTAAAGTTTGGATAATATTAGATCATCTAATCCTGGGCTTTTTAAGCCACCTACCAGCCCTTGCTGCATTTGCACCTGCCAGCCAAGACCCACACCTCACCTGTGAGAGAGTCACCGAAGCAGTTGGCCTCCTGCTGCTGTGGGGAAGAGGAGCTGGGCTCAGGACGCTCATCCTGGGCTTTTTAAGCCACCTACCAGCCCTTGCTGCATCTGCACCTGCCAGCCAAGACCCACACCTCACCTGTGAGAGAGTCACCGGAGCAGTTGGCCTCCTGCTGCTGTGGGGAAGAGGAGCTGGGCTCAGGACGCTCATCGAAGATGGCGGGCGGCAGCAGCAGCTGTTCACGCCAGCTGTTCTTTGCACTTCCGATTATGCTGCCTTGCGATTTTATTTTCGCTTAATTCTTTTTGGACGACCAGGGCTATGGAGAGGAATTTAGAGGGGCTCGCCTAAGACCACCTTGGGAGTTCTTAGATCTCTAAGAACGTCCCTCCCCCCCAGCCCTCGGTGCCTACCAGTGGAGCCGGAGCCTACCAGCGGAGCCGTCCCGGCTCTTTCGGTGGGGATGCTCGCCCGAGCCCCTGGTTGCTGCTGCTGCCACTTGCGGTTCGCCGCTCGACTCGCTCGGCTCGCCGCCGTCACCCTCGCTGTGGACTTGCTGGGGAGACCGCCGCTGCTGCCTCCTTCCACTTGCGGCCCGCCACCGTCCATCTTGGTTGGCTTGTCTGGGGACCGCGGTCCTTGCCGTCCGCCGTTACTGGCCTCCGTTGCGGCTCAGCCGGGGAAGCCGCCGCGGCCGCTTTCGCCGCGGCCGCCGCCACCATCTCCAGCCCGCCTTCTTCCACCATGGCGGGCTGGCTTCGGGGAGGCTATTGCCGCTTCCGGCTCGCCGCCTGCTGTGTTCGCCTCGGGCCAGCTGGGGAGACTGCTGCTGCTGCCCCTACGACCTGCGCCCCGCCGTTTTCCATCTTGGCGGACCGGCTCTGGGGAGCCGCCTCTGCTTCCGGCTCGCCGCCTGTTGTTTGTGCTGCGGGCCAACAGGAGACTGCCGCCGCCGCCTCCTTCCACTCGCGGTCCGCCACCTTCCATCTTCCGGACCGGTTCCGGGGGGCTGCTCGCGGCGATGTCCTGCCGCCCCTGCTTTCCTCCTCCTGCGGTCCGCCCTCCTCATCGTGGCGGGCCGCCTCGGGGGCCGCCACCTGTATGCGCCTTGTTGCCAGCCTCCACCGCGGCGGGCTGGGCGAGGAGGTTGGGGAGGTCACCGTTGTTGCCACGCTTCCTGTGGGGAACTCGCGCCACCTGGCACTGTGCATTGGACCTCTTCGTCTCCCCAGCCTATATCCTAGGGAGCTAGAGGGGTTCCCGGGCGGCTAGTCGGCCGTCGGTGTTGCTGGCGCCATGGCATCCATCCGGCGCCTGACCCACTAACATCTGGGTCCCCCAGCTCGCAGCTTCTTGCGGGCTCTGACATTGGGTTTGGACTGCTCGGGTGGCAGGTCGGCCACCATCGTTTGCTGCCGACTTGGATCTGGGGGGGGATTTGGGGGGTGGGGGAGGGCGTTTGCGGGGACTTTGAGGGCTTAAATGGAACTTTCCTTGGGGCCGTTGGAGCCCAGAACTAGTAGCTTAGTTGGGGGTGGCCGGCATGTTGTTCCACCTCACCCGCCCGCCCCCACTTGTGTCTGGTAGATTAGCTGGGGAAGCCGGCATGCTGACTCCATCTGGCTCGCTGATTTCATCTTGCCTGCCCCCACTTGTGACCTTGCCGCTAATCAACTCCTCCGACCTTGGTCTCTCCTTCCCCACTCCCAGGTGTACCTGATTTGATCTCTATTGGCAGTCAGCCTGTTCCATCTATTTACCATCTCCCTCCTGCCTTGGTTTTCCTGTTATTTTTCCTGTTATTTTTCTATATTGCTTTGTATTGTATTTTATTGTATTGTATTTTATTTTGCTATATTGCTTTGTATTGCATTTTATTTGTATTGTATTATTATTATTTGCTGTTTGTATTTTTTGATCTTTTACTTATTTTATTCATTTTAGGGGAGGGAGAGGCTGATCTGCCACTGTGCTTATTTGGCCCTGTTGCTGAACCCCCTTTTTTTTTTTTCTCCTTCTTAGCTTGTTTGACCATCTATTCCGCCATGCTTGCAGGGACTCATATACCGACGGTGTCGGGCCGTGGGCGGTACGCTCGTAGCTGTTGGGTTCGTCAGACTAGAAGAACTAGGGTCAGGCAACTTGTGCCTGTCCCCCGTTCTGACCCCTCAGCTATCTGCCACGTGTCTGGGAGTCCTCCCACCAGCGCCCCCAATCTTGCCTGTCTCCTATTGAACGCCAGGTCGGTGCATAACAAAATCCCCATTATTCATGACACCATCGCGGATGCCCACACCGACCTGGCGTTCATTACCGAGACCTGGGTGGGCACAGAGGGGGGGGCTTCCCTCGCCCTGCTGTGCCCGCCCGGGTACTTGGTAGAGGGAGTGGGAAGATTGGGGGGTCAAAAGGGAGGAGGGGCCGCAATCGTGTACAGGGACTCTTTTCATGTTAGCAGGGCCTCGACATTGGTCAGCCAGGGGCTTGAGGTACTTCACCTGTTGGTGGGTCAGCGGGACAGACTTGGCATTGTGCTGGGCTACCGAGCTCCCCGCAACCCAGCACAATCCCTTCCAGAGCTCACGGAGTTTATCGCCGCTGCTCTGTTGAGGTCCCCGCGCCTTCTGGTGGTGGGCGACTTCAACGTGCATGCGGGCGGTGGACTTTCCGGTGCTGCCCTGGAATTCATGGAATCCATGGCTTCCATGGGTCTGTCCCAGCATGTTTTATGCCCCACCCACAGGTCCGGTCACACCCTGGATCTGGTTTTTACCTCCACGTCGGGGCTTCGTGTCTGGAGGTGGGGAACATTGTTTCCCTGCCTGTGTCATGGACAGACCATCACCTGCTCTCTTTTTCCCTGCCGATTCCGGCCCCTCCCCGTGGGGACCATCGGGCCCTTGTTTTGGCCCGCCCCCGGAGGCTCATGGACCCCCAGCGGTTCGGTGAGTTCTTCGGGGGGTTACCTGGTGGCATGACTGGCGCTTCGGCCGAGGATGTGGCTAACCTTTGGTACGAAACAGCTGCCCACACCATAGACCGGATCGCCCCTAAGCGCCTCCTCCGATGCCGAGCCCGGCCTTCCCCCTGGTATACCAGGGAGCTTAGGGCGATGAAGCAAGAGAGGAGGAGGCTAGAGCGCAGCTGGAGGAAAACCCGCACGGCATTGAGCAAGGCTGCCGTTGATGCCCAGTCTAGTCGCTATACCATCGCGATAAGGGAGGCCAGAACATCCTTTACCTCCCTGAGAATTGCTGAGGCCTCGAACCGCCAGGCGGAGGTTTTCCGGGTGGTTCGGGACCTCAGCAATCCTAGTCTGGCTAGGCCTCCTCCTACTGATTTCAGTAGTGAGCAGTTTGCAGCCTTTTTTCGAACTAAAATAGAGGCCATCCGTGCTGGCTTTGACTCCGGTTGCAGTGGCCCTGCCCCGCCATCCCCAGTTGCTGGTCCGCCTTCGCCGCCTCGGTTGGATAAGCTTGGGCCTGTTTCTGCTGTCGAGGTCTCCAAGGCTATGGTGCATTGCCGGCCTGCCTCCACTCCTTTCGACCCTTGCCCCGCCTGGCTAATTAGAGCTGCCAGAGGGACTATGGCCGAATGGGCTTCTGTCATCGCCACCGCCTCCTTCAGCGAGGGGTTTTTCCTCTCGCCTGAAGGAGACGGTGGTAAAGCCCATTCTTAAAAAACCGGGCCTGGCGGTGGACGATCTTTCAAACTATCGCCCAATCGCCAACGGCCCGTTCATGGGCAAGGTGATCGAGAGGGTGGCGGCGGTCCGGCTGCAGTCATACCTGGAGGATCGGCAGTGCCTCGATCCTTGCCAGTCCGGGTTCAGGCCCCGCCGGGGTACCGAAACAGCTTTGGTCGCCCTGCAAGATGACCTTCTCCGGGCGGCCGGCAGGGGGTGCTCTACCCTGTTGGTTCTCCTGGATCTGTCAGCGGCCTTTGATACCGTCGACCATAGTATCCTGTTGGACCGGCTCTCTGAGGTCGGAATTGGAGGCACTGCTCGCAGTTGGCTCCGTTCCTTCCTGGAGGGTCGGCCACAGTACGTACAGCATGGGGGGGAGTTATCGGCCCCTTGGATCCTCCCTTGTGGGGTCCCCCAGGGGTCATCTCTTTCCCCCATGTTGTTTAACATCTACGTAAGGCCGCTGGCGGGGGTCATCAGGAGTTTTGGAGTCTGCTGTCATCAGTACGCTGATGACACGCAGCTCTATCTCTCCTTTACCACCTCTGCTGTGGAAGCTGTGGAGGTCCTCGACGGGTGCCTGGAGGCCGTACTGGCTTGGACCGGGGCGAACAGGCTTAAGCTCAACCCCGAGAAGACGGAGGTTATGTTCTTCGGGGGCTCGTCGTCGGGGTACGGTGGCCCCCTCCCTTGCCTGGGGGGAGTTTCCCTCCAGCCTGCGGAGAGGGTGCGGAATCTGGGTGTGCTCCTGGACCCGGCGCTTACCATGGAGGCCCAGGTGGCGTCGGTGACCAGGTCCGCCTATTACCATCTCCGTCGGATCGCCCAGATCCGCCCGTACCTCGACGCGAGCTCCTTGAGAACAGTGGTCCAAGCTCTGGTGATCTCGAGGCTGGACTACTGTAACGCCCTCTACATGGGGTTGCCCTTGAATCTCCTCCGGCGGCTGCAGCGGGTACAGAACGCAGCGGCCAGGCTGGTGGTTGGTGTGCGTCGTTATGACCACATCACCCCAGCCCTGGTCCGCCTGCACTGGTTGCCCGTTGCGGCCCGGATTAGATTCAAGGTCCTGGTTTTAGTTTATAAAACCCTCCATGGCTTGGGACCAGACTACCTGGCAGAGCGGATCGCTCAGCGATCAACCTCGGCCCGTCCCGTTCGGCAGGCGCGAGCGCACTTGCTCCGGGTCGCCACCCCTCGGGAAGCCCGGAGGACGCAGACCCGGACCCGGGCTTTCTCTGTGGCGGCCCCCAGCCTCTGGAATTCCATCCCCAGTGAAGTGCGCTCTGCAGAGTCCCTGCTGGCCTTCCGAAAGGCTTTGAAAACCTATCTTTTTCGGGAGGCCTTTGGCGATGTTTAATTTACTTAATTTTTTTCCCCTTTTGCCCGCCATCGTAATCAGTTTTCCTCATTAGAGAAGTGCTGCTTAGGTTTTAATTCTGTACAGCGTGATTTATCTGTCTTGTCCTGTCTTATTTTTAGTATTTTTTTTGTAACTTTGTCTGGCTATTGTAGCCTCGTGTAAGCCGCTTAGGGTACTTGTAGATAAGCGGGATATAAATCCAATAAATAAATAAATAAATAAATAAATAAATCTGGTCTCATTTCAAAGAAATAAAAACAAGGTAAATTACCGTATTTATCGGCATATAACACACACAGGCGTATAACACGCACCTTCATTTTAAGAGGGAAATTTTAGGAAAAAAATTTAAATTTCAAATAAAGAACTTTGAAGCAAAATAAGGGTAGCTCAGAACTTTTTTTATTAATAATATCCTTTCCTTCCTTCCTTTCTTCCCTTCTTCTTTCCTTCCCTCCTCCTCTCCCTTCTTTCTTTCTTTCTTTCCTCCCCCCTCCTCCCTCTCTCCTCCTCTTTCTCTCTCTCTTTCTTTCTCTCCTTCCATCCCCCCTCCCATTTTGAAGAGTCAGAAAGGGGGCGAGGGAGATGAAACGGGCTCACGTCCTGAGGGGAGTGGACAGCGGCGCCTCAGCTTCCAACCCAGGCGGCGATGGTGGGGGGTGGCGGCGGCGGCGGCGGAAGCAATGGCGGGGGTGATTGCCGGGGTGATTGCCGCCGCGCGCGGCGCGGCGGCGATGGCGGGCGGGGTGATTGCCGGGGTCGGCGGCGGCGGAAGGAAGCGATGGCGGGGCGGGGGTGTTTGCCGGGGGTCGCAGCAGCGGCGATGGCGGGGCGGGGGTGATTGCGGGGGTCGCGGCGGTCGACGCGTTGGGCAGGCCAGGTATATACGGTACTTGTTAATACTGTAAAAACATGGCTTCTTAACATTATATCGGCGTATAACACGCATACATCATTTGCCCCATATTTTCAGGGGGAAGTGCGTGTTATACACTGATAAATACAGTAATCCTTATGACATGTTACAATTCTTAAGTGTCAATGAATAGGAGGCTGTTGTGTCAACCTGAACAAGTAGGCTGGGGAAAATGGATACTGTATTGTGAAAAATATATATTTAGCTGATAAGGTTAGGGCAAGCATGCCCTTTTGGATCACATGACAAATAAAGTCTTGCTGAATAGGGATTTAACTCTATTTACCTTAAATCAAATAAACCATTACCAAGTAGGCCTTCTCACGAAATCCAGGTTGGACCATCAATAACATTCTCTTGAACTGCAGGTGTAACAACATTTCACCATGTTTTTAAAACTTTCCTTTCCTTGCAAAATGTCTCCTGCTGAGTCTCAAAGTAAAATAAAAATCAGTGACATTCAATGTAAGCAATTTTGTTTGTTTGTTTGTTTATTAAAGCCAAACTAAATAGCCCTCCTGCACAAATCATCTGGAATGAGGAAGAAAAAGAGGGAAAAGAACAGAAGGTCATACTGATTGTTCACATTCATATTAGAGATGGGTGTTTCGTTTCTGAAAAAAAATGCCCATCTCTAATTCATATATAAAAGCACCAAGTTCATTCGGTGAATAAGTCCACATCACAGGCAAGGTGGAACAAGGCTTCAAGACACATCCTCTCACAAGAAGAACAGTGGAGAAGAGGCTTAAATGACAAAGGCATGCCTACTGATGTGATAAGCAACTTGTAAGAAACCAACAAGAAGCTAAAATGCATCAGAAGACCCAGAAAGTATTTAGCTAAAGCCATTGATCTGAGCCCAATATTACATACAACTGCGGTGAACTAAAACTTCAAAAGCCCCGAATGTGATGCTGGTGTCAAGATGGAGAAGTTGTTCACGAGTGTATATCTTAGAAGCCTATGTTCCGGCTTTCTGTTTCTAGTGTGTACAGATTTAAATATCTCTCTCTAAAAGGAAATGGGCAGCAGGGAGCTTAACAAGACAAAACAAGGAAATATAGTCTGCATTATTATGTTTTCCAATCTTAGGTATAAATACAAACACAAAATCAATAGAAGCCTCTTTTCCATCAAGAGAATAGAAGGGTCTTTAGACGAATGTTCAAGGAGCACAGCCAGGTTGGGAAAACAGTCAATATGCTAATAACTAAAATATTATTCTATTCTACGAAGACATCCAAACAAGTTCACCCATCACCAATATCAGTTCTGAGGGAATGCCAATATTTTGTGTCTAGTGAATCACCTCTCTACCTCACGTACAGTGGAACCTTGACTTACGTCATTAATCCGTTCCGGAGGTCTAGACTTAAGTCAAACATGACTTAAGTCAAACAAACTTTCCCCATAGAATGTAATGGGAAAGTGGATTAATCCGTTCCAGATGATGAAAAAGACCCCCGAAAACAGCAATTTAACCCAAATTTGACTGCCTCCCCCCCAAAAAACACACATACACACACACTTCCCTCGCCAAGTGGGCCGGGGGTGGTGAGGGGGGCTCCTCTCCGCAGCCCAGTTTCCCTTCTGAGGGGAAAGAGGAGCCTTCCCTGCCCGGACATGGCCCTTTTTGGGAAGAGGAACCGAGCAGGCTCCTGGCCTCGCCACTGGTGACCCCTGGAAGGCCAGCCGAGGCGGGTGGGGGTGGAGGGAGAAATCCCTGCTCGTGGAGCACAGCCAGGAAGGAACAGGACGGGGGCAGAGGAGGAGGTCTCCATCTCGAGAGCCGCAGGGATCACCAGGCATTAATGCTGCCGCTGCTGCCTCCTGCCAGGGAGTTTTCTCCCGTCGGACCTCGAGAGTGTGGGTGATTTGGTCGTGGCCCCTGAGCTGGTGGGCATGGCCTCATGATGTAAGAGGCTTCCCTTGCCCCCTTCGCCAGAGTGGTCAGCCAAGCCAGCGGCCCCAGCCAGGAAGGGCGGCCTCCCCTCCCCCAACCCCCAGGCGCACGGGTCCCAAGAGAAGGCAGGGCTCTTTCCCCCACCTTCGGCACCCCATCTGGCCAGGTAGGCCTCCCTGCCCTCACCCCACACCCTCCCGCATTTGAGTGGGGGGTTTCCTCGTCCCTCCCCCTTCATCCACGGGCTTGCAAGTGGTCATCCACTGCCCCTCCCACGCACACACACGCACACACACCTACCTGAGGCCAACCGGCAGGGGGGAAGGCGGCTGGATCCTGGCCCTTCTGCCCTGACCCCCCATTGCTCACCTGTTTCTCTGCCTGCCGCTCGCCAAGGAAGAGCTCCGGGTGCTCGGAGCTGGCCTCGCTAAAGCCGCCGCCGCCGGAGAAAGGAACAACGGCCTGGCCCTTCTTCCTTCCTCTGGCGGCAGCAGCGGCAGCTCCCGGCGAGGCCAGCCCCAAGCACCCGGAGCTGTTCCATGGGCTCGCCAAAGCCGCCACCACCGGATGAAGGAAGAAGAGCCCGCTCCAGCGGCGGCGGCTCCCGGCGAGGCCAGCCCCAAGCTCCCGGCCCTTCTTCCTCTCCTCCGCTTCCGTGGAACAGCAGAGAGGCAGCAGCAGTTTGGAGGCAGCAGCCGGGATGCTGGGTCCTAGCTGCTGCCCTATTCTGGGGCCTTGTGCTGGGGCTCCAAGACGTAACTCGGAGCCTGCGACGCAAGTCAAACAGACCCCTAGTGGACATAAGTCAAATATGATGCAAGTCAAGAGGGACGTAAGTCAAGGTTCCACTGTACCTCCTTTTGGTGTCACACCACAGCCAATTGTTCAGTCATGTCTGTTCCTCTGCATTCTGTAAAGATGGTGCATGTATCATATTTGTCTTGGTTTGTTACACAGCTATTTGTACAATGATCACAAACAACATACAGAAGGGAAAATGATGTCAACCCAACTCCCCTCAAGACATGTGCTTCAAGCCAAGTCTACAATAAAGAATGTTAAGGAAAAGGTAAGTGGAAGCAGCATTCAGGAAGAGAACATGTTATGTTCCACATAATGTTCCTTCAGGCTTTTGGAGGTGAACAGCTTAAGACAAGGACTTACCTCTCCTTCCCCCTGCTGAACTGCTGCAGCCTACCATATAACAACCATGAGCCGTTAAGAGAGATTATATTAGCTACCTCCTAACACCGAGTTATTCATCCATAAACCAAGTTTCTACAGCTAATACCTGTTGTGTACTGCAAGATTTTTATTTTTAGAGTTAAGAACCAAAGAATATCCCCTATTCTACATTGTCTTATTATGTTAACAACAACACCCCTTTCCCTGTTCAAAGCACACTACTTGCATTCACTGTTTTTTACAGAAATACTAGCAACTCCACATCTGCAGCTCAACACTGCTGCGTTTTGAACCAAAGTTAACTTCAATGCAAAACAGTCACTGCCAGCGGTTTCAAAACACTTAAATGACTGGAAAAAAGAAGCTTGCTTATTTGATTTATAACCCTCTTTCTTCTAAGAACTAGGATTCACAGTAGCCACAAGATTTTAAAAAAAGCTACCAAGAAAAGGACAAGAGCTAAATTTAGTTGCCAGTCTTAACTGGAATGGACTTATTGAATCTATGCGATTTACATACGCTTCCACTTAAGAAGTCACATGCATCCATTGGTTCTACTCAAGTGGCAACTAACAAAAATATTTAGCCCAATATGTTATAGTAAACAATCTTAAAATCAGATAAATCAAAATTATGGTATTCATTTTTCCCTTAGATATTTTCCTCTCCATGAAGCAATGATTCCCAACCTTGCATCCCCAGTTCTTCTTGGACTAAAACTCCAAGAAACCTTCACCACTCATTGCATTGACCAGGATTTCTGGGAGTTATAGTCCAAGAACACCTAGAAAAACAAAGTTGAGAAGCACTGTCCTAAAATTTGGGCAGCCGAGCTAGCTCCTTATAATATATATATTATAATCAATCATAATTCAACTTATCTGCACATGCTATATTAAACTCTATGGGATGATCCTTACAAAAATGCAAGACCTTTTCTATGGAGGCAAAAGATTGATTGTGGGATATACACATTAGACCAACTGATAGGTCCAGACTAGGATTTTTTTTTCTGATTTTCAACAGTGAAAGAGATGTATAAGCCACCCATTTGGAGAAACATGGAAATATCAACAACTGCAATGTCTCTTGGTATTCATATACAGCCCACCAGCCTCATATGAGTGCTTCATCATCCCATGCTGCTTTAGATGTATTAACTGCATCTTCAGAGAACTTGAAACCAACTTTATAAATGACCGTTAAAAAGTACATTTGGTCTTAATGAAACAGTACAAGGAACTGGACTACGCAGTGCAAATTAATCAATGGAAATCTGCCCTAGTTACAGTACATAGTATGGCAATACCTACTGTTTCTTTAGTTCCAAAGCAACATTTGGTGTGTAAAAAAATAATGTTTCAGACATATTGGATATCATTTTCTTTGTTCAGAAAGGAATTGGTCACTTCATGTTAAATGCTGTCAATGTGGCACAGAATATGTCTTTGAGGCTAACAATGTGCAGTGGTGGCACTGGGTCTTGGTTAGGGGATATTTCAGCAAGCTAATTTTACGCTAGGAATAATCCTTTATGTTTATGCATATGTATGTAACTTTCAAACTGTGTTCCTGAAGTCCGGAAGATCAGTACTGCTGGCTCTTCCAAGTTCTTAGTGCAGCCAAAATAACTTTTACTTCAAGGCTGGTAAGATAAATATACACCATCTCTCAGATAATGGTCTGAAGACTTAATACCTTATCTACATATAAACAGCTCTTCTACTGATGCCAGGTCCAAAGGTAATATTTTATTGATACATGGCCAGCTTACATTAACATATATGACTAGCCCAGGACTATATCATATTTTGTACATTGCTCTTTGTTTCTTTTCTACCTCCCTCCCTCCCTCCCTTTTTCCATTTTCCACTGTCTATGCCAGGCATGTCCAAACTTCGGCCCTCCTGATGTTTTGGACCACAACTCCCAGAATTCCAAGCCTAGACTACCAATGACAAAGGACTGTGGGAGTTGTGGTCCAAAACATCTGGAGGGCCAAAGTTTGGACATGCCTGGTCTATGCTAACTAAGGTTGTTGGGAAGGGCAGACCAAAAGGAATCCCTGTGCTAGGTACGTATTTTTCAGGCTCTACAGTCTTCAGTCACAGACCCTGGAGCTTTGGCTCCCTAAACTAAGAATGTTCAGTGTGGAATTATATTATGCCGTCTATTCAGAATTAGAATTCTGGAAACAGATCTACATCAATGAAGCTGTTTGGATGAGTAGCGAAACGTTTCGATCTCTCAAGAAAAAGAAGTCCAGTTGCCATGACTGCAACTTCCAGATAAACTCACCTGGATGAGTGAGAATCTTCACTGAAGATCTACATCAACGTTCTAGCAAGGCTAGGGACTTCCCTACTTCCCTGAGAAATTGGACCAAAAAGTGAACCATGCTATGTTACCAAGTCTAGTCTTAATTTTTATAAAATCTGAAAGATGTCCGCCTTCACTGAAAATAGTGGCAGCCGAAAACTGGAAAGGAATGGTTTTGTGGGGGCGGGGAACAGGTCTTTTCACAAAAAAATGAGCAGCACCTGAAGGGAAGATGACATTTTAAAAAAGACCACTGCAAGAATGCAATTTGGTTTGAACCCAGTCAGCAAGTGACAAATTTACGGTTATAACCAATGCTGTCCAAGAAATCCAATTTTGGGACCTAACATAGAAAGCCTCTAGGATACTCCGAGGCAAAGGCAATAAGTCAAAAGCAAGGGAGGCTTCTTGAAAAAGGGGTGTCAGGCTGTGTCTTACAGCAAGAGTCAGTTCCATTTATCATGGGCGGAAGCATGTAACATACTCACAGGCTGCTGGCTGCTGCTCCACTCTAAAACTCTTCAGCACGGCAGGTTAAAAAGAGGGGCCAGATAGGTGCGTTTTGGTGCTTCTTGAAGAACAAGAAACAGGACTCTGCTGCCTGCCTGCTAGAAATTACGATCCACTAACAAGCCCTATCAAAATTTGCAGATCCCTGGATCCAGCACAATCTCCAAGAAGTGAAATGTGAAAATAAACCTGCAGGTCAACTACTGCACTTGAGTGTATAAGAATTACCCGTCCCGATGCCCTTGTTTCAATTCCCTATTTTCTATTGCAAAACAAGGTCTCTTATTTTAAAAATCAAGTCTTGAAAAAGCTGTTGCTGCATTGCAACTCTCACAACTAATGGTGTGCAGATTTGGGTTTTTGGTCTACAAGTCCCAGAGTTCCCCAGGCAACAGAGTCCCGGTCCTGAAACAGAAACTTGCATGCATGACCCTCCTCAGAACCCTGCAGCCAGCATGGGTACTGGCTGAGACAGTCTAAGAGGTGTGTGTGTGTGTGTGTGTGTGTGTGTGTGTGTGTGTGCTTTAAAATAATTTGTTCAAGCAACTTTAAAAAAAAAACCTGTTGAAGCAATGCTAGGTGTACATCTATTCCTGGACCTGATGTCAAACCCGCTGGCTTTTCCATTGGGACAGCTACATTACGCATTAGTGATCTGCTAGTTCCACAAAACCATTTTTTAACCAAAAATAGCAGTAACAAGGTGACATTCCATTTCATTGCTGCCAGGGAACATTCTGTCTCCTTTGATCTGATACCTTTTACTCTAACGAATAATGGCATTCTAAAAGTTATCCAAGGTAGCAAAGTATTAAACAACAGCAATTTAGAGCATTTTGTCCAGGAAGACGGGCGTGCTAAAAGACAAGAAAACCAGCTCTGTCAAACGAACCACTACTTAATTTTATCTGTACTAACCTGAGGTTGCCACAGAAACAGAAACAGTGACTAATAGCTCAGTTGTTCAATTTTATCTTCCAGAGAATTCTAGGAAATCTATAATTTCACTTTCCAAATGTGTGTGTGTGTGTGTGTGTGTGTGTGTGTGTGTGTGTGTGTGTGTGTGTGTGTGTTCCAGAAAAGTATTTATTTATTTATTTATTTAGAAAAGTATTTATTTATTTATTTACAAGATTTTTGGCCACCCTACTACCAAGTGGTAAAATTTAAAGGATGCAACTAGAGTCAAACTTTGTCCTTTTCCAAGGAGAAAGACAGGGTAAAAATACTCTAATAAATAAATAAATAAATAAATAAATAAATAAATAAATAGTTATAAGATCACGAAGCAGCTGGAGCCTCTCCCCAAAGCAAACAAAATACAGGGCCATCAGGCTGCAAGTAGGAGCAAGTAAAGCATGAGAAGCCCCAACACTTGTCAGTCATAATGCTGCCCCCTGGTACATGAACAGTGTGCAAGTAGAATTGCGAAGATAAGTTGAAATGATGGTGCTGGGCAGTATTTCTTTGAGGGACAATCAAATTTGTCACACGGTTTTCTCAATCTCCACCAATTTGCCACAAACACCGAAGTTACATGTCTGAAAGAGGAGCTTGCTTTTTATTTGATTGCTGTAAAACTTCAAAGGATAAGTGCTTTAACAAAAAAAAAAATACAAATGGCAGAATCTTATGGGTGCTTGTGTAAGGTTTGTCAAGTTTGATGCAGCTTTAATTAATTGCAGTTAATTAATGAGGTGCTAGAATGAGTAATGGTTGTGTGGCTAAATACGTCCCTGGCTGTGCAACCCAGAGATAGTCTCGCACCTTTCCTTTGAGTTGCAGAAAGTTACACAAAGCTTACAAGAACACCGATAGGGTATCAGGTAGTTTTAAGGAACATACATCCTATGGGTATCCTAATTCTCCTGTCCAAACCATACTATCCTCAAATTTGCTTGGCAGTCTGACAAATTTCAGCCTTCATACAGTATTCTGTGTCAAAGTGCCCTTAATGAATGGGGAGAAGGTGAATTTTGGTTGGAGAGATAGGTCTAGAGATGCGAAGGCCCAGAAACAAACTGGATTTTTTGGGGGGGAGGGGGGATTTTTTTTTTTCATTTTTCCCCTGAAGCCCTAAGACAGGGTGTTCAAATATTTGCAGGTATGTTTGGTTCTGTTCTGTCCTCTTCACTGGGCCTCAAAGCACTGGAAGAAAATACAGAGCAACAAATTTGCCAAGTCAAATTGTCCCTAGTTATATTTTATGTTCCCAAAGTAACACAATGAGTTTCAAGCTGTCAAGGGGGGGGTGTGTGTGCTAATGTAGCATTTTGAAAAGTTCTGGAGGTTTTTTTTCCGGGGAAAAAGTTTTTTTCCTCCGAGCTTCAAAGTTTCTGGAAATTTTAGATCTCTAGGATGTGATGGTCATCAATCTGGAGAGATGGCACAACTGAATTCTGATCATGCTGATCCTCTTGAGTAAATCCAGCACAGGCTGCAAGTAAAACATTCCATGGGACTGCACTGTAGAACATCTGAAAGAAAATAACAATCCTCAGGACTCTGGTACACCTTCATGTCCCTGAAGCAGGGAAAATTAATGCTTCTACACATAGCTGCCTATCTTTAAGTAACACTCCATCCTCTGGTCTCGTTCTTCACAGCAGCTGCAGGATACAGCAGGGTTCCACATTATGAGGAGAAAAAAATAACACTCCAAGTTCAAAGAGGAGAGGAATCATCACCCCCTGTTCACAATCCTTATGAACTGAGACTGCTAATCAAATGTGTGTACCTCTACTTCCAAAGCTGAAGTTGGGTCTCAAGATGACCATCACCCCACCTTCCCCCCCAACTGAGACAAGGGAAAGTTTTGTCATATTTCTGGCTCCTCTGATTTACTATAAGCCCAGGGGGTGCTAAAACAGGCTGAGCCCAAAGAAGTGGCAAAACAGGAATCAAGGATGTGAAAAAATTGTTTGAAATCTGGCCGGGCAAGGGCTATGTGGTCCTTGGACCTCTGGAAGCTGCCCACTCTTGTCCAAAGATCTTAACAGACTAGGCAGCTAATTCAGTGAAAGCAACATGGCTGAAAGACTGTGCCGAGTTCACTAGTCACAGTAAACTTATTGAGTCAGCAGGGATCAAAGCAGTTCACTGTGCCTGGGGTTTAATGTTACTTCTATCCAATAAGCACCAAATTCTCTAACACAAAATCCAACAGCTTCCAACAACAACACAAAGGTCATCTTTCTAAGCTATTTCTGAGATATGTTCGTATTTCATCTCTTTTTGGACTCATATTGAAACATAAGGTTAAGGCAGGAGAGGAAGAAGGGAGGATGTGTCAAAGGTGTAGATCAGTAACTTCACATGACTGTAAACTAGGTGGATTTCCATATGTGCAATAGACAGGACATGCTCCCGCCCTTCCATCTCCTACACAGACTGAATGTCCTTGGGGAACACTGTCCAAAGGAAATAACCACTACGGATCAAAACTGGTTTCGAGTACCCAATATCTAAAGTGAACAGTTCAAGGAAAAGAACAGCAATAAATAAGTAGGAGTTACTTCATGTTAGGATTCTCATGTCAAGATACAGATACCATTTCCAGTCACCCAACAAGACCAAGGCCAACTGCTATGGAGAACCTACCAGCACAGCTTCCCTTCTGTTTACTGCTCATGATTTAAAAGCACAGCTCAGAGTGCATCCAAAACTACCCTTAATTTCCAAGACCACTTAACTATGTCAAAACTGCTGCCACTTGCTTGGTGATCCAGACTACAAAATGAAGGACATCCAGACTTGGGATTCTCTCCTGCCTGCCCATAATCTACTTGGATCAAATTCTAAAACGGAGTCATCCTATAGATTCCTAGCTTGAGGGAAGCTAATTATGTTTCAGCAGTCAATACAGTCCAGGACAGAGAACTGCTTATAGGAAGTGGGTCAGATGCCTACTCATTGATCCTCTACAAGCCAAATGATGGCAGGGACAGTGATATGCCTTGAAATGTAATATTTCTCCCCTCTCCAACTTAAAAGACGGTTTCAGTTCTGCCTCATTTTCCCTGGCTTGAGTGTTGATTGCACATGTCCAGCTTTGTTTCCCTGATTTCAGAGTTGGCTGAAGTCCCTCGTTTCTCACTCCCTACCTATTTGCCTTCCCAGATGGGAGGACTTGGGAGAAGTCATAGAATCACAGAGTTGGAAGAGACCTCAAGGGCCATCCAGCCAACCCCCTGTCATGCAGGAACCCCCATCAAAGTACCCCTGACAGATGGCCATCCAACCTCTGCTTAAAAACCTCCAAAGAAGGAGACTCCACCACCCTCCGTGGCAGCATATTCCACTGCTGGACAGCTCTAACTGTCATGAAGTTCTTCCTAATGTTCAAATTGAATCTTTTTTCCTATAGTTTGAAACCCTTCCCCCAAGTCCTAATCTCTCTGGCAAGTCTAAGTTCATTTTGCACTTAAGCCTTTTTTTAACCATCCTCCTGCATATATTAGCTGTTTGTTTATATTCCTCTTTGGTGGATTCCCCATTTTTCCATTTCTTGTACTTGGTTTCTTTAAAATAGTTAGCTGAGTTGAAAGTTCTTTAGGTCCTCCATGTTATCAGAGACAAAAGATATCACAAGAACTCCCCACTCCTACACCTTCCCAACTATGAGAGGAAGGACCCATCACTGGGCACCTTGGCCCAGATCTAGACTGTTTCTGATCTACAGGTTCGCTTTCTCTGAATACGAAACATACTATGGTATTTTACTGGACACAGGAGCTAAAAGGCAGGATACATGGTTTGACGTAGTTGTCATTTGTGTCTGTATCCTTACAGAAAGAGGGTTTGCTCTACACTGATTAAGACAGAAGAGTCCACCATGGCTTTCAACTACCTGGCATACTAGTGAAGCAGAGCAATTAACAGAAAAATAGATGATTTCATTTTAATTTAACCAAATCAATGTAATTCCTAGCACACGAAATGTGGCTCCTGCATTGCCTATATGACTGCAGGCAGAGGGGAACTTTATGCTTGGCATAACAAGCCAATACATGAATGAAAAGAGACAGATGCACCCACTATCACAAAACATGAAGAACACTGAACTGCATGAAAGTTATGGATCACATTAACCTCATTGACAATGCATGATAACAAAACAACTCAGCAGGATTTTCCAGTGTAGCAGACTGTTCTTACTGCCCCATCTTCAGATGATCAGATTTTGTGCCAATGCTTTAATACCTTTCTTCATAAATTAACCATCTGTTCAATAACACAAGAAATTCAGACTAAGACAAATCAGTGCAACCCCTCCTTAACACAATGGTTTCTTAATATTAAATAGCCCCAAGAAGTACAGAAAAGAGATATAATCCTACGAACACCACGTTTTATGCCGACTGACATTTTTCCGTGGCCTGACTTTATCTGATTAGCACAAAGGGATTAAGAGAGCATGGCAACTCTGCCCAATGATTACTTTGAACAGATGAAAAGAAGGTAATTATTTGGGGGATGGAAACTAGTTAGCAACACAGAAAAACACCACCCAAACAAATCAAAAGCTTCCAATCTCAAGATGTCATACAAGTCAGATGGTTTTTTTTTTAAAAAAAAAACCCTCCAAAGGAACAGCTGTGTGAAAAGACTTAAGGATCTTAATCTAGTTTCAGTTTAAGAAGATTGTCAAAAATAATGCACAGCTGTTTTAATGTGCCTGTCACCATACAGACCTGTGGCAAAGGAAGTTTTGGTGCACTATAATTACATGCCAAGGAAAGATTGCACACAGGATCCAATAAAGAAAAAGTATAGAAGTATGAACGTTGGGAACTTGAAAGAGGACGTGTGATCCACAGGCCATTTCTTAGAGGAATATAATGTCAAACAATCTCAGATAATTAAGAAAATCTGGGTCGTGAGTTTTCCTCTCCCTCCCAGCCAGAAGTGTTCCGGGATGTAAATTTTAGGGTGCAGCAAGGATCACAAGATGTGGTGGTTGGTAGAAACTATTGGTCAATTGTTGGACCTGATTATATTGTTCTCATTATGCAACTTTGTGCATGCATTGCTGTTAGCGGGTGGTCTAAAAGGTGAGAGAGCAGTTGGAGAATCCACAGGAATCACTGAGGGATTTGGTGAACCAGTAGTCTTCCTGGCAGACCAGATGGGCAAGGAAGCTTCAAACCATGCTGCTGCAGAGCTGCAGCTGTTAATGTTCAGCATCTCAAAGGCTGGTTGAGGCCGAGAAGGGCTAGGACAAATGGGCCTTTTTGAGATGGTGGGGAGATTCAGAAGGTCCTCTAGAGACCATGTGAGTCTCTGGGTTCAGAGGAGTTTAGTTTGGAATAGGTAAGGTCAGAGAACAGGGGGACTCCACTTCATCCAATGCATCAACTAAAGTAAGGGTGACACCTGGGATAGTCTTCTCTATGATGCGTAAGGATTACAAGGCAAGCACAGGGTTATACTCTGGTGCTGTTTGGTGCTCTGCAGTAAATTTGCCCTCGATACTGTCAGAATCCCAAGCAATGAGATCTGTTGGTTGGCACTCTTGTCAGTTTTGGCATAGCATCTACATCAATATGGCAGTCTAATGAAACAACATCTAACTTAGTCATATCTGTGTCAGAGAGGTTGTGCACAACTGAGTGTGGATCGCCAGAAAGTCTGCAGTAGCCTGCAATGGGAGATGAATTAGGACTGATGGCTTCCCCACTGTTAATCATGTCCACTGAAGGTACTGAGGCTACCTTGTCTTGAGCCAGGACTTCTCTTGGAGAAGGGAGAGTCTCCAAAGGGGCCATGTCTTTCAAATTAGTTGTGGCGCAGTGGTTAAATGCCTGTACTGCAGCTAAGAGTGTGCTCATGAACTGAGGTTCAATTCCAGGTAACAGGTTCATGGTTGACTCACCCTTCCATCCTTCCAAGGTTGGTAAAATGAGTACCCAGCTTGCTGGTGGGGCAATGTGTAGCCTGCATACTGTAATTAACCTGTAAACCGCCAGAGACTACTTGAAGTGGTATGGGGTGGTATATAAGCAGAACACTTTTGCTTCTGCTTTTGTTCTCTGGTTGCCACTAATTTTGAAGGGGCAGAGAAGGAATCAGAGTTAGGTCTCATGGCCTCTGTATTATGTTCCTGGTGCCTACTTCTGTTGTCTTGTGGTGGTTTTTTTTTTTTTAGCAGACTGGGAAAAGGGAGTGTATCTGCAAAAACCCTGTTGGGTGTTATTTGGAAGGGTAATCAAATATCAGCTAGTATTTATAGCAACCATAATTATAATTATAATTATAATTATAATTATGGGTTTTAATAAATACTTTCAATCATGGAAACCGCTCTGGAGAAACATGGCATTAGTAAAAATTTACTTGTTACAGTTTATCAAGATGCAAAAATGTATGTATCAACAAATAAATCAGTTTTACTCAGCAAAGAGCTTAATATATAATTTCACCCAAATGTCAAACCCAGTTTTGCCATCTCATCCAGCCATCCACAGCATAATTCTCAAAAATTTCCATTCCTTTTAGAAGTTATATTACTGCCATCTCTTTTTTTTAAGCCTTCACTTAGGTAGGAATTGGAAACCTGCACCCAGTATGATGAGCACATGCAATTGCAACAAGGCAAGATAGGAAGGTAATTTACCTACATGCCAAGTATTTGACACATTTTTAAAAAAATTACAGCATTAAGACTAGTTGATTTATCATGTCATATATTTTTGTGGAACAAAGTCCACTTTTTCAGATGCATGATACATGCGCTCTGTTGAGAGGTATGGGGATATGTGAAGGAAACAGTAGGGGAAATTGTATTGAATGAAAGCAGTATAGCCTATGGCACTAGTATAAAATATTTAAATCAGTTCTCACATGGTACTTATCAAGAAAACAAAGCAAAGCAAAGCGTTCTGCTTATATACAGCCCCATACCACTTCACGTAGTCTCTGGGTGGTTTACAGTTTTTAATTACAGGATGCAGGCTACACATTGCCCCCCCCCCGCAAACAGGGTACTCATTTTACCAACCCTACAAGGATGGAAGGCTGAGTCAACCATGAGCCTGCTACCGGGGGTTGGACCCCAGGTTGTGATCAAAGTTTTACCTGCAGTATAGGCATTTAACCACTGTGCCACGAGGCTGAGAAGGAAGGATGTTCATTTTCCAACAACAGAAAAAACAATGACTGCAATAATGTGGAGAAAGAAATTTGCTTAGGCATTCACTGTTGCATGCAGAGCCATGCTAGTCAGTATGCAAAAGATAATATGTACAGAGATTTCTTAATTTAATGAATATCTACTTCCAAAAATTATGTCATTTGAGTAGCCATGCTACAGGATTTTTGCCACTGAATGTAGAAACAGAAGTCAACTGGTAAAATAAGCTTTTATAAGTTTGATTTTTTCGTAGTTTTTTAAAAATTCTATGTAGATTTTATCAACTGTATTGGGGGCAAGAAATAGCTTTGATGTAAGGATATATTGTAGAAATAGGTATCAACTGACAAAATTTGATTGTTTCCTGTTATTGTTTAAAATTGTATTATAAGTTAATTTTTAACAGATTAATTATATTATATAAAATGTATGCATATAAACTTAGTTTCATTTATATTATTACTAATTTCTTCTTTGCAAGTCTTAAAGATTGATAAACTTTATAAATTTAATGGTAAGAGCTTAACAGGAATTGGACACAACATTTTAAAATGCAGTGGGGCTAGAGGTGCCTTTGTTATAAATATATGATGTACAAATAGAATTCAACTGACAAAATAAATTTTTTCAAGTTTGATTCTCTTTCATAGTCTTTAATTCTTAGTAGGCATGGGCGTTTCATTTTGGAAGTGGTCCTGTTCTGAAATGAAACTCAGGAGCCCAGCTGGTGTTCGGAACCGGACCAACCCTCCGGAACAAATTGAGCCAATCCCTTACCTCGCTCTGGAGTCGTGCAGGGCTATACTCCAATGAGGAAGGAGCCTCCAATGTCATCTTTCATTCTCCCTGGCACTGGCCAATCAGACAGGGAGGCAGGATGATGCATTTCCCTACACAGCTCCTGATTGGCCAGAGCCAGGAAGAAGGAAAGATGACATTGGAGGCTCCTTCCTCGATGGAGTTTAGACCCGTGTGACCCCAAAGCAAGGTAAGGGATTTTCAGATTCCATTCTGGAGGGTTGGTCCAGTTCCGAACGCCAGCTGGACGCCCACGTTTTGTTTCAGAACCAGACCACTTCCGAAACAAAATGCCCATGCCTAATTGTGTGATAAACATGTGTCAATCTGTACTTTTCTTTTCTGTTGCTTTCATTTTAAGAAAGCTTGCTAAGATTTTGCTATATCCCAGGATTTCAGTTTATGTATGTATGTATGTATGCATGCATGTCCAATCTTTAAAAAACAGAAGCTGGCACACACCCTGCCTGTCCCCTTTAAAAAACATTAAAACCACTATGCTAGATTTATTTTCTCTCATTATAAGCCACCCTAGAAGCCTGTTAGGCAGGTTATTTACATTAACAAATACTGTACTAATAAAAATTCTGCAACCTATATAGGAGTTTTTCTCTTCGGAAAATTGTGGAAATGTAATACTGTGTCATTTTTCTTTTCAAATGACTGCTGCTCTGACTACTGTTTACTGAGCTCTGTGTGTGTGGTTTAAACTGAAGCAGCTGCAGTGATCAACACCATCCACACAACAGCTAGACAGCAGTATAGAGTCTTAAATTATACCTCGTGCATTCAAAAAAGCAGAGGGAGTGAGGGAAGATTACCTTTGCCAATCTGATCATGTCTGCAAAAGATAGGATCTTAGCAGAGACACACTAAGTTGCTGTTTACTTTTCACCCTGTTTTCAGGTACCTGATGTGTGCAGATTATCAAGATGATTTAACTCAAATAAAGCCTAAAGAGTTTTAAGACCCTGACATGGGTATGTGCTCTTGTTCACACAAACTATAGATCTGGGACTTTTATAGAATGAGGTAAGCCAATATTTAAGGGATAGATATGTGAATTCTCATTCTGTCTCTCACACCCAGTGTGGTGGAGTGGACAATGGACTAGGATTCTGGAGATCTGAATTTGAATTCCACCCTTGGCCATGGAAACCTGTTTGGGGAGGTGGAACGGATAAAAACCACTCAATCACTTGCTTTCAAAGCCCTGCCAGGATTGCTGAAGTTTGTTCTGACTTGGTGGCATATAACAATATAACTGATTCTCATTTACATATGCATACTGCCTAGATGCCCTAAGCACTTCCGATCTTGCCTGATTTCGGAAGCTAAGCAGGGTCGGCCCTGGTTAGTACTTGGATGGGAGACCACCAAGGAATACCAGGTGCTGTAGGCCAGTGCTCCCCAACCTTTTTATCCCTGCGGACCGGTAAATTTTTGATAGTTTTTCTGTGGCCCGGGGGTGGGGGTGGGGGTGGGAAGGGGGGGAGATAAAGGAATGCGAATGGGGGGTCGGGCGGGAGAGAGAGAGAGAGAGACGCACACACGCACGACCGCACCACCCCACCCCTCCCTCTCACCTTTGCAAACCCGCCAGTTGGGACTCTTCCTTTCCGGGGAGGCCCGGCTTTGCTTGGGGACCGCCGCCGCTGACGGGGCTGGATCCTTCCCGCGGAGGAGGAGGAGGAGGAGCAGGCGCTGCCTTCGGGCGCCAGCGGAGACACCGTGGAAGCGCGGGGCAGCGGCGGCGGCAGCGAAGAGCCCGGGGGAGGCGGCGGGTGGGGGCCCGAGGGGGGCTGCCGTGCGCCCCTCCTCCTCCTCCTCCTCGTGTGGGGCTGCCCCGCGGCGGCGAGGACCCGGTGGGCGGCTTTCTTTCTTTCTTTCTTTTTTCTTTCTTTCTCCCTCCCTCCTTCATTCCTTTCTTTCTTTTTCTTTCTCTCTCTCTCCCTTCCTCTTTCTCCCCCTTTCTTTCTTTCTTTCTTTCTTTCTTCCTCCCTTCCTCCTTCCCCTTTCTTTCTTTCTTTCTTTCTTTCTTTCTTTCTTTCTTTCTTTCTTTCGGGGTGGGGCGATTGCATGGGGGTCGCGGCGGCGGCGGGATGGGGGCGATTGGGGGATTGCGGCGGCGGCAGTGGCGGGGGTCACGGCGGCGGTGGGGGCAATTACGGGGGTTGCGGCAGCTCCCGGGACGGCCCCGCGAGGCTGGTGACGGGGGCCGAGGCCGGCAGGGGCAGCAAGGCGGCGGCGGCGGTGGCTCCCGGGACGGCCCCGCGAGGCCAGTGACGGGGGCCGAGGCTGGCGGGGGCAGCAAGGCGGCGGCGGCGGCTACCGGGACGGGGGCGATTGGGGAGGTTGCGGCGGCGGCGGGGCGGGGACGATTGCGGGGGGGATGGCGGTGGGGGCGATTGCGGGGGGCGGGGAAAACATCCGGGCCGGCCCGCAACGCCCCCCGCCCGCCCCCAACACAGGCGCGGACTGGCGGCGACAGCAGCGGGGGGGCTCTGCCCTGGAGCGCGGCCGCAGGGAGGGGCCAAAGGGCGCGCACCCCGGGGGAGGAGGAGGAGGAGGAGGGGCACCCACCTGCTCTTCCGACCGAGGGGGCCCCCTCCTCCCCGCCGGCCCCCCGCGCGCCCGGCCCCCAGGGCAGGGGGGGTTGGGGCCGGGAGGAGGCGAGGAGGGGCAAGCGGGCCAAACGGGGTTCCTGCTGCTGCTGGTGGTGGTGGTGGAGGGCGAGGAGGAGGAGGGCGGAGGAGGAGGAGGAGGACGAGCCGCCGCCGCCGTGGCTGCTGCTGCTGCTGCTGCTGCTGCTGGTGGAGGGCGAGGAGGAGGAGGGAGGAGGAGGAGGAGGATGCGCCACCGCCGGCGGCGGGCAGAGGAGGGAGGCAAAGGCAAATGCGGCGGCGGCTCCTCCTGCGCTCCTCCAGCCTTCCTCCTCCACTGGCCGCCCGCGGGAGAGAAGAGGAGGAGGAGGAGGACGGCGGAGGAAAAGGGGAGGAGCCTCCCCGGCCTCCCCAGGCGGCCCGGTGCCGACCGGTCCACGGACCGGCACCGGTCCGCGGCCCGGGGGTTGGGGACCACCGCTGTAGGCGCCTGGAGTAGGAACTGGCAAACCACTCCAGTATTCCTGCCAAGAAAACTCCATGGACATGGGGTCACGTACAGTTGGTCACAACTGTAACGACGCAACACACACACACCCTAAGTAGTTTTTGAAAAAAAGTACAGTGGTACCTTGTATAAAGGAATTAATTCATTCCAAATGAAATTATGTTAAGCAAATTTTCCTTTATACAAACTTCCATAGGAATCAATTGAAAACTGAGTGATCCCATTTTTATGTTGTACAGATTCTCCCCATAGGCGATTATGTTAAGCAAATTTCCCCTATCTCTGAAATTTTTATGTTGTACAAATTTTGTGTTATACAAGCTGTTTGTTATACAAGGGTCCACTGTACCAACAGTGGCATTACTCTTGTACCAATGTGAACACTACCTTCAACAGGACCAACTTGAGATAACAAAAGTGCTGAGTGAGTTTCAGCTTCCACCAAAACAGAGCAAGAAGATGCTGTCTGAGACCATGTTGAACCTCAGCAGCTTATGGGTTGGCCAGCGCAGGAGACTCAGCAAGGTTTTCACATGTCTTGTCTGGAGTGCTATTCATGCATGATGGAAGAAAGGTGAAATAGGTTAGATTTAAAACTGTTGATTTTGCAGCCACGGCACAAACAACATTATACAGTGGTACCCCAACTTCAGAGCAGCTCGAATTAAGAGCGGAAAACTGTTGGCATTTTAACTGCCGCCTTACAAATTTTAGATATGGTCTGCTTGACTTAGAATTTTTTAAAATTTATTAACTTATTTTTTAAATTTTTAAGATAGGCACCCCGACTTAAGAGTAATTTGACTTAAGATCATGCATTTGGAACGGATTAAATTTGTAAGTCGAGGTACCACTGTATTTGCTTTCGACCTGCCACCCCTAGAGGTAGGCTTGTGCGTTGCGTCATTACAGTCATGACCGACTCTTCGTTGACTCCATGTCCATGGAGTTTTCTTGGCAGGAATACTGGAGTGGCTTGCCAGTTCCAACTCCAAGAGGTAGGCTTAGCTGTGGTCATTTGCTGAAGCAACAGCCAAGTGAGTCTCTTGTAGCATCGTAAAGAGGCTGGAAAAGAAATAGGTCAGCTCCAAACTCTTCCTAGCCTTGGGGTGTAGGAAATTATTCAGGACAGCCCCCATTTTGGCCTAACCTTGTGCTGGCTTATCAGTTGTGTCCCTGACTAGGAAAAGCCTTGGAATCTCTCACAAGGTGGTTCTCCTCATGGCTCACCCTTCTGCTTTTGTTGATTGGCTCCTGTGATATCAGATCTCTGAGCTCAGACAGCAGAAGGAAGTTTTATCAGTTGAAGCGTCTTCTGCCTGTTTCTAACACTTTCGAATCAGTACAGACCAGAACTGCAGCACAACATATGTCTTGCAGCAGGAGCTGGAGCTTATCTGTTACTCCTTAAAGCGTCATAAGATTATATAACTCTAAAAAGGAGGACAGCCATCGAACAATGCCAAGAAATTGGAACAAAACTTGGAAATCAACATTGTCTAAATTCAGAGACTAAATTCGGAACATGAAACTAGGTACAGTATGAAGAAAAGCCAGCTACATATTTGAGAACTGTGGCTACTGCGGCAAGTTATGGTTTAAAAATGGGTGAATGCTACAAAATGTGTCACTCAGGGCTAAAAAGGAAAGAAAAACAACAGAAGTGAGCAAAGTAATACCAGGCAGGCTAAAAAGCTCAAATCTGTAGTTTGGAACAGCCTTAAAATAGAATGTAGGAGGTGTTATGCAGACTATTCCTTAACACATTAATTGACACCTAACTTAATACTGTGTAAGAAACTTTAACTGAACAGTTTACAAATATATCCCAGCACCTAGGAACAACACTGTAAGTTTGCAGTATAAAAGCATGCTCAAACACTTCATTAATTCAGCTTAATGGAGACAAACACCCACAGCTAATTAGTACAATTCAGTTTGTACACATGAATAAATGAACAAAGACCTAGCCCATTAGGTCAGAATAAATTTATTTTTACTAAACACCACATATTGCAAATTTGTTGGTAATTGTTGTCAAGTGTCACGAGATAATCAACCCATTCCACAGTGTGAAATACCCAAGTTTTCATCCTCTTGATACATCCAAAGAATCAAATAGATTCATACACAAGCAAAAATGTAAAAACTATTATGGAAATCCAGCAAAACACCTAGTGACAAATAAGCAAAAAAATGCATCTTACCTATACTTATAGTTTATTAGTGGTCCACCTGAACAGTCACAAATATACATTTGGACCTTCACAACACACCACCTTCTACGTAGGGTCAAAGCTTTTTCAAAATTTTACATTTCTAAACCTCACAGAACAGGCTTCCAGCATTGCTGCTGATCTCTCTCCCCTTCCACCTCATGTCATTTCCTGGGCATCCAGAAAAAAATCAATATCTTAGACTGAGATTTGAGAGAACATTCAGAAGCATTAAAACCAGTTGTTTTGACAATAAGGGCTATGGTGACACCGCAAAAATATAATTGATTTCACTTATATGATTTGGATTGTAGTCCTCTCTTTCAGAAGCAGAACATATATCCTCAGTAGGTAGACAATGGCATTACCATGGGAATGGTGAAAATATGAAATCTAATGATAATCTAATGGAAGCATGAGAGGTCCAATATGAGGAAGGTTAGTCCAGGGGTCATTAAGGGAAAGGGATAACCAATGGTGATAGTTAAGAGTTATTGAAAAGTGTGTGACTGACATTACAATACATTCTAGCAGAGGTGACAAAACTGATAGAAGTAAAGTGTTTAAAAAAAGATTTTGCCTAAGACAGGTATATGTGGTCCAATGCAGTGAGGAGTGTGCAAACCTCTACATTGGAGAAACTAAACAGCCATTAAACAGAATGGATGGCCCAACACAGGAGGGGTAACAGCTCAGGACCAGAATCAGCAGTACACCTCCACTTGAAGGACAAAGGGCACTCATTCAAAGATGCGGATGTACATATATTAGACAGAGAAGATTATCAGCAATTAAGCAACAAATATAATATTTACTTGTGCTTGACACAGAGCAGTGCAGCAGTAGCGTGCAGATAAAACGTCAGTATTGATATAAAGTATTGCAGAGTTAGGTTATGAAGAGACAATGACAATGGGTAGAGTAAAAACTCATATATTCATATATACATCAAAAAATATATACAGCATAACAACCAAGCAATATTTACAACAGACAAACAGAGTGTGGGGTTCCGTTCTCACCATAACAGACCCACCTAACAAATGGAAAGCTAGTGCTTTTTATACAGTTCAGCACCCATCAGATATGAGTCATCACTAAGTACAATCTGATGCAATCTGATGCAAACATGATGATATAAATTCTTCCACCTGTGCTTCATCACATAACATGCCTGTGATTACTTATCTCTTACACTTGTGGATTAACATCATGAGACTGCAGAATCTAACTGCCTCCATTTTACAATTCTCTTTCCACTCATCTGTTAAATATACATAACATATATTTTATCAACTTTTACATATCTTGACAAAGATAGGTGGTTTGTGAGAGGGGTCAGGGAAGCCATTCATGTGAGCATTGAAAACTCTCTCTCAACAGAGGTGGGGGCCCCCAGGTACACTCTATCTGCTACTTATCAGGCTGTGCTTTCAACAACACCCAGACAAATCAAAAAGCCTTCACCACCAAGGCCATAGCTAACGACCCATATTTTATGGGTTTCAGCACCTTTGGCCATTATTCACCTTAAGGCTGTTGAAACCTTTGTCTACCTAGTGAGCCTATTCAGGCCATTGTTCATCTTATGAGCCTATTTCAGACCAGGGTGACAAGAGGTCAAAGCGGACTATAAGATCGAGGACATGCAACTAGCTTACTTCAGACTGATGAAGCTGTTTGGATGAGCAGCGAAACGTTTCTCTCAAGGAAAAGAAGTCCAGTTGCCATGACTCAACTTCCAGATAGCTAGTTGTGTCCTTTGTAAAATGCTATGAGGCTGCATTGGCAGAAGATGGCACACTTCATATTTGCAAGTGAGAGGTTACAGTATGTGAACCTCTCTAATGAAGTGGATTACACATTACTAGGTCCTTTAGCACTGTTTAGTATAGACATAAGGAGTTGGCATCTGGGTCTGCTGCAATGACTGATTCCTGTATCTCTTCTGCAGGGTCTGTAGCTGTGAGTGAGTTCGCTTTTCAGGTTGGATTGCTGCCTGTAAGCTAGCATAGGGCTCCAACCTAAATGTCCCATAGAAGAGACAACACTGTCCAGACAGTGCAGTTATGTCTTCTCCACTGGAAAAGTACAGTGGTGGTGATATTTACATTTTTCTCCTCTTTCTAAGGCATCTTTTACTTATTAACAAAAATATGACTCTCCCTTTGTCAACCCTGGACCAAGCACAACAATGCCTTTTGCATATTTTTCTTCTTAGTTTTAAAGACAGACTCCTAATGCCATAACTAAACAAACCTACATCCCAGAAACTGCCTGGACATGTTTTGCACATTTGGATGGTCAAAACGAACTCTTCTGATCTGCAGATGTTCCCATTTGTAAATAATGAACACTTTAGAGTTTTATATCATCACATCTGAATGCTGCTGCAGAGTAAACGATCATGAACAAATTCCTTGGAATATTAGCCAAATGGGTTTAAATTAATAATAATGAAAAAAATGGGTTTAAATTAATAATAATGAAAAGACTTCTTGGCTATTCAATCCTTTCCTTTAATTGATTCCTGATCATAACAGAGCCAGGGTAGAGGGAGTACTGTACTTTGGAAAGGCTAGACCAATGACGGCAGACCTTTCAGAGACAGAGTGCCCAAACTGAGATTCACAACCCACTAATTATTCACAGAGTGCCAATACAGCAATTTAACCTGAATACAGGTGGCTGTGAAGGGGCGATGTCGGGTGCCCACAGCAAGGGCTCCGAGGGACACCTTTGGCACCCATGCCATAGGTTCGCCAACACTGAGCTAGACTGTCACACATCTTTCTTCACATACACACACACAGAGGGAGGGGAGTGATTGAGTGAGTGTTATACTCTTTAGTGAGACGGCATGCCTTAGTTTTTCTTCTGCTTCATACAAACCTAATTAATTCATTCGGACTGAACAATTACGGTGATGTATGCCCCAAAACCAAGCAATTTGAAGAGAGGTCAAAGTAACACTAGTTGAGTTGCTGCAGAGGTAAGGAAATCCCTACATCAAGCAAGAAATTTCTACCCTTCTTTCCTCATTGTTTGCCTTTATTGTCCAGGCAGCTGGGGTATATAAATGACATCCCATGCTTCAAAGATGGCAGATGGATTATGCAGCCCCTATCGTCTGCTGCAATACCCAGTCCTACCTCCAGTAAAGACACATAAAACTTGAAAGAGTTCCTCTGGAGAGGGGACAAATAATGCTTTGACAGCACCAGCCTAGATGGACCAATATTCTGACTCAAGAGTATAGTTGTCACCTGCATTTACAATCCTTTAGCCCTTTTTAAAATCAATAATTCAGCATTATGACTGTCCTGGCCTTTACCAAAATTCAGGCTGATCGGTCTATGTTAAACAAACTCATATACTAACAGGACCACTTATGGCTAAATGTTTGAAATCTCATGTATTATTTAAAGCAAGTAATAATCAACATATTAAAACATATATCTTAGTAAGATTTCCCTGTGACAAAACAGATACAGCTCAAAACCTCTTGCTGCTTCATTCAAATTAATCAGCTTGAGGAATATACCTTAACATCTGCCATAGTTAGACAAAATCCTCCTCAGAAAGGCTAAGAAGCAACCCCCAAGCCAACTGAAAGCAATTTCTGATTGCAGATATTTAAGTATTCATAGCATGAGCACCAAAAATAAAATCTAGCCCTCTTCATCACTCCCTTACGCATTTCCAAAATAAATATTTCATAGCTATACAGACAGTGGAGGAACTGAACACTCACTTCTGCCAGGGTAAGACAGCAATCTGAGACAATATAGCCATCACGCTTGCTAGATCACCAACACTTACACGGGCCTGCAAGCTCTTCATAAGCTCCATAACCCCTGCCAGGCACCAAAACATGTCTCAAATCCCACCCCTGAAGGTCCTGCTTTGAATTTCAAAGTTCTTCACTAAACCTGGGATAAGATTTCACTATCACTTGAGATACCAAATCTGTCTGTCCAAAAAGACAAACACACTTCTCAAAGGACACATTTTCACACACACACACTCCAATGTAATTATTTTAAGTAGATGTAATTATTTTAAGTAGATGTGAGGAGGTGTGGAAAAGGAAGGGGTTGTTCTGGTCAGCAAAGCCGATGCCTGTTAGGATAATAAAAAGAACATGCAGCCAGCTTCAAAGCTGTTGTCCCTAATCCACTTCCTCCAGAACAGAATCAGAATTTCAACTATATTGAATTCAAGATGGAAAAGAATATTGTAAGGGGCTTGAAGAAGCCTCCATATGTTACAGATAAAGTCTTCCTGTGAGGTCAAATTAAACTTGTTTTTATGTAAGCTATTTCAGTCTGAGGCATAAATGCAGCTTAAAACCCATCTAAAACTAAGAATCTGTGTTCTTACTCCTGCTGCCTTCTGCACCCTAAACAAACAAGTAAGGTTTGCCTTAAGATTAAAAAAACAACAACAAATGAACTGAAAAGCAAGCAATTTGCGAAAACCGTATGGGGATGGAGAACTTGAGGAACTTCCATTATTGGATGATATAATGCCAGTTTCCAGGCTCTTTCAGCTCACCACACTCCAGTGTGCTAAAATTTTTTTCCAGAAACCAGGCAGAGACCATTCAAATGTGACATACCTATACTGAGTTCTACTGGACATACTAAACAACCCTGTACCAGAGAGAGGTTTGGTGAGGAGATCCCACCTAACATACAGTGATTCCGTGAGGGAAAGAGGCAGGCAAAATGTGCAAAACACAGATACACCGTGAGGTCCAAGAACAAACCCTCTTCTTTATTTCCCACTTCATCACCTACTGACATATGTATCATGGACAAGCATATGAGTCAAAATCTAGCTGTGGTTTGGTCATTTCTTTTCTGCAACAGTTATTTCTGATGGAGATGGAATTATTTTGACACACTGCGCATGCAACTCAAGTGTGCATGATTACTGTGCCATTACTGTGGCTCTGAAAACAGCGATCAGAAAAATAAGAACCTTCTCTCCAGACAGTCTAACGGTGAACACGTTTAAGACCTAGAGAAATGACAACTTAGATTTTCAGCCTCAGAAAACAGGTAAATACAAATAAATAATAACTAGAGGTGGTATTACCTAAAATGGATGAGAAACAATCCCTTCCTTTTCCACACCTCCTCACATCTACTTAAAATACTGTAACTACATTGGAGTAAGCACGAAAGAAAATAATCCTTTGAGAAGCTTTTTCTCTCTTTATTTGGTTGTGTGTGTTTTTTAAAAAAAGGGGAGGGGGAGAATTGGACAGACAGACTGCTCTGATAAAGTATCTCAAGAGATAGTGAAATTTCATCCCAGGTTTAGTGAAGAACTTTGAAATTTAAAGCAGGACCTTCAGGGGTGGGATTTGAGACATGTTTTGGTGTCTGGCGGGGGTTATGGGGCTTTTGAAGAGCTTGCAGGCCAGAGTAAGTGTTGGTGATCTGGCAAGCGTAATGGCTATATCGTCTCAGATCGCTGTCTTACCTTGGCAGAAGGGAGTAGGAAATATAGTAGGACCTCGTATCCACTGATTCATTCACCACTGATTCAGTTATCCATGGTTGGCAGAGGAAAAAAGTAAATAAATAATTCAGCAGCCCCAAAGCAAGCTACTGTTACAAACAGCAGCTGTAAAGCAAGCTACTGTCATAAAAAAGCTGTTTTGGGGTATTTTTGGCATTCTCTCTTATCCACAGTTTTATTATCCACAGGACGGCCTGGAACCAATCCCCAACAGATACTAGGGACCTACAGTAAGGTGAAGAACAAAACCAAGGCCAAGGAAAATCACAGCATTGTGAACAAGAGTTCTAGATTCTGATTTAAATTAGCTTGTTATGTACGCATGTCGTTCATTAAGAAAGCATCTCTACACATTAAGGCAGTAAGAACAAATGAACATACAAAAAAGCAAAACTCCAGGTTGCCTGATCAAGTTAGTTAATAAATTAAAAATATTATTATTTATTATTATTTATTTGTTTTATTTTTATACCGCCCATCTTCCAATATGGAACTCTGGGCGGTTTACAAGTTTAAAAATATTACAATACAAAAAAAGGGAAAACCCTTGCAAAATGGAACAATGGGCAAGAGAAGGGAGGGGGGAAATAAAATAAAATAAATAAGTTAACAAGAAGAAATAACAAGAAGAAATAAGTTATTTCATTATAAGAAATATTTATAATCTGCCTATTGATTAAAATAAACTGTAAGAAACTATTACAAAGCCACTTATAAGCATTCTATATAGGCAAGTATCCTACTGGTGATCGAACATGACTTGCGTAACTTGACAGAGCTAACAGATGAGGTGCAAGGATGAAGCTCAATTTTATGATTAGATGCAGGAGTGGGCATGTGATCAAGATGCACCCTACTATCTCATCAAGTATCCATTGCAGGTTGCAAAGACACTAACAGAATTCTGGCCATAGGCACAAACCAAACATTACTTATCAAAGAGAAATACCATTACAAAGCAACTACTGTATCTTTACTCCCAACAACCTAAATTCAATAACAATGGTGATTCCTTTTCTCACGGCCCAGAGGAGATTTAATAATAATAATAATAACTTTATTTTTATGCCCCCTTTCTCCCCAAAGGGACCCTTTTACTTAGTCTAAAAGTCATGGTAATTACCCTCAAGTTAACATGCTGACATTTATCTATTTTATCTGAAACATTTCTCTCTCACCTTTCTGAGTCAAACCAGAATTTAAAAATACACACACAGGTGAAGCAAGTGAAAGGAGACAATGTATGAAGAAATGGGATGGTAGCAGGGCACCAGAGTGTGCAGATCTGTAGGAGCAAAAATCCTCCTATTCCTAGATAAATCTACAGCATGAGGAGACTGACAGATGATACTATCTCCTTTTCTCCCACCAAGAATAATGACAGGAGGATATAACTCTGGAAAACAAAATAAGATTGACAAGAACTACATCCTTATGTCTTAGATCCTGCTGTCATAAACCTGTTGTCCTTACACAATATAATGGCTTTGTCCGAAGCCTCATATGCTTCCTTCCTCGACCTGCTCCATCAATTTAGACCATCTGGACCTGCTGCTGAGAGAAAAGATGGGAAAGTGTCACATTCACACAGGCATCTCTCAGGAAGAGAAGTTCAAATTTTGGGCACTGTCATGGAGAAGGCCATCTCTGTCCATCACCCATCTAACCTCAGCAAACGAGTTAGTTTCTTGCGGAAGAAAGCAGTCCTTCATATGCATTGACCCAGGACTTCAAGCACTGTATTGCCATAAATGGCTGCTTCTGGGAACTGCAAGCCATAAAAGGTAACATTTCCAAGCTTTGCCCCAGGCAATTTGGGTGCTAATGGGCTAGTATCAGTCCTTCCAATGGAAGCCAGAACAGGGCGGAAGTCTGTGGAGATCTCCCCTTGGCTACCAATCTGGAATTTCAGAGGTAACACAGGCTTGCTGCAAAATAATTCCACACATTCTATGTTGCCTCAAACTGGCGTTCTGTAGGTTTCACAGCTACTCCTTCTGGGAAAAAAAAAGCCTGAAAATGACCAGAAACCACACAATACCGCTATTTCATTAGTGATATGGGGTTCTCAGGCCCATTTCTGGTCTGTTTGGTTACCTGCTTCAAGCAGCATATAAGGGAAGCCTGCCTAAAGGAGAACATATTTAAGAGAAATAAACAAAGAGAGCAATGTAACCAATGTAAGTTTTCTGTCATTTGTAATAGGTCCTCATAAAAAAGCTAGCAAAATGCTCCATTTGCTAACACGCCTATTAGCATATAAGTGCAATCACCTGATGTTCCTTAAGCAGCCAAAACTACAGAGATATGCCAAACAATTTAGCTAGTTCCAATGTATCATTCCTTCACCTGCTATCTTTAGATCCCAGATATTTTGGGAGTACAGTGGACTCGTATAACAAACGGTTTGTATAACATAAAATTTGTACAACATAAAAAAATTCCAGAGATAGGGGAAATTTGCTTAACAGAATCGTCTATGGGGCAAATCTGTACAACATAAAAATGGTCGCAATTAGGGATTACTGTTTTCAATGCATTCCTATGTGAAATTTGTATAAAGGAAAATTGCTTAACACAATTTCATTTGGAACAAATTAATTCCTTTATACAAGGTACTGTATATATTTCATCACCCAGAACTAGCAGGAACAACCTTTGAAGTCACAGGGTTAGGAAACAAAGTCTACATAAATTAAAGTTCTAACTTAAGCGTTCTTCTCATCATCTGGTTACATTGCTGGGAATGCCATACTGAACTCAAGCCACTAATCCTAAACTACCATTAAATAATTAACATCCAGACAAAATTTCTAGCAGAATTATTTCCATTATGTTCCATAAGATGCAGGGCACTGCAAAACGGACACGGCCAAGACATAACATGAACAGTTTTGACATAACATAATATTGTTACACTAAAATGAGCCTCATGGCGCAGTGGTTAAATGCCTGTACTGCAGGTAAAACTGTGTTCATGACCTGGGTTCAATCCCAGGTAGCAGGCTCAAGGTTCACTCAGCCTTCCATCCTTCCGAGGTCGGTAAAATGAGTACCCAGCTTGCTGGGGGGGCAATGTGTAGCCTGCACACTGTAATTAAAAAATTGTAAACCGCCCAGAGACTACTTGTAGTGGTATGGGGAGGTATATAAGCAGAACACTTTGCTTTGTTACACTATTTCCCACAAAGTATCGTCCACGCTACCTCTATTTGCAGACATCATACCTAGTGTTTTGTGTGTACTGCATTTTAAAAACTGCATGTCACTTTGACATCTATAGATCACATTCATCTATTAGCAAATGAGAGCAAAGTACAGCAGAGCTGTTAACCAAGTTAGCACATTTATTCAAACATCATAATTTTTTATGAATTCATTGGGTGACTTCAGGGAGAACCACTGTTCTCTCAAGATCAACTCCTGACAAGCCAACAGGATGAACTCAAAAGACTGCTGTAAACACAAATGAGATAAGTCACACAATGGCCCTTCCAAAGCAGTATACAAAACATTAACTACTGATTTCCTCTCAGGATGCACAGGTGAACATTATTTATACAACTTCTTGATTCAGTGTCAATATCTCCATGGACTCAGCAGTGAGTTTTCTTTTAATTAAAAACTAGGCAATTTTTAGAAAGATTAATGCATGTCCTTTTCTTATGTACTCTCCAGCAAGAATTACAACATGTAATCCCTAACTGCAAAATACCTTCCTGAAGCCAAAACTAAATGATTAAGTACCAAAGGAGGATAGGCAAAGAAAAATAGCCCAGCAGCACTTTTGCCTACGTGCTGGCAGGACAACTTAAAACATTCAGAAGCACAGGGCTCCCTTAATCTTGAAAGATGTACAGTAATACCTCAGATAACAAATGGTTCGGATAGTGAATAGAAATTTCTGGGTGTAGGGCTGCCTCAGATAATGAATTTTTTGTAATGCCTTGCTAAAAAGTATACCCCGATGCATTGCACCACCACTCCCGTAGTTTGTGGAGGGGTGGGAGGAATTAGAGTGGGTTTTTTCATGGTGTTTTGGAGCCATTCTGGACAATTTTTGCTGAGGGATTTGGACCTTTCTAACTTGGAAAAGTAGGGACCATCTATTATTAATCTTTGCACTGCTTTTCTTTACATTTTTGTGGGAACAGGCTGAGGTAGTCTTGCTGCTTTCATTTCTCCACATTTGCCATCTCTTCCATTGCTCTGCGGGTAAGAACCAGCTGGGATTCTTTTGCAGCTTGCCTTTGTCAATGTTTGCGTTTTTTCACCACTGCGCTTTCGGTGGGAAAAAGCTGGGGTAGTCTTGCTGGTTTCATTTCTCCACGTTTGCAATCCCTTCCATTGCTCTGCAGGCAAAAATGGGTTGGATTTCTCTTGCTGCTTATGTTTACTGTTTGCATTTCCCCCCACTGCATTTTTGGCAGGAAAAGGCTAGGATAGTCTTGCTGGTTTCTTTTGTCCACATTTGCATTGCCCTGCAGGAGGGTGTTCTGTTGGGGTGTTCCAGCACTGCATGCCTTTAAGGTGCACTTTATAAAGAAGTCTGGGGGGGGGGGGACACTCAGCTTTTTTGCCCTTTTTCAGAACTCAGAAAGGGATTAACCAGAAAGGGATTAACCAGTTTTCCATTTCAATGGGAAAACAAATTTTGGATAACAATTTTTTGGATAATGAATTGCCTCAGAGAATGAATTAGATTTGTTATCATAGGTGCCACTGTACCTGGAAAACAGGCCTTACAAGTAAGGGCCTTTTTACACGACCCCTAAGATCCGCTGGCCACTTAAATTCAGACCAGAGATCTTAGGGGTTCGTCGCTCTTCCTCTGTCTTCCTGTCCCCACCCCCCTCCGCGCTTCCTGGTTTCTGGTTGCCGGAGGGAGGGAGAAAAAAGAAAGAAAAGCATGCCGGTTTTGTTCCGGGCAGCATTCAGATCTCTTAAAGGAGCGGGGCGCAAAAAAAGAACAAACAGAAGCCAGGAGAGCCCCGCACTCACTATCCTTACACTGGATCAAAATTTTGTCACATCCAAAAAGCAGGTACAAGAAAACTGCTGTTTGGTCGCGCTAAGTGGGCGGGGTCGCACTTAATTGTCTGCAAAGTCCGGAGCTGGTGGGTAAACATTTTTAAGGTCCGGACCTTGCAGCCATTTGCGGCGGAACTTAGGGGTCGTGTATAAATGCCCTAAGACAGATAATGCTATTCTTATGTGCCATCAACCCACCTCATTCTGAATGAGCTCTGTCCTGAAATGTCCTGTCTTCAGCTGCCCTGCTCAGTTCCTGTAGAGACAAGCCTGTGGCTTCTTTTAGAGAATCAGTCCATCTCATATTTGGCTTTCCTCTTTTGCTAAGAAAATAATTATATCACATTTGAGGGGGGGGGAACTGTGTTGCTCTGCAAACTCATTTATTTTTCCAATGCAATCCCAAACACAGTCTTCTGCAGGAGTCAGTCTCCCAAGCCAAACATTGCCTGAATCCAGCTTACCCTCTTCCTCTGACAAACTCTGGAATAACCTACACATCAGGTTCTTAACGTTACTGTTCTGGATTAATGCAAATTGGCACCATAAGGCCTAGGGCAAGAAAAGATGCATCACTGTTGCAAAATAAATAATTAAAATAAATAGAACTGCATAACAAATTAGAAAAGAAATCATGAGCTAAATAAAATTATTCTTTTATTAAAATTGCAAGTAAAACACTCAAAGCAACAGTAATGCTATCACTTTACTATTATTCAGTTTAAAGACATTGGGTGATAGCCACAGAAATATAGTTTTTACATCCAAATCCTCAAACCCTAAAAGCCTAGATCCTTCTGTGCAATGCCAGAATGTTCTAATATCTGAGGGTACCTAACTTCACTTATCACAAGCAGATGGAAAATGAAGTTCACTGCAAAAGTGTAATTTTTATATCTTATAATACTGACACCCAAACATTTAAGCAACAATTATGGAAACCAAGTCTATCATTAAAGATAAGGAGGAAAGGCAGAAAGAAGGTGGATGACTACATATGAGGCACCTAGCTCTGCCAAACACCATTAACCTCTATGTGCTAGTTTTCTCAAACAGAAGTGAGGTACATTTGATTCATGCTTTGAGCTGGGCAGATTCACATTTCAGTCTATGCTACCTATCAGTCATGCTTTCTGTAGTTGTACTCTGATGGAAGCACTTGGGTACAGAACGGAAACCAAAATCAGGACAACCAATGAGCCCAGCCAAACTATAGTAGGACCCCCGTATCCACTGATTCATTATCCACTGATTCAGTTATCCACGGTTGGCAGAGGAAAAATAAATAAACAATTCAGCAGCTGAAAAGCAAGCTAGTGTCACAAAGAGCAGCTGTAAAGCAAACTACTGTCATAAAACAGCAGCCGTAAAGCAAGATACTGTCACAACCAGCAGCCGTAAAGCAATGTTGCTAAACAGCAACTGTAAAGCACGTTACTATCACAAAACAGCAGTTTTGGGGACATTTTTGGCGTTCTCTCTTATCCACGGTTTTCATTAAACATGGGAGGGCTTGGAACCAATCCCCAGCGGATACAGGTACTGGCGTCCTACTGTAATTAGGAAAAGAAAAGCAGTCATGACACCAATTAGCTTTGGGTTACCACAAAAGGGCAGCCAATTTCATATTATCCATATTATTATTATTGTGTTTCTAATGTACCCAGAAGCAACCAAACTCCTGAAGCCATGCAACCCCCGTTTCATTTGGCAGCATTGGAGTGCCAGTCTAATTTTAAGTGCCACAGCCTGTGAGGTGGCCCTCAGACTCAAGATCCCATTCCAGATGTCTCCGCCTTCTCTGCATGCTAACAGAACTAACAGGCGACCCACTCAGGCAAAGTACTTCAGCAGCTGGATGGCACAGATCAATGAAACTAAAGCCTCTTTTTTCTCTTGCCACAGCTTTCTTTCACAGCCTTGCTTTGAAGTCTCTGCCACTAAGAAATCAGCAACAGCTGAGTAACATGTTTTATCACAGAACACTGAATGCAAGGACAATATCATACAGCAAGAGGCTTTGTTTGGTAATCCAGGATTGTAGAAGGCACCACAATTCCTTTTGTTATGGTTAATCCTTTTCTTGAGTAAATTATCTCAGTAAATAGGAAAAACTATTTTATTTTTTTAAAACAGTATAATTGGATGACATTTAAGCACCTTGTTTAATACACTTTATTCTCTCTACCCTCTTAACATTTGTAAAGTATTTAGCCTTTTTAATGCAATTCAAGTGTGCAAAGTACTTCATGTTGGCAACCCTTAATGTAAAGCACTAAAGAGCCAGTGCAATGTAAGGGACAGTGGCGGACGAGGACTGAAGAGACCTGGATTCATATCTCAGCTTAGCCATGGAAACTCACGAGGGGATGGCACCAGTAAAACAATTCCTTAGTTATGTCTCATACCTTGGAAACCCTGCTAGTAAAACCTGAACACTAGTAAGGCTCCCAATGTATACGAGGTATACAATGTAGGCCAGGACATCGTATTTCATGTCACAAGCAACAGTGAGAAGAAACAGGGAGGTTTAAGACCCAAGGCAATCATCTCCAAACTGGGAGGTGCTTCTGGAGGTGGGGACAATGAAATGCCAAAGGGGCATGGCCAATTGTCCAGATCGCCCCCCACACACTATTTCCCAGCCATCTGTAGGACTCGAGGGAAGGAGGGGGCATTTGTGTGCCCAAGCATGACATGGGTAGCTAGGACAGACGGGGGATGGCACAGAACGAGAGGACACTGGCATGGTGGAGTGTGGAACTAGCAGCAGCAAGAGCAGCAAGGCCAAGAGCTATCAACTGGATGGAGTACCTAAGAGATCCTGAGGTACACGATAATATCATCTCAGGCACTTAAAGTAGATATATTTCTATGCTGCTGAACATACAGATCCCAGCCATGTATATACCCCAAAGTGACAGGGCTAGCTTTTCAAAAAATATTTTTTTTAAATATTCAATGGAAAATTAGTGATCTCAGGCATGTGAATGGCCAGCTTCTCTTCTCCAAGCGATTTTAGGGGACTTCTTGAAATTTGGAAACATTAGGGTTTCTGGGGGCAGAGATATTAAGCTCCAAAAGAGGTGAGGGGGTTCTTAATGGAAGGAGTCCGTGTCTTTGGCATGCTTTACCATTATAGGGTTAACTGACAGATTCCCCTCTGCATGCTGATCCACACTCCTTCAATTAAGTTCCCCTGCAGCCCCTTTGGAGCTCAATAATTCCATTCCCTGTACCCCAAACCTGTCCAAATTGGGGGTGCTTCAAGGGGAGAGCTCGAGGAAGCTCCGCTGTAATTTCCACGCTGCTAGCTGCCTGGGGTCACTATTTTCAAGCACATAACATTGCAAACTGCAGATCTGCTCTAACAGAGGGAGTGCAACCCCATTGAGAGCAGGACAATATTCCAGCACCTGCATCGAAGCTTTCCAAACCAGGAGAACCTCTGTCTTGTTCAGATTTAATTTCAGCTTGTTAGCCCTCATCCAGATCCCCGCCGGCTACTACTTTGGCTTCAAATAATTTGAGAGCTGCCCCCTCTGGTCTTAAAATATTTAAGTATAGCAGTTGAGCTTCTTTGTGCCACATCAGCAGCATAGTCCTCATGGGCGTTTCTACTATTGGTACCATGGAGGACTACACCCAGATATTTAAAAGATGAGACCTGCTCAATTTTATGACCATCTATATTCCAAGAGTAGCCCGTAAATCATTTTGCAAATGCCATGATTTTAGTTTTTTCGGTAATTAAGTTGTAGCTGCTCTTCCTTACAATACTGCGTTAATGCCCTCAGTGCTCTTTTAAAGCCAATGGGGTGTTCATGAAAGTACTACTACATCACCTGCATGGAGTGATACAGAGATGTGCCTTCCAACCAATTTTGAGGGGTGGGTGGAAATTCACATTATCTAGTCAAATGCTGCCTTAAAATCTATAAAAGCAGTATATAGGGAAGAGATGTTACAAGCAGAATATTTTTCAATAAGATGCTGAAGTACTAGGCACTGATCTATAGTAGATCTGCCTTCTCTAAATCCAGCTTGCTCCTCCTCAATTATGCCCTCTTATTCCAGCCAATCCTGCAGTTTCCATTGCAATTGTCTTGCATAGAGTTTACTGATTATGTTAAGGAGACTGATTGGTCTGTAGTTTGCAGGATCTTCCGTTTTGCCTTTTTATATATTGGTATGATATTTGCCAGACCCCAATCCCTGGGAGTTTGGCTATATCTATTGATACAGGTAAATAGTGAGGTTAATATGGGTGTCCAAAAGCCCAAATTGTTTTTAATGACCTCTGGTGGAATTAGGTCTTCTCCAGGGGGCCTGTCCTAATTTCAACAGGGCAACCAAATTCAGTCCCTGTCCAAGTCACAGGAGGCCACTTTGGTAGATTTTCTATGTCTTGCAAACAGTACACACTTTCCGTCGAGGTGTCCATATATAGATCTTGAAAAAATGTCTCCCAAATCCCTGGAGGGATATGACAGTCCATCGCGGAACAATCCTAATTTAGGGAGCATGATGTGATAGGGGCTGAACTAGAACTTTTTAAGCAAAAAGTCATAAGGAACATAACAACTTCAAATCACAGGGCTGTGATGGAGTCATGCTATTAAGTAGCTGTAAAAGAATAGCGTAAATATGCTCTAACAATCTTAATATAAGGACTGTCCAATAACTGTCTTGCTTTCTCTACCATGAAAACAAGAGAAAAGTTTGGAGGAACTCGTACGAAAGCTCATAGATCAATTAAGGGACTTCAGTTCCACCCCAATCCCATGAACATATGACACCCCATACTGAGCAAGGTGGCTCAGTGGAGTAAAGCTTCCAAAAGCTGTTGGCTGTAAAGCTGGCAGCTCGGCGGTTCAAATCCCAGGTGCCACGCAGCAAAGTGAGCTCCCGCTGATAACCCCAGCTCCTGCCAACCTAGCAGTTCAAAAGCATGTAAGTGGAAAAAGATAAATAGGTACCACCGTAAAAAGCGGGAAGGTAAACAGTGTTTCCTTGCAGCCATGCCGGCCACATGGCCACGGACTTGCACAATACCGGCTCTTCGGCTTCAATACGGAGATGAGCACCACCCCTAGAGTTGGACATGACTAGCACGCATGTGCAGGGTGAACCTTTACCTTTTTACTTCTCAATGAGAACAGCCTAAGCCTTCAGACAATAAGCTCAATGAAATAAATAAGCTTAGGAACAGCCTAATTCTGCATCAGGCTGGATGTCCAGCTAGAATAAATCACAGCAATGTCATTAATTGACACAGTGCAACAGAATGGTCTCGTTAGCACAAGTGTCTGCTCTTAATGTCTCAAAAATATATGACAATACGAGGTGACATTTATGAAGAAAAATAAAGTTTAACGGACCTCTAGACTCAGTCTATAACTTTGGGAAATTGCATCCCCTCCTATTTCTTTCCAAATGAACATGGCTTAAGATCTCACTGCATGTCTGCCATTCTAGATCAGTCAACCCAATATCCTTCAGGTGTGTTGGACTAACCCCCATCATCTCCATCCATCATCCCAATGCTGAATGAGGATGACAGCACAGGTAGGACACACACACACACACACACACACACACACACACACACACACACACACACACACACACACACACACACACACACACACACACACACACACACACACACCAATAACTTTACTAATATCCAGTTTATTACCTTTATCAATCATCTTTCCTTCTGGATGATGTGTCGCTCCCCTAGATTTCCAAAACACCGTAGAGATAGGACGGAATGGGAGTGACTAATTTAAAATTAACAAGCATCATGGCTTTATATGGACTTGAAGATCTTTCCAATCCCACTCCAACCCTCTAACCATAACACTGCACTGGCTTTCAGTCCCTCCCTATAAGTCTACAGAAGGGTGCTGGGCTGCTCCAACAGTTGGAAAGGATCTCAGCAGATTACAGTTTCAAAATTTTCATTTTCCAAAAATGTCAACACTTTCCATCTGCTTCCTGGAAAGAAAAGCAAGCAGAAAGTCATCAGTGGTCATCGCCTAGCAGCTGAACCCAATATGCACATCTCTGAACCCATTCTTTCACAACGTTTAAGTACTCTTTCTACTCTTTTTTCTGAACAAAAAGCCCAAGTACATTTGAGGACTTGAAAACAATGTTGGAACGGTTTTTCCGGATTCATTCCCGTTCCTTCTAGTCCAGGACAGGATAGTATCTATTACTTATATAAAATATTTTTACCCCACGTTTCTCCTTAAAAGGACTCAAGACAGCTTACATCATTAAAAGACTATACTAAAGCTAACAAAAATGAGTATACAAATACTACAAAGAATCAGTCATTCGGAGAAATCTTGTCAGAAGAGAAAGATCTTGGCCTGCTTGAGGAAGGACAGTAAAGATGAGGCTAGGCTAGTCTCCTGTGGGAGGGAGTTACAAAGTCTTGGAGCAGCAACAGAGAAGCCCCATCCCCCCCATGTACCCACCAAACACAGCCATGAAGGTGATGGGACTGAGATAAACATGAGCCTGCCATGTACCTGTAGGTCCTCATGACCAGACCAGAAAGGTGGCAGTTTTGCCCTCTATTTTGCTCTTATATCTGGTATTCGGAAGTACAGTATGTAGTTTCTGAATGTTCTTACCTCTTACGGCCCACAGCCACTGAGAACATTATCCTCTACAGTGCTAACCAGATGAAACTAGAGCATATTTCAATCAATTATGAAAGGGAGTGATAGTAAGAGTTATCATCACCAGATATTAATATTTTAGTACATTCTGTTTTAAATATGAGAGCCGGGTCGTGGGCAGAAGGACGGACTAGGGTTCAGGAGACCAGAGTTCAAATGATGGCTTTTGACATGGAAGTTCACTGTGGGAATTGCAACTTATAACAATACTGTATCTTAAAACTTGTCCATACTTCCATACAAGCAAGATTCAAAGACCCACAAAAACTTCCTTTTGAAAGGCAGTCCCCTCATTTCTACTAGGAAAATGTATCACAATCTCCTTTCACATATCTTAACCAGTGTTTCTCTGTACAAGTCTTAAATACTGTAGTTCTCTGTTTAATAAAGACTAAGGTAGGCCTCAACCGGTACATTGAGGGTCTGGAAAGCCCAGAATGTATACACCTGTCTGTTAAACAAGCAATTTTGTGAGCTACAGTGCAACCCCCTTACACCAGTCTCATCAAAGTTCTGAGAGAAGAATAGCCCTTAAATATATTACATAATAGCCATAGCTTTAAAGTTTAAGAACATATACTGATATCTAGTCCATGTAATTAGCTCTTACAAGACATACAATCCAAAATTTGAAAATACTCAAAATAGGTAGATTAGCAAATGATTTCTTAAAATCCAGCTTCAAATCTTAACAACTCTTTTTCAGATTATTTTCTTTTTTGGTAGCTAAGATGGATACAAATGTTTTTACTCTTAGCACTTTCCAAAAATGATCTCTGCATCATTAAAAAGGCAACAAATCCTTCAAAAGCTGAATGAAGATATATAACATCTGCTGTTCCCCCCCAAAAAAAACCACTGGATTATTATTTTCCTGTATTTTCACCTGCTACTTTCAAATGTGGTCCTTCATTTTGCTTACAGAAAAGAGTCCTGTAAATCTTTCAAGAATTCTGCAAATGAAGGCTGGTGCCTGGAAATACCCTTTGGCATGCCCCAAAGCCAGGCAGGGTGGATGGGTTTGCATCTCTAATCCATAAAACCTGTAGCAGACATCCCCCCAACTCAACAGATGCTACATGCACTTCTATACTAGAAGTCACATTCAAATGCAACACATCAATTGTGCACCCTAATCCTTCTCTGCATTCCCACGGGGTGGATATAGGAATGCATTCCTACTTCAGATTCTCTCAAGGATGGCAATGTAGATCTCCACCCACTGCCTCCAGGTATATGCATATCACTGGGTGTAAACTGTTATCTAGATCTAGACAGAGGCCAGGACAACTTTCAATCTTACATCTTAGGTTAAATAAACAAGAGATGCCACTCCAGAAAATGTCCATTTGACCCTATACATACACATGGACACAGTCACGATGCAACCTCGGATTACTCTGTGGGATAGAAACAATCTGGAGAAAAATAGAGCTAGTATAATTTAAACATGGACATTTCCCTAGCAATACCGCAGAAAACTTTACTGCTTTAATGCTTCATAACACAAGAGCAAAAACATTCATAAACAGTCAGCTGGTAGCTCTGGCACATTTATATAAATCAATAGACAGCAATTTACTTACAACCTTTTTCCAACAGTCCAGTGTGCACTTAATTTTAACTAGAAATAATGTGACCCAAGCATGATGCAGGAACAGGTAAAAAGCACATGACAGACTTCTTAACTCTGCAAATCACACAGAAAACATGTTTTCTGTCAGGATAAGATTACTTTCCAGCCCTGTTCCTTCCTACCCCTTCCCATCTTGGCACAGACATAATATTTCTTCTGCCTTCCAAGGCAGGATGTGACAGGTGCAATTCTATCAAGGCATTTTCAGTAGGGAAGCTCCTCACACAACATTTTCAACACAGCATAAAAACCAACAAACTATTCCAACTTGCAATTTATCCAAGTGCTCTGCTGGTCATGTTGACATGGTGGCATCCAATTGAAAAGGACAATGTTTTGCCATGCAGCAAATGATGATAAGTTTACTAACAGAAATGCACACACACACACACACACACACACACACACACACACACACACAAACTTTGTACCATTATCAATGAGTCATAGGGACAGTCATCAGGAACCTTTTCCAAAGGAACTTCTGAAGCCATCAAATCAACCCCATGGAGTGAGACCTCAAAGTTCAACTCCTTCTGCTGTCAGAATAGACTGGATGGATTCAAAGCTGGTCTCCCTGCTAGTCCAAATTTTTTTTTAAAAAACAATCCACCCCCAACACACATCCGGAACACTGATTTACTCCCATAGACGTAGGCATGTCTACCTAGTATGAAATCCCGTAGAGATCAATGCAGGTCACTGTGTCCAACATTACACAGCCTTAAATATTTGGACGTGAGGGGGTGGGGCACAAAAAAAAAGTCTAGGCTGCTCCGAGGAGGGGCTATTTATGGGGAAAGGACACAGATAAGCGACCAAAGAATTTAATGTTTACCCGCTAAGCAAAAGTCTTCCTCAGGGCAGCGTAATATCCGACGATTCCGTAAATCACGCCTGCCCCTCCGATGCACCCGTCCGGGGGAAGGGGTCGCACCAAACACGGCGCCATTTACTCCCGAGCAAACCGTTGGTCTTTCCAAGGGGCCCCGGGAGGAGAAGGAGTCCGATCTGCAGGAAGGCACCAGGAGGAGGAGGAGGAGGAGGAGAGAAGCGACTCTGGGGAAGGGGAAAGGGGGGGGGCGCGCAAGGAAGAGAAGGACGCAAGCAGGCGACTCCGAGACGGAAAGGCACCGGGGATTTGGGCGAGCGACACAAGGCTGCAGGGAAGCCGAGGAAAAATGAATTGAATAAAGAAAGAAAGAAAGAAAGAAAGAAAGAAAGAAAGAAAGAAAGAAAAGAAAAGAAAGCGGAGAGAGGCACCGGGAAGATATATGGAACCCCCACCCTTCCTTCTAGGGACCAAGGAGAAGGAAGGAAGGAAAGAAGGGCGGGCGGGCGGGGGTGGGTGGGCGGAGAGGCCAAAGACCGACCGAACTTGGAAGTTTCTACTTACAGCCTTTGGACGGCCAGATCCAGCCCAGCTGAAGGCGGCGGCGGCGGCGGCGGCGGCCACCCCGGCTGCGTCGCTCTCCTCGCGGGACGCCGACCTGCCTCTCTCTCTCTTCCCCCCCGCTCGGCCGGAAAGCCCCAAGCCCGGCGACTGGACGGACGGACCGACGGGCTGACCGACTCCCTCCCTCCCTCGCTCGCTCGCTCGCTCACTTGGGGCGGCAGGAGGGTCGAGCGGCTCGCCTGCCCCCTTTCCTCCCACTCCCACCTCCCCCCCCCTTTCCAGGGGCTGCGGCGGAGCTTGCGGAGAGGCGAGGCGAGGCGAGGGGAGGCGGAAGCCGCCCGGGAGCCGGAGCCTCAGCCTCTTGGCGGCGCGGGGCTGCTTGCGAGGAAGTTTTCCCCTCGGCCTCCCTCGGGCGGAAAGCTCTCGGTGGCTCGGTGGTCGCCCAGGCGCTGAGTTGGCTGGAGGGCTGCCGCGGGGCGGTTTTGGAGAGCAGGGCTCCGGAGTTGGAGGCTGCCTCTTTCCCCGCCCGACACAGACACACACACACACGCGCACGCACTCCTTCCTTCCCTGCCTCCCTGCCTCCCTCTCTCCGCGGGCGGGCTTGTGGCAGGGTCGGGCAGGCAGCTCCTCCCTCTCCGCCTTCCCCTCGCTGCGTCTTTCCAAGCTCTGGCTGACTGTCCTGCTGCGCTACAGCAGCTCTCCGGCTACCCAGGACTTGCTGCTCGCCACGGCTCTGCCCGCCTCCTCTTTCTCCCCCCCTCCACCCCGCTTCCTCGCTCACCCACTCACTCCGTCGCTTTCCCTTCCCCAGGAGCAGAACGGGCACGCCAGCAAAACAGCATTGACTGTAGGAGGTGCGGGATCCCGTTTTCCAAGACGCAGTCCGGAGAGCCTCGTTCACACGTGCACGTCACATCGCATGGGCTTGGTCCTTGAAGGGCGGCTTCACGCGTGTGCGTGCCTAACAGGAGCCCCCACCACCACCACCACCACCAGGGCTAGTTTCCAAGGGAGGGCTGCTTCCTCGAAACCCGCAGCCCTGCCACGGCGACGACGGCACGTATGAACGGGGCGTCACGCAGATGCACGCTAGACCTGGATCTACTTTTATAAACGCTTTGCCTTTATAAAGAATCCGACCATTTCTTTTTCAGCCGTCTCTCTCATCAAGTGTGCTTCCATCGAATGCCGAAACCCCCGGTTTGTAAATATATAAGTAAAGCAGGTTTTGGTTTCTTACCCAAAATCCGGAGGCAGTACATATTTCTGTCGATTCTGGAATCAATGTGCACGTGAATCACCATCACAGGGGGCCAGTTCAGACGCTTGGTTCAATAGCAATACCCTTCGTGGGTCGGATGCGAGAACTGAGCTGAGGAATGAGATGGCAGCGTGCAAATTCAGCATGCCATGTGCAACCCGTGTGCTCAGATCTTCCCCCTTCCAAAAGGTAATTTGCACACCTGTAGCCTACATCACATGGGCCTTAAATCACAGTCCTCCTTGATTCTACCTTGTCCCTAGAGTCAACTGGTAGAGATGACAAATATTTGTAGCCATATTTTAGCTACCTCACATCTAGGCCACTGCAATATGCTCAGTGCAGAGATACAGTACAGTGATACCTAGTATAAAGGAATTAATTCGTTCCAAATGCAATTATGTTTAGCAAATTTTCATTTATACAAATTTCCCATAGGAATGCATTGAAAACAGAGTGATCCCATTTTTATGTTGTACTGATTTGCCCCATAGGCGATTCTGTTAAGCAAATTTCCCCTATCTCCGAATTTTTTTATGTTGTACAAATTTTATGTTATACAAACCGTTTGTTATACAAGGGTCCATTGTACTCTTGAAAAGAGTGTCTAGCAGTATCGGTTGGTAGCAATGCAAAAGAGCTGGGGGTCACAACTCTATTGAGCTAATATGACACCAAACAAGACCTGGGCTGCTTGTTTGCAGGTCCTGTTCACCGTGTTGGTTTTGAGATTTAAAGCCATAAATAGGTCCAGACTGGTCTGCTTCTCTCATTATGAATCTGTCCAGATGTTAAGTTCTTCAAGAGGGGCCCTTTTGAGAATAGCAGCTCCAAGGGAGGTTGGTGTGAGGGGAAGCAAGGGGGCTTTCTCTTGACTTGCTCCCCAAATGGTGAATGAAGAGTACTTTCCTGAGAACAGCAGTATTCTTAATATGTTCTATTTATTTATTGTTTGATAGGTTCATTTCTGTGGCACCTTCCATAATTTGGTGCTCAAAAATTCCATAAAGCAAGTTGAACTAAATCACAAAAAAAAAAATCTAAGGTTGAAAAACAATTAAAATATACAGGAGGGATTAAGAATGATCACCTAAATATTTAAATACTTTTAAAGCACACATAAAACAAGTGCTATTTCAGGAAGTTCATGAAAACACATCTCTTCCTTTAAGCTGGATATTTGTTGACTACAATGGGTTCATTATTAAATTTTGACTTGATGGCACACATCTCTCTCTCTCTCTCTGTGTGTGTGTGTGTGTGTGTGTGTGTGTGTGTGTGTGTGTGTGTGTGTGTGTGTGTGTGTGTGTGTGTGTGTGTGTTCCTAGGAGGCATTGGCAACCCAATAATTTGATCTTGGTTGTATAGTCCCTCATCCCACAGTGGAAAATGAGCCTTCCCTTGGACAACAAGCAGCTAGTAACTTGATTCAGAAATTCCATGTGCAGAGTGGTAATCGTAATATATCTGTCCCACAAGTTGTTTACAAAATAAATGAAATAAAACTTTAATCTCTTTTATATCAAATACTCCCCCCCCCTTTTAGGAAAACCTCATGTTTTCTCAATCCATCCTTAGGTTCTTTATTTGACAGAAACCACTTTGAGCAGACTTCTCACGCGGAAACAGATCATTTCCACTTTGCAAACCACATTAACTTTTAATGATTTCCTGCTCTGGCTTTGTAGGTGGAAGAAAAGATCTAGTGAATATAGACTACACAATAGAACATATGCTACAGAATTCTATATTTTATGGAATATATAAAATAGATATTAGATGCTGTAGAATTTTTACTGGAAAAAAATTCCTTGTAGCTTTTATAGAATATTACTGTTTCTTTGGCATCCTCTTGAGCATAGAGCACCTTATGAACATACGAGATAGTTTACATATAGTAAATGGAATTACAGTGGACCCTTGTATAACAAACAGCTTGTATAACATAAAATTTGTACAACATAAAAATTCCGGAGATAGGGGAAATTTGCTTAACATAATTGTCTATGAAGAAAATCCGTACAACATAAAAATGGGATTACTCAATTTTCAATGCATTCCTATGGGAATTTGTATAAAGGAAAATTTGCTTAACATAATTTCATTTGGAATGAATTAATTCCTTTATACAAGGTACCACTGTATATGCTAGACTCTATGATGTGGTTGATCCCCCATTTTGCTGTGTAGGTGAGAAAGAATGCTCCCCATCTGGTTTGGTTTCAAGGTCAGGACAATTTTTTTAAAAAAGTAGGCCAGAAGGGAGAAGAGTGGAATTGTGAAGATTGGAATAGTGTGTTCCGTGAAGAGATGCATTAAAAGATGTGATCTGCATTTGCACATTTCTACCACCGAATTCTGCCGCCTCAGTAAAAGCAAAGTATTCTGCTTATTGTTGTTGTTTTGTTGTTCAGTCGTGTCCGACTCTTCGCGACCCCATGGACCAGAGCTCGCCAGGCCTTCCTACGTTCTACTGCCTCCCGGAGTTTGGTCAAATCCATATTGGTTGCATCGATGACACCGTCCAACCATCTGCTTATATACCGCCCCATACCACTTCAAGTAGTCTCTGGGTGGTTTACAGTTTTAATTACAGTATGCAGGCTACACATGGCATCTAACTTTCAACCATCTACTATATGCTGTTGTCAAGCAACAGTAAGTTTGGGCTATTGGGTGATACAGAACTATAACAGAATATGTGAATAACTTGGAGGAACAAAAATTAACATGAGGTTCATCCAAAAACACTGTGATAGAAAAAGAAAGTGGGATGTAAGTGGTTCTGTAAGAGGAATAAAGCAGTTCAGATGATTCAGGCTTGCTCAAAAACAAATCCCATAAGAATCTATGTTGTTTGGCCAGTAGCCCTGAGAGGCAGATCTGTTTTTGCAGCCACCAACACTTACTGTAAATGTTGTATACACTGTGTTTAAAAGATTAGGACTGCAGTCCAGGTAGCACGCATACCTCTTAACAGGGAGGACATGGAACAACTCCCTCTTGGGAGGTCACAATGTTAAACTCTCATTTACAACATGAGCTTTATACTTTCAAATATGAAAGCAATTCTGTAATTTGACCAGAATAATTTTTTGAAGGGCCACTTCAGGGGAATTGGGCAGTTCAGAAATAAATAGTCATTTTTTTAAGCTGTCACAGTGCTAGGTCTGCATTAGCATAATCCCCAGGCAGAGAAGAGGGGAAAGGGGGCAAAGTTTGGTTGATGGCAGGAATGGAGGCACACTGAGCCCTGACCCAAATTAAACAGATGAATTTACCGGCTATGTCAGCCTGAGGCTGACCTAAAACATTTGTCTGTTGCAAGAGAGGAGGTTGGTCAAAGAAGTCGGCAGGGAGCAGCCACGATGACAATTAGGCTGTAAGGATGGTGATAGATAGGTTATGCTATACGGAGGCAGGCCAACAAACTCTTCTGATAAGACCAGGATGTGTTTTTAGCCAAGACAGTTCAGGTGGAATTATGGGCAGCCTACAACATTAAGACACTCTAGGACAGTGGTGGCAAACCTTCGGCACTCCAGATGTTTTGGACCACAACTCCCAAAGTCCTTTGCCATTGGCACTACAGGCTTGGAATTCTGGGAGTTGCTGTCTAAAACATTTGGAGTGCCAAAGGTTCGCCACCACTGCTCTAGGAGTTACAGGGTGCAATATTTCCACTTATTTTCCCACTCAGCACTCAACAGGATGTCTAAAGAAGACACCAATCGCCAGGCTAGGTCAAGGCCATGGATCCTGGAGTGAACAAGCTGGAGTCAACTCCCTAAATTACTTCCCCCACTGAATGCACATGTGACATCTGTGTGTACAAAGAGGCTTAGATATACAATCAAGGCTATTTTATGCATGACAATGCAGTCCCTGCCACTTATGCTTTTACGGAAAGCCAAAGGCTCCCAAGTAGGTCAGGAAGACATGCATTGCTTCTCCCTTGCCTTGAATCATAGAAACATTACAGGTATTAACAATGCAGCTCCGTACAGTATGTGTTTCCTAAGAACCACATACCAATAAGTTCACTAGTGTTCATTCCTAGTTAAACATATACTGTATAAGACACCAACTTTATAGCACACACCTACACAAATCTCCTTAATAGAAGTTCCATTATGTTCAACACTAACTTATTATTAGGTGTGCACAGAATTGCTGCCTACAATTCTCTTCCCTCCCTCTGTTTCTTTTCCTTAACCCCACCACCATCACCACTGCCATTTAGCAGAATGGATAACAACACTGCACCACACTGCAAGGATATCATTGCAATATGGTCATAACAACAATGGGCTGTTTTCCCTGGTTTATGGTGGCTCCTGTTCAGCCACAGTGCAACCCAGTTCCTCAAAATGTGAGTTTCATGATAGGCTTTATTTATACATCTTTTTTCCCCCTTAGCATTTGTCCCACTTGGTGGTGGGGTCTGCTATTGTTTTTTGGCCTTCCACTTGGTGCGGTCATAGGCTAGGTCCGGATGAATCCAGGGCAACTTCATATCATTGTCCAAGGGTGTTTATCACTTTTTTGGATGTCCCCCTCAGTCGGGATCCGCTGACCTCCAGAGTGAGACCCTTTTTGGCCAGAGTTTCTTCATCGGCATGCAAGACATGTGCATACCACTGTACTCAGGCTTCACGTATGTTGTCAGCGATTGGTGCAATGCTGTATTTTGCTTGGATGTCATCATTGTGCACATGATCCTTTCCCGTGAGGCCAGAGGTCTATCCCAGCATCTTTGTCTCCTTGACACTAAGGTGACATTCAACTTCTTTGGTCGCTGGTCAACATTCTGCACCATAGAGCACAACAGGTCATACAATGGTGAAATAGTTCTTTGACTTTATTTATTTTGGGCTTTATTTACACATGCAAGGTGAAAATAACTATTGTTTGTTTGCTTGTTTAGGTAGGTAGGTAGGTAGGTAGGTAGGTAGGTAGGTAGGTAGGTAGGTAGGTAGGTAGGTAGGTAGGTAGAACAAGTGTGATACTGTGTGAACTTATACTGTTTTTGTTATGTCTTATTCAGGGCTGGATATGTTACTGCTCAGTCACCGCTACCCTAAAGTTCTGAATTTGTTCATGGTTTCTATGGACACTAATCTCTACTTTCCAAAGATAAACCAATAATTGGGTTCAGAGAAATTAACTAGGCAATCTCTCCTGCAGGCAAAAGATTGCTCTGTCTCTATCACTGCTTGCAGATCATTAATCATAGCCATGAGTTCATTGGCTCAAACCACTGAAAGGTGTTAATAGGTTCTTTCCTGACAAAATTATGGGACAGGAGAATGCCTTGGCCTTGCTCAGATTTTAGAAAACCTAGAAACTAAATGGGGGAAATGACAAATGGGGATCTGGGCTAGAGATTGGGTCTCTAGAAATCAAAGCTCAGAAATATAATTTTTCTTGGGACGATAGTCATTGTCAGACTGAGAGCTTTCCTAAGCTCTGCCTGAAAAAGCAGCAGGGAACTAGAATCACCTTATTAGCCCAATGGATAATAATACATCTAAGAACTGCATAGCTGGAAGGGACCCTGTAGAATGTAGAATGTAGATCATCAAGTCCAGCCCCTGTCCAGTGGAGAATCAAACTCCCAACCTCTGGCTCCTTAGTTTGTATTCTGAGCATTTAACCTTTATCGAATCAGTCTTATAATTACTTGCAGTGAGGTGGTCAGCTCAGGGGATGGAGGCAGGCTACTTCCCTTCCTGCACCCCGATATTGTGCTGCCTTTCTTAACCAAAGCTTGAGTGGAGAAGTGGGATGAATCATCCATACCCCAGTCCACTGTTGGCGTGAAAGAGCCCTTAAAATGGATTCCCCAGGACAGGAGGACCAAAGGAGCACACACTCCTTCCTGCCTGTGAATCTGTGAGATTGGGGGATATGACCAACAAGACATTTGGCCTTCTCAGCAGTGGCACCAGCTTTCTGGAGTTGGTTCTCAGTCGAGCTATGCCTGACTTCCTCCCTCCCCCCTTTTTAAAAGTCTGCTGAAGACACTGCACTTCTGACAGGCCTTTGAGTGCAGCGTTACCTGAGTTTTTTGTACCCTTGGGCCCTGCATCCTTATTTGTAAATGGTCAACTTTTTTCCCCTGAAAAAGGCGACTACCCATTAGGACATCAGAAATAGAAGCGCCTATAATAGCGGGAAAGAGCGCCCAAAATTCACTGTGTGATAGTGGCCTTAATTTCATTCCTCTGTGCCTGTGAAGATTCTCTGTCACCCAGGTGAGTTTATCTGGAAGCTGAGTCGTGGCAACTGGACTTCTTTTTCTTGAGAAGTTGAAATGTTTCGCTACTCATCCAAACAGCTCAGCTCAGCTCAGCTGCTTGGATGAGTAGCTAAACATTTCGATCACTCAAAAAACAAACTCCAGGTGCCATGACTCATCTTCCAGATTCACTTCGCTGCCTTTTTTATGTTTTATGCTGTTGTTATTTTACTTCTCTTTGCTATGTCCTGTTGAAGCTGATATTGTAAACCGCCCAGAATAATACTGTGGATTACTGGGAAAGAAAGAAAGAAAGAAAGAAAGAAAGAAAGAAAGAAAGAAAGAAAGAAAGAAAGAAAGAAAGAAAGAAAGACAGTTTTTCTGGATATTCTTTCTGGATGGGAAACGGGAAGAGAAATAAGTATGTGCCCACCCACCCCATTTTGTACATGCAGAAGCAGGTTTGGGTTCGAAATTTATTTCAAGCACAAAGCAAGTTGAGGGTGACTCAAACTGATGAGACAAGGAGGATGGCACAAACACCCTTGCTATCATCCAGATGTGAATGGGCACCAATAAGCACACGTATTGCCAAGCACACAAACCTGTAAAGAGTTATTTATTTATTTATTTATTTATTTATTTATTTATTTATTTATTTATTTATTTATTTATTTATTACACTTATATCCCACCCATCTTCCATATAGGAACTCTGGGCGGCTAACAATAAAACAAAATAAGAGAGGACAAAACAATTACCCCAACAGGATGACGCAGGCGGCAAGGGAAAAAAACAAAACAAAACAAAAAACTGCAGAAACTTAGGTAGAAAGGTCACCAAAAGCCTCTTTAAACAGGTGAGTTTTCAATGCCTTTTTGAAGGCGGGCAGGGACTCTGCAAGGCGCAGCTCAATGGGAAGATGGTTCCACAACATGGGGCCCACCACAGAAAAGGCACGGTCACACGTACGCGATTTCCGCGCCTCTCTGGGTGTGGCCACCCTCAGTGAGCGCGCCTGCGCCATTCTTGTGGGTCTAGACCCAGCTGATCTCTGAGAGATACGCTCCGCCAGGTACTCTGGTGTATCAAAGAGAGTGATGCACTCCAAATAACATGAGGATGTGCACGCAAGTAGAGCTGCTGAAAGAGGCCAAGTGGACCCCCCCACTGCGATTTAAGCAAGCACGAGTGACTATTTTAAGACAAAAAAACCCGTAATCAGCAACCTCTCAAATAATCATGTCTATCTTAAGCAATACGTTTCACGCAGTTGATCCAATCACATGTCACTGTGCTTTTATTCAAAATGTTTCTATCATGGTGGTCATAAACAGAAAAGAAATGTCTTTAAAATGTTTTAAAGACACATCGTACATAATAAAGGAGCCTTTGTCCTCCCTGTTGTGCAGCTCATTGCCATAGGATGTTGACAAAACCAGAGAAAATTCATTTCAAAAGGGGACTGAGCAAAAATATCCTAGGCTATAAACCCAGTTCATTTTAATAACTCATTACGAGTAGAATCAGTGGATGAAGTGGCTCATATTAATCTCCACACACGGAATTGTCAGGCATGAGCATGTATGCAGTACTTTAGTTCCTGATGGGAACATGTTGGTGCCTGACCTCCAAATTTTGGGGTGGACCCCATCCACTCACACTAGAACAGGGCTGTTCAACTCTGACCAGGCCGAGGTCTACTTTTTCTGGCCCAAAGTGCCCAAGGGTTACTACACTAATGCCTCTACTTACAAATTTTATCCATTCCAAGCACATGCTCATAAGTAAAAACTTTTGTAAGTAGAGCAGTGGTTTCCCATAGGAATGCATTGAAAACCAAATAATCAGTTCTGGAGGGAACATATTTCAATGCACCACGGCCCTTGAATTGCTCCGCTCAGCTGAGACAGTGGGCTGGCAGACCCAGAACTTTGCTGGGGCTGTGGTGGCCCTTGGGATGGGGGAGGGAAGGGTAGAGAACGTATCCCCTTTTTTTATTGATGGCCAGCGGGCTACTTTTGAACCATTCGCGGGCTACTGGTAGCCCGCAGTCTACCTGTTGGGCAGGCCTGCACTAGAAGCTATCCCCGGTGTGATTCATTAAAATATGTAAAAACCATATTGTAATACACTGGAACACTCAGAACAAACAGAAAAGTAAAGATGCTGAGAATGTTAAGCACTAACTTAATTACTGGAGGCTAGGAATTTTCTTTTAAGCAGATTTATTCAGTGTCAGCTTATAAAAAGTTTGCTCCTCCCTCTTCAGTGAGATCTCAGAGACGAAGGACTGAAGAATAGAACAAAAACATCTGGGGATTCCCAAAGTCCTATATAAATCCATTACTTTCAAAAATATTTATGGTCCTACCTAAATGTCCTAACTTAGATTCAATAGTATATTTATTTAAGCATTGTGAATTGACAGGTGAATGCCAGTTAATTGCACAGGATCATAATTTTCATCCCCATTAAAAATTAAAGCACCACTGGGAATTAACATAAATTGATACGGGGGTCTAATCTGTATGAGCCACATGGATCTGTGAAAAGTCTAATTATGCAAAAGCAAAAAATAAAAATAAAATAAAGGCAAGGAAAAAATCCATCATTTTTCAAAAGCACAGCACTTGGAGTGGCTTGGGTTCTGTATTCAAAACATTTATCCCGTGGCGCTTTAATGATATTTTCCTCAGGTTTCCTCTTGACATTTGTAGCCTACCAGTTGGAAACAGAAGAGGGCAAGATTCACACATTCACCCCAGAGGTAATCCTCTGATCCTTTTGACTGAAGTGTGCCATGCTTTCCTGTGGTGAAACAAACTGGATGATTATTTTAGGATAATTGGGTTGCTTGATGCCTGGGAAAAAAATCAAAGCTGTGAAAAAAAAGGCTTCATATACTTCTCCCCACTTCATATCCTTGTATTGCTTGCAGAATAAAGATGTGCTGTATGGAGGGGTGGTGGTGACACCCTCCCAGCTTCACAGGTTGTATAAGCCATGCCCTTAAAATGGAAAGTGTTAAAAGCAGAGAGAATTGTTGTTATTATGCTTAGGTTCTTTCCAACCTGAAGGCACGTTATAACAATTGCTTTGCCTTTGCTTTGGTGACCTTATGAAATCATAACTTTGAACAACTTCCATCATTAATAACCCTTCTTAATTCTTGCACACGATGGGCCAAAGTTTCATTTACTGTGGCCATCTGTTGACATTTAGTCTTCTGCTTTAAACTTTTCCTGGCATGATTATTTTTTCAAGTGAATCTTACCTTTTCATATGTCCAAAGGATAATAGCCTTAGTTTAATTATTTTTTCCTCTAGAAAGGGTTCGGGCTTGACTTAATACAGAATAGATGTGTTTGTCTGTATGGTAGTCCATGGATCAGTAGAGCTCTTCTCCAATACAGTGGTACCCTGACTTAAGAGCAGCTTGACTTAAGAGCAATTCGACTTAAGAGCAGAAAACTGTTGGCATTTTAACTGCCTCATTACAAATTTTAGATATGGTCTGCTCGACTTACAATTTTTTAAAACTTATTTCTTCAATTTTTGGGTAGGTACCCTGACTTAAGAGTAGTTTGACTTAAGAGCATGCATTTGGAACAGATTAAATTCGTTAAATCGAGGTACCACTGTACCTCATTTTAAATTAGTTTGTTTTTTCCTCCATGTCACCTTTCTCCATTGCCCATCTTTCACATCTTTGCATAGTAGTCAAAAATGCCATAGAATCGCTCTAGATCTGTGGTTGCCAGCCTGTGGTTCGTAACTCCAAGAAGCCTTCATCACAAGCTGTGTTACTCGGGGTTTCTGGGAATAGCAGTCCTAGAAGTCTTGCGTTACCCAAAGTTGAGAACCACTGGTCTTCTAGACCCTTCATAGCTGCCTTCCTGAGACTCACTCTTCTAATTCCTTGGCTGTAGCACCCATCCAATTTGAGGACTGAACTGAGGTAAAGAAACTTGCTAACAATGTCTTCGTTGTCAACATTAAAATTATATAATTCTTCTGTACTTGTGGTTTTTTTCTACTGCATTTTCCAGCTGTAACCCTGTAATTACACTTTATCTGTTCTCTCTAGCAGTACTTATTTGACATTGTTGCTATTTTCTGACATTAATCTGGTTTCACCAGAACATCTTAAACAACGTATTAGTATTTCATCCACCAATTTTAATTCCTTCTTCATCTGAATCTAATCTAGATTTCTACGTGATATGTTCCATGTAAATATGTTACAGATAGGGAGATAAAACACCCACCTGTCTGACAACCTTTGACATTTGGAAATAATACTGTTTCTCCATGTTCTCTCCTAAGTCTAGCATCTTGCCCAAACTATAATTTATGCATCAGGTGACAGGTCCATCAAATGTTATGGCACCTCAGTTCTTTTTACAATGTTCCATACCTTTCCATGCTCCACAAGTCGAAGATTTTGTTGTAATCTAAAAAGTACAAATAGCATTTCTTGTGAAATGGGTTGGTATGTTATATTATCCAATGGCTAAAATCCAGTCTTGCTTCCATACTAGCTTAAAAGCAATTTAAAACTGAAATGTATGCTGAGTGTGTTATTAGGCATGTGTAACATTTAGATTTTTGCATGATAATTCCCAGAATTCTCAAAAAAAAATGCCCCAGCAGAATCCTAGGAGTTCCAGGCCACAGACACCTACATTTCAATGCACATTGGTACCCCGACTTACGATGCACCTGACATCGGAAAATCCCGACCTCCGAGCAGGCTTCTGTTGTCCTCCCCTCCCTGCCACCTTACGAGCAAGATAGGGCTCGCCTGACTAACGATGGTGCATTGGCGGGGAGAAGCGGAGCGCCAGGTTTGAAATGACTTTTAATCACCAAGGAAAGCGCTTCTTGCATCGGTGGATAAAAGTCCTTTCAAACTTGGCGTGCTGCTTCTCCAAATGCCCCAAGTCCCTTCAAAGCTTGCGCGCCGATTCCCTGGCACATGGGGTGTGTGGAGAAACACCGCACGCAGTTGGAAATGACTTTTAGTCTCAGAGGCATTTCCCGTAGGGATGCATGGAAATCTGTGAGCAAGCACTTCTCACCTCCACCAGCAAGACCATACCTAATGACCCATGCTTAATGGGTGTTGGGAAAGGTTGCATAGGTGGGACGTTCACACACTGGCCTAGGCCATTAGTCACCTATCAAGCCTACTCAGGCCATTGTCAAACTGGGTTTCAGAGTCCAAAATATCATGAGGTGTTACTCACAGGATTTGGACCAATGTGTATTTGCAACATTATCTCTAATGCCTCTTCCTTTCCTGAATCCAGCTTGGGGCCTTTTAACACGACCCCTAAGATCCGCTGGCCACTTAAATTTGGACCAGAGATCTTAGGAGTTCGTCGCTCTTCCTTTGTCCCCACCCCCCTCCGCACTTCCTGGTTGCTGGCTGTGTGAGGGAGGGAGAAAAAGAGAAAGAAAAGCATGCAGCTCACCTCGTTCTGCCTCTCGTCAATGTAAAAGTAACTCTTAAAGGGGCAGGAGCCAAAAAGCAGCAAACAGAAGTGAGGAGAGCCCCGCACTCACTATCGTTGCACCGCATCAAAGATTTTTCACCTCCAAAGAGAAGGTACAAGAAAAGTGTGCTGGGTCGTGCTAAAGTGGGCGGGGTCACACTTAATTGTCTGCAAACTCCGGAGCTGGTGGGGAAACATTTTTAAGCTCCGGAGCTTGCAGCCATTTGCAGCGGAGCTTAGGGGTCATGTATAAACGCCCTTGGACATCCCTTGGACACCTTCTTCCTCTGCATATGATAAAAGTCTATGCAGTAAAAATCTTGAGCATCCTTTTAGCTGCAAAGAAAATCAATGCAATGGTCCTCTTGTTACTGTCATCTCTGATATCTCCTTTGTTTGGGATTGGAACATACAAAATATTGAATTTTCCAGTCTGTTTTGTTTTCCAGATTTGTTTGTATATTCTTGTTTGACTGCCAATAGATTCAGACTGGCTAGCCTGAAATTGCTCTGAGGACATCTTGACTATTCCTCCTTTTTTTTTGTAAGAACTTTTACAGTAGTTTACATTCCACATACCTTAAACAATCTATTTGGGTCACTGTAAGATAGGTCTTTGACGGCACATAGCAAACAATAAACCATTTGCTTCAAATGCTTCTCCACATGTGTCTGAGACTTTTCTGCATTTGTACGGTAACAGGAAGGTCTTGTCACCATGTAGTTTTCCTGGTGTATTCTGGGAAAGAGCTCAAGTAGTTCCTTTTTTGATCCCCTAGTTAGCATGGCTAGTGAATTAGGCAGAGGTAGTTTAAAACATGACCTTTCCAAGCTGCGGGTAGAAAAAAGATACCAAAAAGATATAAAGGGCATTGGCTTGGTTCAAGTTGAAGTTGGGCATGGCTTTACCGCAGAATGTATGTATGGGCTCCACTACCCTCTTGGTCCAAATTTAAAACAATCCCATTTTTGTTCAGAGAATCCCCTTAATGTTCGTTGGGGACACAGGATGCAATTTATGCCATGTTGTGGTTCCCCAGCGCCCCTACTTCCATCTCTCTTTTTCTAAATCAAAGGGTGACTGAAGAAGTTCAGGGGAGAGAGAGAGAGAGAGAGAGAGAGAGAGAGAGAAGGGTTGGGTAAAAGTGGTAAAGGAAGGCTCCTGGACTGGAGACTGGGTCCAATGTAACCCATCCTGAGAGAAATCTGAAAAGGAGTGAGGGAACCCTCTGGTTCAGAAGCCCTGGCACTGGGGAGAGACTGAAGAGAGGGCAACCCAAAAGAGAATGGGAGTGGAGAGAACGGGAAGCCCGAAATCAAGAGAACAAACCATGACCCACTTTCCCTGAGATCCGCCCTGGTAGGAGGCTTTTCCCTCACAAGCTTCTCTCAGAACCTGGCCTGGAAGATCTTGGAATTAGGAGTGGGATAGATGCACCATCACTAGGATCAAAGGAGTACGGAGCAAGCCTGGGCAACTCCTTCACCAAGAGAGTTTGAGGGCTTACTTGCTAAAAGAGGATTTTCCCCACAAGTTGGAGAGCTGCAAGCTGTTTGGTTGGTGAAGAGGTCACCAGAAGAAATTATTCCGGGTGCTGAACCTGTTCCTGTTGAATTAAGCCTGTTTTCCAACCCATTCAACAAACCTGCTGGGTTCCAAGAAGAGACTTTGCCTGGTGTTTAGAAAGAGGGCAGTGGTTCCGGGGAGGAAGGAGCGACTGGACAACTTGATGAAAACAAATAAAACCAAGACACCAGCCAACACCTTTTAAAAATAAATCTATTTTTGGTGGTAGGTGGAATATGGGGGCAAATGGACCCTTGCAAGCCCCAGGCAAGGGCACATGTAGCTCTCCGACCTGTGAAGGTTGCCCAACCCCCACCTTACAACCATTACTTCACCCTGGCTTGAAGCAACAACTAGAGCAGCAATTACATTGGAAGGGGGTGCTCTGTAATTCCTGTGCTATAGCTGTTGGACTAGTTTGGTAATTGCCATAAGCATTACTGGGCTTCAGATCCCTGGCGAATTCTGTCCTTTTCCCTTGAGCTTTTATCTCCTGGTTGTTTCAATGACAACCCCTGTTTTCTTCCTTTTATATCAGCTGATAGGCTTTCTCTTCCTCTCTTTTTAAACAATCTCATCACGGTTATTGATCTGTGTTGGGTTCTTCACCCCCATCTTTGCTTTCTTGTTGCTCCACTGTTAACCCTGGGTTTGTAAGCTGCAGGGAGAGCATTGCAGCATTTTAGAGGGCAAAGTATGGCCCTCTAAAATGTAGGATCTAAAACATGAAAATAATCATGGCCTCAGATGTTTGCAAAGGTGGTAAAGCGGGTTGGGGTTTTTATTTCTATTTTTTGAAACATCCAGAGAATACAGGTGACCAAATTATTATGGGCTGAATTTCCCCTCTGTGATTTTTATCAACTTTAGTCATGGAGGAGAAATTTGCTAGTCACTGTTAACTTTTTGAGACACGTTAGGTAGAGCTAAGCCACCTAATGCTGCTCTTCCAAGTTTTGAACACATTTAGGTGCTTGCAGGTTTCTGTCTGTCATTTGGGACACCCAGAGTGGATAATTCTGTGCTTTGTTATCCAAACAAAAAAGCACATCCATAGTAACAAATGCCTTTGGGCCATGGAGAAATAAATGGAACAAATTACTTTCCAAAAGTAACTTTCCAAACTGGGTGAAGTGAACAGATAATTCCATTTTCATTGCCCAGCAGTAGATAATTTTAGGATAATCTCCTGTTCTGAGTGAAATGACCTCACTGGATTTCCCTGCTATTGGGAAGATAAAATTCCAGTTGAGTGTGTTTCTGAAAATATCACATTACACTGATGTTAACATTGCTGTTATCATAAATGTTGCTCAAAGGGATAAAGAGCTAGGGGTGTTGTGGAGGAAATTGGGGGAAAATGGACAGTAAGATTACTTGGCCCCTGCAAATGAGGAATGTGAGGTATAAAAAAATAAATAAAATGTGGATATTGTTGAAATTGCTTTCTGTGTGGTCAGAGTTCAATTTCAGTGTGAGCCGTGCACCACGCTCTGATCTGCGGTGGTGAAGTTGGCGGCAGCGGCAGTCCTGGTGGAGAAGAACTCGAATCTCTTCCTGCAGGGTGGAGGGGCCATCTCCCCAGGGGCCAGGGAAGGTTGATGGGATTTGCTTTGCTAACCCAAATCTCCAGAAGACGATTCACCTTGCAAGCTGCTTGAGAATCCAAGGTGGCGTCTGCTCTGGCCGCCCCTTTCTCTTCCAAAAACACCCCATCCAAGTGCCCTCGGCATGACCCCTTTGCACATGTAACGGAGCCCACAGCCCACGTTCAGAAGAGATTTTCACAGGAAACCAGTGCAAGAGGCAGACAGCTCTCTCTCGCCAAATGATTTTCTAACTCCGGTCCCCAAACCACGCTGTGAGCACATCTGCAACATATTTAAAGCTCCGCTAGCTCATGCTTGCTCCTCCCTGTGGTCCTTTTTAATGAAGGGTATGAAAAATTAAACTCCTTAGCAGACTCATGCAAAGCTAAATGGCTCTCCCAAGAAACGTGTGATCTTTCCCACTCCCCTCAACCCCCCACCACCACCACCTAAAGCTCTGCCTGGGGGATTATGTGGATTCTTACTTTGAAGAAAGAAAGAAATATAATCTTTCCAGATTTCCCTGCAACTTGTAACACTTTTAAGGCTATATATTGCCCGCTTGCAAGTCAAAGTCTCTGTTACAGCCCTTGGCCTGGCGTTGTGGGGCGAGGGGATATTTTTACAACTTTTCAATCAGCAGTACCCAAATGCAAATGCCTGGCTACCCTATCCTGCCTCTACAGTACCTTTGTTACTGACAGTGGACCCTTGTATAACAAATGGTTTGTATAAGATAAAATCTGTACAACATAAAACATTCCGGAGATAGGGGAAATTTGCTTAACAGAATCACCTAATGGGCAAATCCATACAACATAAAAATGGTAACAATTAGGGATTACTCTGTTTTCAATGCGTTCCTATGGGAAATTTATATAAAGGAAAACTTGCTTAACATAATTTCATTTGGAATGAATTAATTACTTTATACAAGGTACCACTGTATTTTATTTTCTAACTTCTCCCATTTTTTCACTCAGCTCAAGAATGGAAACTCATCATACATACATACATACATACATACATACATACATACATACATACATACATACATACATACATACATACACACACTGAAATCCTGGGATATAGCAAAATCTTAGCAAGCTTTCTTAAAATGAAAACAACACAAAAGAAAAGAAAAGAACAGATTGATCCTTACCACACATATGAAACCAACACAGAGGGGATCCTGCCACTGGTAAACACCTGCTGAACCTTCACTTATGAGGATGCACTCTGGTGCAGTGGAGTGGCATCTGAAAATTAGATGAAATAGTGACCGGATGCCAGATGCACCTTGCTGGACACATTCCCCAAGACTGCAATGCCCTGGATGCCCCCTCCCCCGAAAGGAAAAAGAGAACCAGAAAGGCCACAGGAGACATGTCAAGCAACTTTTGGTGAAGATCTAAATGCCGTGAAAGTTCAAGGGCAACTGCAGAAATGGAAGCTGCAGGCCAGACCCACTGGGAAGAAAAGATGGACTCGTTGCCTGATGCACCGAGCAGCATGGGGATGGGGTGGGGTGGGAGACTAAGTCTAAGTAAGTCTTCACTGAAAGCACACAGAGCAAAATACTACGGTGGATGTGATGCTGTGTGAGAGGATCTCTTCTTTTTTTGTGTCAAAAGAAATGCAGTGGTACTTCTGGAATGGAAAGATGAGCTGACAGGTTCAGTTGTTGCCCAATGGTGTACACACCACTCACATTCTTCAGGGAGAGTCCTTCTTTGCCCCACTGTGTGGTGGTGGTGGTGGTCTGTGCTGTCAAACCACCTCCGCCTTATGGTGCCCGTTCACATAAGTGACCTCCAACATGTCCTGTCCTCAATTGCCTGCTCAGCTCTTGTAAACTCAAGCCTGTGGCTTCTTTTATGGAATTAGTCCATCTCATATATGGTCTTCCTCTTTTCCTACTGCCATCTACTTTCCATTATTGTCTTTTTCAGAGAATCTTGCCTTCTCAAGATGTGCCTAAAGGAGGTCAAGCGCAGCCTCAATATTTTTGCCTCCAGGGACATTTCAGGCTTGATTTGATCTAGGACTCACTTGTTCATTTTTGGGGCAATCAAATATATTTTGGAAATACAAGAGTCTATGATCTTAGTCACGGTCTGCAGTGACACAGCCTTACACTTGACCACCTTTTCTACTTCTGTCAATGCTGCCCTTCTGAGTCTTCTGATTTCTTGGTTGCAGTCTCCATTTGGATTGGTGACCGAACCAAGGCATACAAAATATCTGCTACAGTCTTCAATTCTTCATTGTCAATGCTCAAGGTGTACATATAATTCTTTTATAGACATGTTTTTTGTCTCTTAACATTCAGCTGCAGTCCTGCTTTGGGTGTTTCTTTTTTCACTTTCACTAAAACTCATTTCAAATCACTGCTGATTTCTTCTAATAAGATAGTGTCATCTGCATATTTTAAGTTATTGGTGATTCTTTCTCCAGATTTCATTCCTCCTTCATCCGAATCTTGTCTGGCTTTCTGTGTATGTTCTGTGTCCTGACTGAATAGATAAGAGGATAAAAGGCCCCCTTGTCTGATGCTTTTGCCTATAGGAAACCATTCTGTCTCTCCCTATTCTGTCCTAAGGATGGCACCCCTTTTGTGAGGATGTGCAGAAGAGACACAGATACCCCAAAAGCTAATATTCTCTCTCTCTCTCTCTCTCTCTCTCTCTCTCTCTCTCTCTCTTGAGAAATGCCCCAGGGGCATGACCATGTTCATATGCTGCATCAGGGAAAGTAAGGAGAAGTAGAACAAAAATAAAAATAAAAATAAAACACACATGGAAAGTACAAGTGCATAGTCTGGCATATGCCTTATAGCTATAAAAGATGTGGTTCTTTGTCAGTTCCTGAAGTTGATATTGTTATGTATTGCAAACTTGTTTTCCATTTATGGTGACCCTATGAACTCCGGGAAAAGAGGACGACAGAGAATGAGATGGTTGGACGGTGTCATCGATGCAACCAATATGGATTTGACCAAACTCCGGGAAGCAGTGGAAGATAGGAAGGCCTGGCGAGCTCTGGTCCATGGGGTCACGAAGAGTCGGACACGACTGAACGACTCAACAACAACAAAATAAACTCTAGAATGTCCTATCATTAACAACCCTGCTCCAGACTTGCGAACTCAAGGCCATGGCTTCCTTGATTGAATCAGTCCATGCCATCTTACTCTTTTCCTACTAACTACAACATTTTCCAGCATTAGTGGGCTTTCCCCACAGGTATAGGTTGTCTTCTCATTATGTGCCCTAAGCACAATGTGGTGTGTGGTGTGTCGTTACAGTCGTGACCAACTCTTCGTGACTCTATGTCCATGGAGTTTTCTTGGCAGGAATGCTGGAGTGGTTTGCCAGTTCCTACTCCAGGCGCCTACAGCACCTGGTATTCCCTGGTGGTTGCCCATCCAAGTACTAACCAGGGCTGACCCTGCTTAGCTTCCGAAATCAGGCAAGATCGGATGTGCTTAGGGTGCGGCTAGAGGCCTAAGTACAATAGTCTCAATTTAGCCCTGGTTGATTCTAGATGGAGTTCAGGCCAGACCTGACCTAGGATAGGACCCACCTATATCTCTTTCTGGCAATCCCTGGTATCCATAAAGGTCCTCTCTAGTACCACATCCCAAATGAATGGGTTTTTATTTTTCTCCCAAAGTTGACTCTCCTTTAAAGCCACCTCGCAGCTCTGGCTTCAGGTCCCTGTCCTCCACCCTCACCCGCGGCCGCTGTCTATAAGTGACTTCTTTCGGATCTCATAAGGAAGCCCTGAGAACTAAAACAGATGTTTCAGTGTTGATATAAACATGCTGACAGTGGAAATTGTGCCTGTAGTGCTAATTGTTTTACTTGTTCATTATTCCATAGCATAAAGATTGCTGCAGCCCAATGCACTGAAGGAAAGGTAACCAAAGAAAAGCTTTGTACTGTAACATGTGCTGAAATCTTTCCTGAATCATAACCTAAATGCTCCTATATAGGTTATACCAGGGATCCTCAAAGTTTTCAAACATTGGGCCGGTCCACCACACCCCAGACACCACTGGGGGCCGGACCACAGTCCTTAAAAAAAAAAAGAAAGAAAAAAAAGGCCGACATGGAAAAAAGGGGGGAGGGGCAAGTGGGCGGAGCCCCCCACGAATGGCCCATGATCATTGTGTCTCCAGGGCCCCAGCAATGCCTCCTGCTCCAGATCGCCACCCTGAGGTGCCACCGTTGGGATCCCTCTGCTGCGCCTCCTCCTCCTCCTCCTCCTCCAGTGGCAGAGGCTGGAGCCCTTCCTTCCTTCCTTCATTGTGTCGGGAAGGAGGTGGCAGCCCAGGCAAACTCAGGCCCCTCATCACCTTCTGGGCGGAGCAGCAGCCGCAGCAAGGGCAGCAAAGCTCGTGCCACTGCGCGCAGATCCAACCGTGTGCCCTGGCCATCACGTCCTCGCTGTGCCCGGAGGGAAAGCTGCCTCCTCTCTTGGCCTGGCCCGGCCCGGCCCGACTTGGTGCGCTGCAAGGGCTGGGAAGGAGGGAGGGGAGGCAGGAAGGCATGCCCAAAGCCACATGCAGCCTGCTCACTGGCCAGGTCCAGCCAGGCTGCAGTGCTCTCTTGGCTTGCCAGGCTGCCCATCACCAACTAGGGAAAATGCAGCCCCACCAGCCCCACCAGCCTCCCAGGAACCAGGGTTCTCTTCCCTTCTTTTCTTTCTCCACCACCTCCTCCTTGCTGGTCTCTAACCCGGTGATGGTGGTGGCAGCTTCAGCCGACGGTCATGGCTGTACTCCCTCCTCCCCTCCCTCACTCCACGGAGCAAGGCAGCAGCTCAGAGGGGGCTGAGCCATGGCTGCTCTGGCTCAGAAGGCTGGCTGGCGCTGCCTCTGCCTGCCCCTTTCATTCCTCACAACTACAATAACACAGGCATCAGCCACACAAGGAAGGCAGGTGGGCAGAGTGGAGGAGAAGCAGGGGTGGGGCCTCAGGGCCATGAAGGGAGTGGGAGACCTTGATGCAGCCCTCCTGTTTTAAATTGTCCCGCTCGACTGCACCTCGCACCCCGACCATCTGGGCGGTGGGTGGGGGGAGTGGGGGACCTTGCTGTAGCCCTCCCACTTTGAATGCCCCACTAGCCAGCATGCTGATCATCTGGGCGGTTGTTGGAGGGAGTGGGAGAAGCGACATAGTCCACTGCTTTGAACTGCTTCAGCAACAGAAGCAGCTGCGGAGGCTGGCTTGCTTGCAAAGCAGGGGCTGGGGGGGTTGCAATTGGTCTCGGGGGCTGGATTCAGGACCTTGGGGGGCCGCATCTGGCCCCGGGGCCTTAGGTTGAGGACCTCTGCATTATACAGTTAAGCAGAATTTTCAGCCATAAAATCTAAGCTATATTTTAAAAAAATGAAGCTAGAAGTTAATGAAAGTTTATTTTCCACCACCAATATGAAAGGCAGAATATTCTGAATGTTTAAAGAAAATAAGAGGAAAATAAGAGGAAAAGTATTTTGGAGATGGGAGCTGAAATTCCATATAGGATTATCTGAAGTCAAGGATTTGCCTCTGAGTAGCCATACAAACTGGACTGAACTGTTGACCGCGATTCTCCCCCACCCACCACCCACCTTGGGAAAAAAAACTATCATTTTAGACTACAACTGCTAGATGTCCCCAGCCTTCTCCAAATCACAGAAGTTGTATTTCTCAGTATTTTTCTGTTTTGGTCAGCTTTGTGTCAAATGTTCACTGCTTGTCTGTCTGGTATCGAAAGACTTCAATCAATTTAACATTCGGAGGAGAAAGAGATACTGAGGTTTTGAATGAAAATGGGACATAAGAATACTGAAACCCAGTTCTGTAAGGAGAAAGGATTTTAAAATACAATAAATTAGTTTCAGGATGGTATTTAATGTCAGCGATATTAAATCAAATAGATATTAATTATTCTAAGTTGTGTTAAAGAGGATGCCAGAAAATAGGTATGTGCTGGGAATGTGAACATCTATATAAATTTTGGCAATAGACTTTCAAGGAAATAAAGGATATAACTATATTAAATGTAGAAGAATGCTCTAAAATAGTGCTTTTACCAATATTAGATAAGAAGCAATGTAATTGGATAGCAAAAGATTTAATTTCAAACTTATTATCAGTGGCAAGACTAATGTTAGCTGGGAATTGGAAAATAAACTACAATTTTCAGTTAAATGAATTGAAAATAAAGAGTTTGGCTGGAATATCATTATTAATGATAAGTTAATGTGTAACATTAAAGTAATGAAGTGACTATAAATAAGAATATTTTATAGATATTCAGGCATAAATTATTGATTTTTGTTTTAATAAAGGGGAAGGGCCTCCATAAAGGGAGGAAAAAAATCTCTAAATGGTCCCAAGGTGGTGTGGGGAGCATGTTTTGTGTAATTGCTTTTGTTTTTTTGTGTTATTAGTTTTTAAAGGTTTATGTTTTTACTTAATGTTTTTAAATGAAAAGAGACAATTTAGTATAAATTTTACCCCCTGGTCTCCATTTCGAGTGGACGATGTGCAGACAGACATAAGTCACTTATACAGCAGCTATAAACTGGTGACTGCCAAAAGGTTCTATCATTAACAGCCCTGTTCAGGTCTTACAGACTCAAGGCTGTCTGCTCCTTGACTGAATCAATTCATCCCATATAGTCCTGCTGCCTTCCAGTTTTCCAGGAATTCGTGTATTTCCTAACAGGCCTTGTCTTCTAATGATATGCTCCAAATGATCTTAGTTTAGTCATGTGTGCTTCTAGGGGGACTTTAGACTTCATTCGATGCACCACCCACTTATCTCTCATCTTGCCTATTCATGGCACTGTATATGTAAAGCTCTTGAATGAGTTGATTTTCACATGAATATTTTTTTTCTTAACTGCTTTCTTCATTGTCCAGCTTTCAAATCTATATCACAGAAATATCACAGTCATCCACAGTATTCATGACTAGAGATGGGCACGACTTAGCGGAATTCCCGTTCCCGTTTCCGTTACTCGTTTCCGTTACGCAACGGAAACGGTAACGGGAATTACTCCGCCAGAACTCAAACTTGAACCGACTAAAGAATAATTGGGTCTGATTTGTCGTGGTCGTTCCTGGCATTGCGGCGATCCCGCGATGCCAAGCGGCACAGAAAAAAAGTTTTTAAAAGTTAAAAAAACCCCAATTTCCGGCCCTAAAAGCAGGCGAAAACTGTCTGAGGGCACCTACAAGGCCAGAAGGGTGTTTTATTTGGGGGGGTTCCCCGCCCCCCCTTGGCTAGTGCTACTGCTGCACTGCTGGTACCAGGTGGGGGGGCATCGTCTCGTCTGCCTTTGCCATGTGGTGTGCGGGCAGGGGGATCCAAAATGGCGACCGCAATATTTTTTTTGAAATCGTGGTCCAAAAACGTCTCCGTTGATTTTATTTTATTTTATTTTATTTTTTTACACCTGCACATTCGCAATGATGGGCTCGCCCATGGGAGTGGACCATGCAAATTTTTGGAGCCATTCCACCAATCGCATGGCCAGGTTTTGGAGACTGTACCAGGCTGGGAGGGTGCATCCATTTGCCATGCAGTGCGGGGGGATCTAAAATGGCGACCGCAATATTTTTTTTAAATCGTGGTCCAAAACCCCACCAAAGCACCACAGAAACATGCGAAAATTAGCTATTTTAAATGCTTGAATTTTTACAGTAGCAGCAGTGGGTTTTTCTTGCAAAAAACGTCTCCGTTGATTTTATTTTATTTTATTTTATTTTATTTTTTACAACTGCACATTCGCAATGATGGGCTCGCCCATGGGAGTGGACCATGCAAATTTTCCACCAATCGCATGGCCACTTGGCCAGGTTGACCACAGAGACTTCTGGGATGTGCCAATCGGGCATAAACAGCCCACTAACCGTAGCCCGAACCCGAACCCGAACCCTAAGCCTAACCCATACGCCAGTACACTGTCCTTCTAAGTGGGTCAGAGAGGCACCCAGAGGTGCACCCCAATACTCACCCTAACCTCACCTGTAACTAGCCTAACCCTAGCCTTTGCGCTAACCCGTCTTAACCCTAAGCCAGATCTACTTGCATTGCACTACACGCAAGTACATTTCCCTTGGAGCGGGTGCAAAGAGTCTGCCAGTCCGTCACTTGTGGCTCTGGCTGACTCCTGCAGCAGCATTTGTGTGCCATGCAAACCATGCCTGCAAGTGCTGCCTGACTGTGTCTCACCGACTGTTGCAGGGAAGGCACCCCAAAGAGGGGTGCCTCTGCCAGTCTGCTGCGTCTGCAATATGCATATCCATAGCATATGGCTATGCATGCCCTTTTGTAGCAGCGCTGGCGGGTGATGATAGGAGGCACCCACCACAGAGAGGTGCCTCCAGGAGCCCGCTACCCCCCCAAAACCAGTACTAACGACAAACGAAAAAACGAAAAACGAGCCGCTTAGAGTTCACATTGAAGATAAGCGGGATATAAATATAATAATAAATAAATAAATAAATAGAGACAAATTTTTGCGAAATTTCGCGAAAAACGGAAACGAGCCGAAACGGGCTGCCTCCGACACACGACAACTCGAAAACGTCATTTTCCCTAGTCGTGCCCATCTCTATTCATGACTTTGGTCATGAATGGAACATCCTTACTCTTAAGTATCTTTTCTAATTCTTTCATCACTGTCCTTGCAAGTGAGAGTTTGCTCATTATTTCTTGACTTTAGTTTCTTGGATTCTATTAGCATAACATTTCATATTTCTGGATGCCGTGCAAATCTTCCAACCAATGTGTTGCTGCACCCAGCCATGTCATGCAATCAGTCAACTAGTCACCAATCATTTTATACTTCTTGGGCAGAATCTGAAAGTCGGGTGGGGACTTTTCACTAAAAATAAAAAATAAAAGCTATGTGAGTAGTGCTGGACTTAGGATATAACTTTGGATCTAGGCCAATTTAAATAGTACTAAAAATCACTGGTACTAAATAGTACTAAAAGTCACCTCAGATACGCAGATGATACTACTCAGATAGCAGAAAGTGAGGAGGAATTAAAGAACCTCTTAATGAGGGTAAAAGAGGAGAGTAAAAAAATGGGCTGAAGCTCAACATCAAAAAAACTAAGATCATGGCCACCGGTCCCATCACCTCCTAGCAAACAGAAGGGGAAGAAATGGAGGCAATGACAGAGTTTATTTTCTTGGGCTCTTTGATGGCGACTGCAGCAACGAAATTAAAAGACGCCTGCTTCTTGGGAGGAAAGCAGTGGCAAACCTAGATAGCATCCTAAAGAGCAGAGACATCACTTTGCCAACTAAGGTCAGGATAGTCAAAAAGCTATGGTTTTTCCAGTAGTGATGTATGGAAGTGAGAGCTGGACTATAAAGAAGGCTGATCACTGTCAGCAGATTTAAGGGGGCAACAAATATAATAATAATAATATATACTTGTGCCTGACACAAAGCAGTGCAGCAGTAACGTAGATAAAATGTCAGTATTGATATAAAGGGTTTGCAGAGTTAGTCTATCAGAAAGACAATGACAATGAATAGAGTAAAAACTCATATATTCATATATACATCAAAATATACACAGCATAACAACCAAGCATTATATACAATGTAGCAAACAGACAAACAGAGTGTGGGGTGAACTGTTCTCACCATAACAGTCCCCAAGTTACAAATGACAAGCTAGTGCCTTTTATATTATTCAGCATTCATAAGATCTGATGCAATCACTAATTAACAATCTGATGCAATCTGATCTATCCATTACAAATCATGATGTTACAATCAGTTCCACCTGCACTTCATCACTTAACATGCCTGTGATTACTAGTCTCTAACACTTGTGGATTAACATCATGACACTGCAGAATCTAACTGCCTCCATTTTACAATTCTCTTTACACATTCTGTTAAATATACATAACATATGTTTTATCAACTTTTACATATCTTGACACCCCTCCTATATTTAACAGATTTCAACTCCTAGCCTTTTCTTAAAACACACATGTTTATCTTTACACAAAGGCTTTGTAAATATGTCAGCATAATTATCAACACTTGTACAATATTCCAATACAATCAAATGTTGTTCTATGCAGCCCTTCACATTCTGGTAACGGATCCCAATGTGCTTGCTTCTGGATCCGACCTTCTGATTCTGTGTTAATTGGATACACGAAAAAGAATCATTATATACTTTGACTGGTAGTTTTACATTTACATTCACATCCTTTAACAACTGTACTACCCAGGTTAACTCACAACACAAGTCACTCACAGCCCCATACTCAGCTTCTGTAGAAGAACACGAAATGTACCTTTGTCTTCGGGCTTTCCAGATAATTAGTGAGTTACCTAAAAATATGGCCTATCCAGACATTGACCTCCTTTCTGGACTTGAACCCCAGTCAGCATCTGCATAGCTAATCAGATCAAGATTATCACATATGGATACTTTCAACTTTTCTTGCATTGTTCCCTTAAGATATTTTAAAACATGCTTTATACCTTTCTAATGCTTCATCAATAAATACTATCAAAAAATCTTTTGTGTACAAGCAACCTATTTCTTTTGCAAAATGTCCTTTGCTCTTTGGCGCCATCCACTGGTACATCCACTTGCCGTTCCTTCAGAGACATATGCTCTTTGTCCATGGTCCATCATCCACTGTTCCTTTCTTCTCCAGGCATCAGCAGCACATCTTCAAAATTCTGTGGCTCATGTGATACATAATTCACAACAAACCTTTCAGGTGGCACTCCTTTGTTGGATCTTGTAGATTTTCTGAGCAACACTGGCTCCTCATCTTCCACTTTTTCATCATGCAATGATGTAGACTCCCCTCCATCACTGGCAATCTCATCTTTCACTTTTCCATCATGTAATGCTGTAGACTCCCCTCCATCACTGGCAATCTCTTCAACCTCAGTGTGGGGACAAATACTTGGCAAAAATACTTCATTATTAGCATGTAAAGCTTCCCAATTTTCCTGTTCACAAAATGTTGCAGACCTGCTTATATAAACTTTTCCATGACTGTCACAAAAACGCCAGGATTTTGCTGCAGGCTGAACACCAATAAACATAAGCTTTCTTGACTTTGGGCCATTTTTGTGTCTATACCTCTTTGGAATTAATACCTCTGCTTCAGAGCCAAATATATGGAGATATTTGATTGAAGCTTTCTTTCCATGCATTAGAGTATATGGAACTTCATTCACAGCTGAACTCCACACTCTATTAGACACATAATTTGCATATTTCATTGCCTCAGCCCAGTAACCTTTGGGAAGTTTTGCATCTGCCAACATTGCATTCATGATATTTTGAAGAATCCCATTCTTCCTCTCAGCTAATCCATGCTCAGCAGAAGCAGAAGGGTTTGTCAATCTATGTTTCACCCCTTTCTTTTCTAAATAATCAACAAACTGCTTTGCTAAAAATTCACCGCCTCTGTCACTTTGTACAGCTAAAATTTTCTGCCTGTACTGTCTTTCTGCCATCTGAAACCATTTTCTAAATACAGCACTCACTTCACATTTGTGCTTTATTATGTGTACCCAAGAATAACATGAATAATCATCAGTTATCACAAGACAGAACCTGGCACCACCAAATGAATTCGCCATGGGTCCAATCACATCAATATGTACCAGCTGTAGAGGTTGATGTGACTTTCTCAAACTCTTTTTTGATATTGAAGCAGACTTTACCTTTGTGCTTTTACAAACATGGCAATCTAAAAAATTTTTACAGCTTTGCACTGACCCATGTTCCACATGTTGCAAAGTTTTCCTAATGTTTTCAAAACTTAGGTGCCCTAATCTTCTATGCATCAGATGTATGCATTTGTCATGTAGAGGCTTATTTTCAACCATATTCAAAACTTTCTCAGAAGTGCTTATCATAAACAAACTGTTTTGGAGCCGCCCAGTTGCTATTGTTTTTCCATTCTTTATAATCTTGCAACTATTCTCACTAAATTGTACATGAAAACCTTGTTTTACAAGCATAGGCACACTCAATAAATTATTCTTTAAAGATGGTATATACAGGACCTTATCAAATACACATTCAAGAGGTTTGAAAAATATATTACCTTCACCACAGACTTTTGCCTGAGTCCCGTCTGCCAAGGTTACATTTCTACAATTAAACAAAGTTAGTTTCTCAAACAAACATTTCTTGTTTACACAATGAATACTGGCCCCTGAATCTACAATAAATAATTCCTGTCTTGAGTACTTTTGTTCATTATCATTAATTACAGACAGCTGTTGACCTTCACTCTTCCAGCTTGTGCCGGCAACTCTATTTTGCTTTTGCCTTTGCCACTTGTTTACCTTATCACAGTAACGAAAAACATGTTGGTCACTCCCACAATTATAGCATCTTCTAATTACTTGTATTGTTTCTCCAGACACTTGAGCAGGCTTTTTATTTACTTTAGAATCATTCCTTCTTGATTCTTCCTGCTGGAGTCTTGACTGGATATATGATATAGACAATTCATCACTCTTCATAGCTTCTAATCCCATTACTAAATTATCATATGACTCATCCAGGCTTGACAATATAACAAGGCATTTATACTCCTCTTCATGATTTATACCCACCTCAGACAATTGCTGAAATATACTATTTACTTTCCTTATATAATCAGAAATAGTTTCACCTGGGCTCTGCCTTAACCGGAACAGTTTTTTCATTAGAGATACTTTACTCCCAGCTGTGTCCTTGATGTGAGCTGCTCTGAGAAACGACCAAGCCTCATGAGCTGTTTTTGCTTCCTTCACATAAACGAACTGCGTTTCTTCCAAGGATAACATTATAATTGCCAAGGCTTTTTCATCCTTCTTCAAATCTTCCTCATCAGCTTCCTCATCAAGCTGTTTATCTACATACTAATAGAGCTCATGGAAGATCAAGAAATGCTTCATTTGCAGACACCAATTCAGGTAATTACTGTCAGAGAGCTTTACAAGAGGCATTGAAGTTAGATTTATACTTGTCATTCTCGCTGATATGTGCCGGCTCCTGATCTGCTGTTATCTGCAACACTTTTTTCAGCTTTTTTCTTCGGCAAATATTTCCTCAGCCTCCACAGCTTCCAGTTTAAATCACACTCTGTTTTGCTTGGCTTGTCCTTATCAGCTGCTTTTCTCCTCTGCTCTCATTCCAAGCCTCTGAGAGAAATCCTTTGCAGCTCTGCTTTGTCTCCGTTCCAACTCCAACCTGTTTTCCTCTGCAAAAACACAACTTTACACAGCACACACTTTATCTATACAGGTACAACAAAACCCATCAGGCTGCTGAACCAGCTGGGCCCATAACCCTGTCAGCAGATTTAAGGGGGCAACAAATATAATAATAATAATATATACTTGTGCCTGACACAAAGCAGTGCAGCAGTAACGTAGATAAAATGTCAGTATTGATATAAAGGGTTTGCAGAGTTAGTCTATCAGAAAGACAATGACAATGAATAGAGTAAAAACTCATATATTCATATATACATCAAAATATACACAGCATAACAACCAAGCATTATATACAATGTAGCAAACAGACAAACAGAATGTGGGGTGAACTGTTCTCACCATAACAGTCCCCAAGTTACAAATGACAAGCTAGTGCCTTTTATATTATTCAGCATTCATAAGATCTGATGCAATCACTAATTAACAATCTGATGCAATCTGATCTATCCATTACAAATCATGATGTTACAATCAGTTCCACCTGCACTTCATCACTTAACATGCCTGTGATTACTAGTCTCTAACACTTGTGGATTAACATCATGACACTGCAGAATCTAACTGCATCCATTTTACAATTCTCTTTACACATTCTGTTAAATATACATAACATATGTTTTATCAACTTTTACATATCTTGACAATCACCACAGAATTGATGCTTTTGAGCTGTGGTGTTGGAGGAGTATCTTGAGAGTCCCCTGGACTGCAAGGAGGTCAAACCTATCCATCCTGCTAGAAATCAACCCTGAATGTTCACTGGAAGGACAGATTTTGAAGCTGAGGCTCCAGTACTTTGGCCACCTCATGAGGAGAGAGGAGTCCTTGGAAAAGTCCCTGATGTTGGGAAAGATTGAAGGCAAAAGGAAAAGAGGACGCCAGAGAATGAGATGGTTGGACAGAGTCATTGATGCTACCAATATGGATTTGGCCAAACTCTGGGAGGCGGTGGAGGATAGGAAGGCCTGGCATGCTCTGGTCCATGGGGTCACGAAGAGTCAGACACGACTGAACGACTGAACAACAACAACAAAAAGTCACTGTTGTAACCTGTTATGATTTTGCAAAACAGGGATACAACATTGGGTCTGTATTTTTACAGTAATTCTGAACGAAAGCTTTATCTTCTGCCTCTTCTTTTCTTGTTATAAAATGTCGATCTGCTGGAATGGGAAAGAGCATCTATGACTCAGGGAAAGAACCATTAAACACAGACTTTTGTATTTCTCTCTGTACTTGGCAGGGTTGGAGGGAGTAGAATGGCCAGAGGCAATTTACTATGTGTTTATGGCTTCTTCCCCTTGCTATGTTCTTAGTCTTGTATTAAACCCTTTGACCTCCTAGCCATCCATCCATTCACAGTAGTTATTGGGAAGTACGCCTTTTGGGAAGATGAATGTGTACAGCTTTGAAATTATGCAAGAAAATACTATGCAGCATATTTTAGCTAGAGAGATATATTAGCTACTAAACCAAATACTGACAAAGATAAGGTGCACAGACGAATACAAGACAAGAGGTTGTTCAGAGCCATGGAAAGAGTGGAGGGAGGGGAGTGGGAGTTCGGATTCCACCCAGACAATCAGGTTCATTGCAGCTCCCCAACTCCACTAGCCACTGTGCCATCCTGACAGAGGAATTCTGAGAACTGTGGTCCAAAACCCAGGCTCTGTTAATGATGGCATAGGGGGATCAAGCATATGGAAGGTCACAACAACACATGCTTGTCTAGCATGTGTTGTGTCTGCTGTGATGTCCTGTCAGTTGCATAGACTGGAGGTACACAAGTATATGATGCAGCACTTGTCTCTGTAATTGTTTTTGTCAGCTCCACTCTCTGAAATGTAGAGATTCTCCTAGACCAGTACATTTTGCCTTGAAAAGCAATCACATAGAACAGGCATGTCCAAACTTCGGCCCTCCTGATGTTTTGGACCACAACTCCCAGAATTCCAAGCTTGTATTTCCAATGGCAAAGTACTGTGGGAGTTGCAGTTCAAAACATCTGGAGGGCTGGAGTTTGGACATGCCTGACATAGAATCTCTTGGACCAAAAACCCCCCTACAAGAGAGAGAGAGAGAGAGAGAGAGAGAGAGAGAGAGAGAGAGAGAGAGAGAGAGAGAGAGAGAGAGGAGGCATTTATCCCAGGAACAACATTGTTATAGTTGTTTAGTAGTGAGTGGGGGGGGGCAAGTGGGAGGTCACTCAAAATGTCCTCTGCCATTTCAGCAAAGATTTCTGGAGCAGAGAGAATGCTTCATCGTGGTGGCCTTTCCTGAGATCAGAAAAGTGGCCATGACTGCTGGAGGATCGTGCCTAAGGCTGGGGGAATGGGGACAGTTTTAAAGCTTCAGTAATCTGAGAAAGTATGTGGGTGGCTTACATGGAGGATGGTGCCGTCAGGCACCCACCAAGTGTTGTTAAACCTGATCCTCAGGGATGCAAATGTTTTCCAACCTGCCCGTTTTGACCTGCATAAATTCGAGCACAGGAACCTCACCCTCCTGTCTCCTAGGACCAGGGAGGAGAAAATCCACAGTGAAGGTGCGTGGCCCTCAGCCTTGGATATCACCCCGTATGTGGGCTTGCTGCAGAGAATTAGATACTGCAGTGGAAGTTAATAGCCCCTGCTTGATGAAGTGTGGATTCTCTTAAGACAAATGGTACACAGCAGCAATCAATGGTTAATAAGGTTGGGAGAGAAATAATCTGTGCAGCTGACTCATAAAGAAGAACCAGAGAGGCGAGGTGATGGGATGGGGTGGCCGTTAAACAGATATGATGAGACAAAAAGAACATGAAGAATCCCTTAAGAAATCAATTTACTGCTCTCTTTTTGTACACAGTTTTACAGCACACCAGGATGAACTTGAGAAACATAACTGACATTGATCCATTGCTGGAAAAGAACCTTGCTAGCTTTCAGGAAAGGGAATATTTTTAGATGGAAGTAAAGGAGAAGAAAAAAATAGGTTTGAAGACACATTGCAGTAAGAAAACCTTCATTCCTAGCAAGCCTTGAGACCATGAGGGTTTAAAACTGAGTTGATGGAAGGGGAGCCAGTTACTTTACAAGTACCATCAAGAGGACATTTGTTTTCATAAAATAGAACATGCTAAATTATATATTCAAACACAAAGTTTAAAATGTTTTTTTTTTATAATTTAAACAGAATGTGTGTCTCACTTAAGTGGGGAGACAGTGATCTGGGTGCCTCCAGCCAAGTTTGCTGGATCAGTAGCTTACTCTGGATAAAGGGAACCCCAGAGTTTCCCGGATTTCCCTTCTTATGTTTCTTTAATGTAAAATGAGACTGGGTTTGGGCAGCCCTTCTAATGTAGGACATCATCAAAAGCATAATTGTTCTCTCTGGCAGCCCATCCAATGGAGGAGAGTCATCTCCAAAAGATGTCCTACGTCCAAAATAGCAAGGATGCTACAGAGAGAGACTATTCAACAAAACAGCCTATCAGGCATGTATTGCAGCCTTGTTCCAGGGCTAAGATCATGTTTAATTTTTTAAGGGTTTGCTTTAAGATGCTGAAACTAACAGGCATCCAGAGAGAGGGGAAACTCATTCAGCATCAATCAATCAATCAATCAATCAATCAATCAATTTTAAAAAAAGGATATATGTGACCACAGTGCATGACTGCATTGTGTTTTTGGTTATATTTTATTTTTTTAATTTGCGGTCCATCTTGATCAAGCCTTGGGAAACATTGCTATTTTGGACAATCTTCTCAAACACTGGAAATTCTAGTTGCTGTTAACTGTTTGAAACACTTGGTTCCATCTCTGAGCATGCTACCTGTTGGCTGGCCTTTTGATGCTAGTCAGAGACTCTAGAGACTGTTCCAAATTATGTACATCTTAGAAATAATCTTGGTCCTGTTTTCTCTCCCTTTCTCAAAAACATAGCCCCTGAACACTTGTCTGGCTTTCCCCCCTTTTTTCTTTTTTTCATTCTTTGATTATATGGGCATGGGTAAAACTAGGAACCATAAAGGCTTAACCTTGGCTGCACCAGAACAAGCACTCCAAACCAATGTGATGAAAGCTAAGATTGAAGGACTTAGTGCTAACAGTAACTGTCGACTCTGCCAAGAAAAAGATGAAACAGTGTTGCATCTCATCCACAGATGTCCAAAGACTGTGCAAACGCAATACAAAATCAAACATGATAGAGTGGCAAAATTAGTGCACTGGTCATTATCCAAAACACACACATATATATAATTTTCCAGCCTCCCAATGCCCATGATAACATTAGGTAGAAAAAGGTGTCATAAAATGACAAAGATCTTCTCGATCCAAATTGATAGACATCTTGAACATAACACACCAGACATAGTACAGACATAGTACCTGTAGTAATAGACTGAAGAAATGTCTGGATCATTGTCATTGAAATTTCAGATGCCACAGTTGAAAATAAAGAATTGGGAAAAAAAAATAACAAAACACAGATATGTGGCAATTGCAACATCTTGCTTGCAGATGAAATCCACTTCAGTCATCAGGGCTTTGGGAACAATAACAAAACTTTCAAACAGTATTATAAGCAGTTGCAGATCTCAGAAATAAATACCATCAAAGCTACAAAAATGCCACTATTAAAACCTGTATCCATTATATAACACCAGTCAGTGTTTTTATAATTTTGTACCTGGTATTTTTAACAACAGTAACAATGATGATGATGATGATGATGATGATGATGATGATGATGATGATGATGATGATGATGATGACAACGACGACGACGACAACGACGACCACAACGATGACGACGATGACGACAATGACGATAACGACGACCACGACCACGACGACCACGACAACGACAACTATTTATTCTGACTTATGGCAACCCTTTTCAAAAATTTCCCCTTCTCTTCTTGGGCACCCTGAGACTATGCAGCTTGTCCAAGCCCTTACAGGCTGGTTCTTCTCCCAAGAGACACAGTCAAAAAGTGAAAAGGGGTTTGAGCTGTGTGACACCCCCCCCCAAAAAAAAATACAAGGATAGGCTAGGTGATAATCTTTATAAGTCACTAATAAAATAAAATAAAATAAAATAATGCAAGCTGAGCTTTCGATAGCAAGCTAACTTTATCAAAGCATTGTACCAAAATGCATTCTTGATAGAGGATGTAGTCTTTCAGGTGCTGTGACCCTTTGTGGTGAGATGGGATTCACCAGATGATGGTTGCAGGAGGCAGGGCTGATTTTAAAACTGCATCAAAGTTGGAATCGAACTGCCTACCTCTTGCTCCATAGCCATATTTCTAAACCAACTATTTGTTTGTGACTAACCCACAGTAAAAAGCTTAATCTTTGAACCTAAGAGATATTGCCAAAATAAAGTAAAAATAAATAGTTACAAATCAATAATAAACCTTTTAGAATAATGCTATTGGGACTCTTAAGTTAGGCATCATAATACAGTATTTGTGATGTGAGCCATCAAGTCAGTTCTGACTTATAGTGACCCTTTCCAGGGTTTTCTGAATAGTGAGTACTCAGAAGTGCTTTACCATTCCCTTCTTCTGGGGGTATCCTGAGACCGACCAGCTTGCTGAAGGCCACAGACACTGGGATGCCCAGTGGGGAACTGAACTCCCAACCATTGGCTTGACATAGCATGCTATAATCTGGCTCTGAGAAAAACCTTAACAACATATACAGGTATGTTAAAATGACTGCCTGGTTGTGTCAGGAGTGAAGGAAACAAGGGGCTTAGGATCAACAAAGCCATTTCCTTGGTATAACTGTAGACCCAAACTCGTTATGCTTAGAAATAAACCCCATTTTGTTTCATGGCTATTGTTCTGTGGTACCTATGCTTGAATCTACAGCCTCATTGATCAACTGAAGTGTTTGTTGATGACTCCACCACTTAAGCCCCGTCATTCTGAAAATAATAAAAATGAGCTCTCAACTTGATCCTGTTGAACCTAGAGTTCCAAAATCTTGTTGGCTAGACTGAAACATTATTCTCCAGCTGAAATCAATTAAAAGTGCTTAATTTGACTTGCATTATGCCCATTATGTCATCCCTGCCCTCAACCACACATTTATAAACCTTTTCACGTGATAAAGCCTCTCTGTTTTTTATAAATATTTATCCGTGAATGAAAACTATGTGGCACACAAGGGATTTTTATCAGTTTTGAAGACATGACTTTTATCAGCTCTTCTCTGACTCATAGTGCATTACACCGCATGGTATGAGAAGGTTCTGTTTCCTCAACTCAAGTGTTTTTCCTCCAGAGGTTTACGGTGAAATCATTTCACTTTAACATGGCTGTGTGCCTCATTAAACTAAGCAGGATTTACATTTCAGAAGGGCAGTTTTATTATTCATATGAACTCCAAGAGATTCCTCATGTTATTCCTTAAGATAAACGGAATCCCTCTCTTATCTGTTCCCTTTAAGAGCTGAATGCTGTCCGGAAGAAAACTGAGGCAGTCTTTTTCCTTGATTAAAAAAACAGAGGAAGAGAGCTTTTCCTGTAAGGTTACATTTCTAGTTATGGACAGAGACAGATGTACTGTCTGGAACAACCACTCCTAGAATTTTAGGCCATGCTAGCAGGGGGAAACACTGGTAGTGATAAAGTACCATTCCTGGCGAACATCCAAAATGTTTATGTCACAGAGCCCCAAACACTGGTAGTGATAAAGTACCGTTCCTGGCGAACGTCAAAAATGTTTATGTCACAGAGCCCCACAAGAAGCCTGAAGAAGCATCTGCAAAATGCTGAAATGTCGAAAGACAAATGAAAAAGGCAGAGCCAGGACTGGATGGAACTGCTGCCTAAGGAAATTAATGATACGGTGCCCATTTCCATTCCAGGTACTGAATCTAACTGGAATGGGAGTTGTAGCTGGCATTGACAGTGGCCTGTGATTACAGAGCAAGCTTGCTTAAGAGGGACACAATAGGCCATGTGACACACTCATCTCTGCTGCCACCAGCCATTGCTACCTCCTACACCCCAGCATTTGCTACTTGAGGCAGCTGGTTCTTTTTGTTAAAGGAACAATGCAAGTTTGGGAATCACAGATTTACAGCAAACAAGCTTGATTTGTGGGAGGTGTGGGTCTTCCTGGTGAATGTCCTGAAGGATCTAATCTAGTCTTTCTAGACCAGTAGCGGCGAACCTTCGGCACTCCACATGTTTTGGACCACAACTCCCATAGTCATTTGTCATTGGCGGTCTAGGCTCAGAATTCTGGAACTGTGGTCCAAAACATCTGGAGTGCCGAAGGTTCACCACCACTGGTCTAGACAGTCCAAGAGCCATGGTCTTCATACCATGCAGGGCATTCACCAGAAAGCTCCACACCTCACATAAATACAGCTTGTAGATCTGTGGTTCTCAGCCTTGTGGAACCCAGGTGTTCTTGAACTGCAATTCCCAGAAGCCTTCATCATGAGCTGTGCTGGCTTTGGTTTCTGGGAACTACAGTCCAAGAACATCTAGTTTCCTCAAGAGTGGGAACTACAGTCAATGGTTATGCCAGGATCTCATTCTGTGGCATCTGAAAGGTTAGAAACAGATAAAAGGAAGAATTTATAGTCCACTAATCTGGATAACTTTAAAGACAATTAGACGTATTAGTAGCAAATAATACCTAATAGTCATGACAATTACATACCCTCCATCATTACAGATTATATCTCTCTGAATACCATTTGCTAGGGAAAATGAGTGGGAAAGCCCTTATATTCTACCTGGAAATTTTCTGGGTGGCTCCTATTGAAACAGAATGCTGGACTACAGAGGCCTCTGGTCTGAAATGACAAAAGTCTCTTTTTGCTCTACATAAGAACATAAGAAGAGCCATGCTGGATCAGGCCAAAGGCCCATTTAGTCCAGCTTTCTGCATCTCACAGTGGCCCCACCAAATGCCTATGGGAACACATGAGACTAGATATCTGTCTCCTGCTACCACTCCCCTGCATCTGGCCCTTGAAGTACCCTGGTTTTAAGCCTGGAGATTACACATCTCCATCATGGTTTGTAACCTGTGATGGACTTCTCCTCCAGGAATCTGTCCAATCCCCTTTTGAAGGCATCCAGGCTAGATGCCATCACCACATCATGTGGCAGGGAGTTCTACAGACTAACAACATGCTGGGTAAAAAAATATTTTCTTTTGTATGTTCTCACTCTCCCAACCCACAGTTTGAGTGGATGTCCCCTAGTTTTGGTATTTTGTGAGAGGATGAAGAGTGTCTCTCTATCCACTTTATACATGCCCTGCATTATTTTGTACGTCTCAATCATAGCCCCCCTCAGGCACCTTTTTCCAGACTAAAGAGCCCCAAATGTTTTAGCCTTTCCTCATAAGGGAGGTGCCCCAGGCCAGTAATCATTTTAGTTGCTCTCTTCTGCACCTTTTCCAGTTCTACTATGTCTTTTTTGAGATGCGGTGACCAGAATTGTACACAGGACTCCAGGTGCAGCCTTACTATTGTTTTGTACAATGGCATTATAATGTTGGCTGTTTTATTTTCAATCCCCCTTTTGATAATCCCTTGCATGGAATTGGCCTTCTTCACTGCTGCCATACATTGAGTAGACACCTTCATGGAGCTGTCCACCAACACACCAAGATCTCTTTCCTGATCTGTCACAGATAACTCAGAGCCCATGAGTTGATAGGTAAAGTTTTGATTTTTCACTCCAATATGCATTACTTTACATTTTGCTGCATTGAAACACATTTGCCATTTCGCAGCCCATTCCCCCAGTTTGGAGAAATCCTTCTGGAGCTCTTCACAATCTTCTCTGGTTTTTACCACACGGAAAAGTTTTGTGTCATCTGCAAACTTGGCCACCTCACTGCTTATCCCTGTCTCCAGGTCATTTATGAACAGGTTGAAAAGCACCAGACCCAGGACAGATCCCTGGGGCACACCCCTTTTCACTTCTCTCCATTGTGAAAATTTCCCATTGACACCTACTCTTTGTTTCCTGGATCTCAACTAGTTCTCAGTCCATAAGAGGACCTGCCCTCTTATCCCTTGGCTGTGCAATTTTCTCAGCAGCCTTTGGTGAGGGACTATGTAAAAAGCCTTCTGAAAATCAAGATAGATAATATCTACTGGTATACCCAAATCTACATGCCTGTGACCTTTTCAAAGAATTCTAAAAGGTTTGTCAGGCAAGACTTACCTTACAGAAACCATGTTGATTTTCTCTCAGCAAGGTTTGTTCTTCTATGTGTTTTAAGATTTTCTCTTGGATGAGGCTTTCCACCATCTTCCCTGGAACAGACATAAGGCTAACTGGCCTGTAGTTTCCCGGGTCCCCCCTCCTTCCTTTTTTAAAAATTGGTGTGACATCTGCTATCCTCCAGTCTTCCAGCACTGTGGACGTTTTAAGAGAAAGAGCTCTAATGCATCCCTTCTTCCATGTTTACACATTCCAAACATCTACATGAAGAGGGCTGAACACTAAGGAGGTGGTGGCAAAGATGGAGCAGCCTGCTGGGGGGCTGAGATGAATAAGGCTTGGGGAAATTTTCTATTTGGGACTATAACTTCAGCATGGCAAATGGCTGAATGGGGGATTTGGAGAGTTGTGGTCCAAAAAGTAATTTTTTCCAACCACCAGTTCTCCATACTGTAGATCTTCTTTTTCTTGAGTTCATTGGCTGTAGGGCTGGATTACTACTTGGGCGAAATCCAGGCAATTGAGCACCACCATCTAAACCCAATTGCACATTGTGTCTTTTATAGACAAGGGCTTGTTCATTTCATCCATTGTATTTTAAAATCAACTCCTGTTATTAATATGGCACGTTTAATTTATACAGTGGACCCTTGTATAACAGACAGCTTGTATAACATAAAATTTGTACAACATAAAAATTCTGGAGATAGGGGAAATTTGCTTAACATAATCGCCTATGGGGAAAATCCATACAACATTAAAATGGGATCACTCTGTTTTCAATGCATTCCTATGGGAATTTGTATAAAGGAAAATTTGCTTAACATAATTTCATTTGGAACTAATTAATTCCTTTATACAAGGTACCACTGTATAACATTTTGCAGAGAAACTCAGAGGGAGCAAGCAAACAAGAAGAAGAAAAAAGAGGGGAAGGGAGGCAAGTCCCCTTACATGGCGTTTCAGAATCTAAATTTGGGGGAGGAGGATCAACAATGGGGGAAAAAAATAGGGGTTGGAAAAGGGAGAAGCAACAACTGATGAAAAGAGCTTAATTCAAAAATGTTTCTGATCATCAGGAATCCCTATTATTATGCAGTCAATCGCATGTGTTTACTGTGTAGATAACCATGATAGTTTAAAAAATAATTGAAAGCTTCTTGAATTCTAACCTGAAATGAAAAATAATAATAGTTTCTAATAATAATAATAATAATAATAATAATAATAATAATAATAATAATAATAATAATAATAATAATAACCATTGAGCTGGAAAGGACTTGATGGATCATCATCATCATCATCATCATCATCATCATCATCATCATCATCATCATCATCATCACTCATAACTGTATTATTAGCTCTGTTTTTCAAAATTACATTGCAGGGAGCTCAAACTTGCAACCCATCTCTGGAACAGGTAACAGGGTCAGGAAAGCTTTGCCAAGCCAGCCAACCCAATAATTTTGTTGAAGGCACAGAAGGGTTTACAGGCGGATTGCCCGCGCACTCATAGCTCCTCCCGTCTTCGTTTTCCCAACGTTGCTGGCTTGGGCAAAAGAGCTAGAGCGGCTGGCTGGCCACACCTTTCGGAGGGAATGAACCTGGTGACCAAATATATATATAAATAAAAAATTCAAAAGCGGCCGTTGCCCCGGGCGACAGGCAACAAATTGGCGACACTCAACAAGGCTCGAGGCGTAATGGAAGACGTGATCCTTTCAGTGAGGCTCCGTGCAGGGATTTTTGGCAGGCAGGGAACTGTCCTATAAGCAGCTAGCAACTTCTAAAAAAAGCTAGGAGGCGTGACTGGAAGGACATTCCGATGAGCGGCTGGGGAAAAAAAAAAAAGAAACGAATTCTTGGATTAACTTGGAAGTTTCTTCCCGAGCTCGCTTCTCTCCAGCTGACGTAACGCAGGAAGAGGCTCCCGGAGCCAGCAGCGTTCAAGGTAGTCATCGGAAGATTTAGATGCTTTCCCTACAGGGACAGGATCCTCATCCTGACGTGAGTAAGCGGTGTGAGGAGGATTTTTGCTAGGAAATGAAGCATGAAACTCTACCACATCTTGCAGCAGTGTTTGTCGGATGGGAAGAGGGGAGTCGCGGTCAGAAACTGGGCAGCTTTCTGTTCTGCACTTGTGGATTTATTGAACTTAAGTGCAAGGTGTACTGGGTCGAGTCGTAGCATATCAAGGACTACTGAGGTCCTTTAGCTCAAATGCATGTTCAGTGGAGGATCTGCAACATTGATCATCCTGAGGGATTGCTTACCTGCCTCTGCTTAAATATTTCCAGTGAAGGGAACCAAGTCCCCAGGAGTCAGTCTCTACTGTCAAGCAACACCTGATCTTTTGGAAGTGTTCTCTCATGTTTTACCTAAATCTGCTCCCATGTTATTTCTGTCCATGGGCTCTTGTCCTGGCCCATGAAGCAGCAAAGAACTGGCCCAGGCTGATAGGATACATACGACACATGGTTTGAACTCTTTGTTTGCACTGAAACATTATTTATTTCTTCAGTTTGTATCCCACTCCCATTACTGCCCAGGGACTACTCTTAGAAAAGCCATGTCTTTAATTGTTTCCTAAATATCAATAGGGAGGGGACTAGGCAGAAGCTGTTTCTATAAGATTGAAGTCACCACGAAGAAGGCCCTACCTCTTATATGGGGCTCCCTTGGGTTGGCCACCTGGTGGAGCCTCATCTGAGATGATCTTATGGGTCAGGCAGATGACATTAAGGAAAGACGCTCCAAGAAATAACATGGGCCCAAGCTGTGTAGGGCTTTGTATGTGTCAAAACCTTTGTACGTTCATCACATAATTGGCATTTATAGGGTGCATTGGATATCTTGCTCGGCTTTTTGAAAACCTTATGGTGCCTTCCTCCTAGGCGAGCTGGCTCCAAGGGCAAGGCCCTGGCAGGCTGAGAAATTGTCCAGAGTCAAGGTGCAAGAAATAGAGAGGTCTGGCAGGCAGATTCCTATGGGAGATCCAAAGGCATCATCCAAGAGCAATCCAGAATCAAGCCAGTCCAGTTACATCAGAAAACAAACAGTGTCCAAGAAGCTTAGGCAATCAAAATGAAATAGAAGCCATCCCATGGGGTGGTCAAGGGAACACCAAATTTGCTCTGCCTACTGCCCTGCTGCCTGAGGCAACCACTTCACTTGAGTTTACAGGAAGGCCTACCCTCGATTTACCTTCCAGCAGCGCTGTGAAAAGATAAGAGTAATAATTTTGTCTCAAGGAAATTGTGCTACAGGTCACAAACAATGTTGTGACATTTATGGGGAAAAACAGAAAGAGTTATCTGTTTCTGGGTTTTTTTTGGGGGGGGAGAGGGAGGGAGGTAGATTTAACCAACTGGCAGATTCTAAGCAAATTTCATACTATCATTAACTCTCCTCCCAGCCCTATTCGTTTCACACAGCTTGATACATTTTTTTGACAAGATGTCATGAATGCAGTCAAAGCAATTTCCACAGTGGGGTCTAAGCATATCTTCTCCCGTGCTATATGACAATGATGATTGTAAATCCACATCCTCAATTGACTCACAAGACAATACAACAAGACAATACGGATTCAAGAGAGCATCGCTCAATTTCAGGTATAGACACACTGCGTCACAATGTAAGTAGTGGGGTCTTTTATAAATTGCAGTGCAATCAAAAGCTCTCCCACCACCTGAGGTAGGGAAACTGCTGCACGGCACCCACAACAACAATCTCTGGGACTGAAGAGAAGAAGCAAAAGAGAGCACAGCGGTAGTAGTAGTAGTAGTAGTAGTAGTAGTAGTAGTAGTAGTAGTAGTAGTAGTAGTAGTAGTAGTAGTAGTATATATTCCCTGGAGCCTCCTTGCATTAAGGCAGTGGTTCTCAACCTTCTTAATGCCATGACCCTTTAATACAGTTCATCATGTTCTGGTTACCCCTTGCCACTGCCACAGGTACCATAGAGAACTTCCCTCTAGGTAACCTCAGCCAGTTGCAGCCTCCGGTGCCATTGACTGACATCTCCTCCAACCTATCAAGCTCTAACTCACTCTTTCCCTCTCCTTCCTCCCCCTCTTCCTCCAGACCCAAGCCGTTTGTGCCTTTTTCTTCACTGGCACATGGTGACCCCTGTGAAATGGTTGTTTGACCCCCAAAAGGGATCCACTGCATTAAGGCATTATAAGGAAGTGCTGCTGAAAAAAAATTATGCACCTTCGGAAGCAAGAATATATTGATATGGTAGAACATAGAGCAGCAGGTGGGTGATGACAGCAAGGAGAAAGAGGCTGGTCTGGCTGCAACCAGCCTTGGAGGAAGCTGCCTCCATCTGGCTGTTAGGCAGCCTGGACTTGATAAATTGGTTAGTCTTTAAGGTGCCATTAGATTCTTAATTGTTTGAGCTACATCAGATTAACAGGGCTGCCCCTTGGGTAGCAAATCTCTTTAGCTCCAAAGGTCTCCCAGGTGGTTAGGCTACTAACTGCAAAAATAATATTGCTGGGAAGCTTCCATCGATTAGCTTTAAAATACTGTATGTTTCTTTTACAATTCCTAAACATTTTCATGGGACCTTAAAGACTAAAGAGTTTTGGTTGTTGTAAGACTTTTTAAACTGCTGTTTTTCTGCAACAGCACTAACCCTAGTTAGTTCATAAATAAATAAATAAATAAATAAATAAATAAATAAATAAATAAAAATGGTTTACAAAAAGGCAACACATACACAACATGAAATGCGATATAATCATAATAGTAAAGTAGAAACACAACACACATAGCACAGTATAGCTACCCCCCCTCCAGATGGTGACAGCTAAATCCAATAAGTTCCATAAAATGCGTTGGGGAATCTTTCAAATCGGGAGGATGTTGCTGAAGTATTTTTACATAGCTCTGTTTCAACCAGCTTCTGAAGGCAGGATGCTTGGTGAATGTCGACCAGCAGTGAGTTCCACAGTGCTTCACCCACTGCCAAGAAGGCTCAGTTTCTGGTTGTCATTTCTGACAATTACTGAGGTCCCAAACTGTTGAGGGCCTCATAGGTTAAAGTTCAGACTTTGTATTTGGCATGGAGGCACATTGGGAGTCAATGCAGACTTGCCAGAATCAAGGAGTGATATCTAGCCACTCCCCAAATCAACTTGGTAGCTGCATTCTATACCTACTACAGCTTTTGTAATACAGTACTGACAAAGGCAGCACCATATAGACTGATGAAGCTGTTTGGATGAGCAGCAAAACGTTTCTATCTCTCAAAAGAAAAATAAGTCCAGTTGCCATGACTCAGCTTCCAGATAAACTCACCTGGATGACTGAGAATCTTCACAGACACCATATAGAGAGCATTATAGTAACTGATCTTTGAGATTACCAACATAAACGGTTACTTCACACCCATTCTCATTCTGGGAGGAAGTTTGTTGTGTGTTGACGTCGGTCACGGTCACATGGTCTTCTCCCACTTCTGTCCCTGTTCCCGTGTACCCACGGGCATGATTGATGATACTGGGACGACTGTTACCACACGTCCTCATTCCATGATGAGATGTGAAATTCTATGCCTTCGTTCTCTCTCTCTTTTTTTGGTCCGACCTTCCGTTTTTCGATGTTTTGATTCTCTGAAGCCCTGCCTTCAATGCATTATGGAGCAAACTTCGAGGCATTTGTCTTTTAAAATCTCAGCACTGCACTGCTAACTCCATATGGAATTTACTGGTGAATGTCACTTCACACTCCTGCCACTAGATGGCAACAAGCTACAATCGGCACTCGTTCCGTGATGAGGCTTACTTCACGGGCTCTCATTTCGGAACGAGAAGTGAGATGAGCAGATTCCCGAGGCCAGGGAGGGGAATGCTCATTCCGCTTAAATTGCAGTTCAGGGGGCGTGGTCGGGATGAACGCCTGTCGTCACACAATGGGTGTGCAGTAAGATTATTTTGTACGGGTACCAAGCGGGACCGCGAACCACAATGAAAGGGACATGAAGTAACGGACTATAGTTACCTTACCCCCAGGAATGTTTTGCACACCTCTGTACCTTTCTTTTCTGGTATAAAAACCAGGGGAACAGGGTTTTCCTTTAAGGTGAGGTCCCCATCCCATGCAGTGTACATTACTGCCAATAATATAAGTACTATAAGCATAGCTTGGCAACATACACAACATATGGTGGAGGCATCACTTATTCTGTGGCTGGCCTAGAAAGATACTGGGGGCGGGGCTACAGGTTTGCAAGGACTATGGTAAGCTTGCTGTTTTCCCCACATAATGGCCTGAAACCTGCTTTTTCCTCACACAGCCCTTGTTCCACACATGCTGGGGTAAAGGGGAAGGTGGCAACACATCTGAATCAGAATTTTGAGCAGGAGTAAAGGTGGCTGAAAGAATCCTACCTCGCCTATTTCACCTGGTATGCACAGAAGAAATCGTGGCTGGAAAGGCTTGTAGCTTTACAACTGAGTAAAGGGTGGTTGGAGTCCACCTTCCCGGATTTAAACCAGATAAAATAAAATGTAAATGAAAGAGTGCCAGGGATCATCATCAGTCATCCAGTACCTAAGGCCCTCTTAGTAAAAACATAAGGTATCAGGAGCAGCTTCTCAGCAACTAATGAATACTGACTGTACATTTCCCTTATATCTCTGTAAGCATGGCATTTAGCGTCTTACTGTTCCCTTTATGGGATGTAACCTGAAAATGGCAGAAATCCAGATGGAATATACAGTACTATATAGCATATGTACATAATGTCATGAAGTTGATTCTCACTCATGGTGACCCTGTTAAATTTTTTTCTAGATAAAACGTACACTAAGTGGTTTGCCTACACTTCTTCCTGAGCAAAGCAAAGCAAAAAAGCAAAACAAAATGTTTTGCTTATATACTGCCCCATACCACTTCAAGTAGTCTCTGGGCAATTTACAGTTTTAATTACAGTATGCAGGCTACACATTCCCCCCCCCCCCGCAAGCTGGGTATTCATTTTACCAAACTTGGAAGGATGGAAGGCTGAGTCGACCATGAGCCTGCTACCTGGGATTGAACCCCAGGTCGTGAGCACAGTTTTACCTGCAGTACAGGCATTTAACTACTGTGCCACGGTGCTCCTTGGGACTCTACCATGTCCAAGGATTCACAGTCTGGCTCTGCTATCAGTAGTACTCACAGTAAGAGACTGACCTCCAACCTCTGGCTCTGCAGCCAGAAGATCCTAATCTCATGGTGCAGTTAATCCCTATGGCAACAGATCTGAGATGAACTGAGTAGATGATAGCATATTCAGGCCCTTAGAAGTTTTCTATATATATCATTCCTATCACCCTTTATTGTACTGAATGCGACTTGATTAGCCAACATATTGTACTATTGTTAACTCTTAGAGCAAGCTTACCAAATCAACAGGATTTACGTATGTGTCGACTTATTGCTGGAACCCTTTTGGCATTTATGTAAGGTTTGTGTACGTTGCTTCAGCTAATTCCAACATATTGATAAGATCTCACAGCATATCTGGATGGTGCAGCTGGGGAGAGTCTTGGTTATAGACATATGGCTGAGACATTCCCCACCACCTAGTCCAGCGTTGGCGAACCTATGGCATGGGTGCCAGAGGTGGCACTCGGAGCCCTTTCTGTGGACACCCGACATTGCCCCTTCACAGCCACCTGTATTCAGGTTAAATAGCTGTATTGGCACTTTGCAAAGAAATTGTGGGTTTTGAATTGCAGTTTGGGCACTCGATCTCTAAAAGGTTTGCCATCACCTAGTCAGTTAGTCACAATTAGCTACAGCAAGTTAGGCAAACCTTATGTGAAAACCAACAACAATAAAATTCTAGTCAGCAGTCAGTTCAGTGGTTCTACTACTTATTGGGATGAGTAGTAAGATGCTGGTCATTGGTCATTATGTGTTTATTAACAGATTGTTTTCAAATCTCAACCTTGGTTTCCAGAAATCCTAGACAGTACAGCCAATGGTGAAGACTTATGGAAGATCTAGTCCAAGAACATCTGGGGATTCAAATTTGGGAACCACTGTTCTAGGTTATGAAGAAAACAGAGACATGCAATACTTTCCCTTACTGTATGGTTTAATCTCCAGGTGATTTCCATGTCTGCTTTCCCTAAGCAGTATTTTTAAGCAAACTCTCTGCCTTTGCCAATAATCACGACCCAGCACTTTCTGAAACACTCTGAATGGTTTACACTTAAAAATAGCAAGCTGATGTGATCATGGCATCTGTTAACAATAGCTGACAGAGCACGTACAGCACAGCCGAGTGAAAGCACGAGCGCTTGAAAATGTAAAATGCCTGCATAAAAATATACAATAAAAAGGCAAAGGGGATGGGGAAGAGAAGTATTAAAGTTGTAATATAGATACAGCCAATGGAGTACTAAAAGTTGCACAAGCCTAGAAGAGCCTACGTATTCTTCCATTTTGTACCACCTTCAGCTACACAGCCTTGAGTCAAGGCTGTGTAGCTGAAGGTGGTACAAAATGGAAGAATGACTCAAGACTATGTAGCTGAAGGTGGTACAAAATGGAAGAATATGTAATCTGGGGTTCAAGATAGCTGGGCTTCTCTCTGATGCATTCAGACTTGACGATGGACATTGATTGGTACTGGCGATGGACATTGGTAGTAGTTGCTATTCATAGAGCTTGATTTCCATAGCTTATAAATGTTACTTCATTGCTCTACAGCTCCCAGAACCCCTCAGCCAGCATGGCCAGCTTTGCCCTTCTGAAGTGCAGATCACCTCTTATGGCCCTGCAAAGGTAGGGACTGAGATTTGGATAGGCAGAAAAGAGTATGGCACGGACTAATTTTCAATGTGTCCGGAGAAAGAGAAACAGAGTTTGAGCTCCTGGGAGGTGTTGACAAGAAGTTGCCAGCCTTGAACTGATATTTTGCTTGGGTTAAGTTCTAAGATTGGTGCTGCCTGCTGAAGGACAAAAATTGCAAGTTCCCATTACTCTAATTTGTGTGATCACCTGATTTAAAAGTGGTTCAGAGTTCTAGACTAGGATTGGGGACACTTGTAACTCTCCAAATACAGTAATTGTAAACTGGTAGTCTCTTCTTTTATTTTCTTTATATCTGCCTTTTTCCCAGCAGAGGGACCCAAGACTAGAGATGTAAAATTTCTGGAAACTTTTGATAAAATTGGGGGGGGGGAGAGAGAGAGAGAGACAAAAACAAACCAAAACTGTTTTTTATCCCATTTTCCCAGTTTTTTCCATGGCTTCAAAATTTCCAGAACTTTCATATCTCTAGTCTTGAGTCTGAGTAGGGCTGATGGAATTTGCAGTCTAACAACATCAGAGGGAATATTGTATTTTATTTCTTAAATAAAATCTAAAATCACAATACAGATTAAGATATTAATATTAGAATCTGGTTAAGCACACCAGTGTCAGAAAACATCACTAGTTACACCAAACTAAAATTTGCCAATAATAAAATGCTTCAATGTGTAGTGAAAACTCTAGTTTTGCTAGAGTATTCACATATTAAAAGCCAGTTTAGAAATAAAGATGGAAAAACTGTAGACAGAAGGACAGCCTACCCTTATACAACTGCTGAAAATGCTCTCAGGACTCACCAAAAATGTCTGCAATGGTGGTGAGACTGGGAAAAGCACTCCCCCAAAGATCTCAGCAATCTAGCTTATGTGTGCTGAGTTTAACAGATGTTAAACTAACCAGAAAGGCAGTCTTTGAGCCTTGATGTGATTATTGCTGCATAAGAATGCAGCAATGATCTTGTGCTGGCAGAGCAGATCAATATTCTATGAGGCAATTCTAAAAATACAGGCAGACAAACAAACAAACAAAAAAGTATAACTTTTAAACTGGGCTTTTGATCAGCACCAAAGTTGGCTTAGGGTGTTTATACACGACCCCTAAGCTCCGCCGCAAATGGCTGCAAGCTCCGGAGATTTAAAATGTTTCCCTACCAGCTCCGGAGTTTGCAGACAATTAAGTGTGACCCCGCCCACTTTAGCGCAACCCAGCACACTTTTCTTGTACCTTCTCTCTGGAAGTGAAAAATATTTGATGCGGATAAGAGTGCCGGGCTCTCCTCGCTTGTCTGTTGTTTTTTTGCCTCCCGCCCCTTTAAGAGCCCCTTGAGAAGGAACCAGGAAGTAACGGGGCTCGTGGCAACTTCGACCGGCACCAGCAGGTTAGTAAAGGCTTCTTTTGTCCTTTTTTCCCCTCCCTCCCCTCACACCGACAGGAGCAGGAAGTGCTGAGGGGTGGGGACGCAGGAACAGAAACGAACCCCCAAGATCTCTGGTCCGAATTTAAGGGACCAGCGGATCTTAGGGGTCGTGTGAGAAGGCCCTTAGTTATAGCCTGTTCTGTTCTTTCTCTGTGTCAAATGTGGGGAAGTTTGGGCAAAGGGGTTTACAAGTTATTATTTTTCAAAAGAATCTCCATGTCCCCCTCCTTCAGAAACAGATGGCCTTGTATCAGTGTTGGCGAACCTATGGCACGGGTGCCAACAGTGGCACTTGGAGCCCTTTCTATGGGCACCCGGCATTTCCCTTTCATAGCCACCTGTGTTCAGGTTAAATTGCTGTATTGTCACTTTGTGAAAAATTAGTGGGTTTTGAATCACAGTTTGGGCACTCGGTCTCTAAAAGGTTCGCCATCACTGCCCTATATGCCCCTAGGGTTAAACTGGGTCATATAAATTGAAAAACTCCAAACTGCATACCCCTGAGAGTGATTTAAAATGAGATTTGGCAATAAGTATCCATACATTTTCTGTAGCCTTTTCTTAAATTCTAACTATTCTGCTCCACTCCAGAGCATAAAGGAGCATTGGCCCTGAAGGAACATGTCCGAGATTTCTCATTACAGATAGCTGGGTGTGGTGTGCACCAGGTTGCATAAGGCAGAAGCACTCCAAACTCCCATAACATTATTGGGGATTGACAATATAATTTACCTTCTAGCTGCTCAGACACATACTTGAGTGAACACAGATCATCTAAAAGACACATTTCTTCTAGACATATTGATTATTTTGTGGTGCCAAGCCATAGATCCCGGGAGATCTTATTGAAAAACAACCCTGAAGATTGCTTTGTGTTTGGGTGAGAAGTGGTTAATTGGTGGAAAAGGAGCAATCTTCTGGGATTTTTCCTTGTGTTGAGTCACTTTGTAAATGATAGTATCCTATAGACCAGTGGTAGTGAACCTTCGGCATTCCAGATGCTTTGGACCACAATGCCCAGAATTCTGAGCCTAGATGCCAATGACAAATGACTGTTGGGATTGTGGTCCAAAACATCTGGAGTGCCGAAGGTTCACCACCACTGCTATAGACCATCCTGACTGTTGACATGAACATTCAGGCCGCCCTCTGCTGTGTAAAGTTTGACATCCTTTTTTCTGCTGGCAATGCAGGTGCAATACTGTAGTGTAGAGCATTCCCTGGCATTTTGAACCATGGATACAGAAGCATAATATGTATCCCAGATTTATAAACCAAAGATTTTTTTTAAAGGATTGGATGCATTATGTGTATTCCTGCTTCAGCTGGATCTCTGCCAGTGGGCTTAGATTTCCAGAATTAATACCTTTGAAAGAAGATTTGGAGCCTTTCATGTTTCAAGATGAGAAATATTGCAATTGTGTCTGCCTGCTTTAGCTAGTATTACTAATTAATTCAACATATTAAAGCAGAGGATCTGAGAAGATTGATTGAAAAGGCAGTGAAAGTGTTTTTTTCTGGGGGGGGGGGTTAAGTGAAGTAGCCCTGTCAGCTTAGTGGAAGGTGGGTCGGTGAAGTCTGGGTAGTAAGGGTGTACAAATTGGACTAATAAGAACTGTTTCTGAAAAGCTGAAGTAGACTATTAGAATAGTTGGAATCTGAGTACCCATGGAGACTACAGTCACAGAGGGCCTGTCCTGCCAGTAAGCACAATGAAGCAGCAGTTTCAGGTTGTAAATAGTGGGAGACAAACTATGGCAGCATGGCAGCTACTCCTCCTGAGTCCCTTGGCTCTCCTCATTGGTGGAGGACAGACCTGTGGGGTGGCCCATAGTCTATTCTGCCCCTTCTCGTGGCCCCAGGTGTGGTGATAGTGGCTAGTAGAGATGGACACAAACAAGAAAACCCATGGTTCGGGTTCATCTGGTTCAGGCCCACCCTTGGTTTGTTTCGTTTCATGTTGGTACGAATGTAAAAAAATTCGTACGAACCCGAACCAGTTCGAACCGGTTCAGGTTATTACTGGTGTCGTCTTCTGGGTGCTGTCATCACCGTGGGGAAGATCCCTTTAAAGATACCCCTGTTCCCACCGCTGCATGCAGAGGCGAGAAGAGGGGTCTCTTAGACAGTTCTCCCCCGTGGGCAGATGACAGCCCGGCGCGCTGTCATCGCCCATGGGGGAGATCCCTTTAGAGAGAGCCCCAGTCCCACCTCCGCATGTGGAGGTGAGAATGTGGCCTTCTGTAGACCATCCTCCCCCGCGGGCAGATGGCAGCCGGGCTGCCATCTGCCTGTGGCGAAGATCCCTTTAGAGAGAGCCCCGGCCTCAGCTCTGTGTGCAGAGCCAAGACCGGGGCCCTCGCTAGCCCGTAGTCCCCTGCAGGTGGATGACAGCCAGACCGGCCATCATCCACCCATGGTGAAGATCCCTTTAGAGAGAGCTCCAGTCCCGCCTCCATGTGCGGAGGTGAGAACGGGCCTCTCTCTATAGAGTCCTACCCCGTGGGCGATGACAGCTAGGCTGTCATCACCAGCGGAGAAGATCACTTTAGAGAGAGCTCCGGTCCCACCTCTGCATACGGAGGCAAGAACGGGGCTCTCTCTAGACAGTTTTCCCTGTGGGCGATGACAGCGTACAGCCGCTGTCATCAGCTGCATAACGAAACAAAATGAAACGAACCATTTTTTTTTGAGTTCAGTTCCGTTTGTTCTAAAATCACTCTGGGGTTCGTTATTCATTTCGTTACCTAACGAAACGAATAACAAATAACGAAGTGAACTAAAAGTTCATTTTGTGCCCATCTCTAGTGGCTAGTAGGCTACTGTTGAAGTAAAGATTAAAGGGCCAACCCATCTGGTTGCTTGTCCATTCTCCCAGCAGGCACCAGAAACTCTTTGTTTGGCCCGGCTTCTTTCCAAATCTGTCCACTAGCTTCCAGATACATTCACCTGATCTGCTGGAAACAATATTCTGTTTTTTTTTATCATCTGACCCAGCTGAGCTGAACTGTTTGTTCTTATGACACTAAAGGCTATGGCCCAATGTAGCTTTGAATGAACTTGTTTTGGACAGTGATTGTGTGGTTCCTAATGTGTTAATTTCTTCCATTTTCATGTACAGAGCAGAGCTAAACAGAAAAAAATATTATGACATAAAGAATAAGATATTTGCTATGTTTCTATTACCACTGACTGTCATAAAAATACCATGGAGATTAGAATAAATTACTCTGAATGACTGACTTCCCATCAGAGAGTTAAGATCTTAATTGCAGAATGAGGTTGTCTATCTGAGAAGAGGCAAAGCACAATTGAAATTAAATTCTACCTATTACTATAACTCTGGTTATGTTATCCATGACCCAAATGGTAATTGCATGAATACAAGCAGAGTTGTGCCTCTCAGTGCAAAATGTGGGGAGATTAGTTTTTGAACTGAGAATAACATTTCTCAGAATCCTTCAGCCACTTTGTCATGACAGACATGGTCACACCTCCAGCCACTGGCCATGCTGGCAAGGAATTCTGATATTTGTAATTTAAAAAAATTAACTTTTCCAGGTTCTGACCACTACCAGTATAGCAGAAATGTACTGACCCTGGAAGGGCCAATTTCCCCCCCTAAAGATACCTCACTGAATACAGGTAGAGAATGTTTGTGTGTAGGATGCCATTTCATGATTCTATGGGCACTTGCTGATAAACTTATACACAGCAGCCCCGATGGCAGTGGGGGATGAAAGGAGAAGGGATTTTAAGCAGTCATGAACTGACGCTTGAATGCTTAAGGAATGGTATTAGAGAGATTGTGGTTGGAAAGAAAATATCTTCTTTTATTGTCCACGACTGTAATGACACAACACACACACATTGTCCTACTACAGCCAAATATTTATAGAAATGACCATTTCGGTCATGGCCACATGCCTTAATTTCATTAGAAAAATAAAACCAATCATTCATACAAATGTCATGCCTATTTTTATGGGAAGTTAAAAGGTGTCACTTCCTGGATAGGGTCTCTCATTTGATGAAATTGGCCGGAGGAATGTTGCGGGAGGAATACTCAGGTGAAAAAATGAGTTATGGCAGTAACAAGCATTTTTACCTCAACAGAAGATAATTCAAGCTTAATTGATTGCAAGCCCATAAAAAACCATTGAGCACCATGCCTTCATAGTTTTTTAAAATCTTGTAAAGACCAGAGGACCATTCTTTTTTTAAAAAAAAAAAATGTGTGTGGATTATATACCACCCCATAGTACTTAAAGCATTATCTGGGTGGTTTACAATTTAATTTGTATGTCGTTCCCCCCTCCCATATTAGCTGGGTATTCATTTTACTAACCTTGAAAGGATGGAAGCCTGAGTCAACCTTGAGCTAGATACCTGTGATTATAGCACAGGTTGTGTAAACAGTTTTGGCTGCAGTACAGCAGTTTAACTATTGGGCACAAGGCTCTTTAACTGCAAATTCAGCTTTGAGTGACAGATTAAGCTCTGCCGGATTTGGATGATATGCTTTGAGGTGACAACATCATCAGTGGACCCTGTGCAAACATGCTTTGGCCAGATGTAGTCTCTCTGTGTTTGATCACTTAGCCACCATATCTATGAACTATGTGCTGGGGTCCCAAAGGTTGAGTGACACTGTGAGAGTGCTGTGGGTAGCACAACCAGATGGCCCCCATAGGGGAGAAAGGAAAGTCATGAAATGGCTGCTCTGGTAGGAAAGGTTGTTTGAACACACTTCCAGAAGTAAGAACTTGTGGGTAGCTCATGTACATGAAAATTAAGCCCAGTCATACCAGCTACTATATAGCAAAATGCTTATCATTTAACCTATGCTTTCCAATAGGTAGAGATGGGCACGACTAGGGAAAATGACGTTTTCGAGTTGTCGTGTGTCGGAGGCAGTCCGTTTCGGCTCGTTTCCGTTTTTTGCGAAATTTTGCAAAAATTAGTCGGTTCGTTTTTTTGTTTTTTTGTTGTCGTTAGTACTGGTTTGGGGGTAGCGGGCTCCTGGAGGGAGCTGCAGGAGTCAGCCAGAGCCACAAGTGACGGACTGGCAGACTCTTTGCACCCGCTGTGTCTCACGTACTTGCATGTAGTGCAATGCAAGTAGATCTGGCTTAGGGTTAAGACGGGTTAGCGCAAGGGCTAGGGTTAGGCTAGTTACGGGTGAGGTTAGGGTGAGTATTGGGGTGCACCTCTGGGTGCCTCTCTGACCCACTTAGAAGGACAGTGTACTGGCGTATGGGTTAGGCTTAGGCTTAGGGTTCGGGTTTGGGCTACGATTAGTGGGCTGTTTATGCCCGATTGGCACATCCCAGAAGTCTCTGTGGTCAACCTGGCCAAGTGGCCATGTGATTGGTGGAAAATTTGCATGGTCCACTCCCATGGGTGAGCCCATCATTGCAAATGTGCAGGTGTAAAAAAAAAAATAAAATAAAATAAAATAAAATAAAATAAAATAAAATCAACGGAGACTTTTTTTTTTTTGCAAGAAAAACCCACAGCTGCTACTGTAAAAATTCAAGCATTTAAAATAGCTAATTTTCGCATGTTTCTGTGGTGCTTTGGTGGGGTTTTGGGCAACAATTTCAAAAAAAATATTGCGGTCGCCATTTTGGATCCCCCGCACTGCATGGCAAATGGATGCGCCCTCCCAGTCTGGTACCAGCAGTGCAGCAGTAGCAATAGCCAAGGAGAGGGGGGCGGGGAACCCCCCCCAAATAAAACACCCTTCTGGCCTGGTAGGTGCCCTCAGACAGTTTTCGCCTACTTTTAGGGCCGGGAATCGGTTTTTTTTTAACTTTTAAAAACTTTTTTTCTGTGCCGCTTGGCATTGCATGATCGCCGCGATGCAAGTAATGAGCATGACAAATCAGACCAAATTGTTCGTTCGTCGGTTCGAGCTCGAATTATGGCAAAGTAATTCCCGTTACCGTTTCCGTAGAGTAACGGATACGAGTAACGGAAACGGAAACGGAAACGGGAATACCGCTAAGTCGTGCCCATCTCTACCAATAGGCTAATTCTGCAATTAAAAGAATTCCACTGTTATGAAAAACCAGATTGAATTGCTGTCCTTTCTTAAGTTGGGAATAAGACCTATGCTTGTTTATGAGGTGGTTCCAGTCCATTAGCAGCGGTGAAAACTTGAAAAGTCAGAAAAAGGTTACCACCATAGGATTTTGGAAATGGCTGCAGGAAACCCCAGGTCTGTTAAGTATCAAGATAACTGAATCAATTTAAATTAAGACACCAATTTGTATTACTTGGTGGCAAGGGAGAAAGCAGTAGCTGCACCAAAGACTGAGTACATTTTAAAGCATCTTTGCCCGATATAAAACCTTCTCTGTTGTCTTTTCTCATTATCAAATTTACAGAGAACAATTTGTTGCTTAATTGGTTATGCGTCTCCTTCTAATACACTGGAAAACACTACCTGCATTAGTGCGCTGCATGTAAAAATAAGGAAGTACTACGTGACATCTATTCTGGCTGAGCCAAAAATTAAGATAACAATAAACAGTACTCAATTGCTGCCTATGAGCAATGTAGAAATCATATTGGAAAGCATATGTTTGTAGTATGGGATGGAGGAAATTGAACAAAAGACTTATGGGAAGGTTTTCCTTTACCTTATTCTCATATTTTTGTCCACATATCTGTAACACCCCTGCTAATGACCTGGAGCCCTCCAGTTCTACCACTCAGAGTTCCCTGGAGGTGTCTGCCCTCTTGTACAATTCTGTCTAGTTTTTCACCCTCACAAAGAGTATCTGTGTGGTACCTCTTCTTTCCCCTTTCAGATGTCCACTGCAAACCATCCTTTTCTGTGAAGCCTTTTCACTTCTAACCTGCATTCACACTACAAGCATACCAAAACAAATCTTAACTTCCTATCCTATCAACTTGAATAACATCTCTGTCAGAGGGAGGCCATGCTTCATGTAGGTTGAATGATTCCTGGAATATCTTCAGATAGATTGAATGATTCCTAGAATATCTAGTAGGAGGACCATCTTTGCATTGCCAGTGGGCAGTCTGCTTGTTCTACTCCAAGATGGAAACCATATCCTTGGTGTGCAGGACACTGTACTTTCTCAGTCTTAGTTTTAAAACCAATTAATGATATTAGAGATGGGCATGAACTGAACTCTGAACCAGGAAAAAAATGAACCCGGATGGTTATTGCCTTGGTTCATGGAAACCATTTTGCTGAAACAAAACACAGGGCATTTTCTGCTCAGTGCTTCATTTTGCTTTGATAAAAAGCAATAGATAGGTGTGTACTCAGAGACAGCAGGTCTAGCTCCTGCTGTCTCTGAAGATGTTGGTGGTGGAGGAGGAAGAGGAGGCAGAAGAACCAGGTAGAGAGGTGATGGCAGCAGTGAGAAGGGGGTGGGCAGGTAGGTGGCAGAAGGGGGGAGTGTTAGGTTCCTCTCCCCACAGGCACAAACTAGAAAAAAGAATCATAAACTGGATTGTTTTTCTGGAGCTTGGGGGGTGGTTCATGAATCATGGATAGTCATGAACCACCACGATTCATGGTTTTCCTGGTTCATGCCCATCTCTAATAGATATCTCCATCAAGTACAAGGATTAATCAGAAAACTCTATTTTAATTCATTTCCTATTCTTCTTATAGCTTTACCTATATCCTTTCATAAAAATACTGCACTTGGGACCAAAAGCCTGAAGTTACTTTTGTGAGTCAGAGAGGATCTGTATCACTCATACACATAGCCATTGGTCATTATTCAAAACTTTTAAGTAGACGTAGGAGGGAGTACTGAAGATTAATTCCCTTGCCTTTCAGTCTCTTCTTCTTCTAGTTGTTGGTGAAGGCATCTCCTCTTAGCTTGTTTTGCCCAATAAAGGAAGGCAGAGTGCACCAGGTGCTCATAATTCCTCTTTACATGATTCTCTCTCCCCCCCCCCCTTGTTCCATTTCTCAGTCACTGGCATTTTTTCTTTGTTAGATTTTCTTTTTCTTACTCACTTTTTTATCCTTTCTACCTGTAAAGTATTTCAGAGGGAACTTTTTGTTTCCCTTATATCTCATTTTGCTTAGCAGTACTTGCACTGATGTTCATTCACAAATAAAGTGTTATCCAGAAGCCAGTCACAGCTGGGTTGCTGTTCTGGAGACCCCTTACAGTTTTACCTATCAATGTTCTGGATGCTGGCCAGCTGGAATAATAAAGACGGGACCATGTCTTCCTAACACCCAGTTTGTTCTTTACTTGAAAATTATTTGCAGCACCTTTGGTCAGTTTGCAGCCTGACAACCCACTGAAATATCTTTTGTTGACGATAATGTCATCCCCTTCCCCATATTTAGATCACAGAAGCTAACTTCCACACTCCTGAAGACAGATGGGAACCTGAAGGACTACAAAATCCTCATTGCCCAGAAGGAAGCAGGCCTGCAAGGGCTGAGACATCAGAATGAGTTCTTCTCCTGCCAGCTGGGCTTAGCTGTCAAAGAGCTCCGGCAGTTAAAGAACAACCTCTTGGTAACCCAAAACAACTAAGAAGCTCCTTGTTGTGTCTTTCTCTATCTTGCAGAGCTCGTGCAACCCCCAGCACCTCTGGTTTAGGCATGCATCACTTGGACCCAGAAACAGGGTGCAGCACCTCATACCTGGGGAAATATGTGCAAATGCACCAGGCAAGCAGGGATCCAAAAGCATGGATCTTTGATATGCAGATCTTATTCTGCCAGTTGGCAAATGGCATGTGTTTCAAATAGAGGTGGGCACAAAACAGAAAACCCATGGTTCAGGGTCTTCTGTTTCAGGTCCACCCTTGGTTCGGTTCAGGTTCATACGAAATAAAAAAAAATTCGTGCAAACCCGAACAGAGCCGAACTGGTTTGGGTCCGACTTACTGGGCTGCAGTGGTGGCAGTGGCGACGGCAGTGGCGATTTATTTATTTATTTATTTATTTATTTATTTATTTATTTATTTTTAAAAGTCCCCAGCTGAGGGCTTTCTGAGGCGCTGGCTTGGGGCCAGTGCCTCTACAGGCCTACTTTCCCCCGCTGAGTTCCAGGACCAGGAGGACAGCGGTGAGAACTGTGATGTAGGGGGGTAATGAAAAACAAAGCGAACAAAACAGAAATTTCCATTTTGTTTTGGGGTTTTTTTTTTGATGGGTTGGTTCATTATTCGTTTCATTAGCTAACAAGATGAATAACGAATAACGAAAAACAAAACAAATTAAAAGTTCATTTCATGCCCATCTCTAGTTTCGAATATGACATCTAGATCTTACTGGCTTAGGACCACAGGGAAATGCCTACTATAGTCCTGGGTAAACATGTGAAGGTCTTAGCAGAGTATAAGAAGCCTCCCAATTCAAACACTGTTAGGATAAATTCATTAGACTGTTTTGTTTTAATCAAGTTTTCACTGATCGGAAAGCAGCACTTCTGCAGATTCTCTTTTTGGTCAGCTTCTTAGGTGCAACAAATTTTCTTTGGATTTTTGCCATCAGAATTTCTTGGGGTTTCATATCCGAAATTGGGCAGACCCCAAATCTGTCTATTTTTGCTATGTGCCAGTTCTTTTATCCAATGGTCCACTCTGTAATGATTTTTCATTCATGTGCAATTTTTAAAAATACATAAAATGCACATTATGCTTAACATTTTTTCTGATAATCAAAAACTTAATGTTTCCATAAAAATGGTTTTGTATGTACTTTATCCCTAACATATGGTTTTCAATTGGCATTGTTAGTTGATGTATGCCTTTATATTATATGCCTTTTGATTTTAATAAGTGAGTTCCAGAGATGTATTACAAAATTCAGAGATGTGAAAACTGTGGGATACTTGTGTTATTGTACTTGAAGGCTGTGGCTACACTGGCCATTTGAACCAGTTTTTATTCAGATGATTAAAAATGTCATGTTCAGATCACATGTTATTTAAACCAGTGGCCACATTCACATGCACTGTGTGGACATTGATTTATTTCTGTTGATTTAAACTGAATTTGATGCCTGCACTGCTGAAATCAACTGATTTCCTTCCCATTTTAGGAGCATGTTGTTCTGAAAGATTTTGTTTCCCCCCACCACCATAAAATGCCATGTGATCAATATATCTAGTCTATAAATTGACTCTAGGAGGTGACACCAGGGGAGAAACACCAGAGAGGTGACCCCAGATCAGTGGTTCTCAACCTGTGGGTCCCCAGATGTTCCTGGACTTCAACTCCCAGAAGTCTTCATCACTAACCGAGCTGGCCAGGATTTCTGGGAGTTGAAGTCCAGGAACATCTGGGGACCCACAGGTTGAGAACCACTGCCCTAGATTAATGATGAAAAGATGGGAATGTGGTGATGGTGAGGGAAAGGCTTCTAGCTGATCTTCAGGATGATGCTTTTGGCATCTGGACATTCCTCTGTGTCCAGGTGCACTTGCTGATCTTCTGCCACTCTGCTGGCTCCTTCATTGCCAAAAGGGAGAGAACAGGATAGGGGGTTGTAATGCCAAACCTACTGATGAAGTGTTGCAATGGCAAACATTTAAGAATTAAAAAAAAAATAGAATAGAAACTGGCAGTGTCCCTGCCACCCAAATTCCACATAGGCACAAATCAAAATGACAGCAGCGCTCACAGCCACAAAACTGCATTGAGTTGGATCAATTTTAGAAGCGAAGTATTTTAAAAAGCCTCTTGAAAGAAACTCACTTTGCAGCCCGTAGGAATCGATTTCGCTCTTGCATGATGTGAATGATAACATCTAAATTGGTTGGTTTAAATGATGCTTGAATGCTGTTCTTGTTGCCAGTGTGATCTTCACCTTAATGTGAGAACTAATTTAGGCTGCTTCACTTCAAACTGTGGATGAAATGAAACCATTGTATATTTCCTGTTTACTTTGAAACTCTCTCTCTTACAAACAAACAAACAAACAAACAAACAAACAAACAAACAAACAAACACACACACACACACACACACACACACACACACACACACACACACACACACACACACACACTTATCCACTTATCCCACTGTTACCAAAAACTAAAATGGCAGCCCTGGAGATTTCTTCATTTGGTCTATTTATGTGTATTTAATTGAGTTCTATTTAAGCTGGCGAGCACAAAAATCAGCTTGGCAAGCAGGGTTTAGTATCAGTTATTTTGCACCTGTTGTTTTATACTTAGAGAAATCCTGCATCATAAATTACATTAATTTAGAATTATAGTACACAGGAATTTTTTCAGTGTGATAAATTCAGTTTTTCTTCCAGTCACCAATCCAAATTGATTTTTTTCTTCCCGTCACCAATCCTAAAGTGTAATTTTAATCCATACATAATCATGAGGGCACTAATTGGTTTTTAACATAATTTATTGGGGCTAAGGTTCACAAGAAGATTATATCTTTTCAAATTACAGTGAACTGCAAAGCAAACTCTTTAATCTTCATCTTCGGTATATTCAAGGTTTCTCTTTAGGAGGGTTTCCCCCCTCAGAATCCAGTGGTGCAACAGAGAGGTAGTAGGTTTGTGTTTACAGAATAAACAGAGTTCTGAATTTCCAACAAATCTTTTCTCAAGTAAATGTCACAGGATAGCTCTTTCACTTACACACATCCCCCTTCTTACTAATATCTGTGACTGGCCACAATTCAAATATCTAGTTATTAATGTCCTGTAGTGAAATCATTATTTATTTATTTTATTTATTTATTTTAGAGTATTTTTACCCCGCCTTTCTCCTTGGAAAAGGACCCAAGGCATCTTACAGCAATGATACAGTAATGATAATATACAGAACAGTATAATTAAAACATGTTCAAATATTTGAGAACAAGGAATTGAGGGATATCTTACAGCATTAACAGACAACATTACATTAAAGCTTCCCGGTTAAAAATACACATGGTAATTCATCATTCAGGGAAAGCTTGCCTGAAGAGAAAGGTCTTTGCCTTTTTCCGGAAGGACAACAGAGATGAGGCAGTCCTGGCCTCTAGTGGGAGGGAGTTCCAGAGTCTGGGTGCAGCAGTTGAGAAGGACCTTTCATGGGTTCCCACGAGACATACCTGTGAGGGTGGCAGGATGGAGAGAAGGACCTTAGAGTCAGTTCATACTGTGAGATTTGATCTTTGAGGTACCTAGGACCCAGGTCATTACTGTATGCAGAGGTTCTAATCCCTTTCAAAACAAGTTGAACCTCCTTTCTCAGGTTCACCTTCCTTGGATTAAGAAGAATATTTCTGTCTAGTCTGTATCGAGCTTCAATTTTTAAGTCCTCATTCACCACAGACGCCAAATTAAAGCATCAACAGCTTCTCTGATAGTAATTGAAAATGAGAAATGGAACTGTATGGAATGTACACTATATATTGGTAACATTTAGTGTGTGGAAGGGCAAATTTAAATCTTCTATAATCTATAACTCTCAGAATTCACCAAGTCACCAGGGATGTAGGCAAATCTGTAAGTCTAATTTTGAGACTCAAGTCTGAATCCAGGACTTTGGTACCAAGTTCTGTCAGAGTGTGCAGGCCACTAATAGCTGTTGCTGGAGGCTGGTTAGAACCTCCAAAACCAGGAGCGGTGCAGAGGTAAAAGAAACAACAACACAAGACTCAAGGTGTTTTCCCTTGACACCAGAGTTGTGTTTACAAAAATATACATTCATATGAGCACCGCTTCAGAATCGGCAAGCAAATAACTTCATCGCACAGTCCAGTCCAGTCTAGTAATCCAAAATGCTGATCAGATAGACAAAGTGGCATGCTGCTTCTCCACGATACACCCTAACACAGAGACATGTCACTTGCTTCCTTATATGTCAGTATATGATGCAATACTGACTCAGCATATTGAATACTGCACATGTGCAAACAGGTCACCTGGCCTGGCGTGATGCAAGCTAGAATGAATCAGGCCTTTTGCCTTTAGCTTAGTCATTCTCCCAGAATGCAGACAGGCAATTCCATATTTCTGCCATATGCTGACAAGTTCTGAGTACTAAGCCTTAGGTCCAAATCCCTATTAAAAACAAGCAACACCTACCTCAGGATAAAAGGAGGGGTGGGTGGATTCTAAATTGCAACTCGAGTCCAACCTTGCATTCAGTCCCAGTTAAGTCACTGATGCAGCTTAAGTCCAACTTGACACTGACACCTGCATCTCAAGCCTCCATCCTTGCCAATCATCATGGGAGAGGCCATGTTGGTGATAACAGTCCAAAAAAGTAACTTTCACATAGTCATTCCAGGATCCCCCAAGAATATATTTATACTTTAGCAGTTACAAGAGAGAGCTTTTCAATGTATATTTTAAAAGCGGTTTAACAATCTGATATGGTGCTTTACTGTAGCCAGTCCTATTTTATCAGGGTTTATTTTTTATTTTTTATTTTTTTTTATTCATTCTGCTTTGTCATAACACTGAGTTAACTGTGCAATAATGATTGTGTAAGAACAAGCCCCTGAGCACAAAATATTTTTTAAAAGAATCTACAACCACGATGGGGTTAAATTGTAATACAGTTCTTTTGCAGATGTTGCTTGCTGTCTTTTGTGTATGCTACATGCTTCTAATTGTTACTCATAGAATTTAATTGGCCAAACTGCAGCAAGGTTCAAGGCAAAAGAAAGAAAGAAAGAAAGAAAGAAAGAAAGAAAGAAAGAAAGAAAGAAAGAAAGAAAGAAAGAAAGAAAGAAAGAAAGAAAGAAAGAAAAAGACTGTACTTCATAGATCAGTGCGAAGGTGTATGGTCTGTTCTGTGATATGTTGGGAATAGCAATAACTAGATTGAATTGCAAAATATATAGAGACCAAATAGTACCTTGTGCCAGGATACAAAATGAAATAGTATCTGAAGAACAGATATATGGCAGAATCATTAGCGAACTGGTTTGGGAGGTGGTTTACATGGGCAAGATGTGCATCCAGTTTTTTGAAAAACATTTCCCTTGAGTCTTTTCCCAAGAGTGTGAGTGGGCCAAAAGTCTCAAATAACCCTTATATTGCAATAGCTTCTGAAGTCCAAGAGGGTTAAATGCAGCCTTCCCAAGTGTTGTTGTTGCACTTCAACACACATCAGCCTTGGCCAGTACCACCAGTAAAGAGTGATGCTGGTACATGCAGCCCAGCATCATCTCCAGGAGTTTGCCCATCGTACCCAAGAAGAAGCATATGCTCCTATGTTAGAAATTAGGAGCTGGTTGCACTGCGTTCAAATCGCTTTCTTATCTGGTTCGGTGAGGTGTTTGTCCTTTCACTCCTTCCCAGTTCCAACTTAACATCTTTATTTTGAACACTTTCTGTAACGTAATGGGCCTTTAAGAAGGGATCTTCAACAGTAACTAATGGATCCAAAAAACGCCTCGCTTCTTCCTTCAGAGCGTATGTGTTTCCAATCCAGAAACGGAACATACGCCCGATTAAGACTGGACAAACATCTTCTAAAATGGGACTGTCTAATCCTCTGCCCATAGATCTTTGTAAAAGATCACTCCATGCCTGGCTCCCAGACCCGTTGTCTCGGGTCTCATTGGATTGGAGGAGGAAAAGGTCTCCTCATCTGTTGGGTCCCAAGGGAAGACCAACATCTCTCTGTTTCTTCTTTCTCCTTTTTCCTCTCCCTCTCCACCTTCCTTTGCTTTGCTCTCTCAAAGAAAGCCCACATCTGTTTCCTCTCATTGTCTTGAGTCTGCCCCCAATAAGGCGGTTCCCATGCCTCTTTTCTCTCTCCACTCTTGCTCTGCCGCCTCTCACTGGAGTTTAAACATTATCCACTCCCGAGTCCATGGGTCCTCCTTTACCACCTCATATAATTCCTCTTTTTCTGTTGCCTTGATTTCTTCTTCCCAGCCCCTTAATGCTGACTCAGACCTCCTCTCTGCCTTTTCTCCCAACCTAGCAATATGACCTTGCTCTTCAGTTGTTAAAGGTGTGCCACCTTTCTGGGGCTTCATTTTATTCTCCTCCCATTCCACTCTTTGGGAAGAGGATGGGGATGTTCTGCTTATATACCACCCTATAGCCTAGCTGCCCTAAGCACATCCGATCTTGCCTGATTTCCGAAGCTAAACAGGGTCGGCCCTGGTTAGTACTTGGATGGGAGACCACCACGGAATACCAGGTGCTGTAGGCGCCTGGAGTAGGAACTGACAAGCCACTCCAGTATTCCTGCCAAGAAAACTCCATGGACATAGGGTCACATAGACTCGGTCACAACTGTAAAGACACAACACATAGCGCTTCAAGCACTCTCTGGGTGGTTTCCAATTTAATTAAGCAGGTTAGAAACTCATTTTACCGACCTCAGAAAGATAGAACGCTGAGTCAACCATGACCCAGCTACCTGGGATTGAACCCCAGGTTGTGAGCACAGTTTTAGCTGCAGAACAGGCATTTAAGCACTGCGCCACGAGGCTCTTATAATATGCCCTTGCTCTTCAGTTGTTAAAGGTGTGGCCTGTTTCTGGAGCTTCCTTTTGTTCTCCTCCCATTCCGCCTTTTGTTAAGAGGACACCACACTTATCAACTTTTTAACTTGCATCAGTGTGTAAGAGGGAGGTGATAGGTTTGTGAAGAGAACTCTTTGCAAGCTACATTTACAGTTAGATAGCCCATGAAGGAAGGGGCCTTAGTGAGATTAGTAATAATCTGTTTAGGGCAGGCCTGCCCAAAGTCCGGCCCGGGGGCCAAATCCAGCCCGTCAGGCCATTCTGAGTGGCCCGCGGCTGGCTGGCCCGCCCTTCCCTCCCCCTCCTTCACCCCATTTTTTTTTAAATCTTCCACCAACACTGGCACCCCCGGGAAGCTTGTGGGGCTGGGTGCGCGGGCCGGCCAGCCATTGCGTGGGCTGCTGCCACCGGCACCGCCGGCAACCATGTGAGGCTGGGAGTGCACACGGAGGTGGTGCGTGGGCGGGCCACCACCACCGGCACTGCTGGGAACCTTGAGAAGCTTGGGAACACTAGCAGCGCTGGGAAGCTTGGGTGGCTGGGCGGATGGGCAGTCTGCCACCACCGGCACCGCAGGGGAATGTGTGGGGGTGGGCAGGCCAGCAGGCCTCTGCCACCACCAAGGAGCTTTGGGGTGGGTTGGCGGGTGAGCAGTCGCCACCGCTGGGGAGCTTGGGGGGCGTGCAAGGTCACACAGATCGCCTCTTCCAAGGGGCGACCTGTGGCCACGGCTCCCTCTGCTTCCTTTGGTCCCCACCTTCCTTCTTTCCTCCCTCCATTGGTCCCCACCTTCCTTCCTTCCTCCCTTCCTTGTTCCCCACTTTCCTTCCTTCCTCTCTTGGTTTCCACCTCCCTCCCTCCCTCCCTTGGTTCCCGCCTTCCTTCCTGCTGGTGGGGTTGCAAGGGGTCAGTGGGTGGGGCTTATGGGTCAGTGGGTGGGGCTTGCAGTGGGGTGGCAGGGTTGGGGAGCAACCGGCCCCTGATGCATTCTCAGCCACCAAATCTGGCCCTCCTTACAAAAAGTTTGGGCACCCCAGTTTAGGGTAATGCAACCCCCCCACCTCCTGCTCTTGTAATCTTCTGCCTCCTTCTCAGTGTTGGCCTCTAGGAAAACTTTCTGCTAGCCAGTGATTTTATTTTGTGCTTCTCAATGACCCCACAATCTAGACATTTGAAGAAAGTAGAAGCCAATAGAAAGTTTTGTGTGTGTGTTTTTTTTTTTTTTTTGCATATGCTGGCAGTGACAGTAGTGCTTCCCTGATTCGACTAAATATACTGTATACCCGGATTACATGACAATTTTGCTCAGATTTATTGTAGGAAATGGGATGCCTGGGCCATTATATCAACAAGCCAGCCAAATGTAATTGCTACACCATGATATGTTTATTTGTACAGCGTGCCTATTATGACTCTGAGCTCCATCGGGCAAGACAGAAACTGCAAGTCTAGCTGAGTCAGCACTTTGAAATGACGAAAGGGAAGTGCAAGAAGGAGCAATACCTTGCCATAGAAAAACTGGCAGCTCCCCCAGATTTTAGAGCAGCGTCATCACATTTAAGTGTCTGTGCAGAAGATGACAAAACTTGACAGTTGTTTACATGAAAGATCACAAAAGTATATTTACACCCACTGCAGCTGGAGGGAAAAAGGAAAGTTTTGGGTCATCGGGAAAACTGAGCCCTTGAAATGAAATGGCAATGGTGCAAATATTGAAGGTTCTGAAGTCACAGTGCTCTTCAGAGGTATGATTTTGTGTTTTGTCCGCAGGCCACACCATGATTTTTGATTTGTGGGTCAGTTAGCAGGGATGGCTGTGTGTGTGTGTGTGTGTGTGTGTGTGTGTGTGTGTGTGTGTGTGTGTGTGTGTGTGTGTGTGTGTGTGTGTGTGTGTGTGTGTGTTAAATAGAGAGAGAGAGAGAGAGAGAGAGAGAGTTTGACAGAGAATGTGTGTGTGTGTGTGTGTGAGAGAGAGAGTTGAACTAAGGAATGAGTTTGTGGGTACGGAGAAAGAATTATTCAATGCCACAACACAATGTATTCTATCATGGTTAAATTTATCTTTAAAAAAAATATCTAGGCTTGCTAGTAGATCTTTCTTTTTTCAAAGGAAATAATAGACCCTTAAAAATGCATGTAGGTTCCAAGGCCCTTGGGATGAATTATGTGTCAAGTTATGTTTATTATTTCCACTTGTATAGTTTACTACTGTCTGTGTTTCTGTAATTACTTTAGCCAAGCGCTTCCGAACTGTGTGCCACAGCACACGGCTTCTCTTTCTTCATCATAGTGTTGCTCAAGTCTCCCATCCATCCTCACCATGCACAGCCTTCTGCTTCTGAAATCAGTACATGTTTCTGAGAGAGCTTAGAGATGGTTTCAAACGTTTGAGTAGGTTTTAGTGTGGTACCTGAACTACCAGACAACTTTATCCTGTAGTAATATAGCCCAGTTGATTTTCCACCACTGGAACATGTACCTCTGGTTTGTGTGTGTGTGTGTGTGTGTGTGTGTGTGTGTGTGTGTGTGTGTGTGTGTGTGTGTGTGTGTGTGTGTGTGTGTGTGTGTGTGTGTGTGTGTGTACACTAAGTTAATAAGCTAAGACAAGGGTATTTTTATGACTTGCAAGAATTCTGATTCCCTCCATACCCAAGTCTTTCTTCCCATTGCCCATCAGTTCACCATAAATGATAAATATAGCATCATGCCTATAAACATTATCTTTTCCCAAAATAATACAGTAGAAACCCCGTATCCACTGATTCATTATCCACTGATTCAGATATCCATGGTTAGCAGAGAAAAAAATTAAATAAATAATTTAGCAGCCGCAAAGCAAGCTACTGCTACAAACAGCAGCTGTAAAGCAAGCTACTGTCATAAAACAGCAGCATAAAACAAGCCACTGTCACAAACAGTAGCCGTAAAGAAAGCTACTATCACAAAATAGCAGTGTCAGGGTTTTTTGGCGTTCTCTGTTATCCACAGTTTTCATTTCCATGGGAAGGCCTGGAACCAATCCCTAGTGGATACTGGGGTCCTACTGTGTACTTTATCTTTTTCTATCACAAAAAGATCCAGGGTCTCTGACAAAATGATGTGTGGCATTGGACAAATGACAGCAAAGGTCCAAGACCTTGGCCCTTACTTCACGAGGCGCGGCGCTCCGCAGCGATATTGCCTTCGATTTGAATTCAGAGGCGGTCACGTGGCGGTCACGTGTTCTCGCTTCGCTCCCGCCCCTGTTTCTCAGTACTCACGAGCTGCAGTTTTAGGACCGATTCGAGCACAACCTCACGTGCTCCCTTCGCGATTCGCATGCCACTTTTCAACGTTCGTTATTTCCATTCGCATGCCACTTTTCATCCGTCCTTTTTAAAAAAATTCCTACCGACGGCGTATCGATGCACTGATGCTGGACTGTCAGTTGCAATGGCTCTACTGATTTCAACTGTTTCCTGGCATCATTGGCAGCCCCGCCGCCGATGGGCAACGCTGCCTGCCCTGGGTGCCCTGCTCTGGCCGGGCGAAGCGGCTCCTCCTGCTCCCGCCCGCCGCCGCCGCTAGTGGCGATAACAGCGCAAAGCGATGAAACGATATAGCGATGCATCGATATCCCTGTTTGAATATTTTTTAAAAAAACTTGAAATAAAAGCCAAAAACCGAGACCAGATCCACGTTGGGAGCGAAGCAAGATCTCTGACAAAGGGGCACCACTGAGCACGGTTAAGGGGGAGTGGTCGGGCTAAAATGGAGGGGCGTGCGGACTAAAATGATCGATTCAGACAGAAAAGAAGGCTAGCCGCGAAGCGAGCGGCTCGTGAAGTAACGGCCCTTGTGGCTGAGCTGACAACAGTGTATGTGGCCCAACAAGTGTTTCCCTATATCTAAGAGGCCTCATCTCCCTCTATGAGCTTGCTGCCCAGGCTTCAACACCATCTGGGGAGGCCTTTCTCTCAGTCTCACCACCCTCGCAAGTGCGCAAGTGCGCCTTCTCTGTTGCTGCCCCAAGGCTCTGGAACTCCTTCCCAGTTGAAGCAAAACAATTCAAGGAGCCATTGTAGCCACCACAAAAGACATATATAAAAGTAGAACAAGTGATACCTTTAGGGTACTATAAAAATAACAAAACATTGCTAATTTCGGGCTTGCCCCCAAAATATTAGCAATATTTTGTTATTTTTATAGTAGCCTAAAGGTATCACCTGTTCTACTTTTATATTTGACTTCCCAGTTGAGATACCTACTCTGTTTATCTGTTTATTAAATGTTGTTTTTTAAGTACATAAGAGGACTTGGTGCTTTTGAAGGAGAACGATGGGAAATGAATGAATGAACATGTCAATTCTCTGTTAAAACTACTCAGGGAGCAAGAATCCAATGTACTGATTGAAAAAAAGGTTTCTGTAGTAAACTGGAAGGTTAGGCCTACCCATTGCTTGTTAAAGTGAGCTAGCAGGGCAGAAAGTACCACATTTTCCTGTATAAGATGAACCCATGTTCCCAACCCACAATTACAGTTTCACAACCACACAGTTCTCTCCTCAGCTTACTTCCACATATAAGATTATTGTCAATTTTTAGTCTAACAATTTTAGACAAAATTACAGTCTTATACGTGGGAAAATACTGTAATTGACATGTGTGGGGTTGGGGAATGGGAGGCTGATGGAAAAGGTGGTCTTTGCATGCTTGTGTCAGGGCTGCTTCTCTGATGCAGCTTTTAAAGATGGGGGGGCAGTTCTCTTTAGGACTGTCACCCCAAAGGTTATGTATGGCTGCTTAAGGTGCATGACTCATCCCAGCTGCATGGAACTATCAGACAACAGATTGCTGTTTCGTTACCTAAGCTAGACGGACAAGCAAGTCCCCCAGTGTGCATTTTGAAACCTCCATAACATTTGCTAATGCATCTTGGCTTTGGCTTTGGCTTTTGTTTGGATGGTTTTTGTTTGGCTTTTATAGTCTCAAAAAGGAAAAGAAGAGGGAACTGGAGGAAGTGATGTTAAAATCACATAAAAGCTCTTCTCCATGGGGGGGGAAATAAGAGCCATCAAATGTTTCCTTCTGGCATTTTTGTCTTAGCTAATGGCATGGGGCTCCCGAGATGTTTAGAGAGGTGTTGGATTATACAGTCTCAGCATAGCCTGAGGGCACTGCCACATGGGCTCATTTGTCCATGTTTGCAAAGAAGACAAGATGCCTTGTTGTTTACTTCCCATCATGAACATTCTCTCACTGCAGAATGGAAATGTTTGGAGAATTCATATTAATTTCAAATTGTTTAACACTAGCCAGTGTCTTGGTTCCCTTGTTGTTTGCCAAACCCATTGGTCTGTCCCCTTCTGTTTATTTGATTTATTTATTTTATTTAAAATATTTACTTTGAAAACTTTAAAAAAATGTTCACTTTTAAAACATTTTCCCACAGCTTAAGAAGAGCTCTCAATGTTAATAACGTAGTAAAACAAGATTGAGCAAAATGCTGCTAGATAACAAAAATGAAAATTAAAGTCTTACAATCAAAAGGATATGAAGATAAACAAGTTAATGCCTTCTTCAGTCATATATTTAAATTTATATTTAAATTCCCTATAAGAGGGGATTTCTGCAACCAGCATGCCTACTCATAATCGTCCTAGTTTGGATAGTGAAACATATTGTAGACTTCCTGCACATGCAAGCCGGTTCACATGGGTAGGGATATTTTTTAAAAAATAAAGTAGGACGCCAGTATCCACTGGGGATTGGTTCCAGGCCTTCCCATGGATAACAAAAAACGTGGATAAGAGAGAACACCCCAGAACCCAAAACGGCTGTTTTGTAACAGCAGCTTGCTTTATGGCTGCTGTTTTGTAACAGCTTGCTTTACGGCTGCTGTTTGTGACAGTAGCTTGCTTTGTTGCTGCTGAATTATTTAATTTTTTCCTCTGCCAACCACAGATAACTGAATCAGTGGTTAATGAATCAGTGAATACTGGGGTCCTACTGTATCTTTCTAGCCCTAAGCCATTCATGGTTTTTTTTGTTTGTTTGTTAAGCAAGACTGGAAATTAATCAGGAGCCACTGCCATTGATGCAACACTGGTAGCACATGCTCTATAAAGTGCACAGAAGAGAGCAACCTTGATTCCTAACTCAAACGTCACACAACAGGTTTACTGAGTACTGGGTGTATTTAGGCTGGAGAAGAAAAGATGGATTGGTTGAAAGGATAGATGTATTCTACAGGTATTGTGTGAGGGGCCACCAGACAGAAGATGAAGCAAGCTTGTTTTCTATGGCTCTGAATTATAGGATCTGAAGTAATTAATTTTCTTTACAAGATTTCAGCTAAGCATCAGGAAGAACTTCCTGAAATTACAGCTCTCTGACAAGGAATGGACTACCGCATAAGGTGATGGACTGTCTTCTTTGAAGGATTTTCAATAAAGGTTGACTGGCAATCTAGCAAAGATACTTTGGTGGAGGATTTCCTGATATGGTCAAGATTGATTTTGATGAAACTTGGGGTCCCTTATGGATCTCCAGTTCTTTCCTACACCTCTCCCTTGCTGAAATCTCTGTGTGTGGAAAATAAAAAACAAGCCTGAAATCTGCATATAGGCCTGGTGCAGGATTCCTCCTGATCCTAATCCAGCGGGAAAAGGAAGGGGAGAAACCTGGAACCAATGATCTACTTAAGTAGGTGTGACACAGTTATTTCACTGATCTGAATAAAAAGAGAATCCACAAACTGCATTAAAGTGTATCTGGTATAATTTTCAGCACAATCACTTTATTTGTTTTGGGGCTGTGAATCTCTTTGGAGCTGGATCCAGCCAGGGTCTGGGGCCATTGTATCTAGAAGGATACATGGTTATGAAGACAGCCATGCCTATCGTAAGGGGATAGAAGGACGTTTTCCTTCTTTTTCTGCAATGGTAAACTTTGTGTATTTAATTCCCAGTATGGTGTAGTGGACAGAGTGACAGTCTAGGACTCTGGAGAACAGGGTTTGAATCCCTGCTCATCCATTGAAACTTACTGGGGTTGGGAACAGAACTGGTAGGACCACTCCTTAAATATCTCACTTATCTTGAAAACCCTATTAGGGCTGCTATACATTCTGACTTGAATGACTATGCCTAAAACACACAGCAGACTTTGCTTTAGCATTATGCCCCGGCCATCCATTATTTATTTCTCCTCTTTTGACCCCATTTAGGTATGAAGAAGAATTTTCCCAGCTGTTGAAGTTGCAAGAACAGGTAGAACAGCTTGAATGCCAAGAGAAATCGCAGAAGGAAATCTATTTACAGGTCAGAAAAATATTAAGTGCATTAGTAAACTTACAACTTCATTGCTTTCAATGACCCTATAGTTTGTTATGATGTTTTAGGCATGTGCATTGTCTTTCTTCAGGAGCAAAGTGTTTTGACCTCCTCACGCCTCTCTGAGAAAAGGGAAAATGAATTCTTAACCCCAAGAAATTCTAGCCTGAGGACTTCAGTTGGGCTGCAGTTATAGTTTATTTGCATGTTGGTTAATCCAGCCCTCAGCCTGGTAGGAAATCCCAACAGACCTTATAAAAATGAATTACTAGGGATCTTAGCATACTCTAAAGGAAGAGCCTTTCATAGCCAGGGCTTTCATAAGTCAATTAGAAGGGCAAGTCATGTGACCTGAGCAATGTGGACCAAAACTGTATAGCCATGGTATGGAAAGTTAACAGCTAACAAAGCAAAGGTGAGGCAACTAAGGCAGAAACTGCTTCAGCCTATTATGCAAATTTAAGACTATAACTTGTGTTTTGTTTCTCACTTTTCAAGGGTTAAACAACATTTCTTTTAAAAAGGAACCACTGGGGCATTTTTCTCCATCTGGGCTATTAAGCACCTCAATGACATAATAAAATGAAAGTAAATCCCTTCCCCAAAAGGTAATAAAAGGTCTATTAGCACACTATTGGTTATTTATTTATTATTTATTTATTTGTTACATTTCTATACCACCCATCTTCCAATAGGAACTCTGGGCGGTTTACAGCAAATAGAAAATAACAGAGGGGGAAAATGAAAATAACAGAGGGGAAAAATGAAGTTCTGGTTAAAATAAGCATGCCAGAGGAAATTTAACGAAAGCAGCACAATAATAATAATAATAATAATAATAATAATAATAATAATAATAATAATAATAATAATAATAATAATAATAATAATAAATCAGCTTGCTTATAGTGCAGCAGTAATAGTAACAGAAGAACTAGGGGTACCACAATTGAAGCCCCCCCCACTAAATGCATTGAGAAACCACGGTGGAAAATCAGACTGGAGCTTAAAATCAAAAGACTCCGAGCAGATGCGAGTAACTTAAAAAACCTGCAGGAGGACAAATTAAAGAATGGTAAGTTCAAGAAATATTTGACTAAAAAATACTGGCTAAGTACAAGGAAAATTGGAGAAGCATTGGAAATAGTGAAGCAGCAAATAACAGCAACAGCTAGAAAAATTGAAAGATATGATGCTAGATTTACTCAGTATAAAGACAACCAGTTGTTTCAATCAGATCAAAGAAAGTTCTATCAGAGTTTAAATCAGAAGATAGGTAAAAAAGATGAAAAGCCTGAAAAAATGGCAACCATTCAGTTTTGGAAAGACATATGGGGGACTGAGAAAGACTATAATAGAAATGCTGGATGGCTCCAAGATTTTGAGAAGAAATTCTCCAAGTGCACAATGGACCAACTGGAAATAACAGCTGATATGATCACCAAAAGAGTACAAAGAGTCAAAAACTGGACATCACCTGGCAATGATCAACTGCATGGGTTTTGGCTTAAACACCTGACCAGTCTGCATGGAAAAATGGCCCAACAATTTAATGAAATGTTGAGAACAGGTTATATTAATGAGTGGTTAACAACTGGGAAAACCTATTTGATTCAGAAGGATCCAACAAAAGGAGCAATACCTGAAAATTACAGGCCAATAACATGTTTACCAACTATGTATAAACTGCTAACAGGCATCATAGCTGATAGAGTCCAGGATTATTTGGAAGCAAATAACATCATGCCAGTAGAGCAGAAAGGGAACAAACGGGGAAGTAGAGGCACAAAAGATCAGTTACTCATTGATAAAATGATCCTAGACAATTGTAAAGCCCGGAAAACTAATTTATATATGACTTGGATTGACTATAAAAAGCCTTTGACTCAGTACCGCATAGTTGGATTATTAAGTGCCTGGATGCCATTGGAATATGTAAAAGTATTAGTGCCCTAATTGAAAATGCGATGAAGAACTGGAAAACAGAATTGTTTGTCAGGGATGAAAGCTATGGATTGGTTAGCATCAAACGAGGGATTTTTCAAGGTGACTCTTTGTCACCTCTGCTATTTACTATTGCCCTGATTCCCCTCTCAATAATTTTGCAGAAGACAAATTTAGGTTACCAAACTGCTAAAAATCCAGGGAAAATTTCTCATCTATTATATATGGATGACTTAAAGTTGTATGGAAAATCAGAAACTGAAATACACTCACTGACCAACACAGCCCGAATTTTCAGCACCGATGTTAGTATTGAGTTTGGACTAAACAAATGTGCCACAGTGGCACTGAGAAAAGGAAAAATAATTGAGAGTGAAGGAATTGAAATGCCAAATGGACAAGCTATTAAGTATCATCAGTCTGAAGCCTATAAATATCTGGGCATACTGGAATTAGATAATATAAAGCATGGGCAAGTGAAAAATGTGGTCAGTAAAGAATATATCCAAAGGGTCAGAAAAGTATTAAAAAGTAAGCTGAATGGTGGTAACACCATCAAGGCCATTAATAGCTGGGCCATACCGGTCATCAGGTATACCGCTGGCATTATAAACTGGACTCAGATGGAGCTAGATATTCTAGATAGGAAAACAAGAAAACTTATGACCATTCACTATGCATTACATCCACGCAGTGATGTTGACAGGCTGTATTTATATAGAAAATTAGGTGGTAGAGGTCTTCTGCAAGTGAAGCAGACAGTTGAAGAAGAGAAGCATGCGTTGGCAGATTATGTAAAAAATAGTACAGAGCCAGCATTATTGGAGGTTAAGAACAGGGAGGTGTTTAAAGTAAATCAAACAAAGGGTCAATACAGGAAAACAACAATGCAAATACGAGCTGATAGCTGGCATAATAAAGCGCTGCATGGGCAGTTCCTCGAAAAAGTCAAAGGAAAAGTAGATGAGGAAAAGACTTGGTTATGGCTCACCAATGGAACACTGAAAAAAGAGACAGAGGCCCTGATTTTTGCAGCTCAAGAACAAGCTATCAGAACAAATGCACTTAAGGCTAGAATAGAAAAATCAGCTGAGTCCCCCACATGTAGACTCTGCAAAGAGGCAGATGAAACTATTGACCATATATTGAGTTGTTGCAAGAAAATTGCTCAGACTGATTACAAACAGCGTCATAATGTAGTTGCTCAAATGGTCCACTGGAATTTGTGTCAGAACTATCATCTGCCCATAACAAAGAACTGGTGGGACCATAAGCCTGAAAAAGTGACTGAAAATGAGCATGCAAAATTACTTTGGGACTTCCGAATACAGACAGACAGGGTTTTGGAGCATAATACCCCAGATATTGTGATTGTGGAGAAGAAAAAAGTGTGGATCATTGATGTTGCTATACCAGGAGATGGTAGAGTCACTGAGAAACAACTTGAAAAAATTACCCGATATCAGGATCTGAAAATTGAACTTCAGAGACTCTGGCATAAACCAGTACGGGTGGTCCCAGTGGTAATTGGCACACTGGGTGCGGTGCCTAAAGAGCTAAGCAAGTATCTAGAAGAAATTGGAGTGGACAAAGTCACCATCATTCAGCTGCAGAAAGCCACCTTACTGGGATCTGCTCGCATAATTCGCCGATACATCACTGAGTCCTAAATGCTTGGGAAGCATTTGACTAGTGATTTGTAATACAAACTCCAGTGTAGTTAGCTGTGTGGTTAATATAATAATAATAATAATAATAATAATAATAATAATAATAATAATAATAATAATAATAATAATAATAATAATAATAATAATAATAATAATGCTTGATGGATGGCAGATTGTTTTTCAGATACGTGGTTGCCCAAGAAAGATGCATACCATTACCAGATGTCTGAAGGTGGATATAGGAAATAGTTCTTTAAAGAATAGAAGGCATTATGATTGGCCTTCAGCTGGCAAGCCTATGGGGTTGCAGTGTGACCTAAAATGAGTCCTAACATCTTCACTAGCATAACATAACAAAACAAAAATGTGTCTTTGTTCACACTTATTTGTTTTTCTCACAGTATCTTTAGAAATCAGTGGGTGGCAGTTTTTCCAAATCTTTGCAAATGTAGCTTAGTGCAAGGAAGGGCAAATGGTGGCATCTTACATGTTGTTTGGACCACAACTTCCTCATCATATTTTCTCATGATGAATGTTGGAAGCTGTCGATGAATGTTGGAAGCATCTTCTAGAAAACAGCACCTTGTTCACCTCTGCAATAAAATGTGTGAAGTGATAAATAATCCGTTCTAGGCTTGGAAGGCTATTCTTTAAGAAGAAGGAATAAAATGAAGTGCTGAAGTGACTCATAAGTGAGAATGGCTAAGATGAGGGCCATCACAAGACTACCTTATGGCAACCACACAAGACTGCTTTATGGAAGCCACACCATGGGCTACATCCAATTGTGAATCCCAGTTATGCCAGATCCTTTGAGTCACTGGGATTTGCATAAATGTTGATTCAGCAATGGCTTTAATGGATCTACGCTAGTTGGATCCAGTAATTGGATTTAGTCCATTGACCTTATTGACTTGATCTATGCCCACGCTAATGTTTACCAGATAATGGCAAATCCTTATTAATGGAAAACACTAGGTTACAGATATTGCATGCCATTAAGTCACTTCAAATTAACAGAAACCCCATAAACCCCCCAAAAGGTCCTGTCCTCAACAGCTCCACTCAGCTGTTGGAAATCCATACCTTTAGGGCAGGGGTGTCCAAACTTCAGCCCTCCAGATGTTTTGGACCATAACTCCCAGAATTCCAAGCCTGTGTTGCCAATGACAAAGGACTGTGGGAGTTGTGGTCCAAAACATCTGGAGGGCCGAAGTTTGGACACCACTGCTTTAGGGACTCAACCCATCTCATACTTAGTCTTCTTTTCCTGCTTTCAACCATTCCAAGATTCTTGCCTTCTCATGATGTGCTCAAAGGTATGACAGTCTTAGTTTAATTTATGCCTCCATAGATAGTTCAGACTTGTTTTGCTCTAGGACCCATTTGTTCATCTTCCTAGCAGATCAGAGTAGGTGAAAAGCTCTCCACTAGCACCATATTGCAAATGGATCAATGTTTATCACTGAGCCTCATGGCACAGTGGTTAAACTGCTGTACTGCAGCTATAACAGTGCTCACCACCTGGGGTTCAATTCCAAGTTTCATTTAGTTTTCCATCCTTCTGAGGTCAGTAAAATGAGTACTCAGCTTGCTCAGGGGGAGGAGCAATGTGTAGCCTGTATAATTACTTGTAAACTGTCCAGAAAGTGCTTTAAGTGCTGAGGGGGCGTTATATAGCAGTACCTCGGTTTAAGAACACCTTGGTTAAAGAACATCTAGGTTTAAGAAAAAGAAATCATTGGAAATGGGGATCCCTCATTTTAAGAAAAATTTAAATGGAATGACCTGGCTTGCCTTTTTTCTAACATCTCGAATGGATTAATTGGTTTTCAATGCATTCTTATGGGAAACTGCATTTTGGTTTAAAAAAATTTCGCAATACAAAACAGCCTGAAGAACAAATTAATTACTTAAACTGAGGTACCACTGTATAAGCAGCATGCTTTGCTTTTGCTTTGCTTTATCTGTCAGCTTCCTTTAACATCCAGGTTTCATTCCTATATTATGGTGAATGGGAACACAGTAGTGTTGATGGTCATGGTGTCCACTGGCCCAACCTTACACTTGATAATTTTTTTATAATCCCTCCTCTGCTTCCCTTCTGAGTCTCCATCTCCTACTGATATCTTGGCCAAAGTCTCTGTATGGATGATGACTGAAATAGGAGAAGCAAAATCTTTCTTTCAAGAACTTCATTGTCAACATTGAAGTAGTAGTTATTTTGTAGTCATGATTTTGACCTTCTTAATGTCCAACTGCTGTCCTGCTTTGGAATCTATTGTTTTCATTTTCAATAAAAGCTGATCTACATCATAGCTGCTTTCTGCCAGTAAGAGAGAGTCATCTTTATATATTAGATTATAGATGTCTCTTTCACTCCTCTTTCATCTGACTGTAGCTCAGCTTTCTGTATGATATATTCTACAAACAGATTGAACAGGTATGGGGATAAAATGCACCCTCTTTTGACATCTTTGCCTATATAGCAAACCATTCTGTTTCTCCATATTCTGTCCAGCAGTAGCTTCTTGTTCATAATACAGGTTATGCAACAGGACAACCAAGTGCTGAAGCATACCCCTTTCTTCCAGAAAAACCCATAGTTTTGCTTGATCCACATGTCAAAGGCTTTGCTATAGTCTATAAAGCAATGTTTTATTGCTTGGTTGGTTTGCTTGCTTGCTGTTATCCTGTTTTTCTCCTTTAAAAAAGATCTAAGTTGGTTTACATCATTAAAAGACTATGCTAGAGCTTAACGCAATAGCTATATAAATATGAAGTAACCAAGGGGAAAAAAACCACCATGAGAAATTTTTTAGCAAAACTAAAAACCCATCAAAGCAGTAATGCAAAAACTAATGCATATAAAATCCCACTCAGGCAGCCACCCTCAGAGGGAAAGCTTGCATGAAGAGAAAGGTATTTGCCTACTTGCAGAAGGACTGCAAAGATGGGACCAGTCTGGCTTCCTCTAGGAGGGAGTTCCACAGTTTGGGAGCAGCAACAGAGAAGGCTCTCTCCTGCGTTTCCATCAAATGCACCTGTGAAGAAAGGTGTCTACTCATGATCTTAACATCCGAGCTGGTTCATAATGGGAGACACAGTCTTTGAGATGGCTTGGGCCCAAAGAGTTTAGGGCTTTATAGGTTAAAACCAGCACTTTGAATTGTGGCTGAAAGCTGGGGGGGGGTTATGTGATCCCTCTAATCACCCTCTATCAGCAGTCCCCCAGAAGCCTTCACCACTAGCTGTTATGGCAAGGAGTTCTGGGAATTGTAGTCCAAGAACATTTGGGGATCAAAAGTTGGGAACCACCGATACAAAGAATAGATTGACCTTCCTTTGCATGCTAAATCTCCTTCTTTTATGTCTGATGAAGTGGACTTGCCCACGAAAGATATTAAAAATATAAGTTAGTCTTTATGGTGTCACCACATTTTTGTCCTTTTGTCCTTTTTATTTTTATTTTGCTTCCACTTATAGTGGGATTCTTCTGTTATTCTTTGGTATTCTTCAATACAATCTTGAATGCCTCTCCATTTTCAAATCCTGCTTGAACATCAGACATTTCCCATTCCATATAACATAAATCCTTTGTTGCAACATGTTGAGCATCTCTTTTCTTGCACGGGGAAATAGAACAATAGTCCTATAATTACTGACTCCTTTCTTGGGGTTGGTAATGTATATTGAACATTGATAGTCTGCAAGTCATTATTTTATTTCCCATAGTCATTGGCATATTCTTGTTAGGATTTTGATAGATTCCATCTCTGTGGCTTGAAACAATTATGTTGTTATCCCTTCTACCACTGGTGATGTATTTCTTCCTAATGCTTTCAGGGTAGACTTCATTTCACTTTGTAGAACTGCTGATTTTTCATCATGGAATTCCTCTTTGAAGGAATCTTCATCTTTTAACCTCTTCTGCAGAGGTTTTCAGCATACCTTTTCCACTGTCTTTTAGCATCCCTAATCAAGGTTAAATTTTCCTTTGATTTCTTGGATCTTTTTTGCACTGGCTGTTGCAATAGTTTTCTTTGTCTCTACATGACACTCACTGCAAAGGTGCATTCAGGGTTATGACCTTATTTCAGTCACCTTTTACTTTTTGTGGTCACACATTATTTACAGTGTTAAGTGTTGGTTTCATCACCCATTTACTGTTTTCTTTTTTAAGACAGTTTATATATAGCAGGATATAAAGAGAGCAAAACAACCAGTGTTGTTTATTCTTTGTATAATCCTCTGTCTGTCTGTCTGTATGTCTGACTGACTGTCTCCCCATTAGTGCAATGCACTATACTTGATACTTTACAACAACATTGTAAAACATAGCAATCAATAAAATAAAACAACAACAACACAAGTTAGTAACACAGGGCCTTTTTACACGGCCCCTAAGATCTGCTGGCCACTTAAATTCGGACCAGAGATCTTAGGGGTTCGTTGCTCTTCCAGCGTTCCCACCCCCTCCACACTTCCTGGCTGCAGGCTGCGTGAGGGGAGGGAGAAAAAGAGAAAGAAAAGCATGCCGCTCACCTCCGTTCTGCCTCTTGTCTCTGTTAAAGTAGCTCTTAAAGGGGTGGGAGCCAAAAAACAACAAACAGAAGCAAGGAGAGCCCCGCACTCACTATCGTTACACCGGATCAAATAATTTTCACCTCCAAAGAGCAGGTACCTGAAAGCTGCGCTGGGGCGCGCTAAAGTGGGCGGGGTCGCACTTAATTTCCTGTTAACTCCAGAGCTGGTGGGTAAACATTTTAAAGCTCTGGAGCTGGGAGCCATTTGCCCCGGAGTTTAGGGGTCGTGTATAAATGCCACAGAGAGAATAACACAGTAGGCTTTGAACACTACAAAAACAATGGTGCTGAATCCAGAGTTTTGGGGAAATTGTATATCTTTTCTTTTCCTTTTAAACTAGCATGGCTAAGCTCCATTTGATGGTTAAACACATATGGTTGCCTTCTTATTACAGACGGGCACAACACAGAAAAATAGCATTTTGTTTTGTTTTGTTTCACTTCCTTTCCTGTTTCATTTCATTATTAACAATTTAAAAAAAATGTAACAAAACAAAACAATTGGAAATGATTCATTATACTCTATGGGTGTACCCCCCTGGGTCCTAGAGGTACTCGGTTTTATGGGTAGCTCAAGAATCATGGCAGCGGGTTAGAAATTGTAATCTGTGTGCATAGAGATGAGACCTAGGAATGGATGATGTACCAGTAAGATGGAGTGATCTATCTAGGAAGAGATGGGTTGTCAGATTTATTTATTTATTTATTTATTTATTTATTTATTTATTTATTTATAAAAATCATATCCGGTAAGATCCGTTTCTTTTACCCATAAACCTCTTTTATTTAAACTTAAAGAGAAACAATGTTAAAAAGCATATAAAATAATCCTCCTTCGAGAAAACAAACAAACAAAGTCAAAGACAGACCTCTTACTGAACAGAAAACATTCCTGGGTAAGATGGCTGCACACAGAGAGCAATTTCCAGCCTAGTAAGAGGTAAACCAAAGGAAAAAGAAAAAAATAACTGATAAGGTCAGAGGAAAGGCCTTTCTTTAAAGAAAAAGGTCTTTCATTTCTTTCTTAATGGAATGCAGGGACTCCAGCAGGCGCAGCTCATTTCAGATGGTTCCAGAACAAGGCCCCACCACAGAGAAGTTTGGTGCCCATCTCTACTTCCTATGCCTCTCTGGTCAGACCCCCAATTGAAGCAAGCAAACTCTTTACATTACTTCTGGGGAGAGGATGCCCTCAGGGAGATCATCCTCCGGGAAGGAAGAAAGGAAAGAAAGAAAGAAAGAAAGAAAGAAAGAAAAGAAAGACCAAAGAAAGAAAGAAAGAAAGAAAGAAAGAAAGAAAGAAAGAAAGAAAGAGGAAGAAAAGAAAGAAAGAAAATGTTGCTGAAGTGGTTTTAAAGGCAAATTCAGGTAATAAGTGGCATAACAAAAATTCCTGTAACAATCTCCCCAGATAACAGGCCCAAAACAATTTACTTCTGAGGTTTTGCAATAGACGATCCTCAGAGACCACCAGATGCCTGCTCTGTTGCTGTCAAACTCAGGGAGGACTCAGTCAATGGTATCATCGGATCTGGGGTGCTTCCTGCAGGGAGATGGAAAAAAGCAGCCCTGGATGCAAAGCCATCACCTGGGCTTCCAGGGGAGGGCTGAGCTACAGGAAAGACAGATTAAATTCCTGGCCCTGTCTGTAGGCTGGAGGGAAAACCCCCAGACTAGGGGATAGTCGGGAGGATGATTTTATGATGATTGGGAAAGATCCCATGCAAAAATCATATGAAATCAAGAGGATACGGTAAGATCCGTTTTCTTTTACTCATAAACCTCTTTTATTTAAACTTAAAGAGAAAGGATGGGCTGGCGGCTATGCACCCAATCACCATAAAACATCCTCCTTCGCACTGATATATTTGACAGCCCATCCAGTCTCAGACAGACCACTGTATCTTACTGGAACATCATCCATTCCTGGGTCCCACCTCTCTACACACAGACTGCAATTTCCAGCCTACTGTCCTGACTCCCTAGGATGGTATTGGTATGTTCTGGCAAGGGAAGAGGAAACACCATTTCTGAAACAGAAAATGGCATTTCATTTCATTACTTGATGGAATGCTTGCTTGTGTTTCATTTCGTAACATTTCATAACCTTACAAAACAACGAAACAGCACATCGTTTTTTGTTTGGTGCCCATCTCTACTTCCTATCCCTCAAAGTCAGACCCCCAATTAAAGGCAAGCAAACTCTTTACATTATTTTGGGGAGAGAATAGTGTATGGGAATCATCCTTATGGGAAGGAAGGAAAGAAAGAAAGAAAGAAAGAAAGAAAGAAAGAAAGAAAGAAAGAAAGAAAGAAAGAAAAAGTTGGTGAAGTGGTTTTAAAGAGTAACTTCAGGTAATAAGTAGCATACCAAAAATTCCTGTAACAATCTGCCCCAGATAACAAAAAAGAAAACAATTTACTTCTGCTGTTTTTGAGAGACCGTTCTGCAGAGTACAGAGATGTCTGTCTCTGTTGCTTTGTCAAACTAAAGGATAAAAATGAGTGCATGGTATCATCAACCCCTTGGGGTGTTTTCAGGGACATGACTCCCATTGCTCCCAAATGCAAAGACAGTGTTCCCTCTTTCCCTCTGTAGTGGATTTTCTGAGCTACAGAAAAAGACAGATTAAATATGGGAGGATTACAAAGAGAAGATTGAAAGCTGGTGCACAGTGGATAGTGGTGGTGGATAGTATCTTAGACAAGGTCCTGGGACATCTGGGCTTGAACTGCTTGTTGGCCATGGAAATTCACTGGTAGGGTACAAGAATGGTAAATCACATCTCATGTACCTTAAAAACCCTGTTTAGATTACCATATACCAAAAGTGATTTGATGAGACATAAAACCAACACATATAGAAGGCAATGATAACTGGACCATCACAGTACTGTAACTCCCTGTAAAATTCCATGGATGATGTTTGGTGATTGTACCACAGAGTTCTTTGTAAGCATATGTGGAATCCAGTTTTCTGATCTTGCTTTTGTTTATCTATATTTCTTTGTGCTTTTGAAAATAGAAATAGGAAGGACCACACATGTTCTGGGACAGCACAGCAAATGTTTCCTTTATCTTAAATATTTCCTTTGTCCGAGAAGTTACAGGCAAATGGCACCTGGTGACTAGGAAGTAGTTGAAGGCTCCCCTGGAAAGGAAGGTCCGTTTTGGCAAGAGGCCCTGCTTTCCTTCCCCTCTCGCCCACCTCTTCGTACAGGATGGGTTAACTAATGTGCATGTGATGATAAGACAGGCTGGGATGCAGTTTCAGCAAGCAAGCAGGCAAGTGAGCAAAATCAGGACATGAATGGAGTTCAGCAGTAGACTTCTGTTAGTCTGTTTGAGCGTTTCACGTTGTGCCTAAATCCACACTCACCCTCTATGGGCCTTTTTACATGACCCCTAAGATCCGCTGGCACCTGGGATTCGAACCAGAGCTCTTGATTTTGTCGCTGACAGTTTTCTGTGTCTCCACCCCGCCCTACTTCCTGGCTGCTGGCTGCAGAGGGCTGGGAGGGAGGAAAAAAAGGGCAAAATAATAAAACTTTACCTCCTGGCATCTGGTGGACGCTACTGGGGGAGGATGTAAAAATCCTGGTTCCTCTTAAAAGCAGAGTGCTTTTGAGGCAAAAACAAAAACAAAAAGAGCAAGGAGAGCCTGGCACATCCGCTTCAAATATTTTCACCTCCAGAGAGAAGGTATTTAAAAGTGTCGCTGGGCTCCTTAAAAGGAAGGTAGACAGCTCTGTGAAACACTTAATTGTCTGCAAACTCCGGAGCTGGTGGGGAAACATTTTAAATCTCTGGAGCTTGCAGCCATTTGCAGCGGAGCTTAAGGGTCGTGTATAAACGCCCTATATTGCTGCACTGTTGGAAGTGTTACAAAACACAAATGTGCCTCTATTGACTTCCCTTCAAAGGGGGCCAAACCTGCAAGACTAACCCCCCATGACATTTTGTGCTTGATGCAAAGGACAGGACCACCCTACCCTTCCATTGTAATTCTGCACTTGCACTAGGATGCATTAATTAACTGCAGGTCAGGGCAGCCTTTACCCTGAAGCAATACGTGCTTAGCCAGAAAACCCATGTATCTGTTCTGTGGGTGCCCCAGAGTGGAGAGACACCAGAAGTGATCAGCTTTGTGCCTCAGTGAGGCAGCGGAGCAGGTGGTCTGCAACCCCAGCTGGCCTCAACCCAGGCATAGAGCTGGCTGGACATTTCTCCCAGAGAGTCCTGTAATTCTGTCTTCCCAATTCATTTTCTCTTTCCTGCTGGAAAAAAAGCTGTTTTCATTATAGTCTCTCCATTGAACCCAACATTTCTTTCCTCTTTGCCCTGCAAGGACTACCATCTGTCAGAGGTAGCAGCTGCCTATACTGTGTTGTTGGCTGCCACTAGCTTTTGTCCTGCTCACGTTTCTGGTTTTGAAAATTGTCCTAGTCCTGCACAGGGCCTTCGAAACTAAAGGAATGCTGTGACCCTAGAAGTTGTCACCACTTGGAGAAGTGGCGGGACACCCACAATATCTTAGAATGCCTTGCACATATCACAGTCTCTCAGTAAATCTTGACTCTGAAGTGCTGGTGTGGAATTTTATTAAATGCAAGAGTCCTGCCCCTACCTCTTTTCAAGTGTTAAATGTCTGAGGTATTTGAGGTATGCTCTCCCATGTTTAAGTGTGCCACATTTGTCAATCTAGCACGATCGAGCTGGGAAATGGTGGCTGTTATGAATAAGGATATACCCAAGAGCTGCATTGTTTCTTACTAGAGTGGTACCTTGTATAAAGGAATTAATTTGTTCCAAATGAAATTATGTTAAGCAAATTTTCCTTTATAGTAATCCCATTTTTATGTTGTACGGATTCTCCCCATAGGCAATTATGTTAAGCAAATTTCCCCTATCTCCGGAATTTTTTATGTTGTACAGATTTTATGTTATACAAACTGTTTGTTATACAAGGGTCCACTGTATTATTCTGTTATAGATTAGGGTTAAACTTGAAAAAGAGTGGCTTGCCACAGGCTGCTTAATAACTATGTGGATCAGATGAAACTTGAGCCGAGTATGTCCTGATCCACTGGTCTGCCTTTTAACCACTGTGTGATATCACATGAACATTGTGCCCTTTTCTTTAGGAGAGCTTTTCCTTAACATTCTTTTAGATGCCTGGCTGCAGCAGTTTAAAAGAAGCCAAGCATGCTTCTGCTACATATGGAGAAAGTTGTAAGGAGGCACTGTCCATCAGCCAACGGTCCCTTATGAAGTCCTGCTGATCAGCAGGTTCCTTTTTCCTGGCAAAACGTAGATGTGTATTTAATACGGTGCTAGCAATTAATTCCCAAAGTCAACAGATCCCCTACTAAGATCTCAACACTTCAGACATTGTTCTCTGTGCAAAGAATAATATAAGTAATATTTACTCAGTCTCAGAGAGCATCTATTGAAATCTTTATAGCATTCCGAGGATTCCAGATTGCATTCATCCAGGGCTAGATATTTGCAGTGGATCCCATGTGTGCCTAAAAAACAAGACGTTTTATTGGTCTGTGAAGGGAAATGACTGCTGTTGATTTTTTATTTATGGATTTGGGGGCAGGATAGAGTGCAAGATCAAACACAGTTCGAGGTTCTTTGAAAATTTATTATTGGGCATTTGCTCTGAACATGAAGGTGTGAATAAAATAAAATAAAAAACCCCACAGTGTGTCCTGTCGTTGTTGTCTTCCCTCAGAGTCTGAGATGTCTGTATTTCCTTTGCAGTAAAACATGTGTAAACTGTCAAGAAATGACAAGCTGAAGAATGCTTCTTACAGATGGGGAAGGGGGGGGAGAAGGGGGAGGGAAGATATATAATTTTTATTGCAATCCTGTGCGTCAGTTGCCTGGCAAGAGCCAGAGAACGAGATATTCCTGCCAGCTGGTATGGTGGACATCTGACTTTCTCTCATGTCCAAACTTCGGCCCTCCAGGATGTTTTGGACCACAACTCCCACAGTCCTTTGTCATTGGCAGTCTAGGCTTCAAATTCTGGGAGTTGTGGTCCAAAACATCAGGAGGGCCAAAGTCTGGATATGCCTGCCCAGGGACAAAGAGATTTCAAGGGATGACCTTGGGCATGTACTTTCAGTCTCACCTCTCCTGGAGTTGTTGAGAAAATAAAATGGAAAAGAGGAGAGCCATGTAGACATCGTGAGATGCACATCTATCATCATGAAAATCAACAACAGCCACAATGGGCTTCTTCTTGAGGAAGGCTTCAGGGTGGGAGGGGTGCCAAATGCAAATACAGGCAGAGAAAACTGGTCAGGAACACTCAGAGAAACAATTTTAGAAACCACTCCAGCCTCCTGGACCCACATAAAAATCTGCTTCCCGAGGTCTGCCTGCAGAGCAGAGGTGAGGAGCAGAGGAGGAGACCATCACATGCCCTGATGGATTTCTGGGTTTTGCTAGTGGAAATAGCTTCACCAGCAGAGCGACTCAATTTGGATCCAACTTTATAAATAAAGTAGAACTGCCTTTAAAAGGTAAACGTTGCCCCCTGCACTTGCATCCTAGTCATGTCCGATTCTAGGTGCAGTGCTCATCTCTATTTCTGAGCCAAAGAGCCAGTGTTGTTCAAGTCCATGGCCATGTGGCCAGCATGGCTAAGCACATTTCTGTGCACGAAACATTGTTTACCTTCCCGCATTTTACGGCGGTACCTATTTATCTACTTGCATTTATATGCTTTCAAACTGCTAAGTTGGGAGGAGCTGGGGTTAAGAGCTGGAGCTCACTCTACTGTGTGGCACCCAGGATTCGAACCACCATGCTGCCAACTTTGCAGCCGACAGTTTCAGCGCTCTAGCCTACTGAGCCACCATTTAACCAACTGCTAAAATCGAAGGCAAAATTGCTCTTAGAATGATGTTGATGTGTCACCAGAGATATTAATTAGTGTTATAGATCGCACACCACACCCATGTTCCTTTGATGATTCCTGCAGTTGTTTCATTGGAGCAGGCTTTCCCAGAGTTTCAGTTTGGGGGAGGGGGGGAGTTAAACAAGTTGATGAGCCGTATAGCCATTACATCTGAGCCATGTAGGATGATATGTCAGGTTCCTTGCCTGTAGTGCTGAAAGAGGCAGCTTGGTCAATTGCTTCCTGCTAGAAAAATGCCAGATGTCTTAGAGATTCCTCCAAAATCACTCAAGAGAGAAACCATTAAAACTGCAGTTTGTCAGCTCAGTTGACCTCTGATTCTCCTTATCTAGAACAGAGGGTGGCATGCCCTGTGGTTTTTATTTATCTATAGTCACCCTGGTCTGACAGGAGAAATAACAGCTTCCTTCACTCCAGAAAGGCAAGTTGTTCAGGGTTAAAAATAAAGGCACATCAACAATTACAATGTCAAGCAATGCTGTCAGCTAGAAGGTAATAAAAAAATGAGAGAAGAAATATTGAACAGAGCAGTGTTGTGTTCTGTTCAACATCTCGTAACAGAAAGTATGGAATAAAATTACAATTATTGGGAAAAACTATAAATATAGTTAACAGAATAAACAATGGTGTAAAATTATGTAAAACTCAATACAGCTGTTTTATACTATTTGTTATACATTACTTGATGATGGAGTTATAAACAAGTGCATTCTTTATATTAGACTCAATTAATATGCTTGTTATATTAAGAATTCTATTATTTTAGATTATTGTATATTCTGTTAAGTACATTATACAGAGTCCCCCTAGTAGTTGCTATTAAACATTTTGGCGGAAAAAATCTAGGTAGAATAGTTTGAATGAAACACACAATCTTTGTCTAGAGCTGCTGCATCCCAAGTTGGAGAATGGCCATTATGATGTCCATATTCCAACAGAAGTGATTGAGAAGCAAAGAGCACCAATGAAATGCATGTTATAATGTAATAAAGTCAGTTTATGTGGTGAACGGGGCAGTGTTACACAAAAATAGATGGTTTCAATTAAAAAAAAAGTCTTATTTGAACAGAATGGAAACTAAAAACCAAATGGCTTATTAACCAATATATCAGATTCTTTCTCTTCTGCAGTTTTTGTCCACAAAGGACCATTACAGGGCCTTCCTGGTACTCTGCATATGAGTTAGAATGTACTTGGTGTCCTCCTCAAATAGCATGGAGATGGAGGGTGTTGTAACGGGGCATAATTGAAGGACATCAGTTTGGGTAAGGCTCCTGTAGAGCAAAATGTTTCCAGAATCCCTATCCTGAAACCATTTAAGATGAGTATGAATTACCTTCTACCAAGGAAATGTAAGCATGACTATGAACTGTGGCCAGGTTCCTGTCAGGTGCCAGCAGAGCAGAAAGCCACACTGGCATCCCATGTTAGCACAAGTGTTGCCTTCATGCAGTGGGAAGTCCCCAGTTCTTAATGGCTGTGTTTCATTTGCATCAGGAGCTCCAGGGTGTAAAAACTGTACAGTACAGCTCATGCAAAACCTCTTGTGGAAGTGATTTGACCTCAGGAAGAGCCTGATCAGAATTTTTCCCCTTAAGTGCTCTTCACTTGCAGCACAGAAAAAAATGATTATACTATAAGTTATGAAACCCAGCACCAATGTACAATGTTTGTATTGCAGTTAAGTTTTCTAACCAGTCAGGAAAACAACAACAAAACTTTTGACCCCTGAGTCAGCTGCTGGATTTGTGGGAAAGGTGTAGGAAGCCAGACTTTTGGAATGGTTCCCATCTTTATTTATTAATTTTAGTAAATCTGGGGCTTTTCATAGCTTTTAAACGACAAATGCATCGAAGTTTGTTCTGTAATGCATTGAAGGCAAGCCTTCGCAGAATCGAAACATTGAAAAACAAAAGGTCGGGCTGAAAAAAAAAAGGAGAACGAAGGCATGGAATTTCACATCTCATCATGGAACGAGGATGTACGTTAACAGTAATGCTGGTATCATCCATCACACCCGTGCGTATACGGGAACAGGGAGAGAACCGGAAGAAGACCACGTGACCACAATTGATATCAACACGCAACGAACTTCCTCCCGGGATGAGAATGACATGAATTAACAGTCTATATGTCTGTATATTGGACAGTGTGAGGGAGAATGTGTAGCCCAACAAGTTCTCAAAATCTATATTTGTGGCCCCCAGGTTGCTAAAGCACTGCCATAGCACCAGACCTTGCTGGATTTAGCAACGATGCACAGACAAGATGGAAGCTAGAAGACCAGCTGGTAATTGGTTGAGGGGAGTGGGAGAGAGAATGGAGGTAATCTAGCAACAGCACCAAGGAGCTAAAGATGTAGGAGTGTAGCCCATTATCTTGAGATGAGCTGGCGATGGTTGGTGGCACAACAATATGGCAACATAGTAGTTGTTGCCCTCTTCCCAGAGCAGCTTCTTTATCCTTCAGTAAAGCTATACAGAGACTCTACTCGGTAATTCTGCCAATACCAATCACAAATATAAAAAAACAGGTGAAGAGTAAAAAATGTCAATATATTTGCTTAAAAAAACAGATTTACCCACTTTCACAAAGTTCCTTGTTAATAGGGTTGAAATTATAATATTTTGAAAAACCAAATGTAGGGAAAGCAAAACTGATGGATTTGTCATCTAGGCAAAGGTTGTTGAGTGTTTCGCCTTTAAAAGTATGGATTTGAATTCCTGTGTATTGATTCACACTCTTTATATTGCTGATTGTGGGTTGATCACTCCTTCTCCCTCCCATTGTTGTTTTAGTTTCTGGCAGGTTCCTCACCTTTGTGAATTAAATGCCTAGCAGGTACACCATGGTCCTCTTTATATAGGGAATAATTCCAACCGTGAATTTGTTCTGTGCAAACGAGTGAGGATTTTGTTTGGTTCTTTTTTAAAAAAATGTAATAACTTATTCAAAAGTACGTATTCATCTGCACACAAAAATGAAAGAACTTCAGATTTTAATTTTGGAATGGAGAAAAGAGGAAATTACAGAGTGATTAATCTCTTGTATGCTAGAGCTTACCAGATGCCATGTTTCATGTGTCTAGTCTCTGTTTTCACTTGCTGGTTCTACCTAGATATTAGAGTTTTTCGATTAAACAGCTACTAACCCTAATTATGACTTATTTTAAGTAGGTGAACTGCAATAGTAAAAACATGAGTCACTCTCCACTTTTTATTTCACATAAACAATTGTGAGGTGATAGTGACTATTTCATTGCTGAACTGCATCTGGACATGAAGGGCCCATGCTATAACCTCTGTGGAGCATTCCATTTTTCCTGGAATGACCTGCCTTTGACAAGACAAAGAACTAAGTAGCAAAACATTACAAAACTGTGAAGAACAGCTAAGAACAGGAGGTTGATGCAGAAAAAGGAAAGCATACCATTGATAGAGAAGAGGTCTTTGCTTATTTATCTTGGAGGTCTTCTGGAGGACTCATTCAACTTAAGCATCAGATACAGGGACCACAGAACACAGATGTCAGTTCATAGCCAAAGTGCGGGGAGTCGTTGTTGCCAGTACACTGTTAATGAGTAATAAAATGTGGAATGTGACATAGGAAAACAAACCAGAGGCCAATCTGGGAAGATGAATTGTGAAAGCTCCTTAAAGCCAACTAAAGCATAATTAGTGCTGGGATGCTAACCTTACTAAATGTCTGAAAGAAATGAGACCCAGATAAATGTCTGAAGGGAGATGGCAGAAAGGAATGCAAAGCTCATGAAGGAGACAGTGGTAAATGCATCAAGTAAGCCATTTTTTGCCCTGTTCACTAAAGTTAGGGGACTGTCATCCAGTTGCAACCTAAATAAAGTTCTGGAGTGACTGGTGTGTTGTAACTTTTGCAGGACAGTCATTCCTTAGACACCAGTTTTTGATCTAGAGTTAAGTTGGAGGTCATCTTGACATTGAGGAATGGTCAGGGAATTGCAGTTGTGGATTTTCCATTCAGTGACTTCCAGAAGCATTAACCATGGTGTCCTACTGGATCCTCATTATGAGATGAGACTGGAGGCATGAAGTTGGCTATTTATTTTTAAAAGATGATGCCTAGAATGTGGTGCATTTTGTCTGTGTATTTTAACATCTTACAGATAGGGTGAAGTGATTTGGAGATTTGGGTCATAGATCACCAGTGTGCAGAGGATATTTAATGTGATTACAACAATGTAATTTTCTAGGTATCTATTAGTACTTCTTTAGGGGATCTAAGGTCATGTTAATGGGATTGCTCCTATCAACAGAGAATAGTTATAGGGTTATATTTCATGCCCCTAATCAACTACAATCTAGCTTTCCAGTCCAGTCTATCTCAGTTATCTCACTTACTTGGCAGTGAGGTATTGTTACATAAATAGTCTTCTCTGGCTAGGTTTGACTGTACACTGGACATGCACAGTGTTTCATTTCTTTTTACATCCTAGGTTTGACTCAGCATCTACCACTCCTTTATATTTCCACCATCAACTTTCTCCAACTTCAGTTTCCTGCTCACCCCCCAAGCCTGCCTCTTACAGATCCCCTGTGTACTGTTAAGTACTATCAATCTAGATAATAGCGTAAATGTGAGAGGAAAGGCCAGAAACAACTGCAGTAATATTTCAAATGTGACTTAGTTATCAGCTCTGTAGAGAAACTTGTAAATAATAGCCTTAAATACTCTTTATAGGCATAAATACAGACAGGATGAGGCCTTGGGCATAGACTCTTTCAAATAATCAGATTTTCTAGTCATTTACTTTACAATCTGCAATTGTGTGACTTCTCTATAGAAACATTAAAAAAAAGTATTTCAAGTGTTGTGTGAGGGAGAGATTGGCACAGATGCTTCCAGCAGGCCATCTAGCCCCAGCCCTAGGAATTAGTAGAGCTGTTGGTCCTCCAAGCCTATAGTATAGTGTAGTATAAGCATTCTTCAGTCTGGAGAGACTATGGTATGATAAGCAGCTAAAAAAAAAAAACCCTCTCCACCTGGATGGAATAGTAATGGAACTATTAGTTCCAGCTGTGTTGCAGGAGTTACCAGAACATGATTGTACACAGCCATGAACTGCTTCCGGGACTCTGGCTCTGGATTTTGCCTCAAGGTTAACTCCTGAAGCCTTTTCCAGAAATAGATATAGCCACAAAGCAGTGGAGGTTTAAAATCAGAGTTTTCCTTCTCCTAGAAGATGGTTCTTCTGTTTTATCTGCCATTGGGGCATAAAGCCCTCTTCCGCCTTCAAAACCATTGACCATCTTCGCATGCTGCTCCCTTTCATATTTCCTTTCCAGTTTTTCTGAGTGCATTTAACATCTGAAGACATGCATCTCTATTTTCATCTATTACATCTGTTTAACATCAATGGTTTGTCCATCGTTAGCTCTTACAACTGCTAGCGTTTTTGTTCACAACTGCCACCTGGCACTGATTGCCATGGCATTCATTGGGAGCTGACTACTGTTGAGTTTCATCACACCACCATTTTGCTTAACTTGCTGCTAGTTTTACTTACTGCCTCATCATTGTCAGTGTCGTAGAAGTAATACCTCCTTAAAAAATCCTTGGTCCAGCTGGCCTGGCTGGTAGTACCTTGTAAGGGCCCCCAAGCCTCACTACTGGAGTAAAATATAGAGATGGGCACAAAACGCCAAAATGGTGTTTCATTTTGTTTTTCATTTTTAATTGTTTTTTGTTTCATTTAAAATAAAACCTTTTTTTAAAAATTGTTTTGTCTTTCATTTTGTTTTGTTTTTCATTTTCATTTTATTTTATTTTTTAAACATGCACCGACCAGCTGGCCCACAGGCCAGGTCAGCACGTTTTTTTAATTTTTTAATTTATTTTATTATTTTCTCATGCACTGACCAGCTGGCCCGTGGGCTGGGTTGGCATGTTTTTTTATTTTTATATATATTTTCATTATTTTCTCATGCTTCGACCAGGTGGCCCACAGGCCAGGTCGTCATGTTTTTAATTTTTAATTTTTTATTATTTTTTCACGCACAGACCAGCTGGCACATGGGCCTGGTTGGCACTTTTTTTTTCATGCACTGACCAGTGGGCCCACATGCCAGGTTGGCATGCTTTTTATTTATTGAAATGTTTATTATTTTTTCATATGCTGACCAGATGGCCAGCAGGCCGGGTCGGCATGTTTTTAAATTTTTAAATATTTATTTATTATTTTTTCACGCGCCGACCAGCTGGCCCATGGGCCAGGCCGGAGCAGTTTTTAACATTTGTTTTAAAAATATATATATTATTTTTTCATGCGCAAACCAGCTGGCCCACGGACCAGGTCAGTGTGGGTTTTTTTAATTAATTGATTTTTTTAATGTGCCGACCAGCTAGCCCACAGGCTGGGTCAGTGCATTTGTTTTTAATTTTTACATTTTTTAATTTTTTTCATGTGCTGACCAGCTGGATGGGTCAGTGTGGTTTTTAATTTTTTAATTTTTTATTATTTATTCACATGCCGACTAGCTGGCCTGTGGCCAGGTCAGTGCTTTTTAATTTTTTTAAAAAAATTTCACTTATCACACCGACCAGCTGGCCCACAGGCTGGGTCGGAGCGGTTTTTAAAAAAATATGCCCCACCCGATCATGCCCAATTGGGTGGGGGAAAGGGTGGGATTTTAAAACTTTTTTCCCACCAAAGCCCTGCACTACACCTGATCGGTGGTGGCTTCGGCGGGAAAAAAAGCCTGCAGTTTCCCCTGCTTTGGGGGCTGGGGACCACCGGCATTTCCCCATAGGAACGCATTGCTTCAATGCATTCCTATGGGGAAACGAAAAACGAAGCAAACGAAACAGAAATTTCCATTTCTTTTCATTTCGTTTTTCTGTGATGGGTCTCTTCGTTATTTGTTTCATTCTGCAACAAAATGAATAACGAATAACAAAAGGAATTAAACATTCGTTTTGTGCCCATCTCTAAAATACATTCTCAGCCAAGGTTTTGAAGCCTCGTGAGGACACAAGTATGAGGGGGGACCCTGATGCAATTGCAGTGGTGAAAATGGCAGCACCAGAAGGCTCACCACCAATCACCAACGGAAGCAACAGCATCTGCAGTTATAGAAAGCAACAGTCCAAGAAGCAGGGCCATTTACTCAATATGTCATGTGCTCTGCCCTCATTGCAGCAATATAGGCTCTGGGCCTCGAGCTTTGGAGGGCAGTGGTTCCCACCACTGAGACAAATTGTGGGCTTCAATTTAGAGATGGGCACAATGTGAGGGTTCAGTTAAGACCAGTAACGGTTCCGTTGAAGGACGACCCTGAGACTCCAATGGTTTCTCCCAAAACGTCAAACTTTTATTCGCACCATAGGTGGGCACAAGATCTTTAACAACATTTCCAACTCCATTAACATTTGCAAATGAAGAACTTTTAAAAAACCCTGTCTGAACCCCGATGCTTCTCTGTCTCTCCTCCACTATCTCCCTCTCCCTGCATCTTCTCTCCCATTCGTCCACTCCCACATCAGTTATCCAGTAGCCCTCCACTACTGGCTTGTCTCTTATTATCTGTCCCCGCCCGCTGTCATTCCTGTGATTCAGCCCTTTCACATCCACCCACTCTATTAGAAATCGTTCTGTTGCCCTCTCCGCTTCTTCTGTCTTCTGGTCCCTCTTCTCGCCAGACACGCTCGCAGATGGCACCGTCCTTCCATCCTTACACACGAACCACTGCTTTGGGAACAGTTGATCCGTGGCTTGGTGCCACACCCCCCTCCATCAGGCACCCGTTGAGGAGCATTGCTCAAAGGAGACAAGGCAGGCTGCTGCTGCTAAATGGCTGGCTGCTGGAGAGTTTGTGGTGCTGAACTGTGGATCAGCTGCTCAGCTGGAGACAAACAACTCCAAATGGCCGAACCAGCAGTTCTTGCCCATCTCTACTTGAATTCCCTAGTGCCAATAACTTTTTTTTGTGTGTGTGGAATCACAAAGATGAAAAACTAGACTTATATTCGAGTATATACAGTACTTTATGAAACAGTGTTAGAGAAAAATCTGCTTTTTATCAAACTAGCATCTAAAAGAGATGTTAACACATTGAACAGATTGGATGCAGCCACCTTGCCAAAGTTAACTAAGTCTGGGTCTTAGTTGTGGAAGACTTTTCTCAGGGATTTTGTTTATACAGCTTTCAGTAGCATGGTGGAAATAATGGGATATTTATGTACTAAATAAATATCCCATTATTTAAAACCCATCTCACAGATGGGCAGTACTTGTGCACCAATCAATATACTGTACCTTCAAAGCTTCCAAGTTTTCATTTTTTCCCCCTGAACCTTTCAGCCAGAGAAGGTGATATACAACAAGAAGGGCATGGGAGAACAAAAAGAAAAGTTAAAAGAAAACACATTAGTCCTGAGGATGTGGCTGTGTGTCTGCAGCTAAACATAGCCCCCTAAGTGGTTAGAGCAGACTTGAGGAATCACTGGTAGATATGTAGATGTCAAGTGACAGCTAGCAGCTCAGGCTGGAATAAAAAAAAAAAACCAATGACTACTCTTCCACTTCTGAAACCAGAAGGCTGGCTAAAGCCATGTTGTTTGTTGCTGGTTCCTATGGCTATCACCAACTAGGCTCTTGATGTATGACTCAAGAGAAACAGGGGGCAATGGACAGAAATTGGCCTGGAAATAATTGTGTTAGTTTTCAAAAGAAAAGACAGCAGGGGTGAAATGGATGCCAGGAAGGAGATGGCTTCCAGCAATTATGAGTGGTCAAGGCAAAAGGATGCTGGTGATTTGTGGGTTTGAAGACAACTAGCAACAAACAAAGGAGCATGGCACCTTTAAGAGTAATAGTTTAGTATAGCAGACTCCAACATTTTGCCTCTCAGAGACTGATATTGGGTCTTGTGTGTGTGCACAAAGCACGAGTGTGAGCATGTACACAAAACAGAGGACACATGTATGCAAGCCATCCTCTGCACACAATGCCCCCTTGTGAGCAAGAGGTGTGCAAGCACACAAGATGCCCCACCCCACATGTAAGCTTCTGCTGTGACCCTTTAGGTCACAACAGGTAAGAGGGAGATGAGCTTGCACACCCACTTGGGCACTTGCCTTAAACCTTGCTGGCTGCTGGCGCAGGCCGGTTTGTAACAAGCCATGGCCCAGTAGCAGTTTGCAGCCCAGGGATTGCGGACCCCTGGTTGAGAAGCACAGAGAAAATATAGAAGGAGATAAAAAAATGGAATGCAAAGGAGAGAAATGAGGAAAAAGAGAAGAATGTAAATGGTGCAAAATGGGAAGAAACAGTTTATGCTGGATAGGCAACTAACCAGAACAGATGCAACAGTTCATGGAGTGTTAGGCATGAACTGTGGGACACATTTCTGAGTAGACACATAAGGACTGGACTGTAAAGTAGAAATAAATGGAGAAACACAGCCAAAGCCATGATAGGAATAAATCAAGCAAGTAGTAGTAGGTATGTGAGCAGTAAAAATGGAGAAGTTTTAAGGCTATAGCAGAGTGCAGAGACTTAAGATAACCCAGTACTCAGCTGCCTGTGACTCGCTGGGAGCGCTGAGCCAATGCCTGCTTTTAAATAAAAGGTGTTGAGTTTTGCTATTAAGGACTCCATTTGGGAAAAGGGGAACTTCTAAAAAGCAACCTGAAAATTGCCCAGATCTGAGTTACAAAGTCATTTCCAAAGCCTTCAAATCCATTTCCCATAAATATGAATTTATTAAGCCACAGAATAACCGTATGAGAGAGTAAAAAGGTAAAGGTACCCCCCCCACACACACACACATGCATGCTAGTCATGTTCTGACTCTAGGGGCAGTGCTCATCTCCGTATTCAAGCCAAAGAGCCGGTGTTGTGCAAGTCTGTGGCCATGTGACCATTTGTTTCACTGGGGGGCACTAGTTCAAAATTCAGTATAGGAGTACAATTGCTTTTGGCAGGTCTGTGCAAAATACTGTGCTTGTTCAGCTAAATGTTACAGGGCTAATGATCCTTGTGACCATTTGTGATCTCTACCTATCAATAATATCCCATACCTCCCTTGCCTCATATTGAATTGTTTTCTCAGCAGGGAATGAAGGGTAGCCTGTCTGTATAGAAATCTCACCAGTGGCAGGGATATTTGAATTGCAGACTTTTTAGAAACCAGATCAGAGTGCTCCTCCCTGCATGTCTGATGAACTTTCAAGGAGCCACACCGTTTTATTGGTTCATTGCCTTACCCTGCCCTCTGATTGGCCGCTGCTGCTCCTATATAATATGCCCACTCTGTTTTAGGTGAAACATGGAAGCATCCATTGCATGTAGCTCCCAAATGACATTCTCAGTGCAGTGACCTCTTCAGGATAATGGATGCGAAAATCCATCACTTTTGATTGCTCTTGAATTCAGACTTCTTAATCTCAAGTTCTTTCCATTCTGGATATGAAGGCATTTATGGATTTGCATAAAATCTGCACAAAACAGTAATAAAATATTTATCCATTTGCCAATTCTGATTGTCATAGGTGGCAGTGCAGAGAAACTCATATTGTACCAACCTACCATGCAGGCACTAGCTGAGGGGCCTCTTGGGAAGAAAAGGATATGGTGCTCCTGGATGAACACACAAGGACTCACCTCCCAACTTTAAAGGTTGGAGTACTCAAAGAGCCATGTCTTGATGGACTTGGTTTCTCCTGCATTTAAACATTTTAAAATCCCGTAAATGTCAATTTCTTTTCATCCTTAATATGGAGTTTTGGAGAAATTCCCGTAAAAAGGAAACCAAAATTCTCACCCATCTGTACCCTTAAGTGACCAGCGATTCAACTGCAGGGTGGTAGAGCTTCACCCCCCCCCCATTTTTGTGTGAGCCCTCTCCCCTGATCACTAGCCACCCCAGCTATACCAAGACCATTTGAGACACAGAAGAAAGTGGGAAAAGAGCATGCCTGATTCTCTGACTGGAAGGACATATGAAGATTGACTGACTGATGTAAATCACAGAAGCCTGGCTTAACCTCTTCTCACCAACTCTTGGAGTTGGTCCTTCCTTCCTTCCTTCCTTCCTTCCTTCCTTCCTTCCTTCCTTCCTTCCTTCCTTCCTTCCTTCCTTCCTTCCTTCCTTTCTTTTAGTTTATTATGAACAAAATCTGACAGAGCTGGTGCCCTTACCTCTCCTTTCTTCCAAGTTGCAATATAGGTAGATAGAACGATTTGTGTGGTTCATATTCAAAACATGAATATAGACCTAGTACAAGGTTAGTTTTATATCTGCTCTTTCTCATTACTCAGTAATAGGTGTCCTTGACAAGGGCACAAGTTGGCCAAAGGGCGATGAAAAGTTAACTGTTCTTTAAAGGTTGTGTTGTGTGACGATTTAATAACGCCTGTTCTGGTCCTCCGAATGGCTCTCAAACATTCAAAATTTCAGCATATATAATTCAGTGTGACTTGCTCCTCAGGCATGGGTTCGTTTCCCAGTATGCCTCTGGCTGCCAATGAACTTCAGTGTTAGTTACCACAAGGCAGACACCGATAGTTCAAAAATGTCTTCAGATTTTATCCCTGACTTTCCTGGTACAGTGCTCTCATTATTACGGGAACTTGGCAACTTTTAATCAAAGGTGGGGTTTTGTTAAGCTGGAAGTTATAGCTTAGCAATGAGCTCCATATGTGCATAAAATCAGTATATTTCTCCTGGGCATCTGCATTGGAAAATAATTGGGATTGTTCATCTCTGCTGAATTGTTTCCTAAGTTTTACTAAATTTATGGCTAAATTTCACATGACCTTAGTTAAAATCCGGGAAGTATGTGGGCTTTTTGTGGCATTTACTGGCAGGATATGATCCTCAAAGACATGAAAGCGCAACGAAACAAAATCATATTGAATTCTCTGTGGTAAGACTGAATGTCAACCTCGAAGTGATATCAACAACAGCCGGACAAGCTGATTTTTATTAGGGAAACCACAGGGGAGGAAATGATTGTTCCTTCTCCTGTGTACCACAGTCCCAAACCTGATTGGGCCCTCTGCTAATTAAAGGAGGGAGGGAATCACAAGACAAAATACTGCCGTTCTTCAGAGAGGCTGAAAGTGCATCGCATGTATACATAAATTAGAGTCCCATACCAGTGAGAGTCAAGTGCTGTCCATGATTAATGGCTACAAAAAAGAAGTAGAAACAGTATTTTTCTGGGTATAAGACTATAGTTTTGTCTAAAATCGTTAGACTAAAAATTGAGGGCTGTCTTAGACATGGAAGTAAGCCAAGCAGAGAACCGTGTGGTTCCAAAACTGTAATTTTGGGTTGGGAAAGTGGCTGTCGTCTTATACATGGGGGCATCTTATAGATGGAAAATGTGGTAGTCTTTTTGAACAAGACTAAGTACTGCTGGGAAAAATAACAAGGATGGGCTGTGTTCGACTGGAGGGAATTTAGCCAATGTGATGTTGCATGGCTGTGTGCTTATAATCAAAATTTGTTCATTGAATACCACATGAAACAGACAAGCTGTGTGTGTTTAAGAAAGGGATATAGGCATCACAGCAAGTGTGGGGAACTTGCAGTTCTCCAGAGGCTGTTGAACTCCTTCTTTCATCATACCCTGTTAATTGGATAGACCAGCTAAGGTTGATGGGAAGCAGGTTTCAGCATTATAGCAGTACAGTATCTTGAGCCTCTCATAATATTGGAAGTGCTGTATTAAGACAGAAAGTGTGGCTATATGAACTCAGTAGCAAACTCAATCTTTATGGATTTTTTATTACAAACATTCTGGATATCATGTGAAGAAGATTCTTTCAGCATCCTCTTATCAAAGATTTGCCTATATGACTATGCATTTAAGGGTGAATACATCTATACCAGTGTTCCCAGCATTGGGTCCCCAAACACTGGACTGCAACTTCAGAATCTCTAAACAATGGCCATGTGTGGATTTCTGGGAGTTGATGCTGAACACTTTGTCACCTGAGCAGAGATCTGGGAAGAAAGAGAGCGAGAGAGAATATGAGACTATATGTGATAATAATCACGTGTCATCAAGTCAATTCTGACTTATGGTGAATGTAGCGTTCACTCTTTTACTGTGTATGTGACTGTACAGGAGGGGGAATAACGGGTTAATGTTTATGTCCAAATATGGAATGTGGAGGTGGAGCCTTAGTGCTTAAATAGCTCCACCTGAGGTAGTTAGAGTCAGATAGGGCTAAGAAACTGACAGGGACTGAAGAAGAGACAGGGCAGTTAGGAAACTGTCAAGTTTGAGTGAGGAAATTAGATCAGTATTTGAGTGAACTGCTTTGAGAAACTTTAAGTAACGGAGCACAAGTGAACTGTATTTAATATCTCATAGTATTCAATCAACATTCATTTTACTTTTTTATGTTACATCTTGTCTGGGAAGCAGTGATTGAACTGGGGTACCCTGACTGGTGGCAGTGATACCCAAGACTAAATTGGTACATGCAATGGTCCATGAGACAACTGGGGGAGGGGGGGCTGTTGTAGAGTGAGGTGCCTTTTACTACTCTGTAGTGAGGGGAGTGTGGTAACTCGGCCACACTCAAAAGGCTGACCTCCACGGCGACCCTTTTCAAAGTTTTCCAGGGAGAGAATACTCAGAAGTGGTTTAACATTCCCCTATTCTGGGGGGCACCCAGGGGCTATGCAGGTTGTCCGTGTCCACACGTACAGTCTTATGCCTCATCTCTCTCTCCCCTCTCTCTGCTGGCTTCACATCTCCTCCCAGCCATTAAATTCCTCAGGTGACTTGGAGCTAGTCACATTCTGTCAATATGACCTATTCACAGAGTTTTGGGGAGGATACTGTAGAGTAGGGAGAAGAAAGCGGTGTTATGCTGTTTGGAGTTCTTTGGGGGAATAAGTGGCATATAAGTGTAGCCAATTAAAAACCCCTTGTCATGGTGATTATCTTTGATATGGGAGTGTTAGTGGCCTTTGGGATACCTGCTGTCCTCATAGTGTGAGCCAGATTCTGACCCCTTCTCCCATGACTAATAAGGGACGGAAAGTGAATTATGTATTGGCAATGACTGGGTGAAATTCAGGTTGTCTTGAACTTACATGGCTTTGCACAAGAAGGCACAGAGAAAGTGAGGGACTTCCTTAGGTTTTCTAGACTGTTGTTTGCCTGCTTTGACCTACACCAGTGGTTCTCAACCTTCCTAATACTGTGACCCTTTAATACAGTTCCTCATGTCGTGGTGAACCCCAATCATAAAATTAAGAGTGGCGGTAGTGGAGGAAGCAGCTGCGCAGCCCAGCAGAGCCCGCCCGCCCACCTGCAAGAGCAGTGGTGGTGGAAGAAGAGGAAGTGGCCGTGCAGCCCAGCAGAACCTGCCTGCGAGATTGGTGGAGGTGGTGGTGGAGGCAGTGTAGCGGTGTCTCGGTTCCTGAGACCATCAGAAATATGTGTTTTCAGATGGTCTTAGGCAACTCCTGTGAAAGTGTCATTTGACCCCCCAAAGGGGTCACGACCCACAGGTTGAGAACCACTGACTTATACTGACCTTCCTTCAGCTTAAGCTGATGTTCTTAGAGATACTGATATACTTCTTTCCCTTTTCACATTGCTTCATGACTCTCTGTGGCTGAGGAGACAATTTGCCTTTATTCTTGGGAGGTGAGGACAGGCAAGGGCATGACTTTTTGCATCTCCATCTTTGCCTCCTAGAACCAAGAATCCTGTTCTATTTCCTATCTCAATCTCCTTCTCTATTGAGCACTAGTTTTCTTACTTGTGTAGAGTATGAATTGCAGTTAATTCATCGATAGAATTCCAAAGGAGGAAGCATGCGGTATTAGCTGTGCTGACTGTCAAGCGTTGAACTGACAAGTTGCTCTGCCAATTTGCACCATCACACTTCAGACAAAAGAGGTGTCACAATGAAGTAAGATCACACTGTTCCAGATGTTGATGAACTTCAGCTCCCATTAGTCCTAACTCAGAGACAGGCAATCTTGTTTTTGGATCATATCCCCTAGAATCCCCTTGGCCAGAATGCTGTAGTGCTTGTTATATTCTTGGAGATGTAGCAAAACTAATGCATGGATGAGGCAAATTGCAGTCCAACAACATTCAGAGAGCTGCAAACCACCCTCTAGCAGACCTCAGGGAGAGCATACACTTAATTTGGATTAATTTTCTAGCGGGCACTCAGTAACTTCATCTGGTAATTCCAGAGTTAATTATGAGTCAGATTATCAGGAGTGTGCCTTATCTCTTATAGTGGGCAATTAACTTGTTATTACTACATGGTGACGAATGCAGGAGGCTGAAGAATGTTGTACCATATTCAGACACATCACTGTTGTTTACAGCTGTTCTATCAAAGTTAAGATGGCTTATTTTCCTTTGCTCTGATTTAATCCATTTTTTTTAAAGTCAAGATGGCTGATACCCAGGCTTGGGATGGAGGAATGAGGCAGGAGGGCAGACGTCATAGTAGTGGTAGTGAGTGATCATTTAGGCATAATACTTTTCAGTGGTGAAAGTCCATACTTTTTGAAAGCCACTGCATGCTGAGTAATCGAGTGTTATGAGATCAAGTGAAGGACAGGTCCTTGGTGTGATCTGAAAATTGAGTATCTTCTCTCCCCCCCCTTTTTTTTTCTTAACTAAAATACCTTCATTTTGTTTTGCAGATTTGGGGATTAAAGAGGAGAATCAACCAGGCAGTGCTAGATGTGGCACAAGCAGGGAAGAAAAACCTGAAGCATCAACATGAGAAGTTGATATTTGATGCTATGGTTCTGCAGAGGGAGGTGAGGTCGTAAGGGCTGTTTGTCATTTTCAGGCTGAAGCGTTCCTTGGCTGGTCTTTCCAGAGGTGGTGTTTTCTTCTGTTCTTTTGCCTTAATGCGTCTGTATGTCCACAGTGTAGTTCACTCTTCCGTAGCTTCTGCAGTGGAAATGCATAGGAAGAGATGTATTGTATCTACTACTGTTCTTGTGTGTACAATTTTTGCACACCTAATGCACACAGTTTTGCTCTACATTTTTTCAAAAGGTTGGCACATAAAGTGATAAGAAATGACAAAGGGGAAAATGTTTAAAACTCTTTATACAAATATTCTAAAACATAAAAGCCGCATTCGACTCCCAAGGGACTGGGTAGAAGGAAGCTTTTTATTACTGTAAACATAATATTTTTGCCTCCTCTTCTGAATACTGTATTCCTGCATTCCAGGAAATTTGCCATGGTAATAAAAGATGTATATTTTGTTCCCATACAGTCCCATGAAAGCAGCATCATTACACCCTTATGTTTTTGTTCCTTATAACAGCAACAAAAGCCCAAGTACAAATGGGAGGCTACATATATGATCAACCTTACTTGCATCTCAGTTCTCTTTAAGCAGTTGTAGACTGACTGCATATAGCACACAGTTGTCAAACCTTTCACAGCTGGATCCCACGCCTAGGCTGACATGAATGTGTGGGCTCAGTGCTTAAACTTTTACCATATATTTGTATGGTGGTAGCACTACTATTGGCAATTCACCATGATTTAGTTCTGTTTCACGGAGAATCATTACTCCCATCATCACACAGGGCTGCCGCATTGAATTTCTGACAATACAAGGCCCAACTCTGGCTTAGTCTGGCATTGTCTTGTGGTAATAAGTTTAACACATTGGCCCCAAAAGGCAGCTGTAGTAATGCAGGAAGACATACAGGCATGATTCCCTGCTGTTATGGCAACAGCTATGATGTGGTCAGAGAGTCCTGTTGGTTGCTGCATTGGTATGAAGGAGGCTTGATGTGTGGCATAGTTCTGCGTTGAATGCTTTCCCCCCCACACATCAACTCAAAGGGGGTATCAGAAATGGCAAAGTGCCATGTAGTTTCTTAAGGAGAAGAAAACCCAAGGTTCAATTAATTCATTTTGATCCAAACCTGTTTCCCACATGTGCACGTGTAAACGTTGATAGAAGATGCATCTTTTAACAGAGTTAGACATGTCATTCTTAAAGCTAACGTCTGTTAGCACTAATCTGTAGCTGTTAGTTATTATTTGGTTCATTTGGTGGCATGTTTCATCTCCCATGAACTGCATTTTAAAAGCATGTTGTTTATAAATTGATTGGAAAATAAAATAGAACTGGTGGTCAAAAGAGTGGTTGGGGGACAGATCCAAAATAAGTGCCTTATCAAGGTTTTGAAATAACAAGAAAACACTGTTTCTTATTTATACATTTGCAACACTGACATAACTCAACACAACATTGTTAGATGTTGATACTCCAAAACCAAACCAAATCAAAACACACATGCATACAAGTGCCAAGCATACTTTTAAACTGTTACTTCCAAATTGTACTCGGTAAGGATGCAGTCAACATTTTCCTAGGAGCCGTGGAAGAACTGTAGCTTTCTGGATATGTCCGCCACTGTTCCCAAGCGTTTAGAGACATGTCTCTCTCCTTCCATTGCACTTCATGTCTGGAAATATGGGTCCATCCATTGCTGCCAGACTTGCTTTATCATAAGCAGCAACAGGGGGCTTCACTATGAGACTGTGGTGTCTAAACATTTTAAGCCCCCTTTTCAGCAACTCCCTTCAAGTGCAAAGAGGTGCCTGAATAATGTCCTTATCTGCTGCCTGAAGGACAACAGTGAGTTGGCCAAGCTAGACGTCCTTGATAGGGAGGGCTAAAGCTTGGGAGCAGCCACAGAGAAGACTGTATGGAGCATAGATGGAGTATGTATGGATGGAGAATGCTTTGGATCTGGTGGATAGATACAAAGCAAAGCAAAGCAAAGCAAAGCAGAGCAAAGTGTTCTGTTTATATACCACCCCATACCACTTCAAGTAGTCTCTGGGCGGTTTACAGTTTTAATTACAGTATGCAGGCTGCACATTGCCCCCCCTGCAAGCTGGGTACTCATTTTACCGACCTCGGAATGGTGGAAGGCTGAGTCAGCCATGAGCCTGCTACCTGGGATTGAACCCCAGGTTGTGAGCACAGTTTTACCTGTAGTGCAGGCATTTAACCACTGCACCACGAGGCTCTCTGGAATTCTCCATTTTGGAATCTATCATGGAGCAAAACACTACTCACTGAGTGATTCTACTCCATTTGACCATTCTGTGAACATTAGAGATGGGCATGAAATGGAAAAATTCTGTTTCATTTCATTTCATTTTTCATTTGGGGAAGGGAGGTTCATTTCATACGAAATGATTTTTTTTTAACAACGAACAACTTAACAACGAAAAATGAAATGAATTTTTTTTAAAAATCATTTCATTTTTCGTTGTTAAGTGTAGTGAACATGCTACAGTCTCCTCAATAGTTGAACCATCATCCTAGTCTCCCTCAAAACCCTCAGGAGAAGAATCTAGGATTGATTTGCACAGAGTTATCCAAGACAGCTGTAACTGCGGAAATAAATAGATTCAGTTGTATATACGTTAGATTTGGGTACATAGCTTCTAGCACTGGAATCTTCTCTCCTCGCAAAATAAAATACAATAAAAATAAAAATCTCAGTTAATTTCCTCCTTCCGAGTCTATGAAGTTTTCAATGTATCCTGGTTACCAAGGACAAAAAGCTTTAAGATATATAGCAGGCTTGTGAAATCTATCTCAGAGATACGAGACGTTCTTTGTCGCCAAGAATAACCTCATGGAGAAAGCGTCAGCTGTTGTATCTCAAGTGTACACTTAGACTCCATAAAAATTATATACAGGATGTCCATCAATCCTGAAAATGCTTTGGTGGCTGCGTATCTCAGAGAAAGAGCTTTCTGATATGATATGCAGCAATTCCAGATAAAGCTCTTGTCTCTTCTAGATAGCATACTCTTCAGTCATTTTCAACAGCCAGGAAGACTTTCCAGTACATCACTGTGGAATGCAGATGCTCTTCTTCAGACCCTAGCAACAACAAAAACAACTGAAGATAGGTATTTGGACTATGTCAGGCAAGAGCACTTTTTAAAAATCAGGTGGATTTAGAAAGCCAGATGGAAAGCCCAGTGTGTATCAAACTCTGAAGGATGGGGAAGGAGCTGTTCCCAAATGCCAGATAGTCACAGGGAACCTTCCGGATTATTGGCATCTTTCATGTCTTCTGTATTTCCTCAATCCCAACTGGCTCTAGGAGGGGAACATGAGGTGGGATTTTGCCATGCTATCAATGCGCTGGCATACAGAGATGGGACATGCCATCTTTTATCATCTTAATGACACAGGCCTGATCACGGCATTACATCCCTAGAATTCCATACGGAAGTGGTGGTTTTCCATGCTGTCATTTTATTTATTTATTTATTTATTTATTTATTTATTTATTTATTTATACTGTATACCACCAGATTTTCCCAGATGGGAACTCAGGGCGGTTAACAAGGAATAGCATACAACAAAATACAGAGAAAAATAATAATCCATTCCACAATATGACATAAAGAACAAAAACAAACCCAACAATAACAAAACCCCAGGAAGAACTTTGTTTAGAAAGAAATGTGGGTTGCTTCTTAGCCGTTTGGAAACTTTTTGATATCCATCTTGGAATGCAGCAGGGTAGCAAGGGGCATAGGATCAGTCATAGCAGTGATGGCATATATCTTCACTCTAATGTGAGAGGATGTCCTCTTTGCACTTATATATTTTATTTTATTTTATTTTAAATTATTTTTACCCTACCTTTCTTCTTGGAAAAGGACCCAAGGCAGCTTACAGTAATGGGGGACAATATACAGTCCAGTAGAACTAAGACATATTCAAGTACTGTTATTGAGAGCAGGGAATTGAGGAACATCTTACAGCACTAAAAGACAACATTACATTAAAGCTACAAGAGAGGTCTTTGCCTGTTTCCAGAAAGACAACAGGGATGGGGCAGTCCTCGCCTCTAGTGGGAGGGAGTTCCAGAGTCTGGGCCCAGTAGCCAAGAAGGCCCTTTCATGTGTTCTCACAAGACGTACCTGTGAGGGTGGTAGGATGGAGAGAAAGGTCTCTCCTGATGACCTTAACACCTGAGCCAGTTCATATGGTGAGATTCGATCTTTGAGGTCAGGTCAAATAGTGCTTTCTAGGTTAAGGTCAGCACTATAAATTGTGCTCAGTTAGCTGATTGGCTGCCAGAGGAGCTGCTTTAATAGGGGTGTAATCTGATCTCTGTACCCTGCCCCAGTCAGCAGCCTGGCTGCTGCATTTTGGACATGTGGAATTTTCCTGTGACTTTTCACTTGCCTTTGTATTTCTGGTTCAAAGTGAATCGGAGAGGTAGGCCAGTCCATTCAGAAGCATAAGAATGCACGAGAGGATGTTCATTTGACTTCAAAGGCCTACAGTGGAATAAAGGGCACTATCTGAATTCCCATAAACTATGGGCCTTTTTACACGACCCCTAAGATCCGCTGGTCCCTTAAATTCGGACCAGAGATCTTGAGGGTTTGTCGCTCTCCCTGCATTCCCACCCCCTCCGCACTTCCTTGTTCTGTCTGCGTGAGGGGAGGGAGAAAAAAGGGAGAAAAGAATGCACTCTTACCTCCGGTGGAAGTTGCTCCGACCCCCCCCCATCACTTCCTGGTTCCTCTTAAAGGAGCAGGAGGCAAAAAAACAACAACAAAAAGAAGCGAGGAGAGCCCGGCACTCTCCGCATCAAAATTTTTCACTCTCCTAGAGCAGGTACTTGAAAGGTGCGCTGGGTCGCGCTAAGCTGGGCGGGGTCGCACTTAATTTTCTGTTAGCTCCGGAGCTGGTGGGGAAACATTTTTAAGCTCCGGAGCTGGGAGCCATTTGCAGCGGAGCTTAGGGGTCATGTATAAATGCCCTAAAAGAGGAGGTGGCAGCTCAGAACAAGTAATGGAAATAGTTAGAAGCTCCTCTAACAAGACATGTTGTGCTCATTATTCTAGTGGCTCTGAAAGCTTTTTCTGCCCTGCTTTGTCCAGCTTTTGCAGATGTAAACATTACCTGACGCTAAAATCATAGAATGCTTAACATACGTGCATGCTTAGGACCCTTCAAGATAACCTGCTTCTAGAAGAAGAGAGGCCCGTATCAATGTAATGCTTTCATCAGGCCAAGTGAAAGCTTTTAAGCTATTTCAAGCCATCAACACTTTCAAGAAGTGCCAGGTCTCTTCACCAGGCATAACAGTGCTATAACAGTGCAGTTGATGGTGTGTGTGTGTGTGTGTGTGTGTGTGTGTGTGTGTGTGTGTGTGTGTGTGTGTGTGTGTGTGTGTGTGTGTGTGTGTGTGTGTGTGTGTGTGTGTGTGTGTGTGTGTGTGTGTAGAATCAAGGCTGAGATGAACATCAGTTTATCATGCAACTATGTCATCTCAGGACATCATGCAGATTCTATTAGCTCAATGTAAATCATTTTCTTTTCTTCTTCCTCCCCCAAAAAAACTGTAGAATAATTGGCTTTCCCCCCTTGCATGCCTTACAGGGCTGGTCTTTCCCCCTTCTACAACAAATAGAAAACTGCTGCTTATTTGTTGCACAGCATCACCCAAACAGGTTATTTCTTTATTGCTCCTTTTCCTTTCTTTCCCCTCAAATGAGAAGTGTGTTTAGGCTTGGCATGTGTAAACAAAAGCTATGTTGTTTTTCATTTTTGGGTAGCATCTCGCAGTCTCAGGCTCTCCTTTGTCTGTAAATAAACCATCCAAACACCTTTAAAAAGTGTTTCTGCTTGGAGATACCAGTCTGGGCTGAGATCCAGAAACTAAACCAAAGATACGTTACTCTTATCTAATCTAGAAAGTAATTGCTAGTCAAACTACTTTTTCAGGCTTGCAGCTGAGAGAGTATCAAGGGCAATAGCAAACAGAGTGCCCATAACACCACAAAGGAGGTGTAATAAAACTATTTTGTATACCCCTCCCCATCCCCCATCACACACACCATCCTGAAACTTGGGAGAATTGACATAGATATATGTTGGGGAACGTGCACTTTAACTCAGGGGAGTTGAGTCCAATCTTGGAACAGATCCACTGAAATAAATGGGTGGTCCTACAGTATTTCAGTGGTCCTATTTACACATGACTAAGTCTGGAAGCAACCTATGGATCTCAGTGGTCTTTGTCACCTCCAAAGTCTGTATTGTGCCTTCAGATACAATGTCTACCTAAAAGCACAATATACAATATGTAAAACCCTTGTCCATGTTATCTGCCCTGCTTTATCCACAGTAGATCTTTTAGGGATGTTTAAGCCCTCCTGTCCCAGGTTTTTTTTTGTTAGCTTCATTCCCCCAGTGACATTTTAAAGATGTTTTGTCTGAGCCAGAAAGGAAATGAAAGAAGAGATTATAAGTAGTCTGGGAAAACAATACAAAAAGATGCAATTTAGGAAGCATCACACCAAATGTTTCAAATCTCAGCACTCAGAAACTTATTTTTTTTAAAGCATCCAGTTCCAGTTCCAAAAATCAGCAGAAGTTGTTGGCTACAACAGTTGCAGTTTTTAAAAAGCACCTTCACAACTTTTTCACTTTCTCAAGACTAGACTATGGGTGATACCTTCGTAGGCTGCTAGAAAAATGGAAAAAGTTGCTTTAAAAAGTTGCTGAGCTTTCAGGAGCAATCTCCCCTTTTCAAAGCAGGTTTAAAAGTTCCAGGAATGGCAAGGGATGTATTTTGTTAGGAGACAGTTCTTAGAAGTTCACTAGGCAAGATGGATGCCAGGCTTCTTCTTGGAAAGCACACGCTCTTTTTTTTTTAAAAAGTATGCGACAGACAGATGGTACTTTGTACTAATCTTAACATGCATAACAGAGTATAAGGCAATGGCAATAGGCAGAATTTGAACCTTATGCTATTTCTTTTCCACTGTTCAGTGATACGCTGCTATAACTAAAAAGTAACTAGGAGAATTACAATTTGCACATACAAGGAGGGCTGTTGTCCCTTGTGAAGTTCCAGTAACAATGTAAAGTAGGAATTAATTATGAGCAAATTCATATTTGCAGTTAGTTACTTCCAAGTAGACATGGGCACGACCAGAAAAAATGACGTTTCGAGTTTTCATTTGTCGGAATGGGTCCGTTTCGGGTCGTTTCCGTTTGTCGCGAAATTTTTCAAAAATTTGTCGTTTCGTTTGTCGTTTGTCGTTTCCACCGCGATTTAGCGCGATTTGACTTCCCCCAGAGCATAGGGGCGTCCCGCAATCAGGGCCGGCACTAGGTGTTTTTGCGCCCTAGGTGGCAGGCAGGCGGCGGCGGTGGGTGGGTGAGTGGGGGGGCGGCGGCGTGGGCCGCAGGCGGGGGGCGGCGTGGGCAGAAGGGCAAGTGGGCAGTTAGGATATCACTTAGGATAGAGGTTCTGTTCTTGGCTTTCACCCCAAATGTGTGTGTGTGCAAGCAAATTGAAGTTGGGAAAATAGAAAATAAATGGTAGTATATAATATATTTTTAAAATAAATCCACACCTCCCACTCCCAGTTGAACCTCCCCCTTTATCCAATATCAGAAAAAAATCCTCTCAAACTGCCAGAGAAGAAATAAAGAATAAACTGCTATTCCCTTCAGCAGACAAAGCTGCAGGGAATCAAAGAAATTATTTTCTAAATTCAATTCCCTTTAAAAATATATTATATATTCCCTAACTTAAATCCTAAAGTCTCCAGCCTCCCTCCTCAATCTCGATCGGATCACACCAGCACCAGCAGCCAGCCCTCCTCCCTCAACCACATCCATACACCCAACTGCGATTTCTGGAAGGTGCCTTGGCTTTTTATGCCCTCCGAGACATCCAGAAGTGTCAGTCAAAAACCTGGTGATGCCATTGGTGGAATGGTTCAAAACATTTGCATGGTCCCATCCCATGCCCAGCCCAAATGGGCAGGTCTAAAAAAATAAAAAATAAAATAAAATAAAATAAAATCAATATGACATTTTATTGCTATTAAAAACCCACTGCTGCTACTATTAAAATTCAGGCATTTAAAATAAATAAATTTCACATGTTTGTGTGGTGATTTGGTGGGTTGTTTTTTTTTTTTTTGGATCCCCCCACCGCATGGCATGCATAGACAGACGACAAGGATGACCCTCCCCCAGCCTGGTGCAAGCAGCCCAGGACAGGAGGGGGGGAAGGCCGGTGGACCCCCCCCCCCAGAAACCACCCCTCTGGTAGATGTCCTCAGGCAGGCATATTTTCGCCTGCTTTTTTGGCCGGGAGTCGGGGTTTTTTTTTTTTTTTTTTATAACTTTTTTCTGTGCTGCTTGGCATCGTGCGATCGCTGCGATGCCACAAATGGAAACGAAAAACCTGACCCAATTTTTCTTTTTTCGGGTCGGGTTCGAGCTGGAGCGGCGTAATTATCGTTACCGTTTCCGTTACATAACGGAAACGATAACCGAAAACGGAAACGACAATTTCGCCGCTCCGTGCCCATGTCTACTTCCAAGTGTTTATCGCTGCACAAAAGCACTTAGTTCTCCAGCCAGGTCAAAGGGTCTCTCTCTCTCTCTCTCTCTCTCTCTCTCTCTCTCTCTCACACACACACACACACACACACACACACACACACACACACACACACACAGAGAGAGAGAGAGAGAGAGAGAGAGAATTATAAACACAGGGCTAAGCCTATGTACTCAGCTGCAAATAACCATATAAAGACATGAGGCTGTGTTTTAGCTTGACTAGAGGTGAAGTGGGAAATAGATGTATAAACAGAAATGCCTTATTGTTTTATACAACACATCCATGAGTTGCAGACACTGACAACCAACTGCAGTTGTTTCTCCCAAAGAATTCTTGGAACTGGAGTTACATAACTGAGATGCAAGTTCTCTGTTATAAATTCTTAGCTTCCTTTTCAGAACTACATTTGACAGAGTTCTTTGGTCGTGGTGTTGGTGGTAGGAAACCAATTGTTAAATCAGTTTACATCTAAAGTGCTGATGCATCCTCTGATCCTATATCCATTTAGATATTTTCAGAAAGGAACGTGTCATGAATACAAGGCATTGCCAGGCACCCGCCACAGCTGTGTTGCTATGCTTTGATATCATGGTAACCACGATGTCATAGTATGGAGCATCACTTTATATAGACAGCATTATTCAAAGAAAATGCAGACCTTTCCTCTCTGTCTTATAAACTGTCGACTCCAGTGCCTTGATCCATGGCAAATGAGAGTTTCTGATCATCAGAATGCAGCATCTCCAGTGTGTAAGTGTTTTCCTTTATTGATAGTCTTTGACACTACATTAGCACACTGAAGGTAAGGTATATGCATGTCAAGTCTATGTGCTAAAATCCAGAATGAAGGATGGACACAGTCATATGACTAAAGGAATCAGGACATGTCTTTTATAGTCTATTTAATGTTTAAATTTGACTGATTAGGATCCGATCTAACAAGACAGCAGGTTTCATTATTTCCTCTCCTGATCAACTCACTCTGTAAAGTCTGAAATTATTGGTGAGGCACAATTTCAGTGAGAATGGGGGGAAACATTTCACTGTGTTTAGAAGAGAATTTGGAAGAGAGCTTCTCAGCCACACTTAGATTATTGCTGCTGGGGGAGGTGTTATGTGCTGTCATTCCACCTCCCACATATGGAGAGCTCCAAAACACCTTGTCCTCAACTGCCTTGCTCGCCATTTGCAAACTCCTGGCTGTAGTTCTTTCAGAGAGTCAGTCCATCTCGGCATGCTCAGTCTTCCTATTTCCTGCTCCCTTCCATCTTTCCTATCATTATTGTCTTGCCCAGAAAAGAATCCTGCATTCTCATTCTGCGCCCAGGGTAGCTAGTACTATTAATTTATATACTTCAGTGAATTCAGATAATGAGGAAAGAGAGCACGAACAGGAGCATATAGTGTCTTCTGTGGAAATCTGATTTTATTAAGGTTCAGTTTGTATTGAAGAGCATAGATGGATAAAGAATTGACGAGAGTTGAAATTCAACAACAAGCTGAGGGGAGAAATTTTTCCAGAGGAAGCAAGGTACAAGCGAGTCTGTGATTAATCCCTTTTCAACCTCCTACTTTTCCGCAGAGGTTTCTTCCCCTTGCTGCTTCTCTGGGAGCCTGAGTTCAAGGCCTTCACGGCATTACTTATCTATAATTTATATATCCTGCATTTCCAACAATAAGCTCCACAAGGATGTTAATAGCTCTTGGGCCCAGATTGCTCCATTCCTCATCTCATGCTCTAACCAGTATACCACACTACCTCCATTCACAGTGGCGCAGAAAAAGCTATTGGAGTGGAGATGGGAAGGGATTTGTCTATAGGAGCAAAATGCCCTTGCCACTTGCTACTTCTTCCCTGCTCATCCTAGCAAGCTTTCCAACCTGCAGTTTTCTGAGGCCTCACCTGGCATGCTATGAAATGCGCTTGCTTTCATTGGCCCTGTGTCCTTGTAGGCTGCACAGCATACATTGACTCCTTGCAAGTGCCCAAGGGGTAAGATGCGTCCATGCACAAATTACTGGAATGACAGAACTATATGAACAATCTTTCCTCTAAAAGAAAGAAACACTCAATGAGTGTGAGTAATATAATAGGAACGAACCTGTGCTATTCTTTCAACTGGAACTGTAGAGATGATATATATTAAATGTTCTCTTCCTTGGAGACACCAGCACCAGGTTTAATGAGAAAAGAAAGCAGGTGGCAATCCATAACACAAAGCAACAGATGCTGTTTCCTTATGTATTGCCACCAAATTGCATTGCTTTCCCACAGTACCAGATCCATCCTAGTGTACAGATAGCCAGCTTCTGAACATTGAATGCATCTGCAGCAGGAAGTAACTCTACCAGTGTGTGTGTGTGTGATTGTGCGTGACAATCTTGCAAGTAGATGACAAAACAAATGACAGAGCGTCTGCATCCCAGGTGTCACAGTCTGACTTGGAATGGCCCAGATGCAAATAAAAGACACTGAGACTTCAGATTTGTATTGCTTTTGCTATATCAAGACTGCTGTCCCATTTTGATTCTACTGTTTATTTAATTTGCCCCATTGTTGTTTGTTACAGCTGTTGGCATTTCAAATAAACCTCCCCAGAGTCCTAGCATCTCCTGAAACATGTAGGATGTTTAGCTCTGAAAAGCATGTTCCTGAGCCTTGGTAAAACTTGCACGTTTAAGATCCTAATTTCAGGTCAAATTCCTTTCCCTTTATTTGTCTTTTGATTGATCAGAAACATTTTTAATGGGTTTAAATAGATTCAATTAGTAAATTTTACTCTGTTCACCTACATAAGCATCAAGGATGAGCACAGAACTCAAAACAGCTGTTTTGGACACAGAAAGAATGGAGGCAGGGAGGAGAGAACTGAGTGTCATCAGCATTTAGAGTCTGAAAAGCTTCCCAGCAGTTACATGGGGTGGAGGTCTGAAAAGCTGGCTCACTGAGGGGTTTGGAAATAAGACTACCAGCCAAAAACAAGGGTATCCCTAGGTTTTGATTGGGGGGGGTTGTCCACTTGCTCTTAAGGTTTTTGCCTCTTGCCGGATTTTTGCATATATTATGTGTTTATTTACTTATTTTACTTCTTTATTCTACTGTTTATTTAATTTGCATTGTTGTTTGTTTCTTATTGGCATTTATGTAAACCACCCAGAGTCCCTTCTGGGAAATTGGTGAAGTATAAAAATGCAATAAAAGGTAAAGGTTCCCCCCGCACATGTGTGCTAGTTGTGTCCGACTCTAGGGGCGGTGCTCATCTCTGTATTCAAGCCGGAAGAGCCAGTGTTGTGCAAGTCCATGGCCATGTGGCCGGCATGGCTGCAAGGAAATACTGTTTTTACCTTCCTGCCTTTTACAGCGGTACCTATTTATCTACTTGCATTTTACATGCTTTCGAACTGCTAGGTTGGCAGGAGCTGGGGCGAACAGCGGGAGCTCGCTCCACTGCGTGGCACCCGGGATTCGAACCACTGAGCTGCTGGCTTTGAAGTCAATTGTTTTTGGAGCCTTAGTCCACTGAGCCACCACGCCCCGCAAGATATGAGGGGGATATTGTAGGTGAGCAGACTAGATTTAGAACAGCACCATTTTCTGAACCTGCTGTTCCAGAAGGAACTACCAGAAGACATCCAATCCTAGGCAGACTCCCCAAAGGGATGCTCAAACCATAGTATCAAAAGCTTCCAACAGAGACTTGAACAATTCTGTGTTATCTGTGAATTTCTATGTGGGCTGAATGTGCCCACTGGATTTCTCTGATCTGGCATCTTTAAAAGCCCTGAAGTCATAATATTATGCCAGTCTAATAATATAAAGCAGTATATCAAACTCAAATTATCTAGATGTTTTCAGTAATATAAAGCTAGCAAGGAAAGACAGATACTGAATAAAATGCTTATCTCTCTCCCTACGGCAATATGCATTTAAAGCAAATTGGCCCCAGGGTTACATTTCAGCCAAGTAAAGACGAGGCACTTCAAGTATAAAAAGTAGAACAATTTGATTCCTGGTTTCTTGAATGCTAACATAGTTGTGACTTCTCATTCTGGATTACCCCTTGCTGATGAGAAATTCCATTAAGTAGCATACCCTACTGAGAGCAACAAGCATGCTCTTAGCGTAATGGTGATGCATGAGACAATTGGTATGCTTTAGTTGAAATGTCACAAGGCAATGCTCAAATAAAATGAGCTTTTATGTTAAGATATCTGTGAACAAATATCAGATGAATGTTCCTGTAAACATATATAAATGCCAATGGATATAAGGGCACCTGCACTTCAGGACATAATATTGATTGATTCTAATCAGTATCTTCCCTTCGCTATCACAGGCTGATACAGTGGAACCAAAAGAACCAATAGGCGCTAGAGGCTTCCTTCTTGTTATTGTTCCTTCTTGTTATTGTGTATATAGTTTTTAACATTTAAATAGTTTTAAATGGTTCTAAAATATTGAATTGTGTTTATATATTTTTATTGCAGTCTTCACTGTTTTTAGCTTTTAAATACTGTCTTTTAATTGCTTCAAGCTGTCTTGGATACAATGGAGCCAGGGCTCACAGAGTCAGAGTTAGGGGGTCACCTCTTAGCTCCCTTAGTCTTCCCTTAGCCCCATGAACTTAACGGCAGTGTACACATTTTCTGGGACTGAAATGTATTTTCCATGCAACAGTATATTATTGCAAGCTATCCCTGTTATAATGGAAAATATTTGCAGAGGGGTTTGGGCTTGAATGAGAAGTTAAGAGTCATTAACATTACAAAATATCTGATCCTCACTGATGTGGAACTCTTGCTTCCATTTTTTTTTAAATCTCCCTGAAGGAAGTTAGCTTTAGGAACTTCCCTTCCTGAAGCTGGCCCTGGCATCTGTGCATGTGCTGGCCTGTCAGCTGGGTGGCACCTGTGTGGGCAGAAGTAGCAGCCAGAACCTGGAAGGGAAGCCAGGCCTGATGCCTCTGAAGATGGTGGTGGCAGTACGTAAGGAGCCTCAAAGGAACTTGACACATTAACAGTGTGACTTGGACAAATGACCAAGCCATGAGTCAAGTTGCAAGTCCCCCCCACAACCCCTGAGTCAAGCTTGAGTCAAGTCACCATTGCAACTTAAGTCAGACTTGAATCACAACTCATGAGTCTGAATTCCTGTGACAAAGTTATTTTGGGGGGATTCCAATTCTTAGTGACTATGCTGACTGGGGGACTGGGGGACTTTACTACAAAAATAACTTTTTAAAACCCCACAAGCCAAGAAACCAATCAAGGTGGGACAGACATAAAATATGCAGTCATGTTAAGCTTGTGAACTTCTGAACGATCAACCAGGGAACAGTCTGCAAAGCAGAGACAGGTTGGTCTGAAAGAAATGGGATATTCATCTTCATCACGGCGTCTTTGGTTCAAAAACCTTCAAATGAGATCCATCCTTTTCTCTGCTCCAGAGAGTACAGTCCTAAAACATCTATTTAGGAGTGGCCTTACTTCTAAGGAAGGATGCACAAAAGTAGGATTTTAGTACGTACTCACATTATTGTAATGCATACTCATATAATAGGCCCTTCTGGGCATGTACAGAATAATATCGTAGAAATGCTTTATTTATTCTAGGAAAATGATCCGCCTCTTGGGTGGGTTGTTCTTTAAAATGAAAACACCAAATGTATACCAGCAAATGGAGTGAGAGAACCGAAAGCTCTCTTTATTTGAAGGAAGCCTTCTGCTGCATGCGCCACAAATATGAATAATATCTTTAAAAGCCTCCAGACAGACACGTTTATTGCTGATTACAAAACTGCAAGAAATCTCGAAAGGAAACTTTAAGGGGGGGCAATATTTCAAAAGAGAAACTTTGGGGACAGCATCATTTTGCTTGGAAAGAGCTGAGGGCTTCCTCTGGTAACTAAATGCATAAGAAGAAGATGCTGTCCGGTTCAAGCAACAGGAATGAGCACATTATAGCAGCCTTCAGAGAGGGTGTTTATTCATGCATTGGTAATAGACATGGGCATGACTCGGCGAAATCCTCGTTTCCATTTCTGTTAGTCGTTTGCGTTACCTAACAAGGAACGGTAACAACAATTACTCCGCTCCAGCTCGAACCCGAACCGATAAAGATAAATTGGGTTTGATTTGTTGTTGTCGTTCATGGCATCGCGGCGATCACGTGATGCCAAGCAAGCAGCACAGAAAAAAAGTTTTAAAAATAAAAAAACCCGATTCCCGGCCATAAAAGCAGGCGAAAATATGCCTGCCTCAGTGAGGGCACCTACCAGAGAGGGGTGGTTTCTAGGGGGGTCCCCGGCCTCCCCCCCTCTCCTGTCCTGGGCTGCTGGTACCAGGCTGGGGGGGGGATCCTCGTCGTCTCCATTTGCCATGCGGTGGGGGGGATCCAAAATGGCGACCGCAATATTTATTTTTAAATTGTGGTCCAAAAACACACCAAAGCACCACAGAAACATTTGAAAATTAGGTATTTTAAATGTCTGATTTTTATAGTAGTAGCAGTGGGTTTTTCTTGCAATAAAACGTCTCCATTGATTTTATTTTATTTTATTTTATTTTATTTTATTTTTATTTTTTTACACCTGCGCATGTGCAATGATGGCCATGGGATGGGACCATGCAAATTTTTGGACCCATTCCACCAGTCGCATGGCCAGGTTTTGACTGAGACTTCTGGGTGTGCCAGAGAGGGCATTAAAAGCCCACAAACCCTAACCCTAACCCTAACCCAACCCTAACCCATACGCCAGTATGCTGTCCTTCTTAGTGGGTCAGAGGCACCCAGAGGTGCAGCCCACTGTCCTTCTTAGCCCTGGGTCCCAGTCACCCAGAGAGGTGCCTCCCTTCTTAGCCCAGTCACCCAGAGAGGTGCCTCCCACAGCCCACAGCCCACTATCCCCTACCCCTAACCCATTCCCTAACCTGTACGTCAGTATGCTAGTACGCTCCCCTTCTTAGTGAGTCAAAGTGAGGCCCCCAGAGAGGTGCCTCGCAGAGCCCACTATCCCCTATCCCATTCCCTAACCTGTACGGCAGTACACTACTATGCTTCCCTTCTTACTGAGTCAGAGGCACCCAGAGAGGTGCCTCTGCCACCCCACCCTAACATAATTTGTAATGTAAATGTATGGTATGCGGCGGCTCCACGAAACGCTTCCCTTGCTTCCCTTCTTAGTGGGTCAGACGTCAGAGAAGCACCCAGAGAGGTGCCTCCCAGAGCCCACTTACCCCAACCCCAACCCCAACCCAAATGACAAACGACAAATGGAAATGACAAATTTTTGAAAATTTCCTTGACAAACGGAAACGAGCTGAAACGGACCCGTCCCGACAATCGAAAACCTGAAATGTCATTTTTCCTGGTCGTGCCCATCTCTAATTGGTAATGCTGTAAACAGGGCGATGATATATTTAGCTTAGACATGTAGCATTTGTTCCCTTTTCTTTCCAATACTTTTGAGAAGGATGAACCTGCGTTGTGCTTCTCAGTTGTATGGTTTGTGAGTTAAATTTGAAAGGGATTCAGACAAACCAGTGGCTTTCCATCCAGCCACAACAGGAAACCATGAGGTCTTGCTGTGAGAATGAATGTTAGACTTGTCTGATATTCCTTGTCTTCTCTTATGCCTACAAAGAGAAGTTTGGAATGTCTACTCTTCACAGTTCCCTGTGACATCTGTGACAGAAAACTTTGTTTTTTTGTTTTGTTTTTTTGAAATTATAGTTACTGAGAATAAGCTAGGATCAAAGGTTCATTTCAGATCATTGACTCCTCTTGGGAATCGGAATGTTGTAGGATTACAACTCCATCATGCTTTAGCACAAACTGTGCTGCCCAGAGCTGATGGTAATTGGAACCTAATAATGTCTGAGGGTCTGCAGGTTCCCTGTGTGTGGTTTAAACAAAGAAGGGAGTGGCAGGGAGTGGCAGCAACAAGGGGAATAAAACAGTGATAAGCTATGTTAATGACAAAACAGGTCTGTGAAGATTCTCAGTCATCCAGGTGAGTTTATCTGGAAGTTGAGTCATGGCAACTGGACTTCTTTTTCTTGAGAGATTGAAATGTTTCGCTGCTCATCCAGACAGCTTTGTCAGTCTGAAGAAAGCTAGTTGCAAGTCCTCCATTTTATAGTTCACTTTGATCTCTTGTCACCCTGATCTGAAATAGGTTCATAAGATGAACAATGGCCTGAATAGGCTTGTTAGGTAAATAATAGTAACAACAGCCTCAAGGTGAACAATGGCTTAAAGTGCTGAAACCCATAAAGTATGAGTTGTTAGCTAAGGCCTTGGTGGTAAAGGCGTGAAATATTTTTGATTTGTCTGGGTATTGTTAAAATCGCAGCCTGATAAGTAGCAGATAGACTGTGCCTGAGCCTCCCATCTCTGTTGAGAGAGGGGTTTTCAATGCTCACATGAATGGCTTCCCTGACTCCTCTCTCAAACCACCTACCTTCTCTGTCTAATATGTGTGCATCCTCATCTTTGAATGACTGCCCTTTGTCCTTCAAGTGGAGGTATACTGCTGATTCTGGTCCTGAGCTGTTACCCCTCCTGTGTTGGGCCATCCTTCTTTTTAATGGCTGTTTAGTTTCTCCAGGTAGCGGTCTGCACACTCCTCACTGCTTTGGACTGCATATAGTATATTGCTCTTTTTGTGTTTTGTCCTTTGGGGAAAAGAAGTCCAGTTGCCATGACTCAACTTCCAGACAAAACAGGTGTCTGTGTGTCTGATGTGATCATACTTTAGAAAACATAAGATAACTTTTGAACAAGTTATTCTTTTTGTTTGAACTTTGTTCATTGAAGGAAACAAGAAAGTTAGAAATTGTGTGGCTCCAACAAGCTTATTGCTGCTGATATCATTATCAAACAATTAGAGCTGTTATCTTAAGGGAAAGCAAGCTTGACAGAAAATGAGCCATGATAAGACAAACAACTTTCAACTACTACTACTACTACTACTACTACTACTACTACTACTACTACTACTACTACTACTACTACTACTTTTTTATTTATTTATTTATTTATTGAGCTTATATACCACCCGTCTTCCCAGGGGAACTCCAGGCGGTTTACATCAAAAGGAATATAAACAAAATGAAACAACAAATAAAACAATTTAAAAACAGGAATGATTTAACAGGGAAAATTAAAAAATAACAATTAACAGTTAACAGATGGTGGGTAAAGAGAGAGAGAAAAAAAGTACTACTACACACACCTGCACACTTGCCACTTTCCTTTCCCTGTGTGATTCATACTACCCAACTCCTTCACAGTTTGACAAATCCAACTGTGAAGCTGTGTATGCAAATTGTTTAGTAAATGATTGCTCTGGTCTAAATGGTTAAAAGAAGCAATATCTCTGAGGCCAGAAAGGAATGGCTTGGCCTTAAGAGTAATATCCACGGAGGTTCTGTTCTTCAATAGCATTCTGCTTGAGATAATTCCTGGCTCTTTGACCAAACTCGCTACATTGTCTGTTATCTGAAATGCTATTAAGAGAATAGATGTTAAATTTAGAAGCACCACTTTCATCATAGTTGTCCCCTGTCTCATAATCACTATCGTGTGAATTGAGAAGGCATTAGCAAGAGTGGCGACAGCTGAGCTTCAGTTTTGAGCCAGTGTCTCTTTCCCCACAGGCAGCAGTGTTCTCTCTGCTGAAGTGATGAGCCCAAGCAGGTTGCCCCATTTGAAGTGAAAAACAATGCTTTTCACTGCCTAATGCATGTTCAAGTACCTTGGATTGCCTTTGAGCACGTCTCACCAGTCCATTCCCCCCCAACCCCTACCCTTCCTACCCTACCGTCAACAGAACGGAAGGGCCGGAATTTAATGTCCCACATACCGGATTGGCATTGTGTGCCGTAGTCAGTAGCCGCTTGGCCTCCAACATCAAGTGTGTAAGAGGAGGCCCTCACTGCATTTGGCATCCAGCCCACATCAAATTAATTTTCTTCCTTGTAGAATAGCTCTGCTTTTGTTGCAAGCAGCTTTGTTGTTCAGCTGCCCTGGGATGAATGGGTTTCTGTTTTCCATGCTGCCCGCTTGTGGAACACAAGGCACTGCCTTCCCCTCCCTTCTAAGCCACCACTTTGCTTGGAGAGTGTGGCTAAGCCAGTTTAATATTAATGTTCATATTAATTATCATATTGGATTGGATCCAAATGTAGTCAAACTCAGAGTGAACCCAGCGATAAGAACAGGGCTAATGGCAGTCTGGAACAATGGAAGATGTGCCGATTCCAGCCAAGCTTCACTAAGCAAAACTATTTTTCAGTCTGGGTGATATATTTAGCTTTTTCAAAAAAAAAAAAAAGTGCTTTCTCATGTTGTGAAAGGCTTATTTGAAATCATAGCTTGTGATTTCCCTCACCTAAGTTTCAAAGCTCGTGATCTTGCACATTTACCTTTTGTGTGTTTTCTGTTGTTCTTAGATATTGGAAGGGAGGCACAAGCTTGGTTTGTAGGTTTAATTATCTGGGCATAAGGTAACAATCTGTGCAGAAAACCCATTGTGATGGGAAAGTGCCGTCACCACACTAGTCTGTATGTGATGACTGAAGCCATGAGAAATAACATTCATGTCCATTGTCCACTGATGGGATAGTGGAGTAGAAGTCCTGTTGAGTTATTGCACCCTGTGTATGCTTGCTCCAGATCTCCATGTGACCCCAATGTGTGCATTCAGAGATAGAAAAAAAAAGCCTTCAATATTTGTAGTAGTAGCCACGTTAGTTCATGCAAGCATGCCAAATGAAAACAAAGCAAAAAAAAAAAAATCCAAAGATTTGAGTTGTGTCAACTTAAAGATTGACTGCCATATTTTGATGTGAGCTTTTTTGTGGATCAAGTACACTTCATCAGACATTAGAGTGAGACTATATGACTATCATATTTATACTTTGCTGCATGACTAGGTGGGGGATATAGATAATGAATCAAATAAGAATTGTTTGTTGGTAAAGGAGTAGAGCTATCAGGCAGTGAATAATTTTGGTTATCAGTCTACAAGGTATCAATAGCACTGTTGGCACAGTGGCAATATGTGAGAATCAACGCACACTAGGTATTTACACTTTGTAATGATGCTGGAGTCCTTGATTGATGCTCGATCCTTTTGACTGAGTCCCCATTACCCACATATACTTAGCTCAGCTCTATTTCTTTCAACCATATTTTGTAGTGATTTATCCCCTAAAACGATCACTTATAGGTCACTCAGTGTCCAGCCATAGTGAAATGTTACGAAACAGCCTTTTGTGCATTGCCACTCCTGATTCAGATTTATGTCCATTATTTCTTTAGTGTTGAGATTGTCCTGTTTGTCCTATGTATCGTGCAGAGGGGCACTCTTAGCAAAGGATGGCATAGATCACAATAGCAGAGGAAAAAATAAACATACCCCAATGGTATATGTGACATTTCTGGGGCCTGTAACTGGGATTGCCAAAGGATATGTGGGAGAGAGGTGACATCTGGGTTTGTAGCAGGGTTTAGTTGTATAGTATGTTGTGTATCGAAATTTGCTTGAGATTAAAGGCCTGCCACCAAGGGCTTGGGAGAGGAAAGAATGGGTTGAGAATCTTTAAAAAAAAGAATGGGCTGTAGATAATTTATGATATGTGCAAGTAGTCTCAATTGTGGGCTGAAGGTGGCAACTAATGGTGTTCAGTCATTTTCTCTGATGGGTCCATCTTGCAGTAGGTTGCTCCCTGCTCTTCATCTTGCTTGATTAATTTATTCTTTAATCATATTGGATAAGTGTTGCCCAGGTTTTGTAGCTGTATGAGTTTAAAGTCTGTGTTCTGTAGGCCTGAAAAAATGCAATTACGTCAAAAGGTTGGGCTTAGAATAATAGATTTTGTGGTGTGTTCAGTATGGAAGCTGGGGACAAGCAAATACATGTATCAGTCAGTGGGTGTCTGATACACGGTATGCTAGTGAGATGTCCATCTGGTAGTTTCACAGTGGTGTCTAGAAAGTGTGCTTGTCACATTGATTGGTCCAAGTTGAGGCTGATGTTAGGATGAAAGTGATTGAACTTCGCTGTGGCTTTTCTCCTGTGCTTCTTTCCTGTGGATCTAGATAATAAAAATGCCCAGAGTGTTACAACTTTTGCATAATAATGCAAGAGGGTTTCAATCAGTATTTACAACTGATGTCATGTGAAACTGGAACTAGGCTGCTTAAGGTTTTGTTTCTGACTTGCTGAAGCAAATTTCACTTCTTTAGAGTTTGGACTTTTGTGTTTAGGGACTTCCACCTCCACAATTCATTGGAATCCTACAGGCTGAGTTACGGAAGTGAACACCCCAATCTTCATATGAAGGCAGCCTCTATCAGAACTCACTCTCACATGAGGCTTTACACATTTCAGGGAATCTCCCACAGGTTTCATAGTATCATCTCAAAGGGTAGTTTAAAAGAAACCAAGGTATCCTGAAAAGAGAGCAATTGAAGATTGCATCAGTCTAATTTTTTAGACAGCTATACTGGATACATTGGCACTTGTAACTGAGGAGAATGGAACTAGAGCTTAGCAGAGAATTCTGATTATCTCATCAAACTGCAAAGCCAAGGTTGGACAGGTTCTTAGAATGTACTTAAAGTGTTAGAGCAAGTGGCCTCGACTGTGAATTGATTCAATTTAAAACTTCCTAACAGTTCCAAGGTTCTTTAAGGATCCATTTTGCCCCTGGAAAGCCTCAGAGAGCCTTGAGGAGGATTGGAAGTGGGAGGTGTTCATGTGGGAAAATGACCAGCAGTGGACCGTATCCAGGGATGGGAGTATTACTGGTGATTCTATGATACGAAAGTGTTGCTCCTTAAATTAACAGGATAAAGCAACTGGAAAATGTTATGCTGTACTCCATATGGGGATGTCATTTCTCTCCCCCACTTTCTATGGGGTTTTGGGAACATAATATATCCTCCTTGCCAAACGTAAATCCCTAGAGCAGGGGTTCTCATCCTTGGGTCTGCAGGTGTTTTTGAACAACACCTCTCAGAAATCCTGGTCAGCTAGTGGTGAGAGGCATTTAGGAATCACATTCAGAGAACATCTGGGGACCCAAGGTATGGGAACTGCTGTCCTGAAGATAAAGTTGCCCAAGACTAGTAGTCAAATGGAGACATGTTATATCTCCTATGGTAGCGGCTGCCTGCCTCTGAATTCCAATGGCTGAAAAGCGCAAGTGCAATGCTGTAAATGGAACGTCTGGACAGAGGGTTTCCCACAATATTGGGTGATCACTGGGCAAACAGAACGAAGAGTTAGGCAGGCCTCATCCAGGAGGGTGGTTCTTCTGTTCTCAAGTTAACAGTGTTCTATCCTGAATTTCTGTGAGATTTCAATTTTGTTTCTTCCCAACCCATGGCCTAATATTGGGGCGGGGAGTCTTCCGCCCAAAAGCAAGGCTTGACCAGCTCATCTTGTAATTGCTCTTTCCCCTCCTCATTTATCCAGCAGTAAGAACAGATCTGGGTTCTTTGCTGGGTTCTGATTCAAGGCCAGTTCGCGCAATAGTCCCAAATAGACATGGGCACAACTCGGCGAAATTGTCGTTTCCATTTTTGGTTATCGTTTCCGTTACGTAACGGAAACGGTAACGATAATTAAGCCGTCAGAACTCGAACCGAAAAAAAGAAAAATTTGGTCGGGTTTTCCGTTTCCGTTTGTGGCATCGCGGCGATCGCGCGATGCAAAGCACAGAAAAAGTTTTTAAAAGTTTTTTTTTAAAAAAAAACTCTGACTCCTGTCCAAAAAAGCAGGTGAAAATATGCCTGCCTGAGGCTTTGCCACCTACCAGAGGGGTGGTTTCAGGGGGGTCCCCGGCCTTTCCCCCCCTCTTCTCCTGTCCTGGGCTGTTTGCACCAGGCTGGGAGGGGGTCATCCTCGTCATCTGTCTCGCTGCATGCCATGAGGTGGGGGGGATCCAAAATGGCGATCACAATTTTTCTTTTGAAATCGTGGTCAAAAAAACACACCAAATCACCACAGAAGCATGTGAAATTTATTTATTTTAAATGCCTGAATTTTTATAGTAGCAGCAGTGGGTTTTTTATAGCAATAAAACATCGTATTGATTTTATTTTATTTTATTTTATTTTTTATTTTTTTAGACCTGCCCATTTGGGCTGGGCATGGGAAGGGACCATGCAAATTTTTTGAACCATTCCACCAATGGCATCGCCAGGTTTTTGACTGACACTTCTTGTCAAGATATGTAAAAGTTGATAAAATATATGTTATGTATATTTAACAGATAGTAGAAAGAGAGTTGTAAAATGGAGGCAGTTAGATTCTGCAGTCTCATGGTGTTAATCCACAAGTGTAAGAGATAAGTAATCATAGGCATGTTACGTGATGAAGCACAGGTGGAAGAATTTATAACATCATGGTTGCATCAGATTGCATCAGATTGTAATTAGTGGTGACTCATATCTGATGGGTGCTGAACTGTATAAAAGCACTAGTTTGCCATATGTTAGGTGGGTCTGTCTATGGTGAGAGACAGAACCCCACACTCTGTTGTTTGTATATATTGCTTGGATGTTATGCTGTGTATATAATTTTGATGTGTATATGAATATATGAGTTTTTACTCTACCCATTGTCATTGTCTTCCGTTAACCTAACTCTGCAATACTTTATATCAATACTGACATTTTATCTGCACGCTACTGCTGCACTGCTCTGTGCCAAACACATTTAAATATTATATTTTTTGCTTAAATCCTGATACTTCTGGATGTCTCAGAGGGCATAAAAAGCCGAGCACCTTCCAGAAATCGCAGTCGGGTGTATTGGATAAAGGGGGAGGTTCGACTGGGAGTGGGAGGTGTGGATTTATTTTAAAAATATATTATATACTACCATTTATTTTCTATTTTCCCAACTTTAATTTGCTTGCACACACACACATTTGGGGTGCAAGCCAAGAACAGAACCTCTATCCTAAGTGATATCCTAACTGCCCACTCGCCAGTCCGCCCGTGCCGCCACCCGCCTGCGGCCCGCGCCACCGCCCACCCACTCGCCCACCTGCAGCCACCACCCGCCCATGGCCCCCCGCCACCGCCGCCTGTCCGCACCTCCCCCGCCCCGCCCACCGCCTAGGGCGCAAAAACACCTAGCGCCGGCCCTGATTGCAGGATGCCCCTATGCTCTGGGAAGTCAAATCGCGCTAAATTGTAGTGGAAACGACAAATGGAAACAACAAATTTTTGAAAAATTTCGCGACAAACGGAAACGACCCAAAACGGACCCGTTCTGACAAACGAAAACTCGAAACATCATTTTTTCTGGTCGTGCCCATGTCTAGTCCCAAACTGTGCCCTGTGTGATAGTTATTCATTTGGACCTTACACCCCACATTCCCTACATCATGCTAGGAGGCTTTTCTAACTCGGTTACAACATACGGTAGGAGAAATGCTTTGTGTGCATGTAAACACACACACAAATGAGAGTGCTAATGAACATGCATGTTGGCACTTGGATGCTGCAAAACATGGGAAAGTTGTCCAAAGCCCACTAGAGGGCAAAAGAGAGCATGGTGAATGAAATTTTTTTCAAAAAAATATTATTATTATCATTATTTTACAGTTTGCTGGGTGCTGCGCGTGGAGGGATGAGGGTCCCTGGGGATGCTGTACAAATGACCCAGGGGGAGTGCATGCAGCCAGCGGGCCATTATATTGCTCACCCCTAGGCAGAACGGATTCTTACAAATCCATGTTTATGGAGCCAGGAATATAGCAAAATAAGAACATTGTGTTCCTCCCCCTCTGAGAAATGAAGACCTCTACACCTCTGCAGATGCATGTGCAGCTTGTCTAATTTGGTCGGCAGGCTCCTCATTCCTTATTCATTGGATGGAATTGCTAAGTAAAGTATATGGGATTCAATCTTAACTCTGCCTAACTTCCTGCCAAAGCATGCACAAAGGGCTTTCATTGCAGAGCTTTCTCAGCACCACACTTCCTAACTTGCAAGAAAGAGGCGGAGATGATGAAAATGCATATCTGTCCTTCAACTGGGCTGAGAAAATTAGTGGAAGGTTTAACTTGGATCTTAATACTGCAGGTGAGCCTGCCGGGATAATTTTCACCCAAGTCAGGCTTTGGTAACAAAAATATCATGAGGATTAAATGACGAGATTCAGAATTGGAGAAAAACAACAACCATTTTAAAAACGACAGCAGCATGAAGTGTCTTTTCTTTCTTTTTTTTGTGGCTATGTTGTCGTTTTTATTTGCTGTTGTCATTTCACTTACAGCTGGTCAGTATATGAGTGACCTTTTAAAGGTCCTGTCATTAAGAACCTCGCTCAAACAATGCAATTCCAAGACTTTGGCTTCTTTTATTGAGCTAGTAGTCTATCTCATACTTGGTCTTCCTCTTTTCCCGATGCCTTCCACTTTTCCCACCGTTATTGTCTTTTCCAGAGAATCCTGGCTTCTCATAGATGAGTTGAAATATTGTGTAAGTGTTGTATTCCCAGTTTTCTCAGTTTTCAGACATAGTAGAACTGGAAAAGGTGCAGTAGGGAGCAACTAAAATGATTACTGGGCTGGGGGACCTCCCTTATGAGGAAAGGCTAAAACATGTGGGGTTCTTTAGTCTGGAAAAAAGGTACCTGAGGGGAAATATGATTGAGACGTACAAAATAATGCAGGGCCTGAGTAAAGTGGATAGAGGGACACTCTTCTCCCTCTCACAAAATACCAGAACTAGGGGACATCCACTCAAATTTTAAAGAAATGTTTGCTTGTCTTGGCAAATGCTCTTAAACCAAAGTACTACTGTATTTAGAAGAGGTAAGGTTATGAGAAGATTGTGGAATGTCATTCGCCATTGAAATTACTCGGAAGGGATTTATGAAACATCTAATATTTTGAGAGGGCTTTGTGCAATGGCAAAAGTGTGTTCAAGCATATGTGTGCATATCCACATAACCATGCAGTTTCTCTGACAATATGATTTGGTACAAACTTATTTATTAGCCTGCATTTTAAGAAACATGCATATTTGGGGTTTATGGTTTTTGCTGGCAACAACTTATACCTGGCTTCCTTCCCCTAAATTCACCCCTTTGTGCATTTGTTATTTTTAATTTAGAATAGTTAGGATGTCATAATTGTTACCCTAGTAGCCATGCTGGTCCCTGATTTAACATTTGGCATATCCAGTTAAAATGCAACAGATAATGCAAGAGAAATCTGTCTGAAATCCTGGTGAGAACTTGGCATTCAGTTAGACCAATGGCGTACAAAACATACAACTGGACCAGCTATAAGGCAACTTTATATGTGGATACAGTATGTTGTCTAGGTATACCATCTTCACATTAAAAATATGTGAGGTATCAACAAGTGTGCATGCAACCCAAATGACATTAGGTAGGAAGTGTGACCTTGGGTGGGAAGTGTGACACCCTGCTTACATGGGTAGTTTGTGCATGGAACAGACATTGCCATTAGCCTGAATAAGATATCAGTAGCTACATCAGGGTGCAACTACAGTGGCAAATTCTGTCGAAGACATTTAGCTTTCCATCAGCTTGATTTGCAGTCTGTTTGTGACTGCATTCAGTTTAGATGGCCAGTGACCACACGTGTACCCTGATCTGGTACAGTTTGATCCACACCTGCAGCTCCCCTTCCTTTGAGACTGGCCTCCTGTTGATCTCTGGCTTTTACAGTCTGGGGTCAATCTGCTGGGACTATTTAAAGGCTACCCAAGAGTAGAGAGCTAAGAACAGTTTCCCAACATTCTCCATACACATACACACATACCATGGAAACCATTATAGTCTGCTGGGGTCCCTCAAAGTTGTTCTGATTTTGTATTCATGTTTATATTTTTGTCTGTGCATAAGTGATGTAGCGCTAAACTAATATAGTGCTGCAGTGAGGCTCAATCTTTCTCATTTTAAAGAAATAAACAAAAATACTTTGGGGTGACTAGGAACAAAGATCACAGGGATTGATGTCCCAAAACATCATTGCCCAGCTTACTGCATCACCAGAAACTCAAAGTCATGTTCCTTCTGGTCCCTTGTTAAAACAATGTGAAAAATTGCAGTTCAAATCACTGAAGTCAGAGAAAAGTAGATGCCCTCAGCAGCAGGGTGGGGATAAGTCCGTAAGAGAAGAAAAAGAAAAAGACAGGCTGTTTTACATTGCCTTTTGCATTGTGTGATCCTTGAAAAATAATTTGATTTCATCCATACCGATTTTGGATCAAACTGCAAAGTCTTTTTTTTAATGTAGCCACACACACTGTCAGCAGATTTGGGTGGCTGAGGGACTGCATCAAATTATCAGCCATTTAATGTGTTATTATTAGATTTTATTACCAGGAATGAAGAGAGATTCCTATGGACTTTTCTGCCCCTTGTTTCCATAGTGTGGCTGGTTTTGAGCATTTGCACCTTGTCCTGGGTCTAGGGACGTTTATACACGACCCCTAAACTCCGCCGCAAATGGCTCCCAGCTCCGGAGCTTAAAAATGTTTACCCACCAGCTCCGGAGTTAACAGGAAATTAAATGCGACCCCGCCCACTTTAGCGCGTCCCAGTGCACTTTTCTTGTACCTGCTCTGGGACAGTGAAAATTATTTGATCCGGTGTAAAGATAGTGAGTGCGGGGCTCTCCTTGCTTCTGTTTGTTGTTTTTTGGCTCCCGCCCCTTTAAGAGCTACTTTTACAGAGACGAGAGGCAGAACGAGGTGAGCGGCATGCTTTTCTTTCTCTTTTTCTCCCTCCCCTCACGCAGCCAGCAACCAGGAAGTGCGGAGGAGGTGGGAACGCCCGAAGAGCGACGAACCCCTAAGATCTCTGGTCCGAATTTAAGTGGCCAGCGGATCTTAGGGGTCATGTAAAAAGGCCCTAAAAGAGTTTGTTGTTCTGCCTTAGGCAGCAGGACAGACTTAGGCCAATCCTGTTTGTGCAACAAATTCTTCGCATGATTGTAGATGATCCACAGGTTTCATACACATTCTCCACAAAATGAAATGAAATGAATGTCCACACATGCGCACGTGCACACTCTACTCTTCCTAGGAGAAATATCATACCTATTTTCTTGCATAATCTTGAGAACAAACTACATGTTATTTTTCCATTGTCAACTTTCTTTTTCCATTCGCTTTATACTCCATCAGGTTTGATTTACCAATATAAAAAGGGTTTGTTTCCTCATAAAAAGGCATGGTCTGGTCTTGGCCATGTATGATTTTAAGGTGGTTTCATTGCAAATAACAGCATGACATAAAAATTATTTAAATGAAGAAGAGATGCACCCACCTGCTCGTTCGCTATTTTTATGGGTCCATTTATAATTTAGGAAGCAGAAGCTGGAATATACAGACTAGAAAACAAAAGCCCGCTGAGTGATACACAAACATTCTGAAAAACTTGTTTAAAAACTCTTCACGGGAAAGCTTCATAAAGAAAAAGCTATCATGAGCAGCCACCAGGCCTACTAATGGACGAAACACTTCTAGTATTAAATTACTATAATAGTGTAAATTTGTGTGTTCAATAAATCTGCATGCTGGTACCATGGATGAGACAATTCCCAGACAAAGAAATCCTATGAATAACACAGAGACCAAAGCAGAGGAATATTTTTTTCATCCTTTGCCAGTTTGTGCCAACCAGATGGGAGGTACAGAAGTAGCATTTTCACATCAGTGATGTTTGTTTAACTGTTCCCTCCCATTACTTTCACCTGAGAAAAAAATGTCACCCCTAGATAGCGTAGCTCCCCCATTCTTCTGTCATGTTTGGGGAGGGTGATATAAAGGTTTGGGGGTATGTTGGCTTGTAAGCATCTCCCAGCATGCTGATGGAATGCTTCTGGACATGTCCTTATTGATCCATCCCTCCAAGGCTGTGATCATGATGCTGGATCTGCACCATTCGAGGACTTCGAGAACTGATTTGCTGAAAAGGATAGTGTTAGCTTGTGATCACATGGTGAGACACATGTAAATTCACTTGCTGTAAAGCTGCACAACATTTTCCTGGGTTTGTTCCCATTAACTGGTCTCACGGGGGGCGGGAGAGAAACTGACTAAACAGCCTTGTCTGCAGCTTGTTGATGTCGCTTTCCAAAGCCCTCTGGGACACATGGTTGCAGGAGGACTACTTAAATAAGCCATAATCAAGAACCTAGTGGCAACTTCCTCTTCCTATTTCTACTTCTCATAATCTGTTTCTTTCTTTCTTTCCTTTCTTCTTTCCTTCCTTGTGTCTAGGCTCCCTGCTGCAACAGCACTGGCATGAAGCTATTTTTAAAAAGTAGAGGAAATGATGTTATTGGCTAAAATCTTTGGGTCACTCTGTTCTTGTGCAGATCTGCTAGGGGCCACCCATTCAAATATAGGGTTGGGAGAGTAAGAACAAAATATTTCTTTACCCAGCATGTTGTTACTATGGAGTTCCTTGCAGTGCTGGTATCTGCCCAAAATACCTTTAAAAGGGGATTGGACCAATTTCTGGAGGAAAACTGCATTGCAGGTTACAAGCCATAGTGAGCATATGTGTTATCTCCAGGCTTAAAGGAAGGGATATAAAAATGCCAGATACAGGGGAGTGGTATCTGGAGATAAATTTCTAGTTGTCTCAGGTGCTCCCAGAAGCATCTGGTGGGGCCGCTGTGAGGTATAGGAAGCTGGACTAGATGGGTCCTTGACCTGATCCAGCAGGGTTCTTCTTATGTTCTTATGTTCTTACTAGAGATGGGCACAAAATGGGAAAAGAATGTTTCATTTCGTTTCGTTTCTTAAGTCATTTTGTTTTATTTTGTTACTAATGAATATTTAAGTAGTTTCATAATGAAACAAAGCGGAATGGAAACACTATGCTCCCCCAGGCCCTAGAGGCAGCAAAATCGCAGGGAGCTTCCTCAAGCTCTTCCCTGTAAGACACCAAAATTTGGAAAAGTTTGAGGGTCAGCAGGCTGAGTTATTAAACTTCAAATGGGTTGTTTGCAGGAAAAATCATTTCTAATTGAGTGAGAAGATGGACAACAGGGCAGAAGTCAGGAACCAGACCAGAACAAGGCAAGCCTGGAACAAGGCTGGATACGCAGGCCGAAGCACAAGAGCAGAAGACACTTGTATTGCTGAGGCAGTCTGGGAGGGAGAACCACTCCTTAAATAGGCCTTCCCTTTAGTCTTCCGAGTGGGCTTCAGCCAGGGCCTGAGCCTACAAAGACCAGACAATTCCTGGGTCAGGCTGGCCCTGGTTCTGCAGTTACCAGGGCCATGTAGGCCAGATCCTGACACATAGTTACAATGTTAGCACTCTGTTGTTGCCAGTTGGCAACCTAGATACTAAGGCTGCTACTCCACGTCAGCTTTGTTCCGCTACAGAATTTCTTCCAGTATTATTTTTGTTGCGCTTATGCAGTTTTGTCGCTGTTCCTGTTCCTCCACAGACGCTGCTTGTAGCAGTATAAAATAGGGTTCTTATCCCACGTCCAATTTGTTGCTGTATTAGTATCACAACATAAAATCTCCCACATCTGTCGCACTTTCAGATGTGGGAGAGGTGGTGCCTCTCGCAATAACCAGGAGCCCCAGCACCCTGCTGGTCTCAGGCAGCTGACTCCACTCAGTTTTAACCCTTTGGCCTCCAGTGCTTGCCTGGTTCTTGCTCACTTGCTCACTCGCTCTCAGCTGCTTGCTCTTTCCCACCAGCAACAACTGAAAGAGGAGAGTGTGGGTGGGGTTCATGCTTATTTATTTATTTATTTATATTTCCTCATCTGGTGTCGTTAAAGTAGTAGACTGTTCAGGATTCAAACCTGTGAACACACATCGCCTGGATCACTTCCATTGCCTCTAGGCCAATCCTACCAAGCAATAATATGTAACAGAGTGAATTCCTTTTCAAATACTGTTGTACACCATTTATTTATTTATTTAGGTTTGTGCTCCACACCATAGTTCTCATACTTCCTGGGCAGTTTATAACACATTAAAAACACATGCTGTAAATGTTTGCATCTTTGGTCCTTCAAATCCTTCAAGTTTCACCTGTTAGGGGTACTAGACTGACATGTAGGAAAAACAACTGAGAGCATTGCATCAAAATGAACCTACAAGAGACCTCCAACTATAAACTTCCTTTTAATCATGCGACATGAATATGGAGTTTTGTTCTTAGAGCTACTGCAAGAGTATAGAGTTTCACACCAAAGAACCTTTGCCAAACTGCTTAGGAATAGATTAATTTATATTTTTAATTAAATGACGTTCATACAGAGCTAAAGGTGGTAGTGTAATCAAAGTGTATTTTCTATTTCTCTTTTATCAGGAAAGATTAAGCTAGTGTATTTCATATTTTACTGATGCATGGAAGAATCTATTACTACTTTTAATAACATCAAGTTGCTATCGCGGCTTTTTGTATGCTTTCTTCACTGAGCGCAGTATGAGATTATTTGACAACGTAAAATGTGGCATATGTTTTTGAATGCGTAAATGAGTAAAATCACAAAATAAGGGCAAATTATATTATGTAATTGCATATTACGGTGAAGCCATTTTGATTATGGTTTGGGATCCTTAGTGAATCAAAATGTATCGTGGCCAGAATCCTTTGTTTGCATAAGGTCTGAGTAACTTGCTCTGGCTAATTGTGGTTAATTGACAGTGTGCTTGGGAACATCTTGGTTGGTTGCCTGGCTGTATATACTCAACTGTGCAACTGACTTGGGCTCTAGCACACAATCTGTTATCTGCAGGTAGCAGTAACAAGTTAGAAAAACTGTATGCCAAGAGGATTACAGCCAACTTTTAAAGACAATTATTTTGAAACCCTAAATGTTTTGACCCATTCTCTAGATTCAAAAGAACCTTGTGTAATTACTGGTTTCCATAGCATTCCACAACTCTTAAATCTAAGATGTGGGCAAGTATTACTTGCTTTAAAAGGATACATGTAGAAGTATGAAAATGTAAACTTATTACCTGCATTCAAGAGTAAACAGATAAGCCCAATGCTTGATCTTCCATGGCCTTCAGATCCATCCTGGGCTTTCAGGTCCAATTCTAGCTAAAATGGCTCCTGCATGAATTAAAGATGCCAAACTCATTTCAAAACTTCAGCTTACTCTCCTGGGATGTATGATTGAGGCCCTCCTAAGTAAGTCCCTCAGGAAAGTATTCTTGAGCTCTTCAGCACTCCACAGGCTAAAACCCATCTTGGGAGGGAAGTGATGTCTCCCAGCTTTCATGAACTGGTTTTGGAGGCAGGAGAGATGTAGTGGGGAGGGTGTTTGCTCCCCAACTGGTTTACTGAAATCCATTGCTCTTCCAATGGAAACCCAACACTGGATGCTATCTGGAGTGTCAAGATTATTAATACACTATATGATTGCTCATAATTTCATTTGTATGAATCTTTTTTCCCAGGGAGTTCAGGACAGAACATTGGGACAAAATTAAATAATCAAGTGCCGTCAAGTCAATTCCAAATTATGGTGGCCCTTTCTAGGGTTTTCCAGATGGACAATATTCAAAATTAGTTTGCCATTAGCTTCTTCTAAGGACCTACTGGGAGGGGTGCAGCTTGTTCAAGTTACACACACTGTTTCTTCTCCATGGAGGCAGATGGGGGATCGGACATTTGACCACTGCAGCCAAATACCTAAACCTCTGAGCTACAGCCAGCAACAATAAGAACCTTCCTAATCCTATTGATTTCAAAGGTGACCATATAAACCAGGCATGTCCAAACTTTGGCCCTCCAGATGTTTTGGACCACAACTCCCAGAATTCCAAGCCTGTATTTCCTTCCAAGGGCAAAGGACTGTGGGAGTTGTGGCCCAAAACATCTGGAGGGTCGAAGTTTGGACATGCCTGATATAAGCAGTCATTTCACTATCTCATTAGAATCAACAGTTGTAAAAGTTTTTGACTTCTGTTGGAGTTTCAAGATCCTTGTTACAAAATCTGGAAGTGAAGTACAAACTGGGACAGGACGTAGTAGTGAGCGCAGGTGGTAAATGCCATATCTATTCAGAACAATCTGTTAGCATAACCTTAGTGCCTGCCTTGCTGAGGTTTATTGAGCAATCTCAGGATCAATTTCTGATGCACAATATCGGAGGAAATAACATTAGTAAGATCTTAGTGCCATACAGCAGGAACACTGGGTGATCTAAGTTCTCTGCTCCTTTAATGCAAATAGCTGCAGTGCTAAAATTAGGGTACTGTGATTGCATTGCTGCAACTCAGCAGATTCTGCTTCCATGCATGGAAGGCACAATCCAATAATCCAGAAGGATAAGCATAATGTATTTTCTCCTGGCACCCTTTAGTCACACCTAACAACCCTGAATGATGCATGTGGCTTCCCATTAAGTCAGCGGGATGAACTCACCACAGATAGAGCCCATGGTGATTCAGTTGTCCCCGGTGCATGTATCAAAGTGAAGGTGAATGCAGAGGAAAGCATGTGATAACCTACTGAACAGCGATTCAAGATTAATGAGCCTTTTGCAATTACCGGTAAATACAATAAGGGCAGAACAGGACATAACAAGGCACATTTTGTCCTTGTTTCTGGAATTCAACTATATTGTTTCTGTTTTGCCATTCATACATCCAATTTTTGCTTTGATGTTGGATCTAACCTTTATACTAATAGAGTGGCCAATTTACAGATGAGTGGGATATAGATAGATAGATAGATAGATAGATAGATAGATAGATAGATAGATAGATAGATAGATAGATAGATAGATAGATAGATAGATAGATAACATGTCCTTTGCTACAAGAGTCTGTACTTTTGAACCGGGACTGGACCAACTTAGCAAAAGTAAACAATGGATTTTTGTACTACCAAAATTCATAAACTGTGTTTTCTAGATAACCATGAAATGTGAACTTTTATTTATTTGTTAAATTGTTTCAATAGCAATTTCCTTAAGGCAAGGCCCATTAACCCAAGGTGTTTCATGTAAAAGTAGTGGGGGGGAAATCCAAGACAATTGAAACCAGTTATTCTAAGCCACTCAGTTAGAATAAATGTACCGAGCAGATAATGTTAGAAAAGCTTCCCCAGATTTGGCTGTTGAATGTCTAATAGTGACTAGGAGAAGGAGGGGTGATGATATTGGATATTTCTAACCATACAACAAACATGTGATCTTATCTGAGAATGGAGGTAACTTCCCTTGAAAAACTGAGGTTAGGAACCCCTCTCCCTCAGATTATGAGTCATCCCTGTCATCACTTAGTGGTGGCATCTCCTGTTCCACTCTACCATCTTTGTGGTTTTGACAGGAGCAGGGCACATTTCTTGAGGAATGAATTATTTTCCTGCTTTTGTTTAAGGTTTATATAATTATACTGCCTAAAATCTATAATGAGGATGGGTGAACATAAGAACATGAGAAGAATCATGCTGGATCAGATTAAAGGCCCATCTAATGCACCATTTTCTCTTCCCAAAGTGTTTAGCTGGTTATTATTGAAAATGGCACCAGCAATGCATGAGGGTAAGAATGACAGCCTCTTTCCTGTGTCATTAGTTTATTTAATGTCTTAACCCCATATTTCTGAGCATCTCGCTCTTAAAATGGTTTAAGTTTCCCCTCAGAAACTGGTATACTGAGGTGTATTGTCTCTAGCACCACCATTAACAAGCAGTTAACTTGACAAGTAGCCACTAATAGATTTAACCCTGTGACTCCCCCCGTCACACGACTATTAACTACGCATCATAATTTGATGCATACTAAAATCGTGGGTGATCACATGACATTTGGTGCGCAGTTAACGCCCTGATGGCAGGGGTGTATTATACTTCTTTCTGTGCATCCCATCTTGCCAAATGCACATCTTTTCCCTCCTTATTGATCTCCTTTTCTCTGTCATGCTCTCTCTCTCTCTCTCTCTCTCTCTCTCTCTCTCTCTCTCTCACACACACACACACACACACACACACACACACACACACACACACACACACACACACACACACACACACACACACACACACACACACACACCTTGCTTGTCGATTACCAGTATGTTGGCTTTCTAGTATTACTGCAAGAGTTCATGCGAAAGGTTGAGAACGTGGCAGTGTATCCCTAGTACCAGAGCACCTTTATAGTAACTCCTTTGTTTTTCTCTCATATCTCACTTCCTTTCCCATTGGTCAATGCACCAGGTAATTTGCAGCTTGTAGAACTGCTGAGTTACCGAAATGCCAGCAATTGATTAAAGTAGGACAGCAGAAAGAGGCTGGAAAAGTGGAGGTGGGGGACTGAAACGGTGCAAATTTTCACTGGTCGCACTGCAATTGCTGCGGTAAAAACTGTGCATCATTAAGAGGAGTAATTTGATTGAACCCCTAGTGGTGGTAGTGCGCTTCAGGGGGCGTGGTCGACTGGGGTGCCAAAATGCTGCACCTTGGAGTGGAGGGACGATCTTTTGCTGTGCGGTCATTCGCAGCAAACACAGCACCAAAACGGTCGTGTGACCGGGGGCTTTGTGTAACCATCAGCATCACCACCATCACCAACAACAACACCAAGTACTACCAAGTACTAGCTTGATGGGAGAGGGAAGAAGACATTTCCTTGTCTGTTTTCTCCTTGTTGGGTAAAATGATACTGCACTAGTAAGGGAAATACAGTGGACTCTTGTATAACAATCAGTTTGTATAACATAAAATGTGTACAACATAAAATATTCCGGAGATAGGGGAAATTTGCTTAATATAATTGCCTGTGGGGCAAATCCATACAACATAAAAATGGGATTACTCCATTTTCAATGCATTCCTATGGGAAACTTGTATAAAGGAAAATTTGCTTAACATAATTTCATTTGGAATGAATTAATTCCTTCATGCAAGGTACCACTGTGCTAGTACATTTGAGATGGCATATAGAACCAGCCGCTTTTGTGGCAGAGAGGATGGCTACCATCTGGATCAACTCACATGAGGGGAAATCTTGCCCTGCTGGTAATTCGCCCACAGAGTCCATATTTTGTCAACATCTTACGCAAACCAGAATGCTGAGGGGCTGTCAAGGAAAAGAATTGATTTTATCACATGTGGTAGTGATATAGATCTGAAATCAACCTTGGTGGTGGGGGGGGGAGGATTTTATTGAAGTGCTTAAAATATAAAACAGATTTTTCTCTCCAGACCCTGAACGAGTGCTATTATTATCTGACTGTCTGCACAAGCCTCTACTTCACTTTTTGAACTTGACAGTCTTATAAGAATTTATCATTCTTACGGGTGGCAGCTGAGCTAAAAATATCCAAAAGGTGGAAGGACTCGAAAGAGCTGGCTGCTGCTTGCAATGAATGTGCCTCATGCCCTTGTCAGAAAAAAGATCCTTATTAGGGCAGTACAGGGTCAGTAACTCCAGTTTCAGAGCAGTGGGTAAATCCATGTCAGGTTTTAGTCTGTATGTGATATGAGCTCTCTCCAAGGTGCTGAATCTATTGGAGGGGTGATATAGTTTGGCCCCTTGGATGGCTCTGAGGATGGTTCAGAATGAGGGACGGACACAAAATGGAAAAATTGAGATTCATTTCATTTCTCTTCCCCAAGCGATTTTAGGGGATCCCTTGAAATTTGTACAAGTTAGGGTTTCTGGGGGCAGAGATACTAAGCTCCAAAGGTGTGGAGGGAGCTTATGCTTATTGGAAGGAGTGTGTCCAGCGCACTTTAACAATTTAAGGGTTAATAGACAGTTTTCCCCTCAGCATGCCAATCCACACTCCTTCAATTAACCCCCCCACAGCCCCTTTGGAGCTCAGTAACTCCATCCCCTGTACCCCAAACCTCTCCAAATTGGGGGTGCTTCAAGGGGAGAGCTTGAGGAAGCGCCACTGTAATTTCCACATGGCTAGCTGCCTGGGATCACTATTTTCAAGCACATAGCATTGCAATTCTAAATGTGTTTTTTTTTCTGGGGGGAGCACCCCCTTTGAAGTTGCATAGCAAGTTGGTTTTGTTTGGGTTCTGCACTTAATATCTTTTTTATACATGATTAAGTGGTAGAGGAGAAAAATATTGACAGGTGCAGCTTTGTCACAGCTCTGTGAGGCAGCAGGTGAAGAGGAGGAGGAATTGGCTTATGTTTGGAAAATCCCCTTTCTGTTTCGTTAGGACTATAAAAAGCCCTATCCATTTTATTAGCTTGGCTCATAGCAGGTCCACGTGAGATCAGTGTGCATTCATTTAGTTTTATTATCTGTGTGGCTCTCTGCTTAGGATGCATATAAGAAAGCAAATTTAGAACAGACAACCTTAGGACAGGAACCTTGGAATAGAAAACACAAAGAGCTATTTATATGCTAATTGTTTTCATGACCCCTATTTTTGGTATCTACCTTGGCATGCCATGATTACAAGAGCATGTCTATCCTCGCCACACCTTCTTAATTTACCAGCCAGGTGCCTTAAGATATAAAACTTGCATAAATATCTGATTAGGTTTTTCTTACAGCTGACAGCTTAATCAGACGATAGGGGAGGGGAAGAAGAGCAGCCCTTGACTTACCTGTATCTCCCTGTGTGATGAGCAAGAGTGCTGTGCGTGGGTTTGTCGGCCCAACAATTATTTCGCCCTGTGCTTTTCTGAATGCAAAGCCTATGCAATGCAAATATAAATGCCTCTTGCCATCTTCCATTTTGTGTTGCTGTTTCTACAGACCCCTTTTCCACACTAGATCTATCATATACAATCTGTGTGTGAAAGGCCAGTTATACCACAAGTGATGCATTTTTATTTACAAGTTATATGTATATAAGAAATATATATGTGTGTGTCAGAATAGAAGAGCTGCCCACATCCTGGGGCTTTGCCATGTACATGTGATTACAGCTGTCATAATCCTCAGCCACATTTGACCAAATATACCTGGAGAGCACCAAGGGGTGTGGGGGGGGTGGAGACTACCTGTGTGCACAAGGCTTTCCCTTTAAAGGCAGGACTTGGGGGTGTAACTGTAGGGCAGGGCAACTGGAGCTTTGAAGCTGGGTACTAATATTTTATTTATTTATTTATTTAACTGGAGCTTCTCTGGGCGGCTTAGCTGAATAGTTAAGTAAAATATCAATAAATTTGAAAACACCATTATTCTAAAAGTCAGTAAATCTATATTATATCAATTAAAAACCTTTCACCCTAGAAAAGAGTAAATACAGTAGGACCCCCATATCCACTGATTCATTAGCAACTGATTCAGTTAACCATGGTTGACAGAGGGGAAAAATTAAATAATTCAGCAGCTGTAAAGCAAGCTACTGTTGTAAAACAGTAGCCAGACAGCAAGCTACTGTTGTAAAACAGCAGCTGTAAAGCAAGCTGCTATCACAAACAGCAGGCCTAAAGCAAGCTACTATTGCAAAACAGCAGCCATAAAGCCAGCTACTGTCACAAAACAGTTGTTTGGGGGGCAACATTCTCTCTTATCCACAGTTTTCATTATCCACAGCAAGGCCTGGAACCAATCCCTAGTGGATACTAGGGTCCTACTGTACATCTGTTGGCATTTGCTGATAAGAGGGTGTGAATCAGCCAACCCTGAGCATAAACACCACCTCCAAACACTCCTCCCCAGGCAGAAGGAAAGGCCAAACAATGTAGAATTACTGTGGCCATCACATGCCCTGACTCAGATCTTCCTCCTCATTGCACTGCCTTATATGACAGTTCCGTGTGACCTCGTTTAACCAATGGGGCCGTGAATGGCACAAAACCTGCTCTTTATAGGTCTGCCTTCAAATGAATGGAAGTTGCTCTTGAAGGTGTTTGATCTCAAAACTCTTCAGCTTTGCCTTGGTGTCTCTACTTCTCTTCAAATCTTGCTGCCTTTTTAATGTGACTTTTTATATTCTTGTCTTGTGTACGGCTTTCTCTAGTGTCATGTTTTATAGGGATAGTACAAATTTACCCTAACTTCAAACAGGAAGCAGTACATCTCACCACAGTAGGGAAGACAGTGATTGGATACCCTGTGTGGGGCTCAGTTCACCATCCAGGGGCTGACTATGGGCTGACAACTTCAAGGTCTTTGGCCACCCTCTTTTCAAATATTCTTGTGACCAGTCTTAGACCCACTGGTGTAACTAGGGGGGGCAGTAGAGTGCATTTGCCCCAGGGCGCAAATCTGGGGGCACCTGGAGGGGGAGCAGGAGGATGAAGCCATGTGTCATCCCGCCAGCAGTCCACCTTTCGTCCCACTAAGGCTTGGTGATCCTTTGTCGGGGGAAAGGAGGAGAGGGAAGCAGGCAATGTTTTCCCCGAGCAGCACCTCTGTCAATTGCTCCCCTTCCTCCTACCCCCCACCCCCACTAAGTCTTAGCAATCATTAGCCTGGGGAAAGAAAGAGAGGGAAGCGTGTAATGGAGGTGCTGCTTGGGAAAAAAATCCTATCATTTGCTTCCCTCTCCTCCTTTCACCAGGCTAATGATTGCCAAGCCTTAGCTGGGGGAAAGGAACAGTGGGAAGCATGCTACAGAGGTGATGCTTTAAAAAAATTGCCTGCTTGGTGCTATCCGCACACTGTGTGGTTTGCACAAGAGAGCCTTAACTGGAAATGAGACCCACAAAGAGGGCCTGAGAAGGAGATACTCTTCTTCTCCTCTCCCACTGTTCCCCCAGGATCTGCCCCTCCCCCCCCTGCTGGGTGGGTGAGACATGGTTGGGAGGGGAGAGGGTGAAAAAACTGACTTTGACCCTAGGGGCTTCTAACTCTAGCTATGCCACTGCTTAAACCAGACCATTCTTCAGAGAGAAAGAGCACAACATGTAAAAAAAACCAGCCTCCATGCCATTTCCATAAATGCCTAAATAGCTTTCATTTGCACAGGAATAAGAACCTCACTTGACACTGCTGTAACCACCTGAAGTTGAGTCGTGGCAACTAAACTTCTTTTCTTGAGGGATTGAAATGTTTCACTACTCTTCCTAGCAGTCTGAGGAAAGTTAGGGGCAACTCCCCCATTTTATAGTTTGCCTTCATTTCACATCATCTTGGTCTGAATAGGCTCATAAGTTGGACAGTGGCCTGAATAGGCTTGTTAGGTAGACAATGACCTGAATAGGCTCATTAGGTGGATAGTGGCCTAGGGTGCTGAAAGTCCCACCTATACAATCTTTCCTAACACCCATTAAGTATGGGTCGCTAGCTGTGACCTTGCTGGTGGAGGTGTGAAGTGCTTCTGATTTGTTTGGGGATTGATGAAAGCACCACTTGATAAGTAGAGGACAGATTGTGTCTGAGTCTTGAGAGAGGGGTTGTTAATACACACATGAATAGCTTTTCTGACCCCTCTCTCAAATCACCTACCTTCTCTGTCTGATATTAGACTGATGAAGCTGCTTTGATGAGTAGCAAAACGTTTCAAACTTTCAAGAAATACGGGGAAGCAAGGAGGAGGCAAGGCAAGAGTTATTGTGTGTACTTCCCATAAGTTTAGTCCGCATTTCACCCAAAACAGGCCTATTGGACTGGCAGTGTGACATGACTCAACTTCCAGATAAGCTCACCTGGATGACTGAGAAGCTTCACAGACATACAGCTTTAACCATTCCTCCATGTAAGGCAGGGGTGCCCAAACTTTTTGTAAGGAGGGCCAGATTAGATGGCTGAGAATGTATCAGGGGCTGGTTGCTCCCCAACCCTGCCACCCCACTGAAAGCCCCACCCACTGACCCATAAGCCCCACCCACTGACCCCTTGCAACCCCACCTGCAGGAAGGAAGACGGGGACCAAGGGAGGGAGGGAGGGAGGTGGAAACCAAGAGAGGAAGGAAGGAAGGTGGGGACCAAGGGAGGGAGGGAGGGAGGGAGGGAGGGAGGGACCAAGGGAGGGAGGAAAGAAGGAAGGTGGGGACCAAAGGAAGCACAGGGAGCCATGGCCACCACAGGGGAATGTATGGGTGAAGGAGGGGGAGGGAGGGGTGGGCCGGCCAGCCGCGGGCCACTCAGAATGGCCTGAAGGGCCAGATTTGGTCCCCGGGCCGGACTTTGGGCAGGCATGATGTAAGGCCATTCAAAACAAAATCAGAGCAGGTATTCCTGATACCTTTTTTGAAATAAAAAGGAGAGGATCCTTGCACAGGTCTCTTGGATCACTTCTGTTTTGTCCCTTAGTGTCTGATGTACTTAAGTAGAGATGGGCACAAAATGGAAATACAGTATAGTGTTTGGCTTTGTTTTGTTTTGTTTCAATCTTCATTTCATTTTGTTTAGTAAATAACGGATTTTTAAAAAGAATTTTGAAATGATTTTTTTAAATGAAACAAAATGCTTTGTAAGGCTATAAATAATGGGGAGCTTTCCTTTTTTTATTTAACAGGAGCCCATTTCCCTAAATCAAAGACCCTCAAGCCTTCCAATCAATTTGCTTTCAAGCAAAGAACCCTCTGTAAACAAGCTAGAAACCTAAAGGCTAGCTGCTGCATGGAGGGATTGGAAAGATAAGCTCAACAGCTGATTGGCAGCGGGGCAAGGAAGGAAACTATTAAAAATACTTCTACAGTCCTACTTAATCAGGAAAGGAAAACATTCACGAAATCAACTTGCACACACAGACAGAGAAGGGAAGAGCTCACCTCCTGGCCAGTTTCAGGCAGATCAAGATCAGAGATAAGCTATCTCATCAGCTGAGGCACAGGAAGGAAGGAAAACAAATCAATCAGTTTAAAAATAAACCTCCTGTTCTCAAGATGGCTGGATCAAGAGGCTAGGACAAATCATTTCATTTCCAAAACAATAAACAGCGTTTCATTTCGTTTCTTGATGACATGCTGTTTGCTGTTTGCTTCATGGTGGTTAAATGCCTGTACTGCAGCTAAAACTGCAGTAATTAAATTGTAAACCGCCCAGAGAGTGCTTGAAGCGCTCTGGGGCTGTATATAAGCAGAACACTTTGGTTTGGTTTGCTTTCATTTTGTAAGGTTTCTTAAGCTTACAAAACGATGAAACGATGCAACAAAACGATGAAACAGCAGTTTGTCCTTTGCAGCCCTAGTTTACTCTCCAACCACGTCACTCTGGGCACCCAAAAAGCACAGTGGCTGCTGCTGGAGAGTAAACGGGGCCTATGAAGGAGCCCACAAAGTGCTGCCTCCCCTTCGCCTGGGTGTCTGCACGGACCCATTTAAATGGTGAGGGTGCTGTGGCCACAGAAAATCCAAAAGCCTGCTCTTCAGTCCTCACTTTCCCAATGGGTCGCATCCCTGCTCTTCAATCCTTGCTTTCTCACCAGGTAGGACCCTTCTGGAAAGCGAGGGTCGAAGAACGTGTTTTTGAATTTCCTGCGGCCACAGCACCCTTGCTGTGGCTGCAGCAAATTCAAAAGCCTGCTCTTCAATCCTCGCTTTCCTGAAGGGTAGCACCCAAAGCATTTGTAACCCGGGAGACCACTGTATTCAGGTTAAATTGCCATATTGGCACTTTCTGAAAAATAAGTGGGTTTTGAATCGTAGTTTGGGCACTCAGTCTCTAAAAGGTTCGCCATCATTGGGCTGGATGTACCATGTGGTGTGCCCCTCAGTCTCCAGTGTCCTGGAGAAAAATCTGTAAGTGGCTGACTAATAATCACTATTTTCATAGCAGCCCTGTCTGTCAGTCCAATAGGCCTGTTTGGGGTGAAATGCAGACTAAACTTATGGGAACTACACATATTAACTCTTGTCTTGCCTCCTCATGTGGCACATAAGAGGTCTGACACCACCCAAATATTTTTCCCTCTCCCCTTCTTCCTTTTTCTTTCTGAAGTGCTGTTAGCCTGGTGAATAGATTTCAGCTTTTTAAAATAAAAAATAGTTGCCAATATCCCCCTTTTTGCCCCTTTGTGAAGGACACTTAACTTGGAATGTTAATCTGTTTCTTGGAAATGTTCAGAGCCTCAGGGTTTGTTTTGTCTTCAGTGGAAAAAAATGTAAGGCTTTTGAAAAACTGAGGAAGATTAAATGCCAAGGTTCATTCTTACACAGCTAGGACTACCCTCAGAAATAATTTTTAAAAATAAATAAAAGGTTATAGTTTATTATTCAAAATATACTGCTTAAGCTTCGCATCTCTTTGTTGGTTCTGTAACAAGACCAAGAAATGCTGGCTGTGCCACAATCAAAATGGTTCTCTTGTCTCGCCAAAATGTATGATTCCTTTCCAACCATGCCTCCTTTCTCTGCCTTTGACAAACACTGTGAGGCATCCTGAGTTTCAAAATACTCATTTTAAAAAGCTCTTCACTTCTTGATTGTAGATGGTTCCTCTCAAATAGTTACTCCTTTTGGACAACCTTTTCCAGCAACAGAACCCATTACACCCTCCTTCATATGTGCAGAACCTTTTGTCTATATGGAAATTAGAATTATTTGTTTTATATTAGAAACAAAAGCCTTGACATACTATCATCCTTATTAACCCCCCCAAAAAAATGTTCAGGCAGGCTCCATTCATTGGCTGATCAGCCTATGATCATGACATGTACAACTTTAAATGTTTAATTATATCCCCCCCCCTTATCAAGGCGAATCACACAGAGTGTCTGGTGTAAGGGCACAAGGCTGCTCAATGACTGATTCTCGCCTTGGTTTTTGTTTTGTTCAATGCAAAATCCTGCAGTTATACCATTGCCAAGTTTACCATTTAACACCAACTTTTAAAATTTGGAAAGTGAAATTGCATAATGAGCTTGGAAGTTGTTGCAGTGCTGTCAGGGTATGGAACCAGAAAGCAAGCATATTCTTCATTTTGATGGTTTGTGTGTGTGTGTGTGTGTGTGTGTGTGTGTGTGTGTGTGTGTGTGTGTGTGTGTGTGTGTTTTATCTTCCTCACTGGGCAAACTCTATGCTAGAACCCCTTTGGACTGTGAGGCACTGCTGCATTGGTGGTGGTGGTGGTGGTAAAAATGCTACTTATTGTATGCTGTTGGAGATGCATGTTTTCAATACCTCTGTATTGTATCGTATATCAGCTGGCAGTCTACATTATGTAAAACAGGGGATGCCCTTCTCTACATTGACCACTAACTGCATAAAATACATGTACAGGTATGCTCCTCTCTCTTGCTGTGCAGAAACATATTCTGCAGACCAGCATAACAGACTTCACGGTCTTTTCTTTTCTACTCCTGTTATTATACATCAGATGCAGCTTCCTCTTCTGTTACCTGGACAATTTCCAAGGTTGAAGCGACATGATGATGGTGACAATGATTACTGTTGTTGCTACCATTATATGCCTATGTCAGTTCTGATTTAAGGCAATCTTTCCTAAGTACACAGTACTCAGAAATGGTTCACCATTTTCTTCTTTCTGGGCTGGTTCTAGGACAGGGTTGGTGAACCTATGGCACAGGTGCCTAAGGTGGCACTCGGAGCCCTTTCTGTGGGCACCCGACATCGCCCCTTCACAGCCACTTGGATTCAGGTTAAATTGCTGTATTGGCACTTTGTAAAAAATTAGTGGGTTTGGAATCACATTTTGGACACTCGGTCTCTAAAAGGTTCGCCATCACTGTTCTAGGACCACAAAACTTGCCCAAGGCTACACAGGCTGGCTGCTTTGTTAGGAAGCACAAGGGAGCACTGAACTCCCCACTGTACTATCCAGCCAGGTGGAAAGACATGCCAAACTTAGTTTTCTTCAGAAGTCTTAAGAGGGTGGATGGTAAATGGAATGATCTCCATTCCTCTGGTTTGTTGGGTAAGGCAGAGAAAGAAGGGCACGGGGCCCTTCAAGGGGGTGGCAGGAAAGCTAACAAAGAAAGTTGAATGTTGCCCTTCAGTGCCTCAAACCTGCATGTTTGATTATGGGAAAGCAAATAACTCGTCAATGAAAAAAGACAATATATTCAGACATACTTACAAAGTTCTGTAACTGTGGAAGAATAATTTAATGACAAACATGAATTATTCACATATGTCCTCCATTACATAGGATGATCCTCCTTTTGAAAATGACCTCTATTGGAAGAACTCTCCAATCCAAGTCTTTAAAGCTAAAAAATATGGAAGTATATTAGTGACCCTGAAATTATCCACTGTTGTCAGAAACCTGGACATTAGACTCAGTAGATAGGCTCCTTACCTGGTCACCAGCTTTCCTGCTCAGGCAAGGTATGGTATGTAATTACGCTTAAATTATATATTTAAACAATCATTTCTAATTATAAGCCTGTACGCCTAAACTAACACAGGCAGCCATAAGGGCAAAAATAGAGTGATACCAGGGATTGGCAGAGTGAGCTGTGAAGTACAAAACTGAGCCAGGTATTAGAGCAATGGGAAGAAAGTCCCTCATAATGGTTTTGCATTTTGTCTCGGAGAACACTAGGGTAAGGCAGGGTTTATTTTTCTAACTGTGCCAACTCTGTTCAGAGAGGCATTTTTATCCCAACAAATGCATTGGAACTTTGTTAACACTGTATTCAGATACAAAAATCTGATGTGATTGGCAATAAATATATCCTCTTGTGGTAGCCATCTTGGTGGCCATCTTAACTGCAGGAAGCATGAGAATTTCACATAGAAGCTTAGCCTTTTCTATAGAGCCCTGTAGCACAGTGGTTAGGCCGTAGTATTCCAGTCAAGGCTCTGCTCACAATCTGAGTTCAGTCCCAACTGGCTCAAGAGCTGACTTAAGGGTGATACAGCCTTCCATCATTCTGAGGTCGGAACGAGGCAGCTGGGGATGACGACACAAAGTTCTCTTTACATAATTATGTTGGAGGTGGGGTGGGGCCCCTCTAAGAGTGTTTTAGCAAAATGGGGCAGTATATAAGTTGAAACAACACCCTGAAAACATCCTTATAGTGTTAAACCTGTTTCACGTAGTCTTCCTGAAACCAGTGTCAATTTAGTCACAACTGAACTGAGTGTTCTGATTATTTATTATTACGTTGGTTAGTGCTATGTATTGAGGACACCAATGTGTAATTAATTGCCAGGAATGAGTTTTGAATGTATATTATTCTCTCAAGAATGCTAGTAATTGCTGTGCTGCAAACAGTCACAGATGAATTAGGGAAGCCAAGTCTAATATCAGAGCTAGATAACTGAAAACAGATAGCCACTGTGATGTACATTTGTAGCAATAGTGAAAGGAAATGGCTTATTTTTCTCTCTCCCATGCTGAAGTGTTTTCTTTGTAGAGCAGAATAGCATTTTTATTGCTAAAATAAGAAACCCAAGCCCTGTTTTCATTTTGGATATCTGTGCCTCACAGTGGTCACCATGACATTAAAACAGATTTCTATGTCCAGCAATCATTTTGGATGCTTATACATTTTCAGTAGCTCTTTGTGCCTGTCCTATTTCTGTCTGTTGGGTTCAAACAATCTTACTTCATCTGGCAACCTAGAATCAGCTTTAATGTTTTGTTTTCTAGAAAGACAGAATGGTGAAACTGCAGAGATATTCTAAGATCCCATTTAGCTTGTGGTTTTCATCTATAATCCAAGAACCTCATAACATTGAGAGCAGGAGTGGGGAACATGTGATCTCCAAGATTATGTTGGGCTCAAACTCCCATTATCCTGAGCCCATTTGGCCAATAGTGAGGGAAGATGGGTGCAGTAGTGCAACAATATCTGGAAGACGAAGGTTTTGTATTCCTCATTTAAGTTGTTCACATCCTCCAGTAAAAGGCAGCAGGGATCAAGGGGGAGCAAAAAATCATCTTCTCTAAATAGAGTGTGTGTAACGAGCAGAACTGTGGCAAAACAAGATGTTGTATCCATGTATCACCACTGGTGCTTGAGATTGCACTAGTGAATACATCATAAAAACAGCTCTAATATTAACCAGGGACTGCAAAAATTGTGTTTTGCACTATGCTATAAGCTGTCTGGATAGTTCAGTTGATTTAGCTATCTGGCTGCAAAGGTTGGTGAGAGTTCACTTCCCCACCATACCTCTTGTGAATAGAGCCAGCCTGTGTGGCCTTGGGCAAGACTCACGGTCCTAGAAGAAGGAAATGGTAAAACACTTCCATGTTTTCTCTACCTGGAAAACCCTATAAAGGATTGCCTTAAGAACATAAAAACATAAGAAGAGCCATGCTGGATCAGGCCAAAGGCCCATCCAGTATCTCACAGTTGCCCCACCAGATGAGTTTGGGAGATTCCTTAAGTCAGAATTGACTTGATGACACATGCTGGTGCTGATGATGCAATGATCTAGAAATAGTACAGAACATAATTCCTACATTTTAACGAATCATACATAACCAAGAGCCACAAATAATTCCCAAACTCAGTCACTCCTATATACATATTGTAGGAAAGAAAATTGTGAGGGGAGGGGGCATTCAACAACATTAATGCCATGATGACCTCAACAATTTGGAGAATTGAAAACCTTTGAGAATACAAATTTGGAGACCGTTTTTATTTTGCTACAAAAACCTGTCTTTAAACAGGTTTAAAGCTGTTTCACTTTATTAAAATCTACAATATATGAAAATTAGAAGAAATGCTTCTCAAGAAGTTAAATTATTCACATTATTTCATCAGATACCTATAAACTGTGAAGGGCACATTGTAGAAGGCCTGCGTTCTTACATGGGAAACTGGATTGTTAAAATGACTTCTCAATCTCAACCATTTTATGGACATTCAAGCAAGCAGACCCATAAATAAATGTGACATTCATTTACAAACCAGTCATATTTCTCCCCTATCCAAAATGGCTATTTTAAAATAGTGTAGCTGTCCAATAACTTAATGCATTATTTTTTCCTCAGTATGACTTTCTGAAATGTCATGAAGTCCTTTGGAAATGGAATTCCCTGAGAAAGGCAGGATAATGAATAAATCAGACGTTGCTGAGGAGTTGTTGTTTTCCTCATGTCACCTGGCTTTCCTAGGCCTTCAGCTTTTACAGTAGATTGCTGATGGAATGCGTTCAGAAGTAAAATATTTAACATTGCGTTTGGGTCAGGTTAAAATCTCTCCTTGATGTTAGTGTCCATCACAGTATCGTCATGAGACTCGATCTTCCCAAGATTACTTCCTGCCTGCTGACAATTGCATTCACAGCTGCCAGCAATGCCTTTCTTTGCCCTCCAATTCTGGATCCAGAGCTTTAGCTTGCCGCTGGAACTGAGCCGGAGGATGGGAGCAGGAATCCAGTGGTGTCATCATTGCAGCAACAGGTAGAGAAGCAATTTTGGAAAGGGACATTTTCACAACTGAAAATACCAGCAGAAATATATTATTTAGACACCCACACAACAATAGCAGACGAGCGGCAGCATAGTTTGGCCTAGACGGGGCTGACCAATAGGAAAATGCCCTTCAAGAAATGACGTATTCCCACACAGTGCAAAGGTCACCATGCATGAACATGGCGCTAGGGCTCACATAAGCAAATCCTGAACTGGAGCTCCACGTTAATACACCACCACCACAACAGAGGTGTAAAACAGAAACAAAAATGCAGAGGACAAGGTTTAGTGGTGATGTTGGGTTGTCTCATTTTGGCTCTGCTGACACCGGTTTCAGCCTTGTAGATGCAGTCATGGTTGCAAGCAATGTTACAGATGAGCTAATAGTTGAAAATGAGATATCGGGGTGTGGTGGGGTGTGGGGTGACACTTTGTATAATGCAGTGATTGCCTGCCCAGTCATTCCAGTCCATATCTCAGATGTTCTGTTCTTTGTTTCACTGTCCTGGCAATATCCCCCACCACCACCACCACCACCACCTTGTTTCTGCTTCTTCACATATAGGTCTTGGCATGCTTACTACCTTTGTTCCTGATTCAGTTGCTCTTCTCCCTGCCCCCTACCTTCCTTGATCCTGTCAATCATGGGTGGGGAGGGGGAATGCTCAGCTCTGATTTGTAATCTGTATGAATGGGAATTAGAGACGGGCACGAAACGAGCAATTTTTCGTTTTTGTTTTCGTTTTTTCATTTCGTTACGTAACGAAACAAAAAACGAATTTTGCCTCCAAAATGAAACGAAACGAAATGAAACAACAGAAATTTTGTCGTGCGTTTCGTTTTCGTTGTGGCAAATACATTGAACTGTAATGAATGCTAACGAAACAGCAATTTTTCATTTTCGTTTTCGTTTTTTGTTTCATTACGTAACAAAACAAAAATGAATTTTTTGCAAAAAAATCACGAAAAATGAAAATGAACTGAAATGGACCCTCTAAACGACAAACGACAGTCGTGCCCATCTCGAATGGGAATAATATTGCTAAAGGATTTCCTTTGCTATTGTGGCAGAGTGAAATGGAAATTTAAAAATAGGGAGAGCAGTGGAAATTGCCACCTTTTGGTGGTGGGGGGATGAGGAATAATGTTTTGTCTTTCAAAATTGTTCTCCCAATGGTTTTCATCTATAAAAGATGCAAAAGGGATTTAGTGTGTCAGCCGAAGAGACAAAATAGAACTATTTCACACACATGTTGTGTGGCTCCCAATTGGCACATGTTGGTGCATTAAAAGCTACTTCGACCCGATGGCATTTCTCTTTATCCTGACTGTATGCTTCCTATTTCTTGGAAATAAGCCTGCCAGGTAGTGATTTTAGTGTCGAACAGAAAATTAATGCTGTCCTTCCCGATTTGAAATGTCACCTTCAATAGAAAGAATCTTAACTGATAGTTGGCTTGTTGGGAGTCACTGTGGGCACAACTTAAGTATCTCCCTTGCCTTGAAAACTGCATTAAAGTCACTGTAAGTTGGATGCAAGTTCATATCAGACATTTATTTATTTTTATTTATTTTAGAGGTTTTTTTTTACCCCACCTTTCTCCTTGGAAAAAGGACCTAAGGCGGCTTAAAGAATGAGGGATAATATACAATCCAGTACAATCTTATTATCACCTCAGGACTCTACTATTTCACTCACTTTTTGAGGTACCTTTGAGAGTCAGACTTGACCACAGTTTCAGATGTTTTGCAAAGGAAAAAAAGGAAAAAAATAATCCGGCTGGATTTCCTTCCCTCAGACTCCAGCTAACTCGAGAAATCCTAGGCAAAGCTGAATTTCATTCTGAAGTAACAGACGGACGTGTATTAGCACAGTAGCTATTTTTGCACGCATGCCTCTAAGGGGATGACATCCAGCAGCTTTATTTTAATTCAAGCAACTCATTGGGAATAAGCCTTTAATTAATCCCTTTCATGAATATCAAATATGGAATTAGTCACATAGCATTTAGTACTCCAGTCTCTCTCCACCAATAGGGGTTCTTTACATATTGCCAACAAGCCCTGCCATTGATCCTTACCTACTTCTTGCCCAACTATTTAGTGGAACAGTTGTTAAATGGAAATCATTAGAGATGGGCACGAAACAAAAAAATGGTGTTTCGGTTTTTCATTTGTCGTTGAGAGTTCTGTTTCAGTTCATTTCCGTTTGTCATGAATTTTTGGAAAAATTTCATTACCGTTTTTCATTTTTTCGTTTGTCGTTTCTACCCACTTTTTGCACGATTTTTAAAGCATTTCCGTGTGCAGGCATCCCCCAACGCCCCAGACCAGAGGGAAAACACTAAAAAAATGGATGCTGGCAGAGACACAGTATAGAGCATAGAGATTACAAAAAATATAACAATCTCCAGATCCTGAAAGATGCTAGCTCCCTTCTATTTGGCATGTTTAGGCCCCCTCTTGAGTATTGAGTCCAGTTCTGAGGAGGGGGACAAGGATGATTAAGGGGCTGGAAACCAAGCCCTACGAGGAAAGACAGAAAGAACTGGGCATGTTTAGCCTGGAGAAAAGGAGTCTGAAGGGAGATAGTGCTTTTAAAATACTTGAAAGAGGTGGGACAGGACCTGGTCTCAATCATCTCTGAGTTCAAGGCATGCAACAATGGGTCAAGTTACAGGAAGCCAGATTTCAGATAAATTGGGGGGGGGTGTCTAATCCTGACAGCAGTTTAATTAATTACCTTGAGGGGTGGTGAGTGCTCCGACACCAGGGGCATTCAAGAGAAATTTAGACAACCACCTGGCAACTATCATTTGATTTGTAGTCCTGCATTAAGCAGGGGTTTTAAAAACAAATAAACCCAGAAATGAAAAACCAGGCCACCAATGACTTGTCTCTTCTGGTACAGAATTGCTTTTGCAGTATAAAATATTTTATCTACAGTATATGGCTCACCTGTAGCAATAATTTGTATCTGGTGACTGTGTTACAACCTGATCAAAAAAGACCATACTATACATTTAACCCATTTTTAGAAGAGATGCTCCCTTGAGTGCTGAAAGATACAATGTGTTATATTTTCCTCAACTATCTTGTATTTAGCCTGCTTTGTTTTGGGGGAAGTAACAATTTTGGACTAGAATAAGCAGATCCTTCAAGCCAGCATGGTTAATGAGTAGAGATGGGCACGAAACACCAAAATGGCGTTTCGTTTCATTATTTGTTGCCCCAGCCACATTTCATTTTGTTTAATATGAAATGAATTTTTTTAAAAGTTTCGTATTTCATTTGTTTCATTTTTAAAAACTTTTTGTTTCATTTTTTCTGGCTGGGTGTGGCCACTGAGGGACACATTTTTGGGGGTTATTATTTTAAATAGTCCCTGTTGTGGGGCTTTTCTTTTCTTTTCTTTTTTTACAGCTGAGAAGCGCTAGTGCCTCTTTTTCTTGTTTTATTTCCCCGGCCAGGGAAATTGGCTGGCCTGTTCGGGAGGGCCAGAAAGGAAGAGAGCAGGCGAGGGAAAGGGGAAGGGAGCCAGACCACCCAGACAGCAAAACAGGGAGCAAAGGGGAAGCCACCCTGCCCCCGCACTCTCCTTACTTGGGGCGTGCCTCCTCCTTCTCGCCCTTGCCACTGGAGAAACGGCGATTCCCCTTCAAACACACACACACCCCTCCAGGCGGGGCAGGGCATGGCTGGGGGTGAGCGCAGGCGGCAACCGGCTGCAATTCCCTGGATCCTGGCTCTCTTGCTCTTGATCCTCCCTTGCCAGGGTGGCAGTGGTGGTGGCAGCAGCAGCAGTGGTGGCGGGAGCAGATGGGCTCCAGGTGCCAGCGAGGGAGCCCACATTGCGAGAAAGGTGAGACAGGTGGGAACACATTGCTGCCGCACACAGAGCAAGCGAGAGCAAGAGGGGGCGGCATGGAGGGAGCCAGGGGAGGCCAAGAGGTGTTGGGGCGGTGAGCGAGGGAGATTGGGAGAAGTTTCCAGCCACCCCGAGCGGGCACCCCATCCACTTCCTCCTCCGCCTCCATGCCTGCCCACGCTGACGGGATGCCGAGGATGCACCAAGGAACCCCCCTGTGGAGGAAGTTGGGGGGCCCCGGAGCTGCTGCCCACCCACCTGGTCCTGGCTCCCATGGGGGTCTCCAGGGGGGGATGTGGGTTTTTAATTTTGAATGTTTTTGTTTTTTTATTATTATTTTAAATAGTCCCATTGCGGGGCTTGCCCCCTCTTTTTTATTTTTACAGCTGAGAAGCGCTAGTGCCTCTGTTGTTTTTTTATTTCCCCCCTGGCCTGGCCCAGGAGGAAAAGATATACCACAACGAAAAACGAAACAAACAAAATGGAAATTTCCATTTCGTTTGTTTCATTTTTCTTTGATGAGTCCCTTTGTTATTCATTTTGTTTCCTAACGAAATGAATAACGAAAAATGAAATGAATAAAAAATCATTTTATGCCCATCTCTATTAATGAGAGATTCTGAGAGGTATAGTAAAATTATTTTCCCCAAACCCTGCATTTTAAGGAGTGGTAGAAGACGTCACGTCACTTCTTTTCCCTTTCATTCTTCTCCTGCTGGAGGTTGGATGTTGCCATGGCTGCCCAGGCTATTGATGTAGCATGTCTAAATCATGATGCTGTGTATTGCCTTTAGCTTGGTCTCCAAGGTTCCCTTGGCCAATACATTCTTCTCCTTTGTGGACTTCTTTTGCCATTTGTTTAGCTTAGTTTTTCACTAGGCATTCAAGATCTTCTCTCTCTTTTTGCATTCTATGTGCTTTATGAGTTCTTGATCACCTTGGTACTTCTTTATCAATGGAGATGTGCTGATTTCTTCCATTTGGCAGGACTGCACTCTTGCCTAAAAACTTTGTATTGTGCCTCCATCGTTCCTTCACTCATGATGTAACAGAGGACGCATTACTGAATATGGCAATTCCTTGAGTTAAACACAGTCTGACTGCGATGCTACTAACCTCTATGATCTTTCATAGCTCACAAATTACCTTCCTTTGTTTTGTGATCAGTTGTCAGGTGACTGAAATGAGCTTACAATCGTTTCAATTTCAATTTCTTAGACAGGATGGAAAGTGGATTATATGACTGCAATGCTAATGTCTTTTCTTTTTGTAATAATATTCTAACTAATTATTGGTTAACTAATATATGTCCCTAAATTTGCTCTGAGTTCTGCTTATGTTCCAGAATCCACCCCCCCCAAGAGTGAACAATCCTACTTAATACTTATAACAGATCAAAAGGAACACGGAGGGAAAGGAACTCTATGTTCTAACCTTTAAAATGACATCTTGATTACAGTATATTTCCATGTCCTTTCTTTGCAAAGGCCAGGGCAGTGCAATATTCACTCCAGCCCACTCTTTCCCTTCATTTTATGTTGACCCAGCCCTTTAGATTTTTTTGAAGGATGTTTCTATTTGTTCCTTGCTGATCCCTCACAGATATTACAAGCCTTCTCCAATGTCACACAATCTATGCATGGATACAAGAAAACAAGAGATGAATAAAAGTCAACAACCAGGATGAATGAAAACACATTAAGATCATATGCTAGAAGTAATGTATCAGAGGGTCCCAACATACACAAGAAAAATGTGATGCCCGGTAAGAAACAGACCTTAAAATCCAGTGCAACAGAATCAGGTGAAAATTTACTTAAAGCAGGTTCTACTGTGCTCCATGGGCCTTACTTTCCTGGAAGTAGGCTTAGAGTTGCAGCCTAGTTAAAAGAAGATAACAAACCTCCTGACGTGTGCTTGTAAAGATAAATTTACCATCAAATCTGGGCTTCCACATTTGATTCACAAGAGTGATTGAAAGATGATAAACTTGAGCCACATACCTAATTCTTGAGTTTAGTTTTTTTTTAGCAATTAATTTTGAACAGAAGCCATTGCTATTACAAGAAATAGCCTTTGGATTCTGTTAGAGCCACATTTTATAGTATTGCCACACATCATTCCATTATTCCATTTAACTCCATAATCATTCCTCAATTTTTTAGCCTCGTGGTGCAGTGCTTAAATCCCTGTACTGCAGCTAAAACTGTGCTCACGACCTGGGGTTCAATCCCAGGTAGCAGGTTCGTGGTTGACTCAGCCTTCCATCCTTCTGAGGTTGGTAAAATGAGTATCCAGCTTGCTGGTAGGTGGGTGGGGCAATGAGTAACCTGCACAATTAAATTGTAAACCATCCAGAAAGTGCTTGAAGTGCAGAATACTTGGCTTTGCTTTGCTGTCTCTGAAATAAGAGCACTGGGTCTTACGGTTCTCTGCGTTTTTAACATGTCCTGGTTTTAGCTTGTATTTTAACCTTTTTTATTACAAATTGGTTTTATTTGTATGTTTTTACCAATTTTCCTTCTGTGCCCCTAAATTGGGTTGAATGTCCTATTTTTAGCTTGTATTTTAACATTTTGTATTAGAAATTGGTTTTATTTGTTTTTACCAATTTTCCTTCTGTGCTCTTAAATCGGGTCTATGACCGCATAATAAAGAACGAACGAATGAAATAAGAGCAAAATGATTGAAGTGGTGGGGGGAAATCCAACACATTAAGACAGTGTTGTTCTTTATAAGGACATACAGCAAATTCCAGTTACTGTAGATTAACACGAAGATCTGTGATATTTTTTTAAAAAAATCAGTTAATGCAAACATTTCTATCTTGCGTTTAAAGAACACAATTGAGGATTTGTAAAATTATAATAAGGTCAAGAGTGAAGATTTATGTTTGTACGATTTATTTATTTTGAAAAGACATCCCACTATTTTTTCCATGGGTTAATTACCAAATCATCACCGGGCAATAATTTTAAAAGTCTTTATATATAAAACGCTTGCTGCAAGTTTCATTTGCATAGTTTGCTTTTCAGTCACTGCTGTTGAAAGAGCCTGCTCGGAAACATGAAGAATGGTGATGATACCATAATAAGGGATCTGGTGCACCTTTGAAACATGGCATTAGGACTTTAATAGATTCAGTATTATCAAGAAGGAAGACATTCAAAAGCCTGGCAGCATTCATATCGTTCCTTTGCTACGGCTGAACATGGTTCAGCATCATATGAGCCTGCTCCCAAAGCCGGGGGGCGGGGAGGGAGAGGGGGATCTAGAATGAAGCCTCAGAATAAATTGTTACCTGGGAAGAGGTCAGTTCAGTGATGTCAGGAAGAACACAAATTCCTGCCTATATGTGGTCTTCTTGCAGGAATTCCCAACAATACCTTTGAAGTTTGAACTACATTATGTGGAGTTCTGTCTGTTTTTTCACTATATTTTAGAAGCAAAATTATTGCCGCTGTCCCCAGCCCCAGACTATGAGTTATGGCTCATAAAAGACAGCTAAATAAACAGCATTTTCAACCAGCCTCTCTGCTTAAACCTTTTCCCCCAGAAGGGCAAATGTGCAGGGGACCAATGTTATTTCTCTGTGGTTAAAAATACAACTAGGAGAAGGTTCCAAAGATCAATGGGGAAAAGACCCAAGTAGAGATGGGCATGAATTTTAAAAAAATGACATTTCGGTTTTTTGTTTTTCATTGCGGGTCCATTTCGGTTTGTTTTCATTTTTTGTGAATTTTTTGGGAAAAAATTGTTTCTTTTTCATTTTTGTTTTTACCTGCTTTCTGTGCAACTTAAAGCATTTCTGTGCGCGGACGTCCCCAACCCCCAGACCAGAGGGAAAACACTAAAAAAAAATGATGCTGGCAGAGACACAGTATAGACTAGGTATGCAGGAGGCTGCAAAGCCAGCGGCAGGCGTTGCCCAGGGCGTAAGGCAGCCACAGAGTGACTGTACTGCAGGGCAGGTGAGGGTACGCACGGAGAGATACGCACGCACACAGGGAGGCTGCAAGAGAAATCTCTTCTTTTTCTCCCCTAAGCGGCAGGCTGCAGCCAGCAGGAACACAGAGACACACACCTGCCTGGCTGGCCTAAAGTAATGAGTCGCAGAGACAGCAATCCCACCCTAACTCCCACCACAGACTGCAAGGAGGACGGGGGCTGCCAAAGCTTTTATGCCCTCTGTGGCTGCCACACCTACCCAGTCTGCAACCTGGGCATGCTATTGGTTGAAATTGTCCAAGAATTTACATGATCCCATCCCATGGCTTGCATCCATCTTGTGGCTGGAATCCATTTTGTGTCATCCTTAAAGGGAAAAGAAAAAATACATCGCAATTGGAGAAAGACAAAAACAAACGTTTTAAGGACCCCAACCGCCTGGTAGGTAATAATTTCAAATAATTATATCTGTGTTTTTACAGATGTCCAGGGCATTTTAATACCCAAGAAATCAATATTAGGCATCTGGGAGCCATTTTGGGTTGATGTCCCCTAACTCCCCTTAAAGGAAAAAAATACAGCGATCTGAGAAAAAACATAAATGCACATTTCAAGGACCCCAACCCCCCTGGTAGGTATTATCAGGTAGAATAAATAATTATCGCTGGGTTTTTACGGATATTCAGGACGTTTTTTAACATTTAAAAACAGCTCATTTCATTGCACATCACCATTGAATGAATGAATGAATACTTTACTGCGGTCAATGACCAAATCCAAAGTACATATATATAAAATAGCACTAGTTATAGCAAAACAAGGAAGAACAAGGGAGGAGAAATATCATACAAAATGAGCCAGCTTAAATTGTGAGTGCTTGAGCAATTGTTGAAACCTCCTGAGCACGAATTATAATTGCTGCCGCACAAAACCTAGCTACATTAGACAGCATGCTTGAATTAGGACATTCTGCAATGTATATATTTTGCCCTGACAACAGGAGGCAGGTATAAAATACCTTTGGCCGTCCAGGAAATTGCTTTAAATAAGGAACAATATGTTTTTCCCTAATTTCATCATATAAGGGGCAGTGCAGGAGTACATGTGCCAATGTTTCCATTCTCTCTGTCCTGCAGAGGCACTTACAATGAGAATAGGGAATCTTTTGGAATTTTCCCTCACCATTAACGAAAATGAAATGTAACAAACCTAATTTTTGTGGTTCTGTTTGGTTCATTCCAATTTCATCACAATTTTGTTATTTGTTTCGTTACGTAACAAAACGAATAACAAATAACGGAACTTTTTTTTTTCCATTTTGTGCCCATCTCTAGACCCAAGTAGGTGATGAGTGGGCTAAGAGATGAGAAAAGTGGAGAAATTCATTCCAATTTCATCACAGTTTTGTTATTCATTTTGTTATGTAACAAAACGAATAATGGAATGAATTTTTTTTTTCATTTTGTGCCCATCAATAGACCCAAGTAGGTGATGAGTGGGCTAAGAGAAAAGAAAAGTGGAGAAATTCGACCCAGAAGCAAGGGTGGAAAACTATCCAAAGGAAAAATTGCAGAACTTTCAGTAGCCATCATGTTTGGCTGTTATCAACGTGAGGGGTGGATCAAAGAGCAATGAAAAGTTAGATAGACTAAACCTAGCCCTAGAAGAATTAAAGCTGAACAGCAAGTAGAAGTGAAGTTTTCTGGGCATTCCATGCTACATTCTGAGCTTTGTAGCCTGGATTATTATTACTGGAATGAAGTATGTCTCCTAGCTGCATCTCACTCTTTCCCATGTCCATAGGTTGACCTTTCACCTAAGAGTAGCAGGTGTTCAAACCCTGAGAAGAAACCTAGTACACTAGGCAAACCTAGTGGACTTACTAAATTTTATCCCAGTGCCAGATTGAAGCACATGGGTCTCCTGCATCAACCCTTGTCTCCCCCCACCCCCAGTCCAAAAGCGATTTGTATGTCTTCTAGTGCCAAATGGAGCTGGTTAAGGGACTGGGGGCGGTGTATGACCCATGTTCCTTTGTTTGAAGAATGGGGGTGTGAAACAGCACTTAAGAAGCAAGCAGCTTTTACAACTGCCCTTCTTGCCTCTTACAAGACTTCTGCCCTGGTTGCAACGCCATCTACAGCAGCCATGGATTTTAAGAACATCTAAAAGTTACATCCTATTTAAACCACATCTTTTACCGTGTCAGAACTTTTGGGACCTGCTTTGAAGAAGAGTTATTTAAACTCGAAAGCTTGCAATGTTCCTTGTGTTTTATTTTTAATAGTGGCCTATAAAGGTATCGCCTGTAACCTGTTTTTGCAATTGTGTTTTGTGATGGCCACACGGCTCAACCTGCTTTTTGCTTTGATGAGAAGAAATGCGTTAACTGGTTCCATTTGCCTTTGGATTGCCAAACTTCAATTAGTACTCAGCCATACAATTAACTGTCTTAATATTCAAGTCCTATTAAATTGCACAATTGAGGTTTTAATATTAAACATTTGAGGGGTTTGTTGCCCTAGGTTTCACCTTGGGCTTAATTGTCTTAATAGCTTAATTAACAAAGTAGTTATTAATGCCTGGAGGGCAATTTGTTTCCAACAAATTATTTTTAAATTAAGATCTTGAGTGTGCTATTAACTCGTGGAGAAAGAAACTCAGGGAGAAAGACTTCCCAGAATATTCCCTCTTGTCCAATCAAACCTTTTGCATGGAAATTGATTGATGGGGAAAGAGCCTCCCTGAAGAACGTGGGGAGTGCGTAGCGCCTTCCCCTTTAGGAGCACCATGAAATGACTTTGGCAATGGACTGCAAGTGGAGTGATGTTGCTATCATTACAGTAGGACCCCCATATCTACTGATTCAGTTATCCACGGATGGCAGAGGGGAAAATAAATAAATAATTCAGCAGCTGCAAAGCAAGCTACCATCACAAACAGCAGCTGTAAAGCAAGCTACTGCTGCAAAACAGCAGCTGTAAAGCAAGTTACTATCACAAAACAGTGGTTTTGGGGACATTTTGGCATTCTCTCTTATCCACAGTTTTCATTATCCACTGGAAGGTTTGGAACCAATCCCCAGCGGATACTGGGGTCTTACTGTACATCCTGTCAAGTGGCCTCTGATCTATGGCGATCCTATGGATGAGCATTCTCCAAAATGTCCTCCCCTTAACAGCCCAGCTCAGCTCTTGCAAACTCAAGCCTATGGCTTCTTTTAGGGAGACAATTCATCTGATATTGTTTCTACCTTTCCCCCCACTTCTGCCTTAAACCTTTCCCAGCATTATTATCTTTTCCAGAAAAATCCTACCTTCCCATGACATGCTGAAAGTAGGACAACTCACTTTCATCATTTGAGCCTCCAGAGAGGATTTGGGCTTGATTTGACCTAGGGGTCACTTCTTAGCCTTTGTGGCTGTTCTGGGTGACTGCCACGCTCTCCTCCAGCACCACATTTCAAAGCGTTCATTTCCCCCACTGTCATCTACCTTACCTGTCCAGCTTTCACACCCATACATGTTGACTGGAAATACAGGAGCACAGATGACATTTGGTAGAGATGGACATGAACTGCCCATTCAGCAGTTCATGCCCATCTCTAATTGTTGGCTTTGCAGAACTTGATGAGTTATTCTCCTTCATTTCTGCCCCCTAGAGCACTGCTTTCCAGTAACATTTGGTTCTGCTTTGTTTTCTGCATTTGCAGTTCTCGTCACCTTTGATTATAAGCATGTCTTTTTGTTGTTGTTGCGTGATCAGTTTCGTCCTGAGTAAAAGCTTTCTGTTCCATCTTCTTCAGCATTGGTAACTGGAGCATAGTCTTGAATGAAAGTTATGCTGATAGGTTTTCCATGGAGCCTCACTGATATTCTTTGGTCAAAGTTTACATGCTATCCCCTAACTGCTTATGCTACATCTTGCCTCAATATTAGAGCCACTTCATTTTTTTTCTGAGATTGTCATTTCCAGAGCAGCACACATTGTAGCTGTCTGATTGAAAACATCCCATTTTAGCTCACTGACATCTGAGAGCTTGCTAACACCTAAAGAAGAGTTATTGCATCAGCTCTGCCAGAAACATAATTGGGATGTGCTTTTTGCTGAAGAAGTGAATAGAGGAGGCCATCAGCAATGCCTGCAAACCATCAGCATGAGGTTTGTAGGTGAGACACCTTATAAACAATACTGAATCACTATATTAGTCAAGCTTGACTCTCAAATATCATCAACTGTCGTTACACAATAGGATATACAGAGATAATAACACTGGGCTGAGCAATTGCACAGTATCTTCTGTTTAACAGCATCTTAACACAACCTTTTCTTTTTAAAACCCCAACGATTTTTATAAGCACAAAATAAACTGTATACTCAGGCACTTCAAAGGGCATAGTAGTGTCTAGGGATATGTCCTTAACAACAACAACAACAACAACAACAACCCAAAGGTCTGCTGATTACTATTGACCCTTCTTGTGCAAACATTTCAGCAAATTGGATAGCCAGTTAATGACAGATCTGAATGTGACCAGAGGAAATCTGAACTTAAACTTGAAAGAAACAAGCAACTGAAGACCAGGGTCCTTACAAGACCCTTCAGCACAACTGATTTGGGCAAAACCATTGATAGCTGCAAAAATGGGAAGGCATCAGGCCTGGATGACATCTGTGTAGGAGAGAGAAAATGTATTGAGATAAAAACAAAAAAAAAAAAACACACCCCTTCTTTAATTCCTTTAATGATTGCAGCCAGACCCCCAGGGTCCTAGAAAATTGGAGAAAGGCACATGTCATTGCTGTCACAAAGTCTGGCAAAAAACAAAACAAAACTCATAGATCCAAGTCAGTGGTGTGGTGGTGGGGATGGGGGGGGCAGAATCCAAGGATTTGCTGAACAGACGTGATTTCTGAAAAGTGGTTTTCAAGTTTGGGCATGGCTGCCAATAATCTCCACAGCCCTTTGGGATGAACCAGAAAAAAAAGGCGGTAGCATTTTTGCCCTATTTGATAGAATCTGAAAAGCTTAAAAATATGTTTTTGTCAAAAGCAATGGCAAAAGCAGTGGATCGGTCTTAGATGAATAAAATCCTAAAAATATGTTGCAAGCCAGTTTGGTAAACACACACACACACACATCTCTTTTAACAAACAAAAAAGTGTTGTTCACAGCATCCCATTGTTACAGGTTTTAGTCATTGCCTAAGTTCAAAACCCATTGCTACTATCAGCTAGCAAAGCAGGAGAATATGATTCATCTTGATTAATTAAACATCTTAATTTATTTATCAGGTAACTGCCACAGTTGGGAGTGCAATATGATACTCATTAGGGTGCTTCACTTGTTCATGTGTATTACTCTGTGCTTCAGGGTTCAGAGGTAAATGTGGGCAGAGACTCGATCAAAAAGCTTTGCCTCTGTGCGGATGTGAGCCTTCAGATTAGGCTATTCATTCTGTGCCAGCATCATGATACGGGTGCCACCCCTTGACTCTAACATGCACGTTCAGAATGAAAAGAAGAAGACAAAGCCAGAAAACAATGTTTACGGCAAGGCAAGAAAGTTCTGCGTTCCTCGGTGGTTTCTGCCTCTTAAAATGTCACTCAAACCTCTTTCATCAGCTAGGAAGAAAAGAAAATGGGTCTTGAGTTTTTTTGACTTTTGATTGATATCTATGGAGTGGGAAGATGGATTAGAGTTAGACAGATAAGAGAAAAGTGCTGGAGTGTTCTCTCTCTCTCTCTCTCTCTCTCTCTCTCTCTCTCTCTCTCTCTCTCTCTGTGTGTGTGTGTGTGTGTGTGTGTGTGTGTGTGTGTGTGTGTGTGTGTGTGTGAGAGAGAGAGAGAGAGAGAGAGAGAGAGAGAGAGAGAGAATGGTGGAAGGGAGGGAGGAAAAGAGAGGAATAAGGTTCATGTGACTTAATATGACACACACATCCTTATTTCTTTTGGCATGTATTCTCTTTCCATGAGTATTCCATCGGGAGGTGGGGGGGATATCAAATGTACACTTTAAATTACTCTTTGTTGTTTCTATTACTGTTTTCCTCATTCTTTCTTCCTCCAATGAGCAACCAACACACCCTGCACTTTGCCTTTTAGTTCAAATATCTGAGAATGCAGAATACATGGATGCCACTTAATACACATTTGCCATTTTGCTTAAATGTCTTAAGAAGACCGGCATCAATACATCATCTATTAGGAAGCATGGACATGTTAAAGCAGGAGTTGAAATCATGATGTTTCCTGGATCATTTGAACTCCTTCCTTCCTAGAAACCTCCAGGACTAGTGATCCACTGTTTCAATATGTTCAGGCCGATACCTTTTAAATGTTTACAAAACATTTGCTGTAGAACCAGGTTGACTCAGTTTTACTTGGAAATCAGACATGCCACCTTGTCAAGGTTCTAATATCTGGACTCATGGAACCTGCACATGTTGATGCAAATATATTTCTACCTTTAAACTGTGATTTCCTATTAACTCTTACTGTGTGTGCCTAAATTTAGAGCAAAATGAATGTCACTAAGTTTGGACTGATATTGCAAAGTAAGTGTGTAAGTCATGCTTTATGCAAATCTAAATCTGAGGGAAATAATTTGTGAGCAATGAAGTATTCAAAAATATCAAAACCTGTGCTAATTATTTTTCCAGAGCTCAGACAAGACATTCCAGTAAACATATTCTTTCACTGTTTGGTCATAAAAGTATAGTTTTGTTTCACCCTTAACTCAAAAGCCAAAAAATTAAGTTAAATAGCCTTTTTAGGTTTATAATTTAAACATAAGAGGGCAGCATTTGCAGGAAAAGGTTTAATAAAACCAATATTGTCAGATAATACATAATTCCTTCTAAATGAAGAATATCAACAAAAAAATCCAACATAATCATGGCACAACCTGGAACAAGTACCTTTTGGAAGAACCCAAAGGGTGAAACTTTCTAAGTGGAAGAAGCTATTTGATCATACTGGTTTTACTGCTGGAGATCTACACACATGGGGGGTAAAGCCAATAGCAGTCCTACTCTAAGGTTGTCTCTAAGACCCACTGGTCTTCAGACCCACTGAATTACATGGGTTTTTGCTGTTACAATTAACACACACCTCGTTGTTTTCTGTTAAACATTTTCTCTTTTCTTTCCTGGAAAAATACTAAGCAGCTGAGGTGAGGTTGTCAGAGGAATCCTACATGTTTGTCTTGCATTTCTATGGTGTGTATTCTACACAGGCTCAACAGTACCGATTTAACCAGTGGTGGGAACATGTTAGAGGCACATGACCTTTATAAGTTGTATGTGGTGCATTGTCAGATGCTTGACAATCATTGTCACACTATACTACAGATACAAGGAAGCAAGTTGAAGTTATTGTCTTTTTTTTTTTTTTTTACTTCACAACTATCCATTGGAGAACAGATCTGGAGGCTTCTACCTTCCCCTCCCCTGGTTTGTCTGTTCCCCGCAAAATTCATTTTCCCCACACTCGGTACAGAACACAGACAAAACCCTCCACTTGCACCAATGGATTTCAGTCTCTACCCACATGCAGTGGACTACATCTATTTATTTGCAAGTAAATGACAGTAATTTTAAAATGCATACCATGCATTTAGTATAACCTACACACAGGATAGAGCTGCCTAGATGCCTTAAGCACATCCGATCTCACCTGATTTCAGAAGCTAAGCAGGGTCGGCCCTGGCTAGTACTTGGATGGGAGACCACGAGGGAATACCAGGCCTGGAGTAGGAACTGGCAAACCACTTCAGTATTCCTGCCAAGAAAACTCCATGGACATGGAGTCACGAAGAGTCAGTCACGACTGTAACAGCACACCACACACACACACAGGGTAATTATTGCACCTCTTGTCGATCACCATAAATAGATGATGACGTGTAGCTTTGTGGATCACAAGTCAGGTACAGCTGAGATGTGGATGAAATGGATGCCATTTTAGCACCTCCCTCTCAACACGTACAGTGTTATAAGATGGCTATTTTGTTCGTCCTCTACTCTCTCTCTCCCACCCCTAATAGATGGATAGTTCCTTCATTTCCCTTTGTAATTAGAAAAAGCACCCAATGTCTTCATACAGACTGTTTTGCCATAACACCATTTGGCAGCATACTTGATGTTATGAACAAAAGTACCTCATAATAATGTCTCTCCAACCTCCCTTTGTTGGGACTGCTTTCTTTCACGCTGACAAAAGAGTCTTCCTTTCCCTCCAACAGCTCATCTCCAAAGAGGCTAACAGCAGTGGGGCCATTGAAAAGCTTCAGTCAGAGCATGTGAACAGTCAACAGCACATCAAAGATCTGGAGGCAAGGCTAGAGGTCAGTGTGTCTGTCAGTTTGCCGGTAATTACGCTTCTGAGTCACTATAATGTGACATTTGCAGACGCAGATGGACATTTCCATCTAATTTCCCTGAGTGTGTTTTCCCCCCTCCTTGCCTAATGTTAAATTGTCCGTTCCATAAAGATAGTCATGTTTGCCATTAACAATGTCTCAATGCAGGGGCCTTGAACAAATGCTCTCTTTCATTATCTATCTATCTATCTATCTATCTATCTATCTATCTATCTATCTATCTATCTATCTATCTATCTATCTATCTATCTATCTTATTTCTATAAGTGGGAATGGGCTGGTTTTCAGTTGGTATGTTAATAGAGATGGACAGACCCAATTTTGATTGAGAGGACTGAAGCAAATGTGCACATGTGAATGGGGGAAATATGAGATACAACCAGAATAGAAATCAGAAACAGAAAATAATTGGTTCACAATTTATAGCTAGAGTTAGCTGGTGGACTTTTACTCCTGACCTGGAGAGTTGTAGATGATATGACAGAGACTGGCTAAGGTAACTAAATTTGATTATTTGCTTGTAATATTTAAAAAAGTTCTGGATTTGAAAGTGTTATTTCTTTAAAAAAAACTATGGACCTTGAGTGAAATAACCACAAACAAGGTGCTGTTTGTCATCTTAAAAATATGACTGACTAACTCAAAGCTTGATAAAGTTACTTTTTTAGACTGTAGCTTCCAGAATTTCTCAGCTAGCAAGACCACTGGTGATGCTGACTGAAGAATTTTATTAACTCCACTCCAAAAGCAATTTCCCCCAAGCTTTTTGTAAGTCTTAATGCATTCTGTAGCCAGCATGCCATCACTGAAAAGGCCCTGCATCCTGTTGCCACCTCATATAACTCACACTGGAGAAAAGGCACTCACTCAGCATGCCTAGACCCTAACTAGGAAGGTCTTAAAGGCCAAAATAAGTACTGTATTTGAATTGAGTCTGTATTAGAGCGAATGCAGAAACATTGTGATGTGCTTGTATCACTCAGGCCCTCTTGTAGCAACATTCTGAACTAGGTGAGGTTTCAGAATCATATATATTAACCACATCGACTTATTCTGGTTGCTGCAGTTCACTTAAAAAAACACTTCTAAGTGCTTATGTAACATTGTTATAAGCACTTTTTTCTCTGCATGTTATGATACACTTCCTTCTCTGTCTAGCAGGTGCTTGGGGATGGACAAAAATTTGGAATAAAGTCCTAAAACATCTTTGTGTCAAATGACATATTTTCAAAACCACTGATTTTTGGATTTCAGGAAGCAAATTGGCAGCTCTTGCCAGTTCTAATAAATGCATAGACAAATATTGTGGAATAAATCCAGTTCCTGAAATTCATTTATTTTTCACAGTTCTTTCTGCAAGCGGGAATAGGGGAGGTTTACAATGTGTGTGTGTGTGGGGGGGGGACCTGGTCTTACTTTCACATATTCTTTTAATTTCTTCCCCTACCTCTAGATGGGCAAACCTTGGGGCAAGTGAAAGTCACTTTGAGACTGGCTTTTGAGGCATGTCTGGCTTTTGTGTGTGAGAAAGAATGGAGGCAACCACTGCCATTGCTGGGCACATATTGTTGCTTGCCAGGCCACCCTCAAGATATTTTCTCCTCCTGTTGGCTCTGGGGTGCCATATTACCTGACTAGACAGATTCCTCCTCCCCCCTCCATATTTGGAGGCCATTGATGAGGATACCCTTCCCACTATGTTTCATAACCTGGTAGCTGAGAAGCAGTGCCGGTCCTCCTCATCACAAATTGGACCTGCCCTCCATCTATCACATCTCAAGGATTCACCTCTATAATGAGAAAGGGTCCTCCACCCCACTCCCTGTTTTTATGTTCTGACCTGAAATCTCAAGGAATGGGGACTGGCAATCCTAAAGATCCTTCATAAACATTATTTTACTTTTCTATAAATAATTTATGTCATGACACCAGGGCACATCTCATAAAACATATTTCTTTAAATATTCATCTATCTTACACATCTCATATTTCTTAAATATTAATCTAATAATAACCCTTGAAATGCAGACCTGGAACGGACTCTGTGATTCCCTGAGTCCAGCCCTTCTCAACGAGGCAGGGTGGGGAACTGAACTCCCAACTGCTGGCTCCGCAGACAGACACCTAAACCATGGAGCTCTCCAGCAGCTCACTGGTACCATGCATTTTATGTAGCTGAAGCATTCTTCTTCTTCTACAGGTGCCATGTCCTTGTAGAATGTTGGTGACTAGCAGCTCCATCTGTTGATGTTGTTGTTGTTTTTTCATCTAAAGCAGTGGTTCTCAACCTGTGGGTCCCAGATATTTATGGACTGCAACTCCCAGAAATCCTGGCCAGCTCAGCTAGTGATGAAGACTTCTGGGAGTTGCAGTCCAGGAACATCTGGGGACCCACAGGTCAAGAACCACTGATCTAAAGCTATTCTAAATAGAGAAGCTGTACCCACTGCAAAACCATTGGCCAAGTGTATCTGCCGTCTTTAAAATAACAACAACACTTGATTATGAGCCTAGTCCAAAATGGCTGTGCTTCTGTAAAGCTCCACCCGGTGGTTGTTTATGCAGTTCTGTCGTTTTGACAGAACTAGGACTGCTGTGCTCTGCAGTGGCCTTTTGAAACTCTGAGTCATTAAATTCCAAATTCCACATGTTTCAGTGCTAAATTACGCCGGGGCTCAGCAGAGTTTAACAAAATCTGAGTTTCTGACAGGTCAATCAAAACTGCAGAGCTGGCTGGGGTGGGAGGGAGACGCCTTGATGAAAAATTCCTTCAGCACATATAGACATGCAGAGCAAGCATCCGCAGAGCCTGAGGTTCACCACGAACAGCGAGAGTGCTGACGGGTTGTTTCATCAGAATTTTGCCACTATGGGGAAAGTTTGTTGGGATTGCAAATCTTCCTTGAAACACGGTTTGCACCTTCTTCTCCGAAGGGTTTTGGAACCACCAGAATGGGGTTGCTTAACAGAATGTTGCTCTGCATCACACTGAGGAGGTTGGATCCATATGGTTGCAAAAAAGCAGCCATGAAGGTGTAAGGAATTTAAATTTATGAGGGTCCCGTGCCAGCGTGCCTGCGCTTCATGGGCTGCAAAAGACCAGTCTGAGTCTCAGGAGACGAGAAAAGAATTTATTGATTGATCAATCAAGGGACTTCCACACTTCTTGGTGGTGAGAAGTCCACCCAGAAAACGAAAGGAGATATTTTTATAAGGTTTTTCCAGCACTCTATCCCCTCCGCCCATCCGAATTTACGTCATATACATTTGTTACATGCATCAAACACTAATTGACATCTTTGGTCATTTATTTTGTATTCCTGACACTTGCCTAGAAGTTCTAACTGGTACGTTTGATCTCCTCCCCTCACAAGCAGGGAGGGTAGGATCATCCTTATGTCCTTGGACATTTTGACAGTTACGAACACCAGACGCTGAGATAAGGCCTCCTGGTACGCCTTGGACACACGTTAATTGCTAGTGTGTGATCCTCAAAGCTTAGGAACTTAATTGGATCCTTGAATTCATAATTGCCTTAGCTGACTTTGCGGAAGTTCCTTTCTCTATTCTAGCCGGAAAGGCTTGACCAGCGTTTGTAGGAATAAAGAATACATGTGTGAATAATAATATAAATGAAATATATATATATATATATATGTGTGCTTAGTAGCATCATTACCTCTAAATATATAATTTGTGTGGCTTATACTTTGCAAGGCATAGCCTGAAATATAGTACAGGGTATAGCTTGGGATATAGATTGCCATGAGGTTTTTCTCTATAGGCTTTGATCCATACCTGTGGTTAGTAAAGCAGCCATATATATTTATAAATATATAATTAGTCAAATGTCCTCCCTTACACTCGGCCCTGAACGGATTTCTGGAAATTTATGCCAGTAAATTTCCCAGAAAACGTCATGGACTTGTAAGGGACGAACAAAACATATCAAAGGTATATGTACAAAAGTGTGAACATTGCGTGAGCCCCCTATGTCATTCCTGGGGTGAGATGGTCTTCATGGCTCATGGAAGGACTTTCTATTTTCCTGACAAAAATTTAGGCAGGGTCAGTCAAAAACATTCTCAGTCCTTTTTCCCCAAGGGGCTTATAGGCACAGTTCAAGAAAATGAATTATCATAAAATGATTTGTGGCGTCTCAAGTCAGGGGGACGCATCAAATAGGTGAAGGCCAAGGGAATACCCCTTAATTCATTAGGGCACTTTCTAGAGTAAAATGTTAAGTTAACAGATGAAGTGTTGCCATGCTTGGGATGTAAGAAGACTTCCCCCTGGTCGGACCCACAGACTGCACTGGATGGATATGTTCCACGGACCACAGCATTTAAGTTTCCCCTGTTGGAGAAATGCATCGTGGTCACAGCAGTATAAGGTGACCTCCCAGGCCATGTTGTACACTTCTCAAGGATCCCAAATTCTCAACTTTTGAAAGGGGGCTGGCATAAGAATTTTTGCTAATATTGTGATAGACTTGGATATCACGATCCCCGTCCCAAAGCGATAATTAAACATGCTTTAAACAGCAGATTTGTTCATTACCTTATTTTAGGACCATCATGATACCCAAATTAATTTGCCTGCCACAGCAGTGCACATGTGAGATCTTGTGTTTGTGTGTTTGGTAGTCAGGCTGAGAACCCTGAATTCTAACAAAGCACCACACTGTAGGTTCATTTTGCAAACCAAATACTTATAAGGAAAATATGCCCTTCTTAGCCCACCAAGGAAATATGTGGGCCAGGCTACTTTGCTAGGTTTTTTCCAACCTTATTTAGGTGTGTGTGGTGTGCATTCAAACTCAGATAATAGCAGGCTGTGCAGAATCACCCAGTTGTGTGTGCATTCTCAATTGATAGACATTTGCAATGATACTAAATAAAGGTAATATACATATCATGAAGGCTGAAAAAGGCATAAGACACATCTAGATGGTGCTTTAGAAAACCCACCTTGCGCCATACATTCTCATGGTAAAGTCATGAATGAGCCGTTGAAATCCAGTCAGAAATGTCTCTGTGGCTGATAGTTTACACACAAAATTCTGCCTCGTAAACATGGGGCCAAGATTAGTTCATCAGTGTCTTTGGTGAAGAAAATAATGTAGATATAGCTACTTCATAAAGCCACTTTTTTCTTAGGTATAAAGGCTCGTGAACACCCATGGGCACCAAAATGTCTCTCATTCAATACAAATTGCATAGAAAGGCAAGTCATAATCTCTGGCACTCAATGCTTTGTGAGTAAAAAGCATTTTCAGTGGCCAAGCATGATCACTACATAAAAAGGCACATCCAGAGAAGCACTTCAGTAAGAGTTTTCACAGTGACCATCAATAATAGACAATAAACACTATCATAATAGAGCCCAGGGTAATGTAAATATTTAAAGTTGCTCTGGAGCCTACCGTACGCAGGAGAAAAAAAAAATAAGCGCTCACTTGTCGGATGCTGGGAGGCTGGTGTGTGCGTGTGTGGCAACACAAGTTCATGGTGATCCAGGGCACGCGCACAGGCATCAATGAAGGTCTGAAAGCAGTATTTAAACCCCAAGTCTCTGTCCCGGTGAAAAAGGGGTTAAATTGCAGACGTGAAGTCTGTTGGCCGCAATCCAAAACAAGAGTCAGTGGCTGTTTCAGACCCACTCTCTCCCCCCATAAACAAACAGAAAAGAAAAGAAAAGAAGGAAATGAGAGACAGGAAGACAGGATTTTAATCTGTCAACCTGAGTTGAAAGTGAATCCGCAGGCTGCTTTGGGACCCTCCGAGTATCAAACACACGCTGTCATCTGGGGAAGGATGGGCAAGGATGCGGTGACCACAGGTCAGGTTCATGTTGTCGCCCGCCGTTCAGGGTGAAGTCATCTAAGGCATAGGGGCAATCTACAGCAGAGGGCAGAAGGCGTCACCGGTCAGGCCTCACTCCCTCTCGGTCGCGGGTACGGGTCAGGCTGGGTGAAAAGGCTGACATCACTGGATCCTGGAGCCCACATCGATCGAACCCGGGAGCGAAGTCATCACGAAGATGGCATCATCAAAGGCATCAAAGGCGGCGGAGGGAGGTCCAGGAGGGATGGCAGAATGGAGGGCAGGAGGGTCCCCATCTGAGCATCTACGACCGGCGGCGTCAGCTTTCCAAACCCGACCGACTCCGTGATCCAAAAATAAAGAACGGGTGGGCGTTTTTCCCAGAGCAAAAACCCGACCTCCAGGATGTACCTGGGTAAGGGAAGAACAGACGCACGACCACAGACAAACACAGAACACAAACACACACGAAATGCCCCCGCAGCTGTCTTTGTGCTGCAAGGCAGGGTGGCACAGTCTATCTGACAGTCTTAAAAACAGGAAGGAGAGAAAAAAAATGTTGCAACAGGTAGGATAAGGCTTCCGTTTTGTAGAACCAGTCTGTGAATGGGGAAGCCAAAGTTTATGATGAGGACGCATCTGTAGTCGGCAGTGTATGATGAGTGCTTGCAAGATGATCTCGCAGGATCTCACAAGCGAGGGGCTCAGGCGTTCCCAAACAGGCACCTGAGATAGATCTCAGCCCCAAAGTCAAATAGCTCTGCTACATGGGGACAATCAAAAATGGAACAGGCAAAAATGTCCCAGGGTCGCAAAGTGATCTCTGAGCATGAAGCAAAATGCGCCAGGGGGAGATGGGCTTGGAATGTGGCGTGGTATAGTCTCGGAAAAAGTACGGCTGATACAGGATTGGGGAAAAATAGGAGCAGGCACCACATTCATATTACTACCAAGTCCCCAAGGGCACGGCGAGGAAAAAAAAATGGTAAAAGAGAATTAGTGTCTCTCTGCAAGGCTGCAAAGGCGCCAATCAGTCCTAGTGCGTGTCGGGGCTGGTGTGTGTGTGTGTGCGAGGCAAGACGAGCTCTTCTGGTTCACACTCAAGAAAAAAATACATGCAAACACCCACGAGTACACAGCCTCACACATGTTGGCATCTGCCATGGATTTAAAAATAGTGACGATGTCACCAGGTTCAAAAACAGCTAGTTCTCTATGCTGGCGCAAAAGGGTATAAAAAGGGTGAAGTTGCTGGCCTGTCAGCCTCACCTCAAAGTAAAAGTCAGGTGCTTGCAAAAGCCCCCATTCCCCCCCACAAAACAATAGAGAGAAAAAGAGGGGGAAAGGCAGGAAGCCCTCTCCTAGTGTCTCTGCTGGCTGGTTAGGAGTGACACATGCCATGGCACAAACTGCTTGACCACACAGAGATAGAAGGAGAGGAAAAAAGGCTGATAGTAGTTTAATAGCTATCAAGTAACTAAGAGTCTATTTCCAGCAGGTGTTCTACTTGGAAAGGAAAGGGTTAAAAAAAAAACTCAGACGGAAATAAGGCTAGGTGAGCATTATTAAGTCAAAAAGGAGAACGTCTGCTCGAGATTTTTAGGAATATAGGATGTGAAAGAGGTGTAAAAAAATCAGGCTGGTTGCCAGCATGCTTGAAATTCCTGAGGGAAGAGGATGGGGTCAACTTTGTGAAGGGGAAGGAGGGGGTGAAGGCAGAAAAAAAAAAAGGCGGGGCAATGGACTTTTGAATTCTCCCCCGCAGGCTGCTTTACACAGCCTGAGGCAGGAAGGTGAGCCCCTTCAATTACCCTGTAATTAGGTGCAAAAAAAAAAAAAAAGGCACTAAACTAATTAAGGCAACCTATTATCCCTGTGGTTTGTGAAGTTATCTACTTAAGCCTAATTTGGGATGCATGGCTCTCGTACAAAGAAACAAGAGCCAGAGTGTGAGACCCCGCGTTATTGATACGCCTTAAAAAAAATGTCACAGGCGTTTCCAGCCAGAATGTGAGAACAAGAAAAATGATTTTATTTTATGTTATTTTTACCTTTTGGCGGCTTTTAAGAACCCCTTCGTATTCTAAAAAAAAAAACCTTGTCCTGCTCTCAAAACCTGTTAGCAGCTGCTTTAAAAAGAGGAAGGGGAGTCCCTGCTTTGGACCACTTCCAGCACAGAAGTCTCAGGCCCTTCGTTTTCCTCATGGAGCTGACGTACTACAAGGGATTTGGATAAAGATTCCATATTCAGAGATTTAGACAAATTTTGTTGGGGAAATAGGGACTGTCTAAAAGCTTGGATTAAATAATGTAATGGGATACAAATAGAGCCTCTGCTTCTCAATTGCTGGAGCGTTCTGTGGGTTGCTGCCTCAGTCTGCCCATCATGAACCCTGCCCATTCTCGTCCCTGACTCACACTTTCCTTCTACCTCGTTTCCTTTAACTATTTCTTTTCTCTCTCTCTCTCTCTCTCTCTCTCTCTCTCTCTCTCTCTCTCTCTCTCTCTCTCTCTCTCTCTCTCTCTTCTCTCTTCGTCTCTTTCTCTCCTTTCCTCTCCCGTTCTAATGGCATCTCCAAGGTCCTGATCTAGGTAGGAGATGGGAGGGAATTCTATTTTCAGTTGCTCCTAAGAATCTCCTTGTTCCAAATTAAATTGTCTTATGGTTCCAGCCAGGGCTTACTTGCAAGGGGAGGGAGGGAAAGGCTGCCCTAAGCCTTTTAGGTGCAAAATCTTAAGGAATGATGTTATCACTTGGTTTTTTAATTGCTAGCTTGCTGGGCTATGAGTACAAAAATGCTAGCTGTCTTTTCAGAGCACATAGTCGGTCTGAAAAGGGGTGGATGTTCATTTCACCCATGGGACCGGCCGCAAAAAAAAAAAAAAAAAAAAACGTATTTCTCAAACGCCCTGTGATGATTTCTTCTTAAAATGTCCCTATAGGTGGTGAATTATATTGTGTAACAAGCCAGGCTAAGTTATACAAAACATGCGGCTTGAGTATTCAAAATATCTTCTTGCAGTGTCTATACTTCCCCTGGTTTATAAAATTAGGGTCTTCTCATTTTGGGTGATTTTTACTGCCTCTGGACATATTAACAGGCAATACATGGCTTGCCACCCTCCCCTTTTTGAGGGCTAGAAACTTAATCTTTGGGATGTTAAAGTCCTGCCTTTGTCAGAGGGGACTTTCTTGAAATTTACATTTGTTGCATTCAATATCAAAATCAGGTCTCCTTATGGCAATGTGCCAATCTTGCCAAAGGGTTCCTTAACAAAGGGCACAGAAGCTGAATTAAGTTATGCCCATCTACCTTTTTGTTAAAGGTTTAGTAGTATGCTCATAAATTCTCCCGCATACCAAACGGACTCACACTCAATTAATTACACATCAAGCACATACAACAGTTGATACTAAGATTTGATTTCCCTGCTTTTGACTATTAATAGTTCAGAAATAACGTCCCTACCTGTCTCCTCATGTGGTGCATAGCAACCCTTAGTTCTGTTTAAAGCTTCCATATCCAAGGAGTTGGGCATTGGCGTAGCGGGATGGAAGTACCTCCTGAATGCTTGAATAAGGCAATTCAGGGGTTGCATCCCCCATCTAGCACTTCCTGTCCCCTCAATGCTCCGTGCTCTCCTCCTGTTCCCTCAACATCATACCTATCCATTCCACTTCTGTCTTGCTGCCTTCCTTCTACTCCACTTCCTCTATTCATCTGTCTTTCTCTATACCTTTTCAGTTCATCATCCTGCCTTTCCTTCCATCATCTTTTCAGGTTTCCTACCCAGTTTTACTAAAAATGCATTACTCAGATACCCTATGATTTTTTCCTTGTAAAATATCCCTTCAGCTGGTAAATTTTGTTGCGTGACCAGCCAGTCACAAAATATGCGGGATGTTGTTTATCCCTGAGTATTCAAAAGTATTTTTCTCACTGCCCATATTCCCCCTGGTATTATCAAAATTGCTAGAGGGGTCTCCTAGTTGGCAGAGTTTTTAGTCTCTTATATTAATTAACTAAGCACGTCCTTGTACATTCACACACCTCTTGCTAGCAGGTCATAATTGGTCTGTCCTCCCTGAGGGCTAGAATCTTAATTTGAGATGGTAAAGTCCTGCCTCATCCTAGTTAGAGGGGTTCTTCTTAAAGCTTACTCATGTTCCATTTAATACTAAAATCATTACTTCTGGTGGCAGAATTCCAATGTTACCACATCGCACATCAAAAAGGGGGTGCATAAACTGCACTAATTTATCCCCATAGGCTTACTTTAAAGGTCTAACTGTGTTCCTATGATTTCTCCCACACAAGCATCAAACGGACTCACACCTCAACAATCAAATGCCCATCATACACGCCAACATGTGATTCAGCAACCATACACCACTCTCCCACATTTCTGTTTCCCCAGTTAACTGCGATCCCTTGCCTAAGAATAGATCTTTCTAACTTCTCTAAAATCAAACGAAGATGGTGGAACTCCGTTGGTATTGTGGGGCAAAGATTGCCAGTCTTTGCCCCTGCTTAAGACACAGGGAATGGCCACTTCCCTATGGTTACCAAAAAGAATTCAACTTAACACCCACATATATATTTAAACATCAGTAAATCCTCTGAGGAAGCCAGAGCAGTGCTCTGCTTCTAATTCTTCAAACACTTGGGGAGGGGGACACTAGGGTTATTCGAGAGGAGCTCTCCTCCACCCTCGGGGCCCCTCAGAGTCTCTCAACTCTGAGTCCACCCTGGTCCGCGGGATGCTAGAGACACACACAGTGTCTCTTCTCGTCTTCCTCCCTCCCGGGGCCGACTCATAAGAATCCGCAATCTTCTCCACTCCACAGAGCTGTTAGATTCGAACTCACGCCACCCCACAACTAGTTTTCTCTTCTTACCAGATTTCTTTTGCGCAGTCCTCTTACAGTTCCTCCGTTGTTCTGCCGGCTTTGTTTTCTCCTTAAATAACAGTATTGTGTCCAATGCTGATAGAACAAGTCTCCTCTCAAAATCAGAGGGTCCGGACTAGATTTGTTCTAGGGTCAGCATGAATCCTCACTGTGATTTAAGTCAGACTCCCAAGAGCGCTGGGGCAGTGGCACTTTTCCCGGCATCTCCACCAGAAATGTAAGGAATTTAAATTTATGAGGGTCCGTGCCAGCGTGCCTGCGCTTCATGGGCTGCAAAAGACCAGTCTGAGTCTCAGGAGACGAAAAGAATTTATTGATTGATCAATCAAGGGACTTCCACACTTCTTGGTGGTGAGAAGTCCACCCAGAAAACGAAAGGAGATATTTTTATAAGGTTTTTCCAGCACTCTATCCCCTCCGCCCATCCGAATTTACGTCATATACATTTGTTACATGCATCAAACACTAATTGACATCTTTGGTCATTTATTTTGTATTCCTGACACTTGCCTAGAAGTTCTAACTGGTACGTTTGATCTCCTCCCCACAAGCAGGGAGGGTAGGATCATCCTTATGTCCTTGGACATTTTGACAGTTACGAACACCAGACGCTGAGATAAGGCCTCCCTGGTACGCCTTGGACACACGTTAATTGCTAGTGTGTGATCCTCAAAGCTTAGGAACTTAATTGGATCCTTGAATTCATAATTGCCTTAGCTGACTTTGCGGAAGTTCCTTTCTCTATTCTAGCCGGAAAGGCTTGACCAGCGTTTGTAGGAATAAAGAATACATGTGTGAATAATAATATAAATGAAATATATATATATATATATATGTATGCTTAGTAGCATCATTACCTCTAAATATATAATTTGTGTGGCTTATACTTTGCAAGGCATAGCCTGAAATATAGTACAGGGTATAGCTTGGGATATAGATTGCCATGAGGTTTTTCTCTATAGGCTTTGATCCATACCTGTGGTTAGTAAAGCAGCCATATATATTTATAAATATATAATTAGTCAAATGTCCTCCCTTACAAAGGGACATGGGGTTACTTGTGAAGATGGTGCTTCATGTGATCACCCAGGACAAGACAGAGGGGCGAAGGGCTGTGTGGAACAGCCTTTCTTCGGTCTTTTAATTTGTTTCTTGGTGGAGGTTATGTTGGTGGATTGGCATATTGGCCATTGTTAGTAGTTTTGAATCTGGTTTTTTTAATGCAATGGTCAATTGTTTTTATCAGTGATTAAGGAAATTAACTTTTTAAATTGTTCTAAATGCTAACATGTCAGTTCACTTTACCACTTGAACATCAACATGCCAGTGCCAAGCTAACTTTCTTCATCTCCCTCCTTCTGTCTCATACACAGCTTCCTTCCATACTGTCCCTTGTCTATCACTAGCCACTGTTTGATATTATGTACAGATTTTGGGAACTACAAGCATGGCCACTTCCCCTCCAAACTAGAATCAGAAATCTCAAACCATAGATTTGCAGAGCAGAAGAGCAATCACTGAGGGGTTCTCCCCACATTCTGGTGGATTGTGTTATGCAATTAGTATTTTGCAATGAGCATGAGAACAGCCAAGGGACGAGGATTCCACCGCAGTCTGGAGGCAGAGGAACTGGTTATGCAATTGCTCTTCTACTCTGCATTTAGACAACATGGTCGTGCCAAAGAGTTTCTTGCTCTTTTACAGAGCTTGGAGAACAACATGAACTGATTTTTGTTGTCATTATATGTTCTGTAGCACACAACAGTTACTGCCAAACAGAAATCAGAGAAAGATTCTGCTGAGAGACAAAAGGGAGGAGAGAAAGCACGAGCCAGCAGCTAATTACATGCAATGGGCAAGGCTGCAAGCCAACGACGTAAAATTATTGATTTTTAAAAAGTTGACTGTAAATGTGTGAAAAAGAAATTCCACTTGCAATAGACGCATAGCAAGTAAGAATCGAGAGGTTGCATGCCTCGTTGGGGTGGTCAGCCCATTGGGATTTTTGACAGAGTAGAGTGGATACTGGGCACAAAATGGCTAGTCGAACATTTGACATGTCCACCATGAGCCATTTTGTGGATAAGGAAACTAATGAGTCTTGAAAACATGAAGCTACAGTACTGAGAAGGTGCCTATGGTGAGGGGTCATGAGGTAGCCATTTCATGGAAAGAAAAGCCCAATCCCTCTGGTCAGTCCAAAATGAAGCATTTTGATGTGGCTATGATGTACACATGGATTGCCTATGTCCATTTCAATCATTCAAACAGGGTTTTCCCAGGAACTGATAGAAGAGGCTTTTTTATGTTTTATTTTTGGCATTCTTGCCACCACCGCCACCCCTATCTCCTTAGGAATGCCTATCCTGCTGCTTCATTACTCACCTTTCATTAATTACTTAAACTGAGTATTTGCTAAAACTTCCAAAATATTGTGCTTCATTTTTCAGGCATTTTCTTTGTGTTGTTTTTGCAGTTCAGCCTTGTATATTTGTAGATGTTTGTTTCCATATTTACTACATTGGAATTTTTTTAACATTGTAAATGTGCCTGAGAAGGCATGTAAAGAGATTTTAAAATTAATATCCTCTCCTCTCATAGGGTTTCTACCAACACTGTTACTAACCTTGGTTATGAGTGAAGCTGATTTTATAACACTTGTGCAAAGAGAGTGTTGTTTTGTTTTCCACACAAAAATTCTCTTTTTGATCCCCCGGGAAAACAATTCCTGCCTATATTTCATTCGACTGTGTTTTAGTCAATTGCAAAAAATAACATTTGAAAGCAAGTTGCTGGCCAGTGTTGGCCCTGCCACTTCTTGGGCTGACTTTGGATCATTGCTTGAGAATGAAACCAAAGTCCTGTCGAATGTGTATTACTTCTCCTCCTCCCCATCCCCCCCAAAAGCAAAATAATACCAGAGGAGAAAACAGTACCTTGCTAAATGTGATTGCATTCCAGTTCACAGTCACGCAAATGAACTACAATTTATTTCAACAGGAATTGGACTGCTGACTGTGGTCAGGATTGCAGCCTTTATCCACATGCATGCATAAATAGCAAGAACATTTGTATGGAAAATATACGGTAAATACTTCAAAAGTTTGGAGAAACAAAGCTTGCAATCCACTCAGGTCTTACTAGAGGTGGATAAATTCCATCTGTTCCAGTTCAGTACTATAGAGGCCAAATCAGTGTTTTGAGCCACTGAAGGCTTTGTTCATGGGATGAGCAGAATGCTATTGTTCTTTAAAGGACGCATCACCAGAAACAGGGGGCGAGATGAGGAAGGCTATTTTGTTGGATTGTAGCTTTCCAAGTACCACAGCCATCATAGAGTGGTGGTCAGATTCTGGAAATGTTAAAATGGGGGACACCCCCCCCCGAGAAAAACGCAATTACTGTCTCTGGAAGTAATTAGATGTTTCATCTTCTAACTCTGCTTGGCTTTGGCATATCTGACATTCAGTTGACTGTTAAGGAAGCAGATTGGAAAAGCCTCCTGATGTGTTATTGTTTCTACTAATTAATTAAAACCAAGAATAAAGCAGGAAGGCATCCAAGAACAAAAAGGACTTTAAAAATCTCCACAGCTGGTGGTGACAGTAGCCTATTTATATTCACAAAAGGAAAAAGTGAGAACAATATCCTGTCTCCTCGCCCCCCCATTAAACACACACACACATACTTCCCATGGAACGTAAACCTAATATTACGGCTTAAGGGGCAGATGGATCTGTGGTGGGCAAATCACCTGAAGCTAAGCATGGCAAGTGGAGGTGGGAATTGTAAGTCAACATGGCCATACAAAAGACCTAAATACAGGGAATCTAGTATATTTAAAATAAGGTTAGCTAGAGAATAGTCCTGTGCTTGCCAACACAGAAGTGCCATTGCATTTAAGGTTTAAGGATTATAGTATTACTTTGATGCTGCCTAAATGCCCTAAGCACATCCGATCTCGCCTGATCTCAGAAGCTAAGCAGGGTCAGCCCTGGTTAGTAGTAGGATGGGAGACCACCAGGGAATACCAGGTGTTGTAGGCGCCTGGAGTAGGAACTGGCAAACCACTCCAGTATTCTTGTCAAGAAAACTCCATGGGCATGGAGTCACGAAGAGTCGGTCATGACTGTAACGATACAACACATTACTTTGATATATTACTTGTCATAAGATATGATATGTGTATTAGAGATGGGCACGAAACGAACAATTTTTTGTTTCCGTTTTTGTTTTTTCATTTCTTTACGTAATGAAACGACAAATGAATTTTGTCTCTAAAATGAAACGAAACGAACAGAAACACCAGAAATTTTGTCGTCCGTTTCATTTTTGTTATGGCGATACATTGAACTGCTTTAAATGCTTTTAAAAAATCACAAAAATTGAAATAAATGGGAACGAAACAGTAACAAAACGAATGAAATCGAAAATGAATTTTTGCAAAAATTCACGAAAAACAGAAACGAACCAAAAGGGACCCCCTAAACGACAAACGACAAACGAAACACCATTTTTTTGATTCGTGCCCATCTCTAATGTGTATGTTTTAATGGCAAGTGCTTGTTGTCAATGGCTGCATTGACCAGACTGACAACCAGAGCAACCCAACAAGTGGGTGGTATGGAAGATCGAAAGGCGAAGGAACCATTTTAGCCAAATTCTGGTATGGGAATGTAGATTTTATTTTATTTTTTCATTGTTGTCGTTGACTTCCACAAGGATGATAATTTCCCTCTGGTTGGTTGTGGAGGAAGAGACTGCATGTGCTGGCAATAAGGGTGCTTATATTTTCTCGTGAGCATGCTTCATGGACATGTGTCCAATTGCACCAATCAAAATGCAACAACTCAGTGGAATGCCCTGTTTTTACTTCTACCGACATAGGGGAGGTGAACAGTATGGAGGTTTTCATAGCAACTGGAAGGGGCTTCACAAGACCAGATCTCCCTCTCCAAGATAAATATTTGACATTCACTTTCAAAAGAAGAAATCCCAAAACATCCTATGTTCTCCCAAAGACCAGTAGCTAGATGGGCAATATATAAATCCAATAAATAAATAAATAAATATTATCTACATTTTTTTCTTATTTCAGCTTAGAACTGCATATTGAGATCATTATCTGCCCAGAAGTTAAGTACTGTTTTAATCCCATGGATATTAACAGTAAAATTAAAAATGTAATTAAACCTTTCCCAACATATTCAGTGGGACTTAGAAGCCATTAGCATGTATTATTACATTTATTTAAAGTAACTGAAGTTGACAGATAAGCAAAAAGGCTTGGGATATCTCTTGGCATGCCCATTCTCTGCCAACCTTTTCTGCTCGTAGCTGTGGACCTCTTAGGCTGATACTTCACATCTCTCTCGCTGCTCTTCGCTGCCCCCTGAATCTCACTTGTGCTTCTTTTGGCGGTGCTAGGTGCAGAAAACAGATTTCCAATAATCCAATTATAGCTTGTATTTTAAAAATGAGTGGTGTCTTTTACAGACCAGTGCATGCTAAAACACCAGGGCCAGAAGAACCACATGTTCATTCATGTGAAAGCAAGCATATGGAGCAGAAGTGGCAAGAATGGATTCAAACCACTATCCCAAGTTCCGTGGTCTTCACATTCAAGGCTCCCTTTCACGCCAAGCCTCCATATGTGGACCTGGATGTGTGCCACTTTCATATGCATAAAATGTACCCTTGATTAGTCTTCTTTTTGTTATCCTCCTTCCAGAGGTTAGACATCATGAACAGAAACTATTATTCAGATCTGTGAAAGTTCACTTGCATTGGTTTCTACATAAATTGGTTTGGTTCAAAAGAGATCTTAGAATGTATAGAGGTTGGAGGCAAAGACAATGGGATCCCCCATGAGTGGGGTGTGAGTTGGTTAATTAGGCAGGGCTTAATGCTCAGCAGTTCTTCTGGGAGAATACTGGCATCCAATGGAAGCAGGGGGAAGCAATCTCTGTTTTTCCACTGTACCCTGAAAAGATGCTTGGGGAGGCTGGGAAACCTTCCAGAGACAGGTTCTGGGAAATTCTACTGGAAGGTGAATTAAAAGTTCTATCAGGGTGGTGCCCTGTGCCCTTGCCTCTCCGCGTGGATAGCAAAATCAGAGTTAAATGAGGTCGTATAAATTATGTAAAGTAAGGGAAATCTGCAACCTCCCTCCAATTTGCATAATTTAAGCACAACGAATACAGATGGTGCCATGCAGAATTCGGATTGCCTGAGCACAGAATTGCTTTATGTCATTGTAACTTGTGCATATTACCCTTGTAAAAGAGTGAATGAATCTTTGGCCTTTGGTAAGACCATAGCCACAGAACTACAGCACTGACGGTGTGCCCATGATGAGATTTCTGGACAGAGGCCCGTGCAAAAGCCACACCCCTGGCTCTTGACTGTACTCAGAAGAACCTTGATAAGGGTCAGTATAATGGAAAGAAACAGGGGAGGATATGGAAAGTACTGTAATCATGCAAACTTTTCAGTATGCAGAATAGCAGTTCAGCTAAGCAGCTCAGTGTTAGATGTAATGGAAGCAAAACAATTGGCAATCAGGGCTAAAGAGAGATTTTAACAAGGCAAGGTTAATTTAAATGGATCAGCCTACTCTCTGAAAGTCTGGGAAATGGGACTCGTTTGTCTCATAAAGTAGAAAACCACCTCATGGTTGTGACAAAGAAGGTCCTAATTGAAATTAATAAGCAGCATGCAATGCGAATTAAGATGGGAACATTCCTTCCTTCCTTCCTTCCTTCCTTCCTTCCTTCATTCTATGCTGGGAATTCTTCCCTTTCCCCCCAGTTAAATAAACCAAACCAAAAATAAACTTATGGCATAGTTCAGTGATGGCGAACCTTTTAGAGACCGAGTGCCCAAACTGCTATTCAAAACCCACTACTTTTTTTGAAAAGTGCCAATACAGCAATTGAACCTGTATACTGGTGGCTGTGAAGGGGCGATGTTGAGTGCCCACAGAAAGGGCTCCGAGTGCTACCTTTGGCATCCGTGCCATAGGTTCGCCATCACTGGCATAGTTCCTCAATTTGGGGTGCAGCATGAGAGATCCCCTCAGAGCATCGTCAAGAAGAACGTCTGCCCTAAGGGGCCCAGCAAGGACTATCAGGTCAGGCAGCGCCACCATCTCACTGAGGCATTTGGCGATCTGGGTTGGCATTGGCAGCTTCCATTTCATGGCCATCTACTCCCCCCCATCCTGTTTGGCCAGTTGACTGGCTCCTGGGACTTATCTGTCTCACCCTGTGCTGCCTCCTCAGGTGCTTGAGCAGACAGCTAGTACTGCAATGCCCTGACTACTTGCCCTCTTCCATTTGCTGCCTATGGTAAATCTGACCCAGGGATCTTCTCCCACTTCAGAGTAGCTCCAGGTAATGCTGCACCTTGGCTTTACCAGTGCTGACCCAGATTGTCTACCCTTGTCCTTACAGGCTGCACCTGTCAGGAGTTGCTCCCTCCTGCCTCCCTCTAATTTTCAGGGTCAAACAAAGCCCTCCTGAATTGGCTTACACCTACTACCACCTAAGAGTGAAGACATGTCAGTAAGCTTTCTTATGGCCTTAGGGGTGCCATGTGTATTACCATTGTTTCTGTAGGGATGAATGATTAAGTTAAACTAATAATCAAATGCAATGTTGTTGTTGCTGCTGCTGTTAATCATCATCATCATCATCATCATCATCATCATCATCATCATCATCATCATCATGTTGACTACTGCACCATTTCAGAAGACCAGCCTATGCTTTACAGATCCTTCGGTACTCCAGATATTTTGGACCACAACACCCAGAATTCCGAGCCTAGATTGCCAATGACAAAGGATTGTGGGAGTTGTGGTCCAAACCATCTGGAGTGCCAAAGGTTCACCGCCACTGGACTACAGCAAAACCAATTATGAAAAGCTGGGATTGTACTAAAACAAATGGGTGTGCCTCAAAATTTGATTGTCCTCTTGTGTAAGCTACATTGTGGCCAAGAATGTACTGCTGGAACAAAACATGGAGAGTCAGCATGGTTTCCTCTAGGCATAGGGGGCAGGTAACTATGTAGAAAATAGCAGAGATGATGAAGTTGTAACTACATGGCACTGGAGGCTTTGGCCAAGATCATGAACACAATGGTCTTCCTAACTGCTATGTATGGATTTGGAAGCTGGACGGTGAAGAAAGCAGACAGGAAGAAGACTGTTTTTTTTTTTGTCCAAAATAAGGCGCTATAGGAGAACCTTATGGATATCATGACCCATTAAAAAGACGAAGTGGGTCCCAGATCAAATAATGCCTGAAATATCTCTCTAGAAGAAAAAGGACAACAGTGAGGCAGTTATATTCCAGGAACATCCTGAGAAGACAAAAGTTGTGGGGAAAGCAATAATACTGGGGAAAGTGGACGACAACAAGAAAAGTGGAAGACAAAGTACAAGGTGGATTATCTCCATAAAGGAAGCAAAGGCCTTTAGTTTGCAAGCACTGAACAACATTGTTAATGATAGGACATTCGGAGGCCACTTGTTCATGGTGGGGTGATCTGAAAGTTAAGTTTAACTAAAAGTTTGACTAAAAGTATTCTTTTTAAAAATAGTTTTTTATTGGGATTCACAGTGTGAGGGCCCCCATTGTGCCTGGCAGCCAATGGCATTCCTGTCAGTAATTTCATGGGTTCTAGGCTGAGTGGGTGAACAGAAATAGCTTTTATTTGTCAGCAGTAGGGATGGGTACCTTACCAAAAAATGACACTCTGTTTTGTCATTTTGTAATCTTATGAAACTTTACGAAACAAAATGAAATGAAACAGCAAACAGTGTGTCATCAAGAAATGAAACAAATACAATTTTTTTGTTTCGGAAATGAAACCATTTGTCCTAGTCTCTTGATCCAGCCATCTTGATAACAGGAGGTTTATTTATAAATTGACTGATTTGTTTTCCTACCTTCCTGTACCTCAGCTGTTGAGATAGCTTATCTCCAATCTTGATCTGCCTGAATCTAGTCAGGAGCTAGCTGTGTCTGCAAGTTGATTTAAACTGATTGTTTTCCTTTCCTGATTAATGCAAAAAACATATTTTGCTTTTCTGATTAAGTAGGGCTGTTGAGGTTATTTTTAATATGCATTTTCCTTCCTTCTCTCACTGCGCTGCCAATCAGATGTTGAGATTATCTCTCCGATCCCGCCGTGCAGCAGCTAGCCCTTAGGTTTCTAGCTTGTTTACAGAGGGTTCTTTGCTTGAAAGCAAATTGCTTGGAAGGGATTGAGGTTCTTAGATTTAGGGCAGTGGGCTCCCTGTTAAATAAAAAAAGGAAATCTCTCCATTATTTATAGCCTTACGAAGCATTTCATTTCATTTTGTTTCATGATGAAAATTCTTTTTTAATATGTTATTAATGAAACGAAACGGGATGAAGACTGAAATCAAAACAAAACAAAATGCTATATTTCCATTTCATGCCTGTCTCTTCTCAACAGTCTGTGCAAGCAGTGCTTCCCCCCTCCATGAGTTTCCCAGTGGGCTGAGTTCCTGGCAAGAGTGCCCCTCTTCCACAGGTATTGTCCTTCCAGCAGGGGCCACAGCTAACTTCACTGTGAGCTCCTGAGAGGACTGTGGTGGCTGTGGCTCCATGGATCTTCCTCTCTGCCCTCTATGGAGGCACAAAATATGTTTTCCCAGACACCAACTCCCCAAGTTACTTCTTCCTCCTCTGAAGTTCCTGCACCCTTCATCCTTCTGCCAAAGACCTTGAGTCCCCCTGCTCCTGCTCCTTTATCCCAGCCATTGCCTCCTCTTCCTCCCTCTGCAGGTTCCTCCTTGGGGTGTCCTGCAAGGGCCGATGGCCCACCCAGGGCATGGGTGGCAACCCCACCACCCCAGTCACAATATGAATTAAAGATGCAGTGCAATCATTTGTGAATAATATCAACATGCTTCCAACAAGAATTCAAATGAATACAAAGTTGCACACATATACACATAAGCAGCTGATTCTAATGCAGGCACCTAACAGGCCAATGGAGCAGAGTAGGTACATTATTTAAAATGCCAGCAGGCTCAGAGGAAAATAAACAGATTTTTTTCCAAGTCAAATAAACCACTTGCAAAGGCCAAGGAGAGTTAGGCAAAAGGCTACTGTAGTCTCATTAACCAGATAAAAGACAGGGAGATTCAAATGAGGCTCAGGCTGCAATCAACTCAAGTCAAGAGCATTCACAGAGGATTTTGACTGCTAGGAACACTGCTAAATTCCAGGAGAAGATGAGCAGATAGAAAACTATAGGTAACAGTAGCAATTTGACACAATTACTGGGGAGTGAGGCCATGTGATTTTTGCTTTATAAGGCACTGGAACAATTGGTGAGAAAAGCCAGCTCACCTTCCAATCACACCACCTTGTTGGAGACACATTGTCTGGCTTCTTCCTGCTCAGTTTAGTCCTTTGAATCATCAGATTAGTCTGAAACCTTCTGGAACCTTTTGCTTTGTCCCAGAATAGAATCTTGGCATTCAGTTTCTACCTAGACATGATCCTAATAGATCCTGATCAGGCCAATCCATACTATGCCCGTGACTGTAACTATGACAAATGTTTTGGACCTCAACTCCCACAGTCCCTGTGACATTGGCAATACAGGCTTGGAATTCTGGGAGTTGTTGTCCAAAACATCTGGAGTGCCGAAGGTTCACCACCACTGGAATAGGGCTTCACCCACAGCCCTTACTGATAGCTCTTTGATAGTGTTACTATCAGGGACAGGGAGGGATGCTTTGGGGATGAGGGTCCAGTGAATGCACAACATGTATAATTAATGCATTGAGTTCTTGGGATTAAAAGTCCTTGCCATTCATACATAATATGAAAAAATTGTTTGCTTATAAGCCTTTTGATTGAAACTTGTTTTCCAGTTGTGAGTATCCCAGGAATCACCAAGCCCTGTTGATGTACAATATGAATGCTCTTCAAACAAACAAACAAACAAACAAACAAACAAACCACCATACTATCTTATCATGGCCAATATTGAGAGGTTAATAGAGATTCTCATCTAGCATTCGAGTCTGTGGCTAAAAAAGTCTAGTATATAAAATAGACTTCTTTTATTATGTTTTATTCAATATTTCTAGCAGTAAAGTCACAGCATCCCCCATGGGATTCACTGGCAATTTTCCTCTGATATATCAACCAGACTGAACCCTTCTTATTTATAAAAACCAGGTTTTTTAAATGTAGTGAGAGCTATTGTGTTTCATTTATCAATAAACCACAGTGAACCTGGGCTTCATAGGCTCCTCTTTTTTTGCTCCCACAAAGAAAGCAAGCAAGCAAAAGAAAAGAAAAGAAAAGAATTTTTTAAAATTATTATTTTTAAAAAGTCTGCTCTTCTAAAAGCTACCCCTAGGCCTTAATAACAAATGGGAGGGAGCTGTGATTGGTTAAAACAATGATTACTGAGGGCAAGCCAAGATTAAACTATGCTTTCACTTCCTAGCTTGTATTAAGCCTGCTTCTCTAGAAAGAGAAAAAAGAAAAGAAGGAGAACATGTTAGACAAATAGTTCACTTTGGCTTATTTGCATTACAGAAAAATGTAGCTTTCTAGTTTGATTGACTCCAGCAGAGAATCACAAGCCATCTTTTACCTCCTGGCTTGATTTAACACATAACTGTGCAATTTTAGCAGTACATTTAGCTCCCAAAGACCAAGCTCCACAGTCAGTATACATAGAATACACTGTATATCTATTCTCTGTTTAGCATCTTGGCAAGTATTCAAGTGGTTGCTTTTAGTATGTCAGCTAAAATATAAATCTGAGTACCATAGCCAGTAGGGCATGTAAGTAGGTTATATTGTAGAATAGTTGAAAGCAAGGGTAACGTCTAGTTCACAGTTGCCAAACAGTGTTGAGATCCACTTAACTAACATGTCTAGTAGTCAGGGGAAATGCATGGATTGAAATAGGGGGAAATTACACCAACATTTTGGGGTGCCCCCAACCCAATAACAAACTGTTTATACTACAGTAACCCCCCCCCCATCTATCGCAGGGGTTAGGGACCTGACCCAACCCATGATAATTGAAAATCCATGATATGTGGATGCAGGTCAAGTCGGGCCGGGGAGGGGTAATGTTTAAAATGAATTTAAGCAATGAAGCCAAGTGCTTGGCTCCATTGCTTAAAGTCATTTTAAACATTGCTCACAGCTTCTCCTGACCTCCCCCACCGGGTGCGGGGCAGCGGCGCGTGGTGTTTAAAATGTTTTTCAGCAACGGAGCCAAGCGCTTGGCTCTGTTGCTTAAAGTCACTTTAAACATTGCACGCTGCTTCTCCCCACCCCACCCCCTGGGATGCAGGGGAGCAGCACACAATGCCTCCATGGAGGCAAGCCCCGGGCTCCAGCTGATTGGCGCTGGGGTGGGGGAGAAAAACCTTTTGTTTCCCCACCCCAGCCCCAAGCAGCTGGAGCCCGGGGCTTGGGAAGGGGAGAGAAGGTTTAAAAAGCCCTGGCTTTTAAAACATTACCCCCCCAAGCTCTTTCGGCATATCACTGTACTGTGGTCCCGTGATATAGCAGGACTGGAGTATATGAACCGCGAAAGGGTGGGGGACCAATGTACAGATATAACAATATAGACACTAGAACATTTACATATCTAACAGCCTAGCTTTCTTATAGTACAGAACTGAAGATGGGTTGCAACATGAATTCAAAACAGCTCCTAACTGGGAGAGAATCAAAGTCCAGTTTGACATTCAACAAGTCGGCATTCTTGAGATTTGCTGGTACAGTACCCTGCAACATCCTTTCTGCAATGTAGAAATTGATATTGGGTTTTTAGTGGACACATTATCTCTCACTGTTGTAATACAGTGTTAGTCTTTTGGCACAGAAGTAAGGGGTTCTTTACAATTAGCTTACCAAGTACTGGTTTGAACAGGTCAAATGAAATATAAACTGGCCTAACTGGTCCTTAGAGAAAATAGAATTGCATTACCAATAACGCCTCACATTAGCTTCTAAATAGTTCCCAAAGGGCAGCTCCTCAGCTGAAATGAGGTTAACTCTTGGTCAGCAGTACATTAAACTGATACTGTGGATCATGTTTCCAGCAGTTCATAAACAAATCCACCTAAACTGCAAGTACACGGTGTGAGGTGGTAAGAAATCACCATATATGAAGGATTGTTTTTGCTGCCTGGTCTACTTGTGAGAGTAAAACAGGATATCGAGTCAGAGCGTGCTCCTGTGTTAATTAGTGCTATGCCAAAAATTCTCCCAGGAGAATTCCAATCATGTTTCTTCAATTTGTTAGAAAAGAAACTCTTTTCAAAAATAAATTTCAGAAGGGGATGCCTTTTTTCAGGTTTGGCAGGATTCTCTCATTTATGAAGTCACTGGGGTCGATGTAGGTATGCATTTTCTTTCAGTGTATAATCATTTCTGTCACAACCACCTCGTCCCACCTCCCGTTTCCCACACATTAATTAAAGTCCAGATGAAGTGGTCATATGATATATCCTTACTCAGGGCATTGTGGATCAGGAAGTGTGGTCAGCCATGGAAACAGCAGTGTGTGTGTGTGGGGGGAGAAACAGGCAAAAAGCAAATGTAGCACCCTTAGTCACATTGCAATGTTGTGGAAAGCTTAGAGATTTAGAAATTTTGAAGCTTGGGGGTGGGGGAATCATTTTTTCTGGGGGGGGTGATTTCCAGGAAAAAATGGATTTTTTTGGAAAAATTGAAAAAAAATCATACAAGATTAATCTTATCTAGGGAGGGACCCAAAATGAAAAAATTGAGATTCATTTCATTTCATTTTGTTCCCCATGAATTATGTAGCTTCCTTAGAAATTGTTTTTTTAAAAATTGTGTGCAACAAACCAGCAACAAACAGATTAGTTACTCTATAAAACAGGTCCCCTGGGCCCTAGAGGCACCAAATTTGGTGGGTACTTTCCTTGGACTCTCCCCTTTAAGCCCTCCAAATTTGGAGAGATTTGGCAGATTTCTCTTCCCCAAGCAATTTTAGGGAAGCCTTGAAATTTGGAAAACTTAGGGTTTCTGGGGGCAGATATATTAAGCTCCAAAGGAGGTGGGGGATGCTTAATGGAAGGAGTGTGTCCGGTGCATATTACCAATTTAAGGGTTAATCATCATCTTCCCCTCAGCGTGCCCGTCCACACCTTCAGTTAAGTCCCCCTCCACAGTCCCTTTGGAACTCAATAACTCCGTTCCCTGCACCCCAAACCTATCCAAATTGGAGATGCTCAAGGAGAGATCTTGAGGAAGCTCCACTGTATTTTCCACAGTGCTAGATGCCTGAGATCACTATTTTCAAGCACATAGCTTTGCAATTCTAAATGTTTTTTTCTGGGTGTCACCCACTTTGAAGTTGAATGACATGGCCTCCTGAACCCTGAACCCCAAATCTCTCCAAATTGGTGGGCAGAGTCAAAGGAAGGTTCACACCAAATTTGGTGCCTCTAGGACCTAGTGGAGCTATTTTACAGAGAAACAAATCAGTTCATTTTAAACTAAAAAAAAAAAGGTTCATTTCGTTACTAACGAAACACTGCTTCCCCAGTTTGTTTCATTTTGTTACATAATGAACAGACAAACCAGCACTTCATTTTTCATTTGCTACTCCTCCCTAATCTCATCTCATTTTTGAATGGGTAATTTCCCTGGTTAATGGTGAGAATGTTGTAGATGTAATGGGTTGGATAAAAAAAGTGTCAGGTTAATACATGGTTGGTTACAGAATCGTATTGAAAGAGTGCTTATCAGTGGCTCCTTCTCAAACTGGGAGGGGGTAACAAGTGGGTTACCGCAGTGGGCCAGTGTTCTTCAACATTTTATTAATAACTTTTATGAGGGAGTTCTGGAATACTTATCAAATGTACACATCACACAGAATTGGGTGGAATAGTTCTAATGCCTTGGAAGACATGAACAAAATTCAAAAGGATCTTAATGCACAGTTACAAGATGGGGGATGCTTGGCTTAGTATTACTAGGACCACGAAGGATCTTGGAATTGTTGTAGATTACAATCTGAATATGAGCCAACAGTGTGATGTGGCTACAAAAAAGGCAAATGCTATTGTGGGTTGCATTAATAGATGTATAGTCTCCAAATCCTGTTAGGTATTAGTTCCCTTCTATTCAACACTGTTTAGGCCTCATCTTGAGTGCTTTGTCCAGTTCTGGACATCACACTTCAAGAAAGATGGTGACAAATTGCAACAGGTTCAGAGGAGGGGGAACAAGGATTATTAGGGGCCTGGAAACCAAGCCGTATGAGGAAAGGCTGAAAGAGCTGTGTGTGTGTGTGTGTGTGTGTGTGTGTGTGTGTGTGTGTGTTAGCCTTGAGAAAAGGAGACTGAGGGGTGATATGATAGCACTTTTCAAATATTTGAAACTATTTGTCATACAGAGGGAGGAGCAGGAGTTGTTCTCTAATAATTCCCCAAGTTCAGGACACATAATAATGGGTTCAAGTTACAGGAAGTCAGATTTGAGCTGAATATCATGGAGGGAAGTCCTATTAGAGCGGTACGACAATGGAACCGATTACCTCAAGAGGTGATGCTGGAAGCATTCAAGAGAAAATTGGACAACCATTTGTCAGTTCTGCTTTGATTTGTATTCCTGCACTGAATGAGGGGCTAGAGTCAAAGCCTTTATCAACCCATTCCAATTCCATCATTCTATGATAATGACCAGTGTGCCATCTGATTCTCCTGCACGTGTGGACCAGGTTCTGCATGGGACACCTTACGAGCAGGGAAAGTTCCATAGCTAGTCATCATGCTAACTGAGGGATTCTGGGAACCCTAGTCCAAAAACTGACTAATTCAAATATAGATAATGTGAGGCACATTGCTTAGATTAGACTTACACAAGAATCTGCCCAAGGCAGTAGTGCCTGAAGTATTCATTAAGTACTAGATCCCTTGACCCAGATGGCTCTCAGTAGGTGTTTTGTCCATGGACCATAAAGAGGACACAGCACTATAAGGACATTAGGCAGAGCTGGAAAATGGCCTCATAAAATGTGGAAGGTAATGATATATGAAGTTTATTGCTGTTTCCATTTAATCTGCTCCTTCATTTACCTTACCTAAAGGAACACAGTCATTACCTGCAATCATGGACTTCTGGGAAGAGCCAGTTCCCCAACCATTAATTTGTACCTTGGGGGCTTTAAGGACCTATCTTTTCTTGCTTCCATCTTTCCTGGAATTGACAACTCTGAGAACCATCTGTCCCACTAGGGCTGAAAAGTCTGTCCCTGATTTCACTGTCCTCGGAGTGCCATTTCCTTTCACGGGTGGTTGTACGGGAGAGGGGGGCAACTAACTCCTCTGAACACTTTTCCTTGCAGGCCACCAGTTTAGGTGCTTGTGCTGGTATTGCCCTTGATATGGCATGTGATATGTCCTGCTTATTTAAAGCTGTGAGCTGAGGTGCAGAATTGGGGATCCCAAGCCTCCACTATCTCCCCTCACATCTCTTCCTCCTCTGAAGTCTCCATCTCTCCTTCCATTTCAGTGAAGGAAGCCCCTTAACCCTCCCAGTCTTCCTCTTTTATCTCAGCCTCCCCTTTGCCCTTTCCCCTTCTCACATGGCCTTTGGGAGTCAGGTTCCTCACAGGTGGCTGTTGTCCCTCCCTTTTGCCCATTGAGGGCCCAGGATCCATGGCCTCAGATATCGTGCTCAGGGTGCTGGCAGCAACCCTCTCACAGACTGTCACTCTAAAATGCAGTGGTGGTGCCTCCTTCCTTGCACAAACTGCCTATTGAGTCTAGAATCTAAGCCACCCAGAGTGGCACTAGTGCCAGATGGTCAGGTTTATAAATCAAATAAATAATAAATTTACAGATAGTGATGACAAGTGTAGTGATGGAAAGCCAATGCAGTTTTTTTAAAAAAAAATATGTGTAGACAGACTCAACCTGAACTTAAATTATGAAAAAGATCATTCTCCTACTATATCAGTGTTTTTCAACCACTGTTCCGCGGCACAGTAGTGTGCCGCGAGATGTTGCCTGGTGTGCCGTGGGAAAAATTCTCCCTACACCAGCAATGCCCCCCTTGCATCCCGCTCGCGACCAAGGCAGCGGTGCGGCGCCGGCGAGCCGGAGGAAGGCGGGGTATCCAGAAAGAAGCCGGCTGCCGCAAGGCTTCCTTGGGAGATGTAGTTCCTCCCGCAGGTCTGAGACACGGTCCTGGGGAGGAGAGCGGACTACCTTTCCTGGCGTGCTTTGCGCGCCAGCGAGGAAAGGCTGGCCGTGGACGGGGAAGGAGAAGAAATAAGGGAGGAGGAGGAGGAGGACACTGAAGAGCGAGAGAGTGAGAGAGAGCCGGGAGACCCGCGCAGGCGCATTGTGGCGAAGGGCGCTCCAGAAGCCACTCTTAAAGGTTCTTGGGGTTGGTTCCCCCTCCTCGCTCACCGAACCCCCTCCCTCCCTCCCCTGCCTCACGCACTCGCTGTTTGCCTCCCGAGGGTGGGCGCGTGCCCTTGCCGAGCCAGATAGGAGCGCGTGTGCGCACCCCTCTTTTAAGGGTGGGGAGCGGGCGGCCGTTGACAATGGTCATTTTTGTGGGGGGGTAAATAAAGGGGAGGACGTGGGAGGCTGAGGAGGGGATTCCTAGGACCTAGAGGGAGGAGACGGGGATGGGGGGTCCCTTCCGGGCCCTGTGGCTGCCTGGCTGGAAGGAGGCGGGGGAGAAGGGAGGCTTATACTGGAAGGGGTAAAAGATGGGGGTTGGGGGTCGTATATGAAGAGCCTCCCCCAGCCCCACCTTCCTGGGTTTGCAAGTTCCTCTGAAAAAAAGTGCTAGGAGGAGGGAGGGGGAAGGTGAGGGCAGGCGGACATTTTGATAGGGATGCCTTGGGAGGGCCTGGGCTGGGGGATGTATTTGTTGTTGTTTTTTTGGGGGGTGAGAAGTGTGTTTGTGTGTGTCTGATAGGCACAGAGTTAAATTTTTTAACATTTTCTAATGGTGGTGTGCCTTGTTATTTTTTTCATGAAACAAGTGTGCCTTTTCCCAAAAAAGGTTGAAAAACACTGTACTATATGCCTATTCCTTTCTACTTCTCTTCAGAATCTGAACCAAATGATACAGCAATATTTATGGCTGCGTTTGGAACCTGCAAAGTACCCCCATTCAAACCTAATCCCACAGAAATCTATCTGGAAACTGAGTCTGGACAATTGGACTCCTTTTTTTGCGAGTAGTGAAATATTTCAATCTCACAAAAAAAGAACTCCAGGTGCCATGACTCAACTTCTGGATAACCTCACCTAGATGACTGAACATCTTCACAGACATAAAAATCTATCCATTTTCTGAACTGAAATGGTCTTTATTTCTGTCACAACAAAAATGACTCTAACCTGACTAAGTTCTAGTTTCCCATCAGTTCCATGTCAGAGATTAGAGCAAATTCTGTAGCTCTAGATCTCTGTATTCTAAGTATAGCCTTTGCAACAAAGAAAGCCAATTTATATAATTAGATAGAAAGATCAACTCATCTAGCTAGCCAGATTGACATTTAAATGCTCCTGTAGAGAGCAATGTTACTTCCCAAACTGTCGGGAATTTTAACCTTGAATATATTTGGGTTTTGTGTGTGTAACTGTGTCACACATACATACACATGCGCACACACATGTATATTCAAAGCCTGGAAAAAGTAGAGTTTTGGAATGTAATTTTCAGGATCCTTTGGACTGCATGATATCTAGGGTTTGTATTCCAAAGTTGTAACCTTTCCAAGCTGCTTATATCTTATTTTTAAAAAGGAACTGGAACTCTCATGTTATCTCTGCTTGCAATTAACAGTTTGGCTGACTGGCTCTTTTGGTCTAGGATGGTGTGGTCTAAAAAAGTGGGAGAACTATCCCATTTGGTGTGATCCTTGCATCCAAATGGCATATTGACCTCAAGTCACTCTCCCTCTACTTTCACTGTCATCCCCAGTTGGACTACTATTTTAGATTCTGCTACCATTGCTATGCACTGGATCACTTAGATTATTTTTTTTAAAAAAAGATTGCCTTGTGTGTATTGTTGATTGCAAATCTGCCTGCAGCTAGGGTTTTGACTGATACTTCACACAAAGGCAAACAATTTTTTAAAAATCTAAGTGATTCAGTACAACAACAATGGTCTAGCAGAGTAAAAAAAAACAACACAATATTTTCACTTCTGCCCCTCTGCAGAAGAGTAGAGGAAGTGTCCTCTTTGCTAATACACTGAAGTGGATCGCTTATTAAGCTAATTCGGGATACCAGAAATTGATTTTGGCAGCTTTAAAACTGCAAGACCCAATTTTAGTCTGTTCTAAATGAACTGTTCATATGTGCTGGGAATGGATGGAATTAGAGCTCACCAACCCACACCAGATTGCCTGATTTCAGAAGCTAAGCAGGGTCGGCCCTGGTCAGTACCTGGATGGGAGACCACCAGGGAATACCAGGTGCTGTAGGCACCTGGAGTAGGAACTGGCAAACCACTCCAGTATTCCTGCCAAGAAAACTCCATGGACATGGGGTCATGAAGGGTCGGTCACAACTATAATGACACAACCCATACACAACCCACACCAGAAAAGTGCATTGTCAGTGTGGACAGGGGGGTTGTGAAATTTGTTGAAGTAGCTAAGCATATATTTTTTTAAAGGAGGAAGCTGTTCCCCTTCTAGAAAGCCTAACAGTGACTGTTGATACTCAGCAACCAGCAGGAACTGACCCTCACCTGAAAATGGAAAGGGAAGGGAGGGAGGGAAGAGTTTCCTGAACAGCAGCATTCCTGACACTGTGTAAATATGCTATCAGCCGTGTCCAGAAGTTTGTGCAGTGATCTGTGAAGTATTGCATTGTTATGACAACCAAACAAGCAGAAGAATAACAGAATTTAGCAGCTCCAGGTGATCATGCAGAGATGAAGAAAAGCAACAGTTGCTGTAAAGGTAAAACAGTCTTAGGGCATTTATACACGACCCCTAAGCTCCGTTGCAAATGGCTGCAAGCTCCGGAGCTTAAAAATGTTTCCCCACCAGCTCCGGAGTTTGCAGACAATTAAGTGCGACCCCGCCCACTTTAGCGCGACCCAGCGCACTTTTCTTGTACCTTCTCTTTGAAGGTGAAAAATCTTTGATGCGGTGCAACGATAGTGAGTGCGGGGCTCTCCTCGCTTCTGTTTGCTGCTTTTTGGCTCCCGCCCCTTTAAGAGCTACTTTTACAGAGACGAGGGGGTTGGACTTGACGGTCTTACAGAGACGAGAGGCAGAACGAGGTGAGCGGCATGCTTTTCTTTCTCTTTTTCTCCCTCCCTCACGCAGCCAGCAACCAGGAAGTGCGGAGGGGGTGGGGACAGAGGAAGAGCGACGAACCCCTAAGATCTCTGGTCCGAATTTAAGGGGTCAGCGGATCTTAGGGGTCGTGTAAAAAGGCCCTTAGCTTCCTGTGTCTTTGGCCATTGGCAGTAGGCTGTCACCACTGAAAGATAGAATGGACTTTTAGAGAGAACCGTGGGAAACAGTGAAAGCTTGTGGGATGTAACAGTAATGCATAAACACACTTGTAGGACCTGCCCTACTGTTAGGGAGAGTAAAGCATCACCTCAGGTGGTAAGGCGGATAATTCATTCATTATAATTGCATGTTTTCTTCCAAGGAGTGAGAGTACTGGGCATTTGCAGGAATCGCTGTTTTATTTCCACAATAACTTGACACAAGATATTTTGACTCAGTGGTAGAGATGGTATTCTTTGCTGCTCTCCCTCAGGCAGAAAAATTAATTGGGTCAGTGCCGCACAGCTGATGTTTCCTAGAAGAGCATATTGTGGGTGTTACGGCAGGGAGAGGCTTTCCCCTTAGATTACAAAATTTTAATGACTAAAGATTTAATTGCTGGTTCATCATCATTGCATGGTGCTTGACAAAGTGCTTTAAATTAAACTGCTTAATTAGCATACTATTCCCAAAGGGAAGGAGATGCGTGGCGCAGTGGTTCAATGCCTGTAACTGCAGCTAAAACTATACTCACGACCTGGGGTTCAATCCCAGGTAGCCTGCTCCTGGTTGACTCAGCCTTCTATCCTTCTGAGGTTGGTAAAATGAGTACCCAGTTTGCTGGGGGAGCAGTCAATGTGTAGCCTGCACAATTATATTGTAAACCGCCCAGAGAATACTGGAAGCGCTATGGGGCAGTATATAAGCAGAACACTTTACAATTCTTTTCTGTGCTTTGAACACCCTCTTGGCTTTCATTTTAACACCAAGCTTCCTTCTTAACCAGGCACATGCAGTTCTGCCCTCTAGTTGATAATGTACTTGACGAAACTCTTGATACTTAATAACAGGACTGTGCAGTTCAGAATTTGGGAAGTGCACATATGAGGATCCTTTGGTTTTCTGTCTTACTGTTTTGTCGCCATAACTGTTCTCAGGAATTGGGGGAGAGGGATAAGAATATATTGCAAGAACCACACAGAGACAAAGAATGCATAGTTCATTGTGTATGATAGCTGTCAGCAATGGATCCCACAGTCCTGCTGCTGCTGCCTCCATGAAACATGTTTTTTGGAAACACTCCATTCATTCCACCCTACCCCCCAATTTCCTGCCACACTGGTTTCTTGCAAAACTCTGGATCTGCATTTTCCTTTCATACTTCACTATCAAAGCACAGCTGGACATGCTGTGCCCAGAATGTTACACACAGCTCTCCTCTTTTTGATCATTTCACTTAGTGTTTTTCCCAGGTTTGGCAGGAGAATTCCATCATCATTTGTGGGGGTGTATCAAAGGCGAGGGGTGTTTGGTTTGGAACATCAGGGTAATGAAAGCAATTCCAAGTGACCACGTGACACATCCCACCTCGGCGAACCGCTTTCACCAACCAGCCGCACTGGGTTACAAACGGGATTGTCCTTTTTGTTTGAGAAATCAATACAGTAAAGTGCGTTGGAAAGGGTTTAGTAGTGGGCCCAGCACCAGCAACTCACATGTGGGAGCTACTGCTGTTGACACTGGCGTTTAGAAATAAAGACATACTATTTGTGCAAGGCTTGGAAAAGAGGTGGTGGGGGAGGCTGGTGGAGGTATCCAGAGATACCCTCAATATGCTGTGGGTATAAGCTGTCTAGATGCCCTAAGCACATCCGATCTTGCCTGATTTCAGAAGCTAAGCAGGGTCAGCCCTGGTTACTACTTGGATGGGAGACCTCCAAGGAATACCAAGTGCTGTAGGCGCCTGGAGTAGGAACTGGCAAACCACTCCAGTATTCCTGCCAAGAAAACTTCATGGACATGGAGTCACAAAGAGTCGGTCATGACTGTAATGACACAACACACACACACACACACACACACACACACACACACACACACACACACACACACACACACACACACACACACACACACATGTTATTCCATTTAGGAGGGAAACAGGAAAGAAAGAACTGCAAAATGCCTAGATTTTTTTTCCATGGAAATTTATTGTGTCAAGGGAATCCCCTTCCTTTAGTATGAAATACTGTAGCTCAAAAAGAGACATTCAAAACATATCGGTGGAAAAAGAGCAAGCTGAAAAGTGCTACATCATGAAAGACACAGGGAGATAAAGCACTGTCTCGGGGAAAACACTGACTGTTGCCAGTGCTGCACAGCAGATTATTTCCTAATGAAACATATATCCTAGTCCAGTGGTGACAAACCTTCGGCACTCCAGATGTTTTGGACCACAACTCCCAAAGTCCTTTGTCACTGGCAATCTAGGCTCGGAATTCTGGGAGTTGTGGTCCAAAACATCTGGAGTGCCGAAGGTTCACCACCACTGTCCTAGTCAGTGGGACAGTAAAGCTCTGCTAACATTGAGTCAAACCATCCCCAACCACAAAGCAAATGCGGGCTCCGCCGGCGGCTCGTCCACCCCGCGGAGCCTATTTGCCACCCGCGAGAGGGACGGCAGGCGAGACGGGACAAGAATGTCCTGGATGGGAGGGGGAGGAGCGCCCTATAAAGGGCGGCTCCTCCCCCAACCCTGCAGGATCCCCCCACTGGGGGCACCTGGCCTGTTGCCAGGCTGTTCAGGGATCGGCCACATGGCTGGGGAAATGGCACCATGGCCAGGGAGAGGTGCAGCCCCGGGCTGCCCCGGGGTGGCGGCGGCCACCATGCCATATGGTGACTACGCCTCCCCATTTGGGCATCATTCGTCTCAGCCCACTAGGGAGAAAATCTGACGGGGGGGGAATGCATAGATATCTTCAACTTACTTGATCAGGAGCTGGATATCAAGGAAGTGGGCAGGGAGGACCCACAAGATAGGGAGCGCAGGCAGGTAAAAGCTGGAACGCTCCTGGGCAACATGGCTGCCAGCCTACCTGATTTTATGTCTTTGACCTTGCAGGCCCACCCAGGGAGGGCCCAGGCAATGCTTAAGTACCTAGATATTATATACAGGGCCTTTGTGGGTTTTACAGGCCATACCTGGCTTCAGTACGACACGGAATTTCGTCGTAGGGTGGCCCTGGACCCCTATGTCTGTTGGGATGCGCCGCTGCCACCCATTTGTTGCAGTTCATGACCCCAGTTAGGCTGACACGGGGGGAAAGGGGCGACAGTGGCCACACCATAAGGACAGGGCCGGCCAACACACCTGCCCGCGCTGCGGGCCAGCCGGTTCAGGTCCGGCTGGTCTGCGGAGATTACAATGGCCAGGGAGTCTGCAACAGGACACCCTGCCATTTTAAACATGAGGGTTCCATTTGCGGAGCACATCACCCGGCCCCCGGCTGCAGCAGAGCCCCCCCAACAAGGACGGCCCAGGGTGGGGGGGGCAAAAAAGCAGGAGGTACGGAGGGACCCCCTGGAAAAGGGGCCCAGCCCGATTAGGCTGGAGGTGTTGCGGCAATGGGCTGCGGCATATCCCGTTAAGGCAGCAGCACAGTTTCTAGTTTAAGGTTAAGGGGCCCCGCATTCCTTGGTTAGCAAACAATCCGTAATCCCGGGATATGGTGGTAGGGGTGGCGGAGGACAACATCCCCAAGGAAGTACGGGTGGGCTGTGTCCTCGGCCCCTTCTGGGAGCCACCAGTACCAAATCTGCGAGTGCCCCCGATTGGCTCGGTAACAAAGGTAGTCCCAGGGGAGTTCCAGGTACTCCATCACCTGTCCCATCTCAGTGGGGTACCCCTCAAGGACGGGATACCGCCAGAGCGTTGCACAGTCAGGTGCGCGTCCGTCGATGCGGCCAAGTGCATGGTGCGCACCTGCGAAGTGGCGGTGGAGATGGCAAATGCGACATTAAGTCCGACTTCCGCCTTCTCCCCGTTCACCCGGAGGACTTTGAGCTGCTGGGGTTCCGATTTCGGGGCTGGTTCTTCACGGACCGGGCCCTCCCATTTGGATGCTTGGCATCTTGCACCATTTCCGGGACCTTCAGCTCACGCGTGGAGTGGCGGCTCCACCACGCCACGGGCTGGGAAAGTACAGCGCATTACCTGGACGCCCACCTGTTCTGTGGATCCAATGGCTCCGGCAGGTGCAGAGCCCTGTTGGATCAGTTCCGTGCACTGGCCCACGAGCGGGGGCCTCCCATTAGTCGAAGAAAAAGACCGAAGGGCCCAGTCAGGTGCTCGCCTTCCTGGGCATAGAGATAGACACCAGGGCCCAGGCGCGCAGCTCCCCTCTGCCACTCGGGCGCCCCCAGGACGCGGTGGGGTGACGCACCGGTGGGATGAGTTCACTGCCTTTAGGGACACCCAAGGCCTGGACTGACAGTCCCCCCTGCCCACGGAGCACCTCCAGCGATTCTGGGTCTACCTACACCGCAGGGGACTGGCCCCGAGCTCCTTGAAGGGGTAGTTGGCCACTCACAGCGGCAGCGGTGGGCCATGATCTGGCCTTTCGCCAGCTGGGAGGTGGGCCTCTCAAGCTTTTACAGATGCGTGCAGCCGTTGCCGGCGCTTTAATGTGTTGTTTTGTTTCCCCAGGATCGGAAGGCTGCGCATAGCGGGCGAGAATTAGTTTGGTGGGTCACAGCTATGTGTACCAGGCCGAAAAAGACGCACGTAGGACAACCGGGCAACAATGGAGTGGTGGGGAGCGAGAGGAACGGGGTGGCTGGAGTGCCCCGGAGTAGCTACGGCTGCGGCGGGGGGCATCTCGACAGCCATTCCCTTGACTCACTTGGGGGTCAGGATTTGACCAGGCGAACTGGCACGTCCCTAATCCTCAAATTTGGGCGATCTGGCGTCTGTGAAGGCCCGGTTCACGGCCTGCAGGGTGCTCTGGTCGATGATGAGTCTGTGCCAGATTGGAAGAGCTAACTGTGACCCACACAAAATGGAACTACTCCTGGAAAGGGGTAAACCAAGAGGTTTGTTGGGCGGTCTGCCGGGATTGTGGGGCAGTGATGGGCCACCCGGAGAACAATGGACGCAGGATGGAGCCATGCAGGCCGGACGGTGTACACCTGATGGACATGGGCACCGAGGTGTTCCTGCTGGAGTGGAGGAGGGGCCTGGCTATGGTAGTGGCTATTTAATGGGTGACCGGGGCCATAGCAAGGCTAGGCCCTCGGCAGTGGCGGCTAAAAGCTGATGGAGGGCAGCGGTGAGCATACAATTAACAGCTGGACCCAAACGCCCCTCAACCACAGCACTGCAGGCCAGGAGGTCTCGGTGCTGGGGCGGGGGAGACCAAACGCCTCCCTGCGCTGGGAATCACCCAGGTTGGTGACAGCAGGCAGGGAGGATCAAATAAAACCAACTGGCCTGGTGGGGTGCTGTCGGACGACTGCACCACCTGGGGGTTTATGGCTCGCCCGATGCTTCCCGGTTGGTGGGGTCCTGGGAGACCCCTTGGACCCAACCAAGTCATGGATGCCTGGCCCCTCCTGTTGTTGATGATGATGTTATGTGTTAATAAAGTGTGACCCAGTTACCCCCTACATACCGTCTCGCCTGGTCATTTCGAGTGGGGGGGGCAAAGACAGTAATTTTACAGCTTGAAAGAATGATCTTCGGAATATTTGTTCTCCAGTCTTTTTAAAATATTGTTTTAAATATGTTTTATAGACAGACGCCTTTTGCAAGCAGCAATGCCTGTTTGACAAGGAAGGAATGAAAAAGTTATCCTGAGAGCCAGTGAATTGGTTTCTGAGTGACAGGGTCAAAAGTTCATATTTCCCCTGACTTGAAGCTACTTTCCTCTTTGAAGAAGTGTGTCCAAGTCTGGTCTCAGAAATCCTGGGGAATGTGAATTAAAAGCACTCAGGGCTGGGACAAGCACAATTGCTGTATACTTTTGTAATGCAGAAATACTCTGAGTATGCCTTAGAAAACTGTATGCCAATTCCCTGGAGATAATATTTGTAAATGTTCATTACTTTCTTTAAAGCAAACCTAGATATTTTCCACTCTTCAAAGAAAGCCAGTCTTTTGTCTCTGTGACCTTTCATTGCCCTACAGCCTTCCTCCATTTTGCCTGTTCTGTGCATATTCAGTTTACAACAAAATCACTGGTTTTTCCCTTTGGAACGGCCTATTTTGAAGATCAGTATTTCTATGCCTGAAGCCAGGATTTCTTTCACAAAAAAAAAAAAAAAAAAAAAGGCCAGGGCCGACCATTCTCTTTCAAGAAAAGCCAAGTTGGTCTTTTTAATTTATTTGATCTATTTTAAAACTGAGGATTTTTAAGGTATATTGTTTCTGTATGAGGAGGTTAAAACCAATTAACAAAAACATAATTTGAAAACCCTTTGCCCAAATTTCCCCAAATTGGGCACAAAGGAAGAACAGCCTGTCTGCTAGACCTGTGTCAAATTTGATGTGTGTGTGTGTGTGTGTGTGTGTGTGTGTGTGTGTGTGTGTGTGTGTGTTGTGTGTGTGTGTGTTTCTTTCCCAGTTCTTAGAATTACCTTGTATATCATATAATGTTGTTCTGCTCTCTTGTGTAATGACAGCATAGTGAATGGTGATCTCATCTGATCTCTTCCTAGCACCTCTGTAGTTGGAATGGCCATATACTTGGGTTTTGTGGGGGTCAAGTAGATCCAACGTTCACTTACTCTGTGAATGCTTAATGGAATAAACAAGATCTACTGGGGTGTTGCTCCACCAGAGGAATGAAAGTTACTGTTTGCTTCACTATACAATCTCGCCCCCAAAAAAATACATTTGAAAAATGGATTTGCCTGAAAACAGCACACCATGCTTAGATGACATCACCCAGAAGGTGGCTCAATGAGTTTACTCTATTTAAAATTAGCAACTAGATTGAGTACTATGAAAATTTATTGTTTTAGCTCTGACATGAAACAGATTACTTGAAGAAGGCAGAACATGCTCTCTCCCAAGTTTATAATAAAAAGCCGTACTTGAATTCTATGAAAGCCCTCTACTATTACTTGCAAAATATTTCTTGGAATTGCAGCAAGGAAGCATAAAGAAGCTACAGTACTAGTATCTGAAAACTATGTGATTTTAGGCATCATCATTTTTTTTTAAAAAATAGAAAAATAGTAAGATAGATATACTGCTAAGTAGCTACTCAATTTTCTTCTAAATTAATGTCCTCCATGTATGTGCATACATTGAATGTAAGGCAGTAAAAGCATCTGAATGAATACAAATGTGAGGTGTCTACATAAATGAGGATGATTTATGAATCTATGTAGTTTCTATGAGCACAAATCAGAAACAAGCTAGAAAATAACCAGTGAAATGAAATTACCTTGATGACTAGAGATGGGCACGGAATGAACATTTTTTCGTTTCTGTTACCGTTTGTCGTTTCCATTACGTAACAAAATGACAAACAAAAATTGTGATGAAAATGCAACAAAACGAACAGAACCACGAAAATTGTGGCCATTACGTTTCGTTTCCGTTAATGGCGATGCACAATGAAATGACCTGTTTTAAATGTTAAAAAACACCCTGGACATCCGTAAAAACACAGCGATAATTATTTATATTGTCTGATAATATCTACCAGGGTTGGGGTCCTTAAAATGTTTGTTTTTGTCTTCTCCCATCGCGATGTATTTTTCTTTTCCCTTTAAAATGGATGTCGCCACCAGCCACAAAATGGAGGCAAGCCATGTGATGTGGGATCATGTTCAACCAATAGCATGCCCAGGTTGCAGACTGGGCAGGCAAGTCTGGCAGCCACAGAGGGCATAAAAAGCTCTGGCAGCCCCCGTCCTCCTTGCAGTCTCTGGTGGGAGTTAGGGTGGGATTGCTGTTTCTGTGACTCTAGCTTCAGTCCTGCAGCCTCCCTGGGTGCGTGTGTGCTGCGTACCTCTCAGTGAGTACCCTCCCCTGCCCCGCAGTGCAATCACTGTGCGGCTGCCTTGCACCCTGGGCAACGCCCGCCGCTGCCTTTGCAGCCTCCCTGCGAACCTAGTCTATACTGTGTCTCTGCCAGCATCCATTTTTTTAGTGTTTTCCCTCTGGTCTGGGGCGTTGGGGGATGCCCACGCACGGAAATGCTTTAAAAATCGCGCAAATGCGGGTAGAAACGACAAACGAAAAAACGAAAAACGGTAACGAAATTTTTCAAAAAATTCCCAACAAACGGAAACAAACCGAAACAGACCTCTCAACGAAAAACGAAAAACCAAAACACCATTTTTCTGTTTCGTGCCCATCTCTATTGATGACTTAACGCAATTACTTTGTGCATTATTCAAGCCTCCCTCACATAGCACTGCTGCAACTTTTCTGATACCTGGTTTGCAACTTGAACTGACAACCTCCCACACTGGTCTGACCTGCTTTGCTTAACCGGGTGCCCTCACTAGTCCTCTGAACAACTTAGGATCTGTTCTCTCTCTTATCTTGAGGACATACCTAATTATTTCATGCTGAGAAGAAATGGTGGCATCAATTAACATCTTTGTAATAACTAACTATTCTGCATGACTTTGGAGATCAATTATGTGCCCTCTTCCAGTTTACAGCCCTGGAATATCATCCCATTGCCCCACCTTGGTAACACTCTCATCTTATAAGGAGCTGTAATTGGCAGGACAAAATTACGGTGTTTGAAATAACAAACTGTGCGCATGTATGGAAAAAAGATAATAGATCAATCACTGAATACAGATCTGGTGACTCCAAGGACCAAACAAAGAAGAACCATAATCCCAAAATGGTGGTAGGAAGATTCTTCTTTCCCCAGTCCACTGGGTTATTGGGCGAAAAGATAGAGAAGCATTCCTTTTCTCGCCAGTTCATTGCTGTAATGGGCAATATAGCCATGGCTTTTTCTGCCCCACCTCTTCCTTGCCCCATTTTTTCTTCCACCTTCACCCCATAGCTGCCCATAGGAGCGATTTCACTGACAGTCTGCGCGCATCTCCAAACATCAGTCAGTATCTGTTTGTGGAGATTCTCGGTCACCCAGGTGAGGTTATCCAGGAGTTGAGTCATGGCAACTGGACTTGTTTTCTTGTCGAGTTGTCATGGCTCAACTCCCGGATCAGTCAGTATCTATTGCTATAGCAACATAGAATGAATCAACCATTTCCACTTCCCAAATATTTTTAAAATGAGAACAGACCAATAGATTCCCAAGGGAGCAGTTTTGATATTATAGCACTTGTATCTTGAATGTGAAATTCTGATTTAAAGGATGGGGGGGGACCATGATTCAGCCTTGAGCCGAGCCAGATTTCACTCTAGAGAGTACTGATGTGGTGCCTATTATTGCATTATTGTATGTTTGGGTTTGCTTCTCCCTTCCCCTCAAGGTACATTTAAGAAAGAGAAAGAAAGCAGTGGCCGGGTGGACTGGAGAAGCTGGGCCTGTAGCCAACCAAGGCCCAATCTCTAGGCTTTCAGAAATATATTTGAAGGAAGTCTGAGCTCCTTCCAAATTTTCTCTGCAACGGATTAGAAATACTGGACCTGTTCTGAATCATGTTGCAACTCTCAGTAGTTTCATTTGAACCTTTTTGTCTTTGGAAATTTACCAAATGCTTCACTTCAGCATTTGCTTTGTGGAATACGAAAGTATATATTCCATACATGCCTTCAACGTAATTGTTGAATGTATACGTGTCATGCGTCATCAGATCATTCTGACCCTAGTGAGATTTTACAAGGTATGTGAGATATTTCAGAGTGATGTTATTAGTGGCAACCCTGCCTCTGAGTTTTCATGGCCAAACAGGGATTTGAACCTAGGTCTTCTAAGTCCCAATCCAACCATACTACTCTGGCTCTCTGAAGTCCCAGAGGTTAGAAATGTGTAACAAATGAAACTGCCCTTGAATGGAACAATGAAAACAAAGAGTTCCACTCTCAGTTATTTAATCCTTAGGAATGCATTCTGCTGTCCCAATAGGTTATGTATTCCATTTGTTATACCTCTCAGTTTGAGAACATGTGAAATCACATGCACAATCTGGAGTTTTACCCCTATAGATATCCTCTGATTGCACCTGTTTTATAAATACAGTGATTATGAGACCTCTGAGCTGAGCTGACACCCAAGGATATCTGAAGTAACAAAACACTGTAAATGTTTCTAGGTTCTTAGCCAGAAATGTGTGGAGACATGTGTGGAGGTAGCCCGCTCAAGGTTGACTCAGCCTTCTATCTTTCTGAGGTTGGCAAATGAATACTCACCTCACTTGTGTGTGTGTGTGTGTGTGTGTGTGTGTGTGTGTGTGTGTGTGTGTGTGTGTGTGTGTGTGTGTGTGTGTGTGTGTGTGTGTGTGTGTGTGTGTGTGTGTGTGTGTGACTGTATAATTAACTTGTAAAGCACCTGGAGAATGTTTTAAGTGCTGTGGGGAATTAGCAGCATTCTTTGCTTTTGCTTCTTATTTTTGTCACTCCATGGAAAGGGTCACCATCAATAGGAACTGACTAGCACATACATAGCTGCCACACTATAATCGCTTAAATACTACCAGTGATCTGCAGCTGATCCTGGATGATGACATTTCCCTCCCACAGACCTTGCTGGCAGATGTCCCCCCTACCCAACACCTACTTAGCAGTTACAGCAGTCCACATATAAAGATCAGATATCAGGGGAACAAACCCATGTGCTGACTCTGGCAGCATGATTACAAGACCAGAAAATATCATTTATAGAATCATGGTATAATGGAGGTGAAAGGAGCTTATAAGGCCATCGAGACCACCATCCCACTCATTATAGGAATCCAGATCAAATTAGATCTGAAAGATGGTTGTCCAATGTTCGACAGAATGCCTCCACATCATCAGTGTTCATGCACTCAGTGTGATGTATGTTGTTGTACACCAGTAATGACTTTTTACATTCTACCTAGGACAAAAGAGGCCAGCCTTTTATCTCAAGGAGCAAAGAGGCACAGATCTGCTATCAAAAAAGCAATATTCAAAAAACAGGGGTGGAACATTTAGCCCATTAGCAATCTCCAATCTTAAAATTGCCATTTTAAGAAAACCTGCCTGTTTGGCAATACATTGACCCATTCAGATCTATCACTGTAGCTAGAAATCAAGATAAAGATTTTATAAAGTCACTTTGCTTGTCGAGGATAGTATCAGAAATAAACTCATTATTATTATCAACAGCTGTTAGAGAAAGGTCATTGTTAATGATACTATTGTCGATATCTGTATTTCCTGCTTTTCATTTTCTTCTGATGTCAGTGGTTACCATCTCTGCTTCCAACTGTTTGTTTAGATAACACTTTTCATGTGCTGATTAAGTTGACTTCAAAATCCATATGCACAGGTGCATCCTTAAGGATTCAGGATCTGGTGCCCCTGGCTCAGAGTCATGGCTCAGAACACAAGTCCATCTCTTTGAAGCTACTACTGAGTCCAAAGACTTGGTGGTCATCGCCCAATTCTAATGACTTCACATGATCCATGGCTGTTTCATACATGCATGGGACTCAGGTCTCTCTATTGCAGTCCTGTAACTGCATAATTATGTATTTAGTGGAATGTTCTAGTGCCATCATAGGTGATGAGAGGTGCAATACTGTCCATATTTACCAGGGAGGAAGTCTCATTGTGTTAAATGGAAAGATGCCCAAGACTTTTTTACAGGTCTGTGAAAAAGAAGAATTCTAGCCTTAGGATTAACAGTAAAGCATAATCTATATTCTCATTTGGAAACTGCATGAATGGCATCTAGCATCTGTTAGCAAAGGATTTCCCGGATACATTCTCATCTAATGTTTCTCTTTCCATTCCTGTGTGGCTATCCACAGACCTATTCTGAGGCATGAAACTATTGAACATCTAATTAAATTATATATAAAACATTATGGTATGCTGCAAGGCTATCTGTAAATCAGTACAATATTTTACCACATGCATTTCATTACACAACAATCAGCATTTGCTGATGCGAACTCATAGCACCAAATGCCCTTCTCGAATACTTTGGAGAATATAAGCCAACATACCCTTGCACCTAATTTTTCTGTAAACCAAAGCATACAACGTGTCTTCTTTGGGAGATTTCAGTGGCTGCTCTGAGGAGTTCTCTAACGCCGGTGAAATTTGTAAGTGGCAGGAGCTGAGGTCTCTCAAGACTGGAATACTGTCTCTATAGGAACTTACAACCAGGTAGACATGCAAATACAGACATTACAGCCAATGGATATTTGTTATGAATTGTATATCCCATCACATACTATATTGCACACCTCATTCTGCTGCTATATGTCTGAAGAAGTGGACATGTAGTCCACGAAACGTTACATTAAAATATGAAAGTTAGTCTTTAAGGTGCCACATATTTTGTGTCTTTTGTTTTGTTTTTCTTTGATTTTGCCTGGAATTCTTGAAAAGACTAACATGGCTACGCTCTCCAAAACTCTTATTCAGTGAACTAGTAGATTATAGCGAGGATAAATAAAACTCACCCCCCCAAAAAAAGAATTAAAAGCAAGATAACCAATTTTTTTCTAGTGCAGATATCATGATAAATCACCAGTGTTGTATTAATAAGCAGTATGTTTTAGATCTGAAACAGGATGGGAATACTCTAACAGGATTTGGACTCCTTCTAGGATGATTCTGTTGCAGGATCCTATGGACCTTCCAAACCTTGTCTCTCTTCCAGTGCCACAGGTTCCACTTGGCTCCCATCCACTGAGCTGGTTCAGGTTTTTGAATTGTCTTTCCTGGCCTTCTGCCAAGCCCTCCCTTTGCCTTCTTGGTGCCTGGCTCATCCAGTGGCAATGAGCCAGGCCTTTGCAACCCATTTCCACTCTAATGCAGCAGCCATTCCCCCACTTTTGAGCTGAGATCCTGTACTTTTTACTGGCTGCCTCCTGTTTTTGCTCCACAGAGCTAGCAGTTAAGTGCCAAACCAATTGTATAGATTAATAAGAACATAAGAAGAGCCCTGCTGAATCAGGTGAAGGTACCATCTAGCCCAGCTTCCTATATCTCACAGAGGCCTCACCAGAGGCCTCTGGGAACATATGAGACAACTAGATGCCTGTCTCCTGATACCACTCCCTTGCACCTGACATTTTGAGATGACCTCCTTTTAAGCCTGGAGATAACACATATCCCCACCATGGTATGGGACTGGGATGTATTTTAGCTACTCAGCTTTTCATTCAGGGAATGTGAGGATGTCATACAAACCTCAGGAGCTTTGCTACCTGCAGGAGACATTAAGAAAGGTTCTCTTATGTTAGGTATGGAATGCACTTTGCACACCTTCAAGCAGAGAATAGAGGCCCTTACATACATTTCTTTGGCCTTGCTGTGTTTGGCATGGGTGAGTGCCTATCTGTTTGAGAGAGGAGATAAAGAATAAAACAAGACACAGAAATTTTTGGTAATTTCTGCAGGTAGCTTGCCTTCATTTTTTACACGAAGATGGAGCTTGTATGTCATCTAGTGGTGTCAAGTGCTATGATACATCCAATCCCCAGCCTTGCCATATAGGTGGCCATGTGATTTACCTGTTTTGTTTTGTTTAAATTAGATTAGGTGGCTGAGGTAAAGTTCCTTTTCCTCTTTTTGAAGCATACAAACGGAAGTGGATAACTGTGCCCTCTAGGTGCACATAAGCTCTCGCCATTGGATATATTGGTTAGAGGTGATAGGAGATGATGGACCAAAAAGAATTGGGAGGGTCTTGAAGGAAGCCTCAGAGCTGCTCCGAACTACCACAGTGTCATGCCTTCCCTGCCACATTTCCTACTGACCTTTAGAACTGGGAATATGGCAGAGCAGAGGTGAGGAACATGGTGGTAGCTCAGGGACAATGCATTGTTTTGCTTCTATGGAGGCTTCCCTCCTTTCTTTTTAAAAAGATAAGATTCATTTATTTCCTCACCTCATCCAAGAGCATAGTGAAACTAGTTCTTCATCTGGTCCTGCAAGGGAAAGACTGGTTTCCTCCAAGGGAAAGATACCTAGCTTTCATTTCCTCTTTTTTGTCTGGACAGCACACAATTATACCAGCAGCTTCATATTTTTGTACAAATCCAAATGGTATTTTGCTATATTTATAAGTGGCGAGAGGTGGGAGAATGAGGTGAATGTCTCAATCTCCCAGGAAAAACTGTCAAGGATTATACGCATACACACATTTTCATGGGAAGGGGCACCAGAGGGGCACCAGATGATCTTGTGGAAGTTGGAAGAAATTCCAGTATGCTGCCGAATTCAAGATTGTAGGAAAAGAGGGCCTTGCAAGACCATTTTCATCAATGGGAAATTTGAGATCAGTTTTCAGATTGTACTTGAGGATATATTTATGCAAGACTTAGAGCCAAACAAAAACAGGGTTCAGAAATGCCTAACACATGGCTAGCTGCCATTCGCTTTCTGTTCAGTGTACCATTATTTATACTATATGTAAGATAGATGGCAGGGCTTGGTAATGTTACTTTTTTTACACAGTAACCTTGTCTAAAAGAGGAAGAACTTTTACTTTCCAGGTGTTTTGACCTTCAGCCACCACAACCCTAAATAACTAACCCTGTGGCTGAGGCTTCTTGGAAGTTGGTCCAAAACACTTGTTTAAAGGGCATATTTGCAATCATGGTGCACCTTTTGACATGGGGGCTATACTGAATAAGAAAAACAATTCATTCTTCTCTTTGTCAAGTATCTAGATTCTCAGAATTCTATTAGGGAAATATGTAAATAAACACTTATTTGATAGAGGGCAAAGCCACCTGGTTCTGCTGTAATCATTCTGTCACTGGCTGGGTATCTTAGCAGGTTGGAGAACCAGAGTTGAGCATTTGATTTCCCGCTGTCCCTTCTGGAAGAATGCCAGCTCAAAGGAGAAAATTGCACAACACTTTTTGATACCTAGAAAACCCTGGGAAGGATTGCTATAAACTGGAGTTTGTCTGGACAGCACACAATTATACCAGCAGCTTCATATTTTTGTACAAATCCAAATGGTATTTTGCTATATTTATAAGTGGCGAGAGGTGGGAGAATGAGGTGAATGTTGTTGTCTGTTTCTTAAAGGGACATCTGACGTTCTTGCTCATGTTTTGTGCTGTCCGTAGCTTCTGTCATGGGCAGACCCAGCAGAATATATTAGTTATGTGAGGCCTTCAAGGAATAGCGGGTTGCTCTCTTCCAATATGTTTCCATAGCCAAGCAGGGAATTTCAGCCCAGGTCTCCTGAATCCTCGTCCAATACTTTGTGCAGTGCAACACACTTGCTGTCAAGTGACTCTTGGTGGGGAACAACCAGCACAACCACCACCACTTAAAAATATGTGGAATAACCCCTTTTGCAGATAATGAAAAGGAAAGATGTCGCTTTATCTCAGTTTATATAGTCAGGGATATGAATGAAATAGAATAAAAACATCTGTGTATTATAAATTACAGCGCCTGCCTTCAATTATTGGCAGGGTACCTGGAACATCTACGTGGCATTTATCCCTGCTTGTGGAATAAACCATCTTTTAGATCATTTTGGAATGCAGCTATTTTTTTAAATAACACTTGCTTTGCATGTAAAATAGAATGGACAGGCCTGGCAGAACTAGCAGTCCTTGTTTTTTAACTTGCTAAAATGTAATTCTCTGAGCAATGAGCCACAGTATTGTTTGTTTGAAAGTTAGCACGGCTTATTCATTTATTCTTTGGGTTCCTGTCCCACTTCTGACACATATGGCATGCTATATGTGTGAATGTGGGTATTCTGAATGGAATACAGTGGAACCTTGTCTTACATACTGCTTGACTTGCATCATATTTGACTTGCAGCAAGAAGGGGCCTGTTTGACTTGAGTCGCAGCATCGCGGCTGCCGCCTCCAAACTGCTCCTGCCTTCTTCCCCTCCTCCGGCAGCGGCGGCTTCGGCAAGGCCAGCTCCGAGCACCTGGAGCTGGTCCTCGGCCTCACCGAAGCCACCGCTGCTGCCGGAGGAGAAGAAGGGCCGGGAGCTCGGGGCTGGCCTTGCTGGTTAGACAGTCGGCTCAGTCTTGTAAAAAATCTGGCTGCAGAAGTCTGGTCCACAATAGAAGCATTTTAGTTGGGGAGCTGTAAAGTTGTGGGACTCTAATGGTAAGCATAGAGTTGTTCAGAACTTGGAACGTCAGGTTAAAAATCAGTAAAACTTAAATGTTAGACATTGTTGCTATGAACATTAAAAAGTGGAGGCATATAACTTGTGGACTATACTTCCACTGCCTCCTCCTCTCTTTGAAGAGACATTTCATGTACATCCACAGAAGGAATCTCCTATCCCAGTCAAATTTGTGTTAAACTGCTGTTTTCGGGGGTCTTTTTCATCATCTGGAACGGATTAATCCGCTTTCCCATTACTTTCTATGGGAAACGTTCGTTTGACTTAAGTCATGTTTGACTTAAGTCTAGACCACTGGAACGGATTAATGACGTAAGTCAAGGTTCCACTGTATGTAGATATACCGTGCAGTATAACACAGCAGCTGGAATCCTGCTGCTTAACTTTGCATTCAAGAGGCTGATGGCATAACATCTAGGGATGGGCACGAAACGACAAAATGGCATTTTGTTTCGTTCTTTGTTTCTCCCCCTCCCGTTTCGTTTCGTTTATTACAAAATGATGTTTTTTTAAAAAAATCGTATTGTTTGTTTCATTTTGCTTTTTTCCCCCTTGCGCCAACCGAAGGCCCAGTCGGTACATTTTTCCACTTATCTCACGCTGACCAGCTGACCCGCGGGCCTGATAGGTGCATTTTTGTTTGTTTGTTTGTTTTCTCCTTTATCTCTCACTGACCAGCTGGCCTGTGGGCCCAGTCAGCGCATTTTTTAAAATTATTATTTTTTAAAATTCCCTTTTCTTGCACTGACCAGCTGGCCTGTGGGCCCAGTCAGCGATTTTCCCTCTTTATTTTGCACCGGCCAGCCGGCCCATGGGCCAGGTTGGCTCTTTTTATTTTTACCTGTGGTGGGCTGGCATTTTTTACAGAGGAAACGAAACGATTCATTTTACCAGAAAGTTTCATTTAGTCTGTAATGAAATGCTGCTTCATCATTTCATTTCATTATGTAACAAAACGACAAAACAGCATTTTGTTTTTTGTTTTGTGCCCATACCTAATAACATCCAATCACTTCTAGCTAGCAGTTAGTGAGTCACTACTGGGATTCTTAGGGGAGGGGTGCAATCCATCTGGCTAGGCACATGCTTGAGAATCTCAGCAGTGACTTGTAAATTGTGATACAGAAGTCACTGAATGATATGCTATTTGCCTTCTGCATGTGCAAATACACAACAGGATTTTAGCAATAGAGCTTACATGCAAATATACCTGCACACAACAGCCAATGAATATTTGGTATGAAATGTATATTCCATACATATTATATTGCACACCTCATTCTGCTGCTGTATGTATGAAGAAGTGGATGTGTCCACGAAATGTTACATTAAAATATGAAAGTTAGTCTTTAAGGTGCCACATGTTTTTGTTGTTTTTGCCTTTAGTTTTGATTTATGTTTCTTGCTTTTTGCCTGGAATCTTTGCACAAACTCACATGGCTACATGCTCCAAAGCCCAATATACAGTATGTCTTGATTCATTCTGCCATGCCTATGAATCATAGCAAGAAAGTAGGATTAGGTTTCAGCAAGACAGGTGGACATTTTCATGGCTAGTGTGCCTGCTGCCACCCTGGGCCATGGGAAGGGTGGTGGGAAGGCCCTCCTTGGCAGTGGGTTTTGTAAAGTCAAGACTCCCAGATTTACTAGAACTGGGTTGTATGGATGTAGGGGGGGTGAGATATTAGAAAAGGTTGTGTACTAGCCACCCCCTTTTCCACCACTTTGTACGGGGCTGAGTTGGCTTCACTATGTCCAGGCTTTGCCCAAACCAAGTTCCATTCACTGGGTTGGGATAAGACCTGGGTGCTCCCCTAGTCCCTGTGGTCTCCATGGGGTTGGTGAGGGGCTGGAGTTGACAGCAGGCTGAAGATTGACACACACCCTCCATATCCCTGTCCCCAGCCACCTCAACCTGGATCTATTTTAAACTCCTGTCCAGCCCTTCTTCTCTCTCTTGCCATTCCTCTACCTCTGATCCCAAAGAGGGAGATGAATTCTCTCACTCTTTCTCCTTCGCCTCCTCAATTACATGGGACTCCCATCAGCTAGGCCCAGTCCCTACCTCTTTGACCACGTATAGCTTGTCATTTCCTGGCTCCTCATTTCCACCTGGCTCCTCCATTTCCCTCTCAGCAGCCTCCAGGTGCCCAGTTGTCACAGTCTCTGTCAGACCCACCCAGAGTGAGACAGAGTGTCCCCCATAAGTAGACAGAGCCTCCGCTATCAAAACGACGGTAATCCCCAAATCTAAAGAATGGAAACAAGAACAATTTGCATATCCTAATACAGTAAGCCCTCATGGCCCTCCAGAATGTCTAGGCCTTTGGAAATGGAACTGGCATAAAAGGAGTCATGGCTAACATATTCATTCATTTCAGTGGGACTTCAGCACAGCTTTCGTGGCTATATTGGGGCCACTTATTTATTTATATTTATTTATTTAAGTGCTTATATCCCGCTCCATCTTCCCAACGGGAACTCTGGGCGGCTAACAACGCAAAAACTAAAAAGGTAAAAGCTAAAAGCTAAAAGATAGCAGGCCACCAGCAAGGGCAGCGGAGGGCAAGATGGCGGCAGACGTTTAGGGATAGGAAGAAAAAGAAAAACTAACTAATAAGGGCACCATAAGCCTCTTTGAAGAGGTAGGTCTTCAAAGCCCTCTTAAAGGCGGGCAGGGACTCCAGCAGGCATGGTTCCATTCCGCGCCATCTCTGGGTGTGGCCACTCAGAGCGCGCCTGCGACGATCTCGTGGGTCTGGATCCGGATGCCCTCAGGGAGATGCGCTCCGCCAGGTATCCTGGTCCTAAGCCGTGGAGGGCCTTGAAAACAAGACCAGGACCTTGAACCTGATCCGAAGACAACGGGTAGCCAATGCAGGTGGACCAGGACTGGGGTGATGTGCTCGAATCTCTGAGCACCCACCACCAGCCTGGCCGCCGCATTTTGCACCCGCTGTAACCTCCGGACCAGGGTCAATGGCAACCCACGTTCAATAGTCGATCCTCGAGATCACCAGGGCCTGCACTACTGTCCTCAGGGAGGACTCGTCAAGGTACTGACGGATCTGGGCGATCCTGCGGAGATGGAAAAAAGCGGCCCTGGAGACTGCCATCACCTGGGCTTCCAGGGAGAGGGCCGAATCCAGGACCACGCCCAGATTCCTGGCCCTGTCTGTAGGCTGGAGGGAGGTACCCCCAGACTAGGGAGGGGGCCATTGTGGAGACGAGGGCGCCCCGAATCCGTCTTCTCCGGATTAAGCTTGAGCCGGTTATCTCTGGTCCATTCCAGAACGGCCTCCAGGCACAGATCGAGGGATCGAACCGCCTCCTCAGCAGACGTAGAAAAGGAGATATAGAGCTGCGTGTCATCAGCGTACTGATGACAGCGAACTCCATATCTCCTGATGACCTCCCCCAGCGGCCTCATATAAACATTGAACAGCACGGGGGAGATTGCCGACCCCCTGGGGCACCCCACAAGGGAGAGTGGAGCCGACAAGACATCCCCCAGCTGTACCCTCTGAGTCCGGCCGCCAAGGAAGGAACGGAGCCAGGCCAAGGCCTGACTTTTCCTCCCGCCTCAGCGAGCCGGGCCAGAAGGTTACCGTGGTCGACGGTATCAAAGGCTGCTGAGAGATCAAGCAGGACGAGCAGGGAGGAACTCCCCTGTCGGCCTCCCTGAGGAGGTCATCCTGCAGAGCGACCAGGGCGGTCTCGGTCCCGCCAAGAGGCCTGAATCCAGACTGGAAGGGGTCCAGGATATGGTTTGTCTCCAGGTATGACTGGAGCCGGACGGCAGCCACCCCCTCGACAACCTTGCCCAGGAAGGGAACGATGGCGATCGGACGGAAGTTGGAAAGATCGTCCGTCGCCAAGCCAGGTTTCTTAAGAATGGGTTTTACCACGGTCTCCTTTAGACGGGAAGGAAAACAGAAAGGAGGCCGTGGCGATGGAAGAAAACCACTCTGGCATGTTCCCCGGCAGATTTTAGGAGCCAGGCTGGGCAAGGGTCAAATGGAGTGGCCGCCGGCCGGCAACGATGCTCTGGAGATCTCCGCTAAAGAGACCGGCCCGAACTGATGAACGGAGGGGTGAGGCACTGGAAGACCCAAAGGATGGACTAGAGCAACTGGGGGCAAATCGAACGGATGGCCTCAATTTTTGATCTAAAATGGGCTGCAAATTGCTCACTAGTGAAATCACTAGAGGAGGCCGCAGCTGACTGGGATTGGAGAGGTCCCGAACCACCCGAATAACTCCGCCTGGCGGCTCGAGGCCTCCCCAATTCTCAGGGAGGCATAAGATCTTCTAGCGTCCCTGATCGCGCGAAGATAGCGGCCAGTCAGCTGTTTAAGGGCAGCCCAATTCACTTCCGTCCGGCTCCATATGACCTCTAGTCTCCTACGTTCTTGCTTCATCGACCGCAACTCCTCCGTGAACCACGGGAGGAGCGGCCTCGACAGCGCAGGAGACGCTTAGGGGCGATCTGGTCTATTTACCACCTTTCCACCAGGGCATCAACCGGATCGTCCGCCAGACCGCCAGAGAGCTCCCCGAGGCCTCCATAAACCTTGAAGGGTCCAGGAGCCTAAGCCCAGGTGTATCCCGCGGGGTGGGGGCGATCGACAGGGAAAATTTTAGCAGGTAATGGTCCGACCATGACACGGGCAGGGGCGAAATGTCCCCAACCCCCAGACACGAATCCGGCGACGTGGAGGAAAAGACCAGGTCTAGGGTGTGGCCAGCTCTATGGGTGGGGCATAAAACATGCTGAGATAAGTTCATGGAAGTCATGGATTCCATGAATTCCAGAGCCGCACCAGAGAGTTCCCCCTCGGCATGCAAGTTGAGGTCCCCAAACACCAAAAGGCGGGGCGACCTCAACAGAGCAGCCGAGATGAACTCAGCGATCTCTGGTAGGGATTGTGCTGGGTTGCGGGGAGCACGGTACACCAGCACAATGCCAAACTTATCTCGCTGACCCACAGATAGATGGAGGCATTCCACCCCAGAACACACCATCGACGCGGACCTGCTAACGTAAAGGGATTCCCTGAAAACGATGGCCACCCCACCCCCCCTACCCTCCGATCTGCCTGCCCACTGAACCTGAAACCCGGGTGGGCAAAGGAGAGAGAGGGAGGCCCCGCCCTCCGCGCCCACCCAAGTCTCGGTGATACACGCCAGGTCGGCGTGCTCATCCAGGATAGAATCGAGGATGAGCGGGGTCTTATTATGCACCGACCTGGCATTAATCAGCAGGCAGGTCAGATCGGAGGCGCTGGCGGGATGGCACCCAGGTAGATGGCGGTGGACATCAGAACGGGGGACCGGCCTTAAATGCCGGACCCTAGTTCTTCTTACCCGACCGATCCCACCGTCCAGAGCGTACCTCCCACGGCCAGACACCACAGATTGTAGTATTGTGCCTTGAACATGAAAATTATATATGGGTTCCATCCATCTAGTTCTGCAGTTCGATGATGATGGTGGTGGTGGTGGTGGTGGTGGTGGTGAAAACGACTAATTTCTGATTAAGTCTATTCTAACTTATTATGACAGCCATTTTCAGGTCTTTTTCAGGTGGTGGATTCTCAGAGGTGGTTTACTATTCCTTCTTCTGGAGTTTTTTTTTACTGAAACTGTGCAGCTTTCCCTTTCACACAGGCTGGGCCAACTTGCAGGAGGCAGGTGGGGAATTGAACTCCCAGCTTCTGCTCCTGCAGCCAGATACCTAAACCGCTGAGATATCAAGCCAGCTATAATGCTGAAGGTGATGGTGATGTAATGAGTATCTATTACCTATTTTACTCATACTATATAACAGAAGAGACTGGCTGGATATCGCAGTGAATTAAGCATTTGGCTGCGGAGCCAGAGGCAGGAGGGAGTTTGATCTCCCACTGTGGCTTCTGGAAGAAGACCCAGGGCATATAGCCTTTGACAACCTGCACACCCCCAGGGCACCTCTAGAAGAAGGGGATGGCAAACCACTTCTAGGTACTCAATACCGAAGGAAGCCTGGAAAATGTCACCCTAAGTCAGAATTGACTTGACATGACATAATTATGATTAATATAATGAAGGAAATAAGGAAACAGATGCCGTGGTTTGTTGTAATATTTCTGTGCTGTATTCAGAGCAAGAGAGAAATTCAGAAAAACCCTCAGTCTCTCACATTATTATTGCCTTGTAAAAATTTTAAGTTAGTTACCATCCCTACATTCACATATGTTAGAATAGCCTTTGATATGACCATGACAAAGACATCAGGCAATGTTACGTTGTGAAAACCACAAACCCTTCAACAATCTGCATGCAGAACTCTGATGGATAAAATAGCACCGTTCCGTATATGACAACAAGCTGATTAGCACTTTGAATGGGCAGCAGCCAGTAACAGTTGGGTATTATGATTGTGGCAGGAAACCACACAAGAGGGTGCTCTGAGCAGAGAAATTCTTCAGCTAAGCTAATTGCCTTCCTGTTCCCATGTCATTTTGTTTTGCTGCTTTGCTTTTAAATACAAGTGAAAAGATGTGTTCATTTTCACCTAATTTTTTAAAAAGCCAAGTGTAATAAACAGTACAGTGGTACCTAGACTTACGAATTTAATGCCTTCTAAATGCATGCACTTAAGTCTAACTACTCATAAGTCAGGATACCTATCTAAAAATTGAAAAAATAAGTTTAAAAAATAAAAAATGGAAAAAATATTTGTAAGTCAAGGAAACCATATCTAAAATTTGTAAGGCGGCAGTTAAAATGGCAACAGTTTTCTGCTCTTAAATTGAGCTGCTCTTAAGTCAGGGTACCACTGTATAAGTCTACCTGCTCATGGACAGAATGAGAGAATTAAGATCAGCCAAGTCTCTGTGCTTTCCGTGATAGCATATACAGTATTTATGGTGAGATCTGGAACAACTGGGGAAAGAACAATTGATCTGAAACAACTACAGGTCGTTTCACATGCCTCTAGCTGGGACATAAAGAAAATCAGTGATTTTCATCATAGATACACACAAATCATCCAAAGTGTCTCACAATACAGTCCTCACAAGAGCTGCATAAGGAAGATGGGTAGTATTACCTCGATGCTACTGAAGTTGTTATTGGTATTAGAAGCAACAGTGGGCAGTGCTGATGGGCTGAGGTCATCTCACGAGATTGTAGATTGAGAGGGACTGCAACTCAATAGGTCAGAGCACACATACTCTGGGTGCAGAAGGTCCCAGACCCAATCCCTAACATCTACAAGCAGGGTTGGGGGAAAACCTGCCTGAACACATGGAGAGACATTGCAGATGGACCAAGAGCGTAACACAGTATGAGGCGGCTTCCCAGGAACTGGGGGACACAACTCTCCCCCAGCTAAAATGTGTGTTGTTTCACCAGTTCTTGATGCTTGACTTGTGCAAGGGGGCTCACAGGAACTGGATACTCATTTTACCAACTTCAGAAGAATAGATGGCTGAGTTAACCATGAACTGGCTACCTGGGATTGAACCCCAGGTCATATTGAGCACAGTTATAGCTGCAGCAGAGCAGTTTAACCACTGTGCTACGAGGGTCTCTTAAGTGGTAGAATGCTATCCTAAAATGCCCAGGAAACCATCGCAAAATCAGATTGCTGGGCAGTGCCTCAACGGGCACCAGTTTAAAAGCCAGACCAAACAGGAAAGCTCTATTGTATTCCTTGATAATGTTCGGAATCTCCCACAGGAAGGAAGTCATGAATGGAAGGCAGCCACTCAGAATCTGTCTTTTCAGCACTTTTGACTCATACAAACCTAAGGAAGAGAGGTGGTCTCATTTTGTCACCAGTTTGTGGGGTGGATATTTTGTCTCTTAGGGATCCAGCATTCAAAACATTGAAACAGGGATTTGTAGTTTTGCTTTGTAGTTGGCAAAAGGAATCCTTGAACTGTGTGTGAGGATTTCTCTGTAGAGAGTGCCTTTGTGGGGAATTATGGTTTGTTTTTGTTTTGTTCTGTTGGCTTGTGGCCTGACTTCTGTTCCTCCATGTCATCTGTGGGTGGTATTCCTCTTTGTCCAATGGTTTTAAAAGCGGTCAGTGAAACTGTATGTCAGTGAGTATGTTCTTTAACAAACAGAAATCAGTGGAAATGGGAAGAACCATTCTCATATGCTTTTTCACTGTCAGGAGGACGTTAGGTCCCAGTGCTATGAGCTAACAGAACAACCAGGAAACAAAACAGAGGGTCTTGGAAAACATTTGAGGCAAAGTAGAACAAAAGAGAACACACGTACAAAATAAAATATAGCCTGCAGGATTGACTGCAGCTTCCAAAGCTACGTATGTTCAGGGACATTTTGGGAATTTTTTATGTCCTGGCTACTGACACCTGTGTTCTACTTGGGGCTACCCTTGAAGAGCGGTTGGGATCTTCAAATGGTGGAACATGCAGCATCTGTTCTAGATAGAGATGGGCACGACTTAGCGGTATTCCCGTTTCCGTTTCCGTTACCACCATTACTCCCGGAAACGTAACGGGAATTACTCCACCAGACTTGAGCTCGAACCGACAGGAACAATTTTGGTCTGATTTGTCGGAGCTGTGGTCCAAAACATCTGGAGTGCCATGCCACGCTGCACAGAAAAAAGTTTTTAAAGTTAAAAACCTGGTTCCCGGCCGAAAAGCAGGCGGAAAAATGCCTGCCGTGCCTCAGGGCACCTACCAGAGGGGCTGTTTCTGGAGGTCCCCGGCCTCCCCCATCCCCCATCCTGGGCTGCTCTGGTGGGACTTAAAGTTCTAAATGGCCAGCAAAAGCCCAGTCTCGCCTAAGGGACCACCTGCAATTAAAGCGCAAGCCTGTCTGGCACAGGAAAAAACTTTTAAACTCTCCCCCCACCCATTCGCGGGCCAAAAAAGCAGGCGGAAAACCTGCTTGACTAAGGGCGCAGGGCACCTACCGGAGGGGTGGTTTCTGGAGGGGGGTCCCACCTCCCCCCGTCCTGGGCAGCCGGACTCGCCATGCCATGCGGTGCGGGCGGGGATCCAAAATGGGGGGCGCGAACGCAATATTGTTTTTGAAATCGTGGTCCAAAAACACACAAGCACAACAGAAACACGCGAAAATTTATAAACTGCCAGATTTTTCACAGTAGCAGTGGGTTTTTTTCTTGCAACAAAATGTCTCTCCTCTCCTCCTCTGCCCTCCATTGATTTTATTTTTTTTATTTTTTTTACACCTGCGCAATGATGGGCTGGCCGAGTGGCCAGCCATGTGAGAGTGGACGACCATGCAAATTTTTGGAGCCATCCCACCAATCGCATGGCCACTTGGCCATGGAGACTTCTGGGATGTGCCAAAAAGCCCCCTAAAACCTGCCCTAGCCCCCTAACACTAACCCTAATCCTTGACTCCAGTCCTTACCCATACGTCACAGACTGTCTTCTTAGTGGGTCAGAGAGGCACCCAGAGGTGCAACCCACTAGCCCACCATAACCTTACCCGTCACTAGCCTAACCCTAGCCCTTGCACTAACCCACCTTAACCCTAAGCCAGATCTACTTGCATTGCACTACACGCAAGTATGATTCCCTTCTTTGTGAGACATGGCGGTGCGAGAGCCTTAGGCATCACCTATGGCTCTGGGTTCACTGCCATCACTAGTCTCACTGTCTGCAACTGGTATGCATATCCATATGGCTATTGCATACCATTTTGCTGCAGCAGCAGGTGAGGAGGGGAGACCCCCATGTAGAGGGGTCTCTTGGAGCCTGCTTCCCTTTCCTAGTGGGTGAGGATAGGAGGCACCCACGGGTGCCTCCAGGAGCCCGCTTTCCCTTTATAGCGGGCCAGAGGAGGCACCCACCCCACAGAGGTGCCTCCAGGAGCCTGCTCCCCCCCCAAAAAAACAGTACTAACGAAAACAAAAAACGAAAAAACGAACCGACTAATTTTTGCGAATTTTCGCGAAAAACGGAAACGACCCGAAATGGAACCGGCCCGACTAACGACAACTCGAAATTTTTTTTTTCAAGTCGTGCCCATCTCTAATTCTAGACTGTCAGCTGATACATGGAGTTGTGATCATTTGAGCCTGATAATGAAAGGCTCATTGCTTACCTGGCCCCATACAAGTATTTTGGCTTGATGCTTAAAGTGTTCTAAATGGCTTGGGTTCCTGGCTATCTAAGAGACCACCTGTCTCGTTACAAGCCTGTCTGGATGTGAAAATCGTTAAACAGGGCCCTTCTAAAAGTGCCAACCATTTCAGAAGTCTGACTAACAAGTATGCTGGAGAAAGCCACGTCCATGGCTCCAGGATTATGGGGTGCACTCCCTACCAAGGTGTAATCTGTTTTCAGTCTTGACTAATTTTTAAAAAAGAAGTGGAAATACATTTTTGTAGACTGGCATATGGTATCTAGTCTGTCCTGCTGTGTTGTGATTAATCTGTATACATTTTTGATTTAATGGTTTTTATTATTTGCTTAATCAGAATGTTTTTAAAGAGGGTCTGGTTTTATGATTTTGAGATTTTTTTATTCATTTAAATATATTTTTCTGGTTTTTTTAAAAATTCTTTTTGAATGTTTGTAAGCAGCCTTGAGTGAACACATGGGGTATAAAAGGAACAAGAAATGAAGCACTGCATGATGTGTGGATGACAGAAGGTTTTGTATATCACAGTTCCCATTCAGCATTGAGTGTATCATGTATTCCTCCCTGAGCTTGGGAATACAGAACTACCTTTGTGGGTACTAATTCCCAGAAACTCGTTAGCAAGCATGGCCATGAAGCACTGGTGTAACTAGGGAGGGGCAGAACAGTGCATTTATCCCGGGATGTGCAGCAGTCTGGAGGCACCTGGAGGGGGAGCAGAAGGAGGAAGCCATGCGCCATCCTGCCAGCAGTCTTCCTTTCACCCCACTAAGGCCTGGCGATCCATACCCCGGGGAAAGGAGGGGGTGCTGCTTGGGGAAAAAATCCCATTGCCTGCTTCCCTCTCCTCCTTTCTATGGGCAAATGATTGCCAAGCGTTAGCTGGGGGAAAGGAGGAAGGGGAAGCATGCTACGGAGGTGATGCTTGGGGGGGGGGAATCATCACCTGCTTGACGCTATTCACATTCACACACTGTGGGTTTGCACAGGAGAGCCTTGTCCAGGAGAGGGCGCAAAAACGGACCTTGTCCCCGGGCACTCCAAACCCTAGCTATGACTCTGCCATGTAGAACAGGAAATTGTAGCCGTTTGACATGAAAAAGAATAGTTGAAACTTTTGAAAATCATATGTATTCCAAGATGTATTTAAAATAATTCTGAACGGCTTATCTGCAGCTAATACCCAGATAATACTCAAGTTAGAACCTATCTATACTCTGAAGATCTCCCCAGTAGTTTTCGGGTTGCTCTTGGTTTTTCAGTTACTTTTCATTGCAGCATTGAATATATCACTCTGGTATTTGTGTACATACACCCATAGCAGGGGCATTTTTACTGGATAGACTGGGAGGCACTGTCTCCATACTGCCTACCCACACTCATTCACTCCCAACACAGACTGCCCTTCCCTTTTGTCTGTCTTCTCTGATCTCTGCCTGCCCACTTCAGTCTTCCTTCTCTTCATTCTTTGTTTTACCTCCCTACTCTCCACAGTCCTTTGTGTTTTTGCCACAGTGATTTCTAATGTTACTTTTGCGTATGGTACAACAGAGTGACATTTTAAAAGTAAAAATAAAAAGCAGCACTCGGGAATAGCTGGGTGTCTTCTCTGCCCCCTCCTCCTCACCTATGCCACTCTGTTTTTCCTTTATTCCTTGTTTGACCTGTCAAGTATTCTCAAGCCTTTGTCTAATTTGAATTTTTCACTTTAATGCTTGTGATAATGTTTTAAAAAGAAAAGGAAAACTAGACAGTAGTGGCAATAACATCAGAAAAATCATTAAGCTCACTGAAAGCTGGCTAGAAAGAACCCTCCTCTGAAAATGTCAGCAAGTGAGAGACAGGCATGAAGTAGAAAGATCAATGTGGATCAACACTCAGGCTCTGGGTGGGATTATGAAAGTTGTCATCCAAAAAAGTAAATCTCATTCCTAATAGTGGGACTATCCCCCACCCCCACCCCAATTTAGTGTGTTTATGATGGTGGTTTTAACACTTAACATCTATCAGCCCTAGAGATGGGCACGAAATGACCATTTTTTCGTTACTGTTCTCCGTTATTTGTTCCATTACGTAATGGTACGAATAACAACTGTTGCAATGGGGCAAATTCGAACCGAAAAGAACCAAGAAAATTTTCTTTGGTTCTGTTCGTTTCCGTTACTAGCGTCACGCCGCTAACGCGATGAAAAATGGAGCAGCGAAGGGCAGCAAGAGGGGGCTGGGATCCTGCCTCCGTGCACGGAGACAGGATCCCAGCCCCCTGTCCAGCCATCTCCGATTGGTGAATGACAGCCCACCAGGCTGTCATTCAACAAGCGGAGGGCGGCGAGAGGGGCCTGGGCCTGGTGGAGCCTCTTTGCCCCCTCCCCACCAGAGCCAACACGAGACTTTGCCGGATCCGAGCCCTTATGGGCTGGGCTCCGGGACCTCTGCCACGTGGCGAAGTGGCGACAGTGCAGCCAGCTCAGAAGCCGGAGCGGAGGGCGTCGTTGGAGCACGGGGGGAGTGCAGCAGCACCCCCCACAAGTTTGCCGGGTCTAGGCTGGGGGTGGTGCGGGGCAGCGGTCTGCCGGGGTGGTGGCTCCCGTAGCGGAGTGGTTCCCGGGGAGAAGGCCCCAGTTAGGGTGGCGCTGTGCGGAGCTCCGGGGGTAGCGACCCAATGGGGGTGGCGGACGGCATGGCGGATCGGTCCTTGGGGAGGGGGCCCAAGGGAGGACAGCGCTCGGCGGTGCTCCAGGGGTGGCAGCCTGTTGGGGTGGTGATCGGAGCAGCACCCGGCCTCAGGAGGGCTCCTTGTGGCTGCGGGATGGCTCTCCCGGCAGGCTTGCCCCAGCCCCGGGAGGGCTCCCCGTGGCTGCGGGAACGCTCTCCCAGCCTGCATGCCGCCAGCTCCAGTGGTGCCCAGCTCTGGGAGGGCTCCCTGCGGTCGCAGCTTGCCGCACCCCAAAAACAAAGAAACTGAAACGAAGGGGCCCCGGGGCCCCGAAAAACAGAAATGGAACGAAGCATACCCCAGGTCCTGAATAACGACCACTCACTAGATAACATGCTCACTAGATTGAACATCCTTCCCTCAGCAGTTCTTTCAGGAAGATATCACAACGTTCCATTTGAGAATAGACTCTGTAAACGATGCTTACTGGAACCTGACTAAACCTCTCATATCCTTTTCTCCTGCCCCACCCTCCACAAGCCCCACCTTCGGTTTCTGGCCCCTTATATTTCTAATTTCTCTGGATCCCCAGAGAGTATAACAAAGCGTCTTCTTGAGGACAAACTTCCAGAATTGACCATCTCAGTGGCAGAATACTTGGCCACTTTTTAATATATTAATAATTAGTTTGGGTTCAAGACCTGCTATTAACCCAACCTTTTAACCATTTTATCTATTTATTTATCTCCTACCTCTCTATTCTACATTTTGCTGCATCTGTTTTATTTTATTTTAGGCCAATAAAGGTTCTTGTGATTGATTGATTGATTGACCATGAAACGCCATTTTGGCATTTCGTGCCCATCTCTAATCAGCCCTGTTGGGTAAAACAGCCCACTGGAATGTGGACCATAGACTTTCATATCTGCTCCAAAGTCCAAATACACATGCTGTCCGAAATATAGCTAAATTTACATATAAAGCGGCTGGCATAAGATCCCACTACATTGAACAAATAGGAGTTTCCTGCAAGGGTGATTCATTTATCTAAATTACATTGATGTTGATTCTAAATTTTAGCATTTGTATTGTATTTTATCTGTTTATTCTGATTTTATGTGGTTTTGCATGTATTTTGATATGGTCAAAAATAGCTAATCAATAAACTTGACTTGACTTGACTAGTGAAATAGCTGTAAAGCACACTACTGTCTTTTTTCTAGATTAATGTAAACACAGTCTCTTTCATCAGAGCCCAGTCCATGAATAAGGTTTCTTCTGTGCAACATATATCTGCAATACTTTACATAACTCACTGCTTTCTTCTTTTAACCCTTCCCCTTCACTAATGACTGATAGGGAAATCTGTTTGAGGGGAAAAGGCACACAGCTGTAAACACACGGTGTTTGTGATGAGAAAGTCAAGACACAAAATCATGGATACATATGCCAACCTTAGGGTCTGGGTGCTGAAAAATGAAGCTTTCCCTCAGGAAGAGGTGGATTTGCTTTTGGGCCATGGTAAAAACTGTTACCTCAGTTACTAGGTGATTAAAAAAAACTTACCTAAATTGAGGTTCTGTGGACTGAAAACCCCATTGTATTTATTTCGATGTAGGCTTGCTTGTAACCCAGGATTTTGTAACCAACGGTTAAAGAACAAAGAAAAGCGGTGGGAGGGGAGCAGTGCAACTTGCATGTCTGGAAGACATCAACATACATAATCACATCGGACACAGTTTGGCTGAGTGGAGTCAAGGCAGATGGGAAGATGTTCCAATAGCTATGGGTCTCATTTCAAACAGCTGGCTCAGCAAGCAAAGCACTCTGAAAGGGCAAAAGAGAAAAGAGGACGTAGTGGAAAGAATGTTGAAAATGGGGAGAGGCTTCCACCCCTGGTGCTTCCTGTTCCATCAGATCTCTTCTCCATCCAAAATGCAGCGTGCATATCCCCCCTTCCCCACCAGTGCTCTCACACGAAATGTGCAGAATGTCTCCACTTGGGAGCTGTCAAGTCTTCCAGAGATGGAGAGGGGTGGGGGAAATGTTCTGTTTTGGGCAAAATAGAGAATGAGGGGAGAGGGAGACAAGGAGCACAAGATACTCAACAAAAACTGGTCTGAAACGGCTCTGGATCAGAAATGTTCTGCAGACTAACAGACACGTCTGAGCCAGTGCTTAAAACTCAAACTTTTCCTAATGAAGCACTGATTTTGCCTTCTGCAAGTTAAAAGATCAACACACCTCCTTCATAAATATGTGTCTGTATGTGTGTATAATATGCACAGGTACGTGTACACGACAGGCATGTTCTGGTGGCATTTATTACCAAATGTCTTCCATTTATTTATTACCCAGAGAAGTGATGCTCAATTCATGTAGAAATCTGATTACTCAGAACTAATAATAGCCTTAGAACCGCAGAGCTGGGAGGGACCAGCCCCTGTCAAGCAGGCACGGGGGTGGGGGTAGGGGTGGGGGAGTCGAACTCCCACCTTCTGGCTCTGCATGATTTCCTTTGGCTCACTGCCATTGTAGAAATGTTGCATCAGGACACATGATGAAACTGCACGCGTATCTGGGTCCTATATTTTGCTCAAAGCCAAGTCTCATACATGAATTGAGGTGTGTGTTAACAACCTGCCATATCTCAAGGAAGCCTCATTTCTCAACACCCTTCCAAATGGCTACCATAAGAACACAGTAAGGATGTGAGCACACATGATTTCATCTTCACCTTTCAATGCCAGCCTCAATTCATTCTAAGGCCAAATGCACACACTTGTTGCGTGGTGAGTAGGCTTTATTGCAGGGGTCCTCAAATTATGGCCCGTGTGCTGGATACAGACTCTCAGGGTCCTGAATCCGGCCCTCGGGAGCAACTGCAGACCCCCACCCCCCACCAACCCCATGCTCTGAAAGCGAGAGAGCGAGCCGACCCTCGCTGCCATTTTAAACTCCATTTAAAACTCTGTGGTGGGCTATGTTGCTTCCCCTGCTTCCCCCCCATGGGTAGACCAAAAGGGAGGAGGAGGAGGAGGAGGAGGAGGAGGAGGAGGAAGCTGTCTGGATGAGGTGAGGCAGTGTGCATCTGCACACCTGCATGGGCTATTTTCTCCACACTGCCCCCTTCAGACGCTTTTCTGGTTTGGTTCCTGCCTCTCTCCCTCTTTCCTTCGTGGGCAGGAGCTTGCGTGGCTCCCCTTTGCTAGCGGAGGTGATTGCGATCGGGGCAGCATAATGAGCTCAAGATCAATTTATCCAGACTCCTTTACAGGTACCAGGCAGCTAGGGAGCTCCATGTGGGGAGGTGGGGCTGGGCTGGACTGGCCGCTGCTGTGAAGAGTGGGGAGTTTGAAATGGGTGGGCCCGGCATGGTCCCCACTTCCCCCTGCTCCCTGCCCAGATGACCACCATGCCACGCTGCTTTGAAGAGCGGGGCATTTAAACATGGGAGGGCCTGGCGTGGTCCCTGCTTCCCCCTCCCCACCGCCAAGATGACCAGCATGCCAGTGCTGCTTAGAGCGAAGTAGGGTATTTAAACATGGGAGGGGCCAGTATGATCCCCTCTCCCCCTTGTTCATTTGTTCATATTTTTTAAACGATTGTGTGGCCCTCAACAGTGTCTGAGGGACAGTGGACCGGTTCCCTGTTTAAAAAGTTTGAGGACCCCTGCTTTATTGTGTGAGCAGTCATTCTTAACTGATCCCACAAATGGCAGTTAACCTTTAACAATCTGTTAAAGTTTGTGTAACATTCCATCTTCTCTCACACAGCATAATGTTTATGGTAATATATCTTCCTTCCAAAATCTGTTTATAAAACATTGCTAACAAAAGTTGTTTTCAAGTATATTACTGGTGCTCTTCTATAGAATTGATTGATCTGACCAGTAAGGGGGTATCACTCTGAAAAGATGCAAAATATGCTGTGATAGAGATATATAAGCATCATCCAGGGAGCAAATAAGATATAAGAAAAAATGCTGAGCTTATTAGAACTTATTGGACATGGAAGTCATTCTGCCCCTGCTTTTGCCTGGCCTGCCTACATGACATCACAGGGGTCTTCTGATAATAAAAGAAGTCATCCTTGGTGTTGACCCTGACCACTAGACATGGGCACAGAGCGGCAAAATTCTCGTTTCCGTTTTCGGTTCTCGTTATCGTTACGTAATGGGTAACGGTAACGAGAATTACTCCGCTCCAGCTCGAACCCGAACTGAAAAAGAAAAATTGGGTCTGATTTTTTGTTGTCGTTCATGGCATCGCGGCGATCGCGCGATGCCAAGCAGCACAGAAAAAAAGTTTTTAAAAAAAAACCCGATTCCCGGCAAAAAAGCAAGCAAAAATATGCTTGCCTCAGTGAGGGCACCTACCAGAGAGGGGTGGTTTCTGGGGGGGGGTTCTCTGGCCTTCCCCCCCTCTCCTATCCTGGGCTGCTGGTACCAGGCTGGGGGGCATCCTCGTCGTCTCCATTTGCCATGCCGTGGGGGGATCCAAAATGGCGACCGCAATATTTATTTTTAAATCGTGATCCAAAAACCCACCAAAGCACCACAGAAACATTTGAAAATTAGGTATTTTAAATGCCTGATTTTATATAGTAGCAGCAGTGGGTTTTTCTTGCATTAAAACGTCTCCATTGATTTTATTTTATTTTATTTTATTTTTATTTTTTTACACCTGTGCAATGATGGGCTGGCCATGGGATGGGACCATGCAAATTTTTGGACCCATTCCACCAATCGCATGGCCAGGTTTTGACTGAGGCTTCTGGATGTGCCAGAGGGCATAAAAAGCCCACTAACCCGAACCCTAACTGGTCCTTCTTAGTGGGTCAGAGGCACCCAGAGGTGCAGCCCACTAACCCACCCTAACCTTAACCGTAACCCTAAGCCTAGCCCTTACCCTAACCCCAACCCGAACTTCTCTGATAATACAAAACAGTCACCCAGAGAGGTGCCTCCCACAGCCCACTATCCCCTATCCCTATCCCATTCCCTAACCTGTACGTCAGTACGTTAGTACGCTCCCCTTCTTAGTGAGTCAGAGGCACCCAGAGAGAGAGGTGTCTCTGCCACTTTCCCCCCACCCTAATGTAATGTATGGTACGCAGCGGCTTCGCATTACGCTTCCCTTCCCTTCCCTTCTTAGTGGGTCAGACATCAGAGGCACCCAGAGAGGTGCCTCCCAGAGCCCACTTACCCCAACCCTAACCCTAACCCCAACCCAAACGACAAATGGAAACGACAAATTTTTGAAAATTATCGCGACAAACGGAAACGAGCCGAAATGTCCCCGTCCCGACAATCAAAAACTCGACACGTCATTTTTTCTGGTCATGCCCATCTCTACTGACCACCCTTGTTATAGTACATGCACTTGAAATAAAACAATACTGATCACTGATGACCACAAGAATGTATTCTTGAAACTCTGGAAGTTGAGTCACAGCAACTGGTCAATAGTGGAGTCCTTTAAATTTTTAGGTACTATTATATCTCAAGATTTAAAATGGTCATCTAATATTGAAAATATTATTAAGAAAGCACAACAAAGAATGTTTTTTCTGCATCAACTTAGGAAGTTCAGACTGCCAAAAGAACCGTTGATTCAATTCTATAGAGGTGTTATTGAATCTATTATCTGTTCCTCTATAACTGTCTGGTTTAGTTCTGCGACTGAGCATGACAGATATAGACTTCAAAGGATAATTGGAACTGCAGAAAAAATTATTGCTACTAATTTGCCATTTATTGTGGAATTGTATACCACACGAGCTAAAAAGAGGGCGATGAAAATATATATAGATTCCACACATCCTGGACATAATCTGTTTCAATTGTTACCCTCAGGGCAACGTTTTAGGGCATTGCATACTAGGACAACTAGATATAAAGATAGTTTCTTTCCAAGTGCTATCAAATTGTTGAATAATTAATTTTTACTTTTCTTCTTCCTTTTTAAATAATAGGTTATATTGTATTGTTGTACTGTGTTTTTATTGTTGACTATATGATTCTTATATTTCCTTTTATATAAAGAGAGCATATTTTACCAAAACAAATTCTGGGTGCATCCAACCACGCTTGGCCAATAAAAGTATTTTGATTCTGATTCTGATTCTGATTCTGGACTTCTTTTCTTGAGAGATTGAAATGTTTTGCTGCTCATCCAAACAGCTTAGTCACGAAGCTGTTTGGATGAGCAGCAAAATATTTCAATCTCTCAAGAAAAGAAGTCCAGTTGCTGTGACTCAACTTCCAAATGAACTCAGCTGGATGACTGAGAATCTTCACAGTCTTCTTGTAACCTAATTATATAAGCAAGCGTTAATATAAGATCTATATTGCACATGACCAATCTTGTTTAACTTCTGAGACTGTGCACTGGAAGGTGCAAAGAAGAGGTGTTCCCTGTGAAACACTGCAGTATTATGTCCTATTTGAAATGTAATACACGTGGTTTCGAAACCCAGTCTGGTGTGGTGGATAGAGTGACAGACTGGGACTCAGGAGGCCTGGGATCAAATCGCTGCTTGGCAATGGAAAACACACAGGGGATGTGTTTGTGTGAAACTAGGAAAGCCATCCCTTAAATATCACACTTACCTTGAAAGCTCTTACGGGGTCACTGTAAGTCTTTTTCAACTTGACGGCACCCAATAACCATCACAACAGTTGCTGGTAATGGTCAACATTTTCTAAGCTGACTGTGTATATAATAATTAAGTATGTAAAGAGGGAAATGGTCAATAAAGATGTGGAACACTCCCTTTAGTATCATGTTTGCTGGCCTGCAAACCGAACCCGACTGTGCCTCTGGCCTGTGCTCACTGTTGGGAAAAGGGATTTGACACAGCAGAAGCAGACACAGCTGGATATTTTGCAGACATTCTGTCATCTGCTTGAGGAAGGGGCCTGGCAAATAAAACCTTTGGGGAAAGGTGAAAAGGAGCTTTCTCAGCTTGGGATCTTCCTAAGACTCTGCAATCGCTTTCTTTTATTTTTCCAAATTACTGAGAGATAGTCCAGCCTGAAAACATTTACCCTGAGATGCATATGACCCTCTTCCCACGGCTCAAAAATGTAAGCGATGACTATAAATAAATTTTTAATGGCATTGGCATATATAAACACAAGTTGTTCTCACTTTTTGTTTTTATTTGGTACTTTGCAAGTATTCTTATGGGTGGAATTAAATGAGAAAATAGAGATAGATAGATAGATAGATAGATAGATAGATAGATAGATAGATAGATAGATAGATAGATAGATAGATAGATAGATAGATAGATAGATAGATAGATCTACTTCATAGTCACGTTTACAGAATTAAAACACATGATATGATTCAACATTGTTTTATAAGGGGGAAAGATTTGGTACAAAATTTCTCACAGAATCTTCAGGTAGAATGTGGCACATCTACAGTAAGGGGGTCTTCCATTGGGCAACAGCTCCATCCCTTGTTCTCCTCTTTGGTCATGATGAAGCAGGAGTTCTGATGTAAATCACATCCAAACATTTTCAAAACCACTTCCCTGAAAACTGCTTCTCTTCAGGATGTCTTTGGCAATCCATTAAAAATGTTTCTAAAAACAATTCCCCTGATGGAACTCATCTTCTGAAGCTATTATGTAGTGGTGGTGGTGGTCGTGGTGGTGTGCTAATTGACCCCAACATGAACCCTAACTAAAAGCTGCTAACTGGGAGGCCCCAGTTATATCGGAAGCACCTTTCTGCTCTTTTCTGCACTGCCTGAACTGCACCCCCCCACACTGTCACCACTTGTACCAACCCTCCCCCCTCAGTTCCATTCCCCCCCCCATCACCACCAACACCGCCTGGCCCCCAACAGTTCTGAGGGACAGTGAACTGGACCCCTCTTTAAAAAGTTTGAGGAACCCTGGCTTGAAGAATTTGAGTCTGTGAACATACTGCAAGCCAAATTGCTCAGCTTTGATTCATAGCCTGTATTACATTTGAATTTTCAGGAAATGATCACATACACTACAGGCTGCAGACTGATGCAGAAGTTCAGTGTTCACACTTGAGGCAATATTATCCTCATTTCAGCCCACAGCCTCCCTTCTTTCCTTCCTGCCTTCCTGTGGTCCCATCCCTTCATTTATGGTTTGCTGTCAAGCCGCTTGGTTTTGAAGAGGTTGTACAGAGTTCTGGAAAAGAGGGCAGCATTCCAACGTTCATCTTAATATACAGTGGTACCTTGTATAAAGGAATTAATTTGTTCCAAATGAAATTATGCTAAGCAAATTTTCCTTTATACAAATTTCCCATAGGAATGCATTGAAAACAGAGTGATCCTATTTTTATGTTGTACAGATTTGCCCCATAGGTGATTCTGTTAAGCAGATTTCCCCTATCTCCAGAATTTTTTATGTTATACAAATGTTATGTTATACAAACCATTTGTTATACAAGGGTCCACTGTACATGGAAATGTCACATACCACAGGAACATATCTTGTTGCATCTAGGTTGGTTCCATTTTGTTTCTTTAAAAACTATTTTAGAGTTTTAGAGTCCTATTTTAGGAGATAAGCGGGATATAAATATAATAATAAATAAATAAAAAAATATTGTACACACACACACACACACACACACACACACACACACACACACACACACACACACACACACACACACACACACACACATTCCAGGGATAATTGGGTGGAGAACACAAGGGCAAGTGTTCTTGTAGTCATGAACATCACACCCCAACGGCCCACATCACTAATATACCACACACAACCCTTCCTCATCTTTACAATAATGAATTAACTGATTGCCCATGAAAATATGGCAATCATTTTGACTTGGAAAAAAACTAGAGACCCTAACGAGAAGCAGGGGGGGGAGCCATGTTGGGACTGATTTGAGTTAGCCTTTGAGTTGTGTGATGTGTCAGTGTAGGGGGGGGGGAATACTGCAATCTTAGCATTTAATTGTGTACTAGTCCATCTGAGACAAAAAAGGTGCCAAATGAGTGGAAAGTCTTGAAGAAGCATTGAATTAAAGGGACCAATACAGTGACAAATAATGCAAGAAATGCTCCAAAATTGGGACAGTCTGATCCGTGTTTTCTATTAACTACATGACATACAGGTCAATGTGAATCCACCCAGCATTCTCCCTCCAATCTGTATATTTTTCCTCCACCACTGGGGTTTCTACTTTATCCTTCTATTGCAGGGGTGGCGAACACGCGGCTCGCGAGCCGCATGCGGCTCCCGGACAAAATAAATGCGGCTCTTTGCCCTGCTGAGACCACCCCCACCCCCCTGCACCTGAGGGTCCTGCGGCAGGGGGGGGCGCTGGCCTTGCTGCGCTCTGGTCCAGCTGGCCTCTGTGACCGGAGCCCTGATAAGGGCTCCGGCAGGGGGAGCAGCTTCAGCGGGGGAGTGGCCTGGGAGGAGGAGGAGGCGGCGGCGGCGGCTTCTTTCTGGAGGCCCCGCCTTCCTCGCTAGCCGAGGATCGGGGCCTTGCCCAGTGAAAAACCTATCTCTGTGGCTGCGCAGAGGTGGGCAGAAGGGGACGGGCTCCGACGAAACACGCAGGTTAGGCGCCCATCCCCAAATAATCCCGGCGCCAGGAGAAAGGAGTCGAGGGGGGGGATTGTGGCCGCCCACTTTGCAAGGTCCCGATCCCTTCCCGACGAGTCATGGCGGGCGGGGAGGGGGGTCTTCCTAAAGAGGGTGCGTGTGCGGCGTGTGCTGGGATAAGCAAGGCCCCAAAGGACGGACCCAAAGGGGGCGGCGACTGGAGCGAGCGGAGGAGGAGGAGGCCGCGGGCTTTTCCCGGGTCTCCCTTCCAGACGGAGGCCCCGCCGCCGCGGTGTCACGTTGCGCCCCCCACCCCACACCCGGGCGGGCAGGACGGTGGTGTTTTGCAGGCTCAGGCGCAGGGGCACGACTCCCCGAAGCAGCGGTTGGTAAGCACTCGCCCACCCAAAGCCCCCCCAACCTTCGAAAGAGGCCGGGCTGGAGCTCCCACGGGGTGGGGGGGGGGAAGAAAGGAGACGAAACGACCCCTTTTATATATATTTTTGTTTTATATTTATATATAAATATAAATATATTTATATAAATATATAAATATATTTATATAAATATATAAATATAAATATATATATTTATATATTATTGTTAAAATTATATGCTTTTGTGTGAGTGTTTGTCTGTTTTGGCAGGTCACTGCGTGGTGTGGCTCTCTGACTCTCACAGTTTAAAATTTTGGCTCTTTTGGTCGAACTTGTTCGCCACCCCTGTTCTATTGATTGCATTCACATCGGTTCAAGCAAGTGTAGTCACTTGAACCAATGCAGCTCCATGGCTGAATAGGCAAGTAGAAACTGGCTCTCCAAACTTCCTAGCTCCAGACAGGGAGAGAAGAAGCAAAGGCACACTCACATATGTTCTCTTGGTTCTCTTCAACCAAGTACCACTTGTCTCCAACCATTTTTGAAAGGGCTTAAAGGAATTGTTAGTGTACTAGGGCAGCTGGAGACCAAGGGAAAATACAGATCCAAGGAGTTGAGAAAAAGGCGGACATTCCTCCTGCAAATCTGGATTGACACTACAGAACTACCTTGAGAAACTGCAAACAAGGTGGATTGCAAATTTCCTCTTTATTCCTCCTGTTTGGTTCACTAAAGCAAATTGACCCAGGGAAACCCAACAGCCCAGAAGTGACTGACTCCACAGCAGATCCATTCACATTTTTTTCTGCTGTGTAGATGAGCCCTATGAAAGGCAAGCCTTACACCCTGAGGAAGGCAGGAAGAATACTGAATAGTCAATGTGGAACCCCATATTGTTGCCTTTAGCTAAGTTTCCATTGACTGAGCGAGTACATAAGGACGAGGCAAGACCATCATAGTTTGGGTATAACTAAGCCACAACTTCATTGAATACAGCAGACAGTACTCTGGCCAAGCAATTAGGTTGGCTCCAGTGCATCCAAGGAGCATGCCTGGTGGACAGCTCCATGAAGGTGTCTCCCCAATGTGTGGCAGCGGTGAAGAAGGCCAATTCCATGCTAGGGATTATCAAAAAGGGGATTGAAAATAAAACAGCCAACATTATAATGCTGTTATACAAAACAATAGTAAGGCCCCACCTGTAGTATTGTGTACAATTCTGGTCACCGCATCTCAAGAAAGACATAGTGGAACTGGAAAAGGTGCAGAAGAGAGCGACTAAAATGATTACTGGGCTGGGGCACCTCCCTTATGAGGAAAGGTGCTTGAGGGGGGATATGATTGAGACATACAAAATAATGCAGGGTATGAGTAAAGTGGATAGAGGGAAGCTCTTCTCCCTCTCTCAAAATACCAGAACTAGGGGACATACACTCAAGTTGAGTGCTGGGAGAGTAAGAACTGACAAAAGAAAATATTTTTTCACCCAGCGCGGCAATTAAGATCTAGTCAGGGGGCCCTCCTGAAAGAGCCATCCCTTAAGGAGGTGAAGGGGATGGCTTGCAGGAAAAGGGCCTTTTCAGCAACTGCCCCCAGACTATGGAATGCCCTACCAAATGAGACTCGCCTGGCACCGACGTTGCAAACATTTCGGCGCCAGGTAAAAACCTTCCTGTTCCAAAAGTTTTTTAACTAATGATTGTGGGTCCTGATGGCAATTTTAGTGGTGTTTTTAATGTATCGTATTTATTTATTGCTTTTACATGTTTTTATTATTCTAATTTTATTGTATTTTGATGTTTTAATTGTCCATTTTGATTGTGAGCCGCCCAGAGACCTTTGGGTAGTGGGCGGCATACAAGCTATATAAATAAATAAATAAATAAATAAGTCTATGGAACTCCTGCCACAGGATGTGGTGATGGCATCTGGCCTGGATGCCTTCAAGAGGGGATTGGACAGATTCCTAGAGGAAAAGTCCATCACGGGTTACAAACCATGATGGAGATGTGTAATCTCTAGGCTTTAAACCAGGGTACTTCAAGGGCCAGATGCAGGGGAGTGGTATCAGGAGACAGATATCTAGTCTCATGCGCTCCCAGACGCATCTGGTGGGGCCGCTGTGAGATACAGGAAGCTGGACTGGATGGGCCTTTGGCCTGATCCAGCATGGCTCTTCTTATGTTCTTATGTAAAGGGGCGGGAGGCAAAAAACAACAACAAAGAAGCGAGGAGAGCCTGCACTCACCAGATTACATCCAGATTTGGTGATTTTCACCCTCCAAGAGCAGGTACATGAAAAGTGCGCTGGGACGCGCTTAGGTGGGCGTGGTCGCACTTAATTATTTGTAAACTCTGGAGCTGGTGGGGAAACAATTTTAAGCTCCGGAGCTGGGAGCCATTTGCGGCGGAGTTTAGGGGTCGTGTACAAAGGGCCTTAATGCTCCTGTGTACTTTATTTGTTTATGTAATCCTTTACCTGGGTTACAGGAACCCTGGGGTGTCCACCCCATCGGTATCGCAATGTTGATGGAAATTAAGTGTTCCCAAGGGGTGTCGACCCCATCGGGCTGAGCCATAAATCATTGTCAAGGGAGGGGGTCCTCCCTTTCCCTCCCCCCACTATTTAAACTTTACCTTGAACATCAGACTTCTTTTTGTAGGTTTTTGAACCTGGAAGTTCTTTTTTGCTGCTTTAAATTCCTGGATCCATCCCAATGCCTGTAAAATCACCATAACTTCCAAGTGGTGGCATGCCTTCTACAATTAACTTTCTATCTACTCATATGCAGCCCCCTGCAAGCAAAGCAAAAGGGGAGGGTGGGTCAGAGATGCTCCATGCTCAGTAGGGGAAAAGAGGGGGTTGTTGTCCTGCTCCCCCTTTTTAAACCTTCTGGGATGGCCCTCCAGGAAAGCATCATGTTTCCTGGGGGGACCCCCACCTATCATCCAGTTCGCATCTGAGTCTTCTCCCCCCTTTCCCATAATGCCAGATACCCAGACCCCTTTTATTTCCACGTGGGGGTCTCAATAGCTCTTTGTCCTTGTAAGTCGGGTCTTCCCTTTTTGTTACAAGAACAAATGTTCTATCTGGATAAGTGGCTTCAGAAAGAGCAGGATTTACCAATAATCCAAAATGTGCCTTAACTAACATATGCATATGAAATTGTCACTAGAGATATCTAACTCCACAATTTACTTTTCACTTTTGTTCCTTTTTGTTTTAAAGGGCATACAAGGAAGTCTTCTGTCCAAGTTAAAAGCTTTAGATGCTATTCAGGAAAAAAATGCTTCCCTGCAACAAGAAATTGCTACCTTGAGAGAGACACTTGGATGTGGCCAAGGGTAAGTGGATGATCTGAAGGCTTTTGTTTTATGCACAATTTTTTGTATCACAATTCCCTGTCTTTTCTGAAGTCATTCATTATGTCAATGTCGTACAAATGGTGGCTGAAATAACTAGTATAATAGAGATGGGCACAAATCAGAAAAATGGCATTTCGTTTGTCGTTTGTCGTTTGTAGGGTCTGTTTTGGTTCGTTTCCATTTTTCGTGAATTTTTGCAAAAAATTCATTTTTGTTTTCGTTCATTTCGTTACCATTTCGTTACCATTTATTTCAATTTTTGTGATTTTTAAAAGGATTTTAAGCAATTCACTCATATTGCAGTAACGGAAACGAAACGCACGACAAAAATTCCGGTGTTTCTGTTCATTTAGTTTCATTTTAGAGACAAAATTCGTTTGTTGTTTCATTACGTAATGAAATGAAAAAACAAAAACGGAAATGAAAAATTGTTCGTTTTGTGCCCATCTCTATAGTATAAGGCTAAAAATCCCTATTCTACACCTATCCTGATTCTACTTTTAGCTGGGATTGTCAGATCTCAGAGCATGGCCTGATCCCTTGGAGAATGGCCCAACATGGGGTGAAAAATTGAAGTGGAGGAAGCACTGGGAGAGGCAGAAGATTGGGTTTATTGTATGCAATTTAATTTGAAAGCTCAGACACCTCTCTCCACTGTTTCCTAGCTACCATGTGTCAGACTGCCAGAAATTTCCCTAACTCTGGTTTGCCACCTTTACCTGGACCAAACAATTAACTGGTTTGTACTCAGATTCTAGCCCTATTTAGCTAGTTTCCCCTTGGGCCAACTTCCAGAATCGACCAGTCCAGAAGCAAACCTTGCCAATCCTGCCTATGTAGCATCATAAGTGCTCAGGCTGTGACATCAGAAGAGCTCAATCCCCTATGACATCATAGTCAGTTTTTCCAATGTAACACTTGAAACTATGATTTTAAAAAAGTAGCATATGATTTGGCCCTCAGGCTTGGCAGTAGCCAACATTATCCTATCTCCCAGAGATTGGTTTGTTCAGATCACGGATGGATTCAGATGACAAAGCACCTCCAATCAGACTGTGTGTAAATAAATTAAATGAGTAGCTAGGCATTGTGGGTCATTGTAGGTCACTGAAAACTTGGATTTTGAACATCTTACTGGTACAAATTGATTTCTGAAATGATGACCTTTCAAGTGAGAGAGATACATTTTCTCTTAAACGAACCTGATGCTTTTGTTGGGGAAGAGGAATGTTACCACAGAAAAGAAAAAAAGGCTTAACGGAAATTGTCATTGATGTCAGGACAGCCTTAGGTGGGTTGCCACAAGTGAAAACTGTTTTTATATGTATGATTGATGCGTGTTTTCCCCTACACTATCTTTGTATATTGCTCTGAGGACTGAATTTGCACATTCTGTAGCCTGTGGTTTATCTGGTAGGTTTACATCCAGAAAGGACAATGGGTATTCCTCTGAAAGCATCTTCAAGGATGTCTTTAGGTTTGTAGCTTCTAGAAGAATGCTGTGAATATCTCAATTCTCAGAAATGACACTCATATACAGTGTATCAACCCAAGATGCAATCAGTTACCTGATTTTGGACAACACGGCATTCTTTTTCACAAGCAACAGCAGTTGTATCATGCTACCCTCAACTGTCTCAAGAAAACACAGACAGACAGACAGACAGACAGACAGACAGACAGACAGACAGACAGACAGACAGACACACCTCCAGCCATATAACACTTATGTTGGTGTTTATTTATCTTAAAATGTAAATGCTGTCTCTCCACATAAACGTTTTCTGTGGGCTGCCTTACAGTTAATATGATAAAAAAAGACAAATGTTTTAAATGAATGTATTAAAAACATGTAACTGAAGGCAGCAATGTAAAACAATTCAATTAGCCCAGTGAAAAACAACATCATTAGAAGCAGTGAGAAATAACATTAAGAATGAAACCTGTCATGCACAGTGAACCATTTTATTCATGTTTATTAACTTAGTACTTAATGTGTGCCTAGCACCGCACATGAACAGTCAAATTATATTACATTGGAAATTCTTTAACTCCATCATCATATTATTCTTTGGCTGAATTATGTTATATCCAATTCTTTTTAAAAAATCCTGCTTTTGAATGTGGAACATTGTACTTCGGTACCCGCAATTCAAAAAGACAGAAAATGGCCCAGTATAGCTATATACCAGTAATATTGTTGCCAGCAGGAAAAATTATGCCAGTCTTTCCATGGCAAAAGGTAGCCCAAATGCTGACAACTTCAATGGCAGCAATCAAGATGGCCTATGGAATCCCCTCTTGTGCTCATAACCATTCATAAAGTGACACCATACAAAGGGGGGGGGGAGGAAGATGACTCCTCTTTTCATCAATCAACCACTTCTCACTCAAACACAAACCAGTTGTCAGGGCTGTTTTTCAACAAGTGTGAATTAAAGGAGTTTAAAAAATTCTCCTCCTGGGAGTCATGTCATTCATCCAGAGTGACTAAGCGCCTTTTCACATGACCCCTAAGATCCGCTGGCCCCTTAAATTCGGACCAGAGTTCTTGGGGGTTCGTTGCTCTTCCTTCCTCCCCACCACTCCGCACTTCCTTGCTTCTGTCTGCGTGAGGGGAGGGAGGGAAAAAAAGCCTTAAAAAGGGACAAAAGAATAGAGCCTTACCTCCAGTGCCGGTGGAAGTTGCTCCGAGCCCCGGTCACTTCCTGGTTCCTCTTAAAGGGGCGGGAGGCAAAAAAACAACAACAACAAAAAAGCGAGGAGAGCCCGGCACTCTCTGCATCAAAATTTTTCACCCTCCGAGAGCAGGTACATGAAAGCTGTGCTGGGTCGCGCTTAGATGGGCGGGGTCGCACTTAATTTTCTGTTAGCGCCGGAGCTGGTGGGGAAACATTTTTAAGCTCCGGAGCTGGGAGCCATTTGCAGCGGAGCTTAGGGGTCGTGTATAAATGCCCAAAGTCATCAGTTCAGAGCTCCCTTCCCAGCTCCCAGTGTTTTTATTTAGAACGTGAATGCTGATAACCAATTTCTAAGAAAGAAAGTAAGAGGTGTTCTATCTCTCAAATAGCCAACCCTCCCCCAAATTTAGCATTATCCCAACCCAATGCCTGGATTCTTTTCAAATAAAAGGAGGGGGCTGGAACTGACCATTCTCTTTAAAGGTAAGCAAGTTTGGTCTTTTCCATGTATTTGATCTGTTTTAAATCAGCTGGCAGAAAAGGTTGCTGATGGCTGCACAGCAGGTTCAAAGAGTTTTACTGTACTTCAAAAAAATGAATCCAAAACCTATTTGCCCAAATGTCCCCATATTTGACACAGACCAATTGCAGATAGTCTGCTATATCTGTACCAAAAGTGATGCTGATCTCAGGTCCCAGTTCAAAAATATTAATTTTTTTAGGTTGGAGCAATCCCATTTTTATAATTACCTTACAGAGTGCTGATTAGCTATGTTGCAAGTATCTATTGCTGCACCCTCATGCAGCATAAATAATACCTTACAGAAACAAATGGAAATGCATAGAACACACATTGTCTGCTTAAAACAGGAAATTAGTTTGGACTAATTGTAAAGAAATCCTGTTTCACCAGGTTGGTTCATTATCCACAAAGATCTGAGGAAACACAGTGTGGAGTGTCTTCTGGTCCTCTCCAGTTCCAGCAAAGCTCTGACTCCAAAGCAAGCATCATACTTAAATCTTCAGAAAAAGTATTGTATTCACGGTTCGCACAGTCCGGTTCAATCCTCACTTTATCCCCCGGAAAATCATTATCTAAAACAGTCAGATTTCCCATTTCATCACTTCTGACCCTAGACAAATCTTCAGGTAAGGCTGTAAACCCATTGAGAGAGATCCTAAAATGAAAGGTACTTGTGGTGCAGTGGTTAAATGCCTGTACTGCAGGTAAAACTGTGCTCACGACCTGGGTTCAATCCCCGGTAGAAGGCTCAAGGTTCACTCAGCCTTCCATCCTTCTGAGGTTGGTAAAATGAGTACCCAGCTCACTGGGGGGGCAATGTGTAGCCTGCACACTGTAATTAAAATTGTAAACCACCCAGAGACTACTTGTAGTGGTATGGGGCGGTATATAAGCAGAACACTTTGCTTTTTGCTTTTTCCTCAAACTACCAGAGGCCCTTTCATAAGACAACCCATATAAGAAATATTTTCCATTGATTTTGCTTCTCATGCTCTTCTCGCTCGCCCCCCCCAAAAAAAACCCATCGAACATGGGTTCTGTTCCTGAATCATGAGCACTGCAACGCCAGATAGAGGAGAGGAATAAAATATGAACAACACTTGGTCAGCTCTGCAACTCCTACAGTCTTTCAGTCAAAGACACTAGCTATACCAGCTGGGTGAATCTCAAGGTTGTATACCAAAAAAGAGGAACTACTCTAGGTTGTTGGCAAAAAGGGAGGGGAAAGAAGGGATTGACCCTGACTTTGGAAAAGGCTACTTTCTTTATAACTCCATTTGAAGAATTCTGGGAGTTCTACTTCGAAGTAACTTTTTCTGGGCTCTGGATGTTATACTGACAATTAATGTTCTCTCTGGCTCTCGTAAGAGAGTAAAAGTTTAAAGTCATTTATTTGAATATTGTGACTTCTTAGATTATAGATCCCATGATCATCTTTTCCCTGGATGCACCAGACATATGCAAAAGAGAAAAGACTAGCTATTCCACTTAAATCACCATAATCCTGTTGCTCAGTTTAGCAACTCATTAAAATAAAAGGAATGTTGGTGAACCAACTGCTGTATAAGAGCCAATGGGCCTATTCTAAACTGAGACTTAACTGTGCTGTATTAAGTCACAGGAGATCCATTTGAATCGATGGAACTTCTGGAGGAATCTACTCATTAAACCCCCAGTGATTCAAATATGCCTTCAATGATTTATTCTGCTAAATGATGGTCCATTATAAGATTTTGGCTAATGCCAATGTAATAAGCCATTTCAACCTTTTCTGTTCCTTTCTCACTGCTGGTCATATGCTTTGCTTTGCTGTACATGTGTAACATGGGATACAGCCATCTTCAGCAGACTGCCCTTTGCAAATGATTTGTCCCTTCTGGGGCTGAAGTACCTCCCTATCATTTGCCGTTGGGGGTGGTGGTCTTCTGTTCTCCTCCTTGAAGATCACCTTCTGCCTGTGAAAACTCCCAACATCCCACAGATGTCAGGCAGGCTCTGACTGTTGAGAAGGTTGAAACTGGTGAAAAATGAATGGAGACTTATTAAAAGGTATTCGCCCCATCATTCTTTAGTTTAGGTGGAAGAAGGTTCAGTAGATTCATTATTGTCTCCTACCTGATGCTGTACTTCCTAGCCACCCAGCAATTTCATGGTAATAGTAGCTATTCCGCTGATGGCCCAATTTATTACGATTTAGCTGCTGAAGGTAATTATAGCAAGATAATAAATCTGCATGTCATGAGCAAAATACTCACTTTGCCAGCTGTGTCTTATTTTATATAGCCATAGGTTTGCATGAAGGACCAAGAGAGCACATTAACAAGGCAACCCAAAGAAAGTAAATTAGATTATGCTAATTCATTTCCACCATGGTTTCTGAGTGCTAACCCCCCCCTCTCTCTTTCAACCTGTTTTATATTTCTCTACTCTCTTGCCTTTTTGCTTAAACAGCTACCAGTAACAACAATTTGTCACCACAAAAACAATATGTTCCTTGCTCTGCCACCTCCAATACTTGGAGTGATTTACTTGGACAAGGTCAGGATTACATAAGCACTTTATTTGCTGACACCAAGAAGACCAGGCCAGATGTTCTACCAGTCGAGAAAGTGGGAAGAGCTTGTGTTTTATCTGAATATTACAACTCTACTGCATCCAGGTACCATAATGATTTGATTTGAAGCAGGAAATAATGTCCAGGATCCTATCATGTATGCATGCCAAATATAAATGCATTGAGTTAAAACTGGAGTTGTGGGTTGCTTGCCACTAGTCAACAAGCCAATGCTTGTATTCTGCATTGCCCACCAAATCATGCAGCTGACAGATGACAAGAATGGAAGAGTCAATTTGTTAACAAGTGGCAAGGCATGACTACAGTTTGTATCATTGCACTTCTTCTGATGTATAAAATAGGATTCCGGTTTATGGCTTACAAATAATTACCAGCATTTCCCCATCTATAAGATGTCCCCAACCATGTATAAGACACCCTCTATTTTTTTTTCCAATCCAAAATTAGTTTCGCAATTGTGCTGCTCTCTCCTCTGCTTACTTCCGTGTATAAGACAACCCTCAATGTTTAGTTATACACAGGAAAATGGTGTACTTCCTTTAAAAATAGTTTCTTTACCTAGTAACAAATATATAACTTGAATTATGTGACAACTGTAACTAGCAGTGATTAGTTCATGCTTTTTGTGGTTGTTATTCTTAGTTATTTTTAGAGATGTGAATCATAATAATAATACTAGAACTGCCTTTTTGGAAGTGACCCTGTGGATTATTGAGCCCAGACCTTGACAAAGAAGCACAGTGGGGAATTGAAATCCACAGCTGGATGCCTACAGTCGTGGAGCTATCCAGATATTCTATGACTGTATTGCATATTGAGAGGGAGGAAATCACATGACTCAAATGCTGGCTTATGCCCCAAAGGGCACCTATACAAATTTAATAGCAGCGCAGCCCCCAGGAATGAAAGAGAAACAAGGCATCAATGAAATAATAATATATTCTGCCCTGACTCTCCTTGATCTACCCCACTCCCAGTTCCACTTTGACTCCATTCACCCTGGTTCTACTACTGAATGTGTGCTGCCAGAGCATTCGACAACTTTATGAGAGAGAGAGAGAGAGAGAGAGAGAGAGAGAGAGAGAGAGAGAGAGAGAGGGGCTGAATAATAAATATCACATAGCTGCAGCCATAGATCTAGAGGTGATGCAGGAATAATTTATGCCAGTACCTTCTGCCTTCCACATACCCCTCCACAACCTGTTAAATCCTTCTCATCTATTCAAGGTAGGAGTTTGTTAACTTGTTACTGCTAGAATTGGAGGTGGGCACACTTGTCAGTTTTGCTTTCTCCCACACATGAATGTTTTACATCTCAAGTTCTTTCTGCGGAATTTATGGAGGAACGTGCAAATATTGTTCCATTCTTCTGAAAAATGAACCGACAAAACTTCTTATCCATCTGGACTGTGTGCATTTAATTGATATGTACAGTAGATATAGCTGTGCTCAGTATGTACAAGATTGTGTTGCACTTGTTTGTCACGTAGATGTGAGAAACAAAGAGCCTGTCAGAAAAATGGGGGGACCATAATTTAGCACCACAAATACAGTTGAATAAACAGGGTTTTCAAAGCTAGACATTCCAGAGCTGAATCCCTGAAATCTAAGGCACAGATAAATAATGTGATAGTTTTGCTGTCTCCCATATTGGATTATATTATTTAAAATAATATATATATATGACGAATTTATGAAGAAATTTCAATTTTTTTGGAAAATGAAATTCTCACCCACTCTAGCTAGAATGACAAAATACAAAATAATAGGAGCAGCTAGTGGGCAAAATCACACCTTCCAGCAGGGCCATTATGTATGAGTCATAGAAACACCCTTATATGTAGTCCTCTTTCATTTTTTTTCTTTACATGAGGTATTTGTATAAGTTATAAATTCTGTGCTTGCCTCTTGGAGACTTCAAGGAGATTTCACACCCAGCTTGCAGTGGTTCCACCTTCAACCTGCCGTTGCCTTCTCATTACTGAGTCACACTTCCATTTTCCACTTGGTTGCTGCTCTTTGCACCTGTCAGATGGAGTATGACTGCTGTGTGATTAGTGGAACCAAAATAAGTCCTGGATCTGCACATCTAAAGAGCTAATGCTGCAGTACGTTATCCCTATGCAGACATTCCCTGAGTCAGCCAACGTTTGGAAGCATGATGGAAAGACAATGAATTTCATTCCCACATTCTCAGTCAAGAGCAGGAAATGTGTTTTGCTGGTCACACAACTATCCGTTGCATGAGGGAAATGGCATCCAAATGTGCCGTCCCGGTGGAGTTATAGCTGTATGGACCTCCAACAAATACAATGAAATGAAGTGAAATTAATTGAACTAGCCCTTTGCAATGCCTGTTGCTGGGACATCTCAGCCTGATTTTTGTCCTAAGAATGCCCACGGCATTTGGGTTGCAAATTCTCTGAAGTGCAGTAAGGCAGGCTTTGACCTTCTCATCTTTGATTGATGTAAGAAGTGTCTAATGAAAAATAAAATATTTTTTTAAATGGGGAAATGTGAGAACCAAACAAAATAATATGGGTTCTCTCTCTCTCTCTCTCTCTCTCTCTCTCTCTCTCTCTCTCTCACACACACACACACACACACACACACACACACACACACACACACACACACACACACACACACACACACACACACACACACCCTTGTGTGTACAATCATGCAGGCAGGAAGAGAAGGCCATCTTGTTTCTGCAGTTCCGTATTGTGTAGATGGCATTTTCACCAATAGATTTACAGTACAGTACTTGTTTTCTACCTACAAGGGGATATAGGCAGCCATTGTCATCTCCCTGTCTTAAACTGCAGACTAGATTCAGAAAAATGAAGAGTGAAAATTTTGGGAAGAAAGATTAATAAGTTAAGCTATGCAAATGATACCACCTTACTGGGAGGAAGAAGTGGGCTTGAAACAACTGTTAGTAAAAGTCAAAGAAGAAAGCACCAACAGAGGGTTGCAGTTCAACATTAAGAAGATGAAAGTCATGTCTATAGAAAGAGCTACACAACCTTAGCATTGACAATGAAGAAACTGAAATAGTAGTGAAGATTTTATATACTTTGGTGAAGCACTATGTGGAGTTTATCAATCTGATGCTTTGACTGAGAACCAGCTTTCATTCCTCCACACTCTTCCCCACTTGGGAGAAAATGGCCATGACTCAACTTCCATATTTCCTCTTTCATCTTCATGTCTTTTACAATGAAAAAATCTTACATCTTTAGCAGTGACATTTTTTACTAAAAAGTCTCCTGTATTTTTTTGTATCAAGTAGGGTGCTTGGGTCCTGCCCTCAGAAGGAAGAATTCAGGAGATGAGTTTTCTTTTTGAAGCCTTTCAAGCATTTTCCCATCTGATTGTGGACAGAAGCAAGAAAATACAAATACATTCATCCACAAATCAAAGAGGACAATCATCCTTAAATAGCACAATGTGATTAAACACCATGTGCTCCTGCACCTCTTACGGATCCAAATATCAAGTGTGGTAATCAATGGGTTTGTACACTGGAAAGAAACAGATGCAGAGCCTTCATTTCTCATGCTTATCGGTAGCTTCAGTATTTGTTAGTCTAACTCCTGTTGCTATAGAAGTGTAGCAGCATCCTCACTGATGCATTCCTGGAATCTATAACAAAAATATAAACAGAACTATCAGGCCAAAGAGACTATTGGCATGTAATCAACATTCCTTGGAAATGATGAACCAGTTCTTGTGCTGCATCAGTTAGAAAGTGTGGAATGGTTGCATTTTCTTCATTTTCATTAACTGAATTATAGTACCTAAAGTACTTTAATTATTATTAATGCTTAGTGTAATATCAGAAACAAGGTGAGGTAAACTCTATCAATTAAGTTACTGTAGATGATTAAGTCTCAGAGATATTCTGAACCCTTTCCAGTGTCTATAAGTGTTTACCTCTTTTCCCACCAGTAGTCCTTCAGTTGCAGGGGAAAAGGGTCAGCATTGGAATGGGACAAGCCTTTAAAGGTTCCCTTCTTGACCTCAACACTGTAGCTGTTGTGACACCTTTGTGGCACATTTTCATGCTCTACTTCCCTATGACTGGAGAGCAGGAATAGTCTGTGGCAATAGTCCTTTAAAACACATAACAAATCCTTAATTTTGTTTTTTCTGTCCACTCTGAAAAATGCTGTAATAATCATGACACTGGGCCATAATTATTTGAAAATATACAGTAGTCGAACTTATTTTCGGATTCATTATTTCCAAACCTCCCCTCCGATCCGCAGATTCCTCCTGAGGAATCTGCCTGGCCTCCAGTTTCTAAAGAAGAAATTCTTGTGATAATCATGACACTGGGCCATAATTATTTGAAAATTTAATCTTCTGTTTTAAAGGAAATGTACTACATATTTTCATTATTCCAATTGAAAATAAGTGCTCAAATCAGGGAAACTCTGACATTTCTCACAAGGTTCTGGCCTTTTAATATTATTGGTGGAATTCATAGAGTTTTCCCCAGCCTTTCCTGCTTCATTCTAAGGCTGATGCCGAGGAAGGGGCTTGAAGAATAAGAATCCATTTGTCTTGGTGTTGGGCGAGTATCATGGCCGCCACTGTCAGGGCCGGAGCATCCTTTAAGGCAAACTAGGCAGTTGCCTAGGGCGCCAAAATGGAGAGAGGGTGCTGGCCAGCCTGCCGCCCCCCCCTGCCTCCCCCGCTGCCACTGGCCACCGCCGTCCGTCCCCCCACCGCCTGCCAGCCACCCATCACCGTCTGCCCCCTGCCCCCTGTGCCCGTTGCCGTCCGCCCCCATGCCCATTGCCGCCCCGCCGTCCGTGCCCCCTGGCCCCCCGCACCCATCGCCGTCCACCTCCCCCCCATGCCCGTTGCCATCCCCTGTCATCCGCCACCCTGCCCTGCCCCGCTCCACCCCACCCCGCCCCACCCCCTGCCCCACCCTGCCCTGCCCCACCCTGCCCTGCCCCACCCACCCCCTGCCCCACCCCACCCCACCCCACCCCCGCCTCACCCCACCCCCACCCCCCTGCCCCACCCACCCCATGCCCACCCCATCCCCCGACCCTCACCTAGGGCGCAAAAAAACCTGGCACCGGCCCTGGCCACTGTATATCAATATATGTAGAACTGGCCAATGAGAGATGAAGTGGAGTGTGGCACACAAACTAGGAAGTCATTCCTCAAGGAGACACTTCTAGTGACACAGATTGACGCTGTCATGTGAGCTGCCTCTGATTTAACCACGCCCCGAGTGAAAATAGTGATCGCAGCACAGAAAGCCGCAACCAGTGTGCTGCCTACTTGATACTATTTACCAGTGATGGAGACAGGCATGTTTAAACATTTCCCAATGAAGGGGATAACTTGCAAATGTGGAAACCCTAGTTTTCCTGCCCTGGTATTCCCAATTGTTCCGAGCAGCTTGGAAACCAATGACCCAATTGTCTTGTGTTTGTATCATATTTGCAGTGCTGTTGGAAACCTTAAAATAGTGGATGTTCATTCCGGCGGGCATTATGTGAAAATAGAGAACACTTCTTGTGAAAAGGAAGAGGGCATTGGAGATTATACACTCCAGCAGAACCAAAATGGTCACCCGTTAGCCATCTATAAATTCCCCCCAAAGATCAGAATGAAGGCTAATTCTTCAGTGACGGTATGTAAATGAAAAAAGGGGGAAGGCCTTAAATTGTCCTTCATAATACAACAGAGTCCCATCCTAGTTGCAGGGTTCCTGGAGCTCTAGTCCACAGAAGTAACTCTTGTAATATGTTTGATTCTGACTGCCGGTATAGCTGTCTGTTTGTTATGAGTGGATGATGACTCTTCACTACATGAACTGTCTTTTCCTTATTGGTATACTGGATAAAAAGAGTCAAGCTATACATTATGAGGAAAACCCTCTTGCCTGTGATTAACCTATCATTCAACTGAAGGTCTTTAGAGACAGTGCTCCAGCAATTAGGTTTGCAAATTAAGTTGTTAACTTTCCAGTGATATTGCAAAGTAAAGCATGCTAAATGCAAAGGATATAGTTGAAGAAGATCATGTACTATGACAGATGTTTTCCGCATTATAAGAGTCTCCGACTCTTCAAGTTGTGTTGTTCGTTGGAAGATATATCATTATAGAAAGCACCTCATTTTATAATGTGCTAAGCCCTAGTTTGTCCCATAAGCTATTACTAGTTTCAGATACAGTGGTACCTTGTATAAAGGTATTAATTCGTTCCAAATGAAATTCTGTTAAGCAAATTTTCCTTTAAACAAATTTCCCATAGGAATGCATTGAAAATGGAGTAATCCCTAATTGCGACCATTTTTATGTTGTATGGATTTGCCCCATAGGCGATTCTGTTAAGCAAATGTCACGTATCTCTGGAATTTTTTAATGTTGTACAGATTTTATGTTATGCAAACCGTTTGTTATACGAGGGTCCACTGTAGTTCTGATCATATTGGAATAATAGATTTTATGGAAAACAAGTCACAGCTGGAGTGGGCCAATTTGAGTTGGTAGATATCATGGCAGAGGTCTCTCAATTCCCAGTGATTCAGTGGGCCTAATGTAGTGCAGTTTCCTAAAGTGAACAACAATTTTTGGAACAATATTTCATTTAGAAAAAGAGGAGCCACTTTGTGGGATTGAAGGGTTGCAGTAAGTTAAAAAAAATCATTGAGAAGAAAGCCTGTAACCCTATTCTTACCCAACATACACTTCCTCCAGTGTGCCCTTGCCAACAGTCCTCCTCTCCCCTTAGGCTATTAAATATGTGGCCTTTCACGTATAAAATGCTGTGGAATGAGCCTGTGCATCTGAGGGAGCAGAAGGGGCACACCAACAAACCTAGATAGGGCTATAAGTCAGGAATGATACACATGGTTGTACGGTACGGATTCCGGTTTTCTAAGAGTTACTAGCATGCTTTCTTGACATCATAACCTGTGTCCTCCTGACACTAAGCATGGCATAAATTTGATGACAGATGCATTACTATCAACATTATTTATAGGTATATGTTAGTTTTAGATCCTTTGTAGATTTGTTTCTATATCCACTGTTTTACCATGTCTTAATACTGTAAAGCACCCAGAGTACCCTCTCGGGACATGGGTGGTGATAAATAAATAAATAAATAAATAAATAAATAAATAAATAAATAAATAAATAATAGTAATGGTAAGGTAACAGAACTACACTATTATTCAAGTAAAGGCCATTGTGATGGCTAGTAAATCTTGGGAGAATAGAAGAAAATGTTGCTAACGCTGGCATTTCCCTAGCTAGTATGCTGTGAAGCAGGCCCAGCGACTTCTAGAATATTAAGGATGCCTGTGATGGTGTTCCCATGGAGGGGGCAATTACAAAAGGGAAAGACTAGGGATGGCATCAAGAAAAACTTCAGCTCTTTCTTCCACATGTACTAGATATACTGTACTCAGGGCCGGTGCTAGGTTTTTTTGCGCCCTAGGCGAGGGGCGGGGGGTGGGGTGGGCAGGCGGGGCCGGGGGTGGAGGTGGGGCGGCAGAGGGCGGAGGGGGCGACGGGCACGGGGGCACGGGCAATGGGCGCAGAGGGCAGAGGGCGGTGGGGGGATGGACGGCGGTGGCCAGCACCGGTTGGGGCGCAGGCTGGCCAGCGCCCTCTCTCCATTTTGGCACCCTAGGCAACTGCCTAGTTCGCCTTAATGGAAGCACCGGCCCTGACTGTACTTCACAGGTAGGGTTGCCAGGACAGGAGCATCCAGTTCAATGAGGTTTCTGGGCCCAAACAAGCAGACAGACTAGTGTGGCTAGAACTGATCAAATGGGCCGGCTAATACAGCCATACAGAGCTAGAGAAGAAAATCATTTTCTGGCCTCCTTTTTTGGGGTGGCTGTCATCCCTTACCGTGCCAACCAAACCCTCCAGTATGAAACAGGATAGTCAGCCTGCAAAAATGGAACTAAAATAATTCAGGCAGATATAAGTACATATATGAATCAAATATTGGTTATAGTAAATATGTAGACCTTGGGAGGCTAATGCAAGATGAAGCAACTTTATAAAACCTCAAAAATATTCAGCTACAACTTCATCAATAGTAAGTTGATTTAAGTCTGCCTTGCCTTCTTCAGTTGTAACTTTACTTATACAGTGGTACCTCGACTTAACGAATTTAATCCATTCCGGATGTCAAACTACTCTTAAGTCGGGGTACCTATCTAAAAAATTGAAAAAAATAAGTTAAAAAATAAAAACATGGAAAAATATTTGTAAGTCGAGCAGACCATATCTAAAATTTGTAAGGCAGCAGTTAGAATGCCAACAGTTTTCCGCTCTTAAGTCGAATTGCTCTTATGTCAAGGTACCACAATATACTTATTTCCTCCCAAGCTGCTGGATGCATTGGGCAACAAATGTTTTCCATCAGGTCTGGTCAGCAACTTCCATTTCTGCCTTTTCCCATGTGATGTTCATTGTCTTTAGATCTTCCTTTGTAAAATAAAATAAAAATAAAAAGGCAATCCTGAAATACCCCCAAAAAACAAATAAAAACATGTTTAATTGTAGAAATAGAATTCAACATTATTGCCAGAGCACAAAGAAACATAACGGCACCCTTTCTCAATGTGGAGTGGGGGCTGGGGCTGAAGTGACCTGGCCCCCGGAGAGGAAACAAATCTTCACACACCACCTTAAATGATTCATTATGCACTTTATACAATCCTGATTTGGCCAATACAGTATTTCTTTCAATATTGTGTTTGTGGCCATGCCCCCCCCAAAAAAGCTGTATATACTTGTTATCTGTATGCCTCTGTCCGGAGCTGGTTTCATGACTGTTCGGTGTATATACTAGTTATCTGTATGCCTCTGTCCGGAGCTGGTTTCATGACTGCTTCATACAATACTGCACTGAGAACTTGCTTTAGGCACTTAACTCATCCATACAATATGCATTGGAGAGGAGATCTGATCATTTATCAATCAATCTTTATTTATGGTCTTTGACCAAAATGTTACACTAATAGTCTAAATTGGGGAAAACAATACAATAATACAAATAATATACATGAGGAAAGAAACCCAGATTAAAATTAATAATCATATGAGCTACAAAAGATAAATTTAAAGATATAAACATCAATACCAAGTCTTAAAATTCCTATATATAATATTTTTTTAAAAAAAAATCTGATCATTTAGGAGATATGTTTCCTGTTACATTAGGGAAGAATATAAGGAATACAATGTGATGTGTCCTGTTTGGTTGTTGCAGGTTTGGGCTATGAGTTCTAACATGCCTCATAAACCTCCGACAGACTACCTCTGGAAGAATATCGACAAATTTAAATCCGGCCCAGAATGTACCACTATCCTTTGCAATCCTGGTGGACAGGTAATTATTTTCATCTCTTTTTATCCTATAGAAGGCTTGAATTGCCTCAGGTTTGACTTTCTTAAATTACAGACTATGCAGAGTTTAACTAGAAGTAGGACTCCAAGACACTAACCCTGGAGGCAAAAACGCTCTTATTTTTATTAATCTGCAAGCTGCTACGATACCCTTCGGGCTGATGGGTGGAATAGCAAGATTTTAAATAAAGGGTAGCAGGAAGATATCCACCACCATCCTTTTTTGTGTTAGAGGTTTAATTTTAAGCATAGCAGGCTGCAACCAGCACTTACAGACCTGATATTGGGGCTGGAGAATTTTCAGATCCCTTTAGCATTCTTTAGAGTGTCCCATATAAACAAAGTGAATGTTAAAGTAGCTATGCTGGCCAATGAAAAAAAAATTCCACAATCATTTTCACAATCCGAGAAGAAGTCCAATGTTCTGTAAGTTATAACAAAGGCCTGGGTTCGATCTGTACAATAAAACATGCTTGCATAAACTCCTGGATTCAGAAAACTCTTGGTGAAGTCAAATAAAATAATATTATTTTTTTTAATGTGTGCAAAAAATGTGGGATATTTTCTTGCCTCCTTGATTTTGACTGCTCCTCCATGGGAGGAATGTTTCTTTCCTTCAAATGAGCCCAATCTATTGACAACTGGAGGATATGGCTTCCACTTCTCTGCATCAAAATTCACAGAAAAGCAAGATTACATATAGGTTGGTAATTCTAATACCTTGCATGGTCTGTGAGGAAAAAAAGTAACCTCATGGGGAAAAAAATCAGTAGATTTGTTATGATGCCTTTCCTTTATGGTGGAGAAATTAACAACATGGCAAGTGAATGAAATCTGGGGAAGTGGTTTACAGGTGGGCTGGTGGCTACACTCTCTAAAAGAAGCCTGCATGATAGATATACACGATAAGATAAGATAAGATAAGATAAGATAAGATAAGATAAGATAAGATAAGATAAGATAAGATAAGATAAATCTTTATTGATCCCACATCTGGGGAAATTTGCTTGTTACACAGCTCCCAATATAAAAAAAACAAGTAAAGATGGCTAGGTGCACAAAAAAGTGTAATACTGTTACTGTAATTCTGCTGGTTTGGGGAACAAAATATAACTCTGAGAATGAAATGCCCTGTCTTTGTGTGACAGTCAGTCTAACATATGGAGGGTCTTGTATTTTGCAATTTGTCACAATCCAGGGCTTTAACTATCAATTTCTTAGATGGTGCATAAATCCATTACTGCAGGGAAGGTACGAACAGACAAGAGGAGTGGCAGCTGTCTTGTTTCTTGCGGTGTCAGGGGATTTCTGGAAATATTCATATTCTTCTGCTGGCAGCCTGCCACTCTTAAATAAAACAAAAAGTAGAACCGTTTGCTTGAACATTAAATGCTGTGAACAGAACTTTTCCCTCTCCCTGCTAGGCGGTGGCTTGGTACACTCCTATAAAAAGGAACCGAACGCCAAGCAAGGAGGACGAAGAAGACACTAGAATCTGCAGAAATCTCATACAGCCAATTATAGGAGTACATCAGCAGCAAGACCGATGGGAAATGAAGACATTTGAAAGCTGGCAAGGAAACGCCAGTCAGGTTCATACAGAGGCAAATGAACCAGATTTTATTCTGAGGTATTGTCCTGTAATAATCCCGTTATAAATGTTCATATTAAAAACAAGTCCTGTGTTCCACAAAGGCTTTCTCCCAAGGCAGAGGTGCCTCCTTTTTATTTATTTATAATCATGCCTCACTTTTCTTTGAGAAGCTCAGGGAACCCATTCAACTCCAGAAGAACCTGTTTTCACCGACAGCCAAGTATCTGGAAACCCATTTTTGCTGCTTTGCTTTTATTTCTGATATTGTCATTGGTTTCACCTTACCCCTGAGGCCAAAAGGAATCCCCAGGCTGTACCATTTTAGAAGATACAGTAGCCCCTCATATAATAAACAGCTTGTATAACATAAAATTTGTACAACATAAAAAATTCCGGAGATAGGGGAAATTTGCTTAACATAATTGCTTATGGGAAGAATCTGTACAACGTAAAAATGGGATCACCCCATTTTCAATGCATTTCTATGGGAATTTGTATAAAGGAAATTTGCTTAACATAATTTCATTTGGAACGAATTAATTCCTTTATATGAGCTGCCTAGATGCCCTAAGCACATCCGATCTCACCTGATTTCAGAAGCTAAGCAGGGCTGGCCCTGGTTAGTACTTGGATGGGAGACCACCAGGGAATACCAGGTGCTGTAGGCGCCTGGAGTAGGAAATGGCAAACCGCTCCAGTATTCCTGCCAAGAAAACTCCATGGACATGGAGTCACAGAGAGTCGGTCACGACTGTAATGACGCAACACACAATTCCTTTATACAAGGTACCACTCAGTGGTACCTTGTATAAAGGAATTAATTCGTTCCAAATGAAATCCTGTTCAGCAAATTTTCCTTACAACAAATTTCCCATAGGAATGCATTGGAAACAGAGTGATCCCTAATCGCAACCATTTTTACGTTGTACGTATTCGCCCCATAGACGATTCTGTTAAGCAAATTTCCCCTATCTCCGGAACTTTTTATGTTGTGCAGATTTTATGTTATACAAACCGTTTGTTATACGAGGGTCTGCTGTACTTAAAACCATGTTGCTTTAATGTAATGTTGTTTATTAATTCTGTAAAATGTCCCTCAATTCCTTGTTCTCAAATACTTGATCATGTCTTAATTGTACTGGACTGTATACTGTCCCTCATTACTGTAAGCCGCCTTGGGTCCTTTTCCAAGGAGAAAGGCGGGGTAAAATACTCTAACAAAAATAAATAAATAAATAAATAAATAAATAAATAAATAAATAAACAAACAAACAAACATTTAGGCAGAAGAGCCCAGCTGCCTCCAGTAGCACAGACTGAGGAGCACAAAGAAGTAGCATAATGCTGAAAAACAGCTCTGGACGTACCCCATAGCCTGCCCGGTGCACCTACCGTCAAGTGCAACCATTTTCCCTTCACTAGCCCCAAAATAAGATTTAGTTGCCAATCCTGGCTGTACTTTTATAAATGGAAGTGGAAAAGGTGGCTGCCAGACAAATTTCTCAGGTTGCAAATAAAGGAAAACTTTTTTTTGTTAGAAGTTTAAAAGCTGGTCATTTTTGCACCCTCCTTGTGAAGTAAATGTTGTGAGGTTTAGAGGCATTACAAGGGGTTGGCTTCAATAGTACACCATAAATAAAAGCTCCAGCCCAATTACTTTTAACTGTCAGCGTTGCTCCTGCTTTATGCATATGCTTCAATTAAAAGATACAGTTCTGACCCCGTGAATTCAACAAAAGTTAATGCAAAAACACACCCATTATTTCTGATATTTCTATGCTGCCCTTCAGTCAAAAACTCCCAGGGTAGCACAGAATAAAGTATAAAGGAATATAAAATATAATAGCAATAAACAGAAACAGAGAGCGTAGAATACACTCCAATAGTAAAACACCAAAAGCACCAATTAAATTAAAGTCATAAAATTCAGAATAAAAGACAATACTCTAATAAAAGATACATTTCTGGCCTTGGAGCAAGGAAGCAAGGAGTAGGGAACGGAAGAGAAGAGAATGCTTTCTGAATATCAACATTCCTTTTGTGTACCAAATATCGAGCAAAAAAACGTGAGCTGTCGGGAGGGTTCAGCTTGAATGCTCATAAAGTTCTAGTCTTTTTGCAAAGTCTCAACTTGGGGTAAGCAGCAGGATGTTCATGTGTCTCTTAGGCCGCTATCTCACCTGGGGGAAGATCCGGATATTGTGAAAGTCCAGCTTTTATTCTTTCTTGCTCATGTGGCTGAAGATGTGGGATCTCCGTTCCCACGTACAAGGATTTTTTTTAAAAAAAGTGCAGACCAGTCCCAGGTCCAGCAGATAGCACTAGAAAAAAGTAAAATAAAATAAACCAGCTCTGACAGCCCGAAGGCCAGCTGATCAGTGCTGGGGGGAGGGGAAATTTAAAAAAACATTTTTAAAAAGTGCCAATGAGCCCCAGGACGAGCTGATTGGCACTAGAAAAAATAAAATAAAATAAAATAAAATAAACAGCGCTGACAGCCTGAAGGCCAGCTAATCAGCACTGGGGGGACGAGGGTTGAAAAAAAATAAAAAAATCAAATTTTAAAATAAAATAAACAGCGCTGACAATGAGCCCCAGGGGGGAGGGGGAGCTTTTTAAAAAGTTGAGCCCCAGGACGAGCTAGAAAAAAATAAAATAAAATAAAATAAAATAAAATAAAATAAACAGCGCTGATAGCCTGAAGGCCAGCTAATCAGCACTCAGGGGAGGGGAAATTTTTTTTTAAAAAAAGTGCCAGTGCCAGCTGGTCAGGGCTGGGGGGGGAGCAGAAAACCAGATCATATGCGAGGTCCCACGAACTTCTGGCTTGCAGTTTTTACCGGAGCAAAAAATTCCCAACTTCTCCAGTAGGTCTTGGAAAAGTTGCTAAAGGGGGCATAAACATGTTACGTCCTTTAAAATGCTGATTAAATTTCAAGATAAAGCATTTCCAAAAATCTTGTCCCCACAGCCACCGGGCTTTTAAAAACAACCTGGTTATGCCTCCTTTAGAGAGTTTTCCAAGACCTACTGGAGAAGTTGGGAATTTTTTGCTCTGGTAAAACATGCGAGCCAGCACTGATCAGCTGGCCTTCGGGCTGTCAGCACTGGTGTTTTTTTTTTTTTTTTTTTTTTTTTTTTTTTCTAGTGCTGGCCCTGGGGCTGGTCTGCACTTTTTTAAAAAAAAATCCTTGTACGCGGGAAGGGAGATCCCACATCTTCAGTCACGTGACCAGAAAGAAGAAAAGCCGGACTTTCACAATATCCCAATCTTCCCCCAGGTGAGATAGTGGCCTTCGTCATAAAGACAGAGACTGTGTGGCCCAAGATGAGATAGTGTCTGATTCTAGAGCAGGAAGGGTGCTGTTGATGAGGATGATATTAGGGCAGGGCAATGCAGAGCAAGGCAAGGCAGTGGCCAGACCATGAAGCAAATTGATGGGAAATCTATTGTTGGGTAGCATGTTGATTCTTTAAAGCAATTCCAGGAGGTGACATCTTCTCTGTCCTATTGCTGATATACCTTTTTCCTAGGTTGTATGCTATAGGATGCTGCTTCCTCAGAAAACAGCATGGTAGGAATCTTGCACAATGAACCAGATCTCCCTGGGCAGAGTCAAGCAAAACAATATAAAGCACAGAATTTTCCTTTTAAAATCCATGCAAGCAAAGCAGAACAAATACACAGAAATTGTGGATGTCATCACTGAAATTAAATAATGTGCTTTTCCTCTCTCCCCCCTTGAGTATTCTTTAAATATGTTGGAATCTGGGAGCCAGGTATGGAGGCTGTTGGATAACACAAGAATCAAAGGGAGTATTATAGGGGGATTTGGAGTCTGCATACAATTACAGAGAATGGAAAGAAATGCAGTTAACCAATACTTAGGTGGGGTAACTGTGTTTTTGAGTTGCATCTAAAACCATGACAAGTCTTAAAGACTGGCAAGTTTTATTTGCTATAACCTTATTAGCTGCCAATGGCTAAAAAAGTGAATTTCTTGCATGGAGCGCTCTAGGCTCAGACTTATGGTGGGCTGGAAGCAGAGATATGCTGCAACTGTGCAGAGGAGCACCACCCTAAAATTTTTGGGGTAATGCATCCACCCTTCCCCAGGTAGAGGTTATAGAACTCTAGGTAGAACGTCATTTGTGCCTTTTTAGACCGGCTGGACTCTTCACAGAGGACCCTCTCCCTCCCTTTGTTCCACCTGGGGTTTGTGTCGGCTGAGAGGTGTGCCCGGCCCTTGAAGAGCCTTCAGCTTCTGCTCCCTTGGAGGGCTTTTAGACCGGCTGGACTCTTCACTGAGGACCCTCTCCCTCCCTTTGTTCCACCTGGGGTTTGTGTCGGCTGAGAGGTGTGCCCGGTCCTTGAAGAGCCTTCAGCTTCTGCCCCCTTGGAGGGCTTTTTAGACCGGATGAATTGCAAGATGGCGGGCGGCAGCAACAGCGTTCCATCCTTGCTGCACTTCCAATTCTTAATCGACTCTAAATTTCTTGGCTGAAATCTTCATTTGGTCTGAAGACAGAACCAAGGTTTTTTTTTTCCCCTCCCCGCCTTCGTCACCACTTCCAAATTAGTCTGTTTTGCCATATCTATTTTTAATTCTGCTAGAATTTGCTCCTCTGCATGCCGGGACGCAGGAGGATTTTTATATGTTTTGTTGTTTTAATAGTTCTATGTTGTTTATGCTTTATATCTGATGTATTCTATTGTTGTTGATTTGGTATGTATTGCTTTTGTTAGCCGCTTAGAGTACTACATGTAGTAGATAAGCGGGATATAAATACAAGAATAAATAAATATAGAATAAATAAATTTTTGCTAGGGAAAACAGGTAATTCAAATAGCATGCTTAGAAAGAAATCCTGTTGCAGGGACTAGTCCAAGGAGAAGGTTGCTATGGCAGTTTTCATTGTAGAAGATACCTGCACCCAAGCAACATTTTGAGGGGGAGGGTATCTGCAACATTGTCCCAAAATGACACAGCAAAAGATGAACTTCTAGGCCGAGAATTCAGTATTTCTGCATATATGGACTAGCTGGTCCTGTTCCAACCTCTGCTGTTTTTATATATTTATATTTTCTATTTTGTTTTTATTGTTGACTGTTTTTATGACAATGGTCTGCCATTAGCTCTGCGAAAATCATTCCTTGGAAAAGAGGATTGTGGGCCTGCTCATAACCCAGTAAATCAATGTAATGGCCATTACACAGTCACTACCTTTAGACAGCCAACCTACGTCTACCCAGATTGTTTCATTCCCCCCTTCCCTCTGCCCTACATTTTACCCAACTCAGCAAGATCTCCCCACCACAATGAATTGTGGTGGAGGGGAGAGACTGCTGTGGGGGCAGAGGAGCCAGCGCCCCTCTCTTCCTGGTCCTAAATAGTGTTCACTGCAAAATACAAAGTGTGGTATAAGCAGTTTAGGCAATATGTAGAGGCCATCTTATGGGAATACCTTATGTTAGGCAAACCAAAATGGCTAGGAATTCTCTGTGGAAGTTTCCAATGGGCCGCAGTCACACCTGGGTTTCGATCCAGATCTTCTAAAGATCCAGCTTTTCCTCTTTGTCCCATCATGTGAATGAATAAGTGGGACAGGAGTTCACACGTCAAAAGCTGTTTTTTCTAAAAGTGCAGTTCAGCCCCCTTGGCCAGCAGGTTGCGCTAGCATTTGAAAAAAAAGGACCACTTGGCTGGGGGAAAGGAAAACTTGTAGGACCGGATAGAGCTTCCTGTTTCTCCGAAGGTGAAAAGCAATTTAAAAAAACATAGCCCAATCGGCCCCAGGAACAGCCAGTCGGTGCTATGAAAAAAGAAAGAAAAAGAAACCCGGATCATCTGCGTGGTCCCACGGCGTCTGCCTCCTTAAAAGATGGATTTGCAAAGTGAGGCAAAAATTTCCCTACCTCTTCCGGTGAGTCACAGAAACCTCGCGTCAAGGGGCATTACCGGGTTTTCTTTTTTCTTTTTTTTTCAAAAAGCCCAGTGGCCGTGGGGACGGCATTTTTAGACACGGGTTATCTGGTAATTTAAACTGCTTTTAAAGGGACGTGGGACCAGGGACCAAGACCTACAGGAACCTACTTTAGGTGGAAAATATTGCAAAAATAGGCAGGAGAGCCTGGAATGTGTCTGCGTGTGGGAGGGGAGGGAGTGAATTATTTAGCAAAATCATGCCTGTTTCTTGTTTGTTGAAAATTGTACAAGTAATATGTTACAGATAGGACTCACCATGTCTTCAGTCTCACCTTGAATTATTCCTCTGAACTCTTCCTCACAAAACATTTCTGCCAACAAGCAGACACCATGGCTTTACTGACCTTAAAAATCAGAGATCAGTTTTGTCCTTCCATTTATTTATTTATTTATTTATTTAAATCCACCTGCTACTTCAAACACTTTTCCGTGAAGATGAAGACAGGACCTGTGGATTTTTGAAACTACACACAAATAATGTGGTGCATTTTTATAAGGTGGCCTTATAAAAATATTACTACAGTATAATGTGGATTCTGCAGCCTGTTGTATTAACATTATAATATCCATCCTTGCATTTTTATTCCTATTTTCTTTCCACAGAGAAGAAAAGGTACCGCCCACTCTGTTCCCTGTTCAAAATTCCTGGTGTCGAAACCCAAGCAATCCAACACACCCCCATTATTCTTTGGGAAGATACTTACCCCGAGGCAGTGATTGGAGCCAATCATGTGGTCAAACTAGGACACAGCCAGTGCCTCGTAGCCCAGATCCTGGTGAGTTAAAGAACATTGGACAGAGGCTTTTTTAAAAAAATGTAATAATACCCCCAATCAATAGAACTTTAAAATAGGTGCCAAGAGTGAGTTTTTTCAAGAAAGGTCTCCTTCTGTATCAGTCCTGCCAGCATTTATTGGTGACTCTTCCCTTGCGTCAATACCAGATGTTTGCCATTTCAAATCCCCCCTCTTTATTTTGCAAGTTAAAATGAAAAACAGCAAGCCTTCATCAGGAGGGGCTCGTTATGTCGATTGTGTTTTGTTAATGAGCAAGCCTGAAGAAATGGCTAGAACACTGTGCGAACATCAGGGGAGATGCCAGGAAAGGTTTCTGTGGAGAGAGATTTCATGAGGAGAGATTAAAATTAACTAAATGCATGTCTCACAGCTATTTTAGGTTCAAGTAATGAAGTGCACCAGAAAGGGAGAAGATTGATTGCAGTTGTCTCTGAAGGGAAAAAAGCAGCTCCCAAGTCTTGTGTAGATGTTTATTTTCCAGAGAAATGGAGGTAGACTTCTGAAGTGCTTGCATCTGAAGTGCTTGCATCTGTGGTCCAAGTGAGAACAATCTAGCTATAAAATAAATATTTAAACTTACATCCCGCTAATTTCGTTGGAAGACTCCAGCTCTTTCTTTAGTTTCATTCCAGTTTAAAGCAATGGGATTTAAAGATAATCATAGACATTATTATTTACTTATGATTGTCTGGATTGCTTACTTTATTTTGCTTACTCCTTGGTCTTTGGTTGATATGATATTTTCTTGTTCATATATAATCCATAGGCAGCCAATCAGACAAAATACTAAACCATTGTAATGGAAATCTGCACCATTGCAATCCAGAGCATACATGGCAGGAGGGGGAATGCCCCTAGCCCCAATTACATTTAAAGCCTTCTTAAATTTAGATATGTTTTAACCATTTACCTCAGGGGAGGGTCGACCCAAGGAAGCTAAGTTGTCATAACATCCTTTGGTGGTGAATTCCATAAAGAGTGGCATCATTGCTGACAAAGCTCTAATCATCATCACTTACCCCTTTGGTCAGGGAAGGTCTCAGAGTAAGTGCAGCCAAGAGGCATTTTAGGCATTCTGCATCCTCACCATTTAGACTAGTAAAAGTCAAACCCAGTAAGGGGTATCTGAAGTGGCCTCAGTATTTAGTGTTCGGATAGCCTGTAATATTTATTTATTTATTTATTTATTTATTTATTTATTTAACTTATATGGACTATCTCTGCATAAAGAATAAAACAATTTAGGTATTAAGCTGCAATAAATCATAAATAAAAACCTTACACTAAAATATGGACAATGCATATATTGGGTATGCTGCAGGCACTACGTATATGGCCAGGAGTCCACAACCCTGGTTGGTCATTTTCCAGGGCATGAGTACAACTGTGGTAAATCTGGAAGGAGAGGTTGTAAAGGGAAGTACCTAGTGGGGGAAGCACTCCTTAACAGGCACGAGTTCACTTAAATGTGCTGCCCTTGCCCATGAAGTTCTCACAAACGCAGTGGGAAATGAAGCACTGCCTCTATCCCCACCACCACCACCTCCTGCAATACACGCCCTACATCATGTGGCATCCCCCCACATCGCCTCAGCAGAGGAGGCAGCCACCTATTTGCCACAGAGGAAGAAGTTCCCCCAGATTCCAGTGGCAGGGAACACCCACCACATCCATTGCACCCAATTATTAATGTTGTGCCAACCACACCAAAAATGACCAACATGGATTCATTTCCCACCATATTTGGGAGACTTGGGCTGCTCCTGCTTTGTTGGAGGGGCGGGGGAGAGCATATGTAAATGGAACTGGGACAGGAAGGGAGTGCTGACCCCTTTCCCCACCAGTGAGTGGTAAATTGCCGTGGTCAAGTATAGATTTGAAGCCAGGTCTCCTGAGCCCCTTGTCTGACTCTGTAGCCTCTGTGCGACACTGGTTCTTGGAATGTAATTTCATTCCACCTGTTTAAAAAGAACTGAAACGTCCCCATTGGAATATTATTTCAGCTGTGACCTCAGCAGGTATCCTGAGGGGAGTGAATGTCCTTCCACATGGCATGTCCTCATAATGACCTTTTGTCTTACTTTGGAGCAGTCTTGGAAGATGGGTGTGGGGAATATTTAGTGGGAGGTATTGTATAAAATATCCCCACATCCTTTTACTGAGGTCGTGTATATGACATACTTGGAGCATGCATTAAAATGCAATGTTGGTTTTACGCTGGTTGATTTGTTTGCTCATTTTGAAACAAAAAGGGCTTTGTTTTATCTTGATCCACATTATGAACTAATGATTCCTATAGCCTTACAAAATGACTTCATTGTATGTGAAATCATGAAATTTTTCCCCCAGTGCTAAAATGCATATTTCTTTTTCCTTCTATGGAGTTTTCCCAAGAATACACAGACAATTACAGCCATTATTCTTATTTTATTAGAAACCTAAACATTTACAATTGCTTGAAATATCCTATTCATACTAAAAAAAATGGCTGGCTTCAGGTTTTGAACAATGGAGCTGTTAAGTTATTGCACTTTCTGTGTGTCTAATGTGTTTACTAGCAGGTTTATAGCCATGGTATGTAACTGGAGCCCAGGAAGTCAGAGGCTCTGGGGAGAACTTTCATGTTTAAGTGGTGTTTATGCTTGAGTATACTATCAAGCCTCTGAAGAGGTTATAGCTATTCATAGCTATAGGTGTGGTATCACTAGGAAATAATCATAGGAAAGGGAAGGCATATCCAAGAAGTAAGACCAGCACTGCCAATGAAAATATATAGGTCTGAATTTCACAGGCACAGTAATCTATTTGGTAACACTCATAGTGCGTAACAGAGTCAACTGTCTACTCACCCCAACTGGCTGGAGCACCAAGAATCCATATGGGTGTTGGTGTACACTTTACACAGAAAGGAAAAAGCAGTGAAGTCCACTTCCTCTGTCCTGTTATTAGGAAATAATGCTTCCTTTGTGATCGACTTAGACCAGTAGCTTCTTACTATCTGGTGCAGTCAGTTCAAAAATTTGATTGACATGGGAAGGGTCCTGTCATTCATCAAACAGAATGGGCTTGGTATCCCCTTCTGTCCAGTCCAGGAGAATATTGTGTATTACAACAACAAATGCAGTCAGGAAATTCATGACCTGGGGAAGGGGGGTGATTAGCCACAGCTGGCCAGCAGTGCTTTGTGCTTTGTACAAACCATGAAGCACCCATCTCTAGTAATTTGGCTTCCTAGGGTGGTATAGAGGATGGTGTGATGAATTTGGACTCTGGAGAACTGAGTTCAAATCTCACCCATGGAAACTTACTGGGTGGAGGTGGAGTGGAACTGATAAAACCACTCTATAAATATCTCACTTAACTTGAAAACTCTGTTAAGGTCACTATAAGTTGGTTCTGACTTGACAACACAGAACACACAATTTTATCTTTAAAGTGTCCACCAAACATGTCACATGTGAAATCATAAAAGTGAAAAGAAAGAAGTGTATACTTTATGTTCAGTAAAGAGAATTCAATATATAATCCTCATGGTTTAAAAGATCAAGGACTGTAATTACCACATGTTTGAATAGCCCTACTCTGCACGTGAGCTAGAAAAGTTAAATCATAAGCAACAGGGACTTTGCAAAATATGTTCTAGGATTTTGTTATTAACATTGGTCAATAAGAACAATCCCACCATGGTTTTTACCATTCCTCACATATTTTTACCTGTTAACGTAGTGTAGCGAAATTTACTTCTGTTTCTCATCTACAGGTGTTCTCTACAGAGGAGGTAGTTGTAGTGCAAAGCAGTCAACAGGAGGTGGTAACAGAAAAAGCAGAGTAAGACCAACTCGCTCAGTAGGGGTGAGTAGAGACAATGTGATGGCTATGGTGATCATTACCACACCACTGGCTTACGTGCAGCCCTAGGGAACAAAAAGCAACGATCAAATAGTTCCCTGCCCCCAAGAGCTCGCAATCTAAACAAATGACTGCTTTTGTTCCCTCCCAAAATTTGTATGTCAGCTTTCTGTGCTTCACGGTTAGTCTCCAGGACACAAGCCTGTTCTTCCTTTGCAAGCCTGATTTCTCAGAGAGGAAAGGCTGCCTCAGTCGTAGGTCTTGAACGTACATGTGATTTTGAGTCTTGTGATGGGTTGTATGTAATGCATCATTTGCCTGCAGGGGTCCCCCGAACAAAGGCTGTTAGGCCCAACAAAGTGCTTGAGTCATGTCTCCTCCAAGTAGATACCTATAGGAAGTAGAGATGGGCACAAAACGAATGATTTTTGTTTTCGTTTTCATTTTTTTGTTTCGTTACGCAACAAAAAACAAATGAATTTTTTTAAAAAAACAAAACGAAAACGAAAACGAAACAACCAAATTTGCCGTGTTTTTTCGTTTTCGTTGCAGCAGATGCATTGAACTAAAAAGAATGCTAACGAAACAGCAATTTTTCGTTTTTTTCGTTTTTCATTTCGTTACCTAACGAAACGAAAATGAAATTTTTTGCAAAAAACGTCACAAAAACAAAAACGAACCGAAACGGTCCCCTAAACGACCAAACGACAAACGAAACACCATTTTTTGAGTCATGCCCATCTCTAATGGGAAGATTCACAGCAGCCAGATTTTTGCTCCTGGTGTGGCTTTACAAAAATACTCCATCCTCTGTTCTGGGAAGTGGAGTGAGGGGAGCAGTCTCACAATTATTGCTTGATCTGCATAGAGTTTGTGGCAAGCAAGTGTGTGAAGCCCCAGTTCTGCATCTGAGGGCCGATGCTCCATCTTCTCTAGCACATAGCTTTACTGGAGGCAGATCCCACAGTGTGAGTTTTGGATTCCAGGGCCAAACGAGGGGGTGTTCTGATCACTGAAAAAGCAGGATTTTCTCAGAGCAAAAATATAAGTATTTCCACATTCAAAGAAATAACACCCCCTCTCCTTTTCCTCCACCCCAAACTGCAGCTAGTTGCCTTCAGTGGTGTACAAAACATGATTGTGCAAGGCTCACAAGTGGCTTTTGTATAATGGGTAGGCAACATGATTGACCGGGAATGCAGAGAACATTTCCCGTCATTGGTTACAGGGCAAGTTGGATCCATACAGTTATTGTTGATTTATCATATAATAGCCCCACATATACATTGCATAAAATATGTTTAGATGATCTGCATAAGATCAAATAGTTGAGTCCATACTAACAGCCTGTTCTCTCCTTAGCGATAAAGCCAAACACTTAACCATGATGTCATGCTTCCTCCAAACTAGGAAATTGCTCTTTCTTCATCTGCAACAGCCCAGGTTGGCAAAGCACAGTTTGGGCAAAATGTCTAACTTCCCAGCTTCTTGTGGATCACAGAACAGGGGAAAGAGAGGATATCATCAGGATAGAGGATGGCGGCCAAAAGCATGGGCATATCATGGCTTATGAAGACATGACAGGGCCAAGTTGTAAATGGGTACATTTCAGAGTTTGACTGCATTTGAGGTATCACTGCTTTGCTAGGTGAGTGACAGGCTCATTAACTGGCTGGCTCTCGCAGGCAAAAGGAAAACCCACCCTTTGTCAGCGCTACTGATACATAGGCCTACCCAAGGACTGGCTTTGTCTAGGAAAAAAGGAAAGGTTTGAAATCTTCTGACTTCAGGAGGGAATCTGGAAGTTGAGTCATGGCAACTGGACTGCTTTTTCTTGAGAGATAGAAACATTTTGCTGCTCATCCAAACAGCTTCATCAGTCTGAATAAAGCTAGTCCTCTATCTTATAGTCAGCTTTGACCTCTTGTCACCCTGGTCTGAAATAGGCTCATAAGATGAACAATGGCCTGAATAGGCTTGTTAGGTAGACAACAGTATCCATGGCCTTAAGGTGAACAATGGCCTAAGGTGCTGAAACCTATAAAGTGTGGTTCGTTAGCTATGGCCTTGGTGGTGGTGAAGGCTTTTTGATTTGTCTGGGTATTGTTGAAAGTACCAGATAGACTATGCCTGAGCCACCCACCTCTGTTGATGGAGGGGGTTTCAATGCTCACATGAATGGTTTCTCTGATTCCTCTCTCAAACCACCTATCTTCTCTGTCTAATACGTTTGATCTTTTTTGTCAGTTGCAGGAAAAACAGCAATGTGCATACAGTTCCCAAAGATTGGGTGGAGGTAGCTTTTCAGTGGAGAAGGGTACTGGAAGCAGTTTGTGTGTTAGCAGTGCTGTCTAATTTAGCACTAAGAAAGAGTTTCTCTGCGGCAATGACATTTAATTAAGACTCTGTTAGTGGTTCTGAGTAGGTGGATGGCGCTTCCTGTTTTAATTAAGCCAACCAGCTTAATTTTTATATGCACTTTCCTTTTTAAGCATTTAATCAGACACATGTGTAGACATTGGTACAGATGTCAAATCAGAAAGACAGGAGTATCAGAAGGGTAGACATATTCTTTTTACAGCCATTTACAAAACCCTTCCTCCTGCTACCTGGAGGCCTTCTGCTACCCCATGTTCCAGCATTTGCTTTACAGAATTCCTGTGTAGTGCTACTTCTCTTACTTTCTCAGTTTCATCCTCAAGACCTACCTTTTCCATAAGGTCTCCAGTCCAGCTCCCCAGTTTTCATGCTGTATTGTGACTAAACATGTAACTAAGGGTGTTTATACACGACCCCTAAACTCCGGGGCAAATGGCTCCCAGCTCTGGAGCTTAAAAATGTTTACCCACCAACTCCAGAGTTAACAGGAAATTAAGTGCAACCCCGCCCACTTTAGCGCGTCCCAGCGCAGCTTTCAGGTACCTGCTTTTTGGAGGTGAATATTATTTGATCCGGTGTAAGGATAGTGAGTGCGGGGCTCTCCTGGCTTCTGTTTGTTGTTTTTTGGCTCCCGCCCCTTTAAGAGCTACTTTTACAGAGACGAGAGGCAGAACGAGGTGAGCGGCATGCTTTTCTTTCTCTTTTTCTCCCTCCCCTCACGCAGCCAGCCAACCAGGAAGTCTGGAGGGGGGTGGGAACACCCGAGAGCGACGAACCCCTAAGATCTCTGGTCCGAATTTAAGTGGCCAGCGGATCTTAGGGGTTGTGTAAAAAGGCCCTAAGTATAAGAATATGTAACAGAATCAACCTTATATTCTTTTTCTCTTTACTCCTACGGTTGGTTGCTTCTACTTCCCGGCCCTTCCTCCTTTGCTCCCCTGTATTGAATTTTAGATTGTAGGCTTCTTGGGTCAGGCATTCGGACTCTTTTAAACTTCAAAGCTCTATGCATGCTGACAACATGTTGCTTATATCAGTGCAATTTAGGTAATAATTTTAAAAGAGCAATCATTTTGTTTGCTCATATGGCTCAAAGTAAGGTATTGGCCTCCTCTCCCTCACCTCCCAATACCATAAGAAAGAAAGAAAGAAAGAAAGAAAGAAAGAAAGAAAGAAAGAAAGAAAGAAAGAAAGAAAGAAAGATGTTTTAATTTATTGATTTATCTTATTATTTTAATACGTGAGGCATTCAGTGTCTGCTCAAAAGACAGCAATCCATAAGAAAGTCTAGGAACAGCCAAGCTCACTGAGAACTCAGTAAGATTAAGTTTATACCTTATCTGGAGCAGTGCAGTTGCTGTCAAGCTGCTATACAACCAGTGCTAACACCGTCACAAGATGCTGCTATGGTGGTTTTGCCACCACTCTTAGAATCAGCATTGTTAATCAAGATCACAACTATTGTAGCGTGGGGTTAGTGATTCAGCAGTGATTTCAGCTCAGAGACAAAGCAGGCTGGAGACAGCTTCTAGTGAACAGCTCTTTAATCAGGGAGAGACAAGACTGAGGACTGGGGAGAGGGAGTTACATTTATAGGGGCCAGGACTGGCTAGGAAAAGATACATTTTGGAGGGAAAAATTACAACCAATCACAAGGCTGCCTTTTGGCGGGAACCAATAGGATTGAAGATCCAAATGCAGCAACTATAATCAACCAATAGGCCTGAACAGGAAGGCAGTTACTTCAACAAGCAATTAAAGATCAATACATAACACCCCTCCCCCCTGGTGAGCACAGCACTTGTAATCCTTTAGATATTGTGGGCCCCTGCGACTTCTAGTTGATCTCCTGACCTCGGGTGTTGCAGGGGCTTCAGCAGGCAGTGTCTGTGGGGGAGAGTCTACTGTAATAGTTTTGTCTGACACAGAGGGGGTTTCAGACAACTCAGTGTCCCTGATCTGTTCCTCGGCGCCATGAGGACTTGCAGGAGCAGATTCATTTGCAGACGCCACTGGTACCTGCATTCCTGGGGCATCTCCGCTCTGGTCTTGCAGCTGTGAATCATTAATGGGGGTAGTGTCACTCTCAGGCTGCAATTCACCCATACCGGTACCAACTCTACTGGGCGCTCTGCACCTCAGTTGGTCCACGTGCCTACGCCAGACCCTGCCATCTTCAATGGTCACATAATAAGAGACTGGCCCAGACGCTCTGATGATCACCCCTGGCACCCACAGGAGACCTCTGGCATAATTTCTCACCCAGACCAAATCTTCAGGAGCAAAATACCTTGTATAGTCGCTCTCTGCCTGTGGAGGTGCTCTAGCCTTGCGGTTTGGCATTTTGTTTGCGTGGACATAGTCCAGCACCGTCACCAGCCTTCTACCTAGAAGCAGCTCTGCTGGCAACTTGCCCATAGTAGTACACGGCGCCGCATGCTGCAAGAACAACATTCGGGCAATGCGTGTTGACCAGTCACCCTCCATCAAGCGTGCAAGAGATCCTTTGGCTGTTTGCACCATGCGCTCAGCCTGCCCATTGGATGAGGGATGAAAAGGAGCTGAGATGACCCCTCTTATGAAATTATCAGCCAAGAATGCCCTGAATTCTTGGGATACAAAGGCTGCTCCATTGTCTGAGACAATGGTCTCGGGCAACCCATGGGTTGCGAACAGCTGTCTCAGCACCTTGATGACTGCAGCTGACGACATGCTGGGAACCATAGCCACCTCTAACCATTTAGAATACGCATCAATGATAACCAAAAAAACCTTTCCTTGGAATGGCCCAGCAAAATCTAAGTGCAGCCGGCTCCAGGGAGTCCGTGTCTGCTCCCACCAGTGGACTGGTGCTCTGGCCACTTCTGGGCGCACTTCCTGACATGCCTTGCATGTCTGTACCCATCGTTCAACATCTTGGTCCATCCCAGGCCACCATACATAGCACCGGTCCAACGACTTCATCCTGACCATTCCCGGATGCCCCAAGTGCAGTGTATCCAGAACCCTGTTTCTCAGTGGTGCTGGGATGATCACCCTGTCTTCCCATAGGAGACAGCCCTTATGCAGGGATAGATCATGTTGCCTTGTTGCGTACGGTCTAAAGTTTTCCTCATGCGGGCCACCTGGCCATCCCCTCTCCACCCAAGTGAGCACACGGGAGAGAGCGGGATCTTTCCTCGTTCTCTCAGCTATTTCAGTGGCAGTTACAGGGGCCCCTGGAAGTGTTTCCAGCATCATCACTCGTTCAGCTGGGGCAGGATCTGCATCGCACACACCAGGAAGGGGCAAGCGACTTAGTGCATCAGCGTGGCACAACCTTTTCCCTGGAACATGGGTCAGGGTGTACTGGAACCCATTCAGGAATATAGACCATCGCCGCATTCTGGGGGAGAGAATCTGCGGCGTCTGTTTGTTCGGGTGGAACAATCCTAACAGAGGCTTGTGGTCAGTTTCAAGGAAGAAGTGGCGACCGTATAAATAGTCATGAAACTTTTTAATCCCTGCCACTATGGCCAGGACTTCCTTGTCAATTTGTGCGTAGTTGCGCTCCGTTGGCGACAACGTACGAGAATAGAACGAGATGGGCTTTTCTGACCCATCCGCTTCCCTATGGCTCAGCACAGCTCCCAGCCCATATTGAGAAGCATAACATGCCAGAACAAGAGGTTTCAACTCGTCGTAATGAGCAAGGACGCTCCTGCTAGACAGCATGCCCCGCAAGGTGTCAAAAGCCTTCTGCTGTGCCTGAGCCCAACACCACACACTCTTTTTCTTCAATAGTTTATGCAACCCGCTCTTTTTGAGGTAGGAATGAATGGTAAAAGTTAATAAGTCCCAGGAATGACTGTAACTCTGTCTTGTTCCGTGGGTGTGGTGCCTCAGTAATGGCTTTAATTTTAGAGTCAGTGGGGTGGATGCCCATTGCATCAATTTAAAACCCCCAAAAATCCACAGTTGGCACCCCAAAACTGCATTTTTCCTTTTTCAGCTGCAGCCCCACCTCCTTAAATTTGAGTAACACAGCACGGATACGCCCCACTAGTTCCTGGGGGTCTTTCCCAGCAATCAGAACATCATCAAAAAATGGCAAGACCCCTGGCAGACCCCTTAACAGGCGCTGCATTAGCCCTTGAAAAATTCCTGGAGCCACACAAATTCCAAACTGTAACCTGTTCACTCTGAAAGCCCCTTTGTGCAGCTTTATCGTTTGTGCTTCCGCAACCACTGCCAGCTGTTTGTAAGCTTGAGCCAGATCAAGCTTGGCGAAAATTCCCCCAGCCAATTTTGCCAACAGCTGTGAGATACGACTAGAATGGGGTATGAATTTCCCTGAGTGCCTTGTTGATGGTACATTTATAGTCTGCACAAATCCTCACTTCCCCATTCGCCTTAATAGGTCTCCCACTTAGAAGAGTCCACAGGTGAAAGAACTCCCTGTTTGACCAATTTGTCCAGTTCCGCCTCAATTTTGGGTTGCAGCGCAAAAGGCACTCGCCTTGGCTTGAGTCGGATTGGAGCCACCCTGGGGTCCAGCTCAAAGTCAATTGGAGGCCCTTTATAACAACCCAGCTTTCCACTGAAGAGTTCAGCAAATTCTTGGCCTAATACCTTGCCCAACTCAGGGGCAGTTTGGACTGAGTTGAGCCCTGGTATACTCAGCCCCAAGGCAGGAAACCAGTCAGTACCCAAAAGACTGGGGCGACTCCCCTGTGCAATCACCAATTTAAGCATGGCCTGTTTCTCCCAGAATTGTACCCTCACAGCACACATTCCTAGAATGTGGATGCGGCCCGCCGTGTATGATTGCAAGGTTGCTGGGAATGGCTCCAGAGAGGGGAACTTACCCCCAGGAAAGAGCCCCCTTGCAGTCTGGTCTGAAACAATGGTGAATCCAGATCCGGAATCCACCTCCATGTCGCACGGTCGACCTTCGATCTTCACTCTGATGGATGGTTTGCCCTGCGCCGGAAACTGCACGATCTCTCCGTTGATCTCTGTGAGATAATTGCAGTCGTCTAGGAGATGAGTTGTGGTGGATGATCTGCGACACGTTGATCTAGGTGATTCCGTTGTTGCAGCTGCCACTGACCGATAGACCAGGCCGATGTGTCCTGTCTTACCACAAGCCCTGCACGTAGCATCACGAAAACGGCAGCTTTTCCGCTCATGGTGTCCGCCACAGCCTGTGCAAGTGCCTCGGTGATCTTTGGGCCGTGCATCCACCTGACGCACCAACTCGACACCACGGACTGGGCTCTGGCTTGGACTAGCCTCTGGCTCACCCATGGCATGGGCAGCCTCTACCCGCAGCTTTGTGGTCTTGCCACAGGCATTGAGCTCTTCCTGCTCATAATTCTCTGTGGCAGAGGCCTCTTTCAAGGCGGAGGCAAGGGTGACATCTTTCTTTGCCACAATGCGCCTTCGGGCTTTTTTGCTGCAGAGCCCCCCAACAAATTGATTCAAGAAAGTGTCTTCAAGATTTGGGAAGCCACAGTGCTGAGCAAGCTCCCGGAGTCCTGCCAGGAATGCAGCCACAGATTTGCTGCTGCCTTTTCTGGAACTCCATCCGCCAGGCCATCTGGGTTTTGGTAGGTGCCAAGTGGCTTGTCAGCCGGGCGAAAATATCTTTGAGTGCTGTCTCCCTCAGCTTTGCTGGGGCGAGCAGCGCCTTGGCCAACATGAAGGTCTCCCGCCCACAGCAACTCAGGAACGTGGCCCTTCTTTTGCTGGCATCTGTGATTCCTTGAGCCACCGTGAAGAACTCGAAACGCTCAACATAGTCCTCCCAAGTGTGAGGCTCGGACAGCTGGAAGGGCTCCAAGACCCGTGGACTTTCCATTCTCCAGGTGGGCAGGGTCGTCTTCAAGCCAGCAGGTGAGTCTTGTCTCTGCTGCGATCCGGACTCTGAGTCAGCGTGATGGGCCTCTGCTACTCAGCATTCCGGATCCCATCCTCGTCGCCAGTATTGTAGCGTGGGGTTAGTGATTCAGCAGTGATTTCAGCTCAGAGACAAAGCAGGCTGGAGACAGCTTCTAGTGAACAGCTCTTTAATCAGGGAGAAACAAGAATGAGGACTGGGGAGAGGGAGTTACATTTATAGGGGCCAGGACTGGCTAGGAAAAGATACATTTTGGAGGGAACAATTACAACCAATCACAAGGCTGCCTTTTGGCTGGAACCAATAGGATTGAAGATCCAAATGCAGCAACTAGAATAAACCAATAGGCCTGAACAGGAAGGCAGTTATTTCAACAAGCAATTACAGATCAATACATAACACCAACCTCTAAAAGTCAAATTTGTGACTACACCTCACAGACAAATGTCATAGGAAAAATATAATTCTGTACTTCGTGTTTCACTAAAAAGCAGTACAGGCCAGAAACATTTTGGATTATTACAAAAAGTAAATTTTCTGATCTATAATTTTTAATGACACATATTTTTTTAAACTTCCAAAAATGAAGTCCAAGAAGTAACTTTCCCATGATTTGGCCAGGATTCATATGTGTGATAGCCACTATAAAGGTAGGTGAAGAATTTATAAATACAGTATTACCTTGATAAGCAACTCCAAGATGGTAGCATCATTTATACAGTACAGTGGTACCTGTGATAAAGAATTTAAATCATTCCTAGAGGCAATTTGTTTTCTGAAAAAAATTGTTATCTGAAACATGGTTTCACATTGAAATGAATGGGAAACTGATTAATCTGTTCCAGAGGTCTGAAAAAAGGCAAAAAGCTGTTTTTCCCCAGACCTCTTTATAAAGTGCACTTTAAAGGCATGCAGTGCTGGAACACAAACCCCCAGAACCCCCCCCCCCAAGCAGGGCAATGCAAACATGGAGAAAAGAAAGCAGCAAGACCACCCCAGTCTTTTCCCGCCAAAAATGCAAGGGAGGCGAATGCAAACAGACACAAACACAAGCAGAAAGACTACTTCTGCATATTCCCACCAAAAATGCAAAGAAAAGCAATGCAGGAATTAATAAAAGCTAGCTCCCTACCTTTCCAAGTTTGAAAGGTCCAAATTCATCAGTCAAAAATGTCCAGAATGGCTTCAAAACACCATTAAGAAACATTCTAACTCCTCCCACCCCTCCACAAACTATGGGTGGTGCAATACATCCTGGGTACACTTTTTTGCAAGGCATTTTGAAACATTTGTTTTCCGAGGCAGCCCTGTACCTGGAAATTTCCATTTGTTATCCAAAACATTTGTTATTCGAGGTATTTGTTATCCGAGGTATGACTGTACTCTAGAACAGCACCTGCCCCCATGTACTCCTTTTCCTTTTATTAAGCTCTATCACCCTCAAACAAATATAGGAAAAATCTGTTTTTCTTCTTCCTTCTATATTTTTAATGAGCTACTAATATTACTGTTCTTTAGGTGGTGAAAAGACTAATCTTATGACCAGTGGGAAGTCCCAAGTTGAGACATCCAGTGTTCTGGCCTGAGAACCTGCAAAGAAAGAGAACAACTTGTAAGGCAGCTTTTTGGTGTAAAAACATCCCATAAATGAGAGTGGAGTTCATTAAACTCTGAAGTCTGCAAATGACGTAGCTGGTTCAGGCATTTATAGGTAAACAAGTATAGTCAATAAAGCCCCAAAGCCAAACATTCATGCTTTTACTTGTCACCCAAAGAAACATAAACATTTTCCTGTCTTTTTAATTATCTCTCTTGGTGATACTTCATCCACTTCATTTGTTTATAAAAACAGTGTGGTGTTACAGGAATTCAGGACTCCTCTTTCAGTAGGAGAAATGTTTCTTGCTCAGGGTGCCATTCATTTCCCTTCAATCAAGACACAGTAAACTTTTGAAGAAATTTAGCCTGTAGTCAGCTAAACTGCCTTTTTCTTCATGATATAATAGTTGTCTTTGAATATCTGAAGGGTGGCTGCTGTGCAAATGATTGAACATACTCCTCTGTCACTCCAGAAGGCAGGACAAGGACCAGCAGATGGAGAGGCTTCAGAGAAACTGATTTTGGTTAAATGTGAGGTAAAGCTTAGCACAAATTTGGACAGTGGAGCAAAATACTTCAGAAGGTGATGAACTATTTTACTGGAGTAATTTCAACAGAAACTGAACAACATTTCTTAAGGTTTCACTCAATGAGACCCTATTTGCATATCTAGAAACAATCTGGAAGTGGAGTCATAGCAGCTTTTACAACTGCCCTCCAACTTCCTGCCTCTAACAAGACTCCTGCCCTGGCTGCAAAATAATCTAACCATGGACTTTAAGAACATCAACTAACCAAGGACTTTAAGATAACGCACATATTTTACCATCTGAACTTCTGGGACCTGCTTTGAAGAAGAGTGATATACACTTGAAAGCTTGCAATGTTCTTTGTTTTTTATGTTTGTTAGTGGCCTATAAAGGTATTACCTGTAACCTATTCTTTTCTTGAGAGATTGAAATGTTTAGCAACTCAACCAAGCAGCTTTTTGTCAGTCTAAGAAAGGTTAGTGGCGAGCCCTCCAATTTATAGTTCACCTTGATTTCACATTACCTGGTCTGGCCAAGGGTACATGAAAATTCCACCTATGCAACCTTTCCCAAAACCCATTAAGTATGGGTCGTTACCTATGGGTCTTGCTGGTGGAGTTGAGTAGTGCCTCTGATTTGTCTGGGGACTGGTAAAAATGCAATTTGATAAGTAGCAGACAGATTGTGTATTAGTCCCCCACCTCTGTTGAGAGATGGGTTTTCAATACACACATGTATGGCTTTACTGACTCCTCTCTCAAACCACCTATCTTCTCTGTCTAATATGTGTACATCCTCATCTTTGAAAGAGTTCCCTTTGTGCTTCAAATGGAGGTTACACTGCTGGTTTTGGTTCTGAGCTGTGGCCCCTCCTATGTTGGACCATCCTCCTGTTAAATGGCTGTTTAATTTTGCCAATGTAGAGATCTGCACACTCTTCACTGAACTGGACAGCATATTATATTACTATAATATATGTTGGGAAATATGGGTTGGGAAAGGTTGCATAGGCAGGACTTTCATGCACCCGAGGCCATTGTCCACCTAACGAGCTTATTCAGAACATTGTTCACCTAACGAGCTTATTCAGACCATTGTCCACCTAATGAGCCTATTTAGGTCATTGTCCAACTTATGAGCCCATTAAGACCAGGGTGTTGTGAAATCAAGGTGAACTATAAAATGGAAGAATCACCACTGACTTTCCTCAGACTGATGAAGCTGCTTGGATGAGTAGTGAAACGTTTCATTCTCTCAAAAAAGAAGTCCAGTTGCCATGACTCAACTTCCAGATAAACTCACCTGGATGACTGAAAATTTTTACAGACATCAAGAAACAATGCATCCTTCTGAAGAAAAAAGGGCTGTTAATTCTAACATGAGCTTATATTTGGCAAATAAGCTTGGTTTTGTTTGAAACAAATAACCTGGGAGTTAGCATGGCTTTGTTTGCCTATCTGATGGATCACATAAGACACAGAGCTTTGAAGGATTGGCTTTGCCTGAAGGAGTAAAATTGTAAACAAAACAAAACACAATACTGGCTGTGTGCAATTGTCACAGCAGGAGCTTTTCTTCTCATCTGTTGTAATTTGCAGATTAGCTTGCTTTATGGTTAGTTTTCACCCCATAAGCACATTAATCCTTTGCGAGTGTGTTTTCTCAAACACAGAGAACTGCTTCAGTGGTGTCTTTTGAAATACTGTCATGATTGCAGCTCTAATGACAGCTTACCTGTAATAGATAGCTTAGCCCTCCAGAAGATAGCAGTTACATCCTGTATTGTAGATGTTGCGCTGAGCATGTCCCTGGATATCTTGACCTCCAAGATCCATTCCAACTCGACTATTTCAAAAGCTTGAGAAATCTTTTTGTCTAGCCACTGCAGAAGTAGCCTTGCATTAGGAACTTTGTTGCAAAGAACTGGGCTAGGGTCTGTTGTGACTTGAGTTGGTGGCTAGCTGCCATTTTGACTGCAGTCTTTCATGCTGTCTGATGAGACAGCTGTAAGAGGGAACTTATTCTTTCATGACTGGCCATAGCTTTCTAGGGTGTCAAGAGAGGTATGTGTCTCTCACCTAGATTGTTTCAGAGAGGGTAGCCATGTTAGTCTTTTTAAGAATTTCAGGCAAAAAATCAAACAAAAACAAAGCAAATACTATAGCCAATGAATATCTGGTATGAAATGTACTGTATATCCCATCACATATTATATTGCATACCTCATTCTGCTGCTATATGTCTGAAGAAGTGGACGTGTCCACGAAACGTTAAATTAAAATATGAAAGTTAGTCTTTAAGGTGCCACATGTTTTGTGTCTTTTGTTTTTCTTTGATTTTTGCCTGAAGTTCACCTAGATTGGCGCATCTGGGACTGAGCGGGAGGCAAGTCCATCTGCAAAGCATATGCTTTACCACTTAGCTGTGGCAGAAGTCAAGCAGTGTCCCTTTAGACATGTGCACCCACCCACTTTCTCTCCTTCTCTCAATCTTACTTATATTGGCCTACAGACAAAACATGATCAGACAGTTGATCTTCCTACTGGTGGACATACATTATTATTGACTATTTAGCTGCATTAATATAATTTCAGACTGTGGGTTGATGGTCACATCGTACATATGAATGGTTCCTTGTGTTAAATATGAAACCCAGTTGTTTGCACATGCAAAACTACTATTTCAAGACTATGATAGAATTCATCTTTCCAACAGATTAGCTTTTGATAAGTAAGAAGGTTGTGTTTTTGCTTTTCATGCATTAACACCTTAATCTGCAGGTGAGCTGATTATTTAGACACAATGTTGACCATATCACTTTCTATTTCCTGTGTCCACAGCAAACTAGACAACCTGAAGTACTGTAGTCCCTTGACCTGATATTGGGTTTGACCTCATGACCAGTACGCATGAAACCTACACAAAAGAACCACATTTTTCCATCTTTTCTATAGACCTCTATTTATATTCTTTTAAAAAACAAAGTGAAATACACCCACTGACCTCAATAATAGGATGTTCTAAATTTGCAGGATGACTAGAAATAAGTTGGGTTAGTAGCTTTTAATGGTGGTGCCTCATCCCACAACATCAATGCACATCCTTATGTCACTGCACATTTTCTTCCATGACAGGTATATTTTAAGAGAGAGTTGCATCCTGTAGACCTTCTGATAACCATGAAAAATAATCTCGTCTGCTGTTTTCATGTCAATAAAAAGAGACAGTCCTTGAAAAAGTACTGTTTTGTTTCTAAATTCTTAAGAAAATAGGTTATATTTTTCTATATCTTCCTTACTAATACAGAAGGAAAAATATTCTGTATACAGAGAAAATGAAAAAAGCAGCATTTTGACTTTCATGTTTAAAACATTGTTAGAAGATTAAAACATGGGTCAAGGTCCCTCACAAGGGAACTGTATCATCCCCTCTGTTAACATGCATCCAGGACTTTCGTACTCCTTGATTGCAAACCCACCTAATTAGCATTTATGTTGAAAGCTTGGAATCCTCCCAGATGAATTTTATGAGTGTCTGTGTCCAAATTTCACATTTCACTGACTGTTAGTATTCACTGGTGTTTAACTGAGTTTTTTAGAGACTCACAAACTCCTTTTGGGATTTCAGGTACTGTAAGGGCAAGATCACAGATAGGGCACCGTGTAACGCCATTCTGCAGTGGCCCTTTCCTCTTTCTTATTAAGAATGCCAGGTCTCAAAATATGGAACATGGTAGTTGAACCTACAGGTCGAGGTTGCCATTTATTTCTTTGCCGTCGTGTTAATCTGATATTCCTCCAAACCTTTCCATCTGGCTAAATATATCTCAGCAAGATATGGCTGATAAAATATATGCTATTTAACAGATTTGTAAAATGGAGGTTTAAATGTCAGTCTCACGATATCTAATCACCTGCATGTTAATTAAGCATTTGCCTTGCATCAGAAATATAGTCTGGTTTTGTAAGCAATAGCTTCCTTGCAATGCTATGGTGAGAGACAGTTTGTTGGCCTGATATTTTGTTTATGGCCTTCTTTTGTCATTCTCTGTGTTATTTCTAAGCTCTGTAAAGACAATTTAACTAGTTTTTAGGAAAAATGAGCTGCCTGATTTAGCTGGCTCTACTGTTTTTTATGTCATGATATCTTCATAAATTTGCCTATGAAATATACTGGTTTTGAAGCAATAGCTTCCCAATGCGCTTTGGCCTGAATTGTTTATGGCCTTCTTCAGAAGCTATGTAAAGACAACAAAGTTTTTAAAATAAATAAATAAATAAATAAATAAATAAATAAATAAATAAAATTTTGGCTTTGCATTTAGACCAGGGGTTCAGAGTCTGTGACCCTGCTCAGCTCCCATCATCCGTGACCATGGGCTCCAATAACATCCAATACCTCTCCCCCCAATTAAACAATTCAGTAAATACTCTCCTAGAACCAGCCCTCCTTCCACACTTTGATGGAGAAGGTGAGGGTGAGGGATTTCTTTTCTAAAACAGGATTTGCCATTTAAAATTTTACCTCATTTGTAAGTACAGTACCCAAGGTCAATATGTGGCTACAACCCAAACAGATTTTGTTTCATCGAATCATGGCAACATTTCATCACATGTCAACCTACAGAATCTGGGGTGTGATGGCTCAGTGGACTAGAGCACTGAAAGGGTCGGCTGCAAAGTCAGCAGCTCGGCGGTTCAAATCCCAGGTGCCACGCAGCGAAGTGAGTTCCCACTGTTAACCCCAGCTCCTGCCAACCTAGCTGTTCGAAAGCATGTAAATGCAAGTAGATCAATAGGTACTGCCATAAAAAGTGGGAAGGTAAACAGTGTTTTGTGCAACCATGCAGGCTATGTGGCCATGGACTTGCACAACATTGTCTCTTTGGCTTGAAAACGGAGATGAGCACCACCCCTAGAGTCAGACACAACTAGCACCCATGTGCAGGGGAACCTTTACCTTTACCAACTGACAGAACAGCTGCAGAGTGCACTGTATGATAGTTTATTGCAGTTGATGGCCTTTCTTAAAGGATGTCCTGTTGTGATTGGCTTCTGTTACAGCTGTCACAACATTTGCCACCATTTTGCAGAATAAATTCCAAGTTAGAGGAGTCTGATGACCTAAAGATGTTCAGACAAAAGATTTACAGTTAGGGATGTGCATGTTGGACATTTTCATATTTATTTTGTTCTTTTGAGTTCTTAGGGGGAATTGCCTCTTTCATTTTCATATTTTTCATGTTCTAGTCCCTTTGTTTTACATGAACAGCCTCTCTCAGGTTTCCCATTTGTGTTTTCTGACACTTCAAAAGCTCCAAACAACCCTCATAATCTACTCCCCCCCCTCCAAAAAGAAAGCAAAAAAGAAAGAAAGAAAGAAGGTGTGACAAGGTACATCAGAAAGTCAGCTTACTCTATAAGCAAAAAAGAAAACCATAAATGAGGCAGGTGGGAATCATGATCAGACTTATGTGGGCACCAATTTATACTATCACATTCTTCTTCAACATCAGGCAAGAGACGGGAATGATAAATTATCATCAGACTATGCAGCCATTAGTTTATATATTACAATATCATCACTATCATCATCATTATAAGGAACAGTACAAATAAGAATAAAATCATGAAATCAGTATGCACACACCTCTTTCAAAAAATACAGAAAACCAAGTGAATAAATAAAGTCAAAAAGTACAATCAAAGCTACCTCCAAATCAAAACTGCCAGATTCTCTATGGAGACTTCAATCCCTTCTATGTCTTGATGTTTTCTCTTCTTCGGGTTCAGCAGGCAGCAGCAAAAATAATCCAAGAACAGAGAAGAGGGAAGGGGGGAGACAAAAAAGAGGCAAAAACAAATTCTAGAAAGAAACAGCAATGGGAGAATTTTTAAAAAAATAATAATCCCAGGGAGGCACGCTGGTGTCAAAATAATAATAATCCAAAACTATGAGAAGGGAGGGCCAAAAGAAAAACCCCAAGAAAAAAGGACCAAAAGGGAAGGGGTGGATCCAGGAAGGAGACATTAGTCAAGTTTTTTTTCTTTTTTCTTTTTTAGTATTTGTTAGTAGTTCTTAATGGCAGCTGTTGTCGGATTTGTATTAGCTAGGTTTTGATATTACTTTGCTGGGGATTGTTTGTGATTGTGTTGTCAAGTCGATGTGGGGTGACATGTCTGTACCCCCCAGAGTTCCCCCTGGGAAAATCGGGCGGTTTATAAGTCCAAGAATAAATAAATAAATAATAGGTGGACACTCCGAAATGGAGGACACTGAAGAACAACTGGAGTAGAAAGCACTCATTCCTGGGATCCAGGCCCTCTTGTTTACAAATTCGAAATTCCTCCCTACCACCAGTAGATGTTCTGACTGATGGCTGACAGTACTTGAACACTATTAGATTTTTTTAAAAAAAAATAGGCTGAAAAGGAACTAAAACACAAATCATTTGTATTTAAGAGGCTTTCTTCTGCCAATCCTCAAAAGAACATGAATTACATAAAATTGAATCTCTTTTTGATCTTTCATTTAGACACAAAAGGTTCATACCCATCTATGGCTGGTTTCCTTTCTTAGTTTTAAGGAAAATAACCCATCATAAATGGATGCAGCATAAGGAATTGATCCAGGGATTAGTTTATGTAAAGTGTGTTCTGCTAAACTATAGTCCCCCAGGGTGCAGAAACCAAGCCTATTTTGTTCTCTGCAACCATGCAGGCTACGTGGCCATGGACTTGCACAACATTGTCTCTCTGCCTCGTGACGCAGTGGTTAAATGCCTGTACTGCAGGTAAAACTGTGCTCACGACCTGGGGTTCAATCCCCGGTAGCAGGCTCAAGGTTCACTCAGCCTTCCATCCTTCTGAGGTCGGTAAAATGAGTACCCAGCTCGCTGGGGGGGCAATGTGTAGCCTGCACACTGTAATCAAAATTGTAAACCGCCCAGAGACTACTTGTAGTGGTATGGGGCGGTATATAAGCAGAACACTTTGCTTTGCTTTTGCTTTGCTTTGTGCTGTTAGTGATGGCAGCCATTGATTATCAAGACTGCACCTACCTGTGCAGTCTCTTCTTGTCTTGGGCATAGCTCCATTCTGGATTCTGTTTTGTGGATGCAGCAGAATTATCTTCAGATGTTCTAAAAGCCAAAGATTGGAAATCTGTGCTTTGGGTGACAATTTACAGAATTTCATAGCCTGCTTTCCAGAAAAAGGGTGGTCGGGGAGGGGGAGCAATTTTTCTTGTCTCTTCCGAAACCCAAGCAAGTTAAATTACATTTCCTGCTCACCTGAAGTCAGCTGAGAGCATTCCAAGAGCATTCCTGGCTACCATAGGTTTCCTCTGAGCCCCTGAACAGAGCATGATAAAATGCTGGCAACTTATTTATAGGTTGTCCCTATTTCATTAAAAAAGAAATTGATTTTTTTAAAAAAAAATTAGAATGTCTTCAAAAGTAAGAGCTGCTGAAGGTGTCAGATTTGCTGATTCAGACTTTGAGCACTTATCTCTTGTATTTTAATCCTGGTGTGTCCATCCATGCTAAATTAGGGTGGCCATCTCTTTTTTCTAGTGAGAAATCCCCCCATCTTTAAATCCTAAATGGTAGTTAGTACAATGGCAGACCTCTTGAGGTTGGAGATAAACTGAATTCATTGCAAATGAAAGGAGAATTTTACTCTTACAATTGCAGAACTGGAAGGGACCGGATGGATCTTTGAGTCCAGCCCATGTCAAAGAAGCTCAATGGGGACTTGAACTCCCAACAGCGGTCAGATAACTCAATCCACTGACCTATCCGGGAGTTCCATTCCAACTCTTTGTTGAAAAATTTACAAACATTAGAAAAATTTGCCCTATTCAATATGGAAAGAACTAGACTTTTTTAAAAAAACCTGAATGCTGGAGAAGGGGCATCTGAAACCTCCAGTCCTTCTGATTAGTATGAATTGTTATTGGCAAACAAAGAATGAATCAAAGATCTACTTCCTGTAGGTCAAGATACAAACAAAGAGAGAGCCCTTTCTCCCAGATGTTTCTACCTTCTTTTCTAAATATGGCAAGCATTCATTTTAGCCAAATGAAAGGCCTAAGGTTAGACTGCATGAAGACTGTAAGTATATTTTGAAAATTACATGGCGCATGATCCAGCTGAAACTGTGTCCTTATATTTGTCCTTATAACAAACGGAACTTACGGCTTGATCATGACCCTTCTTTCTAAAAAGTTTCCTTGTCAGGCCAATCATATATATTGTTCTCCAAAATTCTCTTTCCTTGCTTTGTCAAAATTCAAGATAATTTCTAAGGTGGCAGCGAGAAGACAAAAGCTTCCAGGAACTACATGCTTTCTTATTGAATGGTAATATTTTCACATTGGTTTAATGCCACAAAACCAATCTACAGCCAAGCTTTGTATACAAGAGGGAACACCTACAGGGAGCATTTGTGTTGTGTTGTATTGTGTTGTTACATATTGTGAGTGTATGTTTTAACTCTGATAATAAAAAGGGGGACTGGGATATCACACATATTTCAATTTACGACCCCCCCTCATGTGGTTCACATATAAACAGGCTAATGAAATATTTTTATGTATGAAAAGCGGTGAGGCTGTCGCAGTGACCAAACAGAAATGATTGTGCCTCCTAATGATGATAGAATAAAATGCAGGCCGCTGTTTCCCTGGCCCCTGGAATTGAAAAAGCTGGAGTTGGAGACAAACATGGTCAACTGAAAAAAATAAAATGTTCCCTTCACAAAGCAGAGGGTGGAAAGGCACCATGTAGGTTCCTTATAAATAATTATGAGTTGATTTGTCTGAGGGTTGTTGTTTTTTTTAAAGCCTTCCATACTCAATAGGCAAATGTTTCTGGGCTCAGGTGCAAATTTAATAAAATAGGTCCTGAACACAGCTGCTCATAGATAATAGATATTTTTACAGAGCCAGCTTGTTATTTTTTTTTTTTATTTATAGTTTTATTGGGTTTTTGAAGAGGGGAAAAGGGAAAGGGAAAAAGGGGAGGGATAAAATTTAAAATTTACATTGAATATGTCAAGCAAAGTAGAAGAAAAGTAATATAACATATTGATAGTTTGCCAAATATTATCACAATACTAATAAGTTTGTTACTTCTTGCCATCTTTTCCGAGAGATCTCATCATAGTCTCCCTTTAAATAGCCGGAAAGTCTGTCGATTTCAATACATTCTCTTATCTTTTCGTGGATATTCTTCTCTGTTGGCACGTTTGGTTGTTTCCAGAATTTCGCATACAATATCCTTGCAGCAACAATTACATGGTGAAGTACATATCTCTGATCATATGAAATATTTATATCTACTATATTTAATAAGAAAAGTTCTGGTCTAAGCTCTATCTTAATTTTCAAACATCTTTCTAAAAATAGTTTTACCATTTTCCAATATGCCTTTGCCTCTTTGCATGTCCACCACATATGGTAAAAAGTACCGCAGTCATGTTTACATTTCCAACATTTGTGTGAGCAATTATACATCTTAGATAATCGGTGTGGTGCAAAGTGCCATCTATAAAACATCTTATAACAGTTTTCCTTAAAAGAAATAGATTTAAAGATTTTAACTGTATTCCACAAAGAGTCCCATTTGTTTAGATGAATAGGATAACCAAAGTTTTCTGCCCATCTTATCATAGTGTCTTTGACCTGTGTATCAATCATTTTTTCATTTAACAATATGGTGTAAAATTTACTAAGCAGCTTAGCATCGCCGGAAGAAAGTATTTTATCAAGTGAAGTATCAGTAGTCGTAAATCCCCCCTCTTTGTTGAGGTCTTTGAAGTGTGCATATATTTGTTGATACTTCCACCAATCTAAATTGTAACCTTCTGATACTAATTTCCCTAGTGGTTTCAATGAAAGGTCAACATTCAGAAGGTGTCTATAAGTTATAACTTTTGGAGTTTCACTTATATGGGAGCTATGGGTCGCTCCCAGAGGAGATAGCCACAGTGGTACTTTAGGGTAGAATTGTTTTTTAATCAATAACCATATTCTAAATAGGGCGTTCCTTATCCAGTGTTTTTTGAAGAGAGTGGGTATGTTACCCTTGTACCACATGTAATAGTGCCAGCCCTTATCTAGGCCATAACTCTCAAGCTGCAAAATTCTTTTGTTTGTCATCAGAATCCAGTCTTTAATCCAGGTCATGGCAGCGGCCTTATAGTATAATACTAAATTAGGAAGGGCAAAGCCACCAGTTTTGGTTCTATCCTGTAGATAGAGATTTTTAATCCTTGCTTTTTTCTTTTGCCATATAAATATACGTATACTTTTTTCCAGATCTGTAATGATCTTAAAATTAGGTAATATGGGCAAGGATTGAAATAGGAAAAGCAGTTTAGGTAAAACATTCATTTTAACTGCGGCAATTCTGCCCATTAAGGATAGTTGGAGTCTTGACCAAGTTTCGAGATCAGCTTTGATTGTTTTTATAACATTTACATAGTTATCTTTAAGTAAAGAGTTACAACGATTAGATACAGTAATACCCAGATATTTTACCTTACTGGCATGTTGAAAACCCGATTGATTTACCAGTTTTTCGACCATAGGTGAGGTCATATTTTTGGTGAGCAACAATGTTTTTCTTTGTTTACCTTTAATCCAGAGATTTTAGAGTATGCCTCCAAGGACTTCAAGAGTTCTAAAAGGGAGGTCTGGGGTTCTCCATAATTACCAACAAATCATCTGCAAAAGCTTGTACCTTATAAACTTCTCCTTTGCTCTGTAAGCCTTGGATACCAGGGGTTTTCCTTATAACGTGTAGGAGTACCTCCAGGGTTAATATAAACAAGAGAGGAGAGAGGGGGCATCCTTGCCTGGTACCTTTATATATATTAACTATGTCTGTAGGGTGGCCATTGACTATAATCCTGGTGTTTTGAGTGGAATAGATTTGTTCGATTGCTCGCAGCATTCTATGGCCACATTGTAGATAGTCTAACTGAGTTTTAAGTAAAGTCCAGGATACATTATCAAAAGCTTTCTCAGCATCGATGAAAGCGAAAGCTACTTGCTTCTCAGAATGGGATTCATAATATTCTAACACATTGAGGAAGGTTCTGATGTTGGATTGAAGATGCCTTTTCGGAAGGAAGCCAGACTGATCATGCGATATCAAGGGGGGTAGAATCGTCCGCCATCTATTAGCCAAGATGGTTGCAAAGATTTTGTAATCCACATTTAGAAGGGCAATTGGCCTGTAGTTCTGTATCAAGTCTTTTGGTTTCCCTTCTTTGGGGATCAGTGTCGTGTGTGATGATTTCCAGGAATCTGGTATGTCTTCGCCTTCTAAAATGGATGTAAAAAGGTTTTTCATATTTCCAGAGACTATCTCTGAGAATTTTTGTAAAATTGAGCCGGTATTGAGTCGGGCCCAGGAGCCCTGTTCATTTTTGGTGGTTGATAGCTTCTGTTATTTCCATCATTGTAATAGGAGCGTTCGTCTGGGCTCTCTGTTCTTCAGTAAGTTTTGGAAAGTTGGTTTGTTCGAGATAGTGAAAGATGGCATCTTGGTCGATCGTCTCTGGCTTAAATAAGTTCTGGTAGTATGCCTCTATAATTTTTGGATTTGTAACTGCGCTGTCTGATTTTCCCCATTTTTGTCTTTGAGCGATGATATGAGATTTTGAGATTGTACCTTTTTTAACCTGTAGGCTAACCATCTGCCTGGTTTGTTTGCATTTTCCACAAAATTCAGTTTGGCCAACTTGATTTTGTAAGCTATATCAGCAGTCAGAATCAGATTTAGTTCATGCCTACAAGAAGCCAAGTCTTTGTCCAGCTGCTCATTGCGGGGATCGTGAGTTAGATCCGTTTCAAGCTTTTTCATCGTATTAAGAATTGATTCAAGTTGCTTTTTCCTCTCTTTATTCTTTCTTGCCATATATTGAATGACAAAACCTCTAAAATAAGGCTTTGAGGCATCCCACAGTTCTCTCAGTGGTGTACCCTTGTTCAGGTTCGTTTCAAAATATAGGTTCAAGTCTTTGGCTGCCTCTAGGATAAATTCTTTATCCGTCCACAGGGCTGAGTTGATTTTCCAGTGTCTGGGCTTGCCCGAAGATTTCAGTGTCCATAGAATGGCATTGTGATCAGATATTGTTCGGGGCAAGGTTTCTATGTCCCTTGTATTTAACAGAAGGTCGGATGTAGCCCAGCACATATCTATACGGGAGAAAGAGGCATATTGTCTTGAATGGAAGGTGAAGCCATCTTTGAGTGGATTTTTCCTTCTCCAAATATCTTGAAGTTCTAAAATGTTGGACATGTCCAGAAATGATTTAGGCAGTGTAGAAGATGAAATCCTGGATTTTCCCCTTTTGACGTTTTCCTATCTACAGATGGGGTATGTACAGCGTTGAAATCTCCCAATATTATTAACTGATGGTTTTCGTATTGTAACAGTTTCTTGGCCAATTTTTCAAAAAAAGATTTGTCTTCCATGGTTATCATTAGGGCGTATATACCAACAATAATTGTTTCTTTAGATTGGATATTTGCCTGGACAAGGATCCATCTGCCTGCTTCATCTTTTTCCAAAAGGGTTGGGAAGAGCTCTGGTTTAATATATAGTGCCACCCCATTTTGCTTCTTTACTTTGTTTGATGTGGAAAATAAATTCCCCAGTTTGTTTTGGATTAAGTATTGTTCATGCTTTCTCAAAATGTGGGTTTCCTGTAAACAGATGATTGAGCACTGTTGTTTTTGGAGGAGATTAAAGGTCTTCCGGCGCTTCTGTGGGGTGTTCAATCCATTGATATTCCATGTTAGAATTTTCTGGGCCATCTTATTTTACTTCCAGCGATATTTCTTTTTCCCTGATTTTGGCCTGAGATAGTGCTTCGGCCTGGCACCTCCCACTGCGCCATGAGGATCTTGAACCTGCTTTGAAATCACTTGTTTGGAGGTCTGATTTTCTCGGTTGTCATCTTTGGTAGTGGTTTGAGTATCAGTTGTATCCTCACCTTCGGAAGGAGACGGTGAAGAGGAGGAGGAAGAGTAGCCCAACTTCCGTGCGTTTTTATTTGCAAAGTTTCTAGCTTTCTGGTAGGATTCAATTTTCTGTAATTTCCCTTCCCATTGGAAAGAGAGACCTTGAGGGTAGAGCCACTTGTATCTTATGTCATGCTTGAGCAAAAGTTTAGTGAGAAATGAATATTCTTTTCGCAGTTGGCGGACATCCCAGGGACGTCTTTCAATATTGCCACTTTGGATTTATTAATTACCACCTCTTTGTCTCGGATAACCTTGAGGATACAATCTCGGGTGTATCTTCTGACTAGTTTGACTATTACCTCCGGGGTAGTTTATTTCTTCTGGTATAAGCTGTAGGTTGACGGTAGATCACGTCTACCTCACGTAGGAATTCTTGGACGGGTGCCTCAAGTAAAGTTGCCAAGCTTTCTCCAACTGTAGTGTAGAGGTTTTCATCTTTGTCAACAGTGAGGTTTTGGATCCTTAAAATTTTGGAAGAGGCTTCAATTTCCTGCGTGAGGACCAGTCTGCTTGTTGATTCCATTGTGGTTTCAATTTCTTCTAGACGGAAGTCGGTTATGTTCATATTATCTTCCAAGGCTTGTAAACGTCCGCCGAAGGCTTCTAGTTTAGTATCCACATTCGAAAAACCCTCTTTCATTTCCGCTCTTAAATTGGAGAACCCAATGCTTTGATCTGATACGAGCTTGGCCTGGGTCAAATTTAATTGATTGAGAGCATCTAAAATCTGGCTTTGGCTTGTTTGCTGAGACATAGTCGTTGGGTGAGCCAGAGGTAAAGAAGCAGACTTTTTTTTTTTGTTATCATCACTCTTCAGTTGGGTTTTTGTTTGTTTGCTTGCTTTGTTAGCATCCTCAAATTGCACATATAATCTGGTTTGCAATACAACTTTGCAATACAACTTTGTAGCCTTCCATTAGGCTAACCAGCAGGAAGTCTGCATATTTCTGCCTGGTTTTTCCAGAGGATGGGGGCAGGGGGAGACCAGATGATCAATATAATTCACTCAGTACAAGTTTCCACACAACCGGCATGTTAAAGGGAGGTGAAATATTGCAGATAATTACAATGGTTGCTCCACAGTGAATGGAAATAACAGTTCATCTGCAAAAATTTGCACATTCCTAACACATGTTGTGTGCAGGTAATAAATGATAATAGCAGTCAATTCCGATAACTGGCGTCTGAATAAAGTGATGCCCTGAGCAATATTACTTTAAAATATCTTTGTGGGGGCAAAAATATGAACAGGCTTAAGAGCAAAATTCTTGCCCACGGGTCCATTGAGGGGCAGCAATGGGCCTGGAAATGAGGAAAAAATGGAAAAGGCTGGATGGGCACTGCCCCAAAAAACCAGGGTGAAAGGCATTAAACACAGAAGAGGAAAACATGTGTGGAAATACGTCCTTTTTGTTCAACATCCTATTTTTAATTGGAGACACTTTAAGATAGCCCTGGAAAAAATTACTAGGGATCACAAGTACCTCACTGGCTGTTCTTGCCTGCCCCCATAATAGGCACCTCTCCTTTAATGTAGTGCACACTTTAATGTGGTGAACGGAGCTGCTGTGCCAGTAAAACTGAGATCAATGTTTTCAGATTAGAGCATAAGAACATAAGAACATAAGAAGAGCCATGCTGGATCAGGCCAACAGCCCATCTAGTCCAGCTCCCTGTATCTCACAGTGGCCCCACCAGATGCCTCTGGGAGCGCACGAGACTAGATATCTGTCTCCTGATACCGCTCCCCTGCATCTGGCCCTTGAAATACCCCGGTTTTAAGCCTGGAGATTACACATCTCCCTCATGGTTTGTAACCTGTGATGGACTTTTCCTCCAGGAATCTGTCCAATCCCCTTTTGAAGGCATCCAGGCCAGATGCCATCACCACATCCTGTGGCAGGGAGTTCCACAGACTAACAACGCGCTGGGTGAAAAAATATTTTCTTTTGTCTGTTCTTACTCTCCCAGCCCTCAATTTGAGTGTATGTCCCCTAGTTCTGGTATTTTGTGAGAGGGAGAAGAGCTTCCATCTATCCACTTTATTCATGCCATGCATTATTTTGTAATCTCAATCATACACCCCCAGGCGCCTTTTTTCCAGACTAAAGAGCACCAAATGTTTTAGCCTTTCCTCATAAGGGAGGTGCCTCATCCCAGTAATCATTTTAGTCGCTCTCTTTTGCACCTTTTCCAATTTCACTATGTCTTTCTTGAGATGCGGTGACCAGAATTGTACACAATACTCCATGTGCGGCCTTACTATCATTTTGTATAATGGCATTATAATGTTGGCTGTTTTATTTTCAATCCCCTTTTTGATAATCCCTAGCATGGAATTGGCCTTCTTCACCGCTGCCACACACTGGGTAGACACCTTCATGGAGCTGTCCACCAGCACACCAAGATCTCTTTCCTGATCTTTCACAGATAACTCAGAGCCCATGAGTTGATAGGTAAAGTTTTGATTTTTCGCCCCAATATGCATTACTTTACATTTTGCTGCATTGAAACACATTTGCCATTTCGCAGCCCATTCCCCCAGTTTGGAGAGATCCTTCTGGAGCTCTTCACAATCTTCTCTGGTTTTTACCACATGGAAAAGTTTTGTGCCATCTGCAAACTTGGCCACCTCACTGCTTATCCCTGTCTCCAGGTCATTTATCAACAGATTGAAAAGCACCGGTCCCAGGACAGATCCCTGGGGCACACCACTTTTCATTTCTCTCCATTGCAAAAATTTCCCATTGACACCTACTATTTGTTTCCTGGATCTCAACCAGTTCTCACTCCATAAGAGGACCTGCCCTCTTATGCCCTTTTCTCAGCAGCCTTTGGTGAGGGACTGTATCAAAAGCCTTCTGAAAATCCAGATAGAAAATATCCACCGGTTCACCCAAATCCACATGCCTGTTGACCTCTTCAAAGAATTCTAAAAGATTTGTCAGGCAAGACTTACCCTTACAGAAGCCATGCTGATTTTCTCTCACCAAGGTTTGTTCTTCTATGTGCTTTAAGATTTTTTCTTAGATGAGGCTTTCCACCATCTTCCCAGGAACAGACTTAAGGCTAACCGGCCTGTAGTTTCCCGGGTCCCCCCTCTTTCCTTTTTTTAAAAATTGGTGTGACATCCGCTATCCTCCAGTCCTCTGGCACTGTGGCCGTTTTAAGAGACAAGTTGCATATTACCATTAAGAGATCCACAATTTCATTTCTCAGTTCTCTAATAACCCTTGGGTGGATGCCATCTGGGCCTGGTGACTTGTTGATCTTCAATATATCAATTAGTCCTAAAACATCCTCTCTTTTAACCTGTATTTGATTTAATTCTTTAGTCAAGAGGGGCTGTTCAGGCAATGGAATCTGCCCAAGGTCTTCTGCCGTGAAGACAGATGCAAAGAACTCAGTGATGGTGAACCTTTTAGAGACCAAGTGCCCAAAATGCGATTCAAAAACCCACTAATTTTTTGCAAAGTGCCAATACAGCAATTTAACCTGAATACAGGTGGCTGTGAAGGGACAATGTTGGGTGCCCACAGAAAAGGCTCTGAGTGCCACCATTGGCACCCATGCCATAGGTTCGCCAACACTGGATTAGATTCGTCCCATGTTGTCCAAACAGCAAAAGGTAGTGCCAAACTAAAATATGAGAGAATGAAACTTTTCTGTCCGGTAGCACTAGGCCTCATTAATGTATTCTCCAATTTGATTAAGCATACCCCATGCTTAAATCAATACAGTCTGTTTTGTATGCCATAGATGGTTCCACATATATCTTTTGCCCGATAGGCAGTAAACAAAACCTATAAATATTCACAGCCAGATGGAGTAGAGCTATACTGGAACGTGAGACCAAAATAACACCATTATATAGAATTGGTCTAAAAGCGCTAACAGCGGGTTGATTAGCTGATTTGATGGAGTAATATAAGGGCTCTCTTTCACCAGAATGCAGCTGCAGCTGTACAACCAGAAAGGGGGTTCCCGCTTTTAGAAACCCATGCAGTCCCTAGGGGAATTTCTGCATAGCCTAGACTTTCTGCTAGTCTCTCACCTATATCCCAGAACCACACTTTGAGGCAGCGTGGGGAGCATGTGGTAAAAGGGCTGTTTTCTGAACTAAGGGACAGCCCATTCAGAACCCTAGCTAACCACATGCACTAGAACAGTGGCGGTGAACCTTTGACACTCCAGATGTTTTGGGCCACAACTCCCAGAATTCCAAGCCTGTATTGCTAATGATAAAGGACTATGAGAGTTCTGCTCCAAAACATCAGAGTGCTGAAGGTCCGCCACCACTGCACTAGAACAACACATCCTATTTGTAATGTAGTTCTCATGAGTCCCCAATGACTGTGCCAATACTTGCCATATTTCAGGTATGTTGGCAAGTGTTTGAACCTGAATCCCAAGTCCCAGGTTGAGTGTTTGGTATTAAGTTCCAGGTCCCAACCCCCAAGTCTGAATCCCTATTAAAAGGGAGGATGGATTCCAAATTGTAAGTCAAGTCCAGTTCATTGGGGGTAAAAAATCTGAGTCGAATCTGAGTCACGTCTGAGTGAAGCCAACTCAACAGCGAGCCTTGAGCCTTGAGTCTCCATTCCTACCATATTCTATATAACACTGAATGAAGGTTTGAGGTTATATGGTCCTTTAAAAGCTAATCTCAATATTCTGAAAATGAACTTGTTTAAAAGCTTATTGGTATAATACGGTTGCACCAATCAATGACCTAATAGTAATAGAAAGTAATAGAATGCCTAAAACACTTGGAGAATAATTACACAATTGGCAGGGCAACTTACTACCGGTTATATCCTGGAGAGACCATCCCCTGCTTTTACAGACTTCCCAAGATCCACAAGCAAGGAATCCCCCTCAGACCCATCATCAGTACTATAAATTCAGTGACTTACTACATTGCAAAATACCTGGCAACTATCCCAGCCCCACTGGTTGGACTTACGGACCACCATGTGCACAATTTAGAGGAGTTTGTTTCTAAAGTCAGGGAGCTGAAACTGGATACAGACGAAACCATGGTACCCTTTGATGTTATGTCTCTCTTTACCAGCATTCCTAACACCAATGCCCTAACAACTATAAAGAGAAGACTAGAGAAGACTAAGAGAAGACATCACCCTCACCACCAGAAGCATCCTCAAACCAGACCAGATATGCCTACTCCTGGATCTGTGTCTGAACACTACGTATTTCATGTACAGAGGGGACTTCTATAGACAGAACCATGGTTGTCCATGGGTTCCCCAGTGTCACCCATTGTTGCGAACCTATGGAAGAAGTGGAGAAGGCAGCACTCAACACCTTCCCAGGGATGACACCATCCCACTGGTTCAGGTACATATATGATACCTGGGTGAAAATCAAAACTCGGGAAGTACAAGCCACATCAATGCAGTGGAGCCTAATATTAAGTTCACTAGTGAAGACACCCAAGACAACAGCTGGCTTTCCTGGATTGTGCAGTCATCATTATACCCGACCGTGGCCTAGTAGTACAAGTTTACAGGAAACCCACCCACACAGATCAGTACTTACTGTTTGACTCCCACCATCCATTACAACACAAATTAGGAATCATCAGGACCCTAAACCACAGAGCAGAGAGCAGCCCCCACTCTCCCCAGAAGCCAAGAAGAAGGAAGACAGGCACCGGAAGACAGCACTTAAGGCCTGTGCATATCCAAAGTGGGCCTTCTACAAAGCAGTGTCCCGACCCAGAAGAACAATGGATCAGCCTGAGACCCAGACCTGATGAAAACAACTGGCCATTCCCTACTGGAGTGTCTGAAAAGCTTAAAAGGATTTTTGGCAAACACTACATCCCTGTTTACTTCAAACTCACAAACACAATAAGGCAGTAACTTGTCCACCCAAAGGACCTGACACCAAAACACAATATAGTATATGCGGTCCAATGCAGTGAGAAGTGTGCAGACCTCTACATTGGAGAAACTAAACAGCCATTAAACAGGAGGATGGCCCGACATAGGAGGGGCCACAGCTCAGGACCAGAATCAGCAGAGCACCTCCACTGGAGGTTTGAGAGAGGGGCTATGGAAGCCATTCATCTGAGTACTGAAACCCCTCTCTCAACAGGGGGGGGGCTCAGGCACAGTCTATCTGCTACTTATCAGGCAGTGATTTCAACAATCCTCAGACAAATCAAAAATACTTCACACCTCCATCACAAAGTCATAGCTAACAACCCATACTTTATGGGTTTCAGCACCTTAGGCCATTTTCAACTAATGGCCTATTGAGGCTATTGTCCACCTAATGAACCTAGTCAGGCCATTGTTCATCTTATGAGCCTATTTCAGACCAAGGTGACATGAGGCCAAAGTGAACTATAAAATGTAGGACTTGCAACTAGCTTTCCTCAGACTGACAAAGCTGTTTGGATCAGCAGTGAAACGTTTCAATCTCTCAAGAAAAGAAGTCCAGTTGCCATAACTCAACTTCCAGATAAACTCACCTGGGTGACAATACTGGGTTTTCTGGCAAATCACTCTCTTCGGTGTTCCCATAAACCAGAGGTGGGTTATCTTTTGCCCTCCAGATGTTTTGGACCGCAACTCCCACAGTCCTTTATCATTGGCAATATAGGCTCAGAATTCTGGGAGTTGTGAACCAAAACATCTGGAGAGCTGAAGGTTCCCTACCCCTGCCATAAACATTGGGCAATCGTGCCTGTTCCTCAGGTATATTTGCCACCTAAAATTGCTGCTTAAACTATCCCTGGAGTGAAAGAGCACAGGAATGCCCTCTAAAGCAGGGATACAACTTAAATCTCTTTCAGTCGTATGGTATCAAACTGGGTGACTTTTTTCAATGGGAGCTTCCAGAATCTGAAAGTCAGCAGCCTGTTAGATCTGTTGTTTTATAAGGTCTGAGGAAAAGCTTCCATGTTAGGTACCTATATTGAATTCCCCACCCCACCCTCGAATTTGGCTTTGGGTTATCTTTTGCTGTTTGTGGAACCAACCTCAACCTAGTTTAACGCACTATATGGTGCACACTAGACATGGGCACGGAGCGGTGAAATTCTTGTTTCCGTTTTCGGTTATCGTTATCGTTACGTAACGGGTAACGATAACGAGAATTACTCCGCTCCAGCTCGAACCCGACCCGATAAAGATAAATTGGGTCTGATTTTTCATTGTCGTTCATGGCATCGCGGCGATCGCGCGATGCCAAGCAACACAGAAAAAAAGTTTTAAAAATTGAAAAAAACCCGATTCCCGGCCATAAAAGCAGGCGAAAATATGCCTGCCTCAGTGAGGGCACCTACCAGAGAGGGGTGGTTTCTGGGGGGGGGTCACCGGCCTTCCCCCCCTCTCCTGTCCTGGGCTGCTGGTACCAGGCTGGGGGGGGCATCCTTGTCATCTCCATTTGCCATGCGGTGGGGTGGGGGAATCCAAAATGGCGACCCCAATATTTATTTTTAAATCTTGGTCCAAAAACCCACCAAAGCACCACAGAAACATTTGAAAATTAGGTATTTTAAATGCCTGATTTTTTTATGGTAGCAGCAGTGGGTTTTTCTTGCAATAAAACGTCTCCATTGATTTTATTTTATTTTATTTTTATTTTTATTTTTTTACACCTGCGCAATGATGGGCTGGCCATGGGATGGGACCATGCAAATTTTTGGACCCATTCCACCAATCGCATGGCCAGGTTTTGACTGAGACTTCTGGATGTGCCAGAGGGCATAAAAAGCCCCCTAACCCTAACCCTAACCCTAACCCTAACCCATACACCAGTACACTGTCCTTCTTAGTGGGTCAGAGGCACCCAGAGGTGCAGCCCACTAACCCACCCTAACCTTAACCATAACCCTAAGCCTAGCCCTTACCCTAACCCCAACCCTAACCCAGATCCATACGCAAGTATGCTTCCCTTCTTAGTGGGTCACAGTAGAGGCACCCAGAGAGGTGCCTCCCAGCCAGAGCCCACTACCCCTACCCTTAACCTGTACGCCAGTACGCCAGTATGCTTTCCTTCTTAGTGAGTCAGAGGCACCCAGAGAGGTGCCTCTGCCACTTACCCCCCAACCCTAACATAATGTAATGTATGGTACGCGGCAGCTACGCGAAACGCTTCCCCCTTCCCTTCCCTTCCCTTCTTAGTGGGTCAGACGTCAGAGGCACCCAGAGAGGTGCCTCCCAGAGCGCACTTACCCCAACCCCAACCCCAACACAAACGACAAACGACAAACAGAAACAACAAATTTTTGAAAATTTCCGTGACAAACGGAAACGACCCGAAACGGACCCGTCCCGACAAACGACAACTCGAAACGTCATTTTTTCTGGTTGTGCCCATCTCTAGTGCACACAGAAATCCTCCCCCAATAAGCTACACACTGGAGGAAAGCAAGCTATCTAGTGGGAATTGTATTTGGCATTTTTTTTCTTTTCTTCCATGCATCTAACCAGTGAAAAATTTGAGGCACACAGCTGTTTTTTTCAAAATATGTGGAGACAGGGCATTTTCTAAAGTCGATAGAAACCAGATCTCCACACAAGAATAAGTTAAATTGACCAACAGCTCTTGCAAAGTATTGAAGTTCTATCAGTTTACATTGGCTGGGGCTCTGCCATTGGCTTCTGGGTGCTGTTACTATTCAAACTTCACTTCATATATTATTTTTGGATTGTATTTGATTCCTCAGTGACCTGTTCCAAGTTCTGTTATCCTCGGAAAAAGCACTGGTAAATGCAGTATAATAATTAGCTGAAGTCAGAAAAGTTAGCTGAAATCACAACTGAAAGTACTTGAAGAGTAAAGGTAATTATGTGTGGAGGCTCTATTTATATATTCTTGCCAGGAAAAAATGACTGGATCAAGCTGGCGGATAAATACTGAAGGCCAAATAATTCACTTCTATTTTTTTTCAGGCTGTACAGTGCTTAATGCTCCGATCAAAGGGAAGATCTAATTCAGAAGGCTGTTTTGTCTTCATTTTAGAAGACATGTCAGCTTCTATTAAGAAAAATCTAGCAGCAGCAGTAATAGTAGTTGCTGTGGTAATACTCATGGCAAGAGTGGTGTTGGACTCTTAATATGCGTTGGCCAGAATCCCACATTGGCATAACTGTAATCACGTAAAGTTCTGCAACTAATTGTCACTAATTGTGGGAACAAATTCCCACTCTATTCTTATTAATGTGACTAGGAATGTAGACAACAACTCATTACTTAGCTGCAGTTCAGCACCTGACTTACATAGTTACAACGAATGCCCATGTAAATCTACAATAGGACTCTACCTGAAAGTGCAGGGTGGGGTGTGGGGAGACAAATACAATGTATGTCCCTTGTTTTCCACAACCGCAAAGCAGTCGGAAATTCTAAATGATGAACCATTTTACTTCACACAGTAACCCTGACCAACACTTAGGGCACAGTTCGCGCTAGGGTTATTATGCACGCATAAGCACTTTTAAAGTTCAAAGGCATTTAAATAAAAACACTGTGGGTAATTATGCATTTATAGTTACTTAAATGGAGTGTAGGAGCATGAATCAACATACCGAAGAGTTTGTACATGCATGCACTGTTTGTAGTCTTCATCAAAACAGTCCTGTGAAACAAACAATTGTTGTCATTGTTAGATTTTTCTATTTTACTGCCAGGAAACTGAGTGATGGAGATGTCTGTGATGATTCTCATTCATCCAGGTGAGGTTATCTGGAGAAGTTGAGTTATGGTCACTGGAGTTCTTTTCTAGTGTGATAGAGATGCTTCACTGGGCAGGATGGAATGAGTTCAACTAAAAAATGGCAGCCCAAGTGCTCACCCTTCTCTCTCTCATACGCTGATATATAGCTTCTCATGGAAGAAATCACAAAGCATCTTAACAATAAATAGTAAATCAATAGCAAACTATAATACATAATATTTACAAATTACAGGGCTGAGGATGGTCTGTGGTTTGAATGGTTGGATTCATCCCCAGATTTCAGCAAATAAGCTGAAAACAATGTAATTAGTTTTTGTTTGAGAAAGGTCTTGGTAAACAGAGGAGGCTGTAATAAACATTGAAAACATGTGACTGCTGTTGCTCAATGTAATGCAAGGGATACTATTTCAGAAGATGGGGGCTAACACAGGGAGGTCCTGTTGTCATAGTTTCACCAGATAGAACTTGGCATGATATGTCCTTAACCACAAGTCTTCCTTATGTAGAACAGTTTGGATAGAGGAGAAAAAGCGAAATATAGCCCAGGAACCCAACTATGGCACCTATGATCCCAACATATGTTGGCAGTGGGATGGGATAGGGAGGGAATTACTCATAAAGTGACCTTGCCTCTTTAAGTTGTGTGTGTGTGTGTTTTCTTATCACAACCTTCTCCAGGTAGTGATAAGAAAACTGTTGTGTACTAATAGGCACAAACTCTTTCTAGTAACAGTTTCCCTCTTACTACCTCCAAAGAATGGGGTGCTATGTTGGCACTGTGTTTCATCCCTACATGTTAGTTCCAACCTAGGGAGGTAGTCCTATAAGGCTATAGTAGACTATTAGGGTTGTCTGGGTCAGAGTATCCCTTGTGCTGTAGGAGGGAGGGGTGGCCATTGGTACAGTGCTTGGACTCAGAAGGATCACCTTCAGCTGGACTCGAGGGGTGGGCTCCCCAACATGATGATGTCTGTGTATTTCCTTCTACTACATTTATTTCAGGCTGCATGCCTATCAGACTCTGATACAGTAAACCTTCTGATGCACCTGTGACTTTCTATCCTCATCCGGTTATGAGCTCATTAGGGTTCTAGTTGGTCCTGAAGCCCCAGTTAGTACCCTATGGCCCTTCAATGACCAGGTATGGACTGCTGTGGGCCCTGGAAATCTATCTGAACATTTTGCCCACCTCTGACATGAAGGAAGATGGTCAGAGCACCTCAGTGATCATATAACTTGAGTGAGGCAGGGATGGGAAATCTGAAATCCTTCAATTGTTGCATGATGATACCCATAATACTTAGCCACTGGTGATGCTAGCTGAGCCTAAAAGGAATTAGAGTGCAACAGTACATACATGGGAGCATGCTCCCCATCCATGGAATAATTATTACGTGTGAGGTATGCAGTGCACAAAAAGCACTTGTCTGTGCCCAGTTTCATGGAGTCCAGCATATCCCATAAAGGGATCTGGTCTTTTCCCATTTATGCAGCAAAGTAGCTTTTTCTGGGCCAGAGGTGTTTGGCCTGGAAGGTTGTTTTATAAGTAGGGTCAGAGCATGAGTCAAGAGCCTTTGAGACAACCCCCACCCCCAGAAATGCAAGGAATTCTGGCAGAGACCAAGCAATGGCTTACCACCATTTCTGTGTCTCTTGAGAAACCAGCCCTATATTTTTTTCTCTGAAGTTATATTGCCAAACATTCATTGCCTAAAGAAAAAAGAAAATAAAGTGGCAAGGCTGTGAAGCTGTGATATTTGTAGAGAACCAGCACATTAGCTCCACCACCAACAGCAACAACAAAGCTAGGTGTGTGCATTTTCCACTTATTCAGGTACCATGCTGCATGTTGTACCTCTCTCTGATTCATTTACTGCTAGTTGGGGGAGTCATTTAAGATGCACTGAGAGAAGCAGGACTACAGGGGCTTTCCGCTATGTTATTTGAGGTTAAAGTGGTGCTACTGCCTCTGGTGCCAGTTGAGCTGAGCCGTTGAATATTTCATCAGATACATACACAGTGCTTCTCGACTCTTCAAAAAAAGGAAGGGAGGGAAAGAAAGCACACTAGAACCACACGAGCTTGTCCTCAGTGCCCTGAGCCACTGGTGGGCCATCAGAACCAATGAGCCTTTTCACACGAACCCTAAACTCCGCGGCAAATGGCTCCCAGCTCCGGAGCTTAAAATTGTTTCCCCACCAGCTCCGGAGTTTACAGAAAATTAAGTGCAACCACACCCACCTAAGCGCGTCCCAGTGCACTTTTCAGGTACCTGCTCTTTGGGGAGGGAATCCCTGATGCAGATCTAACGTAGAGAGTTGCGGGCTCTCCTGGCTTCTCTTTGTTGTTGTTTTTTGCTCCCCCCCGCCCCTTTAAGAGATCTGAATGCTGCCAGGAACAGAGCGACCGACAGAACGGAGGTAAGCCGGCATTCTTTTCTTTCTTTTTTTCTCCCTCCCCTCACGCAGCCAGCAGCCAGGACTGTGGAGGGGGTGGGAACACAGAAACAGCGACAAACCCCCAAGATCTCTGGTCCGAATTTAAGTGGCCAGTGGATCTTAGGGGTCGTGTGAAAAGGCTCAATGTTCGAAAGTACCGAGAATTTTTCAGTAGCACATTGGAGAAAAGGCATTTATCCCAACTGCAGAGATAGGGTCGGAGTGAGCCCAGAAGGTGTAAGTGCAAATCTAACTAGTTGCCAAAGACGTCAGTGCAGCTGTTGTAACCCAGCAACTGTCGCAACCCAGGTATTTGGACCACAAAACCCCAGAGATAGGAAGTACTGGGTTGGGAAGGCTACCGTAGGTGAAAATATTCAATATCAACATTGTATCATGCTAAATGGGGTGACATCAAGAATTTCTGCATGGATGGAAGCTTGTTTTTTTTTTTAAATTGAAACATGAAATTGAAAAATTAATCTTTTAAAAAATCCAAACACTATTAACAGGCTTTCTTCTATGTATTTTCATTTGTGCTGCATCTGTATATATTTATTTATTTATATTTATTGGAAATTTTGTTTGTCCTATGGCAGAACTGCAGGTAGCTCAGTGGTTTAGGTCTCTGGCTGCAGAGCCAGAGGTTGGGAGTTCAATTGCCCGCTGTGCCCCCTTGCCAGGGCATGGACTTGATGATCCATAGGGTCCCTGCCAGCTCTGGAGTTCTCTGAGATTCGGATAATATTTCTGCTTTTTGGGGGGAATATGTCTTCAGAACTCTCCACCAATGGAAAACGGAAAATGTTATCAGTCAGAAAGCAAAAAGCTTTTGCTTGCCGTTTGTGCCTTTGTGAACCGTGCCACAGCTGAAATGGGAAGTGATGGAAGACCGGCGTGTCGACCATGGAGGTCAGCAAACTGGTTGGATTTGCTTTTTATTATCACGAAAATAGCCACTGGGATCTTCCGCCAGATCCCATTTCAGATACTGTATTATTTGAAGAGAAAACAAAATAGAAAGCCTTCAAAAGATTATATCTGCACTGATAGTAGTTTTTTTTTTTACTTTTTTCTTAAAATCAGTCCGATTTTAAGAAAGATGATCACGCTGAAGGCAGTGAGTTGCAGATTCTGAGAGCCATGCAGGAGAAGCGCCCCCCCACATGTTTGTTAGGCAGGCCCCTGAAACTGAAAGTATTATAAAGAGGTGAACATCTTGCAAGTCCAGATAGGTTCATATGAAGAGAGGTACAATAGAATCATGAAGTTGAACCTACAAGTCTATCAGGTCCAATCCCCTGCTCAAGGCAGGAATACCAGCCATAGACCAGCCAGGTGGTTGTCTAGATTTGTCTTGAATCCTTCTAGAGCTGGACCACCTCTTGAGGTTCCATTATTTTATTTTATTTTATTTTATTTTATTTTATTTTATTTTATTTTTGAATATTGTTTCCCCACCTTTCTCCTTGGAAAAGGACCCAAGGTGGCTTACAATAATGAGGGACAATATACAGCCCAGAACATTTAAGACATATTCAAATTAAGAACAGGAAATTAGAAGGGCATCTTAGAACATTAAAAGGTAAAATTAAAGCTACCAAGAGCACCGCCAAAAGAAAAAAATACTATTATGTGGGGTGGAAAGTAAACATGGAATCCCTGGTGTTCTTATGAAATTGGTCAATGCAGTCATGTATGATGTTCCACATAAACATCACATAGTAGGTTGTCCCTACAGAGGGACAGAGAAGGCCCTTTCATGTGTTCTTCTAAGGCAGACATGTGAAGGTGGTGGGATGGAGAGAAAGGCCTCTCCTGATGACCTTAGCACCCGAGCCGGTTCATACCTTGAGATTCAATCTTTGAGGTAGCTTGGACCCAGGTCAGCACCTTGAATTGTCTCCGATAGCTGAGCGGCAGCCAGTGGAGCTGCTTTAGTTACCATACTCCTCTAACAGTTAGGAAGTTTTTTCTGATAGTCAACCAAAATCTGTCTTCCAGTAACTTCAGCCCATTGTTGTGCATCCTGCATCCTGGACATGTCAAGAACAGATCCTGCCCTTCCTCTGTATGACAGCCTTTCATTTGAAAAGTGCTATCCTATCTCCCCTCAGTCATCTTTTCTCAAGACTCTTGTTAAGGAAGCATACTAACATATCACAGGGGAGGTTCCACAGCAACCCCCTGCCTGATATATTTGTTTTATCTTTGCAGCAAAAGTTTTCCATGGGAACACATTGAAAAAATAATATATCGTAATACCTAACATGTCAGTCGTACATTCCATTCTACCATCTGGTTCTGTTGCATGGAAGGTCTGCAGTCAAGTGTGCATTTTTAGGATGTCTGTGCAGCTGAATGTAGTACCCGATTTACTATAAATAGACCTCCTCCCATCATATTTCAATGATTTACTCTTCCTTCTTCTCACCTGACTAGAGGCTTTTATCTGAAATCACATTATTTAAAGAGATCAGGATAGCCAAGGTCCACAGATCAAATACTCTTACTAAATCTTTCCCTCCAACAGATTTATTTCCTTAGTACTCAAGTTATAAAAATGCATCATGTTGGTATATAAAAATGAATCTTCTAAAGACTGGTAACTATAGATTTATTCCTATAATTGCTCTATTGATTGAGCAGGGGCAATATCCACTCTTCTTAAGATAAAGGATTTCTTTTAAAAGTCTTGGTACAAATACATATTTCTCTTCATCTTTGTGTCTTGTTTTGCTTTCTGTGCCAGTGGAAATCTTTGTCCATTATTCTACATAAATTATTTCCTTTTATAACAGCATAATGAATACGAGCCATTTGGTTTGAAAATAATTAATATTAATCTGTAACATTGATTTTTAAGGGCACTTTATAGTAGAACATAAACTTGAATATATACAAAATGCAGCCTACCAGTATTCCAGTTTATAAAAGAGTTTAATCCAAACGTGCTTTACATTTACGGAATCAAGGTCATAACTTTACTTGGAATACATGTAATAGAACATATCTTGAGATTTAAATGGCAGGTAAGAATGCAGAAGCTGGCCATGAGAAGGCAAACCTGGGATGAATAGGAATGGGAATTTTATGACGCAAGAACTTTAGGGCTGGCATTGAACCATACAAAGTTACAGCTTTCTTTGCCAGTCTGTCATCATCATTTCAGCCAATGGAGCATTTCACAATTTGGAGATGAACGTTGCCATCTCCTGAACACCTCATATTGACTAGCTGTTGGAGGTAAAACATGAAAGCCAATGTTGACACCATGCTGATCCCGAAAGAACACCACACTTTCCTGACCTGACACCTTTCAGTTGTGCTGCATTTACAGTTTTTGTCATCTAATAAGAACATAAGAACATGAGAACATAAGAAGGGCCATGCTGGATCAGGCCAAAGGCCCATCTAGTCCAGCTTCTTGTTATCTCACAGTGGCCCCGCCAAATGTGTCTGGGAGCACACAAGTCTATCCATCCCTTGGGTGGATGCCATCTCGGCCTTGTGACTTGTTGAACTTCAATTTATCAATTAAACCTAAAACATCCTTTTTTAAAACATGTATTTGATTTAATTCTTTAGTCAAGAGGAGTTGTTCGGGCAGCGGAATCTGCCCAAAGTTTTCTATCATGAATACAGATGCAAAGAAGTCCTTTAATTTCTCTGGAATTTCCAAGTGCTCCTTTGCCTCCCGTTTTCGTCCATCACCATCCAGAGGGCCAACTGTTTCTCTGGCAGGTTTTCTATTTCTAATATATTTAAAGAAGCTTTTATTATTTCTCTTTATATTGCTAGCCATACGTTCCTCAAAGTCTTTCTTTGCCTTTCTTATCATCTCCTTACATTTCTTTTGCCAGAGTTTGTGTTCATTTTTATTTTCCTCATTTGGGAAGGATTTCCATTTACAGAAAGAACTCTCTGCGATTAAGATCCTCTCTAATGCCACTCGTTAACCATGCCAGTGCCCTCTTGGACTTAGAGGAGCTGTTCTTTATTTGTGTTATGCACTTCTGCTGGGCCTCTACTACTGTTGTTTTAAGCAGGCTCCATGCATTCTGGAGAGATTGGATTCTTTTTACCTTCCATTTCAATTTCTTTCTAACTAGTTCCTCATCTGAGGGAAGTCCACCCTTCGGAAAGCAAGGGTTTTTATGTCTGATTTGCTTGACACTCTTCCCCCGACATGCATGGCAAAGGAAATTGCAGCATGGTCACTGTTCCCCAGAGGCTCAGTGACATTCACATCCATGACCAGGTCCTGAGTATCACACAGTATTAGATCCAAAGTTGCCTGTTCTCGGGTGGTCTCCATGACAAGTTGCTCCTTCTTGCCCCGAGCTCGCAATGGCCCAGTCAATGTGGGGATAATTGTAATCCCCGATGATTACTATCCTGACCCTCTTAGACACCACCATAATTTGTCTCCTCATTTCAATGTCCCCCTCAGGTTTTTGATCTGGTGGATGATAGCACCCCCACACTATCACATCGCTCCTTGGACTGGTAGTTTAAGCCACAGTGATACTATGGTGGAGTCAGACCCATTGTCAGTCTCCATTCTGATGGATTTTATCCCTTTTTAACATAGATGGCCACTCCACCTACAGCCTGCCCCTCTCTATCCCTCCTATATTGTTTATAGCCTGGGTTTCCGGTATCCCATTGGTTCTCCGCATTCCACCAGGTTTCTGTTATGACTATTATATCAATGTTATCCCTAGTTACCAAGTGTCCAATCTCCCATCTTTGCTCAGAAGCTTCAAGTATTTGTGTAAAAGCATCTGTACAGTGGTTCCCCCAAGAATGGCTGCTTCTTTATTCTTTTCCCCCTCTGCAGTGCAACCTTTTTAATGTTGAGTGCCAGCAATCTGGTCCCATCATGGTTCAAGTGCAACCCATCCCTCCTGAACAGGTTTGGCTTGTCTCATAATGTTCTCCAGTTTCTGACAAATCTGAAGCCCTCCTCTCAACACCATAGCCTCATCTACGCATTGAGGCTTCTGAGGCTACAAGCCTGCCTGGTAGGTCCCACACGAGGAACAGGCAGCACTTCTGAAAAAGCTACCTTGGAAGTCAGGGACTTCAATCTTCTTCCTAACAACCTCAATTTGGCTTCCAGGACTGACCACTTTGCCTTCCCAACATCATTGGTACCAACGTTTATCATGACCACTGACTCCTTCCCATTTCTGTCTAACAAACTATCTAGATTTCTTGTGATGTCTGCAACCTTTGCACCTGACACTCAAGTCACCATACAGTTATCATGTGCATCACAAATCCATCTCTCTGTATTTCTAATAATTGAATCACCTAGTACAAGGAGCCTCTCTCCTGCAGCCTGTTCATCTACATGCACCTCATCAACTATATTAAGGGAGAGGTCTTCAGTTTGTTCCTGTTGTTTGTTTTCCTGTTTCTCATCATGTGTGATGAGGGAGACATCCGAAGGGAATTCTAGTACAACACACCAGCAGGGTTCCATGTTGGGCTATGTTAGGTACAGAAACCCAGGAATGCCCTCAGCTATTCATGGTCTACGAATGTTTTGGGGATTGATTCATCCTTAAATTAGTGGTGAATTTGGAACCCAGTAAAAACTGGGGGGGGTTTTCTTCTATGAGATATATAAGAGAGATGTTCTGGACAATAACAGTTTAATTGTTGGTTAATAGGAATGAGCAAAGAGATAAAGCCTTGCCAAAGAGGTTACTCAGGTTTGTATTGTCAAAATGAGAGAAAACTGCAAGCATTGGAAAGAAATCAGATGCCTAAGAATTAAAAATCCCTGCCCCATTCTGAGGCCTCTAAATGTCAAAAGAATCCCTCAAGACTTCAAGACTAGAGCCTTAGAACCTGAAATGGCATTCAGCCACCATTTAAAAGCCATAGAAATCAGTGAATTGTATTGATGGCAGGGATTTCAAGGGTCATCAAGACAAATCCCCTGCTGAAGCAGGAATGAAGGTCTTGGTAATGTAACAGGGAGGGAGGAATGGTTTCTCCTAATATGAGTTGTGAATGGATTATTAACAAATGGCAGTTGTTATAAAACAGAATCCAGCAGTTCCTTCTCATCCGTGGCTAGTAAAATTTGTCAGAAATAAATGCTTAGTATTGAGTGGTACTGACTTGGACACAAGCTCCATTAAACACAAAAGACTTACTTCTTAGTAGACCTTCATGGAATACCACAAGCATGTATGCCTTTGTGTCAATGGAGTGGCATTAATATCCATGGAGTGATTCTCTGGTCTTCCAACCACCAAAACATACTGCTTTTTCATTATTGAATGGTTCAGCTACTATTTTAACCCATTTTAACTACAGAGAGTGGTGATGGATGATTTTGTCAAGAGCCAGCCTGTGTAGCTTTGGCCATCCTGTACAGTCCCGGAATGCTCCCAGAAAAAGGGACTGGCAAAGCATGTCTAAATACTCTATGCCTAGAAAACCCTGGCAAAGGTCACCAAAGGTTAGAATTAACTTGATTATTATTACAGAGCAAGGAATGTGAGTGGTGGTGCCCTCTCTGGTCAGTTCATAGGACTACTTGATATTTTTTTAATTAAGTAATTTTATTGGGTTTTTTTTGGGGGGGGGACAAGGGGGGAGGGGTATGGGGAAAAGGAGTACAGTTTAAAAATTACATTGAATATATCAAGCCAAAAATAACAATTTAACATATTAACAAATCACCAAATAATATCACAATGCTAATAGGTTTGTTACTTCTTGCCGTCTTTTCCGAGAAATCTCATCGTAGTCTCCCTTTAGAAAGCCGGAGAGTCTGTCAATTTCAATGCCTTCTCTTATCTTTTCGTGGAGATTTCTCTCTGTTGGCACATCTGGTTGTTTCCAGGATTTCGCATACAATATCCTTGCAGCAACAATTACATGGTGAAGTACATATCTCTGGTCATAGGAAATATTAATATCTACTACTTGATATTTTTAAAATACTGTTTTAGAGCAGGCTCTGTTGAGCTGGTGACCTTCAGATAGAATGAAGTAGAATTCCAATGACCAGTGTATGCCTTTAATGCTTCCCTACCTACATCTCACTGGCACACTAAGCGACCAGCCACCGCTTGGCACCCAAAACACCCACCTTTGTGCTCACACCAATTGCACTGGTATAATTTTCAAAACAACAACAACAACAAAAAACAGCTGACTGCATTAAGAGCTACATCCAAAGCCCCACTGAAAGACTCCCACTGACTTTCATAAACATTGCACAGTGTTCTATATATATCTACGTGGTCCTATTCTAAAAATGTTTCAGATCAATAGAAGGTCATCAAGGCCTGGTTGTATGCCAAGTGACAAACCATATAGCAGTGAATGCTTTTTTTAAAAAAAACACTTATGGCTAACTATACATATTGGGAGGTGTTCAGAAACGGATTAATAATAGTTTCCACCATCCATTGAAGCATCTCAAATTGCTCTGATGTTTAATTAAGATCTAGAAACACATCTGAGTTGCGTATTTTGAAATCCAGGCAGGGGAAATTACTTGTTCAAGGTCATAGTAAATCAAAGTCAGTGTTTGTCCCTCCGACCCTTTGTAAGAACCAGATCACACTTGTTTAAATGATAGGGGGATATATTTTCTTCTTTCTCATTCTGGTCTGTTTCCTTCAGAGGAAACATTGCTGTAACGAAATGCTTTGAGCAGGAATTCATTCATACTTCACAAAGGCTAGTTATATCTTATTGCTTATTTTTTCATCCTTTTTAGTAATAGTGAACTACAAGGGAAATGACATCAACCTTAAGAATCAAACATGTTTGAAGATGTTGTTTTGACTTCTATACTGTCTCCTAATGCTTAGAACACTCTCTGGGTGGTTTAAAACATAATTATGCAAGAAACATCATTATGCAAGGCTGGGTGTTCATTTCACCAACCTCACAAGGCGGGAAGGCTGTTTCAGCCATTAACTGGCTACCTGAACTCATCATTGGGATCAAACCAAGGGAATATCTGGGTGTGTGTGGAAGCGTGCATTTGCCCTGGGGCACAGCAACCTGGGGGTGCCTGGAGAGGGAGGAGGAGGAGGAGGGAGCCGTGTGCCCTCCCGCCAGCAGTCCTCCCCCCCCCCGGCTAAGGCTTGGCAATGGGACCCCCTCCTCTGCCACGCACCAGGAGACCGGCAAAGCAGGCAGGCGGGTGGGTGGGCGGGCGGGCAGAGAGCATGGTGGCCACGACACACTCCTTCTCCTCCATGCCTTGCTTTGGGCCACCATGGGAGAGAGGTGTAAGGTGTGCACGCACAGTAGAGCTCCCATCACAGTATTCCCGACATATGCCCATCCAGACTCTGCTTAAAAAACCCCAAAGAAGGAGACTCCACCACCCTCCATGGCAGCATATTCCAATGCCAAACAGCTCTAACTGTAATGAAGTTCTTTCTAATGTTTAAATTGAATCTCTTTTCCTGTAGTTTGAAACCATTGCCCCGAGTCCTAGTCTCTGAAGCCATGGAAAACAAACCAGTCCCCTCTTCAATATGACATCCTTTCAAATATTTAAAAATAGCTATCATATGCCCCCGCAGCATTCTTTTTGTAAGGCTAAACAATCCCAGTTCTCTAAACCACTTCTCATAAGACATTTCTTCCAGACCTTCAACCATTTGGTCACCCTCCTCTGGACCTGCTGAAGGTAGTCAACATCCTTTTAAAATTGAGGTGTGCAAAACTAGACACAGTACTCCAGGTGAGGTCTGACCAGAGCAGAATAAAGTGGTACTATCACTTCCCTTGATCTAGAGACTATGCCTCTGTTAGATGCAACCAAGAATCACATTGGCTTTCTTGGCTGCCACATCACACTGCTGACTCATGTTCAATTTTTGGTTCACCAAGACTCCCAGATCCCTTTCACAGGTCCTATTTTCCAGCCCAGTGTCTCCCATCCTATATCTGTGCAATTCATTCTTGTTACCTAGATGCAGCACCTCTCTGTTGAGATGGACCAGTTAAACAACTGGTGTTTTACTTGCACAAGCAGGTACCTTGTTGCACAAGTGCTAAAACTGACACTATGTTTTCAATGTTAGTTTCCATCACTCATAACTTTACATGGAACTTTACTCTCCTTTTACATGTAACTGCTCATGTTGTCTTGTAACTTTACATGGAACTTTACTGTTCTTTTAACTGCTTGTGTTGTCTTCTAGCTTTAATGTAATGTTGTCTATTAATGCTGTAAGATGTCCCTCAATTCCCTGTTCTCAATACTTGAACATGTCTTAATTGTACTGGACTGCATATTATCCCTCATTACTGTTGGGTCCTTTTCCAAGGAGAAAGGCGGGGTAAAAATACTCTAAAATAAATAAATAAAAATCTCATGATGCTCACATGACAGTTTGTTGCAAGGGGTTTGTCCCAACAGGATAGTGATTATTGAAATAGGAGGCAAAGGAGCTTCTCCATGGACTCTGCCCTTGCTGAGTTGTAGTAGGTGTGCATAAAATGTGGCAATCCAGATGACGTTGGATTGTAACCCTGCTCAGCACTTGCTGGAATAGCCAGTGGTGGAGAGCCACATGTTGCATGATCCCAAGGTACGGCATATGCAATGGGCAGCACAGTGATGTATTTTCAGAGGTCTCATCTGAAGCATTTGGAAGCATTTGGAAGAAGGCACTGCAAAAGCTTGACATTGGGTGTTTCCAATATAATGCTGGTTCCTTAGTCATCGTTCCTCCCTAATGTTATATTTTCTCTTGACTGGAAAATGGAATCTAGTGCTATGCAGATAGGGATAGTGTCAGTGTTGTGCATCCCTATGGCACATTGGTTGTGGCAGATGTGGGAAATCCTTGGCCTTCCCCACAATCCTTTACCACTGACCATGACAGCTGGGGCTCCTGTGAGCAGAAGTTTTAAACTTATTCCCCATTGTGCCTCCTTGAGAAGGGCTGGACTTCTGATGATGATGATGATGATGATGATGTACAGAATAACTGCTAAGTACTGAGATATCATGCTTCCTTCGTGGCATCTTAAAACTATCCCATAAAACTTTGACCTACTATATATATTTTAGGACTGTTTCACAGAATGTCATTTTAAGAGAGGGTTCCAATGCTGCTGCTGAAATGACTGTTCATTTTATTAGTCGCTTTGTTATTTGCATTTTAGTGTTTCATAACCATAAGCTGCCCAGTCAATGCTGGTACCAGGCAGTATATGCATATAATCAATCAATCAATACAATACAATACAATTACATGGAACTGTATATGGGCATTGTCCAAATAAATGTGCATAGGAGGGGTTCAGAGCATCTACAGAGCCCATGGTAAGGAGCTCCAAACCTTGATAGAATTGCTGGCTGATAAATGCCCACAAAGTGTATGGTTATATTGTATATTAGTTTTAAGGGTGTGAGGAGAACACCCATGGATATCCATGAAAGATAAATAATGTTTTCCCCACCCCTTTCAAATGTCCAGTTCCCAAAGGGAAAAAAACCTCAATTAACCCCAAACTGTTGGATGTTAACACTTGTTTTCTAGTCACCAGTGCTTGGTTTGCCTATAAGAATACTAACCAACCTCTCTTGTGTGTTTTGTTTATTTTCCCCTGCAGCCTGATTTAGGTGGAGTGCTTTATGTAGGCTCAGCTGCACCCTTCGGCTCTGCTTTAGAGAAATATTTTGCCCATTCATCCTGCCCCTTCAGGCTCCTGGCCCAGGCATCGCTTTCTCCCATTAACTTTCTTTAGCACCTCACCGAGGATTGGTGAACAGAACTGGGTTATTTTCAAAGCACTCTGCAGTAAAAATAGTTTCGTGACTCATTGCTCTGAGAATGAGGCCTCATTGATATCTTCAGAGGCACTCTAAACATTACTCTTTCCGGTAACTTCTGTGCATCTGAAGGGAAGCTTTGCTAGCTCTTCTCATTAGTGGATTTATCAGAAATGTTGGGTTTTTGGTGCCTGCGGAAGCAACTCATTGGCTCAAGATTTAAGGCTGGAACAAAGAACCCTTTGGCACCCAGCTAGGATAACCAAGTGAAAAAGAGGGCAGGATTCTGCTGTTTTTATGCTGCTGCTGAAGGGACTGTTCATTTTATTAATTGCTTTGTTATTTGCATTTTAGTGTTTCGAAGCCTTAGTCTTCCTCTTGCCAGGGTCTGAATTTTTAGTGTTTTAGTCTATATTTTTTATATTAGCAGGGTGGACTTCTAAGCAATATGATGCTGGAATACTAGATTACTTAAGAGCCCATGATGTGATCTTCTTGCAGGAAACATGGGCCACCAAGAAAATCCATTTACCAGTAAATGGGTTTATAGTAAATGATATGCCAGCTGAGCCCACTAAAGGAAAGGGTTGACCTAAGGCTGGTCTGGCAATACTTATCTACAGCTCTGCAAGTACTCATCAAATGGGCTCCCCCTGTGGTAAAATAGCAGTGGCTGGTCTTTATTAGCTGTTTATTGTTTTGTTTGTTTGTTTTTAATCATTAATGAATTTGCTTTCATGTAAACCATCCAGAGTCCCTATTTGGGAAATCAGGTGGTCAGGAAATACAATAAATAAATAAATAAATAAATAAATAAATAAATAAATAAATAAATAAATAAATAAATAAATAAATAAATAAGTTACATCCAAAAGAATTAGTTTTCAAATAGAAAAAAATTGCCTGGATAATATGCACCTCTCAGAATTTTCTCCTTCTCACAACTGTTAATGGTACAGAAATGCTTTCCTCTGGTCGCCCTATTCTAATTAAGCATAGAATCCTGATCTGTGGCCTTAACCCAGTATTTAAGCTCAGCTAGACTAGAGCTAGTAAATTTAGAGACTGTCCATTTTGATTTACCAAATAGCTATGAATGCAACGCATCTGCTCCAACTGGGCTAATATTTTTGGATGTAGGCTCTGGTTTTTAAAAATGATCATTACTATTGAAATAAATGGCATGCCATCAAACTTTGTAAAAAGCTTGGTTTTCAGACTACTCCCCCCTTATGTTAATACAACATTTTTACACAATTTACAAAAGCAGGAATGTGCAATGGTGGCCCCCCGAGGTGGTCCCCCCCCCAGTCTACAGCTCTCGTCAGCTATAAGCAACAGAGCCAGTCCCAAGACTTCTAAGGGCCTCCATGGCCCACTCCTTCACTGCAACACCAGTGGTAGATGTTCAGGCCCTATAATAGCTTCACCTAATATTTCAGCTCCCAAAATGAGGCTACAGTAAGAACACCCTGCACAACTGGAGCCTAGTGGTAGTCGATCTCTGTTTCCAAAACATGAACAATCTGTTGGACAAGAATCAAAAGAAATGCCAAGGTGAGCAAGGGATGGGTACATTCTACCCTCCAAGTCCTTTAAAAATACCCCCTTGATCTGACACAGTAAGGGAACCAGTTCCAGTGCCTTGTGTTCTGCAGCACATCATACAGAGTGAAACGTCAGTTAAATGCTGGCATCTGTATAACCTAGTCCACCATTGCCTGTCTCTGACATAGCAATGGGTGATGGGAGATCAAGATAAAACTGTAGCCGTTGAACAAAAGGTATTGCTGCGCTTGCATCTAGTAGATGCCTATTTGACCCATTTGTCCTGTTCTTAATCATGATGTGAGAACCCACAATTTTTCCCTCTTGGATCTCCCACCCCAAATCCTCATCTTCACTGATATGTAATTTAATGCAAAACTAAATTCTTCCTACTTGCAATGGAAAAGAGCTAAATCTTAACAATAAAATGAGATAAAGTGCAAATTGTTCTTGAGGGGATAGTTGCATTTTTTTCTCTCCTTCAGAAATCCTTTGCTTAGCATCCAGTGGTTGTGGACCTTTGGCATTCCAGATATTTTGGACCACAACTCCCACAGTCCTTTATCATTGGCAAATTGGAATTCTGGGAGTTGTGAACCAAAACATCTGGAGTGCTGCCACGTAGTCCATCACAACTAGAGTTGGCCCATTGAGTCAATTGAACTTATGAGATAAGATAAGATAACATAAATCTTTATTGATCCCACATCTGGGGAAATTTACTTGTTACACAGCTCCCAATATAAAAAAACAAGTAAAGATGGCTAGGTGCACAAAAAAGTGTAAAGTGTGTGTGAGAAAAAAAATAGCTGACTCATCAAATCCTCACTGACTCAGAAGATCTCCTGTAGCTGCAACTTACTTTGTTAAGCAATAGGATTTCAGCCAATTAACAAACATGAATACCAGAGTTGTAGAAGGCATCTTCTCTTGTGTTTTCAATCTCTTGTATATCATACTGTTGCTCTCATTGTTGGTTTAATGCTGGTTCATGGAGTCATTAAAATCATTTTGAAATCTTTGCCATTTGATGCTTTCATGTGATCTATGGAGTACCAAATGCATTTCAATTACTACAACCCATGTTCAATCTGCAATCTTCTGATCGCTTCTTTTAGTTTGTATCTTGTTTTCAATAAACCAAATGCAGAAAAACCTAAGGATCTGTGAAATCAGTGCTCCTGTGTGTGTTTACAGCTATGTTAGACTGGAGCCAGCTTCTACCACAGTGTCCCTCACTACACGAGACAACCCACAATTAGCAAGGTCAACAAGGAAAAACCACCCCACATGTAACTAACCATTGAGACTTGTCAGGGACAATAAATTACAACATTAAACTATAGCCTATACACTAATTAGGAACTCAGATGTTCTTGTACAAATGTAGGGTCAGGGCATGCACTGATGCTGTAGCTAGAAGAAGGGGGGTGACAACTGAATTTGCAAAGTAGCTATGTTTGCCAATTGCATAACATACATGCAATGTGAGCTCCAGAACGTTCAAAAAGAAGACGGGATCCAGCTGCAATTTTGAAGTGTTATGTACAATCATGATAGACTTAGGGAAGTGAACATTAAGAGTAGACAAGGTCCCTAGTTCACTTAATGGAGGAGAGGAGAAGTTGCCATCTTCCCCTCTCGGCAGCTCAGCAGACATACCTGTTATTTCTCCTGTCCACTTCCATAAGAACATAAGAACAGCCATGCTGGAACAGGCCACAGCCCATCCAGTCCAGCATTCTGTCTCACACAGCGACTCACCATTTGTTTCAGGGTATTTTCCAGCAGATGTCTTCACCTGCTTACGATTCCCTGCAAATGGCATTGAGAGATACCCTACCTATCTCTCCAACCCCAGTGGCATTCAGCAGGGAGAGGATGGGAGAATATATCTGGGATTGTTTCCTACAGACAACACCAAAGAATTTTAATTCAGAAAAGCAATCTCACAGGTTGCACAGAGGCACTGAGTTGGTGAACAACAGAAGCAATCCTGGTGGATCAGTGCAAGAAGGCTGAAAAGGGTCAGTCCCAGCATGGGTGAAGGAGCAAGATATTGAACAGAGCTGTATTTTACACATGTCCAACCCTGTGTCCCATCTTGTAGTCCAAACCTCTGTCCCTTCGTTGCTGCTGAAGCACTTCATCTGCCAGTCTTGTGAGCCAGCCCTGAGAAAGGAGAGAGATTTTGTTCTTGGCCTTCGGGCAGAAAAACATTTTGAAGTGACCTTGCATCTGAAATCCCTGGGCTTCTTTTTAACTTCCATACAAAGAAGGGAAGATTTTGGACAAAGCCCTACGTGTACATCTTCTTGCCCTGGAGGACAACATCATGGCCATTCAGTGAAGCGGTTCTACACAGTGATGTTGTGCTCCATCCAAATGTACTATTTATACGTGAAACATTTGGGTGGCCTATAGTTTAGATTTTCAAAGCAACCTGAGAGTAGTGAATATTAAACCACAACGCGTCTTTAGTGGACCATCCACAGAGGAAAATGGCATTGCTTTGGGAAGAAGATGTGAAGGGTGGAATAAAGGAAGTCGTTTGGGAAAGCGATTGTATTCAGTAGTTTTTGTATGCTTTGAAACCGCTTTTTCGGTTGTTTTTCTTTTCTTTTCAGAATTACACCATTCTGGCAATAACCCGGGAAGAAATCAAGCAATCCTTCCCCGGAAATGAATGTTGATGTTCTCATCATTATGGTGATTGTTAAAGCTGAGGAAAAGCTTTCTGAATTAGCCTAGATAATATGAAGTTAATGAGTTTAGGAGCACCTTTTTATTTCCTTTTGCATGAGCCTCCAAGGCAGAAGCCTGCCCGGAAAGCAATTTCCAGCAAATTAATGAAACATTATGCAGAATTTCATCTCTAAAAGAAGTACTACTCGGAAGTATAAATTAGAATAAAACACCCAGCAGCTTTCATATCTAGATATACCCTTCATGCTGAGGAGTCAGGGAAATGGTGGCATGATATATGTGAATTATATGGTGGCGGTAGCCACTGTATATAATTTTTTGCGAAATGACAGCTTTCTATGTTGCCCCCTTCATTTAAATAAAGGGTGAATAATGAATCCTTTGGTAACTCTTTAAAACAATTGACTGTTATTTAGTGATGCTGCAGTTATGCTTCTCAGACATTTTGTCTTCTCAAAGCTTGATGTTCTTAATTGTGCCTTTATCCAAGTGGACAATATAGAGCAGTAAATATGTGGTAAAAACTGCCACAAACCTATGCTGTCCTTCTGTCCAAGCTTACTTTTGGAGGAACTCTTCAAAGCCTGGAATATTCTTCTCTGGTAGAAAGTTTGAGTAGCACACAAATAACCTGCAGAGGACATTTTTATCGGTAACATCTGTAGCATGAAGGAGATGTATTTTTAAGAGATAAGGAAGTTGCTTGCTACTGCAATTTAAGCTCAACCTCTGAGTTTCCTTAGAAATTACTTTAGAAGTGGTTGGGAGACTCATCAGCCCCTGGGCAACAAAACATCCACCATGCATGCCTTTGGTAGCCAGTTAGCCACTTATTTATATGGGGCTCTAATGTTCCATTTTATTTGTCTTCCCAGTGCCCACCCTAAGTTCCTAATGAAATTAAGAGTGTTTCACCAACGGCCAGGATTGTGTGTTTTCTATGCTCTATCAGTGAGTGACTGGAACCAAAAAGGTTTAGATAGCCTTTAAAATGCAAACTAGTAAAGCTTTATCTTCAAGCCTTGTTGAGGCTTGACTACAACATAAATAGCACCATCCCCACCTCCAAAAAAAGCCTCTTTGGGGGTAGAGTGGGGAGGATATCCTTCTTCAATAAAAGGACTTCTGCAAAGTCCCACTGTTGCAACTGGAGGGGGTGTCAGACAATTCGGCTGTGAACGTACATCTCTAAACAAAAGGGTTGCTGGAAGCCCCACCTAATAATAGCTGTAGCAGTTGGCCTCCCCCTTTTTTTTTTTTTTTAGATATGCTGTGACAAACCCTGTTTGTGCTGAACCTGGAATGAGACCCTGCCTCTGTGTTGCCCCTGATTACTTTCCTTGCACTCTGGCTTTCTTGACAAGAACCATGGAGCCCCTTTGATCTTGCCTGTGGAATACCTTTATCTGTGTTTCGGTAGCCCTGAAATCCTTATTTCAACCTTCCACTGCATTTTCGCTAACGCTGTACCCTTGTCTACATTGCTGTTCTTTGGTGAAGCTCTTGAAATCACAGCAAGCTACTCCTGCTGTGGGCTGTTGGGTTCTATGAGACCCAGTGAAAGAAGTCCAACACAGAGAGATCCAGGTGAAATTACCAATTTATTAGGCCTAATAAAGATGGTAAGGCGAACGGCTTACCCAAGGCAATGCGAGGCATTCAGCACCCAAAACAGGAAAAACACAACCTTTATTTCCTTCCCCCTCCCTCTCACAGAGTGTGCGCCTCCTCTGGGTTGGGCTAGGGGTGGTTTTTTGGGGCAACCAATGAGGGTCAGTCCAGGGGTCTCTTGGGGAAATCCTGGGCGTTCCTGATGACCTGGAACCGGATCCCTGCACAGGTGTGATTAGGCCATATCTTGTCCTTTAATGGGTCATCATGGGGTGACAATAGAAAAGGAAAGGGTCAGCATTGTCCAAGAGGCTTGAGTAATTAAGGAACAACTAACAGGTCAATGGGGGAGCCGAACAGTCACAATGGGAAGCTGGAAAGTCAATAGAGACAGCCTTCAGCTGCCAGACAGGAGTTCCTGGTGGATGTGGAGGCAAGACAATGGAATGCCTCAGGCTGAGATTAATCCGTGATGCATCCTGAAGTGAGACGTGCTGAAGCCGTCCTGGAGAAATGGAGTCCATCTGAAGATTCAGCCTTCCTGACACGTGACCTCCATGCCCTGCCCAAGATGGTGTAGGTCCAAGAGGACAGGACAGTGCAGGAACACGTTTAAGCACATCCAGGGAGAGTGGGTTGAAGGGAGGAGAGAGAGGGAGAGAGAAGAGGAGAGAGAAGAGAAAAAGAGGGGAAAGAGAGAGAAAGAGAGAGAGAGAGAGAGAGAGAGAGGAGGGAGGGGCCCCAGGTTCGCTTAGGTCAGAAACCAGGGTTGTTATGGACAGGGAAAGACGAAGGAGGTAGTTCTCTGGAGGAAAGGGAAGCCCCTGCAGTTTGGGGATGATCATTTGTGATCATCACTTCATGAGCCAAGAGCATGGTGGGAATAAACCATCCGTCCGGGAAGGTTTTCCTGGGCTGCATCTCTGGCTGCTTTAAGGGTTAAAAGATAGTGTCCAGTTTGGCCAAGGAGGGGTTAACCAAATTTGCTAGCGAGGTACTTTGGCTATCCCTCTGTGGAAACCTTTGGAACAGGGAAAATAAGTCTCCAAAGGTTCCCACAAAGAGGGGAAACTCTGTCAGGTTGATTCGGGAGTGCTGGGTGGTCTACCGTCATAGAGAAAACAAGGGGAAGCCAAGGGAAACAAGGGGGAGGTCTACCGCCATAGAGATGCATTAGTGGTGGAAGGCAGGATTTCTCTGGAACTGGGACTTGGCTAGGACTAGTGAAAGAGGCCGCAGCTTCATTTTAACTCAAACCGAGCTCATGGAGCGGTGAGCTGGGTAAGGGAGGTGAATCCATGGCCACTGGCGCTGCCAGAACTTAGCCGCCTCCCTGGAACCAAAGACCGGTTGTAAATTTGGATTTTCCCGGCCCAGGGACTCCGGATCTAATCCGTGGTAGTGGTCTACTCACTAATCTATCACAATCTTTTCCGCGTTAAGCGCCCCCTTCCGGCCCGTGATTAATAAGACATTGATGGATGAAGGGGGCGCTGATTGGCTAAGACGTGCAGGCAGTTACTTTGTTAGCACTCCCGCTGTTTTATAGACTCTCCACGGAAATGAACTGCCACGGTTATCTTGTTTCTTGTGTAAACTGTGAAATTGGTTACAAGTGGCGTTTTCCAGTCACCCAGGCTCCTAGCTCTGCTAGCAATGCCTCAGCTTGCCAAAGCGGCGGTAGATATGTTTTTCCTGATATCTCGGGAACGGAGTGGAATTCGGGACCAGTTTAAAAGTGTAGTGCTTATGATGGTGTGTGGCAGGGCCGGGTGGTTCCGGAGAGTTTCAAAACCACTCCAGTTATTAATTATAGCCTCCATTACAACTCTTCAAACCCCTTAGACATAGCCTTTCTAAGCCTTTCCACCCCGAGTCTGAGCATAAAGGAGTTCCAACAGCGTGCAGACTGGAACAAGCGGTAAGGTGGATCAAAATGAAGATAAAGAACAATGGGCAATGGCAAGAAGAGATATAGCAAAGGTGATTGGGACTGTGGACAGAGGTTTCCAGCTCTTGGCAACCTTGGCATTTTTGTTTCTCCCTATAATTACACAGCAGGTCTAGCCACTGAAGACATATGGCTGGTGACAAGCTTCGATGTTATCTCCCTTAACTGTAAAGAATGGGGGTTGGTGTGCTTTTTATATAATGCATTATGGCTTTTTATATTATGCATTATGGAGCCCCGTGGCACAGTGGTTAAATGCCTGTACTGCAGGTAAACCTGTGCTTGGTTGACTCAGCCCTCCATCCTTCTGAGGTCGGGGGGGGGGCAATGTGTAGCATGTATACTGTAATTAATTTGTAAACTGCCCAGAGACTACTTGAAATGGTATGGGGCAGTATATAAGCAGAACACTTTGCTTTTGCTTTTTGCTTTATTCACTGACGGCACCATTTAAATTATTTTGGGGAATTGCTCCAACTGTAACTGAAACCATTTTTTTCCTTTGGGTATATATTTCTAGACTGATGATCATATTTATAGACCCCATGACAAAGAGCCAACTTTAATGTGGTGGCCATGAGTCCAGCTTAAAACATAGAAAAGTTACCATTCATTTGTTATTCATCCATGTACTTTAAAATAAATCAGACATCCAACAAGGCAACCCCCTCCTACAAAGAATGAAGACACTTCCAAGTTTTAGTTGAAAGGAGCCATGATGAAAAAATTAGAACACGTTTGGAGTTTAAAACTTGGGCTTTAAGGGGGAAGTAAAAGGATGTCATCTTGAAGAGGGAACAGCTTTGTTTTCCGTGGCTTCAGAGACTAGGACTCGGGGCAATGGTTTCAAAAAACTACTGTAGAGGAAAAGAGATTCCATTTGAACATTAGGAAGAACTTCATGACAGTTAGAGCTGTTCGGCAGTGGAATATGCTGCCACGGAGGGTGGTGGAGCCTCCTTCTTTGGAGGTTTTTAAGCAGAGCCTGGATGGCCACCTGTCGGAAATATTGTGATGGGGGTTCCTGCATGGCAGGGGGTTGGACTGGATGACCCTTGAGGTCTGTTCCAACTCTATGATTCTATGATTCTATGATTCTTTGATGAAGGTGGGCAAGTATCCTGTGTCTTTAAGAGTGACACTGAAGAGAATTTGAGTGTGGGCTGTTATTCCTGCTGGGGTAAGAAAGTAATCAATCATTGCCAAACCCTTCTGCTCAACTCCTCAGAAGATAACTCTGCACTGCAGGGCATCTGGACTTCCGAAAGCCATTTTTTGAGGTTTAAAGGAGACAAGGGGACAGCAGGGTGGACAGAGTTCTTCATCTTTAACAGTGGTTTGCAAACAAACAAATAAATAAACAACAAAACAAAACACATTTCAGCAGATCTCAAATAGCATTTCTTCTTCTACATCAGAGGTGACAGAACTCTGTCCTCCTTTTTATGCAGCCACCTCCAGGTGGTGCTGCTTTTAGTTGGCAATCCATCTACTCAGAAGAGCACAGTTTCAGAGTATTGTAAGGACAACAGAGGCAGAAAAGCCACCTTGAAAATACTTGCCCTTATTTTGTCTTTTCCATTCCACAGTAGTTCACAGCCACCAGTGGTGTAATTTACTGCATTAATTCCTTCTTCAGTGCTGGTGAATAAGGCACAGAGGGGAAACGTCAAACCAGGAGTGGGAAACAAACAGTAAAGACTGAGCTGGCTGTGAGAAGAGGAAACAGCAGGCAAAAAAAAAAAACTTTATCACTGAAGTTTTCATGATTTCCCATCAGAATGAGGAGAAACGACAGGCTCAAGTTCAATCAAATCCTCTATCGAAGTGCCTGTGATAGGGGCAGCCCTTCATCAAGCTCACCGACTGGATCAACTCATAATACAGTTTCTCTGGCAAGACTGCCCCTTGGTGGTGAGAGACAGGCACATTTCAGCAACAGAGCTGCAGTTGATTTGTACCCTGTGGCATTCGGGTTTCATCAGCATCTGTCCCTCTAAATTGCAGAAAGAGGTGCACTTTCACGCTGCCAGCTTGGGACTGGATTTATCACTTGGCAAGGTGGAAATGAGATATCGCAAGGCATTGCTGCATGTGCATCGTCTCCTCTGTACACAACAGGAGGCAGCCAATGTTGCAGTATCACTACGCTGCAAGGTCTGGCAAATGGTGCATGGAAAGAACCATCTGTTCTATTCTGGGGGTGAGGTGGGGAGAATCTCTTGGTCTCAACTTCCAGCCAACAGCATCTTAAATACAATTCTATTAAATCAATAATGTTCCTTGCAAAAACAGCAAAAGGTATAACCCATCCTCAGCACAAAATAATACGTTGAGGAAAATACCATGGTTGCAGTTTAAACGCATTGCCTGCTTTAACGTGCAAGTGCCTGTGCTGTTTTAAGGGGAATGGGAACAGCTTCAACAGATTCTACGTGAGCCTAAACAGTTTCGGAAAATGCAAGACAGAGAGTTTAGGATAGAGATTTGCAACTTCTGTTGTATTGATAAAAAGAGCCTGGCCAAGTTAGATCAGAATATAAATAATGTCTTGTATGTCTGTGCGCCTTCAAAACAGCATTTATGGACCAGCTGTGGGCTACCAAACACAAGGCACACATAATGCTAATCCAGACTGTGGGTGGTGATGGAAGGATAAAGAATTTAGTAGCATTTGTTTATTTTCACTTGAAGGTTTGCAAGCTACATTCCATCACAAAATGAAATTGTAATGGAAAAGCATCTGTAGATTTACAGAAGCAACTCAAATAAAGAAAACCACTTTTGAGAATGTAAAAAGAGTACTGCTGGATCAGCCCAAAGACATATGTGATCCAGAATTCTGTTTCTGCACAAGCACACCAGACACTTGTGGGAAACCCACAAAGCAGATGGGTCCTTGTACTGTCCAGGAATAAATATCTAGAGTTACATGAAGTAATCGTGGGTTCATGGATTCATTATGACCAGCAGTTACCAACAGCACCATATTCAATGAAGTTATCCAATCCCCTTTAAAAGGCCTTCAAGAGGCTGGCTCTAATTGTATCTTGTGGTGCTTGATTTCACACACTCAAATTTGCATGTTTAATGTAGGTATTAGTTGAACAGATTAGAGTAATCACTGGCCCATGGCTATTATGTGGTTTGCTCAACTTTAAGTAAGCACTAGGAAAAACACTGTTGGTAGCCAATGGTGCCAAGTGAATGGCCAGAACCTTGGGTGGCTTGGCTTTCTCTATTTTCATTTGGCTCACAAAAGGAAATATGTGGCATGGTTGGGTGAGTTAGAGAAAAGTAAACCAGGAAGATGGAGAAATGTAGCACAGCAGCATTGGTTGTATCTCATGGAAAAGTTGGGACACCCAGTGTACTTTTGAACAGCAAGTAACATAAACTCCATATCAGCCTACAAACACTTGCATAACTATCACATCACTGCATATGTATATACATGCAATACATGTTAGCATCAAAGTAATCTACATCCCTTCCTTTGTACACAGTGACCTGTAAGGATGCTGATAGCCACAGAAGCTGTTCCAATGGATTCTCACTGCAAAATAAATGACTTACTAACACAACTTTTGAAGAGAATTCCAAGTAACAAGGACTATCATGACCCAACCAGGCAAACTTGTGTCTTAAAATAGGAACATATTACAGTACATAAAATAGAAGCGTATTACACCTTTGTAGAGATCCCTTGGAAAGATGGCTATACTAAGTGCATTGTCACCACACAACCAAAGTAAAGGGGTTTTCATTCATTTTAAGAAAGAACATTTCCAGAGGAAGGCTCTCCCCAGCAAACCTCTGCCCAGCAACAAAAAAACCTTGTGCACCACTGGTAGTACAAAATCTGTGGGTTTTCAGATCTGACCCTTTGACAGCACAAAACCTTGCAATGTCCTTTAATGTGTCCTTTAAAAACATTCACAGCTAATGGGTTTGGCTTTTCTGGATGGGCCAGGGTCCTTTTGCACATGTCAGTTCTCTGGTAGAGCTCTCTGCAAGGGAGGTTGAAAACATATGTGTAACAGGCGCAGCATTGGCTATTTAACCCATGATTAACTTACATGGTTGCTGAGAACACAGAGGAATTTTTGGCAGGTTTTTGTTCTCTCTTGGGAAGGCTTGTGACAACACCCGCTATGGCCGGATGATGTCTTCAGTTACAGTGAAAGAACGTTCACTGTGATGATTTCTTACAATAGCGTTAAATGTAAAAAGTGTTCTACATGGAGTGATTTATGTCTTTTGCCACTCTGCCCATAAACTGGGCTATCCGTCAACATAAGTACATTTACGAGGAGTCATGTATCAGAATTCCAAATCACCAACCACAAAAAGGTGCCACACTCAAACTGCATCAATGAAGGGCTGGTTCACATACTCCCAACTGGGATTACTCTCAGCAAATACGTGTTGTATTAGGAACACCAATGTTAAAACTCCTCCATTTATACACACAGTGCACCATGTATACACATAGTTCTGTCATGCATCTCATACAAATACTCTTTAGTCTGGCACAACGTGGCCTGAGATTTGGCTCTCCACATGCTAATGGCTAGAATGACACCAATTTTGAAACATAAAAAGCCCTCAGACCTAGTAACTCTCCCTTTTCCTACTGTCAGCAGAGGAAATGTGGGGAGGGGGGGCTTTACATGTACACAATGCGCACTACCTGCCCGCATCACAGGAATTACCTGGGATGAATGACCCGGTGAGGCATGTAAACCATCTGCTACCTATCCATAAAGTGCCCTATTATTTGCGTTCAATGAAACTATGTCCCATTTAAACACATATGAAGTGAACATAAAATAGCTACACACTACAAATTTAAGCCTGCTTAAGTGCAAGAGCTTAACGATGATAAACAAGACATATGGCACCTAGTCAAAAGAATTCCACGAGTTCAGTTGAAGAAGCTGGAACAAATTGATTCCAATCCAGATTAAATTTTAGCAAAACCGCTGGAAACAAGTATGCAATGCCTTACACATTGAAGGGGCTTCTAGATAAAGCTTTGTTCACATGATATGATAGGGTAGTGGTAGTAGTTCTACTCATTGTGATTTTACACTTATACGCCACCCATGATTTCCCATCCCCTTTGCAGCTTTCCCCCCTCCCCCTAGCACTAAAGAAGGGTATGTGAACATAAGGTAAAGGTAAAGGTTACCCCTGCACATGCATGCTAGTCGTGTCCAACTCTAGGGGCAGTGCTCATCTCCGTTTTCAAGCAAAAGAGACAGTGTTGTGCAAGTCCACGGCCATGTGGCTGGCATAGCTAAATGCATTTCTGCGCACGGAACACTGTTTACCTTCCGGGGCAAAAAATAAATAAATAGAGAAAACATTGGGTGGGAATGATTTAATAAAGGAGCCATGGGACTCTTGAGCAAGACTTGACCAGGGCTTTTTAATGATACAACAACAACAATCTTTATTTGCGGCCACAGGCCCAACCAATAAGGTAAAAATACATACATGAAGTTTTAAAAGGATAAAAGAGTAAAACCATTACAAAAATTTTAAGATAGTTAAAACAGTTTAGGTAGTAAAAGTGAATTATACAAACATTGTGCAATTCATAATTGTATTAAGAGCTAACAGAGGCCAAGGTTGTCTTCCGTATTCTTTGGGCAAAGAAAAGAAACTTGGCCACAGATTCAGTGGTACCCTTGTTTGTGTCACTTAATAAATATTTTAAATACCAGTTCAGCATCCTACCTGGGAAGACACTCATTATGGGTTTGAGTAATTTAGTACGCTCATTTCTATAAAAATCACATACAAAAAGGACATGATTCAGTGTTTCAATTTCTTTGTTATTACAAGGACACAATCGGTTTTCATAAGGGACACCAGAGTAACGCCCATCTAAAATTGCAGATTGAAGGCAGTTAAATCGAGCTCTTGAGAAAACATGCCGATATTTGGGCACAGTCAGGTTTTCCAGGTATCGAGCACTTTGTGAGAAATTAAAGTTTAGTCCAAAATGCAGAATAGAGCAAGTTTTCTGTGCACTTGTGATAGAGTGCTGAAAGTCAATATCCCTAATCCGCTCTTCTATGATAGATTTAGCTGTCTTGGGCTCATAGGCTTTAAGAAAGTCAATAGATAGCCCTAACAGATGTAGTTTAGTTGGAAAAACTTTAAACCATGAGCTATAGTGGACATCATTTTGTAAGAGATGTAGATATCCCATTGAGGTATTGGCATGTGATACCTTAATCCAGTATCTAAAAGCATAGATCCAAGCAACACATTCTAGTGATGCAATGCCAGTCTCCAATCGAAGACCTGCTGCGGGAACACATCTTGGCATTCCAAGGATAGATCTTAAAAATGTTGAAAGGACACTCTCCATGCTAGGAATTAAAAGCTACATATCACGGTGGAAAACTCTGAAAGGACAGAAGAAAGCGGATTGACTGATCAGCTGCACCTGAGGATTGATGATACCAACAGACTTCATCCCACTTTCATCGTGATATTCGATATTCACATCAGCGAACTCCTAACCGCAGAGAGGTCAACAGTCTTTGGACAAGATCTCACAACAAGCAGAGCTGATATTGGTACTGCTTAAAGGTCTAGCGTTTGGCTGCTGCTAAAAAAGAACTATAAACTTTATTCCCATGCAGCCCTGAATTGCAGTTTACTGCACTTTATTATCATAACGCTATTATCAGTATTATCATAGGGTTACATGGTCTTGTATTGCCCCTTTTATATCTCCTGTATTTACTCTACCCATTGTTACTACTGTTAATGATTTATTTATTATTGATCTAAATTCCTTTTTGCACTTAGCTTTTATAATTTGACCTTTTGGAGGATCTTTCTTTCTTTCTTTCTTTCTTTCTTTCTTTCTTTCTTTTTCTCCCCCCCCTCACTTTCTCTCCTCCCTCTGGAGGGGCGCTCCTTATTTGTCTTGCCTCCTCTTTAAAGAATCCTCCCCATACTTAGTCCACCATAGAATTATTCCAACTTTATCGAACAATGGTGTTCACTAGACAGGAGTATAAAAAACAAGGAATGTCTCCAGTTCATGGTAATTTACTAGAAGAGAGGAAATGGAGGCAAAAGAAAATTACCAACTTTTTTTCCTCCCCAAGATGAGTGCCCCAGCAATACTAATGAAATTCTAATGACATCACCATCCATACCTAACTTAGACTGGTCAATCGAGCACAGACCTATAACAGACAAAATAAATGAGGAAGATTCCGCTCCTGACTTGGCAACAGAAATAATAGCTGTTGAAAATGCTTTGGACACCAGCAGGGAGGAGAAGGGAAGAAAAGAAGTAGATGAGTTTATGCAAAAGCAAACAGATGAGTTAGCAATGAGTTCTAGTCCAGCAGAAAGTAAATCCCTGCAAAACAGCAAGTCAAGAGACGAGTCTGATACTAACACACTGCTTCAATGGGTAAAGGACATCTTAGATGAGATGAAGCTAATTAAACTATTTCTGTATGAATCTCACAACCTCTTAACTACTTTAACAGAGATCAATAGGCTACCTGTGAACAGTAATAAACCAACTGGCCAAGGCATTGTACCTCTACAGTGTCCTGAAAAGGGGGGGGGGGAACCAGAAAAGAAAACTAAGAGAGCCCAAGTAGAGATCCCCCATAGACGCTTAAAGAACAAAAAGAATAAAACCACTGAAAATAAAATGCCATCATCTAAAACAACAAAAAGGCCAAAAATATTAAGAACATAAGTAAAACAAGGAAATCACCTTGTAAGTTGAATTATTTCAATTTATCTAAACGCCTTGAGATGAATTTAAATAAAGGAAGAAAATCACACAGAAGAAGAAAATCTGTACCTAAAAGAATCTCTGGGAAATTAAATATTAGTAAGACCCCTGCAAAAGCACACCACACAACCATTGCCCCCACCTTGCAGGATACTAAGGAGGATACTGTGGATGCGATGGGACATGACCCACGGACTGATGTGCCAAACACCAGCATGAAGAAGAACAACCAATTAGCATCTCAGTGGATAAAACCTAAAAACAGCCCCACATGGAAGTTAAGATTAATGGCTCATACACTAGTATTCTGTGGGTATCCAAAACGAAAGGGGATACTTACACAAAATGAACGTAAATGGAATTTGGTTAAAATCCTACAACCCATAATTCCTGAATTAGTCTCCACATCTATAATTCTAAATGTTGAATATCTTTTTTATAACTATACCCATGCTCGTGCAGTAGTAACTTTTAATGACAGAATAATAACCGATAGGATTTATGATAAGGGAAAGGAACTTGCTGCAAGGGGCATAACAGTTGTCAGGTACTTTAAAAACATAGCACACCCTCTACCTCTGCTAAATGAGTACACTAGAGATACAGAGAGGCATAACTCGGGTGCTGTTCAGGAGAAACATACTGAGGGAAATCTTTTTGAAATGGAGATAATCTCAGAAGACCATTCAATTGATAGGCAAAATGATCTTGGCAACATTATAGACAATATCAGTGAGAACAGCCATGTAATAAAACAGATCACTCAAGGTTTTACTTGGCCAGAAGAGGAGGTAGAGACTCGTCTTCTCTCATCCTTCAGTAGCCTACCAATTTGCGAACAGGCATTGATAGTGAACCGTTTAGATTGCTTGGTGGCAACTTTGCGAGACTTGGGACAGATTCCCAATCCCAACAAAGGATTAGCAAGCCACCATCTATCTCCACAAAGATCCCCAATGAACCCCCTGGATAAGGACACAGTTAACCCTCCCTTGGAGCCTACTGTAAGAATAAGTAAAAGGACTCTTAACTCTAATCTAATAGTGCCTGCAGACCATCCTTTACTCTGTCTGACAGTTGAGGAACCTTCGGGTAACACCCAGAACAATCCTAATATTATTGAGTTAGATTGACAAACCCTTCACCATAATGCCCCCCCCCCAGAAAAAGCCCTCCTTCCATATTTAGATGGTTGTCCAAGGGATAAAAGAAATTTGACTGTACCATATGACAAGCTTAAAGCTGTCTCATGGAATATAGCTGGGTGGTCCTCCAAACAAAATGACACTAACTTTTTAATGATAGCTACAGAATCGACTTAAAGCCACCCTAGTAGGGCTTTCAAGGTAAATGAGATATTTAAAGAATGTTTTTATCCGTTCTACTCCCCCAGTGGATGTCCGTGGGGATTTGAACCCTGGTCACCAAAGTTTTCATCCATTACTCTATCCATTAGGATACACTGGGTGCCTTGTTTAATAATTCATGCAGACAATAGACACTATAGGTGAGAAGTGACTTAACAGCACATAACAAAAACTGGAACATCCCACTGCTGCTACTACCGCATTCCTTTCCCTACTGTCACTCTACATTCTGTGGCTTCTGCACATGCTGTATTCCAAGAGCTACTGGGGGACAGGCTACTCTCCAGTTCTCTTTATCATAATGGTGCTGTTGTGTTGCAAACTCTGTTTTGTATCTTCAAGTCCCCATTAAGGACCCATTTATTGATCCTGCTATTAGGACAGAGTATGATTCTTCAACTCAAATTAAAACTTTAACATCACAACCCGATTTTAACAAAGGTGCTAACTTCACATCCTTCCTTGTTCCGCGACCAGTATTGTACCGTGACAGCATTGGTCGCAATCACGTGGTTTTGTTCCTGTTTAGTCCCTGTTTCCATTTTCTCACAGTCGTGGTAGCTTGTCTCGTGACAACTGTTACTTCACGGTCTTGTTCCGTGACAAATTCTGAATTTGTAACCCTTTTTTAATTATCGTAAATAAAACTTTTTCGATATTTCAATTTACTGGTCTTCTGGGATTTACACGTCAATGCTACAGAATTTTCAGTACTTTCTTTAATAAAAATTTGCACTGCACGGTTTTTCCCATAGGGAAAATAATGTCGAATGCTGCTTCAGCTGCTGAGCACTAGGTGGAAACTGGTTGTTGCATGACAGTTGTTACCACACAGTCCCTTGTCTCAGAACAGGAACCGGGAACAAACCGTGACAAGAGAATTCCCCAGCCTAGCACCAGGTACAGTATTGTCAAGCTCTGATCCTGCTCCAGGGGTGTGGTCGAGACAAATTTTAGCTGGTGCACGGTGGACATGAAGTTTTTTTTTGTACCGGTCCAAAACACAATTACAGAGACAAAATGGACATGAAGTAACCACCTAAGTGACACTTAACTAAGTTTACAAACTTTATGGATATATCATTGGTTGCAGAAATCTGTCCCTTAGCACACCAAAGGGACCCTGCCAAGGCCCTTTGCCCTTTTCTGGGACACTGGGAACATGCATTTGGAAAAGCCCACAGCAGCTTCTCTGAATTTCAGCAAGCAGAATACATCTGTCAAGTGGAAGTGGGCCATCTTTGAACTTAGCCTCAGGAAAGACTTCACAGAACATTTAATTCAAATCTAACTTGATGGAAGGACAGCAGAGAAGCTAATTATGAAAAGCTAGCCAAGCAGCAACTGCTGCCAAAGTGAGATTCAACAGGGTGTGCTGAATATACTCAAAACATTATGAGAGGCCACTGTTCAGCTGGCTTGCACCAGGGGAATCATTTATCCTGTAGATTGGTTGTGCCAATTAAATGCCTCCTACTTTTAACACACTTGCTTGGAACTATGAAGAATCATGGACACCATCACTTCCCTTTGCGCTATTTGCAAAGAAAGAAAACAATCTGGCTGGAAAGCCAGGTGACAAAAACAGAGCACTATCAGTAAACCCAGTTAAAGAAGCTACTGGGGTGCTGCAGATTAGGCTCAAATGTAAGCCAGACTTAGTCTGAATGGCAACAGAACATGGTACCGGGGGCAGAGCTGGAGATCTCATTTTTATTTTAGAACAGAGGCAATGTTCTAATCTTTGCAGCTACAAAAAAAAAAAAAAAAGAGGTTACCTACCTGTAACTCAGGTTCTTTGACTGGGCATGTGTTGGCCGCTACTGGCACCAGGGTACAGGAAGTGTCCATTGTAGGCTTTAAGGATTTCTCCCAAAAACAGGAACAAAGTTTCTGGAGCTGAGCTCAAAGTGTAGGCTTAGTAAAGTTATTGCAGGCAGGATGAGACAAGTGCTGGTGGTCTTCTCCAAGGAAAAAAAAGGCACACAGAATGCCCATCCATAAAGGAGATTTTTTTACAGGACAGGCAGCATTTAAACAGGCCTGAGGCAGCCATAAAAAGGTGGAGGGGAGGCGGGAAGGGGAGAGAGGAGATGGAAGGATTTTTTTTTAAACTATAGGGATGAAAAATAAAATAGTAAAAATATTTTAAAGGGAAAGGAAAAAGGAACAAACTCACAGGAAGAGAAAAAAAAACTCGAAAGTGGAACAGGTCAGGTGCAACAAGCAACTAAGTGGCAGAAAAGAAGGAACTGAGAGGCAATGGGCAGAGTCAGGCTTATGTATGGAGGGGGAGATCTCTGTAGAAACTTTTCAGCTCTAGAAGGTTCTGAGAACTGCACATGCACACATTTACCCAATGAGTGCAATCACAAATGACCATGAAGAACCCACTATTTTGGAATGCAGGGATCCCTGGTAACCAAGAGGTTTTCACATCGTCATGCTCTTTATATAACAAATGCAGGATGATGGTGCCTTCAACAAGGAAAAGGAACTACCAGGGAATGGTGCTGAGCTCAATCCACCAACCCCTGCATTGTTTCCACCTGCAATTCCACAAGAGGAGTATATCTTTTTGTCTTTTAACACTGCTGCTTAGCCTCAAGTAACATAAGGCCTTGAGTTCCTTTACGAAGCTGTTTGATCCCTCTTTAAACTATTCTAGCCTGCCGCATTTTTTCAAGGGTTGCAGACGGAAGTCTTTCCCAGCCCTACTGCAAGAGCAGCTTGAACTAGGGATGCCACAGGTTCAACACAGGACCTTGGTGTTCTGCAGCAGGGGTAGAACAACTCTCATAGTTCATAGGGAGAACATAACATTTGCATCAAGAAGGCCATACATTCAATGTTTGGCACCTCCACATCAAAAAAAAGAGATGGAGAAAAGTCCTCTGTGTGACCCCTTGGAAAACCTCCATTAGCTACACGATAATGGGCCAGGTGGCCAATGGTTTGGCTCAAGATAAGGTGGTTTCATATGCTTTGCCTCTCATGCCCAGCCACGTGGAATAGAAATTAAGGACCAGGGTTGGGCTTTCCCCCCGCAAAGGAGTTATTAAATTCTTGCCAATATCTAGTGTAGTGTACTGGACAAAGTGATGGACTCACTAGGACTCTGGGAAGCCTGGCTTGGATTCCCTGCTCAACCATGGAAACTCACTGGGAGAGTGGTACGTACCTTGAAAGCCCTATGAGGGGCACTATGTCAATTCTGACCCCTTGACACGGAACACATTCTTGTCACCAGATAAGCAATTTCTAAGTTTGAGTTTGCAAAGACAGCTCCAGAAGGAGCCTGGCACATATGAGATCAGCAGTTTATTTTCTTGAAGGGACAATTTCTGATGATGGAATGGGGAAATAAGGCTATCACTGTATTTCTATATTTTAAGTGGCCTGATAAAGCACTCAATATTTCCTCTAGAACCCTGAAATCCCATCCGTATTCCTGCAGGCTGGCAAGCAAAGAGGTAGTAAATTGACCCACGACACTTTAGCCACTGAACAGCTTGTTTTATTCCTATTCAAAGGAGGTGTACACCCATTTCCTGCAAAAAAAATTTTTACTACGAATAAACCTAATAATGACACCTGAGTCTTAAAATGTAAAACAGAAAGACAAAACAACAACACCGATTTTAAATTACAACACTTTATTGCAGCATTGGCAAAGATCAGATTTCTGAAGCTGGTGAAGATCGGGCGGCATTTCTGACTGTATGTATGTATGCAAGTGTGAAATGTTACATGTTGCACAGGTCTTGTTAAAAATTCTACATGCAGAACTCAACAGTGGTAAAAAGAATTTCAAAATGGGTAAGAAAAAAATTAGTAGCATACAGATGTGCTCTTTAACTGAATGTACTATACCTACGTGGAAGCAAAAACAAAAAAAAAATCCCCCACAACTATCCTAACAAACAAGATTGTCAGAAACTGACCGAGAAACCTTATTTCCATTTAGAAAAATAAAAATTCTACTTGTTGCCAACTAATTTTTTCCTCTTTTTTTTTTAAATATGTAGACACAGAGGCTTATCAACCCTTGAAAGTCAACAGAACATTCAGCTCCACCTCTTGGCATCTGTCTGTCATGCTGACTGGCACATTTTGGTATTCAATGATGCTCTGACGTGCTCCTCTAGCTCCTCGTTCTTAGGCTTGTGTCAGGCTGTTCTAAAGCAACTTTGGGTCACTGCTCTCTACCCTCCCATCCACCTTTACCAGTTCCACCTCCTCCTTGGATCTGACTCTCGCTTCACCGTCTCCCTGGCACTCCCATTCCTCGGAAAGCAGGGGGCTTCCCATTTGAACAAAACCTTTTGTTCTTGTGGCGTATCCGTATTTTGGTATATTTTGCTGTTATGCTTACCCTGTGTGTCGGGGTTTGGTGTCGGTTGATTCCCTCTTGCTCTACCACTTCTCTAACGCAGTTGTGGAGCCCTCAAATATGAATATTCTCCTGACATGCCACTCTCCACTGAGAGAAAATGCCACTCCTATTAGGTTTGATTCCCCCCCATTCTTAGCCATCAACACCGTCTCTGTTCCAGCATAATCCATCTTACTTGAGTTGCTCTTTGTTGTAACTGAACTGCTAACTGGTCAAGTTAACCATCTCATTTATTGACTTCCATTCGCATGAGAAGATTAACCCTCACATGGTTCCATAACAAGATGCATTTTGTTTGTTTGGTAGGCCATGACTGGAAGCTTCCGCTATTTCTGTTTTTAGTGGAGGCCGGTGTATCTGCTCTATGGCCCCAGCCTGTCCCAGGTTTTCGATTCTGAACTCTCTAGACTGACATGCTCAGATGTGTCCGCTGCTCTCTTTTAATTGCTGGAGGACTCCACTAATCCACAACATTGGAGATACAGGACCTAATGAAATGACACTTGCTGCTGGATCAACGTCTCCTAACAAGGAAGAGAAGAGACAAAGGGAAAACATATTACAATGAAGAACAAAGCCACGTAGTAACATTAAGACAAATGTAGCCAACTAGAAACTGTTAACATTTGCAAACTGAAAGACACCTATTGATTCCATCATCAACCTAAAACTGAAACTCTATCAAACATGAGTTAGTCCAACAGGTCAACTATAATAAAGTCTTTTACTGCAATTCTGCTTGAGAATAGAACGGCAGGAGGCAGCAGTGCCAGTTCAATTTCAATTCCACCCCCCTCAAATATTCATTTTTCATATACGTTCTCGCCTTGATAGTTATAAAAATTACAGTTGACAAAGTATGGTAGTACCTGGAGAAAGCTGAAGAACCCCAAACCCAGAACCCACAAACATAGCAAATGGCCACAGTGAGACTCCACTGTCTGTTAGAGAAATTGGTTTCTGCTAGTAATAGATGCAAACCTGTAATATTTACACAGAAAGCAAAATACAGATTCTCAGTGCAAAAATTTTACTGACAAGGCACTGCTACCTCCTCATGGTCCATCAAGCTCTGGTTGTAATGAGAACAATCCCACACCTGATATATACGCAAGATTTTTCTTAACTCAGCAGGCAGGAGTTTCTTTCCATGAGTTCCCCCCACTCTTCTGTCCCTCATAAACCCACTGGTTTGCTTTGTGCTATTTTCTTTCCCAGGCTGAAGCTTGCCTTTCTACCCTTTTTTCCCTAAAGGGCCATAGAACTCGCACCCGGGAATGGGATGGTGTTGGTTTAGCAGTATAGGGCTCCCTTAAGCTTTCTTAAAAACTAAAAAACTTTTAAAAAAAAGTTGGGAAAAGATGGAAAGAAGTCAAAGTGCAAACGAAGAGGTGGTGCAGCACTAGTAGTACCTGAATGCATCTCAAATGGGTCCATATTATACTTATTTAAAATATTTATATTATATTTATATTATAATATTTCTAAATTTATACAGAAACTGCTCTGAAATACATGGTGCTTACTTCAGATTAAACTACCTAGTGCTCCAGCTCTATTTTTAGAGAGAGAGAGAGAGAGAGAGAGAGAGAGCTCTTGTACTTGCTACAGCGGGCCTTTTTTCCCGGGGCTCGGGAGGGGACGACTATTTTTGTTTCCAAGCTTCAACATTTCTGGAAATTTTACATCTCTATCCAAGACCAAGGGCGGTTTTACACGACCCCTAAGATCTGCTGGCAAGTTAAATTCAGACCAGAGATCTTGGGCGTTTGCTCCTCTTGCTGTGTTCCCATCCCTCCACACGCCATTGCTCCTGTCTGTGTGAGGCGAGGGAGAAAAAAGGGAGAAAAGAATGCAGGCTTACCTCCGCTCTGCCTTTGGGAGCAGCCCCGGAAGCATTCAGGTCTCTTAAAGGGGCGGGGGGCAAAAAAACCAAACAGAAGGCGAGGACAGCCCGGCACTCACTGCTTTACAATCCGCATCAGAAAATGTTTTACCTCTAGAGACCAGGTACTTTTAAAATGCGCTGGGGCGCGCTTAGGTGCGCGTGGTTGTACTTTTTTTTTAAAGTGCGCAGCTGGTGGGAAAACAATTTTAAACTCCGCATCTGGGAGCCCTATGCCTCGGATTTTAGGGGTCGTGTAAAAGCGCCCCAAGTTTCTTTTTTGCCAGTAGATTCAACATTCAGAGTTTTGTCAGGCCCAACAGACAGGATTTGGGAGCACAAATCTCAATTCCTCCCTACCAATTATACTGAATATGCTATATCAACCAGTCTGGGAACTATTTTGAATACATTCTGCCACAACTTCCTCCTTTTTTTTCCACTTCCTCCTTTAATTTTGTCACTGATTCAGAATTCATTATGTGTTTAAGTCACAAGGGCTGAAGTCTTGCCACGAAGGGTTCTCAGGCTGGATCACTGATTTTGAGATGTCCAATCATGTCTGCAGCTGGAAGCACTATTACCACCCAAATTCTACAGCTGTTTGGATTATCTTGTGGAGATTCTCTACATCTGAACTGATGGAAGCAATCCCTTTGCAGTATCTCTGAAGTTCTAGGATACCATTCTACGGTAAGAATGAGATTGTTACAGGAGGTGCTTGAGGATGGAAAGTTTTCACCCACTTCTTTGGGAGTGAATCTTTGATCAATTCACTGGGGTTGTATCTGATACCACTGGAACCTACCCTTATGCACCATGAGAGTTATCTTCCCCCACCTTCAAAAAAGGATACCAAGCTGCTATCAGCCCAGAACATTTCTTCACAACTACTGAAAAGAGAAGCTTAGGTAAAATCCATCTCTGGGATTGTCTCAGACTATTTACCGGACTCACAACTTCTACAAAAGCACAAACGTTTCCACCTTAAGGTTCTGTACGGTCACAAATCATTTCAACAGAACTTTCCAACGTGCTCAGTGGAGTACGTCCCAAAATTTTCAGTGCAATGCTAATGATACTGCAAACTTTTCAAGAGGATGTTCTCTTGGCCTAGGTCCTAGGATATGGTTATTTAATGAGTAAGTGTTGCGACCCTTTATATCTGAAATCAGGAATTGAGGAGACTGAAAAGCATGCAGTGATTGTATCCACTTTCTCAGATACCTACCTTCCACCTGTTTTAAAGATTAGATCGGCATTAGGTGCTCCCTTTGGATGTTGATAACGAGGCCGCCGTTCTCGGTTGGTATTTGCTGGAGCTGGCCGCTGAGCCAGGGACTGCATCATCTCTGTACAAAAAGAGACATTTCAGAGACATCAAACTGCTATAGCTCTCAATTCTTTCAGCTCTCAATTAAAGAACTGAGAATTAAAGGAATCAAAAGATTCCTGGAAAATGGTCCATAAAAAATGAAGTCGAATCTGATAAATATTTTGTATGAGCTAAACAAATATTCCCAGGTTATTAAGGGCAAACATAGTGAACAAACTTGTTTCAGATTAGTCAAAATTGGTGTCATAGATATGCTAAATATACCTAAAGTAAGGCTGCATTGGTCCAGCCATGTACACCTCGTGCTAATCATTTGTCACATATAGAATATCTTGATCTCTAGAGGGCACAGGGGACATAATTAAAGTCCCTTTTTAATTAAATCAGTTTTTCATTTTACAAAAGTGAACTGCACCGATTGTTTATAGTATCTAATCCTGCATTAAATGTTTAAAATTGCACATAGGTTCTTTTAGCCTTCCTCATTCATTCATTCATTCATTCATTCATTCATTCATTCATTCATTCATTCATTCATTCCCTCGCTCTTAGGAATGGTGGCTTTCCACTTGTCAAGAAATCTGAAAAACAGCTCTCTGCCCTGCTGGAATCATGAACTCTGACCTATATAGGGAAAGAATATAATTGAACTTAAATTAAATTGAAATTTTAAAAAATCCACAATTATAGGTTTTGCTTTGATTATCATCTCAGGAAAGATATTATTCCTGCCAAGCAAACCACTATCCCACTGTGCTCGATAGAAGGATTTCAACTAGGGCTTTGCATCTGTGTGACCAACAATAGAGGCATTTGTGATTCTGGGGGGGGGAGCACTCTAGGACAAGCAACCTCAAGAGAAGATAGATGTCCAGTTAACTGATTTTTAAGGGTTATATGGCTAGATAGCTCAATGGTTTATCCACCTGGCTGCAGCGTCAGAGGTTGGCAGCTTGATTCTCCACAGTGACTCCTAGGAGAAAGAGGCAGCCTGGATAATCAATGGCAAGCTACTCAGTCCTAGGATTCCCTCAGATGAAGGGAATGGTAAACCAGTTCTGCATACAGTATTCTCTACATAGAAAACAATGGAAAGGGTTGCCATAAGTTGGCAATTATCTATCTATCTATCTATCTATCTATCTATCTATCTATCTATCTATCTATCTATCTATCTATCTATCTATCTATCTATCTATCTATCTATCTATCTATTAGATATTATCAGATATTTATACCAGCCATCTAGCCAAAGGGCTACTCTGGGTGGTTTGCAATATAACAAAATAGAAATTATAAACAACAAATAATAACAAATAAAGTGCAAATTGATCAACTGTAAATTAAGCATAAAACCATGAAAAAAAATACCTCTAGTCAATTTCAGTGTTAGCAAAGTAAGATTATACTGTGGGAATAAATTAAAACCAAAGTGTTCATAAGAAGAGGCAGATAAAATATTTTTGGGCATTAGAAGAATGAAGATTAAGGTTCAGTGAAAGCTATCCGAAAAGCCAACTGGTTTTTGAAGAGTTTAAGTGTGGGGGACAAGCATATACCTATTATTCCTTCCCTTTCCTAAGTCTCAGATCATTTAAAAATGCCTGGTGCAGCCACCTCCTTTTTTCAGATCCTCCCACTTTTCATTCTAGTAGGAGTTGTATGTGATTGTGCCTCTCACAATTAAAAAAAACCAAAACTCAAATCCATTGTGCACAGTCTTTGCTTTGAGTATGAATGAATGTGGGCTCTTATTTAGTACATCTTGAAACTTTGAAATCAGTTATCTTAACATCCAAGGTGTGCATCACAGTCCTTAGTTACCCTCTCTCCTCAATGTAATGAATGAGAGAGCATGATCACTTCCACTCAAACCTTCCACTATTTCAATCTTGTTCACTGCTTTCTCCCTGTGTGTAAGAACCATGCCTTTGATAGTTTATTTTCCTTACTAATTTTTTCATCTTCTGGAAGATGATGTTAGCAGCAAAGAAAGTGACAAATGACTGAATGGCTCAGTTAGCTGAATGCATGCAGGGCCTACAATGGGGAATTTGATTCCCTACTGCCCACTCTCCGGGGGGGGGACACGCTGCATAGCCCCCAAACACGTTCAGTAGAAAACCACTTCTGAATACTTGATATCTAGAAAAGACTGCCATAAATTGCCAGAATTGGCATGCCATAAATTGCCAGAATTGATAGTGCATGATGATGATGATGATGGTGGTGGTGGTGGTGATGATGATGATGATGGTTAAACGCAGTCAAAATTATAAACATTCCCTGTAGATATAAGTTTGAAGCTCTCTGTTCAATATCAGCACAGTATTTCCAATACTGTCATTTTTGGAGCTCTGATGATGTTTTTTTTCCTGAAATCTACAGCTTCTTATAATACTTTGTGAAATTCCCAAAGCACCAATGATGATGATGGGGACGACTGAGGTGCTTCATCCACAAGTGAGATGTTGTGATTGCCAGGTTTCTGTATTTTGTTTGATCGTTAGCTTTTATTACGGTCATATGACCCAATTCTGTATTTTGTTAACTTTTCCAACTCTTGAATTTCAACTCTGGTACCCCCTGGAATTGCAATGTCAATGATCCAGACATTCCTTTGTTCTTCTACTACTATGTCTGGTGTGTTATGTTTAATGAGTCTGTCAATTTGGATCTGCAAATCCAACAAGACTCTTTCATCCTTTTCTGACACCTTCAACACCTGATGTTTCCATGGGTTTTTGAAAGCTGGCAAATTTTATTTTTGCATAATAACCATGCATGATTTCTGCCATTCTAACATGTCTAATTTTGTCTCTCTTTGTACAAACTTTGGACATTTGCAGATAAAGTGGGGCACAGTTTCATCTTCTTCTTGGTTGAGCCAACATTTGCTGTTAGCACTAAACGATTCCTTAAATCTTAGCTTTCATCACAGCAGTCATTTATGCGTTCCTATATTAAGAACATAAGCAGCAAGAAATGGCCAGTGCAAACCCAGTGGAAGCACATCACACTGTGTGAAACTGAACCTCAGAAGTATAAACGACCTTGAAACAGATTCACATACCCTGATAGTCCTCTTGTTCCTGCCGTTCATTGATATCCAATGTCAGTTTTTTCATTCTCATCCTCTCTTCTTGCTCTGCCTGCTGCTGATTCCAGTGATTTGCAGCCAGTTGGGAAGACATCGGTACATTTAGGATCTTAAACTATAGGAACAAAAGATATCTCTAAGAACTCAATGAAGGCACAAATGCATGATTTAGCAGTTTTTCAGAGTAACTGCAGAGCAAAGCATTGCTCTTTTATTTCGAGGTCCAAGTTATTTCCAGAAGAATCATGAGTGGAAGTATGTGAAAAGTATTAGAAGAGAGATTGATGTTCAACATACAGTTCACTGTATGAAAACACTCTGAAACCTGCTATTATTCTAGGTCTGCAGGCCTTCTATCAGAACACGCTGAATAATATATGCAGACCCTGAAACTCAATTATGCATCAGATCTGTTGGCTTCATTCAATCACAATGTATGACTAAAATACCACTTCCCTTGAATAAATGTGGATATTCGAAAGCATGCTATTAGCTAATATAATATGCTCTTTCTAAAAGATCATTTTAACTGTTTTAAGCAGTCACATCAAGCTTCAGAAGGTTCAAAGTACCTGACATCTTGCTGTAATCTTTTTAACTACAATGGAAGGCAGATCGGTTAGGCCTATGGCGCGTAAATTACTGAGAGATAATCGTTCAGGTAAGACCAGCTAACAATATTTTGGTAAAAATGGAGTCTTAATAGGTGCTTCCTAATTCATAGTTGAGTGTTACCTACTGTTTTACAGCAAGGTCTCAGGCTAGTTTGAGATGTGACTAGCTGCTATTCAAACAATTTAAAGAATATGAGAGCTCTTAAATGGGTGACAGTCTGGAACCATATTAATTTGCTTTACAGAAAATTCATCATTTTAATGGTTTGTTCCTATAGCTAAAATACAACTTTAAAAGTATTAAATGTTATTTGTCTTCATTTACAAAGAAGTGAAAAGAAATCTCATCAAAATAGAAAAAGATAGAAGTTCATTTTAAATGTTCTCTTAGGGTTGGGAAAGTAAACAGGCCTATAATTTTATTTTAAGCTATTGGTACACTATAATTCACTGTGATACTTCCCTTAGCATGAAATGAAGCCATGACTTACTGTACAACATATTTTTAAAGCACATCTTTGCTTACTTGAAAAGGAAAGCAACCCACCCCACATTTCATCCTCATCATCTCAGAACACAGGTAACTAAAGGGGATGCAGAATTAAGAAAATTAATAACAATTATAACTTCACATTCAGATAGAATAAGGTAGTCACCTGTTGCTTGTTGCCTTTTCGCGTTAACATGACAAAAGGCATTGTGTCTCCGGTCTCTGATTCTCCTTCCCCACCACCAAGCGGGGGACCTTTCTTGAGCTGGCTCTTGAGATGCAAAGGAATTGCCACATCTAGCTGGTGCACTTTCACAGACTCCCCGCTCCTCTGCTGAAAATGCAATATAAACATAAACTGTACAAGCATTTAAGCACCAGCACTGAATATCCTAGTAGGGCTTTATAACAATTGTTGTTTTCAAAAACAAAATCATAGCTAGGCTGTTAACGCCACCGCTCATAATTTTCGGCCATGATTGTAACAATGTAAGTAAATGTATTTATTTTATCAAGTACAATACAGCAGAAAGCTGGGATTGGCTAAAACTCAACGTTGGAAGTACAATCAGAGGCCACGGAGGCCACCCTTTCCCATTGAAGAATGTTGTTATTTCCTTAGGTAACATTGGTTTTCCCCAGCCTTTCCCACGTAGGCTATGTTAATCTATCATGCTCAGACCTTACATACAACAAAATGGCATTTTGTGGAGCATTTTCCACCGAGGCAAACATCATCTTTGCAGTTATCAAGCTGGAGGGGGTGCTGGGGGGCTTTGTTGATTGTGTGTGTCTGTGTCTGTGTGTTTAGCTCCCGCACAGATTAAGAAAATTGCAATGATTATTTACACCACAGTTGTTCATATCGTTTTAGATTTATGCATGCAAATCTCTCCCAGGGAACTGAACTAAAGTAACATTTTAAAAGTCAGGAAACCAAGCCAGGATTTATTTACTGTGACCATGATTTACTGGTGGCATTAAGTAGGCAATAGAGGTGGGACTTAGATTTGAATCCCCATTTCCCTGCTGAACATGCCTGATAAACTTAAACTGTATAAGGCTTTAAGGAGCTGAACATGTAGTGTCATTAGGACTTCCTTCTGAGTTGAATTATATCAAAGATTACACTGAAATCAGAGCACAAGGAGAGCTCTTGGCTCCTGCATTCTTTTCTTTAAAACAAGGTGATTAAAAGGCATGCTAATTTTACATCATCAAAATCTACAAAAAAAGATGACAATTTGAAACAGTCACCTCTCAATTTAAAGGAAAGAGGAGTATCTCAAATTTATTTATTTATTTATTTATTTATTTATTTATTTATTTATTTATTTATTTATTTATTTATTATAAAGCTTATATACCGTGCTGTCTTCCCAAAGGAACTCTGGGCGGTTCACATCAAACAAACAAAACAACAAATGAGTAAATACAACAAATAAGCAGATAATAAAAAAATGTTGCAAGCAAACAGGGAGAGAAGTGGCTACTGTGATATATAGTATCACTAAGGCTCACTAAGGTTGGAATACAGGTTGAGCCACTCTGGGGACAGAAATAGTATGGCCTATTAACCATAATACAATATATTATGTACCTACTTTATTATGTATCTATTATGTACCTGCTGACTTCTTTACTGAAATGCTTATATATCCACAGCGGTCTTTATAAATGTCTTAGAATCTGCAGTTGGTGCCATTGTAATTGGTTAGCTGATAATAAAGCACTGTTGTGCTAGTTCTGAAATTTACTAATAAACCACTTCCAATCATGAGTCAAACTGGCTATGTGGTACCTTCAAAGCACCATCCAGCATGTGTCTGGAATATCTGAAGTCTACTCTGTTACGACATTTACCTCCATAAGTGGTAAGATCTACAATGAAGCCCTTTTGCAGATGCTTCCACCATGTTGCAGGGGGAAGGGTACTGCTAATAAAAACATACAGTATTTGCTAATATGATGCATGACCTCTGCAACGCTCTACTGACATACTGCACTTTTTCATCAAACGTTTTGACATTTTCTCAGATCTTTTAAGGAATCGGGCAGACTGTCTTTAGACTGTTTTTATCATTTTCTCTTTTCTGCTACTGTTGTTTCATTGATTTTAATTTTACTGAATGTTTTCAGCAACAGTAGTATTTGTTGTCACTCTGAAAGTATTTCATTGAAAGCAATTGTGTGAAATGCATTATCAGAAATGTCACCTATATCCCTAAGGATAGAATAGAAAATGCCTCGTTGTCTTGACTGCAAACTGAGGTCAAATATTTTTCAAAAAATTATAGCTAGAATCCCTATTCAAGGCAGCAAAAATCTTATGGGATCATGCAAAGGAGTATGTCATTAATGCTGAAAAATAGATCACAAGAGAAAACCATCCAGCTCAAGTTACTATGAACCAATCTATACCTGCAAATTTTCCAGCATCATTTTGTCCAGTGCCTGAATGAAATCTTCATCTTCAGCACATGGGACACGCTTAAGTCCACCTCCTTTAATCATTACTTCCTGATGAATAAAGAAAAATTATGCTATTATATCCTCTAGCTTCCTGTATACAATTGTTTCTTAATTAGAGATCAATACCAACTGTGTAGTTTCTGATGAAAGGAATATCTGGACTGACAACTATCATTTTGAAGAAGGAAAAAAGTCAATGTTGTTGTGGAACTTCCCTTTCAGTATAATTGTTTGTAAAGTATTCTTTTGTAAACAATATAGCTAGTAGTTTCCCTTCTCTAATGATAGAAAGCAGGACTTCAAAAGCACTGTATCTGATTGCTATTTCCAGTTATTTTAAATATATCCCTCCCACTGCAGGTTTCATAGCACCTCAGGCCCTCCTATATGAAACTTTCTCTCTGATACAGAAACCCAAGTTCAAAACTCCCCATTACCTTTGAATCTGTCCCTTTTGAGTTGCATCACTGAGAAAAACTCAGTGCCCAATTCTACACATGAGGGGTCACTCCCATGACCCAACTAGCTACTACTTTTGTTTCATTCTAGGACAATGGGAAATTCACCAGCTGTTCTCTGCCATCTGCATTGCCTCTCCGGCTTAGAGCATTAGGCCACTGCTGGGAACATTTCTGTCTGTCTGCCTTCCCTCTACAGGAACAAGTAAGCCACAATAAGAATGAGATTAGCATCCAATTCTTATACCCCCATCCATTTCTTCCCTCACTCCCTAATATAGTTTTACCTCAGGGTCCAATATCTGAACTCAAGTGACTTTCTTTGTATAGGCTCTTTATCTATGTTACACTATATTATGTACCTACTTTATTATGTACCTACTTTATTACGTTCTTGTGGCCATGTGAATTGATAACTCCAAACAAATTCATTAATGCCTACTTTCTGTGCAATGCTTTCGGCACTACATAGTCATTGTATAAACAACAATACATACGGTATTCTCTTCATCAGTTTCATTCTCCTTATTAGAGTCTGTGAGATAATCTGTATTTTCTTCTTCTTCCTCTTCTCCTTCTTCATCATCATTATCAGAGCCTTCCTGAAATATGAAGTTTCAATATAAAACTACAGATAACTACATTTATAAACTACATTTCAGCATGACTGCTGTTTGATGTTGTATACACATCAATTTAACTGTGGTATATGCTTTTCCAGCAATGTTTACAATCCCTGTTCTGATACATTTCCCACCTTATCAGTTTTGGCTCTCCATATCCAAATCAACATACCCCAGCAAAGCATGAATGGTTGAATTTCAGCTTCTTCACTACTAAGCTCAATAGGAAGGCATAGACAATTTTCTAGAAGTCTGACTATTTTAGGGACTAGAATGAACCAAGGAAGATAATCAGTTAAAATATATTTTGACCTCTCTCATATATATGCTAATGATAAAAAATCGAAGATTGGAGCTTTATGGATTAACAAAGTGGAATGGTACTAGCTAGAATGCACAAGACGCTTGCAAAGGAAAAGAGTGTCTCCGTTCAGATAAGGGTATCACTCAACTCTTGCATTTGTGTAACTTTGAATCACACGGCTTTTTCCTAATTCTCATATCAGGTGGTTTCTCATCTGATCACACTATGAGGCAATTCTGGAAGCCTGCAAATTGCCAATCATATTGCACATTGCAAGCATGTGCTAAAATGGAGTTCAGGCAATCTCTTTTCCAGCTCCTATTCTACTTTTCAGCTGACCAGATATTGTGAATTTCTTGCAGGATCACTTTGTGGCTCCCCGATTCCTGAGATTCTCAATACTGCAACAGACTATTCCACACACAAGCTCACTACAGTCATTCTAATCAGCATGTCCACTCATCTCTTACCAGAGAATATTGTAGAATATTCTACAAGCTATATATGCTCAGTCAAAGACCAATGAAACATGAACTGGTGGGTCAAAGAATAAAACTGTATATGTTCTTAAGTTTTGGTGATAGTAAAGAGTTGCCCACAATAGCTATCAGTCTTTCAATCCCCTCTGAAATCTAGATCAACAGCTAGGTATCTGCCCACTTGCATTCGCAAACTGCTAAAAACCCCACACTCTCAAGTTATAGCTAAGAAAATTACCTCTTCTTCTGGCTCATTTATTTCACTTTCATTTCCAGATTGTTCTTCGATTTCCACTGCACCTTCCTCCTCTTCTTCATCTTCCTCCAAGGTTTCTCCTTCTGTCACTGAATCTTTAGATTCCTTGTCATTCACAAGGCCTAAGCAAGGAAACATGGGAGAATTGTTAATAAGTGCAGGAAGGGGCATTCTAACACTACAATCTAAGATATAATTGCTTGGGATTGTTTGAAACCTATAATTTAATAGTTTTACAATTTACTTCTGATCTGCCTGCCTTGGAAAGGCAAAGGCAATAGCAACTGTTCCACTGGACATGTAACCAAGAAGCACATATGCGTGCTTGGTTTATATACTGTGCACACCTTCTATATCTTAATGCAGGGATGCACATACAGTATCTACAAATAGCGTTCAGTTCCTCAGAGCCATTTTTGTGTCTGCCCCAGCACCCTTGAACCCACACTACCAAAATGTATCATCTGATCGTGGTCTCAGAATTTGGCAGCAACGGGAACAAACCATATAAAGCAGTGGTTCTCAACCATGGGTCCTCACATGTTTTTGGACTAAACCTCCCAGAAACCTTCACCACTAGTTGTAACAGCCAGGATTCCTACAAGTTGTATTAAACCTATATTAGATTATGGGTTTCAAATCAGCAAGATGCTCTGTTTCTTCAGAATAACCAGTTAGCCACAGAGAGAAGCATTATCTAGTTTAATCAAGTCATCAGACCTAAACAGAACTAGTGTAGGCAGAAACATGCATCCAACTATAGATGCAACATAAAGTATCCAAGTCTTTTTGCCAAAAGTTAAGAAGTAAAGGGGGAAAAGGAAAAGAAGCCAAAATATTGCAGTACTTGAAATACCAAGATATTTATTTCAGTGTAAGCTTTTATGGATGAAACTGAACTTCATATATACAGTAATACCTCGGATAACAAATGCCCCTGATAATGAATGTTTTGGCTAGTGAATGGAAATTTCTGGGTATAGGGCTGCCTCAGATAATGAATGGTTCCCTATGGCCTGCCTCAGATAACGACTGTTTCATCATGCCTTGCACACACAGTTTGTGGACAACAAAAACAACACCTGAGTGCCATATTCACTTACGCAGAGACAGCTTATGATTATGAAAAATGCTATAAAGCCAGAAAATGCCAAAGAGGCAGAAATAAGTTCAGATCCTTCCATTCTTGATGTAACATTCTTACCTAGTTTGACTAAGAATTCCCTTTCCAGTTCTTGTACCTGCCTAACAGATTCTTCCAGAGAACTGCAGAGTTTTATCTTTGGTCTCAGGAGTTCTAATGTATCACTGATCATATAGTCAATGTCTATAGGGAACGGGTGATCTTTTGTCCATATGTCCAGGCTTTTCTTCCACCAAACATACCTCTGGAAAGAAAAAGATAAATTGCAAAATGAATACAACATGCATACTCAGAGAATACACAATAAATGTGTGAACTGTGACCAGCATTTTCCCCTAGCAATGTTAATGAAATATTGATTACAAGTTTTCTGTTACTCAATTTCACTATTTTCTCTGGGTGTTAGTATGAAATATTATAAACTGCCTTGGGAAGTTTGGAATCTAAATGTCTAGATTATAGGTTCCCATAACTACAGGTGGCTGTAGTTATTTTGAGTTGCAATTATTTTTATATTATTTTATTGTACTGTATATCCTTTTTTAAATGATTAGAGTATATTAAAAATGGTATACACACTGCTGTTTTGTTTTAGTCCTTCTGGCTCACAGATAGATAATTTTAACCTAAACCAGAACTGTGTGGCTATCTTGAGTTCTTAGTATTTGTATATCCCTTTGGGTGGATTCTCCTTTTACGCACCCTTACTCCCACTAAAAGAGCTGCTCTCACTTACTCTTTCAGGTGGGGCAATGGCATTGCCGCCCAGAGACCACCTGGTAGTGGGGCAGCTAAATAATCTTGTAAATAAAATAAAATAAAATAAAATAAATAATGGGAGAGGGGATATGGGCAGGAGATGCGTCTGGACTTCAACTGAGTAGCACAGGAAGAAATCAATGGGTCAAAAAGGCTCAGCCAATTCCTGCTTCTGGGGCATCGTTCCTAACTGTCTCTGGGAGAACATGAGAACTGGATTACCTGCCTTCTGGTGACACTCCCCTCTGTCTGGCCTTTTTGAGGTACCCACCTTTTAAGCCTGGAGATCACACATAGCCCCATCATGGCTTGTAACTTACAATGGGCGTTCCTTCCAGAAATTGGTCAAATCCTCTTTCAAGGGGATCTAGGCAAGATGCTATCACCATATCCTTGCAGAAGGAGTTCCACAGGCTAACAACACACTGGGTGAAGAAACATATTCTTGTGTCTGTTCTCACTTTCCCAACCCACAATCTGACTGGATTGCCCCTGGCTCTGGTATTGTGTGAGAGGGAAAAGGGCTTCCCTCTGTCCTCCCCATGTATAATTTTGTACATCTCAATCATGCCCACCCTGTAGCACCTTTTTTCTAGACTAAAAAGCCCCAAACATTGTAGTCCTTCCTCTTAAGAGAGGTTTCCCAGCCCACTCATCATTTTAGTTGGTCTCTTCTGTACCTTTTTCAGTTCCACTATGTATTTTTAGAGACACTGGACTATCTTTTTTATTTCCACCATTTTTCTCACACTTAACCTAACTTATTCTTCAACTAAATCTTCTTCACATGATTTACATTGCTGAACATGTGCATTATTAATGGTAACTGATATACATTTGCTTCATTATGAATCAGACTTCCCATTCTATACCACACTTTGTTTACATAATTTTTATTTCCTTCCAAAACTCTTGCAATTAAGCTTCATGTTGTTTGTTCTTTATAAATTGTTTGCTTTATTCTCAATGAGCTAGATGATTCTGAAAAATACTTCCTCATTAAAAGTGCCCATTCTATTCTATTTCTTTCAACCATCTCACTGATTTCGTCTTGGCTTGGGTACTATCTTTATCCTTTGGTCAATTTCTTCAAAGACTATTTTTGTCCCTTCTTGGAAATAATGTATGTTTAATTTAAGTCAATGACAGTTTCTAAGCTATTGAGGAATAACCTTCTGAAAAACAACTTCGTCTAGAATCTTATTGGTATTCATGTGAAGTTTGTGTAACTTATCACAATACACTGATGAATTGCCAGAAGCCATTTCAGCTGCACTATCTCAATACTGGTCTCAATGCTTGAACATGTCTTAATTGCACTGGACTGTATATTATCCCTCATTATTGTAAGCCGCCTTGGGTCGTTTTCCAAGGAGAAAAGTGGGGCAAAAATACTCTAAAATAAAAATTAATAAATATCAGGTGCAAGCACATGAGTGAAAGATGCCTCTGCACCTAGTCTACAATTCACTGTTTGAAGTTATGCAGCCCTGGTGAAAACAGCAGTAAGATTTTGCTATTTGTCTAATTAATACCCAGCCTCTTCACTCATTAAATAACCTCATTAACTTATTTCTGCTGAAATTTCTTTGCTCATTTATCAGCATACATTTTCTAGACATATATTTCTCAGGTCTCTTTTAACTTTCAGTGGTGTTGACACTTTATTTTCCTCCAAAATGGATGTCATTTCCTGTTTCCTACCCTGTTTTTAAAATCCGATTTTCATTTTCACTGCTGATGTAAAGCTAATAAGAAATCCCCTAAATGCAAAAGATCTCAAGAACAACTTATTTGGCTTAAGGTTTCCCATATTATGCTATTTCATTGATGTTTTCCATCTTTTTACTTTTGCTTCTTATATTACACACCTTTCTAAATTGTAAATCTTTTGATAAAACCTCTTTTCAACTACTCTTGATAGTGTCTAGTTCATTTTACCAAGTAAACAAAAGTGCTTTATGCAGCCTGCTTCATGTTGAGTAGAAAAACTAACTTTGAAAATAAGTTAATTTTAGCCACTTAAAAACACAGTTAGTGTGTTACTTGTAGAATTGCAGAGCAACTATGAATAAAAACAAAGTTGATCTTTGTATCAACAATGAACATTTGTTCCTACCTGAAAGTAAACTAAGAAGCAGTCAAGCTTTCGTTTGCTAGACCCTCGGTCAAAGTATTGTCCACAAGTGTCTAGAATGGTGCAGACCAGCCTAATCCGGAAAAGATGTTCTGGAGGATCAAGTGGACTAGGAGTGCCATCAGCGTTCACACCGAATGAGGTAAACGAGTAGAGAGTTCGAAATATTACTGCTGATTCTACCATTCTGTAATTATACAGCTCACCCAGGAACTTGGCGCTGCTAATCCTCCGTTGGTTAAATTTTGGCTGATTAACCTTTAAACAAACAAAATATCACTGGTTAACATACATACACCTTCCACAACCAGAAAAAGTCCAGATATAGAACTTGGGCTTATTAGGCTTATAAAGACAGGAAAAGGTTCCTTCTTGGGTGTTCAAGGAGTCCTTGAAACTGAGTGGTAAGCAAAACCTAAGAAAAGTGAGGCTGTGGTGAAACTGTCATTCATAATAGTCAAGCTAGGGCTACTGCAGCGAACTATGCACAAGACCTGCCATTAGGTGACAGAGACTTTTGATTCTGGCCTTTCCTATTCCTCAGTGCCTCACTAATGAACTAAAACCAGAAATCAAGACTATTTATTTCTACCAGTGACAACAGCTCCGCAATATAGCCTTTTAAAAAGTGCCACTGCAAAACCAAGTTATTTTCCTTGACCTTTGTGGGAACCAGGAGTGTCCACATGAAAGTTCAGCACAATGTCTAAGAAGGGAAAAGAGCACACACCGTGCTTAGGCTCACATTCGCCCTCTCCCATGAGAAAATGGAAGGTGCAATGGAAAAAGGTTTAGATTCATGTTAACAGATTCCTGATTTGTTAAATGTAAACCAGGCATCATGATTTTTTTTTAAATTGCTCCAATTAGTTGCTACGTAAGTTAACAAACTATTAGCATGTTGTTATTCTGGTTTATTTAACAAGCAAGAGCTTGTTTAACAACAGAAATTCTGGTTGGCTCACAGAAGGGACAAAAGCAGGAATTGGAACAAGTAAAACTGCATGTTAAGTAATACCTTTCTCTGGTCATGTGCCATAAAGAGCGAAGAGTACTGAAGCAAAGAAAGCTGCTAGATATTGCAGAAAGATGACAGGAGACAGTTTAATTTAAGCACCTGAGATCAGCTGATGACTCAATCCAACAACAAGATTTACAAGCAAAATGTAAAGAGAGGTATGCTAAGATACCTTGTCTTTTTCAGAGCAGTAGAAGAATAATTGGGGAGGGAGTTATAGAAAATTGCCCAAAACTTGTCCTAAATGTATAGTGTCTTTATATTTTGGTGTGGAAACTTTGTTTATTATAGCCAGCTCCATCAGAGGAAAGTCACCATATGAAAAACAGTTCTTTGACAATCACTTATTTCATTTTGCTATCCAATGTATACACAAGATATATAAAATTAGTAAGCACTGGCATTTGATGGGTATCTTGTGTAAATGCAGAAAATTGGTTGGTAAAATGAGTACCCAGCCTGCTTGGGGGGGCAATGTGTAGCCTGCATAATTAAACTGTAAACCGCCCAGAGACTACTTGCCCACTACATACCACTACAAGTGGTATGGGATGGTATATAAGCAGAACACTTTGCTTTGCTTTGTGAGCAAAGACAATGACATCAGATTCAGAGTAGAGTTGATTCAAATCAAAGAGTTCTGCTTATATACCGCCCCCTAGCACTTCAAGCACTCTCTGGGCGGTTTGCAGTTTAATTATGCAGGCTACACATTGCCGCCCCCCAGCAAGCTGGGTACTCATTTTACTGACCTCGGAAGGAAGAAAGGCTGAGTTAACCATGAGCCGGCTACCTGGGACTGAACCGCAGGTCATGAGCACAGTTTTAGCTGCATTTAGTACAGGTATTTAAACATTATTTAACTCACAATTTAAATAAAAGAATTTTACTTCTTTTAATGATTAAATTAAAAATCTTTTTAATTTAAATTATGAGTCAAATCAATGTTTTCTTTAAAAAAATTGTTTTTCCCCCACCTTGGTCTGATTGTTCATTTTTCTGCTTATGGGCATATCTTGGTGGTATCAAGCAGGTATATAACCATCATGAAAAAGTGTGTGTGTGGGGGGGGGGACATTTGCTGCTTCATAGTGTTTGGCAAGGAAAACCTAGAATATAAATAATCAGTGATTTCTCACACCAAAACCAGAAGCATCACCGAGACAACTGCAAAAGACATCTTCTCCAAGGAGACAGATAAGGAAGTAACTCTAGAAAGTAAACAATGGGTTTCATTTAGCCTGAAAAAATTAGCATGGATGAACTGTTTAGATTTTTTTTCTGCATGTCTTCATATGCTTAGAGCAGGCATGTCCAAACTTTGGCCCTCCAGTCCTTTGCCATTGGCAATCTTAGCTTAAAATTCTGGGAGTTGTGGTCCAAAACATCAGGAAGGCTGAAGTTTGGACATGCCTGGCTTAGAGCTAAGCATTATTACTATGCTATTTGCTTTTTACAATGTCATTCTTAAGAACTTTGATGCATTTCAGAGATGTATTATCTGCTCTTCATTCTATTTGAATGTCATTGACAAAAAGCTTTTAAAATTAACCAGTTTGGAACTGCTGGGAATTAATGCAACAAAGAAAATACCAATAGTGAAACACTCAGATGAATTTTGAAATGCTTGTCAATGTCAAACTTCACTGGGATAATGGCAGCTATGACAAACCATAGGCTTCCCTGATCTGTCCTGTCGATCTGCATTTAAGTAGGTGTGTGATTCAAAACATACATTGCCACCTCACAGTAAGGTCTTCCACACAGATTCCATTTCAAAGGGATTTATAGTCCCATTTCCCCATCAGAATATAGTGATACAGATAAAGATAAACTTCTATTTCATGTACAGTGGACCCTTGTATAACAAACAGTTTGTATAACATAAAATCTGTACAACATAAAAAATTTTGGAGATAGGGGAAATTTGCTTAACATAATTGCCTATGGGGAAAATCTGTACAACATAAAAATGGGATTACACCATGTTCAATGCACTCCAATGGGAATTTGTATAAAGGAAAATTTGCTTAACATAATTTCATTTGGAACAAATTAATTCCTTTATACAAGGTACCACTGTAGTTAACTTTTAACAGCACAAAACACTTTTACCTCCATTCCTAGTCGAATATCCTCTAGAACGCCATCCACTACATGAATCCCAACATCCTCTTGGTAAAGTACCAGTCCTGCTAAAAGGTTGGCTACACAGTGAATACTATTATATTTCACATTCCAGATGTTGATCATGCAGCATATCACATAGTCTTTCACTTCAGGGTCATGCCAAGGCAATTTCCGCATCTGTCTCAGGACCTGAACAAGACATTATATAAACTTAATTCAAAAAGGGGGGGGAAAGCAAAGCTGGACATTTCACACATAAATATGCTAATTATTAACTGTTGCAGAATGAGTTACATTATTTTCAATATCTGTTAATTTAAAAAAAAAAGCAGTAGAAAAATAATCTCTTTTAAGCATAACAGAAACCAGCATTGTCTGGGTGATCCCAGAGCAGGTTTTTACTCTGAAATACCTGCCTTCATCACAGGGGTTTAATGGAGAATCAGGTGTTGCCATCTTCAATTGGCAACCCTTTCATGTTTTATAACACTTGCTTCTTTCTATTCGCCAGAAAATATATATTCGACAAAGGCTAGTATATTCTATTCGGTTTTTGCTGATCAGCAAGTCTCACTAGTGTAGTAGGGTGAGGATGCACAGTTTGCAGTAATGTTGCTATTGCAGAAGTGGTTATCTATATGAAGAAAGCAGTCTCCATTTGTGCACCAACAATATCTGCATACGTGGAATGATCTTGCATGATTAGGTTGATAGGACTTTACCCCTAATGAAAAGCTCAGCAGGATACTGGCCAAATTTCCTGCAGTGACTCTCACCTGAGACCAGTACCAGCTCTTTGCCTGGAAGCACCTTTGTTGACCTTCCCCAGAACAAAAATAAAACTGGTTTGTTCTACATGCCACAAATACATTATGTAGTGGGCAAGTAAGCTTAGTAGAGCATCACAGACTAACAGTTTTTGTAGATTTATTTGGAAAGCTAAGTCCAGAAGATAACAAAACCAGAGACATGTTACTCTAAAAAAACCTAATATACTAAAACAGCTAGTATGAGCACTTAAAAATGAACAAGAAACCACCATTTGTTGAGAAAACACTGACTTTTCCATGCGAAATATAAACTGCATTCTGATACATGTTTTGACTTTTTTTAAAAAAGCTCCTTATACTCGAATCACATTCTGATACAGTCACAACCAAACATCTTTCTCATTCTTCATGGTAACTGCAGCACATTCCCATTTCCTTTAGTGATTGTTTCTCCTTCGAAATCTTAAATATAGACAAAGAAGTTTGCACCTCTTTAGCCGCTGGTTCAGAGATTAGTCAAGAATGAATGTTCATTTCTCTTCACATGGGTAACAATCTGGGTGAGGAAAGATGATAGAAGGGGATGTACCTTTTCCGTAGTGACTTTAGAAAGATCCTTATAAAGGAGTTTCCGAATATACTCCTGGAGAGGAGGGCGTTTCTTTTTCACAGCTTTTTCTGCTGGAGGGGGATTGCAGTAGTAGTAGGCATTTTCAATCATTGTGACATAGCGTGCATCAAGGTGCATCGCTTGTTTCTTTCGCATCATTTGTTCCTGGAAACAAACAAGAGCTCAAATCATCCTGTGTAGGCACATTAGTTTTCTTTCCTTTTTTTTTCCTTTTCCAGGGTACTTGTTTTGCACAGCTTTGCACTAATCTTTCTTCTAGACAAGACTGAAACACCAAAAACCATAATCTCTGATATTTGTTACTTCTGTTACCGCAGGCTAAGACCAACTTCATGCTCGCTGGTGCATGGTTGAAGTTGGCAGCTTCATGCACCTAGTAGCCTATGTTTTCAGTCAGTGTGAAAAAGCAGAAAGATAAGGTGGCTGCCAGTGCTGTCATCCCTTGAACTCTGCTCAGCAAACTGGCATCTAAACGTTTAACTTATCATACTTTTCACTCAGGCTCTGGAACCAGTTCAGATGCTTACCAGAGACTAATACTGTATCCCAATGGAGAGGACTCATATCATGTGTTACATTGGGAGGTTGGATATCTGTTCATCCACCACAGGAAGCTACCCTGTAAACTTTAGAATAAGTTGTCTACTGCAAATTTTATTACAACTCTGGTTTTGAAACAGTTCTCTTAAAAACATTCTTACCAAAAGAACACTGGTTCTTAAATGGGATTCCGGCGATCTGAAGAGGAATCGGCCACATGTCTCTAATAAGGTGCATGCCATTTCAATATGGTGATGAGAGAAATCAGACAAAAGCATCTGTAGAGATACAAGTTACTTTATGAATGTCCTTGATAATGGAAACAATTATTTAAATATCATACAATATTTTAGCATAATATTTTCCAAAAAGCAGCATGTTTAAAGACTTCAAGTAAAACATAGTTCATCTTCCGCTTTTGAAAACTGGCAACCTTATTCTGTTAATGAATTCCCACTCGAATTTAGCATGACTAACCTTTAAACAATGTAGGGTGTCACTTTTGGAGAACATTTTAAACTTTGTAAGCTCGCCAATGAATCGTACAGTTTTATTCTTTGTTTCAATGTTGATTTGGTCCTTCTTTCTCACCTGAAGAAAGAAATACACACAAAACTTGACTTTTGTGACGTAACAAATATAATATCATCTACAAACAACCATGAGTTCTTGGGGATTTAATCAAACTATGGTGTCCAGTTGTGCCAGCAGATACATGATGGTGTTTGTAAATTTCACCTCCACCCAATCTTCCAAAAACAGGACCCCTCTGAACAAGTTCCCCTTCCTCTACCCTTTGTGCAGTGTCCTGCTAGATGGAAGACTGTTACATGAATGGAGGAACTGCTTCATTTAAAGGGAACTGCTGATTAAGAACACTTTCATTTTCTGAATCAGAGATAACTGAAGGATAGGAAAAGTAGAATACAAGGAGAGATGAGGCATGGAACCACTGTAAGCACACACAACTTTATTTTTAAAAAAAATAAAAATAAACACATCTCTTCTAAAACCCCAAGCATATGAAATATGTTTCTCTGTAAAAGCTGATATTTTCAGGATTTTGGTTTCAGGCATACAGATTCCATGCATACAAAACTGCAGAAGAAAAACATTCCTGTCTCTACAGATATAGAGTTGTATCAAAAAACTAATTTGAATGCACATCTAAAATGTGATCTTGCAGAAATTCGAGATTAAATAAATCAAATTACCCTGTCACAAATGCTTAAAGTAATATCTCAGATCTTGATTAATAGTTGCATAACTAGAAAATGTTAATACAATATAATCTCATCTCATAATTAGATTCTAACTTTGATTACTAAATTCTCTGTTCCCTAATGCTTAACATCCAGGAGCCCTATATCGTCTTTAACTTTCCCGTTTCCTGTATGATTCCAATTAAGTTAATATTTTCTTGTGTCTTTCATTTTGAATTACATAAAACACAAACATATACTATACTAAATATATAATAAGCAATAATATAGTTACTAATGCCAACAAGGTTCATAATAAAGACACTAGAATCGAGGGACCAATGGTGGGGGCCTCATTCATTCATTTCACCTTTCTCCTTAAAAGGACCCAAGGAAAGTGCACTTTTAGAAGCAGACAGTTTCCTGGATTCAGAGCATAGCTAATGTTTACAATACTGTACTATATGACAGGACAGACATGGTGATTTTTAAATAATTTCATTTAGACACTCTTACCTTTCACGTTTTTTTTTTATTTTGGGTCCTATGAAACCCTTATGAGACACTACTTTTGAATTATTTAATCTAATTCTGTGACAGAAAAAAATAGTCGAAAATCAAGACATAGTATGCGACCACACAGGTATATGTCCTGCTGTTTGTCCTCTGCTCCTTACTTATTTTAATATATTCTGCGAATTTAAGAGTGTTATTGCTAATTACAAATAGAGCCAAATACTTTGTTACACGAGTATCTAAGTGCATTTTGTTCATTCCCCAGAATTCCTTTTTTTATCATTACTGCTGTGTTTCCTCTCACATGTACAGCTGTCCCCTGCCATTTTGTGGTTCATATATAACATGGGACCGCAGTATATGAAAGCAAGGTCCCCTGGGGCAAGCTGCATGGGCCTGTGTGAGGCTTCCTGCACTTATCCCAGTCCTAGTGCTGCCCTGAGTGGGCCTCTGACGGGTTTCCCTGGCCTGTCAGAGGCCCCAGAAGTGGTTTCTGGTGAATCGGAAGTGCCTTCCAAAATAAATAAATAAATAAATAAATAAATAAATAAATAACCGGAAGTGCCTTTGGGATCACCTGAAACCACTTCTAGAGCCTCCGACAGGACCGGGAAGCCTGTCTGGGGCAGGGCCAGGCCTAAGGTAAATGTAGGTGGCCCCAGACAGGCCTTCAAGTCCCGACCCGACCCACCATCTGCATATCACGGATTTTCCTTTATCGCGGGTTGAGTCAGGTCCCTACCCCGCCCGCCCCAAAAAGTAGGGGATTACTGTACTCCCTTTTGCCTCACTATTGTATAATGCAAACAAATTTTACAGTGTCTTTTGGTGTATAAGACTATATTTTAATGTCTAAAATTGTTAGACTAAAAATTGAGGGTTGTCTTATACATGGAACCAAGTCAAGGACAGAATGGTGTGGTTGTGAAAGTGTAATCTGGGGTTGGAGAAGTGGGGGTCGTCTTATACATGGGACATCTTATAGACAGAAAAAGATGCTACCTAGTATAAATCTGGATAAGAATGAAACAACTACTTCAGTAGTACTATAAATAAAAAGTGATTCACCAGAACTGGAACTGGCAGAGAGGAGTAATGCAGCTATATGAGTTGTCCTATGAGAAATGTAACTTTTCTATTTAAATGTACTTAAATTTAAATTAGTTGCCTGCCCCTTTTGCATTGAGATTTAGAACTCCAGAGCTGGAAGGGATCCTATGGATCATCAAGTCCAGCCCCTTTCAAGAGGCACCGTGGGGAGTCTAACTCCCAACCTTCAGTTACACAGGCAAATACCAAAACCACTGAGCTATTTCTTTAATATTTCATTTTTATTGTTCCTACCGTGTTTGTAGGACTCTCTGATGGTCCCCAGACCACATTTTCAGAACCACCACATGTCAAACTCCAAAGTAAGTAAAACAAGGTCTTGGAATGCTATGGGTATCATTGTCAAAGCACATTGAATTAGATGCTTCAAGGTGATGCTCACAGATATACACTCTGTTCAGGGAGGCCTTTGACAACATCTGATACTAAGTATATGACCCATTATATTTCTCAGTACCTTTCACAGCATCTCCTTCCAGTGAGTACTGCTTCTGTCAATTGTTCCTCCCAGGCAGCATGACTGAGAACCTTAACCCCAAGTAAAGCCCACATAGAAAAAAACCCAAGAATCAGGGCTTTTAGGTGGTAGCCCCTCACTTCTGGAATACTTTAAATGGTTTTCATTGTATTTCATTTTATTTGATTTCGCTTGTTCACCTGTTGTCTTGTTCTATAGTTGTTGGCGCTGTTATGAACTGCCCAAAGTGGCTAAGTCCAATAAATAAATAAATACATATCTCTTTTCACTCTGAAGTTTTATTATTCTCATTTAATGTGTTATATTTGTTTACTTTTTATCTCTTCTAATTTGTTTGATGCTCCTGATATCAGTTACAGTCATCCTTTGGTTAATTTGACTGTCCTATTGTGAAGTGGATTTTTATTCTTCTTTTTGTTTGATTGCATGGCATATTCATGCTTTGTAAACTGCCACAACAGTGATTTCGTTCGTTCAGTCAGTCAAGATGGAAGGAAGGAAGGAAGGAAGGAAGGAAGGAAGGAAGGAAGGAAGGAAGGAAGGAAGGATTTTCCTTGGAATAATATCTTTCCAGCTTCTAATTATGAATTAGTTTCAAGAATATTATTTTTTTAAGACGTTGAGTCTGTAATTTTAAAATGTTCACTTCTCTCAGATTTAAAGAACATTATTTTTATTGAGACACTGGTCTATTATTTTAAAGCATTCACTTAAAACATTTTTAACAAATGAATTTATCTAGAAAATGGAGAATTAGCAAAAACATACATGAAATCTGAAATCGCCTTTGAGCATGGAGCAGAGATCTTCTGCTACGTCAGACATGCAGGGATGCAATGTGCCAACCAGCCTTGCATAAAAGGGCAGTAAATCTAATCTGCAAACAAAAGGGTACAAACAGTTCAAGTCATACTATGCAAGAAAAAGTATAAATCTTCAACTTACCTCTTTTGCAAGTACAATTCTGATACATTTACATAGACATTTTGTAAATTGTAGTCTGGGAAGCACAGTTATTTCATTACCTGAGGACTAAGATTATCTAAAGTTCAAGGACTGCACAGAAACATACATGAGGGAAGGTACGAATGGGAGAAGAATGGGATATTAACTGCCCACTTAGGATTAAAATATTTGGATCCTACTTGTCATATGCCAGTATGACAGAGGATTTGGAAGAGGTCAACTTTTCTGAGTAAACAAACCTGCTGGGTATGCTAAATCCCTTGTGAATTACTAATATCACTACCTGAACATCAGACTACAATTAATATGGCAACATTCAATCAATACCTTGAGGTTACCTTACCTTTGGCGAGGAACTATAAAGAGAGCCCGAACCAATTTCCGTCTGTTTGCCTTTGTGTTCATATTCATGCAAAAATCCATTGCTGCCTATAAAAGGAAAACCTGCTTTTAAGTCTGACTTTGAAGCAAGCATAAGTGCACGTTTTCTCAATACACATTATTTTAAAACTAAGAAAAGAGCCACACACATCTGGAAGAGGCTCTTCCCTCTTACGATCAAGACTGATCTTTGTGCAACCTCAATACCATGTAATAATTTCAACTGACTTCTGATGATTTTCACAAATTATTTTGTCCACCCCTAGTTCCTCAATCCCATGTAATAATTTCAGATAATTACTGACGGTCTTCATAAATTATTTTGCCTGTCATAATTCCACTTGGGAAGATCAGAAAACTTTTAAAAAATACTTATTGGATACAACAGTCTACAGTTTAAATATAAATGGGGTAGGGGTAGTATATACCCATAGTACTATTATCATCATTTATTCTGTAATTTGAAACAGTTACTTTTGAAAATCCCAGGTGAATTTTTATATGCATTCATTAACTTGTGTGCGCACACACATGCGCGCGCAGACAAACACACTTTTCCTGTTGGTCATATACTAACGAATCTAACAAGCTCATCTATTTGACTGTCTGCATTTACTGGTTTATCCCAGTTTTTTGGACATCTGTAAAATTCATCTGAAATTGTCTGTCAATCTTGATATCACTGTGACATGCATTCTATTCATACATCATATAGCCCGGTGGTCCCCAACCCCCGGTCCGCGGACCGGTGCCGGTCCGTGGACCGGTCGGCACCGGGACAAACCTGGGAGGCCGGGAGGCTCCTCCCCTTTCCTCCGCCGCCCTCCTCCTCCTCCTCTTTCTCTCCCGCGGGCGGCCGGTGGAGGAGGAAGGCTGGAGGAAGGCTGGAGGAGCGCAGGAGGAGCTGCCGCCTCCCTCCTCTGCCCTCCTCCTCCTCGCCCTCCACCACCACCACCAGCAGCAGCAGCCACAGCAGCGCGTCCTCCTCCTCCTCCTCCCGCCGCCGCCGCCGCCGAAGGAGCAGCAGCAGCAGCGAGGGCAATTGCGGAGGGGTGGCGGCGGCGGCGGCGGGACGGGGCGATGCAGCAGCAGCCACCCCCACACATCGCCCCGCCGCCGCATCATCCCGCCGCCGCCACCCCTCCGCAATTGCCCTCGCTGCTGCTGCTGCTGCTCCTTCGGCGGCGGTGGCGGGAGGAGGAGGAGGAGGAACCGGAGCAGGAGCAGGAGGTGGCGGCGGCGGCTCGTCGTTTATCTGAGCCATGAGCCGCGCGCGGTCTCGGTCCTGGCGCCGCGCTTGCTCCTACTCCTGCTGCCGCCGCTGCCGTGGGCCTCCTCCTCCGCCGGGAAAAGTGCTGCTGGCGCCCGCTGCTTTCCCGGCAGAGGAGGAGGCCCACGGCGGCGGCGGCGGCAGCAGGAGCAAGCGGGGCGCCAGCAGCGAGACCCACGCGCGGCACCCGCCCGGCCGCGCCGGAAGCGCCCTCGCGGCACCGACGAGCCGCCGCCGCCTCCTCCTGCTCCTGCTCCGGTTCCTCCTCCTCCTCCTCCTCCTCCTCCTCCTCCTCCTCCTCCTCCCGCCGCCGCCGAAGGAGCAGCAGCAAGGGCAATTGCAGAGGGGTGGTGGCGGCGGCGGCGGGACGGGGCGATTGCAGCGGCGGCGGCGGCGGCGGCGGCGGCGGGGCGATGCGGGGGGTGGCTGCTGCTGCTCCTCTGGCGGCGGTGGCGGGAGGAGGAGGAGGAGGAGGAGGAGGAACAGGAGCAGGAGGCGGCGGCGGCTCGTTGGTGCCGCGAGGGCGCTCTGCGCGGGGCCAGGAGCCGCATTCTCGCTTTCCCGGCGGGAGGAGGAGGCCCACGGGCGGCGGCAGCAGGAGCAAGCGGGCGCCAGAAGCGAGACCCACGCGCGACTCCCGGCGCCGGAGGAGGAGGCGGGGCCCGCCTGCCCAGGAGCCCCTAATTCCCCCACCCCGCCCGTGTGTGTGGGGGGAGTGGCACCCCGACGCCCCAAGCCGGTGAGTGCCGCCGCCGGTCTCGTGCCTCCCCCTCCTCCTTCCCTCCCATCATTTGCTTTCACCCCCCTTTGCCTCCCGCCGGACCCCCTTTCGCATTCTCTCCTCCCCACCCCCACCCCCGGGCCACAGAAAATTTTTAAAAAATTTCCCGGTCCGCGGGGACAAAAAGGTTGGGGAGCACTGATATAGCCCACCAAGTAAAGCAACTTAATTTGCTATATTGACTTCAACTAACCCAGAATGAAAATGTATCTCATTCTGTAAGGATAACATCCCTAATTGGTTTGATCTTCCACCAAGTAATAGTCAAGACAGATATAACTTTGAATTTCATATTTCTTATTTCTCCCAGTTAACAATTAATAAATTATTCCTAAAGGAAATAAATCTAAAGTCAGGAAGCCTACCACACGCTAATCAAGAGAACTTGAACACTATCAATGACATTCACAGCCAATACACAGCCTACAAATAAAGGGGGAGGAATACTAGATGCCGACTGTACCTTGTCTATTAGGTCTCTGTTTACACAGTTTGGAAGTTGCTGAAGGAAAGCATCTACTATAAGCTTTAGGTGTGACCCAGTACTGGCTTCCTCGTCTTCTTGTTCTATCCGATCATATAAAAAGAGAAACAAAAAAACCCAAATATTTTTTTAAAATGCTACATGTATTTATTTAAGTCTATTTCCAAGTTGCATGCAATCACTCACCTTGTACATGTGAATCACATTTCAACAAGGAAATAATAGAGAAAAGTGGTCAGTTCTTATAGGCCATGCTCTACTATCGTCTCTAAAGAGTACAGTGAAAACAGCTGAGAAGTCTGAAATATACCCAGAAAACAGGACAGCAAAGGTAGCAGCATCTAGTGTTATTTTCATTAGCAACAACAAAGGACAGATACATAGAGAGCAAGTACACATATCCTAATAATAAAGCGGCCTATGAAGACATAAAAGAACACCTGCATTTGTCCTACTCTCTTAGGAGATCAAACTGTCAATGTACACATTTTAGGGCAGTGATGGCGAACCTTTTAGAGACCGAGTGTCCAAACTGCAATTCAAAACCCACAATTTTTTTTTTTTTGCAAAGTGCCAATATAGTAATTTAACCTGTATACAGGTGGCTATTAAGGGGCGATGTTGGGCGCCCACAGAAAGGGCTCCGAGTGCCACCTTTGGCACCCGTGCCATAGGTTCGCCATCACTGTTTTAGGGCATCGAATTTCCATTTGCACCTAGACAAAAACCTAAGCTTATGGGTCATTGTGAGCATCAATCTTGGAGGCTTTAATATCATCATTTATTCCACCTCTGAAGTTCATAAATGCCAGATTAAATTTCCTTCCGTAAAGACCATCACCAGTTCCCTACAGGGTTATTGCAAGGGGAAATAAGCTGAGAAGTGTAAAGCACTTTGCATATTAGAAATGCCACATCAAATAGTTACTAACAACGAGTGTCTGTCAGCACCATCTTTGGCTGCTTTCTTTAGGGACATCATTTCTAATTTCCCTTTTACAGTGCTCCAGACATAAGAACTTTAGCTATGTGTAATTTTCTAAAGGAAGCATTCTCAGGTTTCAAACTAAACATTTTCTTTACATATTTCCACAATCTAACTGTACTGGAGGTAACATAAAAGTAACTGTATTTCCACTTGGATTAACAATACATTTAGTGAGGGACTGCTGATGAAAAATCACCAGAAACTTCAGCTTATTTAGAATGCTACAGCCGACTACAGCCGACTCGGGCTAGTAATATGGCACATGTGACTCCTTTCTTACAACAGCCTTACTGAGAGCTGGTATATTTCAAAGGGCTAGAAGTAACTTAAAACAAAGTGCTACCTGGGACTGTAGGAGACTGCATTCTTTCAAAGAGATTTACATTTTTTAAAATGCCAAATTCTCTCAGAAAAGCCTACTCAGATTTTTAGATCCTTAGAAGAGACTCTCCTATGTATAGATAAAGGTAATTCCATGTCAAATCAACCAATGAAAAAAATGTCCATTTTTGAACTTGGTATCATGCAATTGGTTCATTTTTGGTACATTTGTACCTTACCATGAGATGTTTAAAATATATTTTCAGATTTTATGGTCCATCCGTTTCTGAGATTTTCAAAATTGCAAAAATTGCAAAAAATAAAAAAATCACTACCTACCATAACTTCAAATATCATTTAATAGATACCTGTGATAGTTAGAGAACTGGGACAAGTGTCATGTTAAAGCTTATGAATAGGGCTTTCATTTGGTATACAACATGATGCAATTGTACATTTACAAAAAAATTACACATTTAAATAAATACGAAGTTTGACTTTTTTGAAAAACTGAATTTTTAAAAATTTTCAAACATTCACATTTATTTATTTATTTATTTATTTATTTATTTATTTATTTATTTATTTATTTATTTATTTATTTACCGCCCAACTTTCCGAAGAAAAAATCTGGGCAGTTCATAACCAGAGAATCCATACAATTTGGCTATACAAACAAATGTAAAACAAACCAAATCAATAAAAAAATTAAAATCAATAAAAAAACATGGGATATACGATGGCAGCAAAAAAGAAGGGATAAGAGAATAGGATAAACCACCATTAGTAGCCAAAATCAGCCTGGAAGAGCCAAGTTTTTAATCACTTCCTAAAGGCTGAGAGGGGCTCCACAGTCCTAATATCTCTGGGAAGCTGGTTCCACCAAATGGGGCACACCACAGAAAAAGCACGGTTCCAGGTAGAGGTCTTATGAGCTTCCCACAGGGTAGTGACTCTAAGCATGATGACCTGGGAATATCTAGTGGGCCGGGCCAAAGAAGATCTTGGGACGATACGCTCCGTCAGATAAGTGGGTCCCAAGCCATAGAGGGTTTTGTAAATCAAAACCAGTACCTTGAACCTTATCCAGGAGGCAACGGGTAGCCAATGCAGGCGGGCCAGAATGGGGATGATTGATCATATCTTCCAGGACCAATCTGGTTGCCGCATTCTACACCCACTGCAATTGCCAGATAAGGGTCAAGGGAAGCCTCATGTAGAGCGCGTTACAGTAATCTATCCTCGAGATAACCAGTGCTTGTACCGTCTCCCTCAACTGATCGGGAAAGATCCCATCCCTGTAGGAGGTAGAGGAAATAAGCGAAACCCATTCTGGCATGCTCCCCCCATGTTCTTAATTAATCAAGAGGGGAAGGGTCAAGCGAGGAAGCCGCCAGACGGCAATACGCCAGCGCCCTGGATGCCTCCTCATTAGTTACAGGCCCACATTCAACAAAACCAAAACAGGGGGTGAAGCACTGGTCATATTAGAGGGCAGATTAGTGGAACCGGAATCCAGACCAGCCCGGATGGCCTCTATCTTAAATTTAAAATAGGCTGCAAAGGACTCACTAGTGAAATCACTAGGAGGAGGCCCAAGCTGACCAAGATTGGTGAGGTCACAAACCACCTGGAACAATTCCACCTGGCAGCTCGTGGCCCCACCAATGCGTAGGGAAGCGTAAGATCTTTTAGCATCTCTAATCGCACGAACGCAGTGCCTGGTCAACGATCAAACTGCAAATCGATTAAGTGCCATCTGGTCTTTCCTTCATCTGCACTCAAGTCTCCTCCGTTCCTGCTTCATCGCCCAAAATTCAGCTGTGAACCACGGCGAAGGGCAGGCTCGGTACCAGAGAAGACGCTCAGGGGCGATCCGGAGAACAGCCCGGGTGGACTCACCATACCACCTGTCCACCAGAGCGTTAGCCAGGCCATCCAGCAAGTACCCAAAGGCCTCTGAGAATGAAACAGGATCTAGAAGCCTCTGGGGTTGGGCCCAAACAAGTGGGCCCGGCTCCCTGCAGGGTGGGGCAGCGATTGACAGGGAAAAGGTCAGCAAATGATGATCCGTCCATGACATTGGCCAGGAGAACACTCGCCTGACCCCCAGATTACAGTCCGCAGGAGTGGAGGAAAATACCAAGTCCAGAGTGTGCCCAGCACTATGAGTGGCGCCAGAAACAAGCTGGGACAGATTCATGGATGTCATGGACTCCATGAAATCCAGAGCTGCCGCTGACAGTCCAGTTCCAGCATGCACGTTAAAGTCACCAACCACCAAAAGTCAGGGGGACCTCAACAGTGCAGCGGAGTTTAACTCGGGAGCTCTGGCAGGGAGAGAGCTGGGTCATGGGGAGCACAGTAAACCGGCACTATCCCAAACCTGTCCCGCAGTCCCAATGATAGATGAAGGCACTCCAACCCTGGACATACCAATGTCGCAGTTTTGCTGACAGAAAAAGCTTCCCTGTAGACAATGGCCACCCCACCACCCCAACCTCTGACCTACCCAGATGCTGAACCCGAAACCCAAGGGGACACAATTGGGTGAGAGAGGCCCCCCTCAGCGCCCCCAGGTCTCAGTAAGACAAGCCAGGGCGGCCCGCTCATCCATGATCAGCAAACAGGATAGGTTGGAGGAACGGACGGGATGGCTCCCGGGTATGTGGCAGTGGGCCAGGGAATCAGAACGGGGGACAGGCACCAAATGCCTGACCCTTGTTCTTCTCACCCGATCAATCCGCCGGCCCCAACCGTATCGTCCACGGCCTGAAACCACCAATATGGGAGCAACCCTTGAATTAGGCAACTTCTGGGAGGGGAAGCAAGGGGGAGGGCAAGGCATAATTATATAACAATACACAACCAACCCAACCACAATGTGTAACCCAGCCCCCAGTACAAAATGACAACAAATACAACCCAACAAAGAGGGTTAATACAAATGAAATAAAACAAAACAAAATAAAATAGGAAAAATACAACAAAAATACAATGAAATATATATATATATATATATATATATATATATATATATATATATATATATATATATATATATATATATATATATATATATATATATATATATATATATATATATATATATATATATATGCATGTTAGGTGGATTCGGGTTTCTTCCCGTGTAGAAATCTGGTTGTTTTGGCGACGTTTCGACGAGGTCTCACTCGTCATCTTCAGGCTGGTGTTCTGGCTTCTTTCTTCTTGAAGCAAAGCGTGGTCTCAGTTGAAGTCCTTCTATAAATACTGCTGGGGGTGTGTGGTTTGCTTGCTTTGTTGCTGATTGCAGGTTCCTTTGTTCCTTTGTTCTTTTGTGATCTGCTATGTGGCTGAGGCGATCGTTAAGGGATTAACTGCTGGTGGCTGTTTAGATGGCTGTTTAGATGCTGGTGGGTTAGATGGCTGGTGGGTTCTGGCAGTATCCTGGGCTTTGGTGGAGTGGGGTCCTGTGTCTTGTGAATTCATTTTGGTCTGGCTACGTGTCTGTGGTCTCCCAATGTTTTTTTGGGGTGTGTGAGTGTGCTCCATGTGGTGACTGGAGTGGGGTGCCGCAGTAGATGGTGCAGTCGTGGTTTTGTTATTGGATGGTGGTTTCGTTTCATCTGTGGGAAGGGTCTGGGTTTGTGTTTGGTGTGGATGGAAGGTGGTGGCATCTTGTGTCCTTTTGGACCTGGTGTCAGTCTTTGTGACAGAGGCTCGTCTGTTGACCAGGGCTAGTTTCCAGATGTCAGGCAAGCACCATCTACTGCGGCACCCCACTCCAGTCACCACATGGAGCACACTCACACACCCCAAAAAAACATTGGGAGACCACAGACACGTAGCCAGACCAAAATGAATTCACAAGACACAGGACCCCACTCCACCAAAGCCCAGGATACTGCCAGAACCCACCAGCCATCTAACCCACCAGCATCTAAACAGCCATCTAAACAGCCACCAGCAGTTAATCCCTTAACGATCGCCTCAGCCACATAGCAGATCACAAAAGAACAAAGGAACAAAGGAACCTGCAATCAGCAACAAAGCAAGCAAACCACACACCCCCAGCAGTATTTATAGAAGGACTTCAACTGAGACCACGCTTTGCTTCAAGAAGAAAGAAGCCAGAACACCAGCCTGAAGATGACGAGTGAGACCTCGTCAAAAAAAACAACCAGATTTCTACACGGGAAGAAACCCGAATCCACCCTAACATGCATACCTATACCCGTGAAAATCTACGAAAACATATATATATTGAAGCCATTGAAATAGAGAAACACCCAAACAACATGAATAAACGTGATGACACCTCCCGCTTGCCTGACATCTGGAAACTAGCCCTGGTCAACAGACGAGCCTCTGTCACAAAGACTGACACCAGGTCCAAAAGGACACAAGATGCCACCACCTTCCATCCACACCAAACACAAACCCAGACCCTTCCCACAGATGAAACGAAACCACCATCCAATAACAAAACCACGACTGCACCATCTACTGCGGCACCCCACTCCAGTCACCACATGGAGCACACTCACACACCCCAAAAAAACATTGGGAGACCACAGACACGTAGCCAGACCAAAATGAATTCACAAGACACAGGACCCCACTCCACCAAAGCCCAGGATACTGCCAGAACCTACCAGCCATCTAACCCACCAGCATGTAAACAGCCATCTAAACAGCCATCAGCAGTTAATCCCTTAACGATCGCCTCAGCCACACAGCAGATCACAAAAGAACAAAGGAACAAAGGAACCTACAATCAGCAACAGAGCAAGCAAACCACACCCCCCCAGCAGTATTTATAGAAGGACTTCAACTGAGACCACGCTTTGCTTCAAGAAGAAAGAAGCCAGAACACCAGCCTGAAGATGACGAGTGAGACCTCGTCGAAAACAACCAGATTTCTACACGGGAAGAAACCCGAAAACCACTCTACTATTAGGTTGATCCAGGCAACATAAAAGCACCCTAAACTGCAGAAAGAGGGTGGCTGGGTACAAGGTCCCAGGCAACCAGCAGCAGATATAGTTGGGGCGGGGGGTAGATGAATCCTCCAAATGAGGACCTCTGTGTCGCCAAACAGCTGATGGCCAAAGGACGCCAACCACTGCCTCCACCATGAGATTCCAGCAGGTCAGGTATCCAGAACTCCCCGGGTCTCCCCAGGATGCGGGACCAGCACCCTGCGGCACCACAAACTGGGCAAGCGAACCACTGCCAAAATGCCAGCCACAAGCCGTCAGAGCCTCCTCCACAGGTATCTCAGGTCCACTGGGAACATAACAGTCCCTACAGCCACCGCCAACACCACTGACAAGAAGAACAAAGGCGGGGAGAGGATGAGTCCGCCGAAGCCACCAGGAGCCTCCTCCACGGGTACCTCCAGTGCAGATAGTGAGGGAGGGGATGAACCCCATCAGCCAAGACCAACAGTGTTGGTGAAGTGCCAACCAGACAGCGCTGGCCGAAACCCTCCACAGCCCCACCCCGCAGACTCTGCCGGGAACACCTCTGAGTCGCAGCCACCGCTGCCACCACAGCCAGGAAGAATGAGGGCGGGGAAAGGTGAGTCCGTCCGAAGGGGCACAGAGTTGGGAGGCCAAGATATTGGAGGCAATCCTTCCAATCCGGAGCTGACCAGGAGCCAAAGACCAGGAGCAAGAGACCAGGAGCCGGGAACCAAGCCTCAACCCAAGCCGTGAGCTGGGCAAACAGGTGGTGGGGGAGGTCAGAGGAAAAAACTCTCCCCAACTCCTACCCACAATAGCAGTGGGTGATAAAAGGGTGGTGAACACGGCTTAATAGGCAAGGGTAAGGGGACAGGCAAGGTGCCATCAAATCAAAATTTAAAAAAATAAGAATGAGGTACAAGAACCAAATAAAAGAAAAAAAGTTAGCTCCAGGGGTGGAGGCGAACAACCTCCGCCTGTCACTGTCTTGAGCAGGTCCTCTCCCGCAGTCCCCCCCTCCCCACTGATGCTGCTGACTCTCCCTTCAGAGCTTCTGCCACCAGCCCAGAAGGGAGACACATGTGGTTTTCAATCTGAAAGAGCTGTGAAACACACTGGCAGGCACTCACAGGTCTTGAGGAGGCCCAGCAAGGGCTAGGCTGGCTGGCTCAGCTGGTCACAGCAGGCAAGATGTTAGCGCTGGGACTAACATAAGATATGTAAAGATACACATCTTATAGTCACACCAAATTTCAGGATGGTATCTCAATGGTATCATATAAAACTTAAATTTTCTTGTTGGCAATGGCGAGGAATTAAATTGATTTAGCCCCCCAAATAGCCAAAATTTCTATACCTAATGATTAAGAACCTTTTTTTTTCTCGACTAGTATGTGGGATGCTTTTGTCATTTCCAGTGAGGCTAGCTGGTATGTTCTCTCTCTCTCTCTCTCTCTCTCTCTCTCTCTCTCACACACACACACACACACACACACACACACACACACACACACAGAGAGAGAGAGAGAGAGAGAGAGAGAGAGAGAGAGAGAGAGAGAGAGAGAGAGTCCCACTAGTTCCTGCTATAATGCAGTTCCTTAGTCATAACTCAGCAAATTTTCAAAAATCTATTTTTTTCAGATGGGTCCTTGGATTTAAACAACTGGTAAATTTCTCTAAAATTACCAAGTACAGTAAGGTCATGGTTTAAGAGTAACTTAGTTTAATAACGTTTTGCAAGACAAGCAAATATTTATTCTAAATTTTGCCTTGATCAACATGCAATGTCTTGATATACAAGCACTGGGGCGGCCATATGATCATAAGCGAGCCAATGGTGGCTCTCCCTCCCTCCCCCTGCTGGATTGTGGGTGATTGTCTGGAACATTCCATATCAGGCAGCCTCCAAAGCATTCTCCCTTGCACCAGCCAGGAACGTTTTCAAGGGGGAGTGCAGGTTAGGGTTCTAGTTTTCTTTATATTTATATTTATATTTAATTTGTTTTCAACATTCTTATTTTTTCAAGCCATTTCTAGTCATAGGGTGGCTATTCAAGTGTGTATAAGGCTACAAATTGCACTTTATTATTGTCACTTTAAAAATACAAAGTAAAATCCAGTTGTTAGTCCCAAGCACAGCAGATTCCGCTGCCAGGTACCTAAACCATGGTGTGGATGTGGACTTCTAGCCAATTTATTTTGTGAAACCATGGTGTGGATGTGTGTTTTCAACCTTTTTGCAAAGGCAATTTATTTTGAAAAAAATGAACACCACCATTTTTGTGCCTATATTGACTATATATAAAGTAATTTTTCAATTTTTCCCACGGCACACCAGGCAACATCTTGTACAGTATGTGGTCTATGGGACCCCAAAACAAATCATCGGAGTTTCCATTAATTCTTATGGGGAAATTTGCTTTGATGTAAGGCATGTTTCTGGAACGGACTGTGCTTATAAACCAAGATATTACTCTATCAGATGCTTTTGGACATGAGTTCGACAACCATTTGTCTTTGATTGAAATATAATCTTTCAGGAATCTTAGTATTTTGACCCTGATGCATCTTTTAGTCACTTAAATACTTCTTTGATCTTCATTGGTGAGTCTCTGATGTGTAAGAAGTATTAAAAAGGTCTAAGAAGTACAGGAAGGAAAATATGGGGAAGATTAAAAGGACCTACAAAGAGTTATGTTATACTTCTGAAGATGATTTAAATGAGGAAAAAAGTAACTGTGCTGATTCAGAAATTATTCAGCGACTAAAGGGATATTTTAAAACTGCAAAACAGAATAAAAAGCTCATGATTTTGACAGTTTTACCAAAAAGATGGTCCTGTAAAAGAACATAAAGTGAATCTGGAGTAAGTAACTACATTGCAAGGAAGTCAAAGAAACTTGTGACAGAAAAAGGAGTTTTGTCATCACCTAATCCCAAACCTGGAAAAATTTTACCTGAAGGCACAGTCAATTTAGTGAAGGAATTTTACTGGAATAATGAAATCAGCAGGCAAATGCCCGAAAAGAAAGATTATATTTCAATCAAAGACAAAGATGGTTGTCGAACTCATGTCCAAAAGCATATGATACTTGGTAATCTTAGAGAAATTTACAAAATAAGTCGAAGTATCCATCTGAAAGATAGGACTTTCAAAATCTGCCAAGTTAAGACCAAGGAACTGCATTATAGCAGGAGATAGTGGGACTTGTGTGTGTGTGTGTGTGTGTGTGTGTGTGTGTGTGTGTGTGTGTGTGTGTGTGTGTGTGTGTGTGTGTGTGTGTGTGTGTGCGCACATGCATGCGTGAGAGAGAGAGAGAGAGAGAGAGAGAGAGAGAGAGAGAGAGAGAGAGAGAGAGAGAGAGAGAGAGAACATGCCACTCACAACAAGAAAAATTAAGTTTTATATGATACCACTGAGATACCATCCTGAAATTTGGCAGCATTGGGTACAAGACATGTATTGTTAAGTGTGAATGTTTTGAACATTGTAAAAAAATTCCGTTTTTCCAAAAATTCTAATTTTATATTTATTTAAATGTGCATTTTTTTTGAAAATGTACAATTGCATCATGTTGTATATCAAATGAAAACTCTATTCATAAGCTTTAACATGATACCTGTCACAGGTCTGTCGCTAAGACAGGTATCTAATAAATGAAAATTGAATTTATGGTGGGTAGTGAATTTTGGCTTCTTTTTCCTTTTCCTTTTTGCAATTTTGAAAATGCAGTATCTCAGAAACGGCTGGACCAAAAAATCTGAATAATTTTTTTAAAAAAATTTCATGGTAAAGAACAAATGCACCAAAAATGAACCAAATCCATGACATCAATGTTCCATGCGTTGGTTGATTTGACATGGAATGACCGATAAGGAACATGTAGCAAGAATAAGAGAAGGGCCTTTTATAGTGTCTCTCTGCCAAGAAGAGTAGCCTAGTTTCATCTATGTTTTTTTTTCACAAACACCAAAGTCCTATCTATTTAGTAGTCTATTTAGTGTTTTTTGGATAGGACTTGGGTTTTTATTTTTGTGCTAATGTAGGTTTTAGCCCAAGATGTGCTGTTTTTAAAACTGATGTTTTAACTGGATATTAATTTGTTGCTTTTAACATAAAAGTGATTTCCAGTTATAGTTTTGCCTTTCGGTTTTATTGATATTTGACTTGATGACTTTTTAAATAGAAAATATGAGAAATACAATTTAATACATAAATAATCTGTAATGAAGGCAAACAAAAGATTTCAGCTTCCTCACATGAACAAGATGCAAGGAATAAAGAAAAATTTAAATTAGCTCTCCATCCTTAATAAAACAACATATACTGTTCTAAGCCTTAAGCACAAGCGCCTTTTAGTTTTAAGAATAAATAGTAGTGATGAGGATGAGGATGAGGATGATGCGCTATAAAGTCAATCTTGACGAATGGCAATTTTTTCAAGGTTTTTCAGGTAGGAAATACTCAGATGTAGCCAGGGTGGAAATCATTGATTTTTATCCATCCTGAAAGAGATTTACCATTTCCTTATCCGTACAACCTGCCCAAGGCCATGCAGTCTGACTCTAGTCTAGAGTTGTAAAATTTCTGGAAATTTGGTAGTCATGGAAAAAAACTTTGGAGAAAAATGAAAAAAATGGGGGAAAGCAGCCCCCCCCCATTTTTTTGCAATGTTTCTGGGGATTTTATTTATTTATTTATATATATTTATTTAAATACTTATATCCCGCTCCATCTTCCCAACGGGAACTCTGGGCGGCTAACAGCGCAAGAAGCTAAAAAGCTAAAAAGGCTAAAAAGCTAAAAATAACAAGGCCACCAAGCAAGGGCAGCGGAAGGCAAGATGGCGGCAGACGGTAAGAGCAAAGAAAAGAAAGAGAAACTAACTAATGAGGACACCAAATGCTTCTTTGAAGAGGAAGGTCTTCAAAGCCCTCTTAAAGGCGGGCAGGGACTCCAGCAGGCGCAGCTCAGGAGGGAGATGGTTCCAGAGCGAGGGCCCCACCACAGAGAAGGCGCGGTCCCGCGTACGCGTTTTCCGCGCCTCTCTGGGTGTGGCCACTCTCAAGGAGCGTGCCTGCGACGATCTCGTGGGTCTGGATCCGGATGCCCTCAGGGAGATGCGCTCCGCCAGGTATCCTGGTCCCAAGCCGTGGAGGGCCTTGAAAACCGAGACCAGAACCTTGAACCTGATCCGGAAGACAACGGGGAGCCAATGCAGGCGGACCAGGACTGGGGTGATGTGCTCGTATTTACGGGCACCCACCACCAGCCTGGCCGCCGCATTTTGCACCCGCTGTAGCCTCCGGACCAGGGTCAAGGGCAACCCCACGTAGAGGGCATTGCAATAGTCGATCCTCGAGATCACCAGGGCCTGCACGACTGTCCTCAGGAGGACTCGTCAAGGTACTGAATCTGGGCGATCCTGCGGAGATGGAAAAAAGCGGCCCTGGAGAATCACCTGGGCTTCCAGGGAGAGGGCCGAATCCAGGACCACGCCCAGATTCCTGGCCCTGTCTGTAGGCTGGAGGAAGTACCCCCAGACTAGGGAGGGGCCATTGTAAGACGAAGGCACCCCGAAGAACAGAACCTCCGTCTTCTCCGGATTAAGCTTGAGCCGGTTATCTCTGGTCCATTCCAGTACGGCCTCCAGGCACAGATCGAGGGAGCGAACCGCCTCCTCTGCAGACGTAGAAAAGGAGATATAGAGCTGCGTGTCATCAGCGTACTGATAACAGCGAACTCCATATCTCCTGATGACCTCCCCAGCGGCCTCATGTAAACATTGAACAGCACGGGGAGATTGCCGACCCCTGGGGCACCCCACAAGGGAGAGTCAAGGAGCTGACAAGACATCCCCCAGCTGTACCCTCTGAGTCCGGCCGCCAAGGAAGGAACGGAGCCAGGCCAAGGCCTGACCACAATTCAGCGAGCCGGGCCAGAAGGTTATGGTTCAAAGGCTGCTGAGAGATCAAGGAGGACGAGCAGGGAGGAACTCCCCTGTCGGCCTCCCTGAGGAGGTCATCCTGCAGAGCAACCAGGGTGGTCTCGGTTCCGCCGAAGAGGCCTGAATCCAGACTGGAAGGGGTCCAGGATATGATTTAACTCCAGGTATGACTGGAGCCGGACAGCAGCCACCCTCGACAACCTTGCCCAGGAAGGGAACAATGGCGATCGGACGGAAGTTGGAAAGATCGTCCGTCGCCAAGCCAGGTTTCTTAAGAATGGGTTTTACCATCTCCTTCAGGCGGGAAGGAAAACAACCCTCCCGAAAGGAGGCCGTGGTGATGGAAGAAAACCACTCTGGCATGTTCCCCTCGGCAGATTTTATAAGCCAAGCTGGGCAAGGGTCAAAGGGAGTGGCCGCCGGCCGGCAACGAGCCATAGCTCTGGAGGCCTCCGCTGAAGAGACCGGCCCGAACTGTCCAGGAGGGGAGAACGGAGGGGTGAGGCACTGGAAGACCCAAAGGATGGACTAGAGCAGCTGGGGGCAAGTCGGAACGGATGGCCTCAATTTTTGATCTAAAATGGGCTGCAAATTGCTCACTAGTGAAATCACTTGGAGGAGGCCGCAGCTGACTGGGATTGGAGAGGTCTCGAACCACCCGGAATAACTCCGCCTGGCGGCTCGAGGCCTCCCCAATTCTCAGGGAGGCATAAGATCTTCTAGCGTCCCTGATCGCGCGAAGATAGCGGCCAGTCAGCTGTTTAAGGGCAGCCCTATTCACTTCCGTCCGGTTCGCCCTCCATGTGACCTCCAGTCTCCTACGTTCTTGCTTCATCGACCGCAACTCCTCCGTGAACCACGGGGAGGAGCGGCCTCGACATCGTAGGAGACGCTTAGGGGCGATCCGGTCTATCGCCCCGGCGGCACCAACATACCACCTTTCCACCAGGGCATCAACCGGATCGTCTGCCAGACCGCCAGAGAGCTCCCTGAAGACCTCCATAAACCTTTTACATTTCTAAACCATATAACTATCAATTTATTTATTTATTTGCACTGAGATTTGACTCCTAGACCAGGTGAAAATGTGAGGGAAGCATCATGTTCCTTTTTTAAAGTTAGCACTGTCCTATTCCCTATTCTCAGATACTACCACTCCATCCACACATGAATTCTATCTATTTCTCACACAGGTCAAGAGCACTGCAGATAATTCTGCAAAGAAGTCACATTCCATTTGTCTAATAAAAGAAGCCATGCAATTCAAGCGCTGAGACTGCACTGACAAAGGACTTCTGAGTAAGTCGTTGGAAGCACTTTGTTGTGTGATGTCCAAAACTTTTATGAGGTGGCCTTTGTAGCCGATCAAAATATGCAGGTTATCATCTAATTTATCTCTTTCTCTTAAAATGAAGGGTTATTTTTGCAGCCATCATTCATCATCACCCTACATGTACTTTCAAAATTAAACTAGATAGTATACCTTCTTGTGCTTTATTATTTGAACTACTGTTGACAATAATTTCTATATTACATGAAAAAAATGTTTCTAAAAATGTTTTGAAGAAAAGATTTGGTACCTCTGCATTCTTGCAGACCTTAGTGTCTAAACTCAGACAAATATAGTTGGCGCCATCTGTTGTCATTCCTGCCAAGTTATGCTTGGGAGGGTAAAAATCTCACCTTTTATTTAGGAAAGCAACTATCGGTGAAAGCAACTACGCTTTGGTAAGGTTTGTTTAAACATTCATTGCAAACCTCATGTCACTTGGCCACAGCAATATGTTCTAGGTGTTTTACAAACAGCATCCAAACTGATACATGACATTCAAATTTAATACTCCTTGCCTAGAGACACTACCATTTTAAGCTTTCAACTTAACAGAATTTTACCTAGAGAAAGCGGGTATTTTAGGCTCATAACATAATTTCTCATTAATGCAACATGAACTATTTTCCTCAATCATCCATTGTACAACGGAAACTAAGCAAAGAGGAACTAACCTAACTTTTAACTTTGTTTCTGCAAAAGATTGACAGGACAATTATCAGCAACTACTCTGTTTAGAGATAATTTGACATCAATTGTTGTTCAGGAAATTTCTCTTCACTTCCTAACCCTTTATAAGCTTATCTATTTCAAACACCTTTTTCTCCTTAGGTACCACCTCAAAACTCACTTCTTGCAGCTTGCTTTCCGTCACTATTTTCAGCTCCGATGCTATCTGCTCCCTGTTTCTTGCCTAATCATGTTAAAAATAGAACAAAAACATTTAAACACACCCATAACACCACATTGCACAAAAGCAAATCTTGATTATGAAAAGCAAAATAAGAAATGCCTTATTCTGCTATATATACAGAAGTTCCCTCCCACACAATCACGTATCTTCCCATGACATCCGTATGTAAATGAATATTTCAAATAGCTGGAGGCACATGAAGCACATAAACAGCCTAGGCTCACAATCATCGACAAGTTATGTAAAAAGCAAACAATGCCATAGTGAATTTTCTTAATTTGAATCTCATGCTGGGAATGGGAAGGTGGGAAAAGGTGGGAGGGGATTTTTAAATTAAATGTTCACATTAAAATACGAGATACAGTATAGGCAGGCCAAATAGCCAGGCACCTGTTTATCTGTCTCCTGCCCCCTCTCTCTCTCTTTCTCTCTCACACATACACATTCTTAACCATACAGAGTGCTTTACAACCCATGCCCCTTAACAACCCTGTGAGTTAGGTGGCATGTAATTCATAAATGTACACATGGCTTATGCAATGCATGCCAGTGAGTCCAAAAATATTGTGCTACAAGCACAAGCACTGGTTTCCAAAAGTTGTGCTTCTCTTAGAAAACAGGGTTGATTGAATTGCTACATCATTCTACCAGAAAGTTTGATGCTCCACACCAGGGGTCCTCAAAGTTTTCAAACAGCGGGCTGGTCCACCACCATCCAGACACCACTGGGGGCCGGACCACAGTCCAAAAGCAGCTGCGGAGGCTGGCTTGCTCACAAAACAGGGGTAGGTGGGGGTTGCAATTGGTCCCAGGGGCCGGATTCAGGACCTTGGGGGGCGCCCGGCCCCGGGGCCTTAGGTTGAGGACCCCTGCTCCACACCTTAATAGGGAATTTTGGGAAACTAGATGTGGTTGGAATGTCACACATATATGAGCATATATACTCCTCACACCATTAGAGTTATTTAAAAAAGCCGTGCATGCCCAGTGATACCAGGAAAACCTATTGTCACTTCAATACGGCAAGACAAAGCTTCCTGCTTTCAACATCGGGACGATCAAAAGACAACACCGCCAAACTGTGCTAAGAAACTACCAATTTTCAGACATGGAGAGGGGTGGAATCTCATAACATTTAATAATGTCTAAAAGAAAATCCATGCATGTTTTGTTGCATATGAATACAACAAGGTAAAGGAGCAGGATCCGTTTCCCTCTCATTATTAATGAACCCCTTTGCCAAAGGCATTTTTTTCAGGTTCTCTCACGTTACAACAGCACATATCATTTCACAGAAGGTGCCAGTAGTAAGAAATATTATGAATGCTCTCTCTTTCCCAAAAGATATACAGAACTCTTTGGTATCAGAAAGGCCATAAAATGGAGTTTATGTAACAACAATTTAAAGACTAAAGTTATATATAATGGCAAATGCTCCCAAAATGAACTGGCATCACTAGTGGCACAGCCAGTACTGGGGGAAAAATGCATTTCACTGGAGACTGTTAGCAATAAGGTCAATTTACAAAAAAATGAATACATATTATGTAAACCGTCCTGTTATTTTACCTTGTTCATCAAGAAGTTTTTTGGTAAGATCTTCTGCCTCATCACCACAATCCAATTCAAGAGTATCATCATTAATATCCAGATTTTCTAAGTCTAATTCCAAATCTTCAGTACCAGACACATCTTTGTTTTCCTTTGCTTCTTTTAAGTCTGTTTTTTTAAAAAAAAAACAATAAAATATATGCAATTTCTTCTTACTATAATGCTCCTAAGAAAAGAATTATGTATGTGTTTGTGCATGCATGCACACACACGCACGTGCACACACACACACACACACACACACACACACACACACACACACACACACACACACACACACACACACATCTTTACATTCCACTTTTCCCTTTTGTTGGCCATATATCAGTGATGGCAAACCTTTTAGAGACCGAGTGCCCAAACTGCAATTCAAAACCCACTTTTTTTTTTTTGCAAAGTGCCAATACAGCAATTTAACCTTTATACAGGTGGCTACGAAGGGGCAATGTTGGGTGCCCACAGAAAGGGCTCCGAGTGCCAACTTTGGCACCCGTGCCATAGGTTCGCCATCACTGCCATATATTCATACTTGATAGTTTTCATGGGGGGGAAAACCCAGAAAGATTTGCAAATATAGCCAATTATACATTCAGCACAGAACACTATAAGCCATTTCTGTACTTTATGATCCTTTCATTTTTTCAAAATGCCTTAAGTACTATCAGAAAACAAAGTACTGGTGCTGTTATGTCAGTAACAGTAGTGTGGCAACGTAACCATCGAGAAGTGTAATTATTAAAAGCTGTAAGACACATTTATGCTGCTGAGCTAGCATACACACAAGCTGGGACGACATATTGCCACTGCCTCTATGGCCTACGGGCCACAGGTAGCTTCTAGGGATTTCAGTGTGACCTCAATACCGCAACAGACCTGACTACTGCCCAACCTTGTCCCATAACAATAATCTAAAAACAGTAAGGCCAAAATATTGTACCTCTAGAATCATCTTTACCACAATCTTTGTTCTGGGAACATTTTTCATTATCCTTGAACAGAATCGCTGGCACAAATGCTTTTAAATCAATCAGGTTTTCATAGAAGTTTCGAGCATCTTCATCCTCCCAGATGCCTCCTTCCAAGTCATATTCGCCAGGCTTGCCAGGGGTAAAAATGTCTATACCAGGCCCATGTTCTAGAATGATAACAGAAGAGTTAAGCCATTACTGAAGCTGCTTTCATCATCTGTATCGCCATCTTGCCCCTAAACATGCACATATCAATGGCTTTAATTGCTCAAACCATAAGAAAAAAATCCATATACTGTACTCCTAGGGATGAGTGTGGTATCCAGTCCTTGTAAATGCCTATAGAAAATGACTCAATCCATGTCTCAGAATAATGAATTAATCTGTGTCTCAGAATAAACATACCTCTACAGTGGATATTGCTTTTGTCCGAAAGTTGTACCACAATTCTTAGCACTTCAAACATCAAAAATATGGTGAAAATATTTTTTCAATTATTCTTTTTTAAAATTCACAAATGTAAAAATAAAGGGCTATGATCCTATTAGGGATCTGTAACTTGGCACAGTAGATCCCAACTGATTAACAAAGTGTCAGGGCATTTTGTGGTCACATGCTTAATCACATACCTCCTTGACACTCCCTGGCACCTTCCCACTGTACTGGAATGTATATTATCCCTCATTACTATAAGCCTCCTTGGGTCGTTTTCCAAGGAGAAAGGCGGGGTAAAAATACTCTTAACAATAAATAAAATAAAATAAACAAACTCTTATTTAAGTAATGAGAATAAAAACTGTCAGTGTTTGACAGTGGGTCAGCTGAATAAAAGCTGGGAGTATGGTAGTTACCAAGGATATTTGGGGGGGGGGCAACAAACCCCCACCACCACCACTAAACTTCAAATCAAGGGAGAGGCATTTCCATCAATGTTTTTATGTTATTGTGTCCAAAATCCAATGTTAAGGTACAACTGGACTAGGCATATTAAATCAGTGGGGATTTGATGAGTCAACAAATGTGAACTTTGTATTGATTCAGTAGGCCTACTCTAGTTGTAATTTACTACTGGATTTCTTGCTATATACTGTATATACTCGAGCATAAGTCGACCTGAGTATAAGTCGCGGCCCCTAATTTAACACCAAAAACTGGGGAAACGTATTGACTCAAGTATAAGTCTAGGGTGGGAAATGCAGCACAGCCTGGCAGCTCCTCCTTTGTGAGCTGGGGGAATGGTGTGTGATGTTTAAAATGACTTTTAGCCACCAACCCAAGCACCTGCCTCAGTGGCTAAAAGTACTGACCTAAATATAAATTGAGGGCCGCTTTTTTCAGCCCAAAATTAGGGCTGAAAAACTAGACATATTTGAATATATACAATATTTCCAAATCTAGAAGATTTCATACCTTCTGGTACTGGTTTGTCCTGGGGAAGATCCGGCATATTTTCATCCAGAAGATCAGCTAAAGACTGAGAATTTGCCAACAACTTCTGATACGACATTGCAAATTCTTCATACTGCTTATGGCGATCTTCACTCAACTCCCCTTTAGAATGCAGAATACGCCTAGAAGGATAACATCAAGTGGGGAGGGGAACCAACAAAACAGGAATCAAACACTTTGCTTACATTTCTTTCACATTCCAGCTAATCCTTAATTTTCTAATTCAGACATAGTTTCTTATAATTCAAAAAACCCGCAAGAATTAAAAGATATGAAGAAAAGTCAGTGACTGAAATCCTGTGGACAGTTACGCAAAGAGTATAAATTTTAGACAGAAACTGCCACAAGTTAAGAAATCCCCATATTACCCTCTTGCACATTGAGATTCAGTGTGCAACAGGTAATACCTACGGAGATGTCCTAGTACATGCAATTCACCTCTAAAAGTGTTGTCTTTTGTTTGACTATACACCAGGATTTCATCCATATATTTACAATGAAATATGCCAAAATACAATAGCAAGTCAACATGTCATATAGAAGGAAGACAGAATTTGCTTTGTGCTCTTCAACAAATTTATTGTCTTTCTTACAATCATTAGCATCTGCTAGAAAATTTGAAGTAACTTCTTCAAACATAGCAGCAGCATATTTCAAAAAGCAGGTTGGTATCTTAAAAATAATGTGAAAATCCTACATATTCTTATTATTACTATATTACTACTTAAATTATGCTATTTCAGTGGTTTGTTTTTCAATTATCTACTTACATCTCATTTTTAGGTGAAGTAACCAGTGTGTGTTACAAGATTACACACGACTGCAAAATTTCTGCTCTCAAGAGGTTATACTATTAAACTACTGGGAAAACCAGAAGAAAGCAAGTCATGGGAGAAGGAAGGTAATATGTAATATATAAAGGACCATATTAATTAGGTGATGAAAGTCTTCACAGGAAAACTCCATTTTGAAAATAGGTCATTACAAAATTTGGAAAAGGTAACATCTAAAAAGACATGGACAGAAAAAAAGAAGAAATAACCCATGCATATCTTTGGACCTAAAGATAAAGATTCGTTTTCCTGGATTCAAAAGAGAGCAAAGATATATATGGTAACATAGCTTGAATAAAATAAGAAGGGAAGGAGAAAGGAGGTTGGAAACAAGGTAAGGGACCGAAGTGTGACAGGGAAGAGTGAAAGTTGTACTGATCATGGCAGAAGATGGCCAAAGCAGAAACAAAGTTTTAGTTGAAGTGACTGAGAGTTAGGACCAGATTCACATATACTGAAACAGGAGAAAGGCATGATCTGATAATTGAATTCATAGGAATACAGGAGAGGCAGGCCCAAATATCATGTCAATCAATCAATGGCATGAATGATAATATGGCAGTGGATATTGAAACTGAACATACATGCAAATTCAGAGAACAAGTTCAGTCCTAACAGGTTAAATGGAAATGCCATGGGTTCAGTAGAGGTTTCTACTAACCATTGCACAGGACAGGATTTTCACTGAGTTCCCCCCTGTACTGAAGTTCTGGAAAATCTGCCCTAAAGAACCAGGAGCATTCCAGAATACCAAAGGAAACTGTTTGGTTTCAAGAGGAAAGCTAAAGTCCACCCAAACTGCTTTTTTCTACTCCTTACTCCTGTTAGGCAATGTTTTTCAACATCAAAGAAGCTTCTGAGAAAAAGTAGAAGAACTCCTTTAATTTATATAAGAGGACCATTGCTTATGATAGATACAGTGGCTGAAATCCTGTTCCTTAGCAATAATAAGCTGTAACTAGAGGAAACCCATTGGATCAGTGTAGATCCAAGAATGAAAGGTATGGGACAGAAAAAGTAGCACTGGATGGATATCAATCAAGAGGTAAATAGCCCTTAAAGCAATGGAAACTGATAATGCTGCCCAGGGATACTGTTCACACTAGAGATGTAAAATTCAAGGAAATTCTGCAGCCTTGATGGGGGGGGGGAATGCCCCCTTTTCCCCCCAGAGAAAAAAAAGAAAATTTAAGGGGGAAACTGTAATACAGTACCTGTAATATTTCTTTTCATGTCACACCTACAATTGCATTATTGCTTTAGCAAATGCTTCATTTATAAAGCAGCCCATAAACAGTGTTAGTTTTGTACAGGCAACAACGTAAATTATACCACACAGCCAACAGAGAGTGGTAAGCAGTGACAAACTAGAAAGATCAAACGTGAGATGCATCGACCCAGCAAAGGAAACCACAGCCTTTAATTTGCAAGACCTGAGAAGATCTGTTAATAAGGATCTTTTGAAGCTCATTAATTCAAGGGAAGCAACTTCATAGCACGGAACAACAGGGAGCTGCAAACTGCTATAGCATGTGTTGCTATGTGCCTCCCAGTTGGAACAAACTTATGGGGATCTTAATGAGGCTTTCATAGTAAGTGAGATGTTTGAAGAGTGGTTTTTCCAATTCAACATCCTCAACGAGTTTCCAAGGCTGAGTGGGGATTTAAAGTCCTAGTCCAGTGTTGGCGAACCTATGGCACAGGTGCCAAAAGTGGCACTCAGAGACCTTTCTGTGGGCACCCGACATCGCCCCTTCCCAGCCACCCGTATTCAGGTTAAATTGCTGTGTTGGCATGTTGCAAAAAATTAGTGGGTTTTGAACTGCAGTTTGGACACTCAGTCTCTAAAAGGTTCCCCATTATTGTCCTAGTCCAGTGATGGCAAACGTATGGCACGGGTGCCAAAAGTGGCACTCGGAGCCCTTTCTGTGGGCACCCAACATCACCCCTTCATAGCCACCTGTATACAGGTTAAATTACTGTATTGGCACTTTGCAAAAAAAAAAAAATAGTGGGTTTTGAATTGCAGTTTGGGCACTCAGTCTCTAAAAGGTTCGCCATCACTGTCCTAGTCCATCACTGTATCCACTACACCATGTTGCATATCATACCATATGCTAATTAAGTGCAAATACAGCCATTCAAGAAAAAGAAAAATACAGAACCACAAATTTTGTAACAAAATAAAGTAGATCATTCTGATGGAAACACTTCTGCATGTATCTGTGAATGTTTCTACAACATTTATTACTTACTCTATTTTGAATATTTTTACCCCACCTTTCTCCCTGGAAAAGGACTCAAGGCAGCATACAATATGGAAGGACAATATACAACCCAGAATGTTTAAGACATATTCAAGCTAAGAACAATGAATTTGAAGAGGCAAAACCAGAACAAAGATGACAAACAACAATCTACAAGCAATAAGGTATATCATGTAGACTCTCATGAAGATAGATGCACATTAGGAGCAGAAATATATTTTAATAGTGCATGTTGTGCACATTTATAGTTCACACAGGAATTATCACTCTCCAATTTTGTAAACTATCTTGAAACTAATCTTCACATGTTGGGGTTCATTGCCTCTGAGTGAGAAAAACCTTGCATTAGAAAACATTTAACTCATTTAAAACAGAAACTATTTTATAGGAAGTTTTCCTCCACATTTCTCAAAGTTTCCAGTTTTTCTGCTGGGAAGATTGAAAATCTGATTATGGAAAACATAAAACAAAATATGTTTCGTCAATCTTTCCTTTCACATGTCTAGTGCAGAGAAAATATAAAATAACAACAGAATCCTGAAGAACCCCAGAAAAGAGAGTCTAGTGTGTGGAAGAACTTTCTGTACCTAAGTCATTGGAAGAAGGATTCAAGTGATAGGGGGGGAAACAAAGTCATATAGAATGGGTTATTTGCTTTTAATTTACAGTAATACCTTGGTTTAAGAGTACACTGTTTTAAGAGAGTTTTGCAAGACAAGCAGACATTTCTTCTAAATTTTGCCTTGATCAACAAGCAATGTTGTGAAATACGGAGCAGGTCACATATTCACACTTGAGCCAATAGTGGCTCGCTTCCCCTCCCCCCATTGGATTGTGAGTGACTGCCTGGAATATTCCCTCTCTGGCAGACAGGAAGGGTGGTTTCCCTTACACCAGTCAGGAATGTTTTCAAAGGGGAATGTAAATTAGGGGTTTGTTTTTATTTTTCTTTATATTTTTCTTTAATGTGTTTTCAACATCCTTTCTTATTTTTAAACTATTCCTATTCATGGGGAAAGTGTGTAGAGGGCTACAAATTGCATTTTATTATTGTCACATTAAAAACACAGTAAAATCCAGTTGTTAGTCCCAAGCCCAGTAGATTCCACAGCCAGGTACCTAAACCATGGTGTGGGTGTGGAGTTCTAGCCAACTTCTTTTCTAAATTTTGGCATTTTGTGTGTACAGCATGAGGTCTATTGGACCCTTGAATTAATCATCTGAGTTTCCATTATTTCTTATGGGGAAATTTGCTTTCATATACGAGTGTTTTGGTTTACTAGCATGTTTCTGGAATGGGTTATGTTTGTAAACCAAGGTATTACTGTAAGTCTCTCTGATAATAAGGCTTTTTAAAAAGTCCTAGGGGGGAAATGAGTCTTAAAGGAGACAAATCTAGATATAAAGCTTGACAATTTAGTAATTCCTAGAATGATAATTAAGTTTCCTTTTTAGAAAAATTTGGAAAGCATATTTGGTTCAAATTTATGATTATCAAAACAGTTAGCTTCCTCATGGGCATAGACGACTTATGAGCAAGTACTCGTCTCAAGTGCCATGATGAAGAAAGCCTCTTCCAGAATCCCTGTGTGAGAAAGGGATTGGGGAGAACCCAATAAAGGTAGTTGGGTCGTCCGCTGTCAGAAGAGAAGACCCTATTAAAGAGAAGTTGAAAGAAGGAGAATTAGAGGTTGATAGGGAGGAGGGAGAAATGCCAGGGAAACTGTTTTTTAGTAAACAGGAACAGGTAGAAAGTGAACATGTTAAGAAAGTAGAGAAAGAAGGATTTAAAGACAAATTTAAGGAAGGTTACATGGCTATAGTAAGAGAGGTGAAATTATGGGAGGATATATATTCGGAGATACAAGATATTAATATAGAGATAAAGAATGCTGAGACTCAGACTGAAAAGAAAGGAGAAAGAATGGCTGAGATGAAAGGAGTGGGTATACAAGTAGGAAAAGGAATAAAAGATAATAAATCCAATGCCACACAAACGGAAGTGACCAAGGGAAAAGAAGTTAAATCCCAAGGAGTTCAGGTAGAAGAAATAAGACATAAACATGTGGTAGGAAAGGCGTGGCACATTGGAATTCAAGTTAATATGGACCAAGAAAAATTAACTAAGGCAATTGGAGTTCAGGTGGAAGATAGAAAGAAGAATCAGATATTCATGGAGAAAGGAATACAGACAGAGGAGCGCGAGGAAGGGGGGAGAAGGAGGGGGGAAGAGCGAGAGGGAGCGCGAGGAAAAGGGACGGTTGGGGGAATAACGATATTCCAGGAACGAGAGACTCAGACAGGAGGAGAGTTAAGTAATGAAGGAAGAATAAACTTAATCTCCTCAAACCCTATAGAATTGGCTAGGGTTAATATAAGTGGAAATCAACCCTTCAGGGGACTTAGGGGAACTAAACTCGATCCAAATCCACCTGGATGGATTCCAGGCTGGGGGTGGGAACACCCTCTTCGAGCACCCCTTCCAACCCCAAGGAATGTAGTTGGTGGCTTATGGAAGAAAACACCAACAAACAACTCAAAGTGAACAAGAATCCCTTTTTCGAGAATGTGGGAGGTTTATCTAGAAGTTCCGATCCAAGTTTAAATATTCCTGTGTTAACCCCGCATTGCAGTTACGACTATGTACAAGGAAGAAACAAACAACTTTGTGAAACCGTTAATAAAAATTTATTCGATTTTCCTTTGGATCAAACATCACGAATTCTTTCTAACCTTTAATTAATTTTCACGAACCCGTACAAACTGGCGCCCAACGTGATCAAGATTGCATGAGGAATATGAACGAAGAAACCGTTTGGTTCCAAGATGCAATTAAAAGACAAGAGAAAATGATTGATGCTTTAGTGGAACAAAATAAAATATTACTTCAACGTATACCACAACCAAGTCCGACAGAACAAAATATTCCAATGTCGAACAAACAGAAGATAATAACATCAATGGAAAACGAAGGAAACAAATTCCCAATAAAGATACAAAAAATGACCGCAACAGATGATATAGAAACATATCTAAATACGTTTGAAAGAACGGCAATGGCAGCAAAGTGGCCACGAGATCAATGGGCTATAATACTAACACCATGCCTGACAGGAGATCTCCAACTGGTAATTGATGCGTTAGGACCAGAAGAAGCAATAAATTATGATACAGTAAAAAGAAATATTCTGCTCACATTCAATATATCTGACGAGGCATATAGGAAGAAATTCAGAGACCTCAAATTACAATCTGGAATGCATCCACGACCCCTTGCACAAAAGATGAAGGCTATGGTCATTAAATGGTTACAACCAGATAAAAAAACATTTGAAGATGCAATAGAACAAATAGTAATTGAACAATTACTTACAACTGCAACGACTTCTGTTCATAATTGGGTAAAACGGAACCAGCCAAAAACGTTAGAGGAAGTCATCGTTCTTCTAGAAAATTACCATCAACATAACGACAAGATACAAGGATCTCGCGAGACTACAGGATTCAACGAGAAGATAAGAGAGAAAATGGCGGCGCCCGGAGAAAAAGACAAGCCACGAGAATCGCCATTAATACAAGGAGAAAAAGAATGCCAGAACCCCAAAAAGCGACATTAGCTACAAGATTTGGAAAACAACATACTTGGGGTGCAATGGATCGTCAGACGATGCCACATGGGACAGAAAAAGAACGCAAGGCAGGATGTTTTATCTGCGGTTCCACGCAACATTATAACGAGAATGCCCACGATTAACTTGTGCGTGGGCGGGAACTAAGGGCCAAAATCGGGACATAATAATAGACAATACACCAAAAGGGTGGGAGATAAAAGTGTTGGTGAATGGGGAGGAAAAAACAGCTTTGGTGGATACAGGATGCACACAATCTCTAGTAAAACACCTGATTAATGGAGGACTAAGTGACGATATAGCAGTGCAATGTATTCATGGAGACTCGAAAATTTACAAAACTACATGGGCGGAGGTGGTGGTACAGGGTAAAATGTATAAGATGAAACTGGGAATTGTCCCATCGCTGGCAAAAGATATGCTCTTAGGCAGGGATTGGATAGGTATTAATGATTTTATATCCTCTCAGGAAGCTATGTGCTCAGGAGTTACACCACCTGACCAACGACTCCATGGAAGACGATGACACAACAATGGACAGAAATGACACAAGCTAACAGGACACGGGTGAGATTATGGCAACAAGAAGATGATTCTTTAGAGGGTTTAAAAATACAAGCCAGACAGGAAGGATTAGTACAAGTAGGCAATACTGGCATAGAAATAAGGAATGGACTGTTGTATCACATTGATAAGGAAGGTAATGACAGACTGATAGTACCAAAAGCATGCAGGCAATTAATTTTGACACTAGCTCATGACCTTCCGCTATCTGGACATTTAGCTAGGGACAAGATGCTAGCACGAATAACGAAACGATTTTGGTGGCCAAATATGAATAGAGATATAGACATATATTGTAAAACTTGCCCAAATTGTCAAAAAAGCCAACCAAAACCACCAAAAGGAGCAGAGTTAATTCCTATGCCACTCATGGATAAGCCTTTCGAACGCGTGGGATTAGATATAATAGGTCCATTAAAACGGTCAGCAGGGGGTCATACACACGTATTGGTAATTGTAGATTATGCAACAAGATATCCTGAAGCAGTTCCTCTTAGAACAACCACTGCTAAAGTGTTAGCTAGAGAACTCCTTCAAATATTCAGTAGAGTGGGATTCCCAAAGGAAATTCTGACGGATCAAGGGTCGAATTTCATGAGTACCACTTTAAGAGAAATGTGGAAGATCTTAGATGTGAAACCGTTACATACCACTGTATACCACCCACAGTGTAATGGATTGGTGGAGAGATTTAACAAAACTTTAAAACAAATGCTGAGGAAAGTAATTAATGAAACCCCTACAAAATGGCATTTGATGATAGCCCCCCTAATGTTTGCCATTAGAGAAGTGCCACAATCTTCCACAGGGTATTCTCCATTCGAATTGTTATATGGATCCAACCCACGGGGAATCTTAGATTTGATAAGAGAAAGATGGGAAGAAGGGGAGGATGATGCTGTATGTACGGTGAAACATGTCATAGAAATGCGCGATAGGTTACGAGTAGCACAAGGTTTGGCGAAACAGAATTTAAAAAATATACAATATAAACAGAAACGATATGACAAAAAGGTTAGACCACGAACATTACAAGAAGGACAGAAGGTCTTATTACTTTTACCTTCTGAACAGTCGAAGTTATTTGCTCAGTGGCAAGGACCTTACACGGTGATAAGACAACTTAATGAGGTAGATTATGAAATAGCAACTCCAGATAGGAAAAAGAAAACAGGAATATATCATATAAACTTATTGAAAAAATGGGAACAACGTGAAGTATATTGGGCTACAACTGAAACAGATAACTTGGGACCAGATTGGGATAAAGGAAAAGGAGAATTAACAATATGTCAAACATTAGACGAGAATCAGCAAAAGGACCTAAAATTGATACAACGAGATTTTGACGATGTATTCTCAGATAAGCCTGGTAAAACAGATTGGGCAGAACATAAAATTGACACCCCACAGGGCATTGTGATACGAGATCATGGTAGACAGTGGCCTCGCCATCTAATACCCATAATAAAGGAAGAAGTAGATAAAATGATACAACTAGGGGTAATAGAACCTTCCAACAGCCCTTGGCGGAGCCATCCCGTGGTGGTTCCAAAACCAGATGGGACGATTAGATTTTGCATTGATTTTCAAAGATAAACAAAATATCAAAATTCGACGCATATCCTATGCCTAGAATAGATGAGGTGTTGGATAGGTTAGGAGAAGCTGGGGTCTTATCGTCGTTAGACCTTACAAAAGGATACTGGCAGGTGCCTTTACGGAAAGAGGATAGGGAGAAAACAGCATTCGCAACACCCCAAGGGCTCTTTAATTTTACATTCATGCCATTTGGCCTCCATGGAGCCGGAGCCACTTTTCAGAGATTAATGGATAGGGTATTGGCACCGTATAAAGATTTTGCGGTAGCTTATATAGATGACATAATAATTTTTAGTAAAAATTGGTCGGAACATATAGAGCATTTAAGACAAGTTTTACAACAACTTCGGAAAGCTGGTTTGAGAGTAAACCCAAAAAAGTGTAAGATAGCTCGAGATAATATTGATTTTCTTGGGTTTAAAATACAAAACGGACAAATACTTCCTCAAGATGACAAAGTGGATAAATTATCTAAATGGCCTATTCCCAAAACGAAAAAAGAGGTTCAACGATTCCTGGGATTGGCGGGGTATTACAGACAATTTATAAAAAACTTTTCACATATAGCAGCCCCATTAACAGATCTAACCAGGAAAGGGAGGGCCAAAAACATAAAATGGGGAGAACAAGAACAACAAGCTTACGACACATTAAAAGAGAAATTATGCTCCTATCCGGTACGTCACGCTCCAGATTTCAGATATCCATTCATACTACAGACAGACGCCTCGGATAGGGGAATTGGAGCAGTACTTGCGCAGAATATTCAGGGCGAAGAACACCCAATATTGTTTATTAGTAGGAAATTGAAGGATAAAGAATTACATTATGCTACTATTGAAAAAGAAGCATTGGCAGTAAAATGGGCTATTACATCGTTACAATATTATCTCTTAGGAGCAAAATTTACATTGGTAACTGACCATGCCCCCCTGTTATGGTTAAGTAGAATGAAAAATTGTAATCCAAGGCTTACTCGATGGTATCTAACATTGCAGCCATTTGCTTTTGATGTACAATATAAGAAAGGAGGGGCACACTAATGCCGACTATTTTTCTCGACAGGGACCCTGGGTGTACGAGCGAGACCAGGCGGACGACCAACTTGGTGGGGGGTGTGTGAGAAAGGGATTGGGGAGAACCCAATAAAGGTAGTTGGGTCGTAATTGTCAGAAGAGAAGACCCTATTAAAGAGAAGTTGAAAGAAGGAGAATTAGAGGTTGATAGGGAGGAGGGAGAAATGCCAGGGAAACTGTTTTTTAGTAAACAGGAACAGGTAGAAAGTGAACATGTTAAGAAAGTAGAGAAAGAAGGATTTAAAGACAAATTTAAGGAAGGTTACATGGCTATAGTAAGAGAGGTGAAATTATGGGAGGATATATATTCGGAGATACAAGATATTAATATAGAGATAAAGAATGCTGAGACTCAGACTGAAAAGAAAGGAGAAAGAATGGCTGAGATGAAAGGAGTGGGTATACAAGTAGGAAAAGGAATAAAAGATAATAAATCCAATGCCACACAAACGGAAGTGACCAAGGGAAAAGAAGTTAAATCCCAAGGAGTTCAGGTAAGAAATAAGACATAAACATGTGGTAGGAAAGGCGTGGCACATTGGAATTCAAGTTAATATGGACCAAGAAAAATTAACTAAGGCAATTGGAGTTCAGGTGGAAGATAGAAAGAAGAATCAGATATTCATGGAGAAAGGAATACAGACAGAGGAGCGCGAGGAAGGGGGGAGAAGGAGGGGGGAAGAGCGAGAGGGAGCGCGAGGAAAAGGGACGGTTGGGGGAATAACGATATTCCAGGAACGAGAGACTCAGACAGGAGGAGAGTTAAGTAATGAAGGAAGAATAAACTTAATCTCCTCAAACCCTATAGAATTGGCTAGGGTTAATATAAGTGGAAATCAACCCTTCAGGGGACTTAGGGGAACTAAACTCGATCCAAATCCACCTGGATGGATTCCAGGCTGGGGGTGGGAACACCCTCTTCGAGCACCCCTTCCAACCCCAAGGAATGTAGTTGGTGGCTTATGGAAGAAAACACCAACAAACAACTCAAAGTGAACAAGAATCCCTTTTTCGAGAATGTGGGAGGTTTATCTAGAAGTTCCGATCCAAGTTTAAATATTCCTGTGTTAACCCCGCATTGCAGTTACGACTATGTACAAGGAAGAAACAAACAACTTTGTGAAACCGTTAATAAAAATTTATTCGATTTTCCTTTGGATCAAACATCACGAATTCTTTCTGCGTCTGAACCTTTAATTAATTTTCACGAACCCGTACACCCTGGTGGCTTAAATTCACCCAAGAGGGCTTCTAACTAAGTACAACATAATTCTTGTAGATGTTTTCACCCAAGAGCACAAACACACACTACTGTACAAGTTGGTTTAAGACAGAAAACTCAAATCCACCCTTTTCCTCTTGATGTTGCAAATATGAGAATAGAACCGGCAACTGCAGACATTAATGAAAGGATAACAATTTGATGTCTTTTAATGGGCAAGTAGAAGTAGAATACGCCCTCTAGGGAGCAGTACAGACATCCAAAAATCTACATTTTGGCATCTATTCCCCATATTCAAATATTCTCATATTCAAAAATGAGGGAATATATGTATGTTAAATTTGTAAGCACACAAAGTTCTCACAAATATTGTGGCAGTATTTCAGTGAGTACTGGAACTTCAACTCCACACTGGACTTCCTGGGAGAAAAACCAGGTTCTGTGGCCTTGAGCAAGTTACACAGTCCCACAGTATTGGGGGGGGATGACTACTTCTGAATACTCAATACCTTAAAAATACTATTGTCAGAGACTTGACTTGAGAGCATATATTTAGAGAGGAGAGGAGAGGAGAGGAGAGAAAAGAAGAGGATTATCTGGGGCAGGTATATTAGGAGTAACAATATGAAACTATCTTAAATAAACTTCAAACAAGAGAAGCAGATCAAAGGAATAGTTTTGCCCCCAAGAAGTTCCAAAAGAAGATGCTCATCATCAGAATTACCACTGATTGGCCATCACATGTTTCTGGCCACTACTGACTTCATCCCTCTACCTTTCTTCCACATGCACACACAGAGAACATGAGGCAAGTGGAGCATCTTGAAGTCTACCTCTACTTTAAGGAATTCTATGGTGAAACTGGGAGCCCTTGTCATTTTTAAAAGCTACATCTGGTCTTGACTATTTTCATTCCATAGTTAATCCAGCCAAAATAACTTGAACTAAATTTGGATCCTGACACTAAAGTTTCACATTTACCAGTATAATAGATATACAGTAATGCATATTTTTTTCTTGAAGTTGACAATATCCTAATCTCAAGTAGACCAAAATAATCTAGAAACTATACATAGCACCACTTATCTTCTGCCTTGTAATTTTACAATCAGATCTAGCCCGACCCACCCGTTCATCAATGGCCCTTTCACTGAGGACTGTCGCCCCGAGGGATGCCCGTAGAACAAGAACTAGAGGACGGGCCTTCTCGGTGGCTGCACCAACTATGTGGAATAAGCTTCCCGGTGAATTACGGCTGGCTCCCTCGTTGGCATCATTCAGGAAAAACCTAAAGACCTATCTTTTCCGTGATGCCTTTGGAGATCTCTAAGGATCCAAATATGTTTTTTTTTTTCTTCCTTCCCTATTGCCAATACCCGCCGATCTACTCATTCTTGGAAACCACTGTTCTTAACCACTGTTTTGATTTGTTGTTTTATCATTATGGCTGTAAACCGCCCTGAGTCCTTCTCATGGGAAATAGAGCGGTATATAAGTGTAAATAATAAATAAATAATAAATAAATAAATAAATACTGCCCCCTGGCAGCTTTTCATCACTTCATTTTAAAGGGTACTAAAGGCAACCTAGTTTTGCTTGTGCAAATCTAATTTGATGGAATTATTGCATTTTTATTCACCTTGCCTAATTCTCATTATTTCTAGCTTTACATAGATCTCACTGAAAAAACTTTGTAGAGCAGATAACATATGCTAGGAACAACCAGCCTTATATATCCACCAAAACATTTATCATCAAGATCCTGATCTTAAGGGGTGCTTTAATTCTTTCAATCTCAATCTAAACTATCCCTAAACAAACCTAGAAACAATTATTATCACTCTAAAAGAACACAAACAATAACATTTTCATATTCTTGTAGAGAATATTGCCAAATCACTTACTAATCTCCACAATGCCAAAGACTATCTTCACTGTTACTATTTTCAGCCTTTCAGCTTTATGCTCTCTTACTCCTCCTTTCTCTCTAGCACGTGCCCCAGCTCCCTACTATTAAATGATACTTCAATGGGACAATACACCTCCAACTGGGGAAAAAAGAATTGAGTGCTTATTGTTTGTAACTTGCCAATATCTTTTCAAAAAGGTACATCTTACCATGTGGATGATTCTCGGGGTCAGAGGATTATCACTAAAATCACAAAATTGCTATAGGACTAGGAATGCAATCCTCTCACCACTTACCTAGGAGTAAGACCCCCCAGTATCACTTACTTCTGAGCAGACATGTAACAATAGAAATATCAAGCCTCAATCATAAAAAGACCTCTGGTAAAAAAAAAAACACACACACACACACACGTTCTGCTGAATTTGTGACCATTATTAGAACATGGAATTCGTTAAGAACATTTGAAATTTCACCTGTTTTGTCTTTCAATATTTTGTAGTTCCCTGTGGTCTCTTTTCAGGTGCTTAGTCAACGATGTGAAGTATTCTTTCAACAGATTTTGGAAAGGCTGTTGTTTTTCTGGGCTAATTATTTCACTTGGAGGAAAGCTCAAGTTAAATTTATCTGCTGCATTTTTTACTTTCCTTGGTACCAAACCAGCAATATCATCTCCACAATGCCGGCAAAAGCTGATCACCACTGAAACGTGGGTGTGGGATTCACGATCAGCATTAATAATGTTCTTTAGCTGTTCATAGATCAAGGACAACCCTTCTTTATCAGTGAAAATCCCAACTATTGTCAACTCTGCAATGAACCGCAAGTCTGTTCTTAGTTTAGTAATGTTGGGTGTTTTCTCTTCTTTCCTTGCTTCAAAATGCTTCTTCCAGACTTGTAGCAGTGATGGAGCAAAGTCAGCATAACGCTGATGGAACAGAGAACACAAATGCACAGCACAGTTTACATCTGATATTTTCAATTTTGCCTCCACTATAGAAGCAACGGCCTCTGCAATATACTTGCTTAAGTTGAGGCCATTAAAATCATGGGACAAGGAATCTCTCTGCTGTTCTGTTATAGTTTTTAACTTCTTTACAAAGGCAGTATTTTTCTTGAGGCTTGAATCCAGCCTGCTAAAGAAATTCTCTTCAGGACGACTGTCTGATGCATTTTGATTTCTGCTTCGAAGTTCCTTTCTCGCTTGGTGGCGCTCCCAAGCTTCCTGGTGGAGCTGATGGGCCTCCTCTTTCTCTCTAGAAAAAGTATGAACAGTTCACATTACATAGAGATACGGCTGCAATTTTTCAAACCTTTATTATTAAGGAAAACATCTCACTTTGTTAGCACTTTTCAACATAGGTTAAGGAAAGTAACTTATAAGAACTACAAGCAGTACTCACGGTCTTGGAAGATGCATCCATTTGCCTCCCACTGGAAGATGTATCTCCTCCCTGATGAAGTGTTCTGAAGAACTCACAGTTTCCTGCGCATTTTGGTCTAACGCTACTGCCCTTTTGAGGATTTTGATTATTTTTTCCTGCATAGATAGATTTTTCCTCCTAAGATGGCACCTGTTGCTTTTCCCTTACAAAACTGTTTTGACATACTGTACATAAATTTAACCAAAGCTAGTTTGATTAAATAATCAAATTCATGTTAGGTGACTAATAAGACTAATTTTAAGAATGAATAAGTATAGTTTTCTGAATTTCATAATTAATGGGTGACTACATCACTGACCTCAGAACTGAAAGAGGTTTGGTGACCGTGCCAAAAGGTTCCCTACTTTTCTGTTTGAACAGCAAAACACTCTTTCATGTTAGGAGCTATTTGGCAAAGTCATAGTTACCATGACAGCTGTTTTGAAAATATAATCCTAAATCCTCCTTGTGCACACATAACTAGTTGCATTGAGTTCTACAACTAGTTGTAGTGTTTCTCAAACGATTTAAGCTCTAGCATGTGGTTTAAGCTTTTTCTAGTTTCTCAGCCTAGTATCTCAGCACCATGCATTTATTTTGCAAACAAGTACAGACAGATCCACGAATATGCAGTATCTACTAATTCAGTACAAATTAAACAGTGACACCAGAAAAGGAATAGGAATGAAACACATCTATGTTATGTGAATTACAGTAGCACTCCTGTATCTGCTGATTTGCCATCTGTGGATTTAGTTATCCGCGGCTGGCGATCAGCGGACAGTGGGGTTGGTGGGGTGTCAGGGGTGAAAGCTGAGCCATGCTGCCTCAGCGATGGGCTGGGCAGCGCATGTGGCCCCAGCATCCCACCACTCCCACTGGGCAGGTCAACACACCGGGTGGCTGAAGAGAGCCTTCATGATACCTGGACTGGGTGGTGGGAGAGCGCATCTTCACTCCACCCGGTCTGCCGAGCTGCTGCACCCTCAGGTGGACCAGGCAACACGAAGGTGCTCTCTCCTGCCGCCCAGTCCACCCGAAGGTGCACAGCATGGTGAACCGGGTGGAGTGAAGATGCACTCTCCTGCCACCCAGTCTGCTGCCCTGCCCTGTGGGAGTGGGTTAGTGTGCAGGTCACCAAGGTGCCAGCGGGGAGCCAGCGACATGCCGAGGGTATAGCCATGTGGCATGGCTTTCCCCCCGGCACGAGCCCACTCCCACTGGGCAGGTTGGCGGACTGGGCAGCGAAAGAGCTTTGCCTTCACTCCACCTGGTCCGCCACACTGCTGCGGGGGCAGACCAGAAATACCTTCAGGAGGACCAGGCGGCACGAAGGCACTCTCTCCTGCCACCTGGTCCACCAACCTGCCCAGTGGGAGTGAGATAGTGCTGGGGGAGAGCTGTTCCAGTACCCCACCGCTCTTGCTGGGCAGGTTGGTGGTGCTTTGCACTGCCCAATGTTTGAGGTGACGGGGCCAAAGCTTCACCCCAGTCACCCCACCACACGTCACCACTGTCACCCCATATAAGAGTGTGTGCTCTTATCCGCAGATTTCGGTATCCGCAGGGGGGGCAGAACCAATCCCCCATTGAGACGGGGGTCCTACTGTACTAATAAAAACAAACGGGTATCTCTTTTTGGACTTTTTCTGAAATTCAGTTGGGATGGAGCAATTTGTCCTCTAATAAACAGGAGCAAATATAAGGGACCACTCAAGCCATCTGCTGGCCAGGAAATCAGAAGGGAATGAGGCTAGGTAAGTGACTCTCTCCTCAGATTTTCTCCTTTCCTATACCCCACATATAAGCATCCCAGCTGCAAATTTACTCTGAATACCTAGCTAACAGTGACAATTATTAAAAATCTTACTTCAACTGGGCAGCTGCCTCTTCTTGTTGCCGTTTAACTTCTTCCTCCTGCTTCTTTTTCTCTTCCTCCTCAAGCTTTTGCTTTTCCTCCTCTTTTTTCTTTTGTTCTTCCTCAGATTTTACCTTCTCGTCATCTTTTTTTTTCCGCTCCTTGTCTTCCTTCTTCCGCTTTTCCTCCTCCATTTTTTTCTTTTTATCTTCCGGGGGCTTTAACATGTCTCTTTTCACACCGAGCCTTACATCCTCTTTAGGTTTGTCTCGGCTGCTCACTGATCGTCTCTCATTGAACTCTTTATCTTTATTAGTAAATGATGTTTCTTTTTCTTCCATGCTTGTCGACTTCTTACGCTCAGCTGGCATTATGTTATCCAGGGAGATCTGAAAAATTATCATCAAATTGTCATTGTATTTACAATTAATAATTCAAGGCATTTATTTTTAAAGTCCAACAAAAACACTGCTTTTCACAGCTACGCACTTTCAAACTAGCCTAATATCGATAAATGATTATCAAATGATAATCAAACTTCTCCTTTAGTACATAAGAATACAAAACAGAGTCAGCTCAAGCTATTTTTCTAAATGATTTTGATTCAAATGTTCTACTGATTAATTTTGGCCAGTACTTCTTAGGAATGTCTGCCAAATCCCAATGAAAATGACAAAATTACACAGTGAAATCCATCTACATTCCACAGAGCTGTATTTATTTATTTGTTCATTCATTCATTCATTCATTCATTCATTCAAGTCCCACTGACAGCGACAGCCATTCAACCTACTTGCTCTGCAGAACAGCAAAACCACAAATACCTGAACCTGATAATGAGATTTTTAGGAGACACACAAACAACATCATGTCAAGTTCTTCCCAGCCCACATTTGTTGTCATAGAATTCTGACATAGTGACATAAAAAAACATATCAAAGGTCAGGCTAAGGTATAATGAGAGGTTTGAGAAAGACATGCAGTTTTTAAATGGCAGAAATGATATATCCATTCACTGTAAAACCCATTCAAATCTCAAAAATATGCTATGAACGGCCTTTTCTACCTAATTAGTACATAAGATAAATTACTGTACTTAAGAAATTCTAACAGCATAGAATATGTTAATTACCATTTATAAAAGCTTCATCATAGTCAAGTTACATTAATTAATTGTTATAGGTAGAACAATTATCATGAAAATGTTCCTAGTTTACAAGAACTCCTTTTTGAAAATAATTTGTTTTGTCAGAAAAAGAACTGAGGTGGAACAAATTACAGCGAATTCCACAAACAGATTACAAATATTAATATTATTTAGATTTTAAAATCTTCAAAGATTATCATCAAAATTCAGTAATATTCTCAATTTAGAGTAAATCAGTGGGATTTACATTACTTATGACTAGCAACTGCTAATAATTTTACTGAGTCTAACTCTAGTAGAAACAAAGATGGCATTTCTAGCCCTTCTGATTATAAATAAAAGATTTGGAATGTTGTAGTAACTATGTTAAAGAATAGAAACAGAAGCCTGTCATAATCGTTGTTCAAGTCTCAGGAAATTCTACTACAAATACTATTTGTAACATTTAGGGAAAATACTGTTGAATAAATATAATTACAAATTTTTATCACACATTCACAAAAATGCTGACAAAAGGTTATTCTCATATAAATTTTCAAATAAACTGTAAACATCAAACTTCTGGTAGAATATATAATCTCTTCTAGACTAGGAGGAAAGCTTCATACAGGTGAAAGCATTACATATACCTGTCTGAAATGCATTCAATCTTACCATTTAAAGATTCACATTAAGATGCAGTTTAAAAACAAAACTTGCAAATAATTAAGAAAATTTAAGTAAACTTTGTTAATTGCATTATTTTTAAAAGAAAAAATACATGTTCACCTCCTATATATGGCAAGGCACCTTGACTCCAGTTTTGGGAGGAAGGTAGGAGATAAGCAAATAAATGAATAAACTTAAATCTAATAGCCAGTCTTAACTAGAACAAAGCTATTAAGTCAGTGGTACTTACATAAGTATTGATTTACCAGGTTCCAACCAATTGAATTAATATACTGGATTTAGGCCCTTCTGATAGTAATTTCTTAGTAATCTCCACAAAAGAAATTCCTCAAAACTGTACAGGTTAAAGCTACAGTATGCCCACCAAATTTTTGTCATACAGTACTTGACCGTATTTCAGCAGTATGGTCTGAATTTCAGGATGCAATGGTTGAGACACAAGGGGAAAAAAAGCTTCAATTCTCACACACGTCTAGGCAAAGGATGGGATATTCACAGAATGACAAAGTTTTTTATTACAGTCTTCTGGCTTTTAGGTATACAGTATTTGAAGCACCATTGCTTCATTTAAGTCAAGTTGCCTTTGCATAGCATTTCACTGCTGAGTCTACTACAAAATGTGTTTCAACTGCTATAATATTAATGCTTGGTCAGGAGTAATTTAACACCTGAACAAAGAACAGTGCAGTAGTTTACTGCTGCTTCCTCTCTAGGAGAGGGCCTTGCACAAGCAGCTCAGGGGCTTTTAAGTATTTGTAATCACCTGGAGAGAAATAAGATACCAGAAAGCTGATTGTTATGTGTTTTCTGTCAATAGCATTGGCAGCTGTATAATCAATAGAAAGATCATGTATTTCACTGACAACATTCTCAGCAGTAATTTCTTCCCACCTTAATTTCAGAATTAGTATTTTACACTATTTCAATTGAGGCTTTCCCCCAATTTTTCTTTCACCAGAACACATTCTAAACCTAGACAATGCTGTAATGTGGAAGCTACCCTTTCTATTTTTAGAAATATATGGTTTCAACAAATTGATCATTGAATAATAAATGAAAAAACAAGTCAATAGCTAGAAAACTATAATCTGGTATTCAAGAAACAAGATTACGTGTATTTGCAAGTTCAAGTTCAAGTTCAAGTTTATTGCGGCCATATGACCCGTATAAGCAAATATACAGTGAATCATAAAAACAGTGAAAAAGAGTAAAACTGCGAATGGGTAAAAACAGATGGATGGATGGTCGAGGTAATCTCTCTCTCTTGCGTATAGCGGCCATAAAAAACTTTGCTACCTGGGCTGTAACATAAGAGTTCTTGTCTATTAAACAGTATTGGACTAACCATCTAGAAGGGTGGTCTTGGAACTTCTTCAGCAATGGGGCAATTAATGTGTTTCTAATATGAACATAAAAAGGGCAAAATAAAAGCACGTGTTGGATAAATTCTGGGGACTGGTTTCCACATGGGCAAAATCCCCGTAAACCTACCCTGAAGGAGTGCTGATGGCAATACATTCATCCTGGCCAACATGAAAGCTCTACAAGCCTGTGGTGAACTAAGTGAGGTTAAATAGCCTGCGGGGGTCTTATACGTTGGAAACACACCTTGTGACAAAGGGGAGCAGGTTCTATGTGCCAGGGAGAAAAGTTCCTGCCTCTCTATGTCATTTAGCCTCTGAGTAAGAATTCTTAGAGCCTGTTTCTGCCCTAATGTCAAGATATGGTCAAGCGGGATACCTACAGACCTAATTTTTTGATTAATGAAGGATTGCTACTGGCTTTGGTGAGAATCAGACAGCATGTTAGACATGTACCACAGTTGGTCTGCACAAAAAAGGATTCTAAGCCAGTACTTTAGGGTCTGGGTCCAGGCGTTAATTTCCAATCTACCCACTCCTGCCTTGAGGCACAACACTGCATTGGGGTACACAGTTTGGGACCCCCAGAATCTGACGCAAAAAAGCAGATTGAATTTTTTCAACCTCAGAGTTGAATGCTTTGATCCACACTGGGATGCCGTATAATAATTGAGCCCTTGTTTTTACTTGAAAAACTTGAATGGCTGATGGGACATGGCGACCTCCGCTTCTGTAGAAAAACCGAGCCACTGCTTGTGAACTACATTTAGCAAGATTAAGGGCGTGGCTTCGATGAGTTGCCCAGCTCATGTTGTATCTAAAAGTAATCCCAAAATATTTATATTCCTTAACCTGCTCTAGAGTATCGTTGTGTAGAGACCAACGCAGTCTTTTCCACCTCTTTGAAAAAACTAAAATCTTTGATTTCTGGGTGTTGATGGACAGGCTGTTACTATCGCAATAAGTTGCAAAAGCTGTTATGAGCCTCTTAAGACCCAGTTGGGTTTGGGATAGAACTGCTGCATCATCTGCATAAAGGAGTAGTGAAATTTGCTGGGAACCTAACTTGGGGGGATGGCCCTGAACTTGTTTCAAGGAATCGCTCAAGTCATTGATAAAAAGGTTAAATAAATAGGGTGCCAGAGTGCAACCCTGTTTAACCCCCTTGTTATTTGGGATCCCCTCCGACAGTTCCCCAGCAGGGCTATAGAGCACCTGGCAGCTCGTACTGAGATATAGCTTTTGAATGAGAAACAGCAGTCTCCTATCGATTGAGGATTTTTCCAGTTTGGCCCACAGTAGGGTCCTTGAGATTGAATCGAAAGCCCCTTTTAGGTCGAAAAAAGCTACAAACAGTCTCCTCCCACCCATGACATTGTTCTTCTCTGCAAGATGGGCCAATACTGAACAGTGGTCTAGTGTATGTCTACTTTTACAAAAGCCAATTTGTTCCGGGCCCAAAATCCTATGGTTGTCCATCCAGGTTGTCAGTTTTTTCACTAGGTAGAGAGCATAAAGTTTCCCTATAATGGACAGAAAGCTGACTGGGCGGTAGTTTCCTGGGTCTAGGGGGTCTCCTTTTTAAAAAAATAGGTACTATAATGGCTTTAGTCCATGCTGCAGGTACCCTTCCGTACTGGTCAATTAATGTAAAAAGGGTGGCCAAAGGAGTGGCCCACCACTCCAAGTGCTTTTTTAGGAGTTCAGGAGGAATCCCATCTGGACCGGCCGCTTTTCGCAGTTTTAAATTAGAGATCAAATTTTTGATCTCTAAAGTATTTACTGGGTCCCATTTAGGTAAGTTGGGGGGTGCTGGATGAGGGGAATCTAGGTCCGGGGATTGAGTATCATAAAAAATGTTGGTAAAGTGATCCTTCCATATGTGCACAGGAATCTGGGCGTCCAAAGAACTTGACCTGCTTTTTAAGGCACCCCTAACCAACGTCCAAAACTGTTTACTATTGTTGGAACGAACATAATGAATCATTATGTTCCATCTTTCCTTGATGAAAGTTTGCTTCTTCTGAGCTATTACAAACTTATAATGTTTTTTTTAATTTAACATATTCGCTTGGGGGAGAAGGATCTGACTGGATTAATCGATAAGAGTGGTACAGGCAACGTAACTGATTTTTCAAAAGAAGACAGTCTCTATCAAACCAGGAATTTGGACTAAGTCTTGCATTTTTATAGGATCTCTGACAAGTTTGTTGACTTAAAATACTATTGATTTCAGCCATCAGGTTTTCATACTGGAAGATGGCCTCTGACGGGTCTAATGTCTCAGACAAGTTCTGTTCCAAGTTTATAAAATGGTTGGAGTTTAATGCTAAATTTATCTTATCCTCTATTTTGGGAGACCATTTCTTTCTCACGCAATAAGGTGCCTTACTATGTTTATTATTATTATGATAGGATATGCTAGATGTGGGTTGGTTACATTTTATTTTAGTGATTAGGGGAAAATGGTCGCTGTCGATTTGCGATCCAACCTGGAAATCGACTACCTTGTCGCTCAAGTTGGGAGAAACAATTACATAGTCGATGACACTGCTTCCCCTGTGGGAGCAGAAAGTAAATTCTCCAGGGTGGTCCAATACAGATGAACCATTTAAGATAATCTTTCCAGTCCCCATAGCGAGTCTGGCCAGATGGTGCCCCGCAGGATTAATCTGGAAATCTTTGGAACATCTTGGAAGCTTAAGCTGCTCGGGAAAATGGTCCTCCAGGCTGTTGCCCATTGAGTCCAATAGAGCAGGGTTGTCATTTCCAATCCTGGCATTAAAGTCTCCGGCAATGAAAACTTCAGCCGAAGGGTGTTCTGTCTCTAAAGAAAATAAATAACTGTTCAAGGTCTCCCATTGTGCCTGCATTTTTTCTTTGTTAGTTTGTGGGGGTAGATAAACATTAATTAACATAAGAGAGGGCTTCAGGTTTTGGATTAAAAAGGCCATAGCTAATGGGGGACAGCTGTCTAGGTGCTCTATCTTGATCTGATAGCGGTTAGTGATCAAACAACACAGACCGGCGCTGCTCCGGCCTCTGCGTGATGGGGCAATAGCTGGCGTTACAATTGAGGTATATCCAGGCATTGTAACATCCCCTTCATGCCAGGTTTCTTGAAGAAGGGCAATGTCAAAACCCTGGAGGAAATGTAGGAATTCTGGATCGTTTGATTTCCCTTTCCAGCCAGCAATATTCCAGGACAAGATCTTCAGCGAGAAACTCCTATCGGTGGGTATTAGTCAGTCTGGTTGAACTAAATCCGTAGAGACACATTCCATAACCTTTGATAAGAAAATGAGATAATATAAGCCAAATGAAAAAAAAAGTGTATACCAAACAAAAGAGGAAGCTAAGTACTAACTCAACACCAAATTTAGAATTGGAAAACACTTTGATAAATTCACCTATTGAAATAATTTCATCAATGTAAACCTATACCCTGAGATCATGTGGTAATCCCTACTACATACTTCAACTCTTTGTGTGCTCCTATTAACAAGCATACAGTTATAGTATTGGTTTATCAACAGGTGGAAAACAAAAATGACCAAACTGAAGCATCCATTTCCTAAAATGTCTCCTCTGAATTGCAACTCAGTCTGATGTTTGAATTTTATACTACAACTAGGATCCACAGGTTAACTGCAACTGTACTACAGTGGACCCTTGTATAACCAACAGCTTGTATAACATAAAATCTGTACAACATTAAAAATTCCAGAGATAGGGGAAATTTGCTTAACATAATCGCCTATGGGGGAAATCCATACAACATAAAATGGGATTACTCCATTCTCAATGCATTCCTATGGGAATTTGAATAAAGGAAAATTTGCTTAACATAATTTCATTTGGAACGAATCAATTCCTTTATACAAGGTACCATTGTACACTGAAGAAGAGCCTTCCATTTCAAAATAATTTGTATCAATGAGATAAAGCAGGCCTGCACAACAGGGAGACCACAGGCTACTGGTAGCCAATGAAGGGTTAAAAAGTAACCCGCCAAGGGATTTCCATAATCAGGCCTGTAGAACTTCGTGATTGGCCCACTCACATCGGTGACTGCTTTTAAAAAATTAATTTTCAGCTTGGATGCCCTTGGCAATGTTGCGTGCGCCGTGTGGGTAGCAGAGTATCCCATGGCTCCCGTTGCCAACTATTTTAAAAAAATTAATTAATTTTCAGCCTGGAGGGCTGCAAGGCATGTGTGTTTTTGGTTGGGGGGAGTGACGCCTAATTGAGCCAGCTCCAGATTTTTTTATTTCACCCCCTTTGTGGAATATAAGTGTGTGTGTGGGGGGGAGGAAGCACCACTTAGCTGGTCCAGCTCCCATTTTTTTCTCCTACTTTGTGGCATGTGTGTGGTGGTAGTGGTGGGGAGTGCTGCTTGGTTGGGCCAGCTCCGGATTCTTTGCATCCCTCCCCCATCATGGCTCCTTCATGTAGTAGCCCTCAGGCACTTTGGGCTGGAAAAAGTAGACCTTGGCCTGTTCAAAGTTGGACAGCCCTAAGATAAAGCAATTCACCATTGCTTAAGGTTCAACATACAATATAGGTTACTGAGAGTATAATTTATAAAAGCTTATTTAGTTAATTCTATTTTAAAAAGCTTCCTTTGCAGGTTGCTTTACATAAAAAGGTAAAGGTTCCCCCACCCAACCCCCGCTGCACATGCATGCTAGTCGTGTCCAACTCTCGAGGCGGTGTTCATCTCCGTTTTCAAGCAAAGAGCCTGTGCTGTGCAAGTCCGTGGCCATGTGGCTGGGATGGCTGAACTCAAACGCTGCTATACTTTTATATTGCAGCAGAAACCAATGAAAACTGAGCCACACTGGGGTTTTGTATTGACATTCCTTTTTTAATAATTGCACTCTTACTGTTTTAACTTTAAAATACTGTTTTTAATTATGTGAGCTGCCTTGGGTCACTCAAAGGAGAAAGGCAAGAAATATATAATTCTACTCTAATATTCAAGTATCCTATAAGAAACAACCAGGACATCCTCTAAAACTTCATTACACACAAAGTTTCACACTTTCTCATAATGCCTAGAAAGACTACATCTCAGTCTGAGACAATATACTCTTTTGACTCCCCCTTTCCTTATTAAAAAGACTTTCCCTGTAAGCTTTTTAAAGGCCCTCTTCTGCTTTCTTTCCAAAGTGTAAAGAGGTAGACTCAAGTGCCTTTTCTATCATGTATGACCTTGTCACTGAAATATACCATCTGAATTTTAACTTACATTTTCCCCAAACCTCACAGAACATGGTGCTAAAATTTTATTTATTATTAAAGTTTTGTGTCCACACAAAACATTGCAAATCATGTTTCAATAAAGTAATAGGATGCTGGTGTTCCTATGCCACACTAACATGGTTGATACAGATCTATCTGGAACAATGAGGTCTGGTAGACTGACTGTTACATCTAGCCATAATCAAACACCCCAAACAGCCAGCCAAGAGGCATAAGTTTTGAATTATAATGTGTCATCTAACAGCAGATGGTTTGCTGACCTCTGCAGCTGCCAGATGGGAGTAGAAGACCACAGGCCTCTTTTTCAGGCACAGTGGTCTACCCTCTGGCTCAACAGTCAAGCCTGTTCCAAGTCATAAACAACTAGTAGCGTATACAAGAAGAGTTATAACTATTTGTGGAGCATGCAGAAGAACTGCATTATCTTATTCATTTATTCTGATTTATATTTGTCAGCAAAAAAGAAATTAAATCATGGAGACTGTAAACAGTGGTGTCCAAACTTTGGCCCTCCAGATGTTTTTGGACCACAAATCCCACAGTCCTTTGTCATTGGCAATACAGGCTTGGAATTCTGAGAGTTGTGGTCAAAAACATCTGGAGGGCTGAAGTTTGGACACCCATGATGTACGATAAAATCCAGCATACATTTCTGTGAAAGTCACACTGTGTTCAACAGGAATTCCATTGAATATACAGCTGTAAGTTCCAAAGTAAAACAACATATAATCTTGCTCCTTGTTGATCAAGCTATATAAACCCAAACCATAATAAAATGTGGACAAGAAGTGATGGGCCTCAAAAAGTAATTCTTATAATGATAATAGAATCACAGAGTTAGAAGAGACCTCAAGGGCTATCCAGTCCAACCCCCCTGCCAAGCAGGAACCCCCATCACAGGACTCCCTCATCTTCTAACATTCCATACTGTTAACAAACTGACTGAGGAGGAAAAACAATATGCTGAAAAAAGCTCCGGTATTTTTGAAATAATAAGCAAAATAGCAGCAAATTCAAGAGACCTACACACCAAGGAAAAACATCATCATCATAAAAAAAATGTTCAGTAAAGACTGAAATTCGGCAAAGCAAAAGAACTTCCATCTCATTTTTTAAAAAAATGTTTGCCAGCCACTGTTTCATGACCTCGCAAACACTTGTGTAAGAAAGATCGTTTCTTCCTTGTCATCTCCACTCGTTACAACAGCGTTGTGCTTTAATTATAGTTTTAATCGCGGGGGGGGGGGGGAGGCAGAGTTACATGGATGCAACACAAACTTCTTGAAAGGTCCAAAGAGTTTGACATCCTCCAGACTGGAGGAATCAGATCTGTCGTCCTTCAAAGCAGCTGATACCGGTCAGGAACCGAAACAATAATTTAAAAAACAAAACTAAACCTGGTAATTAATAATAATAATAATAATAATAATAATAATAATAATAATAATAATAATAATAATAATAATAATAATAATAATAATAATAATAATAATAATAATAATAATAAAGGCACCCTGATCCTCCACCTTGCTCGCCCAACTTCTGTTCACGGATCTGCCCCCCCTCCCGACGTCCCCTTCACATGAAACACAGCAGACAAGAAAGAACCATTCCTCCTCCCGCCCCACCTCAACTTTCCCCACACCTGTCACTTATTGCAGGAAAGGGGGAAGGAAGCTCGCGCGCACGGTTGAAACGGCCGCCGCAGGAAGTCCCAGCCGTGCCTCTCCCCCCCCTCCCCTGCCTCTTCAACGACTCCCCCCCCCCAAAAAAAAAGAACTCAGAGAAAGGGGCCCAGTCAGCGAGCCCCTTCCCCGCTCTCTCCCCCCCCTCCCCAGTCGTCCTCCCCGCCCCCCAACTCCATCCTTGGGCTCGACTCCGGTGGTGGTGCCCCCCGCCACCAACCCCTGGTGCTCGCCAGGCCCCTTCCCTTCCTGTCCGTCTCACCTCCTCCGCCCCCTCAGGCCAGACGCCCCCACCACCACCAAACACAAACACACCTCCCCCCACCCCACTCGGCCCCGCCCTCCCTCCCCCCCTTCTAACGTGCGTCCTCCTCCCCATCCGCACCCACCAAGCCGCCGCTTCCCCCGCGGCAGAGGAAGGGACACGGGGGAAGCTAAAGGGGGGGGGGAGGTTGGTTACCTCGGCCCGCAGTAAACATCGGTCCCAGCTTCTGCAGCTCCAGCTCTTGGTGCCCCCTCACTCGCTACAGGGCGAGGACCCCGCCCCCCCCTCCCGGCCCGGCTTCGCTGGAGCCTGCTGGAAAGCGCCCCACTGGGACCGGCCAGCCCCCCCTCTCCCCCACACCAGCAGGCTCCGAGCGAAGCGATCGTAAAAGGGAAAAGCCACCTTTGGGCTTCCGCAAAGCGACGGCGGCGCTTCTCCCTCGGAACAGGCCGCCCGCGGCAAAGGAGGCACGCACGTCAGGCACCGCGTCGGACACCCTCTCCCCGAGCGGGGTCCTGAGGGTGAGGAGAAAAGCAGGGCAACCCCGTGCTTTGGTTACCAGGGGAGGCGGAAGTGGCCCAAGAGGTGGGCCTCGGAGGGAGGGAGGGAGGGAGGGAAGGAGGGAAGGGGCGGGGCTGAAGCCTTCCTCCCGCCCTTCGCTCAACGACCACGACTCAGCTTTTGAACGCCAGCCAATTCAATTCAATTCAAATCGAGTTGGCTGTCAGGGGGGGATTCCGGCGCGTGACGCCCTTAGCGACCTGTCAATAATATCCGATCGATCGGTTGTCTGAACACGGCTGCACTCCGAAGGCAGGGCTACAGGAGGGCTTGCGTCAGAGCCACCACGCGAAAAACCCCGTGTTGCGCGCATTTGCTAAGAAGCTATTGAACGAAAAAATGTATGCTGGATTCCTAAATTTGCCCAGACCCTCGCATTAAATAATATATGCTGCACTTGGAGCATTTTGTTAATTTTGAGGGACTTCTTTGACTCCACCTAACGTGCTTTTTCAACATGTGTTTTGGTCGCTGCTGGTCATTTTTCTTGTTTTGCTTTCCAGCATTTTCTTTAAATAAATGGCAGCACCAATCTTTATTTATTTATTTATTTTGTTATGCCACTCACTACCCAAAGGTCTCTGGGCGGCTCACAATCAAAATAAACAATTAAAATATCAAAATTACCAGAAAATTAGAATAAAACATAAATACAATAAATACAATACATTAAAACACAACACTAAAACTGCCATCAGGACCCACAATCATCAGTTTAAAAACTTATGGAACAGGAAGGCTTTTACCAGGCGCCAAAATGTTTTCAAGGTCAGTGCCAGGCGAGTCTCACTCGGGAGGTCATTCCATAGTCCGGGGGCATTTACTGAAAAGGCCCTATACCTGCAAGCCATCCCTTTCACCTCCTTGTGAAAAATAAGAGTGCAGGGCCTTCAGTCATTCTTTTGCACACCTTCTGTGAACCCCACATGGAACTGTGTTGTGTATTTTTGTGATGCTCCTATCAGATTTGAACTAATAAAAAAGATGAGATACAAAACTGTCAGATAAATACCTACTGTCATCTTTCTCCCTTGGTTGTATGGTCATTATATTTATTTATTTTGAATATTTGTGCCCCACCTTTCTCCTTGGAAAAGGACCAAGGTGGCTTACAATATGGGACAATATACAACCCAGAACATTCAAGACATATTAAAGTTTAAGAACAATTTATTTGAAGAGGCGTCTTACAACATTAAAAGGCAGTATTAAAGCTAATAACAGCACACAAACAATTATATGAGAAATGGAAACTAAAATGGAAAACACAGGTTATAAGTGGTGGCTGATATCCAGAATAAAAATATGACTCCCAAATCAGTCTTTTGATCAGGGGTCCTCAACCTAAGGCCCCAGGGCCGGATGCAGCCCCCCAAGGTCCTGAATCCGGCCCCTGGGACCAATTGCAACCCCCCACCTACCCCCTGTTTTGTGAGCAAGCCAGCCTCCGCAGCTGCTTTTGGACTGTGATCCGGCCCCCAGCGGTGTCTGGGTAATGGTGGACCAGCCGGCTGTTTGAAAACTTTGAGGACCCCTGCTTTTGATTGTCCTAAGAATCACTTTCCTTCATACTCAGACAAGCACACACATCTGTATCCTGCCTGGAAACTACACAATGTCTCATGGAACCTGCTTCTCGGTTATATAAGCAGAGGATCTGACTAAGGTGGAACTGGAAAAGGTGCAGAAGAAAGAGACTAGAATGATTACTAGGCTGGGACAGCTCCCCTATGAGGAAGGGTTACAGTGTTTAGGACTTTAAAAAGGCACCTGAGGAGGGACATGACAGACAACAAAATTATACAGGAGGTGGATAAAGTGGATAGTGGGAAGCTCTTTTCTGTCTCATGCAGTATCAGAACCAGGGGCCATCCACTCAAATTGAGGGTTGGGAGAGTGAGAAGAGACAAAATAAATTTCTTTACCCACTCAGCTGTTAATCTATGGAACTCCTTGCTGCAGGATGTGAGGAAGGCATCTGGCCTAGATGCCTTTAAAAGGGGATTGGACAGATTTCTGGACAAAAACTCCATTGCAAGATACAAGACATGATGGATATATGTGTTATCTCCAGGGTTAAAAGGAAGGGACCTCAAAATGTCAGGTGCAAGGGAGTGGTATCAGGAGACAGGTATCTAGTTGTCTCATGTACTCACAGAAGCATCTGGTGGGGTCACTGTGAGATACAAGTAGCTGGACTTGATGGGCTCTTGGCCTGATCCAGAAGGGTTCTTCTTATGTTCTTATGTTCTGTATAAGGCTACTGTATACGTGAATGCAAATGTTTCTTTGAGCTGCAGGGGGGTTGCAACCATTAATTTAAATGAGCTTGAAATGCTGCAGTGAACTATCCAATGGAATCAATCCTCTTTTGAGGTGCTAATGAAGTTCTCTTCTCATGAGCCAGAGTACAGATAAACAGAAATGAATCAAGCAAATGAATAACTCTGCTTTCTCTATCTAGTTTTAGGGGGCCAGTTTTTTTATAGATAACAATGCAGTGGTTTCTTTTTAAAATAAACGTTGACATATTTAAATCCTGGAAATAAATACAGTACTTTATTGGGAAGCCGGAGTTAACACATTAATTGTCTCAGGAAAAAATGGTTTCAAAATAATCAAACATCAAGCTTCTTACACTCAAAGAAAATTACAAGTTTCTTCCCAAAACACACTCCCAAATCTTGCAGCTGGTTTTGATGTTCAGGAAAATCTCTTATGTATTTATATAACAGCTGGCCCACTAGACAGATTGAGGAAGGCACGAATCTTGCCTCAGTGATTCAATTAGTTAAACTGAATCCTCCCATAAATCAATTGACCCATGCTTGCATAGTTTTCTGTGCCAAAGACAAATAAACAGATTTGTACTGTTAATTTGTTTCAAGCTTATGAAAACCCTCATAGGGGTTTTGGGGGTGTACTAGACTGTAAGGTTGTCCACCATTCATCCTTCTGGTGGCAATATGGGACCTTTCAGCTCAACTAATGCCATAAAGGGGGCATGTAAGCCTATCAGCCATTCGCAATATGGGTCATTTTGAATGGCCCCTTTCCTGGAAAACATTCTAGATATATAATATAATTGTTTATTTACGGTCATAGACCAAAATGTTACATGGCAATCAAGTTCAAAAGACAACACCAATAATACAAATATAGTTGAATAGATTAAAAATTAATAATGTGTACCCATGGAAAACATTAATAGACATATAATTGCATAGGATAATAATAAATAAATATTGTAAATATTATATTAAAATGTGGAAGGGTATTATATCATAGACTGGAAAATTAGGGGATCTAAAATTCTGATGACAAAATCATCTTACGGGATGCCATGACTGCCACACAAAATCTGGCCATTATCATAGTTATATTTATGTTCTTATCGGCTAGTAAATACTCAATATAAAATTTACTGGGTCTATCCGGGAACCTTTGGAGAATTGAATATAAAAGCTCCCTGTAAAAGCTGCAATACAGAAGTACATGTTCCAGTGTTTCAACATCCCCACAGTTGCAGGGGCATAAACGTAGATGATAGGGAACCCCCTGAAATCTTCCGTCCAACAGTTTGGAGGGTAACACATTTAATCTGGCTAAGGTAAATGCTCTTCTAAATTTGAGGGTAGCTATGTTGTTCAGGTAGGAGGGGAGCATAAACACATCATTACATATACTACTTGAGTGAGATAAAAGGGCCCTGTTCTGTTGGAGTTCAATGTCTCTGAGCCTTTGATGAATAGCAGTTCTGGCACTACTATAGCCCAGGGTAATAACATGCTTTACTGAAAAGCCAAGAGACATACATTCATGTTCTAAGAACCGTTTCCAATTGGAATGAAATAGATCTGTAAGGATCAAAGGGGCCAAGCCGACAGGAAAAAAGAGAAATTTTAACCAAGTATTAAATAATTGCACTTTGGCTCGGAGACCCACAGAGGTTAGGCCAGCCTCCATTCGGATGGCAGTGTTAGAGACACATGGAGGTACCGCAAATATGGTTCTCAGAAATTTAGTTTGAATTCCCTCAAGGGAACTCAAGTTGGACTGGACAAATAATTGAGCACCATATGTCACATGAGCAAGCATTCTAGATACTGAACATTGTGGTTTGTGGCTTTGCAACCAAGTTTTCTGACCCACTGAGCTGTATCAGTCTGGCTGTATTCCTATGATGAAACAATGACCACTCATAATACAATTTAGGACTTTATATGTTAGTATTCAGCCAAGATGGGAAAGATGGAAAGCAAAAGGAAAAGGGCATGGCTGAGAATGAGATGGTTGGATGGTGTCATTGATGCAACCAATATGGATTTGACTAAACTCCGGGAGGCAGTGGAAGACAGGAAGGCCTGGTACCTCTGGTCCAGGAAGAGTCAGACACAACTGAACGACTGAACAACAACAACAACAAAGAACTACTATAACTGGGTTATACGATCCCTGTAACAAACTCCAGTTAACAATCTGGCTGTTTCTGGTCACTTTCCAGACACAGCCTCACATTGAGTGTGCTGTAGTAATCCTGCTGGGATGTAACTAAGTATGTAATGTGTCACCATGACCAGATTATACCTTTCCAGGAACTGATGCAGCAAGTGCACTAGTTTTAATACAAATACGCTCCTGGCCATCACCAAAACCTGGGTAGTCAGGGTCAGAAACGAATCCATGTGGATTCTTAAACTGTGTACTCCTGTTTTCAGAGGGAGTGTAACCCCATCCAGGACGGACTGTATCCCTGTTCTTTGATCTGCCTTTCAGCTGACCAGTAGCATCTGTGTTTTCCCTGGATTAAGTTTCAGTTTATTCACCCCCAGCCAGTCGGTTACTGACACCAGATACTGGATAGGGTTAAAACAGCTTCCAAAGATTTAGATGGGAAAAAGTTTATGTCAAGTAGTTTCATGTAGATCTTTCATAACACATAGGAGATAAAACAGAATCCTGAGGCCAGGGTGTCAAACAGGAGTTCGCCAGCACCACTTTTTGAGTTCTCTCCTCCATGAAGCACCAGAGTCACTATAAGACAGTGCCACCAAATCCCATCCCAAAGAGATGCATCTTAATTTTGTTAGTGCTGTGATAAAGGCATCACCCCCCTTCTTTTAAGACTGTGTACAAAAAGCACACTGGTCAAACGGCAATTGTGCTTTTCATGTTTTTTTTTATATTTTAAATTGCCTCCTGTTGTATTTGGCCAGAAAGCAGGGTAAAATAATTTTTCAAGAGAAACAAACCGATCACCTTTCCTACTCTTGATATGTGCATTAATACTGGATAGGTGGGTGTGAGGGATGAGGGGCAAAATATGCCAAATCAGGCCGAAGGATCAGCTGATATGTTGCGACGAGGTTGTTATGCAGAAGTGTGTTGCTTCTGGTGGCGAGGAAAAGACATAACCGTGGCCATTGAGCCACATAGCCTTTTGCTAAAGCAATTGGCAAGCTGGGGAATTCTCCACCCTTGAGGGCGGGTTTATGGGCCCCTCCTTCCCCAGCTCAGCCAATTACGGGCGGGGGGAGTTGTCCGAATCTGCTGCCCCTTTTTGGCTACGGACGACCCGAGCCAGGTGGCCGCGATGGCGGCGGCAGCGTCGGTCGCGGTCCTGGGAGCCCGAATCGGGCTGGGGAGGTCGCCGGCGCCCCTGGCCCTCCGACGTTGGTATCGGACCGAAAGGGGCGTCTACGGTTACAAGCCGAGCCGCAAGGCGGAGAGCGCGTCGAACCACGGCGCGGAGCGGCAGGATCTCTCCAGAAGAGCAGGTCGGCGGGTGCCCAAAAAAGTGCCACCTTGGGGCATTGGGAGGGGTGGGGGTTGTTGTGCCTGTTGCTCCTTGCAAGTCCATGTGGGACATCAGGAGGAGGGGAGGGGGAGAATCGGGGTCTTTGCATTAGCACAAATAATAACCAAAGAAGGGGGGGTGAAGGAGGCTGTACAAAGGGAGAAGAAGAATAGGCAAATAAGTTTCATTTTTTTCTTCTTTATTTATGAAAGATAAGGAAAAACCCTTCTAAGGCCCAGAGGAAGCTTCTTTGGTCATTTCATTGTATGAAAGTGGATTTTTCAGTGCCTACTTATAAAGCCTGTTCATTTGTTTCTATATATTGTTTACAGTTAAGCATAACTATTATTGGGTGATTATCTGCACGCAGCTGCCTGCTTTCTTATACCTGATAATATACGACACCACATTCTTCATAAAACAGGCTTACACAACAGAAGCACGTCCTTCTGATTTCAATCTGTTTTCTTAACTTCTGTGTAGGCATGTGTAGAATTGTGTGTTCCCAGAAAATCTGGTCTTGGAGTTGTTCCAAAGATTCTCCTGTGGCAGAACACATATTTTTAAACCTCCTTTTCTAGATAGGTGTCGGTGAAAACACTGACTACAGTGTGCTCCTTAAAACCATCTTTTGCTTCTTGAATGTTCCAGCTTTCTTTCCTCCCCTCCACCCTGCTGACCACTTGTTCCATTGGATAACCAACCATGCCAAGGTCCTTGTAATTTGTTGTTTGTCTGGAGATGTACGCAAGGCCCTGCACCTTGCAGTACTCATCCAGCCCAGACAGAGAAGGAATTGAAGTGTTTTAGGATGCTAGCTAATAGAAAAAACTTGTAATTGTGGGACATGATTCTGGGATGGGTAAAACTTTTATTGGCTTGCTAAACAGTTACAAACAGCGGCTCTTGAAACCACTGTACCAGCAAGACAAGCAGGATTCTGCAGCTGACAGGAGACTTGCAGGGCAGTGGTTAAACGGCTGTACCGCAGCCAAAACTTTGCTCATGACCTGGGTTCAATCCGAGGTAGCTGGTTTGTGGTTGATGCAGCCTTCTGTCCTTCCGAGGTCAGTAAAATGAGCATCCATTTTGCTGGGACAGAGGGGTACAATGTGTAGCCTGCATAATTAAAGAATAAACCACCCAGAAAGTGCTTTAAGCATTGTGGGGCAATATATAAGCTGAACACTTTGCTTTCTTTTTTTCTTTTGGCAGAAAAGAAGCCTGCAAACTTGTTTGGCGGGCAGTCTGGTTTCAAGAGTGACTGTTTGCAAACTGTTTATTTCATAATTCAATTAATTATTATTTGTTAATGATTAACCAAACTGCTGTATGTAGGTATATGTATAACTTCCATTTATGGATGTTTTGTGTACAAACAAAAGTTCAGTTCAGATCATTCAATCTTCTTCAATATATTTTCTGAGATCTGTGTGGAAACAGCTGCGGAATGGTGATTTAGGCTGAAGTTTCTTCCTTTAAACCAGAGACAATCACCTTTGATGTTCCTCTTCAGTAGAGTCAAGTGAGATGTTAAAGGTCCGACCAGATGCAGTATTTGGTTCCAGCAGTGTCTGGAACTGAATCCAGGCTCAACAAGATGTTGTTAATGGCAGATAGACTTGCCTTAGTTCATGGTTTCCTTTTCTCCCAAGACCCAATGTTGGGTTTTTTTGTTCTTGTGCCATGGCTTTTTCCACACCTACAGATCTTTCCATGTAGTTATCAATGCAATCATGTCCTCTTTATGGGTCTCCCTTTGGAAATTTGACCAAACTTTGCAAATATGGCTTCATGGTCAATAATAAGTACGCGCCAACGAGTGTTGCTCCATTTGCTAAACGAATTGCCTTGGTCCCCATGTTCCTTCTGAAAACTGTTCAAAGTGTGTTTTAAAAAATCATCTCCTCTGTTGTTATGTGCCTTCAATTCGAAACTGTCTTAATATTAATTTTATTAAGGAGCCTCGTGGTGCAGTGGTTAAAATGCCCGTAAAACCGGCAGGTAAAACCGTGTTCACAACCTGGGGTTCAGCCTTCCCTCCTTCCGAGGTCGGTAAAATGAGTACCCAGCTTGCTGGGAGGGGGCAATTGTGTAGCCTGAATACTGTAATTAAAACTGTAAACCGCCCAGAGATTACTTGAAGTGGTATGGGGTGGTATATAAGCGGAACGCTTTGCTTTTATTTCTATTTTTGTGCTGTTACTGTATTTTATGTTTGTATTGTATGAATTATTTGAATTTTGTTGTAAACTGCCCAGAGTGACCTCGCTGCCAGATGGACAGTATAAAAATCCAATTAATTAATTAATTGAGTTTTTGTGGTAAATGAGCTCACCACCATCATCTTAGGAGTGCAGAGCTGAGTCCTAGGAGTCATATTAGCAGCTCCAAAACCACAGGGAGTTTCCCTGGCTGAGCATCATCAATTCAAACCTAGGTGTTCTGAGTCCTGGTCCATCACTGCATCAGAGTGGGTATCCCATCTTCTCTCGCCCCATATATCTCCTTTTTGTACATTAGGGTAACAAAGTGAGTACCTGCTCCAGAGTTCCTGTGAGGGATATTGTAGTTGCAAGGCTCGCACGTTGTGCAGGTATATGGCCTAGAAGAGCAACCCATCCAGACCCACATTTTATAAACACCTGCATGTGCTCACAGTCTCAGACCTTCCATATATGGCAAGAATTCCTTGTCCACTTCACTAACAATTTAATACACACATCTTTTAAGGGTGCAGGACTGTGCCTTTTAACATGAGAAAACCTGAGGATGTGGCAGCTCTACAAGCGTATCAGGGAATTCACAGAACTTCCTGTAAAGGGCATAGGGATCTTTCCTCTCTGAAGCCCTCAAAACTGGATAGCATCAGCTGAAAATACTATTGTACAGTGGTATCCCGACTTAAGAGCAGCTCAACTTAAGAGCAATTCGACTTAAGAGCAGAAAACTGTTGGCGTTTTAACTGCTGCCTTACAAATATTAGATACTGTATGGTCTGCTTGACTTAATTTTTTTTTTTTTTTTAACTTATTTTTTTCAATTTTTTAGATAGGTACCCCAATTTAAGAGTAGTTCGACTTAAGAGCATGCATTCGGAATAGATTAAATTCGGAAGTCGAGGTACCACTGTATTTTTGTCACTTCAGTGCAACAGCAGAACGTGGATTCTAACTATGATGATTTCTCACTTTTTGAAATGACACAGTGCCTTTGCGGACAAGCTAAATTGATCTTGGTTCCTTTATACTCAGTTGACCATGGGCTGGCTCGCCTAGTGGCTGCATACCATGAACATGGCCACAAAGCTGCAAAAATCAACCCTTTATTTACTGGCCAAGCTGTGATGGATGTAGTACCTGAAATCCAGGCTCTGACAGAAACTCTGCAAGGACCTTTCAGTACTGCAGGTGGGGACAGGTAACAGTTTATTCCCAAAATGTGCTGATTTTTGATGTTTATGTGTTGGCCATTTACAATTTAATCCTTCTTGATAAATAATATGATGGATACATTTAACTTCTGCTGTCTCTGTCGTTCAATATCTTTTGAATGTGCAATACAATCCTTTGGCGCAAGTCGTATACATAAATACTAAAGCCAAAATGCAACATTCAGTGGAGGAACACTGTGTTAGCGGAGTGTTCCCAGTAAATGATAGCAGGATTTATTCTTCTGGTCTTTTAATACATTTTCAGTCATGCAAGTGGCTGTACAGCAGGAGAGTGCATCCGGTTCCTTTCCATTGTTACTTGGCAATCTGATGTCCTTGAGTGCAACATTATTTACACTATCAGTAGAACACTGCTGAATGCTGGCAGGCAAGTGCCCACTAATGAAATCGCAGTGTACATCTGCATTAATTTCCTGAGTTCTGAGGACTGTACCCCTCCCCCCCCAAAAAATCTCTGGGCCTCAGGGGGCCACCCCTGTGAACTCTACCCCCCAAAATATTATTTTTCAAAGAAGTCTTTTTAAACTGAAAAAAGCTTCTCATACCCTTTAGTGAGTCAGGTTTCTTTTAGAGAATTTAATGTGTGTGTGTGGGGGGAGGGTGGGGGAGGCCCCCTAGAAGGTGTTTTAAAAGCAAATTAAAGGGACCACTTTTTCAAGAGAGAACCACTGCCCTTGAATAGGAATCAAATAAACACAAAGAAAGTAGAAGGTGGAAATATGAAAAATTATAAAATATTTATTCAGTGGGAAATTTTAAAACTAGTGTGCCACGGAACAGCAAATTAAAGAATGTGTGTACAGTTGTCCCCCGCCCTTTTGCAGTTCATATACTGTGGTCCTGGTATATTGCAGGTCCGCAGTGTATGAAAAAAAGCCCCCCTGGGGTAAGAAGGGAAGGTTTTCCCAGGCCCATCAGAGGCCCCAAAAGTGCTTCCCCGCAAACCAGAAGTGACTTCTGGTAAACCAGAAGTGACCTCCAGATAACTAGAAAGCACTTTTGGGGCCTCTGGGGGACTGGAAAGCCCCTTGCAGGCCCGTTTGGGGCAGCGCCAAGTCTGGGGTAAGTACAAGAGCCAACAGAGAGCCCACTCAGTCCCAACCTGACCCAGCATCTGCTTATTGAGGATTTTCAATTATTGTGGGTCGGGTCAGGTCCCTAACCCCTGCAATAGGTGGGAGTTTACAGTACCTTGACACCTGCACGTTGCAACCTCTTATTCTGAACTTTGGACATTGTGGGGCCATTAAAGGGTCCCTTTGGCTAACAAAACAAAAAAAAAAAAAAACCAAGAAACCTTGGTCCCCCGATGCACCAAAGTTTCCTACCTCTGTTTCAGAGAGATCTCCTGTATTGTCATTACCAGGCTAAATCCAACATTTGTCTTGTGTAGAGTATATCCCTTGAAATAAATGGGATTTGTTAGTCACAATTAACACAAGAACCATTGGTTTCAGTGGGTCAGGTAGGAGTAGGACTACTGGGAGATTCAGTAGGGAGAAGGCAAATCAAAAATCTAGCTCCCATTCTTACATAACTTTCAGAACTTAGGAATCACTTCTGCACAAACCAGTCCAAATCTGCAGCAGCTTGAATTACTTGGGAAGGGTGAAAATATGGCTGGTTTTCACATGAATATTGCTAACTCCTAAGGAAAGACAGTGTTTGAATAATAAGGGACCAGATACAGTATAGTAGTTTATACCATCCATAGGATTCCTCTGCATCTACATAATCCCTGGTGGCTCAGGAGCTGAGGGCTGGGTCACCACATCCTAAAATGGTAGGTAGAGGCTGTCCCTTCTTTTTTGTGGGTCACTCAGGTGTGATCACCAGAAGTGACAAAATAACTTTGTAACAGATGAATGGTTCCACATCTCAGGTATCCAGGGATAGGCCAGGAGGATGCAAGAAAGCTACTATATGCTGGAGGATTCTCATTTATGTGATATTTGCAGTCACAGATGTTGCATTTGGCATTGCAGCCATGATGTTCATATATCACTTGTGCAATGATAGGAAACAGTGTCACTTAATGGAAGGGTTGATTAGCTTTGTCATGCTTGCTTGACGCTTGGGGTTGTTGCGAGACAAATGAAATTCCTCTTAGGAAATCTTTAATATTCCAGGACTTTTGAACCTTGGAAAGGAGGAAGCAACCCTTGAGGATGTCTTGTCTTACCTGGACCATATATACTGTGAACATATATCCATAGAGACTAGCCAGCTGTCAGACATGCAAGAAAGGGAATGGATTGCTAAGCGACTTGAGGAGTTGAAACAAGAAGCATTCACTACTGAAGAGAAAAAATATTTGTCCAAACTCATGCTAGAATCCCAGGTGAATGGTATACCCCTTTCTCTGTGTGTGTGTGTGTGTGTGTGTGTGTGTGTGTGTGTGTGTGTGTGTGTGTGTGTGTGTGTGAGAGAGAGAGAGAGAGAGAGAGAGAGAGAGAGAGAGAGAGAGAATTGTTTCCAAAGATTAAAAAAATTCTAGGATGTTGGATTAAAGTTTGATTAGTTTATTTATCAGTATGAAAATCAGTTGTCTGAAATATGCAGTTGGTATCTTAAGGATTTATCCTTGAATAAATGCTAACAAGTAACTCATTTCATGAATGAGAACATGAACAGAATTATTGTAGAGCAGTCTGTAAGCACTTAAAACAATTTCATGAGTAACGGGGTGGGCGTCCCCCCCCCGCCAAAACGCTTTCTGTGCTATAAAAACGTTAGACCTGATGTCTGCCTTCTCATTTGCCCTGCAGTCTTCTTGTGTGTTCAGCTGATGTCTAAGAGAAATGACAGTGCTTTTAAGTTATCTGTCGCCTTGCTTTCAAAGCTCAAGGGCAAAAGAAAGTATCCATTGCTTGAGTTGCATGAATGACTCTTTGTGGTTAAAGGAAGTGGGGATTTTCATGCCTGAAGAGCAGAGCCAAGACTCTGCTGAACTGTTCCACGGTAACATTCTATAATGTGCATGTTTTAAAGACACTGGATCGTGGAGCCCCATCTATATGTTAGTTATTGTATTTTGTGGACTGAATGATTAAGGTGCAAGTTCCAATAAGGGCATCTCAGTGGCCAAAATCCTGTTGCTTAGCACAGTAAATCACACTGGATGAGGCCCATTGAATTAATGGGGATTTAATGAACCAATTCCTCTGCAAGGGCTATTGACTCAAATTGGCTTACTCTAACTGCAACTTACTTTAGCATGGTGAGATAGTCTCATTTGAATCGATGGAACTTATGGAGGAGTTGACTCACTAAAACCCCATTAACTCAATAGGCCTGCTGTATACTAAGCAGTAGAATTTTGGCAAAGAGACGTACATGGACATTGCATTGACGATTTGTACAAAACTCACAGAAAAATAAGAATGTATAATAGATTTGCTAATATGAGTGATTTGAGAGGGAAGTACCCGGACAGAGTGCATGGATACAGCTTCCAAGTTACAATAAGAAGATCTCTGTATCTGGTGTAACTTGCTGTAAGAGTTGCTTCTAAAGTATGTGTATATAACCACATTTAACAGGAATTTGACCACTTTTTGGCTACAAAGTTTGCTACAGTGAAAAGATATGGTGGCGAAGGAGCAGAGAGCATGATGGGTTTCTTTCATGAATTGTTAAAGATGTGCTCCTACAGCGGAGTGACAAATATTATTGTTGGAATGCCTCATCGAGGCAGACTTAACCTCCTCACAGGCCTTCTTCAATTTCCTCCTGAGGTAAGAACTAGATTTTTCTTTCAGGTGATAGATATTTTGATATGGTGCTGCATATTTAGTTGAATCTGGTAGTAAAAGCTGCATAGGTGCTTGTGATGCTGGTGTGGTCCTTTCCGACATCTCTGGCTGTTTCTTTGATAAACCAGATGCTACAAATACTACAACAAAAATTAAGACTTCAATTCACATGTGCAGAAATCATATGGATATGTACAGGAAAGCACCAACCTTCTGTGAGTTCAAAGGACTGGTACTAAACTCTACCACAGCACATGTTCTTCAAGCATCAGTCTATATGTAAACTAGAAATAGCAGATCATGCACAAGGGCTTTTACACTGTGAAATACAGTTAAAAGCTAGCAGAAATGTTCCAGTGTAGCTGTAGCTCCACATGGAGAACATAAAAAAGTTCCTTATGATGGATCCCTCTATTTGTTCACCTCAATGGTGTTGCCAGTGACTGGCAATAGCTATCCAAGAGTGACAGGAAAGCTGACAGGAAATGTCAGAGGTCTTTTTCTGTCACCTGTTCCTAACATTTTGAAGACATTAACATTTGAATCTGGAACCTTCTGCATGAAGAATATATGCTCTCTTGTCCCTAAGGTGAAAATGTTTGCAAGCCTAGTAGGTCCTCATCCAGGCATTGGACTATCCATTTTTTTTTCAATGTGCTTAGAGGGGAGCACTTGGCTTCAGCCCTTATGTCATGGCTTTCTTCACAAGATGGTTCCAGGGAGTCTGAAGATAAGAGCTTTCTGCTTGTGGATGGGTTTTACATGTGAGTGAGAGCCCTAGAAAATCTGGGTTCTTTGTCTGAATGTAGAGCCTATGGACAACTAGAAACATCAGACTTGCCTCTCATCCCATGAATAAATGAATGGGTAAGGCCCCAATTCTAATGCCTGAATCCGTTATACTGTCCAATTTGGCCCAGTTCTGGGAGGTTCCATCCCTTCACAATCTATTGTCCTGGGTTGGCAGAAACAGAGCTTGCAGGGCATAGAATTGTGAAACTGGGTGAGAAAGGTCATGGCTTAAATCCCTATTTTGTGTAGAGCTCGCTAGGTGCTATTAGATCACTGACACCATCTTAAAGTCACCTAAATTCTATTGGGTGGCATATAAGTTGTATAATAAATAAATAAATAAATAAATAAATAAATAAATAAATAAATAAATAAATAAATGTACATGCAGAATTTCTTGTAGGATGATGAGTACAAGTATGTTCAATAACTATTTACATGATTAGGTCAATCTGTGTGATAAGTATGGCTGTACTTCACTTCATACATTTCTATGGCTGTGCTACAGGATGTTTAGAAATCCAAGAGGGCTGAATACAAGTGGATTCTGTGGAGGATAGATCAAAAGAGGGAACTGAAATAAGCTGGGTGGGATTGTTTTATGGAGCCAAAATCTCTATTGAATAGAAATAACAGACAGTTGGCCTTAACATGCAGGAACACCTACAACCGAGAACTTATTCCCATGTCTATTCAGTATGTGTCTCAAAAGTATTTTGAGTAATTTCTTGTGTTCTCTGAAGCTGATGTTCCGTAAAATGCGAGGCTTGAGTGAATTTCCAGAGCATTCACCAGCGATTGGAGATGTCCTTTCCCACCTGACAGCTTCGGTAGATCTGGACTTTGGGTCTCACCTCCCGATTCATGTCATCCTCCTGCCAAACCCATCTCATCTAGAAGCCATTAACCCTGTGGCGGTTGGAAAAACGAGGGGGAGGCAACAGTCTCTCCGTGATGGAGATTATTCGCTAGACAGTTCCGCACAGCCTGGAGACCAAGTCATCTGCCTGCAGGTATTTGATGGTTGGGGCCAGGGCCTGAGGAACTAATGTTTTATAATTTCAAATAAGTTGATGTGAGGTAATGATGTGGTCCCAAGGAATTCTCTGGCATTGGTGAGACTATTTTTACTATTCATGCTAAGCCAGCCACATTCAGTGCTGATAGATTTGCATATAAGCATAATTAGAGAATCATTCTACAGTACATTGAAATCAAAGTTCAAAACATGAAGGAAGCCATTTTAGTTTGAAAGCTTCCCTAACAAACCTCAGGTTGCCAAGACATGTGAACAGCCTGCTACATATACTATGTCCCAAGTCAGAGACTGGACATTGATCAGTTGGGGAGAGTTGCCTAGCCCCCGGGCCCCCAACTCTATGATTTTAATGTTTTCTATTCTTGCAAGATAGTCTGACATGGTGTCGGTGGGTAGGTGAACACATTCTGTATCAGTGGTTCATCTTACTGTTCTGTGCTAAAATGGCCACATTTTAGTTTTTACTCATGAACAAAAGCAAGTCTTGTCAGAAGAACTGGCTGCAGTTATAGGCCTTAACACTCTATTTCCTTTCATAATCTAGGTCCATGGCGATGCGTCTTTCAGTGGACAAGGCATTGTTCCCGAAACATTTACACTTTCCAATCTGCCACATTTCAGAGTAGGTGGAAGCATTCACCTCATTGTTAACAATCAACTGGGCTACACTACCCCGGCAGAGCGAGGCAGGTCCTCGTTATACTGCAGTGATATTGGTATGTATTGCAGGATTCTGAGGAAAACAGATAATATCTTTAACAGTGGTTCCCAACCTTGGGTAGTCACAATGTTCTTGCACTTTGATTCCCAAAGTCTTGGTCAGCACAACTAGTGATGAAGGTTTCTGGGAATTTTAGTCCAACTGGGGACCCAACGTTAGGGAACCATGGCTTTAGAAGGTGACTCCTTGACAACAACTTTAAAAGTAAATACTGCAGGAATAATAACTTCTGATTACTGTGGCCACATTTTGAGTTACCGGCCAAGAGGATTAGGCTAAATTGGGCTTGTAGCCAGAAATGCTGTCATTTATGGGGGGGGGCATGACAAGAGCACATAAACTTATAAATATCTGAACATATTTTAATATATCTGGAGGGATTTGATTTACTCATCCCGGGTACCTAAATTGTTAATTAGCTGTGTTTAGCTCCGTTCACCCTTTCCAAATCTGGTACTTGTTTTTCAACAGAAATACATAGTCACACTTCTGGAGGGTGCCAGTTGGGAGAAGGCTAGCTCAGTAGCTAGCCTTATGTTACGTTTCTCTCCTATTTCTAGGCAAGATAATTGGCTGTGCCGTTATCCATGTGAATGGGGATGACCCTGAAGAAGTCACCCGTGCTGCACGACTGGCTGTTGAGTACCAGCGCCATTTCCGTAAGGATGTGATTGTGGACTTGCTGTGTTACCGCCAGTGGGGTCACAATGAATTAGATGAGCCAGCCTTTACTAATCCCACTATGTATAAAATCATCAGGTATGGCTTAGTTATGTAACAGAAGAGAGAAAATCTGTCCTGTAAGAGCCATCCATGTTTTAGAAACACCTTTTTGAAATAATTTGCTCAGCCTTCTGCATGGCACTGCTTGAATAAGGCTGTGCTTTTAAAAGTTACTGTCTTGGAAATATTTCTATGTGAGCAGTGGCATAATGCAGAGCTGAGGAATATGTTGCTCTCGTGATTTTGATGTACTAACACTTTGACAAGGAAGTTGGGCACCTAAACTAGGTAAGATCACTGCAACATGTGTCACCACCCTTTTTGCTCTAGGTTACTTAAAATTCCCAGGAGGATGCGTGTTTTGAGTGCCCAGATTACTCTTAGGCGTCTAATTTCCACTGGTCTTATTTTCCAAAGAGAAAACTTAAATTTGGTTGTGTACTTACGTCTGCACACCAACCCTGGCAGGTAGGGAAAAATACAAAAATTGTTCCAAAGTTATTAAAATTACTACTCCGGCCAAGACAGTGTTTTAGACATACTCACTCTCCTCCCCCAAGGACCACACCTTCATAAAATATTATTTTTATGAAAAAGTAGAAAAATGATGAAAAGTCAAATACATGGAAAGTACAGTAAAATAAGGCAAAAGCAAGGCAAAAAGATACAGCTTGATGTTTAAGCAGCTTCAAGAAAAGTAATCCATTAAAATAATAAAAGCCAAGTAACCCTATTTACTGCAGACTACAAAACCCATTTTGCTGAAAAGCTGCAATAACTAAGTTCCTCTATGAGGAAGCCATCTTGCAACCCTCAACTAACTCTGTGTGTGTTGTGTCATTAAAGTCATGACTGACTCTTCGTGACTCCATGTCCATGGAGTTTTCTTGGCAGGAGTACTGGAGTGGCTTGCCAGTTCCTACTCCAGGTGCCTACAGCACCTGGTATTCCCTGGTGGTCTCCCATCCAAGTACTAACCAGGGCCGGCCCTGCTTAGCTTCAGAAATCAAGCGAGATCAGATGTGCTTAGGGCATCTAGGCAGCCAACTAACTCTAGCTAACACACAAAGAAGCATACTTCATTAGTAACAACTCTTCCCATCTTCATCCAGTCTCTCAGATGACAACCAATCAGAGCGTAGCAAATCTCCACATTCATCAAGCCTCTTCCTTTGTTCTTTGTTCCTTGACACACTTCCATCAGCACTCTCCACCAACTAGCAGGAGATGATGGGAACTGGAATGTAATATCTTTTGGCGGGTTTCAGATTTCTCTGAGGCAGTGGCTGAAATCCCGTTGTGTAGGTTACACCGTGTATGGTTGATGACATCATCAGCCATACATGATGTAACCTAAAAATAAAAACTGTCAGTAAAGCTATCCCAGTGGTGGGAATTTTTAGTAACCAGAAACTTCCCTTTCTGATCCCATGGCCCCCCAACAGCTTCCTACCAATGAGAAGGCAAGGTAGGGGAGGAATAGATCAAAATCCCCCTCCCCCAAAATGTAACCATGTAACTTACAGAAGCTTCAGCCAGTGGTAAAAGTAAACATAGACAGGTGAGGGGGGGGGGGGTGGAAATCTCTGTCCTTTCTCCGTACAACTTCCCTTCCTCCTCTTCAAAATTCAGTGCGGCCCTTTCCCCCTTTATAGTTTGAAACTTTCAAATAATTGTAGCTGCTTTATGCAAGGCTGGATCCACCTTAAATTGTTGAAGTTGGTCAGAGCATACGCTTTTCTGTTTGTATGTTTCAAGTCTGCAGGTAGATGCCAAGGCTCATTTCCTTGTCTTAAGGTTACTTTTGGGCCAAGATCTTAAACCAAAGGTGGCATTCAGATAAAACAGAAATGTTATAATAATAGTACAAAGAACGAAAAAGAGTCCTTGGCCAGCCTTTTCAATGTTAAGGAAAGGTGTTGTGAAAAAGTTAAAAACACCTGCATAGTTAAGCAAGAGACAATAAATTAAGTTGACCGAATGCCAGCAAATATTGCCATTAAAAATCACAGTCTTGAGCTAACAGTGGACATCTTATAAGAAAGGGTGTCTTCTGAATTCTGAACGATTGGTGCCATTACAGAAAAATCCTATTACAGGAGGATACCTATGAAGTCCTTTATGTAAAGGATGGAGATGCAAGTTGAGGTTTGTTTGAGCTTTTTCAAATACAATAAAACACACAAGGAAGAAAATGCCCCTCCAATTCAGAAGGTTTCAGATTTCAGCAGAGCAATGCTTTCTGCTCCTCACTAGACATGGGCACGACCAGAAAAAATGACATTTTGAGTTTTCGTTTGTCAGAACGGGTCCGTTTCAGGTCGTTTCCGTTTGTCGTGAAATTTTTCAAAAATTTGTCGTTTCGTTTGTCGTTTCCACCGCGATTTAGCGCGATTTGACTTCCCAGAGCATAGGGGCGTCCCGCAATCAGGGCCGGCGCTAGGTGTTTTTGCGCCCTAGGCAGCGGGCGGGGCGGGGCGGCGGTGGCGGGGGCCATGGGCGGGCGGCGGCACAGCGGCAGGGGGAGGCACGGGCGGGCGGGCGGGCGGCGGCGCGGGCGGACGGGCGAGTGGGCAGTTAGGATATCACTTAGGATAGAGATTCTGTTCTTGGCTTGCACCCCAAATGCAAGCAAATTGAAGTTGGGAAAATAGAAAATAAATGGTAGTATAATATATTTTTAAAATAAATCCACACCTCCCACTCCCAGTCAAACCTCCCCCTTTACCCAATATCAGAAAAAAAATCCTCACAAACTGCCAGAGGGGAAAAAAAGAATAAACTGCTATTCCCTTCAGCAGACAAAGCTGCAGAGAATCAAAGAAATTATTTTCTAAATTCAATTCCCTCCCTGCCTGCCTGCCTAAAGCCTAAAGCCTCCAGGCCTCCCCCTCGAATCCAGTCTCCAGTCTAGCACAGCACACACAGTCCTCCCTCCACCACATCCAACACCCGACTGCGACTTCTGGAAGGTGCCTCGGCTTTTTATGCCCTCTGGCACATCCAGAAGTGTCAGTCAAAACCTGGCCATGCCATTGGTGGAATGGTTCAAAAAAATTTGCATGGTCCCATCCCATGCCCAGCCCAAATGGGCAGGTCTAAAAAAATAAAATAAAATAAAATAAAATAAAATCAATGCGATGTTTTATTGCTATAAAAAACCCACTGCTGCTACTATTAAAAATCAGGCATTTAAAATAAATAAATTTCACATGTTTCTGTGGTGATTTGGTGTGTTTTTTTACCACAATTTCAAAAGAAAAATTGTGGCCACCATTTTGGATCCCCACCCCACCTCATGGCATGCAGCGAGACAGACGAGGAGGATGACCCCCCCCAGCCTGGTGCAAGCAGCCCAGGACAGGAGACCCCCCCCCCGAAACCACCCCTCTGGTAGGTGTCCTCAGGCAGGCATATTTTCGCCTGCTTTTTTGGCCAGGAGTCGGGGGGGGTTGTACTTTTTAAAACTTTTTTTCTGTGCTGCTTGGCATCGCGCAATCGCCGCGATGCCATTACCGACAACGAAAAACCCGACCCAATTTTTCTTTTTTCGGGTCGGGTTCGAGCTGGAGCGGCGTAATTATTGTTTCCGTTTCCGTTACGTAACGGAAACGATAACCGAAAACGGAAACGACAATTTCTCCGCTCCATGCCCATGTCTACTCCTCACTAATAAACAAATGGCTGCACAAGTACGTTCTGAAGCTTCCATGCCGTTTCATGGGGAATAAGACACCTTGCAGCGATCCAGCTGAAAGTCAGCTTCATATGTTTTGATGTGCCGTTTTTGTCAACAGATCCCGTATGAGTATTCCAGATGCTTATGCTGAGAATCTTGTGGCCCAGGGACTCATGACAGATGAAGAAGTGTCCGAGATTAAAAATTCCTATTACTCTAAACTGAGCGATCACCTTGCCAACATGACATTGTATACCCCACCATCCACAAACCTTCAGGCTCACTGGAATGGTATGGTAGAGCCATCAGCGAGGATCACCACGTGGGATACAGGGATACCAGTGCCACTCCTTCAGTTTGTTGGGGTCAAGTCTGTGGAAGTACCCGAGGAAATGGAACTACACAGCCATATTGTGAAGACACATGTCCAGGTGAGGAGGTTCACAAGTTATACCCTGAAAGAGCACACCTGTGAACTGGTTCAAACTGAGCTTTGCCCATGAACACATCTTAGCCTTAGGCAAACTTAGACTGTCTATTGCAGGCATGCCCAAACTTCGGCCCTCCTGATGTTTTGGACCCCAACTCCCAGAATTCTAAGCTTAGATTGCCAACGGCAAAGAATTCTGAGAGTTGTGGTCCAATACATCTGGAGGGCCGAAGTTTGGACATGCCTGATCTATTGTATTACATTTGCCTGTTCCAGAGAGCAGCTATATTCATCTGTTGGCCCCAAACAAACAGTCTTGTGATGTCAATTACCATCTACAAAAACAAACCTTATGCCAAACAAAATATATTAGATCTTAAGGTGCCACAAAACCCTTTCTAATGTTCACATTTGAATGGCAAACCTCCATGTAAGTGCCATTTTATCAAATACAGTACTTAGAACAAAGTGGCCAAAATCCTGCTAATAATGCCATCAGCTACATCACGTAGTAGTTACGTGATTAGGCCCATGAGCAGAAAAATCAGCACCAACTTGTCTGTAGCAGTAATTCAGTATTGATGGAATTACACTTGTCTATTTTTTGTAATAAGATTCTGGCCAATAACTTCTTCAATGTTTTCAAGGAATGAATGTGTTTAGGGAAGGATCAATCCAACATAAGATCCCTGGCCAGAAACATGGAATACGTTGAATAAAATTGCTTCTTTTGCTTCCTATGGTGCTCTCCAGGTATTGAGGTGTTTCACCTGTTATGACCAGTGGTGAGAGATCAAGGCTGAACTTCAAAATATGAGGAGGACAGAAAATTAGGAACAGTGCCAGAGCCCATTAAAATATGAAGTAGAACAAGCAATAGATTCTCTTTATGACATATTATATTTTATTGAATGATGCATTTAATGCATGTGATTGTTTTTACAGTTTGAAGTTTACAAACTATATATAATATATAATTCGGAGAAAGTGAGACTATGAAACATAACAGAGAAGGAGGCATGGAGTAAAAATGTACAGCTTACTGAACAAACATTGCTAGGCAAGAAAGCAAAAGGTCACATTTCAAATTTTCTGTTTCATTCTCATGAGTACAGTCCCTTTACAAATCACCTTTGGCACATTTTGTCTTTAATATAGATTGCCATTGTTCCTTATAATTGGCCCATTATTGGCTAATCACTTGACACGACTAAGGTACAATGTATTCCAGTTCAACTCATAGGCATTATAAAACTTATTCTCTGGATAAACAGGAGAATAAAGTTTATGTGAAATGATTCCCCCACTCCTTGAATGATAGCTTCTACTTCAGTGGCCTCCTAATGGAACACCTTCTTATAAGAAGCCAGATAGCTTGTGTTAAATATTAACACACTATGTTGTCCTAGATGTGGGAAGACATCTGGCCTAAACAGTGATAGTACAGCCTGGTAATCTGTGAATTGAAGCTGGTCCAAGACATTTTGATACCAGGAGGTGTAACAAGAAATGGTACCCACAGTGGCAGGATAAGGGCAAGAGTCAGAGGCTTGTCTGGTTATTTGGGGGCCTTGAGCAGATAATCTCACATGTACTTCTCTTTCCTCTGGCAAGACAGATGAAGCTTTAATAGTATTTGTTTTCCTCCTCTGCCACCTGTCGATATACCCCCAAGCTGCAGTTTGCTGCCATCCTGCAGATCTTGCTAGGTCGCTTATTTTAAAATTGTTGCTATTGTTATTGTAGTCTTGTTGTGTCTGTCTAATTGGCTGTATTTGATTTAATGTTGTGAACTGCCCAGAGTTCCTACGGGAAGATGGGCGGTATAGAAGCTCTATAAACAAACAAACAAACAAACAAACAAACAAACAAACAAACAAACACTAAGTTAGGCATGTCTTGTTCATGCTAAGAGAAGACAGTGCCTGCATATTCCAACTTAGTCTTCCTAGTTTTCATGAAAGAAAAAAGAGAGATGAATATCAAGTACATAAAATTTAAATCAGATGAGAAAATATGCTTATATTGTAAATGAACAAAATTTCATTATTCAGAACATTTATTTCTACTCTTAGTATGTGAGTCATAAAACATAACAAAAAGATTTTATGTATTTGTAGCATTTTAAAATCACACTTGTCCTCTAAGGCAGTGTTCCCCAACCCCCGGGCCGCGGACTGGTGCCGGTCCGTGGATCAATCGGCACCGGGCCGCCGCCGCCGCGACCCCCCCCCCGCCATCGCCCCCGCCCTGCCATCACCGCCGCCGCCGCCGCCGCCGTCATCGCGCCACCCGCCATCGCCACCCCTGCCATCACCACCCCGCCATCGCGCCGCTCGCGACCTTGTCGCACCGCCGCCGCGCGACTCCCCCGCCATTGCCACCCCCGCCATCGCCACCGCCATCGCCACCGCCGCGACCCCCCCGCCATCGCCGCCGCCTTATTTCCTCTTTGACATAATTCCTCTTTGAGGAATTTAGCGTATGTAGGTAGGGAAAGGCTCAGAAAAGAAAAAAAGAAAAATAACCCCCAGGCTCGAATTCCACCTGAAGCTCTCGGCCGGGTCGGCGGCAGCAGCGGTGGGGGGCGACCCGGCGCGGGAAGAGTAGCCATGGAGGCGCACCTCGCGAGCAGCAACGCGGACGGCGCAGGCGGGATGGAGGAGGAGGAGGGTAAAAGCAAAGCCCCCCCATGTGGCTTCATTCTCTCTCCCCCCAAAACCTCCCACCCCCACCGTTGCACCTCACGTTTCTTTCCCCGCAACAAAGGTGCGCGTCGGAAGCCTCTTGTAAGGTTGCCAAACGGGGGTGGGGTGGTGGGTGGGTGGGCTGGCGGACGGGCCCGTCGGGGAGAAAACGCCCCGGCTCGCTCAGCCTTGGTTTGGGCGACGTGCCCTCCCCACCGTCGGGGGGGGTGCTCTTTTTTGTCCGCTAAAAAAGAAGCAACTCGGCTCTTGAGGTGCGCCCGCCCGCGCGCGAGTGTGTGGAGCGGGAGCGCGCGCGCGGCACTGGCAAGAGCAGCAGGGATAGCTTGCTCTTCATTGGAGTGCAGGCTTCAGCAGCCTCAGGCCACCTCTTTGTTCTTGGTGGTACGTGGGAAAGCCTGCCCGCGTGTTGAACGCGTTTTCCCCTCTTTGCTAGGACCCGTGTTGTGCTTTCGTGCTTCTTTTCACCTGGCCGCCTCTGGAGTGGACTCCTTCGGCTTTTATTTTACCTGCACCTTTTTGTTAATTTAATTTAATTTTATTTTATTACTTGAAGCAGATATGTAAGGTTTCGGAAGCAAGTGGGTCATAACTTTCTTTCCTGATTAAGCCCTCGGGACGGGAGGAGGAACGACTCCGGAATCTCTCCTCACCAACGGTGACGAAAGCGGTTCGTGTGCTTATCAGCTGTGACCACTACTGACTTCTCCCAGTTAAGGGACTGCTTTTCTTAAAGAAGGCGAATTAAAAAAACACATATCACAAACACAGCCTGCCCATTTAATATAAACAAACACGCCCTTTAAATCCCCCCAACCCTACTAACATTGCCCTTTTCTACCCACTTGCAAGCTGTTTTTGTGTGTGTGAAAGGCACTGGGTTTAAAAATAACTTTAAAAGTAAATGGTACAGATTTAGTGGAGTCTTTGAAATGAATGAAAGTCAGTGTGTAAGCCAAAACATATGGATTAATCAAGTGTTAGTTTAATTACTAATTTTATTTATTTATTTAATTTTTTTACTTTCCAAAGGAAAGTAAATGAGTCCATGTTTCTTCACAGCAAAATGTAATTTGCCAACTTCATTGACATCCATAGGATTTGGGTGCAACCCGAGAATCACCTGCTGCTTTAAATTCCATGGTATTGGCTTCCCTGGATTCACATATTTGTTTTGTCAGTTGCCTTGCCACTTCATTCAGTTCTTTCTAGATTTAATAAGTGACGGATGAGACAGTTCCAGAAGCTGACTTTCAGTGGGAGGATGAAAACTGTTAAGCAGAAAGTCTGTCAATGTAAGGTGCAAACTTATGAAAAATGGTGTGTGCTGAAGGACGTTGTTTGCAGTGGACACACCTTATTCAAGATTTTAAGATTATACTGCAACTATGCAAAAACCAAACTCAATGAGATTAGAAAACGTGAATAGTCACAGATCTTTCCAAGTGCCCAACACTTTCAAAAATCCTAACACATACAGGCCAATTTATTTGTTAATCTTCAGGGGCATTCATTTAACAATGTATACAGAGCTCTGTTTTGAAATCTCATTGAATTGGCAGTTGCCACTTAGGAGTCATTTCGGAAAAGCATTTCCCCCTGCCTTCCTCTCCTGCATTGTCCAGGTTGGTACCCCTTGATGCCACATGAATATGGTTCTTACCAGGGTTTCTGCCCACATGTTCCTCAAAGACAGATTCTCTTCTCTGTAGGCAGACAGTGTTTTTCAGTGAAAGCTTTGAAAATATTTTTAAAAATTTGAGGAACTGTGCCAAGAAAGATCTTCTGTCAGATTTTTTAAATGAAAAAGATGGAATAGCGCTATCATTATAAGTTTCCAGTTTGAGCTGTTTTCATTGGAGGCACACCCAGCTGCTCATTTGCCTTTGGAAAAGCCCTCTTTCATAACATCTCAACAATAGAAAAGCAATCCTTTAAAAACTAACTTTTTTGCTGTTTGATTATGGATTAGCCTCATACTGCAAGCTGCTGAGCCCAGAAGCTCTTTCTAGCTTGTACAAAGTGAAGAGTAGACAATAAAAGAAAGATAGCACCTTATTGCCATGATTGCATAATTGATGGTAGCAAGTAGCATCCGTGGATCAATCGGCACCGGGCCCCCGCTGCCGCGACCCCCCCCCCCCGCAATCCCGCCCCCGCAATTGCCCCTGCCATCGCCATCGCCGTAGCCCTCAGGCACTTTGGGCCAGAAAAAGTAGACCTCAGCCTGTTCAAAGTTGGGCAGCCCTGTCCTAGGGTTCCGCAATGGTCTGGATCTTCCCTCTGCCCTCCCCCTCTCCCCACCGTTTTTAAAATAAAATAAAATAAAATAAAAATCCTTCTTAATCCTGCGCTGTGGAAAAGACTCCGACCCGGGCAGCGCCTTCTTTTCCAGTCCTGTTTCCTTGGAAAGCGTCTGGGTTACTCTCTTTTGCCTGTTTAAACTGGTGGCGTTGTGTGTGTGTGTGTGTGTGTGTGTGTGTGTGTGTGTGTGTGTGTGTGTGTGTGTGTGTGTGTGTGTGTGTGTGTGTGTGTGTGTGTGGACTGGAAAGGCTGGATGGTGCTGATGGATGGGAAGGACTGGGCAGAAAGAAAGAAAGAAAGAAAGAAAGAAAGAAAGAAAGAAAGAAAGAAAGAAAGAAAGAAAGAAAGAGGGGAAGGAGGAAGGGAGGAAGAAAAAGAAAATGAGGAAAGAAAGAAAGAAAGAAAGAAAGAAAGGGGGAGAAGGAGGAAGGGAGAGAGAGAGAGAGAGAAAAAGAAAGAAGGGAGAAGGGGAGGAAGGAAGGAAGGAAGGAAGGAAGGAGAGGAAGAGGCTGGAACAAAGAAAGAAAGAAGGAGGGAGAAGGAGGAAGGGAGGAAGAAAGTAGTAAGTAAAGGAAGGAGGGAGGGAAAGAAAAAGAATGGGAGAGAAGGAGTGAGGGAGAGAGAAAGGAAGAACGAAAGAAGGGGGAAGGAAGGAAGAAAGAAAATGAGGAAGAAAGGAAGAAAAAGAAAGGGAGGGAGGGAGGGAGGGAAGGAAAGAAAGAAAGAAAGAAGGGAGAGGAGAGGAGAGGAAGAAAAAAGAAAAGGGGGAAAGAAAGAAGAAGAAAGGAGGAGGGGAGGGAAGGAAGGAGAGGAGGAGGGAGGGAGAAAGAAAGAAAGAAAGAAAGAAAGAAAGAAAGAAAGTGAAAGAAAAAATGAGGAAGGAAGGAAAGAAAGAAGGGAAGGAAGGAAGGAGGTAGAGTGGGAGGGAAGGAAGGAAGGAAAGAGAGGGAGGGAGAGTGAGAGAAATAAAGAAAAAAGAAAGAAGGGAGAGGGAGGGAGGGAGAGAAAGAAAGAAAGAATGGAGAGAAAGAGGAAGGAAGGAAGGAGAGTGGGAGGAAAGAAAGAAAGAGGGAGGAAGGGAGAGAGAGAGAGAAAGAAAAAAAGAAAGAAGGGAGAGGGGGAGGGAGGGAGAAAGAAAAGGGAAAGAAAGAAAGAAAGAAAGAAAGGAGGGAGGGAGGGAAGGAGGGAGGGAGGGAGAAAGAAAAGGGAAAGAAAAAAAGAAAGAAAGTAAGGAGGGAGGGAAGGAGGCCTCATGTCAAGGAAGGGCGAAGGGTCCCAAGACCTCACGGCGGCTGGGTAGTCCCCGGGGAAAAAAACGCAAGGAAGTAAAAACAGTGTTTCCTTGCAGCGATGCCAAGGACTCGCACAACACTGGCTCTTCAGCTTGAGTACAGAGATGAGCACCGCCCCCTAGAGTGGGAAACGACTAGCATGCATGTGCGTCAGCGGCCGGGGGGGGGGGCATTTACCTTTTTTATCTTATTAAATCAAAACAAGCGGGCCAGGGAAAAATTATCAAACATTTACCGGTCCACGGTGATAAAAAGGTTGGGGAGCACTGCTCTAAGGAACTCAGAGTACTATACACTGGCTGAAATCCAGTGCTAAACTGCTGTTAGAATAGGCCTATAGCAGTGATGGTGAACCTTTTAGAGACCGAGTGCCCAAACTGCAATTCAAAACCCACTAATTTTTCACAAAATGCCAATACAGTGGAACCTTGACTTACGTCATTAATCCGTTCCAGTGGTCTAGACATAAGTCAAACATGACTTAAGTCAAACGAACGTTTCCCATAGAAAGTAATGGGAAAGCGGATTAATCCGTTCCAGATGATGAAAAAGACCCCCGAAAACAGCAATTTAACACAAATTGGGATAGGAGATTCCTTCTGGGGATGTAAATGAAATGTCTCTTCAAAGAGAGGAGGAGGCAGTGGAATTATAGTCCACAAATTATACGCCTCCACTTTTTAATGTTCATAGCAACAATGTCTAACATTTAAGTTTTACTGATTTTTAACCTGACGTTCCAAGTTCTGAACAACTCTATGCTTACCATTAGAGTCCCACAACTTTACAGCTCCCCAACTAAAACGCTTCCATTGTGGACCAGACTTCTGCAGCCAGATTTTTTACAAGACTGAGCTGACTGTCTAACCAGCGAGGCCAGTCCCGAGCTCCTGGCCCTTCTTCTCCTCCGGCAGCAGCGCTGGCTTCGGTGAGGCTGAGGACCAGCTCCAGGTGCTCTGAGCTGGTCTCGCCGAAGCCGCCGCTGCCGGAGGAGGGGAGGAAGGCAGGAGCAGTTTGGAGGCGGCAGCCGCGATGCTGGGTTGTGGCTGCTGCTCAATTCCGGTGCCTTGCGCCGGGGCTCCGAGATGTAAGTCAAAGCCTGCGACTCAAGTCAAACAGGCCCCTTCTTGCTGCAAGTCAAATATGATGCAAGTCAAGCAGTATGTAAGTCAAGGTTCCACTGTATAGCAATTTAACCTAAATAAATACAGGTGGCTGTGAAGGGGCGATGTCGGGTGCCCACAGAAAGGGCTACGAGTGCCACCTTTGGCAGCAGTGCCAAAGATTTGCCAACACTGACCTATAGGATCAATGGAATTTGTGGAGGACTCACCAAGTCCCCACCCATTCAATGGGCCTACTGGATTTCAGCCACTGTCTCATCTGATTCCCACAGCAGGGTTGGCCTGAGAGTAAGGGAGACTGGACTAAGGTTATCAACTTTAGGGTGAAATTGGGATCCATAATCTGGCTCTCTCCAACTCTGTTCCAACATTTTAATCTACTGGATGTTGCTGGTTCTTTGCACCTAGAATGCAAATACCAGGCAGAAAAACAGATTGAAATTCAGTGATTATGTCAACAAAGGTGTGATGTTTGTATGTTACAATTTGTTTTGCATGTTCAGTCAAGAATACTGAAGATGAAAGAAGGAGAAAAGTTAGACTGGGCCACAGCTGAAGCATTGGCTTTCGGTTCTCTACTCTGCCAAGGTAAACCTTCATAATCATGAGAGTGCCTCTTTGTATGTCCGTTAGGCTTAGCGTAGCAATACAAAGGGGTTGGCCATATACCAGCCTGCCAAAGTAGTTCATAATTGCATTGCTAAAAATACCTAATTTATGACTTAGTGTAGACCTACAAGCACATTTCTCCTTTTCTAGAAAGTGTTTCTTGGCTTGTTCTGTTGGTGAAACAGTACTTGGGGTCTTGGAACTGTGTGGAAATAGTGGGTTAAACTATTGAATTGTGGGTTTGGTTCTGGCCCGTATTTTAAAATGTTTTGATTCTAACCACATGGTTTGTCAGAACCACTTCAGGTCCTTTTCATCTCAATTATGGTTGGCCTTGCAACAGGTCGCTTCTGAATTGAGACACAAAGAGTTTTCAAACAAAGACATCCAAGACTTCTTTTTTGGAGGGGTGGGGGCTCTTAGAGTACTAGGCAAATTGCTCGTGACCCTTCCTGAGCCTTTGGGATGGAGCAAAGAGACAAACAAAAGGCATACAAATCATTGTCATAACGTAGAAGCTGTTGAATTTAGAGAACAACAGGTTCATTTATATCTTGCAGTGTTTACCAAGGAGCTGCACGTGGAGTAAATTATTTTTACGTCCATTTCATTGTCGCAATAGTTTGGGGAAATAAGTTAGACCGAAAGGATAAGGTCTTCTTAACTAAAGCCACTCAGTAAATTGAATGGAGATCGGAACTCTGAACTCTTTGCCTGTCCTTTCCATTTGAACGAAAGGATGCAGGATACATTTGTGACAGATAACTACCCCCTCCCCTCTGCCTGGTATACGTTTTATACCAGTGGTTCTCAACCTGTGGGTCCCCAGATGTTCCTGGACTACAATTCCCAGAAACCCCTTCCAGCACAGTGAGTGGTGGAGGCTTCTGGGAGTTGCAGTCCAGGAACATCTGGGGACCCACAGGTTGAGAATCACTGTTTTATACAAAATTTACCCCTAAACCCATTAGTAGAATGTGTCCAAAAGAGAGATTTAGGAGCAGTAAGTGCTGGAAGAAAAGTGTTAGTATGATTCTAGTAGTGGACTTGCTTGAATCAGGAAGGTCTGTGTTCGAATTTTCACTTAGCCATGGGTGAACTCCTTGGATGAGTGTAGCCCACTCACTCTGCCTCTCAGCCCAGTGTGCTTCACACAGTGGATGTTCTGAGGGTGAAGCAGGGCAGCAGAGCGTTCTATGCCACCTTGCTCTCAGGGGAGGGGGATATAAATGTCAACTGAGAGAAATAAACTGATGCAGTCAATGAATAAAGAAATGTTTCTGTGAGAAAGAGAGAAACAAATCTGATGTTGAGCCCGGAATAAAGGTGGGGTTGCCCTTGTCTCTTATTTGGCGACTTCAACGGGTGCAAAATGCTGTGGCCAGACTGGTGGTGGGTGTGCGGGTGTGTCCACATCACCCCAGTGCTGGCCCGCTTGCATTGGCTACCCGTCGCGACCCGAATAAGATTCAAGATCCTGGTTTTAATTTGTAAAACCCTCCACGGCTTGGAACCTGAATACCTGGCAGGGCAGACCTCCCAAAGATCAACTGAGGCCTGACCTACCAGAATGTCACGGGCGCTCTCACTTCGGGTGGCCACGCCTAGAGAGGCTCGGAAAACCGTGACACGCAACCAAGCCTTCTCTGTGGCCGGCCCTGTGCTCTGGAACCATCTCCCGAGTGAGTTGCGCCTTGCACAGTCCCTGCCAGCCTTTAAAAAAAAACCTTAAAGACCTGGCTTTTTTGTGAGGCATTTGGCGAGAGTTAATGGGGTTTTTTTCTGTCCTGCCATCACGCTAATGACTCTTTCTTGTAATTTTATTACTATGTTTACTTAGTTTATTATTATTGTCATTGTTTTCACTGTTTGATTGTTTGCATATTGTTATAAACCGCCCAGAGTTCCTCCTGGAAGACGGGCAGTATATAAGTATTAAAATAAATAAATAAATAAATAAATAAATAAATAAATAAATAAATAAATAAATAAATTTAAAGAGTTGGAAAGAGAGCCAGTGTGTCCTGATCTGTGGGGCTGTTGACAGTTTCGGCTTTTTATGCAGGTTTCAATATTCGATTGAGTGGCCAAGATGTCGGCAGAGGCACGTTCAGCCAGCGGCATGCAATGTTGGTTTGCCAAGAGACAGGTGAAACCTACATCCCGTTGAATCACATGTCAGCAGATCAGAAGGGCTTTCTGGAGGTAAAGATGAATGTTCAACTGAGGCCGGTTTCATGATACAGTGGACCCTCGTATAACAAACGGCTTGTATAACAAAATCTGTACAACATAAAAAATTCCAGAGATAGCGAAAATTTGCTTAACAGAATCACCCATGGGGCGAATCTGTAACAACATAAAAATGGTCGTGATTAGGGATTACTCTGTTTTCAGTGCATTGCTATGGGAAATTTGTATAAAGGAAAATTTGCTGAACATAATTGCATTTGGAACGAATTAATTCCTTTGTACAAGGCACCACTGCACTGCTTCCTGTTTAAGTTTCAATCATACCTATGCGTATTAGGAAGTCAGTCCCATTGAACTCAGTAGGATCTTCTGCAGAGTAAACAGGGATAGGATTATCCTGTTTGATGTGTCAGTTTCTTTGTACGATCCATTGATTCAATGGGTCTACTGAGTGATGATTTCATTCAACAGAATTTCAGACAATATGTTCCATGTTAAATAAATAAATAAATAAATAAATAAATAAATAAATAAATAAATAAATAAATAAATAAATAAAATGTTGAAAGACCAGTGTGTATTCCCCCACCACCATCATATCTGATGATGCAATCCCACAGTGTTGCAGGAGCCTACATTCAGGTAAATATGTTTCGGATTGTAAACTGTGCTTATTTTTGCAGTATTTATCTTTTAAAAGCACTGTTTATTAACCCATGCATTCATCAGCTCCAATTTTAAAAATGATGGGTTTTATTTCCACGCATGTTTCCTGGGGGACTTTGTTTACTTTTTGTTTTCATGTTATTGTTATTGTTGTTTTAGGTCAGCAACAGCCCCCTCTCAGAAGAAGCTGTTCTTGGCTTTGAGTATGGCATGAGCATCGAAAGCCCCAGCCTGTTGCCCATTTGGGAAGCTCAGTTTGGAGATTTCTTTAATGGAGCACAAATAATATTTGATACATTCATCTCTGGAGGTGAGATTCAGATGCCTGCCTCTAACATAAATCTATTTACTTACTTTTTTACTGTTAATGTTGACACTTCTCTGCTCGTTCTAGCATCTCATCTCTCCTCAGGTTGTTTTCTTTTCATGTTTGTTTCATATCTAAGATTGAAGTCCGTGTAACATTCCTTCATAGCTTTGTTGGCATTTCTGAAAGGTGCTCCTTCAGTCCTAGACAGTGAATACTGTTCTTTGGACCATTGTTCTAACAATGCGTGCAAGAGAGCAGGCATCACTTAATACCATGGGACTTTCTTCTCAGTAGGCATGCATAGTCTTCTGAGTAGACGTGCCTAGATATACAGTTGACAGATGATTCCGTGGTTTGCAGCTGAATGTGTCAATTGTGCGTCACTTGAAGCGTGTCACAAGCTTTCCCCCATTGCAACAGTTCTAACAGGGTCTTATGGATATTGAGGATATGAAACAGTAAACAGTATCAGCAAACAGAATCAGAAACTTCTTTTATGAGACACTTCATTAAAATTTCATTCATTCATTCATTCCATTTATATGCAGTGTTACCTTGAGTTAAGAAATTAATCTGTTCCGAATGCATTTTCTTAACTCAAACTTTTCTTAACTCAAAGCGCAGTTTCCCATAGGAATGCATAGGAAATGGATTAATTTGTCCTGGAGGCTAGAAAAAAGAGTCAAAGACACCCTTTTTGTGCAAAACCCTTTATAAAGTGCACTTTAAAGACATGTACAGGGTGTAAAGACATGTAGCATGTTCAGAAAAATTGATGTGTGCTGTTTGAAATGTTTATTCTGGATCAGTCATGTCCCTGTACAGTGTGCATGTCTTTAATGTGCACTTTATAAAGAGTTTTGCTCACAAAAACCCAGGTGTTTTTGTCTCTTCTAGCCTCTGGAATGAATTAATCTATTACCAGTGCATTCCTGTGGGAAATTGCATTTCAAGATAAGATTTTTTTTTGTAACTTGAATTTCTATTTCTATTTGTAACTCAATTTTTTTGTATCTTGGGGCGTTTGTAACTCAAGGTTCCACTGTACTGCCCATCTGGTTACTTAGGCCACTCTGGACAATTCACAATTAAAATAAGCTACTATACCATATTAAATAATAACCATATAAACATAACCACAATATAAAATCAAATCAGCTTGTCATTCTTTGCCTGGAGTAGGGGAGACATCCATACCTGAGTTAATGTCTAATACCAGCCAGGCAAGGGGTTGGGGATCAAACAAGAGGAGTGCAACAATATTGTGGTGCAGAATGTGTTTATATGTCATTTTTGGTATCCTTTTCATCCATCTTCTTGACCTTCTCTAGGGGAAGCAAAGTGGCTTTTACAGAGTGGAATAGTAATTCTTCTTCCCCATGGCTATGATGGTGCAGGGCCAGAACATTCCTCTTGCCGTGTTGAACGTTTCTTACAGGTACTTAGATGTGCCACACTGAATAATGTAGAGTAAAAGTGCATTCCAAATCGTACATACCTTCTGTCTGCTGCTGAAGAAGTTGTGTGGTGGAGCTTTCCTTGCCGAACTGTACAACCAAAAGATCAGAATTTGGGATTAATATGTTAGATTTAACATATCAAAATTGAAGGGCTAAATTTTATTAACCAAGAAGAACAAACAGATGCATGTAAATAATGGTTTGGATTTAGTAACTTGAATGGTTTAACATTGCTTTCAAAATACTGTGTCTAAAAGATGAGGCTCATTTCTCCTCATTAACATACAGGTAACATTTTTAATCCTAACGTATTCAATCTAAAGTGTTCTCTGCAGGCTTGGCAAAATACTTTACATGGGAATGCAGTTGTAATTGGGAAGTGCCAGTGCGAAATCTGGAAATCTGTGTCATAGGTGATCTTAATTTGGCCTCTACATGCTATGCAGTTTATGTTACTTTGATTGCTCACATTAGATTGTGATGAAAAATAGTGATGAGAGTTCTCATATTGATTTTATTATAGCCTCAAGTGACTCTGCTGCATCGTGTCCTGTTTAAAAAACCCTGAAACATTTAAGCCTTTTTCTATTCTGAAAAATGGGGAAAGTTATTGTATTTGTTGAGTCTGATTCAAATGTTTTAGTTGTTGTGATGCTGATGACCTGCACCTGACTGGCTTGCCGCTTGGCTCACATGTTATTTCTTTCACAGATGTGTAACAGCTCAGAGGAAGGAGTGGATGGTGATCACGTCAACATGTTTGTTGTACATCCAACAACTCCAGCCCAGTATTTCCACTTACTCCGCAGACAAATGGTTCGAAACTTCCGGAAACCCCTCATTGTGGTTGCACCCAAAATTCTCCTCAGGCTGCCTGTACGTTAAAAAAAAAACTTATTTGGTTTTTACCAAAGTCCTTCCATGCCTTCTGTTCCAGCAAGGGTGTCTCTTAGCTGCTTAGCTATTACTTCTTGCCAAGTGTTGTATGTAACATATTTATTGCAAGGCTCTGTCTTCCATAGGAAAGCCAAAAATGCTCCCCCAAGCCACTGAGGGCGTTTATACATGACCCCTAAACTCCGGGGCAAATGGCTCCCAGCTCCGGAGATTAAAAATGTTTACCCACCAGCTCCCGAGTTAAGAGGAAATTAAGTGCAACCCCGCCCACTTTAGCGCGTCCCAGCGCAGCTTTCAGGTACCTGCTTTTTGGATGTGACAAATATTTGATCCGGTGTAAGGATAGTGAATGCGGGGCTCTCCTGGCTTCTGTTTGTTCTTTTTTTGCGCCCCGCCCCTTTAAGAGATCTGAATGCTGCCGGGAACAAAACGGAGGTAAACCGGCATTCTTTTCTTTCTTTTTTCTCCCTCCCTCACGCAGCCAGCAACCAGGAAGTGCGGAGGGGGATGGGGACAGAGGAAGAGCGCCGAATGAATAAAAAACAAGACAGCCCTCCCCCAGACCAGGGGGAGGGGCAAAGTACACCCAGGCATCAGATCTTAAAGTTGCTGGCCAAAACTGTACTTATATTACTCATGTGGAAGTGAAATTACATGAAGAGTGGCAAATTGCAGCTAAGTGACAAGATGCCAGTTGTGTTTCATGGCTCTCATCCCACTAGGCACACAACGTGGCCATTACGTAGTTCATTAGTGGCAATTGTTTTTTTAATGTTTACTTTCCTTTAATTGTTCAGTTGCATTTTAATTAGCATATAGTATAATTGTTTTTAAATGTCTCACTCGTGTTTTGATAAGCTGTTATTAAATTCATTGCAGTTACTAAAATTAATGGAAAATGTACTGACTGTTTTAGAGAACACTAAACTACATTCATACATTTAATTTCCATTTTATTCTTCTCCAATCCGAAAATGAGTTATGTGGTAGATCTATCTCACATGGCTATATTATATTTAAGACCTGGGTGTTTGGCATATGATATATATCATATATCAAAATTAGAGATGTAATATTTCTGAAAATGTGGAAATCATGGGAAAAACTGATGGGGAAAAAACAGAAACATTGGCAGGAATTTTTTTCCATTCCCCCCCCCCACACACACACCAGGTATATAAAATTAAGTTTAATAGTTTAAGTGTGGCTATTTTTTAACCTGGGCATGTAATGTTTAAGGATACTGGTTTTGATGCATTTTTATTTAAGATTACTATTGCTTGAACTGTACTGATTATACGTCCATTTATCTTTGCCCATATCCATTCTGTAGGCTGCCGTGTCAAGCTTACAGGAAATGGCCCCAGGAACAACATTCAGACCAGTCATTGGCGATTTGACGGTGGAGCCTAAAAAGTAACTTGGGGCTGTGTGTTTTTTGGTGGTTGTAGTATTTGGCATTCCAGATCACTATCTGACAGATGGTGATGGGAAGGGGAGCATGGGAGCCCATGATGGAGTGAAACATTTCAATGGGAGTCCTATTTGAATGTCAGTTAAATATTATTATATAATAATCTAATGTAGAACATCATTTGATGTGGAACAAGGAGGTGGGATTGGGAGAGAGAGAAAGCCTCTGGCTTGGTTTTCAGGCTTTGGAAACTCCATGGAGGTCTGTAGTTGGAGCATAGTGCGAATCCCATATCAATGGGAGATTGGTTCCAGCCCCCCCCAGGGATACTGAAATCTGCTGATAATAGTGGATGCTAAATATATAGAATCATAAAGGGAGAGCAGAAAAAGTATTTTAACATGCATTACCAGAATTGGCCAGATAGCACGCTAGCTAATTAGTTTTTTTAAGGAGTTCTGTACCAATAGCCTAATTTCAGGCTGCATGGTCTCTAGGTGCAGGATCGAAGTGCAAATGAGGGTACATACCTAGGTAGCCCTCTTCGCAGAGTCTCTGCATATTGCCCTTTATGTTTTTTACCCTGGGGTGGCTTATTGCGATCGATTTCTATCAAGTGAAATCATTCATGGTTTCTAACATTAATATATTGCCTCTCTTCCAAGGTGTGTCAGAGCAATGTCTGAAGGATATTTAATCTAGGTCCACACTGAATGCTTTCTCTGTTACATTTGTATTTTGCATTTCCTGCAGTAAGCTCAAGGTAGCATTCATATCTCTTCTTTCTCTACTTCATCAATTCTCATTTTCACCTCTCAATAGTCCGGTGAGGGAGGTCAGGCTGAGGAAAAGTAACAGGCCCGTTGACTTAGCGGATTCCATAGTCCATGGAAGTCTAGATTCTGGATTTCTAGGATTCAAGTCCCAATCTCACAGTCTAAGGGTTACATTACACTGGCTTTCTTGTGCATTCAGAGATGGTGGTTCAGACCACTGCACTGGAGAGGAACACAAAACAATTCACAAAAAACAGCCTGTATTCGTAGGGATTGAGTTTCCTCAGTACTTCTTAACGCCACTGTCTTTGGCTCAGCGTACTTGAAAATGATCTCAGTCTTTCTGCCCTATAGTGTCAGCACAGTGATTCTCTGTTCTGGGAAACATTACTATGCCCTGGCAAAACACCGGGAGACACTGGAAGAAAAGAAGCAGAAAACTGCAATTATCCGATTAGAAGAACTGTGCCCTTTCCCATTAGAAGCACTGCAGCAGGAGATGAACAAATTCACCAATGCCAAAGGTTGGTGGTCGCTCGCACTTTAGAGGGATTTGGACACGACATGGGCTGTAAATATGCGGGCAAAGACTGCAGGATTTGCTGTGGGTATAAAATGGGTGAATTTGGGGCAGGGGTATTGATCACGTGACACAAAGGCCAGTTAAAATTAGCCCAGGCCTTTGTGTTCCTAGCACCTTGTTATCTCTGCCACTGGGGACTTCTTCTTTTTTCTTTTTTCAAGCCAGAAAGTTTTGAAGGAAACTTTCCCCCTGCAAGAATCTGTTCCGTTCTGCAAAATGACGGAGGTGTGGTGTGTCTGTGGGTGTTTTTGTAGTGATCTAGGTGGGAGCTGTGAAGTTTAGGAGCTGTAGGGACAACAGTCACTGAGATCTATCCCCCAAGTCTTGCAGATTATTTTAATTTTTTAAAAAAATAAGGTATATTGGCACTGAGTCATTGCATTGATATACTAGTTAAGTGCTAGATCACTAAAAAAATCATCAGTTCAGTCCCACTTCCCAATCCATCATTCTTTCTCCTGCACCAGAGACCTTTCTACATTTAAAATTCAAATCCTTTCATTTTTCCCAAGGCAGAAAGGAAAGATCAACCACACATATGAAAAAAAAAATGCTTACCTCCTGCCTCATGAGGGAAGGAGAGGAGAGTGGGTGAGTGTGCACCCACCAGCAGTTAACTGTAGCTCTCTCTGCGGAGCCTCCCTCCCAAGATGCTTCTCCTTTTTTAAACCGCTTTCTTAGACAATATTCCTATTTATTTGATTATTTTTAAAACAGCTAAACTAGCTAATTAGGAAGACAGAAATTAAGAAATTGTTACTGACTGAAAGCCTCCCCCACACACAAGCTGTTTCTTTGAATTATGCCACGTGCACACACTTCAAATGGAACTGCAGTTAGAAGGATCTTGTTTCTCCTTGGCTTGTGTGCCTGCTTATTTAGGGGATATCAAAATACCTCAGCGTGACTTCACAATGAGAGAATATGAGTTAATGCACATTTTGCTTGCTGTGTAGTCACACCCTTTAGTGAGCAGTGGGACCTTGTTTGCTGCTTGGCGTAGTTCTCTAGTGTATTTTGGTTTATATCTTTTCAAAGCTGAAACGAATACACTTCCCTTACGGCTTTGGGCCTACACTGCCAGTTGGCCCTGGTTGTATCCTGAGGGAGTTTTAGGTAGTCTTTGGGACCGCAATGAAAACAGTTCCAAAAATCACGGTAGCAGTTCTTTCTTTCTTTTTTAATCCATAAGGTTTTCTACGCCATACTTAAGAGGAGACTCATGAAGGGAACAAAGAGGCCCGAGTGAGCAATGTAAAAATCCCAAGCAACTTGTGAGCACTGCGGCAGTCCCACTTTTGGGGCCTGTCATGGTATGGATGACATCTGACCTGTTCTGTCCCACAAAGGTTTTGCTCTGACACCAGCGTCAGCCATGCCTGCTTCCAGAGCCACCAGCTGATAACCACTGACTGCAGGGACCGTTTCCTTTGCTCCCTTCTGGCACTTCTGAGCAGGCCTAGGGTAGCTCCTGGAAGTGGCAGCTCCTTCCCTCCATCCTTCCAACATGGCAGTTGGGGTGAGACAGGATCCAAGTCATCCCCTCTGGCATTTGAAGGAGCCTAGCATGCACTTGTTTTTGACATGGGAGGAAATAATCTGTTGCTTTCTGTGACAGGAATTATGCAGTAGAGACCCTGCTGAAGCTAGATAGAGGTTAATCACGATACATGAGCAAGCGTTCTTCCACTTTCTCTCAGGATGTCTGAAGAAGTGGACTTGTCCACGAAAGCTCGCTTTTAATATTAAGCAGTTAGTTGTTAAGGTGCCACAACATTTTGTTTGGTCTTTTTTGTTTCAACTTTTGACTGACATGCCAGCAGAGACTAATACTGCCACCTTTTCTCCAACTTGAGCTTTCTGATTTCTTACACAGCATTCATCTGGAGTCAGGAGGAGCCACAGAACATGGGGCCTTGGACTTTTGTGTCCCCAAGGTTTGAGAAGCAACTGGCCTGTAAGGTAAAAATCCAATATTATCCGCTGAGTAAAACTGAGCTGAGCTTGAAATCAAGGTGGGTCAACCTTATTAACACAGTGGTCTGAAAATACATAAACCGGTAGCATTGTTGGAGCTAAGAAGTTTGGAGCAGCCATTGCTGGCTTTAAAATTACAAGGGTGGGACATGTATATAAGACATGAGAATGGTTTTATACATACATCTGCATTTCTTCACAGCAGTATGCACAGGCATCATTGGGACTTTGATGTCAAGAAAACTACGGCAGCAGTAGCTCTCTGCTTAGGTGGGAATAAGTCAAAATGTACACAAACAGGACTAGCTTCTTTGGAAATGTCCATGGGTCTGTAAAACAGATTCTCATTCTTCGCCTCCCCAAAGTGAAAGCCTTTAGAGCAATATCTTCACCTTTAAATGAGGCCCTGGATCTAGAAAAGGTGAAAGTATTCTGCTTTACTGCTCCTTGGAATTTAGTACAATTGAGTATATGATCAGATTGTGGAGCTAGGTGTTCAGATTTAGTGGGGAGGCAGCTTTTAATAGTGTGCCTGCTTAGATGTATGCTGAAGCCAAGACAACACAGAAGAACTGAAAAGGAAAAAAGTTCTTGCCAATAATAGCATGTAAGCTTCTGGGCCTTATTGTTGTTTTCTTTTCCTGTTGACTGCAAAATAAAGCTAAAGAGTGAAATTTTGCACATGGTTGGACTGGTTTAACAAAACAACAACTGCAATGGACTAAGACCTATGCAATGAAATGGGACTATCTTTTGATCGATATGCATAGGATTGTGCTGTTCTATAATTGACTATGATAGATTTTGAGCAGCTTGCATGAAAGATTGCAACCTGAACAATTAGGTCAATACAGTGGAACCTTAACTTACATACTGCTTGACTTGCATCATATTTGACTTGCAGCAAGAAGGGGCCTGTTTGACTTGAGTCGCAGGCTTTGACTTACAGCTCAGAGCCCCGGCATCGGGCAGCAGCCACGACCCAGCATCGCGGCTGCCGCCTCCAAACTGCTCCTGCCTTCTTCCTCTCCTCCGGCAGCGGCGGCTTCGGCGAGGCCAGCTCCGAGCACCTGGAGCTGGTCCTAGGCTGCCGCTGGAGGAGAAGAAGGGCTGGGAGCTCGGGGCTGGCCTCGCTGGTTAGACAGTCGGCTCAGTCTTGTAAAAAATCTGGCTGCAGAAGTCTGGTCCACAATGGAAGCATTTTAGTTGGGGAGCTGTACAGTTGTGGGACTCTAATGGTAAGCATAGGGTTGTTCAGAACTTGGAACGTCAGGTTAAATATCAGTAAAACTTAAATGTTAGACATTGTTGCTATGAACATTAAAAAGTGGAGGCATATAACTTGTGGACTATACTTCCACTGCCTCCTCCTCTCTTTGAAGAGACATTTCATTTACATCCCCAGAAGGAATCTCCTATCCCAGTCAAATTTGTGTTAAATTGCTGTTTTCGGGGGTCTTTTTCATCATCTGGAACGGATTAATCCGCTTTCCCATTACTTTCTATGGGAAACGTTTGTTTGACTTAAGTCATGTTTGATTTAAGTCTAGACCACTGGAACGGATTAATGACGTAAGTCAAGGTTCCACTGTACATGTAATGTCAGCCAGATAAGGACCTATGGTTAATGCCATTCTTCCATTTTTTTTAAAATTTGTAGCTCCATCTTGTAAGCAGACCAGCTTTACCAGCACCCGCAGTGGGCATTGGAACATTACACCAGAAACAACAGGAGGATCTCTTCAACAAAACTTTTGCTTGAGACCTGCATACCTTGAAACTTTCTTGGAGCTTAGAAAAGTGGCTTAGGTCTCTGTCTGCAGAGTTAAGAGGTTTGGATCTTGATTCCCTACTGGGCCTCCTTGACAGGTGCTGCGCTTGATGATCCAGCTCTCCAATTTGAAGATGATGATGATGGTGGTGGTGGTGGTGGTGATGATGATGACGACAACAACAACAACAGCAACAACAGCAACAACAAAAACTACTACTACTACTACTACTACTACTACTACTACTACTACTACTACTACTACTACTACTACAAGAAAATTGCAAGATTGCCTGAGTTTATGCCGCTTAAAACTGTGGCACACAAATCAGCCAATGTGTTGAGCCTTAATTCATGTTGGTGTAGAGTGCAGCTGCTTAATTCTCAACTCTAGAATTTAATGGGATTGGATCATGGCCTCCTCAGTTTGCTCATGCACATATTTCAGTACAAAATGTTTAAATTTAAAATTCTTTGGAGAATTTTTAAAAATTCTAGTCTGATGCTAATGCCTTTGCACTTTTGTCCACAGATCACAAAACTTGCAAGAGTTTTAGCTTCCAGAGGCAGAACAGAACAGAAAGGCAGAATAAAATTGCTGAATGAGCTAGAAGGAGGAAATGTTTTACTGTAGTAAACTTTAATAATTTAAAAGCATGTGTTGTGGGAAAAAGTTCTGGAAAAGTTTTGTGTCGAAATTATTTGCTCTTGTAATTTTTTTTCCTTTCATAGACTTTTAGACTTATTTACAAAGCATGGTAAAATTGTACCAGGGTGGTTTAATGCACCCATGACTTTTAAAAAGTTTCATTATTTTGCTGGGGGGGGGTTAAAAAGAGAGAGTGTTACATTAGCTTATTTCATATAAGCAGCAGATGAAGCTATAAAAAATTATTCCCTGGCTGTAACATTTCAGATTGGAAATGGGTAAGATGGGGTTCTATATGCTAGGGATTTGTTCTACTAGGAATAGGGTTCAGCTTTTCAGCCCTCTTCTTCAACTCAAAAAGTGATCTAATCCAGGATTGCTTTTACCACCCCTCTTGCTCTTTGTGTGAACAAGGTCTCAGCAGCAGAAAATGACAGCCATTTTTTTTAATGTGCCTTCCTGGGAAAGCAGATTCTTTTGTTATAGTCCAAGTAGACAAAAGCTGTTTAACGAAAGAGTTGCTAAGAAAAAAAAAAGAATGCTATTCTGTGCTGTGTGAATATAGATTGTTGTCAAAAAAAGCATGATTTGGGGCAGTTTGCCTTTGTTGCATTTTCACTGGATTGTTGCTGGTTAAGACCCAAGCCTTCTGTGGGTCACAAAAATCGATCCCCAATCTCTTAATGTGCCAATGATAATAAAAATATGCTGTTTTGCACCTTGGCCTGCTCTCCTATGTCCTCAGACCACTGCAAGATCTAAACATGATCAGGCACTTGACTAACTGCTGGTGATTGACAACTTTTTCCTCTTGGGAGGGTAGATACAAAGCTTTCTCTTTCTCTGGCATCCAGGGCCGGCGCTACCATTAAGGCGACCTAGGCAGCTGCCTAGAGCGCCGAAATGGAGAGGGCGCTGGCAAGCCTGCTGCCCCCCCCGCCTCCCCGCCGCCCTTCAAGCTCCCGCGCCCTCCGAGCTCCGCCAGCCGTCCGGGAAGGTGTGTGTGTTCCGGCCAGGTGGCACCCTCTCCCCAGTGGACTCCGGTCACCCCAGAAGCCTGAACGAGGGGAAGGAGGGATGGCTGGCGGAGCCCCCACGCCTTGCCAAGGGCTGAGTGGCCAGAAACTGAGGGGGAGGAGAGACAGAGGGGGGTCCGCCCCCTCCCGCAGCTGCCCTGGAATGAGGAGGCTCATGGGGGCAGCGGGGGGGGGTACGGCGCTCTGTCCATGCTCAAAGCCGTTCCCCCACAGTGGACTGTCCGCGGCTCCCACTCACCCGAGAGCTTGGCCTTGGGGGGGGGCTGGATAGGCCGCGGGCTGCCCCATCGGAGGGGCTCTGCCTTGCCGGATTGGCTGCTGCTCTCCCCACTAGGCGCGCCACCCTCCTCCTCCTCCTCCTCCTCCTCCTCCTCCTCCTCCTCGATGGCGCTTCATAAGCCCAGCCACCTGCGGAGCCCAGGCACAGCGGAGGCGTGATATCTATCTATCTATCTATCTATCTATCTATCTATCTATCTATCTATCTATCTATCTATCTATCTATCTATCTATCTATCTATCTATCTATAAAATATCCGATTATATGATTCCTGAGCTGCCACATCAGGCCTAATCTGTCTTCAGGTTTCCAGGAGCCCCATGGCGGAGTGATTAAATGCCTATACTGCAGGTAAAACTGCTCACGACCTGGGGTTCCATCCCAGGTAGCAGGCTCATGGTGGACTCAGCCTTCCATCCTTTCAAGGTCGGTAAAATGAGTACACAGCTTGCTGGGGGCGGGGGGGGGCAAAGTGTAGCCTGCATGCTGTAATTAAACTCTAAACCACCCAGAGACTACTTGAAGTGGTATGGGGCGGTATATAAGCAGAACGCTTTGCCTTGCTTTTTGCATTTCTGTGGCATTCTGCCAATAGGCATGGCTGAGGGATACATCATTGGCCAGAATGCTTTTGGTGATTTATGCACACAAAGTGAAATTGCAGGTGTTGCAACCTGCCAGGCACGCAACCAGGCACGCAGGAACACAACATGCACATTGTTCGTTAGCAGCATGTTGCTGCCGTGGCTCACACAATTCCACTTATGGATAAATAATAAATTGTCAGTAGGATTCTGCTGGATTTGTCATGTTGTCAGAGATGACTTAATAGAATATTAAAGTTTTTCACACTATTCTAATTCTCTGAGATTGTGAATTTGGGGTTTTCAAACTGTACACCAGAATCATCACAATTTTACCAAAGTAAGGCTTGACATATCTCACTGCATGTAATGAATCTCTCTCATATATTAGTTTCTCCCTTTTGAGTTGACTTACTGAAATAAGCGAACATTTGCATGATAATTCTAATTTTTCCTACACCTGTAGGAAGTGTATGGAGCATGTAGATAGATTTGAAGAGAAAACTGCCGGGTTTCTGTGAGTTGAGTTATTGTGACTGGACTTCTTTTCTTGTGGGATCGAAATGTTTTGCTAGTCATCCAAGCAACGTCTTCAGTCTTCGGTTCTCTTTGATACCTACAGCCAGCCAAGACCAAGCCCTTTAGTATACAGCAGGGAACTTGAATCAAATGATTCCCAGAAAGACAAGTTGGAGCAATATTTTAATTAAATAAGTTTATTGTCTCATGTTTGCACTGGTTACATTGACACCAAGAAGCATGACAACCCAGTGTGGTGGTTTTCCAATGTGGCACATAAGAAGAAGAGAAATTAATGTACCAATGAAAAAAATAAAATAAAAGGACGTTTGTGTATCACTTGGAGTCTGGAAATGCTTGAACACTAGCAGGATATTTGCCCTCTGATAAGCTCCACCACCACCTTAGCCTGCAGGTGTGTAAATGTCCTCCCCCATATCTGCACACATTCTCATGAACATGCTTTTACAAGAATTTTCATTTCAATTTGACAATGTTGGCTGGTTATTTTGCTCTTTTGGTGTAATGCTTAAGCAGGATAAAGCACAGTCTGCTGTTTGTTGAGCCTCATGGTATAGTGATAGAAATGGTTGTAGCATTGGCTGTTCAGATTTGCACCTGCTGCAAAGACCCAGATGTTTCTCTTCTCAGCAGCTGGGTGCTCCCTTTGAAATGAAATATTTGAATAAATCCGCGGAGGTCCTGTTACTAGGGCGTTATACGGAATCGTGCCTCTGGAAGAAGGAAAGCCTTATATGAGATCAGTTTTTCAGATCACGCACCATTAACGTCGTGGCTTGCTCGCAAGGAGATCCAGATCAGTGATAAAACCTCATTTTTTGACATCACCTATTAGAAACATCACACCATCAACCGCGTGCTGCGTTTACGGTTTTGCCACGTTGCTCTTTCCCGCCCTTCGAGTGCTATTTCGGAATGAGAATATTTGCAAAAGAGCTTGCATGCAAATATACCTAAACACAACAGCTAATGAATATTTGGTACGAAATGTATATCCCATCCCATATTATATTGCACGCCTCGTTCTGCTGCTCTATGTCTGACACGAAACGTTATATTAAAATATGAAGGCTAGTCTGTAGGTGCCCCATGTTTTTTATCTTTTGTTTCATTTTATTTTTCTTTTATTTTTGCCTTGAATTAATATCGTGATATTTTTTTTTCTTCGTGGGGGGGGAGGAGGAGGAGAACCCGAACCTTCTAAAAAGGCCCAGATGGAACCGGTTGCATCCACGCGGAGGAGCAACCGGGGGGTGACTCCTCCGCAAGATTGCCGACAACGGTTTCCATCGGAACCGCGTCCCCCGTCCCTTCCCGTGGGACTGCCCGCGGGGCGGGGCGGGGCGCGCTCAGTCCCCCTCGCGAGGGAAAGTGGGGAATCCCTCGGAAGGGTTTTTCCCCTTTGACCACGCCTCTCTCTCCGCCCGCCGCCGCTCTATCTTTTCGACCTCTATGGCCTTGGCCCCTGCGCCGGGAGAAAAGCGTCACTGGCCACGTGACCAGCAGCAAGGCAGGGAGAGCGCTGGGGACGGGAAGGCGAAGGCGAGGGGATTTCCCGGGAGAGAGAGAGAGAGAGAGAGAGAGAGAGAGAGAGAGAGAGAGAGAGAGAGAGAGAGAGAGAGTCGAACGCCTGGAGCTGACGGGTCCCTCCTGCGGGCGCCTCCTCCTCCTCCTCCTCCTCCTCCTCCTCCTCCGCCAACATGGGAAGTGAGTGTCAGGACGGGGCGGTGGAGGCTCCTGGAAGGGCGGGCGAGGAGGGACGGGGAGCTGGGGAGTTTATTCCCCCTTTTTGCCCGCCGGGCTCCTCATGCCGCCCCCTTCCTCCCCCCCCTCAGCTCCTGGGCTGCCTTTAAAGCGCGAGAGACTTTGCAGGAGCCCCACCTTGGGATTCAGCTTTATGGGGGTGGGGGAGGCAAGGGACTGGGGGGGGGACCCTCGCGCTGTCCCATCGGTCGTTGGGCTCCACTTTATTTATTTATTTATTTATTTATCCATCCATCCATCCATCCATCCATTTTTATACCGCCCGTCTTCCCGAAGGAACTCCAGGCGGTGAACAAAAGGGCAAAGCAGACCCCAAATTCCCACGCACCCTAACCCCACCCAGTGATGGCAAACCTTTTAGAGAACGAGTGCGATTCAGAACCCACTATTTTTTTATTTTATTTATTTTGCAAAGTGCCAATGCAGCCATTTAACCTGAATACAGGGGGTTGTGAAAGGGCGATGCCGGGTGCCCACAGGGACTGCCACCTTGGACACCCGTGCCATAGGTTCGCCAACACTGCCCTAACCGTTGTTGGTTGAGGCGGAGAGAGGATGGGAAGTGTCTTTCAGCAACGGGTCTGGAGAGAAGCAACTTCTCCCTTCCTGACCTGAAGCCCTCTACAGAGGATGCCCTGATGTTCTCAGAGGCTGTATCCTCCTTGCACGTGTTGCTTTGGAATCAGGTTCAACATTCGGCTTCCCACAGGGATTAGCATAGACATGGGGGACCTGGAACTCACCAGATGTTGTAGGAGTCGGCCTCCCATTGTGCTTCACCACTGGCTAAGCCTGATGGGAGCTGTAGTTGTAGATGGGAGTTAATTGCTCTTTTCATCACCTGGTCTTTCATTCTTATGCCCTCTTTGCTGATCTTTGTTTTTTCAATATGTTTACAAGTTTACTGTAGATTTAGTCATGTGTATTTTTTATTTGTTACGTTGTTTTGCATTGTATATTGTTCCATTTTTAAATGTATTTTGTAAACCACCCAGAGTGGCGGTGCTGCCAGAAATTCAGTAAATAATAATAATAATAGTCTGACATCTGGCAAGTCATCCGTTTTCTAGTCCTGGGTTGGCCTGTAGAAAAGTCCAAGCAGACCCAGGAGGTAATGCCCTTTCTCTGTGCATACCCAGTGCCTGAAACCTATAGTGCTCTTCTCATTAGTTCTCATGGCCATTACTCCTGCAAAATTTCTGGATTTTATTTGTCTCGTATGATCATTGTGAAATTGGAATTTGAATTAAACTTAGCACTATATCAGCATCCAGATATTCTCAGAAAAGAGAGCTACATGCTGTTTTCCCCGTCTTCTCTACTTGGCACATGATATGTTTGGGCTGGAATATCTCCTTAGCCATGTTAACTTATTGGGAGTATGACAGTAAAACCACTACTTAACTATCCCAGATCCAACTTGACAAGATGCAGCACACATGCATTTGTTTTCAGATAGCCCTGATGTAGCTGTTTTCTTTTGCAACAGTGTTGTTGCCAGTTTGTGTCAAGGTCACTTTGAAACTGTCAGTGTTGGTCAACACAGACCCTTCTAGCTGTCTTAGACTGCAACTTCCAGGACTCCTGACCATTAGTTATGTTGGCTGGGGCTGATGGGAGTTGAAGTCTAAAACATTGGAAAAGGCAGCCATACTCATTGAGTCATTGAATGGCAGAAATGTTACAGTTCCCATGGGTCAGGTAGTCCAGCTTGTTGCCATCTGGAAATTCTGCTGATCTCTTTAGAGGAAAGCAAAATATGAAAATAAGGTGATCTCTATTGTTTGCTCAGATTCTGTTCATTTATGAATATGCACATTCAAGAGATGTTTCTTTTAAGGAATAGTAGTTCTGCCTGTAACAAATTGCACTTATTACAAGTTTCAGTATCTTTTAATTCTGCCTGGTAGAAAGCTCTGTGTAGAGTCAAATGTTTGCATGAATCTGAACTAAAAAAAAATCCTCTCTGTGAAAGGTACCAGTCTTGTTTCACAGGTGGGCAGGTTGGTGACCTCAAGATGTTTTGGGCTCCTTTGTCCATTGACTCAGACCACTGCCTATGCTTGCTAGCCTTATGGTGTATGCAATCCAAACAACCTGAAAGGGACTGGTTTGCTTCTTGGTCGGCACTTCCAAATCAGTGTACCGTATAGGGATGCACTTGAAGCTGGGGTGGTTGTTGAATAGCATGAGAGATGAGAAGGAGTTGAAGGCCATCCAGACCATTTCTGGAGAGCCAGCTTCTCCCTCTTCCCAAAATCATTTGCTTCATTTGTAATTTTTTCTCCCTCCCCTTGTTGAGATGGAAATCCCTGCATAAAAATCCCTGAAATGAAGGTTGGGGAAACTGTGACTTTATGTCGAAGCTTTCTTGCATGTTTCCCAGAAAAACTGATGTTAGTTTGGTACCACTGTGGTATTGCTAATCTGCCATCTTTAAGGAAGGGCCAGCAGATGCAAAGCTTGCTCATTCTCTGTATCTCTCAAATAACACTGTTTCTACTCACGTGGTGACACAGTTACCCCCTTTTTTCCTGTTTCTCTCTCTGTTTTGGCTCAAGAGTTAGAATATCATTTTGCCAAGTGCAGTACATCAAACTGAGCAGCACTTTCTCCTTAAATGACTTGGTAGTGATCGTCCTTAAATGAAAATTGGCACCTGAACCTAGCACTTCTTGTACTGATTGTTATATCATCAAGAAGGTGAACATGTTATTAACTGGAGCTCCTCTGTGGAATGTTACAGGATCTAGGATTTTAATGAGATGGCTGATACACTAATGAAAGGAAGTAATTTTGACTTCCCTTTGATTAACTATAATTATGGCACTGCTGCAACTTCCAAGTAGATTTTCTTATCAGTCAGGTTTGGATAAGTGATCTGATACCAATTTTACATACATGGTACCAGTTCTGGAAAGATTCACTCCCACCTCTCACCCAAATCTATCCTAGAAGCTGGTTGGGTGAGGAAAGGGGGGAGGATAGTTGAAATCTAAATATGCTAATAGATAATGTATCCAATTCTGAGCAATCTCAGATGAAAGGGTAACTGACTTCACATTTTGTTTGTATGGAGAAATAATTTGTAGAAATAACCTTAGATGTATCAAAAAGGATTTATTAATTTATTTGATTTTTTTTATTCCATCCACCTGGCAGCATGACCACTCTGGGAGGTTTGCATACATGGCAGTGCAAAGGGGAATCAGCAAATAAATTAATAGCAAGCATGGTGGCTCAGTGGGCTAGAGCGCTGAAACTGTCAGCTGCAAAGTCAGCAGTTCAAATCCCAGGTGCCACGCAGCAGAGTGAGCTCCTGCTGCTAACCCCAGCTCCTGCCAAACTAGCAGTTCGAAAACATGTAAATGCAAGTAGATAAATAGGTACCACCATAAAAAGTGGGAAGGTAAACAGTGTTCCATGCGCAGAAATGTGTTTGGCCATGCCAGCCACATGGCCACGGACTTGCACAACACAGGCTCTTTGGCTTAGAAACAGAGATGAGCACTGCTCCTAGAATTGGGCATGACTAGCATGCATGTTTGGGGGTGATCTTTATCTTTACTATAGTTATGGGTAAAGGCAGGGCCGGTCCTCTCATTGAGACAGGTGAAGTAACTTGGTGGTGGCTAGAGTGCTATTGCCTGCCACTGCTGGACAAACTAAGTCGGACCAAGTAAAGGAGTGGGCCATCTTCCTCCTTCTGATTTCAGGATGAAACCCTAGTGGATAGCACATGTTTAACATTGTTTAATTGACATCTAGCTTTCAGGTGTATTCTGGGATATTGAGAATATAATGGAAGATTACTGATGATGCAAATGTTTTGAGCCCAAAAAACTGCAGTGGAAGAAAACTTAAAATATGCCTCAATTTTCCCATTAAATTCAATGCATGCATTCTTTTGGGGAGTAGGTCCTACAAAGTGGGACTTGGTTATAAGTTGATATACATAGGACCCCATCCATGAAATTGTGGCTGGATCATGGTCATGTATTTTACTAATATGCAAGAAGGAGCAGAATGAAACAGGTGATATTTTGAGTATGTGTATATAGTGATGATTTGAACAGTCAGGAATACATAAGAGAGAGAGGGAGGGTAGGCAATGTGTAGACTGCATAATTACTTGTAAATCACCCAGAGAATGCTTTCATTGCTATGGGGCAGTATAACAGCAGGACACTTTGCTTTTGCTTTTTGATATGGCATAGAATTCATGGCATGCTTTTAAACACATCCAATTTTGTCACATGCAACTAAAACATTTAAGCTTATGTATATGATGGTTTCTTAACTTGAAGTAGTTTTCCTCTGAAGGCTGTGCCAGAATAACTATACAGGAGTCTTTTGGCCATTATCTTGAAATCATTTAAAATACTATGACTGCTGTTCTTCTGTTTAATTTTTAATTCACTTGTTCCTTACTGGATAGTTTTTTTTAAAAAGGGGGTTTTCAATAAAATCTCAAACCCTTAAATATATTATGTGCTTTTCTTATGTGAGACACCTGGTTTTGTGTGTGTGTGTGCAAATAAACAAATTGATTTTCCTCTTTGTCTCTTTTTTTCCCAACAGTCAAATTTCTAGAAGTTATTAAGCCCTTCTGTGCAGTTTTACCAGAAATCCAGAAGCCTGAAAGAAAAGTGAGTGCTCATCTTAGGGTCCATTTTTGCTGGTGAAAGATCACTTGAAGGCATTTTGATCTGCCTGAAGTTTTATTTTCATTTATTTGGAAATGCATCCCAGTAAGACAATGATATTTACTTCTGAGTAAACATGCTTAGGGCCATGCCATGTCTACTTTGTTGAGAACTTTCAGGTTATTTAGGATTGCTTGGCTTGATAATACAGTTTTAAAAATGTTGGCATTAGAACTTGGAGCTTACTTTTGAGAAGAACTAATATAATGGCATGCACACTTGGGGAACGACTCCCTTGGTCTTAGCTCCCTTGTGAGTTACTTCAACCTGTCATCATAGTTATTGTTTTCAGAAGTTACCTTGCAAGTTCTGTAAATTCTGAGATAGCACTCTTATGACACTGTATTTGAAGATGCATTTTATGTTCTTTTTGTTTTAGAAAAATTATTTTAAAAAAAAACTTCAATGGTTATTGTTTAAATGCTGACAGGTTCAGGTTTGTACTTCTGATTTTGGCTTGCTAGGGTGGACTAAGTACAGTCCATGGCTGCATGCCACCTTGTGTCTATTTTTTCCATCTTCCAGTGCCCCTCCAGTGCAAAAAAATATTGCCGTAAGGAAAAATGGGCTTCCTCAAGGGGTTTTTGTTTGTTTGCTTGCTTTGTTTTGTTTAAATAGTTCTGAGGTGGAGTACAAGACCTTTCAAAACTGAGACTCCTGTCTTTCATTTATATATACATATACAGTAGTACCTTGTAAGACAAATGCCCTTAAGATGAAAAACCTTGTAAGATGAATGGAATTTCCGGGAATAGGAAAAACTCGTAAGATGAATTTTGCCTATGGGATGCCTCACAGGACAAGTTCAGTGCATTCCTCTGGGAAACCGTGTTAAAGCGTGTTCCATAGGATGAATTTTTCATAAAATGAATTGACCCGTAGAACGAATTAAATTCGTCTTAAGAGGCACCACTGTATATAGTCATATGTTGTTGCACAGTGTGACATAGTTGCCCAGAAAAATACTATCCAAATGGGCTCCAGTTGTCATAGCATTGAACTTATAGTGCATTTGTTATATATCCTATAAATAGTCAGGCTTCCATTTATTCATTATTAAAGTATGTTGTACTCATTTATATCCTATCTTTCTCATAAAAAGATCTATGGCAGATAAGAAAATGATAGGAAAGAAAAACAAATTGTGTTTATTTAAGAACTCTTCTCCAAGGACAGCTTGCTTTCTGTATCAGTGTTTAATAACGGGGGAGGGGGAGTCTTGCTTGTACTATTGATTGCCTCTCTCTTTTTGTTTTCTTTTGTAGATTCAATTTCGAGAAAAGGTTTTATGGACAGCTATCACTCTGTTCATTTTTTTAGTATGCTGCCAGGTAAATCCGGATCTAATTGTAACAGCTATGAATTGCAAAGGACAGTAAGAGGTGTTGTTATGGAACAGATGTATCCAGATCTTAATAACCTAGTACAGTGATGGTGAACCTTTTAGAGACTGAGTGCCCAAACAGCAATTCAAAGCCCTCTATTTTGTTTTTGCAAAGTGCCAATACAGTAATTTAACCTGTATGCAGCTGGTTATGAAGGGGCGATGTCGGGTGCCCACAGAAAGGGCTCTAAGCGCCATCTTTGGCACCCGTGCCATAGGTTCGCCATCACTGGTCTAGTAGAATACTCTGATGTGGACAACTAGTTAGAAAATTGTGGTTTCTTTTCACAAAGGATTATTTCATTGGCTTTAAAATAGTTCAGACCTTTAAAAATTCTTTGTTTTTAAGTATACAACCCTATATCATATGAGAGTATTCAGTCTTCATTCGATTTCCATGCCACCCATCTGACAGCAAGGTCACTCTTTAGAGAAAATCCTCTTCAACTAAGTAGGGTTTGTATTGTGTCTGGGAGTAGATGGATGGGATACTGATGTTTTCCAGCTTACGCCAGCTGCTGTGTAGTCTAGTCTGGCCGTGGCAGTCAGGTGGCCTCCATCTGAAGTTGCATTCCTGTCTTTTCGGGGTGAATGGTGCAGTACTGCATAGATCTATATTTCAGAAATGGGAGATAGTCACCATTCTTCTGACTCTTCCATGCTGAGAGTTGTTGCAAATCTTCCAGATTCCATTGTTTGGGATAATGTCATCAGACTCTGCAGATCCTTTCTACTGGATGAGAGTCATCCTTGCATCAAACAGAGGTCAGTGCTCCAGTCGCTTTCTTTTCTGTGCTGTTGATGAATGCTGTAGGTCTTGATCCTGAATACTACAAGATCAGACTGTTGGATGAGGTGGGCAATTGGCAAGTGTTGTGAAGCTTCACCCTCCAGTATTTTCCAGTACTGATATATTTACAAGTAAGACAAAATCCTATTTGGGTACATGCTTATGGAAAGGCAATTGGACATGCTGTGCCCTTAGGTTATCCTTTGTGTTGCTGGATGCACACTGGTTGCAAATCCAGCATGCAGTCACATTATTGATTATGTAAGGGGCAGTCCACCAGAGTGGGGAAACCCCTGCACATTTTCTCTGGTGTGTGTGTTTTTTCCTTAGTCAGATTCTGACCTAAATAGTTTTTGGGGCTTAGAGAGTAATCTGGAATTACAAGATGAAGGAAAGTATGTGAAGATTCTCAGTCATCCAGGTGAATTTATCTGGAAGTTGACTCATGGCAACTAGACTTCATTTCTTGAAAGATTGAAACGTTTCACTGCTCATCCAAACAGCTTCGTCTGTCTGACTGTTTGAATGAGTGGCGAAATGGTTCAGTCTTTCAAGAAATGAAGTCCAGTTGCCATCACTCACGTTCCAGAAAAAGATGAAGGTAAGTACAGTGATACCTTTAGATGCGAAATTAATTTGTTCCTTGAGACAGCTTCATAACTTGGAAATTTTCTTATAGCGATCCAAATGGGGCACAATGCACCCTGGGAATTGAAGTCTTCCACAATATTTTCATATCTTGAGTTTTTGCAGAAGTTTTTCAGACAATTTCCATTCCCAGGATGCATTGCGCCCTGGATGGACTTCCCCTTCATGTCACAATTTTTTTCGTAACTAGAGGCAATCATATCTAGAGGCAACCCTGTATCTGAAAGGGTAAATGGCACTGTTGGAAAGATACTTCAGTTCAGTACATGACCAAGACCATTTGGAAATTGCAGATTGTCTCGATAGATTTGGGGAAAAGACACTTTGATATGTTATAGGAATTGTATCTTAAGAATGGTTTGTAGCAGTTTTGAACCAACTGTTAAACGTTTTGTGTTTTCCTTGTTTCCTTCTTTGCAGGCACTTTAATGGAGTTGGGGATTTCTCCCATTGTGACATCTGGCTTAATTATGCAGCTGCTGGCTGGAGCCAAGATCATCGAAGTGGGTGATACGCCAAAAGATCGAGCCCTATTCAATGGTGCACAGAAGTGTGAGCATTGATTTGTATGCTGCAATGGAATCTTCCTTTCTTCATAGCTAATGCAGTATCTAGCAATATTTAGCCCCCTTTGGTCATATAAACAGAGAGAGTTTTCCTTTGATTTTTGTTTACAGTGTTTGGAATGATCATCACTATTGGCCAAGCCATTGTGTATGTCATGACTGGGATGTACGGAGATCCAGCAGAAATGGGGGCTGGCATTTGTCTCTTGATCATAATCCAGGTATGCATTTATTTATTTATTTATTTATTTATTTTTACAGCTTATATGCCGCCCACTACCCAAAGGTCTCTGGGCGGCTTACAACAATGAATTAAAACAGTTAAGACATAAAATATCAATAAATAATTAAAACAACAGTAAAACCTTATACTAAAATCATCACTAAAATTGCCATCAAAGGACCCCAGTCTATGTTGTATCAATTAAAAAACTTCTGGAACAGGAAGGTTTTTACCTGGCGCCGAAATGTCACCAATGTTGGCGCCAGGCGGATCTCACTTGGGAGGGCATTCCATAACTTGGGGGCAGCTGCCGAGAAGGCCCTATGTCTACAAGCCATCCCTCTCACCTCCTTGAGGGATGGCTCTTTCAAGAGGGCCCTCTGGCTAGATCTTAATTGCCGGGTAGGTTCATATGGAAGGAGGCGGTCCTTCAGGTATCTAGGTCCCAAGCCGTTTAGGGCTTTATATGTCAAGACAAGCACTTTGAATTGGGCTCGGGCAGCAACTGGTAACCAATGCAGGTTACGTAGAATCGGCGTGATGTGATCTCTGGTGGCCCCACCACTCACCAGCCGCGCAGCACGATTCTGAACCAGTTGCAATCGCCGGACCGTCTTCAAAGGCAGCCCCACGTAGAGCGCATTGCAGTAATCAATACGGGATGTTACCAGCGCATGCGTAACTGTCATGAGGCTCTGCTCGTCTAGGTAGGGGCGGAGCTGGTATATTTTCCGCAGCTGAAGGAAGGCGCCCCTGGCCACCGAATCCACCTGGGCTTCCAGAGTTAGACCAGGGTCCAGAAGCACCCCCAAGCTGCGGACCCTGTCCCTTAGGGGAGTGCAACCCCGTCCAAGACAGGGAAGTGGCCCTCTAACCTGTCCGCGAAGCACCCACTAACAGCACTTCCGTCTTGTCTGGATTGAGTTTCAATTTATTAACCCTCATCCAGTCCATTATCTGGCCCAGACACGAGTTCAGGACAGAAACCGCCTCACCTGGATTGGTGGAGAATGAGAGGTAGAGCTGAGTATCGTCAGCATATTGCTGACTCCTCAGCCCAAACCTCCTGATGACCTCTCCCAGTGGTTCCATGTAGATGTTAAACAGCATGGGAGACAGTATTGAGCCCTGAGGAACCCCATGACGTAAACGCCACGGGCGGAGCAACTGTCCCCCAGCACCACCTTCTGGACACGGTCAGTCAGGAAGGAGCGGAACCACTGCAAAAGAGTGCCTCCAACTCCCAACCTGGCCAGCCTATCCAGAAGGACACCATGGTCGATGGTGTCGAAAGCCGCTGAGAGGTCCAGGAGTATCAACAGGGTTGCACTCCCCCTGTCTCTCTCCTGGCAAAGGTCATCGTACAGGGCGACCAAGGCAGTCTCTGTTCCAAAACCCAGCCTGAAACCAGATTGAAATGGATCCAGAAAATCCGTTTCATCCAGCAGCGCCTGGAGCTGTCCGGCCACCACCTGCTCCAACACCTTGCCCAAATAAGGGAGGTTCGCTACTGGCCGGTAGTTACCCACCAGCCCTGGGTCCAGGTTGGTTTTTTTTTTAGGAGTGGCCTAATTACTGCCTCCTTTAAGGCAGCAGGGACCACTCCCTCTCTTAATGAGGCATTTACAGCTTCCTGGACCCAGGTGCGAACCCCCCTGGCAGATCTTTCAATTAGCCAGGAAGGGCAAGGGTCGAGCAGAGTGGTGGTAGAACGGACAGATCCAAGCACCCTGTCCACATCCTCGGGTCTCAATAATTGAAACTCATCCAATAATACTGGACCTAAGCACGGCGCACTGGACACATCCCTTGATTCTGCACCAATAGTGGAGTCCAATTCCCTGCGAATCTGAGCGATTTTTCCCTCAAAGTGAACAGCAAACTCGTCACAAGGGGCTGCTGAGTGGTCCAGAACCTCCTCCGTATTTCTCAGTTGAAGAAGGTCCTGGACCACCCGAAACAGCTCTGCTGGACGGCACTCTGAGGAAGCAATACGGTTTGCGAAATATTGCCTTTTCGCCAACCGTATTGCCACAGAATAGGCCCGATAATGGGCTCTAAGCTGTGTTCGATTGGACTCACAGCGGTATTTTCTCCACTTGCGCTCCAGCTTTAAATAGCATAGTGTAGTTAACTGTGACTTAGTGGCTGAAATACTCTTGCTTAGCCCAGTAAGTCATAACTAGAGTAGGCCCATTTGAATCGACAAGGACCTAATGAATTCCCAATGTTGCTTAGCCTAGTAAGTTGCATAGGGCCTTCTCGGCAGCTGCCCCCAAGCTATGGAATGCCCTCCCGATTGAGATCCGCCAGGCGCCAACATTGATTACATTTTGACGCCACGTAAAAACCTTCCTGTTCCAGAAGTTTTTTAAATGATACAATATAGACTGTGGGCCCTCTGATGACAATTTTAGTGTAATGATTTTAGTGTAAGGTTTTTATTATTGCTTTGATTATTTATGGATATTCTATTTTTAACTGTTTTAAACTGTTTTAATTCTTTTGATTGTAAGCCACCCAGAGACCTTTGGGTAGTGGGCGGCATATAAGTTGTAAAAATAAATAAAATAAAATAAATAAACTAGAGTATATCCATTTGAATCTTGGAGATACTGATTCACCAAATCCCCACTGACTCGGTGGACCTACTTGACTCATGATTTATGATACCAGCAACAGGATTTCAGTCATTGTTTTCAAGTAAGTGAAGGGTGAGAGTGTATCGCTTCTTTGCATGTACTCTTTTGTTGTTAATGCTACAAAAACAAGTCAAGAGACCTGAGTGCTGGAAAAGTTAAGGTAAAAAGTTCAAGAGTGGAATCGTACCTACTTTCTGATGACCTCTGAGGATCTTTCAAAGCAAGTTATTTGTTAAAACAATTCAAACAGAAATGCCAGGTGCATTTTAAGAGAACAAAAGAGATATTGAATGCTTTCTTCATCTGCCAGTAAATATGTTTCTCTAAGAAATGCAAGGAATTATCAGAGTAATGTATTTCCCTGTCTCTAAGACCCCCCCCACACACACTTTTTCAACCCCAAATTACAGTTTCACAACCATGCGGTTTTTTTCCCCTTGGCTTACTTGCATGCACAAGACCCTCAGTTTTTAGTCTAACAATTTTAGACAAAAATATAGTCTTATACACAGAAAAATACCTTATCTTGATAATTATGTTTTGCCAGTTCATTGTTCTTGTCAATTGCTCAAAATCATCTGAACTATTCTTATCAGAGGGATGTACTTTCTGTGACAAGGATGAGTGTAAAAACTATGGATAGCTCCAAAGCCTGTTAAGAGTGGCTATAAGGGCTTAGGAAGGCAGTCCCATTTCATATTTAATCTTAGAACTGCCTCACATTTGAGCAAAAGTTTTATTTTATTGTATTTTATTTTTCAAATTGAAAATGGCAAAATTATGGACCTTTTGGATTTTTCCCTCTCCCACAGTTGTTTGTTGCTGGCTTGATAGTGCTGTTGTTGGATGAGCTGTTACAGAAAGGTTATGGCTTGGGGTCAGGGATTTCTCTCTTTATTGCCACCAACATCTGCGAAACCATTGTCTGGAAAGCCTTTAGCCCAACTACCATCAACACTGGCAGAGGTATAGTACATGCTTATAGTTGACACTTTGAACAAGTAAGCATTTGTGTCCGCCATTTTGTGTGGGATCAATATAGGACTAAGCCAGTTGTTAGTCCTGAATAGCCTTTACCCATTGAATCAATGGAACTTTGATACGGCAATGCTCATGTAAGTTCTGGCGATTCCTTGGGATCTAAGCTAGTTGAGACTAACCCAGGCATGTCCAAACTACGGCCCTCCAGATGTTTTCGACCACAACTCCCACAGTCCTTTGTCATTGGCAGTACCGGCTTGGAATTTTGGGAGTTGTGGTCCAAAACATCAGGAGGGCCGAAGTTTGGACATGCTTGGACTAACCACTAGATTTAGTGTGCTGCAAAATACTACGGCTGCCGCAGCTGACAAGCTTCTCAAGTTCTTGGGCGGTCTCCAATGCAGATTTGGCATTGGTTTAGAATAAAGGGTGCAGTGTTTCACTCACCTTTTTAAAATGTCATGATGCTGTAATAGATATTTTGTAACTAGAGGCAGCAAAATGTCCCAAGTTCCCTCTCTTGCTTCTATCTCCCATAGCTTAAGGGTAAGGTGTCAATAGAATGTGTTGTTGGCAGAATCTGCTGGAAGTCTTGGTAGAACCTGGCGGTTGGTATTGCTGTTCGGAAGGCTGCCTCATTGCAGGAGGCTGTGAATGAATAAACACCTTCTGCAACCCTGTAACAGCCATGTCATCATGCCATATTGGGCCAGAGCCTCTCTGCATGCATAGTGCGGTCAGTAGGACTGGTAGAACATCTGGTACTCTTGTATTCTGGAAGTCCAGGAAAAAAAGTGAGGAAGTGCCTGAAACCATTTGCTGCATCTGTTGTTGTCATTCTTTGTCCCCAATGGAAATACTGTGGCACAGTTGCTGTTCATTGTGATAGCATTAACCCTATACCTCTGGTGTCCTCATATCTGCTGTGTCAAAAGTGTACTGTGTGAAATGCATGGTGGTACAGAACTGTTAACTTTATTTATTTTAGCCTCTCAAGTTTCACCTGCCAGAGTCGGGGCCTTCCTCTAGAGAAGCAATGCCTTTTTTTATGCTGAGGGATTAGCATCTAGCCTAGTTTTTAAAACTCAAAGGTGCAATCCTATCATCTGTTATGTGTAGGTAAGTTCCATTGGCCTCAGTGAGAATCATACTTAAATAATTAGTATAGGTTTAGAGCTGAGCTTCCTTGTAGCCTTTCATCTTAGTGAGTTTCCCTCTTCTGATTTGATAAAAATGGTGTTGATTTTTTCCCCGCTGCTACTGTGCCACACTATTTTCCTTTCTGCTTTTCTGTGTTTTCTTGGCATACACACACATGATACCCCCAATTCCCAAGGCAGCAGTTTGACTGATTAAACTGGAAGCATGGATTGACTCTTGTGCTGCAAAATGTTTGGTTCTAGTCCACATTAACAATTACCTATGCTGGGTGGGTTCCCCATCCACTCCGGGTTTCAGAGGAAGTCTGCCGCCCATCCCTGTTTGGATGAGGCCACTTCCCTGATGGATCAGTGTTTTGAGGATGCTTCCTCATGGATTGGCGGTGAACCCAGACGGGGGCTTTTGCAGGGACATCTCTGCGTACCGGTAATTCGCCAGTCTGGCTGTTTCTGAATGATTCATTCCCATCTGTTGCTGAGATGTCACAGAATTATCTGCTGCCATTGGAGGCTGATTGGAAGAAGGCAGGCCGAGTGCAGAGATAATTTTAATTAGCTTGCATGATATTAGTGATTCTCTTGGGGCAGACATGGTGCGAATTACTGCTATACCCAAGGTTGTTATTATGATCATGCCTCAGTTTATTAAGATGAGATATGAATGAGTGTGGTAAAGCAAAATTGCACATCTCCCATTATAAGACTAGAAACTGACTTTTAATCGCTATTTAGACATTCAGCACAAATCACTTACTGTAATTTTCTTTTGTTCTTTAAATGAGTCTTATCATTGCCCTATTGCCTGCGTGCTATTCTGCTTCCTTCTTATATGTAAGCTAAGTGGGCATATTATTAAATACAGTGGAACCTTGACTTACGTCATTAATCCGTTCCAGAGGTCTAGACATAAATCAAACATGACTTAAGTCAAACAAACTTTTCCCATAGAAAGTAATGGGAAAGTGGATTAATCCGTTCCAGATGATGAAAAAGACCCTCGAAAACAGCAATTTAATACAAATTTGACTGGGATAGGAGATTCCTTCTGGGGATGTAAATGACATGTCTCTTCAAAGAGAGGGGGAGGCAGTGGAATTATAGTCCACAAGTTATACGCCTCCACTTTTTAATGTTCATAGCAACAATGTCTAACATTTAAGTTTTACTGATTTTTAACCTGACGTTCCAAGTTCTGAACAACCCTATGCTTACCATTAGAGTCCCACAACTTTACAGCTCCCCAACTAAAATGCTTCCATTGTGGACCAGACTTCTGCAGCCAGATTTTTTACAAGACTGAGCCGACTGTCTAACCAGCGAGGCCAGCCCCAAGCTCCCGGACCTTCTTCTCCTCCAGCGGCAGCGGCGGCTTCGGTGAGGCCGAGGACCAGCTCCAGGTGCTCGGAGCTGGCCTTGCCGAAGCCGCCGCTGCCGGAGGAGAGGAAGAAGGCAGGAACAGTTTGGAGGCGGCAGCCGCGATGCTGGGTCGTGGCTGCAGCCCGATTCCGGTGCCTTGCGCAGGGGCTCCGAGATGTAAGTCAAAGCCTGCGACTCAAGTCAAACAGGCCTCTTCCTGCTGCAAGTCAAATATGATGCAAGTCAAGCAGTATGTAAGTCAAGGTTCCACTGTAGGTGCTTTGTATACTTCATAGGGATAAGAGTTATCCTTTTCCATTTTTGTTGCTTAACAGGAACCGAGTTTGAGGGTGCCGTCATTGCGTTGTTCCATCTTTTGGCTACACGAACTGACAAGGTCCGGGCTTTGCGGGAAGCTTTTTATCGCCAGAACCTGCCTAATCTTATGAATCTGATCGCTACAGTATTTGTGTTTGGTGTAGTCATATATTTTCAGGTAAGTCAGAAATAGGCAGTGTGAATCAAATGTTTTTTAAACTACATTAGAAAATGCTATCCTAATACTTTCAAAGATCCTCAGATCTCTCACTCTCTACTTGAATTTTAGCTGTAACGTTGTCAGCTGGGCCACAGTAGAGCTGGTGTTTTGATTTAGCAATTAAATTTGGTACTGGGAATGAGGCTTATCCTTCCAGATTACATCAGGGCAATACTGGAGACCAGCTATATACAATATATCTTCATTTGTTTAGGTGTTGTACATTTGTATGTCTGTATTTTCCTTTGTTATGTAATGATGCTAGTGGTGATAATGATGATGATGATGATGATTAGACAAAAATGTTGTACTCTGATGTGTTAAGGAATTTACTTATTTATTTCATTTTAAATAGTTTTACCCCACCTTTCTACTTAAAATATGGGAGGCAGGAGTAAAACATGGTCCAAAGTCCCAAGCCATTTAAGAATTTCTCTGGTTTTCATATGAAAACAATTCTCATTTTTGGAAAATGAAGTGATCACGTCGTTCCATCTTCCTCCTCTAGGGATTCCGGGTCGATCTGCCAATCAAGTCTGCTCGATACCGTGGACAGTACAGTAGCTATCCTATCAAACTTTTCTATACCTCCAACATTCCCATCATACTTCAGTCAGCCTTGGTCTCCAACCTCTATGTTATTTCTCAGATGTTGTCAGTGCGGTTCAGCGGCAACTTCCTAGTAAACTTACTTGGCCAGTGGGCAGTAAGTATTCCATTGTTCTAAACCCAAACCTTTACATTCCAGCTTTCAGTCTTAAAAATGTACAAAGACAGCATTTTCCATGTATAAGACTATATTTTTGTCTAAAATTGTTAGACTAAATTTTAGTTCTATACTAATTAGTTCTATAATTAGTTCTTACAAAATTAATTCTTACAAAATGAGTACTATAATTACTTCTTATACAAAGAAGTAAGTGGACGAGAGAACTGCACAGTTGCAGAGCTGTAATTTTGGGTTGGAAAAGTGGCGGGTCTTATACATGGGGGCGTCTTATAGATGGAAAAATAAGGCACGCCTCTGCTTTGTGTCTTCCTATACAGGATGTTAGTGGTGGTGGTCCAGCTCGCTCCTATCCCGTGGGAGGCCTCTGTTATTACCTCTCTCCCCCAGAGTCCATGGGAGCTATCTTTGAAGATCCAGTTCACGTCATTGTTTATATTGTATTTATGTTGGGATCCTGCGCGTTTTTCTCCAAAACATGGATTGAGGTGTCTGGATCGTCTGCAAAAGACGTAGGTGTTTGTGTGTGTGTTTGGAGGGAGGTTGTGTGACTGTTTTCTTGCCTTGTGCTTCATTAAGGCCAGCTTATAATTATCAATTTGTGATGAAAAGCATGACAGCCACCTGAGCCACATGTATTCGTGCAGGTTGCCAAGCAACTCAAAGAACAACAAATGGTGATGAGAGGCCACAGGGATACATCCATGGTTCATGAATTAAACAGGTAAGCAAGTTGCAGGCGTCTTGAAATTATTCTCTTTCTTGCCTTGTTTGCATCTTTGCAGGAGGGAGCCTGATCCCAATCTGGCGCTTTCCAGAAAGTGGTACAGGCTATTCTGTATTTTTAAAAGTCCCTGAATCTTTTCCCTTGCCATTTACTGCTCTGCCTCAGGCACCTATTTAGCTGCCCGAGGCACAGCAGTGAAGGGCACCACTCCCTAGTGGACTGCTGCAAAAGAGCAAACCAAAAGAAATTCCTTTTTAGTGCATGAGGTAGAAAAGGCTACAAGCATCCCTCTTTCTCTCCCCTAGGTTTTAGCGACAGCAAATTACAGTACATAATAAACAGTTATATAATAAATAAGAATTGACATCCATGTGACTCCAAACCTTGCTACCTAAAGGCACCTGACTCAGTCTACTGTGCCTCTGTCCAATCCACACCTCTATCAATGGGGTTAGTATTACGCTTGAGTGTAGCTGAATGTGAACAGTTAACACTTGCATTAATGTTGCCATCCAGGGAGATGCCCTTGGGATTGCGATAGACACAGAGATCTGGCAAGTGATCTGCTGTGAATAAAACATGGAACTCCTGCTTGCTTCTGTTCACAAGAGAGATTCTGGCCGGGAGCTTCCCCACAAGTCCACCGACCGTGGCCAGAGACAAGGGAGGGTGGGAATGGCAGTCCAGAGCTTCTGAAAGGCAAACAGTTCCCCAGCCCTCTTCTGTGGTTAAGAAACATTGGATTTGGCAGTGGTAATGCAGGCAAGGGTGTCAACATCTATAATCATTGCTTCAGATCTATCATCTTCTGTGATTAAATATCCGATCAGTTGCGTGCAATGATTGCCCAAAGAGGGCAACCTAGATTAAAACTCCTGTTCTCTCTGTTTAGGTACATCCCTACAGCGGCTGCATTTGGAGGCTTGTGTATTGGAGCCCTCTCTGTCTTGGCTGATTTCTTGGGCGCCATTGGCTCCGGCACCGGCATTCTGCTCGCCGTCACCATTATTTACCAGTATTTTGAGATCTTTGTCAAAGAGCAGGCAGAAGTCGGAGGAGTGGGTGCTTTATTTTTCTAAATGCCCAAAATAGGATGTGGAACTGTATTTGGACACCGTGCGACCGTTTCAGTCCAACAATGCCAATTATTTTTTATTTTCCTTTCAAGACGTGCTGTGTGCCCCATTCATCATGTAGGGCATTTTGCAAATGCCTGCCTGCAGCTTCAGTACCCGCTGCCTTAAGAATCAGAGTTTCCATTGTCTTGGTTCGAGAAGACAGAACTCTGTCTAGCGTTGCCTGTAATGCTGGAAACCAGCACATCTACCTTCCTCTTCGAACACTTCTGGGGAGATGGCCAGATGGTGCCCACTTTTGCTGCTGCTGCTGAAAACTTTTGCACACATTATGAGACTTAAGCATAAGTGCACCCTGCGGAAAGAGAAATTCCCAAAAGAGGGAGAGGAGTTCCACAGTGCCACGATGAAAACTCCTTCAGCCTATTAAAGCATACAAGGACATATTTTTCTCCCCCCAAAAAATCTATATTTTAAGTGAATTTTATATGCTTCCCAAATCAGTCAATATGATATCTTCACCCTTAGTGTGTCCTCAGTAGCCAATGCCTTTGGGCTGTTATTTTCTCAGTCCTAAGTACAGTAGCAAGGATTGCAGAAGAGATTAATTGTTCTGCCTCCTGAAGATGGTCTGTGGGGGTTAAATAGGAAAGACAGCCTATGTGTTCCTATGGAAGACTGATTCCACCCAGTGGCACCCTTGCCCCATTGCAGACCAGGTTTTTGTAGTCCATAAGTTTCTTCTGAGAATAAAGGAAGGGGGTTTACCTGTGCTGCTGAGACGTCACGACCACCATCACATTCTCCCTCTGAATTAGTAAAAAGGAAACCCCAAATCATTGTCACTTGTGAACGGGAGAAGCAAGCGAGTCACATTGGAAAACCACCACACTGTGTTGTCATGCTTCTTGGCAGCAATGTAACCAGTGCAAACATGAGACAATAAACTTATTTAATTAAAATATTGCTCCAACTTGCCTTTCTGGGAATCCTTTGATTCAAGTTCCCTGCTGAATACTAAAGGGCTTGGTCTTGGCTGGCTGTGGGTATCAAAGAGAACCGAAGACTGAAGACGTTGCTTGGATGACTAGCAAAACATTTCGATCCCACAAGAAAAGAAGTCCAGTCACAATAACAACTCACAGAAACCTGGCAGTTTTCTCTTCAAATCTATCTACATGCTCCATGCACTTCCTACAGGTGAAACTCGAAAAATTAGAATATCATGCAAATGTTCATTTATTTCAGTAAGTCAACTCAAAAGGGTGAAACTAATATATGAGAGAGACTTGTAACATGCAAAGTGAGATACGTCAACCCTTACTTTGGTATAATTGTGGTGATTCTGGCATACAGTTTGTGAAAACCCCAAATTCACAATCTCAGAGAATTAGAATAGTGTAAAAAGGTTTACTATTCTAGGCTCAATTAATGAATCCATAACACCAGCACAGGGTTCTTGAGCCTTTAAATGGTCTGTCAGGCTGGTTCAGTAGGAATCACACTCATGGGAATGACTGCTGACTTGACAGTTGTGCAGAAAACCATCATTGTCACCCTCCATAAAGAGGGAAAGCCCCAAAAGGTACAGATTGCAAAAGAAGTGGAATGTTCCCAAAGTGCTGTATCAAAGCACATCAATAGAAAGTTACAGTATGTGGAAGAGAAAAGTGGGACGAAAAAGGTGCAGAAGCAGCAGGGATGATCACAGCCTGGAGAGGAATGGCAGGAAAAGGCTTTCAAAAGTGTTGGGGACTTTCACAAGTAGTGGACTGAGGCTGGAGTCAGTGCCTCAAGAGCCACCACACAGATGGGATCCTGGACATGGGCTTCAGATGTCTTATTCCTCTTGTCAAGCTGCTCCTGAACACTGTTGCTCACTGGTCCAAAGTAGTCTTTTCTGATGAGAGCAACTTTGCATCTCATTTGGGAACCAAGGACCCAAGGGTCTGGATGAAGAATGGAGAGGCACACAATGCGATGCTAACTTGTCCACAATGCCCAAACGTTCCATTAAGAACATGTTCTGTAACACCCAGCTGCCTTAGACCTGATAAGTATATAAAGGAGTTTGTCCCACTTCTAAAAGTACAGTAGAAGTAAATCTGAGCTAGAATTTCAGAGGGGATTCCTGGTGTAGTTTAGTGGATAGATTGACAGACGAGGACTCTGGGGAACAGGTTTAAATCTTCACTTGGTGAAACCCATGGGTGGTATTGGTGGTATTGGTGGAACCACTCAAATATCTCACCTGGAAAACCCTGTGAGTAGGTTTTGATTTCATGGCACAGACTACACAGTATGTCAGAGAAAGACAGTTTTGACTTGTGTGAATATACAGTCCCAAACGCTGTTGTTTTTAACCCCTTGGAACTTATAGTTTTCAAATGTTTTTAAGTATTTGTGCCTATGGTTTCTCTTAAAGATGTAAGTGTTTCAATACATTTGGACTTGTAACTGTTTTTAGTATTTTGGTGCTTTTGGAACACAGAATCAATATTGATAATACAGCTTGTAGCAAGCTTTTGCTGCCCTGAATCATCACAACAATGACTGCAATTATTGTACCTTGGTACCTAAAAGAATTTTGATATGACTGGAAATGGTTGCCTGACTTAACCCTTTAACCTGGAAAAAGGCCAACTGTGACAAACAATAGACTTCTGATGTTCCCTAGAGGCCTATAATGTTAGTTTGCTAATCAGAATATCATGGAGCCATTGTTCCTTCTATTGCTGCAGAGTGCTACACAGCAGCTGTGCCCCCTCCACACAGGATAGATGTCATGACTGGAAATCAGTTGGCCAAAATGCTGGTCAGCTGTGTGTACCTGATGAAATACTGTGCACCCATGTGCCTTAGAAGCAACATTGTATGTGGCACATTGACAAAAGCTTTGGTGAAGTCAAGATACAGTATATTATGATCTAGATTAGTGGTTCTCAACCTGTGGGTCCCCAGATGTTCCTGGACTGCAACTTCCAGAAGTCTTCATCACTAGCTGAGATGGCCAGGATTTCTGGGAGTTGCAGCCCAGACCCACAGATTGAGAACCACTAATCTAGATGCTCTTGGACGGACAATGATGCTCATATTCCTGGATTTCCATGCATGCGTATACATTTTTGACATACACTGTGTCTCCAGTCTCCCTTTCTACTTCTTCTGTCCTTTCCGAACACTTTATATTCCTCAACTACCATGTTCCAGTCATGGGAGTCATCCCACTAAGGTTCATCCATCCCCATCCCCAGCTTTTTTGTTTTTGATTCTCATACTCTTGGAATTCATATATAGATACTGGAGATTGTGTGCTTTATGGCTGTTGTCCTTCGTATGTTTTTATGAAGATTCTTATGAGGTCCCATTAGAGGTTCTATACTCTGAGGTTCTTGATCTGTTCCTCTTATTGTGCATAAGCCTTCATTTATATTTACCTCAGAGCTTGCATCTCCCTGCTCCCTTCCAAATCAGTTTGGAGCCCTCCTGTTGAAGATCTTCATTCTGTGCCCAAACACATTCTTCCCAGTCCTTGTAGGATGCATTCCATCACTTGTTGGCAATCCAACTTTGGGGCAATCTCACCTTGAAGAATGTAGCATGCCTTCTTAACATAAAAAAGGGGCAACATCTTTAAATTTCATTTTTATTAACTGGAATTGTCTTAAGGCAAAGATAAATTTCTCATCATCCCCTAGTCTACAACACTTCTGCCTTGGTGAAGATAAAAAAATTGAGCTCAGCCACTGGAATGAGTCTTTCACACTAGCTCTGCTTGGAAATCCTTACATGAAAATAATTTCATATTTTGGAATGGAAGTAATTACTCAAGCCATTTGCCTTTTTTTTCCAACTCAGTGAAGCCCTTTAAAGATGCAAAATGTGCAGTCTCTCCTAACTTTTAATTTAGCCAAGCCCAAGCTTCATAAAAAGAACTCCTTTTTCCAGTCACACTTATTCCAGGGGATAAGCTCACTTTTTTTATCTTCACCAAGGCAGAAAAAGAATTGTATACTGACAAATGAGGCACATATTGTCGCCATAGACAATTCCATTTACTAACTAACTGAGATGCTGTATCTTTTATACAGTCAAGAGACAAGCTGCATTCTCTCATGGTGAGACTGCTACAAAGAGTTGTCATTCAGAAGGGTTACTGTTATAATAAACTCAGTTGACTGTTAATTTCTGATCTTTTAATTCAACACAGGAAAATCCTGCAAAAGCACCGAGTACAATGCAGTCTTAGAATTTCATAAATGGTACTTGGAAGGGCTTGTCTGTTGCATGCCTAAGTGCCAAGGCATATGCATATAACTTGGCGTCCACAATGAGGTGTTCCTCTGCTACCAGTTCTGGAAAGAAAGAAAGGAAAAGGAAAAATACAGGTAAGTAATGAGAGAATGTGGAAGAACAGAGGTATTAAATAATAATTCTAGTTCTTTCCATCCAAGGATTGGTCCTGAAAATTTCAAGCACTGAAATATTCCACCTCACCCTTCCTTCCCTATGCGCAGAGTTCAGCCAAAACTATATGATCGGGCCAACTGTGTCAAACCTTTGGCCTTCAAAGCCTATTGAATGGTTTGGGGAAACAGCAGCACAGAGGGAAAGCAGCAGAGGGAAAGCACAGCTCTCTTCCCCTCTCTTGTGTCTTCTTCTCCAGCAGCTCGACGACCAAAGGTCCCCAAAAGGTTTTCAAGTCAGGTTTTGATCAAATAACATTGGCTCCCGAGGGCAAGGAAGATGAGTGAGAAACACTGGTTGAGGAAAGCAGACAGGGTGTGTTGACACACTAATCTGAAGAGCAACTAAAAGAGCTTTGCCACTGTGCTCCATGCTGTGAGAGACCTGCATGCCAGGGCTTGGGCAACGGAGCCCAACCTCCCATTCTCTGGATGGAGGAAATGAAAAACCCCACTTCATTCCCCTACTTCACAAATGAAGAAAACAAATTGACCGGGAAATGGCTAACTCATCAGCTTTAGTCGTTACTTCCAAGATTTATAATGCAGTCATGTGAGTCCTAATGGATGGTGGAGAGTAACATTCTTAATTTAAAAACAAAAAACAGCAGCTTGAAATGAACAGACAAATATCTTTTTGAAACAATGAGTGTATTCTCCTAGAAACCAAGAAGGGGCCCATTCCCAAGTCAGTGGGTAAAATGATCTACCCTATAAATAGATCTTAGCTAAGGAGGTCTTTCTCTCCACCCCCATATCCCATTTTCAAGAAACATGACCCCATATTTAACAAATTCCTTCTGTTTTTGAATACAGTAGGACCCTGGTATCCACTGGGGATTGGTTCCATGCCTTCCCGTGGATAATGAAAACATGGATAAGAGAGAACGGCAACAAACCCCCCCCAAAAACCTGCCATTTTGCGACAGTAGCTTGCTTTACAGCTGCTGTTTTGTGACAGTAGATTGCTTTATGGCTGCTGTTTGTGACAGTACCTTGCTTTATGGCTGCTGTTTTATGACAGTACCTTGCTTTGCGGCTGCTGAATTATTTTTTTCCTCTGCCAACCATGGATAACTGAATCAGTGGATACGGGGGTCCTACTGTACTGACATAGCAAGTGCAAAATCAAATCCCTTGCCATCAGTGATGGCTCTTACCTTCGATTCTCTGCAGCAAGTCATTCTTCGGCAGCGTAACAACTTCTACAAATTCTGGGGCAGGAAAGAAGCAGGAAAAAAGATTATACATTCAATAATTTGTGCTGCATTTCGCAGTGACCCTTACTAAAGGGAAGGGGAGATCAGAACAGGTTTAACATATCTGAACAGCGAGAAGAGGAACTAGCTGTTCAGCTTAAGGCACAATTAGAACGTGGGGTCCCTTGCCTCAACCCAAGGCCATCTTTTGCTAAAAAAAAAAAATGTGCTGCCACTCAATCGCTGGAGGTGGATGCAGCAGACGACAAAAAGACCAGTCTGGTCTCGGTGCTTCTTTCACTGAATGATTCTCTCTCTTTTTTAATCGCATTGGCCTGATTATGAAAGCAGACCCCGCCACCAAGTGGGACAGGTGCTAAGAAACAGAAGAGGAGGAGGAGATCGGCTCTATTAGCAGAATGATACCTTTGGATCTTGCCTGCAGCTTCCTACTTGTTATCATAGAGAATTAAAATCAGTTGAAATTAAGTGGGGGTAAACTCTGAATCCCCTTTTCTACCCATTATCTTAGACAGAACAAGAACTGCATTCTTTGTAATTCCAGCACCCCCATCTAAATCCTTTGGCATGCTAATGAAAGACAACACCACTTAGATAACCCAGAAGGAGATCAGGAGTTGAATGATCTTAACACATACATGCACACTGTAAAACTAGCATACTTATCTGCAATCCCAGCCATAGTGAACTTAAGGAGACCACATACCTCCTTCCTCTGCATGGGATAAGGAAAAGAAGCAGAAACACAACAAAACTTAACTATCTGGGGTGTTAACTGTTTTCAACAGAGCAACCAGAGTTCATTGTCGAATAACACCTCAATAATAATGCTAAAACACTGTGCTTGGTGATATCAGCTCACTGATTTTGTTCTGTTCCCATCCTTGGTATTGGTTCTGAATCGCAGGTTGTTTTGTTTTTGTTTTCAGCCTTGGCTGCCAGACCCTCCCAGACCATGCAAGCATCTGTGTCTGATTATTTCTGTTCATAATGCAGCAAGAGACAGCAAAATTCTACACTGTGGTGTACAGCCTCAATCGGCGGGACATGGTCGAGTCTTTTTTTTAATGTATACAGTACATAGATATGCATATTTTAGAATGAATAGAGTAGCAAAAGACATCAGAGGGAAAGATCTTCTGCAGCTTAACGTGCTGATTTCCTACAGATGTGCAGGGAGATTTTTTTTGTAGGGCAGCAGTCGTTTATGCAATAACATGTATCTTAAGAGCACAAAGAATAAAACTTGTGTCATCTTCACTATTTGTAATAGGACCGATCCAGATTTCTACTCTGGCCTATTCCCCCTTTATGTTGATATAACAAGGAATTACACCCCCCAACCCCAGTTATATGCATTATGTGCTGTCAACTTGCCTCTGACTCATCACAACCCTGCACATGAGTGACAAGCACCCCCGCCCCCCAATGTCTTGTCCTCAGCAGCCCTGCTGAGCCTCTGTAAACTCAAGACTACGGCTTCCTTTAGCGAGTCAATCCATCTCCTATTTGGTCACCCACCCACTCCGACCCAATACCTGCGCTAGAAAATCAATGGACATTAAGTAGATCACAATAATGCTTTGAATATGAAAGCACTATTTTGACCCAAATGGACTGGGGGAAAATGACATCAAACAAAGGACTGACCAGGCTTTTGTTTCGGCTTCAAATTGGCTGGAAGATCTCCATTAATGGTGACTGTTGCAACATGCGATGAACAGTTGGTCAACCCAGGGTCCAAGCACAAAGCTACGGGAAACATCAATATTGCTCAGTTACTATGGTATTCAAGAAACCAGACCACTGGAAGAAACATTTGAAGCAATGTCTCCCTCCTCCCTACTTCTGCATGTACAGAATACTGTACATATACTGATAATTCCTTATTTAAATTTATCTTGTTTCCTTCCTGCTCAGGAACTCAAGATGTCCCATGTAGTTGTTCCCTTCCCTCTCCATTATTGTACTCTAAGATCAATAGTGTTACAGTGGATTCCGGGCACATAGGATTAAAGCACTGGACCTTTTTGATCAGCAAGAAGGATGACCAGGTAAGCACCCACTGCCCTCAGGCTTCCCAATCGCCTCTCAATTTAGCTTCTTCCCTTGTTTTGTTGTCACATGCTCCTGAATGGGGAAGTAAGATCCATTGGCTTTACAAAAGCAATGTTCTCAGCAGAAATGACAACTGCTGTAACAGATCCACATAGCTCTCTGCGTTGTTTAATTCTCTCTGGGGACACAGCAAAGGTAAATACCCACAATGCATTCAAACGTTACCAATTGACATCAGCTTGTAAGTTATACATTAGAGCAGGCATGTCCAAATTTCAGCCCTCCTGATGTTTTGGGCCACAACTCCCAGAATTCTAAGCTTAGATTGCCAATGACAAAGGAGTGTGGGAGTTGCAGTCCAAAACATCTGGAGGGCCGAAGTTTGGACATGTCTGCAGTAGAGTGACTAGTCCAAAACCACATGGTGAGCTTCATGTTGGAATGTGAATCTGAAACAGGGTCTTCCCTGTACTAATCTGGCAGAGGTTGGTAGTCGACAGGTTTGTGGGATCTACCTTCTGTTTTATTGAAGTGTAAGAGCCACTATCCGGGAACACAGAGGCTTGGTCAGTCAACCTCTATGAAGAACTAGGGAACAGCACACCTGGGGAATAAAATACATGCTCATCTTGGGCATTTCTAAGTGGTACCAGAGCCAAGCTTTCAAACATTTACATACAAAAATCCACTTTTGTTCCCACTCCTGCAACCTATGTGCAGGAGGGGAGCTCTTTGACAACTTGGCATAAAAATCCTCACCAGCCAATTCTAAAACAGGAAGCAGTAGATCTAGATAAATGTTCAGCCCATCCTTGTACCACACTGGTGGTTCTTGATATGCAGAAGCTACATCTCAGAATCTCAGTCAGATTCTATTGCCAGTTCCAGAGGTCAGATCCTGGCTTAGTGTACAGCCAGTTCCTGGTGCAGAAGCTGGAGCAGGTGATCCCAATGGTTATATCTCTGTGCAGCTGGGCTGTGTGGCCCTTGCTTGTCTCCTTCTATAATTGCAAGAGAGGTAGTGCCAACACAAGAGAGGCACTTTCCAACAGGTATGAAAATGCACATTACCTAGAGGTTTTTTTTACATTTGACCTTTCCATTTGCCAATCAAGAACCTGAAGTGCTTTGAATGTTCTAGAAGGCTTTACAGCAAGATGCACCATTTTCCTTTCCAACAAAGAAGAGCAAAAGCAAAGCCCACCTGGAGAACATTCCAGGATGTCCCCTTTGTATCCTGTTTCTTCCTCCAGCTCACGCAAAGCAGCACTCTCTGGGGTTTCATTGCTATCGATCAGACCTGTGAAGCAAACAACATGTCTGAACTACAACCAGCAATATGTTATTTGATTTTGTATCCCTTATAGTTTGCCTTTCATCTGATGAAGAGACCAAAGGTGGCTCACAAGGTTAAAACAGGTAAAACTTAAAAATAAAACAGCAAAAAGCAATTCACCTTACACTACTAAGTCTATTATGTAATTTAAAAACACGCAGAACCATACAAGCAAAGTTTAAGAAAGCAAAAGACCAGCGTCCAGAGACTCAAGCAGATCAATCAATCAATGAAAACTTTATGACAGTCAATGACCAGCAACAAGACTCAAGCCGAGTTTTCCCTGAAGAGGAAAGTCTCCAACTATTGGTGGAAGGGTTAAAGAATAACCTAACTTCCAAAAGAGAGCATTCCACAAACTGGAAGCAGTTAAGAGAGACAGCCCTCTCCTGTGGGCCTGTCTGTGATGGAAGCCACCCTGAAGGGGCTGTGAGCAGGAGAGTGACACCTGCACTCCAGGAGAAAGAGAGGGAGGAGGAGGAGGGAGGAGCTAAGGCCCTGGTTAAGACAGAAAGGGAACCAGAAAAGGCGGGACACCCGAACCAATCAGCAGTGGTGAAGGTGGGGTTTGGGCAGAGAGTAAAAAGGGAACACCACGTGTCTACAAAAGATACTAGAGATGAGGGAACACATCAGGGATACCTGGACCCTAGCTAAAGAAGCCTTGGGAAGGGCCCAGGAAGGCCAGAATAATAGGTACGACTGAAGGGTAAAACCAAGGGTGTTTGAAGCAGGAAAAAAGGTGTTAGTCTTGTTACCCATGGAAGGGTCCAAGCTGCTATCCCAATGGCAAGGACCATACAAAGTAATCAAACAGATAAATAACGTGGATTATGAGGTGCAGACCCCTGATAGACAAAAAAAATCCCAGATCTTCCATGTCAACCTGTTAAAGGAATGGGTAGAAAGAGAAGTGTTCTGGGGAGAAAGAGGAAGAAGGGGACTTAGGACCAGAGGCCAGAAAGATGACCCCAGAGATGGAGGGGAAAGTGGGCCTAGGGGATCAATTAGATGCATCTCAGGTGAGGCAGGTGAGGAAGTTGGAGTCTATATACAAAGGAGTTTTCTCGAATTGCCCAGGGAAAACCTCAGTTACCCAGCATGAGATTCATATGCCACCAAGGACAGTAGTGAGGACGAAGGGGAGAAACTGGCCTCGTCATGCCATTCCTGCTATAAATCAAGAAGTGGAAGAAATGCTCAAGCTAGGGTAATAGAGCCATCGTTCAGCACCTGGCACAGCTACCCAATGGTAGTCCCCAAACCTGATGGTTCTTTAGACTTCTGTATCAACTTCAGACAGCTGAACTCAATATCCAAGTTCGATGCCTACCCCATGCCCAAAGTAGGGGACCTAACAGACAGGGTAGGAGAGGCCCAGTATCTTAGCACAATAGATTTAACTAAGGGTTACTGGCAAATCCCCTTATGGGCCCAAGATAAGGAGAAAATGACATTCTCCACACCCAAGGGATTGTTCCAGTTCTGATATATGCCTTTTGGCCTCCATGGGGCGGCTGCCACCTTCCAATGCCTCATGGACGGGGTACTGGAACTGGTCCAAGACTGTGCAGCAGCCTACATTGACGATGTCATCATCTTTAGTCAGATGTGGGAAGACCATCTAGAACATGTTAGGAGGGTCCTGGAAGCTCTGGATAAGGCAGGGTTAAAGGTTAAACCAGCAAAGTGCACTATTGGCCTCTCCAAGGTCAAATTCCTAGGCTTCATGGTAGGCAAGGGGGAAATCCAACCCCTTCAAGATAAAGTCACCAAAATATCTGGATGGAAGAGGCCCCGTACCAAGAGGGAAGTCCAGCAGTTTCTAGGGCTAATTGGGTACTATAGACATTTTATCCCCAATTTCGCAACCCGAGCCGCTCCTCTGACTGACTTAATAACGAAAAGGAAGCCTAGAATAGTGACCTGGGGAACGGCTCAGGAGAGAGCGTTCTCCGACCTGAAAGATACCTTGTGACATTCCATCCCGATACACTCCCGACTTCAACTTACCCTTTTGGTTATACACCAATGCTTCCGACAGGGGTCTAGGGGCAGTGCTAGCACAGAAGGGTGAGCAGGAATACCCTATCCTTTTCCTAAGTAAGAAGCTCTCTGACAGGGAGTGTAAATATGAGGTAATTGAGAAAGAGGCTCTAGCTGTCAAGTGGGCTACCAATGCTTTAAGGTATCTCCTGGGGGCACCTTTCCACCTGGTTACAGATCATGCCCCACTGAAGTGGTTACAGATGATGAAAGAAGCCAATCCACACCTCACCTGATGGTATTTGGCCTTGCAACCTTTTGCATTCTCAATCCATTATCGAAAGGGGGGACAACACATTAATGCTGATTTTTTTCTCCCAACAGGGCCCCTGGGATGGGGAAGCAGAGGTGCAGGTGTCCCTCTTGGAAGGGGGGATGTGTGATGGAAGTCACCCTGAAGGGACTGTGAGCAGGAGAGTGACACCTGCACTACAGGAGAAAGAGGGAGAAGAAGGAGGGGGGGCTAAGGCCCTGGTTAAGACAAAAGGGGAACCAGAAAAGGTGGGAAACCCAAACCAATCAGTGGTGGTGAAGGTGGGGTATAGGCTGAAAATAAAAAGGGAACACCACATGTCTTGCCCCCAGATTGGGACTGCGTTTGGAGGGGAAAAGCCATGGTCGGGCAACTGGGAGCAGATTATGAAGCCAAGGCCCGAGGCTGGAAGCTATAGAGGCCGTGCCCATCGCCAAGGTTGTTCCTATTGGGGAGAACCAGATACCCGTGAGTACAACAGTAAGAGAAAGGAACTAAGGTGGGAACTGGCCTGAGAACAATGGCTAGCCAGGCCAAAGGAGGAGGAGGAAAGAACCGGGAAGATGCATATTGGGAGGGGTTCGACCCTGAGAGAAGACTATCCCTTCCAATCCCACCGCCAGAGACGTCCTGGACCCAAGCTCACTTTGAAAGTTGGGGTGCAAGCGGGGGAACCTCACCTCTCAGAGAAGGAGGGGGAGAACAGCGGTGGAGCCAATTCTCCCCTAGAGGAGGTGGGAGACTTGATTACTCTGTAGTGAGCCCGAGTTATGAGTCTAAGAACAACCCTTTTGTTACTGAAGTTAAAGATGTTGAAACCGTTATAAGGAAAATAACTTCTGTCGTTGTGGAAGAACCAAATAAAAGTTCAGTTTATTCTTATCAAGATGTGCCTTCATTGAAGCTGGAAGGCGGGACACCTGGGTGAAAGGTGAACCCTCACACTGTCAAATGTGCCTGCAATTGTTTCTTCATATACTCTGCATCCAAGCCACATAAGGCTTCTTAGATGACAACCAGTGTTTTGAAATGGGCTCAGAAACAGACTGCCAGCCAGTGCCATTGTTCCACTGGGGGATTATATACTTCCTATAACTGGCCCTTAATCAACAGGCTGGCAGCTAGAGTTTGGACCAGCTCACGTTTCTGAACCACATTCAGAAGCAGCTCCATCTGGAACACATTACGGTAATCTATGTGGGATGCAACTAAGGCATCTGTAGCAAGATTAGAGGTCTCAAGGGAAGAGAAGAGCTGGCACACCAGCTTTCACTATGCAGAATCCTCTGTCCACTGCTAAAACCTGGACATCCAGGCTCAGAGATGAATCCAGGAGTACCCTGAAGTGGTACCTTTGAAGGGGAGCGGAAACCCCATCCAGTATATGTTGCATCCTTATTTCCACATATGCCTTTTGACTGATTAGGAGCGCCACTGTCTTGTCTAGCTGAAGTTTCAATTTGTTTCTGAGCCCCTCTTCCAAGCCATTAATGAGACCAGGCACTGATTTAGAACCGAGATAGCTTCCTTGGAATTGGGTATAAAGGAGAGATCGAGTTGGGTGTCATCCACATGCTAGTGATGCTAAAGACCCAAACTCTGGCCAATCTCTCCCGGCTGTTTCATGTAGATATCAAACAGCACAGGGGACAAAACAGAATCCACAAGCTAATGGCCAGAACACCAAAATGGAGTATCCCAGGACCATCTTCTGAGATCTCCCTTCCAGGAAGGACTGGAGCCACTGTGAAATAGTCCCTCCAAGTTCCATCCCAGAGAGACAGGCTAGAAAAATATCATTGTTGGTGTTATCAAAAGCCACCAAGAGTTTCAGCAGAACCAAAAGGGACACATTCCCCTTTTCCCATTTCTACCTCAAGCCAATTGAAGCTGTTTCCAGCCCATAACCTTCCCTGAAGCCAGTGTGAAATGGGTTTAAATAATCTGCATTGTTCGGGAAACGCTGGAGCTGGGAAACCACCACATCCAGTACCTTGCCCAGAAATGGAATTTTAGATTGCCTGTTAGTTGTCCAGGAAAATAGGATTCAAGAAGGGCCTTTTCTATAATGGTCTTACTATTGCCTCCTTTAAACATTCTGGGATCCCATCCAGATGCAAGCAGAGATTCACTCCCTTACCCATTTGGCCAGTGTGTCTCTGGCCGCTTTTAAAAGACAGGAAGGGCAAGTGCCTAGCACATAGGTGGCACCTGCATTGAAAGCACCAGAAGCACTCAATGACATTAGCAGGACTATGTGGAGGAAAGTGGTCTTTTTAGCTGCAGAAGAAGCACTCTCATACTGACACGTGTGTAAAATGTTACGTTTCTTAGAACATGGGCGGCAAGCGGAATGTGGGAATTGCAGACTGTTCAGGACAGTTGTGTCTTTCTTAAACACAAGAGGCCGACTCTACCATCTGGTAAAGTGAGGTGGCCACCTCAAACAGGTGGGAGTATCACGGAAGGGCAGCAGTAGGCTTTTACTGCAGGACAAGGGAATGGCACTTACGAGATTTTCTGTCTCGTGGGAGCAAATAAGTTGTTTGGCTTTACTTACTATATGTCCTGGCTCCAGTTTGTGAGGGATACCCATTTGCTGTTCTATTTCAGGCAGCAAAACATCTTGGTTCAGGGCCTTAAGAAGGTGTTTTCCTTTCTTTGCATATAAAGTACACATACATGCACAGCAGGCAATCATTATCTCATGAAAAGAAGCCTACAGGATAGGAGGCTGAAACCTCTCTCTCTCTCTCTCTCTCTCTCTCTCTCTCTCTCTCTCTCTCTCTCACACACACACACACACACACACACACACACACACACACACACACACACACACACACACACACACACACACACACACACACACACACACACACACCTTGCCTTGACTGACCTCTCTGTGCTCTGCTGAGACAAGCAGTTTCCCTGTTGCTAAGATACCAGCTGTGAGCCAGACAAGGAGAAAGCCACTGCAAAGTGGCGAACTGATTTCTCAGCCATCTCCCCTTGCTTTTACTAACTTCTCTGATCTTTGTCTTGTATGCAGGACACACCATAAGAGGTGTGCTTGTGTCTAGCTTGGGCCTCAGCCTCAGTAAGTGTGGTGGTGGTGGTGGTGGTGGTGGGGAAGCAGGCCTCATGTTCAAAAAGTATTTGACCCCCCCCCCGGCAGCATCATGACTCAAGCACTTGTCGCAAAGCCTCCTGAAGCTTAGCGGCTTTGCTGGTATGTTAAGGTCCTTTAAGACGGGGGGCCTCTGGTTCAAATGTTTAACGAAGTCTGGCTTCAAACAAATTGAGACTAATGCAGAATCCCACCCTCACATTTTTGTTATGAAGGGCATGATTAAAGAAGAAAGAAATGGAAGAAAGAAAGAGGCAGAGCAACCATCATTTGTGTTACTTTTCCTATTTTACAACACAATATTTCCAATAGTGGCATAATTTCCAATAATACTACGGCAAGGGTGCCACACCCCTGGGGGGGGGAATTCTCCTAAGGGATTGGTAACAGAAGGTTCCTGGCGTGCTTCTGAGATGACAGGAAGGAGTAAGGGGCTTGCATTCAATGGAGGAAGAACAAACAAGACTAGGCAGAACCACCAACCTGCAGGGAATTCCAAACAGTAAGCCCCCATGGGGGGCCTGAATTGCTTCACCAAGACAACACAGTCATAGTGGAGAGTTCTTTGTAAGACAGGAATAACAGCGACACCTGCCAGCAAGGAGAGGAAATCAGTCAAAGCACAGTGGCAATTCTGCAGTGAAAGAGATTAAGTCGCTTATGGGATACTGTACAGAGAGCATCTTATCTGCCTGTTTTCTCAATGAGGGGTCACCACCCTGCACTTACCCATATCTTCATAACCCCAAAGGGAAAGAATGACTGGCTCCAAGACTAACCTGGTCAATTGCAATAACAAGCCGGGAACCTGATCTCTATTTTCAACCCTTTTAATCCCTTACTCCATTCTCTCGCTTTACAGTAGCTAATTTATTTTCAAAGGAGGGGGGAAATTACATGGCCCCCTGGGGGCCCTTGGCACAAGGGACCCACAGACTGGAAACCAAACACTGTGGGTTTCCCAATGCAATGGCCCTGTTTTTCTCCCCTGCCTCTCTGCAGATGAAGGATCACTACCAGGTGACAGAAGATGGGAGGGAGGAGCCAAATGGAGTCATCATCTTCTCTAGAAAACTACTATGGGTGCTGGTGACACATTGGCTATTCATTGTTATGAACCATTAAGTTACCATATATTGCCTAGATGCCCTAAGCACAACCGATCTCGCCTGATTTTTGAAGCTAAGCAGGGTCGGCCCTGGTTAGTACTTGGATGGGCGACCACCAGGGACTGCCAGGTGCTGTAGGCGCCTGGAGTAGGAACTGGCAAACCACTCCAGTATTCCTGCCAAGAAAACTCCATGGACGTGGGGTCACGAAGAGTCGGTCACGACTGCAGCGACACAACACACACACAAGTTACCATACGGAAATAGCTTCTGGTAAGAATTATTTCAATATCTAGCAAAAGTATACATTAAGTAAACATGGGGATATGATGTTCCCTCATTAAAAAAGAGACAAATGTGACCAACTCTAATTTCCACTTCAGTATTTCAGCTCGCCAGCTTTTAAGAAAACTCAGTATTGATGGGGAGCAAGGTGTTTACAAACAAAATACTTGCTTACCATCGGCAGAAACTCCCTCTCTTCTAGTAGTACGTTTTACAGACTCCCACACTCTGTTAAAAGAAGAGATGGGAAAAGATGTCACAGGAAGTGGGTTAATTATAAAAACGAGACTGTCATTAAGACATTTCAAGTACAAAATTTTACGGGTTTAACTGAAAATAATTCTCCTTATACTACACACCCCTCAAATACATATACCATGCTGTGTTTAGATTTAATTCTTTGAACTAAAGAAAGACAACAATCTAGATCTGCATCAATTTGAATTCAGAAGGCATGTTTTTTTAAAAACAAATATTGTAACATTCAAATGGTCTAAATGTTGCATCTATGATTTTTGTTGCATGATTATGATATCCTTATATTATGTTGAATTGGCTTTGATGCTGATTTGATGTGGTTACATATTTTATCCTCACGTTGTGCATTTTATCAATATGTATTTTCATTGTTATTAGCTGCCCAATGGGAGGGACAGAAATATACTAAACAGACTTTTGCAATCTGGACATATTATGCAGGGTAAATAAATATACAAGACCTTTTATATTGTCAAATTGGTTCTCCTATTTCCACCTAGTTTTTCAGATTGACTTCTGCTTTTGCTTGTCACAGGTAAGAGCAAGACGAGCCTGTAGGCAGCATGTCTGGCCATCGGACCAACAGAAATTATTTTTCACAGTTCCACTGGATTCTAAAGTTTATCACTCATTACTAACAACAGAATATTATCAGGGATGGGGACTCACAAGTTGCAACTCGCTCTTGAGCTACACCGGTGACTTGACTCAGGGGTTTCTATGGGGACTTGGGATTTGACCCGCGCTGTGGACCTGTTTGTCCAAGTGGTGTTGCCAAGTCTCTGTGGACTCACTCAGACTTGGGACTCGGTCCAGAAAAAATATTGACATTCCTGGTCTTTATGCAAACCAAGGTGAAAAACTATGTGCCAAGTTCAGTGGAGAAGTTTCCCACCTCAGGTCCAGATTACTCCCCCAAACACCTGTGCCCATCTCCTTGTGCACTTCTATTCATCTCCTGACAAACTTCCAAGACCCACAGTGTGTTAATGTGGGAAAGGAAAGGAGGAGGAGAAGGAAGCAGCAGGAAGTAAGAACATTTCTGATTTGGGACAAAATAATCATATAATTAAATAAATAAATATAATTTACTGCTCATCAACATAGTTGTTGAATGAATTAATGCAGTAGAGATGAGACGGTGTCTTAGTGGATACCAGGCTCTTGGGTCAGCATGTCTGAATTCACGCTTGCCTGCATGTGTCCCGTGTCTGCATATGAATACCCTCTTTAACCTTTGCTCTGGTCATCTTCCCTGCCTCTGTCGACAGAAAGATCTACTACTGTCTCCCCACCTGCCAGTACCGAGCATCTACATCCTTGCACCTGAGGCCGGAAACGTTAGTTAAGAGATAGGCTTAAATTGGACAAACAATATTCCAAACTAATCTAATCCGGCATCTGAGAACTGGAAAACTATTTTCTCTCATTTCTCAAAGCATGCTAATTAGATTGCTTCATTTGGTGATTGGTCTTCAAGACTTAAGCCCAGGATTCCTTTGAGGCTTGATTTCACAACTGTAGGAAGATGGTTTCAGTCACCTGTATGCAACATCATTGTGCTTTCAGGGAAAAAAAGGCATTCACCAATGTCTTTTTCTGGCACTTTTGGTCTAAACAGGAAACTATGATGACTCAATGAGATGCTGGCAGAAGAAGTGAAAGAGAAGCTGAGCGCTTGGACAAAAGCAGCAACTGGCAATGCTCGTTCTTTGAACTACAAGTCCCCAAATCCCACTGAGGGTTCTAGATGTGAAAACAAGAAAAGAAAGAGAAAAGTGTGCTGCTTAAAAAATGCTCCACAGCGCTTAAAGCACTCTCTGGGTGGTTTACAACTTAATTATATAGGCTATGCTTTGCACATGTCCCTTGCAAGGTGGGTTTACCAACCTCAGAAGGATGGATGGCTGAGCGAACCCTGAGACTGAACGCCAGGCCATGAACTGATTTTTGACTGCTGTACAGAAGTTTAACCACTGCACCAGTTACACTCTAGTCCAAAACACAACATTTCTAGGCAAAAGCTTCATGAGTATCTAAACGTGCTAAATTGTTAAAATAGCCTGAACTCATTCTTTCATCAACAACAAAAAATATGAAATTTGATTCTCAAGAAACCAATAAATGCTAAATTTTATTTTTCAGTGGTGAGCTTCTGGGAAAAAGTTAACAAATTTGCAAGGGCTGCGATAAGAGACAGAAGTAGTTGGGGTTATGTTGGAGTTATGTAGGTTTGCTTAGGAGGGGCTTTCTGGGCTAGAGTGATTGTTGATTAATCCAGCAGCAACCAATTGTTCCTCCTCTGCCTCCAATTTCCAAGATTTGCACAGTATGCTGTTTTGACCTCTTCAGAACTGAACGTTTTATTCTCTCTCACCAATATCTTGGAATGATTTGTTGAGACTGTAAGTGCCAGTAGATGAGACAATAAGAGGTGGCCTGCTCAGGGAAGAATTGAAGCTAACTTTGCTCTGTAAGTCCCTGCACTTCTCCTGTGCAGCTAGAGGCTTTTTAAGTAAAATTCAAAATGCTGCAACAGAGTAAAGATTCCTGTCTTAACAAACCATGGCTTCAGAATCAGCCATGAACAAGTGATGACTCTTGCAGAGAATTCTGGGGTATCACATCAGAGTTCAGGGCTACTTTATGCAGACTACAGACCTTTTATGACCCATCACTGTTTAGACAGAAGAGTGAGAGGACTTTCTAGACAGCCAAAATTATTTTCCTGTGGATGGGTACTCCAGCAAAAGAGGACTTCCGGGGGAATTTGCTCATTCTCACAATAAGGAACCATTCTCCAAGCCTTAGGATTCTTTGAAATAGTTTTAGACTATTTGTTTAGCAGATGGCACAGAGAAAATGATGGGTTACCTTGTTTTACCTGTAGGATCAAGGTAAATGGTCTCGTCAAGCTTCACCCATTTTCTTTCAGTAATGGTCTAAAGAGAAGCATCAGTTGAAGAATGAAAACCCCAAACCACTGCAAATTCTGAACAACAGAAAATGTACTATCACCATTACTATTACTCATGTGGAAAACAATTTAATTTAAACCTTGTGAACTAAGCCCTGGTGGATCAAACCAAATGCTTACCTTGCTCAGCGTTCCGGTCCTACTCTGACCCGATGAGGATAACTTTTTATATATATAAAATATATACTGTATATATCTATATCTATATCTATATCTATATCTATATCTAGATCTATCCATATCTATATTTGTGTGTGTGTGTGTGTGTGTGTGTGTGTGTGTGTGTGTGTGTGTGTGTGTGTGTGTGTGTGTGTGTGTGTAAATGTGTGTGTGTAAATGACTGCCTGCAGATACTGGGGTCCTATTGTATTGCTACGTTTCCCCATAACATTCACAACTAATTCAGTATTCAGGATATTATCCATAGATGGATAGGACAACTATTTTCCCCTTAGCAAAATGATGTACATCAATATATTATTGCATTGTGGAATGAACGAAGAACTGATTTCCATGAAGCCTTACATTTTTGGATCAGTATGAAGACAAATAAACTTGCTTATGCACTGCAGAAAAGGGACGCATGGCCTAATCAGGAATCTTTAAACACATGAGCTATAAGAACATTCTGAAAAAGGACTCAATATATCTGGAGTAAAAGATTTTGATATCACGATACAAATAATTTCAACTGGTGTTTTTACAGCAATTTTTTCCTGTGGATTCTGTTAGAATCACTTGCTACAGGCAAGTGGGTGGGTTTATTTAAAGAGAGGTCTACCACTTTGTATTTCAACATGGGGAAGCATCCATTTTATAATGGTGAGCCAATGCTTAAATAAATCTCACTGATTCAATAGGCCTACTCTGATTAAGAATTATCAACTGGATTCAAGTCCTAGTAACTCCTAGGAGGCAGGGCCTTATGCAATGGTACTCGCACATCACACAAACTCTGTACTTATTGTTAGATCAAACCTGGCCAGAGAATGGAAGGACACCATTTAGCCACTGTAGCCACTGAGGACTTTAAAAGGAAAGACTCCAGCTATGAAACAAGAGAGGAAAAAGGAGAGAAAGAAAGCATAAGAGCAGAAGTCAGAGGACATGGAAAAAGCAATGAAGTAGAAATTTAAAGCTGCAACCCTATACACTTACTTGGTATTAAGACCCACTGATCATAATGGAGGCTTTGTTCCAAGTTAATACTGTATACCTAGGATTGCTTTGTAAGAGATCAGCGACAATGGCTCTTGACACACTTTTAAAATGCAGAGGGCCAGTTCTAATAAGAGGTACAAATTGGGGCAGAAACAATACAGAGATAAAACAGCTCTCTTCCACCAGCAAAGGGGTCGATGCCACTCTCAAGAGAACCAGTGAAGGAGTGTTTCTTTTAAAATCCTTTGGACGAGCTACTTAACCACTAAGGGGGAAACCATGAGCCAAGTTCTTGTTCTGTCCCATCTATGTGAGATGCAGATATTCTGCAGCTGAAACATGGACAGGAGATAATGGGCTAGGGTTTTTTTTAAGCTGTTGCTGCACTGGGCCACGTCACTGAAGATTGGGCAATCATTCAAATGGTTACACAAAAAGTACCAAGCACTCAATGGATCGTGACCTCCTGCCATGTTGTGACACCAATGGCAAATCATTACCCCAGCAAATTTGTCAGAGCAGCCAAAGGAGGGATGAGTCACTTAAGGGAAAGAATTGAAGCATTAAAATTTCCATGAGAAATGAGGCAGTCAAAGTAACACACATGCAAGAGCCAAGAACATCAAGTGACAGGACACTGAAAATGTCCTGAACCCATTATGCTACTAATGCTATCAACATGTCCCACTGCAGACCCTAGAAAGTAGCATACCACTAGTCTCATTTTTTGGCCCTATCTTGTCCAGTATAAAAGGCAAAGTCCATCTCATTTCTAATAATGTTATAAAAGATGTCTCTGCAATGCTGTTTCTAAGCAATGTCAAAAGAGAACAACCCAACTAGACAAGATTTGGCCCTCCATATCAGTGGTGGTGAACTTTAGGCACTCCAGATATTTTGGACCACAATTCCCAGAATTCCAAGCCTGTATTGCCAATGACAAAGGATTGTGGGAGATGTGGTCCAAAACATCTGGAGCGCCCAAGGTTAGCCACCACTGCTCTATATGTTTTGGTTTACAGCTTAATCTTCTGTAATCTTCTTCGAGATCCCAAAACATTCTCTTTGTGCTAAGGATAAATAAGCGAAAAGCATGCTGTGTGTATACCACCCCACAGCGCTTCAAACATTATCTGGCCAGTTTACAGTTTAATCGTGTTGGTTCCACATTGCCCCTCCCCCAGCAAGCTGGGTACTCATTTTACCGACCCTGGAAGGACAGAAGGCTGAGTCAACCCTGAGCAACCTTGAATCATGAGCACAGTTTTGGCTGGAATGCAGCAATTTAATCACTGTGCCACAAGGATAATGTTCCAAACCTAAGAAGGAGGCATCCAACACAATTTGTGTAAATTATACTTTGAACAAAAAGAATTATTTGCAAATAGGTTTAGAGCAGCTGCCTTTAGCAGTACTTAGTGGTCCCTCCTGATTGTAACCATTATACATTTAGACAATAAGTCGGTCACGACTGTAACGACACAACACACACACATGTCCCCAGAAGTACTTGATAGATTCATAAGACTTCTTGCTCAACATATTTCATATTACACAAAAATCAAGATCCTCTAGCCAGCTTCCTTGCCTCAGACAAAGAATAATAATAAAGATCTTGGGATAGAAATGGTGTCACAAATTTATATGAAGGTGACTTTCCTCACATTTTCAGACAGAAATACTGCATACATGGAGAACAAGAACACATCACAATACTATTTAGCTCAAAATCTGAACACAACCTAACAACTGTCTTTTTCTTTAAAAAAAGAAATTGCATACCTTTTCTTTAATAATAGATTCTTGGGGAGATTTGGGGGGTTCAGTAGATCCTTCGTTTTCCATGTTCAGGGACGTTGCTTCTGTCACTTCAAACACAAAGTCCACCTTTCTACAAACTAAGAGTCAATATTTGCCTTCAGGACCCAGTCAGATCATTCATGCTTTTCATTACAAATGTACAAAATCATGCCTGCGGCAAATATGACTTGAATGAGTAACAGTTTGTCTGGATTCCATTGGCTAATTATATTATTAGGCAGAGTCTTGTCCTCAGGAAACGTTCTGTGTTCATCTCAGTGGAATGTTTGATCCAATGTTGCCACCATATCCAGCTTAAGTCTACAGGACCATCCAGGTAATAATTAGGGTTAAAAATCATGACTCCAATCATTACTCCTTTAACTTGGCAATAGCTGGTTGATTTAAAAAACATTCTCACATTAAAATGACAAATTTTATACCATTACAGTAATACTTTGGTTTAAAAAGCACCTTGGTTTAAGAGTTTTGCAAGACAAACATTTCTAAATTTTGCCTTGATCAACAAGCAATGTCTTGCAATGCAAACACTGGAGCAGGTCACATGATCACAAGTGAGCAAATGGTGGTTCTCTCTCCCCTCTGCCAGATTGTGGGTGAATGTCTGGAAGCCTCAAAGGAGAGGGAGGGAGGAGAAAGGAAAGGAGGTCTCCCTTGCGCCAGCCATGAAAGTTATCAAAGGTGAATGCAGGGTAGGAGTTTGTTTTATTTCTCTTTATACATTATATTTTTATGTAAGTTGTTTTCATCATCCTTTCTTATTTTTCAAACAAATTCTAGTCATGGAGCAGCTAGTCAAGTATGTATAGGGCTACAAATTGCATTTTATTATTGCCACCTTAAAAACATAGAGTAAAATCCAGTTGTTAGTCCCAAACAGAGCTGATTTCGCAGCCAGGTACTGAAACCATGGTGAGGACATGGACTTCTGGCCAACTTCTTTTGTGAGTTTTGGCATGTTGTGTGTACAGTGTGTGGTCTGTGGGGCCACAGAATGAATCATCTGAGTTTCTATTATTATTTATGGGGAAATTTGCTTTGATATAAAAGCATTTTGGATTACAAGCATGTTTCCTTAACAGATTATGCTTGTAAACCAAGATATTGCAGTACATAAGAGATGGAAGTGTGCCATTTAAGAAGACACTTTCCACCTCTCTTCCAAGGTGGTGCTTATTGTGTTAGGCCACGTGTATGAGCAAAAATGACTCCAAATGAAGCTTAAGGCTTGCACATCTCTTTTTTGCCTTCTGTCCCCTACACCTCTAGGTGGTAGAAAGATATAAATAAACCAGAATTTGGCCTCATTTTGCCCATCTGCTAGCTTATTATGAACTCATTAGAAATGGTAGGAAAAAAACTGTATTCTTGAACAAGACAACTACTAACCATTCAATGTTTAGAAGAAACATTTTACAACTGACATTTTAACTTTAATTGTAAACTAAGGTTTTTATGTTCCAGGTAATCAAAACCCACAAATTAAGCAGAGTTAATGCCAAATCCTGATTAATTCCTACCCCAACCCACACAGAAGGAAAGCAATGAAGGGATTGTGTAGGGTGCTTGCTGCTCATGCATATGGCAGAACAGGCTAATTTATGTGTCTGATTCTCCAAACTCATTTTAAAAGTCTACAAATAGTTGTCATGGATTAACTTATTTAAATTATATTCAAACTATATTTCAGTTTACAATTAAAAGGACTAATGGATTGTTTACCCCATAAGATTAACTTTAAAGATATCTGAAAAATAATCATTACTGGACTCAAATCATCAAAACAAATGTGATGCTATTAGAAACAAAGTACATAAAGTAGCTGTGGAGACTAACTGATTCAAGCCAGTTTAACAGACATTTTAAATGTAAAGCAGGCCAAAGGCAGTCAACAAAATGCCAGGGACACACTGCCCTCTTGTACTCATTGCTTGTTGAGTACCTCAGAGAACAAAGTACAGTTCTCCGTTAGTGTCCTAAAACCATAGAACCACAAAGATTTCTGAAACCCATTACTGATTAGATATCAAGCCTTTAAAACAAAATCTTGCCATTTTTAAGCATTTTGAATCAGCAATATAACCTTACTCATATTTGTTATTCAGTTGATATACCCTTACTAGCACTGATGCTACAACGTATTCAAGGCATTTTAAAAAAGATACAATTTGATCCTACTAATTTTCTCCCATTGGCAAGTGTTTGAATGTGTGTTGCATAGAAATGAATTTGGGATTTAAATCAAATGCTATAAACAGAGAGAATGCTATCCTGCCATTTTACTATAATCTGTACAGTGCTAAGAAAAACATACAAAAACAAGGCACAACCCATTATAAAATTCTCCTAAAAAACCAAATCTGACTAGAAAGAGAATAAGTTAAGAAGTACGTTCATTTTTATTTCAGACTAGGCAAGAGGCATTCTGACTGCTGAATAGCTGAAGCTACGCTGAATCCAAATCTCCTCAGGGATGTTGGAACTACAATACAGTTCTTAGGTCTATCCTTGTCCTGTCCTAACTCTGTATAAACACAGCAGTCATGTCACTGGGCTGAAGGAGATTTGGACTGGATATAACCCAGCTTCTCCCTCTGCTGGCAGACCTTTGAGGCTGATCTTTTGAGAGAATTTATGCTACCAAAAGAAGCCTATAACGTCTACACATTTGCTACAGCTGGGACATCCTTGAGTGAAGAATGCAATGTCAGCTAACCATGCTTCTGTCTGACTCAGGTCAGGGGCACAGGTTAGACATGGCTGAGTGAAATTTCAAAATGATTTCAAAGGGACATGTAATCTGGAGCCTACCCAAACAAAGAGAGTAGAAGAGACATCGTTTGGGCACATAATGTAAAGCAAACAGCTACTTCACAAAATAGTTCAGGCAGTATTGTCTGCCAAATTCAAAGGCCACTTCGGAACAGTTACTTGGGCAAAATATGAATTGTATGTATGTTACCTCCTTTCTCTTGCTGTTGATTGACTGTTGCTTTGACGCGAAACAGGGCAATATTTGTGAGAAAGCAGATTCCCTCTGCGATACAAGACAGAAGACCCTAACCCAGTGATGGCGAACCTGTGGCACGGGTGCCAAAGGTGGCACTAGGACCCCTTTCTGTGGGCACCCGACATTAGCCCTTCACAGCCACCTGTATTCAGGTTAAATTGTTGTATTGGAACTTGGCAAAAAAAAAATTTGTGGGATTTGAATCACAGTTTGGGCACTCGGTCTCTAAAAGGTTCACCATCACTGCCCTAACCTAAAAGCTCACTTCAGTCCAAGGCTCAAAGGTAAAGTCTGTTATTCTCCAAATTAATGCACATAGTTCCTCTGTTGTTTCCTTTAGTCCCACAACAAAAACAGGTGATAGATCATTGCAGGTGTGAAATGCAACTATAATCCACTGTCTCCTACAGCATGACATGAAAGTCCTATGGTGTGATCTCTGTATTCTGCTTCATAGGTCAGAAGAAGTGGATAAAGTTCCTCAAAAGCTTTTATTAAAATATAGCCATCTTTAGAGTGTCACAACATTTTTGTCTTTTTTGTTTTTCTTTTGCTAGGTGTTGAGGGAGGCACCACTTTGGCTACATTTCCACTCCATAACAGAAAGTAACACAAAAACCCAGATCTGGTGTCTGCTTTCTGTCCCCTGTGATTTTTTTAGGAGAGAGTCCTAAAACATAGGCCAAATCACTGCATACAAATATACCGTATATTTTAAGAGCCAATGAACATTTCGTATGAAACTGATATTCATTTCATTCAACATTTTATTTGGTTTCATTATGTCTGAAGAAGTGGACTTGATCCATGAAAACTTACATTAAAATATAATAGTCTTTAAGCTGTCGCATGTTTTTGTCTTTTGTTTTTTTGGATGTTGCAAAAAAAAAAAAAAAAAACCCAAGGAGCTCCTCTTTGTTATACAATACAATGCCGGGTAGGTTTTATTCAACACATTAACAGGACATATGACTTCCCAAATCATTAAAATCTCAGTTACGGAACCATAAACGCCTTCTTTCTTCTCTTGTAACTCGGGACACTTTTTAGAACTCAGCTGCTTGTCTCTGCGGCTCTAATTACTCTCGGAGGCTTGGGTTTTGCTAGGATGGTTAGCATTCTGTTTTGGCGTGTCAGCAAACCACACTGGCGTCTCACGAAGAAGGCCAAGATAAATACGTAAATATAAGGGCCAGTCATTAAAAGAAGACACTCTGCACATACTCAGCGGCACCCTTTTCTTTGATTAATGCTTAAATATTAAGAGCCCCCACCTAAAAGTCTGCGGTATAACTTTTCTCTTTTCTGCACCTTTTCTGCTTCTTTTCTCTTTTCCTTCTCTCCGCTCGGAAGGGGGGGGGAAAGAAAAATGTCGACAACCCCCCCCCAAAGCCCTTTCCTCCAATTTGGGATTGAGAACTCGCCACCCAACGTACCTTAAACCTCGGGCTCGAAGAGAGAGCGCTCTTCGCTTCCGCCCCGCTGATTGGCTGAAAGTAGTAACCCGAGTTCGGAACAAGCCGCCGACTTGGGCTCCGTCTCTGCAGTCCCAAGTCTAATAAGAGGAAGACCCTGCACGAGTTCAGAGGTTGGCGCATGCGCACTTCGGAACCATCGGGGCAAAGGCGTATGGAGGACGCTCCCTTTTATCTCTCCCTTCGGGCGGTGAGCTGTCCAGGTGGCACGTGTAGAATTATTAGACCCACGGGCAACGCCGCCGCTCTTCGGGGCTTCGCTTTGGCCTCGCCCTTGATTGGTTCCCATTGATAGAAAGTAATGGGGGTGGAAAACATTTTATAAAGCGAGGTTCTGATTGTGCAACGGGGTTGCTCAGCCTCCCCTTTCAACAGACCGACGTGCTTGTGTTATTCCTTTTTTTTTGTAAGTGTCCATGCACGTCCCTCGATCTCGTGCTTTCTCCGTTGCAACCGATGCCTAAGGGAGGAGCTGCTAACTGAACAAGTTCAGGTTTGGGGTGTGAATCCGAACCTGCCTGATCCACATCCCCAACGTGCAACTGACTCTCGCTGTGCTTAAGAAGCCAATGGCTCTCCCACTTGGCAGGTTCGCAGATATCCAGCTATGCTATACAGTACAATAGTTACATTCAAGAAAGCAATATTGAGCGAAGCGTACAGAAGTCGGAAGCTCAGCGGTTCGAATCCCGGGTGCTCGCGCTGTTCACCCCAGCTCATGTCAACCTAGCAGTTCGAAAACATGCAAATACAAGTAGATTAATACAGTGTTTTTCAACCACTGTTCCGTGGCACACTAGTGTGCCGCGAGATGTTGCCTGGTGTGCCGTTGGAAAAGCTGAAGAATGTCAGCTTTGTGTTCAGCCAAACAGGCCCAGGTTGTGCACTGAATAAAGTATTTTATAATTTTTCATATTTCTGTTTACTTACTATTTCATAATAAAGTAATTATAAAATAGTGTTTATTTGATTCCTATTCAAGAGAATTACTTTATATATAGTCAATATAGGCACAGAGTTAATTTTTTAACATTTTCTAATTGTGGTGTGCCTCGTGATTTTTTTCATGAAACAAGTGTGCCTTTGCCCAAAAAAGGTTGAAAAACACTGGATTAATAGGTACTAATAAGTAGATTAATAGGGAAGGTAAAACAGTGTTTCCTTGCACCCATGCCGGCCACGTGGCCACGGACTTGTACAACACTTGCTCTTTGGCTTGAATACGGAGATAAGCAGCACCCCTAGAGTTGGGCACGACTAGCACGCATTTTTGGCTTCCAAACTGAGCTACAGTACTGTATAAGCACATCCGATCTCTCTTGATTTCGGAAGCTAAGCAGGGTCGGCCCTGGTTAGTACCAGGGACTGCCAGGTGCTGTAGGCGCCTGGAGTAGGAACTGGCAAGCCACTCCAGTACTCCTGCCAAGAAAACTCCATGGTCGTGGAGTCACGAAGAGTCGGTCACGACTGTAACGACGCAACACACACACACACACTGTATTAAAAACAAAAGTGGATCGAAAGGATTTGGAGATCCTACCCCTCTCCACGGTGTTCTACATTTTCTTATCTCTACGTTTTATGGACAGAGGGCATGCTCGAAAAAAGAACGTCGCCATCGTCTACGAATGATTGGGCGGAAGAGATGTTTGTCCTATCGCTGAACCAACCAGAGTTAGCGCTCTTTCTCCGCCTTATGACGATGGGTTTCTCTCACCCGCCTCCCTTCGCCGAGGGAGAGAAAGGCGAGGGGGCGGGTGAGGAGGTCCGACGTACTTTTAATTCGGCGACAGACACGCTTGTAAAGTCGTAGCCAAATCAGAATGAGGATCCGTGCCCCGCCCTCTCTGTTGATTGGTTTGTCAGCCCTGTCGTTTTGAGGAAGAGCGTGGCGTGGTGAAGCAGGACAGAAGGGAACGGCTGGTGAGCAAATACAACTGGGAAATGCCAGTGGGAAGATAAGTACTGTAGTTACTTAACCAGTGCTGCTCGTTTCTTTATCAGTGCTATTGTCTCAGTGATGGTTTAAAAACCCCTGGTGAAATTGGGTCCCGGCGGGCCTTGAAGATTTATGCCCTTAATAGGGTAGCAATTCTGCCCTCTCTTTCTGCCCCCTGAAACCTATTGAAATCAATAGGACTTATAGGTCAGGTCAGGAGGTGGGTATTGGTTTATTCTTTACATCTTCTGCTGATTCTTTGTGCTGCTAGAAAATTTATCCTAGTGATATAAAAATTTATGTTTCAAACTGGAGAAAGACCCTCGTGAAGAAATGGCTACTAACCATATGCAAAGTTAATTTTTATTTTTTCAGCAGCCAATACTCTGAGATGCTGGTTTGCCATGATTCTGCTCTTTTCCAGCATGTTACAACGGGCATCTCTCTTTTGACAGATGCTATTACAGAAAGGGCAAATTAAGGTGTTTAATGAGATCTTTGCAGTTTTCTTTTTGTGCTTTCCCACTTTTCACCCTGTCCTGTATGGTGGTGGTGGTGCTTTGCCTTCACTTTGGGAATTCCTTTATCTTTTCTGTTTTTCAGATCAGCTTTTGTACCTTGCACAGAGGAGAAAGTAACACAATGAAGAAGGAGCAGGTGCTGAACTGTCAGTTCCCTGTTTGGTACCCTCATTTCAAGAGGCAGACCATCCGCAGGTGAGAGAGAAGCCTTTGAGACAAAGGGTTTATTTTTTTGTTTTTGTTTTGTTTTTGGTGAGGCATAGAACCTGGAATGCTTCTCTGAAAAATGCTGGAAACTTAAAGGAAAAAATAGACAAGGAACATATCTATTTTTGAAGGGTTCTGGGTAGATAAAAGGAGGGAAAATTATGTTTAGAAGGACACTTTTGTAAGATGTAATGTTCCCTAGGGTGAGTGGTGCACTATTATTTTCCTCTTGTTTATTAGACAAGTTTTGTTTTGTACTTTAATTTTAAAGAACTGAACTTTTTTAAAAAAATGCTTGAAATAAAACAAAATATATTTATTAACACCAGCCTTTAATTAAGTAGAGAAAGCTTCCATCTGAGGCTAATACTCAAATAGAAATCGTTGGCTGGGATACTTATTCTATAGCATTGCCTCCTAATGTGTACATGGTCTATATTTCTTCCTCTTTGCAAGGGAAAAACCTCTGCTCTTTTATATGCGTACAATTGCAAAATAACATGGAAATGCTCTACTAGTTAATATGCATGTGATTGTTATGGAAGAAAATGTTGAAGGACAGGCTATCCCTCTGTTTGCAATGTACAAACTTGATATCAACATGAAGAAATCAAATCTTGCTAGGAAAAGATATACAAAGGAACCAAACAATGTAATAGGGTAGAGTGGGGTGGGGTAAGGGAATAGGGAATGTTTAGTTCATTTTTTGGAGCTTTGGCTATTCATATCACTATTAACTATGTTGACTGGGACTGATGGGAATTGAAGTTCCACAGCACCTGAATGGCCACCATTTCCCACCCCTCCAGGAAGTCTCTATCTGTAGAAATGTTAGATGTTCTGTTTTCCATACTTTTTCACCATTTTTAGTGTTGTGTGACTCTAAAGACAAAGTCATGGTATGTTTCTAGAAGACGTTTCTTGTCCTTGCAAGTATTCTGGTCATCTCTACTACCCATTTGGATCATAAGCGATGTAAGGGTTTGGACATGAACGAATATGGTCAACAGTAATATACTGACACAAGGAAACATTATTGCAACCACTGGCTTTGTTGTGGATTTCGCTGATCTGTTATTTCCTCATGTAAACGTTTTGATGTATTGCTTAACAAAGAAAAGTATTGAGTGAGCCTCCTGACTGCAAACTTTTAAAGTTAACAATGACACGCAAGAAAAGGAATGGTTGCAACACAACCAGATTTCTGGCACTCTGAACTCTGGTGCACATTTCAGTCATCATTTAAATACAAATGTAAACCATGGAAGAAAATTCTTTTTCAGGTTAAATTGGGTGCCGTGGCACCTGGGGTGTTGTGAGTGTATGCCAGAGGTGCCATGGAGATAATGAAAAATTCAGCCAAACAGTTTCATTCATTGCATTAAAGACAACTGAGCATTAATTTTGTACTGTTTTTTCTTCTTTTTCCAAGTATACAAACTGCTTTAAGGATAGCTGTGCTACGATTTTTTTTTAGCCTGGCAACAGTGCAGTGGCAAAAAAGTTTGAGAACCACTGGGTTAAAAGACCAAATACAGCTGTATTTTAGAAATTCATTCATGAATTTAAAGGGATGTTTATTTCCTTTAGAATATATATATCTATATATATATTAATCACATTAAAATTCTTTCCAGTATCATCCTTCCACTACCCCAGAATGTAACGGATTATTTGCTGGATGATGGGACTCTGGTAGTTTCAGGAAGGTAAGAGCTTCTATTGTGGGAAGGTTTTTATGTATTTTAAATATAAGTGTGAATGAATCACTCTGGCCTTTTGCTGATGTTCTAAGTAGGTGGCAGCATCCAGTTTTAGTTACCCATCATCTCCCATGGTAAGCGTAGCTTTAAAGCCAGAGTAGAATGCCCATACAGTCTCTAGTTTTAAAATGTCCCTAAAATAATTCTTTAATGGCAGCTACCAATGTGGCCAACAAAATACCCCTTGGAAACCACTCTCTTAAAAAGCAGTTGCTCTTTTGGAAGCTGAGAAGAAGAGCGATGCTTGTCCCCTTCTTGCTGTAATTATTTCCGAGTTACAAGTCAAAACATTGGATACTTACGTACATTTCCACATGCACCATGGCTTGGGAGGGGGGTCAAAGAGTAGTCTCAAGTTTGTCATGACTGACAAGAAGAGGAGCTTGTGCGTATACTGTGTAACTTCAACTATTTGCATTTGGGCTCTTTTGTCTTCAATTTTGGCCTCATAACCACGACCACTCCAATTTGTATAGTCCCAACAAGGTGGTTTCTCTTCTTGCCCACTCCAGATGTTCACAGGTGTTTCACTTGAGTCACATAGTCTAAGGTGGGGTAACTTCCCATTCAGTCTTGCCTGGTGCCCCAGCTTCGGGTACCTGATCACAACTCTTGCTCCATCTCACCAGCTGCTTGGGTCTCCTGGATTTGCATTGCCATCACTGATAGAGTGGAGTTGGATACAGGGCCTCAAATAGCTTCAGTGTTTTCTCCTGGGCAGTCCAGCTGTTCCAGTGCAGGCTGACTCAAAGGTCCACAACCTCACCTGAGGCAATACTTCCGAGTGTTGGTCCCTGGAGCCGGGATCAAATAGCTGGAGGCCTAGCAAAAATAGGAAGCATCCATCCCAAGGCATGGGAACCCAGGGACTGAGACACTGCTGCTCTCTACCATGTTACTCTCCTTCTCCTGGTCTTCCATCTTTATACTCCTGGCCATGCCGAATGTGTCTCCTTCCCCACTGGACTTTTCCTCAGGTGTGACCCCTTCATTCATGGCCACTCCCCCGATCTTTCTGCTCACCAAGGGTAGAGCATCGATCCTGAGATCCACCAGTGGTCGATAGGTGGGTCAGAATCAGCAGCTTTTCTCACTTAGCTGGATTCCAAGGAGGATGTGAAGAACATGATAATTGACTGTCTTCCAGGCTACTGGCTGCCCTCTCCCAGTGCTTTATGTGAAATGTTCTTGAGGTAGGAGGGTGGGTATACAGTGGTGCCCCGACTTAAGTGCGGCTTGACTTAAGAGCGGAAAACTGTTGGCTTTTTAACTGCCACCTTACAAATTTTAGATATGGTCTGCTCGACTTAGAAATATTTTTTCAGTTGTTTTTCATTTTTAACTTATTTTTTTCAATTTTTAGATAGTTACCCCAATTTAAGAGTAATTTGACTTAAGAGGATGCATTCAGAATGGATTAAATTTGTAAGTCGGGGTACCACTGTATTTTCTTCACCATAACTTTGACATTGGGTCCCTTTGGGGAGAAAGGGGGCATAAAAATAAAGTTGTTTATTGTTGTTATTATTATTATTATTATTATTATTATTATTATTAATGAATAATAATAATAATAATAATAATATCTGTTGGTTGAATTATTAAGTTACTTTCAAGTTGGAAATTGTATGTGAAGTGTGCCTAAAGGATTAAACCGAAGGTTCTTTCCTTGTGTTAGTGTGTATAGAAACAAACTGTTGTCAATCTAAACGTTAAAAGTTTTGAATGAGGGTGGTTTTTGATTAGGGTTTGTTCCTTTGCTCTTCTTCTAGGGAAGATCCCCGCCCATGTTCACAAGAAGATGATAATGAAGCTAATGATGAAGCAAGGGGAGATACAGGTTTAATTCCCCCCCCCCCCGCGCTGCAGTCAGATTGCATATTGGTATATCTGTTTCACTGCATGGCTGGGATGACTAGCTTGCAGCCTTTCTCCAGTGCCTTTAACTTGACTATTGAATTGAAAGAGAAGGGATTAACGATACATTTTCTCTGAATTGGCCCTCCTGATGTTTTGGACCACAACTCCCAGAACTCTAAGCTTAGATTGCCAATGACAAAGGACTGTGGGAGTTGTGGTCCAAAACATCTGGAGGGCCAAAGTTTGGACATGCCTCGCTCGCTTGTACTTCTCTGCCTGCTGTGAGTTGCTCCATGGGGAAGATGTGTGGCTTGGATCCTGATAACCCCACCCACAGGTGACTCTTCCATTAGTGCGGTACGCATATACCTTGGAAACTGTGTTGCAGACTGCTCCATCACATTCCCATTTAGCTTCCTTCTCCTATGTCTCTGGTTGGGGCCCCCTTTCTCCCCATAGGGGCCCCAAGGTGATTTACAACAGCTAACATTATACAACAATCAACCTCCACACAGTTTGTAACTTCAAATAACCAACCCTTAGCTGAAGGTAATCCTATGGGCTGAGCATCTCTCATAGCTAACCACCCATCAGGCTGAACAGGAGCAGTGCAGGGAGAATAACTGTCCTCTAGGTTATCCCCTCAGCCTTTGTTACATTTGTGAAAGCCAAAAAGAATATTAGGAAGGGGATCTAGGATACAGCCCTCCAACCTGGCAGATCCATAGTGATTGGGAATCACAGTAAGATCTTTTTCCCAGGAGAATACCCTTATTTAGAACTTGCAGTATGCCAGAGAGCTTTTCTATGACCTGTTGGAGTGCTCTGCTGTAAGCCTTTTTAGAGGGAAGATACACATGTATTCCCCGTGACCATGCTTTTTGATTTATTTGATTTATTTAGCTTGTATGCCGCCCACTACCCAAAGGTCTCTGGGCGGCTCACAATAAGAATAAACAGTTAAAACATCAAATACAATAAAATTAAAACAATAAAACATGTAGATGCAATAAATACAATACATTAAAAACACACCACTAAAATTGCCATCAGGGCCCACAATCATTAGTTTAAAAACTTTTGGAATAGGAGGGTTTTTACCTGGCGCCGAAATGTTAGCAACGTCGGTGCCAGGCGAGTCTCATATGGGAGGGTATTCCATAGTCTGGGGGCAGTTGCTGAAAAAGCCCTATTCATGCAAGCCATCCCCTTCACCTCCTTAAGGGATGGCTCTTTCAGGAGGGCTCCCTGACTAGATCTTAATTGCCGGGTAGGTTCATAATGGAAGGAGGCGGTCCTTCAGGTATCTAGGTCCTAAGCCGTTTAGGGCTATATATGTCAAAACAAGCACTTTGAATTGGGCTCGGGCAGCAACTGGTAACCAGTGAAGGTTATACAGAATCGGCGTGATGTGTTCCTTGGTGGCCCTACCACTCACCAGCCGTGCCGCACGATTCTGAACCAGTTGCAATCGCCGAACCGTCTTCAGAGGCAGCCCCACGTAAAGCGCATTACAGTAATCTATACGGGATGTTACCAGTGCATGTGTAACTGTCATGAGGCTCCGTTCATCTAGGTAGGGGCGCAGCTGGTATATATTCCGCAGCTGGAGAAAGGCACCCCTGGCCACCGAGTCCACCTGGGCTTCCAGAGTTAGACCGGGGTCCAGGAGCACCCCCAAGCTACGGACCCTGTCCCTTAGGGGGAGTGCAACCCCATCCAGAACAGGGAAGTGGCCCTCTAGCCTGTCTGACGAAGCACCCACTAACAGCACTTCCGTCTTGTCTGGATTGAGTTTCAATTTATTAACCCTCATCCAGTCCATTATCTGGCCCAGACACGAGTTCAGAACAGAAACCGCCTCACCTGGATTGGTGGAGAACGAGAGGTAGAGCTGAGTATCATCAGCATATTGCTGACTCCTCAGCCCAAACCTCCTGATGACCTCTCCCAGCGGTTCCATGTAGATGTTAAACAGCATGGGGGATAGTATTGAGCCCTGTGGAACCCCATGACGTAAACGCCAAGGGGCAGAGCTACTATCCCCCAGCACCACCTTCTGGACACGGTCAGCCAGGAAGGATCGGAACCACCGCAAAGCGGTGCCTCCAACTCCCAACCTGGCCAGCCTATCCAGAAGGACACCATGGTCGATGGTGTCGAAAGCCGCTGAGAGGTCCAGGAGTATCAACAGGGTTGCACTCCCCTGTCTCTCTCCCGGCAAAGGTCATCGTACAGGGCGACCAAGGCAGTCTCTGTTCCAAAACCCGGCCTGAAACCAGATTGAAATGGATCTAGAAAATCCGTTTCATCCAGCAGCGCCTGGAGCTGTCCGGCCACCACCCACTCCAACACCTTGACCAAATAAGGAAGGTTCGCTACTGGTCGGTAGTTGACCACCAGTCCTGGGTCCAGGTTAGGTTTTTTTAGGAGTGGTCTGATTACTGCCTCTTTTAAGGCAGCAGGGACCACTCCCTCTCTTAAAGAGGCATTTACAGCTTCTTGGACCCAGGTGCGAACCCCTTGGCAGATCTTTCAATTAGCCAAGAAGGGCAAGGGTCGAGCAGCGTGGTGGTGGAACGGACAGATCCAAGCACCCTGTCCACATCCTCGGGTCTCAACAATTGAAACTCATCCAATAACACTGGACCTAAGCACGGTGCACTGGACACATCCCTTGATACTGTATCAATAGTGGAGTCCAGTTCACTGCGAATCTGAGCAATTTTTCCCTCAAAGTGAACAGCAAACTCCTCACAGCGTGCCGCCGAATGGTCCTGGGCCTCCACCCTATCTCCTGGCTGAAGAAGTTCCCGGACCACCCCGAAACAGCTCCGCTGGACGGCACTCTGAGGAAGCAATACGGTTGGCGAAATACTGCCTTTTCGCCAACCGTATAGCCACGGAATAGGCTCGATAATGGGCTCTAAGCCGTGTTTGATCAGACTCACTGCGATATTTTCTCCACTTGCGCTCCAGCCGTCTCCCCTCCCGTTTCATTGCCCGCAACTCAGATGTATACCACGGAGCTGTCCGGGCTCTGCGTAGGGGGAGAGGGCGCTTAGGTGCGATCATGTCAACTGCCCGGGTCATCTCCCTATTCCATAAGGTGACCTGAGCTTCGACAGGAGCGCCGATCATGTCAGCTGGATAATCCCCCAGAGCTTTCAGGAAACCATCCGGATCCATTAGTCTCTGAGGGCGGATCAACTTAATGGATCCCCCACCCTTGCAGAGGGTTGGAGTAGCTAATAGCCTAAACTTGACCAGGAAGTGGTCTGACCATGACAATGGAGTCAAAGCCAACCCCTCCACATCCAAACCACCATCCCCCAGTCCCGTTGAGAATACTAGGTCCAGGGTATGACCCTTCTCATGTGTTGGGCCGATGACATGTTGAGACAACTTTTGCTCCTATCAATCTGGTATGGAGGAAACTATGGAACATAATCTGCAGTACTACCCATTTTATAAAGATTCACACAGTCTATTTATTTTCCAAATTTTGAGACATTATCTCAGCTGATCCAATATAAATTTACATCTCTTTTATCCGCTCTTGATTCGTCAAGTGAAATTGCAGCCAAGGTTGCGAAATTCTGGCCAGTGGATTATATAATGCTTGGGATGGCATTCCCCCAAGCTATGGAATGCCCTCCCAAGTGAGATCTGCCTGGCACCAACATTGATGACATTTCGGCGCCAGGTAAAAACCTTCCTCTTCCAGAAGTTTTTTTAAATTGATACAACATAGACTGTGGGTCCTCTGATGGCAATTTTAGTGTAATTATTTTAGTATAAGATTCTTATTATTGTTTTAATTATTTATTGATATTTGATGTTTTAACTGTTTCAATTCTTTATTGTAAGCCGCCCAGAGACCTCTGGGTAGTGGGCGGCATATAAGTTGTAAAAATAAATAAAATAAAATAAAATAAATAAAATAATGAGAAAACAAATGATTAAATCAACTGCAGTAATCAGATTAGAAAATTATGTTTAGCTGTGATTTGAACTGGAGTTTGCTCTGCATTGCTTGTAAATACTATATAATTTGTTACTGCACTTTAGTGTTTCATATCTGACATGACTAGTCTAGGGTTGTAATAACAATCAAGTACAACAATCAGCAGTTTTAAAATATTTATACCATCTTAATATAGTTAGTGTTTAAAAACATATTAACAACTATTTAAAAACACTTTAAAATTATTTACATTTATCTTAAGTTTAATAAACATAGCGTTCATGAGATACCTATTGCTTAAAAGCCTGCCTAAAAAGGAAGGTATTTGCCTAACAATCGTTTCTAGACATGGGCACAGAGCGGCGAAAATCTCGTTTCCGTTTTTGGTTCTCGTTATCATTATGTAACGGAAACGGTAACGAGAATTACTCCACTCTAGCTCGAACCCGACCCGAAAAAAGAAAAATTGGGTCTGATTCTTCGTTGTCATTAATGGCATCGCGGCGATCGCGCGATGCCATTGCCAACAGAAAAAGGTTTTTAAAAGTTTTTTTAAAAAACCCCGATTCCCGGCCAAAAAAAGCAGGCAAAAATATGCCTGCCTGAGGACACCTACCAGAGGAGTGGTTTCTGGGGGGGGGGTCCCCGGCCTTCCCCCTCTCCTGTCCTGGGCTGCTTGCACCAGGCTGGGGGGGGTCGGTCATCCTCGTCGTCTCTGACTGTGCCATGCGGTGGGGGGGATCCAAAATGGTGACTGCAATATTTATTTTTAAATCGTGGTCCAAAAACCCACCAAAGCACAACAGAAACATGTGAAAATTAGGTATTTTAAATGCCTGATTTTTTATAGTAGCAGCAGTGGGTTTTTCTTGCAATAAAACGTCTCCATTTATTTTATTTTATTTTATTTTATTTTATTTTATTTTATTTTACAACTGTGCAATGATGGGCTGGCCATGGGATGGGACCATGAAAAATTTTGGACCCATTCCACCAATCGCATGGCCAGGTTTTGACTGAGACTTCTGGATGTGCCAGAGGGGATAAAAAGCCCACTAACCCTAATCCTAACCCTAACCCTAACCCTAACCCATACACCAGTACACTGTCCTTCTTAGTGGGTCAGAGAGGCACCCAGAGGTGCAGCCCACTAACCCACCCTAACCGTAAGCCTAAGCCTAAGCCTAAACCTAACCTCAACCCTAACCCTAACCTGTACGGCAGTACGCTTCCTTTCTTAGTGGGTCAGAGGCACCCAGAGAGGTGCCTCCCAGAGCCCACTATCCCCCTACCCCTACCCCTAACCTGTACGCCAGTACGCTTTCCTTCTTAGTGGGTCAGAGTAGAGGCACCCAGAGAGGTGCCTCCCAGAGCCCAATTACCCTAACCCCAACCCTAACCCTAACCTGTACGCCAGTACACTTCCCTTCTTAGTGGGTCAGAGGCACCCAGAGGTGCAGCCCAGAGCCCACTAACCCTAACCCTAACCCTAACCCCATGCTCTGGGACGTCAAATCGCACTAAATCGCAGTGGAAACGACAAATGGAAACAACAAATTTTTGTAAATTATCGCGACAAACGGAAACGACCCGAAACGGACCCGTTCCGACAAACGACTACTCGAAATGTCATTTTTTCTGGTCATGCCCATTTCTAATCGTTTCAAGATGATCCAAATCATCCAACCTGACTGGGATTGGAAGGCTGGATTTGGAGCAGGAGAAGAAAAGATTGTTTGGTACATAGATACCTTGGGGTAGATTCCTTGCAGCTATGCTGGCCACGTGGCCATGGACTTGCACAACACTGGCTCTTCCGGCTTGAATACGGAGATGAGCACCGCCCCTAGAGTCGGACACAACTAGCATGCATGTGCGGAGGAAAACCTTTACCTTTTTACCTTTTTCCTTTGGGGATTATGATTTCCCCCCTTCTCCTAAATTGCAGATCCCCATCTGAAGTTCACAATATTTCCCAAATGGCGGCCACTTCTCCCTGTTGCTTCCACTTGTTGTGGCAAGAGAGCTCCTCAATGCGAGTGGAAGAGGCAGAGGGCAGTCTTAGTTGGCTAGACTTAGGTGGCTAGAGTTTACTGTGCCCCCTTCATCACCCCAGTTCTGCTTTAATCTGTAGTGCAAAATAACAGAGATGAAGCAGAGTTGTTGAGAGGGATCTCCAGAGTTACCTAGTTCAACTCCATACCAGTGCAAGAAATGGCTTCTGCAGAAATATTATAAAACTTCTTTTTAAAGTCCTCCTTTTCTTCTTCTTCTTCAGTGGTCTGATGACGAGAATACCACAACACTCACGGTAAATCTCTATTAATCTTTTACTAAGAGCACTTTTTATTTATTTATTAGTAATTACAGTAATTACATTCATCAGAACTGACTTTTAGAGAATGCGTATAGATAGACAGTTTTCCTCAACACTGTTTCATGGGTTAGTATTAAAGTTACAATAAATTAATTGCTATGTGATTTAAGCCATTTGGTTTGATTCTCATCATTACTGTTTTGTATTCGTTAAAAATGTTGTTTTTGTTGCTCAGGACTTGAAACTCTAAATAGAAGGAGAAACACGTGGGGATGGGGATTGAAATTATGATCCTAAGTTGTTTGTCACATCAAAAACTCCCATTACAAATCCCTTTTAAATGTTAGCTTCTACAAAACAACCTCAATGGTTATATATTTTTTAAAACTGCCCAGTCTATGGTTAGTTTGCATTTATAGGTCTTTCCCCACCCCCTTTTACCATCCATCTAGGCACCTGAATTCCCCGAGTTTGCTCTTAAAGTTGAAGAAGCCATCTGTTCCCTGGGAGGCAGTGTTTTTCCAAAGCTCAACTGGAGTGCTCCAAGGGTGAGAACATTAAGCTTTAAATTGACCCAAACTGTTTGTAAGATGTCAATGAACCGGCTGCTCCGCAGTTGGATGCTACTGCTTAGTTTGGTGCAGTTATGCCAGTGGAGTATAACTATTTATTTATTTATTTATTTATTTATTTATTTATTTATTTATTTATTTATTTATTTATTTTCAAACATATATACCGCACCTATTTCCCCAAAGGGGACTCAGGGTGGTTTACACAATACTATAGCAAATAAAACTGATAAAAACAATAAAACAATCAACAGCGGTGTCCAGGACGGCAAGCCAATGTAGGAAGGGCAGCGAAGGGGGGGGGAGGTTACCCCTGGAAGTTACCAAAGGCGTCCTTAAATAGCCATGTTTTCAAGGCTCTCTTGAAGGATGCCAGCGATGGAGCTTGCCGCAACTCGACCGGCAAGGCATTCCAAACAGACAGGCCAACCACCAAGAAAGCCCGGTTACGAGTGGTTGTCTTACGGGCTTCCCTCGGCGTGGCAATCCTGAGCGAGAGGGCCTGGGAAGAACGGGTGGGTCGGGCCAGATCTGAGCGTCGGGAGATACGCTCTGCCAGATAGACAGGGGTCAAGCCATGGAGGGTTTTGTAAACCAAAACCAACACCTTGAACCTTATTCGGGAGGCAACGGGCAACCAGTGCAGGCGAACCAGGATGGGGGTGATGTGATCGAACTTACGTGCACCAACCACCAACCTGGCCGCCGCATTCTGGACCCTCTGCAATCGCCGAACAAGGTTCAAGGGGAGCCCCATGTAGAGAGCATTACAGTAATCTTTTTACAGTAATTTACAGTAATTACAGTAAATACAGTAATATTTGATATGCACATGGTGAGATCATGTAAACAGAAATCTTGACCTCACTATGAGGAATCCAGAGGAGAGAGGGGAGCTCTCTTCACCTGATGTTCATCACAAGTAGGACAGGCTTCAGGAAGGAGCTGAATATTATTATATTTACATTTTACATTTTTGGAATCCAGTGTGGGGAGGAAGAGACCAGTGTCATCTTGCCATCCTTCCTCACTTGAGGGTGCAACCAGATGAGGAAATTGGGAGCAATCTGGGTCGTATTTTAAAGGCTCTTTTACCTTCAGTGTGATCTGTATTATTTTGCACTTAAGCAAAGCAATCCTTCCATTCACGTGGGAGATGATTGTGAAAAAGACCCAGGCAGCTCTTCAGAGTGCTCCAATTTTGCCTCATTTCAATTATTGGCACCACTCCCCCCTTCCTGCCTTTTGTCATGGCTGTGTCACGTAGGAGAATATTTTAAACAATGTGATAAGAGAAGAATAGAAGAGAGGGTTTCTCCATCGCCCTTTCTGCTGTCACAACCCACTGCCTATGTCACAGGGTTTGTCACCAAAGAGAACACGGCCCACAGCTCTATTTTGGGAGCAAATTAAGCAATCACAGAGGCTGCAGAAGGGGATAATCAGGAATGTCCTCAATCTCACCAAATAAACGGCAGCCCTCGCACTATGCTAAAAGGGGCAGGATGGGTTGCTCTTACTTAAAATACATTTGGTTGCAGAAAAAAATAGGGTAGACCAAGCCATACCAAAAGTGAACCAAGTAGCAAGCCTTGTAAGCTGTATGCTCCTTTGATTCCCCCATGAGCCTGTCTTTTCAAATCTTAGCTCCCAGAGGTGACCCAGTACATTCTGCTGCCTGATGTAAAGTAGCAAATTCAGATCCTCCCCATGTCAAGATGTACAGTATCCAATGGCATCTGCCCTCCATAAAGCATGTATGTACCACTGAGCTGTGACCCAATTTATTTATTTATTTATTATATTTATACCCCGCCCATCTTCCCGAAGGAACTCTGGGCGGCTTACAACAATTGACAGAGCAACAATACACAATAAAAATTAAAACAGCACAATAAAACAATGAACATAACTATTCTAATAGTTAAAATAACTTGGCGCCCGAGTTATGCGTGCAACGAGCTACTCGGTGGGTGCAAAGTAGGGATGGCGGGGGGGGGGGACTACAGAAAGTCACCAAAGGCCTCCCGAAAAAGCAGAGTTTTTAACGCTTTTCGGAAGGCCAGCAGGGACTCTGCAGAGCACACTTCGCTTGTATCTAAGTATTCTATATGTAATACTTTACACGGTTGCCCCATCTTGTTAATTTCTTACGTTTAATTTACACTTTTGATCTGCAAATAAAATCATTTGTTTTTCAGATCCGTTCCCTTTTCCCTTTAATAATAGATACCATGAATTCCAGTTCCAGGAAAAGAAAATCCAAAGGGGGGGGGGAACCCAACAAATCCCATAATGTGCTGTGGTGGCATTATGGCATTATCCATGCCAAAGATACAATCTGTCCTGATCTTGTATTATCATATGGATGAGCAGCAGTTAGCAAAAGCTTGTGTCCAGAGATACTTCCGTTTCCTAAAAAAAAAAAAAAAAGCCTTATATAGATGGGGTCTTTGTTTTTACTTATGACAAATAGACTAGAGCTCATCTTGCCAAGTTTTGTTGGGAGATGCCGTAGGACATCTGAGGAGAACATTTCTACTGTGTAATATCCAACACAGACTCTGTCTGGATGAACACTTAATGGCGGTATATAAGCAGAACACTTTGCTTTCTTTCATGACCATTCTAAAGAAGCAAAACGGGATATATTTGATATTTAAATCTCTGCCCATCAGTTAGCACTCCAGGTAACTAACATTCAGGGCCTAGCCAAGACATGCCGCCTGAGAACAGAATGCCAGATGATGTTCGTGTTAGCCAAAGCCAAGGTCCTTCATACTCAAAACTAGCCAAGTTATTTTGGCACATGAGACAGAAAGTCCTACATGCACTTCTGCTTAGATCTGGCAGTAAAAATAAACCAGAACAAGAAACAATTTGTTCCCCTTCCGTAACATCCCAGGTTTGATGGCTATGGCAGCTGCCTCATTGCGCCTCATCACAGGGCTGGCCGTCATAGTATTCCATGCATAGCAGAAGAGAAACATGTGAAGGGAAGAGTAATAATAAAACTGTGGTGCGAGGGTGGGGCAAAGCATGGCCTTCTAGATATTGCTGGACGGGCTTTCCTGTCAGCTCTCCTCAGAAAAACGAACGTAGTTATGAGAGGACTTGTCGTCTGGAAACACCTGGAAAGGCTGCACTTTGCTTAGCCCTACTGCTGATCAATTTTTCATGCTCTGTTTTCATCAGCATTTCTGTATCTCATTAAAATGCCACCGTTCGTCCAAAGAAATGGAAGTGCAGCACATGGAACCGCCCTGGGTTACCGTCCTAAACCGAAAGAGGTGTGTTGGACAAGAAAACGAGCACTTGTCTGTGGCCATTTAGACAGTGTTGATTGAAGATAAACATGAATTTGGCCCCATATCCCTTGCAGTGTAATGTTTTTCTTCCAGATTCTCATCTGCTTTTAAGAGGCCGTGGCAATTTGCTATTCCTCTTCCACATCTGTATGATTCCAACAGCAGTTTTCTCAGTGGCTTTCTAATGACAGTGGGAAAGATGAGGTTTAAATGTGTCTAAAATAAAACTTTTCCCCCTCTTAGGATGCCTACTGGATAGCAATGAATAGTTCACTGAAATGTAAATGTCTCAGTGACATATTCCTCCTGTTCAAAAGTTCAGACTTCATTACTCGAGATTTCACCCAACCGTAAGTTTATTTGTATCACCATACCAGGTTTTTAAAGGATGATTAAGCTGGATCTCTATGCTATTGCCTTGATGGGTTTTCAGCTTTAAAAAAATGACTACCAGTTCTGGAAACTTGATTTTTTTGGGGGGGGGAGGGGCGCTAAGATTTGGAGCTGAATCATTGTTACTTTTGAGGAGCAAAGTGTGTTTTGGACTATCAGATTATTCACTTATAGTTTTGCTTCCCATAATGAGTTTGCTGATCATTAATTTTTTTTCTTAATTGTATTGTATCTGTAGAGCTAGCTAGAGCAGAACCATAACTCTTAAGGAAGACAGATTACCGTATATACTCGAGTATAAGTTGACCCGAGTATAAATCGAGGCCCCTAATTTAACCCCCAAAAACTGGGGAAACGTATTGACTCGAGTGTAAGTCTAGGGTGGGAAATGCAGCAGGGCCTGGCAGCTCCTCCTTTGTGAGCTGGAGGAGTGGTGAGTGATGTTTAAAATGACTTTTAGCCACTGACCCAAGCACTTGCCAGGCTCTGCTGCATTTCCCACCCAAAACTCCCCTGTGATGCAGAAGGGGGGGTCATGAGAAGCGGCACGCAATGTTTAAAATGACTTTTAGCCAGCAACCCAAGCACTTGCCTCAGTGGCTAAAAATATTGACCCGCATATAAATCGAGGGCCCCTTTTTTCTGCCCAAAATTAGGGCTGAAAAACTAGGCTTATATTTGAGTATATACAGTAATTAAAAATAACAACAGAATTGTAGCTTATATCTTGTCTGATCAATAGAGCTACACATGCACATTCCAGTGTTGCCTCTCTTGGCCTCCTCTTTTCTCCCTCACACATTACACATGCAGTCTTTCACCTTCTTGTCCATCTATCTTCCTTTCCTTAATAATAAACTACACCTTTTCTCTCCTTGTCAATTGTAGATTCCCTTTGAGATTATTTCTTCCATTCCCACTTCCCTTCTCTCATTCCCATTCAGTAGAAGATTGGCCAGGTTAGTAAACAGAATTGTCAGAAGGAGGACCACAAAATGTTGCGTTAAGTTACACCATTTTGACAGAACATTCGAAACATTGGGTCAGTTAATGACTGTTGCGGCTCTCAATAGCCACGAGTCAGTGGGCTCTTGATGTGATCAAGGGAAGTCATTGTATATCTACAGGTCATAGGCAATGTCTGTATCTGAAGATCAGGTGTATGACTACAGATTTTTCTGTACCTGTACTCATGCCTGGCCTCAAGTTTATCAGAGTTCCACATGAATGAAAGGTCTGAGATTGGTGACACCTTTAGCTAACTATACCATGATTACTGGAACATAAGAGTATTTGTACATCTTGGCTTCAATACAAGGATGTGAATGGTGTCCAGGCAGTTAAGCTACCACAGAACTCCGCCGAAATCTAGTGTGCAAATAAGCAGAGTCTTTGTATATCTGAAGGAAGTTTAAACAATATCTATGCATTAGACCAGTGTTTTTCAACCACTGTTCCGCGGCACACTAGTGTGCCGCGAGATGTTGCCTGGTGTGCCGTTGGAAAAGCTGAAGAATATCAGCTTTGTGTTCAGCCAAACAGGCCCAGGTTGCGCACTGAATAAAGTATTTTATAATTTTTCATATTTCTGTTTACTTACTATTTCATAATAAAGTAATTATAAAATACTTTCTTTGTGTTTATTTGATTCCTATTCAAGAGAATTACTTTATATATAGTCAATATAGGCACAGAGTTACTTTTTTAAACATTTTCTAATGGTGGTGTGCCTCGTGATTTTTTTCATGAAACAAGTGTGCCTTTGCCCAAAAAAGGTTGAAAAACACTGCATTAGACATACACGATCCATGGTATACTATTGAGTTTTTAATAGAGGAGATCACTCTATAACTCAGGTAGCAGAGCAACAGATGAGATGAAATGCTGGGCCTTGCTTACTGGATTGCTCTGTGATTCCATCCAGAAAATGTTGTGCTGCAAATGACCTAGACTTTTTTAAGGTTAGCAAAGCAGTTGAATCCATGGTGGTTGTTGTTTTGAGAAATAATATACTGTATAATTATTGAGTACCCATTCTCTTTACCCATTCTCTTCTTCAGTGGAGGGGCGTAATGCCAGTAATGGTAGTGCACGAAGATGACATTTACAAGTCCAGCGTTACTTTACTTATTATTTAAGACTGATTTTGTTGTGTGTTGCGTCGTTACAGTTGTGACCGACTCTTTGTGACCCCATGTCCATGGAGTTTTCTTGGCAGGAATATTGGAGTGGCTTGCCAGTTCCTACTCCAGGCGTCTACAGCGCCTAGTATTCCCTGGTGGTCTCCCGATCAAGTATTAACCAGGGCCAACCCTGCTTAGCTTCTGAAATCAGGCGAGATCGGATGTGCTTGGGGCATCTAGGCAGCTCTGTAATTCTTAGATAGTATAATTTAATTATCTGAGGGATAGTTGAATTTGTTTTTACTGGAGGTTTACAAGGCAGCCTTTGCCACAACTTATGATAACTCTTCTGAAGATTCTGTTTACTGCCTATGCCAATCTTTTACTGAGGTTGTCTTGATTGGTTTAAATTGGTTCAGTATTTTTCAATCTGTAGATTCACTTAAGAAGGCCTAGACAAAATCAGTAGTAAACAGATTTGTTGACCCACACAGCTGTCTTTATAAATTAAGACATTGATTAAACTCCCTAACTCCTGGCGAGAGAAAAATTAAAATGTTATTGTCATACAGAAGGAAGACGCTGAAGAGGTGAAACTTTGGTACATGTACATGTTTATGTGTTATCTAGAATCCTTTAAAGGGAGGGTTTAAAGTCTTACAGCTTAGTTAGGATGCAAGGAGACAGTTCTATAATTTAATAATTCCGAATAAACTTTAAGCTAATGGAAAACCGATGATGGTTTTATGTTACCCCACTACCTAATAATTTGCAGGTTTCAAGTAAAGAGCCGCTGCTATTGAGACAGGACTAGATTAAAAAAACGCTGTCTCTTTATTCTTCCGTTGCTACTGCATTCCGATCTTAGGGAAGCATATTGCTATCTGCGTCCATGTTCTTTGGTAAATACACATATGTTACTTTGAGGTAAGAAAACATTGGGCTTCATCAGGTGATCATCCCCACTGAAGCCCTGACCCACTGAGAAACAGTTTGTGTTCCTGTGCACTTTTGCTAGGCATTGCTGCCCTTGGACTTTTTACATTCAAGTGGAAAGAAGTGAGATCTTATCCAGTAGCTATTTCTGCTTTCTTCTTTGTAAGGAGGGAATTTTAGAGGATAGTAGGAGAATCATTCTGAAGCCAAGTGTCCCTGACTTGCAACTCCAGGAAGAATCTGCCAGGGGGCAGTGTTGAGTTTTCATGGAAAGGCTTTTCGCTTAAAAAGGTTATCTGCTGTTCATGGTTTTAGCATTTTTGAAAGACAAGTTTAGTTTTTCATGTGGACTTGCTGATGATGAACAGTTCAAATGTAGTTTTGTCTCTTTCTTTCTATTTGTAATTCCACATATGTTTTTATGACTCTAATGGAGTCGTAGAAAGGCATAACATATAGCAGTGTTTTGGAAGCTAAGCAGGTCTTGTGTTCCATAATTAGGGGTACTGAGAATTCTGATTCAGCATCTGGAAGGCCACATGTTCCCCTTTATGGCTCTATCTACATCTGTTCTACAAATGAAAACATGATAATTCCAGTATTTTCCTCTAACTTTGAATAAAGGGAATGTTGTGTGGAGAGGGGAGAGCTTACTTGATTACATCTTCATCCAAAAATAGGTTTTTTTCTAGATTATTTTCATCAGGAGCTCAAATATCAAGCAGTAGTGGGTAACCTCGGGTTCTCCTGATGCTGAACTACAAGTTCCATCATTCCTGATGCTGACTAGAGGAAATGGGTGCAACAGCACATGGAGGGTCACAGTTTTCCCACATCTGATAGGCCAGTGTTGGCGAACCTATGGCACAGGTGCCAAAGGTGGCACTCCAAACCATTTCTCTGGGCACCCAACATCGCCCCTTCACAGCCACCTGTATTGAGGTTAAATCACAGCCACCTGTATTGACTTTAAAAATTAGTGGGTTTTGAATCGCAGTTTGGGCACTCGGTCTCTAAAAGGTTTGCCATCACTGTGATAGGCTGTACATCCCTTTATCCCCCACTCATGTAAACTCATTAGCCTATGCATTTCACTACATACCGAACTTGTAGTTCTGATAAGACTCTAATAATTCTTCAATATTTGGGGGAAAGGGGTCTATTTTATCCTTATTCCATGTAATTTTAAAAGACAGGATGTAATGCAGTATTTGTAGTAACCATTTTAAAGAAAATTGTGTTGGGACAGAACTGCTTGCATTCCTGCTAGTTGAGGGACATCATTGCTACTTGTCAAAAAGGGAGAAAAATCGAAGCAAAATCTAGACCTGAGCAGATCACTGCTTCTCAATCAGTGAAGAGTGGTACGTTCCAATAATGGTTAACTCCTCTCCTCAGAAGAAAGGACCACATGGAAGCAGTCCTCTTTGTTCTGCTCTTTCTCCAAGGAAGAGTTTGCTTGTTTGATTCCGGAGCCTTCCAGGGAGTAAATAAAAGGAGGTTATTTTGAACAAGTAAGGCCCCAAAGGGAGGAGACTTCCTTGACTGCTTCAGCAGCTGATTCCCCCTCATCTTCTCCCTCAGATAAAGGTTCTTCCCCCTCTTTCACCTGCTTGCTCAGCAAAGACAGCAAAAAAACCACCAGGAATGAAAGCATCTCTGTCAGATGAGGAGACCATCTTCTTTTGGTGTTCTTTATTTGCCTGTTGGTGGAATGGGGGCAGAGGAGTTTCCTTCACATCCGATGGCTTTAGTGCCAGCTACCCTTGTGAGGGGAACAGGCTCCTGGTTGTATGTCTACACATAGCAATGGGGGCCAAGCTTCATAGGAGAAGAAAATGAGTTATTAGATGGAGCCATCCCTTTGTGGGCCCTCTTTTGAAGACCCCAATTTAAGCTAGAACCTTTTCCATTTATCTTCAGCAAACTTCTAAAAATCCTGCCGCTGGACTCTCTTGCACAAGCCACCTGGAAGCTCAAAAAGATTTAAGTAATGCCTCCTACACAAATGACTTCTGTATCTGCTGATTCGTTTTCCCATCCTTTTCTCAGAAATCCTGACGGATGGGTGGAAAGAGCTTAAAAGAACCAGGTTTCCTCCCAGTCACTCAGAAAAGCTTTCTTAATTCCCTGATTGCACTACGAACGATTGCAAATACCAGCGTTAGTGGTCCACTGACAGTTTTTGTATCAAAACCTGTGGTGTCTAAGGTGTGTGGGGAAGCCCAACAAAATGTGGGAATAGGCGAAATGAGGCAGTCCACTTTGGTACACTGAGCTTCTGAGTGCTTCCTAATTCTTCCAGCAGATGTCTAGCCATTCTCAAGTATGGGCGTTTATACACGACCCCATAACTCCGCTGCAAATGGCTCCCAGCTCCGGAGCTTAAAAATGTTTCCCCACCAGCTCCGGAGCTAACAGAAAATTAAGTGCGACCATGCCTACTTTAGCGTGTCCCAGCACACTTTTCTTGTACCTGCTCTGGGAGAGTGAAAAATTTTGATGCGGAGAGTGCCGGGCTCTCCTCGCTTCTTTTTGTTGGTTTTTTTTTTTGCCTCCCGCCCCTTTAAGAGGAACCAGGAAGTAACCGGCACTCGGAGCAACTTCCACCGGCTTTATTCTTTTGTAAGGCTTTATTCTTTTGTCCCTTTTTAAGGCTTTTTTTCCTCCCTCCCCTCACGCAGACAGAAGCAAGGAAGTGCGGAGTGGTGGGGAGGAAGGAAGATCTCTGGTCCGAATTTAAGGGACCAGCGGATCTTAGGGGTCGTGTAAAAAGGCCCTATGTTCCTACTTTTAAAGAACTGATTCAAAGGCTCTTTGTGTAGCAGTCATGCTATGCTTAAGTTAGATTAAGATTTGGTGGAGGCCATCTCCTATCTACCTATAAGCTACCCATGGCTCCTTTGAGGGAAGAAGTTTGCAGAAGTTAAAGGGGGAAAAACTCTGCTTCTGGAGAACTGTATTTGATGCCATAGGCACTATATCATACCTATGCAGCCATGTTTGACTAACACTGCTTCATATGACAGTAATGGAACTTAATATGGTTTAACTTCTGGAAAGATGTATACAGCTTGTGTTAGACTTTTGTTGCGCCTAAGCCCTAGTGATTTCAGTAGAATTTGGCTTGGGTTGGACCCAGCCTGTTAATTGGCACAATTGCCGCCCAAAATGTTCTTTCTCATGTTAAAGTTTTACTTCTCAATTCATATTTCTCATTACTATCCACTAACGATGTTTTGTTGTTGAACACTTCTGCTTCTTCTCCTTTAAAAAATAAATAAACATTGGTGAAAAAAAACAGTAAGTTTCATCTATTTCCCTATAGGTTTATTCACTGTAGTGATGATTCTCCTGACCCCAGTTTGGAATACCAGGTAAGGCGCTTTGTATAAAAGGGTAGATGGCAGTGCTATACAAAAGGTTAGACAACCGTTGACTGAGAGCACAGTGGGCCATCCTTCTTCTCCCCCCTGAAGGATTCCATGCCCCCCCACATGTGCACCAGATGTTATTCTGGATCAGTTTTTAGGACATAACAGTACAGAGGATTGAATGGCAGAAGAGAAATTACCAACTTCCTAATTCTGCTGATGAAAGTAGTACTGTTGGAGGAATGGTCCTGTTTGGCTCCTAGTTGAAATCTTTACATTCATAATGTTATTTCTTCTACTGACAAAGGTGCTTGTGGATATGTCAAAGCACACGAGACATCCTTTGGTTTTTGCTTTGAATAAACTGATTCTGTAATTGACTCTTGTTGCTTTGACAAGGTTTGAGCTATTTAAGGTTTTTTTTTCTGGTTTGCAAACTGTATGGATGTTTTTAGAAGTGCTTAAACCTGTCTCCTTTTTGGCAGGGTTTTGTTTTGTTTTGACATACCTTGTGAAAATGTTGGTTCATATATATTCAAATTTGCTATCTATGTGAACAGCAGATTCTGCTGGGGCCAGTCAGCTATGTGTGGTTATTGTGGCCTTTCTGTGTTGTCCATAAACATCCCACCTTCAGGTTGACCGGTGTTCCAAATGGAATGCAGGATTAGGTGGGTCTTTGACAGATTAACATTTTTAATAGAAGCTAAAAAAATTGTTTAGGTAAGTGTTTCTTGCAGATAAAGAAATGTGTCAGAAATATCCCTGGAAAACTATTCCAGCTATTTGGGTGCTTTAGCATGATAACAGCTGAAACTAAAGCAGTTTGTTTCCAAGTACTATGCTGTAAAATATTATTCTTTGACTTGCTGATGTTGTGGATGTGTTGTTTTATGCTAATTAATAGCTGCCTAGTTGCAGTACTGTTCTTATGCTTGCTTCCGATAGCTTGTACTCAGAAAATGGTGTGAATTGATTCCTGGGGCAGAATTCAGATGCTTTGTAAAAGAAAACAAACTTATAGGTGAGCTTATTCTTCATGGTTCTTCAGTTCCTTGCTTCTTTCTAAGGTTTCATTTCATCTGTCTTCACAGGAGGCGTCATGTTTTTTTAATATGAAAAATATACATTATGCTAGCCAAAAGCTTGGCGTAGTAAAGTTGCTAAGCAGAAGTAAGTTGGAACTAGACTAGGCCTATTCCAAAGGAATTGACTTTAAAAATCCCCATTGATTCACTGGGTCTACTGTAGTGCAACTTGCTACACTGAATAACTGAATTTCAGATAATGTGACCTAGCCATGATTCCTTTGGTTTTCCTAGTCCTTGTTTGGTTCATACCTTTATTTGTATATGACAGTCCCCTATACTCAGGCACCCTCGGCCAGTCACAGCCTCCAGTGCCATTGACTAACATTCCCTCCAACCTATCAAGCTGTAACTCACTCTTCCTCCCCCATCCTCTTCCAGACCCAAGCCGTTTGTGCCTTTTTCTTCACTGGCTCATGGCGACCTCTGTGAAATGGTCGTTCAACCCCTAAAGGGGTCCGGACCGCTAGGCTGGGAACCACTGCTCTAGAAGTTACCTTGCTCAGATTTTTTTCTTTCTAAATTTAATTTCACAGTTTCTCTGACCACTCTTACGGCTAGCAGGATGTTTGGGGGCCAGGAGAGATGGAGGATTAGCATCTTCTCCTGGAACGCTATCTTGATGAAATAGTAGACTTTCTGAGGTATTGCTGAAGTCTTTCCTGATTTCAGGTACCCCTGAGGTAATATTGTTCCAGCAGTAGTCAACATTTGTAAAGGAGATGAATTATTTAAAGACTAAGTCAATTTCATCATTTTGCATTCCCTGGTGTGTCTTGTTACAAAGACCATCAAAGGCTTTTGTAAACACAAGATAATGGCTAAATAGTACTGAGAACTCTCCCTCTTTAAAAATCTGTTAAAAAAAAAAAACCCCCCCCCGCCTGTAGCGAGCATAGTTCTTACTCTTCCAACAGCCTTGTGTTCCATTTAAATGTTACACTTGTTCTGGATGACTGATATAATTTTTCTGACAGCTATTTCCCAGCGAGACTACACTCAGTACTATGAGCATATATTTAAACAAAAAGAAGAGCTCGGCAGATGTATTCAGGAGTTTTTCAAGAAACACATACAGTATAAGTTCTTCGATGAAGACTGTAAGTATCTTTTAAAATCAGGGAGGGTTTTGAAAAATTACAGTTCTGCTTTATAACTGAGTCTGCTTACTGAAATCCTATTGTGTTCTTGTTAGTTAATAAAGCTTATTGTTTTCTCATAAAAATAAATGGGACCACAGACTTGTAAAACTGGACATATGTATTCTCGAAGGCATTCACGGCTGGGATCTGATCGCTGTTGTGAGTTTTTTGGGCTGTTTGGGCATGTTCTGGAATTTTTTCTTCCTGCTATTTTGCCAGACACTGTGACCATCATCTTCAGAGGGCAAGGAGCTCATGGAACTACGAGTTCTCTCTGTGCTCTGGCCCCAGATCTTAGAGTTAGGGAAAAGGGGAAGAGCCATGTACATAGTGAGAGAGAGGTCTAAAATTTCAGCTGTAACTACTCACATAGTTGAAGAGGCAAGTTCCTTTTTAGTTATAATTTGCTTGCTGCTTTGGCTAGATTAGTAGTTTTCCTAGATTTTTTTCAAATACTTCTTTGTGTGGCTTTTGTCAGACTCACAGTCTAAGATTATTTTATTCCGGACATTCAGGGAAAGTAGGAGTGTCAGTCTCAAAAGAGCAGAGAATGGAAAGAACAGCATAGAACAGTGGTGGTGAATCTTCAGCACACCAGATGTTTGGGATCACAACTCCATGCCCTGCAAGGTCCACATAGGTTTCCTGCCTTCAAGTGACAGTCCTATGTGTGCATATGCAAGGAAGCCCTAGAGATTCCATTTCATCCCTGTGCCTCACGTGTAGGGATCATATCTACTGATCACAAATTTGAGTAGTCTTGTTCAGAGCCATTTTAGCAATCTAAGCTTTCACCACATTTTGTGGCAGCCAGTACTGGGCTTTAATTGGTTCATCGTACCAAATAGTCCATCAAGCTTTGTATTTTGCACTGCCTGCCCCATCGGTTTAGTTCACTCTTCCACAGCATGATGGTTGATGATTTGTGAAAAATAAGAGGCTATGGCTGGCCTGTTCCCCATGAACTGATTGGCCTACCCACAATCTCCATGGCCTTCTACAACAAGTTCCAGCTGCTGGGGGACAGAGTGGAAATAGCTGATTCCTCCCCACCCACCCTCCCTGCTTCAGATATTCCTGGGACTAGTGCTGGACTCATTTCAACTCTCCCTATTTTTTGTACAGTGCCTGCACAAAGCTCATGGGGGGGGGGGAATCTTTCCCAGATCTCCTTCACTGTACTCTTCCCGAGCCCAAGGTGGTGGTGGTGGTGGTGGTGGTGGTGGGAGAACACCTTGAGTTTTCTGAAATCCTCAAAACATAAGGTGTGAAGTTCTACTCCCCCTTTGGGGTTCTACTAGGAGAATAATTGTCCTAACCTCTTTTCTCATTTTCTCTCCCCCACCCCCACTCCCGTTTCCATTTTTTTTTCAGTTGTGTTTGATGTCTATAGGGACAGCAGGGTAAGTGAATACTTGGGTTGGGAAGTGTACAAAGTTTTTGCTGTGTAGCTGTTGCTTCCTAAGCGATTAGAGATATTTGACTCTGTGGTCTCTTTCCTTCACAAGGCAAAGGTTATCGTATTACCTGCTTCACTGCTGTAGTATAAAAATGAGACAGCCTTGTAATCAATCATAATCTATCTCAGGGTACCATCGGCCTTTGACTTTCTTTGGAATTCATTTCTAGCGTGGATCCCTGCCTGCCTTGTAATGCAATCTATTGGGACTTGTTTAGTGTGACAAGGAAGACAATGCAAATAAAGGCAAAAGCCCCACATATGGATTAGTTCAAATTTCTTTGGTTAAAGCCTAGGAAGTAGTAGAAATTGCAGTTCTGCAATCATAACTAATGCCAATGGCTACAGTTGGTGCCAGTTGAGTCACTAGCTGGTGTTTATTCCTTACCACTGAAGGATGAACATCCAGTAGTAAGTTGCAACTAGAGTAGGCCCATTGAATCAAGGGGGTTTACAGAGGAGTTGACTTACCAAAACCTCACTGATTTCCTAGTTTCTAGTTTTCTCTGGATTACACCCATTATTACATAACATATCTAAATTCTTTATTTAACCCCATTTGAATTTTATTAGATACAGTTTGCCACATCAAATCTTTCCTTCTTCTCTATTTAAGTTTTGCTTTGTTTAATTTGGACTAAGGTAACATTTTATTCAATGTGACTACTTTTTTTAGCTTGGTACATTATTGATGATTAAATAAGTAATAAATTTCTAAAATCAGTTAAGCTGTTGCACAATGACACTGCTAGTCAAGTCAGACTGTGGTGTCTAAATTATTATTTTCAGCTTTGTGCTAAAATTCAGCTGTTAATGTGACTTTTCCTTGGTTGCTCGCTATTACAGCGTTGATAAGGCTTTGAAATAGTGACTTACTGACAGCCTTGCCTGTAAAATTTCTGAGCTTTATCTGGTTTTAGTTGCCACCCCTGTGCTTTGCAGGATGTAATGTCGTTACCCTCCAAGAAATAATTCTTTAAACATGAGCATAAAAATTGCAGAGTATGTAGTGGAACTACTCTGCCGTAGGGACCAGACAAAGGTAGATGTCTGCTTTCAGTGATATCTTATTGAAATGTGTTTCTTGTTTTATTTGAGAATAGAAATGGGGTGTGTGTGTATATATAATCACTTGTTGACCGGAATCCTATTAATTATGCCTCTTGGCATAAGTCTCAAATCTCAGAAGCTGATTAAAAGTTCAGAAGTTGTTTGTTGTCACACACCAGTTGTGTAACTCAGCATGTGACAGCAAATGCTCGTGCTGACTTCCTTCAGCGATTTCCTGCTGAAATGTACAGCAGACTTTAAAGTATGGTGGGTGGTTTTGTAGATTGGAATGCCCAGGCCCTGGGATACTCTCAAGGTGGTTGTTGCAAACCTGGATTTGGAGAGGGCAGAACCCTAGGCAGAGTGTCATTGTTGTGGTTTCCCTTAGGATGGGCATCTACGCAGAAAAGTGTATTCAGCCACTTGCTTCCCTGGCAGGGAAAGAGAGAATTCAGTGTTTGCGGAAGAATTGGCGACAGCAGGCAGCTGCTCTGTAATGCTTTGTTTTGGAGATACGTAACAGTTTATCAACTGAATCATTCTTCAAGAATAGGAGCAGCCAATCTGACTGGTGAGGCCTTGACAGTTTAACAGCATTGGGGACCAAGGTCCACCCTGATTGTTAACGCACCCCACGCTTTTGCGGTGGCTCACCAAAGTCAATCCTGCTGTTGCTCTATTTATGCTTTTTTATTTTTATCATATATATTTTTTAAAAATCTTAATATACCGAGTTTACATCAGACCTGTCACTATGGACAATAAAGTATTTTGAATGGCTAAGAGAGAGGCATAGAGAAAAAAGGGGCAGATCACCGTCCCTCTCCCCTCCTCTAGCCAGCTTGCCTTCCATCTGCTTAGCTTCTTGTACTCTATAAACAGCTTCAGATATGCAGCATGCTGGTGGCAGAGGAAAAGAGCAATCGGTCTTTCCTGCATGAGCAGCATTGCTTGTTAAAGTCAACATACTGAACCAAGTATAAATATAAGCAGATGTACGTACTTACAAGAACTGTAGTACCGTACACAGATATAAACACTAGAATACTGATACAGTTCTCTTCCCTCCCATTTAATACCAGCACCACTTATTTGCCTTTGAACTCTCGTTGGATAGAAATGTAGCAATAGATATAGATACGGCTTGGTTTTTGTGTGATTGTAGAAATTTGGAATAGAATAGGGCAGGTCGGCCAGGGAAAGTGGACAGCAGAAGAGAGCAGTTCTCAACTGCATGGATTGCAGAGGAGAAGAGCAATGCACTCTACTGATTCCACGTCCTAGTTGTTAGCTAAGCACGCTCTTGCAAAGAGAATGACACTGGTGTATCAGCCACTTAGCATATGTAGAGGCACAACATTAAAACAAACCAAAGTTGAAGGCAAGAGAAGTTTAGTGGTAAAGAGATACCTCAGTGGGGACCAGCTTGACAGGGATTTCTTAAGAGATTCCAAGAAAAAAAAGAAGGCAAGCAGATCACATTTGCAGAAGCAAATGTTCTTAGAATGAAATATTTCTAAGTCTCTGGCCACTGCACAGGCACATCCTAACGCAGTGATGGCGAACCTATGGCACGGGGGGCAAAAGTGGCACTCGGAGCCCTTTCTGTGGGCACCCGACATCGCCCCTTCATAGCCACCTGTATAAAGGTTAAATTACTGTATTGGCACTTTAAAAAAAAATTTAGAGGGTTTTGAATTGCAGTTTGGGCACTCGGTCTCTAAAAGGTTCGCCATCACTGTCCTAACGCACTGGTAAGGTGGGAGAAAATTCAGTGGGGGGAAGCACTTGAAGTCGCTTAACTGTTGTCCAGAAGAAAGTTGCAGCCATCAGAGGACAACCCAAAGATTCCGCTTCTAAGCCAAAATGTTAACATTAGTAATAATCAGAAACCTGGTAGCAAGGGATGCTGCTGAGTTTCCAATAAATCAGCTCCGTTGGGAATAGATCTTGGGAGCTGCCATATTGAAATTGGCCTTGAACATTAAAATGTAAAGGTAGCAGGTTCGTGGCGGAGGGGAAGCGTGATCTGCTCTTCCAGGCAAACGTTCTTACTACCCCCCACAGAAGCTCAAAGTCTGTGTTTCCATCCAGGCTGTGCTGAGGAGCTGCTAATTTTAAAAGTCTACAAGCTTTTCACTTTTGCTGGCTTATTTACAAGGCTGATCTACGCAAATCTTTGTAATCTCCCCAGCAACCTAGTTTAGTTTGACAGTTTTTATCTCTAGGATATTGACAGCCTTCCTTCCTACATCTTGCTGAAATTGTTATTGTTTCATCTTGTTATCTAATTTTCCAGCAAGGCCAGATAATTTGTTGCATTTGGTGGAAGGATTATATCTGAAGTTGAGGGATCCCTTTGAGTTATACCTCCTGGAGGCGCTGTCTTTCCGCTGCCAGGGAGAAAACACTGCAGGATCAGTTTCTCCTCTGTACTTGGGGAAGACAGATAGCCCTTAGGCATGATATTTTAAGTATTGAGAGAGCAGCCACAGAAGGTGTCCTTTCATATTGTTCCATCATAAGGAATGCTGTTCTCTAGAATGTTAATCTTCCTTCGGAAATCAGCTGCATTGGAGTGAAAGATAAACGAGATGAAGTGTTTTGGAGATAGGGAATACAGTTTAGCCCTGAACAGTGATAAAGCAAAGTCCTGTAGATATATGATAACCCTACATTGTGTGTGTGTGTGTGTGTGTGTGTGTGTGTGTGGTCCAGGACATCATCTGGCTTTTCATAGATGCGCACTCCCAAAGTGGTGCTCTTAACAGCATGCTGAAGAATGAGTTTCATTGCAAAGTAGATATTAAAAATGGTTATTCTGCTAAAGCATGATGTGTGTGCCTGTGCTGTCCCAGAGCCTCAAGGAGTTGCTGTGACATTTTGTGCCCCCCCCCTGTTTTTACATGCACCAAACTGAAGCTCCATTCAGGGCAGTCTTCCCCAGCAGGGGCCTCCCCAAAGAGCTTAGGTTCCAACGCCAACCATAGCCATTTGTCAAGGCTGGTGGGAGTTGCAACTAAAGACATGCAGCAGGACCCACGTAAGCGAAGGTTGTTTGGGGGAACTGGGACATCAGGATTTTTAAAAACATTAGGAGAAAACCATTGAACTCTGTGTACTTCTTCTAATTAATGCTGAAGAATAATAATCTTCTGATGAGCAAGGTGTGTTCACTATTAAGATTTGAAAAAAAAATCGCATCCAGTATCCCAACACAACTGATTGCACAAGGTACTAGCACAAGGGCTCCAGGGGTAGCACTTCTGGTTCTGTGGGAATGTGCCTGCTGCACATGCAAAAGGACTTTGGCCAATAAGATAAATTTACATATATTTAAGTTAGCATGCAAATCTGTGCTGTCTTGAACTTTCATAGTATTAGATTCAAAAATGTATTTTATGTTGTCCCACATGAACACATACATGCATTGCCTCTGCTATTTCAACTCCTCCAGGGCAAAGTGTGGTTAATCGATTTTAATCCATTTGGTGAAGTAACAGATTCCCTGCTCTTTACATGGGAGGAATTGAAGTCTGGGAACATTTTAAAAGATGAAGCGAGTGAAGGTGCAGCCATGGAACAGGTAAGAAACCAACCAATGCAAAAAAAAATGTTTTTAAAAGTGGCACATTGTAAAATTAAGCAAATTCTCTTCATTCATCCTGGTTTTTCATGCTTGGACATCAAGATTTATTTTCCATGCATCAAATATCCACTGGAACAACTTTACCTTGCTCGAAATTCTTGCCTCAACTTCTCATTGAAGTTGAATTACATGGATAATGAATTCAGTTCTTCTCTACTTAAAACACCAGGAAGTGACCCAATATTGCTGCATAATGTGCCTGCATTGCTAGCAGGAAAAAAAAAGATTTCAAATTTTTCACAGCAAAAGGACAGCCTGAATGTCGACAACACCAATGACAGCAGTGAAGATGGTCTCATTGGGTCTTCCATAAATAGAAGCATGTCCTCGGCATATAAATTAATTTTAGGGTGAGGGTTAGGGTCTTGTAAAGGAAGCACATTCAGACTTCTTTCTAAGAAAAGAAGGTATTAGAGAAACATGCTTGGGATTGAAATGAGGGCTAGAGTTATATTTCACCCCAAGGCCCTCTTTTTCTCCCTTCATAAGCAATTGTGATGTGGGCGTGTGACTATGGTCAAGGCATTACATACAACACATAAAGAAGGAGGGATGTTTATTTTATTTTATTTTATTTTTGTTTGTGTGAGAAGAGAGCATAAGAGTCCTCCTGTGGCATCTTCAAGACTAGTGTGGGATCTCGGGAGTGATAGAAAGGTATCCTTTACACCAGGGGTGCCCAAACTTTTTGTAAGGAGGGCCAGATTTGGTGGGCTGAGAATGTGTCAGGGGCCGGTTTCTCCCCGACCCTGCCACCCCACTGCAAGTCCCACCCACTGACCCATAAGCCCCACCCACTGACCCCTTGCAACCCCACCTGCAGGAAGGAAGGTGGGGACCAAGGGAGGGAGGGAGGGAGGTGGGGACCAAGGGAGGGAGGAAAGAAGGAAGGTGGGGACCAAAGGAAGCACAGGGAGCCGTGGCCACAGGTCGCCCCTTGGAAGAGGCAATCTGTGCAACCTTGCCCCCCCCCAAAGCTCCCCAGTGGTGGCGACGGCTCACCCACCAGCCCACCCCAAAGCTCCTTGGCGGTGGTAGAGGCCTGCTGGCCTGCCCACCCCCGCACTTTCCCCCGTGGTGCCGGTGGTGGCAGACCACCCAGTCGCCCAAGCTTCCCAGCGGTGTCAGTGTTGGCAGAAGATTTAAAAAAAAAACATAGGGCGAAGGAGGGGGAGGGAGGGGCAGGCCAGCCAGCCGCGGGCCACTCAGAATGGCCTGATGGGCCGGATTTGCACACACACACCCCAGGCCGGACTTTGGGCAGGCATGCTTTACACACACTCTTCATGAGCTCCTGCATACAAGGCTAGTTCTGCTGAGTGTGAGGGGAAAATGTGAACTTGGTCCAACTCTGAGGGAAAATGTGTGACAAAGATTAATGTAAAGAAGGCATCCCAAGTTACCACCCTTCTTTTCCAAGGTGCTCATATTGGTCTGCGCTCCAGGCAGATGCATCATTCCTGCAGAGTAATACTGTAGAACACTCCCTGTAGCTCACTTGAATTTATGAACATTTGCCTTGTCCCTTTAACAGTATTTTCCCATGTTACCTCATTCATAAATGATGGGCTCTGCTGCACCATAAAACTGAACTGTCGGTTCCATTTTTTTAATATTTGGGAGCTCAAGGACGGAGAAGGCGGATTTAGAGTTACAGAAGTAAGAGGCGGCCAGAGGCCGAGGGGGGCTCTATGAACAAGCCATTGATCTGTTTTTGGTCTTTGACCACAAATATTTAATCAATCAATCCATAAAGCCTCTGATCCCACCTTGCTGACCAAAGGGGCAGTAGGAGGCCTCGCGGTTTCTGGGAACAGACTGTGCCAGCAAGCAACTTTGAGCTCACCCATCCTCAAAATAGACCTCTAAATCCATTTATTGATTAAAGCTCTGTTAAATCTTGAAACGTTGTATGGCTGTAAAATATTGTGCATAATGTGCATTTAGAAAATTATTGATAAAATAGAACTGTAGTGATATGAATCTGGTATTTCCTTTTCGTTCCTCCTGAATTTAGGACTGTCCCTCATTCCGTTATACAAACAGCAATCTTACTGTCCAGCCTAGTCCCTACCTCAGCTACAGACTACCCAAAGATTTTGTGGATCTTTCCACTGGAGAAGATGTTCACAAACTAATCGATCTGCTCAAACTGGTAAGTTAATTTTGCATTGTGGGGCTTTATCTTTGGGTGTTTGTGGGAACCATGTGCAGAGTTCCTGATGTTACGCAACTCTGAAGTAGTGATGTTGAGAACAGCGAGTGGTTGCAGACAGTCCTAGTGGCTATTGAACATATGGTACATGAATCATTGGATTTCTCATAATGAACATAAGAAGAGCCATGCTGGATCAGGCCAAAGGCCTATCTAGTCCAGCTTCCTGTATCTCACAGTGGCCCCACAAAATGTGTCTGGGAGTGCACGAGACTAGATAGCTGTCTCCTGATACCACTCCCCTGCCTCTAGCCCTTGAAGTACCCTGGTTTTAAGCCTGGAGATTACACATCTCCATCATGGTTTGTAACCTGTGATGGACTTCTCCTTCAGGAATCTGTCCAATCCCCTTTTGAAGGCATCCAAGTGTTTGCTCTTCTGCAATGGCTCTTTTTATATGTGTTGCCACAAAGCCTTTATACGTGTTGCCACAAAGCATCTCTACCTTGCTCTGTAGCTGAAAATGCTCTTAGCAAAGTCCATATCACAACAAATAAAACAAGACAAAACATTATTTTCTCTAGTTTTAGAAAAAGATGTACAGTAGGACCCCTGTATCTGTAGGGGGGCAGTCCCAAGCTCCCCTAATACTCAAAACCATGGATCATAGTGAATGCTATATATAACAAGCCTGTTGGACCCAGGGCTCTTCCTGTACCTATAATGACAATAACTGAGGGTGCCTAGTGAGGACAATGCTCTGTTAGAGGGAGCTACCAGAAGATGACAAGAGGTGAATGACAAGATACCTATGTAGCTGGATTGTTGGAGAGAGGCAGAACTGACAGGAGGTGGCTTTTCAGAAAGGCTTGAGGGTGTCCATGCCAATGTGTTCTGCCTAAGAAATGTCTCTGCTATCCATAGATTGCAAGTATAAATTTGATAACTCAAAGGAAAGAGACCTTTACAATACTGTGTATATAGCAGCAGAGACTGGATGGCCACCTATCTGGCATGCCATGGTAGTGGATTCCCTGCACTGGTAGCAGTTTGAATTAGATGACCTGTGAGGAACCTTCCAAATAACTTTTCAGGAGGGCTGGGGTTTTAAGGCTTCTTCTTAGCTGGATGGCATCTCTGGAGATGATCAGGATTTTAAAAGAATGTTCCTTCTTTTTGCCATCAAACGTTCACAGGCTTGTCACTCTGAAAGTCCTTGACATGTCTTTCCCATAACTTGCTGTTAGTGAAGTGGAAAATAAATGTTAATATTTTAATATAAAAAACACAGAACTTCTAATATTCTTCCCGCATTAAAATAAGGATGGCTACAGAGCTCAAAATGGTTCGAAATAGGGGGTTGTTGCTTGTGGTTCATTCGCTAATCCATCTTTTCTTTCTCTCAAACACAAAATATGGAAATAGCCTGCTTGAGATTGCTTTAAAAACCTGCAGTATCTGTCTTTTCACGGACCCCTTGGGAGAAAATGAATGTGTATAAGCATTAAAGAGTCTCTCCAACGACTTTCAGCTCTCAAAAGCTACTGTTCATTTTCTGCTCCGAAAAACATCTTAGATAGGGCAGGCATTCTGTTTGGCAGTTTATTCTCAGTAAATCAGGCACATTGATCACATCACAGAAGGTACCTGAGTTTCTCCTTAAAAATCAATCAGCTGCCTATTTGGTTTTCTGACAAGGCTAATCATATTGCTCCTGAGACCCAAGGAAAGCACCAAATAGCCCGTGGTATCACACAGATTGAAATCTCCTCAACAACATTTCATCAAATACTTCCTGTTTTTCCGTTTACGACAACTGCAGGAAAGAAGAACTTTAAATGAATTCAAAAGAAATGTTTCAGTTGGCAGTATTGTTTGGAAAGAGCATCCATTCCCCATACTTACTATGAGGCGTGACTTGTGTCCTTATTAAACTCATTCTTGGTCTAAGAACCAGAAGTGCTATTAAGGTCTATAGAAGGTTCTTAGTGACAGAACATTCAGCCTCTTCTCACTTAACAACCTATCTGGTCAGATTTACAACCAGCAGCAGTGGTCAAAGCTGCCACCACTGTCTCATTGTTGCATCCACCCTGCTCTGCTTGCCTGCACTTACCTTGTTAGCATCTTGGAAGGGAGGAAGCAGGGCTATTGCATTTCCTCTCCCTTCTTCCTCCTCCATTGCTTCCAAGAGGCAGGTGTCCACGTGAGCAGCAGAATGCTCCCACCAGGGAGGAGAATTACCTGAACAGAGCCGAGTGCTGGCCACCTCCCCTCCCCTCTATTTTCCCCTTCTTTGTTTTGCTTCTCCCATGGCCGCCCAGAGAGCCCCCACTCTGTCCTGCCTGCAAGGAGGGCAGCATCAACACATCACAAGACATCTGCCTTAAGTCCCTCACAGGTTACAAACCATGATGGAGATGTGTAATCTCCAGGCTTAAAACTGGGGCACTTCAAGGGCCAGATGCAGGGGACTGCTATCAGGAGACAGATATCTAGTCTCGTGTGCTCCCAGAGGCATCTGGTGGGGCCACTGTGAGATACAGGAAGCTGGACTAGATGGGCCTTTGGCCTGATCCAGCATGGCTCTTCTTATGTTCTTAAGTGCCTTGCTTAACATCCAGTTCACTTAATAAACTAGTTGTAGGAATGGAACTCCCTCATTAAGTGAGGAGTATCTGTAAGTATTACAGTAAGTGCCCAAATGTTCTAGCTAGGGATCATGAAGTATGTAGCTTCAAAAACCAGCAGATTTGGGGCATAATCCAAGAAGCTGAAGGGTTCCCTCCTGACTTTGCTTGAGCACTTCAGGAAGAGCCAGAGCTTGACTGTAGCATAGCCTTTGTTGGACAGTCCAAACACAGCAATACAGGAGCCATGTTAACTTGTGGGATCAGCCCTTTGAAACTCTGGATGATTACCTGAGCTCACATCCCCCTTTTGTAAAAGCATGATAACCACACTTATTTCTAAAAAAGAAATTATTAGACAAATATACCATACTTGAAATAGGAAAAGTTATATTAGCCTTAGTTCTAGCTAACTTAGTTGGAGATGCCAAGAGCCATGGCCACAGGACAAAGACACTACATTTCTTCCTTGGAGGGGCAGAGAAGGAAGTGACATAGTCAGTTCCAAGGGTAGCACTCTGAGGTCAAAGGAAGGTCAGCACAGGTCAGACCAGGTAAAGGATAGTCTAGGAAAACAGAAGAGGTCCCCCCCCCTTCTTCCCTGTGCAAAGACACACATCTCCTCAAGTGTACATTGAGCTGCATCTAGTCTCTTCCAACAATGTTCACATCACATTATGAAAACATGGACAAGAATGACATTCTGTTGCTTATCATAGCAAAACAAAAATTATTATAATAACTCTTACTCTGTTCTGAGCCAGCAAATAAAGACTCTGCCATGATTCCCGGGGGCCTGCATGCACACTGGCTTGGTGCTTAATGCACACAGCCACACCAATCATGGCAAAGAATTTTTATTTGCCAGCCAGAAATGGACTGAAAGTAACAAATTTTGTTCTGCTAAGAAAGAGGATTTCAGCCATTCTGTGAAAGTGCTGGAGCAAGCCAACACATGTATTGATCCACTAACAGTGCATGGTTGAAGAACTCCCGGGGGAGGGGGGGGAGAGAGCTGATAGTGGCCAAAATTGGGTGATTGTGTGTATATCAAAGAATGTAGTCAGAACCTCATTAGTGAGTTGCCAAGACTGAACACAATCTCCCAAACAGTAAGTTAGTCCTATGACCATTTCAACCAATAAAAACACAGAATATAAAATACATTGAATTACATGCAGCACCATCCAATAGGGTACCCTACAATACAAATTCAGAATATACAGAAGTCATATATGTAGATCTCCTTTACAGGATACTCCAATTTGTTCGACATATTGCGTTCTTAAAGCAATACAAACATGAATCAGTGAAAAGATTCTAGCTACTATATGTATTAAATGCCCCACTGTATCTTTTTAACGATGCGTTCATTGGTTCAGAAAGTTTGCATTAGAGAATCTGTTGTGTCAGAAGGAAACCTTTGAATCAGAATACCACAGTCAGGAGATCTTCTGTTTCTGTGGAGTTCTCAGCTTGAAAGGAGATTTCCTTGTTCAGACTTTTAAAAAATGCATAGTGGTGTTGATACTATCTGAGAGCTGCTTTCTTCCCTATAATTCTTTGCCTGTTCCTGTGTATTTTTTAATTTTATTTTATTTTATTTTATTTTATTTTATTTTATTTTTGCTGGTGATGGTCAGGAGCTCATATTGGAGGAGGCAGTCTTTATTATTTTTAATCAACCTTAAAAACTGCTGATAAACAAATGCTGTCTCTATCTCTTGGTGTGCCCTAGCGCTGGGTGATGTCTGTTTCTGAATGCATAGCTTTTGCTTGTAACATTGACTGGAAGTGTCTTTAATATACTAACACAATCTCGTGGTTGTCTTCTCAGAAAAGAAATCAGCAAGACGATGAAGAACTGTGACATGCTTATTAGTGAAAGGAACAAGGGGGCCGTAGCTGCAGTGGATAAGAAAACATTTTAACAGGACCAGCTCTGAGAACATCTGCTTTTTATGTTGTTCTCGCGGAACTGCAACGATTCAGATTTCGTGTGGCCATTCAGTTGAATAAATTTGTTTGCAGTTGGCTTTCCAGTAACTATTTGGGGAGACAGCTGCCCCTCTGGTGTCTCCCCTTCCCTCCTGCTAATGCTTGCTGTGTAACCCACTGGAGCTAATAGACAGATATTGTTCGGGTTTTCCTATGTTTGTGCCTACTCCACCACCACCACCACCAAATGTAACAAACTTTCAGTGCTGGCAGGAAGACAGCCGCTTGGAAAATTGTAACCTGATGCCACTGGCTGTGTGCTTGGATGGGAGAGTTGTGAACTGAGGTCCAAAAAAAAAAAGCAGTATTTCCAAATTCTGGAGAGAAGGGGCTGTTGTTTGGGGCCGGTACTAATCTTAGTGTTACTAAGCACTGCCTCAACAAACAGCCACTGAACTATTTTCAGCAGTTTGTACTGGAAGGAAACTTTTTTCTCCTGGCACGCATGGCTTAAATTGATTTAAGCTTGGGTCAACTGGAGCTTTCTTTCAGCAGATCTGCCTGCTTTTGACTCCTAAAATAACCCATAGCCTTGACTGCATAGGCTGCTTTACACATCACTTGTTTTCTCTATACCATACCATTATCATTTGATTGCTGTAGCTAGAAACTAAATTTGTGTACTGGTACCTTTTTAGAAATGGTCCAGATGAGGCCATTTGTGATCGCTATCCAGGGAAGGGTTAAACGGAGCAGAAGGGAGTTGGTCATCACAGAATGCAAGTCATTGCTGGAAGTTGCAGTCATCAGGGGGATGACATGCAAAGTGCTTGGCAGTGTGATGATGCATGCTCCATTTATTTCTGTTGTATACATAGTTTGAGTGCTTGCTCCTTACTGTGGTCCTTCCAAGCACACCAGTGTAATTTATTGCTCTGTTGGACCCATTCTCAGACTGCATAAAGCAATAACATGCTTAAAAGTGCTGGTGTGTGTCATTCGTCAGTCACTGAAATGAATGTCAAGCATTAAGTCCTTGAAGTAGTCTTGGATGCACGAATAACAGTTAGCTTCTCATAGCAACCATTTGTTTTGCCTTCCCATTCGACGGAAGATTATTTTTATTATTATTTTTAAAAAAAGGTCACTAGGACCATTCAGAGCATCATGCAGCGCTCTCGTTTTCTCTGTTGGAAACAGCACTGGAGGAGAAATCTTCACTTGCTTGGACACGTCCCACCGTACATAATGCAGACCTACCTGACCCTGATATTTGGATGTTGGGAAGGGATGATGGATGTGTGGCAGCTTCCAAACAAGAATTCTTACTCAGAATGAGAATGGTGCTATGTGGCGATGGCAATATCAGGAACCAAGAAGGTGAAGGAGGGACTTCAGCCAGTCTCCTCGGCCAATGTTTTTCTACTCCATCCTTTTATGCCCCCGCCACTATATTCCACATTTTTACTCCACTGGGAAAATGCCCACATTGACATGGTTGTGTTCTTGATCTCACACAACTTTTTGTTGAGTCTCTTTCTCCTAAGTGTGTCTCTCTACTTTTTCCCTTAGGGGTTAAATGGCAGCCATTTGCTGATGTAGGAACAAATGAAGGAGTGTACTCAGGAATGCTCCTAGGTGGGTGGGTGGGTGTCTAAGATGACTTCCTAGATAACTCACCATTTAAGGATTAACCTTGCAGCTTAGACACTGTAGACACTGGTGGACTGTTGGGTAAGTAGGACAGGACATTGCTATTTTGAGCATTTGTTATGCTGTGTGTGGGGTCATGGGAAATATTGAGAGTGCTTGTCATGATAGCACCAGGAAGGGTAAGGCTGCTCTTTGAGCTAGTAAACTTTATACACTTCTAGCCATGCCATGGGTTTCTGTAGGACCCACTATTTTCTTGCCCTGGCATCACCACAGGTCTACAGAGGAGAACTACAAGCTGGGACTTCTTGGTTAAGATTCCCCATCTCTTCGATCTCGCTCAGAGCATTAGGCCAGCCATTGCCTAGCCACAATCTCAACTGCAGTGTGTGCTTGATGTGCCTGAGCTACCTTTCGGGGTTGTTATAAAGAAGTAGGTCATGCCTTGGGTAACCCAGGTGTTCCTCGGATGCAGTTCCCAGAAGCTTTCACTGCTGGCTGGGGTTTCTGGGAATTGTAGTACAAATACACTTGGGCTACCCAAGGTTGAGAATCACCACAATAAAGAATAAGGATGTATTTCCCAAGACTTCTTCAGTGAGTGGTGGTTTTGCAGCTTCCCAAGGCCACCCTAGGAACTAGTTTTAAACATAGTATGTGTGTTTGTTTATATTACACACAGTACATGTATGTGTGATTATACTGTATTTATAAATGGTTACACTATTTTGTAATAGAAATAAATAAAAGATTTAATGTATTCTCAAAGGCTTTCACGGCCAGGATCTGATAGTTGTTGTGAGTTTTTCAGGCTGTTGGGCCATGTTCTAGAAGTTTTTCTTCCTGACGTTTTCCCAGACTGTGGCCGGCATATTCAGAGGCAAGGAGCTCAGGGAACTAGAAGTTATCTATGTGCTCTGGTTGTTTTTGTCTTCAGTGTCTTTCATGTTCTTTGATTCTAGTCTGGATGCTGCGCTTCGTCATCCCAATATATACCTGGCCACAACTACAAGGTATCTGGTATACTTCTTAAGTGGCAAGTGGGTTCCTTTTGTCCTTTACTGACCATAGCATCTGTTGTATTTTTGTGGTGGGTCTAAATACTGTTTGTAGGTTGTGTTTTTTTCAACACTTTGTCCATGCGGTCCATGACTTTTTATGTATGGTTATACGTTGTTGGAGGCTGTTTTTCTTCTTCAGTTTAGTGTTGTCTTTTCAGTTTGATGGCTCTTTTGATTTCATTCTCGGAATAACCATTTGTCTGTAGGACCCAATTCAGGTAGTTGAGGTCAGTATTGAGGAATTCAGCTTCACAGTTTTGGTTTACGCAATCTACAAGTTTTTTGATTATGCCTCCTTTTTGTTGTGGGTGGTGGTTGGAATTTTTCTGTAGGTACCAATCTGTGTTGGTGGGCTCTCTGTAGACCTTGTGTCCTAATTGGAGGTCCAGTTTGCGTATGACCATGACATCTAAAAATGGGAGTTTCTCCTCTATTTCCTTTTCCATGGTAAATTGCATATTTAGGTGGATATTGTTGAGGTAGTTTAGAAATTCTTCCAGTTTATCTTCATTGTGGCTCCAAATTACTAATGTGTCATCCACTTGCCACTGCAGGAATATACTGCCACTCGCCACTGCTGGAGTATACCAGATACCTTGTAGTTGTGGCAAGGTGTATATTGGGACCACAAAGCACAGCATCCAGACTAGAATCAAAGAACATGAAAGACATTGCAGACTAAAACAACCAGAATAATCTACAGTATCTGAACACACCCTGAAGCAAACTGGACATGAAATCCTCTTCCAGGACACAGAGGTACTGGATAACACTACCAATCCCTATGTCAGACTACACGAAGCCATTGAAATCCACAAACATAAGCACAGTTTCAACAAAAAAGAAGAAAGTCTAAAAATCATAAAAGTCTGGCTTCCAGTACTGAAAACTACAGTCTGCAAAAGGTCAAAGCTCAATGATTCCCACCCAGCCAGAAACAACAGTGATCAGTTCACAGGATAGAACAGCTAATAACACCCATCAACCACAGACAAAGATCGCTGCCACCCCTAATTGCAGTGAAACTTCTTAATCCCTTCATCACAATACAATGACTAATATCTATTATCCTGCATAGGATAATTTTCCTTTCCCACAACTTAAAAAAAAACCCACTGTGTCACTGTGTCACCCTCTGAAGATGCCAGCTACAGAGTCTCACGAAACGTCACAAAGAAAAACTTCCAGAACATGGCCAAACAGCCCGAAAAACTCACAACAAATAAAAGATTGTTACTGCTTCTGGAGTGGTTTTCATGGAGGAGGACTTGAGGAAATGCCCCCAAGACCCCACTGCAAATTAAAAAACAAAAACAAACACCTATCCTGTCACTTCCTGATTATCTTCTTTTAAGGGCTGGAAGCATCCATTTTGGTGCCCGGGGCAATGACCAATGAGGGCTAGGAGCAAAAATGTGGCCCTAATATCCCCTAAGATCACCTACCCCTGCTGTAAAAGGTAATTTTATTTTGGGGTGATAGATCATTGCAAACTGAAAAGAATCTCTGGAACAATCTGTTTACAGAACTACCGAGGGAGCAGCCACTGGTGTGGTTGGAAAGCTTCAACATCACTGCCATCCTGCCAAATTGGCGACATGCAGCCAAGTCCAGAGTCTCACTATTCTTGTTTTCTTGCATACTGCCTTGATTGCAGACCAAACAAGGTAGATGTTCTAGGTGTTTGCAAAAAGCCCCATGACACCTGTGGTTGGACATCAGCACAATATCCAATATAAGGATGGTAAACCACTTCTCTGTGTTCTTTACTGAGAAAACTGGAAGGGATTGCTGTAAATTGGAATCAACTTAATGGCAGATGATAATGATTTAACTGAGTGGTTTTCAACCTGTGGGTCCCCATATGTTCCTGGACTGCAACTCCCAGAAGTCTTCATCACTAGCTGAGCTGGCCAGGATTTCTGGGAGTTGCAGTCCAGGAACATCTGGGGACCCACAGGTTGAGAACCACTGATTTAACTGATTTTTCTTCACAAACCAAGACTTCTTTCGGATGATCACAAACTGAAAAAAAAATAGCCATAATGGCTACCTGTACTTTGTGAAATATGGGATATAATATGTTTAGGTTTGATGTACTTTCTCTGAGTTGTTTAGAATTTAAGGCATATGAAATGTTCCAGTAACAGTGCTGAAAGCTAATTCTACCCCCTAGCACTTCTAGGTGGGTTAACGCTGGCTCTCTTTGATGTATATTTTTGGGTGATTGGAATCAATTAACTTTGCCTAAGGTCTGCCTTTAATTTTTGTAAAATCAATTACATTACTAGGAAGCATAAATCAAGATAACTTTTAATTATTACCTCTGGCAAATGGCTATGCAGTCAGTTTATAACTGTTCCTTTGCCATGAAGTCTACTTTATTATTACACTTTGAAGTATATTTTTCCAGGGGGTTTTGTGTGTGTGTGCATAGTTCTGCGTATGAGAGATGCATAAAAGGTAGGTAGCCTAAGGCAGTCGCAGCAAGGATAAGAGACGCAATAGCTTAATGCCCATGGAAGCCTTCTTTAAAATAAAGCAAACTATAGTTTGGGAATGAATTAACTAGCACCATGCCAGACATCTGCTTCTAGCTAGTAGTTGTTTCTTAAATCACAAGAAATGTGTCTATCCTATTATTTCTTTCAGATTTTCCTGCTTTTTGAACAATCAGCAGACCTGGGAAGAGGGGAGATGCAGTTGCAGTCATCTATCTTGATTCTCTCCCCTTCTCCAGGCGTCCTGGCCCCCTGTTGGCTGGGTCTGAATGTGTGTACCTGAAAGTGGGGGCACCAGAATGGAATAGGGATTCTGTCGGTGTACTCCCCACTCTGTTTCTCTACACCAGGCATTTCCAAACTTCAGCCCACCTGATCTTTTGGACCACAGCTTCCAGAATTCTCAGCTTAGATTGCCAATGACAAAGGGCTGTGGGAGTTGTGGTCCAAAACATCTGGAAGGCCAAAGCTTGGACATGCCCAGATCTGGATGAGCTGGGTTTGGAGATGAGGTTGGACTCCTCCAGGCTTGAAGTACTAGGGGGACTTCCATGCTGAGGCTACCTGATTAGCAGCAGCACCAGATATCATGTTCTCCTCTCCAAAGTGGTATTTGGTACACTCTAGATCTCATCTTCTATGATGGATAGGCTGGTCATGATCTGGGTGCAGAGGCAGAGAACCTTCAACCCTCCAGATGGTTTAGATCACAGCTAGCAGAATTGTGAGCGTATATTGCCAGTGATAAAGGACTATGGGAGTTGTGGTCCAAAACATCTGGAGGGGTTAAGATTCTCCACCCCTGTGCTAAGGTATAAACTTACTGTAACTCACATTCTGAAGGGAGAGGGAACTGATTAGGATGATCCACCTCAGGAGACTATGGGCGTTTATACACGACTCCTAAGCTCCACCACAAATGGCTGCAAGTTCTGGACCTTAAAAATGTTTACCCACCAGCTCCGGACTTTGCAGACAATTAAGTGGGAGTTGTGGTCCAAAAGCATCTGGGTCTTTGATGGTGACAAATATTTGATCCGGTGTAAGATTCTCCTCTCCCTTCCGTTTGTTCTTTTTTTGCGCCCTGCCCCTTTAAGAGATCTGAATGCTGCCGGAAACTTACTTTAACTCAAATTCTGGGGACAGAGGAAGAGCGAAACCCCTAAGATCTCTGGTCTGAATTTAAGTGATCCACCTCTTAGGGAGACCCTATGAATCCAGCTGGTTTCCTGACAGCTCCTGGAGTTTCCTGTTGCCTCAGCAGGTGACCCTGTCAAAGCCCTGCTTGACCTCTGGAAAAGATAAAAGAGTGGGTTGTGAATGCTATTGTCCTGAAGTGTCCTCTCCCCACCCCAGATTAGATCCTAATGCTCTGGTTTACCAGGATGGCAGAAAACTTGAAGTGAATCTGACTGAACATAGACTAGAGTTCATTTGAAGGTTTATTCCATGGCAGTGGCTGCAGCAAATAAAGGATTCTTTTCTGCCATCACTGTATCTGCACAGAAGTACCCAGCAGAGGTGTCTCAGGGGCTTAATACATGCCCCACCAAAATAACAAGGTGGTAACTGCTCAGCAACTAGCTGTGGGGAATTTGCACAACACGTTGCAAGCAAAGTCTCTTGGATCCACTCTGATGTGGACACTGTAGTCACTACAGGTTCTGTGGTTACAGTTTTGGCTCCTGCTAGTCCTGTTATATTTTGTTTCTAGAGTATTAAATACTTTTATTTATTAAGTGTATTTTAATTACTATTATTGTTTAATTGGTTTTAACATATAATTTATTGTCTTATTTTATTTTACTTTTTAACACTTTGAGACACCTTAAGACAAGTCCATCAGGAAAAAGGCAGTCTATAAATAAAACAGACAAACATATTTAGGAGACTCATACAATATAATAAACACTGGGGCTCAATGCTCCCCCACAATTTAGCTTATTTTGGATTCTGTCCTTTAAACCATGACTTTATGTAGTTATTACCTTGGGTTCAAACTTCAGTTAACATTGTTCAGTTAGATCTCATCAGTCATGCTTGCTTGCTTTTGTGTGTGTGTGTGTGTTAGGTGGAACAAATTAACACCAACACTTTCAAGGTAAGTGAGATTTAGTATTTTCTGTATAGTCCTTGCTTGTTGCCTTACTGCCCAAGTTCTCAAAGAGATTTGTAGATGACTAAAATTTAAAACATTTTAATATAAATTTAAAATATAAACTTGAAGTTCACTCAAGTATCCTTTAAAAGCTAATTAAAAACAAATACCAGTCCTAGAGACCAAAGGATCCTACTACTTATAAGTCTCTAACATAATTTTAGCTACCCATTGGGAGCTCAGCAGGCATGGAGCAAACTCAAATTCTCTCAGGAAGGACTTCCACATTTGAGGTGAAGGCTACAGAGAAAGCCCTCACTTGAATACCCATCAGCTAAACTTCTTGGGTTGTTGAGATATGAAACAAAGTCTCTGCGGAGGATCTTAAAATTTTTGGAAGCTCCATATGTGAAGAGATAGGCTTTTTATAGCTTGAATGGAGCTCAGAAGCCAATGCCATTGATTGAAGACCCTTGCTATGTAATCTCTAAAAGCTCATGTCAGTTCCAACAACGTACTGTATTTTTTCATCTATGACACCACATTTTTAAGACACCCCCCACTTTTTAGACCCCCAAATAAATAAAATAAATAAATCCTCCTTGAGGTCTTCTCCTCCCCCACCACCCCCACTGTTACCTTTCATTTCCCCATTCTAAACATTCCTCTGGGCTTTGGTGAGTTTGCTTTTTGCAGGATCAGGCTCCTGTAGGGCTTGAGCAGCCTATTAAGAAATGTCTTTTCATGTTTTAAAAAGTGTGCCTTTTTTCTTTCTAGAGTGCATTTTAATAGGCTGCTCAAGCCAAACAAAGCCTGATCCTGCAAAAAACAGACTCACCAAAGCCAAGAGGAGTGTTTAGAACAGGAAGTGAAAGAAAACAGTGGAGGTGGAGAACTCAAGGAAAGACAGAGCTGATCGTGCAAAAAACAAAGAGAAAAGCAAGGCAAGTTTGGTTCTCCTCCACCAACCCACCCTGAAAAGCTTACTGTCGTGCATACCACACCCCTTAATTTTTGGCATCATGATTTCAGAAACAAGTAGTATGATTTACACTGAAAAATATGGTAAATAGCAAATACTAGAGTGTATGCAATTGATATCCAGATCCTAGTCACATACTGCATTACTGAGGTTTATCAAAGGGCTCATCCACACAAGGTGTGTGGCTTGGATTGGTGTGGGTTGGAGCTACGCAATCTTCCTCCTCCCAGCTCTTGCTTTCTTCCTTGTCCTGCCCTCTCATTCTCCACCCTGCCTCCACTTCTTGTCTTGTTCCCTCCCTTGATGTTGCCTTTTTCAGCCTTTGCACAGGTCCACCGTGAGGTAGCTCTTCTGCCATCTAAAGACAGATTCAACCCAGAATGAACCAGGCTGTGAGAAAACAGATAACATGTATAGAATAGATAAGCCAAGAATTATGTACAGTAAGACCCCCATATCCATGGGGAATTGGTTTCAGGCCACCCCATGGATACCAAAATCTGTGGATAACAGCAAACACTCTGATCCAGGGGTGGTGGGGTGCCAGGGGTGCAAGGTACCCCCAATATCCCCAAATGCTGGGCAGCTTGAACAGCCACTGACCTGCCCAGCGGGAGTGGGTTAGTGCCATGGGTGAAAACTGTGGCATGTCAGGACCCTGGCTGCCACAGAACCTGACTCTGAGGGGTTAAATGGTGAAGAGCTGCTGGAAGAGCCTTGCAGCTCAAATCAGCAAGCAGCTGAGTCTGATGACTCAGCTGAAACCATATCTTCACCTCCTAGAAGGGCCATGAGCAGGATTCTGCAAGGACGTGTTACCAGAAGAGCTAGGGAAAGAGTCTTTGATGCTAGACAGGGAATCAGGTCGGCAAGGCCTGAGTACTAGCAGAAGCCTTTCCAGAAGTAAGGTGTGTTCTCTGTTTTGGGATCAAGCTGGCAAGCTCACCTTGAGCTCTCTGTGGGAGCAACATGTCATTTGAACTTGCAATCATGTTCCTGTTTGTTTCTGACCTTGGATTCTGTTTTCTGACTTCAGACTGGTTTCTTGGACAACAGCTTGATCTGTTCCCTTTGGCTTGGCATCTGGTTTCCGTGAGATATTCTGGTTTTGACTTGGACTGGTAATTGCTGTGAGTTGGATTCTGTTATCTATCTGGCACTTGATTGTTAGCAAAGGACTTGAACTTGCTTGACTCTCCACTAAAGACTTTGGCAATGAACTGAACTCTGTCTGCTGTGTGCTCTGTGTGCGGGGCTTGACATGGCACGGCTTTCACCCCCAGCACCTCGCCAACCTGCCCAGTGGGGGTGGGTAAGTGCTGGGATGAAAGCTGCATAGTGTGGCTTTTGTCCCTGGCACTAACCCTTTCCCATTGGGCAGGTCGGTAGACTGGGCGGCAGGAGGGAGTGCCTTCATTCCACCTGGTCCACTTCACTGCTGCACCATTGGGCAGACGGGGCTGCACTAAGGTGCTCTCTCCGGCCGCCTGGTCCACCAATCTGCCCAGCAGGAGTGGTGGGGTGCTGGGGGCAAAAGCGCTGCCCAGTCCGCTGTCCTGGCAGTGTGGCACAGCTTTCGTCTCTAACATCCCACCACCCCGACTGCCCGCTGATCACCAGCCACAGATAATTTAATCCACAGATGGCAAATCAGTGAATACAGAGGTGGTACTGTACTGAGAGAGCCTTATAACTATGAATAGCCTTTGTGGTTTGGAGTAATGATAGTTATCAGGCAGCTATGTGGATTCTATAAAAAGCAGTCCTTCTGAAACTATTGGAAATGATAAGGCACGCTCTTGATCATGATGGTCTGCCAAGTCATCCTGATTCTGGGGCATGTAAAGCAAAATGGGTACAGTATTGCCTATGGTTTCCATATGTTAAATGCATGCTCTTCCTTGTCCATGTACCTCATTCTGCTTCCATATGAGAGGGTCTGTCCTTCATAGCTCAGGCATGACATGCGCTAGGCTCTGTTTTTGATGCACATAGATAAATGCAGTTAGTAATAAGAATAAGGGTTAGACAGAGTAGGCTGGTTCATAGACACGACCCTTAGTGTCTTGTGTGTGAATCTTTTCGTTTGAAAAACCCTCCACATGTTAAACAAAAGTTCTGCATCTGGGGTTTGATCTTCAGTGACTTTCTGACAATCTCAAAGCATCACTTTATACAGTACTTACAGAAGGGTGAAGAACATGCTTGTGCAAATCAAGGCTGGCTTGTGTGCTGAAAGCATTTATGGAAGGTTGTTATAATTAATCTTAAATATACATATTTGCCACCAGATCTGCTTTTCATGGATTTAAGAGGTGATATACTGTTAGCACCCTCGGAGAGATATTAACACTCAGTAAAAACAGCTCACAAAATATTTCGAATAAACAAATCAATGGACAAAGAAGCATAACCCCAGTAAAAGTCTCTTAGTCCATACTAGAGATGAGGGCAATTTTTTTAAAAAAATGATTTATCATGATTTGTGATTCATTGGGCTGATGAACTGATCCATTTCCAGTGATGAATCAATGAATTGATTCATCTCCCCATTAAAATGCTATAAAAAGGCTGCCATTGCATCTAGAGGCCCCAAATTTGCAAATAATCTTCTTCTGCCTCTACTTTGCACACTCTTAAAGTTTGGTGAACATTGGGGTTCAGACATCTGAGCTATTTACCCACAAAGAGGGACCCCCAGGAAAGTGCCCCCCAGGAACCTAGATACACAAAACTACAGCGAGGCTGCTACCGACTCTTTTAGATTCCTTCTAAGTTTGGCAAAGATTGGGTTTCAGATGTATGAGTGATAGACCCACAAATTGGGGGGGGCAAGGAAAGTGCCCTTTAGCACCTGGGTTGAGGAAACCAAATGAGGGATAGTATAGGAGATTCATGGGAAGCTTTTCTGTAAGTTTGGAGTGTCTAGGTACTTGGGGGGAACTTTCCTGGGGGACCTATTTGGGGGTTCATAGGTCAAATATCAAAAATCCAATCTCCAACAAAGTTGGAGGGATGATAGAGAAGAGTCAGGGGATACTCCAGTTTTGGTGTCTCACAAATTGATGAATCAGTTTGCTAAAATTCATTAATTCATATTCATTGGGATACTTTATATATGTTGGATATTAATTCTCAGAATTTGACAAAATTCATCACAAAAAGTGATTTGCTTTTCAATTCGTCCCTATCTCTAGTCTATACCATCTGAGAAGACACAAATTTCTAAATGTACAATTTCTGTACTGCTAGAAATTGCAGATACTGTATACAAATATGTTTGTTGCCATGGTATCTTCTCCCAGGCTGTCTAATATACATTGTCAGTCGGAAAGGGTAGTAAGAGGGTCACTTTAAAAACTCCTATTTAAAGCCACAAAGGCATTTCTTCAAGGGCAGGATTTTCAGCCAGGCAAAGTCTGTGGGAGGCAGACAAGATTCACAGCTAAGTTCTAAGGCCCACATGTAGATATATTCAAGATTAAACAGCAAATAAGTACATTTTAAGAACACATGTAGAGTTTACTTTTTATAGCTGTTATAAATGATAGATTTATGTTTTGAAAAATAATCCCTTGGGTTGGAAACACTGGGAAAGTGTCTGCTCCCATGCCCCCTCCCTTCATGGTGACCCTGTTATTCTCCCACTGGAAATCCACCAGTAGCTGAGGAGAGTGGGCTGCTTGGATGGGGCTTAATTGTGCCAACTGAACTTGGAACAGTTTTGCAAAAGAGTGTTGATGAAGATGAGATCTAAATAAAGATGAAAGGCTGTTTAGAGCAGAGATGTTTCATCTGTACTGCCTTGACCATTGGTTGCTTGAAAGTTCTATTTTGGGTTGCCATTCAAACGGTTATGGATCACTGAGGAATATCTGCATGGTGCTTTGAACTCCTTTTTAAAAAATATTGTGTAGCTTGAAACTATTTGTACCAGGAACAGCTAGCTTACTGAACAGACTTACTAAATTATTAGTTTAATATATCAAACAGACTTATTAAAGGCTATGGTCTACTAGGGTCTATAATCAACCCCGAATATTCAGTGGAAGGACAGATTTTGAAGCTGAGGTTCCAGTACTTTGGCCACCTCATGAGGAGAGAGGAGTCCTTGGAAAAGTCCCTGATGTTAGGAAAGATTGAAGGCAAAAGGAAAAGAGGATGGCAGAGAATGAGATGGTTGGACGGTGTCATCAATGCAACCAATATGCATTTGACCAAACTCTGGGAGGCAGTGGAAGATAGGAAGGCCTGGTGAGCTCTGGTCCATGGGGTCACGAAGAGTCGGACACGACTGAACAACAACAACAACAAAAATAATTTTTCACAGTATGCTGCTTGTGCACGACATTTTCTTTGAAAAACAAATACTAGTTAAGAGACTCTTCTCCGTGGTCAGGCCTAGGACTTTGATAAGAACTGCTTTTGATAAATTCTCAAGAAAAATGTATTAAGATATGAGTTTCATGCTTTGATATATAGACAAATAAAACATTAGGATTTTTCTGCAAATACACACACATAGACACACACATAGGAGAGAGAAGGTTTTTTGATTTGTCTGGGAATTGTTGAAATCACTGCCTGATAAGTAGCAGACAGACTTCCTCCGCTAGCAAGGCCATAGCTAATGACCCATATTTAATGGGTGTTGGTAAGATTAAAGGTGGGGTTTTCACCACCTTAGGCCATTGTCCACCTAATGAGCCTATTGAGACTGTTGTCCCCCTATTCAGGCCATTATCCATCTTATGAGCCTATTTCAGACCAGGGTGACATGAGGTCAAAGTGAACTATAAAATGGAAAAGTTGCCACTAGCTTTCCTCAGACTGACAATGCTTTTTGGATAAGCAGTGAAATGTTTCAATCTCTCAAGAAAAAGAAGTCCAGTTGCCATGACTGAACTTCCAGGTTTATTTACATACTGTAGAATCAGAATCAAAATCCTTTTTATTGGCCATGTGTGGTTAGACACACCCAGAATTTGTTTTGGTAAAAAATGCTCTCTGTATGTAAAAGGAAATATAAGAATCATATATTCAACAATAAAAACACAGTACCACAATACAATATAACCTATTATTTAAAAAGGAAGAAAAGAAGTAAAAATTAATTATTCAACAGTTTGTTAGCACTTTGAAAGAAACTATCTTTATATCTAGATGTCCTAGTATGCAATGCCCTAAAACGTTGCCCTGAGGGTAACCATTGAAACAGTTTATGTCCAGGATGTGTAGAATCTATATATATTTTCATCACCCTCTTTTTAGCTCGTGTGGTATACAATTCCACAATAGATGGCAAATTAGTAAAAATATTTTTCTGCCATTCCAATTATCCTTTGAAGTCTATACCTGTCCTTCCTAATTGAAAACATAAGACCTACCATACTTGTAGTCAAAATAACAAAGGGAAACTACTAGCTCAATGGGACACCCTAAACAAATATTTACTGGAGCTTGAAGCCAAATATCCTTCTGCTGAAGTTTTCTTGGCAGGAAACTTTAATGCTAGGCTGGGAAGTGATGATATGGCCCTAATGCAGGCCTTGGGGAATAATATGAATGATTCCCTAATAGAGTTATCCCATCAGGCTAGACACTCTAAGGACCATCAAATTAACAAAGCAGGGCTTTGCTTTGCAAAACTCCTTATAGGAGCTGGTAAACTCATCTTAAATGGGTCCTCACCACAGGATTCTCCTGGCGAATATACATTCAGCTGTTTAAGAGGTAGTAGTGTAATTGACTATGTCTGCATATCTCAACAGCTGAAAGGTCTAATTGTTGATTTCCATGTAGGTGAGCGTACTGATAGTGACCACTTTCCTCTGATCACTAAAATTAAAGGCAACCAATCCTTGCTTAAGTCTCTGCCATGCTCCTATACTATACTCTTCGTTACAGAAGAGGTCAATGGACAAAAAAGGCAGTAGACCTACTTGATAAGGAAATAGACTTCGGAGAACTAGCAAATCTGGGGAAGAAATTATCTAATACATCAAACGTGACTGATGCTATTTATTATTATTGGGAAATGACTTCTACAGTTAACAACATATTAGAGCAAGACACCAGCAGGTCTATCAGTAGGCAGAAACAACAGACCTAAAAACAAAACCAACCCATGGTATGACAAGGAATGTTATCTTCTGAAAAATCAGCTCAATGCTTTGTACCAGTCTTATCAAAAGAACCAAATGAATGTACTTCCAAATGAATATTTTGAGCTAAAAAAGCAGTATAAGCTGACATTAGCCTATAAGAAACAGGAGTGGCAAAAGGGAAGGTGGGACCTACTGGCTAATGCTGTCTGATCAAATAACAGCAGACAATTCTGGACCCTGGTCACCGGTATCATGACAACTAATATAGGATTACCAGATTGTTCGATACCAGCCCAGATATGGGAGGAGTATTTCTCCAATATATTCTGTGATCCAAGTGTTCCTGTAAATGTTCTCACTGACTTAATAACAGCTGACCTACCAGCTTGGCCCCCAGTAATTGCAGAGGATATTAAAGCTTTAATTGGTAAACTGAAGCTTAATAAATCACCAGGTCTCAATGGACTTCCACCTGAAACTTTTAAAATATACTCAGACTGGTGGTCCCTGCCCTTATCAACCCTGTTTACTCTGATAGATAAAACTGGGAGGATCCCTGTAGCTTGGACAAAAGCAGTTGTAGTACCGATCCATAAAAAAGGGAAGCCATACCTACCAGAAAATTATCGCCCTATCAGCCTGTTATCCATCACAGGAAACTGTATGCAAGCCATCTGGCAGATAGATTGACAAAATGGATGGATTCCCAAAAGATACTAGGGCCAGAACAAAATGGTTTCCATGCAAATAGGAACACACTAGATCACTGTCTAACCCTGGCCCACCTGGCTGAAAAATATAGAAGTGGAGGGGGGAGCGGATTGTTTACTGCTTTTTTTGACTTGAAGGGAGCTTTTGATTCAATTTCTAGAAAACTATTATGGGATAAATTGAAAAATACTTCAATAGATAGGAGATTGCTATTTCTTATTCAAAATTTATACTCCCATACTAGTTGCTATGTTCGCTATGGCCACCAAGGTGAACTGACAGAAGAGATTCAGAGTAATCGGGGAGTCAGGCAAGGCTGTGTGCTGGCTCCTCATCTCTTTAATCTGTACATTAACGATCTAGAAGCACACCTAAGGACGGTAGAAGGCCATTTCCCTAAACTTGGTAATCAGCAGATTCCACTATTACTGTATGCAGACGATGCCGTAGTCTTATCCCAAACTCAACTGGGCTTAAAAAGACTTTTGGCAGCCTTTGTAAATTATTGTGACAACAACAGTCTAAACGTAAATATACAAAAATAAAAAAATATGGTATTCTCCAAGGTCTGGAAAAAATTCTGCTGGTCAATTCAGAACAATTCCTTGGACCTGGTAAGAGAATTTAAATACCTAGGACTGAATTTCATATATAACTGTACTTGGACTGCCCAATGAGAGTATGCACAGAACAAGGCTACTAATAGTATGACAGCCATCACTCGTTTTTTCTATATCAATGGATGCCATCACATTCTCCCTGCTGCCCGTGTTTTTAAAGCAAAAACGAGGGCACAACTGCTTTAACTCAGGGATAGAAAAGGTGCAATCTACCTTTTTACACCGAATCCTAGGTGTTCCCAGCTGTGTAGGCCTGGCAGCTTTATATCTAGAAATAGGCTTTGAGCGTGTTGAGACAAGAGCGTGGATACAGACATTAAAATACTGGTTGAGAATCCACTTTCAGGCAGAACAACTGGGATATATTTACTATTTGCTATCCGACTCATATATTAGTAAGTGGATGCGTATAATCCAAGGCAAAATTAGATCTATTGGAATGCCCCTTGATTCCATCTTACTACTAGGACAACAACAGGCCTTGCACGCTCTTAGTCAGCGACTTCATGATATAGAAAGACAAGAACTGTCCTTGATGGCGAATAGAACTTGTTCACTACAGGCATATGGCATTATCCCAGTGTATCGATTCAATAACACCTCTATAGAATTGAATCAACAGTTCTTTTGGCAGTCTGAACTTCCTAAGGTGATGCAGAAAAAACATTCTTTGTTGTGCTTTCTTAATAATACTTTTAATATTAGATGACCATTTTAAATCTTGAGATATAATAGTACCTAAAAAATTAAAGGACTCCACTATTGACACTAAGTTATTTGATATCAAAAGAGGTGGTTGTATAGTACGAGTCCTCCTAAAATCCACTACCAGAACTGTGTAATAAATGTACTTACTTATTTGGTAACAAGGGAATAATGATGCTATGTTTCAAAAGTTATGTAACATGTGAAGATTTTTAAAGGAGAGATGATGTACACAGCTGGGGGAGCAGAACAGAACAAGATAGGACTGTATGGTTCTTTAAAGGTCAGTAGAAAATGTTACACCACACAACGGACATGTGATTTGTAAAACTGCCAAAATATGATTCCTTCCAGGCTAATGAATTTTTCATTTTATTTCTGCTAGCCTTTAAGGAGACACTTGAGTAGATTTACTGTCCACTTGTTGAATGCCTGGTGCAACAAGCAACATTACTACCTGTTTTTAAAGATCATTTAAAGGCATTTTAGAAGTATTTTGGGTACAAGTGTTCAAGCTTTACACCATTCTCCTACCAGTCATAAGGGATTTAAAAAAAAAAACCCAAAAGAGCAGCAAAAATAATAAGTAGCTGAGCAAGTTGTTTAAGGAGAAAACAATCCACCACCCTACTGTACGTTAACAGTATTGCATTACCAGGGCAAGGGCTTTACAAAAAGTTACGTGATGAATTATTATTATTATTTTTTTAAAGTGCCAAGCTCTGGTTGGGAAGCTAAGAAGAAAAGGATGTTTATAGATATTCTCTGCACCTTTTCAACCAGGAGGAGAGCTCTTCAATGTCTTCCTGCCCCAGGAACTGGTATGACTGCTCCTCCCAACCTGGCGTTATTGTGCAGACAGAGCAAATCAACATTCTAAAAACTGGAGCAGCCAAAAAAAAATTAGCTTTGAAACTGGCAGTCATAAGCACAAGAGAATATCTTGTTGACTATATTGACTGCTGCCATCGGTGTTCTCAACATCCAGGCTGCACCTTGCTATGTAAAGACTGGATTTTTTTCCACCGCTAGTCACAGGAAAAGTCCATCACAGGTTACAAACCATGATGGAGATGTGTAATCTCCAGTCTTAAAACCAGGGTACTTCAAGAGCCAGATGCAGGGGAGTTGTATCTGGAGACAGATATCTAGTCTCATGTGCTCCCGGACACATTTGGTGGGACCACTGTGAGATACCAGAAGGTGGACTAGATGGGCCCTTGATCTGATCCAGCATAGCTCTTCTTATCTTCTTATGCTCTTATGTTCTTAAGACGAACACAATATTGTGCCTTTTCCTGCCACTTGGAATCTTGGATACAATAACCTGCATTCCTAAAACAGAGTAAGTTTGTTTTTAAAAGAATTGAATTATTTCAATGTACCTGTCTACATGCTTATTCTGATGCTGGGAGAATGACAAGAGTTATATTCCATATCCGGAGGGTGGCAGATTTTGGAGAAGTTTGCAGACGTGAGAGACAAGGCAGGGTCTCCTCCCAAATTCCATCTACAGAAGCCAGGTGGACTGGCAGTTGAATCTAATTTCAGCATTGGCAATCACATCTTTCACTGCACCGGACAATGCAGGCTAGTTTAGAGCCCAGCACAAGTTCTATGGCATACACATACACTAGCCTCCAACAGAGGGGCATATCCAAAATGTCCATGCGGAATAACTGGGAGGCTACATTCACAGTCTTCTGCCATTGGATGCAACTTCACAGTTCTGCCTAATTGTAGCACTGAACCCTTTCAGGAAATGCCAGGGGCTCCTTTCACAAGAGTCACTGCCCCAATCTATGGAATGTACTTGGACCAATTTGCATGTTTAGTGACCCACACACCACACAGTACTGAAAGGGGCATGGAATAATGTGGTTAGCAGCCCACCAAGGGAACCGATGAGAATGAGCAAAAGTATACAGAGAGGGTGAAAAATCAGAACAACTATTTGAAGTAACATTTCCTGGGGAGGGAGGGACAGATTTTTCCTGGCTAGCACTGCAGCTATCTCACTCCCACACATCCACTTTTAAGACAGGGTTTCTACGATTGTTGGTCCAGCTTATAACACAGAACATTGTCAAGGTCCCTCCTACATTAGTTCTACAGCAAGATCGTAAAAAGGATAATATTGTGTTGCTTTGCATTGTTTCTTAGTCCTTGCCAAGCACTGTGCGGTCCAGATTTTAGGAACACAAACCGATGGCAAACACCTTGACTCAAAGCTAAACGTCTCTGGTACAAAACTGGAAAGTAAACTTGCATCCAACACTGGTTCATTTTTAAAAAAAGCTCTCAATTCTCAGTCACTGGTCTTCTTATGGAGGTCACTGCTTTCTCCTGATCGTGCTCAGTTCTGTTCTTAAATATCCTTGGTTCAAAGAGGAACCGACACTTACCCATTCTCAACCAGTGAACACCTATTTGGACCAGAAAAGATGGAGTCCCATTCTTAATCTCACAGGTCCATCCCCCAAGACACACCAGAGTATAGCTTGCTTGACCCTCCGCTGCCCTTTGGCTTGTTCATATAATTTACCGCTCCACCGCCTCCTCACGATGTAGTGGTTTGCAGTAAAATGATTTCTTGCCAAGTGCTGCCAAGATGGGCAGCCGCGGAAAAGATGAGTAAGACCCTGATATATCTTCTGCTTCTAGCTTTCTTTCCCGTTGACACTCCTTCCATTTTTCCTTCAGTTTTCACCCTCACATGTTACTGTCTTTTTCCTTATTTCCCCTTGGCTGTATCCCGGTGGTCATGTTAAAGCTGCTGCCTTGACTATTATACAGGATTGTCATCACCACAACAAACTTCCTACCCCCCTCCCCACCCCATACACCTTTTGAAGTGGAACAGCAGAGGAGAAAAGCCACTATGTCATACCAAACTCTGAGTTCTAATATATTCTAGGGCCCACGGATGGGAAATTCACCAGTGCTAGTGCCTGAGGTAAATAGAATGATGTCAACTCTCATGAGAAAACTGCATTTGTGACATCTAGAGTCAATACTTCAGTCTCCAGGCTCGCCCATGCCATTACACAGTTGACAGAATTAGTAAGTGCATAGCAGCTTATTTTCTTTTCTTTAAAAAAATAGTAAGGCATGGGGTGGGTACAGATCTGGGCTGGAGGTAAACACAACTCTTCCCCTGCCCCATGCCCAACTTTTAAATTTAAAATGGTTTGCTAATTATAAATAAAACAAATATACATACCATAATAATTAAAGACACCCAATTGAGAAGTGCTGAAACAAAGATGAGCTTTGTATCAAGTTTCATAGTGCTAAATTCTGCCGCCTTCAAACAACCCCTTCCCCCAGAACAAGCCATGATGGGAACAGGAAGAAAAGGGGCTTGGGAACCCATGGATTTCCCCTCTTTGCTACCAGGACAAATACTACCTTATGTGAATGGCAAGAAAAACACTGAAATAATTAGTGCGGGGACAAGCACATTTTATATGAATACATACTCTGGATACGCTCTCATTTGAGTTCAGATGGCCTTGCTGCCATGAGCAAACTACTAAGAAAACCCCAGAAATGGAAGCCTGATATTAAGTTTAACTAAAATTAACATCAAAATGGCTAGTACTGTATCTTCCCTATTAATTCTGATGCTCTGTCATCTGTGAAGGGAAGATGAAAATGCATGTATTTATTTATAGAGTTGTCATGATAAGTGGGATGGTGTGGCTTGTTAAGTCTCATGATGACTCAAGAAAATGAAAGCTCCAAGTCTGACTAACTCATTGTGGAAACAAGGACAAACGGCCTGCTTTTGTGGGACTAAAATCCTGTTCGCAACTTTCCATTTTCCCCAGAAGACCATAGCAAATTGCCTCTAAGACAATGATTGGAAAATCCAGATACCTTCACCTTGGGGATGGGGTAGAAATATTTTTGGGGAGCAATTTCCTTTCAGAACTAAGAACGTAACCACACTGTGCACTTAGAAAGAATAAAAGGGGCCAACCCACTCCACACTGAAATGTCTTATACAAAATTCCACAGTTGGGTTATGTCTTCTCCTCCTTCCTCTGCCTTCTGAGCATGGAGATTTATCAGGATGGAATCCAAGATAGATAGATAGATAGATAGATAGATAGATAGATAGATAGATAGATAGATAGATAGATAGATAGATAGTGTGGTGTGTTATTGTGCATTGGGTGATTAACTAGGACTCCTTGTTTACCCATAGAAACTCACTGAGGGAGTAGAACTGGTAAAAACCACTCCTTAAATATCTCATTTATCTTGAAAGCCCTCTTAGGGTTGCATATGAGCCTGCCCATACTCTAAGATCAGGCCAGGAGGCCCTCCTGAAGGTGCCATCCCTCAAAGAGATAAGGGGGGGTGGCATGTTGAAGCAGGGCCTTCTCGGTGGTTGCCCCCCAACTCTGGAATGCCCTCCCTACGGAGATCCGCCTGGCACCAACACTTTTGGCTTTTCGGCGCCAGGCAAAGACTTTCCTGTTTGGCCAGCATTTTAATTAGATTATTTGGCTGGACACATGAGCAGCAGGGTTTTATAATTTATAATTTGTACCGTATGTTGTTTTAACTGTATTGTATTTTATAGCTTTAATAATTGTATTGTTTTATAGTTTTTAATACTTGTTGTATGCCGCCCAGAGACCTCTTGGTAGTGGGGCAGCTTAAAAAATCTTGCAAACAAACAAAAATAAATAAATAAATAAATAAATAAATAAATAAATAAATAAATAAATAAATAAATAAATAAATAATGTCAGCTCTGACTTCATGGCACCACCACCACCACCACCACCACCACCACCACAGCAACCAACAAGGGAGAAATACCCATCTCATTGGGAAAGATAAGATATTGTACCTCAAACCCTGACCTTAATCTAAAGTTAGCAACACCAGGTTTGTTGATAAATTGTACTCCAATTTATTTTATTTTATTTTAGTTGTGGATCTTTAAACTGTTTTGAATATTATTGATTATTGTGATGGCTACAGTGGCTTTATTGTTTACTTTGTTTTAGTGATGTTTATAAGCTGCTTTGAGGAGGGCTTTCAATGAGAAGATTGGATAAAAACCTAAAAAACAAAATAAATGACGTGCTCATGCTTGTTGACGTATGTCGACTTTGAGGCAGGAGCAAAATCTTCTGTCTCAAAACTAGCAGTTCAAAAGCATGTAAATGCAAGCAGATAAATAGGTACCACTGTAAAAAGCTGTAATGTAAAAACACTGTTTCCTAGCAGCCATGCTGGCCAAATGGCCACAAACTTGCACAACACTAGCTCTTCGACTTGAATACGGAGATGAGCACTGCCCCTAGAGTCAGACACAACTAGTACGCATGTTTGGGGATCATAAAATCATAGAGTGTGTGGTGGAATCATAGAGTGTGTGGGGGAAACTTTACCTTTTTAATGTTATTGTGTTTTCCTATGCAGGCATTTAATCAGTTGTTGAAATCATGTTTTTTTTTAAAAAAATTAAGCAGTCAAAGGAGGCAATAGCAGAATTTTTTATTAATCTAAAACAGCTTGCAGACTTTGTTGGAAAGAAGAGAACTGTCACAATTCACTGAAAGTTGTCTTATTTTCTAGTTATGGCAATGTAAGTTTAAACATGTGGAATGCTCAGGTTTTGCCCTATTGTCATGCAGCGTGAGGCAGCTACCTCAGACAGTAGATCTCAGGTGTCATGGAAGGGCAACACACAGTGAGTTTTTCAATTTGTTATTATTTTATTCTTTGCTGCCAGAAATGAAAGTAGCTGCTCGTGGGATTTTCTGCCTGAGGTGTGTAAATAATTGAGCTACCTTTGGGTACCGCTCTCCTTGTCTGTCTGTCTGTCTGTCTGTCTGTCTGTCTGTCTGTCTGTCTGTCTGTCTGTCTGTCTCTCTTTCTTTGTGTGTAATTTACTATTCTACTCTAGAGAGCAAATCCTCTTGAGCCTATCCAGAACCTGCTTGAAAACCAGTTTCAACCAGGTTTTGTGTGCTAAGAATCCTTGAGAAAGAATTTAATCCAAGCACGTCTATTGTTTTGCACAATGGCACCTCCCGCCTCCCTCCACTCTGAGTGAAATGCCTTTTGTTTTTATTCCACAATTATTATATTGAGCTCACTTTTTACTATATGATGGCCAGAATCAAATAAATAAGAGTCTGTGGCCATTGTTCCTCCTTAACAAAGGGCTGGCTGTATACCTTGGTGCATGTCTGATCACTTGGTGTGCCCAGGAGTGCAACCACCACCTTGGTAATGAGCCAGCAATTTGCCACCAAAATTTATTCAGTTTCTTGTTGTTGTAAATCAGGAACAGGATTCTAGACATTATTATATCTCAACTCTAGAGCAGTGATGGCGAACCTTTTAGAGACCAAGTGCCCAAACTGCGATTCAAAACCCACTAATTTTTCACAAAGTGCCACTATAGCAATTTAACCAAAATACAGGTGGCTGTGAAGGGGCAATGTCGGGTGCCCACAGAAAGGGCTCCGAGTGCCACCTTTGACACCCGCACCATAGGTTCGCCAGCACTGCTCTATTGCAATGTGAAATATGTGTATCAGTCTGGAAGCCTCTTTATCCACCTTGATGTGGCATTTGCCTAAGAGAGAGATCCTGCCAGTATGTCTCCAGTGGCCCATGTGAAAAGAGCAGTCTGGTTCAAAGGATGAAGAGGAAGCCTTCAGATACCCACAGCTTTGCCCTCCAATTAGAAGGGAAGAGTTGAATGGGCTGCCCTTGCTGATCCCCCACATACCTGCAGCCTCTCAAACCTATGGAACAATGTTATATACCCTGTGAAGCCGAAGTGAACTGGGATGAATCAATTTGTCGGTTTGTCAAAATAAGTAAATAAATCATAAATTTCTGATTCGTCCGTGTTGATGAATCACCATTGTCCTATTCGTTCCCGTCTCTAGTTCTCAAATACATTTTGAAACCTATATCTGCAAAAGAAGTCAAATAGCACAGCAGTCCAGAGTATCGCTGCTTTTCGGCCCATATGCTTGCAGGTCCCTGCCACCCCAGAAGACATTCAGTGTTGGCAAGCCAGTTAATGGCCACTCCCATAGGAGAAGGAAAGGAGACATCTGCCGGTTTTCAATAAGGTTGCTGCATTAATAACATCGTTGTCACCTTGGAGGCTCATTTCCAGGTGTTAATATGAGATTTGCCATTCCGCTGGGCCCCATCTTCACACTTGGTTCCACTCCAGTCTCCGCATCATCAGCACTGTATATAAACCTGAGTCTGAAAAGGGGGATGATTTCAAAATAAACGTGTTAGACCTAAAGGTGCCATAGTGCTGCTGATTTCATTTCTGCTGCTACTGAAAGGGGCTGAAAACCAGCCATAACACCAATGAGAGAGAGAGCAAAGTTGTTAAATTGCTATAATATAGCAATGTAGGCATACTTTCATTATGGGGAAAAGGAAGTGCTTTTTCTTTTTTCTTTTTTCTGGTTAAAAATGAAACACAAAGCTTACATACCACCCCATCACATTTAAAGCACTCTCTGCCGAGTTTACAAGTGAATTATGCAGGGCACACATTGTATGTGGGAATTAAGATGGGCTATATAGTACTTTCACAGACTTCTCTCAAAGTTTATACAAGGTGCCTTATCAACATGAGAATGGACCTGCAGAGACACCCAAGGCCTTGATGAAAGAAGACAAAACACATTCCATCTTGCTGCCTGTGGGCCTTTTTACATGACCCCTAAGATCCGCTGGCCACTTCAATTCGGACCAGAGATCTTAGGGGTTCGTCGCTCTTCCTGCGTTCCCACCCCCTCCACACTTCCTGGCTGCTGGCTGCTGAGGGGAGGGAGAAAAAGAGAAAGAAAAGCATGCCGCTCTCCTCTCTGTAAAAGTAGCTCTTAAAGGGGCGGGAGCCAAAAAACAACAAACAGAAGCAAGGAGAGCCCCGCACTCACTATCCTTACACCGGATCAAATAATTTTCACCTCCAAAGAGCAGGTACTTCAAAGGTGTGCTGGGACGCGCTAAAGTGGGCGTGGTTGCACTTAATTTCCTGTAAACTCCGGAGCTGGTGGGTAAACATTTTTAAGCTCCGGAGCTGGGAGCCATTTGCCCCGGAGTTTAGGGGTCGTGTATAAACACCCTGTGTTGGTGCTTCCCAGTGAGGGGGGAGTGGCTGAGAGGTGTTACTCATAGTGAGAGGAAAATTAAGTGGACAAAGGACTGAATGCTAATTAGTGATATCAGGCAGGTAGACTAAGGTTCTAGCAAGCAACTATTTAACATGCTTTTATAATGATAAAAGGGGTGAAAATTTAATTGCAATGGGCTTTGTAGTTCTTAGAGAAATGATCACTTGTCTTAGGATTCTTCATTAACTTTCTTTAAATTTTAAGTTAACATTCTTATTTTCAGGATTGCTTTTTGACCCAGCTCACATATTAAGCTGAATGTGCTTTGCCTCGCTTTTGCACTGATTTAAACTATCTGTTGGCACTTCTTTACTTTTTATTATTTTTTAAATAACTCTTTTGTTATTTTACCAAGGTGTGGTCCTTAGGGGAGAAGGGGAGAGTAGCTAAGGAAGTGCCTGAGTCAGAAAAGGTTATATCGGTATCTTTGGGTAATTGAGAGTGTCCTGCCTTACAGGGTTGACCTGCAGAAACAAAGTACACAACCAAGGGCCTTTTTACACGACCCCTAAGATCCGCTAGCCACTTAAATTCGGACCAGAGATCTTAGGGGTTCGTCGCTCTTCCTCTGTCCCCACCCCCCTCCGCACTTCCTGGTTGCTGGCTGCATGAGGGAGGGAGAAAAAAGAAAGAAAAGAATCCCGTCTTACCTCCGATCTGTTCCCGGCAGCATTCAGATCTCTTAAAGGGGCGGGGGGCAGAAAAACAACAAACAGAAGCCAGGACAGCCCCGCACTCACTATCCTTACACCGGATCAAATATTTTTCACATCCAAAAAGCAGGTACCTGAAAGCTGCGCTGGGACGCGCTAAAGTGGGCGGGGTCGCACTTAATTTCCTCTTAACTCCGGAGCTGGTGGGTAGACATTTTTAATCTCCGGAGCTGGGAGCCATTTGCCCCGGAGTTTTGGGGTCGTGTATAAACGCCCCAAGTTAATGTTCAGTCTTAGCAAGTGAGACAGGTTAAAAGCTAGTTTTAGAAGCTTGCTCTTAGCATTCATACAAACACCTTCCAGGTCTTATTTAGCCTGGGTTCAAAGGATGATGGTTTTTGGAGTGTTAGAGTAGAGGAATAGAACCCTTTGTGTTTTTGGGGGGATGAATCTCCTGACACATTGTCCCATAGCAAGCTAGGTACTTTATTTACCAAAACAGAAGGATGGAAGGCTGAGCAAACTTTGATGCAGCTTCCTGTGATTGAACCCCTGCTTGTTAGCAGAGTTTGGCTGCAGTATCGTAGTTTAACCATTGTGCCACAAGGCTCTTGAACACCTTCTTTTGCAACTAATTACTTCAAAGTTCTACTGGGAGAGTGTGACTAGCAACAGGTGGAGTGATCTGGCCCACAAAAGGCGTGCTGCTCAAGATCTGTTCACATGTATGTGCTCTCCTAATTATGTTAAATATAATTCTGTGAAGGCTTAGAAGAAGGGAATGGTAAACCACTTCTCTGAGTACCCTCTGAGGTGTTTACCTGTAGTGATGTAGGTGTCTGAACTGCTTGGTGGGTTTGTAATCCAATGAGAGAGTTTGGGGAGTAGACTGAGAGGATTTAAGGCTCTGCTCAGTATTGTTTTAGCCAGACAGGGACCTATACTTTCTGAAGAATATTTCAGATAGGGACAGACAGAAGGATTTACGCTGGTAGATAGGGAATCTGACAGTCTGAGAGAATGAAATAGGAACTGGCACTGTTTAAGAGAAAGACAGATAGGGTTAAAGAAGAGATAGGTTTCTGATAGTGTCTGTGAAGAAAACTATCAATAGTGTTTAGAGTTTGTAGACTTAGGAATTGGGTGTACATGTATTCAGCTTTATTAGTGATCAAACTTAAGTGGGTTTGAACTATTTTCTTCTTTTTGTTTATACTCTAGCATGAAACCATTAATGATTTTGATTCTACTATATAACAATAAACTTTTTTAAAATTTGTATTCAACTTAAAAACAGTTTGAAGGATCTGATTTTCTAACGAACCTAGTTTGTGGCAACGATAGAGGGAAATCGGAAGCGGTGTTTGTCAATAACCTGTGAAAGGGCTGGGGACAAGCACGTTAATGCTACATCTTTTACCAGGTAAACCCTGAAAAGGGTCATCATAATGGACCTCAGGACTGATGATGATGATGATGATGATGATGATGATGATGATGATGATGATGATGATGATGATGATGATGATGATGATGATGATGATGAGCTTTCCTAACAACCAGTTGGTAACATTATTTCTCATCTCAGCAACACATTTTCCTAAATTCCTGCAATTAATTTAAGCCCCCGCCCCCTTCAATTATACTTCTCTGGTCCTTACAGACGATCATGTCTGGAAATAATTTATCAGTTCATTTACATCTCACTAGGGAAGAATTTGAATGTTTGTTACAATTACAGTAGTGGGCTCTAGAGGTCAATGTGCAGGGAATCTTATGAAAAATTATAATATTGCCTGCTTTGGTTGAAAATTTATGGCTCCTCTGTTTGCAGCTTCATGCAGTAGTCTGGGCAAAGCTTTCTGTTACAAGAAAACTAAGGTCAGTTACCTTTCTAGAGGTAAAGCTGACTAGGGATTTAACATTTACATTTGGCTTGGACAACCTGAATTGAGATACATTTTCCTATTTTGTGGACAATGGAAGAATGTCCGATTTGTGATTTAATTTCAGGTGTATCCATAAAGATAGCCAAGATCTGTAAAGAGCTGCAATGTGCTGCTACATTCTGTTAGGCAAGCATTTATTCAGGGGGACAAATGGAATGTATAAATTAGGAGACAAAAACCAGATCACATGATGGAACACACCAAGTTTCCTATGGAGCATAAGAATTTATTTCAAGGGACCAGGTCAGGAAGTGCTACAAAGCTAAGTGCTTATGACCAGTGGAGGGAATTGATGCCTCAGTGGTCAGACTGATCAAGTGGAAGGTAGTAATATCTATCAGTCTGCCTTCCTAATCTGTGTCCTTGTTCTGCAGAGGACTTAGTTTTCAACAAGAATCGGGGAAGAACACCAGCTGCAAGGTGTTGAAAGACAAATCCTGATGGGTACATACGACCACTTCAGCCACAGACTTGTCATCACTATAGATATATATAAGGTGGTGCTGACAACTCTGTTGTCGTACTCGTAATAGGTTTACTGAGGAAAAAAAGAGAGCTTTCACTATTCTGGAAGAGAAGGCCAAAAAGTGCAAAAGAAGGTGAGGGGAAAACCACAAAACAGAGGGGGGGGGAAATAGAAAAGGGCAACAAATAGCCCCCTTAGGGCAAATTAGAATTAATAACCACAGAATGTGAAGTGACTATGGAAGATTAATACCCTAGAAGACATCATGGTTGCTTCAAGATGTTGTTTTGGGAGGTCCCTGCATCAAAGCATAATGTGGATGTATGCCTATAAAGAAATCATCCACCCACCCATCCACCCATCCATCGATCCATCCATCTAAGAAGTGGTGGACAACCTTAGAGAGTCGTTCCTGTTTCTTAAATCACAGATTTGAGGGCTGAAACAAGGTGCCAAGAGGGACAGATTTCTTTAAAGGATAATTTTCCACCCAAGAGGCTTCTAGAGGTGCAATCCTCCTCCTTTATTTGAATGGGGTGTCATGGGCCATAAAATGAGCTTAGCGGATCATATACAGCCCACACTAATCTATGCCAATTTTCCATCCCAATGCAATCCGGTCAAGAAGCACAAACCAGGATGAGTGAATCTATATAAAGTGGACCCTTGTATAACAAACGGTTTGTATAACATAAAATCTGTACAACATAAAAAATTCCAAAGATAGGGGAAATTTGCTTAACAGAATCGTCTATGGGACAAATCTGTACAACATAATTAGGGATTACTCTGTTTTTAATAGATTCCTATGGGAAATTTGTATAAAGGAAAATTTGCTTAACAAATTTCATTTGGAATGAATTAATTCCTTTATACAAGGTACCACTGTAAACCCAATGGTGGGGTGGGGGGAAAGGATTTCCTTGTTCCAACAGTGTTTCCAATATGAGTTTCCTTCTTTTCCTGGATATCATCATCAAGGTATCTGGCTGCAGATCCAGAGGCTGAGAGTTCAAGTCTCCACTATGTCTTTATAAGAGCCCCGTGGCTCAGTGGTTAAATGCCTGTACTGCAGGTAAGACTGTGCTCACGACCTGGGGTTCAATCCCAGGTAGCAGGCTCAAGGTTGACTCAGCCTTCCATCCTTCTGAGGTTGGTAAAATGAGTACCCAGCTTGCTGGGGGAGGGGGGCAATGTGTAGCCTGCACACTGTAATTAAAACTGTAAACCGCCCAGAGACTACTTAAAGTGGTATGGGGCGGTATATAAGCAGAACACTTTGCTTTTACTGTTTCTGTACTGAATCATTTCTGGGGAGAAGGATTAAAGCTTGAAGACACTGCCTCAGTAAAAACTAGACCTGCTTCCCGTACCTCCCCATATTCAGTGGTAGAGATCACTGAAGTGGTAGGATAATTTTTGTCTTCTTACTGGTTCTTGCAGTTTGCAAGGTTTCCCTGCATATAAGCCAATTAATGCAAATAGTTTTGCATAACAATGTACCTTGCCACTAAATAAAATGTGAAAAGATGAGGCTATTTAGATGTCCAGGCTTTGCATTTGAATATTTCTTCCACCAGTTTTGGTTTACGAACAGGAGAATACTTGAGGGTTGTGAAGCTACATTTGCAATGCTTAATTAAAAGGCTTGTACCCCAGTTCCCTGTTCAACAACATTAATGTGCATGTGAGTTAATAAAAGCCCCATGCCAAGCTAATTTCAGCTCTGTTAGAAGCAGAGCCTCAGTAACTGTTTGCCAAGTGCAGAGGAAGAGGAAATGGGGAGATAAATGAAATTTAAAATTTAAATTTAGAGGGGAACATTATCAATAGCAATATAAAGAGCTGCTTATTGGGTTTAAACAAGGAAAAAGATGGTTGTAGCAGCAAGTAAATTGTGTTCCTGATGTTTTCTGCTTTGAGGATGCCTCTTAATTTCTCACCTCTTTTAAGACTCACAGATCTTGTGACTTTGCTGAGGACTGTGTTTAATTGATGTTGATAACTCTGAATAGCCCCATTTATTCCCCTGGCACTCAGAAAAGACTTGAGGCAGAGGCTCAGCGTTCATGCCATGGGTTGGTGTCCTGAGGTGGGGCAAAGTCTCCAGGTTGATCTCTGCTACTCTGGATTACCAGGAACCTGCACAGGATTTAGATCTACCATTAAACAACCAATAGGGAAAAATACAAATCCAGCCAAGAGGAAGCATCTCTTTGATAACTATATCTGTCTTTGTGACCTTGGGCGCTTTTACACGACCCCTAAGATCCGCTGGTCACTTAAATTCGGATCAGAGATCTTAGGGGTTTGTCGCTCTTCGTGCGTCCCCACCCCTCCGCACTTCCTGGCTGCTGGCTGCGTGAGGGAGGGGAGAAAAAAAGGGACAAAAGAATAAAGGCTTAACTCCCGGTGCCGGTGGAAGCTGCCGGGAGCCCCATCACTTCCTGGTTCCTTCTCTTAAAGGGGTGGGAGGCAAAAAACAACAACAAAAAGAAGCGAGGAGAGCCCAGCACATCCGCATCAAGATTTTTCATGCTTGGAGAGCAGGTACATGAAAAGTGCGCTGGGACCTGCTTAGGTGGGCGTGGTCGCACTTAATTTTCAGTAAACTCCGGAGCTGGTGGGTAAACAATTTTAAGCTCCGGAGCTGGGAGCCATTTGCGGCGGAGTTTAGGGGTCGTGTAAAAAGGCCCCTTGTCTCTGTGATGCTAACCACTTTTGTGAGGTAGAGCTTGTCCTGCCATTAGGCAGAGTGAGGTAACTGCCTCAGGAAGCAGATCCCGAGAGGTAAGCCAATGACCCAGCAGTCCCTACAGAGGGCCCTCACTTCCATTAATTTGTCCCTTCCTCCTCTAAAGCTGCCCAAATGAGCAGCCAGGTCATCCCCACCTCTTTTAGCTGTAAATGCTCAAGTTTTACTAAGTGTCACGTATGAAGATGTCCTTCCTTTTATCTCTCCCAAATCTCTTGCCATTCAGCTTCCGTGGATGAATCTGGATTTTGGTATTACCCGAGAATGTTTATTTTAAAGCCGTTTTATTTTGCTTTACTGAAAAAAAAATGACAGTGTGATTTGTGATGCCCCTGTTGTAGATTCTAGCAAGGGTGGTATTTGGGGAGTCTGACATTAGACCATGGTGCAGCCAAATTGCTGGTTCCCAGGAAGACCGAATGACCCCTGAATCGTCATCTTCCTTCCCTGCAAGATATGAACACAATTATATATCCATTCCACCCCATCCTCTCATGTTAGGAGGCTCCATGTAGTGACCCCAAGGGAGGCCTCGTAATGGGTCACTTGAAAACCAGCCTTCTCTTTAGTGGCTGCTTCACTTTGGAACTCCCTCCCACCAGAGGTACAACTGGTCCCATCCTTCCTGGGTTTTATGAGGTCACTAAAGACCTGGTTTTCCTAAACTTTTCAAATGTTTCCGCCTAATAAAGTAATTTTATATATAAATGCTGCTGCCAGATTGCCATTCCTTTTCTTTCTTTCTTTCTTTTTCTTTTGTGGTTCCTGTAGTTCTGTTTAGAACCCCTTCTTTCATTTTTTTTATTATTTTTATGACTGTGTGTGCTTCTGCTATCCACTCAAAACAGTAGCCTAGTAGTTCAGTAGGAGAGAAAGGTAATCAAGCAATTTGATGCTTACTAGTTTGAGTGCTTTAATTTCATTTCTTTATGGATATATTTTTACATTTAAATTTAAATTTTATTTTTGGGTGTGGTCAAAATGGGTTGCATCAATAAACCATTCCAGCCATCTCATTCTCTACCGTCCCCTTTTCCTTTTGCCTTTGATCTTTCCCAACATGATTTTCAAGAAATATTGTGCTGGAGCCTCAGCTTAAAATCTGTCCTTCCAGTTTCTGGGTTGATTTCTTTCAGGATGGATAGGTTTGATCTCCTTGCTGTCCAGGGGACTCTCAAAACTCTCCTCCAGCACCACAGCTCAAAAGCATCGATTCTGAGTTCTTTATCTAGAAGATATCACTATGGAAAAATATAATAAATAAATAAATAAATAAATAAATAAATAAATAAATAAATAAATAAATAAATAAAAATAAAAGCAAAGAAGAAGAGGGAAGCAAAAGTGAACATAAACTGTTAGACGTGGTTAGAGTCAAAGCTAAGTGTGCATTGCTTATATACTTCCCCATAGCACTTAAAGCACTCTCTGGGCAGTTTGCAATTTAATTATGCAACCTACACATTGCACACACATACACTCACACACCCCAACTGGGTTTCTCAGTTGATCAAGACTGAAAGATTGAGTCAGTCTTGAGCAGGCTACCTGAGCCTGAGCCTGAACTCAGGGTTGCGAGCTGAGTCTTCACTATTGTGCTGTAGTTTAACCATAGCACCACGAGGCCGGGCAGACCCAAGCTATTTTGCTGCCTAAGGCATAAGCCAAGATGGTACCAATGCCATTCCATGTCTTGAAACAAATGTGCTTCCACCCTGGCAAAGAGACAATCTCCTTCACTGCACAGCACACCTATGGGAGGCAGGCTGGTTTAGGGGGGTGCAGTATGGCCTGTATGGCACACACTGTCCTGTCCCACAAGAGAAAGGAGCTGCTCTTGTTGCCCCCCCCCACCCCATCTGCCATATGAAGCTATTCACTCATCCCCTAATGATATGGCCAGCCCTGAACAGAGTGGCTGTTGCCTGTTGGCATTTATCTGTAATTTTTGTGCACAGCGCCTTACAAAGGCTATTTCCACCCAATATGGATTATATATAAGGTGTAGTTATATACAGCTAGCCTAGTGGGCTAGTCATAGGTAAAACATTGAAAAAGAAAAGGTGTTGGGGGGGAATCCACTTTCTCAGCAATGGGCTTTATAACAATAGTTTGGCTGAATTTACCAACTGGACATGATCAAAGCACTTGGGAGTTCATGCTGATTATAATAACGAAGAAAGGACAACTAGAATCTTTTGTGTCACTGATCCCATAGTAGGCAGGCATGTTGCAGGCGCTTCTTGTTAAAAGCGCCAATGGTTCTAAGTCTCCTATTAGTAGTCATTTTGCGCGCACGCACACACACACACACACACACACACACACACACACACACACACACACACACACACACACACACACTTGCTAGGACAACAATCTTTTTTGATGCAGTGTCAATATTGTGTTACTTCAATGCTAGGTGGAAATTCAAAGCTGTTGCCTGTCACCCTCTATATTTAATTTGCGCACTTTGGCGGCTTCTGAAGCACCCCTCACATTCAAACGCCAGCACTGGCCTTGGGCACATTGTGCAATCTACGGATGGAGTGCCATAGCAACTTTTCAAGATGCGAAGGAGACCGGTTTTGAATGAGAAAAAGCGAGTCTGTTTCCATGAGATGAACTGGTGATTTATTTCAGTCTGAGAATATTATCTTCTCATGCAGCTTTTATAATAGGTATATTTGTAGGACCAAGGAGAAAAGAGGAAGAGTGGATTGCATTCCAGTTATTGTTACAGTTTGATGCAGCCAGCACTTTTCCAGTTCATTAATTTCAGGCAAAAATCAAAGAAAAAGTAAACTAAACAAAAGACACAAAGCATGTGGCACCTTAAAGACTAACTTTCATATTTTAATGTAACATTTCATGGACTACACGTCCACTTCTTCAGATATATAGCAGCAGAATGAATTGTGCAATATAATATGGGATGGGATATACATTTCATACCAGATAGTCATTGGCTGTAGTATATAGAGTTGGGGGGGTGGTAGATAGAGGAAGGGGGAGAGAAGTGGGAAGAAGAGGGGGCAATGTTGATTAGTAGAGATGGTGGGAAGGAAGATTAGGCCAGGGTCTGTAGACATGTTTAGTTTTATGGCTCTGAGGCCAGGATCTGTTTATATGTTTAAGTGTGGTATTATTAATTATAGTAATACAGTGAACCCTCATATAACAAACAGTTTGTATAACATAAAATATGTACAACATAAAAAAATTCTGGAGATAGGGGAAATTTGCTTACCAGAATCGCCTATGGGGTGAATCCGTACAACGTAAAAATGGTCGCAATTAGGGATTACTCCGTTTTCAACGCATTCCTATGGGAAATTTGTATAAAGGAAAATGTGCTTAACAGAATTTCATTTGGGATGAATGAATTCCTTTATACAAGGTACCACTGTAATGTGTGTGCTGCTATGTTTATTGTGACTTATGGTGTTGGTGACCTTTTTCAGGGGATGCTAGAGACAGAATACTCAAAAGTGGTTTGTCACACACCCCTTCTCTCTCTCTCTCTCTCTCTCTCTCTCTCTCTCTCTCTCTCTCTCTCTCTCTCTCTGTGTGTGTTCAGACTGTGCAGCTTTCCTAAAGCTAATTTCTGCAAGACCTTAAGAACCTCCTCACTCTCTCACTGCTCTCTTGATAGCATCCTGTCCACCCATGCCTTTAGCCTCTAGACCAGGGGTCCTCAATTTCCCTGGGGCAAGACCTGAAGAACCCCTGGGACTCTCCCACCTACCCTGTTTTCTAAGCAAGCCAACCTCTGCAGCTGCTTTTGGACTGTCCACCCCCAGTGGTGTCTGGGTGGTGGTGGACCGTGTGTTTGTTTGAGGACCCCTGCTCTAGACATTAGTAAGATTTTCCAGGATAAACAGGGAGGGGGGGCATGTCATCATGATGCTTTCAATTTATTGCATACATTCTGGAAGAACAGAGGACAAGGGTGTGTGTGTGCCCATTCTTAAGAAAAGTACAAGCCCCTCTCTTTAGAATGGCCCTTTGAATTGTCCATGGACTGATGTGACAAGCTATTCTGTGTGCAATTTATTTTATTTGGGTGTTGGGAGGAGAAAGGGAGAAAATCCACGGAGAACTGGTAGGAATGTTCTCGATCTTCTTGAGTAGTCAAGCATCAGCTGTCATATGAGTGTTTACTTGCCTTCTCTTTGTCATCAGTGGAACTTTCACATCACCTGATTACACTGTGAAGAAGAGAGCCTGGAACAACTTTACTACAAGTCTTTACTAATCTCAGAACCGCAGAGCTGGAAGGGACCCTATGGATTATTGTGTCCAGTCCCTGTCAAGGAAGCACAGTGGAGAAATTGAACTCTTAACCTCTGACTCCACAGGCAGATTCCTACATCACTGAGATGTGAGACTTACTTACTTACTGTATATACTCGAGTATAAGTCAACCCAAGTATAAGTCGAGGCCCCTAATTTAACCCAAAACCTGGGGAAACTTAGTGACTTGAGTATAACTCTAGGGTGGGAAATGCAGCAGGGCCTGGCAGCTCCTCCTTTGTGAGCTGTGGGAGCAGTGTGTGATATTTAAAATGACTTTTAGCCACCGAGGAAAGTGCTTGCAGCAGTGGCTAAAAGTATTGACCCGGATATAAGTCGAGGGGCCCCCTTTTTCAGCCCAAAATTAGGGCTGAAAAACTAGACTTATATTTGAGTATATACAGTAATTGATTTTTATACTGGCCATCAAGCAAACCAGCTATTTTGGGCAGTGTATAACTCTTCACACTCATTGCTCTTTGTTTTAGATACTTTCTTTAATGTGTTAACAACTGTTGTATTCTCATTGTCTCCAACTTTGTATGGTATACTCTCCTTCAGTATTGTAAGCTGCCTTGAGTCCTTTCCAAGGAGAAAGGCGGGGCAAAAACATTTTAAACAAATAAATAAATAAATCAGACAAACTACATTATAAAATTGGACACCTAAACCAAAATATTGTAAATAATTATGACCACTCTGCAGCAGAACAGGAAAGAATAGGCTTGACCATAAGGTGTCCTAATATTTCCTTTATTCCTCCTCTATCCCTTAACTAAGGAGGGTCTCCCCAAAAGCTTCCCTTTAAAAAAAAAAGCTCAATTATCAGGAGCTTCTTAATAGTCCAAAGGGAAGAGTTTCTTGGGGGAAGGCATTCCAATAGGAGGGTGCCACTGCTGAGAAAGCCCTATTTCTTAGAAATGTTTTACAGGCTTCTCTTGGTGTTAACACCTGCAGGCATGTGGCTTGGGAGGAACAAGCAACTTGGAAGAAGACATCCTGACAGATAACAAGATCCCCAAATAGGAATCAGTTCCTGTCTTCAGTGTAGCTCCATTACACTGTGATGTAAATGAGAAATGGCTTCAGTAATTTCTGGTGTAAAAGCAACTTTCATTTACTTCTAGGGAAACCAGGAGTGGAGTTATTCAGTGTTGGAGGAATAACATCACATAGTGCTGGCTAAGGCTGTACCCCATTCTGCTGCCTCACCCCCTGAAGCTAAGGGCCTTTTTACACGACCCCTAAGATCCGCTGGTCCCTTAAATTCGGACCAGAGATCTTGACGGTTTGTCGCTCTTCCTTCCTCCCCACCACTCTGCACTTCCTTGCTTCTGTCTGCGTGAGGGGAGGGAGGAAAAAAAAGCCTTAAAAGGACAAAAGAATAAAGCCTTACCTCCGGTGCCGGTGGAAGTTGCTCCGAGCGCCGGTTACTTCCTGGTTCCTCTTAAAGGGGCGGGAGGCAAAAAAAAAAACCAACAAAAAGAACCGAGGAGAGCCTGGCACTCTCCGCATCAAAATTTTTCACTGTCCCAGAGCAGGTACAAGAAAAGTGTGCTGGGACGCGCTAAAGTGGGCGTGGTCGCACTTAATTTTCTGTTAGCTCCGGAGCTGGTGGGGAAACATTTTAAAGCTCCGGAGCTGGGAGCCATTTGCAGCAGAGCTTGGGGGTCATGTATAAACGCCCTAAGTTACCAGTGAAGTGAATAAGAAGCCAAGATACCAGTGAGGTGAACAGGAAGAGGACGTGTTCTCTATCACAGGCCAGTGGTTTATATGCATGCAGATGATTTCAAAAAGGAATTGAAAGCAATTCATTTACCTGCCTCGTGGAAGTGAGACACCATTACCTGGTTAAAATGTGGCTGTAATTGATATAGTGCAGGCATGTCCAAACTTCAGCCCTCCTGATGTTTTGGACCACAACTCCCAGAATTCTAAGCTTAAATTCCCAATGACAAAGGACTGTGGGAGTTACGGTCCAAAACATCTGGAGGGCCAAAGTTTGGACATGCCTGATGTAGTGGATAAAGTAATGGATTAGAACTCAGGAGACTTAAATTTGATCCCCTGGCTCTGCCATGAGAAATCAATGGAGGTGTGGAACCACTCTTAAAATACCCCACGTACGTACAGAATCCACTGATTCATTATCCAGTGATTCAGTTATCCATGGTTGGCAGAGGAAAAAAATTAAATAATTCAGCAGCCACAAAGCAAGCTATTGTCACAAACAGCAGCTGTAAAGCAAACTATAGTCACAAATAGCATCTGTAAAGCAAACTACTATCACAAACAGCAGCTGTAAAGCAAACTACTGTCTCAAAACAGCAGTCATAAAGCAAGCTACTGACAGGAAACAGCAGTTTGGGGGTGGGTGGTCAGGAGTTCTCTCTTATCCACGGTTTTCATTATCCACAGGAGGTCCTGGAACCAACCCCAGCGGACACTGGGGTCCTACTGTACCTTGAAAACCCCTTTAGGACTGCTAGAAGTCAGTTCTCATTTGATGGCACATAGCAACAATACTAAATAGCCACTTTGAGGGCCTTGTAACTACAGCAGAAAAACTGCTAATCACTTTTAAAAGTGACAGTCAGTCTAGATTCTAGTCTGGGACGGTCAATCACTTGCTCCAGGTGGTTGTAGCCACTGCTGTCCCTAGCTAGCCACCAAGTAAACCTGCTGCCACCAAAATATTTGTACTCTATTCCTTAGGCTTGCTTTTAGCCCAATCAACTTGTTCTCAGATATATGTCAGTGCATCACACATAATCAGTTTATTAACAAAGTGTCAGAGTTTCATAACATTTCAACAAACCTTTGGTTTCCAAGAGTCTGTGCATTAAGCTTCATAAATCAAATCAGATGTTCTTAACTTCTCAGGTTACAATTTATACAAAGTATAAATTTTAGGCTTTACATGTTGCTACAATCTATCTTTCTAAAACCTACAGTCTATCTGTCCTTTAACTCCTTCTTATCTTATCTATCTAACAACATTCTTTTGTCTGTCATTTTGACATTTTGATCAGTTCTCATCCCCCCATGGCTTTAAGCTCCCTCTTATCTTCTATATGCTTGGGGTGTGGTGGCTCAGTGAGCTACAGTGCTGAAAATGTCGGCTGCAAAGTCAGCAGCTCGGTGGTTCAAATCCCTGGTGCCACGCAGCAGAGCGAGCTCCGGTTTTTAACCCCAGCTCCTGCCAACTTAGCAGTTTGAAAGCATGTAAATGCAAGTAGATAAATAGGTGCTGCTGTAAAAAGTGGGACGGTAAACTGTTCTGTGTGCAGAAATGTGTTCAGCCATGCCAGCCACATGGCCACGGACTTGCACAACACTGGCCCTGTGGCTTGAAAATGGAGATGAGTGCTGCCCCTGGAGTTGGTCATGACTAGCATGCATGTGCAGAGGGGTGGGGAACCTTTACCTTTATCTTCTATAATCTATATAGTCTCCCTCTGGTAACTCCTGATTGATTCCTAATTTTTTACAATTGTGATCACAATGGTGACTCATAAAACCGCAGTGTCTCTGGTCAGTGCCAAGAATTGCTGCCTTGGCTTGTGGAACAGTGACCAGCCATTGCTCTTGCTGCACTGGAAAGCATATAAGAGGGAGGATAGATCTTATTAGAGCTTGTAAATGTTTTCTGTCTTGGACTGCAATTCCTAGATTTTCTTTCTATGCTAGTTGGGACATTCTGGGACCAGTAGTCCAGAGCTGTAGGAAAAAAAACACGACTTTGCAAAATCTACTCTGCTTGTGTTTGGTTTAGTTCTGCATGAGGAGGCTCCAGCTTTTGGATTCTTGAGTTAAAATGGATGTGCCAGATGCAGATAATTTCTTGCCACAGCCTCATCCTCCGTTGCTTGTCAAAAGCACAGATGTGTCGTTAGCTTTGTCTCATGTTGCTGTTGTAAGTGTTTCTGGGTTATTATCAGATCTGTGGCTGAGGGCATGCTCTGTCTAGCTGCCTGCTTTGGAATCTGGCCAAGGGTTTACATTTGGTGAACTGCCTCCCTGCCTGTCATGTGTGGATTCTTTCTGTAGGTTTAGCTCTGAGTTCTGTAGGTTTAGTACAGCAGTTAGATCAGTGTTTCACAACTTGGGGTCCTCAGGTGTTCTTGGACTATAACTCCAAGAACTCTGGATCAGCACAACTGATAGTGAAGGCTTCTGGGAGTTTTAGTCCAAGAATACCTTGGGTTCTGGGGGTTGGGAACCACTGTGTTAGATAATTCAGAATGGGGAAACTTTGCTGCACTAACCTCTAAGTGTCAGCTGTCTCAGAGGAAATGGGTGGTTTTTGATGGCATTTCCATGTTTGTGGGCAACAGGTACTGCGCTATATCCTGAAAGCCAGCTCAGTTTCCAGTTCCCCAAACCAATGATCAATATCTGTGTTTCAAGTTAAAAAGTTCAGTGCAAGTGATCCATCACTGGAAAACAAAGGGGCGAGGAGAAGCAGGCTGTCAAGACAGTCCAGGCTGCAAATTGTTCTAGGGAGTCCAGGCCAGACAGAGATGAGCATCAGAGAGGGATGAGTTGTCTCTACAAACTGTTAATGCTTACCAAATGTACATCTCTCAGAGTACCACTCCGGGATGTTCAATTGTTTCCAAGAGACCTTGAGGCACCAACATTGATTTTGCTTGAATCTCTTCAGCCATTGCTTTTCTCTTGTTGGGCAAAATGGCCTCACATTGGCCAGGTTCTACTCATTGTCCAATGGATCACTGGCAGAGTTGACCTCAGCCTTCCCCAAGGATGCTAGCTATCACCTGGACCATTGAGCTCATCCTTTGTCTTCCTCCAGTTGCAAAATTTCCTCTTCCAAAGATGACTGATCAAGTCAATTACTTGAGGCGTTTAGCTTCTAGTTAAAAAAAATACTGCCAGCTATCATTTCAGGAAACCAAGTGATAGTTGGTCAGGGTGGAGCATGGCAGAATTATCCACATTATGGGTTGGAACTGTCAGACCCTCAATGTTTTGAAGATGCGGAGCTTGACAGAATCATGGGGATTAGGGGCAGAGCCAGTAGAATCTGATAGGTTCAGAAGCTGGGACACTTTCAGAAAATTACACTGTCTGTAGATGGTTTAATTTAGGGCCTCATTAGACAATATACTAATTCCATATCTAGAACCTGGCCACAATCCTATTGCAAAAATCCATGTTAGTAAAGATGGTCACTCCCACAGGAGCTTTTGGGGTTTGTCAGCTGTCAGTTGTGGACTGGGGCATGTGGTAAAAAGCTAGCAAAATCATACCACTCCCTGTACAATTGCTCTTATGTGGTGGTATAATGCAACAGGATTCTGTCTTGCTTGTTTATTCTAACATGAACTTGCCTCAATCTGCATTTCGCCAAATGACTTCCTTTTGTGTAGCCTGCATAATTAAATTGTAAACCGTCCAGAGAGTGCTGGAAGCACTATGGGGCGGTATATAAGCAGAACACTTTGCTTTGCTTTGTGTTTTGTTTTGTAATTTGCAAACTGATTTGCTGCATGGGCTAGTAAAAACAACATATATTTGGATTTAGTAATACAGGAGGTAACATGATAACAATGTATCTTCACCCACCCCTTGGTACTTAGGCATGTTTTATACACAAGGAAGTATGCAATTTAATGTCTCTTTGTAATAATTCATTTGATGAGTATCCCAATTGCCCTTCAAGTTTGCCATCTTCCTAAGGTATTTCACAACAAAAGACAAAAAACTAACAAAAAGCATTTTAAGACAAAATTAAAATTAAATCAATAATACAAGTGCATACATAGCAAAAGTACTAGCAACTAAAAAAAGGAAACAAAAATAATACTTTTTAAAAACTCTCTTAAAACTAAGCCAGCCTCATGTCTCTTGCAAGGGAATTCCAGAGGATATGATTTACCACTGAGAAACTCCTATGTAAAATGCTTGTAACGGAAGGCATGAATTGATTCTAATGAAAAGTTTTACCTGAGTCTGTATGAATTAATATGAAAGCTTTAACAGTGAGGAATCTTTACATTTCATTACTAATATGCATCAATAAAGCAACTATTTCAGTGCTTGGGAACTGGTAAATTTCCTTAGGGGAAAACATGGAATCCTTGTTCATTGCAGGATTAAGTTTGAAACTTTCTCATAATGACATTCTTCATGAACAAAAAGCATTGTATCCTTGCTCTTACTGGCAGCTCAATTTATGAGTGTAATATTGTACTCTGTGAGCTCTTTCATGGCTGTAATTGCGAATGGTTCCAGAGTAATTCAGGAGAGAGATCCCCTTGCTTCAGAGTATACTTATGATATGTTATAGCATGATATTGATCGCTGTAATAATTTCTACATCCTCGGGGGGGGGGAGAACCCAATTTTGTTACAGCCCAACTGTTGAAAAATGGCTGCCGACCCATTTCCCCCTGGGACCTGCTAGATTACAACCACTTTATTTCATTTCACATTTTTTATCTGAAGCTGGTACAACTCGCTCATGTTTCTACAACATATTTTGCTCCAAAGGGAGATGACCTCCATCTCCTCTAGTTACAATTGTGCCCAGAATAGAATTGGCCTACTGCTAGAAGCTTTTTGAGCAGTCTCTTTGTCTGCTTCCAGACTTTGAAATTGCCTCACACAGGAGGCCGGACTGGCCCATCTTTGTTGTCCTTCTCTTCAGGCAAGCCTTCCCTCAGTAACTAACTACCTGTTATGCGATTTTTAGATAGACTATTATGCATTACTGCTTTGACTGGATATTTGTAGTACTACTTGTGTTTTCTATTTCTCAGAGTGGCATTTTTCTTTTTGTATTTGCTTCCTTATTGTTCTTTCCTTTAATAGGGTGTTTTTAATGATGTAAGATTCACACTCATTCACACTCATTCTTCTTAGCTTTCAATATTGTCTTTCATGTTGTTAACAAATGTGTATAATCACTGTCTACCACTTTAAATATTGTCCTTCACTGTTGTAAGTTGCCTTGGGTCCTTTTCAAGGATAAATATTTTTAAAAAATAATATTCAGCATAATATGCTTATGGTCTGTGGAACTCCATGCCAGAAGAAGTGGTGACAGCTGTCAGCCTTGACACCTTTAAGAAAGGATTGGACAAGTTCATGGAGAACAAGGGTATCAATGGCTATCATTATGGATGCCTAAGGACAACCTATGGGTTGGGGAGATAGCCAGGATTTCTCTCAATGCCATTTGCTGGGAACTGTAACCAGGTGAACACATCTACTTGGGAATACCCTGAAGTAAATGGTGAACCGCTGTGTGAGACAGAATGCTGGACTGGATGGACTATAGACTGTTCCAGCAATGCTGTTCTTATGTTTTATGTACTTTCAAGGTTTCCAAATCATGGCATATAGAACCTCCCTATAGTTTAATTATTGTCAATTCAATCTCAACTCATTTCAAGCAACAGTATCCAGAACTTGCAAACTATGTTGATCACCCTAATTGGGTGAATTTCAATCAACAAACAAATGTAATTTGCCTATTGAGACAAATGATTCATTTGGAATTGTGTGAGAATGAGTTGCATCTCCTGATGATGGTGCCACTTTCTACTAATACAAAAATCAAACAAATGCAATATTGGAAGTTACTCTAGCCACAGGATATCCTACCATACCATTAAGACACAGTGTGAGGAATAGAAGATCATTCTTGCAATAATGAAACTTAAAAAAAACAACTTATCTTCATATATGTTTAGAAAGACCACCCAGTGTGTAAAGGACTGCCTCTTTCACACATGCTAGCCCTGTGCATGTTGCAGCTACCCATTATACTTGTTTATTAAATCCATATCCCAACTGTCTGCTAAAAATCATGTCCAAATAGGCGTTGGTGATAATCCAAGAGTGCACCACTAACCTAGAACCAAGAGTCACAGAATCATAACACTGGAGAGCAGGAAAAACACCCAAGGGTTATCACATCAAACATTTCAACTTCTTACACTACTGGTTTTTACATATTACTGTGATACATGTAAGCTTTTCTAGAGAAGAAAAGGATCTTAAAACTCTCCAAGACATGATAAATAGGTACTGTAATGGTGGGAAAAAATCAAGAATAAACAAAAGTTTGTGGTATAGATACCAAAAAGAAGGAGGATTGGGTATACCCAATCTAAGAAATTATTATATAGCTAATCAAATCAATTGTTTGGGAGAAATCTTATTCAAACCAGAGAAGGTAATATGGTGTGAGCTGGAGTCATTAGACATAAAGGGGGAAATAAATAAATTCTTGTTCAGTGACTTTAAAAATAAGGTAGAGATTGAGAATCCCCTCCTGAATGGTTTAATGACTACATGGAGAAAATATAGAAAAATCTTAACACCGAAGGGTTCCCCATTATGTTTAGTAACAGACTTGGAAAATTTTCCTACAAATTTGAAGCATTACTTAGGGTTATTTAAAGCTAAGAAAATAGCCAGATTAAAAGACTGGTTGGCCAAAATTAGAACAAATCAGGACATAAGAACCACTTTGCAATCTAGTGATTTAATATGGATAAACTATATCCAGTTAGAAAAATGGACAAAGAATTGGGTCAGAAGAAACAGTCAACTTAGAGAATGTACAAAGTTTGAACAGTTTTTATTATCGCTTGAATCCGACCAGGACAATATAGAGAAAGGACTAGTACGCAAAATATACAAAATAATAGGGGACTCACTGGAAGTGAAGGAGTCAGATTGATTCTTTGAGAGAGGTCTGGAAACAAGACCTTAATGTAGAGATAAAAAAAGAAGACCGGGGGGGGGGGGAGGGAATCTGGAACATGAGAATCTTGAGATCATTATCGGTTAGGATAAAAGAAAATTACTTTAAATTGGTTTCTAGATGGTACTTGACGCCAATTAGGTTGAATAGAATGAACGCTGAATATTCTAAGATTTGCTGGAAATGTGGAAAAAATATAGGTACATACATGCATCTCTGGTGGGAATGTGAAATAGTTCAGAAGTTTTGGAAAATGGTTTTTTTAGAGCTAAGTGAGATGATTCAAGTAGATATTGATTGTAATCCAGAGACAGCATTGTTATCATTGTCAACTAGTAAAGTTTATGATGTTACAACCAAGGAACTAATAGCAAATCTTATGACAGCCGCCAGATTAATTATAGCAAGAAACTGGAAATCCAAACTAGATCTCAAGATGGAAGATTGGTAGAATGAACTTTGGGATATAGCCATAAACGATCAATTGTCTTGTAGTTTAAAAGTTAAACAAGGAGAAATGAAAAAAGACATTTTTATGACATTTGGGGAAAATTTATAGACTTTGTATTAGTAGAAGGGAAGGGGAAAGAACCGACGAATATTTCAAGACAGTTCTGGAGAAGAGGACTTTGAGAAAAATATTAGAACAACAGACACTGGAGTAATAAAGAAGAACTCACGGAAGAACTGGATGGTCCCGGGGATGCACTAGTATTGTTATTTGTTTGTTTTTAAAATTTAAAAAATAAAAAATAAAAAATAAAAAAACACTTCAACTTCTTACACTACTGGTTTCTACATATTACTGTGATAAATGGAAGCTTTTCTAGAGAGTAACTAACTAGGGTGCTAAGCACACTCACCTTATGTTAAAAAAAGAAGCTAAAAATCTAATCCAGCCTTGTTTTCTATGAAACCTACCTTTCCTGCACAGAACCGCTTTTAAGATTTGCAACTGTCCAGTAGAAGGCAGTGTTACACAACAATACAGGCTGTGGTGCCTAAGATCCTAGAGGGATTTAAAAGCTGGGCATAGCCTTCTAACAAAAAAAAATGGGTTTATTTATACTTGATATAAGTAACAAAATCAAAGCTGTAGGATTTATCATATGTCTTGCAAATAATGAATCTGGAGCCTGCTGGCTTCAAATATAAAAATCTTTTACACGTGCAGATTCTCACCCTATGGAAGTAAGGTTTGCTGGCTGTTAAAACTCCTATTTGACTGAGATCCAGGTGACTGTTCACCTTCACTGTTTGTTGTGCTGCCAACTTGAGTTGTGCTTGCATAGAACAACTTATATTTCTGTTCCCCTAATGAATGACCATCTCTTCCCCATCTCCCAGACAAGTTCATTTATGGAGAACAATTAATCATCTTCTGTTTGCACTGTATGTAATATACAAGACCACGAAGAGATACGGAGGACATGGATGCAAGCATGAACACACATACACAAAGAGAGAGGGTGGGTGGGTGGGTGGGTTATATGTACTGGGTACTTTGGTTTACATCCAAAGTAACAGCCATCAGTATGAATTCCCAGTGTGCTGTAGTGGATGGAGGGACAGACTAGGACTCTGGATATTAGGGTTTGAATCCCCAGTCAGCCATGAAAAAAAAACCCGAGGGAGTGAAACTGGCAAAGCCGCTGCTCAACTATCTCACCTTGAGTTCTGACTTGGCAGCAGAGAACATGCACATTCATTCTGAATTTGAAATTGATTGTGAATATTGCCCTGCATATATACAACTGTGAGCATCATTTCTCAATATGGCTAGTTGCTGTGGTGCATTAAGGCATAAAGTGTCTGGATATCCCAAATAGGGACTATAATTACTCGGTGAAGAAAGCTCTTGTACCACTGCGGATGTCTGCTGCAGGAATGGAGCTACCATCTTTCTCTCTTCTACACTTCAGTGGAGAGCAAAGTAGGTTGCGAATTTCATTTAATTTGTTTTTCATATGAACGTTCCAAAAGGTGCACATTTCTTCATAATCTCAATGAAAAGAACTTGGGGTTGATAAAAATTTGAATGTGGAACATAACAAAACTGACAAATCCATCTATTTAGGTAAACAACTTAAAACCCTGGCTTTGGATCCTTGTCCATTTAACTGCATTTGCAGTGCACAATTAGAATTCCCTAACACAGTGGTTCCCAACTTGGGGGTTGGGACCCCTTTGGGGGGGGGGGTCCAACGACCATTTCACAGGGGTCGCCATAAGCCAGTGAAGAAAAAGGCACAAACAGCTTGGGTCTGGAGGAGGGGTGGAGGAAGGAGGGGGAAAGAGAGTGTTACAGCTTTATAGGTTGGAGGGGATGTCAGTCAATGGCACCGGAGGCTGCGATTGGCTGAGGATGCCTGTAGAGGGAAATTCTCTATGGCGCCTGTGGTAGTGGCCTGCCTAAGGGGGCTTGTGGTCCCCTTCCAAGCAGGGCAAGGGGTCACCACAACATAAGGAACTGTATTAAAGGTTTGCGGCATTAGGAAGGTTGAGAACCACTGCCCTAACATCAACAGAGAGACCTAGCAGGCAGCTACAGCAAGATTTACTTTCTGCTCAGAATGGCTGTAGCTTTTGGGTCTGGCTGGCCAATGCAGATGGTTGAGAATTACAAGTACAAAACAATGTGATTAATATAATACATTATGGGTGGAGATTTTTTCCAGGATGATGATTATGGGGCCTCTTAGAATAGATATCATCTTCAGTTTTTAATCTCCTCCTGCCAGGCCATCTTCAACATTTCTGGGCTCTGTGATCTACCAATCTGGTGCAAAGAATGCATCTTAAATTATTTGATCCAATTTATTCCAGTGATTTAAACAACAAAAGACTCAGCCTTTTGCCGGGCCAGTGTGCACATTTGGGCTGTTGACAAAGTACTGTGGGTACTATCATAACATAGTTACCATCGGTAGCTGGGTAGGTCATGGTGCTTTTCCCACATCCCTTATAAATAAATGCCTCTCTAATAATAACACACACGTCACACTTAGTCTTTCCCCCTTCAGAATAACAGCAGCTCAGGATACTCTGTCTGCCTGAATTTCCCCAGCTTCCATCCCTGCTCAGCTCCGCATTTCCCTCCAGTCCCAAATCACTGTCCACTTGCAAAAGAAAGCATGGTCATTTCTCTCTCCTTCGAGTCCACATTCTTGCCTGCCTGTGGCATCCAAATTGAATGTTTCTCCCCTCACCTGGCTGTGTCCTGTTGGGAGCTACTAGAAGAAACAGAAAAACTCTTCTGATTGGCTTCTCTTCTCTCTGCTAATAAGGGTCCAATTTGTCCTCTTCTACTACTCTCAATTCTCTCCTGTGTGCCTGCTGGCTAACCGGAATGGTCCGAGTGCCTTAGCGAGAAGTCTAGGTGAAATTAAAGAGCCACTGGGAGTCAGCAGCAGCCATTTTAATCATATAGCGTACTGTCTGCAAAAGGCATAGAGAGACTTTGTGGGGACTATGAGTACAGTGACATCTGAGGGCCCCAATATGGGAAACCTCAGGGATGTAGCAACATGATTCTGGTTTTAGGAGGCTCCATTTGTGAAAACAGGGATATTCCACGTGATTTAAGTGTATGTGTCAAATGTCCCTGTGTACACCCTCACCCCCTCACTTGTTATGCCAAACACATTTATACGGATTGGTATCACACAGATATGTGTATAAGGAAGCCGCAGTTAGCAGCTACCCCCTCCTGTGTGCACTGAACTTGCCAGATAAATTTGCCTTTTACAGCTGGTTGAATTCAATGAGATAGACTGGCTAGTCTGTACAGATATATAATCATGACAACAAACAGTGTCTTGACCCAATGGGACTGAAGGACAGAGTGACTTGGATTTGACTAATGGGAACAAGTCTGCTCTGCTATGATGGTGGTTGCAGTCCTGATGTTTGGCACTATGTGTTGTGCTGATATAACGGGCGATGTGTCACTTGAACTTCTGTTAAGAGCCCTGTAGTGCAGTGGTTAAATGCCTGTACTGCAGGTAAAACTGTGCTCACGACCTGGGGTTCAATCCTCCTGAGCTCATGGTTGACTCAGCCTTCCATCCTTCCAAGGTCGGTAAAATGAGTACCCAGCTTGATGAGAGTGGGGGGCAATGTGTAGCCTGCATACTGTCATTAAACTGTAAACTGCCCAGAGACTACTTGAAGTGTTATGGGACAGTATATAAGCAGAACACTTTGCTTTGTTTTGTGCAACAGACTAAGCATACAAGAAACTGCTTTGTATTGAGGCCAAATAGTTAATAGCTCTTAGTAAGGACTCCAGTAGCCGTCTGTGTTCATGCTTAGCTTTCTGAGATTCTTCTGACTGAGATGTCTGAGACTTTATGCTGTAGTTAACATGCAATTCACATACAGTATTCTACTGGTGAGCTCTTTCCCTTTCCCTACAGGTTGCTGGAATAGCAATGCTGAACCAGCAAACCTAAACTGCTGTGCCGACAAACCTATCGGTCACAAATCATGGCCTTACTTTGCAACAACATAGTATGCAGATGTTTACATCACCAGATGCAAATTCTAACACTCCCCCTTGTGTCCTCCCAAGTTCCTGAGAATTTGAGGGGTTGTTTTGAAATGCTATTCTTTGCCTCAGAGTTCCTATTCACACATCCATCACCGGCACCACTTGATTTGCCTGTACTTGACACTTGATATACAATACTGCTTTCTATGAAGCAAGGCCATTGGCCACAGGCTGCAAATGCATGAAGCACTGGAGTAGCATCTTTCATCCAGCCACAAGCTGCCCCTGCCATTGGTCCATCCAGTCAATGAACATAGCTTACCCTCACTACTACTACTAACTACTATTACCACCATGATAAACAATAACAGTCTTAGAACTGCAGAGGGACCCTATGGATCAATGAATCTGGCCCCTGTCAAGGAGGCACAGTGGGGAAGAGAACTATCCAGAGCTATCCAGTCTCTAGGTTTACTGGCTTTTCAGAATGCACTTTTCATGTCTGATCGAGGACATTTGGCCAACTAAGTCAAAGAATGAGATGACACCTTGCCCTACCACACCGATTTTAGAAAAGCTGGCAACTGAATCTAGGCTCAGGGCATGTGATCTGACATGTAGAGCAGTCTCCAGCAACTCCCCCCACCACACACCTACCTGTTCCATCTCCCAGGTACTTCCTATTTTTGCCTAATAGTAAGCTGGAAAGGTGCTATGAAGCAGAATCAGCACAACATTCTGAAGCCATTGTAAATGAGGGAAGACAAGATGATGATCTGGGTTCCTTCCTACAATGATCTTTAGAAGCTCTGTAACCAGCTCTGGTCCTTTACTTGTTAAACCAACTGCAGTTTGGTCTTAGGGCATTACAAATAGCTCTTATAATAGCCAAACCCCCAGTAACAAATAATAGTTAGCTTTGATAAAAATGTTGAGTGTTGAAACTTGGAAGAAAAAAGTATTTAAACTTTTAAAGCAGGACTTCTAAAGAAAAAAAGGCAACCCCACCTCTAAACACGCAGTGTCCCTCACATCGAGCGAAACCTCTGCAGAGGTGTGTGTACTGCAGCAAAACCGACAGAGATTTGTCGAAAGACTCGCTGGTTTTCTTTGGCGTTAACTTTTCCTGGACTGCTGCCCACTTGATCCGAAGCACCGAGGCAAGCCCCCAGCGGGCAGCTCTTTCTACATCATCAGCAGAAGGGCGTGCAACGGAATGACACCGCCCAAGGGGGTGGGCGTGGGGAGTAAGGGTGGTCGCCAAGGGTCCTCCTTGCAGACTTGAGCGGAGGAGGGCCAGCCCATCCAAGGGTTGGGCTACCGGGCGCTGTATTATTCATTCCAAATTTCCTTTCCCTCGACAACGTCTCCAAGTTGGTTTTCTGAGGGGGGGAGAACCGGCCAGGCGCTTCTGCGTCTGCCTTCCCCCCCCCCCTTGGCAAGCGAGCGCCTCCAATGCGGAAGACCTCCCCGGCTGGGCTGTTGTCGCATCGGTGCCCTTGCGGCACGGCACTCTGGGGTCGCGCCGCCCTCGCCGGCAGGGCAGGGAAGGATCAGGGAGGCGGCAGGCGAGCGGAGAAGGGGAGGGAGCGCGCCACCGCCGACTCCAGCCCAGACCGGGGGGCGGGGTGCTGGGTGGTGGCGGCGGGAGGCGGAGGAGTCCCACGTCCTGGGTTTCCCCTCTCCCCGCCCTTCCATGAGAGAGAGAGGGAGGGAGGGAGAGGGAGAGACGGGGTTGGGGGGGGGCGTTTCGAAGCCACGGAGGAAGCGCGCCAGGACTTTGGTTAGCGCGCGCGCGGCGTGGCGCGCGAGGAGGGGAGGAAGGGGGGGAGGCATTCCTGACGCGCGTCCTTTTGCTGCAATGCGAATTCGTCTCGAGCCATTCCGAAGATTGGGGGGGGGGGAGACTTGAGAAGCCAAAAGCGGAACCCTGGGCTGGGACAGGGGAAGGAGGAGGAGGAGGAGGAGGAGGAGGAGGAGGAGAGCAGCGGGCGGAAAGCAAGAGAAGAAGGCGCTCGGGAGGGGGTGGCTTTTGCGGCCTTCGCCCCCCCCCCCGCATTACCATAACAACCCACTACACCGCCAAATGTGTCGCTGAACTCCCACTTAGCCAACCGGAGCGGCAGCCGCCCGAGGCAACGGGAAGAAGAGTCCACACAGCCCCGTCTTTATCCTTCTCTCTCTCAGACACGCGCACACGCACACGCGCACACACACACGGGCTATTTATCTGGACGCCGGCTTGGGAAAGTTCCCTTCGTGCTGCTGAGGGCGAACTCGCCAATAAAGAGGAGCGCGCGCGCTTCCTTTTGGAGGGAAGGAAAGAAAAGAGACGCGAGGCGTTTCCTGGGGCGGAGGGAGGGAGGGGGGGACGCCAAGTAAAAGTAAGAGAAGGCAAAGCCTCTTTCCAGCCGCCCGCGCGGAGAACTTTTATTTGCATTGTGCGGAGCGGCCCGCAGTCCGGCTTAGGCTCCTGAAGTTGGCCTAAAAAAAGACACCCGAGCGTCCGCGAACGGACCAAAGCCTTGAATGAACGAGCGAGACGTAACGGGAAGGAATCGCCTTGTTTCCGAAGGAAGGCGGGGAGCAGAGAAAGGGAAGGAAGGGGACACCACCGTCTCTCTTACTTAAGAAGAAGAAGAAGAAGAGAAAGGGAAGGAAAAGGAAGGCGGGAAGTGAAGAACCCGCGAAGGGAGAGAAAGAAGCGCGCCCGGGAGGGGGGAAAGGGGGAGTCGAGAAGGGAAAAGGGGACCCGAAGAAGAGAAGAGGGGGGGGAGTCGGGGGGGGGCGCGCGCCAAGGGGAAGCTGGCGCGCGCGAGAAGAAGAAGGCAGCACGAGCGCAGCAGCAGCAGCAGCAGCAGCAACCAGGAAGTCGTCGGCGTGCTATAAGGGAGAGAGGAGGGAGCCGGCGCTGCAGCCCCCACCGACAGCGAGTGGAAAGAGAGAGAGAAAAAAAGAGGAAGCACCCGAAGAGAAAGCAAAAGCCGCCCAGGGAAGGGCTGCCTGGCTGGTGGGCTGCTGCTCTCTTCTTCTCTCCGCTTGGCTCCTGCTCCCGCACAGCATCCTTCTCGCCCTCGGCGGTCTTTCCCCCCACCCACCCACACACCCACCCACCCCCCCCGGTGGCTCCCTCCTGCCCCGCCGGCTGCTGCCATGGCCCAGGAGAACGGCGAGGACAGCTCCTCCTGGAAGAAGCAAGTCGACGACATCAACAAGATCTTCGAGTTCAAGGAGACCTTGGGGACGTAAGTCTCTCTCTCTCTCTCTCTCTCTCTCTCTCTCTCTCTCTCTTGCCCCCCCCAAAACAGCTTCCCCCCCCTTCCGCTTTACTCCCCACCATCTTCCCGCGCCGCCCAGCTTGGGTACCACCAACCCCCGGGAGAAGGAGGCGAGCGGTCGTTCTCTCGCGTCCCCGGGTTCCCCCTTGGCAAGGGAGCGCCTCCGATGCTCCGAGGCTGGCGCTGGGGAGGGAAGACGGTCGGTGCTGCGGCTTCCTCCTCCTCCTCCTCCTCCTCCTCCTCCTCCTCCTCCGGCGACGGAGGTGGCGAAAGAGCACCTCGGTCGGTCCTGTTCCGGCGGCATCTTTTTTGCGCCAAGCGCGAGCCCAAGAAGGAACGAAAAGGTGGGAAAGGGGCAGCTTGCCACGGCAGGGCTTATGTATGTGTGTGTGTGTGGGGGGGACTCAACGTGCGTTGCAAGATTGCTAGTAAATCTGCCCTTGCCTAAAGAGGCGCTCCCCTCTAGGATGCCCTTAGTAGCCTGGGTGGATTTGGGGCGGGCAACCCGAGCAGCTCACAACTTTGCCTGCTTAGAAAGGAGGGGCACTTATTTTCAGTTGCGCGAAGATCTACAGAACAGGCAGCCCTTTAGTATCATAACCTCTGCATCTCAGAAAGCCCAATCAGTACTGTACAGTACTGTACTTTACAACTGATGCACTCTCCCCCCCCCTTTTCAGGCATGTATTGCCGAAATGCAGTATGCAATAAGTCAGCAGAGCACACTCCCCCAGTTGTCTGGCAGATATGTCTTCCAAATGCAGTGTAACTGAGCAGCCCCACAATAGACCCTTCTCTCGAGACTACAAATTGAAAGACCATAGAAGAGGCATCTTCAGAAATTAATTGTTACGGTACATAGTGTTCTGAAAGTTCTCTATAGCCTTGAAGAAAGGGGAGCCCGCAGTGCTTTAGAAACCCTTTGCGTGACACCTGCTGTGAGTAGACAACAGTGCAGAGTTGCTTTAGACAAGTGACGGATTATGAGAGATTAGGCACCTCACCTTCTCACACTTGTCCTTATTTTTAAAGTAGAGCGGCTGGCAATTTTAGGTCATCGGTGGCCATATGTAAATAAGCTTTTGTGGAGAGGTAGAACCTTTTGGGCCAGGGTACTTTGAGTCATATGTACTCAGAGTGTATTTGAGAGAATATACAGTAATAATAGTAGTACTGTAACAGTCTAGAACTGGATGCTCCTATGAGTGTTCCCATATGTTTTGGATGTACACAGTGTACACAATTAACAGATGGATGTCATTGTCTATGTGTGATATGTTAGTGTGAGGATGGGCTGCTTTTGTGGCCACCCTATTCCTGTTTAGAAGGAGTATGCAGTAAATGTGCATTATGAGTTTGGATAATTTAAGGGCATGACACGGCATGTTAGAAACATAATTGCAAGTTTGAGAGCAAAAGTCACATCAGTCTGAGGTAGCAAAAATAAAAGCCTCAAAACTCCTTATGGACTAACATGTTTATTGTGTTTTCATGGGTCCTGATATCTGATGAAACTGGATAAGTCCACAAAAAACTTTAAAAATATTGTTGTTTTATAAAGTGGCACAAGATTTTTTTGTTTGTTAATTTTATTCCACATATGTGAGAAGACAATTGTGACTCAGTGTGTGCTCGCAGTGGTGTTATGCCATTTTTTACTTCGAAGCTCTTGCAAACTTTTGAAAGGGTGCTATTTAAATGTGCTATATTTCTACATTAACTCCATATGAATGAAATTTGAATCAGTTTTAATTATAACAGCACCTTGTTCTGGGGCAAAAAGTGCATGCATGCTGTCTAGTATCAAATGAATGAGCCAGATACGCATGTTAGTAGAAATGGAATTTAAAACCATGAAGTAAGTATGTAAAGCTGACAGCAGAGTCTATTCATAGGGGGGAGCTGAAATGATCAGAGTGGATTGGATCTATTTTATCCAGTGTGTCACTGTAGTTTAACTGTTGTGGACAGAGTATTTTCTCTCTCTCTCCCTCTCATTATTTATAGAGCTTGTATATAAAGATTAGCAAATTTGAAGGTTTTTGTTTTTTAATCTGAATCAACATGTCCAAATAGTTGAAAGGAACAAGGGGTGGTAGAAAACTGGTTTGTCAGTCTGCTGAATGTTTTCTTTTTATATAAATGTTCTTAAAAATAACATGTTCTAGTTGCAGATATCTGTGCGTTATAGGAAAGGTCAACACAGGCTGCTGTGTGGTTGTTGATTTTAGATTTGTATACACATTTGGCTTGGATATGAACTGCAGCTGTATTTCTCGTGCACATGCCTCTTTAGGCATGATAAGACAGCATGGTCATTAACGCTTGTACACACGGCACTTTCACAAACACTGCACTGTTAGAATAATGTCATGGTGGTGATTTCATGTCATTTCTGTTTCAGAAGAGAGGTTTTACAAAATTATAGTGTTGCAATGTAGGAGCGACATTAATATGCAAGGACATTGGTACAACAATCTAACATTTAACATGGAAGTGGTTGGAGTCTGCATATGGAGTGGAATTGAGCAGGCATTAGTAGTGAGTAGCCAAACATACTTATTGTTGCTGCTGTTTTTAAAAAAATATTTATACTACTTCATAGTGCTAGAGTACTCTCTGGACAATTTACACCATAATTAGGTAGACAGTACCTCGACCCTAGCCCCCATTTTACCAATCTCAAAAGCATGGAAGGCTGAGTCAACCTTGAGACAGCACCTGATCCCACTGGGATCACAATAGTTAATTGAACTTTTTTTTTAAATTAATAAATTTTTATTGGATTTTTAAGAGGGGAACAAAGGGAAGGAGTATGGGTAAGAGGAAAAAGAAAAGAAGGAAAGAAAGGGGGGGAAATAGTTAATTGAACTTAACCACAACTTTTGTTGACGTTATCCTTACTCTTCTGTCTCTTTCTTTGCACTGTCTCTTGTTGTACAGATATTCTCTTGCTTTCATAAATAGGTACAGTAATAATTTGTCCTAGAGAAGGCATCCTAAGCCATCATGAGATAACTTGTAATAGTCATGGTTAAATGATAGAATCCTGTGTCTCTGTGCTTTAGTCTTGAAAGCTAACCTCTCAGAATGAATCTGCTTATTCAAGATGGCCCAATGAATATACAACTTATGCTCCTTTACTATTTCCTTCATGATGATGGCCATCAACAAATATCCTGTGGATTGGCATCACCTTGCCCCTGAATAGGCAAATTGGTATAAATGGTTTCCTGTACCTTGTGCCAAAGAAAATAATTACATATGACTGCTAAGTCATCGGTGCAATTAACCTTTATATTTTATGATATGTGGCTGCAAGGTAATATTTTATATAATTGTCAGCTAAGAGATTTTGGTGTTAGTGGTGAATTTATGAGGGTGGATTTAAATCAAGTAAGGCTTGATTTAAATCCTGATTTTCTAATCTATATAAACACTTGTTTTAATCTTAATATTTACAACCAGATAAAGGTTTCATTTTTAGAATAATAACTTTTCAGATTAGTTTTACTGTTATATCAGAAAATATCTGATTTGGTGATTGCATACCATTAGAAATACATAGATATTTGTGAAATTATTGCATGGTGAACTATCTCCAGTTTGTTTGTTTGTTTATTTATTTATTTATTTATTTATTTATTTATTTATTTATTTATTTATTTATAACCCTGCCTTTCTCCTTGGAAAAGGACCCAAGGTGGCTTATAGTAATGAGGGATAATATACAGTCCACTATAATTAAGATATGTTCTAGTATTGAGAACAAGGAATTGAGGGACATCTTACAGCATTAATAGACAACATTACATTAAAGCTACAAGAGAACATGAGCAGTAAAAAGGAGAGTAAAGTTCCATGTAAAGTTATTAGTAAAAGTTGCCTTTTACTAATGTGTGTCGTTTGATGTCCAACTGTGGCTTAAATTTTTTTGCTTATGTCTGAGTCCTGTGGTTTTATTTTATCTTTATTGTTTGTTTTTGTTTGTAATTTTATAGTACAATTTGTAGTTTGTTGTGTATTGTTTGTTAACTGCCCAGAGAGTATCACACTACCACAAGGTAGGAAAGAAAAGATTAATAGGTTAATCATTCATATTGGACAACTGTTATGTTTTACTCCATTGGAAGGAGAAAAATAATCATTACCTTAATACGGTAACCCCCCGCCTATCGCGGGGGTTAGGGACCCACCCAACCTGCGAAACATGAAAATCCACGATATGCGGAAGTGGGACGGGGGGCGATCAGATCGCTCCCCGCCGCCGCCCCCAGGTACTGCGATCCTGCGATATAGTGGGACCAGAGTACCTGATCCGCGAAATGGCGAGGGGTGACTGTAATAACAATTTAAATAGTTTTATTTAACCAAAACAATAACATTATATGCATTATGTATGCATCTTCATCACTGCACATCTCATCACAACCTACCATAGGTAGAGGAACTTCATTAAAATATTCCTAAACTTGGTCTCTTTTACAGCGTGCTGCCATTACAGTTTTTTTGTTCAAGGGAGAGTGTGAGTATAATATGATAACCCTCAGGTCTATATACATAAAGATCTCAAGATGTGGAGTACTGTGCTTAAAAGGTTTCACTTTCATTTTACCGCTTGCCTCTCCCTCCTCAAACTTTGCTCCTTGTGCAGATCTATTCCATTCCAAACAACCTTCTAGTCATTGAACTTCTTGAAACATAGAACTTTAAGAGGTAAGGGAGTTGATTCTGTTATACATAGATTTGCAGAGGAACAATGGGATTAAGCCCCCCCACAATTTTGATGTTTATTTTATAACATTTTTTTTTGCTCTGAAGGAGGCATGTTATTGTTGCAGACCCAAATGCAGTTTTGAAAATAGCAAAAAAACCAAGCTTCTTTAATAATGTCTTCTAGATAGAAAAATTGCCCCATCAGAAACCTCTGGGAGAGCATGACATTGCGAATGCATTAATACAGCCTTATGCTACATACCGTAATTAAAAACTAATTTCATGATGAATAACCTTTGGACTATAATGTATCTTAACTAGAACACAATCTTTAGAGAGAGTTTTCCTCAAAAAGTATTTAAAAAAGAAAAATCCAATTTTAAAAAATTGATTTAAATTAAAAAATCCAATTTAAACAAAAAAATCTGATTTTTTTTTTAAAAAAACATTGATTTTTATCCACCCTGGGATTTATACAACATTTGGATTCAATGGTATGAATGAAAAGACGGATTGAGAGAAGTTTGGCTGGAAAATAGTTCAACTCTATTGTATGTATAAATTATGCACAATAATGCTATTTTTTTAGTTTGAGTAATTTATTGTATCTGTGTGTGTGTGTGTTGCGTCGTTACAGTCGTGACTGACTATTCGTGACCCCATGTCCATGGAGTTTGCTTGGCAGGAGTACTGGAGTGGCTTGCCAGTTCCTACTCTAGGTGCCTACAGAACCTGGTATTCCCTGGTGGCCACCCATCCAAATACTAGCTAGGCCTGACCCTGCTTAGCTTCTGAGATCAGGCAAAATTGGATATCTTTAGGGCATCCAGGCTGCAGTTTATTTTGTTGTTTTGCCTAATTATATGCACTTATGCAGGCTGTTCTGGTCAAAAGAAGAAACAAAGAAGGAACCCAAACCTGCCTGGGAAGATTGGTTAAGATATCTGGGTTCACCACAGATTGATTTCATCACCATGAGGATTACTAGATCCTATATCCAGTACAAAAGCCTGTGGTTTTGCTGTGGTTGTTAGAATTCTGGCATCCATACAGGCCAGTGCATACCATCCTGTGATTATGGGTACTCTTGTTAAAGCTGTAACTAGCAGTTTTAGCAGCTGAAGCTAGCAGCACCATCTCCCAACCTGTACCTGTATTTCCACTCTGTGCCAGCCTCCCCCCAAATGGAGGAAGGTAACATGGTACCCCCCCCACAAAAAAGAGAACACCTGTGCTATTCAAAAGAGGACAGGGAATAGGGCTACAAACGGTATTCATTTCTTTTCCTGCAGAACCCCCATCTTAAGAGTTTGAAATACCTAAAATGTTGTTGCCCTGAGGCTCAGTCCCAGTGGTCTCACCCTGCTAAACATCTCTGGCAGTTATGTGGGAGCAAATCCTATTTAACTGGGATTTTGCTTTGGAATCAATGTGCCTATAATTTTGGGTTCCAAAAGCATCTTTACAGCTGCCAGTGGATTCAATGTCTTCCTTTGAATATGCTCAAAATACATATGAATTTGGGTAAGTCAGTGGTGTTTGATTGACGTCTTGACTTACAGAATTTCATTGGTTCTGAACTATTCAGTGTCTTAAGTAAGCAGAGGAATATGCAGTGTTCAAACATCTTTACTGAATTTAGTGGGAAAGGAGCCTATACTCTACTTCCAGTTCTCCTAGTTCACACGGGGACTTAAAGAGGCTTTTATGTAAGGAATCAGTAGATAATCTAATTTGGTTATACTTGCAGTACAGATATTCTTAAATACCACTGGTTTGATTCATAGTGTTTTAGCCTTTGAGGGAAAGAGAGAGTAAGCTTGGATGAACAATCAGAGCTGAAGCTTCCATGTTTTTTGTTTTTGTTTTATTCTAAAAAGTGCCCTGAAGCTACTGTTGTATTCATTTGTTGTATTCATCATGTGCAGTTTAGGCCTGGGTGTGTGAATGCGTGAGCAGTATCAATGTCTGCCTTTACTTCTCTGCTTGTCAGACAAATATTCCTCCACATGCACAGTGTTCCTTCGCATGTAAAAAAATTGAAGCTTGTTATCATGTATTCCTCTAAAAAACCAGTCACAACGACTGTTTGTTTGATTAAACTTTTAAACTGCTTGATAACAACGTTCCTGGGTGTTATACTAAGTAACAATATAAATTGCATAGAGTAGTGTTTACTCCCACATGAGTGAACATATAATGCAGTGCTGTGCAGAATTAGTTACTAAGATCTCTTCAACTTTAAACAGTATGTTGAACTGATTTTGGTACTATATTCTGGATTGGAAGCACATAAATTCTGAAAGCAGGACATTAAAATGAGATAATTGTGTATTCTAGTCTTGTTTCTGTTGCACCTTTCAAAAGTCTTCAAGCATGTATATTAACCAACAACTCTTACTGAGTCTAAGAATAGCTGAAATCTTTATTCATTGTTTTTTAAATCTTTTGTGTGATGTAACCAAGGACTGATAGAGACCAGTTTAGTTGGCTGTGGTAGTTCTCTGTGGCCGAACTCTATTGCAGAATTTTAGAGCCTAATATTTTTATGTGGTAATGAGACAAACATTGAACCACATTCTTCACTATGATGTGCTAGTGGGTGTTGATTAGATGGTTAATAGCTTTTACATTGTTGAAAACATGTGTCCTAGTATTAGCTTCTTGTGATAACTGGTTTAATATTGTTTGCATGTAACAGACACTGTGAGAGGAAGGACTTGAATAGTCCTTCTGCAAGTTTCTGGAATTTTACAACATAATTACAGTGGTACTTTGGTTAACAAGCATAATCCGTTCTGGAAGCATGCATGTAAACCAAAACACTTATACTATATATCAAAACAATTTTTCCCATAGGAAATAATGGAAACACAGATGATTTGTTCCACAGCCCAAAAATACTGTAATATAATACAAAATACTAAATAAAATACAAAATAAGTACAAAGAACAATAAAACAAATTAACCTGCATTTGAAAACCTTTGTGGCAGATGCAGAGGAGGGGGGGAAGCCTCCACGGAGGGGGCTGTTTTAAAAATGGAGCAGTGGGAGGAATCCCAGCTAGAGTGGCGGGGGGGAGCCTCCGTGGAGGGGGCTGTTTTAAAAATGGGGTGTGGGGGTATCCTGGCTGCAGTGGTGGTGGCAGGGATGGTGGAGAAAGGCCCCATGGAGGTAAGGCCTCTTTGGGGTTGATTGGGGTGGCAAATATTTGTACCTTTACCGAGCCTGCCACCCTTCCTTCAACTTTGCTGTTGTTGTTGCCTGAAACAGAAACTGAAACACAGAGAGGGAGAGAGGCTATTGGCTTAGAGCACGTTTGATTATATGACACACATGAGAGTGCTCGTCTATCAAGACACTGCTTGTTAATCAAGGCAAAAATGTTCAGAAATTTTTGCTTGTTAATCCAAATGCTTATAAACTATGTTACTCATTAACCAAGGTACCACTGTATTTAGAAATCTTTATATCAGGGTGGATAAAAATCAATGATTTTTTAAAAAAATAAAAAAATCAGATTTTTTAAATTTTAATCAGTTTTTAAAATTTAAATCAGATTTTTAAAACTTTAAATGCTTTTTGGGGAAAATATCTCTAAAGTTTCAAGAAGTTCAATGACTGGAAGGTTGTTTGGAATGGAATAGGTCTGCACAAGGAGAAAAGTTTGAGGAGGGAGGGGCAAGCAGTAAAATGAAAATGAAACCTTTTGAGCACAGTACTCCACATCTTGAGATCTCTATATGTATAGCGGCCTGAGGGTTTTCATATTATTCCCACTCTCTCCCTCGAGGAGAAAAACCTGTAATATTATTGTTTTGGTAAATAAAACTATTTAATTATTATTAAGGTAATGATTATTTTTCTCCTTCCAATAAAGTTAAAACAGCACAAATATGAACAATTAACCTGTTAAACTGGAGAATATTCACCTTGCAATAATTTCATAATTATCTATGTATTTCTAATGGTATATAACCACCAAATCAGTAATTTTCTGATATGACTGTAAAACTAATCTGAAAAGCTATTCTAAAAATGCAACCTTCATCTGGTTGTAAATATTAAGATTAAAACAACTCCAGCAAATATGAGTCTTTATGTAGATAATCATGATTCAAACTGAGCCTTACTGACTTGTTATTTAAATCATGATTTACTGGTAAATCACGATTTAAATGAAGGTGATTTAAATCAAATCCACCCTGCTTTATATTGCTCAGAGAATATTAGCATTTTATGCTTTTACATAAAAACTTTTAGGAGCATTTGCTGAAGAGGTGCTGGCATCTTTTACAGCACTTTAAGGAGGTGTCCTATAGCTTTCTCAGGGGAAACCAAACAGGCATGGTCCCTGGAGCACTGGGATGTCTCCAAGAGACCCAGGGAAATGATATCCTCCCTGACTGAAGGGTGAGGAGCAACTTTCAGTCCCCATTGGGAATTCATTTGGTTATTGGGGGATACATTCCCATCACTAAAGGGACAAGACTAAAGACAAAGGTTGGGAACAAAACATCAGTGTTGTTTTAGCCTAAAGTTTCCAGTGCTAGTAAATTCCATACACTTAGGAGAGAGACACTTCTTCAACCTTTCTTCAGGCTTTCAGAATAGGGGGAAATGTACAAATGTTGGGAAACCACCAAGCTTGCCAAGCTACTGTGAACGTTACCCTCTACACATTCCTTATATATCAGTATAAGCTTGATTCACTCATTCTGTAACCATGTGAACACACACACACACACACACACACACACACACACACACACACAGAGAGAGAGAGAGAGAGAGAGAGAGAGAGAGAGAGAGAGAGAGAGAGAGAGAGAGAGAGAGAGAGAGAGACTCACTCTATGCCTTAACACTGAAACTTTAAGTATGCAAAACATGATTTTTTACTATTCTGACTCCAGTGGAGGGCCTATGTACTGTACAAAGAGCAGCTTTTCCCTCTTCCAGCCATCATTTTTGCATGATTACAGGGCCAACTGGGAAAGAGCTGTCCTCTCATTGTTGATATTCTTCAGCGGCAAATGAATAGGGTTTTTGTCTCTCAGCAGTCATCTGTAGGATGCAAGTTGAAGTTCTCCTAGAGCAGTGGTTCTCAACCTGTGGGTCCCCAGATGTTCTTGGACTATAACTCCCAGAATCCTCCACTGCTCGCTGTGCTGGAAGGGGTTTCTGGGAGTTGCAGTCCAGCAACATCTGGGGACCCACAGGTTGAGAACCACTGTCCTAGAGTCTGTCAGTATGAACTTCCCTTTTTGGAAGCTGGGCCACACCCTCAAAGAAATGCTCTTCCCAAATGACAGTTAAACCTTTATCTTCACATTCTATTTTAAATTAACTCTTTTTGGAACTTCTCTCTGTTTTTGTACTTTAGTTGATAATCTGCATTAATAACTGGAATTGATTTGGTGCAGTTTATCTAACTTGGAAGCAGGCCTTATCTGTGACTTGGGGGTGCTGGGACAAAGATGCTAGCTTGATTGGAGTGGAATGAAATGAAAACTCTGAAAAGGAATCTAATCTCTCCTTGCTCTTTAAGTCTGTGAACCTGATTTGTCATGTATTGAGTGCATACAAGCTAGTGGGAACTCTGGCCATGGTGCTGCTCCTCTGAAGAGTGGAAACCAGAGTGTCTTTCAGCTCTTGGCACAGATATTTGGGCTTATCACATGGGGGAACTGAAACATGGGAAGGGTAATGTAAGCTATATAGCTGTATAAACAACATTTGATTCTTGATTATTTATTTATTTTTGTACTAGGACACACATCCTGTGATAAATGGAGGGTTGATAATAACTGGTGTATGCTGTCAAGTCAGTTCTGTCTTGATCCTTTCCAGAGGTTTCTAGGTATAAAATAGTAAGTGGTTTTCCATTCCCTTCTTTGGAAAGCACCCTGGGACTAAGCAGCTTGCCCAAGGCAACACAGGCTGGCTCTTCTCTTGGGATACACAACAGGGAAATAAAACTCCTGATCTCAACCAAATGCCCAACTTTCTGAACTAACCAATCAGCATAAGGGCAGGGTTACTGTGATATTTTTCATATAAACAACAAAAGCTAGCCTCTTATTGACTTATGTGGTTGTGTAAAGGGCAATAATACAAGTAATGTGATCCATTTTCTCAGCTATCTTTTGCATGCTGGGAACTCCTCTGGTTGTGCAATCAATCATGTGACATACAGCCCAGAAAATATGAAAAGCATGAATGCAAATCCTCTTATGCACAAAGAAAATTTTAGTTGGATTTTGGACAATGAGCCTTGTGACGCTTTAAGACTTCGGAAGTTTTAGTTACTAGAGTGCAGCCTACTTCATCAGAGGCATCAAGTGGCTGCCGACCCTGTGAACCTATTCTATATACCTGTACTGCATACATTTATTTAGTCTACAAGATGCTTTATATGACTCTTTGTTGCTTTTTGCTGCAACAGGTTGACATGGCTGCCCTAGTTAGAAATATTGGTCCTTCCCTCAGATACAACCCTTATAGTAGGTTGTGTTGTGTTAAAGAAATTACCTGTTTTCTTTTGTATTAGAATCATAGAATCGTAAAATCATAGCGTTGGAAGAGACCTCAAGGGGCATCCAATCCAACCCCCTGCCATGCAGGAACCCCCATCAAAGTACCCCTGACAGATGGCCATCCAGCCTCAGCTTAAAAACCTCCAAAGAAGGAGACTCCACCACCCTCCGTGGCAGCATGTTCCACTGCTGAACAGCTCTAACCATCTGGAAGTTCTTCCTAATGTTCAAATGGAATCTCTTTTCCTGTAGTTTGAAACCATTGCCCCGTGTCCTAGTCTCTGAAGCCATGGAGAACAAAGCAGTCCCCTCTTCAATATGGCATCCTTTCAGATATTTAAACATAGCTCTCATATCCCTCCTCAGCCTTCTTTTTGAAAGGCTAAACATTTCCAGTTCCCTATGCCGCTCCTCATAAGACATGTTCCAGACCTTTAACCATCCTGGTAGTCTTCCTCTGGACCCATTCAAGGTTGTCAGCATCTTTTTAAAATTGAGGACTGCAGTACTCCAATATTATATCTTTTTGAGTTGTAAATTATACCTCTGGTATGTTTGCAAAGCAAAATTTTCAAGCAAGAGGGAGCAAGAGAAGATATTTGGGGCCCTCATGCATGCTGCAGCATATTTTCCCCTCACACATTTAAATATATTTTAAAAAATGCTTTTGCTCAAAAAATGTCCTGAGGGGGAAACTTTACCATGTTTTGTGGGTCCTCATGAAATCTGTCCCCCTGTAATTTCCCAATGTTAAAAAAAAATACTTTGGACCACTAAACGGTATAAGTAAGTTTTTACACCTCCCCAAATTTTAATTTCTAGGGGTGGGGTAGAGATTGTGCAATTGTATGCAGCCGTATAGTGTCCAGTGATGGACATAATCAGCACCCAAACCTTTGGTGTTTGATGCGTCCTGCCATAATGGAAGATTTAGATTTGGTCAGCTGGTTATGTTCTTTAGTTAGTTAAACTATCATACACTCTTGGAAATTTTCCTTCTAGATTAAATCTGAGGTGGCTTTATTTGAACAGTGGCTTTGTTAGTTAGTTAGTTTAAATAAGCTTATACAATAGTGAAAGGTTGCCCACTAGATCAATTGTGAAATGGAATCTCTTTACATATTTAAACAATATGCCCCCATATATAATTATCTATTATATTATTAGTTGTTTTATGTTTATTGTTGTGTTGTGTATTATGTTACCTTGTATCTATTGCATATTTGTCTTCTACATATTTCTTATTGAAATGTAAAAGAAGCACTCATAAGTACACTTCCCTAGGCCATGTTTAATCTATAATGCCTACAATAGACATTCAGTAGTGTCCAGAGCTATCTGAAAGCAACCTAATACATAATCCCACCGTGGTCTCTCAAACACTCCCTTTCTTATTGTGCTCTGTGGTAACCTTAATTTTGCAGATAATTGACCTTGCATGCAAACATGAAGAACAATATTGCTTACTTCCACAGGGGTAAGGTACTTAAGGACAGATTATCTTGAATGGGATAAATACTGTGTTTATTTAGCTTTTATGTGTTACTTTCCTTTTAGGATCTTAAACATCCTAAAACAAAAGAGTGCTCCTTTGTTTCTATAGCCCCACTTCTACCTTCTATACTGGCACTTACATCAGCTGTAATACTAGAAGAGCAAATAAAATCCAAACTAGAACAGACACTGAATGGCAAATGATGTGGGGCTCTTTTTCCAGGCTAGTTTTATGCCACCCAGAAGTGTTTTATAGGTATTAACTTTGCTCAAGTGTTCCATCAATAAAATATAATGTGTGGACATTTATTTTTCATTTGTATATAAAACCTTTGCATTTAAACGTTCAAGATGTGAAAGCAGGAGACAAATTCTAGAATTACTGCTCTATTATTGGGTTTATCATCTGGCATAAAAATATTATTCTGTTGTTTATCTTCTTGAATCACGTTAAGTACTCTTTCTTCAGAAATTTACTAAATAAAAGTGTATTTAGTTACATTTGTATCAGCATGATTCTGGAGTGGAATATCACTTGGCATACACAGAAACTGGAATCCTCTTAATTTTTTTTCAAATATTAGTCAGCTGTCATCTCTGGAAACCATGTTGGCTGAGGTTTTAAATCATAGAGTTGTATAGGCCCTGCCAATTTTGTGTTTGCTCTTGAACCAAACAGTTGATTCTGTATCAATAACAATAGCTCTAAACTATTTCATGTTTTGACTGACAGCTTCTCCTCTTTGTTGGTTCTGTTAGGAGGAAGAAGCTAGGAGGCCATCCCAGAGGGGATGAAACCTTAAAATGTTTGGTCTACAGTCCTACTGGGTCAACAAAGGAGAATGAGCAGCAACTCACTAACAGCAGCACATTGTAACTTTATGCCACTGCATTTATGTGGCCTCTAGGAGTCTAGCTAGAGTAAGGATCAAAGGCCTCCTTTTGGATATGTTTAAGATTGGAATGTGTAACAAGCTGTGCCTTTTGAGGGGAATGTATTTTTATTCTTCATAACTGGATGGCTGGATATCTCATTGAGGTGGACACCTGACTGCAGAGACAAAAGCCAGGAATTTGGTTTATTAGCATGCCTCTCTGGGAGGACAGCCAGCATATTTAGCCTTGGGCAGGCCAAGCAATCCCAGAGCTCTTCCAGAGGAAGAGAATAAAAACCATTATGGGATACTCTATACTTAGAAAACTCTGAGAGGAATCACTGTAAGTCAGAATCAACTTGACAGCTCACAATTATTGTTATGTATGGTCGTCATATTGAGTAATATAGATTCTCTCCAGTTATGACAATATGTGGACTGAAACACAAAGAGAGAAGAGGAAACTACCTTCTCAGAAACCTTGAAACTTGTAATAAGTGAAGACAAAAACAGAATTGAGGTAAATAATAGCATGCAAATGAGAGCTTACAAGTTTACCTGCAATGAGGAGCAGCGGCACAGTTGCCTTGGAACACAAGATGGGAAAGGAAGGACATGGTGATGGTGTAGAAAGGAGAAGAAAAGCTGAAATCAATAAACTTTATATCTGGGGGAAAAACCCACTTAAGTGTCATAGAATCATAGAGTTGTAAGAGACCTCAAGGGCCATCCATTCCAACCCCCTGCCATGCAGGAACCCCCATCACAGAACTCCCGACATATGCCCATCCAGCCTCTGTTTAAAAACCTCCAAAGAAGGAGACTCCACCACCCTCCGTGACAGCATATTCCACACTCTAACCGTCAGGAAGTTCTTCCTAATGCTCAAATGGAATCTCTTTTCTTGTAGTTTGAAACCATTGCACCACATCCTAGTCTCTGAAGCTATGGGCAACAAGCCTGTTCCCTCTTCAATATGACATCCTTTCAGATATTTAAACACACCTATCATATCCCCTCTCAGCCTTCTTTTTGTAAGGCTAAACATTCCCAGCTCCCTAAGCTGCTCCTCGTAAGACATTTCTTCCACACCTTCAACCATCTTGGTTGCCCTCCTCTGGAGCTGCTCAAGGTTGTCAACAACCTTGAATGCGAAAACACGCTGAGAACACGTGCTACTGAAAAACATAATCTATGCACGTAAACAAAGAACAAATGGGCTGTTTGCAGAAAATGTTCTCATTATTAATGTTCTCTTATTAATGAATCTCCCTCCTATGTCTCCAAAGGTGTTGGGCCGTTCCAGACTCTTCTTGGCATTTTGGTATAGGGTGGGGCAAAAACTCCCCTTTTGGATCAGATTAATTATTTTGAGGGGAGAAATCCTAGAAAGCTGCTTTCACTTCAAGAGATGACCAGTCTGTCCCCAGCAGGCCAGAAACATTTTTATCCTTCCATGAAGGATACTCTCAATGAGAATGAATGGCTGCAATATTCTCACATTGCTGAGGAGTTTGTGCGTGTGTGTGTGTGTGTGTGTGTGTGCGGGGGAATTGACCCCCCCCTTCTCCTGGCTGAACAGATAGTCCTAAGAAAGCGGTGTAGTGGGTTTATTTTTGACCCAACAGTTTTCCCTACTTCAGAGATCCAATTGACCATCTGTTTGCATTCCCAAGAACTGTGCAGAGATCGGCATCAATGGCAGTTTGGGAGTTTGGCCCAGTTTGCTTCAGTGCCCATATCAGGGTGGGAGAAACCATGAAATCCTTTTGCAGAGGCTTGCAGGGAACAGCAGAAGGGCAGTTATGCAGTGCAGCTGGAGGTCCTGGAGACCAATAGGTATACTAGCAGGCTTTCTGCACTGCTGCCTTTTGCTGCCTAAGACAAGTAGTCCCAGTGACGCTTGTGTTTTGATTCTTCACTTCTGTGCTCCTCCCTTGTTCCTGAAGAGTGTTGTGTGCTCCAGTGGTGCCTACCTAACTTCTGTATGTTCCTGCTCACTCCATTTGTTCCGATCCTGCCTGAGTATGCTCCAGTTGCTCCTGCTGTACTCTGGCTAGTCCTTGTGTCATATACATGTTTCAGCCCATGGTTCCTTTACTTACATGATTCAGTGTGCAAGGCTGTCTCCTTAGCCATAGACTGTGGAACTGCTTCTGAGCTACACGGCCTCCTTTGGGAACCACCTGCCGCCTTGCTCTACTCCTCAATTGTTGTCTCTCTCTCTCTCTCTCTCTCTTTCTCTCTCTCTCTCTCTCACTTGTGAGCTCCAGGGTTATGGCCTGTGAGCGCCAACCCTCTGGTCCAGGTGTCTTGCCTGTTCTAGCTTGCTGTGTGTGCCCCAGCCTGGACCCCCACACAGGTGTTCTACAGGTGCTGCATGGTCCCCTCTCCAGTAGAGATGTAAACTTTCTCAGAACATTTGGAAAAAAAAACAGAGGGAGGGGACTGTTCTTGGACTGCAGTTCCCAGAAACACAGCACATCTAGTGGTGAAGGCTTCTAGGAAGTGCAGTTCAAAAACACCTGGGCTACCAACATTTATGGAAATTTTACATTTCTGCTCTCCCACCTCCTCAGCATAACTGCTCACTCACCGATCACAGTGTGTGCCTCTCTGTTTCTTCTGATGTCCCCCGACTCAAAGTCAGCTCTCTGGGCTTGTCTGCCCTGCCTCCTCCTTTGAGGGGACAGTCCTTAGAGGAGGTGGAGGGGGGAAGGGCGTGTGCAGTCAGTGAGTGGGAAGTCATGCTGAAGAGGTGGGGAAGGGAGCATGAAGCGCTTGTAGAACACCTGTGCAGGTGCCGCACCGAACTGCCAAACTGTGGTTTGTGCCCCTCTCTTCTGCTCCTGTGCAAATGCAGCACGTTGCAGAAGATTCAGGGCCGTGCACATTCTGATATACGTGTAGGTTGTGTTAGGCTCAGTGGATTGTGCTTGGATCTTGTCCCAAAGAAACTGAGAATACACATTAGGGTAGGCTCGATATTATTCCGTTGCTGTGGATTTACTGAATAAAATGGTACTGACAGGCAAGCTGTTGTTGTTTTCTTTAACCTATTTCTCCACCATTATTGATGTTTTGGTTGAGAAATGCTGCTTTTTTAAAAAAAATCCATTTGAAAACTGATATAGCTATGAAGTTTTCTTGTCCCTCTGCTATCTGTCACATTGATGCCGGAATCCTTTAAACATAAGTATAAGATGTATTTAATAAAGGGAAACATAATGGTATCATTTGATAGGCAGTTACCATCTTAGAAAATAAGGCTCTCGATTTATTACCATTAATGATACTCACATACCCAATGAGTCATACAGTAGCTGACAATTGTGATTGCTTAATAGGGCCTAATTTTACCCTCATTTTCAAGAGTTTGAAAACACAGTTGAACTGAAAAGTTGTTATGCGCAAGCAAGGTACTGAAGCACATTAGATTATTTTTTAAACAGAAGAGGGAGGGAGGAAGCTCACTTGAACAAGGACATGTCAAATTTATTGCTTTGGAAACCGAAGGTGTACTTACAATAAATATAAAACATTAATTAACAACTGCATAAATAAACATGCATTTCTGCTTTCTTTCTGAATGGTGTAATTATAACTAAAATTATACTTCACAGTATAAAGATATTATCGTGGAGCTTACTGTTTAGCTATTGGCATACACTTCATGTTTTGAAGTAGAACATCATATTTTGAGTTATGTATGTGAAGTTTCTGCTAGTTAATCAATATGTGTTCATCTGTGTTCTGATAAACAATCTCTTGGCAAGCTGATAATTCCCTGCTTAAAATAAACAAAATTCTAAACGGGAGTGCAGCTACATTTTAGTTTACACCAAAATTTGTACCAAAGTTGGCATGGTTAAATTTGATATCCCCCCCATAAAGCTAATTGCAAGTGAGCCCAGTTTTTTCCCACATGCATTTTTTATTCACCTGACAGGGTGATGTTATTTTGTATCTATTCTGCTGGTTCCTGCTCCTCCAATTTCTCATTAATTAAGTCCCATTTTCTTGTTCAAAATTCTGTCCCTAATTAATTGGGCAATTGGTGTAAAATTTTTAAGAAGGAATGGAACCTGCCATGGAGTGATTCTTTGAGGTTTCTCTTGTGCCATCTACGATGAAAACAGATGCTGTTTCCCACATCAAATTGTGGCGTTTAAAGATTAAATCGCCGAGCTCTGGGGCTTATTGATTGAAAGATCAGCCATTTGAATCTGGGCGATGGGGGGAGCTCTCAGTGCTTGTCCCAGCTCCTGACAACCTAGCAGTTCGAAAGCACATATACTGTAAATGTGAGTAGATAAATAGGTACCATTTCAGTAATGGCATTCAGTGCAATTGCATATTTGGTTATGCCAGCCACATGACCATGGAAATATGACTATGGACACACAATAACTCTATAGAGATCAGCACGGGCCTCTAGAGTCAGAAATGAATGAATTAACTTTGTCAGTGGAACCTTTTTACCTTTTCTAGAATTGTATGCAGTGATCAAGTGTAATTTTAACAGGCAGCTTGAAAGTGTGGCAAGAGTTACTGATGTTCCACAATTTACAGTTTAACAACCATTGGTATAGTATGGAGTGTAATGAATGCTGATCAATACACTTTCCAAAAAAGAATAAGGCTTTTAAAACACATTGTTTCAAACAACAGCTTCGCAACTTTCCTCCCCTCTGCAGTGTAGTGGAATGATGTAACCACTGAATCTCTAAGGGCGTTTATACACGACCCCTAAGCTCCGCTGCAAATGGCTCCCAGCTCCGGAGCTTAAAAATGTTTCCCCACCAGCTCCAGAGGTAACAGAAAATTAAGTGTGACCATGCCCACCTAAGCGCGACCCAGTACACTTTTCTTGTACCTGCTCTGGGAGAGTGAAAATTTTTGATGCGGAGAGTGCCGGGCTCTCCTCGCTTCTTTTTGTTGTTGTTTTTTGCCTCCCGCCTCTTTAAGAGGAACCAGGAAGTGACGGGGGGTCGGAGCAACTTCCACCGGCACTCCGGAAGTAAGAGTGCATTCTTTTCTCCCTTTTTTTCTCCCTCCCCTCACGCAGACAGAACAAGGAAGTGCGGAGGGGGTGGGAACGCAGGGAGAGCGACAAACCCTCAAGATCTCTGGTCCGAATTTAAGGGACCAGCGGATCTTAGGGGTCGTGTAAAAAGGCCCTAACTTCCTTCTATTATTGTTATTAATTCAGGGGGAAACAGCAGGAATGATTGCTTTAGGAGACACATGATCACTTAGAAACTAGGATAAATGCTATTATATTCAAGATACTAGGAGGGTGATTGTCAAAGAGTTTGTAGTACCAAATGTATTTGATTGTCTTGGATCCAGAAATCCTAGTTACTTCTAGTCATGCAGTGGGACATTTATTTGGCCACCTTTTTTGCTTTACACGTGTGAAATTTCTCAAAACTCCTGAAACATAGCTTTGAGATTTCTGGATCCTGTTCTGGACTTTTACAGATGAGTGGATTGACGAACCCTCCCTTCTGTGGGGCACCACTTTCTTTGGAAGCACATCTTTGTCTCCTCAGTGCTGTTACAGATAGAACAGTTTAGTCAAAACACTACAGTACGTGGAGTAGGAGATTGGCAAGTACAAGAATCCCTATCCTTTGAGATGGTCTGAGCAGTGCGGAAGAACAGAGGAAAAGCTGTTTAGTACACAGAGATTGGCTACATCCTCCACCCTGTTTGTGGGGTTTTGGATTACCTGTCCTTGGATGTTTGCCAGCCCCTACTATTGTGTTAGGCAAATGTTCCTCTTGGGGTTTGTTTGCTTTTAATTATAGCCCAAGGAAGACAAATGCTGTTTGATGGATTTAGTGAAATGACCAGTGTGGAGCACTCTTGTTTGGATATTTGCACCCCTGAGCTATTTCTTGGGATTTGGAGGAAATAGAAATTTCTTTATTGTTGCTTTACTGTTTCTTAAACATACAGTATAGGGAAACCTAGTTTGTGTTCAGTATTGTGTAATTAGCTCTCTTGTATCTTGCTCCATTGTGCCTTATTTGGCCATTTACTACACAACCATGGTTTTAAATTCGCTCTCATCTGTGAATTGGCGGCAATTAATTTGAAACTACACTTATCTGTGACAGTAATAGTTCTTAGGGATTACGTTTGAAGGAACCTGCCCCAATGATTTCATAATGAGATCCTGTCTTCCAAGTCCATTAGCCACTATTAATTGTTTTGCTGCCCCCACTGGCACTAATATTGAGAAAAAACAGTCCTATGATCTCTTAAAAACATCATGCATTTTGTAGTGACATAAGTTTTTATAAATTAAGAGTTCACTTTGATAATGGGCTGAAGTCTGCAGAAAAACCCTGTGATGTTTAAAAACCCCCACTAATCTTTAAGAAGCTGCAAGGGTTTTTGATGTTTTTGGTACGCCACACTAATGTGTCTCTGGTAAAAGTCACATTCAGAGAGAATGCTCCTCAAATTCGTTGCTTTGGGTTCTGAATAACCTCTTCAATGTATATACAAACTGAAAAGCAAAGCATCCAAATATATTTGTGCACTTCTCTAAATAAAACAGATTATGGTAAGACAAAGTGAATTGGTTAACGGTAGGAAGAGAAGGACTAGATGAATTTTCTATTACATTACACTGTTCCTATTAGGATGCACACTAGGAACGCTTCTCCCTCCAGTTTTTCTTTGGATAAGCTCACTGTTACCCAGTTTACTCAAGAAAACAATGAAGAAAACCCATTGCTTTAAAGAGAGAGGATGTCTATGCACGTACAGTACTTGTGTATATGCAGACAGAAACATAAATACATTTTTGACAGCTGTGACAAAATGCACACTATGGCTCAAACATTATAAAACTAGTACAAAGTCTGTCTGAGCTGAACTAAAATGGCAGCATTCTTGAATATATACAGTGTTTACGAATCCGTAGGGATTTGCTCCATTTCCTGTTTCTGTTAAAAGTCCAGCTGCCTGTGATATGATTCAGGGCCTTCTTGGCTATAGCAGCTAGAGAATGCAGTTCTTTTCCTTGGGAGGTGCAGTGCAGCAGAGCTATTGGTTTTAATGATGAATGTAAGGGTTCTCCTTCTGATCCGATGTCTACCCTCAGATTTTGAAATAAAGAACACTCTCTTTGCAAAACACCAAACTGTTTATTGTCTTTATCTTCCTCATTAAAAAACAATGCAACTTGAAGCTGTGATACGTCCATTATTAGGATGGTCTTTTGAAAATCAACAAATAAACTATCATCTCTTTGGTCTAAGCCTGATATGAAACCAGCCCACACTACCCGGTCCATCTCTGGTTTTTCTGTATCTCCCTCCCTCACTCCTGGAGGGTTTAAGGACTGGTTCCATGGTCCATTCTCAAAGAGGTCTGACCACATCCTCTTCCCACTAGCCTTACCCAGTCTGGGCCTGCCACCGGTTTTAATGCTCGGGGGGGGGGGGGCTTTGACCTTGGGCTCTCAGTTGCTCATATCTACGCACACAGGCTTTTTCCTTCTCAAGCTGGATGCAGATCTGTTTACATTTCCTTCTATATTCACAGGCCTTCCATTCGCCCCAATACGAGCAGCCCACTCTGTGTGCCCGTCTCAAATAGCTTTCTGCCTCCTTTTCAGGCATCTTCATCTTTTCCCATATTTTAGTGTTCGGGTTCTCCACCCAGACCTACTGCCAGCCTGGAGGGAGAACCCAGCCTCCTTCCCTTTTATAGCCTTCTTTGCTTTCCGTTATTTCTTTTCCATCTCCTGCCAAATTCTTTCCACCAATCACTGCTCCTTCTAACTGTTCTCTTAAATCTTCCACCTGACCAGCATACACCTGTGTGTCTATATTAACCCCTTCTACCCCGCACTCATGGACAACTTTGCATGTCAGTAGTTTTTCCTGTAGGGCAAACAAAGGCACTCCTCTCAGAGTGGTGTTTTCCTCTGAGGGGCACAGACAGACAGACAGACAGACAGACAGACACACACACACACACACACACACACACACACACACACACACACACACACACACACGTTTCCAGGAGGGCCATTTGTCAAGCCCCACACACAGATCACACACACAAACAGGGTTCAGTTCTTTGCCAAAATCTTTAGTGGAAAGCCAGGCAAGTTCAAGTCCGTTGCTACAATCAAGTGCCAGATAATTAACAGAATCCAACTCCCAGCAATTAACAGTCCAAGTCAAAACCAGAATATCTCATGGAAACCAGACGCCAAACCCAAGGGAACAGATCAAGCCGTGTTCCAGGAAGCCAGTCCGAAATCAGGAAACAGAGCCAAGGTCACAGACAGGAACGTTCAAATGACGTGTTGCTCCCACAGAGAGCTCAAGGTGAGCTTACCAGCTTTATCTCAAAACAGGGAACACACCCTTACTTCTGGAAAGGCTCCTGCTAGTACTCAGGGCTTCCTAACCTGATTCCCTATCTAGCATCAAAGACCCTTTCCCTAGCTCTCCTGGTAGCACTGTCTTGGCAGAATCCTGCTCATAGCCCTAGGGGCAGAAGATATGTTTTCATTTGAGTCATCAGACCCAGCTGCCTGCTGACTTGAGTTGCAAGCCTCCTCCAGCAGCTCTTCACCATTTAACCCCTCAGAGTCAGGTTCTGTGACAGGAAGGGTCCTGGCACCGTTGGCTCTCCAGATTCTTTTGTCCAGGGACCCTGTCAGGGAAAGTAGTCCTCATTGGCGCTTCCCCCCTTCCTCTATGATATGGAAAAAGCATAAGGTTGCAAGGATTGGTCTCTTTCATCTGCTGCAACTATTTCAGTGGAGCATGATCTGTCACCAATTGAAAAGGTGTTCCCCACAGGTAATATCTTAGCGCATGGGTGGCCCATTTTACTACTAAGGCCTCTTGTTCAGTGACTGAGTATTTCTTCTCCCGATCTGAAAGCTTCCTGCTTAGGAAAAGGATAGGGCACTCCTGACCCTCTCTGTCCTGAGATAATATGGCTGCTAGACCCTTATTAGAGGCATCAATGTACAGAGTGTAAGGTATTGAAAATTCAGGAGTGTACCTATGTGGTAACTCCTCCAGAACTCCTTTCAGTTGCAGAAATGCTTGTTCTTGTTCAGGGCTCCATCTGACCCTGGGGGGGTTCTTTTTTAGTAAGATTGGAAAGGGGAGCCACCACAGTAGGGAAGTTAGGCACTAATTGGTGGTAGTAACCAGCCAGCCCCAAAATTGTTGTACTTCCTTGTGTTAACCCCTTCTACCCCGCTCTCATGGGCAACTTTGCATGTCGGTAGTCTTTCCTGTAGGGCAAACAACGGCACTCCTCTCAGAGTGGTGTTTTCTTCTGAGTGGCCTCCACAATGAGCAGTGGTCTTTATGAATGGGAAATGCAGAGACATTGTTTAGGTGTAAATTTAAGTTCTGCGAGCCAGATAATGCCATTGTTTGGTAGCAGATATTAAAACTTCATATCCCCTCCTTAAGTTTCAGAGAGTTGTTGGGGATCATTTTCCCTTCAAGAACCTCTAGATGATTCTGGATGTGTGTGTATGTGTGTTTGTGTATGTGAGTGAGTGAGTGAGAGAGAGAGAGAGAGAGAGAGAGAGAGAGAGAGACTTTAATACAGTATCAGAAAATCATTATTGCATCACCAATGATAGTACCAACCCAACAGCAGGAATACCAGCAGAGATTTTCTGATATTAAAGACTTTCCTCCTCCATCCCATGGCTCCATAAGGATCCTTCGAATCTGAATAAGTGTGGACAGGAAGTTTTAAATTACATATTATGTTGATGGCACCATCTGATTTCTACAGCATAAAATCACTCCTACAAGATTATAGCCTTTGTTTCTACTCAGTAAAGCTTCCTGAGAAAAGATTTGTGGTGGACTTTTAATGTCTCTCTCTTTTAGCAATTATAGTATCATAATTCAATAATGATGTCATTGGGTTGATTTCAATTTGTGGCAACTCTTTCTAGGGCTTTCTATGTATTCTCAAACCAGACCCTACTTCTGATGGGGGTTTGGGATTTTGCAGATTCTACAAGGTTGCCCAGGTAGCAAAGTATGTAACTCCATTAGCCACATATGTTCTGTGATCTTGGCTGGTCCATTTCCTGGGAGGCATAGTCTGAATTTTAAATCCTGGGCTCCACATCAGGCACTCCAATCTTCTGTGCAATACAAGCGGACATACTGTGGTATAACAGATAGTATGTATAGACCACAGTCAAAGAGATTCATATAGATCAGGGCTGTCCAACAGTTAAGACCATGGGCTACTGGTAGCCCGTGAAGGGTTCAAAAGTAGTCCGCCAGGCATCAATTAAAAATGTAAGGGGATAAGTTCTCCACCCCTCCCCCCCCATCCCAAGGATCACTACTGCCCCAGCAAAGTTCTGGGTCTGCCAGCTCACTTAGCTGAGCGGGCAGTTCAAGGGCCATGAGCATGTGCTTGGAATGGATAAAAATTGTAAGTAGAGGTATTAGTGTAGTAGCCCTCAGGCACTTTAGGCCGGAAAAAGTAGACCTTGGCCTGTTCAAAGTTGGACAGCCCTGATATAGATGTTGAAACTTGTTACACGTGAGGAGATAACTATTGTTCTTTGCAGAAGGCTGAACCATTAACCTCGTCTTGTACAATGTCTACTGTATTACAGTATATATGGAAAAACCTAATTTGTGTGCTGGAAGAGAGAGTGTTGTAGTGGGCCTAGGAAAACTGTACTGCCATATTCCAAAACCTCTCCAAGCTGAAGAAGATACTGTGCTGCGTAAGTGGAAATTGGGCTCTCCAAGCATTAATTTGAAGTAACTAACCTCTGTATATTTGACATCGTGAATCGTACTCAGCAGCAGCACTCTTGCTGAGAGCTAAACAAAGGCTTTGTCATATAAATAAAGTGGTAGGAACTTGGAAGGAAGTCGGAGGAGCAAGATAAATTGTTTAGAAGGGCAGAAGTATGCTTCCCTGATACGCAAACACATGCACGCATGCACACATACATGCACGCACACACACGCGCACACACACACACACACATTTCACCAGGTGGAATCCTCATACTTGCAAAATTAGAATCCACCATTCATATAATTACAGTGGAATTAGATGGAATGATCAGTGCAATTCTGTGCACATTTATGTTTTTCCATATTTTGGGGGTTTACTCCCTTATAGTATTCTTAGGATTAAAGCCTTAATGACATGTTTTGAGATTTGCTTTTACCCTGTTGAAATTGGTAAAGCTATTTACTACTATATGTTTGATATAAAATCACAATGATGATTTGCTGCCACTCGTGAAAGCCTGGGTTTTTTAAAAAATTAAAAATTCCAGCATTTCTTGTCTAACATGGCCACCAACTAGCCTTGATGTCTCAGAGATTCTGACAATTATACTTTTAAAAATACCTTGCACTTTCATCCTCATGCCAGCATGGCTTTTCCTCTTATGCTTGCTGTTCTGAGTTCCTTTCTTCTTCCAGAAGTGATAGTTTTGCTAATGCTTTGTGAGAGGAGGCTTGGGGATGACTAGGAAGGAAAGTCAAAATGCACTAGGTTTACTATTTGCACTGAATGCTGGAACATCTCTTCTCAACACTCTAACCTCTTATGCATTTTTAAGCATGGCATATTTAATTAGTGATCAAACACCTAAATTGGCAGTAAGTTATATTTCTAGAATAATGTTTGTTGGGATCTGGATTATCAGGATGCACATAAAAATGAAGCATAAATTCATTTTCTCTTTTGGTATTTCTCTGGTCTGATTCACAGATGTACACTACACTGACCCCTGATGATTGTAACATAGAGTGGCATGTGTAATGTATCACTAGATCATAGATTCCTAAATAAAGAATATAGATTTCACTTTCTGTCACTCCAGGCACTGATTGAAATGCCGTGATCCCAATAATAAAAATAGACTGACAAATGGTTACGGCTATTCCTAAACCATGGTTCCCATGCACAGTTAAAGAAAACATGTTTGGAGGCATGGCACTGATCATTGTTTGCAGATTGCCACATCACAGCAATCTGTGCTAAGAGAAAATTACAAAATTGAAGAGGGTGCCTGTGGGCAAAGGAGACGGACAAAAAGGAATACAGGAGGCTGTACCAGATTCCTGAGCCTTCAGATGATGCTTTGATGGGTTGGGTTTGAGATGTCTGAGTTAAGCTGTTGCTTTTCAGTATCAGCTGATGAAGTTCATACATTAAACTGTCAGACATCAAGTGTGAAGAAAATAAATTAATATGTATGCTCATTAAACTGAATTTAATTGCAAAACTAATTGAAAATGTACACTATTTCTGAGGTGGAAAGCAATGTAAAGTCCCTTTATTTCTTTTGCACTGATATTGAATACAGATTGCATCTGACAAGCACAAAACTTTGCAGCTTGTTCTGTCTTGCTCATTTGACTATCAGGTACACCAGGTCTCAAAGTGTGGACATGCACTGGGGTGCTCCAGATATTTCACAATAGCACTGTTCTCTAGTTTTGCAGTACATTCAAGGTGAAAAAGGATATTTGTTGAACCCCTGCTGGGCCCATGGACAAGGCGAAAAACAAAGGGGACCCTCAGCAAAGGCTGGTAAATCCGACACATCTCTATAATAGTTTCTTGAGCGATTAATCAGATCTGTTCTTTTGTTTGGCAATTTGCGGAGCAGATAATGCTCAGTTTCTTTTCCACTGAGTGCCACTTTCATAAAAGCCTGACAATTCTAATCATTGTCAATCAAAGTTCAATCATTAGCTTTCAGCGATAGGGCTTGTATAAGGTCTAGAGAATAATAGTGTCCTTAGTAAGCTGTTTGTCCTTTATCCGTCTCCAGCTTAATGGTCTTGAATGAAAACTGGATGATGCATTGTTTCAATAGTCACACTTCCCCAACACATCCCATGTACACATTGGTTTTCTTATTTTATTCCTTCCTGGTATAAATTCTACATCACCTTCTTCTTTTCACATGGGTTCACGATACTTCATGCAGAATGCTGGGAAATGTTCTGGGAAGCAGAACATTCTGTTAGCGATTGTGCCGAGTGAGCTCATGACAGATGTGAGGAAAGAAAGAAGGGAAAGCGGCGAACACAATGGTGGTTTGCCTACCAGTCAACTTGTGTTCCCATGTGTGGCTTCTGGTGCACTCCCTGTGCTTTCTCCCAATGTTTTGTTGGCTCTTTTTCCCATTCCCATCCTGGAATAGATTGCTTGCAACATTCTGTAATATTCTATTTAAAAATTAAGCCTTGTTTTGGGCTGTGCCGAGCGAGGCTGAAGTTGAATAATATTATAGGTAGCTTGTGGTCAGAGAATGTTAGCAAAAGGCAGTTTAACAAATGGGATGTTTTGTTCAGAAATTGTGGCAGATAACGACGTTAAAAAATATAACAAAGCAAACCAGCCACTAAGAGCCATTTCTTATTGGCGTTCTCAACAATGGAAGCCAGGAATGTATAACTTTCAACTGACTGCTGGAAGGAATTTTGTGAAGAAGTGACATGGCTGAGCATGTTTCCGGCCTGCAACCTTTAATTTTCTTGTATAGCTCTTCTACCTGGAGAGTTCTTCAGGCAGGCAGGGAATTTAATTAGCCTTGGTGAAAGTTTTTTTTTAATAGTATGTGTGTGAATTCAATGATATCATATTGTGTGCTGCTCTAAAATAATCTTGCCATGGCAACTACTTTGCTTTAGGTCAGATCAGCTACAAATGTGTAGGTGTTAGTTGTCTTTACTTACTCTTTTCTGTAAATGACATCACAATCCCTATTTGAAGGCCTTTTGGATGCATTGATGCTTAAAATCCCCCTGTTGATTCATGCAAGAGTTAACCTCTCCAACTACTGTTGATCTTGCCCAGATATTTCCATCTGCTCTGTACAAGTTTGTGCAGCTGTTTAACCACACCTTATGTCACTCAACATCAAAAAAGCTAGCTCTGCATAATTCCACTATTAGGAGCTCCAGTTCCCAGGAAGCAAATTAATATGCAAAACAATCTTGATGCTGTTTTTTCAACCAGTATAATGTGGCTTCATTGCATAGGAATTTCACACTTGTTATAGGATGCTGGAAATTTTTGCTGAAATCTTTAACTGTCTGAAAAAACAGAAGTCTTACAGTCAGTAGATCACACAATTTATTGTATCAAATGCAGTCCTTCCTTCAGTAGAAAGCAGGTGTATGCTGTGCATAGAATGTAGCACAATTTATACTATACTGTATAAGGCAAAGAAGGAAGAGGGAGGGAAATCTTAATTTGAATTCTATGTACAGTAATTGAAGTGTTTCAGGACATATTTCAGGTGCTTGCAGACACAGGAGGGCTGCACATTCTTTGCTACCCTGATCTAGACGTTTTTGCCCTTGGCGTGTGTACAGTAAGATTGTAGAATTTGGAAAGCAGTGTTCTGGTATTCTGGTTCAATTCCATCTAGCAACACGGTAATACAGGTATCGTATAAGAATTCACTTCTTTTGCACTGCACAGTTCTGGCAATAAACTTTTTGTCTTCAGATGACCCGTAATATTCTGTTGATGTATTTTAATACAGTGTGGGATGACCCAGGAAGAGATTTCACATCTCCCTCTTTTTCCCATCTAAAAGAATGTACAGTATTACAGTAATTCATAGGTCCCTGAGAAGTACAGAACCAAACTAGTGGGTGTGATAGGGTGCTTTTACACGACCTTTAAAATCCGCTGGCAAATTAAGTTCAGACCAGAGATCGTGGGGTGTTGTTCCTCTTCCTGTGTTCCCACCCTTCCGACCTCCATCGCTCCTGTCTGCGTTGAGGGGAGGGAGAAAAAAAGGGAGAAAAGAATGCAGGCTCACCTCCGTCTGCCATCCAAGCAGCCCCGAGCAGCCCCGTAGGGATTCCTGTCTCTTAAAGGGGCAGCGGGACAAAAAAACAAACAGAAGGCGAGGGGAGCCCGGTGTCTACAGCTTTACAATCCGCATTGGAAGATTTTTTACCTCTGGAGACCAGGTACTTCTAAAGTGCACTGGGGCACGCTTAGGTGGTCGTGGTTGTACTTTATTTTGTTTAAAGTCTGCAGCTGGTGGGAAAACAATTTTAAGCTCTGCATTTGGGAGCCCTTTGCCTCGGATTTTAGGGGTCGTGTAAAAGCAGCCATTGACAGCCTGAGCTGGAGAGGAAAAAGGCAGAGAGTTGACTTTACCACCTCTGTGCTTTCTCTGTACATCTGATGGAGAACAATATTTGTTAGAGTGTTGATATTGCATGCTTTCCTCCTATGTTCAGCCTTTGTGTTTCAATAAACTTCATCTCATGCACCATGCAAAACCTCATTTCCCCCCCAAGGAAACTGAAACCTGGATATGCGTCACTGGATATGTGAACTGATGGCTAGCTCACTGTCTAGCAGCAGAGCCAAAGTTTGGGAATTCAGTTCCTCGCTGTGTCTCCTTGAAAAGGTCTGGATTCCATGATCCATAGGGTCCCTTCCAGCTCTGCAGTTCTATGATAATGATGATGAAACATTATGCAACTGAGAATAGCAATGGATGCACATGTATTGTAAATATACTGTACTCCACACATCTGCTTTACAAAAGGCACATGGGTGCCAGATATCTGGCTTAAAGTTGGATTCAGATTAGCTGCTGTTTCCACACCCACATAAACCATGGTACTGGCATTGAATGAGGTGGACCCAAGCATTCTTTAACGGGCATTGCTAGCTCCCTGCCAAAATTACCGTACAGAGGATTATTTGGCACGGAATTATGCCATCAAAACAGTTTTTTTAACCTGACTAATATGTGTAGAACAGAGACGTTACTCCTGTAATTATATATTTGTTCCTCTACATGAGCAGACACCTTTATGTAAGGATTTTATGGAACATAATGAATGCTGTACGCTCTTCACCCACCTGAGTGTGGTTAATTTAATTTCTGTTAGTCTCCTCTTACCCTTTTTAACAGTAATGAAACTGATGAAAATATTGGCAGGATGAAGCAAAGGAGATGAAATAAGCAGGGGGGAAAGGTTGGCTTTTTGTAGACTTGATTACACATATAAAATATACTGTAGCCAGACAGGAAATAAACAGATTTCAGTCCAGTGTTCTGTTTGGAAGATCCATATTTTAACTGACAAGTAACCAAAGCAAGATCCATATTTTTAACTGACAAATAACTAAAGCTTATGTTGTGTTGCATCATTACAGTCAAGACCGACCCTTCATGACCCCATGTCCATGGAGTTTTCTTGGCAAGAATACTGGAGTGGCTTGCCAGTTCCGACTCCAGGCGCCTACAGCACCTGGTATTCCCTGGTGGTCTCCCACCCAAGTACTAACCAGGGCCAACCCTGCTTAGCTTCCGAAATCAGGTGAGATCAGATGTGCTTAGGGCATCTAGGCAGCTCTAACCAAAGCTTAGGAAGATCCATATATTTAACTGACAAATAACCAAATCAGAAGTTACTTTTCTGCCTATTATTCCCAGAATTTCCCAGCTTGCAGCTATGAAACTGAGCATGTGTTACTGAAAGCTTTTATTAAAGCTTCTCTATTTTCTTTAAAACATTGAAGGGTTGCTCAAGACTAGAAGTCATGTTCCAGGTTGTCTTTAGAACTGTTGGTTATTTTTGTCCCAGCAGTATATATAATGCAGTTCTTCTTTTTTAAGCCCTCTGGTTTATGAATGTGGAATATTGTGTTCCTGTACCCATGAACTTAAAAAGCCAGGAAATGGCCCACTATTGTTGCATAATATTGTGCCTGTGTTGGAAGCTTTCAGTCCAAATCCCACGTCTTCCCTTTTCTTGTATCCCCAAAGCTCTTCTTTCTGCAGAAATGACTTATCATCTGAGCAGGGGGGACTTCTCATGCCAAAAATTTGGGGGCACACCCCCACCATTCAGACAACATCTTCATGTTATAAAAATAGTTTGAAGATGATTGCCATTCATACAGTGACATTAACCTGCACGATTGCTTACAGAGTGGTAGTGGTGGGAAGAGACACGTCCCTGCCCTGAAAATAATACAATTCATATTTCATGGGAGTAGGAGAAAAGAGAAAAGGCAGATTTCTCATGCATAAATCATCCTGGGGGAAGCAGATTATGAGCATTGTCTTTGAAATGATGAAGCTTTTAAAAAATATATTTAATACAATACTTCAAAAATAAAGACGTGCCAGAAAAAACTGTAATTATTGGGAAAAGTTCTCCCAATGCTCTTTGCTCTCTGTCAAATTAAATATCTATCAATTTTTATTCCACATATTGTGTTGGGTCAGTCTCCTAGCTTCTCAGACTTAACATATTTTCCCCTACCTTAGAAGTAGTTTTGCCTTAGAATTAAAACTTAGATTTGGACGGCTGTCATAAGGCTGCACGTTAAACACTGATGCTTAATCGAGTTTCTGTTGAGAACTTTTGCTCAAGGGATGCTATAAGCATAACAATTTTGGGAATGTTTTTGTTTTATGATGGATGACTGTTCTGCATTCAGGAGAAGATTTTGGAGAGTTTAAACCCAAAGCTCCCTTAATGGCAAAAAAATTCTTTCACCAGGAACAAAGAGGATGAGATATAGGGGGGAAATTTCAATAAAATGTATATAGAGTTCTGCATAAAGTGTTAAATAAAATATTTTTTCTTTTTTGTTAGTGCTTAAGGCAGAATGGCTGAAGGGATAAGAAATGGCAGATTTAGTATTATGTCCTCAACTCACCCCTTTTGTTAATCAGGATCTGTTGTGACAAGTCAGCATTTTCTTGTGGCTTCACTACAGCTATGCCTGGCCTGTTAGGACAAACAGAGAACTTAGTTTCCCACCATCATCAGTCAGCACAGAATGAGAAGTGCAAATACGTATGTCACACTCAGCAGTCATGTAGCTTGGAAGTTCATGTAACTTGTATTGCCAGCTTTCTCAGGCAGGGACAGTTGGGGTGTGTGGAGCAGGTGCGTCATTTTTGAGAAATGCAGTAACAGTAGAGATAGCATTGATTTAATCGGGCTGTATTAACACACCTTCTGGATCTGCTGGGGAAATTATAATCATAATTTATGGCGAAAGCTTTTGTTGCTTCTACTGTGAAAGAGCTTCGGAGAAAAAAATCTGGAACAGCCGGAGGTGTTGCAGGAGGTCTTCTCTTCAGACTATTTTGTTGCTCTCCATAGGTGGAGGGTGATGTCAGAGAGGAGGAAGCCTGCATGAAGTCCTCCCTTCATGTGTTCACTAGAAGGACACTGCAGAATTCTCAGCCAGGGCTAAACCATCCAATTGCTTTTCTTCTGTGCGATTTCAAGGACACGTTTGCAAAGATAAACACACATCTAGAAGTGTGTATGTTTGTATGTCTCTGCGTGGGAGGGGGGTACAGTAACTTTGCTGAAAAAGCCTAAATCTTGTTAGCGTCTAGATGAGGAATCATTCACAAACCCCAAGATACTCCATGGTAGAAGCTAGGAAGAACAAAAATGGAACAAAGTGCAATAACATATAAGTAGAGCCTCCTTTTGCAGTTGTCCACATTTCTTCAAATATGCCACAGCAGGGCCACACTGATAATGAAATAATGATTTGTCGACAGATAATCATGAGATGAAGAATTAATGTGATTAGACTTTCATACCTTCTCAGATGCTGTAGTATTAATAGATCTCAATTGGGTGCGTGTCAAATATTTTTATTCATGCAGCTTTTGGGAGAAGTCAAAGGTTGTGAGCAACTAACTTTTTTAAATCTGGGCATTGAGTCTTTATGATTAATATCTGCCACATTAAAACCTTCAGGATTTGTCAGAGAGAAAAAATCTCCCTGTCTGAACAGTTTCATTATGCAAACTAGACTTACATACTTGGAAGTTAAGAGTGGTTACTGTAATCTCTTACTTTTTTGAAGTAAGCTGCTGGGCTGACAGAGTGCCTTATGATTTCCTATAAACTAGCAGCGGGGGAAAGCAATGGCCGACCTCCTTTGGTAATTCACAGAGAGCACTCGTATTGACTTTCTGTGGTACATCAGTCAGTCAGAACAGTAGGCATTTATACATTACACTGCATCGGAGGATGCATTCAAAAAAGTCCTCCTGTGAGAGCTATTCCGCTTGGGGATATTCATAAGGAAAGAGTGTTTTAGAAGCCAGCGTTGTCCTGTTTATGGCAGGAAATCCACGTGTCTCTGGCCGATGGTCCCAATGTGTCCTGCCAGTTTAAGCCATCTCTCCCGCAAGGACTCTGAGGAAGGGCCAGTGTCTTTCCTTGGGATACTGAAATTCAGAAGGAAGGTGAAGAAGTAGTCGTGATCTTCCCTCTCTTTCTTCCTCATCCCATTTTCTGACCATACACTCTGTAGCCACAAGAAGCTCCCCTTGAGTCCGTGGCTAAGGCCACTGTTCTTCTTCCTTGTGTTCCTGACCATGGGAATTGAACACACATAGGCTTGCAAGAGCCTACCCCAGGCCTGCCCAAAGTCCGGCCCGCCGGGCAAATCTGGCCTGTCAGGCCATTCTAAGTGGCCCGCGGCTGGCTGGCCCCCGCCCCTCCCTCCCCCTCCTTCGCTTATGGGTCAGTGGGTGGGGCTTTCAGCAGGATGGCAGGGCCGGGGAGCAACCGGCCCCTGACACATTCTCAGCCACCAAATCTGGCCCTCCTTACAAAAAGTTTGGGCACCCCTGGCCTACACCATTGAAATACCCTTCCCATATACCTACTGTCCAAACTAGGACAAGTGATGGGTGAGCCAGAACTCAACCTGACTACCACCTGGCAGATCTGTTCTTCCAAATACCATAACTTTCCATATTTGTTATTTGTTATTTTTTTAGTTTTTGCCAGCCATTCTGTGTCTGAGTTCTGGAAGGCTTGGCCAGTCTACTGCTTGACTGAACCAGCATCTTTCCTTGTCATTAGGTGTGATCCTTTTGAATTTAAAATGCCCAGGTGACTTCTGGTATTGTTATCTGCTGCTGGCTATTTTACACGACCCATTTTTCATATTATTATTTATTTATTTTTTGGCACTTTTTCAAGGTGTGTGTATTTGTGTTTTTGGACTACAGCCGCCAGAATTCTCCAGCTGGCTTCTGGGAGCTGTAGTCCAAAACCAAAAATCAGCACTCCAATATATTATATTTTTGTTATGATTTCTTCTTATGAACTGCTTTGAACTTTTGTAAGAAATGAAAGAAGTATGCATTTTTCAAAATAAGTAAGCAAATAATTTTTTTAAAAAAACTGATCACTTCAGAGTAATGCTTTTTGGACTGCCCTCCCCAGTGTAATATCACAATATAAATGCTTCATGTTTTCAACAGGACAATAGGGGTGTTGGCTTTCTATCAGGCCTGAGGTTATAGTTCTCATTGCTGTGATCCCCATATTGTAGGATGAAGCTGCCAGTGTTATGCCTGTGGTGAAGCACACATTGTAATAGCCTTAGCTTAATCTTGCTTTATGCTGCTTTTGATTCTTTTTATGAGGAAACCGTTGAGGCAGCTAGCAAGTTACTGGAATGAACCTCTAGATTTTTAATTAGAGTGATTTACAAGCATTTTTTTTACATCAGTGAGACAATGAGATGGAAATGCTCAGAGGTATAAAACTAATTTCTGAGCAAATTCTTCACCTTTTGTTCTGAATCAGTGTATGAAGTGGAAAAGGTTTTGTGAATGGGCAAACTAAAGAAACAATTGAAGACTGGAATTTGAACACTTGTCTTTTTTTGCCAGAAGCCAACAGTCTTCAGGAAGTCTAGGGAAATATGCATTACTTATAGTGCAGTTTGAAGAAGACTGAAGGACTTAACTAGGCTTTCAGAAAACAGTGCCCTTTCAAAATGAACACTGGCTTGTAAGATTGTGCAAGTAAAAATGAAAGTCAGGTGGCCAGATTTCATCTAGCCACACATTCACTTTAATAATATCTGGACTGTGTAGGAAAATGCCTTCCTATTTTTATTTTTTACTGTGCTGTGAGTAAGAATTTCCTAAGGAGCAGGACTTGATTCTGGGAGAGAAAAGTGATCATCATTATTTATTATTTATCACTATTGCTGTGTGCTTCACACTCTTGGCTAGCTGATCAAACAATTTGTCAGCAAAGCAATTTTAGATAGTAAAAAAAGTGATTTTAGTCGACAAAACAGTAACTACATAAATTACATAATATTTATTTGTTTATTTGTTTGTTTGTTTGTTTGTTTGTTTGTTTGTTGCATTTTTATACCACACTGATTTCCCAGAAGGGATTCTAGGCTTCAGCAATCCTACTGAAGCAGCCATGCTGTTTCTACACCCTCAGTGAATTTCCATGGCTGAGTAGGGATTCAAACCCAGGCCTCCTGGATCCTAGTATGACATTTTATCCACTACACCACATTGGGTGTCCCACTGCTGTATATGATTATGCAGGAGTAAATCTCACTGAACTCGGTATGTTTAGGATCGGGGAAGATCTCTTTTAACTGTAGGTAACTGGTTGTCCTAGGATTGGGGTGGCTTCTGTTAGAAATCTGTTCTGACTCTTTGCCTTGAGCCCAGGGACTCCATGGATGCCACGATTAGCATCCTTTTTGTTTGGTAACTGCCTTGTAGGTGGACTGGAAGGTTGTGTTGTTAGAATAATGCACAGGGCTTCAGAAATGTCAATTGAGAAAAACCTGGAATAAATGTTTAAAAATTCTGTGACCTGGGATTAGCGTTGCTTTCTGTACTTCTCTGAATGTTTTGCCAGTTTTCCAGATATCTCTGGAAATTTGAAGCAATATTTCTCTTTCCAGTGAGAGTGCTATTTTAAATCTGTGTGTATTTCAGCTGGCAAGCGTCAGGCATTCTTCTAAAGGGTGATCACTTGCAAATAGGCTTTTAAAGAATTCTGTATGCATGCATACATTGGTCAGGGTAATTTTTATCAAAGGAATATTTATGCTGAATATTTTTAAGCAAACCCAGACACAGTTAAAATACAGTCCAATAGATTGTTTACTTAAAAGTAAGTCCACTGTACTTGGGGAAGCTTTCTTTTATGAAAGTTTCTTTGGGGTTCCAAACAAAGTTATCTTGCTCTTGGCATTACAGGGTTCTATTTCTGTTCTTAAGGTGAAATGGTGGATTGACCTAAAGCCTCAGCATAAATTATAATGTGGATTTTAATTTTATTTATTTTTCAAGAGGTACTGATGTGTGAGCTATATAAGCATAATAAGCTTGTCATGAGCTGGGTAAAGTAACCTGTTATGACACTTGTTATTAAATTTAGGGGCTCAAATTAAAACTTCTGTTTTCATACTAAGTTCTGCTCTATGTTGTACAGCAAGACACAGACTTCAAGCTGGCAGCAAAAGCAGAGTAAAATCTAGAAGAGGATCTCCAGGTGATGGGGATAACAACATTTATGTTACTCTTTGTATATACAATTGGGGCACGTGTATCTGTAATAGGCATCCCAGAGATCTGTCGTGAGAATGGGGCTCCTGTTGGAGGTATGTTCCATTCCCTGACAAAGCCAGCATGTTGTAGCTAGCATGTCACTTACAGCTGTAACTACCATGCAGGCTAAAAACATGAGGAAACTGTTGCCTGTTGGAGGGTCCCTGGGCCATCACTAGTGATCGTGTCCCACACATCACTGGTGCACGTGAGTGCAGGTTAATATATTTTATTTTTTGAGAAACTAATCAGGCCACTCCTGCACTTTTCTGGCACATAGGTTAGTTCCTGAAAATGCCAGAAAATATTAACAAGCATTGAACCACGTTTTCATGCTTCATTCCCTTTTAAATAATTCATTATAATCAGGCATCAGAAGTTTTTTGCATAACCTGTTTGCTGTGCAGATGCAAATGTTCCCCTGCTGCATCCAATCTGTCAGACTTCCTCACAATAAGATAGTATTGTCATTGATTGATTGATTGATTGATTGATTGATTGATTGATTGATTGATTGACTGGACTCATATACCACGCCATATAGCTACAAGGCTACTCTGGGCGGTTATTGTGGCACTAGGCTGAGTATACTGTACAATGAACCCCCGCCTATTGCGGGGTTTAGGGACCCGACCTGACCCACAATAATTGAAGATCTGTGATATGAGGATGCAGGTCAAGTCAGCCATAGGGCACCTAGCTGGGGGCTCTTGGACTTACTGGAGGCCTCAGAAATGATTTTTGGTGATCCGGAAGTCACTTCTGGTTTAGCAGAAGTCACTTCTGGTTCACAGGGAGGCCCTTTTGGAGCCTCCAGAAGGCCTGGGAAGGCCCTCACAGGCCATTCGGGACAGCACCAGGCTGGGGGTAAGTATGGGAGGCCTGAACCAGGCTTTCCCCCCCCTTAATCCAGGTGGCCTTTTTTCCATATACTGTGGTCCAGTGATATAGCAGGACCGCAGTATATGAATTGTGAAAGGGTGGGGGACCACTGTACTGGGTTTACTGTTTGGATGAGAAGGAACATCTTAGGTTTATTTTAGCTGACATGACTTTCCTCATTCCCAGTGTAGCAGGTATCAAAAATCATCTCTGCCTCTTCTTTGTCTTATTAGACTTTCCGGAAATAACCCTTTTTCAAGGCAGCCAACCATTTTACGTCAATTTGTCCAGCATCTTTGGCAGTACAGTATCTTTGTTTAGTATCTCCTCCTCTATAGTAGGAAATGATCCATGTACAAGCTAGCCTCATCTTGTCTGGTTGCAAACAAAAACAGCAAATTATTATTCCCCCACCCCAAGGTTCTGATTTCTAAACTGATTTACCTGTAGGTGTAGTAATCAAATTACATAGTTAATTGTTTTGTTTCTGTACAGGCTCTGGATTTTCCAAGCATGTGTGTCTTCATGATTTTAACTTTCATGCACTTCATCACAGCCAGGTCTGGTTCATTTGTGTTGGTGTTGTAAATGCTTTAGTCTTGATTCAATGTTTTTAATTAAGAAGAAAGCACACTAAATTTGATTGTACTTCTGAATTAATCAATTCCTTTCTCTCAGCATCCAGGCATTGTCAAATGATGGTCAAGAGTCAGATTTTTGTTTATATTTCCTCTTTTAAAGGATCATTTGATTATTCTATTAAGTGCTTGGAGGCTGATAAGTAAATTTAGTTGGGATCTTTTCCTTCTGTACATACAGCTTTGTCTGAAATACAAAGGAGCATTAGTTCAAAATTAAAAAACAGGGTCATGGCAAGTGGGTGGGTTTTTTTTTTTTTGCAATTACAAAGCAGCAGTAGCTGAAAAGGAAGCAGAGGGAACGTGTGGAAGGAGAAAACAGATATAAAATGGGATTGGATTTTGCACCTATATGCTCTGTAAACCAAAGGAAGCCATATGCAAGTGCTTAGCCCCCCAGACTGTGTGGAACAAGAACTGAAAGAACACACAGCTTTGGAGTTATCTTTATTTTAGGTTGTTTTTGTAAATACTAGTGAGGCTGTGCTTAAAATTTCTCCTGTGAGAGTTTCAGGCATTCTCATTTCATCTGACAACGAAGAAAGTCAAAGGAACAGAAATTTCAGGAGGTTTCCAAGAATGTGAAGTATGGCCTTTTTGTTCTTTCCTTAGAAGGAAGCTGAGGAGAGGACCTCACCCTGCTAAGAAGGAACAGTAAACCACTTCTGAGTATTATCTACATAGAAAACACTGAAAAGTGTTGCTGCTAGTCAGAATTTACTTCACATAACTGTTATTTTAACCCTCTTCCATGATAATCTTTTAGACCAGAAAATATGGCAGTCCAGGAACTGTGGAGTGATGAAATAGCTTCTGTTACTGTGGTAAGCTCAAAAATATCACCAAAATAAATTCTAAAAGGCCCCCAAATTTAAGAAAAAAATAGAAATTTCTCTCTGAGGAACTAAAACTTCTGGAAAATTTCTTCTAATGAATTATCCTTTGTAGGGCTGGTGACATGACCGGTTGATCACACACTTGAATTACTGGAGGAGGAACTGCTTGCAACCTACATTTCCCCAACATAATTATGGCATAGCAGTTTAAACTAGTAATATTACATCTTGTTTCAGAAACTGTGTATCCCTAAAATTTCATACTCCCGTTAGGCCACCCCAAATAGTATAATAAATGTATGTATTCAAAGACTGTAAGTAGACTCATCATACTAAATGTTACAATTAAAATTTTAAACAATTTTTCTAAAATTTTCCCCATTCTGAATGTTTGACATGCATAATACTGTGTGATCACACAGGGATTTGTCCCACAGATGGGTCCATTTTGGAGGTGGGCTGAGTCACCCCCCGAAACTACATGAAATACTAGCAAACATGAACCAGGCTATCCTTAATTGATGCCTACCTGCACCTTTTTGATTCCCTACCAGTGCATTCAAAATTGAATGCAAGGATTGCCCCAAATGACAAACTGCATCTCAGAGCACCCCAGTTCAGGACGATCTAGCCCAGTGATGGCGAACCTTTTAGAGACCGAGTGCCCAAACTGCAATTCAAAACCCACTATTTTTTTTTTTTTTTGCAAAGCGCCAATACAGTAATTTAACCTGTATACATGTGGCTGTGAAGGGACGATGCCGGGTGCCCACAGAAAGGGCTCTGAGTGCCACCTTTGGCACCCGTGCCATAGGTTCGCCATCACTGATCTAGCCTGATCTAGTCCGGGACAATTTGGCCCTCTAATTGCAGCCTTAGTTACTGGCAGAAAGTTCTAAACTGACATATGCTGGAATGTGGGTCCCACCTCATTGCCTTTGGTTCCACCTGCCATTGGAATGTGGCTTCTGAGAACAACCCTGAAATTGAGCTTGACTTTCAGGTTGAAAGAGGCTGTCCACCCTTGGTTTACTAGAATGGATTCTAATGAGAAAAGACATGGTGACTTAGCTGGAGATGACAGATGAATTATATAGCTCCTCAGATTGAGGAGTCAGTGTGCTCACATGCACTGAAACAGTCCACGGTATTTGAGTGATCACCAAAGCTTAATAGAAGCATAAAACAGGCTGTGACTCAAGCCGGAACAAAATTGTCTCACTCCAATTTGACTTGCTGGTGCAGTTATAGAATCTTAGAATAACAAAGAGGCCTATAAGAACATCATGTCCAACCGCCTGCTCCATGCAGGAATCCAAATCAGAGTATAGAGAGATGGCTGTGCAGTCTTGTCTCACAGGACATGGTTCCCAGTCCCCTGATCAGGGCTGAGCAATCTCTGTGGAGGTGAGAGCCATTTTTTAAAATTTTTGTTTGGCTGTCCATTTGCTTAAACTTATAACCTACACATTTACAGTATTAGACAACTTATTACTCTAGGCAGCTTCCAGAAAATATATTAAAATAATCATCAAAACAAGGATTGGTAGCTTAAGAATTGCAACCCTGGGGACATAGCCCATGCTTTTTCTTTAAATTTTGTCTTCAGTTTCTTTAAAAGAAGAATAAGAGCCCCGGATGTGTATTGCAAATGTTCACTGAAGAATGAGTTTGACTGAACAAAAACTACTACAACAAATAAACCTTAACAAATTGTCCCTTGCTTCCTCAAGTGGTCTATTTTATTTGGGGTAGAGGGAAGGAAAGGTTTTTAAGGGGATAAGGAAAGTTTTTGGGGTCCCAAGGTGGTTGGCCTACGGGGCATATGGTACCTACTAGAGATGGGCACGAAACGAACAATTTTTTGTTTCTTTTTTCATTTTTTTGTTTCGTTACGCAATGAAACGACAAACGAATTTTATCTCTAAAATGAAACGAAACGAACAGAAACACCAGAAATTTTGTCGTCCGTTTTGTTTTGTTACGGCAATGCATTGAACTGCTTTAAATGCTAAAAAAGCACAAAAAATTAAAATAAATGGTAAAAAAAAAAACGGTAACAAAACGAACAAAAACAAAAACGAAGTTTTTGCAAAAATTCTCGAAAAATGGAAATGAACTGAAATGGACCCCCTAAATGACAAACAACAAACGAAATGCCATTTTTTTGATTCGTGCCCATCTCTACTCCCTACCCCCTCTATAGATTACTCTGTTCTTTTACAGCTGAAAGTAAGATACCAGCTTTCTTTAATTCAGCAGTATACTTTCTGTATACTGTATAATATGGAACTGCAGTGCCTCTATCCCCAGTCCATTTGCCCAGTAGGTTTGCTGGCTGGTGATGAGGACAGCTGTAGCCCAGGACATGTCAGAAAAGGGTGGGGAAGATTATTGTGTTCCTTATGTACAATGAAAGATGGGGAGACACTATTTTTTGTAATTAAAAAGCTGTATTTCCCCCCATTATCATGGGCATATGTTCAAGAAACCTTAGTGGTCTGCTTTTGCATTGCAACCCCCCGGATTATCATCACCAGAGAGAGATTAGACCATGGTCTTGTAAATACCTGCTCTTTTCAGTCTGGAAAGAAATGAATGACTGAAGAAGAAATCTGCCATTACCTGATTTCAGACATTTCCCTGATCTTGAGTAACTAAAATTGCAATCCTATATTCACCCATTTGGGAACAAGTCCCTTAAAACTATTTGGGGCTTGCTTACTTCTGAGTGGCTGTGTTGTAGATCGTTTGAATGGCTAGGATTGCCAAGCATAGCTTCTCGTATTCAGTTTTTTCACTAAAATTACGCAGGGGGAGGATACAATCTAGAGATTCAGTTGCAGCATCTCCCCAGGGGCCATTCTGAGTAATAAACAATCCAGCAACTTGTCAGTGGCTAAATACGATCTAAAATCTAAGGGGCCTATTCAGATCATGGTCCACCTATGAACCTATTCAGGCCATTGTGTAACATGAGCCTATTCAAACCAGGGTGATGTAAAATGAAGGCAAACTATAAAATGGAGGACTTGCCATTAACTTTCCTCAGACTGATGAAGCTTCTTTAACTTTTCCTCTTCATTTCAGTATAAGATATGACAGGTACTTTATTGATTTAGTCACTGCACTGTGTTTTGCCTGGTACTGGGATAGTAAAAAACAATGTATTTGAAATTCTTCCAGGAACCAGACTGTCTAGGAATTTTTGTCACAGGTTCATCCTCTGCCTCTACACTTTTTGAAAAGCCTGCCCTAACATCTAAAAATGCAGCATATTTCATATGCTTGTGTAATCTTCAATTCTTACCCAATGGACTCTCAGCTCACATACTGTAAGTGCCTGGGATGATCAAGTTCTACATTATAAGGGTGGTTTAAGGGAATAAATTTGTAAACATGAAGTGAGAGCAATGAAGTTCCCTTAGCATGACATCAGTTTGTTATTATTTTTTCACCCTTGGCTTTGGAATAAAATATGAAGCTATATTTATCTTAAAATCTGATTTACAATGTACGTCATTGAGTTCTATTTCTAGAAGAGTGTATTTTGGGATGAAACATTGTAGATAGAACATGCCCACAGAAAGCTGAGTAACACTCCTCTGATGTGAATATGTATACAGACAGAAAGGTGACATGGCAACAGAATGGATTTATTGCAGAACTGTCCACATTAAAGTTGGAAACCCAGGCCAGCAAATGCTCGTTCTTGCATGAGTGATGGTGGAAATTTCAGCTACGTGGATTCCATATGGCATGTGAACTGGCAGGTTTTGGGGGAATGTTGATCTTGAAATTGCTTCATGATTCTTCAGCTCCAAGTTCTGCCTAACTTTTATTGAGTACGAAGGCAAGTTTTGGTGACCATGAAATCAGCAAACAAAGATGTTGCCCACACAAGTATATCATCCAATGACTCTCATAGGCAAATTGCCCTCTTTTCAGCCTCAGATTATTGAGAGACTCACTTGCATACTGTTGGCGATTTGTGCAAGTGTTAAAGAAAAATTGTGTAATTTATAGATGGAGTGCAGTTGACTTGGAAAGCACTGGTTATATTACAGGCATGCATTTAGTAATGCTACTGGTGCAGCATTTGTTAGTGGCCATTTGCTATATTGAGTTAACACAGTTTGATTTATGCACATGTACAGTAAATCATCAGCAGATTTCTGGCCAACGAATATGAAGCATGAAAAAAAAAACCTAAATATGAAGGATGAAAAAAAAACCTAAATATGATAACACAATGAGAACAGTGGGTGTGTTAAACTTCATCAAAAGAAAAATTAGAAGGGTATGTTCTTTGGAGTTGTGGTGTTGTGTGTGTAGGGTCTATAATGAACCTTGCGAGTCTGGAGATTGTCATCTCAAACTGAAGTAGTGCAACACATAATTGCATGCATGGGGGAAACGTGTTACAACAACACATTTTGGTTGGTGCTTGTTGCCCAGTAAAAATGCATTTCTCCCTCCATAAAGGGGACAGTCCTAACTTTTTTAGGTGCCTCTGCGCCTCTCCCCACTTTTAACTTTGGAACTGGTAATATGAGAGGATGATTCTGCAGAATACAACAGCAAGCACCCTCCCACTTCCAGTTCAGAGTCCAAGGTGATGAGAGGGATGAGGCTGGCTTTGCATCAGCATTGAGTCGGTACCTCTGAGACATCATCTATCATGGAAGAAAGCCTGCACATAATTTTATCACCTGTCTTGAGCTTGAAGATAGTTGTTGTTCATTGCAACTCTGTGTCTTCATCCAGAAGCGTAAGGTGAAAAAAAACTTTTGCTAAACTTTGTACGGTAGTACTGTAGAACAACTTTTATACTTCCATAGTTGGGAAAGGAGGTCATGGTGAGAATGGCAAATATTGTTGAACCCAGTTATATAGAATCAGCATTTTGTTTGGGTGGGGGATGCATTTTGAGGGGAATAATATTCTATCACATGCAACCCCACTGATGGTTTAAAGCAAATTAGTTTAGCCTTGATACTACTTACTCGAAACTAGAATTAAAAAATGATTAACTATCTTGGATTAAACTCGGACCTCTCATTCTTTAAAATGTGAGCAACATTATGTAATATATAGAACTTAAGTAATTATCAAACAAAGCTTCTACTCAAGTTGTCTGAAGTTCCCCTGTGAAAATATGCTGTGGAGGACAGTTTGCTCGTTACTCTGACTGTCCCCTCTGAATTGTACCTTCAGAAATGTATTGGTTATCTCACAGGCAACACCCAAATAAATACTGGAGCCTTGGCATCATGTGACACACTTGATATATCTAGCCTGAGGGTGGTCTTCTGCATTTATTATCTCCTCCAGATTTTCACTAGTTTTATTTATTTATTTAGTAGAGATGGGCACGAAACAAAAAAATGGTGTTTTGGTTTTTTGTTTGTCGTTGAGAGGTCTGTTTCGGTTCGTTTCCGTTTGTCGGGAATTTTTTGAAAACTTTCATTACCGTTTTTCATTTTTTCGTTTGTTTTTTCTACCCGCTTTTTGTGCGATTTTTAAAGCATTTCCGTGTGCAGGCATCCCCCAATGCCCCAGACCAGAGGGAAAACACTAAAAAAAAAAGGATGCTGGCAGAGACACAGTATAGACTAAGTATGCAGGGAGGCTGCAAAGGCAGTGGCGGGCGTTGCCCAGGGTGCAAGGCAGCCGCAGAGTGACTGCACTGCGGGGCAAGGGAAGGTACTCACAGAGAGGTACGCAGCACGCACACACACAGGGAGGCTGCAGGACTGAAGCTAGAGTCGCAGAGACAGCAATCCCACCCTAACTCCCACCAGAGACTGCAAGGAGGACGGGGGCTGCCAGACCTTTTTATGCCCTCTGTGGCTGCCAGACCTGCCCGCCCAGTCTGCAACCTGGGCATGCTATTGGTTGAACATGATCCCATCACATGGCTTGCCTCCATTTTGTGGCTGGTGCGACATCCATTTTAAAGGGGAAAGAAAAATACATTGCGATGGGAGAAGACAAAAACAAATGTTTTAAGGACCCCAACCCCCCCCAGTAGGTATTATCAGACAATATAAATAATTATCGCTGCGTTTTTACGGATGTCCAGGGCGTTTTTTAACATTTAAAACAGCTCATTTGATTGCATGTCGCCATTAATGGAAACGAAACGTAACGACCACAATTTTCGTGGTTCTGTTCGTTTTGTTGCATTTTCATCACAATTTTCGTTTGTCGTTTCGTTACGTAACGGAAACGACAAACGGTAACAGAAACGAAAAAATGTTCGTTCCGTGCCCATCTCTATTATTTAGTATATCAGCCGATTAGTTCTCAGCTACCCTTCAGAAAGTCAGCTATGATACAGTTATAGCCTGAAGGAAAATGTGTATGAAAAATCCAGTTTACAAATTTCCCCTGGCCAGTTTACACAGAAATATTTTTTGGTTCTTACAGGTTGATTGGAGTTTTCCAGCCATTGGCATTTTAAGTGTGAAGGCCCAGAAATAACATCAGAGTCCTTGACAGTTGGAAGGAAACTCCCATAATCTCTGCTGGGGGAAAGTTCATTGGCTGTTCCAGTCAAAATGTGAAGGAGTTCATGAAGTTTGGAAACAACTGAGATAGATAATTATCAACAAGATGTTTTCTCCTAATAACCAGATAGGCTGGAGTTTTATCTGCATGGCAAACCCCACAAACTCTAAATCTAGATTAAATAACGAATCACATTTTTAAACCTTGCTTTGGATGTGCACTGAATCATAAATAAGATTTGTGCATTGAATCATAATAAGAATAATATTGTGGAGATTTGATTTGTTCTGCAGCTGGTAGAGTTCCCGGTGGGAAGATTAGCAATAAATAAATAAATAAATAAATAAATAAATAAATAATAATAATAATAATAATAATAATAATAATAATAATAATAATAATAATAATAATAATAATAATAATAATAATAATAATAATAATAAATACCAGGTGATAGTAGAGTTACTGAGAAACACCTTGAAAAAATTTCCTGATATCAGGATCTTAAAATTGAACTTCAGAGACTCTGGCGTAAACCGGTACAGGTGTTCCCAGTGGTAATTGGCATGCTGGGTGTGGTGCCTAAAGAACTAAGTAGGTATTTAGAAGAAATTGGAGTTGACAAAGTCACCATCATTCAGCTGCAGAAAGCCACCTTACTGGGATCTGCTCGCATAATTTGCCGATATATCACATAGTCCTAAACGCTTGGGAAGCATTCAACTAATGATTTGTAATACAAAAATCCAGCATAGTTATCTTGCCTGCTGTGTGATAATTTGATGAACAACAACAACAACAACAAGAAAGTTCTATCAGAGTTTAAATCAGAAGATAGGTATAAAAGATGAAAAGTCTAAAAAAATGGCAACCATTCAGTTTTGGAAAGACATATGGGGGATGGAGAAAGACTATAATAGAAATGGTGGATGGCTTCAAGATTTTGAGAAGAAATTCTCCAAGTACACAATGGACCAACTACAAATAACATCTGATATTACCACCAAAAGAGTGCAAAGAGTCAAAAACTGGACATCACCTGGCAATGACCAACTGCATGGGTTTTGGCTTAAACACGTGATCAGTCTGCATGGAAAAATGGCCCAATAATTTAATGAAATGTTGAAGACAGGATATATTAATGAGTGGTTAACAACTGGCAAAACCTATTTGATTCAGAAGGATCCAACAAAAGGAACAATACCTGAAAATTACAGGCCAATATCATGTTTACCAACTATGTATAAACTGCTGACAGGCATCATAGCTGATAGAGTACAGGATTATTTGGAAGCAAATAACATAATGCCAGTAGAGCAGAAAGGGAACAAACTGGGAAGTAGAGGCACAAAAGATCAGTTACTCATTGATAAAATGATCCTAGAGAATTGTAAAACACAGAAAAATAATTTATATATGACTTGGATTGACTATAAAAAGCCTTTGACTCAGCACTGCATAGTTGGATTATTAAGTGCCTGGATGTCATTGGAATATGTAAAAGTATTGGTGCCCTAATTGAAAATGTGATGAAGAACTGTAAAAAAGAATTGTTTGTTAGGGACAAAAGCTACAGATTGGTTAGCATTAAACGAGGGATTTTTCAAGGTGACTCTTTGTCACCTCTCCTATTTACTATTGCCCTGATTCCCCTCTCAATAATCTTGCAGAAGACAAATTTAGGGTACCAAACTGCTAAAAAGTCAGGGAAAATTTCTCATCTATTGTATATGGATGACTTAAAGTTGTATGGAAAATCAGAAACTGAAATACACTCACTGACCAACACAGCCCGAATTTTCAGTACTGATGTTAGTATTGAGTTTGGACTAAACAAATGTGCCACAGTGGCACTGAGAAAAGGAAAAGTCACTCAGTGAAGGAATTGAAAGGCCAAATGGACAAGCCATTAAGTATCATCAGTTTGAAGCCTATAAATATCTGGGCATACTGCAATTAGATAATATCAAGCATGGGCAAGTGAAAAATGTGGTCAGTAAAGAATATATCCAAAGGGTTAGAAAAGTATTAAAAATAAGCTGAATGGGGGTAACACCATCAAGGCCATTAATAGCTAGGCCATACCTGTCATCAGGTATACCTCTGGCATTATAAACTGGACTCAGATAGAGCTAGATAGTTTGGATAGGAAAACAAGAAAACCTATGACCATTCACTCTTCATTACATCCATGCAGTGATGTTGACAGGCTGTATTTACCTAGAAAATTAGGTGGTAGAGGTCTTTTGCAAGTGAAGCAGACAGTGGAAGAACAGAAGCATGTGTTGACAGATTATGTAAAAAATAGTACAGAGCCAGCATTATTGGAGGTTAAGAACAAGGAGGTGTTTAAAGTAAAGCAAACAAAGCATCAATACAGGAAAACAAAGATGCAAATACAAGCGGACAGCTGGCATAATAAAGCACTGCATGGGCAGTTCCTCAGAAAAAATCAAAGGAAAAGTAGATAAGAAAAAGACCTGGTTATGGCTCACCAACGGTACACTGAAAAAAGAGACAGAAGCCCTGATTTTTGCAGCTCAAGAACAAGCTATTAGAACAAATGCAGTTAAGGCTAGAATAGAAAAATCAGATGAGTACCCCACATGTAGACTCTGTAAAGAGGCAGATGAAACTATCGACCATATATTGAGTTGTTGCAAGAAAATTGCTCAGACTGATTACAAACAGCGCCATAATATAGTTGCTCAAATGGTCCACTGGAATTTGTGTCACAACTATCATCTGTCCGTAGCAAAGAACTGGTGGGATCATAAGCCTGAAAAAGTGATTGAAAATGAGCATGCAAAATTACTTTCGGACTTCCAAATATAGACAGACAGCATTGTGGGGCACAATACCCAGGATGTTATTATTGTGGAGAAGAAAAAAGTGTGGATCATTGATATTGCTATACCAGGTGCTAGTAGAGTCACCGAGAAACTTGAAAAAAATACTTGATATCAGGCTCTGAAAATTGAACTTCAGAGACTCTGGCATAAACTGCGACAGGTGGTCCCAGTGGTAATCGGCATGCTGGGTGCGGTGCCTAAAGAGCTAAGCAAGTATTTAGAAGAAATTGGAGTTGACAAAGTCACCATCATTTAGCTGCAGAAAGCCACCTTACTGGGATCTGCTCGTATAATTCGCCAATACATCACATAGTCCTAAATGCTTGGGAAGCATTCGACTAGTGATTTGTAATACAAAATCCAGCGTAGTTATCTTGTCTGTGGTGTGATAATTTGATAATAATAATAATATATTTAAATGTAAGAATTCAAGAAGAAAGATGTTTCTTCAGTCCCTGAACATATCCTTTGTTTTCTGTCCTCTTTTAATGAATGTAATTGAGAACAATCTTTGGCTCATAGCCATTCAGTAGTTAGGACCTAGTGTTGACAAACATAACAAGTACGGGAAGATCAAGTGGCAAGATAGCCCAAGCCTTATCAGACTTTAGTTTCATGCCGCTTGGTAGGTCTAGGTGCTGCACTAATAAGGCATTCTGACAGGCTGATTTTTTGACGTGTTCTATTCATTGCAGCCGGCCTTCCATTTTAATATCTAGGCTTTGAATTGCTGGTGTTAACAGAAGCATTGGGTTCTGCTGAGATGTTCCATCTGTGAATGGAAAGTGAACTTTGTACTCTGTGAAAGAGGCGTCTTTTACCAGTGTCCTCCAATGCTCTGCATATTTCAAACTGACAGCATATATGGTACTGTTAAGTGCTACATGACAAGACACATGCATATTCCATTTAACATGATAAAGGCTGAAGTGAAAGGTAATGGAAACAGTTGTCATCTGTATGCAGATAAATAGTCTGTGACTGTCTCCATCTCATTCTATTTTTCCAGTGAACAGAAGCATCACCTACTCAGATGGAAACAAGGCTAAGGAAAGGTGATATTTGTTCCCAGTTGCCTTTCCCCCTCAGACTTGCCAGAATATCTGAGATATTTGAACCCTGAATTTGGAAGTGAAGGGAACTAAGGCATGGCTTGTTGTGCAGATAAGAACTCCAGCAATGTGTGTGAAGACTAGATTCCTTGGAAGTTTTTTTTCCTGATAGAGATTCACCTCCCTCATCCTATTAAAGAAACTAGTAGCTTAAAAAATAATCGGAGGGGGATTTCCTAATCAAACAATTGAAAAAAACTGCATGGGAAGGATGATGCAGTACCAAGATTAGTAATGTATAGTGTATAAACTGTGCAGCAAGGAAGGATTTTTCTTCGACTGGTGATTTGTAGCAGAATGTGAAAGACAGAATTTTATCATCTTATCTTCTTTTGCTTATTGCATCCTGCCAGAATCCATATAAATGAACAAGACGGTACAAAACCCTGATGTATACAACTTCAGGACAAATGAATTAAGTAAATAAATTCATCTTAATAAGGATTTTAAAGGGAATAGAACAAAGACAGCCGAAAATCTGTGTTGTGTTTATTTCTAATTCCCAAACTTAAAATCCTTATCCAGCTTTTGTTATATCTAAGCAAAGTATATCCAGCCCTAGGTAATGGTTGAGAATGTGCTCTCTCTCTCTCTCTCTCTCTCTCTCCCTCTCCCTCCATCTACCCTCCCTTTTTGTATGTGCATCATTATACATGAATGCCTGGGATCTGGTTTGCTCTGCACTGAAAACTGTACATCTACTTTTTGTATGTGCATCATTATACATGTGTATCTGGATGCATACAGCCAAAGTGTGCACTTCCTACAGCAATGGAACCTGTTTGCACATCTGGTCTTCTCTTACTCTACAGGGTAACGTACTGTCATCACTTCCTTAAAATTACTGCTGTAGAAAATATCTATGGGAGGTTAAAAAAGGCTAAGCCTTAACAAGTATGTGGTCATTTATAAAATGGAAATAATAGCATTTAGTATGGAATTATATACCTAGAGATGTCTGTGTAGTACACAGGCTCCATACTACTGGATTTAAGTACACTTAACATTTCTTTCTTAACCACAGTGGTGCAGTTGAAAGTGGAATGTCAGGCATTGGCAGACATGGCTAAAAGAATTTTTGTCCCCCAGTTGCTGCTTCTGGAATCCTCTTTAATAACATTATTGTCTCGAGCTGAAGTTTGCCATAGTTGGGAGTGAGCAAGGCTGGAACACTGTCGCATAAGCACAGCATGCATAAGTATTTAAAACCATCCTTTTGATAAGTACCAATCTGACTGGAGCTTACTAAAATATACAAACTAGCTCCAGTCCTCTGGCTAGATGCATTGCATGCATTTTCCAGTTTGGAACACTTGGAAAATATTAAGGATGCTTTAGAGGCAATGTAAACCCTTATTCATCTGGAACTTAGATCTCTCATACGTAGCTGTTAGGGAGGAGCCTTAAAATACATGGCTCTAGGGAGGACTTTTGCTTATGGGCAGCCTCCTTGGACTTCTCTCACTTGCCAGACTGGGACAAGTAGCCAGGACAGTATGACTACATGAATCTTTATTCCAGGAAAAGTATCTGCTTATGTTTGCTTTTGGGGGCTTAAAAAGGCCAGAAGAGGAAACCCCCCACACTCATGCCTCTTACTGTTATTTGAGGCTGAACTTAGCCATGTTAAAAAAAAAAAGCAGAAGTAGGTTGGAATTTCAATTGAGCAGAAAATGCACCAGTTTCAATATGTGGAAATGGTATAACTTTCTGAAGAGCCCCTTCCCCACAACATGCTGCTTAGGAGGAAGAGACTGCAACAAAAGGGTATAAAACCAATTAAATGAATTGGACCCTTATGTTTGAATTCTGCTTTGGAATGTGATATGGTTGTGCAAATTAGTTATCAGAATGATGGCTGCCAACATGTAGAATGTCAGAACCTACTACACAATCTAACCTTGGTACAAACTTATCCACCTTTGCTTGAGGTGCACAGTTGGCTACTTGCTTATTGTTCATTGAGAGTGTTAACAAGCATGTCTCCAGAAATGGCCCACTGTTTACCTGGACTCTCAAAAGGCTGACACTTTTGGGGCCTCTGATGTTGTTTTCAGAGTAACATGTGATGATGTATGTAGTCTACAATTGTAGCAGGGTCTTGATCCTGCCTCCCTATCCATGCCATATGGCCCACTATGTACTAATAATTATTTAAGACAGAAGGGGTTGCAAATCACTCTGTAGATGCAGAGTGAGTTGTAAATAGTAGATAATATGTGTTGAGTTTTCATAATTCTAGATATTCCTTGCCCTCTTTTCTCAGTTTCCCTCTCTTTTTGGGAGGGGAGTAGTAGTAATGTTGGTCTATTTCTACTTGCCCTTCTTTCCCCTTTTCTTTCTGGGTTCAAGAAAAGCACTACACACAACGTTTATGTTTTCAGAAGTTAAAGGAGTTTTAAGCATAGGTAGTCAAGCAATGACTTTCTGGTCTGCTCATTGGTTCCAATGTCATAGAGCAGGGGTGGGGAACCTTCGGTCCTGCAGATGCTTTGGACCCGAACAACCACAGTCCTTTATCATTGGCAACATAGGCTCAGATTCTGGGAGTTGTGGCCCAAAACATCTGAAGGGCTGAAGGTTCTCCACCCTTGAAGTAGAGAAACAAGTTCTGCTAGGAATCTCATGGTGCAGTGGTTAAACTGCTCTACTGCAGCCTAAACTGTGCTCACAACCTGGGGTTCAGTCCCAGGTAGCCAGTTCATAGTTGACCTAGCTTTCTATCCTTCCTAGGTTGATAAAATGAGTACCTATGTGTAGCTTGCATGTATAAATTTTAAGCAGCCCAGAGAGTGTTTTAAGAACTATGGGCAGTATAAAGCAGAACACTTTGGTGGGGTGGTTTTTTTGTTGTTGTTTTTTGTTTTGTTTTTTTGTTTGTTTTTTTGCTTTACTACAAATTTCTGAATCCATAACAGGAGTGATGCTTCTGTCTCACTCTTGTGGTCTCCAGATGTTTTGGACTGCAGTATTTAAAATTCAGAATACTGGGAGAGATTACGTTGGGGGAAGCTGTTCTATTCCTACTCCAGGTTGCCAGCTTTAGAACTACTCCCCTCAGCTGTGCCTATAAATATCCATTAGATGAGCAACAATTAGCATTAAGAACAGCATCTGGTGTCCTCTGAAATGCTGCACCATTATGAATGGCACAAGAGAAAGCTTGGTTAAGATATTGGCTTGGTTTAGGCAGATCTTATATTTTCAACTGGAGAAGAATTTCTTTAAGGGAGTTGTGCTGCTTTAGTGCAAAAACTGGATGTGTGAAGGTTCTAAGGAGGCCTGCATTTAGATTACAGTATCTGTGATTAGCTAGTTAAATTGGTTGTCAGGGTTTTTTTTTGTTTAATGCAGTGTTTTGAATATAACTGAAAGGACTCTTTTATTCTTGTGTGATTGTGTGTGTTTAAATGCCTTATTTATATGAGGATTAAGGCAGCAATCTGAAAACAAGTGATTTACAGATGCACAGTGTGAGGGAAACTTCTCAGAAGGGAAGAGAGGGAATCCTGCACGCCCTGATGAGTGGATGGAGAAACAATGGCAAAAGGGGGAGCACCAGGAACAACCAACATTGTCACCTGTGGACAGTGTCATGTTGTGGAAAGGAGAGAAGGAAGAAAACCCATGTCCAATAGGAAGTAAAGAGAAGGACAAGGCGAGAAATCCCAACCAATCAGCTCCTGTGGAGGTGGGGTTCGGGGCTTGTAAAAAGGGCAGCAAATGGGTGCTCCCGGATGGATGGGAGTGGGTGTGGATGGAGGATCCCTGGACAGGGAAATGGGAGCAAATGATGATGCCTCATAAGGAGGCTGAAAGCTACCAATGCCGGGGTGCTCCTATTGGGGAGAAAAGAAGTACCGGGAATCCAACAGAAAACACAAAGAGATCCGCAAAGAGATTGAGCTGGAAGAATGGCTAGCAAAGATCTGGATGGAAGCCGAGACCGGGAAACTGGACCCCCGGGAGGACTTGACTCAGAGACCCGACTATCCTTTACGTACACCCCAATGGAGATGTCCTGGTCCCAGGTCCACTTCGGAGGTTGGGGTGCAAGTGGGACAACCCAAACCCTCGGTGAAAGAGATTGAGATACAAGTGGAGGGGCTGAACCTCTCAGAGAGGAGGAGGGGATCAATGGTGGAGCCAGCTATCCTCAGGTGGTGGTGGGGAATTTGATCACGTTCTAGAAACCCCAATCTATGGAGGAAAAAAATAATCCGTTTATGTCTGATGTTAAGAATGTTGAAACTGTAGTTAGAAGAAAAACCTCATTTATTGTTGAAGAACCGAATAAAAGTTCTGTTTGTTCATTCCGAGAGATGCCTTCTTTAAAGCTGGAAGGGCGGGAACCCTGGGCAAAGGTGGAACCCTCACACACAGAGTCTCTTGTATTACTGGGAAAATGAAAATGAATAAGCTAATGAAGGGGGTTTTTTTTTTTCTTTTAACAGAACAGAGTTGCTCCCCTAATAGTACAAGATCAATCATGCTAGATGACATACTTAGCACATTTTACTTACCCGATCATCTGGGTCAGAGTTTTATCATCAGCTGCATAAAGCGTTTTAGAACAAGACGCTTCCTCCATGGCTCTTTCACTATTTTTAGCTAATCTCCGTGGCTACTCGACAGCTTTGTTCAGCCTAACTCAGCTTAACCTAATAGAGGGAGACAATCAGTGGGGACCTTAATGACTTGTCTGTTGAGCTCTGTCCTTCCCTGGCTCTTTATACTTCCAGGATGCCCTCTTAGCTTTTTCCCATTTACTCCATATTTCTCTCTTGGAATCTTTGCAAATAAGCTCACAATGAATGACAACGTAGTTTATTTAGGATTGCACTGTAATTTAAATCTTTCCCAGTACCTCCATAGAAAAGGGAAAGGACTTAGAAAAGTTAGCTATTTTTTCTATATCAAAGAATCCATTAGATAGTATGGGGCTTGGCCTTCCTGGCAGGGTGATTTTGGTAGTTGTGGTTCAAAAAAAGTAGTTTCCAAGCTCTACAAAGGGATATCCAGAAAGAGGTATGTTTCCAAAGGCTCTGGAGATCATTGCTTTTTAGCATAAATGCTTGCACTGGAGTCTCAGAAAATGATACACTATCTAAGAAACACAGTTGCTCTACTTAATATCTCTTCAGAAGCAAGAGAAAAACACTGAAAAGGGAGGTATCAGGCCTTTCTCTACTGGTTTTGGTTGCCCCCACCCATGCAACCATGCTTTTCCTGGTCCTAGAGCAGTGGTTCTCAACCTGTGGGTCCCCAGATGTTCCTGGTCTGCAACTCCCAGAAATCCTGGCCATCCTAGTGATGAAGACTTCTGGGAATTGCAGCCCAGGAACATCTAGGGACCCACAGGTAGAGACCCACTGTCCTACAGCCTGGGGCAGGGGGAATAGTAATAGTAATAGTAATAGTGTATGAGGAGGGGGCGTTTATTTGCAAATAGAATTGGCAAGCGTAGAAGGGATTCAGCACTCCTCACCCGACCTGCTGATCCAGCCACCTTAGGACACAAAGAGAGCCCTGTGCTTCGCTCATAATGTATGATTCTCCCTCAGAAGTACTCCTTCTTTATTGGAATGAGTTGCTCTTAGATATCAATGATGTATGTGCACTGAATTTCCCCTCCCCTTGTGCCCTACTGTACTTTGTAAGAGAGGAAATACTCCATGTCTTGGAAGGCTTACTTATGACCTATTTAAACCATGGGAAAACAAATTCAAACTTTGAATATGTTCACTACCTGATTTAAAATGGTCTCACTCTCTCTCAGTTGGTAATTCATATACAAAACCTGCTCTTTTTAAACATTTTATTTTAGCTTTTGCCCTGAATTAACTATGTTAACATGAGCATGCAAAGAGAAATTCAAAGGTACTTTTATCTTCATATATAAAAACTAACAGCAATGGCAAAAATCTTTAAAGGCAGAAATCAGCTTTCAAAACATGAGCTCCTTTGGAGCTGAACCTGATAGTTTTGTGGAGGAAGATCTAAGTTATGTTGCCATGTCTGTAAAGCATATTAGTGCCTAGAGAATTCAGCACTGGCTGCACGTCAAACAATGAAAAGCAGCTCTTCTTCAGCACTGTCACCAAGATATTTCTTGACATTGGCAGATAGGTCCCAGGCGCGCTGTTCATAACCAGCAGCATATGTGGAAACCTGCAGGTCACAGAATAGACAGGTGTTAAAATAAGATCCTTCCATGCCTTCCGGACCTCTGATGCTTTTGCATGTGCAAAGACGCCAGACTGGGTTGCTTTTCTAGTCTTCTCTTGGCTCAGACGCTTGAATTCATCCAGGTGACCAGATGTTTTTCACATAGATAGTTGCCTAGAGATCAACCAAACCATCCAAAACCACAGATACATAGGAGTTTGCTTACTAATTCCAATACATTCCCAGAGTAAATGCCAGATTATGCTTACTCTCATCAATATGTTTTGTGATATATTTTCATTCCCCTCAGGAAAAAAAAATATCTAGAGAGACCTTGAAAGTGTCATGGCAGCCTATTGGCCTTGTTGCTTCTAGGATGAGGTGAGAAGCAAGGCTCTTGCAACTCCATATCTTCCAAACTCTTGTCTTGGAATGTAAAACCTATCACATCACATTATTTAATTATTGGTAAAAAGCTAATTGGCAAAAATATATAAATATATAAAATATATAAAAGCTATATAAATAAATAAATAAAAATAAATAAATAAATAAGCATATATGCCAACGTTCTGCCTACAGCATTACTGGGGAAAAATAATTAAGAACCCTTAATGGTGGAAGTCCCGCCCACCAAGACATGCCGGCAGCCTGATCTTAGAGCTCTGTGCCGCGATCCAAAAAGAGCTTTAAAACTACTGTTTAAATGCTGTGGTGCCGTGAGTAATGCATCAATAAATTACTCGGGTGTCAGGAGAAGCAATATATGTGTTTTTCTAGACTAGATAAGCTTGATTTATAAGCTAAAGGAGCTACTTTCGGTTTTGACTGCTTTGATTATGCTGGCCGCTGGCTGCTTAGAAAACTGAATCCCGGCTGTTTGGAAAGTCACCAGATGATTAGTTAGACTGCTTGATACCTGCCTTTTGTCTAATTATATGCCGGCTAAGAGAGCAAAAAAGAAACTCCAGCCTATAGGTTGGACTAGGAAATTATCTGATACAGCACACAATCGCCCTGCTCTACAGCGTATCGAGCAGCCCTCAGACGACGGAGGGGTAAAAATGGCGTCAGGATCTGAGAAAGGAAAGAGGGAGACTACCCCTCCTCCCGCAGATCAAGACTTCATGAAGGAACTGCGTTTAATGAGGACGGAGCTAGCTAGCATCATGAGTGTTAATCAACAGGATGTGATCCGCAGAATGGATGGCCTTTCAAAGGATCTCCAAGGCACTAAACAAGATTTATCACATGAAATAAAGTTAAATGGCCAGCGGCTTGATAATTTGGCAGGAGAATTTAAAAATCTGGAGATACGTGTAACTGAAAACGAAACTCAAATTAACTCTCAGAAGCAGGCTTTACTGAAAATAAATAAGAAACTGACTTATATTGAAGATTATTCTCGAAGGCAGAACGTCAAACTGATTAATTTTGTTATTCCAAACAAGGGGCATCATTAAAACAGGAAGTTTTAACCTGGTTTAACTCCTTTCTGCCCAAACAACTAGAGGACGACGATTTAGAGAGAGTTCACTATCTGGGCAAGTCAAGAGATGGGGCCCCAAAACCAGTGATAGTAAGATTTGCTTCTTATGTAAATAAAGAGCGTCTTATGTCTTCAATTAGAGCCAATCCTAATATTCTGAAGAGAGGAGGTGCAACTGTGCAAGTTTTTCAAGATTTTTCTAAAGGAACTGCTGATTGGCGTAAATCGATGAGACCAGTTACAATCATATTAAGGAAGAACAACTATCGCTATTCTTGGGGTCACCCTATTTTTGAAAGTTTGGAAAGGCTCTGTTCAACACACTATCTACTCTCTAGAAGAAGGCCAACATCTTCTTGAAGCATGGAACATACAGGATGACTCAGGTTCTGCCTGTTCTCCCCCGGGAACTTCAGTGGCAACATCAGGACAGTGAATTTCTCTCTTTCTACTCCGACTCCAGGAATCTTCGATGAAGATGAAGAATATTTGAAACTCATTTAACTTACTCCTCCCTCTTTCCCCCTCTCTCACCTCCTATCATCCCCTTTGTTTTTCTTCTTTTACTCTTCTCCCCCTTTTCCCTTCCATGTCCCTTTCCCCCCGCCCCCCTTTTTTTTTTTTTTTTCTTTTTTTTTCCAATTTTAATTTTTGTTTTTGGGATGTTTCTTTTTCTTTTTCTTTTCATTATCCCTTTTCTTCCCTTTTCCCCTCCTCTCTACCCTTCCCTTTTTTGTTTTTGTTTGTTTGTTTGCTTGTTTTGAGGGGGGCGGTGGTGGTGAGAGGGTGGTTTAGAGGGGGGTAGAACAACTTATAGAATTTTCAGTAACACGCTACTTAAGAGTTAGGAGATCTAGGCTGGCTAATGTCTGTGGACAACTTCCTCCCTCCCATCCCCTTGATGCACATGCTAAACAGTATGATAGCTGGTGGGGTGGGAGAAAAGAATAGTTTTTAGGGTGGAGGATTAGATTTATTTTAGTTTATTTTTATTAATTGATGGTGTTTTTACTTTTGTATGCACAACGGGACCATTCCAGAATATTGAAACCAAAAGAAATAGGTTATGGGAAAGTTTATAAAATTAGCAACGTTGAATGTGAAAGGTCTGGGGTCATTTTCGAAGAGAAATAGAATCGAAGCGATGATCAAAAGGCACAAAATAGATATTGCCTTTTTGCAAGAGACTCATCAAATAAGAGATGGTATTAATGAACTAAAAATTCCAAATGTTGATATTTATGAAAAAAGCTTTGGCACATCTAAAGCAAGAGGGGTTGCCATTATAATCTCAAGGAATTGTGAATGTGTTGTTGAAAATGTGGTAAAAGATTTAGAAGGTAGATATATAATATTGCAAGTTCTAATGGGGAAAGATCATTATACTTTGGTTAATCTGTATGCACCAAACGTTAACCAAGGCCGCTTAATGTACAGATAGAGAAAGAAGACTGGAAAAAAATTTGGAATATGAGAATTTTGAGATCATTGTCAGTCAGGATAAAAGAAAACTACTTCAAATTGGTTTCCAGATGGTATTTAACCCCAGTAAGACTAAATAGAATGAATCCTGCTTACTCTAAGATATGTTGGAAATGTGAAAAAGAGCTTGGTACTTACTTGCATCTTTGGTGGGAATGTGAAATAGTCCAAAGGTTCTGGAAAAAAGTGATTTTAGAGCTAAGTAATATGATTAAGATGGATATAGATTGTAATCCAGAGATAGCATTATTATCATTGTTAACAAGTAAAGATTATGTTGTTACAACAAAGGAACTAATAGCAAATTTTATGACAGCTGCTAGATTAATTATAGCAAAAAATTGGAAGTCAAAACTAGAATTCAAGATGGAAGATTGGTATAATGAACTTTGGGATATAGCTATAAACGATAAACTCTCCTGCAGTTTAAAGGTTAAACGAGGAGAAATGAAAAAAGACATTTTCTACGATATCTGGGGTAAATTTTTAGATTATGTACTAGTCGAAGGAAAAGGGAAAGAGTCCACGAATATCTCACAACAATTCTGGAGAAGAGAACTTTAAGAAGACTACTAGAAGAATAGAAGATGGAGCAACGAATAAGAATGTATGGATGGACCCGTGGGATGGGGGTGCACTTATATTGTTTGTTGTAGTTTTTTTTTACTTTCATTTTTTATGTCGTTGTATGTAGTTTAAAATTTAATAAAAAAACATTAAAAAAAAAAAAAGAACCCTTAATGGTAACTGTAAATTGCTGCAAGTTCAGAAGTTGCCATAGGCATTGGCTAGCATGCACCAGCCACAGGATAGCAAACGTCTACTTTGACATTTTAATTTGTGGCAATTAGGGGTTGAAGTCTGTTCCAATGGAGATATGCTGGCAGAATTCGTTTATTTGGATCCCAGCCATGTATTGCTTTAAGTTGCAGAGTTTGTGGTATTTTAAGGAGACACTGTGAGTTGCTTTCAATTATTTGAGCTTGGGAGAGTGATTTCTTTATTCATAACTTCCTGTTCTAAATGAATGTAGATTTTCTGACCCTCATGGGAATGAAACTATGTTAGTTGATTTTAAGTTTGTCCTTTCCCCCCCTTTCATTTTGGTTCTCATGATATGTATTGTTTCTCCATTATACACAGTATTTTGTGACTCTTTTTTAAAAAAATTGCTTTTTATCCAATGGTTTAAATCAAGTACAGTGGTGTCTCCTAAGATGAATTTAATTGGTTCCAGGAGTCCATTCATTTTATGAAAAAATTCTTCTTAAGAGGCACATTCCCATAGGAATTCATTGAAAATCAGTTACCATGGGGAAAACCTCTTCGCAAATGAGGTGATTGGGACTGGGGAATCCGAGCTGCAAAAGGCGAGGGTTGCAAACAAGGTGATTGGAACTGTGGAATCCAAATTGCAAAAGGTGAGGTTCAAAAAGTATGGAGGGGCCTTGTACACAGCAGGTTTCATAGACAGAAAAATACAGTAAATCAATTTGACATCTAAGTTAAAATAAACACCCATCTGGTGGAAGTGTAAACTCCTGATTTAAACACCACCACCATCACAATTGTTTGGCAAAAATAAACCACACTTCCATTTATGCTGTGTAGTTGCCTTTTAAAATACCATTTTAAAACACACTAAACCTGATTCAAAACCCAGTTTGCATGGGATCCTAAATTTGTAAGATCTAAAGTAGACTTTTGGGACACTCATTTATTTGTGTTTTTTTGTTTTCTTTTTGTTGATCAAATTTGCACTTATGTTGAAAACATATCACATTTGCTTAGCACTCAAACTTCATCCTTTTTTTCTGAAGAGGAGTGCTAGTCTTCCTCCAAGGCAGCACATTTCTTTCCATTTATTTTATCACACACATATATTTATCCTGGGAACTAACTGCAGTTTTCTCATTTTGTGGAGCAAGTTTTGAGTTCAGTGGGAATTTAAATCCAAGTCTCCTTGTCCAGTTACACAGTTTATCATACTCCACTTACTTTCTGGTTGGGTTATACATAGATGGTTCCAAGTGCAGCATAAGTGTCATGTTCCCAGACCCTGACAATTTCCTTATTACACCCTCCAGAAATGTTAACCTTCTGTCCACCTTAGCTAGCATGGCCAACATGCAAACAGGCAGGGGATGATGGAAATTGTAGTTATATATGTCTGGAGTACATCAGCACTCCAAATTTGCTGCCTGAGAGGTCCTCTCTGCCTCATGGTAGGCACTGTGGCAAAAATTAGGCTAGTTTCTGCTCCTGAAACAATGCCTTGTGTAGATTTAAAAAAAAAAAACAACCCTAAAATTGTACTCTATCCTGTGCTGAAGTTGGACCTTGAAAATAGCTCAGAACAAGTATAGTAAAAGTGTTAGTGTTAGGAATTATCCTACCATTGTTATGATTTCTAAGAAGCAACGCAATGCATGGTAAAACCACTATTTTTGTGTTTATGTGTAACGAGTAAACTTTTACAGTACTTATTTTTAAAACAAAGTGAGGAGAATTTTGGGTCTTATTTCTATTGTTAACTGGATTTTGGTGAGCCATGGTTTCTAATTTCTGATGGACCATGTGGTGGGAAAATACTCTTTGATCATGCTACATGTTGCTGTCCTTAAATTAAGGTCACAATAAGGTATATGTTCCTTCCTGTAATTTCTCTTGGGTTTTCTTGAGCATTTTGACTGAATGTCTCCATTCCCTCCAATCAATCTTCCACTTTTACTCTATCCTTTACACTTCAATCAGCTGTGCTTTCAAAATTTTAAAATATTTTCAAAAGTTATTCCTCTCATTTCTAGCTTTCTATTCAGCTGAATTAATTAGGTGTTGCCAACAACAGACCTCAGCATGGAATTGTTTTATGTCAAGCATCTTCTGAGGTTTTAGAAATTGAGGACGTCTGCCTAATGTCCCCTTAGTAATCCATTTTCACTTCCTTCTCTTCAGTTTGGAATTTGGATGAATACCTAAGCCAGCAAATATTGCATGCCAGTTCCAGCCTAGTCTGGGGCTAGAAATAGGCATTAGAAGTAACTGGTGACTAGAAAATGCAGAACCTTTGCTAATGCAAGCATGTGTCACAGCAGGAGTTCCTCTTACCTGGGAAATAAGCAAATTAGCTTGCTTTGTTTGCTGACTGAACTTTAGCTGTTGAGATGATTCCAGTGAAGAGTGATTCCACAATCTTGAAAAGACAACCTTAATCACTTCCTTATAACATTTAATATTCCTAGCAGTCTGGGACCTCAGGATAAATTGACCCGAAGCAAAGACAAGCTTACAAGTTAAACGTTGGGAAATTTACTTTTCTTTTGCTGTTTTAGGCATGGCATGTGCTAGCAAAAGCAGGTGTGTCCTCTTGACATTCCCTGTAACCTAAGTGAAGCTAATTATTGCATCCGCCAGGTACAGTTAATCCTTGATGTAGTCTTTCTCCCTTCTCTGGCTGCCTTGCCAGAGAAAGTTAGTCTTTTAAGACCAAGCTCAGTATGAGGCAAACTGTGGCTTTAAATCTGCACCTTTTTAAGGGGTTGATGGAAATTTAAGGAGGGGGGAATGCTGTTTTGGGTCATAATGTCTAGAGTCCTTTAGATAGCATGGAAGCTATGAAAAGTAAATTTTCCAAGTTCTGGCATTAACATGTACCAATCAACAATATTGTAGTATTCTAGTGGGAGGGACTCAAATTCTGAGTATTACATATTTACTCAGATGAGAAAGATAGAGGGGCTGAATTCCTGTTACTGAGTGCACTAACTCACAACTTGAGTGAGATGACTCAACAAGTCCCCACTGATTCAATGGGCCGACTCTAGGTGTGACTCAGTACGCCAAGCAAGCAACAGGTTTTCAGCTAGCATCCACCATCTAGTCGTTTGGCCAATGACAGATGCAAATAGAGCACCCTTCTAACCTTTCCAGACGCTTATAATTAGCCCTTATATAATAGATCAGATCATTATATAAGGTGGTTTCCTTTCCTTGTCCTCCAAGGTGACTTGGCATTCAGGATCTTTCAGATTAGCTCTCCCTCAGTGCAGAACTAACTGGAGTGTCCGTGCTGCGCACTGTGAACCATCTTTGCAAAAAGCTACTTCCATGAGTGTTTGCAGTGAGCAGATAAAAACTGCAGGAGTGTTTACTGCCTGACCCCTTTCCAGTCATCACTGGATCAGTACAGATAAAATAGCATAGATAGTGGATTTGGGAAACGGTGGATAGTAAAATTATTTCTGAATATGTTAATGTTGGAAACTTGATTAAAAGGCTGGTATCCATCCTTTTGCCATCATTTGAAGCAAGCAAAGGAAGCACTGTATTCTTTGCTCATATGGGGTGGAAGCCTTGTGACCCTCTGCATGTTGTTGGGTACAACTCCCATCAAGGCAAGCCAGCATAGCCAGCAGTGGGGAGTTATGCCCAGCAATATCCAAGAGGTCACGTCTTCCTCGTTCTTCCAGTGTAGTATCAACCTGCTTTCAGTAAGCAGAAGGATATACAAAGCTCTCTCTTTCTCATTTTCTCTCGATACAGACAGACAGACAGACAGACAGACAGACAGACAGACAGATAGATAGATAGATAGATAGATAGATAGATAGATAGATAGATAGATAGATAGATAGATAGATAGATAGATAGATAGATAGATAGATAAGAAATGGCTCTTTCATGTGTTCCCATGAGACGTACCTGTGAGGGTGGCAGGATGGAGAGAAAGGCCTCTCCTGATGACCTTAACACCTGAGCTGGTTCATATGGTGGGATCCGATCTTTGAGGTAGGTAGGACCCAGTTCAAATAGTGCTTTGTAGGTTAAGGTCAGCATTATGAATTGTGCTCAATTAGCAAATTGGTAGCCAGTGGAGCTGCTTTAATAGGGGTATGATCTCTGTACCCTGCCCCAGTCAGCAATCTGGCTGCTGCATTTTGGACCTGTTGAATTTGATGAGGCTTTTCATCAGTACCAGTAGTCCCACATAGAGCACATTACAGTAGTCTAGCCGGGATGTCACTAGGACATGTGTCACTGTGGCCAGAGCAGGTTTCTCAAGGCCACAGCTGTGACCTGGGCATCCAAGCTCAAGGATGAGTCCAAGAGCACCCCCAAACTACATATCTCTTTTTTCAATTGGAGGGTGACCCCTTCCAGTATAGGTTGCATCTCAATCCCTTGTTCTCCCTTTCTGCTGTCCAGACACATCTCTGTCTTGTCTGGGTTTTTGTTTCATTTTGTTCATCCTCATCCAGTTCATTACTGAAGCTAAACACTAATGTAAATTTGAGATAGTAGCTCCCTTAGAATCCAGAGGTGACGAGAGGTAGAACTGGTATGTGCATCATCTTATTATTGTGCCACTTTCTTTGACAAAATATAGGATGTAGATACCTATGGTGTATGTGCATGAGAGCATGCAAGTGTGAGTGCCTAGCCAAGGTATCTGCACCCTATATTTTGTCAAAGGGAGTGGCACAATAATAAGATTGTGTGCATATGTACTTAGGATACTTTTCAGTTGTACACATGTCACAAACCAACTGAGCAAACCATTTATCTGTGTTCTTCAAAATACACATTTCTCACCTCCCTCTGAAGGTGCATTTCTCTTATACATCTTGTGCAACTGCACACATGATCTGTTTGCATCCCTGTGGAGAATCAGTGTTCATTCAATGCTGGTGTGAAATTAGTGTAGCACTAGGGCCAGAAATGAGGTCCGTGAGTATTTACCTAGGACCAGACGAACGAACTAACTAATGAACTAACTAACTAACTAACTAACTAACTAACTAACTAACTAACTAACTAACTAACTAACTAACTAACTTTCCTTCTTTCCTTCCTATAAAAAACAAAAATGTTGCTCTAATCCCTTTCTTACATCCACAACAGCATAAATAGATCACCTTAAAATGATCAAGGGTTGAGCATGATACCATTGTCCAACAGCTTGAAGTTAACCTGTCTCTGTGTTAAGTGCCACCAAGAAGATTTTGGTGAATACGATAGGATTTTCAAGTAGTGTGAGATATTTAAGGAGCGATTTTACCATTTTCACCCCCTTCTCGGTGAGTTTCCATGTCCAAATAGAGATTTGGACTCAAGTCTCCCTAGTCCTAACCTGACCTCTATTTGCTACACCACCATGGGTGGTTGGTCCATTTTCCTTCTCTGGGTCACTGACATACCTGATGTGACAGAATTCTGCTGCCCCCAAGCAAATGCATAGTTGTTTCTGCATACTTGTTTCAGCCCTTTGTTTGCTTTTACAACATTAGTGAGACAGACGAATGATCAATACAAGGACCCACTGAGAGCCCTATGTAAGCTTCCCAGAGTGTTCAAAAGTACGTGGAGGATAGAAGTAGGAGGCATAGATTTTTCACAGCAAAAAGCTTTGTTCTTTTTCTGCTGGAGGGCTAGCTTTGGTAGACATCAAAAGTTATGTGTGAAGAGTTATTATTTTTCTGCAGGTTCATTCAATAAACGGGAGTTCGGTGGTATCTTTGAAGGGAATGACTTCATCTATAAAACATACCTTTCTGTTTGCTCTGTGCTTTGAACCTGGAAGCTGTGGCAGATTTTGCTGAAGCACTGTCTAGAACTATTCACTTAGTGTTACATAAAACAAGGTCTCCAGGTAGTGTTTGCCAAGGTTTGTTTCCACAAAGACTTTTCTGTGTTGTATCACAAATGCACTTTTGGCAAACATCAGCTGAAACAGCTGCTGTTGTAAGAACAAATGTCCTGTAGGATGTATTTATTTATTAGATAAAGTCAGAACGGTATCTCTAAAGGATGATGATTCTCAGAGGACCACTCTTGATTTTCTGCAGGGAACAATACTGTAACTGGCTCTCTGTTCTCTATGTTTCAGTTCCTGCCACACAGAGACACAATAGACACAGGCTGTCCTAAAAAAATTACCTCTTTTGAGGGAATAGAAGAACAACAGAAAGATATATTAATACCGTGGTACCTCGAATAACGACTGCCCTGGATAATGAATTTTTCGGATAATAACTGCACATTTCCCGGTATAGGACTGCCTCTGATAACGAATTTTCCCTATGGTCTGCCTTGGATAACGAATTGCAATTTCTAGGTATAGGTCTGCCTCGGATAATGAATTTTCAGCATGCATCAGTAAAAAGAGTTATCCTGGGTGGCATTGCATTTGTACCTTTAAAGTGCACTTTATAAAGAGTTTTGAGCAAAAAGACAGGTGTCTGTGCCTTTTCCTAGGCTCTGGAACAAATTAATCAGTTTCCCATTCACTCCTATGGGAAACTGCATTTCGGATAAGGACGTGTTTCGGATAACGACTAACCTTGGAGAACGAAATAAAGTCGTTGTCCGAGGTACCACTGTATTTTGAAAACCTGCAGGCATCATCTTAAAAATACCACTACTAGCCAGAGGCTTAATTCTGACACCAACCCATTTTTTACACAGACCATGGTTTTAGAATCCGGATGTCTGGACCTTGTAGGAAAACAAATATTTACATAATTCATACCACTTTCTTTAGAAGCCTGAGGAGTAGTGAGCAGACATTGGTTTTTAAAGAGGTTGTGGATCATTGCTCTAACATGAAACAGTGCTAGTATATTCATGTATAAATTCTGGGCTGGTTGTCACCCCTCCAGTCCCATCATAGCCCATTTGGGCTAAACATGAGCTTGCCCTTCCTGTGAGTAAAAGGGGATTTTCTTTTAGAGGACTTCATACTATTCTAGTACGCTATCCCAGCGAGGGCAAATTGATTCATTATTGCTGGCCATGCCTCCTGGCACCCACATTAGACAGACACCCTGTGCGAGTATTCTGACAAGCATCAGTCAGTGAAAGAGAGCTTTCAGGCCTTCCAGAATGTTGGGTGCAGATTCCCACAATTCTTTAACATGGACTTGCTGGCTGGGTGTTATGAGAGCTGCAGAAACAAACATTTGTTCCACAACTAACCCTTTGCGTTAACTGCTGAAGTCTCCACTTCATCCCATTGTACACCATCCTCATTTACTGTACTGCAGGGCAGTGTGTGGCCCCCAGATTTGCCATACATCTCACCAGCGTTCTTGAGTGATGAGGAATGATGAGAGTTGCCATGCAGCAAAACCTAGAGCGCTATATGTTCTCCCTCACGCAACCAAGTACAGTTAACGTGGCTTAAAAACTCTGGGGATGATTGTTCTTCATCTTATAAGGTGCCACAATATTTGTATTTCTGTTTTCTTGTTTTTGCTTTGCTTTTTATCTGGTTATGTTGTGCGGTGCTTTAATGTATAAAGCACCACACACACATTGACAGGAAAGATGTTGCAGAGGCACTGTGCACTGTCTCTCATCCCTTCTATCCCAGCTCTGAAATACTAATGACCCCATGTTGGGAGCTGACTGCTGATGAATAGCTGGCCTAATACTTTGCACCCAAATTTAGATTTTTCAGGGAAGGGGGTGGGAGGAAGAGAGGACAGGAACAAAACAGAGGTTGTGGTTTGTCACAAACATATATGACAAAACTGAAATGTTCCTTAGTTAATAGGAATAGCTGACACGTATTTATTATGGCATGGCACAACCCTGATTTTTTTTTAGCATGAATCTGCATTATGCTTTGGTGAGACTTCTGTATCAACGCAATAATCATTTTCTTCTTCAAAAAACAAAAAACAAAAAAACCCTCTTTGATTGTAGTAGTTTGGAGACAGGATTTAAACACAGATACTTCTCTCAAGCAAATATGTTAATGCTTCTCAGAAGAAGGAGAAAAGTAATTGACTGCTTTTCAAGTCTGGAGTTTGTTTGATCTGTCTCAGTTGTTTGTGCTCTCAGTTGTCTTGCTTTGAAATTATAGCAAAAGAGTAGTTAAGCAAACCTTAGGGGTTCCTCATCTCTTGATGTATTTGTATGTTCTTTTATAATAACAAGAGTAATTTGTTTTAACAGAGGGGGGTTTGTTAATGAACTATAATGCAAAATCCAGTTAGGCATCTGCCTCAATTACTTTAAAAATGGCTCATGATCTTATTTCAAACCATTTTGCAGATAATTAACCAAGGCAGAAGTCCTACCCATGCTTATAGGGAAACAAGGCCCACTAAAACCAGTGGAACTGTCTTCTGAATGAACATGTACTCATATTTCATCAGCACGTTGAGTGGAGAATACATTTGAGGTGTTACCTGGTGTTGCCACATTTGAATTGGTAGTAAATTTATCGATAAGCCTCCTCACCTCACTGGCAAAGCTTTGAGTCCAGATTTATAATCTGAGCAGATGCATTGAATAATTCTATTGATTTCACTCCATGATTGAGTCTGGATCCAACCCGAAACCAAGTTACAAACTGAGCAGGATATAAGGAGGGTCACAGTAACCACAATATAACCGTGAATGTCATATACCACGATCCTATGCACTTCTACTCAGAACACGTCTGCACTTCTTGTTCAAGAAAATGTATTAGGGATGGTCATGAAATGGAAAAATAGTGTTTTATTTCATTCCAATTCACCCCCCCTGCATTTCATTTTGTATCTAAGTAAAAAACTTTTAAAAACAAATTTTAAAAACAAATTTATTACTTACAAAATGAAATGAAACAAAATTATTCCCCCGCAGCCCCAATACACCAGTTGGTGAGATAGGGGGTTGAAAAGTTTCCTCACCACTGCCTCCCAGCTGATTTTGACAGTTCACGCTAGGGAGAATGGAGCAGCCAGGCAGAAGTAAATTCCCTGCCTGACTGCTCCTTTCTCCTCTGCCACCCCCTTCTCCCCAGGTGTGTTTTGGACTGGATGTGCTGTGGGCACAGGGGGCAGCCCCCACTACCCACAGCACTCCCTGTCCAAAACACACACCCTGGAAGGAGGAGACGGGTGGTGTGGAGGCTTTTGAATCCCCTGCGGCACCAGCGCTCTCGCTGGTGCCACAGGTGATTTAAAAAAGACTGTAGCCCACCATCAAAGTGGTGGGCTGGAGCCTTTTTAAAATCACCCACCTGCAACAGCAAGAGGCTCGCTGTGGGGTGGGGGCATTTAACCAGGCTCCAGCCTTTGATAGCTGGGCTGGAGCCTGGTTAAAATGCCCCACTCGCAACAGTGACCAAAGGCTCCAATGGAGCCTTTTTAAAATCGCCCCCTCCCCCAATCACAATTTTTAAAAGTCTGCACTGTAGCCCTGGCTCCAGCCTCTGACAGCTAGGCTGGAGCCATTTAAAATGGCCTGCGGCATTCCCTTACTGGAGGAATCTGTCCGGTAAGGGAATCTGCCAGCAGGAGTCTGAAAGGGTAGTGCTGATGTCAACGCTGCCCAATCAGCCCCCTGCTGTGGGATTCTTCACCACCTCCTAGCTGGGTTTTTTTTTTTGACAGCTTGAGCTATCAAAATCAGCTGGGAAGTGGTGGCGAGAACCAGGAAATAGCCACCTGATTGCAGCCCTTTGCCTTAAGGGAGATCTGGCAGCAGCTTCCCAGTTTGGAGGAACCAAACTGAATACATCATTTCATTTTTGGTTTGGACGACACTGTTCATTTCATAATGTTTCGAAACCTAACAAAATGATGAAACAGCATGTCATTTTTTGTAAGTTGCCCATCCCTAAAATGTATATAGCTTTCCTGGAAATTTCTATGCATGACCACTCAAAAGTACTACTTAGAAGTCTGCTTTTAAAAAGTTATTCATTACTCATTTCCTTTTTTTTAAAGAAAGGGAAGAGGAAAAGAAAGAAAATCTGTTCCCAGTAAGTTTCATTTACACTTCTCCCTTGAATTGCACACACGTCTGAGAAGCATGATTATGGTTGTACACAGAATTTCCCCCACTAAACAGATATTTCAATAAATAAAACAAACAAATATATACTCAATGAATACTGTGCCCCTAGCCCACCCAGAACCTTGTTAAGTTCACCAGTGGGGCCATCAAAGTGGTCTATTTGCTTCCAGACACATCATAACGACGTTTAAGGCTCAGTACTGTATGGAAAGCATTGTCAGCGTTATGGAAGTGAAACCTTATACCAGTGTTCTGTATGCTTGCATAAACATGGACATGTGTTAATTAACTGTCTATGCTCTGTAGTTATGGATTTGTTTGCATAAGAGTTATATATGTCTTATGAACGACAAGGGGCCCAGCATTGTTGAATGGAGAAGTGTAGTTCTTTTAATTACCTTAAAAATAAAATACAGGTGTGGGCTCAAATCTCCAAAGTAACTACCTCAAAATAAGAATGGTAAGCACACATTGTTCATCACACCATAAAAGTAATATGGTTATTAGCCATTGCATTATTTTTCAGAATCCCATTGGGATTTTATTCTAGAGTAAATGAAATTGTATAAATTGTGGCAGCAGATTGCTCTTAATTAATGAGGCAATTGTTGAGTGCCTGTTTATGTAACACAAATGATACCTTGTTAATTATTTGCAATTCATCCTCATGACATACCTAGTCTTACTTACTTTGGAGTAAAATCACAGTAAGAGTTTGGTGACACCATTACAAAAAAAGTGATATGTTACAAGTAATGTTCTTATTTGTATTAAATTACTCCCAATCTTTGCTTAGAAACATGTCTCACTTTAAATAAATCTTCAATGGTAATGGGGCATCAGATTACAATTTTAATCATATAACTGAAATTAAATTTAAATGTTAATGTTTGAACCTGGAAAAAGTCACTTAAAACTCTTGTTTTCAGTCCTGTATTTGTGTTGCCCAGCATTTTCAAATTATGGAGTGGGAATTATGAGCTAAATCTGTAATGAAGGTGTCACTGGATTTAGTATTTTCAACAACCAGAAGTTTTTACAGTCTTACAGATATTTGAGTGGCATCATACTTCTTTAAATACAATTCATATGGACTGAATACACATCACAGCAGATCACTGATCTTAAAACTATAAACTAACTCCATAGCGACTGATCTAATTACACATTTCAGGAGTTAGCTGGGGAGCAGTTGCTTTGTGACTGCACCATATTGACAGAAGGCATATTGACTAATTACACCAAAGGGACATATAGATAATTTGTGATCTGCCATCAACATGACAGGTACTTTTCCATTTACATTAATGCAAGACCTGCGTCATTTCCTCGGCCAATTTGGAACCATTAAAATTATAGGCATGAGAGAAAACAAAATTACAATAATATGCAATTGTGTTGACTTGAAATGCATTTTAAAAGTCTATAAACTAGTAACAGGTGTTTGCAAGCAACACAGATAATCGTGTGATTGCTGCCTGTGACCTACAGATTATATTTTCCCTAACTTCTGCTCTTATGTTTGGGACCCTCACTAAATCTCCTGTGTTTAGACAGAATGTTTGCTGTGAGCAAACAGTGCTTGTTTAAACCAGAGCATCTGGAAGTTTCACACGCATGCCTGGTCATGCTGATTTAAAGACTTTATTTATTTATTTATTTATTTATTTATTTTATTTTATTTTATTTTATTTTATTTTATTTTATTTTATTTTGAATATTTTTACCCCACCTTTTCCTTGGAAAAGGACCCAAGGTGGACTTAAAAAGCACAACAACTTTCTGTGTCCTCCCTCATTTCCTATACAAGGTCTATGGTCCTTTCTGACATTCACTTGTATATGTTTAGGATAAATGAGTTATGAGGATGTAAGTATGCACCTAGGCTACACTCCAAAAGTGACACGGACCTTTGTGTGTTGAAATGTGAATGTCAAGTGCAGTCTGTAAAATCATATTTTGCTGAATGTAGTTGTAGATTACATTCTACAGATACTGGAAACCATGATAAGGCCAGGTCCTTGCTCATGAGGGCTCTATGAACATATTTGAATCTCTGATATGGTTGGATGCATGGGGACTTTTGGTTTCTTGACTTATGCACATGCTCATATCTCCATCACCATTTAGTTCTTCATTCAGGCAGGCAAATGCTTAAATATTCTTGTTCTCTTACACACACAAAAAGATGCACCCTTACACCTGATTTGACCAGATGTGCTCATAGTCTGAACCTTCAGTTGACCATACTGTAGATCCCTAGGTGGATGAATTAAACATGATGGCAATAATGTCCTATACCAGTATATATCTTGCCATAGTATCCTTGGAAGATTGCATATAATTGGATATAATGGATATAATTCTTAAGCTACCCCATGACAGATATGCTGAAGCCACCCCATAACCTTGTTAGGATGAGATCCAAAGTATCATTCTACCAGTCATACTTCAGAAGTCTTTAAAATATGAATATATATGACTATATCATACTTCTCCATTACCACTTTTGGACAAATTCTTTCCTGAAGACCATTCTTCATAGGTTTGTTCTGTGTGATTAAGCACAAAGATACTGTAGTGTATTTTGCAGTTTCCAGTGACATTGCACTAAACTTTTCCAACTTAAATTTCTTTCCTTCCCTCCATTCAGTATTGTCTCAGTGTGTAGTCTCAACTGTCCAGGCTCTTTTAATTATCGCAGTGGAGAAATGTTAACATGCATCTCTCTAGTGGTATTTTTTGTTTAACATAGTGGGAATAGGAAACAGATTTGAATGGAAAGTAATTGTTGAATAATCTCTCTCACTCGGCGGCCTAGGGAGTAAAAGTTAAATCTCAGCCGAAAGCCTAGTGCTACTACATCTGTTAGGCACCCCCATGATACTGAGACTCTGCGTGGAAACCTTGAGACGCACAGTTTAGCAGTACTGATTGATGCATCTGGAAGTTCAGCCAGTCTACTAGGAGGAAATTTTCACAGTGTTTTACATGATAGAAATGAATTAATTGCAGTCCATGATGGCTTTTAATCACTGCAAGCTCAGTTGGAAGTGGTTTGCCACATTGCCATGGAGTCTTTCTACACATTTGAGTGGTATTGTACTCCTAAAGTTCTTTTTGTGCTTCTTACATGTAAGGTGTGATATGTGTTAAACAGGCGTCTGAAAAGGGATGTTGTAATTCATACAGGTACACTTAAGCAAGGTTGGTTGCTGCTCTCTTAACAATCTGTTTGGGTGGTGTAAGCTGTGGAATGCCCCTTATCCTATCCAGTGCAAAGTCTTTTACGCGGTAGTGCAAAGCACACACTAACGTGGTGGCTCTGAGAATACACTCGGAAGACCCCATTATTCAGTTCTAAGCGTGTATCTTTTGCATCTGACTCTGGTGGGTACAAGTCAGGCTTTTAAGTAATTCCAATAAGCTTCAAATAGTTGATAATTATAACCATTATTTGTGCAGTCCCTCTGTTGGATGATGTGGATCAATGCAATATTCTAGTTCTGGAAAAAATGTAGCCTTTAAATATAGAAGAGTCATCACATGCTGATATTCCCAACCTCTTGTTTTTGTTGCCGAGGGCAAATGCTTTGCTGGTCTTCCGTCATTAGTTTGGCAGCTGTAAGCATTTTTAGGGGGACTGGGGTTCAGATAATTTTTTTTCTTCAGTGATTTAGTGGACAACTACTCAGGCATTGTGATTGCCTTGTCATCATTTAACCAGGCCAGTAAATAGTAGATTTGTGGTTTTTTCATTAATAAAGAATATTTGTTAATGTGATATTGAAGTAACACAAATCACTTAACCACTAGTTGTTCATTTGGGTCATTGTTCGGGAGTTCAGTACTAAATATCAGCCTTTTAGACTGTAGAATCAGACAGGTGATAAATACACTGATTTGGAATATCATGAGAGGGGATCAAATGATTACTTTCAAATTTTATAATCTGTCGATTGAAATCTGTAGTTGACCCTATTCATTGCTACTATTGATATTCAGTGGTCACTGATGCAGCCCCATGTCCATTTCACTTCCTTAAAGTGATCTTGGAAACAAGATCTGTACTAGAATGGGATTCATAGGGATCACTTTTGAACAGTTTTCTGGGGTGACCTACTCCTATAAAATAATTTCCTGCCTGTTCACCTATGAGCATTGTTTCATATGCTCTCTTGTGGGCACCGATAATTTCATAAACACCAACCCTTCAGCTTGAAACTGTTCTGACTTTGAGACTTTCACTTGCTATGGAACTGAGCAAAACACCCAGCTTACATGAAAATCAAAAACCTGAAAAAAACTGCAAGACTTGGGATCTACATCACAGCCTACACACATCAACCTTGAAATACAATTTTTGGGTTGTGTTGCAGGTTTTAAAATTTATTCTTTAGATGTGTGTATAGTGGGGTAAATATGTGTGGGTGGTGGTGGTGAGATGGAAAAGCTGATTCTGGGTTCTGTTTAATGTTTGGGGTTACTTGGGAAGTAATGAGAAAAATAGACATCACAAGCACAGAAAGTGTGCAGATCTACAAATTAGATGTTAGAGCAGGGGTCCTCAAACTTTTTAAACAGGGGGCCAATTCACTGCCCCTCAGATACTGTTGGGGGCTGGACTATAGTTTGAAAAAATATATGAACGAATTCCTATGCACCCTGCAGATATTTTTCAGCCTCCAGAGCGGTGGGTTGTTGGATTTGTCTCTTCTTATTTGGGGGTGGGGGTTGGAGAGTCAGGAGTGATGGAAATGCACAGATCCGGCACTTAAGAGGCGAAGTTCGGCTAAGACTGGATTTTGAGAGAGAAAAATCGTGACTGCACAGGAATGAGATGTTAATTCAAGTGAGGCACTATTTTAATAGAAACTGGAAGTGTGCCTAAGTTTCTCCACAACGTAAAAGGAAGCGAAACCAAGTGACAGCTCCAGTTGCAACTGGCTCGAGCGCATCTTTTAACCATGTAGTTCCAACAAAGGAGGGGTCCTCCCTTTTGGGAATGGGCACAGAGAGGTCGACATGAGAGCTGCAGAGGTGTCCTTCTATATTTTTGTAGTTCTAGGCACTGGGCAAAGCTTTGCCTGGGTAGTGTCCCCGGGAGCAGTGCCTGCGCAGGAGCCACCAGGGTTCTGCTCCACAGATATTCACTGTGGTGGTGGGAGGGGGTATGGGTGCACGCGGAAGAGAAGAGATGGGTGCAGAAGTTCCAGGTCCAGTGGATGCACGTAGGAACGCGTGTTCAAAACAATAAAAGCAGTTTGCAAGGAGGGGTCCTGGTAGACACGTGAGGCTGCTTCTAAACGGGCCATCTTGGCATTTTCCACACTTGCAGAGACTCCCCTCTGTTGCTGGTACAGTTATCAGTGGGGTGCAGAGTCTAGGGTGAGGTGCAACCTCCTGACCCCACCTTTGCACCCCCAGACCTAGCCCTGTGTGAACAGCTGTGACCGGAGGAGGAGGAAGGCAACACTATGAAATCTGCATTGGTGGCTGTGGTAGCAGCAGCAGCAGCTGCACGGCGAAATTTTCAGATCAAGTGGGATGGTTCTGCAGTGGCCAGCGGGCTGGATTCAGGACCCTGGAAGGCCAGATCCAGCTCACGAACTGTAGTCTGAGGACCCCTGTGTTAGAGAGATGAAGAGGAGCTTGGGATATGAATCACTTATACATGTGTAAAAGAGCTCAAGATTCAGTCACCTGCAAGATCTGCCCTGAGAAAATATAAGTTACAGAAAGAAAATTATGGATTGCCATATATTTCTGGACCTTTAATGTCCTAAGCACAGAATTTATGATTTAGTACCACCACTATCTTATTCTGAATCAAGTGGAATTGTAAATTCCTGTCACTCTATTAATGACCATGATAGTACTGTAGTTTTATTTTTATTTACTATTACATTGATTTGCAGCTTTCTCTGCTTTTATTGGTCCTAAGGCAGTTGACAGAAAACTACCATTAGTATGAATAAAGTGACAGCAAGCAATAATATCAGAGAGATAAAATTAAAATAAAAAACAAGGAGTTCTGCTCCTTTCCAGACTCTCCAAAAGCTAGCTGGGGGAAAAAATAACAGCTTTCACCAGCCTGATGAATGTGAGGGCTATGTGGTCATCCCCTAGTCCTCTGTTTGAAAGGTTCTTCAGTGGAAACCAACTATAGGACAAAGACCCATCTGAAGGCATCGTATGAGTCTTGAAATTGGCTGTCTTTGGTTAGTGTTTGAACAGCCAAACAGAGCTGGTGATTGGGTTCCTGGTTCACAGTCTCTTCTGTTATGGAAGCTCACACAAAAAAATTGATGAGCTGCTCAACCACGGTCTTAAACTATGTATGATGTATTACATTTCAATTGCATTGCACCTGCATTTAAAATATCTTATTATTTCTAAGTGTCATGGTTACATATAAAGCAGCATACACATATTTTACACAAATCTGTGTTCTAATTTAGACTTTTTTGTGGGTTGGTGCAAAGGTGGCCACCTTTGACTCAGTCAGGCAAAAGGTGGTGTCAGCACCAAGGAGACCTCTGACCTTTCTGATTTCTAGTCTTCTTAGTGAGGAGGTTGAATGGAAGATTGCAGCATGCAGAGCTATAAGAGTGTTAAAGATAAAAAAAAAAACACCATGAAACAAATAGGCAACCTGCAAATTCCTGTTAATTCTGGAATAATATAATCAGGAATTGAAGGATCAGTTGGTTGGTGCATTAATAACTGGTTTAGGACTTCTGTGAGCTGACACCTGTAGGGTATTATTTGCTAATGCTATAGTAGTAATGTTCAAAGGATTGAGAACCTGGATTGAGTGGGTGGGTGGAATGGTGCGGGTAGCATATGTTGCCAAAGAAATATGGGACTCTCTCTTCATCCCTCTCAGATTTTCCTGTGAAGAGCAATATCGTGCTCATAGGCCTGCTGGTTTTTATCTGCTTGCCAGATTGTACAGTTACTTTTGCTGTTTGAGAGATTAAATAACCCATCACCCAGCAGAACATAATTTGGAACAGATACTTTTAGGGACCACAAGACCCAATGAATCTGCTAGCTGGGGAATTCTGAGAGTTGTAGTCAAAGACCCTATTTTTTACCTCTAGATAGAATATAAGTGTTCTCTTTATTCCCTGTATGCTTCCTAGTCAAGGGATATACAATAGGGACTGTCTAGTGGGAAAGTTTCATTTCCTTTTGTTAAATGGTATTTGATGTATATTTGCTCTTGGTGGTTTCTCAAGGTCAAAAGCTCTAAGCCCCATGATGCAGGAAGCTGTTTGAGGAACAGAAGCACAGGGTTGCTTTGGGAGGTGGAGAATTAATTGCATTCTTCTTTCAGTACTGGCCACTGAAACTGTAGAGAAGAACATGGTTGTAAATTAAAACAACAACCAAGAGGGCTCAAAAAAAAATCAGTCAGCAAAAATAATTTCCACATCTGCTGTGCTTTATAAGATAAAAATCCTGGCATTTCCTGAATACATGATTTAAAAACCTATATCGTGCTTCATAACAACACTAGACTTACAAACATAGCCAACTAAATGCTAATTGGTCTTTTCATTGGCTTGGTATAACTAGATTAATGAATGTTATCGAGGTTCAAGGAAGTTCAAGTGAAATAACTGAATTTTATTATGGATTGAGGAAGAACCAGTTACAGAGCAAGGATGCAATGAATATTCCGGTTTTCTTCTCCACAGCTAAAGATAAAAAAAAAAAAAGTGTGCCTTATCTTAACACATTCACTGCGCTCTCAAACAAACAAACAACCCCCCACTGTAAACAACCGCAGTATGTTCTGCTCTTGCATAGAAGTCTTTTGCTTTGTTTATTTTTTTACAGCAGTATTAGGGGCAAAGGGGTGGTGATGTCAGGAAAACCCCTTCAACTTTTCTGTGTAAAAATACCTGTACTATATTTTACATTTGGAGGGAAAAGATAGTATGCAATGCAAATTTCTGCAACTTTTCAACCTTGTTCTGAAATGTGAAAAGTGCACATAATATCTCACCATATCCCCCTGGCTGAGAGAAAACTTGTAGCATATTTTTGCTCTCAAATGCAGGAACAAATATGCAAAGATGGATTGGATATCCCTACTAGGGAATATGCTTTGATATTTGTGCGGCAGCCAGAGATGGATTTAGTTCTGTAAAATAGCACCATCTTCCATTACATATTATCAGCATTATGATTTAAACCCACAGTAATTTCCTCCTCGAAAATGAAGGCTTCCTGGACGTCATAAAACACCAGCACGAGCATTTGTAGCAGTTGGAGTGATAGATGGTCCAGCAGAGAAAAGTACAGTTAATAAAATATATGTGTAGGCAGATGAAAAATGGATTCAAGGAGTACAAGAAAATATTTAGACTTTAGAAAAAACACACAATGGGAAATATTGCTTTAGTTCATTCCTTTAAAGCCTGTAACTTTGGGAGATTATTTCTATTTGCAAAAGATTTCTACTATTTATTTTGTGGAAAGAGGGAGCCTCCTGTCTGCAAAAGGGCATTGCAGCAGAGCTGCCCTTGTGTGACAAAACCTCTGCCTAACTCAGTGGCTCAGGTATCTGGGCTGGGAGTTCAATTCCCCACTGTGCCTCTTTGACAGGGCTTGGACAGCTGTGCTCTTTCTAAGATGGTGCTGTTCCTGCTAATGAAAGGAGTGTGTCTACTCTAAGAGCTTTAAAAAAACTCTTTATAAAGGCATTTTGATAAGATACCAACCATCCTGGTACCATCATTTTCATTTATCAGGTTCCTGCTAACAAACATTTACAGTAACACACAATGCCCTTCAGATTGTGTTCAATGCCCAGGATGGAAACCTGTCACACCTTTGAGGATCCCAAAGTCTTCCCATGGGCAAAAAGGGATCCCCAGGTCTGTAGGTATCCCGCTTGACCATATCTTGACGTTAGGGCAGAAACAGGCTCTAAGAATTCTTAACCAGAGGCTAAGTGACATAGAGAGGCAGGAACTTTTCTCCCTGGCACATAGAACCTGCTCCCCTTTGTCACAAGGTGTATTTCCAACATGTAAGACCCCCGCAGGATATTTAGCCTCACTTTGTTCACCACAGGCTTGTAGAGCTTTCATGTTGGCCAGGATGAATGTATTGCCATCAGCACTCCTTCAGGGTAGGTTTACGGGGATTCCGCGCCAAGAAAGATTTTGCCCATGTGGAAACCAGTCCCCGGAATTTATCCAACACGTGCTTTTATTTTGCCCTTTTTATGTTCATATTAGAAACAACTAAATTGCTCCATTGCTGAAGAAGTTCCAAGGCCACCCTTCTAGATGGTTAGTCCAATACTGTTTAATAGATAAGAATTCTTATGTTACAGCCCAGGTAGCAAAGTTTTTCCAGGCCGCTATACGCAAGAGAGCAGAGATTACCTCGACCATTCATCCATCTTCCTGATGTTTTTACCCATTCGTAGTTTTACTCTTTTTCATTGTTTTTATGATTCACTGTATATTTGTTTATATGGGTCATATGACCGCAATAAACTTGAAACTTGAAACTTGCCTCAGAACCTGGAAGTGTGTGGGGAATAAGTCATCCAGCATGTGTGGCATAATTTTATGTATTTCAGGCATTCTGTATAAGCCTGTACTGTATCTATAATTTACAATGTATAATTTGTTGTATTGTCATAATGTTACCGTCTCTGTGGCACTGTTGAGGTCCCCCCCCCGCCTTTTGGTGGTAGGGGACTTCAACATGAATGTTGGGGTGGGAGTGTCAGGGGTAGCTCTGGGTTTCATGGAGTCCATGACCTCCATGAATCTCTCCCAGCAGGTTACTGGTCCAACCCATAGGACCTGGCATTCCCTGGATTTGGTATTTTCCTCCACATCTGCACAGTTCAATCTGAGGGTTGGGAACCTTGTTTCCTGGCAGGTGTCATGGTTGGATCACTATTTGCTGACCGTTTCCCTAGCAATCACTGCCCCTCCCCACGGGGAGCCTGCCCCCTCTCTTTGAGCCTGTCCCCAAAGGCTTGTAGACCCTGCTTGGTTCTTGGATGTTTGGATGGTATGGTGAAGCCACTCGGGCTATTGATAGGATCTTCCCTGAGCGTCACCTCTGATGGCAACACCCACTCTTCTTCGTGGTTCACAGCTGAATTGTATGCGATGAAGCAGGAACAGAGGAGACTTGAGAGCAGCTGGAGGAAAGACTGGATGAACAAACAATCTAATTGGGCTGCGATTTGTTCACTGACCAGGTGCTATGTTCGAGTGATCAGGGACACAAAAAGATCTTATGTGTCCCTGTGTATTGGTGAGGCCGTGAACTGCCAGGAGGAACTGTTCTGGGTAGTTTGCGACCTCACCAATCCTGGTTGGCTGGGGCCTCCTACTGGTGATTTCACCAGTGAATTGTTTGCAGCCCATTTTAAAGCTCTAGTAGAGGCCATCCATTCCGGTCTGGATTCCGATTCCACTAGTCTAACCCCATTTTTTCCAGTGCTGCATGCCCTTGATCTCTTTGTTTTGTTGAGTTTGGGCCTGTGACACCTGTTGAGGCCTCCAGGGCACTGGTCCATTGCTGCCTGGCACCTTCTCCATTCAACCCCTTCCTGGTTGATTAAGATCGCGGTGGGGGCATGCTAGAGTGGGCATCGCTTATTGCCTCCGCCTCCTTCAGGGATGGGGTTTTCCCCCAATCGCCTGAGGAAGATGGTAGTAAAGCCTGTCCTTTAAAAAACTGGCTTGGCTGTGGACAATATGAACAACTATCATCTGATAGCCACTGCTCCCTTTTTGGTTAAGGTGGTGGAGTCAGTTGCTGCAGTTTGGCTCTAGTTGTTCCTGGAGGAAGACCTCATCCTGGAACTCTTCCAGTCAGGGTTCAGGCTGCATCAGGGGACTGAGATCGCCCTGATCGTGTTGCAAGATGACCTCCTCAGAGGGACTGACAGGGGTTGCTCTACCCTGTTGGTCCCCCTGGATTTGTCAGCGGTCTTTGATACCTTCAACCATGGTATCTTGCTGGGTTGGTTTTCTGAAGTGGGTATTGGAAGAACAGCTTCTAGCTGGCTCCTGTCCTTCTTTGGTGGCCGTTCTCAGTGTGTTCAGCTGGGGGAAGAGTTGTCGGCTCCTTAGACGCTCCCTTATGGGGTGCCCCAGGGGTCGGCAGTCTCCCCCATGCTGTTCAACATCTATATGAGACCACTGGCTGAGGTCATTCAGAGTTTTGGAGTCTGCTGTCATCAGTATGCTGATAATACACAGCTCTATTTCTCCTTTTCCACCTCTACAATGGAGGCTGTGCAGACCCTTGATCACTGCCTGGAAGCAGTTTTTGAGTGGACTAGGGTGAACAGGCTCAGACTCAACCCCGAGAGGACCAAGGTACTGTTTCTTTGGTGGGGGGAAGGGTATAGAGGCCACTACCAAGCTTGGATGGGACTCTCCCCAGCTGGTTGATAGAGTGCAGAGTCTGGGTGTTATCCTGGATCCGGCGTTGTTCCTGGAGTCCCTGGAGGGAGCCGTATCCAGGGCAGCATTCTACCAGCTCAGGCTAATCACCCAGATTCTCCCTTACCTCAATGGAAACTCCCTGAAGATGATCATGGATGTGCTGATAATCTCAAGGATAAGACTGTTGTTAACACTCTTTACATGGGGCTTCCCTTGACCCTTGTTCGGCGACTGCATCAGGTGCAGAATGCGGCAGCCAAACTGGTGGTTAGTGTGGGCAGATATGACCGCATTACCCGAATTCTGGCTCGCTTGCATTGGATATCCGTTGACTCCCGAATAAGGTTCAAGGTATTGGTTTTGATTTACAAAACCCTTCATGGCTTGGGACCAAATTATCTGACAGAGCATGTCATCCTAAAGTTAACATTGGCCCGGCCCACCAGAACATCACAGTCCCTCTCTCTTCAGGTCACCACTCCTCGGGAGGTGCAAAAGGCCTTAACCCGGAATCGTGCCTTCTCAGTGCCTGGCCCTACACTCTGGAATCATCTTCCAAGTGAAATTAGGATGGCAGAGCCCCTCTTGGCTGCCTTTAGCAATCAAGGAGATTGATATGTTTTGCTGTTTGTTTGTCTGCTTGTGTTTTTGCCCTCATATTCTTGTTATTTGAATTTTTTAATTGTTCTGGATTGCTTTACCTTTGTTTAGAATTGTTTGTCTTGTTTCCTGGCCTGAGTTCCCTTGGGAAAATTGGGTGGTATATACATATAAAAATAACTAAATAAATACATATTGTCTTTGTCATATTTGGTATGCTTTCTGTCTATGGTAACATGTCTCCACAACTTCCTTGATGTTAAGGAGACACCCTGGAGTAGAACATGTTTTAGGAACCCTCATTGCAGAAATAGCCACAATCTGTTCCTCCAGATATTGTTGGATTGCAACCCTCGGCATTAGTTGCCATTGTCTTTTCTGGCTACGACTGATGGGAGTTTCAGCACAATAGTGTTTGGAGGGACTCATTTTACCTCTACTATGCAGTGATCTTCATAGTCACTCAAGAGACTCTTATGGATTCTTGCCTTTGATATATCAGCTTTAACTGTTAATCATTGTTATGGCAGTATTATATTTAGTTTAGCAGTATCAGTCAGAAGAGAAAACATTTATTATATATTTAGCCAATTAAATAAGCAGATGGAAAATCACACCTGCAGGTAGGCACAGTTCAGCTTTTTGCATTGGAGTCAAGGCGCTAGTTACCTCTGCAACTAGTTCCAAGGTCTCTGTGCAACGTGCCCCCCGGGGGATGTTATGGCTCATTGAAAGCCAGAACCCAGCTCCACAGGTTCCAATTGAGTTCACTAATTGCTATACCACACTAGCTAAACTTCTCCCACAAACTGAAAATAGCACTTCACTAGTGATCAGATCAATTGGAAGAAGTTGTCCAGTTCAGCTGAGAATTGGTTGCACCATCCTTCCACATCAGTAACACTTTAGAGCCCTCTCCATATGTATGTTTTCTTATTATTGTGCTCACTGGTAGAACACTACTGTGGTATAGAGTCCTCAAATATGGCCTGTCCTGGTCTGACAGCACTGGCTGCCTGTTGGAGCCTAGACCAGATTCAAGGTGTTAGGTTTAATATGCAAAGCCGTTAATGGTTTAGGACAGGCATGTTCAAACTTCAGCCCTTCTGATGTTTTGGACCACAACTCCCAGAATTCTAAGTTTAGATTGCCAATGACAGAAGACTGTGGGAGTTGTGGTCCAAAACATTTGGAGGGCCGAAGTTTAGACATGCCTGGTTTAGGACCTCGCTAACTGTCAGAGCGTCTCTTCTCCAGAAATGATGCCCATTTTTCTCAGTCCTCCCAGGCATCACTTTTGTGAGTGGCCATGGCAACTCACAACTAGAACTCAGGTTTTCTTTGTAGTGGTCTCTGGTCACTGGAATGGCCTCCCACCAGAGATCTGGTGGGCCTCCACCTTTGAGAGTTTTATAAAAACAGCTGAAAACCACAACTTGTAAAGGAAACTTTTCAAGATATCCTTGCCCTCAGTTACTGTATGCATAGACCCTGTGCCACCTAAGGGCTGTCATCATCATTCTGCACTATTTATTTGATTTATTTTAGGGCATTATTTTTTTATTATAATTTGGGTGGAATGAGCACAAGAGTTTAGGGTTTATATGATATTGTAATGATATTCTAGAGTCTCCACTATGTCAGGCAGGATACAAATGCTAGAAAATTAAATATTTATGTCTCACAAATGTTAAAGGAGTTAAAAGTTATTATTTGAATTGTCAATCCAAGAATCAAGCTCTGGAAGAGAAAACATGCACAAACATTTTGACAATTGGGGTCATATTAATAGAGTTGGCAATAGAAAGGATTTTTCTACTTCCCCTATTTCCACTCCTGTGTAAAAACTAAATCTAATTTATTCTACGTGGATGAATCACGATATTATCACCTAAGAACAGACACTTCATAAAGCTTAAATTAAATGAATCAAAAAGGAAATGGAAAAGGGAAAGGGAAAGGAAACAACTGCTTTACATGACCTTGATAAACATAGCCTTAATTGCGACCTTGATGTAAGCCTTCGTGAGCATGAAACACAACAGAAGGAAATTGTGCCTCTGGAGCCTCAGGGAAGGTACTTTGGCACTACTTGACAAGGCTTTGTCTCCTGTTGTTACTTCCTTTCCCTGTGATGTCCAGTGCCCTAAATTTCTGCCTACATATCTTGCTTGTGCTGTTCAGGGAAGCTACAGGAGAGTTTGCATCCTAACCTGAAAATTAGGTAGATGGCAATACTCTTTTCTACATTTGGCAATTAGATAAATCAGTGAAGCTGTTCTGGGGAATTACTGCGTACTTCCACAAGTGCTGGGTTCTCAGAAGACATGGGACATTTCCCTCCCTTTCAGTTAGATGTGTTTTAAATAGCTCTGACTTAAGTTAAAGGAATTTGAAAACACACAACCAAGATGTATTTGCGTATGAATATGAGAATATTCTTCTTCTTTATTAGTCCATTGGCATGTAGTTGGACACAGAAGTCTCCTTTTTTGCGTCCACAGTTTCTGTTTTGAGCTATTCTAATCCTTCCCCCTCCTGCCAATCTTTTAAAATCATCTATCCATCCATCCATCCATCCATCAGGTTACTAGTCTTCCTTTGCTCCTTCTCCTAATCCAAGCTCACCATTGATGTATTGCTTTATTCCATCACCCATCTGCTTGTTTCATGGTGTGACCTATCCATCTCCATTTCAATGTTATTTGTTCAATTATTTTTTGTCTTCTGCAAATAACTTGATTTCCTCCTTTATCTTTTAGTTAAGCACCTATCTTAACTAGGTGCTTTGAGGTGCTTTTTCTTTGAGCTTTTTTGCAAGCTTTTCCATTATGCATTTTGTTCAAGTACAGGTCTGTGCAATGTAATCTAGCACATCGCACATTGATTACAAACTCATCGTATTAATTTTTGAATGTTTAGAATTGTGCTTTGTCTACCAAAAACTGACAATGCACGTCTTATTTTTCTCGTCACTTCTGCTTTCTTATTAGATTTCTCAAGCTTTGGTACCTGCACCAATGTATCATGTAGTTATTCTAAACTATATCCATCACTTATAACATTCCTAGTTTTCTTTTGATTTGATATTACATTTGCTTTTTGTTTATTTTGTTTTAAAACAACTTTATCTGATTCCACTTCCCTTTCGTCTAGAACATTTGCCTCATTAACTACGTCATTCAGCATATGAGAATATTACTGTTGCGTTACGAATCACACGGGACACAGAGTTTCGGGGTGCAATATCTGGTGCTCAGGGCAGCATTCCTGTTCGTCTGTCTGTCAGGGTTCCATGGATGTCTGTGTGTCTGAATGTGTGGAGGCATGTGTGCATGTGAGTCTGTGATGATGATTCTCCCTTCTGTCTGGTGATGATTCTCCCTCTGTCCTGCTGCCCGAGCGACCAGTGTTTATTAAGAGAGCAAGCAAGCACAATAGATACAGGGAAACATTCCTTGGTGGGGGGAAAGAATGCAAGCCTTATCAGTGAGACGATACTGAGTAAACAGGTACACAAGGCAGGGGAAATAGGTTCCATAGGTGGGGGGGAAATGCTCCCTAGCTAGTGAGTGATTACTGATAAGGACGGAAAGGGGCTCTTGGTCTGTATATCCTGATATTCTGCCTTCCTGGCCTCCTGTTTGCTCTGGCCTTCATCAGCACATTCTGGCATCTTCTTGGTCTTGGGGACTGCTGGGAAATATATGTCAAGCAGCCCTCCTAGGCCTTCAGTTTTCTTTGTGCTTTGACCAATCTTTGGGCTCAGAAATATGGGCAATGATATCCCCACACTTCCCCTTTTCTTTTCTTTTAAATATCTTGGGGCTCAGAAATATGGGCAATGATATCACTACATATTACTTTGTTCAAAATAATGCACATTACTTTATTGAGTTGCTGTTGGCATTCCTTGTAACATGCCAAGTCACACAAAACCAGGAATGTGAGCATCTACTCGTTAATTAATGGTAATTTATGCTATTACATTTATCCTGACATAAACCTACAACACCAAGAACTGGCCATTTATGCTTGCATGATAGTTTCTTTGTAAATTGGATTTCGGGAATGCAATGTAGCTTGTTAAATTAATATCAGTTCACTTTCTCATAAATATATACTTTATGTCCACTGTTGCAATTCCATAATTCATAATGTTGTATTAGGAAATTCTGCTTCCTTTCCAGCTGGCATCCTTAGTGACAGATGAATGTGATTTGAAGAAGTACAGAGGAAATAAAAAGATATTTACTTATGAATCTGTTTAGTCAGCAGTGAAGGATATTTTTGTACAAATTCAGTCTGCAAGGTAGGGTGTTTTATAATGCAGTTTCTATAACCAGGCTGTATGAATAAATAATGCTTCATTAGAGCAAAATTTATTAAACCAACACAACTTTTTTCCTTTGAGAGTGTAATTTCACATAAACACAGAGCTCGATAAAAAATTATAAGGGGAAATTGTCATTATATAAGTGTTCACATCTGAACCCTGGGGAGCAGATACGAGAGATGGAAGATTTGTAAACAGCAAAAAAGCCAAAATGGTTGGATGTTTGTGAAGGTTCTCTTCCCAGCTTTGGTAGATCTGCTATATAAGAGTCATTTACCATATATTTAGTTCCTGCTTTTAAACTTTCAATGTTTATTTCTGGAACATCTAAAGAACTGCTGACATCTACTTTAACAGCCAACAATTATTCTGTACCCAACAGGGTGCAGAAGGGATTTTTGTTTTGAAGAAGGAAAGGGTTTTCTATCCTGAAGTCCCATTGCTCACCCCAGCCCCTAAATAAGGAGGCAAGACTGGAATTGTGCAGTTCAAAATGGACCACAATTTATTGATTAACTGTAGAACGTTAACTGTAAAGAACAAAAAGCAACCCACCCACCCCCAGAATAGTGCAAGTGGCTACAATTACTGGGTCTACGGTCATTGAATTTAGGAGCGTGCTGTCCACTAGAACACCACCCACCCCAAGAAATGGTTTGGCCAGCCCTCATCTGACTCCTGGGGCCAATTTTAATGCTCTAACTAATATTATTAATATCCTAAAGTATTAATACTGAGGGCTGCCAGGTAAATTAAGAACACTCTACTTCCTAATACTGACTAACTTGGCTTGCCACTTGCACTAATCACCAGTTGTTATAAGTTGAAGTATCAATAACCATACCTCACCTGTGGGAAATGGGATGGGTAAAAATTTATTGCTACTCTTGGCCAATCTGAGTAGCAGTCAAAAATTCCCATCCGGCCCTGAATTGTTAATATGTGTGAACAGATGGGCTAGCAAAGGGGCCCACCAGCCTGTGTTGGTTTTTAATATTTCTGGCAGAATGGTGTCAATCCCTGGAGCTTTGCCTGATTTAATACAACTAAGATATTTTATTTCAGATTGGGTAACTGGATTCCAAGGTGGAGTATCAGATATATCTATGGTGTAGGAGCTATCTTTTGGGCTGTCTTTGATATCTATGAATAAAGTGGAGAAATGCTGTTCTCAAGTGTCTGCTGAGATGTTACAGCATGGAGGATTAGGAGACGGCCCTGATAGAACCAGCTAATCTCATTCTCCTGATAGGAAGGGAGACCAACACGAGGCAAAAGAGGCCAGGAGACCTACAAAGGGGCCTTATATTGGCTTGTAGCCTGTTGGACCATGTGGTCCACAATTCAAATGTTGCGTCTGGTGCAGGGAGGTAAAGGGGCCCCTCCCAGCACTAAATGGCTATTAGGAGCAGCCAACATCCCTGAATGTCCATAAAGTCTACATCCCTTAGTGCCACCTTTGGGGGTATTAACAGCACAGACATGTCTCCTTGGGCCGCATGGTCATGTCCTGGCACTCTCTCTCCCAGGTCTAAGACCTCATATGGTCCTGGGGAATCTCTCCATGGACAAAGAGATGTATGGACAAAGAGATCCATCAAGCCCTTTATTCCCCTCACCTCACCCTAACCCTCACTTCTCAGATCTTCTGGCCCCACTCCCTAGCCTCTTCATCTCCCCACTATGAGGGTTTTTGTACTGATGTTCCCCTCCTCCTTCTCTCAGCCTCTTCCTAAGGTACAATGATTCTTTCCCATTCATTGGTCTGCCGGTTCTCAACCCATATCCATTCCATACCCAGAGGGAGTCTCTTTTCTCTCCTTTTCATATCCACCTCCCCTACCTCTACCCCCTTTTGTCTCATTTTCTCTTCTTTCTCTTTCCCCACATCTTCTGACTGACCAAACCCTGCATGTCTAATTCCTGTGTGTGTGTGTCTCTCTCTCTCTGTGTGTGTGTGTTGTGTCATTACAGTTGTGACCGACTCTTTGTGACCCCATGTCCATGGAGTTTTCTTGGCAGGAATACTGGAGTGGCTTGCCAGTTCCTACTCTAGGCACCAACAGCACCTGGTATTCCCTGGTGGTCTCCCATCCAAGTACTAACCTGGGCTGGCCCTGCTTAGCTTCTGAAATTAGGCGAGATCAGAGGTGCTTAGGGCGTCTAGGCAGCTGTCTAATTCCTACTTGTCCTTAAGTTGCCTTCCATGTCACTGACTGTCTCTCTCCCTCCTCCTGGGGTTTTCCTTCCTCCACCTTCATTGTCTAGCTAACTCCCCTTTCTTCCCCTGTTATTGATCAGGCCAGATAGTCCTCAAGTGTGGATGATGTGATCCTCTTCTCCATGCTCACAATGTTACCCCCCCCCCGTTCCTACTTTTTGTGGGGAATGAAAAACATTCCAAGTGTGGAGAAGCATTGATGTCTAGAGCCGGTGAGTTGCTGGGAAATTCAGATAACCATTTCAGATCACATATTGATGAAAATACAGAGATTGAGAACTCCCATCACTGCTTCCTGAGTGCTGCTACTTCTCTTCTTATTTGTGTGTGAGTTAGAACCAGTTTGTAGCAATCCTAACAGGGGTTTCAAGGTAAGTGGGATATTTAAGGAGTGGTGGCTTAGTGGACTAAGGCTCCGAAAACCATTGGCTGCAAAGTCAGCAGTTCAGCGGTTCAAATCCCGGGTGCCACGCAGCGGAGTGAGCTCCCGCTGATAACCCCAGCTCCTGCCAACCTAGCAGTTCGAAAGCATGTAAATGCAAGTAGATAAACAGGTACCGCCTTAAAAAGCAGGAAGGTAAAATAGTGTTTCCTTGCAGCCATGCCGGCCACGTGGCCATGGACATGCACAATGCTGGCTCTTTTGGCTTGAATACGGAGATGAGCACCACCCCTAGAGTCAGACATGACTAGCACGCATGTGTGGGAGAACCTTATCTTTACCTTTTACCTTTAATAACCCTACATCCCCATTCAATTTCCATGGCTAAGCAGGGATTGAAAACCTGTTCTCCAGAGTCCTAGTCAGCCACTCTATCCACTATGTGACACTGGGAATCTCCTTATTTAGATGGACAAAGATCTGTTGTTCACATGCCTGATTAATGTGCTTTATTTAGAAAGTGGCTGCATTGACACAAGGGCCAAGTTTCTACCAAAATTCTAAATACATTTCTTGGAAGCAAAGTATTAAAATTCCTTCCTGTTTCTGGTAACCAAGTGTGATTTTGGATCCAGGTACTGTATATGCTTAGAGATCTCAGAAAGCAAGGCAAATGAAATACACTTAGACCAGGAGGGTGTTGCTGCCAGTACAACTTGGCATGAAACTGGATGATTTGTTGAATCAACAGAACAGAAGGTAGAGGTGAGAGCACTCCTCCTGGGTAGAGTAAGAGTCCCCAAGAATTCTCAGTTCCTGCCTTCTGCTTCATCACTTAAATTAGAGAATCAGACTCTCTAGCCAGGTGGAGTATTAGAGGTGCATGGCACACTCACATGCACACACATGTCCGCCTTGGGATATATTCATTACTGAAAGAGAACTCAGATCTGCTGCATCGCGGACACACAAATTTTAACTCTGGTTATAGGGATCTTGATGAGTGGGAACTGTGCCCTTTGCACAACCACAAGTAAATTAAATGGTTGTTTCCCAGTAGGCTTAGATCAGATACATGAAAACCTTGTGGTTTAAAAAAAGGCATTCAGAAATTCAAAATTACTATGGAAGTGAAAGATATGTGTCGTTGGTGGTTCAGACAGTATGTGGGCTATTGGAAAAAAATCATTCTGGAAAAGAGAACTCTTTAGTAAATGAAGTACCGTACTTCTTTTGTGGTCATAGTATGTAGGTTAGTTGAAAATATGAACAGTTCAGTTATATGCTGCAGTTGGTCACTGTTACTTCTCTTGGATATTTTATAAAGTAATTCAATTTATTTATTGGGATTGTAGGTGGTTCTATAGCTAGCAATGGCTAGAAAAGTGGTTTTCTTACTGAATCTGATTTTCCTCTTGGATTGGCAACTTGTCCACTTAGCATACTATTATCAGCAAAAACTTAGTATCTTCTTAATGCTGTTTTTAAAACGCTGCTAATTTTTGCAGAACTCTTATATTTTTACGTAGGCTGTTTTGGAAAAGTAATGACAAAGAAAGGCACGATTCCTTCACATTGTTTTTTCATAAATCAGTAAAGAATACAGGAAATGGGATCTTGTTATGAATAAAGGTCAATTCAAACCCTCGTTAGAGTAGGAAATAACAGTTTATATTGCATAACGCACTGGCTCCTTTCTGTTAGAGATTAGTATTTATATCCTACTGTTCGTTTGCAAGACTCTGAATGCTTACTGGCTAGAGTTTCTTGTCCAGGCACTGATCAGACCTGCACCTCTTTAATTTCAAGCTGTGCAGCAGAATTGGTACTGCCTTATTAATGCATGAGTAAGAGAACATACAGGGCAGACAGGTTGTCACTATTTTAACACTGTGCTTTTTCTTACCACGAAGAATAATGTTTTTACATTTGGTCATGACAGGCCACTCTGATATCAGTTTGTTGCTCAGGGTACTACTGCATGGAAGTATGTACAATTACATAAGCTTGGAGGACAGCATGGGAGAGAGATTATAGGTCTCTATTCCAATTCTGTACACATTCTTTTTTTGGTCAGGATATATGATTCTTTTACTCATGCATTTTATTCTGATAACTCTTTGAGATATGATACATTTCTTAGATTATGCATGACTAGAAGTTTACAATTAGCATCTTCCAGATGTGTCCCCATAGCTCATTTTTTAAAATGCTTTTTTAATTCATAGTGGCCTGCTTGATTTAACTGCCACTACTTACATTTTATTTTCAGTGGAATACAATCTGCTGTTCAGTATGTTCCGTTCAAAAAGACGGATCTTATAATTTCATATTTGTTGGCAGTGTAGAATCACAGAAAATAAAATGTACTCTCCACTGCCAGGTTGACATATTGGATTCCCATAAGGTGGTGTCCTGAAAGATGCATCATGTGATATTCTCAGTTATTCATACATAGATGGCTGACACGTTTTAAGCTGATCATTCCCTGTACTTGTTATTTTAAAATGTTACTTGTAGTAGTTCTTATTGCAGAGCACTAAAAAGTAGTAGAATGCTGCTTATAACAACTGGTTTCTGTATTTTAGAACCAGACTCAGAATGTGCCTACACAGTGGGAAAATGTGAATGATTCAATTGTGAAGACACAACATCCAAGATGTTGGGGTTCCTGGGGTTAATTAGCTCCAGCCAACCACACATGAGTCAGTAGAAAGCCGGGGGAGAGAGAGAGAGAGAGAAACCAAGGAATCAGCCGATAATTGTAGTGCATATAGTATTGGAACATATTCTGGAAATTATTATGACATTGCAATATGTCTTATTAAGACATTGCAATATGTCTTAATTTAAGATTTATGTCTGGGATACTCTATTGTCTGTATTATTGTATACAGTAATGTATGTTTGTTGCACACAGCTCAGAATAGCAATTCCCTATATGTGCAGTGTGTAAATTGTAGGAAGAAAGGATGGATGGATGGATGGATGAGGGAATAATGTTATCAGTCAGCCTTATTTCCATCCCCTTAAGGTAGCTCTGCTCTAATTGCACCTGTTTCAAATCTAGATGGCCACAGGAGTCTTTCATTAATAAACTAGAAACAAGACTGACTGAAAAGCTGTGCTCATGATGTGGGGTTCAGTTCCTGGTAGCTGGCTCAAGGTTTACTCAGTCTTCTATCTTTCTGGGGTTGGTAAAATGAGTACCCATCTCTCTGGGGAAGCAATGTGTAGCCTGCATAACTGACTTGTAAACTGCCCAGAGAGTGGTTTAAGCACTATGGGATTGTATTGATACTTGCATGGGTATCTAAACCTATGGAGGCATCAGTATAAATCAGTGATGGTGAACCTTTTAGAGACCGAGTGCCCAAAATCAACTAATTCACAAAGTGCCAATACAGCAATTTAACCCAAATACAGGTGGCTGTGAAGTGGTGATATTGGGTAGCCACAGAAAGGGCTCCGAGTGCCATTTTTGGCATCTGTGCCATAGGTTCGCCAACACTAGTATATATGCAGCACACTTTGCTTTTGCTATTTCATGTGTGGTCACTGAGAAACATTTTTCCCTCTCTCCCTGCAAAACACAAATACATAAAACAACTTTGTGCATTTGTAATACATTTTCTCTCAGGATAGCACAATGGAATAGTCACTTATGATTGTGTTCATCAGTAAAATGTTGGGTTTTTCCTTGAAACCAGATATTAGTAAATGCCACTATCGGATAATTCTACCTTTGTGTGTGCCCTTGTCTCCTGGTTCAGACACTCTGTCAAGCACTCTTGTCAAAACGATGTAGTCTTGATAATCCAGTTTGGTATGGCTGTTGAACCCCTTGCTGCTGCCACTGGGCACCTCCAGGGCAAAGAGAGAGGAACTTGTAATAGCAGGTGATTAACTTACACTACAAGTGTTTGTGGGATTCCTCTGTGTGACTGATGATCTCTGTGCCTCCAGCTGTTTGATAATCAGGTTAGGACAGCAGGTGATATTTATGACTTGCAAGTACTTCCTCTGCACATCTTGCATTGTAGTAAAAGCTGCTCCCCTGATAAAGCCATGCAGTGTAGAGGGTTTCTTTTTAGATGCCTTTAAAAATAACCAAGTAGTATGTCCAGATCTTCAGTAATGTTTTCCCCTGTAACACTGCATTGAGTTCAACTAAACGGTGAGGTTCTCTCCCCCACACCTCAGTGACCCAGATTACCCATCCCACTCTGTATTGGGGAAGCTGGATTGATCTAAGAAGGCAATCTGAATAACAGGGTTATTTTCAAGTAGATGGCAAACATTGAAACTACCCAAAAGGTTTCTCATTTTGAACTTAGGTGACATAAAGCTGCCATTTATTTAAGTATTTCCTCCAAAGCACTTCTGCTGTCGAGTCAAGTGCCAGTGAATCTGCACACAATGGCCAGGTCTTCTATAAGCAACATTATGTTTTAGCATCGCATCATTTGTGGGAACATCACTGTGAAATAGCCGGTTGCTGCCTTGAAAGCTTCCCCTCAAGACCCAGACATTTTACTTCCAGTGGCTGCTTACACAAAAAGCTGACTAGGGCTTAAGGTGAGCTTGAAAATGGAATAAAGTGGTTCTTTTGAGCACAAAGCCCATGTAGAATCTGAAAACTTGCAGTTTTTCCAGAGTACCACAAATATGCTCTTACTTAAGTACAAACTAGAGATGGACATGAATCAGAAAAACGATGATCTGTTTTCATTTATGATTTATTGAGGTCAACAAATCACAAATCACAAATTTATGTTTTTAATGATTAATCTGATGAATGGATCTGTAAATTCATTTTTGAATCAAAACTCTATGAGATGGTCTCCAAGGCACCTAGATGTCAGGGCTGGGGTTTGAAGAGTGTGTGAGCTGGAAACAGGCAAGACTCTCAGACTGAAGGTTTGGAGAGCTCAGGGGACATTAATGCTGTGGCTGACAACAGGGAGACAATTGTCCTGGAGTGGAGCATGGTGGCAGACAGTTCACAAGGGAGACAGCAGAGCCCAGAAGTAGTTCCACAGCCTATGGCTAGGGAGACAATGTTGCATGCCAACTCATGAAAGAAAAGGAACCATGGAGATGAGTTGAAGCATGTTTATGAGGCCAGGATTGGAAAAAGTGGAGCAAGCAGGAACATGCAGAAGTGGGGCAGGTACAAGTGGAGGACTCTTTAGGAACAAGGCAGGAACGGAGTGAAGGGCCAACACATAAGAGTCACTGGGACAACTTGCATTGCAGTGGCAAAAGGTAGCAGTCCAGAAAGCCCGTATATACTGCTCTTGTACAGATTTTATGTCATACAAACCGTTTGTTATATGAGGGCCCACGGTATCTGCGTTTGAAGATACACAAACCAGAAGCCAGTCAAAGTGCACTTCTTTATGCAAATCACTAATAATTTCCCAGATGGATATGGTTGTATTCTAAACTTTGGGAAAGACTCAGTGTACCATATTCAGAGTACACCAAGCTCCAATCTTTCTTTTCCTATTCAATTTAGAGCGGTTTTTTGAGTAATAAATTTTCTTGAAAAATAGCATGATGGCAGCTGTCAGCTTCATGCATCTGTTAATATTTTGTGGAAGCACAGTAGCACATTTTGAAACTTGAGAGTCATAATTTTGTGGTGAAGCACCAAACCAGCCGTTCTTCATCTTGAGAGTGTCATACATTTGAAAGCTTCTCCTTGTCTGAAAGCCTCTTATGCATAGTAGAATAGCTGACCTGACTAGTATTATGACAAATCTTATCCCCTTCATGTCCCAGCAGAGCGAGATTTGTTTTCTGTGGGAACGTGTTTAAAAATGTAACTTTCTATGTACAAATAAGAAATGCTATTTTCTACTGCTCCATTCCATATACTATGTAGATAATCTTTTCTGGCAGAATCGAGTTTCTTGTGACAGTAACTGGAGTTCACATCCCCTTGTCTGCCACTTCTACGTTTTGGATGTGGATACAGTATCACCACAGCCACATAGCATGCAAAACTAGTTCATAAGTTACCTACAGAGGACTCCACCCCTCTCTTGTTTCTCTGTTCTGTTCAGGCCTGTTGTTTGACTAATGAGTGTTGGTGATGCATTAACATGATGGCAACATCTTTAATATGAGGAAGGTGGACCATTACAAACACACTTCACAAGTTGCATTAGCTCCCAAGAATATCTTTCTATAGCAAATTTAACATACAAACACAATTCCTAGGCTCACTGAATGACTGTTGAGAGGTGATACATTGTCCCTCTAAATTGGCCAAAATCCTGTTGCTTAGTGTAGTAAATTGCACTAGGGGAGGAGATTTGGTAACTTACTTTTTCCATAGGCACCATTGTCTCAAACAGATCTATTCTAACCATGGCTTAAACATAATAAAAACATACTGTAAGTAGAACATATGGAGAAGTTGACTTATTAAATCCCCATTAATTCAGTAGACCTACTCTAGTGTGATTTGCTATACAGTACTAAACAACAGGATTTGGGCCAATACTTGGTAGATAATAAGTGAACCAAAATCTGTTGTCTAATCATTTAGCCCTGTCTAGCTATTTACCAAAAGTTGAAAAAAATCATGGTAGCAATGAAGTAATTAAGGATAAGATTCATATCATGCTCATAGCAGAATCCAAGAGACACCTATCTGTTCAGATGTAAGGCCCACTGAATTTAAAGTGGCTTTCTCCAAGGTAAATGCAGCCTAAGTGTGTCCCCCTGTTTTTTGGTTTTAACAGATTTTAAAAATATAATTGAAATAGATTGGAAGTTGAACTGAAACATAATCAGGCTAATTGATATCTATAATTCTTAGGAGCATCTGGAAAGGCAAGCTGATACTTAAAGAAAGGGGGTTCTCTCATCTGTATCATTAGTGCAGGATGATACAACATTTTCTGTGTTACCCAGAGGCCTAAGACACCAAGCAGGACATTTGCACAGCAGAGATTTGCCCGGGGACAAAGTCAGTTTTTGTGCCCTCTTCGCCCCCCCAACCATGTTTTACCCACCCAGCAAGGGGGGGGCAGATCCTGGGGGAACGGTGGGGGAGGGGAAGAAGGGTCTCCTCTTCTCATGCCCTCTTTGTGGGTCTCATTTCCAGTTAAGGCTCTCCTGTGCATACCACACAGCGTGCAGATAGTGCCAAGCAGACAAGTTTTTTTTTCAAGCATCACCTCTGTAGCACACTTCCCCCTCCTCCTTTCCCTGGCTAAGGCTTGGCAGTCATTAGCCCAGGAAAGGAGGAGAGGGAAGCAGGCGATGGGATCCCCCCCAAACATCACATCCATCACATGCTTCCCTCTCCTACTTTCCCCAGCCTAACTATCGCCAAGGCTTGGTGGGGGTGGGGGGGGAAGGAGGAGGGGCAGCAATCGACGGAGGTGCTGCTTGGAAAAAAAAATCACCTGCTTCCCTCCCCTCCTTTCCCCCGACTAAGGATCACCAGGCCTTAGCGGGGCAAAAGGGGGACTCTTGGTGGGATGGTGCATGGCTTCCTCCTCCTGGTCCCCCTCCAGGCGCCCCCAGATTGCTGTGCACCCCAGGTCAAATGCACTCTTCGGCCCCTCCCTAGTTAAGCCAGTGTTGCACGGCTTCCTCCTTCTTAGGAGAATCTGTAAGGTTGTATAGGTTGCTTTATGCATCAGTGATGTGTAGCAGCAAAGGTTATTTGTTTGTTCTGTTGGAGTGAAAGCTACCCAGGTTTTTTCCTTCCCAAGCTCTGTTACAATTAGCAGGCATTTCAAGCAGATTCAGTTCTGTGTGATGTACTGAAGAATTTGTACATTTAGCCAATGCATTAAAAGTACCACTCTTTTCTTTTTAGTAGAAGAAGCAAGCCATACATTGCATGTGGAATCTGTTTCAGAGCATCTGGTTGTTTTTGTTTTATTTTGTTTTTGTTATAACAAAAGACAAAAGTTTAGATTTGTAATCATCAGGACCTCCAGTTCCTGTTTCTTTCGTATTCTCTCTTTTTTGTTGTTAAATTATTTCTGTTCACTTTTTCCTTTTCTAATGAGTCATAGCAAGTAGCAACCTGGCAGTTCAGTCGTTCCTTCATAACCATACTGAGCATTTTTAACACTTGTCAAGGAATTGGTTTAATTAACCATGGTAAGAGGGAGGGAAATCATACCAATTACAGTAGAGACCCTGATTAGGTCATTTTACTTTCTCAGCGTTTTGTACATTTTCCTTTGTTGCTTACTCACTTTTCTGCACTGCTCTTGGTGGTTTGCCATTTTAAAGACTAATTAGAATAGGGCTGCCTGGTCTTGATAATTTACAATCCAAAGCTCAAACAAGTCTATTTATTTATTTATTTATTTATTTATTTATTTATTTATTTATTTATTTATTTATTTATTATTTAGTTTATATTTTTATACCACCCATCTTCCAAAGGAACTCTGGGTGGTTTACAGCAATTATAAATCAAGAACAATAATAAAAATCCAAAAATAAATAAATAAAGTAACCAGCAAAGATGGTGGCTAAAGAACACATATTAGGGACAGGATGGGGAAAGCCCCCTTCCAACATTAATAATAATAACCGCACACCGTCAAGTCAGTTCTTATGGTGACCCTTATTGTTAAGCAAATCAAGAGACCCACTGCTTCTATCATGGATAAAAGATTGCTTTTTCACTGGAAGCTACAAAGCTATGGAAGTTGACATTCCACACTATGGGTGGTGGAGGAATGTGTATCACCTGCAAGAACAGCCTATGTTCCATTTATCTTTGTCCATCCATGCTTGAGACCTTGTCATTTTTTAACTTTTTAACAGATTGCTTTGTATGTATACATATACACATTTTTGTTGTTGTTGCTTTGACTTATACACCACCCCCTAGTGCAAAAACATTCTCTGGGTGGTTTACAACATAATTATGTAAACAACAGTTGGCCCTTCAGTGAGCTGTGTACTCATTTTGCTGACTTCAGGAGGATGGAAGGCTGAGTCAACCTTAGAGATGTGAAAAACAGGAAAAAAACAGAAAAAAAAACATTTTTTCCCGGGGGGGGGGGGTTCTGAAGCCTTTTGGGATTTTCTCCCCTGAAAAATTGGAAAAATTGAAAAAAGAAAAAAATGATTATGGAATGTTTAACATTATGAGTAAAATATTTTAAGACATTTGAAAGCTTATTTAGTAAATTATTTATATTTAGTAAATTAGTTCTAAAAATATGCATAGTATCAGATTATTGTAATTTCTCTGCGCTGAGGACAAGCACGACCTTGGTTACAAACTGAACTCTCCAATACAAGAACAAGATGCATTTCTTCCTTTAGCAGGTACTGTACTGCTATTGTCACAAGAAAAAGGTTTCACTTTTGTTTTTGCACGTGGGTGGATGTGTTTGGTTCTGTTCTGTCCTCTTTACTAGGCCTCAAAGCACTGGAAGAAAATACAGAGCATCAAATTTGCCAAGCCAAATTGTCCATAGTCATATTTTATGTTCTTAAAGTAACATGATGACTTTCAAGCTGTAAAAGGTGGGCCATTTTTTAAAAAAAAATTCTGAAAATTTCCATCCTCCTCCGCCCCCCAAAAAAAACCAGAGGAAAAAAACCCTAAACCTAACCCTAACCCTATTATAAGTAGCTACTGTTAGTACAGAATATAAAAAGGACATTTTGGAGGCTGTTCATTCATAGATACAGAGGTGACCTGAAGGCACATAATGGTGACAATGATTAAGTTATTGCTGGTAACTTTTTCTCTGTTCCTCTTGCAACGTAGCTCCCATTGTGAACTTCTCAACATTTTAGGTGCCATGTGGGCTTAAAATATGTCAACTGAAAGTTGATAGTTTTACAGCTAGAGTTTCAAGTAAAAAAAAAAATAACACTTAATATGATTTTTTTCTCTTGTTTGAACTGAAAAATGGAACAGTAAATGAGCATCTAACTAAAGCCTTGGTTAGATGCATACACACATAGAGATTGCAACCCGCCTTCCCTTGCAGTGACAAAAATAGCTATAATTTCTACCATGGCAACTAACATCTGGTATGATGGACTAGAACAAGGCATACATTCCTAACTTTACGCTATTAAGCTTCTAGATTTTCAGATAAAGGAATCCTGGACAGTGCTTTCCCAAAAAATAATAATTTTAAAAAAGAAGATGCAACTTGAGTCTGGCTAGCCACAGAGTGGTGGAGAGTTTGCTTCTGCTACTAAAGAAACACAAACAAGTACAAAGTGGTACCTTGTATAAAGGAATTAATTTGTTCCAAATGAAATTATGTTAAAAAAAACCAGTTATACAAATTTCCCATAGGAATGCTTTGAAAACAGAATAATCCCCAATCGGGACCATTTTATGTTGTACGGATTCACCCCATAGGCGATTCTGTTACGCAAATTTCCCCTATCTCCTGAATTTTTTATGTTGTACAGATTTTATGTTATGCAAACCATTTGTTATACAAGGGTCCACTGTATACAAAATTACCACTGCTGGTCTTTTGTGTGGCTGTAGCAGTCTTGCTGTTCTTTATCGTCAAAAAGTAGAGAGAAGACAGTTGCAAGTAATGAAATATAAAATAACAGAAAATAAAAATGCCACATCCTAGTGTCCTATGATTATTATGTATTTAGGCTGCAATTCTATGTGTGGTTTCCTTTAAGTAAACTACAGTAAATTCTGTGAGGTTGCACAGCTAAAAATATTTTGGGCTTCATTCCTAAACTAAGATAAGATAAGATAAGATAAGATAAGATAAATCTTTATTGATCCCACATCGGGGGAAATTTACTTGTTACACAGCTCCCAATATAAAGAACAAGTAAAGATGGACCTTTGGCTCAGACCTCCGTGGAAGCCCTGTAATTTGGTCTTGAAGGAGACCCTACTTTTCCACTCTTAGGATGTCTGGAAGCCCCACAACCAAACCTGTGCTGGAATAAAAGAGCCCACAAATCAGGGCTGTCCTGCTTTGTTCGTTTGGTGATAGCCAAACCCAGTCTCTGTCTGGATGTACAAAGGTATTTCTGTGGGGTTCCAGCTCCATGGAGATTCCACTCCTGCAGATCTGGGACCACAAGCAAAAACACCAGGTCATAGACTGTTTGGTGCAAAGAAGCCAGAAGGTCACCAGTGGCCATCTGCAGAAATAGGCACCCTGTTTTATTTTTATTCCCCCCCTCCATCCCACTTTCAGCTACCAGGAGAAAGCCCTGAAGAGCTTCCTAATGCATTCTCTGAGAAGGGAGTGATCAGGAGGTTTAATAAGAGCTATGAGCATGCTCTATGTGATTCTTAAATGGATAGTGCAGAGGTTCTGCTCTTCATTGCTTCCATCAAATCTCCATGTGCTGCTGCTTCCTTTCTGTTCTCTCAGTCTGGATCTGGAATTAGTGCTTCTGCATCCACCAGCCTTTGATAATTTAATCAAAGGCTTTGCAGAAGAAAAGGCAACAAAGATCCATCTTAAAGAGCATACAGTACTCATCCTGGTCATCCTGGGCTTTTCTTTCTCCAACTCTGATCGTGACATAGGAATGCCAGATTTAACACGAGGGATCTGAGAGTGTGCTGCTCCTTGCCGTCAATGGCTCTGTACTCTGTGCTCCAAACTAGAGATGGGCACGACCAGAAAAAAATACTTTTCGAGTTGTCGTTTGTCGGGACGGGTCCGTTTCGGGTCGTTTCCGTTTGTCGAGGAAATTTTCAAAACTTTGTCGTTTGTCGTTTGTCGTTTCCACCGTGATTTAGCGCGATTTGATGTCCCAGGGAGCATGGGGGCGTCCCGCAATCAGGGCCGGCGCTAGGTGGGCAGGCAGGCTGGTAGCCTGGAGGAAGGGGGAGAACCCTTGCAGTCCCTGGCTCTGGGACTCTAGCGCTTGGTCCTTTTTTAAGGAGCTCCGAGGTGGCGGGAGAAGTGTGCCTTCCTTCCTGGAGAGATGAAGGGAGGTGGCACCTTTTATTCCCGGAGCGCTTCCTGATCCACCAGACACATACAGTCCTTCGGGGTGGGGGGTGGGGAGAGTCGGGAGGAGAAACGGGCCTTTTTCTTCCTCTCTACCGCTTCCCACCATGGAACCCACTCTTTCCGCTTCCCGCGCTCGCCTTCTGTAAATGATCCACGGCCGGGAGATTAAAAGAGCGATGGGGGTTTTACTTCTTTATTTCAACCCGCTGCTGCTCATTGCCTCCAATCCATTTCAAAATGTGCTCGCAGCAAGCCTCTTGAACTCGGCTGGCACTCATGCCGTGCCGCACGCGTGTGCCCGCTGCCTGCGCATTTGGCGTCCCCTCCTCCGAGTTCTGCGCGGGTCTGTGCCTTCGGCCTTGTCCCTCCGCCAAGGTGTGTGTGTGTGTGTGTGTGTGTGTGTGTGTGTGTGTGAGAGAGAGAGAGAGAGAGAGAGAGAGATCAAGGCAACATAGTCCGGGCTCTGCGGGATGTAATCGCGGCGCCTCTTCACCGTTGCCAGCGCTTACGAAGGGGAAATGTGACCCACAAGCGTGTCATCCACCTGCTCCCCTGGCTGTGTAGTCTAGTCGGCACGGAGCTGAACTGGGACTCTGTATGTGTCTGTGGATCAGGAAGTGTCCCAGGGACCCCTCTTTGCCACCCCGTCCTTCACACCCGCCCCCTCCCCCTCCCCTGCACGCAGCCCAGTTTGGGATCCTTCCTTTTCCAGGTTTCAGAATTCTGGGGGCTGAAGTCCCACAACAGGAACGCCCCCCAACTTCCTGTTGCATGCACGGTTACTCCATATACACAGGACGGGTAGTTCGTCCCTCTGGGCTTGGTTTACGTTTGGAGAGCAAGGCTTCCAAACCGCGGGAGGGGTGGGGGAGACAGATCCTTAACACAGACCTGGGCTGATCTGATTTCCACAGTTTCCAGCATATCTTTGGGACTGGAGAGTAAGAGAAGACTCTCCCTGCTAAGAGACTGAAGGCAAAATCACATTGCACCCCCATTTTGCACCCTAGGCGGCGGGCGGGGCGGGGGGGTGGTGGCGGGTGGGGAGGTGCGGGCGGGTGGCAGTGGCGGGGGGCCATGGGCGGGCGGTGACAGCGGCAGGGAGGAGGCACAGGTGGGCAAGCGGGTGGCCAGTGGCCGCAGGTGGGCGAGTGGGCGGGCGGCAGCGCGGGCCGCAGATGGGTGGCGGCGCAGGCGGGCAGGCGACATTTATTTTTATTTATTTATTTATTATTATATTTGTATCCCGCTTATCTCCACAATGGGACTCTAAGCGGCTAACAACAACAGATATCACAATACAAACAAATTAAAACATTTATCCTATTAGATCCTAAAATCCTAAAATCCTAAAATACGAGAATCCAAAGGCCTCCAATGCATCCCAGCACGTCAAGACGTAAATCCTAACAAATAAAATTGGAGGCACCAATGGTCGTAATAATAAGCAATGGCGGAGTAGAAAAGGGGGATTAAAATTCGCCGAAGGCTTCTCGAAAAAGAAAGGTCTTTAAGGATTTTCGAAAGGCCTGCAGGGACTCTGCAGAGCGCACTTCACTAGGGATGGCATTCCATATGGATGGGGCTGCCACAGAGAAGGCCCGGTTCCAGGTAACCGCCTTCCGGGCCTCTCGAGGGGTGGCAACCCGAAGCGAGTGCGCTCGCACCTGCCGAACTGGGCGGGCCGAGATGGATCGCTGGACGATACGCTCTGACAGGTATTCCGGTCCCAAGCCATGGAGGGTTTTATAAACTAAAACCAAGACCTTGAATCTAATCCGGGCTGCAACGGGCAACCAATGCAGGCGAGCCAGGACTGGGGTGATATGGTCATAACGACGCGCACCAACCACCAGCCTGGCTGCCGCATTCTGTACCCGCTGCAGACTCCGGAGAAGAGTCAAGGGCAACCCCATGTAGAGCGCGTTACAGTAGTCCAGCCTCGAGATCACCAGTGCTTGGACCATCCAGAAGTGTCAGTCAAAACCTGGCCACGCCATTGGTGGAATGGTTCAAAAAATTGCATGGTCCCATCCCATGCCCAGCCCACATGGGCAGGTCTAAAAAAATAAAAAATAAAATAAAATAAAATAAAATCAGTGCGACCTTTTACTGCTATAAAAAACCCACTGCTGCTACTATAAAAATTAGGCATTTAAAATACCTAATTTTCACATGTTTCTGTTGTGCTTTGGTGGGTTTTTGGACCACGATTTAAAAATAAATATTGCGGCCGCCATTTTGGATCCCCCCCACCGCATGGCATGGACTCGTCTGGAGACGACGAGGATGACCCCCCCAGCCTGGTGCAAGCAGCCCAGGACAGGAGGGGGGAGGCCGGGGACCCCCCCCCCAGAAACCACCCCTCAGGTAGGTGTCCTCAGGCAGGCACATGTTCGTCTGCTTTTTTGGCCGGGAGTCGGGTTTTTTTTTTTTACTTTTAAAAACTTTTTTTCTGTGCTGCTTGCTTGCCAATGGCATTGCGCGATCGCCGCGATGCCATGAACGACAACGAAAAACCCGACCAAATTTTTCTTTTGTCGGTTCGAGTTCGAGTTCTGACGGCATAATTATCATTACCGTTTCCGTTACGTAACGGAAATGACAACCGAAAATGGAAACGACAATTTCGCCGAGTCCTGCCCACATCTACTCCAAACAATAACAACCTTGGAAACACACATACACCTTGATTTGGTTAATTTTTACACATTTGTCCAAAGACAGTGCATATCCCTAATTGTAATTGTATGATTACAGACTGCAGTTTTCCCAAGGTGAAGAAGTGCTATCTTTGTATGCTCAAAGAAATACTCATTCTTCCATTACAGCATATAATATTCCATCATGCCTATTTGTCCAAAATTGCACCATATCAGTATGTTTAGTAGAGAAACAGTGAAAATTTTTAAACCAGTGATACCTTCAAGAATTTTTTCTTTCTCCCCTCCTGTAATTAATACCATGGCTGTATGATGGTTTTATTTTTTACTACCCTGCTTTCATGCATGCTTATATGGCTTGTTAATGCTAGTTCAGATCATGGTGGAATATCATCAGTGCTTTGAACTTTGCTTAGCCTTGATGGGAATCCAGTTGTTAGTTGCAAATATAGGCCCATTGAAACAATGGAATTGACATAGCTGTTGACTCACTGAATTCCCACTAATACAGTGTGCCGTCCTGAGCTGTGACTAAGTTTCCATCAGTGCATTTCTCAATGCTTAAACAAAGACACTTAGTCTTTCATATTCTTAGGTTATGCTCTTTCATTTTCATCCTGAGGAAGACACATGACTAGTCTCTCAAGATGCACAGTATGAACCATATTGAGTCCATTGATTTATTAAGCCCTTGGGGATGGAAAGAGTTGATGCTGGTTTCCCCTCACCTTCTGGGAGATGAATTTAGAAATGGTTAAAAGAACAGGAAGGCTAATGATGGAAACTGAAGCCTCCTTATTTCTCCAGAATGTTCTGAGTGGTGATGGGAGTGCCTGCATTTTCCCACTGATTTCATAATATGTGGTTGTACTGAGTATTCTGCTGAGTTTTGTCAAGGGCTCTGAAAGACCTTTCTTGATTAACTTGCTAGCTAACTGACAGTAGCTGTGGCCATTTCCATGATAACAGCCAGTTTGATGTAGTGGTTGGACTGCAGGAATAGAATGGGGGAGATCTGATTTCAAGTCCTTTCACAGCCATAAAACTCAAAGGACAACCTCGGGTCAAACCCATCCTTGACCTGCCTTGCAGGGTTGCTAGGAGAAGAATTTGAGGAGAAAACAATGTATATCACTATGAACTCTTCAGAGGAAAGCTGAGTTTTATGTTAACAAATAATAAATATTAATGTCTTAAAAATCAATGAATTTCCCACCACCACCACCATCTGCAAAATATGTGAAGGAATCTCAGTGGGCACCGAAAAAGCAGTTGGTGCAGTTCTGAGTATGGTCAGAAGAGTGACCCATCCTGATGATCTAGCACTACATTGACAGTTGGCAGTTCCAAGCATGGGTAATCCCTTAGTTTTAGTTACACTAACTCAAAGCATGTTTCCATCTCAGAATACTACCTACATTCTAATGGGGAGATAAGGGGAAGCATGACAGACATTTTTATTGCTGTTTTGTGTTTGCAAAGTGCATAAAATGAGAATCTTTCTTAGAAGGCTTCTTTCCTTTGTGTATGCCACAGTAATTTCCTAGGAAACCTGTTTGGGGAATACATTGACATCGTATATTAAATTAAACTATAGTTACACTTACTGCCATAGTTACTATCTGTGTTTCTTTGTCATCATTTTCCTGACAGTTCCCTACTAAGCCTTATTAAAAGGGGCTGGGCTCAATGATCTCCTTCAGCTCTGCGTTAAGAACATAAGAAGAGCCCTGCTGGATCAGGCCAAAGGCCCATCTAGTTCAGCTACCTGTATCTCACAGTGGCCCCACCAAATGCATCTGGGAGCACATGAGACTAGATATCTGTCTCCTGATACCACTCCTGGTTTTAAGCCTGGATATTACACATCTTCATAATCATTTGTAACCTTTGATGGACTTTTCCTCCAGATATCTGTCTAATCCACTTTTGAAGGCATCCAGGCCAGATGCCATCACCACATCCTGTGGACAGGGAGTTCCACAGACTAACAACACACTGGGTAAAAATTATTTTCTTTTGTCTGTTCTCACTCCCCCAGCCCTCACTTTGAGTGGATTTCCCCTAGTTCTGGTATTTTGTGAGAGGAAGAAGAGCATCCCTATATCCACTTTGCTCATGCCCTGCATTATTTTGTACATTTCAATCATATACCCCCTCAGGCACCTTTTTTCCAGACTAAAGAGCCCCAAATGTTTTAGCCTTTCCTCATAAGGGACACCCCAAGGCCAGTAATCATTTTAGTTGCTCTCTCTGCACCTTTTCCAGTTCCACTATGTCCTTTTTGAGATGTGGTGACCAGAATTGTACACAATACTCCAGGTGCAGCCTTACTCTCGTCATGTACAATGACATTATAATGTTGGCTGTTTTTTTCCCACTCCCCTTTTTGATAATCCGTAGCATGGAATTGGCCTTCTTCACTGCTGCCACACACTGGGGAGACACCTTCATGGAGCTGTCCACCAGCACTCCAAGATCTCTTTCCTGATCTGTCACAGATAGCTCAGAGCCAATGAGTTGATAGATAAAGTTTTGATTTTTTGCCCCAATATGCATTACTTTATATTTTCCTATCAAATGCTAAAACAAACAAACAAACAAACAAACAAACAAATGGTGTTTATGAAAAGGCTTCTTCACACAGGCATATAGTCATCCTGTGAATTGTTAATTGTATACACAGCTCTAGTGTGGTTCCCTGCATTCCTTTATCAGCATAGGTAACCCAACAACCCCTACCAGACCTTGAACTGTGTGGACCTGCTGAGCACTGTGTAACTGATGGCCTGACTTTGAACTTTGACTGGTTCAAAGTTTTTGAACTGGTTTTTGTTTTGTTTTGTTCTTGTTACTTCTTTTGATGTATATCCAAGGCCGTTACATTCCTAATATTTCCATACTTGATTATAGTCCCTCCAGGAGAGCCATGGGTAATAACTCTGCTGCAACTTCAAGGAATGGGATAAAGATATTCTTAATTTATCATGACCAGGGATAAGAAAAGTTATTTTATTAGATCACAACTTCCAAAGTTTCTTACCAGCATGACTAATATTGTAGATTTCCTGGAATATTCTTTCTAGCTGGCCAGAATCGCCTGCCCTATTATAATGTCCTGACAAAGTGGGATGAGGGGGAGGATTCAGGCACTGTGTGCATTTTTCAATTTGTTCTTTCCCAAGTTCCAAGCGGAGCTGTGGCTTGGGAAGACCAACAACTGTACACCCTGTTTCAGAATGACAAGCATGATGCTCAGGTTGACTGAGAGCAATGAAGGTTCAGATATTATTCATACAAAAGGTGGCCTCCATGTGAATAACTTGGGAGCATCCCATCAGACTTGTGACTTAAATATTCTTATTCATAGCAGACTGAAGGAGATTCCTTAGTCCTGGATTCCTCAAAGACCAGTGGTCTTTGCATGGAGAGGGGGCATCGCCTGAACCATTCCAGCTATCCAGGGATTTGTGGAATCAAAACATTGGCCTCTGGCTTGAACAAAGTTGGCTATCCTTGAGACAGAGGAGCTGCCTTTAACCTCTAGGCACTTGCATATGGAAAGCTTTTATAAATTTCCCCAACTGGCAGCATGTGACAGCATCACACACTGGAAACTGCTAAATAATGCAACAAGCAAGATGTGGTGATACAAAATCAGGTGGTTGTCATCTCTTAGGTGGAAGAGTCTGATACTGAAGTCTTACATGATGTACACCTTATCTTCCAGTGCCAAAAAGATTGTCCTCCCTTCTTTGCAAAGGTTGCCTCAGACCAGAGGTCAAAATGAAAGAGGTAACACCTGCTTTCTGTACTACGAGATACAGTATATTTCATTGGAAAATGACGCTACTGCTCAAGCTTTGAGCTTACTCATTCTTTACGAATGCAAGTGCAGTTAAATGTTGGACTATGGAAATGTGTTCTACGATCATTAATTCCCCCCTCTTTGTTTGGCAATTTTTGTTTGAACAAGAAGCTGTGATTATGAGTGGGTGGGGGATGCTAAAATACATGAACATTCAGAGTACAAATATTTGAGACAAATAATTATGCCCAGCTGGGTAGGTCTTTAACAGAATACAAACCAGCCAATTAGCATTTCCTGGCTGTGTAAAGATGAAGGGCATTTTCAAAATAAAAACAAAAATTGCATCTTTTGTTTAGTTCATGAAGCACAGCTTTTCCTATAGGGTTTCCTGGGGTTATACAGTTGTACTGTACAATTTTTAATTACAAGAGCTTCCTATCTGCTGAGGTTACTGTTTGGAACAACACCGCTCCTGACACAAAAACACCCATATGGGCAATATGCGTGCTTCATCATGGGGTTTCACTAGCTGGCCACCATTTATTCCTTAGACAGAAAGTTATTTGTGTTGGACAATGTAGTTAAAGATACTTCTTTCTGTGACTATGCTTATGTTGCATCATTTATTTTTATATATCAACTTTGTTACCTTTTAACCAAGAAGCAACATTAGTTGTGTGGGGGGGCAGCAACATTTGTTTATCATGTCTCTGCTTCATTTAAGTCCCACTCCAACTTACTTTTTATTTTTAAAGTGTATGAAAGAAGTTGGGCCTGAATTTGGACACTTCCTGTTTTTTCTCTAATTCTATATTGTCACTATTCCTCCTTATTCTGTAAGTGAGTAGGGTTTTAAGACAAATACAAACAGGTTCTCAGTTGTGTTTTACTATTTTGTGGTCCTCCCTCTATGCCAAAGAGGAAAGAAGTGGTATTTTTTAAAGCATGTGATTGTCTTCCCTCATCACATAGAATCGTCAGAAAAAGAAATGTGTTCTTGTTAGCACTCTTAATTAAAGAGTTCTCTCCAGCCTCATATCTCCCGCTCACAATTTCCAATCAGAATAAAAAAATTACTAGCCTGCTGTTAGGATGAAGAGCTAGTCTGCTTGATCTCAACTGCCAGTTCTTTTTCTCATCCTCTTTTTTCTCTTTCTTGACTGAATTACATGCTTACTTCAGGATTCATTCTGACCATACAGTTCCAAGCCAGCTATTGGTAAAGCCTTATGGCAGTGCAAGTGTATCAATGGAGAAGGCAGATGTTAGCCACAAAGGGAGAATCCCTTAGAGATGTTCACACATACATACAAACAGGACTTGAAAGTAGTGTCAAAACATTAACTCACTTATGGCAAAAATGTATTTAAAATTGTTTTTTTATTATTAAATATTATTTTAGATATGCAGAGGTTTGTGCAACATTTTCCACTTGTATATAGGAATGGAATAAATATAACCCTGATTTCAACCAGACCATCCATGTGCAGATGAAAATATGCATTTGAGAGACTTGTAATCTGACTGGAGTTATGTCAGAAATGAGACAATAATTTATTACAGGTAACCTACATGGTGAACATTTTGTAAAGCAGAGGACAGTCTGGCTCTTTCAAGGTACAAATGAGTAATAGAGGTATTCAGGAGATGTTAATTTTTGCGGACGTTTGTCCAACATATGTCTGATTTGACTGAAACGTAACTAAAGGCCATACCATGTGTGCTGTTGGTTGGAAGAGTCTTGGGCAAATGTTACAGAAGTGAGCTCCATATATGAGGATATGCTAACGCTAGTTCACAGAAGAGATTCCAAGCCTTGGTATTTTTGACATAGTTTTGCCTTGGATCTTTTGAGTCAGAGAATTTCTGCCCTGAGCAAGGATTGGGCTCAGTGGCCTTGTAGGCTTCTTCCAGCTTCTTGATTCTCTGATTCTCTGAATGGAAGGCCACCTAGCAGAGGAGAAGCTGGAGGGTGTGGAGTATGCCATGATCAGGGCAATAGTCTGCTATATAGGCTGTCCTAGGAATAGTGTGTGGCTCACTATTATCTCAACCTGCAAAATGTCTAATGGAGACCGTATTCAGCTATGTCTATTGTTGAGTCAAAGGTAGAAGTTATTCTTAGGTAAACACGCCCCATTTCTGGTAAAAAGGCATGGGTCCCTCTGTCTGTCTGTCTGTCTGTCTGTCTCTCTCTCTCTCTGTCGCTGTCTCTGTCTCTGTCTCTCTGTCTCTGTCTCTGTCTCTCTCTCTCTCTCTCTCTCTCTCTCTCTGTGTGTGTGTGTGTGTGTGTGTGTGTGTGTGTGTGTGAGAGAGAGAGAGAGAGAGAGTATTGTGTGTGTTGTGTGTGTTCTCACTTGTATGTCTGCACCAGTGCTATTGGTTTAATTAATTCCAGAGGGTTAATCAGAAGTACATATGAGTAGCGATTCTGCAAGGTACCCTGCAGCTAATGTGATATGAACTGGCCAAAAAAAATTTAGCGGTGGTAGTACTACTCTGTGGTTGCCATCCAGATAAATTTGCGTTACAATCCCCTGTGTGTGCTTATGGGTGACTCAGCTTCATTGACTCAGTTGAACCTCTTCCCAAGTCAACATTCATACGATGATGGAATGAGTAGAATTATACACGCAGTAAAGCCATGAGGCAATTTCCAGGGAACAGCAACAGCTAGGCCATCTCTATGGCTTCCCGTCCTACACTATTTCCCTGGCTTAGTTTCCTTCCAGTATTGAGCCCAACAGAGAAAAAAAAACTCTGCAAAAGAGGCTCAAAAGAAGAAGAGAAGCAGAAGAGGCCAGAATTCTTAACCACTCCCTTTTCTTCCTACCCATCCCAAACTTTGTGGAAGAGGATTTGGAATGTCCTGTATGCACACATATATAAGCATTTTGATGAGGAGAATTCTGGGAGTTCTAGCTTTTACTGTAAAGGTGTCAGTATTCTCAGTGTCTGTCCTTTTCTCCCTTGACCCATGGGTCTCTTGGCACTTAATGGGTCTTGTAGAATTATATCAGTCCAAGCAGAAGCCTTGATATTCTGATTAAATTGCACTCTGCATTGCTGATTATGATGATCTACATCAACAATAACAACAATAATAATAATAGAAGATGCATTGCTTAATACATTCATCCATACATAAATGCATATGTAATGCGTATGTACAGTGCAGAACCAAAGCTTCCAAGAGGGATCTAATCAAAAATTAACCCCCCTCTTCCTCTCTTTTTCCCAGTGGTGCATTTTCTGAGGTGGTTTTGGCGGAACACAGGACGACTGGGAAGCTATTTGCTGTCAAGTGCATACCAAAGAAGGCACTGAAAGGGAAGGAAAGCAGCATAGAGAATGAAATTGCTGTTCTTAGAAAGTAAGTATGAAACCTGTTTTTTCGTTATCTTGGCTTGAGTGCAAACATTTGGTTTGTCCTCCAGACTGCATTATAGTGATAAAAAGGATCAAGATCTGTTGTGGAAGCACAACTGCATTCTGTTTTGATTTGGAATTTTCTCAGAATAAATGTAAGCTCTTTTCCAATTTAGGATGAAGTAAATAGCTTACTTTGTCAAATTCAGTTTTAGATTGAACCTGATGAAGGTATCGACTTACCATTTTTTGTGTATGTCTCAGTATCTCTTATAGAGCAATTTATGTTACACTAGGTTTGTTTTAAATATTCCAAGCAAATGAGGTTTTTGTTTATTATAACAGTTACCATTGTGAATTACTGAGTTGCCCGTTAAATTAATTCTTTTCTTATATTTGAAGTTAAATTCTCTTTTAACCCATTTTATACAAATTTTATAATAAGAATATTTGAATAAATGAATGTAAATGTTGAATCTATTTTGCAGATTACCTGTTCACCTTAGACATCAATGCTTGGGTGGTAGTTTGTGGTCTATTGTTGAGGGAGTCCACAACATCTGTTTGTATGCATAAACCATTGTTAAAATTAAATTTGAGAGTTCAGTGTCTCTTCTTTCTATATGGTAAACAGATGTTGTGGGCTGTTATGATTTTCCTGGTATCACTATATTCCCATTGTTTTGAGTGGCTGTGCTGTTGATATTCTAGTTGATATGCAGAATCATACTAAGGCTGTTCCTAGAATTACTCCCAAACATCCTTAACTGAGGCTCTGACTACAGGCAGCAAAATGTCTGCTAGAAAGTGTATTCAGTGATGTGTACAAGCATTTTCAGCATGTGCTGCTGAGTCACAGCTTTAATTATGCCTGAAATCACAAACAACGGTCACACAGGAACTGTGGATTGATTTGGGAGAGCTGTGGTGGTTGTGATGCAAATTGCATTCAAGCCATAGCTGCCGCCGCCACCATCATTCATTCCTGGTCATGCCTTAGTTGATCATTGAATGATTTGCAGCCCGGAAGAGTTCCTTAGCTCACCGCAAGAGTAAAATGGAGGGGAAGGAGATGGGACCAAGAGACATAGGAAAATGTTGACTCTGTGGAGATGTTACACAGTGCAGTGAGACTTGGTGGAAGGGCTGAAACTTCAACTGAACTGCCTCAGAAATTTCCTAGATGGGGCAAGATTCCTATATGTGCAGCCAGGAAAGAGCTACGGGTGGAGGTTTGTGGATTTGCTGGGTGGATACCAGGATGCTAGCAGGGGTTGTAAGTATCCCTTGATGAAGGGCACACCTGATCTTGTTTGCAAACAAGCCAAGCAGAACTTCCCAGGCTCTCTGCCAGGAATACATATTTCTTGTTCAATATAGGGTTGTTTTTTTTTTGTTGTTTTGAGGTAGAGGTGAGCAGATTATTACTGGGTCCTTTTGTGGCGGCTTCTGTGGAGCGTCTGCAGCTCAATGTTCACAGTCTACATCCTCAAACTGGCCCTGGACTAAAATTAGTGCCCCTAGCACAGGATTATTATTTCCCTCTTTTCAATCCTTCCACAGTTTTTCCTACAGCTGAGCCTCTGACATGTGGGTGCCAAACCTGTCTGCATATTTAAAACACTTTTCAACATGTCCTACTAAATTTAGTTGCATTAATATGTAGGCATCCATTTGCTTTCATCACTGTCCTCATTGCCTACCACAGGATACATGTTCAGCGGCTATTGTCTGGCAGGGCACTACACTGAATACCTTATTACTAAAAACCCTATAACATCCTCTCGGGACAATTGTGCTGTAAATAAAAAAATTATCTGTACTTGAAAATGATTAAAGTGCAGCCTGGATTCTGATGACTGCCTGCTCCCCTGTTCATTCTAGCGTTATGTGGCAGCATGCACTGCAGAATGTGTTGGCTGGTGTTCATAACATGCTTTTCACTGAGCCGTAAGTCTCTAGTTTCAGATCAGAATCTATGCTATTGTAATTTAAGTAGGTCAGTTACTTAAATGGAAAATATGAGACTCTGTCCTCTCCAGTAGAGACAGGGAATAAAACTTTGAAACTGCCTGTCTTGGTTTTGTCTGTATCTAAGGAAGTATGTTCATTACCATATAGGTATAGGTCGGGTGGACATACAGCAGCATGCAGGTGCTCTTCGGTGTCAATGGAGGCTGGGTGTGGGAGGATGGGAATTCTTTCAGTTATTGAAACTCCCCAAATCCCTCTGCCAACAAAGGCAGGTGGCCAAGCTGGTTGGGGGACTCAGGGCAATGTTTCTCATTGTGGCTATGGGACCGTTCAAGCCTTGGAATATTGACAAACTGTGGGGAAACCGAGCATTTTATCTTCGGCCTCAAGGTGGCCAACAAAGAAAAAGGAACTTCAGAAACAGGTGCCAAAGGGAAATGGCTAAGTACCTGTAAATACTTCCAGTTAACACTGTTATTGGTTTGGATACAAATAGCTGAGCCCCTGTCTACATATCCAAAACATTAAAGCACAAGAATGAGCTGTTCAATTGACTCATTCCTGTAAGTTTGATATATTATTTATTTATTTATTTATTTATTTATTTATTTATTTATTTATTTATTTATTTATTTATTTATTTCAGAATATTTTTTACCAAGGCAGCTTACAATAATGAGGGACAATATACAGTCCCGAACAATTAAGATGTATTCAAATACTAAGAACAGGGAACTGAGGGACATCTTACAGCATTAAAAGGCAATATTATATTAAAGCTACAAGAGAACATGAGCGCCTACAGAGAGAGTAAAAATTCCATGTAAAAGTTATGAGTGTTGGCCAGTTTTCTCTAGCTGTAATACCGGTATTTGTAATGTTTATAATCTGACCCTTTGATTTCAGCCCTGGACCTATGGAGGATCATAAGAGCCTCGTGACGCAGTGGTTAAATGCCTGTACTACAAGTAAAGCTGTGCTCACGACCTGGGTTCAACAAGGCTCAAGGTTCACCTTCCATCCTTCCAGGTCGGTAAAATGAGGACCCAGCTTGCTGGGGGGGCAATGTGTAGCCTGCACTCTGTAATTAAAATTGTAAACCGCCCAGAGACTACTTGTAGTAGTATGGGGTGGTATATAAGCAGAACACTTTTAGCAGAACACTACATTGAGCTTAAACAATGACCTTTCTCCAGATCTGTTTACCTGTGCTTCAGAGTACTGTACGTGTCACCCATCAGTGACCTTTTAACAACCCTTAACAACCACTAGTAAGACCTCTGTCTGCTAGTGACTCCTTTCAACAGCTGTTAGCAACCACTGATAGATCATTCCCATGCTGGCCCTTTTGTCTTTACATTATGTTTCAAACCACCCTCCTCAGGTTTGTATTAACTTCTGTCAGCTTAAAGCTACACCCAGTGCATCTGAAAAATCAGGTATAGCTTAAAGACATTTAAGACAAATATCCCTTCCTAGAAGGTAGAAGAGTGTTTGCTGTTTTTTCATGCAATAAATTAGCATAACTGTGTCCTTGGAAACAAAATGAAAAAGTTGTATGTCCTGTGTAACCTATATACTTTTCCTCATTTTATTGCTCACATCTCTTCTTTGTGGCTGGATTTTATTAGTGGTGGAAGAGAAAGAAAATGGAAACATTTGGGTCTGAGAAAAAGTTAGCTTCTTCCTTGTCTTTCAAAGCTTTAGTTTATCACAGGGTGGATTTGATTTAAATCACTTTTCACTAGTCAGTAAGGCTCATTTTAAATCATGATTTTCTACATAAAGACTCATTTTTGCTGGAGTTGTTTTAATCTTAATATCTGGAACCAGATGGATTCATTTTTAGAATAATAACTTCTCAGATTAGTTTTACAGTTATATCAGAAAATGACTGATTTGGTGGTTATATACCATTAGAAATACATAGAGAGCTACAGTGGACCCTCGTATAACAAATGGTTTGTATAACATAAAATCTGTACAACATAAAAAATTCTGGAGATAGGGGAAATTTGCTTGACAGAATCATCTATGGGGCGAATCCGTACAACATAAAAATATTTGCGATTAGGGATTACTCTATTTTCAATGCATTCCTATGGGAAATTTGTATAAAGGAAAATTTGCTTAACAGAATTTCATTTGGAACGAAATTAATTACTTTATGCAAGATACCTCTGTAATTATAAAATTATTGCAAAGTGAACTATCTCCAGTTTAATAGGTTAATCATTCACATTTAGACAACTGTTCAGTTGTACTTTATTGGAAGGAGAAAAATAATCATTACCTCAATAATAATTTAAATAGTTTTATTTAACCAAAATTTTAACATTATATAGCATTATGTATGTTCGTATTTGCTTAAAATCCATGTTTGTTAACTGATGTGGTGAAAATATTTTTTAGAAAACTTAGACTGACAGTCCAGATATTCCCAAACTGGTTCTCTTTTCCGGCCTGCTGCCATTATAGTTTTTTCTCCTCAAGGGAGAGAGTGAGAATAATATGATAACCCTCAGTCCGCTATACAGTGGAACCTTGACTTACATGCTGCTTGACTTGCAGCATATTTGACTTACAGCAAGAAGGGGCCTGTTTGACTTGAGTCGCAGGCTTTGACTTACAGCTTGGAGCCCCGGCGCAAGGCACTGGAATCGGGCTGCAGCCATGACCCAGCATCGCGGCTGCCGCCTCCAAACTGCTCCTGCCTTCTTCCTCTCCTCCGGCAGCGGTGGCTTCGGCGAGGCCAGCTCCGAGCACCTGGAGCTGGTCCTCGGCCTCACCGAAGCTGCCGCTGCCGCCGGAGGAGAAGAAGGGCCGGGAGCTCGGGGCTGGCCTCGCTGGTTAGACAGTCGGCTCAGTCTTGTAAAAAATCTGGCTGCAGAAGTCTGGTCCACAATGGAAGCATTTTAGTTGGGGAGCTGTACAGTTGTGGGACTCTAATGGTAAGCATAGAGTTGTTCAGAACTTGGAACGTCAGGTTAAAAATCAGTAAAACTTAAATGTTAGACATTGTTGTTATGATCATTAAAAAGTAGAGGCATATAACTTGTGGACCGTAATTCCACTGCCTCCTCCTCTCTTTGAAGAGACATTTCATTTACATCCCCGGAAGGAACCTCCTATCCCAGTCAAATTTGTGTTAAATTGCTGTTTTCGGGGGTCTTTTTCATCCTCTGGAACGGATTAATCCACTTTCCCATTACTTTCTATGGGAAAAGTTTTTTTGACTTAAGTTATGTTTGACGTATGTCTAGACCTCTGGAACGGATTAATGGCGTAAGTCAAGGTTCCACTGTACTCATAAAGATCTCAAGATGTGGAGCAGTGGTCCCCAACCCCGGGCATTCATTTTACTGCTTGCCGTGGACCCTCCTCAAACACCGGCCGCCTGGGGAGGCAGACCTCCTCCCCTTTTCCTCCGCTTCCTCCTCCTCCTCCTTATTGAAATGTAGCACTTGAGATGGAGGAGTTGATTCTGGCTGGAGAGCGCAGAGGAACAATGGGATTAAGCCTTTTTCCTTCCTCCTCTGCCCGAAGGCATGTTATCATTGCAGACCCAAATGCACCTCCTCCTCCTCCACCCTCATCCTCCTTGATAATCAGCAGAAAAAGCCCCAAATAATCAGAAACTGGGGAACATAACATTGTGAATGGATTAATACAGCTTTATGCTACATAATTAAAAACTAATTTGCAAGATAAATAACCACCGGACTATAATGTATCTTAACTAGAAGAGGAGGTTTAGTGCCCCTTTTCCTCCTCCTCCTTTAAATTTAAAAACGCAAATTTAAATAAAAATTGATTTAAATAAAAATCCAGGGGCGGAGCCCCGCCGATTTAAATGCTGCCGGACCACTTTTTATTTTTAAAAAATCAATGATTTTTATCCACACTGCCTTATCATAATGTCCAAATGTAGCATTGTACTTGCAATTTTCTTGTTATTTTTATTTGCTGCTGCTGCTAATATCTCAGCTGAAATACTGGATCTCTGAGAGGAGGAGGATTGATTGATTGACTGATTGCCCTTAGAATATTTTTAGCCCCCTTTCACCTTGGGGACGGGTGTCTTACAGTCCCCAGCGAACACCTGCCATATCCCGGGAGAAAACACAAGTTCCAGCAGGCAGGTTAGAGAGTGATGGCGGCGGCGGAGACCGGAGGCGCCAAACTGGCTTCCCCCACTAATTTTTTTTTTTGAGACCCGCCGGGAGGGTAATTCTTGGTGGCGGGGGGAAGGGGCAATGTGGCGCCCACAGGGGTGAGCTTGCCCCTTTGCCTCCCTGAGAGGTGGCCAGGTGTGTCTGTGTGTGTGTGTGTGTGTCGGGGAGGGCTGAGGAAGAGGACACTGGCCTCTCCGGGGAAAGTAACACGCCACCCTCACCGAAATCCCCACTCCCCCATCCCGCTTATCCATAAAAAGTTAAGGCCGGAAGCCGGAGGCGGCTTCCCCGAAGCGGAAGGTGGCGAACTGCCCGGGCGGCTGCCGAGATGGGGCCATCCTGGCCTGCCGACAGGAGGAGGAGTTCCAAAGTCTGCCCAGCCCAGGAGCCCCAGGCTCCATCCACCCCGCCGCACCTGTGAAGGTGGCGGAATGGAGAGAAAGGCCTCTCCTGATGCCCCCAGCCGGCGAGCTATTATTTCAAGCTGCTTCTCCATTGCCCCCGCAAGGCAAAATGCTCCAAGCCCCCAGCACCCCTTCCCCCTTCCCCTGCCCCCCACACCCTCCCCTTCCCCCCCCCGACCCCTCCGGACCCCCCATCTCCCCCTCCGGAAATCCAGCCCCAGGCCACGGAAAATCATCAAACATTTAAAGGTCCTTGGGGACAAAAAGGTTGGGGAGCACTGATGTGGAGTACAGTACTGTGCTAAAAGGTTTTACATTCATTTTACTGCTTGCCCCTCCCTCCTCAAACGTTGCTCCTTGTGCAGACCTATTCCATTCCATACAATATTCTATTCATTGAACTTATTGAAATGTAGCACTTGAGATGTAAGGGAGTTGATTCTGGGTACATAGATTTGCAGAGGAACAATGGGATTAAGTCTTTTTCTCAGTTCTGTGAAGAAGGCATGTTATCATTGCAGACCCAAATGCACAATTTTGAAAATAGCAAAACCAAGCATATTTGATAATCTAGATAGAAAAATTGCCCCAAATAATCAGAAACCTCTGGGAGAACATAACATTGTGAATGGATTAATACAGCTTTATGCTACATAATTAAAAACTAATTTCAAGATAAATAACCCCTGGACTATAATGTATCTTAACTAGAACATGAGCTTTAGAGATTTTTTTCCTCAAAAAGCATTTAAATTTAAAAAATCAAATTTAAATTAAAAATCGATTTAAATAAAAAATCTGATTTAAATAAAAAATTGATTAAAATTTTTAAAAATCCACTTTTTATTTTTAAAAAATCAATTATTTTTATCCACACTGCCTTATCATAATGTCCAAATGTAGCATTGTACTTGCAATTTTCTTGTTATTTTTATTTGCATTTTGTTGTAATATCTCAGCTGAAATACTGGATCTCTGAGATTGATTGATTGATTGATTGACTGATTGATTTAGAATATTTTTAACCCACCTTTCACCTTGGAAAAGGACCCAAGGTGTCTTACAGTAATGAGGGAGAACATACAGCTCAGAACACATGACATATTCAAGTTAAAAACAGGGAATTAGAACAGGCATCTTAGAACAGTGATGGCAAACCTTTTAGAGACCGAGTGCCAAACTGCAATTCAAAACCCACTAATTTTTTTTTTTTTGCAAAGTGCCAATACAGTAATTTAACCTGTATACAGGTGGCTATGAAGGGGCAATGTTAGGTGCCCACAGAAAGGGCTCTGAATGCCAAATAAATGTGCGAGCTGATTATGTATAGTACAGGAAACTATTGTAACTATTGCTATCGGGCAGAACGGCTCCTGCCGCAAAGTACTGTCCATAACACCGGATCATCTCAGGCAGGACATTTGAGGGTGCTGTCGCTGGAGGAGGCCCGTAAATCTTTGATGAGAAATCGGGCTTTCTCAGTGGTGGCCCCTTGGCTCTGGAACCAACTTCCTCCTGAGATCTGTCTGGCACCTTCCCTCCCAGTCTTTAAGAAGCATCTAAAGACGTGGCTATTTAAAAAAGGCTTTCCCCGGAAATTAATCTGTTCTAATGATTGTTATTATATACTTGTTTGTTTTTATCTGTAGCCCATCTTGCTCCTGTTTTATGCTGCTGTTATATATTATTTACTAGTTATAGTGTTTTTATTTACATACTTGTGCTTATTTGTTACATTGTATTTTATTTCTTATGGTTTGATTTCTGTTCAGCTTGTAAACTGCCCAGAGTAGCCATGTAGCTAGATGGACAGTATATAAATAAATAAATAAATAAATAAATAAATAAATAAATAAATATTGTATCTATATTATTTTCAAGGTTTTGCACAGGGGGTGGGGCCATACCCAACAACAGGCCTTGGTCAAAGACTTTGGACTCGTGCTGCAGGTTCCAGATAGTGATGCAAAAGTGGTACCCATTTTCTCCTCTCTGCTTTAACCTTTTTTAACCCCATCCCCAGACAGTTCTTTGCCATGACAAGTCTAATAAAACAGCAGGGAGATGAATTATGGAGGGGACCTGCCAGTGAGAAAATGTTTATTTTGTTTCCTGTTTTTTATTTTTTGTTTTAATCCCATCGGGGACATAAATAGGCAAAAATGCTGATAAAAATAAATTAACCAGTTAAGAACAGATGTAGTGAAGCAGGGGCACAAAGCCTAGACATGACTGGCTCCAGTAAAGCAGACAGATTATAAATCCTGATGCATGTCAGTTAAAAAGTTGACCAGACTCTCTCTCTCCCCCCCTCTCTATTTATCTATATCTATCTAACCCCACTTAGTTTTAATACTCACAAGGCTCCAACTAGAATAGATATGAGGTTACAGCCACAATAGACCTCCTGTACAAGTTCAGCATCTTCAGTAGAGGGAGATGGGCAGTCCCTTCAATGTTTGTAGAAAAATGAGGCCACAACCTTTTCTGTCCCATATGAGACCATGCTTTGCAGATGGGACTTGAGAATTTCATAGAGAATTCTTATGGAATTTTCATAGAATCATAGAGTTGGAAGAGACCTCAAGCACCATTTAGTCCCAACCCTTGTCATGCAGGAACCCCCATCACAGTATTTCTGACAGATGGCCATCCAGCCTCTGCTTAAAAACCTCCAAAGAAGGAGACTCCACCACTCTCCATGGCACCATATTCCACTGCTAAACTGCTCTGTCATGAAGTTCTTCCTAATGTTCAAATGGAATCTCTTTTCCTGTAGTTTGAGACCATTGCCCTGCATCCTAGTCTCTGAAGCCATGGAAAACAAACCAGACCTTTCTTCAATGTGACATCCTTTCAAATATTTAAACATAGCTATCATATCCCCTCTCAGCCTTCTTTTTGTAAGGCTAAGCATTCCCAGCTCCCTAAGGCACTCCTCGTTAGATATTTCTTCCAGATCCTCAGTCATCTTGGTTGCCCTCCTCTGGCACTATCTATTCCACAGTCTACTAACTTCTTTGCAAGTATACCATGGGGAACCTTATCGAAGGCCTTACTGTAATCTAGATAAGCAATATCCACAGTGTTCCCCTCACCCACCAGGCCTGTAATTCTATCAAATAAAGAGATCAAATTGGTCTGGCATGACTTGTTCTTAAGTAACCCATGTTGACTTCTCGTAATGACAGCATTGCTAGTTAAATAATTACAGACTGTCTGCTTAATAATTTGTTCTAGGATCTTGCCAGGAATTGAAATCAAGCTGACTGGGCGATAATTATTTGGGTCCTCTTTCCCCCCCCTTTTTGAAGATAGGGACAACATTTGCATTCCTCCAATCTATGGGGACTTCCCCTGTTCTCCAGGACTTCTCAAATATCATTGCCAATGGTTCTGAAATTACTTCTGCCAGTTCTTTTAATATCCTTGGGTGCAATTCTTCTGGCCCAGGAGACTTAAATTCATTTAATGTTTCCAGGTGTTCCTGTACTAACTCTCTATCTATTCTATGTTGCAATTCCCGTCCTACCTCATCTACTCTTTGTCCCAGAGGATCTCTTTTTTTTGCTTTTGGAGAAAACTGAGGCAAAGAAGGTATTGAGTAGTTCTGCCTTTTCCTTGTCTCCTGTTAGTACTTGGTTATCATTGCCATGCAGAGAGCCTATCATTTCCTTATTTTTCCTTTTGCTGCGAACATAACTAAAGAAACCCTTTTTATTATCTTTAATCTCTCTGGCAAGTCTAAGTTTATTTTGTGCTTTAGCTGTGCCAACTGCCCTGGAGCTGATTGATCTAATAGTACTTGTACAAACCTGAGTGTCCCCTTGATATAAATCAACAGAATTAGAGATGGGCATGAAACAAAACATAGTGTTTCATTTCATTTATTTAGTTGTTTTGTTTTGTTTTGTTTCATTATTAACAAAAATTTAAAAGAACTTTGGAACAAAATGAAACCAAACAAAATGCTATATAATGGCTGCCCTTGGTCATAGACTCCAAAGGGGATCTCCCAGGAGAAAATCATTTCTAATTAAGGGAAACACTTGAGGAAGCTCCCGGGGGGCTATTAGTGGCTTCCCAACTCAATTGGAATGATTTTCTCCTGGGGACCCCCTTTGGAGTTAAATAACTCAGTCCTCTTGAACCCCAAACCCCTCCAAATTTGGGGAGCTTACAGGGAAGAGTCCAAAGACGTTATCCTGCAAATTTGGTGCTTCTAGGATGAATTGTTTCGTTCCTAGAGGAAAAATTGTGTTTAATTTTGTTTCATAATGAAACAATGAAACAGTGTTTCATTTTTTGTTTCCTGCCCATCTCTAAACAAAACTAGAGCTGTCTGTGTCCGAAAGTTCTTGCTCAGATAAATCTTATCTCTTAACTCTTCCTCAGCAAAGGCAGCACACAGAGGCTAATCCCATAATACTGGAGTCCTCCAAACAATCTCAACCAGATAATCCAGAATATCAGCAGTGTCACAAGATAAACAGAGTAAAACATTAATTCTAATCAATGAGTTCACCAAATTTCAGCAAGTACAATTATATCTAGAATTAACCTGCATAAACATTTATGGTAATATCTCATTTTGTCATAGATTAGGTTTTCCAGGTTTCCTTTTCATGCTTAGATCTCCTGCTACCATTTGGATTTAAGTTACCTTTTCCCATTAGCAAGTATTCCCATTAGCTGAAGTCTCCCACAAACCCCAAAGTTCCTGTTTTGGTCTCTCTCTCTCTCTCTCTCTCTCTCTCTCTCTCTCTCTCTCTCACACACACACACACACAGACAGACACACAGACACAGACACAAGGAACCGAAGTCCTTGCTGGCTGGTGTGGTTCTGAGAGCTTGTGTTCCAAAGGAGGTTACTTTTCCAAGCTCTGCACCGAGAGCAGACAAATCTTTGTCAAACAAGCTGTCACCTTCCATGGAGGTCTAAAGGTTCCTTAGCCATAAGCCTTCTTTAGTCTTTGTTCTAAATGCTGAGAGGATTGTTCTCAGTCCTATTTCTATTGGCAAATTCCCCAGGGCAGATTGCACCATGGAGAAGATCTCTTTGCTAGTTGTTGTTTGTGGTATCTCAGAAGGTGGAGGTGCCCTCTTTTAGAAATCTCTTTTAGAAACAGGCCCTCTTTTAGAAATCTCAAGACTCGGATGAAAGAAAACACTTGTTCACATATCTGAAGTTGAAATAATTTAGAAGAAGGTGGGTAATCTGTTGCCCTCCAGAAGTTGGATTGTAGCTCTCCTTGCCAGCATGGCCAGTTGTGAAGGATGATGCGGACTGTACTTTAACATCTGTAGGGACATATTTTACTCAGCCATAATTTAGAGTTAGACACTGGCTGATACCAACCATTGTAAATTGGCCCTTTCCTCCACTGTTGGTGCATCAACAGTGGCATACCCATTTTCTACTCCCCCTACCTATTTGCCACTGCGGTTTTGGCATCATTTTTGTTTGATGTGTGATACATCAGAGAATTTGGGCTTATATCATGGAGCTGCCACCACAACAAAAACCAGCCTCTGGTTGACTGTTACACTGAAAACCGCCACAAACTTTTTTCTATGAAAATTTAATACTAAGTGAGCTTCACATTCTAGTGTGTTGTTTCTCAGTAAGTTCACCACCAAGAAGGCAAAACTAGATGCAGGGAAAGAATGCCAGTGTTACCCATGGACTTTGTCCTCTTCACCTGTTTTCTAGATTTATGGTGTTTCTTTAGAAAGATGTCAGCTTCTGCATTGATTATTAAATACTATTCATTTTAGTGGAAAAGCAGGTTTTGTATGTGGCAGAATCATGCCACATATGTGCCGTAAATATGTATATTGTTCATGAATGGTTTGTGTTGACGAGTCAGTGCTTTAGCAGAAAATGCTTATCAACTAAATTTATAACATGTTTCATCAAGAAATTACTTAAGCATTCAGTTCCATATTATTTTCCCATGTGTTGGATGCCTTGGCTTAAGGAGATTTAAAAAGCACAAATCATCTCTTTAACAATAAAAGTGGGTTTTATTGTTAAGACTGTTGTACTAAAAAGCCACAGTTTTGCACATTTTCTTATTTATAATACTCTATTATAACTCACAGTGAGTCAAGCACAGTATTAGTCTTCACAGTGTTTTGCACATTTGTTATTTATAATACTCTATTATAGCCCAAGTGAGTCAAACACAGTATCAGTCTTAACAACTTTCATCAGACTGTTTCAAAGTTACATAATGACACATGTAAATATATAAAAATACAAATAGATATACAATGTAATAAAGGGCAACAATATCATTTTTTTTGTTTGGGGTAAATTTTGGTAAACTTAATTGGATAAAATTCCTGAAAAACAATGTCATCTAGATATACAGTATATTGCAGAAGTGAATACAACCTCCCATGGATGTTGAAGACCTTATGCAATTCCACCTTCCATTTCAGGATGCCCCACAGATGCTCAATAGGGTTTAGGTCTCGAAACATGCTTGGCCAGTCCATCACCTTTACCCTCAGCTTCTTTATCAAGGCAGTGGTCGTTTTGGAGGTGTGTTTGGGGTCGTTATCATGTTGGAATACTGCCCTGCTGCCAAGGGAGGGGATCATGCTCTGCTGCAGTATGTCACAGTACATTTTGGCATTCATGGTTCCCTCAATGAACTGTAGCTCCCTAGTGCTGGCAGCACTCATGCAGCCCCACATCATGACACTCCCATCACCATGCTTGACTGTAGGCACGACACACTTGTCTTTGTACTCCTCACCTATTTGCCGCCACAGATGCTTGACACGGTCTGAACCAAATAAATTTAGCTTGGTCTCATCGGACCACAGGACATGGTCTGCGTATCTGCAGCAAACCGTATGCAGGCTTTCTTGTGCATCATCTTTAGAAGAGGCTTCCTTCTGGGACAACAGCCCTGCAAGACCAATTTGATGCAGTGTGTGGCATATGGTCTAAGCACTGACAGGCTGACACTCCCCACACACAACCCTCTTCAACCTCTGCAGCAGTGCTGGCAGCACTCATAGATCTATTTCCCAAAGCCAACCTCTGGATGTGACCCTGAACATGGGCACGCAACTTCTTGGGCTGAGCATGGCAAGGCCTGTTCTGAGTGGAACCTGTCCTGTTACACTGCTGTATGGTCTTGGCCATGGTGCTGCAGCTCAGTTTCAGGGTCTTGGCAATCTGCTTATAGCCTAGGCCATCTTTAGGTAGAGCAACAATTTGTTATTTTCAGATCCTCAGATAGTTCATTACTATGAAGTACCAAGTGACTAGCATGAGAGAGTGATAACACCAAATGTGAGAGTGAGAGCGATAACACCTGCTCCTCCTTCACACCTGAGATCTTGTGATACTAATGGGTCTCATGACACCAGTGAGGGAAAACGTCAATTTGGGCCCAATTTGGACATTGCTACTTAGGGGTGTACTCACTTTTGTTGCCAGCCGTTTAGACATTATTGATTGTGTGTTGTGTTATTTTGAAGATACAGCACATTTACATTGTTATATAGGCTGTATACTCACTGTTTTACATTTTAGCCAAGTGTCATTTCTTCAGTGTTGTTGCATGAAAAGATATACTAAAATATTTAAGAAACGTGAGGGGTTGTACTTACTTCTGTGATGTACTGTAAGCAGTCACCATCTATATATAAGCAAACAGCCTTTTATCAAATATTTTATATATACCATTTTTAAAATTATTCCAAAATTATGAAACTTAGGTTGCTGCTTAGATCAGGAGTTAGGAGTTAGATTCAGAAGTTAGGTATATCTTTTTAAAAAAAAAAAAAAGAAATACTGTTCTAAGTAGCTGTATGCAGTCATACTCCCCTCATCTTCTCAGATAAATGTTAAGGCTAGCCCAAGATGTCTTACTGTTCATGGTAGAGAATGGGATGGTGCCTTCCTCCTAACTAGGCTACTAAGCCAGCTAAACACTTGGGCAATAGGACATCTTCCATCAAACCAGGAAGTACCAGGGTAACATGAGAACAAAGAGCAAGCATACGGGGGTCTACCAGTATATATTCTGTATCCCAATACATGATGCCCAAGGCGTTTCCTTTGCTCTGTTTAATAGTATGTCCTCCTCTAGTTATGTTAGGAGATGCTATTGTTTTTGCCACAGAAATTGGTAATGTACATGTGTTTGAAGGACACTCATTTTATTAGCTAGGAAACTTTAACAAGCAAGGTTTATATGGGTTTCGTCATCCCCAAAGTTTTGCATACCTTGTAGTCTCTCTAAACATAGTGCAGAATTCCAGATGTCTGAGCATCGTAACAAGCTTTGTGTCTCCATGGTAACATCTGTTTTATTTCACTAGCTCACTAGAATTAAAGAAAGATTCATATCTGCAGTTCTGCAAAGTAAGGAAAGTCTCATTCGTTCAGCAAAAAACTGGCAAAAAGTTGTAGCAAACAAAGGTGGTCTAGGCTGCTGTATCTCCATGAACGTATTTATTTATTACATAGATTTTATACCTCCCTCTTAGTACAAGGCACTATTCTGGGCAATTAACAATGGATAAAAACAAACAAAAATCAGTAACAGTGATAAATAAAAGAACAAATCAAATCAAATCAAGCATCAAAGAACAAAGACATCACAAACAAGAATGGCTGGAGGATAGCTCAGTGTTTTTTAGATACCTGGCTGTGAAGCCAAAGGGTAGCAGTTCATTTATCCACTGGGCCTTCTTGACAAAGATTGGACTTAATGGTCCATAGGGACTTTTCTGGCTCTGCAGTTCAAAGATGATGGGGGGGGAGGGGAGTCCATAATAAGGTGGACAGGGCAAGTGGCAAGTTCATGTGAGGTTGCCATCAAAGGCCTCTGAGAAGAGCCCGTGTCAAGCAACCTCTTGAAAGTAGGCAGGGAAGGAGAAAATGTGTATGCCCTGTTATTTCTTCTCTGCCCCCACAACCCCTCAAGTTAAGGTAAATAAAATAACTTCCACTGGCAATTTATTTTACAAAATGTTGGTGAGCTTGGGAAAAACTGATGGAATATTTAAAGTCACCAGATCACTTATTAGAAATGGCTGGAGTGCAGAGTTTATTTTTCTAAGCTGCCGAGTCGCAGACTTTCTGTCTTTGCCTTCATTGTTAGAGTAGCTTTTCAGGAAACTGCATAATCACCTGTCAGTAATGAGATAGTTACCAGGGTTGCAGGTCTTAATCTAGAAAACAGCAGCTACAGATCAACAAAGATTTAAGTGCGCTTTAGCTGTGTTTTAAGTTGCAAGTGTGTGTGTGCCAGTGGCCCACTTATGTGCAGCCTTCATTGTTTATAGCCCATGCTTCCTATATAGTTATGTGAATTAGAGAGTTAAAATGCACTTATGCAGTGGCGAAAAGGAGTCATTTTATTGCAGCTACACACAAAGATTCTCTAGTGTTTTGGAAACACGGGAGAAGATGCAGACATTGCCTATGCTTGCCATCCTCCCCACCAAGTGCAGACACCAGATCCCATGCTTTGCCTTGCTGGCTAGCACAGAATTAATTTTTGCCTCAGGGTGAAGAGCTGGTGGAGCCATTGTGTGACAGCTGTCATGGCTCCATTATTTTGATGCATTGGGCTATTTCAAGATATGGATGCCATATTTGAATACAGTTTCTTACAATTTGGCAGGGGCACACAAAATCAGTCTGGATCTGGACTGAATGCCAGCAACTGTCAGATGTTTATTCTGTATCTTGTTGTAGTAATACACCTTGTTTATATGGTGACACATTGGGGATTTAAGAAAATAAGTTATTGGCTTGAGTCATCATCTTCATAAATACATTTTGGTAGTTTCCCTGGTATGCCTTTTTAAATGTTTCAATAGTCTAAATTATAATGTTTATCATGGCAAATATCATGTTGCCATAGAATCTAACATTTTAAAAGTGTTCTGGTTATACACCACCCCATACCACTTCAAGTAGTCTCTGGGCAGTTTACAGTTTAATTACAGTATGCAGCAAGCTGGGTACTCATTTTACTGACCTCAGAAGGATGGAAGGCTGAGTCAACCATGAGCCAATTTGATAGTAGAGCAAGACATTTTGCTAGCATTGTTCCACCATGCCCTCAAAATGTGATAAATGCAGCTGCAGATTTAATTAATGTGATCATTAAGTGTCATGTAGATTTGTCTTACCTAAGTAGGTAGATGAGTTAAACCATTTCAGATGTTGGATCTTGGCTAGTAAGATCTCTGCAAGAAATATGCAGAATAGCTACTAAGCTTGAATGGTTTGTGGGAGATCTGAGCTGGGCTGAGATTTAGCAAGATAGGCTCAGTCTTTTGTGAGGTTTACTTTGACAGGAATATTAGGAAAGTATATAGTAAGGTGCAATGGGCTAGAAAAAAAGTAAAACTTCAGACATCAGTTTTCATAGCAGAAGAGGCAAGAGCTTTGAAAGATATATAGTAGCAGAAGCAACAGATTGTACTTTTCTTTGTGTCATGTTGCAAGCCTTGGACCTTTTGATGAATTCTCATTTTCATGTAATCATACATAGAATTCCCTTTGTAGACTTGGCTGTATTTCTATACTCATCGCACGCCTCTCTGACCGGAATATGGTGTTATTCCCTGCAGCACGACAGTAAGAAGGATCACTGCAGTGCTCTGAATGTTTCATGTTTGTTGCCATCTAGTGGCTTAAAAGCCAGGATGGTTGTTGAGCAAAATATGACTAAACCTATTCTTAGGATTATCCACCTCTCTGTTTGTCTGTCTGCCCATTCATCTTTCCATTACTGTTATTATTTACTTTCAGTTTCTTGCCCACCAGTGAATACCACATTAAACCTGCATATATGAACTGAGATGTCAAGTTAAAACTTTAGTTTGATCTTGAACTTCAAACCTCGCCTCTAGAGATGGACATCTACCGGATGGATCCCCCCACTCAGCAGCCAGACCACATTCCTCTCCTCCTCTTAGGCTATTCAGTCTGTCTCTGGTAGAAACATGGGCTTCCCTTCCCCACCTCCTTGGCTGATTGTTCACTCAGACAAGGGCTGTTACTTCACATCCCTCTCATTGCTGTTCGCGGTCCCGCTTGGGACTGGTACGAGGAAATCTTACCACACGTCAATTGCGTGATGACGAGAGTTCATCCCGACCACACCCCCTGAACTGAGATTAAAGCGTGATGAGCCATACTCCTCCCTGGCCTTGGGAATCTGCTTGTCTCGTTCCAAGATGAGTGCCCGTGAGTAGACATCGGCACGACTTGGCGAAATTGTCATTTCCGTTTTCGGATATCGTTTCCGTCACGTAACGGAAACGGTAACAACAATTAAGCTGTCAGAACTCGAACTCGAACCTAAAAAAGAAAAATTGGGTCTGATTTGTTGTTGTTGTTCCTGGCATCGCGCGGCGATCGCGCGATGCCAAACGGCACAGAAAAAAAGTTTTAAAAATAAAAAAACCCGATTCCTGGCCAAAAAAGCAGGCGAAAATATGCCTGCCTGAGGGCACCTACCAGAGGGGTGGTTTCTGGGGGGGCTCCCCAGCCTTCCCCCCCTCCTGTCCTGGGCTGCTGGTACTGGGCTGGGAGGGGGCATCCTCGGCGTCTCCATTTACCATGCGGTGCGGGGGGATCCAAAATGGCGCCCGCAATATTTTTTTGAAATTGTGGTCCAAAACCACAAAGCACCACAGAAACATGCAAAATTAGCTATTTTAAATGCTTGAATTTTTACAGTAGCAGCAGTGGGTTTTTTATAGCAGTAAAAGGTCGCACTGATTTTATTTTATATTATTTTTATTTTTATTTTTTTACACCTGCGCAATGATGGGCTAGCCATGGGATGGGACCATGCAAATTTTTGGACCCATTCTACCAATCGCATGGCCAGGTTTTGACTGACACTTCTGGATGTGCAAGAGGGCATAAAAAGGCGAGGCACTCCAGAAGAGTCGCAGTCCGGGCTTAGATATGGGTGGGAGAGGGCTGTGTGTAGCTGGCTGCTGTGCTAGACTAGTTTCGATTTCGCGGAGCCTTTAGATTTCAGTTAGGCAGGCAGGGAGGGAATTGATTCAACTGAATTTTTAGGAAATAATAATAATTCCTTTCATTCTCTGTCTGCTGTGGGGAATAGCAACGCAGTTTATTCTTTTTTATTCTCCTGCAGTTTGTTAGGATTTCTTTTCTGATAGTGCTTCAAAGGGGGGGGGGGAGGTTTGAGTGGGAGGGGAGGTGTGGGTTTATTTTAAAAATTTCATTTGCTTGGTGGCAAGCCATGGTCCTTTCATACCCTGCCTGCAGCTCTGCTGTGGGTGCACTGCCCACTTTGTTTGCAATAAAAATTGCAATTGCTTTAAAGTCAGTTTAAAGTGTTTTCCGCCTGCTCTGGGTCATTGCGGGACCCGCGCCCATGCGCCCACCCCTCCCCGTGCCGCTGCCGCCGCCTGCCCATGGCCCCCCCGCCCGCCGCCTAGGGCACAAAAACACCTAGCGCCGGCGGGACGCCACTCGCTGGGACGTCAAATCATGCGAAATCGCGGCAGCGGTAACGACAAACGACACGACGACACGACACATTTTTAATTTTTTTTGCGAAAAACGGAAACGACCCGAAACGGACCCGTCCCGAAAAACGACAACTCAAAAAAAATTTTTTTTTCTGGTCGTGCCCATCTCTACCCGTGAGGTAAAGCTCATCACGCAATGTGCCATTCTCCATCTAGTGGCAGGAGTGTGAAGTGCCATTCACCAGTACATTCCCTATGGAGTCAGCAACGCAGTGCAGAGAGATTGAAAGACAAATGCCTCAAACTTAGCTCCGTAAGGCATTGAAGGCAAAGTTGAGGAGATTCGAAAGATCAAAAACGGAAGGTTGAACCAAAAAAAAAAAAAACCAAACCCGAGAACGAAGACTGAGAAGTGCAGATGTTGTCAAGAAACAAGGATGTGCAGTAACAGTTGTCACGGTACGATCAATCACGCCCGTGGGTATACGGGAACAGGGACAGTACCGGGACAAGACCACGTGACCGCGAGCAGCGTGATCAAGAAATGAACGTCAGCTTGGAACGAGGAAGGACGTGAAGTTAACCATTAAGGAGGCAGGACAGGCAAACCCATGCTCCTGTTGGGGATTGGATAAACAGCCAAAGAGGAGTAGGTGAGAAGCATGCTCTGACTAGGCTAGGGAGGTGAGGGAAGCGAACGTATGGTGGTATAAACCAGCACAAACTGCTGAAGCAAGGTTCAAGCCCATTCTCTAGTTGCCTTTGTATGTGCTTTGTGTTTTACTTATTGACTGTAGCAACTCCTCTGTCATGGAACTTCCATGCAAGGGAAACCAGGTTTCCATCATTCATGCTGTTCTTCTGACAAAGAGTTAAAACTCTGACTTCCTGTCTGACCTTTGGTTTCTGAAACTGGCTTTAAAATTGTTTTAATTATTTCTTAAAATGTTTTAATACATTGCTTTGGAAAGCCTGGTAGGCAAGAAAGCAGTTCAAGTGCAAAACAACAACAACAACAACAACAACAACAACCCCCACCAGCCAGTAAAACAGCTGCACATACAATAATAAAACTACTACATTGACAATAGAAACACTCTGTTTGGGTTTCTAGAAAATCTGGATGGATCCCAAGTTTTCAAGCTATGTTTGCATTTCTGTTCTTACCTGTTTCCTTGAGTCACCATCTCAGAGGTAGGGTTTTAATAGTCACATTGTGGCTCTTTCCACTAGAGAGAGTATGGATTCCTACAATGAAGCAAAGAACTCTAGGACAGCACTACTTGATCTCTCTCTCTCTCTCTCTCTCTCTCTCTCTCTCTCTCTCTCTCTCTCTCTCTCTCTCTCTCTCTCTCATCTTGATAAACTGCTCTGTATGCAGCAGGGCCAGTTTTGATGATCACTGCTAGAAGAACAGCCCAGTTATTTCCAACTGCTTTAATTCCTCCTGATCGTTATAGCTCTTGCTTTGATTACCTTTGTTACATTTAATTTGTTTGTGAGGTGCAACTATTGCTTTTAATACTGCAAATTGTTAGCCACTTGGGATTATCATCTCACAGAAAGGGTGGAAGATAAGATCTAAAAATAACTAATCTTTGACACAAAACAACAACAACCTGTATCACACCTCATCCATGAATGTCCAATGATTGCACAACCAGATTACAAAACTAGATGTGATCAAGTAGCAAAATGAGTGCAGTGCCAGCCCCCAAATATCCATGGGATCATTGGGTAGAAAAAGGTATCAGAAAATGACAAAGTAAAGATCTTGGAATTTCCAGATGGAAACTGAAAGACACCTTGAACATAACACACCAAACATAGTAGAAAGAGAATAAAGAAAGTATGGCTCACTGACATTGCAATACAAAATACAGAGAACTGCCAATCAAAACATCTTGCTTGTGGAGGAAATATACTTCAGCAGTCCCCATAGTCATCCAAACTTTGGGAACCATGTCAAGACATTTCACACAATATTACAAGCAGTTGCATATCTTGGAAATAATGCCATCAGAGTTACAAAATATGGCAATATTAGGAACAGCATACATATTGTGCCAATATTTAATAGATGCTTAGTTTTTTGGTTGAAACTTGTATCTGTTATATAGTACCAGTCAATGTTTTTATAATTTTGATTAATTGTGCATGATGATGATGATGATGATGATGATGATGATGATGATGATGATGATGATGATGATGATGATGATGATGATGATGATGATTGGTGGTGGTGGTGGTGGTGACTGAAGGTAAAAACAGGGAACTGCTCATAAAGTAGAGCCCCAGCTGGGTTTGTTAAGATTAGGAGTATTACAGAATTTGAGTCATGGCAAGTGGACTTCTTTCCTTGTGAGATCGAAAAGTTTCACTACTCATGGAGCTTCATCAGTCTGAGAAAAGCTGGTGGGAAGGTTCCAATGTATCGTTTTGTATAGTTAAATGTTTTGATCTCACAAGAAAAGAACTCCAGTTCCCATGACTCAGCTTCCAGATAACCTCACCTGGATGACTGAGAATCTTCATAGACTAGAAGTTTTGTGATTCTAGTCAGCATTCCCAGTCTGATGCTCTCCAGGTCTGAAGCACTACAACTCCCATCACCCACAGCCAGAAGGGGAAATGGTGGTGCGAGCTATAAATGATAGGCGTTTGTATCATTTAGTCAGGAGTTTACTTCAGATGGGGGAAGCTGGTCTTGATTATGTTGCTAAAAATAAAATAGGGGGCAACACATGCTCTCTTTCTTGCTGTTCTTCCTCCAAACCTGATTGGTTTTCAACTGTACAGAAAGGAAGAACAGAGGCCCAAGTTTGCAAGTGACAAAAAAAGAATTTTCCTTTTGATTAAATTGCCCTCTTTTCTTGGTGGCTTCATTCTTGTGGGCTGAATTAGCTACTTGAACTACAGAAGCATAGCCAGACAATATGTCTTGTCATGGAAATCAAGTAAAAATAAATCGTCCACTTGCTAAATCTCTACTGTCCAGCTGTTGTTAAGGATAGTTTGAAAAGCTTAGTAGTCTTCTCATTGGTGCATTGGGCTTCCCCCCAGGGCCCCTTGATGTGGATGATAAGGAGTTGGTAGTTTCTGGCTTCCTGAAGCTACTAGATTTTGTATCTACCCTTGAACTTATACTCTTCTGAGAAATGAAAATAATTGTGTGGTGGTTTTTTTTTTTACAATTGATTGGAGAAGAAAAACGCAAGGAATGACTTTGAGTCATTAGAGCAAAACAATATTTTGGCTTGCAGAAGATGCTTCAAGATGAAGGATGCTGTCATGCTGAACTGATGCTGAATGAAGATTAATGTTGTGCATTAGGTTACTTGTTTGCTTTCTACCCGCTCAATCCATGTATTTGTAAATAAAATGGATAATACCCACTCACTAGACGTCTGTCTGCAGTATTTCCTCTTTAAAATGACTCCCCTGAAGGTTCCAATTACACGCAGAGGTGTCCCAAAGTGCTCTCTAAGGTTTTTCTCACTTTGGGCAAAGCTGGGTGAAAACAGACACATTCAGCACCTATTTCTGGGTATGCTACACAGTGGAGTCTTAGCATATTAAGGGGCACTCTCCACCAGATGTCACTCAAGTGACACTGCTAGGCTTGCAGGGGTCTGGGTATGATGCTACTACGGGGATAGAGGCTTATCATCTGGGCTTCCTCAACCTGTTTTGTCCCATCACCTCCTGGTTGCTCCCTCGTTCTCTCACCTCAACACTCCTCATTCAGGTAGCTAGAAGGAAGCACACATTCCTTATTTTCTTTTTACACAGGCTGTTGATCATGTTCTCCTCTTCTCCTACTCATGTTCCTCACTAGGTTGTTGATGACAGCTGTGATTTGGAAAAGTTACTTTTTAAAACTAGGTCTCCCAGAATCCCCAGCCAGCAAGGCCAGCAAGAGACTCTGGAAGCTATTAATTAAAGCAGTATCCATGTTTTGGTGGCAGCTTTGAACTCGAAATCAACTGCAGGTCCTCAGTCTTGAGGAAGACAGCCTTCATGGGAGGCATCATTTCCTGGTCACTGACACAGTCATCCCGGTGCAGATCCTTCTGCGAAATGAAGACGGAAGGCTGCATAGCTACTTCTGTTTCTGAGCACTAAAGTTCAAAACATAGACACAGGTATAGATGCTCCAGCGGTGACCAGTGTTGCTGTTTGGTGATTCTTTGGGTTATGGTGACCCAGGCCAGCATTCTGGTATGACCCCTGTGACAGCAGCATTTCTGTCATCAGGAAAAAAATGAAATAGAGTATTGGGAAGAGTCACTGTAGCTTTTCTCAGCCTCCACAGGTGTTTAATTGCCCTTTCTGGCACTGCGAATGTACTTTTGCAGCAAGTACAAACAAGAGTGCTTCCATGCAAGGAAGCTTTTTTTAAAAAAATATTGTATGTGTTCTTCCTCCATGGGCTGAGAGTTTCCCGGGGCTGCTGTAAAGAGAGTGTGCTTATCACAATCCATCTGTATTCTGACTGGTTGGTTACAGCAGAATCCTTAGGGGTGTATACACCTTGAAAACAATTCATTGTGATAAGTGACACTGTTGATCAAGACACTATTGAAGAGACAATAGAGCCATCCTGTTAGGCTCGTATGTGAACTCATGGGAGAGAGAGAGGGAGAGATGGGGGAGAGAGAGTATTGTGTGTGTGTGTGTGTGTTCTCACTTGTATGCCTGTACCAGTGCTATTGATTTTATTATTTCCAGAGGGTTATCAGAAGTACATAGAGTAGCGATTCTGTAAGGTACCCTGCAGCAAATGTGATATGAACTGGCCAAAGAAGAGAATAGAAGAGAAGTGAATTTTTGTTATGATTTGAAATATAGATGAAACAGACCCCACTTGTATCGGAAGTATAACAGGGTCTGATATGTGCAATTGCATGAACAGGTATCCAGGGATCTGCCCAAAGCCCAGTTCTCCCTAGCAATCTGGCTGTTTCTCCAGCAGTTTTCACATTACATCTGATGTCCAGCCTGCTGTGTAGGAGTATGGTATGTGTGTGCCAGCCAACACAAAGGAGAAAAGGGTCTGGCTGGTCAACTGTCTGGAAGGCGATGAAGAGTTCATTTTTATCCAGTTCAAATTAGAAGGCTCAACAAAAGAACTATGGAGCTGTAATGTTCACGCACTGCATTTGACAAGAGCATGAAGGGCTTCCTAACCACACTGTATTTTTTAAAAAACACATTATCAGGACTGGGAGAAATCTGCAAAGTGGCAGCATCATTGCTACTCTAGAATAGAGCTTGGAAATTGATTTTCTTTTGGGGTATGATGACTCCCAGAATCCAACAACCAGCATGGCAACCAGGTTGGCCAAGAACTTCTATGCAGTGTAGTTCAAAATCAGAACAGTTTCCAAGCTTTGATGCATGTGACATTTAAAGATGGTTTTCCTTTTCACTGAGACCAAGCGGTTGATATTCCAGCACTCTTTGGGTCTGAGACCTTTGTAGATAGTCTTGATAAAGACAGGTATAATTGCTTTAACCTTATAAAACTCAGTTTTACATGAACATGAAGCTCTTTTTAGACATTTGAGTGTGAAAGACCGAAAGATTTAGAGCCTTGCATCAGAAATTAGTTATTCTAGGACAGGAACATTTAACAATACCTGGCCACAATACATTGGTTACTTTTTAGGCCTTAGCTATCTCACTTACCTTGAAAACCCTATTAGGGTCTCTAAAAGTCAGTTCTGACTTGAATGCACATAACAAAAGAAAGCAAAAGCCATCAGCCAACAAGGTTGGATAGTAATAAGACTCCTTAAATTGTCACCTGCCGCTCTAAGGGCGTTTATACATGACCCCTAAACTCCGGGGCAAATGGCTCCCAGCTCCGGAGATTAAAAATGTTTACCCACCAGCTCCGGAGTTAACAGGAAATTAAGTGCGACCCCGCCCACTTTAGCGCATCCCAGCGCAACTTTCAGGTACCTGCTTTTTGGATGTGACAAATATTTGATCCGGTGTAAGGATAGTGAGTCCGGGGCTCTCCTGGCTTCTGTTTGTTCTTTTTTTGCACCCTGCCCCTTTAAGAGATCTGAATGCTGCCGGGAACAAAACGGAGGTAAACTGGCATTCTTTTCTTTCTTTTTTCTCCCTCCCTCACGCAGCCAGCAACCAGGAAGTGCAGAGGGGGGTGGGGACAGAGGAAGAGCGACAAACCCCTAAGATCTCTGGTCCGAATTTAAGTGGCCAGCGGATCTTAGGGGTCGTGTAAAAAGGCCCCCAGTCAACAAAACATGAGATAATCTCTCTGTGTCCCTCCCTTCTTCCCCTTCATCTGCTTCTCCACTTCCTCCCACTAGGAACCAGGGACGCCCCCCCCCTGCCCTGCCACTAAAAATGCCGTGGAGGTCAGTCATTTTGTTAGAACTCAACCCTTGATTCTTCACTTCTTCCTTGGCAGTTCCTGCAACTCCTGTTCCTCGTCCTGAAACTTCAAATCAACAGTGGTTTCTGGAGAAGACAAATATATCATGTAAATTTGTAATTGAAAATCATGTGATGTTAAGAAAAGATAATTTAGATTCAAGGCTTCAAAGTGGCATGAAATCCATTAAGACTGCAAAGAAAAATAATGATGTTTCCAACTGGAAGTTGACCTCCTGCTTGCTTTTTGCTACAAGCTGGAATTTTTATCTGCCACACAGTCAGTATAACTATTATCACAGCCCTACACAAACATACTGGGAACTGGATTGATAACTCAGTGAGATGTAGTATATCCATAGGTTAGAAGTGTTTGTGTTCTCACTATGCCTTGTAGGACAGAAGCCAGTCATATGGGGTCTAACCCTAACCCTAACCCTAACCCCTCTCCCCAGAAAAAGGGAACCATAACCCTACAAAACCCTAAAAGGAGTCACCATAAACTGACATTAACTTGATAAGATGTAATTACTATTATTGCCATTAAGTCTTACTACTTCCAAATGCACTGAATTCCAGGGCATTCTGCTTAGAAACCTAGTATCTACATCTTAGTAGTTAAGCAAAAGTAGAATATAGTTTGGACAGATCAAAACAGATTTCACAAATAGATGAATTCTCCACGTCCTTTTTGCCTGCAAGAAGAAATGGTTTAAAATTCATCAAAATGTGTTTATCTTTCAACTACATTGAATTTTAATAGCAGTAAATCTATTTTGATAGAGTGCCTGCAAAAAATTGCTGATCAGTTGATTTTTAAAAATTCCTGTAGATTTGTATTTGTAGCTTCTAATTTATGAAAATCTGGAGTTGTTCAGTATTGACAGCCCAAGGCAGCGTCCTGGTGCTTAAAGACCATATGGCCAGATCCTGCTTTTGATCTTGTCTGTGCATTTCCATCTCTATTCAGTGGAGGCTGAAATGTCAGTATTCTCTTTGACCAAACTGCAATTTCAAGTTACCCACCAGTCAACCCAGTTTTTCTTTTTAGCTGTATAGGCAGTTAACTCATGTTAAGCCGAAGTCCTTGTCTTTCTGCTCCGCACGTCTCTTGGGGGGAGTTCAGAGTAAGCTTTTGAATATCCCTATTTTCTACTAGTTTGCACCATAACACAGACTGAGCACACAGATACCCAGACATGTTAAAATTAACCTATGAACCAGCCGTTTCTTGTAGAGTTAGGAGAAGTTAGTTTGTGGAAGCTTTTTGGACAAAATCTAAAGGAAAAATAATATTATTTGAAATTATAAAACTAAAAATAAAATAATAAAAAAGCCAAAAAACTAACTATAATATTTTGGTGTGAGTTTTCATGGAGCTTTTTTGTATGAGCCTGTATGAAGTTGTACTTGCATAATTTGAACTTTCCCTCATTTTTAGTAGAAATATAGCCCCCCCCCACAAAAAATCCTAACCCAAAGACCACAAGCAAGTCCTTCTTTAAAAGATAAAGTAACACAGTAAGCTGTAATAAAAAGGTTAAATACATTACAACCTTTTATATTTTAAAAAAAATCAAGATTTCCCTCTAAAGGTAGAAAAATTCATTATCACATTTTAAAAAACATTGCAGTTCAACAGGATATTTATTTTTAAAAGGTTCACCAGTCTGCTAGTTTAAATTGTCATCATTAGCAGATGTATTAGAAATGTACTTTTTCACTGGTTTCTGTATTTCAGAAATTTATTGATAATTTCTGCCATTATTTTGATAAATTAATATTAAGATAAGACATGTTTCCTTTAACTTCCCTGGTTTTTCGAATTTGCTGAAAGATCTCCAATGTGTTTTAAAACTAATCTGGACTACGTTTATGAATTGCATAATTTGAATCTGAAAATTTCAAGTATTAATACATTTAGCAACATTTTATGTACATAGTTTTCAGTCTAATCGTAATGTGTTTTAAAGACTTACATTGATAGCCTTTTCCTAATTTTTTCTTGATTTTATCCATAACCGCTACAACCATTATAAACATACACATCCAGATACATGTACACAAACAAATATATATGCACCATTATTTATTTATTTATTTATTTATTTTCTTTATCCATAACCACTACAACCATTATAAATATGCACAAGCAAATAATTACACAAACACACATACTGTATATGCAACATTATTTTATTTATAGATATTTATATAATATATTTTATATATTATATTTATATTTATATACCTAGTGCAAATGCATTATTAGCATATGCAGGGGTACCTCAGATAACAAATTTAATTTGTTATCAAAAAAATCGTTATCTGAAACACGGTTTCCCATAGGAATGAATGGGAAACCAATTAATCTGTTCCATAGCCTAGGAAAATGACCCAGACATCTGGATTTTTGCTCAAAACTCTTTATAAAGTGCACTTTAAAGGTACAGATGTGATGCAGCCCAGGATAACTCTTTTTTACCAATGCATGCTGGAAATTTGTTATCCGAGGCAGCCCATAGAGAAAATTCGTTATCTGAGGCAGGCCTATACCTAGAATTGTGATTTGTTATCCGAGGCAGCCTATAGGGAAAATTCGTTATCCGAGGCAGCCCTATTCCTATACCTGGAAATTGTGATTCATTATCCGAAAAATTCGTTATCAGGGGCGTTCGTTATCCGAGGTATTACTGTACATTTGATCTGTTACCAAGAGTGTTGTTGTGGTACCAGTGCTTGCAAAGCTGATGTTCTTTTTAAATTAGTCAAAAGGGTGATATTGTCTGCCACTCCCTTAGATTCCCCTCTAAGCAGATGCTGCCCTCGTGGCAGGGGAGAGATGAAACTGTATTTCCTACAACAGTATACGGTATATGGTTCTGAACTCTCTCTGTTGTAATGTAAAATGTTTTTGGAGAATGGCTTTGTCTTAAATGGGCATTTAATAGCCAATAGGTGTACAAAGTACCTGATCCTGGTGTAGATAAAAACAATTGCAACTGTTTTTTTATTAAAATGACCTATGTTTTTTTAATTATGAGTGTCAGCACTTCCAGTTACACTCCTATACTATTATTCATCAAATATTATTCAATCAGTTAGGATGCCTGTGTTCAACAATCTTCATTGGGAGGTGGGGAAGATTTTTTTTAAAACAAAATGTTATCAGGAAGTATTTGTGGCAGTTCATATGTCTTTATAAAACCTAAAAACTGAAATTGTCAGAAAAATAAACACCAACTCCATGGCACCCTGCGGTATAAAACATACAGTAAAAGGCAGCAGAACTCTGTGTCAAGGAATAACCACCCATGTGAATAAATCTGACAAGATGCTCTTTACTAGACAGAGAAGGGAATCATTGCAGGAGGTTGGAGACAGGCTTTCTTAGAGACTGTCCAGTATGAAGTCTGCCCTTGGTTGGCATGAACTTTTCTATACTGCACGCTGGCATTTAAATTGCTGTCACAGTTCTCACAGTAACATTTAATTATCTCAGGACGGTGTGTTTCAAGTGTCTACAAGCCACACAGCCTCACTTCCTTTGCTGCCAGTACAGCCCACTTTCACTGAAATTCAAATAACTTGTTTTTAAAATAATAATAATAATAATATATTAATCAGTGAAATAGCAATGACCTGACAAAACATGGAGAGTGTCTTAATTAGTGCTCTCTCTATATATGTTTTTTTTGCATTGCATCTGTAGTTTCTTACCAGTACAAGCAGAAAGCAAGCCAAAGGAGTAGGATTCACTCCCACTCAACGCCCCACTCTGCACATCATCAGTGGTATCATTACGACAAATCCAACAACTGCCCCAAAGGATCATTATCAGTGATCGCATAAGCTAAAAGGAATACCAATTTATGCAACTCTGGAAGAAAACAATCCACAAGCCCTGCTGTCTGAATAAAACATGCTGCATACTCATGCTAAAAGATCAAAAATAATTGTGTGTCAACGTTGTCTAGTTGAGACAGCAAATATTGAAAGGAACAGTGGGGAACCTGACACTAGCAGCAGGACCAAAGGCTGACCGTTCAACTTGGCGAATTACAATTGAAACCTCAAAAGGCCCTACTTTTGAGCTGTGAGAACTAGAAAGGAATGCAGAGTGCAGAAACTATTCTCAGATTGTCTTATGAAGGAGGTTCATGTGAGGTGTCACTTAAAAAGACAAGTCATCACAAGTCATGGACATTCATGTGTGCCCTTGCGGTAAGTCTCTGGGAGGCTTAGGTGGATTCTGTATAGGCACCGAATTACTATAGATTTTATCCAGTGAGATAAATTAGGGGAACATAATTACTAGTGAGCTTCTCTCACATTCTCTGTCTGGAAATGTTCCCAGTGCTGGTCACATGGGATCATTCAATGCAAAACTACTCTATTTCATTTTTGTAGATTTACATAGGAAAAACATATCTTGTGTCCTACCCTCTGTTGTTTTGTTTTTGTAATATATATATATTGACAGGTTCCCACGAGATTGGCGCAGGCCCGCTCACTGAGGGTGGCCACACCCAGAGAGACACGGAAATTGCGTACGCGTGACCGTGCCTTCTCTGTGGTGGGCCCCACGCTGTGGAACCATCTCCCCAATGAGCTGCGCCTAGCAGAGTCCCTGCCCGCCTTCAAAAAGGCCCTGAAAACTCACTTTTTTAGGGAGGCATTTGGCGACCTTTCTATTTAGTTTTTCTTCTTCTTTCCCGCCCGCGTCTTCCCCGTTTTGGGTTATGCCTCTTTTATTTTTATTGTAACCTGTGGTCTGTTTAGTTTTATTTGTTTGATTGTAAGCCGCCCAGAGTTCCTTCCTGAAGATGGGCGGGATATAAGTTTAATAAATAAATAAATAAATAAATAAATAAATAAATAAATAAATAAATAAATAAATAAATGATATTAGGATTAGAATTATCATTGCTCTCTGAATGGTTGCTAATTAACAATAAAACACTAAGGCAGGGGTGGGTCATGTACTAATTCCTGAGCCTTTGTGTCACCCATTGTCGCTGCTTTCAACATGTCCTAGACCAGTGGTGGTGAATTTATGGCACTAGTGCCAAAGGTGGCACTCTGAGCCCTTTCTGTGGGCACTTGACATAACCATTTCACAACCACCTCTATTCAGGTTAAATTGCTGTATTGGTACTTTGTGAAAAATTAGTGGGTTTTGAATCTCAGTTTGGGCACTTGGTCTCTAAAAGGTTTGCCATCACTGCCCTAGAATGTGTTGCATGCAGCACTACCATCTCAGTAGCCTGTTTTGTTTCCTTGGGATAAAGAAATGCCAGAGGTGGCTTCATGACCAATGTCATATCATTAAGAGCCTGCCAAGGATCAAGGCTGCCTCAACTGCAGACACAGAAACAACTGTTCCATGAGCAGTGATTTCACGGAAGCAAATATAGTATTGGGTGTCGCATGCAAGAAGGAAGTGCTTTCTGGTGTGTCATGTAATTGCCCATATCTTCTGTTTCTTAACATTCATTGAATTTATTTGGGATTGTTACTCTCCTTTCAATAAGATATTTTCGTGCTCTGTCATACATTTATATTTTATTCTGCGCAACTAATAACATCCATGTGAAAGTGTGTGGCTCGGAAGCTAGGCACAGATCTATGTAAAATGTGAATGGTAAATTCGCTGTGAACCAGATTGTTTTGTGTTATCAAGATATCAAGTTGTCTTTCTGTCACTGTTTGTGGCATCTTGCCACTATGGGAGGGAGTGCAGTTCAGAAACCTGCCAATCTCAAGGAGAGCTTGGTCAAGAATTTTTATTTTTAGGGAATTTGTTGTACACAAAGATTTCACTTGAGATTACTAATAATGCTGAAGAACGTTCTGTGGCTCTTCCCTTCTGTTCCATCTTTTTTTGCCTTGCTTTTTCATAATCGAAAAGCTGCCAGGAGTTTAAAAATAAATAAAGGGTGGTCAAAGAGGTCTACGGGGTTGTCCCTGTCAGAACCCAGATATGTTGCTCAACTCCCTCAGGAGTCCTACAGAGAAACATAGACCCAGTGGACAAAGATCAGATGCCTGTTGTTCACCACAGTTGGCATTTTTCCCAGTTAAGGGTTAATCCCAGAATGAAATCAAGTCATCACAGACACTCATAGTACAGTTTACCTGAATGTCAATGTCTTTTTACTGTTGCAATAATTCCAGGCAACATCAGCTTGTCTTGTCTATCAAGCCATGTTTATTTACATTGCTTCTTGGTTCAATATGCACAGAACTACTTCAGACTTATTATAACATCCAAAGGGCTTTCAGCCTGGTACATATAATTAAAAATAGTTTTTCAGTGAATGATAGGACTTCTAAAGAATGCCATGTGGGTTCTCACCCTGACCACTAGTGGCACATCTGATACTGGCTCCCTCAAAAGTATTCCAACTGCCCTGGTGTTATATTGGGATGCACAGTCATTCACACCACCGGATAAGTCTCTTCGAAATGCAAGCCCGGGCCCATTGATAGTCCAGTCATACCTTCAAACAATGGGTTAACTTCACCCACTACGCTAACCTGGTTTATTCCGGGTTGTTCCAAAGATTCCAGGTGTCTTATTTCTTCTTCGGTCCCTCCCCATGAGTACCGCAACATTTCTCCCACTCATTCCTTAACCCTCTCTGAGTTTCCCTCCATCATGCCTCATGCTTCACCCAACTCCTTGGTTTCCCCTTTCTTGTCACTGCTTGTCCACCCACCTAACGCTACTGCCTCTGTCCCCTCTGTTCCTTTATCCGAGTCTTTCTTTTCCTCTTTTCCTTCTAGTATTGCTCCTTCTACCTCCCCCACCTTTTTCCCTTCTGCCACCTTCCCACTAGAGAGAATGGTTTGTCCCTGGCTTTTGGTGTTGGGTTTGGAGAGGGGCTCTTGAAGAGGCGATGGTGCACCTTCTTTCTCACAGTGACTCAAATAATCACTTCCAGCTCTGCAATCCTATGACAATGATAATGTCATATTGCTCTGAAATTGTCTAGCGCCTTTTATCAGGTGATTTGATGGCTGGGAATAGTATTACATATCAAAAGACTATGTGTAAATGCTTACAGGGATGGATGTTATGATTGTCCAGAGAGATTAAAATATTTCATATAGTTAGGATTAGTCAGAGTGTGTCAATCTTCATGCTCTTCATACCCAGCTCCTCCAATTTGCAGCAGTTTCTTCTCTTTTTTCCTTAGCTTTTACTATGTGATATTTACAGCTTTTTTTAAAGCAACCCAGCTAACACTACTGCCAAAGCAAGTACAGTTTATTGTTCCTATTGGGCTGTACCTTACAAGAACTCTGCAGTGTTGTCCATTATTTTAGTCTATGCTTTGTAGGCTGAGCCCAGCAAATAGTATATAGAGTAATGATTCTTACATCTTCATTGCAAGTTGGAGTGATTTTGATGCCCTATTGTCTAATCTGGTGCTTATATTGAAGGCTAGAAAGGGGGCAGAGTGCATTGCATCAGTAGACCTCCTTCTTGCTCAGCTCTTAGAGGAGTGCAGAAGCCTCATGTTCTATTGATTTGCATACGGAGTGCTTGCACTTTCAAATATCCAGAAATGAATATCTAATACAAAAAAAATTGTGCACGAAGTGAGGCCCACATTATAGAAGGAAGTTAGTTCTTTGATGCTGACTGTGTTTTTATTAGCCCACTCAATCACAAGTTCAGATGATTCAAATATTTCTGGGATGCATTCCATCATTTTGTTGTGGGCTCCTGCCATTCCCTCTGTTTCCATAGTTCAGAGGGGTCACTGCATGTGTGTTACCCATGCGGGGATATAGTTGTGTTTAAGAATGGGAGGCATCGGCAGACTGGGATAAAGCCCGAGGGTTTCAGAAATGCACAGAAGTAGGGGCAAAAACAGAATCCCTAAAAGGAATAGTATTCTCTTCCCCACAAATGCTCCTGGGATACCTTGTGTGTGTGGTTTGGTGTTCACAGAATGTTCTTTATGAAAGAGGAAATGGAATTGATTATTATTATGGAAAAGGGCATGGTTTATTCAGGGAGTGAATAAAGACACTTTGCACCGCTAAGTTCCAATGCAGTCGAACCCAGGGGATTTTTTTTTCAGTATGAAAGGCAAACACTTTCAAACTGTGCATCTAATAAAATGAATTCAGGTTGAAAGTCATCAAACAAACAAAGGAGGAACAAAGACAAGATAGTGCCTTGAAAGGCAGGGGCTCAGCAAGTATTCCGTTGGCTTACTCTCCAATTTTGGCCAATGCGTCATCTCAGTAAGAGCTCTCTTGTTTTTCCCTTTAGCTCATGTGATTAATATTTCAGGGTCCAGTGCTTCCCCTCCCCTGTGCAAACTCCTCATAAAGTAATGGAAGCACAGACCTGTATTTGCAAGTTGGGAGTTTTCTAGTTGCAGCTGCAGTTACAGAGGTGGAACAAAATAAAAGCTTTGGAGGTTACATGCATGTCTCTCTGGGGATTCTGCCAGGGAGCAAGAGAACGGCCTTCCACTACAGAAGTGGTAGAGAAGTTCCTCTCAGGAAGACGGGCGGTATATAAGCTGTATAAATAAATAAATAAATAAATAAATAAATAAGAATTAACTAAGCCAGCTTATGCAGGGAAAGAGATCCGCAGCAATAATTCAAAAAAACAAAAATATCCACTCTTCCTAGTAGCAAACCAAATGGAATTGGCTGAGTCATAAATAGAGGATTAGCACAGGATTTATCTACTTAAAAAGTATTTTAACAGCTCATATCGGAAAATTAAATGCTGCCAGGTCCTAAGAGTCTCTTTATCTGCTTAGAAGTATATTTGTATCTGTCACAGATAAAAATAATGGCTTCAAATCAACAACCGCCTCCACTGCCTCAGTTGTGTATTGAATCTATAAATCATAGTTCTGTAGCTTTGTTTTCAGTCAAAATAATAACGCTGAATGGCATTTGTATTAATCATATGCTGGAGTGGTATGCTGCCGCCGAGGCAGGGTTTACTTTGCTAGGACTATGATTTAACCCTTCTGAAATTAAACAATTCAGAGGCTCCCTAGATTGACACCTTTCTCATGTTGTGAACTACAGCATCCATCAGTCCCAGACAGCAGCTATCCAGGACATAATATTTCAATATGTATAAAAAGCGCCTGGTAGATGGAGGGTGGGTTGTAGTCATAAAACATGGCAAATTTATTTGCACTACCATTGGAATGTAGAATGGTTTCTTTTTAAACTGAACTTAGATTTACTGTGTTTAGCAAGAAGTTAGTCAGCACTCATATTATCAGATGGCATCCATTGCTCAGATGCTTTTTTCTTCTTAAAAAAAAAAGAACATGTTGCTTTGCAGTTAAAACATTAACGAATCTAAAACAGAAAACCAGGTAAATAGATAGAGATATAGGTGTGCAAAAATACGACACCTCTCCCTGAGAATAAAAAAATCATAAGGGAGAACTGGTTGATTGGTATAATGTCAATTTTAAAATTTTGTTACATCTCATCAAATGCCTGGGTGGTGGTGGTAATGGAATATATTTATCTGGCACTGAAAATGTCACAGCCTCACTGGGGGAAAAATATTTCATAAACAGAGGCCGTAACTGTAAAAAGACCCTCTGTCTTGCCACCCTTTCCTGATTTCTTGGAGGAGAAAGCTCTCAGAGGGCCACATCAGATGTTGATCTTAGCATATAGGTATATCCTCAGTAGAAGAAGCATTCTGTGAAGCATTGGGGGTCCTGAGCCACATTACATGTTAGAGGTTAAAACCAGCACTTTGAGTTAGGCCCAGAAACATACCAGTATTTGGAACAGCAGGACCGTAAGAGATGTTATGTGATTAAATCTTTTTGTCTCCAGCATTACTATGGCTGATGCCTCATGTGCTGGGTGCATTTTCCAAACATACCTCATATCTTCAAAGGCAGACCCATGTATAGGTGCACTGCAGTAATCTAATAGGAAGGTGACCAGAGCATAGACCACTAAAGCTAGGTTCCAATATGCATATTAACTGGGCCAACAAGCTCCCAAATTACTATGTGCAATCCTGAGGCCACCTATGCCTCAAATGGTGATAGTCCAAGAGTGACCCTCCCCAAACTTTGAGCTTTTTCTGTCAGAGGAGTGCAACTTTGTCCAGAATGGTTTGAATACCACTCATTTGGTCAGGCCAACCATTGACAAATATATTCTCGAAGGCTTTTGCGGCCAGAATCTGATAGCTGTTGTGATTTTTTGGGGCCACTATACTTCAGAGCACAGAGAGAACTCCTAGTTCCCTGAGCTCCTTGCCCTCTGAAGGTGCCGGCCACAGAGCCTGGTGAAACATCAGGAAGAAAAAACTTCCAGAATATGGCCAAACAGCCCAAAAAACTCACAACAGTTATTATTGACAAGTAAACAATCAGTCCCAGTTTATTTGTTTTATGTACCATATATTCTGGCTCTCCTGCCAAAGACAAACAAACAAACAAACAAACATAGAATGGGCACAAAGAGATTTAATGTAGCTGCCAAGAAGTCTGGGAAATAAATACTACTACTCTGGAACCCAAGTCTTAAAATATCAATGAACTGAACAATATCCTCCAAGCTTCACCTTCTGGGTTACTCCCTGCTGCCCATCAACTCATATGGTCAATCACAGAGATCAAACAATTAAAAATGAGCTGCAATTTCATAGTGGCGACTATAGAACATCAACAAGCCTTTTCAATGCCAATTAAAAACATAATTCTAACTGCATTCTCCTCCCCAGTAGTTCATTTTAATGTGAGATGCCACTTTTAAAACAAACAACCCAACAACCCAATGCATTCCAGGGTAGTTAATGTAAATGCTCAGCTAGCTACTAACTTAGTCTGTCATGAGGCATTCCAAGTATTTTTATCTTGCCTTTCCCATTAAGAAGGACCCAAGGTGGCTTACATAATTAAAAAAGCTAAAAACAGTAAATATACAAATACTGAAAAGGACCAAATAAATGCCACACTAAAAAAGGGATACAAACACAATGCCAAAAGCACCTTCAAAGCAGTAAAGCACAACAGTCTGTTTAAAACCCCCACCAAGGAAGCCAGTCACTAACAGAAAACTTTTTAGGCACTTGTAGGTTAATAACGGAACCTTAGATCCGAACATGTTGTAATCAAGAGGCTGAAATACTTGTTTCTGTTTTACCATATCCTTGATAATAGCAATCATGTGCTATCAAGTCATGTTTTCTAGAGGGCACTCAAACGACATTTACCGTTCCCTTCTTCTTGGGGTCCCCTAGGACGGTGCAGCTTGCCCAATGCTACATAGGCTGGCTCTACTCACAGGAGGCCCAGAGGGGAATTGAACTCCCAACCTTTGACTCCACAGCCAACTATCTAAACCACTGGGGTATCTAGGCAGCTACCATATCTTTAGCTTTGCAGTTTAGGATTAACATTTCTTTGTATGCTATTGATCAATGAATAACTTATATCCCGGTTGCATTCTGTCAGATGTCATTAATTGAATATAAAATATATTGGTGCAGTCACAGCTGACTACAAGGTCCCTGGCATATCAAATTATAAATACGGTTTTACCAAAGGACCCAGTCTGCATTGGTTCCTGTGTTGCTTACAGTGCCCTTGTTTATTGTAATATTTGCTTAATAATTAACTTTCATTCTGAATACCTTCAACTAATGAGATACAATGGTCTGGAGGTGGGGGTGGGTGGGGATGCTTCACTATATGTGAATTGCTTCAATTGGGAAGTGGGAAACTTTTCCTTTAAATCTTACTTGCCCTTGAAGGGGAAAGAGGACAAAAGAAATTCCCATTTGTTTTTAATGGTTGCTAGCTGTTGCAATGAGAAAGCAATGCTTTGACAGCACTTAAGGGTGTTTTTTTTTCTTCTTCAAAACATCACCAAGACCTTAGCAACAATTTAAAAGAAATTCAAAACATCACCTTTCCCCTGTCCTCTAAATGAGAACTCAGCGAAGTTTTCAATGGAGCAACTGAAAGGGCAACCAGCCAGCTCCTTTGGTTTAGTCCCAGCAATCATATATGCAGGAATCGAACCAAAACGGAGCAGTTCTGTCTGCCCTTTCAAAAAGAGCAACTGCTGACAAGGGATCCAGAAAGGTGTGGGTAGGATTGCTCTGGAGGTGAGCAGGTTAACTTTAACAATTACATGGTCTAATCGCCAGCAAAAGGAGTGAACCAGCCCATCCCCAAGATGCACGAAACAACAGGCTAAATGCCCATATTTGTTATGTGCTGTCAAATCAGAACTGACTCATAGTGACTGTAATAAGGGCTTCCAAGGTAAGTGAGATATTAAAGGAGTGGCTTTACCAATTCCACGACCACCAGTGAGTTTCCATCCTCCTTCTTAGTCTATCATTCTATCCACTATGTCATGCAGGGTCTCTCATGGAGAGAGTCACCTCCCCATGGAGTCACCTCTAATAAATACAACCTAAGAAAATTAAGCTAGATGTTCCTGTGTCAGCCTCAGAAGTTACTTTTTAAAAACAATTTCCAGAATCCTGCAGCCCTATGGCTGCATATATTCTGAGGGTTCTAGTCCAAAAAACAAATAAATAAACAAACAAACAAAGACCACGCTTCTGAAACTTGGGCCAGCTTAACTCATGAGCTCTATTAAGAATGTTCACGAGGCATGGGCCTTTCATTTTTGAATTTGCCCATTTCTGAAACGAATCACGGCCAGCACCAGGGAGAAGGAGTTTAGCCCGGCACGAGATAAGGCAAGGGAAATCAATGGGTGATTTCATTTCGGAGGGTGGGTCCCAGTCCCGAACTGCAGCTTGGCTGCCGTGATTTATTTCGCAGCCGGACCCATTCTGAAATGAAAGGCCCATGGCTAATGATCACACATTGTTTAACTGGTTTTGTGAACTAAACAGATGCTATGGAATACATCTGAAAAGTATCTGAGTGTATTTATATAGCTTATCATATAGTTCTTCCTTTCTTCCTGTTTGTTAGTCTGCGCCTGCCTTATCACAGAATGAGGGTCGTCTTCACAAAATGATCAAATCAGCTTGATAGATAGATAGATAGATAGATAGATAGATAGATAGATACACACACACACACACACACACACACACACACACACACACACACACACACACACACACACACACACACACAAACAGTATTTTATATATAAGCTGCCTAGATGCCGTAAGCACATCCGGTCTTGCCTGATTTCGGAAGCTAAGCAGGGTCGGCCCTGTCTAGTACTTGGATGGGAGACCACCAGGGAATACCAGCTGCTGTAGGCGCCTGGAGTAGGAACTGGCAAGCCACTCCAGTATTCCTGCCAAGAAAACTCCATGGGCATGGAGTCACGAAGAGTCGGTCACGACTGTAATGACACAACACACACATTTTATATGTAATATTTATAGAATAGGCTTTGCTGATTTACTGTGGAATCCACAGGTCGGAACTTTTTACAATTTTTGTGCAGTGTCCTCCCTTCTCTTAAGCTTTTTAGCCAGTTTGTCTTTAATATTCTCGTCCTTACAGTTAAATGATTCATCACTTTGGGGTTAATGAAATTAATTATGCATACTGCAAATTGCTTGGAATTGCTGTAAGCAATAATCCCAGGGGGAATTTTCCTTTGAGGAGCTAATCAGATGGCAGTTTCTGTATCTCTCTTTTTAAAATGAAAGCCCTATTCATAAGCTTTAAAATGACACCTGTCCCAGGTCTGTAGCTATCACAGATATCTATTAAATGATGTTTGAATTTATGGTGGCTAGTGAACTTTGACATGTTTTTGCAAGTTTGAAAATGCAGTATCTCAGAAACGGGTGGACCAAAAAAATTGAATAAAATATTTTTAAACATCTCATGGTAAGGTACAAATGTACCAACAATGAACCAACTCAGTGACATCAAGGTTCCATGCATTGGTTGATTTGACATGGAATGACCCATATAGGAACCAACTCTCTATTATATGACCCTTTGTTGAGTGCAGGCTAGTAACAGGCAATTAAATAAACCATTGTAACGTTTTTTCCTAGTAAATAATCTTCACCATCTAGAAGTCACTAAATTCCTCAAAGCTTTCACCCTGGCCAGGTTCAACTCATTCCTTTCAGCAATGTCAAAAGGAAGATACTTGTGTAGCACCTACAAGTAATGTCTCTTCTGCTGTCATTCTGGCATGGTGGCAACTGTTGACCACATTCTTCTGTATAACTCGTATCATAAGAACATTTCATAATTGATTTATCATACTGGTTTCTAAAAAGCTTCCAGGTAGATCTGGCCAATTTAATACCTTCTTGCTTGCAAAATGCTGTGCCTCAACATATGAAACAAGGAAACAACTGATATGATCACCCTGCCAACTCAGATTAGGAATTACTATGCAACCACAGGGAAATGTGAACCTGCTCCATTAGCTGATTATACTTGCTCTTCCATTTGTGTTATTCTTGTTTTCAAAATGTTCTAAGTAAATCTGAAATCAGATGGTTGAATAGTTAACGTCACTTGCCCAAGATTCTGCCTGATAATTGAGTGCTACCTTTTCTCACACACTGAAAATGTTTTTGTTGACATTCTGCATTCTTTGGATGAATTATTCATATTCACAAAATCTCTGGTAGAATTCAGTTACAGTACTGTCTCCCATTCAGTCTGGGGACCAGAAATTTCACAGCATACCTGTACATCCTGCAACGATAGATAAGCCAAAGTAGGGATTCAGCCAGACATCACTCAGCTCAAGCTAAACAGATTTTAGCTTTTCCAGTAGTAACAATATTTCAGTTCTTCCCCTTTGGTTCAGTACTTTGAAAATAAAGCTGTCATAGACCAAGGGTATATTTATTTATTTATTTTTGCTGCTTGGAAAATCAGATGGTGATACTCATGGATAACTGAAGTTTAGATCCCTGTGCATCGAAAATGCACAGTTGAAGAGAATGACACCCTTACAGCCAAGACTGCTACATGTCCAAGCATTGAGATGCATCAAGTCGTTGCGTTGTGCAGTATGGATGAAATGTATATACAACTGTATCTGTAAGGGTTGGTAGAACTAGAGGTACTGAACCCTTTGAGTGTCACTGCAGCAAGAGATCTCGCACAGATCTGCTTTGTACTAAAATTGTCTTGTCAAGACTTTGATACTATATGTAAATACATTGTTATTTTTGAATGGTTTTCCAAAGGCTGCTTAATTTACCTTCTGGTATTTTTTTTTTAATAATATTTTCAGGATCAAGCATGAAAATATTGTTGCACTTGAAGACATCTATGAGAGTTCAAGCCACTTGTATCTGGTCATGCAACTGTAAGTACATCTTGTGATTAATAATTGTAGCAGCAATAATTAATAAAGATTTATATTTAGTTGTTAACTTCATATAAACAAGAGGAGATAGTTCCCAAAACATCAGCTCAAAGCCGTGATGTTGAAATCTTACAAGTTGTGTTTAGATGTCATACCTGAACAGAGTGTGTAAAATTTAAATGTATGAAAGGAAACATCCCCAGATTAAGCATGGAAGTCTGAAGGAGGATTTGATCCACATTCACTTATGAGTGAATAAAACTGTACATGTGATTGGGAACCCTATAGGATCCCAGATTGTAGAAAGGCTTGTAGTGTTCTGGCAAATCAGAGCCTCCTTTCAGACTTGGTCACTGAAAACTCAGCAGGATTGTGAACTGGGACAATGGGGCTAGAGACAACAGAAGGATGACAGACCTACATAGCCCATGCTCTCTAAATGTGTTCATATAACCTGTTTGGGTATACTGCCTTGATAGGGCTATTGTGCCTAATATATAAACGACCCTCAGAGTTTTGGAAACAATTGTGTCTTCTTTGGAATTTCTTCCCTTCAGAGGCAGGCTAGATTCTTTCTCTGTTTATTTATTTATTTATATATTTATTTTTGCAACTGAATGAACAATTATATTTTGCTTAGTCTGAGTTGTGAAATGTTCAACGTAAAAACAAATGCTAATTGTTCAATGCTGATGTTAAACTTTTTCTCCATTGTCTTTTGCATTGTCTCCATTGTTGTGTGTGTGTGTGTGTGTGTGTGTGTGTGTGTGTGTGTGTGTGTGTGTGTGTGTGTGTGTGTGTGTGTGTGTGTGTGTGTGTGTGTGTGTGTGTGTGTGTGTGTGTGTGTGTGTGTGTGTGTGTGTGTGTGTGTGTGTGTGTGTACGTGTGTGTGTGTGTGTTTGGAAGGATGGTAGTTACATATTTTAGAATAATAAAATACTAGTGCAAACTTTAAATTGGGTGCAGAATAACAAATTTCAGAATAACAAATTTCATACATATAGAATAACAATCTCCTTCACAAACCTGTAGCTAAAAAATTGTTGAAATTGCCACATGAAAGCATGCCATATGTTTCAAAACCACTATAAAACTTTGGGTTTTAGGAACAATTGCTGTCAACTTAATAACTGTAATCAATGGAACAAATGCCATTTCTTAAATTCAGACTAGGACAAAATGTTGATGGATAGTTTCTTGTTTCCTTGGATACAGAAGTTAATAGAGGTTATAGCTAGCTACCTATTTTATTGCTTCACTGCCCAATTTACTATTACATTTCCTTTGCTTTGTCATAGCTTACAATTTTTATTTCTCATTTCCCTATGCACAAATATATTTTTACAAATGTATTCCGCATAATACAAGCCTGCTGCAAAATTATATAAAATTTATTTATTTATTTATTTGTTTGTTTGTTTGTTTGTTTGTTTGTGTACTTGTTGACCACCTGACTTTCCCTCAGGAACTCTGGGTGGTGTACAACAAATTTCCAAAATAAACAATTTACCCAAGAACATCCCCAACAGTAAATCAAATAAAATGATAACACAGAACAACAAACAGCCATACAACAAAGGGATCCGGCAAGAAAGGGCTGGGTCAAATGATACAAACAGCTGACAAACAGACAAACCGTCCTGCACTCAGTGATCACCGAAGCTTTCCCTAAAGAGCCAGGTCTTCAAAGCTCTCCTGAAGGCCGGCAGTGACTCAGCCAGCCTAAGCGCCAATGGCAATCTATTCCAAAGTGCTGGGGCCTTTAAAATGATGGGATTAGTCAAATTAAGGTTAAATAAATTCAGCTGGGCTCACAGGTATAATAATTTTGAAATGCCTGCCTGTGAATAACAGGGTTTTTAATGACTTTATAAAAATCACCAGTGAAGGGGTCACAGTGGAAAATACCAGTGGTTGTTTTTGCTCTATAAGATACACTCCCCCCCAAAAAAAAAAAATTAAGGAAAAATGTCTGTGTGTCTCAAAGAGCCTCGCCGGGATCTTCCAGAGTGGCTGCTATGGAGACCTCTGGACCCAGCGGTGGCCACTGTTGGGGGGGCACTATGGCCCATGGCTCCTTTCTTTTCTCGAAGGGAGCCATGGGCCACAGTGTGGGCTTCTGGAGTGGTGGCCACCAGGCTCTTCAGCAGCCACCGCCGCAAGGGTCCGGAGGTCTCTGCGGCAGTAGCTGCTGGGAGCCTCCAAGGCAGCCACTGCAGGGCCACATCAGAACAAGACATGAGCCACGTCAGAACATAAAAGTACCCAGGGAGCAGAGGGGAAGCGGTCTCCTCCCCTGCCGTCCACGTCAGAACAAGCATCGAGAACAAGCATGAGTCATGTCAGAACAAGCATCAAGAAGTGACAGGTTTCAGGGACCAGTGGAGCCAGTGTGTGTGTGGGGGGGGCTCCTTCACACCAAGTGCAGCTTCTACAGGCACCACCTGTTGATGGAGGCCAGCCTCATGGGACCTCCTCCTCCAAGGAGCAATGGGTCTCGGGTGCCCCTTCGGGCATGTTGAGCAGCCACCTTTTTACGTGTGGACACTGGCCGAGGAACATGTTGCTCACTCACTCTGAACTGTCCAGGGGATAACTCGGCGTCCCATGTCTTTGGTCGCTGGGGCCAAAGCTAGAGGGGCGGTGACAGCCAACTCTCAGTGCTAGAGAGCCACACACTTGGGAGGCTCTCTGAGCGGGGAAGACCCCATCCTTGTTGACTAGATTATATAATTTTTTGTTGTTCCAAAATGAACAAGGCTCCCATAATATTGAGTTAGATGTGTGGGAAAGATTGTGGAAAAAGAATATGAAATTTACCGCATGTACTTTGATAAAAGAAAATCTGTTGAAAATGATGTATAGGTGGTATATTACCAAAGATCCTCTCCTTGCTCTCTTAGATGTGTGGGAAAGATGTATAGGATGAAAGATGACCTCCTTCTGGCTCTTGTGGCAAGGTGACGGCATGGGCGGTGACGGCACAGCATGAGTGACTGAGTGGGCCGGGAGGCAGCCAACAGGCTGGGGTGTTTTTTGGTTGTTGTTGTTGTTGTTGTTTTGAGCCAGGTGGGCTCCTCAGAGCATTGGGTGGCAGCAGCTGCAGTGGCGGGTGGACTTGGGTGGGTCACTCTGGCTGTCAGCCCGGGTGCTCATTCGGTCGGCAGGGCAGGGGAACAGACTGCTTCCTCTCCACTCCCTGAGCACCTTTATGGATGAGCACCTGAGCCAGGTGGAAGCGCCCGGCGGTTGCCGCTGTAGAGACCTCTCGACCCTACTGCAGTAGGTATGAGTGAATTTTTTCCCCACACACGCATACATTTTAAAAGGTGCGCTCTATGGTCCGATGCATCTTATGAAGCGAAAAACATGGTCACTGAGGTTAAACTTATCTACCTGATAGTCACACCATCATGCGGAGTCACCATAGTCCTTAGGCATGTACAAAATGCATCCTTCCTGCCATCTCAAACAGTAGCCATGAGGAAAGCCCCCATTGTTACCGTTTGGTGATCAGGCCTTTGTTCTACAATTGGCCAGAAAGGGGCTACTTTTGGGTCACATACAGGTATCACCATCACTAGAGATTGGCAAGGCTTAGCTGCCCAACAGGTTTTCTGAATCTTTTATCTATAGTATATTGAATGTCCCATTCCAGACCAGCCTTGATATGGTCATCCCCTTTCATGTTTACCCAAAACTAAAGAATCCCTCCATTTTCTTACTCTCCCAGAGCAGTAATTTGCATGACTCCAGAGGAGGATGTGGCCTTTGGTGATTAAGCCATAAAATGGTGGCAATCACTTTGGTACTGCTTTAATGTCCTTTTAGGCAGGAAATCAATGGGCAGTGTCACTTGCCCTTTCTTCTTACCTAATAATGAGCCCCTGTCTTCTTAGCCACCTTCACAAGCATTCACAAAGAACCCCCAAAGTTTCTAGGGGATTTCATGCTCCATTGTTTCCTCATTTCCTTCACATAAATCACATGGTGTATCAAACTGCTATTCCCGTAAGCAAATTAGGTTTAAAAACAAACTTTGGGAGGAAAATATCCCAAAACTTCACTCCATGCCAACTCAAAACATATTGCCTAGTAACCCGTTATTTGGCCCAACTAAGAGTATACCTAATGATCAGAATCTTATTTATGTTTGCTTAAGGTTTGTGCAATTTACCATGGTTACAGCTGAATGATTAGGTGCTTGGACATCTCGGTTGCATGCCTCATCATGCTACTCTAAATTCAAGTGAGATGTGTACTGGCAATTAGTTGCAATTATAGAAACTTTATATGAATACTGAAAGGATTCTGGCCATAATTCCTTAATTATTAAGGCTGTGACTAGGTTGAATCACAGCCTATTTTGTGCTTCTATTCAGATTAGGTGGCCACAAAGAGACCATGGATTGTCCACAATGACCAATGTAGTTTGATTTGTACCACAACCCACAGACCTCAGCCTTTTGTCTGTGCAGAGGTGATCTAGTGCTAAACTAATATATCAGTGCAGTGATAATGAGTTCTAGTGCTAAACTCAGTAGTTTGTTTTTAAATAAAAATAAAATACTTCTGTATTTTTAAGGAGAAAGATTGCAGGGGGATCTATTCCCACTGTCCAGAAAAGCACACTCAGTTTGGTACCACCTACAGCTAGATCCAGACATTGGCCTTTGCATTGCATCATATATCAGATTTCTTTGAAAAGGCGCTGTGCTACTGACAGCAGGACTTAATACATTTCTTTTTTTTAATTGCACCCAAGGTGAAGGTTCACTCCTCTACATAACGTTAGAATATATCTGTCTAATAATTTCAAGAGAACAATTTTATTGTTAAAAAGATGGTGTGTGTGTGTGTGTGTGTGTGTGTTGTATGTGTGTTGTGTGTTGTGTGTTGTGTGTTATGGAAGGCGGTTCTCCACAGTAACTCCCTTTGTGATTTATGTTAACAAGCTATTCAGAGCACATAATGAAAACATATTCCAGCAAAAGCACTATGGGACATTTATGATTGGGTTTCCCCAGCAGTGTTAAAATCCTGTGTTTGTTTCCCCTGTGAATGCAAACAATGTGTTGTAAACTGAATGAGAAAAATAAAATAAAAAACAACAGCTACTGCTGTGTTCATAGTGTTCATAAAAAGGTCCCCCCCCCCCGCATATGCATGCTAGTCGTGTCCAACTCTAGGGGTGGTGCTCATCTCCGTATTCAAGCCGGAAGAGCCAGTGCTGTGCAAGTCCATGGCCATGTGGCCGGCATGGCTGCAGGGAAACACCGTTTTACCTTCCCGCTTTTTACGGGAATTTACCTATTTATCTACTTGCATTTACATGCTTTCGAACTGCTAGGTTGGCAGGAGCTGGGGTTATCAGCGGGAGCTCGCTCCACTGCGTGGCACCCAGGAGTCAAACCACCGAGCTGCCGACTTTTCAGTCTACAGTTTCGGTGCCTTAGTCCACTGAGCCACCACGCCTCTATATAGTGTTCATATATACTGGGTAATAACATTAAAAACACAGCAGTAGGCTACCTGCTGAGAATTGAGACAAATGACAAAATACTTAAGGAGTTTTTCTTCTTCTCTGAACTCTCTATCTTAAGTACATTTGGAAAAGAGCAATGTTCTATCATACACAATTGTTGCAATGCTCTATTTGCTTCCATTATCCACTTTTTTTATGAGTAATCATTTATTTCTTGGATCTATACAATTCTAATACCCTGCAGGTTAGAAACTGTACTCTGGCAGTAGTCTTGCGAGGCTACACCCACAGCTAATCTCAACTAGAATAGACCAATTGAATGAATGTGACATATGCAGTCAACGATTATGTAAGGTCCACTGATTTATTGGATCTGCTGTTGCTGAGACTAACAGTTGGGTATAACTCATAGACTCTAATCCAAAACCAAGTGAGATGTACTTCATTTTGAAGATTATGGTATGCTAAAGGATACTTAATGTATTGTCATACCTATTGATTTCAAAATAAAAAAGGATGGTCTTAACTCAATTATCGGCTATGGATCATGATTTGAAAAAAGATGGTGTGTAAAAATGGGGATCCCATTCTTAAAAGATGGAATAATCTCTTTGTTTATTCCCTTTCCATTTGTTTATTCATGTTTTTCAATTCAGCAAATCAGGATTCCCTAATTTAGTTAACACTCATAAATAATTAGATTTAAATTGCCTGTATAAATACCACACTGATTTCTCATATTTGAAGTTATGTGATTGCAAAGAAAATAAAAAACCAAAAGAATTCCTGAAACTTCAAGTTGTTGTAAAGAATTAAAGTCGAAGAAGACTACAGATTTCTAGAAAGAGATGTATACAGTGGTACCTTGTATGAAGGAATTAATTTGTTCCAAATGAAATTATGTTAAGCAAATTTTCCTTTATACAAATTCCCATAGGAATGCATTTAAAACGGAGTGATCCCATTTTATGTTGTACGGATTCTCCCCATACGTGATTATGTTAAGCAAATTTCCTCTATCTCCGGAATTTTTATGTTGTACAAATTTTATGTTATACAAGCTGTTTGTTATACAAGGGTCCACTGTAGTTTAGCGTTTATAATGTATTCTCAACTGATGATGTTAAGGACAAAAATGAATACTTTCGAGTATTGAAATGAAATGATGTTATCACAACAAAAATTGCTATATATCTTCACTGGAAAACAAGTTTTATCCCAATTCTGTAGTATATAAGAGAATGAATGTATAGCTCTCTATCTTTGGGCCTTTCTGCTATATCTCTCTTTAAGATTTGTAAGCTAGGAACAGATCACCACCAGAGCTGCTTAGCAGAAATATAAATGTTTGCAGTATATGACAGCATTTTCCTAAATTCGCAGTCACTGTTGTTAGTTTATGATTAGTTCAGTGAACATCAGAAATTAGCTTGGAACTAATTTATAGCAGCCACAAAATGGAAAGAAGGCTTCCCTCCACCCTCTCAAGAATTAGAATAACAATTTAAGAGACAGAAGTACAGTATAAATACAGAGAGTTAAAAATGAATGCAGATTTGAACTTTTCCTCTGTGGTGAACATAAAGCTACATTTATGCATTCAGTGTAATTTATGACATTTCTGATCATGGATAATATTGAACTACTGTACTATTTTCGTTATTACCTGTATGCACCGAAATACATAATGTACGGCATACCACGTAGTGTATCCATTACGTTTCTATACATAAGAAAAACAAACTTGTTGGCCTATGCACAATGCGTGAAATGATCCTAAGGAACATGACTTGTTTCCATCATATTCTTGTTTACTAAAATCTGCCACCTTGAAGCATCCACATTACTGGCCATACAATGGAAGGCCATTAATGAGAATAAACCTGTGGGCAACTTCCATATTCCAGTGAGATACCTATAGCTTACTGAAACATGCCTTAGGGAGCCATACTTGGGGAGCCAAGTGTCTTACTCCTTTTACAGACTGAATAGCTAAGGTCCCTGACTGCAGAGTCAGAGGTTGTATGTTTATTCATTTGGTATTGCTTCCTGGTGGATGAGGCAGACTGGATAGCCTAGAACAAGCTGCATAGTTGCAGAGCAGCCCTATCACTTCGACTGAAAACTCAGAATACTTGAGAATGCTATTCATTGCCCTAGGGCAGGCATGTCCAAACTTCAGCCCTCCTGATGTTTTGGACCACAACTCCCAAAATTCTAAGCTTAGATTGCCAATGGCTAAGGACTGTGGGAGCTGCGGTCCAAAACATCTGGAGAGCCAAAGTTTGGACATGCCTGCCCTAGGGGATTCTGAGATGTTGTGTTTGTTCATACAGCAGGCAGTGTCGAAAACCTTTTATTTATATCACCCTCGTCTACATGCCTGACAGACTTTGGATAGTGGTCCTTTTATTTTTATTTTTATTTTTATTTTTATGTTTGTAGACATGATGAGATCCAGCAGTCTGTGTTTTCTTTCTCATCGTATGAGTTGAAGAGCCAGAATTGTATTTCAGATATGCAGAATATAACCCAAAGAGCTGGAGAAAAAATCCTAAATCTCTCTTGCTAATTCCAGAGACAGTGAGACAAACTGGATTTTCATGTTACTTGTTTGCTTGTTTTGTGTCATTTCTTTGCCATCTTTCTCTTGGTGGAGGAACGCAGGGTGACTGACAAATGTTTAAAACAAGCTGAACTTTAAAACTCACAATAAATTATGTGGTTTAAAAAAACCAGTTAAACATATAATAGTAACTTAAAATAGCCATGGAAGAAGAATATCTGCACGGCAACCAGAAGGTACTCAGTTTTGCCCAATTTAGTTATTAAGGTCTGTCTGAAAAGGCATCTCTAACTATTGTTAAAAGGACAAAAGCAATGGGACAATTTCAAGTGAGATTTTAAAGACTGTGACATGTTAAATTGGAAATCTCAAGTCTTACCTCTTTAGTAAAATTACTAGGTGCTCTTAAACAATTCCCGCAGGCTGTGTGGGAAGTAATCACAAGTGACAGAATTGTTAGAAGGATTACTGAGATAATGCACTTTAAGTTCTATTACAGCAAAAAAAAAAGGATCTGAACATCTGTATCTTTGTATTATTGCTATTTCTGATAGCAATAAAGAAAAGTTCCCCTTCTTCATAGTCCCCTAGGTTGAAGAAGAAACATCTGTCCTTTTGTCCACCTGATGCATGTGGACTATTTATTTATTTATTTTAGAGTATTTTTACCCCACCTTTCTCTTTGGAAAAATGATCCAAGGCTACGGATAGAACTAGAATATGGCAAAGTCTGACAGAACAGTATCATTAGACTTAGGAGAAAACATAATTATCATTCAGGCCTATGCTTCAAATATAGGTACTGAAGAATAGAGATGGGCACGAAATGAACTTTTTTTATTTCTGTTATTTGTTATTCGTTTCATTATGTAACAAAATGAATAACAAACATTGTGATGAAATTGGAATGAACCGAACAGAACCACGAAAATTAGGTTTGTTACGTTTCGTTTTTTGTTAATGGGGGCGCACAATGAAATGAGCTGTTTTAAATGTTAAAAAACGCCCTGGGCATTTATTTATTTATTTATTATTTATTTATACCCCACCCATCTTCCCGTAGGAACTCTGGGCGGCTTACAATGGGTAGCGACAACTAAGACAAAGTAAAACAGGAACAACATAATACAACAATAGCACAACAATATTGACTAATTTAAAACAGCTTAGCGCCCTAGCTTCGCATAAAAACACAGCAATAATTATTTATACTGTCTGATAATACCTACCGGGGGGTTGGGATCCTTAAAACCTTTGCTTTTGTCTTCTCCCATCGCGATGTATTTTTCTTTTCCCTTAAAGGGTGACAAAATGGATGTCGCCAGCCACAAAATGGAGGCAAGCCATGTGATGGGATCATGTAAATTCTTGGACAACTTCAACCAATAGCATGCCCAGGTTGCAGACTGGGCAGGTCTGGCAGCCACAGAGGGCATAAAAAGCTCTGGCAGCCCCCATCCTCCTTCCATTCTCTGGTGGGAGTTAGGGTGGGATTGCTGTCTCTGCGACTTGTTATTTTCACTTTAGGCCAGCCAGGCAGGTGTCTGTCTGTGTGTTCCTGCTGGCTGCAGCCTGGCTCTTAGGGGAGAGAAAGAAGAGATTTCTCACTAGCTTCAGTCCTGCAGCCTCCCTGTGTGCGTGCGTGCGTGCGTACCTCTCAGTAAGTACCCTCCCCTGCCCCGCAGTGCAGTCACTCTGTGGCTGCCTTACACCCTGGGCAATGCCCGCCACTGCCTTTGCAGCCTCCCTGTATACCTAGTCTATACTGTGTCTCTGCCAGCATCAATTTTTTTAGTGTTTTCCCTCTGGTCTGGGGCATTGGGGGATGCCCGCACACGGAAATGCTTTAAAAATCGCGCAAAAAGTGGGTAAAAATGAAAAACAAATAAACAAAAACAATTTTTTTCAAAAATTCATGAAAAACTAAAATGAACTGAAATGGACCCCCTCAACAAAAAAACGAAAAAACGAAACGCCATTTTTTCGATTCGTGCCCATCTCTACTGAAGAAGAAAAAACCGAAAACTTTTGTGCAGATGTTCAGGAAGAAACAAAAACAAGACATCCCAGGTGATAGGAACAAAAAAGTAGGAAACAAAGCAGAACTAAATGTTGTTGGAGAATTTGGCCAAACAGTCATGATTCTGAATGAAACAGGAGAATGACTCATAGAATTCTATGAAGCTGTCTTCTAATTGTGAATAAATGTTTCAGGAAACCAGTCAGAAAATCTACACACAGAATCACCAGTAGGCCATTTAGAAACCAAATAAACTATATGCTGTAGCTGAAATAAGTGGAGAAGCTCTATTCTGTCTGCCAAAACAAGACCAGGAGCAGTTTGTGGTACTGCCTATGAACTGTTAATATCAAACCACAGAGTGAAGCTGAAAAAGAGCATGAAAAGACTGTGGAGAAATGGAATGTTTTCAATCTGCCTACAGAATAAATAAGCGAATTAAGGAGTGAAGCAGGGCTGCCTTCTGGCTCCAACACTTTTCAACCTCTTCCTAAATGACTTAGCTCCTAATCTGCGGAATGTGAATAGCCACTGCCCAAAACTGGGTCAGACACAAGTTCCGTTGCTTTTGTACGCCGACGACGCAATACTTCTCTCTCGCACTAGGATAGGTCTTAAACGCTTACTTAATGGTGCCACGGACTATTTCTTAGCCAATAAATTGGAGGTCAATTACTCCAAATCTAAAATAATGGTCTTTGCGAGAAAATGGACTGCCCACAAATGGCTTTGTAAGGGTAATGTTATAGAGCAGGTAAAGTCATTTAAGTACCTGGGTGTTCACTACAACTATAGACACACCTGGTTCTCCCATCGCAAGTATGTCCTAAATGCAAGCAAGATCTCTGCTAGCGCAATCTCACGATTCTTTTTTAGCTATAGCAATCGGTACGTACCAGCTTCCCTGACAATATTTAAGGCCAAAACCTTATCTCAAATCTTATATGCATCACCAATTTAGTATAAAGCTATAGATCGCACAGTGGAGAGTATTCAAGCCTCTTTTTTGAGAAGAATCCTAGGCCTCCCTAAATGTGTCCCATACGCTGTTCTTTGCTTAGAAACTGGCATGATAAGGCTGAAGACCTTGGCCAGATTAAGAGCTATTAAATTCTGGCTTGGAATCCTTTACAACCCAGTTCATACCCGTTTATTATATCAACTTTTGATAGATCCTGACCTCCCAGTCGAGATCTCCGATGTTCTTACCACTCTTAAAGTAGCGGGATTGGACATTGAGCAGCTTGGCATGTTAAGTCAATCTGAAGCATATAGGACTATTAAAGACAGGCTATTGAACATCGAATGGCAAGAACTGTGCAGCGAAGCCAATACCACCAGCTCCCCACTTCAATTTAACATCCCAGTCCTACCTGGGAAGCCTGCTTTTTTTCTGACTTACCTAACATGTCCCGAAGCACGCAGAGCCTATTCACTTGCCAGATGCAATTCCTTCCCCTCGGCACTTTTGTCGGGCAGGTTCAATGGAACCCCTTACTCCCAGAGGATCTGTCCATGTCAAACTAATGCCGTTGAAACGCTTGAACACATCTTCTTTCATTGCCCAACTCACAATGCACTTCGTAAGAAATATCTATACTCCATCCTCGATAGAATGCAAGGGTGGGAAGGCTTGGTTAAGCTTAGGTTCCTTCTCTCTACGCAAGTCACCTCTTATCTGGATGAGGTGGCCTCCTTTGCCTCTGAAATTATAGCAGCACGAGGATCTGGGCTTCCCTATTCCCCATCTCATTGGCTTAAGTAGCTAATGCATATATTAGAATCACCAGTTCCATGTTTGATTACCCTCCTTGCTGTACCTCATTTTCTCTTGATGTGTTGCTTTATTTTATTTTAATGCCAATAAAGGTTGATTGATTGATTGATTGATTGATTGAATAAATAAGAAAATATGGATTGACTTCAGAGAAATGAGAAGAGAAAATTGAGGGAAGAAGCATCAAGATGTGCAAATGATTCTACGTTACTAATGAAAAGCTGTAGTCACGTGGAATGATAATTGAGGATGGTGAAAGGAAAAGGTGCAGTGTAGGATTACTGCTGAACATGAAGTAAACTGCTGAAGAATTATATAAGCTTAGTGTTGACAATGAAAAACTCCAAGCTGCTACAGATTTGCTCAGTTGTCAACCCAAAGAGAGATGAAGGAAAGAAAAAAAATCGTTTGAAGTGCGATGTCAGAGAACATGAGAGATACTGTGGACCACCAAACAAACAAGTGGATGCTAAATCAAACCAGGGCTGAACTTGCTTCTAAAAGCAACAAATAATTAAGCTGAAGCTATAGGACTTTGGTCACATCTTGAGACGATAGTAACCATTTTGACCTTTATCTTTAGCTCGCTCATACTCTGTAGCTGCTCCTTGTGCAATGTATCCGAAACCGCACTGGCATTCCCTGTTAATCTGTCTTAAATGATTAACACCTAACTCCAGACAGTTTGGCTAATTGGATAAGAATTCAGGGTTTCTGATTTTCACACCATAGAAAACATTGGAAGGAGGAACCCACTGCTTAATTTATCTGTCTTGGCAGGAAGGCTTAAGCACTGTATTTATTGCTGCTGTTTGCCATGCACTACTCTCCTCCACCTCTCTCTCTCTCTCTCCCCCTCTCCCCCTCTCTCCCCCCCTCTCTCTCGCAAACACATGCATACACATTCACACATACTCCACAGCTGCTCCTAAGTCCTAAGCCTTCCTTCACCCACCCCATCAACTTTACTTGTACTAACATGTCCTTACCCACCCACTCTCCTTTCAGCTACCAATTTGGATCTGTGCACACTTTCCCCACTCATCCTGGCTGTTTCCACCTCCTTACCCAGCCCACCTGCCTTGCTGCTATTCCACCCCTTTCCCCGCCTCTTTTTGCTGTCTGCACATTTCCACCCACCCGATCGGGCTCTCTGCACCTTTAACTAGCATCCAATCTGGCACTTTGTGTCACACACACATCCAAACATGTAGATTTATTTATTTATTTATTTATTTATTTATTTATTTATTTATTTATTTTACTTACTTACTTATTGACCACCTCTGGGTGGCTTACAGACCTCTTCCCCTATAATACGCTTACCCACGCAATCGAACTGCCTTACCCTTCTCGCTGTCTGTATTCACCCAACTGGGTTTCTGTTTTCCCTATCACCGTTCTTCCCCAAATTCTATTCTACTGCCCCCATCTACCAGTGGGAGTTAATGGTGCCAGTTTCACAAGGACAGTGAATGCATTCCATCTTTTAGTCAAAACTGAACAGTTTGAAGTGTTAGGCCTGCTGTAACTTTGGCCCCAAACCTGGAGCAAATCCACTGTTCCCGTCTATAATGGTTTAGGACAGAATAACAGGGAATGCCGGTGTGGTTCCAGATATGGTGTGCAAGGAGTAGCTGCAGAGTATGAGAGATATAAAAATAAAGGACAAATTCTCAAGATGTAACCAAAGCATGATAGCTTTGGTTTAGTTAAAAATGCTTTTAGAAAACAGTTCAGACTTGGTTTGATTTTTTCCATCCATTTATTTTTCTTTTTGGTAGTCTATGATATCTGCAAAGTTCTGTGACAGCACACTTCACATGACTTTTCCTTCCCTTCAGCTTTCTTCACTGCCCAGGAGAGTGGTGGACATAGAAGGACCCTCCTTGAAGAATGTGCACCCATTTGGGCATCCCATGAACTATGGCAGTACCTGGTCCTTCCATTCCAGTAGTACCAATATGAGGTGGCACAAACACCATCACTGAAAAGCTTTCACATCTACGTATACATAGCAGTGAGAATATCACAGTATGGATACTCATGTCCTTGGCTTCCAGTGGCACCTCCTTATTCTTAAGGATCTTTTTTTATTCTTCCACATTTGGATGTCCTTCTAGTCCAGATTCAAGTCACACTATGGCACAGAGACAGCATCAGTTGCCCTGCAAGATGGCCTTCTGAGGGAGAGTGTGATGGAGGCATGTTTTCCCTGCTGATCCTCCTCCCAGCAGCCTTTGATACTGTCAGCCACTGTTATGTTCCACCTTTGGCTTGACTCGAGGTCCTCCCGTGAAGTCTGTCCCCAGAGAGTGCAACTTGGCAATATTGTCTCCACCCCATGGACTCTCAACTGCAGAGTCCCACAATCATCTCTCACCTTCAGGTAATCACTTCAAGAAACTGGAACAATAAAGGGGAGGCTAGATTTTGTTTGCAAGCTTAGGACCTGAATATCTCCCTAAGATCAAAGCTGGCCTGACCCACCAGAGCCTCCATGGCATTCTCGCTCCAGGTGGCCACCCCTAGAGAGGCCTGCAAGGTGGCAACACACAATTGGGCCTTCTCGGTGGCCGGCCCGGTGCCATGGAATAAATTGCCAAGCGAGAGAGGTACTTGTTGTCTTGTTGTTGTTCCATTGTGGTTTTTGTATTAGGTTTTTCTTTCTTTCTTTAGATTATTACCATTATTATTATGTTTTGGGTTGTTGGAGAAATCATTGTTGTTAACCACCCAGAGTTCCCGTTTGAGGAAAATCAGATTGCGGTGTGTCTGTGTGTTGTGTCGTTACAGTCGTGACTGACTCTTCATGACTCATAAATGTAAAAATAAATAAACAAATAAGCCAGGAAAGATGGGTGACACACCCATTGGGTCATGGATGAGATCTTCATTTTGCTCATGTGGAACTGTCCCCACCCCATCCTACCCCCATCTGCAAAGGGGCTGCTGCTTTAGCATCTAAAATAGGAGAGGGAGCAAGAGTAGCCCCTCCTGTCATCCTTTCTTACTGCCTTTTTGAGATCTCCTTCTGGCTTGGGGCTCCTGATAGTCAGCATGCAAGAATTGTGTACACCACATATACCTCTGTACCTCCCTTCCACCTGGTGTTTACTTGCAACCTACTAAATGTGTCCACCCACCACCTACTGCCCCCAGTGCCACAATTTCGTGTATATACCTCCAGAGCGAGGATTGGGTCTGACTTTGTTATTAAAAAAAATGTAAGCTGGAAGGAAATGGAGGGAGAGAAACAGCAAATCTGATGGGCATGTCACTAAAGATATTAGGAAAGAAAGGGACTACATGCTGTTCCATTCTTATCTGCATCTGTCTGTGGTGCTTTGTGGAAAAAATAGTCTTGGAGACATCTTTGACGGATGCTACTTGTTGCAAAGATATCATTTTCACAAATAGCTTTTTTGTCAAGCTGTCTTCTGGTGTAGGAAATTGACTGCCAGACATTAATTGTGATGGCAATGGTGGGTCCTCCCTCCCTCATTTTCTCCCAGAGCGGTAATGTTTTTACAGCTACGTTTGCTATTTTTAAGTATTTAACTCATGTTGGCATTTTATTATCTAACTATAGAAAGGCAAGATTTTCTGCCCTTGAACGTTTGGGGGCCACTCTCGAAGATACTGAACAGATGACAGCAGACAAGCTTTAAAAATAAATAAACTTGGGAATTCTTTTTCACATATTGTCATTGCATCATGCATTGCATCGCTGAAGAACAAGGGAATTCAGAGTTAAATCCCTGCATGCGTTCATGTTGGCTTTTAAAAGCTGTTTACAGTACAGCAAGTCATTCTGTTTGAAAACAATTTCACTCTACCACAAATAACAATAGAGGACACTCTTAACAACTCCTCTCTCTGATGACCATGTCAAACCTCACTTCCTCTTAACACTTTACTATTGTGGCATTACATCACCATTGGGGGAGGGAACACATGGTTGTTTTGAAAATTTGCACTTACTGCCTCTCTTCCTCTTTCCCAGCCACCACCTTTAAGCTGTCCTTATGTCTGTATATAATTAACCCTTCACTCTGGCTCTTGTAACACCCTCCCTAACCAGTCCTCAAGTACTGACCAAAGTTTCACTTGGCATAAATAGAACAAAAATGTATTCCTAAAGGCTTTCATGGCCGGGATCTGATCATCGTGAGTTTTTCAGGCTGTTTGGCTGTGTTCTGGAAGTTTTTCTGGCTGATGTTTCACTAGACTCTGTGGCAGTGCCAGGACCCTGCCTGTCATAGAACCTGAATGTGAAGGGTTAAATGCTGAAGAACAGCAGGAGGAGCCTTGCAGTTCAACTCAGCAGGCAGCTGAGTCTGAGGATGCAGCTGAGGGCACATCTCCTCCTCCTATGAGGGCTAGGAACAGGATCCTGCAAAGAAGAACTAACAGGAGAGCCAGGGAAAGGATCTTTAATGATAGGCGTAGAATTAGATCTGAAAGCCCTGAGTTCTAGCAGGAGCCTTGCCAGAGATATGGGTGTGTTCCCTGGTTTAGGATAAAGCTAGCAAGTTTACCCTGAAACCTCTGTGGGAGCAACGCGTCACTTACCTTGACGCCAGGTTCCTGTGTGTATCCAGACTCTGTTTCCTGACCTTGGACCAGCTTTCTGACTACGACATTTCTCTGTACCCTTGAACTTGGCATTTGGCTCTGTAAGGTATTTTGGCTTTGATTTGGACTGTACTTTGTTAGTTATCTGGATTACAACTAAAGTTCCTGGCAAAGAACTGAACTTGGCTTGCTGTGTATTCTGTGTGCGGGGCTTGACAGGCAGGCATCTTCAGAGGGCAAGGAGCTCAGGGAGCTCAGCCACTGGCTGAGGTAATTAGGGGGTTTAGAGTCCGCCCTCAACTCCTGGACTAACAGGCTCAGACTTGACCTGGAGAAAAAAGAGGTTCTGTTCTTCCGGGTGTCCTCTGCTGGGTACAGTGGCCCTCTCCCCAGTCTGGAGGGTGTTACCCTTCAGCTGGTGGATAGAGTGAGGAATTTAGACATGATCTTGGATCCGGCCTTTTCCCCGGAAGCCCAGGTGATGGCCGTCTCCAAGTCTGCCTTCTTCCATCTTTGGCAATACGTCTGTGAAGATTCTCAGTCATCCAGGTTCGTTTAACTGGGAGTTGAGTCATGGCTACTGGACTTCTTTTTTGAGAGATAGAAACGTTTCGCTGTTCATCCAAACAGCTTCATCGGTCTGAATACAGCTAGTGCAAGAGACCTTCTTATAGTCAGCTTGACCTCTTGTCCCCTGGTCTGATTGGCTCATAAGATGAACAAAGCCTGAATAGGCTCGTTAGGGAGACATTAGTGTCCATGGCCTTAAGGTAAACAATGGCCTAAGGTGCTGAAACCCATCAAAAATGGGTCGTTAGCTGTGACCTGGTGGTGAAGGCTCCTTGATTTGCCTGGGTACTTTGGAAAGGACAGCCTGATAAGTAGCAGATAGACTATGCCGGAGCCCACCATCTCTGTTGAGGGAAGGATTTTCAATGCTAACATGAATGGCTTCCCTTACTCCTCTCTCAAACCACCTCTCTTCTTGTCTAATATGTGTACATCCTCATCTTTGAAAGAGTGGCCTTTTTCCTTCAAATGGAGGTGTACTGCTGATTCTGGTCCTGAGCTGTTAACTCTCCTATGTTGGGCCATTCTTCTGTTTAATGGCTGTTTAGTTTCTCCAATGTAGAGGTCTGAACACTCTTCAGTGCATTGGACTGCATATACTATATTGCTCCTTTTATGGTTTGGTATCGGATCCTTTGGGTGGACAAGTCTCTGCCTTAGTGTGTTCATGGGTTTGAAATAAACAGGGATGTGGTGTTTGCCAAAAATTCTTTTAAGCTTCTCCGACACTCCCGCCATGTAGGGAATGACCAGGTTCTTCCGTCGGGTCTGGGTCTCAGACTGATCCCTTGTTCTTCTGGGATGGCCCACTGCTTTGTTGAAGGCCCACCTTGGATATCCACAGGCCTTAAGTGCTGTCTTCAGGTGCCTGTCTTCCTTCTTCTTGGCTTCTGAGGAGGTGGGGATGCTCTCTGCTCTGTGGCTTAGGGTCCTGATGACTCCTAGTTTGTGTTGTAATGGATGGTGGGAGTCAAACAGTAAGTATTGATCTGTGTGGGTGGGTTTCCTGTAAACTTCTACTCCTAGGCCACGGTTAGGTCTGATGATGACTGCACAATCCAGGAAAGCCAGCCTGTTGTCTTGGGTGTCTTCCCTAGTGAACTTAATATTAGGATCCACTGCGTTGATGTGGTCTGTAAAGGCCTGTACTTCCTGCGTCTTTATTTTAACCCAGGTATCATCTACATACCTGAACCAGTGGGATGGTGTTGTCCCTGGGAAGGTGTTGAGTGCCTTCTTCTCCACTTCTTCCATGTATAGGTTTGCTACAATTGGTGACACTGGGGAACCCATGGCACAGCCATGCTTCTGTCTGTAGAAGTCCCCTCTGTACATGAAATATGTGGTGTTCAGACACAGGTCCAGGAGCAGGCCTATCTGGTCTGGGTTGAGGTGGCTTCTGGGGGTGAGGGTGCTGTCTTCTCTTAATCTTCTCTTTACCATTATTAGTGCATCAGTGGTGGGTATGCTGGTAAAGAGTGATGTAACATCAAAGGATACCATGGTTTCCTCTGTATCCAGTTTGAGCTCCCTTACTTTAGAAACAAACTCTTCTGAGTTGTGTACGTGGTGGTCCGTGTGTCCAACCAGTGGGGCTAGGATAGTTGCCAGGTATTTTGCGATGTTGTAAGTCACTGAATTTATACTGCTGACAATAGGTCTGAGGGGGATTCCTTGCTTGTGGATCTTGGGAAGTCCATAAAAGCAGGGGACTGTCTCTCCGGGATATAACTGGTGGTAGGTCACCCTGTCAATTGCGTTTTCCTGCTCCAAGAGTTTTAAGCATTCTATTACTTTCTTCCTGTAATTGCTGGTGGGGTCTCTTCTTAGTTTTTCATATGTGTTTTGATCATCTAAAAGTGTGATAACCTTCTCGTGGTAGTCCACAGTATTGAGGACGACAGTGCACCTTCCTTTGTCCACAGGCAGAATTGTGATGCTCTTATCCCTGCTGAGGGATGTCACAGCACTTCTCTCTTGGCTGGTGAGGTTGGATGGTGGTGGTTGAGCACTGGACAGTGCAGCAGAGACTTTTATCCTGAGTAGTTCTGCTTCTGCTGCTGGCAGATTGTTGCTGTGAATGGCTGATTCTGTCGCTGTGATGAAATCCACAACAGGAACCTGTTTGGGTGTGATGGCAAAATTTAGGCCTTTGGATAGGACCTCTCTCTCTGTCTGGGTGAGTTCCCTGTTTGAGAGGTTCTTCACCCATTTGTCCTTTACATCTCCTGTCATGGTCCCTTCCTCCTTCTTCCTCCTGCCAAACTCTTTGACTGACTCTTTCCGGCAGAGGAGAAGATCAAACTTCTTTATTTGCCTCTCTTTGCCTTTGCAATGCTGAGTCAGTTGTGCTTTCTGGACAAATTCTATGACTGCATCCACTGCTGGTTTGGATAGGGTGGAGAGTAGTTCTTGGTGAATGTGGTCTTTTCTGTGTTGCAGTGTGTCTAAGGTAAAGTGGACTTGTCTGATCCTCTCATTGAGAAGTTGTTCTTGAGCTCTCTGGAGGATATTGTTAGCCCAATGGTTTCTTACTGTAGATTAGAGATGGGCACGACTTAGCAGTATTCCCGTTTCCGTTTCCGTTACTCGTATCCGTTACTCTACGGAAACGGTAACGGGAATTACTCCGCCAGAATTCGAGCTCGAACCGACGAACGAACAATTTGGTCTGATTTGTCGTGCTTGTTACTTGCATCGCGGCGATCGCGCAATGCCAAGCGGCACAGAAAAAAAATTTAAAAGTTAAAAAAAAACCGATTCCCGGCCCTAAAAGTAGGCAAAAACTGACTGAGGGCACCTACCAGGCCAGAAGGGTGTTTTATTTGGGGGGGTTTCCCCGCCCCCCTCTCCTTGGCTATTGCTACTGCTGCGCTGCTGGTACCAGGCTGGGAGGGTGCATCCATTTGCCATGCAGTGCGGGGGATCCAAAATGGTGACCGCAATATTTTTTTTTGAAATCGTTGCCCAAAACCCCACCAAAGCACCACAGAAACATGCGAAAATTAGCTATTTTAAATGCTTGAATTTTTACAGTAGCATCAGTGGATTTTTCTTGCAAAAAAAAAGTCTCAGTTGATTTTATTTTATTTTATTTTATTTTATTTTATTTTATTTTATTTTTTTACACCTGCGCATTCGCAATGATGGGCTCGCCCATGGGAGTGGACCATGCAAAGTTTTGAGGCCATTCCACCAATCGCATGGCCAGGTTTTGCTGACTGTACCAGGCTGGGAGGGCGCATCCATTTGCCATGCAGTGCGGGGGATCCAAAATGGCGACCGCAATATTTTTTTGAAATCATTGCCCAAAACCCCACCAAAGCACCACAGAAACATGCGAAAATTAGCTATTTTAAATGCTTGAATTTTTACAGTAGCAGCAGTGGGTTTTTCTTGCAAAAAAAGTCTCAGTTGATTTTATTTTATTTTATTTTATTTTATTTTATTTTTTTACACCTGCACATTTGCAATGATGGGCTCGCCCATGGGAGTTGTCCATGCAAATTTTCCACCAATCGCATGGCCACTTGGCCAGGTTGACCACAGAGACTTCTGGGATGTCCCAGTTGGGCATAAACAGCCCACTAATCGTAGCCCAAACCCTAAGCCTAAGCCTAACCCATACGCCAGTACACTGTCCTTCTAAGTGGGTCAGAGAGTCACCCAGAGGTGCAACCCAATACTCACCCTAACCTCACCCGTAACTAGCCTAACCCTAGCCCTTGCGCTAACCTGTCTTAACCCTAAGCCAGATCTACTTGCATTGCACTACATGCAAGTACGTGAGACACACCGGGTGCAAAGAGTCTGCCAGTCCGTCACTTGTGGCTCTGGCTGACTCCTGCAGCTCCCTCCAGGAGCCTGCTACCCCCCCCAAACCAGTACTAACGACAACGAAAAAATGAACCGACTAATTTTTGCGAAATTTCACGAAAAACGGAAACGAGCCGAAACGGACTGCCTCCGACACACGACAACTCAAAAACATCATTTTCCCTAGTCGTGCCCATCTCTACTGTAAATTGTAGGCGGAGGCTTGTTGGGGTGAGACTTTGTTGTCTGCGTCTCAAGTTGAAACGTAAGTGGTTCTTGTAGTCTGCTACTTTTCTTGCTGTTCTTTCATATTCTCGCACCAACTTCAGGGCATCTGCCCCAAATTGAGCCAATCAGACCAGGGGACAAGAGGTCAAGCTGACTATAAGAAGGTCTCTTGCACTAGCTGTATTCAGACCGATGAAGCTGTTTGGATGAACAGCGAAACGTTTCTATCTCTCAAAAAAGAAGTCCAGTAGCCATGACTCAACTCCCAGTCCATCTTTGGCAGATTGCCCAGATCGGCCTGTACCTGGACAAGGTCTCCTGAGAACAATTATGCAGGTGCTTGTGATCTCGAGGATAGATTATTGTAACACTCTCTACGTGGAGTTGCCCTTGACCTTTGTTCGGAGACTACAGCAGGTACAAAATGCAGTGGCCAGACTGGTGGTTGGTGCAGGCAGATATGACTGCATCACCCCAGTTCTGGCTCATTAGCATTGCATCCCAAATAAGGTTCAAGGTACTGGTTTTGACTTACAAAACCCTCCATGGCTCGGGCCCTGAGTATCTGACAGAGAGGATCTTCCAGAGATCAACTGAGGCCCGACCCACCAGAATGTCACAGGTGCTCTCACTTTAGATGGCCACTCCCAGGGAGGTCTGGAAATCGATCACTTGATACTGGGCCTTCTCTGTGGCCACCCCTTCACTTTTGAAAAAACTGCTGAGTGAGATTTGACTTACACAGTCCCCGTCTGCCTTTAGAAAAGTGCTTAATGTCCTGCTTTTCAGAGAGGCTTTGGGTAACCACTGGGGTTTTGTTTTTGTTTTTTTGCTCTGGTCTGCCATCTTACTGAGCATTTTTAATTAGTTGGAGTGTTTTTTGCATTTCATTGTTATGTGTATGCATTGTTTTAGTTGAGTGTAAGCTGCCCAGAGTATTGCATCTGCACTAATGGGGCAGTATGCAAATTTATTTATTTATTTATTTTGAAGTATTTTTACCCCACCTTTCTCCTTGGAAAAGTTCCCAAGGTGGCTTACAGTAATGAGGGATAATATACAGTTGAGTACAATTAAGACATGTTCAGGTAATCGAGAACAAGGAATTGAGGGACTTATTACAGCATTAATAGACAAACATTACATTAAAGCAACATGGTTTTAAGTAGTCATAAACACAAAGTTGTGAACCCATAGATTCATATAAAATACACAAGTTTTTAGTTAGTTAACTAAAAACTAATTAACACATGGTAGTCCATCATTCAGAGAAACTTTGTCTGAAGTGAAAGGTCTTTGCCTGTTTCCAGAAGGACAATAGAGATGAGGCAGTCCTGGCCTCTAGTGGGAGGAGTTCCAGAGTCTGGGCACAGCAGTTGAGAAGGCCCTTTCGTGGGTTCCCACGAGACATACCTGTGAGGGTGGTGGGGTGGAGAGAAGGGCCTTTCATGATGACCTTAACACACAAGTCGGTTCATACTGTGAGAGTCCATCTTTGAGGTAGCTAGGACCCAGGTCATATAGTGCTCTGTAGGTCAAGGTCAGCACCTTGAATTGTGCTCGATAGCTGATTGGCAGCCAGTGGAGCTCTTTTTAATAGGGGTGTAATGTGATCTCTGTGCCCCGCCCCAGTCAGCAGTCTGGCTGCTGCATTTTGGACCTGTTGAAATTTCCTGAGACTTTTCATTGGTAATCCCACATAGAGTGTATTACAGTAGTCTAGCCGGGATGTCACTAGGGCATGTGTCACCGTGACCAGAGCTGGTTTCTCAAGAAAGGGGCGTAACTTGCGTATTAGCCTTAATTGTGCAAATGCGTTCCTGGCCACAGCCATGACCTGGGCATCTAAGCTCAAGGATGAGTCCAAGAGCACCCCCAAGCTGCATACCTGATTTTTCAATTGGAGGGTGACCCCATCCAGTACAGGTTGCATCCCTATCCCTTGTTCTCCCTTTCGACTGACCAGGAGCACCTCTGTCTTGTCTGGGTTTAGTTTCATTTTATTCATCCTCATCTGTGATGAATTCTAGAAAATTCATCTTTTGATCTGTCCTGTCATCTGTATAATCTGTTGATCCCTGGCCATGTCATGTCCTGGAAAAGGAAGACACTGACTTCCTTTGTAATTCACAGGTGGATGCCAAGTAGCAAATGTTGTGTTTTCCTCATCCTCAAAATGTTTGTTGTGGTTGTAAAGAGCGAATGGAAGAGCCCTTACATTGCCTCTTCTGAATATCAAAGCCTATCTTCACCCAAATATATTTATGAGGGGATAGCAAACGGATACAATATATTTCCTTGTGTATCAAACGATTCCCTGGGCTTCAAAGGGTTACATCAGATGGCAAACAGGTTGCTACTGTCAACTAAGGAATTTACCTGTCAAAATACACATCCTATTCAGATGATGGAACACTTGAGATCAAGAGGAATGTGGTAGCCTTTTGTTCACTATCAAAGGGGAAAGTCTTTACTCATAAGTATGCTAATTGATACACTGTCCTGAGCCTAATTCACATTCCTGAAGAACAAAGAGAAATCTTAAAGCTGTTAAGGCTATAATAATGGGCTGCTTAACCAGATAGAGAGAGAGAGAGAGCTTCTTGGGGAACAGCTTGCAGTGATGTGACTTCCATGCCAAGGCTGGCTTTTCAGCCAGGAGAACGCAAAGAGATCTTTTCTGTTCCAGGTGTGAGTATATTAGCCAGAATTAGTTAGCGTTATTATTTTCATTTCTGGGGTGCAATATTTGACTTTTATCTTCCTGAGACTGGTTTTTTTTTAAAAGCTACTTTGTAAGTTTGTTTTAGAAATCTGCCTTTGTTTGTTAAAGCTCCAAGAATCTGTAACTCTTGCCAGATGATGCTGACAAGAAGAAATTCCTGTTTTTACTCTTGCTTTTTTCTTTTAAAATAAAATTCTTTTCTTTACCTTTTAACTGGAATCTGTGTGTGCCTGAGGGGGAAGTCATTGCTAATTAACCAGAGCCTTAGCCAAGGCTGAACGCTACTGACTTTTCCATGAGCAAGAAAGTTTCTCTTGATTGAGCTCTATGGGACTTGGAGTTCTGAGGCTCCCGGGCTGAGGGTTGTTCAGAGGAGACAAATCCCTTTTCCGCTGGGGCATGGCGGGAGTAAGCTCACCCTCCCAGGTTGAGCTGTGTCGCTAGTTAAATTGAGGATCCTTCTTGAATGATCCTGGGGCGTGTCAAGTTCCCCAAATTATTATATTTTTGGTGGCAGCAAAAAGATGGCATGTGGTAAACGTCCCAAAGATGTCACATCATCAAGTTCATTACTGCAGCTAAACACGCATGTAAAGTTGAGATAGTAGCCCCCTTAGAGTCCGGAGGTGACAAGAGGTAGAGCTGGGTATCATCGGCATACTGGTGGCACCTAACCACAAAAGACCTGATAATTTCCTCCAGTGGTTTCATATAGATGTTAAATAACATAGGAGACATAAATAAACACATGAATAATATACTTATGCTGGTAACAACACAATTTGTTAATAACCAAAAACACAATGAACTATTTTTGTGAACAGAGTACCAACAAAAATTAGCCAGCTGGCCATCACTAAGTAAGGAGTAATGCAACAGTTCTGTAAAAGAGACAACTGGCCATATTCTGATTATTAAAATCAGCAGTGTCCTTTAAAGTGTTTGGCCAACCTTGAGAGGCAGATGCCTTGTGATCTGTCACTGAATACAGTTCCCAGATGTATGTTTATTTTAAGACAAGCTTTTCCACACATATGTGAGCCTTTTGGGGACCAATCCATAGGAAAAATGACAGAAGCTTCTTGGTTAACACTACTGTAATTCAGTGTATGTAGGATTATCCTTGTATATGGTTTGAAAACTACCATTAATTCAGAATTTGGGAATTTAATGATATTTTACCTATCCGGCATCAGGTGCATGAGCTCCTTTCAGGTTTTGTTTGTTTGTTTGTTTGTTTGTTTGTTTGTTTGTTTGTTTGTTTGTTGTTCAGCTTAGCCTAGTTTTAAAACAATTCACGGCCTGTTACCAAAAGACTACCTAGTCAAATTTTCAGATTTTCAGTAAAAAGCTTTCTGGAGGCACCTTTGATATCCACAGTATTGCTACTGATGGCAGAAGAGAGGGCCTTCTCTATGGTGATATCTCAGGTGTGGAGGGCCTTCCCCAGAGTGATCTGCCTGGTACCTACTTCATTATCATTTTCACTCTAAGCAAAGGCCTTTCCAATCTCTCAAGCTTTTACGCATCATTTTAACCATGCTAGTTGTTTATACAATTCTTTTATCCTTGTAAAGAAACTTGATGATGATTATGGTGGTGGTGGTGGTGGTGGTGGTGGTGGTTGAAGGACTGTATATTATTGATAATGAACAAATCTTAACTAACCTACTTTTGCTTCAACCTAACTTATCAAACCTATCCACTCTACCAAAATGTCCCAGTGATAATTTTTGTGGTGTTCTCTTTTTTCACCATACCAAGAAAGGAGGTTTAGAAGAGGTAGCCACATTAGTCTGTGCAAGCATATCAGTCAAAATACAAAGAAAAACAAGACAAAACAGAAGCATGTGGTACTTTTTGGACTAGTTGTATTTTAATTTGAGCTTTCATGGATCAAGTCCACTTCTTCAGACACATGGATCTGAATTTCATTTCATCCCTTATGTCTGAAGAAACAGACTTGATTCATGAAAGCTCACATGAAAATATAAAAGTCATTCAGGTGCCTCTTGTTTTGTTTTGTTTTAATTTGGATTTCATAAGAAAGGGATGAATTTAATTTGCATATGTCTTTGAATGATTCTGTAGAATTTAGAATTGCACTACTTGTTGCTATAATTTTAAGGATATTCTATGCCTGATCTGCAACATATTTATTTATATTCTGTGACTCTCCTTTTACTGCAGTGCTGGACACTCAGTGTTCTATTTTTCCTGTTCTCTTCCATTCATAGCTGCATCCTGCTGGGCTTCTGACTTCTTGGAGACTGTAGTAAAAGGAGCAGCCCAAGCATTCAGTTCCATTAATGACAGTCAGAAGATGAATAGAAGGGTGCAAAAGGTGCTTGTACTCTTGTGCAGAGAAAACTAGATAATCTCTTACTGTTTTGTATGAGCTGCTGCTGGGTGCAAAACACACTGAATTTCCCCCCAAATCCCCTTGAACACTTGCATGAAAGTTTTCCTATGTATTTAGAGTGGGAGAGACGGTGTTGAATGGGGAAATGAATGATGGAGTCTCAATGACCCTACATTCTAAAACTGGTACCTTTTAGCTTATAGTCTAAATATAATTCAATTTTTGGTTAATAAATAACTACACGTTAGACGGGACAAATAAAAATCAGAATTCATCATGTGTATAACATGAAATCTATGCTGGAATGGAACCACAATTATGGCAGGAAGAACAAATTACATAGTCAAGAATGTAATGAATCGTCTGTCAAACAGCACAGTTTCGCAAACTGGGTGCTTATCCGTGGGATATTTTTCAAAGCATCAATAGTATATAATTGTCATATCTTTCCTTTCCATGTTATTGAGCTTTAAAAATGGGGAGGGGTATGGTGAGCCAATTAAATTTAGATAGCAGTTGAAAACATCCCATTTGAGTGATGGGATGTAAATTGGGAGAATCACACTCTATCCCCACATCATTATAGTGCCACTGTTGACTGGCATTTCAGTGGCATGCCAGTGTGTCAAGAAGACAGCATGGGGAAGGTGACCACTTGTTAATATTTAATTTAATCTTTATTTAATATTTGTGTTTTATATGGGTATTCAGCATGCAATGTGAGAAGTAGTATCTTCATCCTCTTTGACAGCATGCCTAGTCTCCCCAGGTGAATTTCCTAAATATATAAAGGCTCGTTTTCAGTTTTCTCCACTAGTACATAATCATATTTGTTACTTTATTATGCTTTCTGTAACTTTTTTTGATGAAATTTAAGCTTTATGGGCATATCCAGCCAGAATGGAACATTTTTGAAATGCATAAATATTGGGGCACTTTCTTAAGTAGCAAAATAAGTATCCAGCCTGCTGGCGGAGGGGGGGAGAGAGGCAATGTGTAGCCTGCATGATTACATTGTAAATCATCCAGCGAGTGCTTGAAGTTTTATGGGGTGGTATTTAAGCAGAACACTTTGCTTTTAGCTAGAAATGTGAATAACTAATTAATGTGAAACATTAACAAGTAATGTGAAAAATTTCAGCCATTACATTTCATGGCTCTAGTTAAAAATGTCCATTTTAACTGACAAAGTAATCCTGGGCAGCAGGGCTACTAGCATACTATGAAGGATCAGGAGGTTTTTAGATTCTTCCACTTGTATGTACTTTGCAGTGTAGTTTCCACCATTTTGAATCAGTGCAAGTCAGGTTGGAATGCAATCCACCTATCAAAAAGTGCAATATTATATCATATACTCTTCTAACAAAGTGTTTGAGCATTGTTGTGTCTAGGTTTTTTCCTCACATAGAAAATCATAGTAAATAATGTATGGGTCTTTCATCCATCTAAATAATAACTCAGATTGGCTCTGTTTGTGGCAACACTGAAAAAGCTGACAGAATTAATGGGAAAAGTTACAAGGCTACGGTATATAAATAATCCTATGGATCAACACCACACTTTATATTTAATATATGCTTGCCATATGAACAGCAGAGCTACAATGATACATTTGAGAATGTAAGCAACAGATCTGCATCTTTAAATGGCCTTGACTGGATCATGGTTGCCCAAGGGTACATCTCTGTTTGCTATTTACACTTCATGCCCCTCTTCTGAAGAAATATAGTTGGCTTGATGATGAAATGGTATGAAGTGGTAGCACTAGTTTCTATCCTCTTGCTTTATCTCCTCCTTGCTAGTCCACTTCCCAAATCACATTAATTGCATCTTGAAAGTAGATTTAACAAAGCTGGTCGATAATGGGTACAATAGCTGTGAATCTAAAATGTATGAACAATATAGATTATAGAACAGAATATATGAAATGTAGAATATAGATGGCAGATGTGAAGAGGACAGCATTACTGTCAGAATGCAATGCATACAAGTTCCTATTCATGCATACTTAGAACCCAGTTCCTCTGAGTTAACAGGGTTTCACTCTCAAGCTTTGGAGTCTTTATGACTTGCTCTAGAAATGTACCCAGCAGTAGACCGTTGATTGCAACACTCCAACAGTCACATGTTCCTTTATTTTTGAACTATGATACCAGTTCAGTAGGTATTTTTTTAATTGCCCATCCACATGTTTTAAAAAACACATGTTTGGATCTACAGAAAGGATGACCCCATGAAATGAACCAATGATGGAAACATGTTTGCTCATAAATTAAACAGAATCATCCAGAGGGCTTGGTGATTTGCTTTGATTTCCCTTGTCTCAAGTAAGAAAATAGCTTTTCAAGGCTTTTTACTATACATTCTACTGAGCAAACTATGCATGTTTCCAATGCACTTTCTTCATAAGATGAACAGACTCTTTTCATCTGGACTTATTTATTTATTATTTATTTATTTGATGCACCTTTATACTGCTCCTTTTTCCAAAATGGAACTCAGGCTGGTTTCCAGATTAAAAGCAGCTAAAACAGCTAAAAACAGCAACAACAAAGCCATAGGAAAATCGCAGAACAGCAAGAGAGGGTGAACCCTCGGCAGAGAACAACGAATCAAAAAAAAATCTAAACAGAAATAAGGTCACCATATGCCTCCTTGAAAAGCAAAGTTTTAATGCCTTTTTGAAGGGACTCTGCAAGGCGCAGCTCACTCGGGAGTTGGTTCCATAGGGAGGGGACAACAACCAAGAAGGCACGGCTGCGAGTTACCAACTTCCGCACCTCTCTAGGTGTGGCCACCCTGAGTGAGCGCGCCCACGCAACCAAGTAGGTCTGGCCTTATTTGATCTCTGGGAGATACGCTCCGCAGTTGATGATAGTAATGAATTATTTCTTTCAATCTGCCTATTATTTCTGCATATTCATTCCCAGATTGAAGTTCCCTGCTCTAAGATACAATAGGGAGTTCCAGAGATTGGCTACTAAATTAAAGTAATCAACCTTGCAATTCAAAGCATAAGAGGAACAGAAGCTATGTCACAAAATGTGGATTGCAACAGGGTAGATTAAGGGTATGGGGGATTGTGGAATTGTGTTTAGTAAAAGGATACAAACATGTATCCTAATTATGTGATGAAGCAGAAGAATATGACCAAACTGAAGCTTAAAATCAGTGTCAAGCTGGGTGGTTTTCATTCCCACCCACACCCTTTTAATTACATAAACAAAGGGGAAAATCTTTGTATAATTGGCTAAGTCCAGTGCCTCAGGGGACTAGTACAACATCTAAAACTTGAATGCCCAATGCCCACCATGGATGAATGTAACAGAAAAGAATGGGAAATTAAAAGCAAACAATAGCAGCAAATTAAGTTAAAAGGAAATGGTCTAGAAAGAGGAACAAAATAAGTGAAACAACAAGAGTGGAAAATAAAATGAATGCACAAAATGAGAAATGTTTAAGCACAGCTTTGCTATTGGCCAGTTCCAGCCCTGAAGGGAGCAATTTAGATGATGAGTAAGGCCTGGGGAAAGAGATCTCTAAGCAGAAGCCTATTGACAACCTTCAAATAGGAGCAGAGAAGGAAACTGGACTGCTATGGGAACTACAGGACCTGGGACAGCTCCCTGGGACAGGAGGAAATTGATCAAAGGCATGATTACACAATCCAGGGCAGGGGTGGCCAAACGTTTTGCAAGAAGGGCCAGATTTGGTGATGCGAAAATCTGGGGGGGAGCACCATTCAGACTGAAGGGGGGAGAAAAGGCGTGGTCCGTGTGCATCTGCAACAGCCACAAATGGTCCAATTTCAAGGTGCCCAAGAGCCTGGCAGCTGTTGCACAGCCCGGGAATTGGCTCACGCGCACCCAAGATGCACCACTGCTTGTATATGCTGCCCTCCCTCGCAAGGAGGTGGGAAGATGCTGCAGCAATGGAGCCAGGAGTGGGTAGGCAGGGCAGGTGGCTGAGGGGATGGATGGAGGCAGGGAGGACAGGCAAACCATAAAAATGCAAGCTGACATGTCTAGCCAGCACAGGGAAAGGCCAGCCTGCTGGGATGAATGACAGGCTGAGCTGACAGGGAGAAGAGGCTGGGGGCCACTCAAAATTTTAAACCGGGCCACATTTGGCCCCCAGGCCTGACTTTGGACATGCCTGATCCAGGGGCACTGAAGAATCAGGATTCAGGGAATGTAAAAAGGCAGTGCTCTGTCTTGGTGTGTTGTCGGATTATGCTTTTGTCCTCATCAATACCAGGAACATTTAGGAGAGCAAGTGGCCTTGCATGGATTAAGCCAGATTTCACAGCCTGATGTTCTGTGCATCTACAGTCAAAAGCCAAACTGGGGTAAGAGGACCTTGTAAAATAGGCTTGTGGTGAAGTCTTTTCTTTCTGCTGTACCTGTCTGGGTGGGTGCAAAACTATTAGGCCAGAAGGTCCACTGTCCGAGAGATTGCTATGAAAAGAGATTGGATTCAAGATCTGAGGTAGCAAGTAATGTTTGGCATGGTTAATGTTAGTGAGTTCTGGTTTTGACACATGGTATATTATTTGGACCAACCAACATGGATTTGACCAAACTCCGAGAGACAGTGGAAGACAGGAGGGCCTGGCATGCTCTGGTCCATGGGGTCACGAAGAGTTGGACACAACTGAACAACAACAAAAATATTATTTGAAATGCAGGGCCTTTTTCTTTCATCATAAACACTGATCAAACTTCATGTGAGAAATGCATAACAAACGTAGACAATCTAAGCACACTTACATGCTTTATTTAAATGAAATAAGTGAAGGTGTCACATCAACATATTCTGGTTGAAGTAGGAACATATCATGAGGGAGGAGTATGCAGTTGCATCCATTAAAATAACAGAGTACATAATCTTGGCATGTATCTAGAATAATTCCAGCAGAAGTAGGATTTCTGTGTTTAATTATTATTTCAGAATGGTTACTTATCAGTCTTGGATAAGTTCTAGCAGCTGATAAGTAGGTGTTACTGTAAAAGACCACATATAACACATCCTGGGAAGTCTGAAGAACTGCATTGTGGTAGTGGAAATGCGGGGGAGCATGCACTGGGAGAAGCAGCTCAGATGACAGTTTCAGTGCCATGTACAGACCTGTGTGGTTGTGACTAAGAGCTGGTGGGGTTCTGAGACACTCCAGTGCTTTTTTGTGAGAGTTAAATAAAGGCTCATATTCAGACCTGTCAAGTGTCATGTTTTTGGCAGGAGATTCACGGATCAATCACTCTTTCTCCCTGCCTTCCCGAAAAATTATTTTTCCTTGAAATGTCCCACATTTCTGGCAGTGGGTGGCTGAGCTCCGGATGCTGCAGGGCGACCTCCAGGTGGCCCGCTAGAGAGCACTTCTTCCTGTGTAACCCCTAACCCACATGCCACCAGCTGTCCAGATTGGTGTGTGTGTGTGTGTGTGTGTGTGTGTGTGTGTGTGTGTGTGTGTGTGTGTGTGTGTGTGTGTGTGTGTGTGTGTGTGTGTGTGTGTGTGTGTCCTAGAAAGCTGAGACACCTAGGTCACAGTGAGCATTTTGAAGCCACTGCAAGGAATTCTGGGAACCCTGTATGTAAATGAGGCTCCACCCCTAGCTAAAGGGCCTGGCTGCCAGTGCCCTGCCTCCCTGGAGCTCCCAGTCCCAGGGAACACTTTCCAGCTATGCTCATATTCACGTGGCTAGAATTATTTGAACATTAAGAATAAAATAGTACATGTGCCACACATACATGTGCAGCAAAGAGTGAAAATTCTGAGACTGAAAGTGCAGCACATCAAAATGGAACTCAGTCTCTGAAGACATTCAGAAATTGTCCAGTGAGGTGTCTTGGAGTCAAATGCAAAATGGCAGAGACTACAAAATGCAAGGCAATTCAGCAGTGTTATTTCAGCACAGAAATGTATGTGTGCGCTACATGCCTATTATCTAGAAGCCCATTATCCCCTTAAAAGTGTTGGAACAGTCAAAGTGATTTATGTAAATTTTGTATACATTGGAACTTCCAAATGAATATAAGATCATTCATGAGCAAGTGACTGCAGATGTTTCCCTGGGTGGCAATTACTCTCTATTACACACAAGATGTACTGCCAGAGCAAAGTATCAGAAGGGACACCCTATACTTTCTTGTGTTAGTTACTCCGTTTATCTATAGTAGATAAGGTGTCAACTATAGACCTACATTCAGGGGTGCAGCTTGGTGGGGGGGGCAGGCAGGGCATGTATGGGTGGGAGAATCACAAAAATGACCTTCAGTGAGGGAGAAAAGTAAAGCTGAGGAAGAGGGGGGAGAACCCAGCCTACCAGCCCACTCTGTGTTTCTCGCTGGTGGTGTTGCTGGCTGGCCAGTTTCATTCATTCATTCCTGCCTGTCTATCTGTCTCCTTCCTTCCTTCCTTCCTTCCTTCTCATCTGTGCATTCCAAGGAGAAGCATGCAAAGATAGAAAGATTTGGCATGGGTTAGTGTGGCTCAGTGTGGACCACCCATATGTTGAGTTACAATGTGTTTCAACCAGAGGAAGGAAAGAAGCAGGTCTGCTGAAAACAAAAATGTCTAGACAGTAATGCTGGGGAAAGTGGAAGGCAACAGGGAAAAGAAGTCCAACTATGAAATGGACTGAGCTCCTTAAGGCACCCAGGGTATTGAGTTTGCAAGAGCTAAGGGTCATCATAATTCAGATGCTACTTGGCACTACGTAAGAACAACTTATCTGCAGAAAGGTAATGTCAGAAAGGGGCAACGTGTGGCCCTCAGACATGGGACTGCAATTACCATCATTTTTCTGCCTGTGGGATTGATGGGAGCTTTGTCTGGAGGACCACATCATTCTCACTGAATCCATGCCAGGGACAAAGCTTGGAAAAATTTTTTTGACTTTGTGGCTACAGCTCAAAGAATCCTCAAAGCTACCATGTTTTGTGGCCCTGCTGGCACGTGGTTCTAAAACTGATAATCCCAAAAATAGAACATCCCAGAAGCCTCATTTCAGGGTTTCCAGAGGCTTCTGGATGGCTCATTTGGTCTAATCTAGAAGTTCTTTATAATGGCTTAAAATACATTCCAGATGGGCAGGCCAGTTAACACCTTTAAACAGTGATTACTAGGATTCTCAAACTGTATCCTGGGGAGATGCTAATATTTCTTTGCTAGAGAGCTGTTTCCCCCTCTCCTGAACTTCAATACCTAGGGTTCTACAGGAATAAAGGAGGGGAAATGTTAACATAAAGCACCCTGTATCATCTGACATTTACAGAGGAAGGAGGCTGAAGACTTGCTATATCCTTGTTAAGATTGCAGTCTAGTATCTTAAGACTCTTAAGCAATGGGGGAAATGATTTCACATGACAAGTTACCGGTAACTAGATTTTAATTTTTAAAGTCAGCATATCTATCTACTTATGTTAAATATATAATATTGTATTACAGGTTATTCATTTTGTTGTGATGAATACCTTCAGGAGTCATTAAATCTAAAAGCTTTACGCCCAGCTAAATGAGCACATTCTAGATTTTATGTAAACTTGCTGCTTCATCCGTGAAAGATTTAGAACTGTTTTTCTCCCTCCTTTTTCTGCTGCTTCAGTTTTCCATCTCATTAGTCACATTAATAATTAAACAGCTGAGGCATAGATTTTTTTCTCCTGCTGCAATTTATCTTCTACTCAGGCTAAAGATATTTAATTAACTAGCATCAGAGCATAGATGATAGTTTTGCTGTATCTATTTGTACAACTGGGGTGGGGGTTTCTTGTTGTTGATGGTTTGTTGTTGTTTTTGTTGTAGGGTTTTTGTTAGTTTGTTTTTGCCTGAAAATGAGTGCATATAATTTTGGAATGCCAAAGAATCCCTCAATGGAAGTTGCAGTTCCAGTTTGGAGGATGCTGTATGACTTTAAAGAGCTCCAGCTGTGAACAGCTGCAAATGTCACAATTTTCTTCCTTGCATTGGTTGCTACAACCTGCACTTCAGATTGCAACTCTGAAAAGAAAGTAACTGTTTTGGGCACCACACTCAACTTAGCTTGTTCAAGATGGACATTTATGTTGCTTCTTTGTGATATGCCCAAGTGACTGGACAGTACCCAGATGTTATGTGTGGTACCATGGGAAATTTGATCAAAAATTCCAAAACATACATGGAACAGCTAAAGAAGATGGCCCTTCCTTTCTTCATTTCAATGATGGTTCAACAATAGAACTTTTCAATCATTATGTCCATTATTAGGACATCTATAAAAAAAATCAAAATCAAAAACATGTCATTTTTATGTCAATGATTGTTAAAATAGAAGTGGCTTATGACCAGAAGCTTACATCTTTTCCCAATTAAAAAAAAAAATCTGTCAATGTATGCTTTCAGAAATATGAATGTGATCATACAGACTTTGGGATGGTCTTGGAAATTTCAATGTTTTAAATACAAAAGGCATGCTTTTGGGAACAGATGAAATCAAATGAAATAAATACTAGGTGCATACTACCATAATCACCCTAAATTCCAGAATTTCATTTTGAATATGAATGTGATACTTCTTATATTTGTGATGCTATAATTTTAAAGAACCAGAAATTATAGGGTAAAGTACTATACACACCGACTTGAAAGGGATAGTTTAAAATCAGAACATGCAAATTGTATGTTGTGAACGTAAGTATTCATTAAAAAAGGATAAATACTTTTAGGTATTGCTTTCACTATATATGCACCTTAAGATGGGATAAACAAGCACCTTGTTTATAAACTATCATCTCAGATCACAAGCCTGTGTGTTCAGAGAATGAAATTATAAAAAGATCGCCATAACATTCCTAGGATCTTTTGTATTGTTTTTTTCATTGGGAAGCATTGCTTTTTAGAGTGGGACTTGTAACTATTGTTTACTGTCTTGCAGTAGAAAATGACAGTGATCACAAAGCAGGTTTTTACTGAAAGACCTCAGATACCATGCAGAGAACACAGTGGTACATTGGCTCCTCCTATGGGAAAGTTTGGAGAAGTACAAAAAGGATTTCTTAATAACAATGATTAAAAGGAAATCTGCAGAGTAGTAAAAGAGGAAAAAATACAATAAGTCAACTAAAGCTTTCAAAGGTTACTTTGAATTTAAAAAATAATCATAGTAATATCTATAATAGCACTTGGCTTTTTAGCCCACAAGCATTCTGCTTTGATATTTGCCATTGCTGTGTGCGTGGCTTCTTATTCTACCTGAAAGGCATGTAACTATAACATTCTCAGTGGGGTGGAACTGGTTTTCTCACCAGCTTTAATTGCTGGCAAGTAAGACCTAAGGTAAAGGTAAAGGTAAAGGTTCCCCCTGCACATGCATGCTAGTTGTGACTGACTCTAGGGGAGGTGCTCATCTCCATATCCATGCCAAAGAGCCAGTGTTGTACAAGTCTGTGGCCATGTGGCCGGCATGGCTGAACACATTTATGCACACAGAACACTGTTTACCTTCCTGCTTTTTAAGGCAGTACCTATTTATCTACTCCTACTACCTATTTACCTGCTCCTAACTAAACAATGAAAAGAATACACCAAGTAGTGAATGTCTGTTTAAGAGACTGGGAATGATTTGAATCTCTTTGGGGTGCTGCGAAGATGGTAACAGAGTATGCTTGCTTGGAAAGGGGGAAAAATCTGTCACGCTTTCAGGGACACAACCAACTAAATAAATCAACTCAACTTTCCTCTTCTATTCCAAATACTATGAGTCATTTTCATGACCGTATAGGCCAAAGTGGCCTTTATAATTCATGTAGGTATCACCTGCAAATTGAGCAGGAGGAGAAGGAGCCAGTCTCATATAGTCAAGTAGCATAAGTACCTACAAAGTGTTCATAGGCCTAAACCTTTAGAATCTAGGACAGTGATGGTGAACTTTTTGGAGACCGAGTGCCCAAACTGCAGTTTAAAACCCACTAATTTTTTTTTGCAAAGTGCCAATACAGCAATTTAACCTGAACACATGTGGCTGTAAAGAGACGATGTTGGGTGCCCACAGAAAGGGCTCTGAGTGCCACCTTTGGCACCCATGCCAGAGGTTCGCCAACACTAATGTAGGAGCTAAGGTATCCCTAGATCTGTTTGCTTTGTGATAATCTCTGCAAAAACACATGCACATAACACAGACTAAGTTTCAAATTCATGGGTTAGTGAAAGTATGGGAATGGCAGACAGGAAGGACATTTGGAGGCCAGAAGAAGAGTGGCAGGTTGCTTAGGCTGAGTGAATACAGCCGGGGTCATGGACGTTTGTAGCAACCCATTCCATTTGGTTGGTTTTGCAGGTATTACCTGACCCCCATGATGGATTTAAGATCCCTGTTAGTATCTTGGGTCAACATTTCCTCCACTAACCCACATTCTGCCCCATGATAAAAGAAGTAAGGAAAACAGAAGGAGTCCAACTTTGAACCCAGCCACAGCCAACATTAGCTTTGTTTCTGTGCTTGTCCAATCATTTTAGGCCACTTAGTATTCTGCACAGAGGCCTTTCAAACTTTAATTAGGAACTACCAATAAAATCCTATTTGTTTTTAATGTCATAAGTTGCAAGTTCCACATCTTCACATCTCCTCCTCATGCCATGTAACAACACACAATTCCTTCCTGTAAAATGTTTTGTGATGTTGATTGTACCAGCAGCAACACAGAGTACAGGGAGTTTGGGAGCCCAAGAGACAGAATTTAATTAAAAGAGAACCAAGCCACCAGATGGCTCCCTGATGTTGTAGATCTCTCACTTTAGTGAAATTAATTGATTTTTCCTTGAAAATGTTTTTGAGAAACTGTTTGAAACAATGGAGGGAACTAATAAAAAAACACCAGAGAACAGATTTGCTTAGTTATTATAAGTTTAACACTCAGACCCCCTGAAATGATGATTCATTATTTTATAATACTGCCAGATTGTGTAAAAAATGACACTGATTTGTGAAAAACATTATCTCTTTCATGTGGCACCAAAACCACTGATAGATTAATTAGACTAGTAAAGTAATCAATGCTTCAAGCATAGTTTTTACATTAAATTCCAAAGCAGCATTGCTGCAAACATAAACTGCTTTGAACAATAGTACTAAGTTATTTGCTTGTGTTATCTAGAGAACAAAAGATTGTTAACATGATTGACCATCCTCATGTATTTAAATGCCTCCCTCTCTCTCTCTCTCTCTCTTCTCTCTCTCTCTCTGTGTGTGTGTGTGTGTGTGTGTGTGTGTGTGTGTGTGTGTGTGTGTGTGTGTGTGTGTGTGTGTGTGTGTATTCAAACTATAATTGTATTCTGAAGATGTGCATTCAACCTGCATCTGCACAATGATTATTTGTACAGATTCAATTATGCAGAATCATTAAGTTTCCAGTTCCATTATTGATAAGGTGTCCATTTTGGGATAGAATAGCCAGAGTTTCTTCTCTATAAAACTGAATATGGTTCCAGTCCCTCTTTATATCCTAAAGGACTATAGTGAAGAAGCATTCATGATTTGTAATATGACTTAACAGATGAAATAAACAAGCATTCCCATGGCTTAAAGAAAGCAGTGGATTTGACTGTTGCATGAGCATTTCTTTCTTTTAAAAACTAGTGTAGCAGAAGAATGCATAATAAAGTATCAAGTGGAATACTTTCCAAATGAGAAATAATGCTAATAAAGTCATGGAGATTATATGGAAATGTTTAGCTGGTGGGGAAGTTGTGGGATTACAAAAGTGTTGGAGAAGCTGCAATTCTATGCATGTTTGCTACACACTAAGCTCTGTTAATGCAACACAGTTCCCAAGGAAAAAGGCCTAGGATTGCACTGCAAAGAGATTTTAAATCTGGTGATAAACATTAATTGGGCATTGGGTATTTCTGTTTTCTTAACATCTTGAAACTCAGCCAGAAAAGATTCCTCTTAACTGAGTTTTTAAACTGCTAATGTAATAAACGGGGATATTCATTTGACATATGTTTTCTTTAGCCTTTTCAGTTGTTGACTAAGTCTGTACTTTGTCTGTAAAACTGGACTAATGACATTTTTAATGTTACACGGGGAATAACAGGGCCAAGCAGAAACCAAACATCTGTGGTGCAGTGGCATTTAAAATAGATTAAATCTTGCTTTTTGAAAAATGGCAGGGACTGTAGATTTTGGTACTAAGAATCAGGACAGCATAAATAACATGGCAGGAGCAATAGACCATTTCCATCATCGTCTGTAAATGTGCAGACTTTTCCTACAATACATGGCCTGAGGGATCTCTGCAAGCACTTCATAAATAATAATTGCGACCCCCTTCTGACCGTTCTTCTGTCTGAACTGCAACAAATGATTTATGCAAATTGCCCTATTTGACTAGGAAATGTATCTGAATAGGCATTTGGTAGACACACCATTTCTAATGGTGAGCTACAATCTTTCACAGTAGAGTTTCAGTGAGTTGCCTTCTCAAAGATCAAATGAGTAAAATACAAAATCTTTCTGATTTCATATTTACCAAGCTACTGAACAGGTAAGGAACTATATAGCATAGTGATGGTGGGAATAATGACTCAACGCCATAAATATGTATTGAAATAAAAGGAGTCTTGTGGTCATTATAGAGTACAAATGCAGGAGTAGGGGGCATCTTTACAGACCACAAAAGAAATTGTACAGTCTGTTAACTTTTGTGGATCAGGAGGACATTTACTTCATGAGGTTTCCACCAATGTCTTCTTTTTAGTGCAAAGAACTTAGAGCCCCAAATGTTCAAGGCAAATGGATTTTGCCAGGCATTTACCATGGGTGTAAGCCACACGGGAAGGTGTATGCATAACGGCTGTGCTTCTTTGTTTGAAGAAATGGGGTGTGAACTCCAGTCAGCAGCTTCCCTAGCTGTAACTTTAAAACCACAACTCCAGTGCAGCCTGCAGTCTTGAGCCTTGTGTTGCTGTGATTTAAACTGCTGTACTGCAGCTAAACTGCTCACAACACAGGGTTCAATTCCAGGTAGCCAGCTCAAGGTTCACTCAGCCTTTCATCCTTCAGAGGTTAGTATAATGAGTGCTCAGGTCACTTGGGGAAAGGGGTAGTGTGTAGCCTTCATAATTAACTTGTAAATTACTCAGAGAGTGTAGTCTGTAAAGATATTTCTTGTTTCTGCATAAATATATGTGGTACGTTACAAAGAACATATTGAAAAGATCTTTTGTTCAAAGTAACTATATTTAAAATGGACCTAGGGCATTGTGAAGGAATTGGGAGGGGGTGGGACAAGGGAATATTATGTGATTATTTCATTTTCATTTCTTTTGTCTTGGTTTTACTGAAGTATAGTGACTGTTCAAAAACCCTTAAACAGATGAATTTTGAGGATAAGTTTATTTATATCTCAACAGGCCCATTTATATGATCATTATTAGTTTTACTACATTCTCAGTTACCCAGCTTCCAAAAATGATTTTGTCCATGTTTTCTTGTTGCCCTTTAGTTCTCGAGCTTTCTCTCCCTTTCCTTTAAAGGGTAAGAAGAAAATATGGGCAAAATCATTTTTGGAAGCTGGATAACTGAGAATGTGGTAAAACTAATAATGATCATATAAATTGGTGTTGTGGGGCAGGAGAGGTGGGAGAAGCTCCACTGAGGAGAGTGCCGCCCACACCTGCTGCAAAAGAAAGGGAAGAGTGGCTGGCGAAGCAGAAACAGAGGGAGGGAGACAGGTTCAATAAAATAAGAGAGCAAGCAGAAAAGGAGATGATGTGGCAGAGATTCAGGGAGTCCATAAAAATAATAGAAGAAGAGACAGCCTGCCGGGGACAGGAGAAACAGGAGGTGGGAAAGAGAGGCGGGTAAACCCGAGCAAGCCCTTGGACTGGAGGAGAAGGAAAAGGCGGGAGGATCCAGCCAACCCACGGCCGTGGAGGTGGGGTTTGGAGAAGTTAAAAGGGGGAAACCGAGAGTCCTACCCCCAGGTTGGGAATGGGTGTGGATGGAGGATCCTTACACCAAACAGTGGGAGCAGATGATGCTGCCCCATGCTGAGGCGGAGAGTTATCGCCAGAGGGCACACAAGAAGGGGTGCTTGTACTGGGGTGAGCGAGAGGCTCGGGAATATAACCACAAGTTGAAACAAATCAGAAAGGACTTGGAGTTTGAGAGATGGCTGGAGAAGATCAAGGAGGAGGATCGGCGTACCGGGAAACACACCACAGGGAGGGGGTTAGCCTTACGGGACGACTTCCCGAGGAAGAACTGGCGAGTGAGGAGAACTGGGCGCAGAATTACCTCAGAGGCTGGGGTACAGGCGGAGATGTTGATCCAGGACTCGGAACCTCTGGGATCATGTGGTGGAACCCCCTCCCTCTGGAGCAGAAGGGGGATTGAGCTTTGCGGACTTTATCCCGTCCAGAGACTCTAAAAATAATCTGTTTGCAGTTGCTGTTGATAACGTTGGAACTGTTGTTAAAGGGAGTGCCTCCAGGGACCTGGATGAAGTAAATAAATCTTCATTTCGTTCTAAAAGAGAAGCATCTTATTTGGGTTCTGTGGGGCGGGTAGACTAGTCAAACCCAGAACCCTCACAGGCGTGTTAAAATATAAATGCAAGAATTTAGGAAGAGGAAGACCTATTAGGGCTTTCAAGATGAGGATAGGATGCTTATGTAGGGTCTCAGAACGGATACGAAGGGGGTGATGGAATCTAAGGAGAGGAATCATGTAATCAGACTGATGAGAGATGAAAAATTGTCCTGCAGAGTGCTGGGTTCATGCAACTGGCCGAAGATGAATATAGTGAAAAACTGAAGAGGAGCTTGCTGCAGTTGAGGTGACTGATGATCAGGCATAAACAAAGGTTTTTGCTGAAAAGACAGAGACAAAGGGCGTATTATTGGCATTTTACAAAGGAAAACATGTTTTGCCAACAGGCTGAAATTGGAAGGCGAAAGAGAGAGGAGGGTGAAAAAAGAGAGAGAAAGAACAAAGACTTTGTGCTTGATTAACAGGGTGGATGGCGATAGTCATTCGATTAAGTGGGATGAGCGAGGAGATGAGGACTTGGCAGGAAATATGAGAAATTTGGTCCAAATTGGTTGAGTATGGGATGATGATGAATTGTCCAAAGAGAAATATGAGAGAGGCAAAGTAAGGTGGAAGGCAAAACACCCAGACCCCTGGAGAAGTAAAGCTGATTGTCATCAGCATAGAGGTGGTACTGAAAGCCATGGAAAACAACGAGGCCACCTAAGGACACAGTATAGAGAGATAATTGATGGCCTCATACAGGATGTGAGGGCAGCCAGTGGAGAGAAGGGGAGAAGAGTATTCTTTCTAGAGTCACTGAAAAGACGTTAGTGAAGTAGAAAGAGAACAAGCTAAGAAGAGGATTATGGAGGTAAAGGAGATAATCAGAATCGAGGAGCTATGTCAAAAATGGCAGAAAAGCACAAGCAGAAGAAGGACTGAGATTTGGAATGGAAGAAGGACCCATGGATTTGGAGGGAGGAGGTGATCAGTGCTTTTTGTGAGGGCAGCTTCAGTGGAGTTCAGAAGATGAACGTTGAGTTGGGGAAGACCAGTTTCATTTTCACAGTGAACAGAAAACATCAAGTCAGTCTCTTTCATCCTTTTCCACAAGGGGAGAAAAATTCTTAAAGGTTAGATGTGGAGAAGCCAGTTCATACAGCTGTGTTGCTCCATGTGGATACGTGCAGGAGCCCGCAACTGTGCAGAGAAAATTTATAATGTGATTTGTGCTTAACGGAGAGCCACTTTTGTGGTTGTTGGCAGGAGCTGGAAACAGGTGGATTGCTTATCTAGTTATTAAGAGTATAGGACCTTTTACGCTGTACAGAATGCATTGAAGAAGAGCCAATACTCGGACAAATAAAAATTAAATTAGTTTCTGTTTAATGAAGAGATCAAAAGTTAAAAAAGGATTTTTTCCCTAAGGAATGCTTTGGGCCAGGCTGAATTTGAAAGCTTTTTATTAATCTATGCTCTTTTTGGTATGTGATTCTGTTGCATAGCCACAGGAGTTCCACATATTATTATTTACGCCTGGCCAAAGATCTACAGATATATCACAAAGACAGTATTCAAAGTTCTCTAAAACTTAAAGCACAAGACGTTTTTACACTGGCGGAAAACAAAAACCTATGTGTGGCTGGATGTATTTGGTAAGGAAGTAAATGCACTCTAGCCAGCTTCCCATTATTTTGCAACAAAAAGGACAACACACTTCGTAATATTTTAGGGATGTAAGCCAAATTGCACCAGATTGGCTTACCAAGAGGAGAGGAAATTTGAATGGAATGTGTTTTCACTCCCAATATATTCCAAAAGCAGATTAATGACAGATTTACTTTGAAAGCAAACACAAACATGTATGTTTTAAAACCAAGCACATTTTTTTAAAAAAAACGCAATCAGATCCAATGAGGCAGTTAATTATGAACTGGGTTTGAGAGTAACCACAATTTCAAATAGGAAATAGCAGACTCCAGGGCCATAACTTTTTCAGGAGGGCCTCTTCTAGGTGAAGCCCATTTACTGCTTAGTCTAGTGCTGGGATATCCTCTTTTGCATTGGTGTCAAGAAGAAGAGCCACAAGTGTGGTGGTCAGAAGTCAGGAACCAAAGGCTGAAGAACTCCAAAGCTAAGGACTGTAACTTCCAGAATCTGCAGCCAGCGTAGGTTCACTAACCATGTTGGCTGGGGTTTCTGGATCTGTATTAGAGATGGACATGAATTACTTCCTCTTGTTCTCAGCCATCAGTACAACACCCCAGATGCTGCTCATTCCCTTTCCCCCACCCCCTCCCCCCAGCTGGCTCCCGCACCCATGCAAGCACATACTGCTCACTCACTCCTCATCATTGATATTCCAGTCCTGACAGGCAAACAGACTTCCCTTCACTGGCTCCTCCAGCAGTGGACCACTCAAAAGGCAGTGCTCCAAGCATCCCAGGCTCATCTCCTCATCTGAGTGGGCAGCTGCTGGAGGAGGTGGAGAAGGGACGTTCCTGCTCCTGCTGGGCCTGGAAGATCACATGACGAGGAGGGAATGAGCAGCATGTGTCCCAGCGCATGAGTAGGAGAGTCAGAAGTGGGGCAGGGGGGAGCCTCGTACAGCATTTGGGGTCATGTGCAACACCTGGGATGCTGCACTGACAATTTAAGATGATTCAGCATAAAGCAATTCATGCCTACCTTAAATCTGTATTCTAAATGATAACTTTTCCGGACTGTATCAAAGGCAGCACATTTAATAAATCACAAGATTGGGTGGACTACCAGGTTATTTTTATTTACTGTATTCTGTATATTTTTATATACTATGTTCTGGGTCAAAGGAAACTAATAATGGGCTGTTTCAGGGAACAGAATAGTGCTAAGTTCTTCCAGGGCAGTTCTACCTCCGTCTTCTATCAAATCAACGGTTCTCTGCTGGAATCCCATGAAGCTGAGTTTCCCTGATTGAGTAGATGGGGATCTGGAAACAATAACATTAATTAGAAGCAAAAACATGCCTATCTACCAAGGAGTTTACAATCTAAATTTAAGCAATGCAAAAAGAACAGAGGCAGGGAGAAGAGAAACAAGTACGTATTTTGATTGTAATGTAGTCATGTTGTTGGGATTGGAAAAATTAATTAAAATTTATTTTCTGATCAAAATTCAGTTTAGATTATTTCGGTAAGTGCAAAGGCAAGAAGTTGGAGTGTTGTTTCTATCATATCATATACTAAGATTGTTTATGTCCTAAGAGATTCACTCTTCCCGGTGTTATTTTGCATGAACATGAAACTGTGGAGCTGAGGAAGAGGAACACATTCTCTGAAGTTATAAGGTGGTGTCTTCAGAAGACAGATGACATAAACACACCTCCCTTTCTCTCTTTCCTCGGATTCCAGGGAGGCTGCTGATATCCTAAAGCAGCACATGGAGACAGCGATGGGTTGGATGAAGACTAACCCATTACTGAAACTTAAACCATACAAAACAGAAGTGCTGTGAGCAAGGATAGAGAGTTTCACCATCTGCAGGTTTCTTAAGAGTGTAGTATTTTCCTTTAAAATAAGTTTGCAAGATGGAAGTCTTCCATGAACTGGACTTCCTGCAGGATATTTAGAAGATAGCTTTGGCTCAAAGGTCCTTCGCCTGGCAGAAATTTCTGGGGAGACTGACATTGGCACATGCCATGATCATATGTAGGCTTGACTGCCATAATACACTTCCCCCTAATTAGCTTGACACCTCCCTTTCTGAGCAACCAGAACCATGGCCACTGCAACAGGCTTCTCTTTGGCAAACAGTAGTAAAGACTTCAGATCTAATCAGTTGTGTTATAATGTTATTCATAGGGACTTGTAAAACACAGCACTGCAAATCTTAAATAGATTAAATATATGTTTGTTCATACCCCCCCAACCTGTTCTATGTGTAGCATAAATCCCAAGTTATTAGCTATGCAAACATTGTTACAGGAAGCGATCTAGTAGCAGAGTCACTAGCAGGTTAAATTTCCTTCAGAAAACCACCTTCCATCTGATCTGCTTCTGGTTTACCCTATGATGAAAAATACTGACAACTCATCAAGAAAGAAAAATTCCCACTGCTTCAAGTTTAAGCTGTGCAGATATTTGGAAGTGTGTATCCATTGAGATTAGATAGCAGGAACAGCTGCAAAACAGAAACACTCTGCGCCAAGATACCCTGTTCACCATAATAATGAGAAATGTTTTCTTCCATTTCCGTCTGCTGAGGAAATATTATTTTTGTCTTTACTTAAAAAGCAGTGATATCCATTTTTTCCACCTTGAACTCCGTGTGATTGATCGTAGAGTCATAGAGTTGGAAGGGACCTATGAGTCCATGGAGCCCAACCCCCCTGCTCAATGCAGGAATCCAAATCAAAGCAGATCTGACAAATGGTTGTTCCATGTTGTCTTCAGTGCCTCCAGCACTGGAGTACTCGCTAGCTCCCAAGATAACTGATTACATTTTTTCCCCTTATACAGTAACCTCCGGTCTATTGTGGGGGTTAGGGACCAACCCAACCCGCGATCATTAAAAATCTGTGAAATGCGGATGCAAGTCGGGCCGGGCCTAGGGGTGTGCACAATGTTTAAAATGACTTTCAAAAATGGAGCCAAGCACTTGGCTCCGTTGCTGAAAGCATTTTAAACATTGTACGCAGCTTCCTGGCACCGGGGGGTGGAGAAGCAGAATGCAATGTTTAAAATGACTTTCAGCAAGAGAGCCAAGTGCTTGGCTCCGTTGCTGAAAGCACTTTAAACATTGTGCACAGCTTCCCAGCACCCGGGGGAGCGGCGCATGATGTTTAAAATGACTTTCAGCAACGGAGCCAAGTGCTTGGTTCCATTGCTGAAATCATTTTAAACATTGCATGGGAGGTGCAGGGGAGTGCCGTGTGATGTCTCCATGGAGGCAAACTCTGGGCTCCAGCTGATTGGCACTGGGGTGGGGGAGAAAAACCTATTGTTTTCCCACCCCAGCACCAATCAGCTGGAGCCTGGGGCTTGGGGAAGGGGAGAAAGTTTTAAAAAGCCACGGCTTTTAAAACCTTCCCCCCCCCAAGCCCTTTCAATATAGTGGCACCACAGTATATGAACCACGAAAGGGTCGGGGACCACTATATACAGCCTAAAGCTGGCTTCCTGTATCTTAAGCCCATTATTATGTGTCCAGCATAACATCGCCATAATGAAGTGGAGGTAATGCCAATTACATTTCATCCTGCTAGCAGCTACTCAGGGCCCATTCGCCTTTCTGTACAGTTGCAATTCTGTCTAATAACCTGAATGCTGGTTTGCATTCTTTTGCTGGCTTCTGAAACGGGACTCTGTTGGAAAGATCTGGATGTGACAAATCCTCCCCTGATGCAATACATAAGGAGATTGTTTTGGGTTTTTTGTCCATTGGAGGGAACAAAAACATGGCCACTGAGGGCTCCAGCTTGACTGATTAGCTTATGCACTTGTGTGTGTGTGTGTGTGTGTAGGTGTGTGTAGGTGTAGGTGTACGTTTTTTCTCAGCAGCATTGTGTTTTCACACTTCTTGACACTTAAGGCCCAAAGTTTTAGATCTTTCAGAGAGGGTAGTCGTGTTAGTCTTTTCAAGAATTTCAGGCAAAAATAAAAAAAAAAAAAAAAAACAAAAGACACAAAACATGTGGCACCTTAAAGACCAATTTTCATATTTTAATGTAATGTTTTGTTGATATGTCCACCTACCCACACCAAAAAAGTAGAAGCCCTTGCCAAGAGCTGTGAAAGGCACGGATAACACCCCTCTGGGGGTAGGTTGATTCAGTACAACAAAAGCATTGTCTGATCATCATCTTTAGGGGTGGATCAGTCTGTAATTGTGGCAGATCAATTAGCATGTTTTAAAAGCCAGGGTAGACAGCCACTCAGTTTCCTTGTAAGAAGGTTGATCATAAATAGCTCTGTCTTCTAGGATCAAATGGACAGTTTATGTAGTCCAGCATCCTGTCACCAGCAATACCAATCAGATACTTTGGTTACTTCAAAAATACTCCAGATAGTAAGCAAATTCCTTCCTGTTCACTCTCATTATCTGCAGATCTGAACATCGATGTTCTTAGCAGAATGTGATGACATTACTCTTTTGAACTACAGCTTCCAGAATCCTCATGCACTTTTGGGGAATGATACTCCAAATACCTGTTTGCTGGGCAAATCTCAAATTGTCGTTCAGAAAAGATTACTGTTCCATTATCTAGGTTCTGCTGAAGTGTCATTGCTAATAATCACTGAAATACCTCTCCTCCGTGACCTAGTGTGATGTGTTTTTTAAAGCCATCTAAGCTGGTAGTCATTGTCACAATTTACGCTAATGCTTTTAAAGTAAATTCTTCCTCAGTAATCACCAGGGCATCTGTTTGCAAAGGAGGAGATTGCATTTTGAAAGCCAGTGTATGAAATGAGAGGCTTTTCTTTATTCCTAAAGTATACAATGTACAGTTTGAACCCTAACTTCAGCTTGTCTTACCATGATATCTGAGAACACCTGGAGACTCATCACTTAGAAAATAAAATGGTGGATATAGATTTGCTACCATACATGGATGAAATGTATTTTATATACAAGGATGTTTCAGTGTTATTAGAAGGCTCATCTTTCTGTGCATTTTAATAGAAGGTTTTATTTCAGTAGCCATATTGTTTGGACAGATGATATGCTATCCCCCTAACTTCCCAGCCCCAAAAATGAAATGTTGATTTATGGCAAAATGTTGGTTTATAGAAATTTTAAATGGATCTATGTAGAACTAACATTGGATGCAACTTCAGCTCTTGGGGCTTAATGGAACAAATGTTTTGCATTTAAAAACAACAACAGTAAGCGGATTCTTTCTTTTGGATATTTGGACTTGATGCAGCATTTAAACATACAGGGAGACAAATCAAAACATGAAATGTCAAAGCCCGAGTTATGGCATTGTAGCATTTGATCAGGCATTATAGGAGTTCAAAGAATTCTATCCCTCCAAAATTTTGTAATTTGTGTTCATTATCCTTGTTCCATAATCCTGTTCCATTGTACAGATTATTTTTCCTTCTCCCTGGTATCATGCCCTGATGCCTCATATACGTGAGTCAGAGGCCAGTGTATTTAGTATCCTATCACAAAGTTTCAGTCCTGACTGTCTAAAACAGGCAGAATGGATTGGCTTATGCTAGCTGCTGGCTCTGTTGCAGGGAGGTATAGCTGTTTTGATATTCATGCTCTGAATCAAGGAGATAGAAACTGCTTGAGGAATACTCACTTGATGCCATTGCTGCATCCAATTTTTGTTTGCAGTTCACTTCTCAAGAGGCTGAAAATTATAGAGAATGTCTTGAAAGAGAACCATGAACTGATACTGTTGAACTGAGAGTGAGTGGGTAGTGGCTTTTAAGCAAGTGAAAAGGTTTAAACAGTTGGAACTATGATGTTAAATGGAGGAAGACAAAAAATCCAAAGCATGTGCTTATAATTGCCTACAGATCATTTAAAGAATGGTAGTTAATTAATCCATGGAATTAGGATCACACAGAGTTTTAAGCTGAAAATATTTCGGGCATGAAGAAAGATCTACAGACAAGACAAAAAATCGATAGATAAACACACACTGTGGGCATATCGGGGTGTGTGGAGGTGCATTTGCCCTGGAGTACACAGCAATCTGGGGCGCCTGGAGGGGGAGCAGGAGGACGAAGCCGTGCGCCCTACACCAGCAAAGCCATGGTGCGCCCTACACCAGCACCTCGAGTGGCAGCTTTCCTGCCGCAACAGAGCAGCTCCCAGGCAGGGGATCAGGGGCCGGGCAGTTGTGCCTTGGCGGGAGGGAGGCAGAGCCTAGCTGAGGCTGGGCTGGGCTGCTGGGCACTGCGGAGATGGAGTCCGGAGCCGGGAAGAGCAGTTTTGCGGGTCGAGGCGAGGCTCCCTCCAGCCACCTCTCCTCCCTCCCTCCCCTTAGGCTGCCGAGTGATGCCTCTCCCCCTCCCATCCCCAGCCCTTCCTTCCCCCAGGACCCCCAGTGGGCAAGCGGGTGGATGAGCAGAGGGTAGAGGAGCAGGGACGACAAAGCCCATCCAGCCCCAGGCACCGCCCTCCCCAACACCCACCGGCCTCCTGCCCTCCCTCCCTCCTCTCGCCACAGAAAGGACTCACCAAGGCAGGCGGGTGAGGTCACGCCCACCTCTCCATCTGCAGCTCCCTGCCAGCCCTTCTTTTTATTATTTTTATTTTCTACACTAAGTTACATAAAACAAATATATTGCTTGTCTTCTGTCGTGTTACTGCTTCAGTCACAGTTTTCCCCAACATTTGAGCCCAATATAATTCATATTTCTCTTCCCAGCTTAAATGAGCATACTTTCATACTTAGTTTCCTTACTGACTCGTCCCTCTTCTATCTATCTTTACTTACTGTACATCTACAAAGAATATAGGCTATCTAATCTCAACAATCTATTCAACAATCTGCCAGCCCTTCTGTGGGACTTTTCCCACTCCTTTTCCCCCTCCCTCACTCTCTCCTCACAGCCCTGCGAGGTCAGACCAGGTGGAAGGAGACCAGCTGGTGTCCTTCAGCAGTTGGGGGAAGACCAAGAGGGGCCGCGAAAACTGATTTTGTCCCTGGCCACAGAAAACCCTAGCTATGCCTCTGACTGTGGGCCCCTGTCTAATGGTTCATTATTAGTACTAGAAGGACATATTGTTCCTCTCACTGTGATCCTAGTCAGCTAGTGATCAGATTGTGAGCATGACACCATGCAGCTAAGTGTATTTGGGTGTATAGCAGCCTCACTAGGGTCTAATTAAACTCTGTCATTACCCTACCGCTGCATGTTAGAGAGTAAGAAAAAATGTAGTTGATTGTAAAACTTTGTCTTGCTGCATTCCCATCACTCACTACTCACTCACTCAGGGCCTTTTCACACGACCCCTAAGATCCGCAGGTCCCTTAAATTCGGACCAGAGATCTTGGGGGTTCGTTTCTGTTCCTGCGTCTCCACCCCTCAGCGTTTATACACGACCCCTAAGCTGTGCTGCAAATGGCTCCCAGCTCCGGAGCTTAGAAATGTTTCCCCACCAGCTCCGGAGTTTGCAGACAATTAAGTGCGACCCCACCCACTTTAGCGTGACCCAGCCCACTTTTCTTGTACCTTCTCTCTGGAGGTGAAAATTTTTTGATGCGGATAAGAGTGCTGGGCTCTCCTCGCTTGTCTGTTGTTTTTTTGCCTCCCGCCCCTTTAAGAGCCCCTTGAGAAGGAACCAGGAAGTAACGGGGCTCGTGGCAACTTCGACCGGCACCGGCAGGTTAGTAAAGGCTTCTTTTGTCCTTTTTCCCCCTCCTTCCCCTCACGCCGACAGGAGCAGGAAGTGCTGAGGGGTGGGGACGCAGGAACAGAAACGAACCCCCAAGATCTCTGGTCCGAATTTAAGGGACCAGCAGATCTTAGGGGTTGTGTGAAAAGGCCCTAAGTCACATAGTAGGTAGTCCCTAATTCAGGGAAAGCTTGCCTGAAGAGGAAGGTTTTTGCCTGTTTCCGGAAAGACAGCAGAGATGGGGCAGTCCTGTCCAGTGGGAGGGAATTCCAAAAACTGGGAACAGCAACAGAGAAGGCCCTTTCATGTGTTCTTCTGAGGTGTACCTGTGAAGGTGGCAGTATGGAGAGAAAGGCCTCTCCTGATGACCTTAGCACCCAAGCAGGTTCATACTGCGAGATTCTATTTTTTTTTAAATTTTTTTTTATTAAATTTTAAACTACATACAACGACATAAAAAATGAAAGTAAAAAAAAACTACAACAAAAAATATAAGTGCACCCCCATCCCACGGGGCCATCCATACATTCTTATTCGTTGCTCCATCTTCTATTCTTCTAGTAGTCTTCTTAAAGTTCTCTTCTCCAGAATTGTTGTGAGATATTCGTGGACTCTTTCCCTTTTCCTTCGACTAGTACATAATCTAAAAATTTACCCCAGATATCATAGAAAATGTCTTTTTTTCATTTCTCCTCGTTTAACCTTTAAACTGCAGGACAGTTTATCGTTTATAGCTATATCCCAAAGTTCATTATACCAGTCTTCCATCTTGAATTCTAGTTTTGACTTCCAATTTTTGCTATAATTAATCTAGCAGCTGTCATAAAATTTGCTATTAGTTCCTTTGTTGTAACAACATAATCTTTACTTGTTAACAATGATAATAATGCTATCTCTGGATTACAATCTATATCCATCTTAATCATATTGCTTAGCTCTAAAAACACTTTTTCCAGAACCTTTGGACTATTTCACATTCCCACCAAAGATGCAAGTAAGTACCAAGCTCTTTTCACATTTCCAACATATCTTAGAGTAAGCAGGATTCATTCTATTTAGTCTTACTGGGGTTAAATACCATCTGGAAACCAATTTGAAGTAGTTTTCTTTTATCCTGACTGACAATGATCTCAAAATTCTCATATTCCAAATTTTCTTCCAGTCTTCTTTCTCTATCTGTACATTAAGGTCTTGGTTCCAAACTTCTCTCAAGGTGTTTAACTCCTTCATTTCTGATAATTCCCTAGTATTTTATATATTTTACGTGTTATTCCTTTCTCTGAATTTTCCTGTTCAGACTCAAGCGATAGTAGGAAATGTTCAAATTTTGTGCATTCTCTGATTTGATTATTTCTCTTTCCCCAGTCCTTTATCCATTTTCCTAGTTGAATATAATTTAACCATGTTAAATCACTGGGTTGCAAAATATTTTTATATCCTGAATTGTTTTAATCTTGAGCATCCAATCCTTTAGTCTAGCTATTTTCTTAATTTTAAATAACTCCAAATAATGCTTCAAGTTGTCTGGAAAGCTTTCCAAATCAGTAACTAAAGCCAGTGGGGATCCCTTCGGAGACAAGATTTTCCTATATGTTCTCCATGTAGCAATTAAACTATTCAATAGGGGTTGTCAATCTTTACTTTGTTTTTAACTTCCGTGAATAAAAATGTGTTTATTTCCCCCTTTATATCCAAAGACTCTTGCTCCCACCATATTAACTTCTGTGGTTTAAAAAGAATTTCCCCCAAAGAACTAAGTTGATTGGCTATATAATAATTTTTTATATTGGGTATACCTATTCCTCCTTCTTTCTGAGATCTATACCATAGACTTTTATTTATTCTTGATTTTTTCCCTGCATTACAATACCTATTTATCATGTCTTGGAGAGTTTTAATTTCCTTTTCTAAAAACTGAACCGGTAACATTTTAAAAATAAAGTTAATTTCTGGAAGTATTTTCATTTTTATCAATGCAATTCTGCCAAACCACGATAATTTTAGTTTAGAGTAGGATAATAATTTGTTTTTCATCTCCTCTTCTAATTTCGAAATATTTCTTTCTTTAGTTTTAGTAAATTCTTTATGGAGTTCTAATCCTAGATATTTAATGCTTTTTCCCGGTTTAAGTCCAGATTTTTCAATCATCTTTAAGTCATGTTTTCCATAATTGAAGAATAAACTCTCTGATTTTTGCCAGTTTACACATAATCCTGTTATTTCTCCAAATTCTTCTAAATGAGTTTTTACTCTTTGAATATTCTCTATTGGGTTTACAATAGTCAAAAGAGCATCGTCCGCGAATAAACTAATTTTAGTTGCCCCATCTTTCCCTATACCTTTAATAAATTTGTCGTCCCTTATGGCATTTGCCAGGAGCTCTATAACAATACAAAAAGGACTGGAGAAAGAGGACATCCTTGTCTAGTTCCTCGGCCTAGGGTGATTTGTTCAGTCAATCCATCATTAACTATTATTGAGGAAGTGCCCGTTGAATATAGTTGATTTATTACTCCCAAAAAGGATTTCCCAAATCCCATTTTTTTAACAATATTTTTAATGTGGTCCATTGAACACAATCAAAAGCTTTATAAAGATCTAGAGATAACATCCCAGCTTTAGTAGTACTCTTACTCATTTCATAAAGAACATTCAAATTCCTTCTAATAATATTTGCCATTTGTCTACCTTTGATAAAACCACATTGATCCTCTTTAATATATTTAGCTATAAATTTATTCATTCTTTTAGCCAAAATTGCTGTGAAAATCTTAGCATCTTGATTTAATAAGGATATTGGTCTGTATGACCCAATATCCATTAAATTTTTATTAGGTTTTGGAATTAAAATAGTTAAAGAATGGGTCCAAGATCTCGGAATTTGTTCTCCATTCAAAATTTCATTATATAGCTTCTTTAATTTAGGTATTAATACTGCTTTAAAAAGTTTGTAAAATTCAGGTCCCATAGCGTCCACTCCGGGCGTTTTATTATTCTTTAATTTGTCTATTACCTCGCTTATCTCTTGATCTGTAATAGGCTTTTCCATTTCCAGCATATCTTCCTGTTCCAAGACCCTCTTTAAATTCTTAGTGATATACCTTTCTATATCCTCCTTAGGTTTATTTTTGTAGTATATAACAACTGATAAAACTCTTGTATAGCTGACAACTTTTCCTTCATTTGTGTGCATGTCTTACCTGAGGAGTCTTTTATAATCCCTATTGTATTCTTGTCTTGTCTTTTCTGTGCTAATCTGGCTAAAAGTTTTGAGTTCTTGTTGCTGTATTCAAAAAAATTTATTTTTAGGTACAGAAGATTCCTTTGTGTTTGTTGTAAATCTAGATCTTCTAACTCTTTTTCCTTGCTTCAATCAACCTCAATATCTTATTATCCTTAGTAAGAAAAAAATTGGGATTCTAAATCTGCTATTAGTTTTTCTAATTTTCTTTTATTGAGTTCTTCCTGTTTTTAGTTTTAATATTTTCTATTATGATAAGGCCTCTAGCTACCGCTTTCAGGGTGTCCCATATGATTGGCGTTTGGCTACCTGCCTTTTCGTTTATATCCCAAGTTTCCAACCAATCTTTTTGACCTTTTCCAGCACTTCTGGATATTGAAATATTTTTAAATTCATTCTCCACCTTTTAGCTTCTCTATAATTTTTATTTGTTGCTAAATCAATCGACATTAAAGCATGATCAGATGTTTTTATGATCTCAATTTCGTATTATTTATCTTGGGTATTAGGCTTTGTGAAACAAACACAAAATCTATCCTAGAATAGGTTTTGTGCACTGGTGAGTAGAAGGTGTATTTTATTTCATCTCCTTTCAGTTCTCTCCAGACATCCTTCAATCCTGTTGTATTTATAAACTTTGCTAGAGTTGTATGTCTTGTCCTCCACTCTTCCTTTTTACATACCGATTTATCTTTAATTTTATCTAAGACCATATTAAAATCCCCTGCCATTATTAAATACCCCTTTTTAACCAATTCAATCTGATCCCAAAGGAGATTGTAAAAGCGGCCTTGGTTAACGTTTGGTGCATACAGATTAACCAAAGTATAATGATCTTTCCCCATTAGAACTTGCAATATTATATATCTACCTTCTGAATCTTTTACCACATTTTCAACAACACATTCACAATTCCTTGAGATTATAATGGCAACCCCTCTTGCTTTAGATGTGCCAAAGCTTTTTTCATAAATATCAACATTTGGAATTTTTAATTCATTAATACCATCTCTTATTTGATGAGTCTCTTGCAAAAAGGCAATATCTATTTTGTGCCTTTTGATCATCGCTTCGATTCTATTTCTCTTCGAAAATGACCCCAGACCTTTTACATTCAACGTTGCTAATTTTATAAACTTTCCCATAACCTATTTCTTTTGGTTTCAATATTCTGGAATGGTCCCGTTGTGCATACAAAAGTAAAAACACCATCAATTAATAAAAAATAAACTAAAATAAATCTAATCCTCCACCCTAAAAACTATTCTTTTCTCCCACCCCACCAGCTATCATACTGTTTAGCATGTGCATCAAGGGGATGGGAGGGAGGAAGTCGTCCACAGACATTAGCCAGCCTAGATCTCCTTAACTCTTAAGTAGCGTGTTACTGAAAATTCTATAAGTTGTTCTACCCCCCTCTAAACCACCCTCTCACCACCACCACCCCCTCAAAACAAGCAAACAAACAAACAAAAACAAAAAGGGAAGGGTGGAGAGGAGGGGGAAAGGAAGAAAAGGGATAATGAAAAGAAAAAGAAAAGAAACATCCCAAAAACAAAAATTAAAATTGGGAAAAAAAAAAAAAAAAAAAAAAAAAAAAAAAAAGGGGGAGGGGGAAGGGAAGTGGAAGGGAAAGGGGGAGAAGAGTAAAAGAAGAAAAACAAAGGGGATGATAGGAGGTGAGAGAGGGGGAAAGAGAGAGGAGTAAGTTAAATGAGTTTCAAATATTCTTCATCTTCATCGAAGATTCCTGGAGTCGGAGTAAAAAGAGAGAAATTCACTGTCCTGATGTTGCCACTGAAGTTCCCGGGGGAGAACAGGCAGAACCTGAGTCATCCTGTATGTTCCATGCTTCAAGAAGATGTTGGCCTTCTTCTAGAGAGTAGATAGTGTGTTGAACAGAGCCTTTCCAAACTTTCAAAAATAGGGGTGACCCCAAGAATAGCGATAGTTGTTCTTCCTTAATATGATTGTGACTGGTCTCATCGATTTACGCCAATCAGCAGTTTCTTTAGAAAAATCTTGAAAAACTTGCACAGTTGCATCTCCTCTCTTCAGAATATTAGGATTGGCTCTAATTGAAGACATAAGACGCTCTTTATTTACATAAGAAGCAAATCTAACTATCACTGGTTTTGGGGCCCCATCTCTTGACTTGCCCAGATAGTGAACTCTCTCTAAATCGTCGTCCTCTAGTTGTTTGGGCAGAAAGGAGTTAAACCAGGTTAAAACTTCCTGTTTTAATGATGCCCCCTTGTTTTGAATAACAAAATTAATCAGTTTGACGTTCTGCCTCCGAGAATAATCTTCAATATAAGTCAGTTTCTTATTTATTTTCAGTAAAGCCTGCTTCTGAGAGTTAATTTGAGTTTCGTTTTCAGTTACACGTATCTCCAGATTTTTAAATTCTCCTGCCAAATTATCAAGCCGCTGGCCATTTAACTTTATTTCATGTGATAAATCTTGTTTAGTGCTTTGGAGATCCTTTGAAAGGCCATCCATTCTACGGATCACATCCTGTTGATTAACACTCATGATGCTAGCTAGCTCCGTCCTCATTAAACGCAGTTCCTTCATGAAGTCTTGATCTGTGGGAGGAGGGGTAGTCTCCCTCTTTCCTTTCTCAGATCCTGTCGCCATTTTTACCCCTCCGTCGTCTGAGGGCTGCTCGATACGCTGTAGAGCTAGGCGATTGTGTGCTGTATCAGATAATTTCCTAGTCCAACCTATAGGCTGGAGTTTCTTTTTTGCTCTCTTACCCGGCATATAATTAGACAAAAGGCAGATATCAGGCAGTCTAACTGTTTGTAATCATCTGGTGACTTTCCAAACAGCCGGGATTCAGTTTTCTAAGCAGCCAGCGGCCAGCAGAATCAAAGCAGGCAAAACCGAAAGTAGCTCCTTTTGCTTATAAATCAAGCTTATCTAGTCTAGAAAAACACATATATTGCTTCTCCTGACACCCGAGTAATTTATTGATGCATTACTCACGGCACCACGGCATTTAAACAGTAGTTTTAAAGCTCTTTTTGGATCGCGGCACAGAGCTCTAAGATCAGGCTGCCGGCATGTCTTGGTGGGCGGGACTTCCTCCAGATTCTATTTTTGAGGTAGCTTGGACCCATGCTGTTTTGTGCTTTGTAGGTTAGGACAGCATCTTGAATTGTGCCCAACAGGTGATTGGAAGCCAGTGGAATTGCTTTAGTATGGGTGTAATTTGAATTCTGTAACCCACTCCAGTCAGCAATCTGGCCGCTGCTTCTGGACCCTTTGAAGTTTCCAAAGACTTTCCATTGGTAGCCCCATATAGAGCGCATTACTGTAGTCCAGCCGGGAAGTCACTAGGGCATGTGTCACAGTGGCCAGAGCAGGATTCTCAAGAAATGGGCATAACTGGCGTACTAGTTTTAATTTTGTAAATGCACTCCTGGCCACAACTGTGACCTGGCCATCTAGTTTCAAGATGAATCCAGGAGCACCCCAAGCTACAATCTCTTTTTTTCAATTAGGGGATAATCCCATCCAGTGCAGGTTGTATCCCTATCCCTTGATCTCCTTTTTGACTGACCAGAAGCACCTCTGTCTTGTCTGGGTTTAGTTTCAGTTTTTTCTTCCTCATCAAGTTCATTACCGAAACTAAGCACTGATCTAAAGTCAAAATAGCTTCCTTGGAATCCAGAGGTGATGAGAGGTAGAGTTGAGTGTCATCGGCATACTGGTGACACTACCCCAAAACTCTGAATAATTTCCCCCAGTGGTTTCATATAAATGTTAAATAACATAGGAGACAGAACAGAACCCTGAGGTACCCCGCAGGTCAGTGGCCGTGGTGTTGAGCATGAGTCCCCTAATACCACTTTTTGCATTCTGTCCTGCAGGAAGGATTGAAGCCACTGTAAGACAGTTCCCCCAAGTCCCATTTCAGAGAGATGAGTCAGGAGGATACTGTGGTCGATAGTGTCAAAAGCAGCTGAGAGGTCCAATAAAATTAAAATGGACACAGATCCTCTATCCATTTCCCGGCATAGGTCATCTACCAAGGCAACCAGTGCCACCTCAGTCACATAACCAGGCCTAAAGCCAGATGGAGCTGGACATAACCAGGCCTAAAGCCAGATGGAGCTGGATCCAGATAGTTTGTTTCATCAAGAAACTTCTGGCACTGTGAAGCTACAACCCGCTCTAGTACTTTACCCAAGGATGGAATGTTAGATACTGGTTGTAATTGTTCATTATTTTTGGAACTAAAAGGGGCTTTTTAAACAGCAGTTTTACTATTGCCTCCTTCAAGCATGCTGGAATCCTGCCCTGTTGCAAGGAGGTATTCACTACTCTTCCTAACCAGTGTGCCAGACCCTCTTTGGCAGCTTTTGTGATTCAGGAAGGGCAAGGGTCCAACAGATATGTGGTGGCCCTCATCTCCCGAAGACTCCTGACCACATTCTCAGGCTGTAGGAGCTGAAATTCATCCATTAATACAGGGCACGCAAGGGAACAGGTTTTTTTAAAATAGGCTCCAGATCAATAGCAGTATCCAGGTCAGACACATCCAGGCACATCTTCCATTTTGCTAGCCATCATTTTGACTTCCTTAGGAAGTGGCCCTTGTCACTCTTCAATTGAAAAATGACTTGAAGCATTTGGGAGGGAGGTGTCAATTTCTCCATACAATGACAAGCAGCAACTAGTCTGTTAGCTTTTAATGACCATTGAAACTCATTATACCCCCTTAATTGTTATTGTTTTTCTTAATGGAAGCTTCAGTGTATTATTTTTAGATGCCAAATAGCAAAAAATATCAGAAGACTTCTCAAATTTCCAGTTTGAAAAAAGGAACTATAATATTTAATCCACCAGAGGCAATTAACTTTCTTGATAGTTGATGGTTGTACAGCCTCACAAGATGAGTAAGGTTGCTTCCTCCCTTTGGTTTCAGGAAGTGCTGCTGGCTTCTGGGTTGCAAATTATACTGCTCTTCATTTAAGTTAATTGTGGAAATCCTTAGCATATCATGTACCAGCAGAGCAATAGGAAATCATATTGCAAGTTGCACATTAGCTGGGTCAATTTCCCTTGAATCTTGTGTGTGTGTGTGTGTGTGTGTGTGTGTGTGTGTGTGTGTGTGTGTGTGTGTGTGTGTGTGTGTGTGTTGTGTCATTACAGTTGTGACAGACTCTTCATGACTCCATGTCCATGGATTTTTCTTGGCAGGAATACAGGAGTGGTTTGCCAGTTCCTACTCCAGGCACCTACAGCACCTGGTATTCCCTGGTGGTCTCCCATCCAAGTACTAACCAGGGCTGACCCTGCTTAGCTTGGAGACATTCAAGAGACAATATGACAGCCATCTATCAGATACACCGTATTTTTTCATGTATAAGACTATATATTTGTCAAAAATTGTTAGACTAGAAATTTAGGGCTGTCTTATACATGGAAGTAAGCCAAGGGGAGAACTGTTTTGTTGTGAAACTGCCTGTTTGTCTCTGCAAACAGTCGTCTTAGACATGGGGGCATCTTATAAATTTAAAAATATGGCACTTGGATTCAGATTCCTGCATTAAGCAGGAGGGTTAGACTCGGCATAGGCTGCATTTCAGTTCCATTATTCCATGATTCTGTGGTCCTGCGCTGGAGACCTTTTTGCACCAACTGGCAGGTTTTGTAAGTAACTGTACTTACAATTGTTAGTCTTCTAAGCTCTGCGCAAAGACACACTTAGCCAAAACCGAACGTAGCTGGTTTGAAGAAGTAATAACAGGTCGTGGGAGAACAGAAATCGATATTGCTTATTCTTGAAATACTGCAGCTGAGATGTCTCCTGAATTCTACATGAAAGAGGTCCTGACCTTACGCCATAGCGCTGAATGAAATAACAACACTGAACAGTATATGGATCACTTCATGTGTGTGCATGCACGCACGCACACACGCACACACACACCTCTTTTTGTTGCATGTGTGTATGTTGTGTCGTTACAGTTATGACCGGACTCTTCACGTATATCTATCCAATTCCCCCATGTCTTGCAGTTTTGTGTTTTCCTAGCAACTTTGGCAGACTCTGTGTAATAACTTGGTAGAAGGGCTTGTCCACTGCCTAACAGTGGAGTGTATAAAATAAAAAGGTCACAAGAGATAAAATTAATATTCCTGGGAGATTAAATTTTCCTGGGAAGAAGGACTTGAGCAAAGCTTGTTTCTTTGATGATGTAATGCACGATTTTAGAGATTTGGTGGGAGAAGGTGATATAAACAGGAAGACCTGTTTATGCAGATGGGCAGTGTGGTAGTCAGTGATCAAATTGAGGGAGTTAGAAATTTTGGACTTATTCAGATACCTTGAAGAAATGCTTTAAAAATAAATTAGGCACTGGACTGTCTGATTGCTTGTTTTAAAGTAGTTTAGCCATATTAATGAAATCTTTTAATCTGAGCCCTTGTCAGCAGGGGCTCACACCACTGGTAATCTAGTTTGAAAATCAAGTGTGTGGCAAAACAATTCTTTCAAAAACAACAAAGAAGCTCTTTAAACCTGATAAAGAGCCTGTGGAGATTCTCAGTCATCCAGGTGAGTTTACCTGGAAGTTGAGTCGTGGCAAATGGATTGAAACACTTCTCTGCTCATCCAAACAGCTTTGTCTGTCCAGGCAAAGCTGTTTGGATGAGCAGCAAAACGTTTCAGTCTCTCAAGAAAAAGAAGTCCAGTTGCCATGACTCAACTTCCTGATAAAGAGCTATCATCATTTTGTGTGTATTTGATTGTAAATTGCCTATATTGAGTGCCTCCAACCTAAGGCATTCTTGCTTGGTATAAAATGAAATGAAAACCAAACCAAATACTGTAGGTCAGTGCTCCCCAACCTTTTTATCACCGTGGACCGGTAAATGTTTGATAATTTTTCCCTGGCCCGCTTGTTTTGATTTAATAAGATAAAAAAGGTAAATGCCCCCCCGGCCGCTGACGCACATGCGTGCTAGTCATTTCCCACTCTAGGGGGTGGTGCTCATCTCCGTACTCAAGCCGAAGAGCCAGTGTTGTGCGAGTCCTTGGCATCGCTGCAAGGAAACACTGTTTTTACTTCCTCGTGTTTTTTTCCCCGGGGGCTACCCAGCCGCCATGAGGTCTTGGGACCCTTCGCCCTTCCTTGACATGAGGCCTCCCTCCCTCCCTCCTTACTTTCTTTCTTTCCCTTTTCTTTCTCCCTCCCTCCCTTCCTCCCTCCCTCCTTTCTTTCTTTCTTTCTTTCTTTCCCTTTTTTCTCCCTCCCTCCCCCTCTCCCTTCTTTCTTTTTTCTTTCTTTCTCTCTCTCCCTTCCTCCCTCTTTCTTTCCTCCCACTCTCCTTCCTTCCTTCCTTCCTTCCTCTTTCTCTCCCTTCTTTCTTTCTTTCTCTCCCTCCCTCCCTCTCCCTTCTTTCTTTATTTCTCTCACTCTCCCTCCCTCTCTTTCCTTCCTTCATTCCCTCCCACTCTACCTCCTTCCTTCCTTCCCTTCTTTCTTTCCTTCCTTCATTTTCTTTCTTTCTTTCACTTTCTTTCTTTCTTTCTTTCTTTCTTTCTGCCCAGTCCTCTTTCCTTCCTTCCTCCCTCGGCGATGGCAGGGGGTCGCGGCGGGGCGGGGGCGGTGCGGGGGGTCGTGGCAGCGGCGGCGGCGATGGCAGCGGCGGCGGCGATGATGGCAGCGGCGGTGGCGATGGCGGCGGTGATGGCGGGGCGGGGCGGTTGTGGGGGTGGCGGCGGGGCGCGATGGCGGGGCAGCGATGGCAGGGGTCGCGGCGGCGGCGATGGCGGGCGGTGGCGATGCGGGGGTCGCGGCGGTGGCGGCGGCAATGGCAGGGGCAATTGCGGGGGTCGCGATGGTGGGGGCGATGGCGGGGGCGGTGATGGCGGGGGGTCACAGCGGCGGCAGCGATGGCGGGGCGGGGGCGATTGCGGGGGGGTCGCAACGGCAGCCCGGTGCCGATTGATCCACGGACCGGCACCGGTCCGCGGCCCGGGGGTTGGGGAACACTGCTGTAGGTGATTTTTTTTTAAATTAAGTCACAATTTTCACCATTAATTCAAGTCTTGTGCCATCTGGTGAATTGGAAAAATGCTGAAGCTATCAGCACAGTGGAGTACATATACAGGAACAGATTCCCCATTTGAATGGCTTACTAAAACCCACTAAAGTACAATGGGTTTAAGCTACAGTAAATCTAATTAAGACAATTATGCAAAGTATCTGACAAATTAGCATGGTGACTATGTATTCTCTAGGAACCCAGATAACAAGGTAGCACAGCATCAGTCATGTTATTATAAGCTGAGGCCTACACATTATGCAGCGCAAATTCTATTATTTTCATGCTGAAAATCAAGTGGGAACTAGACATAGACTACAATGTTGCATCTTAAGTTGTCCTGTGAATAGATGTGGTGAGTGTCTAAAGAGGAAGCCATATATGGACTATACATTGGGTATGTTCATATATGAAGCAGCCATACTACAGTGCGGGCCCTTACATTAAGCAAAGTGAATCAGCTGCCTCAGGAATCATATCATGGCGATACAGGGTGGAAGCTATAAAATGCTAGAGGATAGAGCAATGGGTGAAATACAACTTGTTTTCTACCTCCAACCTTCCTGAGGTCCATGGGACAATTCTGAAGCAATATTCAGCTATCACTTAAGGAAGTATATGTGAGTAGAACTGGAGGGCATTTCCTTCTTCTCCTTTTGTAACTCCATGTCTCAGACCTAATGTATCTCCTTTACCCTTTTCCCCTTCCAGAACTTCAGATTTATGGTATCTAAAGTACTTTCCTTCTTGCAAAATCCCATTAAAGTCTTTCAGTTTCCCCAAGGTGCATTAAATTTAGGAAGAAATCTGAGCGGCTTCACCTTCACAAATGCTTGCCCAATTTTGATACATTTCCTGTAAAACTAGGTCAGGCAAAAACTACATGAAGGGTGGTTTTGCTTTCTCTTAATTAGCGGCATTACTGGTAAAAATATTCAGATGAACATTCTTCTAGAAAATACACATGTTTTAAAACAGTTCCTAAACATGGCAGTACTTTTCTTAAATTGCTGCTGTTGTCCTCTGACCATCTGCCCATGTTTTGATACTTGATTCTCACTGTTTTTCCCATTTTAATCAACACAAACCATTATCCATTTGAATTCATGTTCTGTGTTTTCTAGGAAACATAGCTGACCTTTAAGCATAATGCATGGTTTATTCAGAAGCAATATTTCTTATCAATATGAAAACTAAGCTAAACTAGTTTTAATTTGGGTGCGAGTGTATGAATTGATTTAAAATACTGCAGTCTTTTGTAGCGTTGTGCAAACAAGAATGGACACATGAGACATTTGTTTTTCTTTTTTTAAGCTTATTCATAAATTCCTGCTTTCCTCCCTCCCAATAAGTCACTTTTCTAGAGAACTATTAATTGTATATTTTAATATGGATGCATCCTGTGTTTTTGGTTTTTTAAGGGTGTCTGGAGGTGAGCTATTTGACCGCATTGTGGAGAAAGGATTTTACACCGAGAAAGATGCAAGCACTTTAATACGGCAAGTCTTGGATGCTGTGTACTATCTCCACAGAATGGGCATTGTCCACAGAGACCTCAAGGTAATGTAATCACCTGTTGTGACAAGTCTACTAAAGAATGGTGACGCGAATATGTGACTCTTGACATACTGTTGAATATAAATTCCCATCAGTCCTGGCCACACTATTGCCAGTTATGACAGTTTTGATGAGATTTGTAGTTCAACAACAGCTAGAGATACACCAATTCCCCATTCTTGTGTGAGGTTATAAGAAACAGCTTGCTAAAATAATCCTTATGCTTCCTACACATTCTTGTTTAAAGATTTGCCTAGTGGATCGAGTGCTGGGCCAGAATGCAGGAACCATGGGTTCAAATTCCCATTCGGCCATGGAAATTCACTGGAAAGAGTATTGCTAAAAGTGGTAAAACCACTCCTTAAATATTGTAACTTGAAAAACCCTATTAGGGCTACTATAAATCAGTTCTGGCTTGATGGCACATACAACAATGGTTGGAATTAGATATTACAAAACAGATGGAACTATTGCTAAATATGTTGCCCTTGTGTTTCATTTTCTTCATTTCCTAATGTTCTAAACTAGCACTTTCTATTCTGCCTCACGTCTAACAGGGAAGTAGATCCAGACTTAAGTCAGGCCATGGTCACATCAGCTTAAATGTCCCCCTGTGGTTACACAACTTTTAATTGTATTGTTACTGGGCTTTACAGTCACGTGGTATTTATTTCTGGATTCCTCTTGGGGAGTTATTTCAACTGCAACCCATGATAACCAGTGTGTTGAGCGAAAGACTGATTGAATGAATGAATGAATAAACAAACAAACCTAGAGGGGAGGGGGGGAATTGGCATAGGCCATTGTAATGCATAATGTCAAATCCTATCATGAGAGATGCTTTTTCATCACCAGTTCTTTCACTTTTTGAATGGGCAGCTCGCATATGAGAAGCAAGATCTCTGTGACTGCAGCTTCAGACAACTTTAAGAGCATTAGGCATCTCCCTGGATGTTCTTGGGAATACAACATTGAGCTGCAAAATTTTCCATCCGGCAGTTCCACAGTTATTTATGACTTTAGCCATATGTGCAGTAGCACTTGGAAATTTAAGCTGGAAAGGCTGGAAGCAAAGGACTTTAAAAAACTTTTCTCCCTTACTTTGATCTTTTGAGGACAGAAGAAGTTTAGAGTCAAAGCTGAATTCTAGTTATTGCACTGGTTCTGTTTGTTAGTCTGTTAAGGATAGGCTTAGTATCATCTTTTGCTAACTCAGCCTTGTCCTGAAATAATATGATTGGCACAAAATTGCTTATACGATTTATTCTTGACACAGAAGCTTTGAAGAGCAAACTCAAGTAATTCAGACAATGATTTTGATAAGCCGTTAATGCTTCTATACTTTGCACCTAAATGAATTCTTCAGTTATACTTTTTTAAACAAGTTAATCTTATTAGCAACACATGCCAGAGAGAAATATGAAATGTGACGGGATGGGGGGGGAGTTAAGGAACTTACTTAGGAGTTTATGTAAGGACACAGTAATGAAAATAGATTCAATAAGTTTGAGAATTCCTTGGCTGCATTCTTCAGGCACCTTTGTTGAGGGTATTTTAGAGACAGCTCTGCAACTGGGCAAGTGAGACAATTAACATAGCTGTCAAGCAGTTGTCAAGGTGTGGGATGCTCAAGAAGTTGGCAGTGGGCTATACAAATGTCACCAGAAGGAAGCATGCAGGAACTGGGTGCCACAGTGAAGGCTGCAGCAGATAATGGTTTAACTGTCAGTGCCCCTGCTTGTGGTTTTCCTGGAAGCATTTTGTTGGCCACTGTATGGAAGCAGGTTTTCAAGCTAGATCAAGTTTAGCAGACTCTTTTTATGTTATTATCTTTGCATGTCTCATCTATGTGAGCCTGCTATCTTCCAATCACAACTGAAGGGGAAGGTGGGCACATGGGAAAAGAGGGTATCATGCAAGCAGGATATGCCTCAGCAGGGCCCTCCATCTGAAGGAACCTGGAAAAGACAATCATCCCCCAAATCAATGGCACCTGAGCCCTCCCTACTCAATGAGGGGAAACCTGACTGTAGCCACCAACAACAACCTAGGGAATCATCCAACATGCCATTCCTTTTTAGCGGCGTGGTAGGAAGACTGAGGCTTCCTCGGTAGCTAATTGTTTACAGTAAAAATGTATGGCCAAGTTTTGAGACAGTGAGGAAGGTGAAGGTGTGGATGTAGCAGTCAGGCTATTTAAACCAGAAGCAGGAGGCTGAAGCACTGGAGAAGTAATTATTGTTAGCCCGACAAGGGCTGCCTTTGAGGTGAAGAAAGGTTCTCTCTGCATTAGCAACTACTTTACTCCATGAATGTGCAGGGAAAGAAGAGCAACAAGCAAGATGAGCTTCAAGTGGGCCTTGAAGATGTCCACAAGAGACAAGAGATGTCCACAAATGAGTAAGGGGGCTGCACCTGAGCTCTCTCTCTTCTTTACTGAACCTGGGTTAAGAGGCCCAGCTGTGGTGACCTCACTAGCTTTTCCTCAGAGGTGGGCTTGTTCCTGACCCTGGAGGAACTTTGTCCCCATGTGTAGCACCATTCCTGATGCCAGGACCCTGCCTGTCATGGAACCCGAATGTGAAGGGTTAAATGCTGAAGAGCAGCAGGAGGAGCCTTGTAGTTCAACCCAGCAGGCAGCTGAGTCTGAGGACGCAGATGAGGGCACATCTCCTCCTCCTATAAGGGCTAGGAGCAGGATCCTGCAAAGGAGAACTAACAGGAGAGCTAGAGAAAGGATCTTTAATGATAGGTGTAGAATTAGATCTGAAAACCCTGAGTTCTAGCAGGAGCCTTGCCAGAGATATGGGCGTGCTCCCTGTTTTAGGATAAAGCTAGCAAGTTTACCCTGAACCCTCTGTGGGAGCAACGCATCACTTACCTTGCCACCACGTTCCTGTGTGTTATCTTGACTTTGTTTCCTGACTTTGGATCGGCTTTCTGACTACGGCGTTCTCTGTTTCCTGACCTTGGACCAGCTTCCTGATTACGACATTTCTCTGTTTCCCTTGAACTTGGCATTTGGCTCTGTAAGTTACTCTGGCTTGACTCGGACTGTACTTTGTACTTTATCTGGATTACAACTAAAGTTCCTGGCAAAGAACTGAACTTGGCTTGCTGTGTGTTCTGTGTGCGGGGCTTGACAGTTTGCTCCCACACCCACCAAACTTATTCAAGCAGAATGGAGAAGGAGGGGGCTGTTGAAATGACTCCACTGGAAGCTTTGCAAAACCAAGTACTGTTTTTGTCACAGGCAGTTGTTCAGTTGCAGCAAGCTCCAGCATCATTACAGCCTTGTTGCCCTTTGCTGCCTCCTGACCGGTTTGAAGGCAAATTAGAGGAATTCCCTGCATTCTTGGCTCAATGCAAGCTGTTCATTGAGGTACGGGCTCAAGAATTTCCTACTGAGAGGTCTAAGGTCTGTTTTATCATCAGCTTATTGAAGGGACAGGCAGGTAAATGGGCAACTCCTTTACTCCTCAGTGGTTCAACTTTGCTGGATAATTATCAGGCTTTCCTGAACCATATTTCTTCAGCCTTTCAGAATCCCGTGCAGGCTGCTACTGCCAACAGGAGACTTAGAGCTTTGAAACAGGGCAAAGACTCAGTGTTTGATTATACCACTGCATTTCATTTGATAGCTCAGGATTTGCAGTGGAACGAGCCGGCACTGATTTCTCAGTATATGGAAGGTTTGGCAAATGAAGTACTGGATGAACTCTGCAGGGTAGAACAACCAAACACATTGCAGGAACTCATTACCCTGTGTCTGAGAATAGATGGACGCCTGGAAAACCGTCGTCCTTCCCGAGGCAAGAACTACAACCAGCAAGCTCTGTCAGCTGTGCCTAATCTGCAATCTCGGGAGGCCAGTGAAGTGGATCCAGAGCCTATGCAACTGGGAGCTGCTCGACCACGCTTCACCCCAGAGGAAAAGGCAAGACGACGTTCTCATCATCTCTGCCTGTACTGTGGGGGAGGAGGACATTTCGCTTCTAATTGCCCTTTGAAGCGTTCCTCAATAAGTGCTGCTATCTCTCCAGCAGTAAAAGGGCAGCTCCATCTTTGAAGGAACCCCGAGGAATGGAGCATACTGAAGGGTTCCCAGGCAATGCTATCACACCTCAAGGACCTTTTCTGATACCTGTGACTCTAGGGCTCCCTGATGGTCGGGAGATTCCGGTGTATGCTATGGTAGACTCTGGGGCGGCTCACTGTTTTGTGGATGCTGGGTTTGTGCGGTACCATCGGATTCCAGTACAAAATAAGGACACTCATTGTTAGTAGAATCCATTGAGGGTCGGTTACTTCGTTCTGGACCGGTAGCTCAGGAAACCTGTCCCCTTACTCTTCAGGTAATGGATCATAAGGAGCAGATTAGCTTTAATGTAACCCGAATGCCCCGGTTTCCTCTTGTTTTGGGACTTTCCTGGTTGCGAGCTCACAATCCACTGGTGGATTGGGTGCAAGGGGAATTATATTTCAAGGTTCCTTGTTCAAAGCAACATTCCTCTACTGTACTGGCATCTGCCCATGATACATCTGACCCTGTCTTGCCCCAGGCATACCAAGACTTTGCAGATGTATTTGAGGAAAAGGGGGCTGACAAGCTACCTCCACATCGACCCTATGACTGTGCCATTGATTTGATTCCTGGGGCACCTCTTCCTGTGGCGCGAGTTTATCCCATGTCCGAACCAGAATTAAAAGCGTTGAGGGCTTTTCTAGATAAAAATCTTCGACGTGGGTTCATACGGCCTTCCAAATCACCATTGTCCGCAACAGTGATATTTGTCAAGAAAAAGGGAGGGGAGCTTCGTCCTTGTAATGATTATAGAGCACTAAACAAGATCACTATTAGGGACCGGTACCCTTTACCCTTAATCTCTGAATTTTTGGACCAGTTGAAAGGGGCTAAGTGTTATACTAAGCTGGACTTTCGGGGGGCGTATAATTTGGTACGTATCCGTAAGGAGATGAGTGGAAAACTGCATTCCGGACCCGGTACGGTCAATATGAACATTTAGTAATGCCTTTTGGTCTGACCAATGCACCCAGTGTGTTTCAGAGAATGATGAATGACATTTTCCAGGATCTCCTAGATCATTGTGTGATTGTGTATTTAGATGACATTCTGATTTACTCCGCTGATCCGGCTCAACATGTTCAAGATGTTCGTCAGGTCTCACAGCGTCTTCGGGAGAACGGACTCTATGCTAAGCTGGAAAAATGTGAGTTTAACATTGAAGAAGGTGAATTTCTGGGGCATATCATTTCTCCCCAGGGAATCTGCATGGACCCCAAGAAAGTAGAGGCTGTGTTGTCATGGCAGCAACCACAAAATTGTAAGGACTTACAACAGTTCCTTGGCTTCGGTAACTACTACTGTCAGTTTATTCCTGCTTACGCCGATATTGCTGCACCTTTAAACCGTCTCCTTCGGCCCAAAGAGCCTTTCCAGTGGACTCCAGAAGCAGAGAAGGCTTTCTCTAACTTGAAAACCCGCTTTACTTCGGAGCCTTTACTTCACTACCCTGATCCACAACTGCCGTTCATAGTAGAGGCTGATGCATCTAGTGTTGCCCTGGGAGCAGTATTATCTCAACAAGAGGATCCCTCCCAAATCCCGCGTCCCTGTGCCTACTATTCTCGGCAATTAAAACCTGCAGAGAAGAATTATACGATCTGGGAGCGTGAACTGTTAGCCATCAAAACAGCTTTTGAAGTATGGAGGCATTACCTTGAGGGAGCTCGACACCCTGTGCAAGTGTTAACTGATCACAGAAACCTGGAACATTTACAAACAGCTCGGCGATTGTCTCAGCGACAAATCCGGTGGTTTATTCTTTTCTCGGTTCAATTTTCGTATCAAGTATATTCCGGAGGCTCAGAATAAGAAAGCTGATGCATTATCTAGAAAACCTGAATATGCAGCACTAGTGAAAGAGACCTTAGTGGCACCCATCTTGCCTCCCTCTGTGTTCACAGCCATGAATCCGTGTCCCAGCTTGGCAGAGAAAATCCGGAAAGCTCAAGCTCGAGATCCATGGACTCAGCAACGTCTTCAAGAACTTCAGAATGGGGAACATGGAGAGTTTTCTGCACAAGGGTTATTACTACATCGAGGGAGATTATATGTTCCTGCTGGTCCCCTTCGTAACCAGGTATTGCGTCTATCTCATGATTCTTTACCTGCTGGACACTTTGGATTTTACAAAACCCTGCATCAGCTCACAAGAGAGTTCTGGTGGCCACGGGTCCGTGCTGATGTTGCCCGATATGTGGGTTCCTGTGAAGTTTGTCAGCGAGCAAAGGATGTGGTGGCTAAACCCTCAGGTCTGTTGCATCCTTTGCCAACACCCTCTGGTCCCTGGAATGCTGTCTCCCTAGATTTTATCACGGATCTTCCCCGCTCAAAAGGGTTTACCTGCATCCTGGTCTTCGTAGATTTATTCACCAAAATGGCCCACTTCGTTCCTTGTCCTAAATCTCCTACCGCAGCAGAAACAGCTCATCATTATTTACAACACCTCTTCAGGCTTCATGGTTTACCTGAACACCTTATTTCGGATCGTGGACCCCAATTCACCTCTCATTTCTGGCAAGCAATGCACAAGGCACTAGGGACCCAAGTTCACTTGTCATCCGCTTATCACCCACAGTCAGATGGTCAGACTGAGCGCACCAATGTCACTTTAGAACAATATTTACGTTGTTATACATGTTATCAACAGGACAATTGGGCAGATTTGTTGCCTTTAGCTGAGTTTGCATACAACAATGCTATACATTCATCCACTCATCAAACCCCATTCATGGCCAACTATGGGTATCATCCTTGGTACTTTCCAACCACCCTTCCTTCCACCTCTGTGCCAGCTACCGATGCTTATATCCAAGAACTTCATGGCATTCAAGAATTATTGAAAGAACAACTCAATCATGCCAAGGAAGCATATAAAAAAGCAGTGGATCGGAAAAGACAAGAAGGTCCACAGTTGAATCCAGGTATGAAAGTTTGGCTCTCTACCCGATATTTGAGACATCCTGGGCGATCGCAGAAACTAGATCCTCGATTCATCGGCCCTTACCCCATCCTAGAAAAAAATCAACCCAGTGGCGTTCCGTCTACAATTACCTGCATCCCTCCATATTCATCCCGTCTTCCATCGTTCCCTCTTGGTCCCAGCCAAAGATCCTGACCCCAACTGACCACCAAATCCTGAACCTCCTCCACCGATCTTAGTAGAAGGAGAAGAGGAATATGAGGTCCGTCAAATTTTGGATTCCCGGATACATCGGGGGGGTGCAATACTTAGTAGACTGGGAAGGGTATGGACCAGAAGATCGATCTTGGGAACCGGTGTCTAACTTACATGCGCCAGAGTTGATTCAGCAATTTCATGATAACTATCCAGATAAACCTGGCCCATCGGAAGAGGGGGACCATGGGGAGGGTCATGGAACCCGAATGTGAAGGGTTAAATGCTGAAGAGCAGCAGGAGGAGCCTTGTAGTTCAACCCAGCAGGCAGCTGAGTCTGAGGACGCAGATGAGGGCACATCTCCTCCTCCTATAAGGGCTAGGAGCAGGATCCTGCAAAGGAGAACTAACAGGAGAGCTAGGGAAAGGATCTTTAATGATAGGCGTAGAATTAGATCTGAAAACCCTGAGTTCTAGCAGGAGCCTTGCCAGAGATATGGGTGTGCTCCCTGTTTTAGGATAAAGCTAGCAAGTTTACCCTGAACCCTCTATGGGAGCAACGCATCACTTACCTTGCCACCACGTTCCTGTGTGTTATCTTGACTTTGTTTCCTGACTTTGGATCGGCTTTCTGACTACGGTGTTCTCTGTTTCCTGACCTTGGACCGGCTTCCTGATTACGACATTTCTCTGTTTCCCTTGAACTTGGCATTTGGCTCTGTAAGTTACTCTGGCTTGACTTGGACTGTACTTTGTACTTTATCTGGATTACAACTAAAGTTCCTGGCAAAGAACTGAACTTGGCTTGCTGTGTGTTCTGTGTGCGGGGCTTGACACCTGAAACCCCGAGAGAATATCCCGCCATCCCCTTTCCCCCATAGCTGAAACTGAGAGGCGGCTGATCTTATCCCCTTCTACTAACTGCTTCCCTGTGGTAAAGAGGCATTATCAAGGTGTGGGATACTAAAGAAGTTGGGAAATAGGGACACCAGGCTATCTAGACAATAAGCATGAGGCTGCTGCAATGGAGAAAACCTGTTGTTAACTCCAGATGGCTCACCATAAAGTCAAGAAGTGCCACATGGAGTGTGGTATAAAGCATGTCCTCCAGTGATGCAGCTGGAAAAATAACTTTTTAAGAAACAATTTTCAGTCTCATCCTTCATGGGTGAACCTATGGGAGGGTGGCAGCTTTGAAGTCCCTTTGGTCAGAGCTTCAAAATGTCATTTTGTAGGATTGCAATTTACAGAATCCTTTGGGCATTATTCTGCAGGAGGGGTCTAGGTGTTCTGGTCCAGAAAAATAATGTTTCCATGCTCTAACCTTGCTGTGGAACAATCTTGGAGATGGGCAACTGTTTCAATGAATTATACAGTGTTTATATATGTAATAAAATGAATTATACAGTGTTTATATATGTAATAAAGTTGTGTGTGTGAATGTTATAAAGTTGTGCGTGTGAGAGACTTGCATGCCATAATTTTCTGTGTATACCACACTGCTTTTTTCTAAACTCATGACAGGGGTGGTTTACATGGAAGTAAGCCTTTCAGGGTGAGTGGGTGGAGGAGAACCCAAACTCACCTTGCTTTTCCCCTCCACGATCGGCCTCGTCTTTCCTTGAGTTCTCCCCTCCACCCCTGCTGTTTTCTTTCATTTCCACATTCTAAACACTCCTTTCAGCTTTGGTGAGTTTGTTTTTTTTGCAGGATCAGGCTCTGTCGAGTTTGAGCAGCCCATTAAGAAATGAGCTCTGGAAAGAAAGAAAAAGCCATGCCTTTCTTAATGGGTTGCTCAAGCCTGATGGAGCCTATTCCTGCAAAAAACAAACTCACCAAAGCCAAGAGTATTTAGAATGGAGAAATTAAAAGCAACAGTGGGGGTGGGGTGAGGGTGGAGATGACCTCAAGGAGGATTTATTAATTTTATTTGATTGGGGGTCTAAAAAGTGAGGGCATCTAATAAAAGTAGGCATCTTATAGATGGAAAAATACAGGTAGTTGAATGTGTTTTTGAAAGAAGGATGACTTTGCTAAAACCACAGCAATGAAATTGTAGAAAACAAAAGCCATAAGCTATCATGTAATAACTGAAGGCTTCAAATGAGGAAAGCACAATGGGAAATGTCTGTCAAATATGGGCTGTCCAAGAATTCTATCATAACAATATTGCTGCCTTAAATGGTAGAGCCGTTCTACATCAAATTTGCATTGGGACCAGGGAATGCAGTGGCATAAATCAGCCCATCTGTTTCTTGTCATTTCTTGGAAACCCCTGGCTGAAGCATATGCTGGGTTTATAAAATGAACATGTTAAATTATAGTAGGAATTAATGCCGATTTTCAGCATCCCCTCTTCCTCCTTTTATTAGAAATGCTGACTATCTCCCTCTTATATAAATTTACATATGTCTAAGGGCTGATCTTGTATAGCACAACTCACAGCTTCCAGGAATGTTCTGAAATAAACTGCCAGGGCAAAAGACAGACAGAGAGAGAGAGCGCTAAGTTACCAACGTGAACAGAAGATTGGTGTTGTAACCAACACAAGGAAATTAAAGTTCCCAGAAGTGTTGTTGGTAGGTTGTTAAAACATCTGTCACAAATTAGCCATATCATAACTGATTGTCTTGTTGGTGTCTAGTGTTAATCTTGAGCCAGATTTATGTTAATATAACCCGATAGTATCATGGAAAGTTTGAAACACACTAGTAATATATACAAAAGTAGACTCCTTTAGTTGGCATCCTTTTCCAGTCACTTGGCCACAAATGAATAGTGGGATGTAATTCTGCTGAAGAAAATGGCTTATTTCTGTTTCCTTAACTGACATTTCCAGGAATTCTCTGTGTTAATCTGCAGTAGCAGAAACAACAAAAGGAGATTTGTAAGGGAGAGTTTGTAGCACCTTAATGACTAATAATAAATTGAATGACATGATGAATAACACAATATGTATGTGAATTTGTTTGGTGGGGGTAGGATGTCGTTCTTGCCTCATACCTACTACTTGAATGACCACCACATGCTTTTGTATTCTTACACATCCTCTTCCCATTTTTGCAAGTCCATTTGATGGGGCTGTAGTACATAAAAAGAAATGTGAAATAAGCAGAATTAGAGATTGGCTTTTTGTTTCAGAAGTAGTCAGCTTCCAAAATGAACTGCGGGAGCCCAGCTGGTGTTCAGAACTGGAGGAATGCAATCAACCAATCCCTTACATTGTGCTGGGCTTGCATGGGGTAAGGGACACTTCTTCTGAAAGCACACTTGAGGAGCTTGGGGATACTACTAGATTCATCTTTTAATCAGGATTCTGAAGTTTCAGCAATGGCCAGAAATTCCTTTGCACAGTTTGTGGGGGTTCGGGTCTCGTCCGGATGCCTCTCCCCTCTGAACGCAATAATGGATACTGTGTTTGAAAAAAACTGAACGGTTTATTGTCTGTTTTCTTAGAACTTTCAAGCAGTCCAACAGGGTTCAAACCAGAAGGTGTAGCTCCAACATGATCCACAAAAGGGTTGTGGGGTTTTTGTAATGATAAGTCCCCAAACAAAGTATTTTCCCCTTGGTTCAATCCGGAGACAAAATCAGACCAAACCACCATCTCTGCCTCAGGGTAAGCTTTTTCTTGAGGGACAGGGTCCTCTTCTTTCACGGGCCCATTCCACTGGCCAAACTCGGGCGACCCCTTTCACATCCTCTTCCATGTGGTGTACGCACTGTTCCACTTTAGCAGGTTTTAAGGCTCTCCCTGAGGATGTCAACCTACAGGCCCAAAGTCTATCACATCTGGCCTGGGAAGAGGCCTCTCTCTCCAAGTGTTCAGTTACCTCCTTTTCCACCTGGGCTCGGGCTTCCCTCTCCAGTTGGAGCTGCAGACGTATTTCTTTACATTTCCTTTTATACTCTCTGGTCTCTCTCTTGCCCCAGTAAGAACAGCCAAGTTGATGTTGCCTTCTCCGGTAGCTCTTGACCTCTTTGTCAGGCATCATCACTTTCTCCCAAGAGCCCATGTCTGGATTCTCCATCCAGACACATTGCCAGCTTGGAGGGAGAATCCACGGCGGTTCCTTTTATATCTGGTCTGCTCTACCGTTGGCCTTGTGTTCCAATTTCCAGACTCCTCCTTTTCCCGCACATTCAGCTTCGGCAATTGGGGCAGTACCCTCTCTACCTGCCCTTCATATGCTTGTGCTTCCCCCATGACCCCTTTTTCCTTGAGACAGGGATTCATCTTGGTCAAATCTCATTCCATTGATGCTGGAGCAGACGGCACTCTCTCTCTGGTTGAGGCTCTCCAGGTGCAGCTGCTCCACACAGTTAAATAATAAATTTTATTTACGGTCAAAGACCAAAAGGCCTTTGCACAGTTAAAACTAGTACCCCAGGTGCACCCATTTCTTGAGAGGTCTGACCTGGCCACTGTGACTGCCCTAGTTTCATCTCAGCTAGATTACTGTAGCACGCTCTACATGGGGCTGCCTTTGGAAAATGTGCCAGAACTCTAATGGGCCCAAAATGCCACAGCCAAATTGTTAATTGAAGCTGGTTACAAGAAACATATGCCACCTCTATTATAACAGCTCCACTGGCTGTCAATCAATTTCTAGGCACAATTCAAAGTGTTGGTTTTAACCTATAAAGTCCTAAATGGCTTGGTTCAAGCTGTCTAAAAGACTGGCTCTCCCTCTGTGAGTCTGCCTGGACATTATAATCATCAGAGGAGGCCTTTCTCTTTACCCCACCATCCTCACTAAGGATGGGCACCAAACAAAAAATCAAATGCTATTTTGTCAATTCATTATGAAACAAATCTATTTGTTCCAAAATGAAATGGTAGAATGCATTTTGTGACTAAATGAAAAGAACCACCAATGATTCATCCTAAAGGCACCAAATTTGGTGGGTAGTTTCCTTGGACTCTTCGCTTTAAGCCCTCCAAATTTGGAGAGGTTTAGTGTTCAGGGGGTCGAGTTATTCAACTCCAAAGTGGCCCCCCAGGAAAAATCATTTGTAATTGGAAAGTTATGCACTCGAAAATAGTGACCCCAGGTTTCCTCTCATTAGAAAAATTAAAAATTACTTTTCCAATTACAAATGATTTTCCCCCAGGGGGACCCACTTTGGAGTTGAATAACTTAGCCCCCTGAACCCCAAAGCTCTCCAAATTTGGGGGGGTATAGGGAAGAGCTTGGGGAAGCTCCAATGTAATTTCCATCCTGGGATCACTATTTTTGAGTACATAACATTCCAATTACAAATCAGGGTTCCTGGGGGAACCCCTTTCGAAGTTGAATAATTCAGCCCCCTGAACCCCAACCACTCCAAATTTGGAAGGCTTACAGCCATTTTATAGCACAACAAATCAATTCATTTTGGTTTGTTTCATTTTGTAAATTCTTTTAAAAAATCATTAATAACGAAATGAAATGAAACACTATATTTTCGTTTCGTGCCCATCTCTAATCCTTACAGGCGCACTTGGTGGCTTCCCAAAAAGAGTGCTTTCTCTATCAGTGCTCTGAGACTCTGGGACTCCCTCCCACAGGAAGCTAGAGGTGAGCCCATCTTTCCTGTCCTTCTGCAAGCAGGCAAATATTTTTCTTTTCAGGGAGAACTTTTCTTAGTGACTGGCTGTCTGAGAGGTTTCTTCCCCCCTAATGGATTCGTGTGCTGTGTTGCATTTGAATTTGTTTTAATATTGGTTTTATTTACCATTTTTAATAAAATGTTTCTTTAATTCTCTTTTAATACCTGTACTTACTGTTTTTAGTTCTTAAATATTGTCTTTTTAATTATGTAAGCTGCCTTTTAAGGAGAAAGGTGGGGAATGTATTTTAAGCAAATAATAAATATATACATGGCACCTCTGCTCCCACATCTTCCTGTACACTGGCTTGGATTCACTTAAAGTCTTCCACTGATGGTTTCCCCTGCCTCCTTGCTTCCACTCCACGCAAGTGACACCCCCACCCACCATTTCTCAACAGGGCACATAAAACAGTGCATGCCTGCTTCAAATGAGTTCAGTGTCTGTGAAGTCTGATGGACTGGATTGGGAGGCCAGGATTTTTGCTAAACTTACCTCCTGAAAAAGACAGCCTTGAGGCCTGTACAGCTACTTGGAAGAGACAAACAATCTTCTGTGTGACACAAAGAGAGACACAGCATGCATGCAATTCTATGTTCGTGAATGATGTTCTTTTTTGTGACCCACATTGATCAATGACCACAGCCACCTGGTGAAAATTGGAATATATTGAGATAGACAGACAGGGAAGGAAGGAGGAGTCATAAATCATCAACAGCCCATGTGCTAAGCAGGATTATTTATTTATTTATTTATTTATTTATTTATTTATTTATTTATTTATATACTGCTCCATATAGCTACATGATACTCTGGGCGGTTCAATAAGATGTCGTACCGCAGAATTTGGGGATGAGGCTCCTTTTACTTTGCTCATATTTTGTGTGGCTCCAGGATACCAAATTGACTTTTACTTGAAGAATACATGCAAACAGTAATTAACTATTATTAATCTATAGGATTGTTGTTTCTTTATGGGATCCAGTGACATTCATCTTGCACAACAGTAGAGATGGGCACGAACCGCAAAAAATGGCAATTCGTTTTGGTTCAGTTAGTTTTAGGGTTTGATTCGTTTCGTTCCATTTTAAATGAATTTTTTAGAAATTTTTTGTTTCGTTGAATCATTATTCGTTTTGTGTGTGTGTGTGTGTGTGTGTGTGTGTGTGTGTGTGTGTGTGTGTGTGTGTGTGTGTGTGTGTGTGTGTGTGTGTGTGTGTGTGTGGTGCTTGTGCTGTGGCTGGGGGAAAGAGCAGGCTTAATCTTCCCCCACAGCCACTGTGGGATGGGGGAAAGAGCTTCTCCAACCAGCACCTCTCAACTGCTCTGCACTGGCCCCAAGCCAGCAGCTCTCAGGTGCTCCGCTGGCTTCCCTGTGCCCTGTTTCCCCAGGAAGCCAGCGAGGAGCAGCTGAGAGGTGGGATGGGGAAGGTAAGTTTCCCATCTGGACTGTGCAGCCCTTGGGGCACCGTTGGCGCTGGGTTTTATTATTATTTTTTATTTTAGGGTGCCGACCAGGGCACCCCTGGGGCCAGATCGATGCTCCTCTTTTTATTATTATTTTTCAAATGCCCACCGCGTGCCCCTCGGGCCGGGTGGGTGCTTCTTTTATTTTTATATTTATTTTATTTTTTTACTATTTTAGGGTGTCAGCCGTGTGTGGGTGCTGAAAGAAAATAAAAAAAAAAAAAACCCCACGCTACAGCTGTAGCGTGGGGCCAGGAAACCCAGAAGTTTAAAAAAAAAAAAGAAAATAAAAAAGGAGCACCGATCGGGCTGGGGCCCAATTGGTGCTCCTTTTTATTTATTTTTATTTTATTTTGGGTTTTTTTTTATTTCTGGGTTTCCTGATCCCGCCCTACAGCTGTAGTGCGGGGCTTTTTTAATGTTCTTTCAGCACCGACCACGCGGCCCCTGGGGCCCCATCAGTGCTTGTTTTTTCCATTTTTTAAAGGTTTTAGGGTGCCAACCAGGCCACCCCTGGGACCCCGTCGGCGCTCCTTTTTATTTTTTATTTTTTATTATATTTTTATTGTGTTTTTTTATTGTCGAGTGCCACTAGAGCTGTAGCGTGCCATTGGTTCCCCCCTCCCCTGGTCGCCATCCTTGAAGGATCTCCAGACCAGCACCAGGTAGGAGACATCTCCGCCCCCCATTAACGAAACGAACCTAACCAAACCAATTTTTTTGTTCACTTTGTTTCATTTTAAATTTAACCCTAGGGTTGTTATTCATTTTGTTACGTAACAAAATGAATAGCGAATAACAAAACAAACTAAAAGTTCATTTCCTGCCCATCGCTACATGAAAAAATTCAATTGGCAGCACTCCTTTTTGACTTGAGGAACAGTTCTAAGGAGTATGTGCTTTCTTTTACCTGTTGAAAGTAGGACTTTCTTTTAAAGATGGCACTCCTACTTACCTAAGATGATCCAGGTATAAAACAGTACAAGACACAAGCACTTTTTGTAACTGTGTAGAATAGGGACTTTCTGCAAGTGCAGTTGTAGTAAGTTGTGCCTATCAAAATTTTGTCTTCTATGCACCTGTTAAAATTCCATTGCATCTGGGCATTGTGTCTTCTTATGTGTGTCTTAGTACATTATGTGATTTTCTGTATTGTGCTGTACATCTATTGAGCAGAGATTTAAAAGGATTATTATACTAAGAAATTGAGTTGCAAATGAACTTGATGCATTATGACGTGATTTTTTTTTCACTCTGATGATCTGTTAGATTCATTTACCAGGTTTTCATTCTTACTCTTCCTACAGCCTGAAAACTTGTTGTACTACAGCCAGGATGAAGAATCCAAAATCATGATTAGTGATTTCGGGCTCTCAAAAATGGAGGGCAAAGGCGATGTCATGTCCACCGCTTGTGGCACCCCAGGATATGTCGGTAAGTGCAAAAATAATTTCATGTGATGTTTCTGGCAGCGTAGTTGCTATGTTCTCTTCTTGTCTTGAGCTGGGACAAGTGGTAATGGTAACGGCAGCCTATGGACATTTCATTGCAAAATGCTGGACTGAGTTCCCCACTCCTACCTGAGCCCTGGGGTTTTTTGGGGTGATGGTAACTCACCAACTCACATGCAGTCCAACAGGCCTAGTTCACTAAGGAAGGGTTTTGTTGTGTTTTTGCCCTGGACAAGAACAAATGATGAATTGTGGAGTCAGGCAGGCAAGTCATGACTGAGGAGTTAGAGCTTGCCCAACCGGTCAAAAGGTGTAAACATAGGGGCAGTGTCTAAGGCATTTTCTGGGGGGGGGGTCAAAGGACAAGGAAGAAGGATTTTTAAAATGACACTTTCCCACATGTTCTTGTGCTGATCCTTATTCTTAAACCGTCTCCTTAACAACTGGCTTTTTTCAAAGCACAGCAAAGCAAACACATTAATTTTATACACACATCTAATCTATCATCTAGTATGGCTTTCAGGCAGAGAAGATTTAAGCTGGAGTGGGATTTCCTGACTATTAAACTTAATTCCTCTTCTTTTTAAGCTTTCTCTTCTTTATTCAAAGGGACAGAATGCTGAAGCATCATGATTAGGAGACAAGTTTGCTTGAGGCCGGCATTTGCTTCTGGCTGGAAACAAGTAAATTGTATGCTATTTCTCTGTCCTGTTGGCAGGAAGCCATTTGGTTGGAGGCAAATATATACAGTCTATATATCTTATGTCACATTTTAAATTAATTACAAAGGCCAGTTTTTCTCCTTCCTTGTTTTTACCATCTAACTCTAAAGGGAGTGATAGCAGCTATGATATATGAGATGCATTTATGTTGAATTTTCTAGTTAGGCTTTCTCTACTGGTAGTAAATTCATTTTTAAAGTCCCTTTGTCTTTGAATTCATTTTTCTCCCCCCCCCCCAAAGCAGTGATGGGCAGTCTTTTTTGTACAGAGGGATATGCTTAAAGTTGATGAATCCTTACAGTACATTCTTGGCAGGCAGCAGCCGAAGTTCGGAAAAGACATAGAACAGAGAATTAATTGGGGGTAGCAGTCAATGTCCCACAAACATCCACCCCCAGTTTTCCATAAAAAACAAAATCCAGGTAGCTAAGTCTTACTGTTGTTGTTGGTTTGTTTATGTAATGCTATCAGTGTGGACAATAGTTGGTGAAGAGACAGCACCCTACCCTAAAAGTGTGCAATTTTAAACTCAACCGGGAGCAGCAGAGAACGGGTGAGGACACATGTCCCCAGACAATGGACTTCAACTCTAACCAATATACTCAGTAGTGAAGAATCATGACAGTTGTAGCAATATCTGGAGGGCTACACTGTGCTCACTCCTGCAGTGAAGGGAGAGATGGGGAACTGAAGAGGAGTAAACAGGGTACGAATTAGACATGGGCACAGAGTGGCGAAATTGTCGTTTTCGTTTTCGGTTATCGTTTCCGTTACGTAACGGAAACGGTAACGATAATTACACCGCTCCATCTCGAACCCGACCCGAAAAAAGAAAAATTGGGTCGGGTTTTTCGTTGTCGTTAATGGCATCGCGGCGATCGCGTGATGCCAAGCAGCACAGAAAAAAAGTTTTTAAAAGTAAAAAAACAAAAACCCGACTCCCGGCCAAAAAAAGCAGGCGAAAATATGCCTGCCTGAGGACACCTACCAGAGGGGTGGTTTCTGGGGGGAGTCCCCGGCCTCCCCCCCTCCTGTCCTGGGCTGCTTGCACCAGGCTGAGGGGGGTCATCCTCGTCGTCTGTCTCGCTGCATGCCATGCGGTGGGGGGGGGGGATCCAAAGTGGCGACTGCAATTTTTCTTTTGAAATCATGGTCAAAAAACACACCAAATCACCACAGAAACATGTGAAATTTATTTATTTTAAATGCCTGAATTTTAATAGTAGCAGCAGTGGGTTTTTTTTTTATAGCAATTAAACATCGTATTGATTTTATTTTATTTTATTTTTATTTTTATTTTTTTAGACCTGCCCATTTGGGCTGGGCATGGGATGGGACCATGCAATTTTTTTGAACCATTCCACCAATGGCATCGCCAGGTTTTTGACTGACACTTCTGGATGTCTCGGAGGGCATAAAAAGCCGAGGCACCTTCCAGAAATCGCAGTCGGGTGTATGGATGTGGTTGAGGGAGGAGGGCTGGCTGCTAGTGCTGGTGTGATTCGATCGAGATTGAGGAGGGAGGCTGGAGGCTTTAGGATTTAAGTTAGGCAGGTAGGGAGGGAATTGAATTTAGAAAATAATTTCTTTGATTCCCTGCAGCTTTGTCTGCTGAAGGGAATAGCAGTTTATTCTTTATTTCTTCTCTGGCAGTTTGTGAGGATTTTTTTCTGATATTGGATAAAGGGGGAGGTTCGACTGGGAGTGGGAGGTGTGGATTTATTTTAAAAATATATTATATACTACCATTTATTTTCTATTTTCCCAACTTCAGTTTGCTTGCACACACACACATTTGGGGTGCAAGCCAAGAACAGAACCTCTATCCTAAGTGATATCCTAACTGCCCACTCACTCATCTGCCCGCGCCGCCGCTCACCCACCCGCGCCTCCCCCCTGCCCCTGTCACCGCCCGCCCATGGCCCCCCACCACCACTGCCCACCCGCCCCGCCCGCCGCCTAGGGCGCAAAAACACCTAGCGCTAGCCCTGATTGCGGGACGCCCCTATGCTCTGGGAAGTCAAATCGCGCTAAATCGCGGTACAAACGAAAAACGACAAAATTTTTGAAAATTTTCACGACAAACGGAAACGACCTGAAACGGATCCATTCCGACAAACAAAAACTCGAAATGTCATTTTTTTCTGGTCGTGCCCATGTCTAGTACGAATTATGAGTCATGCTTAGGCTGAACTTCAGAATGTAATGGGGAGTAAAGAGATGTTTGACATAGCAATAGTTATCCATGCCTTTGTTCCACCATGACTTGACTGCTGCAATGCAGTCTGTGTGGGATTGCCCTTGAAGTAAGTCTGGGATTTTCAAATGGCATAGTATGTGGCAGCTAAGCTGCTAACCAATACACAGTATCATCATAAAGCATGACACTGGAAGACCTGCAGTGGTTGACAATTGCTTATCAGGCCCAATTCAAGGTGCTGGTTTTGACGCTGAAAGCTCAAAATGGCTTGAGACCAGGTTATCTAAGGGACCCGTTGTCTCATAATGAACCTGTCTAGGTGGTCAGATTTTTGGGAGAAGTCTTTTTAAAAATCTCAACAGTTTCATGGGCCTGCCTTACAGGCATGTAGGAGAGGGCTATTTCCCGTGTGGCTCCCAGAGCCTGGAATGAACTTCCTTCAAAACTGTGATCTGTTTCTACCGTGACTGATCTTGAGAAGAATATAAAAACACATTTTTAAAGTAGCACATGATGTTTAACCTGACCTACTGTTGTTTTTTTAACTCCACAGAATTTAATACACTTATAGTTGTTGTGAGTTTTTCAGGCTGTTTAGCCGTGTTCTGGAATTTGTTAAAATTGGGATTTTTTTTTGTTTTTATTCTATGAGGATTGCAACTGCCTTGAGCACTTCTCTCTAGTGAAAAGGCAGGGTATAAATTAAAAAAAAACAAGCAAGAAACATAATAATGGAAAAAACCATCTGGCAAAAATCTAGAGGCAGAATAGCATGAAGCCAACGAGAGAGATATTAACAACAGTGGACAGAGCATTGAGTCCTTGCTCATAACAGTGGGAAGGGAAGGGTATGTATTCATACTGGGGGGGGATTCTTTTTTAATATGTGGTTGTAGCATTCATGTGGTTCTAGAAACTTGACTATTTTTCTTGGTAATCTTGAAACAAGGGGAAGATTCATTATGAAGCACTCATAGTCTTCTCTAAGGATCATATTTATATTTGTTTTCTTGCTTGGTGAAAAAGAAGACTGGCTGTATTAAACTGCATTTGGACATTGAATCTCTGAGTTGGTTGAATGCCAAAAAAATCTCATTTTTAAATTCCTCATATTGCTTGCTTTTCTCTTTTAATTAATTGGGTATCATTAATAAAAAGGTTTACTGTATATACTCGAGTATAAGCCTAGTTTTTCAGCCCTAATTTTGGGATGAAAAAAGGGGCCTTCAGCTTATATTCGGGTCAATACTTTTAGCCACTGAGGCAGGTTTGGGTCAGTGGCTAAAAGTCATTTTAAACATTGTGCGCCACTTCTCCTGACCCCCCCCCATGTTTAAAATGACTTTTTAAAATGTCATTGTAAAACAATGTTTAAAATGACTTTTAGCCACCAACTCAAGCACTTGCCTCGGTGGCTAAAAGTCATTTTAAACATCACACACACACCCAGCTCACAAAGGAGGAGTTGCCGGCCCTGCTGTATTTCCCACCCTAGGCTTATACTTGAGTCAATAAATTTTCCCAGTTTTGGGGGTTTAAATTAGGGGTCTCGGCTTATACTCGGGTCGACTTATACTCGAGTATATACGGTATATCTCTAAAAAGCATATTTATTTATTTCTTTATTTTACTTCATAAGAGACTGATGGTCAGAACGTTTGGTTTTTATGTTTCATAAAATAATCTCCAACAACAAACATTGTGCTGTAAAGTTCTCCGTGCCCACCCCCTATGTTTAAAATACTTGGAGGACATGCAAGTTGTTTTGAGAATTGAATCAACCACCCCCAGAGCCTTCCAGGAGTAGCAGTTCAGTGTTTTTGTCCCACTTCCCAAATTTGTTTGTTTGTTTGTTTGTTTGTTTGTTTGTTTGTTTTTATACTGCCCGTCTTCTGGGGGAACTCCGGGTGGTTTACAGTAGGATTAAAAACAGCAATACCGCACAGAATAAAAGTCAAATAAAACCAAGACAATAATGCGGGAAAACCCTCAGCAAGAGGCGTCAAAGGGGCGGGGGAGAGAGAGACAAACAAACAGTAAATGAAATTAAAGGTCGCCAAATGCCTCCCTATAAAGCATGGTTTTAAGCGCTTTTTTGAAGGCGGGCAGGGACTGTGCAAGGCGCAGCTCACTCGGAAGGTGGTTCCACAACGAGGGGCCCACCACAGAGAAGGCATGGTTGCGTTTAAGCGATTTCTGTGCCTCCCTGGGTGTGGCCACTCAGAGTGAGAGCACCTGCGACATTCTAGTGGGATGGACCTCAGTTGACCTTTGGGAGATACGCTCTGACAGGTATTCAGAAATTGATCCTGGGGGTGCTGATTTGTATTGAGAGGGCACAAAAATGGCTATAGAGAAGTCATATAGAGTCAAGACACAATGTGATTTCCATCTCTGCTTTGAAACTATGCCGTTCAGGAGTTATATGATAGACTCCCTGCTACTATACCAGCCTGTCAGTGTATGAAGATTATCTCCAGGGCGTTATTAAGGTAATTTACTTTGGTGCTCCTGCGACAAAGCTGGTAGAAGGACAAACTATCCGGCTGGAGAACCATCCCCTATGCCCTTAAAAGGGGAAAGAAACAGAGAGATACAAGCTATGGGGAAAAGAAAAGAAGAGATGTTTTGGATGAAAAAGAAAAAAGAGAGAAAGAAAGGGCAGAAAGGAGGCTAATGGTGAGGGGTAGCACCCCAGAGAATAAGGCGGGAGAAAGAAAGGAAAAAGCGTGAAATTTGAATCAATAGGAGGAGGAGAGATACAAATGAGGGAGAAAGCACGGGTAGGAGTACAGAAGTAGAAGCCAGAGATGTAGACGCAAGGCAGGAGACACTAATATTTTCTGAGACTTGGGATTGGATACGGATGGAAAAATCCCTGGATCCACAAGTGGGAAAGACTGATGATTCCAAGGAAGGAAGTGGAAGAAATCAGTGTCCTCCTAGTAAGCCTTCCTACTGGAGAAGATGAGAAAGCAGAGAGAAAGGAGCAGGATAAATGTGCTATATTTACAAGAAAAGAAAAGACCATGCATCAAAATCGCCAGCCATTTAAAATAAAATAAGAACCTGGATTCAAAGCAACCTCAAAACTTATAAAACAAAACAAAGCAAAAAAAAAAACACACCATGAAATGCAATGGAAAGGGTTATTTAAAAGTCCTACATTAACAGAAAGGGATCCTTCCATGCTGACAAAAAGGACAGCAATGAAGGATCCCTCAATGGTCCCACCATTACTGAAAAATATATGAGGAAGAGCCTGTGCCACATGTTTATACTGATTTTCAGCTTTATGGCCATAATCCTGTGTACAGTACCTTGGAATAAGCCCCACTGAACTCAGTGTAGACACATCTTACATTGTATGTTATTCTGTGTCAGAAATACATTTCATGTTCATTATTATTATGGAGAAATGTGAAGCGCTTTTCTGCATTATTCTGTTCTGTCTTTGGCTTGTTGCCCAGGTAACACAAGACAAGCACACTAAAATGACTTTGTTATTTATTCCATGTGATTATGCCCGTCACGTGTTCTACTGCAGTATTATACCTGATGGAACAGTCATAGATTTTTCTCTGCACTTTTGTACATTAGGTGGCTATTCCATCTCACAAGATCATCTTTATAATCAACCATTTCCTAATGTCCCCAGACATATAATTTTACTTCAAATTCCACAAAGTTAGTTTATATTCATACCATCGGCATTATCTATTATGCTCAGTATACAGCAGAATATATTTAGAATAATTGCACTGACATTAAACACAGCAAAAACCATCATTCGTTTTACATCTAGAAAACCCAGTCACATGACAATGTATTTTGTGCTAGTGAAGTGTGAACTAGATTGGGCCTTTGGGGAATCTGGTATCCTGTTGGGGGGTTACCATGTGCAAAACTCAAGTTGTAGAATTGGTTGCAGCTCTTTGGCAAAATCCTCGATTTATATAAAATATTTAAATCAAAGATGAGATGATACATCACACACACACACACACACTCACACATATACACATGCATACATCTCATTAGGTTATTACTCTCTTCTTCAAGCAAAATAAACTTCTACACAGAAAATAAATAACATTTCAGTCCTCTCTAATTATTATTATGTACTATTAAATGCAGAGCTATTTTGAATCAACGGAAAGCAACAGTGGAGCTGGATCTTTTTTAAAAATTACAATTCCAGAATATGGCAAATATTTATTTTAAATTGATTATTAATATTTCTTTTAAAATTTTATTTATTTTCTATACAATAAACACATATAAACATATATTGCTCATCACCTGTCTTGTTACTTAGGTCAATCCCAATTATTTTACCAACATTATAGCCCATTGTAGTTCATAGTTCCTTTCTTATCTTAGAAGAACATGTTTTCATACTTCATATTTATTTTTATTCTATTGATATTCTATCTTTATTAATATCTATTTTTATCTGATACAAAAGATAGAAATAACCAAATAAAATATTGCAATAATCTATCTGATCTTAGCCGTATACTCAATCCTAACATTTTAATCATTCAATAAGCTAAGCTACTTAAAAAAACTTTTAACTAATTTAATATACCATATATACTTGAGTATAAGTTGACCCGAGTATGAGGCCCCTAATTTAACCCCCCAAAACTGGAGAAATGTATTGACTCAAGTATAAGTCTAGGGTGGGAAATGCAGCAGCGCCTGGCAGCTCTTCCTTTGTGAGCTGGGGGGGAGTGGTGTTTAAAATAACTTTTAGCCACTGATGCAAGTGCTTGGGTCAGTGGCTAAAAGTCATTTTAAACATTGTGTGCCACTCCCCTGTGATACAGAGGGGAGTCATGAGAAGCAGCATGCAATGTTTAAAATGACTTTTAGCCACAGATGACTTGCCTCAGTGGCTAAAAGTATTGACCCGAATATAAGCCGAGGGCCCCTATTTTTCAGCCCAAAATTAGGGCTGAAAAACTAGGCTTATATTTGAGTATATACAGTATCCTTAACAAAACAAATTTACCTATTCTTCTAAGAGTTACATAATTTCAAAGGTCTTCTATAACTAGAGTTGGGCTTTGTGGGAAATTATAAAGGGGTTACATCTTGGTCTATAGATTTTCCTTTAAGCATAAAAGCTAACCTATATTTCAGTCTGGTCTTCATATTTCCATTATTCCCGCATAGGAAGTGGCCTTATACTGAACGTTTGGTATATTGCTCTGACTAGTTCACTATAAAGTGTGATTCCTTATTCCTGATGTTGGATTGTGTTCATCCAGGGGATTTAATTCTCTGCTAGGGGTACAGTGAACAGGATTTGATGCAGCCAAATGCAAAAAAATAATAATTATATATATATTTACTTTTAATTTAGTTTGTACTTTTAAATGTGTTATTGCTATGTTGAGATTTTATGCTGTAAACTGCCCAGAGTAGCCCTAGGGCTAGATGGGCGGTATAAAAATCTAATAAATAAATAAATAATATACTGCCCCATAGTGCTTAAAGAGGATGACACAAAACTTTTCCAGGTGGTAAAAACCAGAGAAGATTGTGAAGAGCTCCAGAAGGATCACTCCAAGCTGGGGGAGTGGGCTGCAAAATGGCAAATGCATTTCAATGTAGGAAAATGTAAAGTAATGCATATTGGGGGGGGGGATCAAAACTTTATCAACTGATGGGCTCTGAGCTATCCATGACGGATCAGGAAAGAGATCTTGGTGTGTTGATGGACAGCTCAGTGAAGGTGTCTACCCAGTGTGTGGCAGTAGTGAAGAAGGCCAATTCCATTCTACAGAATATTATCAAAAAGGGGATTTAAAATAAATCACCCAACATTATAATGCCATTGTACAAAACAATAGTAAGGTCGCACCTGGAGTATTGTGTACAATTCTGGTCACCGCATCTCAAAAAAGACATAGTGGAACTGGAAAAGGTGCAGAGGAGAGCAACTAAAATGATTACTGGCCTGGGGGGGGGGGCTCCCTTATGAGGAAAGGCTAAAACATTTGGGGCTCTTTAGTCTGGAAAAAAGGTGCCTGAGGGGGGATATGATTGAGACGTACAAAATAATGCAGGGCATGAATAAAGTGGATAGAGGGACATGCTTCTCCCTCTCACAAAATACCAGAACTAGGGGACATCCACTCAAATTGAGGGCTGGGAGAGTGAGAACAGACAAAAGAAAATATTTTTTACCCAACGTGTTGTTAGTCTATGGAACTCGCTGCCATAGGATGTGGTGATAGCATCTGGCCTGGATGCCTTCAAGAAGGGGATTGGACAGATTCCTGGAGGAAAAGTCCATCACAGGTTACAAACCATGATGGTGATATGTAATCTCCAGGCTTAAAACTGAGGTACTTCAAGGGCCAGATGTAGGGGAGTGGTATCAGGAGACAGATATCTAGTCTTGTGTGCCCCCAGACACATTTGGTAGGGCCACTGTGAGATACAGAAAGCTGGACTAGATGGACCTTTGGCCTGATCCAGCATGGCTCTTCTTATGTTCTTATGTTAAGCACTCTCTGGGTAGTTTACAATTTATTTATGCAGCCTACACATTGCCCCTCCCTCCACAGCAAACTGGATATTCATTTTACTGACCTCGGAAGGATAGAAGGCTCAGTCAACCATGAGCCCGCTACCTGGGATTGAACCGGAGGTTGTGTGCACAGTTACAGCTGCAGTACAGCTGTTTAACCACTGCAGCACTGCACCGCAAGGTCATACACATTCCAAAATGAGAATGCTGCAGTGTACACAGACTGAACAGCACAGTAATCTGTTTGATTTCCTCTTCACATTTATCTGTTGCCTGGATTTTTTCAGAGTATGATGACAAATGGGTGATATTACAACATGTCAGATGAAGAAGGGGTTACATTTTCTAGTGCTAAATTACTCGCCCTATGTGCACACACACCAGCCAATGTTTCAAGAACTCATTGAAGATGCTTAAACAGTGCCAGGGGCTTTTAACTGACCAAAAATATTGGAGGTGGGAGCCATAACAATGGGAAAGAGAGAGGCCTGGGCCAAGTGCAACATTCTAAAGCTGTTTTGGTGATCTCCTTGATGACCTTTGTGACAAGAAAAATCTGGGAGGGGGAGGGATCATGTCTGCTTCCTGGAAGCCTTGAGGTACAAGATCTCTCAACCCTCGAACCCACAAAAATCTTTTTAAAAATCACAAAAATGAAGTCTGCCCTTCCAGCCATATTCTCCCCCCGCCCCACCTGTGCTTTCTAGAATCTAATCTTTAATCATCGTTGCTCAGGTTGCATCCACAAATGTGCTCCAGAGAATAAAATATTGTCCTCAGACCTCCTAAAATTGTGCACCCTATCTTAGGGAAACTGAAAATATATCACAGTATTATGTAATGTCTTATTTACTTGCTTGCTTCTATGTACCCTCATAACATTTATATTTGTAAAAGAGATTGAGGAGAAGTCATAAGATGTCATAAACCCCAGTTGTGTTCTCACATGGAAAGGGGGCTTGCGTATCTCCCATCTTTTTTAATAGAACTCCAAGAAGACCAAATGTATCTGCTTACAATTAAAGTATTCTGAACCACAACGTTCCTTGCAGTATCAGTTAGGGCAGCATGAAGGAGGCATATTTTTTGCAGTTGTTCAAGTGTTGAAATAAGTCCTCATTGCCACTAGAAGCCAAGAGAAGAAGTTCTGGTAATCAAGTTCTGGAACATCTGGCCATTGAAGCACAGCTTTCTTTCAGGAAGATGAGCCTGGAGTTCCTAGACTTCCGTTCCTCACTATAAAATGAAACAATCAAGTGTCCAAAAAGCATAAGGACAATAATATAAGCATCCGGATCCCTTTCATCCATTCTTGTGCTTTTTTATTTTTAAAAAAGAAAACTTCCATTGGTTCAGACAGAGAATAAAAATATGCATTGCGGAGAATGTTCCATTTCCCGCATAGACAAATCTACATTCTTGGGCCAACTACTCCTTTGGAATATAAACAGTCTTCTTCTTGATGGACAGATGCTTCCAACAGAGTTTCTATGTATAGCAACAATTACGGGTAACAGAGAGAAGGACAGGAAGAAATGGATCATGGGATACTGGGAATTCATCAGCATACACATAATCAGTCATTGAAAAGTAAACATAAGCTTGCTTCATGGATTTGGCCTGTGCAGGAGATAGGATTTGGCAGTAAATCCAAACCTAACTTTTGCCCATTGTTTTGTTTCTGTAGCACCTGCCCCAGAATTTCATGTATCTTAGGGAAGTGGGGAACCACTTATATAAACCACTAGTATAAGGCATAGCTACTGTGGTGTGGGAATCAAAGTGTCATCTTATAATGCAATTTCGGTTTTCAAAACAACCTGAGGACAACTCCAGGGAATTGCTCCATTACACAGATGGATTCCAGATGATGGTTTTCAATATTTTATTCATTCAAAATGGCCCTATCCGGAATGCTAATTGATCAAACTGACAAAGTCACAATAATCTATTTTCTAGGGTTTGCATTTTTTCACTATAAATGTCATGTCAAACCTGTCATCTAAAGGGCTTCAAAGATCCTGGGTGATACAGTGCGGGTGAGCACATCACATCCAAATTTCCCATTTTACAGCTTTATTAGAGTTGGTGAGCATTGGCTGTTGGCATTCATTAATCTGAATGCTAGATTAATGAATGCCAATGTTTAGCTGCCATGTTCTACGATTTTATCCACCTCCTCTTGAAGATGAATACAATGGCTTTTTATTTCAGTAGGATATTACTGAGCCTTGAATATAAATATTTTTAATGTTCTAATTCCAGAGCATTTGCCCTTTTTGTTCCAACAGGCAATTTCACTAAGTTTCCTGAGGAGCCAAAATCCATCTGAAAATCCATTTAAGCCTACATACTGTAATAAGCAATGGTTGGCTATACAAATTTGTGCTCCTTTTCTTCCATCACATGTCTGGGCAGTATTAAAACTACCATATTGGTCAAGAAAATAGTTGGTCTGAATAGGCACATGTTTACTTATTTACTGTAGAATTTAAACAGCAAACAGACAATTTCTGCTTTGGTATTGTCTTAGTAATCACAAGTGCTGGAAGCAAACTAAAACAGATACTGTATATACTATCTGCACCAAACACATACATACAGAGAGAGAGAGAGAGAGAGAGCAAGAGTAACCCCTTACAGGGACCCAAAGGTAGGAACATTTGGAACAGGCTGGTTCACAAGTGGACCCAAAAGTAGGATAAATGTCCATTTGATGATGTCCGCAGTTTTACACACATTTGTACAGCCAGCCATTGTATGTAGGCTTAAATGGATTCTAAGTTGGATTTTGGCTCCTCAGGAAACGAGTGAAATTGCCTTTTGGAATGAAAGGCCAAATGCTCTGGAATTTGAAAATTAAAAATATTTATCTGATTGCGAACAAAAGGAGAAAACTAGTCCCCTCCTACAGTGGAGCAAAAAGTGGGATAAATGCCCATCTGACATCCCCAATTTTACAAAGCTATTTCCCAGTCTTGGTCTTTTCAAACAAGTGATATTTATTTATTTATTTATTTATTTATTTATTTATTTATTTATTTATTTATTTATTTATTTATTTATATAGCTTGTATGCCGCCCACTACCTAAAGGTCTCTGGGCGGCTCACAATCAAAGTAAACAATCCAGTTTTCTCCTTCCCTGAGGTCTGAGTAACAGTAGCACAGATGGGTACCAACTCATGATTGTTCTACTGGTACTGCCGAAATGCCAAAGCTGTTTTAAGACAAATATATATTTATTGACCTAAATGGACTAGAGTTTTATCTGTGCTTAGGTCAGTGTATTAATCAAAAGGAGTTAAAGATATCATTAAAAGAAAATTAATTTCATTTCCTATCTCATTTTGATATTTTTATGGATGTGTGTCACAACTGTGTTACGCTAGATTAGTCTTAGTGATGTATGAGGAAGAAGAGATGTTTTCTTTGTCCATTCAGGTTTGTTTAAAATAATGTATAAATTTGAACTGCTCTGGGTGTGTTATTCACTCAGGATTAGTTGTATATGCCTGTTTGTTTCTTTTTTTCACTGGTTTCAGAGGCAAGCCTAGCCAATCTTCTAGTTCCCATAACTTTGAGGTTTTCTAGAAAACTAAATGAGATTTTTCAGATATATTACTATTCCTGTGAGACAACAGATTTGCCACATGTCAGAGGGATAATCTGTTTTGAAACGAACAGACATGTATGAATAAAAATGCTAGTTATGTGATTGAAATTCTAGGTTCCACCAATGTAGCTGCTTAGAGATCAGCTTTTGGAATGGATGGGCCAGCTCAGTGTCATCAGAATATGGAATATTTCTTGGTAATTATGATAGAAATTGTGCTTCTTTGAAGGCACAACAAAGCCTTGCACTCCCTGAATTTTGCTTTGTTTTGAAAAAGCTTGTTTGTCTAATATATTATTAAGACTCTAAAGACAGAAAGTGCTTGCCATGAATTAAAGGGGAAATATCATCTCCATGTGCCTCATGCAAACCCACCTGAAGCTGCAAATTGTAGTAGGAAACTCTGTGTAATTTTTAATGTGTGTTTCTTCTTAGTACTTAAACCTGTAATTGCTGATAAGGCAACTATTATAAATATTCAAACTGTAAGCCAACATTTTGCTTTTAAATTCAATAGCGGTTTTACATTAGAAAGGATTGGAGTCATGGGGCTTTAAAATCCAGTGCTAAGCGTTTGCAAATGAAAGATGTAGAACAAAATAGCAGCTATTGTAAAATCCATCCATTCAAGCAAAGCAATTATTAACAAACAATTGCCAAACCTACCTATTACAGCCTATTTAATAACCTTTGGATATAATAATATATTTACTACCCGTATTACATTTCTTCACTGCACAGCAATATAAATGGAATGCTTAGAAGAAATCTACTCGGCTGTTCAAGGAATATCTCATTTTAACTATGAAACAAAGTACAGTAGTACATATCACATGTAGTACACATGTTAAATAAGTGAAATCATTATGTTTTCCTTTCTAGTGTGGTTTTCCTATTTTTCCTCCGCCGAATATCTTGACTGCAGGTTTTACCCTGTGTGAGTGCCACCAGATCCACCTCGGGTGATGTGGCAATGCAAAGTCTCCAGTTTCCTAGACCCCAGGCTGTGAGAATAAATTTGATTTTAATCAAGGAACTAAGAGAAAGAGGAACACTGTCCTTAACTCCCTTTGGGAGCTTCCTGGGGGGGGTCGAGTTCCCTGCAGTGGTAGTGGTACTGGGGACTGCTCACCAACACCGGGCCCATTACCCTGTGGAATGACTCTGGGTTCCATGATTCCCCCTACTATTTCACATATGAAAGTGGCTGTCCAGAATTTTGCAGTCTGGTACCACCAGTGCGCTGATGACATCCAACTCTGTTTGGTTTTGAAGATTTTCCAGGAGGATTGTCTCTCATTTTAGGCCCCAGTATGTGGTCACCCTGCCTCCAACAATTCCCTCCTAATTTGAGCCTTCCTTACTCTCTTCGTTGAAATAACCTTTCGCTCATTACGTGTTTTCTGTTTCATCATTTAAATAACCAATGCTACAAACAGCAGTATTCTTGAATGAACATCAAATCAGTAAGTAAAACATTTTCCTTGGCCTTCAGCAAATGTGTTCTCAATTCAGAATACTAAAGTATCACCACTCCTTTCAGTGAGGTTGTTGCAAAAGGTTGGGAAAATGTTTTTTCATCTAGAGAGCAATGTTATCCACTTTCTAGATAATTCAGAAAGAGTTCCATGTTTTAAATATCAATGCACTCACAAGAAGCAAATGGTCAGTTTTAAGAAACAGTATACACCACTTCCATAGTTGTCAGATCAATAATCAGAATCTCATAAATTCTTGATAAACAGCACTTGTAAGGAAGTTTAAAGTCTCGTGATCGCTGTGCAGATGTCATAGTAGACAGATAAGCCAAACAAAGATAAATGGTATGTGCTTATGAGCATTCTTGAGAATTGCAAAATATCTGATTCTTAGACTATGTTTTACAATAGGCAACCCCTGAGAGGTTGGAAAATCATGGTTGCTGCCCCTGGATGTTTGGGGTGCGTCTCAGTTTTTCACCTTTCTCAGAAACTTGAGAGAACCATTTGCTATTTAAAATGCAACACATGCACCCTGACTAGTAAGAAATAGGAAGTGACAGGCTGGTTGCTTCCAGTCTCTTAAAAAAGCTACGTCTGGATTCAATGAGGTCTGAAGGCAAAATTACATTCAAATGGCATATTTCATCTCTTGTAGATTTCATGCTGAAATTGCGGTGAGTGGGTGATCGCACCCTGGGGCATGAGAGTGAGCGAAGATCCTCCTGGAACATTCTGGACAGCCTGTTTCAGATTTTTCATGTATATGTCATGTATATTCCACAGTCTAATAGTCAAGGTGTTGAAAAGGAGTCCCCCAGCACCAGTGCCATTCTCAAAGTGACACTGTGTGTGTGTGTGTGTGTGTGTGTGTGTGTGTGTGTGTGTGTGTGTGTGTGTGTGTGTGTGTGTGTGTGTGTGTGTGTGTGTGTGTGTGTGTGTTGTGTCGCCACAGTCGTGACCGACTCTTCATGACTCCATGTCCATGGAGTTTTCTTGGCAGAAATACTGGAGTGGCTTGCCAGTTCCTACTCCAGGCGCCTACAGCACCTGGTATTCCCTGGTGGTCTCCCATCCAAGTACTAACCAGGGCCGACCCTGCTTAGCTTCCGAAAACAGGCGAGATCGGATGTGCTTAGGGCATCTAGGCAGCTCCAAAGTGACACTACTCAAGCAAAAACCCCAGAACCTGACTCCTTATTTCCATCAGTTAACCTCTTCTCATCAACTAAAGCAATTGCCAGGGCTGTTTTCGACAAGTGTGAAGGGTAGTGAGCAAAAGAGGGTGACCTGTAGATCATCTTGACTGCTGCCATTGGCATCAAGATTCAGACTTTCCTTTGCTGCTGGCAGCATGTGCATGATACTATGCAGGGCCATTTCCTGGCATTTTGAATCATGGTTATAGAAGCTCAATACAGCATCTCACAGTCATAAACTGGAGGGTTTTTTGAAGAACTGAATATAGCCCCCATACCTTGTGAGCCCTGTTACGGTCACCAATATGGGCTATGACTTGATGGAGCACAACAACAGTAATAGTGTTAAGTGTCAGATTGTCTTGAAAGTACCGTGCCAGCATACAGGCAAACAGCGTTACCCACAGTAAATAACTGGGATGGATTTTTCACATTCCACTGCTTAGGCAATTTTTTTGCTAAGCATTCATTCTTTTCACTGTTTTAGTGTAGTGTCATTGATACAGAATGGCAGGTAGCTAGCCCTGTCCGTGACAATTGTGGCATTTCATTAATCAGTTTGCAAGGGGGTAGTGACAGCTGTCTCTCTCAGATCCCTTTGCAGGAGAGGCAGCATATCAGAGTGACACACTGCACAAGATTCTTCTCTTTTTCCCAGAATCTTTCGCTTAGCAGCATGCTACTTTGGAGCTGTCAAAACTTCTTAGTGATCAATGTGAATTAAAGCTGTTGTGAAGCAATTCTTTTCCAAGTTTCCAAAAGTTCTGTGTTTGTTTTTCCCTTTGACGGGAATTTTATGGCCTTCCGTCAATCTCCTCCCCCCACTCCATGCCCTGCTCTCCTTCATATTTTTATTTTCTGTCTTCTGATTTGACAGAGGCTGGTTAGGAAGACAATTCACAGCTTAAAAATAAAAAGCTCTTTAAAATTGTAACATTTCACATTGTGAATGTGGGGGATAATGCTAGCAAGGGAGCAATGAGAAATGGCTCATATATATTAGCAGGTGGATGTCAGCCCTCCCCTCATCCATCTGTTGACTTTTTTTCTCATGAACGTTTGGGGTGGGAAGGAAGGAACAGAGCTATGAAAAGCTATGCTTTTAAAGACAACCTCTTGAATTGGTTGTATTAGCTGAGACATTCCAATCATTGTAATTGTTAAAAAAACAACTAAAACGTCTAGGCTCTGAGAAGGACATAGTTTAGCTCGCTCTCTTCTGTCATTTTTACCCCTCCTCTATGGAAACAAGAGAAGTTACATTTTTTTCTTCCTAGTCTAGATTTTACTGTCACCAGTTTGAGAAGTCTGTGTAGGTTAATGTGTACTCCTCAGCATGTACTGTGGAAATCTTGATGTTAGCTACTCCAAATGTTCTTGATGTTGTCTGTTTCTGGTTAGAAAATATTAATTGGACAGTGGTGCCTCTGACATGAACAAAGGAAGAAAAGGAAGAACCATCTGCCGTTTAACAGTTATGTTTTTATACCTTTAATTTCACCAGCCATATTTGTAGCTGCCCATTTCAGCTTGCTTTTCACAAATGTTCATTCCTTCTGTTTATTTCAGTGGTTTTCCTGTGCTCTACTGAAACCCTAGTCCAATGCTTTGAGTGATTAGAGAAAGGGCAATAGTTTGGTAGCAGAAGGGACAATTTGTTTGAAGGGGGCCAGAGGTTTCAATCCATGACATCTCTAGAAAGACCTGTAGAAAACTCTAGTCTAAAACTTTGGAGAGCAATGGCTCCCTCTTCCTTAATAGAGACAATAAGACAAACAAACTTGATTAAACATCTAAGGTTAAAAGAGATGGAACACTTAGCTTGCATTTAGAAGCAGAGCTCCTCTAAATGGTTAAAAGATATTTCTTTCATATCCTCTAAGACAGGGGTCCTCAAACTATGGCCTATGGGCCAGATAGGGCTTCCCAGGTCCCTAAATCCAGCCTGCGGAAGCAACTGCAGACCTCCACATATACAAATTTCAGTAGCAATTGCAGAAGCCCCCTCCCCCTGGCTTTAAGGCAGGGGCAATGGAGTAGGCAATGCAAACCCCGGCAGGCCTCTCTGCAACTGGGGGGGCCACCAATGGAGTAGTGGGGCAACCCCTGCTAGGCCATGGTCTCGCGTGGGCCTGTGAGCCAAGCATGGCAGCACTGATTGTGGGCCAGGGATAGGGGAGAGCCAGCTAAATATGGGGTGCAAGCGGAAAGGGACAAAGCGGACCCAACCCAGGTGGGATCAGCATCGGGGTAGTCTCTCACCCCGCGCAGTAAGCACCAGGCAGAGGAGTACCCAGGAAGCCAGCAGTACCCAGGCAGGGGAGTGGAGTGTGGTGTGGGGGGCGGAGCCTGCTGGGAGCCACCGCGTGGACCAGGAAGGCCCTCCAGGAACAGGGGGTGCTGTGGATGGGGCTATGCAAACTCACCTCCCCTGCTGCCCACTCGCATGCTTGGTGCTGCAATCACTTGGTGCCACGGCTGCCTGCTGAGCCGGGAGAGGCTGTGCAGGTGGTCAGGGCTGCCGCGGCCATGGGAGGGAATAACAGGGGTGACAGAGCAGGCTGGGTAAGCCCTGCAGTCCTCTCTGAAGCTGGGCCTAGCAGGCCCTCGGGGAGAAGGGGAAACACTGCAGGCAGGGTCAAATACCTCCCACTGCCCACAAAGCCGTATGGTGGCGCTGCCGCTTGGTGCTGTCGATGCCCCCAAGCCACCGGAACTATTATGTGGGCCTGCCTGGCCAAATGGGACAAAGCAGGTGGGGGACGGCAGGTAGGCCCTCTCCCTACCCCTCACTCAGGGCTGCAGGGCTGCTACTCCCACACCGGTGCCACGCTCATCACCAAGGGTGAGATCATTCAGGTGAGGGGGCAGGGGGATGGGGCACCCCAGAGGAAAGGGCAGCAAGATGGCTCCAGGGCTGCAGCTGCACCACTGCCACCACTCCCACTTGCCCCTACCCTCCCCCTCAGTTTCTTCACCCCCAATGCTGCCCCTGCTTCCCCCAACCCTCCCTTCTCTCACTCACCCTTACCACCCCTGCTGCTCCCACTTGCCCCAACCCTCCCCCTCAGTTGCCTTGCCCCCCCACTTGTCCCAATCCTCCCCCCTTGGTTCCCTTGCCCCATCACCACTGCTGCCACCCGGCCCCCAACAGTTCTGAGGGACTTGAGGACCTCTCACCACCAGCTTTTGCAAGTTAGCTTGCTTTGTCTTGTGATTGGACATTGTGAGCAGGGCCACAACTACAGTCTTTGTTACCTGAGGCAAACATGGACACTGCACACCCTACAGTGGCATACGGAATAGTACTGTACATATACTATTTTGTCATTTGACAAATCGTCTCACCCACCCCAGCACGACACCCTGGTCACATGCCTCTCCCACTATGGCAGTTTGGACAACTAATTATGTACAAGATTTACAAAGATGTTATACAACTGTTACAAGAAAAAGCATTGAATATATTCATATATATGGGGGAAAGTATTCTTGTGAAAAAGCAGAGTGAATGGCGGTAGTATATAGATCAGAATTCCTACAGTGTTAAAATTTGCCTCAAGCGTTCTTCTAATCTCCAGAAGTAATGGGGTTTGGAAAATGAATTGCTTCTATCTGGATTTACTGAATAACCTCATGTGGTATTTGAGCTGCTTGCTCTTGAAAACAATTGTCTCCTGAGTGCTCAGCTGGGAAATGAAGATTTGTTTGTTTATTTAGCATACTTGTATATTTACATTGTGATTCCTCATGCAGTAACAAGGCATTTCTTTCTACATGTGGAGTGGATGGTATGATTTTTAGGAGGCTCCTCCCTCTTAAGATAATATTCATCACATGAATAGACGTTGAATTTTTGGGTCCTGCTCTTAGCTCTATTTCTCTATTTCAATATTAGGTTCTGCTCTAAGCTCTATTTCTGATAAAAGATACCATGAGCGTGTTTTCCTCAGCTGCTCTCAGGTGTTTACAGGCTTCAGTGATATGTTGAAGGGGAAGTCCTAGAATTTATGCAGCAAACCTCTGTCAGATTGTCATGGCTTCCCCTTATGAGTTACAGTTTGGTAATAGAGCTGAAAACTCTCGTGTTTGGGGTTAACCCTCATGGACCTACATTTCCTAAGTTTCCTTGAGAAGAAGAAATGACTAATCAGCCATTTCAGATCCGAACAGTACTACATGCAGAAGTCACAGTAAGCTCTAGTTTCTTTAAACATAGTTTGTTTCTTAAGTACAAACTGCACAGAAAGTGTTGAAAAGGTTCTGTTCCCCCTATCCTGCTCATGTCTTTTCTTAGCCTCTTTTTCTCAGGTGAGCATCTAGAGAAACAAGTGATGGATGCAGGTTGGGCATCACAATGAGACATAGTTGAATCAACCCAGAGTTCACAAGCCAGTCACATGAGATTATAGCTTGTGATTAGTTACCAGATCATGGCCAGAATCCTATTGATTTTTATGTTAGGTTTGGCTATCTCACTGCAAACCTTTGTGGCTAACTGGCAAAGTGCTGGGGTGTACCCCAGTCACATGCCTGATCTTGTGCTGTCCTGTGCAACCAGGATGTGTCCCTTGGTTAGTTGCAATCAGTCATATGCAATTAACCGTGGCACGTTACACAACCGTACACAAACACTGATAGGATTCTGGACTGTGGCTTTTTAATAGAAGTTTGTTTGCAGAGCACAAGAAACAAAATTTTAGAAAACCACGCCATGGCTTGTTATGACCCTATTGTGAATATGGTCTTAGTTGCTCCAAGACATGTTCCTCAATTTCATTGTAAGTGTCGTCTATAGGTCTGTTGCTGAGGCATGTATATTGATGGTTCCCTATAACATGCCTTGTGCCTTCAGCAGCAATTGAATAGTGTGGAGGCAATATATATGAACTTAAGTGAGCAGTCTCTAAGGCCTCTGTTTGAACTGTGGTCACATTAATTGGATTTTGCCTCTTTTTCTGACACATACCCATGTTCTTTATTATAGCTCCTGAAGTGCTCGCCCAGAAACCCTACAGCAAAGCAGTGGACTGTTGGTCCATTGGAGTTATTGCATATATTCTGTGAGTATTATCAGCTGACTTTGTTTTACTAATTCTATAGTTAATCTTTAACATCATCTCCTTGTCTTTCAATGACAACCCTGAGTGGGTGAATGACAGCAGAAATTCTAGCATTCCTAAGAGTTAACATACATTTTTCCAAAGTGTCAATAACATTGAGGATCAGGACATGTTTTAGATGGACAATCAGCCAACCAGTAAGCCTATATAAAGATCACTTGTCAAAGTTTGACAGATCAGCTTTTCATATTACAACCTTACTTCAGATCACTTCTTATTGAATACATTTCTCTGTGTTTTCCCTATGTTTATATGTGAACTCATGGTTTGCATCACGTTAGTCCTTTTTCATCTTGATTTAAATGCTGAATTATTGCCTGTGAATATTTTTGAGGCAAAAAGGGAGGTTTGGAGGGAAAAAATAACTTCCAGTGGCTGGCCCAGCTGTAACCATTTATTTTTTCCTGTCTCCCCCCTCCTTCTCAGGTAAATAGCAGTTCTGGTTCCAGTTCAATGTCAGTGCTTTAAGGCAGACAAACTGACTGCTAATCCGGTTTTATCAATTGTGGCCAAGTCTTTGCTTATTTTAAAATGCTGTCCAACACTGTTATGTTTGTTCAGCAACTGATTTTTATTTTCATGTTTTAATTATGGTGAACTAATTATAATCGTTCATTTTCCTTGGATGGAGGCTGCCATAAAAGCCTGAATTGGCTAGCATGATATTTTTTAAACACATGAATGTAGTCCTTTAAGTGAATTGGGTAAAGAACAGTGGAAAAAGAACCTAATTCTGACCTATGTTTTCAAATGCATGATTGAATGTAGCATAGATATATACAACCAAAAATTCAAAAAGTCTTAGAATGTGTTAAGGAATGCTGAATTTCCTTCAGTGCCAGCTCTTAGTCCTTCACTTTAATTGCATCCAGATCTCAGTGACTTTGTGATCAGAGTATTTGACTAGAAAACTATTTTTCTGTCCAAATCATTACTAATTTTAGCAACATGAAACAGTTTGAAATTTCTTGTTATTCCACATGATACTTTTATTGTCTTCCATTTAAAGCAGCTAAACTATAAATCTCAGATTTTTGCATTCTGCTTTTCAAAATTAGTAAATACAAGGGCTTCAAATCCATCCATTCCTATTCTCTCCAGAGACAGAAATTGTTGGCTTTTGATCACAATCCAGAGAATACCTCAGCCAGCATAGCCAATATTCTGGATGTTGTTGAGAAAGGAACTTTCCATAAGGACCACCAACACTTCTCCACCAGCATGTCAGAACTGTGCAGAGAAAACGAAGCTCGCATCTGCTTCCCACATCTCCATACACTTCTCTGTCATCTCCTCAGTCAAAGAGCAGTAGCTAGTGCCTATGCTGGGAGGAGTGGACTTCCAGTCTATGCATCAGAGCCAGACTGAAGAGAATCAAGATCTGGCCTACAGGGGTGTGTGTATCCTCCCAAGCCCCACTCCCTCCAAGTAAATGGGCAGAGTTAAAAGGGGTCCCGATATCTCTGATCACTGACTGAAGATAATGGAGTCACCCTGCCCTAATAATCAGCCAATACTTTTAAAGGCTGGCTGAGTCATAGCTGGATTTCAGCTGCGGGGCACATTTACTCCCCACCCCCACGCCTCCCATGAGATGAAAGTCAGGTTTGCAGTTGAAACACGAAGCAGAAAGCAATATCCACCACTTTCGTGGAGGTGCTGGCGATGTTTTTGGGAAGGATTACCACACACCCTGAAAACATCCAGCTGACAGAGTGCTGGGAAGAAAGGAATCCAGCCTGCTCGTTTGAAATGATTACCTACCTCCAGCCTATGCATGACTCCTGGCAGCTTAGAGCAGATTGAAATCACAACATCATAAAAATAATTTTATAATAAAATACTTGGAAAAGGTAACAAATGGCAAGACTGGACACAACTTGTTTACTTTCACCCCTTTTGTAGAATATCTGGAGATGTGTATTCCATTGAGGTCATGGGGAAAAGACCTTTTAGGCCCTGTAAGAATGTTCTGCCTATGGAAGACTAGATCTAATCCTCAGAAAGGCTGCTATCTCACCTGGGGGAAGAGCCAAATAGTGTGAAAGTCCAGCTTTTCTTCTTTCTTGGTCACATGAAGATGTGGGATCTCCATTCCCGTACAAAGATTTTTTTAAAAAAAAGTGCAGTTCAGCCCCACAGCCAGCAGGTGGTGCTAGGGGGAGAAACAGTGCTGACAGCCGGAAGGCCAGCTGATCAGCGCTGGGGGGGGGGGGGAGAAATTTAAAAAAATAAAATTAAAAAAGCGCCAACCAGCCCCAGGACAAGCTGGTCGGGGCTAGAAAAAAAAAGCAGAAAACCGGCCATATGCGAGCTCCCACGGACTTCTGGCTCGCATTTTTACTGGAGCAAAAAATTCCCAACTTCTCCAGTAGGTCATGGAAAACTCGCTAAAGGGGGCATAACCAGGTTTTTTTTAAAAGTTCGGTGGCCGTGGGGACAATATTTTTGGAAATGCTTTGTCTTGAAATTTAATCAGCATTAGATAATAGATCAATTAAAGATTTAAGGCAGTGAACATATATGATGATGATGATCTCAAGTATGTAACTAGCTAAAATAACCCATTGCTTCCTTTTACAGATCTTTCTGCTGCTATTAACTAATAACTACTGGAGAGCTCAGTGACTTAGGTCTCTGGCTGCGGAGCCAGAGGTCAGGAGCTCAATCCCCCACTGTGCTTCCTTGGGGTGGGGGGCTGGATTCCATGACCCATAGCGTCCCTTCCAGCTCTGCATTTCAAAGGCTCTCATAAAGACACCAGTGATGTAGTGAAATGCTAAAAAAAAATTCTAATTTCTTATGAGGAAAGCCCAGCTAGGATGCTGATAAAAAATGGGGTCCCTAGAAAAAGACTGCCATGGCAAGTATTGTTGAAACAAGCCTTACACAAAATAAGCTGCATGATATTTGCAGGAACAATGGTGTGTAGGCAGAGAGGCTGGGGAGGGGAAAGGGTCTAGGAGATGGGAAAAGACCTCCAGGAAGCTGTCGTATCTGGAAGAAAGGAAGGGCAGGGCCAGTGGCAGTCTGAGGGAAAGGGTAAATTAATGGGGGACTGAGTAGTAACAAAGATGAAGAAGACAAGAGTGATGAGGAAGTGAAGGAATAGTCAGAAAATGTTCTGGGTTAGAGCTCCAAGGTAGGAAAGGTCATACACAATGATTGTAAAAAACAAGAGACAAGGAGAAGGTGGAACAATGAGAGGAAAAATTTAAAAGGGTGAAGGCCATTGATTAAAAATAGCAGAACTGTTGCACTGTTTTTCATATCTATGTCCCAGAACAGACCAGCCAATATGACTTTTTCTTCCACTACACAGAAGATCTAGCTGGAGCCAGAGGAGGCTGCCTGCCAGTGCAATCGCTGCAAGTTATGCCATTGCCAAAGAGCCTCCCAAGCCATGCCAGACGATGGTGCTACCTCAAGCTATTTAAATAGGCAGTGAGAGAGCAGACAGCTGCAGACGGTGGTTGGGCAACTTTTCTGATTGTTCTGTTGGGTGGCTTTTCTAAATTTTATGAGATATACAGTAACTGGTTGCTAGATCAGTGATATCTTATGCAACGTCACATGTGACATTTAGAGGGGCCATGTGTGGCTCATGATATGTGCATTTTGTTTGTTTTTAATTTTGTTTCATTTACAATTTCATGCCATCCTCCACCCCACCCTCCTTCCCACAATGAAGTACATATTGCAGCTCCTAGGAGGTTCTAGTAGAAAGCAAATCACCTGTTAAATATGTCATGGGCCCCATGAACTGTTTAACACACACACAAATTTTTTTCAAAATCAGAAAGAGGCACATACATTTTTCTAGACTTGTGGGGATGGATTATTATTATTATTATTATTATTATTATTATTATTATTATTATTATTATTATTATTATTATTATTATTATTATTATTATTATTGGAATCTGTAAGGGTCTTGGGCAGAAAACTGGCATCTGCATCTTTCACAGTGACTTAACCTACTCCGTTTACAGGGGACCACCACACTCCAATTTATGCAACAACCAGTTTGGTCTTTGACTATGACTTGATGAAACAGAGACACATACAGAACTAATGGAACACAAAAGCTATATAATACTCACTGTATTATCTCAGACACTCTTAACTATAATATTTCTCCATTGCAATACAAGGAGCCTCACATTAAATAATCCCTTGTCAGTAGTTTTCCCAGGAAATGTTAGAATCTGTTTCAATTTCACAGAGATAGACTTTTTTTAAGAAGGAAAACTAGTTTCTTTTATATTTCCTATACATTTATGTTTAGTAAATGCTTTGAAAACGTACTGCAAATGAATATCAGGGTGCTGCTTTCATGGCAGCAGCCTTGGAAGTCACTTTAGGTTTTAGTTTCATAAGAGACATTAAAAAGAAAATGTAATTGGATAGAAAATGTTCTAGGATGGACTGGGATTTTCCTAAAGAACATAAATTATGTTATTTATTCTTGTCACACATACATAAGGTAAAGGTAAAGGTTCCCCACACACATGCGTGCTAGTCGTGTCCGACTCTAGGTGCAGTGCTCATCTCTGTTTTCTAGCCAAAGAGCCAGTATTGTGCAAGTCCGTGGCCATGTGGTCGACATGGCTGCACGGAACACTGTTTATCTTCCTGCTTTTTATGGATGTACCTATTTATCTAATTGCATTTACATACTTTCAAACTGCTAGGTTGGCAGGGACTGGGGTTAGTGTGAGCTCACTCCACTGCATGGCACCCAGGATTTGAACCGCTGAGCTGCTGGACTGTTTCAGCACTTTATCCTCTAAGCCACCAAACATATGAATAGCACAATTCTAAGACCATCTAGCCACCCAGAATGTCAATTTGACCAGAGGGGAAGAAAATAAATAAATAAATAAATAAATAAATAAATAAATAAATAAATAAATAAATACATACATTTTATTTTATTTTATTTTATTTTATTTTATTTTATTTTATTTTTGCCTGGCAAGAATATGTGCATCTTTTAAAAAGCATACATTCTCTATAGATCAGTGCCAAAAGTGTGGTGGATGACCATTTATTCTTCTATCTGTATGACCATATGCGGATAACTCTGACTTTTGGTGAATGACAGATGTAATAGAAGCATAGCCATTGGCCTGCTTATTACTTTCAATGACATTTAGTAGGACATGGTTGAGAATAAAACACTAGACTACAATGAACTTGATGTGGTCTAATAAACTGGTTTGGAATATCATCTAGATTACACTTTACCAGAGAAATTAACTTTCTTTGTTTGCTTCAGAGATACACAGTCTACCTTTTGGGGTAAAATTTTGCAAGACATTGTACTCTTCTGGTTTTTATAGCATGACTGTGATCCTACTAACTGATTGGATAGCTCTGTGAGCTGGGTACCCAGAGTCTGCAATCTCCACTGTGCTCCTTGGGAAGAGCACAGTCCCAGAGCACAGCAAGAAAAGGGAACTAGCAAATTGCCTATATGCTTAGAACACCCTAGGAATGGTTGTCATAAGTTGGAATTGACTTGACAGCATGCAATTATTGTTAATGAGCTGACAGTTCATTTAAAAAATGCCAAGGTACTTCTATTTGCCAACATTTTAACACTTAGATCTTTAACTAGATTTTTGAGTTAATTACTATTCACTCATTGCCACAAGGTTGATTTTCTTAATATTTGTTTTCATGCCATGTTCATTTGCTTACTTAATTGATTGCATTGAGTAACAAAAGCCATCATGAAAGTTACTGAAAATCTGAAAATGCTGTTCAAGGGGCGTGGTCGGCTGGGAGCAGGATTTGCTTCTCTTCCTGGTTAGCACGCGATCTTTTACTGTGTAGTTCCCCGACGGGGAAACTACGCAGGAAACGCAGGTCTGACCGCGGTCCTAGTCCAGTAATGTTTTATCATCTATTCATTTGATGTCATTGATTACTTCTCTGCTGAAATAATACAGTATTGTCATTTGAATCAACAAATGCCTCTCTCAAGTTGTCTTTGAAGTACAAATGTGATGAGAGTATACATCTTCAAACAGCTCTTTCATGCACTAACAACACATTCTAATTTTACACTTAGCATCAAGAATCAAAGGATTGTTACTGTTATGTGACAAGTCACTTTTTATTTATCACAATCTTATGAATTAATGATGACCAAAATGTCTTATCATTAGCCAGGCTGCTCAGGTCTTGCATACCATAAACCTTGGCTTTGTTTAATTGAGTTAGTCCAAATCGTTAGGTCTTCTTTTCCAATTGTCTTCCACTTTCTCCAGCTTTTTATCCAGTGAATCTGTCTCTCATTCTCCAAAGTATGATAACATCCGTTCAGTCATCTAGGCAGAGAATTATTACTGTCCATCTAATGACATTACCATTTCCCCCCAATATTCCTGCCACCTCCTTGGTCTTTTTACAGGGCATTAGAGGACTCCTGGATCTTCTCTCAATTTTCTATTTCTGGGCCTTTTCACATAACCCCCAAGATCTGCTGGCCACTTAAATTCGGACCAGAGATCTTGGGGGTTTGTCGCTGTTCCTGCGTTCCCACCCCCTCCACACTCCTGGCTGCTGGCTGAGTGAGGGGAGGGAGAAAAAAAGGAAGAAAAGAATGCCGCTCACCTCCGTTCTGCCATCCCGGCACTGCATTCAGATCTCTTAAAGGGGCGGGGGCAAAAAAAGAACAAACAGAAGCAAGGAGAGCCGGGCAGTCACTACGTTATATCCTCATCAGGAATTTTCACCTCCAGAGAGCAGGTACCTGAAAAGTGCGCTGGGACGCGCTTAGATGGGCGTGGTCGCACTTAATTATCTGTAAACTCCGGAGCTGGTGGGGAAACAATTTTAAGCTCCAGAGCTGGGAGCCATTTGCAGCAGAGTTTAGGGGTCGTGTACAAAGGGCCTCTGTACAGTATCTTTTTGAGCCACCATTTTCCCGCAGCTTTTCTCATCTTGTTTTGGATATTCTTGTATAGTTCTCTCTCACACACACACACCCCATTTTTGGCCTCTTTAGCTCTGAGGCTTTCTTGTCTCATCCACTTCTTTTTTTCCCTTTCCTTTTCTCTTTTAAAGGTTAATGTTGGTCATATCTACTAATACTTCTGTCTGTTTAGAGCAAATAGTATTTGAGTGTGTAATCTTCTTAATTCCTTCATGAATTTAATCCTTAACAACTGTATATGCAGCATTTTCCTGTGTATAAGACTATGCTTTTGTCTAAAACTGTTAGACTAAAAATTGAGGGTTGTCTTATATACAGAAACAAGCTGAGGAGAGAAACTGTAGTTTGGGGTTGGAAAGTGGGGGTTGTCTTATACAGGGGGGCATCTTATAGGCGGGAAAATATGTAATAGTATGTTCCAAGTTCTTAATCTAACTTCAAAATGGATATTCTTAGCAGTTTCCGGCCATCTAAAGCATGTATAGGATTGAGGACATTTTCATATTTCTCTCTAGCCATGATGAGTGTGCTGGGAAAATGCAACATGGTGATTTTCACATTGACTTCCACATTTTTGTTCTATGACCCACTCTGAAGACTACCACAACATCCACAGTATTCCACACTAAAATCTTTACCTTTGATACTAATATTCATGTTGCCCATGGTCGTGTGAGGCTTAGAGTCCATCTAGTTCCTCAAAACTCCACAGGCTTCCTGGTTAATCTCCTCCTCTGCCCAAAACCATTGATATTTCCATGGCGAAATTTCTAGTCTGGGTTGTAAGAGCTCATAAAATGCTCCATTAAGATAATGTACTGGTCTTAACTTCTGAAGTATGTAAATTATTTATCTCTGTTTTAACTATCCTTATTCTAACTTTGGCAATAAAGTAAAGTAAAGATATTTCCATGGTTCAGATTAAAAAACCATTCCCCAGTATTCAGCCTGGCGGAGACTTGAGGTGATACTATCAAAGTTGGCCCAGGAGAGTGACTCAGAGCAGCCTTACTTAGCATATTTTTATCGCTATAGAGCTGCCATTGTAACCCTCGTATTCAGTAATGTTTTTAAATTTATTATTGGTGTAGTGCATCCTGCATCATTCACTTCATTTTATGGAAGGTCAGGATAATTTTGGCTTTCATTTGTAAGTTTGTGTGTGTGTGTGTGTTTCCTGTTGGCTGTTCTATCTTTTTTGATGACCACAGAATATATTTGGAAGAGGGAGATATGATAAGTGTGCTGTGTATTTGGGGGGTGGGGTGGCAGCGTTATACGAAAGCACCTCTGCCTCTCCCCCCCCCCCAGTATTTCTCTCTCCTTCCCTTGTCTGTTTAGCCCCCTTCAAATTTTGCCCCAAGGCACCATCCCAGAATCTGCTGCAGAAGAATGAGAATATGGGGGCAGAACATAATGTGTCAGATAGTGCCAAAATGCTTGTCAACTTTTCATTATGTATCTCTTAGTGAGATAAAACTGACCATATAGAAACTGCCCCTTTGTCTTTCAGATTAAGAACTTAAAGAAAGATAGGGGGTGTTTTCTTTTTTAAAGGAGAGGCACCGTGAGAGAGTGAGAGAGAGAAAATACTAACCCACAAAGGAATCCAGTTGAGATATGAGAAGTTACTGAATGGCCACTTGGGAAAAATAATTGGAATTTTTGGTCACTTTGTTTTGTCTAAGTTAAATTTAAAAGGGGGGAAAGCTTGATCCAACATGAAGAAGACAAACTGGAAATTTGACAAAACTGACATGAAACTTTCAGCAGTCAGACAGCAAGTTCTCAGGAGGGAACAACTGTCTAAGAAACTGTTGGTAACCTTCTACCGGGGCTTTATAGAAAGCACTATCACTTACTGCCTCTGTGTCTGGTTTTCCAGTTGCACAGTGGCAGATAGAAGGGCACTCCAGAGGGTCATAAACACTGCTGAGAGGATAGTGGGCTGTCCTCTTCCTCCTTTGGAAGAATTATACAACTCCAGATGCTCAAGGAAGACATCTAGAATTTTGAGAGACCCTTTGCATCCTGGCTACCAATTTTTTGAACTGGCAGGAGATACAGGACTCTTAGGTCAAGGACAAATAGACTAAAGGACAGTTTTTATCACAGAGCAGTATCCAAGCTAAATGCGACAGTTTTAGCACTATCTTAATCAGTTTTAAGTAGTGTTTTAAATTTTGTAAGCAATTTTAAGAGTTTTTAATATTTTGTATGGTGTTTTATATGTTTTATGTGTTTGTATGCTTAGAGTGTGTAGTGGAACAGCACTCTAATTTCGTTGTGCATATTTGCATATGCATAATGACAATAAAACTCTATTCTATTCTATTCTAAGTTAAGAAGTTTGTCACTTGCAGAGATCTGCAGTAACAGTTACCAATATACTGAGTTAGCCAACTACTGTACATTCATTTTTTTAACTGCACAATGAGAAGTTAACTCTGTTGAACTGTTTAAAAATGCACAGAACCTTTTTCACTTTACTATTTATATTATCTTGACTGGAGAAAGGTCTAAGTAGCAGCACTATGGTCCCCCTTCTGCAGTCGCCACCGGCTATCGACTCCTCTCCATTTCACCTGCCTGTCAAAGATGGCAGAGTGTGGGAAGTAAAGTCTGCAGATGGACTCTTTTCTGTTTCTCTTCTAAGCGGTCTGGCTTCCAGAGAGGGGGAGTGGAAAGGAGATCACCTGTGCTCCATCTCTAGGACTCATAAAAAATCTTTGGGTCAGAGAGAGAGGTGATTTAGAATTTGTCACTGGATCAAAGCTGGATAAGTTTAAGGCCTTGCCCACATGTACAACCCACACTGGAGCAATAAGAACCCCAAATGTAACTTTACGCTGCACAAGTAGGGTGATGTTAACATCGAAAGATGGGAATATTTAAATTAAATTCAAACCCATCCTTTTTCAGGCCCCCTTTTTGCCCTGAGGAAGCTTTTGGGAACCTTGGAAGGGTGGAGGAAAGGCTTTTATACTCAAAATTTGCTTCTTCTGGGATCAGGACCACTTCCAGTGGTCCAGTAGCAATTTCTGTCTATTTAAAGGTTTCTGCCTCCTTGTCTTGAGGCTCCCAAAAGCTTCCAGCGACCAAACAAAGAGCCCTAGGGAGCCTATGAACCTTAAGGCAGCAGGGCAGAATAGGAAACTTGCTATTAATTTAAATTAAATATTCTTCTTGCCATATGATAATGTCATGTGGCTTGTGTGGTGTAAATTGCTCCAAAAGGACTCTGGCCACTGCATCTGCATTTATTATTATTATTATTATTATTATTATTATTATTATTATTATTATTATTATTATTATTATTATTATTATTATTATTATTATTATTATTAACCGCACAGCTAACTACGCTGGATTTTGTTGTTGTTGTTGTTGTTGTTGTTAAACCATCATTAGGGAGTGATGGCACTTTTCTTTAAAATTGTATCTCATGCTTAAAGATTGTGATGAGGCAAGTATTTCATACTAAATGATCATGAATAGTGTATCTAGAAGTTTCAAGGTGGGGGCACGTAACATTGATAGCTAGATTTATGAAGGAAAGGGAGGCTGAATTCTAGAGTTATTATAGCCAATTAGCCATCATGAGAATTGTTCTGAGAACCAGACTTAAATACCTCTCAGGTGGCATAGTAAGCAGATGGCAACTTGTCTGTTATTTAATTTCCTTTCCTTTCCAAAGATCCCATTAGTGAAAAAAAAATGATAAGGAACTCTATAGTTTCAGGAGCGCTTTTTAAGCATCCCTTTTATAACCTTATAAATAAATATATGAGACCAGACTCTGCAACTTATGACCATTAAGACAAGCATAGCTCATTGGTATTAGATGAAGGTTTGCATGGGTCTTGCCTGTCCTACTCTATACCCTTTTTTCGGTGTCCTGTGATGGCAACAAAAATAGGACTCTGAGTGGGCCACAAGGTTTATAGGCTCCATAGACCTCTTCAGACTTCAAAGGTAAGTGTGAAAAACTGAAGATATTCTTTGGTTGCTTATTCTTCTGTGACTTAAAGTGTATTTCTTCTTTCTTTCTTTCTTTTTTTAGGCTTTGTGGGTATCCCCCTTTCTATGATGAAAACGACTCCAAGCTTTTTGAGCAAATTCTCAAGGCAGAGTATGAATTTGACTCTCCATATTGGGATGATATCTCTGACTCCGGTAAGGGACAACTCAAATAGTATTATGTATATTTCTATATTACGGGGTGGGCAGCCACCAAGGGTCACAATAAATTAGTTCCACCATTTTTCACATGTTCCTGGAACTCAACAGGGCACCCCTGTCCATTCTTCAAGACTGGAATGAACAAATTTTTAAGCTGATAGGGGGTGTTGGGGTTCTATACCAAGGCCACAGCAGCCCCCATTTTGCCTGCCTCTCTCATCTTCCACGCTCCTACCACTAACACTTCTACATCTTCTTGCTTGCATTTTGGAAATTCTTATGCTACATTATCCCTCCAGCTTCCACATTTAAAGACGTCACAGTAGGCAGGATAATATATTGTAATCAAAGTTATGTGTATATGTGGAATCTGCCGGTCTAGCATGTGGACCATCTTCAAAGTGTGGTCAAGGTCAGGACTTCAAGGTCTGTCATTGTCAAATCCAGTTACGAATGCCTCTGATAACGAATAATTTGGAGAGTGAATGGAAATATCTGGTTATAGGGCTGCCTTGGATAATGAATGTTGCCTACGGGATGGCTTGGATAACAAACGTTGCTTAATGCCTTGCAAAAAAAGTGTACCCAGGATGCATTGCACCCCCATAATTTGTGGAGGGGTGGGAGGAGTTAGAGGTTTTTTTCCCATGGTGTTTTGGAGCCATTCTGGGCATTTTTTGCTGAGGGATTTAGACCTTTCAAACTTAGAAAGGTAAGGAACTAGCTTTTATTAGTCTTTGCACTGCTTTTCTTTGTATTTTTGGCAGGAACAGGCTGAGGTAGTCTTGCTGCTTTCTTTTCTCCATGTTTGCAGCCTTTTCCATTACTCTGCAGGCAAGAACAAGCTGGGATTTCCTTGCTGCTTGTGTTTGTGTATGTTTGCATTTTTCCCCATTGCACTTTGGGCGGGAATAGGCTGAGGTAGTCTTGCTGGTTTCACTTCTCCATGTGTGCAATTTTTTCCGTTGCTCTGCAGGAAAAATGGGCTGGATTTCTCTTGCTGTTTATGTTTGTCTGTTTGTATTTTTCCCCATTGCATTTTTAGCGGGAAAAGGCTGGGGTACTCTTGCTGGTTTTTTTGTCCATGTTTGCATTGCTCTGGAGGGGAGTTGTTCCAGTACTATATGCCTTTAATGTGCACTTTATTAAGGGGTCTAAAACCCCCAGCTTTTTTGCCTTTTTCGGTCCTCCGGAATGGATTAATCGGTATCCCATTCATTTAAATGGGAAATCGCTTTTCGGATAATGAATTTTTCAGATAATGAATTGCCTTGGAGAACGAATTAAATTCATTATCAAAGGTACTGCTGTACTTTATATAATATCATTTACTTGATTACCCTTTTACTAGTATAATACTGCATTAGATCATGCTTATGTTAATCTACCACAAAAACTTAGTATTTCATTTTAATGTTTCCTTTGGGATAATGCTAAATTTTTTCAAAGAATCAAATGTGTGTGTGTGTTTAGATTAGTACAAACCTTAAATATTTCTGAAATATTTTGTTGTATCGAACATCAACTATATTTCCCACCCACTCTCTCTCTCAAAACAGCTAAAGATTTTATTCGGAATTTGATGGAAAAAGACCCCAATAAACGATATACGTGTGAGCAAGCAGCGCGGCATCCATGGTAAGCACTTATTTGCTCACTCTAAGGCAGAAACACCCAAAGCACCCGACACCAAAACACAAGAAAAACAATATAGTATATCTGGTCCAATGCAGTGAGGAGTACACAGAGCTGTACATTGGAGAAACTAAACAGCCACTAAATAGGAGTATGGCCCAGCACAGGATGGGCAACAGTTCAGAACCAGAATCAGTGGTCTACCTTTATTTGAAGGAGAAGGGTCACTCATTCAAAGACAAGGATGCACACATATTCGACAGAGGGTAGGTGATTCAAGAGAGGAGTCAGGGAAGCCATTCATGTTTGTATACAAAATCCCTGTCTCAACAGGGGTAGGGGACTTAGACACAATATGTCTCCCATTTATCATACTGATCTTTCATTGCTCCCCAAACAAATCAGAACCACTTCATACCACCACCAGGAAGGCCACTGTTAACAACACATTCTTACTGTGTGTTGGGAAGGGTTGCATAGGTGTGACTTTCACACACACCAGGCCATTGTCCACTTAACGAGCCCATTCAGACCAAAGTGCAATGAAAACAAAGTGAATTATAAATTGGAAGCCTCCCACCAACTTTTCTCAGACTGAAGAATCTACTTGGATGAGTAGCGAAACATTTTGATCCCACAAGAAGAGAAGAAGAGAAGTCCAGTTGCCATAACTTAACTCCTAAATACCCTCACCTGGATGACTGAGAATCTATATAGACTCTTCACAAACCATACATATGCTGTACATTGCATGTATATTAAGAAAGTCTGATCTTCAGATATGCAAATCAGGTTTGGATATGTATAGGTAAGGTGCATTGGCCTGAAATATATTTAAATATATCTACTTGTACACTATTCCAGTATTCTAACAAGCAAACAACTGAAGGTAAATCATGGATACACAAGTAGGTATCACAACTATTCCCATATGTGTGCGTAAAATACATTTATAGAGGACATATATCCAAAATATTTCAAAGCATATAACATGAAATATAAAATATATGCTAAAATTTAATTATTCCCACATGTGTTAAAGGCCTACATGACTGTGTGTAACATAAATCCTATACAGCACATACCATATTGAAAAATATTTCAGAGTATCTAATCCAAAATATGCTAATATATAAAACATCACAATGATACCTACAAATTATTATCAGTTAGATAGGTGATAGATATGAGACTGGGGCAGAATGACACAGATTTTTCTTAATTTTTTTACCTCTTTATTGCAAAAAAATATGTTGATTTAATACATTTATTGATTTAATACATTAATTGTTGTGCTAGATGGGCTCACAGAACTGTTTCTCACAGTAGCCAAGCAGATACTTTTAGAATGCCTGTAAGTAGGAGGTGTGATGGCAATGGTCTTGATTGATTGATTGATTGATTGATTGATTGACTGACTGACTGACTGACTGACTGATTGATTGATTGATTTCTTGTGCTGCTATTGTCCTTCAACCAGCCAACATTTGGCTTTCTACCCAGACAAGTTGCTCCAGCATCCCCTTCAATTGGGGGGGGTGCCATCATAAGTCCTGTTGGTGATCAAAAAGGCAATGTAAACAGTAAATGCTTCTATGAATAAGACAAGCAAGCAGTATTTTAGGACCCGAGCTTGGGAGTTTGATCCCCACTGCACCTCATTGACATGGGCTAGACTCAATGATTCATAGAGTTTCTTCCAGTCCTACAGTTCTAAGAGTCAAGATTGTATAGCTTTGAAGTATCCCTGAATTCCACCCAGAACCATTTCTTTAAAAAAGAGAGAAAAAGATTTGGAGAACTTTCAACCATTGGTTAAAAACAGAGAGCGGAGGGGAAATGATGTGTATTTGAATGACATCATTTAATCATGGGCCTCAGGAAATTAAATAAGTTATAAAACTGATATTTCAAACACAGACCACATTATCAGGGACATGCCTCCTGACAGAAAAGTAGGTCACCTTTTAAATATTTTTGAAAGGGAAAATAATTTTTATCCAACATACACACAATGTGCAAAGCTGACTACTGGCTTGGAAGATCAGTTATGTTAGTTACAGGAATAAAATAAGAAACAAAGAAAATGTGGCCAAGTTGACACACGCTTTGAAGTCTTCATAAAATGCAGCAAGCTTTTTTCTCTCATTTAACTCAGTCGTCTCCTTACCAGCATTTTTTTAATTGTTCCTGGAGGCCTAACCACATTTTTCTCCCAATATTTTAGTTAAGGCTAGGGTGAAAATATAGACCATTTGTTGCCAAGATGGTTTTTTTTTTTCATTATTATAGCCTTTGTGTATAATTCCTGCTCCCCCCCCCCAAACAGTGGTCTTAATACATAGACAGTTGGCTGTGCCAAGTGTCAGGGTGAAATTAATTCCATATGTTGGCTCAAGTCCCACCAATGTGAATGAAATCTACTTTCAGATAAAGGTGCTCAAGGTTACAAATGTCATGTCTAGGACATCACCACTTCATTGGGATGTTGTGAACTTGCCATTCTCTATCTTTGCTCACAATTTGGGGTTGGGGGTTGGATGGAAAACCAAACCCTCCAAGCCAGGATAATCAGATTCATCTGTAATCTATGATTGACGATAATGATGTTAATTTTCCAAGCTCTGACCAAATTCACTAATATGTCTATTCCATTGCTTTCACCTGGAAGACATCAGAAAACTACTTAATCCTGATTCTTATTTCCACTATAATTTCTTTCTGATGATTTAAATCTGAGGGGGAAGAGGAGGATAGGAAAGGGCAACTGTTTAGTGCTATATTTTGCTACCTCCAAAAGCTCCTTCTTCACTTAACTTCTTGTTTGTAAAGTATTAGCAGCTTTGGTTAACACTAGAAGATCTCTTCTTTAAGAGATGGTCTGTTTATAATGCATTTGACATCGATGTTTGGTGAAACAGATACTTATACGATAAGTATTGAACATTTTCTTTATCTTTCTACATCTGGGTTAGTAAATGGCCATCTACCTTTATTAAGAACTCTTCCAGATAGAGAAGAAGTACCTGTGAAAGTAAAGGTTTCTGTACTGTTGGTTTTAGTACTTTTTCTGCCATCAAAGACTGATTCTGTGTCTTCTGGGGCTTTTTCCTCTACTTTTCAGTACTTTTTCTGCTGAAAGTACAGTTTACTTTGTCTCAGGGATTTGTTTCAAGAGGGTGAGTGTAGCACAAATATGCTTTATACATCATTGGCCTCCAGTCGGAAACTTTACCTAAATATTGCAAGGTATTTCTACAATATTTATTTATTTTTTAAGGAAGGAAGGAACAGATTAATTACATGGAATCAGAGGAGAAAAGTGTAAATTCATTGAAAAACTTGTCAGGATTGAATACAGAAGCAAACCAAGATCAAATTTAATTTTTTTCATAGTTTCACTAATTGTTGCTATGGAAAGGCCCTTAGTATTAAATCTGCATCCTATCACATTTGGGGGATGTATATTGCTCTGTGAAAAAGATGACTTAGAGAAGAGCATGTTTCCCATACAATCCTATTTAGTGTGAAATGGCCCCCGAGGGAGAAGCAGTGATGTTTATAACATAAGTTTAAACATTCACATAACCTGTTGTAGAACTTTGTTTATTTTGGTAGTTCTTTGGAACTGGACGTATATATGTCCCAACAGTGATGTCCCTGCTGCAATATCCATTACCCATGTTTTATGTTTCATATCATCCCAAGAATGATTCCAAGGAGACTTTGGCCAGCAGAAAGCCCCTAGGAATTTCTTCGGGTGATTTAGGCAGTAAAAACAGAGCACTGTTTCCCAATAGCAGGGGAGGCTTTAAGCACAGTTATGTTTGTAATATCCTGTCTTATACACGTTGCCCATAGCCCACAGACCATTACCATCCTAAAAACCTTTAGGCATCCCAGACAAGCATCAGCATGCTGTCCATCCAGTGAATACAGAAAACCCCTCTGTGACCAATTTGCTCTATCGGAATTGCCAGGTGAGGTGATAATTAGTGTCACTTGTTTTGTGCTCATCTCCCCACTAATAGCCGTAGCAGAGACCTTTTTTGATTCTGTTTTAATCCTGAAGTTGTCATCTGGACAGGCAGGTTGGTTAAGGTCAGCGACCTAGCAACAAAGGAGATTCCGGTCATAGACCATATGGTAATCCCAGGAACCTTGTTCTGCTTATGGCATCAGTTTCGTTTTTATAAAGACATTTATTATATTCTAGGTTCCACATGTGTGTGGCATATGTGCAAAGAGGTTTACAAGGGATTTAAAATATTAATAGAAGGATCTCATGGATATCTCATTAGAACATAGATACACTACATTTGGTCTATTTTCTCTGAGATAAGTAGACACAGGATTACACTTAGTCCTAATCATATGTTATTGTTGTTATTGTTGTTGTTGCTTTGTGTCATCAAGTCAGAACCAGGCTTTCAAGGCTACTCAGATATTTAAGGAATGGTTTTATCAGTGAGCGTCCATGGCTGAGTGGGGATTTGAACTTGGCCCCCCTGAGTCCTAGTTCTTCACTTGATGCCCTACATACTTGGTACCGTATGAACTCGGGAATAATTCCTGTTTAACACAGAGAATGAATTCCACAGAAACTTACATAAATGCCACACAGTGCTGAACCAGCTTGCTGCAGGAATAAGCTCCACTGCTTTTGTGAAACAGAATAAAATATTGTTGGGGCGAAAAATCAAACTCAAAAGATCAGAGGCTAGAATCACCTAACATCTTATATATCTTTCACCTGAAATGATTCATCTTTCATAGAAAGGTTTCAGGATTCTGAAACAACCAGCAACTAACATTAAATTTGAACCAAGACAACCTATGGGAAGAACAGAAGGAAAACAGAAAATTCTTGCCAATTCTTCCCCCCCCTCCTTCTCCTGTTCTCCTGCCCACTGATCCATCTTGCTAGGGTTTTTCCCTATTTTTTTTGTACTGTATTGCTACTTTTTTAAACTTCTAAACCGCCCAGAGTTCCAGATTGGAATATGGGTGGTATAAAAATGAAGCAAATAAATAAATAATAAATAATGACTTTATAGGTGTACGATGCTACAGGGATTGCAGTGGGAGCTCACTCCTCATGCACCTTGTCCCAGGCTATAACAAAGAGATAGATAAACCTCTGACAGCAATACTGTGAGTTACATTAGTCTATTGACTGGCAGCATGCTCCCCCATCTTTCTCATTCCAATTTCCAGCTATTTTCCCCAGGTTTTAATGTGTATATTTCAAATTTCATTGATCTAGACTAGAGTGTCAGAACAAATAAGGCCTCAATCTGTCTATTTGCATGCATGGTATCATGGATACCATGCATGCTGGAATGTAGTAAGAGGACATTCTGTTCAGGCTGGGTCATCTTGCACAGCCTATGCTTCTCTGGTAAGACAGCAAATGTCCATTGCTAGTTTTGATTAAAAGCTATCCATGGTTAAGTTCCCTGCTGTGCTAAAAGAGCATCTCCAACACAAAGACCCCTTGAGTGGTGACAGCTGTCAGCCTTGACAGCTTCAAGAAAGGATTGGACAAGTTCACGGAGAACAAGGGTATCAATGGCTATCATTATGGATGCCAAAGGACAACCTCTGGTTTGGAGAGATAGGCAGGATGTCTCTCAATGCCATTTGCAGGGAATCATTAGCAGGTGAAGACATCTGCTTGGGAATACCCCGAAGCAAATGGTGAGCCACTGTGTGAGACAGAATGCTGGACTGCATGGGCTGTGGCCTGTTCCATCAAGGCTGTTCCTATGTTCTTATGAGTGGTTTTGGAAATGAATGTATGTCTTGATGCAGGAAGATGTATAGCAAGCCAGCCAGTTGAATTTCAACAACCTGAATTTCAAGAAGGGCCTTGAAATCTGTATTCTTGCCAGAGTTCCTATACCTTTAACAGAAAGCCAGCTGGGATAAAATGAACAAGTGGAGACTTTCCCAAGTTTAGAAATGGATATTTTCAATCCCGCAGGAAGCAGTGGTTCCACATCTTATGAAAGGAAAGGAAAACAGCATGCAAATAAGTTTTAGACATAGCATTGGGGTGGGGTGGGGTAGGGAGGGAGAGGGCCTTGAATTCCAATCCAAAATGAAGTAGGGATATCTGCTAGAGATGGGCATAAAATGGAAAATTAATGTTTCGTTTGGTTTGGTTACTCATTGTGTTTCATTTTGTTTCATTACTAAATGACTTTTTATTGAATTTTAATAATGAAACTAAAGGAGTAACAAAACAATTTGAAAGCTGACACCACCCAGGTGAGGTTTTATTTTTGACAGGTCGGGCTGTTTCCAGTGGAGACAGCCCAACCTGTCAAAAAAACCTAACTGGGTGGTGGCAGCTTCTGAATCATTCTGACCTGTCAAACCCAGCTGGGAGACAGGCGGCAAGGCAGAACAGAGCAAACAGCACTCCATTTGAATTTAACCGCTGCTTGCTCCATTCTCCCTTGCCACCTTGCTTCACAGCTGAGGCTTTTTGACAGGTTGGTAAAAAGCCCCCAACTGGGAGGTGGGGGAGGGGTGAAAGACAGAAAGAAGCAGGCAGCAGAAAAAAATGGCTTCTTTCTACCTTTTGTCCCTCCTCTGCCTCCTAGATGGGGCTTTTTGATAGGTTGGGGGAGAGGGCGCCCCTCTTTCGACAGACCTCCCTGTAAAAAAAAAAAAAAAAACCCAGCTGGGAGGTGTCGGAAGACCAGGGGATTCCCTGCTGCTGCGGGTGCTGCAGGGAATCCCCTGGTCTTCCCTGAAACAGCAGGGGTCTGAGAGGGGAGCACTGATGTGACACTACCCTCTTAGTCCCCTGCTGTGGGATTTCCTTACTGGACAGAGAGGCTGCTCCTGCCTCCCAGCTGCTTTTTTTTTTTTGACAGCTTGAGCTGTCAAAAATTAGCTGGGTGGCGGTGGTGAGAACCAAGCAGGGAAACAACCATAGGATCACAGCCCCTTGCCTGAAGGGAGGTCTGGCGGTGGCTTCCCAGTTCAGTTCCTCTGAACCAAAAACATCATTTCAGTTTGGTTCGTGATGACACGCTGTCTGCTGTTTCATTTCATTTTGAAACCTTTCAAAACAATGAAACAGTGTGTTATCTTTTGTAACATTCCCATCCCTGATACTGTATCTACAATTGCTCAAGAGCTCTTCATTGTATCAAGGGCGGATAAACACAGTTAAATACAATAAACCAGCAGGTGGAATAGATGATAGACAGACGTAGAGACAAAAATTAAGAAAATCTTGATAAGCTGAATGTTTTCTGTCTTGAAAACAAAAGAATGAAATTTAACATGAATGAGTTCAAAGTTTCACACCTAGGAGGGGAAAAATAAATGCACAGTTGCAAACAGGGGGATGTGTGGCTCAGTAATTGTATGAGTGAGTAGGATCTTGGACGTTGTAGGTCACAAGTTCAGTATGAGCCAGCCATAAGGGACGGCTGCCAAAAGGTCTGGAGCAGCGTGCAGGGCTGCAACAGGAGGGGGCATACTAGGCGGCCCCTCTTCCTGTGGCGGTAAGGGCAAGTGGTGGAAAACCCTTTAGGGTAATAGTACCAAATAGTACCTTGTACAAGGGCAGCCCTTATTAGGTGTAGAAGTAGCTATTGCAGAACAGAACAATTTATGACCCTAGCCGTGAAGGGCTGGGGGACAGGTGCCCATAACTTTTCTATTGGTGAGGGCACTAACTCACCAGTTAATGCCCCATTTACGTCATTGGGACTTGGCCATAGAACAGAGGCGGATGATTTCATCAGAATCACAGGACTTTTTTTTTTTAAAGATTACTCATCAGCACAATAGGGAGGGACTCAGTGGGATGCAGATTTGCATCTTTATTTATTTATTTATTTATTTATTTATTTATTTGTTTATTTTGAATATTTTTTTACCCCATCTTTCTCCTTGGAAAATGACCCCCTGGAGGTCATTACAAGGCATTTTTCTAATTGAAGCTTGGGTCTAATTTTTATAAATGATTTTTTTAACCAATAAAGAGTCCTTGCACTCTCTCTAGTGGCCAAAAATGTATTTAAAAAGAAAGCTCAGTGATTTAGATAGCTAGACGCGGAGCCAGAGTCTGTGAGTTCGATTCCCCACTGTGCCTCCTTGACCGGCCTGGGTTTGGTGATCCATACAGTTCCTTCCAGCTCTGCAATTCTAAGATAATTATTGTTAAAACATTTGGGGGATGATGAATTTCCCAGGACACAGGGCGCCCCAAAACATAGCAACCTTGCTTCCAGTGCAATCTAGAGGGCACGAGAGGACTTTCTGAACAAATTTTAAACCATTTATAAATGCTACGGAAAGGCCAATTGTACCCTCTAAAGAGCATTGAGAGTACTGTTGCTGTATATAAGGATATTATGTTGGTTTTATATGATACCATTGAGATACCATCCTGAAATTTGGAGTGATTGGCTACAGGATATGTATCTTTAAGTTTTTCCAAAAATTCAAATTTATATATATTTTTTTAAATGTGTAATTTTTTAAATAAAATGTACAATTGCATCATGTCATATATCACATGAAAGCTCTATTCATAAGCTTTAAAATGACACCTGTCCCAGGTCTATAGCTACCACAGGCATCTATTAAATGACATTTGAACTTACAGTGGTGAGTGAATTTTGTCTTTTTTTTTGCAATTTTGAAAATGCAAAATCTCAGAAACGGGTGGACCAAAAAATCTGAAAAAAAATACTTTTTAAACATCTCATGATAAGGTACAAATGTACAAAATGAACCAAATCCATGACATCAAGTTCCAAAATGGATTTTTCATTTGGTTGATTTGACATGGAATGACCGACCCTTCAGTTACCACACTATCCAGAAGGGGCAAGAGGACTTTGTGAGTCTGGAGAAGGGCAGGAGTTTTGGGGCTTCAAAAATATTCCAGGGAGCAACCTTTGCCTTAAGATATAAGATCATCAAAGTGGAGACTTCTTTTCTTGGCTGTACAAAAGTACGTAGGCAGATATTGCCATGATTATATTTGCTATGAGACATTTTGTCAATTGATTCAGTTACCTAAAGCACAATACACTGTGAGTGTCAGACACACTTGGAAACCAAGAACGTGTGCCAGCTGAGTCACCCCAACCTGTTCCCAAACTTCCAAAACACCACAGTCTGCACAGTGCTTTGTTGAGCTGAGTTGATTAAAAGAAGAGATACATTTTCTAAGGAAGAATGAAAATAAGAGTTACTTTTGTGTTTCTTTGGTAACAAATGCTGGCATTCAGCTTCTCAATGAACTCAGTTGTAAAAACCTGATTTTTCCAGGGATGGATGGGACCCTTCCATGTTGCATGTTTTTCAACTGCAGCTACCAAGGGGACTTTCCCTTTGGGTTGTGTGTAGTGACACATCCTCTACAGAGAATACATAGATCTAACATTTTAGTTAACACATCAGTGACGTTTATTCGACAAACTTCTGCATTTAAACATCAATTGCACAAGTTAATCTGCCAGTTTCCAATGTTCCATACTAACTCATCAGTTTTTAGACCTCATGTTTCAAGCACTGGAAACAACATCTCTTGGGCAACAGTCATCTATCTTGTTTGTAAAACAAAGGACAGAGAAAAATAGAACTGTGTAAATCAATCATTGGTCAAATATCTCCTTCATTTCCTTTCTTTTAGGATCGCTGGAGACACCGCCCTCAATAAAAATATCCATGAATCTGTCAGTGCTCAGATTCGCAAGAATTTTGCAAAAAGCAAATGGAGGGTACGTTGTCATATTCTTGGTTGTTTGCACTGCTGGAAAAAGCTTGGTTGTAACTCTCTAAAGGGGCTTGTTTTATGGAGCTCAATATAAAGGCTTGTCTCAAATGCCTTTCCCCCCTCCCCTGCTAAGTTTAGCTTGTCAGAGTGGTGCTATTCCACTGTGGAAAAGTGCCATTGAATCGATCCCCAGAACCAGTTTTCAGAAATAAGGGACTAATAGATGTTTATTTACAGTTATTAACCCAATCACCCATAGTACAAAAATTATATACAGTAAAACAATATAAAACATGTTAGTAGAAAGATACAAAATTTGTGAAATAAGACCAAGTTGTGAATAAACACCATGTATAATTGGAAGAGATAATGGTTTTCCACCCTCTTCCTGTTTCTGCTATCTGGCTGTTGGAATAGTATTTTCCACTTGTTCCCTTCATCCTAACCCAGCACCATTCCCGTTTTACAAACCCAAAGGTTCTGTCCTCCAATTGTATCGACTTAATTGCTAAAGCAAATATTTGATACTATCCATAACCCAATTTAAGTAAGTTCAGTTTGAATCCTAATAAAACCAAAGTCATTTAATTCCATTGAAAAGATCCCATCCCTTTGGTTTCCATGAAGTCCTAGCATGAGGAGGTCTTTTCAGGCGTGGAACCCTGGAAGTTGGGCTCCTTGGGGGCTGAATGCGGTGCATCCCTGCTTTATACTGCAAAACATTTAATAATGCAATGGTACAAAAGTTTAATGTGTGGAAATTAGTAGCCTCTCCTGGTTGAAACCATCAAAAGAAAGAGAGAGAGGGAGAAGGAGAGAGACTTGATAGGACACAAGATGTTAGAGCTTCTAAAGCATTCCATTCCACTTGGTAGCATGCATTCTTTTTCTTTATTCAAATGTCAAAGACAATGTAAACATCCAACAGCCATTTCATTCTTTTTCTCTTTCCTCTTTCAGCAAGCTTTTAATGCTACAGCAGTTGTAAGACACATGAGAAGGTTACATCTTGGCAGCAGTTTAGACAGTTCAAACGTAAACGTCTCAAGCTCCATCAGTCTGGCTAAACCCCTACCTGACGGAACAACCAGGGCAGATTGTGAGTATATCTGGCCATCAAGGTTTCTTTTGGGGGCTCTTCTGTCAATTATCTGCTATTACAAACAAAGTTCCAGTCTACAGCAGCCTACTTAGTCTGAACCTCTTTCCCATGATAGCTATGTTTAAATATTTGAAAGGATGTCATATTGAAGAGGGAACAGGTTTGTTTTCCATGGCTTCAGAGACTAGGACTCGGGGCAATGGCTTCAAACTACAGCAAAAGAGATTCCATTTGAACATTAGGAAGAACTTCATGACAGTTAGAGCTATTCGGCAGTGGAATATGCTGCCGCAGAGGGTGGTTGAGTCTCCTTCTTTGGAGGTTTTTAAACAGAGGCTGGATGGCCATCTGTCGGAAATATTGTGATGGGGGTTCCTGCATGGCAGGGGGTTGGACTAGATGGCCCTTGAGGTCTCTTCCAACTCTATGATTCTATGATTCTATCTAGTCTTTCTCCTGTCATAATTTTGCTAATCATACTTGGTAGGAGGATGTAGCAACTTTGATTCTGAATCTAAAGCCGCAGTGGCGCCTTTAGAAAGGGCTCAAGTTGGCAAGAATGTTGGTCCACAGTGAATTAAGTCCATCTTATAGCCAGCTATAAGTTGTTTATTTGATTGGTGCAAAAAACCGTGTGATGAAAGCCACCAAACATGTTGATGAACTTGCTGGTAAACAAAGGCCTTGATCTTAGAGATATTAATAATATTAGCAGCTAAAAGCTGCAGAGAAAACTGAAGATCAGATGGCAGAGGACAAGAGATAGAAAGGAGTACAACAATGATGTGTACTCTCAGTTTGTAGTTTAAGAAGGACTTGCTAATTTTAGTGATGATATTCTCAGTGAAAATAATTCTCAAAAGCATCCAGTATACAAACAACACATTATTACGAGCTGATAATTTAGACGGTGTATAAAGATTACTTGATAAAATCGATACAGCATAGGCTTAAAATTATAGCTGAGAAAATCAGATTCAGTGTGATACTTGAAATGAAGCAGGCACCAAACTGCAGTTTGAAATTGAAAACAAAACTATGGAGTGCACAAACCAAGTATGTCGAGGTATCGTACTTCAAGAAACACCTTGAAATTTTGTTGAAGAAACAGTGGGATCACATCATACCCAAGCATTTGAAATGAACCTTACTTCAGACAGGATTCTTGACTACTTCTGAGGGCCAAGGCTTGCTTAGGAGGTGCTGGTATAATCATGGGCAACACACAAGCCTGTGCTCTAACACCTAAAATTGATTCCTCGTGACTTCACTTCATTTATAGGGCTGCCCCGCCCAGGCCCGGTAACATCATTGCCTCCCTCTCGCGAGGCTTCGCGCGGGGGAGGGGCAAAGAAGCTCCGCAAGCCGACAAGCGGCAGCGGAGCAGACATTCTGGATAACTGCTTGCTCCAAGGCTAAAACGAGGGAGTATTGGCACATATCATGTGAGCAGAGTGAAATGTATGCACATCTGTGGTGCCTTACAGTGTGTGTAACTTCAGTAGGAAAGGCAGCTGAAGAATGCAACAAGCAAACATTACCATCATGTATGTGCCAGTTCCATAGTATGGAACCGATCTGTATCTACACAGAAGTGTTTTATACTGAGTCATGCCATTGATCTATCTTACCAAGTATTACCAACTCTGACTAGCAGTGTTGATTTCCAGGGTTTGAGACAGGATCCTTTCCTTATCCTACCTGGAGATCCCTGGTATGACCGGGAGGTCTCCTAGACAAGTATGAAGCAGACCTAGCACTTCTGGAGTCAGACAAAATACCATGGGTTAACAAGGATATGATAGTGTTTCATGTGCAACTGTTCTCCAAAGTCTGAGAAAGAGTCCTTTTGTTTCACCTTCCACCTGATCCGTTTAAGTGAAGCGAAACGCAGCCTTCTACATTCAAAGTGTGTGCCCTACCATTGAGTGATTTTCTATCCTCCTATAATATTTCTAAAGCTATTAGAGGCCCCGTGTTTCTTAGAAGCAGCCTGGTGCCAGCTTGTTTTCTTCACAAAAACATAGCTTGTCTCCCTGGTGGTCTTCTTGGACTGCACAAATGCCACTTTTGTCTGAATGATGGGATGCTTCTGAGCTTCAGGTGTTGCTTGCTCTCTGGAGCTGAAACATTCAGTACTAGTATATTGTCAACAGTTCAGTCCTGTTGGGAGCGCTTGTCATAGATACCTGGAAGATTTATTCCAATTTGGAATGCAGCATCTAAATAAGACCCCAGGACAGAATCTTAGTCTTCGCTGTTACTGGAAGGGGAAGGGTTTCTTCCTCCTCCGGAATAATTATAGTATGCTAAATTGAGGATAGTAGTGTTTGCCAAAAGATATGGTAGGGAAGAATGAGGCCAAAAGCAAACACAATTTCAAACGTTGCCAGTGCCCTGATTCATTAATGGAGTTTGATAACAGAAGTCTGTAGTATGACTAATTATCCAAGCCGGTACATTAAAAAAAATCTCTGACTGTAATGTAAGGATGCACAATTTCATTAAGAATGGCAAAGACTCAAAAACATTTCATATTAACATATTGCTCTGCTCAACTTCAGGGAGCTCCTCACGACCCAAATTATTTGAATGGGACGTTGCACAAAAGGCGTCCAGATGAGTTGGGTTTTGAGATGGCTGAATTCTTTTTCTTCATGTTTGCGATTACTCAGAAGCCCTCAGCTGATGATCTGAATAAAGTATTTTGGGAAATTTTATCAGATATTCTCAATGAGAAGATTTATGGCTGAGAGCAAACAAGAGACTACTTGTTCTCCCACTTCTGATGTGTCCCTGACTTATTACAGATGCAGCCAAGTATTGTGTGTGGTTTAGAGCATATTTATTCAAGGAGGACGATGGACCTTGGTTAAAGTTGCTTAAGTATACTGCACACGAAGGGAATGCCCAATTGAATGGGGCATATAAATAGATGTGCAAAGGATTGCATGGTGCATGTAGATTCTCCAGAAACTTTCTCCACTCAGTTTGAAATCAGTCTACATCTCTTTGTCTGACGGGCATGATGAGTGTTCTCTTTGTACTGTAAGTTGGTCCTTTAGCTAAATGATATCATTAAGGTGAATTACCAAGACAAGGTTTCAGCCTGGCGAGAACATGGATGGCAGAGATAAAGTACACCGGCGGACACAAATCATCCTCAAATTAAGGAATGTGGTTAAGCTCTTGAAGCATAGCCTATGTAGAAGTGTCCTTGGACACTTTAATTTGAGATGTATGTAATAGTCCAATCCAGTTATGTAAAATGTTTTATGTATTGTATAAATCAGTGAATATGCCACAGCTTAGCAATACCCCATAGAACAGTTTACACATTTTTTAAAAAAAATAAAACAATGCCAGAACCTCATGGTGCAAAATCCAAAGACATTCCCTTTGATGGACAAAATGGAAGTTTTCTTCATGAAGACAGTTCAGCAAAAGTTTTTTTTTAAATAAAAAAAGCAAACAACCCCATGGATGTATTCATGATAAAATGTGAGACCAAGCTCTCTTCCAGAGCGAGCTGCAGCCCTGTCACCGTGCAAGAGAACAAAGTGTTTTATGCACTAATTGGTTTGCTTTGTGAGGAATGTGCACACACTGCTCAGTTCTTCGCAGGGAAGCTGGTTTTGGCACAGGTGGGGAGAACATGCCCTACTGAATCCACAGCTGCCGAGAGAATGAGAAAGACATGCGGACTGTCATTCCAGTTGCTTCTTACATTCACTTGAGAGACGGTGCTTCTGAGGAATGGCTTGGCTGAAAACCAAAACCTTTATTTCCACTCTTTGCTTGCCTCTTTGGGATAATAGGAATGTTGCCATAATTCTAGAATTCATAATCACAGTTTGACTCCACCTATCTTCCAAGAAACTCAAGGTAGCTTACCTTGAAGTACCCCACAGGAACCACACTGTGACTCTGTTGGATAGATTAGACGGAGGCAATTTCTGGCCCAGTCAGCTTCATGGATGAGGGCAGAAATAAACTGTACACAACTATGGAAATGCCATCCAAAATATGGTGGCATAAGCCTCCTTGTCTGCATTGGTAACATTACGTAGGACTTGCCCAACACCCTTATATCACTGTATGGTCCATTTCCTCATTCCTATTCAAGAATACCAGCTCAGTAATTACTTTGGAGCATGAGGTAGTCTACAGTAACCATTACAGAAGGGAAACTCGAAAAAGTAAATTAATAGACTGATGAAGCTGTTTGGATGAGCAGCGAAACATTTCAATCTCTCAAGAAAAGAAGTCCAGTTGCCATGACTCAACTTCCAGATAAACTCACCTGGATGACTGAGAATCTTCACAGACATACAACTTTATAGAGGAGTGACATTTTTGGCAGTATTCTGAAGTTTATTATAAAGTGTAGTTTTTTGTTGACTCTGAATGTCCTGCATCCAGGTCCAACATGGTGACAGCTACACTTTACTGTCTCTCTGTTTACTCAGTAATGGCTCTTGTTTTTTCTCTTCCTCCCTTTCAGGTGTGTCTCCAACCACTTTCTGTATTTTTGCATCATCAGCATCAGCTGGCATCTCAGCTGTAGGAGAGAGGAGACCCAGGCAGACCACAGTCACAACAGGGCATACGGGGAGCAAGTAATCCAGACCCTTTCCCCGCCCTCAAGAAGAGGCCAGAGATGGGGAGAAATGCCCAGAGTGGCAAGGAAGCAGGCAGGCAAACCTTCTTCTGGGTGATTTCATCCTGCATTACACAGTTGGCGAAGGACGAAAAGGAATGAAGCTTTTTTTTTAATGGCCATATTTTATACTGCAGTTCTGAAATGTTTGCATTTGTCACAAACTTCAGGGGAGGGATAGGGTTGGGGAACAGATCTAACAATATCTGGTGCTGGGTCAGCAAATCTAGAAATGTTCTAACTGAAGGACACTCATGTTAGTTCCTCAGTGATTTATTCTGTTCTCACTATAGGTAACAGTACATTCTTTGTTTCATTAATCAAGGTCTCAACTGGATTATTTAATTAGCACTAATTTCCAATCATTATTCTTGTTTTCATTTCTATTCATATTTTTAGCTGTGATTATTTTGTTCAGGGCTAGAGAATATGTTGAATTTTGCATTACCCTTTCAACCCAAGATGATTACAAAGGCTTATCTTTTATATATATATATAATACTGTATATTATTCCTTAGTCCCTAACAGTGAGTCACAAACTTGATTGGATCTTATAGTGATGGTGAAATCTAGCAGATTTCCTCCACTTCCTCACTGTGGAACATGGGGGCAAGAACAAAGTTTGATTCCCTACCAGTCATATGAAGATTTCTTCTGCAATGGCTTAATTCAGAGCTGATGCTCTGAACCCACAGGGAAGGGTGGTCTACGATCTGAGCTAAAAGGAAAAACTGTGGCCAATGCTTTCTCTGGCCTGTTGCTTTCTGTGGTATTCTGTCAATCACATATAAACTCAGTCCCAGCTGTTCCTTTTGCACCCTTCCTTCCTTAAACCTCTCTCTCTTTAACAGTGGATATACCCACACCACCCAAGGCAGTGGCTTCTTTCAGAAGGGATTATCTATTTAGCTAAATGAGTGATCATCATGTAACACTTTATACAACGGCACTCTAACCACATGGACATGAAGCGGGACTCACATGGACTTGAAATGGGCTTTTGCGGAACTGGCCCCCAATTACTGCAGAGGCATTTGCTGGGCTAGGTAGAGAGACCAGGCTCCTGTTGCTTTTTGCAGGCTCTGAGCAGGCAGAGATCACTCTTCCTCAGCCCTGCAACTCTCTGTCTTGCTGTTATACAAGCTGATGGTCGACCCTTGCTTTAAACAGGGTGTTCTGCTCTTGCAGGGAGTCTCTGGATTCCCCCTTGCCTAGTGCTTTCCCTGTCAATGGGACATAAATCAGAGTATAGAAGATTTCCCTTTTTAAACCACAAGGCCCATAATACTATAGTTACTGACAACACTGAAGGGGATTTCTGGGAATTGATGTCCAAAACATAATTTAAAAAGTTCTGGACGAGATGGGATAGCAGTCTGGCTTGATACATAAGGCAACTTTGTGTTTCTTTCATATGTCTGCAATGTCCTGTATAGAGTAGTGAGAGCCCTCTTCCCCATCTCACATGCCCACACCACCTCCCGTTCTAATTGAGCCTGTTGTTTCTCAGGCACCTCTGGCTGCTCGAATGCAAGCCAGAAAGGTGATGCCCTATTCTATGTCCCCAGAACCTGTTACTTATCCACACTGAAGTTGAACAAAATTCTTCTGAAAATATGCTGTAAACAGTTCCAAGACATTTACATTTTTTAAAAGACTTCAGAGCAGTTGCTTTAGATTAAGTCCCTTAAGCAGAAGCACCTCAAGGCAATTGCACCCTGTCAAAGATAGTAGCCTCTGGAGAGAACCAGACCTGTTCTTGATGTGCAGTGAAGCCTGGAACCATTATGGAACCCGTTTTTTTCTAGATTAGCAACCACAATATGATAATTTCACCTTCCAGAGCAATATGATCTCTAGTGACATAACTGGAGTTTCCTAAAATAAACAGAAATGCACCTGACCTTTCCATTGTGGCTAGTTAATTCTCAAGTATATCACTTTGTATACCCTGCAACGTTTTAAAGAATATTTTTACCCCACCTTTCTCCTTGGAGAAGGACCCAAGGCAGCTTACAGTAATGAGGGACTATATACAGCCCATAACTTTTAAGATATATTCAAGTTAAGAACGGGGAATTAGAAGAGGCATCTTAGAACATCAAAAGGTAAAATTAAAGCTACAAAGAGCATGCAAAAAATCATTGTGAGGGGTGGAGAGTAATGTGGAAAACACTGGTGTTCTTATAAAATCCACCAATGTAATCATGCTTCTAACTTCTAACACCAGCTGGTAAATAACTTCTCACAAAACTGTAGTTTTGTTGGAGTCTGTTTCATATATTCTGCCAAGGAGCAAGGTTATGATATAGGGGAACAAATGAGAAAATTACAATAGCATTCCATTGATGCTCCTTTGATAACATAAAACAGCCCCTCTGATTAATGGTTATTCCATAAAGTGGATAGATGTCAGCTGAATAAATATATTTCCACTTTCTCTCCTTTGTCCTGCTTTTTACCACCCAATGCTCTAAGGCTCATTTGAAACAGAAGCCCCATATGATAATCTGTTGCTGGTACTGTGACACACTTACAAATTTAGTAGTGTCACAGGGCGCTTTTACACGATCTCTAAGATCTGCTGGCAACTTAAATTCGGACCAGAGATCTTGGGGTTTGGTTCTGCTTCCTGTGTTCCCACCCCTCCGCACGCCATTGCTCCTGTCTGCGTGAGGGGGAGGGAAAAAAAGGGAGAAAAGAATGCAGGCTCACCTCCACTCCACCCTCTGGAGCAGCCCCGGAAGCATTCCAGTCTCTTAAAGGGGCAGGGGGCAAAAAACCCAAACAGAAGGCGAGGACAGCCTGGCACTCACTGCTTTAAAATCCACATCAGAATTTTTTTACCTTCCGGACACCAGGTACTTTTAAAATGTGCTGGGGCGCACTTAGGTGGGCGTGGTCGTACTTAATTTTTTTTAAAGTGCGCAGCTGGTGGGAAAACAATTTTAAGCTCCGCATCTGGGAGCCCTATGCCTCGGATTTTAGGGGTCATGTAAAAGCGCCCACAGTGAAGTTTTTACACTACCCTGAAGAGCAGTGTCTCCTAATTTTGGGTCCCCATATGTTGTTGGACTACAACTCCCAGAAGCCCTGGCCAGCATAGCTAGTGGTAAAGGCTCCTAGGAGTTTTTAATCTAGGAACATCTGGGGAGTCATGGTGGGGAACAACTCCTTTAGATGAAGATGGAGTTAAAATGGAAATAATCAAATATAAGGACACTCCTTCCCAGGCTGCATCTTCATCAGATGCTCCCAAACAAATAACCTTTCACCAATTTGGGATAGTGCCAGCTTTTGTAAGACCGGCTAGATTAGCTTCTCTTCTAGAGCATCTCAAAATGCAGAGGACATCTGGGTAAATTTCTTCATGGCTGTCGGGCTGATTTAAAATAGACATTGTGACAAACCCACAGTATATCAGTGAATCATCCATCCAAATGTAAACACTATGGAAGACCATGGAAAAGTAGTGCACTGTACCTTGCAAGGACTTCCCATTATAATTATTGAATCTGAAAAGTGCTTTATTTTGGCTGATTCTTATTCTGTGTCATGAACTAAGTTTCAGTATATTCTTTTTCTAACTTTCACTGCTTCTTTTCCTTTATTCCAAAATATTACAGTACAAAATATGTCCTTCTTATTTTCTTATAATCTGATTTACGCAAGCAGCACTTTCATCTGATAAGTTTCTTTTATGGTTTGAAACTTGTGGCAGCAAAGTGATATGTTTAGTTATTTTTTTCCCTGGAGATAATTTGTGTCATTTTTTTCTTAGGACACAGGTTCTTTGGTGAAGGCTAATTCTTTATATTAGAGATGCTTTCATGGTTGGCAGGATTAGTGGTAATTTTCAGGATCCTGATAAGCAAAATACACACAATTTGTTTGATAGGCTCCAGAAAAGTCTAACATTCAAAGGGATTTTCTCCTTCACCTACCACACTGTGTTAAAAACTTACTTTTAAAATGTCTTTGCAATGGACAGAGGTATTGAGTAAATATGATTATTGCCTCTGTTTACAGCACAGCCTGTAGCCAAAAAGTTCAACCATACATTTCTGGAACTGGAAGACAGTTTGACCAAGGTTTACAACAAGAAAGTAAAAATACATCCTCCTTTGTGGTAGCGATAGCAGTAGCAAATTATCTCTCATTCTTTGCAGATGTGACATCTGTGTTCCGCCACAGCAAAAAGTGAAATAGCAGAGGCTAGTTTTATTTATCATGTCATATAAGAGATGATGAAGACTAGGCACATGAAACCCAAATGTGGGCTGTGGAGCAGGAATCACTGCAGGATTAACAATGACACCAAAATGTCCTATAAATGCATGCAACAATTATGCATGATTTTAATTGAATGCTGATTCTATACTTACCTTCCTTGGCTTTGCCACTTTGTTCCCACATCCTATTCCTCTTGGCTTTCTTCTAAACTGGATTTTGTAAAGACAAACTGGTTTCATAACTTGTGCTCCATGTCTTGCTGTACCTAAATACAAGAGCTGGTTTATCGTGAACAAAGCAACAGCAATGATTGATAAGAGTGTTCTTCCATTTTCCCTTGATTTGGAACATTGTGGTTACCAAAGAAACATTAGCTCTTTACAGAGTCTCCTATCTGTATATCAGCCAAGAGAATGTAGAATGGAGGGGAAAATCTCTGTGAACTCTATTTTTTAAACGAAGACTTAGCTTTTTGAGGTCAAGACTGTGGAAACCAGATGTTCTGGCAAGCAGGCTAATCTTAAAATTTGTAATTGTAATGTCTGCACAGAAGTACTAAGGATGGGGGTGAGGTGTACTAGAACACTGAATCTCAAGCCAGCAAATCCAGCTCTAACCTACCAGGGATTCTGTAACACAAATGGTTACCTTCAAGGCATCAGTCAGTCTCAGAAGGAAGGAAGGAGAGCTCACCTATGTCTAGAAGATCAATAACAGACCAAACAAAAATAATTTGTAGAATATGGGGTTATGAAAAGCTCTGACTGAGACAATCAGATTTCTTCAGGAATTAGGGAATCCCCTCTTCTAACAGGAGTCTGTAAAAGTACCGTTTGGGCCACTTAACAGTGGGGTTGCTTTGATTAGAATATCAGCCATGGTAAGCAAGCCATTGCATAAACCCAATTGGTCTAGTGTTAAAACACTTCTCTTGCCACATTCGAAAAAGTTCTAGGCCTAACAGGCAAGGCAAGGCCAGAACCTCACATGAAAGATCAGACCTGGAGAACAGCTACATGTTTGCCCAAAGTAAACTCCAGAATCCTATGCCATGTGCTGACTCTCTGTAACCAATGCAAAGGAGTTCTGGGAAGATTAAATGACGTGAAATAAGTACCCTCAGGGTAGAAAGTCTGAAAGCCACTATTTAAGACTGGGACGCTGATTCAAGCCATGCATGTTTTTAATCCCTTCTCCCGGGAGCAGCCATCCTTCAGTGTTGGCACTTTGCTAAGAGAAAGTTCTATATCTGTACAATCAAGCCAGATTAATAATTTGCATGCACAAAACAATTATGCACAGTGAAATCAAGGGCTGGAGTATTTCGCAAAGCAGTAAACATACGAATGTGTTTTTGATTCATTGATTTCTGCACCATTTCACAACATTGTGTTCTTGTTCGTCAGCAAAAGACTCTCCTCATTTCCCAGCTGCAAAGCACTGGCACCTTTTTTTCCACTGGGCGTTTCTGCCCATTAATTTGCTCTCATTTTTCCTTACCCTGACAACTGGAAGTGAATGAGAAGCTTGGGGCATCTCGTGGAGCATCTGTGATGTTAAGAGTGTAATATGCATTAACCCTTTTGTTTCTGTCCTTACCTCAAAAGGTGTGCAATGGAAAATGCATTTTGACCCTAATATCGCTACTGAAACTTGTGCAACATACCTGCCCAAGCTGTGTAATTTTCAAGAGGGCTTCCTTGCTTAAAAATGGGCATAGCCAATTTCTAGCTAGGTTAACCATCCTGTTCTCGTACAGAATGGCTGAGCACTGTGATCTGGTGATAGTCAAGCAAAATTTAAATGTGACTGTCAATGTTGATTGATTGAACCTCTTCTTATGCAGTGGGATGCCCTCCTGTCTGTGTCTGAATCCTGTTCATACCACACCCCCAATACAGTTTGTCAACTTTGTGGAGAGAGTGTTGGGTACACTAAAACTTCTGCATTGGGAGAATGACCAATACTAGACATCCTATTGTCAGACAAGGCATTGCTGGATTTCATCATATATGGTAATCTTATTTCCATAAAAGGCACACATTATTCAGAGTTCATTCTGTCTATCAGCAATTTCCATGAGTGGAGCAAAAAGTCATCAATATTCTTCCATAGAATACTGAGTTTACATTGCAGAGAAGCTGCTGGAATGGTTTCTCACAAGCACAAAATGAGTGATGTTAAAGGCTGGGGAGCAACCTGCTAGAAGCTGCATTTATCTGTGAGTGTTTTTTAAGCAAATATTTCCAAAGAGATGCATAATGCGAAAAAAATTACTTTAAAACATTTTTAACAATGTAAAAGTCATAAAAATACAAAATTGGAAAGTAATAATAAAAATGACAGCTTGTCTCCCAAAAGAGACAATTGAAGAAGCATGCTTTTGTCTCTCTGCTGAATCCTCCACCTCAAAAAAAAAAAAAAAATCACTGTTTAGAAAAGGTATTTGGTTTGGTTTGATTTCCCCAACAAGCATATGGTTAGGCGGGCTAGGGAAATATTGGAGTTTTAATCCAAAACTGTTGCAAACTCCAGAGGGTTAGAGGGATCCAACAGGACAAAATCCCAGAATTCTCCAATAGTGATAGAGGAAATCAGTCTGAATTTTAAAAAGGGACCACCTAAAACGTCCTTAACACTGGGAAATATTGGAAAAGGAGGTTCAGAACAGGAGTTGTGTGTTTGTAAGAAACAGTTCATGCAGCAGAAATCTCCACCTGCATAACATAATCCAATGTGGTAGAGTAACACCTCCGTCCTTACTGATTCCAATATAATAGCCTTAAATCAACAACATAAACACCTTCAGTGCTAGGCAGAAGCCTTTCACGAAGGCTCCAACTGCTTGTGCTATCACAACAGCACCATTGTAGTTTGATAAAACTTTATGTACAGTTCAGTGCCAGTGCTGGCTGGCAAATCATATGAATGTTGATGATGCTGTTAAGGAGGATAAAAAGCCATTCATCCATCCAGTTCTTTTAAAAGGACAACAAGAAGAGAGGGTGACATTTTTATTATATTTTTGGAAACTTCCCCTACAGCTCTTACCGCACACATCCTTACACGGGATCCGTTTTTGTAGGAAATGAGGTTGGCATTGTATCATTGGAAGAGAGAGGATGATATACTTTAAAACTCCACTTAAAGATGTGGGTGTGGAAAACGCCTCACTTTGGCCATCTAATGCCTGCCACCCACAGACTCACTATTGATGTATGTTCACCCTCTCCTTTAAATAAGCCTTCCCCCAACCTTCGCATTATTACACAGAGGCAAGTGCCCTTATGTTCAAAATGTAATGTCAAGATGAAGGCTGGTGCCCTGTTGAGGGAACACAGAGTGGAAAGGCTGTTTGGATTCACCCTGCTTTTAGTAGGCTCCCAGTTCTGTGTGCTTGGTCACACAACCAGTCCACATGCTGGTGGAGGGGAGGGGTGTTTCCACAAGTGCAGAGTCCTTCCACTCCATGTTCCCTCAAGATAACATCAGCCTATGTTCTTATAAACAAAGGCTTACTATTTAAGGATCCTTAAAACAGCACTTGCTGCAGACCATCTCTTTGTGTTCGTTTTTCAACAGGACTTTGTTGCTGGGGATGGGGATAATACATAGGCTGGAATCCTTTGTTGGGTTCTGTTGGCTCCAGGCCACTTTTGCCCTAATCCAGCCAGAGAGGTACAAGTATGGAAACAGGTGGAGATGTAGATCTCCATCCCTATCTGGATGTCTATCGGAAGCCGCACTAAAGTGGCTGGGTGCTTCTTCAGATGCACATTTCCTATACATACAGAGTCATCCTTTGTTACGTGTGACTGACTACTTGTGACCGAAGCTTGACTGGGATTACAGTTCCTAACCAGAAATCGGCATTTCTTGTACATAGGCATTCGTTTTAGATTTTTAAAAGCTGTTTACAAAGGGGGGAAGAAAACTAAACCCTGGTGTGATTCTTATTGCAAAACATCTCTTTATTATTTTTAAATTTTTTTAGAAACACACACACACACACAAGCCCAATGATGCAAGCACGTTTTATAAAATAAACATAAAAGAAAAAAAAGATGCAAATTTAATCCAGGAATGCCAGGAATGTTGGTGTGCCTAATATTATAAGTCTTGTCGTTGGTTCAGTTCCATAACACCATCCTTGTTCTAGGAAAAGGAAAATTGTGTATTTAATCAATGCATGTAATAAGACATTGCAAAACATGTAACCTGCATATGAAATTCGCAGTGCTGCAAATTGTTAATGGGGCTCAGTTGCAAATTATTCTCTGCCTTGACAATCATGTATACATATCAAGATTTCTATCATGATGATAATTTAAGGGGGTATTGAGAATGGTTTTCCTCCAATAAATCCAATTAAATCACTCTAAGATGCTTTATTTTTGTCGTCTGTATGCATGAGAAAATTTAGATGGGTTGGTTCGTTGCATTTCTGTTCCTGCTGTTCCACCAATCAAAGCCTTCAAAAGTGGCTTATAACTTTATACGAATAAAGCCTACTTTAAAAAATAGGCAAAAGTGCTTCATAAAAGTTTCTCATGCTAGCTATTCTATCTAGTAATTCTGAACTTCAAGGGCTCCAAGAAAGAAAAATGGACTTGCTTACCAAGGAAAACCACCAACTCAATCAAGCTACTGAGTCCCGGGAGAGAATTTCCAAGGAATAAAAAGCCATAACTTGAAAAGTTGAATTTGCCTTAGCTGAATCTAATGCTTGGTGGACATCTTCATTCTCTAAAGTTTAGGAGGTTATGTGATTTTGTGCGGGATAGCATTATAAATTATTATAAGTCAGTTCCAATTTGATGGCACATAACAACAGAACTATGCATTCTTCGCTAGTTTTATGTCTTCCTATAGTTCAGCCACTTACAGCCACACCTCAGCGCTGGCTGCCACTAAATTGCTCCCCCAGGAGGAACCTGACAAGGTAAGTGCAGGCAAGCAGCAGGCATCCAGCCTGCTTCTGCTTGCCTGCATTTACCTTGTCAACAGCTCAGAGGGGAGGAAGCAGGGCTATACGTGTCAAACTGCCCCCCCCACAGCTTTCTCCTCCACTGCTTCCAAGGGATGGGCGTTGCTTCAAGTGTCACAATGTCTCTGCCAAAGAGAAGAATGACCCAAGCAAGTTGGAGTGTCAGCATTCTCCAACTCTATTTTCCCTTCCTTTTTGTTCTGCTTCTTCCATGGCGCCCTGGAGACCCTCCCTGCTAGAAGGGTAACTTCAACAGACATCATCTGCCTTAAGCTCCTCACTTAACAACCAATTCACTTAATGACCTAGGCATGTCCAAACTTGGCAATCTAAGCTTAGAATTCTGGGAGTTGTGGTCCAAAACATCAGGAGGGCCAAAGTTTGGACATGCCTGCAAGGAACAGAACCCTGTCATTAAGTGAGGAGCAGGACTCCACTGTTAAGTGAGGAGCAGCCGTACTTCTGAGTTGAACAATGCAACATGAACAGGCAATGTTGTTTTGGGCAAGAGAACCGTGCTTAATTTTCTGCTGTTTGTCAACTCCTTCCTAGAGAAGCAAACACTTCTGCCCTTTCCTTCCTTGTATCCCTCCCCACCGTGTCTGTAAAGATTCTCATTCATCCAGGTGATTTTATCTGGAAGTTGAGTCATGGCAACTGGACTTCTTTTCTTGAAAGATTGAAATGTTTCGCTGCTCATCCAAACAGCTTCATCGGTCTGATGAAGACTGTTTGGATGAGAAGCAAAATGTTTCAATCTCAAAAAAAAAAGTCCAGTTGCCATGACTCAACTTCCAGCCCCCGCACCCTGTGTTTACAAAAATGAGGTTTGGGGCTTAGAATTAGGACAGGTGTAATGGCAACAATTCTTTGGGGCAGAGTTAAATGTCTTCCTAATACAGTACCCAAGATATCTGTGCTGCAAATTCTGCCTTCTTGGCCCTGGTATGAAAAGAATTGCCAGCAAAGCCAAAAGTTTGGGAAGTTTAGGGCTTGGGAATGTTACTTCATGGAGTTCTGGAAGCTGCGTTCCAACAAAGTAATTTCCAAACTTTGTGATCCTTGACTCCTTGTAAAAAATCCAAACTACAGATAACTATCCAGAATGCTTGGACCCTGCTATGCAGAGTAAAATAATCATCTTCATCTTAAGAATTGCAAAGCTGGAAAGGATCCTAGGAATTATAAAGTCCCCACTTAATAGCTGTTCTGGAGTGCAACTCGGTTCTTCCCCATCTGAGGGATATCGTCAATTGCACATCTGACACCAGTTTAAGAAGCATTTTAATCAAATGATGCATGCCCTTTCCCTAGTGGTAAAAGCTACAACAGATTTAATATGTTTATGCCTTTCATGATGGCTACAAGCAGATGCTGAAGGCACCATTCTGACTAATAATGGTGGGCTGTGTGCTCCTCGTAAAATGCCCATATAACCAAGGTGAAAGCTTAAATCAGTTTAGTCACTAAATTGGTCAAGTTCACATAATGCAGAATTCTACACTGAACTCAATTTACTGAGGGATAAATCAATTTGGAAAATGTACCAGTTTAAGCTACAGCTGGGGTAACCTCATAGCTAGCACAGCCAGCAGTAAGGGTTCCTGTGGGGTTTCCAAGAGTTATAGTCTAAAAAAATAAGACTTCTGAGGGTTCTGTTCTGGGTCCGGTGCTATTCAACATCTTTATTAATGACTTGGAGGAAGGAATAGAGAGTAGACTGATTACATTTTCAGATGATACCAAATTGGAAGGGGTAGCTAGTTCCCAAGAGGATAGGATAAAAAATCTAAATTGACCTTGACAGATTGAATGCTGGGCCAAGGCTAACGGAATGGGTTTCAACAGAGGGGAATGTAGGGTCCTGCATCTAGGCAGAAAAAATGAATTGCAAAGATATAGGATAGGAGACACCTGGATGGTTAATAGTACCTGTGAAAGGGATCTGGGAGTCTGGGTAGACCACAAATTGAACACGAGTCAGCAGTGTGATGGCAGCAGCCAGGAAAGCCAATGCGATTCTTGGTTGCATCAACAGAACCATAGTGCTAGCTCAAGGGAAGTGATAGTACCACTCTATTATGCTCTGGTCAGACCCCACCTGGAGTACTGTGTATAGTTCTGCATATTTCAATTTAAAAAGGATTTTGAGCAGAACACATGTCTTATGGGGTACTCTGACATTGTGCAGTTAGCCTAGGTCTACAAAGGCTGGCTGTTCTTCTTAGGAGGCACAGCGTCACAAGCTAGAGGAAATTGAGACTCCAAAACCTCAGAGAACTAGGAGCTAGAAACTGGAGAACTTGGACTTTTAGAGACCCATTATGTCTCTTCAGACCCGGAGCTGAATCTGGGGAGGAGATGGGACAACCTCCCAGCCTTCAGGAGCAAAGGAGGCTTGAAGGCATGAGCCTGGCTTGAAGTACCAAGATGGAGTGATCTTCTGCAGGGGAGGTCTCCTTGTGAATCATCTCTCCATGAGAAGGTTCTTTCTCCAAAGGATACTCAGGGCCAAATCCTGCATGGGTTCCTCCCTTGCTGCCTAAATCCCTGCAAACCTTATCTTCTAGAATCTGCCTTGTTCCTGAATATCTGTTCTGGATTACCTGAACATTATTAGAGTGCTTTACAGTCTCTGCTTCATTGTGTCCTAAGTCTAAGACTTTATTAACCAGTCCATCAGCTTTGCTTAGTTCCCAGAAGGTGGACCAAGATAGCCAGTGGAGAATCACCTGGCCTCTGGTTCCATAGTTTATTGAGCTAACCAACCAGCTATGCTAACCAGGAAAAATGACAAGATATACCAGAAGGCTTACCTTTTACTGGCTAGTTAGGTGGAATAATGACCACCCACCCCAACACATTTTTTCTTACAATGAAGGTGGAAATTTTATGATTTAAAATATCCTTTAGATCTGAACAGATCATCATCACTCCAAACATAATGCATAGTATATAGTAAAAAAAAAACGGAAAAATGAAACATTCTGGACAATGTCTATACTCCTTCCAAATCGGAAGTGTATATTTGGCCTAAAATAAATATATCTATCAGAGCTAAGATGCTCCAGATACAACTGGTCTTCCCAAGATTGCATTCATGTGTAGACATGGGCACGACTCGGCGAAATCCTCGTTTCCGTTTCCGTTTCTCATTTCCGTTACGTAACGAAACGAAGAACGACAATTACTCTGCCAGAACTCGAACTCGAACCGACTAAAGAAAAATTGGATCTGATTTGTCGTGGTCGTTCCTAGCAGCATCGCAGCGATCGCGCGATGCCAAGCAGCTCAGGAAAAAAGTTTTAAAAATAAAAAAACCCGATTCCCGGCCAAAAAAGCAGGCGAAAATATGCCTGCCTGAGGGCACCTACCAGAGGGGTGGTTTCTGGGGGGCGTCCCCGGCCTCCCCCCCCTCTCCTGGGCTGCGCATCCTCGTCGTCTCGCCAACTCGCCAAGCGGTGCGGCACAGAAAAAAAGTTTTAAAAATAAAATAAAATAAACCGATTCCCGGCCAAAAAAGCAAGCGAAAATATGCCTGCCTGAGTGAGGGCACCTACCAGAGGGGTGGTTTCTGGGGGGGTCCCCGGCCTCCCCCCCTCCACTCCTGGGCTGCGCATCCTCGTCGTCTCGCCAACTCACCATGCCATGCGGTGCGGGTGGGAGATCCAAAATGGGGCGACCGCAAGCAATATTTATTTATTTTGAAATCGTGGTGGTCCAAAAACACACCAAAGCAACACAGAAACATGTGAAAATAGCTATTTTAAAACTGCCTGAATTTTTACAGTAGCAGCAGCAGTGGGTTTTTCTTGCAACAAAACGTCTCCATTGATTTTATTTTATTTTATTTTATTTTTATTTTTATTTTTTTACACCTGCGCAATGATGGGCTGGCCGTGGGAGTGGACCATGCAAATTTTTGGAGCCATTCCACCAATTGCATGGCCACTTGACCAGGTTTTGACAGAGACTTCTGGGATGTGCCTGTCGGGCATAAAAAGCCCACTAACCGTAGCCCGAACCCGAACCCGAACCTGAACCCGAACCCGAACTCATACGCCAGTACACTGTCCTTCTTAGTGGGTCAGAGGGGCACCCAGAGGTGCACCCCACGAACTCACCCTAACCTTACCCGTAACAACCCTAAGCCTAGCCCTTGCGCTAACCCCCCTAACCCTAAGCCAAATCTGTACTCGCATTGCACTCATGCGAGTACAGTTCCCTTCTTGGTGAACCACAGAGCGCCGAGATTGAGGAGGAGCCTTCCCCCAGTGTGCGCACTGTGACACTGCAGTTAGCAGTGGGCCTGTGGTCAACAGAGAGAGGCACCCAAAAAAGAGATGCCTCGAGTCTCAACTTGGTATGCATATCCAATTGGCTCTGCATGCCATTTTGTAGCGGGCCAGAGGAGGCACCCACCCCAGAGAGGTGCCTCCAGGAGCCCATTCCCCCCCCAAACCAGTACTAACGACAGACGAAAAACGACAAACAAAACGACAAATTTTTGAAAAATTTTGCGAAAAACGGAAATGAGCCGAAACGGGCCAGCTCCGACACACGACAACTCGAAAACGTCATTTTCCCTGGTCGTGCCCATCTCTATTCATGTGTTTCAAAAAGAACACAAAAGAACAGCTTTAAAATTATTTTTATAATAGAGTTGGATTCCCCCCAGAACAATTTGTTGCATGGAAGTTTCTTTTATTGCAATGGGATTTAACTGCCATTAGCAATGGCTGGCAGAAATGTAACATAGACCAGGAGTCACCATTATGCTTCCCTGCTCCCCTCACAGAGTGAGCCCAGCAACTTCCACTTTCGCCATGTGCAAGGCACTAGCAATATGTGCACTAGCAATCTGAACAACAGTTCATTTGCAGGTTTTACCCTTCCTGGGTTGTCTGCTTCCGTAGCTGCTACACTAGTAACTGAAACAATCTTTTGTCATTTTCCTTTGGGGGGGCAGGTTTTTAAAAGCCACAAACCTGTTCCAGACACTGGGTAGGAAATGGATTTTTTTAAAAAAAATTATGCAGCAGGCATTAGTCAATGTGCTAAGCTCATTTTGGAAGCTCACGGAAACAATTTTCCTTAAGCTTGATTCTGGAGAGAACATCGTTCACCTGAACAAAACACAAAGTTATGCTCCACTTGAACATTTTGGATTAAAACTGCTATTTGAACTCGGGAGATCTCTGTGCTGAAGCAGTGTCTAGGCACGGTTTCCTTACTTGCCTTAGATCTATATGCCCACACTGGACCTTGCCATACAGATGACAATTTATACATACACACTCCACATCTGCTTTGCAACTCATTTGAGGCAGGCAAGGGTGCAATTTTCAATCCACCTTGCAATTAAGGTGACCTCATAATGTCCAACTTCTTTCTTGATGTATGCTTGTATGTTTGTTTTTAAAGACTGAATGGACCTGCCTTGGCACATTTATGGGAGCATCAGCAATCCAGAATTAAAACTCCTTTTTACTCTCTTCTGCGTAAGCATAATGTTGTGTAACTCATATGGATGAAGGTTTTTTGTTTTGCATTGTGGCTCTGATTGAAAAATCTTCTTACATTAATAACAAATAAAAATGTCCACTTTTCTTTAGTGTACAGTGTACAGTTTTACTAGTTTCCTCGTCATAGGATAATTTATACATACCCAGTCTCTCACATACATACATACCCCCATTGATTCAATAGGTCTACTTTAGAGGTGACTTACAATGTTCACACACACACACACACACACACACACACACACACACACACACACACACACACACACACACACACACAGAGAGAGAGAGAGAGACTTGAGTTCCTTTGATGTACATGCTGCCTTCTGGCACTAGCAAATAAATAAAAGATTTATTTTCATCACATTCCACATTTGGGAGGGAAAGAAAGGAGGGGAGGGTGAAAAGAAATTGCAATAATGAGGGAGGAATACAATTGTCCCCTGCTATATTGCGGTTTATATACTGCAGTCCCAGTATATTGTGTCTATTGGGCAAACTCCATAGGCTTGTTTGGGGCCTCCTGCACTTACCCCAGGCCTAGCGCTGCCCCAAGTGGGCCTCCAACAGGCTTCCCAGGCCTGTCGGAGACCCCAGAAGTGGTTTCCAGTGAACTGGAAGTGGTGTCCAAAAAACTGGAAGTGCCTTCAGGATCGCCAGAAACCACTTCTGGGGCCTCCAACAGGACCAGGAAGCCTGTTGAAGGCCCACTTGGGGCAGCACCAGGCCTGGGGTAAGTGCAGGAGGCCCCAGACAGGCCCCCCAGTCCTGACCCGACCCAGCATCCACATAACGTGGATTTCCTTTTATTGCGGGTTGGGGCGGGTCCTTTAACCCCCACTATAAACAGGAGATTACTGTAGTGACCTCTAGAGTTAGGTGAACAGTCGTGTTCAGGTTTAGATACATGCAGATACCCATCACTTGATGACTACCACCACCCAAGTGTTGGCCACATCCCCTTTCCATCTTCAAAGGGGAAACCCAATGTGCATGGAAGCCCAACTTTCCAGACTGATGCTGATTGTCTGTCAAGGATCATGGCTGGCTCAAGGTCAACCCAGGATGGCAGCATTAAGGCTTAGAAGTAGTGAGTTGCAATATTGAGCACAGAGTCACTAGCCAGCATCTTATTGATAGGCCCGAGTAGAAAGCAGACCAAGTGAATCAACTGCTGAATGGTAAGTCAGCACTTACATGAATCCAGTTGAGTCAATGGCTGAAAACCTGTTGCTTATTTAAGAAAGTCACAGCTAGTAGACTAGTGGAACTTGTGGAGGAGTTGACTCACCAAACCGCCATTGATTCAACATGTCTACTCTAGAGGTGACTTACTATGTTAAGCCACAGGATTCCAGCCAATAGTTCTACTCAATCAATAGGATAGCAGCCACTATTCTTTGTAACAAGGATGACATAAAGTCAAATTGAAGATGTAATATACAGTAATTTAATGTCATTGCTATGGCATTTTCTTTTTAAGCAGTCAAAATGTAACAAATGAATATTGGTGCGCAATTTTTATACTCCGCCTGTCTCCTTAAAGGGACCCAATTTTGTTTTCAGCAAAACAAATTCTTCTGCTACCTTCCTGCTACCTCCATCACCACTCTACCTGGTCCGGCTGCCTCCTCCTCTTTCTCTTCCTCCTCCACCACCATCTCCAGAGATAGAGGGACAGTTCAGCCTGGCATCCCTTCCAGGAGATGGGCTAGCTGCCTCTATCTATGTGCTCACTTATCATCCAAAGAAGAAGAAGAAGAAGAAGAAGAAGAAGAAGAAGAAGAAGAAGAAGAAGAAGAAGAAGAAGAAGAAGAAGAAGAAGAAGAATGGCAAATTCGTTTGTTTTTCTGGGGTTTGGGGAGTGGTTCGTGAGAAGCCATAAACCACAGACCACCCCAATTTGTCATTTTTCCTGTTCATTCCCATCTCTAATTGTATTAACAATGAAAGCGGATCTGCCAAACAGAAAATGAGCCAGATGAAAAAGCCAATGCATTGCAGATACTGTTGAATGCAGACATATACAACATTTCATAAGCTAAAAAAAGTAACACCTACAAAATAAATTTGACTGGCTGCCTTAATACACCTGATTGGATTGTACTGGCTGGACTGTGTGTCTGTAGCAGTGTACAGCAGCTTTTAAAAAGTATTTTCCTTTATTTTGCTCCCCCACACACACACACAAGAAAAAGCAAAGCAACAGCTATTGTTCTTGAGGAACTTTGCAAATTGACCCTCATAGAAAAGCAACTTCTTTCTTCAAAACAAATTCCTAACAAAAAGACAGCTGTGGTAGAAGCTCAAGTTTTTGTGTATGAGCACTTTTCCTCTTAAGGCATTGGGTTTCCTGTTTGTTAATAAATTCCATTTCTGTACCTATGACTCATTCCATGGAAGTGAAATATGGATATCCTGCACTGCTATTTTCAGCAGTGACAAGGTTTCATCAGTCCTTGCACAAAAAAATTGTGCCAGTTCTGTGCAGTGGAAATAATTGCAAAAATGAAATGTTTAAAAGTGCTGAGGTACTGAACATTCCAAGATAAGGCAGTTTTTCTACACTTTTAAAGCTAATTAAGTTAATGTTCCTTGACCAACAGAATGACATTGTTTCTGGCTTCTCTTAGTTGGACCTCATGCCATTCTAAAAAATTGTAGAAAGCAGAGACATAGATAAGGGCAGGCCTGCCCAAAGTCCAGCCCGGTCAGGCCATTCTGAGTGGCCCGCAGCTGGCTGGCCCACCCCTCCCTCCCCCTTCTTCGCCCCATGTTTTTTTAAAAAAATCTTCTGCCAACACTGACACTGCTGGGAAGCTTGGGCAGCTGGGCAGACGGGCAGTCTGCCACCACTGGCAACGCTGGGGAATGTGTGGGGGTGGGCAGGCCAGCTCACCTCTGCCACCACCAAGGAGCTTTGGAGTGGGCTGGCGGGCGAGCCGTTGCCACTGCTGGGGAGCTTGGGGGGGTGCAAGGTCGCACAGATCACCTCTTCCAAGGGGCGACCTGTGGCCACGGCTCCCTGTGCTTCCTTTAGTCCCCACCTTCCTTCCTCCCTCCCTTCCTTGTTCCCCACCTTCCTTCCTTCTTCTCTTGGTTTCCACCTTCCTCCCTCCTTCCCTTGGTCCCGCCTTCCTTCCTGTGGGTGGGGTTGCAAGGGGTCAGTGGGGGGGCTTATGGGTCAGTGGGTGGGGCTTGCAGTAGGTGGCAGGGTCAGGGAGCAACTGGCCCCTGACACATTCTCAGCCACCAAATCTGGCCCTCCGTACAAAAAGTTTGGGCACCCCTGGATAAGGGGATATGAAGCCTATTGTCTAGATCAGTGGTGGCAAACCCTCGGCACTCCCGGGTGCCACCGGGGTGGTAGACCGGATCACCCCCAAGTGCCTCCTGTGCTGTGGAGACCACTCCTCGCCATGGTATACGGCTGAGCTGTGGTTGATGAAACAAGAATGCAGGTGACTTGAGGTCATTTGGAGGACGAAATGGACGGCAGTGAGTAGGGCTGCACTTCAGCAGCTGACTGGCCACTATGTTCGCGTGATCAGGGATGCTAGAACAGCTTATGTCTCCCTGAGAATTGGCGAGGCCTCGAACCGCCAGGCGGAGCTGTTCCAGGTGGTTCGGGACCTCTCCAATCCTGGTCAGCTGAGGCCTCCTCCTAGTGAGTTCACTAGCGAGCAGTTTGCAGCCCATTTTAGATCGAAAATAGAGGCCATCCATTCCGATTTGCCCTCCGGCTGCTCTAGTCGTTCCCCTGATGTCCTTGGGGCCTCACCCCCTCGGTCTCCCCTCCTGGTTGAGTTTGGGCCAGTGTTTCCAGCGGAGGCCTCCAGAGCTATGGCTTGTTGCCGGCCGGCAGCTACCCCTTTTGACCCTTGCCCAGCTTGGCTCATCAAATCAGCTGAAGGGAACATGCCAGAGTGGGTTTCGGTCATCGCCATGGCTTCCTTCAGGGAGGGATTCTTCCCTTCCCGTTTGAAGGAGACCGTGGTGAAGCCCACTTTAAAAAAGCCCGGCTTGGCGTCGGACGATTTATCCAGCTATCGTCTGATTGCCATTGTTCCCTTCCTGGGCAAGGTAGTTGAGAGGGTGCCTGCTGTCCGGCTTCAGTCATACCTGGAGGAAAATCGTATCCTGGATCCCTTCCAGTCTGGGTTCAGGCCGCTTCGTGGGACCGAGACTGCCCTGGTCGCTCTGCAGGATGACCTCCTCGGGGAGGCTGACAGGGGGTGCTCCTCCCTGTTGGTTCTCCTTGATCTGTCAACTGCTTTTGATACCGTCGACCACGGTATCCTGCTGGTCCATCTCGCTGAGGCGGGAATTGGGGGCCTGGCTTTGTCCTGGCTCCGTTCCTTCCTTGACGGTCGGTCGCAGCTGGTTCAGCTGGGTGACAACTTGTCGGCTCCTTGGACTCTTCCTTGTGGGGTGCCCCAGGGGTCGGCAATCTCACCTGTGCTGTTCAACGTTTATATGAGGCCGCTGGTGGAGGTCATCAGGAGATTTGGAGTCTGCTGTCATCAGTGCACTGATGACACGCAACTCTATCTCTCCTTTTCGCCTTCTGCAGAGGAGGCAGTTCGCTCCCTCGACCTGTGCCTGGAGGCGGTCCTGGAATGGACCAGGACTAACCAGCTCAAGCTGAATCCGGAGAAGACAGAGGTTCTGTTTTTTGGGGCGTCCTCGTCCGGGTACAATGGCCCCCTCTCTAGACTGGGGGGAGTTTCCCTCCAGCCTACGGACAGGGCCAGGAATCTGGGCATGGTCCTGGACTCAGCCCTCTCCCTGGAAGCCCAGGTGATAGCAGTCTCCAGGGCCGCTTTTTTCCATCTCCGCAGGAAAGCCCAGATCGGACCGTACCTCGATGAGTCCTCCCTGAGGACAGTTGTGCAGGCCCTCGTGATATCGAGGATCAACTATTGCAATGCCCTCTACGTGGGATTGCCCTTGACCCTTGTCCAGAGGTTACAGCAGGTGCAGAATGCGGCGGTCAGGCTGGTGGTGGATGCTCGGAGATTTGAGCACATCACCCCAGTTCTTGTCCGCCTGCATTGGCTTCCCATTGTCTTCCGGATAAGGTTCAAGGTCCTGGTTTTGATTTTCAAAGCCCTCCACGGCTTGGGACCAGAGTACCTGTCGAAGCGTATTTCCCAGAGATCAACTGGGTCCAGGCCCACGAGAATGGTGCAGGTGCGCTCACTGAGGGTGGCCACACTCAGAGAGGCGAGGAAATCTCGTACGCATGACCGCACACTTCTCTGTGGTGGGCCCCACGCTGTGGAACCATCTCCCCAGTGAGCTGCACCTTGCAGAGTCCCTGCCCGCCTTTAAAAAGGCTTTGAAAACTTACCTTTTTAGGGAGGCGTTTGGCGACCTGTCTACTTAAGTTTCTTTTCTTTTCTTTTCTTTTTCTTGCCGCCTGCACTATCCCGTTGGAGGGTTGCCTTCCCCTCTTTTTATAATCTGTGATTGTTGGGTTTTTTTACTGTTTTGTAGTATTGTTAGCCGCCCAGAGTTCCGATTCGGAAGATGGGTGGGATACAAGTGTCTTAAATAAATAAATAAATAAATGTTTTGGACCACAACTCCCAGAATTCTGAGCCTAGATTGCCAATGACAAAGGACTGTGGGAGTTGTGATCCATAACATCTGGAGTGCTGAAGGTTTGCCATAACTGAACTGGATATATTATGGAATTTGGAGGAGAGGTGTTTCTACTGTTGATCCCTCTCATGCAAAGAAGCTCCACTGAAATAAAAAACGTAACCTCAGAAAACGATTGAATTCCAGTTCCAATTGCCAATGGGGATGGTGGGATTTTACATGTAGACTCTCACATCCAACTATTTACTTCAATGAACTTGTATCATTACACATCTGTAGGGAGACACCTGGCTTTGGTAGACTTCTGAGTTAAGTGAGAGCCGCTTAGAGGAGCAGGGGTTTTGAAGGCACATTCCTATAGCTGACATGATAGCCTTTGGCACTTTGCACAGATCCGGAAAGTTGTAATCAAGAAGAGATGAATGGGAAACTTTTTTTTTTGCCCACCAAGGAATGACACAGTGATTACTCTATTCATATTTCCTATGCCCTTGACTTGCAGGCACTTGTCTTTGGTTTCGTAGTAGTATGATTCAGTTGTATATCTAAGGAAGCATGAATTAAAGTGATTCAGCAGGAGGGAATTTTGTGGCATGACACTTGCTTTAGGAATGCATCCTATGGAGTGGCAGAGACACTACCCAGAAATATGTGTGTGTGTTTTTTGAAAAACAGTATATCCCCAAAATGATGATAAATCCTTCCAGAGTAGAAAGAGGAGAATGAACCTCAGCCACAACCACAACGTCTAAGAAGCTGTGTGGGTTATGTGCAGCTGCCAGAATGTGTGTTGGCCAAGGCGGCCCATTTCTGGAATGGAGTCAGTCAGAAGCTGTTTGAGTAATCAGGAATCTTTATAGTAAAAGTGAAGCTAGGCTTCCTTTATCTATACCCTGGTGTATATTCACCACCACCCCATTCCACCCCCGTGTTATTGATCCAAGGCATCACCAAAACACATCTCAACTTCAGGTCCTGGTTTTTCAGCCAACAAGATCCACTCCTGTCATGGGATGAAAAACATTTGTCCCTCTCTCTGCCCTGGGTTCTCTAAAAGGCTGCTCCATCTCTATGTTATTTTATTGAGGTGCCCCTGCCAGTTGCCGGGAATCTTTTCGCTTGGGCGTGACGTGTGGACTCGGGGTTTTTATTTTTATTTTTAAATATCAAGAAAAGCTGATTGTAACTCCGACGTTCACTCCGATCACCTCTTCTTGATCCGGTATCAGAGGGGCTAAAATCATACCGCACACCCTCCGGGAGCGACAGGAGGGGGATCCAAAGGGGAGAGGTTGGGCAGGAGTCCCTTACCCTGCTGGCTTTCAAGTCTCCCCAAATAAGGACACATAACCAGCTCTGTGGAAATGACAGCCAAGTGATGCATCGATAAAAGCTCCACCTGAGGTATGTGACAGTGAGCTAGGCAACCATATAACAAGAAAAGCTGACATCCTTGATTAAGTGGCTATACAGGGATAAAGGGTTGCTCAAGGACTGTGGAGGGCTGAGTTGAGGTTTGTCAGAGGAGGGTTAAGGACTTATATGTCAGAGGCTTGAGGGAAGCAAAGATCAGTACAGTGGTACCTAGTATAAAGGAATTAATTTATTCCAAATGAAATTCTATTAAGCAAATTTTCCTTTATACAAATTTCCCATAGGAATGCATTGAAAACAGAGTAATCCCTAATTGCGACCATTTTTAGGTTGTACAGATTCGTCCCATAGGCGATTCTGTTAAGCAAATTTCCCCTATCTCCAAAAATTGTTTATGTTGTACAGATTTTATGTTATACAAACTGTTATATGAGAGTCCACTGTATTTGAGTGTAACTGCTTTGAGTAACTTTTAAGTAACTGTACACAAGAGAACTTGTATTGTAAATCTTACTGTATTCAATAAACACTCTTTTGTTTTTTCATGTTACATTTCGTCTGGGACTCAGTTTTTGTGCTGGGGTACCCTGAATGGTGGCAGCGAAACCTGGGACTAAAAGGGTGCAGGTCTATGGTCCGTGAGATGACTGGGGGCCTGTGCTAGAGAACGTTATCCTTTAGTGAGCCAGACTAGGGGGTAACATCACACTGACTAATAACTTTTGTTCGCAAATAGGTATATCAAGACATCAAAGATGTGATACACACCAAATGGAAAGGAGGGTAGTCAGTCTTTTTAGAGCTCTTTCATCTTTCAGATAGTTATTGCCCCTCACCTTTAAAAGAAAAAAAAAAAGCAGCCTTATACCTGCAATTGAGGGCAGAGGTGTAGCTGCTTTCTTATGTTTGCTCATTTCAGAAGCAGAGTTTAGAAATGCAAGAATAAGCATTAGGCGATACCACAGATAAAAAATAAAAAATCATAATGTGATGTAATCAACAAGTGATATAACTGTAAAAAGTTTTTTACTTTTTTGTATAGAGCTGAGGATCCTACAAGGTGTAACTCAAAAAGTTGTGTTTAAAAGTTATGTAGATGTTGCAGCCCCCTCCCAAAGTTTCTAAGTCTATTTCCTATGAGAGCTGCAGAACACTGTGGAGTTTATTTCCAAGTAAACATGTATATGATCAGCCTAAACAGAATTATGAAGTAGTAGTTTTTTTATAGCTGTTGTGAGTTTTTCAGGCTGATTGGCCATGTTCTGGAAGTTTTTCTTCCTGACGTTTCGGCAGACTCTGTGGTCAGCATCTTCAGAGTGCAAGGAGCTCAGGAAACTAGGAGTTCTCTCTGTGCACAGAAGCTGTTCAACCAACTTATTTCCTTTGAAGAATTCAGTATTTTTCTGACTTTTGGAAAGCAAGGAGAATTTCCATCTTTGTCACTTTCTGAACTCCTTTGTGACAATGGCTCTAGGTGGAACCACATTTTAAAGAATCACTTTCTCTTTTTAAGGTTGGCCCTTCTGTGGCCTAAACAATATTTTATTGCTTAGGCCACAGAAGTTAAAAGTCATTCTGTAACCTGTTCACAGTTCAATACTTTTTTGTTGTTGGAGGGGGGACCCATATTGGAGAATATTGGATAATATTGCTTCAGGATACAGTAATACCTTGATTTACGAGCATAATGCATTCCAGAAACAAATTGGCAAGAAGTCCATGTCCACACCATGGTTTAGGTACCTGGCTGCAGAATCTGCTCTGCTTGGCATTAACAACTGGATTTTACTCTGTGTTTTTAATGTGACAATAATAAAATGTAATTTGTAGCCATATACACACTTGACTAGCTGCCCCATGACTAGAAATTGTTTGAAAAATAAGAAAGGATGTTGAAACAAAGTAAATAAAAATATAAAAAGAAAGAAACACATCCACTTTCCTTTGAAAACATTCCTGGCTGGTGCAGGGGTAATTTGCCTTCCTCTCTCTTACCCATGCTTTTGAGGCTTGCCTCTGATGGAATATCTCAAACGATCACCTACAATCCAGCAGGGGGAGAGGGAGACACCATTGGCTCACTTGTGATCATGTGACCTGCTCCAGTGCTTGTATTGCAAGACATTGCTTATTGATCAAGACAATTTAGAATAAATGTTTGATTGTCTTGCAAAACACTGTTAAACCGAGGTGCTCTTAAACCAAGGTATTACTGTAATAGCATGCTTCAGAGGAGACCTTGTCTCCTCAGAAGTGCTATAATTCTGCCTGGTCTTATCACTTGCACCTATAGATGAGGACGCTTGTGAAAGAATGACCCTCTACACCAATGGTTCCCAACTCTGGGTTCCCAGATGTTCTTGTGCTGAAATTCCCAGAGGCTTTCACCACTAGCCAGGCATCCAGGTTTGGGAAAACACTACTACATAGTTCCTGCAAACCTAGCAGTCTGAAATGCAAGTTGATAAATAGGTATTGTGGTAAAAATTGGGAAGGTAAAACAGTGTTTCCTTGTAGCCATGCTTGCACAACACTGGCTCTTTGGCTTGAATACGGAGATGAGCACCGACCCTAGAGTCAGATATGACTAGCACACATGTATGGGGGAACCTTTACATTTACCTTTTTACTACATAATTAGTCTATACACACAGAAAACTACATACGATGGAGAAGATTTCTTCTCTAGCTTTTATAATGGTGTAATCAAAACAATGAGTTGGGAACCTTGAGAAATCCAGGAGCTAGTCCCCATGGATCCATGAAGTTCACCTTGGGCCAGTCACTGTCTCAGCCTAACCTACCTTACCTATCTCAGGAAGTGGACTTGTCCACAAAAGCTCACATTAAAACATAGCAAGTTGGTGTTTAGGGTCCCACTGGACCGTTGTTGTTCTGTATGTGGCATTGATGTTAACACTGGAAAAGCATTCAATCATAATTCCTCCCACTGGCAGTCCTCAAAGTGGTCCAGCTGAGACAAGCAATTCACTCCCTCAGCGAGAGGGAACTAGTACATGTTGGACGATCAGTGGTGTTCACAATGCATCCCTAAAGCAAAAATGGACATCTTCCAAAGCCTCTTCAACTCAAATATTACTATGAACGGAAGAATGTAAACCCTGAACACCTACTTCCTTAGCTGTGCTCTGTGAAAGAACACCAAGTCCTCCACTACTCCCTCACCCTCACCAGAAGTGAAACTTTCCTTCAGCCTGAAGCTTTTGTGTGGCTTCATCCAAAAGTGAAGCCAAAACGTTTCTGTGATGGAATGTTGCCCTCCGCTTATTTTTCTTATTAGAAAAGCAAAGTAGTCACTTGCATTTTCCAAATTGATTTGTTTTTCAGGAGAAGTGCTGAAGCTAGAATTGAATCATATCTCAACAATAAAATTGTTTCTGTGGGAAAGTCTGCTGCCATAAGCCAAATATTAGGAAAAAATGTGCTTTGTGTGAGACAAATGACAATAGGCTCCAAGTGTAATCCAGTAGCAAACATCGTCTTAGCCCTTCATAAATAAACCATTGATTGAAAGGAACTATAAAACAGGGAGGGGCAGGTACACATCTAATGGTGCAAAAGGCTTTAGACTGTAGGCATACAAAACACTCAAATAGGCAGCAGAGGTGGGCAAGGAAGGAACTTTTAAAAGTTACTTTTCTAGACTACTGCTTCTAGAATCCCTCAGCTGGCCATATTTAAGCCATCCTCTCTCTACATTTGCTTTATTAGTACACCCCACCCACCCAAAACAGTTCTCTCTCAACAAAGGACATTGAACCACAGTCGGACCCCCATATCTGCAGTTTCACATGTGTGTTGTGTCGTTATAGTCATGACCGACCCTTTGTGACCCCATGTCCATGGAGTTTTTTTGGCAGGAATACTGGAGTGGTTTGCCAGTTGCTATTCCAGTTCCTACTCCCCATATCTGCAGTTTCACTTATCAATGGTTAAAATATATACACAGCATTGTACAGTGATCCCTGCCATTTCACAGTTCATATACTGTGGTCCCGGTATATCGCAGCACCGCAGTATATGAAAGGTAAACCCCCCAGTATATGAAAGGTAAGCATGTTTGAGACCTCATGCACTTACCCAGGTCCTGATGCTGCCCTGAACAGGCCTCTAATGGGCTTCCCGGGCCTGTAGGTGGCTCCAGAACTGGTTTCCGGTGAACCAAAAGTAACTTCCAGAAAACCGGAAGTGTCTTCCGGAATAGCCACTGCCAATAAAGTGGTTATAATCAATATATCCAATACACTCATATATCCTGCCTTAACACTCAAGCAAAGCAAAGTCATTGTAGATAAAATAGCAATTTAAGTGTAATCAATGAGCAGTCACTGTAGATAAAGTAACTGGCTACTAATCACTCCACCAAAGCCCAGGATGCTGCCAGAACGCCCATCACCAAGGTCGTTAAGAAACAAAAGGCTGATAGACACACATCCAGCACCTCACCCACACAGGATGTCTCTAAACAGCCATCTAACCCACCAGCAGTTAATCCCTTAACGATCGCCTCAGCCACACAGCAGATCACAAAAGAACAAAGGAACCTACAATCAGCAACAGAGCAAGCAAACCACACACACCCAGCAGTATTTATAGAAGGACTTCAACTGAGATCACACTTTGCTTCAAGAAGAAAGAAGCCAGAACACCAGTCCTCTCCAAAGGATTCAACTTTGCAGTCGCCCCCAGACACATCCCCACCGAAAACATCATATGCGGAGTGGAAGCCAGCCTAACCAAAATCAACCCAGATGAAGCCAACAAAATCAGACTCGAAGTCACCAATGTCCTCTGCTCCAGCAAACCACCCAGAAGCAATTTACACAAAGAAGAACAAAAAGCCCTCAACAACCTGAGGAAAGACAACAACATAATCATTCTCCCAGCTGACAAAGGCAATGCCACAGTGGTGATGAACACATCCGACTACCAAGCCAAACTATCCAACCTACTACAAGACCCGGCTTACATACCTTTGAACACAGACCCCACCACCTACCTGGAAAAAACCACCAAAGCCAAAATAAAAGCCTCTCCCTTAAGTGAAGAAATCAAGCCAAGCATCATCCCCAGAGAGAAATCATCCAGATGCCCCAAGCTCTACGGCCTCCCCAAGATTCACAAAGAAGTAACACCTCTCAGACCCATAGTCAGCTCCATAGGCTCACCTCTACAAAACCTCGCCAAATTTCTTGCCAAACAACTCCAGCCCTATGCAGAATCCATCACTTCATACGTACAAAACTCGTTCCACTTCATAGAAATTATAAAGAAACAAGACCTACAACCCAATGACCTACTCGTGAGCTTCGATGTTGTTTCGCTCTTCACACAAGTGCCCATTCAAGAAGCCTTGACAGCTATCCACAACAAATACAACCCCCCCAAACACATCCTAGATCTGACCAACCACTGCCTAACCAACACATACTTCATCCACAATGGACAAAGATTCAAACAGATAGAAGGAGCACCCCTCTCACCGGTCATCGCAAACCTATATATGGAACACTTTGAAACCAACGCGTTACAGAAGTCCGAACATAAACCCAAACTCTGGCTCAGATATGTTGACGACACCTTTGTTATCTGGCCACACGGGAAAGATAAACTGAACAACTTCCTCACACATCTCAACAGCCTACACCCCAAAATACAATTCACTATGGAAATAGAAGCCAACAACCAACTTCCCTTCCTGGACGTCCTAATCTACAAAAAACCCGACGGCTCCTTAGGACATACCATCTACCAGAAAAAAACACATACAAACCGCTACTTAAATGCACAATCACACCACCACCCTGCACAGATCAACTCCGTAGCAAAAACCCTCATCTCCAGAACCAAACGCCTCGCTGACAAAGACCACCTAAAAACTGAATTACACACTCTCTCGAATGTTTTAATTGCGAACGGATTCCAAAAAAACACCATCACCAAACTAATCCAAAAGGAAACACCCCCAAGAACCAAGAAACAGAAGAGAACAACGGCACCGCCCTCCTCCCTTACATCAAAGGCACCACAGACAAAATCAGCAAAATTCTCCACAAACACAATATCAAGACAGCCTTTTGCACCGACCAAAAAATAGCCAACATTTTAAGAAACCCCAAAGACAAGATTGAGCTAGAAAACCAAGGAGTCTACGAAATACCATGCAAAGTCTGTCCAGCCACGTACATCGGACAGACAAACAGGAGAATAAGCGCACGCATCGCAGAACACAAGAACGCAGTCAAAAAGAAGAAAAATCTTCCTCTCTCTTCCAGCACATAAAAACAACAGGTCATGAAATTGACTTTGAAAGAACCAAACTCATCTCCAAAACTGAACACTTCAACAGTCGAATAATCATGGAAGCCATTGAAATAGAGAAACACCCAAACAACATGAATAAACGTGATGACACCTCCCGCTTGCCTGACATCTGGAAACTAGCCCTGGTCAACAGACGAGCCTCTGTCACAAAGACTGACACCAGGTCCAAAAGGACACAAGATGCCACCACCTTCCATCCACACCAAACACAAACCCAGACCCTTCCCACAGATGAAACGAAACCACCATCCAATAACAAAACCACGACTGCACCATCTACTGCGGCACCCCACTCCAGTCACCACATGGAGCACACTCACACACCCCAAAAAAACATTGGGAGACCACAGACACGTAGCCAGACCAAAATGAATTCACAAGACACAGGACCCCACTCCACCAAAGCCCAGGATACTGCCAGAACCCACCAGCCATCTAACCCACCAGCATCTAAACAGCCATCTAAACAGCCACCAGCAGTTAATCCCTTAACGATCGCCTCAGCCACACAGCAGATCACAAAAGAACAAAGGAACAAAGGAACCTGCAATGAGCAACAAAGCAAGCAAACCACACCCCCAGCAGTATTTATAGAAGGACTTCAACTGAGACCACGCTTTGCTTCAAGAAGAAAGAAGCCAGAACACCAGCCTGAAGATGACGAGTGAGACCTCGTCGAAACGTCGCCAAAACAACCAGATTTCTACACGGAAGAAACCCGAATCCACCCTAACATGCATACCTATACCCGTGAAAATCTACGAAAACAAATATCCGACCTCTACGGGAGGAAACCTTCCAGCTGACCAGAACCTACGAGAAACTAGAAGTCCGAAGAGCCACCATCTTATGTGACATTGCATTCCTACGCAACTGCCGAGACAAAAATGTGATCCCCACAAGCTTCCAACTGAAATTCCACTCAAAACCCCATCCAGCGAAAGGATCCTGAAAAGAACAGAACTAGCCCTAATCAGAAGCGAACTACACAGGAAAAGATACCTACTAGATCAAACCAACAGAGACCTACTCACTCTCCACCTCAAACTCAGCAACAAAATCCACCCAACACTCTGGAACAAATCCAAGCAACTTGCCGCCTGAGAGCTGAAACAGAGACCTCCCACAAGACAGACACACACATCAACAAACTCCACAAACTGGAAAAACGCCAGAAGACCAACCCCCACAACAGCCCATGAAACAAACAGTTCACAACATATCAGACAGGACACTCACCATCGCAGAGACCAAAGTCCTTTCCAAAGGATTCAACTTTGCAGTCGCCCCCAGACACATCCCCACCGAAAACATCATATGCGGAGTGGAAGCCAGCCTAACCAAAATCAACCCAGATGAAGCCAACAAAATCAGACTCGAAGTCACCAATGTCCTCTGCTCCAGCAAACCACCCAGAAGCAATTTACACAAAGAAGAACAAAAGCCCTCAACAACCTGAGGAAAGACAACAACATAATCATTCTCCCAGCAGACAAAGGCAATGCCACAGTGGTGATGAACACATCCGACTACCAAGCCAAACTATCCAACCTACTACAAGACCCTGCTTACATACCTTTGAACACAGACCCCACCACTTACCTGGAAAAAAACCACCAAAGCCAAAATAAAAGCCTCTCCCTTAAGTGAAGAAATCAAGCCAAGCATCATCCCCAGAGAGAAATCATCCAGATGCCCCAAGCTCTACGGCCTCCCAAGATTCACAAAGAAGGAACACCTCTCAGACCCATAGTCAGCTCCATAGGCTCACCTCTACAAAACCTCGCCAAATTTCTTGCCAAACAACTCCAGCCCTATGCAGAATCCATCACTTCATACGTACAAAACTCGTTCCACTTCATAGAAATTATAAAGAAACAAGACCTACAACCCAATGACCTACTCGTGAGCTTCGATGTTGTTTCGCTCTTCACACAAGTGCCCATTCAAGAAGCCTTGACAGCTATCCACAACAAATACAACCCCCAAACACATCCTAGATCTGACCAACCACTGCCTAACCAACACATACTTCATCCACAATGGACAAAGATACAAACAGATAGAAGGAGCACCCATGGGATCACCCCTCTCACCGGTCATCGCAAACCTATATATGGAACACTTTGAAACCAACGCGTTACAGAAGTCCGAACATAAACCCAAACTCTGGCTCAGATATGTTGACGACACCTTTGTTATCTGGCCACACGGGAAAGATAAACTGAACAACTTCCTCACACATCTCAACAGCCTACACCCCAAAATACAATTCACTATGGAAATAGAAGCCAACAACCAACTTCCCTTCCTGGACGTCCTAATCTACAAAAACCCGACGGCTCCTTAGGACATACCATCTACCAGAAAAAAACACACATACAAACCGCTACTTAAATGCACAATCACACCACCACCCTGCACAGATCAACTCCGTAGCAAAACCCTCATCTCCAGAACCAAACGCCTCGCTGACAAAGACCACCTAAAAACTGAATTACACACTCTCTCGAATGTTTTAATTGCGAACGGATTCCAAAAAACACCATCACCAAACTAATCCAAAAGGAAACACCCCCAAGAACCAAGAAACAGAAGAGAACAACGGCACCGCCCTCCTCCCTTACATCAAAGGCACCACAGACAAAATCAGCAAAATTCTCCACAAACACAATATCAAGACAGCCTTTTGCACCGACCAAAAATAGCCAACATTTTAAGAAACCCCAAAGACAAGATTGAGCTAGAAAACCAAGGAGTCTACGAAATACCATGCAAAGTCTGTCCAGCCACGTACATCGGACAGACAAACAGGAGAATAAGCGCGCACGCATCGCAGAACACAAGAACGCAGTCAAAAAGAAGAAAAATCTTCCTCTCTCTTCCAGCACATAAAAACAACAGGTCATGAAATTGACTTTGAAAGAACCAAACTCATCTCCAAAACTGAACACTTCAACAGTCGAATAATCATGGAAGCCATTGAAATAGAGAAACACCCAAACAACATGAATAAACGTGATGACACCTCCCGCTTGCCTGACATCTGGAAACTAGCCCTGGTCAACAGACGAGCCTCTGTCACAAAGACTGACACCAGGTCCAAAAGGACACAAGATGCCACCACCTTCCATCCACACCAAACACAAACCCAGACCCTTCCCACAGATGAAACGAAACCACCATCCAATAACAAAACCACGACTGCACCATCTACTGCGGCACCCCACTCCAGTCACCACATGGAGCACACTCACACACCCCAAAAAAACATTGGGAGACCACAGACACGTAGCCAGACCAAAATGAATTCACAAGACACAGGACCCCACTCCACCAAAGCCCAGGATACTGCCAGAACCCACCAGCCATCTAACCCACCAGCATCTAAACAGCCATCTAAACAGCCACCAGCAGTTAATCCCTTAACGACCACCTCAGCCACACAGCAGATCACAAAAGAACAAAGGAACAAAGGAACCTGCAATGAGCAACAAAGCAAGCAAACCACACACCCCCAGCAATCAGCAACAAAGCAAGCAAACCACACACCCCCAACAGTATTTATAGAAGGACTTCAACTGAGACCACGCTTTGCTTCAAGAAGAAAGAAGCCAGAACACCAGCCTGAAGATGACGAGTGAGACCTCGTCGAAACGTCGCCAAAACAACCAGATTTCTACACGGGAAGAAACCCGAATCCACCCTAACATGCATATATATATATATATATATATATATATATATATATATATATATATATATATATATATATATATATATATATATATATATATATATATATATATATATATACCTTTTAATAAGCCATAAAGCATAAAAATGGCTGGAGTTTGGTTCAAGAAAAGCATTTCCGTCTCTGTCTTTCCTTCCCAACTCGGATAAGTAAAAGGCTGACACAGCCAAGTGCCTGCCTTGAAATTCCATTCCCATGTATACTGAAATAGCAATCAACCAGGCAGGACCGCTAAATGTATCTTTCTTTGGAACAATGAAACCCTGTATGATCTGTTGCAAGCTGTAAGCGGGCGGGAGCATCTTGACGCAAGCATGACTATGATAGGGGGTGATGTTCTGCAAGATTAATTGTTTCTAACTAGCAAATATCCTGTGTGAATAAGCTTAAAGCTAGAACTGTTTGTCTTTGTTAAAATATGTGTTGCAGGTGCATGTTATCTTTTTACATGGAGGCGGGGGGAAAGAGCAATGCCATAGTAGATAAAAGTTCCTGTCTCCTTTGTTCATTGCCTCAGTATTTTCCGAGCTATCGGCTGAGTGCCAGTATCGTTTGCAGTGTAAAATAAACTTTTCTCCGCTTCAGAAAAAGCCTTGGAAGATTTTTCCCTTCCTCACCCTAGGGGCGCGGTAATATCTTGAACCCGGTTCCTTACAACCCGAAACCACTTCTGGGGCTTCTGACAGGCCCGGGAAGGCTGTCAGAAGCCTGTTTGGGGCAGTGCCAGGCCTCAGGTAAGTGTAAGAGGCTCTCGAAAGCCCTCCCATCCCGACGAAACTCAGCATCCACATATTGCAGATTTTCAATTATTGTGGGTTGGGTCGGGTCCCTAAACCCCACGATAGGTGGGAGATTACTGTATCTCTAGTGGCCAGTTCTGGTAATGAATGTTGAATATGTTTTCTGGGTATTTCCCCCTTTACTATACTATATACTTAGTATTCACTATTATCCATGGATTTCAGTATCTGCATGTTGGCAGGGATCCTACTGTATAACTCTTAGAAGTCCAAAGTAACTTCTCTCAGTGAAGATACTGAAGTTCAGTGAAAGACTGTAAGACAGCATTGCAAATGAAGGTAACTTGGCCTAGAATAGCTATATGGGGAGTGGGGGAGGAGACAGTTGGGAATTTTAATTGCAGAACATAACAGTTCCAAGCACTACCGCTGCAGAATAACTTCAGGCACCTTTGCTACTGCCCCCTTGCATGTGGGAAAGGTGTACAAAGGTTTCCAACACTCAGGAAAATAAAGTAGGGAACTGCAGTCAATGAAGTTACTCAGCCTTCCCCAATAAGAGGAACAAGGACAATGACTCCTTAAACTTTAGAGTAATAATCGGTGGTTGCAATTCCTTTCAGCTCTCCAAATGGATGGCTAAATGGTCTGGCTTTCCCTGCCTTGTTGCACTGAGGATAGAGAGCCAGGAAACCTTCAGGAGCTATAGAACACTGTAATGCAGTGGTCCCCAACCCCCGGGCCGCGGACCGGTGCCGGTCCGTGGACCGGTTGGCACCGGGCCGCCTGGGGAGGCTGGGGAGGCTCCTCCCCTTTTCCTCCACCGCCCTCCTCCTCCTCCTCTTTTCTCCCGCGGGCAGCCGGAGGAGGAGTCGCCACTGCCAGGCACGGCGCACGGGCGGGGTGGGGAGCCCAGGGCTCCTGGGCGGGCGGGCCCCGCCTCCTCCTCCTGTCGGGCGGCCGCGGCGGCCACGGCAGCCGCCCGGGTTCAGCCGCAGCCGGCGGCGGGGCGCCCAGCCGCGGCCGGCTCGGCGGTCCCGGTGGCGCCCTCGGGCCGGAGACGCCACCCCCACCGGCCTCCCTCCCCCCCCCTCCCGCTCGCCCACCCGAAGGCCGCAGCCGGAGGCAAGCGGCGGCGCAGAGGTTCCCCACCGAGGCGGGCGGCGGCGGCGGCCGCGGGCGCCCCCGCCGCCAGCCACGGAGCCACAGCCGAACCCAGGCGGCTGCCGTGGCCGTGGCCGCGGCCGCCGCGGCCCGCCTCAGTTGGGGCACCTCTGCGCCGCCGCTTGCCTCCGGCCGCCGACAGAAGGAGGAGGCGGGGCCCGCCCGCCCAGGACCCCGGGCTCCCCCGCCCGTGCGCGTGGGGGAGCGCACGCCCGACGCCCCCAGCCGGCAAGCGCCGCCGCCGCCGCTCCCGTGGCCCCCAAGGTACACACGACAAGCCCCCTGCACCTCCTCCTCCGCCTCCTCCCCCCCCCCATCCCCCGCCCCCACACCCTCCCCTGCCCCCCACACCCCCATCTCCCCCCCTCCCCACCCCCACCCCGGGCCACGGGAAAATAATAAACAAATACTGGTCCTTGGAGACAAAAAGGTTGGGGAGCACTGCTGTAATGAATTGCTTGGTAGCCTAGCAATAGTGAAAAGTTGATTCCAGAGGGAAAGTGCTAGAAATAGTCCCGAGATTCACCAAAGATGCAGGCTTGTTTCACAGCACAGAGGGGCAGGCGGTAGATTCTCAATAGCGATAGATTTCCTTCCTCTGAAAAAGATTATGCCAGTCACAGAAAGAGGTGGCTTTGGTTCTCTTTTGTCTATTCGCCCTCTTCTGGGAGCATAGGTGAGCAAACAATTTGCCCCTTTTAGAATGTAAAGAAATTGGGGAGCATTTTTCTGAGGCCTGAAGATATCTTGACATGTCTATCAGAATAGTCTTCCCATGGGCCTCCTTGAATGCTGAAAGGTGCCTGTAAGAAAATGCAGATCCTCGTTCTTCAGAATAAATCTGAGGAGAGGTTAAGATGCTGTGTATTTGAATTTGATGTTCAAATCACACACTAGAGAAAATCCACATGTCCTCCTATTACAGGAGTTTTCCTTCCAGGATTGCAATTAGTACAAACTGTTCTGCCTGAGAAATCGGAATTGCAATTGAAGCTGGTGTTTACACACGCAATACAAAAACAAGCTGGAGAGTTTGTGCCAGGAACTAATATATTTCTCCCTTTTACGGGTGTGCCACTTAGAAATATGTGTGCACCCAAAACAAAAAAGTACAAGTGGTCTGACCTGCATATCTGTGCAAAGGGAGGGTGTATTTTAATTAAAATTCATTCATTCATTCACTTGTTTGTTTGTTCATTCATTCATGTGTTCATTTGTTTGTTCATTCTTTAAATCCCTTTTTTCTCCTTAACAAAGGACCCAAGTCATCTTACCTTATTAAAATAAAATATTTGAACATCTAAAAATAAGTATAAATATTAGTTTTTAAAAACACAATAAAACAGTAAACAGTGTCAACACACACACACATACACACACACACAAAACAGATTCAAAGCAACAAGGCATAACACTCAATGTAAAACCCCTCTCCAACAGCCCATCAGGTCATTATATTGGCATAATTATGAAGGTAAACATTTATTTTAAACCTTTTAAAGACGAGGCACCCAGTTGTGCAGAATGCAGATGGGATATATGTACAAAGTGAGCTATGGAGAGCCCGATATGTTGTGATGAGCTGGGGTGAGCCCTTCCAGAGGACCCTTGAGCAGCTGGAGTCCTTTATAGTCCAGTCAGATTGCAAACTGAATCTTGTCCAACTCTGGAACTCATGGTTCAAGCATCACTTGTCCAGGTGGGTAGGGGGCGGAGGGGTGGGGAACCACTGCAAATGAGCACAAGTAACCACACTTTTGCCTACAAGGGGACAGTGCAGTGCAAAAAAAAAAAAATCAAGACCTTGAAAACCATTTGAAGGACCTGATGTTTGCCCTGCATTGTAGATGCCAATAGCAGTAAACCTGGGTCCCCTTCCGCCGTGGCCTAGGGGAAGGGGAGGGAGTCTTTTGAAATTCCTTCCTTGCAGCAGCTTTGTCCCCGATTCCTCCTCCTTCTTTCCAAAGTTATTAAGAGATAATGGAAGGCTTCCAATCAAGGAGCCTCTGACAGAGAAATAAATGTGAAGTGCTGTAGTACCAAGGTCTGCTTTATCTCCCGCAAAGATTACTTCAAAATAATACCATCCATTTGAGGAGAATGAAAAAGCATGGAAGCTACAAGAAAGGCGGGGATCAGATGCAATTCATCTGTTCAGCAGGAAAAATATCTAAAAGGAAGAGCACTGAACCAGTCTCGTTTGCTCGTACGTGGGCAAACCGTAAGTAGAGCTGAGCTGTAAGCAGAGGCAGCATAACTACCAAAGATGTAGTCATAGCAATTGGATGGAAGGCAGTATTCTGAGCATGTCTTACACTGGGTTGTTACATAGCTGAAGAAGTCACAACAAGCGGTAAGTGGGGATGACTCACAGTTCTCCCGTTGCCCGTTTCAAAGGAATGTGCTAATTGAGACTATGCTGAGAAGAACAGAAGGGAAAACCAAGATCAGAAGTATTCAGGACAATCCGTACTGGAAATCATACTTCAAGGAGACAGAGCACACGTTTTCTCACTGTAGGAAATCTTCTGGAACAGGATTGATCTGGGAAACCCCGGAGGAACAGGAATCTGCTGGGGTGTTATTAATTTTGAACCCTCCTCTTGTTGTGCTCTGGCTGTATATATGTACATAAATAGATCTTAAACATCACAGACACTCCATAAGCATCCAGCAATTCACTTGCAACGAAAGAGATCCTGGGCAGATGCTGGACCCCTGAAGATCCATGCTGTTTGGACATACGGTGCATGTACACAATCATAAGATTGCAGCTCTGCCAATTGTGCATTATGCTTGCTTTTTGTCAATGAAGTCCATGGTTGTGCTTGAAGAAACTTAAATCAGCACTGGTTCTTCAAAGATCTGAAGCAGAATGTATGGAAAGGGACAACTGAGAATGTACCCTAAGCCTTGGAGTGCACACAGCTTGCCACCCTACCCTTACAAAACCAGCCCACAATGAAAAGTTAAGGTTGAAATCTTCCCCTGGCAAACATCTTTCTGTGAATGGAACGTCTGTTTGATTTTTGTGGAAGAGCTGGCAAGGTGAGGGCTCTCCTCCAATTGCAGGTCATTGTGCCAATTCCTCTGCTAGGCTGCAAAGCAGATTGTAGTCTAGAAGCATAATATTTCATAGGACTTCAGCCAGGGGAGCGATATGATAGCAGGTGCAGCATGTCTACAGGTTTTAGTATATACAAAATCTCTCATGGATGACTGAACCTTTTGGAACCTTGGCGTCTCGGAATCTGCATCCCTGATCAAGCCTAGAATTTGAGAAACTTACTTTTTAAAAATAGAAACGAAGGCCACGTGGTCTGAACAAATTAATATAAAAATGCAAAAATTGGCGATACCATTATAGATCACTAAAAAAATAATCATACTCTTCACGATCTTTCCGCATATTTATATTACTTTTTTCACCAGAGCATACTAGCTAGGAGTCTCTCTGGGAGTTATAGTTTTAAAAAAGTAATTTCCCCATGCTTTGATCAAACCGTGAAAAAGCAAGTGACCCATCTTTTGTGTGCAAAAAATCCCTCTCACTATATTTTCTGTATGTTGTTTTCATTTCCCTCTACATTATGCCTCAGTCTAAAATTTACTTGACCTTGTAAGGGCATCTGTTTCTTCTGTATCCCAGAGTTTCTTTGGCTCTTTCTCCACCGCTGTCTGAAACGATATCTCTGAACATGTACTTGGGCTCAGCCATCTTGAAGCAATAAGAAAATTCCAGCTCCAGAGAGCATGTGTTGGTGTAAAAGCCTCTAATCGGCAGACCCTCCGAATTTTGCTCTTGTGCATTGGGAACTGTCTTGAATAGGAAAAGCCAATCCGCTTTGCATGCAAGGTTTAGGTGACTTCATTATTGTGTAGAGAGTTCCTGTGGATAGCTCAAAAAGGAAAGAAAACAGGACAACCCACTGGAATCATTTTCCTGAAGCACTAATAATTTCTAAAGCCTGCAAACCTGACATTATAGATTGGGGTGACATCCCCCATTTGCATGCCTGGCCAATGGAGATAGAAACAGGCATAGATTTATTTATTTATGTAAACTCGAACGCTTGCAATGTTCCTTTTTTATTTTTAATAGTGGCTTATAAAGGTATCACCTGTAACCTATTTTTTGCAATTATTTAGCAGTAATTTGAGAGCCTAACCAGAGGCAAGAAAGAGGCAGAGACTGTAAGGAAGGCACAAATAACACAAGGTACAGTGACTCTGGAAGTCTTGGCAGCACTACAGTGAAAAATCCGCTCCTTTCATTGTGTGTTAATTGTTCTTCAAGAGGCACCATAATACAGAAAACAGAATGGGACAAGTTGTTGGAGGCATCTCTTGAACTCTGCTTGAAAATGGAGTGAAGGCTGCGATTGTGAACTGAACTGCCGATGCAGAAGCAACCAGAGTATCAGAGTGTGGGATTATTGAAACAACTCTCTATCTCATTCCTTCACTGCCAACATGAGCGAGGGATTATCTGTACAAGAGGAAGTGAAGGGTATGGATCAAAGCCTATAGAGACAAACCTCATGGCAATCTATATCCCAAGCTGTACCATCTATATCCCAAGCTATACCCTGTATTATATGGGATATTTCAGGCTATGCCTTGCAAAGTATAAGCCACACAAATTATATATTTAGAGGTAATGATGTTACTAAGCATACATATATATATATATTTCATCTATATTATTATTCACACATGTATTCTTTATTCCTGCAAACGCTGGTCAAGCCTTAAGAGAAAGGGCCCCTGTGATAATATTGGCTGAGAAAAGCAGAGATAAGACTTAGAGGTCTAATTCACAGTTACGCCAGCCGAAGAAAATCTTATCTCTTCACTCAGCCGAGGCAACAGCACCTGCAATCCATCACTTGTCAAATTCCAGGGTCATAAAACGCTTGCAGCTCCGTGGAGCGCTGTACTAGTCAGTTCAAACAAACGCTCCAATTAAAATATTTAGCTGTTGCCAAAAAGTGCAAAATAATGATCAAAAGTACCAATTAGTGTTTGATGTGTGTAACCGATGCATATGACGTAAGATGCAGATGGGAGGGGGAAAGAGTGCTGGAAAAACCTTATAAAAATATCTCCTTTCGTTTTCTGGGTGGGACTTCTCACCAGCAGAGAGTGTGGAAGTGCCCTGATTGCAATCAATAAATCTTCTTTTCTGTCTACAAAAGACTCAGATTGCTTGTTGCATTCTGCAAAGCTATTAGCACGCCGGCAATGAACCCCATAAATTGAATTCATTCCTTTCATTTGGTGGAGATGCCGGGGAATTTTGCCGCTGCTAAAGAGGCTTGTAGAGTCTGACTCAGGTCACGGTAAGAAGTCTGTGCTGATTAATTGAACCTAGTCCGGACCCTCAAATTTGTGAGGAGGTTCACTTTGTCAGCACTAGATGGGCTACCGTACATGAGAGAAAACCAAGTGCCGGCAGGAGGAATTGGAGAGGACTGCGCAAAAGAAATCTGGTAAGAAGAGAAAACTAGTTGTGGGGTGGCGTGAGTTCGAATCTAACAGCTCTGTGGAGTGGAGAAGATTGCGGATTCTTATGAGTCGGCCCCGGGGAGGGAGGAAGACGAGAAGGGACATTTGTGTGTCTCTAGCATCCCGCGAACCAGGGAGGACTAAGAGTTGAGAGACTCTGAGGTCCCCCGAGGGTGGAAAAGAGCTCCTCTCTAGTAACCCTAGTGTTCCCCTCCCCAAGTGTTTGAAGAATTAGAAGCAGAGCACTGCTCTGGCTTCCTCAGAGGATTTATTAATGTTTGAATATATATATGTGGGTGTTAAGTTGAATTCTTTTTGGTAACCACAGGGAAGTGGCCATTCCCTGTGTCTTAAGCAGGGGCAAAGACTGGCAATCTTTGCCCCACAATACCAACGGAGTTCCACCATCTCCGTTTGATTTTAGAGAAGTTAGAAAGATCTATTCTTAGGCAAGGGATCGCAGTTAACTGGGGAAACAGAAATGTGGGAGAGTTGTGTATGGTTGCTGAATCACATGTTGGCGTGTATGATGTGCATTTGATTGTTGAGGTGCGAGTCCGTTTGATGCTTGTGTGGGAGAAATCATAGGAACACAGTTAGACCTTTAAAGTAAACCTATGGGGATAAATTAGTGCAGTTTATGCACCCCCTTTTTGATGTGCGATGTGGTAACATTGGAATTCTGCCACCAGAAGTAATGATCTTAGTATTAAATGGAACATGAGTAAGCTTTAAGAAGAACCCCTCTAACTAGGATGAGGCAGGACTTTACCATCTCAAATTAAGATTCTAGCCCTCAGGGAGGACAGACCAATTATGACCTGCTAGCAAGAGGTGTGTGAATGTACAAGGACGTGCTTAGTTAATTAATATAAGAGACTAAAAACTCTGCCAACTAGGAGACCCTCCAGCAATTTTGATAATACCAGGGGAATATGGGCAGTGAGAAAATACTTTTGAATACTCAGGGATAAACAACATCCCGCATATTTTGTGACTGGCTGGTCACGCAACAAAATTTACCAGCTGAAGGGATATTTTACAAGGAAAACATCATAGGGTATCTGAGTAATGCATTTTTAGTAAAACTGGGTAGGAAACCTGAAAGATGATGGAAGGAAAGGCAGGATGGTGAACTGAAAAGGTATAGAGAAAGACAGATGAATAGAGGAAGTGGAGTAGAAGGAAGGCAGCAAGACAGAAGTGGGATGGATAGGTATGATGTTGAGGGAACGGGAGGAGAGCACGGAGCATTGAGGGGACAGGAAGTGCTAGATGGGGGATGCGTACCCCTGAATTGCCTTATTCAAGCATTCAGGAGGTACTTCCATCCCGCTACGCCAATGCCCAACTCCTTGGATATGGAAGCTTTAAACAGAACTAAGGGTTGCTATGCACCACATGAGGAGATAGGTAGGGACGTTATTTCTGAACTATTAATAATCAAAAGCAGGGAAATCAAATCAGGGGCTGAGCCCCTTCTGGCAGCTGGCCACGACAGAAAGTAGAATCAATGCCTTTTTTTTCCTTCTCCAAAAGTAGTTAAGAACATTTGATAAAAGACCAGGCAATTTAATTTCAAACACAGGGAGATTCTCAGGACCAAACTGCCAACAACTATCCTACTGCGCAAGTCTACCTTTTTTTTTTAGACGAAGGAAAAGTGGGGAGAAGATCTTAGTCTCTCTCTCCCTCTCTCTCTCTCTCTCTCTCTCTCCCTCCCTTGTAACAAACGGGTGTCTCAGAATAAGCAGGAATTTTTTTTAAACTGTGTTTCCACGTTCCTCATAAGAACTTAAGTCCTATCTAGGCATTATTTGCCTCCCCATAGATATAAGAGTGAAGGAAGAGAGAGAAATTCTACATGTTCACCTAAGATTTTTTTCTCCCTCCTGATTTAAGTAGCTCTGTGTATTCATTACAAAAGCCACGCTTCTCAAATTAGGCTTAAGCCAACAACAAGATCAACAGCCACAGAAAGGGTGAATTGCCCCTTTGTTCCAGGGCATTTCACACCTAATACATTACAGAAGTAATTACAGGAGATTATCTGCTTGCCTCAGGCTGTAAAAGGCAGCCGCGGGGGAATTTAAAAGTCTACAGCCCCTCCTTTCTTTTTCTGCTCGGGGCCCCCTTGCAGGGCAAGGCAGGATAACAACTCCCAACCCCCTCCTTTCTCTCCCAAGCCACTTGATAGAGCTTGGACGCAAAACTTATATTGAACACATCAACCTAATGCATGCATAGCGAAGGGAATAAACTGACCCCTAAAAGCCATAAGCCAGTAAATTTTATAGGCAATGGCCAGAAGGTCACTCCTCTCCACTTACGGGAACCACCACAATTTTCCGTGCTGCCTCAAAAGCATAGAGAGGTGGCTTCTAGCCGACTTGCAGCATTTTTTTTTCTCCTGGATAGGGGGAGAGGGAAAGGGAGTCTATTGTTTAGAAAAGAATCCAGGAATTCGGCCCCAAAACGTCACGTTTTAATTTAATTAAACCCTTGAATCAAACACACCTTTCAGGTATTTTTGCTAAAGAATAAGAGGTGAAAATCTTGTTATCAGAAACTTTAGAATAAAAGAATTCTTCGGAAAAAGGACACAAGAGAAACCTGATTATTTTTTTTTTTTTTTTAGGATGTGACAGCACACTAAAGCCCCCTCCCCTTTTGTAAGCTGTCCTGCAAGCATATTTTTTTGCCTTTGAAGTAACTTACAAGTCAATCCCAAAGCGTTACAGTTAAGGCAGGCTTAAACACTAGAACTTAAGAGGAGCCTTGCTTGCCCAACACAGTGCACAAATTTCTTAATTAGATTTTTAGAAGATATGTTCAAACGCTACCGGGATAGTGATTTTACTTGCGATTTTAATGACTCTTTAGAATATAAGAATTATCTTTTTGCCATAGGCGGTAAAAGGCTCGCCTGGCCACTAAAATGTGCATAGTGTATTGGTGCAGCTTTTAAATCACACCTGGTCTCAGGAGCTCCCCTGAGGAAAATGAGGCTTATTTTCTTTTTAGAAAACAATATGGACTTAACGATTTTCTCTTTCCTTTTTTTTTTTTGTGCACATGAAACCTGTATGTAAAGGGCAAGATTCCCTATTTTAAAGGATGGCTCTGCAGTGCACATTATTACTTTGTTCCAAATTTCACAGGGAGCCTAGTAGCGTGGCTATGGAATATTGTTCCAGCTGAACTTGTGCAAAACTACTGAAGTGTAGCTGTGTACTATGGCCTTTTTTTTTTCATAGACTGCACTACACTGTGCCATAGAAATCTGCACACAGTGTACTGCATGTAGCACTATCACACCTGGAGATCTGCAGATTGCTTGGCCATTCTTGTGTGTGTTTGCTTGTTTGTCTGTCTGTCTGTCTGTCTCTTTCCACACGGGAAGACGCTGGAGGAAACACCCTGTTTTGCATCTCATGGATATTCTGCCAGCTACACCTTTTTGTTGTCCCCGTGTAGGAGAGCAATTTGACTTGGGGATGGGATCTGTGGTTGATTAGGGACACCTGAGCACCTACACCTTGCAAGCGCTCATTGGGGCCAGCTGAACTTGTGCATATCTCCTGATGTGCAGAGGTGTCCTCATCATAGACTCCCCCCCCCTTACTTCACGTACTGGTTTTACGAAGAGGAAAGCCTCAATCTGCCTTTTACGACATTTTTTTTCCCGAGACTGTCAGATAGACTATACCACCCTGCCTGGCAGCACAAGGACAGCTGAGGGGCCATTTTGTGTGTGTTTGTGTTCTGTGTTTGTCTGTTTGTGGTCGTGTGTCTGTTCTTCTCTTACCCAGGTACATCCTGGAGGTCGGGCTTTTGCTCTGGGGAAAACGCCCACCCGTTCTTTATTTTTGGATCATGGAGTCGGTCGGGTTTGGAAAGCTGACGCCGCCGGTCGTAGATGCTCAGATGGGGACCCTCCTGTCCTCCATTCTGCCATCCCTCCTGGACCTCCCCTCCCCGCCTTTGATGCCTTTGATGATGCCATCTTCGTGATGACTTCGCTCCGCGAGTTCGATCGATGTGGGCTCCAGGATCCAGTGATGTCAGCCTTTTCACCCAGCGTGACCCGTACCCCGCGACCGAGAGGGAGAGAGGCCTGACCGGTGACGCCTTCTGCCCTCTGCTGTAGATTGCCCCTATGCCTTAGATGACTTCACCCTGGACGGCGGGCGACAACATGAACCTGACCTGTGGTCACGGCATCCTTGCCCATCCTTCCCCAGATGACAGCGTGCGTTTGATACTTCGGAGGGTCCCAAAGCAGCCTGCGGATTCACTCTCAACTCAGGTTGACAGATTAAAATCCTGTCTTCCTGCCTCTCATTTTCTTTTTCTTTTCTTTTCTGTTTGTTTATGGGGGGAGAGAGTGGGTCTGAAACAGCCACTGACTCTTGTTTTGGATTGCGGCCAACAGACTTCACGTCTGCAATTTAACCCCCTTTTCACCGGGACAGAGACTTGGGGTTTAACTACTGCTTTCAGACCTTCATTGATGCCTGTGCGCATGCCCTGGATCACCATGAACTTGTGTTGCCACACACGCACATACCAGCCTCCCAGCATCCGACAAGTGAGCGCTTATTTCTTTTTTTTTCCTGCGCACGGTAGGCTCCAGAGCAACTTTACATATTTACATTACCCTGTGCTCGATCTAGTAGGAAAATGCCCCACGGCCTTAGAAGCCTTGCAAAGGGACGTTAGTTATTGATCACTATTATGATATTGTTTATTGTCTATTATTGATAGTCACTGTGAAAACTCTTACTGAAGTGCCTCTCTGGATGTGCCCTTTATCATGCTTTGCCACTGAAAATGCTTTTTACTCACAAAGCATTGAGTGCCAGAGATTATGACTTGCCTTTCTATGCAATTTGTATTGAATGAGAGACATTTTGGTGCCCATGGGTGTTCACGAGCCTTTATACCAAAGAAAAAAAGTGGCTTTATGAAGTCTTCACCAAAGACACTGATGAACTAATCTTGGCCCCATGTTTACGGGGCAGATTTTTTTTGTGTGTGTGTAAACTATCAGCCACAGGGACATTTCTGACCGGATTTCAACGGCTCATTCATGACTTTACCATGAGAATGTATGGCGCAAGGTGGGTTTTTCTAAGCACCATCTAGATGTGTCTTATGCCTCTTTCAGCCTTCATGATATGTATATTACCTTTATTTAGTATCATTGCAAATGTCTATCATTTGAGAATGCACACACAACTGGGTGATTCTGCACAGCCTGCTATTATCTGAGTTTGAATGCACACCACACACACCTAAATAAGGTTGGAAAAAACCTGGCAAAGTAGCCTGGCCCACATATTTCCTTGGTGGGCTAAGAAGGGCATATTTTCCTTATAAGTATTTGGTTTGCAAAATGAACCTACAGTGTGGTGCTTTGTTAGAATTCAGGGTTCTCAGCCTGACTACCAAACACACAAACACGATATCTCACATGTGCACTGCTGTGGCAGGCAAATTTATTTGGGTTTCATGATTGTCCTAAAATAAGGTAATGAACAAATCTGCTGTTTAAAGCATGTTTAATTATCGCTTTGGGACGGGGATCTTGATATCCAAGTCTATCACAATATTATCAAAAATTCTTATGCCAGCCCCCTTCAAAAGTTGAGAATTTGGGATCTTTGAGAAGTGTACAACATGGCCTGGGAGGTTACCTTATACTGCTGTGACCACGATGCATTTCTCCAACAGGGGAAACTTAAATGCTGTGGTCCATGGAACATATCCATCCGTTGCAGTCTGTGGGTCTGACCAGGGGGGGTCTTCTTACATCCCAAGCATGGCAACACTTCATCTGTTAACTTAACATTTTACTCTAGAAAGTGCCCTAGTGGATTAAGGGGTATTTCTTTGTCATTCACCTGTTCAAATGCGTCCCTCACCATGAGACGCCACAAATCATGTTGTGATACTTCATTTTTTTAACTGTGCCTATAAGCCCTTTGGGAAAACAGGGTGGGAAAAGTTTTCCTGGCAGCACTGCCTACACTCTCGTCAGGAACACTGAACAATCACTGAGCCATGATGACACCCCTCTCCAAGGGAATGAATGGTAAGCAGGAAGCTCAAGCAATATTCACGCTTCTGTACATACACCTTTGATATGTCTCTTTGTCCCTTACTAGTCTATCACAGGAGCCATAAGGGGCAACCTATGGAGAATTTACTGGCGTAAATTTCCATAACGCGTCACGGGCGAGTGAAGGGTATGGATCAAAGCCTATAGAGACAAACCTCATGGCAATCTATATCCCAAGCTGTACCATCTATATCCCAAGCTATACCCTGTATTATATGGGATATTTCAGGCTATGCCTTGCAAAGTATAAGCCACACAAATTATATATTTAGAGGTAATGATGTTACTAAGCATACATATATATATATATATTTCATCTATATTATTATTCACACATGTATTCTTTATTCCTGCAAACGCTGGTCAAGCCTTAAGAGAAAGGGCCCCTGTGATAATATTGGCTGAGAAAAGCAGAGATAAGACTTAGAGGTCTAATTCACAGTTACGCCAGCCGAAGAAAATCTTATCTCTTCACTCAGCCGAGGCAACAGCACCTGCAATCCATCACTTGTCAAATTCCAGGGTCATAAAACGCTTGCAGCTCCGTGGAGCTCTGTACTAGTCAGTTCAAACAAACGCTCCAATTAAAATATTTAGCTGTTGCCAAAAAGTGCAAAATAATGATCAAAAGTACCAATTAGTGTTTGATGTGTGTAACCGATGCATATGACGTAAGATGCAGATGGGAGGGGGAAAGAGTGCTGGAAAAACCTTATAAAAATATCTCCTTTCGTTTTCTGGGTGGGACTTCTCACCAGCAGAGAGTGTGGAAGTGCCCTGATTGCAATCAATAAATCTTCTTTTCTGTCTACAAAAGACTCAGATTGCTTGTTGCATTCTGCAAAGCTATTAGCACGCCGGCAATGAACCCCATAAATTGAATTCATTCCTTTCAGAGGCTTAGCACTCGCTTACAGGGATTCCTCATTAGAATGAAATTCTGCAACTGGCCTTGGATTTGAAAGATCGTTTTTAACACCTTTGAACACACAGGGTGACAACCTACAGCAGTTCCTCCTGTGGAGTTATACAGGATGGCAAGAAACGGGGTGTGAAATGAGGGTGGTGAGTACATTATTCCTTGTTAAAAATTAGCTTGTCAGGGATTGACAAAAGGCAAAATTTAGCTCTTGTTTGCCACTGTTTAAGTACATCTGGTTATTCAGCTATCATTTCCTGGTGGGAACTCATACCCATAGAAGAGCTGCGTAGGCCTGAGAAGCCACAAAGACTGTGAGTTTGTTTCCAACAAGCAGTGCCTGCTCTGCATGGAAGAGTGGAGGGAGTGATGGCAAAGAGAGAACATCTTGGTCTGATATAAGAGGCCCCACAGAAAGGATTTAACATGAAAAGTTCCAGCAGCGTCAACCGTTTCCGTAGGGGTTCATGAAACTTGAGCACAAGAGTGAAGGAACAGAGCCGATGATGTCATTAAAAACCTACCTGGCTTCAACAGGAGGATTTGATTGAAGTTCGTAAAAAAAAATTAAATCTGTGTTTGGATTATCATATATCTTGGAGAATATTTTTTTTACCCCCTGGGAATCTAGGGAAGGATTAAAAAAAAGAAAAAATAAACTCATTCTTTAACCTCTAGGCCTAGGGAAAACAACTGGAGAAAGCAGCCCTTTCAGTTCACTTGTCTCTTTTAAGTGGGGCGTTTATACACGACCCCTAAACTCCGGGGCAAATGGCTCCCAGCTCCGGAGCTTAAAAATGTTTACCCACCAGCTCCGGAGTTTATAGGAAATTAGGTGCGACCACGCCCACTTTAGCGTGTCCCAGCGCACCTTTCAAGTACCTGCTCTTCCGTCCTGAAAATTCCTTGATGCAGTGTAAAGATAGTGAGTGCTGGGCTCTCCTCCCTTCTATTTGTTGTTTTTTTGGCTCCCGCCCCTTTAAGAGCTACTTTACAGACACAGGAATCTTGCCGGCAAGAGCGAGAGCCAGAACGAGAGCCAGAACGGAGGTGAGGCACGATCTTTTCTTCATTTTTTTTCTCCCTCCCCTCACGCAGCCAGCAGCCAGGAAGTGCGGAGGGGTGGGGAAGCAGGAAGAGCGACAAGCCCCTAAGATCTCTGGTCAGAATTTAAGTGGCCAGCGGATCTTAGGGGTCATGTAAAAGCGCCCTAATAAGATGACCAATATAAGGCTCTGAAATGAGATGGATGTGGAAGATGGCATCATGAATGATTATGTGTTGACCGCTGTAGCCACATCATTTTACATTTTGATAAACCAGCACCATCGAATGCAAATTACTTTTCAGTGCCTTTGAACTCATCAGTGATAACAACTTTGGCTTTGCTTACAGTGAATTGTTTGGGCAAAAGGGGTTGCTGTTGTTGTTGTTGTTGTTGTTTTATGGGACTCAGGGGACTTGAAGACCTTTGATGTTTCTGTCTTTTCAAACATGGCGGCGGCATTGGGAGTTAGCTTGGGTCATTTCAGTTGAACATCCAGAGAGAATTGGAAGAAATGAAGTAGGTTCACCTGTGTCTCTTTGGAAACTATATGGAGCTGCATTCTTTATTGCAGTGCTGCTGCTTCATCTCCAGTGTGGTTTGCTTGTTTATTTATTACCCAGGGGGACAGATGGAGTACTGATAGGACAAGAACCAGGAAACCCTGATCTCATAAGAACATAAGAAGAGCCATACTGGATCAGGCCAAGGGCCCATCTAGTCCAGCTTCCTGTATCTCACAGTGGCCCTGCCAAATGCCTCTGGGAGCACACGAGACTAGATATCTGTCTCTTGATACCACTCCCCTGCATCTGGTTCTTGTAGTACCCCGGTTTTAAGTCTGGAGATTACACATCTCCATCATGGTTTGTAACCTGTAATGGACTTTTCCTCCAGGAATCTGTCCAATCCCCTTTTTTGAAGGCATCCAGGCCAGATGCCATCACCACATCCTGTGGCAGGGAGTTCCACAGGCTAATAACACGCTAGGTAAAAAAAATGTTTTCTTTTGTCTGTTCTTACTCTCCTAGCCTTCAATTTGAGTGGATGTCCCCTAGTTCTGGCATTTTGTGAGAGGGAGAAGAGTGTCCCTCTAACTACTTTAATCATGCCCTGCATTATTTTGTACATCTCAGTCATATCCCCCTCAGATGCCTTTTTTCTAGACTAAAGAGCCCCAAATGTTCTTGCCTTTCCTCATAATGGAGGTGCCTCAGCCCAATAATCGGTTTAGTCTCTCTCTTCTGCACCTTTTCCAGTTCCACTATGTCTTTTTTGAGATGCAGTGACCACAATTGTACACAATACTCCAAGTGTGGCCTTACTATCGTTTTGTGCAAAAGCATTATAATGTTGGCTGTTTTATTTTCAATTCCCTTTTTGATAATCCCTAGCATGGAATTGGCCTTCTTCACCGCTGCCACACATTGGGTAGACACCTTCATGGAGCTGACCACCAACACACCAAGATCTCTTTCCTGATCCATCACGGATAGCTCAGAGCCCATGAGTTGATAGATAAAGTTTGGATTTTTTTGCCCCAATATGCATTATTTTACATTTTGCTACATTGACATTTTGCAGCCCATTCCCCCAATTTGGAGAGATCCTTCTGGAGCTCTTCACAATCTTCTCTGGTTTTTACCACCTAGAAAAGTTTTGTGTCATCCGCAAAGTTGGCCACCTCACTGCTTATCCCTGTCTCCAGGTCATTTATGAACAGATTGAAAAGCATCAGACCCAGGACAGAACCCTGGGACACATCGCTTTTCACTTCTCTCCATTGTGAAAATTTCCCATTGACACCTACTCTTTGTTTCCTGGATCTCAACCAGTTCTCAGTCCATAAGAGGACCTGCCCTCTTATCCCCTGACTGTGCAATTTTCTCAGCAGCCTTTGGTGAGGGACTGTGTTAAAAGCCTTTTGAAAATCCAGATAGACAATATCCACACAGCTCCCCTTATGATTGGTCTCTCCAATACTGCTGCAGGATGAAGAATCCCTCTAAGCCAGGGCAATATTGTCCCATGGCCTGCAAGTGAAACCCCCTCCCTTGTGTTCTATGGTCACTAGAACATATCACTCTTACTTGCTGGTTGTTAGCAAGTATTTTTAACATGGAAAAAGCTAATTCACCTGGACAGCTCCAGGAACAGTGCCCATTCTCCAGAGGGAAGTACAAGGTCTTTTTGTTTTCTACTCCCCACCCCAGCTGGCAAAACTAGAAATGAACTCTGTTCTCTTCCAGTTGGGCAGGAACAAAAGAAAACACCACCACTGCCACATGTCCAGTGGTCAATTCTTGTCCCACTGAAGGTGCTTGCCCCCTGCTGTAGAGAGAGCACAGGGCTCCACTAGGATCTCAGAAAGACACCAGCCTAGCTTGGATCTTGTCTCCCTTAGTCAGCAACGATTGTCCTGACTGTCTTTAACTCACAGCCAGGCCTCTGGTTTCAGTTCCCTCCTAAGGACTCCTGGTTCTTCCAAATCCTCTTTCTGTATTTGTCTTTGTACAGGACAAAGGAGTTTCGTGGAACTGCAGTAGTCAGTGAAGATTCATGACCCAAGTCTGATCCTGGGCTCAGGTAGCTAACTCGAGGTTGACTCAACCTTCCATCCTCCTGAAGTTGGTACACTGAGCCCTCAGCCCATCTGAGGTGGGGGCAACGTCCATTATTTATTTATTTATTTATTTATTTATTTATTTATTTATTTATTATTGAATTAATACGCCACCCATCTTCCCAAGGGAACTCTGGGCGGCTTACAGAAGGCTGATCAAATCAGCGACATGTAATTTGTAATTGTAAACTAGCCAAAGAGACCTTTAAGCACTATGACATGGTATATAAGCAGCACACTTTGCTTTGCTTAGGTCCCTTTTACATTACCCCTAAAATCCAAGGCAAAAAGCTCCCAGATCCGGAGCTTAAAAGTGTTTTCCCACCAGCTCCGGACTTTTTTTAAAAAAAAAGTACGACCACGCCCACCTAAGCATGCCCCAGCACACTTTACAAGTACCTGGTCTCCGGAGGTAAAAAAAAACTTCCGATGCAGATTGTAAAGCTGTGAATGCCGGGCTCCCCTTGCCTTCTGTTTGTTTGTTTTTTGTCCTCGCCACCCCTTTAACAGCCTGGAATCTGCTGCTAGGGGCTGCTCGGATGGCAGGCGGAGGTGAGCCTGCATTCTTTTCTCCCTTTTTTTCTCCCTCCCCTCACACAGACAGGAACAATGGAGTGCGGAGGGGTGGAAACACAGGAAGAGGGACAAACCCCCACGATCTCTGTTTCGAATTTAAGTTGCCAGCGCATTTTAGAGGCCGTGTAAAAGTGCCTATAGCTACCTTTGGAAAATTAGTGATAAATGATGTTTGCTTGTCCTAGTACATGGTCTCTCAGCTCTGCACCCGGTGAATTCGCCTCTTTTGTTTTAGGATTCATCATTGGGGAGGTAAGCCCAGGTTTCCTCTGCAAGCATGATCACTCAGACACAGAGCTCTGAGGGAATCATTTCACTGGAAGGAACGCGCACGACCAGCTTCCAGTTATGAGCCATCATCTGACCTGCCGTGGCATCAAATCCACCCAGTCTTAAAGTGTTCTTTTGCTGCAGCACTTGGCTTTTGTTCATCCATACACTATCGATTTTTCATACATAGCCTTGTTCGGGTCTAGTGCATTGCCTGATTAATTCATCAGGGCTCCCAGAGCAGTTCTGGGCAGCCTCTGCTCCCACTGCATTCCTGAACTAAACCCGACACTGAATGTTGGCTACCTGATATTCCGCCTTATTAATTAAAAATCCACTTTCCCCTCCGCCTTTGAGGATTTGTTTGAAATCAATACATGGGCCTGCAATCGTGGAATATCACACTCCTCCGCCCGGAGCGGGAGAGGCATTTCTGCGGCAGAACAAGAAAAGACTGATTGATGAGTGTGAAGAGATGTGTCAAGGAAGAAGCTGCCATTTAAGGTATGTAATGTGTGGTAATTTCCATCCTCTCTGATGGATAACTTAATGTGGTTAAAATATCCCCAAGAAACCAGAGCAACAGCAAGTCCTCGAAGGAACCTGATTGCTTTTTCCCCATGAGAAAGCCCTTGCAGGATCAGATAATACAGGGCTTATAATCACCATGGCTTCTTTAGTCTCCCCACTGCAACCATCTTGTAGCTAACTAATGTCACCCCCATTGGCACCACCTCTTAATTACTCATCTGATAGTGAAGGCTGCTGATAGATCATGTTTCCTTGAGACAACAATCCAGTTTTGCTGGATGCCAGATTGGATCACTGCTTTGCATAGCCTGAAAGCTCATAGCAGGAGCAACAGCGAGCAACACAAGTATGAGCAAATTGGGGGGGGGGACTTCTGGCACACAAAAAGACCCACCCAAGGGAAGAAAGGTACTGATGCAACACTCACTGGGGAGCGGGGAGGGGGAGGATAAGAGCATAAGAAGAGCCATGCTGGATCAGGCTAAAGGCCCATCTAGTCCAACTTCCTGTATCTCACAATGGCCCTACCAAATGTATCTGGGAGCTCACGAGACAAGATATCTGTCTCCCCTGCATCTGGTCCTCGAAGTACCCCGGTTAAAATGCTTCTCCCACCTGCATATTTTGGATGCTCCCTGGTTCTGTGAATAATGAATTGGCCCCAGACATTCTTACTCCCAAATACCTCTCAGGAATAATTACAGTGAAAAAGAAGTAGGTGGTGTGTTACAATCTGAGACCTACTCCCTAGACTAGAAAAGCATATCAGGGAGCTGTGCTTTGCAAGGCTTTGATTGCTGGTGAGAGAGAAGCTGCATCCAACAGAATTGGTTGAAATAAATCAGATGAAGTCCAACACCCAACCTAGTGCTTGGGAAGAATCAGCTTTGAGAAAACAATGGAGCACCAATGCCTCCCAGTCAAAACCATCACACCACCCTAAACATGCTTGCTGCCCCTTGATTTTTGAAGTTAAGTCTAGTTTGGCCTAGTGTATCTTTGGGTGAGGGAACACCAGGGCTGGGAGGTAATACTGCCTATAACAAAAGTCACTACCAGAGTTTACCATACTGGGCAAAGAGGACTGATTATCACTGCAGGGCACCTTCCCATGTATTCATCCATATTGTCTATTATCTATAACAGGTGGGTGATCTGATTCCACCTTGTGCACCCTTAAACTTCAGGCTGGACAATAGGGCTTACTCAACTTGCAGTTCATAGAATCATACAGTCGGAAGAGACCTCGAGGGCCATCCAGTCCAACCCCTTTCCATGCAGTGATCCCCATCACAGGACTCCCGACAGATGGCCTTCCAGCCTCTGCTTAAAAACCTCCACAGAAGAAGACTCCACCACCTTCCGTGACAACACATTCCACTGCTGGACAGCTCCAACCACCAGGAAGTTCTTCCTAATGTTTAAATTGGATCAGCTTCTCTTGGGCTGGAAACCACTTTGTCTTCTCCTGCTTAGCACTGGTTCTCTCCTTCTTCTCATCCACCATGCTTTTCTTTCCTCCTCAGCTTTTCTTTCCCTTCTTTCCCCTGCTTGTTTAGCTCCCCATCACCACTGCTGTTGACCAAGGATGAGGAGTTTCTAGCTCCCCAAATTCATTCAGATATGTTTGCACATCATGCAACTCAAGCTGTGGTCCCACTGGCAAATGGCGCTTTTACACGACTCCTAAGATCTGCTGGCCACTTAAATTCGGACCAGAGATCTTGGGGGTTGTCGCTCTTCCTGTGTTCCCACCCCCTCCGCACTTCCTTGCTCCTGTCTGCGTGAGGGGAGGGAGAAAAAAGGGAGAAAAGAATGCAGGCTCACCTCCATCTGCTGGTGGAAGCTGCCCTGAGCCCCGTCCGGCGGGGACAAAAAAACAAACACAAGGCGAGGAGAGCCCGGCACTCACTGCTTTACATCCGCATCAGAAATTTTTCACCCTCGGAGACCAGGTACTTTTAAAATGCACTGGGACGTGCTTGGGTGGGCATGGTCACACTTAATTTTCTTTAAAGTCCGGAGCTGGTGGGAAAACAATTTTAAGCTCCACATCTGGGAGCCCTTTGCGTCAGATTTTAAGGTTCGTGTAAAATGTTATCTTCTCGAATGGCACCTGAAAGCAGCTGACCCAAACTTCCCACTCATGAGGCAGCCTCTACTCTTGAGGAGCCTCATTTCCAGACACCTTCTAACTACTGAGGAAGTTGATGCCTGCAAGCCTAGTAACATGTTGCAGGCAATAAATCAATTTTGGTTAATCTGTTAATCTACTTTTTAAAATAAAATAACCCTAAGAGGCATGCCCCCAGGTTCCCTTGGGATCTCTGCCAAGCGTCACCTGCTCCCCATTTTGAGGTCTTGAACTGCGAAACACAAGCACACCACTGCAGATCCGTTTATACTGTATTCATCTCTGATACCTTCACAGAATTGCCTGTCTCCTTCTAGAAAGTTTCTTTCGGGATGCATATTAGCCGCCCAACACTGATCCTTTCAAATAAAAATGTAAAATTAAATAACAAATCACTAGCTGCTTTAATTTAGTAGCAGCCCACACTCAGCGGTTTGAAGTGGTTTTGCTCATACTGTACTGCTTCACTGCTGGGTTAGCCCAATATAAGCAGCATATTCACGGCTGCCCCGTTTGATTTCTTTCCCTTTCTCCTCCTCAGACATTGAGGCATATGGAAATCATTGGCTTGTCTCAACCCCAGTGGTACTGAAATCCAAAGAAAATGACAAACCCTTGTCTGGCAGCAAAGAATACAGTTCCTGGGGATGTAGGTTTCCTTTTCCTCTACCTGTGTGGCATAGTTCGGTTATAACGAAGCTCGCAGATTCTGTGAAGACATCATCCCACCCGTTTATGTTCCAAAAATGTTCACAGTGGGCCGTGGAAACCAATATAAACTCTACCTGCCTTTTAGGTACGTGGCTGGTCTGGAGGACCTCAGCTTGTTGAGAATTCAAGTCTGCCAGGAGTGGTAGTAGTATAAATTGGGGGAAAGGGCGGAGATGGTGAGGCCGTCAGCCAAAATAGGAAACCTCTGGTTTTGGCTTCATGTCATGCAAATTGACACAAGGCGGATTTGGGGTGCTTTTTTTAAAGCCTAGAATGAAGCAGAATTGAAACGAAGATAGATTTGTTCCCATTCCAGGAACAAAATGAATCCGTACGCAGTGATAGTAACCAGAGATATAATTTTAAGCATCAATTAGGGATGAATTAAGAGAGACCAGCTCTCTCGTTGGTTTCTCTAGCTGACTGGATGGGCAGCCTGATTGTCCACAGGAACGAAGAAGGCCACCTCCCTGTCTAATCAGCCATTTTCCAGAAGTACTGCAATTGGCTGCTGCTTCTGGAAACAGACAGGGTGGGGAATTAGAAGTGAGAAATCTGCAACTCCGTTCTCCTCCTTCCCTTGATTGCTGGCTTCATGGAGACTGCTGAGGTATCTCGTGGCCAAGAAGTGTGAGGAAGAGAGGAACTTTAATCAGGCGGGAAGAGAAAGAAAGAGAAAATAAAGAAGGCAGGTTAGCATCAGGGAGCTGAGATTGCAAGAGTAGGAGGCAGAAACAGCACAAACACTCCATAAGTGACAGTGTCAGCCCCCCCTCCCCTCCAGAGCGACCCCCTCCCACTGCCAGAGGACAAGAGGAAGTTCTGACCCAGATGTTACTCCATGCCTGTCCTTCACTGTAAGATGTAGCTTCCCCAGAGAGGCAATGGACCTTGAGGGTCAGATATTTATGAACATGCAGTTGGAATGATTTAAAACATGCCAGTGTAGGGGGAATGTATGCAGATTGCCTCTCTCCAAAGTATATCTCTTCTCTAAATACACTCAAAAGCTGACTGAAGGACAGGAGGCAAGGTTGACACGTTTTTCACCTCCCCTTTTGTTTGTGCCTTTAACAAGACTTAGATCTGTGGGCATTATCAAACAATGGCCAGAATCTTATTGAGATTTTATTCCAGAGTTACCAGGCATGTGGCCAATACCTTATTAATTGGCTGCAGTTTGCCACCAAGACTTCTGCATGCAATTTCATTTACTCCAAAATAAAATTCCCTTGAAGATCTGGCTTGTTGTATTTAGCACGGTTGGCCCTGCTATGAGGCTGGGTGATGCAATTCCCTTCAGTTAGCAGGTTTGGTGTATCATGAAAGGGCAAAAAATGGTTGCATAATTTGTTGTGTATATCTGCCCTACGCAATGCAGCGTTGACAAATAGTTCCTCAGAATTTAATCTACCATCCTAAAACCACTTAGTTCTGCTTCATATGCAGAACAAAATGAAGACTAGATTTGGGTGCACAACATGGTTTGTACACATAAATTATGGTTTGAGCTAACTTGTTGGGGAAAATTCATGTGGCCCACACAGAACCTTATACAGAGAATCTGAGCTGCACTTACACTTTACCAATTAACCATATCTTAAATAACTTGTGACAAGCCACTTGTATTGATTTTGATTCTATGTACAGTGGACCCTTGTATAACAAACAGTTTGTATAACATAAAATTTGTACAACATAAAATACTCCGGAGATAGGGGAAATTTGCTTAACACCATATGGGGCAAATCCATACAACATAAAAATAGGATTACTCCATTTTCAATACATTCCTATGGGAAATTAGTATAAAGGAAAATTTGCTTAATATAATTTCATTTGGAACGAATTAATTCCTTTATACAAGGTACCACTGTATGTCTGGGCCAGGGCAATGGCATGGAATGAACAGCAGCAATAGCAAGCTACCACCACCACCACCACCACCACAAATACTTCCCCATCCACCCCCATAGACTCACAAGGACATTACTGGATTCATTCATGTTTATTTCTTTACATAATGATAACAGAGAAGAATTTCATCTTACAGTAGATCTGAAATGTTACTACCAAATATAGCAGGGGATTTCTGTGGATTTTCCTAAAAGTAAGGTGCAATCTGTTGATAGGTTCCAAAGGAAGGATGCTCAAGTCTCATCCCCCTCCCCAGATTTACAATTTCAGTTCGACCTGAAATAGGTCAGCAGTAAGCTATCCTAAAGTTCACAATGAAACCAACAACAGTGGTGGTCATTTGTGAAAGTTCATCAACCAAAGTAAAAACCGTCTTATACTAAAATTCGTAACAGGTTATAACAAATTATTGCATGAGAACGACCCTTGGTTCTTCCTACTGCATTTGATTAATCTGGGGCAAATTTTGGCCTCTCCAGATTATTGTCAACTTTGTACAGTCACTTCACCAAACTAATTATCTTCTGTGCCTGCAAAGAAAGACCTTACAAACATAGGCAAATTCCATGCATGTATGATCTACTTTGTATTCTATCGGAACCTACAGCTTTGCAACACTATGTTATCTGAGCTAGAATCTCCCAGTCAGCATGGCTGCTGGGAGATTCTATCCATGCTGGAACAGCTGGGGAATTCTAGAAGCTGTGTAGTACAAAACCCCCACAAGCTCAGCTTTTCCATAATCTGCTAGCTCCCGTGAAGAAAAACATCAGGATTTGGAGTCAAAATGAACATTGCAGTTCTAGGGGCACAAATATCTATCTTCTGTGACTTATGAACTCTACATTGAAATAATTAGCATATACACAGCCAGGCAAGATATTATATGCTAAATCCTAAAATGGGATCAATTCCACACAGAGAAATCCATAGTGATATTTTAGATCTCATTTTAAACCTGGTGAAAGGATGGTGTTCTCCATCACATCTGGGACAGCAAGCTAGCTTTAGAGAGAGAAGGACCAGCTGTGCATCATCTACAGATCTGACTTCTTATCAGTTCCCTGCTACCCAGCCTTATCGCTGCCCACATCCAACATCTGGGATATCTGCCTCTCTATAACTAATAGCAGGGCACTGCTAGGGATCATTAGGAAGGGTATAGAAAATAAGTCAGCAAGTGTCATTTGGCCTCTTTATAAATCTGTGGTGAGGCCCCGTCTAGAGTATTGTGTACAGTTATGGTCACCATGCCTCCAGAAGGATATTATGGAAATGGAAAAAGTGCAGAGGAGAGCAACCAGAATGATTCAGGGAGTGGAACACCTTCCTTACCATCTGAGGCTGCAACGGCTGGGCCTTTTCGCTCTTGAGCGACAGCGCCTAAGAGGTGACCTGATTGAAGTTTATAAAATCATACATGGTGTGGTCAAAGTAGATAAGGAAAAACTGTTTTCCCTATCACACAACACTAGAACTAGGGAGCACCCCATGAAACTTTTGGGTGCTAGATGTCAAACAAATAAGAGAAAGTACTTTTTCACGCAGAGGATCACTGGTCTGTGGAACTCGCTGCCCGAAGAAGTGGTGACAGCCATCAGACTTGACATCTTTAAGAAAGGATAAGACAAGTTCATGGAGAAAAAGGATCTCAATGGCTATCATGATGATGCCTAAGGACCACCTCTGGGTTGGAGAGAGAGGCAGGATATCTCTCGATACCATTTGCAGGGAATCATAAGCAGGTGAAGACATTTGCTTGGGAATACCCTGAAGTAAATGGTTAGCCACTGTGTGAGACAGAATGCTGGACTGGATGGACTCCAGGTCTTAGACTCAGCTTCTGGGAGCTAGCCACAGTATTGTGTATGACCCCCCCCCAAACAGGTTCTGCACTTTGAACAGCTCCTGTGAAGGTTCAGAACAGAACTGGGAGTGGATTCCTCACCCTGTGAAATCAGGGCACCAACCTCCATTGGGAAGAATACCCTTGTGCCAATTATATAGAGAGGTACAACTCTATGCCAGATTTTTATATACGTCAGAGAGTGTAATAGCCCAATGAGCTCTACAGGCCAGCAAGACAGGATACAGAAATGCCTGTAAGAAACTAAGGAAGGAAAAGCTTCTGACCTGCACCCCCCAACACGGGAGCTTCAAATTGAACTACAGTTAGAAGGACTGTTCCCCTCCTGCCTGTGTGGTTCCTTATACCAATCCGCCAGTGCAACTTCACAGCAGGAGAATGCAATTATTTGACACTTTCCTCACTGTGTAGTTGCACTCTGAATGTACCACCACCCTGAGGTCAAATTATCAAAATATAAACAGCAACTGGCCACAAGGGGAGATGTCACAATGAATGTGCCTGCTACAAGAGACTGCTGGCTTGGATACTGTTTGAAGCAATTCTTGGTAGACTACATATCCCAGCATAAAATGTCCTTGTTTGATCTGACTTGCCTTGTGTGACCTAAAGCAACATCAGATCATACCAGGCCATCACATGGGATGATCTACTGCCTTTATTAATTGCAATTCTTCATAAAAGGACACTGGAAATCACTTTTTCCCTATAAGCATTGGCAAACTGTTAACAACCCTATTGGTTAAGCCATCACTGTGTTAGTCAATATGCAGTCAATATTTGTTTCAAGGGAAGGGGACATTCAGAGCATCTTTTTCCTTCCTACTTTTCTCATGTAAATCAGTTCAAAAGGGAACTTTCTTGATACTTTGATGCAATAGACAAAACACTCACATTACTGTCAACCATCAAAGGGCGCTTTTACACGACCCCTAAGATCCGCTGGCAACTTAAATTCGGACCAGAGATCTTAGGGGTTTGTCGCTCTTCCTGTGTTCCCACCCCTCCGCACTCCCTTGCTCCTGTCTGTGTGAGGGGAGGGAGAAAAAAAAGGGAGAAAAGAATGCAGGCTCACCTCCGCTCTGCCATTGGGAGCAGCCCCGGGAAGCATTCCAGTCTCTTCCAGTCTCTTAAAGGGGCAGGGGCAACAAACAAACAAACACAAGGTGAGGAGAGCTCGGCACTCACTGCTTTACATCTGCATCAGAAATTTTTCACCATCGGAGACCAGGTACTTGAAAAATGTGCTGGGACGCGCTTAGGTGGGCGTGGTCGTACTTAATTTTTTTTAAAATCCGGAGCTGGTGGGAAAACAATTTTAAGCTCCAGATCTGGGAGCCCTTTGCCTCGGTTTTTAGGGGCCATGTAAAAGCACCCAAAGACACAGCTACAACCTTAATCCATACATTCAGTAACATAATTTCTAATTGATGTCAGTTGTCTAATGGAATGGGAGTTGCTTAATCAAGAACAAAAAATAGACATAGTCACATATCCATAAGCAAAAGCAAAGCTCATATCACAGTTTGTGAAAGTAGTCTACAGTACAGCAGATAGGCTATAAAATACTTTCTCTGGGATTTAAAAACATATACAGAAGCAAATTGCCATAACTTGAATGACCTGATGATACTGATGTTAACTGTATTTTACATAAAGGTGTTCAATATAGGTTTTGGGGAAGTGTTATCCAACTTGGATTGAAATAACTTCTTCACATCCACATATGGCATGTAGATCTGTCAGACTGCAGCCTGGGCACTGCGCCCATCTCATTTGCTGGAGATCAAAACTTGGAGGCATTACTATCACTTCAGTAGGTGAGCAAAGAGACCACAGGACAAATGAGACAGAAGTTACCACACCTGCTTCCTTAGTCATGGCATCAGGACTGTGAAAGGTACAGCCGCTTGAAATGCCTACATTTTGTCTGGCACCAAAACACTGGCATGACCCAGCTCCATTCATCCAAGCAGAGTTTCTCCAGCTCATCGCTCTGCGGGAAGGAAGGGACACAGCACAGACTGATTCTAAATCAAAATGGTGTGGCTCTTTGACTGGAAAAACAAAAAAGATCTGTGTCTTCTTGTCGACTGCGCACATCTACAGCCTTTGAACCTTCGACATCCCTGTGCAGAAACAGTACTTGCTTGAGCCAAAGGATCTGGTACATCTGGAAGGGAATCACATCCAGATGTCCTGCAATATTTTGAGATTTATTTTACTTCGGTCTGTGCTAAGCGGTCCGAATTATAATTATTCTGCTGACGTCCTCAGAAAACTCCTGCCGAATGGCTCTCCCAGTTCGCCGTCTTCTTGCTGCCAATGTTTCACCAAGCCAGACAGAGACTAAATGTTCAAGAGGACTTGATGTGTCACAAGCCAAGGCTGCCCAGCAAACCTCTACCCGGCCCCAAAAGAAAAAAGAAGCCATGCACTTTCCCCCAAGCTGGTCTTCTCCAAATATGCTAGCCTACTGCTTCCAACATGAGTTGGTCATTTTGACTGCAGACGTAAGAGAATTGCTGCCCATCTCCCATGGACGGTTGCAGATTCAAGAGGTCTGGCCCAGAGGAAGAATCGCAGCAGAACTGCAGAATCAGCCATGGTTGCAATAAAAGAGGAAGAGCTTTGAATTGATCCATTTTTGACTGCCACTTGCAGAAGCTTCCTGCCTCAGCCCTCTCGCTGTTTGATACAAGAGAACTGCAACCAATTACCCAACTTTCCAAGTGTGTGTACAAGCTCCACTGCACAAACTCATACCGCCCTCCTTCCATCTTCGCTTGCTGCTGACCTCCCCTTCCTCCTCTTCTGTTTCAACCCCTCCCACGTAGACAACTCAAAGCAGCCCACGTGTTTTTAGACAAGAGTGCTTTCACATAAAGCAGCTGTCATTCCTGTGAAGAAGGCACCCAACTGGCCAGCTACCACCAGGCAGGAGCAGGAGTGGTGGACTCCACTGGCATGCCCACCTCTGAACAAAAACACCCACACAGGAAGAGAGGCGAGGAGGAGGAGGAGGAGGAGGAGGAAGCAGCAGTAGTGGCAAGATGATGTACAGGGGGTTGGGGTTTTGATGACCCTCTACCTGGGGAGGAACTAGTGAAATGTGCTGCTCCCAAATGCCTGCCACCTAAGGTAGCTGTGTATAACCTTGCATAACTACAGGACCCACCTTGCTGGGAAGGGGATTCTGGGAGCTGTAGTCCAAAAAAGCACGTTTTCCGAAATCCAAAAAAGAGGTTTGTCCTTGCTTGTAGTAGAGATGAGAATATTTCTGTTTGCATTTTTATTTGCATGCACATATATTTCAGTTTTGTAATGCCAGTTACTTAGCACAGAAAATCAGCTTTTATTTAAAAAAATATGTTGGGGCTCACCCTAAAAAAACCCACTGTCTCCATTTCAAGCACGAGAAAGTAAAACTTTCAGAATATCAGATGAGAAAAGAATTAGGACGTAGAAACTTTCAAATTGGTAGCAGTATCTTACTCAATACAAAATTTTTATTTTAACAATAATAAAACAAACTAAAGAGACAAGCATTGATTTTTTTCAACTAAGATGTAGACATCCAACAAGTACGGTTGGATTCTATTCTGGAAATCTTGAAGAGGTATGGAAAGTTTGCATTTTAATTTCATATAGGAATCCCTTTTTAAAAATAGCAAAACATTTCAGGGCCTAAATTTAAAATCTGTCAGTTGGCACCTGTCTTTGGAAACCAGATACTGACATGATCCAGTTCCAGTTCTTATTAAAATTGCTGTGTGTGTTGAAACCTGTATCAACAAGTTTTGGATAGATCCTTCTTTAAATTTAGAGCTTATTCGGCATAAGAAGGTAAGTCAGCTTACACCAGGCATGTCCAAACTTCGACCCTCCAGATGGTTTGGACCACAACTCCCAGAATTCTAAGGTTAGACTGCCAATGACAAAAGACTGTGGGAGCTGCGGTCCAAAACAGCTGGAGAGCCTAAGTTTGGACATGTCTGGCTTTCACTGTTTGGTGATCATCTGTCCAGGCTCTGGTTAGCGTCAGATATTTTTAGAGCAATGCAACAATTTGGGGGTCTCTTAAATGAATCACAGTTGGACAGTTGTATATTAAGGCAAGCAGGGATCTGACCTCCCTTGCTTTGTGGCTATTAAGGGTGACAGAGGCAACCCTATTCTTTCCAGCAGATAATCAAATATGGCAGCATGGAACCCTACTGAACCAAGCTAAGAGACAATTCTTCAGCTGAGTGACAGTGTAACTGAAGTTAAAGAGGTGTAAAGCAGTGACATTCCAAAGAAGAAAGAAGGAAAGAAATTGAAAATCAATTTGCCCCAGCTACTGTTGCCTTTGACTTTCCATCTGTTGGCCTGCTCTGCCAGTCTGGACCGGCACAAGCAGCTCTGACCCTTAATTGGCATTAAGCTTTAGCAGCCTTAGTACCTGGTTGTGAAGCCCAATGTGAATTGCATCTCCAATGTGATCTTAGAAGGCAAAGAACAGACTCCTTGAATACTGTTTATTCTTGCCCACGTTATTCCTTGACAAACATAAAGTTGGACCTTTTCAAATCACTTCCATGAATCACTTTAATGCATGCCTATGCGTTCACTGAAACTGTCGAGGGCCTGGAAGTCATAAGGAAGGTTTTGGATTGCGTGACGAAACAAGGAGAACATGTGAGCATCACAAAGTCACCAGCGTCTTTGCCTGCAGCACCAACATTGGCATTATACTTTAAGGTATGTGGCATGAGAGTTTGCTTGCTTGAAGGAGTGGAGGTGTGGGCTTGGGTTTCCTACTGCAGACAGCTTCTCGCTGAGCTTTCGGTTGATCAGCTCTATGTGTCGGGTGTTCTTCCTGGCTTGTCTCAGGGACCGCTTCACTTTCTTCACTCGGTCCCGCAGCTGCTTGTTGCGCTTCTCCAGGGACGCCACCTTTTGCTGCAGCTTCTTGACGTGGTCTTCCTCATCAAACAAGGCTTTCTGGACTGAAGAACACAGGAGCTGAAAGGACATACATAGAAGAACGCTCAACAAAGACAACATCAAGGAGTTGGCAGGACATCAGTTCCATGGACAGAAGTCAACAGGGATGGCAGGTGAATCCCACTTTGACAGTGGTGAAAGGACAAGATCCTCTACTACATCAGAGAGCAATAAGGGAGTTTAGTGGGGTATGGGACCAGTCAAAAATCTGCTGCCTGGTAGAGTTGACTCATTTTGTCTAACGTGTCCCTAGCTTAATAATTATGATTATCCTAGAGCTGCAGGACTGGAAGGGACCCTATGGGCCATCAAGTCCAACCCCTGTCGAAGAGGTACAGTGGGGAATTGAACTCCCAACCTCTAGTTGTGTAGCCAGATCCCTAATCCACTGACCTATGTAGCAGTTCCTGTACTTGCACTTGGCTTGTGCAGGAAGCTCGCAGTAATTCTCCAGCCCTCTTTCTGATCAAGTCTGTGCCTTTGTGGTTTCAGAAGCGCTGCAACTTCAGGTGAGCCCAGAGATTTGAACAGTTTATTTTCCAGATAACAAATCCCAACACACAAACCACCACCACCACCACCAGCAGCAGCAGCAGCCATAGTGACCATGCTGGTTATGGGATTCTGGGTGTTACAGCTGAAAGACATTTGCTCCAGGTACATTTACTGAGCCCACAAGGTGCTTTGTAGATAAAAACCCCTGAGCATACAGAGAAGAAAGGAAGACACACAAGTCCATATGACACATAATCGGAAAGAATGAAATATCCTGTCTCAACTGGGCAAAGAAAACTCTCCAAAGCTGTTAAAACCACAATTTTTAAAAATCAGATGAGCAGCAGAGAAAACATGTCATTAAGAAGAAATTATAAAAATAATTTGCAGTTTTTCTTTACAAAAAACAACCTAATATACAAATGGTTACAAGAGAGCAGCAATAAAGAAATGCTTAAACAAATGTACCAGCATGGTGTCAAACACATATTACTGAAACAGCCACCTCTGCAACAACCTACCACAATGCCTCAAGCATCACTTCTTTTTGTAATTCTTCTTCTTCTTCAGGCACCATGTCCTTGTACAACATTAGCGATCAGTAGCATGATCTGGTTTTTATCCAAAGTTATTCTCATTAGAAAAACTGCTCCCGTTCATTGCTTTTTGTGGTTTTAATTTACATTTCTCTCACATGCCTACAGGTGAAAATATGTGCATGTTGTTGTTTTAAAGATTTTTTGTTTCTTTGAAATTTTATTATATATGATCTGCGTGTTAGTACTGAGTTTCTGCCACAACTCAGTGTTGCAATGCACCTCAAGAGAATCACAGGGAAACCACAGGAAATAATGTGCTTTTCTTAGGCCCCATCCTCCACAACCTTTCTGTCCAGTAACAGCCAATGGTAAAATGTATTATAAATGACACATGTGCAATTCCTCAGTGCATAGCTACATCATCAGTGTGGCTGGCAGGAGTCATGAAAGAGACAGTGTCATGAAACAAGGAAAGAAAGAAAGAAAAACGTTGATTTCCCCTCACAGACAACAGCATTTTCAGCAGCACCCCAGAGTTCTTTGTAACATGCCGCTTCAACCTCAAGGGAGGAATCGTCAAGGAAAACAGTTTTAGACATTTCTGGCTCCTTGTGGCCTCTTCAGCAGGATTGTTACAGAAACCAAGAAGGGGGTTTAAAGCTGATAAGTAACAGTGTGCTCCTTGTTCTTTGCCAAAGAGCTCAGGCTTAATATTGTGGCATGCTTTACCCATGTCCCGGAGATAAAGTAAGTCAGGAGTAGAGACCACACAGTACAGAAGACTATTGTTGGCTCAAAGCCATTTTTGCAGTTTTTACTTGGGGGAAATGGTGCCACCCCAAATATTTGGTGTTCACACACACACACACACACACACACACACACACACACACACACACACACAGAGAGAGAGAGAGAGAGAGAGAGAGAGAGAGAGAGAGAGAGAGAGAGAGAGAGAGAGAGAGAGAGAGAGAGTCATGTTTTCCTCGTTCTCTTTACTGCCAACTGGGAAGGGGCTTTTCTTTCCTGCAAATGGCCAGGGCTCTGTAGCACTGACAGACAATCTAGCACCCTCTGTACCATAGAGAGCTGGCACAGTTGCCACTACATTTCACTGGAGGTAGCCCTTTCCAGCTTCTAGGAGGTCCAATGAAACCTCACCATCCCAACCCTCCCGGAGGCTACCCAGCTTGACCATCTATGGGTTGCTTCTGCTCTGTTTGGTGTGCCAGACGTATCTCATCTCTTTCCTTCTCCCTCATACATCTCTTTGTATTTTACCCAAAACTGACATTGTCTCTGCTCTTGACACATGGTCTAATAAGAGGACAGACTTCTGAGGTGATAAAGACAACTATACAATGAGAGAGTGTTGATGAGGAGCCAGAATTTTAGTAATCCTGTAATGAAGGAATTCATAGCACGCGGCAAAGATCAAGCTGGACTCTCCCTCAATATCATCTTTCCTTGTACATGCCAAATAAAACATGTTAGCCTGTAAGGCATCACAAGAGTCTTTGTTCTTTTGCCCCCTCCTTTTTCTCCAACATTAATTCATGTCTTATTTTATGCACATGCCCCCGATCTTCTTACGTATCTCTCCAGAGGTCCAGAGATGTAGCTTTTGCATAACCCAGTCCAAATAAATAAGTAAGCTCCTCTCTTGCTGTGACAATGAATAATCACATTCCGTTGCCTTGCTGTTGCCCTTAATTTCTTGTTCTCTGTTTTCCAATATTCTCTAATTCTCAACTCAAGAGGCTGGAGAGTGGAAATATTCATTTATCTTGGAGAGACATCAACACCTAGCAGTGCTCTACAGATAATGGCCCACCAGAACTCCCATTTCCAGTGGGTTGCTTTGACTGAGTCAGCTTTACTAATCGGTTCTGACAATTTGCCAGGATCTCAGCTCCCTGCAGGAAGTGCCCTCCTCCACTACCAATCCCAGGAGTTGCTTTTCAAAAGAAGACTCAAGGACAGGCATGTCCAAACTTTGGCCCTCCTGATGTTTTGGACCACAACTCCCAGAATTCTAAACTTAGATTGCCAATAGCACAGGACTGTGAGAGTTGTGGTCCAAAACATCTGGAAGGTCAAAGTTTGGACATGCCTGCTTAAGGACATGGCTGTGTGTGTGTGTGTGTGTGTGTGTGATTTTTAAAACCAAACAAAAAAACAAAGCATGCCTATTCTGAGCTAAGTGGGATTGCACAAGCATCTGACTCAGATAAAATTAACTGAGTCCCTACCACTAGCTCTAAAAGTCTGATGTAAACCTCTACTGTGGGTATTGTTCAGACACATTTTTACTTAAGAATGACCATGAACTGTTCTAGCATTCTGGGTTGGACCAAAAGCAATAAGCCAGCTACAATTCTGCCCATCTAATGCCCGAACTATATATTGCAGCTAATCCACTATTTGAATTTGAAATCCTACTGGTGCACCAAATGCACGATTCTGGTCGAACCTAGTGGTTGAAAAGTATAATTTTTAAAAGGCCCATATTTACACCCCAAAGACCCACTATAATGCAAAGCAAGAAAAGTAGAACGTGCAAATGGTTCACTTTCATTATTTCCTGCAGAAAAGAAGCTGCCTGTGGCAATTTCAGTTTGTGTGCATCTCTGATCAAGTTGGTATGTTATTGTGTATATAAATGTGTGCATGCTAAGAATGCATGTGGGAGAAAACTGCTGGAAAGAATAACAAGTGGGTGTATGTGCATGCTGAATGCTGATTGGTTGGTGAGAACGAGTGAGGGAAAGAACTGCTGAGTAGCTCAGTGCCTTAGGCATCTGGCTGCAAAGCCAGAGGTTGGCGGTTCGATTCCTCCCTGTGCTAGACTTAATGAGAGATAGGGTTCATTGCAGCTCTGCATTTCTAGGCTTATTATTACCAGTTGATACAAGAAGAGTGCCAGCTGACTTTGTCAGGTGGTTTGAGAATTTGTTGAGAAACTGTTGGGTTTTTGTATAAGAGACATTTCTTTAGGGTGTGGGAGAGAGAAAATATTAAAGTGGTGACTATGGCATCAAATATGCCACCCACATGGCCATGGAGTTGCACAACACTTGCTCTTTGGCTTAAATACGGAGATGAGCACCGCCCCTAGAGTGGGACATGAATAGCACTCATGTGAGGGGGGAACCTTATGGCATCAAATACTGCAGGATTTGCTCCAATTATGAAATGAGGGAATTCAAAATATTTTTGCCATATTCAGTCCACCCCTTTTTGTTCCCAGTGGGCTTCCCCCCCCCCTTTGTCACTGGCGGTCTTCTACCATTTTTCAACATAACAATTTGATTTTTATCCATGTGATCCAACTCATTAGCTCTTATAAAGAGGTCAGCATGTCTGTGGGTGGTGTTTTAGTGACAAAGGCAGTTGGGGCATGATTCCCAGGACTAGGGGGCACCCCCACCCCACATTATTTCTTCTTCCCAAAACATCCTCTATTTGAAAAAAAAATCTTGCATAAATAAGATTAGTGCTAGAGTACCCTATCATCTTATCAATGGTTCATCCTTAGAATTTCCTACATTTATGCCCCTGTCAGTTTCCCATCAGATTGGCAGAGGTGGGACCAAAGGAAGGAATGGAGGGAGGGAGGGGGGAGCTGTGGGCTGGAATGCAAACTGCATTACATCCCGAATGAACAGTGAGTTCTGAATCGGCCCATAGCCTCTGTATGAGCACAAACAGTGGTTTCAGACATAATACATGTGGTGAAGCAAATCACAGCAAAGCCAAATTCCTCCTTAGTCACACCCTAAGAAGGAGGTTATTTCTGTTCCTATTATTAGATCCAGAAATGTATCTTTATTACCGTCTCCTTACCTACTTGTTATTCCAAAATAAATCCCTTTCATTTTGTTCAAACTGACTTCTCTTCATCATGTTGTTTTTGAAGAAGTCAGTCAAGGCACTCCACCCACATGCTAGCAGAGTGTACTAAAGACCCAAGCAACAGCTTAATCGAAGAAGTTATTTTCACACACCATCAAAGTACCGAATAAACCCAAGGCCAGGGTTTTTAATGAGGTATTTTAAGTGAAACCAGTAGTATCAAGGTGGCATTAGCTGGGAAGACACAATTAATAGAGGCAAACCTAAATATTGACAGAGGTTACGGGGGCTGCAATTGTCTATGGCAAAACACCAGCACCAGCATCACAATTGTATAAGCAGCTGTGTGTGAGGTGGCTGTTCAAAGAGTAAATTTTGCTGTGGTGAGTAGGGATCCCTCCTCACATTGTCACAACATCTTCTGGGATTTCTTTCTCTTTTACCACTACAGCATCTTTGTCTTTTTTCTGTATCAGGACACGCTACATATGTATACCTGCATATCCACTGAAAACCTCAATGGTCTTAACTTCAGAATACAGAATTTACTCTCTTATTCCTTTTGTGTCCATATGTTTGTGAGAGAAATGTGTCGTGTGTGTGTGTGTGTGTGTGTGTGTGTGTGTGTGTGTGTGTGTGTGTGTGTGTGTGTGTGTGTGTGTGTGTTGACACCACCCTTTGGCGATAGTACCATTTGAGATGTCCTCTGCATCATCTTGCCCAATGTTGTGTTAACACACTTTCAACCTGTGATGTCCTTTGAGGTGTACTGCAACTGACACCCCCCCCCAAAAAGTGAACCCAATCTGAGGCTGCATTCCCTAATCTTTTTAGGGAATTTCTATCCTTTTGGGGAATGTAAGAATATACAGACATCCGTGTTGGGAAGAAAAATACATAACTTTACTGAAAAGACATTCAAAAAGCTACTGTTTCATGTAAACAAAATAAACAGTTGGTAGAAACTTAATCCTTAGACTCACTATACTGAGCAAACAACATGAATCCAACTAGTTCTGCTTAGATGTAGAAGGAAACCACACCCACTCAAAAAAAATTAAGAAATACCATGTAAAGTAGCTTTTAAGGAAATGAGCTATAAATACTATAAGATGTTACTCATAGGCCTGTCTTCATAGGGTATAGGTGTTCCGTTCATCATCTGCCTTAAGGAAACATATTCCAAGATAGATGTAATCCGCCAAAAATAGTCTTTTCCTAAAAAGGGGTGGGGGGATTAGAAAACCACCATGTCCACATCATAATGGCCACAGTACATTAGCTACTTGAATAACAGGCACAGGTTATAAGCTTTCAGAAGGTGTCACAACTGAAAAGTAAAAGTGCTGTATTTGTAAATAATATATTAACAAAAAGCCTTCAAAATGTAAGGGGTACAGATGTGATCATCCATTTCAATGGAAAAGATAATATGAAAATGAATCATAAAGCCTTCCTATCCATTACCTTGAGAGCTGAAAAGTTATTTTACATAATAACACCCCCAGAGTCCTAAATCAGCATGACTGCCCGTAAGCAAAGAAGTCATGACAGCTGCTCTCTCTCTCTCTCTCTCTCTCTCTCTCTCTCTCTCTGTGTGTGTGTGTGTGTGTGTGTGTGTGTGTGTGTGTGTGTGTGTGTGTGTGTGTGTGTGTGTGTGTGTGTGTGTGTGTGTGTGTGTGTGTGTTCCAAGTTGGAGTCCAAAACAAAGTAAAAACACCCTTTTCCAGCCTCTACCTCAACCTTTGTCAGGCTGCTGTCAGCAACAGGGAGACTAATCCATGTTGGGCAACTGAATGTGTACAACAGATCAGGATTTGTGGCCTAAAGCACTTGTAAGCTCTCAACTCACTTGTCTCTGGTTTTCATGTGAAATATAAACAGCCCAAAGGTTGACCTGATGCTTCCTATAAGAACACAACAGGAGAAGATATTTAAGAATGATTTGGCCTTATTTCTCCTGGGTGTTTTATGTTTACATGGTGCTGCTGACATCCTGGCTGAAAAGAACCAAAAATCTCCTGCCACTGTCTGTCGTGCTGGGGGTGAAATAAGAACAATTTGCCAGTTTTGACTTACCAAGAGGGACTGACTCAGCAGAGCAACAAGATTGCAGAGAAGTTAAGCGCCACATGTGTGCACATCGACTCAACAGAAGCTCTTCTTAAAATGCTATTCAAAGAAATGAGTTCAGCAGTTTATTATTATTATTTTTAATCTCTGGGGAAAATATTCATTCATATTTTTCCCCAAGATCTTTGTTACACAAAGGTGCTTCTGTGCCTCCCAACTCTGTGCTCCATGCAAAGGAATATTAAAAGAGTGTAAGGGCATCAGTTCAAAGTTTGTGTGCAGGGATAGATGAGAAGATGTGCAGTAAAGCTGAAAGTAATTCTTGAATGCCTTCCAGGTGGAATGGTGAACAATGGCCTGTATTTAAAGACCATTTCTTCTAGTTATATTCCTTTCTTGGTACAGCAACTCCACTGGATGCTAACCCAGTTCCAGGCACAATTCAAAGTACTGCTTTTTAACCTATAGGGCCTAAATGGCTTGGCTCCAAGCTATTTCAAGGAAGGGGGCGTTTTATATAAATAATAAATAAAATAAATTTCTTCTTCAAAAAGAGAAATGAAAAATAAAACCATTTTGTTTTTGATCGCCAAAGATTGTCCACTGTTCAGTTTTTCGATGGAAGTATACATATAGTCACAAAGGAAGAAGCCTCTATAGACATTAGGTGGAACAAAAGCAACAGAAACATCTTGTAGTACCTCAACTATTCCTTTTAAAAGAAACATCTGGTGCAGTAGACTCTAATCCAGGCATGTCCAAACTTTGGCCCTCCAGACGTTTTGGACCACAACTCCCACAGTCCTTATTCTGGGAGTGTGGTCCAAAACATCTGGAGGGCTGAAGTTTGGACATGCCTGCTCTAGTCCATGAAAGTTCACATGCTTCAGTCTTCAAGATGCCACAAAACCTGCTTTCTTAATTTGTATAATTTAAAGACTGTCACTTTTTCACTTTCTTTCATACTGTTGAAGTTTGAAGAATTGAAAAGCTTGGAACGTCCTGGATCAACCTACAAGAAAAGGTTCCTCCTGCCTTACCCCTGAAGCAACATAATGGCTGTCATCATGCATACTGATTTGCTGTGACTTGTCATCACACCATTGCCTTGGGAAAGAAATGTCTGGCAGGATGCTTCAGTACTCAAAAGGTTGAAATATGTTTAATAACTATTGTTTTGTTATACACACCACCTCCACACACTGCAGCAGCAGCTACAGATATACACGGTATTCATGTCCTTCTCTCTTGCTTACCATATATAGTATTGGCTTTTGTGTGGTGGTGGTGGTGGTGGTGGTGGGAATCTTCTACAGCCAGCAGATCCTGCTGTCAGCAGTGGCAAACCACAAGCTAGAGGGCAGCTTTACAATCAGATAATATGTCATTAGAACTACTCAAGATGCATACTGGGGATTGTGCACGCGTGAGAGTGTGTGGAATGTCCTTTCTTCATTCCCTCTGTGAAGCAAGGCAGGAGAAGACAGATTATCCTCTCGACTTTGTGTCCAGGTTGGGGTGGAAGAGCGGAGCACAACAAGTCCTCCTTATATGAGAGCCCAAGTTGCCTGGGGTGGCCCCTGACACGTAACATACACCCCCCCCCAAAATCAATCATAAAATGATACATGCTGATTTTTATGTGCAGATCCAAAATAATTCAAGTGATTTTTTTAAAATCAAAGTAATGAGACTATCTCTCACCCTAGCAAGATTCTGCTGAAATCTTGTTGTGTATACACGGGCATAACGCAACACTATGCTCACAGCAGACGCAAGAATACCAAGGCAGAAGTGCTATCTGCCGGTGCCTTGTTTAGTGAGTCATGGCAGGAGTCCAACTGTGCCATCTGCATTGCCTGACAAAGTTGTGCCTGTATCATTTTACTGCAAGCAGTGATGAACTGAATCCCAGCCTTACTGAAAGATTTAGAACTCAGCTCTTCACCAGGGCAAGACCTCTGACATCCAGTGCACAGGCTATGTCCTTATCCCCCGCTTGCACCCCTTTCAAATTTCTTCAGCCACAAAATGTTAATCTAAAGTTATTAGTACAGTTTCACGATTCCACAAAGTGAGTTTCATTCCTAAAAGCTCTTTCGGCTACAGTATTAGTGTCAGCAGCTCAGCTACAATGCACAGCTGTCTCCCCGAGTGACTTGTCATGTTCCTTTGAGCATATATGTTTTAGAACATGTCAAGCTGCTTTGGGGCCAGGCTGCCCCTTGAATGGGGATTCCGTTTCTTCTGGGAAGATCATTTTGTACCACTTACGCATGCTTTTGCAATTATGGGGTCATGAAACCTTGAGCGCTTGCAGAATGGTGTTTAACAAGAGTTCCAACAATCTATTAACGTGTTCCAATCCCAAATTTTGTTTATGAGACCAGTGACAGGAGAGAAACATAAGGAAAAGTGATTATCGGGACAGAAAGGGCTCAAGGAACTGAAGCCCAGGCAAATGTGTCACTTTCTTCTTTGGTTGCACCCAGAAAAACATTTTCTCTGGCAGCCCATATTTTATTTGTTATTTGGCACCAAATTATCTTCTGCCATTCATGGCAAGGGTGACGCTGTATTCACCAAAGTTCAGCCCTGTTCCTGTAAGGGGTGAAGAACATATTAAGCAGAATGAAAACCAGAATGAAGCCATTTTAATAACAACTGGATTCCCGCAAACGGGCTCACTAGTTCTTCCACCTTTGCAAAACAACTAGTAACAAGGAGTGCATGTATATCCTCTCCCATCTGTAATTTGAGGGTATTTCATATATTTCTCTGTTTAAAAGGGGCAAGATTCAGGATTAGCTCTAAAATATCTTTTTACAGGAGTCACCAGTTCTGAGGTATACAATGTGAACCTCACTCTGTGAGCACTCATTTTGAAAGACATTGGCTTAATGTCAAAAGAAACATTTCATACGGCAAAGCGGTTTAATTTCTATCAGAAAACCATGAAGACTTCTTCCCTCCCATCCTTTAGAAGAAGGTCCACAATATTTCACAAATTTCTTAATTGGGCCTTTTAATGTCTCATGTGGAGGAGATGTTCACTTGTCTTTTATTGTATCATCATCCTCACCACCAACATGCCATAAAATACATTCTCATTTACAGAGATTTCAAGGTGCAAAAATCATCAGCAACAATGTGTCATAAAGGAGATTCTGATTTACAGCAGCACTCTATCTGGGAGTAAAACATTCAGAAGTGATTTATTAGTCCCTTCTCCTGGTGGCACTCTGGGATTGTGGCTACACAGAGGGTATGGGACTTACCCCTGTCAGCCACACACTCTGCAGATGGTCTTATCTGGTTCCTCTCCCAAGAGAGGCATAAGTTCCTGGTCTCTGGTGTTCCAGTTTTCTAAGCTATGCCTTTTATCTTACATTCCAGCAATTGAGAGGGATAAGCACAGACTAAGAATGTGAAGTAGGGGAACTGTTTTCATTTCAGGTTTTTTTTTCAGGGGCACCTCATTCATTCTGAGGTCCTTTCAGGTAGCTGGTCTTTCATTAAAGCTGAAAGGGCTCAAATCTTCTGTGTACTTTTATTTCAGTTTTCCTCATTTGGGTCTCTGAAGTTGAACCAAGTTAAGCCCGCAGAGCTCTCAGAGGAACTTCCAAAAATCAAGGTCAAGGCAGCAGATAATCATGTATTCCAAATGCTAACAATAAAACAACAGTGTCTACAAAGCTAAAATCCTTATCAGACCTGTGCCTCAGGCCCTTTACAGCACATCACATCAGCGTCAGAAAACAGTAGAGATGAGAAGCAAAAGTACCACCAGATTGATCGGTCTTCATCTATGACCTTTTGAAGGAGGAAATCCAAATGAAAAGCAATAGTTTCATTGGTCTCTCTTTTGAAACCCCTAATTGATTGTATTTCCGAGGCTCTTTGTGGTAAAGCCACACAATTCCACAAACAAATGAAAGTGCCTCTTTCGTGTTTTTCCTATTCCAGTTGACCTCAAATCCTATTCCTGCCACAGAAAAACATTAATTCATATAATAACATCAGTTTGTGTGCCTTATTCAGAGTTTCATGTGATTAAAAAAATAGATTTCTCCCTCTCCCTGAATGGTTTATTTAGAATTAAAACTAGATGCTGTGAAGGAAATGTGAGTACCGAAACTCCACTTGGTATTTCACTAATAATGTTGGAGATGATGCTGCCACTTCTTATGGATCACTTTTGCAAGTAATGAGAGTTTATGGTGAAGTTATATTTCTAAAGCAAGGCAATGGACAGGAACAAAGTTACTTCCACTGGAGTAATGAGTCACATTCCTATGGAATTCCAGAATACACTCCAGGAACTGTGGGAGGCAGCCACCTTCACTTTCTGCAGTACTTAAAATGTCCTGTCACACAGTCATCCAAGAAGGAACAAAGAAGGTCCAACACATATCACCTCTGATTGAATTAGAACCCTTATTTTCCAATTTTCCAAATTTTCCAAAACAGAACACATATACACCAACAGCAGGCTTATGTAACTTAAGGAAAATAGTAAATACTAATAATTAATATAGCAGGAATGGAAATAACTCCTTCAGGGCAACAAGAGTGATTGATTGGCATTGCTCAGTTCCAGGAAGAGATTTATTTGGAGAAAGAAAACTTCCAAGTGTTGAATGGACTTCAATAGTAAAGTAAGGCCTCCTGCAAATGGAGCATCCCTTCTAAAGCCACTCAGTCCTGGCACATGCTGATTTACACCCAGACTTCTTTTTAAGGACCGACATCCCCTCTCCTTCTCTCAAAGACATATTTAAGACATATATTGCACAGAAATATTAAGAAATGCAGTTTTCTGCTGGAGCTTCTCCGTTGGAGTCTTTAGAAAGAAGTAATAGAATGCTAGTTGAAAGCTTCCAACCTGCAGCTTCTGAAGAGTTAAATTCCCTCTCCCATATACACCAACAAAATAAGCCATGCTTTCAAGAGGACTGACAAGGAGTGGACAGTCACATAGGAAAGTGCTGATGAAACAAGATAAGGGGAACATCATATGTGGAATTGGGAAATGATTAATAACTTGAGTGCAGAACATGGTGCTTTAGGGAGAACAGATGCTCCCTCTGGAGCAGCCCTTTCATTCTTTTGACTCAGGCTGCAGTTAGGTGGCAAGAACAGTGTGAAGAGATGGAACATAAAGATTTAATTTGGGGGACGTTTCTGTATCATTCCAGTATGACAAGAGGGAAAGGGTCAAAACCCCAAAAGGAGGGCTTTCTGTTTGGAAGGAGGCTTGTAGTACAGTGAAATTATTTGACTTGCCTTGCTCACACAAATTGCTAGACTTCGTCATGACCAGCCCTACCATTAGGCAATGTGAGGCAATTGTGTCTGGTGACAAGTACCACAAAGTGTGAGAAGCGCTCTCCCAACATTCCTCCTGAACCCCCAGACATAGTGGCACGTAGAGCTATGTAACTGCCCCTGTAACCCATAAAGTTGACTGCTGCACTAAGGTCTAGTGCAGTGGTTCTCAACCTTCCTCATCATTGGCATCCTTCAGTCTCGAAAGACTATGGTATCATGCCTTGAGTAGAGATCCTAAAAACAGTTCCTCATATTGTGGTGACCCCTGCCAAGCTTGGAAGAGACCACAAGCCCCATTTGGCAGGCCACTGCCGCAGCTGCCATAGAGAACTTCTCTCTACAGGCACCCTCAGCCAATCGCAGCCTCCGGATGACTGACATCCCCTCCAACCTATCAAGCTGTAACACTCTCTTTCCCCCTCCTTCCTCCCCCCCCTCCTCCAGACCGAAGCCGTTTGTGTCTTTTTCCTCACTGGCTCATGGCGCCCCCTGTGAAATGGTCGTTTGACCCCCAAAGGGGTCCCGACCCCCAGGTTAGGAACTGCTGGTCTAGTGAAAGATATTTGCTAATCCACAGTGTTGAAATAAAACTCAGCTATTACTTCAGATAACTTCTGTGCATGGAATTGGGGTAGGGTGGGTCATTTGTTATTTGCCTCAGACAGAAAAATGTCTTCAGCAAGCCCTGAACCAAATCATGTCCCATTAAAGCAAAATACACCACATAAGAATTTTCTTAGCCCCATCGACAGAGATTAAGCCCACAAATGCATTGTAATTAAATTACAGATTTACATAAGGATGTCTGCGGAAAAGCTGTGTTCACCTCTTGAAATGAAGTCTCTCTTTTGTTTTATTTGCATAACCTTTATAGACCACAGGCTACGTCATCGGATGCACCTCACAAATTTTAATGTTATTGGTAGCTACCCTGAGGGAGGCCCACATATCCACAACCAGAAACCTGGCCTTTTCAATGGTGGCCACCTTACTACAGAATACGTTACTGGTGGAAGTGCATCAGCCCTTGCCCTCTCGATATTTAGAAGGCAAATAAAAACATTATTCCTCAGCAAGCTTTTTGAGAATCTTCTCCCTGTTTAATTACAATTTGATTGCTCATTTTTAAGCGTTTGAGCAATGTTACTGTCATTGCCATGTGTAGCCTGCATACTGTAATTAAAATGTAAACTGCCCAGAGACTACTTGAAGTGGTATAGGGAGGTATATAGGTAGAACATTTTGCTTTGCTTTGCTTGTATTTGTTTGTTTGTTTGTGCGTTTTAGGGACAGTTTTTTTCTTTTATGTCCTTGTTATGATTTAAAGTGTCCAGAGTAGTGGCTTGTTAGTTTTAAAGTGTTCAAAGTCTTTATTATAGAGGCATTGGCTCAACTGACCAAGTTGTGGATTCAGCAAGAGATGGACAGGATTCTCAAACACAGTGGTTCCCAACCTTGGGCTCCCAGGTGTTCTTGGACTAAAACTTCCAGAAGCCTTCACTATGAGTTGCGGTGGCCAAGATCTCTGGGATTTGTAGTCCAAGAACATTTACGGACCCAAGGTTGCGAACCACTGTTCTGACAGAAATCTCTGCATTCATATGAACTACAGTTCCAATGATTTTATGCTTGGGACTATGTTTCACTTTGTTTTTGTTTGTGTTTGGAAAATGTCCATGCTACCATTCAAATACCAGTATGTTCAAGACATTGTAATAAAATTAAATATGGCAAAAATGTGCAGCCATAAAAATGTGAAGATGAAAACACAAATAAAAAAAGAATAGTTTCCTGCCTGGAAAACAAAATGGATGTGTAACTATATGGTAGGATAACTATTTTTAGAGTATTTTATTCCATCATGCTGTGCAACAGTAGACTTGGTCAAACCTGCAGTTCTAAGCAACTTCCAAGTGACCACAAAGCTTATATGAAACCCAGTATTTCAGAAATGCACAACACAATCCGGCCACTATTAAGCAAACTGATCCAAGTTTGATCACACAGTGTTATACCCATTCATATTTTGTGCTTTGACATGCAATTATAGGTTACCCAAGATTTGGACTTTCCTGAGAAAGACTCATAATTAACATACTTGGTTTGTTTCATAATGATTTGCTGGGTTGGATGGGCCACTGGCCATGATGTGCTGATCATAAAGACTGTGGAAATAGTTACTACAGTATATAATTCTTACCTGTTTAGTTTTGATGCATTTTGCAAAGGTTATTACACAAAAGCTTATGCCAAAGGCCATTTATTCTCTAAGGAAATGGTGAGCAAACTGTGGCCCTCAGCTGCACATAGCCTCAGCCACTACCAATTTGTTTAAAAAATGGAAATACTGTACGTTCCTTTTTTTTCATCCTCTAGAGCAGTGTTGGCGAACTTATGGCATGGGTGCCAAAGGTGGCACTTGGAGCTCTTTCTGTGGGCACCCAACATCGCCCCTTCACAGCCACCTGTATTCAGGTTTAATTGGTGTATTGGCACTTTGTGAAAAATTAGTGGGTTTTGAATCACAGTTTGGGCACTCAGTCTCTAAAAGGTTTGCCATCACTGCTCTAGAGTGTATGGGGCTAGATGGGTGGTATAGAAATCTAATAAATAAATGAATAACATTTTCCAAGTTTGAATACACACACACACACACACACAGAGAGAGAGAGAGAGAGAGAGAGAGAGAGAGAGAGGCACCACTGAGGGTTTGGACAGTCAAATTTGTTTTGATTTTTTTTTAAAAAGGCCACTAAAAGGATCAAGCATTTTGTTTAATTTTTACCTCCAAACACAAAGGCTTTTCTTTACCCATTTGACATAAACCACACTTGATATAATTAATGTAGGAAAGAGGCAAATAAGAAACAGGTTGGAAAGCTACCAACATATTTTTTTAAAAGGTATGTATAGCCATATGTCAGCCAACGCCTTTCTGCCAAACATATGAAGAAAGAGGCTGTGGAGGGCATGCTACCAAATTAGCCAGATGATGCTGAGTGTAACTCATTCAATTTGGCTCACGGTAAAGAATGACAAGATGGTGTCACCCAGAATATTATCTGGATTGTCTCAGTGCCAGTGAAAGTTGGTTGTTTACACCATGATGTCTGTGCTTATCTCTGTTTATTTAAAAAAACAGCCTTGGTGTATATTCCATCTATTTTCATCCAAAAGACACAAGGTTTTTGACAAGTGACTTCCAAGCGTTCTAATTATAAAGGGTGTTTATTTAAAGCAGGTGGATAAAAAGGGAGTAAGCACTTCCTGTTCTCTTCTGGGTGGACAAATGGGCGACAATGGCATTCTTCTCATGGTTCTGTCTCCTGCTTTGTTGCTCCTTTAGAGATACAAGAGACACCTGCTCCCTCCAACACCTGCAGTCACATTCCTCGCTCCTGCAGCTCGCAGCTGTTTCAGCAGCTGAGCTAATGTGCCTCTCATGAATGGGTTAAACACTGCCTTGCCACTTTTTGGGTGGTGGTGGGGGTTACGATATGAGCTCAGAGGCCTACACTTATCTTGTGACCATTTGGTGGGAATCTGAGGAAGCCAACCGTATTTGCCTGTCAACGAATGTGACTCTTCACATGGGGGGGTATTTTCCCAGAGTGCTCTTAGGAGCAACAAGGCTATATTTCATAAACACCATGCTGTGTCTAGAGCCAGAAAAAAGTGTGTGTGCTTTTCATTCAATTCTCTCAGTGTCCTTGTTGCTGTCCAACAAACTAACCTTTCCCAGCTCTGTTATCATTGTTTCACATTCCAGAGGCCCACAGGTCCATCAGCAGTACGGCTGTCTCTGCACTCCCTATAATAACAGTCAACATCAGTGACCCCAGATCTAATCTAGGTTCTTGTGTGGTGTTGTCAGATTCTCCAGTTGCCAGCCTCAGAGGCCAAGAAAGGACCAAATGTGAAAGGGTAGATCAGAGTAATTTCTGTCTCCTTTTGTCAAATTGACCCACCAGCAAAACTACTTGGTAACCATGAACTAGTTCGGGAAGCTCCAATAAAACAGGTTTATCCACTGAGGCAGGCCAATGCAATACTGTCTTGTGTCATTACTTTGCCCTTTCACACAAACCAGTACATTATACCTAAACCCCATCCTTTCCAGAAATGGCTACTGGATTTCAGTTCACACTTTAGGCAAACACAAATGCCTCCACTTGTCCTGCTCTTTGGGGCATTCTGCCACCAGGGTTTTCACACAGATTTTTACATATATTTTATGTAAGACGTTGTTGTAATACCACAGAATAGAAGATTCAAAACTACCATTTCTTAGAGCAGCAATCAAATAGAGTTATGGCTTTTTAAAAGAAACAACCAATCTTTTATAATTTATAGTTTCAGGGTGTTGTATGATACTGTCTGACTTCTCATCCTCCAGGGCCAAAGGGCCTTTTCACACGACCCCTAAGATCCGCTGGTCCCTTAAATTCGGACCAGAGATCTTGGGGTTCCTAAGCACTTTGCTCCTGTCGTTTTACAGGGTACTTCCTGGTTCCTTCTCAAGGGGCTCTTAAAGAAAAACAACAGACAAGCCAGGAGAGCCTGGCACTCTTATCCGCATCAATTTTTTTCACCTCCAGAGAGAAGGTATTTCGGGGTCCTCCAAACTCCGGAGCTGGTGGGAAAACATTTCTAAGCTCCGGAGCTGGGAGCCATTTGCAGCGCAGCTTAGGGTTAAACGCCTTAAGTTTCTGGTTACAGGTTATGCTAGATGGGTTATTTTCTGCTACAGATCTACATATATTACATGAATATAACAGCCTTCCCAGGCCCAGCTAGTGGCCATTAAATATTGGGGATAACAGATAGACATCTTAATAGTGCCCATTAAGAATCATTCAAAGATCATCAGTGTGTGGAAAGTAACATTCTAGCACAGATAATCAATTAATACACAGCATGTAAGGTGGGAGAAGGACTTTGTTTTGTGGAGAAGCATGGCACCCAGTTGGTCCAGAGTTGAAATGTGAAGGGGCAGAGGAAATGGGTTTCTTCAGAAAAAATTTGACAAAACTATGGTTGCCATACTTTTGCACATTATGAGAAGACAAAACTAGCTGGAAATGATAAGATGGAGGGAGTGGGGGAATGACCAAATATGAGATGGATTGACTCCCTAAAGGAAGGCACAGACTTGAGTTTGAATGAGCTGAGCAGTGTTGTTAGTGACAGGTCCTTTGGGAGGTCACTCATTCATACAGTCGGCATAAGTTGGAGGCTAGTTGAGGGCACATGGCAACAACAACAGAGGAAGTAGGAATCCAGAAAATGCTAGCAGATAAAACTGTCTGGACAGTTGTGATAAAGCATACAATAGTTGGGTAATAATACAGAGAAGCCTGCATGGGTGAGGCGATTGTCCTGTGTAAGAAACTGAAAAGCCCATTTTACTGTGGATCAGCAAATGCCACATCTGGAAAGTGGCTGACTGGACTTTCCAAAACAGGCCACTAACGGACCCTAGATATTTAGGACTAGCTGTCTTCCTTCTGCAAGATGCTACAAGACTTCTTTTCTTGAGAGTTTGAAACATTTTGCTGCTCATCCAAACAGCTTTGTCAGTTTGAGGAAAGCTAGTTGCGAGTCCTCCATTTTATAGTTCACTTTGACCTCATGTCACCCTGTTTGAAATAGGCTCATAAGATGAACAATGGCCTGAATAGGCTCATTAGGTGGATATTAGGCTTAATAGGCTCATTAGGTGGACAATGGCCTAAGGTGGTGGAAGTCCCACCTTTAACCTTCCCAACACCCATTAAATATGGGTCATTAGCTATGGCCTTGGTGGTGGAGTACTTACAGTTTGACTCCTACCATCCATTACAACACAAATTCGGAGTCATCAGGACCATAAACCACAGAGCAGAGAGCAACCCCACCTCAACAGAAGATTGTTCATCTTATGAGCCTATTTCACACCAGGGTGATATGAGGTCAAAGTGAACTATAACATGGAGGACTCACAACTAGCTTTCCTCAGACTGATGAAGCTGTTTGGATGAGCAGTGAAATATTTCAGTCTTTCAAGAAAAGAAGTCCAGTTGCCATGACTCAACTTCCAGATAAACTCACCTGGATGACTGAGAATCTTCATAGACATAATGCTACAAGACAAAAAGAGCCAGAGAAATGTCCAGAGAACACCAGGCCTTGACACTCTACTCTGAGCGGGTCTGTGAAGAGAGTCAGAGAGAGGCCATGGAGTCTGGTTGAGCACTGCCATCCCACCAGTAATAGTGCAATTCATTACAGAAAACTCTTTTACATTTAATAATAATATACTGTATAGGAGAATCATGAATACACATTTCATGAGAAGTGACTGGTTCCTCAAAGGAGATTTATTTACCTTCCTCCTTCACCATAACCCTGCTGTGGGCTTTAAAAATTCCTGTTAGCATTTCCATCTGCACTCTCATGTTTTAAAACAGTTGAGTCAACTTTATGTGAAGTCCATTAAGATATCTTGGGAGTGGCTTAGCATTTCCTTTGTCAGGTGCTCAAGAAAGGTAGATTTCCATTGTACAGTTGCATTTGCGGTTTAAATCAGGTCACAGTGCAGCTAGAAATTTCATAAAACTGTAAGATACCACACTGTGATTTCCCCCCTTAATTCATATGCAAAGAAGAGCATGTCCTGATTTAAAAGTAAAAACCAAACAGGCAAGTGTTTGACACCTAAGGCTTACTTGCCATTACAACATCTGATGGGTACAACCACTGTTAGGTGGGTGCACAGTTTCAGCAGTATTTCAGGGAGAAAATTCAGAGTGTGATGGCCGGTCAAGCTTCCACAGAAGCCATCTGAGCTAGTGGCTGCCAGCACATCTTGTGGCAGTGAATGTATTATGAATTTACTTTCTTCTCTCTGTCAACAGCCACACTATTTCATCCATTTATCTGAGTGACCTTGGATTCTAGTTAGGGAGTAAGAAGTGAAAGATCTGTCTAGACAATATATGTTGGATCAACTTCATATTATCACACTGAAAGAGGGCACCCATCACACATCCTCTCTCCACACAAATCCCTCCTGCTCAACAGTTCCTCCAAGACCACCTAAAGCAAGAGACTCAAACAATTTCACAATTCCCACATGGAATGTGCTTCCAGCCACTCAGTAATTTTCATGACCTCATGTCACCCATTCCGTGATTCTTGGTGGTGGCACCTTCTCCCGGGAACCCATATCTTGACGAGTCCTCCCTGAGAGTGGTTTGGGGACCACTGCAGACCAACTCATGATATCACACTGAAAGAGGGCACCCATTGATTACTGCAACCTGCTCAACAGTTCCTCCAAGACCACCTAAAGCTCAAACAATTTCATGGGGTTGCCCTTGTCCCTTGTCCGGAGACTTCAACGGGTGCAGGATGTGGTGGCCAGACTGGTGGTGGGTGTTCGTAGATACGATCACATCACCCCAGTTCTGGCTCACCTGCATTGGCTACCCGTTGCTCTCCGGATAAGGTTCAAAGTCCTGGTTTTGGTTTTCAAAACCCTCCACGGCTTAGGCCCTGAATACCTGTCGGAGCGTATCTCCCAGAGGTCATCTGAGGCCAGGCCCACTCGAATGTCGCAGGCGCGCTCACTCCAGGTGCCCACTCCTAGGGAGGCGCGGAGGTCTGCTACGTGGTAGATGCACCTTCTCTGTTGTGGTTCCATCCTTATGGAACCACCTCCCGAGTGAGCTGCGCCTTGCACAGTCCCTGCCTGCCTTCAAAAAGGCCTTGAAAACCTTGCTTTTTAAGGAGGCATATGATGACCTACCCATTCTTCATCCGCCTATCTCCTGATGTCTCTTGCCTGTGCTTGTCCCCCACTTTATTTATATCGTATGTTTTTAACTGTATATTTTCATGTTTTTTATAGCTGTAAACCACCCTAAGTTCCAGTTTGGAAGAAGGTGTGGTATAGAAATGCAATAAATAAATAAATAAATAAATAAATAAATAAATAAATAAATAATCTTTGGACAGAGCTATGCCTCACCTCCTCCATCCCAAATGTAAAGAGGCTACAGAAGACTCATCTCTTTTGAGAAGCTTTTTGGGGGCAGCCTCCTTTGAACCTGCTTGCCTTGTGCTACTGCCCATGCTGTGCCTTCTGAGCTTAATGTGTTTAGTCTGCTACCATCTGATGGTTATGGTATGAGGTTCATTTTAAATGTACATCCAATAGGGCAGTAAATAAATAAATAAATAAATACATAATAAATAAATACATAAATAAATAAATCTGGTTTGGATCATGGATGGCTGTCATGGCATCTGTGCCATTAAGTGCCAATATAAACAAAATGAACTGTAATTTGTGTAACAGCTTCCAGTATGACTTGAAAGATTTGGGATGGATGAATTTGGGAAAGGTGGCTGAATAAATATTTAAACTATTAGCAGCAAACTTCTTTCTCCTTTTTGCAGTTCCCAGTGTGGAAAAGAACATGATAAGACAATGGCCAACAAGGAACAAAGGAGAGTCGCCACCCAGGAGATGTTTTTCACATTTCTTTGTCAAAATGACTGCTGTTCTTGTCTTCATGTTAGGCATGTGTATTGTTTTCAGATGGAAGTCCCAAACCAGAACAAATTAGCTATTTTTGCATTATGTGATTATGGGATATTTAAACTATTAGCCCTTCCTATCCTAGCTGGTGTTTGTATGTTAGAAAAGATGGCTCCTTTTTGCAGTTCCCAGTGTGGAAAAGAAACATGATAAGACAATGGCCAAACAAGAAGTCAACAAACTGGAGAGTCCAATAGATTCACATACAAAAACAGTGTTGTGAGATAACATCTTAGGGATTAGAATGTCCAGAAGAAATCTCAAGCTTTATTGCAGAGTTCAAATGACATTTACACATTTTACTTTGTTATTTTTGATGATTTTGTGGCTGGTCAAAGAATTTTGTGACAAAAATCTTTTGATATTTTTAAAATGTTTATTACACTATCAGGAGTGTGTGTGTGTGTGTGTGTGTGTGTGTGTGTGTGTGTGTCAGCAGCTCGGAGGTTTAAATCCTGGATGCCATGTAGTGGAGCGAGCTCCCGCTGATAACCCCAGCTCCTGCCAACCTAGCAGTTCGAAAGCATGAAAATATAAATAGATAAATAGAGACCGGCCTAAAAAGTGGGAAGGTAAAACAGTGTTTCCTTGCAGCCATGCCGACAACATGGCCACAGACTTGCACAACACTGGCTGTTCAGCTTGAATATGGAGATGAGCACCGCCCCTAGAGTCAGACACGACTAGCATGCATGTGCGGGGGATACCCTTACCTTTACCTTTTAATTAATGCTTTTTATGTGTGTATCTAATAAATCTTAGCTATAGGTATAATTTTCAGATGAAGATCCAGCCTGTCTAGTATCAGTTTGTTCTACAAACAGAGATATTTTTCTGGGTTAATAAGTAAATGGGGGATTCTAGACTTTAGCTTTTTCTTTTTTTTTTTTTTTTGCTCATTCAATCTCCCAGTCACAGGGAAGAAAACATATTTCCACATCTGGAAGGTTCTTTCTGCCTGTTATATAGACAGCAGTAAGATGGGTTGCTAGCAGCAACTTTACTACCCAGTCAATGCATAAGCAATGCCCTCCATCTGTTTGCCAAAGAGCAGGCAGAGGAAAATGTTTTTACAGGAGCAACAAAAACTGGACACAATACTATAAATAAAGTTAGAGGAACATTACAATATTGAGGGTTTTATTTCCAGTTCTTTAATCCTGGTCTTAATAAGTAAATCTTAGTTGGGAATAACAGGACTTGTAGTTGCACACCTCTGCTGGGGAAGGCTGACCAAGGGGAAACATCATTAAAAAATTATACGTTTATTAATGGCTCAACACATGTTCACAGAACTAGGCCACCCCAAGAATGATGACACAATTAAGTTGTGGCAATTTGGGGGGAAATACAAAATGTCCACTTCCACCCCCTTGAAGGTCCTGAGCCCCCGCCCCCAAGATATTGCCTTCATCCTGAGGCAGACATTGGAGGCTGCTGGATGAGGAGGAAGTCTTTAATTTCCTAAAATTAGCACTGCTGGGATGACTTTACTGGTGACAGGATTTCAGCCACAGAATCCACTCTATCACACGAATCCTAAAGTGGTAGGGTGGCTACATTCATTATTTCTCTTTCAGACATGGCCCTTCTCCTCATTTTGACAGAGATCTTTCAAAGAACGGGGGTGTCCGCTATCTCAAACACATGGGTTCCAGCTCTGTGGAAGGTGAGGACACCTTGAACAATGGGATATGAAGGAACAGACAAAAAGGTGAAGGTGTGTAGAAGAGCAGAGTCCTTGTGAAAAGGTGGTCCTTACTAGCGAGGTGGGGAAACATGAGCCATAGTGTGTTCCTCAGAGTTATGGCAAGGGACAATGTGTTTGCATGTGTGCATGTGTGTGTCATTAGCTTTCTAAAAAAACCACACACAATGTGGCAGGGATTGTGGTGGGGTTGTTTTGCTCACTGCTAGATGTTTGCCACCCACAATACAGTCAAATTACACACTGTTCTCACTGCTGGAAGGATGGATGATGGCTGAATCACCAGATGTTGTTAAACTGCAAATCTCATGACCCCTCACCACTGAGGGATTCCCACCTGCTCAAGGAAGATTGGAAGTGCAGCTAAAAAAGATCTGGAAAGTCATACATGAGCCATGTCTACACTACTGCACCTGAAGCAGGACTCATGGGAGGGCTCCACCAAGCAATGAAAGTAAATCAGGTTTGTCTAAAAGTGGCAGCACCAGCCATTAAACAAGTCTCTTTTAGCGGACAGATAATACAGAAGTTCCAAGAGCCAATTATTTTGCACCTCCACAGAACACGCCTTTAAGAATACAGTGTCTTGAAAAGCTGGGGAGGGGGCATGAGACGTAGTGTCTCCTCCAGAGAAAACATCTGGATTGTCTGAGGTAAATGAACAACAGCTACACTTATCATTCAAGTGCACCTTGGGAAAGGTTTTTCCTCTGGCCCAAAAGAAGAGCCCAGTCAGGGCCTGAGCTGCAGTTCCTACATGTGGAATTTATGAGGCCAAACTGACCTCTCTGCTAGATGGCTCACCTTACTTGGGGAGTGAATTTGTTTCCAATTGCAAAGCCAGTCAAGTTCAAGAAGATCTTGGCAATCAGCACTTTCTCTCTGCTCTGATGAGCAGGCCTCTTTTCCCATTTCATCTGAACTTGAATGACCTTATAGAGGCTGTGCTTACTTTTCCATTCCAATTGGCTGCATGCATTTTATGTACCTTTTCCCCTCAGTCCAGCTCAGTAAACAACAGAGTGAGATGCCGTGTCCAAAAGGAACTTGTTGCATTATTCATTAGTTTGAACCCAACAGATCATTGTTCACAAAGCAATTTGATATACCTGGCATCATTAAGACATTATCTGGTTACCCACACAAGATAATTCAGGGGAAATACCCACCCCTCTGGTGATATATCCTGATACTGCACTTTGAAAACACAAAAAATAACAAGAAAAAAAACTCCTGAGCTAAACAATATGTCCCTCAGCATATAGGACAGATAAAACAATGGCACAAAATTTAAAGGCCCACAAAATGGACTTTAGTAGCAACAGCTGAAGCCAGTAGAAAATATGGGTTATTAACCCCCCCAAAAAATAGTGCTATAACTGTAATGTTGTAACTATGTGTGACTATGTTTTAAAATGTAACAGTTACAAGCAATTTGTTATTGCTGGCTATGTAGCTTGTTAGTTCCAAGTACAGTACTAACAATTGAAGCTTGGAAAAATTAGGGGTCACAACTTCCAGAATTCTTTAGGTTGTAAAAACCACTAGCCATGAGATCTGAGAGATACCAAGAGTTAAAATTCAAAACCTGCATTTCCCAACTGCCTAGATGCCCTAAGCATATCCAATCTCGCCTGATTTCAGAAGCTAAGCAGGGTCGGCCCTGGTTAGTACTTGGATGGGAGATCACCAGGGAATGCCTGGTGCTGCAGGCGCCTGGAGTAGGAACTGGCAAACCACTCCAGTATTCCTGCCAAGAAAACTCCATGGACATGGAATCACGAAGAGTTGGTCACAACTGTAATGACACAACACACACACATTTCCCAACTTGTGTCTGACTGCTGAGATTGTCATTGGTTGTCTGGGGTATCAAGAAGGCATAGAATTATAGTTAATTAGAGAAGGCCTACCTTGTACCTGGGACTAACTATATGCCAATATTTTCCAATTGCCATAGACCGACAGGTCTTCACTGAACAGTAACACTTCAAAAATGTGTGTGTGGTGGGAAAGGAGAATGTTCTACCTTGAACACATCCCATCTTGTTTCATTGAAGAAGCTACGCCATTTGGGGCCTGGCTAAGACTTGGATGAGAGACCACCAAAGAATACTGTGACTTTGAGGGAGTGATGGGACAAAACCCTGATTGAAACCCTGGAAACTGGCCTAGATGGACCAAAGGTCAGATTTGGTTTTAGACAGCTTCCTATGTAACTTAAACAAACTTGGATCTCTGCTTCCCCAAAGAATATTATGTAAAGATTAATTAGTGATGTTTTAAATTTATTTATTTAAAACCTTTTTATCCCACCTTTCTCCTTAAAATAAGATTCAAGGTAACAGCAGAAAAACCCAGCTGATAAGAGTTGGAAAAATGCTTTGAAACGGCAGAGATGGATTTATTATCGAAACTGTTGAGAAATAAATATTTACAGAAGGCAAAAGAAAGCTGAAACTCACTCTACAACTTTTATGAAAAAGAAATTTGTAACTAAATTGCTCCAGTAGTATACTCTAATAGATACATAACTGCCCTTGTCAAAAATAATGGAAATAATGTAAACTTGTCATGTAATGCTCCCCTTTTTATACCTGTAGAACCCCAACTTGTTACCCATCTTGTTATGTGTGTGTTTGTGGGGGGGGATTAAATGATTCAAGCTGGCTTATATAATTAAAGTACAATATTTAAATGCTAATAACGCTAAGTATACAGATATTTAAAAGAATCAAATACCATAATAAAAATGAGAAACACCACCAACGCCAAAGAAGGAATCAAAACAAATCAACTTTTTTCTGATGTTCCTCCAGGGAAAACTACTTCTGATGCCTACAATATAATTTTACCATAATTACACTATTTTGCAAAATATTTCCAATTAAATTTCTCTCTCTCTCTCTCTCTCTCTCTCTCTCTCTCTCTCTCTCTCTCTCTCTCTCTCTCTCATATTAAAGGAATACTATATTCTAGAAAGTGGTATTATTATATATTATTTTTACTAGTTTCCTGCCTCCTCCCACCAACTGTTCAGCAATGTATCTCCTTCCCAAATTTGGAGGCTAGAGAGAAATTTCATGTCATGAGAATACTCTTTGCATTTAGTTGTCATTGATGAAACATTTAGTAACACTCCCTAGCTAGGTGTCCACTGAATGAAGAATAGTCAGGCAGCATCCAAAACAATATCATTCACATTGTCTGGGATTACTAAGATTACCTGGGCAGAAAGCTGTTTGCCTTTTACTTATCCTGATGCTGTACTAAAACATTCACCCACCCCTGTACTACTATAATGGCAGGCACTGTGCTAGGCATAAAGCAAATTGCCGTTCACACAATTCATTTCAAGGATTTTTCTGTATCTAAATCAACATGATGGAAGAGTGAGCTTGCTTCTTCTTCTCCTGGCCATCTGTTAAGTGTTTTCAAGAGTAGCAATAACTCATACTGGGTGGGATGCATTCCGGTGGCTACAGAATGCCACTGAGTTGGAAGAACTAAAACTACTTTCTATGTTCATATGCCAGCAGTTTGGTTTAATATATAAAAAGGATTGCTACTCTGAAACATTTTAAACAAGGTGCAGAACAATGAATTATGAAATGCTAGAGCCCAGATAAATTTAATCAACAGCTTTACATGTCTGAAAATAATGACAATAACTCTTGTCTTCTCTTTAAGAATTTATCTTCCATATATCCTACAGATTTAACTGTAATTTTTTAGCCTGCCAGAAGAAGAATGAGGATGTAATTACAGGAGGTGACACCTCCCATCTCCTGTAGCTTTAGAAGCTGGGCAGACAACTAGCATCATCCTCCCTCTCAGTATAAACCTGCCTGGCATTGTGTGGGAGATGATGGGAAGTGGATGCTGAGCATTTTCTTTTCTTTAAAATGGCTCCCCAAAACGGAAACATTTATATTAACCCCTTTGCTAAATGGCCCATTGTGGCCATCATCCTAAGTGGGTTTTCTTAGGCCTTTTGAAGACGATTTGATCTGAACTCAGTGGAAATTTAGTAGACCACTAGGCTCAGCAGCACAGGGCGAGGGCAGTTATACCACACCTGACAATAGTAGGGGGTACATGTCACTGTTCTGGGAAACTGTAGTCAGAAAAAAGGAACTTTCTTGAACCCTGCAATAATCTCATGTTAATGATGCATTGACAGTGTGTTTGCTGTTGGTCTGTATACTCACCTGGCCATGACTCTTGCCAGCAAAGGGATGTATCTAAATATATAGGGCATAGTGCTTGCATGTGGGATTGAAGAAGTGGATGTTGAGCCACGAAAGATCACACTGGAATAAATCTGTTAGCCTTTCACAGATTGTTTTGTCTCTCCTTTCCCATCCCTCTTTAATTTTGCCAGCATAACTAACAGAAGGCTCTCCAAAAGGCTCACATCTGCCGTGACTGGTCTTGCCACAAAGTTGTCAGCTTTCCCCCCAGAATACCTAAACCTAAAGAGGAAATACACCAAGCCTACAGTTTACTAAATATGGCGCAGTTTAGGTACACACATTACTGGTAGATAAATGCATCATCAACCAGAAATATTTTCAGAAGGGGAATCAGCTACTCTCATACCTTATGGGAAGAATCAAAGGGTGAAGCCAGGCAGTTTGCCCGAGAGAACTACAGATCAGCTCCAGGAACAACCCTTTTGGATTATTTCTGAGATTAGCTTCAGAGTGGCTGGAGAAAAAAACTGCAGAAAACAAGGTAGGTCTTGTTAGACTAAAAGGATCATAGACCTTCAGAGCTGGGAGTAAACCCAGATATCATGGCTTTCAACCCCTTGGAAAAGAAGAAGTCCATCTCTAAATCCTCCTTTGCAACTGGCCACATTTACCTCCATCCAACAAAGGAGAGTCCACTAGTCTTTCAGGCAGTCTGTTCCTATGTGGAATGCTCTTCTTGTCAAGCATCACCCTACATTTATTTCCCTACTTGGGGCCTCAGAGAAATTTAGCTGTCCCTGGAGAGGGAGCCCATGCCCTGAGACCAGATAATCCTAAAAGCTAAGCCTATCTTGGGGCCTTTTTACATGACCCCTAAGATCCACTTGGTCTTAGGGGTTCGTCGCTTCTATGTACCCCCTCCGCACTTCCTGGCTGCTGGCTGCGTGACAAATGGTCTGATTTTGCCTCTCATCTGTAAAAGTAGCTCTTAAAAGGATGACAAAAACAACAAACAGAAGCCCCCGCACTCACTGGGATCAAATAATATTCACCTCCAAAAAGCAGGTACCTGAAAGCTGCACTGGGATGCGCTAAAGTGGGCGGGGTCGCACTTAATTTCCTGTTAACTCCGGAGCTGGTGGGTAAACATTTTTAAGCTCCGGAGCTGGGAGCCATTTGCCCTGGAGTTTAGGGGTCGTGTATAAACACCCTTGGTTATTCTATGTACTGGTGGTGACAAATGGTCTGATTTTTGCATGTAGGATGACATTAAAGCCTGGGCACCTAAAGACGGGCATGAAGTGCTTCGTTACACTTCACGTCAAGTCAACCACACGGCACTACACGTGCCGCTCATGGCCTCCCTCCTCCCTCGCAGCCAACTGGTCCACTTTTCTGGCATACCACCGGGGTCGTTCTCTTCCAGCGGTGTGCCAGTCAAGGCAAGTGCTAGCGCATCCCTTTCCCCCATTTCCCCTGGGTGAAGACCACTCTGATAGGGAGGCTGGGTGAGTTGATTTGGCAGAAAACATAATAAAACACTTTCTGCCCATCTCTAATCTTGACCCACTCCCAGACAGCACCAAACTCCCTAGCACAATGTTAAGGTATTTTCTCCTTCAAACAGCTTGATGGGTCCAAATGCCGGTGTAATAAACCAGAAGTAACAAGTATTCACTAGAAGGATATAAACCAAGGAGGAAAACCTGCAGGACACCAGTAATTGTCTTGCATTTGGTTTCATTTCCTTGTGTCAATGAATTCCCACGCACTTTGTATTATTTTCAGGACCTTCCTCAGAGGATCTAAAATGAAACTGTGTTCTTAAAAATTTCTATTTCGTTTTCTGAAAATTTTCTGAAGAAGGTTCTGAAAAAAAATACAGGTCAGAAATACATCAGACTTTCTCCAAATAACTAATAATAATAAAAGGTTTCAGAATTTAGCTATCTATTCTGGCTGCTATGACATGCCGCCCAGAATTTCGCCACCAATTCAGCTGTAGTCAATTAGCATTTAATTACAATAGTCCGAGTCCAATTGGTCTGCTAAATCTTTTAAGAGAAGTGTGATGTATTTTGGTCAGATCTTACTGTGCCTACTGCACATGAATGCTCTTTCTTTAGAAGGTAACTGAAAAGGACCCGTGAACTGCAAAAACATTTAATTTACAAAGTAAGAGTTCTAGCAGCTTTGGCCTTGAAGCCATACCAGCAGCTAACTTCCCTACATTCAGATGAAAATGAAATGGGCTTAAAACTCCATCCTTCTTAGGGTCCAGTAACGCCTGGGGCAGCTGTCCATACATGTGCTGAAATAGCAACAGGTGGTTATTACCTTATTATTTTTTTGTATTTCTACTGCCCTGGAAGCAGAGAGAGGCTTCTGGGAATTGCTGCTTCAGGCGCCAAAATCAGTTTAACGGCTTTAGGTTTTGGGCAATTGGATGGGAACCGAAAGGAATTCTCTGCCTCTTATGACCCCCTCCTTCCTCCTGAGATGGTGAGTCTATTCCCATTTTATCTTGCGTTTTCTGGGAACAAGGATTTTCAGAAAAACTGACTTGCATGCAATGCAGAAGGCCAAGAAAGAGAGAATTCCTTGTTTTGTGTAATAACCCCTCTTTTCTTTGATTTCTTCTTTCTCAGTCCTTCACAAAGGAGGGGTTGTGTAGACTTTTTGACTCCTCTTCCCCCTCCAAGAATGTCAAGCCTTTCTGTAACTTTAAATATATTTTCATATTAATATAGCATATGTGGGTGGTGGAGTGGTGGAATCAGCGATGGGAAGGCAGGTACGGATTATATTGAAAGTACATGATAAACATATGTAACTGTTGTCGTAGTTATTGTTTCAATTGTTTTCAAAATGGCTTTTAAACTTTGTCCACTTCCAGTGGTGAAGGAGAAAGAGTATTCTCCAGGATGTCCTTTGTTAAAAATAAATAACAGTCCAAAATTCAGTGGTCAAGACCGACATTATTATATGTTTGTTCCATATTTGTGGAATCACCAGAAAGAAATTACTTCTGATAATGATATGTCTAAATTTGCAGTGATGAAGAGTAGGGAAAACATAGCTTTTATAGCAGCATATACTTAGGTCAACTAATAATTAACTAAATATTTTCCTTACTGGAGAAAGGTCCCAAATGCAGAAGGGGAGAAGGAGTGCAGCACATTACAAGTGAACCCACCAAAATGGGTTTGTCTTCCATTTTTGTAGGCAATATATACATGCTTTTGCTTTTTTTACTATTATAGGCATATTAGGGTTGATATTATCACCGAAAAGGAGAACATTACACTGGCATATGTTGCAGGAAGGGGGCCAACGAACATTCTGCCCCCATCCCTCTCAGAGGATCAAGCTATAATAAGGCAACCCATTGTTAGAGCTGAAATCACATCTGTGTTTTGAAGACCTGATTGAGGTCGATTTTTCTGTCCATGAAATCAGAATTGGACCAACTGGAAAACAAGGCAAGCCAATCAAGACATCATATGCATGGAGAAATGCTGGTGCTGTTGTCAAACACTTTCAAGCAGTTAATTCCTTATCTACAATCTGCAGTTCAGCCAGGTTGGGCTTCTTTGAGTTGAGTAGTTCTCTGAGGAACCAAAAGTTGAGAATTTGATTCCCCAACCTACCTCCTAATAGAAGAGTCAGCCTGAGTGGCCTTGGGAAAGTGGCACAGTTGCAGAGAGTCCCGGAGATGAAGGGAATGGTAAGCCACTTCGGAGTATTCTACAGTAGAAAGCCAAGGAAAGGGTCAATCCAATGAATCAACCCAGTGGCATGTAATTATTAAGTTATGGGTCATCCCTGAGACTTAAAAGGCCCTTGTTGGGTTGCATCTTACATTGTCATGGAATTCAGTGGCACTTAATACTTTAAAGTAATATTGGAGATAAAAGGGACTATTTCTACATATTCTAATAACTCCCCATCCTGTGTGCTCTGTATGGAAGAGGTTTACCCTTGTGTTTTGTCTGCTTTCTTTCTTTCTTTCTTTCTTTCTTTCTTTCTTTCTTTCTTTCTTTCTCTTTCTTTCTTTCTTTCTTTCTTTCTTTCTTTCTTTCTTTCTTAAATGCAGTGAACTGTTTAAAAAGGCACTCTTCTCCCCACCCTCTCCACAACACACATATTTTAGTGATTTCTGATGAACAGATTCTGCATGTTTTTAGTTTTAAAAAAATCAACACCTCAGCTGGTCAAACTCTATTTGACCAAATACCATGGTGCGCTGGAGTGGGTCAAGGGAATGTGCCTATAAAAACAGCGCACCAATGAGCTTTACTGTGTTGTCTTTAAGTCTTTAAGCAAGTATTCTTTTTAGACAGCCTTTGTCTGGGGAATGGAATGATCTTGTTTCAAAGTCCCCAGGGACTTTGAATTCTCTCCCTTAAGGCAGCCAGCTGTAGCCCTACCAGATCCAAGCACCAGCACCATCCTGAGAAAGGCTGAGCTAAACTGTGGGTTTCCATCTCAGAAACAGAAGCAAAGGAGTCTTATCTAGGGGCAAAATATATCTCTTAATGTTTGGGATAGCTGCTTGGATTGTTTTGTGCTTATAGGCCATATATTGGAACATCTGGCAAAGTACACTAAAGCAGCAGGACATTGTGTCTCTCAAAACTACTAAAATTCAGCCAGCTGCTGGTAAACAAGACCTGCCATGTAGCCTGCAACCCTGCCATTTTTATTTTATTTTATTTTATTGTGGCTTAAAGAAGCTGCAGCCTTTGAGCTCCAGACCTATTTTATTCTGCCATGCATATCTTGACATTTGTTTAAACCTCTTGCAATCCAGCTTGGCATACATGTGAATGCTAATGGAAGATACAGACGGAACCTCTTAAAACCTGGACCACACTTCACTGGATGACAACGTTTCCAAAATTACCCCAAGTCATTTCCTTTTCTTTATGTCCTGAGTTAGAGCAGTAAGTCACATAACTTCATGATCTTGGCTGCATTCATTGATTCCGCAAATTCTCAGCACATTAAAAGGGCAAAGCAAACACTGGGGAGGGAAATAGGACAAACCAGGACAGAGGGTTGCAATGGTAGTTGGGATTTTGAAACTCACGAAATCCTTGTTTATTTTCACATCTGGAACACTGGAGTATGTGTCTTCCTGATTGCCGCTTTCACTGACCTTGTTTTTCAAAATGTCTGCTACTGCCCAACTATCTGCTAAAAGAATAAATAAGCATGCACCTTTATATAGACATATCATGGAGATCATCTTATATAAACTTCTGGGAGACAATGCAGATGAAATGAAAACCAAGCCTATAAACCTTTGACAAAACCTCTGCCTGGATGTTCACATTTCCATACCTTGATGCCAAATTAGATATGTGTCCCGTCAGCAAAATCTGAGCAGTCATCATAACCACCTCAAACATGCTCAATTTCATCTAGTCGGAAGCTAAGCAGGATTGGTCCTGAATAGCACTTGGATGAGAGGCCACCAAGAAATATCAGGGGTCTCCAGGCAGGAAAACTAGAAAAGAATCCTGCTTGAAATCAAGTCAGTCAGAGTTGAAGTTATAGACTCACTTGAGGCTCTGTTTCTGGAAGTTGAGTCATGGCAACTGGACTTGAGAGATAGAAACGTTTCGCTGCTCATCCAAACAGCTTCATCAGTCTGAAAAGAGCTAGTGTGAGTCCTCCATCTTATAATCAGCTTTGACCTCTTGTCACCCTGGGCTGAAATAGGCTCATAAGATGAACAATGGCCTGAATAAACTTGTTAGGGAGACAACAGTATCCATAGCCTTAAGGTGAGCAATGGCCTAAGGTGCTGAAAACTCTCTCTCTCTCTCTCTCTCTCTCTCTCTCTCTCTCTCTCTCTCTCTCTCTCTCTCTCTGTGTGTGTGTGTGTGTGTGTGTGTGTGTGTGTGTGTGTGTGTGTGTGTGTGTGTGTGTGTGTGTGTGTGTGTGTGTGTGTGCGTGTGTGTGTGTGTGCGTGTGCGCATGCGTGCATGCGTGCATGAGTGTGTTCACCAGGAGTGACACAGAAGCTGCAGTAGCACTGAAATATCCCGAAAAAAACCCAGCAGATGTGGTAGCACCAGAACTGTTGGGAGTGCTGTGCCATTGGGATGATATGGTTAGAAGGCCTGACACACTTCTTTGCCTCAAATGAATATATCATATCTTCTAGGCAGTAGGAATACTGGCATGTACATCTCTTCTGTTTGCATGGTACCTAGGTGTTGGTGGAGTTTATAAATAAATTGCATTTTTATGAGACTCAAGAACAGCAGTAGCAGAAGTCACATCACTTGTGTTGCTGCTTCCTTAAATTATCTGTGAGACACCACTTAGTACAGGCATGTCCAAACTTCAGCCCTCCAGATGTTTTGGACCACAACTCCCACTGTCCTTTGCCATTGGAAATACAGGCTTGGAATTCTGGGAGCTGTGGCCCAAAACATCAGGAGGGCCAGAGTTTGGACATGCCTGCTTTAGTACAATGTACAGATGTTGCCTAAACCTATAAAATATCTATTCTGCTTTCACCTCCTTCCCTTCTTTCTTTCTTTCTCTCTCTCTCTCTCTCTCTCTCTCTCTCTCTCTCTCTCCCCCTCCCTCCCCCAACTATTACTAAATACAAGTGGATAAATTTCTTGTGCTTTTTCTAAGGATGTTCCCAAATAGGTTCCAGACAAAATCTGAGAGGATATCTCACTGACAACTGGGCAGCAAGAACAAAAACACTTTCAGGGTGGGGCCCAGCTGCCTCCTACATGCCTGTAATTAATGTTGGCCCCTTCCAAAACTCTGTGTTTTACATATGGCACAGCACATAGCTGTTTTCACTTGTGAGATGGTCATTGTTGTCTCACTTCCTACTTTCTGTATCACACTGTCCACTTTGAAGATCTTGTTCGTGTCACTGCCTTTGGAGGCAAACATTTTAAGAGATTTCCAGCTGCCCCAATGCCCTGTGAGATACTCCTCCCTTAAAATCCTTCAGTCTGTGTGGTGGTTGTCGTGTTTGGGAGATGGCAGTCTGCAGGGTTCACAAACTTTCCAAACTGATGCAGGTAAAGAAAAGGAGGTTCTGTCCAAAAATAAGTTGATTTATTGAGGTTTGGATGGTGGGATTTAAATATGGAGACAAAGAACATCCTCCTAACCCTTATGAATGGTGTTTGCATGCCACTGCCTATCATTTAAGTTCTTAATAAATTACCTGTCTGTGTTTTTTTTTCCTCAGTCACCTCTGATAAACATCTATCTACAGTATTTCCAAACACAAATATTATTTCCAACTGCACATTCTGTATCCAATGATAAATTTAAAGAAACACTGTTCTGAGGTACATTTTTAGGACTGCTTAGAGGATGGCTCCGGAGCTCACTGGGCAGCTTAACCAATACCTTTTAACCCAAGTTATGTGGTGGTGCAGGAGAAATGGGCCACCGAAACTGTAAACAGAAAGAAAATACAGAAGACCTCACATATTTGTAAAACATAGCACTATCAATGGATCAGACCCGGGAAAAGCTACTACTTTGGAAATTCTGAGAGCTGTAGTCCAAAAAACGAACTTTTCCAAACTGTGTAATGGATGTTACTCCTGGTAGCTAAAAAAATATGCTGAGCCGGAATAATATGTCTTTCATTATGAAAAGCTGAATACAAACAAAGGCTGGAATCCTCTTGCTTCCCACAGTAAGGGCGTTTATACACGACCCCTAAACTCCGGGGCAAATGGCTCCCAGCTCCGGAGCTTTAAAATGTTTACCCACCAGCTCTGGAGTTAACAGGAAATTAAGTGCGACCCCGCCCACTTTAGCGCGTCCCAGCGCAGCTTTCAGGTACCTGCTCTTTGGAGGTGAAAATTATTTGATCCGGTGTAACAATAGTGAGTGCGGGGCTCTCCTTGCTTCTGTTTGTTGTTTTTTGGCTCCCGCCCCTTTAAGAGCTACTTTTACAGAGATGAGAGGCAGAACGAGGTGAGCAGCATGCTTTTCTTTCTCTTTTTCTCCCTCCCCTCATGCAGCCAGCAGCCAGGAAGTGCGGAGGGGGTGGGGACACAGGAAGAGTGACGAACCCCTAAGATCTCTGGTCCGAATTTAAGTGGCCAGTGGATCTTAGGGGTCGTGTAAAAAGGCCCTAAGTCACAGTAGAGTAGGCCTATTGAATCAGCAGGGATTTAGAGAGTCAGTTGCTCCATGAATCCCATTCATACAAATAGATCAAATCTAGTCACAACTTACTTGAGCACAGTAAGTTGCAACTAGAGTTAGGACCTTTTGAATCAATAGAACCAACAGGCTTCTCACCAAATCCCCACTGATTCAATGGGCCTGTGCTAGTGCAGTAACAGGATTTTAGCCAGTGGGTGGGATATAAGTCCTGAGCAAAGCCAGGTAACTTTTCTGAGCAGTTATCTGCCTGTGCCATGCTGGCCAATTACAACAGGAGACTGTTTGGCTGAAATAATGTTTGTCTGTTCAAATAGAATACAAGCATGAACGCCCCAAACTGAACCTTGAACTCACAAATGATTTCTGCAGCTTTCCTAACCACGCTAGTTATGAAGAGAAAGCCTGCTTAGAATAAATGAATTCTGAAGAACTGGTAGGATTCTTTCAGTGACCTATTAGGCACTTTCCTTCTGCAGAGAGATCAGATCTAGCAAACAGTACCACAGAACCCTGAACAACATGGTGCCTTTGGCAGGGCATGTTGAAGCATCAGCTTCAGATAATTACCAACAGCAGCCTCATGCAGCAGAGCAGCCTGTCACCATTCACCCTTGGCTTAGGAGAAGAGTTTGCAATTAACCCTTTGGAGCTGGGGCAGTGGTCTGTGCACTGCAGCTCTCATGGCTCACTAGGAGTCATCTGTTTGGCTGCTGGGATGGCAAACTGCACGCATTCCAGGAGCAAAGTATTGCTTAGGGCTTAGGTGATGAGCAAACAGCAAAGTGCCAGAAAAGCTCATGATATGCACTCAGGAAATGGATCATAGTGTTTTAGTGGCTTTGCTGCATTCTTCATGTGACATCTTATGCCAACTTCATTTTAACATAATCCAAAGAGAAGGGGTGGCAACGCCTCTATTAAACCACAAAAATCTCACAAACAGAAGCTGGCTTTCAAGCCCGGCAGGACCCTTTGTCAATCTGGGCATTACAGTGCTGTGAGTGGCACACAAGAGGCATTAGGTGAATTCCAGTCTTTGTTGCACCCTTTGCATAAATGCAAGGTGGCTGTTCACAGCACTGCGGTATCATAAGGACACTAGTTAATTGGCCATGAAAACCAGCTACCAACCTCAAACACACCACACGTTATCTCAGCCTAAATTCTTCTACTACAGGGGTGCCCAGACTTTGGCCCTCCAGATGTTTTGGACCACAACTCCCAGAATTCCAAGTCTAGATTGCCAATGACAAAGGATTGTGGGAGTTGTGGTCCAAAACATCTGGAGGACCAAAGTCTGGACACCACTGTTCTACTAGATTGTTCTGAGGGTAGACCTGGCTGTCTCTCAGGCACAATCACCTTCCTCAAGCATCACATTCTTAGTTATCTGAATGGTGAATATTCCATTTTAACTGCTGGCTAGTAGGGAATATTTGAGATTTTCTTTTGCCCGAGATACCAGAATAACTTGAGTGCCTTTGGTTAGTTACTTAAACTGCTACTCCACCTCAGGGTTAGAGTCTCAAATCATCCCTGAGGTACCTCACCTCAGACTGCTTGATGGAAAGGTAGAGGAGAAAAGGACTTTGGGAAAATAGAATGGGTGGCCAATTTGCCATATGAATTAGAACTCTTGCCGGCATAGATTTTACATTTGTGTGAAAATTACATCAGTGCCTCCAGTAACATTATGTGGGAAGAATGAACTTGGGCAGTTTCATACATTTTTAATTATCTCCATCTGTGAAGGCAGATGGAGATATAAACAAACATTGTATCCACGAAAGGGAGCATCCCATTATGGAGCTCATATGTGGACAACCTTTCTGGGATTCACCAAAATATACCAATTACTGCAAATGTTAATTGGGCATATTTTTAAACTTTACCTTAGCTCAGAAAAGTAGGACTAGTTTAATTACGGAATAATTTGCAATGTATCACTGTAATACTGATGACACATTTATGCTGTTGGCTTATGATAGTTAATTTTGTGTCAAAAAGTGGTTTGGAGCTGTGCAGCCATTAAAACAAAAACAAAACTAGACTATGGGTGATACCTTCATAGGCTTCTAGAAGAAAAATTAAAACAAGTTGCTGAGCTTTCGGGAGCAACCTCCCTTTTTCAAAGCAGGTATAAGATATCACCCATAGTCAAGTTTTGCTTAATTTGTGTCCTTTCTCCTAAGGAGTCCTGGGAATTGTAGTCTTGTTTTAAAAGCTTCCAATAATTTTCAGGTTCACCTCCCAATTCTTCTCAAAGAATAATTAAATTTGTTAATAGAATTTGCCACTGAAAAAAGGTTCAAGGAGTATAATAACTAACATGTAACATAACAGCTAAAGGAACAATGTTTATTTATTATTTATAAATAAAATCAATCAACAAATAATATTGATTTTATATTTGTCATGTATCATCATTGAATTAGCATATACTGTATAGGCAATAGAAAACTAATATGCAGAAGCTCACTCATTTATACTGTGACATTACTTGAATCTTTGCTTTGTGGCTGGGGATAGTCTTACTCAATATTTGTAATAAATCCTAAATCCTGTCCTAGTTTCAACCATTCCATCTGTCTTGTCACTATACAATTGTCTGGTAATTAAAATAAAAAACACTCCAGAGTTTTATTTATTTATTTATTTGACACTTCTGTTGTGTGTTGACTGCATGAGTTAATGACCTCCCAGATGTCATATCATTAACAGCGCTACCCAGGCTGCTTTCACATGACTACTAAAATCCGCAGCAGATTTTGATCCGGATCACTCCCCAGAGTGGTCACATGATTGATGTTGCGGATTGGATATCCCCATGGTCACATTTTGAAAGTCCGCAACTGTTCTGATCCCACGACAGGGAACTGCAACAAAGATACCATAACAGGGGCGAAAATGTTTTGGTGCAGATTTTCCGTGTTCCCATAGACTCGAGTAAAGGTTTAAAATCCGCATCGGAGCAGTGACAAGGATTTTACCACCTCGAGACCATGTACTTGTAAAATGCACTGAGTTGCGCTTAAGTGGGCGTGGTCGCACTTTATTTTATTTTTTTAAGTCCACTGCTCATGGGGAAATGATTTTATGCTTCACGTCTGTGAGCACTTTGCAGTGGATTTTATTGGTTGTGTGAAAGCAGCCAGAGAATCATACAAATATAGAGTTGGAAGAGCCCTCAAGGGCCATCCAACAGTATCTCGTGCTAGGTTCACTCTTCCCACTGCATCCCCATCCTAGTAATATCGTATTTTTCAGTAAATTCTGTTCGAGTCTTGTAAGCTAACAGCTGTGGCTTTCTTCATCGAGACAGTCTGTTTCATGTTAGATCTTCTTAGCATCCTACTGCCTCCCCCTTTCCCTAGCAATATTGTCTTTTTCTGGTGAGTTCTGTTTTCTTATTTTCTGTGCATTATAGGATAGCCTTAGTTTGCTCATTTTTGCTCTAGTAAGGGTTCACCCTTGACTTCATTGCGGAGCCATTGTCTGTCTCTGGTATCTGCAGGGCTTTCCTCCAATACAACATATCAAATGAGTCATTTTTTGCCCCACCTTTCTTCACTGTTTTTCTTTTACACAGTAAGGATGAAATTGACCTTGGTTTCCAGTGACAATCTTTGCTAAATTTGAGATCAACCTTTTTATAATACTATTTCAAAAGGCAAGAGGACATCTCTTGGAAAGCATTCACACAACATGTTTGTAGAGCTTTTGGTCTTATATAGCTTTTCTTCCTCAGGCTACTGGACCCAAGGAAAGGGTTTGGAAACTGGAAGATAGCTTTCCAGTCTGCATTCTGAAGCACGGACATGGCAACATTAGTTGGACCTGAGAGGTTGAAGGGTGTCTATTTCTCTCCACACATGCCTGTACTGCAGGTAAAACTGTGCTCACGACCTGGGTTCAATCCCAGGTAGCAGGCTCAAGGTTCACTCAGCCTTCCATCCTTCCGAGGTCGGTAAAATGAGTACCCAGCTTGCTGGGGAGGCAATGTGTAACCTGCATACTGTAATTAAAAAAATGTAAACCGCCCAGAGACGACTTGTAGTGGTATGGGGAGGTATATAAGCAGAACACTTTTTTGCTTTTGTTGCAGTATATTGTTGGAGTTTTTACATCCTCGCATGCTGCCTGTGGTTTGAGTGATGCTGAGGTGGGGACTTTTCAGGGTTGGGTTGAATGTCTGTCTATTCAGCATTACCTAATCATTCCCTCAAGGCAGATTTTGAACTGATTCATAATTACTACCCCAATGATCCAGATTATGAGACTGGACCTCTTCAAGAGGCAGGTAGGGCACAGGACCAGGAATCCATGGAAAGTGGATATGGCAAGGGAGAGGGTGATCAGGGCAGTTAGCCAGATGATGGTGTTGAGAGGTGGTTTCTGGATTAAGTACCCAGATATTTCAGTTAAATTGAAATTACTATATAGTAGAACCCCCATATCCACTGATTCATTAACCACTGTTTCAGTAATCCATGGTTGGCAGAGGAAAAAAATTAAATAAATAATATAGCAGCCGCAAAGCAAGCTACTGTCACAAACAGCAGCTGTAAAATCAAGTTACTGTCATAAAACAGCAGCCGTAAAGCAAGCTACTGTCACAAAACAGTAGTTTGGAGGGGGTGTTCTCTCTTATCCATGGTTTTCATTAGGCCTGGAACAAATCCCCAGAAGATACTGGCATCCTATTGTACCTATTCTGGGCAGCTGGAATCCACTTATTGGCCTAGGGGCAAATATGGTTAAGAAATATCCAAGTGGCCATAATGGATTTGTTCTTGCTGCATTTCTCTGGCTGGGGCTGTGTGTGGGGCAGTGATAGTCGCAGTTTGGGTACTGGGGTTGAATTCAGGCAAAATAAGGACCGTGATCTGAAGCCCGCTTGCCCAGGTTTTGGGAGTAATCTACTGAAGTGGAACGAGGACTCTAGGCCAATAAACAGAATTTTAAGTGTTCAAGCCTTAAAAAATATTTCTGTGCTTTGCTTTCAGATCTCATTTGTTTTCAGAGATGCCATTTTCTTTTAACTTGAATGATTATTTTCACTATCCATTGAGTGTCCATTTATTGTTTAAATTGTTTTAAGTAAGCACTACACATTTTTGCTACAGGAAAGTGAATTGCAATATTCAGGATAAGGTTTTTTTTAATGTAATCAAAAATAAATAAAGTGGTACCTCAGATAACAAATTTAATTCATTCTCCAAGGCAATTCGTTACCCAAAAAAATTCATTATCCAAAACGTGGTTTCCCATAGGAATGAAAGGGAAATCGATTAATTCATTCTGGAGCCTAGGAAAATGACACAGACACCTGTTTTTTTGCTCAAAACTCTTTATAAAGGGCACTTTAAAGGTACAGATATGATGAAGCCCAGGATAACTCTTTTTGCTGATGCATGCTGGAAATTCGTTATCCAAGGCAGCCCATAGCAAAATTCGTTATCTGAGGCAGCCCATAGAGAAAATTCGTTATCCGAGGCAGACCTGTACCTACAAATTGCGATTCATTATCCGAGGCAGCACATAGGGAAAATTTGTTATCCGAGGCAGCCCTATACCTGGAAATTGCGATTCGTTATCAGAAAAATTCATTATTAGGGGCATTCATTATCTGAGGTATTACTGTATTTACTTTGGAGACAAAAGAAAGTAAATTGTTTCTTTTTAAAATTGTTAGCTATAAAAATAATTAATTACTACATTGGGTCTTATACCTGTTACTACAACTAATTAATTTTTAAAAGTAGAATTCCAAGCTCTCATTTTGGTGTGCATTGCATTTCATCCTTCCTAAATGTTCCATTCACAGCGTTGTCATAAACAAAATACATTTATTTTCCAACAGCATAGAGTTTATTTCACCACTGCCATATATCGACCAAAACGTATTCTTTATTATGTGTCTATGTACATAATTACCATGCCCCATTCAATTTAAAAGGTAAACACCGTAAACCTTATCATCCAAAAATAACATATTGGCCAAAAGGCACACAGCCTGCGCTTTCATTTTGCTTGTCAAGAATCAAGAGGTGTGACCTTTTTATTTTTAGAGGGAATTTTCCCCGCCCCCAGTAACTGTATTGCTTAATCAATGGATGTTGCTGGATCCTGGTTCAGATTCATAGAACTGTCTTTGAAATCCTAACAAGCTATAAAAAGTAATAAATTTGAAGGCAATTTTGCTGTGTCATGTCTAATCTATCAAGAGTATGCTAACATGACATATTGTGCATTTTCTTCATAGCCACAACAATTATTTGTTACTTTCCATTTATTTATACATTGCTATTTCCACTTTCTTTCTGCTCTCCATCTTTTGCCCCTTCCAAAGGCACTCCTTTGCACTCCAGTTGGCTGAACTACATATTTACACCTAACAGTCAGTTACAGGCACCACCTTCCTCCCCCATCCATTAATTATTTAGTTTTTATGAAGGTAAACATCCTTTTCTGTAGCCACAGCAATTGTTAATACTTATATGTAAGAAGATATATATATACAAGCAGTTTGGGTTTTTGGACAACACAAACAGGGATTCAGAGCAGCTCTCAATAAAACCACCTGAAATCCTGGGGTCCTCTGAGGCCCCCTTAGAAGCCATCAAATAGAAAGCTAGTTCCGCTGACCTCACTTGGGAGATGATTCCACATTTGTGGCCAGTTGCCATTTATTTGTTTGTTTGTTTGTTTGTTTGTTACTCAAACATCCATGAGCTGCCTAGATGCCCTAAGCACATCCGATCTTGCCCGATTTGGGAAGCTAAGCAGGGTCGGCCCTGGTTAGTACTTGGATGGGAGACCACCAGGGAATACCAGCTGCTGTAGGCGCCTGGAGTAGGAACTGGCAAGCCACTCCAGTATTCCTGCCAAGAAAACTCCATGGACATGGAGTCACGAAGAGTCGGTCACGACTATAGCGACACAACACACACACACACAAACATCCAGTTGTGGTACAATTTTTCTTTTCAGCAGTGCAGCTGAAGGATTTGTGAGATGGCTGAGGAATTATCTGCTAATGAGTATATTTCCTTCATGTCAGTTTATCCCTGTTCCCTCTTCTTTAGGTGTCACCATAGACGGCTACTTCACGTCCGTTTTGTCCTTGTTAATGTTGTGTTTGGAGCGGTACAAAAAAATGTTACTTCACGTCTGTCGCGCAACTACTGAAATTTGTCTCAACCATGCCCCCGGAACAGGTGCTAAGTGCGACAATACTTTACCTGCTGCTCGGGTAGGGTTTTCCCTTGTCAATCTTTGTTCCCGCTTTGTGTTCCGAGACAAGACACCGTGTAGTAATGACTGTCACGCAACAAAACATTCATTTTTCTCAGAAAACTGTGTCCGGGTTTGTTTGTTTGTTTGTTTGTTTGGCTGGCTGTTGTTGTTGTTGTTGTTGTGACTTTTCAGAAGTGAAATATTGAAAAAGAATTTTAACCACCACCACCCCCAAAAAAGGGAAAAGGAAACTAGACAAATTGTGTTTGTCAGGGTACAAGACTGTGAGGTAACAATTGTCACGAGACAAGTTATCACAATCATGGGAACACTAAAACAGGGACAAAACCACGTGATTGTGATCAACCGGGAAACCAGACTTATTCATCCACAGTATTCACTTTTCTTGATAGTTATTAGGTAGCAGTTACAATTTCTCAAAGGATATGTGACAAAGGTCAGCATTAATGCAGACTTTGAGTTAATGTCCAGTACTACTTGACAAACATTATCTGAAGAAGGCTCTGCTTAATAAGGTTACGAAGATTTGCCCTTTCTGCAAATGGAGACAATTCTCAAGCTAATGGCAGCTATTTTGTAGTATTACATTATGACGAGGTCCAATCTCCAGTGAGCTTGAAAGTACTTGTTTTATTTGAGCTTGTTCCATCTTTTTTGTGTACGTTGTGTGTGTGTGAAAGCCAAGGACTTCCTAAGACTGCTGGGCATGAATGCGCTATTCCCTGACCTTATGTGCAGCCAAGTTTGTTTAGCTAAGAAGACAAAGGAACATCAAGGAGGCCATTAGCATATTTATGAAATTGGCTTAGTTCTCAGCATGTCCCCTAGAAAACAGAAAAGAAAGAAAAGCCTTCAGATTTGGCCTGATTGTCTGGCAAACGCTTTAATGCCCAAGAATGTGGATGTATGGTATAATGGCCAAGCATGTGGAAAGGCCAAGTCTTACCTCTGCCACTGAAGCAAATGGACTGGAGAGACAGCCCTCCTTTTCCAATCGGAACAGTGTTTTAAAGGCAAAAACAGGCATGTTCACCCACTGCATGTAGGTAGGACATGGACACTTAGGAAGAGTGCCATCAACAACTATTGGGGAAAGCAGGAACAAGATACAGTGCACTAGTAGTCAGAGGTTAGGGAAGAGGTTCGACAGGCTGCTGAGAAAGCTCATTGATCCATCACGCAACTCATTCTTCAGGATCAGGACAAATTTTTACAGGAATGCTCAGAGACATGAAGGCTTCCTTCACTGGACTAGATTGCGTAAAGGATTGTAAAGCTGAGTGTATGTCCTTGCACACATACCTGCTTAGGGGTGCATTTTCAAATCCAGGATCCCAGGTGGACTGACTCATGAGGGTTTCAGGAAATGCCTGAATCAAAGTGGGATTCCCATGACACAGACCTTATATGAACCAGAGTCTTCCTGAAGATGCATAAGCAATTTGACTTCCAATCTGCACATCACATTCTAGAGAAATCTGTATATTGCGTTGTAGATCGCACTAGACGTAGGCCCGCTGAATCCCTGGAGTGGGTGAGAGTGGGGGTGCTAAGTCTATTCCTCCCTAAGTTTTATTGATGCAAATAGCCATGCTCTAGCTTTATCTCGCTTTCGTAAGCTGCAACTAGTGGCACCTACAGTGGAGCTGACTCACAGATCACCCAGTAATGCGTTACTCAATGGGCTACTCTGTTGTGACTTAATATGCTATGCACCAGGATTTCAGCCAAGACATTGCAGGACTGATTGGGTGTCCAATATTATTCCTATGTTCTCTGGTTCCCAAAAGCAGGAATGGACATCCCATATCCATCATTCACTCCCACAGTACTATATTTTTTTCTGACCTGGTGGTCACCAAGCAGAAAACAAAAAAGAAGCCCCAAACACCTTCTTAGTCATCCCAATCCCAATCGCTACTGAACAGCCCTTCTGAAATGTGCAGATTTGTTACCTGTGGTGCCAAATACCATTTTCACACCAACTGCCCAAAATGAAACATGGAGTGGTCTGGCAAGGGGAAGAAAACATTGTTTCTGTTCTCAAATTTTAGGTGCTGGCCAGCTGTGCTCATTCAATGTCCACCGCGTGCCATCCTGCAACAGCGTACTAATTGTTAGTTGGCTCTTCACACCTTCACATGCAGCTAGCCACTCCATTGGGGAGATGGGAGGAAGGGTCTCTGTGCACAGCCAATGAGTGGTCAGCTGTACATGGTGTCAGGAAGTGCCAGCTGGGGCAGTGAGGACGATTGGGGTGGTGCCACAGGAAAAAGATCCCGTCAATGCTCAGAACCTGAGCAGTGGTCCAGAGGGCTAGGCAGAGGGGAGATTGATGGTTGGGCGTTCACTGCTGCTGGGGGGCAAGGAGCAGCAACGAGGACTGCAGCATGGGGGATCTGAACAGGCAGCCTGGTGGAACTCTGCTGCCACCACTGCTGCCACCACTACCATGGACTTTGGGGGTGGGTGCGCGGAGTGGGGTGGATCTGCACGTGCACAGCACGGAGGACCTGGGCAGGCCACCAACGCTGTGAACCTTGGGGGTAGGGGGTGCAGAGAGGAGGTGGGGACTGTGTGGGTGCAGTGCAGAGGACCTGGGCAGGCAGGCGGGGCTCAGCTGCTGCCGCCACTACCACTGTGGGGGGGTGGGGGCACAGAGTGGTGGTGGATCTGCGCGCACACAGCGCGGAGGACCTAGGCGGGCTGGCAAGGCTTTACTGCCACTGCCTCCACCAGTGCCTGGACCTTGGCGGGTGGGGAGTGGAGAAGCGGTGGGGAGTACACTCGCATGCACAGCACACCCAAACTTGATGGGAGAGTCTGTGGGGATGTGCAGCGGACAGGGGGTAGCCCGTGGGCTGTTCAAAGTTGGACAGCCCTGATTTATAGCAACCCTAGCAGGACTTTCTGTTGGAGTTTTTACAACTGCACATGCTGCCTCTACTAGGTGTGGCTGGGAAGGCCCTTTTACCACTGCCACTGCCACCATGTTTTCATGGATAAGCAAGAATTCTGTTTTTGGTCTCCTGAGTACATCACTCTATATAAAACATTACACTGGTGTGTTCCTGTTTTACAACAGGAGCAGAAAAATGGCTCCTCCGTCACTGCCTCTAAATTATTTTGTTGAAACCAAGAACACTTAGAACAGCAACTCCCCAACAATTTATTACTAGGCCCCCTGTTGGGTGTTTGAGAAACCTTCATTCACCTCTAAAACTCTTTCACCACCACCTCTTAACCGTCCTTTTAACAAAATGAAACCAAACAAACTTAGTAAAAACTATTTTAGTTTTTTTATCTATCTATCTATCTATCTATCTATCTATCTATCTATCTATCTATCTATCTATCTATCTATCTATCTATCTATCTATCTATCTATCTATCTATCTATTTCAATTAAGTTAGGAAGATAGCTAAATAGAGCATTAGCACATTGTGAAAACAGATTTTGAAACCTTTTCTCAGATTTTCCTGTTTGTCCAAAAAAGACACAAAAATAGCATTCAGATATACAAATTCTAAACTACAGTTTAAATAAAACAACTCAGAAGAAAAAACCCTTTGCCATGTGATTTTGATGGCGTGTGTAGGCATATAAATAATATATACAGGTACTGTATTATTATGGACATGTTTTAAGAATCTCTGAAATGCAACCATTTGTACAGCAGTAAATAACAAGAAAAGTGAGTGTGGTTGAAAGTGTCACATTCACTACAACTAAATAATACCTGCTTACAATGCTGTGATTACCTTCAGCAACCTATCAATTATTCTAACAACAGGTCCACAGCTACGAAGCTCCCAGTCCACAGAACTACTTCCAAAACAGGTTTTTATTTTTACCGGGTGCATTGCAAGAGAGAGGGAGGGGGGAGCACGAGAGGCAATATACATGTGCTGTTTTGCTTGCCTAGGAAAATATTTTTCAGAGACAAGACCAAAGAAGAAGGGCCTGAGGCTTTTCATATGTCTGCATGCATCCTCTTGCCAGGGGAACCTCTCTCTGAGGCCCTTTTGCAGCTGGTTAGGTGACTTTGACAACTGAATTACTGTGGAAGGAAGGAAGGAAGGAAGGAAGGAAGGAAGGAAGGAAGGAAGGAAGGAAGGAAGGAAAAATGGTTACAATCTGCAGGGAAAACCAATTTAAGCAGGAGATCCCAATGGAGTAAATATTTAAGATGGAGCAAGATGCATCAGGATAGAAATGCAACAAGTTTCTTACAAGATCCAGAGTTTCCTCATAAGCTAAGAACTACCTGGGGCAAAAGCTTTCACCCTGGCACCCCATCGCCCCTGTCACCACTATTATCCTCTGGATGAGTGTTTGCTCTTATCCGCAGATTTCGCTATCTATGGGTGGGTGCAGAACTGATGCCCTGCAGATATGGCAGTCCTACTGTATTTCATTTCAGTCATTTTTAGCTTCAAAAGAAAATCAAGCTTGTCTTGCTCTAGAACCTGCAACACATTTATTTGTCTTTCTGGTAATCAGTTGAATCCATGAGCATTCGCAAAATGTCACGGATGCCCTAGCTGTCTTAAATGGCCTGCCTAGATTATTGTTTGCTATGTTTTCAATGACAAATTTAGAATCTGGATAAAAGAAAAGGCAAAAAAAAAACCCTACTCTCTTCTACTCTGTAAAGTGTGTTGTTCTCTGATGCTCCTACACAATTAACAAATAGAAATATAGTTCAAATAGACACTGTTTTACAAATAAAGACAAGTCAACCTTTCTTCTTCCACTAAAACTGCATGGAAGAATTTCATGTTACTGTTGAAATCCCTGATTTACCTTACAATGTGAAAGTATAACAAAATCAGATGATGTAAACATTTCCATGGCTGATATTTCTGTTTTGGAAAACATGTTAATTAAATTGTGTGCGATGCCTGCACTCCTCAAGGCTGCTAGACTTGGCGCCAGCTCTAATGAGGGAAAGGATCATAAAAGGGGAGGCTGACACTACACACTGTCTCTGCCCCAGGAATTATTGTGGGAGTTGACTAATATGATGCCACTTTCAAACACATGGCTAAAAACAAAGTTGTATGTTCTGCCCATATGGCAATTTTCTCAAAGACAGGCGACTCCTGGGAGAATGTGTTACAAAATAACCTTACCCTGTTATCCTCCTGTATCTCCCAGTCACTGGAGGAGATGATGGTATGTTGTCCTTGAGTGCAGTTGGAAAACTGGAAGAGACTGGAAAACATTCGTCTGTTTTCATGGGTATCTGGAAATATTGCATCCTGGAAATTCACTCCATGTGGAAGGAGGTTATAGTTCTCATCCATTCTGAGAAGAAACAGCAGGGATAATAGTTGAGTAAGTTGTGTCAAATTCTATCCATCCCATACCAAAAGCAATGAATGGACAGCTGGCCCCATCCTATCCTTCACATGATCTGCTTGAAAACAGATGCCCATGGATAGTTTAAACTTGCCAACTATTTACTATGACACCGATGTCCACTTCTGGCTTACGTTTTTGAAAACAACTTTGAAAAACTGCAGATAGGTTTCAGTAACCATTTCTTGTTTGTTTGTTTGTTTGTTTGTTTGTTTGTTTGTTTGTTTGTTTATGTTTATACTTTTTAACCACACCAACTTTCCCAATGGGAACTCTGGGTGATGAACAGACTAGTAAATAAATATAAAGTACACAAAAAAGAAAGGAAAAAAATAAAAATATCAAAACAAACAGATATGAATAAAAGAGCAATAAACACCTCTGGCAAGGCAAGAGGGCAGGCCAAACAATGGAGCAAACAAACATATGATCACATAGTCAGCAAACACCAAAATGTTCCTTAAAGAGCCAAAATTTTAATGATCTCCTAAAAGCTGACAGTCCACTAGCCGATTTTTATTCCAAAGCACTGGAGCGGCCACCAATCAAGGCAATAAGGCAAATGGGAGAAAGTGCTCAGAATTGTTTTAAAAAATAATCCTTGGGTATGAAACTTTCCAACATGCTCCCACAATCTTTTTAACTACATCCTCTAGACCAGGGGTCCTCAAAGTTTTCAAACAGTGGGCCGGTCCACCACCAACCAGATACCACTGGGGGCCAAATCACAGTCCCCCCCCAAAAAAAGGCCAAAATGGGAAAAGGGGGGAGGGAGGGGCAAGTGGGTGGAGTTCCCCCACAATCAGCCCATGATCTGTGCATCTCCGTGGCCGCAGCAATGCCTCCTGCTCTGGATCACCGCCCTGAGGTGCTGCTGCTGGGATCTCTCTGCTGCGCCTCTTCCTCCTCCTCCTTCAGTGGCAGCGGCTGGAGTGGCTCTCCTTCCTTTCTTCCTTCTTTCCTTCCTTCCTTCCTTCCTTCATTGTGTTGGGAAGGAGGCGGCAGCCCAGGCAAAATCAGGCCCCTCATCACCTTCTAGGCCGCCACTCAGAATGAGGAACAGCAGCCACGGCAAGGGCAGCAAGTGACGGCCCTGGCCATCATGCCCTCGCTGCGCCCGGAGGGAAAACTGCCTCCTCTTTTGGCCTGGCCTGACCCAGCCTGACTTGGTGTGCTGTAAGTGAGGGAGGGAGGGAGCAAGGGCTGGGAAGCAGGGAGGGGAGGCAGAAAGACCTGCCCGAAGCCACCAAGAGCAGCCAGGCTGCGGTGCTCTGCTGGCTCGCCAGCCCACCCATCACCAATCGGGGATAAATGCAGCCCCGCCAGCCTCCCAGGAACCAGCCCAGGCCACCGTTGGCCTTCCCTTCCCTTCTTTCTCCGCCACCCCCTCCTTGCTGGTCTCTAACCCAGGTGGTGGTGGTGGTGGTGGCCTCAGCCTCTGACCATGGCTGGGCTCCCTCCTCCCCTCCCTCACTCCACAGAGGAAGGCAGCACCTTGGAGGCAGCTGGGTGGGTGGGAAGTAGCTCCGTTTCCCCTTGATCATCTGTCATCCATCCCTCCATCAGTCCACTGCTGTGGCTGCTCCGGCTCGGAAGACTGGCTGGCACTGCCTCCACCTGCCCCCTTCCTTCCTCACAACCACAATAATGCAGGCGGCAGCCACACAAGGAAGGCAGGTGGGCGGGGTGGAGGAAGAGCAGGGGCGGGGCCTCGGGGCCATGGAGGGAGTGGGAGATCTTGCCGCAGCCCTCCCATTTTAAATTGCTGTGCTCGGCTTCAGCTGGTGCCCCTACCATCTGGGCGGCAGGTGGAGGGAGCTGGGGACCTTGCCGTGGCCATCCCACTTTGAACTGTCCCACTAGCCAGCGTGCCAGTCATCTGGGCAGCAGGTGGAGGGAGTGGGGGAAGCAACATAGCCCACCGCTTTGAACTGCCTCAGCAACAGAAGCAGCGGCAGAGGCTGGCTTACAATTGTAGCAGGGGGTAGGTGGGGGGGTCTGCAATTGGTCCCGGGGGCCTGATTCAAGACCCTGGGGGGCCGCATCCAGCCCCAGGGCCTTAGGTTGAGGACCCCTGCTCTAGACAGTTTGAACTCTCCACGATTCCCCAGACTAGGCAACTGCTATGAAACAGCTTGGGAGTAGAAGATGGTAATTTTGGGAGCTAAATTGGAACAACAGTGGGGAAGCTTATCTGGTCTTAGACTTTCCCATAGCTTTTGCTCCACTCCCTCCCCATAATCACTTTTCACCCACAAAATTTCATCACTAATTCTAGAGCAAAGCTAAAATAAAATGCACCTTGGGGGATATGATACGGGGAGGTAGGACTATAATAATCCATTTTTTCTCAAAGCCCACCCATTCTTCTCTTTAAATGCAATAATGGCAAACCCAAGTATAAAAGCCTGTGCCGCCTTCTGATCAGCCATGCTGGCAAACAGAATGCCCACTTTGGATGGGAAGACCTTTCTCAGTGAAGGGGTCACAGCATGATCTTAGGCCAGGGGTTGCGACCGCTGACCTTCCAGCTGCTGTTGGGACTGTAGAAAGGCATTATACCTGAGCCTTGGCCATGCAGGATGGGGCTAATGGGAATTAACAGTAATCATCATGTGCCGTCAACTTAATTTTGACCCACGGCAAGCCTCTTGTGGGTTTTTCAGGCAGAGAATACTCAGAAGTAGTTTACCATTCCCTTTTTCTTGAGGCACCCTGGGACTTTGCCACTTGCCCAAGACCACTCAGGCTGGCTCTATTTGCAGTGGGCGATCCAAACCTCTGATTCTGCAGCCAGATACCTAAGTCATCGAGCTATCCAGCCAGATAGGAACTAGATTCCAATAATATCTGGAGGTTCATCTCAGGTGAAAGGAGATAGCACCAAGGTTTTTTCCCCCACAACAGGTAGGGATCTGTTGGTCTTCCCAGTATTTTGGAATACAAGTTCATTAATCCTTTGCCATTGGCCACTTGTGGCTAAACATCTGGAAACTGAAGGTCAAAACAGCTGGAAGAGTTAAGGGTCTCTTCCCTGTATCACACAGTTGTAACAATGGCAGAAGACCTAATTGTCTTTATAGCCAATTATCACAAATGTCATTATTTGATATAAAGGTACTAGTAACACAATTTGCAGAGCAATTGTTGCAAATGCTGCACTTCAGAATCCCATTTGAACCAACCATTTAGGAAGGGGATTACATGAGTTGGATCCATTATATTCTAATGTCTTGCATGTGTTGGTACCCGCGATTTTTTTAGAAATGATCGCAAAACAAAACATAACCTCTGAAGGGATTTCTGGATAATGTTAAGTTCAAGAAATTAGTTGGCATCAGTTTGGGAGATTTAGCTACACAGAAACCACAAAACTGGCACTACATATCAGTCTTCCTACAGAATAGCAAAGGTGTCGAGCTCAACATTTTGGGTAGTAGGGAAGTTTATAACTATCTTGACAGAAATTTGACAACACTAAGCTATAATTTAAAGTTTCCTAGACCTACAGATTATAACTTTAGTAAGGAACCTTTAAACCTTGTTGATTAAAATACTTAATCAAAATAATGAGGTATTGTGTGGTAACATTTATTAAGCACACTTTTAGATTAATTACACTGAAATGAACTTCTGGGGCCTATGCTGGCTTGCATCAGCCTTCTGTTCTGGCAACCCTTGTTGAAACAGAGTGGATAATGTTGTTCCCTGGGGATAGAAAAGCACTTTGCATATGCTCAGAGATATCTGTTTACTTTGCACACAAACAGGTTAAGCTCAAGTGACTTGTGTTGACTTGCCCTGCTGTCAGTTTTTACTGGCACATAAATTTGATCTATTACAACTATTCACTTAGACAAGATAGATATGGAAACTCCTGATAACAGGAAAGCAGGGAATTATTGTGGATCATATATCCTACAAATCTTTTTCCCCCAAAAGTTCAGGTACCATTAATTTCCTCAACAATACTGGGAGGTGGGTTAAGGTTAGAGTCCCTATGAAATGTAGCTGTCATTGGACCACTAATAAAATCACTAGAAAGATTTTTTATCAAGTTCTTGCAAGATGCAAGTCACTCTTGGCCTAACTTATTTTACAGGGCTGTCATTTGGACCAAAGTAGAGGGCATTTAACTTCTTAAGAAAAATAGAAAGAAATACATGGATTGGATTGGACTGGACTGGATTGGATTGGATTGGAGGGATGGATGGGTAGAAGGAAGGAAGGAAGGAAGGAAGGAAGGAAGGATGGATGGATGGATGGATGGATGGATGGATGGATGGATGGATGGATGGATGCCAAAAGCAATTTCATGGCCAGGAGGAAATTCGAACTGAAATCACCATCATCAAGGGCCATGAATTTCTCCTGTAGTAAACTTAATATTATTGTACATGCTACACATAATGTTGTGACAAAGTTGCAGTCTGTAGCACTTCAAATGTGTGTAGTGTGAAGGATGATTTATCCAGGCCTTCATATTTTTTAGCTTTTCATTTATGCTTTTAAAAATATTTCATCACATCTACTGGCACCTCAGAGAGAAATGCAAGCCTCTCTGTGGCATCTGACTTTCTGTTACTTCTAGGAATATTTAAAAATGCAACATCCCCCTGCACTCCACTTGCAGTTTCAAGTGGTACAGTCAAGAAAGCCATCACCTCACTGACTTGCCATAAAAGGTCCACACCATTCTCACTCTTACTCTCAATCTGTATGTTTGCTCAGTCTCACCCCTCCAATGAACTCAGCAGGCAAAGCACTTTTCTCAGTCTCCCATCTTCAACATTAAGATAATAATGACAGCCTGCCATTCAAAGTTGTTCTAGAGCAGAAGCATACAACATGTGAGCATCCAAACGTTGTTGGACCACAACTCCCTTTGCACCTGACCAACACACCCAATTGTGAATGAAGGAAGATGGACGGTGCAACAACTCCAACAACATCTGGAAAGCTGCACTTTTGCCACTTCCTACACTGGAGGGAGGGAGGGAAAACTGAAGAGGCATACACAAATATGCCTCTTACAGGCCATCTCTGTTGTATAAGCTACTTAGACAGCGCAGGCAATGTGCTCTAATAAAGAAATGCACATATATTTGTTTATATTATTTATTTATTTTCATATTTATACCATCTTTTTCCCAGTGAAAGGGACCCAAGATGGCTCAAAACAAAACAAAACACAACACCGACTGATGAAACCTCTCTCTCTCTCTCTCTCTCTCTCTGTGTGTGTGTGTGTGTGTGTGTGTGTGTGTGTGTGTGTGTGTGTGTGTGTGTGTGTGTGTGTGTGTGTGTGTGTGTGTGTGTGTGCGTGTGCAGGAGCGCGCATCCGTGCGTGCGTGTTTCTTATACAGGTGAATATAACTCAGGTGGTATAGTGAACAGACAGACTGCTGGATTAGACTCAGGGCGTCTGCGTTCAAATCTCCATCTGGCTGCGGAAACGGGTAGAGGACAAAAGTTAGTAAATCGCTCATTGAACATCGCCGGTACCTTGAAAGCCCTATTAGGGGGACTCACGAGGCTTCTTGCTGTTTTGCTTGCTTGTTCGCTGCCGCCTGATCCCCGCAACGACGAGTGTGTTGTCCCTTATTAGTGGAGGAGCGAACGAACACAACCCGGGAGCGCGCCGCGGCGCCGGCCAAGAGGGACTCACCTGAGGAAGAAGAAGTACGCGTAATCCTGCATGACGGTGTGCGAGTGGCAGGAGAAATAGCCCAGTCCCGTCAAGTTCAGCCGGGAGCCGGCGGGGACTTCCAGCATGCTGCCCCACGCCTGGTCACACAGCATCTCGATCTCGGCGGAGTAAAAAAGGCCCCCGTCGGTGGCTTCGTACTGCCAGGGCAGGTAGTTGTACATGCTGTACATGTCCTGGTGCAAGGCCAAGACTTTGGCATAGACGATGATCTCGGCCAGCTCCGCCCGGCAGCTTTCGCTCAGGGGTCTCCAGTCCGAGGGCAGCTGGCAGCCGCCGGCCGGATGGGGCGGCAGACCCACCAGGCACAGCAGCGCGGTCAGGAGCAGCGGCGCCGGCAGCAGGTCCCGCGGCATGACGGAGGCGAGAGGAGGACGCGCGCTCCGGGCGGCAGGACTTCGCCTTTCCCCACCCCAGGAGGCACCGGCGGGGATTGGGGTGGGTGGGAGGGGGAGAGAGAGGATCCCAGTCGCCGACCCAAAACTCGAGGCTAAGTTGATGAAAGTGGAGCCCGGCGGAAAGGCAGCCCCTCATTGGCGAGCGCCGGGAGTCTAAGGCGCGCCCGTGGCTCTGGCGCTGGCCAATGGGAGCCGCCTCTCGAGGAGAGGGCGGGGCGGTAACCCGAGACGGGAGAAGGTCTGCTGTCAACGCGCTCGCACGACTTGGGGTCTGGATGCGGGCAGGAGGGAGGTGGGATCCCATCCTCCGCAGAGTTTCCTAAATCTGGGATCAGCAGGATGTAGCCCCCAAAAAAAACATTCTTATGAATTTATTCCTTGGCAAGAAATACATTCTTTCATAATGCCCAGGAAATACTTGATCAGAGAATCTGCAGCTTGTGTTCTTTTTTTTTTAATTAACTCCTTTTCTTATTTTGGAGACAGCACATCACATGTGATTTCTAAATGAAAACTATAAAAATGCTCTTTGATTTCCCATTTTTCTTTCTTTCTAAAGGTCATAAAAGGCAATAGGAGTGCTGTGGAGTGGAATAAAAGAAGTGTTCCCTCTCTAAATCAAAGATGGGGAACTTAGAGTCCTCCAGATGGTTTGCATTTCAGCTCCTGAAAGCCTCAGCAAGCATGGCCAAAGGATGGTATGAGCTACAGGCCAACAGCATATGGAAGGCTAGAAACTTTTTCTTATCTGTGTCTCAGGTTAGCCTAGAATGCTCTTAATGTTACCTCTCAGCTCAGGTCATTACTGATGCCAGGACACGTCACTCTCTGCAGGGGCCTTTCTCACAGTGGTCCCAGCTGCTTCTTTACAACCGACCGAGGGCCCCCTCTCTTCTCTTTGTCTGCCACTACTCCAGGAATAAGCAAACTGTGCACTTCTAGGCACTGCTGGGCTGCAACCTTCAGCAACTCTCGCCAGTGTTGTCAGAAGTGAATGACCGGGAGTTGCAGCTGAACAACATCTACAGCAGTGGTGGCAAACCTTTGGCGCTCCAGATGTTTTGGACCTCAACTCCCACAGTTCTTTGTCATTGGCAGTCTAGGCTCGGAATTCTGGGAGTTGTGGTCTAAAACATCTGGAGTGCCAAAGGTTCGCCACCACTGATCTAGAGTACCACATGTGGCCCTCCCCACACACCCTGTACTGCTGACTCAGCAAGGAGCAAATGGGCAGGAGAGGTGACGGCCAAAACTGCAGCTGCCTCCTTGACCTTGTTCTCACAAGATGGTCTCCTTTTCTAGTCCAGAAGATGAAGGCAAGCAAGCAAGAGGCAATAGGGTGATGCAGATGCTACCGAGGCCTGGATCAAGGCTAATGCTTGACTAGAAGTCAAGGCTCAAACAGAGACATGATTTTGCTTGGAAAAGTAAACCCCTGATTAGCAAGACGTACAGGTACAACATCCACGGTGATGTTCTTCAGCTTGAGCCTTGTTCCAATGAACCAAACCAAGCCAAAAATGATGACAATGAGTCATCAAGCAATACATCGTTCAACCAAGATGGACAGATACTTTTTTAAAAAAAAGTTAGAACTCCCAGAATCTTTATGGCTGTCTGTGGAATGGGATTACAGTCCCCTAGCCACAGGGACTGTTTTCTGGATTTTGGCACTGGAGTCCAACCATGTAGCTTCACCCTTCTCAGCTACAGGGTTATAAGATCAGGCATGTCCAAACGTCGGCCCTCCAGATGTTTTGGACCACAGCTCCTACAGTCCTTTGTCATTGGCGATCCAAGCTTAGAATTCTGGGAGTTGTGGTCCAAAACATCAGGAGGACCGAAGTTTGGACATGCCTGTCTTAGATTATTTTGAGGCAAGGGTAATGAATTCAAAGGGGGTGAATCATCCTGACGTCTAGTCACATTGTGCTAAGATGAGACATCTCCCAGAGAGCCCCACTTTGTGCCCACCTCGGCATCAAAGTGTCATGGCCTCTCTTTGTTCTTCACAGGATATTTTTTCACCCTCTTCCACCTCTAGACAAGGTGATCGTCATGTCAACAAAGGTTTTCCCGAACCTGCAGAGAAGCTCACATCTTTCAAAACCTGTGCTTGCTGTTTCTTCACAGATGATCTAAAGGTCAAACAGAGACATTCTTCAATGGAGCTAGCTAAAAACGAAGCCCCCCTCCCCATCCAAACTCAGCACAGATCTCACAAAGCAGCTGTAGCCAAAACTAGCTAATCGGAATAAACTCAACAGAGCCAATTACTGCTGGGCCTCTGCTCTTAACCATTCATGCATGTGGGGCTTATTCATTCACTTCCTTTTCTCAGATAAGTAGCAAACAGACACACACACACACACACACACACACACACACACACACACACACACACACACACACACACACACACACACACACACACACACACACACACACACACACACACTCGTAGTCAGGCAGGAACTACCCTTTCCTCTTTTTTTCCATTCTCAAAAGTCCTTTGTAGATGTGTAAGGTTAAAAAAATTAATAATCTCCAAAGGAAAGATTTGACATTTTCCTCTGAGCCTCCATGGTAATATAAGGTAATTTCAGAATTCAGCCTGGCTTTTGATGCCTTCATGATGTTCACCAGTAGTGTCAGGTACCTAACAAAAGAAGTACAGTGGTCAGGAACTGGCTGTAGGGTTTTTGTTGGGCATGGCGACTCAAAACCTTCATCCAGCTGTCTTTTATTGCCATATTCACATCCATTCCTTTGTAGTTTGGAATAAAAAAAATAATTAAACCCAGACTATGCACCCACCCACCCATCCACCTCTTCAGCTCACAAACAGCTTTAAACCTGAGAATCTACAAAGTTGGATAACTGGTGTTTCCCACATCCTTAAAAGAAGCACTTTCATTTTTGTCATACAATATTTCCTTCAGCATTCTCGTATTACCCATTTCCGATAGTATTTTCATTACTACTTTACTTTTAAAACATATATTGGAAAAATATACACATGATTTTGTATGGCATTTTATGAATAATAACATACAACTATCTAGAGTGAATGTTATACAAATCTGTAAAGTAAAGGTTCCCGCCCACACATGGATGCTAGTCGTGTCCGACTCTAGGGGCAGAGCTCATCTCCGTTTTTAAGCCAAAGAGCCAGTGTGGTGCAAGTTCATGGCCATGTGGCTGGCATGGCTGAATGCATTTCTGTGCATGGAACACTGTTTACCTTCCCACTTTTTACAGTTGTACCTATTTATCTACTTGCATTTACATACTTTTGAACTGCTAGCTTGGCAGGGGCAGGAGCGGGAGCTCACTCTGCTGTGTGGTACCCAGGATTCGAACCGCTGAGCTACCAACTTTGCAGCTGGCTGTTTCATTGCTGTAGCCCACTGAGCCACCACACCCCCTGCATACAAAGCTTTAGAAAGCCTTACATTAGGTTTATAATCTGAAAAGACTGCTTTTTGTAGTATCATGGAATAATTAAGTTGGAAAGGAGCTACAAGGCCATCAGGTTCATCTCTCTGATGAACACAGGGACTACAGCTCCCAAAATATCCAAGCCAACATAGCCCAGGAGATTCTGGGGGTTGTCAACATAAAATATAATTTTACCCTATTTTGGAGACAATCTGTCATGAGGCACTAAATAAGCAGAGACCCCAGAGGGACTAGGTAAGAGATCTGTCATTCAACCCAACTCCTGGAGACTTTAACCTAAAAGAAAAAAACCTTCCACGCCATATGGCCAGTATCTTTGTTTCCATGGCCACATATTTTTAATTAAATTATAATAAAATACATTAAATTGATTAACATATTTTTACCCCACCTTTCTCCTTAAAATGTACCCAGGGCAGCTTACATCATTAAAGGACAATATCTGAAGTTAGAACATTAAGTATACAAATACGAAGAAGGATCAAACAAATACCACACTAGGAAAGTCAATTCATGAGTATAAAAAGATCAAATTAAAACTAATGAAATGATAAAATACAAATGCAAATGTTTCTGTTATCAAGATGCTTAGGGGTAGTACAGACCATGTGGTATATGGAGCTCCACTGAAGTAAAAAAAAAAAAATCTTGGAACACATTGGGATCTGTCCAGGGTTCTGAAAGAACTTCCTCTTGACTACCCTTGTTTCTTGAATTCACAATGCAAGATTCCCTTCCACTTGTTCTCTCCATTTGCCCAAGCCCACCGGATGGCCCCTTTGCTCCATACTGTGTGCTGGATCTCACCATGACTAGATAAGCTGTCCATGTGAGATAGAAAGGTGCAACAACATCTCGAGGGACTTGGAGATACCAACAGAAAGGACCTTTATTCTGACTGAACAATATGATCCCCCTAACCCAGAAGGTGTCAATCTGAAGAATGGGGGAGGTACAGTCCAGACCATCCTGAAATGGCCAGTGCTCTTCTACTTGCACTGATGTCACATAGTGAATATGAAGCAGGTGCACAATCATTCTTCAGTCCCCAAAGAACCACTCTTGTAACACATGTAGGGCTACCTCGACCAGGACAAAAGCAAAATTTGGTCTGTAAGACAGATAGGTCTCATAGATGTCCCCATCCAACCGCCTTGGGGCTCTGGCCTTCATACAAGGCCCTGTCCCCTCCCTGTAGAATTGAGAGAGAGAGAGAGAGAGAGAGAGAGAGAGATCTTATTGATCTCCAGCAGCTGATCTGAAACAAGATCCAACACCTCTGAAATCTCTCAACTTCAATTAATTGTTGAACTGGGAACAATAGCTTCTCCCTGCACAGCTCTGTGAATCATGAGTGGGAGATTGAGATGAACATGCAGCCCCTAGGATGTCCCTCTGATGCCTTCTTCCTTCTCAGGCCAAAACAAAAACAAAAACAGCCCTCCCATAAGCCACAGCATAGCTCAGAGAATTATTAAAGCTAGCCTCTGTTCATGTCCAGGACCCATTGCCAGTTACTAGGCAAAATTGTTTCCTTGAGAGGGTTTTACCTTTAATTATGTTTTATCTGTTATGAGTTTTACTATCTTGACTATTTATTTATTTTTATTTTATTATTGCATTTATATCCCGCCTATCTTCAAATTTGAACTCTAGGCGGCTATCTTATTGGGTCTGTTAACCATGGAGGGTTTGGCTCGCCAATCTGGCGAGTGATACTAACAAAGGTAAGGAAGCTTAAAGTCCTTCCTATCCTGAGCCTTCTTTCCAGCTCTTCAAATTAGAATTTGTGGAAGTGGTTGATAGAGGTTTGTACTTCCAATTTGGTCACTTTCCAAGAAATTGCCTCAGCTCTACCAAAACAAAAAACAAAAAACCTTTTAGCCCCATGTAGAAAAGTAATGGCCCACTGACAGGCCATCAAACTGAACACAGAGAGTGAATATTTTATCTGGTTGTTTTTATCTTTTTATTATGTAAACCGCCTAGAGTTCCTGTAGGAAAATGGTGCAATATAAAAATGAAACAAATAAATAATAAATAATAAATAAATAAATAATACAGTAGATTAGACTACTTTACAAGGACTGCAAAAACAATAGGTTTGTGGCCCACCAGACAAGTTGCGGTATAGAGCAGTGATGGCGAACCTATGGCATGGGTGCCAAACGTGGCACTCGGAGCCCTTTCTGTGGGCACCTGACATCGCCCCTTCATAGCCACCTGTATACAGGTTAAATTACCATATTGGCACTTTGCAAAACAAATAGTGGGTTTTGAATTGCAGTTTGGGCACTCGGTCTCTAAAAGGTTCGCCATCACTGGTATAGAGCATGGAGGCTGGGGGTGTTCTTGGGGTGGGTGGAGGGGGAAGTAGGTCACACATCAGGCTGAGAATGGACACAATCCTTAATGTTCTCTTATTTCCCAACAGCATTCACTGAAACGATCTGACCAGATACAAGACAGCCTCACATGTTCTGGCCTTTTTCATGTCAGCCACATATTCCGGCTTCCCTTTCCCAGGAAGGAAAGGTGAAAGAAGGGCGAGGAACCTCATTTTTCAGTTCAAGAATTGCCTTGGCCGGTGGCTTATCTTCTAGTGTCACCTCATTTCAAATCCTTGTTCAGCTTTGAAACAAGCTCGCTGAACTTTGTGGTGGTGTTGGGACCATAAAAAGAAATAATGATCTATCTTTCTCTGTCAGCTTCCTAGAGGGATGCTGAAATAGAAATGCAAGCTTTTATAGGCCTCATGTCATGTTGAATGCCCATTTGATTATACTCACTGAAGACTTAGCATGTTGATTTTCACTTAATTTATTAAAGGCTGCATCTAAAGAGCAGGTTTCTCAGGCAATGCTGCAGTGTGTACACACACACACACACACACACACACACACACACACACACACACACACACACACACACACACACACACACACACACCACCCTGAGTTTTTAATGTCTGGTTTCAAAGATGGAACAGCCAAGTTCATTTTCTCAACCCCAGTTTCTATCTCTCTTGTGACTATAAGTCCTGTTAAGTTGCAGGAGAAGGAATACCAAAATTAGCAAGGCTCCCAACAGCAAAGTTCCCCCCCTAATGTAACTAAATTTATCCCAGCTGCTAGGAACAGCTGCAAACTTTTTAAAAAAGAAAGAAAAAGAACAGAAGTCTTGTAAGCAGTATTCCTCTGCTTACACCCTTACAGTTATTTAGCACAGGGAAGGAAGTATTTGATAAAAGTGCTGCTCAAGGGCACATATTCCTCTAAATCACAATTCTGCATAATTCTGTCATTTTGATTTCCCCCCAAGAACTGCAACAAACCTGGAAAATAACATGGGGAGGGGGCAATCACAGGTGTTAATTTTAAAAAAAAAGTCTGTGAGGCATAGTCCACGAGTAATTGATTACTTCAAACTTTGTTAATTCTGCAGTGACAGCTACAGGTTTTGATGGCAGAAGTAACCTCGTCAGTCAAATTGTGATGAAGAGGATCAGCCTGAAATGTTTTCAAGTCTCTAAAGAGGATTTCAATAGGCAGGCCTTCATCATAAACATGGACTGGCTTTATAGCTAATTTTTAGGCCTTTATAATAACAATGTTCTTGTAATATTTGTTTTAATGATTCTATGCTTTTTATTGGGTCCTCCAAAAACAGAAGCATATCATCTCCATAAAGGTTTATCTTATGGTTTTTGACTATTAAACACCAACCCTTTAATATTTTCATTTTCTCTTATTTGTGAAGCAAGTGGCTCAATTGCTATTGTAAATATAATTGGGGATAAAGGGTCCCCTTGTCTCGCTCTCCCACAAAGAGTAAATTTATTGCATTCTATTCCATTAATAGCTGCCTAGATGCCCTAAGCACATCCGATCTCACCATATTTTGACAGCTAAGCATTAGGGTCAGGCCTGGCTAGTAGTTGGATGGGCAAACACCAGGGAATACCAGGTACTGTAGGTACCTGGAGTGGGAACTGGCAAGCCAGCCCAGTATTCCTGCCAAGAAAACTCCATGGACATGGGGTCACAAAGATATGGTCACAACTGTAATGACATAATACACACATATTTCATTAATAAGGACTTTAGCCTCTGCCCCATATACAGATTTTCAAAAGATTAATAATTTTTCACCCATATTCATTTTTCTAATAGATCAAACATATGCCACCATTCTACACAATCAAAGGCGTTAAGTGCGTCTAACAAAAGCATTGCTAATTTCTGCTTTCCTTTATGTGCTGTGTTTATGACATTCAGAACTCTACGAGTAGCATTCTACATCTGTCTTCCTGGCATGAATCCATATTGATCAGTGAATGTATTCAGTGATAAAACTATTTATTCTCTGTGCCAATATTGAAGAAAACATATTTTGGTCTTGATTTTGCAATGTTATTGGTCTATATGATGAGGGGAGTACTGGGTCCTTTTCTTGTTTTAATATAGCTATTATTCTAGCTGTTCTCTGTGATTTTGGAATTTCTTTGCCTTCTGGTATTGAATTAAACAATTTTAACAAATGTCCTATAATGCCCTCTTCCCAAGAACCAAGCCTGTGACCGTGCAAAGTGGAGGACAAAAATAACAAAAACAGAATAGTGGACCCCACCACTAAGTGGGGTAGACACTAAGAAAAAGAACGGGGGTGAGCCATGTGGCCATCTCAAAACACAAATGCAAAACTAGGCTACAAGCAATAACTTTATAGGCCATTAATAAAAATTAAAAAATCATCACAAACTTTTGAGACAGCACCCACTAGGTAATATTACTTTACTTCAATCTGGTTCCAATTGGCAAACCTACTGGGCTTACTAAATTTTGCCTCGATCCTAAAATGAAACACATGGGTCCTCTACATGAAGCCTGCCCAACAGGTAGACCGCGGGCTACTGGTAGCTCGTGAAGGGTTCTAAAGTAGCCCGTCAGCCATCAATTAAAAAAGTGAGGGGACAAGTTCTCCACCCCTGCCTCCCCCATCCCAAAGGACCACCACTGCCCCAGCAAAGTTCTGGGTCTGCCAGCCCACTGTCTCAGATGAGCGGGGCAGTTCAAGGGCCATGGCGCATTGAAATCTGTTCCCTCCAGAACGGATTAATTGGAAACCACTGCTGTACTTACAAAAGTTTTTAGTTATGAGCACGTGCTCGGAACAGATAAAATTTGTAAGTAGATGTTTTAGTTTAGTAGCCCTCAGTCACTTTGGGCCGGAAAAAGTAGACCTTGGCCTGTTCAAAGTTGAACAGCCCTGCTTTACATCAACCCTCCCACTCCCCTCAGCCAACAGGGACTTGTATGTCTCAGAGAGCCAAATGGAGATGAGGGGTGAGTGGGGGTATAGACCCATATTCCTTTGTTTGAAGAATGTGTGTGTGTGTGAAACCCAATGCTGAAGCAGCTTTTACAACTGCCCTCTCACTTCCTGTCTGAGAAAGCCGCTTGCCTGGCGAATATCATCTAGCCGGGGACTTTAAAAATGACATCCAGGCAAAGCACAACTTTTACCATGTTTGGACTTTTGGTACATGCTTTGAAGAAGAGTACAGTATATGGCACTCGAAAGCTTGCAATGATTTTTTTTAATTTTTATTAGTAGCCTATAAAGGTATCTGCCATTGCCTGATTAAGAAAAAGAAGATGATGATGCTAATCCTAATCAAACGACAATTCCCAGAATGACTTTGAGGAAGCCAAGGCAATTGAGCTGACAGAAATAAGCCACAGATTTGTGATGCTGATTATGTCATAGAAATAAAAGAATTGCAAAGGTTCTTGACAGTGTTTTTCTGTCTGTATGGCCTCGCTGTTAACTCACGGCAACCAGTCCTTGCTACAATGGAACATAAGGCTTTTCTTTCTTTCTTTCTTTCTTTCTTTCTTTCTTTCTTTCTTTCTTTCTTTCTTTCTTTCTTTCTTTCTTTCTTTCTTTCTTTCTTTCTTTCTTTCTTTCTTTCTTTCTTTCTTTCTCACCAGTTTCCTATTGTTGAAACATGAAGCAGAAGTGTAATTATCTTAAGTATCCCCACTCTACCCCAGTCTGATTCCCAATGTGATAGAGTGGATGGTCCAGGACTCAGGCGACCTTGGTTTGATTCCCCCACTCAGCCATGGAAATTCCTTGGGAGAGAGGAAGTGGTACCACCAGCCCCTGATTATCTCACTTACCTTGAAAACCCTATTATGGGTGCTATAAGTTGGTTCCAACTTGATGGCACAGAATGCACACACAGTAGTCTGGCAGGATTACTGTTGCACGATTGATTTTGAAACCAGGCACATGCTGGGGAGCCTGCCAGAATGGAGGAAGGGGCTCTTACATGGTTATCCTTCTCTTTGGGTGTTTATACACGACCCCTAAGCTGCGCTGCAAATGGCTCCCAGCTCCGGAGCTTAGAAATGTTTTCCCACCAGCTCCAGAGTTTGGAGACAATTAAGTGTGACCCCGCCCACTTTAGCGACCCAGCGCACTTTTCTTGTACCTTCTCTCTGGAGGTGAAAAAAATTTGATGCGGATAAGAGTGCCGGGCTCTCCTGGCTTGTCTGTTGTTTTTTTGCCTCCCGCCCCTTTAAGAGCCCCTTGAGAAGGAACCAGGAAGTAACGGGGCTCGTGGCAAGTTCGACCGGCACCGGCAGGTTAGTAAAGGCTTCTTTTGTCCTTTTTTTCCCTCCCTCCCCTCATGCCCACAGGAGCGGGAAGTGCTGAGGGGTGGGGACGCAGGAACAGAAACGAACCCCCAAGATCTCTGGTCCGAATTTAAGGGACCAGCGGATCTTAGGGGTCGTGTGAAAAGGCCCTTTCAAGTGTAGACAATATGATGCTTCTGCCCCTTATTTCCATGTTGCAATGCTGTTGAGAAAGAAGGAATCTTTTTTTTTTTAATCTCTCATGTGTTTCTTGCACAGAACTGCTATATTCTGCAGGCCAAATTTGACATTTTGGGCATTGAAGGAAAGTAAAGCATAGGCTGTAAACCACGCATGTCCAAACTTCGGCCCTCCTGATGTTTTGGACCACAACTCCCAGAATTCCAGAAACTATGGGAGTTGTGATCCAAAACATCTGGAGGGCCAAAGTTTGGACATGCCTGCTGTAAACGCATGTGTATACAGTATATCCCTGGAAGTAAGTCCCAATGAGCCCTGTACAGTTTACATCTGACAAGCATAAATAATACTGCAGTATTATACTGGGTCCTTGAAACAGATACTTTACTTTTTTTAAGTTCAGCTACATTCAGTAGCAGTCTTGTGTAAGTACTGTAAATATAGTATGTTGTTAACATACTCTTATACCTGACTTTAAATAGGCACCCTTGAAGACAATTTCTTTGGCTTTGTTGGAGCCTGTTTCCACATACTGTAAGTGACACTGGGAAAAGGAAGAATATTTTCAACTACAATTTATTTTCAGTTCACTCCAAGCAAGGGAGTGCAAGCAAGTCTACTTTGCTCCCTTGATATTGTAACAAATAATGGCTTTTTTCTCATAAAACTGATATTAATATGAGAAAGTCAGAGTTGCCTGTTGCGTTTTTATTCATCATTGGTCATCATCTCTGAAGGCAAGAAAACTGGAACACTGGACATATTTATGAACTGCACATACAGAAGATTGCAAAGGATTGCATTAAATGTAATGCTTTAGTAAAAGGATAACATAGTGCTGGAAAACATGCAGAAAATGCTTTATCAGCCTTTTTTCTTTTCATTTCTATCTTATTTTGAATTGCTGAATGTTTTTGATTTATTTGTGTTAACTTGCCTTTCTTTGATTTATGTTATGTTGGTTTTGATTGATTAGTCTGTTTATTTACTACTTTAAGTTGTATAATGTGTTTTATTATATTTTATTATATTTTATATATTTTGTAAATCACCCAGAATAGCTTTCTGCTAGATAGTTAAGAACATAAGAACATAAGAAGAGCCACGCTGGATCAGGCCAAAGGCCCATCTAGTCCACTTCCTGTATCTCACAGTGGCCCCACCAGATGTGTCTGGGAACACACGAGACTAGATATCTGTCTCCTGATACCACTCCCCTGCATCTGGCCCTTGAAGTACCCTGGTTTTAAGCCTGGAGTTTTTATTCATCATTGTGGTATATAAATAAATAAATAAACAAACAAATAAATAAACAAACAAATAAACCAAAAAGAATCAAGGGATTGAGAAACCCCTATAAAGAACATTTACAATGTTTGGGCTTTTTGGCTTAGAAACAAAAGGCAAGTATACAAGAAGATTATAGAGATGTATACCATTGTGCAGAAAGTTGTTAAGAGTTAAGAGCTGAGATAATATATATATACAATACATGCTGGACACCCATCTCAATGAATTAAATATTAGCCAAGGTTTTTTGAGCCATTACCAAAGTAACAATTATGTTATCAACTGTTATTTTCATTCCCAATTAACCAGACAGACCTCTTCAGAACAAGGCCCAAAGATAAAATGTCATTCTCCACAATACCACATATTGTTCCTCTGTTGTTTCCTTTAATCATTGTTGTTACTTACAGAACCAGGCTTCAGAAGAACAGAATACCAAAGAGAGGTCTTAAATCGTGACTAGGTATGAAATGCAACCCAACACTCCCCCATCTCCTAACCTTATAGCCTTGCATGAATGTTTGACCATAATGGGAAAAGAAGCAAGGGAAGAGTGTAGAGATAGCGAACACCCACTCAGGCCAATGCTGTCATCTGCCTGGCATCATACGATTAAACAGTAGGATGGGCAGCAATAGGCCTCCACTTGTAATAGCCACTAGGCCAGTGATGGTGAACCTTTTGGAGACCGAGTGCTCAAACTGTGACTCAAAACCCACTCATTTTTCACAGAGTGCCAATACAGCAATTTAACCTGAATACAGGGGGCTGTGAAGGAGCAATGTCGGGTGCCCACAGAAAGGGCTATGAGTGTCACCTTTGGCACCTGTGCCATAGGTTCGCCAACACTGCACTAGGCAGTCTCTTTATGTGAGACCATTTATCTTAGACTGATGGCTATACCAATAAGAGCATTTTTCTCAATTAAGAGAGATGAAGAATGTTCTCATGCTTATATCTAGAATAAATGGCTGTCTCCCTCACCCCTCACCCCAGCTCTCTTAAGTAAAGAATAAAGCAAGGGAAAGCTGGAAGATAAACCTCAAAGAGATGCCAAACCAAATAAATATTTTTTTTGAAAAGAGTGGAAATTAGATTGGATGAGAGAGCGAAAGAGAAAAAGAGAAGTCCATGGGAAATTCAGAAAGAAAGCCCACCCACCCAAGACAAGGCACATTCCTGCAGGTTCTCTAAGGACTTGGAATCCAAATACCAATGGAAAAGCAATGCAGTGCTAGAACAGCTGGGCTGACTAGCCTCCGGGATACACCAGTAATCCATTCTTTCAGAAGCTGTTGCCAGTTTCTCTGCCACTTGTACGTGCCCACTGTGGATGGGCTTGGTTATGAATTACCTTATTTTGTTCATTATTTATTAGCACCTCTTGATGTACTCCTGGAGGGTCCACGTCAGCCAAATAATGAACTTTTTCAATGTGGGTAGATTTCAGGCAGGCAGGCAGGCAGGCAGGCAGGCAGGCAGGCAGTAATGATTCATTAAGTGCTACATCCATTTGGTTGACATGTGCAGAGTTATACTGTACGAACCAGTGCATTCAGACTGAATTTAGATGAAGAATACAGTCATAGCATTACTTCCCTTAATCTTAAAACTATACCTCTATTGAAGCAGATCAGTACTACATTCACATCTTTCTTTCTTTCTTTCTCTCTCTCTCTCTCTCTCTCTCTCTCTCTCTCTCTCTCTCTCTCTCTTTCTTTTACTTGATTCAAAAGAGACTGATTATCGGAACTTTTGATTTCTATGTTTCATAATCTCTAGTGCTTATATTAGAAGGCAACTGTTTTGCTTGAAAATAGAGTGTGTCTGAGAGATTTATAAGAAAGCATGTCATTTTGGCATATGACTTTCTTTCTTTCTTTCTTTCTTTCTTTCTTTCTTTCTTTCTTTCTTTCTTTCTTTCTTTCTTTCTCTTTTGCCTACTAATAAACACCCTAGATGCTTGTCATGCACAGTAATGTCAAACAAGATGACATGCATGCTATATTTGTGCTAAATCTGCCCATACCGTCTCTCCCCTTGTCTTGTGTGGCAGCTTCCCCACTATCTCCTTTACATTCTTCGCATTAGTCTGAAATCTATTTTCCATTTGGAACAAAAGAGTCAGTGTGGGTATTCAGCACTTCTGCCTTCTCTTTGTCACCTCTAAGTATTTCTTCATCCTTTTGATGTAACCGTCCTGCCCCTTCCTTCTTCTTTCTCTTGCTTCCAGCATGGATGGACATCTCTTTTTTTGTTATTTTTATCTCTTGTGAAAATCTGATCTCATTCTGTACTTCAGCCCTTCCAACCTTCTTCCTACAAATATTAGCTGCGTGCTTCTACTCTTCCTTGATGACTTGTACTTTTGTTATCTTAATGCATGTGAAAGCTGCTCATGAAATTGCTCCAGTTTCTTTAGATGTCTCCTGTTTTAACTTCTTTTAAGAAGAGTCTGTGATTAGGCCTTCATTATCGCACCTTTAGGAAATTCCCACCCTTCATGTGTTCCCTTCTCTCACCATGGGGATCTCATGACCTATTTCCTCTAGGCTTTAAACCAGGGTACTTCAAGGGCCAGATGCAGGGGAGTGGTATCAGGAGACAGATATCTAGTCTCATGCACTCCCAGACGCATCTGGTGGGGCCGCTGTGAGATACAGGAAGCTGGACTAGATGGGCCTTTGGCCTGATCCAGCATGGCTCTTCTTATGTTCTTATGTTCTTATGTTCTTATGTTCTTATGTTTCTTGAAATCAGCTTTCTTAAGGCACAGGGTATGCATTATACTACTCTCAACTTTCCTTTTCCTGAGTACTATATAGCAAAACACCAAGAGAGCATTGTTGTTTACAATTATTTCAACCTCATGAAGAGTTTGCCTTGCTGGTAAAGATGGTATCAGGAAGAGCTGATCCCCTTGTTGTTTCTTCTGCCTTCTCAAAAGATAAAGTGGTCAGCAAGACAAGCAAGACATTTGTTTGACCTTTCATTGTTTGTTTCGCTGGCGTTGGGGGTACTTGGAGTGACATGACTATGACTACTATGTATTTCCTGTCTAAAGGATTGGTGATCTAATTTAGAAAGGCATCATCAAATCAACAATCTGGCTAGGAGGTCTGTAGCAGTGCCAACATCAGTGTCACTGGTTGTTCTCTGTTAGTCAAGGGCTATTAGCATTGCTAATACAATTCATGGCTCTCCAAAAGTTGTACACACCCTTCAAGTACTGTATGGTGCTCTTTCTCCTAGTTTTGTCTCTTCCTTTTAAGGAGTTATTTTTCACTTCATTCTGATCACGATCTCATCCTACCAGGTTCCCTTAATACCTGCAGCATCATTTTGGCCTGCCTGTGTCAAGAGTTCAATATCACCATGTTTATTTCCTATGATCTATGCATAGAACAGAAACTTGAAATGGTCATTCCCTTATTGTCTTCTCCCCATACATTGATGGGTTTCACAATCTCAGTTTCTGGTGCACTCTGGTCCCCCAATACTTAGTATCTTCATACCATTTGCAGTATTGACTCTCCCTTTCCACTGGATTTAAAGCTCTCCTGACCAGGTTTGCAAATGTCCTAGAAAGCACATTCTTCCTAAAACCTGTAAGGTGCAACCCCTCGCTTGCCAGGAGTCTTCCTTCATGGAAGTGCAGGTAATTTTCCAAGGTGCTAAACCTTTCCTAGCATCAACATCTGCCTAACCAGTTGTTCACTTCTAGTATTCTTGCCTCTGTTTCTGCACCACAACTTTTGACAGAAAGAAGAAATGAAAAAGAGACTGTAACCCTTAAGTCTTTCCCCTTTCCACCCAGAGCCACTCACCTTCAGTGCCCTGGAGGCTGTGTCTGCCTAGTGAACCATGAGGAAGGAATGATGATCAATGAGTGTGAGGAGTCCTTGCAAGCTTTCTATCATGTCCTGGATTTTTGCACTGAGGGACAGCATACTTCTTGAGACATCCTACCATGGCTACAAACTGCTGCCACTGGGCCCTAAGGATGGAGTCTTGGACGCCCACGACATATCATCTAACCCACCTTTTACCAGCCTGGCCACAAAAAAATATTGTGAGGAATCTTTCAAAAAGCTTTACTGAAATTGAGATAATTTAATATCAGGTGAATCATGCTCACTTTGGGAGTTCCACTCTTGCAAAGTGGATACTCTTCTTCCATTACTTCCCAAATTGTAGATTAGTAGTCCAGGAGGAAAACTGCAGAGAGATGAAACATTATCTTTTTCCTGCACATTTATGTAGTTCACAGGCTCAAAGAAAGAAGAACAATGTTGCATGAGCATTATTCAATGTACTTCCTTTGCCTATCTGATATAGTAAATGAAATGCACAAGCCCATTAAATGTGGGAACTGTATGTGCAGTAGGATCCCTTGGGAGGTGGGCAAATTACAGGGAGCCATTTAATGTGTCCTGCATCTTTCATACATAAGAAAGAAAATGTCTCCACAAAGACAGTTTAGGGATATTTCATTTGATGGTACATACACAGTTGGCTTCTATTAACATTTGGGTTTCCAGCACCAGTCAAAACAATGGAGGTGGTGGAAGTAATATTTGCTGTGTAGCTTTTTAAATATTCCCTTGAGCCATGGAATGATTTCTGTGGACCAAATGTACAGGTAAAATTTGTGAGTTGTACTGCAATTATTAGTGCCGAGTTCTGACTGAAGCTTTTCTCCCATGTTCATTATTTTGCACCAGGTACTGACACCTATGTTTTGACAATATAAGTATACCTGCAATATACTTATGAAATAAGTCCTGTGCACCCAGTGTACTCAAGTTCTAGTGTCAACGAGGACTAATTCTGCCTTAACTTGACAATAGCTAAGTGCTACACTGAGGTGATTACTTCACGTCCGTTTTGTCTCTGTTAGCGTTGCACTTAGGTGCGGTGCAAAAAAATGTTACTTCACGTCCAACATTCAACTACTGAAATTTGTCTCAACCATGCCCCCAGAATGGGTGCTAAGTGTGACAATACTGTACCTGGTGCTAGGGTAGGGTTTTCCCTTGTAACTCTTTGTTCCCGCTTTCTGTTCCGAGACAAGACACCATGTAGTAACGACTGTCAAGCAACAAACATTGGCTTCTCTCAGAAGACTGTGTCTGGTTTTTGTTTTTGTTTTTACTTTTCAGAAGCAAAATATTTAAAAAGAATTTTAAGCCCCCCAAAAGGGGAAAAGGAAGCCAGACAAATTTAGTGTTTGTTACGGTACAAGACCGTGAGGTAACACTTGTCACGAGATAAGTTATCATGACCATGGGAACACTGAAACAGGGACAAAACCACGTGATTATGACCAACGCTGTCACGGTACAAAACTATTCATGGAACAAAGAAAGGACATGAAGTAACTGATGTAGGAAAGCCTCCATGAACTATTCCCTCAGGCTATTCCTCCAAAGCATCAGGAGTGAGTGGGCTTTGGGGCGCTGCTCTGCCAATGCCAACACCCCATTCTCTCCTTAGTTTTCTCTTTCTCCACATTCTCTTAGATCCTCCTGCAAGTGTTTGTGCTTTCATGGGGACCAAACTCTCCTTACTGAGATCATTTTTATAGTTGTCAGACCAAACATTTTTGATATTTTACCGAGGTGTGTTAATTGAGAAGGGAGGAGGAAAGAGTATCTACAGAAAGTGCCTAGCTTTTGACTACACTGCCTACCTTGAAGTATTTTGGGGGTTCCTATCGGCCCTGGTAAATCTGCAAAGGCACAAAGTACACAATGAGTGGGATGTTTTGTTTCAAATGAAGGGGAATAGGAAATATAGGTTTGAGAGATTTGCCCATGTTTTCTCCTCATGCATTCTCTGCATTTTAACTCTAACCCAGGTCGATCAAGAGTGGTGAATAGAGATGGGCACGACCAGAAAAAATGACGTGTCGAGTTTTCAATTGTCGGGATGGGTCCGTTTCGGCTTGTTTCCATTTGTCGCGATAATTTTCAAAAATTTTCATTTCCGTTTGTCGTTTGTCATTTGGGTTGGGGTTAGGGTTAGGGTTGGGGTAAGTGGGCTCTGGGAGGCACCTCTCTGGGTGCCTCTGACGTCTGACCCACTAAGAAGGGAAGGGAAGGGGAGCGAAACGTGAAGCCGCCGCGTACCATACATTACGTTAGGGTTGGGGGGTAAGTGGCAGAGACACCTCTCTCTCTGGGTGCCTCTGACTCACTAAGAAGGGGAGCGTACTAGCGTACTGACATACAGGTTAGGGAATGGGATAGGGGTAGGGGATAGTGGGCTGTGGGAGGCACCTCTCTGGGTGCCTGTGACCCACTAAGAAGGAAAGTGTACTTGCATACGGATCTGGGTTAGGGTTAGGGTTAGTGCAAGGGCTAGGCTTAGGGTTACGGTTAAGGTTAGGGTGGGTTAGTGGGCTGCACCTCTGGGTGCCTCTGACCCACTAAGAAGGACAGTGTACTGGCATATGGGTTAGGGTTAGGGTTAGGGGGATAGGGTTAGGGTTAGTGGGCTTTTTATGCTCTCTGGCACATCCAGAAGTCTGAGTTGAAACCTGGCCATGCGATTGGTGGAATGGGTCCAAAAATTTGCATGGTCCCATCCCATGGCCAGCCCATCATTGCGCAGGTGTAAAAATATAAAAATAAAAATAAAATAAAATAAAATCAATGGAGACGTTTTATTGCAAGAAAAACCCCCACTGCTGCTACTATAAAAAATCAGGCATTTAAAATACCTAATTTTCAAATGTTTCTGTGGTGTTTTGATGGGTTTTTGGACCACGATTTAAAAATAAATATTGCGGTCACCATTTTGGATCCCCCCCACCGCATGGCAAATGGAGACGACGAGGATGGCCCCCAGCCTGGTACCAGCAGCTCAGGACAGGAGAGGGGGGGAAGGCCGGGTATCCCCCCAGAAACCACCCCTCTCTGGTAGGTACCCTCACTGAGGCAGGCATATTTTCGCCTGCTTTTTTGGCCAGGAATCGGGTTTTTTTAAAACTTTTTTTCTGTGCTGCTTGGCATCGCGCAATCGCCGCGATGCCATGAACGACAACGAAAAATCAGACCCAATTTTTCTTTTTGGTTCGGGTTCGAGCTGGAGCGGAGTAATTCTCGTTACTGTTACCCGTTACGTAACGATAACGAGAATCGAAAACGGAAACGAGAATTTTGCCGCAGCATCATTTTTCATTTTTTTCTCCCACCAGATAGTAGTTAGTCCCTGCTCTGATGAAACAGAGATTCAGCTTTTTACTGGGGGGCCGTGGTTGCTTTGAAATGTCAGTGGATTTCAAACCACCTATCTTCTCTGTCTAATATGTGTTAGGCATCCTCATATTTGAATGAGTGCCCTTTGTCCTTCAAGTGGAGTTGTACTGCTGATTCTGGTCCTGAACTGTTACCCCTCCTATGTCAGGCCATCCTTCTGTTTAATGGCTGTTTGAGAGAGGGGTCAGGGAAGCCATTCATGTGAGCATTGAACCCCCCTCTCTCAACAGAGGTGGGGGTCTCAGGGACAGTCGATCTGCTACTTATCAGGCTGGGCTTTCAACAATACCCAGACAAATCAAAAAGCCTTCACCACCAAGGCCATAGCTAATGACCCATACTTTATAGCACCTTAGGCCATTGTTCACCTTAAGGCTATGGATACTGTTGTCTACCTAACAAACCTATTCAGGTCATTGTTCATCTTATGAACCTATTTCAGACCAGGGTGACAACGGGTCAAAGCTGACTATAAGATGAAGGACTCGCACTAGCTTTATTCAGACTGATGAAGCTGTTTGGATGAGCAGCAAAATGTTCCTATCTCTCCTGACACAACTTCCAGATAAACTCACCTGGATGAATGAGAATCTTCACAGACGCCTGGACTTAAACAAAGTCTATGCCCAGTCAGTAGGATATAGCTGGCTTAATTATAATGACTTTGTAATAATCCACTTGCTCATGTATTAGCTTGATAACCTTTGAAATGAATGCATGGGCAGACGATGATATTGATAATTCTGAAGCAACATCAGAAGCAGACATCGTACCCAGCAGATGATGGGGGGGGGAATCATTTTTGGACTACAGCTTCCCCAACCACCGTGGTCATGGTCATACCACTGGGAATTGTAGTCCAAACTGTTTGTTTGTTTGTTTGTTTGTTTATGTAGCTTTCCCCTTTTCTGGTTGGGGATGAGATGAAAGGGACATTCTTTTCTTTTTCACAATAAGCTGTAACAGGCCCACAAAGAAATCTTGTACATGTACAGGACTATAAGATGAACTTGTTTTCATACTATAATATAATATAAATTTGTTTTCATAAACTGGATCTTTTTGCAACTACCTACTGTTTTGGTTCTTTGATCTAAAAGGTATTCCTTGTTGGCAATTGATGCCACTCTCAGAGATGGCCTCAAAGTGGTATCTTGAAAGCTTTCTCTGAATTCACTGTCAGGTGAGGGAGAAGTCTCTCTACTAGTTTGAAATGGCTAATGCTGTTAAAAAGAACATCCTTCCTAGCAGAAATGGTAAAAGGTAAAGGTTTCTCCTGCACATACGTGCTAGTCGTGTCCAACTCTAGGGGCAGTGCTCATCTCCGTTTTCAAGCCAAAGAGCCAGTGTTGTGCAAGTCCGTGGCGATGTGGCTACACGGAACACTGTTTAGCTTCCAGCTTTTTTACATGGTGCAAAATATAAGCATGTTGACACTGCCACCTGGTGCACAGGGAGGACAGCTACACAATGGCAGTTGTTGAGCTTCCTATTTTTAAAGTCAGATACATTAGCATCTCGGAGTGTACAGTACTTGTTTTGCTTTAGTCTGTGCACTAGTTTTGTGTTATACATAGAATTAACATTAAATGCCTGAAAGTGTACCCATCAAAATGGACAGTAAGATGACCATTTGCTACATGATAGGGCTGTGGAGGGATATGATGAGAGAGGGGTGTGGTGGCTCAGGGGGCTAGAGTGCTGAGACTGTTCACTGCAAAGTCAGCAGATGGGCGGTTCAAATCCCAGGTGAGCTCCTGCTGTTAACCCCAGCTCCTGCCAACCTAGCAGAGCGGGAAGGTAAAAAGTGTTCCGTGTACAGAAATACGTTCAGCCATGCCGGCCACATGGCCACAGACTTGCACAACACTGGCTCTTTGGCTTGAAAACGGATATGAGCAACGCCCCTAGGGTTGGACACGACTAGCACACATGTGTGTGGGGAACCTTTACCTTTTATTTTTTTAGGGCTGTGGAGGGATGTGATGGGGGATCTTTCTTACGGACAGGTAGCAAAAAGAAAGGGATTAGGAAACTTCAGGGGAAGGACTGGTACAGATAGGCATTTCTAGGCAAATCTATTTCAAAAACATTGTCATCATGATGAGCCATCAAGACAATTCTGACCTATGGCAATCCTCTTCATGGTTTTTAGGTATGCTCAGAAGTTTTTACCCATCCCTTCTTGTGAGTGGTGTCCTGGGACTGTGCAGCTTACCCAAGGCCAAACAGGCTGGTTTGTCTAGCATGCACTCTTGGGAATGGAAAGTCCAGCTTCTGGCTCAGCAGCCAGAAACCTAATTCAGCTATTCAGGCAGCTGTTTCGTAAACATCTAATGATTCATCAGTAGTAGGCAAATACTTTGTCCAATCTTAGGCCTGTTCTTTAGCCACTCACCTCCTTGTGGCTGCCATAGCTGTAAGAGAAGCACTGGGGTTGGAAAACCATTTCATGGCATGATCCATGACAACTGAGCACAGTTTAAAGATGTTTACAGGTTGGAGGCATTCCTTAGCATTGCTCTGTCCCACTTTGAAAGGGCTTCACTTCCATTATTATGCATGCGGTTAGAACTAAAATGTTCATTGTATTCCCAAAGAGATGTCCAATTCCCTGCTTTCTCCTCCCACTCTTTCTTCTTTCTTTCTTTCACTTGACATCTAGAACAAAGTCGGTTGGGTCACATTGTTTTTGTCAGTTTCAAAAGCATTTAAAAATTTTTCCTCTAATTTAAGAGATTTTTAACTCCCACTTCTCTCAGAGGGAGGTCTTATTGCCTCTTGGCAGGATACAAACCATTCCCACTAAAGCTGTGAGAACGTTTTATTACCTGCTGTGATGCCAGTTGTTAAACACACCACTCTTCCATGTCAACCACTCTGTCCAGAACACAAATTTACTCCAGCTCTCCAGTAGTTCAGTGAACACCATTTCAGAAATTGATACAGTGGCTGTCTGAGTCTTAAATCCCGCAGGAGCCCCATCATTACTGCTCATCATGTCTGGAAGGTTGTAATTTCTTTCTTTATTTATTATATTAGAGTATTTTTACCCTGCCTTTCTCCTTGGAAAAGGACACAAGGCGACTTACAGTAATGAGGGATAATATACAGTCCAGTACCATTAAGAAATGTTCAAGTATTTGAGAACAAGGAATTGAGGGACATCTTACAGCATTAATAGACAACATTACATTAAAGCTACAAGGTTATAAGTTGTTATAAACACAAAGTCTGTGTGAACTATAGATTCATATAAAATACACATGGTAGTCCATCATTCAGGGGAAGCTTGCCTGAAGAGAAAGGTCTTTGCCTGTTTCCAGAAGGACAACAGAGATGAAGCAGTCCTGGCCTCTAGTGGGAGGAAGTTCCAGAGTCTGGGTGCAGCAGCTGAGAAGGCCCTTTCATGGGTTCCCTAGTAAGCACCCCCAAAAAAGTCACTTTTCTGAAGCTCGAACCCATTCCTCCACATCTGAGGACTCTTCAGCAGACCAACAAAGCTTCTGCATTTCCAAAGGCATTTTTTAAAATGCTGTTTAAACAGTTTAATGAGGAATTAACAACAGAATCTTTCTGAGAGAAGATGCAAAAGGCCATATACCTAATGCTAAACATCTTACTGGAGGTAGCAGCGTTGTGAGGCTGACCAAAAAAAGATCACTATAACACAGGTTACCAGTTCCTCTCTCTCTTTTAACTTCTAATGCTAGTCAGGGTTAACAAGTGTTGTCTGAGAAACAATCTCTGGAACAACCATGCATATCTGGGGTTGGGGTTGGGGAGAGAGAATAGCCACCAGGTCACATCTGACATGTAATGTCCCTAATATGATTTCCCAGGAAGGTGAGATATTTAAGGAGCAGGCTTACCACACACACACACACACACACACACACACACACACACACACACACACACACACACACACACACACACACACACACACACACACACACGAGAATTTAAATCCAGGTCCTTTGAACCTTGGCCCATCAATGTATCAGTTCCACAACATGGGTAGAAAGGTTGGGGAAAATTAAGAGTAACTTGTCATGCCACTTACACAGAATGGGTGCTGCAGCCAGGCAACTAGAATTGGGGCAGTTAGCTAGGGTTTTTTTTTTCATGACAGATAGTAAAGATATCCATAGACTTCATGTATGTATAATAAACTGATCAACATTAGCTGAGCTTTGAAAAAAATTCTTCAGAGAAGTAGCCTCATTTGTCTATTAAAGCAGAAACTCATTGTTTCTGGTAGGCTTGCATTTTTTTGTAGATTTATTTACAAATTGAATGTGGATTGACATGTGTAGTTCCATTTCCCCTTGGATAAGGGGCAATATGGGACATTATTTCAGACTGCAAAAGGTTGGATGTGGAGGACAAACCACCAGGACCTCAAGGCCTCTCTCCTCCAGAAGACCATGTTTTTTGCAATGAAATCATGTCAAGTCCATATGGAACAGTCAAAGAGTACACAGAAGCTTCATACAAACCCATACCTGCTCTGCTCTTTGTTGCCAGCACCCAGTACTTTCTTTCTTAAAGGCAGAGAGCAAAAAGGGTGATGAATCACTAATATAGGCTGTAATATTTGCTCTACTTTTGCCTTTATGTTTGTATTCGTTCATCTACCTCTTTCACTCTCTCATTTCCTGCTCCAAGCAGAAGAGCTTGAAAGTGTTATTCTTACGGACTATGACTCCCAACATCTCCAGTGCCCATGCCACACGCCTTTCTTTTCTGCTGGCACCTTTCTAGGCACTGAGGCCTAGCTTTCTACCACCTCAGTCCCTTTGTGCTTTGCACTTAACACCTCCTGTCTCACACACAGTCATCTCCACTTGTCCTTCAGTTTAAAAGGTGGCTGAATTCCCACCATCTCTTTCATACTTTTCCTTCCTGATCATCTGCCCTTGTATTCTTGTACTTTTTCTGCTTTACAGTCTCCTCACCAGATTCCAGTCTTCTTGTTTTGCTAACAGCGTGGCCTGGCCAGTATTCCACTGCTAACCTCACTCAAATCAACTGCCAATTGGCAAGTCCATATATACATAAATCCAGTTGAGTCCATGTGTCTACTCCAGTTGGGATTAATGACATCATATTAGCCTTTGGTTGTTTTTTTTTTAATGTAAAGCATTTAGGTAGCAGTTCTGGGGCAGGGAAACACTAGAGGCCAACTCCTTTTAACACAATGGGGCTGTCTTCCAAGTAAATCTGTATAGAACCATATTATCTCTTCAGGATCTTTTTGGAGAGGGTAGCTGTGTTTGTCTTTTCAAGAATTCCAGGCAAGGTCAAAGAAAAACAAAACAAAAGACACAAAACATGTGGCACCTTAAATACTAACTTTCATATTTTAACATTTCGTGGACATGTAGTCCACCTTGTGAAAACAGCAAAATTTGCAAAATTATGGAATTATTTTTAAAGCACGGGGCTGGGGAAGAGTGAAGCAACTCAATGAGGACTCAAAATTAAAAATGACGTCAATTTAACATTTAGCACATTTCTTTCTTTCTTTCTTTCTTTCTTTCTTTCTTTCTTTCTTTCTTTCTTTCTTTCTGACCAAAAGCAACACATGTATGACTATTTAAATTGAAAAAAAATCTCCAAAGGAGACTGCTTTGATTCATTGTAATCCCTTCAAAAGGATTCATGCTCAACTATTCCCATCAGTTGCTCTTCAACCTTAAAGGAAACCTACTGGGTTTTCTTTTCCTTGTAGGTCTCTTTTCTTTAAAAGCAATTACTCTCTATTCTATGATTATTTAAATCTGCAGGCCTCTATATGCACACAGTATCTAAATAAAAACAATACTGGTGTGCAGTCAGATAGAAAGGATTGTGTCTGCGTGCACTGTGAAGATGCAAAGTTCCTTGAAATGATCCTTCTGTCTACGCAGGAATCACTTCAGTCTGGACCCCAAAATGGGTACCTGTGATACTGAACCAAAAAGGTCTAGTGTGGGCATGGATTAGGATTGGGCTGGATCATAAATGCCTGTACAGCCTCTGATTTTTGGAAAAGAGCTTGCACCAGACCATGCCACAAGCAGCACAAAAGGTGATCTATTGTAAATTCTAGATTGAGCAATTATATATTGGAGAATTAGCAATATACAGTAATTCCACATTTATTTCCTGCACCCTTCTGTATTATGAATCCTCACTGGACAAAACCCAAAAAGATGGTCTGAAAGGAAACAATTCCATTCTTATTAGGACCAACGTGTGCATATAAAAATTATTTTTCCTTTTTCTAATGAGATTAATCCTCTTATCCACAGGAAGCAGGAAGAAGTGTTCAGCCAGTTAGATCCTTTTTTAACAGAAGTAATTATTGGTCTTTCGGGAGAACACGGTGGCTTTTTCTCAATACAAGGACCTGGTGAAACAAGAACAAAAACAAGAAGAAGACAAAAATAATCCAATAAACAGTAATTAATAATCATAAACTTCAAATATGTTGGAAACACACACAAAAATTTTCAATTGATTTCAATGAGATAATTCTAGGTATTGCTAAGTATGGATCTAGCTCATTGCTTACGTGGGGCTTTGCTGTGACATGAAATGTCAGAGAATGAAGAGCAATGTTCAAACAGAGCCCAGAATGCTATGTTTGTTTGTTTGCTTGCTTGCTTGCATGTATGTATGTATGTATGTATGTATGTATGTATGTATGTATGTATGTATGTATGTATGTATGTATGTATGTAGAATAAAAAGAGCCAAATCATATATGTTTATAGTAGTTAAACCAACACAGAGAATATCAGGCAGCATTAAAGAAACATTCTGTGCCTACCAAGTACAATACAATGCCCTTACTTATATTATCTTCATATTAACTATCTAGAAAATATATCAGCTGAACAAGTTATGAAAGAAATGCATAGTCAGGCAGTGCCAACAGTACTTTTGACAAACCCTCCCAAAATGCTGCCTCTGCCAGGCACAGCTCAGTGGTGGCATTTCTTTTAATTCCTCTCCTTTGTTCTCATTCTCCATAATAATGGTGCCATTTCTCTATCCCAGCAGTTGGAGGTGACTCACATTTCAGGTAGGCTGGAACCTCCAGCTGTTAATTTGTGTGTGCGGTCTGCCATTGGTCAAGCCCCTTCTCCACACTTGAGAGCCTAACAATTTTCCCATCATCCCCAGCCATCCTGGCCAAGGGAGATACTGGATGTTGTAGTCCCCTACATCAGGAAGAACTCCAGCATTGCAGAAGGCGAAGGGGGGGGGAGCTGAAGAGACACACAGCTGCAAAGGCATTGATCTGAATCAGCCATGAAGCCTTGACAAAGCATCAAAGGCATGAAGAACCATGAAGAGGTGGTATTAAAAAGGCTTATTGTCTGATATCTGAAGGGAAACAATGCACTGTGACTAGGTCTTGTCATCCTGTCATCAGGACTGGCCAGTTATGGGGGAATGTAAGCATTACAGTACTGGGTAATTGACAAAGCAATTGAGAAAAATGAAACAGTTGGTTTCATTTTCCAGCTTTACCTGGGTAAGTTTCATAGTGCTTTGGGCTTTTTTTTTAACTGAATGAAGTTTTTCAAATGTCAAACTATTTCTGTTCATTAATATAAAGCATGCACAAGGGCCGAAACTTATACAACACAAGAGATCTGCCATCAGACCTTTCAGCTTTCCTGTTGGTTTGGTGCTTGGGTTTGATTAAACTGTATTTCTAGAAGACAGTTGGGGGGGATGGAAGGGCTTTGATACTGAGGTGGGTTGCTGTGCTGGGAGAGCGTTTAACCCTTTCTTCCAGCACCATTTCCCTAAAATGTTCATGCATATGGACACCTACCCACACCCACAGTAGCTCAAGAGTGGGCATTGTGTAACCCATGTGCCAGATGCAGACTTCCAACTGCAGACCTCAAAATATTTTGGCTCAAAAACTCCCCGTCTGTACTCTAAGGAGGCATGGGAGCCATTTTGCCATGTTTTGTGGTGACCCCAGGCCTTCCTCTGTCCTCCTTTTTAATGGGCCGGAAGAGCCTCATGGTACAGTGGTTAAACTGCTGCTGTACTGCAGCCAAAACGGTGCTCATGTCCCAGGGGTTTAATCCCAGGTAGCTGGCTCATAGTTCACTCAGCCTTCCAAGATCGGTGAAATAAGTACCCAGCTCGCTGTGGGAGGCAATGTGTAACCTGCATAATTTAACTGTGGATCACCCAGAGAGGGCTTTAAGTTCTATGGAGTGATACAGTGGATACAAAAAGTTTACACACCCCTGTTAAAATGTCAGGTGTCTGTGATGTAAATAAATGAGACAAAAATAAATCATTTCAGAACTTTTCCCACCTTTAATGAGACCTATGAGCTGTACAACTCAGTTGAACCACAAACTGAAATATTTTAGATGGAGGAATGAGAAATAAAAAATATGAAATAATATGGTGGCAAATGTGTATATCAAAATGCCAGGAAAGACTCACTTGCACAACTGATCTTTATTACTATTCCTCAGAGGCACTTTAAATGATGGCAGGTATGTACTGACACCTACTTAACATGACTTTGAGTGTGATTTTTTTACTGCTGAGCACAGCAACATCCCCAGTTATAAGAGGGTGGGATGCTCATGTATCAGTTTTTTTATTTTTCATCCCTCCACCTAAAAGATTTCAGTTTGTGGTTCAGCTGAGTTGTACAGTTCATAGGTCTCATTAAAGGTGGAAAAAATTCTGACATGATTTATCTTTGTCTCGTTTATTTACATCACATATACTTGACATTTTAACAGGGGTGTGTAAACTTTTCTATCCACCGTATATATATATGCAGCACATCTGGAAGCTGAGTCATGGCTACTAGACTTCTTTTCTTGAGAGAGTGAAATGTTTTGCTACTCATCCAAGCAGCTTTGTCAGTCTGACTCAACTTCCAGATAAACTCACCTGGATGACTCAGAATCTTCGCATATATAAGCAGCACAGTTACTTTTGTTTTATTAGCCATAGAGGGTAAACCCTTCAACCACTACCAACAGATATTTGAGTAATCTCACAATTTCTGTAAGGAAAAAGCTTTGGGATGGGATGGATATGATCTTCAGACCTTGACACCACCAGTACTCTTGTCTGTGCCCTTGTAATGTGTATATTTCTTTTTATCCCTCAATAGATCTTTGGGGAAAAGATAAATTAAAATGGCAAAGCTTTCTTCCAGCACAAATAGTCTGATCAGTGGATGGGACTCCCTGCCCATTGATTTAAAGGTGGTGGTGGTTTTGTTGTCATACTTTTATAGTGCCATGACGGCTTATACTCTTCTCACCTGACATGGTACATTGCTACAATTTGAGGGCCAGTACAATGTCATGGATAAAGCTGAGTCAGACTGTGACTCAGCAGACCTGGGTTCCAATCCCTACTCTTCTGGGGAAACATACTAATAAAAACACCCTTTAAATACTTTACATCCTTGGAAACCTTACCAGGGTTGCTATAATCATGGAATCTGTCACCTCAAGAGCAGGGCTAATGGAGGGAACCAGGCACAGAAATAGTTAGGGCCTTTTTACACGACCCCTAAGATCCGCTGGCCACTTAAATTCGGAGCAAAGATCTTAGGGGTTCGTCGCTCTTCCTGTGTCTCCACCCCCCTCCACACTTCCTGGCTGCTGGCTGCGTGAGGGGAGGGAGAAAAAGAGAAAGAAAAGCATGCCGCTCACCTCGTTCTGCCTCTCGTCTCTGTAAAAGTAGCTCTTAAAGGGGCAGGAGCCAAAAAACAACAAACAGAAGCAAGGAGAGCCCCGCACTCACTATCCTTACACCGGATCAAATAATTTTCACCTCCAAAGAGCAGGTACCTGAAAGCTGCACTAGGACACGTTAAAGCGGGCGGGGTCACACTTAATTTCCTTTTAACTCCGGAGCTGGTGGGTAAACATTTTTAAGCTCCAGAGCTGGGAGCCATTTGCCCCGGAGTTTAGGGGTCGTGTATAAACGCCCTTAGATCTTCCTTAATGCCAATGGCTTTCACTGTGGCAAAATAAATAGTATTTGGGGGAGTGGGGGAATCCAACCAGGGTGTTTCTGGAGATGGGAAATATCTCCTGGGCCAGATAATGCACATTTCATAATTATGTATTCTGTGCAACCATCCAAGAATAAAAGTATGTTTATTCCCATATCAGTATAAAAACAGGAAGCAAAACCCCTACAGCAGTATGTCCCCATTACATTTCTGTCATTTGAATTTCCCTCAAACCATGGCACATTTTAGCAACGGGTGTGATTTTATTTTTATGTGATCATAAATAAACTGCTGTGGTTGTCTTCCTCCATTTGCAAAACCCTCCTTGTTATCCTTCAGTGTTTAGCTTTCTGATTCTGGTCCCTGCACAGTTTTCATCTTCTGGGACTGTGGAGCTCTTCCTCTTTAGCAGAAGAATGGAAGCCATTGCTACTGATCTTAAATACAGTAGGACCCCCATATCCACTGATTCAGCTATCCATGACTGGCAGCAAAAAAAATTAAATAAATAATCCAACAGCCATAAAGCAAGCTACTGTCACAACAGGCAGATGTAAAGCAGGCTACTGTTGCAAAACAAAAGCCATAAAGCAAGCTACTGTCACAAAATAGCAGCTGTAAAGCAAGCTACTGTCACAAATCAGCAGTTTTGGGGGTGGGGTTTTGTGGTTCTCTCTTATCTGCAGTTTTCCTTATCCATGGGAAGGCTTGCAACCAATTCCCAGTGGATAACGGAGTCCTACTTAGAATAAAGTCTGCAGCTCCCTGAAAGTATTTGTGATGTCTTTTCCCTCCCTACCACTGTTCCTCCCCTGGATTAGTACCATATCTTCCTTCTTCTGGTGTTAGCATTTAAAGTACACACTGGTGTTAACAGAAGACAAAGAGGATGCAGTTGTTCCAGTGTAGCCACTTGAATATTTAACTGACCGCCCACACACTCAACCAGGAACAATTATTCCCCTTCCTTCTTCCTTTGAAATGCCTTTCTAGGGGATAGATTCCAAACTAGCCCCAGTTTGAAGAGCAAGTCTATGGCCTGTCCAAAGAGGGGATGTTGGAAAGGTCTGGTTTGCACTTAAAAGATTCCTACCCTCACTGCAATCTATTTTCTCTCTCACTTGAGTGATCCATTCATTCACACTGATCTTTTCTTTTTCTCCCATGAGAAGGGTCCAGACAGGTATTTGGATCATTCCAGTCTGTCTCCCAATTTGACTGATTACACTCCACTTCCCCATGTTTTCCATGGCAATCATTCAATGTGCTAGTTGCTGTTGTTGTTAAATCAAGTAAGCCACACAGTGAAACAGCAATGCATCTACCTAGCACAGTCCACATAATACCCCCAGTGCCTTATTCATAATTTTTTAAAGAAGGAAAGTGTGTTGTTTTTTTAAATGGGTGTTGGTGGGGCAGGGTGGTAGTAAAGAAGGATGCAATTCATCAAGTTCTGGAGAAGAGAAGCAGACAAAACTCACCCTTCTCCAGCAAGTGACAACCAGAGCAGTGACAGAGTGATGAATAAAAACAAAACAAAACTCAAAATACATCAAAAACTGATCAATAAAGATAGATAGGTCTATAAGTGCCCATCAGTTTCTGTCTTGGTTTGAAACAGAGGGGCTCTTCTCTCCTCTGCAGAGGAGGAGAGATGGGGCTGAGATGGCGGAAGCAGCAGAGAAAAGGAAGAAAAGAAAGGGGAGAAGAGAATAGAAAGACAGCTAGCCAGCCAAGCAGACCGTGATGATGGAAAAAGCATAGATCCTCTCCTCTTCCCCTAGACTGGAGCCCGGCTGCAGCTCCTTCAGCAGATTGAAGAAGGAAAATCCAACCTCTTTAATAAAGAAAATTTATTCTCAGTGTTTAATGCCCCTTCTAAATCATTCCTTGTCCTGATGCGTTTGTGAAAAAACAGAAAGGGACTGGATTTGGATCGTGCAGCCCACTTTCACTTAAAATAAAATTGGGAATATGCCTTTTCCAGCAGGAAATAGATACAGATTCTTAGTTGTTTGTTTATGGATTAGCTTCTCTTTCTTCTTTTCCCCAAATAGAAATGGATCTTGGGTTTTAGGAGTAGGAGAAAATAAGATAAAAAGAGTATTTAGGGAAAATGATGTAGAAGAAATTAAGTCATCCCTTTTATGGGATGCCTCAAAATCGGTTATAAGGGGCTTGTGTCTAGAGGAAGAGAGGAGATATAAGAAGGAATTGAGTGAGAAAAAAGATAAAGCTATGGAGGAATTATTAGAATTACAGAAAAAATTACAAAATAATTATTCAAAAAAGATAGAAAAGCAAATAAGGGAACAAAGAGGAAAATTAGATGAAATAAATAATTTACTCCTATGGAAGAAACAAGCCCTGGTTAAAAATGAATTCCAAAGGACGACAATTCAGGCAGGGAAAAGATTTATATCTTATTTAAAAATACAGAAAACTAAAAACTTCATTAGAAGATTAAAAAATAAAAAGGGGAATGTAAATATAAAGAAGAGGGGGGGGGGAAAGAATTATGACTGAATATTTTAAGGAAGTGTTCCAAAAGAAAAGACAATGTGATGAAGATTTACAAGTCAGAAGTAAAATTTCTGAAATACAGAAGAAGAGGCTAAATGAAAAGATCACAGTAGAGGAAATTAAGGAGGTAATTGGAACATTAAAATGGGGAAGGCTCCAGGCTTAGATGGTTTTACGACTCTATTTTATCGACAGTTTCAAGAGGTGTTAGGAGAAAGAATGGAGAAATTATTCAATGATATAATGCAAGGGGAAGGAATTCCAGAAACATGGAAGGAGACAGAAATTATCCCTATCAAAAAGCAAGGTAAAGCAGAAGAACAAGTAGCTTCATATAGACCAATCACATTGGCTAATCAAGATTACAAAATTTTTACAAAAATATTAGCTAAAAGATTAGAGGATGCAATTCCAGATCTAACACAGGAGGATCAATATGGGTTTGTTAAGGGAAGATATATAGGTGATCCAATAAGAATAGTAATGAATATAATGGCAGATGCCAAGAGGAAACAAGGTAAAGTAACAATGGTAAAATTGGATATTAAACAAACTTTTGACTCGGTAGAAAGAGAGTATCTATTAAAGTTATTAAAACAGATGGATATTATAGGTCCCTATGCAAATGCAGTAAAGGAAATTTATAAAGAAAACTTTGCAAGGGTAAGAATAAATGGATTATTAACGGAAAAGTTTAAAGTGGAAAGAGGTACAAAGCAGGGATGCCCTTTATCCCCCCCATTATTTGCATTAGCGATGGAACCATTGGCCAAAATTTGAGAGAATGTGCTCAAATAAAAGGGTATAAAATAGGAAAAGAGGAAATAAAGTTAAACATGTTTGCGGATGATTTAATTTTAATATTGACTAACCCATTAGAAGCGGCAGGCCCCCTGATTAATATATTAAAGAAATTTGAAAAAATATCAGGATTAGAAGTAAACTTACAAAAATCAGAAATTATGTTTCTAAACGTTCCTAGGAAGGAGCAAGATCAATTCAAATTACAAATGAAAATGGGGAATGGTGTTAAAAATGATTTATTTAGGAGTGGTATTAACAAAAAATTGGGAAAAACTAGGGGAGGAAAATTATAACAAAACTTGGAGAAAGATCCAGAAAATAATAAAGGGCTGGAAAGATAAAAAAATGGGAATACTGTCAAAAATTAGGGCTTTGAAAATCTTTAGTTTCAAAACTGTTATATTTATTTCAGGTTCTCCCAATATTACTTTCAGAAAAGATATTAAAGAAATGGGACACATCATTAAGGAAATGGGCTTTTGGCAAGAAAAATCAAAGAATTAAACATAAAATCCTATATGCAATAAAAGAAGAAGGAGGATGGAGTATGCCCTCTTTGGAAAAGTATTATATAGCCTTCCAATTAAAATGGGCAATGAAGGTGGAGGAATACCCCACACCCAAATGGAAAAGAGTAGAAGATGCAATAAATAACTCAGCAGGTTATTTAGGGATATTTGATAGAGATAAAAGAATATTGAAAGAAGTTAAGGGACCAAGGCAAGTAACAATGGAGATTTTAATAAAGAGGACGAAAATAGGTGGAGTATCGAATTGGGGCCCTTTAGAACAGTTTAATAAAGAGGGGAAGATTTTGTCACAAAAAGATATAAAGAATCTAAAAGAGAAAGGATATTATAAAATCAAAGATATGCATGAATTAATGTCAACAGGAGGGGGGATAAATAAATTAAAAGGGATATTAGGGAATCAAAAATGGATGGTGGCAGAAAGTATGAAAAGGAGATATGATCAATGGTTCCATTCTCTTAAGGGAAAAGAAGATAGACAATGGGAAGTGGTGTATAAGAAATACGAAGAAAAAAAGGTCGGAGCAGGAGAGATATATAGATATTTGGTCAGATTGGGAAATCAGAATGAAAATTTAATTAAATATAATTGGGAAGGAGATATGGATTTAAATACAGAAAAGATTCAGGCTATATTACGGGGGATAAGAGAGGTAAAATTGGAAAAAATTAAGGATATGCAATTGAAGATATTGCATAAATGGTATTATACCCCACAGAAATTAAATAGAATAAATAATAACATATCACAAAATTGTTGGCATTGTAAAAAAGAAAAAGGTACTTTTGCACACATGATATGGAACTGCGAGAAAATACAAACATATTGGAGGAAAGTAGAAAATTGGTTATCAGAAATTACAAAGAAAAGGATTGAACTAAAAATAGACTATATTTTCTTAGGGTTAGTAGATAGCGAAAAACAATGGAGAAGCGTAAAAAGATTGTCTACTACGGAATAGCAGCAGCTATAATGGTACTAACGGGTGGATGGAAGGACCAAAGAAAATGGAAATATGATAAATGGAAAGATTATATACATGAATTTTTTAAAATATTTGGATACAAATTATGCAAGAAGAAAACATAGAAGGGAAACATAGAATTCTAAAGGAGTGGGAGAAATATATAAATTGGATAAAAGGGAAGCCTGAGAACGAGAAATGGGCTAGACTATTCCATCATGCCTTAATAATGTTCAACATGAAAGGATAGTGAATTTTGCTTGCTGGGGGGGGGAGGGTTAATGAGGAAGGGACTAAAGGATGATGTAATGTTTTGGAAACATGTAAAGACTGGAAATATATGCTGTTACTTCCTCAATAAAACAAACATAAATGAAAAAAAAAAGGAGTAGGAGAATTAACATATAATGGAGCAAGGTGATGGGTTGGTATTGGTTGTTCTCTCTCTCTCTCTCTCTCTCTCTCTCTGTGTGTGTGTGTGTGTGTGTGTGTGTGTGTGTAGAATTGGCTGAAGCTACTTGGAGTCGGTCAGGACGACACAATGCGCATACACTTGACTTCCATCCTGTTGCTGAAAAAAAGGAGGAAAATACTACCAATGTGTCTCATTTACCTAAAACTGCACCAATAGAAAAATACATTTAAAAAGTTTTTAAGAGGAGTAATCCTTTACCATCCCTTTCGATGCAGCAACTCACCAAGTACATCATTTGGGTTTTCACCTCAGGTAACATCACCCACAGCTCTATTTTGGTACAGATTAGCCATCTGCACATGCTACTGAATAAGCTAATTAGCAATGCTCTAAATTGAGCTGAAAAACTTGTAACCTCAACACTGTGCCAAAAAAGGTGTGAAACAGCTCTAAAAAGGGGAGGTAGGAGGTCATTCTAAATCACTCTAAATAAAAACATGTGTGGATGACAAACTAAACAGCACAAAAAGCAATCCAAATAGCAAGCTAGTCTACCAGTGTGGACATTGTTTCTGTAGGAAGGGGCGAGTCTTCTGTTGCTGTGTGACCCTCTAGTGCCACATCACAATGCTGGCCTGGTACCCTTCAACCACTACCAACAGAACATCTCCTCCAAGCTGATCTGAATCAGACAAGAGCAGGAGATCCGGAAGTTGAGTCATGGCAATGGGACTTCTTTTCTTGTTAGAGAGAAATGTTTCACTACTCATCCAAACAGCACTTAAGCTACAAGAAATGAAGTCCCGTTGCCATGACTCAACTTCCGGATAACCTCACCTGGATATCTGAGAATTTTCACAGACATTAAAGCAGGAGAAGCACAGAAAATGTTTCCATCTGATCTCTCTCCTGTTGATTGCAGGAGAGAGTGTTGTGCCTTCTGAGGTGGATAGCTGGTTGTGCAACCTCATATAAAACGAGGAGAAGGAAAGCTATAGGGAGCCAGCCAATTAGAAGCAAAAAACAATATAACATATAAATAAACACCATTTACTATACTGTAATGATGAGGAAATGTGTTATACTGAGATAAAAAAAAAACACATGGGAAAGCTAAATGTCAGAGTTACACCTTACTCTGCTTGCTTTTGGCTGAAGGCATGGCCGGTGCTGAATTTCAATGGTTTTCAACTCAAGTAATGCAGATCTTGACATAAAACGAACCTTTGATTGAAAAGGTTGCTTGCCCCAGGATACAATTAAACTGTATGAATTAGTCTGGCTTAGAAAGGTAAGAAACTGCCTCACATTGAGTTCGTCCGTTGATCCATTTAGCTCAGTGACTGGCAGCAGGAATGAGGCAGGAATCTTTCCTAGCCCTCCTTGGACGTCACTAGTACTTTGGGAGGCAGGGAGGGGGGAGCGTTGGTCTCCCATCTACTATCCAACCAGACCTTAGTTTTTGAGATCACTGTGTTTGGTGTACCATAGTGAACACATTTGGTGGTGATTACATGGAGTATAATGGCAGGGGCAGACTTCCTAACATTAATGCTGGATAGAACTGCTCAGATTAATGGTTCCCAACTTTGGGTCCCCAGGCATTCTTGTTTCAAAACTCCCAGAAGCCTTTGCCACCAGCTGTGCTGACCAGCATTTATGGGAGCTGTAGTCCAAGAACATATCAGGACCCAAGCTTGGGACCAATTGGCCTAAGTCAAAGGATAAAATGGCATCTTCTCTTGTTCCATTGTCAAAATCCAACTGGGCACTGGGAAAGGTGCTGAAAGAGAATCCTCCACTATATCCGAAGGTAGCAGAATAGCTTAAGGGTTAGCAGACAAACTCCCCCTTCTGACATCTGCTGCTCAGTGGTATAGGAGTAAACTTGGGTATTCAGGTACTCACCTAGCTTTGCTCATGATACAGTTCCTACCATTTGTATCCTCTCACTGGCAGTGTGTGGCAGAAAGAGATAGACCATTAGGTGTGGCAGCATCAAGGCCTAGCTTCTTTTCCAATGTGGCCTTGACCTAGCAATGGAAAACTTAGAGAAACTCATGAACAAGATCTTCATGAGAAGTTGGCCCCTGATACAAGGCATTCTTTCTATCTATCTATCTATCTATCTATCTATCTATCTATCTATCTATCTATCTATCTATCTATCTATCTATCTATCTATCTATCTATCTATCTATCTACCTACCTACCTACCTACAGTGGTACCTTGTATAAAGGAATTAATTTGTTCCAAATGAAATTATGTTAAGCAAATTTTCCTTTATACAAATTCCCCTAGGAATGCATTGAAAATGGAGTAATCCCATTTTTATGTTGTATGGATTTTCCCCATAGGCAATTATGTTAAACAAATTTCCCCTATCTCCGGAATTTTTATGTTGTACAAATTTTATGTTATACAAGCTGTTTGTTATACAAGGGTCCACTGTGTCTGTCTGTCTGTCTGTCTGTCTGTCTGTTTTTTACATATGGGCTGAAATCCAGTAGTAAGTCACAATCAGTGTAGGCACACTGAATCAAAGCCTTGACAGAGGACTTGACTCAGCATGGGATCACAAAGAGTCGGACACGACTGAAGAACTGAACTACCACATCAACCTACCTGCAGTGTGCTACTGCATTTCAACCATTGACCATTCACTGAAGGCAATCAGCCCACCTAACTCAGAAAGGCCAGCAGTGCCATCTGCTGGAAAGATGCAATTGAACTCTCCTGCCAGTGAAACTGCCTTATCCTGAGCAGGAGATTGCTCCATCTCTAGACCTTCACTGCTTATTTTTGTTAACGGCAGCAGCTCTCAAGTTTCAGTCTACAGAGGATTTGTGCACTTTAGGGTGGGGGATACTTGGGGGCAGGGTTGGAACCACAGATAATGGGGTCCAAAGATTCCTCTGGAGCTCACCTGGACCCAAATCAGGCTCTGAAAGTACATCAACTTGAGGGAAAATGGGGGCAAAGGCTGTGACCTGGCCCCAGTGAATGAAAAGGACTTTGGAAACAGCTGAACATTCATCATGTATCCTTTTCTCATCCTCACCCTTGCCTCGCTTAGAGAACTGATTTGATTCCCTCTGCTCTGGCTCATTGCTAGAGTTCAGTCTCAATAGGGAGCGGCCGGCTAGTACTTTGGCTGACAAGCTTGCTAAAATTTGGGGCATCCTTGATAGCAAATTTGAAAAAAAAAAGCATGTCTCACCACAAACTGGGAAGCTCTGATGTGGCGTGGTCCTCTGACTCAAATCCTGTCTCTGCTTCAGATGACAAAACACTAAAAATTCAGGTGTGCGTTCAGGAAGATGCTTAAATCAGAACTGCTGGATGATCCACACAGGGTCCCTTTCAGTTCTGCAGTTCAAAGGTGCTGGTGGTTAAAGGAGTACATCAAGTACATCTTCTGCTACCATTTCAGTCCTCATCAAACCTCATCAACTCCAGATCGCTCAATAAAAGTGTGAGAATATAGGATGTAAAAACAAGAACATGCCTGAAAACGTTGCTGGCTCATTCTGAACCTTGTTGCAGTGGTGCATTTCCATTGTGCTGGTTGTGTAATGGTGTCCAGCTGCTACGACGATCTCTGTCAGATCTGGGACAAGGCATCAGACCAATGCTTGAAAACGTTGATTGATTACAACAATCCATCTGTGTATTTTGTAAAATTCTCTCCAAATGATAAACTCATTCCAGCAACAACTTTGGACAACACTTGGAAGCTTTGGGACTGCAGCAAAGGAACGTGCCTAAAGACATACATGGGCCACAAGAATGAGAAATATCACATCTCAGCTAGGCATTATTATATACTGCATGCCTGTTTGTTAACTATAGTTTTGAAAGATACATTAACGACGCTCCTATCACTGCATGGTATGGTGACATTCACTGGGCAATACTGCTAACTGCGAAAAGCATCTGACTCTCAAATTTAATCTTTCTTCTATTTTTAATTAATTTAATCTTCTTATACTTCACAAGTGGCATATCTTTGTGGTTTTGTCAATTACCTGCCTCTTGGAAGTAAAACTTAATTGACACATCTGAATCAGCGGCAAATGCTTATGCACTTATCTCGGCAAGAAGGCAAGTGATTTAAAGTTTCATCCATCCTTCTGTGATAGTTTAACGGCTTTAGAATAAAATTAAAAAAAAAAACAGATCCCAGATTCCAGGGGTCTTGTAGAAGTAATGCATTGGTCAGGAATGCACTGTTGAAAAACCTGAGATGAATAATAGTCTTGAACAAAAAGCTCCCAGGAAATGCAAGGCAGCTTCCCATTTTAGACAAAGAATCATAGCTCTGCAGAGCTGGAAGGGATACGGTTATTGGGATGACATTGAGACTGCAGCAAGGGGAAAAATTGCACATGCCCTATACAATTCCTAACAGAATGGTCCTGCTGAAAACAAAGAACTAAGGTAGGCATCGTGCAGGGGGATTGCCAACAGACAAGAACTTTGACCAACCCCATTCCCTCTCACGGAGACCTCATGCATATCGTAATTTTGCAAAGGAACAGGATTTAGAGCTGGCCCAAGATTTTTATTTTCTGCTTGAGAGGAAACAGCAAATGGCATCTGCAGTCATAGCACAGGGTACCCAAAGCCAGCCAACTTATTTTGGCACCCGAAGCAGATCAAAAAAAGCCACTGCCAGATCATTCATCTTAAGCTGTCTTCCCTCCTTCAAGAAAATTTTAGCACAGAAGACTGCAGAGACTATATATAAACTGGGGCAACCATAGTCAGAGAAGGACCCTGAATAAAGTAATGGGTTGTACAATTGTTTATCCTTTCTTGCTGTGCTTCGCATCTTGCCTCTCCTTTGGTGCAACAAGAAAGAATAAAGTATGCAAATTCGGTGACTGAATTATGGGCAGAAAGCTCAGACAGCCCTTAGTTAAATCCCCAACTGCCACCACCCAGTCTCCTCTCCAAGTTCAGCCAAATTATGCTGCATTACATGCTAAAACCAATTAGAAGTGTGATATGATGCATTGCACCAATATAGATGTATCAATATAGACAAATACTGTAATCAGCAAAATCTTTGATATTTCCAAACATTAAAGCTTGTAGAGGATGGTGACTAGAATATCTTATGCATATGTTCAATCAAATCTATAGAATAGGATCATTCCTGAGATTTTGATAAGCCTTGGTATTTACAATACCAAGAAAGGAAAATGCCAGGATTCATAATGATTACAAGAGTTGTACATGCCACACACTTAATGATGTTCTGAAGGCATTTTCTAAGTGTAGCTAAGTCCTTGTCCCATTTGTCTGTCACTTCCTGCTTAAGGTTTTTTTAAACGAATGAATGGTAGAATTTACAAGACATGCAAAGAGAGATGCCATGACAAAAATGTATATACATATACTCTCTTTATTGACTACAAAATGGCAGTCCCACTCTGCACACAACCTGAGTTTGATCTCAGTCAGTTCATATACTGTAACTGGCTTGAAGTTGACTCAGACTTCCATCCTTCTGAGGTCAATAAATTATGTACCAAGCTTATTGGTAGGGCAATGTGTAGTGTGCATAATTAAATTGTAAACCACCCAGAGAGTGCTTAAAGCACTAAAGGGTGGTAAGCAAACAGCACACCTTTTGTCTTTTCTTTTTAAAAGTCTCTGGCAGTCTTATGTGTCAAGCGGATGCTGTTGGTAAGACAAGGCCTTGATCACAGAGATATTTGTATAACTTGCAACGGATGGCAGTTATGCAAGATCAGAGGACATGAAAACATGAACAGCAGGATGATAAGGTTTTCTGGACATTGCTTTTTAATTTGCACTCGGGGATTGTCTTTACAGAAGCTGTTGTTTGTTCAAATGACAGTATCCCTGCAATGGAGAAGTTACCATCTGTTACAGAGTAGGCAAAACAGAGGGAAAAGAGCAACCTCAGCATGTGAATCCAGCCCTCTAAAATGTGGCATCATTACTTGAGCGCACCTCCCCGTTTTGTAAAGTAACCCTACCTACCTTTCACTGGCTTGATTCACAGGCTCAGGTGACCACACGAAGACCCCTGGTTGTTTCTGTGGCAGTGTCCACACTGGGCACTCAGTCCAATGCAGTTCGGTCTGTGTGTCTACAGCTCCCTTTCCTTTGATACCCGCCTCCTGCTGATCCTCAACTCTTCTTTTATCATCTGTCATCAAGCCACTGGGATTGTAGGGTTGGCACAGTATTAACGAAAAAGAGGCACCGTTCTGACGTTCTCCATACACATACACATATATATAGTGTGTGTGTGTGTGCATTGTGTCGTTACAGTCGTGACCAACTCTTCGTGACCCCATGTCCATGGAGTTTTCTTGGCAGGAATACTGAAGTGGCTTGCCAGTTCCTACTCCAGGCGCCTACAGCACCTGGTATTCCCTGGTGGTCGCCCATCCAAGTACTAGCCAGGGCTGACCCTGCTTAGCTTCCGAAATCAGGCGAGATCAGATGTGCTTATACATACAGTAAATACACGTAAATGTACCCACATATATACCATGGAAACATTGTCATCTGCTGGAATTCCTTGGAACTGTGTTGTGCTTTCTCTCTCTCTCTCTCTCTCTCTCTCTCTCTCTCTCTCTCTCTCTCTCTCTCTCACACACACACACACACACACACACACACACACACACACACACACACACACACACACACACACACACACACACACACACACACACACACACACTTTGGTAGTTTGTTTAAAAATATTTGTTTAACACAATTTGGAGTGATTAAGTTTGCCCCTTGCCTGAATAATTTCCCACTACCCATACTGCTTTATGCCGATGACTTGGTTCTTCTTTCTATTTCCAGAATAGGGCTTTGACACCTTCTGACTGCATTTCAAGACTAATGTGCATCCAATGATCTGACAATCAATTTGGAGAAAACTAAAATATTGATTTTCTCAAAATCCTGGAAACCAGTACCTGGAGTATTGATAACAGCCCAATTGACCAAGTTAAATTGTTTAAATATTTAGGGGTAATTTTCTACCATCGACTTGACTGGACTGTACATAGAAATTCAGCAGTCACCTGTTTTCATTATAACAGTGGCAACCAGTATATCCCTGCAGCTCTTAAAGTTTTACGGGCAAAGACTATGAGCCAATTTCTGTATGGTGTCCCAATATGGATCAAAGCAGCCAATGAGAAAGTAGACCTGGTTATGGCCTCCTTTTAAAGATGCATTTTAGGCTCCGTAATATGATTAAACTATAAACTATGACCCTTGAGTTGGGTATCCACTTACCTTCGACCATGGCATGGACTTTGGTTTTCAAATACTGGTTAGGTCTTTACTCTAATACTCTCCCTGGCTCCTTACTGCTTGATCTCTTAAAAGACCCCTTTACTTCCACTTGGACACCCTTTTTGTAACTAAACTTCAAAACTTATTTTATATTTTATTTTTATTTTTATATTTATACCCCGCTTATCTTTCTTTCGAAACTCTAAGCGGCTTACACGACGAGCAAGCGCCAATAAACACAGGACAATAATATATAGCACAACAAAGTAAATAAACAATAAAAACCATTGCATCTAAAACCAACAGTGATAACTATAAACCAAGCATGCACAAACATTATACACATAAGTATAGCCGCTTGGACATAAAATGGCGGGACCTTCACAAAAAAAAAAAAATGAAAGATCAGGGTTCGTCAAAGGCCTCTCGAAATAAATAACTTAAACTTTACTCTCGAATCTTTCACAGATATTGAATTTATCTGATCATAAAGACAAGATTACTGGAAGTAGAAACTCAATCACTTACCTCTAGTCTTAATTCAGTCTGCTCCCCATGCTATTTTAATCTACAGCCTTCTTCTTTTGGACATGATTTGTGCTCTTTTCGTAAATTAATAAATCCAAATAAGAGCTGTGCCTTTATGTTAGCTAGATTTAATATCTTTCCTTCTTCAGTTCTGTCTCAAAGATACCAACCATAATATCCTCCTTGCTCAGAGGATTTGTAATTTTTGCCGCTTAGAACCTGACACAGTCTCTCACGTCTTGTGTCGCTGTCCAGCACTACCATAAGTTACACAAACTCTTCTTGGAGCAAATCCTCCTTGGTCTCCTAGGTCCTCCTGAAGGATATACGAGCTTTCTCCTTCAGGACAGTTCTGAACTAGTCACTGCCCGGGTGGCTGACTTTCTATCAGCTGTATTGAGAGAGGGAGAGAGAGAGAGAGAGAGAGAGAGAGAGAGAGAGAGAGAACAGCCCTCTGTGAACTTAAGTTAGAAACCATTGATGAGATTTACAGTGGTACCTTGTATAAAGGAATTAATTCCTTCCAAATGAAATTATGTTAAGCAAATTTTCCTTTATACAAATTTCCCATAGGAATTTGTATTGAAAACAGAGTAATCCCTAATCACAACCATTTTATGTTGTACAGATTCGCCCCATAGGCGATTCTGTTAATCAAATATCCCCTATCTCTGGAATTTTTATGTTGTACAGATTTTATGTTATACAAACCATTTGTTATACGAGGGTCCACTGTATTTTACAATGTTCTGTGTAACTGTTTAGTTTTTATTTGTGTACTTCTTTTGTTTTAATGCCATTAAAGGTTTATGGGATGGAATGGATGGATTAAGAAGAAAGATCAGAAGACTTGATGTTCCTGCCTTCCCAAAATACCATGTCCCAACTTAATATGTCTTCTGAAAGCCACCCAAAGTCACATTCTTGGTCCTTGTGTAGAAATGAAACAATCACACAAGCACAACACAGTTTTAATAGTTAGAAAAATGCTAGAAAATGCCAGATGTTCAATCTGGATTATGAAAAGGAAGAGGCACTGGAGATCATATTGCATATATCCACTGGTTACTGGAGAGCACAAAAGAATTTCAGAAATCAATCTATGCTTTATAGACTACGACAGCAAAGCCTTTGACTGTGCAGACCATGAGAAACTACGGGTTGTCTGTTTCGTCTGTCAACTGTTTACACAGTTTCTTTATTTTCTCTTAACGTCCTTCAGCATTCTTAATCTAGCCTTACATTTCCCTTTGATTTATTGGATTGTGTGGAAGAGATTTATTTCCCCCCTTTTTTGTTCTCTATTTCTTTTCACTGGTTGCAGTAGTCCTCTTTGTCTCTACATGACCGTCACTGAAAAACTACATTTGGGGTTCTGACCCTGTTTCAGTCACCTTTTGCTTCTTGTCCATCCTTTAAAATTTAAGTGATTGTTTTCAGCATTCATCTAGGTTTTAGTTTTGTTTTGTTTCTCATGGAATAGATAGCAAGCACCCTATTGTCTTTGCCCCAGGCAGCAAAATAGAGGGAGGTGTCCCCCTCGCAGCCCCCCAACTCTAATTCAAGCAGTATACACAATGACAAATGGTGCATATCTTCTGTTAAATTACTTTATCTGGCTAACCATTTTCAACCACTGTATCCTATGATGCCTAAAGAAAAAACAATTGGCAAAAAAAATCAGTTGTGAAAAATAAACCTCTTTGGTCTCCATAGATCAATCATTGTGTAGGCTTTTCCCTGTGTCCATGCTTGGCAAACTCAGACTATCTGTTCTGAACTGCTAATGGATTCCTGAAGAAAAATGAACACGGCCACTTATAGCTTTTGGCAGAAGGGGAGAAAGGCTTTTTTTAAAAAGCACTCCAGGTATTCACTCACCCTGCCTTGTAACCATGAAGTAACCTCCTTTAAAGTTGCCCAGTGAAGGTTCCATTTGAATAGGACTGTGTAACCATTACACATTAAAAGACAAAACTTTTTTTTTAAAAAAAGAATAAAATTACAGTAACTGCATGTGTCAGTTATTTGTTTTGCCTTTCCCTGCGGACCCCTTGCCTTTGATATGTACGAGATCAGAATGGGGATCAGAAGGGGATTAATGAAGCTTCCCATCACAACTACTCCATGTTGTTATCTATGGCAGTGGCGGTGAACCTCCTGTATTCCAGATGTTTTGGACCACATCTCCCACAGTCCTTTGTCATTGGCAATCTAGGCTCGGAATTCTGGGAGTTTTGGTCCAAAACATCTGGACTGCCAAAGATTCGCCACCACGGGTATGGGTGTGTCAAGGCCCTTTCTATTTATGGCAGCTCTTACATTTTAATGAAATAATAGGATTTCAAGGAGTGGTTTGCCATTGCTAACTGCCAATGAGCTTCCATGGTAAAATAAGAATTTGCACCCAGGTCTTGTGAATGGCACACTCTATCCACAACACAACACCAGCTGTCAGTTCATTCAGGGAGCATCCACTCAAGGTGGTCCCTCCAGTCAACACCCAAGACAGCTGCAAGTCCTGAAAGCAACAAGGGACTAAATCGTTGCAATACAGAGCACCAGCTCTAATCCTGTTAGTTTGTGTTGCATAATCCTGCATTTTTAAGGTGCACAAGACCGTCTCCTGTTACCGCTACAGTGGTACCTTGTATAAAGGAATTAATTCGTTCCAAATGAAATTATGTTCAGAAAATTTTCCTTTATACAAATTTCCCATAGGAATGCATTGAAAACAGAGTACTCCCTAATCGCGACCATTTTTATGTTCTACAGATTCGCCCCACAGACGATTCTGTTAAGCAAATTTCCCCTATCTCCGGAATTTCTTTATGTTGTACAGATTTTATGTTATACAAACTCTTTGTTATAGGAGGGTCCACTGTATTTTGGAAATAGTCGCAATAGGTATTCTGTATGGATTTGTGCAGCCAAAGTGAAGAGTCCGCACCTTTCCCCGTGCAACCCCCATCGTCGCAGGCTGGGTCAGCCAGGAAGAGGAGTTAGAATACGCATACTAGGTCCAAGACATGCAGGGGGGAGCGTGTGGATGTGGGTTGGCTGGTCACAGGTAGCTAAGAGGGCTGGAGGCAGAGGAGGCAGAGGAAACCCACGGCTGGGCGGCAGGTGCGCAGCAAGGAGAAATTCCGCCCGGGGTCAGCCGCGCGCCTTGAGCCCGGCCTGCCCTCCCTCGGCTATGCGGAAGGAAAACAGGCGGTGCGTTGACCATGCCTGGCGGTTCCCCGGAAAAGACGAGGGCGTGCCTTCCGTCAGCTGACTGGGGGGGAGGCGAAGGCGAAAGAAACTTCTCCTCCGTTACTTCTTGCTCGCCGCCGCGTTCACCGCCGTGTTTTGATCTTGCAGCTGCGACCTGCGCCATGGAGGCGAAACACTAATCCGGTTGCTTTGCGAAAGGAACCGATCAGGGTGGTGGTGGTTGCTGCTGCTGCTGCTGCCGCCGCCGCTGCTGCTGCTCTGGTAAGCGGACGGAGGTGGAAGCAGGGAACCCACCCTTTCCCCACCCTTGATTCCCTTGCCGATCCCGTACGTGTTTACACGGAAGCCGGTCCCGTTGGCTCCAGGGTGGGGCGTACCCACGAGGAACAGCGGGGATGGGAGGCGGTGCGCCTTTGGCGAGATGGATCTTGCTGAGCCGGGGTGCGGGAGGAGGTGGGTTTGGGAAGCTCATGCCCGGGGAGCTTCGGGATGGGAAGGAAGGAAGGAAGCCTTCCCGGCTTGCTTTCAGCCCAGAAGCTGCGCGCGCTGAGGGCGTCGCGTTTTTTCCTTGGATGGGAAAACGAAAGTAAACTCGCCGCGGATTCGGCAACGCCGAAAGGACTCTGAACCATGTTGTCAATACGCCTGTCGCCTTCCGGGATTAGAATGGACGCCGGTTTAAAGGGAGAGTGTTGTATGTGGAGTGGGGCAGACACCCCGGAGGAGCAAAATCCGGGCTGCTGAAGGGAGACGGATGCACCCCTTCTCTGTGTCGGGAGGGGGAGGGGGAGTGCTGCCTGGTGTCACTCCCCTTCTTAGTGCCTATCAAGGAGCGCCAATATAAGGGCCCAGCTGCTCTGGAGCCTTTCCGAGTGGGCTACAATAGCTTCTTTTTAGCTGGTTGTAAGGGCCCTCCCAGCCACTGAGTCAGGAAGAGATGTGGTTTCCTACCACTGTCCCCACTTGGCCATAATTTTCTGGTGTGTGTGTGTATGTATGTGTGGCAGCGGTAAAGGACACCAACATCGCACATACCCTGCTAGAAGTTAGAAACAACTTCCAGGAGGGTGGGGTAGAATTCCATTCCCCACCTCCTTTGGCGAAATGGCAAGCAGGCCTCCAGAAGGTTGCTTTATCAAAACTTGAAATTAATTCATCAGATCATGGAGCTGTGGGAAGACACCTTGAAACCCAGAGACTAAAACCATTTAACTGTTTTGTTAGCAGTGACTGCTGTTCTCTTTCCTGCACAGGGATGTGACCGTGGCCTCATCTGTTCACTGACAGTGAGGAAGAAGAACAGAGTTGTGTTAATTAACTACACCACAGTAACTGAGATAATGCCTGGGTGACCTCCCAAAGAGTTAGGGGGAAATATGTTTGTGGACTACAACTCCCAGAATCCCCAGTAGGGCAGCCTTTGGCTATATCCGCTGAGAAATTCTGGAAGCTGTAACCCACTGCTCTACCCATCAAGGATTACATAGTATTAGTAAGAAAAAGCAGTTAAACTACCACAGAGTTGGTTGGTCCAGAGTTGGTTCAAGTTTCCACCACCCCATGCATATAAATGCTTGTACTGCAGCTAAAACTGCTCACGACCTGGGGGTTCAATCCCAGGTAGCCGACTCATGGTTGACTCAGCCTTCCATCCTTCCAAGGTCGGCAAAATGAGTACCCAGCTTGTGGGGGAGGGGAAAATGTGTAGCCTGCATAATGAAATTGTAAACTTCCCAGAGAGTGCTTGGAGTACTATGGGATGTATATAAGCAGAACACTTTGCTTTGCTTTGCTTTTGCTTTTTGATATGAATATATCTTTCTTTTCCCCTCCAAAGTAACTCTAGCCATGTCCAAGGACCGACTGAACGGTCTTGCAGGAAGTGGGCAGGGTAGTAAGACTGAGGTGGAAAATGGCCCTGCAGATCTGCCATCTCCGGTGCCTGGGACGTCCACCGTTGATGAAATGATGCAGCAGATGAAGGAGCTCATCACTGAAAACAACGAACTTAAAGGTGAAAAGTTAATATTGCTTTTGCTGTAGAACATGAATATGCATGACATCAGCTTACTGCCACCTGGAATTCTCAGTTTGCTTAAGCTGATGGCTCTCTTGTGTGAGACTGAATGTTGAACTGGTAGAAGAAACCATGTGGGAGGCTCAGAGTGGGAGGCCTTAACCGCAGGCTTTTGAAGCACCTGGTGAGCTTTGCTCCATCCTTCATGTGTACGACCATTCATCAGTGCCTGTCCTTTACTTGTAAAGCATTGTGTACATTATTGGGAGTGGACAGAAAGCCTTATGACCGCTGTGATGTATTACAGAACTTGCAAAAGTTACCTTTTGGTCTCCAACACCCAAAATCTCCAATCCAGTTTGGCCACGGGGACATTCTGGGTGTTTTGTTTCTTGTCTCGCTAATGTCAGAAGCAGTCTGGTGGTGCTTCCTGAGTGGAAGGATCTGCTAGCAAAACACTGTTATTGCCTAGGGAATGCCTGCATGTGTTCGTAGTCCTCACAATTTCCAGGTCCTCTTTCTATTTCCCTCATTCTGGGGGTTGCAATCCTAAAATCAATTTTTCCAAGTTCAACATTGTAAACAGATTTTTAACTGCAGTCCAGTTTCTGATGGATTCTCTGGCACAGGTTTTTTTTTCCAAACATGGATCACTCCAGATTTTTAACTGGATAAATTCATATTGTCTAGCATGAGTTGATGTAGCCTTCCAAATGAATTAAATGTTACCCTTTATTATTATGTTTTCCAAAGAACAATATAGCAAATCAAAGGCTCTGTGCACGGCAGATGCTGGGAACATCCAATCTTGATTTGTTAGCTTTCCATTCTGGTGAACATCACCCTTCTTCTTTGTACAGAAGGAGCTGCTTTTGCGTACCTTGGAAAAGTTAATTTTTAAAATGTAACTCCCCAAATTCCTCAGCCACTTTGTTATCCTGACTGGGGAGTTTTGACATCCAAAATCAAAACAGTAATGTTCCTAAGGTCTCCTCTTGCGTGGAATGAAATCTTCCTATGAAGTCACGAAAGGGAGCCATTTGGGGAGAGATCAGAAGCATGCAAGCAAAAACACGTTCATTTTGATGAGGCTGCTTACCATAGTACTAGATTCATTTATTTTGTGTTCTGATCTGCACTGGGTTGGATCAGAGCTTCTTTTCTTCCAATAAGAAGGGGTTCAAGTCAGTTCTTTGTTAAATTGGATTGTTGTTTATAGCTAGCACTTTATTTTTATTAGAGAAGGAAATCGGTTAGGTTGTTCCCTTAGTTGTGTAGTTACAGAGTACAAACCTCTAATCCTGGTCTCTGTGTTGAAAGGTCATATGAATGGGAAAAGGTAAATGATTCATTTGTCACCAACCACTCCACTGTCTAGTGGAGGGCCTCGTGTGGGTCAGGGATGGTGAATCATGGCACTTTTCCCCTACAGGCCGCACAGTATCTCTGCTGCACCATCTGCACCCCAGTACCATTGGCTGCTGATCCAAGTGACCAGCAAGACTTGTGGCTACTTTCCTCCAATGGGAAACTGACCAATGGAAAGCCTAAATTTGATCAGTCAGTCATTTCTTGGCTTAAAACCAGTGTAAAAGAGTGGTGCTTATTTGCTTAGCTTGCAAAATTATAAACAAATTACTGTGCATAGATATGACGATCACCCCTACTGACACAGCAGTGGGTGGCACATATTTCGTATTTGTTTCAACCCTTGTTGTAAACATATGGCAGTAGAAAATACACATCTGCTTGAATGAGTCAGCTTACGGTGTGTGTGTGTGTGTGTGTGTGTGTGTGTGTGTGTGTGTGTGTGTGTGTGTGTGTGTGTGTGTGTGTGTGTGTGTGTGTGTGTGTGTGTGTGTGTGTGTGTGTGTGTTGTTAAAGTTGTAACTGAATCTTCATGACCCCATGTCCATGGAGTTTTCTTGGCCTGCCAGTTCCTACTCCAGGCTCCTACAGCACCTGGCATTCCCTGGTGGTCTCCCATCCAAGTACTAGCCAGGTCCAACCCTGCTTAGCTTCCGAAATCAGGCGAGATCAGTTGTGCTTAGGGCAGGCATGTCCAAACTTCAGCCCTCCAGATATTTTGGACCACAACTCCCATAGTCCTTTGCCATTGGCAATCTAAACTTAGAATTCTGGGAGTTGTGGTCCAAAACATCAGAAAGGCCAAAGTTTGGGCATGCCTGGCTTAGGGCATCTAGGCAGCTGCTATTACGAGGTATAGAGCTTCTTAAAGTTAAAATATTGCCACTAATGAATCACTTCTGAGTATTCTCCACTTGGAAACCTCTGAAAAGGTTCATCATACGTCAGCATTGACTTGACAGCAAATGACTATTAATATTAACCAGGCTGTTTTGTGGGGAACCCTGACTAGCAAAACGTGCAAGCCATTTGAAACAACTGTGACAACTATGTGCTATGTCGGAGCCACAGGAAACAAAAATGAGACTCAGATTCTGAGCTTGGGAATGGGCTGTAACGTTTTGACTCACGCTAATGTTGCATTTGTGCATGTTAAACAGAAGCCATGCGGCAGCACAACCAAGCGATGAAAGATCGGTTTGAGGAGCTGTCTGCATGGAGAGAGAAGCTGAAAGAAGAGCGGGAGTTCTATGAGACAAAATTCAAGGAAGCGAGGCAGTGTTTGGCGGCCAAATGTATTGAGAACAAAGCCCTGAAAAAGCAGCTCCAAAGTACGGAAGAAAAAGAAGGGCAGACAAATGTAAATAAAATGTGTGTGTGTGTGTGTGTGTGTGTGTGTGTGTGTGTGTGTGTGTGTGTGTGTGTGTGTGTGTGTGTGTGTGTGTGTGAAGGGGGTGTACTTCCACACCTCATGAAAAATTAACTTTCCTGCTTTAAAAGACCAGTTATGCTTTGCCTGGTGGAAGAGCAAAAGTTGTCGATTAGGTGAACAGCTCTTTTTCCAGTGCCACCGTTTTTAGCCCTTTTAAACTAATTTGGAATTTGTAAATAAATGTATTAAGGATGGCACTACACTTGCCCTGTATGTTTTGACAGCCTTTGCAAAATGGCATGCCAAGGACAGATAGAAGGTGTGCAACCACTGAGCAAGAATGGTTGATCTCTTGTTTTCTATCATGCGTGTGAAGATTAAGGGGCTGGGACACCAAGGATCAGAGGATTGCAGAATTTTGTTTGTTTAAGAGCCTTAACCATCCACTGAAAGATCAATTTCACCTTTCGTTTCTGGATTTGAGATCCCAGCAGTGGGTTCCGATCTGATATTAATGTAGCAATGGGAGATGAAACAGTTCTGTGCCTTGGGAATTTATCAGATTTAGGCTAGCTCAGTCCTGCCCTTTACCTGCAAAATGTTGTGCCTGGACATATAAATATTCTTCAGTTATTGTGACAGCCAGCAAACTTGTCGAGACATCAGACTTTGGACTTTTGAGAGAAGTCATCCTTGTTACTTCCCTCCCACACACACACACCCCTGTTCTACTTGTGTCTCTCCACAGCTTAAGCTTCAGAGAATTTTCTGCCTAGAAACAACTGTGTTGTTTTTATAAAATTCATGCTAGTTAAATGGAAGGCTGTAGTAAAGTTTACAGGTGGGAATGGCAAAACATGTACAATTGGGGCTATTAGTTATATATTAACCCAGACCGTGTTTCATCGTGAACTTGTTTCTGCTGATTTCAGCAGAGGTATGGAATAGCCTTACACTTGATAGAGAGCTGAATGTGGATTACAATTTTTAGAGTGCCACAGTGACAGGCAGTGTCTTCTCAAGTCAGAACCCCACCGTGCAAAAATTATCTTTCCTCAGTAACCATTTCTTGTACTTTGAAGGACAGGGATGCTGGGCAGAGTTCCTTCTGAACCTGCCCCCTGATATGACGTCATCCCCTTGCTACAACAGCCTGCGAGTCCTTGGGACAATCTCAGCTATCTCTGCGGCTTGCCCTACTCCCGGACAATATTAACATCAGCGATTGCCATTTGTGACTTGGTGGTACCATTGGGTTCTTCTGGACTGTTACACCTTGCCCCCTGATATGGCATCAGTTTTACCATCTTCTTAAAATGGGATTTCCATATTTTCCCACCTCCTCTCTCCCTTTGGCTATTGGTGGGTGTGCCTATTTTATGACTGCTATTTTCTTATTCTTTGGTGTTTTTTTCTTCTATTGTATATTGTATTTTTATTTTTGTATTTTGTATTTTTATCTTGTATTTTGTACTTTGTTTTTGTATTTTGTAATTTTTTTTTAGGTCGCCATGCCGGCAGAGACTTTTATCTCTGTGGTGTCTGGCCGTGGGAGGTACGCTCCGGGTGGGGGGATTAGTCTGGTAAGAAGAACTCGGGCCAGGCATTTATTGCCTGTCCCCCATTCTGATCCCTCCACTCACCGCCATGTACCTGGGTGCCATCCCGCCAGCGCCTCCGATCTGTCTTGCCTCCTGGTCAATGCCAGGTCGGTTCATAATAAAACACCTATCATCCACGATGTGATCGTGGATGAGCGAGCCGACCTGGCTTGTATCACCGAGACCTGGGTGGGCGCTGAGGGTGGGGCTTCTCTTTCCCTTTTGTGCCCCCCCCGGGTTTCAGGTCCAGTGGGCGGGCAGGTCGGGGGGCGGGGGGCATCGTTTACAGGGAATCTCTTCATGTTAGCAGTTCTGCGGCAATGGTGTGTCCCGGGGTTGAATGCCTCCACCTATCAGTGGGTCAGCGAGATAAGTTTGGTATTGTGCTGGTGTACTGTGCTCCCCGCAACCCAGCACAATCCTTTCCAGAGATCGCGGAGTTTGTCTCGGCTGCCCTGTTGAAGTCCCCCCGCCTATTGGTGGTTGGGGACTTCAGTGTGCATGCCGAGGTGGAATTCTCTGGTGCGGCTCTGGAATTCATGGAATCCATGACTTCCATGAATCTATATCAGCATGTTGTGTGCCCCACCCATAGAGCCGGCCATACCCTGGACCTGGTGTTTACCTCCATGTTGTCAGATTCTTGTCTGAGGGTTAGGGATATTTCGCCCTGGCCCGTGTCTTGCTCGGACCACCACCTGCTAAAATTCTCCCTGTCGATCGCTCCCCCGCCCCGCGGGGAACGTCGGTCCTACATTTGGGCCCACCCCCGTCGGCTCCTGGACCCTCCTAGGTTCATGGAAGCCTTCGGAGAGTTCTCTGGCGGCCTGGCAGACGATCCGGTTGATGCCCTGGTAGATAGGTGGTATGAGGGTGCCACCAGGGCTGTAGACCGGATCACCCCCAAGCGCCTCCTGCGCTGTGGAGATCACTCCTCGCCATGGTATATGGCTGAGCTGCGGTCGATGAAACAAGAATGCAGGAGGCTTGAGGTGATTTGGAGGGCAAGTTGGACAGTGAGAATAGGGCTGCACTTAAGCAGCTGACCAGCTGGTATCTCTGCGCGATCAGGGACTCTAGAACAGCCTATGTCTCCCTGAGAACTGGCGAGGCCTCAAACCGCCAGGCGGAGTTGTTCCAGGTGGTTCGAGACCTCTCCAATCCCGGTCAGCAGAGGCTTCCTCCTAATGATTTCACTAGTGAGCAATTTGCAGCCTGTTTTAGATCCAAAATAGAGGCCACCCGTTCCGACTTGCCCTCCGGTTGCCCTAGTTTATCCCCTGATTTCCCTGGGGCCTCACCCCCCTGTATCCCCTCCTGGTTGAGTTTGGGCCGGTGTTACCAGCGGAGGCCTCCAGAGCTATCGCTTGCTGCCAGCCAGCGGCCACTCCTTTCAACCCTTGCCCAGCTCGGCTCATCAAATCTGCTGAAGGGAACATGCCTGAGTGGGTTTCAGCTATTGCCATGGCATCTTTCAGGGAGGGATCTTTTCCTTCCCGTTTGAAGAAGACTGTGGTGAAGCCCACTCTGAAAAAGCTTGGCATGGCGTCGGACGATTTATCCAGCTACCATCCAATTGCCATTGTTCCCTTCCTGGGCAAGGTTGTCAAGAGGGTGGCCGCGGTTTGGCTGCAGTCGTACCTGGAGGAAAATCAAATCCTGGATCCCTTCCAGTCTGGGTTCAGGCCTCTCCAGGGGACCGAGACTGCCCTGGTCGCTCTGCAGGATGACCTCCTCAGGGAGGCTGACAGGGGGTGTTCCTCCCTGCTGGTTCTCCTTGATCTGTCAGCTGCTTTTGATACTGTCGACCACGGTAACCTGTTGGTCCGGCTGGCCGAGGCGGGAATTGGGGGTCAGGCTTTGTCCTGGCTCCATTCCTTCCTTGGCGGTCAGACTCAGCGGGTTCAGCTGGGTGATGACTTGTTGGCTCCTTGGACTCTCCCTTGTGGGGTGCCCCAGGGGTCAGCAATCTCACCCATGCTGTTCAACGTTTATGTGAGGCTGCTGGCGGAGGTCATCAGGAGATTTGGAGACTGCTGTCACCAGTATGCTGATGACACGCAGCTCTATTTCTCCTTTTCGTCTTCTGCAGTGGAGACAATTCGCTCCCTCGACCTGTGCCTGGAGGTAGTTCTGGAATGGACCAGGACTAACCAGCTCAAGCTGAATCCGGAGAAGACAGAGGTTCTGTTCTTTGGGGTATCCTCGTCTGGGTACAGTGGCCCCCTCCCTAGACTGGGGGGGGGGTGTTTCCCTCCAGCCTACGGACAGGGCCAGGAATCTGGACGTGGTCCTGGACTCAGCCCTCTCCCTGGAAGCCCAGGTGATGGCAGTCTCCAGGGCCGCTTTTATCCATCTCCGCAGGATCGCCCAGATCCGCCAGTTCCTTGATGAGTCCTCCCTGAGGATAGTTGTGCAGGCCCTTGTGATCTCGAGGACTGACTACTGCAATGCCCTCTACGTGGGGTTGCCCTTGACCCTTGTCCGGAGGTTACAGCGGGTGCAGAATGCGGCAGCCAGGCTGGTGGTGGGTGCTCGTCAATTCGAGCACATCACCCCAGTTCTGGCCCGCTTGCATTGGCTTCCCGTTGTCCTCCGGATAAGATTCAAGCTCCTGGTTTTGATTTTCAAAGCCCTCCACGGCTTGGCACCAGAGTACCTGGCGGAGCGTATCTCTCAGAGATCAACTGGGACCAGACCCACGAAATTGGCGCTGGCGCGCTCACTGAGGGTGGCCACACCCAGAGAGGCGCGGAAATCGTGTACGCGTGACCGTGCCTTATCTGCGCCTAGCAGAGTCCCTGCCCGCCTTCAAAAAGGCCTTGAAAACTCACCTTTTTAGGGAGGCGTTTGGCGACCTTTCTATTTAGTTCCCCCCCCCCCCGCCGCCTGCACCATCCCTGTTTCAGGTTATGCCCTCTTATCCTTATCTTTTTATTGTAACTAGTGGTCTCTCTTGTTTTATCTGTTTTATTGTAAGCCGCCCAGAGTTCCTTCCTGGAAGATGGGCGGGATATAAGTTGAATAAGAATAATACCAGGTTATTCTAATTTCTGTGCACTGAGGACAAGCAAGTTCTAGGTTACAAACTGAACTCTCCAATGCAAGAAGAAGATGCATTTCTTCCTTTAGAAGGTGCTCCTATTGTCACAAGAAAAATGATTCTGATTAAATTTCATGCCCATTCACTGAAACTTAGTCCCACTCCCTTCTATACATTTCCCCCCTCTTCAATTCTTTTTATGAGAATGAGATTTTTATTTTATTTTCATTTAATAAAATTACGAGTACTTGTAAGCGGGCCTTCTCGGTGATGGGGCCGTCCATTTGGAACAGCTTACCGTGCGACTTACGGCAGGCTCCGTCGTTGGCGTCATTTAAGAAAGGCTTAAAGACCCTGCTTTTCAGGGACGCCTTCAAAAATGACTAGGGATTTTTTTTTCTTTCTTTGTCCCGGCCTTCTTATGCACGCTTGGACTGCTTTTGTGATTGCCCCTGTTCTTAGCCATCTTTTAGGTTTTTTTAAAATTTTTATGTGAACCGCCCTGAGTTCTCGCTTGGGAAGTAGGAGCGGTATATAAATCTGAAAATAAATAAATAAATAAATAAATAAATAAATAAATAAATAAATAAATAAATAAATGACCTCTGTCTGCCCGATGAACAAATAATAAGTTAGGCCAGTGTTTTTCAACCTTTTTTGGGCAAAGGGACACTTGTTTCATGAAAAAAATCACGAGGCACAAATAATAAAAATGTTAGGCATCCTCCAGCCCAGGCCCTCCCAAGGCATCTCTATCAAAATGTCCGCATGGGATGTTAGGCCTTGGGATGTCCTTGAAGTTCCTAATTTTGGAGCTGCTCGATGCGCTTGAGGTTGACTCGCCCTCCCTTGCTGGTTACTTCTCCTAGGGAAATGGCAGTCCTAAAAAAGAGATGGCACAAGACTTGGAGCAGCTGAAGACACAGGTGACCAAGCTCCAGGCGGAAAAAGCAGATCTGGTGGCCATAATTTCAGAGCTACAGCTGAAGCTCAATAGTACCACTGCTGAAGATTCGTTTGTCGAGATCAGGATGCATGTAAGTGATTTTTGAACTGTTCCTTGAGCCCCTCGTTGTAGAAAAGCTGTAAAATCTCCCATTCAAATTAGGTTTGAACCAGATCTGAGAAAATAGTGTTCTGTTCTAGGGCACAATCAGTGGATAACCTAAGGGCTCAATTTGAGTCCCAGCATGTGGTCCGTAGACTTACAGCAATTGACCTATTCTTTATATTGCAGGAGAGAGGTGGTTACGTAACGTCCTTCTTAGTTCCACGACTAGTTTTGTACCGTGAGCTTTCATGAATTCAGTCTATGAGAGTCATATCTGAGGAAATGAATTTGATCCATGAATGCAGACATTAAAATAAAGGAGCCACAAAGTTTGTGTCTTTTTTTCCCTGTTTTGTTGTCCTATATATTACAGTGGTACCTTGTACTGTATAAAGGAATTAATTTGTTCCAAATGAAATTATGTTATGCAAATTTTCCTTTATACAAATTTCCCATAGGAATGCATTGAAAATGGATTAATCCCTAATTGTGACCATTTTTATATTGTACAGATTTGCCCCATAGGTGATTCTGTTAAGTAAATTTCCCCATCTCCAGAATTTTTATGTTGTACAGATTTTATGTTATACAAACTGTTTGTTATACGAGGGTCCACTGTATTTAAAATAAATAATCTAATGTAGCTAAATGCACATGTAACTATCTACATTGTTTGTCCTTTCATTTTTTCCCCACAGGAAGGAGAAGAAAACAGCGCTTTAAAAGAACATAAAGATCTTAGTGATAAAAGAACAGATGACACAGCTACCTATGTGTAAGTAGAACACTTTTATATGGCCAAGAACAGTTTTGGGGTTTGGTTTGACTTGTTTACTTGACTTGTTTGCTCTTTCTGGTGCATTTATCTCTGCTAAGTAAGGGTTTAAAACCTGAGTTAAAAAAAAGAAGAATACATTAAATAGATGTCCTACACAATCATGTTGTGTCTGATATAATATATGATATTTTTCTATTGTAACATAGATTACCTTTTAAAAAGTCATGAGAGATGGATTTTTAATAACTGGAAATAGTGTTGGGAAAAGGGGAAGGAGGGTTAGAATTCTGTGCAAATTTGAGTGAGAATAATATTGTTTGAAAATAGCAGGCCCATGTTCTGAACAAATATGCATTGATTTTTAAAAGAATGAAACTGCATAATATCAAATACAAGGCAGAACAAGCTTATATTCTGCATCTCCAGAAACTGAGGCCCAAACTGAAAGGGTTCAAATTACATGAAAGGAGATTTCAACTACAGTACATGTTGGAAATATGTTTCTGATAGCAATAGCTGTTTGACAACGAAAATTCATTTATTTGAGCTTTATTTCAAAGCAGTTCTGAACACAGCTGAAAGGAAGTGCAGATAAAGACAGATACAGATAAGAAACAGCTATGGGAAGCTGCAGTGTTTCAGTGAAGCCTCATTCAATTAAAATGTCAAAACCCAACTGAATTTTAAAACATTCAAAATGAATAAGTTTAAAAAGGGTAGTACCAGTAATTTAAAATCTTAAATTCAAACTGGATTCAAACACCAGTATCTGTCTTAAAGGGGAAAGAACAGCTTCCCACAGTACCAGGTTAAGCCAGTATAATAACTGTTAAAGTAAGTACTGACTTAGTAACAAAGAGAGTAAATGATGCTGGAAATGTGTTGTAAATAGCTGTTTTATCTGCTAAGAAATTATTTTGCTTTTACCCAGCTTTCCCTCTCTGTGCTAGAACTCAGGGTTATCTAGTCTGGTTGAAGTACAGTGGAACATTGACTTACGTCATTAATCCGTTCTGGAAGTCTAGACATAAGTCAAACATGACTTAAGTCAAACGAACTTTTCCCATAGAAAGTAATGGGAAAGTGGATTAATCTGTTCCAGATGGTGAAAAAGACCCCCAAAACAGCAATTTAACACAAATTTGACTTGGACAGGAGATTCCTTCTGGGGATGTAAATGAAATGTCTCTTCAAAGAGAGGAGGAGTGGAATTATAGTCCACAAGTTATACGCCTCCACTTTTAAATGTTCATAGCAACAATGTCTAACATTTAAGTTTTACTGATTTTTAACCTGACGTTCCAAGTTCTGAACAACTCTATGCTTATCATTAGAGTCCCACAACTGTACAGCTCCCCAACTAAAATGCTTCCATTGTGGACCAGACTTCTGCAGCCAAATTTCTTACAAGACTGAGCCGACTGTCTAAGCAGCGAGGCCAGCCCCGAGCTCCTGGCCCTTTTTCTCCTCCGGCAACAGCGGTGGCTTCGGTGAGGCCAAGGACCAGCTCCAGGTGCTCTGAGCTGGCCTTGCCAAAGCCACCGCTGCCGGAGGAGAGGAAGAAGGCAGGAGCAGTTTGGAGGTGGCATCCACAATGCTGAATCGTGGCTGCCCCCGATTCCGGTGCCTTGCGCCAGCTGTAAGTCAAAGCCTGCGACTCAAGTCAAACAGGCCCCTTCTTGCTGCAAGTCAAATATGCTGCAAGTCAAGCAGCATGTAAGTCAAGGTTCCACTGTACTGGGCTAAAATGCATTGTTTATATCCCTGTTTGTACATGAAAGTCGCTGGGTGACCTTGCACATATCTCTTTTTTCTTCATTCTGACCTGCCTCATTGAGCTGTTGTGAAGACCAAGTAGGGAGGAGGAGAGCCATATACAGGTGAAACTCAAAACATTAGAATATCATCCAAATGTTCGTTTATTTCAGTAAAGCAACCCAAAAGAGGAAACCAATATATGAGATACAGTAGTACCTTGTATAAAGGAATTAATTCGTTCCAAATGAAATTATGTTAAGTAAATTTTCCTTTATACAAATTTCCGATAGGAATGCATTGAAAACAGAGTGATCCCATTTTTATGTTTTACGGATTTGCCCCATAGGCGATTCTGTTAGGCAAATTTCCCCTATCTCTGGAATTTTTTATGTTGTACAAATTTTATGTTATACAAACCATTTGTTATACAAGGGTCCACTGTATTACATGCAAAGCATGTAATAAGTAAGATATGTCAAGCCTTACTTAGGTATAATTGTGATGATTATAGCATACAGCTTATGAAAACCCCAAATTCACAAGCTCAGAAAATTAGAATTTTCCATGACATCAATAACACAAGGATTGGAAATAGAACAATATTGGACCTCTGAAAAATATAAGCATGCACATGTACTCAGTACTTGGTTTGGGGCCCTCAATGCTGTGTTGCATGGATGCTCTCAGCCTGTGGCACTGCTGGGGTACTGCCTTCAGCTCCTCAGCATTGTTCAGTCTCATGTTCCACATCTTTCTCTTCACAATGCCCCATAGATTCTTGATATGGCCAGTTTGCTGTCCATATCAAGTACTGTAATCCCATGGTCATTGAGCCAGGTTTTGGTACTTTTGGCAGTGTGGGCAGGTGCCAAGTCCTGCTGGAAATTGAAGTCAGCATCCCCATAAAGCTCGTCTGCGGAAGGAAGCACGAAATGCTCCAGAATCTCCTGGTAGATGGTTGCGTTGACCCTGGACTTAATGAAGCACAGTGGACCAACACCAACAGATGACATGACTCCCCAAATCAACACAGACTGTGGAAACTTCATACTGGATTCCAAGCATCATGCATTGTGTGCCTCTCCATTCTCCTTCCAGACTCTGGGTCCCTGAATCCCAAATGAGATGCAAAAGTTGCTCTCATCAGAAAAGACGACTTTGGACCAGTGAGCAACAGGGTTTAGGAGCAGCTTGACAAGAGGAATACAAGAGGAGGCCCATGTCCAGGATCTGTTTGTGTGTGGTGGCTCTTGATGCACTAACTCCATCCTCAGTCCACTCCTTGTGAAAGTCCCCAACACTTTTGAATGGCCTTTTCCTGACAATCCTTTCCAGGCTGCGGTCATCCCTGCTGCTTGTGCACCTATTTCTTCCACACTTTCCTCTTCCACATACTGTAACTTTCTATTGATGTGCTTTGATACAGCACTTTGGGAACATTCCACTTCTTTTGCAATCTGTACCTTTTGGGGGCTTTCCCTCCTTATGGAGGGTGTCAGTGATGGTTTTTCTGCACATCTGTCTGGTCAGCAGTGTTTCCCATGGTTGTGTTTCCTACTGAACTAGCCTTAGAGACCATTTAAACACGCAGGAACCCTTTGCAGGCGTTATGGATTCATTAGCTGATTAGAGTGGGGCACATTTGTAGCCAATGCTTTTTGATTTGGTTCATACAACTTGTCATCATCCACTGCTCTGGGAATTTCCACACATTTCCACAAATTTTAACACTTCAGGAACAACTCCATTTTAAAACTCCAAGCTAAAAAAATGCTTCAGTCCACAGCTGGACTCCATATCTCTAAGATGAAATACTGACTCCCATTATAAGAATATTCTTGACAACTTTGAGCCTAGAATATTGAACCTTTTCACACTATTCTGATTTTTTGAGATTGTGAATTTGGGGTTTTCATAAGCTGTACGCCATAATCATAATTATACCAAAGTAAGGCTTGACATATCTCTCTTCGTATGTAATAAGTTGACTTACAGAAATAAATGAACATTGGCACGATATTCAAATTTTTAGAGTTCCACCTGTACACTGCTTTGAGGGAAGACAGGATATAAATGTAAAAAAACAAGAAATTAGTTGGCTGGAAGTGGAGGATTTATTAAAAGCAATATATATCCCAAGATGCATCTTTGGTATAATGGAGTTCATTGCTGTGGTGATGATTTATCCTTTACAAGAACAGACAACTTTCCAGGGACCCTGGTCATGCTTGGTCCTCATTGGGCAGTGTCTACAGCTTCCCCTCTTGCTTGTGGTCGTTTTTCCCTCCTCTCTTAACTTTTTCTTTAAAATGCTTTTGTAAAGGAGGAGTAGATCAATGGAAGAAACAAAAAAATATTTTGAAACTGAAGAATTAACGGTCAGCCAGCTGCTCCATTCTCTCAGGAAGGAGACTCAGAGGAGGGAAGCGTTGGAAAAGGAGGTGCAGGAACTTAAGGACAGGTACTCACCATGTATAGTTATTAATCTCTGTTTGAATCACAACTGTGAATGTGCTGCCTTCAGAAGATGGATTGGCACTCTCCCTCGTGCCCTTCTGTTGTCAGGTAGACATTTAAGCAGGAATTGAGATTTTTGGGAATGCTCTGGTTTTGAAATCTATATATATTAAATGTGTGGGATGTTTAAATTACAGTCCTTTTTAACCTTGACCAATATTTAATTGTTTTTTTAAATTGTTTTAGTTTTGTATATTGTCTTTAACTTGTTATTACTGTAAGATTTCAAATGTTGTGAACTGCCTTGGATCCCCGATGGGGAGAAATGTGGCAAACAAACAAACAAACAAATAATAAATAAATACATAAATAAATTTCAGTAAGGCTGTGAAGACCTGTACTTAAAAACATGTTTAGCAATAGAGCTTGTCAACATGTTTGTTTCTTTAATTAAAAAAATAGCTAATAGCAAGATCCAGCCATCAGCATGAAAAAGGCACAGTTCAAAAAAAAATTATCCAGGTTCTGGTTTAGCATTCACTTTTTGGGTTTCTGAAACGGAATTCGGTGTACAGTCATGTGGATAGTTGCCCTTTTTTTAAACAATCCCTAGTAGTAACCTAAATTGAACTTCAATTTTATTAATTGCCATTTAAAATCTTTAAAAGTGATCTCTCTTGAGTGACAATTTTTTTTAAGGCCTAGTTGTTTTTTTCTCGCCATCTATTAAGATTCCACTAGGGATCACTTAGAGTCATTCACTTACGCCTTCCCACCAACTTATCTCTCTATTTGAGCCCTGAAATTCCTCTAAGGCAGTGTTTTTCAACCTTTTTTGGGAAAAGGCACACTTGTTTCATGAAAAAAATAACGAGGCACACCACCATTAGAAAATGTTAAAAAATTTAACTCTGTGCCTATCAGACACACACAAACACACTTCTCACCCCCCCCAAAAAACAACAACAAATACATCACCCAGCCCAGGCCCTCCCAAGGCATCCCTATCAAAATGTCCGCCTGCCCTCACCTTCCCCCTCCCTCCTCCTAGCACTTTTTTCAGAGGAACTTGCAAACCCAGGAAGGTGGGGCTGGGGGAGGCTCTTCATATACGACCCCCAACCCCCATCTTTTACCCCTTCCAGTATAAGCCTCCCTTCTCTCCCCCCGCCTCCTTCCAGCCAGGCAGCCACAGGGCCCGGAAGGGACCCCCCCATCCCGGTCTCCTCCCTCTAGGTCCTAGGAATCCCCTCCTCAGCCTCCCACGTCCTCCCCTTTATTTACCCCCACACACACAAAAAATGACCATTGTCACCCCTTAAAAGAGGGGTGCGCACACGCGCTCCTATCTGGCTCGGCAGGGGCACGCGCCCACCCTCGGGAGGCAAACAGCGAGTGCGCGAGGCGGGGGAGGGAGGGAGGGGGGTTCGGTGAGCGAGGAGGGGGAACCAACCCCAAGAACCTTTAAGAGCGGCTTCTGGGCACCCTTCGCCGCAATGCGCCTTCTCCCGGCTCTCTCTCACTCTCTCGAGTCTCCTCCTCCTCCTCCTCCTCCTCCCTTATTTCTTCTCCTTCCCCGTCCACGGCCAGCCTTTCCTCGCCGGCGCGCAAAGCACGCCGGGAAAGGTAGTCCGCTCTCCTCCCCAGGACCGTGTCTCAGACCTGCGGGAGGAACTACATCTCCCAAGGAAGCCTTGCAGCAGCCGGCTTCTTTCTGGATGCCCCGCCTTCCTCCGGCTCGCCGCCACTGGGGGCATTGCTGGTGTAGGGAGAATTGTTCCCACGGCACACCAGGCAACATCTCGCGGCACACTACTGTGCCGCGGAACAGTGGTTGAAAAACACTGCTCTAAGGGGCCAGGGAGCGGTGCTGAATTTGGGGGTGGGTGGGTGCTGGGATGTCTTGGCTTACAGAAAATCCAGCAGAGGTACCTTGACTAAACAATCTCTTCTACCACTGCCTGGCCTTTTTGGCCAAGTCCCTGATCTCTGGAAGAGTTGTTTCCAGAGGCTCTTAAGCTAGAGAGAGGTGCATCCCTGCTACACACTGTTCTTTGGATCTAATCTAAGATGTTTAAATTGAAATGGGATTCTTGTATCTCTCAGAGTTTTGGGGATGGAAAGTAAAACAGAGGAGAGAGGCACTCAGATGGAACTTGAAAACGAAGAAGAAAAAGGGAAAGCTGAAGACGTAAGTGTCACTTATTTATGCATGCTCCATGCCAGTCATGCTGGCTGATAGCTTTTGATGAGTCTTTGTGAGTCTGGAATGATTTTATCTCAATGGACAGAGTAGACCTCCTTCAATTTCTCATGCATCCACTTCTGTACATCTTGCCTATCAATGTGAAGGCTGATCTCAAGCACTGCATCTCATAACTTCTCAATTGTGACATACATAGTGATGCTGTGGCCCTGCTTCTGTAAAAGCTGGTAGGCAGAGCAAAATGGCCTCAGATGAACAACAGCTGGCACCACCTCTGATACTTCAGCAATGTCCAGCCAGTCCAGCCTCTCCCATGTGGATGCCGAAAAAAGAACTAAGAAGAGTCCACTCGGGTCCCTTGTAGATCACAGTCCTTGGGATGGAAAGGGAAAAGACACTCTCCTTTGTCACTCCAACCTGGGCTTGTTGCTATGACGATCCACAGGTCGTAAGTCATGTGGTTTCCTGTGCTGTTTTCCATATCTAGCTGGGCATCTGAGGTACAAAGTCACAAAATGGAGGATATCCTGATTTTTTTTCCACCTTGCACATGTAAAAGGAAAGGAGAAGGAGTTAAATAACAGTGTCCAAATGAAGGTGGCTAAAGACAATTTATTTAAAGTTCTTATACATTGCTTTTTGAAGTAAAAACATCACAAAATGCTGTCCAGTGATATAAATGTTTAATGTATAATTACAACACATTTTTGAATCCATAAAAGACCGTATGACAAAAATAATAATTAACAAGCCTGTCCGCTGGTCGTCAATGAAGAACTCGGGGTCAGAATTTAGAAAAAAAGTGCCAAATATCAGAGAACATGGGTTTTTCAGACATTTACTTGGTAAGTTTTCCATGAAACACAAAGGAATTTGGTGGCCAGGTCCTAATACAAGGATACTCAGCATGTTTGTAGTGTTCTTGAATGTTCAGAACGTCCTGCCTGGATTATCTTACATATTCACACTGATGATATTGTAGTGTTAGCTTGTTAGGTCTAGCTGTGCCGTGAAGAAGGCTGATGGTGCCACTTCAGGTGACAGGTTTGGTGCAGCATAAGATGAAGTGAGAATTTGCCCACATTTGTCTTTGGGGCTGAACATTTTCCTTCCCTTGACTGCTGACATATCCTGGCTGACAGGAGAACTGGAGAAGTTGGGGAGGGAGAGGTCAGGAGCCTGCAGAAGCCTTGAATGGAAAATGGAAACCGAAAAACACTGGCTGGAAGGAAGCCTCCCTGGAAATTGAGGACACTCTTCCTTCACCCCAAATTCTTTTGAGTGAGAGATGGGGGGGGTTGGTAGGAAAGAAAGACTGTAGAACACACTTAATAACCACCATTGCAGTTCACCTTGCTTGTACTAATGAAATGACAACTAAGACATACAGTAATACCTCGGATAACGAATGCCCCTGATAACGAATTTTTTGGATAACGAATTGCAATTTCCAGGTATAGGGCTGCCTCGGATAACGAATGTTCCCTATGGGCTGCCTCGGATAACGAATCACAATTTCTAAGCATAGGTCTGCCTCAGAAAATGAATTTTCTCTATGGGCTGCCTTGGATAACAAATTTCCCTATGGGCTGCCTTGGATAACGAATTTTCTCTATGGGCTGCCTCGGATAATAACAAATTTCCAGCATTCATCAGTAAAAAAGAGTTATCCTGGGCTGCATCATATCTGTACCTTTAAAGTGCCCTTTATAAAGAGTTTTGAGCAAAAAACTAGGAGACTGTGTCATTTTCCTAGGCTCCGGAATATATTAATTGGTTTCCCATTCATTCCTATGGGAAACTGCATTTTGGAGAACGAATTGCCTCGGAGAACAAATTGCCTCGGAGAACAAATTAAATTCATTATCCGAGATACCACTGTATATTGTTCAATCTATATATATATATATATATAGTGTTCATTGCATCATGATTTCTACTTGATCTTGCTGGAGCCATGACTGTCCCTGCAAAATACCAAATCCCTGTTTTAGCGGATTTATAGTTCAGAGGAGATATTCTCAATGGGGGCCATGTGGCTCTTTTGGGGGCAGCCTAATTTGCCTAGAGTAGGGATGGAGGATTATGTTTGACCCAAGGGCCCAGCTGCTTCTGAGCTGCATGGCATCACTGTTCACCCTCTATCCCCCATGTACACTGCCTGCCCCTTGTCATCAGGATCTTCAAATGCTTCCATTGATATTTCTGGGGACATGCTGAAAACCTCATTCAGTGGGCCAAGGAGCAATTTTTAGGTTCAGAGGGGTTGCAGCTTGGGGACAGTTAGTTCTTCTTCCCCCAGAAAGGCTTCCTGCAATGTAACTGGGCTTTGAAAATGGGGGGGGGGATCCATTATTTCCAGCCATGCCTCAGGGCTAAAGCAAGGAAGAGGCTGGTACGCCAGGGCTCCCCATTCTTGGTCTAACGGCGGACTGTTCTGAACTTGGTGTTACCATGGGCTTGCTGTTCTTACTTTCACTATTAAGTGGAACCGTGTGAAAGGGTCCTGGGTTGTTGTTGTTATTTTTCAGACGGTTTTGTAATTGCATTTGTTGCAGGTCGGCGATGAGATTGAAACTCTGAACCTGCAAGTATCTTCTCTGTTCAAAGAACTTCAGGAGACGCATGCCAAATTGAAAGAGGCAGAGCTGATCCAGAAGAAGCTGCAAGAAAAGTAAGGGGATTGTTTAAATTCTTTGGGGATGAGCCCCTCAAAACTAAGCAGAGTTTCCTAAAAGGGATGCAACCAATTCTTAAAGAAGGCACCATTGGGCACTTTTACACAACCTCTAAAATCCAGTGGCAACTTAAATTTGGACCCCCTCTTCCTGTGTTCCCACCCCGCCGCACTCCATTGTTCCTGTCTGCGTGAGGGGAGGGAAAAAAAAAGGGAGAAAAAAATGCAGGCTCACCTCTGCCATTCGAAGCAGCCTCGAGCCGCCCCATAGTGATTCCTGTCTCTTAAAGGGGTGACGGGGGCAAAAAAACAAAAATAAGGCGAGGGAGCCCGGCATTCACAGCTTAACAATTCACATTGGATTATTTTTTACCTCCTGGAGGCCAGGTACTTGAAAAGTGCACTGGGATGCGCTTAGATGGGCGTGGGCATACTTAATTTTTTTTAAAGTCCGGAGCAGGTGGGAAAACATTTTTAAGCTCCGGATCTGGGAGCCCTTTGCCTCGGATTTTAGGGGTTCTGTAAAAGCGCCCATTGTCGTCCCATCCAGTGTTCTTCAAAAGTTGTCTTCCCTCTGCCTGCTACTTGGCATGCAGTTGGTGGCCTATTGCTGTATTCCATTTGACTCGTTTTATTAAGTACTCCATCTTGGTGCCCCGGTGGGTCCTGCTTCCTCTCTTTGGCTGGGATGCAGAGTTTATTTTTTTAACTTGACGCAGAGGTGGGATGATTCACTTTTAGGGACTACAAGTTTGAGAATCCTTCATGAATCCAGTGGCCAGAGCAATTCTAAGACGTTTACCCCAAAGAAATGTCTTTTCCAAGTTTGGGCTGCCTGCATATCCCACAGGTCAACTGTAGCTTGCAAGATTACTTCTAGCTAAACAAGCTATGTCTGAAACTGTAGCTGAAATGTATTTTCACTAGCCACCAGATATTAAAAGTGTATTTGAATTTATGCAGAATCCCTCTCCCTTTCCACCTTAATTTCCTCAGAACAGTCAGACTAGAAGACATTGTTCTCAATGCCATGCTATTCTCTGTCAAAAAGTTCAACACTGGCCTTTCCTTGTCTGCCAAAAAAATAATAATTCAGATTTGCTTTCCTCTGTAGTTTGATTGAAGGGGTACCAGAACTTGTGGTCAGAGAGCTTGTTGGAAGGCATATTGGGTGATGCTTCTTACTACATTTTATTTTATTTTATTTTATTTTATTTTATTTTATTTTATTTTTGAGTGTTTTTACCCCACCTTTCTCCTTAGAAAAGGACAATATACAGTCCATTATTATAAAGACATATTTGATTTGAGAAACAGGAAATTGAGGATTATCTTACAGCATTAGAAGGCAATATTAAAACTAACAATTGATAACATAGTGTCAGTGCAATCATGCAAGGAGAGATATAAACAGAAAGTTATAAGTGGTTATAAACACAAAGTCTGTGTAGCCATGTATGGCAGATTCATAAAAAGACACAGCAGGTAGTCCATCATTCAGGGAAAGCTTGCCTGAAGATAAAGGTCTTTGCCTGTTTCCGGAAAGACATCAGCGATGGGGCAGTCCTGACGTCCATTGGGAGAGTGTCCCAGAGTCTGGGCACAGCAGCCGAGAAAGCCCTTTCATGGGCTCCCACAGAGATGTACGTGGGAGGGTGGTGGGATGGAGAGAAAGGCCTCTCCTGATGACCATAGCACCCGAGTTAGTTCATACTGTGAGATTCGACCTATGAGGTAGCTAGAACTGAGGTCGTACAGCACTTTGTAGGTTAAGGTCAGCATTTTGAATGGTTACTGCTACTGAATCCTAAAGGGACAGTAACAGGGAAGGGGAGCAAAATAATACTGCATAGAGCAGTGGTTCCCAACTAGCTGCTAGATCTGCTGGCCAAGATTTCTGGGAGTTATAGTCCAAGAACATCTAGGGTCCAGAGATTGAGAACCACGTCTATCCACATGGATAGAGAAGGAAACAACTGAGGATTGCCTGAAAGAAGCTAAAAACAGCCATGTTGACTCATCCTACTAAATCAATCATCCAATTTATTGAAGAGGTCTATAGACCATTTCATCAGTCAAACATCGCAATAATATAAATATTACGTAGGCTTACAAACAGTCAACCTCTAAATGCTAAAATAATTCAATCCAATAAAACCTCAGTTTAAAAGACACATAATTGAAAGATACATTCCTTATCATGCTCTTTCTTTCTGGAAATGACAAATCTGATGGTCTGTATTCCCTGAAAGGAGAAAGGAAAGACATGCACCAGTAGTGTGTAAAAAGTCTCCCAAAAATGTATGACATATTTTTAGCAGCCTAATTAATTGTGTATTAAAGATGTATATCCATGAGGAGTGCAGATGTTGCATAAATTGTGGAACTGCCCAGAAGCATTTAGAAGCCTGCATTCTATGTCACATTTGTTGTTGTGAAAAGATGCCCATCCTCTTTCCTCCGTTTATCAGGTGTCAGGTTCTTGAAAGACAACTTTCTTCAGAAGCTGGTGATTTGGATGAGAAACAGCAGCTGTTGTACACCATCAAAAAGCTGGAACTTCAGGTGGAGAGCATGCAGTCGGAGATCAAGCTGGAGCAAGCAAAAACAAACGATGAGAAGTGAGTATGGTTGGGGAGCCTTGGCTCTCCAGATACAACTAGGACAAGAGATGTCCTCTCTTATCTCCTTGCTTACCAAAGATAAATCGATCACAGAAACAGAATTTCCAGAGTAGAAGTTGGCCAGAGTCAAAATCTCTTTCTGGTCAGGGAAACTTTGAGCCATATTAACTTCCACAACTGAATATTTTAAAGCTGTTCACTGTGTGAAGAAGGGAGTCCATGTCCTTCATGCGTTCCGTTTTCTTAATTATATGTCCAACACTGGTGTATCAAAAATGGCAGAATATTCTGTGGCAAGTCCGTGTCTTTTGGGAAGCCATGTATGAAAGTAATCTAAGATGGACTTAGTGCAGTGGTTCCCAACCTTCCTAATGCCGCGACCCTTTAATACAGTTCCTCATGTTGTGGTGACCCCTTGCCCTGCTTGGAAGAGGCCACAAGCCCCCTTGGGCAGACCACTGACGCAGGTGCCATAGAGAATTTCTCTCTACAGGCACCCTCAGCCAATCGCAGACTCCGGTGCCATTGACTGACATCCCTTCCAACATATCAAGCTGTAATTCACTCATTTCCCCCTTCCTTCCCTTCCTCCTCCAGATCCAAGCCGTTTGTGCCTTTTTCATCACTGGCTCATGGCGACCCCTGTGAAATTGTCGTTTGACCCCCCAAAGGGGTCCCAACCCCCAGGATGGGAACCACTGACTTAGCGTGTCTTTGAAAATGTGCACCATTTGTTGCTCTTAGACACCTGCTGTGGGCAAACAGTGAGGAATTCAGCCATTGGCAGAAGGAGGACATGAACCTGGTAAAATAGATCCTGTAGAAAACAAAGACATTTTCAATGCTTCCTTTTTTTTCTTTTTCCCCCAACAGAGCCAAATTTAATAAGTTGCAGGATGCGTATAGCAAGCTTCTGCCAGAAATGACCAACGCATTACAAACAATTGAAGACTTGAAAAATGAAGAGGTAAGCTTTGCTCTGGAAAAAGGCTGCTCATAAAAGGTCATTGGAAGGAACATTTGTGGAACTTGGTACGAGATTATGATTGACTGTTGAGTGATTTTTCAGCTGCGCCCTGTATTGTGAAGGGTTAAAATGTATACCTAGTTGAAGGAGAAACTTCAGCGCAATGGGGCTACCTTAGTCACATGTGCTTCGGTGGATACATTTCTTTTATTTTGATCTGATAATAACAATGACTTTTGAACAGCACAGCTGGAAGGGACCCTTGGGATCATCTATCCAGCCTCTTCTGTTAAGGACACACAGTGGAGAACTGAACTCCCGAGTCCCGACCCCTGGCTCTGCAGCCTGATGGCTAAACCACTGAGCTGCCCTGCAGTTTTTAAAAGTATAATAAGCTTATTAATATTCCATAATCTTAACATTTCATATTTCTAAGTTAGCTTCTACAAACTGTTCCATTTGTCATTCCTCATATCGTCTGGGTGCGCTTGACGTTGATTACATCACGTCTTCATACCACTTAATGCATTGTTTCTTCTCTCCAACCAATCATAAAATCTATTCCACGTTGAGTAATATTTGATTCTTAATGTCATTCTGTCCATCTCAGCAGAGTCTAAGTTTTTTTGTATAATTTTTTCCTCCTTAGTTATGTTTTCATTTTTCCACATTTGGGCCCAAGCTATTCTAGCGGCAGTTAAGATTGTAGTATAATATATCTATCCTGTATATTCACATTTTCTGGCATAATACCTAGTAAAAACATTTCTGGTTTAAATTCTATATTTAGCTTAGTTATTTCTTAGAGCCATATATGTATTTCTTTGCCCTCACACAAGACTACCATGCATGATAATATGTCCCATCATGATTTTAACATTTCCAACATTTGTTAGACAAGTTTGTAAACATTTTTGCTAATCTAGTTGGTGGTAGGTGCCAACGATAAAACATTTTACATAAATTTTCTTTGTAGGTTGTTGACAGAGTTAGTTTGCTATTCACATTCCATAACTTTTGCCATCTCTCTAGTTCAATTGTATAACCAATGTTTTTAGCCCGGCGTATCATTGTCTCTTTTACTTGCTATCTTCTATTTTCAAATGTAGCAAGAGGTTATAAAGTTTTTTAATTAAATTATCTTCTGATAGTAATAATATTTTATCAAATTGTGGCTGGTGCCCTGCAGTTTTTTGATCATCCGCTATATTGTGCAGTGGCTACTGATTGTATACAGGCTATACTAGAACCAATATTTAATGCCAGTCTCCTATGTAATTTAGTATGAAGTATTTGATCAAGGAGCACGCCCATTATTATAGTTGGTCTAAGCGGCTAGTTCTCTTCTTCAGCTCTCTTGTACCTTTTGTCAAGAGTGGGGCTGGCGTGGAAGGAAGGTTATCATTTTCTTGATATCCTTGGACTACAACTTTTGCCAGCCTTGGTAACATAACTAGCCATGAGTGATGATAGAAGTTTAGCTCTCCGCAGGTTTCAAATTATGTATCTGTATTCAATTTTCACAAGCTTTTAAGGACGTGTTTAGGATTTCAGTTTATCATTCTATTTTAATCTGTTACGCTTTGCCCAAAGAATTTATTTGATGACGTGACTGATAAATGCAAATTAGTTTTAGCAGCTGGAGCTGATTTATCCATGAGTAATGTGGGTAGAGGGACATTCTTCTCCCTCTCACAGAATACCAGAACTTGGGGACATCCACGCAAACTGAGGGTTGGGAGAGGGAGAACAGACGAAAGATTTTTTTTTACCCAGCGTGTTGTTAGTCTGTGGAACTCCCTGCCACAGGATGTGGTGATGGCATCTGGCCTGGATGCCTTCAAAAGGGGATTGGATAGATTCCTGGAGGAAAAGTCCATCCCAGGTTACAAACCATGATGGAGATGTGTAATATCTAGGCTTAAAACCAGGGTACTTCAAGGGCCAGATGCAGGGGGGTGGTATCAGGAGATAGATATCTAGTCTCGTGTGGTCCCAGACGCATCTGGTGGGGCCACTGTGAGATACAGGAAGCTGGACTAGATGGGCCTTTGGCCTGATCCAGCATGGCTGTTCTTATGTTCTTGTGTGGGTTTAGAGTTATAGGACAGCGGCATTCTAATTATGGTTATTTTAAAAAATTATGATTGTTACTTCTCTTTTCCTCCTTCCACCTGCTGCAGGCTGGGAAAGTTGATAAGGCCGTGGCGGAGGAACTAATTCACAAACTGGACCTAGCAGAGAAAGCCCTGGCTGCTAAACAGCTTCAGATCGATGACATGAAGCAGCTTATTGCCAAACAGGAGGAAGAACTTGAGACAGTGGCTGTCCTCCGAGCTCAGGTATGACGAGTACCTGTCACAGCTCAGGACGTGAGAGAACTGCCTCATAGCTCTTTGTTTGTTGAGGATGATGGAGCCTTCAGCGAAAGTGAGGCTAGCTTACTAAGATGGCAGCCTTATAAATACTATATATCGAAATACTGAAGACTGGAAGAAGCAGCTCTAAACAGTAATCAAAATTCTGTTTTCCTGGCAAGGAAAGGGGAGGAGGCAATAAAAGGCATACACTTTTAACATTGCTCACAAGGCAGGTGTGTAAAAATATTGGCAGTCCTTTCCTGAATGTCCTGTTTTTCCCTTGCAGAATTTTCTGTTTCTGGAGGTTTCAAGATTGCCCTCTATAGTGAAGTAATAGTACCTATATAGCTGCTTGGTGGAAAGTTTTAAAAGAGGGAACGTCATGTGCTGCTTTAGCACTGCAGATTAAAAGCAAATTAGGGATCCAGGCAATATTCTGTACCAGAGTAAAAATGTAGCTTGGTTTCCCTGATTAGTAATAAGTTTATTCTTAGCTTAATTAGAGGTACCAGGCTACTGAGACATTTTAGCAAATAAAGTAGCAATGGAGATCTGTTGAAATGACATAATTACAAGCAGCAGGCCTAAGCAGGAAGCATCTCAGGAATCTTGTATTGGGGGAGCTCTTGGTCCTCCCTTCTTCTCTTTCAAAGCTTCTAGCAGTATAGTAGGACCCCTGTATCCACTGATTCATTATCCACTGATTCAGTTATCCACAGTTGGCAGAGGGGAAAAAATTAAATAAATAATTCAGCAGCCACAAAACAAACTGCTGTCACAAAGAGCAGCTGTAAAGCAAGCTACTGTTGCAAAACAGCAGCTGTAAAACAAGTTACTATCACAAAACAGCAGTTTTGGGGACATTTTGGCATTCTCTCTTATCCACGGTTTTCATTATCCACGGGAAGTCTTGGAACCAATCCCCAGCAGATACTGGGGTCCTACTGTACTGGACTGCTAGCAGACTTCTTCCCAAACGACACTAGGTTGCATTTTGTACCAGAATCTTGAGATCTGAGTTATGGACTGGTGGAGAAGGATTGCCACAAATGAATATGCTTCTGTTCAATTATTTCTATTCTCTGGACACTTACTTGGACTTTTAGAGCATATACTCGCTACTACCAGAAGTCTTGAAAGGTAACTAAGCCAAGTTAAAACGTATGGATCCCTAAGTTTTACCTGTGCATTCGCTCTAATCCCTGCAAGCTCAGAACAGTGGTGATGGTTGCAGAAATCTTGGCACAAACTGATCCATTTGCAGAAAAAACAATTTTGAAGCCTGTTATTATTGACACAGTCAGATGGTGGCTTTCACATGATCAGACCAGGCCTACTTCAGGTCTTGTGTTTTAAATGGTTACACTGTACATACTTCCCAGGTAATGTCACTGACTTTCAGTGACATATTAAGAGTCTGGAATTGCTTTCTGCTAAACCACTGGTGGAGATGCATGTTTCTCTAGATGTTGTGGGCTGTGATTTCTGAGTGCAGCTCTACCCAGCATAGCTAATGATGAGGAAAAGTGTGAGTCCATACACTCCCCAAACTCTGTGCCAAGCACTGAAACCTAAACATTAGCCTTGGACAGGTGTCTCTGAACCAGAGTCCTTTATGTGCTTATTGTCTGGTTAATATGTAAATGCATCCTGACCAGTTCTGACTCAGTCCTTGTGTGGAGCAGGTAAAGTAATCCAGATTTTTGTCAGGACCTGGGCATTTAAAAATGTTTTCTAAAGCTGCAATCGTGTCAAGCTATTCGTAGGGGAAAATCTGTTTGAGCATTGTGATATTTACTTCTGAGTAGAATTGTAGAGGTGTGGTGGCTCAGTGGGCTTGAGCGCTGAAATTGTCAGCTGCAAAGTTAGCAGCTCAGCGTTTTGAAACCCAGGTGCCACGCAGCGGAGTGAGCTCCCACTGTTAACCCCAGCTCCTGCCAACCGAGCAGTTCGAAAGCATGAAAATGCAAGTCGATAAATAGGTACCGCCGTAAAAAGTGGGAAGGTAAAACAGTGTTCCCTGTGCTGAAATGCGTTTGGCCACGCCGGCCCCATGGCCGTGGACCTGCACAACACTGGCTCTGTGGCTTAAAAATGGAGAGGAGCACTGCCCCTAGAGTCGGACATGATTAGCATGCATGTGCATTGGGAACCTTTACCTTTAGCTAGAATAGTAGAAAACTAGGCTACACATGGGTCCTATATAACAAAAGGTTTGGAGTTCCTGATCTTATTAATGTTATGGTTGGACGTCACTCTTCCTTTTTTGTTGTCCTGCTCAGGTGGAGGTGTACTGTTCTGACTTCCATGCTGAAAGAGCAGCACGGGAGAAGATCCATGAGGAAAAAGAGCAGCTAGCTGTGCAGGTGGCTTATTTGCTGACAGAGAAGGGCGACTATGGGCAGCCTGTCAGGTGAGAAACAGAAAGAGAGATTTTCTTGGAAGATCTCATTTAATGCAGGGATGGGGGGAGGTCCAGTGTGTTATATATTTTCCTGTCAGGGTGCATTGCTCTCGATATCTCATTCTGCTAGCTCTCTCTTCTTCCAGGGGTTCACTGGCTGAAATGCAGACTCGACATGCCACTGGACTGCCATCAGATCCAGATGACTTACCACACTTTTCCGAAGGAGGTAAGATTAAAAGAGCAAAATTAAGAAAATTAGCATCCTTGCTTCACTTGCAAAACTGAGGCATGGTTCACTCACAGAAGTCCTGATTGGTGGCGGCACCATTTTGACAGCTGTGGGGTGATAGCAGGTGGTGGGTAGCTGGATCTACCTGTGCAAATCGTAAGGGCGCTTTTACACAACCTCTAAAATCCACTGGCAACTTAAATTCGGACCAGAGATCGTGGGGGTTTGTTCTGCTTCCTGTGTTCCCACCCTTCCACACTCCATTGCTCCTGTCTGCGGTGAGGGGAGGGAGAAAAAAGGGAGAAAAGAATGCAGGCTCACCTCCACTCACCTCCGCCTGCCTTCGGAGCAGCCCGGTAGGGATTCCAGGCTGTTAAAGGAGCGGCGGGGACAAAAAAAGAAACAGAAGGCGAGGAGAGCCCGGCATCCACAGCTTTATAATCCTCATCAGAATTTTTTCACCTTTGGAGACCAGGTACTTGTAAAATGCACTGGGGGGCGCTTAGGTGGGTGTGGTCGTACTTTTTTTTTAAAGTCCACAGCTGCTGGGAAAACAATTTTAAGCTCCGCATCTGGGAGCCCTTTGCCTCAGATTTTAGGGGTTGTGTAAAAGCAGCATATGAGATTGATATGGGAGATGCTGAACACATACTTAAGCCAGAGTTCTTGATGGTGACCAGGTGAATAACTGAAATTGCTTAGTGATTGAACAATATTTTTGGTTAGAAATTCCGTATAGTATAACTCTAATGGTCTGCAATTTACAACCTGGCAAGCTGCCATTATATATTTGACAATGTTATTGTTTTGACTAGTCATTTTTCAGAATACGTATGAACACAGCCCTGTAGCATCAAAGATTTGGAAACCCAGAATCTTAGAAAAGTGGGATACTGCATTACAAAGGCACTGAAGCTATATTAAAAAGTGGAAACTATCAGACAGGCATATATCATCTCTATATTTACAAGTCATAACCAAACACCATTTAGCTGCCAATAATCTTTATGATTCATTGACCTTGCCTATTTGCTGTGGTAAACTATTTTTCAAAACCTATATTTTAAAAGCATTTCATATTTAGGGCAACTTTTACGGCGCCCCCTTAATTTAACACATTATATGCATAAATTTTCAAATACTGACACTCTGATGTTTCTCATCCAAAAAAAAAATATTTTGTTACAGGAACAGAAAATCAGGATTGGCAACAGCAACAGAGAGATCTCCCAGTTCATTCCTGCCCAAAGTGTGGAATTATTCTTCCAGATATAGACACACTTCAGATTCATGTAATGGACTGTATCATCTAAGCATTGTTCTAAAAATTGCTCCTAAATGAAAACAGCCCTTTCTTAAGCAAATTTGTCAATTCCTACTCTTTACTGGCGAGTCTGGTCTTTGGCTTTTAATTGTCCTCTTTTCTACTGGTTTCAGTGGGAATTGTTAGGTTTTGGTTACAAATAATGGCACCATAAGGATGGAATGAGGAATTTGCATTTGGAATTCAGCCGTTCAGAGGTTTACAAACTTATAAGACCTGCTTTAGCTATGCGCTTAGGTGTAAACTACACATAGTGTGTGAAATCTGAAATGCATATGCCTCCCTTTTAAAAAATGTGGAAGCTATCAGGTGGTAGCCTGTATGGTCTTTCACTGATACTTGTAGATCTAAGTAGAATCAAGAAACAAAAAGTAGATAAAATATCAGTCAAAATGTAATATTGACTTCACTTGAGATTTTGACTAATGTTAACAAACTTTTGTCTGATTAAGGAACAAGTAAAATACATTAATGCTCAAGGTAAAACCCTGTATTCTTTTCCCAAAGGCACCTTAGAGATAAACAATTCTCAGTCTTACAGATTTCATTGTGTAACCAAAATATTAAGATTAAATTGTTTCATTCTGGTTTTTTAAAATGTTTTTTTTAATCATTTGGAAATACTGTTCTTGAAAAGATATTTCACAATATGAATTTGGTTAACAACTGAATTGTTAACTCCACACAAAAAATAAAACTGGATTACATAATATTATTTCTCTTATTGGTCATTAAATTTGGCCAATAAAAGAGCTACCTATACAGAGCTCTCTGAAAACTTGATTGTCTTAGGTTCTTGATGCGGTAAATTAAATATGGATTCAGTTTCTATTCAAAATTTCAGTTTATTTTTTTTTAAAAAGCAAATGATTTACTTGTCAACAGTGGTGTTTGGTGAAGCTGGAGAGCATACCCACAGTAACAATTTTGAACATGTAAAGAGAACATTACTGTCTGTTTTGCGCTTTCTTTGGTAGTATTGTCTAGATATATTCAGCCTTTCAGTTTCTTTCTTGTATGACACTTGTTAAGACAGTAACTAAGCGTTACAAACACTTGATCAAAACCTGGACAGCTATTTCAGTTGAAAATGTGCTGGGGTGTGTGTGATTTTCAGCACACCAAGTAGAGGGGCAAGATAATAGATGCCTAAGTCTTTCTTACTGCTTCTGCAACTTTTCTACACACTTTGCTGTTTACTTTCAACACACATACACTTTATTTGTCTAATATTTCTCCTCTACCTTTTGGAACAATGCTCCATGAAGCTTTTTATTTAATAAATATCCTAGACGCATAGGCCAACAAGATAAGAAATGCAAATAAAAATGATGGGATAGAATTATGTTGCTGAAGGTAGCATCAGTGGTAAGTTCTGGGCTACAGCCTTCTTCTCAGAGAGAGGGGATTGTAATAGACTAATCTGGCAGTAACAAATGTGTGGATAACTGATATTGGGTTTTGTCTTGACCAGTTAAGAGGATTTTGCTGTGTGTTGCTCTATGATGGTAAAAGACACTCCAAAGTCAGTTGTATGCACATGGGTAGCACTATCTGGAAGTTGAGTCATGGCAACTGGACTTCTTTTTCTTGAGAGATTGAAACATTTAACTGCTCATCCAAACAACTTTTTCTCTTGAGATCGAAATGTTTCGCTACTCATCCAAGCTAAACTGATGAAGCTGCTTGGATGAGCAGCAAAACGTTTCAATCTCTCAAGAAAAAGAAGTCTGGTTGCCATGACTCAACTTCCAGATATACTCACCTGGATGACTGAGAATCTTCACAGACATGAATAGCACTAGTTCAGTGTACCTGCAGTATGTGATTCTTCAAGGGGAAGATAACTCTGGGGAAAGTGATTGCAGCCCACAATCATTTTCCCAATTGCCTGAATTATAAGTTTCATTTTCAGTTCTCATCCATCCTCCAGCTAACCCCATGTCTGTGTTAAGATTTGTTTTTTGTGCTGCGGCAGCAGTGAATGGCAATGAGAGTTGAGCTAGAACTGGATCCATGTCCGTTCAAGCCTCTGGACGATTTTATCCTGTTAAAGAAGGGAAGGAGACAGGTTGCAACTTTCAGCTACTAAAAGATGAACAGGTTATCCATCCAACACCATCTTCTGCTGCCAGGGGCATATCTGGGGGGGACAGAAGGGTACATCTGCCCTGGGTGCAGAAATCTGGGGTTGCCTGAAGGGGGAGGAGGAGGAGGAAGCCCTGCGCCCTCCCACCACCATGCACGGGGCAAGCAGCAAAGCAAGCAGGCAGGTAGGCGTGCAAGCGTGGTGGCTGCTGTGCCCTTCTCCTCCTCCAACTCTTCATTGCCACCATGAGAGAGGTAAGGTGCATGTGCGTTAGTGCATGCACGCGCGTGCACACACACACACACACACACACACACACACACAGAGACCCCCAAAAAGGAACCCCCCACATGTTGAAAGGAATACTCCTCATCCTCATCCTCTTCGTCACCACATGCACGCACGCGCACCCCCCACATACCCCACACCTGCAGGATTGCCCTCCCCCTTGCTGAATGGATGCAATGGGGTTGGGGAGGGCCAGAGGGCCGAAAAAACAACTTTGTCCCCAGGCACCCCCAAATCTTGCTACGCCACTGTCTGGTGCAAATTAGGATGTTCAAGTTAAGTTGAATCCTACAGCTATCTGAAAGTTGAATTATGGTCACTGACTTCTTTTCTTGAGAGACAAAATGTTTCACTACTCATCCAAGCTAGGCTTTGTCAGTCTAGCTTGGATGAGCAGCAAAACATTTTGATCTCACAAGAGAAGAAGTCCAGTGACCATGACTCAAGTTCCAGATACACTCACCTGGATGACTGACAATCTGTACAGACATATCCCACAGCTAGTTCGGAAATCAAACCAAAAGCAGTGATACCAGCATTGTCATGTTGTCAAAAGAGAAGAACCAGTTCTGGCTGTAAAAGACTTATTAGCTAAAATGAGGTTAAACTGTAAGGTTTTGTTTTGTTTCACCAGATGACTGGTTTGTTCCTAAATGTTTACCCTTAAATCAAAACCAAAAGCTTCCCAAAACAGATGACAGTCAAAACAAATTGGAAATAAGCAGGTTCCTTAGGGTGGAGTTGTTGAGAAGCAATGTTTTCTTATGTGGAAACCAGCAGAAGGTGAAAACATCCATTAAAATGTTTCAACATGGTTAAAAGAAACAGTAATTGCATGACTGTTACTCTTTGCCCACTAGATGACAGCAAAATACCATATTTTAGGTATTTCTATTTGATGCTCACACTGTACCCCAGCACAGAGATAACTCCTAGTTCCCTGAGCTCCTTGCCCACTGAAGATGCTGGCCACAGATTCTGGCAAAACGTCAGGAAGAAAAACCTCCAGAATACGACCAAACAGCCCGAAAAACTCACAACAGCTTTAATATATGTTTTACACTCTAAAAAATACTGTCAGATTTTGCCGTTTTGCAGATTCTTGCCTGGAAATCCAAATGAACTTTAAACCAGCCATCAGAGGGGTTTTTTGAGGGGGAGGGGTGTCTCCGAAAATATTTGAACATTTCTTGTCCCCTGCCTTCCTGGTTTTGTAATGGCCTGCCCGTTCAAGAGTTCTGAGCTACTCTATTTTTTCTTCTCTTTTTTTTCCCTTTGGTGGTCCATTATAACTCCCTGCCTTGTTTTTTAAACTGGGCAGTAGTAACATGGACTAAACCTAAAACTTAACTTTTTTAACACGAAAAGGACTCGAGCACGAAAGGAGATGAAGGACTCACCTATGCGATTTTTTTCCTGGGATGGAAACTGGGAACTTTGTTTCCATATACAGTAGTACTGTATTTGTCATGCCAGTGTTTTCGAAGAATGGCTGAATGAAGCCGGAACGCATGACTCTGAGGACTCTTTTCTTTCCTATATCTATGGTACTGTAACTCGAAAGAGGGAACCAACAAAATATTTGCGCATGCGTAGTCTATATTCAGGTTTATTCGGCGCCTTTAGAAACATAGAGGTAGGAACACAGATAGAGCTGTACGGCGAGTTCCTGGTTGACGCAAGCGCGTCGATTACGGCAACGAGGAGGAGCATCGGCGAATTAGAATTTTGGCGGGTGATCCGGAGAGGCGAGGAGCTTTTAAGTCCGGCTGGAGAGTTGATTTGGAGGGAAGACGGGGAATCCGACGGTAAGAAAGTTCTTGATCTTTTTAGAAATATGGAATTAATTAGAAATGGTTAGGGGGGGGAGCACGAGGTGGAGGCAAAGAGTCCCAAGGAAGTTATCAGGAATGGATTTATAGGGAGCGATTATTTCGGGGTAAAAACGTTGATGATCCGGAAGGGTCTGATACTGCCCGCCATTGCAGCAAATGAATGGAGAAAGGAAAGAGAGACCAGCCCAGAAGTCATAAGGAGGAATTCAAGGGTAATCGCGTTACGGCGAGGGGAGATTGCGAACAACACGTTTGCTTAATGCAGCCCAGTTAAAAGATAATCCACATTGAAGAGCGTTTAGAAACAAAGTCATTTCGACATTTAAATACTGTAAAATATTTGCAAAAATGAAGTCGCGTTGATTTCACCGGAACTTACTCCAAGAAAGAGAAGATTGCCGCATTCAGACGCTTTTCTTGTTTGTGCAACATGCCTAGCTTTTGTTACAAAACACATAAAAGATAGACGACGCTTGAAAACGAGGTTGGATTGTCAGTACTTAATCTAATAGCCAAGGATATTGCGAGGGGCACTTAATTAGAAGTCCCCCTTGTTTTCAGTAGACAAGTGGCTTTTCTACCCTTTCGTCTAATTCTTTTCCCCCCTCCCTTTTTATTTTTAATGTTCAAATTGTCATAAATATTGAGAAATCCTAGTACAGTACTCTAATTATTCTGAATAACATGAAAACAGATTATACATTGGGGAATTCTTTGGGTAGTTTTCATAACATGCTGGATTCCATTCTGTTGGAGAAATCTGTATGGTGGAAGCCATGAAACTCATATCAGATCTTTAACAACTAAAATGTGAAAGTGCAGTTTTTCTTTGCACAGAAGGGGGTACTGCTATTTTTTTCTGAAAAATGAGTGCATTGACGTCCATTCTAGAAACACATACTGTATGTATGTTTGGAGGTATGTGTGTCTGTGTGTGTGTGTGCTGCTTGGGTGGATGACCACACATCATGTTTTTTTTTCTACTTCAAGTGTCACTTTCCTTTACCAATGAACATTTCTGGCTGTGGACACTATTGCAAATCACAAAAGCCAAACTTCTGCACAAAGCCATACTTATACATATTGCCCTTTTTATCATTTTCTCCCTTTTCTAGCTGAATAGAAACAAGATTCCATTATGCACGTGTACACCTCCACACATCTCTGTGCAGGGGTTTCCCATCCATGTGTACCTGTCCTAATCATTTTTGTTCTGAATGCAATGGCACCTGGGGGGGGGAGGAATTTTGTACAAAAATGTTCCCAAACATTACACAAAATGTGCTAACTGCATATAGATAACTAGCAGTAATGATTCTGCTTTAGAGATGTTGTACTTGACTGCTTTGAATGTACAGTATTTTGGTGTTCCTTTTGTTTAACTTTTTCTAGTATGGTATTTGTTTGAGCCTCTTATGTATCTGTATACTTCCTATTTTCAGCTTTAATTGTTGTTGTTGTTTTTTACTAATGTACACTGTTTTGGGTTCTTAAGAAGAAAGGCAGAGTAAAAATATTTTAAATAAAATAAATGTATTCTAAGAAAAGTCTTTTTTTTTTTAATTATCTGTGCAGGTTGGATTTATTTATTAGGTCATGCCTGTTAATGCTTTTACTCTTGTGTATCTCTAGAGTTCAGTAATAAGTTTGTGGAGTTTTGCTGGTGCTGCTGAAAATATGGATGGTGAGTTCTGAATCTGCTTTTTAAAAAAATATCCCTTGTTTTTAACTGAAGCTTCTAGTACTGGGCTATTTAGGTCTCTACACACGCTTAGCAACTTTGTAACAACAGTAATTTCTGCCATTGTGGATTGCTTTGGATACATATTTTTTGAATTCAGTAGCCGCGTGACCTCTCTCTAATCCAGTGATGAAAATCTATAATTTGAGCACCTCGGGTTGTATTGTAGCTGAAGATTTTGCCTGTCCTCAGAGAAAGCCACTGTGCTTATTTAATCAAATGGCCTCTATTTCGTCCTTAATTAGTCCATTGACTGCTGGATTCCATCTGTTTTTAGCATCCCTCACCATCATTGACTTGTATTTTGTAAGATCTCCTGGCTTGTAGATTATATACCCTGCAGTGCTGGTGTGACTCCCACTTTGTAGTCAGAATGAAACTAACCATAAACGGGTTAACAGTCTGATAGGTGGATCTCTCTTGTTCCTGTAAATAGTTATAAATGGGGGGATATGATAGCTATGTTTATATATTTGAAAGGATGTCATATTGAAGAGGGAACAGGTTTGTTTTCCATGACTTCAGAGACTAGGACTCGGGGCAATGGTTTCAAACTACAGGAAAAGAGATTCCATTTGAACACTAGGAAGAACTTCATGACAGAGCTGTTCGGCAGTGGAATATGCTGCCACAAAGGATGGTGGAATCTCCTTCTTTGAAGGTTTTTAAGCAGAGGCTGGATGGCCATCTGTCAGAAATATTGTGATGGGGTTCCTGCATGCCAGGGGGTTGGACTGGATGGCCCTTGAGGTCTCTTCCAACTCTATGATTCTATCTCTCTTGAGACGTGCCAAGCTTATGTGAAAAGCCAAACACATACCCAGGAATTCCTCATAACATAATGCTCCACAACATTTACCCTTTGAGTTGGGGAAAAAGATTTCCAGCAGAGTTCAATGGCTTATTTCTTAAGCTGGACTTCTCCAGCCTTTACCATATTAATGAAGGCACAAGCGTGGCAACCCAAGTTCCACTTTCCTGGAAGCAAGCACCATCAAATCCAGTGAGACCTGCTTCTGAGTAAATGCCTACAGTATTGCACTTGACCTTTCTGGCCACTATCTTGTTCTTTCCTCTGCCAGTACAACAAGAGTGATATCACTGGCAGTAGCACATTGCTGCTAATTACAAAGAGACCCCATTTTAATTTTGACTTGCGCACAGCAAGTGTACAATGAGATGAAGTTGCCTGCTGTATCAAAGCAGGAACTCACTGCCAATGATGTCACTCCCATTGCACGAGGGGAGCCATGAGACATGAAACTACAACTGAACTACCTTTGCGTGCTTTCGTTGTACAGTACACGGCACAACTTCTGAACTGATTCAGATGCAGGAACTAAATTTAGTTTTCTGTATTTATTAACGTTGTGGCAATAATTGGATGCAAGGTTCTAAGTGTGCCTTACATTGTGAATTCAGTATGAAGGCCCTTTGCGCTGCCTAGATGCCCTCAGCACATCCGATCTCGCCTGCTTTTGGAAGCTAAGCAGGGTCAGCCCTGGCTAGTACTTGGATGGGTGACCATCAGGGAATACCAGGTGCTGTAGGCACCTGGAGTATGAAGTGGCAAGCCACTCCAGTATTCCTGCCAAGAAAACTCCATGGACCTGGAGTCACGAAGGGTCAGTCATGACTGTAACGACACAACACACACATGAAGGCCCTTTGTTTCCTTTGAACAAGGCAGGGTTGAACATTGTATGCCCTTTCTTGCAGATGATGATAGCTTGGATATGTTGGCCTCCCTCTTAGAAGAGAATGAGGCTGCTGGAGCAGAAGGTCAGGAGGAGAAGGGTCTGTCTACAGCTGGAGAGCCAGATGAATATGACAAGCTCTTTGAGGCAGAAGACGATGAATCCTATACTGAGGAGGTAGAAGATGATGGAGGAGAATCCAGTGACTCCAAGGAAAATGTGGCCGAGTTGTTTGGAGACATGAGTGACCTATCAGAAGAGGAGGGGGAGAAAGAGAAAGCAGAGCAGGGAGCGCCTCTCTCTGGAGTTGCTGATCAGCCAAAGGAAAACACAAACCAAGCTTTGCAAGGTTTGTTAAAGTTTGTGGTTTTGGATTTATTTTGGTTTAAAGCATTGTTTCCCAAAATGGGACACGTGCCCCCCTTTGGGGAGTGTGAAAAATTGCCAAGAGGGGTGGAAGACCATGGGACTTTTAATAAGGGGGAACATATTTTTAACCATGTAAACAAATTCCTGTCACGGACAGTACCACTATAATTTGAAAGTTCTGAGGAAAACCCATTTGCAATTATTTGTAATGTAAAATTATTTTGTTAAGGATCTGGGTGTTCCTTTTAAATTTCAAGTTAGAAATTTGAAATCATCCTTGTATTAAAAGAAGAAGAAGAAAAGGAAAACTAGGAAGGCAGGCATTTGGGTTTTCTGGAGATCTGAAAGGAATTTTGGAAGCCCCATGTCCAACGTGAGGCCTTTTGTCTTGTGTTTGAGACAGAGGAGTCAGTACCTCATCTGAGTCAGACAAGGCCATCTGTTCTGGTCTTGTGCTGCTGATACTTTTAAGTCAGAGATAGATAGGCACCCTGGCACTCAAGGGCCACATGTACCCCTGAGCCTGAACGAGTCAACCTCTGCAAGTTAAGCCTTCTGTATTTCCTGTCCCTGGCAGCCCACTGAGTAGGAGGAAAGGCGGACAGGGAGGAGAGAGAGACAGAATCTAGTGACAGGAAGAAAGAAAAAGTCCCTCACCACCTGCGTCTGGTGACCCTTCTTACTTATTGCTACCCCACATCATCATGCCTTCATTTAATTACCCATGACATAGTATAGCTTTTCTGGAAGGCACTTGGTGTCCTTTGGGATAACAGGAGTGCTCGTTTGAACTAGCAGGAAGTAAAGGCGTATGGAATTAAGCAAATCAGTTGTGTCAGGAGATCTCTTTGAACAAAATTGGACTCTTAAGCATTATGATATGGATAGTGTATGAATAACCTTCCAGCTGTTTTGGACTGCAACTGTCATCATTCCTTACCTTCATCTGAACTTATTAAGGCTTACAGGAATTGCTCCCCAGCAACCTCTGGAGAGCCATCCCTGCTTTAAAACAGAGAGACCAATGGGTCTCCAGGTGTTTTGGGACTGAAACTCCCAGAAGCTTTCACTAGGATTTCTGAGAGTTATAGTCCAAGAACATCTGGGGACCAAAGTTGGGATAAATTGACATTGTCATTTCTTGAGATATGTAACTTTTTTGTCCTCTTTATTTTTTGCCTAAATTGTGTTGATTTTTTTGATTTTTTATCTCACCTTGTGTTTTAACAGGGTACACTTTTGAATTGTTAAGTTTATCCCTTTTCTCTCCTAGATGAGTTGAGAAGATTACAAGAACAAATGAAGAAACTGCAGGCACAGTTAGAAATGACAGCAATAGCAAAGCCCGTTAACGCTGTCCCTAGCAAAAAAACATCTGGTAATTAGCCTATTTCCCTCATTAACTCTTCAGCGTTGATGATGGAACCTATCAGCAACTATCATTAAAGATAGTAAAAAGGCAAAAACTGATGATCAAGCATTCTGTTACTTGGTACTATAAAATTATCAGTTCAAAAGAATATGTTTTTAATCTGTGACTCCTAGCTGAGAGATTTTGAGATTGGTAGTTGAAAAACTGCTTTTCCAAGTTGTGGGGTTTCGTCTGTGACAATGAGCACGTTATAAACATTACATGTTAGAGAAACCCTTGATGCTTGCTGACATTCCTGGGTTTATTTAAAATGTTATCAGAGTTTTTGGATTGTGCATAAACTTGAAGAATGATAACATATGAACTCCAAAGGAACCTGATTATTGGAGAAGTTGAAGATGTATGCTTTTCTCTGTTAACCTTGGGACATATACCTTGTACCCCAGAAAGATAATAAATTTCTACACAGGCTAGAAAGTGCAATTTAAGGTGCCCCTCTTATTAGAAAATATGGGAATGAAATGTTCTGGCTACTGGCAGTTGATGATCAGGATGCTCTCATATAGCTCAGCGTGATATAGGCCAAATCCCGTATGAGGTGGATTTTTTTAGCCCAGGACAGTCTACTGCCTCATTGTTCCAACTTAGTTTAAACCCTGGGGCATATCTGGGACTGTGTATCTCTGCTTTCAGGAAGCAGCCTGAATATCTAATGAGAAAAAAATATCTGAAGGGTTGGCTTGGGTTGGTGTTGGAGACAGGGATACAGTCTCCAACACCAATACAATCATCCCCCGCCATTTCGCAGTTCGTATACTGTGGTCCCCAGTATATCACAGGACCGCAGTATACGAAAGCAAGGGCCCCTGGGGCAAGCTGTGTGGGCCTGTTTGAGGCCTCCTGCACCTACCCCAGTGCCTTCTGAAAAACTGGTGGTGCCTTCACGATTGCCCGAAACTACTTCTGGGGCCTCCAACAGGCTTACCGGGTCTGTCAAAGCCCCCAGAAATAGTTTATAGCGAACCAGAAATGACTTCCGAAAAAACAGAAATGCCTTCAGGATTGCCCGAAACCACTTCTGGGGCCTCCGACAGGCCTGGTAAGCCTGTTGGAAGCCCATTTGGGGCAGTGCCAGGCCTGGGGTAAGTGCAGAAGCCCCCCCCCCCAGTCCTGACCCAGCATCCACATATCGCAGATTTTCCTTTATCGCAGCTCAGGTCAGGTTGCTAACCCCCACGATAAACAGGGGATTACTGTACCTCGGTTTACATAAGGCAGGCATGTCCAAACTTTGGCTCTCCAGATGTTTTGGACCACAACTCCCACAGTCCTTTGTCTTTGGCAATCTAAGCTTAGAATTCTGGGAGTTGTGGCCCAGAACACCAGGAAGGCCAAAGTTTGGACATGCGTGACATAAGGCATTGCGATAAAAGTACCCAGGATGTATTGCGCCCCGGTGTATTTCTGGCTTAAGAATTTTCCAGAATACGAAACGTCCCCACAGAACGGATTAACTTTGTAAACCGAGGTACGCCTGTGTGTTTGGTTGGTATCAAGCCTCAGAAAGAAAGTACAGGCCCAAACCTGAAGCTACTGTTGAGCCCAATGAGCAGCGGAAGCAATGCGATTAACCAAAATTTAAGGATAATGTCAAAAGTGGGTCCTGCAAAGCAGTACAGTGGAACCTTGTATAACAAACAGCTTGTATAACATAAAATTTGTACAACATAAAAAATTCTGGAGATAGGGGAAATTTGGCCTGCATAAAAATAGGACCAGAATGCATTCCTATGGGAAATTTGTATAAAGGAAATTTTGCTTAACATAATTTCATTTGGGACGAATTAATTCCTTTATACAAGGTACCACTGTATCTCCTTTTCTGTGCACCCACCAATCAGCCATGACTGCTTGTGGGACATGCCACTCAAACACCCTCCCCCAGTGCCCTCGGCTATGAGAATAAAAATTCTCAGGCAGCCACTTTTGCCCACTGAAGAGGCTCAGGGGTCCTCAGGCTGTTGTGGTGTTTTGTTCTTACCCCCTTTAGTGCTGCTTTTCTCCTTGAAACCGAGCTGGAGCAATCTTCCGATAATGTGAGGGTCAGTCTCTCCTTTAAAAACAATTGAAGGATGCAGTTTTAAAATACATTTATTAAGTCGTCGTCATCATAGGTTTGTTATGGTCATATAACCCGTTTATGGCAAAAAAAGAAAAAAGAAAGAAAGAAAGAAAACAACAACTGAAAACAAGACAGTACAACACAGAGGGAGACATAAACTGACATCGTAGAGAACATACGCATAGATCAACCTTCTGCTAAATAATATAGCCTTTCTGCGCATTGCAGCTAGAAAAAAAGTTGGCAACCTGAGTGGTTATGAGTATCCTGGCCTGAAAGGCAGTACAAGACCAGCCATTTATCAGAGCAACCTTGAAATGTATGGATCAAAAAGCCCTCCTAATTTGTTTGTAGAGAATATAGTGTGAACGTGTGTGTGATAGAAATTCAGGCACTCCAGCTCCATTTATGAAGCCCTATTCTGCATTTTTTTTCCTTCTGGGTAAATATGTATCGTGCCATTGCAGGATCTATATCAGGCATGTCCAAACTTCGGCCCTCCTGATTTTTTTGGACCACAGCTCCCAGAATTCTAAGCTTAGATTGTTAATGCCAAAGGACTGTGGGAGATGTGGTCCAAAACATCTGGAGAGCCAAAGTTTGGACATGCCTGATCTATATCCTTCCAGAAGTTCTTAGACGATCATTTCCATCATCCATAACCTTTAGCCGCATTGAAGTCCATTTGGACTGGATCATCTGGAGGGCCACCAGTTCCTCAATTTTTTAATGGAAGTGTTTTCACTGCATGTTTTTAATATATACTTTTGTGTAATTTTTCAGGTAAATTGCCTGTCACTGCCTCCCAGGAAAGGCAGTCCCTGAATCTTCAAGAATCACCGCGTTTCTCCGCCCAGCTCAACAGTCTTGCTTTGCCACCATCCAAGGATCAACCCCAGAAGCCCAAACCACCCCTTTCTGGTGCAGTAGTCAATTAATTTTCCTTGTCTTAAAGCATAGCATGCATTTCTGACGTACTATACATCAGATTTTTTTTTTTCTTTCTTAAGGAAACATACATTTATGTTTCCGGAGAGGGCAGGGAAGGGAACCACATGCATGTTCTGCCAGTGGAAATCTGCATTGCTCTCCATGTAATGTTTGGGGTTTGTTGAGCATAAGGAGCCTAACCATGTGTAAATATTAAAGGTGCAGTTAAAGAGGGGCTGATACTAAGAAGGCGGAGGAGATGCAAGTGCTTCTAACCTACTCAGTGTTGCTCGAAGTGACAAGCGTACTGGGAAAAGAGGAAAGCACTATATTAGTGCCAAATTGGTTGGTTGTCTTTGCAATTATTATTGCCTTTGATTAAATTTAAGTAACCTCTGCAGATTTTTGAAAGGAGTTCTGCCTTGATCCGGTTTGATGGTCTGCAGCCTTAAAGCCCACTGGAAGAAATCACTTACGTTGACAACTGTAGATGGATTCTGTCATGTAGAGAGAATTTTCCATTTTACACAGGGTCTCTTTATAGGTTGGCTGCTCTGTTTTCACACAGCATGACCATCAATCCTTTCTCCTTTCCTTCTTAGGGAATAAAAGCCAGGCTTCAAAGACACCTTCGAGTTTCATACCTCAGCCTCTGAAGTCCGTCACTGGGAATAGACCTGGAGGGAGCATCGGTCAGAAATCTCAAGTGCCAAAGAGCTCTGGTGTCACTAATCAAGACATCGCCTTGGAAAAATACTCTGGCCTTAGGTTAAGGTCAGTAAGTAGCATGGAATAGTTCTCGTAGGGATAATTTGTAGGATAAGAACAAAACAATATGTGTGTGTTTCTAAGGAAAAAAGAGAGAATGTTATGTTCCAAGAAATGGTATATTCATTAATCTGTACAAATATTGCAAATTGAAGGTGTGATTTTATTCCAGATTAATTTTTCTGAGGAAAAGAGCACACCTATGTTTCTTCTAATTACTGAGAAACTCTTTAAAATTGAGTTTCTAAGATTTCTTCAGGCATTATCGACTTACAAATAGAGATGGGCACGACCAGAAAAAATGACGTTTCGAGTTTTCGTTTGTCGGGACGGGTCCGTTTCGGGTCATTTCCGTTTGTCGTGAAAATTTTCAAAAATTTGTCGTTTCCGTTTGTCATTGGGGTTAGGGTTAGGGTTGGGGTAAGTGGGCTCTGGGAGGCACCTGTCTGGTTGCCTCTGACGTCTGACCCACTAAGAAGGGAAGGGAAGGGAAGGGAAGTGTAACGCGAAGCCGCCGCGTACCATACATTACATTATGTTAGGGTGGGGGGGTAAGTGGCAGAGACACCTCTCTCTCTGGGTGCCTCTGACTCACTAAGAAGGGGAGCATACTAGCGTACTGACGTACAGGTTAGGGAATGGGATAGGGGTAGGGGATAATGGGCTGTGAGAGGCACCTCTCTGGGTGCCTGTGACCCACTAAGAAAGAAAGTGTACTTGCGTACAGATCTGGGTTAGGGTTGGGGTTAGGGTAAGGGCTAGGCTTAGGGTTACGGTTAAGGTTAGGGTGGGTTAGTGGGCTGCACCTCTGGGTGCCTCTGACCCACTAAGAAGGACAGTGTACTGGCGTATGGGTATGGGTTAGGGTTAGTGGGCTTTTTATGCCCTCTGGCACATCCAGAAGTCTCAGTCAAAACCTGGCCATGCGATTGGCGGAATGGGTCCAAAAATTTGCATGGTCCCATCCCATGGCCAGCCCATCATTGCGGAGGTGTAAAAAAATAAAAATAAAATAAAATAAAATCAATGGAGACCTTTTATTGCAAGAAAAACCCACTGCTGCTACTATAAAAACCAGGCATTTAAAATACCTAATTTTCAAATGTTTCTGTGGTGCTTTGGTGGGTTTTTGGACCACGATTTAAAAATAAATATTGCGGTCGCCATTTTGGATCCCCCCTACCGCATGGCAAATGGAGACGACGAGGATGCCCCCCCCAGCCTGGTACCAGCAGCCCAGGACAGGAGAGGGGGGGAAGGCCGGGGACCCCCCCCCCAGAAACCACCCCTCTCTGGTAGGTGCCCTCACTGAGGCAGGCATATTTTCGCCTGTTTTTTTGGCCGGGAATTGGGTTTTTTTTTTTAAACTTTTTTTCTGTGCTGCTTGGCATCGCGCGATCGCTGCAATGCCATGAACGACAACGAAAAATCAGACCCAATTTTTCTTTTTCAGTTCAGGTTCGAGCTGGAGCAGAGTAATTCTCGTTACCGTTACCCATTACGTAACGATAAGGAGAACCGAAAACGGAGACGAAATTTTCACCGCTCCATGCCCATGTCTACTTACAAACGTGCCAACAAGGTGGATTTGACTTAAAAAATTATTTAAGTCACTATTTAAATTACTGTTTAGGAAAATGCAGTTTAATCATGTTATGTTTTTCCAACACAAAGCACACTCTTGTTTGATGTGACAAAAGCATATATTTTTCATACTTTCCTTGCTCAAATTGATGCATCCTCTAGTAATCCTCTCTTTAGTGACATTTTGTAACTGCAAGTATGGTAAGACTTTCCAGAGAAAGCAGCAATGGGTTGCCTTCATTTGCACAGCAACAAAGGGACAGTCGCTACGGATATTGTCCTGAGGAACCAGTATCACTCAAGAAAGCAAGCCTGGAGAGTTATAGACCTTCTAAGAATTTAGTGTTGGAAAGTAGGGTTGATCAGGTCCATTATTTCTCATTTCCTTATACTTCCTTTAGTCAGTATGGAGCTCTGTTGATGGGATATCTAGTGCAGTAGAGTGGACAGAGTGGTGGGGGTGGTGGGTTTGAGTCTCTACTTGTCCGTGGAAGGAAACCGTTGCCTTGGGTGAAGCTCATTGGGTTGGCTTCCACCTCATGGATCCAGAAGGAAATTTCCTCTTGCTTGGCCTTTCTGACTCTTTTTCCTTTGCAGAAAACCTCGTGTCTCCTCAGCTGAGATGGAACGGAAAATGACGGGCCGGAAGTTTATTCGACTTTCTCTGTTAAAAGACAAAATGGCATCTACAAATCTGGAGGAAACAGACTGGGTGACATTTGGAGTCATCCTAAAGAAAGTCACTCCTCAGAGCTCCAATAATGTAAATGGCTTCCTGTTTTTCTTTATTCCTGACAAGTTTCGGAGGTCTACTTATCCAGGTCTTTCCTTTTCCATTGTAGGTGGAACAGTTTGCAGTTTTGCCTTTTGTTCTAACTATTGCTGTACTGCTCACCAGAGCCCTAGCTTGTCATTGCCCCTTTTAGAGGAGTCTGGGTAGCATATCAGTTGAGAGCCAAGAGTTTCCTAGGTTCTCTTAGGCAACCCGTTCTCATTTGACACAAGCTCCCTTACTCTGCTGTGTTTGCCTTACTAAATTAATAGGCGGCGTCTTGAGCCATAAAGTTCTCAAGACGACTTGCAAGCATTAAAATATCAGTAAAAGCAAAGTGTAACGAAACGTTTAAAACCATGGCGGAAGAGCCGTTCCAGGAATGCTAACCTGGATGATGTAACAGGCCTGAAGGGATAAAAGGTCTTCACGTGGAACTGAAGAGATGATCATGCATAGAAGGCATTTTTAGTACAGTAGCTTTGCCAGTTCATTTCAGCGGAACAAAATAAGAGCAGTGCTCGGGTGCCTTTAAGAGGAAAAGATTTGTTTTATCCCAAGCTTCCATGGATTACGCGAGACTTGCACTGTGTTTCACTGGAACCCTGTGGTTCCATTCCTTTTTTGCGACAGTTCCAATCTTAAAAGGCAAGTTAAACAGAAAAATTAATTGAAACCTACACTGCTTGGTGGAAAACAAACAGGAGCTTTTGGTAGGTCACAGCATTCCGTGTGTAATTATTTTGTGCCCTGAAAAGCATCTGGCACGTGAACAGCCTGTGTGACTTCAGCCGATGTGTCTCATAGTTTCCATTTGCTGTCTGTGGTGGTGCACTCTGCCAGTGGCCATTATTTTTACAGCCGACCCCAAAAGAAGGAATTGTTACCATTTTTAATGTACTCTTCCTTTACCTCTCTCTTCAAGGGCAAGACGTTCAGCATCTGGCGCTTGAATGACCTGCGTGACTTCAGCAGATGCGTCTCCTTGTTTCTGTTTGGTGAGGTTCACAAAGACCACTGGAAGACCGATCAGGCATGGTCATAGGCGTACTCAATGCCAACCTCATGAAACCTAAAGAAGGCTCCGATGAGGTAATGATGCCCTGTGATTTCTGCAGAGGAAGCTCTCTTCAGGCATTTTATGCAACATATATTTTGAGTAGGCATCACCGGTGGGGGGGGGGGAAGATGAGAAAAAGTGTTCTGCTTTTGGCATCTCGTTTCTGTTTCTTGTTAGGTTTGTTTGTCTGTTGATCATCCCCAGAAGATCTTGCTTTTGGGTGAGGCCATGGACTTGGGAACCTGTAGAGCGAAGAAGAAAAATGGAGAACCCTGCACACAGTTGGTAAACTTGGTACGTATGTCTCGGTCCACATTTTCTCATCCAACTTGATAATCAGGATTTTAGACTCAGGGGTGCTGGGAGGACCAATACACAACCGGTGTGGCCCTACATCTGGATCTTGGAGGTTATGCTCCCATTTGTATCCCCATGGTTAATTTGAGAAAAGCCCATTCATCCCTTCTAGTGTATGGAGGCGGGCAATGTTACCAGGGTTTTCCCCATTCTGAGTATCCTCAAGAGTGACTTTTCTTTACAAACAGAAGTGGGGGGGGGGAGAGAAGCACCCCAACCTAAAGCAGCATTCCAGGGGAATGAATGAATGAATGAATGAATGAATGAATGTGTTGTGGAGGGCATCAGGAGATTGTCTTGACGGTCCAGGAATCTGCTTTGACCCAGGGAGCTAAATGCACCCTGCAGGCTTCACGTGATCCACCTCTGGGTTACAGCCGTGAGTGTTTTGCACTGCAAAATCACTACATTTAGTGGTGGGGCAGTGATAATAGGATTTCTAAAACCGCTCCTCGTTATTGGCCCCTGTATTCTACCCCTGCACATTTTTGACTGCCAAAATCTGTTCATCAGCTTCCACTTGGCAGCTTCTTCCCCCTTTCCACATATAGACACACTAACACTCATGCCTGTCCCTCCCCACAAAGTTTTCCTCTCCCTGTCCCTGTGCTACTGTTTGCCTTGCAAAATTCCACACGTCTGCCAAGACGTACCAGACCTTCCTCAGTGCCAGCGTAGAAATCACTCTATTCAAGATTCTGCTGGTAAAAGGTAAATTATAAACTTGAGCTGCATGCCTGGGGAGTGATATATTGGTTGCTGCATGAATCTGGGAGAAGGGACTAGTCCCTGGGCAGGGAGCAGCCTTTGTTGGTGGTGGGTTGAACCATTTTTTCAGGCAAGCACTAACAGATCCCGGTTTTCTGCAAAGTCAGCAGCTCGGCGGTTCGAATCCCGAGTGCCACGCAGTGGAGCGATCTCCCCTTGTTAACCCCAGCTCCTGCCAACCTAGCAGTTCAAAAGCATGTCAGTGCAAGTAGATAAATACGTACCGCCTTAAAAATGTGGGAAGGTAAACAGCATAGACATGCGTTCAGCCACGCCGGCCACCTGGTCACAAACTATGGGGGGTTCTGTGTGGCAAGAGGGTTGGACTGGATGCCCCTTGAGGTCTGTTCCAACTCTATGATTCTATGAACTTGCACAACACTGGCTCTTTGGCTTAGAAACGGAGATGCGCGCTGCCCCTAGAGCCGGATATGACTAGCACGCATGTGTGGGGGAAACCTTTACTAAGGACCTCTAGCTCTTTGTTTGTTAAAATGACCATTTCATTCTGTTCCAAAGCTTAAGGCTTTCTTGGTAACTTCTGCACAACTTCAGCACCGGTTCCAAAAGAAAGCAAACGGTGTTAACTCACGTTTCACAATGCTTTGCTCAATTTTTGTACCACACCTACCCTTCTCTCTTTTCCCCTCTTTCCTCCAGAATGAATGTGAGTTTTGCCAGTATCACGTACAATCCCAGTACCGGAGGCTGAGTTCCAAGCGAGCCGACCTGCAGTCAACGTTTTCGGGCACCCGGGCTCCAAAGCGGATGGCCAAGAAGAACCTTGGCTTGAAAGAAAGGCTTTGTCAAGAGGGGTTTTACTACGGAGGGGTCTCCTCTGCAGCTTATGCCGCTTCCGCGTAAGAGAAACAAGAGCCCTTCTCTGCCCTTGCATTGTGGTTCCTCTCGTTTTTTTAGGTTCATAACAGTCATCTCGATCTGAACGCAAATGTCCCAGCTCTGCTCAGAGTCAAAACTCTGCTGTTCCAAATAGCTGTCGCCCAGGTCTTCTGCCCCTGGTCCAGCTCCCCTTGTCTTCTTTTAGAACAGCCAGTATTGGAGCTGAAATACTTTTGTAGAGAACACAGATGTTTGGGGCCGCCTTGCTTAAGCCAGTGCCTTTCACACACACACACACACACACACACACACACACACACACACACACACACACACACACACACACACACACACACACACACACACACACACACACACCCCTCTTAACCTCATGCTGACGAGGCATGATGGGAGTGGTAGTCTAACACATTGCAGGGTTACCAGCTTCAGAAGCCTGCTATAGAAGAAACGTGCCCTCCCCTCCTCCCCAACCAGGGTTCAAATTAGTCCCTGTGCAGAGGCCACAATGGGCTGAGTGGGAATGGGATAAGAGAGCTTAAAGCAGTCATGTCCAAACTTCAGCCCTCCAGATGTTTTGGACCACAACTCCCACAGTTCTTGGTCATTGGCCATCTAAGCTTGGAATTCTGGGAATTGCGGTCCAAAGCATCAGGAGGGCCGACGTTTGGACATGCCTGGCTTAAAGGCACTTTGGGCTGCCCCTGCCAGTCGGGGTGAGGTCAAGGGATGTAAAGAGGGATTAAGCTAGAGCTGTGTCGGAAAGGTGGGTTTGAGAGGGAGGTGAATGTTAAGAATGAAGTGACCTCAGAGTCCCTTCCTGTATCTTCAGGAAGCCCTTCAAGAGGACTGTTTTATGGCTTGACGTTTTGCTTCCTTGCATCGTCGCAACTAGGATTGGCTTACCATTGCCCTTTCGGGATGAGGTTCTGGGGAAAACCTTTCAGGCTTGTCCAAACTTCGGCCTTCCAGATGTTTCGGACCACAGCTCCCACAGCCCTTTGCCGTTGGAAATACAGGCTTGGAATCCTGGGAGTTGTGGTCCAAAACATCTGGAGGGCCGCAGTTTGGGCGTGCCTGCTTTGCATTTTCAGCCTACGTGGAGAGTTTCATGTCGTGGCAAGGGGAGAACACAGGCAGCCTAGACGAGGTCCTCTGTGCCATTTGGGAGACTGAGCTGGGTCTCCTACCTCAAGCTAATTGGTTTGTGTTCTGAATCTTTTCTTCAGGGCCGCAGCAGCTGCTCCTAAGAAGAAAACCCAAACCACCCTGACCCATTTGGTTGTGAAAGGAGTCGACGCAGTTCTGCAGGAAACAAAGCAAAGACTGGGTAGCCATCTTTTTTTCCTCTTTGGCTGCAGTGAATGGCATTCACTCGGCAGCGATAAACCTTTTCCAGTTCAAGAGCCTGGAGGATGCAAATGAGAGCTGTGGCCAGCTTGTGCGGGAGGGTTTTTTGTTTGTTTGTTTGTTTTGTGATGGAGAAACATCCTTCGTGGGATTTACGTGGGTTGCCAGTGAAAGAAGAGGATCTTGGAGCACCTTTGCATTGTGACCTTTAATCCTTTTCAGCAAAATGCGACCCCCTGCCTTGAAAAGGCGCAGCCCTCTCCCTAAACAAGCAGGGCCCCAACCCACATAGTTGTGTAAAGTCCTTGAATATTCATCTTATATGCTAAATACCATTTTGCTCCCGGCAAACCATGTTTTGCAAATTGGAAAGCAGCTTCAGTGAGGTCCAGGCCTCCTTCCTCCGTGGTTTTCTGATACAAGCTGTCGCAGCACTCATTATGGCTCTTTCTAACTATGTTTTGCCAACCTGTTTGCATTGTGGCTTATGAAGCAACCATGGTATTGATAACCCTAGTTACTGATGGTGCCTAAGACAGGCATGTCCAAACTTTGGCCTTTCTGATGTTTTGGACCACAACTCCCAGAATTCTAAGCTTAGATTTCCAATGACAAAGGACTCTGGGAATTGTGGTCCAAAACATCTGGAGGGCCGAAGTTTGGACATGCCTGGCCTAAGATAAAGAAGAAACAATGGCTAATGCTTACGAAGTGGGGAACATTTGGAGTGAAGAGACATTCCTTAAATGGGCAGAAAGAGTGCGTTCTGAGTATGGCTGGGGGATAATGCTCAGTGCTCCGTCCCTAATTTTAATTATTTCTCACCCAGTAATATGCTGTTGGCTATTTTGTGACTCTGCTAAGTATATTTGCTACTACTTGGAACTTTGATTAGCTGCTTTTCCTCCCTGTGCTGTGAGACTTGAGCAGGCCTTGATGCAAGCAAAGTTAGGGACACCACTTTTAAACGTAGCCTTGGAGCGACGAGGGCTGGCCACAAAAGGAAGCATTGGTTACGCCCTGTGTTGTGTTTCAGGTTTGCCGTGTTCAGAGGAGTTTAAAGAACTGTTGTCAATGCCGTCTTTTGGAGCACGGAACCTGAATAAACACTTGGCCAAAGCCAGTACACCAGGTATGTCTGAAGGGGGGAAAGGGTGATGCGTTTGATCTTTAGAGGTCAAATGTGCCTCAGCGGCAGTTTTCTCTTTTCACTTTCCAGGATCTGCTGGGAAGCCAAGTCCGGCTTTCCAGTCCATCTCCGCCTCAGCCTTGCTGAAGCAGCAGAAGCAGCAGATGCTGGAAGCCAGGAAGAGGAGATCCGAAGAGATACAGAGAAGGTAATTGCCATGGTTTCTCTGATTGCTTGGTTTATCGCGGCACTCTGCGGGAGTGCAAACATCTTCTTTTATTATCCTGCACAAAGCTATTACAAAAGCAATATTAAATATCCAGGGGGTGAGAAAAGTCGCACCAAGGCAATTTGGTGTTACTGTACTGTGTAAACCAATAAAACAAGCGCCATTAAATAAAGCAAAGGAGAGTCTTAGATCGTTAATCTGTTCAACTCAGTCTTGTCTGCAATGACTGACTGGTGGCAGCTGTCCAAGGTTTCCTGCAGTGGTCTTTCCTGGCCTTAACTGGAGACAATATGCATTTATTGTGGTGCAAAAGAAATCCAAATAGGATTTCTGCTGTACCCGTTGCAACTTCCAAACTAAGGAATTCCCACTTGCATTTTAACAGTTGTTTTGCTTCTGCTTCCAGTCAAGATTAAAATAATTTGACAAAGTGCTTTGAACCATAAGCCCTGTAGCCCTTCCCCTTTTATATTTTGGAGGATCTGATTTTTTTAAAAAAATATTAAGCAATCTCTATTTTGATGCACACAGTTAGACTTCACACAATCCAGGTCCCTCCTCAAATCCTGAATCTACCAGAAAACCAAAAAGGAGAACTTGGTTTTGTACAGAAATAATATTTTTTTTAAAAAAAAAGACCCTGGAAGCCTGACGTCTTCCCATCTCAGGATCTGGGGCCTACAATGAGGGTTCCACTCTATATGAGGGTTGAAAAAGTGACTGCAGTACACTCAGGACTTTTGCAGCTGCACATTTCTGATGAGTTTGTCTGCATTACTGGTTTTCTCACAGGAGGACCCCGTAAATTTCCAGGAGGCCTCAGAACATAGTTCCATAAAATCATAGAGTTGGAAGAGACCTCAAGGGCCATCCAGTCCAACCCCCTGCCATGCAGGAGCCCCCATCACTGTTCTCCCGACAGATGGCCATCTAGCCTTCGCTTAAAAACCTCCAAAGAAGGAGACTCCACCACCCTCCGTGGCAGCATATTCCACTGCCGAACAGTTTGCTCTGCTGGAGCAGAGAGTAGGAACTTCCCTCCTTTCCACCACCACATGTGATAACTGTCTCTTTCTGTTTAAGGTTTCTTCAGAGTACCAGTGGCAAAAATGCCTCAGTAACACCATCTTCCTTGGGACCATCGGCGCTACGGTCTCCAACACCAGGAGCTGAATTTCCTAAAGCGGTGAAGTTGTCCACTCCTCAGACTCCGAGGCTTGGCGCAGGCATCTCCGAAGGGGAGGATGTTCTCTTTTTTGATCACTTGCCTCCTCCTCCGCCCAAGCTGAATGGCTTGGCTGAAGCTAAAAAGGTAACGTTTCCTCAGACTTTCAAGGCGGCTTTGTGGGAACTGACCAATAGTAAAAACAAGATTCCCTCAACCGTTCAGGTTTCTGTCACTGTGTAGTTTCTTCTCCCATCCTTACTTTATAGACCCACCCTCTGGTTGTAGTAGTTTTGTACAGAGATTGGAGACACATCATTTGTTTGGACTGTAATTGCTGGGGGATTCTGGGAGTCAGGCTGAAATTCTGGCTTGGTATAAAAGCCCAAGAATCCAAGTTAATTGTCAGGTAGAAGTGGCTGCATGTTATGCTGTCTGCCTTCTCCACGTGGAAGAAAGCTACTGGCTTTCATCCTGAGCCTAGAAAGAAAACATTCTGCAAACTCTGGTCTTGTGAAAAACAGTTGCTAGTTTCTTAACATAGCATGGAGGACCGTGGCAGATCTCTGGAGCTGAAGTAAAAGGCCTAGTAATGGGGTGTTATCTTAAGCATGTTGTTTGACAAGTTCAGCTACATCTGTAAACATCTACGCCAGGCATGTCCAAACTTCGGCCCTCCAGATGTTTTGGGCCACAACTCCCACAGTCCTTTGCCATTGAAGATACAGGCTTGGAATTCTGGGAGTTGTGGTCCAAAACATCAGGAGGGCCGAAGTTTGGACATGCCTGATCTACGCATTCAGTTTTAACCGGCTTTCCTTTTGCAGTGAAAGAGGGTAATCTAAAATTACATTAGTCCCATCGGCTTGCTTCAGATTTGCTCGCCTGTATTTCATCAGTGCAATCCCTTGCCGTTACATGTCTTCTTGACTTGGTCTCTTTCCCTGTGAGGAAAGTTGCGTCAGAATGTTCAGAAACCCACCTGAAAAGCAGCCCAGCACCCTCCTCAGACACACTAGAGAGGACCTCTCTGACTGGGGCGGTTGGGAGCAGGAGAACATTCCTTCACCCTCACTCAGAATCTGCCAGTGTCACCTCTGGCCCCTTGGGGGAAAATGGCAGCCAGCTAATGCAGGGATGCCTACCTCAGCAGAGATAGTCCTGCTGGTCTCAGAGACTATGTGAGCAAAGGCTGTGCCACTTGGACATCCCCTTATTGAAGTACTGCTGAGAGAAGCAGGTCCCTCTTCTCCATAACTCCCATAATGGAGAGTAAACTAGGAAGTATCTTTTTAAAAAAAAAAATCTAAATTAGGAAATTTACTACAATATAAATAACTGCAATGATATTGCTCTTTCTGAATTCTGCAGTGTTATGAATTATGCCAAATTCAGTTAGCATGATCTGTCCGTCTTCATGTGGTTTTTAACCCATGATTTCATGTTTTGTACTCTCCCCCAGCACCACTGGTTGTTTGACCTGGTATTCTTAAGGCCAGTCAGACGTAATGATTTAAATGTAATAACCCATGATGGAGTAGACTAAATCAAATCAAATCAGTCAGTCAATTGTAAACTGGCATTGTGTTCATGTGTGCTGTCTGCCTCCATCCCGTGTCTTCTAAATCACAATTTCCCAGTATGTCCAGCCCAAAAAAAAACCATGTTCTAATTTGTCTAGGCACCAGAATATGGAAGCAGAGTTAGATTGTGGCTGAGCCTCTTGGTTTGTATTTTAATGAATTTAAACAATGTTTCTTTGTTTTGGTATCGTCCCTTTAAGAAAAACCCAGAATTGTTTGTTCTGGCACTTGAGGAAAAGTGGAGAAGATTCTTTGGTGGCAGCTTCAGTTCTCAGATAAACCAGCAATCCTAATCAAATGAACCTGAATTGAGTAGTCTGAGATTGTCACCACAAAATATTTCTCTCCTTCTCTCAAGTGCCCAAAGAAACAGATTGTTAGATCTAAACCATGGATTGAGGCATTGCATGGCAGTTTTGGACCAAGGAAAAGATCTGTGCCCAAACTGTGGCGCTTTTCATAAGCCACGGGTTCACCCATATTATTATTATTTGACAATGGCAAACCTGGTTTTACAAATTGAAGAGGTACAAAAGGATTGTTTGGTCTTCAGGTGCCCCGTGAACCTGTACTGGCTCACACTGGTTGTAATTAGTGACCCACGTTTTATATATCTCATGTGTCCCTCTTGTTGTCTTTAGATGGCAGCCATCAACAAATTGCGTGCAAAAGGCAGGATCCTTTCTAAAGTGGACCCAAACAACATCAAGCGGAAACGATCTGATCTTGATCTTCTTGAGATTTCTGACAGAGTTGAGAAAAATACCCAAGTTTCTGAAGGTATGGAAAGTAAGGTGATATTTCCAAAACGGCTAGGTCACCCATTTGTGCTGGAAGGAATTGCCTTGACCTCACCATCCTAACAGGCTGGACTTGTTGATTCTTAAATAATCGTCTCTCCAATGTGGAGCGTGGACAAACCTAATAAAGTATTTTCCATGTATAAGACTATATTTTTGTCTAAAATTGTTAGGCTAAAAATTGAGGGTCATCTTATACACAGAAGTAAGCCGGGGAGAGAACTCTGTGGTTGCAAAGCTGTAATTTTTTTGTTGGAAAACTGTAGGGCATCTTATACATGGGGGCGTCGTATAGGTGGAAAAATACAATATATTTTTAAACTGTTTTCAAAGTTGTTAACCTGACCAACATTTAATTAGTATTTTTGTTATATAGATTTGAATGGAATTTTAAACTTATTATCATATGATTTTTAATAGTTGTGAGCTGCCACGGGTCTTTTTTGGGAAGAAAGGTAGCCAATGAATGAATGAATAAATAAATAAATAAATAATATGGGATGTGAAACAAGCTGCCTATGAGGCTTACTCAATTTTATTTTATTTATTTTTTACTATCTCAGACTTTTCTCTACATTTCAGCTAATCTGCCAGATTCCTCTGCGGCACAAAACATTAAGTTACTTAAAGACACCACAATAACTGTATCAGACATACCACTTGGGGTATGTCAGGTTCTCTGGGGCACAGCGATCTGTCTTTAAGATATGAAGCTAAAATTGCTCTCCAGCCGGGCAGCTGTGGACTAAGGTTTCTGCCTAAGAGAGGCAACGTTTCTGGGGAAACTTTTGGCCAGGCAGCTGTGGCATGTGGGGATTTTGGCTTCCTGACTGATCTGCTGAAATCTTTGGCGAGGGATCCTCAGTGGTTCAATTAGAACATGCATGTCCAAACTTCGGCCCTCCGGATGTTTTGGACCGCAACTTCCACAGTCCTTTGCCATTGGCAATTTAAGCTTAGAATTCTAGGAGTTGTGGTCCAAAACATCAGGAGGCCTGAAGTTTGGAGATGCCTGAATTAGAAGATAACCAAAAGCAAAATGAAGTAGCTGTGCTGGCTTCAGGTTCCCCATCTTGTCATCCTTTGTTTCTTGTCTGGAGTAGATGGAGCAAATGCAGATAATGTACAGTAGACCAAAGAGATGAGAGTAAGATGGTGGGAAACTTTGAGTGTAATTTAATGATAATTGCAGAGCAGCCATAGCTTGTAGGATGTATTTTCTTAGTCCCCGCTAAAGCAGAAACTCCGTTAGCATTTATTGGTGATGCCTTGTGTGTTTCCTTTCCTCTTTGACCTTTGCAGACATGGCTGATGCCTCAGAACCTGCTGAAAAGAAACGGCGCCAACAGCTTGCCTACTTGGAGTCTGACGAATTTCAAGAAATCTTCAATGCTAGATCCAAACATTTGAGTGTTCTTAAGGAAGTAAGCAGCTTCTACATAATGGGAACCTTTTGGTTATTTCAGATGGCTTTGAATACCTGAATGCGAATTTGTACTGTCAGACGATTTGGAGAATGCAAATTGTTTGCTCATTTTTTTAACTATCTGGCCCCTGAATTGAAAATTAACACAGTCCCACCCTCCAGAACAAAATCAATCACTGTCTTATCTTGCTGGGCGAAATTCCAATCAGGAAGAAGCCTTTGATGCATCATTTTCCCCTCCCTCTAGTGCTAGCCAATCAGACAGGGAGGCAGGATGATGCATGTCCTTGCACAGCTCCTGATTGGCCAGCACCAGGGAGAGGGAAAGATGATGCATCGGAGGCTACAGCAAGGGAAGACAGTGGTTGGTTGTGTTCCAGAGGGTGAGACTGCGTTCTGAGCATCAGCTGTGCTGGTGTGTTTCGTTTCGGAACCGGTCCCCTTCTGAAACGAAACACCCATCTCTAATTTAGAGGACCAGCTGTCCTTTCCTAACCTTGGATGGCATGAAGCATTACAAACCTGATGCAGAAGTGACTACAGATCAGACTGGCCATGCTAATCTTTTAAAAACATGTTCTGAGGTATTTTAATGTGTTTCCCCATCATTTTTGTCCCTGTGAGTGCAGAAGCAAAAAACCAAGAAGGCATATTTTGCAGGTAGATTCCAGCCTACATAAAACTCTTATGCAAGAGCTGCTTCCATCGTGAGAGACTAGATTCCGTCGTGTAAGCGGGATCCTTGATTTCCACTGGGACTGTGATCATACATGTTTCCTTAGCAAGAATTGTGAATTATCACATCAGATGACATGTCTAGCATCCTCATGAGTATTACAAATTCACTGGAAGTGGCCTTACTTTTTTTTTAGCAGATTATAGCGAGAGGCTCAATCAAATCAGTCTATACTCCGTCATTAAAATTCTGAGTCAGTGTAAACCAAATACTCACAATAGGAAATACCCTCAAAACTTTATCAGCCAGGGATATGTAACTTAAATATGCTTCGTTTGTACCACACTGCTAGTTATAGGAAGGAAAAACATCTCTGCAGGGCATTGATGAGTTTTCTTTATCTGGTCCCCCGTCCCCCCCATTTTCCAAGTGTCATCTGTCATCACCTGTGTGCTTTTAAGTTGCAGGACTCTAAACACTGTGCTGAGTATCTCAGGTGTTAATAGAATTTCTGGTACAGTGGTCCCCCGCCCTTTTGCGGTTCATATATTGTGGTCCCGCTATATCGCGGAATCACAGTTTATGAAAAAAGGCCCCCTAGGGTAAGGGGGGAAAGTCCTGTTTCAAGCCTCCCGTACTTACCACAGGGCTGGAGCTGCCCCGAACAGGCCTGCGAGGGCCTTGCTGGGCCTTCTGGAGGCCCCAAAAGGGCTTCCCTGCAAACCAGAAGTGACTTCCAGATCGCTGGAAATCATTTCTGAGGCCTCCGAGAGCCTTTCTAGGCCTGTTGGAGACCTCAGAAATTATTTCCAGTTTACCGGAAAGTACAAGAGCCCCCAGCTAGCCCCCCCCCCAGGCCTGACTCGACAAGCATCCGCATATCGCAGATTTTCAATTATCGCGGGTCAGGTCAGGTCCCTAACCCCAGCGATAGGCAGAGGAATCACTGTAGTAGCATTCCTCTGCCTTTGGGGGAAGAGTCAAACTAGGCAGTTCTGCTTGACATTTATTGAGGTGTTGGTGAAGGAAAAGCAGAGGAGCCTGAACAATTTCAGAGATCATGAGAGCGCACGTGGACTTTGTACTGTCCGTACCATATTTCTTTTTCCCCTCAAGAACTCAGCGGAGAATATTTGCTGGTTGCTTCTGAGTGGCCGTATCTGTTTCAGAGCGGCTTTGCTGGAAAGAAAAGTCCTCCTCCATCTATGAAATCTATTTTTATAACCTGCTCCATGGCACATCCAGATCGTAATTCCCATTTTTGGTCTTCCTTCGCAGTTTGAGGCTGAGATGCAGGAACGCTATTTTGAGCCACTCGTGAAAAAGGAACAAATGGAAGAGAAGATGAGGAACATCAGAGAAGTGAAATGCCGTGTTGCCACATGCAAAACAGTGAGTGAAGGAGCCATGTAACTGTGCAGACTCTGGCTGGAGCAACAATGAGGGGTGTGTGGGCTTCCTCTGATCCTGAGCAGCATTTACTGATCCCCTCTTGACCAGTAATTACACAGAATATTAAGATCATTGCCTGTTTGTTACAAAGGTGAAAACTAAAGATTGTCGGCATTCCACACTTTGAGAAGACTGTGGTGCAAATACAGTAGGACCCCAGTATTCGCTGGGGATTGGTTACAAGCCTTTCCGTGAATAATAAAAACCGTGGATAAGAGAGAATGTCAAAATGTCCCCAAAACTGCTGTTTTATGATAGTAACTTAATTTACAGCTGCTGTTTTACAACAGTAGCTTGCTTTACAGCTGCTGTTTGTGACGGTAGCTTGCTTTACGGCTGCTCTTTGTGATAGTAACTTGCTTTGCGGCTGCTGAATTATTTATTTATTTTTTCCTCTGCCAACTGTGGATAATGAATCAGTGGATACAGGGCTCCTACTGTATAGAAAAGGCTTAGAAGTGATTTGCTCATCCTCCTTCAGGGTGTGCTAGAGCATGAGATTTCAGTTTTGTTTTGGCCATGATCATGGCACGTAACCGATGTAAGTTCCTAAGGCAGCCCCGTGGCAGTGAGAAGTTGCCACTTCAAAGGCTGTTGTGCCATTTGATGAATGTTAGCTGCTTAGATGCCCTAAGCACATCCGATCTCGCCTGATTTCGGAAGCTAAGCAGGGTCGGCACTGGTTAGTACTTGGATGGGCGACCACCAGGGAATACCAGGTACTGTAGACGCCTGGAATAGGAACCTGGCAAGCCACTCCAGTACTCCTGCCAAGAAAACTCCATGGACATGGAGTCACGTAGAGTCAGTCACGACTGTAATGACACAACACACACATATACACAGCACATGAGGGCAGAGTGTGACTCTGGTGGCTCTTGTAACACCCAGAGCTTGGACGAGGGACATGATTCTTAATGAATCCACCTCGATTGGCAGCCGTATGCAAAAGCCAGTTTGCGCTCCAGAAAGGAATACTCACAGCAAAATTTGTCTAGTTTCAACAGCTCCTAAATTCTACACTTGAATTCAGGCATGGCTTATTTTCATGCATGAATCCTTGCTACCTTCAAGTGCTTGGGTTTTATCTCATTTGATCATCCGCAACCCCATGAGGAAAGTTAGGTATTCTCATCAGAGCGATTCCAGGCGGTAGGCTGAAAGGACAGTGAGCTTTCCAGCGGCCACATTTTTCCCATCCAAGTCTTGCCTTCCATCCATTGGGTCACCCTTGGTTCTTCGTTGCATTTAGAGCTTCTGGTGGAAAACATCTATGTCCATTTAGGCACATAGGTTGACATTTTCTCCTCTTTTGAAACGCTGATTCATTCATTGTCTCACCATTGGCACAGAAGTCAATTACAATGGACCCTCGTGTAACAACAGTTTGTATAACATAAAATCTGTACAACATAAAAAGAATTCTGGAGATAGGGGAAATTTGCTTAACAGAATTGCCTATGGGGTGAATCCGTACAACATAAAAATGGTCGCGATTAGGGAATACTCCATTTTCAATGCATTCCTATGGGAGATTTGTATAGAGGAAAATTTGCTTAATAGAATTTCATTTGGAACAAATTAATTCCTTTATACAAGGTACCACTGTATTAGCTCTGCACTTTGCCAGGAACTGTACCATGTGTGACAATAATTACTCATAATAAAGAAGCAGACCCTGGGGAGTGGAGCCACTGAATTCCAAGTGGGCTGTCTAATCCACTATTACCAAAAACATGGGAACTTTCCTTCCTTGACCTGTAACCTCCAATGGCCTTGCTGAATGGGGGATTCTGGAAGTTGTAGCCCAAAAGCTGCACACTCTTGAGTGTAACCTAACAGAACTGCTTCCTCCCGGTCTCAAGGGGTTCATGCAGTTTTGAACCCGATAGTGAGCTGCCTTGCTGTATTTCAACAAGAGTTTTAATCAGGTAAGTCTTCCAATTTTTCCAGCCTCTCTGACTTTTTTTCTCTCTCCCTCCTAAAGTGTAAGTACACCTATTTCAAACTCCTGGATTCTTGTGTGGAGCAAAATCACGACTACCACTGGCACGATGGCATAAAGCGGTTTTTCAAGTGTCCATGCGGGAACAGAGCCATCTCTCTCGACAAACTTCCAAAGAAACACTGCAGGTAGGAGGGTTGGGGTGGGATTTTTTCCCCCTTCTCAAACAGACATTTGCACATTCCCTGAGCCTTCTTGAATTTTAGTTTTCATTAATATCCAATTTCTATTCATCACTGAGCCAAGCATCAGGGAAAAAGCTTAGGTTGTTTTTCAGAGTGAGAGATCTATGCCAATCTGCAGATGACTACTTCACTTGCTATGACCTTTGTCTTACCCACTGGTAAAGCTGAGCCAGGTCTGATTTTACCAAAAAAAAAAAAACAAAAAAACCACCCTTTGGCTTCTTAAAGCTAAGCTGGTTTACTGTAATAGGGGTTTTTTTTTAGCTTGCCTGCATCGGACCTCTAGGCCAGGCATGTCCAAAGTCTGGCCTGGGGGCCAAATGTGGCCCATTTTCAAATGTTGAGTGGCCCGCAGCCTCTTATCCCAGCTGGCTCAGCCTGTCACCGATCCCCACAGGCTGGACACATTAGCTTGTAGTTTTACGGTTTGCCTGCCCTCTCTGCTTCCATCCTTCCCCCCAGCCATCCGCTGGGGCCCCTACCCTACCCCAGTGTGTGCCACTCCACGCACCTCAGTACCCCAGGGAACTAATCTGCTGGATCATGCCATTCCACACACCCCAGGACCTCAGGCAACTGAGGCGGCAGATCATTTGCCTGAGGTCCTGGGGTGTGTGTAATGGGGTGCGTGAAGATGATGATCCAGCAGATCAGTTGGCTGGGGCCCTGGCGTTTGTGGAATGGCGCACGTGTGCTTCTGGACTCAACAGATCAGTTGCCTGGGGTCCCGGGGTGCATGGAATGGCACAGGCCATTGGGACGACCCAGCAGATGAGTTCCCTGGGCTCCTGTGGGAGGTGGAATCATGCACACCAGCGGCATGACCTGGCATGTCATTTCCGCAAGTCCCGAGGAATTTTTAAAGGTGCACGTTCCGCCCTCCCCAGGACCTCAGGAATTTGATCTGCCAGGTGCTGCCACTCATGCGTGACATTGCACGTACCCCGGGATCTTGGGGACATGAGCTGGCAGATGGCACGTGAGTGATACGACCTGGAGATAAGTTCCCCAAGGTCCCTGGGGGTTTTGAAAGGTGCACAAGCAGCATGATTGTTCCGTGAGGTCCTGGGCTGTGTGGAATAGTGAGCATATGCATGCAATCTGGCAGATCAGTTCCCCGAGGTGAGGTAGGGAGAAGGCGCGTGCTGCATCAAACCCACTCTTTTTGAGCCAGACCTGGCCTATATAATGCCGTTGAGAGCTCAGTATCACCCTTCACATTCGTGCAGTTATTTGTTTAGTCTTCCATAAAATAGTTCATTTGCATTTCATGTTAATGGTTCAAAGAATGGTCAACCCCACACACATTTTCACCTCCCCATATCTGGTCCTCCTTGCAAAAAGTTTGGACACCCCTGCTCTAGGCGATATTGCCCAATTTTGTAGAGAAAGGTTTTTAAAAAACAGGTTCCTACCAGTAGGTGCTGATAGTGGTGAGGTTAGAAAGCTCTGATTCTAGACTTGGCACCTAATGAGATGGCCAAGTCCCAGAATAAAACAAGAGGATGTGTGCCTTAGACCATGGAATCGTTTATGAGAGGCAGCCATTACTGCTGGATGAAAGTGTGGGGAGTTCCCTACCTTTCCACAACTTTGTAATTCATCCCACCATCATTATTTATTTATTTATTTATTTATTTTATTTTATTTATTTATTTATTTATTTATATAGCTTGTATGCCGCCCACTACCCAAAGGTCTCCGGGCGGCTCACAATCTAAACAATTAAAACATCAAAATACAATAAAATTAGAACAATAAAAACCAGTAAATACAATAAATACAGTACATTAAAAGCACACCACTAAAAATTGCCATCAGGTCCCACAATCATTAGTTAAAAAACTTTTGGAATAGGAAGGTTTTTACCTGGCACCAAAATGATATCAACGTCGGTGCCAGGTGAGTCTCACGCTGCAAGAATTTCACAAGTTAACCAGTTTCAAGTGGGAGGAGGTGTAGGGAACGGTGACCATGTTGCTGAGACAACAAAGCCATGGCTGCTTCTGCTCCATTCCCGCCATGTGTAGTAGACTTGAATTGAGTGGCAGCGTCAAAAAATGTACCTCCCATTCAGAGGAACGGAGTGCTAGTTTCCAAAGGAATGGCTGTGGACAGACCCAGAAAACAGGCTCTAAGATGCTAAACCTAAAAGAAGATGGTGGAATGGGTGCAGCCCGTCCTAATTTTCTGTCTTCCTCTTCTAGCAACTGTGGCCTCTTTAAATGGGAACGTGATGGAATGCTCAAGGTAAGCTCATCCTTTCCTGCCTTCATGCCCAAGCCACTGACTGCATGAGAAAGAGATGGCACTGTACGGGCTAAGAAGTTTTATTTGGCTTTTCATGGACTGCACTGCAGCTATGATGTGAAAGCTGCCAAACGAGTCTGTGAATCATTACGCCAAACAAAACATGCTTAAATTTAAGATGTAGCAAGACTCACTGGCCAATATTGGGATGCAGCCAAATGGATTTCATTGGCAGTGATAAACAGCTGCTCATTGAAGTTTTTTTTTGGGCTGTATACTATTTATTTATTTATTTGTTTGTTTGTTTGTTTGTTTGTTTGTTTGTTTGACCTCTATACCCTCCATCTAGCCCTAGGGCTACTCTGGGCGGTTTACAACATAGAATAGCAAAATAACAAAGTAACACATTCAAATAACCCAACTACAAACAACATAATATAAACATACATAAATCAATAACAATAAACTTAAATGTAAAATGAAAGTAAAAATAGCCGGGTGATTGCTTAAATAAAAAACAAAAATAGAAGATAAGCAGTAAAAAGAAGAATAGTGTCTTACGAGATGTTTGGGAAATCAGGAAAGGCCATTTTGTACAACCAAGTTTTCAGTAGTTTTTTAAAAGTTTGAAGTGAGGGTGCCAGGTGAATTTCTGGAGGTTGATGATTCCATAACTGGGGAGCAACCACTGAGAAGGCCCTACTCCTTGTTACAACTTTCCGGGCCTCCCTCGGGGTTGGAACTCCCAGATGTCCTGCCTGGCTAGCATGGGCGATCCGGGCAGCTCTTCTTAGGAGGAGCCACTTTGTCAGATACTTAGGTCCCAAACTGTTTAGGGCCTTGTATGTTAACGTCAAAACCTTGAAGTCAACGCAGTAGCGTACCAGCAACCAGTGCAGAGCTGTCAGCACGGGGCAATATGTTGGTGCCTTTTTGCCTTGTTAAAAGTCTTGCAGCTGTATTCTGCACTAGCTGCAATCTGCATTCACCTCAAGGGTAGCCCCACATAGAGAGCACTACAGTAGTCTATTCTCGAGATTACAAGCACATGAACCAATGCAGTTAACGCCCTGACGTCAAGGATAATTTCATATCCTTACAAGTTATTATTACAAGCACACACACACACCTCAGAGAACTCTTCAGCTGGTGACCATCTCCTACTAACATTTGTAGGTAATTGTCATACCTAGCTGTCTCCTGTGTGACCCTCACAGAAATGAAAGAAGGGTTTGCCATAGCAGATGTGTCTGATTGAGGTTGGGTCCAGTGACCAAAATCTTATTAATCGGGGTAGTAAATTGCACTAGAGTAGGTCTATTGAATCATTGAGGATCTGATGAGTCCACACCTCCATAAACTTCATTGATTCAAATAGGCCTACTGTAACTGTATACTTGGGGATACGTTGTAAGTAGGGCCATTTGAATCAATGGAGCCTTTAGAGGCGTTGATTCACCAAGTCCCTCTTAATTCAATGGGCGTGTTCTCCTGCAATTTACTATGCTAAGCAACGAAACAGTTGCTTTAGAAATGGCCGTTGTGAAAGCCAAGCATCTCAAGTATTGTTCTAGTTGGTCTTTGTCCCGATGTATCAGAATTGAACATCTCCATAAATCTTCCTTTTCTAGGAGAAGAAAGGCCCCAAGATTGGAGCAGAAACTCTACTACCAAGAGGAGAAGAACACGCCAAATTTCTCACTAGCATGAAATAACCGTGAAGAGAAGATTCTCTCCTTTGCACTTAACTTTTGCATTTATCGCCTCTTTCTGGAGAAATCCAGTGGCACAAAAGAGATGAACAATCACTTTGGAAAGATTTAGTTGCCTGATCATTTTCCTCCCTGAAGAGTGAATGAGCCTCTCCATCTGAGTTTTATTTTTATTTTTAGTCTAAGATGTTGAATTGGTTAGCCTAAGACCTTCCCTAGGGCTTATTCTTTATTCAGTTTCGGAAGAAGTGCTTCTTTCTGTAGTCTTTTAAAAATGGTAAATTTACTAAGGACGTAGAAAACACACCTTGGAGTCTCCAGTGTTAATGGTGAAGCATTCTCAGAGCAGCTCTGCAGATGTGGCTGCAGCCAGCAGGTATATGGTTGTAGTGCCTGGTACTACCTCATTAGCGCCATGATAAATATTTACCAGATTACAATTAAATCTAGAGAATAAGTTTTCACAACACTAGGAAATGCAACTATTCCGCCGTCCTGTGTGAACCCCTTCTTGTTTTCCATTACTAGGCAATAATGGTGTGACTTATCAGACCCTCTTTAATTCTAACAAAATGGAATTTTAATAATGAAGATTATCCTGTTTTGTTGTCTGCACTTTTAATCTCTTTGACTCTAGCTAAATTTTAATGTTCTTTTAAGGTTGTGCCATATCTGGATACTTTTATAGCAAATGTAGAAGGTTCAGCCTATTTCAGATAACAATTGTGTATTCTAAAATGTTATCTTCAGTGGGGAAAGTTGAAAACCCCAGTATTTCTGGTCTTTATGTTGGAGTTTATCTGGAAGTCGTGTTCTTATAGGAAATGGAGATAGCTCAAATAAAATTCAACCATCATAAAGTAATGCATATATTCAGTGAAACCATTACGTTTTCTCTCTTTTTTCCCACTGGAGCATAATTTGATTATTATTTTTTTAGTCTGAGCCAGAAACTTATAAAGTTCGCACATTTGTGTATTTTGCCAGTGGCCACTAGTTAGTATGTTTTCCTTAAGGTTTTTATAGATCAACTATGAGAAGCAAAATTACTTCCTTAGGGCGTTTATACACGACCCCTAAGCTCCGCTGCAAATGGCTGCAAGCTCCAGAGCTTAAAAATGTTTCCCCACCAGCTCCGGAGTTTGCAGACAATTATTTAAGCGCGACCCAGCACACTTTTCTTGTACCTGCTCTTGGGAGGTGAAAAATCTTTGATGTGGATGTGCTGGGCTCTCCTCGCTTCTTTTTGTTTTTGTTTTTTGCCTCCCGCCCCTTTAAGAGGAACCAGGAAGTGACCGGGGCTCCCCCGGCAGCGTCCACCAACACCGGGAGGTAAGGCTTTATTCTTCTGTCGCTTTTTTCCCTCCCTCCCCTCACGCAGCCGGCAGCCAGGAAGTATGGAGGGGTGGAGATGCACGAAGAGCGACAAACCCCTAAGATCTCTGGTCCGAATTTAAGGGGCCAGCGGATCTTAGGGGTCGTGTAAAAAGGCCCTTAGTTAATTGGCAGGATATTCTACTTGCCATATAGTTACTAGAAGTTATTGAGGATTGTAAGTACTGAACTGTGATATTCCAATTAAACTTCTTACCAGCTCTCTTTCATCTTACTTATGTACTCTGGGCAGTAAAGAAGTGATGTAAAAGAAGGTCAACGTATTTTGTTACAATGAATACTGATAAAATCTCAGTTTTAAGAATTGGGATGCTTTTATAAAGGCAAGATGCTTTCTTTTGCCCCAAATGTTGCAATTTCAGTATGGATTTTTAAAACCAAAAATCAAAACAAGTTTGGCTGAAAAGGGTACTCAAAAGTTTGGCTGTCTGAACAAACATCCTCCCTAGCACAGCTTTAAATTATGGTGAGTAGCTCCTGAGTTCAGTGCAGGGATAAAAAGAGAATAAGCCTTATTATAAAATTATTTTGCGGGCAATGTAAAATGAAACTAAGAGTATATTCCTTGTTCAGAGGTGATATACATTTGTATGCTTTTGTCTTTTTCTTATGTTGATCTTCAGGACTGGATGCTTTTGTCATTGAAAAAAATCTTGAAATAAATGTGCTGAAATCAGCAATGCCATTGTTAAAAGGGAGGCCTCAGTCTTATCCTACGATCAGAAGACATAAAGACAACTGCCACCTACTGCCACCAGTGGAACATGGAAGGAGGCTGAGATGTACTCAGAATTGTTGTTCTGCTCTTGGAACAGTTTCCATCAGGAAAACAATAATTCCTGCTCCCCCACCCCCTTCCCCCACTGCTCTGTCCCCGAAGCTGGTTTTTCTGAGTTGCAAAGGCTACTCAGGTACAGGACAAATTTTCTTTGACTGGAGAAAATAAATGTAGCAGTTATCTGCATGCAATTTATGCTTGACCAGGCGTGCAAAAGAAGATCTACCAAATGGCTGAGATAATGCTATTAAAATAGACTACCTCGGGTCAAAAATAGTCCAATTACAGTGGACCGTTGTATAACAAAGAGTTTGTATAACGTAAAATCTGTGCAACATAAAAAATTCCGGAGATAGGGGAAGTTTGCTTAACAGAGTCGTGAATCCCTACAACATAAAAATGGTTGTGATTAGGGATTACTGTACTCTGTTTTCAGTGCATTCCTATGGGAAATTTGTATAAAGGAAAAATTGCTTAACATAATTTCATTTGGAACGAATTAATTCCTTTATACAAGGTACCACTGTATTTTAACATTTGTTCTTAATTTTAGCCCTGTTTCACATATGTCCATAATTTTAAATTGTGCAACACTGACATGAATCAAGAACAAAAATAGGATCTTCTTGTCAGATGTTAAAACATATTTCCCAACACCTAAATACCTGCTTCCCATTGTTGTCTCAAGCTGGAAAGAATTCATTATCCCCTTTCATCTGCCTCATCGTATGGCATTTGTCGAAGAAAAAGAATCCCTGCCAATAGAACTCAGCCAGTTTGAAAGCTACTGCAGGGATAGCAAATCCTCGGCATGTTTTGGACTACAGCTCCCACATTTTTATTGTTGGCCAAACAGACAAGATTCTTTGGGTTGTAGTCCAAAACATCTGGTGTGCCAAAGGTTTGCCACCCTGGGCCTACTGCATTAGTAGCAAGCCAGTAGGGTTAGGTGACTTAAACATTCCTCCAATCGTCTAGACCAGTGCTCCCCAACCTTTTTGTCCTTGCGGACCGGGAAATTTTTTAAAAATTTTCTGTGGCCCGGGGTGGGGGTGGGGAGGGGGAGAATGCGAAAGGGGGTCCGGCGGGGGAGGCAAAAGGGGGGTGAAAGCAAATGATGGGAGGGAAGGAGGAGGGGGAGGCACGAGACCGGTGGCGGCACTCACCGGCTTGGGGCGTCGGGGGTGCCACTCCCCCCCCACACACGGGCGGGGTGGGGGGAACCCGGGCTCCTGGGCAGGCGGGCCCCCGCCTCCTCCTCCGGCGCCGGGAATCGCGCGTGGGTCTCGCTGCTGGCGCCCGCTTGCTCCTGCTGCTGCCGCCGCCGCCGTGGGCCTCCTCCTCCGCCGGGGAAAGCGGCGGGCGCCAGCAGCGAGACCCGCGCGCCTCCTGGCCCCGGCGCCCCGCGCGCAGCATCCGCCCGGCCGCACCGGGAAGCGCCCTCGCGGCACCAACGAGCCGCCGCCGCCTCCTCCTGTTCCTGTTCCTCCTCCTCCTCCTCCTCCTCCCGCCACCGCCGCCGGAGGAGCAGCAGCAGCCACCCCCCGCACCGCCCTCCCGCCGCCGCCGCACCGCCCCCGTCCCGCCGCCGCCGCCACCACCCCTCTGCAATTGCCCTCGCTGCTGCTCCTCGGCGGCGGCGGGAGGAGGAGGAGGAGGAGGAGGAACCGGAGCAGGAGCAGGAGGACGCGGCGGCGCGGCTCGTCGTTGCCGCGAGGGTGCTTCCCGGCGCGGCCGGGCGGGTGCCGCGCGCGGGGTCTCGCTGCTAGCGCCCACTTGCTCCTTCTGCCGCCGCCGCCGCCGTGGGCCTCCTCCTCCGCCGGGAAAGCGAGCGGGCGCCAGCAGCGCTTTTCCCGGCGGAGGAGGAGGCCCACGGCAGCGGCGGCAGCAGGAGCAGGAGCAAGCGCGGCGCCAGGAGCGAGACCCGCGCGCGCTCATGGCTCAGGCGCCCCGCGCGCGGCACCCGCCCGGCCGCGCCAGGAAGCGCCCTCGCGGCAACGACGAGCCGCCGCCGCCACCTCCTGCTCCTGCTCCGGTTCCTCCTCCTCCTCCTCCTCCTCCCGCCGCCGCCGAGGCAGCAGCAGCAGCGAGGGCAATTGCGGAGGGGTGGCGGCGGCGGCGGGACGGGGCGATTGCGGCGGCGGGGGGTGTGTGGGGGGTGGCTGCTGCTGCAATCGCCCCCGTCCCGCCGCCGCCGCCGCCACCCCTCCGCAATTGCCCTCGCTGCTGCTGCTGCTGCTCCTTCGGCGGCGGCGGCGGGAGGAGGAGGAGGAGGAGGAACCGGAGCAGGAGCAGGAGGTGGCGGCGGCGGCTCGTCGTTGTGGCTGCTGCTGCTGCTGGTGGTGGTGGAGGGCGAGGAGGAGGAGGGCAGAGGAGGGAGGCGGCAGCTCCTCCTGCGCTCCTCCAGCCTTCCTCCAGCCTTCCTCCAGCCTTCCTCCTCCACCGGCCGCCCGCGGGAGAGAAGAGGAGGAGGAGGAGGGCGGCGGAGGAAAAGGGGAGGAGCCTCCCCGGCCTCCCCAGGCGGCCCGGTGCCGACCGGTCCACGGACCGGCACCGGTCCGCGGACCGGGGGTTGGGGACCACCGGTCTAGACCAGTGGTTCTCAACCTTCCTAATGTCGCTACCCTTTAACACAGTTCCTCATGTTGTGGTGACCGCCCTTGCCCTGCTTGGAAGAGGCCACAAGGCCCCTTTGGCAGGCCACTGCCGCAGGTGCCATAGACGAGAACTGCCCTCTACAGGCACCCTCAGCCAATCACAGCCTCCGGTGCCATTGACTGACATCCCCTCCAACCTATCGAGCTGTAACTCACTCTTTTTCCCCTTCTCCTCCTCTTCCAGACCCAAGCTGTTGTGTTGTGCCTTTTTCTTCACTGGCTCATGGTGACCCCTGTGAAATGGTCGTTCAACCCCCAGAGGGGTCCTGACCCCCAGGTTGAGAACCACTGGTCTAGACACACATTTCAGAGATTCAGTACTGACTTTGTTTTTCTTCCAGTGGTTGTGGTTGCTGAGAGTTGTTGCTGCAATCCTCTGATATGAAGAGGGTTGGAAGTGGAGTTCATTAAAAAATGAAAGTGGTGCTCGAGCTCTAAGCCAAATTTTTGGGGGCCCATTTATGTGCTTTTGTGAACCAATATATGGGTCATATGAAAGGCATGGAGGTTTCTGACCTGGCTTTGTGGTCAAACCATAAGACCAGCATGTCTAGAATTAAATACAGTGTGTTGAAAAGTTAGTTTATAAAGAGGGGTTGAATGCAGAAGCTAGCCAGCTGGTAATGGAATTCCTTGCTGAGAAATATTTACTTATCCACTGGGGTTATTTTCTGGATGCCCATTGCTAAGGTCCTGAATTAAATGCAAGGTATTCTAAACTAGCAACTTTGTGTCTTACCAAAATTGTGTCATTAATTGCTTGACGGTGTAGGTCTAAACTTTTTATTAGATCATCTTAGAACTAGGTTTCTGCCAATTGCTCTTTGCAAGATCAGTAATATTCACTCACGTTCCTGCTTTGTCTATATTTTTAAATGAAAAAACTGCAGGGTCTCTTTTTTGCAAAATAGAGTTTAAAAAAAAACAAAATATGTGCAGGAAATTACAGACGTAACAGCTTTGATTTCTGACTGATGCAGAACGTCAGCGGTCCAGTAACGGAAACTTTCCTAACACAGGGAGTGGGCACAAGGCAGTTCTGTATCCCAGCAAACAGTACTTAATTTTGCCTGCTTGGCAGGAGTTGCTGCTATCGAAACTAGCCAGTTGCAGATTGGGCAAGACTGTAGAAAACCACTCACGGACTATTGACCAACACGTGATATTCATCAGTAATTCCAGTGGAGCTGTTTATTTCTTCAAAGATCTGTTTGACTCCAAGAAATACAGCTGTTAGCCATTTTGAAGTAAGTGGCTGTTTTTGCTGAGAGGCCGGACCAAAGAAGGATGGGGCATTTCTGACAAGGTCATGTACAGTGTGCCACAAAGTATGCTAGAAAGCCACAGCATTTCTACCTGCAGAAATTGTGATGAATGCATAATACTTCCCTTGGGAATCTTTATTCAAATTGAGTTTCTAGCCTTCATGATTGGAAACACTTTTTAAAATCTGCAGGACTACCTTCAAAGCAATAGGTAGATTTCTTTTTAGGATTCCTTCTAAATTGGGACAGCTAGCAGGCTGTGTGGTGCATAGCCCATCCCCATTGTTAGCAGAAGACATGTGAATGAGTTAAGCCAGTGGTTCCCAACGTGGAGCTCGGGACCCCTTTGGGAATCGAATGACCATTTCACAGGGGTCACCATGAGCCAGTGAAGAAAAAGGCACAAACAGCTTGGGTCTGGAGGAGGGGGAGAAAGAGTGAGTTACAGCTTGATAGGTTGGAGGGGATGCCAGTCAATGGCACCAGAGGCTGCAATTGGCTGAGGGTGCCTGTAGAGGGAAGTTCTCTACGGCACCTGCAGCATAGTGGCCTGCCAAAGGGGGCTTGTGGCCTCTTCCAAGCAGGGCAAGGGGTCACCACAACATGAGGAACTGTATTAAAGGGTTACGGCATTAGGAAGGTTGGGAACCACTGAGTTAAACAGATCTACATGCATTTCTTCAATGGGCATAAAGTAAGCATCTTGCCTTTCCATTTGGTCTTGGTGCAGAAATGTTTAGGATTTTAACAGAATCTTTAATTTTTCCAAGCACAAAGAACACTTATGACGTCAGGATGCTGAGCAGCATAAGGCCGTGTTTACTGCAACTTTGAGCTGAGATACTGAATTTCCTTTCTGGTAGAACCTGTGGACAAAATTCTATACTTCTATGCCAACAAAGTACTAATCCTTGTTTACATAATCTGTTATGTTTTGTTACTAGACTATGTCTGCTTGGGTGTTTCAGTTTGAACCCTGGGCCCTAGTCAAGCCAAGTTATTTTCAAACTCCAAGTGGAAGCTCTCACGAGGAAATGCATTTCCTTAAGAAGAAATGCTGGGGTCATAACCAATCGGTCCCTCCCCTAGACATCTAGTTTTTTGCCTGGTGGACATGTTTACACATCTTGCATGCAGCAATAAGTTTTCTTCTTTAAGCAGTTCCTGAGAGAAATAGACACATAGTTCTTCTGAATTCCAACCTAATCTTCCCAACATATTTCAGAGGCAAAACCGATGATATATTTGGGTTTTTTTGTTTTTTTGTTTTAATTGTAAAAAATACAGTACTGATTTGCTATTTAAGCATACTTGAAGGAATAATTGGTGAAGTATTTTTCCCAATAGGCATGCAGTGACAAAGGACTGAAATTCTGAATGGCTAAAATATCTTTAATAAGCAAATATTTAGATCACCAGAATAACTGAGCCACTCTAAAAAAGGCTAGCGAATTTTATTTGGTGTGACCTTTTGTGGATGACAACCCACTTCCTCAGATGCAAAAGTTAACACAAAATTATTTGACCCATGTCCTAAAATTGTGTGAAATAATGTGCAAGCTGCCTTTGATTACAATGCCCCTCCCAAAATAGAATCATTATAAAATAATGTTTAAGCATTTTATCTAAGCCAGCGGTTCCCTACCTTGCATCCACAGATGTTCTTGAACTAAAATTCTAAGTCGCCGTCACCACTAGCTGTGTAGATCAGGGGTTCTGGAAATTTTGGTCTAAGGACATTTGGGGACTCAAGTTTGGGACCCACTGGTATAAGTGGAGCCACTAATACACACACACACACACACATACTGTACATAATTCAGGATTGTTTAACTCTGTGCAACTGGGCCTCAATGCATCTACATACTAGTGCTTAAAATGCAACTATCCAGAGTCAATGGGAATATGAGAAAGAATGATGCAGGAGTTTCAGTAGAAAGGGATCAATAATGGTACCATGATGCCAACAATATTGCCTTGCAGTTAGTCCCACCAATGGCATACAGAGAAGACACTTTGATATATTTTTTCTTGTTCTATGCATTCCTCCTTCTTGCTTTAGACAACGTGTCGGTTATATTCATATGGTGGGTAGAGGCCATCGTAATGGTATTCACGCCACTGCTCAACCTGCTCTCGGCTTCTCTCGTCCTGCTCTGTAAAAAGTTGAAAAGTTGAAAATAAATGTTTTATAAACACAGTACAATCTTCCTTGACCTACAACTTGGGCTAAAGCCCAGTTTTGCATACTCCAGTACCCTCTTAGGACAAAGCTGTATTCACAGCGAGGTGGATGAAGTCATTTGGGGTGAGCATGTTATAATAATGATTCTGTGCTGTCAACTCCGTTCTGATTTACAATGACCTTTTCCAGGGTTTTCTAAGTGCAGAATAGAGGTGGCTTACCATTCTTCAGGGGGCGCCCTGTGCAGCTTACTCAAAAGCCATACAAGCCAATTCTCCTAGAGGCAGAATTGCACACCAAAAGCATCCCACACCCTGACGCTTAACCCCCTGAGCTTAATTCCCTGAACTATCCAGCCAGCTTAGTGACTATAACTGACACTAATTCACACCAGCCTTAAAATCGCTTCTGGCATCAATACCAGCTCCACGTCCACTGGTCTTGTCTGCAGTAGACATTTCAGTACATAGAGCAGAGGTCCAGCATAAAACAAAAGAGCAGTAAGGGTATCATATATCACTTAAACTCCAAGTCTCATTTGAGTAATACTGAGTAAAACATCTAATGGGATGAAAAGAATGGTTCTTTTTCTGAGCTCCAGAGTGCATAGTCTGAAATCAAATTCCTTTTGCTACTGTGTAATAACACTCAGAGCTAGAACTAGTAATTTTGGCACTAGCCTGCCACTCATGGTGCTGGTATGCCTCATTTGTGGGGATAACTAGACTCCATCCATATAATGGTCCAGCAATCTTCTTGAGAGTACGAGATGCGTGTATGCGCTCCATAGCTGTGTGAGTCCTACTCATAGTACCCGTTGTTAGAGGCTAAAAAGGGAGCTATTTTGGAACTTCCTGCATTCTGTCAAAAAGAATGCATTCCCTAGCCCTGTACCAGCAAGGTGAGTGATAGGAAGGATGGATTATTCTAAGCAGAAACACTTATGGATGAGTCTGTGTAGATTCTCAGTCATCCAGGTGAGGTTATCTGGGAGTTGAGTCACAGCAATTGGACTTCTTTTCTTGTAGGATTGAAACATTTTGCTACTCATCCAAGTAGCTTCTTAATTTATGGATGAGGTCCCCCCAATCCAAACAGTACCATTAACAAGCCATATATCATAATTATATGCCAGTGTGGGCAGGCCCACGGACTGGACAGTGGATGGACACAAAGCTATGGGGTTCTCTTCTCTTTTTTTTTTTTCAGGGACAGCTATCACAGTGGCACAACATAGTGATAGGGTGGCACTTCCTATTTTGAATCAGCAGGAGAGCCCAGGCCTTGTGGAGACCTGGGCTGGAAAAGGATGTCGCCATGTATTTCCCTTTCATTCTGATGTCATTTCCTCTTGAAAATCCTGTTGGTCAAAACCCCAGTTGCTCTGCCCACATTATAACCCCAATGCTGTTATTTCAAACCTGAATAATTAAAACCTTTTTTTCCAGTATATATTTTTGAAGTGAGGGGAGGGGGAAAGGAAGGAAAATTCAAGGAGAAATGGGGAAGGGGAAATCCCTTGGTCTTTTCCAGCTCTTAGCATCTTTATTTCTCCTGAACATATTTACTCGGAAGGAAGTCCCAATGAGTTAAAGAGGTCTTACTCCCTACTGAATGTGCCTGAAATGGCAGCTTCCATTTCCTTCTCTGGTAACAATTTTTATTTTAATTCACCACCAGCCTTCCTTGACTTTTTTCCAACTGACAAAAGGAAGATACATCTCAGTCAGGGCCCATGACATGGAGTCTCTGTCATGTGGGATCACTGTTGATGATGATGAATATCACTTATATTCATAATAAATTATTGACTCATCAGGCCTCACAGAGAAAAGTGTGGTTTGGTGGCGGCGGGGGAAGTAGTCTGGGTTGCCCACTCTCTTTCATACCACACAGACCGTATGTTTATAGCAATATTTACTCTGGGTAGCACTGGGAATTCCAGAGAAAAACATCTGACTGGAAAAAATATCTCCACATTAGTCTTTCTCACCCACTCTGGATGTGGTAGGAAATAATGTGGTCATCCTGTTAAAGGCAGTATAATTTCCCAGGTCAGAAAAAATATACAGTATATGCATAGAAAAAGGTGTAAATAAAACCAATTTCTGCTGATGTTGTTGCTGTCGGGAATTCAGAAGCTCTTAAATGTCAAACCTGTGCCCAGGTCTTCACATCTTAAGAAGCTTGATGTCACATGGAAAGCAGGTTTGAAATTCTATAGCACCAAGTTGCCCATCTAGGCCTACCTCGTTCCTTGTACCCAGACAAGTCTCCCAGGGTGGCTGCATCTCGTTTGCTTGTGATGGCATGGCCATTAGATACTCAGTAGTTTTTTAAAGGCCAGCTTTTGAGTTTCAGGAGTAGCTCTAGAGCAGAATCATGAAAAAGACAAGGGGTGCTTCTGAAGATGTCTAAATGACATGTCCTGTAGTCATGAGAATGAACCTCAAAATCTAGGATTACCAGCTCATCAGCAATCAGTTTCCTAAGAGTTCAGGTACAAAATATGAAACCGAGCAACATTTTGGATCTGAATTCTTCAAAATGTGGCTTTCTTAAGTAGAGTTATATACTATTCCTGAATGAAATAGAAATATCCAAAGCAGATGCTGGGCTGCGCAACTAAGGTGATTTTTAAAAAACCCTACTTGACTTGAACACTCAGCAGTTCTGGGGCTACTTTCAGAGAATTCTACAGAATAATGGTAGAATTCTATCCTTAGCATCCTTCACTAATATTTAATCTTTTTATAAACACAATTTTTTTACAGGACTGAAGCAGGTGCAGATCTCTCCTGTTGCAGGATTTGAATAATCCTTGATTCCTGGCTTCATAGGGTTTCAAGGTCAGATGTCAGCAACTGTGACATCCCCATTGGTTTCTTATGGTTACTCCTTGAAGCTGACACTATCCTGAATCTCATATTATTAGAAAGTAAGGTTGCCACATATCCTTTTCTGTATGCTAATGTATTCATGGGTATCTGCATCTGGAGGCAGGTACATAAGAACCTAAGAACAGCCTTGCTGGAACAAGCCAGAGCCCATCCAGTCCAGCATGCTGTCTCACACAGTGGCTCACCATTTGCTTCAGGGTATTCCCAAGCAGATGTCTTCACCTGCTAACAATTCCCTGCAAATGGCATTGAGAGATATCCTGTCTATCTTTCCAACCTGGAGGTTCTCCTTAGGCATCCATAATGATAGCCAATTAGCAATTGATACCCTTGTTCTTCATAAACTTTGCCTAATCCTTTCTTAAAACTGTAGCTCCTCGCCTCTGGAATCAACTTCCCCCTGAGATTTGTTTGACATCCCCCAGTATTTAAGCAACATCTAAAGACGTGGTTATTTTAAAAGGTTTTCCCTGGGTATTAATATATGCTATGAAGGATTCGTTAGTTATGCACTTTTTTATTTATTTGTTTGTTTTTAGGCCATCTTGCTCCTGTATGATGCTCAGATAGATATTGTTTCATTTCTTATTATGTTTGTATTATTGGATTGTTTATCGCGTGTCTTGATTGATATTTGTAGAGCCTTGTAAACTGCCCAGAGTAGCTGTGCAGCTAGATGGAGCAGCATATAAATTTAATAAATAAATTAATAAATAAATAAATAAATAAACTAGGAGGAAGGGTGGCAAGAAGCAAAAATGAGGCTATCATATGACAGAAGTAGAAAAGATGACTTTTCAGTGTTTGTTTTGGGAAGAAAGGAAGGTGAAGTTGGATCAGAGCTGCTGGGAACTGCCAGGCTGAGTTACAAAATGGCAAGCTGCCTCTGCAGAAACAGTTAATATTGCAGGGCACTATTTTTTTGTGCAGGGCACAAATAGGGTCCTCAACCCAATAGGACATGTGCTCTTTTTCAGGGTGCCCATAATCAATATTTAAGGCATGTTTCTGAGGCATCTGGCTGCTCTTTCTCTAAATGCTTGGAACTGTCTTTTTAATATTCTGGACACCGTTGCCTTCTTTTTTGCTTTCTTAACTAAACGAGAACTGTTGGCAGCCACAGACAAGAAAAAGCTTGTTGTGCGTGTCCTAGGAGTATTAAGTGACACCCATTTTTAAGAACCGTTGTCCTAAAACCCCAGATAAAATCTCATGAAACTGAGACTTTTGCAAAGGTACCCTGCAGGCAAAGAAAGGTTTCTTTCTTAGCCTGGCATGCATTCCACGGGGGTCCTTCTATCCATCCAACCCAGAATGGAGGCTCAAGCAGCATCTGTGAAAGCTGTAGGAAATGGACTTCATGACAAATGACCCTGCCCTGGCCCCATCTCATTGTGCCTTGCAGATTGCTAGCATACCAACATGCCTCCTGTGCTGTGAAGCAGGGGATGAATAGAATATGCCCACAAGAATACCAGGATGTACAGCATTCCCTTTTTTGTTGGTACTGCTAATCCTGCTGTCTAGGGAAGGTCCTTGGGCAGAATCCTGTTGGATTTTATGCACATGGAAGAGGAACCGTGGAAATGGCAACTGCTAATGGACAAACGGTCAGTCTCATCTTACCCAGGCCTGCCAGGCTGTGTGCCAGGAGGTCAGGTGCCCAGCATCGCAACAATTAGCCATGGCAACTTCTGCTGTTCCTCTTCCACTCCAGTAAGAATCCCGTGGATAGAATCCTGTTGCAATTCAGGTAAGATCTGTGCAACTTGCCACAGCTATTTGTGACTCGCTGGTGACGTGCTGGGGTATTTCACAGTTGGTATGCTCTATCAAGTTATGTAAAACTTACATAAGCACTGATAGAATCCTCATCAATAGGATTCTGCCCAGAGAATCCTAGAGAAACTATGCCCCCACTTCCTTGCCAGGCCTCACCCCCTAAAGAGGAATTCCCCCAATGTGCCATGGCATTCCCTAGCAGAATAGGTAAAAACTTATCTCTGATCAGTGTGCTTAGAGGAAGGAGCAGGGATTTGTTTTGCCTTCTCTCAACCCCTCCATAACGATGGAAAGAGTAGGACAAGTAAAGACAAATACAAGTGCTGGCTGCAGGGAAAGACCTGCACCCATTGCCTTGATTAGGGAACCGGGTGTGCTGGGCACAGGCTCTCTTACTGGACGTTTCTCACTCCTGCTGCGCTCTTACCATCACGCTCTTCCTCCACAAAGTTCTCAAACTCATTCCTCTGTTCTTCATAGTACTCCTTCCTTTGTTCATCTGCTGCCAGCATCTGGCGAGTCTCCGCTGCATAAAAAAAAAAAAAAGATGTGTACAGAGTTAGCAGGCAAGGTTTCAAAAAGAACCAAAAGATGGAGCCGGTGATTGAACCACTCGAATATACAAGTTCAGACAAAAATCAAAGAAAAACAAAACAAAATGCACAAAACATGTAGCACCTTAAAGACTAATTTTCATATTTTAATATAATGTTTCGTGGACACGTCCACTTCTTCAGACATATAACAGTGATTCTGCTGCTATATGTCTGAAGATGTTGATGTCCCATGAAATGTTGCATTAAAATATGAAAGTTAGTCTTTAAGGTGCCACATGTTTTGTGTCCTTTGTTTTGTTTTGTTTTTTTTTGATTTTTGTCTTAAATTCTTGAAAAACTAACATGGCCACCCTCTTTGAATATACCACTTTAATTGCCTACTTTTTACTTTTACATAATCCTTTAAGAGGTATCCTCCTGTGGGTTTACCAGAAGCGGAGAAACTCCACCTGGCTTATCCTCCTCAACCACCAAAGCACTTTCAAAAGTCCAAATCAACCAACCAACCAATCAACCAGTAGATCAGCCCTTGCTAATTGAGAGGCAACCCAGTCAAATACTCAAGGGAAGAATTAGTCTTATGGGGAAAATTATGTGCCTTTGAAAGGGGGTGGCAGGGTTGAAACATGTAATGCACTCTAGTACTGGTTCCCAAATTGGCGGCAGCCTAGCCTGAAGACATTCCAAGGTGGCACAAAAGACAGTGAGATTTTTTATAAAGGAAAAAAATTAAATCAGGTCAAATGGATGTCTGTGATACATATCTTCATTTATTTCACTTACTTTGCTCATTTTTCCCTGTTCAATTAGGAACTGCATTTTTGTTAAAATGGTGGTAAATTATTTTGAAAAGGAGATGGGAAGACATGAGATTGCATTGAACCACTTGAATGCACAGCTTTTATTGCCTTTTACTGATGAACATTTTGAGAACCACTATGCCATGGCTTTTAAGAGAAGTCACTTTATTTTGATTTCCAAGGTAAGAAGTATTTTTTTCTCACATCACTCACTTCTCACATCAGGAGCTATTCAACCATTGATTCTTTTCATACACCTGTAGTTTGTTTTCAGTATAATTTGTTCTGAAAGGCAGGGTTAGTCTAGCTAGTTTTCATTTGGTTCTCTATGCATTCAAGGTTGCTCATGCCTTTTATAACCTCAGCTGTTGACAGGCAAATTATAAAGGGGGAACCTCTAAAATAACCCATAAAATCAGGTGCGTAGAGGCAGAAGAAGTAAGTTATGGGCAGAAGGCAGAGTTGTTAAAAAGAAAAAAAAATCCAGCTATTTGCTGCTCTGAGTTTCAAATTACTGCTGCTAGCATCAAAACAGATCAAAACAGCTATTTTGTATTAGGCTTCATATGTCCCAAAGTACATGCCTAGTATTTCCACAATGATCATAGAATAGCATAGGGCACTCTCTTTCTTTTTGGGGTTTATGCTGGCTTCATCAAAATAGATTTGCCAATGCTTTTTACCTCCAGACCCTGATAATTTTTGGATTCAACACAATTAGATGATTTTATCACATTCATAATAAAAAGAAAAGAATTATCCAGGGCTCTCTAGCCCATATATATATATGAACAAGCCAGCTTTTTAAGTCACTAATGATCATTATGGACATTACCATACCTGAAGTCACGAATTATCATTACCACATCTGTATTTATTTAGGGAATGGAGAGCACTTAAGCCTAATTCATTAACTCTTGGTTTCACCCCCCCCCCCCGCAAATGTAGGAAACAAGGCAGGGTAAAGGAAATGACAATAATATTTATGCTTGTCATGGGCATTGACAACAGTACAATTCATTTGCCCATCTGGAAAAATTCACCACATCCTCCATATACCCTTCTAATTTGGCTCTGTGGCTTCCAGTTTCTGATTGTGACTACAGCATTCTCAGTTATAACACATCCTTTTGGTGTCCGCTGACTGTACAACATTGCATCAAGTGGCAGATGCAGAAGGACTTATTTGTGTTTTAATGAACTCTTTATTTATTAGTTGGGTATGTAAGTTGATTTTTCCATATGTAAGAGACATTAAATGTGTGCATTTTGGTTGCTTCCCAAATGAAGTCAGGTGCACATTTCTTTGACTGATGTTTGCAGTTCTACTAAGAAAACCAGTCATTCAGTTCAGAATCCACAAATTGCTGCCTATTTACCTTAAGTAAACTGTCAATGTAAGCTAGAGCTGCAGGCCTCTACACTGCCAGCAGGTATATTCATTTCACCATGGTGTCCTGCACCTCCCACAACAGCTTTCTAGTCACTCCTTAGACCACTTAGTCGTTTTAGCAATTAAGAATCAACCCCCTCATTTCAAGTGTATATATTTGGCAGATTATAGTGTTTCTAATTCTAAATAAGTATATCTGCTACTTTAGGGAAATCAGTAATACAGTATTCATACATAATCACTGCTGCTTGCGACTACATTTTTCCCTGTCCTTTCATTACAATGGATATAATCTGCTATCCATTAACACCATTGTTCCAATGGATTTCAACTAAAGCACAAAAGCGTCCCTTAAAAACCAAAGGCAGAAGAACCAGCAGTATGTTCCGATTTTCAAACCGCTCATCATTTCTGATCAGTTCACAAAACTTTTTAGAGCGTGGCAGACAATTTAGGATTGTGCCAGGAAAAACACGAGATGAAAGGAACGTTCAGTAGAATCATGGCTTTCTGTAAACACCCTGCAAACAGGCTCACCATTGAGTTCGGCTCTGGTTTTTGTAGCTCGTTTGCCTCGTTTCTTGAAAAAGTTAAAGGCATCTGACTCCGGCACGAAGACCCTTTTTTTCATGCCTGGAAGTAGAAAAACAAGTGAGCCTGAGTACTGGAGAGACATTAGGGTGAATACTGGGTTGGAGTGGCTATCAGTATGGGCAGCAGGTATGAGTATTAAACGTTTTAAAATAATAAATTGTCTTTTTTAAAAAAATATATATCTCCTTCCCCTTTTTCCAAAACCATGGAATGCATTCCATTGCCTCTTCCCACTTACTTTCCTTGCTTGATTCTCCAGCTGCTGCTTTTGCAGGATCCACCGCCGTGGCATTGCCTCCTTCAAGAACTGGGCAAGGAAAAATAAAATAAAATCACAAGTTCAAATTTTAATTCAGTGGAAGGGTTCTGTTTGGAATACTAGAGAAAAGAACAGCCGAGAGTTTGAAAGAAGACCAGCGACTGACACCTAGCCAATCAACTTTTATGTTCTAATCTGCTGAAGGTAAATCATTCATTTTTATCACCCCACTGATATTTGAAGGATAGAGGTCCTGTCCGTATCTTCGATGCAGGCAAAGGAACCCTATTTGTGGTGTTACAGATGAATGCTGAAATCCTTCCAGCAATCCAAGTGCCGATTCCAGGAGGAGTGTTTCCAAATCTTCCCCATCCCTTTGAACTGAAAAATACCTTTGCCTTTTACCTTACCATCAGGGACACTTTCTGTTATTTTTTGGCTGAAATTCAAGCATTCCGTTCGAAAGGACTGGGTGCTGCAAATCACACATACCGATCAGGAGCACAAGGACGGTGAGGCAGGAGACAAAAAGCGCTTGTTTCCAGTCCATTGTTGCCGTCTTCCAGCTGGCACGAGAAGAAGAGTCCTCGGGTCTTTGGGAGAAATAGGGTGAAAGTGTGTTTCTTTATTTCAATGGTCCTGTCCTCCTTCTAGGAAATGTAGCAGGGAAATGAAGCTCTTCCCTTTCGGGTGGCAGGAGGGGGAGGAGGGGGATCTGGGCTGGCACTTGAGTTGGCAGCTCCTGGCCATATTAGACAGACAGGTCTGAGGGAACATGGAAACATCAACATCAGAAGAACTTTGAGTGCTGTGACGGTCGACACACACGCAGCACCCTGAAGTGAAGGTGTGATAAACGGCAAAGCCATGTGGCAATCCTTGGGGAGATACATAATCTTCTTTGCAAAAATAGCTGAAGACTGAGGTCCAGGCCAGGGGCGTATCTGGGGGGGGGGGATGACAGAAGGGTACATCTGCCCCAGGTGTAGCAATCTGGGGGTGCCTGGAGGGGGAGCAGCAGGAGGAAGCTGTGCACCCTCCCACCGCCAAGCAGTTCTCCTTTCTCCTAAGGCTTGGCAATGGTACCCCCTCCACCGCCTCCACATCCACGCGTCAGGCAAGCTGCGAAGCAGGCAGAAAGGCAGGAATGTGGTGGCTGCAGCACCATCCTTCTCTTCCTCACCTTGGTGGGAGAGGTGTAACGCATGCATGCACTACAGCACACACACACATACACTCCTGTCCACCCCTCTGCACGCATGCCCACGCACCTACCTCATGCCCACAGAGTTCGCCTCCCCCATTGCTGGGTGAGTGCGATGTGTGTGGGGGGGGCAGGAAGGGGACAAAAAACTAACTTTGTCCCTAAATGCTCCAAATCCTGGCTACGCCTCTGAGTCCAGAGAGGAGTGAGCTGAAATATGCCCCATTATTGCAAGGAGCAGGGAAATGGGTGGTGCCATTTAATAGGGTGGGAGAAGCCACGTGCACAGCTCAATCTGGTCTTCTGCTCTGCAGAACAACTAAAGGTAACAGCGTGATACCACACACGTGACTCCCAGCATTGTCACATTATTCTACTCTGTTCTCTGTCCACTGGGACCCATATCTTTCATTTCCCGTCGACCAATGGGTGGGTGGGCCTATTTTATGAATTATTATATTTTTATTTTTTATTTTTTATTTTTTATTGGTCATTGTATTTATATTATATTGGGTTTTTTGTTTTGCTTTGTATTTATTATATTATTTTGTTCATTTTTAAAATTTTACCTATTATTATTTCTACTGTGATTACTTTACTGTATTGCCCGCCCTTTTTTTGAGTCACCATGTCTGCAGGGACTGCCATACCAGTCATGTCAGATCATGGGCGGTACGCTAAGAATTGGGGGTTAGTCAGTTAAGAAGAACTCAGGCCAGGCAACTCACGCCTGTCCCCCGTTCTGACCCCTCAACTCACTGCCACATGTCTCGGAGCCATCCCGCCAGTGCCTCCGACCTGTCCTGCCTCCTGATGAATGCCAGGTTGGTCCATAATAAGACCCCCATCATTTATGATACCATCCGGGATGGGAGGGCCGACCTGGCTTGTATTACCGAGACCTGGGTGGGAGCAGAAGGGGGAGCTTTGCTCGCCCAACTGTGTCCCCCTGGGTTTCTGGTTCAGGGCGTAGGCAGGTCAGAGGGTCGTAAGAGGGGCGGGGTGGCCATTGTATATAGAGATACTATTCATGTCAGCAGGGCCTCAACATTGGTGAGTCCAGGGTTGGAGTGTCTTCATCTATTAGTGGGACAGCAGGACAGATTTGGCATTGTGCTCGGTTACCGTGCTCCCCGCAACCCAGCACAATCTCTACCAGAGCTCACCGAGTTCATCACAGCTGCACTATTGAGATCCCCCACCTTCTGGTGGTGGGAGACCTCAATGTGCATGCTGGCGACAGACTCTTGGGTGCAGCTCTGGAGTTCATGCAATCCATGACCTCCATGAACCTGACCCAGCATGTTTTATGCCCCACTCATAGATCTGGACATACCCTGGACCTGCTATTTACCTCCACGTCAGAGGATTCTAATCTGAGGGTGCGGGACATTGTGTCCATTCCTGTGTCATGGTCAGACCATCACCTGCTGTCCTTCTCTTTATCAATCACTGCCCCGTGCCGCGGGGACCTCGGCCATCTGTTTGGGCCCGCCCCGGAGACTCCTGGCCCCTGATAGGTTCCGGGAGGTCTTCGGGGAGCTTCTTGGTGGCCTGGCTGACAATCTGGTCGAAGCCATGGTGGACCAATGGTTTGAAGAAATCTTCCGGGCTGTCGACCAGATCGCCCCTAGGCACCTCCTCTGTTGCAGAGCTCGCTCTTCGCCGTGGTATACGGCGGAGTTGAGAGCGATGAAGCAAGAGCAAAAGAGGCTGGAGTGCAGCTGGAGGAAGAACCGGATGGTGATTAATAAGGCTGCAGTTATTGCCCAGTCCAGGCGCTATGTCCGGGTGATCAGGGAGGCTAAAACATCTTTTTACTCCTGAGAATTAGTGAGGCCTCGAACCGCCAAGCGGAAATTGTTCCGTGTGGTTTGCGACTTCACTAAACCTGGTCTGGTAAGGCCTGCTCCTACTGATTTCAGTAGTGAGACTTTTGCAGCCTTTTTTAGATCTAAGATAGAGGCCATCTGGACCAGTTTCGATTCTGGTTGCTCTAGCCTACCCTTGGCATCCCCTGATGCTGCACCACCTCGGTCTCCCCGTATGGTTGAGTTTGGGCCTGTCTCCTTGCTTGAGGCCTCCAGGGCCCTTGCCCATTGCCGGCCTGCATCCACCCCTTTTGACCCTTGCCCATCCTGGCTTATAAAAGCTGCCGGCGGGAGCATGCCCGAATGGGCTTCTACTATTGCCATTGCCTCCTTCAGGGAAGGGATTTTTCCCTCTCGCCTGAAGGAGATGGTGGTGAAGCCCATTCTGGAAAAACCTGGCATGGCATCGAGCGATTTGGCCAACTACTGCCCGATTGCAAATGTTCCGTTTATGGGCAAGGTAATCAAGAGGGTGGCCGCGGTCCAGCTTCAATTGTTTTTGGAGGGAGAACGAGTCCTTGACCCATTCCAGTCTGGGTTCAGGCTGGGTCGGGGGACTGAGACAGTCTTGGTCGCTCTGCAAGATGACTTCCTCCAGGGGGCCGACAGGGGTAGCTCTACCCTGTTGGTCCTTCTGGATTTTTCAGCAGCCTTCAATACCGTCGACCATGGTATCCTGCTGGGTCGGCTCTCCGAGATTGGGATCGGAGGCACTGTTCACAGTTGGTTCCGGTCCGTCTTGGGAGGCCACCCCCAGCATGTGCAGCATGGGGGGGGGAGTTGTCTGCCCCATGGATACTCCCTTGTGGGGTGCCACAGGGGTCATCCCTCTCTCCCATGCTGTTCAACATCTATGTGAGGCCGCTGGGAGAGGTCATAAGGAGATTTGGAGTCTGCTGTCATCAGTACGCTGATGACACGCAGCTCTATCTCTCCTTTTCCACCTCTGCAGATGAGGCTGTCCAGACCCTTGACCGGTGTCTGGACGCAGTCATGGAATAGACCAGGGCCAACAGACTCAAATCCAGACCCTTGACCGGTGCCTGGACGCAGTCATGGAATGGACCAGGGCCAACAGACTCAAACTCAACCCCGAGAAGACTGAGGTTATGTTCTTTGGAACTTCCCCATCTGGCTATGGATGCCCTTTTCCCACCTTGGAGGGTGTTTCCCTCCAACTGTCGGACAATGTCTGGAATCTGGGCATAGTCCTGGATCCAGCATTCACTATGGAGGCCCTGGTGGCTGCTGTGTCCAGGACTGCCTTTTTCCATCTTCGTCAGATAGCCCAGATTCGTCCCTATCTAGATGGGGACTCCCTCAGGACTGTTGTGCAAGTGTTGGTGATCTCGAGGCTAGACTATTGCAATGCGCTCTACATGGGGCTGCCCTTGACTCTCCTTCAGCGACTGCAGCAGGTACAAAATGCGGCGGCCAGACTGGTGGCGGGTGTGCACTGGTTCGACCACATCACCCCAGTTCTGGCTCGTCTGCATTGATTGCCCGTTGCGTCCCGAATCAGATTCAAGGTCTTGGTTTTAGTTTATAAAACCCTCCATGGCCTGGGACCTGACTACCTGGCAGAGCAAATCGCCCAGCGGTCAACATCGGCCTGACTGACTAGGTTGCCGCGGGCGCACATGCTGCGGGTGGCCACGCCCAGGGAGGCTCGAAAAACATCCACCCTACCTCGAGCCTTCTCTGTGGCTGGCCCTGCTCTGTGGAACCATCTCCCCAGCAAAGTGTGCCTTGCACAGTCCCTGCCGGCCTTTAGGAGAGCATTAAAAACCTTGCTCTTCCGAGAGGCATTTGGTGACTTAATTTAACCTCCCCCCCGCCATCTGCTATTTGTCATTGTTTTCTGCTTATTGCTTATTTAAGTGTTCTAAATTGTTATTTTAACTGTTGATTTTGTTTATATCTTTGTTGTGAACCGCCCGGAGTTCCTTTGGGAAGACGGGCGGTATATAAGCTCAAAAAATAAATAATAAATTAATAAATTGTTGCTATTCTGCTATGAGACCCAAGCGAGTCACCGTGTATTCTCCAAGCACTTTGGGAATATAGCAGTTTGCCTTGCAAATGCCCTACAATTGGGGACAGAAAATTGCTCCTCCAAGCAGCTTCCAGAAAAACATGAAGTGAGCTGTCTCTGAACTGAGAGTCTTTTGACCCTGTTCCGTTCCAGACGCTTTTCCCACTAGTACCTCTGAATGTTAACACTGCCCCAAGCTGAGCTTAAACTTAAATTTTCTGTGATGTCACCCAAGCCATTTTGTCTAATTTATTTAATTTAAGCAATAGTTTTTTACGTGTATAAGACTACTGTATATTTGTGTCTAAAATTGCTAGACTAAAATTTTAGGGTTGTCTTATACATGGAAGTAAGCGACGGAGAGAACTGCATTGTTGTGAAACTAATTTTGGTTGGAAAAGCGGGGTGCTGTCTAACACATGGGGGCGTCTTATAGATGAAAAAATACTATTGTATGGAAAGTTGGCTACACAGTTCAGTAGGTTAGGTATCTGACGGTGGAATCAGAGGTCGGGAGTTCAGCAAGCAACACAGTCCCAGGGCGCCCCCTAGAAGAAGGGACTGGTAAACTACTTCTGAGTACTCCCTACCTGGAAAATCCTAAGCAGGGTTGGCAAAAGTCTGAATTGACCTGACAGAACGCAGTTATTCTATTCTGTGAAGAAAACCTCTGGTTTTAAAATTTGCCTCATTAATATTGCAGATTGAAGTGCAGATGACTGCACTTTACTCTTTTGCCTTTCCAACAAGCCATAGCGTGAATAATCACAGCCATAAAGAAGTAAATTCTGATACTGATGCATTAGACAAAGTTGTGTGCAGCACCGTTGTATGCTGCTTTATCCCATGTATAGATAATAGTGGGCACCCAGTGCAGTATAGAACAATGGACCAGGACCCAGGAGACCTAGGTTTGTTTGCCATGGAAATACATGGGAATGGGGGGGGGGTTGAACTAGCAAAAGCCTTCCTTAAATATCTCTTAACTAGAAAACCCTATTCGAGTTCCTATATGCCAGATCTGACTTAATAGTATATAACAACATAGATAATATCAGGGATGACTTGATACTAGACTGGTTGGGGATGCCTTCCTAAATGTTAGGGTGCAGCATCCGTGCCTGCCTGCGCATGATGTGCCAATAGAGAGCAGGCTTGTATTGCTCCTTTAGCAGCTCTTCGGCATGCCTATATTATGTCACCATTTCCCTGCTAACACTTAACATTTTATTAAATGTTTATTGCCACTGCAGTTGTCTAGTCCGTCCTTAAGCTCAACTGCAAAGTCTACAGCTGCTGCTCCTCCCCCCCCCCGCCAATGGTTTTCTAATTGTACATCTGCCTTTAGCAGTACAAATACATCTACTGGATGAGCGTGAGCGGCTAGACAGTTAGCAGGAAGGCAACTCCAACACAGCAATTAGGTTTGGTAGTTGCAGTTCCCAGTCAGCAATAGGACTGCCATTTCTGTCAAGCATTCTTCCTTTAGTTTTGAGGACAAGTTAAATTTGGTTGGTTAGGTCCATTTTCTTTCCAAATGTCTGGCTCATTGTTCGGACTAAAACTGAGCAACTCTTGACAGTTTTGTTCTGGCACAGGAAAAAATAAACAAGCAAAGCCATATGGACCTTACACAAGACAAAAACAAGAGCAGGTGATACCCTTGTTAGACCAGTTATGACTATGATGACGCTGCCGACAGTGATAATGATGACAACCGTGACAACCGTGATGATCCATACTAACCTACACTGGTATTCATGAGGCTGTGCACCAATATATTGTGGCATCACACACAAAACACACACGGAAGTTCCAAAAATCACAACAGATGGTTCACACCAGGTCAGTTTCTGAAAACAGAGTGCCCCAAAATACAGGTTGCAAACACAAGTCTGGAGTCCCCTTTGAGTGGCCGTTAGAAGCTGACTAGACTATATTTTTTTCTAAAATTGTTAAACTTAAAATTGAGGGTCACCTTTCTACATGGGAGTAAGCCAAGGAGAGAATTGTGCAGTTATGAAACTTACATTTTGAGTTGGAAAAGTGGGGGGTAGTCTTATACATGGGGGCCTCTTATAGAGAGAAAAATACAGTATGTTCATGGTGCAGGAGTAGTAGTAAAGTAAATTGCTCAGTCATCTCAAGACATCTCACACATGATGAGGCTGCCAGCAGTTGTCAGAATGGTTGGCTGGAACTCCCTTGTGTTTGGCTGCTCAAAAGCCTCCTCAGCAGAAAATGGACCTGCTATTTTGTAGGCAGAAACCTTGAATCTACATCTAGGTGTTGTAACTGTAGTGAAGGATGCAGACTGTCCTTTTGCAAGCCAATTGGAACAAAATAGCAGTGTATGCATGTGGCGGGGAAGGTGGGTGGCATTTTGAGCTATGTAGCAGAGATGACTGGACTAAAAATGCATTCAAGAATGGGAGTCTTCTCCAAGCTGGTATTCTCCAGATATTTTGAACTGCAGCTCTCTCTGACTATAGTGTAGGAATGTATTGGGGGATGGGGGACTTGAAGAGCTTGAAAGACTGTAAACCAAGACTGGTCTAACTGAAGGGAAAAGGAGTTCTCGATCAATATATCATTACTTTTTTGAAGATTCACAGTTAACAAGACAATATAAAATGAACAATTCTGTAATGAAGGTGGCTTTGTTGGAAATAGAATTTAAGGAACTGGTGGAAGTTGAGATCAGGGTTGGAGTGTGGAGAATTTATTTCTGGCATCAATTCCACCCCACCTGCCCCCACGAACAAGAATAAAGCACTGGAAGGTCCAGGCTCTCATCAGTAGAGATGAAAGCCTGCTTCGTCTTTTCATTACGTAACGAAACAGTAGGACACATTTTGTTACAAAATGATACACAATTTATTCCTGTAAGAACAAATTAATCCTAGGGGAACCAAAATGGAAGGTGAGCTTCTATGGACGCTTCCCTGTAAACCCCTGAAATGTGGAGAGATTTTGGGTTCAGGGGGCCAAGTTATTAAGCTACAAGGAGGTCCTCCTAGGAAAGAAATCATTTTAATTGAGTTGGTAGCCCCCCGCAGGTGAGTGATGCGATTAGCGGCTTCCCAACTCAATTAGAAATGATTTTCTCCTTTGGAGTTTAATAACTCAGACCCCTGAACTCCAAAGCTCTCCAAATTGGGGGGCTTACAGGGAAAAGTCAAATGAAGCTACCCTGCCATTTTAGTGCCGATACATGGCTGCAATACCTATTTTTGAGTATATAATATTTTGTTATGTTTATGTACTCAAAAATCCAAAGAAGAATACAAAGAAGGTCCCCTTCGATTTTGGTGCCTCTAGGACCCAGGGGAGCCATTAACAAATTATTTCATTTCATTTTGTTATGAAGCTACTATAAAAGTTCGGTAGTAATGAAACAAAATGAAACTACTAAAGAAACAAAACGCTGTACTTTGATTTTGTCCCCATCTCTACTCATCAGCACTAAAAGAGCTACTGTCAATCAGTAAGCAAACAATTAATATCTAAAATTTTGTGGGTATGCAAGCTATTATCTATTCTTAAATAGCCACTGCTACATAATACTTTACTAAGCAACACAATTTCACAATAGCTGAGAAAGCAATCCTTAAGAATGCAGTAGATCTCTATATAGATTTCTTTCCTGTCTATTACTCCTTTTCTACTCCCATATATATTTGAAGAATAACACTCCTAGTGTAAAATCACAGGTTGTTTGTTAACTCTGAGAGATAGAGGACTGCAGACTAGAATTTGTATTATTACAACAGCTGTAGCTAACCAGGAAAAGACCACTATCTACTGATTATTTTTTTTTTAGAATAAGTTCTTTTATGCATTTCAAGCTTGAATCCCCCATCAGAGGCATTGATATGAAATGTTGTGTTTAAGTGAATGACATTTTCTTTTCAAAGAGTCTTTTTCACAATAGGATTAAATATTAGACAGTGATGTGTCACAAATGGAATATACTGTCTGATTTTAAAGCAGATTGTTCTTGTCATGGCTATGTATCACAGCAGAATTATTTTGGAAAATCTTTGGTTATCTAATTACTGCTATACTTAACATACAATTGCAACTAACTGCAATTAGATTATCTTGTCAAATTTCATTCTATTCTTCTCTGCTCAAAAGTTAGTCAGACGTTTTCAGACGTCTACAGGATGGCAGTCTTATTTCATATTTTTAGTCACAAGTTTAACCTTTGACACACAATGGAAAATATGAACTTAAGCCTATTATAAAGATTAGTAGAACAAGCAAAGGGCTAGGAAAAATCTGGCACAAACATTTGATGATAAAATGTCAACATTTATCCTAGGTAGTAAGGATCACGGACTGAAGAACTTGGTATCCAAGTACATTTGCTTGAAAGAACTGGCTATAAAGTATTGGAAGTGAAACCATCTAGTGGATAGCTTTAATAAGTTAAGCACTGAATAATACATACATTGAAAACTGCCAACTTTACCACTGCATGCAGGTCACAATTTGGAAGGGCAGCTGTACCAACTGTGATGGGCTTTGTAATGCAGATCTTTTAGGAATATGGTTTGCAAATAAAAATATTGGGGTATGAATTTCCTTCGGAACATAGATTTTACCAGTGAACATTCTGAGTAACTACTAGTCCTTGTGGGATGTCTTCCCGAAGAGCGGAAAAACACCATGAGCACATGCATGTGTTTTCAAGGCAATGCTATGCAGTTAGCCAGTCCTTCACTCCCATAAGTGCTGTACCAGAACAGCACCGCACCCACCCATTTTAGGGATACTGACCCCCTGGATGACAGCTGAAACTGAGGGAAAGTTTCTGCAAACATCTGAAGTTCTGATTGCTTTTAAGCAAAAATTTTCTTGATATTTAAATTGGTTTTGGATGTTGCTTATACTGTATTTCATGTGCATCCATGATTTGAAATTGTGCAACACTCTGATGACAAAAAGAAAAGAGGAAAGCCGTGTATCATTTGGAAAATGGTTGCATGATCATCATAAAACATGCACTCACTCTCTCGCATTCTCTCTCACTGTATTAAAAATAACCACACATATTACAAGTTTATGCTTCATTATTTTATCAACACAGCCAACAAGAACTGTTCTGTTTTTACAAGAGGAATTTCAGAAATCAAAGATTTTCAATTCATTAAAGATATTGCACAAGAGGAACTTTATTTTACTAGCATCATCCACCTCATCAAAAATGCTCTTATGTTACTCAATAAAACGGGGGGGGGGGAGGTGCATTACTCAAAAGCAGTCCACACTGCCCTACCCATGTGACTACCTTAGAAAAGATTTTATGCATTCAAAGGTATGTCCTCCACCTTGCTTTCAGAGAATAACTACACATGGGAACAGTACAGTCCTACCTGTTTGTAGGATGAGAGGCAGCAATATGGCTCACCTGGCAATAATTCTCACTAACCTGAACCCAAGGGAACTTATCAAGGGTTGAATCATTAGTCGAGGATGCTGCTTCCTACAGTGGTTGGTCTGAAGCCTCAACCCTGTTCTATCATTGCTAGGTAGCTAATGGTATACAGTGGCATTTGGCCTGTGATCCTGGAGGTCTCAACCCCTTACAACAATTCCCCAGCAATCTAAGCTAATAGCCACTTCAGATTTTAACAGGATGGTTGTTTTATAAACTAGTTAGGCTCTGTGTGAACAAAAGGCTCCCTTTTTGAAATGCCTGCTAATCAGATGCCCAAAAGCTCTTATACCCACAAGAGGGAGAAAACCCCACATTTCCATTTCTGTTTTCTCTATTCCACCTACCTCTCTCTCCCCATCATCTCCACTCCAATCATTAGGGAAAAAAGACCTAAACAATTTTTCCCCATAGGAAAGGCACTTCAGTTAGATTTTAGTACTCTACCATTTTTAAAAAGGAAATATGGTAGGATCAATAATGGATATGGAGTTCTGCAACGGTATGCAGAAGAAAGCAGACCTATGCAGACTGTACAACTAAAACCACATTCTTCTTAAAGAAAGCAGGAAACGATCAAAAAAAGGCCTTTCGGCCGCCTCCTACCTTATTATGGTGCTTGGTGGAAACCAGCTGTTATACAGGCAATAAAAAATTATACCCAGACAAACATTTGAAATCATACCAGTTTTTGAATGCATGCCCTGCCCCCATTTTAGGAGAGGACACAGAAAAGAGTTCCTGATTATTATTTGGATATTATAAAGTGCTTTTTTAAAAATTAAAATAAAAACCCTGTTCAGCTGCATTCCAATAATTAAACGAACATAAGGTGTTATGGTCATGGCCATTTACTTAGAACTCATTCCCTACTATTTAGTGAAACATTCCAAGTCAATACACTTAGACAAGCTTCAGCATTAGATGTCTTTTCAAATACAATTAGGCTCTAAAAATCTTTGAGATTATTATGAATTGCATAGCATTTGGAGAAAAAGAGCTAAGAAGTCGTGCTGAGTATATCACAGTTTCTTTTCGGTTGCTCAGGCATCCGTCGTAAAACATTCTACCCTTGGGCACTTGGATGACATCTCAGAGGTTTATTCTTTCTCCTTTAACAAGATGGGCTCGTAACACCCAAGCATCCTAAGAAGAAGATGAAGAGAGAAATGTTAATACATGTAAATATTATGCAACCCTGTGTGTGCGTGTGTGTTTATAAAATGAATTGTTAAATGTGGTTTACTAGAGTTGGTGTGTAAGGAATAAGTTGCATCGTTTCTATAAGAGAACACATGTAACCAATCAGATTGTGACTCGAATCAGCCAATAGGTAGTTAGAGAGTTAATTTACAGGTACAGTAGTACCTTGGTTTACAAGTACCTTGGTTAATGAGTGTTTTGCAAGACAGGCAACCATTTCTGATCAATTTTGCTTTGATCAACAAGCAATGTCTTGCAATACAAGCACTGGAGCCGGTCACAGGATCACAAGTGAGCTAACGGTGGCTCTTTCCCTCCCTCCCTGCTGGATTGTGGGGGTTGTCTGAAACATTCCCTCTCAGGCAAACCTCAAAAACAGAGGATGGAGAAAGGTACAGAGGTTTCCCTTGCACCAGCCAGGAATGTTTTCAATGGAGAGGGCAGGTTAGGGTTTTATTTTTCTTTATATTTTTAAACATATTTTATATTTTCTTTAATATTTTAATTTAATTTGTTTTTCAACATCGCCCCCCCCAAAAAAAAATCGTTTCTAGTCATGGGGCAGCTAGTCAAGTGTGTATAGGGCTAGAAGTTGCATTTTATTGTTGTCATATTAAAAACACAGAATAAAATCCAGTTATTACTCCCAAGCAGAACAGCTTCTGCAGCTAGGTACCAAACCAAATCTATAATAACATGTCAAATATGCAACTATTGTAAGCTTATTGTTCAACATCTTTTTAAGTAAACATTATTAAAGTTTACTGTGACTGAATTATTATTTCATCTACTGACAAGACCACAAACACATAAACATAAAGGAAGAATATTACTCATAATAAGAACATAAGAAGAGCCATGCTGGATCAGGCCAACAGCCCATCTAGTCCAGCTTCCTGTATCTCACAGTGGCCCCACCAGCTGTGTCTGGAAGCGCACGAGACTAGATATCTGTCTCCTGATACCACTCCCCTGCATCTGGCCCTTGAAGTACCCCGGTTTTAAGCCTGGAGATTACACATCTCCATCATGGTTTGTAACCTGTGATGGACTTTTCCTCCAGAAATCTGTCCAATCCTCTTTTGAAGGCATCCAGGCCAGATGCCATCACCACATCCTGTGGCAGGGAGTTCCACAGACCAACAATGTGCTATGTGAAAAAAAAATATTTTCTTTTGTTCTTACTCTCCCAGCCCTCAATCTGTGACATATTCAAATTTCCCCATTACCTGCTGTCTGCAAACTGGCAACAACATAACAGAAAAAAATATTATGGAAGAAACTATCTCCCCAGCCTCATGCTCTGTGGTCAAGATCACATGTTCTATATATAGCACGTACTCATCCTATATAAGTGCAAATTATTGAAACCCAGCAACATTGGTTGTGCTCCTGCCTTTGATCCTGACCTGTGTGCAAACCATGAGAAACCAGATCTGGAGCTTCGCCATTTGTCCAAGTCTCTAATTTTTTCAGAAGACAGAAGTCAGCTATGCTGTCTAAGGGAGAGCTCCATAGAAGAGATGACTTACCTTCAGGGTTATAGGCGAATCTATACCATACTTGGATTTTGCAATCTCTGTAACTTCTTTCTCAATGTTCTCTTGAGAAGTACCTTTCACATCAATATAGTGGCAATCGCTACTTGCATAATGACAAGAGATTGCCTGCATTTAAAAAAAAATGAAAAATGCATTAAAACTGAACCTGTCATTTTTGTAAATATTGCAAGGACGACCTGTATCAAGGGAGAACGCCCAAACATCTCCCAAACATATCCATGAAAATGCATAAGAATTTCACAAGTGTCATCTTTCATCCACTTTTATTATTTCACTGCAAACCAAGAGGAGGGAGCTCTTCGGCTACACCCAAAAGACCTGGCCCACTGTGCTTTAGTCTCCCTGCCCCTTCCTCCCAGCGGCTCAGACCACTTGTTTCAACTGTGGCAGTGCACCAATCCACCCTGAAGCCTAGCTGGCTCTTCCCACTTCCACAGGTAGCCGGCCACTCCTGTGAGGAGGCAAGAGGAAGAGTCTCTACTCGCGCAGCCAATGAGTGGCTGGCTGCAGGCAGAGGCAGGAAAAGACAACTGCGGTCCAGCATGGATTGGCACACTGCTACACAACTGAAGGACCCAAGCAGAATGCGGTAAGTGGTCCAGCGGCTGTGGGATGGGGATTAGGCCACAGAGGGCGAGCAGCGCTTACAAAGCACAAAGTGCCCATGTCTAATGTGCAACATTCTCTCAGGGTTCATTTTCGGGGTGGGCTGAATACCCTTTCTCCTGCTCCCTCTTCCTCACCACTGTGCAGGCCACTGGGGGCAAGAGAGATCGCTGTTACTGTAGGTCTAAACCAATTGCTTGCAGGGGGTTGTCCAAAATCAGTTTGAGAGCAGACAAAAGGCTCATCCCTGCTCTAAACAGGGCACAGAGCAACAATGTGTGGCATCGTGACGGTCGTGACCGACTCTCCGTGATCCCATGTCCATGGAGTTTTCTTGGCAGCAACACTGGAGTGGTCTGCCAGTTCCTACTCCAGGCGCCTACAGGACCTGGTACTCACTGGTGGTCTCCCATCCAAGTACTAACCAGGGCCGACCCTGCTTAGCTTCCAAAATCAGGCGAGATCGGATGTACTTAGTGCATCTCCTATCTTAGTCTTCATCTTACTGCTGTACAAATGTTATTGGAAAATTCAGTGATTGAGATTGAGGTTGAAGCCTTACCAGGTTATTTAAAGATTTTTTACTAGTAGGGAATGACTTCCCTTTCTAGTATTCTCTTCAAGATTATGAGGGAAAATGGAAACAGCCTACTTCCATTTCAGAATCAATCTAAGGAGTTTAAAAGTGTTGCACTAGCAAACCAATGGAAATGTTTGCATATCACTTTGTGAAATAGTCAAGAACCTTCATACTTGAATGCCATGGGAGATTCTTGTAAAACTCCCTCCCCAGGGCATACTTCTATACCTACCCACCTAGTAAAATGCATCAAGTCAACACCAATGTCTATGGATCTTCTCATATAGGAAAAATGAAGCATTTCTAACATGCAGGTACACACTTAGCTGAAACAGCCAGATCATATTTATACTGATGAGAAGTTAAACAATTTAGCTGATGAACCATAGAACACTATTTCTGAAAGGTTTAAGCTGAAAATATGTAACCATTTAGTCTTTAACTTTCAAAACATTGTAAACAAGAGGGTTAAAAAGTGAGATCAGTTATTCATTAAAAAGATGTGAGGCTCTTGACTTATGACACAGAATTTTCCAAACGAAATGCCCCAGGTGTACACAGCCTCCAATCTGGACAAGCACTTTACCTTCCGAAACCCATCCGTCTTGTTCATTCCAGAACCATGGATTAGCAAAGGGTGGAAGAACACCGTGTCTCCTTTCTCCATAGCAAGGTGAACTCTTGGATTACTTTTATCATAATCACGCACTCCATGATACATCTTGTTTACACCCCCCTAGAAAACCAACATAAAAGTTATGCCCACATTGGCCATCAGTGTCTTGACAACTGAGTCACGGTTGAGCAGAGAAGTTGCATTCACAGTTTCTGGGGAGAAACGCCATGATAGAAGTGTGTACCTACAGATGTATGTCTGACTCATTTTAAAATCAGCAACAAGCATGTGTTATATCCAGCAATACCTAGTAAAAAAACCTGCATCGCCCCTGACACCCCTAAAATTACTGGGAAACAGTGCTACAAGTATTGATTCTGCCAATGACACAACCAAGACTCCCTTATATGGACTCTAACATTTATGTGTGGGGTGAGACAACATGCTGTCTTCAATGCAGATTCCATGAAGAAAAGGTCTGTCTTGGGAGGCTTTTGTTTGTTTTTAATGAAAGCAATTTGTTGTGTATCGTGGTTGACAATCAGGAGCCCATTTACTGTCAAGTATCTGTCATGCTCACAGTAAACAGCATGTTAATCATAGTAAGTAGGTTACTTATCTAATAGTTCACTGATTAAAGCAGGGGGTGCCCAAACTTTTTGTAAGGAGGGCCAGATTTGGTGGCTGAGAATGTGTCAGGGGCCGGTTGCTCCCCAACCCTGCCACCCCACTGCAAGCCCCATCCACTTTCTTTTAAAAAAACATGGGGTGAAGTAGGGGGAGGGAAGGGTGGGCCAGCCAGCCGCGGGCCACTCAGAATGGCCTGGTGGGCCGGATTTGGCACCCGGGCCGGACTTTGGGCAGGCCTGGATTAAAGCATGTGAACACTGTATTCTTTTGCGAAATTCAGCTCTATTGTACAGAGGTTGCTAAAAGCTTGAATGCCTTTATTGATACAAAGGTGGGGATATTAAATGTACTGTATAAATAAGATGGTAGTGAATTTAGTTTATAAATGCATTCAGTAAAAAGACTGTAAGGACAGTTTAAAAAAAAATCTAAAATAACACAGTTGCAACCAGCTGCAATCCACATTCTTACTTCCACACACTCAAATTACCTCCCAATCAGGATAATCATGCTGTTTTAGAGTTCCTTTATGGGTTCCTGGCAATACCACTAAGCATCCATTTCTGCGATCAATCTTCTCCATGGCAGTCCAGGCACAAACAATGCGATCTGCAGGCCTGAATGGGAAGTAGTGCAGGTCCTGATGCAATGGATGGCGAGAAGTCTTCTTTCCTGCAAAAGTTATTTGAATTAGCATAGCATCAGGATAAGCTGTCAAAATAACACAGAAATGTTAAGACTCCATGAACTATACACATCTATCAGGTATAGCAATAGGGTGGCCCGAATTTATTCATGTTTCAGAATCAAAATTTCATTCTCCATTTAACTTCAAGGGTAAAACACCAGTACAAGACACATACTGAGGAATTCACTCTGGCGAAACAATGTTTAAAGCATAATGCTAGTCCAACTTTAGTTGTGTGTTTTGCATTGTTACAGTCGTGACCGACCCTTCGTGACCCCATGTCCATGGAGTTTTCTTGGCAGGAATACTGGAGTGGCTTGCCAGTTCCTACTCCAGGCACCTACAGCACCTGGTATTCCCTGGTGGTCTCCCATCCAGGTACTAACCAGGGCCGACCCTGCTTAGCTTCCGAAATCAGGCGAGATTGGATGTGCTTCTTCTAATGCAAATATCACTTGTCATTTGGACCTTCTGGAAAGTTATACCCCACTCTTCTTCTGCTCAGTGAGCCATACCAGTAGTATTCCTTTTGATATAGTAGCTAGCTCTCAAGTTTGAACCAGAAAAGATAAAACGTCAGATCCTACAATACATTAATCTAACGCAGCCTGCCTGTTCCAACACAGCAATGTAAATTTGTTCAAAACTTCCTTACCAGGATCTGGAGGTTTATTTATCAACATGGTATGCATAGCCATGATGTTTGGTCCAGTGAAGCACTCAACATATTTCACAATCTAAGGTGAAGAAAACATTGCATTAAATATATCTATCTATCTAATCTATCTATCTATCTATCTATATTTTTCAAACCTCCTAATGTATCTAAAACCATTATATGGTGTGGACAATAGATGATACGAGTGATGGTGGTAGCTCAGTGTGTTGGAGTACCTGGGTGCAGAGGCAGGGGGGTAGGACTTTGAATCCCTACTATACTTACCAGGAGGAAGAAGGAAGGGGACAGCCAAGATCACCCACGGCATGTAAGGTTGGTGGGATTATATGCTCCACACGATCATATAATGCAGCTTTACACGAGCCATGTGATGGGATATGGTGAATGTGACTTAGCAACCCATATCACCTCAAACACATTATATTTAGCATAGATGTGTTTCACATTACATCATACTGCAATAATTTGTGGTCTTAATATACACTATCCCCCTCTTTTACCTGAGGTAATGTACAATATCTGAAGAGCTCCTCATCTGCTTTAAAATCCTGTATTTTTGTAACTGCTTTCTGATCTTGAAGAAACTCTGACTTGGCAATTGCCACATCTCTCATGATTGTGAGTCCAACCACGCTCACCTCCTTTCTACAGATCTTTTCGAACTCATCTCTAAAAACAGGGTAAGAAAACAAAAACAATAACTACAACAAAAAACTCCAACTGTTAAATTGCATCAAGCTATTAAAACAATTGTGTTTTATCCAAACTGGGTAAGAGCCACCATCTATACCAATGATGGTGGACCTTTTAGAGACCGAGTGCCCAAATTTGCGATTCAAAACCCACTAATTTTTCGCAAAGTGCCAATACTGTACAGCAATTTAACCTGAATCCAGGTGGCTATGAAGGGACGATGTCAGGTGCCCACAGAAAGGGCTCCGAGTGCCACCTTTGGCACCCATGGCATAGGTTCGCCAAAAATGATCTATACAGTCACCTAATTATGTCTGGAAAGGTTTGGCTTGAATTGATCATTTTTATCCACATTATTCTAAATAACAGATAGTTTTGGAATATCCATCAAGTTCCTGTTATGATAGGCAATGCAATATTTGGAGTGGGAAGTCCTGTAGCTTTCAGGTTCTTCTTGGCAAATATAATATGTATTATGTATTATCATCAGCATGTTTTGTGAACTCTTATTCAACGTGATTAGGATAGTAGTGTTTAATTTACCTGAAACGTTCAATGTCCTCATCGGAGACCAAATTTTTAATGACTAGATAACCATTCTCCTCATAGAAATGCCTCTGCTCTGGGCTTAGAAGATCATTATCCAACGTGTAACTGTGGGGATACCAAATCGTTATCATCACAATCATCAGAAAGACTGCAAGAAGGGAAAGCAACAGGCACAGAACACAAGTCTAAATATGTCTGCAGTGCCTGAAAACACAGGCACAGAAGAATTTCCATCAGTTCAGAAGCTTTGTTAATCCCACAAAGCTACTTGGTCTGAGGAATCTATTTGGATATGTGAAACATTTTGATCTCACAAGAAATGAAGTCCGGTTGCCATGACTCAACCGCTGGATAACCTCATCTGGATGGCTGAGAATCTTCACAGACATCTGAATTACAAAGGTGGGTTCGTTCTTCCCAGAAAAAAAAATATCTGGGGACTTTACCCAGTAATACACTTTGAACCTGATAAGAAACTAATTGCATTTGGCAGTAGTTTTCAGTCTGTGTTGCAAGAAACCTTATAGTTGCTGGACAATCAATAAATTTGGAATAATTTCCCTCAGAGACAACAGCTGACACACTACTGCTGATCTCTCCCAGCAGCAGAATATTTTGCCACTGAGAGCAACTAAACTGTGTTGCCTGAAAGCTACCATGTAACTAACTACATATGCCTGGGAATGTCCTGCAACACGGGCAAGCAGTGCAGAGAGTGCAGGGTATCTGCCAAAGTCCCCAGCAGGCAGAACAACATGGGAAAGCTTTCCTGAAGGGAGTTGGTTTAACATCTGTGACAGTCGGAAGACATCTACTCTATATCCAAAAAGCACAGTGCTTACAGAAACATACAGAAGCTATTATACTTTGGAACAATTTATTTTTAAAAAAGAAATGGGGGAAAAACAGGAAAAATGGAGACACATCTGTTATGTATAGATTTTGTTGTGCTTTATTGTATATCCTTTGAGTGTTCTTGTGACAAAAATGCAGTGTGTAAACATCTGAATTAAGAGATGCTGATACAAAACAATTTAGTTCTTAATAAATTTACAAAGGATATTTAAATCATCATCATCATCATCATCTCTTAGAAATGCAGAGCTGAAACAGATAAACCATTTAATATAACAGAGGTTTTTTTCTAAGTAGAGGTGGACAGGACTGCTCTGTTAAATGCATCTTATTTTTACTACCAACACACAGATGGTGAAGAGAAGTACTGCTGATGGAAGGAGCTGAACAACAAAAACGGAGAAAGCGTCTGTTTTGAAAATGTTGAGAAAGTGGGCAATGGGTTATTGCTTCTTGCAACCTTATATTTGCTAACAATTTTCTACAACTACTACACTCAGAGATAAAAAGTCTACTATTGCAGAATCGCAAAATTGACCAGGCACTGGTCCCATATTAATCATGGGACTTTATAATTTAAAACTAACAAGACACTGGAGAGCTTTTCCCCTGGCCCATTTCAATGCTCTGCCTTCAGCCTTTTTAGAAGGAATATACACACACACAGTATTCATTATGACCAATATTTTGGCCCCTGCCAATCTGGTATGGTGGAAACTGAGGAAAAAGTCCTGTTGTGTTCCACATTTCATGAAGATTCATCCAATCCATTTATTTCCCCAATTTTAAAACATTATCCAGTAGAACCAATACATTTTAATTCTCTTTTCTCCGCTCTGATGTATCTGAAGTGAAATTACAGCCAAGGTTGCAAAATTCTGTACAGTGGCCTGTATAGCTATAAAGAGATAATTAATTCACTGCAGTAATCAGTTTAAGAGAGCTCTGACCAAATCATAATCTGAATTTCAGTCTGTGTTTTGTATCAATTCTAAATATCATATGATTCGTTATTGTATTTTAGTCTTGTATATCTCACATGGATGATTGCAACAACAACAAATATAATAATAAATATGACTGTAATAATAATAAAGCAATAAAATACAACTGACCAGGTTCATTTGAATCAGCAATTTGGTATCTAATTGATTTGAAATTATCAAAAGTTCACTGAACTGAAACTTGAACTCATGTTTTGCATGCATGCGTGTATGTGTGTTTATTTCTATATGTAATATAGTTTCTTTTTTCTGTGTGTCTGGCATGCAAAACATAGGAATACTTACATTTTCATGCAAGAAAACAGGGTAAAATACCACCTACCGGAAGTGTACTGGATATTTTGCAGTAGCAATTTGGGCTGAAGTAGGAAAATGTGTCTGTAGAGTAAATTAAGGAAAGCAGGTATTGCATCTGGGGAGAGATAAATAACAGATTTGCTATTAAATGAACTCTTGCCAGAGAAGAGGAAAGGAACTAAAATATCAAGTATCTTATAAAGCTTCTACAACTCCTTATAATTATCTTAGATAAAATAAGATTTTATAATATAATTTTCAGTTCAAGTGAAGATTATACCCCTATCTCAAAATTATATATTTTCATCCTGGTTTTCTAAGGAACTCAGGGTGGTCTATATCTCTGGTATTTCTGCTAGGATTCTGTGAGAATGTCAATCACTTCCTTTGTGAACGTAAGCTCATTATGTGCCAACAGAACAAAACATCTCACTTATCTTAAATCCTCTCAGCGCACTGTAAAATATGCTAATAGTGGTAGTGGTGGTTGTAATGGGAGCAGCAGCAGTAGAAATATAGCCCTAGCATTAAGGTCCCTTCTCTTTTTCAACTTTAAAAACATCAAGGACCAAAAGGCCTTGGGTCCTTTTTAAAGAGAAAGGCAGGATAAAAATATTTTAAATAATTAAATCTCTAAGAGCATACCAGCCCTTCTGATCACACCAGGTTCTTCACCACATAAAACCAAAAATATCTCTGCAAACTGCATAAAATGAGAGCTTCCTTCAGAAAAAAGGAACCATAGAATGCAACTCAGGGCGTTTATACACGACCCCTAAACTCCGCGGCAAATGGCTGCAAGCTCCGGAGCTTAAAAATGTTTTCCCACCAGCTCCGGAGTTTGCAGAAAATTAAGTGCGACCCCGCCCACCTAAACGCGACCCAGCGCACTTTTCGTGTACCTGCTCTCCCGTGGTGACAATCCCTGATGCGGTTTTAAGAGAGTGAGTGTCGGCTCTCCTCGCGTCTGTTTGTTGTTGTTTTTGCCTGCCGCCCCTTTAAGAGAAGGAACCAGGAAGCCGGGCGGAATCAGGAAGAGAAGGAATCAGGAAGCCGGGTGGCTTCGGAGGCGAGATGCATTTTTCCTCTCTTTTTTTCTCCCACCCCTCATGCAGACAGGAGCAAGGAAGTGCTGAGGGGTGGGAACACAGCAAGAACAACGAACCCCTAAGATCTCTGGTCCAAATTTAAGTGGCCAGCGGATCTTAGGGGTCATGTGAAAAGGCCCTCATATTGTGGATTTCAAACTCTTGTAAAATGAACAGAAGAATTACAATAACTATTGTTTGTCACCTACAAAAATGTTAAATTTTTTTACCAAACTCTATTACCAAAGTGATAGCTTTAAACTGAAAAATGGAAATGGATTACGGAAAAGATTTACCTGAGGAAATGTTCAAAGTAGGATCTGCTACAACCTCAGTATGCAAATTTTATCAGTGACACTGAATTCCCAAAATTAAAAAAAAAAAGTGCAGTGTAAACACTGGAAAATGTGGAGGGGCTAGCAGAATTAAATTGATTTGAGTCCACATGGTGGAACAAAGTCACTGAAAAATAGCATTATGAGAATACCATGGTGGCAATACTAGAATAATGTCTTTAAAAACACCCAACATATTATGGCATTCACTTTTTGCAAGTGAATGGTTTTGCTACCCTATATGTGAGTATGCTCTTTATGGCTCAGTATATTTCAGTTCTAAAAACCAGAATGTAGAGTAGATAAGAGTCCTGGATTCAAAATGTGTGGGATTAAGCTTCTGGGTTGGCATAACTAGAGCCATTTTTCCATTTTAGAAGCAACAGCTTCTGGTGGCAAAGACCTGAATTCTTTGCAACAGCAGACAAATTTGTGCCAGTCCACTAGCCCTCCCTCTATCTTACCTCATTATTCCTTAGTTAAGCCTGCCAAAAAGTGATCTCATTGTCTTCTACCATTACTAGTTAAGTTTGCCAATTAGAGAATTGTCTCTTATCACAAAGCTAAAGCTTACCAATTAGGGCAATGCACACAGGTATACCAATACACGTAAAATGCATAATTTAGACTTCTCATGCAACACCTTCTTTAACTATATTTGGGGAATTTCTTGCTGCGCCACAAAGAAATGATGTAATCAGCTATGCTAATCACCTAGGGTAGAAGGTTAATAAAAGGAGGCCTCCCCAGTGAAGGGGGAGCTCCTCCGCTGGTTTGGATATCTGTGTCTGTGTCAGTGTGTGTGTGTCAGTGTGTGTGTGTATGTGTGGTTCTTCAAAGCGCTTTCCTGTTACTCCAGCACCCAGCTGCCCCTGGTTATTGCAACATCTCAGCCCCAGGTTATTGCTACAAAAATGGCATGTGGAATTCAGCCAATCCACAAGCACTTAATTACAGATGCACATAGGAATGTCTACCAACTGAGATCAACTTATTTCACCACCATCTTCTGCTATCATAGCTGCAGGATAGAGATCTTTCAAGCCCTTGGAAGATTAACTAAGCTTGAAACCAGGCAATGGACATTTGGCTCTGCTGGACCTCTCTGTGGCTTTTGATCCCATCAACCTTAGTAACTTTATAGATTGCCTCTAAGGAAAGAGATTTCAAGGCGCTGCTTTGCAGTGATTCCAGTTCTGTCTGGAAGGGCAAACTCAGAAGGTGGCCCTGGTGGAACTTCTGCTCAGTGCTCTAACCTCTGTCCCCTCCCTCCACATTCAGCTGTTTGTATCCCCACCCCAGGGTATTTAACATAAACATGAAACAACTAGGGAAGGTTGTCCAAACGTAGGAGTTCAAACCAACCAAGGTCCTTATGACACTTTATTCTTTCTCCTGTGCATCTAATGACCAGGAAGCCTTTCTTTGTTCAACAAGCACCTGTCAGCAATAGACTGGTGATCAAACTGAAACTTTATCCATATCAACACCAAGGTGCTCCTGGTCAATTGAATGGCATATCCCATCTTTTTCTTTGTATAAGACTGTATATTTGTCTAAATTTGTTAGACTACAAATTGGGGGTTGTCTCTTTGAATGGAAGAAAGCGAAGGAGAGAACTAACTAGTTGTGAAACTGTAATTTTGGGACGGAAAAGTGGGAGTTGTCTTATATATGGGGGAGTCTTATAGACAGAAAAATATGGTACTCAGTCTGTACTATATAGCATTACAATTGCCTTGAAAACTTTGCCCCACAGTATAGCCCTGTACTTAGTTCTGTGTCCCAAATTTCAGCCATGTTTTATTATGTGTTTTTAATATGTTTTAAATTAATGTTCTCTTAATATCATTGTATGTTAGGCCCAGATATTTAAAAGACTGCACCTGTTCATGGTTTTGGGGACTCTCTTCTGAAAGACCATGATATAAGTCTTTGAACAGCTGATTGCTCATATTTACAAAGTTGGCTACATTTGCCTCCTTAACTCCACATGTCTCCTTTCTTTGTAAAGAAATCTATTCCAGTTCCTGGAAGTGTGCAGAAGCAGCAGCTCACATTTGGAATAAGTCACAGTCTCCACCCCCAACAAAATCCAAACGTAATCATTTTCCAAAATTGGAAATATGCTTCCAGGCACTTCTAGTTTCAAATTTTAACTCGCCCTTTTGAATTTTTTTCCTGTGTGGCCATCTTATGGTTCAAGGCCAGAAAACTGGCCTCTGGTCATTAAATGTGACCTTCCCTGCATTATACCATGCTTAAAAAGCTTGAAACTGCTGCTAACTAACCTATACATGCAGGTACTCAAAACAAGGTGGGGGAAGGTGGAAATCTAAGCTAACATTTTGCATGCATAACTTTTACATGCATATGAACAAAACACAGAAGGGAGCAGACAGTGTTTGTAATCAGACTGAGATAAATTTCAGAGAGCCATCAAAAGTTCCTATCTTCTGCCCATTGTAAAATGCTGGCACAAACAGAAGAGTAGGGAGCCAACAGAGCCAAGGGACAAAGTCATATGCCTCTTATATCTCAGTAACAAGTACAAAGGTCTAATGTATTGCACAGATACAGAAAAATAAACAGGACACCATTACTGTACTACTGTGGTTCTAAAAGGCAATAGGGAAAACAGTACGAAATCTACAAGATAGTGGCACTCCATGGTGCATTTGGCCCTGGAAACAGACTCAAATTCCATTTCAGCCACATCAGGGTCACTGTTTCTTAAAGCTGCCTTCCCCCACTCCCATGGGTAAAGGTGGATAATTACACCAACAGGATTTTTCACACATGCCTTGTAAGGGCCTTACAGTATAAGTAGACCTGCAAACTGACCAGCTACAAGGATTTGAAAGGTGGGCCTACGATGACCACTAAGCAATTGTTCAGTTTGTGTTAGGCAAGTGATGCACAAAAGTAGAACATTCCTCCTGAAAATATGAATTCCTCCCTCAAGACACTGCCACAGTAATTATTAAAAGGATAAAAATATGAGAAGAGACACACTGGATTACATTAAAGATGAACCTCTTCTAGCTACCCATCTCTCACACTAGTTGACCCTACGCTAATGGGAATTATATAATCAGGACAGAAGGACAATTACAGCTCCTGCTCAATAAGAAGTGGTATTAAGAGCCAAACTGTGTCTGATCCTGGAGCTTCTATGTAGCCAATGATAGGTTTAATCTCCGTGTGTTTGTTTAATACCCCTTTAAAGCTGTCAAATTAATGGCTGTACCATACATACTTTAGCTAATTCAACAGTTTAGCTAAACCCTGCATAACTGTATGAAGAGGCTTTGTTCCATACTGGGGGACCTGATGCACTGAATACTCCTCTACCATTAATGTGCACATACAAGACGAAATTTATTCAGATTTGACCCCTATTACTCTTGCAAAACAAGGATGCTGGGGGGAAATGCACTTGCTCCTTTCACATTTACATTTGTTTTCATTTCTGTACTCCTTTTATGACTATGATTTTTTATTTTATTTTTCTTTCTATTGCACTGGACATTAATCTTTATCAGCAGCAATCTTTATTGGGTGGCACATACATTTCATATACAGTACAAGCATACCATGATTTAAAGGGCACAGCAGCGTCTCTCCTGTTACACCAGCTCAACTTCCTTAATCCAGGTGGTGTAACCTTTTTTCTACCGGACTTGGAACAAGAACGGGACAAGTAGAAAATAAGAACCCTTCTCCTAGGACAGCAACGACTCTGGCAGGCCCCAGTCCGGAGTCCTTCTTCCTTTTAAACGCCCCATTTTGTTAAGCTGCCCAGACGCTGACAAGGTCAGCTCTCTTTTCCCTGGACATTTCTCCTTAGAGCTGCCTTAATTCAAAAGCTACCTATAAACAGCCACCGCACTTTCCAAAGGAGCAACCTTGCCGTTACACCTTCTGCTGCGCAGGAAAGCACTTGTTCCTCAGCGACTTCTAGGCCATTTCCTCCCCACCCCACACCCCTCTCTTTCCTTCTGCAGCCTCGCTCAGCCGCGGGTCAGGTACACAAGAGCCCGACCGGCCGCGTCTTCCTGGTCAGTTGGCAACCGCTCAAGAAGTAAAGAAAGAAGGGACCTCGGGGCGCAGCAAAAGCAGAGCCCACGAAGGGAAGAGAAGGGGAAGGGGGGCGTCGTCTCCCTTCTCCAAACGCAAGGCAGAGAGAGAGAGAGAGAGAGAGAGAGAGAGAGAGAGAGAGAGAAGAGAGACAGACAGACAGAGGGACAGACAGATAGACACACAGACAGACAGATAGACAGAGAGAGAGAGAGAGAGAGAGAGACACACAAAGAGACAGACACACAAACAGACAGACAGACAGACAGACAGACAGAAAGACACACACACACACACACACACACACACACACACACACACACACACACACACACACACACACACACACACAAAGACAGAGACTTTTCCCCGTTGCCCCCGCCCGTCCCCGTCCCCGTCCCTCTCCCTCTCCCTGCCCGCCCGTCCCCGGAAAGGATACGAGTGCGGCGGCCCCGGCCAGGCCCGCAGGTCGTGAAGAAACGAGGTGCCGGAGGACAGTCCTCAGCCGGAGAGAAGCGCGGGCCTCCCGTCCTTCCTCCATGGCGCCTCCCGAAGCCCGTCGCCTAAGCAGGAGCAGCAGGAGCAAGGAACCCTCGGCGGAACCCGAGGCAGAGGCGGCTGCCGCCCTCCGTCCCAGCTGCCGGCTCCTGATTGGCTCCTTTCTGTGTCAAGCCCCACCCACTCCTCCGGGCTCCCGCCGCTAAGAGGAGGAAAACGGGGAGGTTTTCCCCGTCAAGGCCGAGGAGGGCGGGGCCAAGTGTCGGAAAACCTCCTCCCGGGGAGGGAATCATCATCATCGGCAGCGGCGGCGGCGGCGGCAGGAGGAGGAGGAGGAGGAGGAGGAAGAAGAAGCTGCCCAGCTTGGCCGGAAAGGGGGCAGGAAAAGCTACGCCAAGCAGGGATCTCCGGAAACGTGTAAAAGCCACGGACGCGTTGAGAGAGAAACAACCTCGTGTAAGCCGCTTAGAGTACATAGTAGATAAGCGGGGTATAAATTCAACAAATAAATAAATAAATAAACAAACGCTCTTTCCTAAAAGGCCTGGGAAAGCACGAGCAGGAGCCCCACGCATTCAAATGTGTCCTCTGCACAATAGATAATATCGGGTTGTTGATCCAGCCGGGTAGGAAAGATAATCCCACCTACAAAAATTCCCAAGGAGCTGCCCCTGATAAAATTTAATGACTAGGTAATAAGGAGGTTGCGCATTGAGTGTAGCTCCAAATAGGTGTGCGGTACGATGCGCTGTAGTGTGTTGTGTAATTCATTTGTGGGTTGTGTAACTTTTCCTTTGATAATCTTTGCTATATTATAGTGGGGTGTTTTTTTTTGTTGTAATTTTTAACTTTAATTTAAAAAGTTTTTCAAGGGAAAAAGAAAGAACAGATGGTTATTTTAATAGGAAGAACAGAAGGTTGCTGGGTGCCAGATTTAGGCCATTCCCTTCTTTTCCTGACACTCAATTGACAGGGGAAAGGCATGCCTTACGGAATGCATACTGGCTGTTTTGTTGTTGCTTTGGATGAGGAACCTCAAGTGTTCAATGGCTTTTTCCAGCGTCCTTTGCAGTGGAAAGGCAGGAAGGTGAGGAAGAACCTCCACCACCTTAGGGCCTTTTTACACGACCCCCTTAAATTCGGACCAGAGATCTTGAGGGTTCGTTGCTGTTCCTCTGTCCCCACCCGCTCCGCACTTCTTTGTTCTGTCTGCGTGAGGGGAGGGAGGGAAAAAAAGCCTTAGACAGAGACAAAAGAATAAAAGGCTTACCTCCAGGTGCCGGTGGAGGTTGCTCCCACCTCTGTTTACTTCCTGGTTCCTCTTTAAGGGGCAGAGGCAAAAGAAAAACAACAGAAAGAAGCGAGGAGAGCTCAGGCACTCTCCGCATCAAATATTTTTCACCATCAAAAAGCAGGTACAAGAAAAGTGCGCTGGGTCACACTAAAGTGGGCGGGGTCTGCAAACTGCAAACTCCGGAGCTGGTGGGTAAACATTTTTAAGGTCTGGAGCTTGCAGCCATTTGCGGTGGAGCTTAGGGGTCGTGTATAAACGCCCTTAGTCTGAGAAACTGAGAAAGCCTGTTCACAGTCACACCTCTTCACAGGCTTGAGGTGTGGTTACATCTACAGCAGGTGGCGAAGTGTGGATACCTGAGTCCTAAGCTGAAGAAAATTAATTTCACTGTCCCTTCAACTGAAAGCACATTTAACCCTGAGAGGAGAGGAGAAAGGTAAAAAGGCCACTCAGCCTATGCCTGAGCACTTACTGAGCAGGAGAGGACAACTGTGTCAATCATCTTTTGGGGTTTTCATAGACATATGATTGGCTGCTGTGAAAACAGGATGGCAGACTAAACAGAACTTCCATCTGATCAGCAGAGCTCTTTTCATGTTTTCTGTGTCGACATGCCAGGCAGTCTGTTCTGTTCTCAGTGATGTAACAATAAACATTAGCTGCAGAAAGGCTCTTTTTAAAACCTGATTTTAAGAAAAAGCAAGAAATAGCTCTCGATTTCATTATGCCAGTGGTTCTCAAACTGTGGGTCCCCAGATGTTCCAGGACTGCAACTCCTAGAAACCCTTTCTAGCACAGCAAGTGGTGGAGCCTTCTGGGAGTTGCAGTCCAAGAACATGTTGGGACCCACAGGCTGAGAACCACTGCTATGCTTTATTGACTGAACTCCAGTAGATTTTGCAAGCTGAAGAGGCCCATTCAGGGTTGCAACTTTCTGGAAAGTCAGGGAAACGGGAATTGGTCAGGGACATTGTGATTAAGCAGTGGATTTTTTGCCTGCTGCTGCAAGAACATGATCTGTTCTTGTGGCAACTGGAATAGAGAAGTAGCAGAATGCAAGTAAAACGTAATGATGCCCTTTCTCAGCTCCACCTTTTTCTCAGCTCCACTTGGAGCAACCAGCCTAATGTGCTTGTTGAGCTCTTCCCTGCAAATACATTTGCAAAGCAAGGCTAGTTGAACATTTAGCAATATACAGACTCAAAACATGTTTTCATCCTTACCTGCTAGTACTGCATGTTTTTTGGTCATGCTTGTGTATGGAATGGAAGTTTTGTCTCCTGCTAAACCCAGCACAGAGTCAGGGACATTGACAAATGTTGGTCAGGGAAAGTCAGGCAAATAAAAAAATAAAATTTTAGTGGCAACTGGACCATGAGCCAACACCTATGTAAGTTTCACTGATTTGGTGAACTCTAGGCCTAGTCTAGTTGCAATTTTGTTTTTTATTTCTTGATTTATTACATATATAACAAAACAAATATATCAAATGACAAAACTAACATAAATCAAACTATGGTTACGCACTTATCCGCATACTACACATATGGACCGAGGATTTCACCATTGTCCAGTCATCTGCCATGCCCTCCAAGGGTTCTAGTATTAAGATCTTCATATCTATTTCTTCCCTTAACCATTTGTCTGCTTCTGGACCCAGTTATATAGCATCTTCCAGCTGTCCTTTACAAAGTATCTCAGTTGATACCGCAGTGTCTCTGAGAGCATATCTAATTCTGCAATGTCCAATAACTTTTTAAACAGTTCTTCCATCCTTGGTATTTCTTCTTTTTTCCACTTCTGGGCCCATAGTAGCGTACAGTGGAATATATTTTATTTTCTTATCAATAATCTCTGGCATTATATTCAGTAACATCATATCAGGCTTAAAGTTCAATTTTACTTGCACAATTTCTTTTGCCACTTCCCAAACAGGTAGCCAGATTTTGTTTTGGCTTTCTCACGTGACCACTATGCATGGTAATAAGTCCCTGGATTCCTTCTACATTTCCAACAAACGTCACTTATCCTTTCTGACATTTTTGCTAATCCTACCAGAAGGAGGTGTCATCTATGAAACTTTTGAAGGATATTTTCGCTAAAGACTGACTGGTTTTATTAACTTACAGTAGTCCCCTGCCACATTGCAGTTCATATATTACGGTCCCAGTATATCACTCATTTCTTGAGAGAAGCACACTTCCAAAGAGAGGATTTTAACCCCCCCCCGACACCTCAGCAAACTGACCCTGGGCTCCTTCTGGCAGTGCACACCAGCAGCAACAGCCCCAAGCCTGTTTGCTGAGGTGTCCAGAGGGCTAAAATGCTCTTTGGAAGTACACGCCAGCAGAGCAGCCCAAGGTCAGTTTGCTGAGGCGTCTGCATTTCACGGATTTTCCTTTTATCTTGGGTGGGGGGTCTGGCTCCTAACTCCTGCGATAAACAGCGGAGTACTGTATCACTTTCCACATTTTTGTCCAGTCATAAATATTGCTATTGTAACCAAATTTTTGTGCCCATCCCGTCCTTTACCCTTTCATCTTCTAGTTAATCTTCTAGTACAGGGGTCCTCAACCTAAGGCCCCAGGGCCGGATGCGCCGGCCCCTGGGACCAATTGCAACCCCACCACCTACCCCGTTTTGTGAGCAAGCCAGCCTCCGCAGCTGCTTTTGAACTGGGATCCGGCCCCAGTGGTGTCTGGGTGGTGGTGGACCGGCCCGCTGGTTGAAAACTTTGAGGATCTCTGTTCTAGTAGATATGTATACATTTTTAAAATTATCAACATATAACAACCAATTTGGTAGTTCTGTGCCTCCTTTCTTTTAAATCCTGTAATATTCTGAGTTTTATTCTTAGTTTTTTCCAGATAAATTTTGAGACCAATGTATCTAAATTTTTGAAATACAGTGGTACCTCAATTTACGAATTTAATCCGTTCCGAATGCATGCTCTCAAGTCGAACTACTCTTAAGTCAGGGTACCTATCTAAAAAATTGAAAAAATAAGTTAAAAATGAAAAAAATTGTAAGTCGAGCAGACCATATCTAAAATTTGTAAGGAGGCAATTAAAATGACAAGTTTTCTGCTCTTAAGTCGATCTGCTCTTAAGTCGGGGTAGCACTGTACTTATAATTTAGTATAATTAGTAAGTTTTGAAATAGAAATAACAGTTTTGGTAGAATTATCATATTTACTGTTGAGATTCGTCCCATCATTGAAATTCGTAGCTTATCTCAATCTAGTTGCAATTTATTATTGGATTTCAACCTTTGTATTTCTACTTTTGTTTCATTATTTTAAGCTTTTATGTTTCATTATTTTATAAATACCTATATTCCACCTAAAAGCTGAAAATATAATTCTGGTGATCTGGATAAATTTATTGAACTTGAATTTAGAGCCCAGGGTGCATCAGTAATTTTAATAGGAGATCTAAATGCCTGCACTGGCCCAAAATGAGGAAACTCCTAAGTAACACCAACATGCACAACTCACAATCCCAGGTCTTACCCCTAAATGCAGATAGGGAATCAAAAGATAAGGTAGTAAACGACCATGGTAAAGCCTTTTACAACATAATAATGAAATACAATTTATAGATCCTCAATAGTAAACCATGTCAGTGACAGACCCGGCAATATAACTTTCTTTACTGGTTGGGGAAGCAGTGTGATAGATTATACAGTGGTTTCCACTGACTTGATTCTCCTCATGAGATGCTTTGCAGTAATCTGCTATCCAGAGATTGACCATTTCCACATTTATCTAGCAGTTCTGGGGTCATCTAAGAAGCATTTAATACAAGAAAAAAGAATTAACAACTCCAACCGTAATCTTCACAGAAGAATTAGATGGTCAGCGCAAGTGGAACATCAATTGCTGAGAACATTCTATGATGAGAAGGGTGTGCAGCTACAGAGTAAATTTATTTATAAGTCAGAACCAAAAGATCCAATTAAGCAATTCCCCAAAGTATTCAAACCTTTGCTTTCCAAGGAAGTAACTCCAAATATACAGAAATCCACTGATTTTGGATGGTATGACAGAGAATGTAAACTGGCCAAATCAAAGTTTACATCCCTTCTGACATTTCAAAGTAGCTGCAAGAATAGCTCGTAAGTCATAAGCCAATAGACTAATTTTCAACTTCTGCCGGCTGCGGAGCAGTTAAAAGAATTTACTAAAGTACAAAAAAATAATACTTTAATTTGCAATGGAATGAACTTTATTAGCTGCTCAAAGCAGACTCACAACTCTCATTAATAAGTTCTATTTCTCATCTCTTGTGTGAACTAGAAATCCCTTCACATGTATGGGAGGCCCACTTCCTAAATTTATTCAACAACCCTTCCCTCACAAGTGAAAACTCTAAAGACTGAGATGGCAATAGACTAAAAGCAGAGGTGGAGAATGAGTTGCCAATATGGGACCATCTCCCCTACTGAAGTTTGTGAACTCACAGCTACCTTAAAAATGGAAAGGCTCCTGGGAAGGATGGTGTACTGGGAGAAGTCTATAAGGTAGCACCAAGGTGATGGGTCTCTGTACGTGCAGCCCTCTGCACAGAAATTAATGATAGTCAACACTTCCCACCATAATGGAACATCGGCATACTGGTACCCGTATACAAATAAGATGATCCAAGCAATCCAGTCCATTTTTATCCCATTAGTTTGCTAGATATCTCATCAAAATGCATACCAAATATGTCAAAATTAAATCACTGGCTTGAGTCTAGTGAGATGATTGCGGAAGAACAAGTAGGCTTTCAATATAATTGCTTGACAGTGGATCACTGTTTTGTTTTATCCCACTTAGGTGTACAAATATGTTAAATTGAAACACAGACATCTCTATGTAGCCTTTATTGATTTTTCAGCAGCTTTTGAGTCCGTTAGCTGAGAACATCTGTGGGATAAATTAAGCAAAAGTTCTATAGATACAAGATTGCTGATGTTAATGTGACAGCTCCACTCTGACTCCATGATCCAGGTCAGAATGGATCGCTTTGGGTCACTATCTGATTTAATACCCACTACACAAGGTGTACACCAAGGATGTCTGCTAGTTCCAATGTTGTTTAATTTCTATGTCAACTCACTAATAAATGACTTAAGCAACAATGATAACTATGTGCCCCCCATATTGAGTACTAAGAAACTGAGAGTACTTATGTATGCTGCTGATACCATCCTTAATGTCTCAAATGCAACAAGGATTGAGGAGACTACAAGGAATGATTTTAACCAACTGCCAACACAAGAACAAGACTGAAAATCAATTACAGAAAGACCAAATTTTAGTATTTTCTAATAGATTTTAAAAACACACTTGGACACCCTATAGAACAAGTCCTTCCATATACAGTGTACCCTCATATAACAAGTGGTTTGTTTAACAGAAAATCTGCTTAAAAGAAAAAAATTTCAGAGATAGGGTAAATTGTTTAACAGAATCGCCTATGGGGCGAATCTGTACAACAGAAAAACGGTCGTAATTAGGGATTAATTCATTTTCAATGCATTCCTATGGGAAATTTGTACAAAGGAAAATTTGCTTAACAGATTTCATTTGGAATGAATGAATTCCTTTATACCAGGTACCGCTGTACCTCCTGCCCTAAAATTTTTGAAGAGCAAGTCATTTCTCAAATCTGCTGCAGTGCTGAAATATGGGGCTCCAACAAAAAAATACATTTAGAAACACCACAGAACAGATATCTATTGGCCATTTTAGGCCTTCCTAGTAGAACAGAGACTTCCATTCTCCGGTTGGAAGCTGGCTTTCAAATAGCAAGGGCTATAGCACATATATACACCATTAAATATTGGTTGAAACTTAAAAAAGGAATAGACTCTGTCTTAGTGCTAACTGCTTTTAGAGGTATGTTGAATTTTAACCATACAATTTAAACTTGGAATCAGGAAAACTTTCAAATTATAAATGTTTATGGTCTCTCCTGGGATCTACTGAATGCCCCAAATATCTGAGGCAGCATGCTATTCGAAGGTCCATATCCTAAATCAATAGCATTTCTGTCTGCTCATCTAAATGCTCCATGGTATGCCAAACTACTCATTCAAACCCCGTACACACAATACCTAAGTAAGGTTACAAACCCTAAATGGAGAAATGCTCTTATAGCCCTAAGATTGCAATCTATGTTTTCAGCAGTGGTCAAGGGACATTATCAACAGATTCCTTTGGAAGGTAGAATCTGCCCATGCATAAGAGCAGAAAAGAGTTGGTGTTTTAAGGGCTAAATTTTAGATGTGGTCTGCTCTACTTACAATTTTTTTTATTTTTTTTTACACAGGGCTCCTCTACTTAAGAGTTGTTCAACTTAAGAGCATGTATTCAGAACGGATTAAATTCATAAGCAGAGGTACCACTGTAAATAGAAGACCTAACTTACTACCTATTTACTTGCCCCTTGTATAACGACCTGAGAGCTAACCTGTTCAGTGAGCTAAGCCTTGTACCCAACAGATCAGATGCTTTCTGCTGTGGGCGATCCCCCAATGGACCCTAATTCTGAGAATATACAGGGATGCTGGAAGTGAGGAGAATCCCCCCCCATGTTCTGCTAATGAGCCATAAATCCAAAGGCTTGACTGAATCCTACACAACCAACCAGCATTTTTGTTTCACTGTTCATTCTCTAGAAAACAAACAAAACCACCTTAAACAGGCTATTCCATAACTTACAAGTGGTTTAACTTCAAGTATGTAACCTCTGGCTATGACTGTTTTCACAGATGGTAGATGTCCATGCTACAACTCTAATTACACAGTAATCTGCTGACGGCTTCTCACCAATCAGTAAGTTTTGGCATAAAATTTAAAAGGTCATCCACTTGTACAAGAGCAATAAAAAATTAAATATTTATTCAAATAATAAGCTTAAGTTCAGGCTGCAATGTTGGCAATGTAGATTTTTAAACACATCACAATAGTGTGCACAAAAATGAATTTTGGGCAGAAAACAAAAATACTAAGCATACTAGACAGCTGTTGATTTTAAGAAAACAGAAGATTTATAATAATCACTATACAAAATATAAAATGTATTAAACACTACCATCCACAGAACAGTTTTTTAAATTGGTTATATTTAAAAAGTATCTGTGTAATTAATTATATAGTGAATTGTAAATGATTATACAATAACCTCCTTTTGGCTGGCAATATCTTGTCCCTCTACAGCACATCCAATCACATTGCAAAACTGAGCATCATCATTTATGCCATTGATAAAGGAAACAATTATTGATAATACAAGTAAATATTGTCTGGTCTACAAAGAACAAAATTAGTTTTTTTCCTTCAGCTCTGTAGTGCTTCCCATGCAAAGTCAGCACTTTGTTTTAATTAACAGAGTGTACTACCAAGCAATGTTCAGAATTGTAGACGCTCACGGATAAGACAGAATTTTACAAATCAAAGATTGAATGTAGTAGACATGCAACCCTTTTGCTACTGGGTGCAAATCCCCCTGTTGCATCACTTATCAAATTTATTGCCCTTTGGGAATTTCATTCAAGGCATCCAAAATTAGACCTAATGATAAATATACAGATAGTGAAAAAGGACACAGCTGTTTGATACCACTAATGGTAATGTCTGTGCTACGTGAAAGCACCTTTTAAAAAAGAGCCTATGCGGCAAGAGATAAGTGTCTAAAGATTCAAAATGAATCAACAGTATTGGATAACAATATAATTCTCAACTCAGAAGCTGCCTCAAGATTAGGTGCATCTTCAGTTAATGTAACAGGAAAAAAAGGCAATGGGTTTATTTTATTAAACGCATCCATTCAAACTGACCTAAGGCCACCAGATTTGCAGACACCACGTGTTTCTTTTCTTCTTCTTCTTTATACAGTTCTTTAGGCTGTAAGATGATAAAGGAATAGATCTATTTTAAAAAAACAAAACAAAAATAATCCTTTCATCTAGATTAAGAAGTTGACCCAGGCGTTGGATTCACGTTCTGAGTGGCCACTTGTGGTGCAACCTCAATGATTCGAGGTTTGTCGATAATTCTGGCCGTGCGGTTGCCCTTTTCCACAATCCCAATAATCCATGCTTGGTGGCCTTCACCATATTTTGGAGACTTTATTTCGGCGCAGAAACGTGCTGCCTGTTCACGTGGCAAACAGATAAGGAGGCCTCCTGGAAAGGAAGAAGAATTATCTTTAGCTTTTATTCATATTTCAGATTAAAAACTACAGACTGGTCCCTTGCAAAATTTTACTTCAAGTCACTTAAAAGCTTAAACCCATTAAAGCATAACTGGCAAGAGTTAGGTTGGCCAAGAAAGGAAGCAAATGTATAAGCAGAATACCTCTTCTCACGCTGATGAATGCTACCAAGGAACAAATCACAAAACTTGGGGTTTGCTTCCTTGTATTCATCCCATGTAGATCTCGACTGACTTTCTACTCCACAGGTTTTGTTAATTTACTTTTATTTTTCACATTCCTGCTAAGGAAAGAATCTTTAGAAAAATTCTGTTTTATTTATTTACTATTGTATTTGGTGAAAATAATCAGGAACTTGTTATTTAAACAATTTTGACTAAGCTTATCCAACAGAGAGGGGTCATCAAACCTTGTTGTCTTATGCCTTCAGATTCCTGATCTGATGCATCTGAGTTAAATACACAAGAGCTCTTGAATACACAGAGCTCCTATGAATAAGGATACACAATGGACTCAGAAATGGCTTATTCCTACACTTTGTACAGCATAGGGCAGTGATGGCAAACCTTTTAGAGACCGAGTGCCCAAAATGCAATTCAAAACCCACTAATTTTTTTTTTTTTGCAAAGTGCCAATACAGTAATTTAACCTGTATACAGGTGGCTATGAAGGGGCGATGTCGGGTGCCCACAGAAAGGGCTCCGAGTGCCACCTTTGGCACCCGTGCCATAGGTTCGCCATCACTGGCATAGGGTATGTTAAAGTTTGCCTTATAGTTATCCACAAGCCCAAATCAATACTAGTCTTTAGAGTAAATAATTGATTTAGAATGGAAGAGGGAGTAGACATAGACCCAAAGTCTATACATTAAAAGCTATGTTGTAAAGTAAATGGTACTGTATAAGGAAACCATTTTCATTAATTTCCTTGCGGTAATTAAATATGTTCTGATCAACATTCTCAAATGTTTATTACCACTGCACAGGAGCCTCATCCGTCGGAGCACAGGGTGGGATGGGGTATTCAGGTAAAACCTGGAAGTAAGCAGGCCTCAATCCCGGATGCCACTGTGCAGCACTATTGACACATTCTGCCTCCTACCTGTGTTTCTCAAGGGATCTTGGGTAAAATTATACAACAGTTTTGTTTTATATAAACTTTTTTCAAAGAGCGACTGCAAAATTGAAGTAACCACTTTCTAAAAAAAGTCAAAATAGCTTAAATATTTTTGAGAATGAATACAGTATTAGAAATCAAGCTATTCTAGCTTTTTTCACACATTACAAAGAGGGATATAAAACCTGCCAGAGAGAGGTACCTAATAAGTGATGCAAGACTGCTGGTAACAGGTAATTTAATACCAGTACATATGCAGAGGAATCCTTAATGGGGATGCAAGCCACATTTTGCTTTTCTAAATTTCAAGGTAATGACTAGTAGCACTTTGAAATAATAACAAGCACAAACCTACAGTGCGTGAGAATGCAGTCCTTAAGAATGCACAGTTAATAGTGCTCCCACAGATTTTTTTATCTGCATTAATACTATGGCCTCTTCACCTTTATGTGTATTTTGTAAATTACAATATACAACTACAAGTTTTATATAGGTTTAAAAATAAATTCCCTCCAAGAGAAATACACAAACCAGAATTAACTGAGTGCTTTGGGAAATGAGCACCATCTACTGAAAAAAACCCTAATCAAATACTTCATGCATGGAAATGAAACTATTGTATTATATGTCAATATATAGTAATATGACTGTTTATCTACATCAGTGGTTCCCAACCTGGGGGGTCAGGACCCGTTTGGGGGTCAAATGACCATTTAAAAGGGGTTGCCATGAGCCAATGAAGAAAAAGGCACAAATGGCTTGGGCCTGGAGGGGGAGGGGAGGAGCAAGTTACAGCTTGATAGGTTGGAGGGCATGTCAGTCAATGGCACTGGAGGCTCCGATTGGCTGAGGGTGCCTGAAGAGGGAAGTTCTCTATGGCACCTGCGTCAGTGGCCTGCCAAAGGGGGCTTGATGCCTCTTCCAAACAGGGCAAGGGGGGTCACCACAACATGAGGAACTGTATTAAAGGGTCACGGCATTAGGAAGGTTGAGAACCACTGGTCTGCACAATACCTAAACAATACCTAAAGGCGGCAGTTAAAATGCCAACAGTTTTCCGCTCATAAGTCGAATTGCTCTTAAGTCGAATTGCCCTGAAGTCGTGGTACCACTGTAGTTTACTGTTATCGTTGTTCAACTATGAGTTCTGGCTGCAGAAAGATTAATAGTTCCTGCAAGTACATGATATAAGAAAGGACTGGGCTTTCCCTGATAAGCTCTTGGTAAAAGCAAGAATTGCCTTACCCACAAGTTTGATGATGGAATAGAATTATTTATTCTATATTGACAGACAAGCAGTCAGCACAAAACAAAACATTTACAGCTGTGGCCAACAGTTGCGGTATGTGGAATTTCACAAGTGATTTTAGCTGTAAGCCATGTACAGTTTAATGTTTTTATATTTATATAAAGATTTTATATATAATAAATAACTATGCGCTGTCAAATCAATTCTGACTAATCCTTTAGCGAGCTTTCTATGTAGAGAGCATTTGGAAGTGGCTTACTGTCTTCATTCTTAAATATAAAAACACACTTAAAAATCATACCGAATAATCAGTTTAACATTAGAACTACTTAAAATTTTAATAAATGTTAAACAGAAAATATCACTACCCTTCTGACATGCATTATAAATGATCCTCCAGTCTGCACCAATAACATAAAACTGCTTTACACAAGTACATCAATGCTGTTTCATTTTGTAATGATAATTTTATCTTATTCTATCTTGAAATGTCTGAACATTGTCAACATGCAATGCTCAAATTAATTTTTCAATCTGGACAATGGCCTGATTATGTTAACCTATCATTTGCCTCACTCCAGAAAATAAACAAGTTATGACATTACATCTTCAGCTACATATGTAAACTGTTTTGAAATTCTTAGGGGGTGGGGGAGAACTTGAAGTCAAGTTTTACCTGAGGTCTCGGGACAAGTACCATGCATAAGACCAAACATATTTCCACATGCCTTGCTAACTGCCGCCATTTTGGCAAGAACAGGAAGGTTGTGTATAACGAAAGACACTTCATTACGCTGTTGCTTGGCTAGATTTTGTGCATGGCCCAGGATTCCAAAGCCTGTGATGTCGGTGGCTGCATGTGCGTTGAATGTGTGCATCAGCCCTGCAGCTTGAAGTGAAAGTCAAGGGGAAGAAAAGTTACGCATTTTCAAACTTCTACTTTATGGTTCCAACTGAATCACATTAAATACTCTGTACTATATAACTGTACTATACAGTGGTACCTGTACTTACAAGCAATTTAACTGAAGAGGGGAAACTGTTGGAATTTTAACTGCTGCCTTAAAAATTTTAGATGCAGTCTGCTCTACATACATTTTTTATTTTTTCAAAATTTTAAAATAATTTTTTATTTTTTAGATATGGCTGCTCTACTTACGAGTTGTTCAACTTATGAGCATCCATTCGGGATGGATTAAAGTCGTAAGTAGAAGTACCACTGTATATGCAAATAATGCTGACTTTGTTCTACATTAGATCCAAGATACTGTGTGGCAACATATCACGGTCATGAACTTTCTGATAAAATATAAGAGCCGAACTTTTAAAGAACAGTCCACCATATTCTGTGCTGCATGTGGCTGAATGTGAGAACATTCATGACATACTGTACTAACATAGCAACTTACAAGTCCAGTAAAATTTTTAAAAGGAATAAGGAACTGGGAGACATCAGGTAAGAAAACATCTCATCTCTTACAATATTATATGACTAAAATGGTGGTAGAAGATATATATCCTGCCGCAGCAACGCACTGAATTCAAGTCAGTTACAAGTCCACCTTAAAAAATAATACACGAAGATGTGAAAACCATTCACATCAAAGAAACAAAAAGTGGTAGCAATCAATTCATAATAGACCAAATGTAAGCCAGGGCTGGCAAAAGCCCAAGCACATGTTGCCAAATGTCAAAAAACTAATGATAGAATGAAATGCATCTAAATATTTATGTACAAGACTGGTAAACAAAATACTATTTATATTAACTTTTAAGTATGCAGTAATGGTGCCTAAGAATCTAAATATTTCTTTAGCCCCAAGGGAAGCTTTTATGAAAATGCAAAGAGACTATGTGTTAATTGTCTAGTGTTAACTTTTGATTATGAAATTGATTATAAAAACAAATTATCTGAACACAGTGCCGGAGGGGGGGGGATAACACTAAAACAATTAAGGCATACATAGCACAGGGAGAGAAGGAGCTTTAAAGTTGCCCCAAGACAGAAAAACATTTATTCTGATTTTAATTTTCAGAACAAAGTGTCTACATGCTGCCAAGCACTTTGAAAATTCAACCTCTTTCTAAAGCATCAGTCAGTGCCATCAGGCACTTCCCTTTATTACCAGCATCAATGCCCTTCCAACAGACTGTATCAGAGAAAAGATGTAGCAATAAGCACAGCCACTGCCAAAAAGCCTGTTGACTGAAGACTTAACTTTCCCTTCCTCTCCACTTCTTTTTGTTATGACTTCTACAGTGTAAGCTTGAAGTGGTTCTCTTTCATTAAGCATTAAGCTAGTATGGAAGTTTTATTGATTGAGGAGCAGGAGTTGAACACTTAATGTTGTATATTACTGGTTTTTTTTTTTTTTAGGTCGCCATGCTGGCAGGGACCCTTATTCCAGTGTTGTCTGAGCGGAGGGATTGGTCGGGTGAGAAGAACTCGGGTCCGGCAATTGGTGCCTGTCCCCGTTCTGATCCCACCGCCCACCGCCACGTATCAGGGACCCACTCCGCCGGCGCCTCTGATCTGACCTGCCTCCTGTTTAACGCCATGTTGGTTCATAATAAAATCCCTCTCATCCACAATGTTATCGTGGATGAACGAGCCGACCTGGCGTGTATCACCGAGACCTGGGTGGGTGAGGAGAGAGGGGCGTCTCTCTCCCTGCTCTGCCCCCCTGGGTTTCGGGTTCCGTGGGCGGGCAGATCAGAAGGTCAGAAGGGGGGTGGGATGGCCATCGTTTACAGGGAAACCCTTCATATTAGCAGATCTGCGGCATTGGTGCATTCCGGGTTAGAATGCCTCCATCTATCGGTGGGTCAGCGAGATAGGTTTGGTGTGCTGGTGTACCGTGCTCCCCGGAACCCAGCACAATCCTTTCCAGAGATCACTGCGTTCGTCTCGGCTGCCCTGTTGGGGTCCCCCCGCCTGTTGGTGGTTGGGGACTTCGACGTGCATGCTGAGGCTGAACTATCAGGTGCTGATCTGGAATTCATGGAGTCCATTACCTCCATGAACCTATCTCAGCATGTTGTTTGCCCCACCCACAACGCTGGCCATACCCTGGACCTGGTTTTTTCCTCCATGTCGTCAGATTCTTTTCTGAGGGTTGGGGGCTTAGTATCCCAACCCGTGTCATGGTCAGATCATTATCTGTTAAATTTTTCCTTGTCGATCACCACCCCGCCCCACGGGGAGCATCGCCCCTATGTGTGGGCTTGCCCCCGAAGACTCCTGGACCCGGTATGGTTCATGGAGGTCTTCGGGGAGCTTGCCGGCGGACTGGCTGACGATCCGATCAAAGCCCAGGTGGAAAGGTGGTATTTGGGTGCCTCCGGGGCTGTCGACCGGATCGCCCCAAGCACCTCCTACGATGTGGAGCCCGCCGCTCGCCGTGGTTCACGGCTGAGTTGCGGGCGATGAAACAAGAACGTAGGCGGCTTGAGTGTGTATGGAGAAAGGATTGGACGGAAGTGAAGAAGGCTGCTCTTAAGCGGCTGACTGGCCGTTATGTACATGCAATCAGGGACACTAGAACAACTCATGTCTCCTTGAGAATTTGTGAGGCCTCGAACTGCCAAGCGGAATTGTTCCGGGTGGTTCGAGACCTCTCCAATCCTGGTCAGCCTGGGCCTCCTCCTAGTGATTTCACTAGCAAGCAATTCGCAGCCTATTTTAGATCGAAGATTGAGGCCATCCATTCCGATCTGGACTCCAGCTGCACTGGTCCCTCCTTGTGTATCCCAGGGGCCTCACCCCTTCGGTCCCCTCGTCTGGTTGAGTTTGGGCCTGTGTCTCAAGCGGAAGCCTCCAGGGTGTTGGCTTATTGCCGACCGGCCGCTTCCCTTTTCAACCCCTGCCCAGCATGGCTTATCAAATCTGCCGGAGGGAACATGCCAGAGTGGGCTTCCTCAATAGCCATGGCCTCCTTCCGGAAGGGATTTTTCCCCTCCCATCTGAAGGAGACTGTGGTGAAGTCCACATTGAAAAAGCCCGGCTTGGCTTTGGACGATCTTACCAGCTATTGTCCGATTGCCATAGTTCCCTTCCCGGGCAAGGTTGTTGAGAGGGTGGCCACCGTCTGGCTCCAGTCATACCTGGAGGAGAATCATATCCTTGATCCTTTTCCAGTCCGGCTTCAGACTGTTTCGCAGAACCGAAACTGCCCTGGTCGCTCTGCAGGATGACCTCTTCAGGGAGGCCGACAGGGGGTGTTCCTCCCTGCTGGTCCTCCTTGATCTGTCAACTGCCTTTGATAACTGCCTTTGATACCGTCAACCACGGTAACCTACTGGACCGGCTAGCCAGGGCAGGAATCGGAGGTTCAGCGCTCAGCTGGCTCCGATCCTTCCTCGATGGCCGGCTCCAGCGGGTACAGTTGGGGGATGACTTGTTGGCTCCTTGGACGCTCCCTTGTGGGGTGCCCCAGGGGTCGGCAATCTCCCATATACTGTTCAATGTTTATATGAGGCCGCTGGAGGAGGTCATCAGGAGATTTGGAGTTCGCTGTCATCAGTACGCTGATGACATGCAGCTCTATCTCTTTTCTTCTTCTGCAGTGGAGGCAGTTTTTCTCCTTCGATCTGTGTCTGGAGGCGGTCTTGGAGTGGACAAGGATGAACAGGCTCAAACTCAACCCGGCCGCTTTTTTCCAACTCTGCAGGATCGCCCAGATCCACCCATACCTCAATGAGTCCTCCCTGAGAACAGTCGTGCAGGCCCTTGTGATATCAAGGATTGATTACTGCAACGCACTCTACGTGGGGTTGCCCTTGACCCTTCTCCGGAGGCTGCAGCGGGTACAGAATGCGGCGGCCAGACTGGTGGTGGGTGCTCATAAGTATGATCACATCACCCCAGTTCTGGCCCACATGCATTGGCTGACCGTTGCCCTCCGGATAAGGTTCAAGGTCCTGGTTTTGGTTTTCAAAACCCTCCATGGCTTGGGACCTGATTACCTGGTGGAGCCTATCTCTCAGAGATCAGCTGAGGCCAGGCCCACTTGGATGTCGTGGGTGCGCTCACTCAGAGTGGCCACCCCAAGGGAGGCGCAAAAATCGACAACTCGTAGTCGCGCCCTCTCGGTGGTCGGCCCTTCCTTGTGGAATCAGCTACTGAGTGAGTTGCGCCTTGCACCATCCCTGCCTGGCTTCAAAAAGGCTCTAAAAACCTTGCTCTTTAAGGAGGCTTATGGCGACCTTATTTCTGTTTAGTTTTCTCTTTCTTTCTTTTTTTTTTTTTCCCTCGCCTGCTGCCTTTGAGGGTTTTTTATTTACTAGTGCCCTATCGCTGTTCTCCCGCCCGTGCTTTTACTATTTGTTTTAATAATTGTATTTTACTGGTCTTTTTTGTAAACCACCCAGAGTCCTCCGGGAAATACATAAGTGCAGGAAATAAATAAATAAATAAATAAATAAATAAATAAATAAATAAATAAATCAACAAAACTTTCTAATATCAATAATTTTCAGGTTTGAGTACATCAAGAACTTATTGTAACCAACAAAGGTGCATGGTTCTGTAGCCATATAAATAGTATACAACTTCTGAAAATTATTTAATTCAAAGTGCTTTACAGCCCTTTCATTTCTCCAAAGTTTAAAGATAAAATACCAAGCAAGCATTTCACATTCCCATACCTGTTCTATTGAGTCTTGCCATATTCATCATTGCTTCTTGATACGCTAACTCTACATCTTCTTGTGTAACAACCAATTTGATTTTATTCCATTTTTCTGGCTGATGTGTAAAAGAAGAAATAATATCATTTATTTATTTTTTACCATACTACTAGTAATACAAGCATAGTGTAGTAATAAACTTACTGGGCATACAAAGTACAATAAGAAAAACATAACAAGTGTTCTGCTGGATAGACCAAGGGTCCATCTAGCTAAGCAACAATCAACCCAATGGTTTAGGAAAACCCACAAAACAAGTTATGAAGGCAACATCCTCTTCTGCCTTTGCTCCTCTGCGGCTGGTGTTCAGCAACACATTTCCTCTAATAACGTGGCATCTACGCAACCATCATTTCATAGCCAAGAACAGGCTAACAAATCCAACCCAATCCAGTGCCTAGCAGTAATCTAAACAAGTGACAAAAAAATTCCACCAACTGGATAATACTGCTGAAGGCAGGAAAAGCTCATACTGAAAATTTTTCCAAAATGGATTTGGTAGATGGTAAATTTCCCACTGTATAACTGTTCTTTTCTTAAAAAAATTATCAGTAACAATGAAAAGTAACAAAAGCTTGGCTAATTCCAAAGCTTGGCTAATTCCAAAGCTTGGCTAATTCCAAGATGTCAGCAAAGCCATTCTTCTGTTCTTAACAAAGATTTAATTCAAAATCTTGATTACTTCAGCTCTAGCAGTTATGAAATAGTTGTTAGTGATTATCCTAAAGTATTATGCAAAATGGTACATATATATTTTAAAGAAACTGTAAAAGGCTAGTAGTAAAGTAAAACCACAACTTGGTTGAAACTAGTATCAAGTTACAGGTTCACTTTTTTGGCTATGCAAATCAAATTAATATCAAAAAAATCTTTTTGTATGTGTTGCATTAAGTCACACTATTGCTTCACCATTAAGTCCAAAAACAGACCTTCATAATATTTTAGCATACCAGGACTACAGCCACATCCCAGTTGTTTTGTAACCCTAAAATATTAACCAGTGGACCACAGAATCTCAACTGGATCATTCCTGTGTTACATACAGAAACTTATAGGAATGTTGGAAGGATATAAAAACTTCCCAAGTTGAAAAGGATTAAAAATAAAAATTGCAGAAGGGTATTGAAAAAAGGAAATGAGATATGCCCTTGGCTGCATCAATGCATTTGGACAGAAAGGAGTTAAAATGTTATCCTCCTCAAAGTCAGATAATTGGGTCCTGTCTGACAGGACCAAAAGTTCAGAATGTTCCATACCTGGAACTGATTTTCGCTTTGAAAACTTGTGACAGGTGCCTGGACTCAAAATTCTTGAGATGTTTACTGAATGCGTTCAGGGCCTAGGACAAACACAACTGCTCTGTACCTTCATCATGCAGAAATACGCTGAATATGATTTATAAAACTGCATGGCAATTCCCTGGAGATACATGGCAAAATGGTCCTTTCTGGAAGCCTACCACTACATTAATTTCTTCAAAGCAAGCCAGGTTTTTTTTTTTTACTCTGAAAGGAAAATGATCTTTTGAATATTTCTGTACCATTTTGTTGCCCTCTGCAACTTTTTATTGCTCTTCTGGCCCATGAGACTACAACAAATCTACTTTGGAATGGCTTAAAATAATGATAAGCCCATTCCATACATGCCCAGTCTTATAACTTAAGTGTATGTTTTCCCCTTTTGAAATACCTTTTTGGAGACTCAATAGATCAGCCTCTGCAGCCTGGATTCTTTCCAAATTTAAAAAAAAAAGGTGGGACCAACTACCCTCTTTAAAAAATAAACAAGATTTATCTTTTCAATCTGTATGAGCTATCTTAATTTGAGGAGGGTTATTTATTCCTACACCAGGAGGGTGGCAGTGTAGTTTTATTCTTTTAAAAAATCTTAACAGAAAACTCCTTTTGCAATTTTTCTTTTTAATCTCCTTCTTCAATTACTACTCCAGGACAGATTCTGCCATGTTCACACCTTTCCCACATTAAACCAATGAGGAAATCTTTTAAGTTATCTACCACAACCCTAAGATTCTTTCCTTGTTCTTCATCCCCAAACAACAGCTTCCTGTCCTATGCATGTTTACTCAGAAGTATGGTCCATGGTGTTCAGTGCAATTTAAAGCCAGGTAAGTGTACAAACTGTGGTCTCAATTCACTTCAATATTCTGAGAACAAGAAGTTGTCAAATATTAACACCACTAACTGCTAATTTTAAGGTTACAAAATTTCTTTAAAAAGAAATTAACAAAAATCAAAGTATAGCAAGTGCATTAAAGAACTATTATGGAGCTTGGTAAAAGGCGAAAGATTTATACGATCTGAAGAGAAACCAGAGTATTAACTATTATGGAGCTTGGTGAATGTGTACTAGAAGAGAAAATAAGAAACTATCAGCTATAAGAGGTGGAATAAAGGGATGGCAAAGCTGGCTAATCTTAGTCATCACTGCAGAGAGAAGCATGCTGTTCAGTCTTATTATTGTTAACCTAATTAATAAATGGATAACAAGTGCTGAAAAACAGATCTTGTATGAGTAGATTTGGAGCATCCCTTGTTATTGGTCCAGCAACAGTCTGCAAGCATTGATGGGCTCCCTGATACTGGCTCTTCGCTCACTGTTCTGCAGTTCAGTGGGGGGGGGGATTTAAATGGGAGCACAAAAAACGAATCTTTAGTGACATGTTGCCACCAAGGCTTTTGTATGCCTTGAGGTTTTGCACCAACAGCCTATAGACGTCTGCCTTGTTTCCGAGAAAATTTATAGCCATGAATATGAAGGCTTTTTCTGTGCTGTCTTTTCCTTGCCAAGCAATACATGATCATAAAAAATCACCTCGAAGAAGTTCACAAATCTGAGAACAGGCAAAGGCAACTTCCTTTATCGTAGCTTCACTAAAACCTCAGAGATTTCCAATAGAGATCCTTGAAAGCTGCTTTTATTTTGTCCATGGCCATGACAAAGCTCTTCATCAGATTCTGCTAGATGTGTAAGGGTGGTAACAAAATCTTCCTTGATTCAACAAGTCGTGGATGTCAAACACTTTTCATGCCAGGCTCCAATGACTTGTCTGAGTGACCCATCTATCTTGATGTATTGAGAATTTCTTGCACAGCTATTCCATTCACAGAGGGGGGGGGGAATAGCAGTATTTTGTATATCCAGTCAGCAGACCGTGGAAGAGAGAAACAACCTCCAAACTGCAGCAAAGCTGCTAGTGATTGACTCTTGATTTTCAAGCTATGCAGTTGTTTCATCCTGCCACACTTTTCCTTCACGTTGGTTATGCTTCTCTTCAAAAGAGGAGACTTTGTGGGTGACTGTGACCAATTGTACCAATTACTAAGCCTGCTCTGGCATCAGTTTCTGTCCAGACTTGGTAATAGTCTTCTCCACAGCCCATTCAGAGAGGTAGGCACTGTAGGCACTTAGTGGTGACTTTTGTGGCCCCATGATGGCAACATGTACGAATTCTGCTGACTTTGATTTCAGAATGAAGATGGAGTTTCCAGTTACAAGCTATGATCATTCATTTTTCATTCATTCATTTTCTATACTATCCATTTGATGATCCCTCTTAATGAATATAAACCAACTTCTGAAGTTCTTAAGGCAGGTATGTCCAAACTTTGGCCCTCCGGATGTTTTGGACCACAACTCCCACAGTCCTTTGCCATTGGAAATACAGGCTTGGAATTCTGGGAGTTGTGGTCCAAAACATCAGGAGGGCCAAAGTTTGGACATATCTGTCTTAAGGGTTTCAGTGAGTGAGAAGGACAGTTGATGAAAATAGTAATGAGAATGCCTCTGGATTTTGATGATCCAGCAGAACTGAACTCAAGTTTGATTTTAGCGTGGGCTAACAGAAAAGTAGGCTATTTTTGAGAGGTCATCATAATGATATCACAGTCTTGTTTGTTGATTTCCTTCTGTACAGTATTTTCTTGTATCTGTTGGGACTGTCCACCCCATCGACACAAGATAATCTTTAAACCTGCCATCTGACAGTATGGACTGTAGGTTAGTGGTAGAGCCAAGGATCCCACACAACCAGAAAACAAAACTAAATAAACAAACATAAGATCCTGAATTTCATTTTCCACAAACACTAAGCAATAGCAAGAAATGGCCAAAGTCAGAAGAACAGAAGTGATTTGGGGCAGTGTAATTCGGAGTTGTAGATGTCATTTTGTGACAACTGTATTTGAAACTGCAACTTGAGACTGGTGGTATTGATTGCTTCACTGAAATAAATTGCATAGTAGAGATAATTACTAGTCAAATGCTAGTAATGAATGAATGAGTGACTACATAGGATTCATTCCTTTTTAACTCCCAAACTGAGATGAAAAGCTGTCAGGGTGAGCTTACCAGGTCCCTGGACATGCAAGACTCAAAGTCAGAACTCAAACTGATTAGTTTAGTACAAAACCAGTTGTAATAACTAGTTTGTGGTGTGGCACCAATGGTATTTGAATCCCTCTTTCTGCAATATACTGGTGCATATTTTAAATTTCTCTTTTCTTTGGAAGAACATAAATCTTGACAGACCAGAATAATGACGCCTTGAAAAGTGAAAGGGTCCTTATGTCTTAAATATGATGATCAGATCTTGAGGTGTGCCTTAATCAAAAGGGTGGGAAGAGGCAGCATGTGAATGTTAAAGGACAAGTGTTCATGGGAGTCTCACAATGCCTCTGTCAAGGAGGAGAATGATCCAAGATGGGTGGACATTCTTCACCACAATCATGAAAATTTTATCCAAGTTTTAGCCATGCGCAATTACAGCCATGCACAATTACTAGGTAAAATAGTGAATGAAGGAACACAAGTATGGTGATCTGCATGGGAGTAGGAACAGAATGCACCAATAATGTATCCACATCCATACCAAAAAGAACTTGCAGACTCTCTGGATTCAGTTAGTCTAAGGCAGTGGTTCTCAGCCTGTGGGTCTCCAGATGTTCCTGGACTGCAAATCTCAGAAGTCTTCATCACTAGCTGAGCTGGCCAGGAATTCTGGGAGTTGCAGTTCAGGAACATCTGGGGACCCACAGGTTGAGAACCACTGGTCTAAGGTTATTCAGCACCCAATCGGTCAGATTTCAAGATCAGAGGGATTTAATTTCCTAACACTAGAAAATATTAAAACTGACATCCTTCAACAATGCCCAGACTGCACTGTCATGCCTCCACATGATGAGAATGCTGCAAATCACATAACCACTTCTGGCATCCTTCATCAAGCAAAATCATCAGAGGGACAACTCCAAAACAACATTAGGGTTGCACCAGGTAGTTAATTTGCCTCAGTACAATCTTTTCACCCACACATGATAGACTCCTCACTCTTTACAGTCCCTCCCACCTCACTACCTCACTACCACTTTTCTGTAGCACAGTGCACTGTTATTCCATGTTACCCAACCCACAGGAACCATTTCATTTGACAGAACAGAGTTACAATGATCAAGGAGATCAACAGAAAACTGGAGCTCGGACTTGTATGAGCTCAAACACACCCACTGAGGCAAAACCACTTACAGATACATCTTAATGGTGCAGTGATTCAAAAGCAACCCTTCACATTTTCCCAATCCTTCAGCCCAACCACGTTCAGACCAACTTACTTACAATATCTAGCCACTGGTGGACAGCTACCGCAACCTGTGTCCCCAAGGGTTTTGTTAACACAAGTACATCTCCTGGAACAGCATTGTCTGGCCTGTAAACAAAGCACCCACATATTTTAAATATGCCATGTGTGAGGTGATTATTTCCCGCCTGCCATCCTACAGAGCATAGGCAATAGTATCAAAAAGCTGCACTTATAAAGGGATTTTTAAAAAAGCAACGTAGGAATCCCAGTCATTACAAGAAGCATAATTGTTGTGAAATTCATCTATTCAGAGGCCTGTATGTAGCTCAATCTAGTTTTATTTATTTATTTATTTATTTATTTATTTATTTATTTATTTATTTATTTATTTATTTATTTATTTCTGAGTATTTTTACCCCACCTTTCTCCTTGGAAAAGGATCCAAGATGGCTTACAGTAAATGAGGGAAATATACAGTCCAGTACAATTAAGACATATTCAAGTTTAAGAACAGGGAATTGAGGGATATCTTACAGCATTGGAAGACAACATTAAAGCTAAAAGAGAACGGGAGCACTTAAGAAAAAAAGTACAAATTCCATGTAATCATGTATGGTATACCATCTAAGTTATGAGGGATGGGAACTTACAATTGGTAACATAGTATCAATGAAATCAAACAAGGTGATATAAACACAAAGTTATAAGTGGTAATAAACACAAGCCTGTGTAGCCATGTATGGTAGTCCATAGGTGAAGATGTTTTATTTCAAAAAAGAGCCTCTCAAATTATATAGAATCTTGCATATTATTTATATCAAGCTTCCATACCAAGCATCTCAAATCTTATATTCAGAAGGAAATTGCATTCTTTTGAAAATACTTTCTATGTAAAGTGATTGGACCTCAACATAATTGTCACTTTGGTGTGAACACCTGAAATGGCAGGTTATCAAACCTCAGAACCAGCAACTGAACTTCCTTAAGATTTTATAGCAGTGTTGGTGAACCTATGGCACGGGTGCCAAAGGTGGCACTCAGAGCCCTTTCTGTGGGCACCCAACATCACCCCTTCACAGCCACCTGTATTTAGGTTAAATTACTCTATTGGCACTTTGTGAAAAATTAGTAGGTTTTGAGTTGCAGTTTGGGCACTGGGTCTCTAAAAGGTTTGCCATCACTGTTTTATAGCCACATAGTATTCCAACGTAGAAACAGCAAGAATGCTGAGCACAGTGCAAACTCTAAGATTATTAACACAACAAAATATACTGAAACATGATTGAATCCCCCCATTAATAAAATAAATACATCATGCTCAATGAGTATTCAGTTGTACAATTTAACATCAGTTCTGCAATTTTTTAAAGAAAGGTTTGTTTTGTTCCAATTTTAATTTTTTCTGAAGTGGCAATCTTTACCAGGCAATAAATCCTATTGAAGACTGGGACATATTTCCAAGTAGACATGCACAGGATTGCACAATCCATCATTAATATCCAAGAACATAAGCCCATAGTCAGGTGCTTTAATTCCCCATAACAAACATTTTATAGATTGGGAAACCCAATTTAAGAGGCAGCTCAATTTTTTCTAATCCCCCCCAACACATACTGCATTGCATTTAATGGTTCAACTCACATTATAAATTCATTAGGCTGACACACTGTTGTGGCTACTCCTCCTAAAACAATCCATGGGTTTAACACTGTCTGACCACCAGTCACCGACGTTCCTGCTTCTTCTGCAGCATCTTTGAATCCCTGGATGATTAAAGGCATTACTTTGTCTCTTTCCTACAGGTAAAAAAAAATCCAGTGCCTAATCAATAATTTATTGAGTTATGAGGGCATCAGAAATACAAATGGCAACAACCTCCAGAGGTTTGGGGGCCAACACACCCCATTCTGGACCTTATAAAGGGCTACAGCCCTTCTCTAAAATCCTCACTCCACCCCAACCCAACTATGTTTTCAACTGGGAAAATTCCCATGCATGCTTTAATCACCATTTTTAATTGTCCATATACCGTTAGAGAGCATAGGTGGATGTTCTGAACCAGTTTATTAATTCACAGATTGTACGTTGAGTGCTTAAGGAACCCACTTCAGTCCTAGCTTGGCCACATGGACTCTTAAGGCTGCATGTCATACCTTTTACCTTATAACCCCCAGAAATGCTGTTCCTACAGAATCAGAACATCATAGTTTCTTTTCCATTCTTTTAAACTAGCTGAGATATATTTTCCAATAATTGATACAGATAAACCTAAAAGATACATAACACTCTGGTACATTAAACCTTATGCCTTCCTAAAGCTTGGCAATATTCCTCAGAATTAAGATGTGGGTTGAAGGCAGAAACATACGAGCTGCATTTGTGGGACTGATTGTTTCAGGCTGCCTGCAAACAAAAGCAGGGCAGCAATACTTGTCACTTCTCTATGTTGAAACTTGTTGCTGCTCCTTGACTCCTCATTTTCACAGATGGGCTGGAGAACATTCCAGGAACAGTGGGAGATGGGGGGAGGGAAACTGAAGGGGAAAACTAGGAAACACTGCTTCCTCCCCCTTGATTTGTGGAATCATCTGTTGGGTCAGAACTCCTTTGGCAAATGGAAAGACTCCAGTTCATGGGAGAGCTTCACTGGATCTACTCCAGGATATCTCAACCAAGTGTGCTGGTTATATAGCACCCCACAGTGCTTAAAACACACTCTGCGCAGTTGATAAGTTAATTATGCAGGCTACACATATTGTTCTTTATAGAGCATATCAGTGCTACAGTAGTGATGTGAAACTGAAAAATGTAGGCTGACAAGCAAAGGTTTAAATCGCAGTGATGCTATAAATTGCCCGACATTATATACTGTATATTTCAAAGTGCTGCATGAGAAAAGGCACAGATAGAGACCCGATTCACAAGATTTGCTGACAAATCTCACTTAAGTCACATAGATGCCTCGATTTGGACTCTGTTTCTCTGTCCCCTGTCTCCCCATGACTCAGACTTGACTCAGACACCAATCAACCCTCCCTTTTTCCAAGGGTGAGCGATAACTGCTTGTTTTTAATAGAAACTTGGGACTTCATAACTAAGACTTGTCAACATCCCTGAGAAAAGGCACCATTTTAAATTTAATTCCTACAAAAGGATCTGATTTTATCTAAACAAACTAGTCCGGGAATAACCAGAAATAATGCAAAAGCATAAGACTGTATTAGGACTTGGAAAAACCATTAACCTCTGCTAATGCGCTGTAGGAAATGTGGAAACTGTTCTTGATTACATAACTACATCTAAAGAATGTTCTTCTAGGATTGCTCCCAGCCAACGGATCGAAAGAGGAGATCCGGATCCAGAAACATGGAGGTTTCTTACAGATGTTTCAAATACAATTTGCATTGTTCACTACGCAACATCAAAACTCATTTTAAAACAAACACGAATTACAGGCTACATGGAAACTGAAACCCATTTATATGACATCCTATCACATCAGTTATGTTGCAAATATTTAGAAATGCCATTGCAAACCAACCAAACAATTGCTTTCACTTTAAAATGCCATGTGTCCTGTGAGCTCTGTAACTAGATTCATGCTTTTGGAAATATAAATAATTTACCTCTAAACCATAATTTACCTGTAAACAAGGCACATGGGTCCTGTCTAAATAAAATATAGCATTTGTTAAATAAAAATGAATTTTGCAAAAACTGGACACTGCAGATGAACAAGAGATAAATAAACATGTGATCATGGTTTGTTTTCGTAATCTTCTTTAAATAAACTTACTCTGTCCGTCATTTTGTTACTGATCCCAAGGAGCATCAACATGTTGTCACACTCAGTGACCCCCATGGCATAAAGATCACTAAGAACATTGGCACAGGCTATACGTCCCTGGAAAGGAGAATACAGGTTTTTTTGGAATCATTTTGAACACAATCAGAATACATGCTGCTTTACCAAGTAATAAAAGCCACTGGATTTAAACAACAAAGAGACAAATAGAAAAAAAAACAAAGAGGTGAGTGTAAACAAGAATAGTGAGGGTAACAATATGAGGCAGTTGTTGCATTTCACCTGAATTATTTCTTGAAGTGCTTGAAGATTAAACATGATGGTGGGTGCTCGTAGATTTGAGCACATCACCCTAGTTCTGGCCCGCCTGCATTGGCTACCCGTTGTCCACCGGATAAGGTTCAAGGTCCTGGTTTTGGTTTTCAAAACCCTCCATGGCTTGGGACCAGAGTATCTGTCGGAGCGTATCTCTCAGAGATCACCTGGGACCAGGCCCACGAGAATGGTGCAGGCGCGCTCACTGAGGGTGGCCACGCCCAGGGAAGCGCGGAAATCACTCACGCGTAACCGCGCCTTCTCTGTGGTGGGCCCCACATTGTGGAACCATCTCCCCAGTGAGCTGCGCTTAGCACAGTCCCTGCCTACCTTCAAAAAGGCTTTGAAAACCTACCTTTTTAAGGAGGCATTTGGCGACCTTTTTACATAAATTTTATTTGCTGCCTGCCTCATCTGATCTGATGGATATTGATCCTCGCTGTTTTATTGGATTTTTTAAAAATTAAATTAAATTAAAAAAAATTCATTTCTTGTTTTTCTTAGTGTTGTTTTAAATTTTGTTAGCCGCCCAGAGTTCCACTCTGAAAGATGGGCGGGATACAAGCACAATAAATAAATAAATAATAATAAATGAACGTTGGCCTGTAACTCAGGAGTTCTGTATTCAAATCCCTCCTTGGCCACACTTCTGGAACGTGAAAAACCTACTATGGTCACCAAAAACAGGAAACGATATGACAGTAAATGCTATACTTCCTTGCATCAGAGGCCTCACCTCAGACAATATTTGGCTCTATCTACTCAATATGACAAAAGATTCACCTTCTATACAATAGTTGCAATGTAACTTGTAGTTTCATTTCATATTTTTACTTTTAGTTTTTTTTCCAGTTTATTGTTGTTCATTTATGTAGTTGTATTCTGTTTATATTCTGTTGTTTGTATTTCGGTTATTTAAATGTGTAACTTTGCTATATCACGATTTTATGTGGTAAACTGCCCAGAGTAGCCCTAGGGCTAGATGGCTGGCATAAAAGTTGAATAAATAAATATAATAAATAATATATGCAGAGGACAGAAACTAGGCTTTTAAAAGAACATGTTCACTTTTTCATGTGAAGTAGACTCTTTTCTCTTTTTGGGGTCATACTGCTTATCTTTTACACTAGTAAAAGTTAAATGTCATGAATAGTATTTGCAAATTGCCTCTTTGTTAACAAGTTGCCTCTTGTATCCCTTATCAAGAGCTAATTCACATGAGGGGCATGGCAACCACTAGCAGCAATTTGCTAGCTTCTATCAATTTGTAACAACAATTTAGATCACTGCATTTAATGCTACTGTTAACCTATCCAGTAGGATTCTGGCCACAAAACATTTTAAAACGTTCTGCATTTAAACTAGATTAATGAATTGTCCCTATAAAAAGTATTTTCTCACTGATTAAGCCCATAAAATTTAAATTCCACTTCACTGTATTTTTCAGCCATCCACCTTTCTCAAACAAAACCAGTCCTATCTTATGTCATGTACTGTCAAGTCAGAAGCAACTTCTAGCAACCTTAACAGCTCTTTCTATAGAAGTGAGATATTTAAGGAATGGTTTTATGAGATCCACTCCTCACCCCCAGTGGCCTTCCATGACTGAGCAAGGGTTTAAATAGATATTACCTGACTCCCAGTCCATCAATGTCTCCATGACACTGCACAAGGTTATCTAAGTATTCTGCTTATATTCTGCTCCACTGTGCTTAAAGCACTCTCTGGGCAGTTTACAATTTAATTATGCAGGCTACATCCCCACCCCCACCCCAAGCGTGCTGGATTCTTATCTGAATGACCTTGGAAGGATAGAAAGCTACCTGGGATTGAACCCCAGTCGTGAACGCAGTTATAGCTGCATTCCAGGCATTTAACCACCGCGCTGGAGCAGTCCTCTGCCTGAACCGTTGAGTCTAAAATAGCTTCTTATATTCAAATGTAAATGAGTGATCAGGAACTGAACTTGGGATATTGTACTCATGTTGCCTCCCATCACGGTACAGAAATAAAACATTTAATCTCTGCAATTAATTGTATTTAAAATAAAACGTATTTAAAATATTTTAACCTACCATTCTCCTTAAAAAGGTCCCAAGGAGGCTTTATAACAATCAAATGATAGTATTTAAGTTAGTAACAATATTGCCAATATTGCTCCCTCAGATTTAGATGCCAAAGACAGAGTCGGGTGTCTTTCACATACAGTATTAGTGACATCAAATCCCAATCTAAGAATTAATAAACAGCGGCTCCTGGTGGTTTCATGTAGATGTTAAATAACATAGGAGCCAAAGCAGAAAATAAGTCTCCCAGCAGCACCTTCTCCTCTAGGAAGGACCTGAGGCACTGTTTTACAGTGCCTCCAAGTCCCATCCCAAAGAGATAGGCTAGGCAGATACACAGTCAGTGGTACTGAAAGCTGATGAATGGTCCAGTAGAATGAACACAGGGACACAATCCCCTTGTCCAATTCCCACCACAGGTCATAAATAATTTCCTTACATAATATGTTCTGAATTACCAAAGCAGTACCTGTCCCATAACCAGGCCTGCAATGAGATTGAAATGGATCTAGATAATCAAATGTCACTAATAGGGTGGTGCATCAATCAATCAATCAATCAATCAATCAATCAATCAAAGGTTTCCTATGTTCTGAGAACAATCAATCAATCAATCAAACAGGTGCCTTGATTCAATCCACCTCAATCAAATGTATTACATTGTTATTTAGGACTGGGCCAAATCTACAGATACTGTACTAACAAAGCATAAATTGTAGATATAATATATAGTTAGTTGTTTGTCTATTTTATCAACATTCAAACATATATAATGAAATCTCTTTGAAATACTTCCTTGTAAGCCTACTGAACACACAGTACAACAGTAATCCCCCGTTTATCAGGATACTGGTTCAGGTCGGGACTGGGGGGGGGCTCTCTGGGGCCTCCAACACTTATCTCAGGCCTCCATCCACCTTCAAGCATCAAATGTCACTTACAGTTTGTTGGAATATTATTTAGCCCGAAGCCTGTTGGAGGCTCAAATCATTTTGGGTGATCTGGACACTGTAAGAGACTAACAAAAAACATAAATTGTTTGGGATATAATATATAGTTAGTTGTTTGTCTATTTGATCAACATTCAAACATATATAAGATGTCAAATTTTCTTCCTATAAATAGTACAGTGGAATTGACTTTGTAAGCCTACTGGACTTAAGTCAAACATGACAGTCAACAAACTAATCCCCGGGAAAGTGGATTAATCCGTTCCAGATGATGAAAAAGACCCCGAAAACAGCAATTTAACACAAATTTGACTGTCTGGTTAGACTGACCCATGCTGTACTATAAAATAAGACAGCATTGTAAATGAAATAAATGAACTTTTATTAAATTAACAAATTTTAATTGATATTAACAAATTTTATGCCCGCCAGGAGGTGGAAGAAGGTGACTGAGAAGCAGGCCTCCTGGAGCTGAGGCACTCCAAGCACCTTATCTCAGGCCTGGCACTGCACTGGACGGGCCTCTGACAGACTTCCCGGGCCTGTCGGGGATGAGAGGAAGAAGGGCTGGGACCTTGGCAGGCAGAAAGTTTGGGGTGCAGCCCCAGGGCCAGGCCATCCTGAAGTGATCAGGAGCTCCTGGTGCCGCCCCCTGTGTATGTGTGTGTGTATGTGTGTCCTCTCCCCACAGTTGCTCAGGGAGAGAGAGAGGGACTAGTGTGTGTGTGTGTGTGAAAGAGAGAGAGAAAGAGTTTGTGTGTTCCAGAGAGAGAGAGAGAGAGAGAAAGAGAGAGAGAGACAGAGAGAAGAAAGAAGCCTGTTGGAGGCTCCAGAAGCCCTCCCAGACCCCCACCTCACCCCACCCCCACAGCTGATCTGTCTTGTCTTTGCCTCCTCCACGCCCCTCCCAGGGGTCTCTTCCCACTTGTTTTTTTCCCAGGTTCCCGGGGAAGTGACTTCTAGTTTGCCAGGAAACAGCCCACTGGAGGGCCTCTGATATTTATTTGTGGGAGGCCTGTTTGGAGGAACCGGCGGCGGAGGGGCCCTTCGCTGCGCTGGCGGCCAACGGAGCGCAGGCCTGGGCTCCTGGCAGCGGCACCAGTGCGGTGGGGAAGGCTGAAAAGGAACCTTTTGGCCGCCGCCGCCGCCGTCCTCGCCCCGCCGCCGCCTTCCCTCCTCCTCCTCTTCGCCCCTCTCCTCGGCGACTTTGGTGGCCTCCGCTGCCGCATTGGAAAGCAGGCCGAGGACCAGCTCTCGCTCGGAGCTGGACTTACCCCAGGGGAGAGGAAGAAAGCCTTGCCCTTTCATATACTGTGGTCCCGGCAACCGAGGCCAGCCCCTGGGACCCAGCCCTAGCTATCCAAAGGCAGGAGCAGTTTGGAGGCGGCAGCCGGGACGCTGGGTCCTGGCTGCCACCCGATGGCAGAAGAACCCCGACGCAGTAATAAGATGTCAATTTTCCTGCTATAAATAGTAGTAGTAGCAATCAAACTACTAACCATTATCTTCAGCCTGACATGGTCTTTAGAAAAATTCTCATCTAACAGAACATAAATACAGCTCCAAATGTTTGGGTAACATATTTGAAGCCTAAGAGCTAGAGGCAAATTGAAGCAGAGAATCAGACTTCCTTTAACCGAGCATGACTAAGGTCCTAAGTAAAATCCAGCATTGTCTTAAGATCATGGGAAGGGAGACAATTAAAAAAACCCACCACCTTATTTGAACTTCTGTCTACAGTATGGCTGCCTGACAGTCCACTGGCAGACCAAACATTGTCCCTTGAACACTGAATATTTGACAATCCTGAATTCAAAGACATATTATATCAAGGCCCCATTAGCAAGGACAAGAGAGAGTGTGGCTTGCTACCTTGCCCACAGAACACGGATTGAAGATAGCAAAGATTTTCTCATGTGCTCTTCTTAGCCAGCACTTCCCTCAAGCCTGAGACGCAGCCTACTCCAGCAACCGTTAGCTGAGAGCCTTTCATTTCTCCTTCCTGGAATGGGGATGGGAAACAAGGAACAAAGGTGTCTGTGTTCTCAGCCATGTTTCCAGGCGCTGCCTGAGCTCTGACAGTACAACTAATACAGGGCAGGAGAGAAGGAGCTCCCACGCAAGTGCCAGGTGGCAAAGCTCCATCTGGCTTTCCAGTGTCTTGATTGTTCAGGAGGATTGACTATGCCCCCGATGCAGTCCAGGACACAAAAGGCTGCTCAGCTGGATGACACCCCCCCTGCAATGGGTGTAGTGTCAGTCTGGCAAGGGAGATCCATACGTAAATTGTCACACTGCCATGAAGCTCATCCGGAGACAATGAGGTAATCCCTTATAGAGGGCCTCACCTCTCACCAGCCTGCTATGAGGTTAAAAGGAACTGTGCAGACACCCCATATACACTGCCCATAGAAACCTGAGGCAAAGGTGGAATACAAATTCATGCATTTTGTCAATCAATGCATTTTAAAAGTAAATGCCATAGCCTCAACATTGAATGTGTTGGCTCTTACTGTCTTTGTTTGTAACTTAAATTTTGGGGTGGACAATAACTCTTCCACAGCACCTCTGGCACTCTTCAGCATTCCTCCAAAATGTTAAAATTTGAGGTGGGGTGGGTGGAATGGCTTCAAAATTCCCATTGTATACCGCTTCCAATTACTTGATTTTTTGGCCACTAGAGGTGGCTTTTCAGTTTAAAAACCCAATATTTGAAAGGTTTTGTTTGTTCATTTTTGGGGTGTGGGATAGCAGGTGCAAACATCCAAGATAGACAAAATGGAAATCCCTCAGACTTTTGAAATTGCCCACCCTTGCCATAGATTACTATCTGGAAATAGTATTTATTACTTGACTTACACACTACCTTTTCTCCAAAAATGAGGGCTTCAAGGTAGTTACTTGAAAGTACTGAGGGGGAAGATTTCTTTGAAATACAGGGCATTATTTCATAAATTAAACAGTAGATGAAGTACAAGACTACAGCCTGCCTATTCAGACTCCTCTATTTAATGTGTCAATAATTTTGAGATTGCTTTGGTAAAGCAGGATTTAAATCAAATTGGTTTAAATCACTATGTAAACCACAATTTAAATTTTAAAAAGCAGTTTTTAAATGACTTAAATAAGAAATCAAAATTTGAAATTTAAATCAATTTGGTTTTTTTTAAAAAAAGAAACACTGATTGTTTTATCTACCATAGCTTTGGAGTCTAATTCAAGCAAGATAACATGAACTCTCTTCCTTCACTTAAACAACAGACTCAGTAAAACAGTTTTTGGAAATCTGATCTCTTTGAGAATTGTCAGTACTTCAAAATTAAGCAGAAGTGGTTGGAACACATAGCTGTACTCAACATTCTCTCACAAACCAGGATTTGAAACGTATCCCAGAAACAACTAAACAAGAACTGGTCATTAATTCTAAATAGCTTTAATAGTTTGCAGGTCATTTCCAAGTTACACACATTAAAAATCAAGCCACCATATACTAGAATGTATGTGAAATACAAGCTGTCATATACAGTACCTGAATGTATATGTATATGAACAAGAAATGTTGTTTCCAAACTGAAGTAATAGATATGTTTGCTACATAACTGCATGAACATTTAGAGTACAGGGAGAGAGTGGGATGTCCTCTAGATATGAACTACAACCTCCAGCATAACATATGGTACTATTTATTAATGGGAACTGTAGTCCAAGTACTGACTAACAACCCAAGGCTAGAACTTTTGTGGAAAATCCTACAATTTCTACTGCCAGTGAAATAACCTCCTCTTCAAATTTACTGGAGTACAAAACATTGGCTTCAGCCAACAGATGCTATTTTGTTTAATACTGTATATATACATTGATTTTTTTGATGATGGCAACCAGTTGTCCATTATGCTTGTTTGTTCAGAATATATTTGTGCCGAGTATAAGAGGTTGGAACCATTTAACATCTTACTTCAGGAGAACAATATAATTAAGAAGTCCAGAATGAGTCTGATGCTAAATAATTCTGATTCAAAGTATCCCAGACCTATGTCTGTGAAGATTCTCAGTTGTCTAGGTGAAGTTATCTGAAAGTTCAGTCACAGCAACTGAACTTCTTTTCTTGAGAGATTTAAACATTTCACTACACATCCAAGCAGCTTCCAATTTATAGTTCACCTTGATTTCAGATCACCCTGGTCTGAATAAGCTCATAAATTGGACCATGCCCTGAATAGGCTCATTAGGTAAACAAGGCCTGAATAGGATCGTAGGTGGACAATGGCCTGAATAGGTTCAGGGTGATAAATCAAGGTGAACTGTAGATTTGAGGCATAGCCACTACCTTTCCTCAGACTGACAAAGCTGCTTGGATGACTAGTGAAACGTTTTGATCTTTCAAGAAAGAAGTCCAGTTGCCATGACTCAACTTCCCAGACCTATATAATTCAAATCTAGATCTCTGCTCTTAATTGGGACTAAAACTTCAATCATTTAAGACTCCTGAACTTGCACTGACGGTTCCAATTTTAATTGAGAAAGTTTAGAGTAGACTCAAACAATACCAATCAATCACACTCAAGGCAACCAGTAACCACCTTTTTTTCCCTTTAGCCTCCATCCTCTGGTTATAATAAAAGAAAAATTAATGAATCTGTTTAGGCAACTTACCATCATATATGGATCATCCACAATGGGATAAATGTAATCTGTTGTTTGAACCAAAGATAGTCCTCCATGTCTTAAAGGGATAACACAAGTATCCATTCCAATTCCTGCAAACACAGTACAGTATTTATCAGTAATAATAATGTGTCTGACACCTTCAGAAACCAACTCCACTCCACCATACAAATACCTTTCCTACCTTCCAAAAAATCAACAATTGGCTCAGGAAAGAGCTACCACTCACTTCACATACCTCTTACTTTTGAGGGCAATCAAAATCTTCTCAGCAGGATTTAGACCTTGGGCCTAGTAATACTGTATATTTTATAACCATCTTATTCATTTTAAAAGATATTCAGAGCTGCTTTTAACCTCAGCAAGTCTCTTACAACATTAACTGAGTTAATGTCAAGAGTGGTCCCTGGGCTCATGATCAAATTTTAAGTTGGCAGAGCACACAGAAAACAAAATGTTCCCAGAAAATGTGCAACTTTTATGTACAACTTTTTATAAATATTATATATTTCCACATTTTGCAAGTTTCCAAGGCAGTTTACAATACAAAATATTAACAGATAATAATTTAGCTAAGTGCTATATTCCACTAATATATAAACATAAAGCAGCACTGTGAGGGTTCCTCTGATTGCCAGACTCCCCGCCCTTTAGTATTCAATAAAGAAACGTTCTTCAACGAACTAACATGTATTTTACTGACTTCTTCCACAACCGGGGAGGCACTTTTTTTCACATCAACATCAACTGTTCCAACATTTTTAACAAAAGGATTATTTTTTGAGTCTCTCGATGGGGTGAATATAGAAGAGTTCAATCCCCTTTCAGCTCCTGAGAGGTTGGCTCCCCACCAGACCCCTTCTGCAGCTCTGAGTCCGGGTCGGTGCTGTAGTCTGCACCCCAATCTCCGTGGAGGCTTTGGGTCCACATCTTTCCCGACGCCATCCCCGACCAGGGAAGTCCTCTTGAAGCGCCAATCCCCTCCCGCAGGAGTATCTCCCGGTCCGACGTTCCTCCACTTGTACCTTGGCCATCCATTTCTCAAAGGCTATGTCTTATTTGTTTTAGCTTTCTGTTGTATTCTCTGCCCCCCCGTTCTCCCCAATATGAGCAGCCCTTCTTGTGCGCCCGCCTTCTATAACACTCTGCCTCCGCCTGAGACATCATCTTTTCCCATCTTTTGGTGTCTGGGTCTTCAATCCAGACTCACTCCCATCCTGGGGGCAAAACGCGTGGCTTTCCCTTAACTTCCCCAAACCCCACCTCCTCCACAGCTGTGGGTTGGTCCACCTTTCCCGCCCTTTCTGTTTCCCCAAACTGCAAAGACTCTTCGAATTTCTTTCTCGTCTCTTCTCAAGCCTTCTCTTCCCTGATCTGGGCGTTCATTGCCTCCTCCCGTCTCCTGTTTTCCCACCATTCAACCCAGTTATCTTGTCTGGGTGTAGGTGGCACTCTCATTGGCTGAGCTCCTTCATCCTTCCCTGCTCCACAAGCACACACAATTAACCAAAACAGTGGAGAACTTTTCAAAAGGTTTTTGTTAAATGTATGGAAAATGAAGTTCTGACATCAAAGAGCCCAGGCAGCTGACTCTCCTGAAGGCAGAAAAGCATTCAGGGACAGAGATATAAACCAGTCCTAAGCCCTACATTCCTAATCGCACTACTGAAGTCTCTTTAGGACCTTACCACAACAAAAACCACACTCATCCCAAAACCTTTAAAATTTCCACAAACTTTATCTCAATTCCGGTCTTGAACACAATTCAGAAATAATGCAGGGCTTATAGCATGATGCTTTATGAAACATTATTTTAATACAGTACAACCCCCGCATCTGCTGATTCACCCACCACGGATTCAGTTATCCGCGGATGGTGATCAGCAGACGCAGGGGAGGTCCAAGCCAAGTGGTGAGAAGGGAAAAGTGTGTGTGTGGGGGAGAAAACTTACCAATGCCAAACCCTCCTTGCCACTGCTGCTGCATGCTGTCCACCCTCCGGAGGGGTGAGGTGGGGCCTTAAAAGACCCTGCCTGGCCAACCGACCTTTGAACTTCCTGCTCAGGACCCGGACGGAGGACCAGAAGTTTGAACTTGAGTGGGAAGTTTGTAACTTCCAACCCACAGCCCAGGATCTAAGTGGGAAGTTCAAAGGCGAGCTGTCCAGGCGGGTCTTCTTAAGTCCCCATCCCACCTCTCTGGAGGGTGGCTAGCACACAGCGAGGAGGGTTCAGCATTGGTAAGTTTTCTTTTTTATCCCTCCGCCTCGCTGCTGCCACTGGCCAGTGGTTGGGTGTGTGTGTTGGGGTGAAAGCTTTCACCCCCCCCCCCCGGTCACCACTATTATCCTCAGATAATAGCATTGGCTCTTATCCATGGGTTTTGCTATCCACAGGGGAGTCCTGGAAACGCTCCTACTTTACATGCAACTTCTAGTCTATTTTTATTAGAGAAACAGAAAAATTACGGAGCCACATTCCTTTATATCTGGCACTAAATTTTAATCCTAAAGTAATGGTGGGAGCCATCATTACATAGGACCTGGATTGGGACAGCATTAGCTGGTGCTAACTTGTATTTTTCCTTGCATGGTCCTGGAATTTACCCCATAATGACTTCATAACTTATGAAGAAAGAATTAATACAAAGCAGTTGCTGCCCTTATTGGTATGGTATGGGGTGATGCTATCCTGTACAAATAATAATATGCTCGACAGCACTTCTAATCTATACATAATACTGTACATTTGACATAATTCTGATCTGCCCAAATGTGAAGGCTTTTCATAATGAGAAAGCCTTCCCATTGGACTGATCTGAATTATGTCAAATGCAGTGTGGACAATACCGAAATGCTGTTAAGCATATTATGTTTGTACAGGGATGGTCTTACCCATATTGACAAGGGCAGCAAGTACCGTGAACTAGTCATTTCTTCATAAGCAGGGAAGAAAGATGTATATCAGGAATGAAAGATAGCTAGTTGTACTGTTTCAAAAAACGATTTGATGGAATGGTCACTGGAAGACAGGGGGGGAAAGAGGACCACATTCACCACATTCCCTGTATATGGACTTATCTGCGTACAAGTTCAAGGTCATACTCTTCAAACACTTTCTTAGAGCCCTATTATTTTCTTTTCAAATCCCACAAAAAACCAAGCACCTGGTGCTCACTGCAACCCATCTAGCATTCTCCATAATTACACTAACTGCAGAACAAACTATCAGAATGATTTCTTCTTGTACATGATTTCTTCTAACCATATTTCCACTAGCTTTCCAAAAACAAAATATCTTAACATGGAATATGGATGGATGCACAAAATGGTCATATTTAAATTTATATATTTTTTAAAAAAAGCTACCAAAGTTTACACTCCGTAAGGACAGGACAAAAACATAGTTTTAGAGAAAGCAGTGTACTGTACAGATGATTATTTTTAAATACATGGCCAATGTCTTAGTTGCCAAGACGATTGTTAAAATATAATGTTCACCAGGAAGGCAAAAGTTTTCCAAAAATTAAAGACACTGATCTATAGAACACACACTCCAGCTGAGAATTAAAAAGAATATTGTTGGATTGAAGAAACCCCAAAATGTTAACCTTTTCATTCATCTAAAAGCCTGTTGAAGGAAGAAATGTATCTCACATTAAGAATTTGCATGTTTTCAAACATTATACAGTAGGGCATTTTGGGGGATCACATAGAGAAACAAAAATGCACATATTCATTAGTCAGTGGTGAAAATGCAGAAATTAGGTGACATGAATACCCACAATAGGGAAGATATACTACAAATGCACACTTTTCCGTATAAAAGACACACTCAGAGCATCACAACTCAATACAGAACAAGGATGAGAAGAATTCAAATGCAGAATTCAACAAAATGCAACAAAACATGGAAATATTTTCAAAGGCCTATTGGTTGTACGCAGATAATAGAATCTAAACTGAGAGCAATCCAGATAATTACAAAATTCATGGAAAATGGTTCAGAAATCCATATATGGTATATTGGAACAGGGTCTGAAACTAGTTGAAACTGGGGATCTGGACCCCCTCAAGCTACGCTACTGCAGGGCCAAATGTTTCCAAGGATAGCACCTGTGGTAAAGCAGAAGGATATGGATATTGTTCCTGTACATCAGAGGAATGCTGGCTATTCCAGGGAAGGGGTAGTAGTAGAAAGAGCAATGCTATTTGACTAGCAGCATTTGGGAATTGACCAGAACAGTAAAAAAAAATAAGAAAAGTCCTGCTGGGTCAGAATAGACCACAGGTCCAGCTTCTTGTTCCCCAGGCAGCTCCCAACAAGTTCAGAGGTGTCACAAACAAAGAAGAACACATCTCCTCTTGCTGTCCCCCAGGTGTTTAGTAGCACACTATCCAGAAGCATGGAAGACTTAAAGCCACTTAAAAGAAATATGTTCCATGAATTTGTCAGTTATTCTTACTGAGCCATCTAAAACACTAATAATCGCATCTTGTAGCATAGCAAGACATAATTATCTAATACCTGAAGCGAGATCTGTCTGGCCTTACTTTGGTATAATTGTGATGATTTTGCTGTATAGCTTATTAAAACTCCAAATTCACAATCTCATAAAATTAGAATACAGTGGAACCTTGACTTGCGTCATTAATCCGTTCTGGAGGTCTAGACATAAGTCAAACATGCCTTAAGTCAAACGAACTTTTCCCATAGAAAGTAATGGGAAAGTGGATTAATCCGTTCCAGACGATGAAAAAGACCCCCAAAAACAGCAATTTAACACAAATTTGACTGGGATAGGAGATTCCTTCTGGGGATGTAAATGAAATGTCTCTTCAAAGAGAGGAGGAGGCAGTGGAATTACGGTCCACAAGTTATATGCCTCTACTTTTTAATGTTCATAGCAACAATGTCTAACATTTAAGTTTTACTGATTTTTACTGACGTTCCAAGTTCTGAACAACTCTATGCTTACCATTAGAGTCCAACAACTGTACAGCTCCCCAACAAAATGCTTCCATTGTGGACCAGACTTCTGCAGTCAGGTTTTTTTTACAAGACTGAGTCGACTGTCTAACCAGCGAGGCCAGCCCCGAGCTCCCGGCCCTTCTTCTCTCTCCGGCGGCAGCGGCAGCTTTGGCGAGGCCAAGGACCAGCTCCAGGTGCTCGGAGCCGGCCTCGCCGAAGCCACTGCTGCCAGAGGAGAGGAAGAAGGCAGGAGCAGTTTGGAGGCAGCAGCTGCAATGCTGGGTTGTGGCTGCTGCCCGATTCCAGGGCCTTGCGCCAGGGCTCCGAGCTGTAAGTCAGAGCCTGCGGCGCAAGTCAAACAGGCCCCTTCTTGCTGCAAGTCAAATATGCTGCAAGTCAAGCGGCATGTAAGTCAAGGTTCCACTGTAGTGTGAAAAGGTTCAATATTCTAGGCTTAAAGTGTCCCACTCTAATCAGGTAATGAATCCATAACATCTGCAAATGGTTCCCGAGCCTTTAAATGGTCTCTCAGGCTGGTTTAGTAGGAATCACACTCATGGGAGACTGCTGACCTGATAGTTGTGCAGAAAACCATCATTTAGACCCTCCATACAGATTGCAAAAGAAGTTGGATGTTTCCAAACTGCTATATCAAGCACATCAATATAAATGTATGTGGAAGGGAAGAATGTGGAAGAAAAAGATGCACAAGCAGCAGGGATGACCGCAGCCTGGAGAGGAATGTCAGGAAAAGGCCATTCAAAAATGTTGGGGACTTTCACAAGGAGTGGACTGAGGCTGGAGTTAGTGCATCAAGAGCCACCACACAGAGATGGATGCTGGACATGGGCCTCAAATGTTGTATTTCTCTTGTCAAGCCGCTCCTGAACACTGTTGCTCAGTGGTCCAAAGTCCTCTTTTTTGATGAGAGCAACTTTTGCATCTCATTTGGGAACCAAGGACCCAGAGTCTGGAGGAAGAATGGAGAGGCACACAATGCACGATGCTTAAAGTCCAGTGTGAAATTTCCACAATCTCTATTGATTTGGGGAGCCATGTGATCTGCTGGTGTTGGTCCACTGTGCTTATTAAGTCCAGGTTAAGCACAGCCATCTCCCAGGAGATTTTGGAGCACTTCATGCTTCCTTCCGCAGATGAGCTTTATGGGGATGCTGACTTCATTTTCCAACAGGAATTGGCACCTGCCCACGCTGCCAAAAGTACCAAAACCTGGCTCAATGACCATGGGTTTACTGTGCTTGACTGGCCAGCAAACTCGCCTGACCTGAACCCCATAGGGAATCTATGGGGCATTGCCTAGAGAAAGATGAGGGACATGAGACCGAACAATGCAGTGGAGCTGAAGGTGCTATTGAAGCGTCCTGGTCTTCCATAACACCTCAGCAGTGCCGCAGGCTGACAGCATCCATGCCATGCCACATTGAGACAGTAATTGATGCAAGAGGGGACCAAACCAAGTACTGAGTACATATGCATGCTTATACTTTTCCGAGGTCCGATATTGTTCTATTTCCAATCCTTGTGTTATTGACGTCATGTAATATTCTAATTTTCTGAGATTGTGAATTTGGGGTTTTCATAAGCTATATGCTATAATCATCACAATTATACCAAAGTAAGGCTTGACATATCTTGCTTTGCATGTAATGAGTCTATCTCATATACAGTATTAGTTTCACCTTTTAAGTTGCCTTACTGAACTAATTGAACATTTTCACGATTTTCTAATTTTTCAAGTTTCACCTGTACACTCTCTACTGGACCATGGTTATGGACACTCTTTCTGACATCCTCCAAGATGTTTGCAAGATTTAAAAGACAGGCTTATCCTCTCCTTCTACTACAAGCAAAGTCTTCTCTTTTTTTGTACAATGGAGAATTTTATCCTTAGTAATATTTACTATCAATTTATCCAGAAGAAAAGATAAGATAAGCTAACTAGCTAGCTGAACTTGACCAAGCATCTTCTGATATGTGATGTTGTCAACCTTATCCAAATTGTGAAGGTAAGCTAACATATATGAGACAGCTGCAACACACCAATCACAACCCGTCTCTGTGGACACAGTACACAATCCTGGGACTTTCTCCCCCTATGCATCTTTTTGTCCTGAAATTATTATTTCAAATGCTTAATCACATTTCACTCTTTTGACAGTGTGAACCAAATACAGCAATACCTTGTTTTACAAGCATAATTTGTTCCGGGAGCATTCTTATATATCAAAGAACATTCTTATATCAAAGCAAGTTTCCCCATAAGAAATAATGGAAGCTCAGACAATTCGTTCTGGGGTCCCACAGACCAGATACTGCACACACAAAATGCCAAAATTCACAAAAGAAGTTGGCTAGAAGTCCACACACACCATGGTTTAGGTAGCTGGCTGTGGAATCTGCTCTGCTTGGGACTAACAACTGGATTTTACTGTGCTTTTAACGTGACAATAATAAAATGCAGTTTGTAGCCCTATACACACTGGACTAGTTGCCCCATGATTAGAAATGATTTGAAAAGTAAGAAAGGATTTTGAAAACATATTTAATGAAAATATAAAGAAAAATAAAACAAACCCTTAAGCCGCACTCCCCTTTGAAAACGTTCTTGGCTGGTTCAAAGGAAAACCTCCATTCCTCTCTCCTCCCTCTGCTTTGGAGGCTGCCTGAGACGGAACGTTCCAGACAATCACCCACAATCCAGCAGGGGGAGAGAGCGCCACCACTGGCTCATGTGAGATCATGTGACCTGCTCCAGTTACTTGTAGTGCAAGAGAAATTTAAAAGAAATGTTTGCGTATCTTGCAAAAACGCTCTTCAACCAAGTTACTCTTAAACCAAGGTAATACTGTAACTTATTCCCCAACAATTAACTCTTATACCCCTATGATCTAATACTCACCCAACCTTGGCATTACAGCTCCCAAAAACTGTTCATCTTCTTGGAAGTGATTTTCTTGTAGAGATTCAAGCAGCTTCTGCAAAATGTCCTGAGGCACTTTACAACCAGTGCCTTTAAGTTCTGTGAATCGGGTTAGTCGAAAGCTCTTGTCAAGTTCATAACTCTCTGGATTAAAGGACTCCCGAACAGACATGATGGTAACTCAGTTAAGCAGCAGGAACTCTTCCTCTTCTGTATGGAATATGATGGCTTGTTTTCTTGTAGTTAGCCTAGTTTAAAGGAGACGGGAGTGTAAGACCATATTTAATCATTTGATAACATACTGCAAAGCTGAGAACACTACAACACATTTCTGCTGTTTCTACCTTGTTTCCCCTACCCCTTCTATATAAAAATCTGAACTGTTGCTATTTATTTATTTATTTATTTATTTATTTATTTATTTATTTATTCAACTTATATGCCGCCCACTACCCAAAGGTCTCTGGGCGGCTTACAATCAAAGAATTAAAACAATTTAAAATAGTTATAAATAAAATATCAATAAATCATCAAACAGTAATAAAAACCTTCTTTAAAATCATCATCCTAAAATTGTCATCAGCGGACCCACAATCTATATTGTATCAATTAAAAACCTTCTGGAACAGGAAGGTTTTTACCTGGCGCCGAAATGTAATCAGTGTTGGCGCCAGGCGGATCTCAATAGGGAGGGCATTCCATAACTTGGGAGCAGCTGCCGAGAAGGCCCTTTGTCTACAAGCCATCCCTCTCACCTCCTTGAGGGATGGCTCTTTCAAAAGCCCCCCCTGGCTCGATCTTAATCGCCGGGTAGGTTCGTATGGAAGGAGGCGGTCCTTCAGGTATCTAGGTCCTAAGTCGTTTAGGGCTTTATATGTCAAAACAAGCACTTTGAATTGGGCTCGGACAGCAACTGGTAACCAATGCAGGTTACGCAGAATCGGCGTGATGTGATCCCTGGCGGCTCCACCACTTACCAGCCGCGCCGCGCACGATTCTGAACCAGTTGCAATCTCCGGACCGTCTTCAAAGGCAGCCCCACATAGAGCGCATTGCAGTAATCAATACGGGATGTTACCAGTGCATGCGTAACTGTCATGAGGCTCTGCTCGTCTAGGTAAGGGCGAAGCTGGTATATTTTCCGCAGCTGAAGGAAGGCACCCCTGGCCACCGAGTCCACCTGAGCTTCCAGAGTTAGACCGGGGTCCAGGAGCACCCCCAAGCTGCGGACCCTGTCCCTTAGGGGGAGTGCAACCCCATCCAGGACAGGAAGATGGCCCTCTAACCTTTCCGGCAAAGCACCCATTAACAGCACTTCCGTCTTGTCTGGATTGAGTTTCAATTTGTTAACCCTCATCCAGTCCATTATCTGGCCCAGACACGAGTTCAGCACAGAAACCGCCTCACCTGGATTGGTGGAGAACGAGAGGTAGAGCTGAGTATCATCAGCATATTGCTGACTCCTCAGCCCAAACCTCCTGATGTCCTCTCCCAGCGGTTCCATGTAAATGTTGAACAGCATGGGAGACAGTATAGAGCCCTGAGGAACCCCATGACATAAATGCCACGGGGCAGAGCAACTGTCCCCCAGCACCACCTTCTGGACACGGACAGCCAGGAAGGATTGGAACCACCGCAAGGCAGTGCCTCCAACCCCCAACCTGGCCAGCCTATCCAGAAGGACACCATGGTCGATGGTGTCGAAAGCCGCTGAGAGGTCCAGGAGTATCAACAGGGTTGCACTCCCCCTGTCTCTCTCCCGGCAGAGGTCATCGTACAGGGCGACCAAGGCAGTCTCTGTACCAAAACCCGGCCTGAAACCTGAATATTCAGGTTTTGAAATGGATCCAGAAAATCCGTGAACTGCACCAATGAACAGATGAAAGCCATAGTCCTAAAGTTTCCGGGTCTGCACATTTTTAAAACAGGCAATATTTGTTTCTGTATAGGCAATCACCACACAAACTCTTTATAAGAAAGATTTTCCTCCCTCCCCTTTTTTTTAGATTATAAATGTGAAGGGCAAGGAGAGGGTTTTTTTTAGCTGATATGAAAGCCATTCTGAAAGAAATAATGACATGGGTTTAGCCGGTTTTCAAAAGTTTCTACAGTACTTTGTATTGCAGCATAGTAATTCAGTGAAGATTTAAACCTTAGAGATGTCAGTAAGGCCTAAGTGTGTTTGACTGTGGACTGGGAATACAGTAATACTTAAACTATTGTATAACATATACCGTATATACTCAAGTATAAGTCGACCCGAGTATAAGTCGAAACTTGTGAAACGTATGGGATTTGGTGTGCGTGTGCGCGCGCGCGCGCGTGTGTGTGTGTGTGTGGTGCATTACAGTCGTGACTGACTCTTCATGAGTCCATGTCCATGGAGTTTTCTTGGCAGGAATACTGGAGTGGTTTGCCAGTTCCTACTCAAAGTCTGGCTTATGTAGGGTCCATTGATTTTGATAGGTCTCCTCTTGCTGGAGCGAACACTGGATTTAGTATTCTTTGTATTCTTCTGACTTGCTACAACTGAACCAAATTTTCAGAATGGCAACACTAACACAAAGATAGTTGTAGAGTGATGTGCCAAAACAGTAAATGGACTGTTTTGAAGTTGAGTTTATTATTAATGGTCAAAGACCAGAGAAAGGTTACATTTCAAATGGACTGAACATAACAATATCAACGTCTAGCACTTCTAGAAGCGCAAGAAAACTATATATTTTGATCTAAGTTCTTTATAGCACTACACCATCTTGAAAGGACCAAGTATATGTTACAGTGGATACAATCAGAAATTACCTTATGAAACTGTTCTGCCAATTTATAGAACCAATTAAATGCTGTCCTGGAGGGTTGAAGAAGAGGAAGGTCTACTGGAAGGGGTATTACAGCAACCTGATGCCACCCCCAAAAGCCTGTTTCCTAGTCAAGTCCTTTCTAAAGTCCGTTCATCTTTGGCCCTCTCGTTGCAGACGATCCCCCCGAGGGAGGCCCGTAAGACAAGTACCCGTGGGCGGGCCTTCTCGGTGGCGGTGCCACCTATGTGGAACAACTTGCCCAGGGAGTTGAGACAGGCTCCAACGTTGGCGTCCTTTAGGAAAGGATTGAAGACCTTCCTTTTCAGGGATGTCTTTAATAATGACTAGAGTACCTTTTTTTTGATCCCCTTCCTTCCTCCCCCCCCATATGCCGTACGTCTGCCCCTGCCGCTGCTACTGTTCTTTGCCTTTCGGGCTTTTGTGTAAACCGCCCTGAGTTCCCGCTTGGGAAGTAGGAGCGGTATAAAAGTTTTAAAATAAATAAATAAATAAAGCACACAATCCTAGTTATCTCAATGGCTGGCTCTCTAGAAATCTTCTACCATCATCCTGGTTCTTAGTATGTACACAGACAGGATTGTATAGGTGAAAGCTCTCATTCTGATCACTTTCAAGGTGGTCGGTAGAGTGGTTTGTCGTTAAATCTTAACATTTGCATCTGCACACTAATCACTACAATTTGCAAAAAAAAATTGGATTGATTAGATTTTCAAGTGCCCACTGACATCCAGGCAGCTGCATTCCACAGCAACCAAAACATGTGTAGACCATCTTCTGAAGTAATGCACAGAGTACACTGTATTAATCTACTTTGGAGGTACTGTAATCAAAGTCCAACTGGTCCAGGCAGCACCACTTCTTGAATAAAAACTGTGGCTTTTTATAAAATACTCTTGGCCAATGCTTGTCATAATCAGAGTGAGAATCAGAGTGCCACCTTGTCATAATCAGAGTGAGAAAAGTCCAGAGATGTATTCAAAGCTGCAAACGTGATCCTTCAGACAACATACTACCTGATCTAAAAAAAGTCATTTGAATACTCAAATAGAAAAGGCTTGTGGAGCACAGCTTTCTTCCAAATTTTCAGTTTGTGCATGCTACACTGATAGCCAGTTTTGTGACTGGTATTTTAACTGAGACTGGAGAGTGAGTGGAGTGAAACTGGGACTTGGGAGACACAGATTCAAATCCTTAATTAGCCAATGAAGTCATTGGGTGAACTTGAAACAGTCATAGTCTTTCAGCCCAATTTACCTTACAGGCTACTTGTGAGGATAAGATGAAGAGAGCCATTTACTTAAGAAAATGTGGAATCCAAGAGTAACCAAAAAGAAACTGAATATAATATCATTCTAAATGTATTACCAGAAACAATGAGATTTTACAAATTATTCCTGGCAAATTATTGTTGGCAATGTAATGGGATACTTATTCTGCACACTACCATAACTTGTGTGTGTGTGTGTGTGTGTCGTTACAGTCATGACTGACTCTTCATGACCCAATGTCCATGGAGTTTTCTTGGCAGGAATACTGGAGTGGTTTGCCAGTTCCTACTCCAGATGCCTACAGCACCTGGTATTCCCTGGTGGTCTCCCATCCAAGTACTAATCAGGGCTGACCCTGCTTAGCTTCCAAAATCAGGGAGATAAATCAAATAAGATTGTTTGTTTTCTCAAAGCAAGTGAAAACCACACTTTTTCTCCAGTACCATGGCATAGGGCCACTATCTGCCGATAATGGGTCCCACAATGCACCACAATGTCTTAACCCATAGATTGCAATAAACCATATATTCAACAAACAAAGAGGTGGGGCAAAAGCTACAAATCATATGGGGCTGTGGTAAACTGTGGATAACTGAAATCACAAATATCAATCCCATGAATACATGGGTTCTACTCTGTACAGGAGGGGTAGATCCCTCCTCTAAGTTGCTCCCATGTCACAATTCCAGATGTGAAACTGAGGAAACAATTGATTCACTGAATGCTGGAATCAACTCCCTCCTGTTAGTCTGAACAAAAGCCAAGCTGAATAAGTTAAATCTCCTTCCTGGCATCGTATTTCAGATATCTAATACTCTGCCAATCTTATGTCCCTATCCAAAAGGAAAGTCCCATCGGTCAGGATCTAATAGACTACTTCATCGGATTTTGTGGTTTCCACAAAAACAAGTTACAGGTATCTTCCTTGAGCTTCCTGTGCACCCTAAAAGTCCAAACTTGAAGACTGAAAAACATATTGGAGCTAGTTTGGGAGTGGTCAGAAAGGATTTCATAAAGCAAATAAATAAATGAAGCAATAGGAGAAGGAAACAAAGTTCCAAATTCACTGGTGTGGAATACAGTACAATACCACCGGATCTTGTCCACTGAGATTAATGAGACCTATTTCTAGATAAATCAGTCCTAGACTGCAATCTGAATAATATAAACAGTTAAAACTGTATTGGGAAAAATCAGTCTGGGCAGTATTTAAAATCACCTGTTTTTCCAAAAAATTCTGGCTAACAGAAAATTGCAATTGGAAGTTGAGGAGGAGTATCCAATCACATCACTGGAAGTGCAAATGCATGCAATCAGGCACAGGACATAAAATGCTTAACTTCCACATTCATAATCAGTCTTTAAGGGGAAATCAGTTTTGAATCCTGGTGCCAATCAGAAACTAAACTTTTAAAAATGTTTCCTTTTCCTTCCATTCCTGAAAGATGTATACATTTCCCTAAGGGAAAAGTTAGGCCAAGGAAACTATCTAGAAGAACCATTACCTCTTGGATATACAAAGGGGAATGGAAGCCATCCACCCACCCCGCTTCGTATCACATTGTAGAGGGAGAAAGGAGAGAAGCAGATCAAGGAAAGATGCACAATAGACAGAAGTGAACTTCCAGTATAAGAAATATGCATCTTTTTTCTCTCCTGATTTAAAAAAAAAAACGTCTACAAGGAAGCAGAGAGACCACTGAGAGACTTCAATAAACCGCAGGGCTTTGAAAACTACTTTCTGTGATTTCTATTTCACAGCTCTGAGGACACGTAAGTAAAATCATAGTTTTGCCCCCCCCTTTTTTTGGAAAATGCCTCCACCAGCGGCACGGAGAGCCCCAGGAGCACAAACGCTTCAGGTAGGCCGAGAGGCGACCTAGCCCCGAAGTCCTCAGGCTTCCGGCCACGTGTGGAGGGGGGCAAAACTCCACGCCGTCTAAGAAACCCAAGAGGGCATCCGTGTCCTGGAGCGCCGAGGCGAGGGAGGCAGGAAGCCGTAGCCCTGGGACACCTTAAATCAGGCCTGCCCAAAGTCCGGCCCGGGGGCCAAATCCGGCCCTTCAGGCCATTCTGAGTGGCCCGCGGCTGGCCGGCCCGCCCCTCCCTCCCCCTCCTTCGCCCCATGTCCACTAACAGTGACACTTGCAGTAGGGTCGCAGGGTCGGGGAACAACCGGCCCCTGACACATTCTCAGCCACCAAATCTGGCCCTCATAAAAAGTTGGGGCACCCCTGCCTTAAATTCCCAAGATGCCTGCCCTGCAACAACAGCAGCAGCAGCAGCGACAGCCAGGAAGGAAGGAGGCTCTCGGCCGCCAGCAGCCACTCGGGAGCCTCCCGCCAAACCGCCCCGCGTGCCTGCCCGCCCGCCCGCCCTTCCACCCAACCTACTCCTCGCTGCTGACGACGCCTTCCATCGCTCCCCCGAAAACTGGACCGGGTGTGTGGAAAGGCCGCCACCACCACGGTGCCTCCTCCGCCTCCGCGCCCCCCCCGCCCGCCAAGGAAGGAGAAAAAAAAGGGGGGGCGGCGGCGGCTGCGCCTTGTGCTTTGGAATGGCTCTCATCAGGCAGCGTGGCTTAGCTGAACCCTTCCGAGGCGCGCGCAAGACCCCGCGGAGGGAAAAAACTTAAAGGCGAAGACAAAACGGGAGGGGGAGGGGAGAGAGGCGGCCGCTTCTAGGAAGCCCAAAGGACGTTCCCGGGAACCGTCGCGCGCCAGGCTGGATTCCCTCCCCCTCCCCCCCCGCTCTCTCCCTCCCCCCCCCCGCTCTTTGGCCGCTTCCTCAAAGAGGAGGCATCCCGGGATCACGCGCCGGAGTCCAGGCAGCGGCGGGAAGGCGGGAGCGCGCGCGCGCGAGCACTCCCCTCCCTCCCCCGCCATCCTTTCTCAGCGGCAGCCCGGGAGGGGGGAAAATATATGTCGGCGGGTGAAAAAAATTAACCCTTTCCTCGCTGGGCGCGGGCAGTATTTTTTTTTTTAAAGCCGCTCCTTTGGGCCACACCGCGGCCTAAAGCCATCCTTCTTGCTTGGCTCCCTCCCTCCCTCCTCCCGACACACACATGCACGCTTGCAGGCGCGTCCATTAAACGGGCAGGCGGACATTTTAGGCTCCGCCGCCGCCAGCCACTCGGGAGACGCCCCCCCCCGGGAGGAGCGGGGGCGCGTTCCCCTTTAAGCCTCCCTCTCTCTCTCTCTCTCTCCCCCATTCGCCCAGAGCTTCCCTCTTACCGTCTTCCTCCGCTCCGCGCGCGCGCTCGCGCCCGCCCGCCCGCGAACGGGGCTCCCCTCCTCCTCCTCCTCCTCCTCCTCCTCCTTATAGCCCAAAATCAGGCAGCCAGCCAGTCCCACAATGCACCGGGCGTCTGGCCGGCCCGGCTTTCTCTGTCTTCCCCCACCGCCGCCTCAACGGGTGGGAGTGGGGCTGCCGCCGCCGCCGCCGCCTTCCGGCAATGAGAGGGTTAATCCCCCCCACCACCTCTTCGGCGACCACTCCCGCCCCCGCCCGCAAGGGAACCTGAAGGAGGAGGAGGGGGGAGGAGGAACGATAACGGCCGGTACCTGCCTTTAAGGGGAGGGCGCTGCGCGGCCCGCGTGCGCACTGGCGCGAGAGCTTCGGCGGTTGCCATGCCCTTAAAAGAAAAAAAAAGGGGGGGGGGAGGAGACGAGGCACGTGGAGGTTCGTTTCAAAGCAGGAGTCGAGAGCGCGAAGCCCACCGACGCTGCCGCCTCATCGAAAGCCGTTGCCGGAAAAGATGGGTGTGAGGGTGGCCCTTCCCTCCTCCACGTGGCCACTCGGGCTTGAGGATGGTCCGGAGGAGCTCGGAATGCATTAATAATAATAATAATAATAATAATAATAATAATAATAATAATAATAATACAGTGGACCCTTGTATAACAAACAGCTTGTATAACATAACATTTGTACAACATAAAAAAAGTCCAGAGATAGGGGAAATTTGCTTAACATCATCGCTTATGAGGCGAATCCGCACAACATAAAAATGGGATTACTCCGTTTTCAATGCATTCCTATGGGAATTTGTATAAAGGAAAATTTGCTTAACATAATTTCATTTGGAACGAATTAATTCCTTTATACAAGGTACCACTGTAGTAGTAGTAGTAGTAGTAGTAATAATAATAATAATAATAATAATAATAATAATAATAATAATAATAATAATAATAATAATAATAATAATAATAAAAGTAGTAGTAGTAGTAGTAGTAGTAGTAGTAGTAGTAGTAGTAGTAGTTCAGCAGTATCTCCACTGCCTCACAAGCCACCTACTATGAAGAAGGGAGGTACTGTATATTTCTATATCAATTCACTAGACTTGTCAGGATAGTAAAAAAATAACAACATGCAAACTTTGAAATATTTGGTAAGAGCATACTGGCATAAGGAAGAGAGAAGAGCATATTGGCATAAGGAACGTAGTTTACCAAAACTTGCAATCCTTGGCTCAATACGAGGTTTTTTTTTAAGTTCATTTCACAGATCGGCTGTATGGTATATGATTACAATTACAGATGCTTTGTGAGCTTCTAATGTATTGTGCTTCTTAGTCTTTTTTTTTTTTGCCATGGCACCCCTTCTTATTTCAGTAACAGGCAATGCATAAAAGTGAGCCTACCTCGATAAATAATCTTATGATGACTCAGGATGTCATTTTAGAAGAGGCAGATGTATTGATCTGTTTTAGCATAACATGAAAAAAGAATGAACAAATAATGAAGAGAAAAACATTGTGGCACCTTAAAGACTAAATGTTATATTTTAATATAAGCTTTTGTGGGCAAATCCACTTGTCTGAGGAAGTGGACATGTCCACCAAAGCTCACACTAAAATATAGCACTTAGTATTTCAAGCGCCACAAGACTGTTATTTTATGTTACCGGTATGTTTTGCCTGGTTCAGGATGGTTTACAAATGTATCCAGGCCTGTGCTTTATTTTGTGCAACATATTATCATGTACAACTTGTAACTAATATACAGTATGTAGAAACGAATAAGGAACTAAGGCTGTGCACCCTGCTTTGCATTACAGTGGGCCCCTGCCCTTTCGCGGTTCATATACTGTGGTCCCACTATATCAGGGGACCACAGTATATGAAAAAAGGCCCCCTGTGGTAAGGGGGGAAAGGCCTGTTTCAGGTCTCCTGTACTTCCCCCAGGACTGGTGCTGCCCCGAACAGGCCTGCGAGGGCCTTTCCGGGTCTCCCTGTGAACTGGAAGTGACTTCCGGTAAACATTTTGGGGCCTCCAAAAGGCCTGGGAAGGCCCTCACAGGCCTGTTTGGGACAGCGCCAGGCTGGGGGTAAATATATTTACCTCCAGCTATTTATTTATTTATTTATTTATTATTAGATTTATACCCTGCCCATCTTCCCAAGGGAACTCTGGGCGGCTTACAGAGCTGTTCAATACAGCACGATTTACAATAGAATAAAACAACATAGTAAAACATCCATAAAATCCAGCAGCAGTAAAGCACCCATATAGTTCTCAACATTGCTGCTAAAAACTGGCTAAAACAGGGATGAGCAAGCGATGGCGGGAGGTGGAGGAGAGAAAAAAAAACCTAATAACTAATAAGCTAGGTCACCAAAGCCCTCGCGGAATAAGATGGTTTTTACCGCTCTGCGGAAGGCCAGCAGGGACTCTGCAGAGCGCACATCGCTGGGGAGGCTGTTCCATAGGCGTGGAGCAGCAGCCGAGAAGGCCCGGTTCCGGGTTAGATATCGCCTGGCCTCTCGGGGGGTGGGGACCCGAAGCGAGTGCGCCCGCGACTGCCGAACCGGTCGGGTCGAAGTTGGCCGCTGGGCGATCCACTCTGCCAGGTAGTCCAGCTATGCCCCCCAGGTCCGACCCAACCTGCATCTGCATATTGCAGATTTTCAATTAGCGCGGATTGGGTTGGGACCCTAACCACCGCAATAGGCGGGGGGTCACTGTACCACAAAACTGACTGATAACTGAGATTTTATATCCATTTTTACTTAGCAGTAAACAGTATATCAAAAAACTAAAAACACTGAGATAATAGATAGAAACAGTACATAGTTAAGCCAAGGTAATGCCAGCTGAAAAGTGTAAAAGAGCAGCCACTATTTGTTTCAATATTTAGGTATAGAAACTCCCACATTTGGAATGAGCTGCTGTGATCCAAAAGCATGCATGGCAGCAACCTTCTTAGACAACTGTGACAGCTTCCATAGTTGGAGGTCCACGCACACAGAACGATGAAACACAGTACAAAGTACTGTACTAAGACAGAAAACCTAAGGAAGACCATCCACAAAATAGGAGAGTTAAGATCTAAAACTCTTTTTTAAAATATGCTGAAAAGGCCTGGGGAACTGTGCCAAAAAAAAATCCTGCGAGATGGCATAAAATTGGACTTAATCCAGTACTTGTTTGATGCACCAGACAGTGACAAGCATGATGACTCATGCCAATAGCAACCAATGTGTTTAATATTGGTTCAGAAGGATGTGCTGCATTCTCCAGCAGTGGGACTTCAAATATAAAAGTTTACGCACCCCTGTTAAAATGTCAAGTGTCTGATGTAAATAAATAAGACAAAGATGAATAATTTCAGAACTTTTTTCCAACTTTAATGAGACCTGTGAACTGTAAAACTCAGCTGAACCACAAACTGAAATATTTTAGGTGGAGTTACAATCTTTTAGTATTTTATTTATTTAAAATAGTTCCCTCCACCATTCTTCTTAAAAAGCACCCAATGCTTACAACATTAAAAGACAATATTTAAAAGCTAAACAAGTATGCAAATATTTAAAATCTAACAAACAAATCACACTAAAACCACCAACAACTCATTCAAAAGCAGAAAGGTACAAAAACTAAAAAGAAATTATCTCAGCCAAGCATTAAGGTAGTGGTTCTCAACCTTTCTAATAATGCAGTTCCTCATATTGTGGTGACCTCTTGCCATGCTTGGAAGAGGCCACAAGCCCTTTTGGCAGGCCACTGCTGCAGGTGCCATTGAGAACTTCCCTTTACAGGCACCCTCAGCCAATCGTAGCCTCCGGTGCCATTGACTGACATCCCCTCCAACCTATCAAGCTGTAACTCACTCTTTCCCCCCTTCCTCCTCCCCCTCCAAACCCAAGCCCTTTGTGCCTTTTTCTTCACTGGTTCATGGCGACCCCTGTGAAATGGTTGTTCAACTCCCAAAGGGGTCCCAGCCCCCTGGTTGGGAACCACTGCATTAAGGAAACTGCATGAAGAGGAAGAACTTTGCTTGCAGAAGGACGGTAAATATGGGGTCATCCTGGCCTGCCACGGGTGGGAGTTCTAGAATTTGGGAATGTATTGGAGACAGATGTCTCCCCCATGTCCTCACAAAGCACACCTGTGAATATGGTGGGACTGAGACAAAAGTCTCCTTGATGATCTTAACACCCAGGCAAGTGCATAAAGGAAGACACAGTCATTGAGATACCCTGGGCTCAATCCATTTAGGGTTTTATAAGTTAAAATCAGCACTTTGAATTCTGCCTGGAACAGGTCAGCAGCCACTGGAGCTGCTGCAGTTGGTGGTTTTGTAATCCCTTTAACTAGCCCCAGTTAACAACCTGGCTGTAACATTTCTGAAGGCAGTCCCACCTAGAACAGTACTGGAATCCAGATGGGGTGTAACTGAGGCATATGTCATCATAGTCAGATGAGACCACTGTAGGAATAGATGGTGTTGGTGTACTAGTACTCCAGTCCACTGCCAGAATCTGGGTATCCAGGCTCAGACATAAATGCAGGAGAAGACCTAAGCTGCACATTTTGTGCCGATGTGACCATTAATTCACAAACATGATGGGTACATCTTAGAGCAGGGGTGCCCAAACGTTTTGTAAGGAGGGCCAGATTTGGTGGCTGAAAATGTGTCAGGGGCCGGTTGCTCCCCGACCCTGCCACCCCACTGCAAGCCCCACCCACTGACCCATAAGCCCCACCCACTGACCCCTTGCAACCCCACCTGCAGGGAGGAAGGCGGGACCAAGGGAGGGAAGGAGGAAGGTGGAAACCAAGAGAGGAAGGAAGGAAGGTGGGGAACAAGGAAGGGAGGTGGGGACCAAGGGAGGGAAGAAAGAAGGAAGGTGGGGACCAAAGGAAGCACAGGGAAACGTGGCCACAGGTCACCCCTTGGAAGAGGTGATCTGTGCGACCTTGCATCCCCCCCCAAGCTCCCCAGAGGTGGTGACGGCTCGCCTGCCAGTCCACCCCAAAGCTCCTTGGCGGTGGCAGAGGCCCGCTGGCCTGCCCACCCCCACACATTCCCCTGCAGTGCCAGTGGCGGCAGACCGCCCGTCCGCCCAAGCTTCCCAGCGGTGCTGGTGGCGTGGCCCGCCCGATCACTGCCCTGCGCGTGTGCCCAACCTCACAATGTTTCCAGCTATGCCGGTGGTGGCAGCCCGCCTGCGCTGCTCTGCACGTGCACCTAGCTTCACAAGGTTCCCAGAGATGCTGGCGGTGCCGGTGGCAGCAGCCTGCACGATGGCTGGCTGGCCGGCCGGCCCAGCCCCACAAGCTTCCCGGTGGTGGTGGTGGTGGCGGCCCGCCCCCTCACCTGCCCACCCAACCCCACAAGTCAGGCATACCCAAACTTTGGCCCTGCAGATGTTTTGGACCCCAACTCCCAGAATTCCAAGCCTTTATTTCCAATGGCAAAGGACTGTGGGAGTTGTGGTCCAAAACATCTGCAGGGCCGAAGTTAGGGTATGCCTGCCACAAGTTTTGTTTGCTGGCCGGCCGGCCGGCCCAGCCCCTCAAGCTTCCCGGTGGTGTCAGTGTTGGTGGAAGTTTTTTTTTTTTTTAAATGGGGCCAGCCAGCCGCGGGGCACTCAGAATGGCTTGAAGGGCCAGATTTGGCCCCCGGGCAGGCCTTTGGGCAGGCCTGTCTTAGAGGCTGGCCACATGGGAGTTTATCTCACTCTGTAGACTATTGCTGGAATGGTTGGGATCAATGTTCCCTCTAATATTTTCCTCTTGTGTATAGAAGCATTGTCTGTCTGCGCACAGGGAGTGGGGTTTAAGCCAAAGCCTGGAATGAATAGGTATTTACATAGGTGGTGGTTGATCTGTGTAGCTGAAGGTCTACGTGCTCACAGTTTACATGGAACATTGGTTGACATCACTCTGAAAACATCGACAACATAACATTCCTAGAGCATTTCAACTTGTTCCTAATGGGGATCAGTTTGTTTCAGGTTGGGTTAGGGCAGGAACCTATTTTTTATTTGGAATTATTATGATTGGTCCAAATAAACACAGTTTTCTTGCTGTGCCATAGCCTAGATTACTACAGTATGGGGTTAGGGATGATGTTCTCCCTATATACACCAATGATGTATAGAGGTGGATGTCTTGAGGCCTTGACTGGATTTTTGTTTTAGTTTAATTAACTTTTTAAAATACTTTCTTACTACTGGGCTGCATCACTTAAGTGCTATCAAGTATAGGGCTGAAGATGATGTCCTAGCTGTGCAGCTTCACCTTTACATACCCATATATGCTCGAGTATAAGCCGACCCGAATATAAGCTGAGGCACCTAATTTTACCACAAAAAACTAGGAAAACTTATTGACTGGAGTATAAGCCTAGGATGGGAAATGCAGCAGCTACTGGTAAATTTCAAAAATAAACATAGATAGTGGCCATACTCCCACAGGGAGAGGAGGAGGAGGAGGGCAGGATTGGGGGGAGGGGCAATAATGGAGCACAGGAAATCCTGCGCAGCCCAGTCTGATGGAGGGAAGGGATGAAGCCTATCATGAAGGGAAGGGGCTGCCCCCTCCCTCCCCCAGCCTCGGATCAGCAACAAAGACTGAGGAGCACAAGGCAAGGAAGAAAGGTGAGAGAAGCAGGTGGAGCGCTTGCTCCCACTTGCTGCATCCTCAGACACACCATGAGTGGGGGCTGGCAGGGGGCCCTCTGGGGGTGGGGGCCTCCTCCACTGCCGCTGCTGCTATTCGCCCATCACTCTCAGGGGCCTGCTAGGCTGGGGAAGGGGGCCCGCAGCTCAGCCCCTCCCAACGTGCTCCTGGCTTTCCTTTCTTTTGCTGCTTGTTGTCACTGTGGCAGCCCTGAAGAGATGACGGGAGGTGGCAGAACGGCCAGGACTTGCCCTCTACCGCCTTGTCTGTCCTTATTCCCAATGTTACATTACTGCTCCCATGATCTTTTCTTTATTTCTGTGATGTCACTTATTTTCTTGGTTTCTACTCTTAAAGAGGGAAAGCTGCACATGGCTTCTCCATCTTGTCTGCAATGTTATGTTGCAGAGTTTAGAATTTTGTTTAGGCTATTGTAGCTGTGCAGAAGTGCAGGGACTTAGAAAGAGGAATTAGGTTAAAGTGTCCCCAAAGTAGACTACTATTTTTTTCTCTCATCAACTGGCAGCCACAGTCTCAGTAACTCCCTCTGAGACATTGGTAAGGAAAGAATAAATGGTTTCATTTACTGTCTGTTGGATATATGAAAAATACCATTCTTTTTTTAAAAAAAGTGACTGCTTACAGCAACAGGCCTCAAAGATGCAAAACTAACTGCTTCCAGCAGCCTCGTGCAGACTATATACTATAACTTGACACACTAACAACTAATAGACAAAAAGAAAGGTTAAAATACACTTAAACAGACAAGTGTGGCTCTTTGAAATCAGGGACAGGGAAGGAAAAATTGGTTACTGCTGGATTTATTAACAGTCACCTCAGCCTAGAAAGGTCCCTTCCAGCCAAACCTGCTGAAGGGAGCATATGAGGTTGAAATAGCTCTCAACAATTTATTTATTTATTTATTTATTTATTTATTTATTTATTTATTTATTTATTTATTTAGGAACTACCCAAAGGTCTCTGGGCGGCTCACAATCAGAACGAACAGTTAAAACATCAAAATACAATAAAATTAGAACAATAAAACATGTAGATGCAATAAATACGATACATTAAAAAAATTTATGCATGGAACAACTCTAGGGATAAATTTAGAAAAAAAATCAGTCCTGTTCTATCCATAGATTAATATCCTGAAGAATAAATTGTTCTCTTTTTCTCTCCCCCCGCCCCCATTATTTGACTCTCAGAAATGAAGGCTTCTTATCAATAGTCAGAATCTCAGCACTAGACTGCTGTATTGTGCCAGCCCAAATACCAAATAATTCTAAGAAGATGTTCATGCTCTATTAAATCCACATTAGAATGCTGTATTGCATTGTATGTGGCCTGACTTTGAATTGTTTCATTATTGTTCAAAATATACCTACAGTACAAGGTTCCTGACAGAACCACTAGGGAAAACAATGCCTGAAATACGTGAGTTTGGCACAGCATGTTTCACTAGAATAGGCTTATTGAATGAGTGAGAATTTGGGGAATCAACTCCACTCCAAATGGGCCTACTCTAGATGTGACTTACTTTACCATAGTAAGTCACTACTATCGTAAGCAGTTGTGGGTCAATGGAACTTGTGGAGGAGTTGACTCATGAAACCCACAGTGACTCAGTGGGTCTAACCTAGTGTAACTTACTATGCTAAGCAAAGGTTTTCAGTCACTGATTCTTATTTGCAGTTTGTTTTTCAGCATAGTTCCTAGTGCATGGCTCGGGACCAGCATACCTGTAGAGACAACAGCCTCCTTGCTGAGACCATTATTCTAGACCATTGTTGTGAGGGTGGGAATAGGTGGCAGTGGGGAGAGGCCCTTCTCAATGATGACATCCATTTTTGTAATTCTTTCTTCTGGGATATTTGGGTGATAGCGATTTTGTTATCTCTATAGATAACTTCTAATTTGTCCTAGGATTTTAACTGTACTATTTTATTGCCTAATTTATTATTAATCTTAAATTATATTAATAAGTTACTATCTTCTCCTTTGCTTTGTTGTATTAGCTACCTAATGTATATAAGAGTGGCAGTTTAAAATAAATAAATGCACAAACATCACTGGGAGTCAGTAGATATTCAATAATGTGAACAGCAATTTGTGAACCAGGTATTTGCACATGTACTAGCCAGGGTAAACATCTTTGTTGCTGCAAAGATTGCTATTGCTGTCCTCCATCTATGTTGACCTGGTTTAAATAAACTGCTTTTTCCTATTAATCACCATGGTTCAGACAAACCAATGTCTTTCAGTAGGTAAAGGTAAATGTTCCCCCTGCACATGTGTGCTAGTTATGTCCAACTCTAGGGACGGTGCTCATCTCTGTATTCCAGCTGAAGAGCCAGTGTTGTGCAAGTCCATGGCCACGTGGCCGGCATGGCTGTAAAGAAACACTGTTTTACCTTGCTGCTTTTTACACCAGTACCTATTTATCTACCTTCATTTACATGCTTTCAAACTGCTAGGTTGGCAGGAGCTGGGGTTATCAGCGGGAGCTTGCTCCGCTGCATGGCACCTGGGATTCGAACCACCAAGCTGCCGACTTTGCAGCCAACAGTTTTTGGAGCCTTAGTCTGTTGAGCCACCACACCCCTTCGTCTTTCAGTACACTGAACTGTTATTAAAAACATCAGGATGCAACATGGTAAAAAATTAAATACTGTATTTCACTTTGCCTGTTACTGTTGAAACCAGCCATTAACTATATTAAGAATTTCCCTTCCTGTTTTGGAATTTTTCCTTGGGGCTTATATAGAGAATGTCTTTAAATCTTTGACTACAAGTTGAATGACTTAACTAGTATTGGATGGTTGTAAAGGGAATTGGTTCAACAGCCTTTAAATCAGTTCACTGTTGGGGAAGAATCCAATTTGACTTTTCTCCCCAGAAAACCTTCATATATCTTGATTTCTGTAGCAGAATATTTTCTTGAAGATGGCCAAAGAGCTCCCATTCTACCAGAGTTACTGTTGTGCCCTTTTGTTTGGAAGAGAGGCACTTGGTTGTTCCTTCTGCTACCTGATATGTGGTGACTTACTAGTTCTCTTGAGGATGCAATCCCAGCATCAGCTTCCTGAATTACCATCTCAAGTAGCAAGGAAGGGAGAGAATTAAAGCAGGTATCAAATTTCAGTGACTGGCAGCTATTAAAACATCTGCTTGGCTCTGTGTTGTACTTTCTTATATAACCACACACAACAGCATGCAAATTGTTCCTGCATATAAGCAGTGTTTCTGTGAATTAAAACCATCTGCTTCAAACTGTATTTGAGCAAGCTGTCTTTCTCAGGTTTATATATGCAACACTATCCTAATCAGAAGAAAAACCCAAATATCCCACTTACTTGAAGATGTAAAATCTCTTTTGAGTTTTTGCCAAGGGCACCTACAAAGTGCTAGTTTTTTTTTTTTTGAAAATACAACTTTTTGGGAGGTTTTGGGTCTTAGTTTATTGTATATGTTTGAATGTCTGTCTTTCCAGGATGCTTCAATGATTACTGCAAGGGGTGGGAAGTAGAAATAGGCACAACACAATTTATGCAATTTATACTTTTGGGTGCATGATCTCAAACAAATAAGAAGTACTTTTTTTTCACCCAGAGGATCACTGGTCTATGGAACTCCCTGTCAGAAGAAGTGGTGACAGCTGTCAGCCTTGACAGCTTTAAGAAAAGATTAGACAAGTTCATGGAGAACAAGGGTATCAGTGGCTATCATTATGGATGCCTAAGGACAACCTCCAGGTTGGAGAGATAGGCAGGATATCTCTCAATGCCATTTGCAAGGAATCGTTAGCAGGTGAAACATCTGCTTGGGAATACCCTGAAGCAAATGGTGAGCCACTGTGTGAGACAGAATGCTGGACTGGATGGGCTGTGTTCTTATGCTTCTTAATCTAAATTTGTACTAGGAGTCTCTGACCTGCCTCCTTGCCTGAGTGGGTAGCTGCTGAAGAAGGCAGGGAATGAATGTCCCTGTTTTTGTCTGGAATTGGCAGCTAGCCAAGGAGGACCCAGGCAGTATGTGTCATCTTATGAGAGGGACAACCAGTGGGATGCGGGGGAGGGGGGGGAAGGAGACAAATTTTGATGAAGAGGCACAAATTGCCCATCTCTAGTGGAGTGAATGGACATTTGATCTTTTGTGACTCTGATTCTTTGAACACTGGTTCATAGAACTCTATGAATATTTCTGTAAAGTATTATTTCTGCAACATCCAAAATTAATGATTAAAATTAATGATTGTAATTAATGATTGAAATCAATGATTGAACTCTAACTGTAGCCTTTATCAAGTGTACCTGCTATAGCTAATGGCCCACTATTTCCTCATCTGATAGATTGTTAGCTGATTGTTAAAGATGGTTGTGAACTGGTCCATCAGTGGAAAACAATGCTCAGGTGATAGTGTCTAGATAGATGAGCACTCTCTTTGGATTTTTGAATGAGACACCAGCTAAAGCATTGGAAAGATGGATTCCTCTTGTGGTGGGAAGCTGCGTTTGTTACAAAAGTCAAGCCAAATGCTGAATAGCTCAGTGGCTCAAGTCTCTGACTGCACAACCAAAGGTTGGGGGAGTTCTTGACAGGCACTGGACTGGATGATCCATAGGATCCCTTCCAGCTCTGTGGTTCAAAGGTGGTGGTCGTGGTTATTAGATTATGCTGGGCTGATGTTGAAGCTCTGGGAAGTGAAGAGTCCTCCAGGATTCAATGGTTTATTTGTTCAAAATAGTTTTACCCAACTAAGGTAGCTCACATCAATAAAGAGACAATATTGAAAATCTCAAAACAGTAAGTATACAAATATTTAAAAGAATGAAACAAATACCGTACTATATTTAAAAGGGTAAACAAAATCAACACAAGAAAGATTTGAAGCAACAATACTCCATTTAAAAAACCCTCCCAGACAGCCAATGATGGTGTCGTAATTCAGAAAAGGTTTTTTATACCTGGCTTTGGATTTTGCAGTTGGACTGCATGGCTTATGGACAATACTGCAGCCACCACAGCAAGAAGTGTTAGGGAATACAGCCCACTGAGGATTCCAGTTTCCTCCACCCACCAGATAATACTCCGAATTTGGCTTTGAGTTTTATTGCTATTTTTAACTTGCATTCCATCAAATGGACTGGCCCCATTTCTTCTGATTTTTTGTGATATGCAGCTAAAATTGTCCTCTTCTGAAGAGACTTTAGTCTCTAGTATTGTGTGGACCTGATGTCAAATAATGTTTTTATCCAGTTCTTTTGAAATATTTTTAAATCTCTTTTTTCTCATTTAAGTCTGTTATAAATTCTTTTGGCATTCTGCAGAGCCAAAAGGCGAAAACCAAATGCTTTAATTAATGAAAAATAAATACATTTAATCTCCACCTTTTCTGATTCGAGGATACCACATTTCTGAATGCACCCACTCCAAGCCAATTGCCATGCCAAGAAGAGCAACGGAGGGTTTACTGAATAACTGGTATCCTTTCATGTATAGGAATAGAGAAAGTAACTTAATTTTTTATCCTCTGTGATGATACTACTACAAAACCACAAACAGATTTTTAAAGTTTTTCTATCTCCCTCTTCAAATTTAATCTACAAGTTGAGACAAATATTACTGCTCTTGAAACCTATCTGCCATCAGTGCAACAATATTTTGAAAGTGAAGGGGGCAAAGTTTGCTTAAATTATTTTCTCTATAAAATCTGTTAGAATTCCTGAGCTAGCATGGCTACTGACCATTTTGGCTAGGGGATTCTTGGAGTCGTAGCACAAATGATTCCCTACTTATGAGCAAATGCCACTATTGTAAGAATGCAAAAACGTAAGTAAGTCGAGTTGGGTGTTAGGAAAAAAATTTCTGAATCAATATCCATTACTTTTTATTGTCTTATTGACTGTAGGCCAGGGATTTCTGTTTTGTGATGAGAAAAAGTTGAGTTCAGAAATTGCTTCTCTTGAGGAAAAAAGCAATGCCATTTTTGTAATTATTTGATGTAGACTAGAAATTGAAAACTTGCAAAGACTAGTTGTCCTAGTGCAGTTGAAACACAGGCTAAAAGTGATGGTAGCTCTGTGGTTTAGGCATTTGTCTGTGGAGCTAGAAGTTGAAAGGGCCTTGACTTGATGATCCATCGGGCCACTTCCAGTTCTTCAGTTCTAATTATGATGATTATATTAAGGAAAGGGGGAGGGGGGAAGTATGCATTTGTCAGTATTTCCTATAAAGTGACACATTAACTCCTGCTAGCGGTTCATGAACGGAAGCATTTTTATAGGGTCCGAAGCCATTTTCACTGGGATAGCAATTGTAAAAATCTTTCCTCTCCTTTTCTGTACTTCAAGCCAGACCACTTGCTGAGGTAATGTAACTTATTGATGGATAGGTGCTGTATGGTTTTATATGGAAGACTCAGAGAGCAGTGTTAATTGGGGCATTTGCCCCCGTGTTCATTGCAACTTTAGAATTTGTTCTGCAACTGAAGATGGCATGTTTCTGTGGGACAATGAGGCAGTTGATAGAAAATAGGTTTAGTCCTATTTTTCTGGCATGTTCAGAAAAAATGGTCTTGGCAAAATCCCTCTCCAAGTAATTAATATTGAAAGCAGTGCTGCACTAAAAAACAAGACTGTTATATTATAGGAGGGCTCAGTCGTGAAGATACAGTAGGAAAATCTGAAACAAGCAGATACTAGTAAACTACAATCCAATGTATACTATGCTAGAGCAGCAGCAATGCTAATTTAATACATTAGACACTCTTTTTGTACTGGTAACAATTGTACGTTCTGTCAAACTAGGCATGGCATGGAAAAAAAAACATTTTCCTTGAGTGTCATTACTTTCTCAGACACCTAGGACAGGCATGTCCAAACTTAGGCCCTCCTGATGTTTTGGACCACAGTTCCCAAAATTGTAAGCTCAGATTGCCAATAACAAAGGACTCTGGCCAATTCCAACTTATGGTGACTTGTTCCAGGGTTTTCCAGATAGAAAATAAACAGATGTGTGTTACCATTCCCTCCCACTCCTACATCATAGTTGGTCCAACTCAGCATAGGTTAATCAGTTCAGTGAGAACTGGGCCTATATTACTGCCTATTTACTGCTTATGTTCCAGAAAACTTGCTATCTATAGTCATTTCTTGTTACTAATATGTTTAATATTGAGTGAAAGCCAATTTCCATCTTACATCTTTGCTCTCTCAGATTTATGCTTGTAGGCAAAAATTCATGCATTGTGCAATGCCTATTTCTTTGTTCTTGTATACTATAAAAATAAGTCTGTATATTCAGTTTACTATTCAGATTTTCGGATTTGCAGACTAGATAGATAGATAGATAGATAGATAGATAGATAGATAGATAGATAGATAGATAGATAGATAGATAGATAGATAGATAGATAGATGACATAATTGTGGCCATTCTTCAGTTGTAAAAACCTCATGTAAAATCATGAGGGTGTGTATGAAATTATAATACAGGAATCAATTCTCAGAGAGATTTAATTTGGGAATTGTATGGTTTAAAAAGAAACATTACTCGAACCTCGCAGAGTATTTAATTCTGTTGCCAGCAAAAGAGAATTTTATTATACCAAATATTAAAATAAACAAAACATAACAGTATGGGTTTTACAACAGAATGTAAGTTAAAAAAAATCATAGCCCCCCTTGCTACCCAATGTTAAGCCATTTTTAACAACTTAAACAAAGGCCCCTTGATTGGATTTATGCTAATGGATTTTCTGTAGGCATTTCTAATTCATTTACATTTCATTTTAAAATTGCCTGTGTGTTTCCAATTCAAACTAACACCATTAACAGACAAAATGAATGCATAACAGGTCAAATGCCACAAGATGGCAATAGTTGAAGAGCAATTTGTTAAAAGAAGTAAAAAGGTGGATGCTCCAGTGAGGCACAGCTTCAGAGTGGACCTTACAGAGAGGAGAGGTCTGCTCTGCATATTGCGTTATTTATGTGGTTCCTATGATTTGCAGTAAGAGAGCACTTCATATAATTAGATGTATATTTATTTTCTGCACAGATAGAAAAAGGAATAAATCAAAGTGACGAATCTGTCAAAGGTGAATGACTGAGGAATGTTCTAGATTGCTGTTGTGCAAGTTGTAAACTCTGTTACTAAAAGAATGTAGGACCAAAGCTGCATGTGAGGTGTGGGACATGAGAAATACCAAATTTCTGTACGTTGATGTAGATACCTGGAATGCAAATGTTTCTCATGGATGTCTGTTGTTCTAAGGCCTTTCCTGGAGCAACCATTTGGAGCCCTCTTCCACTCCACCATGGTGACATCCCGAGCTGATGGATATTAGAGACCTTTTGTTTCAGGATGCCCCACAGACACTCAAAAGGGTATAGGTCTTGAGACATGCTTGGCCAGTCCATCACCTTTTACCTTCAGCTTCCTGGGCAAGGCAGTGGTTGTTTTGGAGGTGTGTTTGGGGTGGTTATCATATTGGGATACTGTCCTGCGGCCCACTCACTCTGCTTCAGTATGTCACAAAGTACCTGTTTGCCATTCATGGTTCCCTCAGTGAACTGTAGCTCCCCAGTGCTGGCAGCACTCATGCAGCCCCACACCATGACACTCCCACCACCATGCTCGACTGTAGGCACAACACACTTGTCTTTGTACTTCTCACCTGGTTGCCATCACACACGGTTGACACCATCTGAACCAAATAAAATTATCATGGTCTCATTGGAGCACAGGACATGGTTCCAGAAATCCATGTCCCTAGTCTGATTGTCTGCAGCAAACTGCATGCGGGCTTTCTTGTGCATCATCTTTAGAAGAGGTTTCCTTCTGTGATGACAGCCCTGCAGACCAATTTGATGCAGTGTGTGGCGTATGGTCTGAACACTGACAGGCTGACCCTACAACCCTTCATTCTCTGCAGAATTGCTGGTAGTACTCATATGTCTATTTCCCAAAGCCAACCTCTGGATATGATGATGAGCACGGGCACTCAACTTCTTTGGTTGACCATGGCAAGCCCTGTTTTGAGTGGAACTTGTTCTGTTAAACTGCTGTATGGTTCTGGCCACTGTGCTACAGCTCAGTTTCAGGGTCTTGACAATTAGGCCAGTGGTGGTCTAATGTTTTGGACCATAACTCCAATAGTCCTTTGTCATTGGCAATCTAGACTTGGAATTCTGGGAGTTGTGGTCCAAAACATCTGGAATGTCGAATGCTTGTCACCACTGGCCTAGGCCACCTTTATCTAGAGCAACAACTTGTTTTTTCAGATCCTCAGATAGTTCATTACCATGAGGTGCCATGTGGAACTTCAAGTGACTAGTATGAGAGAGTGAGAGTGAGAGTGAGAGTGGTAACACCAAATTTGAGGGTGAGAGTGATAACACCTGCTCCCCCTTCATACCTGAGACTCACACGTTTTGTAATTTTAAAAACAGGTAATGGTTGCTTATTATAACAAAGTAAGTACATCCAGCAATTATGATATTTTCTTCAGTCTATCCATCCATCCATCCATCCATCCATCCATCCATCCACAGTGGTACCTCTACTAACTAGTTTAATCCGTTCTGAATGCATGCTCATAAATCGAACATCTCGTAAGTAGAGCAGCCCTATCTAAAAAAAATCAAATAAATAAATGAATAAATTTTAAAAATAAAACAAAAATTTGTAAGTAGAGCAGACCGCATCGAAAATTTGTAAGGCAGCAGTAAAAATGGCAATGGTTTTCTGCTCTTAAATCGAATTGCTTGTAAGTAGAGCTGCTTGAAGTAGAGGTATTATTCTCTCTCTCTCTCTCTCTCTCTCTCTCTCTCTCTCTCTCTCTCTCTCTGTGTGTGTGTGTGTGTGTGTGTGTGTGTGTGTGTGTGTGTGTGTGTGTGTGTGTGTGTGTGTGTGTACATAATCACTCAAATCCTATCAGTACACAGTACATCCATCAGTTCCCTATTTATTATATCTTCTTGGCCCTATCTTATGGAGGCTAGTGCAAAAATATAAACACACATTAACTCTACCCACAAGCTCCTCCATTGGATATGCAAATACCAATTCTTTACATCATACCAAGCAATTATTATTCATAGGTTAGGGTGCCCGCTACATATGGTTTGTGGTCATTTGACAATGCAGACATCTCCTAGGGTCCTTCCCCAATGCTGGCCCTGGAGGAGGACCGAGGGCACTTGGCATTTTCTCAAGAGGCCAAAAGGTCTATTAAGGGAGGACCATACTGGTTGCACAGTTTTCAGTAAACAGTTAAGTTGATCTCCCATTCATGCGTCTGAGCTTGCTTCCAACTGAGAAAATCTGCTAGGTTGTTGGGTTGCCCACTACATGAGTTGCTATGAGAAAAATGTGTTAAGACAGGGACCACCCTACCCCTTGCTGTTTTTTTCTTTTCTTTCCAGGAGTGCTTGACTGCCCTCCTCTCTGGTTTGTTATTGGAGGATTGCCTGAAAATGAACTTAATGGGTTGCTCCACCCCCAAGCATTTCCCTACAAAAACAAAAGCTCCGGTCCTTGCGAAAACAGAGAGAGGTCTTCAGAACACAGAAAGTAAAGGAAACACCATGGGGGGGGGGTAGAGGGTTCAGAGAGGATTTATTAATTTTCTTAGTGGGGGGGTCTTAAAAGTGTGAGGCGTCTAATATACAGCAGTGTCTTATAGACGGAATAATATGGTACATTCTCTGCATCTAAACAGTGTTATAATTTCTGTGGTTGGTGGAGGGGCTTGAGTTGAGCGAGATTTAGAAGTCACTGACTTGTTTATGCTTGGTTGCCATAGGTAGATGCCAGTGGTCGGTGGTTGGGTCTGCCAAAGCTTTCTCTTTGAGATTGAGGGCTTTGGGGTCAAAGCAGGCTTTCATTTCAAAGATGCTGATGGAGTCGATATGGGAATTGCTTGGGAGCTTTCAGAAGCGGAGGCTACAGAATGGTGCTTGGCTGCCTCCAAAACTGCTTTATCCATAGTTACCAGTTTAGAGGTGGATTTTGAGACCAGCTGGGCCATGGTGGTAGGAGGCTGGAGATTGCTACCAGACATGAAGCCTTAAGTGAGACAAATGGGAGCGGAGAACTCTATGCTTAAAGTTATTACAGTGAGGGCAAGAAGATGTTTGGTGGGCCTCTCCTAAGCACAATAGGCACTTGGAGTAGCTATTTGATAACGGAACCTTGTTGGAGCAAGAAACATGGTTGATTGGGGCTCTAGAGGCATAAACAGTTTTCTTAAGGAAACAGAGAATTGGCAAGAGCTGAGGGAGAAACAGATTTGCTAAAGGGAAATCTTAAGGTTTTTTGAAGGGAAAGAAAACCAAAAAGAACTCTCAGAAAGCTCGGAGAAGTAGCAACAAAGCTCACAACTAACTGGAGGGAGACACATGGCTCCAAGGCATATATAGCGGGGGAGTGGGGGAACAGGATTTCTGCTAACATCTCAATTTATCTATGCTGAAGCTTTAGAATATTCCAAAGAGGCTCTACACATGCGAAGTTATGTGCGATCAGTGTAATTCACAGAGGTCATGAAGAAAAACCTTGGCTTCAATCCCCACTGTGCTGTGGAAACTCATTGAAGAGCATGGTAGTGTTAAAACCACTCTTTCACTTACCTTGAAGCCCTATTGCTCAGTCACAGTTGGTTCCAACTTGACAGCACGTAAAACTCTCTCTCTCTCACACACACAGTATAGAGCGGCTAGTTTTTTTACAATTTCAGCGTTGCTCAGGCTGTTCAGTAAATAATCATGTGTATTACAATCTTTTCTGAAAAGTAATTTTTGGGGTGGTGTCTAATAAGCAAACAGATGAGTGAGAACTATTGAATCAAGAGTAATTTATTTCTTCTGAACTTGACAAGGAGGGATTTCCCAGAGATTGATAACACAACACAGTCATATGCACCATTTCACAGCTAGTCCCTTGTTGGTTTTATTAAGAACAGTAATTTAAAAAAGAGCTAAATATGTACATATTAATAAAACTTATATACATAAGACTGAGACACTTTATACCTAAATATGGAATGATTTTCCTAATAAAACCTATAAAAAGACTTCTGAATAGAAGTTTGAACAGTAGTCACAGTTAAGCAGACACAAATACAATTGTTTTTTAAGATTCATGAACAGAATGTTGATTGTTAACTGTTACAATAAGTGTGCCTTATTTATGAATCTAATGATGAGATTGAAAAGCTCAATTCATGAGGGAGCAACCCCATCAGTCTCTAAGGGGTAGGTGGACTTTTTGCAGAATGAAGAGCTAGCCAGGTTTTATCTTGCCATCAGGAGAACATAGCCACATATCAATCATAAATTGGTCACATTAAATTCCACAAAAGGATTAGTGAACAGCAGCAGAAATGATTATTTAGCCCAAATAGTTAAAAAAAAAGCTGATGTGCATATGATGATGATCATGGACATTCCAACATAGGTAGTATTTATTTACCCTTTATTGGAGAATCAACTTTAGCTTTATTTATTATTTATTTATTCATTTAAAATATTTCTATCCTGCCTTTCTTCCCAAAAGGACCCAAGGTGGGATAGAAAAGCTTTGCACTTTGAGGATAGAACAGAAGCCTGGTTCTTTAAATGGTAACAAGCAGATATAATTTGTATCTTTAAAGGATACCTGGGGGTAGGAGTTGTGGTTGGTAATGAGACGGGCACAAAGCACTCATTTGGTTGGTGCAGTTTGTTGCCAGATCAAACAGCTGATCGATAGTTTGGCACCCCACCCCTTTCCTACAGGTGCCCACTTGCTGGCAACACCCCATGCCTCCTGCTCTGGGCATGTCCTTAAGAGTGGGTGGCTGCCTGTTGAACCACTCTGAATCATGGTTTGTGCCCATCTCTAAATATCACTACAATGGTACCTCTACTTACAAGCAGCTCTATTTGCAAGCAATTCGACTTAAGAGTGGAAAACTACTGGCGTTTTAACTGCTGCCTTACAAATTTCAGATGCAGTCTGCTCTTAAAAATTTTCCCCAATTTATTTATTTTTAATTTTTTAGATACAGCTGCTTTACTTATGAGTTGTTCGACTTATGAGCATCCATTCGGAACGAATTAAACTCGTAAGTAGAGGTACCACTGTATATAAATCTATGCATACCCATGGCAAATTTTCCTTTTGAAAACAGAAAAGGAAACTAAACAAAAATATTGTGAAGAGAAGAAAACAGTTACTTTGGCTTGGGCTGGGAGAAGAGATCAATGCATGATGATGACAGATGGAGTGTTGTTAAATATACGTGAATGAACTAGCAAGTCATAAGGTGCAAGTAGTAGTTTTCTTTAACATTATTCATTTTTGGAAGAATAAATACAGGTAGTGCTGTATAGTGTGCATTTTGTCTTTTGTCCTTCCCCACTACTATCCTCATCCTAGGGCAGAAAGGAACGCTAAAGTATCCAACCAAACAAGGTTGGGGGGTATGGGGCTCTCCAGATGTTAAAAAAGGTAAAGGTTCCCCCTGCACATGTGTGCTAGTTGTGTCCAACTTTAGGGGTGGTGCTCATCTCCGTTTCCAAGCCAAAGAGCCAGTGTAGTGCAAGTCTGTGGCCATGTGGCTGGCATGGCTGAATGTATTTCTGCGCACAGAACACTGTTTATCTTCCCACTTTTTAGGGCAGTGCCTATTTATCTACTTGCATTTACATGCTTTCAAACTGCTAGGTTGGCAGGAACTGAGGTGAACAGCGGGAGCTCACTCTGCTGTGTGGCACCTGGGATTCCAACTGCTGACTTTGCAGTTTTTCAGCACTCTAGCCCACTAAGCCACTACACCCCCATCCAGATGTTACTGGACTGCAACTCCTACCATCCCTCACCACTGGCTATGCTAGGGTTTTGGGAGTTGCAGCCGTACTGTATCTTGAAAGCTACATGTTCCACAGCCCTTTGACAGCCAGGCCTGTGATAAAAGGGGCACAACTGAAGCAGTCCATCCATCAATTATATTTTAAAATAACTGACACACATTGGGAAGAGTTGTCCAGTTCATATATTGGGGGCCAGCACGAGTATTTTGTGTTCCTGCCATCTAGATGTGAAAACTAGACAGTCATTTGTGGGGGTCTGAATATGTGAGAGCTTAATTTATACAATTTATAGCCCCCATTAAGGGGAGGGGGGCTGCAGAATTCTAGCCTAACTGTGCCTATGTTTACACACGGAGAACCCAGTTCACACACCCATCTTGCATGTGATCTTCCCCATTGCACATACATTCCCTCCACTGCAAACCTGCCTTTACTTTATCAACAATGCCCAAAAATTGAACTCATCCTGGTAAAGATGGAAGTGCAATGAGCTAAGATGTTGGACAAGCACATAGATACACACAGGGTATAGATTCATATGCACTTTCTTTCCTCTTTTCATTAGACTACCCAAAAGTCACTTGAGGAATTAGGCACAAAGGAAGAAGATAAAGAGCATGTGAAAGCCAACCACCACCATCACCACCTGAACAGGAAAAGTATTTTCCCTACAATATCATGCAAATATTCCAAAAAGCTATGTATATAAAAGTGCTATGGAGACTTTTGGCAGCAGTAATTCTTGAAATAATTTCATGAGGAAATACAAGTAATCACTGGCTGATCCAAAAGTCAAGGGAGAATGGAAGTCTCTGAAAAAAGTAGTAGTTTCTGACACATCTCAGTGTCAAGAACAATTCATTTCACATCCATTGAGATACGTTTGGGACAAAACCAACATCTTCATATCAGTCGTGGCTCTTTTTGTCAAAATCCTGATACCAGCCAGTATCCTATTGCTAGTCCCAAATAAAGAGGACTCACTGAATCAATTTTTGACTGGTAATTCTACATGTGGACAGACCTCACTGAGTCAATGAGTCTATTTGTATTGGTGCTAGCAACAAAATACTGGACACAATACCTTATCATGAGAGGAATACTTTGCAACTTAATGTATTTGCCTAACTTAATGTATTTGCCTAAGGTGAAAAATGGTAGGCTAAGAAGTAGAGAGTAGACGTCCAGAAATGATGAAGATTAATGATCCATTAACTATTTAACAGGTTTTTGGTCCTGTGATTTCCACACAAAAAAGCAGTATAGATTGGGGTCCTTCAGGGCTCTCTCTTGAAAGGAAGAGAGCTGTTTTTATTTTTCTAACTGAAAACAGATTAGCCAGCATGCATATATTTATGTGGGGAAATGCAGTAGGGAAAATGGCATCGTATGTGAAAAAGTAAGATCAACATTTGTTCTGTAGCTGTGGTTACTAACTGCAGTGTAATCTTTGCTGCTGAACAAACCTATTCGGATTAAAATAAAAAGAGACAAGTAATTTAGTGGCTTTGTTATCCCATATTATAAAAGCATGGGGAAAAAAAAAAACTGAGGAGGCCACGGCAAAGGAGAAACACAGGTACTGAAGTAGTCTGGAAATGTTGCTGGTATTCCGCTGAAATAAGACAGCTATCTCAAGCAGCTAGTGAAATGCTGGTGCAGAATGTGTGGTTTCAAAGAGGTTACCTGAAAAAGAAAAGTACAACTGATAATTAGGAATCTGGTGTATGTTACAGAATCATATAATAGTGAAATTGGAAGTCCAACCCCCTCCTTCAGGCAGGAATACAAATCAGGATATCTGCCAGGTGGTTGTCCAAATTTCTCTTGAATGGCTCCAGTGTTGTAGCACTCACCTTCTCTTGTTGTCATCTGTTCTTGTTTTCAATATTTAAATGGTTTTGATTTATTGTATTTGTGCTTATTTGCTTGTTCTTTTCATTATGATTTGATTATTTACTTCATGTTGGTCTGATTGATTAGTTTTTATTTACTATTTTAAGTTGTTTAATCTGTTTTTGTATTTTGCCTGGAATAGCTTTATTTGGTAGATGGTTGCGGTATATAAATCAAATAAATAAATAAATAAATTGTCAGCATCTTTTCTTGAAGTGTGGTGTCCAGAACTGGACACAATACTCAAGTTGAGGCCTAACCAGTGCCGAACAGAGAGGGACAAGCATCTCACAGAATCTGGACATTATCCTTCTGTTTAATACAGCCTAAATCAGCATTTGCCTTTTTTGTGGCTACATCACACTGTTGGCTCATATTCAACTTATGATCTACCAGAATTCCAAGATCCTTCTCGCTTGTAGGATTGCTGAGCCAGGTGTCTCTCTTCTTGTAACTAACTGTGCATTAGGTTTCTTCTAACTAGGTGCAGTACTTGGCACTTAACCCCATTAAATTTCATTCTGTTGGTTTCAACTCAGTGCTCCAGCCTATCAAGATCATTTTGAATTTTGTTTCTGTCTTCCTGGGTGTTAGCCATTCCACCCAATTTTGTGTCATCAGTGAACCTGGCAAGTCTTTCTTGCACTCCCTTATCCAAGTCATCAATAAAAATGTTGAGGAGCACCAGGCCCATGTCCATGTTGGGCAGCTGAAATATCCCAGGACAGGCCTGAACAACCTGTTGACCATGGGCGACTGGTAGCCCACGGGACTGTTTAAAGTAGCCCGCTGCAGCTCTGCCAGCCTCTGCTTCCGCCACCAGCAGCAGAGTGGACAGAAAAAAAAATTGGCCCACCCGCACACCCAAAACTTGGCCCACCCGGCAGAAAAGGAAGAATTTTCCTTACTGGAATTGATGCTCCAGATATGTTTAAGTAGTACCTATTCTATCCTTTAAAAAGAAAGAAACTGAACATGATTGCAAATGGGTGGACTTCTTCCTTGCCTCAAGTAACCAGGAAAATGGGTTTCTTCACCAAGACCAACCAACTGCAACCCTCTGTAGCTTCAATACAATTGCTGTTCAGATTAGCTGGTTGTCATCCTAGGCCTAGTGGGTCAAACTGCTTATCACTGTGCTCCTAACATGTAACTAATTATTGGCTTCAGCCTTTAGGTTGAGTTTATTGATTATTCTGCTGAGTTCCATGGCCAAACTGCCATTAGGCAAATGACACTCATTTGGTGCATGGTTTGGCAAGTGTAATCTTAAGTCATAAACTGGAAGTTTAGAACTAAAAGCCTGGGGGTTTCTGAGAGGTGACTAGTGCTTCAACATGCTGCCCTGAAGAAGTACAAAACTTATGTCAACCAGTGCTTATGTGACCAGTGCTTCTCTCTCTCTCTCTCTCTCTCTCTCTCTCTCTCTCTCTGTGTGTTGTTTCTGCTAAGGCAGCCAATAAAATCAAAGTTCCCACAAACCTTAAGAAAGAACTGAGAGTTTACTGTCCATCCATCTTTCTGTAAGACAGGAGTGGGGAAACTTCAGTCCTCCACATGTTTTGGAACACAACTCCCAGTCTTTTATCATTAGCAATATAGGCTCTGAATTCTGAATTTTGCACTCTAAAACATCTGAAGCGTCAAAGGTTCCCCACCCCTGCTCTAAGAATAGCATACTCAGTTTTTCTGACCACTGATGCCTAGCAAAGCTTCTTTTATGACATTCTGATAAGGCTTTCCATTGGTTAAAAACATTCTAGAAAATACTAAGTTTCAAATACAAATTAATAATATGGAAAGAAAAGACTAAACTTGTACAAAACAACTATTTACTTGAAGAAATCACCTTCCTTTTCACTGGTTGTTCATTACACAAAAGCCACTATGAATTTTACATATTCATAAAGGTATCTTTATCAAAATGGAAGCTGAATGTCTATCTCATGCTCTTCTGTAGAATACTCCTATTTTATCACATTACAACACTTGTAGTAAGGGGGGGAGAGTTGTATTTATACTGTCATCAGCTATATATAATTTCAATGTCACTGTTACATGCCATCAAGCTGTTTCTGATTTGTGGTTTTCCTATAAATTAGTGACCTTTAAACATTCCTACAAAAATGATTGGTTCCTGATAAAAGAATAAACAGTTCCTATAACTTATGAGTCCCCAGATGTTCTTGAACTAAAACTTCCCGAAATCTTCACCACTGGCCATGCTGGCAGGATTTCTAAGAGCTGTAGTCCAAGAAGATCTGGGGACCTGTGCTGGAGAAGCATTGCTATAGGATAAAGAATAGAGTATAACGACACTGGGAAAAAATGATATTAAACAATAGGTTGGTTCTCTTATTCAACATGGGGCGTTCCATTTACAATCCTGTCAAAACATAATCTATTTTCCAATGCACTGAACATCTAGCCTAAATACCAAAATAACTAATCTTGAAATAAGTTTTTCTCGACTAATGTGAGTCTCTCTGTGTATTACATTCATGTGTTTAATAATATAAAAATTAGTACAGTGGTTAGGCTAAATTGATTCTCCACTGTGTCTCCTTGAAAAAGTCTGGATTCAATGATCCATCAGGTCCCCTCCAGCTCTGCAGTTCTAAGATGATGACGAAATGAATACTGGTAAAATACTAAAGAATGGATTCAGTGAAATTGATTTTCATTTACAATTGCAGAAATAACTATTTTCATTGGAAAATATACATTCTGTTTTGACTTAGGGCAAAAAGCAAAAGAGAAAATAACATTTATAATGTCAATGATTTGAAGATCGGTCCATATATTCAGCAGTTAGCAAGTAGTAAATCTTTTCCTAGACTTCTGCTGATTTCAATACTTTTTAACTGATAAAAATATCTGGTATTTAAAAACGATTACACTGGGAACAGTATTGCAGATTGATCATTTCTTTCAAATGTAGGTTTTGTATATGAAGCTCACCCAAGGGGAGTCTTCAAGAAAATAGTCTGAGATGCAAATTTTAATTTTGCATCTCAGTTGTCAAGAGGCCAGAGAAAGCTCTACCTTCTCCTTCTCCTAAATGTATACAATGGTTTGGAAGCTGCTCAGAGCACTAGAAGGTAAAAAGACATGGCAGCAAAAGTATTCCATCACAGGTTCCTTATAATCTAGTGTTTCTCAAAAGTCTAACAGATGAGGCACAATTTTCTGAATTAAAACCACCCTTACAGTTGAAGGCCAGTATCCTCTTATGAACAGGATAGAATGTCAATCCCCCCATGATCACTCACATTCCATAACATATATGGAGATCATTCCACTTAACATAATGACTTCAACCCATGCAAGGGGATATTAGTGGCTTTGTACAGACATCAACTTGATCATACAACAGAGCACTTCATGACTACTAGGGAAAAGTATTTTACACTAGATGATTATTCACATGGCTAAAGCGCTGTGTATGTTATGTCTAAAAAACTAAAGCAATTAATAATCCCAAACAACATTCTGTGCCATGAAAAACTGAACGCTATAAAAATAATGAGACATATAAAACATATTTTCACATTAATAATGCCACTATCACACCATATATTTTTTCTTTAACTTAACAATATTTCTGACTTTTGGAAACTTATTAAGTATTGTGAATACCCATTAGGCAGCCTGACTTTAATCATCAACACTTTTAATTATCCTAGGCCTCTGCTGCTTTATTCAACTAGATTCAAACAAATCCACTAAACTTAACAGGACTTACATTCACCATGATTAATTTGCCTCATTGATTTCAACAGTGTTCTCTAAGTCATTCTAACAAACTTAGATATTTTAGTGAATGCTGTTTATATAACTTTGCTGTATTGGGATGGGTGGTGTAACATATGTACTTGATCCAACCCTGTTCTAAATAATTATCCCAACTCAAATGAGAGCAAATGCAAGGAAATGAACAACATTCTTTTATCTAACAGCTTTTACCTGTTTGTAGTAAAGACATGTCCAGTTTCTCATCACAGTCAGTTGCCTCTGCTAAATAAAAGAAGAACATACATAATATTATTTTTTCCAAAGTATATAAAAAGCCTGATTAGGTACAATAACAGTAACAGATATGAATGATAGGAATAAAAATGAATCATGTGTATTCCCTTAAACAACTCAGGGACACAAACTACAGTATTTCTTTGTCCTTGTCAGAAGCAATTCAGTGATGCTTCTGGAACCGAAGGATTAGCAGACAGATTCTACCGTTGCCCTGTAGATGCACAAATATATTTGTAGTCTTTGTTCTTTGGGAGACTCTTTCTATATTCATTCATTTATTTTCATTCATTCATTCATTCATTCATTCATTCATTCATTCAACTATATCTTGAAGGAACACTGTAAAAGCCTTCCAAATATGCTACAAATTATAAGGCACTTCAAGAATTTTGCAAAGGCACAAAAAGAACTGCTGACATAGACCAGCCAAATCTCAAGTCTGTATTTTATTTTTGGCAATATCCAGTTGTTGTTTTTTTGGGGGGGGACTAAATCTCAAATATAAGACCTTGCCCCAAAGTTCTCATTGGGCTAAGCCATGCAATTAGTTCCAAATGCCAGTAAGACCTAATCATGTATAGAGCACTACCAAAGAATAAAGCACTAGAAACCTATCCTCATGACCCTAATTTGATGGGGAGAAGTATTTCTCAACAATTTGACCAATTAATCTATTCCATACCAGTCAATGCTTTCTTACACAAGTCAGTGTTGTTCCACTTAAGACAGTGGACTGCACCGTAGCTAGAAAGCATTTGGGACAAGTGCTCTTTCCTCAGCTTTATGTCAGTTTTAGCCCACTTACATTATATGGTAAAAACTAGAATGGGTAACTGAGAACAATGTCCAACTTGGAACGGGTAATAGATTGCAATTCTTAGCTTTGTTGAAGAGTGACAGACAGTACTTTTATTTACACATATGATTCAGATGACTAATTAAATGTAACTTCATATCCCACTGCAGTGGTTTTTCAAGTAGTACTGTGAAGAAGCACATTTCTTTACAACAGTAACAGATTTCTATTTGATAAATTGTAATCCATTACCAGGATTCAGAAAAAGCCATTTCACTTATTTTACTGAGATGATGAAAAAACAAAACAAAACAAAACAAAAACCAATGATTCTTTTTAGGCGCATCCAGAACCTGATATGCAGCCAAGCTCTCGCTGAACTCTTCATCACACACACTAAGTAGCTTAAACATTAGATTGACTAAGAAACCATAGCTTATGTACATCCTTAAATACTGTATGTTCCAAAGCACCTTGTAATCACTGTCTAGTTGATTAGTTTAAAAGGAGGGAGGCACTTGAGCTAGAAGAATGACCATGGGTTCAGGTGCAGCCTCCCCCACAATTTCCTGAGTCATCATACTGTTAAAAAGAAAGGCTAGGGCAATTCTAGTTTAATATTTTGTCCAGCAGAATTCTGGGTATGTGCTGATGCACATGGCTATACTACTGTATACTGTAAAATAAGTCTACTGAACCAGTGTACTGGGGATATACATTTTGGATGACAAATCATATAATTCTCCTTTCTGGATGCCCAGACCTTACCTCAGGACCCTGGGGCCTTATAGACCCTTAAATCCTGAATCTGGCCCCTGGGACCAATTGCACCCCCACCTACCCCCTGTTTTGTGAAAGCCAACCTCTGTGCCAGCTGGGTGGTGGTGGACCGGCCCGCTGTTTGAAAACTTTGAGGACCCCTGTTATAGACCCTTAAATTGTGCTAACTTGTATAAGGGTCCAGCTGTCAGGCTTTATACTTTGCACAAGCCTAACTTTCTGTTTCAAAAGGAAGATGCCCCAGTGGTTGCTGGCCAGCTTCATTTTGAAACAGGAAGTTAGGCTTTCCTAAGACATGAAATCTGAATATCCCTTCAAGGCACTCAGGGGTTAAGCCAACTATTGTTATTACCATCCACACTTTCTTCTAAACAATATTTTTTCTGCATCACTGCAATGGATTTCATTGCATTGGAAGCAACCACCAATTGAGAGCAGAATTATTCAACCTCTGAGAAGGCTGAATAAAATCTATTTATTCAGACTATTGCACCATATAGAGCCCCCAGATATTGGACTGCAATTCCAAGATGCTTTCACCATTAGCTGTGCTGGCAAAGGCTTCTGGGAGTTGCAGTCCAAGAACATATGTAGAGTTAAGGTTGGAAACCACTGATATAGAGTAACTGGAAAGTTAACAGATGTGCTGGTAGTCTATCCTGACAGCAAGTACTAGAATGGATAGGGTTCGTAGAGAACGTGTGTATCATGATGAGTGCTGGTGCATCTGTTTGTGAGTCTCTGTGTTTGCATGTACACTTGGCATTCTATTTTGTGAATCTCTTCAATAAAGGTCATGCAATCACCACTGTCAGGGGTGAATGGTAAATAGCTAATGCAAAATAAACAAATACATGAAATCTAGTGTGTCTAACTCAAGACAATAACTGAAATTAACTGGAAAAAGTGCCATATCAAAACAAGATACTTCTAGTTACACAGAAAATCACACTAATTTTGCACACTTATGGTGCAAAACATGGCAGTAAACTCTCCTTAGGAAACTGCTTTCAGAATCCAAATCATGTTTCTTTCCACAGCAATTCTGTTGATGAATTTTCTTCAGCCAAATATTTTTTTTCCAGTAAGAGCCTCCAATTCTAGGGAAAATGCCAGCTCTTATAAATAAGCTTGAAACAGAACCTATCTGCAACTCATTAAACTGTCTTAATATTTACTTAACATTAAGAAAGTAAGAAAGTCCTTTGAAATACAGTTCAAAAATCAGTCTCCCTCTATATAAAAAGCAAATAAGCAAATACCCTACACTACAAAAAGATTTTATGTCACCTGTAACTGAGCTTGAAAGGAAGATGATTTCATGCCATTGGGAACTAATCTTTTATTTCCATTCTCTTCAGCCACTAGGTAAATGAGTGAAAATTACCCATTTGGCTTGTTTTTTTTTTTTTTTTTTTTTTGGCAGATAAATTATCTCCAGTCTTGTCAGTATCAAGACTACTTGCCCTCTCACTGCTCTCCACCATGAAAGAGTTTGTGAGCTTCAAGAGAAATGGGAACTGTGGTGTTTTCACACTGTAAATATATTTTGTTGTATATAGGTTTGCATTGTCATCCATAAGAAATTACTGGGCGTTGTCTGGCAGTTTTAGTTTGGAACCATGGCAGAAGTGAAAGCTGCATGTTTCTGGTCAGTATATGTTGTGTCCCTAGAATAACTAAGGCTGTGCACATAATCAGAAGCCTTATTTCTTTTTAAAAATAATGTAAAATTAGCCCTTTGCTATGGCACTAAACTAGTCAGCAAAGGGAACAAAGGTGGATGTCCCTAGTTTGGTGATAAGGATCATACAAGGGAAATCTCTATTCATGGTTAAAATAGTAACCCCAAATTTAGTGTAGTAGATTGGGGAGGGTTGTTTGGATGGCAGCACACACAGTATAGAGAAGGTGTGTGGGTGCCATAGTTTGGAGTTGTTAGGATGGTTTAATGTTTTCAGACATAGAATGGATTTTCTTGCTCCCATCTATCCTATAAGTGACTCTAGCATCCCATCACCCAAGACATGTCTACAGACACATCTTCTTCATTACCTCTCAGAAAAACATGCAGACAACATACTTGTGAGCAAATCTCTCCCTCTAAACCCCTTTCCCCAACTACTTTTTTGGGTAAAATACACCCATGTAAAGATATTCAAATATCTTAAAAGCTTGCACATAATTTTCAGCCTTTTAGTTGGGCTAATAAAGATAGAGAGTATGGATTTGGGAACCAACTATCTTAGATAATTATTTCATATCTATAATGTGAAGCAATAATCCACTTATACAAAACAGTCACGGCGCCAATGCCACAGCGTGATCTGAAAATATTATTGCAAGGACACATATTCAATCCAAAGTCAGAATGCTGAGTAATCAGGAAGAGAACTTTAAAAGGTATCCATGGGTACACCAACCCACCCTTAAGAACAGGATCTTTTTCAAACAATCTTTAAGACTGAGTACAACATTATTCTCATTGAAGGCCATAAATATTCTGTCACTTTTGTATCCTCCTCCATACTATTTCCACACCCTAGCACTACTACTTGTCCTTACCTGAACCTCTTTTCAACCGTCTTCTTGCCAGTTTTATTTGATCCTGTAGGATTTGTACCCAGTCTCTTGGGCCAGGCAATTTATCCACATGGTTGGCAGTGCAATATTTTTCTGTGAACACTAAAACCAGAAAACATCTCTTAACAAAAACAACAACCCATTTTCAAAGCTGGAGAAAGACAACATCAAATAAAAGGATAAAGCAACCAAACATGAGAAACACATATCCGAATAACAGACAGTGTTTCATATAAAACCTGAGAATTGGTTTCAGATAATTTTGAATTACAGTATTTCATGTAAGATCTTCCCGTTATATAGCATTATGACAGCAAACTACCCACCTGATTATCAATTTTCCAAGAGTGGGAGGCATCAAATACATTGTATCCCTCCTTACAAGTATACTTGACATAGTGCAATCTTATGAAGACTCCATGTGCTGTGATACAGCTCTGGATTCTATGTGCTAGTCTTTTGATTTGAGGCACCTCATTACTAAAACATTCTGAATACAACATTTCAGATCTATATCCTAAAAGAAGCCTTTACCATATTAAAAATCATTCAACATAAGATGGCAGTAGAATTCCAGAAATATTCTTCAGTATGAAGAATATGCCACTTAAGCACAACTGTGAACATTGGCTAATAATCAGTGATGCAGGCCAAGACATTCAAAGGTTTGAATATGAAATTTAAAAATATAAAGCATGCTTTTTTATTTTGGAATCTAGAATTATCAAGGGTAAGTCTTTCATACTTATCTCAAGCGACACTCAAGATTTATTGGATTCAAGCAGCAGATAACATAAACATATGCCTTTTAGAACAAGATCATCATGACCTAATATTTGACACCAGTGTTTTCCCTTGAAATATGCAGTATTTCAACTGCATAGTTGTTTTTAAAAAGCATTCAAGTGTGTTACAAAAAAACCATATTTTTTCTATTAAAGGGAAGACTTCTATTTTAAAAAAACTGATAGTCACTACTGTAGTATCCCAAATTATACTATGCACTGAAATCTATCCACAACATTTTCCCAGACCTATTCACTATGGCACATGGGAAAGGTACAGATGGAATCAAGGGCCAAGGCAAGGATGTGCTTGAAATCTGGTTTAGCAGCCAAGTAGGGACTGGTTCACAAAGAACTTATTTAGTTACACTACATCTTTTTGGATGCTAATTTCCATATCCTTTGATGGGTCTCTTTGTAATAATAAAAATGCCACATACAGAAGGATGGCAAAGATGATTCAGACCTGGGTTGCTTAACAGTGGGATATGTGCCATTTTGGCTTTCCACTGGCCAATAAACTGCAGCATGAAGAGTCTTGCTTACACTCTTGGTCTAATTAATTTACTGGACACAAATCCTGCTCAATTTCTGGTAACAGAAAGAAAACCACAAGTATAATTTTAAAAACAGCTGGAGGAGCTGATAAATGAGCCTCTCTTGGCAATGATTTTTTTAAGCCTTGTCATTCTTAAGATGACCTCACACTGGCTGAGCTACCACAAGGAACAAATGGATCTATAGTATATCTTATAGAATTGTTTTTCAAAAGTTAAATGTACGAGTGGAGCCAGGCAGAGTTAAGTTCCACAGGGTGCCATCCTTTGCTATTCGCTTCCAGGAACAGAATCCCTATCAAGCCTAGCAGAGTTCTCCCAGAAATATCATTCATGTGGGTACCATAATGATAATAAAGAGTGTTCTCTTATTATGAAAACAGCGCCTAGCAGTACCACCCCTGATATTATGAGCTGGTGAATGGGACCAAAGACAGAGGGACTTTAGTATGCCAGAAATGTATTCTATAAAAGTTGTTTATTTGTTTTATGAGCTTGAATTCTTGTTTCCACAGGCATTATATTCTATTACTTATTATTAGCCCTAAAACCAGTTGGTGGTCCCATCAACAGTAGACTTACTGAATTAAAGGCTGAATAGTGAGTCAAAATACACATACAGTATATGATACAGATTTAATTGATCTATTCTAGCTGAAGCTACCAACTGCATTCTGGCCAAAATATTTTTAAATAACTGAAATATGACTACAATACATTGACTTATTTTCAAACAATATCGGCCTTCTGAAATAGGAAGCTAGATGCTCCCACCAATGGATTTGAGCACTGTTCACTCTATCTATATATCTATACAGAACTTAAACAAAAGAAGACAACTGGTTTGACTGGTGGCATATGTGCAACCCCTTCCCAACATAGCCTTTCTCCAAGACCCGTGCTTCAATGCCTGAATTCATGACTGGACTAAATTGATTACAGAGTGGAACTCCTATTTAAATTTAGAGTTATGAAGCCAAAGTATACCAGAAATTGTGTGATGAGTACAGTACTTGTGTCCTGCATTGTTGTTGTTGTGTCGTTACAGTCGTGACCGACTCTTTGTGACTCCATGTCCATGGAGTTTTTCTTGACAGGAATACTAGAATGTCTTGCCAGTTCCTACTCCAGGTGCCTACAGCACCTGGTATTTCCTGGTGATTGCCCATCCAAGTACTAGCCAGGCCTGACCCTGCTTAGCTTCTGAAATCAGGTGTGATTGGATGTGCTTAGGGCATCTAGGGAGCTTGTATCCTGCATTGGACACACTTAAGTTTTACTGCAGTTCAGAATTAGAGAAATGCTCAGAATCCTAGCTATATATAAAAAATGAAGAACAAAATATCTCCACATGAAACTCCACACACCGAATTAGCAGACAATGTCTAATTCTTCATTCTAGTACCACAGATGAAGGCATATGGGTCAGAGAACCATTTGGCTGCAGAGTGCACATCTGTGGTGGTCCCTGCATACTTTAATTTTGCTTTGAATCCATCAAGCCAAAAATAGGTTTAGCTCTTGTGTCATCATTCCCCGTTCCCAATGAATCTAGGATGCTGTGGTATAGGGATGAATTAATTTATAGATAGACCTTTCAAGGGACGGGAGGTGGAGAATTGCACTGATAAAAATGCACGACATGCTTCAATAATCTCTAAGTATAAAAACTAATCTTATTTTGTTGACCCTCAGTAACATTTCATCAACCCCAGCCTTATAACTGAATACTGTTCAGTACTGAGTAATTTTGTCTTGTAAAATAGTAGCACTTCACAAACAGCTGCATACCGAGTTTCCTTAAAAGCTGATCTGCAAAGCACTACACACACACCCCAAATCAGTGGGATTGATGCACAATTTAAATAGCTCACTGTATAGAAAAATGTGCATGGTGTTTTCTAATCTGCAAATTAGGTATTGCATCTATGAATGTTCCCCTATACAGAAAATATTCGCCACATTAAAAAATGTAAGCACCCTGCTTATTATTATATTATATTATATTATATTATATTATATTATATTATATTATATTATATTATATTATATATTAGCATGCCCGGGGTTCCTTCTAAGGCATGCGTAGCCGTGCCTGTGCCCATGGCTTGCTTCCACCTCCTCCTCAAAGGGGTGTGAAAGCCCTATGCACCCATCATGACTGTTTCTGTTATGGTTGCAATGGAACTCTCACTCGGGGTGGGGATTTTCACATGTGCACGCACAGAAAAGAGCCCTGTGCAGTGGGGATGAAAATTAGAGGGCACATTGAGCACACCATTTAGTGGTCTTGCCAATACTCTGGGCAATTTCCAGCAATAAAATAAACATAAAGAGAACAGACAACTCCCAATCCAGAAATATAAAATAAAGAAATGCAATATAAAAGGACAACAGATCTAAAAATTAAGATGGCAACAATGGACAGGATCAAGATTATCCAATAGAATGGTCAAAATAAGACTACGTGATCAAGAATTATGAGGGGAAGATATCCTAAAATGCCTCCTTGAAAAGACCTGTTTCCTTCTTGTGGCCACCTGCAGCATCAATGGGAGGTGCGAATGGCATGGGAAACTGATCCTTGACAGAAATATTCCAATAGACAGTGAGTTCCCAAACCATTTAGGGCTTTATAGGTCAACACTAAGAGACCTACCTTAATGTGCTGGTTTTCAGCATGTGTAATGTAAATGCTGTAACATGTGTCTTGTGGTGATACAAGCATGTACTGTATCATGCTAATCTAACATCTGAAGTAATGCAGCCTAGAAACTGTATTCATCATGTGATGAGCTAATGAGCCAGACCAGATGACAGAAGGAATTAGGATACACTTGCAGTTAAGAATGGAATAGTATCACATATTTACCAATTCTCAAAACAAAATACAGCATAAAAACTAGAAAATCTTATAAGATTACCTTTTATTGCACCCACAATATTTTGGTCTAGTCCTTTGCGATTATCATTGAGACCTCTTTTCCTCTTGCCATTGGGTAATGAATTGGCCAAGGTTTTGTCATCAAAAAATGCACACACCAGCTTTCGAAAAAGCAGGCTTCCTGAACGAGTGTAATTGGCTAATATGGAGTCCAGTTGTGATTTAGGCATAACAACATCAAAACCTTCTGCAAGTTGCACTTCTGGCTATCAAAAGAATGTGAATATGTTATTAGCACCTACTTCGTAACAATTTCTTCAAAGATTAATGTCAATGAGCATTCAGCCATTTGTATAAACACATATACAAGAGGCCTTCCTCACCCCACAACAAACTCCTGCTTCTCTGAAATGATAGTTGTCTTTGAGTATATATTGCATCAATTATCTGCCCATTCATCATTATAATTACTAACACTTAATTTAGTAGAGCTGGAATAATCCCAGGCAGCTGATTACCTAAAATACCTATATAATTTATATTGCCAATTAAAACTTTGAAATATTTATTCAGTCCTGCACAGCACTGTTTCACTACAATTTGATACTGCCTGTTAGGAATTTAAAATTAGAATTATTATAGCTGCAATCCTGCATTGCTCAACACATTCCAATCTCACTGTAATAAACTGTACTCATACGTAAACCAGAGGCTGTTCTAGTACGGCTGTTAGCCGCCTAGAGTTCGTTCTCGAAGATAGGCGGGATATAAATGCAATAATAAAATAAATAAATAAATAAATTATTAAAAGCTATGCATAAAATCCAAGGCTAAAATCCTAAACACATTTTTCAGTAATAAATTTGGGTGCCTGTGTTTTCAGCAGATAAGTAAAATGAGTAAGAGTAAAAGCAGTATTGTCTTTTTGCACAAATTTATACACCATAAAGCTGTCTATCAATGGATTATAAAACTTCCCTGCCAAATTCATAATCTGAAAATTTCCCTGAAAACTTCATAATCAACACACAAAACCCACAGCCTTCCTTGTTACCTATTCATTTCATCTGATAATAATAGTTTGGAAACATGAAGGCTCCATTTGACTAAACCAAGAAAACTCCATGAATATGGGGTCACAAAGAGTCAGTCACGACTCAACACACACACACATTAACACCAATCAAGAGATCAACAAGATATCTGACTAATCCAGGAGTTACTGTATTTTTTGCTCCATAAGATACACCGGACCATAAGACACATCTAATTTTTAAAAGCACTGTATGTGTTTGTGATAAAAATATTCACACATACACACTGCATCGGGTATCTGTGATGGCTACCGCCGGGAGTCTCCAGGGTGGCCACTGTGGAAAGGAAAGAGCTGTGGTGGAACGGCTTCGCAGCTCCTCAGTGAGGGGCTTGTTGGCGCTGAAAAAGGAGAGCCGAGTTACGGGAAGTTAAGGCTGGAGAATAGGGAGTCATGACCTGGTGGATGCTCATGGAGAAGGAACGCTGGGATCAATGTAGGGCCATGGGAAGGGGTGGCTGTACTTGTCAGAAGCTGCAACTTTAACAGCTCCATCTCGGCCACCTGTCCTCCCCCCTCCCCCACAAACCCCGCAACCTCTCGGTGCTGTCGCATCTGCCTCTTTGTTCACCCAAGCCGTCAATAAGCACCACTTCTTCCATCGCCCCAAGTCGAGGTGTTGGAGGCATCGCCATGGAGCCCGTGGGTCTGAGCAAGGAGGAGCGGTGTTGTGTTTGTATGCGCACTGACTCTCACCCCTGGCAGCACCTGGATGCCGCATTGCCCACCGCCGGGTCAGGAGGGCTGTATTTATTAAGACGCACAGAGATTTCCCCTTACTTTTTAGGGGGAGAAAAGTGCATCTTATAGAGCAAAAAATGTGGTCCTTTTTAACCCCCCCCCAAATATTTCTTAAAAGGTAAAAAGAAAAAAGTGAATGTTTATTTCCCATGTCATCACTATAAACTGGTAACCAATACTGAAATAATTATACCAAAAAGCAATACTGAGGCTGCTAGAATGGAACATCCCATGTTTTAAATAAAGGAAAAAATTGCATGTTTCAGACAGTGCTTATTTTTTTGGAACTAATTACAGTTATTTTAATGTAAAGTTATGCTACTGGAGCTGGTGACAGAAGCCCAATGCCAATCCATGCCCCATGCAGAGTCTTTACAGGCATTTATTTAAGCGGAGAACAATGTATATTTTAATGTGTGACTGTTTAGTATATTAGAACAGGAATATCACTTATATTTGCCCCAAAATGTATCTGTCTGTTATGTCCCTCCTTCACATTCACCTTCCTGTGTCAACATTCTTTATTTACAGTCTATTTACAAGGGAAACTGACTGCACATTTTCATGTGTACTGCTTAGCCTCTTAGCATTACTGTACTGGTCCTAAAGTTTATTGGTAAACAGAATTGACAGTCAAACCCACTACAAAAGCAGTAGCTCACAAACATGCCACCTAGAGTAGCCTTTAAATCGCCCAGAGTGGCCCTTTGTTGCCAGATGGTGCTGTTTACATGGCTAAAAAACCAACAAACAAATAATCACTGCTACTGCTGCACCGTTATTCCAGTTTTGTTCCTAAAGACTGCTCCAATTAGCTTCTGTCTATATCATTCTTTCCTAATCTTCCATACTTTTCAGTTGTCATCCTTCAGTCAACCTGTCACCTGATGAATCTGAGCTACCCTCAGGACAGGTTTCTTTCCCATTAGGCAATTCAGACTCCCAGCGAACAGCACATCCTTCCTCTGGCCCCAGGGCTTGCAGAAATTCTTCTCACCTATTACAGCAATGCCTTGAATTATTAATGCCTTGAGTTAAGGAAAACTTGAACTATGAAAGGAAATCCATAGGTATAGGGAAATTTTGAATTACGAAAATTTAACCCTGGGTTTTTGTTTTGTTTTTTATTTACAAAAAAATTCCAATTGCAATACTGCCATCTAGTAGCCACTGCCACTACTGTACTGCAAGTGCAAAGTAGGGAGCATTTTATAGTTGGATGCAGAGAACAGGAAGTTCCTGTTATGGAGTCATTCAGGAAATATTTGGCACCGTTTGGGTGACTTGTTGGAACTTTTGGGTGGATTTCTCAAGCAGTTGAAAGGTAGGGAGCTGAGCTTCTGTCATTTGCATGCCTGTTAATGTACTTTTTTTCACTGTGGGGTGTGTGTGAGAGATTTCCCACTTGGAACAAATTGGGGTGTATGTGTGAGATTTCCCACTTGGAACAAATTAATCCATTTCCAGTGCATTCCTATGGGAAATCATGTTTTGAGATACGAAAATTTTGAGTTTAAAATAATAATAATAATAATAATAATAATAATAATAATAATAATAATAATAATAATAATAATAATAATAATAATAATAATAATAATAATAACTTGCACCCCATGAAGCGGAGAGGGATGAATGGCTGGAAAAGCAGAAGAGAAGGGAGAAACCCAGACAGAGCTGCATCCACCATGGAGGCTGGGGAGAGAGAGATGTTATGGAAAGAGTTTAAAGACTCTCTTAAGATTCTGGAAGAGGAGAAAAGAGAGAGAGAAAGCAAAAACCCTGTTATGGCAGAGAAAGGGGTTGAGGAAATGGCGGAAAGGTCCCACCAATCAGAGGTGGTGGAGGTGGGGTTTGGAGACTGTAAAAGGGGGAAGCCATGTGTTCTCCCACCATATTGGGAGTGGGTATGGATGGAGGATCAATGGACTGGAAAGTGGGAAAGAATGATGATGCCCAAAAAAGAGGCTGAAAGCTATAGACGCAGAGTACACAAGCAAGGCTGCTCTTATTGGGGAGAGCGGGAGGCTCGAGAGTATAACCGAAAGAGGAAGGAGATAAGACAGCAGTTGGCATTGGAGCAATGGCTGTCCAAGGTGCAGGAGGAGGTGAAAGCCGGGAAACTGAACGCCACAATGGACTTGACCCAGAGAGAAGATTATTCCTTCCGTTCCCACCAACAGAGACGCCTTGGACCCAAACACACCTCCGAGGTTGAGGTACAGGTGGGGGAACCGCGTCTCTCCGAGAAGGAGGAGGGGACCAGTGGTGGAACCAGCTCTCCCCAGGTGGAGGTGGAGGACTTGATTTCTTTCTAAGGACTCCTAACTATGACTTTAAGAACAACCCCTTTGTTACCAAAGTTAAAGATGTTGAAACTGTTGTAAGGAAAAGAACCCCTGTGGTAGTAGAAGAACCAAATAAAAGTTCAGTTTATTCATTTCAAGATATGCCTTTTTTTAAGTTGGAAGGGCGGGATGCCTGGGCAAAGAGTGAACCCTCACAATAATACTAAATAATAAACTTTATTTCTATGCCACCTTTCTCCAGCAGTTACATTTATTTTCATCTTGCCTTATTTACAGAGTAGGCTTAACTCATAAGGACCAGAATACTAGTGATGTTTGCATAACATTTGTATAACTTGCCACAGCTAATCATGGCCAACTGACATGGTGCCAGGGCATGCCTTGGTTGTGCTCCATCCAGCTCAGCCAAGAAGTGTCTCCTTCATGCCTTGTCAATTACCTGCTGCAAGTTATACAAAGCTTTGGTGAACACCAACTATTCAACTAGAACTAGAACAAAATAAAAGATTAGCAAATTAAAATACATTCTAATTAAAGACTATCCCTCTTACATATGCTATGTCCCTATGTCTATGTTATTGACTCAAACTGTAATGGGAACACTCTGATGAGTGTAGTTTTCCAATATAAAAAAGACTATGTCAAGAGTTTGTCATGAGTCAAGGGTCTATGGTCAACAAACAGAGGTGGTAGAGCTAAGAATTTAAAAAAAAGTCCTCAGAGAAGATATTTATTCACACAGCCATTTTTTTGCACTTAAAAATAAAAATAGAGGCATGGATTGATTTGGATGAGAAGTTGCTCTCTGTGCACAGCTGTGATTTCCCCCTCTCTCGTTGATAGGTATTACCTATGTGTAATTAAAGGACATGTGCTTGATAATGACTGACACAAAGTACACGTTTTCAATGATCGGCCTATCACACGATAATAGCAATAAATCATGAGGAAAACATGATACTGAACCTATCCATTAAAAGACCAGTGTTCTTGTACTGCATAAGATGGAAATATGTTCGTACAACTGGGGCTCTTCACAGGCAATCCATGTCCTCAATTAGAGATCCATTTAATGTTATTTGTGGGTTTGTATGCGTGCATTTTATAAATGAATCAGTCTGCACTCCAGTCACATAATTTGAAAATAAAATGCTGATTTATTCCAGATTCCTTCAGTAGTGAATTATCCTTCAATTGCAAGCAATCAGTATCCAATTGAGTTTCACAGGGACATCTCCAAGTATGATTTATAGCCAAACAGAGTTTGCTAACATAAAATAATCAAGGCAATAGTGTACATAATTAAAACAAATGAGAGAACTGCCAAAACTAAAATTAGGAAGCAGCAAATTAGATTTTATCCTAAGCATTTGGGATTAAGCTAGATCTCCTTTTCCAATTCTATACAAGTTTTTTTTCTTTACATTTAAAAAAACTCAATACGCTTGTAGATTCCTGATCACAAAGAACAAATTCTATTAAGCTAGACTTGATGGCATATAATGCAGAGGTTATTATATGCCATCAAGTCTCCTCCCATTAATGACAACCCTATGAATGGAGTGACCTTCAACATGTCCTGTCCTCAATAGCTCTAATCAGTTCTTGCAAAGCCTGTGGATTTCTTTTAGGGAGTCAACCCCTCTCGTATTTGGTCTTCCCCTTTCCCTGCTGCCTTCAACCTTCCCCAGTTTTATTTATTTATTTGACTGACATTGTGCCCTCATAATGCAAGCACTACTCTGGGCATCTTACAAGCCAAAACCCAAAAATCCCGCAGACCCCACATAACAATACATACAACAATATGGCAATTTAAAAAAAATTATACAAAAAAAAGAGAGAACAAGAAAAGGGATAAACTATTAACAGTCTCTAACCCATTTGTTAAAGGCAGATTTCAACAGTTCTGTTTTTGACAATTTCCTGAATGTAAGGAAGGAGTCTGTTGTGTCTCTGCTAGTAACCTATTCCAGATAATAGGGGCCACCATCGAGAAAGCTTTTCTGTCCCTTTGGTATGGCCACAATATGAATTGAGAGAAGAGCAGTGAAACTGGTAGCTGATTTCTGAGACAGATGTTCCAACAGGTACCAAGGTCCTATGTCATACCAGCCCCTTGAACTGAGCAGAAACTGACAAGGAGCCCATGAAGATACTGTACACCAAGATATATGACTGGCTCTGAAATCAGCCTGACTGCCACAGTTTGGAGCTCCTAGGTTTAGTATTGTATTCAAGGATAGCCTTTATTGTCCTTTCCAGATAATCTTGCCTTCTCATTGTGTGCCCAATGCAGGACAGCTTCTATTTCATAATTTTTTGCCTCCAGGGATAGTTCAGGCTTGATTTGATCTAGGACCCCTTTGTTTGTCTTTCTGGCAGTTTAGAGTATCTGCAAAGCCCTCTTCCAGCACCACGTTTCAAACAAAGAAATCATTTTCCAGTTAGTAGTCTTTACTCTCCATGTATCACACACCGTATGAAGCAACTGGAAATACAAAAGTGTGGATGATCTTCGTCTTTGTCTCCAGTGGCACAACCTAATACTTTATGATCTTCTCTAATTCCTACATTGTTTCCCTACTGAGTTTCAGTCTTGTTCTGATTTCTTGGCTGAGTCTTCATTTCAACTGATGATTGAACCATTTTACTATTTAAGTTTCTTCACTGTCAACATTAAATACATGTAAAGTCATTATTTTTGTCTTCTTCATGTTCAACTGCAGTCCTGCACTGGCACTTTGTTCATTTTTATCCACTGTCATTCAAGTCATTTCTGTTTTCTGTCAATAAGATGGTATCATCTGCATATCTTAAATTACTGATGTTTCTTCCAACAATTTTTACGCCCCCTTCAACTGAGTCTACTCTGCCTTTCTGTATGACAGAAATGGATGTGTAGACAAACTGCACAGATAAGGAGACAAAATGCACTCTTGTCTGACACCATTGCCTATAGTAAACCATTCTGTCTCTCCATAATTCTGTTATAATGGTAGCTTCTTGTCCACAATACATGCTACGCATTAAGATAATTAAGTATGGAGTCACAACCATCTGTTCTCGATCGCCTCTTTGTCAGAATCCAGCTTGAGCATCAGGCCTTTCTCAGTCCGTATAAGGCAAAAGTCTTTGTTGCGACACCTTGAGCAACACTTTGCTTGCACGGGAAACTAAAGCAATGGTTTCATCATTCCTGGCACATGTCAGCATTTCTTTTCTAGGGATTGAAATATATATTCAACACTGCCAGTCGTTGTGCCAAAATCTTTTGAATATGCCACTACTGTTTTGAAGAAGCACCACCATATAACCCTAACACTGTGTTTGATCTCAGCTGAAACCTCATGGGAGTTTTGTGATTAAAATCCCCCTGCCTATTTGCATATCACCCTTATCTGTATGCATTCTCACAAACACTAAAATATATTAAATGCGTTTTTAAAAAGCAGGAGAAACATGTACACTGGTCCTCTCTAATCACTAGACCTGATTGCATGGAGAACTGGGATACTTGGAAGTCACTTAGTAGGTTATGGACTTGAGTTGGCAGAAGCAAGGAGAAGCAAGGCAAAGCAAAGTGTTCCACTTATATCCCACCCCATAGTGCTTCAAGCACTCTCTGGGTGGTTTACAATTTATTTATGCAGGCTACACAGTGCCCCCCTCCTCAGCGAGCTGGGTACTCATTTTACTGACCTTGGAAGATAAATAGAAGGCTGAGTCAACCACCAGCTGGCCACCTAAGATTGAAGCCCAGGTCGTGAGCACAGTTATAGCTGCAGTACATCAATTTAAACACTGTGCCATGAGGCTCTTTCAGAGAACTCAAGAGAATTGAATTATTGCACCAACACAGTTCTGTATAAATGTAGACAAGAATGGGCAATGTCACTGCTGTATCAGTGCACTCTATGGCCACCAAAGCCCTTGCTGTTGCCCGTTATGGGGGGAGGGAGCTATCAGACATATTTTTTGAACCTTTATAATTTTATTTTTGTAAACCAGTTTGCATTTTACATGTGTTTATATACAGGACATTGCCTAATTTTATACTACATTCTATTAACTTTATTTTGGTGCTTCTGATAGAATAAATAAAGATCAGTGCATGGATATCCGCTTGCACTCAACTGCTTGTTGCCCATGGATCAAACTCACTTCAGGCATGGGCTAAGTGGGAAGCGTGAAGCAGAATTTGAAAAAGTTCATTTTCTAGATAAAAACTCCAAGAATCTCCCTGCCACTATAGTGTCTATAACAGCAACATTTTCAATATCTGTTTTTAATTAAGCAATTATTCATACAATCAAGTGAAAAATTGACATACTACTATTCCAACTTACAGGCCATAAGTACTGCAAGAGTTAAGATAGCAAAATAATGTATAAAAAACCCTATGCATACTGAAAAGTGATATATATGTGCCAGATATGTTGGTGATTATCATAATCTCCTGCCTGCATTAACAACCCTACTTGTTACAATGAAGAAATTCAAGACAGGGGAGTGTTACTTAATTCAGAGCTGAAAGTCACCCTGAAAACAAACCAACAATAGAGCTATAGATATTTCATGTATTTCATATTAGGCAAAAATATTTTTTTTAAAAAAATAAGATAAAAATGTTGTGGTACTTGCTAGACCAGTGGTGGCAAACCTTTGGCATTCCAGATGTTTTGGACTCCCAGAATTCTGAGCCTAGATTGTCAATGACAAAGGATTGTGGGAGATGTGGTCCAAAACATGTTGAGTTTACCACCTCTGTTCTAGACTTAACTGCTATGCTATTTTTTAATGTGAGTTTTTATGGACAAGTCCACTTCCTCTAAGTTAATAGGAAATGGTAATGATAAATTGAATACATAACATTTGCAACAAAGTGTTGCACTTGTTCAGGTTTTCAGTCACACAATTCCATTTCTTCTCTCTTCTGTTTTTCAGTGAACCACTCTTGAACCACTAATCAGTACTTCATGTCTATCGTGCCTTATTAGGTTGTTCCAATTGTCACTTAAGGATTTTTCTACAATACAGATATTTCATTATTTTTAATAAAAACAAATACAATTTCCAATATTAGATATTCACAAATCGATCCACAACGTTTTCCCCTAAGCCTGACACTGATCTTACTGACTGTGGATGGTGCTGCTTGGGCTATATAAGGATCCACACTCAAAAGAACAGAGTTTGCGATTAATATATTATAAAGCGCAGAACTCAATTAATGCTTTGATCAAAATTAATTAATTAATTGGAGAAATCTTAAGCACGTATAGCCTCATCTTCCATTCTTGTTCATATGAAAGTCCAATAAGATTATAATAAGTGGGAAAGCACTCTAAGGCTACATTCAGAAATCTTGTTGACTTCAGTGAGGATGATTCCCAAGTTAAATGGGGAAAAGAATGCAACATTCACTACTTTTTTAAAAGAATGCAACATTCACTACTTTCCCTAATTCATAGGCATGTTTAATACAATATATTCAAACATCTAAAAACATGAGAGCTAAAGATCTGTCAAAAATAAAAAGGCAAGTCATAATTTTCTAAAGTTTACAATGTATTCAAGGACTATTTCAAGGTTTCAAATAAGCAGAGATGTCAGACAATGGTGCAATTTAAACCCTTGTCCATTCAATCTGTCATCACAAGGAAAGCCAGACTAGATTCAGATGAAGGAAGAGTAAAAAATGGAGGAAGAAATATCAATAATTTATACTATGCAGATGACACTATCCTACTCACAAAAAAGCAGCAATGACCTGAAAGAACTTTTAGAGAAAGTAAATGAAAGTGCCAAAGCAAGACTGCAGTTGAATAAGAAGACAAAAAACATGGCTACAGAAGACTTTCACAGCTTTAATGCAGACAATGAAGAAAATGAAATAGAGATATTTCAGTTATCAATCCAAATGAACACTGTAGCCAAGAAATTAGAGGATGATTGAGACTCAGAAGGGTACCAATGGAAAAATTAGGAAAGATCATCATGTAAGGATTGTGGGATGGTAGAGTGTGTGAAGAAATTGTCTGTGGCCATAATAAACAAAATAAACTCTGCTAAAGAGAAGGAATAAAATGTTTCCATTTACTAACAGCTCTTCATAGATAAAAACAAACACCATATAGTATAATAATAACTTGTTACATCACTGAGCATAATTGGTTAACTAGCCTCATTACTGACTAACTGACTGACTACATAGCTGACAGAACACATCAGTCTGTTTTCAAACTCCATTGCAAATACTGAGTGCAAAAAAAGGCAGGAAAAAGAATTTGAGGTAGAACAAGAACTATTGGCTGTTACTGAATTAATTGACATTCACTGCAGAGTCTATTCCAGCCAAACCCCCTTAAAGGCATCATGCGTAGATTGCACTATATCTAACAAGGATGTGTCACTGGAGACAAAGACCAAGTTCATCCATTTCCAATCACGTGTATAGCTGTGAAAGCTGGATAGTAAAGAAAGCTGACAGAATGAAAAGTGGTTTGTCTGAAATGTGGTGCTGAAGGAAAGCTTTGTGGATACCCTGGACTGCCAGAAAGATGAACAAGTGGATGCTAAATCAAATCAAAACAAAACCATCTCTGGAGGCAAAAATGATGAAACTGCGGCCGTCCTACTTTGGGCACATCATGAGAAGGCAGGATTCTCGGAAAAAGACAGTAATGTCGGGAAAAATTGAAGGTAGCAGGAAAAGAGGAAGGCCAACTATGAGAAGTTAATTTTTCAGTACAATTCATAGAATGCCTCTGTGGAATTCTGGAAGGTGTAACACAAACATTAAAATTTCTAATTTCAGACATTCTACACATTTATCTACTAAACAACAGAGACAACTCCACCAGTGAAACTGGGAGTTCCCCACTGGATCAAGACAGTCCTTAGCAACACAGTCTTTCAGTAAGTTAAACTTTGCATCTTGAAACTAGGCTTCCACTTTCTTAACAGCTTTATACCTATCAAGAACAGGGAAAAAGATCAACATGGTAGAAAATTGAATCCAGGGTCAAAACATGACAAATGAAAAGGCCCTTTAAAAATGAGTCAAATTATAGAACCAGTATAAAACTAAAATATAGCCTGCGTATCCCTACCATGAACAACTCAACCATAATTATAATTTCAGAGAAAGAACCACAGACGAACATTTAACCAGTGACTATGTATCATTCCATAGAGTCTGCGGGATGACACACTAATCTAATTACCAGTGTAGCTCACATCTGTGTAACTGAATTATCATGACTGCTCTTTTTTATTATTAGTTTGCACTTCTGGAAAGGTACAATATTATCTACAGAATTCCTTTCATTTATGATCATTGATACAGAATTTAATTATGAGCACTGAACTTCGCTCCACTTAGAAAATTGGAAACTGGTTTCTCAAAATTAAAATGATACACTGCAGAAATTAATGACCGGCTTACTCATCAGCAAAGTTCTAAGAAAGCCAAGTGGCCACCCTTGTGCTCTCCAGATCTTCATTCTATAAATATCTATTTCAAAAGGAGAAAATGCTAAGTTTGTCCTTTTCTAAAGCCCAGCTATTCATTTTGATGTTTGCAAATTCATCTGCCTTCACAAATCCATAGGAAGTGCCATTCATTTTTCCTAATTTCATGCTAAAGCAAGAATATAATACCAGGCAGTTCAATCTCATGATTAAAACTAAGCAGGTATGACACACCCAGTAGCAGCACAACCAGTGATCTGCACAAATTGAAATCACTAGTGGTTGTAACTTTGGTCAGCAGACAATCGTGTTTTTCAGCCCAGAAATCCACCTCCTTCATTTTTCTATTTAAAATGTTGACAAAATTTTGTCTCGGTGCTTTCACAAGGCTGCACTTAATATTCTAGTTCAGCATGTGTATTACAAAAAAATATTCAAAAAGGATTGGCGGAAAAGAGACAAAGCACACAAAAGGCCCATTTTAGAAACAATTTCAGCTTCAGTACAACAACCCATAAAGCTATTGATACACCAGATAAAGTCATGTGAACCTTATCCCATAAACGCTCTTATCTTGGGAACTGCTGACAAACATACAGACAAAAGTCACTTTTTTCATGAATCCTTTTGTCCTCATCCCTAATGAATTTGAGCACATGACTCCCCATTCCTTGTTACACTGACCATTTTCCTCACTTGTTCTTCGTTATCTCTCTTATTGTTAGAATATACATATTTCAACCATGGGTGGCACTGCATAAATAATAGCAGCAGTGAGACATGTGCACTTTACCTCAGCCCACCACACTAAACTGAGTAAATCAAATTGAAGAAGCAGTTTTTCAAAGCTACAGATAAACACGTTTTTTCTCTGCAATGGAGAAAAGCCATATCCCCTCTTTCCTACTATCTGACACCTGAGGTTTCTTGAGTAGAAAGATAAAAACCTTATGTAGCATTTTATCACCAAAACTTAAGTTCTCTAAAATTCATTCACCAGATATCTGCAAATACTGTACTGTATGTGAACTGCTGCTACTGTTCCATAGTGAAAGTCAATGTGACTGTGAATAACACTACCAAGGTTTGATCAGTGCTGGACTCAGTGGACTTCTTTCATGGAAAGCATTAAAAGAGGAACTGGATTATTAGTCAGACTATTTCATTCTTGTTAATACCTGTACATAAACTTTTCCTATTTGTTAGTTTGTGTATAGAACAATCCATACCCCATTACCTGTAGGGCAGAAAAATATCTGTAGGAAAACAGTATCAAACCCTAATTTTAAAACTTGCTGCAGCAAATACAAAATCTATGTCACAAAGCCAGCACTGCAGTCAGGATCTGTTCTGCAAGCAACTGGAAGTACTGTATAATTTACTGTACTCGATCTACTTACATCTGAAGATGAAGATTCAAGGACAATGCCAAATCCTGAAACCTGTGGCTCCAGTTTCAAAGAGGACTCAGCTACATCCAGGTTTGACCTTTCAGAATGTGTTGGTAGCTTTTTGTCATTTTCTAAAGCATTGGGCTTCTTATTCACAGTAAGAGGTTCAATAGTCTTTGGGGTCATTTTTTTCTTTTTATTTCTCTTTCTTGATATTGTTGATTTCTGTGCACAAACCAGAGGAGCTGAAGGCTGTTGTCTGTTCTGAGCAGCAACTAAAGAAAGAAAACACCACGATAACATCTATGAGTGTGTGTGCAGTTACCAGAGCCAAAATGCCAAACTGGCTCTCTAGTGTATTCTCATGCCAAACCCTTTCCTAGCTTAGATGTTAAAATTTGCATTCTACTTGGACCAACAACTCTCTGTTCAAGGTACTTAAAAAAACCCTGAGTGAATGGTGCTCTGTCTTCTCAGTCTTGAAGTAAGTGAAATTAGATATCCTTAGGGCTCCAAAGTGTCAAGTTCAAAATTCAAAAATTTGTTGGAGTCCAAAAATGCTGAAGAACTAGAGAAATCAAGAAGCTTTTGTCTGCCTTGAACAGTGAAAATGCTGAGCAGAAAGCAACTAGCTCAAAACTAGATGTGACTCTCTGACATGCTGTGTTGAACAAACACTGCAAATTCCTGAACAAATCCTTCAGTGCTGCAAGGACCTTTGGAGTCACGCTTGGTTCCCACCCTGGAAGTGAAATCAGAAAGCAGAGTGCAGGAAGCATCAAAAGCAACTCTGCCCTTTGATTTGTTCCAACCAACTGATGCTCTTCTTAGCATGAAAAACAAAGGGTGCCCCAGTAAGTTCTACATTCTTGTAGACCCTCCAACATGTCAATTCTTTCAACTTCAAGAGGAATTCTTCCATAGGGATGACAAGGTCCTGTTACCCAAGATGTGAAGACTGCAGAGAAAAGGTAAATACTGATTTCATGGGCAGGGGTAGCCCCCGGAAATCAGTAATAGGGAATCATTCTCCACTGTCCAAGGCTTCCATCTTAGAACACAGCATCTCATGTTCATTTGGATTTGTGTGGTAAAATATTGACTTTTTAATGTTTAAATTTAATGTTCCACACATATGACTTATCAACAGTCCTCTCTTAAAAATTACTACCAATCAGTGTCTTTTTAAATACAGTCATGTGAAAAAGAAAGTACACCCTCTTCAAATTCTATGGTTTTACATATCAGAACATAATGAAAATCATCTGGTCCTTAGCAGGTCTGAAAATTAGGTAAATACAACCTTAGATGAACAACACATGACATACAGTCATCCCCCACCATTCCACTTTTCATATACTGCGGTCCCGGTATATTACAGGACCTCAGTACAGTACAGTACAGTACAGTATATGAAACAAAGGGCTCGTGGGGCAAGCTTCATGGGCCCGTTTGAGGCCTCCTGAACTTATCCTAGGCCTGGTGCTGCCCAGAATGGGCCTCCGATGGGCTTCCCAGGCCTGTCAGAGGCCCCAGAAGTGGTTTCTGGTGAACTGGAAGTCTCTTCTGGAAAACTGTAAGTGCCTTCTGGTTTGCCGGAAACCACTTCTGGGGCCTCCAACAGGCCTGGAAAGCCCATCTGAGGCCCGTTTGGGGCAGCGCCAGGCCTCAGGTAAGTGTGGGAGGCCCCAGATAGGCCCCTGAGTCCCGAACCAACCCAGTATCTGCATATCGCAGATTTTCCATTGCTGCGGGTCGGGCCCCTAACCCCCACAATAGGCGAAGGATTACTGTATTACACTGTGTCACGATTTATTTTACAAAAACAAAAAGAAAACGGAGAAGTTATGTATGAAAACCTCTATACCTTATGATTCAATAACTTGGAGAACCAACTTTAGCAGCAATAATGTAAACTAATACTTTTCTTTATGGCTTTGTCTCTCACATTGTTGTGGAAGGATTTTGGCCCATTCTTCTTTACAGCATTGCTTATGTTCATTGAGGTTTGTGGGTATTTGCTTATGCACAGCTCTCTTTAGATCCTGCAACAGCATTTTCATTGGGTTGAGGTCTGGACTTTGACTGGCTCATGGCAACACCCTGATTCTTTTCTTTTTCAGACTTTTTGTTGTAGATTTTTTGGTGTGCTTGGGACCACTGTCCTGTTCCAGGACCCAATTTCAACTTTAAAGATCCCTTAGTCCTCTGGTTGCAAAACAAGCCCAAATAATCACTCCTCCACTACAGCGCTTGACAGTTAGTAAGAGGTTTGTGCTGACATGCTATATTTGGGTTCCACCAAACATGGTCCTGGACATTATGGCCAAGTAGCTCCACTTTGATCTCGTATGTCCAAAGGACATTGTTCCAGAAGTCTTGCAGTTAGTCCAGATACACCTTTGCAAAACTAAGCCTTTCTGCCATGATCTTTTAAACAGACTTTCTCCTGGGAACCCTTCCAATTGAACCATACTTTTTATTCTTTTTTCTAATTGTACTCTCATGAACATTAACATTTAACAGGCTAACTGAGGTATGTGGAATCTAAGATGTAGCTTCCGGTTTTTGCAATTGGTCTGATCACTGGTGAATTTGTTTGGACATCCACTCCTGGAATATTTAACTGTCTTAAATGTTTTTCCACTGGTGAATCATCTTCCTCACTGTAGAATGATGGATTTCAAATTGCTTGAAAATAGCCTTATAAAGCATTCCGAGATTCCATAAGCAGCAGCAACTGCTTCTCTACGATCATTGCTAATGTGTTTTTTTTCCTGTTAACACACACCTGAGTGTTCCAGACAAGCAAACTGCTAAACTTCAGTTTTTATAGGGGTGGCTACACTCACTGATCATCAGTTATTCAAGGGCACTGGAATAACAGTACATAGCTGCTACTTAAGCAGTTTTTCATACTTGGCTTTTCCATTTTGACTTTATTTTTGTAAAATAAATCACAACACAGTGCAATATGTCATGTGTTGTCATTTATCTGAGGTTGTTTTTACCTATTTTTCAGATCTACTAAGGACTAGATGATTTTTATTTTGTCTTGATACATAAAACCATAGAATTCAAACATGACTGTAAAATATAGTCTTAAATTAAAATCCAGCTTTCTAGATAATATGGGAACAAATTTTGGAGTGTTATACTTTAAATTCTGGAGGCCATCCTAAAATAAGGATTACTTCACATAGTCATCTCTTAATATATCAAATGTTGTAATAAATTGTCTGTATTAGAACTAATCAGACAGATTGATCTTTTTTCCTCTTTGCAACAGAGCCAGGTCTCTTGCTCACACAGAGGAGTCAACAAATTTAGAATAATCAAACTAGACAAAAATAACCAGTGTACACATATCTAGTACAAGGTGGTGTGCAGCAAATTATATAATTTGGGAATAACCTCAACAAATATCCTTCTAGTCAACAGACTACTTTCCTGAGCAGTTTATTTTCATTGCAATAATTAGCCGAAATCTCATTTCCTGTTTTCTTTCTTATTACCATTTCTTTAGAATATCCAAAAGCTACAGTGTATTTCAATCACTACATTTTTCATCCTAGCTAAAAATGTCCAAAATGTTGCATATTATTTCTTTTCATCTTTTAGTCTCAGAGTTCTCAACATCAGTGCCTATTTGCAAGAAGGCAAAGAAACACAATAAATTTGTCCAGCATTTTAAATTGCTCCATATTTTTCCAAGCATCAAACTGCTTACTGATTCAGCAATGTTTTGTAAAGTATAAGAAACAAACAAACAAAGCCTCTGTGGTCAAACCCGGTGAAAAGAATTTATGGTCTTGCCGTTGTTTATAGAAAAGGAGGAGGGCATCACTCTGCATAAAACTTTCTGAGTAGAAATCTTCACATTGAAGTGCTTTGTAATGCCCCAAAATGTATTACTGGACTGATGCATAATCCATACCATTTGGACTCTTGTATTCTTCAATCAGAACACTGCAAGCTTTCAAGAAATTCACAGAGATTCAGAGGCATAGGTAAAGCAATATGTCTCCTGACTGAAGGTCAGACCTCAAAAATTACACTTTTGGAACAATATACCACAATACCTGCTTGAATCTGCATTATCTTTCTCATGGTCTTAAGCTCTTGAAGAATGGCTTGCAATGCTGGTTGGCAATTACAAGTACAACAATTTGAGCCAGAGGAGGAATTAGCTGCTGGAATTTCTCCTGAGGAAAAAAGGGAAATGAAAACAATGACATAGATCAAGACGTCTAAACAGAACATCTTGATTGGATGTTAAAGTTGCCACTACTTTCTGTTAGGATGATGGAACCCATATTTTAAGTTTTAATTGTGATGCAGTGGCACAAATATTATATCACATAGTACACTGTAAATACATTTCGAGAAGTCTGTGAGAAATAGCAAATGCTTTATAAGCTCAAGGAATTAATTATTTACTATGGAATTAATTAATAAGGGATAGGACCAAAACTTGTTAAGATTATATAGGGAACAAGGAAAGGAAAGGAAATATTAACCACTTTGTCTATATTACAATAGCCTTAAAATAGCTAAAATAACCTGAATCCTGTACAGTATATCACTGTCTAATATAAAGTTACAGTAACCCTCCGACCTTTCACGGTTCATATACTACGCTCCAGGTATATCGCAGGACCGCAGTGTATGAAAAAAAAACCTGGGGTAAGCTGGAAATGCCTGTTTCAGGACTCCTGTACTTACCCCAGGCCTTGCGCTGCCCCAAAAGATCCTCCAATTGCCTTTCTGGGCTTATCGGAGGACTGAGAAATGCTGTTCTGTGAACCTTCCGGTTCACTTCCGGTTTGCAGAAAAGCATTTCTGATTCCTCCAACGTACCCAGAAAGGCCACCGGAGGCCCCAAATGTGCTTTCCAGTGATCCAGAGGTCACTTCTGGTTTTCTGGAAGTCACTTTTGGTTCGACTAGAAGCACTTTTGCGGCCTCTGACGGCCCGGGCTCATCGGAGGCCCATTCAGGGCAGTGCGAGGACTGGGGTAAATACAAGAGGCCCCAAACAGCCCCCCAGTCCCCACCTGTATATATCGCAGGTCAAGTCGGGTCCCTAATCACCACAATAGTCGGGGGGCACCAGAGAATACCAGATGATGTAGGCGCCTGGAGTAGGAACTGGCAAGCCACTCCAGTATTCCTGCCAAGAAAACTCCATGGATGTGGAGTCACGAAGAGTCGGTCACGACTGTAATGACACAACACACACACACTGTATAAAGCAAAGCAAAGTGTGTTGTTTATATACTGCCCTGAGGCACTTAAATCATTCTTTTCTTGGTTTACACTTTAATTGTGGAGGTGATTCATTACCCTCCCCCACACACACACACATGGAGGGAGAGAGAGGGTCAATTTATTGACCTTGGAAAGGTAACCCAACTTTGAGCCTGTTAGGATTGAACTTTGATCATGAGCCGAGTCTTGATTGCAATTTAACCACTGCACTCAAGGCACGCAGGTGTTACACCCAGGCAGCAACAAAGAGTTCTAGTTGATTGTGCAATGGATCAAAGGAGGTGCTTTGAGAATAGCACTCACTGCCTTGGCATTACTGCAGCTACTGTAGGCTGCAACATTACATTCATCTAGCTACTCAATAAGATTTGAGACCATTGCTAAGCATAGTAAGTTGCAATTAGTGTAGACCCACCAAATGAGTAGGAATTTGGTGACAACTCCTCCATAACTTCCTTAGATTCACTAGGCCTACTGTAGCTGCAGCTTATTATGCTAAGGAATTGGATTTTGGCCAATGAATAAGATGACTGGTAAAGTTACATTTTAAAAATCTAACCAATCTAAAATGAATGGAATGTATAATGTTCCTCCATGACATGAATAATGTAAAAAACAGGCTGTTCTGTTTCCACTTTCAAAGAACAGGGAAATTCTGAGTGAAAGTACTTATGATTTGATCCTTTCCTTAACTAACGTCTCATGATTTGATTTCAAGCAAAGTAGCTGAAGAAGATTTTCAGCTATATACTATTGTACTGTATACTGTCCATCCCTTCATCTGGAGAAAAGTAGCATAGAAAAATAAAACACTGAGTTTGATAAAATCTTCAGAATGTGTTTAAAAAACTCTAGTTTAGCATGTTTAGGATGACTGCTTGCCAGCCCACGTCTCAAAGCTGTCCACACTTATTTAATTTAAAATATTTTTACTTTCTCTTTCTCCTTAAAATGACCCAAGGTGCCTTACATCATTAAAAAGGCAATATTGAAAAGCTGACAGTAAGTACGTAAACATCAAAAAAGAATTAAACAAGTATTATATCAAAGCCAGTAAATAAAATCAATACAATGTATTAAAAATATAACAAACAACAACAGAGTACAACAATCAATTTTTTTAAAAAAAAAAACCCTCTTCACTATATAGATGGTTCCTGGAATTATAGAAACACAGGCCTTGCCATCCTAAGCTTAGGCATTAATTTTCAAATTTAAAATCAAGAGGTGTTTCAGAATAAGAAAATAATCATTAATCAGTTGTTCCATGTGATTCAGCCCTTAAACTGGATTTTTGTCTGTGGAAAAAGATGAGCAGCATTTTTATTACTGACTGAAGTGCTTTGTGTCTTTTAAATTTTTTTCAGGGGCTTCAGAGGCTAAGCCCCAAGTAAGCACTAATTTTCCTCTGATCTCCATAGGCAAATTCTTCAAGGGAAATATTTACATACACATCTTCATTATTACCATGTTTTTTTTTGCTCCATAAGATGCACCAAGTTTTAGAGGCATGTATGTGTGAAAAAATATTCACACATACATACTGTGGTCCTGGTATATCTCCATCCCCAGTTTACTCTCTAGCCATGCTGCTCTTGGGAGGCCTGGAGCAGCATGGTTGGAGACTAAAATGTGAAGACAAGCCGCCTCCCTGCCTGGGTCTTCATGGTGAGAAGCCTCTGACTCTTGCAGAGGCCTCCGGACCTAGTGCAGGTCCCAGCCCCAGCTGCCGCCCCAGTGGAAGCTTCCCAACCTGGTTGTTTTTTAAAAAATTGCCTTGCATGATTGATTTGTTCCACAGAATAGAAGACAGAGAGTAACAAGCCCTACCGGAGACCATAAGATGAGAAATGGGCTAAAGAGTAACCACCTACCATGATGACCATAGAGCTGCTCTTCAAGACAGGCTGAATGGGAGAGCTCCCTCCCCTGGATTCTGCCCATCTTGACCAGTGGCTCTATCTATGGTGGGTGTTATGGTGGGTGGTTACTCTCTAGCCCGTTTCTCATCTTTATGGTCTCTGGGCTGTTTACTCTCTGTCTTTTATTCTATGGGAAAAATCAATCATGTAAGGTAATTTTTTTTTAAAGAACTGGGTTGGGAAGCCTCCGCTGAGCTGACACTGGGCCCAGCACCAGTACAGAGGCCTCCGCAATGGCCTCTCTACAGTGAGGAAGATGGCAGGGGTGTATTCACCCTATAAGACACACAGACATTTCTCCTTACTGTGTGTGTGTGTGTGTGTGTGTGTGTGTGTGTGTGTGTGTGTGTGTGTGTGTGTGTGTGTGTGTGTGTGTGTGTGTGTGTGTGTGTTATAGAATGAAAAATACGGTATTTCCTGCACTTTATTCTTAATTCTTTGTCCAACATTTTCTATTCCTCCTCTCCAACACTAAAGCATACATATGGCACAGTTTTTGAAGTTCCTGCCTTCAGCAAGGAGTTAGACTTGATGGCTCCTTCCAACTTCATGATTGTATGAAGAAAGTATGATACTGTACAGAGATGGACTGAGCTACAACCTGCTGATGACACAACCACTGAGGAAGTAATGTTTCAGTTTATTGCCACCTCCTCCCATATTTTAATTAGCAATAAAGTAAAACTAATTAATTATAGAATTAATAATTACCCTATTCTATTTAGCAATTGTTGTTTTGCCTAAAAATGGGCCGTAGCTTGAGAAACCTAACATGGAATGATTTGCTACCAATAAGAAAGTTCTGTTATGGACTGCAGAGCTTTAGACAGCAGCTAGTTTTCAAGAGGGACAACTCAGAGGACAGAACGGACCTCACTCCCACCCTCAAAGTGGGGTAGATTGGTGGCATTCCCTGTTTCCACCACCATTCTTTCTTAAACATGTATCTACACTAGGGATGGGCACCTAATGAAAACCAAAACACCATTTTGTCATTTTGTTAGCTAACAAAACAAAAACAAAAACAAAACAAAACAAAACAGGGAAGCAGCATTTCATTACAAACAAAACGAAACACCATTTCCCCCTCTAGAATGAAATGATTCATTCTAGAGGAAATGGCAGGGGTACCTTCAAAAAGCTATTCTAGCCTACCCCATGAAATTAGGAAAGGTTTGGGGTTCAGGGAGCTGAGTTCTGAAGCTCCAAAGGGGGTGTGCCCCTAGGAAAAAAACCTTCAAATTAATTTTTACTTCTTTTTTTTGAACTAGTTTTGAAAAAAACTAGTTTATATTTCCTGACCAAGCAATAGAAACCCAACACTACTAAGACTGCAAAATAGAATGTAACTTTTAAAGTTCGTCTTTTTCTCTAACTTATTTGCCTACTCCACTGGTAATAAGAATGTTTTTGAAAAGGGCCAGTCTGCTCTTTGTGTCTTATAGAGACCTAGGCCTAACAAATAAACAATATTTTATTCTGGAAAATCATGAAAACTTTTTGAGAAAGCAAGCATTGGGATAAATTCCTGGTTGTCTTTTCTACCACAAATACAATGCATTACTAATGAGAGTATGCAGGTGCTGAAGCCCCAGTTGAAAACCAAAAGGTTTGTTTTCCCACTGAGGCATGGAGGATTTACATTATAATTCGCATTAGCATTGATAGAAATTATTCATGTAAACCTATCCTATATACAGTAAATTGAAAAAAGAAGAAGAGACCACCAATATTTCAAATCAAAAGCAGGGTTCTGCTGACTTCATACATATTTATGAATATTTTTAAAAATCCATCGTGTTTCTCTAGATCACTAACAATAAAGCAGGAAACATTAAAAAGCATTCTTATTCAGTATTCAAAGCTTCACCTTCATAATTTTACAGAATGAAAGCAATACTCTTTCTTTTAGGAAAAATGCAATAGTTTGCCTATGTAGTTTTAAATTAAAATGATTAATTTAAGACAATATTATTTGGATCAAGAAACCTCTTGCTTTACATGTCCCTCAGCCAATGTGATTTATAGTGGCTTGCAAAGCTATTAAGTAGTGTAAGCTCTAAAAATAATATTAACACTATATAGATTTTTCATCTGCACGTATGAATTTCAGACAGCAGGTTAAATATGTAACTGCCAATACTTTTTTCCTATGTTAATATATGGGATATCATAAAGCATTAACACATTAAAAAGAAAACAAACCACCTTCAGCTGCCACCATCTTGTATCAAACATAACAGCCAAGGCAGTTGATTCTGTGACTGAAACCCAGTGGCACAACTCCATCAGTGATTATGTGCCAGCAAACTATTGCTGATTAAAGGCTTCCTCTGGCAATTTCAGGGTGCAGGTTACTTTGTTGCATTTTGTTCAAGTTGTGTGGATCCCAGAATCACTTTTCATTGGCTATGATTTGCCTCTTCCAGCTCCACAGATCTTTGGTATACATAGGATTTAATCAGATATGATTTGCTGCTGCTGTCATCTCTGCCATACAAGTGGAACTGTACTACAGGATTTCAGTGTGCATCTGTGAAATTTGAGGCAGGAGTCAAGATATGTGCCCTTTAAAAGCCTCGTGTGCAGTAGTTAAACAACTGTAAGGTAAAAGTAAAGGTACCCCACACACATGCGTGCCAGTCGTGTCCGACTCTAGGGGTGGTGTTCATCTCCGTCTTCAAGCCAAAGAGCCAGTGTTGTGCAAGTCCTTGGCCACGTAGCCGGCATGGCTGCAAGGAAACACTGTTTTACCTTCCTGCTTTTTACGGTGGTACCTATTTATCTACTTACATTTACATGCTTGCAAACTGCTAGGTTGACAGGAGCTGGGATTAACAGTGGGAGCTCACTCCACTGCGTGGCACCTGGGATTTGAACCACTGAACTGCCGACTTTGCAGCTGACCATTTCAGTACCTTAGTCCACTAAGTCACCACACCCCTGTTAGCTGTACTACAGCTGTTAGCCCCTGTAACACCTGTTAGCTGTACTACAGCTATAAGTGTGCTCATGACCTGGGATTCAGTCCCAGGTGGTTGACTCAGCCTTCCATCCAACTGGGTACAATGAGAACCCAGTTCGCTTGGTGGGGGAGGTAATGTGTAGCCTGCGTAATTAAACTGTAAACTGTCCAGAGAGTGTTTTAAGCACTATGGGGTGGTATATAAGCAGAACATTTTGCTTTTGCTTAGAATTGCATGCAACCTACTAGGCTGTTTCTATAGTTCTTAGAACTACCCAGAGGAAATAAAATATATCTGCACTCACTTTCCATAGACCCAATTCCAGAGGTCCCAATCTTCTCTAATTCAAGGTGTACCCCTATAGCTTGTTTCAACAATACCTAAACCTGCAAGGTTTTTTAAAACCTGGAAGTGGCCTCCCAGTTTCTTCCCAGTTGCTTTGGGCTAATGTAGCACACGAGTATCTGGTGCCAGCAAAATTGGTAGCAGCTTGGTGACCTCATTAAGAGTAATACAATCTGCTAAATATTAGGTCTGTGTTCCATGAAAAGAAGGTTCCAAAATGGGCAGGATGTTATTGCTAGTAGCAAAACTGATCTTGCTGGTTTAAGTCTAAAAATTAAGGCTAGGATTTGATTTAGTCAAACTGCCTGTACGGCAGGCTACTGTGCAAACTGATTCATGTTCTTCTTGCTTACACAAGAAGTTATCCTGTATTCCCTTGCACAAGTGAAAGCTAGGCTACAGAGCTATGATTTAAGCTTGAATAATGGTAACTCTGGGAATCCATTTCTATTATATTGGCATTCTGCTCCACCACGACTTAACAGGTTCCCATTCAAAAGGTCTGTCTATTCTGAATAAGTATATCTGATCCAATTCAATGACAAACAACAGCAATGACAAACAAGAGCATGGCACACTTTTGATGTATCCTGCTCTTCTCATAAGAACATGAGAAGAGCCATGCTGGATCAGGCCAAGGGCTCATCTAGTCCAATTTCTTGTATCTCACAGTGGCCCTGCCAAATGCCACTGATACCACTCCCCTGCGTCTGGCCCTTGAAGTACCTTGTTATTAAGCCTGCATATTACTCATGTCATCATGGCTTGTAACCTGTGATGGACTTTTCCTTCAGGAATCTGTCCAATCCCCTTTTGAAGGCATCTAGGTCAGATGCCATCATCAAATTGTAAACATTGCCCATTGACATCTACTCTTTTTCCTGGATCTCAACCAATTCTCGGTCCATAAGAGGACCTGCCCTATTATCCCCTGACTGTGCAATTTTCTCACCAACCTTTGGTGAGGGACTGTGTCAAAAGCCTTCTGAAAATCAAGTCCCACAACTTCTGCAACATTCATAAAGTAATCCCATTCCTGTTTTGCTTGTTCTTTTGGAGTGGTTGGGTTTTTTTGTATTTCCAAAACAAAAACAAAACTCTAAGCCTTGTACGACTATAAAAAAAATTGGCAGTACTCTGAAATGCCATCCTTTCTAAATTCAGTCAGGTTATAAATACGCAGACTAAAAGATAAAGCTGTTTTCAGAAATGGGGCAATGTCTTCCTTGCCTCTGTGTGGCACTCATTTTTGTCCATTTTTAAAAATCTTAAAGCATGCATGAAGCATTCCGTGCACAGTTATTACCATCTGAGTCAGATGCAATTGGCTGTAGAATATTTTGTGGAAGCAAGTTTACAAGAATTATCAAAAATTATATCTAGACAAAAATAAAAACAAGCAAGCAAGCAACCCGCCAAACATTGTAGCACCCTAAAAACAAACTCTTATATTTCAATGTTAAGTTTTGTGGATGCACCTACATTTTTAACAGTTGTGTCTGATATACAGTATAACTATGACTATCAGCAAAGATGCCAGTGCCACGGAGGCTCCCTTCATATACAGAAATTCATGAAACCTAGATGTATTAAGTAAGCAGGTGAAAGAAATGCCGTATCTAATAATGAACAGAAGAGAAATATGAATGCTAAGCACAAGAACCAAAACAATCCTCCTGTTAAATCAACTAAAGCAGCAGTGACCAAAGTTCTTGGCAAGAAAGCCACATGTCAAAGTCTAAGAATGGGGGGTATGCCAATTTAGTGCAAATTATCACACACAACATTCACTTAAGCCTTTCATGATTTCTGCCCCAGCCTTTTTGAGAAGTAAAACAGGGCAGAAGTGGGAGTGATAAGTAAGAAGTAATGTAAGAACCTGACTCTTGCTGGGAAAAAGTCTACCAGATATCCCTGCTCTGGTCAGATGTGTCACAAACCGCTTTGCCTTGACTACAAGTTAACCATTCTTGGCCTAAAGCTTAAATTAGTGGATAATTTATCTGTTAAACCATTTGAGTTTGGAGCCCTAAATAAAATAAATGTCTAGTGTACACCAAAAATCACATTTAAAAAGGAAATGCAAAAAACAGGACTTTTACAATAACTAATACACAACACAACTCTCTTAGCCATCTAAACTGATGGGGCCCTTGGTCTACTTGTTTACTCCAAGAAAGTGAAATGCAATTTTAAAAAATGAAACCAAAACTGCTACAAAATGTTTAGTCTACAACATACCATTTGAGCCTACAGTACTTCTAGCTTGGTTTTGGAAGGTCTTAGATCGAGTTCCGTACTGTCCTGAATAGTGGCTAGTCTGCGGAGGTAATTCATTCCAAGAAGCACTCTGAGATGGATGGAGATTTGCCTGGGGTTCTACAGGGGTATTCAGACGCTGGGTCCAGGCCAAGTCTAAATCCTGGGGTTCTTCCTTCAATTTTTCTCCTTCTTTGCCAACTCGCTGATATATTCTTCCAGTGCTGTCATTCAGTAACCTTCTCATCCCTGTAATTTGTTTTTTAATTTCCCGACTTTCATCTCCTAGTGAAAACAGAGACATAGTTATCACAATAAATTAGCAAAAATGGTAATGACCCACATTACAGCTGTACATTTCAGAGGTCTCTGGCAATTTCTGCTTTCTAAAATGCATGTGCATATTACACAAAATTACATTTTATTTAATACCCACAAAGAATACTGCAAGATATTTCAACGTATATCAGTTCAACATGCAAAAAAAATCTGTACGTAAGAAAAATACAACTACTGCTAATGAGTATTCACCACATTTAAAAACAATTATGTATGTGTCATCATCTAAGTACTAATTTTATTTATGATCATACTTATTTCATACTGAATGTATGTATATATGAGTAGAATGTTGCTGTTTTGCTCACTGGGGCATGCAAACACATTTCAATAGCAACAGAAAAGTCTCCACAAAACTATCAGGCATTTTAAGCATGAGTGAAAATGGAGATTGAAAACAGACAGTATTTACTCAAGATGGATTTCCTACAGTAAAGTCACTTCCTTGTGGGAAGCATGTATCCCCCCCCCACATTTTAATTTTCTTAAATCACTTGTTCCATTCAATTAATGGAATAAGTTTGTACAGATTTTCAAGATATTACTAATGCATATACTGGATTCATTCTTATATAAATGAAATGAACTGAGTTTTCATTTTACTTTGTGATGTTTATAGTTTCAATGTTCTCAACTTGTTCAGGAGAGGTATTTTTATACATGCATTGACTTGTACATTTTATATTGCACCTGTCCACAATTTCTAAATACTGTATTTGTAGTTTACTAACTGGTCATTTGTCACTATGAACTCAACAGAAGGTTAGCACTGTTCAATAACATTTTCTGTCCAACTGCCACGTATAGTTTTGGTGTCAGCCCCTATCCATACATGTTCCACCCATATGCTTATGGATGGCTTAAGAACTGGTTTATGAATCTAGCTGTGGAGCCTGAAGTTGGAAATTAAATTTCCCACTGTGCCTCCTTTGATACGGGACTAGACTCAGTGATCCATAGGGTTCCTTCTAGTTCTGCAGGATGATGAAATACCAGGCACAGTCAATCAAAATTATAAAAACATTGACCGGTACTATATAACAGATACCAGTATTAACCAAAAACCTCAGTAGCTGTTAAATATTGGGGCAGTATGTATGCTGTTCCTAATATTGCCATTTTTGTAGCTCTAAGGGTATTACTTCTGAGATCTGCAACTGCTACAGCTACATACTACAGCTAAGAAATCAGAAGACGACTGAGACTTGGAAGGGCAACATGATATAACTACAAAATATTGTGTAAGAATGTCTCATAAGAAATGAAGACAAAGATTATCGGCACTTTTGTTCTCCCAGTCAATATGTAGAGATGTGAAAGCTGGACAGTGAGGAAAGCTGACTAACAAGATAAATTGTACTTGTGATCAATGCTGGACCTCAAATATGGAAACCCATATAACTAATATAAATATGGCTAATAAAAAAAAGGGTTATGGATAATTTCTAGTTTGAGTACCCTGAAAATGTGGGCAGACTGCATGGTTGTCTGAGCTCTACTATCTGCACTCTTGACCTCATTTCTTTACTTATTAGTTGATAATGTCAGCCAGGGCTGCCTAGATGCCCTAAGCACATCTGATCTCTCCTGATTTTGGAAGCTAAGCAGGGTCGGCCCTGGTTAGTACTTGGATGGAGGACCACCAGGGAATACCAGGTGCTGTAGGTGCCTGGAGTAGGAACTGGCAAGCCACTCCAGTACTCCTGCCAAGAAAACTCCATGGACATGGAGTCACGTAGAGTCGGTCACAACTGTAACGACACAACATACATCAGCCAGAGTTGGCTTATCTACGTGGGTGTGAGTTCTAGGTAATGCCTTGTTGAAAAAGGATTCAAAGTTCTGCTTCAAAGGAGGCAGTGATATGGATCCTTTTGAGGAAGTCTCACGAGATGATTTTTTTTTCTGTGTGCCTGGCTAGACTCTGGAACTACTGTACCTTATTATTACTGATCATAATCTGTTTGTGGAAGCCTTTCTTAATTTTTTAATTTATGAAAGGCAGAATTTAAAGAAAATTAAGCTAAAGTATCATTGAGATAAATACAGGTGTTGGGATTTTTGGGGGAGGGGGGCATTTTCTAATCTGCATGAATGCATGCAACCCTTTTGTAATTTAAAGCCATTGTATACAATGATTTCCCATAGGATGGTCAGGTGGTGTTAGCTATCATTATGTGTTCCCAGCTTTGGTCTTATGCAGAGGAGATAGAAACTATCTTTAAAAGAGGGATGGGCAGCTAGTGAGTCCAGGGGCCAGTTTTCTGCCCCTGGGATTCTCCATGGTTTGTAGGAACTCTAAAAAACATGAAGAGAGGGGAAACCCAAACCAGAGTTGCAGTGGAACATTTGGTTTGGAGGGAAACCTATATGAAACATGAAGCACTGCAAAGCACCTTTTTGTTAAGGAAAAGCATTTATGTGGGAAAAACGGGAAAATCTGATGAGGTTAGGTGCTGAAAAATACTATTGGAGGCTGTGTGAACCACTCGTGGCGCAGTGGTTAAATGCCTGTACTGCAGGTAAAACTGTGTTCACGACCTGGGTTCAATCCCAGGTAGCAGGCTCAAGGTTCACTCAGCCTTCCATCCTTCCGAGGTCGGTAAAATGAGTACCCAGCTTGCTGGGGGGGGGGGCAATGTGTAGCCTGCACACTAATTAAAAAATTGTAAACCGCCCAGAGACTACTTGTAGTGGTATGGGGCAGTATATAAGCAGAACACTTTGCTTTGCTTTGCTTTAAACAAAACAAATAAATAAATAAATAAATAAGACAAAGGACAAGACTTCACTGTTATCACTTTATAGCTTGCATTCATTGTATCAAAATGGAACTATTGTTACATCCTTTGTGTGTGGCCATCTGTAAGTGAATTTCAAAAATTTCATCTGGTTTAAAATAGTTTGTAAAATGCTGATAGGAGCATTGTAATCAGACTTTACATTGATGTTACACCGGTTACTAGTTCATTCCTGGGCTCAACATGTGAATGGTAGCCATTAACCCACTAAATAGATTTGTACTAGATTTTCTGAAGAGCAGCATGCATCCATTTGAACCCTTTCCAGCTTTAAAATGGGTGAGAATCAAATGGTGGACTGAAAACTGGAGGGGGAAAACATCCATAATCTAATAACTTAAGATACTCAGGTGATACCATATTACTGGCAGAAAATGACAATGACTTGAAATTACAGTAGGACCCCAGTATCCGCTGGGGATTGGTTCCAGACCTTCCCATGGATAATGAAAACCGTGGATAAGAGAGAACACCAAAAATCCCCCAAACTGCTGTTTTGTGACAGTAGCTTGCTTTACAGCTGCTGTTTTATGACAACAGTTTGCTTTACAGCTGCTGTTTCTGACAGTAGCTTGCTTTACGGCTGCTGTTTTACGATAGTAGCTTGCTTTACAGCTCCTGTTTGTGAAAGTAGCTTGCTTTGTTTACAACAGTAGCTTGCTGTAGCTTGATTTTTTCCTGTGCCATCCGTGGATAACTGAATCAGTGGATAATGAATCAGTGGATTCAGGGGTCTACTGTACTACTAATGAAATTGAAAGAAACTCCCAAAGCATTATTGTAGTTGACTATTAAAAAGACAAATCATGACCCCAGAGGAATTACATAATTTTAATGTTGACAATTAAAGATTTTGTATTCCTCACTTCAAACACCAAATAGAGACTGGAGCCAAGAAATCAGAAGGCCAGCTATGAATGAAGTGGAAAAGAACTTCAAGTCTAAGAACTAGAGACCAAGGCCAGTTACTATGTATGGAAGGCCAGTTACTATGTATGGACGTGAAAGCAGAAGAGTGGAAAAATAACAGAAAAAAAGTGATTATTTTGAAATATGGTTCTGGAGACAAGCTTTGTAAATACTTTGGACCAACAGAAAGACTAACTATAATTAATTAATTAATTTCAATTACAACTCCAAGGACCAGTGTCCAATTACCCAAAGCAATTACCAAAATACTGTACATTATGACTTCAGTTTTAAAAAGACATTCTGTCATCTTAAAAATAACTAGAACCATTACTTCTGAAAACATTCTAGAAAAAATCATCTGAATGCCACAGGATTGTACCTGTACCGAGATTTCTTCTGAATCCAAAAATGCATGGATACAGTAGGATTTTATGCATTTAATTTAAAAGAAAGGATAAGTCACAAAAACGAAAAAGGGAAGTTACTCCAAAACTTCTTGGCAACATAGAATCATATCACAAGTTGCAAAATCAACATTGGATCTTTCCAAAGAAGGTACACACATGGGAAAGCAAGAAAGTCTGTCTCTAACTTTGCTCTTACTTATTCCTAACCCATGCTACTACCTGAACAAATGTAGACAGACCCTTTCAGGGGACGTGGTGTTGACTCCCTAACTACAGGATGCTATTCTGTCCACCCTGCATCTCTTGTGCTTCTTTATAAAGAACAAAGCCCGATATTACACAGGCATAAAGTACTTATCATCCTGGCTAACTCTTCAGTATGTCTCCAGGCTAATGGATTACCTCCTTAATGCCATACCCTCTGGGCAGGAAGAAACTTTCCCAGAGAGGTAACATACATATCAAAACCTGCTTTGAACCTTTCTTCAAATTAACAAAGGAGAGCCATAGACCTTTCTCCTTTGAAATGTATTCTGGCAGATTCCAATGACTGAGGACAAATGACATGTTTAATTTCATTTGGACTGTTTTAGCTATGATTTTCTGTAGTATATTTTCTCATTACAAGGCTAGACCAATTCAAATCAGCCTTTGCATCACATGGGCAATAAAAAAATCAATTTCTCCTATTTTATAAGTAGAACAAATTCTGTGTTATTTGATCATGTACTCTAGTTGAACTCTTACATTAATACAACAAATCGGGGGGGGTGTCTTCACCAATTAAAAAAGCATAATCAACAGATATAGGTCTCAAATATCTGTGCAAACGAATGAAGAAGTCTAACATGGTAGAATGGCTATTACCATCTTAGACAAAAAGAGAAGAGTAGCATTTCTAACACTTTCCCCAAATCAGAAAAAATGTAGTACCGTAGGTAGGGACAAGTCTTTGAAATAACATTCCAATTTCACTGCTGAATTTTTGTTTATATGAGAGAATTTTTCAAATATGGTCTGCTGCACATACAACGTGAGGTAAAAGTCTGTTTAATCACCTCAAGATTGTACCACTGCATTCAAATTTATGCACAAACTAGGCCATGCTAGAAAAAAAGTAGAGGTCACATCTCTTGCATCAGTGAAACCCAACTCTTACTTTAAGGCAATGGTTCCCAGCCTTGGATAACCCAGGTGCTCTTGGAATGCAATTCCCAGCCAGCACAGGTGGAAGTGAAGGCTTCTGGGAATTACAACCCAAAAATACCACTGTTGCCCCAGGTTGGAAACCACTGCTTTAAGGGACTACAGAATACAGGTAGGAAAGTTCAAAACAATGCCAATCGGGATATAAAGTAAGAAATGGCATTACAGTACTGTATATGCTTTTGTTCTGAATTATATGGAAGCTCTAACCACCAGATTGTTCTGGCAAATGTGATACTTAAATGTCATCTCTCCTTCAGAAACAAACAGTTTTTCCTTTTTTTGGCAACTTTTTGCTGAGGATACTGCAAATTCTGGTCCTCAGTTGTACACTTTTTGAAAACTTGCAGTGCCTATAAATACCTTTCATGCGAGTGAACAATGAAGAGTGGCAATTATAGAGTTAAAAGTGTGATTTATTTTTCCTCACTGCCTCCAATTTGGGTAAGACTAGTTTTTGACCAAATGCATCTGATCCTGGAATGTGTTTCCCAACGGCAAACTAGAGATGAACCCTTGAAGCTATGCAACTGCATCTGGTTTACAACTGCCATCAGGCTGGTCAACAAAGCCAATGATGACAAGTTACAGGAGTTTAGATCTGACAACAGTCGAAAGGCCATAGTTGCCCAGCTCCTAACTAGATCTTATCAGCAACATAAGCAAGGAACAAGTACAGAAGGAGTAAGACAGACTGCTCAAAGAACATAGAAACGATTAACAAGATACAGTAACTGAAAATGAATTTCCTGGGTTTGTACTGAAGTCAAAATGTAGTATAAATCAAAGACAATGAATGCAGTTTGAACTAGACGGAAACATTGCGTCACTCTAAACTGGAGTTTGTAAACCTAAAAATGTCTGTCAACCAAACATGCCAAGAAAAGCTGCTAGACTTCTGAAGTTCTCCTCCAAGGAGGAGTAAGGGGATCTTTCTTCATTTTTAAAAGCTGAAACTATTACAGTGCAATTAAACTAAAGAGAGGAAAGTCAGAAAACCTTCTAACTGGTGAAATACACTCTTTACTTATCAGTCTACAAAGCTCTAGTGTCCAAAAAGGACAATCAGAGTATCTCCTGGTTATAAGAAGCATCTGCATTATAGGATAATGAGGACTTTAAAGGTGCATGGGACAGCCTAACCTAGCTACTGTGGAGCCATTTTGCATAGCCAGAGATCACTAGACGTTTATAAATTTTATAATCCAAAATAATCTTACATTTATATGCCCCATTTGAGATGTCTTTCAACTGGTTTAAAACTCAAGACAAATAAGACAATTATGAAAATTGATATTATTAACGATCCAGTGTAGCTAGCTGGATAGCTCAGTGGTTTAGGTACCTGACTGTGGAGCAGAACCTGTTCCAGTGATGGCGTACCTTTTAGAGTCCGAGTGCCCAAACTGTGATTTAAAACACACTGATTTTTTGCAAAGTGCCAATACAGCCATTTAACCTGAATACAGGTGGCTGTGAAGGGGGTGATGTTGGGTGCCCACAGAAAGGGCTCCGAGTGCCACCTTTGGCACCCGTGCCATAGATTTAACCAACACTGCTATAAATGTTGTTTATAATTACACGGTCCCAGTAGGGCTAATTTTAGCAATGTCAAACTGATAATACAGGGGCTAATAGAATTCCCAAATTCTTGTTAGCTCAACAATTGCATTCATGGAAACTGTTGGTGCGGAAGAAGACTCTTCCTATAATAAAGGTTGATATCTGCCAAATTTTAGGAATGATTCCTGTTCTCTAAAAATTGATTCAAAATATTCAATAAAACATCCGTCATCATCATCATCTATAACCAGCGTTAATATTTCTGTAGGCCCATCAATGAACCCATGACATTTGTGGGGATTTTATTAGCAATATCACATTTTGGATTTCCTTATTTCAGATCTACCACTCATCCTGAGTACAATTTATCTTCTTAGTTTGTCATTTTCAAACACTTCTTTAATGTACTCATTGGACATCACAATTTCATCCTTGACTTCAACAATCAAAATATTATTACTTTTTCACAGTGGCTCCGAATGCTATTTTTATAAATACACCTGCTACTCCCTTGATTATTCATGCACATTAAAGATATTATGGTTCTTCCTTAGGTTTTCCCACTTCTGTACAGTGCTTTGATCACCATCATTATTTGATTTTCCTAATTTTGTTTCAAATGTCCTTGTGTAATTTTCCATATTTGAAGTTGTATTTAATTTTTCGATTTTTGTCTCTCTCACTTTTATCTTATCTGTAATACTTCTGTCATTTTCCACTTATATTTCAACTTCTAAGGTTGCTGTTGGTTACACATACTACTACCTCTGTTTATGTGTGTTGTGTTGTTACAGTCGTGACTGACTCTTCGTGACCCCATGTCCATGGAGTGTTCTTAGCAGGAATACTGGGGTGGTTTGCCAGTTCCTACTCCTGGCGCCTACAGCACCTGGTTTTCCCTGGTGGTCTCCCATCCAAGTACTAACCAGGGCCAACCCTGCTTAGCTTCCAAAATCAGGCAAGATTGGATGTGCTTAGGGCATCTAGGCAGCTCACTACCTCTGTTTAGTTTGGACCAAGTGGCATTTGTATCTGAATTATGTGAGTTGTAGTCTTTTTGAATCATTCATGAGTTTCCTTCCTTAACAACAGCATACGGTTGGAACATTAGTTTTTCTTCTATGCCTTTTCTGTTTTTAGGATTTTGTATCTCCCTTAATTAGACGTGAACTACAGAAGAGGACAGGGTTATGATCTGAATTTGGAAAGTTATGCAAAATAGCACTACTGATAATACTGCAAGAAACTAATCTATTTATAAGCTGTGTGTTGTGTCGTTATAGTCGTGACCGACTCTTCGTGACTCCATGTCCATGGAGTTTTCTTGGCAGGAATACTGGAGTGGTGAGAAATAAACCCCATAAAAAGTATTAAGTAAAATGAAAACATACACCAGTGTCAACATAAATTCAGATTGTCAATTCAGTTCACTAAAGTCTTACTGTCTTTAAAAAAGGAAAAAGTAGAAGTACACATGATGGACTACAACCTAATTTTTCCTTCTTTTATTCATCAAAACTAATATTCTAAGGACAAGGTACTGTATTTTGAGACTGCATTGTCGTAACTTCTTAGCTATACAACACAGTCCTTACTTCCAAGCAGATACACAGAAGATTCTGCTATGAATTACTGTATACCATTCTTATTTACTACAAGGTTACTTCACACATTTTCCACTGACAAAACAAAGTTGCTGGTCTGTCAAATCTAATTTGTCAAAACAAAAATGTTGTTAAAAAACATAAGACTGTACTAGGGCATATTTGAGTGCCACTTTATATCAGTCATAAACATTTCTGTTTTCAGCACCTCTTCAAAATAAATGTACACGGAAGACTACTTGCAGTGTAGCATTCATTTTATGAAACTATAAAGTTCTTCACTGTTAATTACACAGATAAATGTCTCATCACACATTTGGTTACTAGGATGGCATAATTAGTTTTCCACATTAACCTTTCAAAAGCAGAATCTGAATTTCAAGCTAAAAGCCAGTGTAAAAATCATTTGCAATACAGTAGGCTAATGTGGAGGGAAAGCAATGCATTCCACAAAAATGCCTCGTGACTCCAGAGTGTAGTCCAGGGTTGCGAGGAGGCAATGATTGTAACGCACAATGGGAGCTCTGCAGCCTCATACCAGCAGGACAGAAATCCCTGATCCAAAAAACAAAGAAAAATAAATATATGCCATTCTGTAATATCAGCGGATCAAAATATATAATTATGGAATATAGTGTAGAACCATTTCTTAGGAACACATATAATGCAAGATCTTCAAGCTATGAAAATAAGACATCAGGGAGTTCTTCATATAGTTGCAGGTTTATACTGACTCAAATGCTATCAACAAAGCTCAAACTTACCAACGATGTGCACTTTTGAAAGGAAATGACTAAAATGTGAAAAATGAGCAAATATTCGGTACACTATTGTGATCCTATATATCTCTATCATTGTTACATGCACCTTATGCGCTTCCATAATTTTCCTCTACATCTTACTATCCACTGCTCTCAGGTGTAGTCCCTTTAACACAGTTATGTTTTGTACAATCCATACATGTCATCTATTTATTTATTTATTTTTATTAATATACCACCCGAATTTCCAACTGAACTCTGGGTGGTTCTCAACATAGGAAATCCATACAAGTTGATAAAACAAAAACATAAATAAAACACGAGACCAAACAGTAAAGACAATAAAAGCAGTGAAGACAATAAAAGAGTGAAGACAATAAAAGCAGCGAAGGAAAGGGGAAAAAAAACAATTAACCTCCATCCTACCAGTGCCAACAAAGGCCATGAAATTCAATGGATATGCAAGATCACTGCACAGTTTGATACTGGGGTGTACATGTGTGAACAATAGGAGCCCCATGGTGCAGTGGTTAAATGCCTGTACTGCAGGTAAAACTGTGATCACGACCTGGGGTTCAATCCCAGGTAGCAGGCTCATGGTTGACTCAGCCTTCCATCCTTCCGAGGTCGGTAAAATGAGTACCCAGCTTGCTGGGGAGGGGGGCCTGCATACTGTAATTAGACTGTAAACTGCCCAGAGACTACTTGAAGTGGTATGGGGCGGTATATAAGCAGAACACTTTGCTTTCTAAGAATAGCAGCCACACCATACAAATTACCGGGTTGTCACATCTGCTTTCAAATCCAAGTAGTGTAATTACCTCCCCTGGAAACTGGAAGTTCTCTCACCAATACAGTCCTGCTCTCTGCATCTTTTTAGCCTACATTTTTACACAAACCTCTTTCCTGTTCATTTGTGATCTCCTTTTGAAGGCCATCCTTGGGGGGGGGAGCAGAGGAATGCTTCCCCATCCCCATTAAGCAGACACACCAATCGTAGTTTTAGTGAGTCAATCAGTAGCCTGAATGCAAACAGGGACTACTGACATAGCATGCCAGCCTTGTAAGCTAGGATGTACCTCAGTCAGAGCAAGGTTTGATGGGATCCCATTACACTGGCTAGGGTTGCCATGGTCAGAATCTGAAGTTGGCATTGCTGCTGACCTGCCAACCACAATGGGCACAACTGTATCAGACTTATGAAATTGTTCTTTATTGGGACCACTTTTTGGAGGTCTGTCATGGCAACTGGACTTCTTTTCTTGAGATCGAAATGTTTCGCTACTCATCCAAGCAACTTTCTCAGACTGACAAAGCTGCTGGGATGAGTAGCAAAATGTTTCGATCTCTCAAGAAAAGAAGTCCAGATGCCATGATTATCTTCCAGATAACCTCACCTGCATGACTGAGAATCTTCACACACACTTTTTGGAGAGTTCCATTCTAGCTTTCAATTTCAAGGCCAACTAAGATGAAAGCAGAAATCCCATTTCCTGCCCATGAGTCCCCACTTCCAGGATGTTCTGACAGGCGTCTCTTTATCCTCTGGTAAACTCAACCTACACTTGTCCTCCTGTAGGGCTGCAGCATTTTATAGTCACCACTGTGGGCACACTGATGTTCTGCCATTTGAGCTTGCCAGGTGAATGCCTTGAATTCTGCAAGGACTGGGTTACACAATGCATTATATTGTTGGTTCCAACTGAACTAAGCAATGTCAAGTTCCTACCCATAGGATATCTTGTGTTTTATTAGCAGTTGTTTAAAATCCATGAAATTAAACACTAAATACTGTACTTTTAATAGTATTTAGTGTTTGTACAAAATGCACAAAGCAGTTGTTTAAAATCCATGAAATTAAACACTAAATACTGTACTTTTAATAGTATTTAGTGTTTGTACAAAATGCTCAGCATTCTTTTGCAGTATAAAAGTATGAGACAGGTACAAGCAATGAGATGCAAAGGGGCTGAATTGTAGGAGAACTCATGAGAATAATGAGCAAATCACCGTTAAAGTCATATTAAGTTTATGTTAGACAGACAAATGTTTCAGTATCCTCCTTGCACATTTTAGACAGCTGATTTAATTTAATTTTGCTGTGGTTAAGATAAGTGGCATGCCTGCAGAGGTGAAGGGACATTACATTAAGACAACACATTAATCCCACCCATGGTCAAAGCAAAACCAAACAAATAGTGGCTTCCTGAAAATTGAATTTCTGTTATCCAGATGTCAAAGATGTAATACTCCAATTACACAAACTACTGCCAGTGAAGCATGCCAGAAAATATGCTATATAAATGGGTTGAGCACAGAGCAGCAAAATTGCAAAGTCAGCATTTGGTTCTCTGGGTGAATGATAATTAGTGCTGTGTGTAGACACTAATAAACATTTATGTCTCAAATTACAACGGTTTTAAGCAAGTGTTAATAAAAGATATGCTGGCAATCTGCAAACCAAAAAGACCTTTGGAAGGAACATCCTATCAAACAATGGCAGGTGCATTCTATGTGCACGTAATAATTCTCTCTCACACACTCCCTTTCCACTACATATGTGGCATTTAGAAAGCAATAAAATGAGAACGTACCTAAATAAAATGGCTGTGCTTCTTTGGCCTCTCCATTAACATCATTACTGTAGTCAGATATCTTGTATGCCTCATGATGATAATCTGAAATTTAAAATAAGGAAACAAATTAGAAAGTGAGTGATCTGAAGAAATGAATACTGATTATGTTGCTGCAATTTTAACTCATAGCCCAGCAATATGCAGTATATGCTATTTGATTCCATTCACAACAAGTCAGTCAAAGAAAGCATGTTCCCTGCGTTGTCCCTATATGCAGATAATACCCTCTGCTTCTGCTAAAAACACTTAATCAAAATATTTTACATTTAGCACATGATGCCTGGCTTCAGTTGTGATATTCATTTTCACACCAAATTAACAGACCAGATGCCAGTTATCTGGATTCTTGTCTTACAGAATGCATGCAAATTTTGGATACAGACAACAGGTTTGTCATCCTTAACAGATCAATAGAGATTTGCAAGCCTTCCCTCATAATAAAATCAGTGGGAAACTCAAGGAATAACCTTTCAGCTCTTTGGCCTTTTATCTGGGAAGGATGCCAATGAATTATAATGGGAACAGATCAGGCTCTATAAATGGAAATTAATAGCAGTTTCAGATAAAACTGAATGCAGGCTATGAATATACACAGGCTTCCTTTTCATCAGAACTACTTACTGAATAAATAACAATAAACTTGCTTACTTGCAGACATGAAAGAAAGAAGACTATGACAAGCATTTATAGGGGATACTATATTTTTAGATTTTGTTTCATGCCTTACTACTGGTAAGGCCTATAATAGAGAGATTAAAGTTTCAAAATATTAAGGAACCTTAAGGAGTCATGGGATGTATCACAGTACATGGAATATCCATTACATATTATGATGATATACTCTTACATCACATTTTACACTAAGAAATAAAATAGGGTACATTTAGCCAGTTTTCACGAACAAGATGCCCAGATAGGGGAGAGTTGTTGTTGTTGTTCAGTCATTCAGTCGTGTCCGACTCTTCGTGACCTCATGGACCAGAGCACGCCAGGCCTGCCTGTCTTCCACTGCCTCCCAGAGTTTTGTCAAATCCATGTTATTTGCATCGATGACACCGTCCAACCATCTCATTCTCTACTGTACCCTTTTCCTTTTGCCTTCAATCTTTCCCAACATCAGGGCCTTTTCCAAGGACTCCTCTCTCCTCATGAGATGGCCAAAGTATTGGAACCTCAGCTTCAAAATCTGTCCTTCCAGTAAACATTGAAGATTGATTTCTTTCAGGATGGGTAGGTTTGATCTCCTTGCAGTCCAGGGGACTCTCAAGACTCTCCTCCAGCACCACAGCTCAAAAGCATCAATTCTACAGCAATCAGCCTTCTTTATAGTCCAGCTCTCACTTCCATACATCACTACTGGAAAAACCATAGCTTTGACTATCCGGACCTTAGTTGGCAAAGTGATGTCTCTGCTCTTTAAGATGCTGCCTAGGTTTGCCTTTGCTCTCCTCTCAAGATTAGCAAGCGTTTTTTAATTTCATTGCTGCAGTCACTATCTGCAGTGATCAAGGAGACCAAGAAAATAAACTCTGTCATTGCCTCCATTTCTTCCCCTTCTATTTGCCAGGAGGTGATGGGACCGGTGGCCATGATCTTAGTTTTTTTGATGCTGAGCTTCAGCCCATTTTTTCACTCTCCTCTTTCACCCTGCCAGTGGAAAGTAGATGTAGCTAAACAGAACTCAAATACATTGGTCCCATTTCATTGAGAATTTACATCCACTGATGTGACTATATTAGAGGAATCATATGATGGTTCCTTAATCCCTATTATCGGAAAAAGCCAGAGGTAATTGAATCTGCCTTATAAAATCACTCCATCTCCATAAAGAACTTATTAGAGATGGCAGAATCTTCTTACATACTGTAATTTATATCTATATTCAAGTTTTTAAACTTTGTTGCATCGAAACTCTTCAAGGAAGGAAGGGTCTCCTAGAACAGCAAAACCAAAAAGAGATTACTCCTGTAGCAGAGCTCACACCTCTTCCCAACTCAGTGGCTAGACCAGGGGTCCTCAACCTAAGGCCCCCGGGCCGGATGCGGCCCCCCAAGGTCCTGAATTCGGCCCCTGGGACCAATTGCAACCCCCCCACCTACCCCCTGTTTTGTGAGCAAGCCAACCTCCGCAGCTGCTTTTGGACTGTGATCCGGCCCCCAGCGGTGTCTGGGTGGTGGTGGACCGGCCCGCTGTTTGAAAACTTTGAGGACCCCTGGGCTAGACAATCAAAAGCTAACAAGGAAATTGGTTTGCTTGAATTCACAGTGTGCTTGGAACCCTCTGAGACGTACACTCAGGATAATAAGACAGAATTCACTCAACACAGATGTCAGCCTTGTACCAGTCTCAGTTACAAGAGTAGGTACTATTGTGTATAACATTACGTTTTAAAATGGTAGCCAAGCCTAACTGAGATAAGCAATTATACATCAAACACTTGGAAAGCTCACCTAATTTCTTTAAAAACTACAATAGGATTGAAAGGTAGGTTCATCGTCTTGGTTCTAAAATGATATTTTCGGTGATGGAAGCATCAAGACAAGGTCACATTAACATTAGAAATGACAATAAACATGTCAGACTGCAACTGTAAATGTATGCGATGCAGATGGTACACAAATATTGCCACACCACATATAATTTGTAAGCACAATTTACAAAAACGTCCTCAGGAAGATAATAATCAGAATTCATCCAATAATCTCTGTTCTCATTGATGTGCACTTCTGATAAAAAAATAAATACAAAATGCTCTAAACCAGTGGTTTTCAACCTGTGGGTCCCCAGATGTTCCTGGACTGCAACTCCCAGAAATCCTGGCCAGCTCAGCTAGCGATGAAGATTTCTGAGAGTTGCAGTCCAGGAACATCTGGGAACACACAGGTTGAGAACCACTGCTCTAAACTAACACAAAACCTGCATTCAATCAAACGAGTTAAGGAGACAAATGTGGTAAACTAGCAAAAAATGGGGGAAACAATGATGGCCTGCCACAACAGGGTTTTTCTTACAGTTTAGATAATAGGCCATCAAAAAAAATCCATGACCCCCATATTTTATCATGTTCCAGGAATCCAAAAAATATTAAACCATTTCTGGACACATTTACAGTGGTACCTCTACTTACGAGTTTAATCCGTTCCGAATGCATGCTCATAAGCTGAACAACTCGTAAGTAGAGCAGCCGTATCTAAAAAAAAAAAAATTGAAAAAATAAAAAAGTTGTAAGTAGACCAGACCACATCTAAAATTTATAAGGCAGCAGTTCGCCAACGGTTTTCCGCTCTTAAGTCAAATTGCTTGTAAGTAGAGGTACCACTGTATTTGTAATTTAGTCCCATGGCCTTAAAAGGCAATGAATTCAAAGTAAACACACAAAGAACAAAAGGCTTAGCTCAGCCCTAAGTTTGTTTACTCAAAAGTATGTTCTATTGCATTCTGTTGGTAGGTAAGTAGGTATTTCAATCTTCCAATGTCCCTAGAACAGTATTTTCCCTTCTTTCAGTCTGAAATCTCTTATTACTTATTATTTCTATCTCTATGCCAATCATCATAACAGTAGCGTATGCCTAGAGGTGAGTTGTCATACTGCACAGACCTGAAAGGATAAGAAATATTGTATTTCTGGCCCCAGGGGGATCGTTATGATCCGTGGCTGAGTCAATAGGGTTAAATGCCCCTTTAAAAGTTAGAACAAAAATGAAACAAATAAAAAATGTCAATGGCTAGTTTTGCTTGTTCAGTGTCTCAGAATTCAACACCACTTATCTCTATGGCTGTATAAATACATGGAAGTCATTTTCTTCTTATAGGACATCAGCATGTATACTCAGAGACATAACTGTGATGTGCAATTAACCTGTTTTCTACTCTGGTAAATTCAGCCACAGAAAACAAATCTGATTCCAGTCTCATCCAGGAACAAGGCCCCTCTGTGGTTCAATTTCTTTGTTACATTAAAGTGTACCAAAAAGATTGAGACCTAGCTATTAGACTGAAGGATAGAGGTACTCTACAGAGTCTACAATAAGTCTACACAATAAAGTCAGAACTTCTACTTGTTAAATTCAAAACGTCCAACTATGCAGGAGCATGGAGCCCATTCCAACATTTTCATGCGGAAGGGAAACTCACAGATCTGAGTCAGCTGCACTGTGTTCATAGTTTCTAACTTTTCCCAAGACAGAGAAGATTGCCAAAGTTTAAATGCTGTTATGCAATGAACTTCTAGTATGAAAATAAGTGCTCTAAATGAAACAACTCACGAGATAAGTATAATATTCATAATGTAATATTCATTGACTGTGAAACATGCCTGCATAAAAAGGATGAAAAGGCAACTACTGTGTAAGTTCCAGTACGCCACAGTATTGCAGCAGAAAGACTTTTGTTTTTCAAAGTGTTATGTAAATAAACCAAATGTAATTATTAAGTTCAGGATCTGGCTCTGTATATCTGGAGTTTCTACCCTTGTTAGTCTCTCCTGCCTAACACTCCACAGAAGACACTACACCATATATATAGTCAAAAGCACAATGTGACTGTAGAGAATCCACTTAGGGTATTTCAAAGGGTCTCATTTAGAATGTAGCATTTCCTTTGGTCATTGGACATGGCCGCCCTAGATCCTTTACACTATTGTATTCTTGATCACTATGTATAAGAAAGCTGGATAATAAAGAAAGCTGACAGATATAAAACTAATTCATTTTAACTATGATGCCTCAGAAAGACTAATGAGCAAGTTCAAGATCAAATGAAGCCTGAACTTTCTCTAGAGGCCAAAATGACCAAACTGAGATTGTCCTATTTAGGGACATATCACGAGAAGGCAAGATTCTCTGGAGAAGACAATAATGCTGGGGAAAGTTGAAGGCAGCAGGACAAGAGAAAGCCCAAATACAAAATGGATTGACTCCCTAAAGGAGCCATAGGCTTGAATTTGCAAGAGCTGTGCGGGGCTGTTCAGGACAAGATACAGTATTTTGGAGATCGCTTATTAAAAAGACTGTCATAAGTTGAAGACAAAGTGAAAGAACATAACGACAAATTTTCTCTGAAACAAACTGAAGATGGATATCTCAATGAATTAGGTATGTGGTTATGAAGCCAAAGGCTGGAACTTCAATCCCCATTGTGCACCCCAGAACAGCCAGCCTGTGCAACCCTGGGCAAGCTGCATAGTACCAGAAGAGCCTCCAGGAGAAGGGAATGGTAACCTGCTTCTGAGTACAGTGATGCTTTGAATTATGAAATTATTCTGTTCCAAAAAGGGAATGGATTACAACAGGCTTTCAATGCATTTTTATGGGAAGCCAGCCCCAACAAAGCAAAGCAGGGGAACAACTTCCCCTACTGTGCTGGGTTGCCCGGAAGTCCCCTCAGTGAGCGGTCAACATCAGCTGTGTGGCGGTGGTGAGCAGAAGTGCTTTACTCCTGCTTTACCCGGTCTTGCTTCTGCAGCCATTTGGCTCAACCCACACCAGAAGGCAGGAGTTACGTGTTGACCCTCCCACCACCATACATCTGATTTTAACAGCTCTTTCCCAGCCAGGCAAGAGTCAGGACGGTGCACCACCTGCCCGACCCTTGCCTGGCTCAGAACAGGAGAGTGGAACAGGTTTTTCAATTTCGTGCTGCAGCAGCACCTTTGCTACTGCAGTGCCAAATTCAAAACCCTGCTCCACTTTCCCCTTCTCAGGCGAGGGCAGGTGGGTGGGCTCCCAACCCTTGCCTGGCTGAGACCAATGGACTGTAGCGAGATCCAGTGGCTGGTGGTGAGGGGGCAGTGGGTTTACTCCAGCTGCCTGATCTTGCTGAAGCCTGTTGGTCTCAGCCAGGCAAGGGTTGGGCAGGTGGTGCACCCACCCAACCTTCACCTGTCTGAAAAAGAGCTGTCAAAATCAGCTATGTGGTGTGTGGAGGGCAGTGCTTCACTCCTGCCCTCTAGTCTGGATGCAGCCAAACGGCTGCAGAGAGACCGGGAGGCAGGAGTAAAGCCGCTGGCTGCCACTCACCACCGCCACAGCTGATGTTGACACCTCATTGAGGGGGTTTCCCTGCAACCCAGCAAAGCAGGGGAAGCTCTTCCCCTGCCTTGCTGGGTTAAGAACATAAGAACATAAGAAGAGCCATGCTGGATCAGGCCAAAGGCCCATCTAGTCCAGCTTCCTGTATCTCACAGTGGCCCCATCAGATGCGTTTGGGAGCGCATGAGACTAGATATCTGTCTCCTGATACCACTCCCCTGCATCTGGCCCTTGAAGTACCCTGGTTTAAAGCCTAGGGTTGGGACAGGCTTCCCCTACAAAAGCCTTTAAAAATGATTACTTGAATTTTTTTTGTTAATAAAACCCCCACATTTTTTCGTAATTTAAAATTACTGTATACTGGTGAATTTCCTTTCATAATCCAAGTTTTTCGTTATTCAAGGCATCACTGTACTCTCTATCTAGAAAACCATGAAAAGGGTCACCATATGTCAGAACTGACTTCACGGCACAAAATTCATTTCTCCTAAAACTAGCAAGTGTTAGTAATGTACACATATACTGTGGGTTCTAACTAAGACAGGTTGTTTTGGCAAATAGAAATTTGGTTAGCTTTATGTATAGTCTCTAAAGAAACGTAGCATTTTGGCAAAACTTTTCTTGTTCCCAAACTGCTGCACTTTTGTACCATATAAAATACAGTACTGCAAATCTTCTGTATAATGCTAATTCCTACAGCACCTTAGGCACCACATTCTGCAAGATCAGCTAAATGCACCACATTAGCTACTTGACCCATAATTGAAGGGCATCCAAAAGACATTCTCATCTCTGGAACTCCTTTCCTCTTCACAAACTATGAACCTAAGCATGCTTAAATAAGTCTGAAAAAACTCCTGGCTAGTTTTGAAAAACACATTTATCCCTTCAAAGCTTGAGAATGTAACCAATAATTTTGCATACTATATCCCTTAGGCTGGATTTTGATCATATTCTTACACTATGTAAAGTTTGAGGTCCAAAAGATACAATGCTGCAAGTGGAACAGGAGATATTATGGGTGTGAGAGCTATGACTCATTCAATGAAACTAACAGACCATCCCAAACAGCAAAACTCAGCACACCGTCATTTGTAGGAAGCCTCACAGCAAAGTCATGCAACCACTTTAGGAGCTGATATGAAGCCACCATAACATTAGAGACATGGAGCTACTAAATATTGCTATTTTTGATGTGGCAACCATGTATGATTTTTTCCTTTCGATTTCCAAATTGATGTTCTATTGGGAGGCAAGCTATTTCCCCCTCCTGCTTCTGACTTGCAACTCTACTGTCCTGAAGAACCTTTGGTATATAATTTAATGTAAGGTGACAGAAGCAGTGTTCACCTGCCAGAGAATTCATAAAATAAAGAACTACATCCCAAAATAGTCAACCCAAGGTGGTCACCTATGGTTACTGTAATTTATTTATTTATTTTAATAAAATGTAATGTATTTATTTATTATAATAAAGCATGTCCTTATCCATCCAGAAATGTTTGTGTATAATGAGTTGTAGATTCAAACCTTAGCTCTGCATAGTAAACATATGAATCAATCATAAATAAATTACTGGCTCTTGTTCCTCTAAAACAGTGATGGCGAACCTTTTAGAGACCAAGTGCCCAAACTGCAATTCAGAACCCACTTTTTTTTTTGCAAAGTGCTAATACAGTAGTTTAACCTATATACAGGTGGCTATGAAGGGGTGATGCCGGGTGCCCACAGAAAGGGCTCCGAGTGCCACCCTTGGCACCCGTGCCATAGGTTCGCCATCACTGCTCTAAAATATTACAAACCCAGCCTGGAAAATGCATATTGGTTCCATGTCAAGAAATCGAACAGTCTATGATACCACAACAATGATTCAAGTAGAAGGAACTGGCCTGTCAATATGGTGACATCTTTTAATACATAACTTTAGTGGCAATAAATTTCCACTCAAGTAAAATAAAAATAGCACCACAAACATTTGTGATCAATCGCACTCTTTTAAGACTATAATCTGAGCAAATGTTTTGTCTAGCCTCCTAAAACATAACATCCTACAGGCAAACCTCCCAGGTAAGCAGGCCCTCAGAACAGTTTGCAGAAGAATTGGAGACAAGATAAAAATGGTATACAGAGGTCAAGTTATTTTCATATGATTTCTGAACATAATCTGTATTAACTTTTATTACTGGAAGTTTATCTGATGAAATCATATGGGAAAATGTGCACTAGCACACATTCTACATGGGATCCTAAAACCTACTTATAGATCTTGTAACTTAGCGTTGTGAGGGCAAATCATTCTGAAACAAATCAGCTGCGTTTTTGCTGTGTGACAATTCCCAACTTCAGCCCTAGCTTGTTACAGTACTGTCCAACAACATAGTGATCACATGGCAAACCTAGCCTTAAGAGTTAAAAAATAAACAGACATGTGCTACCATGGATTCAGCAGAAAACTAACATTTAGGTTGGTCACTTTTTCTCCACAGTAATATTTCTTCCTGCTGATCTCAGAAATCTAGCAACCAGTCTTCCTAGAATGACAGGTTAAAGGGGTGTGTCCCAATTATTTAATACTATACCTATTTTAATACATTATACTAAAAAAATGCCTGAAACTTAATATGGGGGACACATATGCAGCTTATAGATATATTTCTGTTCAGTGTGAAAGATCTTACCCAGACATCTTTTAAACTGAAATTAAATACAGCAACAATCTCCCAAGCAGAACACCTGTTATACAACACCAAGGAACTATATATACCTCAGACGAAAAAGTGTCAGGGTGAATCTAAAAACGTTTCACATAATTGTTCCGCTTTTTTTAAAAAAAAATCTGCATTCCTTTTCTGAGGAGCTCACTCACACACACTGAAAGAACAAGTTGCATGCCAACAATTCCTCTTTGCTCATGTACATTTAATTAGCTGCGTTGTGGTTGTGTGTGCTTACGGCAACGTCTACGAAGCTCTTCGTTTAAATGCTATCTGTACACAATCGATTCATGAAGAAAGGGAGGGGAAAAACTGAATACGGAGAGCCATAGGAATTCAATACAGTAGTTAAACAACAAAAAGCTCCTCTCTTTTGAAGTATTATTGTTTTGATAATTTCCTGATTAGGCTTTTTTTTTTAAAAAAAAAAGTGCGATTACCAGGAAAACACAATCTAACTTTACATTTTTCTTATGTGATGTGAATGCGATAAAGTGTCTATTATATTAAAAATGGAGACAAATCCACCTCCTCCACTACGAAGACAATTAGATATTTTAAAATAATAAAAGAGAGACAGCGAGAAGCATTAAAAGAGGTGGACAGAAGGGAAGGACACCCATTTCATAACATCCTGTTCCTCTTCTCTTGATATAACCCAACTGCATCGGCTTAAAACTCTTCCCCCGACCCAGAAACAAACCAAAAAAGCACCAAATATCACATCAACAACCCCCCCTCCCCTTACCTTGATTTATCAGTTTAAAGCTTTGGGATTTCCTGCTTCTCTTCCTCTCAGTAAACTCCATGGTTGTGACTAGCAAGAAGAGGGAGGAAGGAGGAAGAAAGGAAGGAGAGAAATCAAATGGGGCGAGTGAGGGAGTGAGCGAGGGCTGGGTACAAGCAGCCACCCAAGCAAGGAAGACCAAGGTCCGTCTCTTTAATCAGCAAAAAAATAAAATTGCAAAAAAAACAACCCCACAACAACCCTGGAACCGGGTGATTTCAGTCCCAAGCGCGGAGACCCATAGCCGAGAAAAGGAAGCGGGACAAGTTGGCTCCAGACTTTCGCTCGCCTCCCAGGCTCCAGCCTTCCCCACGTTCAGTTCCAAACTTTGGAAGAGGGGGGGGGGTTTGCCCCAAAAAAACCCCTCGCCCCCCCTTTTCCCCCTGCCCCCGCCCCTGGTTAATAAGGAAGGAGGGCAGAGGGGAAAGCCTTGCCGGCTGTAGCCTCGCCAAGAGTGCGCGTCGACACACACACACACACACAGAGACGGGAGGTGGCGGCGGCGGCTTCAAGGGGGGGGGGCAGGAAAAGAGGGAAGCGAATCAATGGCTCGCGTGTGGCACTGACTGACGAAGCGGCGGCGGCGGCAGGAGGAGGCTCCTCCGCCGCCGCCGCCGCCTGGGATCCCGGTGCCACCTGCTGGGGGAAGCCTGCGTGGAGCGCACCAAACAGCGCGCCCCGTGGCGGCTCTTCTGGGAGCCTGGCCCCGCAGGCCGCCACCCTGAGGCCGGCTGAGGACCCCACGCCAGGCCGAGGACGCGGCGGTGGCGGCGGGCCCCAAGGGGGGGGGGGAGGGCGGGAGGGGAGGAAGGAGGCGGCGGAGGAGGGACGGAGAGCCGAGTGTCATGTTTGTTAATGGAGGAGGAGGAGGAGGAGGAGGAGGAGGAGGAGGAGGGCTCGCCCGCCCCCGTGTGCGCGCGCGCGCGTGTTGTCTGGAAAGGGGCGTGTGGGGTGTCTGAGAGAGTCTTCTTGGCTATTAGCAAGGGAGGAAGGGGTGAGGTGGCGCGCGCCCGGCGGGGGTAGGGGGGGTAGGGGGGAGAGAGAGGGTGTAAACCGGAGCAGCGCCATTTTGTGCCCTCCCACCTCCTTTCTTTTGATTCATTTCCCCTCGGCCACCATCCAAAGCTGAAGCCCTCCTGCCCAGGTTGCTCTTTTTATATATGGCTTCGAGGCAACTCACGGAAGCGCCTTTGCCCGTCTGCTGGCCAGCCGGAGGGAGGGTGTGTGGGTGTGGGTGTGGGGGGGGGGAAGAGGCTGTCTCGAAAACGGGCATCGAGGAGACGGCAAGTGGCTTTAGGGTGCGCGCGCTCGCGTATTATAAAGTGAATGGCCTGCCTTAAATTAAGTCACCTTATCGGATTAGTAACGTCTGAGGGATGAAAAGGCACGAGGCGGGTCATGGGCCTGGTGGCCACCCCGGGCCACCGCTCGCGGGCGTGCCAAATCGACGTGCGAATTCGTCTCGCTCGTGGCGAGTGGCACGAACAGCGACATTCGGTTTGGTGTGAACAGAATAGCGGTGAGAAGGCAAAACATCAGTGTCTAGTCTACACAATTTTAAGTTCAATTGTTCCGTCGAAAACGCGATTCTTAGCTGAAGAGAGGCGCTCATGTAGCAGCAGCCACAGGCCATATAATAGGTAATGAGTTTGAGTACAATAAAATTAAGGAAAATCAGATTTAAAAGATAAAAACTAATATAAGTCAACCACAAATAACCTTTGTTATCTGATGCTTTTAATTGCTGTTGGTGTTGGGTTTTATTTTCTATTCTGATTTTAACCCAAACAGGGTGTAAATCCCAATTAGTGCTGTTTAATGCATTTCCAGATAAACGCACTTGGGATTGTTATATAAAACGAACTTTATTGGCAGGAAAAAAAAGCTGAAGGAGTGGACTAACACATTTCACTGAGTTCATTCCTCAGTTCTTCAGTGTTATTTCTGTTCCATCTGTCTACCAAATGACCTTCAGGATAGCTTAATCCACAAAAATAACATCCAAGTAAATGGTAATATCCAACGATAAATCAAATACCAACAAAAATAATACAGATAATGACCAAAGAACATACTTTTATATCCCAAAATTAAAGCACACCTATCAGGCTGTATTATAAATAAACAGATTTTGCAGTACAGTAGAAGGAGAATAATATAATACTCTAAATGGATTTGGAAGGGACCCCATAAAACCATCTAGTAGTCCAACCCTCTGCTCAATGCAGGAATCCAAATTAAAGTATATGTGATAGATGGTTTTGTCTTGAATTTGAATGTTTTCCATTTCCTGAAGCAATTTGTTCCACTCTTGTGCTCTGTCAAGACATTTTAAACTGGCATTGATACCATTATTGTATGTCCTGTACTCTGGAATGACCCAGAACAGCTCCTGCCCCTCCTCTCTATGACAATCTTTCAAATATCACAAAATGGTTTCAAATAGGTAAATATGCCAAACAAGAGTGTATATTACGCCCTTATCTGTTCAAACTATATGCAGAATTATCTTAGGGGAAGCCAAACTAGCTTCAGGTGAAGGGAGAGTGAATACTGTTGGAAGAGACATAAATAATTTTAGATAACATCACATTGCTGACATAAAATAGCAATGACTTGAAACACCTGTTTGGAAAAGTGTAGGAAAAAAGTTCCAAAGAAGGACTGCACCTAAACACGAAAAAGACAAAAACTATGAGTAGAGGAAAAACTACGCCATTTTAATGTTGACAATGAAGACATTTCAATAGCAAAAGATTTTGTATACTTGGTCCAACAATCATTTGAAATGGAGACTGTAGTCAAGAAATCAGAAGACAGACTCAGAAGGGCAACAATGGGGAAATTAGTAAAATGTCAGATAGTTTGACAGATTGAATTTGATAGAATTCATTTATATGTAGGAGAGGTCTCACATGCATGGCCTTCAAGTATTCTGACAGCTCCACTTCACCATTCATCATGTCTCAGCCCAACTGGTTCTTTCTCTTTGGTTAGACAAGAAGCTTAACCAGAAAATACTCCTATAATATATCTCATCCCCCTGGTCACCCTTATGAGTAGATGGTAACACCCCAAACTGATACAAACAACTGCAACAGTTGTGTTAAATGAGTAGTCTACTCTTCTTTTCTTCAACACAGCTCAGCCAAAAGGGGCATGAGTAATTTTGTCTGCAGAGTGCTTAGCAAATAAGTGACAGCAGGCTATCAATTATATAGACTTTACTGTCTTCACTCCACAAGTAGAGCTGCTGTCAGGATTTTATGGTGATATAAGGACATTTGAAATCTAAGGACCAAAAGCCATATGTAAATCTGAAGATGACAAATCATAGAAAATAGCTCTTTAGGGCCTCAGCTAACTTTAAAATAGAACAGGGGAGAGAAAAGAGCATTCACACTGCCCAACTTGAAGGCACACAGCATTAGGAAAAGGGTGGAAAACCAAGCTTCTCATCTCCCAATAACTCTATGGCCAACCTGATTAAATACAGACTGGCTGTATTGCTTGATAAGCCATATTAAATTGTCAGCATCCTCCCTTGTTTATTTATTTATTTTTTTTTCACACTTATATACCGCTCCTACTTCCCAAGCGGGAACTCAGGGCGGTTCACATAAAAATCAAAAGGAACAAAGACGGTGGCAATGGCAGGGAAAAAACTTACAGCATGTCTGTCAGTTTTTGCTCCACTTTTCCTTCATTACAAGCAAAGCGGTAGAATATAACAGAATCACCATTACATGTCAAACAGCATGCAGTCTTCAAGCACTTAAAAGCAAGTGTTTCTCTCCCTCCCCCCCCAATTTTGTAACAACTCACCTAATAAAAGAGATATTCGTCTTGAAAGCTTGCACACTGTTTCAGCCTTTTTTGTCAGTCTAATAAAGTTATCACCCCAGTGTGGGTATTGGAATTAGTTATGTGCCAACCCAGCAATCCCTTTTTTGTTTTGTTCTCAAACTATGTTCAGTGTCTGAAGAAGTGGGTTGCAACTAGAGTTGGGCATGAATTGCTGATTCATTGCTTTGTGATGGTTTGTGATGGTTTGTTAGTGGCTGGCAGGTGTTGGGTGTTTTGCAGCCCTGCCTCTTCCAATGGGTACTTGCTCAAAGGCTATACCCCAACTTTCCTGCCCTGTCTCCTCTAGGCAGTGCTTCTGTGCTGGCATCCACTGGAGGAGGTAGGGCTACAAAGTGCTGAATATCTGTTCAGACACTAAATGAACCAGCACAAACTGCTGAACCAGTGGTTGGTCTGTCCGTCTGTCCATCCGTCCGTGTACGTCCGTATGTCTATCTGTCTATCTATCTACCTATACACACACACATTTCAAAGATACAATTTACATTTTTAGAATAGCCTCCTGTGGCATCAAATCCAATGCATGTCTGAAATTAGCTTTTGTTTTTAAAGTTAATTTAAATCGTAAAGGTTATGCAGTTTTATATTCAGGGCCTCTGTATGCTTAGTAAATGGTGTAGCTTTTTGTCATTTTGATACCACCATTTTGCATTCTAATGCAGAATGGCATGCCATTGCCATCCATGCTGCCTCCAAAAACTGTCCTGTACAATGGAACAAATAGGTTTTGCATTGCATTTCTTGGACACTAGCATATGATTTATTAGCCAATTTATAGTTATTCATTCTCTGATTCTTATGAGACTGAATCCAGTGGAAAGATAATAATGTACAGTATGTATATCAAAGGATGCTTGGCATGATAGTGAAATAGATGCAGACAAAGGCAGTAGATGGAGTTAATAGGGACAAAATCTAGTACTTAGGTTATAGCTTAAATCAAACTGTTAATAGTATTCTGATGTTTCATATTACTACATTTTTTCATACAGGTGTTTCCTATAGTACGCTCTTCATACTTACTCTGTTACTTTATTGTTGTTCTTATGTATCATCAAGTTGCTTCCAACTTATGGTGACTCCACTGAAAACTGCCACTGTTTCAAAAATGTCATACAAGATGGCGGACGGCAGCAGCTTCTGTTTTTACTGCACCCTTACGCTCTTGTATTTTTTGTGTCTAGCGCTGCCGTTAATGATGCTTTTTATCTAATTTTTCGGGGGCCTGCCAGGGTTGACTACCGGGGGCCTAGGAGGGGGGAAAAAGGGGCTCACGGAGGTTGTTGAAGAGTCTTACCAACTGGAAGCGCCCGAGTGGCCCGATGCATTCGGGCGGCTCGAAGCGGTTCGAAGTGTCCGACCAGCCGAACGCGGGCGGCTCTACATTTACCATCTTACGCGAGATTCCACCACCGGCCCGGCCCGCTGAACTATCGAACCGGCCCACTGTACCATCGACTGAATCCCGCTGAGTGTCCCTTCCCCTCCTGCGCTACCTCCTACCTTTTTATCCGGCTCCTCTGTTGGACCATCGGCTGTGACATGAGGGAGCCCAGGAGTGCGTTGTGGCTCGCCCTCCTTGGCTGTTTTCGAGGACCCGAGGATCTGCGGTCCATGGCCCCCTCCTTTGTCTCCCTCCCGGGACTGCAGCCTGCTGGAGCTGTGACTGTCTGCTGTCCGCCGGGGGCCTTCCCATCCATCTGGCTCCCGGTGGTCCTGTTTTCCTCCTTGCGGACTCTTTGGAGGGACGGAGGAGTGCAGCCGCGGAATATGAGTGACGAGCGGCTGCCCCACTCGATCGCCGTGCTGGCGGCTTTTTTCCCCGCCGCGCCTGTTGGCTTTCTCGATCTGCTGCTCCTGGAGCTCGGGCGGTGGCTCGACCGCCGGCGACTTGCTGCCCGGACTTGGCCGGTGACCGGTGCGGGAGCTTGGGCGGCGGTTCGGCCGCCCCTGACCCCTTGGACTAGGCTACTCGGGCGGCGGTTCGGCCGCCGGCGCCTTGATGGTCGGGACGGACGCTGGCATTGGCCAGTGGCCGGCCCAGGAGCTCGGGCGGCGGCTCGGCCGCCGGCGATTCGGTGGACTGGATTGCTCGGGCGGCGGTCCGGCCGCCGCCGTTCTGCTGGTTCTTCTCCTGGAGTGTACCATCTGCTCCCTGCCGCTAACGGATGGCTGATCGGTTGCGGGTGTACGAAGCAGCCGCCGCCCGCCACCGGGGTTTGAGTGGCCATCTGGTCATCGGCACCTCCTGCTTTCCTCCGGTCCCGGGCTCAGTGCAGAGATCCTTTCTATCGGTGGCGGACTTGTTTCGCCATTTCTCGGCTTCTAGAGACTCCTCGCCCATGGAGGATAGGGTCGGGGGTCGGGAGGGGGGAACTTAATGCGGGTGTATTCCATCTTTTTCACGCTCCCCCATTCCATCTTTAATATCCCTGTACCCCAACTTCTGGCCCCAGGGGGGTTTCTCCCCTCTATCCCTGTCTTTTGTCCCTCTGTTTTTCCCCCCTCCCTCTTTCCCCCGTTGTTCTCCAGCTGCGCCCTGGCTACGCTGCCCTTTATTTTATTTTATTCTATTCTATTTTATTTTGTTTAGCTTTGTACTTTTACTTTGTTATTGTTGTTCTGTTTATTTGCTATTTTATTTTGTTTGGTCTGTTTAATCTGCTAGTTTAGGATTCTGTTAGGCTCTGCCAGGCTGTAGCTAATAGATGTGTCCTTGGCACTAATTAGCTCAGCCCAGGATCACCTGGCTACCTCTCTCCCAGGTGTGTTACATCTTCCCCGGCAGCAGTTATCTATTTTTTGTTATCTTTGTATCATTATTTGTAACTTACCTGTTTTGAGTTTGGTTTATTCTGAGTTTAGCCTGAGTTGTTGCATTTTATTTGTTAGCTTTTTTTTCCCCTCCCCGCTAGGTCACCATGTTGGCAGGGGCTCATATACCAACCGTGTTGGGCCGTGGGCGATACGCTCGGAGTCAGGGGGTTAGTCAGCTAAGAAGAACTAGGGTCAGGCATCTTGCGCCTGTCCCGCGTTCTGACCCCCTGACTCACCGCCATGTGCCTGGGAGCCAATCCACCAGTGCCTCCAACCTGTCCTGCCTCCTTTTCAATGCCAGGTCGGTCCATAATAAGACCGCTGTCATTTTTGATACCATCGCTGACAGCAGGGCCGGCCTGGCCTGTATCACGGAGACCTGGGTGGGCTCGGGGGGCTTCCCTTACCCAGCTGTGCCCTCCTGGGTTCCTGGTTCATGGAGTGGGCAGGTTGGAGGGTCAGAAGGGGGGAGGAGTCGCCGTTGTATACAGGGAATCGCTTCAAGTGACCAGGGCCTCGACACTGGTGATTCCGGGGCTAGAATGCCTCCACTTGTTGGTAGGGCAGCGGGATAGATTTGGCATTGTGCTGGGCTACCGCGCTCCCCGCAACCCAGCACAATCCCTGCCAGAGCTCGCGGAGTTCATCGCCGCTGCGCTGTTGAAGTCCCCCCGGCTTTTGGTCGTCGGGGACTTCAACGTGCATGCTGGCGATGGGCTCGTCGGCGTAGCTCTGGAATTCATGGAATCCATGACGTCCATGAGCCTATCCCAGCATGTTGTTTGTCCCACCCACAGGAGCGGGCATACCCTGGATCTGGTATTTACCTCCATGTCGGGGGATTCTCATCTGGAGGTGCGGGACCTTGTTCCCACACCTGTGTCATGGTCAGATCATTACCTGTTGTCTTTTTCCCTGTCAATGGCGGCCCCTCCCCGCGGGGACCAACAGCCCCTTGTATGGGCCCGCCCCCGAAGGCTTCTTGATCCAGCTCGGTTCCAGGAAGCCTTCGGTGAGCTTCCTGGTGCTCTGGCTGACGATTCGGCTGAGGCCTTGGCCAACCAATGGTTTGTGTCAGCTGCCGAAGCCGTCGACCGAATCGCCCCCAAGCGTCTCCTCCGTGGCAGAGCTCGAACCTCACCGTGGTTCACGGCGGAGCTTAGAGCGATGAAGCAGGAACGGAGGAGACTGGAGAGCATCTGGAGACAGAGCCGGACGGAGAATAATAAGACTGCTGTTGTGATCCAGACTAGGCGCTACTCGCGAGCGATCAGGGAGGCTAGAAGATCTTATTACTCCCTGAGAATTGGTGAGGCCTCGAACCACCAGGCAGAACTCTTCCGGGTGGTTCGGGGGACCTCACCAATCCTAGTCTGGCTAGGCCTCCTCCTACTGATTTCAGTAGCGAGAATTTCGCAGTCTTTTTTAGATCCAAAATAGAGGCCATCCGTGCCGACTTTGACTCCAGTAACACTAGCCCTCCCTCGCCATCCCCAGCTCCCTTACCCCCCCGCTCTTCTCAACTGGTTGAGTTTGGGCCTGTCTCTCCTTTGGATGCCTCCAGGGCTATTGCCCATTGCCGTCCCGCGACCACCCCCTTCGATCCTTGCCCATCTTGGCTAATCAAATCTGCCGGAGGGAGCATGCCCGAGTGGGACGCTGCCATCGCCACCGCCTCCTTCAGCGAGGGGGTCTTCCCCTCTCGTCTGAAGGAGACGGTGATCAAGCCCATTTTGAAAAAACCGGGACTGGCGTCGGATCAATTGTCCAACTACCGACCGATCGCCAACGTTCCCTTCATGGGCAAGGTCATCGAGAGGGTGGCCGCGGTGTGGATTCAATCATTCTTGGAGGAACAGCGGTGCCTTGATCCTTGCCAGTCTGGCTTCAGGCCTGGCCGGGGTACCGAGACAGCTCTGGTCGCGCTGCAAGATGACCTAATCCGGGCGGCCGACAGGGGTTGCTCTACCCTGTTGGTCCTCCTGGATCTGTCAGCGGCCTTTGATACCGTCGACTACGGTATCCTACTGGACCGGCTCCGGGAGGTAGGGATCGGAGGCAACGTTCTCAGTTGGCTCTGGTCCTTCCTTCAGGGTCGGCCCCAGTATGTACAGCATGGAGGAGAGTTGTCGGCCCCGTGGACACTCCCCTGTGGGGTTCCGCAGGGCTCGTCTCTCTCCCCCATGCTGTTTAACATCTATGTAAGGCCGCTGGCGGGGGTCATCAGGAGATTTGGGCTGCGTTGTCATCAGTACGCTGATGACACGCAGCTCTATCTCTGTTTTTCCACCTCTGCAGTGGAAGCTGTCCGGTCCCTCGACCAGTGTCTGGAGGCGGTCATGGCTTGGACCAAGGCCAACAGGCTCAAACTCAACCCTGGGAAGACCGAGGTGATGTTCTTTGGGAGCTCCCCGTCTGGGTATGAGGGCCCCCTCCCCAGCTTGGAGGGAGTTTCCCTTCAGCTGGCGGAGAGGGTCCGGAATCTGGGCGTGATCCTGGATCCTGCCTTGTCCCTGGATGCCCAGGTGGCGGCTGTGACCAGGTCCGCATTCTGTCATCTTCGCCAGATCGCCCAGATTCGCCCCTACCTAGACGGGGACTCCCTGAGGACAGTGGTCCAGGCGCTGGTGATCTCGAGGCTGGACTACTGTAATGCTCTCTACATGGGGTTGCCCTTGACTCTCCTCCGGCGATTGCAGCGGGTGCAAAATGCAGCGGCCAGACTGGTGGCGGGTGCGCGTCGTTACGACCGCATCACCCCGGTTCTGGCCCGGCTGCATTGGCTACCCGTTGCCTCCCGGATCAGATTCAAGGTCCTGGTTTTAGTTTATAAAACCCTCCATGGCTTGGGCCCGGACTACCTGGCGGAGCGGATCGCCCAGCGGTCAACATCGGCCCGACCGGTTCGGCAGTCGCGGGCGCACTCGCTTCAGGTTCCACCTATCCGAGAAGCCAGGCGGTCCCGTACCCGGAACCGGGCTTTCTCGGTGGCTGCTCCAGTTATATGGAACAGCCTACCTAGCGAAGTGCGCTCTGCAGAGTCCCTGCTGGCCTTTCGTAAAGCGGTGAAGACCATCCTATTCCGCGAGGCCTTTGGTGACCTAGCTTAACCTTTTTTTTTTTTAATCGCCATCGATAATCAGGACATTCTGCCATTGCAGTGGTGAGGCTAGATTTAAAGGGTGCGCCCCTGCTGCGGTTTTTCTATTGCTTTTATTGTTTCATGTTTGTTTGCTGATTATGCCTTTGTATTTGTTGTATTAACTTTGTGTATTATGACTTGTCTCTATTGTTCGCCGCCCAGAGTTCCCGTTGGGAAGATGGGCGGGATATAAATTCAATAATAAATAAATAAATAAATAAATCTGACTTAGCAACTTCTAAAAGGCCTGGTCGTTAATAGCCCTGCCAAGGTTTAAAGCTGTGACTTCCTTTAATAAACTAATCCATCTTGTGTTTGGTCTTCCTCTTTTTCCTTCTAAATCCATGACATTATGTTTTCTCATGATGTGCCTTAAGCACGATAGCCTCAATGTAGTCATTTTTGCTTCAAAAGAGAGTACTGTATTACTTTGCTTTAAAATAATTTAATTTTTTTCTTAAAATAATGTTGGCTCCATTTTTCCTGATAAGCCATGTCCATGTGCAGAACTCCATGGGGCTGCACACCAGCAGCCAGAGTTGGTGTTAATTTAGTCTGATTTAGGATGGAAACCATCCCCATGCCTGCTTAACCATGGGGTGAGGCACAGCAGGGCTGAAAATTAGAGGGAATGTTAGTTGGCTCTTATCTATACAATTACTGTGACAATTTCTGTAACAAATATATGACAAAATCTTATTTGGCAGCATAATGTTTGGTAGCAAATTGCTGCAACTTACAACCAGTGTGCACACTATTTGCAGTGCACTTAGTTGCACAACTTAGCATGCAAGAGATAATGTCTATGCTGTCAGTTCACCTCTAAAAGTTGTACCATTTGTGTTGCTCTTTTGTACATTACTAATCAGATTTTGCCTCCCAAATCATACAGCATTCATTTCCTCCTAGCTATTGTTACAATGTAACATTTATATTATTTTCTATGATAAATTCATCCGGGTGAATTTATCAGGAAAGCTCACAAGCCACAGATTTACTCTGAACAGCCTGGTAGAATTTTGGAGAATTATGTAAGCCTCCTGTTAATAATGCACTGTTGCGGTTTGGGAATCAAAATAATGGAGAAAATATATCTCACCAGTATAGTTATTTGCTGGTTCTGAGGCTGGGACTATGCAGGCTCTTTTGGAACTGGCAAGCCACTCCAGTATTCCTGCCAAGAAAACTCCATGGACATGGAGTCACAAAGAGTTGGTCACGACTATAACGACACAACACACACACACACACACTGCAGTCACCTAAGATTGGGTAGAAGCAGATACCTTATGGTGTGTGCCTTGCATTCATACGGTATATCAGCCTCAAGCAAGTTTCCTAAAATTCTACATCTCAAATTCTATTTTCCTTTTCTCCTGAACTTTGGCTGAGTTATTTGTGTTATTCAAAAACAGTTTACACTACAGTGGACCCTTGTATAACAAACAGCTTGTATAACATAAAATTTGTACAACATAAAAATTCCGGAGATAGGGAAAATTTGCTTAACATAATTGCCTATGGGGAGAATCCATACAACATAAAAATGGGATCACACAGTTTTCAATGCATTCCTATGGGAATTTGTATAAAGGAAAATTTGCTTAACATAATTTCATTTGGAACGAATTAATTCCTTTATACAAGGTACCACTGTAATCACAAAACCTGCCAGATGAATTTCCTTGCCAAATCAATGTTACTCTCTCATTTCCACACTGGTGAGAATCTGTCTTATTTATTCTATAACAAAATAAACACATCCCTTCCAATATTTTATGAAAGGCAATCTAATATATGGAAACAAGCTGCCACTGATAAAATGAAATACTCAGATCCCCACCCCCATTGCTTCTACGTGGGTCCATGTCTCAAGATGAATGGCAAGAGATTGTTACTGAAGCAGCAGCTAGGCCCAATGATACAAGAGACAGCACTTTCCCAGAACCAATTACTTACTTAGGCCACCATTGAGTGTTAAGTATACAAGGCAGAAAGTCAAACATCCATATGTTTTTGTGCATCCATATACACACTCCCACAATGTCTGGCTCTAAAAAATAAGCTTTTTTAACAGAGACAAAAAATTCCCAGCTTCTCCGGTAGGCATTGGAAGACTCACTAAAGGGGGTGTTACCACTTTTTTTAAGCCCAGTGGCCGTGGGGACAAGATTTTTGGACACAGTTTATCTTGAAATTTGATCTGGATTTTTAAGGATGTGTGATAGAACCCTAAGCATGCATGTATATCCATGTGAATACAGTATGAACAAAAGGACAGGATGACTGTTCAGATTTAAAGAACTCATCCAGTTCTACTTTGCCGCAGAGTAGTTATTAACCAAAGGTATTTCTCTCCCTTTCATTTTAACTGTTCTACCCTTGTGTAGTCTCTTCAGTTGCTCTATTCCTTTGCTTAAGCATAGACACTAACAGAGGAATTTTGTTTCTTTTCCTTGTCTGTGCTGATCTAAATACTCTTGATTAAATACTAGTTCAGTGCTGGAATGTTTTTGTCACTTCCTCCACCCTTGACAGATTTTCATGGACTCATTTATTATGTATTTATTTAAAATAGTTTTACCCTGCCTTTCTCCTTAAAAATAACCCACGGTGGCTTACTTCATTAAAGAAAAACAACATTTGAAAGCTAAAAACATTAGGTTTACAAATATTTTAAAAAAGAATCAAATAAATATTACATTAAACATGGTAAATAAAATCAATATTAAAACATTTAAAATAACAGAGCACAGCAATTCATTTTAAAAGCCCTCTCAGACCACCAGTTAGTTAAGAAGGGAAAGCTTTCTTGAAAAGAAAGGTCTTTACCTGCTTGAGGAAGGATGAGAAAGATGGAGCTAGCCTGACTTCCTATGGGAGGGAGTTCCAGAGCCTGGGAGTAGCAACAGAGGCCCTTTCCCATGTCCTCACAAAGCACACCTGTGAGGGTGATGGGTCTGAGAGAAAGGCCTCCCCTGATGATCTTAAAGCCTGGGCAGGCTCATAGAAGGAGATGTGGCCCTTTAGATAGTTTGGACCCAAGCCATTTAGGGCTTTATAGGTTAAAAACAGCACTTTAAATTGTATCTGGAAGCAGATCAGCAGTCAGTGGAGTTATATGCTCCCTCTAACCAGCCCCAGTTGAAAATCTGGCTCCTGCATTTTGGACCCTCTGAAGTTTCCAAACGCTTTCCAAAGGCAGACTCATGTAGAATGTGTAACAGTAATCCAACTGAGTTGTAACTAGGGCATGTGTCGCTGTGCTAGATCAGACCTCTCAAGAAATGGGCACAGCTGGTTCACCACGTTTAATTGTGTAAAGACACCCTTGGCCACTGCTGAAATGTGGGCATTCAGGCTCAGATATGAGTCCAGGAACACCCCCAAGCAGCATTCCTGCATTTTCAGAGGAAGTGTAATCCCAACAAGCACAGGCTGTCACCCTATTCCTTGATCTGCTTTTCATTTGACCAGGTGCACTTCTGTCTTGTCTGTCTTGTCTGGATTTGTACTCATCCGGTCCATTACTGATCTGCCTAGATGCCCTAAGCACATCCGATCTCGCCTGATTTTGGAAGCTAAGCAGGGTCATACCTGGCTAGTACTTGGATGGGAGACCACCAGGGAATACCAGGTGGTGTAGGCACCTGGAGTAGGAACTGGCAAGCCACTCCAGTATTCTTGCCAAGAAAACTCCATGGACATGGAGTCATGAAGGGTCGCTCACACATACAGTCCATTACTGACTTCAGACACTCATTTAGAACTGAAACAGCTTCTTCCAATTTAGATGGAAAGGAGAGATAGAGTTGGGTGTCGTCAGTGTACTGATGGTACTGAAAGCCCAGACTCCAAAACCCCTCTCAGTGGTTCCATGTAGATGTTGAATAGCATAGGGGACATAACAGATCTCCAAGAGACAACTGTCCCCCAGCACCACCCTCAGGGCTCTCTCCTACACGATGGAGCTATTGTAAAACAGTAGATCCAATTTCCATCCCAGAGAGGCAGCCCACAAGGATATAATGGGTCCATTGAGAGTAGAACCAACAGTGACACACTCCCCCTGTCAGTTCCCAGTGTATGTTGTCCAACAAGGTGACCAGTGCAGCCTCTGTCCCTTAATCAGACCTGAAGCCAGATTGAAATGGATAGAATCATTCTTATTGAGAAACCTCTGGAGCTGGGAAGGCACAACCTGCTCCATCATTTTGCCCATGAATTGGATGTTAGAGACTGGCTGATAAATATCTAGTACTTTGTGGTCCAAGGAAGGCTGCAAGGAGATATTCACCACCCCTTGGACTCACATGGCAAGTCCCTCTCTGGCAGCTTTTATGTGTCAGGAAGGGCAAGGGTACAGAAGACAAGTGGTAGCCTTCACCTATCCAAGGATTCTATCCTCATGATTAGGCTACAAAAACTGCAACTTACCCTTCCACACCAGATAAGCAGGAGCCATAGTTATATCTACAGGATCTGTATTAACTACAGCATCCAAGTCAGAGTGGGTCCCAGTGATTCTGCCTGCAAAGTGCTGAGAATTTTTTTTCACAGCGAGATATGGAGTGGTCAGCACTATCTTCCTGTAGGCCATGATATAAAAGACTATTGAACATTTGGAAGAGCTCTGCTGGGCAACTCTGCAGATACAATGGTGGCAGCAAAGAATGAATTCTTCATCCCTACTATTATCACAGAATAGGCCTTCCAATGGGCTCTAGTCATTATTCGGTCAGATTCATGCCACATTTTCTGCCATCGTTGCTCTGGCGGTTCCATTCATTTCATCACCACCAGTAACTGAGAAGACCAGGAGGCCGGCTTGGCTCTACTTTGTGGGAGGGGATGCTTAGAAACAATTGTGTCAACAGCCCAGACCATTTCCCCATTCCAGAGTTCAATCAGGTTTTCAATAGAATGGTCTGCTGAGGCAGCAGGAAAGTTTCCCAAGAACAGCCAGGAACCCATTGGGATCCATAAGCCTCCTGGGGGGGGGCATCTTAATTGGTCTTCCACCTCTGCAGAGGCCCTAAGTTCCTGTAAGTTTAAACCCCACTAGATGATGATCTGGCCATGACAACAACAACAGAGTGTTCCTTCACAACCAAATCAGCAACTTCTACCCTTGTACAGAAAACCAGCTCTAAAGTGTGCCCTGCAGCATGAGTGGGGGCAGATACCATTTGGTACAGACCCATGGTTGTCATGGGGGATATGAAGTCCTGAGCTACTCTGGACAAAGCTGCTTTGGCATGGATGTTGACAACAACCAGAGGAGATTCCAACATAAGACTTTTTTCCATAACTGCTTCCTGAAATCACACTGTTGTGCTAGGGCACTTTAGACATCAAACAGAACACGAAGAGGTAGCAGAAGGAAGAAAATGCCATGTGATCCTTTATTACATCTTACTAGCCAGTTCCCTTCCAGCCACACCTCCTGCAGGGCTACAAAAAGAGCTACCTTCACAAGCTTTATTAACAAGCTGTGAATATGATTGTCAGTGATTTTCCTCATCTCTCCCTATGTAACCACTTAACAGGAGCAGACTTGGGAAAACATGCATTCTATGGTGCAACTTCACAGTGAGTGAATTTGCAGTTCCCTTGCTGTGTAGTTGCATTTGGAACCTGCAGTTGTGCTAGAGCATCATTAATCTTTTTCACCAAAGCCAATCTTAGAGATTATTTGATGTGCCTTTAGTGGCCATGTTTATGGCATTGTGTATACAGTCAGGCACCTTTATTGGCATAAAATAAATACATACAAGGCTGCCCTTACTAGCAAGTTCACAGTGTCACAGAAAGGCAGAAAAGAAATATGGAGGGAAGAATAAAGGAAGTATTGGAAAATTTCCTCCTCCTCTTATCAATAAACAGGGCCAGATTGTAGAAACTTGTTCCTGAGAGGCGTTTAAAATGGCCTTTTGTCTTCCACCAGGAGGCAGAAGTTAGAATTCTGCTTAAAGGTGCCAAGCATATTGAACTTCTGGAAGTTTCTCTCCTTGCTCAGTCAAATGGGAAAGGGAGCCAGATCATGCCCTTTGGGGAGCTGCACTCAAGGCAGCTTCAGCGTGATGAAGTAGATTATTCCAATGGAACAGACTTCCCCTGTTCTTCACCACTCCACAAAGAAAAGTACCTGGTTTGCCACTAGCTTGTAATGGGTAATGTAAGGGAGGCAGAAACAAGCAAGCTGTATATAGGAGAATTGTTGGGTAATGGTACTAGTGGTGTATGTTATGATATCTCAGGCCACTTTTTTCTCTGTGGTTGATTGGAGATTTCAATTTAATAGAATAGAATAGAATACTTTTAATGTTTACTGTTTTGGTAAAATGTCTTATAAGAATCATATAGTCAACAATAAAAACACAGAAACAATATAACCTATTATTTAAAAAGGAAGAAGAAATGTAAAAATTAATTATTCAACAGTTTGATAATGGAAAGAAACTATCTCTATATCTAGTTGTCCTTTTTTAAAACGCAATTGAAACAGATTATGATTGTAATCTGTATATATTTTCATCGTTAGTAGCAATATTTTTTTCTGCAGTTCCAATTATCCTTTGAAGTCTATATCTGTCATGCTTAGTCGCAGAGCTAAACCAGACAGTTATAGAGGAACAGATAATAGATTCAATAACACCTCTATAGAATTGAATCAACAGTTCTTTTGGCAGTCTGAACTTCCTAAGGTGACAAAAAAAAACATTCTTTGTTGTTTTCTTAATAATACTTTCAATATTAGATGACCATTTTAAATCTTGAGATATAATAGTACCTAAAAATTTAAAGGACTCCACTATTGACACTAAGTTATTTGATATCATAAGAGGTGGCTGTAGTCTTCTCCACAGAAACAATACCTGAAATGGTGCTTTTTGCATTATGATTTATTATATTGTTGTAACCCTACCCAAGCATCAAAACACCTCAAACTTGTTTAGTTTTTACTTCTGGTCAGTGCAGAACGACATCTTATTTTGTGTAATTGGTAATACATTATACAGTAGTTAGTTTAAAATTTACTTTCAAGAGGCATTTTTAAGAATTTTAGAGGCTTCTTGACAGGCATCGTTCACATTTTTGCCATTCTCTTATCAATACTAAAGGTGTTAAAAATGCAAACAAGGCACTGCAGCAGTGTAACAAAAAGGACAATGTTTAATAAGAATAAAAAGCAACTTCTTCAGCTCTGTAAAAATAAACTGTTTGAAACAGTAGTACGTGTTTTAGTGGAAATAGGTGGGGTCTGCTGAATGTTTCACATTTCAGATTTCACCACCACCACCACCACCATGGTTGTTTTTTTTTAAGACAAAAATCTTCCCATTATCTAACTTGGGTCTATATCACTACAGATTAGAAATTCATACACAGTATTGAAAACTATGTGGTGGGCAGTACAAAGGCCTGAAGACAACTAACTGATGTCCTCATGTTACAAATGAAGTGTAGTAAAACTGAGAAATAACTGATTAGCACAAGGCCAGCTATGGCAGGTGATTTTTGAACTGGTGTTTAGCTGTTATTATTAAATTACTGGGAGTTATACATGCAGCTTGAGGGCCAGTGAAGTATAATAGATCAAGTGTTGAACTAGGATTCAAGAGACCGAGTTTCAAATCTCCATTCAGCCATGGAAATTCATTTGTGTTCTGGCATTAGTACAACCACTCCTTAAATATCTCACATACCTTGATGAAAACCCTACTAAGCTGGAACTGACTTAGTGGCACTTAACACAAACACAAACAAAACCAAGGTGGATGAAAGAAAATCTCCAAAAGAAGACTGCAAAAATTCATACTGGAGTAGAACCTTTATTAATAACGGTGTGCCATCAAGTCAATTCCAATTCACAACAACATTTCCATGATTTTCTAGGATCAGAATACACAGAGGTAGTTTATCATTCCCTTCTACTTGGTAGCTTGCCTAAGGCCAAACAGGCTGGCTCTTTTGGGATGAAGTGAGAAACTGAAGTTTCCACTCACTGAGCTATCCATACCAGTGTGGTATAGTGGACAGAGTGACAGACTAGGGTTCAGGAGACCAGGATTCAGATCCTCTCAGTTTTGCTTTGAGCCACTCACCCAGCCATGGAAACTCAGTGGAGATGTTGAATTATTAAAAACACTCCTTAGGTAGATCACTTACTTTGGAACTCCTTCTTAGGATTGCTACAAATTGGTACAGGTTCTGAGTTGACAGCCCATAATAACTGTCAATCACTGCCTTAGCCTTTATTAGGCCATTTCAAAGGCCAGACAATATCCTTGGAGATTTACTTCAAATCACTCAAGTATAACAGATCTTAATCCACTTCATCTCTCTCCACTCCAGTCAGTCAGACTGTTGTGTGTGTGTTGCGTCGTTACAGTCGTGTTAATAAGCCTAAAAAATACAAAAACACAATAGGGGCCACTGTGGAACACTCATCTGTAAGCTCTAGGAGCCCATTGGCATATTCCTTTCTGCCGCACAGGGATAAATTTGAGGGTACTGTAATATATATTTGAAGTGTGTGTGTGTGTGTGTGTGTGTGTGTGTGTGTTGAGTCATATCGATACTTCAAAGTTTTATTTTATTAGGATTGATTTGGTGGCAGGTGTAGAATGCGTCAGAATACAGATGAATGGCTTGGGAAAGTTGAAGTTGGATCACAATGTTCAGAGTTTCCTTGACAGCATGGACACTTGGGGGAGTCCAGGCGAATCAGCAAGTTCAGGAAACTGTGCAAAACGCTGTTCCTTTAGTTGAGTGCTGGCTTTTGAGTAAGAGGATCATTCTAGGTGAAAGCAAGAATGATTTCACTTGGAATACTTGTATGCTACATGGCAATGGTCTCTCACAATTTCAACATGAGGTATAGTACAGTATCTTCATCCTTTCCAGTTGTCTGCTTCCACGTCACGTTCTTGTCTGCATCCTAATATATAAACCACCAGTTGAGAGAATAGCAGCCTTGAGCATTGTTTTGGGGCAGGGGAAGCGGTATATCACAAAAATAGTGCTGTATACATGCCTGCTGGAACACAACATCAACGCAGCCACACTTCACCTGGGGTGGAGGGAGTCGGGGGAGAAGGTGGCAGCAATAGTTTCACCAATCCAGTTACTGCATTCTCAAATCTGAAACATGCATCCAACCTGTGGGCGACCTCGCGTTATATAGGGTCTAACTGGTGGTTATCATAGCGCTGGATAGTCTTGTGCGGGGGACACAACGACGTCATCACGATCAAGACCTGCCTGCCTGCCTGCCTGCCTGCTTTGGGCAATATATCACGATAGGAGCGAAGAAGAGAGACGTTGGGAAGAGCATGGCAGTTTCCACCCCCCCCCCCGCCCCAAAACCGTTATGGAGACCCTCTTCCAATAGCAGGTCTGTTAGGAAAGAGCCGATGCCTTCATGGAGCAGAAAGGCTTCGGAGTAACATCCCCTTCTCCCCCCGCCCCCCTCCCACCCCTGCCGGAAGCCCGGACAAAATGGCGGCGCAAAGAAACCGGAAGTTGCGAAAGAGAGCGAGCGTTCGCCTCCTCCTGGGCGACCGCCTCCTCCTCCTGCCACTGCGGCTGCGCGGAAGCGAGGGCCGATTGTTGTGGTGGTGGTGGCGGTGGTGGTGGTGTTGGCGGTGGTGGTTGTGAAGCGTTGCTGCGCCAGGGCTAAAGGGGGGGCGTGCCTTGCCCTCTTCTGGACGGGGCTTTTCCCTCCCTCCCTCTCTCTCTCTCTCTCTTTTTTTTTTTTTTGGTCAAGGACAAGACAAGATGGACATTCTCAAGGCGGAAATCGAGCGGAAGCGAAAGCTGCTGGAGGAGAAAGAGTTGCTGGGGGTAAGGAAGACCGCGGGGGGGGCTTCTCCTCCTCCCCCCCATTTCGAGGCTCCCCCACCACCACCTCTCACGGAGACCTGGGCGGAGGCAGAAATTCCCCTTCATTTCCATCGCTTCCCCCCCCCCCCCTCCCCCTCTCGAATTAATTGCGTTTTATTAATTAATTAATTGCTGGAAGGCAGGGAGGGGCGGGCATCATATTATTAATATTAAAGGCATCTTCCCCCCCCTTCCTCCTCCTCCTCCTCCTCCTTTGAAGGAGAGCCTCGTGGCGCAGCGGTTTGTTCTAACCTGAATCTTGGTTCGTGGGTTTAGTAGTCAATGGGGCGCCCTGTGCTTATTTATCCTTTTCCTGGGCGCAGTTAAGCCAACTCGCTCTGTTAATAGGTGTCAGTGAATTTCTGAAGAGAAGACAGCACAGGGAGCAATCGAGGAATAATTCTAGTTTGTGTTGGAATCTTAAAATTGTATAATTTCTCCTCACAGTGTTAGCGTGTATTGGGATTGAAAATAGAATCTTAGACATTGTGGATGTGTTGTTACCGTCGTGACTGACCCTTCGTGACCCCATGGCCATGGAGTTTTTATTTGCAGGAATACTGTCCAGTTCCTCCTCCAGGTGCCTACAGCACCTGGTATTCCCTGGTGGTCACCCATCAAAGTACTAGCCAGGCCTGACCCTGCTTAGCTTCTGATTTGATTGGATGTGCTTAGAGGGCATCTAAGCAGCTAGAATCTCAGACATAACAGTATATTAAAAGAGGCATGGAATAATTGTCAGTTAAAATGCAACCAATGTTTTGCTGTTTGGAATTAGAAAAAAAAATTGAAATAGCAAATGTCTTTTGAATGTTAAATAAAATATGTCACATATAACATTCAAATGTCCTTTGAATGTTCAATAAAATATTCATTAGATGAATGACTTTGATCATAATGAACACATAGGATGTGTGTTTTTCCTAGTTGCAGTTATGGTTAACATTCCATAAACAACTGTTATTAGCTGTATTTAAAATGTACTTATTGAAAACATGATCTGTTTTCCCAAAGTCGTCTGCTGTTGACAAATGCATGTACAAAATCACGTTGATGGTATTGCTATTTACAGAACCTAGCTTCAAAAAAACTGAACACCAAGCAAGGGTCATAAATTATTGTGAGGTGTGAAATGCAGCCACACCCCACTGCCTCTCAATGAATGTTTTGCTAAGTAATCTGTGTTCTACAGCAGTTAGTTTTTAAAAATGCTGTAGAGTTCTTTTGTGTTGTTTTATGTTTCTTGTGGAAATACACAAAATGACTACTGTAACCATTTAGTACAGATAGAACTGTCTTTTTTGTAGCACACATATTAGCACATGAGAATGACGGTTTATTATATTTTAATTGTATCATTTGAGATGTGGTGTTGATCAATTAGAAACAAACTCAGAATATTATTTTCTCTCATATTATTGAAAGAGAAACGTGTTTTTAATGAAACAATATAACAGTACAGTGCCTGTTTTTCTGTTCTTTAGGGCAATAAAAAATATTTTAAGCGGGGTGACCTAGCTAAGAAGGAAGAAGAGGCATATTTCCAAAGATGTGGCTACAAGGTAATGCGATAGTGGTCACATTAACTATTCTGCTTAGTGGTGGATTGTCTTATTTAAATCTACTGTATTTAAAAGTGTATGGATAATAATTCTTTGTTTGCTCTATCACTGTTGCACTTTAGCCTGTAAGTGAGAAGCCAGCAGGAGAGGTATGAGTTCCCAAGCAAACTTTGCAATGCAGGAAGAGGCATGCATGGATATGCAGCTACTTGAATTTGTGTTTATAGTTTGGCTTCTTTTGTGGAGGGCATGAAGCTGCTTGAGAATAAATCTGCTGCCATTTCTTTTTAATGTTGTGCTCCAGCAGGCATGTGCACAGCACTCCTTATGTGATATATATACCACTTCCCCTGCCCCAAAACAATACTCAAGGCTGCTGTTCTCTCAACTGGTGGTTCTGAACCTTAGATAACCCAGGCGTTCTTGGACTGCATCTCCCAGAAACCCTGACCAGCACAGTTAGTGGTAAAAGTTACAGGGTATTATACTCCAACAACACCTAGATTACCCAAGGTTGAGAAGCACAGCTCTAGACTGTTGGCATGGTTTCCTTCAGTTGCTGGCTCATTTTTTTTAGTTCTGAAGATGATTGTGATATATGTATGCATAATTAGCTTAGAGACAAAGTAATGATATAGCTTGTTATAAATGAGTAATCTGAGAGATGATTCTCTCCCCAAACTCACTGGTATGTCAGTAAAGGAATTTAGATGTAACTCCAATAGCTTTGCCTTTCAAATTATGCGGAGTATAAATAGGATATTCTTTCAACTGATGGTCTTGTCTTATAGTCTTTTATTAGATGTATAAAACTATAATAAAATTAGCACCTGTCATTCCAAAATATTAATGTTATAAAGCTGCATGTTATAACAAGGTATAAAATTCTCTTCCTAGATTTTATAAGTGCCTTCATACACTTGCCAAACCAATATTGATGCCTGAAGCAGAAAATTCAAATTTGCCTTATATGGTGATAAAGCTGTAATAGCAAAACTAGTACTATTAATTTTATTTCCATATTGTCTATAGGTCATAACAGAAAATACATCTGGAAGTTGAGTCATGGCAACTGGCTTTCTTTTCTTGTGAGATCAAAATGTTTCACTACTCATCCAAGCAGCTTCATCAGTCTGAGTCTTGATTTCACATAATTGGAGGCCTTGCCATTAACTTTCCTCAGACTCAGCTTCCAGATAACCTCACCTGGATGACTGAGAATCTTCACAGAAACAGGAAAGGACAATACATAAAATGATTGATAAAACGTGTCTTATACATTGGCCAGAAACCAGTTGTTATGCAACATGAAGTTACACGTGGAATTTTGTTGACCATTTGCCCACACAATAGAAATTGTGCATTTTGATTGGGTAATTGATTATTTGTTCCCATTGTGATCAATTATACAATGCGCTGGTAGAAGTACTTTGTGGATAACTCTTCTGCCTTGGTGGTGTTATAGCTACTGGCGATGTAACATTGAATTACTCCTACATAAGTATGCAGCAGGATTTCAACCTTAGATTAAATTGGGTAATGTTGGGCCAACCAGAATTAGTTATTACGACAATCAGATCACAAAATGAAATTCATAAAAGGCAACATAAAATTTAAATGAAGCAAAAATGCAATGATTAACTAAATAAATGCCATTTTTGTTGCTGTTTTATGATGCCTTAAATTTCCAGCCTGAAGCTTCCTGTTTGTCTCTGCCTGGTCGAACACTCTTGGTACATTAACTTGCTTTGTTGGCAGATGGTGCTTTGATTTTGATATAATATTGAACACATTTAAATCAGATCAGCATGACATTAGATTAAATTCACAATCATCTAGTTTTCTATGTATCATGCAGAGTATTTCCCAATTCTGAAAGAGAAGTACAGTACAACCCCCTTACCCGCTGATTCACTAACTGCGGATTCAGTTATCCGTGGTTGGTGATCAGCAGGGAGCAAGGAGGGGGGGGAATTTAAATATAATACTTACCCCCACCTCCTTGCCTGATCGTTGCTTCTTTGTCAGCATTTTCACCCATTTGTACCTACAGAGTCATCTTCAGCCCTTCATGCTTAGTGAGTGAAGATCTCTAACGTGACTGGATGTGTGACAATAAATTTAAATCTTCACACATATAGACATTTGGCTGAATAGCTCTATAGTTTGCTGTCATGTGTTGACTTGGCAAGATACGTTTTGTGTGAGCCATAGTGTGCCCACAAATCTAAACTGATGCCAGGGATCTGATAATTATATCTCCAACTATGAACAGAAAGCATTGTCACCTTTCTTCCTAAATTTTATATTCCAAATTGCAGAGGGTTTCTAAGAGCTTAGTTTGTTACCAATGATATTCTCAGCTTGTGCATGTCAGCTCTGCTGTGTGAGTTATCTGTTCATAAAAGAAATCCAGATCTGATGCATTCAGTTTTTGCGTGTCTCTATTGAAAGCTGTTTTATGTTGTTGTGCTCCTAAACAACTTAGATACAGAAAGAGGAGGAAGAGGAGGAAAAGAAGGCAATAACGTCATCAAATCCAGTGCTGGAACTTGAGTTGGCAGAGGAGAAGTTGCCCATGACTCTTTCTAGACAAGAGGTAAAGATGATTGTCAAGTACTGACAGTGTACGGCTTGCTGTGTCACCGTTGACCTTCCAGCGTGCTACAGGGTACAGTATTTGGATTTCATAATGTGCAGAGTCTGTGTATGCAAAAAAAGTTGAAGTCATTCAAGACATAAGAATGCTGGATTACTACAGATTTGAAGTTGCTGACAAGGACAGTGCTTCTATAAGCAGCCCAAATTCTACAACAATTCCTTTGATTTTCAGACAGCCTTGGCTGTCGCAGGCATATTGATAGTTTGATTTAACTGCAGATAAGAATTGCAAATTGCAAAAAACTGGATAAATGCCCAAGATCTCTCACTACAAAAATTTCTGAACAGAATCTGGCAAATGGCTCTTATGGAAAAGTTGAACTATCGAATTAAAATATATAGAGGGGAAATAAAACATGATACATTTATGAAAACATGGAAGCCCTTATAAACGTATGGAATTAACACAAAAATGAGGAATGTGTTATGGGGAATAATTTTGACTGCTGGAATGTAAACTTTTAAAAGAATTAATTTATTTGTGTATGTGTCACAATTAACTGTGTTGGAAGATGAATTAGTGGGTGGATTTTGAAAAGGATATTGGTCCTATAGAACAGTGCTCCCCAACCTTTTTATCCCTGCGGACCGGTAAATTTTTGATAATTTTTCCGTGGCCCGGGGGTGGGGGTGGGGTGGGGAAGGGGGAGATAAAGGAATGTGAATGGGGGATCGGGCGGGGGGGAGAGAGAGAGAGAGAGAGACGCACACACGCACGACCGCACCCCCCACCCCCTCCCTCTCACCTTTGCAAACCGGCCAGTTGGGACTCTTCCTTTCTGGGGAGGCCTGGCTTTGCTCGGGGACCGCCGCCGCTGACGGGGCCGGATCCTTCCCGCGGAGGAGGAGGAGGAGGAGCAGGCGCTGCCTTCAGGCGCCGGCGGAGACACCGGGGAAGCGCGGGGCAGCGGTGGCGGCAGCGAAAAAATCCTCCTCCTCGTGTGGGGCTGCCCCGCGGCGGCGAGGACCCGGTGGGCGGCTTTCTTTCTTTCTTTCTTTCTTTCTTTCTTTCTTTCTTTCTTTCTTTCTTTCTTTCTCCCTCCCTCCCTCCTTCCTTCCTTTCTTTTTCTTTCTCTCTCTCTCCCTTCCTCTTTCTCCCCCTTTCTTTCTTTCTTTCTTCCTCCCTTCCTCCTTCCCCTTTCTTTCTTTCTTTCTTTCTTCCTCCCTCCTTCCTTTCTTCCTTCCTTTCTTTCTTTTTCTTTCTCTCTCTCTCCCTTCCTCCTTCTCCCCCTTTCTTTCTCCCTTCCTCCCTTCCTCCTTCCCCTTTCTTTCTTTCTTTCTTTCTTTCTTTCTTTCTTTCTTTCTTTCTTTCTTTCTTTCTTTCTTTCTTTCTTTCTCCCTCCCTCACTCCCTTCTTTCTTTCTTTCCCTTTCCTTCCCCCATCCCTTCTTTCTTTCTTTCTCCTCCCTCCCTCCTTTCTCTCTTTTTCTTTCTTTCTTTCTTTCTTTCTTTCTTTCTTTCTTTCTTTCTTTCTTTCGGGGTGGGGCGATTGCATGGGGGTCGCGGTGGCCGCGGGATGGGGCGATTGGGGGATTGCGGCAGCGCGGGTCGCGCGGCGGCGCGGGGCGAATGGGGTTGCGGCGGCGGCGGCTCCTGGGCGGCCCCGCGAGGCCGGTGGACGGGGGTCGTGTCCGCCGGGGGGGCAGCAAGGCGGCGGCTTTTAAAAGTGATTGGGGGATTGCGGGGGGGCGGGGCGATTACGGGGGTCGCGGCGGCGGCGGGGCAGGGACGATTGCGGGGGGGATGGCGGCGGTGGCGGCGGTGGGGGCGATTGCAGGGGCGGGGAAAACATCTGGCCCGGCCCATGACGCCCCCCGCCCGCCCCCAACACAGGCGCAGTGGCGGCGGGGAAAACATCCGGGCCGGCCCGCAATGCCCCCCTCCGCCCGCCCCCAACACAGGCGCGGTCCGGCGGCGACGGCAGCGGGGGGGCTCTGCCCTGGAGCGCGGCCGCAGGGAGGGGCCAAAGGGCGCGCACCCCAGGGGAGGAGGAGGAGGAGGAGGGGCACCCACCTGCTCTTCCGACCGAGGGGGCCCCCTCCTTCCCACCGGCCCCCCGCGCCCCCGGCCCCCAGGGCAGGGGGGTTGGGGTCCGGAGGAGGCGAAGAGGGGCAAGCGGGCCAAACGGGGTTCTTGCTGCTGGTGGTGGTGGAGGGCGAGGAGGAGGAGGGCGGAGGAGGAGGAGGATGCGCCGCCGCTGGCGGCGGGCAGAGGAGGGAGGCAAAGGCAAATGCGGCGGTGGCGGCTCCTCCAGCCTTCCTCCTCCACCGGCCGCCCGCGGGAGAGAAGAGGAGGAGGAGGAGGGCGGCGGAGGAAAAGGGGAGGAGCCTCCCCGGCCTCCCCAGGCGGCCCGGTGCCGACCGGTCCATGGACCGGCACCGGTCCGCGGCCCGGGGGTTGGGGACCACCGCTATAGAATGTATAAATAATGAGACGCTAGTGTACTGTTATCTTAACTTGTCTTGTAAAATAAAAAATAAATAAATAAATTAGCTGCAGATAAGAATTTAGAAGTTCTTCCCACTTTCTTGGAGTAACTTTTCCTTTCATATTCTATGGCTAAAATCCTGTTGAACAACTTCCGACAAGCAGTTTGGATGATGTCATCGGCTGCAGCTTTGCTGTGGCTGTTTCAGGGCAGTTAGTAGTTTCCGAGGGATGCCCTTCAGCCTCAGGAAGCCTTTGGAGCTTATCCCTAATCCTGTGGCTCCCAAATGCTTCTCTGAGACAAAGGGGATCCAGGTTCCGCTGGAGAGCTCTGCCAACAGGATTTTAGCCATTGTGTATAATAGGCATTCAAAATGTTAATGTCTCTTTCTACTACTGTATATTCTTGGAAGTATTCTTACTTTCCCGAAGATAACTTATTTGTGTGTGTTCTAGGCTCTTGGAAAGGTCACTTTGCAAATGATGGTTGCCCACTGACCCTTAACCAGAAGTCAGATATCATTATTTGGGCATATTATTGCATATTCTCTGCATTTCAAGGAGGAGAATTTAGGACAGATGCTAACAATATATGTAAGAAAAATGAGTAACAGGCGTGCTTGAGGAATATTTTTCTGTGTATACAACACCATTTCCCCCCAAAATCATGACACTAAAAATTAAGGGGCGTCGTATACATGGAAGTAAGTCCTTCCCAAAGGTTGGGAGTGGGGTGGGGGAGAAGCCAAACTGACCTTGCTTCCCCCCCCTTTCCTTTTCAGGCTCTTTCACTCACGTCATTTTGGCTTCTCCCCCACCCCACTCCCTCCCCTTTGGGAAAGGCTTATTTCCATGTACATGATGCCCCTTAATTTTTAGTGTCATGATTTTGGGGGGGAAATAGCTCATTCACTGGTATCAGGTTGGATTCTCCTCCCCTGCCCCTCCCCACAGTTTCCTTTCCTTTCTGGCTGGATTTGTTCATTTAGTTAATTTGGGGTTCAAAAAGTGGGGGCCTTGTACACAACGGCATCTTATAGATGGAAAAATATGGTAGTCTTTGAACTTTGTACAAGGATTAATTTGAAAGGAGTGGGGTTGTTATTCTTTTGAAGGAGCCTCATGGTGTGGTGGTTTAACTGCTGTACTACAGCCAAAACTGTGCTCACAACCTGGGGTTCATTCTCAGGTAGCCGGCTCATGGTTCACTCAGCCTTTTATCCTTTTGAGGTTGGTAAAATAGGTACCCAGCTTGCAAGGGAAGGGAGCTAATATGTACCCTGCAGAATTAAATTGTAAACCTCCCAGAGAGTACTTTGAGCACTATGGGGCAGTATATAAGCAGAACACTTTACTTCCTGTTCTAATCTGATTTTGTGCTAGGTGTGTGAAGGGACTTGCTTGTCCTTTTTTTCTGGAGGTCATGCAAATTGAAGCTTTTTTGTATCTCCTTCCAGGTCATTAGGAGACTGAGAGAAAGAGGGGAGCCTGTCCGGCTTTTTGGAGAAACAGATTATGATGCCTTTCAGCGGTTGCGAAAGATAGAAATTTTGGCACCAGAAGTGAATAAGGTATATTTTGTGTCTAGGAATATGAGATAATGTATGGGATTGAGGTTAAGTACTTTTGCACATGTAATATGGAATTTGTCTAGAATTTGCTTCTTCTTTTATGCTTTGCATAAGGTACTTTTAAGTATGTGCACTTAATACTTCATCAATACTGAGGTTAGGGATATTGGATTCCCCCTTTCCCCATAATTCAGAATCTGTGTATAACTCTTATGCCATCCAAATTGTTAAATTCAGTGACGTTTGTACACCGCCCAGAGTTCCCTATGGGAAAATCCGGCGGTTAATAAGTGTAAGAAATAAATAAGAAATAATAAATAGTTCTCTCTCTCTCTCTCTCTCTCTCTCTCTCTCTCTCTCTCTCTCTCACACACACACACACACACACACACACACACACACACACACACACACACACACACACACACACACACACACACACCCCTCTCTCTCTATTAGGTCTCTCCATAGCATTGACAATTCTTTCTGTAGAGTACTGTGTGCAATGAACCTTAATGGTCCTTTTTATTTCCTGATTAAGAGCTGAATTAGAGGTTTGTTTAGAATCATTAAGTTGGAAAGCCATGGTGTTCAACCTGTTGCTCAAGTTAGGAATACAAATCATAAGATATCTGCCACATGGCTGTCTAAATTTCTCTTGAGTGCCTCCAGTGTCGGAGCACTCACCAAGGTGCTCTTCGGTCAGGGTTTTACACTAGAACTACATGTCAGTACTTGTATGATGAATGTTGGTCTAAGAAACCGGGAGATGACTATGTTGGGGAAAACTGTTTTGTATTATCTAACATTTTCTGTTAGAAAAAAGGCATTTTATGGGGTTTAGCAAGGCAATTAGTTGCCTCATGTTACTTAAAATATGAATTCTACCGTAGACATTGGCATCTTGATATAAAAAATCTGCAACATGCATAATGCCCACTTGTTCAGGGTTTGGCATATGATAACTTCTCTGGACTAGCTTGATATACTTTAATTACTGTTTTTCTTTTGTAGGGACTGCGAAATGACCTGAAGGCTGCTTTGGATAAGATTGACCAGCAGTACCTGAATGAAATTGTAGGTGGCCAAGAGCCAGGAGAAGATGACACACAGAACGATCTCAAAGTCCATGAAGAGAACACGACCATTGAAGAATTGGAGGTACTGAATGAAAGGTCTGATTGCTTCCAAATGACATGCAGAGCTGCACACACGTCTGCTCTAAGACGGAGGAATATATTGACAGAAGTTTACCATGAAGAAATGAGACATTTTTGCAGACCATTGAAGTCAATTAGTTACAGTGGCTACTGAATGAAAGGTCTAGCATTTCTAAATTAAAGAAATGACATATGACAGAGCTGCACACTTTTTTTATTTGAATTTTTGCTTGTTTTGCAGAACACTCAGAAACCAAGGTACTCGTAAACCGAGGTGCCACTGTATCTTTCCTGATTATAATCCATGTAGACTGATGTCTATTTCCAGTATACTGGTTTCTCTTCTAGTGTTCTGACCTTCAGCAGGAAGAAACTATAAAACACGAGTTCTGCTCAAGTCCTTCACTTCCCTGTCAAAAGCCTTTTGGTCTTTAGGGATCCAGTCAAGATTTCTTCCTATATTAGTTGTTCCCAATAGAGCAATAGGAAAGGAGGTGATCTTTTGCAGCCTCTCCATTAGGTCTTTGTTACATGCTCCAAAAAGCTGACATAGCCTTGGAATTAACATATCTGGTATGCACACAGTAGCCTTTGTCCTTCTTACTTACTGGAGAATCTTTTTGTTCCAACAGAATGTGCTGAGAAGTTCCATGGGTCATGTGTAAACTTTTGGATATGCTTCAAGTAGCCCCTTTAATATCCTGATTTATAAAATGTTAAGAAGAAACCCTTTTAACTGTGCTCTTAAGTTATATACACACTGCACAATTTTGGCTCATAAAATGAGTTTACCTGAACGTGTGTGGATAATATGGAAGGTCCATCTGAACAGAAAAATACATTATTTTCCTCTCTTCTAGGCTTTGGGGGAATCTTTAGGACAAGGTGATGATCATAAGGACATGGATATCATAACCAAATTCTTGAAGGTAAAGATCTAACACCACTTTCAACTTTAAAAAGGAGAGTTTACGTGCTGTTGAGACAATACAATTTTTGCATGTGAGATCTCAGTTTATTAGAATTACCTGGATAGTACACTTACATCTAGATGTGAATTGATCATACCAAAATGATTAGGGGGGGATGTTCTTAGCAAAGGATCCATAATACATATTCTTAATCTGTGTTTTGGCTTCATTATACACAATAGGGGTATATATGTAGGTGGAAAATGGAGGGTGGTTATTAAATATTTTCCCAGTTTAGAAGCTTTCCCCTGGAGTCCCACATTTCCTGTTGCTTTTCTTCTAGTATGGCTCTGAGTTCCAGATTTTAAACTGGGAAAAGTGGCTGGGATGATAAATGAACAGGAGGAAATGGAACAAGGCTTTTACCATTTGCCAAATCTGCAAATATTGTGTTGGGACTTGCTGTTGCGCTTGGTGCCCTGAAACTCACAGCTAATGGCAGCTTCCTTGTATGGACAGTTATGCTGTTTCATGCAGATGGAGTATCATTTATGTCACAGCTCTGATCACACCTAGGAGGCATCAGTGGCAAGACATGATTATTTAAGTGGTCACTTATTTCCAGCTAAGGAATGAAAGTAAAGCCGTGACCTTCTTTAAAGGGCCATAATATATGCCAGGTGTTTTGAACCCTGTGCTATAACTGGTATGTATTACTAGTAGAAGAAGTATTAACTGACAAATAAATGTGATACTTTATGATCTAGTACTAAGAATGCAAGAATTTAGAACAATGTTTGCTTAATTTCTTTGTGTTTATAGTTGCAATCGTAATCGTTGAGTTACTCAACTGTATGGATTGATGTTTACTCTAAATCATGTTACATTAGATTTTAGTGAGACTACTTTAAACTCATTTTAAGATGGTATATGACACCAGTCAGACTGAATAGAATAAACCCAAGATATTGTAAGCTCTGCTGGAAATGTGAAAAAAAGATAGGCACCTATATTCATCTTTGGTGGCAATGTGAAATAGTTCAAAAGTTTTGGCAACAGATTTTCGGTGAGACAAAAGAAATACTACAAACTGATATTAAATGTGAACCGGAAATTGCATTGTTATCATTACCACCTATTAATGAATATGATATGAAAACAAAAGAATTAATTGCAAATCTTATGACAGCAGCAAGACTGATTATAGCTAAAAATTAGAAACTGAAATTAGATTTTAAAATTGCTGACTGGTATAAGGAAGTGTGGGATATAGCTTTAAATGATAAATTGTCCTGCAATATAAAAGTTTTGCGAGGGGAAATGAGAAAGGATATTTTTTATGATATTTGGGGGAAATTTATAGATTATGTACTACTAAAAGGGAAAGGGATACAACCGACGTATAATCCAACACAGTTCTGGAGAAAAGGACCTTAAGAAGCCAACTAGAAAAAAAAAGATGAAGAAGGAAGAGAAGATTCAAGAACACTGGATGGTCCCGGGGGGTGGGGGTGCACTTTGTAGGGTTTGATGGTATTATTGTTTATTGTATGTTTGTTAATTTTATAATTAAAAAATTAAAAAAAAGATTTTAGTGGGACTTATTCCCAAGCAAATGCATATAACTGGAAGTTCAGTATTTGAACACTGCTCCAGGTTAGCCACACTGTGGCAGTATGGCCTAAACCTTTTTTCATTTTCAGTTTCTTCTTGGAGTCTGGGCCAAGGAGCTTAATGCGCGAGAAGATTATGTGAAACGAGGTGTACAGGGAAAGCTGAACAGTGCCACTCAGAAACAGACAGAATCGTATCTGAGACCTCTGTTCAGAAAGCTTCGGAAAAGGGTAACTTCAGCAAAATTTCTTCATTTGCAATTTAATGGTTAAAGCATTGGTTTTAACAAGTGCAGACACACTAGATAAAATTGATATTTTAACAAGTGCAGACACACTAGATAAAATTGATATCTGTACTTTGTAATATCCCATTGTGTGGTAAAATGATGTTCTGCTCCATTGATGTGACACTTCTACAATTTGCAAGTTTTTACAGTAGCTATTACTGTGTTCCGTTTCACAGTTGTATGATTTCTTTACTCAGCATAATTATAATTCCCAGTTTAGATAGGAACAAATGATTTTACTAATTACCAGAAAAATCACACGAAGAATCCAGTTGTCTGTCAAGCCAAAGAACAGCCTAAGTGGGTGCTTCCTTTCAGATTTGTGAGTCTATGCATAATATTCCAAAAGTGTCCACTCCTAAATGAGGCTACCTGTTGTGTATTTGGCATTATCACTTCCTCTCCAGTGTCTAGAGTTCCACTCTGTGTATGGATCCTTCTTCACTCCCTCCCACTGCTGAAATCCTGTGCTTTCACTTAAAGAAAGCACCTCTTGATATTTGTGAGCAGTTCCAGGTGTATTTCCTTCCAGTCTAGATACATATCCATGTCGGTCACAAATGTAGAAGTGTGTAGCTTCTTTGAAGCTGGTGAGTTCCTAAATCTCACTCTTACTGTTTTCTGAGTAAAAAGGTGCATGATCTCTCTAGTTTCATTTTTTTTTAAAAAAATGCTCTGCAATGGTTATTTTTAATAGAATGTTTTACTTTATAGATGTATAAAGGATAAGGTAATTGGAAAAGGGAAAAGGGGGATAAGGAGAGGGTTGCCATGGTTATTAAATGTTTGGGAACACAGAGCCTGGGTGGGGCTTCATATTGCTTTTCTTTCTTCTCAGGCATTTGATTTAATTTTATTTCTTTTGTATTTAGACTCTTCCTGCAGACATCAAGGAATCGATAACTGATATTATCAAGTTTATGCTGCAAAGAGAATATGTCAAGGTATCGACACTTGCAAGATTCCATGACGTTTGTGTCCTGTAACTTAATAGGTATAAGGCATATGAATGACTCAGAGTAATAGTCATTTCCTTAATAATATATAAATGTACGGTGGGAAATGTTTAACCTGAGGTTTGAACCTTGGGCATAGGGATGAGAGGATGCCACTCTGTGGTGGGGCTCCTTAGAGGTCTTGAATGGCCAGAATTAAGGTTCAGATATCCTAACTGATCATGGAATGAACATGGGCAGTTTAGTCAGGATGAATTAGTAACAATTATCTAAGACAATCTTTATTGTGAGGGTTTAGTTGGTGGCTGCTCTTAAATGTTCTTTTTTAAAAAATGACCTAATAGCATTTGTACTGTTTTTAGAAATGTTAGTTTTGCTTGCAGTGTCAAGTATAAATATTTGTCAATAAGGGTGGTAATAAATCTGAAGCGATATAACATAAAGATGATACCCAGTGGTGGACAGAGTGTTGGACTGGGACTCAGGAGGTCCGGTTTGGAATCCCCATTCAGCTAGGGAAGCTTATTGGGCGTGTGGAACTAGTCAAACCACTCCTTAAATATCTCACCTTGAAATCCCTGTTGGGGCTGCTCTTGAGTCAGTTCTGACTTGATGGGATGTAACAGCAAACATGGTATAAAAGCACGTAAGCATGTAGTCAGTGGGTTCTTTGGGCTCCTTCCGCCAGAAGCGTTATGCCACCCTGGAAAAGAATAGACCGCTATTGACTTTTCTGTCTTCTGTCTCTTGATGTAGGACAGTGCCATATCCTGATGAGTGTTTTGCTTTTTGCAATTACTGACTCTTATGTTTTCAGGCCAATGATGCCTACCTTCAGATGGCGATCGGCAACGCTCCTTGGCCGATTGGTGTTACTATGGTTGGCATTCATGCCCGAACTGGTCGAGAGAAAATTTTCTCCAAACATGTGGCTCACGTTCTGAACGATGAAACTCAAAGGAAATACATTCAGGTAGGATAAGTAGAACGATAGATTCACCACCACTCACCAGCCTGCTTATAATCCTTCATGTGAGTGGTTCCTAACCTTGGGTAATTCAGGTATTCTTGGAGTTTAGCTTCACTGCTAGGTGTGCTGGCTAGGGTTTCTGGGTGTTGCAGTCCCAGAACACCTGGGTTAACCAAGGTTGGGAACCCTTCTCTGATGATGATGATGCCTTCATTTCAGAGTATATAGGTGATGTTACCCCAAAAGGAGACAGACTGGGACTTGCTCTGCTGTAATTGCAACATTTGCATGTTAATTATTCATTTGGGTGGAGTTATTGTGAGGTACTTCCAACTTACTCTTGTGTTTTTGATAATTTAGGGCTTGAAGAGGCTCATGACCATTTGCCAGAAGCATTTCCCTACTGACCCATCAAAATGTGTGGAATACAATGCATTGTGACATGGTGACAATTGGCTTCTCCTCTTCGGTGCCCAGACTGTGAGAGAAAAGAGAAATTTCTTTCAGAACTCTTGATTTGGGAATCTGATGGGGAATTGATGGGAGAAGCCTCTTTTACTTAGGATCAAGTGGACATTTCACAGCAATTTGTACTTGGGTGATTGCCTGTAAGGAGGAGGAAGACATTTCTGTGAAATGTACACAGTTGCTCTCTAAAATATGTGGATGCTTTTGTATCTGAATCTTAACTCTCCAAGAATGTGAGTTTATTCCCTGGGATTCTCAGCTGTGGGGAACATTTGAAATGGAGCTGCTTTTGACCCACAAGAGGCAAGAGCTTGGATCTCTCTCCTCTCGCCCGCTGGAAATTCTTGTACTTCATTGATAGCAGCATGTTTTTCTACATTTTACTCAGGTTTTAGAAAATGAATGACTATGTAATTTAGGATCACATTTCATATTGTGCTTATGAAATGAAATAAACAGCTCCTGAGTAGTTTTTGTGTTACCAAATAATATTAATATTAAAAATCCAAGCCCCACTCCAGTCCAAGTCAACATCTAATCTATATTGATAATGTCATTCCAAATTTGTTAGGAACTGAGTGCTTTGAAATGAGGGAAATGATTATGGGTCATAGGAAATGCTCCAGTAGGAACTGGTTTGCATTGGAGATTATTTATTTAAAATGTTTTGCTGACAGGCATTGCTAGAAAATCCAGCATGCAATGTAAGATTTTTTAGCAGCGCCTGAGAAATGTAGGGGAGAGATGTGTTTTAAAACAATACTGTGTAAAACCTAAGGCTTGCTTGTGGGAATACCAATAGGGCTCTTGTTTAACCACACACACACACACACACACACACACACACACACACACACACACACACACACACACACACACACACACACACACACACACACACACACACACACACACACACACACACACACACACACACACACACACACACACACACACACCTTTCATCATAATCTCACAAAATAACAGATAACAGTAGAAGGCAGTAAGGATGTGTGGTTACTTGGTATGAGATAGGGTCTAGTCCTGTGCTGTTAATTTTGTTTCTTGAGAGCAGCAGGATGTTTCAAACAATACTCAGGTTCTTTTTAAAACAAGAAGGCACAAAAAGGTAAATATAGGAGGGTAGGTTTTCACGGCGAAACAGCGCTATGATATGATGGCTTCTTTGGGTAGGGAAGTTTAAGTGTCATGGAGAGTATTTAGCAAATTGGTCTTTACTGCATTATTAGTATTTTTATTGCTGGAATGGGGACAGGGACTCCTCAGGTGCCAAATTAATGTGACTGACCTTAGTAGTTATGCAACCCTTTCTGTCTCTTGGGTGTCAAGTGATCTGTTCTGAGGAGGCAGACAAAGTACTGGGCCAGCACTGACGTGTGTGCAGGTGTGCAGATGTGTGTGTGTGTGTGTGTGTGTGCACTGTGATTTGCTTCAAAACAAGTGTTTCTGGTGGTATGCTAGAGTGAGGTCCCTGTGTTTCTTGGCCATGACAGTTCTAGCATACATGCCCTTAGAGAAACCAACTGTTGCTCTCTCGAGTCGTATGGATTTGAGGGAGAATGCTGCATTGCCTGTTTTAAAAATAAGCTGGTGTCAGATTCTGGTCATTGCACCTGGGGGGAGAAAGGAGGAGAACTGCATTTGAAGGAGGAAGTTTTTCTTCTGCTGGCTACTGTTTTGCTTTGTAACCAAACAAATATGTCAATATGTTTGCTCTATAAATTGTCCTCAAAATGCCATTTTAAATAAATTTGTTTTGAAGAAGGATTTTGGAAGTATTAAGAAATGTTTCACTTTGTTTTCTTTTAACTAGTTTTTAAGTGACAAATACTGGATTCCAGGTTTATATTTGCTGTACTCAAGAGAAGAGAGATGCAAAATTTTCTGATTTTTTTTCTCGTGCAGTATCTCTGTGGAAACAACTCTACACCGTATGTCTGAACTCACCCATAATCATTTGGCCCGTTGTATTGCAGTTAGTCATGTTAGATGTGCTTAACGCAGGATGTGGATCACTTTAAGTTTTTCTTCTAATCTAAAGCATCTTCCCCAGTTATAAAGCGGGGAGGCTGAAAATTAAGCACGACAGCCCTTTTCTGTGTATAGTGCAGTTCACTTCTGTCTTTATCTGGACCAGATGTATTCCTGGTGTGGTGGTTTTCTATTACTATTATCCTTCAATAACAAAGTGAAAATAAAACAAAGTGAAAATAAAACAAACGTGATTACTGTTTGTTCACCTTTCTTGGGGAAATCCGAAGTGTTCACATGAGATTTGTCACTTCTCCAGTGTGTGTGATTATTTTAAGTCATGTAATACCAAAAGGCAAGACTAGCATGTGGCATCACTGCAGTGAAATCTCTGAAGGAGTTGTTTTCTAAATGTAAATATTTGTGCGGCACATAAAATTGATATGTTGCAGAGGAGCAGCTGCCAGCAGCAGGAAAGCCTAGCTCTCCCCTTGCCATGATGAGGTGAAATTGAAATATTGTCCCCTCCTGTGGGGTTGCAAAGAAATAGTGAGGTGCAAAGGATGAGCTGCAGGAAGAGTCAAGTCCTTTCATCCGCTGTTGGTTTGTCTCTACTAATTCTCTTGGCAGGACAGAAATAAGGAGGTTTGGGATTCAAGTACAAAGTTCTAGCTTGAGAGAGAAACCAGAAGTCCAAGGTATTGTAAAATCATGATTTCAGTATAAAAGGATGGGAGGACACGGCTTTTCGCTTGTTCTTTTTGGGTAACATGTGATTTTGGAAGTTGAGTCATGGCAACTGGACTTCTTTTCCTGAGAGATTGAAATGTTTCGCTGCTCATCCAAACAGCTTCATCAGTCTGAGGAAAGCTAGTTGTGAGTCCTCAATTTTATAGTTCACTTTGACCTCTTGTCACCCTGGTCTGAAATAGGCTCATAAGATGGACAGTGGCCTGAATAGGCTTGTTAGGTGGACATTGGTTTCAGTAGGCTCATTAGGTGGACAATGGCCTAAGGTGCATGAAAGTCCCACCTTTAACCTTCCCAACACCCATTAAGTATGAGTCGTTAGCTATGCCCTTGGTGGTGGAGTACTTACTGTTTGACTCCAGCCATCCATTATAACACAAATTAAGAGTCATCAGGACCATAAACCACAGAACAGAGAGCATCCCCACCTCCACAGAAGATTGTTCATCTTATGAGCCTATTTTTGACCAAGGTGACAAGAGGTCAAAGTGAACTACAAAATGGAGGACTCGCAACTAGCTTTCCTCAGACTGATGAAGCTGTTTGGCTGAGCAGCGAAACATTTCAATCTCTCAAGAAAAGAAGTCCAGTTGCCGTGACTCAACTTCCAGAAAAACTCACCTGGATGCAGGGCTGTGGAGTCGCTAGATAAATGTTCCAACTCCGACTCCTAAGTTTTTTTGTACTTCCGACTCCGACTCCTCTGTATTAATATGCAGAACACAACACTATGGAAAGTATAAGTACTGCCGCTCCTAATTGTGCGTTGCATGCCATATAGTGAAGCACATGAAAAGCATGCTTCTTCACGGTCACTTAATGTGTTCGTTTTGCGGTTACGTGAGGCACTGTATGCATTGGTCTTTATTCTTACAGTAGAGAAGTCATTAATTATAACTTTTTGTGAATTGGGACATTTAAACTTGCTTTTAAAAAAATTCCAATCTAAATTTAGTCGGAGTCGGAGTCGGAGCATTGTTTGCCGACTCCGACTCCAGGTACCCAAAATTTCCTCCGACTCCACAGCCCTGCCTGGATGCCTGAGAATCTTCACAGACGTGATTTTGTTTGTTTCTGTCAGTATGTTCTTCAGGCCCATACGGTGTTTTGGGCTTAAATATGATACAGAATGCTTCACAGTTTAGATATAAAAGAACAAGAGCTTGGCATGGGATTTGTGGTGGTGGTGGAATTTAAGCAATTTAGTGGCAAGACTGTGACTGGGAAGTTTGGGAATATAAGCAAGTAGACTTCAGGATGCTGTTAACAAAAAAGTGAGTTGTAAATTGTTTTGCCTACACTTATTGAAGCGACTGAGTTTTTAACGTTAACATTCCTCTTTGGTGCCTTGTCTTAATGGTTTCTGCAGCCAGTCCTCTAGTTTGGCCTTGCCTTGGTGCCTTGTCTTAATGGTTTCTGCAGCCAGTCCTCTGGTTTGGCCTTGCTTATGAACTACCTAAATAATTCAGAAACACTTCTTTCTGTGATCTCCATGTACTATGTACTTTTGCCCTGAAGGGATGGGTCAGACGTGATTGAAGGGAGTATATTTTTAAAGAGAGTAGTAATTTGGGCACGTAGAACATTGTTAGTTATTTTCTCATCTCCTACAAGTATCATGTTTTTATTTCTAGAATTCAACACAAAAATCAAAGTGGTCTTTTAGGTAATAGCCAAGTTGCTGCATATTCAAAATAGCTGTTATTATGGTAATCTAACTGGTGGTCCTTAACATAAGCTTCTTGTAATGAACTAGATAACTTCATTCCCAAGCACTGGATGAAATGACATATTATTGGAAACCAAGAAACTGAAAAATACTTTCTCATGGCAAGTTTGCATTCAAGGGTTTCCAGCTGTCCCAACTGAGGGAGCCAGCTGCAGCCCCAGAGTTCAACTATGGAAACATTACCATGGCAACTGCATTTTCATCCCTGGCCTGAGGGAGGCTTTCTGCAGCTGGGTTTGACCTGAGATGCAGTTATAAGCTTGGGTTCAAATTATTAACTATACCATTTTATGGGAAGAAGGTGGCAAATGCAGAGTAAGGAGTTCTTGTCAGTTTACACAACAGAGGATTGTGTAACTATCACCAGCTGCAGAATGTCATAAAATGTGGTTTTTTTTCAGTTGAGCAGGATCATTTCGAATGATTTCTCCTGAATTCTGACAAGTAACCTCATGTTTGTATTGTAGCATGTTGATTTTTCTCAAAATTGTTGCAGAAGTGAGAAGCAAATGCATCGTTGCAGCAGTGAAGATTTAGGCCTACAATTAGTTATCACCCTTGCTGGTTTTCCTGCATTCCGTATGTTAAGTGAAAAAAAAGTTTTTGTGCGACTACTTCTATGCAAATATGAGATATCTAATGCAAAATGAAAAGTAATGTACATAGTTATGCACAGACATAGCTAAAGACTGCTATTGCAAAAAATAAAATGAAAATATAAATGAACAATGAACACCTCTTGAAAATGTTTTAATAAGGAAGTGTTGACAACACTGTTTTTGCAAAATGTAAAGGTAACTATACAAATTCTCAATACAAAAAGAATAAATTAAAAGCAGATTTGGAAAAAAATTCTGCAACGGTTCTCTACAACTTTTCTTCCCCTTGATTACCGTTGTACAGGATTCAGTAAAATCATTTTACATGCTCTACAGTCAGTTTCAGAAGAGATCAGATTTTTCTTCTTTTAAACTAGAGTTCATTTTTGCACAACTTGTAATAAAACTATTGACATTAATGTGTGTGTGTGTGTGTGTGTGTGTGTGTGTGTGTGTGTGTGTGTGTGTGTGAAACTTTACATCTAGTTAACTAAGCAGTAACTGGTCATCTGATAGCACCTGAATGGGTTTTGCTATTTCCAAACTAAAACTAATACTGGGTGGTGGAAAAACAAAACATTTGGACCTTGCTTCTTTTTTAACAATTTCAACACTCAAACCGCATATAATTTTAAAAATAAACCCTGCCCACCATGTCACATGGTGTCTATGCATATACAAAGCTAGGTAGGAAGGGATGTTTGTACATATGGACAAGATGCATTATTGGACCAGGAACCTTTTAAATAAAGTACACAAAACCAAAAGGGGACTTATGGATGGGGTAGTCAAGTGCTTGTGTATAATAGCTATGGTTTACCCCTTCACTTTATACTTAAAACATGTTAATCTCCTGATTAACATTTTATGTACATTATTCTCTAACTGAATTGAGTTAAACAGTAAAACCTGTTTTACGTAATTTTTGTCTTTACTACCAGACTGGCTCACAAGTGCCTTGACTGGAAAAAAATGAAATTCATCCCACATTACCTCACCTAACAAATGCTCTCCCCTTCCCTAAGAATGTTGCAGACAGGCTTGAGTTTGTTCATTCTTTAACTTCTTCAAATTGGAGCCTCTAAATAGCCTGGGGGTGTCCAGTGCTCATGCTAGATAATACAGTATGCTGGTTTTCACTCAGCTACATAACAAAGGAATCGTACTGTTGTATGAACATCACATCCAACTGCCTGGTGAAGCAAAGATGTCCCAATTCAACTACTTACGAGTCCTAATGAAGCAACAGAAAAAAACCCCAGCTTAAGCCTGTGGTTTCTGTTGGTGTAGTTCATCTTCCAGTTATTTTGCTAAATGCAAGGTGTTGAAACAGGCATATTAGTAGATATTCTGAGTTGAAAGTCGAAATGTACAGCGGTAATTAATAAAGGAATTAATTCGTTCCAAATGAAATTATGCTAAGCTAAGCAATTTTTTCTTTATACAAATTTCCCATAGGAATGCATTGAAAACAGAGCAATCCCTAATAGCAACCATTTTTATGTTGTATGGATTCGCCTCATGGACAATTCTGTTAAGCAAATTTTTCCTATCTCTGGAATTTTTATGTTATACAAATTTTATCTTATACAAACTGTTTGTTATACGAGGCTCCACTGTATCTTGCTTTTTAAGTGGTGCCTGATCTGAAAAAGGTAACGACTGAAGTAGACAAGTATTTACTGCTAGGCTACATTTGTTCTAATCAATTTTAACTGTCATGGCTTTGCCTCAGAGAATTCTGTGAACTGTTGATTTGTGGAAGGACTCTCTCCCTTCCTGTATGCTGAGAACTTTAGTTCCCTCCGGTATAAGAGTGACAGTAAATTAATCTAAGTCTGTTCAAAATGGTAAGTCTAGTCACAATTTGTGTTGGATGTCGATGTTGCTCATACAAGTCTGTTTTAAAAACATTGACTGCAAGATCCATAGGGCCCCTTCCAGCTCTGCAGTTCAAAGGTTATTATTATAAACCCAACATGCTTCCAATGCTTAAATTCCATGGTTTTTGTTTTGCTGTAAAAGGTTCAACTTTGTGAACCTTTTCATTACTTCCTTGTAATATAAGAGAACCTGCTATTTTATAGAACTGGCTGATTTCAGACTGTCATTGCAATTCTGTTTACATGGTACAGCAAGAACCCCATATCCATGGTTTCACTGATCTAGAAATGTGTATTTCCACAATGTAATTATCAGAAATGACCATTGTAGGGGACCAAAGACGATTTAAGATTTAAGATTCTTTAATGTATGAGGGTCTCACTGTAATCTAAAAATTGTTGCCAATGTGTGAGTATACAGTAATATCTTCTCAGTAAATATGCAATGCAAAGACAACTATTCTAGGTTTAGTCAATTAAAGGTTCTTCTCCCGTTCCCTTATTTATTATTTGGCTTGCTTTTGCTTCACATTGCATGTCCTCTTTATGGTTTAAGATAGTATCTTACTGAATGTTAGCCAGCCCCCAGAAGGGATGAGAAGCTTTTAAACTCAATTTGAGCAAACTTAGGGTTCTTTCCTTTCTAGTAGTCACTACAAATTAGTAAATCCTTAGCCCATGAATACAGAATCTTTGAAAATCAAGTGAAGATTAGTTTTTGGGCCTTGGGAGTCTCTCTTCAGTTTTTTTCTGTTGTCAGCTGCATGCACACAAACAAAAATGGGGGAGAGCACAAAACACTTGGTCACCCAGTGGCATAAAGACAGCATAGCACCACAGTGAATATCTTGATGTTCCTTCTCCAGCATTTGCCTTGACAAGGCGTAAGCAATTGGTGACCCAAGAAGGTACTTTTCTCATCCTCACCATTTCCAGTCCAGAGGCAAAACAGCATGGAGGGAACCGTGTATTGTGATAACCAGACCTGCCCATAGGCCGAAGGTTCATTGTGAGGGCAACTACCATCCCATCACCCCAGAAACAGTCCCCGGGCAAAGCCAGTTGTTGAACAAGGGCTCTAAGATTGTGCATTATTTTATTATAAAAGTATTGAGGCCTTTTTTTTTTTGAAGTTTGATGGCTTTATCGACTTGTATAAAAAGCACTGTTCAATCGCACATGTAAACCTGTAGGAACTTCTCCTTTGGTACTGGCAGACAACCAAGTGTTACATCAAAGGGAACCATTTTTATATCATAATTGTTCATTTAAATATTTGAGAAATATGACCCAATCTGCTGGTAGACAACAATGCCAAAGCCTTCCTTGTTAAGGACTTCCCTGGCCAGTTTAGAAAAGCCCTTTGCTACATGAGTGTAAGGTAATTTTGAGACCCAATTTACTAGACCGTGGTGTGCTTTCCCATGACCTAACACATCATTTTCTACAAAGACTGTTTTTTAAAAAAATTCTTAAAAGACATTTGGCAATTTACTTCACAAATGATCACATAAAATACTTAAAAGAAAAGCAGTGGTAGTTTTGTTTGCAACTAGATGAGAGGGATGTGGGAAGAAGCACTTTTTTTGCCCTTGGTCGTCCCGATGCCCTTGTATGCCATCTTATTCCTCTAGTGGCTTTCCCCAACAAATATGTGACATTATATGGTCTGATACAGTATCAGGGGATCAAGCTGACAATGCGGAACAGGTTTCCGAATGCTAGGACTTTCTCTGGAAAATGGAATGAGTTTAGAAAAAGTTCATAATAGACAGGTAATATAATCTTTGGCAGCACAGAACAAATCAGGATGCTCTGGCTCATTTCTGAAATGAAAACATGGTTCTCTCCTCTTGCCCTACCAGTCCTTTTCTGTAATGAAATGGGTATTTCCTGGCAACTGTTGCAGTATTTTGAGTTCAATTCTTATGTTACAGTAGCTTGACATATCAAAGAACACTCTGTTTTATGCCACCCAATACTTCCAAATTGATTGGTCTCCTGTCGTCTTCTTTTCCTCCTCCTCCTTAACATCCAGATATCTGTCCCCTTCTGTTGGTGGAGTTCTGAGGCACATGGCAGTGTGCAACAACCAGGAATAAAGGAAATTTATTTTTCGCTATTGATTGGGTAGAGAAGATCTGTTATGAACTGGTGGTTTTTGTGTTATCATCTTCAATTGCCTTATATGAAAAGTGCTTTGACTTGAAGCTGGTGTCAGGCGCCAGTGTATCTTGGTAAGGCAAATGAGAGGCAGTGAGGTGATTTTTTTTTTTTCCAGAATAGCATTGATGCGTTTGAACAGCTGAGGTCAAAGGGATTTCACACGAGAGTTCCAGGCTTGGCTTTTTCCTGTCCATACCACTGGACATCTGCTAGTTCTGAATAGAGAGGAGAATCCAGATAACAGCTATCATTGTAGCTCCTAAGGAAAAATGAGACAAATATTCAGAATTGGCCACTGAGGCTCAGCATTATGTGAAGTTATAAACCCTGACTTGCTGATTTAAAGTGAGTTCTTTGAATCTAATTTTAGCTCTTTCCATTCCATCTTCTAGCTACCATCTTCAAAAGATAATTTCCACCAAGTAATGACAATTTTCTTTCAAGTATAGTTAGAATGTTGAGTCTTTCAAAATGAGAGTGGCCCTCCTCTCTCCTGCTTTTAAAATGTTTTTTAAGTTTTTCTAAACAGAATTAATACTCTAGCCCTTACTGTCTTTGGAGTAAAACACATGAAAGAGAGACTAATCTTGCAAATTTATTTCATTTTTTTTAAAAAACTGTAACTTAAATAATGGAATAATCCATTTTTCTTGTGTGATGGCAGCTGTCAGGACAAATAACTGAAAGGACAAAAATATGTTGGGAAGAGGCCATACATCCTCAAAAATTTGCTACACTTCAAGTTATTCATCAGGGGGACTTCCATAAATCACCGTCTTTTCTCTCAACTCCCTGTCTGTCACCTGGTTAAGTTTCAGAGGTGGAAAAAATATTCAGTCTAAGAAGAGGGGATGGAAAGAGAAGGGGAGAAAGCTGTGCCCAGAGTAGGAACGGGAGAAGCAAGGGTACAGAAGTTAGTACTTGTGGTGACACACATGCATTCTGAGACTGAAACATGTGGCATGCATGCACTCTAAGAATGAAACGTACCAAACGCTAATTACACTGCAACTACATTTTTGCCCCACTCCTGTGACCTATGTCCTAATTTATCAGACCGAATGGTAGAGTTCAAACATTAGCCCCAAGACACGTCTCAGTTGCAGCCTTTTTGCCTGCCCTGTTTTTATACTTTGCAAAGTAGCCTGATTCTGTGCAATGTATGAAGTGAATTTATTCTCCCTGTATCTTCTTGCCAGAAAAGGACTTCACTTGATAAATTTCCACTTGTCAGGTGCTGGCAATGTCACGGGAATAGAATGTGGTAAAAGCTGGTGCCATAGGCTTGATCCCATTATCGCTGGAATCCTACAATACAGAATCCTACGACACAGGCCTCTCCAAGCAGTGTTTCCAAGGTGAGTGGCGGATGAGCTTGGTTCCATGTGCAGATTTGTGAAGCGGGGTCCACTATGAAGCTTACCTACTACAACAATACATTTGCCTGAACATCCCGCAAAACCCTGTACTAAATATTCAAGCAGATAAGCTTATCCCATGACAAGCAAGACAAAATATGTGTGTGATGCAAGTCGAGCTGAAGCATCCCTTTTATACATCAGCCTCTTTGGGTCCTCTTTTTTTCTTCCCAGGATGGTAGCCAGGTTATGTTGTTGCAGTAAAAAGAACTAACTTGGGTCACCCACTGAAGATGAACTAGCTTCTTAAGGCACAATAATCTGCCTAGTATTGGAATCTATGTCATCAGCTGCATGCAGTGTACTCAGTGGGCAGGTCACATAAGCTCATGGAGGGTATGTGTAAGGACAGAATACAGAAAGAAAATGGAAGAAGCACAGAGTACTTAAACAGATGTGGTTCTGTTACAGTGCTCATGTATGTGCATTTAAGCTTTTAAAACAATTATGTGTGCTTGCTCTGTTTCTCTTCTCTCTAACAGCATTATCCTCTGCTTTCTACAACTATGTGTATCTTGTTTGTGGATCATAAGTCTTTAGAGAGAGGGTAATTTTCTTGCAACTTCAAAAGAAACCCCATGGCAGAGGATCCTGTTTTCTGTGCCCAGTTAGCTTGATTGAAGTACACTCCCAAGAAGTACTCAGTTGTAGCTTCTCTTGATAATTATGGGGCAATTGTGTAAAAGGTGCCGTATAAACAGCTGCAGCTGGTCCTACAGAGACGCAATATGCTTTCTCATGAGCTTTCTACCACCCTTTGCTTTGCGTTTGGCAAAAAGTGTTCCCATCAAAATGGTGAGACTCCACAATTACCCCAAACACAATGAAAAGAGACAGAAGAGGCCCAGTCTATTGTTTCAAGAGAGCTTCTATCCACACAACTTGAATGCTATAGCCTGGGCTTTGTGTAGACACATCATGTGGCTCTCTTGACCTTGACAAGACTGGAAGAGTGCGTACTATTCTTGAAGCTGATCTGAAGGCAGATAAAGTCTTCCCCTTCACTCTGGAAGTTTTGGACAGGGTGGCCATGTTAGTCTCTTCAAGAATTACTGGCAAGATCAAAGAAAAACAAAACAAAACAAATTACACAAAACATGTGGCACTTCTGAAGACTAACTTTCATATTTTAATGTAACATTTTGTGGATGTGTAGTCCATGAAACGTTACATTAAAATATGAAAGTTAGTCTTTAAGGTGCCACATATTTTGTGCCCTTAACCCTGGTCAGAATTGAGGGGTACGAGGGAGTGAAGTGATTGTATGTAGCCTAGAGGGACCCTTCTAAATCTACTGGAGGCCCTGCCCCTTGACAGCCCTGCAGTCTATCTATTTAATCAATTTTAAAACTCAGACCTCTTGGTTTAGAGCAGTGGTTCTCAACCTGGGGGGTCCCCAGATGTTCCTGGACTGCAACTCCCAGAATCCTCCACCACTGGCTGTACTGGAAGGGATTTCTGGGAGATGCAGTCCAGGAACATCTGGGGACCCCAGGTTGAGAAGCACTGGTTTAGAGTGTTGCCCACTACAAGCTTTATCCTGGCTGCATCCTTCTTGGACTGTCAAGCTGTTTCTTTGAGGCCAAACTCCCTCAGCAGCACTACCTCTGTGGTCGTGCATGCAATGTTCAAAATTGGTTTGTGCTTGTCAAGTCATTGCTGTTATCCATAATGTCTAAACCCAGTGAACAGAGCAACCTTGGAGTCATTACTCCGAATGCCCCTTCGATTGAAAGCAACTCTGGCACAGTGAGTTTCATAAGACAAAAGACAACAAGAACGCAATAAGGGAAGGCAGAGGGAAGGGGTGTGGATTTCAAAATACAAAACATCCCTTCACTATACCTCTATTCATCAGTACTTTGTTGAGTTGGAGACTGAGACTCATCCATAGTGGGTGAGTTGTCTGTTGCATCTCTGAACAAGGAACAGGAGCAGAAAAGGAAAGAGGAATTGTTAAAGAAAAGCAGTGACGCAGAACACTGTTAAGAGCTTATTAATATAGTCAGAAACCGGTTTGTGAATCACCCCAGAAGACAAGAAGTAGTTAGTGATGTGGGGAAATATGTCAAGCACAGTTTTTTTTTTTAATTTTTTTTTTGTGCACGAAGGGCCAGAAAAAGGGTGTGGGAAAAGAAAGAAAAGAGACCCTTTTGTTGGTTAAAGTAACATCGTTCCCAAAATGACAAAAAAAGCATGCCTGTTAGAACAGACATTGTGTGTTTAATATACCTGGGCATGCAAGTAGTTGCCCGATCTTCCTAAATAAGAAATAATACCTAGCACTGTTCAAAGCCCTTCACACACTCTCTTAAGTAATCGTTACAACTATTTTGCTTATGTTATTATCACTCTGCTACAGATGGCATGCTTTTGTTGACTGCTCTTTATCGTAGGCATGTAGGGTGCAGACCACGTTGCTATCTCCTATTTTATCTTAAGGACCTCAGCCAGGATTATCAGGTGGCAAACCTTGCTAAGATTTGAATGCAAACCATGATTCATCCAGGCCATTATTACTCTTGCCACATTGAGTATGGCCTCCTAGCTTTGTTTTTGGATGTAGGAGGGACATGTTCTGTCCAATGGGAAATGGTGAGTGAGGCTTTCTGACTCGCCTCGAGTTAGAGTTTTCAAATAAGCAGACTCGGCTGGAAGACAGAGGTCAAGTGGGGACAGTTTACAATGGTTGCCACAACCACCCCTGTGTTGGCTGAATGCCTAAAGTGGCAGCCTTCCTTTTAAGGAATCTTCAGATTTCATTGTGCTCTGAGTCAATCTTATCCCCTTCCAAACTCTAATTCACACATGCACACTCATAATATAGTGTCAATAACATCAATAGATCCAAACTAGAGATGGGGACAATTTGAATGAATCACATTTTCTGACAGATTTGGCTGATTTGTCAAAATTCACCTGTTCATATTCGCAATAAATACAGTCCCCTGACAAATATGAATGGATGAACTTTAGCCAACATTGGTTTATTAACTCATCCGGCTATAAAATGGCCCCCAAGGACTTTAGAGGGAAGCATCCCCTGACCTTCCACTACAAGCCCTCCAAGTTTGGTGGTGATTGAAGTTTTGATGTCTAAGTTATGCATCCTCAAAGAGCCCCCCCCCCAAAAGCTCTCCCCATACACCTAGAGATTCCAAATGCGCAGAGAAGCTTCCTCTGACTCTCGTCTGCAGTCCCTACAGGTTTGGCAAAGATTGGGTTTCCCCAATTCAGTTGCTAAAGGGTACTTTCCTTAAGGGGGGGGCTGCTTGTGAGTGTATAACTCAGATGTCAGAAACTTAATCTTCACCAAACCTGGAGAGGTTGTAGAGGTGAGATGGGAGAAGTCTATCTGCAAGATTGGTGTTTCTAGGTCACGGAGGGGGGGTGTTCCTGGGGGAGGGATCTTTGGGGGGGGTACACAGCTCAGATGTCTGACCTCAGTCCTCACAAAATTTTCAGGGACTATAAAGATGTGTCAGAGAAAGCACCCGGGCAAAGTTGGGGCCTCTAGGTGCTAGGGGGATTCTTTTTAGAGCACTTGAAAAGGGAGATGAATCAATCTGTTGATTCCTGAACCCTGACGAATCACAAATCATGACAAATAACCATTTTTAAAATTCAGCCCCATCTCTAACTGAAACAATGGGCATTTGAACAACAGTATTGTTTTCACGGCTACCACTCTTGCACTCATCTCTACAGTTAAATCAGAATCAGCGGCACTCACACAGTTTATGGTATGCCGCAACCGAACAGATGACTTACAGTAAGGAGAATAAGTGCATTTTGAACAGTGACCCAGAAGTATGAGTAATGAATACACAGGGAAACAGACTTAATGGCATCAAAAATCTGGAATTTTAGAAGAATCCAGACTCTCTCCTGCATGCCCTCCCTGCCCCTGGCCCCAGCACTCACCCAGTCTGCCAGGCAAGGATGTGATGTGGGCTGCTTGGTGGCGTTGCTGCTAGCTCACTGGATGGGGTCGAACTCCTCTGATTGTGAGGTAAGGCAGCTGAAAAGCAATTTGCAGATTAATTGGGGGGGCCCTGAATGCAAATGACAGTTAGTCTCGTGTGGCAGAAAGACATGAATGAAGCAAAACAGGCTGTGTTGTTTGGTATAACTCCTAAAAATAAATTGTTTCCAAAGGCACAGCTGTGAAATGGCCTGTCTTACCACCCCAATCCAAGCCTTTTCCCTTCCTGATGCACAGATATTCCTTCAGCGGCAGAGAGAAGAAAGTCCAAGGTCCCTGAGCTTAAAGGTTATGAGTGTTCAGCAGGACCCTTTGGCCCAATTATTACTGGATAAGAACAAGCATCTAGGTTTAATATTCAAATATTTGATATCAAAATGACCAGCTAAACACCGTGTTAATTTTAATATAGGAAACTTTAGTCATGGCTTGCTTACTTTGTCCATATAGCAAGCACTGCTGGTAGCTCTGTTAACTCAAATCCAAGTGGCACTAAGCTATTGGGCATGGAGGAGCTCTGGCTGGCATTGGTGGAACACTGCTGACTTCTCTAGGAATAGGCTTGCAACCTTAAAAGACTGCATGGTTTTTTTCCAAAGCCACGCTTTAACACATGCCTTTATTACACCCCTCAAACACAAGGAGGAAAACATACTTTGGATGCTACCCAACACTTTATATCCTATGTATCTTCATAAGTATACTGAAGTGAAGGCTTGTGGCATTGCTCGGGGGGGGGGGAGCCCAATAAGACTCTACTTTTACTAAGAAAGGGACACTCCTTGGTGATTTTCCAAGAGTATATGGTATTATTTTTGTGACCTCATCCCAGGCAGAGATATATGTTGCATAGTAGAAAAAGTCATTCGGTGTAATTTTATATCTGTGCTAATTGGGCTCCAGATCTAAATGATCAAGCTTACCATTTGTGTACTGCCATACACTTGTTCACAACACACATTACATTCTCTTGTTTCATCAGTACAATACAGCTCTATTCTGCTAGGACTGGAAAGACTGAGGCTCTGTCTGAAGGGGTGTTTAATCCATTCTGTGGCTGCTGAATGAATTTAGGCAAGACTGAATGCTATCTGCCACTGCAGCACACCACCTTAATGTCAGGAACAGCAAGCGTGTGCCTCTCTACCCATTTCTAGGAATCCGTATAGCAGAATTCTTGCTACTGTATTTGCTTCCACACATCAAGTATACTCTCAGGAGGCCCTCCTGGGCCATGAATCACGTAGACATACAGAAAAAAAACACCACCTGCCCTACTTGTGCTTGTGCAATGCATGCATTACTCCCCACCCCAGGGTCGTACTCTTCTGTATGCAAGAGGGAGACCAATCCTCCTCCTCCTCCTCTTCCTCCTCACCTGTTGTCGCTTTGCAAATCTGAGGCATCCTCGCCACCCTGCTGTGCGCCACAAAGGTGCTCTGAGAGGAGGTGCTGTACTGGGAGCTGCTGTCCGAGGAAGTGGAGCTTGTGTGCGACAAGCGGCTGTGGTCCTTGTGGGAGGCTGTAGACCGCTGGTACCACAGCCTCAGTTCATCGGACACGACCGTCCTCCCCGACCCTTTCTCGTGACCCTCTCGGCCCAAGGAGGGAGTCCTTATGATCTGAGACCGGGAGGGAGTCAGCCTTACCGAGTCTACCTCGTCCCCATGCCAGTTCTCTTTGAACATTCCCCCTGCCGTGTACGAGTTGGAGGTTTTGAATTGTGCTTTCACGCTATAGTGTCCCTCCTGATCATTCTCCAGGCTGCGCACCACCACTGGCGTGGAGCTCCCTTCAATGTACAGAGGGTACTCTTTGATCCGGTACTGGGAGGAAGGCTGGCTCTGGCTGTGCAGGTAAACGCCTTGGTGACCCGTCCCGTTCCTGGCCGCCAGGTTGGGCATGCTCCCTGAATTCGAGGAGACCAGGTTCCCTGCCGACTTGTGCCTCTGCCTCTGCCGCTCTCGGGCTTTGGAAGGAGAGTCTTCGGCCAGGGTGGAATAGTTGGCGTTCATCTGGGCTGGGTAGTAGTGCTCGGAGCTGGAGTGGCTGGTGCAAGAGGAGCAGTCGTCCATGGGGTCAGAACCGTTACTGCTACGAGTCCTGGGGGTGTAGAAATCGGGGCTCCCGGTCTCGTTTTCGGAGCCAAGGAGCTTTCCTTGGGACTCTAAACTGGAGCTTCTGTGTCTAAAGTGCTGTGCTAAGCTATGCAGTCTAGTAGGGCTTATGTCCACTGACCTGCAAGTACAGAAGGAAAAAGGAAAAAGGGATTAAGGCCTCTAACCAGCAAACAAACGGCACATATGGCCTCTATCTAGCATGGCTGGCAAATCTGTGGCTTTTCAGGCAGTGATGTACTGCAACTCCCATCATCCTTTATCATTGGCAATGGGGGCTAAGTTTGGACCAGCAACTTCTGTACAGCCTGCCTCCTTTTGTAAAATCAGATTGGGAGTTTGACTTTCACTATCAGTACTTAAAAAGCCTACTAGGGGATGAGAAATGATTTTGCAATTTCCATCGTGTCATTCTATGGGATTCTACTCTTAAAGACTACAAGCCCTATGGTGCAGTGGTTAAACTGTAGTACTGCAGTTTTCACTATGCTCACAACCTGATTTTGATCTTGGCTCAGCTTGTCAGTTTGAGGTTGACTCAGCCTTCCATTCTTTCGAGGCTGGTAAATTGAGTACCCACCTCAGTGGCAATATCTACCCTACTTAGCAAAATTGTAATCCATCCATAGAATGCTTTAAGTTTAAGTACTATGGGGAGGTTATATAAGTTTAAAAAACAAAAACAAAATTGCTGTAGCAGAGTGAATGTAAACTTTTGAAATGCAGAATTAATTCACCATCCAAAGAAATTAAAGGATCAGTTACAAAGTTAAAGGATCAGTTACAACAACATCTGCCACCCCCACGCCTTTTGGGTGAGAGCCAGAAGGGGCTGCTTGCAGCTTTTCCCTGTGGGTGCTGTTTGGCCTTGGAGTCCCTGCCGTCTCCTCAGGACCAGGACCCTGGGACTTGGCTGCCTGGACTCCCCACACCTCCCTGCTTAACACCAGCCACCTGGCCCAGGGAGGAAAGGGCTTGAAAAGGCCGGGCTGCCAGGGACTGTCGGACCAGCGCTCCTGTGCCGGGAGACTCCAACAACATCTGCCACCCCCACGCCTTTTGGGTGAGAGCCAGAAGGGGCTGCTTGCAGCTTTTCCCTGTGGGTGCTGTTTGGCTTTGGAGTCCCTGCCGTCTCCTCAGGACCAGGACCCTGGGACTTGGCTGCCTGGACTCCCCACACCTCCCTGCTTAACACCTGCCACCTGGCCCAGGGAGGAAAGGGCTTGAAAAGGCCGGGCTGCCAGGGACTGTCGGACCAGCGTTCCTGTGCCGGGAGACTCCAACAACATCTGCCACCCCCACGCCTTTTGGGTGAGAGCCAGAAGGGACTGCTTGCAGCTTTTCCCTGTGGGTGCTGTTTGGCTTTGGAGTCCCTGCCGTCTCCTCAGGACCAGGACCCTGGGACTTGGCTGCCTGGACTCCCCACACCTCCCTGCTTAACACCAGCCACCTGGCCCAGGGAGGAAAGGGCTTGAAAAGGCCGGGCTGCCAGGGACTGTCGGACCAGCGCTCCTGTGCCGGGAGACTCCAACAACATCTGCCACCCCCACGCCTTTTGGGTGAGAGCCAGAAGGGGCTGCTTGCAGCTTTTCCCTGTGGGTGCTGTTTGGCTTTGGAGTCCCTGCCGTCTCCTCAGGACCAGGACCCTGGGACTTGGCTGCCTGGACTCCCCACACCTCCCTGCTTAACACCTGCCACCTGGCCCAGGGAGGAAAGGGCTTGAAAAGGCCGGGCTGCCAGGGACTGTCGGACCAGCGCTCCTGTGCCGGGAGACTCCAACAACATATGCCACCCCCACGCCTTTTGGGTGAGAGCCAGAAGGGGCTGCTTGCAGCTTTTCCTTGCGGGTGCTGTTTGGCCTTGGAGTCCCTGTTGCCATCAAGTATAAGAGATAGGACCCACAATAGAACTAAGGGAACAGGAAGGGGGGAGGGCAATGGATGGGGCAGCCATTGGAATTGTGCTGGGTAGGGGAAGGTATGGTGGTAGGAGTGGAACATGCCCGCCTAGGAGAAGAGAGTTTAGATAACTCACATCTATCCCCTCTTCTGGTTCCACCCCTAGCCAGAAGGAATCAGGTGACCATATCAGTGAGCCCACAAGCCACACGGTGCTGTTGTTGAATGCCAGGTCGGTACAAAATAAGACCGCCCTCATCCATGATGTCATTCTGGATGAGGGTGCCGACTTGGCATGTATTACCGAGACCTGGGTGGGAGAGGAGTGTGGTGTTCCCCTCTCCCAGCTATGCCCACCTGGGTACTTGGTCCAGCACCAGTGTCGCTTGAAGGGTCGGGGAGGGGGGGTTGCTATAGTCTATCGGAGTTCTATCTCCTTGACAAGACTTCCTGTCCCCTTGGGAGGAGGCCTGGAGGGCCTGTACTGTGTGTTGGGCTCACGAGACAGATTGGGGATTCTGCTGGTGTACCGCCCACCCTGCTGCGTACCAACAGTCTCCCTGCCTGAGCTGACGGAGGTTGTCTCGGACCTGGTGTTGCGGACCCCCAGGCTGTTGGTATTGGGGGACCTCAACATCCATGCTGAGGCAGCCTTGAATGGGGCAGCTCAGGACTTCATGGCCGCCATGACAACCATGGGGCTGTCTCAATATGTCAACGGCCCAACGCATGAGAAGGGCCATACTTTAGACCTGGTCTTCTCAACGGGATTGGAGGATGGTGGTCTGGATGTGAAGGGGTTAGTTCTAATTCCATTGTCATGGTCAGACCACTTTCTGGTCAAGTTTAGGCTATTAGCTTCTTCTACCATCTGCAAGGGTGGGGGATCTATTCAGATGATCCGCCCTCGGAGACTAATGGATCCAGATGGTTTTCTGAAAGCTCTGGGGGATTATCCATCTGATATGGTCGGCGCTCCTGTCGAAGCTCAGGTCACCCTGTGGAATAGGGAAATGTCCCGGGCGGTTGACACGATTGCACCTAAGCACCCTCTCTCCTTACGCAGAGCCCAGACAGCTCCTTGGTATACATCTGAGCTGCGGGCAATGAAGCAGGAGGGGAGACGGCTGGAGCGCAAGTGGAGAAAATATCACTGTGAGTCCGATCGAACACGGCTTAGAGCCCATTATCGGGCCTATTCCGTGGCGATACAGTTTGCGAAAAGGCAATATTTCACAAACCGTATTGCTTCTTCAGAGTGCCGTCCAGCAGAGCTGTTTCGGGTGGTCCGGGACCTTCTTCAACCGAGAAATACGATGGAGGTTCTGGACCACTCAGCAGCCCGCTGTGACGAGTTTGCTGTCCACTTTGAGGAAAAAATCGCTCAGATTCGCAGGGAATTGGACTCCACTATTGGTGCCGAATCAAGGGATGTGTCCAGTGTGCCGTGCTTAGGTCCAGTATTATTGGATGAGTTTCAATTATTGAGACCCGAGGATGTGGACAGGGTGCTTGGATCTGTCCGTGCTACCACTACGCCACTTGACCCTTGCCCTTCTTGGCTAATTGAAAGATCTGCCAGGGGAGTTTGCACCTGGGTCCAGGAAGCTGTAAACGCCTCATTAAGAGAGGGAGTGGTCCCCACCATCTTGAAAGAGGCAGTGATTAGACCACTCCTTAAAAAACCTAACCTGGACCCAGGGCTGGTGGTTAACTACCGTCCAGTAGCGAACCTCCCTTATTTGGGCAAGGTGTTGGAGCGGGTGGTGGCCGGGCAACTCCAGGCACTGCTGGATGAATTTCAATCTGGATCCATTTCAATCTGGTTTCAGGCCGGGTTTTGGTACAGAGACTGCCTTGGTCGCCCTGTATGATGACCTCTGCCGGGAGAGAGACAGGGGGAGTGCAACCCTGTTGATACTCCTGGACCTCTCAGCGGCTTTTGACACCATCGACCATGGTGTCCTTCTGGATAGGCTGGCCAGGTTGGGAGTTGGAGGCACCGCTTTGCGATGGTTCCATTCCTTCCTGGCTGACCGTGTCCAGAAGGTGGTGCTGGGGGACAGTTGCTCTGCCCCGTGGCATTTATGTCATGGGGTTCCTCAGGGCTCTATACTGTCTCCCATGCTGTTCAACATTTACATGGAACCACTGGGAGAGGTCATCAGGAGGTTTGGGCTGAGGACTCAGCAATATGCTGATGATACTCAGCTCTACCTCTCGTTTTCCACCAATCCAGGTGAGGCGGTTTCTGTGCTGAACTTGTGTCTGGGCCAGATAATGGACTGGATGAGGGTTAACAAATTGAAACTCAATCCAGACAAGACGGAAGTGCTGTTAGTGGCTGCTTCGCCAGACAGGTTAGAGGACACTTCCCTGTTCTGGACGGGGTTGCACTCCCCCTAAGGGACAGGGTCCGCAGCTTGGGGGTGCTCCTGGACCCCGGTCTAACTCTGGAAGCCCAGGTGGACTCGGTGGCCAGGGGTGCCTTTCTCCAGCTGCGGAAAATATATCAGCTACGCCCTACCTGGATGAACGGAGCCTCATAACAGTTACGCATGCACTGGTAACATCCCGTATTGATTATTGCAATGCGCTCTACATGGGGCTGCCTTTGAAGACGGTTCGGCGATTGCAACTGGTTCAGAATCGTGCGGCGCGGCTAGTAAGTGGTGGGGCCGCTAGGGATCACATCACGCCGATTCTACGTAGCCTACATTGGTTACCAGTTGCTGCCCGAGCCCAATTCAAAGTGCTTGTTTTGACATATAAAGCCCTAAATGGCTTAGGACCTGGATACCTGAAGGACCGCCTCCTTCCATATGAACCTACCCGGCAATTAAGATCAAGCCAGGGGACCTTCCTGAAAGAGCCATCCCTCAAGGAGGTGAAAGGGATGGCTTGTAGGAACAGGGCCTTTTCGGCAGCTGCCCCCAAGCTATGGAATGCCCTCCCAAGTGAGATCCGCCTGGCGCCAACACTGATGACATTTCGGCGCCAGGTAAAAACCTTCCTGTTCCAGACGTTTTTTAATTGATACAATTTAGATTGTGGGTCTTCTGATGGCAATTTTAGTGTGATGTTTTAGTATAAGGTTTTTATTGTTGTTTTAATTATTTATTGTTGTTTGATGTTTTTAACTGTTTTAATTCCTTGATTGTAAGCCGCCCAGAGACCTTTGGGTAGTGGGCGGCATATAAGTTGTAAAAATAAATAAATAAATAAATAAAATAAAGTTATAGCTTTCTATGTAGGATCATTACAAAAGCTACAGTGTACTGCCACATGGTAACATTAAAATCTCATGTTGTGGAAGGATGTCTAAATTACAAATTTTGTTATTGGAAATTGATCATTTTATTGTTTGTACTTTGTTAGATAGAACACAGGACACTCCTGTGAAAACAACATAAATATGGAACTTCTTGTCATAGGATTTGTATTTCTTCAAATATTTCCGTTTAACTACAAGTATGTGCCATCAGTTTTGTCAGAGTCTGCATTGGGACATGGCATTTCTCCAGTTTATTTCACAGAATTGTTTGTATAATAAATTACTAAAAAGTAATTATTATTATAGAGTTTTCCCAGAGGTAGGGTAACATGTCACCTCACATCCTGTTTCCATGTGAAAGCCACTAATACTTGGATGGCAGGACTACGACACAGGTAACAGAAATTACCCAATCCTTGAATCTTGATGAAGAAATACTTAATTTATCTGTCATCGCCCAGTCTGTATTCCAAATACATCAATCTGAAGCAGGAACTGCCAGTCAAAACACTTTGGGATTGGGACCCTTACAGTTAGATTTCCTGTTCTAGGCTGAAATGTGTCCTTTTTATCCAAACGGAGAGGAATGGGCAGCAGAATCCTTCCTCTTGGAAATGTTTTACTTTGGAGGCATTGACTCTTATTATTAAGGAAAGGTAATCTTTTGTGTTCCATGCATATAGGAAGACTATGAAGCCAAATAAAAGCAAATTATAGATCTGAGAACAGTCTACTGTAAAAATGCCATTAATCTTTATTGTGTGGGCAAATCTGCGAAAAGAAAACTAGAAAAGCCTGAAGCAAGCATCCCAGGTGGCAAATAAGAAACTCCTGCAAGTACAGACTGAGGACAGCATCTGACACGGTTAGGATGCTGGGGTGGAGTATACTGTGCTGCCTGTTTCTGTGCTTCCTTCTTATCCAATATATCTGCCTTACATTTACATCTCTTATGGTGGGGGATATGAAATGACTTTTAATGAGAAAATAGACTGGATCCCTCCTGCAAAGTATGTTTGGCTAAGAGACTGTCATTGTCTCATGTTCACCCAAAGAAACCATCTACACCAGGGGTATCCAAACTTTTTGCAAGGAGGGCCAGATTTGGTGAGGTGAAAATGTGTGGGGGCTGACCATCCAGCTGCATTTGGCCCCTGGGCCGGACTTTGGACAAGTCTCTATAACATGCAAGGAGGCAGGGAGGATGTTGCAGCAATGGAGCTGGGGGTGGGTAGGCGGGGCAGGTGGCTGGGGGGATGGACAGAGGCAGGGAAGGCAGGCAAACCGTAAATCTGCAAGCTGACGTCTCCATCTGGTATGGGGAGGGGCCAGCTGGTGGGGATGCATGACAGGCTGAGCCGGTGGGGAGAAGAGGGTGCGGGCCACTCGAAATTTGAAAACGGGCCACAATTGGCCCCCGGGCCTGACTTTGGACATGCCTGATCTACACAGAGCTGAGTCATGGCAACTGGACTTCTTGTGAAATCGAAACATTTTGCTACTCATCCAAGTAGCTTCCGACTGACGAAGTTACTTGGATGAGTAGCAAAATATTTTGATCTCTTAAGAAAAAGTCCAGTTGCTCTGACTCAACTTCTGGATCCCACTGGATCCCATCACAATTTAGCCTGATGCCCTGGAACATGTGAAAACAACTTTTTGCCCCTTGCTCAATGGCAAATCTGGCTGAACATATACAATGATGCTTGTACTGACACCAGACCTGCTTAATGGTGTTCAACATCTAAAGGAAGGAAGAGATTCAACCCTTCCATTTTAGTTTATCTTAATGCTCCTTTAGCTACGAAACAATCATTTCTTTGTTTTCACTTAAACAAGGCGTAGGACTAAGAGCACAATTCAAGTTAGCAGAGGCCTTTATTACCCTTATAGATATACTAATGGAGTACTGCTTGAGTTCCGTTTCATGCCTGAACATTCAATCTGACTGGGTGACCAGCACTTTATCTCATAGTTGCAGCAGCTTCTTCAGCTGGAGTTTCATAAACACACAAAAAACTGAACAGAATACTAACTTCTGTACAGTGGAACCTTGACTTACATACTGCTTGACTTGCATCATATTTGACTTGCAGCGAGAAGGGGCCTGTTTGACTTGAGTCACAGGCTTTGACTTACATCTCGGAGCCCCAGCGCAAGGCACCGGAATTGGGCGGCAGCCACAACCCAGCATCGCGGCTGCCGCCTCCAAACTGCTCCTGCCTTCTTCCCCTCCTCCGGCAGCGGTGGCTTCGGCGAGACCAGCTCAGAGCACCTGGAGCTGGTCCTCAGCCTCACCAAAGCCGCCGCTGCTGCCGGAGGAGAAGAAGGGCCAGGAGCTCGGGGCTGGCCTCGTTGGTTAGACAGTCGGTTCAGTCTTGTAAAAAATCTGGCTGCAGAAGTCTGGTCCACAATGGAAGCGTTTTAGTTGGGGAGCTGTAAAGTTGTCGTTCAGAACTTGGAACGTCAGGTTAAAAATCAGTAAAACTTAAATGTTAGACATTGTTTCTATGAACATTAAAAAGTGGAGGCGTATAATTTGTGGACTATAATTCCACTGCCTCCTCCTCTCTTTGAAGAGACATTTCATTTACATCCCCAGAAGGAATCTCCTATCCCAGTTAAATTTGAGTTAAATTGCTGTTTTCGGAGGTCTTTTTCATCATTTGGAACGGATTAATCCGCTTTCCCATGGAGAATGGGGAGACAGATGGAGGAAACTTTGGAGCGAAAGAACTTACCTAGTGGAATGCACATAATGTGGACTGCGTACCCGTAGATCTGGTGTTGACGGCATGCTGGACTGGGAGTTCCAGTGGGGAAGATTCCTTATGGGGCTATTTTGTAAAGAGTTGCTCCCTCCACCTTCTGCACAGCTTCCGGTGCTGGGGAACCGCTTGTGATTGCTGCAAAACAAATGGCAACACAGTGCTCAGGGAGTGATCGCCCTTCACCTGGAACCCTGATTCACGCAGGCCTAAAATGGCCACATCCTTGGTTTGATAGGCGTATCGGTCCCCAAGAAGCTCCTAGCTGCAAATAAGACGAGACATGGCACTGTGTGTGAAGAAATGGATGGCAAAGCTCACATTGATGCCATTTAAGCAGCTGCAAATATAATGGGAAAACTGTCATTAAGGAGTCTTGGTGCAATGTAGAGATAGCCTTTCAATTTCTGTCAGATATGAGTTAGTGGAATACATGTATTAGACAGGATGTTCTATATATATATTGTATATATTTAATTGATTTAAAGATGGAGTCTGTAAAAGTGCAAAGTCACAGTGACTCAATGTATAGTTTTTTCTAATGGAGTACAGATGTTACGAAATAACATAATGAATTTTGGCTGGTGCAAGGGGTTGCAATAGCTATGAGGTACAGTGACCCCCTGCCATTTCGCGGTTCCGGTATTGCGGTCCAACTACATCGCGGGACCACAGTACCAGAACTGTGGGCGGGGGGTGGCCAGGTCGCTCCGCACGGCCCTCCCATGCACCCCTGAGAAGCCTCGGGCCGATCGCTCTCCACGGCCCCCTCACCCCTTCTGGGAGGCCTTGGAGCCGGGGGAGGGCACCGGGAGTGATCCGGTCACTCTCCGCAGCCCCCTGCCCCTTCTGGGAGGCCTCAGAGCTGGGCAGGGGGAGCCCACCGGGAGCGATCCGGTCGCTCTCCACGCCCCCGCCATTTCTGGGAGGTCTCCGAGCCGGGCAGGGGGCCACCGGGAGCGATCCGGTTGCTCACCGCGCCCCGCCCCTTCTGGGAGGCCGCGGAGCCGCGTGGGGGTGGTGGTGGCAGGAGCGATCCGGTCGCTCCACACGGCCCTCCCACGCACCCCAGAGAAGCCTCGGGGCCACGCGGGCGGGCGGCAGCGCTATCACCCCCGCCACCACCCCACCCGCTTCTGCATATCGCGGTTTTTCGTGCATCGCGGGTGGGTTGGGTCCCTAACCCCCACGATCGGCGGGGGGTTACTGTAATGTCATTTATGATTGGACAGACACATGTACAAAAATGTTCTGTAAATCATTGTTCATTGGGCCTTCCGTGAGTAAGGCACCCACTTTGTTTTTCTGTCATATATTTTGTCAATGTAATGTATGCTGTTATGCTGTTGAATTTTGTATATATGTACTAATGTGACTTTTCCCTCTATGCTTTGTTGAACTTTGTATAAGTTCTGTGATGCTGTGATATATTTTTGTACAGTTTGTAATATAGCTGTTTGCTTTTAAGAAAACACTGTCTCTGGCTACCAATTTATTCAATAAGTATTGCTTCTGCTGGCTGATCAAATAGCACATACTCTGACAATTTCAGAAGTGGTCAGCTTCCAAAACGAAACATGGGAGCCCAGGTAGGGTTCGGAATCAGAGGAATGCAATCAACCAATCCCTTACCTTGTGCTGGAGTTGCATGGGGCTAAACTCCAATAAGGAAGAAGCCCCCAATGTCATCTTTCCTTCTTCCTGGTGCTGGCCAATCAGGAGCTGTGCAGGGAAATGCATCATCCCGCCTCCCTGTCTGATTGGCCAGCACCAGAGAGTAGGAAAGATTATGTCGGAGGCTTCTTCTTTGTTGGAGATGAGCCCCATGTGAGCCCATGCAAGGTAAGGGATTGATTGATTTCATTCCTCCTGTTCTGAATGCCAGCTGGGCTCCTGTGTTTTGTTTCGGAAGCTCACCACTTCCAAAATGAAAAGCCCATCTCTAGTGCAAAGGAACAAAAGAACCCTAGGTATAGGCAACCAGTATTCTCTCAGATGTGTTCATCACAGCTGCTCCCACAGACTAAGGAAGTAATCTGCACTTTATTATTTTTAAACAACAGCTACCTGAAGTGCTACAGAATAGCTGCCGGTCCATCTATGCAGCTATCCACACAAAAACACAGCTTGCACCTGAATGCATTTCACTTTTTAAAAATAAGCATCACAAAACAAGTCGCTACGAAAAAGTCAGCTTTTCTTGAGCTACCTGGAATGGCTGTGTGAAGAGCGTTTCTTGACCTTCTCATAGGGTTCATCCAGGGACGACTCACTCCACATCTTGGGTTTGATAGGGGACTTGTCATAGTCGTTTCTGTGATAGTGCATCTGCCTAAGTCCCTCCAGTGACTGGGGAGGGGGTGGCCGATTATGCGAGGGTGGGCGTGGAGGGAGTCCTTTGTGAGGTGAATGTAAAGGGGATATTGTGCTGGTAACCTGAGAGTCTTCTGAAATTGGAAAAGAAGAAAAATCTCAAGCACAGAAACACTAAAATGGACCATTATTTTAAATCTATTGTTACAAATGCACGTAGGGGGTTCATGACCTAAGGAGCTTACAGTTAGCCATCTGACTCAGGCAAGATGAGGGAACCAGAAGGAGGTAAATAAGAATATTGGAGGCATATGGAACCAACTATACCTGCAAAGCTATGCACATTCTTAATTCACTGATCTCAATGGAAGAAATAATGCTGCATTAAGAGTATCTCTGTACAAAACTAATAGGGAAAATGTTTGGCTTTAGCAGCACTTACACAAATTATTTAGATGTACTACCACCTTACTTTTTCCCAGTTATTCTCATAAAATACCGTGTGCTACAATGCTCCACAACCCTTGTACGTACCATCCTCCAGAACAAGGGCATCAGACAGGGAACTATCTTCACTGGCAATATTTCCATCTGTGAAATGAACACACACACACAAAAGGTTCAGATGATTTACCCAGGAAAAATTAGCTAGACTCAAAAACCCTGGTGCACGTCTAATGTGCAGGTGCCCCTCATCTTCATACTCTAAAAGGAAACCTAAAAGGAAGGCATTTGATGCGATATCAACCAAGCAGTTCTACTGATCTTCACTGACTAATTGCCAGGTCTTTTGTTCAGCTAATTTTCAGTTTCCTATTCAAGACCAAACTACCCAGAAATTCTCTGTATTACAATGGAGTGGACACAAGGAAACATGTAACATTGGGTTCTTGCAGGGGGAAGCCCTCTTTCATTCCCCTCTCCCCACTATCATGAGTAGAGATGGGCACGACCAGGAAAAATGACGTTTCGAGTTGTCGGTTGTTGGGACGGGTCTGTTTTGGGTCATTTCCGTTTGTCGAGGAAATTTTCAAAAATTTGTCGTTTCCGTTTGTCGTTTGTCTTGGGGTTGGGGTTGGGGTAAGTGGGCTCTTGGAGGCACCTCTCTGGGTGCCTCTGACGTCTGACCCACTAAGAAGGGAAGGGAAGGGAAGCATTTCGCGTTGCCGCTGCATACCATACATTACGTTAGGGTTGGGGGGTAAGTGGCAGAGGCACCTCTCTGGGTGCCTCTGACTCACTAAGAAGGAAAGCATACTGGCGTACTGGCGTACAGGTTAGGGGTAGGGGTAGTGGGCTCTGGCTGGGAGGCACCTCTCTGGGTGCCTCTGTGACCCACTAAGAAGGGAAGCGTACTTGCGTACGGATCTGGGTTAGGGTTGGGGTTAGGGTAAGGGCTAGGCTTAGGGTTACGGTTAAGGTTAGGGTGGGTTAGTGGGCTGCACCACTGGGTGCCTCTAACCAACTAAGAAGGACAGTGTACTGGCATATGGGTTAGGGTTAGGGTTAGGGTTAGGGTTAGTGGGTTTTTTATGCCCTCTGGCACATCCAGAAGTCTCAGTCAAAACCTGGCCATGCGATTGGTGGAATGGGTCCAAAAATTTGCATGGTCCCATCCCATGGCCAGCCCATCATTGCGCAGGTGTAAAAAAATAAAACTAAAACTAAAATAAAATAAAATAAAATCAATGGAGACGTTTTATTGCAAGAAAAACCCATTGCTGCTACTACAAAAAATCAGTCATTTAAAATACCTAATTTTCAAATGTTTCTGTGGTGCTTTGGTGGTTTTTTGGACCACGATTTAAAAAATAAATATCGCGGTTGCCATTTTGGATCCCCCCCCACCGCATGGCAAATGGAGACGATGAGGACGGCCCCCCCAGCCTGGTACCAGCAGCCCAGGAGAGCAGAGGGGGGGAGGCCGGGGACCCCCCCAGAAACCACCCCTCTCTGGTAGGTGCCCTCACCGAGGCAGGCATATTTTCGCCTGCTTTTTTGGCCAGGAATCGTGTTTTTTTAAAAAATTTTTTTTCTGTGCTGCTTGGCATTGTGCGATTGCCGCGATGCCATGAACGACAACGAAAAATCAGACCCAATTTTTCTTTTTCGGTTCGGGTTCGAGCTGGAGCGGAGTAATTCTCGTTACCGTTACCTGTTACGTAACGATAACGAGAACTGAAAACGGAAACGAGAATTTCGCCGCTCCGTGCCCATGTCTAATCATGAGGATTGCAGCTGAACTCAGGGGCAACAGGCAGCCTCAGAGGCAGGGCAAATGCAGAAATCCCGGGACTCCAGATCTGTGGCCCCAGCCCTACCACACTGCTGGAGAAGAGTCTGAGACCCAAGGTGGCTTTTTACCACTGGTGCACACTGAGCTGCTCACCCACCAGAAACCTAAGAACTCTTTCCTAGACAATTTGTCCATCAGTTCATATTCTACCAGAGTTTGTATAAACTTGGGTTTGTTTCAGTTTCTTTGATGCAATGTACAAAAACACACATATTCTTATATGCACAGCTCTTTTAAGAAGCACTGTCATGTAAGGGCTCTCTAGCCATGACACTTACTAGTGCACCCAATGCCTCATCAGGGTGTCAATCAGATACTAGTATAATAAAATATTGCTCCTATATACCATCTATGATCAGGGAGGCTCTTTGTGTTGGCTTCTTTCCAGATTTGATACGGTACTCATTGATGGCATTTTCAATCTCCTGGAGTTTCTTCAGTGCATTAAGGTAGGAGGTTTTCCTTTGTTTCTTCAGCTTTTTACTGACGTTTGGGTCGCTGGCTAAGCGGCGAGCGGCTTCAGTGATCTGCGACTGGATGGCAAATTCCCTCTCCAAGCGCTCCAGCTCAGCTTCCTGTATGAGAAACACACACCTTGCCTGTCAGTGTGTCCACTGTATAGGATGGCCTGCAATTCTTAGGTGCAAAGTACAGCAGCAGTACATTGGATCGGTGGAAAATCTGCCAAGTAGCCACTACAGAAATCTACTGAAAGGATCTACCAAACAGCAGGACATATTAGCATGAAACTACTAGAACTACTTCAGTTCATGAAGCCCCATTCTTATTGGTTGTACAGCAACTGCACAAATAATAATGAGTTGTACTCAACCTAATCTACCTACTTTCTTTAAAAAGAGCTGAAGGATGTTCATTTTGATAACAAAGTAGTACAGTGGACTCTCATATAACAAATGGTTTGTATAACATAAAATTTGTACAACATAAAAATTCCAGAGATAGGGGAAATTTGCTTAACAAAATCGCCTATGGGGCGAATCCATGCAACATAAAAATGGTTACGATTAGGGATTTCTCCATTTTCAATGCATTCGTAAGGGAAACTTGTATAAAGGGAATTTGCTTAACAAAATTTCATTTGAAACAAATTAATTCCTTTATACAAGGTACCACTGTATGTAACATTTAGAGACATGGGAACAAGTAGAGGGAAGTGTCTGCACACCTGGGATGTGGGGCTACCAGAAACAATAGAACAAGAACATTTTCCAATGCTGTAAATATTTATGTGATTTAGCATGTTTGACTCGTTTCTATTTTAGAGCAAGGCACACTAATCCTGCATTGTACTGTACTTTCAGAGGACCAGAGGGCTTCCACTAGGTCTTGGCTGGATTCAGATTTAAAGATGTTTAACAATAGACTGAAACCCTATTATTATTTTCCATGCTCCAAGATCAAGTTGTAGAACTTCCACAGTCTACACAGAGGTTCTCTGTGTGGATGAGGAATCTTGATTTCCCCAATGCTGCAATCACATGGACACGTTTCAGGGACAGAGGAGCTTCTTGGCTTCCAAAAATCACTCTTGAAGCATGGAGGGTGATAGATGTGACAACAGAGGCTGAGGCACTAGTATGCTCCTCCTATGCATACAATGAACGGTGAATGCCAGGGACAGGGTACCATGGAATAATAATTAAAAAGGTTCTTTTATATATAGCCCAGGATTCTCTTTGTACAGGTGAAAGGACTGTGGCTAATTGACAAGATGCCTGGTAATAAACGTTTGGTGCATGACCAAGCACATGATTGGAGATACACCAGAGCCCTAGCAAGTTAAACAAACTTTATGCAAGCAAAAAAATGAGTCTGGCCATTATACAGAAAGAGTGCTCTCCAATCTCCAATTACTGATGTGTGTGCAATTCAAAAGGACTGGTGCTGCTGTGACAATTTATTTTCAAGACTCTTTGAAGTATTCATTCTTAGTGTCTTTGCTTAACCATCTTCTTTGCTATCAGTGATGAATCAGCATTACTTTAAATCCATACCTACAGTTCTGCTCATGCTGATACACACCAGAGAGTTAAGGTGTGTGGGTGTGCTTTACAAGATTGGCTTTGAAGATCTCAAAATCTCTGTCAACTCTGGATTTATTAAAGATACGTTCAACACAGTAAGTTTTAAGATTATGCTTTGATCCACACTCACACCCCTAACTCATCCAAAGCTCTAGGAAAATAGCCCACAACAGTGATTGCAGGCAGAAGATGAAAGCTGCTGTTTAAGCATGGTTTAAAAAGCATGTATTTGATCTTTAAAATTTTAACTGGCAGAACTCTACAGATAAAGCTCAGTTTGAAATCTCTAAAGACAGCCTGTGTTTTAAATGTATCTGCTTCAAATTGTACACGTGTTTGGACCACAGGATATATTATGAAAAGGAAATACAAAAGCTGGGTTTTGTTGCAAAATGGCCCTTCAAGCAATAGGACCTGGACCCAATCATAGCTCCTCTGATCTGTGTACCTGCATCGTATGCGTAGCTTTGAAAACATGAATCTGCCACGTTCATATTTTATGAATTTAAATGCACAGTGAAAAGTTATTTCAGCTTTAAAACAACGGGTGAAATGGTCTTTCAACCAAAAAGGTGTTACAATACAATACAATAAAATTTCCCCATTGGAAAACATTGGCTCAATGCATTTCAATGGAGATTACGGGGCAGCGCCCAACGCTGTCGTCCCACGCTTTTCCGAGAAGCCTTGGGCTGCGTGGGAGGGCGGTGTAGGCATCGCATTGCCCCCCGCCCCCCCCCCACGCGGCCCGAGGCTTCTTGGAGGAGTGTGTGTGGGGGGGTGAGGGGTGATGTGATTGCTCCCCCCCCCGAGCAGCCCCAAGGCTGCTTGTAGGAGCGGGGGGCAGCGCGGGGCAATGCAATCACCCCGTGCCACCCCCCCCTGCACGGCCCCAAGGCTTCTTGGAGGAGCCCAGGGCAGCGGCACGGGGCAATGTGATCACCCGCCCCCCCTGCCATGAGGCACAGGTACTGCGATCCCACAATATAGTGGGACCGCAGTGCCTGAACTACAAAATGGCGGGGTGGGTGGGTGACTGTATACTACATCTGTTAACTATATTCCAATTTGTTATTGCTTCCAACTAGGGAATCCTGGGAACAATAGCAGTATCAAAGGCCTGAAGATATGCATACATCAGCAGCCCCAAAAGGCAGTAACTGTTAAATTATTTGTAGGAAGTCATTGCAATTAAATCACTTTGTTTAAACTGGTTGCACTCAAGTGTCTAGCACTCTAATGAAGATGGGCCCATTATTGTGAATTTCTCTTTTAGCTGATTAAATACACTTTTGAAGTCTCTTCTAATTATGACTAAATTATAATTTTGCTTGCAGTAGAATTCCTCTTGGTACAGGATAATAGACACCCTAGTTCAGCAGAGTTTTTTCAAGTCTCTAACCTAGACAAGTGCTTTCTCTACCGATTTTTAAATGAAGTGGTTTGCTGCAACCAGGGAGTCCTTAACTCAAAACTCTGGTTTCCTAAGTGACATTTACATCTCAAAACCATATATATTCTGCAGAGTTGTGATGATGAAACAGGATAACCACTTGTCCATCACTCTGATCCAATCTAATAGATAAGCAGTATTTATCAAGTACTGTAGCAGTAAATTTCTGCATAATTACAGGATGGTGCAGTAGACCTTGTCCTGGACATCTGCCAATGTACAGTATAGTCATGATCCATGAGGATGTGTTTGGATATGTTGGCATCTTTATGATTAAATTTTTCAGCAAGGACAGGCTACAGTATTGTCCATTTTTAGTTCAAGAATCAAGGGAAACTGGAAGCAATTGACAAAGGACAGAAGTTATGATGACTTTGGTACCTCCTGCTGCTCTTTTAATATCTTAAGTGGGTTGTGTATATTTCTTTACTTGAACATGTGGTCATTTTGTTTCTTTTTAAGGTGGTGATTAAAATGAACTCATTTTCAGGGTTAATCTGATACATGTACATATTCATGCCTTTTTTTCTGGATGAGGGCAGGCAACCTGCAATTAACTATCCAGGATTTTCTGGAGGGCTAGGTGTGTCCTGTGACTTTCAAATATCTTTTGTGGCAATCAAGTGGCCCAAAATAACTTCAATGCACCCAAAGTAGTTTCTGTACATCTAGCCTCTCCTAAACATCCTTGCTTGGAAAAATGTAGAATTTTCCCAACAGAGGCCAATTACCTTTTAAAACAAGAGATACCTCCTATATAATAGCAAAGCAAAGTGTACTGTTTATATACCATCCCATAGTGCTTAAAGCACTCTCTGGGTGGTTTACAATTTAATCGTGTAGGCTACACTTTGCCTCCCCCCAAGCTGGGTACTTGTTTTACCAGTCTCGGAAAGATAAAAGGTTGAGCCAATCACTATCCGGCTACCTGGGATTGAACTCTGGGTCATAAACACAGTTTTGGCTGCAGTACAACAGTTTAACCACTGCACCACAAGGTTCCATTAAAAAACCTTTAAAATGTTTTTTAAAAAATGCTTTTCAAAAAAGCATTTAAACAAAACTACAAGATTGGTCCCACAACAGCAGTTCTTCAGGTTAGGAAATTAGCCCCATAACTTTTCCTAGCCCTGTACTAAGCTGATGAATGGTTTCTTAGGATAAGCTAAGGTTCCTCCTCTGCCCTTGCTTTCTACACTTGTCTAGGCCACCCAAATATATCACAGTGGTATACAAAATATACCAGAAGTTCTCATGAAGATACATGGCCACATGCACAGACACACACAGGCATACAAAGCCCACAAATGCTTATGCCATGCTTAGCATTCCAGCCCTGCTTTTCTACTGCTGCACGACTGTTTTCATAGCCATAGTTCACATAACTGACGCCAGGGACAGGCTGAAGAATAAGGACACCCAAGAAGCTTTTAAAAAACACCAGAAATTAAACTTTCTATAGGGTCAGATTAGAGTGATCTGATGCTTTCATAATTAAGGAAGGAATGGGAGGCTACACTTTTGGTTTTCAGTTATGAATGAATGGAAGAAGTGATTGTGTGTGTGTGTGTGTGTGTGTGTGTGTGTGTGTGTGTGTGTGTGTGTGTGTGTGTGTGTGTGTCTGTGTGTGTGTGTGTGTGTGTGTGTGTGTGTGTGTGTGTGTGTGTGATTACAGTCTGACCGACTCTTTATGACCCAATGTCCATGGAGTTTTCTTGGCAGGAATACTGGGGTGGTTTGCCAGTTCCTACTCCAGGCGCCTACAGCACCTGGTATTCCCTGGTGGTCTCCCATCCAAGTACTAACCAGGGCCAACCCTGCTTAGCTTCCAAAAACAGGTGAGATTAGATGTGCTTATGGCATCTAGGAAGCTAGAATATGTGTGTGTACATACAATGAAAACAGAAAAATATTGTGACCCAAGAATGTCCTCAAGATTTGTTGGGGACAGTAGATAGTGGAGGCACCTGTAACCAAAGAGAGCTACATTCAACTCATTGCTTAACAATTAAACTACTTGGGCCAGGTCAGTGTGACTGAAGCATCACAGGTTTATTTCTGGATAAAATCAGATCATCCGATCAAGGATGAACAGATTTTATTGGAAGGATTTCAACTAACAATATCACCAGGAATATTCCAAGATGCATAGGCCAACAAAGGCCATCACATTCATGAATGTATCCAAAAACAAAATGGCAGGCAATGGCTTTCTGGATGTAAATGAAACTACACTGCTTCAAAAACAAATTGTAGATCACTAATGGTCAGTGCAGAAGTTAATTTAGATGCCAAATTCATCTGAATTCTTGCCATCTCCAAGGCGCTTCTCTCTGTTCTGTTGAACCTGTGCTCGGAAAATATGGTATGTCTGTTCATATCAAGACAATATGTAGCCACTGCCTTGGTAAATCCAGAGAATACCATGCACCCAAATAAACATGAAATAAAGAGAGGAACACTTCTCAATGATATGATTTTCATATGATTTTTCAATGCCTCAGATCTCTGAAACTAAACAGATGTTTTCAATATGTCCCAGGAATAGCAAGAATTTAAATAAGCAATATTAACTAAACAGAATTAATATCAAATAACCTGAATTGCCTGCATTAAAAAAAGAAATTAGAAGACCTATTCAGCTAAGTAGAAAGGCATCCAAAATCCCTCACCTCTCCTTTGGGAAGGATCTTCTGTTCATCCAGTTTAAAGGAAGTACCTATTCTTCTTCGCACCATTGGGGGCTCTTCCCCCGGATCAAGGGGGTATTCTCTTGGCAACTTCCCTGTCAACTCCTGAAAATGTATAAAACATTAGAGGTTAGTTGTGTGGGGATGCCCCTATTTATAAGTGGATTTCACCTAGGTAAATATCCCATATATACAGTCTCTCAACAATGCAATTACATACAGGTATATATTTAAGAAATGTACTGAAGGCTGGTCTTCATACTGAACCCAAGTGCGTATTATTTAAATTAAAGCATATACATCATCAAGAGTGAACATGAAACTGGACATTAACTAACAACATATCATGAGTTCCAAGATCAGTTCACAGAAGCTGTAGCAGTGATAATATGAAGATGCTGCTGCCCCCTCTCACACTACTATGTTCTTTCTCCTCATATACACACACAAATCTTTTCTTCCTCTTTTGCTTTTGTTGTGTTACAAAATTATTTGCCTATTTTGTTTTGTCTAAATCTTTTGCCAAAGTGACCAAATATCTCTTCTACTTCTTGTTCGTCAACCACTGTTGACACTGATTACTAAGTTGTAATAATCATTTACTGGTATATATTCCTTGCCATGCATTTTGCAATAAATGATTAGTGTAACTGTAAAGCAATATTTCACACTTACAAGCTGGATACTATTTCATATGCCTTTTTAAAAAATAAATGTGCGGTTAGTTTAGGATTTTTCATCCAATGCCAAATTATGCAACACTGGACTGAATGGGTCACTTAAGAATGGAATAATAAATCTAACCCTGCAATTTCAGAGTTACAAGCCAGTGGCAGAATGAATTTTAAAAGAAGATAATTGGCAGCTGGTTAACTGTGGTTTTATCCAAATATTCAACACAGCTGGGCTCACACAAGCACTGGTAAGATGTTTTCAATGCCTACCAAAGGGACACTGCAGCGCTGCAGTAGGAAAAAGCCTTTGAAACATGAGTAGAAAAGGCTCCATGACAAGGATGAAAAAAAGGTTTCATGTCCTATCTGTAACATGTTGATATATATATATATAAATCCTAATTCTTCTGTAAAAACTACAGAAGAGCAGCCAACCTGGCATACAACGTCCTTCCTGAACAGCCTTTTAAAAACTCTTCTCTCATCCCCACCCCACCCCCAGGTCCCTATCGAGGAAGCCCTAACTTTGTGAAAAAAGTGTACCCGGGATGCATTGTGCCCCCTGTAGTTTGTGAATTGCATGTGGCCTCAAGTGTGGGAGGTGTTGGAGTGGTTTTTGCATTGAGTTTTGGAGCCATTCTGGAAATTTTTGCAGCAGTTTTTAGACTTTTTTGATACATTTCTCAAGCGATGTAAAGATAGGGAGCTGAGCTTTGCCATTTGCATGACTTTTAGTGTATGCTTTGCTGTGTGTGTGTGTGTGTGTGTGTGTGTGTGTGTGTGTGTGTGTGTGTGTGTGTGTGTGTGTGTGTGTGTGTGAGTTGAGGTTTCTGCTGTACACACCTTTTATTGTATGTTCTGCACTGGGAGGGGGGTTTCTGCTGTGCATGCTTCTTATTCTGTGTTCTGCATTGTGGGGGGGCTTCCATGCCAGCTCATGTGGACAGATTTTTGGGGTTTTCATTAACTTGTGCAGACAGACTTGGGGCCCTTGGGCTGGAGCATTGAGAGCCTGGTTTTGGGTGTAAAGCATTTTTTAAATCTTCTGCTGACTTGGTGACTGTGGTGTCATGGCACCTGTCCCTGTATAGTACTTATGTCTTGAAAGTGCACTGCATTTTCAACAGATAAAAGACTTTCTCTGACACTTTTCTGACCTCCGGAACAGATTAATTGGTTTTCAATGCATTCCTATTGGAAACTGCACTTCGGTTTACTTTTTTTAATGATACAAAATGTCTCGGAGAACGGATTAATTTCGTAAAGCGGGGTAACCACTGCATTCTGACAATAACAGCTACATATGTATTTATACTACTGGAGCTGACTTTAGTTAGTCATAGCAATGAAACACAGCATAAGCTACCCCACTGCACAGCTATTTACATTTCAGTCTCTTAGGCTGAACCCTCTCAATAAAGTATAGAAAGATGATGCAGAGTTCTACATTCTGTCCTACAGAATATGTTGAGACAAATGTCCACAATTAAAAGTGGGAGAGTACTATTTTCTGTATTTCTGTCCTACACCCCACACAGTAAATATAAGTTTTTAATAAAAACAAAAACAGAAGGCACTGTCCACAAAGTGACATAGGGCAGTAGACAATGCCTTTCAAGGCAACACACATAGTTTCCAGGCAGGGCACCTAATGTAGAGTGAGGTGCTAGAATGCTCCTTGCTTTGTTGACTCAAGTCAGTGACTGGCTATAAACTTTCCCACCTCAACCTGTTAAGTGCCACCTCTCCCTTCTCCAGCTCACACCCCCATCATATTGCCTTTTTCCAAATCATTTGCACTGGGGAAACCAGTAAGTGGCAGAAGTAATCACACCAGCTTCTCTACAAGAAGCTTAGGTTTTACAAATACAGAAAGAGCTTTTATTTAATAACAAATATTACTGTTCATTTCAGAACCATTGTTATTCATATGTAGATTTAAAATAAACACAAAAACTCATATTCTGCACTGACAATTTTCTCTATTCATATGATAGTTCTATGGATGAGTAGCTTGAACTACTTAAACTACTAGACCAGCTTATAAACCTTTTGTGTAGACTTACTTATATAATAAAGCAGCCAATATTAATTTTACCTTTAAAATGACTGACAGTCTACTCCAAACAACATCAGTATAATTATGTTCGAATTCCAAATGGGCATTTCCTACTGTAATAATAAAATCTGAATAAAGAACCTAGAATTGTTATAACATCACCATTAGATAGATTTTTTTGACTGAAAAGGTAACAGTGGCATCTTAAAGACAATTACATGAGCTTTTATAGATCAAGTCCACCTCCTTATCTGACAGCTGATTCATTATTGTCTTTTAGTTTCAGTTTTTATTGACTCCAACTAGAACAACTCTACAAGTTTCCTGAAGAAAGAACACCAGACTAAGCTATTATGTTCACTAGATAAAATGGGAAAGGATGCTATCAGTGTGCATCTTGTAATGTGAGCTGAACTAATATTTAACTAAAGCCTGCAGAAATCTGATGCTACTGCTGCAGGGGCTAGGCTCAGTTTGGTTACTCCAAAGCTTTTAATTCATTTCCTTTTGCCAGCCTCATTTTAAAAGCCCACAATGCCCACAGCAAAATAAACAGTGATTCATGGGAAAATGAAGATTGAAGTTGTGAATAAAACTAGAAGATGATGACTGAACTTTCTTACACATTATCCTGACAAAATCTGAGCAAAACAGTTTAAACATGGGCGTGTGGGATCTGACCTAACCTCACAGATCTTTATTTTAGGAAAAATACCAAGTTCAACTGTTATTTATAATAAAAGAAAGAAATGTTAAAATAAAATTCAGCAGGTCAGACATTTCCTTTTAGAGCTTTAACTGAGAAAATATTTCTCGTTGCTTGCCTTCCTTTAAGTTTGCAGAATGGCATTGCCAAGGAACACATGGGATGCTCCAAATTTGCAGGAGTGAGAAAGACAAATTTCAGCTTTTGAATAATATCAATTTTCATTTGAGAAAGTACAGCTTCTGCCCATCCTGGCTGCCAATATGAGAGTACTTTGGCAATATCTGGTGACTCTCACAACGCAGAGCTATTTGAATAAGATTTCCAGCAATTAAAAGGGAGAAGTTTACAAAATTCTTTTCCCTTCTCCAGGTCTACAAAGCATGAACAAGATTACACAAGAGAAATTATGCAAATTTGTCTAGTTTACAGTATATAGTATGTACAAGTCAATCAAAATATTACAGAAACACAAATCTTGAAGGTCAAGTCTAGCTTCCAATGACAGGAAAAAATATGCAGCTAAAGTATATGTGACAGATGATTATCCAAACTCTTTTTTAAAAGCCTACTATAATAAAAGCTGATCAATTTAAAGAATTGTGGAACCCATTCATAGCAACAAGAAACTTTCTGATGTTTAGCTGACTTCTCCATTTTTGTAAATGGAATCCACTGCTTTGGCTCCTAATCTCTGAAGCTGAAAAAAAAACTTGCTCTACCTTTCACCCGACAGCCTTTCAAATATTCAAAGGCTATCTTATCACCTGTCAGCCTTTTTCTAGGCTAAACATATAGGGCCATCACCCTCAATCACTGCTTTGTATGTCTTAGCTTCCTAACATTTCCCCATCTTGGTCACCCTCCTCTGAGCACATCCCAGCTTCCTTATACTTTTTTTTAACTGTGGTGCTCAGAAATGGATGGGATATTCAAGGTTAAAAATCTGATCAAGGAGAAACGGAGTAATACTGCTGCTTCCTATCTATACCTTGATCCAAGTCCTTTATATAAAAATGCTGAACACCAGGTTTAGGACAGAACTTTGTCATAATCCTCTTGTCTCTTCACGCCATGACAGCCAGGAACCGTTGGTGAGCATTTCAGAGATTTGGCCATCAAGCAGTTACAACAATACTATCATCTAGTCCAAAGTTTATCAGCACAGTCACAAGAATATTGCAAGGCTATTGTCAAATACCCTACTGAAGTCAAGATACCCTACACTGACAGCTTTTCCCTCATTTGACCAAACTTGTGACTCTGTCCAAAAAAGAGGTAGCATTAGTCTGGTGTGCTATTAGAAACAAATGCTGGCTCTTAAGTCATCATTACGCTATGTTGACAGACTGCCTATCAAATGATCTGTTCTAAAACCTCCTAATATTGATATGAAGAAAAAAAACAATAGTGCCACCTTTTATTTATCTTAGTTATCAGTCCTCTCATAACCTCCTCTCTTGCAAGTCTGAGCTCATTCTGAGCTTTAGCCCCCACGCCCCCGAGCCCCTTACTATAACTATTGGAGATGCTTTCATACTCTTTTCACTTTTTCCTATTTTCTATAAATTACATCTTACTTCATCTGAAAATGCAGCAACCCAGTTTCTTTAGTTATTTCCCACCTTTCCTTTAGGAATTGTTCATGATTCCACTGACAGCACATTGACTTTACCAACTCCTATCCATCAACTTTACCAATTCCTATCCATCATGTATTCTCTTCTCTTTGAGTATTTGACTATGGAGTCCCACCCCATATTTTTTAAACTTAATGAAATAAGCTCTCTTAAACTCCAGAGTGCACAATAATCTAACTTTTTCTTCATATTGCTAAAACAAACTGCAAGAGTGCCTAGACACTTTCAGGAAACATGCCATACATTCCATACTTTGCTTACAATTTCTTGGACAAGAAATTGGTTCGAGAAAGGACCAGAATCAGAACAACTGATTCCCTTGTTGCTTCTCCCATCTCTGGAAGATGTAGTTTTCAGCACAAAAAGTGAGGATATTTTTGGCTTTCATATTTTTCAGGTGAGCTGGATTCCAACAAATATCAAGGTACCTGAAGTTTTCCATTAACATTGCAGCCTCTTCTTTTTGAATGTTTAGCAGTCTGGCCTAGAGGGGCATCATCTAAAGGTCTCTAACATCCACCTGCTCTGTGATGTCATCATGGAGGAGCAGAAGATGACACCAACCTGTGAAGCTCTGGTGAACTCTATGCCCAAGAGGGTTATGGCAGTGCTGGAAAGTAATAAATGCCACCCAAAATATTAGCATTTTGTGCCCAATTTGGACATTGTCACCTAGGGGGGTATTCAGTTCTTTCCAGTGGTTTAGACATTAAAGGCTGTGTGCTGCATTTATTTGAAGGGACAGCACATTTACACTGTTATACAAGCTGTATACTCATTGCTTTACATTGTAGCCAAGTGTCATTTCTTCAGTGTTTTCACATTAAAAGATATACTAAAATATTTACAAAATGTTAGGGGGTGTACTCACTTCTGTGATATACTGTATGTTCACACTAACCAACTTGAATCTAGTGCAGGTAAAATAAATCTGGCATTTTAAAAAATACCCCAAAACGACCCCAGACCAGATAATGATCCAGCTCTCTGTTATTATACTCTCATAAAGGCAACATCGTAATGCTCAATTCACTGGTGCTGACAATGGAATGGGATAAAAACCTGGCTCTGCCTTGGTGGCTCTGTAGAATGACATATGTCAGGAGAATTATCAAGAGAGAAAGACTCTGATGGTCTCTCTATATCTATACCACTAACTGTATTCTTGTTCTAGAAAGTCTGGCCAAATGCAGTAATTTCCCCCTCTTTTTCAACTTCTCAAGTATTTTCAAAAACATGGTGCGTTCTTTTTCTTTGACTATTCTTAGTATTGTGTTTGCTACATAAGCAACAGCACATGGAGAAGACAATATGGACAGGGAACGGCTTTATCTATGTGTGTTGAATAGTTTGTCTGTTGCAAAATTTGTGAGTGCCTAGGAAATCATTTTAAAAAATGAATGCTATGCTCTACTCTGTAAATATATTTCAGCAACTAGAATAGAACTGTTGGGAAATTCAACTGAGGAGCAATAAAATTTGGGCCATGTTAAAAAACCAGTTGAGGAAATGAATTCATGTCTAAGTCTGAGACTTCACAGAGGATCTACAGCAGAAATTATCGTATTTGGATTCCAACTTTTTTAGCAACACTCACAACACTGATGTAGAATTTTACAATTTCAGTAGCACATTTTTTGAATGCTTGTATTTAGTCTCGTTACAAAATAAGCAAATGTGAATGTTTGGGCGATTACTAAGCCTTTTACTTTGAGAAACAGAGGCCCTGTAGAATATGAAAGAATTTAGAACACTCCTTATAACCCACGTCTACCTCGTTGCACATTAGAAGCAGCAAAAGGACTTCCAAGGATGACAAAACCTCTACCACATACCGCTTCACGGAGACACAGCTTTTTTAACTCCTCCAGGCGTTGGCGGAGTGTCTCCTCTAGAGCTTCTTGCCTAGATTTCAAGGCAGCCAGCATGTCTTTCTTGGCAGACTGAGAGCTATCAGACTCTTGGGAACCTGTTGATAAAAAGGACAACATTAGGACAGCTGAGATTAGAGCCAACACCTGCAGCAGCAATGGAGCTGGTGAATATGGATCTTTGAGTGGGGGGGAAAAAGAATGAGACAAGGAAAAAAAATAGGTGTTGTACTGCATGGGTGCACTGGTTCAAAATATTCTCAGTTATACTAAAAGGAAGAGCTTACTTACTTTATACGTTCATATAAGTAAGAGAGTTTAAGAACACACGATTAATATTCCCTGAAATATTAATTTGTATAAATCTAATAATGTTTATTAGCCATAAATAAGATTGCAACAACAAGTCCACATCCTGTTCCTGGCTAGAGACCTGCTTCTGCTCTGACTCTCTCCATGGAACTTTTCAAGCTGCTATGTTTTTCTGCTATATCTCATCACCATGTCTGACTATGAAACAGACAAGGATGCTGTGACAGTTTGCCATCAATTGCTCTGCTATCAAGTAACTGTAAGTAGTGCTTCCATTTTCGTTAGCTGTCTACAGTGGAAGGTCCTGCATCCATGGAAGGAAGAGTGATTTCCACTAAGCAACCAATGGGCATATGTAAGTTAATTAATTATCAGGCGCTGGTTGAACAATATTTATTCCTGCTGTGACAACAACATATACAACCTCTGGATCCCTTACATGCATCTTTCAGCAATTTATCAGAGTGCCTGGAAAGTCCAAAGCAGAAAAAATAACGTGTAACAAATTGTAAATTGAGAGACTCACATAATTTGGCAGTCATAGATAAAAATTAGAACAAGTACATTTAAAAATTAAGAAACAAAATGAACTATAAGACAAATATTTCAATTTAAAAAGCTTATTGATTTGGTTTTAAAAAAAATTCACATTAACCCTGCAAACTTTGTCTGTATAACAGGTTCGCTACCCCAGTGAGCTGAAAATTTTACAGATATTCCACTACTACTTTCCCATTAATGTTGTACTTTGAAAGTGTGTTTCATCTAAAATGCACCCATATACCTAGAACTGGGCTTGTAATCTACCCAAACAGTTGATTAGTAGTTATAAAGATATGATAAGTAAATAAATACACTAATACTTCTGTTCTGAAAGTGTTTTGAACATTGAAGCAACTACCCATATCAATGAAATTTTAGTACAGTAACCCCCCACCGATTGCGGGGGTTAGGGACCCACCCCACCCACGATGCATGAAAATCTGCAATATGCAGAAGTGGATGGGGGGGGGCTGGGGGCAGGGATTGCGTGCCTGTCCGAGAAATCTGGCGGGGCGCACACAGGCGCTGTTGCGGGATCTGACCTCCTGCTGCTGCCTGCCCGCGCCTCTCGGAAGGGCCTGGGGGGTGGCGGGGAGCGATGCAATCGCTCCCCACTGCCCCTTCCTGCAGCTCCGAGGCCTTTCGGAGGGCCCGGGGGCAGCAGGGAGCGACCCGATCACTCTCCGCTCCCCCCGTGGCTCCAACGCCTTTCGGAGGGGCCGGGGGATGGCGGGGAGCGACCCGATTGCTCCCCGCCGCCCCCCCGAGCGGCTCCGAGGTGCAGGTACTGCGATCTCGCGATATAGCGGGACAGCAGTACCTGAACCACGAAATGGCGGGGGGTGACTGTATTCTATCTGTACTGAGAATTTTCACAGGACTGCATCTTTTCATCAGTATTCTATTCTCTTGCCCATCTGCTGTTTAGGGTGATGCAATGCAGGAAAAGCTTCAGCACACGCTCCAGCTTTTGTCAACTGGCCCTTCCTTGCACAGTTACCGAGCAACAGTTCTCAACCTTTGCCTCTCCAGATGTTTTCAACTTCAATACCCAGAAGTCACAGCTAACACGGCTAACAGTCAATGAAGGAAACATCTGGAGGACAAATGCTTGAGGCCCATAGAAGAAAAACTGCCATAGCAGAAAAACTGCAGAGTACAATAAATCACTCCAATTTTGCTGAAGGAGAGTAACCTTGTTTTACATGAAATGGGGTGGGAAGCTACAAAACAACAGCAGCAAATAACACACAGCTACATAAAAGAATATTGCCAAGAAAAGCACTACACAGCCATACACACACTGAGATGTACGGTTTCCCCAAAATGGGCCCTCTTTAGTATGTGAAATAAGAGTGTGTGAAGACATCTGAAAGGATGGAAATGAGGGGTTGGGGGTAAGTGGGGCTGGGTGGGAGAAAGAAGACAGAGGCATGAACCAACTTGGAGTTTAGCATGTTTCAGGCATAGCAGGTGAGAAACGTACAGCTCTGAGGAACGGTTAGAGGACATCGGCCAAAAATAATTTGAGCGAATGCCCAGAAAGTGGGTTAAAAAAATATCCCCGTGTCAGCTATATGACATCATGGTTGTCCAGATGTGCAACCTCATGTGGCTCTTTGATGCAGTTTATTTCCTACTTGCCTCGCACTATAAACAATTAGTATCCTAATACAGCTGCTATTCATGCTGTATTCTTTTTGCCTGGCTGCCAGCATCTGTGAGTTATTCAGCCAAAAGCTGGCCATCCGGAACATTCTCTGAGGAGACCAGCTTGGGAGCGAAGGTGCGTAGTATGTTCCCTCATGCCAAAAGGCATGATTCACTGCCTCAGGATGTCAGCAAACAGCAGAAAGTGACCCCAAACAGCCACTATCTCTCAGCTCTGACTAATAAATAGGATATCCTCCACAGCAAACAGCCAAGATAACAGCTTAGTACCCATCTGGAATTACTCAGTCCAGGATACACAGATACATATCCTGCGAGGAGGAGCGTGTTCTTCATTAGTTTCTCTTTGCTTGTCTGCCACCGCGGTGACTGGACAAGTTTACTATTCATCAAGTGAAGTGCTTCCAGAGAAGAATGACGGGAAGTTCATGTCTTTAAGATGTGGTGATGGGAAAAGCCTGTCCACCAGTTAAATAAATTTTATTAATGCTAAGGAAGAAATACCCATCTAACAGCCTGGAACATGTTAAAATTCCAGTGGGTTCATTTAACAGAATAAAACAAGTCTGGAGAAATGGTAGTGTTCCTACCAAATTGCACTTTAGCAGCTATACAGTATGTGCCTCTCCACATAGGAAGCACATAGGAACCCAAAGTTCAGTTTCTGAGGAAAGAAAGCTTGGCAACATTTTCACTGTAAAAATCAATGAATTGAAAAAGTGCCCTCTGGGTTTTTAACTGCCTTCTTGGCATAACCACCAGTCCTCTGTTTGAATTTCATAAGCCTCGCTGGGGATTCCGCTGTTTCTAACAATGCCTCGATGTCAGGAGTAATGCAAATGAGCGCTGATTGGTTTAGGCTTGTAATGAAATTAAATCCACCCCCCAAACTTAATTCTCTCCTCTTTCAGCAGACAGATGTGCAAAGAGCTGTGTAGACAGTGTATCATAAGTAGCATTCTGTTATAAGATTGGGGGCATCAAAGCACAGTCAAGCCCAGATTCACTCTTGTACCCCACTTTGTATACAGCCTACATACTGCGTAGCATGTGTAAAAGCCTCAGTGCTCTCAAATATTCTGTGTGTGCATCCAGAAGACTAGCTGCTAGCTCAGACTGTGAGTCCCTACTCCTGTACTCCGGACTACTCAAGAACAACTCAAGAACAAACTATGTACAAGTAACTGGGAGTTTCATGATTGGATTTCTTTATGTGTCCTGAACTCAAGTTCTATTAGGATCATGATAAATGGAGAAAGGAATTCAATCAGACAATTACCTGTTTTCCCCTCCCTGGCTAACAGCATTTCCAAGAGGGTAATTCTGAAACAGGATTGTGGTGCAGAGCAAAGGGGTTAGAACTCCTGCGGTATGTGCCACCATTCACTCTGACACCTGCATTTTAGCTGGTTTAAAAAGAACAATAAGCCAGGAGATCAAAATCACGAATCTATCAATTAATGTGCATGGGTATATTATTAAGAAACTAGTTTGAGTGCACTGTTTAACTAGCTTGTCTACAAGAGACTGGTATTTTTATTTAATGCATGCCAGCCCTCTGGGTGGCCAGATAGACTTAAGAGCTATGTTTTTACTAGCGTCCTGAATGCTATGAGAAAACAGTTCTGTTGCATCTCCACCAGCAGAGTGTTCAATGAAGTGATAGCTGCTACTGAGAAGGCCTGATTTCTGGTCATTGATTTCCAGTTCTTCCTCGGGTGACCATCCACAACAACAAAGCTTGAGAGGAGAGATGCTCTAAGAAGTAACAAGGTCCCAAACCATTAATGGCCTTGTATGTCAACATTAAGACCTTAAATATGTCATAGAAACCTACAGACAGGCAAGCACAGGCAAGCCAGTACCGAGGAGATATCCACCTGTTTCTCTTTGGAGTGCCAGGTTCAGAAGTGGACCCAACTTGTGGACTTCATCCTTAAAAGGGAAGTGTAGCCTTCTGCAGGCCAGTCAAAGCACTCCCTACACAGTCAGGGTCCTCGCCTAGCAAGAAGATCTCTATCTTGTCTGAATTCAACTTCAGCTTGTTAGCCCTTGTCCAATCTATAATGGAGGCAAGACAATTCTTCAGGGCCTGTACAACTTCCACTGCCAAAGGAGAAAAAGAGAAATACATTTCTGGGTCATCGGCATATGGATGACGACATGTTCCAAATTTCTGGATGACCTCCCTCAGTGGTCTCATTTAAATGTTAAACATTGGGAAGATGATCAATTCCTGTGGGATTCCACATTGTAGAAGCCACAAGAGTTGAAACAGCATGGCCAAGCCACTGTACCATCTGAGCATGCCCCTCAAGAAAGAATCGAAGCTAGCATAAAACTAGTCTTCTAATCCCCAACCTTGATGCTCTGTCCAGAAGGGATATTGTGGTTGACTGTGTTGAAGGCCACTGAAAGATCCAGGCCTCCCTTAACAAGTCACTGAGTACGATGAACAAAACTGTCTCAGTCTCACCACATGGCCTAAACCTCAATTGAAATGGATCAAGACTCTTGATGCACTGCAAGAATGCCTGCAGTTGATTTGCCACCACAATCTCAATCAGTTTACCCATGAATGGCATTTTGGTGAGGGGACAAAAGTTGCTTAAATAATCCATTTCCATGTTGGACTTTTAAACAATGAGATGAACCGTTGTCTGTTTCAGAGGGAGTCAATGTTCCCTCAAAATTTCAACCCTCCTAGGCAGGGGTCTCTCCTCTGCACAATCATGTGACACCCCCTTTCTGTGGGGGTTCTGTAACAATTGGTCCAAAAGCAATTGCTGCGGGTGCATGGGGGAGGAGAAGGCCAGCGTGGAGGAGGCAGAGTTGTGCTCGTGTGTGCCTTAGAGGAACTTTGTGGGGAGTGCAAATGGGTCCAGGGCAGGTGAAAGAAGACTTTAGCAAGAAAGAGTGTATTATCTGAGTGACCCATTTTACTGTTACGTCCTTGACCAAATTCAAAAACCAGGAGGCTCATGGCTCTAAACCAGAGGTGGTGGCTTTGTAACATGCAAGCACCTAGTCGACACCAACAGCCATCACTGGCTGAAACTGATCCAATACAACCAGACAAGACAGCATGTTAGACATCCCAGTAAGATTTATGGCCTCACTAAGAGTCAAGAGGATCCTTTTGCATGGCCTCAGTCTTAGGACAGAAGTGTGCCGTGAGATGAACGTAAGTAACTTGCATCCAACTGAACACCAGGATGCTGTCTAGCAGCTGCAAGGTCACAGAACACTCAATAAGGATGCTGCCTGTTGATTACGTGCCTCACAGATAAGCCTAGTGTTATAACACCCCCCGGAATTTGAATGCCAATACAGTATTTGCTGGATATCTTTTTTACTGCTTCTCAAGTCACATTTGTGAAAGCTTTCCTCCAATTGCTCTCTAACCTTCTCCTCACGCTTCATATTTCAATTGATTTATCAGTCCATTATAGAGGTCACTTTCGACTCAATGTAAGGGATAAAACCTAGCTTCAGGAGTGCAAATGAACAATGATTTTGGGGGAGTATAACACAGAATACAATGTTTAATTTACAAGGTGGAGCAGAGTGACCTGCAAAAATCAATGCATCAAACCAGAAGCGTATCCCCCATGAAGAAGACTCAACAACACCATTACGGACTGTGGCTTTTGTTTGTGCCCTTAACGTGGAAAGATAAAATCACACATTTCTGAAATAACTCTTCTGTCAGATAAATTTATTAACATTGGATAGGGAATTGTGAAGGGAATGTACACTGTCTTTTATTTTAGTCCTTATTATAAGCATATGCACCGCACTCCTGCCAAGAGCTTGCATTGTTTGGAAGGGAATTAAAGCTTTATCTGACTAACAATGTCTTATTGTTGCAATGGATTGATGTAATCTGTGCATCTCAGAAAACGAACAATGGCTGAGAGGCTCTTACACTTTTAGAAGCTATGAATGCAGGATGGTGGCTTAAATCACTGGGGAAGGGGTGTGTGTGCGTGGGCGTGCACACTCAAGAAAAGCATTCCCTGAGTCTCCTTCCTGCCCTAAATATCTAGGATTATATTGGATTTGCTCTGTTTCACTTTTATGTTTCGGCTTGTTGAACTCTGTTCTTTTCTGTTACTTAGCTATTTTACTCCACTATTCTAACTCTAGAAGAATTTCAAATAAACAGACATGCTCAGTTTTCTGTTTAAGGTTCTGAACACATAATAAATGCTTATATAGATTGAAGCTCTAAGCTTTATTACATTTATCACACCAGAATATGATAAATAAACTGATTTTTTTCTTGAGCAATTATTTGCTATTAACTGCTCAATAAAAGCAAATAGCACAAGAGATGATACAACACAGCCCTCCCAAAAGAAACTTTCTATGTACACATGTGTGTGTTTATGAGGGAAGAGCAAAACAGAAGCTGGATACGTCTGTGGAGATTCTCAGTCACCCAGGTGAGGTCACCCAGGAGTAGAGCCATGGTGACTAGTCTTCCCTTCTTGTGGAATTGAAACATTTCGCCACTCATCCAAGCAGATTTTTCAGTCCTATACTTCATTGATAGTTGAACTGCCTGCCCAGAGCTCCTGTGGGAAAGTCGGTGCGGTCGGTGTGAAATAATAATAAAAAATAATAAGACTCCGACCAATCTTCCTCAGACTGAAAGAGCTACTTGGATGAGTAGCGAAACATTTCATTCCCACAAGAAAAGAAGTCCAGTCACCATGCCTCTCTTTGCATGGCCTCTACTCTCGCAGAAGCCAGATACAATGGACAGAATAATATTGACATTTGTGTCAGGTCTGTGCAACTTGCGGGTAACTGATGATGTTTACAAGTATCTCCCCTCAGACCTGACTGCATAATCCAGGTGTGCCCCAGCACCTCATTGATTAGCTGCAGCAAGTTAAACAAAGCTTGCACAGACGCCAATGAGACTTCACTCCATAGGATGTGGAACTCCAACTCCTTCCTAGGAGGAGGGAAAATGCCCCACAAGGTTGGACATTCTACAAAAAAATGCAGAGGGAGATGGCTGTCCCAAAACAATCCCTCCACCTAGGTTTTATTTCTTTGCCACAACACAAAATGTGTGCTGTGCTGCCACCTTGCTACTTCCCTTTGCAGAAGAGGCAGACCATGAAGTGGAACCATGATGGGAAAACTCAAAGCGCAATGATAGCATGGCATCAGTTGCACTGTTAGCAGGGTGAAGCAGAAGGAATCAGAGAGAAGGAAATGCAGCAGCCAGACTGCTGACTGGGGCAGGGGTACAGAGATCACATTACACCCCTATTAAAACAGCTCCACTGGCTCCCAATCAGCTACCAGGCACAATTCAAGGTGCTGACCTTGACCTACAAAGCACTGTACGTCTTGTGGGAAACCCATGAAAAGGCCTTCTCGACTGCTGTGCCCAGATTCTGAACTCCCTCCCACTAGAGGCCGGGACTGCCTCATCTCTGTTGTCCTTCCGAAAACAGGCAAAGACTTTTCTCTTCAGACAAGCTTTCCCTGAATGATGGACTACCATTATGTGTCTTTTATATGAATCTATAGGTTCACATAGACTTTATGTTTATAACTACTTATAACCTTGTACAGCGGACCCTTGCATAACAAACGGTTTGTATAACACAAAATCTGTACAACATAAAAAATTCCGGAGATAGGGAAAATTTGCTTAACAGAATCATCTATGGGGCGAATCCGTACAACATAAAATGGTCGCGATTAGGGATTACTCTGTTTTCAATGCATTCCTATGGGAAATCTGTATAAAAGAAAATTTGCTTAACAGAATTTAATTTGGAACAAATTAATTCCTTTATACAAGGTACCACTGTAGTTTAATGTAGTGTTGACTATTAATGCTGTAAGATGACCCTCGATTCCTTTTTCTCAACACTTGAAATATGTCTTAACTGTATTGAACTGTATATTATCCCTCATTACTGTAAGCCACCTTGGGTCCTTTTCCAAGGAGAAAGGCAGGGTAAAAATACTCTAAAATAAATAATTAAATAAATAAATAAATAAATAAATAAATAAATAAATAAATAAGTATTGCAGACACCACAATTTTCGCCCATAACATTTCATTCCAGATGATAACGCATAGAAGAAAAGGACAGAAAAGGCCAAGGTCAAGACTGCACAGTGAGTCAGGGAACCTACAGATAACAAAAGTACATTACATTCCTTCTAGGTTAGTAGCCTTTCTCCTGACTATTTTTTCCTCCTTGGTGGTGTGCTCTTATTCAGAACAATCGGCTGGTTCACTACTCAGCCTCAAATTATGTTTCCTTAATGGCTGGCTGTTCTTTTCAGTAATTATATAAATTAGACAGGAAGTAAAAAAAAAATTTGTGACTGCTGAAGCTGTCCCCCCCCACCCGTTTGAGATAACAGCCACTGCCAAATATAACCTACAAGCTTCACCAATAAAATATAGTATGTTTTCCCCTGATCACATCCAAGAAATCTGAATACTCAGACCTAGGTCTGACTCACCAAAGCTGAACGAAACAAAGCAAAGCAAAGCAAAACCCAGAGATGAAGATGTGAGAAGCTGGGTTCAAATAAGCACATAAACTATGTTCAAAAGACAACGGAGTTCTCTCTCTAACATGAGATGAAAAATGACTGACTGAATATCTTGTATTTTCTGTTGTTGCATGGGGATGGAAGGGTTGCATTTCAAGAATGAAGCATCATTTACAGGTGAGAGTTGTCCCCTTTAGTGCTACAGAGGAACATGTCTAAAGATGAAACAATTATTTGCAATTCTTCCCTTTCCTCTCCCTGTATCCAGTAATGTGCAAGGCTCACAATTAGAGCTAACTCAAAACAAACCGTTTGCATCCAAATAAGAAATGTATCCAAATTGAAACAGCAAAGAAAATATACAGTACTGAATACGGTGTCCAATTTCTATGGAGTTACTGTGCAGTGTTTAACCTTGCGATTGACACTTTCAAAAGGATTAGTCTTTAAATCTTTTGTATTTAAAGATGGGGAACCCAGACACACACACACACACACACACACACACACACATATATATACACACACACACACACACACACACACACACATGCACAATTTGAAGCATTAGGTATTGGTTTTTTTTTTTTTTTTTTGCAATGAAATTTGCCAGTTAAATTGGTTCTAAGACAGCAGGTTACTCCTGCCACTCACTTTCTGTGTACGTTGCAGCCATTAAATTATGGGGAATACACCAGGTCTGAAGAGTAACTGGCAACCCCAACCTGGGATCTCACACCTTCATTCAGATCCAAGGTTACGCTCTGATGACAAAACCAGCATTCACAGCTGTGATGCAAGCTAATGTTTGAAACCCAATGCGACTGTGATGGCAACAGGCCTACGCCATTGAAACACAGACTGGGTCTAAATAGTTTGTGAATTTCATGCAGAAATGCCAGAGCTTGGATTCTCCCCCCACCAAGTAAGTAAGTAAGTAAGTAAGTAAGTAAGTAAGTAAGTAAGTAAGTAAGTAAGTAAGTAAGTAAGTAAGTAAGTAAGTAAATTAGAAGAACTGCCATCTTTCTTAAATTTTGAGAAAATCAGTAACTGGACAGAATTCCATCTCCTAACGCAGTGTTGGCGAACCTATGGCATGGGTGCCAAAGGTGGCACTCGGAACCCTTTCTGTGGGCACCCAACATCGCCCCTTCACAGCCACCTGTATTCAGGTTAAATTGCTGTATTGGCACTTTGTGAAAAATTAGTGGGTTTTGAATTGCAGTTTGGGCACTTGGTCCCTAGAAGGTTCACCATCACTGTCCTAGCGCATACTGGACTCCCCTCTTTCACCAAACGAAATAGACAAAATAGACGGGTGAAGGGACAAAGGAAGAGAAGGAGAGGCAATGTTAAGCCTCCCCCTGTGTGTGTGTGTTGCGTCGTTACAGTCGTAACCGACCTTTCGTGACCCCATGTCCATGGAGTTTTCTTGGCAGGAGTACTGGAGTGGCTTGCCAGTTCCTACTCCAGGCGCCTTCAGCACCTGGTATTCCCTGGTGGTCTCCCATCCAAGTACTGACCAGGGCTGACCCTGCTTAGCTTCTGAAATCAGGCGAGATCAGATGTGCTTAGGGCATCGCTTTAGCAGCGACACAAATCTGACCAACATACCAAACTATGCCCCTGAAGGCAATGTTAATGTTTTCATGTAAAAAGCAACAACAGGAGCAGCAGCAGCAGCAGCTGGTATCTAACTGGCTACACATACAAGAATGTTGTCTGCAAGCACAGGAATTCCTGAAGGAGACAATGAGCACTTCCTGGGTTTTGCTTATCTTATTCCAACAGGCAGGAGGGAAGAGAAGCCAAAACAATTAAGCAAGCAAACAAACAAAATGCAGAGAGCAGCTCAAGACCAAATCAGAAGCTTCATCACCCCTGCGAATCCATAGAAGAACAAATACTGAACTGTTTGTTGCACTTTCAGGGATGGGGGGGGGGAAGCCACCTCTGAAGGAAAAGGACTTCTGTGAAAGCTCCCCGTGGGTTCATTCCCAACCAAGCTTAACCCTCTGCCAAACATCTCTAAGGGAGAAAGAGCTTGTGTTCTAAAACAATGCAAAGATGAAACTCAGCCTTGCTGATCTCAGAGTAAGCAGGCAATTTTTTATTTGAGAGCCTGTGCATTCCCAGGGGATTCTTTCTCCTTGGTAATAACAAGCAGGCGGCTGTCCTAGACCGCATACATCTTCTGTTGTAGATTTCTCACAGGACTGCATAACATTTTCCACACTTCATGGAGTGTGTGGTGGGTGACCCTTGAAATGTAACAATGAGCTGCAGTTGTGGGGTCTTTTTCATTCCAGAATATCAAAGAATGAAGCCCCACAGTATATCATCCCCGCCACCCTAGAAACATGATTGTTGCCATTCCGTAGCCAGGACAGAAGATGAAGAAAAGTCAAGCTGTTGCAGAATTTGAAACAGAGGCTGTTTTTACACGACCCCTAAAATCCGAGGCAAAGTGCTCCCAGATGCAGAGCTTAAAATTGTTTTCCCACCAGCTGCGGACTTTAAAAAAAATCAAGTACGGCCACGCCCACCTAAACGCGCCCCAGCACATTTTACAAGTACCTGGTCTCCAGAGGTAAAAAAATTTCCGATGAGGATTATAAAGCCTTCTGTTTGGTGTTTTGTCCCTGCCGCCCCTCTAACAGCCTGGAATCCCTACAGGGCTGCTCTGACGGCAGATGGAGGTGAGCGGAGGTGAGCCTGCATTCTTTTCTCCCTTTTTTTCTCCCTCCCCTCACCGCAGGCAGGAGCAATGGAGTGCGGAAGGGTGGGAACACAGGAAGCAGGACAAACCCCCCCCCCAATCTCTGGTCTGAATTTAAGTTGCCAGCGGAATTTGGAGGTTGTGTAAAAGCGCCCAGAGACTTCGGTTCTTGGCTCCGCTTCCTGGCTTTAAACTCCTGTTAGATGCACTCTATGCTAGGCTTCTTGACTAAAACAGAATGATTCCCCCCTGGTTACAAAAGCAGGTAGAGCCACGCATATTGCTAAATTCTGGGCTCATTAAATTCTGAACGCTTTTTATGTTCTTATAATTTTATGATCTGCATACAACTACTGCAATTTAGCTTCTGCACAGATAAGATCAGACTGACTCATGGGCTGCTTTTATTTGACTGCTGTCTATATCAGATAGGTGGGTCAAAGACCATCCTTCCTAAATTTAATTTTATTAAAATGTTTGTTTTCATGTTTATGAAAAACAAAACAAATGATCATAACAAGTCATAAATGACCATGGCAAAAATACAAAAACAACAACAGCCCCCAAAAAACCCACCTTCAGTATCTCCAACCATGAAAACAGTAAAGAACAAGTATAATAATAAAACTACCATGTTATAAAGCTAATAACCAAAATCTTCCATAGACATCTGCTTCTCACAATTACTTGCAATATGTATGCAGAACTGGGAAATGGCACTATATTTATTTTGGCAAGTGAATTCCATTCAGGTTGAAAAAAAGACACCTGGTAGCTACACAGGCAATGCATTGCACAATGGAATTTTATTTACTGTAGTTTCATCATAGCACTTTCCCATCTGTAGGCAGATGGAACTAGTGGCCTTGGATGGAAATGTACACTGCCATCCATGTAAGAACATGCCATCCATGGGTTCAAGTGAACATCACCATATGCATCCAAATGGGTTTCCAAATGTATGCATGCATGAGTGTGCAAGATCAAACCCATTTCTGCAAACTGGGGGCATACTTGATTTAACTGTGGCTTTTGCTATTGTTTAATTGCTGACATTTGAATTTGAATTTTCAGATGTCTTACAGAAATAGCTAAATGAACTGTATAGTTCAAAGGCCTAACAGAGGTTAGAAAGTAACCTTTCCAATTACATTTCTCAGAATCCCTCAGCCAATGGTCACACCTGCTTAGATATTCTGGGAGTTGCAGCTAAAAAAATGACACTTCCAAGTCTTGAGCACCAGGCATATAGATAAATAACATTTTCTGGGCAGTGACTTCTGTCGCTTAGATAAGCCAGGAATAGCAAGTGAATAGCAAAAACAAACAAAACAAACAAACAAAAAACCCTGATCTGTATCATTGTTTCACTTCTAGTGGATGTATTTCAACAATCCTATACTGGAAACTCAAGAAATAAAGTACCACTGGCAGGCAACCATCCAGCCTTAGAATAAGCAGACAATGTTTGGAGATAGCTACTTAGCAGCAGAACCACAGAAAGGAAGGTTGAGCAAAGGCCAACTAGCAGATAGAGAAAGAAGCTTTGCAAGATCAGATCAGTGATATCCGCCTGAAATCACCAGGATGATGATAAGGCAGCATCTTAGCATCCTTGGTCACACAGAGAAACCTAGCAAATGCACATATCTGAATTAAACTCAAACAGAATGCATGATTCCTTGGAAGGAAGTTCATTTATATTGAGGCTATCATGTCCTACTGTAAAAGGTAAGTGTGTTCTTGACTAATTAATGCAGCCTAATCTTTCTCTTTCCTTACATCCTCACCCTTGCAAACAGGGAGAAGAGGAACACAGACAACCAAGTAATGCTACAATTGGACCAGAGCAAACTGGTGAGCAAACTAAAAAAATCATATCACTCTGATATCACTTTAGCTGTCCTCGATCCATCTTCTCTCTCTCTCTCTCTCTGTGTGTGTGTGTGTGTGTGTGTGTGTGTGTGTGTGTGTGTGTGTGTGTGTGTGTGTGTGTGTGTGTGTGTGTGTGTGTGTGTGTGTGTGTGTGTGTGTGTCTGTCTGTCTGTCTGTCTGTCTGTCTGTTGTACCTAGTGCAGTGCAGTGCATTAGTCCTTGTTAATAAAGAACTGTAAGAACGATTCCAAGGATTTACCATTATGGAACCACTGCAGCAAATGTGGCCTATATACATATACTCTCTGTCAAATAAAGTGGAATTACACACTTCTAGTTTGTTCTGACAGTTAGAATGACATTAATATGAGCAGGTATTCTTACATGTTACTGGGTGAATATAAGTTATTATTTTAAGCACACCTTCTGTTACCCATTTTAACTCATACAGCATCTGATGTGTAGTAAATCTCTGATACCACTTGGCAGTAAAAAGAGGTAAGATTAACCCTAGGGTGAGAAAGCTTACTCTAGTTTGTTTTGATCACCATATGGGCTTGCCACAAAAGGGAACTCTTAACTTGCTTCTTCACCAAGCATTCTCTAGCCTTCTACATTTGTGTAACTGCCTTTTCTTTCTTTTTTTTTTTAAAAGGGACCCTGTTTGCAAAGGTTTTTTTGATAAACTAAATTAAGAAACACAGCAATCAGCAACATTGTTCACTCTCAGTGTATAGAACAAGGAATTGTTTTTTCTTTTTTAAAAATAAATTTTATAAAACAATACAAGATACAAAATATAAATACAAAATGTATAGAAAAAGATTAAAATAAAACTAAACCACAGTGCTCCCCTCCACCAATGGGACTTCTTAAACAATATTGTCCCTTGTTATCGTCCCTTCCAGAATTGAATCGATTGTTGCACTGGAACTTTACCCTTATTTCTTACAAGCACATATTGAATAAATCCACCCCATATATCATTTAAAAATCTCTTTTTAACTCTCATTTCTTAATTTTTACATTACACGTCAATTTGTCATTTAAAGCAATATTCCAGACTTCATAATAGCATTCATCCATACATAGCTCACAGTCCCCGTTCCAATTCCTAGCTATGATTAATCTAGCTGCTGTCAAGAGTTTAGTGATCAACTCTTTAGTTTTCAAGTCATAATCTGTTTTAACAAATATTGACAAAGCAATTCCTGAATTGGGCTTTCAGTAGTTGGGGTAACAATCCATAATCGTGGTGGGAACATCTAGCCTAGCAAGAGATTGCATGAGCAGTGACAATATTTGTTTTTTAAAGTTAATATGTTGATTTTGTGATCAAACATCTCTTGCATCTTTGTAGAAGCAGTTATGGCTCAGCCCCCTTTAGGAGAAACATCTGACACTGCAGAAAGCAAGTTCCAACACCATTTATAGAGTTCTTTGGAGTTGTTCTCTAAAGAGAAGCAAGACTACAACTCCCAGGAAGTACTACCACAACTTCCTTTTGGAATGTTAACAACAGGAAGTAGGCTGGGCTAGACAGTGGATCCTCCAAGTCAATACCCTGGTCCAGTTAAGGGAATTATTAGGTCCGTGGCTTGGGACCTCCAGAAATTTGCCCTGGGGAATTCATGGAAAATATTTAGAGTAGGGAGTCTAAAAAAATCTCAGTAATGTATCCCTAACTGAGAAAGTTGTGCAGCATCAACCATGGCATCATACTACATATGATCCTAAAATGCAGTCACCCAGCAAAACAACAGATGCATTGATATGTCAACTTTCTTCTAAGACTGGGACTGAAGCTCATTTAGTATATGACGAAAAGATACGAGCAAAAGCACATTAAAATAATGTGGATAAAAATATTAAACATGAGGTGTTAAGCTACATTTCGATTAGCAGCAGTGGAAAGCATAGCAATGAAAAGTGCAGCCTCCACTCATTAAAAGCCCTCTCCTTAGTAACCAGTCAACAGACAGAGCAAAGCTTTCTTGATTGAAAAGGTCTTTGTCTGCTGGGGATGGAAGGTCAACATTGAACACTACTACAACCATAAATTAATTTCAACCAAAGAGCCCATTTCCATCACAATGGGACATACCTGAGGACAAAAGGCTCCCACTGCTCCCACTGATAATCTTTCCTTTGCTTCCCATATTAGCTAGTTTGGAGGTCTTCAGAGTTCCAGTTTCAGTCAGGTCAATAGCAATCTCACTCAGGCTTCTTGCTGCATGAATTTTGGACTGCAAGGGGAAAATGGAGACATCTGTTACTATCAAAAAGAAACTCGGTCAGGAAAAGAAAATTCCATCAGTTATTGGTGCCATTAACAACCATATTTTATTATCCACTTATGAAAACTAGAAATAAGCATAATCCCACTCTTGTCATTAATCGAGACAGTGTGGTACCGTCATACTGCTAAAAATGTCATGTTTCGATACAGTATTGTCTTGTACTGAAATCGGGTACAAAACTTTTCATCATATACTAGACATGAATGTCTTCCTGCTCCAGCTTAAGTACTTGAGCAATTAGCATTGGTTACACCTAAATACATCTTGTGTTACATCTTCTGAGACTATGCCAGACAATGACATCCAGATGAAGAACTTGAGCTTAAAATTTACAGAAGGCCCAGAGAACTCTGGAAAAAGTAATGTTTTTCCAGATTGTTAAATGAAAGACACCCTCTGCCCCCCACCCACCCACACAAATGCAGGATTTCCAAAGTACCCCTATATGTTATCAGCACTCTAGCATCACCAGTTGTCACACCTTTTACTCCTGTGCACCCATAGGGATCCACTTTAAGCAAATATATTTAAGGTCAAACGTGGCCAAATCATTACTCAACATTTTATGGCCATTATCCTCCCTTCATAATACAAGGGCACCATTGGTACTGTTGACAATGTCTGGAATGGCAAATGAATTACATCAAAAGCATTTATCCAATCATCGTATTTGCCATGATGTGCAATCAGATATTCGTACAGACTTTTCCTTGATTTTCATTTCATAACTGAGCAAAGCAAGGCAGCCATTGAGCCCTACATTAATACCAGTTATATTCTTCTTTATCACCCTCTTAGAACAGCAAAACTGGAAGGGGCCCTTTGGGTCAGTGAATCCAGCCCTGTCAAGGAGGATCAGTGGGGAATCACATTCCCATAAGAACATAAGAAGAGCCACGCTGGATCAGGCCAAAGGCCCATCTAGTCCAGCTTCCTGTATCTCACAGTGGCCCCATCAGATGCATCTGGGAGTGCACGAGACTAAATATCTGTCTCCTGATACCACTCCCCTGCATCTGGCCCTTGAAGTATCCCGGTTTTAAGCCTGGAGATTACACATCTCCAGCATGGTTTGTAACCTGTGAGGGACTTTTCCTCCAGGAATCTGTCCAATCCCCTTTTGAAGGCATCCAGGCCAGATGCCATCACCACATCCCGTGGCAGGTTGTTCCACAGACTAACAACACGCTGGATGAAAAAATTTTTTTCTTTTGTTTGTTCTTATTCCCCCAGCCCTCAATTTGAGTGGATGTCCCCTAGTTCTGGTATTTTGTGAGAGGAAGAAGAGCTTCCCTCTATCCAAATTACTCATGGCCTGCATTATTTTGCACGTCTCAATCATATCCCCCCTCAGGCGCCTTTTTTCCAGACTAAAGAGCCCCATCTTTGGCTCTGCAACTAGATGCCTAAACCATGGAGCTATACTTCAACTCAAACTGCCCTCAAAAGCACCATAAATAATAAAATCGGAAACACAAACAACTTGGAGCTCAGAATTAAAATTAGTGACAACACTGAAAGCAGGTACCAAAGAACCTATGAATTCATAAAGGCATTGTTTCCACACCGGCTCTCCTCTCTAGGCACCTTAAGAGGCGATCTTTTAAATCAAGATAGACTGCTGCAAAAAAAGACCAAATAAATCAAGATAAATGAACCCAGACTCCAAATCTAAAGAATTGCTAGTTATTCCAGTTTACACTGCCACAATCTTTCAAACTGGGAAAAAACTCCTGAGAGCAGAGCCTCCCAATCATCCAAATGCTCAATATCCCAGCAACTCAGTCCAAAGGCAAAGCATTTGTGGTGGTGAACTATTATTCTTACTGAATTATAATAATGGCTGAGTATTTATTTTATTTATATTTCTATACCATCCCCTTAGTACAAACTGCACTACCCAGGGTGGTTTACAAATTAGTGGTTGAATGCAACTGTAAATGGCCCTGCAAATTAAGCGGGTTCTCCATTACTCACATTGATCTCAGTTACAGCTAGAAAAATTAGTATCAGCATTTTAAGTTCCATGTTACTCCTTTTTAGGAAACAAGTTTCATACAGAGAGCTAAACAAATACTTTAACACTTAAAACTCCAGCATCAAACACTTAAGACCCCTGGTAATGGTACCTGGTCTGAGTAATGAGTTCCTTCCTCGACAAAACAAAACCACCAGAGGGGAAAGGAATTTCCCTTCTGTGTTGATGGATCTAACATGGGTGGGGGAAGGGCTTGCTGGGACAGTGAGATGGCTAGAGCTATAAAAGCTCTATGAAAATGGACTCCACAAAAATGCTACTTTCATGTAGTTTATGTCACTGACTAAGAGAGATGGAATGGTAAGAAGGCAATGAGAAAGTGGGTCTTACCAATCTTATTAAAATCGGCCGTGGCCATAACATCCTGCCTTCACTCCTCTGAAGGCTTATTTAGCAGAAGAGATATAAACCTAGTAAGGACAGTTCTGAAAAGCCCATTAAATAGTTATATGGCTCCTAAAGCCCTTGTCTCTTCCTCTTGACCATTTGGATTTTTATATTTAACAATAAATAGCCCATAATGGATCAGTATATTATATTATGTCTCTGAAGGAACTTTAATCTGTTTCATTTTTCAAAAATATGAGAAATATTTGTCACTGTGAAAAAGAACTTTCAAAATTTCAAATGTCAACGGAGTATTTAGAGGAAGACAATTCATCAGGAAATTCTGGTCTATCCTCAGAGTTCTTAATTGCTATAATGACATCCCATTACTGTACTACCAACTGGCTTATCTGGTACCACAATGTGGTATCAGCAACCATTTTGTGACTGATGTGAAAAATATAATTGCCACTTTCAGTACTTTCTGCATATAACTTTCTCCTGAATTCACTGTCCACGCCTCCTCATCTCGAATATTAATCCTACTGATAGTGTTCACCTGCTAAAATGGAGGTCAAAACTGGAGTGAAAGCATATGCACGCTATGCCCCAGACAAAAATGGAAGCATAGCATCACTGCAGGGCTTATTGTATTAATGAATCATCTTTTACTGTTATGCTGATGGATCTTTCTAAACACTCATCAGGAATTTAGGCCACTGTGTGCATTATTGGGTTCACTGGGCTGTGCATTTCATTTCCCATTCATTTTTCTTGAAAGGAATCCAGGGCACAAAAGCAATGCCCTTGTTACCCAACACATGCATGGGAAAGCCCATTTTAACACAGAGGAAAAAGGCTAACTCCTAAAACAAAATAATCTGGGATGAACATATTGAGTGATGTGTGGAATATGTGACACCCTGTTTCTAAAATGATCTGTAACCAGAAATTACTTGCACTACAGGGAAGAGAACAACTGAACCAAGAATTTTGCAACTTGGGATTTACAGTATCTCAAAGTTCTATTATTCTGTAAATTTCTACATGATAACTTGGGTCTAGGGACAAAACAAACAAGGAGAAAAGGCAAATGTTTTGAAAGATGCAACAACGTTTGAAATGACTGCATGTTATCTTACTCACAGGATGTGTGAGTGGCTGCACTAAATGTTGAAAAGATACTAAACTTGCTTTAAAACTTTATTTGGATCAATATGCTGAAGCAAAAGTACACAGCATCTGAATATCTGCATCAGAGAAAAAAACATACCTTTGTGTGACAGTAGCAAGTAGAACATACACTGTGAGGATATAGCATCCATTTCATGTAGCAGCAATCCTTTCTTTGAAAGCATCTCAGTCCTCTGATGATAACACAAGTACGATATCCTTTTGCAAATATGTATTCACTACGTTCACAGTTTAAGCTTATTTTCAAAGCACCACAAAGGCATGCGGAAAACATAGCATGTGAGGTGATCGAGATGTTTATGTCTATATTACATTTTTTAATCTGTCAAGTTGGGATAGTGTGAGAGACAAAATGAGAAGAGTTTGTCTATAGAAGAGTTGGCACTGCTAATTGGAGAGGTTTACACTGACAGTCAGATTGTCCAAAAGGACCACGTGAAATTTACTAGGAATGGTTCACATTCCTGGTTTGGATCTGGGATTAAGCTGGAGTTCCTGGTTTAGATGTAACCAAGCAAATTGATATTATTGAAGCCAGACTCTTTGCTCTGAACCCAGCATGTCATGGGAGGAAAGGAAGGGTGAGAGACACATACACAAGGGTTAAGTTCATCTGCTGCTCCCTAAACAAAGTTTTTAAAAGGTTGGTCACTTGAATACAACCATTGTTTTTTTCTATGGAAGAGTGATTCTTCTGCTTGTTAGTCTATCAGCACCGTTGACCATTAGACTTTTGTTATTAAATTTATACTTTTCAGGGCTGCAGGAAAAGCTGAGCTGAGTGTCTTCAAAAACAGCAAAACCTTGAAGATCAAATGAGTAACTCAGCACACAGTGTGGGGAAAGCACCGGAAGATCAAGATCTAATGCAAAATACTGTAATTTAAAATAAGATTTTTCCAGACATTCTCCCTGGCCATAACCCACAGAAGATTGCCCACAAAAAGTGGAGTAGAAAAGGAGAAACTGTAATATATTAAAGCTGTTTGAAATGACAAAAGGAAAAAAGTATCTTCTTCTCACATCTCCTGCTGCTTTATTTTGGAGGTGGACACTGGGCTGTAAAATGAATGACACACTCATTGTAGTCTCTAGCCCCCCTCACCTTGCTTTTTTAGATTCTCACCTTGCTTTGCTTTCTATCCAGGTAGAACTGGTGCTGGCTAATGGCCATAGCCCAGATGGACTTGATCAAAGCAGGACAGGCATACCACGTGTGCACAGCAATGCCACTGTGTCCAAAAGTCCTCCTAGTTACAGATGCCCTAGGGGGAAAAAATCACAAAGAACAATTAGCTTGCAACATGAAAAGACTTTCTCTCCCTTGTATGTACAATATATTTATCGTAAACATATGCAATGTACAATGCACATTTTATTAAAAAAACCCAAATTAAATTACCAAAGTATCTCCTCTGACCAAGGCTTGTAGGCCTTCACTTCAAAAGATTTAGATCTCCTTAGCAAATGTTTAGTTGTTGTTTTTTTTTTGGAAACATTGCATTCCATGCTTTTCAATCTGAGGTTGTCACTGAGGTGAATTTTAGGGTTACACACATATACGTTATTTGGTGCCAAAAGTGTGATAATTATTTATTTCTACAGCACACACACAATGTCATATGTGTCTGAAATAAAATGGATATTATACACTACTATTTTATTTTATATTCTATTTTGCCTCACTCTTCAGTTATTGCCACTTTAAACAGCTGAGCCCCATCAGAAAGAATTAACAGGCAGAAGAGATGGTCCTTTCAGCAGCCTAGTCCCAACTCTTTCACAACATTAAAGACTAGATTTCAAACTGGTTTTGAACTAAGCTCTGCCATTATTTACCTGTATTGTTTTTTCATGTTTTTAAATATTAATCAGCATTATCGCTGCTTTGTTTTTCAAATATATGTCTCTGTAGTAGAAATGTCAACCCTAGGCTTCCGGTTTAATGGCCGACTGAACAAGACGCTAGGGAGCTCCTCTGAGGAATCCCCAGAGCGCACAGGAGGTTTCAAGAGGTTCGCGAAGACTACGTGGCCTCCATTAACCTCAGGGGGGGGGGCTGAGGGATTGGGTATCAGCTGTTGCCTCTTGCGACTCTCCTTTCACCCCGATCTGGAGGGGTTGGGGGGAAAGGATCGAGTTGCGGCACTTTACTATCGCTACTCCTGTGTTTGCGAAGTCTCAAAGTCTTGGCAGAAGAGCCATTAACCTCCAAGGACTTTACAAGTCGTTTCTATCGGAGGGAGAATCAACACGCTGTTAAACGGCAATTTAGAAGATAAAGATCACACCCGAAAGAAACGTGAGTCTGCTTGTTTATATCGGAATCTGTTCGGAGCGCGGTGGAAAGCAGCCATAACTCCCCTTCGTGAATGCAAATCGAAACCAAGCGGTGGGGGCAGAGGAGACATCCCTTCATTTGCAAAGTGAGTTTAATTTAATATTTAAATTGAAGTGGAAGAATAATGGGACCTGGAGAAGCTTGATCGTGAAGTCTGTAGTTCAAGACTGGCGTTTTGAAGTCACCCCCCCGCTCTTTTCTTTTTTGTGAAGAGACGGAGTGAATAGTGAATAGAGGAGAGCGTGGGGGTGGAAGGGGATATTTAAAAAAAAAACTCTGGTGTTTGAAGTTACTCTCCCCTTACCTGATTCTACACTTCCAAAGACTTTTGATTAACAATTGAATTCCCCTCCCACTTCTTTTTTTCTTGCGGAGGACCGGATATTTAGAGGAATTTGAGTGGCGGACAAGGTGGTGTGATTTTACATTTCAAAGGATTTCATCAGAGTCGGCTGGAAAGTTGTTTTTTTGGGAACAGTTTAGGAGTTATTATAAATTGGAGCTATTGTTATCTACTTTTTCCTAACTGGATTAGACCTTCTGAAGCGGTTGAAGATTTATATATCTTTTGGACGGGCAAAAACTTTGTTAAACAACTCTTTGTTACAGAGAAGCAATACAAGTGGTTTAGACTGTGAAAAAGCAGAAGAATTGCTTCAATTTTTTTCTCAACTCTTAATTTTTAAAGGTTCCTTTACGGGTCTCATTTTGTTTATTCGATTGCAGTAGAAACGAACTTAAGTTGCTGCGTGTCTTCCTTTGAGGCTTTCTCTGGTTTCAAGGTCATAAGAAAGACACAACAAGATAAGGTCTGTGCTGTGAGCTGGATTAAGAATCTCATTCTTTAGGTTGGAGCGCCATCTGGTGGATTTTAAAAATTATTGTATGGGACACTGGTTAGAAAATTCTTTTTTTTTATGTTAGATCGCCATCTGGTGGATTTGGAAAATTATTGCATATAAAATTCAATTTGAATGTTATATTGAATGGGAAAGAGTTTGACTATATAGAAAAATTGATAAAATTTGATAAATTGTTATAAATTTGATATTTGGATAATTTAAAGTTAGAGAGGTTAAAATGAAGTTAGTATAAGTAAATTTAACATCTTTGATGGTAATTGGGTGAATATTAATCAACATCAATTAATGGAGTATTAATAGATTAACTCGATTGGTTGAAGGTCATTGTAGTCTATTGAATGAATTAACTTTAATACGTGCTTAAATTGTGTCCTATTGGAATAGAAGTTAATAAAAATTGTGATGGCAGAGAAAAAGAAAACACCTTTAACACAGAGAAGAGATTCCAGACAAGAGGAGGGTAAAGAATGGGAAGGATTAATGATACATATAAGGAGAGAATTTGAAAAAGTGAACAAAGTATGGATCAGAAGTTGTCAGAACTAAAGGAAGACATGCAGAAACAAATTAAAGAGGCAGTTGGGGAGCTCTCAGCTCAAGTGAAGGATTTAACGGTGAAAACAAAAATATAGAAGCTAAAGTGAAGAAAGTGCAGACAGAGGTTAAACAATGCAGAGAAGAAACAGAGAGGAATAGAACAGGAGTGTCAGAAGTAGAAATTACGCAAAGGAGGATGGTTGAGGAGCTTGCTTTTCTTGAAATGAGACAAAGGCAACAGAATCTTCGTTTTCGTTTGATTCCATGGGAGGAAGGAGAAGATATTAAGGCCAAAGTAATAACGGAATTGGCGAAGTGGCTTGGATGGCAAGAACAGGAAGTAGCTGATGCAATCTCACAAGTGTTCAGAATTGCAGTCAGATCAAAGAAATTGAGAGCGAAGAAGACACCAGGCGACGTTATTGTGTCATTGACATCTATGGCCGTGCGAGATAGAATCCTGAAACATAGTTATGACAATCGGTTTGTGATTGATGGACAACAGATTCTGATATACAAGGAGATTCCGCTTCATTTCTTGAGAAGAAGAGGAAGTTATAAATCTCTGGCAGAAACGCTGAGAAGAAATGGTTTGAGATTTCGCTGGGAGTTCCCAGAAGGTCTATCCTTTACTTACAAGATGAAAAGATTTAAAATAATATCTGAGTCGGAAATAGGTAAATTTCTGAGAAAATATGGAGAAGAGCTTGGGTACAGGAAACCATCGAAAGAGGGTGAAAAATCACCTGAAGAAGAAGAAGAGGAAGAAGAGGAGGAGTTAGAACTCTCTGAGGAGGAAGAAGGTAAAGCGGATTTAGCTATGGCCAATATCTGAATAGAGATTGATAAAAATATATTTAATTTGAAATTTACAATGGCGCTGAGAGTATTGACTTGGAATGTTAATGGTCTGAATGAAAAGACCAAGAGAAACAAAATTACGCATTTATTGAAGAAAGAAAATCTGGACTTGATTTGCCTGCAAGAAACACATGTTGCAATGAAACATACGAAGATTCTAAAAACAAAATTTTGGGGCAAGAATTTGTATCGTCTGATAAATTGAAGAAAAGAGGAGTGGTGATATATGCAAAACATAAATTGGAACCTAAGTTGATTATGAAAGACGAAGAGGGAAGATTTTTGATGGTACAAATCACTTGGCAATCTGAAAAATTTTTATTGTAGGCATTTACGCGCAAATGAAAGGAAATCAGAATTTTATAGAGAGGTAGAACAAAAACTGTTAGATTATATGGATGAAAAACTCTTTCTGATGGGAGATTGTAATGGGGTAATGATGCCAGATTTGGATAGATCTCAGAAAAAGAAAGGTTCAGAAGGGAAATTACCAAAATCTTTTTATGACTTAGTTGAAAATTTTGGATGGACCGATATTTGGAGATTGAGACACCCAATGGAAAAACAGTTTACCTTTTTTTTCTGAACCGAACCAGAGTTGGGGGAGAATTGATTATATATTTGTCCCTAATGATATTTCATATAGAGTGACAAAAGTGGAAATTTTACCTAAAACGATCTCAGATCATAATGCAATGGTGATGGAAATCAAAAACAAAATGCAAGGATTATACCGTTGGAGGCTGAATGAAAGTTTACTGGATGAGACTGAGACTCTGCAGATAGCGAAAAAAACCTTCAGAGACTATTTGAAAAATAACTGGAGAAGAGAAACACCAACAAATGTGGTATGGGATGCTAGTAAGGCTGTTATGCGAGGCCTCTTTATTCAAAGAAATGCGTATCAGAAGAAACAGAAAGAAAAGAAGCAAAATGAGATTTTAAAAGAACTGGTAGAGACAGAGAAGAAACTGGTGGAGAAGCCAAAGGAACAGAAATGGATTCAAAAATTAAAGATGCTTCAAACTCAGTTGTCGATGATTATCAATCAAGAAATTGAGTGGAAGGTAAAAATGATGAGACAAAGAAATTTTGAATTGGCAAATAAAGTAGGGAAATTGCTGGCTTGGCAGCTGAAATGGAAGCAAAAACAAAAGGTTGTGAACAAATTAGTAGTAGACCAAAAATTAGTGGAAGATCCAAGAGAAATTGTAAAGGTGTTTGAATTTCTACAGAAACTTATATACGAAGAAAAAAAGAGAACCCGGAACAAATGGACAGATATTTAAAAAAGAATGGATTGAAAAAATCTCAACAAACCAAGTGTCGATATTGAGTGAGAAAATTACCCCACATGAAGTACAAAGTGCAATAGAGAGGGCGAAAATTGGAAAATCACCGGGCCCAGATGGTCTGACTGCAAAATATTATAAAAATTGTCAGAAGAAATGTTACCAATTATGGTGGAGGTTATGAATGAAGTTCTAGAAAAAGGAGTCATACCTAACACCTGGAAAGAGGCGTATATAACACTGATTCCAAAGGAGAACTTAGACACAACAGATGTTAAAAATTATAGGCCCATTTCCTTTTGAATGGAGACTATAAATTATTTGCCGATGTTTTGGCTAATAGACTAAAAAAGGTTTTAAATGAGTTATTACACAAAGATCAAGCGGGGTTTCTTCCTGGCAGACAGATGAAAGATAACATGAGAAATATAATTGATATAATAGAGTATCTAGAAGTCAGGAAAGAGAAACAAGCTGCTTTGATATTTATTGATGCTGAAAAGGCTTTTGATAATGTCTCTTGGCAATTTATGAAGAAGAATCTGGAAAACATGGGAGTGGGAACAAAGTTTTGGAACGGTGTTAATGCAATATATAAGGAACAGAAAGCTAGTTTACTGATTAATAATGTGATAACAGAAAGTTTCCCGATTGGGAAAGGTACGAGACAAAGGTGCCCATTGTCCCCATTGTTATTTATTACTGTATTGGAAGTATTGTTAGTCAAACTGAGGGACATGGGGACAATTAAAGGTATATGTGTGGGGGATAAGGAATATAAATTAAAAGCGTTTGCTGATGATTTAGTTTTGACGTTAGAGAATCCAAAAGAAAGTATTACTGAGGTGATGAAAATAATTGAGGAATTTGGTAATCTAGCCGGTTTCAAACTAAATAAGAATAAGACAAAGGTCTTATTGAAAAATGTAACAAAAAAGATTGTGAAGAATTTGAAAAATTGTCCGGCCTCTTAGTGGTGAAAAAAGTTAAATATTTGGGAATTAACTTATCTCTTACGAACTTAAATCTCTTTGAGGATAATTATAATATGGTATGGAACTTGATTAAGAGAGATCTGGAAACATGGAATAGATTGAATTTGTCGCTGATGGGAAGAATTTCGGTGATAAAGATGAACGTGCTACCAAGGTTGTTATTTCTATTTCAAATGATCCCAATACTTAGAGGAATAGGCCACTTTAAGGAATGGCAGAAGATATTGTCTAAATTTGTCTGGCAAGGTAAAAGACCGAGAATAAGATTTAAATTGCTAACAGATGCCAAGGAAAGGGGAGGATTTGCCATGCCAGACTTGAGATTGTACTACGAAGTGGCCTGCCTCGGTTGGATAAAAGATTGGATTACTTTAGTTGATGAGGATCTATTGGATTTAGAAGGTCATGATAACAGATTTGGTTGGCACGCTTATCTTTGGTATGACAAAGTGAAAGTACATAAAAGTTTTATGAATCATGTAATTAGAAAGTCACTACTTCAGGCCTGGGAACGGTTGAAACCCCTTTTAGAGAGACATACACCGAGATGGTTATCCCGATTGAGGCATTGGCGATCAAGAGGAAAGATAAAGAAGGAGTGGGGATCACCTATGGTGATGTGTTATTCTTTTCAGAAAAAGGTCCTAGACTGAAATCTTATGATATGTTGAAAGAGAAGTTAACGGGTTGGTTTCAGTACCATCAACTAAATGACATTTTTCAGAAAGATAGAAAGGTGTCTGGGTTTGGAGAGAAGGAATCTAAGTTCCAAACCATAATCATGGGCCCAAAAAGAAATTGTTGACTAGATTATATAATTTTTTGTTGGAGTTGAATCTTAAAGATGAACAAGTTAAAGAATGTATGGTAAAATGGGCTATGGATCTGGGTCATAATATTGAGTTAGATGTGTGGGAAAGATTGTGGAAAAAGAATATGAAATTTACCGCATGTACTTTGATAAAAGAAAATCTGTTGAAAATGATGTATAGGTGGTATATTACCCCAACGGTTAGCAAAGATGTATAGGATGAAAGATGACCACTGCTGGAAATGTAAAGAGAAACAAGGTGATTTTTATCATATGTGGTGGACTTGTGAGAAAGTGAAAGAGTATTGGGCATTGATATATGATGAACTCAAAAAGATGTTAAAGTGTACATTCCCAAAACGGCCTGAGCTTTTTTTGTTAGGGTTGGTGGATAATGAAATTAAAGGAGCAGACAGGACTCTATTTCTATATGCAACAGCAGCGGCACGAATGCTCCTGGCACAGAATTGGAAGACAACGTATATACCATCTTTGGATGAATGGAGGGCGAAAATATTGGATTTCGCAGAGATGGCCAGACTGACGTGCAGACTGAGGGATCAAGACAACCAGAGGTTCCAAAAAGATTGGCAAAAATTTAAGAACTACATGGAGATTCATTGCAAGGAATTAAAGACTCTTACCGGATTAGGATAGAGCTCGAAGGATTACTACTTATTTTTCAAATCTTTTTATAAGTATATAAAGGGGTTTGTCTGAAAGGAAGGCTAGGAGATGAATAACGCTAAAACCACGGGAAGAACAGAGGGAAGCCAAATTTTAGTGGTAGAATGATTTTGTATTGCTAATGCTTTGAACTTGAATTTTTTTTTTTTGTATACTAAAATTTTCTAATAAAAACATATTTAAAAAAAAAAAGAAATGTCAACCCTAAAATACCATATATTAATGAAAGCAAAGTAACAAAAAATCACCACAAGGTGCTTGGTTCTAACAGTGTTGTTGTTCAATGGGCTAAATTTTTATTTACCTTCTAATGCTAACAGCCATAGAATCATAGAACTGTAGATCTAGACGGGACCAGAAGGGTCATTATGTCTAACCCCCTTCAAAGTAAAAAGCCCATTATTGACAGGTGGCCATCTAAGCTCTCTTTAAAAACCTCAAATGAAGGAAAGCCTACCAGCCTTCAAAGAAAACCACCCCACTGTGGGTGGTTTTCCCTAATGTTTAGGTGAAATTTTCTTCCTCATAATTTGAAGCCATTAACTTGGCCCCTACTTCCCCGAGCTAATTTTAAAAAAAGCTTGCTCCATCTTCCATGTGAACACCCTTCAAGTAAATGAAGATGTTTATCACACTGCATATCAGCCTTCTCTTCTCCTAAACACACCCAGCCCTGACGATTTTAGAAGAGATAGCTGTGTTAGTCTGTGCAAGCATACCATGCAAAATCTACAGAAACAACAGAAAAGACAGACGCATGTGGCACCTTAAAATTATATTTTAATATAAGCTTTCAAGGATCTAGTCCACTTCTTCAGATACATGGCAATATCCTATACATGTTTACTCAGAGGTATAATCCACTATGGTTAATGGAATTCACTTAGTAAAAGAGACAAGTTCAGGTCTGACTCAATAATTCTTTTCAGGTTAAAACAGCAAAGGAATTCCCCAGTCAAAGTGCAAAGTATGCCCAAAGCCAACAAAGTTTTTTAGCACCTGAGACAAGAAAACCACAAGTACGGAATTTTTCCATGTCTAAGACTATAGTTTTGTCTAAAAAATTTCACTAAAAATTGAAGATCGTGTTATACATAGAAGCCAAGAACGGTGTGGTTGCAAAACTGTAATTTTGAGTGTGGAAAAGTGTGTGTGTGGGGGGGTCATCTTTCACATGGGGGCGTCTTATACATGGGAAAATATGGCAACTCTCCCCTCTTCTAGCAAAACTGTGAGCAACACTGTATTACAGTACTAAGTAATAATTTTCTGTCTTTTCGCGACACCACAATCTATTGCATAAGGCAACTGCTTAAGTCTACCCAATGACTAGGCCCATCCTGGGCAAGTAGGGAAATGCTAGCTCAGTGGCACAGCACACTTTGCTCAAATTCAGTCCCTGGCATTTTCAAATAGCCATGGAAAACTCCAAAAATCCGAAGAACCACTGTTAGCCAGCACAAGTAATAATGAGGCACAGGGATAAGGCAGCTTTCTATTTTCCCTAATAAATGAGTTTACGACTGCATCCTAAATCTGTGATAGCCTGCAACCTACTGCACATTTTATTTATTTTGTTTAGCTTGAGAAGTACTGTATTAGGATTCAAAGGGGGAAAATAGCAGATGCTAAATGAAAGTTGGAACTAAGCCATTAACTATTTGGGATTTTGTTTTGCTATTTGAGTGGCCCAGAAATAAAAATGCTACTCCCGACCTGGATTTTCATAGCAGAAAGTTAACTTCTGCATTTCAGAGGATTTCAACTTTTCTCTCCACCAATTCTGTGTTAAACACAACACACCAAATATGAGCACTAAACAACCTGGAATTAAGACTTTTCTAAATAAAATTGTACATTAAGACAGGAAATAGGGCTATGGAGGGGGAAAACTAAAAGGTAAAGTGGAGGTTACAGGAAAGGAATATAAGACAGGAAAGTGAAAGAACCAGACAGTGTGAAAGGAGTATTCCAGGAGCCAGACATAATGGCAATATAATTTGAATAATATTTCTGTCTGCCAAGATACACTGCTTTCTTCTCATACCAAATACACCACTGCAAACCTGTTTCCATCCCTCTCTGAGGGAGATGGGTGGCATTAGAATTGTTGCTGTGTGCACAAAAAGCTGTGAATCTTCATCTGCACCTCCTAACAACACACACTCAAGAGGTTCCAAACACCAGTTACAGCAATGTAACTCTTTTGTTTTACAGTGCCAAGTGCGACACTGCTGCAACTTGTGTGTGTACTAGAGAGAACATTTAGCATGTTCTAAGCACTGCATGTAATATGAGAATCTATCATAAACTGATTATGAAAGAATGACAACAATATCAATGCAACAAGGGCTAAAATTGTGAGACCAGTTACAAAAAATGGGTGTTAATCTCACACCCTGATGCTTCTTGCAACTGATACTAGAAACAAAACACTTAAAGACAGATGTCTGGGCAAGCCAGCAAGTCACGTGTTTGTGCATCATCACAGAGAAAATATCTACTATTTGTACTACTGGCACTGTCTATGTCTATTTTTTGTGACACTGCTCTGATGTCCTCATCAGAACCACCCATTTCCCTCAGCGCCAGTTTACAAACTTCACATAAACTGATGCATTTCAATTCCTGCAGCACTGCCTCTCTTACTATGACAACAAAATGGGTTCCTTTTAGTTCTTAACTTTATGACAGGTTCCAATCTCTCAATATATGTGTTCTCTGTGTATTTTGAAACAACCCCGGCTGCCCTGGATTTGAAACTGTCCACTTGGACCATTTTCTCCATTGCCAAGCCTACTGCTGGGTTTGTACTTGTGTATGCTCTTCCAACCCAATGGACTGGACAGACACTGCAACAATGGGGTTGAGCCAATTAACATCCCAGTTTTTCCTCGTAAGGTACAGGTTCTCCAAATGAATATGACACCTGGATTAATCCAGTGCTTTCTAGAGCTTTCATGAACAAGGTAATACCTAAGGCAGGACAACCAGGATTTTGCATCAGGGTGTGAATATTTAGAGGGGACTGAAAACTCAATGTCCACTGGTCAATATCAGGAAAAATCAACAGAAACATCACCCCCCCCCAGCACTACTCACTTTCAGGGGCTCTCTCCATAGGAGCAGCCTGAATGCTTTCACTGCTCAGGGAGGTAAATTGCTATCCCTTAACATTCTGCCCCCTTGACATCCACTTAGAGAAAGAGAGTATGTTTTTTTTAAATAGAAGAAAGAGGATATCAAGACACTGTGGCCATCCTTCTGCCCCACTAAACAGTAAGGACATGCACAGCTTCAAGGAAAAGATTTCCGTGGCAGAAGCAGCAGCTAGGGCTGCTTTGCTCCCATCAAGAAAGGGAAAGAGAACCTCTACTGGCAGTCAGGAACAGCAGTTCTATTTCCAAAACGCTTCGCTTCTAGAGTCCTCGAAACCAGGATCCCCAGGATCATGTTAAGAAGACAAGCAGGGCAAAAAGGAGTCTCAACAGGTAAAGGGATGCAGCAGAGCCCCTTTCAGGTATGATGAGACCCGAGCCTGTGCAGGTGACTTCCCTGATTGCTATCTTGGGGGCGTGAATTTGAGGAATTTGAAAGCAAGGCATTTTGGAAACACAGTAGTTGCTAGCAGTAGTTGGCCAGTCCTCCTCCTCTTCCTCCTCTTTTTGGGGGAGGATGGAAGAGCTCCCAGTGCTGCTACTACAATAATCTTTCTCCTCCTTCTTGGAAGCAGAGTACAAGGAATGTGTAATACAACCACATAAGTCCTTACAATTATCTGGCAGTGCAGAGGATGGATACAGTGCCCTTATGTCCCTTTTATCTTTTTAAAGAAGCATAAATGTTCCCCCTTTTTAGGGGGGGGGTAAGGAGCCCGACACTCTCCTCCTCCTTTTTCTTTAGAGGTGCAGCCATGCTTTATTGCAAAATGTGCCACTTGCCCCAGTGGGTCCAAAACTGCAAATTCGTTCATGTACCTGCATGTATCTTGATGATAAAGTAGCAAGTACCTAATCCAAAAGTAAGACACTCAAGAAGTATTAGACAGCTGCTACTGCCTTTCTTCCACCTTCACTTCTTCAAGCAATCCATCCTACAACACCATTCCACTTGGCCAGATTCCTAGAATCCTAAACACATTCCTTCTGGATCCAGGTTTCCTCGTTGGCAGTCAGAATAGGGCTAACTTTCATACAAATTGATTTTGTTTGTATCATTAAAAAGCAATTCAGAAAATAAAATTCCAGATGATGGAGTGGATTACAATAGAAATTATATAATCTTATCTAGGCCAATAAAATACTTAGTATTATAGAGCTCCTACTAACAGTACAAGGTAGCTGCCAAGGGTTGTTGTTGTTGTTGTATTGTTACAGTCTGTCTGTGAAGATTCTCTATCATCCAGGTGAGTTTATCTGGAAGCTGAGTCATGGCTACAGTCATGGCCAACTCTTCATGACCTCATGTCCATGGAATTTTTCTTGGCAGGAATACTGGAGTGGCTTGCCAGTTCCTACTCCAGGCGCCTACGGCACCTGGTATTCTCTGGAGGTCACCCATCTGAGTACTAGCCAGGCCTGACCCTGCTTAGCTTCTGAAATCAGGGGAGATCGGATGTGCTTAGGGCACCTAGGCAACAGCTACCAAGGGTAGACCTTTCCTAACCAGCATCCTTCAGATATACTGGAGTACAACTGCCATCATCATTGTTGGCGAACACATGTGTTGATGAGAATGATGGGAGTTGCAGTCCAACACATCTGGAGGACACCTGTTAGGAAAGGGTGACACAAGCACTTCCTTCCTGATGCAGAATATAAACTCAATCTGATAGCTGTACTACGTTCTTTTAATTTGTTCATACCTTAGAACACTGTGTGCATTCACTGACATGATTCCAGATGCAGGGAAAACTAGCCAAATGAAAGCAAGGGACTATAAATAACCATTTCGTTTGCATCAAAGTGAAGAAACAGGACCTGGGAGTTTATGTGAACAGAACTACAAGCCACAGGGTATGATTCATAGCCCTCCCCTATGCTACATGAAGTAATGTGGTCAACTGCCAAATGTCCCTAGAGCCTAACACTTGGGGGGTGGGACATACCTTAAATTCTTTTCCTAGGTACAGGCCATGTTTCTGGGCCTAGATATAAACTCAACCTATTATATGCCTTCACATTTTTGTAAAATCCCAGGGTACATGATTCACACAAAATTTCCTACACTGTACACCTACCTAAAAAAAAATGAACAAAAACCTCATTTAAAAAAAAAGCATTTCACTAAAGCACACTGGCAATGTGACTGTTTTCCAAAATTCTATATATGGCAGACACGGAAGTAACATTGATGTGGGTGCAGGGCATGGGTTGTAGAATAGAAACATGTAATGGCAAGGCAGGCAAAATTTCTGCCAGGAAAGCATAATACTCACCAGATCTCACAGATTAGCCTACATTCTGGACCATATATTTTGTTTTTCAAATCATGGGGGCAAATATAGCAATTCTAAAAATCTTAAAAGCTTAACTCAGCTACCTGTGACTTTTGAAATCTTGCCAAACAGGGCCCACATAAATTCAAACTTTTAAAAAATGACAGCCTTTTTCTGCCCATGTAACAGCACATAGGCTTTTGAGCTACACAAATTTATCTGAAAGGGGAATGAAAAAAATATTATTATTTTCTACACAGATTTGCTCCCCACACACACTTCATTTCACTATAATTTTAAAACTTACATGCCTAAGTAAAAAAAAGGACCCATAAAAGAAAAAAGTTTGAAAATGTACAGAGAAACAGGAATTCACTTCCCAAAGATCTGGGTCTGGGAAATGAGTATGTTGCAAAATGAGTACATTCAGTAATATACAGAATAGTCCCAATGACATAGACAGTTTGCTTGGTTGGAGACAATATTGCTTATTTTTAAGTCTAATCACAAGAGTGCATGTGTTTTTGCTCAACATATATCCATTCAATGGAGTTTGTATGGAAAACTTCCCAGTGGACTGAGGCTAAAAGTAATATTCTGGAAAAGGAGAATCACAGTCTATATCCAATCTCATATTATATCTCACACCTCATTCTGCTGCTATATGTCTGAAGAAGTGCACATGTGCACAAAACGTTACATTAAAATATGAAAGTTAGTCTTTAAGGTGCCACATGTTTGTGTCTTTTGTTTTGTTTTGTTTTTCTTTGATTTTTGCCTGAAATTCTTGAAAAGACTAACACGGCTACCCTCTCTGAAACGTGGAGAATGTACTTAATTGACTTATATTCTGCTGCTATTGCTTTTCACATTTCGTAGCTGGCAGGTTTTTGTGAATAAACTGAAAGCCTGCACAAAGGAGAGATATCAGCAATACAAGGTCACTATGAAAACGCCTGTATGGTGACAGTCAGCATAGGAACTGTACACAGTACAAAGCAACAGACAAATAAAATCCCTGCTCATGCTCCTATCTCATTTCTGCTGAGGGGGCAACAATCCTCAATCAAGATTCAGGATTAACTCAGAGCACTCCAGCTTAACTGTGAACTATGGACATCAGTGTATCCCAAGCCTGATTTTCAACTTCCTAGTTTCCAGATAGGAGATAAATATAAATGTACCAATTCAGGGGAAAAAATCAGCAAGTACAGTATATTACAGTTAGCATGTTGCACTAGGGAAATAACTTGTAACAATTTGTGGTAAGCTGCATGACCGAGCTAGTGGTTGCACAAGGACCTCCATTTATAGTTTTATTATACCATACTATTATGTGTGTCTTATGTTATCCAAAACCACAGCAGCAATGAAAAGAGTGAAACAAACAAAAAGAGAAGGGCTGTAGCAAGAGACAATCTCAAGCCAGGAAACAGAAGGAAGGGAAACAGAATAGGCTTACAGCAAAAGAATCAGACACACAAATATATTTGCACCTACATAATTATTCTGTAAGGACTAAACAGAACACAGTAAACTCAAAGGAGCTCACTCAAGAGTCAGGATTTATACTGATAAATGAACAAGATACCTGGAAACTCGCCTAAGGCTCAGGGATCTTCAAAATCCTCTTTCATCAAGTTTCAGGAGAATGCTTCCTAGGACTTCCCACCCCCCATGCCTGCGATCCTGTGTAGACATCTTCCATGCCCATTTCTAACGAATGCATTTCTAGCAACGGAAGATACTTCCAAGTTCCCCTAGGAACAGAGGCTCTTGCTGTAAGCCAACTTTCGAAACCAAAGGGCTCTTAATGTAAAACACTCAAGAAATCTCTCTCTCTCTCTCTGAAAACATAGATGGAAATATTTACTTTCTTATCTAGTTCCAGCGGAGAGCGGTACATTGCTGGGCCCAGCCTTTATCTACCCCGCTGAAAAGGAAGAAATCGAAATAGCTTCTCTGTTGTTGTGGTTGTTTTTAACGCACACAGACCCACCTGCACGCCTTTCCCTCAAAAGCCCAGACCTAGCAGGTAGCCACGGATCGTCAACCGCGAGACGCGAGCTTACCTGCGCGGGTCATGCACTTCCACGGAGAACTTCTTCTCTCTGAAGTAGAGGTTCTCCAGCTGCCTCCATTGGAAGATCTGAATGGGCGAAAACAAGTCGTTTGAGAGAGCGAGCGAGGGGTCGGGTTCACGGCAGGCGCCTCTGGTCCTCCCTTAAACTTCCCGGCGCTGGCGGGGTCCCCCCTTCCCTTCCCGTGCCGTTCCTTCTCGGGGCGACCCGGGCGGGTCCCGGGCTTGGCGGGTCTCTTTCGGCTCCGGACACTAGAGGCGGGCCGGAGGGAGGGGGCGGCGTGGTTCGTAGCCAAGCCAACCTCCCAAGAAACAGCTTCGGCCGCCAGGCAGGCAGGCCGGGCACGGTGGGGGGGAGAGGTCCCTGGCACTAGATCCCCAACACACACACACACACACACACACACACACACACACACACACACACACACACACACACACACACACACACACACACACACACACACACACCTCCCAAAGAACAAAAACAGGCCCTCTCCAAGGAGTTGTGTGCCTTTTTTTTTTCTTTGCTCGCCGTTGCCTTTGCGTCGAGCTGGGCAGGTCCCCCCGCGCTTTCTCCCAGCCCCGCGTGCCTCGCCACTCTCTCTGCAGGAAGGAGGGAAGGGAAGGGAAGGAAGGAAGGAAGGAGGGAGGGAGACGGGGCCGGCAGAAATGCTGAATGGGAAGCCTTGATCGCTGAAAAGAGGACGGCGCTCAAGGGCTCAAGTCCCCCCCCCTTTTTTTTTCTCCCACGGGGTCTCGACTTCCTGCCTGCTAAAGCGCGCCGCCGCCCCCCCCCCCCCCCCCCCCCCCCTGGCTGGAGGAGATCCGAGCGGTGCAAATGTGGAAAACCCACGGCGGAGGGCGGAGGCGCGCTCCTCTCTCTGGTGACCCTAATTCATTCCAGGCAACCCGGAGAGGTAACAACAATGTGGACTTGTCGAGCCGCCTGCCTCCCTCCCTCCGAACTTCCTCGCTCCCCCACCACCACCACCACCCCCCCCAAAAAAAAGGAGCCTGCTTCGTTCAGGAGAAGACGTTCGCCAAACAAACGCACCCCGCACACGCGCACGCGCACACCGCACACCCTAAAAAGCCCAAGTGCTGTCTTATGGCACCGTCGAGGCTACCGGATTTCGGCCCGAGCTTTCTCGGATCGGAAAAGAAATCTGAGCTGAATCGGACTGTCCTGGTGAGGGCAAGATCGGCCGAAGCAGAAGGTCCTCATCCTGCGGCAGTTAAAAGCCCTTCTTCTTTTACGCGGCTTTCATGCAAGGAGCACGTGCTTTGTTTACTAAGAAATCAGCAGTAAATTCAAACATGGCCAAATGTCAGCAGAAGCTTGGACTCAGTTCAGGCATTTTATCGAGGTCCTGACATGGTATGCATAAGATTGAAGGACAGGCACATTCTCTGCCTTCCCAATACTAACGGGTGAATTCCCAATACTAACTGGTGCATAGGGGCCCCTGCATGCCAACAGTGGACCTGCACAATCCTCCTTTTTATAGATAGGTACTGTAGATAGATAGATATAGATATATACATATAAGTACACACACACACACACACACACACACACACACACACACACACAGAGGATGTGTTGGTTTTTTTTTTTAATGAGAAATTGAAATCAACCATTTGGCTTCAAATGGGAGCATTTGTGTGTGTGTGTGTGTGTGTGTGTGTGTGTGTGTGTGTGTGTGTGTGTGTGTGTGTGTGTGTGTGTGTTAATGCTCTCACATATAAAGGATGTGTTGGTTTTGATTTTAATGAGAAATTGAAATCAACAGTTCTCGTATTATCTGTGAAATAAACACAATACAATTTCCATTTGGCTTTTATACTGTAGTTCTCTAGTTCCAGTCACATTTTAAAAAAAGTTTTGTGCCAGAAGGGGGATGGGGAAATGAATCCACAAGCGCATCTCTGTGAAAGCAATTCACTATCAAGTGTGCATTAAATATATGCCCATTGTTCCCAATCAAGGAAATGATGCAAACATAGAAACCCACTTTACTTATGGGTATGATTTCCAACACTTCAGAAATACAAAACTGCAAAAGGGGGTTATTTTTCTAATGTGTTCTTTGTGGTTGGCCAATGTGGGAAACAGAATACATGACCAGATAAGGCCTTGGGTCTCACCCAGGAGGGCTATTTTTTACATTGCACATTTTTACACTGTTTTCCATGGATTTATTTATTTATTTATTTATTTATAAACAAATTTAAAAATTTACTGACTAAAATCACTTTGCTGACAAACATTGTTTGCTGTGCTGGCCAAGAGTGCCAGCCAACCTATTTATTTATTTATTTATTTATTTATTTATTTATTTATTTATTTATTTATTTATTTATTTATACCCCACTTTTCTGCCTAAGGAAGACACAAGAGCTCTTCCCTAAGCAAATTTGCTGTGTCACAAAGCTACTGAAACAACGTTTTCTCCCTTTATTAAGCAACTGAATGTGGGGCACAAATCCTGAAACTCTGTAACAAACAGATTGCGATAAAGATCATCTCCAGAGAGGAGTTTTCTCTTCCCTGAGAAGAAACTCAGATAAGCTGCAGGAATGCAGATTCCTAAGGAGGGCTCAGTCAAAACTGAGCTTGCAAAAAAAAAAAAAAAAAGACATAGGGGCAAAACTGAGGAAATGGCTCTGGTATGCAAGTGCATTTTATGTCTTCTCTGACTTATTTCAATTCTTTGAGAAGGAATGACAAAAGGAAGAAACAATTTGCAAGGAAGTAGAATGGATGCAACCGAAATATCCTGCTCTGAGGAAAAGGAATCAGGGAGTTCTCAAAATTACTGTGGGGGTGAAGCGGGGGGGGGAGAAAGAGACACAATCAATTGCCTGATGCATCTACAGTATGAAATATTCATGGCCCACGCACAGGGATGACTTCAGCCCATGCCAGTTCAAATGCTTGATAGGGGAGGTTAACACAGAAATTGTTGGCCCATGCATTTCTACTCAAGAAGTAAAGCTTACTGAGTTCAAGGGATGTTGCTCACTAATAAGTGTTTTAGGCTGCAATTCTGAGTACAATCAAAAGGCCTGAAGACTTTTCCTATAAAGAAATACCAAAAACTTGGCTGCCCAATATGTGACCTATAACACTGACAGCAGCCAACTAACCACACTTTCTTGCCAGCTAGGTGCTTGGCAGGTTGGGGTTTTTTTTTGTACTGTACCAGTTTTCTGAAATCTGGGACGGAGGTGGGGGGAGGGAGAGGAGTTACTAAATCTCCTTTATGGGGTGGTTTGTTTGCATTCATTGTGCAGGGCCACAAACTGTGCAGATGAAAATGTCTGTGGTTGTCACATAACTCAAAAGAGGCCTAAAGAAGTTTATACATTTAGGAAAGGATGGGCAAGAATCTGAGTTTTTAAAGAAAAGAGATGATTAAGAGGGAACATGACCGAACTTCCTAAATTTCTGAACAGTGGGATGAGAGTGAGTAGAGAGCACCCCCTTCCCTGTTTTACAAGAGTATTCATCGGAGTTACTCAAATGAAAGTGATTTGCAGTTAATTCAAGGCATCAAGGCAGAAGTGTTTTTCCTGGAACACTTAGTTGTGGGATTTGCTAACACCAGATGTGCTGATGGCTGCCAGCTTAGATGTTTTAAAAAGCATTAGACAAATGCAGAGAGGACAGATCAATCAAGAGCAATTAGCCACACGCTGCAGAGCTTCGTGGACAAATGTAGTGTATCTTTGGCTACCAGATGCTGGAGACGAAGACAACCAACTGCCCAGTGGTGGTAATGATGGAGAAAAGGGTCTTTGGAATTCTCTCTCTTTTCACAATGATAAATCTCTGCTTTGACCATTCTGCCTCAGTCTTTGGGACAACACTGCTGCCATGAAGAAACTGTTACCCTCACTAGTAGGGCAGATATTGAATTCTATCACTTAGGAGTTTAGAGCACTTTCAACCTTCAAGTCACGCATGTTATTCTGACTTTGCACTACACAAATTGCTAGGAGGGGGAGATCTAAATAACAAAGATAACCAGCAATCTGTCCTCTTTCTATTGCAGAGGCACTGGAATTCAAAACATGCCAGATGTTTGCGTTGTGAAAGTTTCCAACTCTTGTGCGCAAAAGGGGATTGGAGAAGCAGAAGTGAGGAGGGGAAAGAGAGAGAATTGAGTATTGTACCTCGTGATCACTTGGCAGGCCAAATTCCCTTCCTCCAGATAAAACTCCAGATGCTTGGAACAGTTCCTAAGGACTCGATTTCAACACAACAAAAGCTGCTAAGCTACCCTTGTGCTCTGTCGTCGCCCACATGGTGCTGCTAAAGCGGGTGGGAAACAAAAAACCTCAGCTGTGCTAAGGCTATCATTAACAAACTCCCTTCCCCCTGCCATCCCTCCGTGGAAAAATGAAAACCTTCAGCAAAGTGGGAGACAGAACCAGGCTGGTTCAAGGCAAGCACTTTTCTATCATTAAGGGAACCTTCAACAGCAGAAACAGACACACACACACACACACACACACACACCAAAAAACGTATATAAAAACTGAAATGACTCATTTAAAAACTGACACTTCTCTCAAAATCAAGGCAAGCAATCTGAGAACGAATTCTCAGCCCTTTTGGCCAACAGGAAACACTCATGCGTGCCGTGGAGGCAGTAAACCAAAGATTTCTTCAATGCCATTCCATTGGCAAGCCATTCCATCCAATGCGTAATAGGCCATATATCTGTAGGCCCCTTTCAGTCTATATGTCCACAGGCCTTTTGTCCAGGACTGTACATCCTTTTACGATAAATACAAGACCTGATTAACAACTAGCAGATGGCTATTTATCATAGGACAAACCTCATATTTTTGGTTAAAGCAATGGTTTCCTTGATAGCCTGTTAGGGTTTTTTCCAGCAAATACGAGGTTCAGTAAGGATGAACAAGCATCCCTCAGCGTCCACTTGCCCATCATCCTTGTTTCCATGCAGTGCAAAACCGAAGGCATGTGGGGTGGTGGTGGTGGTGGGATTGGTCATGCCTGTACTAAGCCCTGAGCTGCACTTTCTGTGATCTGGGAATGTGCCCTTGAAACTCCTGTGTCAGGAAGGAATTTAACAGGATATATAAAAATATTCCTTGGCATATATGTCAAACATGGAAAGGGTGCTTTTAAAGTGGAAAATATGAATACTGTGAAGGCATTAATGCAGACTAGTGTCTTTGATTGTCTTGCTTTTCCTTACACATTTTTTCACAGGGTTGATAATCAGCATCCAAAATCAGGAATACTGTAGTAAGATTGGTTGAAAGTAACAGAACGAGTGTAACTTTTGGAAACAAACTGCTGTAACTTAAGATATCACTATAAACATTATCTGTGGCACACTGAATTTTGTGAATTGGCATGCAACAAATCAAGTCTGTGGAGCTTTATTAATGGTAAATCGTCTCTAAAAGTTTACCTGTTTGCATAACCACGCAATAGGATTTTAGCTATTTAATTTCTCTTAGGAAGGTAGTATGAACACTGGGATGACCCAGTTTCTCTGGGCTTGACATAAAACACTACCTGACTTACTGGGATTTCTTCAGTGTGAGGTTTAACTTTTTGTATTCCTTACATACATTTATCAGTTGCAATTTATTTCTACCTGTTCATGGTAGCAGCCAGATAAGCTGCTGCAGAAAACCCCCAAGTTCAACCAACTGATCAACAATGAAGCCCAGGAGGTGACCTTGAGCTGGCCTCTTATAGCCTCACTTATCACCCAGCAATGATTACTGGCAGAATTATATTAGAGCTAAAGTACTGTAAAGAGAATTACCCACACACCTTGGAAGTGTATGTTTTGTTATGTGCCATCAAATTGGAAGCCACTTATAGTTATCCAGTGTCTGATGAAGAGGTCATTGAAACTAAAAGAGTTGAATGCTTCATTACCAATAGAAGGCCCAAGGAATCATTTTACAAAAAAATAATAATGTATGTGTAGAATTATTTCATGTGTTTAACTTTGTAAGTGATGCATACAGTGCCATTACAGTACCATGATCCACAAATGGACAATCAAGACAATTTTAATGACTGCAAGATATTAATTATGCACAAACTAAGCCAAGTCATTAAGAGAATCAGAACTGGGCTAAATATGCACTAGTGGCTTACCTGTAGATGTTTTGAATATTTGTGCCACTTAGTTGTTTCTTCCACTCAAATCTACATGTATTTTTAGTTATACACAGAATTTTATCAAGGCAAACAGACTTTTCAGCTGAATAAGGTGTAACTAATTCCTCCTTCATGCATAGTAATAGGCCAAGCGGTTAACCTCACTCTTTCTGGAGTCCCACGGAAGCACAAAATCTAAAACTACTACAGTATTGAGCAATCCAGTGTAGTGGTAGGATGTATCCAGCTTAGTGGTCCACAGGCTTAGCACAGAAAAAATTACCTTTTCTATGTCTAATGTATCTTTGATAACAGCTTCCAGGTTCCCCACCCAACTTAGCATCGGCAATACTGATGAGGAGATTCTAGGAGCTGTGATGCAGGAAAGCAACTTTCCCTACCTTTGGTTGTGGTAACACAGCTGCAACCACCATGTATCCTTTGAAATCGACAGATTTCATGGGCGTGGTAACTGAGAGAACAGATCATTGGAAGCTGAAATCTACTCTTCCCTGGCAAAACTAAGGCTAGTGTGATTTGGGGCACAGCTTGTTTCTCTTGGACATCTCATCCAGGAAGTGGTCAACCATGACTAAAGAAGGCAGACCTCTTTAATCAAGAGTTTCTCCCTTAGGACAAGATCCTTGGGAGGGTCACTAGTGGCCGTGGTTTATCTGATGTGGGCACCTGTCTACTGGGAGCTCAGCACAAGGCTACTATTTGCTACTCTTATGAAGTCATTCAAAAATGAATGCGGGATAAACTATGCCATACATTGAAAGGCCCGGACAGAGTCTTATGTCCGCCCCCACTTTCCTCAAAGAAATGCCATGGTGGGGGATGCCAATGTGGAAGAGCAATGACATGGAGGCATGGAGGTAAGGAATATCCGCTGCTCCCCCCCACACACCCCTGTCTTCCTGTTCAAAACTCATCTCTAGTACTTGCTTCATGGTCATCACCTGCATTTTATTTTAAGTGATGCAGGACCCAGTTGCAAATCTCTCCCGTAAGGCAGGCTGGCCCTTAAGATGTCTAACTGGCTTTTTACTATGCTGTACTGTATATGCATTTAAAGAGTTGGCATAGCTCAGTGGATTAGAGAACTGGCTGCAGATCCAAGAAGCTTGAATCCTCACTCTGCCTCCCAGTAGGGAGATCAGACAAGATCACTTGGACCATGTGTAGCTGATGGGGGTTATGTGCCTTCCTGTATTTGTGCAGCCTTGGTCAAGCCACAGGGACCCAGAATATCATCAGAAAGATGGTGTGGTAAACTCTTTCTGAGTACTTTAAACCTAGAAAATGCTGAGAGGGTTGCCATAAATCAGAACTAACTTCATTCCAAATAATAATTATTAAGTGTGCTTAAAAGTACCGGTAAAAGCAAAGCACTTAAAAAAAAAACCCCAACACCTATGATCAGTATTTATCTTGGCCACTTTCCTTTCCAAAAACCCCGTGAACTCTGACTCACCCTCTTCAAGAACCATCAGCCTTGATGTTAAAGTAAAGTTGCTGCTAAATGTGTTTAACTTTAGAAAACAAATGTCTCTCTGGGAATGATTGTTTAACACAGGAAAGCATGTTTATGTGTAGTTTGAAACCAGTGCCTTATTAAACAGCCTACGCTTCAAGGCGGTGGTCAGAGACCACAGCCAACCCCTCTCCTCTGTTCTTTTCTCCAAGACTGGGGAGGAAGGAAGGGGGAGGAATTTAAGAAGAGCAGTGGAAGAATTTCTGTGATGCACAGCATGTTGCAGGGAATCCAGGTGCTAGCTTAAAAAATGTCCTCAATGGAAATTTTTCCCAAGAACAGTACTACTGGCAGGCTACCAGATCTATGTGGCTAGTTAACAAAGAGCTGTAATCAGAGGTTGTAAATTCCCACTCTTTTCTTTGTCCTTCTTATTCATCCATGTGTGTGCCTGTGCATGCATGGGTGTGGATGTCTGTGGTTTTTTTGGCTTCACCATAATTAAGCTGACACTTGTAGAGAAGAAGATCAGAAATCTACATATGTACCGTAGATGCCTGCTCTCCTCTCCCCTCTCTCCTCTCTCTTCTGTCTTAGAAGGTGATCACACAGGGAAACATATCACGTTAGGGATTACTTGTGGAGTGGCCCAACTTCATCTGTTTCCCAGCTATTTCACAATATAAGTGAACTGAGCTCTAGCCTGACCTTGTTCAGTGCCCAAGCTGGACTTCTTTACAGCTTTGATCACACCCTTACTGTGCTTGGGCTGACAGGGCTTTGGATACATCAGAGATTTGGATAATGAAGCATTCTGAATAAAGAAAGTATTTGGGCACAGCGTAGTTATGACAGGCACAGTTCTATACTAAGATCTGAAAAACAGGTATCTGAATAATGGACAGTGTATCTTAGACAAGATCATGCATTATGATTTTTCAGGTAACATGGCTTAACAGATTGTTCTGTAATGACACACTAACCAGTAGCTAGTTTATTTATCTCCCAGACCTCCTGAAAAAGTCTATTTATTTTTGGCTTGATATACTAAATGTAATTTTTATAGTGTATTTCCTCCCCCTCCCCCACACCCTCCCTCCTCTGCCCCCCCCCCAAAACCCAATACAATTACTTAAATGAAAAAGTCTAGAAAATGTGTAGGAGGCTAGAGACCGATTCCTATATATAATGCATCATAAGCAATTCTTCTCTGTCCTTAATTTCCAAGTAGAAATTAAGGATGCCAAGCAAATGTTTATGAGCCTCATGGAAAAAAAATTTGGCAGGCTTTGTTAATAATTTGTTTATCCATTTTTCTGAGTTAATTGTTTGCTAAAGCTACTTAAATGTGGGCACTGGAGGATGGCATTTTCCAGAACAGATGCCCACCTACCATGACGCTCAAGGACACATGGTTAATTATCACACAGGTCTGGGCAATGCCACATTTGCTTTTCCAGAACACCTCTGGGAACTTTCAGTACTTTGTCTGCAATCTATTTTACGAGCCCTAGGAGTCTGCTTAAAATGTACCTTGTACATTTTCCCAAAGACAAAAGCATATTCCTTCCATGGGACTGAAGGACACTCTGCCTCTCATCGGTATGTAATTTCAAAAAAACATGCACTAAACTAAACAGCCAAATGTAAATGATCTGGTGAAGCAAAATGAAGCAAATAGCAGCACCAGAGCACCAGAAGCAGCAGCACCAAAAAGAGAAACAGAAATGGGAAGAAGGAACTGAAGAATAATGCACTAGACTTATTTAGACTTGGATTCAAATCTCTACTCAGCCATTAAGCTCACTGGATAACCTTGGACCAGCTACTGTCTATCTGCTTAATCTTTATTGGGGGTGGGGGAAGAGGTCAAGAAGATAAAGAATGCCCTCTGAACTCTTGTAAAGAAAGACAGGACATAGAAACATATTGATACACAATGACTATGTTTTTCACAAATTCATCTTGGTTTTTAATGACTTTTTTTTAAAATCAGTGTTTAGAACAACAGAGCAGAAAAGAGCTCAGAGATATCAGTGATACGTGAAGGTTATCTCAAGGGGCACAGGATGGTGATCAAGTGATAGGATACAAGACTTTCCAAAGCATCCCTCTGAAATGCAAGTATTTTTTGCCATCTTTCTCCTGGCTTCTGAGTGTTCATCCAGCAAGTGTTTAATGCCAGCTTGCAGTAGTCAGTTGATGCATCTTCTGTTAGAATTGCTTTTGTCTTTCCCAACACCAAAATGACCCTCGTAATGACAGATTAGGGTTATGTGGTAGAAACTGAGAAACTGGAAAGCTCCTAAGAGTGCATGTAGTATGTAGAGTAAGATGCCACTCAGTGCTGGAAGTGGTTAGTTTTTTAGTTATCCTACAACAATGTCCTCAGATGCTTTTCCCCTCAAAGGAATAAATCATTCATTCATTTCATTTCATTTCACCCAGGACAGAGAAGAGGTGAACAGGAATGGCAGTGGTTTAGTGTCTAAGCCTATTCACTGCCTTCAGTGACTCTAACATTACGATGCAGCCTGATTAGCAGAAGTGGTGGTAGGAAAGAGGGAGAGCATCCATCTGACAGACAAGAAGAGCGCACTGCCCCTTCTGTGATTGCATGCAACAAAACCAGTGGAAGACCTCTCATTTCAGAACTTGCCTTAGGTAAGGGTAGTCAAATGGCACCACAAATAGCGGTCATTCTCTAAGATGACATTCCTAGCGTGCTGACTAATCTTATTTATTCTTTCACTCTACAATCATCTGACACCTTCTACATCTTACATGCAGGGCCGGCACTAGGTTTTTTTGCGCTCTAGGCGGCAGGTGGGGCATGGGGTGGCGGCGGGGTGGCAACGGGAGCTGCGGGTGAGTGGCAGCAGGGGGCGCCGCGAGCCGGCGGCGGGGGGGCATGGGCGGGTGGGGGGGGACGGCAGGGGGGAGGTGGGGGCAGGCGGGTGGGGGCGGGGTGGGGGCAGCAGGCGGTGGGGGTGGCACCCCCTCTCCATTTTGGCTCCCTAGGCAGCTGCCTAGTTCGCCTTAATGGATGCGCCGGCCCTGCTTACATGCCATGTCTGTCCTCCACTGCAAACTGCTCAATGCAGACATTTATTGCCTTTACCAGCAAGAATGCTTAAAAACAACAACCGCCACAGCTCTCTTTCCTAAGCGGGAAGAATGGAGGAAATCCTTTGCTCCCAAATGAGCTGGTATTGAATCCTGCTATATTTACTTATGGTGTTAATGATGCGGTTTCCTCTGCGCTGCACAGGCAGAGGACAATGGGTACTGATGAATAGCTGTCTGTGTTTCTAATGCCGGGAATGTGAGTCACACCTTTCCACTAGTGTTAGAGGCTGGAGCCAGTTTAACGTGCGAGAAGGCATGCACGAGGGAGCAAAAAGCAGTGATGCTGTACCAGAAGCGGAGCTTGCTTAAAATTTCAGACGGCTGAGCTGCAACTGCTTTGGGACTTGGCAGTATGCTTTCTGCACTCCAATAATGCCCAGCTTAACTTGCAAAATACACAGGAAAAAAAGCATATCCTATAAGGACATATTATGTATTTCTCACCTACTAATTAGGGAAGGAAGAATATGGAGTGGCACATATTCAGTTATATCCGTTTGCTTAATATCTGTTTCTAAATTATGGTAAAATACAGCCAATGGGACAAATGGACTATCAGTGCCTAATGTTAATTCTGCATGGTTTAAAAGCTAAGTATCTACCTACACGAGAAGATAAGCCATACCATCTAAAATGCCATGTTAACTCCCATTTCTCCTTATTAGTCAGTTGAAGCACAGACAATATGTCTTCAGGAACCAAAAGTGTATAGACCATGGCTTCCAGAAGCCCCAGTCTAATTCAATTCCCTTATTCAAGGCTTCTCGTATTAAGAGCCCAATTGCATTTCCAGTGACATTAGCAGAATGATTCAGAAGTTAAATGGATATAAATAGGATCCTTCAATCTACCCGGGCTCTTATCTTTAGAAAAGCAGCCAGGATTCTGCAGACTCCTGCCCAAATCACTGGAGCAAATTAATAAAATGTTGGTTTTCCCTGGATGCTGATGGGGTTGTATGATATAAGGCTCAGCTCTTCAGTGTGGCAAATACAATAAGCATGACAAACTGTGAATGACCTGATGGGAAAACATTACACTTTCCTCTCCCTTCATCTATTCTTTGTTTTGAGAAAAAGATGAAGCTTTATAGGCATTTAATATACATGTGAGCTAGTTTGGTTCTGCAATGTCCTGCTTTGTCTTCTACTTGAAATATTTTTATCACCACTATTTTTCAATTGCTGTTGTCTTGGCAATGGGAAAGAGCTGAGAGAGAGAAAATCTAATGTTTTTGCACTGCTTTACTAGCAGAATATTCCACAATTTTCTTGCTCTCCAACTGCAAAAAAGAGGAACCAGATTTTGCTGCTATTCAGAAGAGAGTAACACCCCAGAGGTGTCCACATGTAATGCTAATAGTTCAGTTTACAACTACTGTAATATATACCAATTATGCAATAATTAGAAATTTTGTTAAAAAGACTGAGGAAAAAAGCGACTTAAATAGAAACTGTTGCTTTGATTATAAAAACAGAATCAGTCAATTCCTGGGGGTGGGGGGGTGTTGAGCAAAGGAGAGGAAGCAGAGGGAACTAGTTTTTCTCTGTGTCAAAACACTAAAACAAGTTACTATTTCTACTCTCAGCTACTTTCAGAGCATTGGACGTGATGTTTTGTTGTGCAGAACAATAACGCTATCAAGTTAATTCTGACGTACGGCAACCCTTTTCAGGGTTTTCTAGGTAGAGGTGACTCAGAAGTGGTTCACCATTCCCTTCTTCTGGGGGCATTCAGGGACTACACAGCCAGGTCTCTGAGATGTACAGTGGGCAACTAGACTCTCAACCACTGGCTCAGTAGCCAGATAGACAGCTCACTGAGCAAACCAGCCAATCGTAGATCCAGACCAGGTGGTCTTTCTATTTTATATGAGCTCACGTGCATCTCTTAAAAGCATTCTTAACTGTCCCTCATCTTGTTTCATGTCTTAAGTTACAACAACCCCCCTGATTTCTTCTGTTGGAGGTACTGGAAGAGCTGAAACAGAGGTTACCTGCAAGTTTACTGAGGATGTGTCTCCAACACAGTTTACCCTGACATTTATATCAGAACTAGCAGGGTTAAATTTATTCATTTTCCACTGACTATGCAACATATAATCATGAGCATGCCTTCTCATTTTAGAAAACAGGTATTTGTTGAAAAATGCTTCTCAGCATAGTGCAATGAGCTACTTAGCACTTTGTTAATGGTTGGTCTGTCTTTTTACCACCCTAAAACATAAGTTTGAAATTCTGAAAGATGCTGAGTGGAATTCAGTTGGTAATGCAAATTGGAAATATCCATACACTCAATGAGATTTATATGAACATGTCTAGTTTAGATTTTAGGCCACTACATGCATGGTGAAGAAGGCTTAATTTACAAAAAGAAAAAAAAGAACAAGAAAGAACAGAGTAGCACACTTCTTTGGAACTTTCCCCCCTAAAGGAAAGTCAAGGGATGTGTAATTGAAACAGTCAAGGCATAGCAAACCACAAGAGATATTAATCAATGCCCTTATTGGCTGTATGAACAACCAGGATCAACTGAAACTGCATTAGTAACCTAATCAAAGATTAAAGTTTGTGTTCTCCATACTGAAAGTGTTGAAAATATTGAGAAGAAGCCACCACAAACACACCAAAACACTGAATCCATCCGGATGACCCTTGTTGTGTTACTAGAACCTGACACTGTATTTTTCATGATTGGTTGAGGGCGAGTTTTATCATGTACATCTATCTACTGCAGCAAAAATAGGTTTTATGGGGGGGAAGGCATCATGACCTGTAGATCACTTCATGATGATCTGGATTTGACAAAGGCAGACTTAATCTGTCGCTTTTACTTCTGTTATTTTCAGGACTTCTTAAATTTAATAACACTACTCTTTGCTATCCCTATATCCTCAAGAGCATCACAAGAAGAGTGGTCCTTCATTGTGGATATTCCTGGCTACATGTCTTTTCTCTATGTTCTGTAGAAGAATGAAAAAGAGGAGGAATCTGCAGTTGTGAAAAACAGTGTAACCTGTACCTTTAGCTCACCTTTGTGTTAGACTAGGGAGGAAGCAATAAAGTATCATTCATTCTATACCTTCCTGTTGGTCAAGGGCTCTCAGAAATTTAAATTAGGTGAGAGGGTGCGGCAGGATAATATGCAAGAGATTAAAACTATGAGGGAACAATGCCAGTTTTGTGAGCAAACCAATGCTAGAAGATGCTCCTATAACAAAATCTTTTAAACACGCACACTAGTTATTTTTATTTATGCCTGTACATTTCAGCATGTATATTCAAAGACAGTCTTGTCTTCTATAAACAGGGCCAGACACAAAATTGTTCTTAAAACTACACTCAAGAGGGTATCAACAATCCTCATCTTGGCTGCTAGTATCCAGAATAAAAGACCAGATCATTTAAATACCCAAGGATTAAACAAGATGCTGGCACACACAATTTTTCCTTCTTTTATTTCCCATTAAGCCATATTTAAAAATGACTGCAAACTTTTAGCAAGCATTGGGCTTCAAATTGGGCTGCCTGTTTGCTCCATTTCAATGGAGAACAGAACCTAACAAATATGGCAAGAGAGCTGAAGTTCTGGAATTTAACAATGCTGAATTTCACTCTATCCTCTCCTCCTCCAGCACTTGGGCAGATCAATATCATTTCACTCTCATGTGTGCCATTGCCTCTGATAATTTAGTTATACAAATAAATACTTTCCAGTCAAAAAAGCAACATATCACTCCTCCCTCTAGAACAAGCTTACCTTTCTTGGTTTCACTTTGTCATGGTAGTCATATTGAAAGATCCCCTTGTAGCTCAGTCCTAACCACCAAGGAATGCCCTGCTTGTCCTACAATGTGGAGAAGAACAGACAAAAGTATTATTCAGAAGGTAATGGACCAAGGGAACATAAAGCAAATGAAAAGTACTGTACTAATTTCTTGCTTTGTTTGAGATAGGTTTCTTATAGTTGGGCAGAGCTGATGACAAACTTTGCTAAACACCATTTGATACCCCCGTTTCCATATTAGCAGTTTGGTACAGAACTGCCATACTTTGTTCACTTTTCACAAACAGCCCAGACCACAAATGATTCTACAGTATATAGACACCTCCTGGCACTAACAATTAAAGGACATGATGCATCTATTCCACCTTTTCTTTATCAGATTTTCTGTGTAGGAAAATAGCCAGCTGGATGGGGGCAATGGGAGGTTAACAAATGGGGGTTGACAAGATCTAGACATGTCCCCAGACAGCATTTAGTGAATGTCATAATGACTCACCGGAAAGGCCTCAACTGAAGCCACAAATGTCATTGGCATCCTGTCTATGAGATCCCACTGCTAGCAGCGAAAGAAAATTCAATTCTTCACCCAGTTGGCTTTTGTGTGTGAAATAGAAGGGAGTGATGCCTTGTTTGCTACTTCACAGCAAAATACGCTGGTTTGGCCCTGAGAGCCAACATATAAAGTAGGGTAGGCTGACAATTTTTTTTTCAAAACTATGGTACCTATCAAGGCCTACGGTTCTTCCTTTCATCTTTTGCTTCCTAGGCAACGTGGCAGTAACATTGCTATTGAATAGCCCCTTAATTAATCAGTTTGTATGTGTACTTTCCAATGAGGAAATTAGAAGAAAAAAAAAGAAGGTATTAGTAAATTAGCCCCATAGAGAAAAGGAATTTAGTAATGAAAAGAATGTTCACCAGTGAAGCTGCTGCCATAATGAAAGGCAGCCACAAAAGGGGAGAAAATGGCAAACAGGATGTGATTATATAACATCACAGGATGCCTTTACGGAATGGTCTTAACTCTGAGTAAACACTAGTAGAAAATAAAACAGTGCAATAAATGCCATTTTGAAGTAGAGCCTTAATTCTAGTTCCAGATGGTTTGTAAAAACAAGACTGTAGGAGGGCCAAAGGGAACCAATACAGAGTCACCAATAACTCATTACTAAAATGTCCCCAGTGGAGGCTGTCCTCTAGAATATATTTCCAATTCTCCTTAGAAATTATTGCACATAATCATCTTGTCTTGAATGCAGGAAAAAAGTGCCAGAAATAAAACATAATATCCCAGCTGAATCCATTTATGTAAGACTATCCTGGATTGCATCATGAATATATGAAATGCAGCACTAATGCGACTTAACTGATACTGAATGCTTAGATCTGTTGGATGTGGGAAGTCAAATGACTCTATAATAAAACTATTTTATAAAAATGTGTATAGTACCTGCACATTCACATTAGGAAGGAGGTACACAGCCAAATGAGCTACAGTTCATAGATATGATGCAGAATGCATATGAAGAACAGCAAATGGGTTAACCCATATTATTTAATCCATAAAGAAAATGATATACAACAAATCAAAGCACCTGAACCTGAATATTATTTGAACATGGCTGTTAGAGCTGCCTCTATGAATGACCTGATATTTTCAATAGGTTTCAGATAAAACAATAAATGACAATTTGAATATCAACTGCAATTATTTATGTAATATAAGAACTTCAAAAGGCAACCTTCCTTGGGTTGCCAGTATATTCCAATGTATACAACACTTCACAACAGTAACTCAATCATTTGAAGTTGCAATTAAAACCGTTAAAGTCACTGAAACATTGGCTGAAGTAGATTACACTCTTTAACATTTATAGTTAAAGTGTTATGTACCTGAATTATTAAAACATTACAGCTATTTATTTATCTTAACACTTGAGGCAAGTTCTAGTACAGAACAGTGTTCATGAGGAAACATTCCTTTTCATGACTGAGCAAGTTATTTAATTTAGTCACTCTTTTCATTGAATACCTACCTTGACTGCATAATAGTGGACTCCATATGTTGGTAGCGATTCTACAATGCTCATGTAACTGTAGAAGTAAGCATTAAAATATGGTGTCACAGATCTAACCAATAATGGAATGCAAAAAACAACACAATCGTCCAACCACCCTTTTTAGCATGTGCAGGAGTTTTTAGATCTTAAAATTTCTGCGTATTGTGCCCTTGCATGAAAACAGCTACTCTGATCAACAACATGCTTTCAAACAGATACACTGAAGTACATCTAGTGCAGTGGTTCTCAACCTTCCTAATTCCGCAACCCTTTAATACAGTTCCTCATGTTGTGGTGACTCCTTGCCTTGCTTGGAAGAGGCCACAAGCCCCCTTTGGCAGACCACTGACACAGGTGCCATAGAGAACTTCCCTCTACAGGCACCCTCAGCCAACTGCAGCCTCCGGTGCCATTGACTGACATCCCCTCCAACCTATCAAGCTAAAACTCACTCTTCCCCCCTTTCTTCCCCTCCTCCTCCAGATCCGAGCCATTTGTGCCTCCCGCCCCCATTGGCTCATGGCGACCCCTGTGAAATGGTCATTCGACCCCCAAAGGGGTCCCGACCCCCTAGTTGAGAACCACTGATCTAGATGGTCAAACTAGCTGAAAGTGTCGGTTAAATCAGTGTTTTTCAACCACTGTTCCGCGGCACACTAGTGTGACGCGAGGTGTTGCCTGGTGTGCCGTTGGAAAAATTGAAAAATTCGAAAGATTTTTTAAAAAATGTTGAATTTTCACCCACTAGGCGGGCGCCGGACTGTGTCCTGGGTATGAAGGAGTGGGGTTTTTGACCCCACCCTCAGCCAGCAGGGGCGCCGATTGGCGCTCCTCAGGGGGACACCCTCCACTTTTCTGATGTCCGGGCTGTGATTGGTCAAGACTCCAGCCTGGACCTATCACAGTAGGTCATCATCTTCTGACTTCCTTCCTGCCCGAGTACAGTGTGCGCAGCAGCGGAGAGAAGAAGATGTCGCGACTCGAGTCACCAAAAGGCACAGAGTTAAAATTTTTAACATTTTCTAATGGTGGTGTGCCTCGTGATTTTTTTCATGAAACAAGTGTGCCTTTGCCCAAAAAAGGTTGAAAAACACTGGGTTAAATGACAGTCTGGCACAAGGTTCTGTGCTGGTTCTACTATTTATACAACTGTCTTACTCAGTTGTTGTTGTGTCATTACAGTCATGACTGACTCTTCGTGACCCATGTCCATGGAGTTTTCTTGACAGGAATACTGGAGTGGTTTGCCAGTTCCTACTCCAGGCACATACAGCACCTGGTATTCCCTGGTGGTTGCCCATCCAAGTACTAACCAGGCCCAACCCTGCTTAGCTTCCCAGATCAGGTCAGAATGGATGTGCTCAGGGCATCTAGGCAGCTGACTTACTCAGTATTGCTGCAAAAAGTATTTGTATACTGATGATTTTCCACTGATTAAACAATCTGAAGACTTTGATACCTCTGAGAAATCCCTTGAAATTGATTTAAAGGAAATGTGCTTTTTTAAAAAAATGGAGACTAAAACCCAACATCAACCAATCAGCAAAGCCAAGGCTTCTTGCTTTCATTTGAGCAACAGACACACTGACTGTATACCACAAAGGGAATTTAGCTGTTCAAGTCCCATTGCAACTCCAAGTATCTAGGAGGGACCCATAAACATTCCTTAACCTATAGGGAACATTTAAGAAACAACATAGGCAAAAAGAAAACTGGGAACAATATCCTACACAAACTCTCTGGCATCAGTTGGGGAGCAGGTGCCACAGTTATTAGGGCATGAGCTCATACCTTGGTGTATTTGGTGGCTAGGTATTGCAGCCTCCCCTGTATTGGCTAAACAGCGCATGTACAAAAGTGGTGGACACCCAGCTTAACTATATTATGAGGCTAATATCAGAAATCAACACCTTCTGAGTAGCTATTGATGCTGTCTAATATATCATCCCATATACGATAGAAGACAATCAGCCATAAAAAGGGAGTGGCAGAAATAGTAGGGAAACCAACTACTAACTATACACAATGATCGTCATGATCAAATGTTTAAGACTCAAATCTTGGAAACCCACTGTGGACCTTGAGACAACATGGCATCAGAAGTGGACAATATCTAATCCAATCCTAATGATGAGCACTAAATTAATGCCCTAATGGCTTTGATTCCCCCAAGGAAAAACTGGCTAGTGCTTAACTGGACTCAGACAAACCAGAGCAGGTGCAAATATTGGAAACATAAATGGGGGCTAGCTGATAATTCTAACTGTGGCTGTGGGCATGTCTTGCAAATGTTACATCACATTGCCATGGTATGCCCCCTTAGAAGGTTCTCTGGTTCCTTACAAAGAATTACATCTTGAGGGCATTGCTGGTCAATGGTTAAATGATTTAGATATCTGGCCTTAAGCTTAGTGGCTCTAGTAACTGCTCATACAATTAATTTCACTAATTATTCATCATTCATATTGTGCATTTTTGAAATATCATCAAATTTATTCTTTTAATGTTTTGTAATTGTATACATATTTTATATTGTCCTTGCAAAGTCTTATGCAATAATACCATATGAAACAAACAAACAAACAAACAAACAAATAAAGTATGTGCAGGTACTAATGACATCATAATGTATTACTCTAAACATTAGGTTATAATTCAGTAGGACACAAAGCATATTTTATTTGCATTAATCCTGAGGAACAGCAGAGATGACTAACAGAAGGAATAGTCAAATGTTTCTAAATCCATATTTTTAAGGGAAACAGTAGCATTTTTAAAGTAACATTTGGATCCTCAGGCAAAATTAAGCATCATTATTTGAACTAGTGAAATAGATATATTCTGTATTAAAGTACCATGCACTTTTCAAATGATCTCCAATGAAATCTAAACAAAGATGGACATGCTGGAAGAAGACTCCTATAAAACACTAAAACAGGGGCTTTCAAGCATTCTTCCTTCAGGGATATGTTTGTGTAACTAATTATCAATTGATTATCTCATGAGTATCTGTCACAGTTGCAGTAATAGCATAGTTAAGGAGACTTGTCGACAACCTAGCTCAAGAACACCAAATAAGCTTCAGAATTTCCAAAGAACACTGCTTGAAACCCACTGTATTAAAATATCAAAAGGATATAGTAGAAATGAGAGAACAATATTGACCGTTGCAACCCCTGATACATGTTACATCCCTGAGACAAACATAATCACAGTACAGAATTCCCCTTTTCCAACTTACTTGACAATGGCTTGGCCTCTGGTCTGTCCATTAAGCTTCTTATAATGCTCAATAACTCGATCCTCACTTTGGAGAGAAAAAGAATCTTATTACCTTTGGTGCACACAGCTGAAAAAATAGTGAAGGACTTCCACTGTAGAAGAGGTAAAAGCATGATTACCAATCTCAAGGCAGCTCTACACACTTTAAGGAAGGCGGATCTATGCACTTTAAGCAATAAAACTATGTTTTTAAAAATATTAGGAAACTAGCTAACCCAGTATAAGCACCATGCTTTTCTAGAAATGTTTCTTTTTTTATACAAAGAGTGTACATTTTTCATTTGAAAGGTGCCACTGTTTTTATTTAATTTCTCATTTTTAAAAAGATTAAGAGTTATATATGCACAGAAGCACAAACTCCAACAAAACCATTACTCTGTATCAAGAAATACACATTGAGTCTTAGTTCCTTTATTTTATGGCGTAACATGATCCTTCATGCTACTCCATGTCAGAAACTGGTGATAAAACCTCATAGGGTATCCAGCTTGGAGAAAGCTAGCTATCAGTAACTGAGAGATTTACATGAACTGGACATTCAGGTTTATGTATATAAGATGTACTTACACACATTGTTTGTGTCTATGATTTACAGGGGTTCACATACATGCAACAAAGCCAGTCTTCTAGTAGTAAAATCTTGTTCAGTCTTGCTTGTAAGTAAAAGCCATTGGAAGTACGGTGACTACTGATTTTTCCAGAGAGTTTCATAATTGTTGAGAGCTCAGATACAGATTTTTAAGTTCTCTTTATCTCCAATTAAGGGCACTTTTACACGACCCCTAAGATCCGCTGGTCACTTAAATTCGGACCAGAGATCTTAGGGGTTTGTCGCTCTTCGTGCGTCCCCACCCCTCTGCACTTCCTGGCTGCTGGCTCCCTGAGGGGAGGGAGAAAAAAAAGGACAAAAGAATAAAGGCTTACCTCCCGGGGCCCCGTCACTTCCTGGTTCCTTCTCTTAAAGGGGCGGGAGGCAAAAAACAACAACAAAAAGAAGCGAGGAGAGCCCGGCACATCCGCATCAAGATTTTTCACGCTTGGAGAGCAGGTACAAGAAAAGTGCGCTGGGACCCGCTTAGGTGGGCGTGGTCGCACTTAATTTTCAGTAAACTCCGGAGCTGGTGGGTAAACAATTTTAAGCTCCGGAGCTGAGAGCCATTTGTGGCGGAGTTTAGGGGTCGTGTAAAAAGGCCCTAACTTGACAATGTCTCAGTTCCACTCAAGTGTTTGATTGTGGAGTTCAGCTTTCTTGTAAAAATGCTTTGAGAGTCAAAGTCATATATCTGTCTTTTTTTGTGCTCCCCTTCCAGAGTGATGTCATCCTGGATGAGGGTGCCGACCTGGCATGCATTACTGAGACCTGGGTGGGAGAGGAAGGTGGGGTTCCCCTCTCCCAACTCTGCCCACCTGGGTATTCAGTCCAGCACCAGTGTCGCCCGGAAGGTCGGGGAGGGGGAGTTGCTATAGTCTATAGGAGTTCTATCTCCTTGACCAGGCTTCCTGTCTCCTTGAGAGGAGGTTTAGAGGGCCTGTATTGTATGCTGGGCTCACGAGACAGACTGGGGATTCTGTTGGTGTACCGCCCACCCTGCTGCATTCCAAAAGTCTCCCTGCCTGAGCTGACGGACCTGGTGTTGAGGACCTCCAGACTGTTGGTACTGGGGGACCTCAACATCCATGCTGAGGCTGCCTTGGCCGGGGCGGCTCAGGAATTCATGGCCGCCATGACAACCATGGGGCTGTCTCAACATGTCATCAGCCCGACACATGAGAAAGGCCACACTCTAGACCTGGTTTTCTCAACGGGATTGGAGGATGGTGGTTTGGATGTGGAGGGGTTGGTCCTGACTCCATTGTCATGGTCAGACCACTTCCTGGTCAAGTTTAGGCTATTAGCTACTCCAACCCTCTGCAAGGGTGGGGGATCTATTAAGATGATCCGCCCTCGGAGACTGATGGATCCAGATGGTTTCTTGAAAGCTCTGGGGGATTATCCGCCTGATATGGTCGGTGCTCCTGTCGAAGCTCAGGCCACCCTATGGAATAGGGAAATGTCCCGGGCAGTTGACACGATCGCACCTAAGCGCCCTCTCCCCTTGCGCAGAGCCCAGACGGCTCCTTGGTATACATCTGAGCTGCGGGCAATGAAGCAGGAGGGGAGACAGCTGGAACGCAAGTGGAGAAAATACCGCTGTGAGTCCAATCGAACACAGCTTAGAGCCCATTATCGGGCCTATTCTGTGGCAATACGGTTGGCGAAAAGGCAATATTTCGCAAACCGTATTGCTTCCTCAGAGTGCCGTCCAGCAGAGCTGTTTCGGGTGGTCCAGGACCTTCTTCAACTGAGAAATACGGAGGAGGTTCTGGACCACTCGGCAGCCCGTTGTGACGAGTTTGCTGTTCACTTTGAGGGAAAAATCGCTCAGATTCGCAGGGAATTGGACTCCACTATTGGTGCAGAATCAAGGGATGTGTCCAATGCGCCGTGCTTAGGTCCAGTATTATTGGATGAGTTTCAATTATTGAGACCCGAGGATGTGGACAGGGTGCTTGGATCTGTCCGTTCTACCACCACTCTGCTCGACCCTTGCCCTTCCTGGCTAATTGAAAGATCTGCCAGGGGGTTCGCACCTGGGTCCAGGAAGCTGTAAATGCCTCATTAAGAGAGGGAGTGGTCCCTGCTGCCTTAAAGGAGGCAGTAATTAGGCCACTCCTAAAAAACCAACCTGGACCCAGGGCTGGTGGGTAACTACCGGCCAGTAGCGAACCTCCCTTATTTGGGCAAGGTGTTGGAGCGGGTGGTGGCCGGACAGCTCCAGGCGCTGCTGGATGAAACGGATTTTCTGGATCCATTTCAATCTGGTTTCAGGCTGGGTTTTGGAACAGAGACTGCCTTGGTCGCCCTGTACGATGACCTTTGCCGGGAGAGAGACAGGGGAGTGCAACCCTGTTGATACTCCTGGACCTCTCAGCGGCTTTCGACACCATCGACCATGGTGTCCTTCTGGATAGGCTGGCCAGGTTGGGAGTTGGAGGCACTGTTTTGCAGTGGTTCCGCTCCTTCCTGGCTGACAGTGTCCAGAAGGTGGTGCTGGGGGACAGTTGCTCCGCCCCGTGGCGTTTACGTCATGGGGTTCCTCAGGGCTCAATACTGTCTCCCATGCTGTTTAACATCTACATGGAACCACTGGGAGAGGTCATCAGGAGGTTTGGGCTGAGGAGTCAGCAATATGCTGACGATACTCAGCTCTACCTCTCATTCTCCACCAATCCAGGTGAGGCGGTTTCTGTCCTGAACTCGTGTCTGAGCCAGATAATGGACTGGATGAGGGTTAATAAATTGAAACTCAATCCAGACAAGACGGAAGTGCTGTTAGTGGGTGCTTTGCCGGACAGGTTAGAGGGCCACTTCCCTGTCTTGGACGGGGTTGCACTCCCCTAAGGGACAGGGTCCGCAGCTTGGGGTGCTTCTGGACCCTGGTCTAACTCTGGAAGCCCAGGTGGATTCGGTGGCCAGGGGCGCCTTCCTTCAGCTGCGGAAAATATACCAGCTCCGCCCCTACCTAGACGAGCAGAGCCTCATGACAGTTACGCATGCGCTGGTAACATCCCGTATTGATTACTGCAATGCGCTCTCGTGGGGCTGCCTTTGAAGACGGTCCGCGATTGCAACTGGTTCAGAATCGTGCGGCGCAGCTGGTGAGTGGTGGGGCCGCCAGAGATCACATCACGCCGATTCTACGTAACCTGCATTGGTTACCAGTTGCTGCCCGAGCCCAATTCAAAGTGCTTGTCTTGACATATAAAGCCCTAAACGGCTTGGGACCTAGATACCTGAAGGACCGCCTCCTTCCATATGAACCTACCCGGCAATTAAGATCTAGCCAGGGGGCCCTCTTGAAAGAGCCATCCCTCAAGGAGGTGAGAGGGATGGCTTGTAGACAAAGGGCCTTCTCGGCAGCTGCCCCCAAGTTATGGAATGCCCTCCCAAGTGAGATCCGCCTGGCGCCAACATTGATGACATTTCGGCGCCAGGTAAAAACCTTCCTGTTCCAGAAGTTTTTTAATTGATACAACATAGACTGGGGTCCTTTGATGGCAATTTTAGTGATGATTTTAGTATAAGGTTTTGCTGTTGTTTTAATTATTTATTGATGTTTTATGTCTTAACTGTTTTAATTCCTTGTTGTAAGCCGCCCAGAGACCTTTGGGTAGTGGGCGGCATATAAGCTGTAAAAATAAATAAGTAAATAAATAAATAAAACAATTAGATTCATTTAATCAACTGGATACTTTAAAAGACTTCCTTACTAATTGCACACCTTTCAGGCTTTTATGCTGTTCCTGCAGTCAAACACATCAAGGTTTGATTCAGATATGCCATTATACTATGGCTCAGGTTAGATTGGCAGACTGGATTAAATATCTAGAGATTGGGATAAGCTACACACTTCCAGGTCACCCCCAGAAGAAGGGAATAGTAAACCTGTTCTGAGTATTCTCTATCTGAAAAACTCTGAAAACTCTGTGCCATCAAGTCAGAACTGATGATGATGATGATTAAAATTAGTTTAATTATATTGACAGTGATGTCTGTATGAGAACACTGTGGTCTGCAACCCATCCATCTCATCACATTATGAAATCCTAGTTAGACAAATGTTTGTAGGTCATCATTTATGCCAATGGTTGTTGGGTGTAACATATAAGTTTACAAAAAATGACTACATCCGCTCCTTAGCCTTCAGACTAGCTTAATAAAATGTATGTTTAAGATAGTCAAGCATCTCTAAATCATGGCTTGCTTGTATTGTTTGAGTTCTAAACAATGTTGGGGAAAGTCAAACTTTCAGGTACAGAACCTATTCTGCTCCTAATTTCTGCACAAAGGTACAATTTCAGACTGAGAAATAAAGAAATAACTAGAAGGCTTCATCTGCCATTTCAGCTGTTCACCTTTTAAACTTGTGCAATGGGGTTACTGACAGCTGTTCACTAACTGAGACCACCTGCCAATACACACCAGTTCCCTGTTTGCCCTGGGGTGACATATACTGCTAACTCATTGATAATGCACTAGTAATTCAGGTCTTGATATGCAACAAAATGGCATGGAACTGAAGTGTCCTCACATGATTTTCAGCTTGTATACATCCATATGAACTTTTGCAAATCATGTCAGTAATCCTGAACATAAGACATTAAAAATGTTTACAATGTATGTATTAAAAAACTGACTGATGGCTTCACTATTAGCTGTTGTTAAAACAAACCAAGGTTACCATTTGAATAACCTACTGGTTATTTCAGACTATGGCTTCAGTTCCTCAGTAGAAGGTATTAAGTCACCTGTTTCTCATGTTTCTGGATGTGGGACTGTGGCATCCATGTGCAGGACCATAACTTGGGGGACCATGCTGGGGTGGCGTGCCAAAATCTTACTAGCAGCTGAAACCACGAGATCCATCAGAGAGAGACTTGGCTGGATGAGGCTGGGGGTGTCAACCTCATTCAGCTCTGTCCTCCAGATTTCTCTGTAGAACAACAGGCCAGACCAGGTTGGTGGGGTGGTGGAGTGACAATATTCTACTGGAACTCCATTCCTCTTGCTAGATGCCATGTCCCCCAATTTCCTGGTTTTGAATGTATGAACTTAAAAGTAGGAACCAGGGACAAAATAGGAATTCTCTTGGTGTATCGCCCTCCCTGTGACACAACAACTTCTCTACTTCAGCTTACTGAATTGATAACAGGGTTGATGTTGGAGTCCCCTTGGCTCATCATTCTGGGGGACATTAACATCCATGCTGAGGCAGCTCTGTCAGGTGTGTCTGAGGACTTCATGGCCTCCATGTCAACAATGGGTCTGGCCCAAATAGTATCTAACTCAACCCATCCTGCAGGTCACACCTTAGACCTGGTCTTCTGCCCGGAAATACAGTGGGGACATTGAGGCAAAGGAACATTTGGTAGTCTCATTGTCCTGGACATATCACTATAAGGTGTGCTTTAGGCTCGATGTAACTCAGAGCCTGGCCGGGGGTGGGGGTGGGGAGTCAGAAAAAAGCAATACGTCCCACAAGGTTGATGAAGCCAGATGATTTTTTAACCACCCTTGGGGAGTTTCCTACTTTTCATATGGGTGATTTTGAATCCTTGGTTGAACTCTGGAATGGGGAAATGAGCAAAGCCATTGACCGGATAGCTCCTAAACATATCCTTCCTCAAAACAGACCCAAGTTGGCTGCTTGGTTTACTGGGGAGTTGGCAAAATTGAAACGGATGGCGCATAGAGCTGAAAGGCATTGAGGGGAAACCCAGATCGAAACAGACAAAGAAACAGTGAAAGGCCTTTGGAAGGCTTACTCCAAGGCAGTGGAGGCAGCAAAGAAATAATTTTTTTCTACTACGACTGATTTGGCACAAAATCGCCCAGGGCAGCTTTTCAGAATAGACAAAGTTCTGCTACACGCTAACCCACGGACAAATAACACAGACCACTCTGTGTCTCACTGTGAAGAATTTGCACAACACTTTGCAAGCAAAACTGAACATATCTGGGCTATTTTGGATGGTGCTATTGTTGCAGAGCCTGTAAATAAAACACCCCACCTTCCTTGTCCTGTATCAGCTCCTACAGCTGGATGATGTGGTCAGGACCCTTGGGGAGATGAGGGCCACCATATCTCTGCTGGATCCTTGCCCCTCATGGATCATAAAAGTTGCCAAAGAAGGTATGGCGGACTGGTTAGGAAGAGTAGTGAATGCCTCCTTACAACAGGGCAGGATTCTGGCATGCTTAAAGGAGGCAATAATAAAACCACTGTTAAAAAGCCCTCCTTAGACCCAATGATACTGAACTATTACCGACCGGTAGAGAATATCCCATTCTTAGGGAAAGTTCTAGTGCTGGCTGTGGCCTTGCAGCTCCAGAGGTTTCTGGATGAGATAAACTACCTGAATCAATTTCAATCTGGCTTCAGGCCTGGCTATGGGACTGAAATGGCACTGGTTGCATTTTTTTTTCTTTTTCTCCTCTAAAAACTAAGTGAGTCTTATGGCCCGGTGCATCTTATAGGGCAAAAAATATGGTTATTTTAAAACCAGTTTTATTAATTTAATGTACAATATAATAATAAAACTTGCTAACACTCCCTCACAAACCCTGGGGGGAGGAAGGGGGGAGACAGAATCCATATTTGCCCCAGGTGACACAGACCCTATTTACAGGCCTGTCCATGTGCATTTTTACTTTGCTACACGAGTACAGCATCTTTGGTTCTACAGAGGATTTAAACAATTCTCAAAATCAAAATCATTTGTTGTTCACTAAACCACTCCAGTATTCCTGCCAAGAAAACTCCTTGGACATGGGGTCATGACTATAAGGACACAACACACACACACACACACACACACACACACACACACACACACACACACACACACACACACACACACACACACACACACACACACACACACACACACACACACACACACACATGCTAGATGCAGCTGCTAGAAGCTGTAGGCCAAAACATCTGGAGGATTAACTGCACTCTTGCGCCTACATTTGAAATCCAGTGTTAGCAACCTTAATTTACTGAGCCTGTTTTGCTCACATGGGGTAAAAAGTCCTGAAACGTCTTTATTTTAAATTCATAACAGATTCTAGAGTGGTACTCTAGAGGAGATGAGCAATGGTGAATAGGTACAGAATGCAAGCAATCTGTACCATCTAATGTTTGTTCAATAATGCATGTTGATCACCATTGATCATTATATCACAGTTTCTTCAGAAGAGAGAAGTGAAACCTCTCTCCACCACCAAGTCAGGGCGTTTATACACGACCCCTAAGCTCCACCGCAAATGGCTGCAAGGTCCGGACCTTAAAAATGTTTACCCACCAGCTCCGGACTTTGCAGACAATTAAGTGCGACCCCGCCCACTTTAGCGCAACCAAACAGCAGTTTTCTTGTACCTGCTTTTTGGATGTGACAAATATTTGATCCGGTGTAAGGATAGTGAGTAACTTCTGTTTGTTCTTTTTTTGCGCCCCGCCCCTTTAAGAGATCTGAATGCTGCCGGGAACAAAACGGAGGTAAGAAGGCATTCTTTTCTTTCTTTTTTCTCCCTCCCTCCAGTAGCCAGCAACCAGGAAGTGCGGAGGGGGGTGGGGACAGAGCAAGAGCGACGAACCCCTAAGATCTCTGGTCCGAATTTAAGTGGCCAGCGGATCTTAGGGGTCGTGTAAAAAGGCCCTATGTTTTTCACAAATTCATCTTGGTTTTTAAAGACTTTTTAAAAAATCAGTGTTTAGAACAACAGAGCAGAAAAGAGCTCAGAGATATCAGTGATACGTGAAGGTTATCTCAAGGGGCACAGGATGGTGATCAAGTGATAGAATACAAGACTTTCCAAAGCATCCCTCTGAAATGCAAGTATTTTTTGCTATCTTTCTCCTGGCTTCTGAGTGTTCATCCAGCAAGTGTTTAATGCCAGCTTGCAGTAGTCAGTTGATGCATCTTCTGTTAGAATTGCTTTTGTCTTTCCCAACACCAAAATGACCCTCATAATGACAGATTAGGGTTATGTGGTAGAAACTGAGAAACTGGAAAGCTCCTAAGAGTGCATGTAGTATGTAGAGTAAGATGCCACTCAGTGCTGGAAGTGGTTAGTTTTTTAGTTATCCTACAACAATGTCCTCAGATGCTTTTCCCCTCCCAGGAATAAATCATTCATTCATTTCATTTCATTTCACCCAGGACAGAGAAGAGGTGAACAGGAATGGCAGTGGTTTAGTGTCTAAGCCTATTCACTGCCTTCAGTGACTCTAACATTACAATGCAGCCTGATTAGCAGAAGTGGTGGTAGGAAAGAGGGAGAGCATCCATCTGACAGACAAGAAGAGCGCGCTGCCCCTTCTGTGATTGCATGCAAAAAAACCAGTGGAAGACCTCTCATTTCAGAACTTGCCTTAGGTAAGGGTAGTCAAATGGCACCACAAATAGCGGTCATTCTCTAAGATGACATTCCTAGCATGCTGACTAATCTTATTTATTCTTTCACTCTACAATCATCTGACACCTTCTACATCTTACATGCAGGGCCGGCGCTAGGTTTTTTTGCGCCCTAGGCCGCGGGTGGGGCGTGGGGTGGTGGCGGGGTGGCAACGGGAGCCGTGGGTGAGCGGCGGCAGGGGGGCCCGACCGGAAGGCCATGGGCGGGTGGGGGGGGGGTGGCAGGGGGGAGGCGGTGGCAGGCGGGCGGGCGGGGGCGGGTGGGGGCAGCAGGCGGTGGGGGTGGCGCCCCCTCTCCATTTTGGCTCCCTAGGCAGCTGCCTAGTTCGCCTTAATGGATGCGCCGGCCCTGCTTACATGCCATGTCTGTCCTCCACTGCAAACTGCTCAATGCAGACATTTATTGCCTTTACCAGCAAGAATGCTTAAAAACAACAACCGCCACAGCTCTCTTTCCTAAGCGGCATTCTTTTCTTTCTTTTTTCTCCCTCCCTCAGGCAGCCAGCAACCAGGAAGTGCGGAGGGAGGTGGGGACAGAGGAAGAGCGAGGAATCCCTAAGATCTCTGGTCCGAATTTAAGTGGCCAGCGGATCTTAGGGGTTGTGTAAAAAGGCCCTCAGTCATCAAAGTAAAACCGGATTAAAATACTACCCCTTACTGAAGTCACAGGGTTTCGTAACTCATGGGGGAAATCATGAAGTTTCAAACCCCGGTTTGATCTTGCAAGCCTTGTTCGCAGAACTTACCATTTTATTCATTTTCATCCAAGAAATCTAGTCAGATTATTTAAACCAGGAACTACTTGGAATAATAAAAAATGGCTTGTGGATCTTTGCAAATGGTTGCAAACTCCCTATCTTATGATATCTCCTTATTTGGGAAATAAGTGGCAAAAATGTCAACTGGTCATCAGGCAACTGTAGATCAACTAAGGCTTAGTAGACAACAACAGCTGGTCAAATGCTAGAAAATTATTTTTCTATTCTCTGACTTCTGGCTGCAAGAAATGGAGCACATGAATTAATGCTTCTCTAAATAACACAAAAACTCAAAGATGGGAAATTAACTCTCAGTGAGAGGGGATCTAGCTTTGTTATCCTTCTAATATATATATTCCCCCTGCCCCCCAAAAGAAACATTCAACCATCCAGTTTTCCCTGAAGAGTATTTTTGTTCTTATTTGTCTTCTCATAAAATGTCCGAAAAAGGATGATCACATTTACTATAATGAAGTGTATGGTCCAGTTTAGCAACCCATGCTTTAACTGAGACATGCAGTCCAGAGTTTTAACACCTGCCCTTTGTGTGATTTAGACCTGGAAAATGTGGAATTTTTAATATAGTGTAGTATACAGCAAAGAAAAGAAACTAGCACTGACAAAAGACATTTACCTTCAAAATGCTATTATATTTCTAAGACGAAGCAAGAGCAATGGAAAAGACAGAGGCTTTTAAAAGATGCGGTGAGGAAGAACCCTGTGTGAAGCTTTCAAAAGCATTTTGTACAATGAGTATATCCCCGAAGAAGACTTGAGAACACCCGAGTTTTACTGAAAGCCACTAGCCCTTCTGATAACAGTGACAGCTGGCAATGGCAAAGCATTTGAAAATTACCTAAATGTGCTGTCTTTATAAAAAGCTGACCTGGCTGGCAGATCCTACCAGAGATCCTACTCCCAGTGGACTGAAGCTGGGAAATACCTCCCAAATATCAGGAGACAGCTTCTTCAGCCAAGGAGCTCCTGTACCTCCAGATAAGCCGAGGCTTGGCACAGTATTACAAGCAAAGATATGCCTATGTACCATACTGGGCCCTTAAGTACACTTTGGGAGTTTTGCTGGTAGACTTAGAAAATGCACCAGATGGTCATGGGTTAAATACTCTACTCACAATGCTAGTTTTGCAGAATTATTTCCTGGCTAAGAAAAACCCATCAACCCTCCAGTGTGCAGGGGGAACGAATAAAGAATGATTCCCAAACCACAAAATGAAAATCACACTCCCTGGCTGTCATCAAATTACCAGACTGAAGAAATTAAAAGAGCAACAGATAAGAGAGCTTCCCACCCACAGCTGGGCTTGGAGCCTAATGCTTTCAAGAGAAACATGAAAGAGGCATCAGGCATAAAACATCACCCAACCTCCCTTGCCTTTATCAAACAGCCCCAAAGTAATCCATACTTGCACTGATGAAAGGGGATGGGGCAGGCTGGCAGTGGGATTTATCCTTAGGGCATTCTGAATTTAAATAGTATGCTGCCATCTCTTCAAATCTGCCAATAGATTTTATTCACATGCAAGGAGGAGAAAATATTGCAACAATGCTTTTTATTTGAGAGAGCCAGTGCAATCTAATGGTTAAGAATATCAGATAAGCAAAAGGAACACCCTGCATAGTCACACACTTTACTCAGTATTCTCAGGCTAATTAGTACCCATCAGCCAGATATACAGTATGTATGTTACAGTAATGTATTTGGGATAAAATAGGCAGAAGGGGACCATTTAAAGCACTCAGGTATATAGCTGGAGAATATAAATAAAATACTAATGACATTCACATATAATCCCTATTTTAGAGATCATCAGGAGAAAACCTCCTTGCAACCTCACTTCCATCACAGGCTCATTTACTGAGGACCTAATAGAGGGCGTTTTCAGTGGCTGCTCCTAGTATATGGAATTCTTTGTCTATAGTTCAGAACTCTGAATTGTGCCTGAAAAAAAAACAAAACACAATTCATCTATTTTAGAAAGGAAGCTCCCTATAACTAGCCCCCAGTCAGCAGTCTGGCTGCACTGCTTTGCATCAGCAGCTCCCACTGAGAGTATTAAATTCATCCAGTCACAATGAAGCTAAAGCATATATGATTGTGTAGCTGAGTTAGATCTCACCAGGAATGGGCACAACTTTTAACTGTACACATTGAAGCCACAGCCTATAGACCTTAGCATCCAGATTACGGATGAAACCAGCTGCAATACAATTCCGGGTTTTCAGAGAAAACATAATCCCATCCTGTGCCAGTTTACTCCCCATAACCAGGGAATGCTTCTGTATTATCTGGATTAAGATTCAACACATTCAGTCTCATTCATTCTATCAGTGGGAATGGCCACAGAATGGTAATAGTAGTTCAAGAATGGAGATAGATTTCTCGGATGGAGATAGAAAGCACAGCTGAAGGTCACTTTCATCAGCATATGGGTGACATTAAACTTCAAAGCTTGGGAGAGCCTCTCCCAGTAGTTTCAAGCATATGTTAAATGCCTCGGGGACAAGCCTGGGGAATACATACACAGGCCAATACCCAAAGTATCTAGCAGAAGTCCTCCAACACCACCTTTTCAGATCAGCCCTCTAGGAAGGACCAGAGCCACAAAGGCCCATTCCAAAAGGATGCTATAGTTCAGGCATGTCAAAACTTTGGCCCTTCAGATGTTTTGGGCCACAACTCCCACAGTCCTTTGCCATTAGAAATGCAGGCTTGGAATTCTGGGAGTTGTGGTCCAAAACATCAGGAGGGCCGAAGTTTGGTCATGCCTGCTATAGTTGATTAAAAGTACCCCAAGGCCTAGCGGAACAGACAGGGAGCTAGTCTCTACTCCAGTTCACCACAGTTCATCTACCAAGGTGATGAAAATGGTTTCCACTCCATACTCATGCTTGAAAGCAAGTAATTAACTTCCTCCAGGAATCTCTGGGATTGGGGAGGCATGACACAATCAACACAGAACACATGGAGACTGGGAGGTAGGTATCTAGCAAGGTGGGTCCAAGAAGCCATTTCCCCCCACAAAGATCTTAGGGCTGCCACGTTTAGGCAGACTGGGATCATGCCTTCTTGAAGGGAAAAATTCACTGCTTCCTTTACCCTCTAAACCAGATATCCTCTGGCTGAATGTATGAGCATGGGTCTAGCATGATAATAGCAGCCGTCGCCTCTTCTAGGATCCTGTCTGCCAGTGACAGCATCCCAGCTGTAATTAGTTCAAGCAATTTTATCCACAAAGTGCTGTTCTATTTCTCCCTAATATAAATCTTGTCTATAAATCCTGCTGTATTGTTTCATTGCTGTTGGAGTTGAAACAAAATTGAAGGAGGCAATGAGACTCACAGCAGAATTTGGAATGGCAGTTCAGCTTTTGAACCACCACTTCCACAATAGTCATGAATCATGTTGATTAGGGCATTTTAGAAAGCAAAGTCCAAGAAAATAATTTTGCCAATTTCTGCTTTCTAAGTACTTCGATCTCTTATACACATTTACTGAGGCATAAGACCTATCTAGCTTAGTAGGATATACATTTCTTTAAACTGTTGAAAAAGCCATACAAATACAAATATTTGCCGAATTAATTCTTAGAAAAGGATACAAGCATTTTCTTTTGTTTGAAACCTATTTCTAGAAATTTATGTATCATACCAACTATAAGCTCAGAAGGACACCCATGATCATTATGTCCAACCTGGTGCTACAGCAGGAAAGATACATAACATCGAAGCACTAGGATGTTTGCTTTTTAAATTACAATTTCCATAAATCCTTCAGCTACCATTTGTTCTACATTCCTTCCTATGCACTGTTTGCAGGCATCTTTGCAAATACATTCCAGCTTTCTAAAAAACATAAGCAGCTAGGTTTGCATTCAGCCACAAAATGTGCACCTGAAATAAGAGAAAATGAGCATTTATTTCATATATGTATGAGAATCTGTCAACTGGAGGACATGTAACGACACAGTACATGTCCTCCAGTTGACAGATTCTCATACATATATGAAATAAATGCTCATTTTCTCTTATTTCAGGTGCACATTTTGTGGCTGAATGCAAACCTAGCTGCTTATGTTTTTTAGAAAGCTGGAATGTATTTGCAAAGATGCCTGCAAACAGTGCATAGGAAGGAATGTAGAACAAATGGTAGCTGAAGGATTTATGGAAATTGTAATTTAAAAAGCAAACATCCTAGTGCTTCGATGTTATGTATCTTTCCTGCTGTAGCACCAGGTTGGACATAATGATCATGGGTGTCCTTCTGAGCTTATAGTTGGTATGATACATAAATTTCTTGCAAAACAATCAGCCAGAACAGTGATTGCATATGGTTTGCTTTATATTTCTGGTTCCATAAGGGTTAGAGACATTGTTTTCAATGAACGCTTAGAAACTGGCACAGCTGATGGGCATGCTTGGGCAGCATGTCTGAAATGTGGGTCAAAATTCAGCCAAATATGCAACACGTCAATCCTAATTTTGCCTCATGTCCATCCCACATAATATTGTTTACTTAATCAACTTCTACATCATGTCCCATTTTCAACAACACCTAAAAAACAGGAGTTGGAAGGTTAGGCTACAGCAGGCATGTCCAAACTTCGGCCCTCCTCATGTTTTGGACCACAAGTCCCAGAATTCTAAGCCAGTATTTCCAATGGCAAAGGACTGTGGGAGTTGTGGTCCAAAACATCTGGAGGGCCGAAGTTTGGGCATGCCTGGGCTACAGCAACTGGCAAATGTGTCTCTTGTCCAAACTGTGTACACATCTGTTTTGTAAACATTGTGATCTCTCTGGATCAAAGACTGGCCATACTTTATAAAGTGGGGCAAAAACATCTGGTTCAGAGTTGAATGTTGTTCTGTCCTTCCTTGACATGTGCAGTGAACGCAATGAGTTCAAGAAGAATTTTCTTCTTATAGAGGACTAATCTCCAGTTCCTCTTGGAGTAGCAAAACGATGCCTGGGCTATACTACATCAGGCTCCAGGTAAGCAGAACTTGCCCATGCAAGTTGAGGGATTCTGGAGGCTGTACGCTTAAAAAAATAGTACAGTGTATCCAAATAGAGAGAGGGGCCTACATGAATGAATGGCTCTTTGTTAACACAAAACCAACAAACATTACTGGAAAATGTAGTTCCTAGAAATGGGGTCCTCAGGGGTGTCTCTGCCTAAGAACTCTCAAGTGCCAAAGAAAAACAGGCTGAAGTTTAGGAGAGAAACCTTAACTGTTTCAATGCATTAGAATACTGACAGAAATAAATAGCGCAGGTCTATCCACCAGTGTTCATAGTGGCTGGCTGCTATTACTCTCAAATAAATGAGACGTAAATACTTTTAAATAATGGGGGAAACTTACCAGTATGCAAGAGATGGGTGCTCCTTAAGTGCTTGGGTTGGAAGAGCTGGAAGTTTCTTTAAATCAGTCCTTACAACATCATTACTAAAAGAGAGAGAGAGAAAGAGAATCCAAAAAGGAGAATAAATCCAGAAGAAAATTTCATTAACCATGAAAGTTTGCTAGAGCTTGACTGAAGAGTCAGGCTTAAACATCTGTTCTCCCTTAATGAAATGCTGTGGGGCAGCTCCCCTCCTGCTTCTCTTTATTTATTTTGCATTAGGGAGCATAGTAACCTTTCCAGTACTGTATAGTACCAAAATTGGAGCAAAGCTATCACAGATGTCTAGGTTTCTTTCATCCTCCGTTTCATAATAGCAGCTCTGGAGATAAAAACAAAACAAAACACAGCAGTGTGTTTTCAGGCAGAGAGAGATCCTGTTGGGAAATCTGCATGATGTAGGAATCAAGGGGCAAGGGAAGATGCATAAGGAATTATCTTAGCCACTTGCAAAGTGCCAGAGAACGTAGACAATTAGACCTCAGCCTGGTATTCCTGTCTTAACAAGCCTCCTTTCCTTTGCCTCCGGGGCTTGCTGGAAGTGGGGGTGACAGGGTGGGAATTACTTTTTGTGAGGGGAAAAAAAACTAGGGGAAATGTGAGCCGTAGCGCTACAGAGGGAAGAGCAGTCTGCAAAGGTTCAAAAAAAGTAGAATTAATAAGTTGAAGTCCTGGAATAGTAGAGCAACACGGCAGAGGGAATGGGTAGCGTGGCTTGCTTACCTTTTGCCTCGCCCTCTACCTTAGCTGATTTCAATCATGGCATTTCCATCAACTGACTGGTTAAATGATCTCTTAAATCACTGTATGAATGTAAACTTTGTAGAAGGTCATGAATGGTAGTTACTGTTTTAAATATGCCACCTACAACTTTTGAATGCGTGTATTTTAAAAATCTGCAGCTTATTATTAAAGTATTTTAAATTGGTCGAAATAATTGTTTGATCAAGTTCCCCCCCAGCCCTAGCTTGGATTCTTTCCAGTTTGTTTTTCAGGGGACTGCACAAACACTCTATGGGCGCTTTTACACGACCCCTAAGATCCGCTGGCCACTTAAATTCGGACCAGAGGTCTTAGGGGCTTGTCGCTCTTCCTGCTTCCCCACCCCTCCGCACTTCCTGGCTGCTGGCTGCGTGAGGGGAGGGACAAAAAAAAAGGAAGAAAAGATCGTGCCTCACCTCCCTTCTGGCTCTCGCTCTTGCCGGCAAGATTCCTGTGTCTGTAAAAGTAGCTCTTAAAGGGGCAGGAGCAAAAAAAACAACAAACAGAAGGGAGGAGAGCCCGGCACTCACTATCTTTACACCGCATCAAGGAATTTTCAGGACGGAAGAGCAGGTACTTGAAAGGTGCGTTGGGACGAGCTAAAGTGGGCGTGGCCACACCTAATTTCCTGTAAACTCCAGAGCTGGTGGGTAAACATTTTTAAGCTCCGGAGCTGGGAGCCATTTGCCCCGGAGTTTAGGGGTCGTGTATAAACGCCCCATGACAGCATGGGAAAATCCAAACGTATAAATAACTCTCAAAAGCACCGAAAATCCTTAAACGGTCAGAAAACAACATAGTACACTTGTCAGCTATGATGACACATGCTTGCTTTAAAGACGAACAATAGGCAAACACATGGTAGCCCCAAATTCAACAGCTAATCTAAATTTGAACAAACCTGTACATCCCATTTGAACAAACAAACGGAATGTATATAAGGACCTGGGTTATCATTAAACAATTGATTCTGTAGGTATACTCTAGCTGGAACTAATAACTGGATTTAAGCCATAGAGTTTAACCAGTAATATTTTTAATGAATTTCGGTCTGCTATATACTGGTATATAGAGAGGAAGTCTCTTTATATGAAAATTGTGCCAGAAAAATGACTCCGAGCATGATGATTGAAACTGAGTAAGTTCTTGGAACAAATAAAAAAAACACATTTCACACAAAATTGACAATTGCAGTTTTGGTACAATCAGAGGGGTGAGAAAAGTGGATTTTATTTGTATAAAACAATTGAGTGCTGTGAAAGCAGCACAGTCTTAAACAGAAGCCATGTTTTTAGAAAACATGCATAGTCTGCTACAAATTACAAATAGATGCATATCAATTTTAAGAAGTAAAAATTCTAGAACAACACCTAGTGTTCATCACTGCTTGAACCATTGATTGCCCTATGGCTAAAACATACAATTAAAATAATATCATAATTTACATAACTGTTCTTGCTGAGACAAGCAAGTCTCCCTTCGCCTATGATGGATGACATTATACTTTTGAAAAAGGTGGGAATGCCAAACGTTAATGGCATCTTTGCCTCTCTGATAGGGGAACTTTTCCTGAGTCAGTTGTCACTATTACAGGCCCAAATCCAACTGGGGATTATCTGGGAATGAGGGGGCAGGGTTTTCTAAGAATACAGGTTTCAAGTCAAAGAGACAACTGTCATACATACGTTTAGCAAATCTCTCTTTATATAATAACACTCTTTTGAAGTCTCACGTCAGAACCTTTGCTGAATCTCTAGCAGCAGAATAAAATTTACCATTTTTAGATCCCAGTTTCAGAAGACAGTTTTTATACACTGTGAAGCCAAACCTGCATTGTCCAAACTAGAAGTTCCTGCTTGGGATGGAAGTAAAATATTGGAAGGCTGAAGCTTTTAACTTGAGAACAGCTGAAACACTTTTCTTAAGGGTCAAAGTAGTAAACAAGTAGACATATTTTGCCAACCGTGTTGCTGCCTCAGAGTGCTGCCCAGTGGAGCTGTTTTGAATAGTCTAGGACCTTCTTCAATCGGGAGATACAGTGGAGGTCCTGGACCAATCATCAGCCCACTGTGATGAGTCTACTGTTCACCTTCAGGGAAAAAATCACTCAGAATTGCAGTGAATTGGACTCCACCATTGGTGCAGAATCAGGGGATGTGTCCAGTGTGCCGTGCTTAGGTCCAGTGTTATTGGATGAGTTTTAATTGTTGAGACCCGAGGATGTGGACAGGGTGCTTGGATCTGTCCATCCTACCACCATGCCTCTCAATCCTTGCCATTCTTGGCTAATTGAAATAGCTGTCGGGGGGGGGGGTTGTACTGGGTCCAGGAGACCATGAATGACTCCTTGAGAGAGGGAGTGATCCCTGCTGCCTTGAAAGAGGCCGTAATTAGGCCACTCCTCAAAGGAGCTAACCTGGACCCAGGGCTAGTGGTTAACTACCGACCCGTAGCAAATCTCCCTTATTTGGGCAAGATGTTGTAGAGGGTGGTGGCTGGACAACTCCAGGCGCTACTGGATGAAATGGATATTCTGGATCCATTTCAATCGGGTTTCAGGATGGGTACGGAGACTGCGTTGGTCATCCTGTACGATGATGACCTTTGCCAGGAGAGAGACAGGGGGAGTGTGACCATGTTGATACTCCTTGACCTCTCAGTGACTTTCAACAACATCTAACATGGTGTCCTTCTGGATAGGCTAGCCAGATTGGGAATTGGAGGCACTGCTTCGCAGTGGTTCCACTCCTTCCTGGCTCACCGTGTCCAGAACGTGATGCTGGGGGACAGTTGCTCTACCCCATGACCTTTACGTCATGGGGTTCCACAGGGCTCAATACTGTCTCCCATGCTGCTTAACATCCACATGGAACCGCTGGGAGAGTTCGTCAGTAGGTTTGGGCTGAGGAGTCAGCAATATGCTGATGATACTCAGCTCTGCCTCTCATTTTCCACCAATCCAGATGAGGCAGTTTCTGTGCTGACCTCGTGTCTGGACCAGAAAATGGACTGGACAATGGTTAATAAATTGAAACTCAACCCAGACAAGATGGAAGTGCTGTTAGAGGTTGCTTTTCCAGACAGGTTAGAGGGCCGTTTCCCTATCCTGGATGGGGTTGCACTCCCCCAAGGGACAGGATCTGCAGCTTGGGGGTGCTCCTGGACCATGGTCTCTGGAAGCCCAGGTGGACTCGGTGGCCAGGGGCGCCTTTCTTCAGCTGGGAAAAATATACCAGCTGCAGCCCTACCTGGATCAACAGAGCCTTATAACAGTTATGCATGCACTGGTAACATCCCGCATTGATTACTGCAATGCACTTTATATGTGGCAGCTTGTACAGTCTGGCAATTGCAACTTGTTCAGAATTGTGCGGCGCGGCTGGTTAGTGAAGGGACTGCCGGGAATCACATCATGCCGATTCTGTACAACCTGCATTGTTTATCAGTTGTTGCCCGAGCCCAACTCAAAGTGCTTGTTTTCACATATAAAGCCCTAAACGGCTTAGGACCCAGATACCTTAAGGACTGCCTCCTTCCATATGAACCTACCCGGTAATTAAGATCCAGCCAGGGGACCCTCCTGAAAGAGCCATTCCTCAAGGAAGTGAAAGGGACGGCTTACAGGTATAGGGCCTTTTCAGGTATAGGCTATGGAATGCCCTCCTGAGTGAGATCCTCCTGGTGCTGATGTTGATGACATTTTGGCTCCAGACAAAAACCTTCCTGTCCCAGAAGTTTTTTAACTGATATAACATAGATTGTAGGTCTTGATGGCAATTTTTATTGTTTTATTTGTATTTAATTGTTTTTATCATTTTAATTATTTATTGGTATTTTAACATTTTAATTGTTTTAATTGCTTTGAGCCACCCAAGACCTTTGCGAAGTGGATGACACATATGTTGTATAATTAATTAATTAATTAAATATTGTCTATGTTGCTGTAAAATTCACATATAAAGTATTTGGGGACTTCAAACATTTTTAACATGGGACAAAATACAGAATTAATTTACATGAAGCCACTCCTTCCTTCCTCTTATAGTACTATGCTTAAAATATTATTGCCAGTAAGTATCTGATATCTGAAGTAACCCAAAGTGTCTGTGAAAATGACACCTTGAAGCTGAAGACTGCCAAGTACAGTGAGGTAGTGCAAGTAGGTCTGGAAAAATGGTTTCCCTGAATATTCTATCTCCAGTCAAAAATGAAACCACCATTTCATTCAATATGTAAATGGAATGGCTATATGAATTAATTGCATACAGCTGATACCACCTGGTTGGTTTGTTCACATGTCATTTCAGGCATCACGTGGAAAGTCTGAAAAAACTGCTTGGATGAGCAGCAAAACAGTTCAGTCTCTCAAGAAAAGAAGTCCAGTTGCTATGACTCAACCTTCAGATTATACAGATAAATTGCTGAGTAGCAAATAACTCATCTGCTTTTTTCCTGGCTGGTTATCAGCATTCAGTATTCCTTAACGATGCCCTTTTCCTTCTACCTCATTACAGGTCCTGACTCAAATTGCCCATGGATTATTAATGGCTGCTTTTCAAAGAGGACTCCTTTGTGAATGGGGTTTCTATTGCCACACATGATAGATGGTAGTATTTAATCACTGACTTACAGTTTAGTATTTGACAGTATTTGACAGCTAACATGCACACACATTGATACAGATTGATAAATTTTCATGTTTGACACTTGCCAAATTCTAAGGCATAGCATGTGTGATATTTGAAGGGTATATTTATTTTATTTAGTATTTATTAAAGCTCCCAACCCTTCAATCCATTCTAGATCAACAAATCTCAGGTTGGAATACAATCCATAAAATCACATTGAAGGATGCTAATAAAATATGTAAATAATTAAAACATTTTCAAGTAAAAAAAGTTTAAGAATATGAACATCTCCCCCTCTTTTTAAAAAAAAGAAAAGAAAAGGTTAATGTGTAGACCTAATCCTGATCAAACCCATGGTGTTGGGGAACAGTAGGTTTCCTGCTATACCATCCGTACCTTGCATCTAATAACTTTCCTTCAGCTACTATTCACTCAGTAGAAACACTATAATAGACCTAGACTGCTACCGCACTTCCGCGAGCAGACACTTCTCATTTTGGATCATCTTTTCTCTTCCCATGGCCACATGGTTGTTATAGCGGTTCTGCTGCTCACACTTCAGCGGGTAGATAGCAATTGGCTTTCCAGTTCTCACTTTATTGAGCTGCTTTAAAACTTGGCTTTAAAGAACCAAGAGAGTGAAATTAAGTGACAACAAGCTGAAACTTTTGCACAACGAAGTTGGTAAACGTCCTGGCATGGCGGTAGGATTCTGTTTTCTGTGTTTTCTGAAAGCAAAAAGGCTAAGAACAGGGGGCGGGGGGGGGGGAAGCGACTTAGTATGTCCGAAAATTCAACCAAATCGCTTAAAAGGGAGATGCAGGAAACGATGTAAAAAAAACCACCCCCAGTGGCTATCACAAGAAAATGCATATTATTCAATTCCTGGATATTATTCAATTCCCAAATTCTGAAGTCACAAATACACTGCAATAAATACCTAAATAATGATGATATCAGCTTTTTGTGTGTATAAAAATCTGGATCCATCTGTAGTATTCATTAAATAATACAACTGCACTCACTGTAAATAGATCGCCGAGTTTGACACTGCCACTGATTTATTGACAAATCAATCTGATCCTAGAACTGTGGATAAGCTTAGGATGTTTCCATGCTTTATAAAATAGGTGAAGATTAACCTAGGAAAGAAGATGGGTGGCCATGTGATCCATTATCTAAACAATAGTTTCCTAATATGGTGCTGTCAATATGTGCTAATTCTACTTACAGGGATTTACAGGCCTTAGTGAAAATAACCCTTTATAAACTGTTCATCTTTGTTAAATTTTGTTAAAAATGATGCCAACCTAGAAATGGCATTTTCTGTTCTTGATGACTGCCTTTCCAACATAGCAATCCCCAATTTTTGCTACTTCCACCTTAGCCCCCTTCTGTGGAATACTCATTGTTTGCTCATTTTTTATGGAACGCCTACATAACAAAATAATTAGCCAATTGCATTCCTGAAGTCTTTTTAAAAGTGATCATCCTATGTTTTCAACACCTGATATGTTGGTATTATGTTTTTGAGATTGAAACAGTTACTCTTTTGATCGGCTCTGTTTTCAAGGAAATATATTTTTATACAATCATCCAGCAATTTCTATCATCTCTGTTGTTGTTACTATTAGAGTAACAAAAGCTTAGAAGGTTGTCACAACGTTAGGTGCCTTCAACTCAAGTAAAAAGAACAAATTGTGCCTAGATGCTTCCAATCTCCAAAAACACAATCAAGATAGAGTTGCATAGAAGTTGCCTTCATTAACTTAACAGACCAGGAAATTATAAACCTTGAGCTATAGATTGCTGCAGGCAATCACAAACACCCTGTGTAGTCTGTCCATCTTATATGGTACACATTTAAAAATGTGTTTTAAAGCAGAAATATTTCTCTTGTGAAGTTTGCCAAATAAGTACATAAGGTACAATTTAACTTAAGAATTTGATCACAAAACAAACAAAAATGTTTTTTTTGTACAAACAAAAATGTTTATAACCCAAACGTGTGATTTTTGACCTTGTGATGAAAAAATGAGCAACTTTTTCAATGGACTGATTACTGGTTTTTTAAAAACCAAGAAATAACACCCAAAACTGACAAAGAAAGGACCCAGAGCAGTCTTCTACCTGAGATGATGTAAACTTGCTCAGGGGGAAACATTGTGAAATGTAAAACAAGGTACATTCTTTGTAAAGAACTCTTGAGGGAAGTTACACAATGATACTTTTCTTGTCTCCATGGCCTTCAAATAATTACTGTCTGGCTCTGTTTCGAATCAGAAACAGTCTATTGATATCAAACAGTGGCTCTTCTAAATAGGGCTTTTCTTTTCCTTCTGTTATCATGGGATTATAGAACTAGCATTCCTAATCCTATTACTCAGAAACAACATTCCTTCTGAGCTATGCATGTGCGCCTAGGGCTCTGACAGCCACGTGCACCTGACTGAGAATTTCCTTCCATTTGCTTCCGGTCTTGGCAGGAACTCCATGTGGCAGATGCAAAATTGCCGTGACATACTCCAGAAAATTAGATGGAACATTACTCAGACTTTTATTTCCTCATAGCCATCATTCTTTCTTAGCAACCTTTTCAGTTTTAAGTCGGATGTACCTGAACTACTACTACTACTACTACTACTACTACTACTACTACTACTACTACTACTACTACTACTACTACTACTAAATACAAGACACAGTCCTTGACTATTAGTATATATAAAACAGATACATAGTTTAACTATAAAGCTAAGTATCAGTTAAATATCAATGCAATGTATATGCTGATCCTAATATTGCTTTTTTGCATCTGCTATGGTGTCATTTCAGCTGATTATAATATTTTAAAAAATTCTGTGGCATTGTTCTCAATGCCCTGACAACTATGGAGACCAATGAAAGATATTTCATCTACAAAGTTATTTCCGTTGGATGCTCACAGGTTATATTTTTTGCATAATAAGCAATATCTTAATTTTGCAACTCTACCATGTCTAGTTTTGTCATATGTCTGCATCAACTCTGAAAATTCACAGATGTGTTATACAGTTTCATATTTTTCTTGGCAGAGTTAACATTTGCTATTTACATGAATTCCTTAAAATGTTAGGCTTCACAATGTTAGTTTGCAGTGCCTGTTCTTAGGCCTTAAAGATCAAGCATCTGGTTTACTTCTTGATGGTCTCTAGTTTTAGCTATGCCCAAGTTAATAATTTAATAATCATGCTTTCCATATATATTTTTAGATATTATCCATGCAGTGGTTTATTTTCCATCTATTTAATTTATCATCAATTATTTTCTTATATTCAACCTTTTTATTTTTTGATATGTTTTTATTTCTACTTCTTTAAGTAATTTTTCTCTACTTGTATTAATACAATCATTTAGGCTTCTTTTTTCTTCTACTACTTCCTGTTGTACTTGTAGTAATTCACAATCTCCAATTTTCTGCATTAAATATAATCTGTCCTCATCACATGTTGGATGTTGGTGCGTATTGATTAATTTTTTGCTTTCATTAATCTATTTTTTCTAATTCTTTTATTATTGGTAAAAATTTAAAGATAATGAAACTGTGTCTCACAATGCCCATTTAGTAGTGATTCTCCAGAGAACTGTGGGAAATTGAATTGTTGCTGTCACACTCATTAATAGCTAAGTTCAATTAAACAGACTCAAATCCAGTTAGCAACCAAATCCTGCTTAGAACAGACTCACAGAAATAATCAGGATTTAAGTTAATTGTAAGGAGCAACTTCCATCATTTCAGTAAATCTATGTTAGGTAGGATTATGAATGGAATTAGCCTATAGCAATGTTGGTGAACCTATGGCACGGGTACCAAAGGTGGCACTCAGAGCCCTTTCTGTGGGCACCTGATATTGCCCCTTCACAGCCACCTGTATTTGGGTTAAATTGCCGTATTGGCACTGTGAAAAATTAGTAGGTTTTGAATCACAGTTTGGGCACTAGGTCTCTAAAAGTTTCACCATCACTGGCCTATAGTAAGAGGTCCACTGTATGGCCTATGAACTATGGATGCCCTAAGACTCAGATGACAACAGAAGCAGGCAGAATTGTGACATACAGACATACACCTGAAAATCAGTGTAGCGTTCACCCTTTTACTGTGTATGTTACTGTACAGGAGAGGGGAAAGAGTTAAATGCCTATGCCCAAACATGGAATGTGGAGGTGGAGCCCTAGTGCTTAAATAGCTCCACCTGAGTGAGAAAGATTCGGTTAGGAAACATCCATCCTGAGAGATAGAGAAGAGACAGGGCAGTGAGGGAATTATAACCGCTTTGTGTAACTTTAAAGTAACTGTATACCAAGTGAACCTGATTTCAACATCTTTCTGTATTCAATAAACACACATTTTATTTTTACCACATTACATCTGGTCTGGAACTCAGTAGTTGAACTGGGATCCCCTGAATGGTGGCAGCGATACCTGAGACTAAAGTGGTAGAGGTCAATGGTCCCTGAGACGACTGGGGGCCTGTGCTCGGGTGTGGTACTTTGGCCGCACCCCCGAAAGCCCTGACCTCCACAATCAGTATGGTTCTTTATTTCTTCATGCTTTGTAAAAAAAAAAATAGATACTCCAAAATTCTAACAAGGCCATTTAGATCTGGGTAGTTTGCCTTGCTTACTAGAATTACAGTAAAAGTGACATATGCTGGCAGCAATCCTTCCATGATGATACTGCAACCAACCAATTCACACAGTAAAATATCTAAACGTTTCTCGTAACCTTTTAGCCAAACAGTATTACTTATGACTAAGCTGATTTCAAAGGGTATGCATTGAGAAATGAAAGCAAGAACAGGCGTGTGTCTCTTTTGCCACAAACATGTCAGGATTTCACAAGCTGTTTTGAGGTTCTGAAAGTGATGTGTCAGGATATTTTAGCCCTTCCTATGGCCAAATGGTGCCTTCATTTGTGTTCTCAAAGTCTGGAGTGTTTAAGAAGTGTTTATGATGGCACTTTTTTAAAAAACGAAGATTACATTTAGCACTGAAAGTACTAAATTTGAAAGCACAGCAATTAAAATCCACCTGGATTAGCTTTATGGAGTTCAGAAACAAAAAAAAGGGGGGGACAGGTAAAAACACCATATTTGTGTTTTCAGTGCAACTGTGACTTCTCTGGAGCTAATCCTACCATTAAGGAAGTTACATCAGGAAGCAGGTCATGGAAGTGGCATGTTTACTAGCTTTCGCCTTGTCAGGGCATTCAGCTGCTCAGGAAAACCACTGGTGTTCTGTGTAGCTCTCCAGGGAAGCTGCTTCCTCACTGCCTGGCTCTGAGGGCCCCCAGAGCTCAGCACCAGGGGAGGAGGAGCCAGGAAAACTGCCTGTATTAAAGCACTGCTCCCATAACAAAAGCACAGCATCCATAGTCAGGCAGTGCAGAAGCAGCCAGTTTAATAGACCTAGTCTCTGATGGCTGCAGGGATTGCTAATGCAGAAGGGATCTACAACAGTCATAGTGTTTTCTATTAGAGATTGCTACAATTCCCATCCCCCTCCTGGGAGTGTATACCAATATTATCCTACTTGTGCTTGTCATCCTCCTTTTCCACCTATTACCAATTACAGTGGAACCTTGACTTACATACTGCTTGACTTGCATCATATTTGACTTGCAGCAAGAAGGGGCCTGTTTGACTTGAGTTGCAGGCTTTGACTTACATCTCAGAGCCCCAGCGCAAGGCACCGGAATTGGGCGGCAGCCACAACCCAGCATCATGGCTGCCGCCTCCAAACTGCTCCTGCCTTCTTCCCCTCCTCCGGCAGCGGCAGCGGCGGCTTCGGCAAGGTCAGCTCAGAGCACCTGGAGCTGGTCCTCGGCCTCACTGAAGCCGCCGCTGCTGCCGGAGGAGAAGAAGGGCCGGGAGCTCGGGGCTGGCCTCGCTGGTTAGACAGTCGGCTCAGTCTTGTAAAACATCTGGCTGCAGAAGTCTGGTCCACAATAGAAGCATTTTAGTTGGGGAGCTGTAAAGTTGTGGGACTCTAATGGTAAGCATAGAGTTGTTCAGAACTTGGAACGTCAGGTTAAAAATCAGTAAAACTTAAATGTTAGACATTGTTGCCATGAACATTAAAAAGTGGAGGCATATAACTTGTGGACTATAATTCCACTGCCTCCTCCTCTCTTTGAAGAGACATTTCATTTACATCCCCAGAAGGAATCTCCTATCCCAGTCAAATTTGTGTTAAATTGCTGTTTTCGGGGGTCTTTTTCATCATCTGGAACGGATTAATCCGCTTTCCCATTACTTTCTATGGGAAACGTTCATTTGACTTAAGTCATGTTTGACTTAAATCTAGACCACTGGAACGGATTAATGACGTAAATCAAGGTTCCACTGTATCCTATGGGCCCCCTCTCTTCCGGATTGAGCCAGATGTTACTGTGCAACTAATTTTTTAAAGCTTGCTTGCAGCCTAATCAAATGGCAAAGATTCCTCATCCATTGCTGGCTAGATTTCCTAAAATGGGCTAGACTCAGTTCAGCAGCTAATCTCTGCTGTCATGTTTGTAATCGATTTCACTAAGCCTCGTGTCTATTTCATTCTTGCAAGTGATTTTAAAAACCAGATCATCAAGAAGAACTAGAAGCTGCTTTGAAGCAAGTGTGCCAGTTCCATGAGTAATAATAAAATGACTCATTTCCTTGGATTTGTTGTTCTTTTTGACAGGGTTGGGGAGGCTATTCTATCTCATGAATTTCACAAAGACATGAAGCATTTATATATTATATATAAGCAAACCATTTAATTTAATGTATTATTTCAAGCCATTAGTTGCATTTTGGAATAAATGATTAGAAGTCCCAATAACCAATAATAACAGCGCTAGGAGCTATACTCCTAGTCCCATGGAATTCACAAAGTGCAATCACAAAGAATATCCATGTCAAACTCACCTTGAAAAGTCTCCTTTTGCTTCCTGTAAAGTTGGAAAAAAGGGCAGAAGGAGAAAATGTCATTAAACCTATTTAAAACTGGAGAAAATATATACTTTTAGACAAGTCTAGAAATATCAGAAAGAAGGTGGGGCTTTTGGGGAGGGGGAAGGTAAACATAAACAACTCCTTACTCAAACTCAGGTGTCATTACAGAATTAGATGCACACTTAGTAGTCAAATACTTGGAAGTGTATTGTGGTAATACCACATACAGCTAAATATTGGCCAACTTAAACTTTTGGCAGTTTTAAGAAGTACATGTATCAGAATCCCCAAAGACCCAAAGCACCTTACATTTATAAAATACTTAAAGTCTCTGAACAGGTAAATGTGTAACTCATCTCTGATAACCCATCATGAGAATATAATCTTTTGTAACCTTTTAAAAGAAACTCAGCAGACAGTAGTTCACAGCCTTGGGTCCCCAGATATTCTTGAATTAAAACTCCCAGAAGTTTTTATCACTAGCTGCGCTGGCCAGGATTTCTGGAGTTGTATTTTTATTTATATTTATATACTTTGCCCATCCTGCCAGATGGCCACTCTGGATGGCTTACAACAATCAAAACAAGAACAAAGTAAATAAGCAACATAATAAAATTATCAAAATCATTGTAGTCCAAGAATATGTGGGGAATCCAAGGCTGGGAACCACTGTGCTAGACAGTCCACTGAAAACCAAACAATGGTCTCCTGGTAGACTATATTCTGGCGATTCTAGGCAAATATTACTCTGTTTGGCAACCAGTACTCTATTTTAAATTTAAGCCTGTTTTTGCTTATTTGAGAAACCTGATAAGAATTATAATGCTGTAAAGGGTACAACGATCACTCTGATACACATTCTTGTTTTATCAAGAAAAAATCCCAGGGTGTATATGTCTGGATAACCACTGATAAGAGTGCAGGTTTTGTCACTACCTTTGCCATATTTAACAAGTGAGAATGTGTTCACCCAAATATTTAGAAAATTAGAAATAACATAGTTGAGTTAAAATCCAGTATTTCTTCCTGAACCCTGTTTATTTGCAAGGACTGACGAATATCAGACTTACTAAGTTTTTGTAGGCTAGATCACCTATCATTCAATGGTTGCCTTTATATTCTACAATTCCCCAATAAGCGTAAGGTAATATACATGGTGCTTCTCCTTATTACATCATATTTACAAGGACCTTATAGGATAGATTAGGATCAGAGTGACTGATTGGCCTGAGGAGAGCCATTGAATGGCTCAGAGGGAATGAAAATCAGTATCTGCTAAATCCCAGTAAACTCTGTAAACACTACATTGCACTGGCTTTTTCCTTAACAGACACATTTTCAATGCAGTACAAAAATGTTCTGCCTTTATAACAGAGATGTGCCATGATATTTTGATTTCAGCATGGTGCAGAATGGAAGCCTGATATTGTTGTCTTCTATGTATTAGAACAGACATGTCCAAACTTTGGCCCTCCTGATGTTTTGGACCACAACTCCGACAGTCCTTTGTCATTGACGATCTAAGCTTAGAATTCTGGGAGTTGTGGTCCAAAACACCAGGAGGGCTGAAGTTTAGACATGCCTGTATTGGAAGATTCTGAGTCTGGTCTCACCAGCATAGAAAGCTCTGTTCTTATAAGAGCTGTAGGCGCCTTTAACAAATTAGATGCATTGGGGACAGCTCAGGTTCTCGTTCTGTTTTCCTTTGGACACAAAATCCTTCTGTAACATTTGCACTTCCCAAGCAACCACTCAAGGGAGCACATGCTGCTTGTTTGAGATGTTTAATGTATGAGGACATTGTGACTTAACTCTTAACTGTCTATCCCCATCATTATAGCACCTCTGAGTAGTGCTTTACTTTGGGCCAGAAAAAGAAAAGTGTCAGTTTGAATTTTCAAGTGCCAAGGCTCTGGTCTGGATGTGTTTTGTGCATCCTGCAAAACAGAGATGAGGAATAACGCTCCACGTGTTGTCAGAGTGCAATTCCCAAAATTCTGTATCATGCATTACAAAGGAGTGACACTCCAACAATAACTAGTGTGTCAAAGGTTTTCTGTCCTAACTAAAATTCGAACTTTAGTTATGGAAGCGCAGTTGCAGTACTATAGAACCTCCCTATGTAAGCTTTCTAGAAGTAGTCCAAACTTCTTCCTTGAATTTTCTGTCTTGTCCTAAATTTTAAAAAAGGAAGCTCTAGCCATTGCAATGCAGAAATATGTGCAAAATAATCTGAAACTATCTGGGAGGTAATCAGTAGCTCAGTAGAATATTAGCCCAGTCCATTATGTTCTGCCCAGTGAATGTTATCGGTGCTGAAATGGTTACTCAGCAGTTATTTAACAAATTGTGTTCAAGCATATTAGACTGCCAGGAGTGACAATTCTGGCTATTTCACATAGAGTGTTGTTATCTCTTCACCATCCTTATGACTGTGTACAAGCCTGAAAGATGTCCCAGAAGCTTCCTCCCAAGCAGATCTAATTTCACTGCATTCCTTGGATTTTAAAAAACGCACAATAATTTCCATTACTAAAGAACCCGATAATGCTACATTTTCATATCCGCTATATGTGTTTTCAATTATCAGCTAGCTAAGGGTAACCAGAACGATCATTTGACTCTTGAATTTACTAAGCAAACCCCCACTGTTGAAATGCCTGTACTGCAGCCCTGAACAGTGGAGGCAATAAGCTACTGGGGTTTTGTTGCACACCACTGATTTGAAAGTTAATTTGGTAGTAGTTCCAAGCATTCAACAGGATACTCCTTTCAAATATTGCAAAACTATTTTGTATGTTTTTAAATATGATTTTCTTTTTCTTTTCTATGTTCACTTGCTGTCTTTCAATTAAAATAAAATAACTTTTTTTTTAGAAAATTTATTTATTTATTTATTTATTTATTATTATATTTATATCCCGCTTATCTCCAACAAGGACTCTAAGCGGCTAACAACAAATCATAATACAGCAAAAGACAGATCACAAGAATAACAAGTTAAAACAAAACAGTATAATATCCTCCCAAAATCCTAAAATCCTAAAATCCTAAGGCCTCCAAGGGCGTCCCAGCACGTCAAAGGCGTGAATCCTAACAAATAAAATTGGAGGCACCAATGGGCATAATAATAGCAGTAATAATAGCGATGGCGGAAAAAAGAAAAAAAATTAAAATTCGCCAAAGGCCTCTCGAAATAAAAAGGTCTTTAAGGATTTTCGAAAGGCCTGCAGGGACTCTGCAGAGCGCACTTCGCTGGGGGTGGCGTTCCATATGGATGGGGCTGCCACAGAGAAGGCCCGGTTCCGGGTGACCGTCTTCCGGGCCTCTCGAGGGGTGGCAACCCGAAGCGAGTGCGCTCGCACCTGCCGAACTGGGCGGACCAAGGTGGATCGCTGGACGATACACTCTGACAGGTAGTCCGGTCCCAAGCCATGGAGGGTTTTATAAACTAAAACTAAGACCTTGAATCTAATCCGGGCTGCAACGGGCAACCAATGCAGGCGAGCCAGGACTGGGGTGATATGGTCATAACGACGCACACCAGCCACCAGCCTGGCTGCCGCATTCTGTACCCGCTGCAGACGCCGGAGAAGAGTCAAGGGCAACCCCATGTAGAGTGTGTTACAGTAGTCCAGCCTCGAGATCACCAGTGCTTGGACCACTGTTCTCAGAGAGTCAACATCCAGGTACGGGCGGATCTGGGAGATCTGGCGAAGATGGAAATAAGCGGCCCTGGTCACCGACGCCACCTGAGCCTCCATGGTCAGCGCTGGGTCCAGGACCACGCCCAGATTCCGCACCCTCTCCACAGGCTGGAGGGATACCCCCCCCAGCTGCGGAAGAGGGCCACCGTACCCAGATGGTGAACTCCCAAAGAACATAACCTCCGTCTTCTCGGGGTTGAGCTTAAGCCTGTTCGCCCCGGTCCAGGTCAGTACGGCGTCCAGGCACTCATCAAGGATCCTCACAGCTTCCACTGCAGAGGTAGAAAAGGAGAGATAGAGCTGCGTGTCATCAGCGTACTGGTGACAGCAGACTCCAAATCTCCTAATGACCCCACCCAGCGGCCTTACGTAGATGTTAAACAGCATAGGGGACAGCGACAACCCCTGTGGAACCCCACAAGGGAGTATCCAAGAAGCCGACAACTCCCCCCCATGCAGAACGTACTGTGGACGGTCCTCCAGGAAGGATCGGAGCCAACTGCGAGCAGTGCCTCCGATACCAACCTCGGAGAGCCGATCCAACAGGATACCGTGGTCGACGGTATCAAAGGCCGCTGACAAATCCAGGAGAACCAACAGGGTAGAGCAACCCCTGTCGGCCGCCCGGATTAGGTCATCTTGCAGCGCGACCAAAGCTGTTTCGGTCCCCTGACGAGGCCTGAACCCGGACTGGCATGGATATTCCTTTCAGAACCAGTAATAACCTTGCTGCTAATTGTCACAATATCCCGTTGTCTGAGATGGGTATTCAGTCACACAGCAGTAGGTTCATCATCATGACCAAGATGTCTTTTGAATGGTATTTCTTTCCTTCTACATTTTTACAAAGTCATGTAATTTTGGATGTCATAATAAAGTTCTGGTGAAAAATGTTTCCCTTTAAAAGGTACTTTGTGCCTAATTTATAAAAATGGAGCCAGTTAGCTGTGATGTGATCCACTAATTTTAATGGGAACTAAAATTAGTCTACCTTTATCTGAACTGCCAGAAAGAACCAACATTAATACTGCTATTCAGAGCTGCAGAGAAAGACTCCTGCCTGAGACCACACAGAAGCAACACACAGGTTTTATTATTTGGGATGACTGAAATGATGTGTCCGGGATAAGCAAAGGACTGGGAACACTAACGACATCCAAAAGACGAACCATTCAAATCACAAGCATCGTTCTGCATGGAAATAACAACAATTCTGAACTTGACATCTGTTGGTCAAAAGATGAGCCAAGGCACTTTGTCTTCCGCTTCATGTTGAGCAGGTAGAACAAATTTTTATATTTAGTATTTAGCATTCTGTTCTCCTGACTGTGCAGAACACAGGCACTGTGACTATTATTAGCTAATGTGATTGGATTATGATGCACAGAACATCACGTGAACAGAATGTGGTAAGCAAGCAAACCCTGATGTTTAGCTAGATTTGGGTCAGAGATATGCATCCCCGTTCAGCAGAAATGTACTATTATACTTCAAGCAAACGCCTTTTCACTTCGTCATTTTTCTCCATTATTGTTGTTGTTGTTCAGTCGTTCAGTCGTGTCCGACTCTTCATGACCCCATGGACCAGAGCTCGCCAGGCCTTCCTATCCTCCACTGCCTCCAGGAGTTTGGTCAAATCCATATTGGTTGCATCGATGACACCGTCCAACCATCTCATTCTCTGCCGTCCCCCTTTCCTGTTGCCTTCAATTTTTCCCAACATCAGGGACTTTTCCAAGGACTCCTCTCTCCTCATGAGGTGGCCAAAGTACTGGAGCCTCAGCTTCAAAATCTGTTCTTCCAGTGAACAATCGGGGTTGATTTCTTTCAGGATGGATAGGTTTGATCTCCTTGCAGTCCAGGGGACTCTCAAGACTCTCCTCCAGCACCACAGCTCAAAAGCATCAATTCTGCAGCAATCAGCCTTTTTTATAGTCCAGCTTTCACTTCCATACATCACTACTGGAAAAACCATAGCTTTGACTATCCTGACTTTAGTTGGCAAAGTGATGTCTCTGCTCTTTAGGATGCTATCTAGGTTTGCCATTGCTTTCCTCCCAGGAAGCAGGCGTCTTTTTATTTCATTGCTGCACTCGCCATCTGCAGTGATCAAGGAGCCCAAGAAAATAAACTCTGTCATTGTCTACATTTCTTCCCCTTCTATTTGCCAGGAGGTGATGGGACCGGTGGTCATGATCTTAGTTTTTTTTTTTATGTTGAGCTTCAGCCCATTTTTTCACTCTCCTCTTTCACCCTCATTAAGAGGTTCTTTAATTCCTCCTCACTTTCTGCTATCAGAGTAGTATCATCTGTATATCTGAGGTTGTTGATATTTCTTCCGGCAATCTTAATTCCGGCTTGTGATTCATCCAGACCTGCCTTTCGCATGATGTACTCTGCATATAAGTTAAATAGGCAAGGTGACAGTATACAGCCTTGTTGTACTCCTTTCCCAATTTTAAACCAGTCAGTTGTTCCATATCCAGTTCTGATAGTTGCTGCTTGTCCCACATATAGATTTCTTAGGAGACAGATAAGGTGGTCAGGCACTCCCATTCCTTTAAGGACTTGCCATAGTTTCTTGTGGTCCACACAGTCAAAGGCTTTGGCATAGTCGATGAAGCAGAAGTAGATGATTTTCTGGAACTCTCTGGCTTTCTCCATAATCCAGCGCATGTTGGCAATTTGATCTCTAGTTCCTCTGCCCCTTCGAAATCCAGCTTGTACTTCTGGAAGTTCTCTTCCCACATACTGCTGAAGCCTGCCTTGTAGAATTTTGAGCATAACCTTGCTAGCGTGTGAAATGAGTGCAATTCTGCGATAGTTGGAGCATTCTTTGGCGTTTCCTTTCTTTGGGATTGGGATGTAGACTGATCTTTTCCAGTCCTCTGGCCACTGATGGGTTTTCCAAATTTGCTGGTATATTGTATGCAGCACCTTTACAGCATCCTCTTTTAAGATTTTAAAGAGTTCAATTGGAATGCCATCACCTCCACTGGCCTTGTTGTTTGCAATGCTTTCTAAGGCCCACTTGACTTCACTTTCCAGGATGTCTGGCTCCAGGTCAGCAACTACACTATCTTGGTTATCAGGGACATCCAGATCTTTCTGATATAATTCTTCTGTATATTCTTGCCATCTCTTCTTGATCTCTTCTGCTTCAGTTAGGTCCCTACCATTTTTGTCCTTTATCATATCCATCTTTGCACAAAATGCCCCTTTAATATCTCCAATTTTCTTGAATAGATCTCTGGTTTTTCCTTTTCTGTTGTTTTCCTCTATTTCTTTGCACTGTTCATTCAAGAAGGCCGCCCTGTCTCTCCTTGCTATTCTTTGGAAGTCTGCATTCAATTTTCTGTATCTTTCCCATTCTCCCTTGCATTTTGCGTCCCTTCTCTCCTCCACTATTTGTAGGGCCTTGTTGGACAACCACTTTGCTTTCTTGCATTTTCTTTTGTTTGGAATAGTTTTCATTGCAGCCTCCTGTACAATGTTACAAGCCTCCATCCATAGTTCTTCAGGTGTTCTGTCCACCAAATCTAGTTCCTTAAATCTATTCTTCACTTCCACTGTGTATTCATACGGGATTTGACTAAGATTATACCTGACTGGCCCAGTGGTCTTCCCTACTTTCTTCAGTTTAAGTTTGAATTTTGAAATAAGAAGCTGATGATCTGAGCCACAGTCAGCACCAGGTCTTGTTTTTGCTGACTGTATAGAGCTCCTCCATCTTTCGCTGCAGAGAACATAATCAATCTGATTCCGGTAATGTCCATCTGGTGATGTCCATGTGTAGAGTCACCTTTTGTGTTGTTGGAAAAGAGTGTTTGCAATGACCAGCTTGTTCTCTTGACAAAACTCAATTAGCCTTTGCCCTGCTTCATTTGGAACTCCAAGGCCAAACTTGCCAGTTATTCCTTTTATCACTTGACTCCCTACTTTAGCATTCCAATCCCCTATGATGAGAAGAACATCTTTTTTTGGTGTCCGTTCTAGAAGTTCTTGTAAGTCTTCATAAAATTGGTCAGTCTCAGACTCTTCAGCACTGGTAGTTGGTGCATAAACTTGGATTACTGTGATGTTGAAAGGACTGCCTTGGAATCGTACCGAAATCATTCTATCATTTTTTAAGTTGTATCCCAGCACTGCTTTTCTCACTCTATTGTTGACTATGAGGGCTACTCCATTTCTTCTATGGGATTCTTGCCCACAGTAGTAGATGTGATAGTCATCTGAACCGAATTCATCCATATCTGTCCATTTAAGTTCGCTGATGCCCAAGATGTCAATGTTTATTCTTCCCATCTCACGTTTGACCACATCCAGCTTACCCTGGTTCATAGATCTCACATTCCAGGTTCCTATGCAGTATATTTCTTTGCAGCATTGGACTTTCCTTTCTCTTCCAGGCACGTCTGCAGCTGAGCGTCCTTTCGGCTTTGGCCCAGCCACTTCATTAGCTCTGGAGCTACTTGTACTTGTCCTCCGCTCTTCCTCAGTAGCATGTTGGACGCCTTCCGACCTGAGGGGCTCATCTTCCAGCGTCATATCTTTTAGCCTTTTGTTTCTGTCCATGGAATGTTCTTGGCAGGGATACTCGGTGGCTTGCCAGTTCCTACCCCAGGAAGTCTTATTGCAGGCCTCATTTTCACCATTGTAATTAGGCTTACAATGATGAAAGCACAGTTCAGCCTGTTTTATTTTGTAGCCTCACTAATCAACTGGAACACAAAAGTAGAAATGTGCCCTATTTATAAGATATTCCAGACTGAGGCAGTCATTATTACTGTTTGGTAAAAATTATGCATCTAGACTAGACCATGCAAATCCGGTGGTTAAAAAAAATATGTAAGAGCAAATTTGCATAATGCTTCTTTTTTAAAATGCTGTTTGGCATATTATTGTGGGTTTTTACTGTGTTGATATTATCCCTCCTTCCAAGTAAGCAAAATCTTATTCAAATCTCTAAATTGCTAAACTTCAGTGATGCTTTGAAAGGGCATCATTATGAAGCTGACTATTGTTAACTGACACAATTTTTAAAAATGGGAAAATTCTGTTCCCTTCCCCTCTCCACAGGAGAGTGGAAAGAAAGCTTCCCATTCTTTCACATTGTTAGGTGGCTTTGGCAAAGCATAGAGGGTGAGACACAAGGGAGATAGATGACTGATTGAATGATTTCTCTTTAAAGGGAAAGATAAGGAAGATCACCCTAATTCAGTGTTGGTGAACCTATGGTACGGGTGCCAAAGGTGGCACTCTGAGCCCTTTCTGTGGGCACCTGACATCGTCCCTTCACAGCCACCTCAGGTTAAATTGCTGTGTTGGCACCTTGCAAATAATTAGTGGGTTTTGAATCACAGTTCGGGCACTCGGTCTCTAAAAGGTTTGCCATCACTGGTCTAACTCATGCTGGACAGGGCCACCTGAAATATAGTATGATCAATCCTTGCATGTAGTATCTTCTCAAATGCATGCCACACCTAAAAATAACCCTGTTTAGTGTGATCTAGAATGAACCAGGCCAGGATGATGGAGCTGTCTAACTGCCCCAGTTTTGACCATTCTCTCTTGTTGACCGTGCCATGATACCAGATTCGTCATGGGTATCCAGACTCCTGATGGCATTGCTCTTAGCTTCCCTGATACTGTCAAACTCCCTCACCACGTTAAGGCATGCATCCTAGATGAGGAATAAAATACTATTAGTTTTCCTTCTTTGTGTGTATCTGACCTCACAGAGAGTGTCTATGTGGAATTATATCACTAGCATTTAATTTCTTGCTTGCAGACAAAAGCCGCCTTGTTACATGTGCCTGCACCTTCTGTGCACTACTGCTTAAAAACAAAAGACAAACTTTGTTTAGAGTGACTCTTTAATTGGCAGGTGTTTTTTTCCTCCTGCCTCTTCCTGACCCCCACACCTCGCTTTTGAAGTAGAGTCACACTATGAAGAATGTTTTTTTTCCTAGAGGCTTATCTACTCCAGCTGTAAGTAAATTTAATTGATTGCTAAAGCTCAGAGGAAATGTTTGTGGATATCTGCAGTAGAATTTGCAATTGTGCTTAATTCCAGTTAATTGACAATCAATTAACTGGGGCTACAATCGAAGGGAAACAACAACTACTGTATAACACCCTTGGGGCTGGCGTTCTCCATTTCTACTAATTATATCATGGGCTGGTTCCCAGCTCTGTATGGCAAAATACAAATCCATGAAAGCTGACATGCTATCAATCTCGATTTTATAACATAATTTTGAACAGTTGCTGTAGATTGCAACTGTCTTTATCTCATGGGGGCTAATCTCACACAGAGCCACTTACACAAGTTTATTTAAAATGCCAGGAAATTGTAAATTGCAAACAAACCGTACCTATCTTCAATTAGTAGGATTGACCAAATAAGTGGCAACGTTTATGATAACAACTGTGTAAGAGCCACTCTTCCATTCCTCTCCCCCATCCCCGAAAGAATATCCCTGTTCTCTTCCCTGAAAAACAATGCTCTTGGTCCTTCAGGCTGCTTTTTGTGATATTCTCCTTATTGTGTGAACTCAGGATGCTCTTTCTAGCTAACATTGCCAACTGCAGAAATTGGTGGTTGTTGCATATATAAGTTAGTCTTCTTTTACAGTGGACCCCTTAGCCACCTGTCTGTTTTGGCCTTTTCTTATGCTTTCACACTTGCCTGCCACTGTTACCACAATATTATTCCCTTTCCTCTTCCACCAGCTGAAAAATTTAACCCACATGCGCTGGAGCTAGGTGCTCAACAGTATTTTGGATACATAATGCACAATAAGAAATACCATCTGCTGCAAGTTATCCTTCAAGGAAAAATAGACAGGAAGCGTGGCCCAGGGTGCAGAAGAACATTCTGGCTTAAGAACTTAAGCCAGTGGTGGCCAAACTTCGGCCCTCCCCCAGTCCTTTGTCATTGGCAGTGCAGGCTTAGAATTCTGGGAGTTGTGGTCCAAAACATTTGGAGGGCCAAAGTTTGGCACCACTGACTTAAGCCAATGGTCCCCCATGAACACAGCTGCTCTGTTTTGAATAGCTTAGATAGAAACCAGTTCAGGTTACTGATCGCCAATGGTCCCCCATGAACACAGCTGCTCTGTTTTGAATAGCTTAGATAGAAACCAGTTCAGGTTACTGATCGCCAACAGCTCTGTTTTGAATAGCTTAGATAGAAACCAGTTCAGGTTACTGATCGCCAACGTTCTACGAGGACATGGCACTTGAAGAAGAACACCAAGGAGATCTGAACTAATGAAATCTGATTTTACTCTTAAGTTTGCAAAGGAGAGACAATTAATTTGGGGAAAGGATTAAACCTTTTATTCTCTGGATACTGTTGTCCCAATTCAAAACAGACCATCTGTTTTCCTTTAAGTAAAGAAACCCCCCAACTAAGCTGCATACTATACATAGGTGGCACATAGTTTGATTAAGGGGTTTGATTAAGATTCCCTGGTCAGAGATGGTAGCATCTGTATACTGTATATCCTGCATCAAAAGCAATGGTTTCTAATTCATACTTGATGTGGCCATGCTGAATTGTCTTAACAAAATTTTGCTATTCTCAGAGCTATACTTCCAGAATGACTAAATATATCCATTGAAATAAATAAGTAAAACATTAACAGCAAAGAAAGCAACTGTTTTCCCTTTTCCCATATAATAAGGGTCCTGTGCACTGTGATTTTCATTCTCTGACTGTTCTCACATCTCTCTCCAGTGTCTATGTGCACACATGTTCAAATGCCTTGTCAAGAAGGCAGACAACCAACTCCCAGACAGACTGGTCAATGAACCTCACAGTAAACACTACAAGTCTGAGATGCCACAAATGGCACAGTACTGCATTAGCAAGGATGTGTGCATATATATATATATGAGCCACACTGCAAGAATCTGCTCTAAAGCCTGGATTAAAAAGAAAAAACCTCTTTGAATAGATGCCTCTTTTTAAATGACATGCTTTGAAACACGAAACAATACATTCAATATCAACTTACTTGTAATATGTATGAAGCCAATTCAAACACAACTTCACTGTCGACCTCAATAAGCTCCTTATGGAAAGAAACGGAGGGGAGAGAAGTAAAAATTATTTATTTAGTTAAAATGAACATTTGTATTTTACTATTTGATCTTAACAAGGGCTCCTGAGGAGGCTTATAATAAAAAAGAAAATTATTAATGTATTTCAGTTCTTCTAAGAAGTTGCATATCCAACATTACACAATTGAACATCCCACACTCAATCTAGATTCACAGTTAAAGATTTGCTTCACTGTACCTTGAGAGAGGTGTTATTGGTCTATTATGTTATTTTTACTCGCACGGGTGTGTAACATATACACTTACAGGTGAAACTCAAAAAATTTGAAACTCAAAAAATGAACATTTGGACAATATTCTAATTTTTGAGTTTCACATGTAGTTCAGTGACACTTCTGGGACTACACTGATTGTATTGTGCTCTTTTGAGGGTTTCTTGCAATTGCCACTTTTCTTTCGAGAAAGTATTTAACAGGAAAGCATTTTCTGGCATGGAGACACCCTGGCATACATGACAAAAGATTTTTCTGTTGAATTTTTGCTTCCCAATGAATTATGAAAGTCAAAGGAAGGCTAAGAGTAGAGGAAAAAGTGGCAACCACTCCCTGATTGACTTTTGCCCACAACATTATTTCACAACCCAAATGCTGAACCTAAACATGATTGCTCTTACATCCCAGAAGAGGTTAGCTGATCTTTGCTAGACTTACATAAGGTAAAATGGCCACCTCAAGTGGCAGAATGAAGCCCTGGAATGATCTGGCCCTTGAGGTAAAATTGTCAACGTACTTCTGCACATAGTCATGAAAAGTAAATGGCAGCCATGTAAGACCACCGTTGTGAAACTACTCTTTGTTTCAACTCTGAATTGCACACCGTAGGTCCCCTCATGAGGGAATTTTTCCTTGCATCATGTTATTCGGTGTACACTCCATTTGAATTTCCCACTACATAGCAATGGAAAGAGCAAAAGATAACTGAGGCCAAGCCACAACATGAAATGGAGACAAAATGTGGCTGTTCTGTAACATAACTAACTTATTTCAAGCAAACACCACAAAAATGTAATGCCAATGTACAAAATTACTGACCATATACATGGGTCACTGCACAGAACTTAAAATGATTCTATGGTTTTGAATTCATTTCTATGGGTTTCGGTTCAGCTCTCACCACATCTCACAGGAACATGGTTCACAGCTGAAAATATATTTTCCTCCCCAGGAATGCTACTTAGTCTATGTGGAAATGACACAAATCATTTTTCTGGCAGCTAGCAAAACCTTCCATTAAACGAAGATGAGACATAAGCTGAAGTTACTTCAACTTTGGCAGCACTTTGATGCAAGTTTCACATTTTTGCTCAAAATAATTCACCCTGTTACAGTATAGGCATTCCTCCAGACAGCTGTTCACATTAAATGAAAGCCTGCCATGATTTAGTACAACCCACCAAGGCCTTATATATAAAATACACAAGAACTGAAATCTGGTTGGTTTAGCCCTGTACACGAAAGGTTGATGGCACAATCAGCTGTAGGTTTTGGTTGCTAATGAAACATTTCCAATCCCATCTGCATCCCATGATCCTCCAGAGGCTCCCCCAGAGGAAATCCCTGGAGAGCCGTAGAACATGGAGAGGGAAAGACTAGAAATGTTTAATTTGCAATAAAAGGGCACTGCTGATGACATAATCACTCTGCCTTTGCAGAGCTGAGCCAACAAGATTTTAGCTAACATGCGTTTGTACCAATATGTGGTACTTTAAAAATGTGCTACATTTTACCTCCTCCCCTCCTCACAACTCACAGACACCAAAGGTCTTCCGCCAAAATGGAAGCAACACATGGCTTGTAGCAGCTTCTTTAACCCTTCCAGGTGCCAAGAAATTACTCTCCCCCTCCCTGCTCTGCTCCACTCCCCCCCTCCCAATATACTCTTTTACTTATCCTGCCTCTTCCTTCTTTGATCTCCAAACTGTGCTCTGGTTGAAAAGTTAATTTTTGGGAACCACCTATCTGACCTTACTGGCTGGGGGATTCTGAGAATTAATTCCCATTGCCCTGCTCTGGACCAGTCTTCTCCCCTTCTTTCTTTCTTGGTCATTTCTCCCTCCCTTGATTTGCAGGCCAGAACTCTTTATTGGGTCTCTTCCCTCATAGGCTCCTTCTCTGCTTTTTAATAGACATGGGCACGACTTGGCGAAATTCTCGTTTCCGTTACGTAATGGAAACGGTAACGACATTTACTCCGCCAGAACTCGAACTCGAACCGACTAAAGAAAAATTGGGTCTGATTTGTCGTGGTCGTTCCTGGCATCGCAGCGATCGCGCGATGCCAAGCGGCACAGGAAAAAAGTTTTAAAAAAAAAAAACCCGATTCCCGGCCAAAAAAGCAGGCGAAAATATGCCTGCCTGAGTGAGGGCACCTACCAGAGGGGTGGTTTCTGGGGGGGATCCCCGCCTCCCCCTCCTCTCTGGGCTGCACAAAGTGCGCATCCTCGTTGAGTCGCCACGCCAACTCGCGCCAGCGGCGCGGCACAGAAAAAAGTTTTAAAAATAAAAACCCGATTCCCGGCCAAAAAAGCAGGCGAAAATATGCCTGCCTGAGTGAGGGCACCTACCAGAGGGGTGGTTTCTGGGGTCCCGGCCTCCCCCTCTCTCTCTGGGCTGCGCAAAGTGCGCATCCTCGTCGAGTTGCCACGCCAACTTCGCCAAGCGGCGCGGCACAGAAAAAAAGTTTTAAAAATAAAAAACCCGATTCCCGGCCAAAAAAGCAGGCGAAATATGCCTGCCTGAGTGAGGGCACCTACCAGAGGGGTGGTTTCTGGGGGGGGGGGCCTCCCCCCCTCTCCTGGGCTGCGCAAAGTGCGCATCCTCGTTGAGTCGCCACGCCAACTCGCCAAGCGGCGCGGCACAGAAAAAAAGTTTTAAAAATAAAAAAAAACCCGATTCCCGGCCAAAAAAGCAGGCGAAAATATGCCTGCCTGAGTGAGGGCACCTACCAGAAGGGTGGTTTCTGGGGGGGGGGTCCCCGGCCTCCCCCTCCTCTCCTGGGCTGCGCAAAGTGCGCATCCTCGTCGAGTCGCCACGCCAACTCGCCAAGCGGCGCGGCACAGAAAAAAAGTTTTTTTTTTTTAAAAAAAACCCGATTCCCGGCCAAAAAAGCAGGCAAAAATATGCCTGCCTCAGTGAGGGCACCTACCAGAAGGGTGGTTTCTGGGGGGGGTCCCCGGCCTCCCCCCTCTCCTCTCCTGGACTGCGCGCATCCTCGTCGTCTCGCCATGGCATGCAGTGCGGGCGGGAGATCCAAATGGGGCGACCGCAATATTTATTTTGAAATTGCGTTGTCCAAAAACACACCAAAGCACCACAGAAACATGCGAAAATTAGCTATTTTAAAACTGCCTGAATTTTTTTCAGTAGCAGCAGTGGGTTTTTCTTGCAACAAAACGTCTCCATTGATTTTATTTTATTTTATTTTTATTTTTTTACACCTGCGCAATGATGGGCTGGCCATGGGAGTGGACCATGCACATTTTTGGAGCCATTCCACCAATTGCATGGCCACTTGGCCAGGTTTTGACCGAGACTTCTGGGATGTGCCAGTCGGGCATAAAAAGCCCACTAACCCTAGCCCGAACCCAAACCCGAACCTGAACCCTAACTTATACGCCAGTACACTGTCCTTCTTAGTGGGTCAGAGAGGCACCCAGAGGTGCACCCCAGTAACTCACCCTAACCTTACCCATAACCGTAAGCCTAGCCCTTGCGCTAACCCCTAACCAGTAAGCCAGATGTGTACTCGTATTGCACTACAGCAAGTACACTTCCCTTCTTAGTGAGTCACAGGGCGCCTGTGAATTTCGTTCCCCAGCCCAAGTGCACCGCAGGCAGTGAGTCACAGAGGCACCCGAAAGAGAGGTGCCTCTGCCTGCTACTGCAGTGCAACTGCAACTTAATGGTATGCATATCCAATTGGCTATGCATGCCATTTTGTAGCGGGCCAGAGGAGGCACCCACCCCAGAGCCTCCAGGAGCCCGCTTTCCCTTCATGGCGGGCCAGAGGAGGCACCCACCCCAGAGAGGTGCCTCCAGGAGCCCCCCAAAACCAATACTAACGACAGACGAAAAAACGACAAACGAAACGACAATTTTTTGAAAAAATTCGCGAAAAACGGAAACGAGCCGAAACGGGCCGGCTCCGACACACGACAACTCGAAACGTAATTTTTCCTGGTCATGCCCATCTCTACATTTTAATGACCTTCTGACCTGATCAACAGACAATTCTCAGACCAGAACAGCAAATGGTGGTCAAAGGCCCTTCTCCCTGTGCTACCCCCTGACCAGAAAGTACAGGCAGCCCATACCGCAGAGTCTATCACCATGGTCTCAACCACAGAATTTGCTAATTCCTTACAGCACTGATTACTGTACACGATGACAAATTAAGTAAATTTCCTTTTATTGCACTCTTCTGATGCTTTAGCTGAATATTCTTGTTCCTGTGAACCACATGCAAGTCTGGCCCGTGACATGTTACAACCCCACCAAGAGGAGAATCAGACTTCAGAATGATGAGTTGTGAACGTTATTGGTGATCTTTCTTATTTAAACTACAGTAGGACCCCCATATCCACTGATTCATTGTCCACTGATTCAGTTATCCACGGTTGGCAGAGGGGGAAAATATTAAATTATTCAGCAGCCACAAAGTAAGCTATTGTCACAATCAGAAGCTGTAAAGCAAGCTATTGCCACAAATATCATCTGTAAAGCAAGCTACGCTTAGGAAACAGCAGTCATAAAGCAAGCTACCGTTAGGAAACAGCAGTTTGGGGGTGGGTGGGCAGGCGTTCTCTCTTATCCATGGTTTTCATTCTCCACGGGAAGGCCTGGAACCAATCCCCAGAAGATACCGGGGTCCTACTGTACTGTTTCTCATTTCATTTATTTGAAAGAAGAATGGCATAAAAAACCAAAGATCTAAATTTAGATAAAAGAAATAATGAACACCATCCAAATGAACGACACACCTTATTTCACAATAACTCTGCAGAGTTTGCCCCTGGCAAAAATGAAGCAACAGATGTTTCCCAAGTACTGTACTTTTGTAACCTTCTGCAGCTGTATATGAAAATAATGTGCTGCCTCACAACTTTAGTTCCAACCAGACCCAGAAGTGTCTGCAATAAAGATGTTTTCTTCCATTTCCTCTTGACCTCCTGTATGCAATGTATTTTGAGGAGGAGAAGGATGGCTGAAGTGTCCAGTTCTATGTCTGTACAAATGAGATGAACGAGGGAAACCTCAAAAAGGAGAGACTAAGGGCCTTTTCAAACGACCCCTAAGATCCGCTGGTCCCTTAAATTCGGACCAGAGATCTTGGGGGTTCGTTTCTGTTCCTCCGTCCCCACCCCTCAGCACTTCCTGCTCCTGTCGGCGTGAGGGGAGGGAGGGAAAAAAAGGACAAAAGAAGCCTTTACTAAACTGCCGGTGCCGGTCGAACTTGCCACGAGCCCCGTTACTTCCTGGTTCCGTCTCAAGGAGCTCTTAAAGGGGCGGGAGGCAAAAAAACAACAGACAAGCCAGGAGGGCCGGGCACTCTTATCCGCCTCAAATTTTTTTCACCTCCAAAGAGAAGGTACAAGAAAAGTGCGCTGGGTCGCGCTAAAGTGGGCGGGGTCGCACTTAATTGTCTCCAAACTCTGGAGCTGGTGGGAAAACATTTCTAAGCTCCGGAGCTGGGAGCCATTTGCAGCGCAGCTTAGGGGTCGTGTATAAACGCCCTAAGAGACCTATGTCCCCATTACATTGGTAGTCCGTGTGCTGCTGGAAACTAAGTTGCCAGGTCACAACCTGGACATCCTGTTGTCTAAAGGTTGTGCAGATGGCACCAGGAGAGGAAACACTGGCAGGAAGGAACTGTGTTTTCCTTTACAGCCACAGGGTAAACAGAGGGGGAAGGATTTCCAGGCTTTGAGATGCAGGCAACCTTAAATACAAAGAAGGTGTTCTACTTCAAGCAGTGGAAGCTGCTTCATTAGAGCAGAAGGGGCTACCCACAGTCAAGTCCCTCTTGCCTACCTCTTTACCAGAGGCAAACTGTCAAAGTGAGAGCAAGCATACAGAGACAGCAACATTTCTAATTTGGGTGCACAGTGTGTTTTTCTTCTTCTCAGCTTCATTCATATACATTAAATAAATGCATTTACATTAAGTCAGGGGTGAGGAACCTTTGGCCCTCAAGATGTTTTGGACCCCAACTCCCACAACCCTTTACTACTAGCAATATAGACAAGGAATTCTGGGAGTTGCAGTATGAAACAACTGGAGGGCCAAAGGTTCATGCTATCCCTGTATTAAGTGAAGTCTCTCTCTCTCCCCCTCCCCTCCCTCTCTCTGTGTGTGACGGGGGGAATCCTTGTTTTGCCTATCTCACCAATCACAAAGGGAACCAGCTACTGCTGTTAACTCCAGACATGACAGTTTGTTATCTATTAATTTATACTGTCTCCCAGGAAGAGGGCGTTTTAAGATAGCACATATAGAGCTTACATCTGTGTTTCATCCTGAGACAAAACAAAGTGATTGCATAGTTTAGGGCAGGAGTGTCTCAAACTTTGGCCCTCCAGATGTTTTTGGCCCACAACTCCCAGAATTCCAAGCCTGTATTGTCAATGACAAAGGACTGTGGGAATTTTGGTCCAAAACATCTGGGGGGCTGAAGTTTGGACACCACTGGTTTAGGGAGTGACTGTATATTCTGTGGAGATGCTTAGTCGCTGTTCTTGAACATCCCTCTGGGATGTAAAGGTCTTCTGCAGGTTGAGTTTAGAAAAAGGGTGTGCCAAGATTGTTCTGGATATTTTTAGAAGGGAATTCTGGGAGGAGATCTTAGCCATAATAAAAAGTTTACAACAAAAAGAGAGACGTATGGAGTTGGTTAAGTGGCGTTTTAGGTTTTACTGCTCAAAGGAATAATGAATCAAGAAACTTTAAGAATAGCGTAGAAGTCAGGGCCTTTATAATTTAAAGTTATCTCTATATGCTTTATTCTCTGACATTCACGTTGTATAACAAAACCCAAACCATACAATAAAAACATAATGGCTTTATATTCCACAGTGATGCATTAATCTTCATCTTTCAAAACTGGAAATACCACAGCCCCTAAGCTTTTCCCTGGAATGGCTCCCAAAGGTGCTTTCTCTAGAAACCCACACAAAACACTAACCACAGTTGACCACGTGACCACCACTGAGCTGAGTTAGCACCTCTTCCAAAGAAAGGTAGGTGGCTGCTGAATCAGCCCAAGCAGTTCCTCCTCTCTCCCCACCCTGCTCCATTCATTCAGCAAAGCTTTGTACATGGACAATCCCAGCAATGTGTTCACTCAGCCCTGGCGGTGTGCCATCTTCTCTATTGATATACTAATAAAACACTCTTCCCACTCATCGCCTGAGAGATGAAGCTGTCACTTCATTAGCAGCTCTCTGCATCCCTGGATTTCCTCCGCCACCCCCTGCTCCACCTCATGGGTAGCAAAGAGAGCCCCCCCCCCAAAAAAAAGGACTGTAATTTTACCCTAAAATAATTCAGGCTTGAGGTTACAAGTTAGCACTTGTTAGTAATTTATTTCATAAACCTAGTAGCCAATTACAAGGGCTTACCTGTGAGATGCACAATGAACTACAGTTACAAAAGAGGATGAAAGGGGGTATCTACAATGTGAGAGAAATTTCATTTGCCATGATATACAAATATTCCTTTGTCGCACTGCCAGCCTTTGGCTAAGCAGAATTTCCAAGTTTTTACTGGGGAACCCCTCTGCAAAAGTGGTATGCCAGAGACAAATGTAGCTTGAGTAATATTAGAAAAGTTCAGAGATGAAGTTGTGCACTGCACGTACTTTGTGAAGATTCTCAGTCATCCAGGTAAGTTTATCTAGGAGTTGAGTCACAGCAAATGGACTTCTTTTCTTGAGAGATTGAAATGTTTTGCCACTCAGCCAAACAGCTTCACCAGTCTGAGGAAAGCTAGTTGTGAGACCTCCATTTTATAGTTCACTTTGACCTCATGTGACCCTGGTCTAAATTTGCTCATAAGATGAACAATGGCCTAAATAGGATCATTAGATAGACAATAGTGTCAATAGGCTCATTAGGTGGACAATGACTTAAGGTGCATAAAAGTTTCCTCTTTAACCTTCACAACACAATGACCCATTAAGTATGGGTCATTAGCTATGGTCTTGTTGGTGGGAGGTGTGAAGTATTTTTGATTAGTCTGGGGATTGTTGAAATCACTGCCTGATAAATAGCAGATAAACTGTGCCTGATCCCCCCCACCTCTGTTGAGAGAGGGGTTTTCAATACTCAAATGAACGGCTTCCCTGACCCCTCTCTCAACCTGATCTTCTTTGTCTAATATGTTTACATCCTCATCTTTGAATGAGTGTCCTTTGTCCTTCAAGTGGGAGGTATACTGCTGACTGTCCAAACTTACACTCATTTATAAATTGTTGAAGGTAGTTTGAAACAGGCTTCAGATTTCACTAGTGAAAGCCAGCCTGGTTCATACTTTAGATAGTTTAGCTCAAGTCAATGCAAAGGACAAGTAACTGTATCTCAGTTTTATCCTTTGCATTTCTAAAACCCACAAGGCAACTATGGGCACTTTTACACAACCTCTAAAATCTGGTGTCAACTTAAATTCGGACCAGAGATCGTGGGGGCTTGTTGCTCTTCCTTTGTTCCCACCCCTCCACACTCCATTGTTCCTGTCTGCGTGAGGGGAGGGAGAAAAAAAGGAGAGAAAAATGCAGGCTCACCTCAAAGCAGACCCGAGCAGACCCTTCGTCGTGATTCCTGTCTCTTAAAGGGGCGGCGGGGACAAAAACAAAAAAAAAAGAAGGCGAGGGAGCCCGGCATTCACAGCTTTACAATGCGCATTGGAAGATTTTTTTACCTCCTGGAGGCCAGGTACTTGAAAAGTGTGCTGGGATGCGCTTACATAGGCGTGGTCGTACTTAAATTTTTTTAAGTCCGGAGCTGGTGGGAAAACATTTTTAAGCTCTGGATCTGGGAGCCCTTTGCCTCGGATTTTAGGGGTCGTGTAAAAGCGCCCAATGTGTTCAATATAAGCTTCACCTCAGTGATTCCAAATACAGTGGACCCTCGTATAACAAATGGTTTGTATAACATAAAATCTGTACAACATAAAAATTCCGGAGACAGGGGAAATTTGCTTAAAAGAATCGCCTATGGGGCGAATCCGTACAACATAGAAATGGTCGTGATTAGGGATTACTCCATTTTCAATGCATTCCTATGGGAAATTTGTATAAAGTAAAATTTGCTTAACAGAATTTCATTTGGAACGAATTAATTCCTGTATACAAGGTACCACTGTAGTTTAATGTAGTGTTACTACTACAATTGACTAATATGGCAGGAGCTGTTATGACTAAATGGCAGATTATAAGGCTGTTATTGCCAATGCTGTTTCTTTTGCAGTTTCTACTTCATTCACCATGATATTGCAGGATCAGCTAAATGCTGAAATGATAGCATGTATTTTTTGTAAACAGGATTACTACACTCAAAGCCAGTTGCAAAAAAGTTTCAACTGAACAAAGTTTTGTCACTTTGGCAAGCTTAAACATCATGTAAAATTTTCCTGAAAGCCAAGTCTCAGGAAACTTGGGTGAATAATAATACTTATAATGACAGCAGCAAATACTACTTAAAATTTGCTGTTCTGTTGTTATATGCTGTCAATTTGCTCTCAATTTATGATGGCCTTATGAATTTGTGACCAAATGGCCTTATGAATTAAGAGCCCATCTTAGGTCTTGAAAATTCAAGGGTTTAGGTTTTTTTTTTTTTTTTTACTGAATCTATTTCTTCTTTGGTCTTCTTCGTTTCCTCCTGGCATTTAACTTTTTTAGCATTTTAGTCTTTTCCAGTGAGTCTTGCCTTCTCATTATTTGCCCAAAGTACAATTGCTTCAGTCAATTTTTCTTCTAGAGACAGTTCAAGCTTGATTTGTTCTAGAACCCATTTACTTGTTTTTTACTGGAGGTCCATTGTATAACACTCTCCTATTTTGAATAAACAGATTTTTTCCCTATTAACGTCCTTCACTATCCAGCTTTCACATCTACCCATAGTAATTGGGAATAACATAATATGGATGATCTTTTAAATGCCAATTAAATATCTGGCTGTTCAAACATGCCTTCCCCAGTCTCTGATTCTTTTGTCAACACTCTTTATCTGCATTTACCATCTTGCATTAATACAGCCTCTGCCTTTATTTCTGTAATGTGTAATTTGATTGTTTGTCTATTTCAGCTTAATGCAGGGGTGTCCAAACTTTGGCCCTCCAGATGTTTTGGACCATAACTCCCAAAATTCCAAGCTTGTATTGCCAATGACAAAGAACTGTGTAAGTTGTGGTCCAAAACATCTGGAGGGCTGAAGTTTGGACACCACTGGTGAAATGAGTAATTTTTTTAGTATTACAATGTTCTTTTTTTACATTTGTGTTTATAATTGTTCATCTGTTCTTGATGAATTATTTATTCTGTCTGTATGCTGCCCAGAGTAGCTACTTGCAGTATAAAAGCTTTATAAATAAATAAAGAAGTAATCTTGATTTCAGGGTGCAATTAAGCAGTAAGGAAGCATTACATCTGATCCCAACAGTAATAGTCACTTAATTGGGAGCAAACTCTCTCAAAGCTAACCTTCCATCTGTCAGGGAACTACTCAGTCTAGTCCAACCTCAAACAAAGAGTAGACCTGCCACTGGACCAGAAATGTGGACTGGGGCTAGGCTGAAGAGATATTATCTGTATGTTGTGCTGTCACCATGAATTGCTTCCACTGGACTGTGTAACAAACAGTCCACAATGTGAGCTACTTTCCTGACTGCTCATACCCGTAGTCTCCAGCAACAAGTATTATTTTGAGGATATTTTCTAGCATCTTTACAACTGTTCTCTTGAGTCTTAGACTTCTGGTTTCTGGGCTGCAGCTTTAATTTAAACAGGCTGAAGCAAGGGACAGCAAATCCTCAACAGTTTCAAATTCTTCTTTGGGAACATTAGTTATTTAATTATTCCATAGCTATGATTTTTGTCTTCTTAATGTTCACTTGCAATCTTGCTTTTGCATCTCCTCCCCCCACCCCCCCATATAAGGAATAATGTCAAATCACTGCTCCTTTCTACCAGTCATATGACATCAATTGCATATCTTACATTATTTCTCTTTCATCAAACAAATTTCACTCCCCCTTCATCTGAATCAAATCAAGATTTTTGTGTGGTATGTTCTGCATATAGATTGAACAAATAGGGCAATATAATACTCCCTTACCTGACATGTTTACCTGTGGGAAACTATCCTGTTTCTCTGCATTCTGTTCTGACAATGGCTCTTTGTTCAGAGTCCAGATTACACATCAGGACAATTAAATATCATGGAATACTCATTTCTTTAAGAATCATCCATAGCTTTCCATGAGCCACACAATCTAAGGCTTTTCTTTTAACCCACAAAATCTAAATGAATTTTCTTCTGATTTTTTTTGGGTGAATTCTAGTAGCCAACACATGTTTGTAAGAATCTTAGAATTTATCTACCACTATAGAATATTTTTTAAAAATTCAAATATTGCAGCAGTGCTTAAAATGGCTTTGCAACAGAAATCAGTATTATTCTTCCCATGTAATGGGGGACGTGGGTGTGAAAATGGATTGTATGAGACTGGCTTCTAACTTCACACCATTCATCCTGTTAGAACCAGGAACTATACTTTTGCTTTTTAGATACTACTCTTACATGGATTTATTGCTTCCTCTGGGTAGCAAACAGACAATGATTTCTGGTGCTAGAGGGCCTTAACAGTACAGACAGACAAGTGAGAATGGCCATGTTATTAATTTGCACTGCAGGAGAGGTAATGAATGTAATACAAAACAGCCCATTCAGAAACACCTTGGGAGAAAGGAAATCAGATAGTTCCCACAGTATAGTCATGACACTGAGTAAATTAATCAATCTAGCCACCTGCCCAACCAAAAGGTGTGCAGGGGAGGGGAAATCTATAGGACAAAGCCAGCAGTCAAATTGAGCAACACCCCACTTGTAGCTTAGAAATGGAAGGCCGTCTTCTTCCCCCCAAAATATGTGTATGTGCTGGAATTGCTAGTATATTCTGAGCACATGAAATGTAAATTCTGAGCACATGAAATGTAAAAAACTACGCCCCTATATTTAGCAACATGTATATCTGAGGTAAAGAAAAATGTGTCATTTAATTATGAATGCCATTTAGGAAGTCTGGAAGAGACAGACATATCCCCTCTGCTTACATACACATAAACATTCAAGTATTTCTCAGCAAAACTTCTATTTCTGGGTAACTTTTAGCATCAGCACTGCCACTGACTATTCTTATAGGCCTGAATCCACCACAACACTAACTAGCAGAAAACTAGCACAGATAATCCATATTTTTTTAAAAAAAAACTGTAAACACTTCATTCCAAAACAATCTTTCAATGCCTGATGTGCAAAAGGAATAGCTTCTCACTACCTTCCTTTCCAGTCTTACCGTTTAGTTTTCCTCAAGGTGACAAACATGTGCCTAAGCAACTTTGTAAACCACCCAGAGTAGCCGTGCAGCTAGATGGAGCGGTAAATAAATAAATAAATAAATAAATAAATAAATAAATAACCTCTACAGTTTTAGCCTGTGGTGGGACATGTGCATAAATGAGAGCCTTTTTTTTTAATCTATTGAGATAGTAGAGTACTTGTTTATATCTCATTATATGATTATTAAAAGTTCCTTTTTTGGACTATTTTGTCCAGAACTGGCCTTGAATCATTACATAAGAACATAAGAATATAAGAACAGCCTTGCTGGAACAGCCCACCACCCACCCTGTCCAGCATTCTGTCTCACACAGAAGCTCACCATTTGCTTTAGGGTATTCCAAAGTAGATGTCTTCACCCGCTTACAGTTCCCTGCAAATGGCATTGAGAGATATCCTGCCTATCTCTCCAAACTGGAGGTTGTCCTTAGGCATCCATAACGATAGCCATTGATAATCCTTGTTCTCCATGAACTTGTCTAATCCTTTCTTAAAGTTGTCAAGGCTGACAGCTGTCACCACTTCTTCTGGCAGGGGGTTCCATAGACCAGTGATCCTCTGGGTGAAAAAGTACTATATCTTATTTGTTTCAGATCTGGCTCTCAAAAGTTTACTGAAGGGAATTTCAGATGAAGATGACAAAATTGTGAATGGTTTTAATGGGTATATCACTGGTCTTCCATGAGAAATAAAACATCAACATTAGCCCCCAATACCCAATGCTTCCATTGTGAGATTACATGTCCAGCTACCTACTCAGTGGAATCAAGGAATGAAAAACAACAAACAGCATGTCTGAACCAGCCATGCATGTTTTCAGAACTTTCTGCTTATGCTGTTTTCCTTCTTTGCAAGGGATCTTCTGCCTTGCACAGCACAAAGCATCTGTGCATCCTTACCATTCTAGCTGTAATACAGAACCCAGGACAGTATCTAGCTTCAGCCCAGGGAGCAGTTCATCTGTGAACATGTTACACAGTGTTTTAGGTAACTGGCAACAACAGGACAATGACCTTTTCCAAAAGCCCAGAAGGCTAAACAATGCAGGCAGAAACCTTTTAGTTAGCACTGCAAGGTATCTAACAATTCCTGTTCAGGAGGATACAACACATTGTTAACAAACTCATTAAAAGCTCCACGTAGCTGGCTAGGGATTGTATGGCATCTTCCTCTCCTCTGATTCAGCTCCAAGGGTATCAATTTGGTGAGGAGGAACAGTGTTTGTGCTGAGTTCCACTCCCTTTTTAAAATCTTTTATCTTCCTATCCTCTTTCTTCTAACAGATGCCTTGTCACAAATCCTAGCAATTCCAAGACAATCCAGTAGACTTGTTAAAATCTCTTTGGCTGCAAGACTGATGCCACTTTAAACAAGCAAGCAAACAAAAATATTCATTGACTTAGGTAACTGTAGGTTATCTAAGGCAATGATACAGAATTCACATCCCTATTTCCATACAAATGAAGTCCAGTGTTTGATTTCCACCTGGCAATGCAAAGTGGCTATTATTTTAATTCCTTGAAAAATGCTACTTCTCAGAATCTTCAATGCCAGAATGATTTTTACTATGATTGGTACCTCTGGAAAGATAAAGGGAATATTTTTTTCATTTTTCATTTTTCATTTTTGCATTTAACAGCTGTAGGAGAGACACGTGTTCCTCATGAAAAGCTACAATGAACTAGATCAATGGACAGACAGACAGATGGATGGATGGCAGTGTATGTCTACAGACAGGCATGCAGACATCACAAAGTATCAAGCCAAATTCTCAGCACCAGCTTGACAAAGGAGAAAGGGAAGAAGAAAGAAAATAAGGGCCTTACCTTGTAAATACAGGATTTTGCATTCAAGAAAAACAACTCAATGGTAGCATTATCCTTTAGGTAGGATATACTTTCAATGTAGAACCTGGAAATGAAACACAGGAGTCATATAAATGCTAGAAAGAAATTGCAGCCACCAAATAAATACATAATAATATTATTATTAGATAAAAAGTGTGCTTAGTGGAGCCTTCTGGGCTTAGAGAAAGGAATTATTTTTCTTTCTTGTTTTAGTGATTGTGTTATGACTCTTGGAAAGATTTGTATATCCCTTAAGACCTGATCATTCAGCATGGCCCTATGTGTAAGTCCTGGCCAATATAAAAGAATTAATGTTTGTTTTATTTCACAGGTTGATTTATAGCACCGTTAATATTTTAGTCTGGGATGGATTTCTTTTTCCCCATTCCCTATCCTTGACAATTGTGTTGTTTTGCTTCCTACGAAACAGCTGTGTTCTGGCCTGGGAGTAATTGCTTTGGAAATGGTTTTCGAAAAAATGATGAAAGGGAGAAATGCCCCCTGAATATAGATTTGAAATGAAAATAACTTAAAATGCTTTTACTAGGGTGCTGAGTCTGAGACTTCAATAAAACCGTAGTAATACTGCTGCAAAACCTATTCCAATGGAGTACCTCCTGTGATTCACAGAGAGAGGATAACTACATTATCATTTATCCCTTGTTTTACTCGGATGTTGGTGAGGTCAAGTGTTATTCATTTTGCAGTGTCATAAAGCTTAGCAGGAACCAGCTCCTTTCTGTCCAATTTGTACCTCTTTGGTTCAACAGCAGAGCTACTCTTTATTTGGAGCTTGGGCTGGATCCCATGTGTACGGAAGGATCACTTTAAAGGAGAGATTGCACGCAGCAAAGCCACCCTTTCCAACATGGCCATGATTCATTGAAATTGTGTCCAGTCACACCCATGGGGTCATAAGACGGAGCAGTGATAAGAGATGTGTCTGGTTTAAAAGGGCATTTCCCATCTGAACTTTCTAGGCAGTTTTAACCAATCTAGTATCTTTCCAATGCTCAGCTGAGTTGTGGCACGAAGGAAGGAAGTGAGAATGAGGCAATTTCTGAGTGCATGCATATGTATGCCCAGGTATGTGTATTGTACCTATTTTTGTCCTTTCCTCCAATGACGGCTGTGGCCTCTGCCCAACCAATCACAAGGGGCAACAGGTATTATTGATCCAGCCTCTTTACCAGTAGAACACAAAGAATTGTCGTAGATATTTCTCCCTGGCTCTACCCCCTCTTATTGAGGCACCTGTGTCCCGCGCTAGATCAAATAGATTTTTTTCTTTTGTGATTCCACAGGGAGCAAAAATAGAAGACAGGTGATGGCACCAAAGAAAAGCATGGAACAGAGAAGCTACTAAGGCAGGGGTCCTCAAATATTTTAAACAGGGGGCAGAGAGAACTCCTAGTTTCCTGAGCGCCTTGCCCTCTGAAGATGCCAGTTACAGAGTCTGGTGAAACATCAGGAAGAAAAACTTCCAGAACATGGCCAAACAGCCCAAAAAACTCACAAAAGTATCAGATCCCGGCCATGAAAGCCTTTGAGAATACAAACAGGAGAATTCTCCCAAGATGATGTCAACATTAATATGTGTTTCCAAATACTAAATTAGAATGTTACGACAGTAAAAGCTATGAATCAGACTTACTATGCTCTGAGACTTCTGCCACAAACCTCTCATAAAACAATCTGTATTTATATTGGAAATATTTGATTTTGGACTAAACCCAGAATCTCCCACCTAGCCTCAACAGTGAGATTCTGGTTGTGATCGTGCAAAGCAAACAACCAAACAAGCTCATTAGGTGGACAATGGCCTAGTGTGAAAGTCCCACCTTTACAACCTTCCCAACAACATAAAGTATGAAGTGTTAGCCAAGGCCTTGCTGGTAGAGGTGTAAAGTCCCCCCCGAATTGTTGAAATCACTGCCTGATAAGTAGCAGATAAGATGGTGCCTGAGTCCAAAAGGTGCCACTGGGCCTTAAATAGAAATATAAAACTAAGTAGCTACAGCTGTGAATTCCTAATCTTGACTGGAATATGTCACATGCATTCTGTGTAATATTAACTGCAGTACTAGAGAGATAGAAATGTAAGAAAACTATGCATGTTGCCACAGTTTCATCTACTGCCTTTTCGTGTTTCTCAGCTTCTGTTGAACACCAGAGGGCAGCATTGCATTTCTTACATCTACAGTAAAAAGTCTTGCTGATTTTCTTAGAAACTTTTTTATTTCTCTCTATTGTGCCCAAAGATTGACAGCTTCAGTTCATCATTTTTTATTTCAGAGATAATTCAGGCTCATTTTTATCCTGGACTACCAAAAAGACTTGTTTGTCTTTTTGGTAGTCCAGGATATCCACAAAGTTGTCCTCTAGTACCATATTTCAAACCAATCTATAATGATTTTTTCCGGTTATCTTTCTTAAGTGTTCAGCTTTTACACTCATACATGGTGATAAGGAAAGACACAAGTGTGGATGATCTTGACCTTGAAATCTAGTGACATGCCCTTAATAGATTTGCTAGATTTGCCATTATAGATTTGTAGTTGAAAGCAGGCATTGACCTTCTGAAATTCTTCGGTGTGCTCCAGTAACTAGTCTGAGTTACACTGAGTTACACTGCATCTGAATGGGCACCCAGTGCAGGAGGTGGAGCTAAGAACCGCTAAACACCTGCTCAGTTGATAAGTGAACTGGTATTGAACTGCCAAAAGGGTAGTTTGTGCCTGTATCTATTCATAATCAGTATCCCAACCCACTGCTGGTCTTATTTTGACAGAGACACCATGGCTTCTCCATTTCCTTCATCCAATTACGTAGTCGATTTCATTTCTATATTGGCTATCTAGTGATGTCCATGTGCACAGTTGTCTTTTCAGATGCTTGAAGCACGTATTTGCAATAAAGAGATAGTTGGCTTCACAAATGCAACTCAGTGAGTCATTCTGCCCCTTCACTTCTGTCCCCTAGGCTAAATTTTCCAACAACATTTGGTTCTGGTTTGTTCCCTACTTTTGTGTTCCAGTCAACCCCTCTAATTTTCATCCCCAGTGAATGGGGCTCTCTTCCATATGGGTGTGCATGTCATAGGTATGTACAAAAGCAAGAAACTCTCCTCCACAGATTCTGTCACAACTGGAAAGAAAAATGGTTCACACGGGGTGAACAGGAGTGGAAACCATCTGGGTGGAGGGTGCCAGGGGTGTGCACAGCCAATCAGCTCAGATGGAATCTTGGTTCCAGTCATCTAGGATTATAAACATGTGTGATCAATTTCCTCTCAAATGACTGCATAAAAGCTTTCAGTTTCATCTTCGTAAACATCAGTAGTTGGACCATAGACTTGAATGATCATTACATTTATAGGTTTTCCATGGAGTCAGATTGATATTATTTTATCAGACCTTGCATTGTAGTGTGTATCTGCCTGTGCTACAGCTTGTCTTCGTATTAGAACTACTCCCTTTATTCCAAATTTGTCATCTCCAGAGTGGAACATTTTGAAGTTGTCTGATTGAAAATGTTCCATTCCAGTCTATGTTAGTTTAATGCAATGTTTATATGTTCCATTTCTTGCTTAAAATGTCCAGTTTATTTTGATTTATATTTCTCACATTCCATGTTCCAACTGTATGTGTCATGCAGCATTGGACTTTCCTTTCATTTTGGGGATGCCAGCCACTAGTCATCCATCCTTTCGTTTTTAATCTAGTTGCATCATTAGCAACTGTGCTATTTATACTTGCCCTTTACTCTTCCCCAGATGTTGACTGTGTTCCATTCTAAGGGTCTCATCTTCCACCACTATCTCTTGTTTCATTTAAGTTTGTTGCATCATAGGGATTTCATAGTAAGGAAAGTTCAGCAGTTATTTACCACCGCCACCACAACAGCAGCACGCCCTTGCACATAGCCCATCTTCTCAACCACTAATCAAAATACCTCCAACAAATTCCAACATATTACAATGTTTCCATGGTATCTGCGTAGCATTTTATGCATATAGGGAGACTTACTTCACAAATCATGCAAACATTTTCCCTTGAAATGCAAAAAGGACTTCAGCAATAAGACAGGCACAGAACCTAATGCATCTATCAAAGAATTGCTCCTCTAGAATCATATATTTTAAGTATTACCTTAAGTTTAGCTATGCCTCAAGAAATTTCCTGAAGAGGTCTTTCTTCTACTGTTATTAGTCTTGTTGCAGAACAGAGTATTTATTATCATGGTAAGTCAGCAATAGCAAAACAACCATGAAAATAAGGTGTACAAATATGTATAGAAAAGTAAATCCAGCCATTCTAGGATAAAATAGAGAGTAAAATAAGCTACATTTGCTAAGCCCATGCCCTGTTCTCAGCACAAAAGAGCTTTGCAATTGAAAGAACAATGGAGGGAATTGTATCCGATGAACAATATGATACATAATATTTGGTCCCTCTAGTTGACAGCTCTGCAAGAATGACAATAATTAATTCCTGTCAGGAATATTAGAAAATTTGCAGTAAAGCTGGACCTGTAAGAAGAGTTCAAGGCACAGGAGATGCAAGAACAGAGAGATCCTTAGTGATGAGCACCTATTAAGCCGTCAGTCAGGAAGGACCAAAAGGAGCACATTCTTAGCCAGTGGTTCTCAACCTGTGGGTACCCAGATATTCCTGGACTGCAACTCCCAGAAATCCTGGCCAGCTCAGCTAGTGATGAAGACTTCTGGGAGTTGCATTCTAGGAACATCTGGGGACCCACAGGTTGAGAACCACTGTTCTAAGCCCATGAAAATAAGGCTACAATCAACCCTCTCCTTTAAAGCAAACCTACCATCTGCCTGAATGGCTTCAACCCAGCCCCAGAAAGCAGTAGCCCTTGCAGCTTGCATATAGACCCAGGCTGGGATGGAATGCATTTCACCACACATTATGTGATTACTGGGAAACAGACTGTACCAGCTCACTCCACAAGAGGTCCAAACGGCAATCGATTTCCTCCTGGGATCAGAGCCTCACGCTCTGTATTTGCTTTTTCTTAAATGACTGACTGCCAAATTACCAAATGGTTAAGGGATGCCAAAACAGATAGAAAAATATATATGGTTAGAACAATCCAAATCCTGATGATCAATAGTTATATTACCTTTAGGGACTTGGGCCCTGATCACACCAAGGAAATATTTCCTAGTTCTACTGATACTTTCCATACCTTTGTTGTACTGAAATATGGTCACACAGTATACATACCAGGGAGAAACGTCCTAGGTATTTTTAATGTTAATGATTCATTTCCTCTGTGGATGGAGGACTGTTGGGTAGACATGAGAGGAAGAACCGGGAAAGGAGGAGTAGAGAAAGGAGGAAGGAACCTTTGAAAGATATGGAGAAGGGAGGGGGGAAGAACCGATAGAGCCCTTCACAAAAGCAACCCCAATAAGAGATGTTTTGGTATATTTTGGTTAAAAACAACAACTCAAAAAAAAACCCTCCTAGCAAGAGGGAAATGTTCCATAGTTACACTGCTGGCTGAGAAAATGATTCAGTAACAGCTATGTGTTGTGTGATCAGAAATATATGCAACAATCTAACTGGGGAACATGATCAGGGCTTTAGTTCTTTCATTTATTTCTCCACCATGACACAGAGGTTCTCCTGGGGAAAATGGCAGCCATAAAAGTTTGGAATGAGCAAGGTTGAACCAGGTATTTCTATATAAACCGTACCAAATTATGGTGCAGTAAGGAAATCCCACCCCTACAGCAACATTTGATCTGTGTAGAACAGGGGTGGTGAACCTTCGGCCTTCCAGATGTTTTGGACGGCAACTCCCAGAATTCTGAGCCTAGATTGCCAATGATAAAGGACCATGGGAGTTGTGGTCCAAAACATCTGGAGGGCCGAAGGTTCCCCTGCCCTGGTGTAAAAGCTCCAGTTGGGTAAGACAAATGTGTTGTGGCATTTGTAGTCCATCTGGAAAAAAAAACCTACCCAATTGGGGAAGGCAATTTGAGAGCAAGAAAAAAATCCATTTTGAAGGAGCCATTTAACAAATGTGCCACAAGGGATCCATGCTGACCACATGCATGCCATTCTGGATCATTTCCACTGTTTACTCCTAAACTAATCCAGTACTTTAATTAACAAGGTAATGATGTTGATTCAATGAATTCAACAATTTTGGTTTTAAAACTGAACAGCAATAAACTGCACTCCCCCTATATCAAGGTTAATGCTGATAGATTAATTTTCAAATCTAACCTTCCAGACTCTGCACATGACTGCTTCTGGAGGAATTCTTCCAGTGGTTCAATCTACCAGTTACACCCAGGAGGTACTCTGGAAACTGAATTAGTTCGACATGGATTGTACGAGCTGAAGACAGAAGCACCCACAATTGTCACATGCATTCCCCCATCATTATTCTCCGCAAGGATGAATACACTTACACATGCAGACCAAGTGGACTAAAACACAGCCATTGTTCTATCCAGAGGCGACCAATGGACAAAGCCCAAATCAGCCTGTGTTTGCTTTCCCATATGTTCTTGCATTCTAATATGTACAATTTCTCAGCAGGGGAAGAAAGGAGAAAAAGACAGCACATTTGCTGAGCCGTTAAATAAGCAGCAGCTGGAAACAAATATAAAAAGCAGTAAACGCCTCTTCTCTTTCTCCCTTTTTGAGCATGGAACTCTTTATATTGATTTTAACATCTAGCGTGTCAGTCTTCAGAGAGCAAGGAGAGTGGGCTCCCTTCTGTGCTCAGTCCTATTGTCAGTCTTACTAACAATCAGAAGTAACAATGGACAAGTTTGCATTGGTATGGAGACAGTACTCAGAGAAAGAGAGCATACTTGGTCTGCTTTCATCCTGTTCCCGGGAAGGGTGTCCTCTAGGTTTTGTTCAACTGCATATCTGAATACAGTGGAACCTTGACTTACGTCATTAATCCGTTCCAGTGGTCTAGACTTAAGTCAAACATGACTTAAGTCAAATGAACGTTTCCCATAGAAAGTAATGGGAAAGCGGATTAATCCGTTCCAGATGATGAAAAAGACACCCGAAAACAGCAATTTAACACAAATTTGACTGGGATAGGAGATTCCTTCTGGGGATGTAAATGAAATGTCTCTTCAAAGAGAGGAGGAGGCAGTGGAATTATAGTCCACAAGTTATATGCCTCCACTTTTTAATGTTCATAGCAACAATGTCTAACATTTAAGTTTTACTGATTTTTAACCTGACGTTCCAAGTTCTGAACAACTCTATGCTTACCATTAGAGTCCCACAACTTTACAGCTCCCCAACTAAAATGCTTCTATTGTGGACCAGACTTCTGCAGCCAGATTTTTTACAAGACTTAGCGGACTGTCTAACCAGCGAGTCCAGCCCCGAGCTCCCGGCCCTTCTTCTCCTCCGGCAGCAGCGGCGGCTTCGGTGAGGCCGAGGACCAGCTCCAGGTGCTCTGAGCTGGCCTCACCGAAGCCGCTGCTGCCAGAGGAGGAGAAGAAGGCAGGAGCAGTTTGGAGGCGGCAGCCGCGATGCTGGGTTGTGGCTGCTGCCCAATTCCGATGCCTTGCGCCGGGGCTCCGAGATGTAAGTCAAAGCCTGCGACTCAAGTCAAACAGGCCCCTTCTTGCTGCAAGTCAAATATGATGCAAGTCAAGCCAAATATGATGCAAGTCAAGCATATGTAAGTCAAGGTTCCACTGTACAACAACACCTTCATACAGAAGTATGTGTATGCTTCCGACAGGAGTGGTTTGTTATTCACCACTGAGCCTTAGGGCTCTTTATTTGACCATAACTAGTATCTTCACTTTCAGCGTCTACTATATATTTTCTTTGCAGCAAGGTCATCCTGGTCACTGTTATCAACATGGTCTAATGAGCCGATAAAAGCAAGGGAATTGAGACATGTTGGGAGATATCACCATTGTGGACATGGACAAACTGGAGGAAGACCACTTTCCACCATTTAGGAGGAATCTAAGATTTAGCTGGTAAAAGTTCAGTGGGTCCTCCCACCGGGAGTTTGAATCCCTAGGGCAGTGTTGGCGAACCTATGGCACGGGTGCCAAAGGTGGCACTCGGAGCCCTTTCTGTGGGCACCCGACATCACCCCTTCATTGCCACCTGTATTCAGGTTAAAATGCTGCATTGGCACTTGGCGAAAAATTAGTGGGTTTTGAGTTGCAGGTTTGGGTACTCCGTCTCTAAAAGGTTCGCCATTACTGCCCTAGGATGTCTCCCAGAAGAGCAGCAAGCTGATATATGGTCACCCATTTTTCTTTCTTTCTTTCTTTCTTTCTTTCTTTCTTTCTTTCTTTCTTTCTTTCTTTCTTTCTTTCTTTCTTTCTTTCTTTCTTTCTTTCCTTCCTTCCTTCTTTATTTATTTATTTCCTTCCTTCCTTCCTTCCTTCCTTCCTTCCTTCCTTATCCTTCCTAAAATAGGAATAGGAATAGGAATCTTTTTGTCATTGCCCTGCCCTACCTATTCTCACATATAATAAAAGTGATCAGCTAGATGCACCACTTACAAGAGAATTAAAGGGATTATATTTTTTCAGGACAGAATGGAGCTATGAGTGGGCATAACATGATATTAGGACTAAAATACATGTGATTTCAAACGTATCATTTGAGTTACATACTTATTTCACAAGTCATAAACACCAGTTGCCAGGCAGATTCCTATCAACAACTCCTTTAGCGCAATCTCCAATATGAGAAGGAAAATTCCCCAGTTGCCTTTGTAACATATTACCCCAAATCTACCTATCTACTACCTCTCTGAAAAATCAGGAGTCCAATTACAGTATTTAAATCGACTGACTAGCTCAGTGATGGCAAGCCTTTTAGAAACCGAGTGCCTAAACTGCGATTCAAAACCCACTAATTTTTCACAAAGAGACAATACAGCAATTTAACCTGAATACAGGTGGTTGTGAAGGGATTGATTTGATTTGATTTGATTTATTTAGCTTGTATGCCGCCCACTACCCAAAGGTCTCTGGGCGGCTCACAATAAGAATAAACAGTTAAAACATCAAATACAATAAAATTAAAACAATAAAACATGTAGATGCAATAAATACAATACATTAAAAACACACCACTAAAATTGCCATCAGGGCCTACAAATCATTAGTTAAAAACTTTTGGAATAGGAGGGTTTTTACCTGGCGCCGAAATGTTAGCAACGTTGCCAGGCACTCATATGGGAGGGTATTCCATAGTCTGGGGGCAGTTGCTGAAAAAGCCCTATTCCTGCAAGCCATCCCCTTCACCTCCTTAAGGGATGGCTCTTTCAGGAGGGCTCCCTGACTAGATCTTAATTGCCGGGTAGGTTCATATGGAAGGAGGCGGTCCTTCAGGTATCTAGGTCCTAAGCCGTTTAGGGCTTTATATGTCAAAACAAGCACTTTGAATTGGGCTCGGGCAGCAACATCGGGATGATGTTGGGTGCGCCCAGAAAGGGCTCTGAGTGCCACCTTTGGCACCAGTGCCATAGGTTCACCAACACTGGACTAGCTCCTTCACTTATGTCAGAAAAGGTGTGTGTAACTAGGCAGACCCACAGTCCAAGATCAGCCTTCTAACTTAATTTTAAATGTGTCTGTGTGTCTTTATAAGTAACTGTATACCTGTGTATTCCTGCACAGAGATGGGAATGAACAGGTCTTTGGTGCTTCAAAGCCCCACCCCCTCCAGCAGATTGGTGTTCAGAGGCAGAGCCCAGAGGAGGCAAGGCAGAGGAGCCAGGCCACTGCCTCCCAGTGGGTGTCCATCAGAGGAAATGGGAAGGGGGTTGGAAGTGCCAAAGACAAAAAAGTGCCAGCTGACAAACAAACTCTCCAGCCCCTCTTCTCATAATATTCTGAACACCAATTCAAAGCAAAGATTGGGAATTCAGAGTGGGTTCCTATCTCCTGAGGCTTTCTATAAGGGAAGCTGGCACCACATATCTCTAAAATTATAGCATTTGGGATGGATGAAAATAGGAAAATGCATGAATGGTGGCATGGAGGCCAGTGGTATCTTCATCTGAGTATTTTAGGCAAGTGAGTGTGAAACCAACCTAGCAATCAACTATTTTAAAAGTCTTAAATGCATTTATATACATTGATTGATTGACAAGGTGTAGAAGAGTTCATTGAATAAAATCTTGTTTCATATACAAAAAGAATTCTATTTTAATTCTGCTGTGCACAAGGGGAAAAGGCAGCTATAACTGTACCGCTCCATCATGGAACTTGAGCGGTGTGGTCCCATGCAGCCCCCTATCTCCTGTTTTTCTGGAGGCATGAAATTCAAAAATAAACTAATTGTGTTAATTATGCATGCTGAAAACATTTAAGCTCCAATGTCCCCATTTTTCTCTAGATATGGTACCACACTGTCCAAGTTGCAGTAGGGTATTAATGGAAAAGGCTGTGGAATGTTTCGAAGTAAATTTGTATGAAGTACAGGCAGGACAATGGAAGAAAACTATTGCAGTAACATTTGATTTAGGCCCTTTAACACTACTGTCTTTCACCCAGAGGTATTTCAGTTGATTATTGAATGTTTTTGAAGGAGTTATCCTCTCTAACTTCTAAACCAGTCACAATCTAAGATTCATTCAGCAGGAATGAATCATTTTTTGCTCAGCAGGCATGAAGCGATATTTGAAGATGAGATGGATACACTGCATCAAGAAATATTCTGCTTCAGGCAATAGATAAAGAAGTATCAGATATTTTTTTTAAAATTAAGCATTTATCCTTACCTACAATAAGGGAAGTTGGGTGGTTCAGTTGCAAAAGAAGGCTCCTGCCTGAATGTTGGGAAAAATGCTGCCACTCACATTGTTGGTCTAACCCAGCAGCTTTCCATTTGAAAAAATTAAAGAAGAAACCTGGACAAGAGCTGGGAGCATTTGCCATCCCCAGGGGTATACAACTTTCTGGCCAACACATCAGGGCATATCCCTTCCTTCTCCAACAGGGAGTGAAGTCTGTCAGCTACTGTCCCCCCAAAAGTGATGTTTTCAAGGTTTCCTTAAATGATGCTTGGTTTGCGCCAGTGCTGGGTTTCTACAGAAACACTCCACAGCTATGAAGCTCTTGGAACAGCCTTTCAGAAATGAGGATGACAGACATAAAGCCCAAAAGCCACTCCGAGATCCTTAACCAAGGGCATATGGAGAAGAAATATGTGCAAGGTGGTTCTTTGGATACCTAAAGAAGAACATTTAAATGGTGGCCTCCGATACAGTAAAAATGTGTCAAAAAGTTGGCTCAGTGTAAGAGTCCTATGGCATTGGAGCAAGTTTCTCTTGGCACCAGCTTTCATGGATTGCAGCCCACATCCTAAGATGCATAATGGGATGCAGTCCACAAATGCTTTTGCCAAATCAAACTCGTCAGTCTTTAAGGCACACCAATACCTTTTGCTGTTTCTACTGTGACAGATCAACATAGCTACCTCCTGCCAATTAATTAACAAGCAAATTAATGTTATTGCCTTTGAGCAGTGCCTTCAGTAACGCTACCACAGATGGGTTATTCCAACCCATGTAAAGGAATCCCTAAGAATAAAAATATGCAAGTTAAACATATAATCAAGTTTGTATAACCAGGACTTTGTGAAGTGTCTCCTGGATCAACTTCTAGCCACTAGGGAACAATACCTTTTAGATAGCAATATACTTTGAAAGTAGAACTACATGTCTCTTTTACAAGTCAGCACCACCCGGTAAGCAAGTGATCCATTTTCACAAGGTGTGATGTTTGCCCTCCTGTTTAGACAGCTTTAAAAATGGTCAAGACAATGCCATGGGGAAATTTAGCAGTGGCAAAATTTTCAGACACAGTAAAACTGTACAGTACTAGGAACATCCTTGAGGAAAGGAGGAACAGCTGTTGCCTGCTTGAGAACTCCCCAGAGGTATTTGACTGGCCATTGTCAGAAACAAAATGCTGCCCTACATATGATAGATGTCTACCTTGTTATGGTGTTAGAAAAGCATTCACTCAGAGTGAGACTAGATTATGATGTATGACCCATTCTGTCCTGCAGTTCAGATGGTTAAGTTCAATGTATGTACAGTGGTCCCCTGCCCTTTCGCGGTTCATATACTGCAGTCCCACTATATTGTGGGACTGCAGTATATGAAAAAAGGTCCCCCTAGGGTAAGGGGGGAATGTCCTGTTTCAAGCCTCCCATACTTACACCAGGACTGGAGCTGCCCCAAACAGGCCTGTGAGGGCCTTCCTGAGCCTTCTGGGGGTTCCCAAAGGGTCTCCCTGCGAACCAGAAGTGACTTCCGGATTGCTGAAAATCATTTCTGAGGCCTCCGAGAGCCTTTCTAGGCCTGTTGGAGGCCTCAGAAATGATTTCCAGTTTATTGGATGGAAGTCACTTCTGGTTTGCAGGGTGCCTCTTTTGGGGCCTCTAGAAGGCTCTCACAGGCCTGTTCGGGCTAGGGCTAGGCTGGGGGTAAGTACAAGAGCCCCCAGCTAGGCCCCCCCCAGGGCTGACTCATGGTGGGCATGGTGGTGAGTTTAGAGTCCGCTTGCTTCTATGGGCAGGGGTCTTTTATGCAGGTACTGTAACAAGCTGAGATTAGGAGCACTCCCTTACAGAGGGTGTTCCTCATCTCATCTCATTACCGGCATATAGTGAAAAGACACCTGAGAGCCAGAATTCTTGCTGGTTCATAGGGGCTTGAATAATTATTTCCCTCACTACAATGCAAATCCATATCTGACTTTTGGGCACTGGTTTGTTTGTTTTTTGTTCTTATGCTGTCTTTCACAGTTACAATAAACTTACCATTAAAGTTATAGCCTGGCCATTTATTTGTCAGAGGGCAAACAGTCAAAATCAGCAGGTGATAGAATACTTATTTCCTTTACTGTATGATCACTGGAAAAAGAAGCAAACCATACAATTCCTGCAGTGGACTGAACTGTGTGACAAATGCCCATCTGACTTAAGTCTTAATTTAAATATTTCTTTTTTTGCCTCTGTTATTTAAAGCAAACACAGATTATTGTAATATTCAATGGCTTCTTCCACTGATATTTGTACAACTTGCATTCCATCCCATACACTTCCTCTAAATCCTCTCTCCCCTTTTAAGTCTCTCCCTCTCTGGTTTCTTTAACAGTTCACAAATGCATTCTTCTTGTTTTATCTAGATTTCAAAAATTGTTTCAATTTGAGACTTGTATATCACATAATCATGTTTTTAACCTAATGATTACTTAATTATGAACTACTTGGCATTAAAGATGGTTCAACCTTCACCTGCTGATTTGTATATTTCCACCCACAGTTTATATCTTGTACAAAAACATATGGTATATTGTTTAAATGTTTACTTATATAGCTTTCCTCAAAGTAGCTGGAAAAAGAAGCTTGATGAGGTGGCCATTCTTTGCTGAAGTTTGCAGAACATTTCAAATAGCCATATTTCCATATTGGATAATGGTAAAATTATTTTTAGAAAGATATTTGAAGATTAAGTTAGAGCTTAGACCAGAATTTTTTCTATTAAATATAGTAGATGTTAATATCTCATATGACCAGAAATATGTACTCCATCATGTAATAGTTGCTGCAAGGATACTGTATGCGAAATTTTGGAAACAACCAGAAGTGCCAACAGAGAGAAACTTCCACGAAAAGATAAGAGAATGTATTGAAATCGACAGACTCTCCGGTTTTCTAAAGGGAGACTACGATGAGATTTCCCGGAAAAGATGGCAAGAAGTAACAAACTTATTAGTATTGTGATATTATTTGGTGATTTGTGAACATGTTAAACCGTTATTTTTGACTTGATATACTAAATGTAAATTTTTATAGTGTATTTCCTCCCCCTCCCCCACACTCTCCCTCCTCTGTCCCCCAAAAACCCAATAAAATTACTTAAAAAAAAAAAAATCAAATAGCCATATTTCCCAGGGTCTCCAGAAGAAGGGCAACAAACAACAATGCAATCAGTCCTATACAGGGAGAAATCCTACAGTATATTCCCATCTAAACTGAGAGATTATACAGTATGACAGAAAACAATGCTTTATCAGATGAGTAAAGGTCATGACAGATACTCTGGCAGAGCACCATATAATTCCCCTTGCAATTACCTTGATGATAAACTCCGCCCCCCCATGCATTCCTATAAAGTTTGGTTTTTAAAAGGGCCAAGAACAATATAACTTAGCCATGTATATAGCTCATTATAATTTTCAGAGAGCTTCATATGTATTACCTCAGAAGTTATTTTATTGTTAATGTGGTATTTATTATTAACATTCACACTTTATTTCAGCTTAAAAATTGAAAGCAGATATAACCCTTTCAAGTAAAACAGTTGGTAATGGGAATTATACTTTGTCTAAGACCAGCTAGTAAGTCTGAGGTGATAAATGAACATATGAAGACACCGGTTCTTAAAATATTACTTCACAGGCATATTTTATTGCATTACTCCCCAGAAACATATGTTTGTCCCAGGGTCATATATTTTCAACACGTTACTTCTGGTCCGAGGCCACAATTTCTGTAGTGCCTGGAGCATGCTATTAACAAAGTCACAGGACACTTAAGGCACTACAGAAATTGTGAACGTCTTTCTTCCATACTTCCTGAATTAAAACAGCATTGCCCCAAGAGTAAATCATAGGAACCTGGCTTGCTTTGATTGGTTTGAGACTCTTGTTTTCAACTGAAACATACAAAAATGAAAACAAAAAAACCCACACACCCTACATATGTCTAAACTAAGTGCTAATGAATAATTGGGAGTCCCTGCTACTCACAGTCCACTCTCAAAGTAACTTTTTGTGTTAGCGTCATTAGTGGGGGGAAAGTAACATTCTAGGGGACAAGAAAGATCCTTGTTGCTCCTTATTACTTTAAAAAGTGACCACCTATTTTGGAAGCTACTTTATCTTGATTTTACCTTAGAGTTCGCCTTATATTTTTCCTTTAATTATATTATTCCCTGTAGGGTTTTAGGGGTGAAAAAGTATCCCCATTACAGACTGAGTCTGGAATAAGCAGCTGCCCTAGCAGTGGGCTGCAGCATTGTCCCATTCTAGGGTGGGGTGTGAGTGGGCCGGCAAAGATACTTAAGATTCCCATTATTTCCTACAAGATGGGCTCCCTGGATCACAAATTGCACTCCTGAGGCTCATAGCTATACTGTAAGAAGAAAAATACAGAAACCTATCATGTTACATTTGAAGATACAACATGATTATATATATACTTACCTAACACAAAAATACAAAACAACTGGTCCAGACTTTTTGGGGAAGTCATGTTCTAGCACTCTGCGGTCCAACTGAAGCCAGTTCAGATGGCCCCTGACAAGAAAAAAAGAGAGAAAGATGAGTGCCTGACATAGCAATAAAAGACGGTAGGGACGATAAGGGAGTCATACAGACCATTAAACAAAGTGTCTTAGGCAACCGTACTGTATTTGAGGGATATACAGAACACTGCAGTGGAAATGATGAAATCATCTTAGTCTTGAATGTTCAACATAGCAAGTTCAACCTGTCAGGGTGACAACTTAAGGGGGTACTATGAAGAGATGGATAGTCCAAGAGATAAGAGCTTTTGTCCTTCATTGTAGCTCCTACCACCCTTGGCTGAGTTTACAATTGAAAGCCTGTCAGGATTTCCATTAAAAGTCGTTAGTGCTAGGAGTTTATACAAGGCCTGTAATATTTCACTGCAGGCTAAAACATAGCCAAACAAAGTCTCAGACATTTTATTTGCCACCCAGAATGTCTGGAAAAGCCTTGCAAATAGAGGCGTCCAAGCTGCCTTTCTAGAGCTTTTGAAAACACAGCTGTTTCTCTTCCTCCCTCTCTTGTGCATACACACACACACACACACACACACACACACACACACACACACAGTGTGTGTGTGGGGGGAAGAGAGAGGGAGGGAGAGAGAGAGAAATGTCTCGTGTGCACATGAACAAACAAATATCCACACACAGCTCTAGTTACTACATGCTGTTTCCCCCCATTTCAAGGGGGAAATAGTTTTGTACTATTTCCTCCTATAAAACTGAGGATAGCCAATATGCGGTATTTCTTTCAAAGAATGGTGCAAGTAATATGATAGAAGCAGAACTTTGATTTTTTTTTAAAAAAATCACTAGAATCTCCTGCATCCCATGATCCTTCCCTGTATCTCCCAGGCGTCTTGGAAGTTGTAGCCTCCCCATCACCCTACCACCTACTAACTCTTTCAGGTTCTAGCCCAGTTGTTCCTAACCTTGGGTCCTCAGAAGTTATTGGACTGCAACTCCCAGAAATCCTGGTCTACACATTTAGTGGCGAAGTCTTCTGGGAATTTTAGTTCATCAACATTTAGGGACACAAGGCTGGAAACCACTGCTTTAGACAGACGCTGCAACAGAGAGGGATCTGATCCCTGCCTAGCAAGAGGCATTTAATGGAATTGGAAAACTAAACGTCATTGTCTCAAATTGGGGTGGAGAGATGAGTTATGCCACTGTACTATAACCTTCCACATGCAACTCTGTGTTCATAGTGCAGCAATCAAGCTCCTTGGCTCCTTTTAAAGGAAGAGGGTGGGGTAAAAATGTTTGAAATAAATAAGTAATAAAAGCATGCTCCAATGCAAGAAACACAGCTAACTGCTCCTAGGTGCTTGGTTGTAAAGGTGAGAGATTCTGAAGGTTATAGTCCAAAAAGTAACTTGTCCAGAATCTTGAAGAATTACACATGAGCACCGCCTCCCCCTCACTCACTCACTCACTCACTCACTCACTCACTCACTCACACACACACACACACACACACACACACACACACACCACATACAGATCCATAACTTTTTTCCTAACAGTCTTTTCTTTAAATCTATGAACATTATTAGTCTTTAAAAAAACCTTACAGCATGAATATCCAATGCTGGTCACATCTGCAGAAACCAATGGCCCCATATTAATAATAGAAACTGTCAAGTCACTAGCATGCATGTTGCTCTTATTGATTTTCTATTCAAGCTGTCATGAGACAGTAGAGCTAATGAATAAAAATCCTCTCTATAAACCATTTTCAAATAAATTATACCTGCAGAGATTTTCTTTTTAAGTTAAAGAAATTCTTTCGTAATATTTTCGGACTGCCTCCAGGCAAGTCTCTCACTTTCTTTAAACTCACACTTTCAACTAATGTTGGTCACATTTTTAGTGCTCTTTGATCTCTCTCTCTCTCTCTCTCTCTCTCTCTCTCTCTCTGTGTGTGTGTGTGTGTGTGTGTGTGTGTGTGTGTGTGTGTGTGTGTGTGTGTGTGTGTGTGTGTGTTTTAAAGCAGGTTAGCTTCAGATTAGATTAATTTTTCAAATCAAAAACTCTACGCTATGTTGATACAAGTTACTTGGAAGAGTTTCCATGTTATGACAATATGTTTTTTTGATTGAAAAGCATCCTGCATGAATGCCTATAACCAGTGTGTCTTGACCAGCCTGATTGCTATCATTTCATCAGTTGCTGCGACAGTAGCCAAAATCTAGAGGATTATTTCTCTTCTCCACATTTTTCCTCTAGCTTTCTGCTCTTCACGTTCAGTCTGGCTTATAGAAGGCCTGAAGGCACTTTGTTATTTACTATGAGAGGTTCACTCAAATGCTGCTTGCTTGCTGACCCAGCCAGGAGTGCAAGCTATACAATGACGCAAGTCCTATCATTACATCCAATCAGCGACTACAGAAAGAAGCTGAATTCTCTCGTGCTTCATGCTCCTTCCTATTTGGAAAAACCATGGTGGACTCCTGCTGTTTCCTCTAACCATGGGAAAGAGGGAGTCTTCACTGGGAGAAGATGAATACTCCCATGATCCATACCCAACTATAGGCCAGATGACATCAGGAGGCATTAATATCAACAATTTCATGTTGTGAACATTCATTTATTTTATTTGTTTCTTTCCTCCTTACCCATCTAAAAGAGCTTACAGTTTATTTCTATAAAATATCCATGCCAAATAATACATAATACAAATGATACAACAACAAAAACAACAAAAGAATCAAGCAAATTAATTTGAACTCAGTAAAAATAACTAGATTTCCAGCAATATATTGAAAATTAATTGCACTCATGCAGAAACATCAATCACAACAAGTGGTCAGCCTACTCTTGGGTCAGGAAATGCACGTTCCACAAAAAGTTCATTTCTTCAACCAGGCAAGCTTACATTTGAGACACTTAGTATTCCTAAGCAATCAGGCTAATATGGAAATAATTATCCAGGAATTTTTGAAATCATTGTCCTTAATGTCTTAAACATCAAGACAAAAGGAGCTGATTAATTACTGCCACTGGCTCCATAATTGTTACTTTCAGTGTAGGAGAAATTCTGTAGGAGAAATTCTGGGACTTTTAACAATGAAAGAGTAACTTTTACAAGTTCTTACTATGGAAGTGCAGTACCTGGGGAGTCAGAGATGTTCTATAATGGGTGAAAAACTAGTGGCTAATATTGAGGATAATAACTGAATATAGATCATTTTCTATTTATTTATTTATTTATTTATTTATTTATTTATTTATTTATTTATTTACCACAGACATCTAGCCCAAAGGCTACTCTGGGTGATTTACAAAGTAAAGAATACAAATTATAAAATGCATACAATAAATATATACAAATCAAATACAAAGTACAAAATAACAAAATTAACTACAATCAATGTCACTATAATAAAAATAAACAGAATTAACAGTTAAGTTACACCAGACAAGAAAATTGACAATGCAGAACTAGAAGCAGAGGGAGAAATTCGTAGATATTATAGATTAAAGAGCCATGTTTCCGGGAAAACTGCTCTGTAAAGCCACATTTTTAATAATAATTTTCTAGTATCCACTGCACTTTTTTTTTGTTCTAATGACTGTGATAAATGATTAACTAGAACAGTGATGGCAAACCTTTTGGAGACAAAGTGCCCAAACTGTGATTCAAAACCGACTAATTTTTCACAAAGTGCCAATACAGTAATTCAACATGAATACTGTGAAGTGGCGATGCTGGGTAAGGGCTCCATAGGTTCACCAACACTGAACTAGAGAAGGGGAATGATGTTTAATTATGTTTAACTAAGAAACATAAATATAAGATTTATTTATTTTTTTATGGAAACACTTAAATTTTAGTCTCAGTAATCTTTTTGGGTTAGATGTTTCAAACCAGGGGTCCTCAAACTTTGGCCTGGGGGCCACATCTGTGTGTGTGTGTGTGTGTGTGTGTGTGTGTTTGGGGAAGGGGAGGAGGTTCCACAGTTGGGGCACCCAAGCCCTTGGCAAGTCAGGCAGGGGCCAAGAGGGGGACCCTTCAGGCGAGACGGCACTCCCCAAGGCAGGTTCCAGCCCCCTTCCCGAGCAGAAGCCTCTCCAAGTTCTCTCACGGGGGGGGGAATCTTCCTCTGTACCCCCCCCCCAACACAGATGACTCTTTGGGAGCGCTGTGGCCAGGGCCGCCACCTCTGACTTTGGAAAAGGGCTGTCTCTTGGCCACCTTCCCCTCCTTTTCCAAGGCAGCAGCTTGGGTTCAAAAGGTGGGATTTCCTTTCAGGAGCCAGACTATCCCCACACCGACACCCCACCCTGTTCATGTTGATTACATTTGTTCTTCAATTGTCTGGCACCCAACAGTGTCTGAGGCACAGTGAACTGGCCCCCTATTTAAAAAGTTTGGGGACCCCTGATTTAAACCTTTACCAAGGGCCACTGTTGCCATCTGTATGTTCTTCAGATGGAAAGGATTATGGAAACTGAAATATAACAGCACCTCGAGAACACTCTTGATCTGGATTTTTATGACAAAAATGTGTATAAAAATGGGGTTTCAATACATTTGGTCACATTTCTGTTCCCCATGATTGCCACTATGCTTTGAAAATCTAGATCAGTGGTTCTCAACCTGTGGGTCCCCAGATGTTCCTGAACCGCAACTTCCAAAACCCCTTCCAGCACAGCGAGTGGTAGAGGCTTCTGGGAGTTGCAGTCCAGGAACATCTGGGGATGCACAGGTTGAGAACCACTGATCTAGATGATACAGCTGTTACTGTCTCCTGAAGATGTGGCTGTGATTTTTTAAACTCTTAACAACTTCTGCACAAGTTAGGATTTTGCACACTGCATTCATAAAACACTTACGTCTCATCTGTGAAGGCAATTCCAAAGTACTCCTTCTCCTTCAGGTTGAAATGTGATGCCACCAGGTCTAGCAACTCCTTGGCCAAAAGCTTTGGCTAGAAAACAAGGGAAGAAAAGTACACACTCAGTATGGCAGAATCAGTGCAAGGAACTGGCAGAAGCGGGGAAGTGAGAGATTAAAGATGGAAGAGACATATTTGTGTCCTTTGAACCTATTTGGAGATGACTTCACAAGGCAGGCACAGAGTGGCAGTATCTGCTATGCAGCTGGAGGTGCCAACAGAAACCAGCTGAGCCAGGCTCCACACAAATTTACATACTGCAGTACTGTGCTCCTTGCACCTGGCAGTGCCTGGCAGCCCCAACTCTTTGCCATCCAGCTCATTCTGTAAATAATCAATTATGTTGCTTAAGCAGAAGGACCAGCACCAGCCTCTAAGCCGACATGCACACATAACTCCCAATGTATGGTGTAGTGCCTGGCAACAGGCTCATTTCTCCAACCACTGCAGATAATCCTTCCCAGCTGCGCTTCATGGCAGAACAGTCAAAAACAGCTACAAACATAAGTAAAGAGACAGCACTGTACAATAAGACTAACTCCCAAGCTATATTTCTTCCATGCCTCTGAATTAAAGGCAGCTTTCTTTCATAGCTTTCATCTGTTCGGATTAACCTTCCAAAATCTGGTGTTTCTTAGCTATGGTGACTCTAGCTTCCAATCAATCTCAATCTGTATGTCCTGTTTCAGTTTGACCTCAGAACTGTTATAGGGATTTTTCCTTAGGGAGGGTTAAGCATTCCAAAGAATGAAACAATATAAAAGAATAATGCTTTCAAACAATAACTATCCAGGCATGTCCAAACTTTGGCCCTCCTGATGTTTTGGACCACAACTCCCAGAATACCAAGCCTGTATTTCCAAAGGCAAAGGACTGTGGGAGTTGTGGTCCAAAACATCTGGAGGTCCAAAGTTCTACTCCTTCTAGATAAGACCTAGGTGAAGCCAGGACAGGGGATATTGTTCTTCTATATAGTACATTCCATATTCTGCAAAAATGGGAGACTGAGGACGCAGGTGGCTAAGAATACTAGCTAGTATTTAGGTAGTGATGATACATCTGTAAACAAACAGTCACCAGTTCATCTGTGGTAAATATCAAATGACTCTACGTGAATAGGTGAGGTATGCTTTGCAAAAGGCGTTCAAGACAAATATGATCAAATTACTGGGGGGAAAGCTTCTTGTGCAATTTTACATGCAAAGTCAAACTTTGAAAACTTCCTGGTTCGAAGTTCTGTGCTGCATTCTGCAGTACTACATACGATTACTTATAAATATATCATAAGCCTAATTCCAGCAAATGAGGATCAGGCTAATATACTGCCCTTACTTCAGTAAGATGGGTCAGCATGATTATATTCATGATAAACGTATGGAAACCGATGCTGACTTCCATTTTTATGGTCCTCTAGTGAATTCATAGCAGACCTAAAATTCGAACTGGAGAGACTTTTCTAATTAGCAGCATTGCTTCTCAGCCTGCACACAAGATTGGTTGCAGGTATTTTACAGGACTTGGCACCAAAACAGCAGGAACAACAGCTGCTAAGAACATCTTGCTATTCCTTGAAATAATTAATAAGCCATATAAACACAAAGTGTTGCTCTGTGCTTCTGTGCACAGGGAAGTACTAATTGCTAAGGAGGCATGAAGTCATACTTCTGGAGTATGCTGCAGATGACAGGATAGGTTTTCCACCTGCCCACTGGCTCCCATCCTCCTATCTTCCCCTCCTTTTGTTTCCTGTTTTGTACCATCTACAGTTTTGTAACAAAACACCCTTGGTTACAAGCAAATTTCCTTCCTGGCTCCCAATTCATTAGGACTGGACATGGAAGTCAATTATCAAGGATCTCTGCTCCCAAAAGAAATGGCAAATACCACATCACTTTTTTAAAAATATGCTGCATCAGATAAGAAAAAGGCAGCCCTTTTCTCAGGATACAAGGAGATAAGGAAGAACAAAAGAGGAGACTCAGCCAGCAGGAGTTCTGTATCTTGGCACCCCTGGGCAGGGAGGAGGAAGGAGAAAGACCATGATGTTGAGCCTGGTTTCCCATTCTCCAATACCGTAGTACTTTCCATTCAACACTCTGCTTGCAGCTGTGAAAATATTCCTGGTTGGTGTAGATGGACTCCAACTCCCATCCATTTTAATGCAGCCACTGATGAGAGATGATGGGACCTGCAGTTCAACCACATCTGTTGAACCATATATCTGTTACCTCTTGTAACTTCAAAGAAGGGTTTGTTTTCTATAAACAGGGCCCTAAACTTTGCCTTGTAATCCCAGAGCTGAGGGGGAGTCAGCTCCCTTCTTTTCCCAGAGATGTAGGCAGATTTGCTGGGTGACAAATGTGGCCTTTAGTCTTGCAGAAGGGTCCAAGACGATTAAGAGCAATAATATGATGGTGGGTCACAGGCAGAAAGTGGCCCATTCTTCTGTATTACATGTACTGGGAAGCTGAGCTTTTGAATCAGCAAACATCTGCAGGGATCAGGCTTTGCTTCCTGGCCACAGTGTGACTTGTGAACAGACCTCTGTGTGTCGCTTTACAAACCTATGACAGGGAATATTCTAGCTCTAGGAGAATGTCCCAGAATGACTCCATCTCTCTGCTTAGGAATAAGCCAGACAGAGTAGTTTAGATTTTATTATTTTCTGATGAGTTCCAACAATGCTGGGATTAAAAAAACCACATGTGGCTACTGCATGGAATGGCAATAATGGCAATACTAGCATGCAGCTTCCAATAGAGATGACATCTGTACTCCTTCTTTCAATACACGGAGAAGACTGTGCATGGTTTTTCCCCTACAAAATGTTGGAATTTTAAAAGCCAAGCTTCAAAACCTTCACTAGGTTATGCACAACATGTGCTATTGCCCAGATGCTGAAAAATAATATCTTTTCAAGACTACTAATCTCAGAGGCTGGGAAACTGCCAAATAAGAATCACAGTAATAACAGCAGCAGGAGGAAGAACAACGTTTCAAAACTCTGATCTTGCCGTTTGTGACAAACTTTTCTGATGTACACCAAATGTTATGTGCCGTCAAGTTGCCTTCAACCTGTGGTGATTTCCTCTTGGCCATCAGTCTCTTGTGGCACCAGGAGCAATGACATGTTTTGTTTAATGAGAAAAAAAAGCCTCCAGAACACAAAAAAGTCAAGAATCTAATTGCAAACTGAGCGAGCACAGTAAGGTGCCACCTATGTTTATTATGAACCATTTTCGGTGACTGGAATGAAAAAAAAAGGTCATTGCTCATCACTTTTGCTTTGTGAGTGAACATAGATCAGCTTCTCTCAGCTGCAACCTTCGGTGTTGAAGTCTCTAGAGATCCACATACAGACTTACTATTCTAGATTTCCTCTCTATAAAGGGACAGCTGCTCCTTTGGGTAATCCAGGCACACCTGAGCTCCTTCTGTATATACACAGGTTTGCAATTAAGTAACATCATTATAACTGAACCTGGCAGCTTTTATTTGGTCATATCAATACTCACTTGGCAGTAATTAACCTACTTCTTCCCTTCTTGACAACAAGCCCTGTATCTGGTAATCACTGTGAATCTTATCCATATGAAAAGACCATTATAAATCATTTATTTCAAATGCTCGTTTGTTTTCAACATTTTTATACTTTTTGTATTTTGCTTGTTATATTAACCAACAGCAAAATCTTAACTATGTTACTTCAAAACACGGTGCAATAAATTCAAAGAACAACTTGACTGGTTGCCTCTGAGGATTAGGAAGATTTCCCACCAGTTCAACTAAGCAGGAAAAATGGGTGATTATTTGGCTGCTGCTATTGAAATTAGTAGCAAATCTGACAACAGAACATAGGTAATCACTCTGACTAAGCAGCAGATTATCTGCCATATATATGATGCTCTGACTAACTGTGTAGACTTTGTATGATTTATGCATAAGCTGTATAGAAACAGCAAATTTGGTATGATTTGACTGACAAAACAGGTTTTGCTGGATTTCTTTTTGTCCTGGATTCTATCAGCGAGCAAGTGATTTTATTTTTATTCTTATTTCAAATTGGTAGAAATGTCAATATACAGTACTAACAATTATGATGTCCAATTGCTTGCCTTCCTCACCTCCAGCATCTGTTTGATTCCCCACTGTACCATCTAGAACAGTGATTCCCAACCTGGGGGTCAGGACCCCTTTGGGAGTCAAGGAACCATTTCACAGGGGTCGCCATGAGCCAGTGAAGAAAAAGGCACAGACAGCTTGGGTCTGGAGGAGGAGGGGGAGGAAGCGGGGAAAGAGTGAGTTACAGCTTGATAGGTTGGAGGGGATGTCAGTCAGTGGCACCAGAGGCTGCAATTGGCTGAGGGTGCCTGTAGAGGGAAGTTCTCTATGGCACCTGAGGCAGTGGTCTGCCAAAGGGGGCTTGTGGCCTCTTCCACAACGGGTCACCACAACATGAGGAACTGTAGTAAAGGGTCACGGCATTGGAAGGTTGGGAACCACTGACCTAGAAGAAAAGTATCCTGTGTACCCTTGGGCAAAATACATGGTCCCAGCATGGAGAAAGAAATGCTGCACCACTTCTATGTACTCCGTACCTGGAAAGCCTACCATAAGATGGAATTGATTTTACAGCATAGAAGTGTAAAGCAGGTGTTGTTATTTTGCACATCACTATTCAATTTACATTGAATTCTCCATGCAACTAAAGTGATGCTCAAGGTGTTGCAACAATGGCTTTTACCTGATATAGAGTGAGAAATGCTTGATATTCAAGCTGGATTCCAAAAGAAAGAGGTACTTGAGATAATATTGCAAATATCCACTGGTTACTGGAGCACATCAACGACTTTTCAGAAGATCAGTCTATGTTTTACAACAATAGTTCCCAATGTGTTTCAAGAAGCGACCCCCTTTTATAAATAGCCAAGTAACCTGCAACCTACGGGCCACATCTCCATAAAAAGACATGGGTCTGTCTTTCATACATACACATACATGCTAACTTACATATCTAGCTCCACAAGGTCAAGGGAAAATGTTTAACCAGGGCCACTACAAATACTGCACTGTACAATGTGACCAACAACCAGCCAGAAAACCTTTTGTGACCTCTTTGGGGTTAATGAACCCCAGGTGAGAAAACACTGCTTTATAGACTGAAAGCTACTCTAAAAGTACTGGCAATGAACTGAAAGCTGCTCTAAAAGTACTGGCAAGAAACAATTCACCAGGAATAGATGCAACACTAACAAAATGATTTCAAGCAACAGACTAAATCTGTCAAAATCTTAACAAGAATATGCCAACAAATATGGAAATTAAAGCAATGTCCCATAGACTGGAAATGTTCAATGTGCATTCCGATTCCCAAGAAAGGAGATAATCTAAGAGTTTTACTTTGTATGGAGCAAGAAATTCTTGAGTTCAAGCTGAATTCCAAAAAGAAAGAGGCACTCAAGTTCATATTGCAAATATCTCCTGACTACTGGAGTGTGCAAAAGAATTTGAGAAGAAGATCAGGCTATGATTTATCAACTACAGCAAAGCCTTTGACTGTGTAGATTATGAGAAACTATGAGTTGTTTTGTAAAAAAAATGGTTTGCCTCAGCACTTGATTGCCCTGTCATATTGTAGACAAGAAGCTGCCATTAGGACAGAACGTGGACGGATAGAATGGTTTCCTATAGACACTTGTGTCAGACAAGGGTGCCCATTTCAGATACCCTGGACTGCTAGAATGACAAACAAGTGGGTGCTAGTTCAAACAGAGCCTAAACTGTGTCTGGAGGGGAAAACATTGTTGAGCATATCAAGAGAAAGTGAGATTCCCTGGAGAAGACAATAATGCTGGGGAAGCTTCAGGAAAAAAAACGAAGACCAAATACAAGATGGTCTGACTTCCTAAAGCAGTGGTGGCAAACCTTCGGCACTCCAGATGTTTTGGACCACAACTCCCAGAATTCTGAGCCTAGATTATCAATGACAAAGGACTGTGGGAGCTGTGGTCCAAAACATCTGGAGTGCTGAAGGTTCACCACCACTGTCCTAAAGGAAGGCAGAGGTTTGATTTGACAAGCGCTCAAGAGGGCAGTTGAGGATAGAGCATGTTGGAGTTTGTTCATTCATAAGACCATAGATATAAAAAGGTGGAGACAGCAGATTTATATACAGTTCTTGCTTCTTCTTCATGTTTGAATGTTACCATGATCAGGTTGCTTGCCTATAATATAGTTGGGATAATCTGCCCTGTCCCCATACCTATATCGCTATGGATATCTTAATTATTTGTATCTAAATGAGCACCACTACTGAGGCTAGAACAATTTCCACTGTACTTGCACAATAGAGATGCTGAAGTAAAACATTTTATCTGCTCTACTGCCAGCAACAACTTTTAATTCAATTCTATAAATTAAAACTCTGCATTAGTCTATAGCCTTTCTCTGAATTTTATGAGAATTAAAACTCAGTGAAAGCTTATGTAGTGAGGAGCCCTTTTGCTGTCATTAACTTACTTCCTTTGGACTCTGTGTCAAGACTAGTTCTTTCCACAGAGAAATAACAATTATTAAATTAACCAGTGTGTTTTGTAGCAAATAAAAGAAACATGTAATCTATATCTAATGTAGGACATCTATAAGTACAAATGTGACAGACATATGAAACAGTCATCCTTACAGATATCTTTTCATTACTGCACACTGCAATAAACTCATGCAACAAGCCACTCAGGCTGAAGATTTGAGCTGCAGGGTTTTGTACAAAGAATATTTTTCATTACAGGACAGATCTGCTTTTTTTTTAAAAAAAAATCACATGAATAGATACTATGCTGTTAAAAAAACACAGTAAGAGATCTACAGTACAGCAAATGAAAAATCACTCATCAAAATCCATGGAGAAAATGTTCACAACAGAAAAGGGCTTTTTCTTTTAATGGTTAAATAATGATGTCATTGTGGCTTAATGAAGCCAACATTATTCACACAAGTGCTAGCCAGTGCCTGCTTCAGAAAGCCATTGGTTGACTCTGGAATTGCCTGTGTGTCTCATCCACATAAGAAAATGAAACCATTTGTTCCTAGCACAGCACCCAGGAGAACAAAAGGCTGGTGTTGGCATAGTTGACTTGTTTCCTGAAAAGATCAACATGCCACGTGGATTCAGGGAGGAGAAAACAGAGGCCAAAAGAAAGGAAAATAAAAAGTCCCCAAGCTACCTGAATTTGTGCTCCTGTTTTGAATTCAATTAACCTTTCATCCTACAGGTAATGTTGCTCTGAAAGTAATGGATGCAGCTCTGTTGTTAGCAGGTACCATCTTAGTTATTCCCTGGATGGGGAAACCACCACTATGACTCATTCTGAACTTGTGAAACATGTGTGACAAAGGAATAAAAAAACGTTTAAGAATGTTCACTGAACCAGAATATACCTTTCCCTGCAGTACACCCCTCTTTACAAAGTGATTTTAGAAGAGTGGTGTTTTTAAAATTACAGTCTTCAATTGCCTAAAGCTTTCTCTTAAGGTCAAGAAAGACCAAGATGGAATCATCTCAATTAATTTTTAGTCAGTTTGCAGTTACAATTACAGTGCTGATCACCATCTCATTCAGGGTGCACACTAAGTATGTACAGTATTCTGTATGGATGCATGAGCAGTGAAACGGGTGAGACTACATGATATTTTTGTGCATTTATTTGCAGAAAGCCCAGGTTCAATTCCTCCCACGGCCAGCTAAAAAGGAATCCTGCCCAAGGCAATGCCCAATGATATGGAGGAAAGCTGCTATCTGTCAGAGTAGATGAAGAGTCAGATGAGGTATACAAGAGCCCCTTATGACGTTTTTATATCAACTTTGTGCTTAAGTGGACCACTGTCTATCTCAGAATTTCCTTCAGACAACAGGGCAAGGCAAAAGAGCTTCCCATCTCTTGCCTTCCCTTTGCTGCTTCATTCTCTTGACACTGTCACATTTCTCTGCCATAATTTTATTTTAAACACAAGAGTTTGGGAAATTCCACCTGAAAAATTCTTGAGCAATATGTGCAAATATAGGCAAACAGGACCCTGCTAGCACAAAAATAATCTGAGGAACACATGCAGGCCACATGTCCTATTTCAGTGATGTCGAACCTTTTAGAGACTGAGTGCCCAAACTGTGATTCAAAACCCAGTAATTATTCGCAAAGGGACAATACAGCAATTTAACCTGAATACAGGTGGCAGTAAAGAAGGGGCGATGTCGGGTGCCCACAGAAAGGGCTCCGAGAGCCATAGGTTGGCCATCACTGTCCTATTTCCTTTCCTTTCTCCTTTCAAACATCTTTGTTCTTTGTTGCTGTTAGTCTTACTAATGGCTGGACTCAAATGAAAGTCTTGTTCACATTGTGGAAAATGGTGCAATCCGGCTGATGGCTAAAAGGTTCTTATCTTCAGTGCAATCTATTTTAACCCTTTGTGCTCGTTCAAAAAGGCAGAACAAATTTTGCATCTCAATGAATCGCCCCAAAAGATTACACATCCTAGCTCTGTGTCAGAAAGATACAGTCTGGCTCTTAAATGGGAAGGATGGTTCATTTTAAGTAGAAACACAAGCAGACAAATATGTTGCTTCTTTTTTGTTCAAACTTTGAAAATCATTATCTCTTTATTTCACACAGGTCTGTTCGCAACAAACTGAAAATGAATGAGTATTCCATGGCATTGGTCTGAATGCATTTAGGGCACAGAATCTTTCAAATACAGTTCTTCTCAATTTTCTGAAGATATAGGTTAGGTAAAACACACACACACACACACACACACACTGGGTTTCAGTATGATGCATGCCTGATCAAACCTTAACTATAATCATGTCAGATTCTAAAACTATCAGGCCTGGCATGGACCTATCATAACCAGAAAGCCCAGATCAGAGCTTGGTAAAAATTCTACTGCAGAAACATCTGAACATCTGATGTTTCTCCTTCAGTTTCTAATGTTGAATTATTTTTAAGCTATCCTTTTCAGCAAAAGCTACCATGGAGGTAGCTTGGGTACATTGGGTTCAATGGGAAGTTTAGATAGTTTGTACCCACCATTCCTCTAAGCTCATGCTAGCACTGGACATGGGGACCACCTGCCCATAGTGGGTTCTGGTAATTACTGGAAACAAATGGGCTGCTACACTGGCTCGGATGCTTGGCACTTTGAGGTATAAAATTTCTTTGGATAAATACAGGTGCGAATAACAACATCCCCCATTTCCCCCTCAAAGATAGACCCACACACAATTTCAAAATTTCTGAAAATTTTACATCTCTCATGGCAACAATGCCGCATGCTGTGGCTCATGGCTTTGTGTGTGTGTGTGTGTGTGTGTGTGTGTGTGTGTGTGTGTGTGTGTGTGTGTGTGTGTGTGTGTGTTGTGTGTCGTTATAGTCGTGAACAACTCTTTGTGACTCCATATCCATGGAGTTTTCCTGGCAGGAATACTGGAGTGGTTTGCCAGTTCCTACTCCAGGCGCCTACATCTCCTGGTATTCCTTGGGAACATTATTTGCATCTCTTGGACCGCAAACCTCCGTAGCTCTCCAGTATGTCCAATTTTTGATCAGTTGCAGAAATGTTTTGCTATAGAAACCAATGTTCAAAATGCACTTGATCCACTCCTGCTAAACTGGAGATGTGATACAATATATCTCCTGGTTTGATCTATTAGTGCAGCTACTCTCTACACTGGTATGTTAGCATATTTATGCTTTTTGCATGTAAAGCATGAAGAGGAAAGCTGGCTACAAGTTTGGGATAGCCAGTAGGTTGGTTTGGGTGAGCCATCTGTGCATTCAGCATAAGTGTATCTTCTTCTTCGGGCACAGGGGTCTGGGGCCAGAAGAGTATGAGATTACCAGATCCATTACAGATGATGAACCCTGCTGTTTAGGATAAACACTGGCCTTCTTCCAAAGTCACCAAACTCTGACGTTTGGAAGCATTTTAAAGGCATGTGTGTGATTCCCCAAATGTTCACAAAATACATACTCCTGCTTACTTCAGTCCTGCCCAAAATACATTTTTCCACCAAAGAATATCACAACTTGTTATGTAGGAGGTATATCTTCCTACAGACCAAGAGCCCACTGATTCCTTGAACTTGATTACCCTAAGAGAAAATCTGCATTGCACGCTTCTATTCTTGAAACATTATGGAGCATTATGCAAATAAAATGGGCCTCCTGAACAGTTCCTCTGACATGCACAGTGTATGCACACATAAGCATACACACATATACAGAAACAATTTTCACAGAAGCACAGTATTAGAAAGTAAGTTTGAATAATGATGGTTCTCACCCAGTTGAGGTGCTCCATTACAGTTATATTCAAGCTATAATAGTATGACAATGAGCGCTTCTGGAGAGGTCAGTGAGCTAGGTATCTGCCTGTGCAACCAGAGACTGGGATTTATTTATTTATTTATTTATTTATTTATTTATTTATTTATTTATTTATAGACCACTCTGATTTCCCCCAAGGGATTCTGGGCACAACGAAAGCCAAATAAATAGTCAAAAGTTACAATCAACAAGCCAAAAGGAAAATACTAATAAACCAAGAGGATCAAACAAACAGATCTCTCTCTCTCTCTATATATACGAATCCGACAAACACACAAAACACCGGCAAGAGGCTAAATGCTAATGATAGCAGAAAATACAACAAACACTGGGGGTGGGCAACAAACAATACATTAGAGATCACCCGTAAGCTTCCTTTAAAAAACAGGTTTTTAAAGCTTTTTTAAAGGCTGTTAGGGGCTTGATTTGGCGAATCTCGCATGGCAATTTGTTCTACATAGCTGGGCCGGCCACTGAGAAGGCCCAATTGCAGGTAGATACCTTATGGGCCTCCCAAGGATTAGCCACCCAGAGGGAGAGTGCCAGCGATGGCGTGGTGGGCCGGATCGACACCAGTTTTTGGGAGATCCGCTCTGCCAGATACTCAGGTTCCAAGGCATGGAGGGTTTTGTAAATCCAAACCAACAATTTGATTCACTATTGTGCTTGCCAATTGAAGAGCCAAGCGATGTAACCTTGGCCAAGCTGCGCAGCCCCAGAATACCCCAGAAGAAGGGAATCATAAACTCCTTCAGAGTACTCTCTAGCTAGAAAACTTTGAAAAGAGTCACTATAAGTCAGAATTGACTATTAATTATTATTTAATGGACACCTTTAGTTGACTATGAAAATAAGAGAAATTCCTGTCACATAAACCTCATTTATTCAGAATTATCTAAATCTGGGCTCCTTCACCCCCCAGGAACTCAGGAACCCTAAATTGTATTGTAGTTAAGTGAAATATATTAAGAATGTCAAGAAGGGAAGCGTGAAAGAACAAGAATCATAAAGATAAAGTGATCATGAACCTCACATACAGACCAGAATTTAAAAGCTGCAAAATGAAAGTCAGAGTCAGATTCTCAGATTTTCCAGCCACGAAAGTACAAAGCACACCCCTAATGGCAGCTTAAGTATGTTTTTCACTTCCTGCAGGCTAACATTTAAAGACACTTATTTCTACCTCCAACAACCATTATGACATCGTGTTACTCATACCAATTTTAAATGACTATTAGTTCATGTTTTTAAAAAAGCCTAGCATATGTCTTCTCTAATTAGGTTATCTACTTGGGTTGACTCCAATTCCTTCCAGAATATGGTAACTTTACTGATGTCATTGCAACTGCTCTAAAATAGCTGTCTTCAGCCGGTTTAAAAACATATACAGTGGACCCTCATATAACAAGAGTTTGTTTAACAGAAAATCCATTTAAAGGGAAAAAATTCCAGAGATAGGGGGAAATCGCTTAACAGAATCGCCTATGGGGCGAATCCATACAACAACAACAAAAGTTCATAATTAGGGATTAATCCATTTTCAATGCATTCCTATAGGAAATCTGTACAAAGGAAAATTTGCTTAACAGAATTTCATTTGGAACAAATTGATAGATCTAATACAGATGTAACTGGCCATGCATAGCCACATATTTCAATGAAAAGGATGAAAAACTATTCCTGTAAAATTATCCAGTGATGTATGAGTTTAAAGTAGAAATGGTAAAAAAACAATTTTGTCCTAGGAAGGCCAAAATACAGCATCTACTCACTGACAGAAATCTCTTCTCCCACTAGAGCGCACTTCATTACAAGAACTTTTTATTTTCTAGTTTAATTTTTTTTAAAAACACAATCACTGTTAAGAGTCATTTCAATCCCTGTAGCTCTCGTGGTGTGAGGAAAGCTAATCTCTTAAAACAACTCAGATTTATTGTACCATGTACTGCTCTCAGTGCCTTCATATTAAGCATTTTTTTTCCTTTTGGAATCACAACAGATGCAAATATCATATGAGAATAAAAAAGACGCTTTTGCTAACTTTCATTGGAAGGAAGAACCACTCAAGTCCTGAGTGTGGAATGCTGTATGCCAGAGACATTAGAAAGGACTGTGAAATGAAGAACAGAAAAGACAGGCACTCCCGTGTGTCTCCAACGGAGATCATCATGCTTCCCTACATGCCTCAAATAGAAAGCAGGTACCACCACAGAGAAACATGGTTGACTAACAGAAAAAGAACAATAAAACACATTGTTATTCTAATAGCAGAGAGGGAGTTTGAACTTGGGGAAATGAAGGTGACGTGGAAACAACTGAAGCAAATAAAAAGACATTATGGATAAAACTGAAGCCGAGGTAATAACCGGAAAACAAGAAGGTGTACAACTCAGATATTCTGGATGACAGCTTTCATCTTAAGATGTGAAAGAAAAGAACTAACACGCAGTTAATGAACGACAGAAGTGTAAGTCCAAACACATAACAGAGTAAAAAAGATTGCAGAGAAAAGGGGGAATTGGACAGGATAGGTTAATGTGAGAGATGGGCTTTTAATGTTAATCTCTTTCACACACCCATACCCACATCCCTGAACTCTTCTGTTTTCGCCAATCACTTTCCAGATCTACTCATATGCCGAAGAAACATGTTTCCAACAAATGCTGGGTAGTGGTTTAAGGCAGACATCACAATTATTCTTCATTATAATCAGGTGCATGAGTAAAATAACCATCTCTCTCCTGCAGATGGATAAGCAGCAATGACACCATCACCCACTCACATTTTCCAGCTGAAAATAGGAGCATACCAATCTCATAACAAGCACAGCTCAATAGATTCTCTCTTAATGACATAGTGCTGAAGACTTGATTCAAGGAGTTACTCTACTCCATCTATTCAAATGACAAGACTTCTCAATATTTTCAGACTGTAATAATAAAACCCTTCCCCCTGACATGTAGGTCTTCTTGCACATAGGAAGCTTGAAATAGTTTACTCTAGAAAGGTCTGCAGCACATGGTTACATATGCCGACTGGCTCAAACTCCTCTAAGAAGCGGCCCTTATAAGGCAAAGGTTTAAAAATGTGCAGAACTGTTCATTTCCCTTGGCAGGAATCAGGTGATGACTGTCACGCCTCTCACAGTCAGGGTCACCATGTGCTGGCTCTTTCTAGATACAGGAAGTCCTGATTCAGGTATAATGCTTCCTGTTTTAATGACAGAGACAACACAGACAGCACTCCCTAGAGACTCATCTCTTCTAAACAGGTTCATGGGCAACAACAACAAAAAAGTATAGAAGTGATAAGAAAAGTGTGGAATCATAGTTTGGTATAGTGCAAAAATACAAATGTGCTTCATTCTACAGAGGGAGGGATGAAAAGTTGAAATCGAGATGTTTGGATGAAAAAACAAACTACAGTGGACCCTTGTATAACAAACAGCTTGTATAACATAAACTTTGTACAACATAAAAATCCAGATAGGGGAAATTTGCTTAACATACATTCAAATGATGTATGAGGGATGAAAAAAAGTTGAGAGAGAAGAGAGAGGAAACACTCGCACACACAGAGGGGGGGCGGGCGGGCGGCGATGTTTGGATGAAAAAGGAGGAGGGCAACAAGAGGACGGACTGGCCGAGGAGGGAAGAGCGCAGTGGGACCCAGCAAGTGAGCGAACAAGCGAGCAAGACCCGGGATAACAAGCCCCAGCTTGGCAAGCGAGCGAGCGAGGGTGGGCTTGAGTGGGGCGCCGCCTTGCCTAGGAAAGAGAAGGGCCAGCCCTGCCCGACAGAGCTTGCTTCTCTCCGGCAGGAGCTGCCCCCTCAAATTTCCAAAAAAAAGTGCGCTCTACAACGAGGGAGAGGCGGGTGGGCTCCTGCCGGCAAATCTCCTCCGCGCGGGGAGGAAGGCGGCGGCCGGCCGGCCGGCTGGTTGGTGGAGGTTGGCGAGGAGGGAAATTTGCGCCTTCGGGCCCGTTCCCGCGGCGCAGGGGCTGCCTTTGAAGTCCGCTTGGCTTCCGGGTTTGGATAATTCAGCCTATGGGGAAAAAGATGTGGAGGCAATTTAAAATTTTTTTCCTAAAATTTCCCTCTTAAAATGAAGGTGTGTGTTATACAACATAAAAATGGCCTATGGGGAAAAATCACAACATAAAAATGGGATCACTCCATTTTCAATGCATTCCTATGGGCATTTGTATAAAGGAAAATTTGCTTAACATAATTTCATTTGGAATGAATTAATTCCTTTATACAAGGTACCACTGTATTTAGAAAAAATACAACACTGCTTTTTCAATGATGGAATGGCTAATTGAGGAAAGCCCTAATGAGTGACTCACTCCTGTGGCTCCTGTATTTAGAAGCATCAGTGTGTGATCTCTACACACTGAAGTGAATGAAGCCCAATGCAGACCCCAAAGTCTGGCTTTTTAAAATACAGACAATCGTATCAGAAGCTACAAAGGGATTGAGCAAACATGAGTCTGACTTTCAATCCAGCCTAAATAAACATAGAAACAATAAACAAACAAATACACCTGGATATAAGCATGAACCCAATACAGTTTGGTCAAGGAAGACATTATTAATCATTGTATTTATTTATTTATTTATTTATTTATTTATTTATTCATTCATTCATTCATTCATTCATTCATTTTTATACCACACCATTTTCCTTCTGGCACAAAATAATTTGATTGCACACCTGACTCCTCAACTAAAATTAACAGGCATTACAATATATATCACAGTTGATCTTCATGACACATGTAAAGATCCTATGGAGAGAAACATATGTTTACAACGACAGCTTAATCTCATTGAAAAAAGAGGAAAAAGGAAGAGAAAAAACTCCAAGAGTGACACTGGTACACCATTTTAAATTCTTCGTATTCTCTGTCTATTCATTATTTTCACCCATGGATAGCTATCAAGTCACTGTGATTCTCTTATGCAGTTCCCCTCAACTGTCCCAACCTTTAAATTCTGCACACACTGTGCCCATCTTTCGCCACCACCTCCCGCTGCTGGTCAAACATGACACTTCTCTGTGAAATGACCTTGTCTTTAAAGAGCAAATTCTTTGGGAACAAGGGCTGCAGACTTGTTAAGTCTTGGAATACACTGTCAGGACCCAAAAGCATTGGTTCTGAGATTTATTTCCAAATTGATGCATAAATCTGTCTTGACTGTGCCAAATTTCTAGATTACATGGGGGGGGGAATGGAATAGGAGCAGCTTCACAAATCACAAAGCTGAAAGGTATTAACATATGGCATACATTAGTGGAATGGCTATTGAAAGGAAGTAATATAAATTAGCCCCACAGACAGATAGATGGGTCCTTTAAACACAGAGGATAACATTCTTCTTTGTAGCCATGAAGATTCTGTTCTCACTTACAAGCCACTCCTCTTCCCTGTCTCTCCAGATATCCCACAGGCCCTTGCAATTAAAATTTGTCCCCAAACAATGGCTTCCCTTTTACATATGACTGATGAATGAAGGATGACTGCAACAACATGCTTCTCTTGGAAAGATCAAGGAAACTAGGAGAAGTGGTACAGTTTCTAAACAAAATGTGTGTGTGTGTGTGTGTGTGTCATTACAGTTGTGAGCAACTCTTTGTGACCCCATGTTCATGGAGTTTTCTTGGCAGGAATGGTTTGCCAGTTCCAACTCCAGGCGCCTACAGCACCTGGTATTCCCTGGTGGTCGCCCATCCAAGTACTAACCAGGCCTGACCATGCTTTGCTTCCGAAAACAGGTGAGATCAGGAGATTTAAGGCCGTTGCAGACAATCATGGTTTAGCTGATCTCCACTGGTTCCTTTTGTAAGAAGTGCAGTGGGGATTTCTGCTCCTGTCCATTCAGTTTGAGAGTTGTGCTCTCCAGCCCAGGGAGCTAGACCAGTTCTGATTCCAGTATGTTGTCTAACGTATATGCATCAGACTCAGTTGGCAGAGCTGGTCATCTGCTGGAGAAGCCAAATAAAAGCTTGACCATACTGGACATTTGTTTGGATCCATGACATCCTGGTGCCCATACAACACAAGGCTGAAATTAATGTCAACAGAGTATAAATGCAACAGCATTAAAAGACAACATAAAAGCTACAAGAAAATGCAAACAGTTAAAGAGAGAGTAAAAATTCCATTTAAAAGTTATGAGGGATGAAAACTAACATTGAAAACATAGTGTCAATGCAATCACAAAAGATTATAAGTGATTATAAACACAAAGTCTATGTGATCATGTATGTTGTGTGTGTGTTGTGTCGTTACAGTCGTGACCGACTTTTCATGACCCCATATCAATGGGGTTTTCTTGGCAGGAATACTGGAGTGTCTTGCTAGTTCTTACTCCAGGCGCCTACAGCACCTGGTATTCCCTGGTGGTCGCCCATCCAGATACTAACCAGGGCTAACCCTGCTTAGCTTCTGAAATCAGGCAAGATCGGAAGGGCTTAGGGCATCTAGGCAGCATCCATCATTTATGGTAGATTCATATAAAAGGAACATAATAGGTAGTCCACCATTCAGGGGAAGCTTGCCTATATGGAACATAAAAATTAGGATGATGCTCAAGATACGAAGGCTGAAGGATGATGAATGGCTAGGCGGACGGATAGGCAGCAGAATGATCAGGAATCAATTAGCTAATCTATTTGTGTCCTGCTTCTGTGAAGGCCCTTTGTGAGGAAAAGGGCAGGGGAAGAAGTTGAAAGAGTGACCACATGTCCTTTCCCTCAAGATGAGGTAATGCAAGTTGCTCTTATTTTTAAACATGACCCACTTCTGAGCCAAACAGTCAGCTTCTCTGTCCAAGCAATTAGGAAAAGCTTATATCTTTTTGCCATAAAAGCATTCTGACATGCCACATCATAGCAGGCATAGCAACTGCCACAGGAGGCTTTTGCCCTGCATTTCCTCCAGACAATGGGAGGGGGAGGGAAGGATCACAGTCTCCCTAATAATACTCTGCTTGCTAGGCAGTAAAACTACAACTGCTCCTGCAGACAGTGAAACCAAATGTCCCTGGAGGACAAGGAAGGACCCAGAGGAGACAAAAGCTGGAGAAGGGAGGAGAAAGAAATGCATTCAGGCACCAGACCACCCCTCAAGCCCTCCTGTCATGAGAAGATATGCCTCCAAGAATGAGGTCACTGACAGACAACAAGATAGATTTAGAAGTCAGAAGTGAGTTTTATAAGATGGCAATATTCAACAAGTCCACCCAGTCCTGTCTGACATACACCGAATGGTGATTGCTAAGATTGAGTAAATTGAAAACAAAAGCTGGACAAAAGGCACCATATTCCGACTTTACAAGTCAAACACTTCATTGTTTTCCATGGTCATGTGATGCAGATCACACAAATCATTTAACACACACCCATAGCTGTTATCCGAACAAACTTGGGGGAAGATTTATAGACGACAATCTCTACATAACAATTCTACTTAACAATAAAAAGAAAAACTCCAGATTTCTTTTGGGTGAGGTACGCTTGTTAAAAAGTTAATGTGTTAGACATGCACTGAGAAGCTTATTTTGACCTCATTATGTATATATATTTAATGTGCTCACATAAATGGGTGGGGTATGTATCCAAAATGAGATTCTCTAAACACATTTTAATTTGATTCCTTTCTATGGAGAAAATGAATGAAAGTCACAGTAGAAATAGGAATCCTTTCTAGCAAGACTATTTCACATTAAAAACTGAAGTTTTGTAACTTAGCCTGAAAAACCTCTCTCATGCCAGTTACTTCAATCTGTAGAGCTGCATTTCCAGTATAAAGTATGGCTCAACATCCAGTCAAGCAGTTTATAATAGCAGATATACACTGATAATATGGAAATGCTGTTTCAGCTTTCATACATGGCTATAATTCATCTATCTAACCCTTACTTCACTCTTCACCTTCATGTACTATAAAAACAGAATTGCAAAAGAGCCCTGTCACTGGTCATAACACAAAGCACAGCTTTAATATGTGTCACTTCAGAGCTAGGCAGACTTCACAATCATTGCGAAAAAGTCAACACAGTCTAGTGCAAACAAAAGAAAAACAGGGGAAAGCCATTTTTGCTTTGTACACAATCCAAAAACAGTGGTGAGCGATACTGCTATTAAAACACTAAAATCTCACAAACAGAACTCCTGTAATGCACTGTACAATTCAGACTTCTGCTGGAGACAAAAGCTGACTTCTGTCTGTGAGGTTTCAAAAGCCCATGTAAAGTTATCACCTGTCCTTGTCTTCCAACAGTAAAGAACAGGAGAGAGAAACACACCTCAACACTCTTAACAATATTATGTGTTCACAACTCTTTTTAAAGAACCTTTTTAAAATGGGGTGTGTGGGTATGGAAAACAAAATTGCCACCAGAACCAGTCCTGCATTAGTCTATTTTCTATGTAATCTGCTGTTCTATCTACAATAAAATTGACCACAGTTTGGACAATAGAAAAAAAAACCTGGTAGTTTTCTTTAAAATCTTTATACCAAAAATAATCCCACCATAGTTGAACAGATACAAACAGAACTATGGCGTTGGCAAACCTGTTGATTCTAAATTTTACAAATTAAATATTTTACTCTAATATCTACTTTTAAATGTCAAGCAAGCAGAACTCTAAATATGACTGAACATTTAATTAAACTGGGATGGAATAAACAAGTTTTCTAAGTTTTGTAAAAATATTACTGAATAGGTCAGTGTTGGCCAATCTATGGCACAGGTGCCAAAGATGGCATTCAGAGCCCATTCTGTGGGCACCCAACATCACCCCCTCACAGCCACCTGTATTCAGGTTAATTTGCTGTATTGGCAAGTTGTGAAAAATTAGTGGGTTTTGCGTCGCAGTTTGGCCACTCAGTCTCTAAAAGGTTTGCCATCACTGGAATAGGTTCTCAATGCAACATAAATCAGGTTGAGAACAATTCTGCATTCCATAAATCCAACTAAAAAAATAATGCCTCAAACAAAAAATTCATTTGTAGACCCAGTTTATTCTGCAGCCATGCCGCTGTTGGGATGTCCAGAGCAACATGGCTGCAGAGTAAACTGGGGCTACAAATGAACCCACAAGCTTCTGCCAATGCCCCTTCACCTGTGTCTCTGCACCAAGTGGTTTTGGCGCAGAGACCTGGGCAAAGGGGAGAGCAGTGGTGGCTTCAACAGTATAGTGCTGGATTACATGATGAGTAAAACCAGGCATGCTTTTGAATTTCGCACGCCCACAACCCAAGGGGGTTATCAGTGTACGAAATTCAAAAACCTGGTCTTCCATCCTGGCTTTCCTGACCATGTAGTACCTGATCCGTGGGTGCTACGCCATTGGGGAAAGCCAGGATCGAAGCCGAATGCTGTTCCTGGCAGCCTGAGCTGTCAAAAACAGCTGGGTGTCAGGCTGCCAGGAGCAGCATTCGTTTTATGAATTTTTCGCAAGGCATCCCATAGGTATAATGTCATCTTGCAAAATAGACCTATTCCTGGAAATTTCATTTGTCTTAAGAAAAATTAATCTTAGAGGCATTTGTCTTGTGAGATACCACTGTATTTATGTATTAATTTTATATAAGAATTTTACTAGGTTCTGATTTGTTTCGTTCCCAAATCCAAATATTTACTTGCATTTTGTGTCTTTTTAATAAAGATATGAATAAAAATTGTATGAGGTTTTTCCTTTTTTACTATTGTTCACGCTACAAAAAAAAAAAAAACACCCTATCAAAGTGAGCAGCACTGTGGCAGCTGTCAAAAATACATTTGAAGTTTATAAGTTTAGGAAAATTCAGTATTAGGCAGGCAGGGGGGTCTACAGAAAACAAACAAATTGGCAAGTGGTCTACGGGGCGAAAACGTTTGGGAACCTTTGCTGTAGACCATCTTGAATGCTGCCATTGGTGCTGTCAACATTCAGGCTGTCTTTTACTATGTACAGCTTGGCATCCTTTTTCCTGCTGGAAATGCAGGTATGATACAGTATTGTGCAGCAGTACTGGACCATTCCCTGGCTTTATGAATCATGGACACAGAAGCACAATATCTCACATTCATAAACTGGAGGTTTTATTTTTTTATTTTTATTTTTAAAGAACTGAATTAAATGAATCCTGGCCAAAACTATGGCCATTTATGCCAATGAAATCAGTTTTATCCCAGGTTAGAGGATATATCCTTAAAATTCTTTTAAAATAGTATCATACTTCTATTAAATTAAGTCATATTAATAAGAGGATGTGTAGCCAATGTTAGATGGGGTGCAATGGGATTGGCAGCATTTACACACAGAAGTGACATCCAAGGATTTTAAAATTTTGAATAAGAGTACTTGAAGAGATGAAACAAATAATTGATCAGAAAATGCTGATGTGGTATTTTTTTTTAGTGTTTATCATTTTTTAAGATGAGAATTCCAACCATCAGCTTAAAGACCTTTTAATATTCTCCTGCTAGATTGGCCCTTGCATCCTAGTGGAACAAAGGTAGTGATCTGTCAATTTCTTCTTGGAAGGACAGAATCTTGTTTACATCCGTTATGGAACATTTTACTTCCCAATAAAGGGATACATAGAACATTATAATGCTTTCTCTTAAAAAAAAAAAAAAAAAAAAACAGTCTGACACCCTTTTATTCAGTATTATGTTCCTCACTACATCCACCTTCCAGTCATGCAACCCTATGGAAAGATGCACTGAATTGATTGTTTTTAAATAATTACATGAAATTGATTGAATTAATAGCACTATTATGCTATTATCTTCCTGTTAGATAGGCATCTAATGAATTTGACTGCAACATATTGTAATCTCCCCCAATTTTCCTGTCTTTATGATGTTACTGATTTGATTTTTTCTTGCAAAAATAATCTAAACAAACAACTCCCTAAAACACAACAAAAACCCACTACTAGTGTGTATGCATAGGCATTGCACATTACAACAGTTTATTACCTCATGTTCTCTGTTTATAAACCACTACAATCTTTCAATTATATATTATCTGGAACTAATTTAATACATGGTGGAATAAACCCTTGTGAAATAACCCTTGTGAAAAGGCTGTAGGCTTTGTGGCTGACTCATACATTAATTCTTGACAATTCATTTCAGACTTGTTATAACTTTGGGGGTGTTTTTTCTTCTGCACTGCAAGGTGCACTGATTGCTCACATGCAAATGGGTCTCAGATAAACATAAACGACTAATTAAGTGGCTACTGTTATAATATTTATCTTATGTTGTAAACTGCCCAGAGTGGCCTTGGCAGCTAGATGGGTGGAATAAAAATCAAATCAAAACAATCAATCAATGAGTCAATCAATCTGATCTGATCTTTCCAAGGCAGTGATAATTCTTCCTGTATTTCACAAAGTAAACTGATTTGGGTTTCCCCTCTCTCACTCCCTGGTGCTAAGCTGCAGATGCGTCCAACACTATCTAAACCTCTCTCAGCTTGCTGATGATACTTCTTCCTAGCCAAATGGTTCTGGTCTTACAGACATGTGTTACAAATGGCCCTCACCACCTCTACTCACAATCCAAGCAGATAAAGGGTAGACACCACAGTAGCTCCTGAATGAATGGAAGCATGTGGAAATTTGGAAAGTGCCTCCACTACTATGTATGTATGTATGTATGTATGTATGTATGTATGTATGTATGTATGTATGTATGTATGTATGTATGTATGTATGTATGTATGTGGGAGCTGCCTAGATGCCCTAAGCATATCTGATCTCACCTGATTTTAGAAGCTAAGCAGGGTCAGCCCTCGTTAGTACTTGGATGGGAGACCTCCAAGGAATACCAGGTGCTGTAGGTGCCTGGAGTAGGAACTGGCAAACCACTCCAGTATTCCTGCCAAGAAAACTCCATGGATATGGAGTCACGAAGAGTCGGTCACGACTGTAACGACACAACACAACACACACACCTCTTGCCACAGCAAGGTATTGCAAATTCTACTGTGTATCTTACAGTATCAAGTGGTAAACAAAGCTTAGCTATAACTATGCAGAAAAGTTCTGCTGGATGACCCAACAGAAAAGAAATCCTTGCCACAAAATGAACCTAATAATCTATTGTGTTTCACCATACATGTATGTATGTATGTATGTATGTATGTATGTATGTATGTATGTATGTATGTATGTATGCATGCATGCATGTATGTATGTATGTATGGCTCCAATGCTGAAGCAAAAGCAGTCTGAAACGTAGTGCCATACCACTTTCCTTTTAGCTAGTTGGCCAAAACAAATATTATTTTTTCTCTGTATTATATTTTCCCCCCTCATACAAGGTCAATGATGACCAGCTGGCACATTCCTCAGTGGGACTACTGCTTCTTCCAACCCTTCATTGTTCCTCCATCCTCATTTTCCTCCTCTTTCTATTCCACCTCCCCTTTTCTTCCCACCGGCAGTTTAAATCAGGTTGACCCTGCTGGGTTTCATAAGTTTTCACTTCAGCTTTATATTTCTTCGCTATGGCATTCATTCCTGGAGCTATATGACCAGAATGACCTTTGTGTAGGGAAAGACTCCTTGCTTAGATCTTAGACCCTCTGCTTCGCTCATCCTAATCCCAAACTCTTTCTAGCCAACCTATGAACGTTTGCTTCTTCTGCACCTTTTAAAAGCTTATTATTTTCTCTGTTTTCTGTATGAAGAAATGTTTTGAACTCAAACAAACCACCCAAGCAGACGTTGAAAATTGTTTTTAAGAAAAAAGGTTATAATGATCTGCTGAAGCCACCCATAATTGCGTAGTTGTAGATTGATACTCTGGGACCCAAAGCACCATCCTTCCACTGCTTAGTTAGGAATAAGCTCTGTATGTCACTCTACGCTTGATTGTTAAAAGCAATTCCCTAAGCTTTGTGCCTTATTAATGTACTGACCAATCAATACTGCTACTGCAATCAAGCAAGGAGAAAGATAATACTGTCTTCTAATTTTTGCTTTTTTAAATACCTCAATTATGCTTCTACGGCAGGCACCAAGGACTAGAAAACATTTATTTGCTCACTATATTTTGTTAACTGTTTATTGTTGTCTCGAAAGGAGATGCAGAAGATCATCTTGGCTAGAAAGGCGGGGAGTGGGGGAGTCTGAGGTTTTAGAGCAGACTTAAGAAAATGCCCAGAAGCTGAGGAAAGAGTATCTGAAGACTCATACAATTAAATGAAAAGACTTTTTTTTTATTGAAACAGCATGTGCATTTAAATCTTTTAATAATGTTTTTAGCCCAACATTTTGCTGAATGTGCATGTTTTGTATTCATATGTTTTTAAATCTGTTAGCATTGTATTTGTTAAATTGGCACCTCACTCATGTACTGTATTATTCTCCACATTTACGTTTTAATTTGTTGGAAGCTGAATGACCAAAGTGGTTAAAACAACAATAAAGTAATTCAGATACAGACTTAAGAAAATGTTGTTTGCCTTCAGGGAAATGAACCAACTTTAATAAGTAGTACCAACTATTTAAATAATTCCTTCTTCTCAGTATAAATCACTATAAATCACGGATGCTGGCAAGTCTTCGGGTCTATGCCCCATGTCCACATTTAAGTCCAAGTATTTGGCAGGTAAAGGTAAAGGTTCCCCCAGCACATGTGTTCTAGTCATGTCTGACTGTAGGGGCATGCTCATCTCTGTTTTCAAGCCAAACAGCCAGTGTTGTGCGGGTCCGTGGCCATGTGGCTGGCATAGCTGCACGGAACTCTGTTTACCTTCCTGCATTCTACGGCAGTAACTATTTATCTAAAGTGGTACCTTGTATAAAGGAATTAATTCGTTCCAAATGAAATTATGTTAAGCAAATTTTCCTTTATACAAATTTCCCATAGGAATGCATTGAAAATGGAGTTATCCCATTTTTATGTTGTACAGATTCTCCCCATAGGCGATTATGTTAAGCAAATTTCCCCTATCTGGAATTTTTTATGTTGTATAAATTTTATGTTATACAAGCTGTTTGTTATACAAGGGTCCACTGTACTTTTATTGACATGCTTTCAAACTGCTAGGTTGGCAGGAGCTGGGGTTAACAGTGGGAGCTCACTCTGCTGCCTGGAACCTGGATTCAAACCACCGAGCTGCCGACTTTGCAGCTGACATTTTAGCGCTCTAGTCTGCTGAGCCACCACACCCCAAGTCTCTAATCCAGGGGTGCCCAAACTTTTGTAAGGAGGGCCGGATTTGGTGGCTGAGAATGCATCAGGGGCCAGTTGCTCCCCAACCCTGCCACCCCAGTGCAAGCCCCACCCACTTTCTTTAAAAAAAACATGGGGTGAAGGAGGGGGGAGGGGCGGGCCAGCCAGAATGGCCTGACAGGCCGGATTTGCCCCCCCCGGGCTGGACTTTGGGCAGGCCTGCTCTAATCCATGCCCCTATTAAAAACAAGCTTCTTTCCCCCACCCCAGAAAAAAAGGGGGAGCTAATTCTAAGTCCCAAGTCAAGTCTGAGGCACTGGGGAAAAAACCCAAGCCAGGTCTATGTTGAGTCACTAGTGCAACTTAAGTCTGACTTGACAATAAATCTCAAGACCTGAGTCCTCGTCCTTGTAAATACACAGATGTGAGAACACAAGAAATATCTTGCAACATGTCCTCAAAAGAAAACTGATCCACAAAACATGTGACCTCCCTGCAATTTCTTATTGTTTAGAAGGTAACATAGTGCAATGTGGTCATAAGAAGCAGAATGTAGAAAAGGATGTGGCTGCAAACAAAACAAAAAGAAATTCCCTTTGTTTGCTGTTATATACCACAACTGTGATAAAGCACATGAAGAAGTTGGCATATGATCTGAATCCACATGATGTAAGGATCAGAAGGAGAGCTATTTCAGGTGCTTGGATATCAAGCTTTTCAGTGCTTTAAAATAAGTACTATTGTTGGAAATAAATAAATTAGACAATATCTGTATAATCTCCTGTAATGAGTGAAAACTTAGGTCTCTTGTAAAAAACAAAAGCTATCTAGGAATACATCAAATGACGCATCAAAATGTAATCTGAACATACAAGATAAACATCAATTTCCTGGGCCCAACAACCACCTATCCATAGTGTCTCCATTTTGTCAATTTGGTTTGAATTTCTCAAACTGACCACTACCACATCCCAGGACAAGCCTAACCGCTTGAACAATTTCACTTGACACAAATGAGGAAGAAAAAAAAACATTAACACATTGGTGCATTTCATCCGTTGTCTCTAAATATTCTCATCCAGAGACTTCCTATAGAAGCAAACAAGAATGGAGAATTATCTAGAACCCAAAGACACCCCGCAGCATAACTATCATGGAATTTCCTCCAGTGGTACTTTTTGGAACCAACTCTGGAGGTCAGTGTTGAAACACCTAATAATCCTTCCTCACATCCTCCCAGTATTAATCCAGAAAGTGATGGTTGTTGGTATCAAAAGTTGCCAATAGATGAAGCCAAATAGAGTTAATCCATCAGGATTACAGCAGATTCATGCATTTACAGCTCAAATGGTTCCATTATGACTGTTTCCCCCACAGGGGTTTCCACATACTCCTTCTAAACGAAACCTCTGCTATCTTCACACTCCTCCTTCGCACCCACCCCTCTCTGGCAGGCTTGCTGTACATTTCCTCTCAATCTCTCCTGACGTCTCTCTTCTCAACCCTACTTCCTCTGCCCAGCTTGCCTGTTGAAAATTTGCTTCTGAGCTCTCTAATATCTTCTCTGTTCTCCCTCCCTCCCACCTCTCTTCTCTTGATCTCTTGCTTTGTGATATACACTTGTCAGTTTACAGCATCTGTCTCACTGATCATAAAAGTGAGTGACAGTGGTTGTAAAAGTACTTCTTCTTGTTGAGTAAGTAGGACATGAGCTAAGATTGGAATGGTTGTAAAGTCAGGAGTTGCAAAGAGAGTTGAGTGGTTAGAAAACGCACCCATTCTCTTAGCTCTTCTAGCCAGCTACAGTTTTATCTAGATGGAAAGAAGTAAGTTACTAAGTACCCAATCAGTTAGCTAAGTACCAAATGAGCTATCCCCTGAGGCTGTAGTAACTGAAATTCATCCCATACAACAGCTCCCAGGCTGCCTCCAAGGAACAATGCCTATAGTTGGATCTGGACAGTACCAGCAGTTTTCTTCTCCAAGTACCTCTTGCCACAGCTGCCTAGATGCCCTGAGCACATCCGATCTCGCCTGATTTCGGAAGCTAAGCAGGGTCAGCCCTGGTTAGTACTTCGATGGGAGACCACCAGGGAATACCAGGTGCTGTAGGCGCCTGGAGTAGGACTTGGCAAACCACTCCAGTATTCCTGCCAAGAAAACTCCATGGACATGGGGTCACGAAGAGTTAGTCACGACTGTAATGACACAACACAACACACACACCTCTTGCCACAGCAAGGTATTGCAAATTCTACTGTGTATCTTACAGTATCAAGTGGTAAACAAAGCTTAGCTATAACTATGCAGAAAAGTTCTGCTGGATGACCCAGCAGAAAAGAAATCCTTGCCACAAAATGAACCTAATAATCTCTTGTGTTTCACCATACCCATTGGGATACCTACACTGCCTGTGCTCCAGTCATCTCTCTGCCTGCTTCATTATACTCAGCTCACCATGAGCAGACTAGAGGATAGATGGACCCTATACTATACTATGGAAACTGCTGTGTCGACTGTTGATTCTAAAGTACAGTATTTAGCATAGCTCGTTATGCAGTGCTGGATCATAGTTCAGTTTGAAGAAGGTTGAAATCAATAGAAACTTTTAACTAACTAGCCCAGGGATGGCAAACCTTTTTGGCACCGAGTGCCCAAACTTGGTGATGGGGACAGCAGCGGTGCTGGGGGGGGTCAGGATTGGTGGCAGCGGGGGGGCAGTCGGTGGGCAAAGGCAGCGGTGGCAGGGTAATCGGTGGTGGTGGTGGGAGGGGCAGAGATGGCAGCGGTGATGGTGGCAGATGTGGGGTCGGTGGTGGCAGGGGCGATGGTGATGGGGACGGCGGCAGTGGGGGGGTCGGGATCGGCGGCTGCGGAGGTCAGGGGTGGGGTTGAGGGTGAGGGCAGCAAGGGCGGCAGGGTCAGGGTCATCTGCGGCGGCGGGAGGGGTGCTGCCTCAAAACACCGAGCCTTGGCTGCCTCCCGGAGTCTGTCACGCCTCTACTGGGGGGGCGCATCATCCGCCACCCACCCACAGGCCCCTCGTCAGGTGACCCGGGAGGCAGCCAGAGGAAAGGCCCACAGCTTTCACCTCCCTCTGGGCTGGCTGGTTAGCTGGCCGGCCGGCTGAGTGAGACGTTCTCCGTGGCAGCGGCGGTGGCGCCCAGGCCTCTCCTCTCCCACTGCCACTTCTTCTCCCCGGCCCTCCCGCCCATCTCCCGGCCGGCCACCATCCCTCCCTCTCTTTAGTCCGACGCCAGGCCGCATTGCACCCCATCCATATGGATCCTCCCGGCGGAAGGTGTGTGTGTGTCGTGGTGGGGAGATGAGAGAGGAGGAGCCCACTGGCTCCAGAGTTGGGGCCGAAGCCGGATTCCTGTCGGTGATGGCGGCAGCGGTGATGGCGATGGGGATGGTGACGGTAGGGTCAGTCTGGCACGCGACATGCTCCCTGCCCCCCCCACTTCCCCCTCCACAAATTCCTCATGGCTGGTCCAGAGGAGGGGGAAGTGGGGGGGCAGGGAGCATGTCGCGTGCCAGGCAAAAGCTCTTTGCGTGCCACCTCCCTGAACTAGCCCATGTATTTCTCACTAGCCTATTTTTCTCTCCATTTGATAAAGCATGTTTGCAACTATTAATTTCAAATAATATTACTGTTATGATCAACAAATTGGTGTGTGTGTGTGTGTGTGTGTGTGTGTGTGTGTGTGTGTGTGTGTGTGTGTGTGTGTGTGTGTGTGTGTGTGTGTGTGCGTGCGCGCGCACACACACACACACACACACACACACATGTGCACATGTGCATGAGTGTACAGTACCTGCCAAACGTATTGCCATTCTGGAAATTAAGAAGACAGGCTTGCAAAACTGGCAAAGAATCTCGTGACTGCAGGCAGTCTTTCACTTTCATCTAACATAACAATCAGACCTTATTTTAATCCAAATGAAATCTTTAATCCTATGACACGGATGCTTTCAAGATGATAGTATGAAGATTAATTTTTGCCACTCCACCCATTGATAAATTTATTTGCTACAAACTTTGCATGTGAAGCTTTTAAAATTCTTCTTCCAAGCAGAGAGATTTAAAAGCTTTATATATTAAAGCAGCAATTCTCCAAGCTGAAACCAGATAACAAGAACTGACATCTTTGGAGGAAACAAAGACAACAGCTTAAAATGCTAGTGATTCAACTTGCACACATGCATAGAAAACCTGTTTATAAAGCTGACATAAGAAGAAATGAAACACCACTTATGCATAACTGCCAGATAGAGAGAAGAACACTGGTCACCAAACACACCTTTCATTTGCAAAGGTCCAGTGGAAATGGCAGAACAAAAATAATAAAATGCAAAACAAAAAACAAAACAAAAAAGAGTCCAAAGCAAGGAAATGATTTGAATAAATCAGTTTCCCTCCTCAGCTGAGATGAAATGTTCAATGTCTGGAAAGGATTAGCTAAATATAGGCAAACATTTTTTTCACATATTACACTGTTATAAACTAAACACATACCAGGAGAAAAGTAAAGGTAGTGATGATGGGAAGCCTTAATAGTGTTCTGTGGTTGCTGTTGCTGCTGGTGTGTGTGTGTGTGTGTGTGTGTGTGTGTGTGTGTGTGTGTGTGTGTGTGTGTGTGTGTGTGTGTGTGTGTGTGTGTGTGTGTGAGAGAGAGAGAGAGAGAGAGAGAGAGAGAGAGAGAGAGAGAGAGAGAGAGAAAGGGGGGCCAGGGAGGGAGGGAGGGAGGGAGGGAGGGAGACACACACACACACACACAGAGAGAGAGAGAGAGAGAGAGAGAGAGAGAGAGAGAGAGAGAGAGAGAGAGAGAGAGAGAGAGAGAATCCAATGTTGTACTGGTTGGGTACAGATGTCTACAAAAAGGATGGAAAAAAATCCAGTCGCTTTGCATAGCTAGTCACAACTAGAATAGGTCCACTAAATTACCAGAAGCAACAGAGAAGATGACTCACCAAATACCTACTGATTTCATGGACCTACTCCAATGGCAACATACTATACTAAGCAACAAGATTTCAGCCACTAGAACGTTAAACTCGGTAGTTTAGGTATCTGTCTGGGAAGCCAGAGGATATGAGTTTGATTCCCCACTCTGCTTCCTTAACAGGGGCTTGTCTCTTCCAGCTCTGCATTTCTATGATGATGATGATGATGATGATGATGATGATGATGATGATGATGATGATGATGATGATGATGATGAGATAAAAGCCAACCTAATATTTTTAGAGCAGTGGGACCATTGTAGGACCACACTCACTGCCTTTGATTCAATCACCCATGTGACTGGTTTGGAAGTGGTCCTGCTGCATTCAGCTCAGATATCTCTACTTCTCTTTTGAACTGTTTAAAAAACAAAACTGGTCTTACAAGCAGAATATGGTCATGTATTTATTTATTTATTTATTTATTTATTTTATATTTATATACTGTGCCTTCTTCCCAGGACGGGAACTCAGGGCGGTTTAACATAAATGATTAAAAAGATAAAAAGATAAAAAGATAAAAGGCTAAAGGCGGACTACGACAGGGGCAGTCACAGCAGCAGTCCAAACATATGTAAGTGAGCTGGGGCAGAAAAAGGAAGCTAGTCGTTGTTAAAAGCATCCCTAAAGAGTAGCGTCTTCAGCCCTTTCTTAAATGACGCCAAAGAGGGGGCCTGCCGCAGGTCGCTTGGTAGGCTGTTCCAAACGGACGGCCCCACCACCGAGAAGGCGCGCCCACGTGTGCTCGTCTTGCGGGCCTGCCTCGGGGGGGGGGGACAGTCCGGAGCGAAAGGGCCAGGGATGCACGGGTGGGTCGGGCCGGATCTAATTGTCGGGAGAGGCGCTCTGCCAGATAATCAGGGGCCAAGCCATGGAGGGTTTTGTAAACCAAAACCGACACCTTGAACCTTATTCGGGAGGCAACGGGCAACCAGTGTAGGCGAGCCAGGATGGGGGTGATGTGGTCGAAATGGCGCGCACCAACCACCAACCTGGCCGCCACATTCTGGACCCGCTGCAATCGCCGAACAAGGTTCAAGGGGAGTCCCATGTAGAGAGCGTTGCAATAATCCAGCCTTGACATGACCAGTGCCTGTACCACAGTCCTCAGGGAGCTCCCGTCAAGGTACGGGCGAATCTGGGCGATAAGCCTTAGATGGTAAAAGGCCGACCTGGTCACGGCTGACACCTGGGACTCCAGGGACAGATCCGGATCCAGGACGATGCCCAGGTTCCTCACTCTTTGCGCCAGCTGGAGGGCGGACCCGCCCAGACTGAGAAGAGGGCCACAGTACCCATCCGGGCCGCCCCCGAAGAACATAACCTCGGTCTTTCCAGGGTTGAGCCTGAGTCTGTGGGTCCTGGTCCAATCCAAAACCGCAGCCAGGCAGCGATCAAGGGTCTGGACGGCCTCCACTGCACAGGTGGAAAAGGAGAGATAGAGCTGCGTGTCATCAGCGTACTGATGACAGCAGACTCCAAATATCCGGATGATCTCAGCCAGCGGCTTCATATAGATGTTAAAGAGCATGGGGGAGAGGGACGACCCCTGAGGCACCCCACAAGAGAGTGTCCAGGAAGCCGACAACTCACCCCCCAAGCTCACTCGCTGGGTGCGGCCCTCAAGGAAGGACCGGAGCCAGCCAAAGGCCAGACCCCCAATCCCCACCTCCGAGAGCCGCTCCAGCAGGATACCGTGGTCGACGGTATCAAAAGCCGCAGACAGGTCGAGAAGGACCAGCAGGGTAGAGGAACCCCCGTCGGCCCTTCTCAACAGATCATCACGCAGAGCGACCAGGGCCGTCTCAGTCCCATGACGCGGCCTAAACCCGGATTGGAAAGGATCCAGGATATGGTTATCCTCCAGGAACGACTGGAGACGCAGGGCAGCGACCCGCTCAACCACCTTGCCCAAAAAGGGAACATTGGCTATGGGGCGATAGTTTGACATATCGTCCACAGCCAGGCCAGGTCTTTTAATAATGGGCTTCACCACCGTCTCCTTCAGAAGACTGGGAAAAATCCCGTCCCTGAAGGAGGCTGAGGCGATTAGTGAAGCCCATTTTGGCATGCTCCCCCCTGCGATCTTAATCAGCCAGGACGGGCAAGGGTCAAATGGAGAAGCCGCAGGCCTGCAGTGTCCCAGGGCCCTGGAGGCATCCTCAGGTGTAACAGACCCAAACTCAACGAACCGGGGCGACCGAGGCGGCCCAGTACCGGCCACAGCGGGGACTGGATCATGGCAACCGGCATCCATGGACATGGCACGGACTGGATAGTCCTCTGTAATATTATCAAGAAATCTAACTCTGCAGAGCATTTTCATATTTTTGAAAAAGCAGTGTTTAAACAATTATTAATATTGCACCCAATTAATCAATGAATAGACACATGGACACTGAAACATGGTGGTTTTTTTAAACAGTAAGGAACACAACCGCTGCATTTGAACCCTGGGAAGAACTGCGGCTTGAGCCAGAATTGGATTTCGAAGTATAGCTATCTGCCATTTCAGTCACAAAACAGGGAAGAAAGCTGAATTTGCATATGCCCACAGGCATTCATTGTAGGTTTTTGCAGCATTTGCTGGCTTGCTTTCATGTTTTTAGATCAAGTGCACCTTGCAGTTCAGCACTTTCATTAACATAGTTGCATGGAGAATATTTTGCTTGTTTTTTGATTCGAGCTTTTCAGATGCAGTAAATATTTGTCAAAACAAGAAGGGAATAATCTATTGCTTGTTCTTCTTTTAGTAATCATAATAGTAAAGTAATGTTTTTTGCTACAATGTCCACTATGTTGCTCACAGTTTTTTCTTTTAGTAATTATGAGTGAGCAATGTTTTTTGCTATAGTTTTCAAGACTCAGTGCTTCAAAATACAATGGGGTAGCAACCACATAAACTCTCCATCCTGTGCATCACATAACAAGATGCTAATGGAACGTTCACATGCTATGTATGTATGAACCTCCACATTTGCCTTTGAGATGTGAAGATCTTCATAATATGCTTGTAGTACAAAACTGGCCATGCTTTGCCTGGTTCAATTTTATCATCATTCTGAGACAGCGAGAAAGGCACTATGGTCACAAGCACTGCTGCGAGACAGTCACCTGATATCTGCATGCATATGCCACAGAAAGAGCTGATCAATGAACGTTTTAGAAGTAAAACCTGCTCTATGCAACAATCAACTTTATACTGGGGTATGATGGGTGCCATCTTCAAATCTGAGTTAAATGAACCAATTTCTGATACAGAAGCATCCAATGAAACCAATTGGGAAGTACTCCATGTAATTAATAGGAACATCCTCCCTGACCATATGATTGATATTGGAAAGCGTGCATGTATGAAAGTGATTTTGTGTGTTTTCAGTCATCTATACTGAAAAAGTGTTCTGCTTATATATATACCGCCCCATACCACTACAAGTAGTCTCTGGGCGGTTTACAATTTTAATTACAGTGTGCAGGCTACACACTGCCCCCCCCCAGCGAGCTGGGTACTCATTTTACCGACCTCGGAAGGATGGAAGGCTGAGTGAACCTTGAGCTGAGTCATGGGCAAAGATGAGGACATGACTTTATATCTTAAGGAGAACAACTTTAGAAGTATCTTTAACATGTTAAACGTTTCGACAGCTGTCCATTTGGGGGACCACCTATTCCCAAGCAATCTCAACTATCCATCAGATCACATACGACATTCCTCTTTCCTGTGCCTCTTCCTTCAGAGCAATTAGCAAAGCACAATTAGCATTTCTTGGTGATTGTGCCCCAAATGTATAACTCCATCTCAAGAGATAGGAGAGGGTAATAGTTGCGGCAAAACTATTTCTGCACTGAGCACTGTAGCAATTCAGCATACTCAGACATTTGATATCCAGTGACTGAAACCGTGTTGCTTAGCACGGTAAGATGTGTAACTAGAATAGACTTATTCAATCAGTGAAGATTTGGTGAGTCAATGCTTCCATAAGTTCAACTGTTGTTGTGGCCTACTGTAGTTGCAACTTCCTAGGCCAGTGATGGCGAACCTTTTAGAGGCCGAGTGCCCAAAATGTGATTCAAAAACCACTAATTATTCGCAAAGTGCCAATACAGCAATTTAACCTGAATACAGGTGGCTGTGAAGGGGCGATGTCGGGTGCCCACAGAAAGGGCTCCAAATTCCACCTTTGGCACCCGTGCCATAGGTTTGCCAATTCTGTCCTAGGCTACACAAGGGATTTCAAACAATGTGTAGCTTGGCTATACAGTATAACTACAGGAAAACTGTAATGACAACATTTCATTGGTTTTTATTTTACTTATTTCTGTAATCCTTAGGAATGCTATTGTTTACATCAGGCCTGCCCAACAGGTAGACTGCGGACTACTGGTAGCCTGTGAAGGGTTCAAAAGTAGCCCGCCGGCCATCAATAAAAAAGTGAGGGGATAAATTCTCCACCCCTCCTGCCCCCATCCCAAGAACCACCACTGCCCCAGCAAAGTTCTGGGTCTGCCAGCCCACTGTCTCAGCCGAGCGGGGCAGTTCAAGGGCCATGGTGCATTGAAATCTGTTCCCTCCAGAATGGGTTAATGGGTTTTCAATGCATTCCTATGGGAAACTGCTGCTCTACTTACAATTTTTTTTACTTATGAGCATGTGCTCAGAACGGATAAAATTTGAAAGGAGAGGTTTTAGTGTAGTGGCCCTCAGGCACTTTGGGCTGGAAAAAGTAGACCTTGGCCTGTTCAAAGTTGTACAGCCCTGGTTTACATAATGTCTTGAGTTACTGCTTGTTAAAAGGTTGCATAAATGGAAACTGTGGAGTGCAATAAATAAATAAATAAATAAATAAATAAATAAATAAATAAATAAATAAATAAATAAATGCATTTTAAAGTAATAAAGACATCCATACCAATTTTAGCTTTTTGATTTTCCTATATTCTGCAGATCTTATCAAGGCATCTCAAATAAGTGCCTAGAGGGGGGGAAAGTTTTAAAGTCCAGATAATTAAGGATCAGACGTGTGGAGAGTTTGCACACCCCAGTGGCTTGAAAGAGAGGCAAGAGCATCAAGGTCTTGAAAGCGTAGCTAGAAGTGAAGGCCATGAGCTGAGACATACAGAAATGTACACAAGCGTACAAGGCATGACTCAGGTGGTTGAAAAAAAACCAAGGTAATTGGATAATGGAGTTATATATACTGCCCAGACAAGCACATGTCTTGTTAACTGTTGGCTGTTTGATTTCTTGATGGTTTGTCTATTTGGACGTCGGATGCTCTGTTCTCATTGCTGAAATTGTGTACTGAACTGGATTGCTATGTTGCTGAAAGGTTCTGTGGAAAGAAGGAATCGGTTCCAGGTACTGCTGTATATACTGTACATATTGTAAACAGACTGTTAAACTCCAGAAGCATAGTCTCTCTTCACTGAATCAATTTTCTCTGCTGCAAAGCTACTGTCTTTTTTTTCTGCAACTTGAGTTGGACAACATCCATCGTCCACTCACACTGACAGATCTACTGTATACATTTGCACAACTAGCATGAACAAAATTCAGCCGGTGGCTTGATAACCTTATAAAGTTTTTTTTTTTGCTAGATAATAATTTTATTACAGTACAGCATTTGGGCTAAAGTCATCTGAAAGAATACATGTCTTTGTTCTATTTCCAATTCTATAAATACCTTTCAATTTTGTGATGCATTTTGTATATACAGTACATTTCTAATTTCCCCACCTAAGGCTTAAACTCTAGCATTAAGAAAACACCCAGTGCTTCAAGAGCATTTGACACAGATCTCACCCAAATGAACTTCTCTGTGTCCAGATTTACAATCCTACTCCACAGCTGTATCTATTCCACCTACTAGGCATAGGCATCCATCACCAGACACCACAGGTCCATGCTTATAAGTTTATCCAAAAGTCAGTAAAGAGTTTGGATATCCATGTGATGTTTTCATTGTTGTAGTCTTATAGTATAACAGACTTCCAGAATATATGTGCACGACAAATAGACTAAGCTGACATAATTCTATTCCAAGAGCTTGGGTAAAATATACTGTATTAGATAGTGGTCATGCTAGATGGGTAATTCTGGGTGTGGTATTCCACACTGCCTGTTCTCCGCATCCTACCCAAACTGTACATACCCTCACTCAATCAAACCTGAATGTTTTGGCATAAAGATTATATACATTAAAAATATGCCCTCAGCAATGTTCTCCCCAATCTTTTAAAGCTTCAAAGTATTTTTTCCTGCCTCTTTTAGTTTCCAATAACCTCGCGAGACATCTGCACAGCACAAAGGAATCCTGAAATACGTTTCCTGTGATTCAAGTCATTTTCAAAAGGCTTCCATTTGTCATCTTCCGTTTTTGCTAGAATGAGACTAACATTCAACCCCGCTCACCCCAAGAATGCAGTCTGCAGGACGGGTAATTAAACTGCTGTGTGTTTCATTTCCTGTTTCTAACTGGACCGAGCAAGGTTTTATTTTTAAAGTCATTTTCTAACCCTCTTGATTAACCCTTTGGAGACTTAATGGGAATTAATGTAGCCGAGTGCATCTGAGAACCTCAGCTCAGCAATAAACACAGATTTTGCTTGAGTGACATGAAAATAATTGTGCATTAATCTTCCTTCTGTATACATTCTCTGGGTCTCCCCTATAGGGCTCTTACAATAAAAACTACAAGATGTTCTTACAGCAGGCCTGCCCAAAGTCCATCCCGGGGGCCAAATCCGGCCCATCAGCCATTCAGAGTGGCCTGCGGCTGGCTGGCCCGTCCATCCCTCCCCCTCTCCTTCGCCCCATGTTTTTTTTTTAAATCTTCTGCCAACACTGAAACCACCGGGAAGCTTGAGGGGCTGGGCGGGCCGGCCGGCCAGTGAGCAGAAGCTTATGGGGTGGGCGGGCAAGGGGGGGGCCACCACCACCAGCACTGCCGGGAAGCTTGTGGGGCTGGGCGCGTGCATGGGGGTGGCACGCGGGTGGGCCGCCGCCACTGGCATCACTGGGAACCTTGTGAAGTTAGGCGCGTATGCACAGGGCGGCGCGTGGGCGGGCCGCCGCCACCGGCATAGCCAGGAACATTGTGAGGTTGGGCGCACGCACGGTCAGTAGGTGGGGCTTATGGGTCAGTGGGTGGGGCTTGCAGTGAGGTGGCAAGGTCAGGGAGCAACCGGCCCCTGACACATTCTCAGCCACCAAATCTGGCCCTCCTTACAAAAAGTTTGGGCACCCCTGTCTTACAGTATTAACTATGACTGTTATTTCATACTATGTGTTATCTTTTTGGAGACAACTTTATTCTATCTTGGTGAGAACTGCATGTGAGACATGAGAAAAGAGGACCTTCACTTTTTCGTGCACTGAGTCTGGACAGCTTCCAGATGAGGAAAAAAAACGAGTGTGCCCTTCTCTGATGATTTACCACCATTTCACAAAGAAATATTTGTAACTGTATTCTGCCAATTTAGTTCCTTCCTTCCTTCCTTGATTTTTTTTTACCGCCCATTTGGATACTGAGGCCATTCTGGGTGATTCAAAACAAACAATAATTGACATTAACAAATCAAATAAATCATGTCAAATAAATAAATAACCCCCTTTGAACACTTCACAGTTTTAGTTCTTCCTAAAAAAAAAAACCCTGTGCATTTTTCTTTTAATTGCTTATGGCTTTTCTTTTAACTTATGCTTTTCATTAGCCTCCTGTTTTTATGTTAAAGGCCACCTTGCCCATTAAAACAAACAAGCACCCAGTAGGTAAGGTATAAGTGTCTTTAGTGACAACCAATCAATCAATTAGCTTGAAACTCACATTACTGCCATAAACCCCTCTATGCCTCAATGTCTGTGCTATAAATTCAACGTGACATGCAGCCTACATATATGTAGGTCATTTCAACCACCCAGAGAATCCCCATCATCTCAGAGATGGCGCATGACAGCTACTTAACACGGAAGCTTCGGGACACGGAAGCTTTCGTATGTAGGCAGGCCGCCGCAGGCAACAGAAGTTGCAGAAGGATTTAATGGACCCCAAACCAGGCCAGGACTTAGAGCTGAAGCCTGGATGCAAAAGAGAGCTGTGAGATGATTATTAAGCATTTCAGTTTTTCATATGACCCCCATAGCTGTATTACAACAATGAAACACCCACCCTACAGAACAAAGAGGAGGGAACACCAGAGGTCCCCCTTTCCTGTAGAACGCTGGGATTTCCTTTCTAGGCCTCCTGCCCGAGCACTGATTCAACTTGATCCTGATTATCTTGTCAAACGGGAGAGGATCAAAACCCAGAAGGAAGGCGACTAATGGAGATTCCATTAATTAAATTAAAAACCTCTTTTGCTGCACACAACAAAAATTAGCTGCAAGTCCTCAAAACTTGCAGATGCCATTTTTTTTTCTTTACCTGCACAAGGAGTTCCAGTTTCCTGTCATCAAGGAGGTGCACTTGACACCTGCGGCCCTCTGTCATCTAGAGAAACAAGGAGGAGAAAGTTCAATTAATTCTCAGGCTTGGCAAACACTCAAAGCTGCTGTTAACAGGCTGAGGTCTTTGCTGCTTCAAACACTGTTACCGCAAAGGAGTTCCCCATTCACTATCCAGCCTCCTCTAGCACTGGCTGGCACGTAATGTAAGAAGCAGAAAATAAACAAACATATCACCCTCACAGCTGCTACTGAATGGCTCAGCCCACACAATGGGGATTGTTTGGGTAAATGAAAGGAGTAAATGACATAGGCATAGGACTCTTGACAATAAATGACGATCCAAAGGGCATCCTTACTAGGTGGCTCCCGCAGGGTCTGTGGCAATATTAACACAAGAGTAATCTGGAACCCCTTCCAGGGCCACAGACAAGAAGGCACATCAAGACATGTGGTGAGGTGCTCAGCATGGGTAAAAATCAATGGTTCACATCAGTGGGAATCTGCCATAGGTCAAGTCTTGAAAGACCACTAGAATGGTCACTGAGAACACCCACGGCTCCCTAGCACTGCTACCAGTCATCCTCCTTGCCCTTGCCATGTGTTTACCATCTCTTTCCTTTGGACCAAGAGTGAGAAACAAAGCAAGTAAAGAGAATAAGGAGAAAAAGCAACAGCCACTACCACCTCCTTGGCTGCTTGCTTTTTCCCTTTTGTATGCCAGCGAAAATTAGGTTGAAAGGGTAAGAGAGAGGGTGCCATACTGGCTGTATGATTGAGAGTTACATTTTTAAAAGTTACATTTTCCTGCTCTGGCCAAGGATCATATTCACTGACTCAGATCTGACTATGAATAAAGCAGCAGATCTTGAAGGACCTGTCATCAACACTAATTACATTTGTATTGGCCAGCTTATTTTTTTTATACTGTTTGGTAACAACAGATTCTTGCAGAAGATACAAATTTGTTATTTGACACATTTGATCCCTATCCTTTCTCCAAAGACTTCAAACTAGTGAATCCAAGTTCATCTCACTTTCTTTTTCAGAACAGTAAGGCAGATGAGCAGCCAGTGTCATGTGATGTTCCTAATTCTTGGGGTGCATTTAAACAGTCTCCCTGCCATATATATTATATATGCTAAGTAGAATGTTCTCCACAATGTATAGACTTCAAATGAACAGATGCATTTCTACTTCAGGGATCTTCCAGAACAACTACCCCCCATCTCCTTTGTGCTCCTTGAGGTTGCACAAGTAAACAACAGATGCATCTTGTGACACTCCTTTGTCTTTTACGAACGATTTTAAATAAGGTGACAAAGATTATTTGTACCCCGGTCTGTCTCCCTGAAATTTTGATGTGTCCAACTTTGCAATCGGGCAGTAACATGGAATATCTAGGCAGCATTGTACTTATTTGCTTCCAAGCAGATGGCATGCAATTATTATTTGAACCTGTAGGACAACAGAAAAAAAAAAAGACAGACCACCTAAGAAGAGATGATCTACAGCTGTACAGTGAAATTTTAGCTTCTGGGGTAACTTGTAATCCCATAAAGGAATGCCACTGCTTTTTTTTCCTATGGCGTACTGAGGACAAAGCACAACTGTTGGATTTGAGTCAAAGTATTCCATTGCACAGCAAAAGCAAAAATGACCTCTTAACACACCGAGACTTCAGCACCTGACACTTGCAGGAACTTGCCAGACCACATTAATGGCCCTGTTGTGCTGCTGCCCTTGGAATCTCTCAAGAGGTAAGCCCAAGACTCAGGCTCTGGCTTTTGCTTACTGGCAGAGGGAGTGAAAGCCAAGGTACACACCAGTGGAAAGACGCATCATAACATCATGTGGCAGCCTTCCTCAACCTGACAGCTTCCATGTGTGTTAGACTGCAACATTCTTCATCTCCACTGACTTGGGGCTGGTAGGAAATCTGGTGGGTCCCATACTGAGGGGCACAGCCTGGGAAAGGGCTATTAAATGGATGACTCGTGATTAATCAACCTTCCCTGTATCGAACTTGAAAATCCTTGACTTGAATGGGTGGTGTTAGGAGATGAATGCATGAGAAGCAACCCGAGAAAACACCATCATCTCTGCCCTTGGAAAATGAAAAGGGCAAACAGCAGTGCCATAATAGAAGTAGGAAGTGCATTCCATCCTAAAAACAATCAAGTGTTGTTATCCCAGCTTGTTATAGCACTTAAACTAGGGTATAAGCATGGGAAGTTGACCCATGCCTCATGACACCACAGTAAGAGTGACTCAGGTTGGTAGCCGCTTTCAAAAGTCTCTGACAAGCTCAAGTTTTGTGATGCTGTGAACTGATTCAGAGCTCTTTGATGTGGAGTTGATCATGTTATTGGTTTTGCATGCTATTTTTATTTCACTGAATAGTAGCTGTGGGTGTGAGAGGTATGCATGTGTGCATACTGGTAGGGGCATGGCTGGCTGCCTTGTCCCTGCCCCCCTCCCAGACAGGATCAACTCTCTTCCTTACTACAGTGGTACCTTGTATAAAGGAATTAATTCATTCCAAATGAAATTATGTTAAACAAATTTTCCTTTATACAAATTCCAATAGGAATGCATTGAAAATGGAGTAATCCCATTTTTATTTTGTACGGATTTTCCCCATAGGCAATTATGTTAAGCAAATTTCCCCTATCTCCGGAATTTTTATGTTGTACAGATTTTATGTTATACAAGCTGTTTGTTATACGAGGGTCTACTGTACTGTTCTTTGCCCTGGCGAGAAGGCTACCACTGGTATCACCCGACACTTCCCTCCCAGTGCAAGTAAGAAGCGTGGAGAGGAGAGCCAGGTGGACAGCATAGACAAAGTGTACCCACAAAAGGATAGAGGGGAGAACCCAAGTCACCCACATGAAGTGGCCTCAATGCAGATTAGGCTTCTGCAGCTGCTATTCAATAAATAAAAGAACAATGGGAGAGACAATTGTGAGAGCCCAATCTATGCCTCTCTTGGAAGCAACAGTCTGTCTTGATCTCATGGTTGCAAGCAATTAAGAAGAAATTGTGAATCAGGGAAGGGGTGTCTGTGCGCGCATCTATGCACCTATGCACATACACATATTTGTATATGTGTAACTATACACACACACATACACGTGTGATGTATAACTGTAGTAACAACAAGAACAACAGTGTGCTGTCCAGCCAGTTCCAGCTTATGACAACCTTTTTGAGGTTTTTTTGTTATGGTAGAAAGTATTCAAAGTCAATTACCATATTCCTTTGTTCTAGGGTTGCCACATGGATCTTGCCCATGGCCGCAGAGGCTGCCTCTACTCACAGGAGGCAGAGCAGGGAGCTGAGCTACTGACCTCTGGCTCCACAGCCAGACACTGAGCTATCCAGCCAGCGTACATACATACTTGACTCTGTATGTTGGACATACACACAAGTTATCTCTTGCTCTCAGAGACTTGCAATTACATGTATACAGCATTCATTCACCCCAAGGGAAAGGAAATTCCTGTGAAGGGAAGTTACTGACTCCCAGATCTTGGCCTGATTGCATCAAATAAGGATTTTCTAGTTAACTCTGACATCAATGCAAAGCTTTAAATCTCATTTACGGACTGCTGGCCCAAATATTTATACAGTGGATTTCTAGGCTAAGGATCAGAGAGAGAAGAGGGCAATAGTTTTGTACTGCTCCGTGAACTGTTTTGGCAGCTTAGTGCCTGACACATTCATTTTGCCTGGAACTAAAACCATGAGATAGAAGCATCCAAGAAACTGTTCCCAGGGTACCCTGAGAAACATGGAGAACGTGCTTAGGAAAAACCCTGCTGCTTGTCAGTCTCCTCTCAAGTGAACTAGGGCCGTTACTAGGGCCGTTACTTCACCGCCTACTGAACTGCCTTTGTGAATTCGGAGGCAGTCACGTGGCGGTCACGTGTTCTCGCCGTTCCGCCCCTGTTTCTCAGTACTCACGAGCTGCAGTTTAGGACATCTTGCCTGGAATTTTTCAAAATCCAAAAAATACCTACCGAGATGCACTGATGCTGGACTGTCAGTTGCAATGGCTCTACTGATTTCAACTGTTTCCCATCATTGGGGGAGCCCCGCATGGCACCCCCGCCCTGAGAAACATGAAGAACCCTGTTTGAATATTTTTTAAAAACTTGAAATAAAAGCCAAAAGCCCTGCTGCTTGTCAGTCTCCTCTCAAGTGAACTAGGAGCTGTGATTCTGGATACAGCAGACACAAACAAGGGCTCTGTTTGTACATACACATCCCCCCCACCCCTTTAAAGCAGTAGTAGGTGTTGCAAACAGATCTGTTCTATTCCACATCTCAGCCAAATGCTAATCAGGAGAACTATCTGAAATAATCACTTCCATAAAGTACCTCAGATAAACAAGGCACAAATGCTATTTATCAGGACAACTCTAGATATTTCCACATAATAGAAAATGATTCCATTAAAGGACTTTCCCCCATGTACCAGTTTGTGTGTTTTTTTTAAAATAAGATGTGAAGAACCATATTTATTGGAGGGTTATAACATTTTCAACTCCTCCCTCCCCCTTGTGAAAGGTAAGGTAAAAGTAAAGGCTCCCCCTGGACTTACGTGCTAATTATGTCCGACTCTAGGGGTGGTGCTCAGCTCTGTTTTCAAGCCAAAGAGCCAGTGTTGTGCAAGTCTGTGGCCATGTGGCCGGCATGGCTGAACGCATTTCTGCGCACAGAACACTGTTTACCTTTCTGCTTTTTACAGTGGTACCTATTTATCTACTTGCATTGACATGCTTTCAAACTGCTAGGTTGGCAGGAACTGGAATTAACAACAGGAGCTCAGTTCGCTGCATGGGACCCAGGATTCAAACTGCTGAGCTGCTGACTTTGCAGCTGATATTTCAGCACTCTAACCTGCTCTTCCACTGATTATTGGGATGTTCTAAATTGAATCTAATTTTATTCTTATTTGAATAATCTCAATTGGCTCTGGCACATTCAAAAAACCACATCTGATGAGCAGTGATGTCTTTGTTCGGTTGATATGATCTTCTATTGTCGGTGGCCACACATTCAGAGTGAAGGTAGTGTTCTCATGCTGAATTAGCACTATTTTATAACCAGATCTCAATGGTTCTGTGGCAGAGATGATTTGATTTCAATCAAACTGATGAAAATCACAACTTAAATCACAACTTATTTATTTTAATCAATTTTTTTGACAATTTAAATTTTAAAAAATTCAATTGTTTTGATTTACATCATGATTTAAATCAATTTACATCTTGTAAATTTGATTTTTTTTTAAAAAAAATCATTTATTCTTATCCGCCCTGCTCAGTGGTCTTACCATATCACCACACTACCAATGTAAAATTCCTAATTTGCTAAGACCACATTGACAGTAGGAAGATGATTTTTTAAAAATAATAATCTCAAAGCAACAATTGAGAGAAATAAGTAATAAAAATAAAAACAGATCTAAGATAGTAGGGAAAATTCAGTGCAATTTTAATATTTATACAATGTTTTCTATAGAGCATATGCAATGTCAAATAGTTGCATTGTGTACAGAATGTAACTAGTGCCTCTTTTTTATGTCAGAAAGGCAGGGAAGAATGCAGTTTCTGGCCCAGTCAGAGAAACAGAAGACTTGAATAAAAAAAAATGATTGAATTATCACCCCTCTTTCATTTTCCAGATGACAGAAAAAAACCAACCATTCCCAACTGCTCCTCAGTCACCCCACAACTAATGAATGACCTTTGACAGCGCCAGGACGCAGCTCCTTGCAGACAGCCTATCCATTAAGATTGTGTTATTTCTCCAATGAGAATTATTCCAAAAATAGCAACCGAACTTCACGGCCTCTTGTTCTCTGAGAGAAAACAAAAATGCTCTTTTATCCACATGGTGAAATTTCTCTGCATATTTCTACCACGGTTCCCCAACTAAACTCATGTGAAACTCTAGAACACTTCACAGTCATAATCCAAGTGAAAACTTAGAATAAAGTTTTAAAAATCAGAATGACTCGGAATGACCATGGGCAACACAACTGTACAGAGACATTTTTTTCCAAGCATTTCTCCCATCTAAAAGTCATACTCAAATGGCAAAGATTATAAATCATAAAGCACAAGATGCAAATTAAAAAATACTGCACTTAAATCTCTCTAGCAATTATTTTGCCAGGCTGTCTTTGTGAAAGCTAATATTTGCTTAGCCTCAGCTCTGTAAATTTGGTACAGAGATATACTAATATTGTATTTATTTAAAATAATTTTACCTACTTTTTTCCTTAAAAAGGACCCAAGGCAGGTTACATAATTAAAAGACAGTATTTAAAGCTAAAAATGGTGCATACACAAATACAGAAGGATCAAAGAAATGTCATGCAAAAAAATCATTAGCCACACCAAAAGCGTAACAATCCATTTAAAATATCACTCAAGCTTGTCACTAAAAGAAAGCTTGACTAAAGAGAAATGTTTTGCTTGCTTCCAGAAGGACATACAAGTATGGTACAAATACGGCAAACCTAATCTCCTGGTTCCAAAGTCTGGGAGCAGCAGGGGAAAAGGCCCTTTCCCGTGTCCCCATCAAGTGCACTTGTGAAGAGATAGGCCATATCTGATTATTTTAACACTCTGGCACGCTCATGAAGGGAGATGCAGTCCTTGATACCTTTGGCCCAAGCATTCTAGGACTTCCAGCACCTTAAATACAGCCTGGAAATGGATTGTCAACCACTGGACCTGCTTAACATAGATGGAGGTAGGGTGAGGTTATATAATCCCTATAACCAACCCCCGTTAGCAATCTGGCTGTTTCCAAGCACTTTTAAAGCACAGCCCCATGTAGAGTGCATTACAGTGATCCAGGTGAGCTATAACTATGGCATGTGTCACCATGGACAGATTAGACTGTTCAAGCAATGGATGCAGCTGGCACACTTGTTTTAATTGTGCAAAGACACACCTGTCCACCACCAAACCCTGGGTATCCAGGCTCAGAGACAAATCTGGGATCACTTGCAAGATGTACAACTCTTTTTAGAGGGAATGTAAACCCATCCAGTGCAGACTAAATCCCTGTTCTTTGATCTGTCTTTCAAGTTACCAGAGGCATCTGCGGCTTTTCTGGATTAAGTTTTAGTTTATTCACCCTAATCCAGACCATTACTGACAATAGTCACTGATCTAGAATCAAAACAGCTTCCTTGGGTTGAGATGGCAAACAGAGATAAGAGTTGGGTGTCATCTGTACACTGGTGATACCAAATCCCAAAACTCTGGGCAATCTCTTCCACTGATTTCATTAAGATGTTAAATAACATAGGAGAGAAAACAGAACCTTGAGGAACCTTATTGGTGTGAACACATTAGCATTGCAAATACCACTTAGACATCATTCCATGTTTGAGAAGTCTGGCTTCAAAGGGATCTCATGCATGAATCTTAAAAACCCATCATACTCTCTCTCTCTCTCTCTCTCTCTCTCTCTCTCTCTCTCTCTCTCTCACACACACACACACACACACACACACACACACACACACACACACACACACACACACTTTTTTTTTTGAAAATTTCTGGAAGTTAGAAATAAGCTTTTGAAATGACACTCATACAACCAGCCATTACAGATTTTCTTCTTCCAAGGATAAGTTATCTATAATTTCTGCCCAAGCGTCTTGGACAGCTCTTGCTGGGTTGTTATTAGGGTTTTTTGGGAGAGGGGCAATACAATTTTGAATGATCAGTAGTTGCTAACATACAGCAACTAAAAGGATTTGAAATGTGAATACTTTAACACAGGTATGGGAATTGACCACCACATCTCCTATCAAATGCCCTAATCTAATATGAAAGCTATATTCCTCAAGAAGTACCGGGGAGAGAAACAGAGAGTGAGAGAGAAAAGAGAGTTGTGCATTGTCCTATTTGTACAACTGATTTTTCTCCTGATTTTTCTCTCTTCCTGTGAGAGGGATATCACTTTCCCATTAATCAGGTCAGTGTAGAAGAGCTATTTGACGGCCAGCTCCCTCCTATAGTCTATGGTATGTTTTAAGAAAAGAAACACATTTCACTTTTATCTCATCTTTGCCAGCAATGGAACTGATTGCAACTTTGCAAAGGAAGCTAGGTTTCGAGAAAGTAATTTAGGGTAGCAAAGCTAAGAGGAGCTCTGGTTTTCAAAGTGGCTTCCCCAGAAAGGCCCATTCATTTGGAGTATCTGTATCATTTAATGAACTTCTGTTGCATTCATACTCTCTGGTACTGTAGGCACAGTGCTGGCATAACAGTTCAGGAATCTCCAGCTTCAGAGACACTGTATGTAGCAAGTGCCAGTTAATGGTCTTCTGGAGGATTTAATGCCACAATACTGTACTTTTCTAAATACAGTATCAGCAGCATTTCAAATGCTTCCCTGTAGTTTTCTGCTCTAGTATATACAGTATATAACTGCAACTATCCACCAGATTTTTTTTAAGTTTAAGTGGAGACCTTCCTCACTTTTAATACTCCAGTTGCCACACCATGTCATGGCAAGAGAGATGTTTTGTATCACATACAGTTTTATAAATCATATGTAAATACTGTATATAGAATATTAGGGAACAGCACATCACCCTCGCCTTTGCTTCAGGCTTAAGACAATATTTCATGTTGGGGGATCTTTTAAAAATTTGCAACATTGTGTTTCAACACTTATCAAGGCTCCTCTCACCTTTTTAAAAAGAAGATGTTTAGTCATATGCAGAGGGTGAAATGGATTTTACTTAAAAGATGCATGATTAGATCAAGTATCTTGCTTATTCTTTCTAAAGAAGTCTATGCATGTATTCTAGCTGAACATTTAGGAACAGAGTGAGCTTGAAATGAAGATAGAATGTTCAATGCTTTTGAGAGGCCGAAGGCTGAAGAATGCTTTCTAGTGAATGCAAGAATGACACTAAAACTGCACTCCTTGGGCTGGGAGAGTCCCATCATGGATTTAATATCAATAACTTCATCCTATGAACAATTAGGTGCAGATTTTGAGACAGGTGCTTCCTAAATGACCTGAAATCAGCTACCACGATCAGCAGCCATACTGGTTCAGGAATTTTGCAGCCATACTAGTTCAGGAATTTTATCAATTATTGCCTTCCCCCCTTCTGCTCTAAGTTATAATAAAGTACACTTACTAAAATCAATGGATTAAGGGTACAGCTACACTAGCAACAGGGATCAAGCTAGTGTGGGCCTCTCGGGAATGGTCAGGCTTGATAAGAAAGATCTTATTAAGACTGTTCATACGGAAGTGGCTTCTTCTGGCCATAAAGGGCAGGTTGAGAAACTGATTGTAGCCAAAATCACTGCAAAGATTTTGACAATCTTTTGCAAATGACGTAGTCCATCAATGATGGACTGCACACAGTATACTTTCCCTGGCCTTTGACAAACAAGGGGAGTGATTAATTTGCCAATATTCTGAAGTGGCTCACTTAAGCCACTTTACGATACTGGCAAAATTGGAAGGGAAAGGCTTGCTTTGATCCAGTTTCAGCTATCACACGTGCTGGAGTCAATCCAAACCAGAGTGATCCTAACCAGAAAAGTAGAAGTCGAAGTGGTGGGGCGGTGGGCTCTAGCAAAGACATGGTTTGATCTCTGTCTTTAAAAGCTTACCAGCCCATTCCTGCAATGTTCTAATCTAAACAGTCTATGTAGTCAGCCTTTTATTCAGAAATGGGCCAAGATGGAAGATACCATATATACTCGAGTATAAGTCGACCCGAGTATAAGCCGGGGGCCCTAATTTAAACCCCCAAAACTGGGAAAATTTATTGACTCAAGTATAAGCCTAGGGTGGGAAATGCAGCAGGGCCTGGCAACTTCTCCTTTGTGAGCTGGGTGTGTGTGTGATGTTTAAAATGACTTTTAGCCACCGAGGCAAGTGCTTGAGTTGGTGGCTAAAAGTCATTTTAAACATAGTTTTAAAATGACCTTTTAAAAAGTCATTTTAAACATTGGGGGGTCAGGAGAAGTAGCGGACAATGTTTAAAATGACTTTTAGCCACTGACCCAAAGTTGCCTCAGTGGCTAAAAGTATTGACCAGCATATAAGCTGAGGACCCCTTTTTTCAGCCCAAAATTAGGGCTGAAAATATTTCCTTTCTGGACTATAACTCCCAGGCTACTTCAGAAATGCATCTCTTCTTAGAATTAGCCGAACTAACCCAGTATCAGATGAGTGCAGCAAGCCCATAGTATCTGGAGCTCAAGCATCAAGCTGTGAACCCCCATGCCCCCTCTCCTCCAACAAAAAACCAGTGAATGTTAGCCAGAAGGGTGAAAAACATCTCAACATGAAGACCAGACCATATGAGATAAAAATTCCTTAGCAAGGGCTGAAGAATGTGTAATTCCCAAGGCAAAACATGACATCTATCCTGGGCTAGGGAAGGACTAGTAGAAGATCATTGTTAGCAGCAGAAGTTCATTTGGGAAGCTCTTATGGCCTTCTGGTTCAAACCCTATTATTGGCTTCCAGTTTTAACCCTAAAAATTCAGGGCTCAGACTGGTGGAGATGAGGGATCTGCATGAATCCCACCCTCCATGTTCACACTCTTTCCAGACATACCTTTGCACCTGAGCACAGAAGTCTGCGCCGGTACGTTAAGTATATTCAGTTGGACACATTTATACTGTTTATAAGATGGGTTGTTGAGCAGGGAAATACATTCAGATGTGGGTACATAGTGCCTTTCCATGAGTTTTTTTAACTGAATAAACTAAAACCAGCTGATATTCGTCCTTAAATTAAAAGAACCTGCTATCCCTCTGCTCCCCTTCCAGCATCCTGCCTGTTCACAGCGGGTCTGGATTGGGACACTGGCTAAGCCTGAGCTTAGCTCTGAAACACATGCCTAAGGCTGTGCCTTGAATGAGGCCAAGCCCTACACTCACCAGGCCAGACTCTCTATCACCCATTGTAATAATAAATATATTTTTTGGAGTGTTGGGTGGAGGTATTTTTCTTTCTAGCTGATGCCTGAAGCAGAAGATGTAGACTTATTCAACAAAAGTCTGCAAATCCAGTGGTATGTCTGCCTCTCTATAGAAGCAATGTTGTTAGAAATGTAGTGCTTTCCACAAGGAAAAGGGGGAAATCAATATTTATATTATAATGAGAGTCTTTTTCAAAGTCACTTCTGTTTTGGAAACACAGCTCTTTAAACACAAATAAGTAAGCAACAGCTATCTTTGTTTGCCCTCTTAAGATGACAGTCAACACAATTAACCCAGTAAATAAATCCATGACACAACCTATTTCAGAATGCTCTCAACACATGCTGCTCTCCCTATGTTTTGAAAAACATACTTTCAAATCATGACTTATTTGCAACTATTTTACATGGAAACTATTACTTGTAGCATCTACTTCCGTCTTCTCATCCACACATAGCCTGCCAACGCAGTCAAGTGTAAATTATTTCAGATCACTTTTAAAAAATACGCACTTAGCAGAAAGAAAGAAAAGATTTATAACAAAAGTTACATTTGAGAAAGTGGCCCTTGTTTGAAACGTTAGTCGCACAACTCACATCCTGAGGAGCTTTTTCTGCCATCAAATGCAGTGCTCCACTGATTTGTGACTTGCAGTTCATAAGCCAGAATACCTTGGGAAATTACTTTTCTGAAATATAATTCCAAGAATCTGTCATCCAGAATAGTCTTTGTAGGCACGTGGGGGATGCTGGGAGCAATGGTCTAAAGCAGTGGTTCTCAAGCTGCGGGTCCCCAGATGTTCCTGGACTGCAACTCCCAGAAGTCTTCATCACTAGCAGAGCTGGCCAGGATTTCTGGAACTTGCAGTCCAGGAACATCTGGGGATCAAACAGCTTAGAACCACTGGTCTAAAGCAATACTGTATTTTCCAAAGTCAAAGGTGTGGTGACCAGTCTTTGGCTTTTGCTTTAAAGATCTTTCAGAACTGAAGGTTTGGCTTGCACCAATGGAGCAATTATGGTCTAACTCAATTGAAGAAGACCCACACAAATATTAATTTGCTGGGATGTCTAGCCCTTCCTTCAAACTATATCCCAAGGTGATTAATCCCTGAATCCCTCAGATGAACACACATTGCTCTGATTACCACACCATAATCAGCCAAAGTCTCATTTATTCAATCTTGGCCAGCAGTGTTTGCTCATTTATGCTTATATTATCGACTAGTAAGCAAGAAAGTTATATTAAACTTACTTTTTGATATAGTAAATGGTCCTACCACCCTCAACACTAAAAGAACGTATGTATACATCCATACTACAAATCCAAAATACCCCAAATAAGGAGGGAGTTATAAAATGATTTACTGTAATATGCTAACTTCATTTCTCCTGGTTCCTCACTGTTGATACCAGAAATCAGAGCTTAATCCTTCTGGATGGGATATGAAAATACAGGTGCCATATCATGAAAAAGTTGGCACAGAAAACCAAGGTTTATGTTAATCTAAAAAAATCCAAAGAAGGAAATCTATTGATGCAAAATAGTTATTGTATAGATAGGAGCACAAACCTTTTATTGCATAGCAGCTACCACCACCCCGCCATTCTTCCGCTATAATTTCAAAACAGTTTTCACTAGAGGGTAACAAACATAGTAAGCCATGAAAAGATGTTCTCGCTTGGTTACATTTTAAAAGGCAGACACATGCTGATGCTAGAGGATGAAGTGGTTGTTTGGTTTGCAGATTTAGGGAACCCAACTGAAAATGCTGCCATGAAGATTTTTGATGGCTGGATTTTGTGCTGATTCTATGGTTTCTTTGCTTGTCATGACAGTTTTGTATAGCTGCCACAGACTACACAAATACACACTGAAAAGCAGATTTCCCTTGATTGCTATCTGACAGTACCTCCTGGCTAAAACCTTGCTAAATATTTCAAGTGGATCAAGAACTGCTGTGCCAAAAGTTCTCTAGGTTTTAATTTGGGTTAGAAACTAAGGAGTACTATGAGACAGACTTCCCCACACTTGACAGAAACATGCATCTGCTTGTGTCTTGTCCAGTTCCATTCTACCATCACCCACCCTACTGTGGCAATCCGTCAATATTTCCCCTTCATGGATTAGTCTATCCTGCCCATTTCCATTCAGATACCACACAATGAATGTGATGATCTCACAGTACTACACAGTCAATCCCATCTAGTTATAGAGAGATGTCACTGAGGCAAAGGAAAAATGAATTATCAAATATTTTCATAAGGCATGCTGAGTGCAAAAAAGCATGGTTTCGGCAGAACACCCATTATCAGGCAAGACTTTAAAAGAAAGGGTGGGAATGAAAGGAAGAAAAAGGCTAGAGAAAGGTTGGAATTTAAGTTCTTGTTTGCATGTTACAAGAAATAATTCAGGATTGATGCTGTAAACAAACATCTTAGACTAATAAGATGAAATAATTGTGTTAGACTTTTCCTGGTTTAACCCACAGAAGTCACTCCGAGCTGAAAAGGCAAAGAGCTGCAGGTTATGCATCATGACCTAGAACTCAAATTACTTTCGGAGTAGGGAATTTCAGCTAAAAGATCATTCTTTCTTGCATTTCAGAAAGGCTCAATATTACTTAGTAGGCCTGCCTTGAAAGTTCTCAAGTTAGAACTTGACCCCAATTTATAACATAGCACTATTACAATGGTCTGGGAAAGGAGATGAATTAAAAGAACAGCACAACTGGATTTTAGGTATAGTGTCAGTACCCATATAATCCTTAAAGTCTCTATCCTGGGGTCCTCAAACTATGGCCTGGGGGCTGCATCCGGCCCCCCAAAGTCCTTGCCCCCCCGGCAATTGCAGACCCCCATACACTTTGATCTGCCACTTTCCTTTCTTCCTCTGCCTCCTGTTTAAGGGCGGCTTCCCTGCAGCACCTGTGAGAGGGGCATGCGGCAGGGGCAGGGAAACTTCTCTGTGGTTGGCTGTGCGGCCAGGCTCCCTCATATCTCCCTCCCTGCTGCTCCCAGGCAGGGCAAGCAAGCCACCGCCAGTGGGAAGCGCACACACCAGCCAGCCAGTGAGCCAGTCAGTCTTTACCAACGCTCAGGCTGGGCTTGGCCCTCCCTCTCTCAGAGGCTCCACTACATCAAGGCGCTCTGGACCGGCCGGCCGGCCGGCCGACTGACCAACGCAGGCCTCCGGCTCCCTCTTGGCTCCTCACCTCTGCCAGCCCCCAGTTCAAGACCCAGTGACTTGGGGCACCAAGGGGAGAAGGCGCCACTGCTGCCACTCCTCCTGCTGCTCGCCCTCTTTGCTGAGTCCTTGGCCCTCAGGAGGGCAACACCAAGGTGGGGGAGGGCATAGGAGAAGGCAAGACCCTTTGAGTGCTTAGTGGGGTCGGGGGGGCTGGGGGGCTCCTTGGTCACCAGTTCCCAGGAGGAGGGGTGAAGACAGACCTGCAAAGAAAGGTTCGCAACAGAAGGTCAAGTTTGTTGATGCCTGAATAGACTCCAGCATCTCAGAGCTGCAGCTGGAGGGGTTTGCCTCATTCTGCTCACTTTATATGCCACCAAGGTGCTCAGATGATCAGATTTGCTGTGGAAGTAGTTTGAATGAGTGAATGGGGACGGGTTATTTCTATCCTGTTCTTATTTGAAAGAAATCAAAGTCTTCCCTGGATTTCTAAACACAGTGCTAACTAAATCCGTAAATATAGTTACCACCAGCAAAATCCCACTATGTTGCTGCTTATGTTTGTCTGTTTGCATTTTCCCCCATTTAATTTTTGGCGGAGAAAGGCTGGGGTGGTCTTGCTGGTTTCGTTTCTACATGTCTGCAATCGTTGTCCATTTCTATGCAGGCCAAAATGGACTGGATTTTTCTTGCTGCTTATGTTTGTCTGTTTGCATTTTTCCCCATTGCAGTTTTGGCGGGAAAAGGCCAGGGTAGTCTTGCTGGTTTATTTTGTCCATGTTTGCATTGCATTGCAGGGGGTGTTCTGGAGGGGTGTTCCAGCACTGCATGCCTTTAAAGTGCTCCTTATAAAGAGGTCTGAACCCCCCCTCCAACTTTTTTGCCTTTTTTTGGACCTCCAGAATGGATTAATTGTTCCGGAGGTCTGAAAAAAAGTGCAGTGTACATAGGAATTTGTTCATTTTTAAAAAAAAAAAACTATAGTCCAGCCCCCAACAGTGTCTGAGGGACAGTGAACCGGCCCCTGGTTTAAAAAGTTTGAGGACCCCTGCCCTCTTAAAAGGGGGGAAAGGAAGGATCCATGCAAAGTTAAGTGTGAATTGTAAGAATGTATGTTAGAACACCACCTAGGTCAGTGGTAGCAAATACTTGGCACTTCAGATGTTTTGGACCACAACTCCCACAGTCCTTTGTCATTGGCAATACAGACGTGGAGTTCTGGGAGTTGTGGTCCAAAACATCTGGAGTGCCAAAGGTTTGCCACCACTGACTTTGATAAACAAGGTGGAAGATAAGACTGGAGTAGATAGTATCTTCAAGACTAGGAAAATCCAAACCTCCAGTTAAGTAGGGTAGCAGAGAGCACTGGGCAAGATCCAGATCAAATTACAGCCTCAAGAGAGCTAACAGCAAGGACAGGATGGGATGGAAATAAGGAATGGAACTAGATGATTCATGAATACAAAACACAGGAAGGTACAGCCAAGAAGCTCTAGACACAAATGCTGAAGGCAATATTAACAATCTCTTCCAGTTTGCTTTCACAGATGTTCCTGTAATGTAGTGGTTCTCAACCTGTGGGTCCCCAGATGTTCCTGGACTGCAACTCCCAGAAATCTCTTCCAGCACAGTGAGTGGTAGAGGCTTCTGGGAGTTGTAGTCCATGAACATCTGGGGACCCACAGGTTAAGAACCTGTAATGCTAGGGCCAAGTTAGGAGACATTCAATGGAATGAAAACCAACATGGAAGAGATGGAAAATGCATCCTTGTATAAGAGCACAAACAGCAACATATTCCATCTATCTATGCATTTTCTGCCAGTAGCTTAATGTACACATACAGGAACCCTGCTCTGCAACCACAGTTAAGATAACAACAATCTTTCAGGTCTAAGAAATACAACACCCCCTCATTTTAAACAGAATCTATCTGTACCCAGAAAAAGGCAAGTATTGCCTATCCGGCAGAGTAGTTTTCTACTTGCAGGGTGGTATTCCCAAAACTACTATGATGCATCATGAGAACATCAAACATTAATCCTTACCTGCAAAGTGAAGCAATGTGGTCCAGAACAAGCTCCATCACTTTGCATAAACAGAACTCTACATAGCATGACACTGGTAATGACAATGATGTCGCAAAGGCAAAACACTATGGAAAACACAAACTATTCACTGTTTGAAACTTGTCAATCCCACCACCACTGTTTGTGTAATGACTGCTATCAGTTGTTACATATTATCAAGTCACTTCCCACCTATGGCAACACTCCAAGTGAATGCCCTCCAAAAGGTCCTGTTACTACGTACCTTCAATGAGTTGCTATTTGAAATTATACACAGCACTCAGCATGAAATGGAGGTGAAGATATGTAAACATACAAAGAAATGTACTAGATACATCCAGAGTGCATGAACCCTCCTTGGTCATCTCTCTCTCTCTCTCTCTCTCTCTCTCTCTCTCTCTCTCTCTCTCTCTCTCTCTCTCTCTCTCTCTCTCTGTGCCTCTCACACACATGGATGTAATGCTGTGTTATTGGGCCATCAAGAACACAGCACAGCTTTATTAATGTGAAAAACTCTAGCGATGCCACAAGTATCATCTCCCTTTTCCTTTTTGAGTGTGCTCTAATTTTGCAGGTGACTCTGCTCCAACAGCACAACACAGAGCTGATTTCTCTACCCATCTGCCTCTAATTTTAAAAGGAGCTCATGAGACATCCAGCAACGAGCAGCCCAGATGAATATCTTGCTCATATTTTATGATTAAATTATAAACATTGTTTAAAGGGCAGGAAACTGTTGATTCCATGCACCAAGCACTTCATGAGCAACCTTTACAGCTTCTAGGTCAACAGCAGTAAATGTCTAAGTCAGGCATGTCCAAAGTTCAGCCCTCCAGATGTTTTGGACCACAACTCCCAAAGTCCTTTCCCATTGGAAATACAGGCTTGTAATTCTGGGGGTTGTGGTCCAAAACATCAGGAGGGCTGAAGTTTGGGCATGTCTAGTTTAAGTGTACCCACCAGCAGTCTAATTGATAGCATACCTTGTTTTATCATCAGGCTATCAGGGTTCGATTATTACACAGGCCAGATGTTCACCCCATGTGGTACATTTTAAGGCCATGCCCCTATTTCAGAACATTATAGTCTACTGCAGTGAAATGTGGCCCATCCAAGCTAGAACAAGCACTCAAGTGATGCCAACGTCTCAAGCATTCCTCTGTCTTGGGCTTAAAAGCTCAGCTTAGATTCACTCAGAACTTTCCTAACTCGATGCAACTCTAACATGTTTTCATTGTTAAGTAACTACCAATTCTCTACCCCACCCCCACATACACTTCAAACATAGTTTTAATAGGGGATCTTTCCCCAACTTGGTGATCTGTCAGTGCACCAAATCCCATCATTCAATCAGCATAGCCCACTGCTGCCTGGGATGGAGAGATGCATTTCCACATACTGTATCTTGATAGTACGAGACTGAGAAAGGCTGTTGTAGAACAAATTGCTTAGTTCTTCTGCAAGGTCCACCAGTGGTCTTTCCAGGATTTGCAACTGGAGATCCTTTGAATGCAAGACACCACAGGCTGAACTTGGGATCTTGAGCTTGGAACTATGTGTTCTTCCACGAATCTCTTGGCCCTCCCTGATTCTGGCTGCTTACACTCTTGCTTTCTTAACTTGATTCAGAAAATGGAAGGGGGCTATGCTTTCTGAAATATTATATTTTTTTTTTAAAAAAAATCTTAACACATTATTTAGTTCATTTGATAACATGCATTCATGAGAATGCAGTTGTGTTCAGAGGGTTAAAGTATTTTGGAACCTTATCATGCATAACATTAGCTGAAGCACACAGTGTCGGGAAATACGTGCAGGAAGAATGCATGAATTAGAGTGGGCAACCTGTGAAGGAAAGGTTAAAACATGTAGCTACAAACTGTATGTCTCCAGCCAATGTAGAAACAGTATTGTCAGCATCAGCAGCCATGGGCTCAATTAGTGTGAAGTCCGCAATTTATCTATTATGATTATTAAGTCCTTTGCTATCACCACAATTTGATTAAAACCGCCATCCATATAGCAGAGGGTAAGCTGAGCCAAGCCCATCTCATCTGTTAACCAGAAATGACATGTTACATGAGATACATCAGGAGTGAAATCTACTACTGTGTGAATCCAAATTCAATCTGATACAGCTAATGGGTGTTGCATGCCTTATAATGCCATCCAAGACAGCTTCCATAGCTTCAGAAATCAGTGCTGGCACTTTTAACATCATAGCAACAAACCATGATGTCAAACATGGAAGGAAGGCAACATCTCATACATTCCTGCAAGAGCACTCCTGTTTTTACAGTTTAAAAAAAAGCAATCATCTCATCTCTTTCTACTTCTTTATTTCGACAACTCTCTGACTGTTATTCTTTGTGAATAGTAGCTCTGAGCCCTGGGCTGAGTTTTTGATGAATCGCTCTCTTGCCTGCATGTGTACCATTAAACTGCTGCCAATACTATTAATAGAAACAACTGCCTTCTTTGAAATTTTGCTTTAGAGATGCTCCCATCTACTAGTCTACATTTCCCACTCAGCAGTGAAGACGCTTAATAATGCAACCAGGAAAGGGACAGCATGGGGGTGGGAGAAAGATGAGAAAGAAGGAATGGGAACTGGTTGATTTATTGAATGTGACACAACTCTCATGTGGCAGCATGAAAGAAATGAATATGGTATGAATGAAGGGGGGGGATATTCCAAAGCTTTTTATCCTTTATAAACCTCGAGTTTTGCATTTAATGTGCTGCAGCCATTTGGAAAGGAACTGTTCTGCCTTCTTAGCAAATCCCGGACACAAGCATCATTGAAGACTTGTTTGAATTCAAATCATTTGTCGCACCTTCCCCTTCCCTTTCCCCAAACACGCCCCAAAGCAATTCATTTTGCTATGTCCCCTCAGCGTCTGCTCCTAGCACCTCCTATGCCCACGCGTTAAAAAAAAGAAAAACACAATAAAACGGGAAGACCCGGGAGCTTCCATGTTTTAAACCCCTTCTTCAAAAGAAAAGGCTGGCAGCATCAAGGAGGTGCATCCTGTCCTTTCTTCCAACCACGATTAATACATTTATATACTGTAAATATATATGCTGCAGATTATCAATGGCTTCCCTCTTTCTGGAGACAAAGACACCGTTACCTTTCTCTCCTCCTCCTCCACCACCACCATCACCACCACCACCACCCTCCTCACCTCAGCAGGAGGAGCGGCACCGACCGCAGCAGCAATTCAAATTTCAGCCCAATCGTTGCGAGAGAGAAAAAAGCATCCTATTAAATCCAGGACAGGGCAGTCTATTCAAGCCTCTCTGGCCTAATCAGCAGCAGCAGCAGCAGCAGAGGCAGAGGCAGCATCCATCATGTCTTTGGTTGGGCTTCCTCCTCCCCGGCTTGCGAGGAGGATTCAGGCACAGCCCTTTCTCTCGCTCTCAGTTCTCCTGCCCGCCTCGCCGCCCTCCCGCCGCCGCCGCCGCCTCCTCTTCCTCCTCTTCCTCCTCCTCCTCCTCCTCCCGGCGGCGTGTCGGCAAGGAGCGCCCTCACAAGGCCACCACCATCCCCATCGCCCTCCTAACGGTTTCTCCGAGAGAGAAAGAGAGAGACGCCGCTGGCGGGGCTCCAGAGTGCACCACAAGGGCGGCCGCGTCCACACACACACACACCCCCTGCGGAGCTCGCTCGCTCGCTCGCTCGCTCGCTCGCTCCCAGCCCGGCGGGCGCGAGACAGAAGCACCCCACACCCCCCACACCCCCACACCAGGCGGGAAAGAAAGGGAGGAAAAGGGAAGGGGAAGGGGAACACAAGTCACCGTGCTTGGAGGGTTGGTTGCAAGGAGATCTTGGGAGCGTCTCGGGGTACACAAGAGCCTGATCACCCGAGACGCACAAGCGCAGCTGCCACCCAATGGCTCTTTGGCAAAGCATGCATTCCACCCACCCACCCACCCACCCCTCCCCGAGAGACGTTTATTTTGTTTTTTTAATAGGTTCAGATGCAGACAAAACAAATATGTTCAATGGGGGAGGGAGGCGAGAGGTGGGTCGGCCGGGTGCACAAGAGGAGGCAAGGAAGGAGGAGGTGGAGAGGGCGGGAAGCGCCCGCCGGTGCCGGGCTTGGGGTGGCGGTGAAACGCAGGAGATCTTTCCTGAGGGGAAGGCGCCTATATATATATATATATATTGCTCAAGCCCTCCTTGAGCCAAGGCGTGGGTCAAATCCGGCGGCACAACTGGTGCCACACGCGAGGAGGAGGAAGATGAAAGACGAGAAGAGGCGCAGAGCCTGTCGATAACATGTCTACGCCCCTCCCCCATGTTCCTGGGAAACCTGCACAATAAAAGCCCACAATCGGACCAAAACAGCCACAGCAATAGTAAAAGTACCGTAAACGGCAAGGACAGCCGTAGTACTAGCTATTGAAAGGGGCGGAAAAAACAAACGCGGCAGGGAGAGGGGTGGGGGGGGGGGGAAATTGAGAGCCTCCATTTGTTGATCTTTTCATTTCCTTTCCTGCCCAGGAGCCGCGGAGGCCAAAGTTATGATCTGGGTTTGGAACGACGTTGGTAAAGAGGGAGCTGTGTTGAGTTATGCGAAAAGTCTTAATGGAAAGGAAAGGGGTGCACAAATCAAGCAAGACAAGCCCCTCTCACACCCCCCCAAGTAATTTTCTTTAAAACATTCTCTGGGAGGCCCCATGTCTTTGGAATGAAGCCAGGCTGAAATGTGCAGCTGAGTGAGCTCCTTCTGGCCAAGCCATACCTCCCAAACAATATATTCTGGGCTCCATCACACGTTATTGCTTCACTTACAGAAAAGGATACAGAATTGCTTGTAGATATATTAAATAGGCATTAAAATGGCCAGGGAACTATTGGAAAGCATACAATTGCTGTCAGGTCAGAGAAACTTCTCATGACCTTTCTGTAAGTGAAGGCACACTGTTAGACAACCATCATTGGGGGCGGGGGGGGGGACAATGACAGAAAATTCTGTAATGCTCCACCTTTAATTTCCTCAGGTTCTGACCAGCTTCGCCTTTTCATCGCTGACTAGTTAAAAACATTATTTTTGCTACCACTTAAAGCCATCAGATCATTCCAGACCCTCTCCAGCTCTTCCCACCATCTCCTACTGCTCTATCTTCTTTTGCTTGTTCCCACACATGCAGCTGTATCAAAAGATGGATATCATCTAGTTCTACATGAAAGGAGTCAAATCCAGACAAACCAAATAGCCAAGATAACTGCATCTCCACAAGTCCACTATTCACGACCTTCAAATATGCACAGCAGGACTGCTGAAAAATTCAAAGGCAAAAGTGTTCTGCCTACATTCAATATATACTGTTCCTTGACACTTAAAGCACTCTCTGGGCAGTTTACAGTTTCATTTTGCTACACATTGCTGCTGCCCCCCCCCATGAGCTTGGTACTAGATTTACCTGCCTAGGAAGGCTAGAAGGCACAAACACTCTTGAGCCAGCTACCTGAGCCCATTGAGACTCAGCTCTGGTCATCGGCAGAGTCTTGACTGCAGCACAGCAGTTTAACCACTGTGCCATGAAGCTCCTTAGAAGTAATGTATCCACATTTCCAATGTGTGAAACTAGTCCTGTGGTTTCACTTTCTGCTCTGAGATGACAAGACTTCACTACATCACAGGAGTGCCAAAATCACACTAATGGGCAGTATATAACACGAATGAATGAATGAATGAATGAATGAATGAATGAATGAATGAATGAATGAATGATAATGAAATGTGTGAGGAAATGGACACCTTGTATAGTACAACCTGTATAATATATATAGTACTATATCTCTTATCAGCTATCCTCTCCAAAACAAAAGATGGCTGCAGTCAAAGCAATAGAGAACTCCAAAGGAGAGGAAACTAAAGCCTTGCCTGCAATCATACCTGAAAAAGCAGACGGCCCAGAAGTTGACATGAGAGAAGATTTTATTTTGGGGGACAATATATGTTAGCACTTGATATAGTGAATGAATGCACTACGTCAGTGGTGGCAAACCTTTGCCAGTCTAGATGTTTTGGACCACAGCTCCCAGCATTCCAAGCCTAGATTGCCAATGACAAAGGCTGTGGGAGTTGTGGTCCAAAATATCTGGAGTGCTGAAGGTTCACCATCACTGCACTATGTGGTTTGCTTTTTTTTTTTTTTTTTTTTTGAAATGGTAGTTCATATTGTGAATATGTCATCATATTAATAATATGCTAAGCACTTTCAAAAAACATTTCTAGAAGCAGGTTGACATCAGGTGAATTTCAGGATGAGATCTCAATCACAAAATAGGTAAGCCAAATAATTTAAAGGCAAGCCTGCCTAGGAAAATAGGAGGAGATATCTTGGCTCAGCATTAACCAGAAAAGCTCTTCCCCATGTATAAGGGGAGGAAGACAAATAAGAAGAGGAACCAGCCTTTTCCATCTGACAGGTAGAGTAATACAATTCCCATCACTACAAACAGCATATGGCCTGGGATTAAAAGGTTGTACTCCAATACATTTGATGTAGGAGTAAGGTCAGTCACACATTTTAACCTACGTATAAACATACAGCAGATTCTACACCTGTGTAGAAATCAAACAGATCCTGATTAGCTTGATAAACTATTTGGGATGTGTGCAAAAATAATTATACTGTAATTATAAACAAAAAGCAGTTTGTTTTTACAGCCTTTTGCATGGGCACATGTTCACTTGTTGATGTGCCTGCTCTCTGCATCATAGAGGTTAATGGGACCTCTTGAGAATCTATAGCAAAAAGCAGAATCACCAAAATTCTTCTAACCAGAACAGTACATGGGAAATTGGGTCTAAAGCTCAGATATACTTTTGTCATACGACTGTCTCTATCCTAGGCTTGTTTTTCTTTCTGAAGAGGCAGCACAGGAGGGACGATCAGAAGCAGATACTGTATATACTCGAATATAAGCCTAGTTTTTCAGCCCTAATTTTGGGCTGGAAAAAGGGGGCCCTTGGCTTATATTTGGGTCAATACTTTTAGCCACTGAAGCAAGTGCTTGGGTTGGTGGCCAAAAGTCATTTTAAACATTGTGTGCCGCTTCTCATGACCCCCCACCCCCACCCTGGCATCACAGGGGAGCAGCACGCGGTGGTTAAAATGACTTTTAGCCACTGACCCAAGCACTTGCATCAGTGGCTAAAAGTCATTTTAAACATCACACACCACTCCCCCAGCTCACAAAGGAGGAGCTGCCAGGCCCTGCTGCATTTCCCACTCTAGATTTATACTCGAGTTAATATGTTTCCCCAGTTTTGGGGGTTAAAGGGCCCTTTTATACGACCCCTAAGATCCGCTGGCCACTTAAATTCGGACCAGAGATCTTAGGGGTTCGTCGCTCTTCGGACGTTCCCACCCCCCTCCGCACTTCCTGGTTGCTGGCTGCGTGAGGGAGAGAAAAAGAGAAAAAAAGCATGCCGCTCACCTCGTTCTGCCTCTCGTCTCTGTAAGGCCATCAAGTCCAACCCCCTCGTCTCTGTAAAAGTAGCTCTTAAAGGGGCGGGAGCCAAAAAGCAGCAAACAGAAACGAGGAGAGCCCTGCACTCACTATCCTTGCACCGCATCAAAGATTTTTCACCTCCAAAGAGAAGGTACAAGAAAAGTGCGCTGGGTCGCGCTAAAGTGGGCGGGGTCGCACTTAATTGTCTGCAAACTCCGGAGCTGGTGGGGAAACATTTTTAAGTTCCGGAGCTTGCAGCCATTTGCAGCGGAGCTTAGGGGTCGTGTATAAACGCCCAAAGAAAAATTGCAGGAGGGTAACAGTAACAACGCACCATTATTCTTCCCCAATGTCTCTAAAATTAGACTTTCGCTCTGAAAGGGTCACTGCAACAAACAGTGCATTTACAAACAGTGACTTGGGTGGGGGCGAAGTGTGACGTGAAGAGGTAGGCCCAGCCCAAGACTTTTGGCTGCATGAATCAGAACAGTAAATGCCCCCCATCTGGAAAGTACCCAAGGCCAGGCCAGTTGATGGCATCTTTCACATTACCATCTTTTTAAAAAAAAATAAAATCACAATCACAACAAACTAAATAACTAAAGTTTCAGAATGCCTAATACCAAATGCCTAAGGCAGCTGCCTTAGTCTGTCTTAAAAGTTGAAGTTATTTGGAGAAATGATCTTGGGGAAAAGATCAGAACATCCCTACCTCTTGCCTATGTTATGGTTCCAATCAGGAATCCGTCCGTTACTTCCACTGCTAAAAGAAAACAAGCCTAGGGTAGATGATTGCATGGACCATGTATTGTTAAGTGAAAGTGAAGGGTGGAGAGACAGGCTGAACAAAACAGTCTGCTTTGTGTCTTCTAAAGAATTTACAGCACAGACCCAAAACAACATAAGCCAAATCTCCACATGCAAATGTACCCTACACCCAATGAATATTTGGTATGAAAACAATATTTCATTCAGCATTTCATTCTGTTGCCATATAGGGTGGTACCTTGATTTAGAAGGCCTTGGTTAACCAAAATAATAATAAATGAATTTTAAGAAAAAGAAATTTAAGTTTAAGAAAAGAAATTTGAAATGGGTATGCCTCCGTTTAAGAAAAAAATTCAGTTGAATGCCCCAGTTTACATTTTTTTTTTCATAAGGCATTCAAAGTTGGTGTGTGATGTTCACATAACAAAAAGAATGGGGATGCCATGGTTTAAGAAAATTTGAAATGGTATACCCCAGTTTGCCCTTTTTTGTATTCATTATTTTTCAATTCATTCTTATGGGAAACTGTTTTCATTTACGATTTTTTTGCAATACAAAATGGCCCAGAGAACAAATTAATTAATTAAATCAAGGTACTACTGTATCTGAAAAAGTTGACTTAATCCGCAAAAGCTTACATTAAAAAATACTGTAATAGTATTAAAGGTGCAACGTGTTTTTGTCTTTTGTTTTCCTTTGTTTCTTTGGATTTTGCCTGGTGTGTTAAAAAAAAACACCTGTACGAAGCAAGGCACTAAGCACCGGGTTAACAAAATTGCCATAATTTATCTGTATACTATAAAGACTCCAAAGAGGGACAGAGCCTCTCTGTGAGGTCTACATGGACACCTAGCCTTAACTAACATCAGTTACCAATGAAAGGTATTGTGTTTAGTGCACCAATGTTATAAAGTCCTGTTCTTTCCTTCATATGACTGAGTGAAGAAAAAAGTATGTGTCTTGGTTAACAAAAAAACTGAGAATCACTGCTTTAAAATGTGTGCAGATCCCTGGAGAGAAACAAAACATGATGACACAGAAAAAAAGAGGGTTACTTCTGCTGCATTGTACAGTACACTTATTTGCTTACTGGTTTCCTCCAATGAGTTCAAGGTAATGGTCTCTTCCCGTTACCCTGCCCCCACAACAACTGCGACCTCTCGAACCCCAGTCCAATATTCTTAGCCACGACCACACTGAAGAAGCAGGAAAGGACATTGGAGGGCACCAAGGAACCTTTCTGGGTCTTGACAGGTTTGAGCCAGAAGGAAATGATGCCCTGCTCGTATTGGGGCTCAAAATGTTAAAACAGAGAGTCCTGTGTTCTGGAAAATGCATCTTACTTTCCAGTAGCCTATTCCCTACCTCCCACAACACAATTTCTGAGGGGAAACAAGACTAGGTAATCAGATTTGTAAGGGAAGCCTACGTATACCGTCCAGTGCCCAACCCCAAAATAATGGTTGCTGGAATGAAAGACATGGAGCTGAACAAAAGCAAGTCGTATGACAAAGGCTGTGATGACTACATGGTCAGTAGTACTGAGGCATCTGCTGTGGATGTAAAATGGATGAATGGGAACACTCCTGCAATTTTCCCCAGTTGATTCATTCTCCAAAGTGGTGTGTGTGTGTGTGTGTGTGTGTGTGTGTGTGTGTGTGTGTGTGTGTGTGTGTGTGTGTGTGTGTGTGTGTGTGTGTGTGTGTGTGAGTAAGTGAGTGAATGAGTGAGTGAATGAGTGAGTGAGTGTGAGTGAAACTACAGGTGGTATGTTGGTAATTTAGTAAACTGGGCATGATATTTTGGACAGTGGGAACACTCTGTCCTGCGATTTTTCTTCCTATTTACTCCACAATGTTTTTTTCTTAAGATTCTAATTTAATGATAAATAACCTTATACTTACATTAGGATACACTTCAGTTTAGAACTAGAGCACATTATACATGAACCAAAAGAGAGAAAGAGAGAGATAAAAATCAATATGAAATAGAAGCATATTGGCATAGGACAAGATCAAAGGAACAGGACTATGGGCTGTGGGGCAGATCAGATTGCATCCGATTGAAAGAATCCTCAGTCTCTGTGTGTGATCACCTAATCCAAATAGAGGTGCCAAAGGGGTTGTGAACTGGAATGATTCAGCTTACCAATCTAGTCACAAAAGAGACATATTTTGGCACTTCAGCAACCTCTGTTCCTAGTTATATGCTTACCAGTATTGTTGTCTGACTTTCAGACTTGCAAAAAATTTATTTATTTATTTATTTATTTATTATTGAATTTACTTTCAGGCTTGCAAAAAAATGTTTGGGCACAGAAGAAACTTGGGATGGGCTGAGCCCTGAAGGATGAATAAACCCTTTTATTAGCCAATCTGAGCTTCCCACTGGATCTGGTTTATCCCTCTCCATCAGGACCAAAATGAGGGTCAAATGTTCTTCCTTTTAAGACAAGCTTTTAACAGTTGAATTGGGCAAGGAACAGTTGTTTTGGAATTCTATGCATTATTGTGGTTTTTATATGTGTTTTATTGTATCTTTAAGGTGCTTTACCTTGCTCTGGTTTTAACAAATTGTGAGCTGCCCTGGGTGGCTTCACAGTAAGAAATGTGGCATGGATATGGAATGAAACTGTATAAATATACAGTGAACCTCTCTTGAAATGTGTTCCCAATTCCAAATATTTAATTACCAAATTGAATAAATTCATCATTCCTGATCTGAAATCTGTCATGAGCTGCTTCCAGAGACAGGATGCTGTACTAAATGAACAATTGGTCTGACCCACCGCAACATCCTCATGTTCTATTTAGTCCTAACTTATGATAAATTGCCCCTTTGAGGGTTTTAAATAGCAGGACCCAGGCAGCAATCCTCAGACCACAGACAGCTCACTCAAACATGCAAACCATAATCAGCCATAAAAGGCACCTAATTCACCTAATGAGATCCAGCTGTGATGACCTGTAAACAACAGAGAGGATGAAAAAGGTAAAATACTACATGCCATTGCATTGTGTCAAGCCAGTTTCTAACTTCCAAGAGGTCTAAATCCTTCTCAAATCCTTCCCAGTTAGCTCTCAAAAAATCAGCATTTCAAATTGAGAAACAGGAAAACATTCCTTTTTCCAGTCCCCTCTTCATAGAGGTCCCAGGACAATCGCCTAAGCAGCAATGTTGGGAATAGAACAGAGGAAGGGTTCAGTCTTCCACAAAATACGCCTCCAGGGTTTCAGCTCAATTTTCACACAGACTACACTTAAAACAATCTCCAAGAGCCCGTGGGAGAAGTCAAGCCCATAACTTGTCCATTCATTAGAGTTGGGAAAGTGCGATTTTGGCAGTGTGCTATATCGCTAGATAGGCATATTAAAAGCAGTTAGGGTGCCTATAACTCATATACTACCCAGTGGAGACAGCAGAAATGTTTAATTCAGGAAAAGGCTGGGATGTTGTCCAGCTCACTTTGGGAAGTGGAGGAAGGGCATGTAGAGCAACAAATACAGAGGTTCTTGAAGCACAGGGCTGCCCTTTGTTCTGCAAAGTTGCCAAAAGCAAACTGGACTTTCTGTGTCACTGACAGTGATAACGCCTGTTAAGAAGGGCTTGTCAGTGGCAAGGATGTACCTGCATCGTCTGTGACAATCCTTGGAAGGAGGACTAGGCAGGATTTTTTTTTTAGTGTTTCCTGTCTATCTCACCTTCCCATCTCTCCAGTGTAAGTTAACACCTTTTTGCAACACAGGATAATATAAAGCAGCACACTTGCCGCAAATGCTGAGGCCAGTTTTATTTCTGACACACCTTGGGAAAGACCTTGGAGCAACTAAAACTCCCATAATTCCACAGCCAGTATGACCACAGCTGCTGATCATTCTGGGTGAAGGATTCTGGGAGTTTTTTTTAAGGTGCCCAATCCCTGATGACACTAGTGACCCAGCCACTGGTAACCAAGCCTGCTGCATCTGCATTCTCCTATCCTTATTTTATACAAAACCATCACTGGGCATTGTGCTTTATAAAGTGACATAATGGAGAACAATATGTCCTTTTCTCCAGACATTTAAATCTAAGCTTCAGCAGAAAAGACGAGAGGGAAAAGAGCATTAGCACGGAATTTATATGACATACTTAGAACAAAAGTACATGTTACATGTACTTTTGTTCTAAGTACATGTAGACTCATGGGTTTTCTAAGAAGAGTAGTTGGAGACTCATGGGTTTTCTAAGAAGAGTAATTAAACTATTAACTTTGATTTTAAAGTGAAAGTAGTACTGGGATCCCTGTCTTCAATAAGGAAGTTAAAACATTCCCTGAGATTTATGCAAGCCAACAAGCACACACACACACACACACACACAGACAGACACACAGACAGACATCTCCAATTTTGTTAATAACATGATCCTCTGTATATTTTTTTTACATATAACTATGTTCTAAGCATTTCCAGGAAGCCTGAATCTCAATTAGTGTAGCTCTTGTAAACAAGTCAAAAAAACCCAAATAAATTCTTATCTCATAATTAAAATCTAGGAGAAAAACATGTTACATGAACAAAGAATATAGTCACACACATCAGAGTTCATTGAAAATATTTTGGAGACTGAAATTTAGCCCCAGTTGATGGTCATATTGTTAACAGAAACAAAGCAAAGCACGCTGCTTATATACCTCCCATAACGCTTGAAGCATTCTTACAATATAATTATGCAGGCTACACATTCCCCCCTCCCCCATGAGCTGGGTACTCATTTTACCAACCTCAGAAGAATAGAGAGCTGAGATAACCTTGAGCCAGCTACCTGGGACTGAACCCCAGGTTGTGAGCACAATTTTGGCTATAGTTCAGCAGTTCAACCATTGCGCCATGAGAATCCAGATGAAACCACTTAGCAGAGGTAACCACTTTGCAAACAAACAGTTAATGAAGTATAAGCATTATGTATCTTTCCCTCATCCTTCATCTCAATATATGCTTCAACTTAGAAATAAATGTCCTAGTTCGAAGCAGGAAGGAATAATTTGCTGGGCGTCAGATGTGTGGGGACTCCAATGCCCATCATTCCTGGTCAGCAGCCATGGTGCCTGGGACAGAAGGGAGCTGGAATTCTACAACATTTGGAAGATCATGTCCCTCTAAAGCCACTAGAGTCCTCAGTTTTTTTATACAGAGCATGAACCAAAATTGAGGTTATTGTATCTCTATTAGATTTTTATTTGCAAGTGTTTAATAGAAGCTTGCTCCAGTTTTATAAGGCAATCACGGCGGGCTAACCTATAGTAAATCCTCAATTCACAAAATGTAATCAGAGCAGGATTTTCTTTAAAACATTTCTCTGAACCCCAAGAGACCAAAATTCAAAATGCAGTTAAACATAACATACAATTATGGGAACATTCTTACCGGTAGTAGTGGACCTTGTGAACACAATTTTAAAGCACTGTCTGTTAAGCCAAATCCCCTGAAACAAATGGCAGGACACACTGATTGTCAAAAGAATATTTCTTTTAATAATTTTTAATAGCCTGAGATCACAGCCATAATTCTATGATACTTTATATAATCAAGGCCTCTTTCGTGGGATTGGGCCTTATTTCATGGTAGCTGAAACCTTCTTGCACAATTCTGTGTGCACAACAGGAAAGATGTCAGCAGCAGCAGCAGTAAATTGTTCCGAGTTAGAGGATTATTTTAGCAATTTCACAGCCTGGACAATGCAATCAAGTCATGCGCACCCCAAAACTGCCCAAATAAGTTTTTAATCAGCAATGATTTCCTCCTGCTGCTGCTGTCATTTTTGTAGCATGCACAGAGCTATGCAACAGGATTTCAAACAGTATCATATTGCTAACACCTGTGTCTAAAACATAGGTACCATATAAAGTAGAGAACCTTTTAATAGGCACCCAATTGCTCCTGCTTCTAGTGTGTTCTCTTATGTATCACCAAAAAGTAAGAGTTCTCTCTTATAAAAGGAGACAAGAGAAGGTATTGAAAGTTACATATGGTATTTTATTTTTACGGATACCAGATTTGCGATTATGTTTATAATGTAAATAGAATTTCACAACATTTTACTTAAGTGGAGAAGGCAACGACCAAATGACCTGTATGCACAGTGAACCTGCTATTTAGGGGCACATGATGAATGAAGAACTTCAAAAGGAAGATTGTCCATTGGCAGTTGTTCAACTGAGGTCCATCCTCTCGCAAAGAGGGCATTTGGCCAGGTTATCTGTTTCAAATATTAAAGATCAATATTCCAACATGAAAGTTAACCATTGCAGAAATGATTCTACACTGTAGGAGCTGCAAAGGGAAATCTTCCCTTTAGAGCACTCGCCTTCCAGGTGTTGATAGGTTTCAACTACTTTTAGACCTGAACAACATATCAAACTATTAGGCATCTTGGGAAGTGGGAAAGAGCGGTTCCAATCTTTAAGAATTTAGACGGGATTATCACCTAGACAGGATTATAGTCTTCACTCACACAAGACAAGATGCCTAATGGTCATTTATTCTGGAATCAAAAACCTCAAAGCAGCACTATAGAAATCCACGGTTTCCTCTTGTTTGTGTACAGTACTTCCCTATATATTCCTATATGGGGCAGAGTACTATAGGAAAAGAGAGGGTGGGGGCTTCTGAGCAGTGGTGTAGCAGTAAATGACCACTCACCCATGAGCGAGAGCTTATTGCTTCACATAGCAGGACCCCAGTATCTGCTGGGGATTGGTTCCATTCCTTTCCGTAGACAGCGAAAACCTCTGCCAACCATGAATAACTGAACCAGTGGTTAATGAATCAGTGGATATGGGGTCCTACCGTATGAGCCCAAAGCAGGGATTATAGCATCAAAATATGTCATCAAGCAGACAAGCATTGAAATAATAGAATGTTATTGGCTAAGAATAAAACTTAAATAGTTAAGCAAGCAATCAATCAAGTGCCGTCCATACAATTATTCCGCTGAGTTCTGTTTAACGCGCTTTTACACGACCCCTAAGATCCACTGGCCACTTAAATTCGGACCAGAGATCTTAGGGGCTCGTCGCTCTTCCTGCTTCCCCACCCCTCCGCACTTCCTGGCTGCTGGCTGCGTGAGGGGAGGGAGAAAAAAAAGGAAGAAAAGATCGTGTCTCACCTCCCTTCTGGCTCTCCCTCTTGCCTGCAAGATTCCTGTGTCTGTAAAGTAGCTCTTAAAGGGGCGGGAGCCAAAACAACAACAAACAGAAGCGAGGAGAGCCCAGCACTCACTATCTTTACACCGCATCAAGGAATTTTCAGGACGGAAGAGCAGGTACTTGAAAGGTGCGCTGGGACACGCTAAAGTGGGCGTGGTCGCACCCAATTTCCTGTAAACCCCGGAGCTGGTGGGTAAACATTTTTAAGCTCCGGAGCTAGGAGCCATTTGCCCCGGAGTTTAGGGGTCGTGTATAAACGCCCTGCGTCACAGGCCTAGGGAAATCCTTTGTATTGCAACGTTAATTAACATAACTACTTTTATGGTCCTGTCATGTAGTGGCACTGAAGAGCGCTAGCATGATCCTAACTAACATGTGAAGAGAGAAAATGGCACAAGACATATTCAGGATTACGATGTAGTAAAATATTTGAATTAAAGGCTCTAGATAAGTGAGAGCCTTCCTGCACAATCCTATTGGTTGAAACAATTCTACTTGAAAATCACTCACAATTTTTATTACTTTTAAAAATCTTACTTATATAATGATTTGCATTAGGCCAATCATCTTGTACAAACTTTTTAAAGAACTTGCTTCATTAGAACTCATGAGAGAGAGCAGATCAAAATGAATAAAAATGAATAAAATATGGCTTCTTGGCACAGTTTTCTGCTACTGCAGCTGTCCTTTGACAAGATGGATGCTTTATTCCAAGGCAAGTGACAGTAAAACCTATTCTAAAGACAGTGGGAAGGGATTAAAAACTATGGAGCAAGACAAATTATCAAATAAATTAAAAAGAACAAGGAAGAATGCTGGCTCTTCTTAAAACTGAATCTGCCTTTCAACAGGACTCACCCTCTTTTTGGTACAGTGTGAAAAGAAAGGAGAACTGGTTTTTTTGAAAATAAGGATCCCCATGTCCTGCAGTCATAGGTAAATGCAAACAAGCTTCCCACAGAACCTGTATATCAGAAAAAAGTGTTGTGTTGGATTTGATGCTGGGGACAACTCTAGGTTAGAAGGACTAGTGTGTGCAGCTTTCCCATCTGACAGCTCTATCTGTGCCGTTGCTTGTAAAAGAAACTCTTCGTATGTGATGTCCTTGCTTTAAGTTCATGGAGACTATTTCAATGCAAAACAAATGCTGTTTATAAATAGTTCTGACACACCCTCCTTCTACATTGACCACTTTTGAAAAGCCACAATAATAAAAGAAGCTGTTTTGGATCTTGTCTGATCTGAACAAGTACTAGCTGCTGCCAATTGGTTATTACTGCTTCCACCAAGGCCTAGTTATTGCATTGGCTCTGTTCCATCCTATGCCATGCTTGGGAAGCACAGTTTACTCTATCAGTGCTTCCCAGGACCCAGCCTTGGGTAGCTCTGGTGTTCCTAGACTGCAGCTTCCAAAAACTCTGGCCATCTCTGGGATGAAAGCTCCTGGGAACTGTAGTCCAAGAACACCTGGCTTACTCAAGGTTTGAACCACTGCATTGTAGCTATTGATCTATTGTGGGTTTCTTTCAAATTCAACCCTTTTATTTATTATATTGTATTGTCTAACTGTCATATTCATAGAATAATGTGCCCTGCCCTGAGGTCCTTCAGAAAAACACAATACCAAACCTAACTAAATGCAGTATAGCAACCCAACATTGGGCTATTGGTGGGTTTGTTTATTTTTTTAGTAAACTAGGAACAGTATTGAAATATTCATTCATGGCGGACATGTCCATTACGGTCCAAGAATCATTCTATAGAAAATTGTAGGGTATTGTAAGTCTTGTAAACTTGATTCCCTCTGTGTGTTGACTAGTGTGACAAATTCAATCCTAGTAAATTTGCTACTGTCTTCAGTACAGTAATGCAACGTCAAAGCAAGAGAAGGCCATGCCTTAGGGGTAGGCAATTCTTAATTCAAATCTTAAAACACACAAATTGAGATGGGCAGAAAGGCCATTGTTTCCTCCAGGATTGCGTCCCCAAAAGCAGTAGAACTAACATGCTGATCTAAAATCGCCTACTGAGTTCAGGAAAAAGAAGAAAATAACAGCAAAGGATAATTCATAGAAATTTGCTAGAGTTTGTGCAATGTTGTTTATTTGTTGCATGGGAAGCCTTTAATCTGAAATGAAGCAATCAAAGGAGACTGTGGGCCGCGCCATGTGGCCAAACAAACAGTCAGCTGCCAACTCTCATTCTCCCCAACGTTTAACAATCAGTCTTTTAGTTTGTGCAGCATTTGGCTTGAAAGGGATTGAAAGCTCACCCCACCACATGGCCCATAAACAATATGCCACTGTACATGAAGTACCATGGCCTGCTGGTCTTTTCAGGGCTTAATTTAATCTGGGGCCTGGCTAGCCACTACAGGCTCTAAAGCTGGCAATTGCTTCTCTCCAGTTATGTGGAGAACTGGACCAGGGGCAGCGTTAGAGATGCAAAATTTCCAAAAACTCTGGGGGAAATGGGAAAAAACTGTCCTGCCCCCTATAATTTTTCTGCTTTTCCCAACTCCCCCCCCATGGCTTTAAAATTTCTGAACATTTTACATCTCTAGGCAGCATCGGAAAGGGAGAGAGTATGTATGTCACGAAGAGTGCAGTGTTTCCAGTTGCTGCTCCCTGCCTTTTTCGCTTCTGGAAATATATTAGAAAACTGCAACTTGAAAGCCTCTACTGCACAGGAAAGGTTACAATGTCAAGGGCAAAGGTTTTCCAGCTGAACTGCACTGGCTCACCCTCTGGCCTATGGAGGTCTAGAAAGAAGTTGTCATGAGCCAGAGAAGTGGTTGCAGAAGTCCCAAAGAGGAAACATTCCTTTGGAAAGGGACAGTATCACACACAGAAGCAAATGTGGCTGCTGAAACAACAGAGGTCCAAGTAGTAGCTCCAATCCACAGCAACTCCTTTGGTCCTCCTCTTCTTCCAAACCCACATCAATATGGAAGGAGAGCCATATATGGAATTAGCAGTCTGAGGTGTATCGGGAAGAAACATCCCTGAGAAGGGATGATGGTAGTTTATGAATTCAGCCATGGATAAGAAGGGATACCATGTTGGGGAGATTAACAAGCCACTTGATGGGAAACCTGGCTAGATGTTGTTGTTGTTGTTGTTGTTGTTGTTGTTGTTGTTGTTGTTGTTGTTCAGTCATTAAGTCATGTCCGACTCTTTGTGACCCCATGGACCAGAGCACGCCAGGCCCTTCTGTCTTCCACTGCCTCCTGGAGTGTGGTCAAATTCATGTTGGTTGCATCAATGACACCGTCCAACCATCCCATTCTCTGCTGTCCCCTTTTCATGTTGCCTTCAATCTTTCTCAACATCAGGGACTTTTCCAAAGAGTCCTCTCTCCTCATGAGGTGGCCAAAGTATTGGAGCCTCAGCTTCAAAATCTGTCCTTCCAGTGAACATTCAGGGTTGATTTCTTTCAGGATGGATAGGTTTGATCTCCTTGCAGTCCAGGGGACTCTCAAGACTCTCCTCCAGCACCACAGCTCAAAAGCGTCAATACTGTAGTGATCAGTCTTCTTTATAGTCCAGCTCTCACATCATTACTGGAAAAACCATAGCTTTGACTATCCTGACCTTTGTTGGCAAAGTGATGTCTCTGCTGTTTAAGATGCTGCTTAGGTTTGCCATCGCTTTCCCCCCAAGAAGCAGGTGTCTTTTAATTTCATTGCTGCAGTCACCATCTACAGCAGTGCTCCCCAACCTTTTTATTGTCACGGACCGGTAAATGTTTGATAAATTTTCCGTGGCCCGCTTGTTTTGATTTAATAATTTTACACATACCTCGTATAACGGAGGGTTTGTATAACAGAAAATCCGTACAACGAAAAAAAATCCAGAGGTAGGGAATTAGCGCCACCTCCATTCACCAGATGGAGCTAAAGGCGAACCTGAGCGAGAGAGGTGTGTGTGTGTGTGTGTGAGGAGGTGGTTGCAAGGCAGCAGGAGCCCAATGGCCAGGGTGGCGGCGGAGGTCATTTGTGAGGGGGCGCTTTCTTATCAAAGCTGGTGTTCTCCACTATGCTCTGCTGCTGCTCCTCAAGTCAAGCTGCCCAGGAGCCCAGGAAAATGACCCGCCAAGCTCAGCCCCGGGGGGTGGGGTGGGGAGGGGTGGGGTGCCGATGCTGCTGCCGAGCCACCGGAGCTCTGGATGGCCACCGCTTCAGAAATCTGTCCCTTCCACCCCCACCCCCTGCACTGCCGTCTCTGCTGCTGCTGCTGCGTCTTTGCGCGGCAGGATCCACAGCCTCTGGCTCTGAGAAGGAGGAGAGGGGCGGAAGAGGAGACTCGAGAGCGAGGGAAGGCAAGCGGCCGCCGGGATCGGGCGCTTCCCTTTCTCTCTCCATCAGAAGGGTGGAAAGCCCTCCTGGCCAGCCCCGTTCCCTTCTCCCTGCACAGTTGGAAGGCATTTCCCTTACACACACACACACACACACACTTCTGTCAGAGGCTGGGGAGGGGACTGGGGGTCCCCTCTCTGCCTCTCCCCTCCCCCGCTGATGTTGTTGTCGGAGGAGGAGGAGCAGCCACTCTGGCGGCCTGCACCCACTCATTCCCCACCCAGCCCGGCAGTGGTGGCACGCCCATTCGCTCCCCACCCGCCAAGCTCCCCAGCACTAATGTTGTCGGTGGCAGAGGAGGAACGCCCACTCGCCTCCCCAAACTCCGTGGCCACTCACCTCCCCCCACCCTCCAAGCTCCCGGCAGTAGCATTGGAGGAACTCCCGCTCCCCCACAAGCTCCATTTGGACAGCCCTGGTCTTGTGTATGCATTGTCCCCTTATCGCTAAGGCCTCTCCCCCCTTTACTGGGACAGGGGAGAGGCGGGCCTATCCGGGTCAGGCTCCTTGAGGCAAACCCACCCCCCTGACACCATCTCCAACTCACCATCAGCTCGATGGTCTTGTCCTCAATCACGGTGATTGACAATCACCGTGAGAAGAGGAAGTGAGGTCGCAGCCAGAAGCCGCGGCGGCGGCTGCGACCATGCCTCTTTAAGATGCTGCTTAGGTTTCCCCGCCTCCTCTCAGCCTCAGAGGAACGGCCCTCGCTTTCCCCTCTGGGGTGGGGGAGAACCGCTCCTGAAAGGCTTTGCGGCAGTCAGTGGGGAGGGGGTGGGGGAAGACTACCACGGGCGGCAGGCTTGGCAGCCCCGTCAGAAGAAGGTGTCTGGGCAGGAAACGGAGGGGCGGGCGGGGTTTAATGCCTCGCCCCTCCGGGCATTGCTGCATTGGTCCACGGACACCTCGCGGCCCGGGGTTGGGGAACACTGATCTACAGTGATCAAGGAGCCCAAGAAAATAAACTCTGTCATTGCCTCAATTTATCACTCCTCTGTTTGCCAGGAGGTGATGGAACCAGTGGCCATGGTCTTAGTTTTTTTTCTTTCTTATGTTGAGTTTCTCACCAATTTTTTTTCAATCTCCTCTTTCACCCTCATGAAGAGGTTCTTTAATTCCTCCTCACTTTCTGCTATCAGAGTAGTATCATCTGCGTATATGTGGTTGTTGATATTTCTTCCGGCAATCTTGATTCTGGCTTGTGATTCATCCAGTCCTGCCTTTCGCATCATGTGATGCCCATTTCCTCTTCTGATTCTTCTTCAGATCTAACTGTTGGAATGTGGCAAGATCTATATTCCAGATATTATGGGACCTTACCTGCAACTATGAATGAGTCCTGTCTCTTTTACTAGTAAGGCTCTACAAAAGGAGTTGTCTTTTTCTGCTCTCAACCCCCTCTCTCTAGCCTGCACTTCACTCATGCTGATTGACTGAGCAAGGCAGAGATTATGAGTGCTTGCCTGAGTTTATGGGCATTGCCTGGGCTATCATAACCCTCCTTGCTTTTACTTTGTTTTGTTTTGTTATGTAGTGTTAGTTGTTTGTTGATGATCATTTTTAGTACTTAATTTTTTGTCTTGGTGTCTTCAATTTTTCCCTTCACTAACAACTCCTTAAGTTTTCCAAGGCATTGGAGGGTGGCAGTAAAGGAATCACTGCAATCTATAGGGCCCATTTCCATGCATTCTGCCAATCATTTGCAGCTCTAGTTGAGATCCTAGGACAGACAACATATTCTGCTAGTATAGCCTATCACTCACATTAGTCAAAGTGACAGCGATGGTCTTGAAACTGATTAAGAAGTATCATTCTGGAGGGCTTCAACATGACAGGACAGCAGGGGTAATCATGTGACTCACTATCAAGTCGGACTTAAGTCACGCCATGACGTGAGCTGGACATGACTTGTGTGTGTTTATTTAAATGTCTCAGACTCAGCTCATGACTCAAAAGCCCTACTCCGTTTTTGTTGGGGAAAAGAGCTTGTTTTAATAGGCACTCAGGCTTGGAGTTTGGGACTCTGGACTTGGTACCAAAGACTTGGACTCAGACCCAGAGGCTTGCCAACATCCTTGCAGGATAGTTAACAAGAAAGAAACATATTCTGTCTTGTTGTGGCAGGCCAGGAGCAGACCATTTTAGTTTTACAGTGCTCAAGCCTTTTTTAAATAATAGCCAATATTTATGCATGTGAGGTTCTGTCTTCTAGCTCTGGGTAATGCAGGGCACAGACAGAATTAAAAGGAAAGTATTGACTTGCTGGAAGAAAGTGCTGGTAAATTGCAAAAAAAAATTGCTGGTCTTAATTTTTAAGATAAGAAATTAAGCTATTGGTATGCCTTTGTGTTTTACTCATTGTTTTGTAAGCCACATTGAAAAGGTTTTGTATTTTAAAAAGTACAAGGCATATATTGGATATATTGCAAAGTTTTGAATATTTATTTAAGTTCATCTAGCTGTGCAGCAGAAGTGCAGGATTTACAGAACTTGTCGGTTCAAGTTCTGCAAATTAATCCACCCCTTTTCTCACTAACTGGCACTTATCACTCACTCTGAGATTTTAGTAGTAGAAAGAATGAAAGGCTTCATTACTTATAATCAAATTGATCAAAAAGCAAACTAACAAAGATAACTGCTTTTAGCAACAGCCTAAAGAGAAGGAAACAATACAGAGCAGAGAAGTGGAGCTGTATTTAAATTCAGTGAAGGAATGATTGGTTAGTGCTGGATAGATTGATAGTCAACTCAGCCTAGAAAGGACCTGCCAAGCCATGCCTTTTCCATGCAGCATACAAGTTTGTAAAAAAAAAAAAAACTCAAACAGAATGGATAAATAGTAAATAAGTATTCAATCTACTTATCTAGGAGCAGAACATCAAAAATTATGCAAGAAGCATAATCAACCCTTATTAGTAACCCTTAACATTTCAAAGAGTTGTTCAAAATAATGGGTGAAACTGAAGATTGTTTATTCGCTTATCGAGGAGTGTAATGAAACTAAAAAAATGGTTTTAAAAAGAAAAAAACTCTGGACAATTAAATAGCAGTATATAATCAAATACAGTATATCATATCTGCCAATAGTGCTAATCGTAAACATACACCATTGTGCATTTTACATTGTGTTGGGTATGAAGAAAAGAACTGTTGGAACGGATTCCCAGAATGACAGCTGCTGATGGGCAACAGCCAAGGGAAAAATATTCCCCTACTGTTTTGACATTTGCTCCTGAAACAATTAGAATTTAAGCAAAGCCCTTTCCTTCCTTAAAAATTCACCATTTGACATGCTTTAAAATGTTCTTACATATAGAATCTTATGAACAGGGGAAAAATACAGGACCCAGTTTTGAAGAAACTGTATTTTAAATTAACTGATCTGGTTGACACTGCTGTATGGTATTGTTTTACTTATGGGGCTACTCATACATCACTGTGCTAATGAGGTAATGAGTACCCAGGCACCTGTATATCATAAGAGACAAGCCCTGCTTTTTTAAATAGATTAAGCTACCTCAACATATTGAAGAGCTTTTGCAAATATTAAACATAATATAGTTATAGTGTAGGAATAGAGCCTGACCTCACCAAGGCCTATAATTTGCCAGTTCTGTTCCATCCTATTTGGTGACTAGTGTGACTAAAAATTAGGCAATTGGATCAGATCACCAAAGTCCTGAGGCCCAGTCGGCACTTCTTTTATTTTTTATTTTTATTTTATTTTTACTCCCGGGTGCTGACTGTAGCACGGGCCACGCCAAACATGCGGCCCCTGAGGCCCAGTCGGCACTTCTTTTATTTTTAATTTTTGTGTGTGTGTGATTTTAGGGTGCTGACCCCTGGAGCCGTGTCGGTGCTCCTTTTTATTTTTATTTTTATTTTTATTTTTATTTTTATTATTTTAGTTCCAGGTTCTGCGCTACAGCTGTAGCACAGACTGTTTTTTTTTTTTTAATTATTTTTCAAGCGCTGATTGCGTGGCCCCTGGGGCCCGGTCGGTGCTGGGTTTTTGTGTGTGTGTGTGAGATTTAGGGTGCAGAGCAGGCCACCCCTGAGACCCAGTCAGCGCTCCTTTTTTATTTTATTAGGTCGGCTTTTCCCTGCAGCCAGGAAGACCGAAGACGTCCAGCAGCACCAGGTAGGAGACATTGCTGCCATTAACGAACCGAACCGAACCATTTTTTTTTTTTGGTTCCTTTTGTTTCGTTACGTAATGAAACGAATAATGAAAAACAAAACAAACTAAAAATTCGTTTTGTGCCCATCTCTAGCTAGTAGCTGTCTCTGCAACTCCCTCTCCATTTGCCCATTTGGGTTAACACACACAATGGTATGAACTGGATTTAACCAAGAGAATGAGGAGACCACATTAATCATAATTTCCTTGTCCCTCGCTTGGCTATATTCATGGAATAGTTGAAACGTAGCTTCTGTGGTAAGGATGTATAAAGCAACAGTGTGCCATTGAACTAGGACCATACAGGCTAGGCCTGGGCAGTTTTCCCAAATGAGCAGAAATCCTATAAGGTTTCAGAAAGATCATTGTCAAAAAATATTCCCTTCACTTACTAGAGTGTAAACATGACGAGACTTCCTGGATAGAGTTTGTTAGAGGTGTCTTCTGATTTCCCTTTTTAAACATCTTTTCACAATCCTCAAAATGCAACTTTTCTGAGCTCTCCTTCCACACACACATAGCACAATTTCTATTGCTGAGTTACAGCCCCACCCTCAATTATATGATCATCTCTTCATTTCAGAGCAAAGGCTGCCAGTGCTTAGTCGAACCAAGGTATGAATAATATTCAATCCCTTGCAGTAACAAGTACCAGAGCATTGGAAGATTCCTATTAGTTTTTTTGGCTTAATCAGTCTGCAGTAATTATTAGTTACATTATTAGGTTCTGAAACATAACTCAGATGTTTGCTTTTAATCATGAAAATAGGTGGATGGCAGGCGATTTACTGGAAGTGAAATACACGTATAGATCTACCAGATTAATGAGAAACTGGAGTAAATCATACATTTCTCCCCCAGTAGGAGCGTTAAGCCTAGTCTCATAAGAATATCTTGTTAGCAAAATAATGGACTCATGGGTAAATAACCTAATAAAGGTTATTTACTGCCTTAAGGTATGCTCTTTCTTAGCATTTTGAACCAAAATACATATGCATGTGTGTGTGTTACACAAACTATGTTTTTCTGAAGGTCATGACTCGCTCATATCAGAGTCTGAAATAGACTATGATTGTCTTAAAGTGAATGGTGGCATTTAGATGTACCGTATATACTCAAAATATAAGTCAACTTTTTCAACCCTTATTTTGAGCTGAAAAAAGGCCCTTGGGTTATATTCGGGTGAAAGAGAAGCGGCGGGTTTTTAAAACTTGTTTTTCTCTCCTAAAGCAAGCACCAATGTCCACTATCGGCACTTGCTTCGGGAGAGGAAAAAAAAGTTTTAAAACCCCACCGCTTCTCCCTCCCATCAGAATAGGAGGAGGAGGAGGAGGAGGAGGAGGAGGAGGAGGAGGAGGAGGGGAACCACTGTGGCGGCAGCAGCAACACCAGTGCCAGTGAGGCAGGAGGGGCTCCGGGATCGCCCTCCTCCGGGATCGCCAGCGGAGGGAAATATTGACTCGAGTTATACTTGAGTTAATGAATTTTCCCACTTTTTAAAGGCAAAATTAGGGGCCTCGACTTATACCCGGGTCGACTTATACTCGAGTATATAAGGGGTAATTATAGATTTATGCTAGAAAGCAAGGTAAACCAGCATCCTTTTTATTGAAAATAAGGAATCTCCAGAGCATGAGAAATATGAAATAATGTTCTCTCAACAGGGGTTCTGCAGGCATTTACAAAACAGTCGCTTGATATATGATGACTCTGTAATTCATTAAACAAGACACAGAGGCAAAGCTGAAATATTTTGATCTTTTGGGGATCAGGTTCTCTTCTGTGATCGCAACTGCATGTTTTTGTGAGAAAACAGTACCTTCCATTATATATTTTCTCTTACAAACCTTATGCATACACATTTTGTGCTGGGGGTGTCCAACAACATCTGTGCAACCTCTGTTTTTTGCACAAGTAAAAACAGGAGTAGTGCTAAGGAGAAATTATTCATATCATAACTTTCAGAAACCATACTGGCAATTATTTTATTATAAGCATTATGCGCTTTCATTAATGTATCTTCCGGGACTCCTAGTCTAAAATAATAAGTATTGAGGCTCATTTGGGTCTCCATAATATCTTCTCATTATAAAGGAACCTAATTTGCATTCATGGGACATACCTCACCTATATAGCTAGGATTTAAACAAACAAGATGACAAATGAAGATATAATGGGCTAGAGATCACTTTTTCTAAGGAACAGAAGTAAGGAGACATGGTACTGTCTTTAATATACCATTAGATCTGCTACAGGTGAAACATTATGTAGGAAATAGATGATGAAATTGCCTAATTTTAAGAACTTGTAAAACCTAAAATCTTACGTTTACAGCAGATTTGGGCTAGAAGATTTACCACAAGAAATGAGCACTGGTAAGAATATAATTAACTTCTACTCCAGCATACAAATACATATACTACGCATGCACAATTTTATGACATTTTTATTTTTCTGTTAAAGACACTACCTACGTATGGATTTGGCTTTTATTCCTGGATCAGGAGAGGCACTTTTATCATATACATATATACACCATGTTGCAGTTTTTAGGGAATGAAAAAGATACTAGCAGATCTTCTAATGGATCTCTCAGGAAACATGCAGTTGCCATACTGACTGCAAACTGTGGGAACTGTACTCCCCAAAGTAATTTTCCAAGCTTTGCTATAGGTGATAAGTCTCACCTGTGATTGCCAGTAATTCACAACAGTCTCTCTGTATCTGATCCAGGTTTGTATCTCCAAATCTATTCATTTTTTTAAAAAATCAGGTCACACAAAAAAAGAGGGGGAGGAATAATATAATCATAGTTGACTCCATGACCACTGCTTCACTGATTCTAGGGGTAGTGTCTGCCAAACAAAGTATAAATCCCAGTCAATGAGAAACCAACCCCAGTTCAAATATTTGTACTGGCACTTGTCCACGTGGAAAGAGAATTTATTTCTTGGCATGACGACGCAATGTCCTCAATGAGAATATATTAAAAACACTTAAACATTATAGATAAAGATGTAGCCTGTTACTAGACGAGCTATATACCTAGTTCCCTAGTTTCATCTGTCTTCCTTCCTTCCTTCCTTCCCTCTCCCCATGTTAAGGCTTTGTCTGGGAATATATTCTCCTCTAAAAATGCATGGAATTTAAGGAAATCCTGTTGTGGGTGGATGGCCACATTCTGGTGGTTTTCAAGTATTTTCCTTGAAAGGAAAAGTAGAAGAGTTGCTGCTCTGCATTATGATCATCCACAACTCAATAAGACCCGATGTTTAAACAGGACAAGTGGAATTGTTCAGCTGTAACAGATTGTTTTCTCTTTGATTTAAGTTGCGAGTGTCTTCTTTCTTCTAGCTTCCTGTAGCGTTACATGTAAGAGGGTAATAGAAACCCAGAGATAATATTAGAGAGAATTATTCTTCTATACATGTTGGAATATGCAGTTGGAGAAATTATGATAGCAATTAAATTAAGAAACTGCTGTGTCAGACACTGTAGTCGATATTTTTAAAAGAAAAGAAATACAGTTTGGAAAGAGACTGTTTTATATCATCTTTACAGCACTTCTACCTTAACAAAAGAAATTCTCCAAACACCACTTTTTGTTTGTATTACTGGTTCTCATGGCTTCTTCTTCTTCTTCTTCTTCTTCTTCTTCTTCTTCTTCTTCTTCTTCTTCTTCGAGTTTTCTTGGCAGGAATACTGGAGTGGCTTGCCAGTTCCCACTCCAGATTCACCACCTAATGAGGGCCAAACTACTTTTCTTATGCCACAGTAGGTTATGTACTATCAAAGGTGGTCATATACTGTATTCTCTGACTGGCAGAAGTTTTCAAGGCCCTTCTTATCTATTGCTGGCCAATGGGGAAAGCACAGGTTTTCAGATGTTGTTTGACGGCTACTGCAGCTGTCACTATTGGCTATTTGGCCAATTATGAGAAATCCTGGAAGATCCTGGAAGTCCGAGGACATCTAGAGAGCCACGCTTCCCCAAACTTTAACTAGAAATGGTAGGAATTTGCACTCAAGACCTCCTGCATGCAAAGTATTCATTGTGTCATCAAACAGAGCTTAGATGTAACAGCTCAGAAAATAGGTTTTTTTTACTGTATTTTATAATCCCAGAATCCACTATCCAGCAAAGCCATTGGCCATGATGGCTACGGGATCTTGGGGATTTCCAAAGCTCTTCAGGCATATCCAAACTTTGGCCCTCCTGATGTTTTGGACCACAACTCCCAGAATTCCAAGCCTGTATTTCCAAAGGCAAAGGAATGTGGGAGTTGTGGTCCAAAACATCTGGAGGGTCGAAGTTTGTACATGCCTGCTCTAATTAAAAGTAACATGACCTATAACATATTAGTTCTTGCAGTCAAAAGGGCATAAAATATTTTAATGAAATACTGTAATAGCTGATAAGGTTAATATTATGATGTTATTAGTAATGTTTAGTGATTTCCTTTAAGCACAGTTTTTCTTTGGCCCTAATCTCTGGTGGATCAGACCCAAGTTTTGGATTATATATACCGCTAATTATTACATGGTAAGCTCTGGAGTTTCTGTTCCAGGCTCTACTGCTAACCTTTGACCCCTTTCTACATGACAGGAGAAGGTTATCTGAGTCCACCATGGTATGTGGTGTGTGCTCTGCGTCCGCCATGGAGTGGTCTGGGATCCTATAGAATGGGCACACCACTTCTATCAGCAGTCTGTTCGAGCCAAAGGGAGAGCAAGGAAAAATATCTGGGTCTGCTTTCAACCAATCTGAAGATGAACCTGTTTCCCTCTCCCCCGAACTTCTTATAAGCAGTTGTGTTCTGTGTGTTTTGGGAGCTTCAGCTTTTCTCTAGGATGCAAAAATCATTGTTCCCACAGCAACAGCCTGCAAATGCACCCACGGAAGCGCAGATCAGCCAACCAGGCCAACTTTTGTTTATTACTGCTCCATAGAGGCGAGGAAAAGCTTAAAAAGGCAAAAGAAAAAGGAACATGTACATTTATTCTGAGTTATACAGAGTTTCATAGCCCTGTACAACTATAAAACTGACTGAACAAGTCCTTGCTTCTCTGCCCAATCTACTCCACATGAAAACAAAATGGGACAATATCACATATGGAAACCTGCAATCACCAAGAATAGGAGAGACTATAAAGGAGAATTTCCATTGTTATTTATTTACTTTTTTTTACTACCTCTACTCTAAATAGACCATGCATGGTAACATAATATGGCCTTTCCCTATTTTTAAACTCACAAGAAAACCCCTCTTAGGTAAGTAAGATTATGAGTAAGTGCCACCTAGAGATTTTCATGGCTATGTGGAGAATTTGTACCTTCGCAGTCTTTGGCCCAAGTGTTAACTGTGCTAGCTATGTCATGCTACCAGTTATTAAGGGATTAGGAGAACATTCCTTAGACCTTTAATTAAAATAGCCATAGCTAATGACCCATACTTTATAGGTTTCAGCACCTTAGACTATTGTTCAACCTAAGGCTATTGACTGTTGTCTACCTAACAAGCCTATTCAAGCCACTGTTCATCTTAGAGCCTATTTCAGACCAGGGTGACAAGAGGTCAAAGTGGACTATAAGATGGAGGTCTTACAACTAGCTTTCTTCAGACTGACAAAGCTGTTTGGATGAGCAGCAAAATGTTTCTATCTCTCAAGAAAAAGAAGTCCAGTTGCTATGACTCAACTTCCAGATTCAGTAAAAGCAATATGTGCACTTTTAATATATGAAGTGCATCCTGCCCTCTCCTTCCATTATATTGGAAAGGCACACAAGTGGCTTATGACGGAAAATACAACCTTGCATGCTATTTCCCTTCCTGGAAGGGAAGCTGGGACAGCTTGGTTTAAAGATGGCGGGGTAGGTGGCATCAGGTAGGCTCATGGCAAGGGATGCGGGGGAAGTGGGGGTAGGAGTAGCAAGCTCATAGGCCCGCTTTCTCAGTACATATGTGCCAGTGTATTAGCAAGGTAGCACATGTGCAGTCCAAGTCCAAAGCCTTGGGGAAGATCAGGAGACTTGGAGTCGGGACTTGCAACCTGAGCCCCGCTACTCACTCAACTTTGGGACTCAGTCCTGAAGACTGACACTCAGATTTGGGAATGGGTCCCAAATAATTACTTCGCTCTTCAAAGGCATACATGTGGATTGATTTGGTTTCTCTCTCTCTCTCTCTCTCTCTCTCTCTCACACACACACACACACACACACACACAGAGAGAGAGAGAATTAACCAAGAAACACCCAGACTGATTATTTTTTTCCCTTTTCTAAGGGAGGGATGACTCCACCATACTTTTGAGTTATAATGTTCATGCCTCATTCCTCAGAGCAGTTTTGGGCTGGAAGTCTTGCAAAGCCGGCACTTCCTACCCTCTGCGTAGCTAAGTGGGTGTGTATTCTAATCCACCATTAACCATTACAATCTAAATCCAACTGATAGACATAACTAGAGAAGCCTCTTAGAATCAGTTGCTGACTCAACATATAAATCCCATTGGCCCAAATTTTGTTTCATAGCTCCAAAAGAGAAATGGAAGTGGCATCACCACCCACTATTAATTAAGGGGCTCTTGCTTCAATTTCAGGTTATGTGCAGCTTTGTTTCATTGTGCAAAAGTCACATAAAACTCCAAAGTGAAGCAGGGACTCTAGCTAGCGGTAGTCTGCTGGTGACTTCACTCCCATTGTTATGCAACAAGGTACTGGCCAATGATCTGATGCACAGGTGAGAGATTTTGGAGGGCCCAGGAGCTAAGAATTATGACAAATCAAATGCCAGCGTTGCTGCTGGACATGCACTTTTGGTTTCATTTTGTGGGTTGTGGGCCCTCAACCCACTTTTATTTCAAAACAATCACCCTGGAAGGTTACAAGTTTTGGTATGTCTTTCTTATTTTTGAGAAATGCCTTTGTGGTGGAGACATCTTTTGGGGGGCATCTGGGGTCGTTTGAGTGAGGCCCCCAGCTTAGCAAGCTTAGTCTAACTGGCCTCACCAGACTGATTCACTTATTTCTTATTATCGGATGGAAAAAAACCCATGGAGAAACTATATTTTATATTTTGAACCATTTCAATATGAAATACAGTATTAATTGCTGAACAAAATGTTGAGTATTTGCAGCTAAGACTTCACTGACCACAAGAAAGAGCAAACAGAATATAAAAACAACATTATTTAAAAGCTGTAAATTAGCATCTACTTTCTGGTAAAAGCATGTTCTCCCCCCTCCCTCCAGGCCGTCTTTAAATTAGATGCTCTTTTGTTTTTTGACATGAAATTCTCTGGTTGTTTAAAGCTCAAGGCAGCCTCTCCCTTTAAAAAAAAGAAAAAGATTCCATTGTGGCTACTCTGAATAGATGCCCTTTGCAGTGTTTAGGTTTCCTTGGAACTCCACTATTGTTTAGCATGCTATTCAGAACAGGGGTATTTATTTATGCAGCTGTGTGTGAACCTTTTGTGGACAGGTGCACTCTATAGATCAAGGACAGTGGGCTATATCAAAAGAACAGAATCAGCCATTGATTTATAGAATAACAACAAAGAAGTTGCTAATATTGTACCAAAGGGTTTAAACATGGCAAAGGAGTTGCCAGGAGTGATTTCTTGGATGTCAAGTCCTTGGCTAAGTGGAAAATATGTAAGGCAGTTTTTTAGTTGAAGCCGGGAGGCTTTGATGTTCTGAGGCTGCATCTGAAGTAAAGGGTGGTGCTTTTATGGTAAAAGGCGGGGTAAAGACTCTAAAATAAATAAATAAATGTACAGGTATGTCTTAATTGAACTGGACTGTATATTGTCCCTCATGACTGTAAGCTGCCTTGGGTCCTTTTCCGAGGAGAAAGGCAAGGTAAAAATACTCTAAAATAAATAAATAAATGTCTTAATTTTATTTATTTATTAATTTATTATACTGGTTAAAATCACTTTATTAAAAAAACCCATTATTTAGTCAGCTGGCCTAGAGTGCCAAGCACACAGCAGGCATTCCCTCTTTGGACAGCAATTGAGAGCTGTTGCCTCAGGAAAATAGGTACTCGGCCATCTTGAGACGTAATGGCTATCCTGCGACCTATTTCCTGGACTAGGCTCAAGGCTGATTCTCCCCAGACTCCAGATGTCTTAATTGTATTGGACTGTATATTGTCTGTCATGACTGTAAGCCGCCTTGGGTCCTTTCCAAAGGAGAAAGGCGGGTAAAAAAATACTCTAAATACTCTAAATAGAAGAACATGCTGAGCCGAACTGTTTTCATGAGCCAACCTCATTAGAATTGTCTTGTTCCCCCTACTATCCTGAAGGCTGAGAGTCTTTGGGGTATTGTAAAAGGACTATTGTGCCCTGAAGCCTCACCATATACTAATATCTGCAATAACTTTCATCCTACCTTCAACTTGACCCTATAGCAATCTACATACAGGTACACTTTCTGGGCACCATAGTGCATCTTTATGATGACGATTGAAGCACCATATCAAGAAACACTGGTTGTTAAACATCCTTACATGTCTCATTTTCATAAAAGAACACAACACAACACTTAACTGCCCACAGTAAAGCCCTTCAATATAACCTCATCTGCTTGGATCCACAAGGCAGAAACTGCAAACTTGTAGAGCAGAAGATGGCAGAACATTATTGGTAGTTATTTATAACTCCAAGCTGTGATCACTTGACCCTGACAATAATGATCTACAGCACATGCTTAAGCTTCCTTCTCCTTGGTTTGGGAAAGGGGAGAGAACCTATATTCATTTACAGTAAGTCTCCCAAACTTGAGGATCTGTAGAACAATGCACACAAACAGGGAAGGAGAGAGGAACACTAGCACAAATTAATATGCCAGTGGTGTCCTCACATCTACTCTAGCATCACCCTTACCACACTGAATTTTATTTATTTATTTATTTGACTTTTATACTGCCCATCTAGACCAAGGGCTACTCTGGGTGGTTTACAACATGTAACAACAAACAAAGGAATACATTTTAAAAACCAAAATACAATGTACAAAATAAAAATATATACATAAATCAACAACAAAAACTAAAATGAAGCTGAAATGAAACTAAAAATGGCAAGAGATTTGATAAAATGGTTTAAACAATGTCACCCAACAGTTTCAGGGGCTGGTCAACTTGTTTTTCTGCTTGTGTGATCTATGCCATTCCCCCCCCCCCCCCAGCAATGTCCCTCTGCACTGTACATACGTCAAACAGGATAATCTCTGTGCAGGAAACAAATAAGTGGAAACAAAGGTAACATCGAAAACTGGAAAGACATAGAAGCCAGTTTGAGAACACCTCCCAGGATACTCTGTTACATACCTCAAAGCAACTGTTTTAGAGAAATGGAATTACAGTACCAAGGATTAACCAAGAGACAGAGACAGCTGATGCCGGCTACATTCACAAGTTTCAATAGATTTCATAAGAATTAAATAAGATTCAAGGATTCTTAGCACACTCTATATACTAATATTGTGGATTCACCCACAGTCTTGAGTACATATGTGACAAGAAAATTAGGTTATTTTCTCTGTCATAACTCTATCCTTAGCATGCTTCTAACAGGCATGTCCAAACTTTGGCCCTCCTGATGTTTTGGACCACAACTCCCAGAATTCTAAGCTTAGACTGCCAATGACAAAGGGCTGTGGGAATTGTGGTCCAAAACATCTGGCGGGCCATAGTTTGGACACCTATCTGGTTGTAACAGAATGCCTATGGAATGGGCAATCTGATTGACCATTACTGATATTAACAATGCCACTGTCATTTTCAAAGCCCATTATCAAGGTCACTATCAATCTGTTTCTCCTCTCACATGACCTCCACCCTTCCAATAAGTCTCCTCTGTTTATACACATGCAGCATCAGAGGCCATGAAGGCTTAACCCCCCCCATCTGTTTTTCAACTACCACAATTCTTTTGTTTTTAAATTTTGTTGTTTAATATGTTTCCCCTCTATCATTTTGGGATACCCACCTTTTTTTTTACAAACATTAATTCAAACACCAGCTTGGGAAAGTTACATTTCGGGGACAAAACATTTACGATTCCATAACCAGCATGACCATTGTGATTCTGAGAGTTGTGGCCTAAATAGGTAATATTTGCTATCTTGGACACTCAGCAAGTAAAGTGACAGCCATGGCAGCACTTTCCTGAAAGCAAATAACTGGATGATGAAGGAGAAAAGACACAAGCTCATAGCAGGGTTGGCCTGCAACTTCCGAAGCCTGTGTAGCCAACAGTTAATGGTTAGGGAAATAACACTCCAAAAACATAGGGAGGACTGCAGTGGCAGAAAGATTTCATTGCTATTATGCTTCAGTTGCCTTCTCATTTTCTTGCAAAGTGCATTATGGAGGGCTCCCCTCCTGTCTCCATCCTGGAACAGACTAAGCCAAAACCTTCTTAGTATTGACAGTGTCCGTAGGGCATTCTGTTTGGAAGAGACACAGGTGCAGGACAAGTTTACACTAGCGGGGAAACCCCCCCCCCCCCAACCTTGAATCCAAATATAGCTGCACCCAAATTTTACTCTAGTTTCCTTTTGATCAGTTTGTACAAACGAACAGTGGATAGATATTATACAAAAACACTGCATATTGATCTATGTACTTCCCCTGGATATCTGCCCTAAAGTGCTACTCTGGATGACACTACTGGTTGCTCTCCAAGATATCTGGTGAAAGCTTTTTCTATCTTTGCTTTCTGAGATTTTTCTTATTGATGATTCTGGTAATTGAAATCTGGACCTCTTGTATGGAAAACCTGTAGTTAAGTTTGAGGCCTCCCTAGCAGCAGATCATTCTTAGGATATGAAAATGAAGCAATTCTTGTAAACTCTAAATTAGAAAGGAGGATGCATCCTGCAATAACTAGGAAAGAAAGAATGATGCTTTTGTTTTGTGCAGAGTACCTATTCATGCCTATGAGTTGAGGCAGAAAGGAATTGCTCTAAGATTTTCTAGGAAGGGATAGATTTGCTATGAAAGGCAGGAGCAGAAATGGAATATCCCGTAAAGGTGTTGTCAGAAACCTTATAGTCAGACTTTGCAAAGAAGGAAACACACTCATATGAGTCTATGGGTGGCTTATGCAGAGGGGTGCATTCCTATTCTACCGGTGTATTCCAGGCAATTCACAAGGATTTGCAGAAACATTTTTTCCCTTTCTGTGAACATAAGAAAAGTATTGTTATGTGCATGCCTTCTTGTTCTGAGCAAAGAGAAGGTTCAGGAAGGTTCAGCACTTCCCCAGAGTTCAATTTCATTAGAAGTTGGTCACGGAAATTCCTAGTACGGTTTATGGTTTACGCATCTAAACAGGCTGAGAGATTTCACCACAGCAGTGTTTCATCATTTCCCCATCACATTTTATGGGAAACTATAGGGACATAGGATTTCTCACAGAAAACAGAATTTTATTGCAGAACTTGGAAGAGAGATGGTTGTTAAAACAATTTATAGACTACTGTAGAAATTATCTTATACAACTTACAGATGAGAAAGCATTGATGTGGCAGCATTGTGATGTGGGAGCAAATAAATTATGGGCATTTTAGTATAATATAGTACACTACTGTACTCTTATTTGTCCATTCTTTTGGGGGTAAACAGACATGATACATCACAATGGCTTCTTTCTGCTGTGTAATTTGAAAGTTACCCAGCTCAGTAAATCAAATAATAGTTCATCCAAGAGCCTTGGTCCTTCCCTTTTGCTTTCTGGATAGTATTTGTTTAATTTCATTTTTGTCAGTGATCACATACTTTTACCTATTGTCTTTCATATTTTTAATGCAACAATTTTTTTAAAATCAGAAATTGGAGGAGGAGGTTGCACAGTGGGCATGAACTAATCAATGCTGTACATAACCAGCTGCTATTGTACACTTACAGGACTAGGTTTCATCCTGGAGATGAACAAAGTTTGCCAGAACTGATCACTGTGACAAAGATCTGCAATAAAGCTATGTGTTATTGTTACGAAAATAAGGATTTTATTTGTTACTGTTAAATCATCAAGTGCATGTAAATTGTTAAGTTAGGAAAAAATGATTTAAAACTATTGAAAAATGACCAGTAACAGATTAACAACACAAGCCAGTAAGCATTAGTTTAAAATAACACCATTGGTGTTTAATGATTAAAATAATGAATTTTAAAATTCTGAAAATATCAGTATCAGGGGAAATGAATTAACAAATTTCAACAAACCATTTCCCAGCTCTGATTTCAGATGCATTTAAGAGGTAGTTAAGACCTATTCCAAAGGAAAATAAATGAAAGATCCAACTTTTGCCAAATATATGAATATTATATTTGCTTATTTGCTTTAAAATGACAGAGAAATTGGTAATAATTATCAGCTTGCTTATTTATACCTCCCCTCCCCCTGTGCCACAAAGTGGGAATCCCAGCATGCATTTGTAAGATAAATAACTCTCAGTCTGGCAAAAAAAGACAGTTGAGATTTGATGTGCTTTGTGCCAAATGGCTGCACTGTATCCCACTTTGAAGTCTCTAATAATTATTATTAACAATATTGCAGTAGAAGTCTGCAAATAGGAAGACTCTTTCATCTTATCTCACAGCCTAGAACAGCAGTGCAGCTTAGAAAATGCATTTCCCAGAAAGTAGGAAATGACAGCAGCAAAAAAATTACTAATTACATGTGAACAACAACAACAACAACAACAACAACAATGAATAGAGCTAAGGAATTCTACCCACCTACCACCCAGGTGACCCACCCAACTAACTCAACTGTTCTCAAACTGTGCTCCAGGGAACACCAAGACTGTCTGGGAAGGTTTTCAACTGGTCCTTGATGAAAAAAACAACAAGACAATATTTCTGGAAAAACAGTTTTATTACTATTGCCAAGAGTTTTGAAAAAATTTTCACAAGGGAGTATTGAGCGTTACTTGAAGCTCACTCTCACTTTTTGTGGAACAGTGGAGAAAACTACCAAGCCTTTTAAGGTCAACTCAACATGCGAACCAAGCTCAGATCAATTCCTAAGCTATTTCCAACAGCAGGGACAGGGGCACGAAACAGAGAGAATGAATGTTGTTGCTGCACCTTTTAAGCCTCAAGAAAACTTTAAAGAGAATTTGGGAATTTCTGGGGTGAAGATGTCAAGATGGTTTTGTTTTGTTTGTTTTTGGGAGGGTGCTAAATAAATATCTGCATGAGCAGTAGAACATCTAAAATGAACTCTGTCATTTGAACCGCTATTTTGTTACATTGTTTGTTGTAAACCACCCGGAGTTCGTTCGGGAAGACGGGCGGTATACAAGCTCAATAAATAAATAAATAAATAAATAAATTTTAAACAACACGGATTAACTATTGGTTGGTGCTCCATTTTTACTGTGTCTGCTACTGTATCTTGAACAAGTAGCCTGATACTCAAATATTTAGCAAAATTTTCCCCAATTAGTTCTTTCCAGGAAAAGCATCTCACCTTTTTAAATGAATGTGTGTTAGGCTACTCAACGTAGCATAAGACCAAGCTCGGGAAAATGCTCCCCTACCCCCCCCCACTAAACTCTGCAAAAATAAATGGCTCCTGGCATTTGGATTCAATATGCTGAGATACAGATGATTGCACAGAGGGTTATTTGCAAATTGTACATGTCAAAATGTTAGGGATGCTTATGCTAGCATTAAAATGCCTTCCTTTATAACTGCCAGGATAATCAGAGTAATCATTGAGTTTTCAAATCTCTGGCTGTCAAACAGGCTCCGTTCATTTTTCTAAGAGTAGAGGCATGCTCAAATATTTGATTAAAGTCCAAAACGGAAAGAGGAGGGTGGGGTAAGAGGCACATGCCATATTGGTGACCAGTTCATTAAAGTGGTGGTGAACAAGACAGGAGTCTGTTCTGAGTAAAGGAGTTCCCATTATACGGCTGCATTTAGCATAATTATCTGCAGAACAGACTGTCAGTCACCTATAGAATGTGTTGTCTCTAGGAGGGTGGCTGGGCAAGGACAGCTGCAGAAAATGCAATGAAGAATTCCATGGTGCCTTAGAAGTGAACAAACACTTTAATGCAGGCATGTCCAAACTTGGGCCCTCCAGATGTTTTGGACCACAACTCCCACAGTCCTTTAACATTGGAAATATAGGCTTGGAATTCTGGGAGTTGTGGTCCAAAACATCAGGAAGGCCAAAGTTTTGACATGCCTGCTTTAATGGTATAAGCAACCCCTCACCACCATCCACGGTGTGCCGATCATCTGTCCGGCAGGCTACTTTTGAATCCTTTGCAGACTACTGGTAGCCCACGGTCGACCTGTTGTGCAGGCCATGGGCTCAAAGGGAACTGGAACGCAAAGACTGCCAGTGCCGACTGTCATTGCTGTTACGGCATTGTTTTAGGCTAAGTTGCAGCCTGTAAGGAAGGACAGGCTCTTCACTTGGAAAGCAGTGTCACTGCTTAAAATGATCTGTAGATCACTGATGAGATATCAGAGTGGGGTTTTTGTGTGTGTGTTGTGTTGTTACAGTTGTGATTGATTCTCCGTGACCCCATGTCCATGGAGTTTTTCTTGGCAGGAATACTGGAGTGGCTTGCTAGGTCCTACTTCAGGTGCCTATAGCACCTGGCATTCCCTGGTGGTCACCCATCCAAGTACTAACCAGGTCTGACCCTGCTTAGCTTCCAAAATCAGGTGAGACCAGATGTGCTCAGGGCATCTAGGCAGCTACATCAGAGTAGTTGTATGCAACCAGAAGTGGAATTCCTTTGTTTTGGCCTCTGGGTCCATCTTGCAGTAGATAATTTCTGAGTCTCAGTCCAGCACAGTTGATATGTTTATCCCCCTCCCTCCATTCTGTTATGTTAGTCTGAGAAATATCTAAAACATATATGCACTCTAGCAAAATATAGTTAAATGATTTCTCCTGTGACTATTAAGTAGTGAATCTGTTGTTTGTGTGGGATATGTGTTCAAAGAATATGTCATGTCTTGAAATTTCTACAGGCCATTTTGAGACTAGAACAAATGATCGACACACACTTCATGAATGAAAACTGATTTTTGAATAGTCAGTTCAAATGCTTAGCAAGACAAAAACCAGCTGCAGGGTGGTAGAGGGAGGAACAGTGTTATAAAACTGGAAATAACAAAGTTTGCACTGAACCTGCCCAAGCATTTGAAAGCCAAATTGTGTGACAGAATTATTTCTGAATAGCACTATTCATGAAAAAAAAATAATTCTTTCATCACATGAATTATTAGCTGGTCTGGCCATGTGCCAATCCGGCTGAAAACAAGCTCTGATTTACCTGAACTTGCTGATGCAATTCCCATTCACTTCATTTTTACATTCATTCATTATCGAAGAGTTACATGTTCCTCTGCATCAATGATACACAAAAATCCAGTGAATGTATCCAGTGTGCGCAGCTTCTCAGATTTAGACTTTATTTAACTAGCCTTCCGCCACAGAAACATTCTGGAGGGTTTTTTTGTTCATTTTTATCTTTAATGAGGTCATTAACTGCAGAGGGTCCAGGAGTCATGTCTTCTTTCATTTCGTCCCCTCATGCTCCTTTGCGAGCCATGTGAGCTTCTTCATTCAGAAGTGAAGGTGTCTCATATTATTTTCAGGGGGTTTTTTTTTTAGTTGGTGGAGAAGGCTATTGCAGGGAAGATCTTGCCCCTGCCCTATGATTTTTCATATTGTGAGACTAATCAGGTCTGGCACAGTAAAGCTCCCTCATTGGGTTCCCTCATCCAGAATACAACTGGGCCCTCATCTGCTTCACACAAAGGCCCTCTTGTGTTATTGAAATGATATGTTCTTTCTCTTCCAGTGGAGGAACAAGGGAATCATTGCCCTAGTGAACAGGAACACACAGGGACTTCTTCGTGTTGACCACAATGGAGATACTGGGCATGGAACATCCCAAAGCATCAACCACAATGGCAGTGCCAAGTATAACTCCATCTTCAATCTGACTGACTGAACAAAATGAAGGATGGGAGTCTGGAAGACAGGATTAATATAGCTCGTCCACAGTTACAAGGAGACTGACTGTGTATTATTTGGCAACTAATTCATAATGTATATATATCTTTTGGAACTTTTTTAGCATACAATAATAGGCTAAAACCTTTTTAAAACTAAATAAATAAATAAATAAATAAATAAATAAATAAATAAATAAATAAATAAATGTTTCCCCTGCACATGCATGCTAGTTATGTCCAACTCTAGGGGCGGCACTCATCTCTGTTCTAAGCCAAAGAGTCAGTGCTGTACAACTCCGTGGCCATGTGGCCGGCATGGCTGTGCATGGAACACTGTTTACCTTCATGCTTTTTATAGCAGTACCTATTTATCTACTTGCATTTACATGCTTTCAAACTGCCAGGTTGGCAGGAGCTGGGGTTAACAGTGGGAGCTCACTCCGCTGCATGGCACCTATGATTTGAACTGCCGAACTGCTGATTTTGTAGCTGACAGTTTTAGAGCTCTAGCCCACTGAGCCACCACGCCCCCTACTACTACTACTACTACTACTACTACTACTACTACTACTACTACTACTACTACTACTACTACTAAGAAACTAAATGTAATGTGCATGCAATGCATTACTAATTAAATAATGAGTAATGTTAACTCAGTCTTTAAAGTCGAGGGGGAAGACCTCAGGCCATATCAAGTCAAAGGCATCCCATAAAGTTACAAAGAAACATTAGTTAAAAAAACTTTCTAAAATTTGATCCTATGGGACACAGGTAGTAGGTGTACCACACATAGATGGGGTGTTTGTGCTTACTTCTTCTTATCAATCATCATAGAACTGCAGAGCAGGAGAAGACCCTATGGATCATCAAATCCAGCTCCTGTGAAGGATAGACAGTGGGGATTTGAACTGCCAGCCTAAGGCTCCACCACAGCCAAATATCTAAACAATTGAGCTATTCAAGGGCCAGCTAGGCAAACCAACCAGCACATTCTCTGACTGGTTTATCCCCTCTTGCTTTCTCCCCTGTTGTTTATCCCCTCTCCATCACACAGTCCAATTAATGTTTTGCCTTTCCAAGCCATGTGTCCCTGTCAACTCAAAGGGATATTTCCTTACAGACACATGCTCTAGTGCAGGCATGTCCAAACTAAGGCCCTCCTGATGTTTTGGACCATAACTCCCATAATTCCAAGCCTGTATTTCCAATGGCAAAGGAATGTGGGAGTTGTGGTCCAAAACATCTGGAGGGCTGAAGTTTGGACATGCCATTTCTAGTAGCTGAATAAAAAAAAACACAGCATCTCTCAGCAGGCATATTTAAGCAGAGATCTCCCACCACCCACCCAAAAAAGAAATGGGCAACTCCTTAAATGTATGCTGAGCTATAGAAATGTGTGATGCTGACAGAAAATCAAAGACCATTTTGAAAATGCATTAAGCATTTTTAAACACTGAATGTATTTAAGGTGGAAAACCCTCCCGAAAATCCATACGAGTGAATACTCCACAGAGAAAGACTGTGTCCGATCAAATGCACAAGCTGCAGAATCTTTAGGGAACTGAACAGAGCTTGTACTAGGTGATGAGGGAAGGGTCAAACAACATTTGATATAATTGGTTCCATTGAGAATATAGACTGTAAATCAAACATGATCAGATAAACCAGAAACTAATAGGAATGATAAATTTTAAAAAAAAAGAGACCCCCATAGCCCCAGCTCCCTTATCCATGTGGGAATTCTGAACTCATTACAGCAGAACTATGAGCTCAAAACAAAACAAAACAAAACAGGTTACCTTCCTGTTTTATTTCCCCAGAGGCTGATTAAAGAAGAGGCAGTTCACCTTGTTAACCCCACCCCCGCCCACAGAATCAGAGCTTAGTGGCACTGGAAAGCACGGAAGCAAATAATCTTTCAAGGGCTTGATTCATGGTCCATTCAAAGTTAAAGTGGGGGATGTGTAAGAGGTTTTCTGGAGCTTGGCATGCAACAGCATGCCTCTTAATCATATTAACAACAGTTTAAGTTAGCTATGTTTTCGGGTGACCAGATGGAAAAAGAAAAAGAGACAAACTCAGCCAAAGTCAATCTAGCTTTCCCCTCCTTTATATAAGGAGGTTAAGCAAAATAACGGTGAGCATTTGGAATTGCATTTTAAAAAAGACGATGATGGGAGATTTCCAGTTCCTTTTCTTATTGAATAACTAAACTGGGACAGGAAGTCCAAACTGGCAAAATTCCAGCTTACAGACATCAACCAGAGGGTCTCTTATACTACACTATAAGCATTTGGCACAACAGATGGAATTCATTTGTAATGTAATTTATCCTGAAGGCATCCAAGTTCCTGGTCCCAATTTTAGAAACATTGGCTTTTGGGGGCAGTTTACTTTTTCCCACCACTTATGTGAGAACTGAAATTTTCCCCTCAGAAAAATGTGTCCTTGTGTCAAAGGGCATTGCCCTAAAAATATCAGTAGGAGGATGAGCTAAATATAGCGCAGAAACTAAATCTTAAATTCTTGAACAGCACCCAATGTAAGCAGTTGTCTAGGGAAACCAATGCAAGGAAACAGTTATGCCGGCTCTGAGGGAGATGCACATTTTTCTGTTAGAATAGTTCTAAATTGTTTGCCTAAGATTGTCTTCTGAGCAATGTTCCATTCAAAGGTAATTTGTGAGGCAATCCAGTCTCAAACAGGTTTGTGGTGTGTGTGTGTGTGTGTGTGTGTGTGTGTGTGTGTGTGTGTGTGTGTGTGTGTGTGTGTGAGAGAGAGAGAGAGAGAGAGAGAGAGAGAGAGAGAGAGAGAGAGAGAGAGAGATTAATTTCCCAAATGGGATTTACTCCTGTGGCTGGTAGCTTGCTATAACAGTAGCCATTTCTTTGTGCAGGTGAAGAGACAGAGGGGCAGTTTGCAGGAGAGGATGTGTCTTGAGGAACAGCATCATGTACCACCCAGTCTATTCCCCTGCTCCAGAAAAGAAGTTACGTAATTGTACTGTGGAGCCACCATCTATTCTTGGCTACTTAGTCCTGCGCTACATTTAGAACAAGAATAGGAAAGCTGAGGATATGTTTTCCTCACACAATCTCTTTGGATAATTTTTTTTTAAAAATGAATTTCCCAGAACTGTAAGAAAACAAAACTAAATCCCAAATGTCTGTCAGCATTAGCAAAGCTAGGTCAGGGTATTACTTTAGACGGCAACTTCCCAAACTTTTTAGTCAGCAAGGCCCTAAGAGAATCCAAATGTTGGGTGATTTTGGGATTTGTAATCCAAAATCCCCATGTTTCTCAGCTTGAAATGTTATATCCAGGGACAGCTGATAACAGAAGTGTAATTTTGGTATTAGGAATTCTAGACAAGATAACCATGTTAGTCTGTGCTCATGTCTTGAAGAAGTGGATTTGTTCCTGAAAGCTCACATTAAAATATAGCAGTCCATCTTTAAAGTGCCATGCTTTTGACTCTTTATTTTGCCTGATATGCTTGACATTAGGGTGTGAGTTGATACATCTGGTCTGCCATTGCCATCTCTCCCTGACTCCACCCCTGCTGCCTCTTTCCTATCTGTCTCATTCTCCACCCTTCCCACCATATTTCTTCCTTGGCTTCATAATGGGCCGATGAACATGAAGTCTGAAGATGAGGGAAGCCTCGTGGTACAGTAGTTAAACTGCTGAACTGCACCTATAACTGTGACCTGGGGTTCAATCCCAGGTAGCCAGCTCATGGTTGACTCAGCTTTCTGTCCTTCCGAGGTCAGTAAAATGAGTACTGTAAGTGTAGCCTGCATAATTAAATTGTAAACTGCCCAGAGAGTGCTTGAAGCACTATTGTGAGACAATTATTAACTGAAATTATGAGAGAACTGAATATGGAGAATAACAAAAAGAGATATAGGTCTGGCAGTGAAGTAGAGAAGGATTTAATAGGATGGGAAGAAAGTTGGAAAGATAAAAATATAAATATTCATAGACAGGGGCAAGAATCTCCAATTGTAGAGGGGTTCCTGTTGATTGATGTGCCAATTGGCGAATGGGAAAGGAGAATGGGAGCGAAGAGAGGAATAAAAGAGGGATGTAGGGATAAGGAGGCTCAGACGGAGACAAGGGGGGGAAATGAGACCACTCAGGGGAGAAGAACTATCCTCCCAACAATCCTGTGAAGTTAGGCCAAGCTAAAGGAAATGTGTGAGTGAAATGCTTTATTTGGATTTGCATCTGAACTTTCCTATTTCTCTTCCCTTGAAGGAAGTGACTTCTCTTTAATATTTTTTTTAAATTTTAAATGCTCCACTTTTGGCTCTGCTGTTCATAAGCCTACTGACTCCATAACCCAGTGTTCCCCAAACAGTCCACCATGGTGCTATGGGGCACTGGGAAATCTACCTCAGGGTGCCATGGAATCCTTTCATCCTTTCAATTCCCTTCTCTGCCCCCCCCCGCAGAGGATCCTACAGCATTTACTTGCAGTTTCTCTGATGTCTGTGCATGGTGGAGAGGGAACCCTGCTCCGGGACTGGGTTTCCTGCCCTCTGGTTCACAAAGAAGCCTTCTCTGCCCATTTCCAACCTAGCAAAAAATAAAAACAAAATCCCAAAAGCTATTTCTCTCACAGAAGTCAGGCCACATGCAAGTACAAGCTCCTTTACCCCATTATCTGGGTCCATCTAGTGGCCAGTCCTGATAATATACCCTGAAAATGTGTATTCATTTGTGTTTTTATTTTTTAAAAATATCGTATTAGAGATGGGCTTTTCATTTCGGAAGTGGTCAGTTTCAGAAATGAAATGCGAGAGTCAGCTGGTGTTCGGAACCGGAGGAACGCAGTCAACCAATCCCTTAACCTTGAGCTGGACTCGCGTGGGGCCACACTCCAATGAGAAAGAAGCCTCCAATGTCATCTTTCCTTCTCCCTGGCACTGGCCAGTCAGGGGCTGTACAGGGAAATGCATCATCTCAACTCCCTGTCTGATTGGCTAGCATCGGGAGAAGGAAAGATGACGTCGGATGCTTCTTCCTCATTGGACTTTAGCCCTGTGCAAGCCCAGAGCAAGGAAAGGAATTGGTAGATTCCTACGGTTCCGAATGAAACCTGGGCTCCTGCATTTCATTTTGGAAGCTGACCACTTCCAAAACGAAAAGCCCATCTCTACAGGCCAGACATTGCCTCCCCACCAGCAAGATGTGTACTCATTTTACCGACCTCTGAAGGATGGGAGGCTGAGTGAATTTTGAGCCTGCTGCCTGGAATTGAACTCTGGGTAGTGAGCACAGTTTTAACTGCAGTACAGCAATTTAAACACTGTGCCATGAGGTTCCTTAATCAGTAAGTAAATGGAGCCATGAATCAAAAAAGCTTGGGAAACACTACCATAATCTATAGATCAAAACTCTTGCTCTTGTTCATAGCATGATGAAATAGCTGGGCTCTAGATCCTTGATACACATCGAACTGGGGCTACATCATAACTAAGGACTCCACCATTTAATTCTCATTGAAGTGAGATCTTCTGCCAGCAAAATCTCTTGGGCTCAGCGGTTAAAAGTACGATGTTAAATTGACCACAGATCTGCACATTTATCCTCTTTGTAGGCAAGCTTATGAGTTAAGTGCCACAACAGACATTTTGCAACTTTTGCCAGATGTCTTAGAGAAGCTAAACTTTAGTGACCTACCAGATGGGTGGACATGTTGTCCCCCACACCCAAAATGACCTTGGATAACTTTTCAAAATTGGAACGAAGAATGGAGAACCATGGTAGAAGTGTATGGCAGCCAAGCTGCCTTGAATTGCGTATAGCAAACAGTTTTTTGAGAAGCAATAGTGGAACTGGATGTCTTTGGAACAAGGAAAAAAAGGACGAAGGGAGGCAAAGCAGGATCACCGGTGGAGACGCTCCATATTCAACTGTGCTGCACATTAAAAAAAGATCACTGTTTGCAACAGTGAAACAAAGGAGCAGCGAACCCTCTCCCTTTGAAAATATGCATGCCAGTTTGTATTTAGCTTAAACTTCTGCCTGCAGAGGCTTCACTTCTCGCATCTGCAAAAGCGCTGTAGCCCATGAAAGGGCGCTTTTACACGACCCCTAAGATCCGCTGGTCCCTTAAATTCGGACCAGAGATCTTAGGGGCTTGTCGCTCTTCCTGTGTTCCCACCCTGGCTGCTGGCTGCGTGAGGGGAGGGAGAAAAAAAAAGGAAGAAAGACCGTGGCTCACCTCCCGTTCTGCCTCTTGCTCTTGCCAGCTCTTCCCCCGGCAACATTCCAGTAGCTCTTAAGTAACTCTTAAGTAGCTCTTAAAGGGGCGGGAGCCAAAAAAACAGCAAACAGAAGCGAGGAGAGCCCCGCACTCACTATCGTTGCACCGCATCAAAGAATTTTCACCTCCAGAGAGAAGGTACAAGAAAAGTGTGCTGGGTCACGCTAAAGTGGGCGGGGTCGCACTTAATTGCCTGTAAACTCCGGAGCTGGTGGGGAAACATTTTTAAGCTCCGGAGCTAGGAGCCATTTGCGGCGGAGTTTAGGGGTCGTGTATAAACGCCCGAGTGTCTATCAAATAAAAGATGCTAATATTTAAAGTACCTTAAAACTGTGTTATTTGGATTTTCGCATGCAATATGACTACTTCTTGTAAGAAACAGAAATTTGGTTCCTGGCCAGAATGGCCTGTGAGACATTCAATGCTTGTATTATGGCAATAGGAAGCATCTAAATATTTGGGTACATTTGTGCCCTCCCTGGATCCTGAATGATCATATCATCCAATTCACTTCGCCCTGCAAATATTATTTTGCCCAAACCTGCAAATAGTGCCACACTATCCTCTGAGAATAACGTGCAATGCACTGTTTAAAAGCAATCTCTCTCCTTCACCACCCTTTATGCCTTCAAAGGCCTTTTAAAAGAAACTTGAAGTACATCACCTATTACCTGCTAAGCAATGTAACTCCTTTAAAAAGTTGAGTTTATGTATGTATGATCTGTTGTTGTTTTTTGCCTTCAGTCATCTCTTACAAAACAGATGCTGTAAAAAGGTATGCCACTCTCAGTAGCTTTTCTTTATTAATATCCTTCCATGACAAATATAGTACAAAGGATATTTTTGCCTTAGCCATCAGATGCCATCTTTTGGATGTGGAAGGAATGCTGAGTAACAGAAGAGATGATTCATTGTTTTGAATCTAGCCCCATTTCAAGACAGCCATCAGCTCCACCTTTGTTATTAGACATCTTCTCATCACCCTGAAATGCTCTCATCTGCACTTCAGCTTAACAGACTTGGAGAGGAAGCAGATGGGTGTTTATTACACATCAGCCTTGCAAAGCATTGGGAGTGGAGTGGGGAAACATATCACTTATGCCCATGTTTCATAATGAACTATTGTGAACTGCTGATTTACCATCCGTTTCCCTCAACTCTGCCATCAGAGCCTTCCTTCCCCACAAGGAAGCTAAATACTACTATTTCCTGATTAATCTTACACTTAGGTATTTGAAGTACTGTACAACTCCACTCTTATCCTCTGTCCTTCACAATGACCACCTCAGGAAAAGACATGGAAATTCCATCGAACTTCAGACACGTCACTCAAAACTCCAATGTCATGTTCTGATCTCATGATGGCATGTTTAGCTTACTGTATGCCTTTCCTCAGGTTATTATGATATGATGCAAAGGGAGTTTAGTGTTGTCATATATTATCACAACCTTCCTCACTCCATTCAACCAGTCCCAGAATGAAGGAAGTGAATGTGGACAGTATCTGGTGATCAGAGGCAGACATTAAAACAATTTGAATGTAAAATCAAAGAAGAAAGGATACTATACTATATTATACTATTGTGTACAAGAGTAATACTATTGTATGATAAGCTACAGCAGGAACTGCAAGAGGAAAAGATCAGCATATGGTAGGAAGCAATGCGATAACAACCAAGGTCTGCTTTCACTCCTGGCTGTTCAGCTGTTTCTTGGGGCATGCACGTCACTTCTCCACAGATCAACTAAGTTCAACAGTTCTCCACAGTTCAACTAAGGAACAAGGCAGAGAGTTAACTAAAAGGTGGAGGACAATAGCTGCTTTAGAACTCAGCAAATAAATATGCACTTGCCTCTTACATGTACAAAAATGAAAGGATAGAATTGCTCATTGAAGCCATATGACTGTACTGTTGTTTGTTTGTTTGTTTGTTTGTTTGTTTGTTTGTTTGTTTGTTTGTTGTTGTTGTTGTTGTAGATTTGAAGGGAAAAGAGCCATTCTATTTATAAATTTCAGGTTTCAGATTTCAAGAGAAATTGCAGAGAGCTTGACCCCAGCTATCTAGCCCCTCCACTACCTGAGCAAGGCAACCAGAAGTTGGGGGTTAGCAATGTCGAACTACAGCTCTTCCAAAAGTAAGCCCATGGCTCATTTCCTTCTCTTGAATGGGAATCCTGCGTGTGTCACACACTCTCTGTGTCACACATCTGCTATCTCTTAGATATCACGGAGGATGTCATGCTGTTCAAGAATGACTCATTGGTTTCCCCACTTGGTTTCTGTATGTGGCACTGTGTATGAATTTCAGTGTGAGCAGTAGCAGTAGAAAACACCTTATCCTTTGACTCCCATTGGCAAAATTCTTGGAAAAACTCTGTTGTCCAAGTTTTGGGACTTACTGTGATACCAGTGGCTGTTCCTTCTTCATCTTCATCTTCTTTTTAAAGCACTTTGACATCAGTGCCCTGGGAGGCACTATAGATAGAAAAGAATTTTGCTGGATTGATCAGTCTCATTGAAAGTAGCCATTTCATGCCTTCCAAAATTAACTGTGAGCAAAAGTGCAGTGAGAAATATAGTGGTTGCACAGTTTAGGAGAACTGCCAAAATGTATATGAGAACCAGTTTGGCGTAGTATATAGATTCTTAAGCTGAGTTCAAATGTGTGCTTGCCAGTGAAAACTCACTTGGGGTAATGGAAAATTATACATTACTCCCTTTTGATCTCATATATCCTGAAAATCCTATTAAGTTGCCACATGTTACAACAAGTGTTTTGCCCAAATGTGTCTAGCTAAATTCTTGCAGAGATGTGTAAATAAATGTCCAAACTAGGGAAAATATGAACACACACACAAAATATCTGAAAATATATGTGCATGTGGAAAAAGGTAGAGCTTCACAACCCAACAGAAAACAAGGATGTGAAGAAACTGTACATGAGGCTCAAGGAAACATATGAAAATCAAACAAAATGAAAATCAATTTCAGAGCCATACTAGGTACCATTCCTACCCACAGTCCTCTCCTGGAAATGTTGTATATTATGACATAGCATCAATCGAAGGTCACTCTGAGAGAAAAGGAATGGAACACTAATTTAAAACAACAAAAATATTATTGCATTTCCCAATCTCCTTCACTGAAATGTACAGTATATAGGCCTCACCTAACATTATGCTCAATTCATAATCCTCCTCTGTGTTTCAATCATTTCTCTTTCCTCCCCCACCCCATTATGGGAAATCCATTAAGGAAGGAAAGGATGGGAAAGCTGTACAGTGTCTTTTAATTGTGGACAAAGAGTCCTGCGTCCCTGCGTCCGGAAATGTTATTACTTCGCAGAGAAATGAAAACAAACACACAAATTAAGAGCCATTTAATGAAAGTCTGGGTGTAGCTGTTTGAAATAAAGTGAGATGCAGATGTATATCTTAGGTTCATTCTGATCTCTTGACACAAAAGTAAGTATATATAACTCAAAAACAGTCTCTGTGAAGGCATTAAGGCCCTTGCTGGTTCTCAAAAACCCAAGGAAATCAGGAGAATGAAGGTCATAAAGCAGAAAGTAAACCTTGTTTTAATAAAAAGCCTTCAGCAAAAAGCCTAATAAGCCTCTTGTAGATGCTCAATTGTAGACCTGAATAGCTGGCCAGATGCAGTTCCTTTGCTCTCTCTCTCACATGTTTTTCAAAATCATCAAATCATACTATTTTTTCACCGACAACCATGAATTTTAAATGTGTTTCTCTCCACCAAACTCCTTTCTGTGTTCACAAAGAAATTGAGCAAATTATTTTTCCTTTTAAAAAGTTTGCTCGAGTCTTGGGGGGTGGGGTGGAGGACCCAAATGCTTTATAATGCATTTGGGACTAATTATCTGTTTCTGATACTCTCCCCCCCACCCCACCTCACCCTCAATCTTTGGTAAGAAAAGCTATTTGAGACTCATAAATACTTTAGCATGTAACTAAAGTCTGAAGGGTCTCAGGGGCTGCTGTGGAGTCTGCAAATTTCCTAGGCAAGACGCTATAGTAACCACAACACACACTCTCTTCCTGCCCCATAATTTAACAAGTCCACTCCCTTTACTTCCTGTATAGAACATTTGCACTGCGCCCAGTCTATTCATTTTCACGCACTTAACTGTTGTTTTAAGGAGGTTTTAAAAAGGATGTTTTTTTGATGACACCTCCTAGAACATCCTGGGCACCAAACATGCTGGAAGATTCTGGGGATTCTCATAGCAAAACATACTCTTTCCATTATCTACTGCTTGAAGTACAGCATACTTTAAGTACCAATACTGCTGCTGAACTTGTATCCGAAATGCCTCAATCTGAACCCACCAGCATCCATTCCACAGAACTAACTTGGCCTTCTAAGCCTTTCCCAAACTGAACTAACCAGATAAGGCTGATCTACTGGTATCTGCTTGAACTCTCTGGATCTAGCCAATAAACTGAAATTCAGCAACACTATTTTCATCCTTCTGTGTGGTGGCACTTCTTTCTAATTACTAGCTAGAACAGTTTAACAAATTTACAGGCTATGGCCCAGTCTCACGACGATTTTGCTGCTCTTTTTGCTGTGAAAGACTGCACAGCAAAAGATCGTGCCTTCACTCCGAAGAGCAGTATTTTGGTACCCCAGCCGACCACACCCCCAGAAGTGCACTTTAACTGCAGCATTTTGTACCACCACTAGGGGTTGTGTTAAGATACTTCTGTTATTGATGTACTTTTTTAACACCTCAAACAAGGTGTGGCCTCAGAATATTTGTACTAATTAGATTCATACCCCCTTCTCTGCCACTTTTTGTATTTCTGCCTTAGTAATTGCTTATGCTACTGAAATGGTGGCATGCCGGCATGCTGGCACAATAAACAGCAGTGACACCCAATGGCAGTTATTGACATTGCTCGTTCGTGTAAATTTGCCCATGGAAGACACATAACACATGGGGGAACCAGACACTTCCTCATGATGACAGAGAGTAGTGCTAGAAAGCCAGCATGCTGGTAATCAACCAGCATTTTTTTAAAATATATGTAAGTGTGACAGAGAAAATCAACTCGAAAAACAGGGAAAAGATTCACAGTAAGCAAGACAGGATGGACACAGAGAAATAAAATACTCCCCTGTTGTCAGGGCGCTAACTGCACATCAAACATCACATGACCGCCCGAAAAAATAGTATGCATCATATTAAGATGCACAAATAACGGTAGTGAGACCGGGGCCTCTGCTAAGCTCATTTGGTTAGCTTATCCTAGTTAGTATGAAGTAGCCTGTTTACACGAGCTTTGCTTTCCTCTCCACATGAAAAAGTAAAGTAATTAGAAAATGCTGGTTCAACATAACGGCCAGACCTGGGCTCCTGATTTGTTGACTCCAAATGCGTTAGGATATGTAAGCTAACAACAAGCTCTGATGTTCTTGCAGGCTTAAATGCCTGCATCGAACAAAAGACAAGAAGGAAACCAAATACAGATACTGTCTAACAATATTAGCTTTACCTGTGCACACAAAGTAGGGATCAGACTAGCTGCATGAACCAGGATGCACAAGACCACCTGGAAATCTGTCCTCTGGTCGTCCTCACAGAACTGCAGCTCCTATTAACTAAGCAAACCTCTCCCCTCCATCTGTTTCTTAGAGGTTCATCACTTCATAACAGGGCAAATTCATGTGAAAGACTAACATGTCATGCCTGAAAGAACACATGAATGCATCTACGGAACTCAAATTTCACATTTATCTAGCCCACGGTGACATTATAAATCAAGAACGGCAGCTTTTGCAAAAAGTTAAGCCATGCATTTAATATTTCAGGCCACATCGTTCACATGCACGTTGATCAACCGTATCCCAACAGAAAGCCTATGAAATGCAGCTCTCAAGCCCGAATGCCTAATCTCTGTGAAATACAGTCTCATTGGCCAAATGGGAGAAAGTGAATGTTCGCAGAATGGTATGTAGCTATCAGTTTCTTTTAAATTCAGCCTATGCCACTCATGTTCACTCTTTCACAGTACTGTGAGAAGACACAGGTCAATGTTACGCCATCCACTCAAAAGGAACTCTCTTCAGGCTGTTTCATAAAACATGGAACTTATTGGGGGATTTTTTAAAAGGACTATAACTCGGGAGAATTCCCCAGCCAGCAAGAATTTCTTAGAAATCTAAAATATAATGTTTCCAACTCTGACATAAACATATTCACAACCTGGCTACCTACAGGCCAGTGATGGCGAACCTTTTAGAGACTGAGTGACCAAACTGCAATTAAAAACCCAGTAATTTTTTTGCAAAGTGCCAATACAGTAATTTAACCTGTATACAGGTGGCTATGAAGGGGCGATGTCGGGTGCCCCCAGAAAGGGCTCTGAGTGCCACCTCTGGCACCCGTGCCATAGGTTCGCCATCAATGCTATAGGCTGAAGCAAAATTGTAGTACTGTACTGTACATATGTTTTGCATGCAAAAGAGCCTGCTTCCAGTCTCTGGCATACCCAGTTATAAAAAAGAAACACCAGGTAGCAGGGCTGGGAAACATTTCTATTTGAAGCTTTGAAGTGCTACTGCTGTCCAGCAGAGGAGCAGCCAGCAAATTAAATGGACCAGTCACCTGACTCCATCAGTGTAGAATAAATAAGCCACTACAAGGTCAGGTGAAGATGTGTTGCTTCCTCAGGCAAAGGTCAACATGGTGCCATTCCCCATCTCTTACACAGACATTAAATGGACAGGCAGTTGGATAGAGCTGCATGAAGCAAAACTGTGTCCTCCCTCAAACCTTCAGGCAGCAGGTTCAGTGTACTTCTTCACTCTGCCTGCTGATAACAACTAGTTGTGCAATTATAAACACTACAGGTAGACTGTTCACATCACTTTATACTGCTCAAAACACAATGCTTTTCAACTGAGTCAGTGTACACCAGGCACTGCCAAATGTTGACTCTTTCAAGTACCAGTAAGTGAAATTCATGATCAAACGCTAGATTCATATCTCTATAATCAGAAGTTTTATCTATTCTCTGTTGGGCTGCAACAAGATTTTGTAGGTAGAGAACCAAATATTCTGATGCCTGTTCCTACTACACCAAATAACACTAAGGCCACTGAAAGTTGATTCATTATCTACTTTGGGTTTGTTACCCTCTGGTGAACCAACATCTTCTATTGTCACTTTAAAACTTCTTAGGATACTGTTTATTGGAGATTGTATTTTTGAGAGAGAAATTCCTAATGAAACAGTCTTTGTCTTTATTTTAATAGACGCATAAAATATAAACCCTATCTTTGAAAGTGTTGTTTGTTCAGGCAAAAAAAATATTCGGAGGTTTCCCTCCCCCATATGCTTTCTACAGATAAGTCGGAGGCTTTTTAGTAGAAAAAAGAAGATATTTTAAATGTTGTAGGCAGCTTGAGAGTTGTTGTTATCATCATTATGTGCTGTGAAGTCACCTCCAACTTATGGAGGCCCTATGAAGGAGCAATCTTTGAAATATCCTGTCCTCAACAGCCCTGGCTCGCCTCTTATAAACTCAAGGCTGTTATTTCTCTGAGTGAGTCAATCCATCTTCCTCTATCCCTGCTTTCACTTTTCCCCAGAATTATTGTCTTTTCCAGATAATTTTGCCTTCTTATGATGTACCCAATGTAGGAAACCTTCAGTTTCAACATTTTTGACTCCAGGCTTGGTTTGATTTAGAGCTCAATTGTTTGTCTTTCTAGCATCTGCAGAGCCTTTCTCCAGCAACATATTTTCAACAAATAATTCCCCCCTCTCAGCTTTCTTTATTGTTCAGTTATCACATTTGCACATGGTATCTGGTGATATACCCTTACATCTGATGATCTTTTCTAGTTCTATTATTACTGTCCTTCCAAATCTGTTTTCTTCTGATGTCTTGGCTGCATTCTCCATTTGGGTGATGACTGAACCCAGCTATACAAAATCTCTAATTAATTTCCTAATTGTCAGCCTCAAATATGTGTATTCCTTCTGTAGTCATGATTTTGATCTTCTTGATGGTCAGCTGCTGACCTGCTTTGGCACTTTCTCCTTTCACTTTCCCTAAAAGTCATCTGAAGTCATTGCTGCTTTCTGATAGTAAGATGATATATTGTATTTTTCATGTATAAGACTATATTTTTACTAAAACTGTTAAAACATTTAGGGTTTTCTTATGCACAGAGGTTTCAGCTTGCCTTTCAGCAGTTGGCTCATTGTGTTCTTTCCTTCAGTGCAGATGCATCTCCATGTCTTAATCAACACAATATCCTGCCTGCAAAATGGGTGAAGGGAGATCCCAGCAGTGACTCAGTTATATAAGGTTCTTTCATACATAATTCTGGCAAGTTTTGGTTGTAAAAAGCAACAAAAAGGTCTCAGTGCTCCAGCTTTGAACCCTCTTGCAGGTTCTGCCACAATCAGCTGAGCAGAAATCTTCTCTCAACATGGATTCTGACACTGTGTGCAGAGAGAGCATGGAAATACTTTGAAACAAAACAAATAAAAATGAATCTACTACACCCTGGAGGAAATTCTGGTGCCTGGTCTCACTGGTCAGCATAGTTCTCTTTTTATCTCATTTCATTCATCCATGACATTCTGTAACACTTTTCTGTGTTACTTGCCATGCTAAATACCAAGTTGTAAGTTAAAACAGATGGCAGAAGTAGACACTAAGGGAGTGATAGGTCTGCTGCTGTACAAAACAGCACTCCTTGTCGGGTTCCCTCTTTCTTTCCGATAGCAGGTAGTGGAACAAACTGTGTGAGATGATGACATTGAGAGTTTCTTTATGGGTGGCAGAGAAAAGATGGACATTCATTCATAATAAGTTCCATTAGTCACACAATAAGTTCCATTCATCATAATTAGAAAGAGAAGTAGAACTAAATATGGGACAATTCAGTGTTTTCACCCTCCTGAGATATTATGTCCACCTGCTCAGAGTCAGTCATTCCACACATATTTAGGTCATCTTCAATTGATTTCACATTAAACCCCCAAAAAAATTACTGGATAAATGTTATTCAGAAAAACAATGGAGGTGGGTTTTCAGCCTATCCATGTCCTATAGCTTCAACCAGATCTACTCCATGTGAGATGGGAAAGCTTTCATAGCTTTGCCTTTAAAAACTTGGATTAACTTAATAGTAACTAAAAATAATTAGCTAACTGTTATACTTCTAACAAACTCCCATTCTAGTTACAAATTTTAACAACAAATTGCCAAGAGTCCAAGTACTTACACTTGCTGGTGTTAAGTCAAATGGTAGAAATGTTTGCATTGAACTGCCATTAGTTAAGTTATGCCTTGTGTTTCTCATTGAACACCAGTGAAATGATTTGAAATGCAATAAGAAATGCAAATGTCAACATTTTATATAGTGGGAAATTCACCACAGCAACTTTATGTGGTTTGAGTTACACCTGGATGTGTAAATAACAAGATTCTGGGCAATTATTTGCTTTCTTCTTTCTCTAAAGCAATTAAAAGCACACATAGCCAAATGCAAGAAGCCACTGGCCTGTAGAATGAGGCCTACTCTCCTACCATCCCCCTTTGTATTGCCTCGTGGCACAGTGGTTAAATGCCTGTACTGCAGGTAAAAATGTGCTCACGACCTGGGGTTCAATCCCCGGTAGCAGGCTCAAGGTTCACTCAGCCTTCCATCCTTCCGAGGTAGGTAAAATGAGTACCCAGCTTGCTGGGGGGGGGCAATGTTTAGCCTGCATACTGTAATTAAAAACTGTAAACTGCCCAGAGAGTACTTGAAGTGGTATGGGGCAGTATAGTGGTACCTTGTATAAAGGAATTAATTCATTCCAAATGAAATTATGTTAAGCAAATTTTCCTTTATACACATTCCCATAGGAATGCATTGAAAACGGAGTAATTCCATTTTTATGTTGTACGGATTTCCCCATAGGCAATTATGTTAAGCAAATTTCCCCTATCTCCAGAATTTTTATGTTGTACAAATTTTATGTTATACAAGCTGTTTGTTATACAAGGGTCCACTGTATATAAGCAGAACCCTTTGCTTTTTGATATAATATCTTGGCATTGCTCTAGCAAACCTCAACATTCATGCTGAAGTTGTTCAATCAGGAGTATTTCGGGATTTCATATCTGTGCCAACAACCATGGACCTATCTCAATTAGCAGCTACTCTTATGCACATAGCAGGGCATACTTAGGTGCTTGTAGGTATAAATTTTTCAGCAGGGACTCCAAGAATTCTAGGATTTGTAGTGCACACCCCCTGCAAACGCACCCACAAAGAAACAAAAAAACCAAATGACACATCCCTAGTTATAGGTCAATTTACGGTCCAAAGGATCAAAGCAATTATTTCCAGGTATCCTGAGTTTTCAAGATGCTTCAACTGACCTGTTTTTGAGGGGAAGATGGAAGGATACTCACCCCACGGAATGTGAGCATATTCCTTGGGCAAGGATAGCACCTGTCAGCTGATCTTTCCAAAAAGGACCAACATATATAATTCAAAGTGTTGGCTTTAACCTTTAAAGCCCTAAAAAGCTTGCAACTGGATATCTAACGGACTGCATGTCTCATCATAAGCCAACTGAACATTAAAATAATCAGGAGAGGCCTTCTTAAAAACACCAATAGCATCAGCAGCCCACTAAACAAACACACAGGAGATGGACCTTCTGCTGTGTGACTCCCAGTCTATGGAATGCTCTCCCTTCGGAGCTGCAACAAGCTTCTACTCTAAATGATTTAAACAAGGGTGTAATGACCACATCTTGTTAGACTGCCATGTGATACTTAACATGTTCTGCTCTGCTGTTTTTTAGCAATAATCTTTACTGATGGGTTGGTTTTACTTGATTTTATCATTTTATAGTTAATTTTTTTGTTTTATTCTTTTAAAATGAGAGATACTTGATAGTGGAAAGGCAGGGTATAAGTTTATTAAATAAATAATAAATAGAGTGAATAAATATCCACAATAGAGCACAAGACAGCACTGAACCATGTAACACATGTCCATCACGTTTAGTGCAGCTTACATCCCCAAAAGAATAAGAGCAACTAGAAGTGACCATTTTGTGCACAAAGGATTTGGTTATACACACAATCGCATGATGATTTTAATGAAAAAAATTGCATGGCAGTTATGCCATTATCCGAAAAAGGAATTCTAAACATTATTCACGTGTAAGCTCATCTGGATATCACATGCTGCTCATAGAGACCTTCCTAGATTCTGCAACTATGACCACATATAATGCTCATCACTTTCATTTCATTGGCCACCCCCAACTCCTCCGGAGTGAAAGGTTAGAGAGGATGGTGAAGAAATGCAGATAAAGATATCTGAGAATGGGACAATAATTAAGCTCTTCATACTGAAAACACACATTTCTCTGAGTACTTTCTGAGGCTGGAAAACCAAGCAAAGCAAAGCAAAACCAAAGTCCCTGTTTCCACCCCTTAAATGCCCTGCCTCGATGAATTTATGTCCGTAAACAATCAGACTTCATAATGTGACAGAGAGAAACAACCTGCTTTTGTCAGCATGACTCGGGTGGCAGTAGATGAAAGCAGGAAAGGCTTCTGAAGAGTGCAACAAGGCTTTGAAAAAATGTTGGCCCTAGCAAAAGGAAAGGAGGCCATTTCGGATTGTGATTAAGGCATAACGTTGCCAGGTCTCAGGGTACTGTTTGAGGTCTCAGGGAATTGCCAGACAGTGGACAAATGACACTGGCAGCAGTGCTTGAGGAATTTTCTTTTTCTTTTAATGTGATGTGGTCTGGGAGCTTAAGCACATATCTTGGGCAGGAGTGATGGCAGTCACCGAAACTTGCTGCTTGTCACCCCACATCTCTGGGTAATCTTGTGAATTGTTTTGCTGAATGTGATACAGATTTTGGACCCACTTACCTGGATAGTCAGCTAGTCCTGCACCTGGCCACCCCTTAGTTTCGGATTTAGACCTGAAATATCAGTGAATGGGATGCTGCTACATTGGCAAACCTATTAAGGTAGGAGAGGGGAACCTTTGACCTTCCAGATGTTTTGGCATGCAACCACTACAATCCTTAATCATTGGCAATACAGGCTCAGGATTTCTGAGAGTTGTATGTCAAAACATATGGAAGGCCAAAGCTTCCCCTCCCTTGTATTAAGGCATCACAATGGCTAGCACTGCCTAAACATCCCATCCGTATTTCAAATCTTGTATGAGTTGTCATGCCAATGTGTCTTAGAATAAGGTAAAATGTTTTAAGGAGACCCAGATGCCTGAATTGTAGAGTCCTTACATTATCCAATGCTGCAGAATAAGAGAAAAGATCCTCAGAGAACAAGACATTGTGTTGCCATGTACTGTACAAGAGAATGTGTTTATCAAATAATACCAGCATTGCCAGACTGGGCTTAAAACTAAGAGTCAAAGAGGATTATGGAACAATGAAGTTGTATGCTATTAAAATGTAGCCCATGTTCAAGGCTGTGGAAGTGTACACTGTAAATGCAATCTTTCTAGGTAGAACAAGCCATTCTGTGTTTTCTTTCCCATTCTCCATAACACTGATGTACACTTTGTTGTGCTTCCACTGTGATCTATGTTCTCCTGAGCCCATCAGAAGTAACCAATGGCCAGAGATTGGAACACTGTAATTAATAATTTGTTTCAGGCTTCTTTCTATCTATCCTATATGTTACACAGACATTTGTAATTCTGGAATTCATACAATGCCTTGAGAACTGTGAATACTTAAATAAGAACAAAAGTACATATGCAATGGCCAAGACAGCTGTGCATTGCTTCTGGTCCAGCTAGCTGGCCCATTTCACAGCCTGGAAATGTTGTATTTTTGAACTGCAATTTTGAGAAATGCACCACTACCATAGTCTGCTGTGGGATTCTGACAGGTGTGGATTAAAAATATTTCCAAACATTTCCCATCTCTGATCTGGAAGAATGTTGTGAAAGATCTCTAGTGCTCTAAAGTACTATACAAATGGTGGCAAATCTTAGGCATTCCAGATGTTCTGGACCACAACTCCCAGAATTCCAAGCCTAGATTGCCCAATTGACAAAGGACTATGGGAGTTGTGGTCCAAAACATCTGGAGTGCCAAAGGTTTGCCACCACTGTTCTATATGATGATGCAGTTGATTCTGAGGTGCACCCCAACTTTGTATTCCTGTCCACTCCTGCTGGCCATTCTACCAATAGACCAAGGAGGTGAAATAGAATCATCCTTACTTTCCTCTCTCTATTAGCTGTGAAAAATGAGCAGTGGCAAGAATCAGTCTCTGGGGAAGGAAATATCCCCATGTACCCTGGCTGCAGATGTATCAGTGAACAGTGGTCAGGAGAGGCTAACACAAGCAAATCCACAGCCAGCCCCAACAGACTCCTCCCTCTATCAGCTATCACCTGACAGTAGCTCTTCCATTAGACTGCTGAAAGTAAGAGAAGGGGAGGAGAAACCATTATATCTACCCCCTGGAGAGACCAGTATATTTTTATTATAACAGTTTATTGTAAGAAGTTTCTAACCAATAACTATAGCCGCAGTTTGCTTCCTTTTTGCCTTTCTCTATATTTTTTTGTATACTTACTGCTGTTGGTTAATAAAGCAGACCATTTGCCATGTCTTTTAAGCTATACATTCAAATATAGAGACCATTGTATTATTGAATCCTTATTCATTCTAAGAGCAGAATGAAAATGTCTCCATTAAATAGGTAAAGCTCTGACCTGTGCTACTTGGAGGAAGAGGTAACATCCTGATTTAACAAACAACCAAATAAAGACTTTGAGACAAGGAATCTGGTGCATTATCTGGAGGAAGATATGCTAGTGTTCATTGAATATTCAAGACTACAACTCCCATTAGCCTCCTCCAGCAAGGCCTATTGAGATGGGATGCACAGTTCACAAACATCTGGAATGCTGACACTTCCGTACATAAAGAAGCAGTTAGAATTATGGTCCAAGGTTTAAGAATCATTGCCACAGAAAACCAATGCATGTACTATACAGTACTAGGCATTTTCATCCTAGTAGCTTAAGAGTTGCTTAAGAGATGCCACCTCCCACTATGATAATTAATTTCTCCCCTACCTGATACACAGCCCTGGAGATGCACCACGGTTTAAACATGAGGCGTACAACCTGCAGATTTCTGAACCGGGGACTCCCCAAGACTCGCGTAGTCAGATTCCACACTAGGCTTTCCCAACCGTAAAGCAAATCTTCAAACCTAAAAAGTACAGCAGCCATGCCAACAAGCGAGATGGAAGGTCTGGCCCTGGTAGTCCTGGGTGGTTTGGTAATTTCTGAAGGCTCCTAAAGAATGGCAAGGTTAAAATGTCACAGCAGTTTCCAAGAAAGGAAGGCAAGCGAGAGAGAAAAAAGCTGAAGTCAAAACATTTCGGAATGAATTCCTCCCAAAGTTCTCTGTGTAGTTGCTGGACCAGGAACAAGGTAAAAATAGTCTTGCTGTTGCTCAAAAGGTAACTGAATATATTACAGATATATATTTTGGAAAAGTTGGTCTCTTGGTAGCTATTCCTTCTCTCTGCTCAGCACTATGAAGAGGAACTAAAGGACAAACTTAAATCCAGAATCATCACTTTGCCTTCAAAGTGCCGGGATTCTATCCAGAGAGGATGGAAAACAAGCCTCCGTTCTCTCTCTCTCTCTCTCTCATTCTCTCTCTCTCCTTCTCTGCCAACATTCTCAAGACATTCCATTTTCCTATTTAACTCTTGAAGGTGCAAAGTCCAAACATGGAAGAGTAGCTTTGCAACACAAAATCTCCTTCTCTTTATTGGAAAATTAAAAATAAAATGAAATCAAAATAAAACCGTTGAAAGGTTATAGCAAGCTGCTACTATAGCCTTTTATATGTCAACACTAATTGCTATTTTCAGCTGGAATGGTACCCTGCTTATCAAATTAAGGCAAAAGTCAAGCTGCTCCATGTCTGATGACGGAATTAAAGCAACCAGTACGCAACTATGTGGTGCTTAATCTATACTGGTCGATCCCAGGACTGGCCCTATCATTGGGCAGCAGACAGACTGGCAAAGTGAAGCATTCGCCTCAGGATGATAATTTTAATTTTCCTTTTTTGAAAGGCATGGGACCTTCTTTATGAATAAATACAATCTCCTTTTACTGCTTTTTGAAGAGAGGTGAATGGGCTGCAAGACTGTGAATAGGCGTTTGTTTTTCTATTCATCTTTCAACAGGCATTTGTTTTTCTATTCATCTTCTGTATTAAGATTTAACTTGTAGGAGTTTTATTTTGGAAGGCTTGTACCTCTCCCTCCCTCCAATGATTCTTTTGTGCGTCTATTAGTCACTTTAAAGGATTTAAAGAAGTAGGAGAAGATACAATAGCTTAAATAAACATTAAACACACATTTATTTGGAAGTAAGTCACACTGCCCTCCCCTAAGTTTTAACATCCCAATTAATCAGCAGGAGAAGAGTGTTTTTTATTTGCATTAGCCATATGATTTTGCAAGTGTTGTCTCAGTTATTTTTTACTGCAGTAGCAGTGCAGAAGAGGGATCTTACTTTAATTTATTCTTGAAGATGATATTGGTTCTTCAGTAGGAGGCATGGGGATGTCAGGTTTTCTGCAGTAAAGCAAACAGTATCTTTCAGTCAGCAGGGCAGGTGAGTGAAGCCATCAGTGAAACAGCACTGAAATCACTCTCCCTTTCTCCTATAATCATATACAGAGAGACTCAGGGAAAAATAAAAACATTTAATGGCTGGTTTGAAGCTTAAAGATATCCTGAGAAACATGGTGGGCTAGATAGGGTTACACCGGGTAATGGATAGAGTTGTCATTTTGGTTTTCCAACATGTGCCCAATAAAGGGCACATGTTGGGCATTGTGTGACATTTAAACAGGCAAAGACCTTCCTCTTCAAGCAAGCTTTTCCTGAATGATGGATTACCTATGGAATGATGGACTTTTAGATGGCTTACCATGCATGCTTGTATTGACTGATTTCATAAGAACACCAGTGTTTTCCATGCTAGTTTCCATCTCTCATATTGGATTTTTTGCATGCTCTTGGTAGCTTTAATGTTACCTTTTAATGTTGTGAGATGCCTCTTCTAATTCCGTGTTCTTAATTTGAATATGTCTAGTGGATCCAGTTGTCATTTTGGTTTTCCAACATGTTCCCAGTAAAGGGCACATGTCGGGCATTGTGTGACATTTAAATGATACCTGAACTCATCCACCTGGGCTTGCCCAAGAGCTTTCCTGCTGTCAGGTGGGGAACATGGTAGGCAGCTGCATGGGTTTGAGGGGTTGCATGCAGCAGCTGTTGGGAGATGCTAGCCCTGCACCCTAAGATCTAGACATAGCTCTCCAGTGTTGTTTTGTTTGCACAATGCTATTTATTTATTTATTTATTTATTTATTTATTTATTTATTTATTTATTTATTTATTTATTTTTATACCACCCGTCTTCCCAGGGAACTGTGGGTGGTTAACAATAAAATATGCTGCCCATCTAGCCAATCACTACCCTGTACAATAATAAAATAAAATAAAAACCATGCAACTACCATAAACTAGGCTGCCTAGATGCCCTAAGCATATCTGATCTCGCTTGATTTCGGAAGCTAAGCAGGGCTGGCCCTGGTTACTACTTGGATGGGAGACCACCAGGGAATACCAGGTGCTGTAGGCGCCTGGAGTAGGAACTGGCAAGCCACTCCAGTATTCTTGCCAAGAAAACTCTATGGACGTGGAGTCATGAAGAGTCGGTTATCACACACACACACACACACACACACACACACACACACACACACACACACACACACACACACACACACACACACACACACACACACACACACAAACACAACTAGATTACCCCACAAACAAACAAGAAAGGGAGCAAAATAACAATTTCATTATGCCAGTTACACCCATTTCTTGAGAAGCCTGCTCTGGCCATGGTGACACATGCCCTAGTCAGTGGCATCCCGGCTAGACTACTGTAATGCACTCTATGTGGGACTACTGATGAAAACTCTCAGGAAACTTCAATGGGTCCAAAATGCAGCGGCCAGATGGCTGACTGGGCGGGTTACAGATATCATGTTACACCCCTACTAAAGCAGCTCCACTGGCTGCCAATCAACTATCAGGCACAAGTCAAAGTGATAACCTTAACCTACAAAGCACAAAATGGCCTGGGTCCAAGTTACCTTAAAGATCAAATTTCACAGTATTAACTGGCTAAGGTGCTAAGGTCATCAGGAGAGGCCTTTCTCTCCATCCCATCACCTTCACAGGTGTGTCTCATAAAAACACAGGAAAGGCCCTTCTCTGTTGCTGCCCCCAGACATTGGAACTCACTCCAACTAGAAGTCAGGACTGCCCCATATTGGCTGAATTCTGGAAACAGGCAAAGACCTTCCTCTTCAAGCAAGCTTTTCCTGAATGATGGATTACCTATGGAATGATGGACTTTTAGATGGATTACCATGCATGCTTGTATTGACTCATTTCATAAGAACACCAGTGTTTTCCATGCTAGTTTCCATCTATCATATTGGATTTTTTTTTGGCATGCTCTTGGTAGCTTTAATGTTACCTTTTAATGTTGTGAGATGCCTCTTCTAATTCCGTGTTCTTAATTTGAATATGTCTTAAATGTCTTAAATGTTATGGGCTGTATATTGTCCCTCATTATTGTAAGGCACCTTGGGTCCTTTTCCAAGGAGAAAGGTAGGGTAAAAATATTCAAAATAAATAAATACAATACAATATATCTGCCCTACTTCTTTGTCTGTCTCAGCTACTTGGGGAGAACCTTCTCCAAAGCTTCCCTGAACAGCTGTGTTTTAAATATCCTTTTGAATGTGCGAAGGAAGTGTGCCTGCAGTAGCTCCTGCAGGAAAGCGTTCCATAAAGAATGTGCCGCTGCTAAGAAAGCCACACCATTGTGGGCCATACTATATATTTCAGACAGCCACTAATATAAGTTGAAATTTGCTAGTATTGTAGAGTGGTCATTCCGGCGGACTACAAATTTTGTTCTTATTCAGTGAAATCTGCAAATAAAATGTGTGCTTACCTCTTGATGACCAATGACAACACAGAGCAAGTTAACACAGAGAATAGAGCAAGAAGAATGAAAGGTTAATTTTATGACAAGAGGACATCCATATCACTTCAGAACCCCCCATGACCTGCTTTCTAATTTGCTCTTAAGTCTCCTTAGTAGAGATGGGCACGACCAGGAAAAATTACGTTTCGAGTTGTCGTGTGTCGGAGCCGGCCCGTTTCGGCTCGTTTCCGTTTGTCGCGAAATTTTTCAAAAATTTGTCGTTTCGTTTGTCGTTTTTTCATCTGTCGTTAGTACTGGTTTTGGGGGTAGCGGGCTCCTGGAGACAGCTCTCTGGGGTGGGTGCCTCCTCTGGCCCGCTACAAAGGGAAAGCGGGCTCCTGGAGGCACCTCTCTGGGGTGAGTGCCTCCTCTGGCCCGCTATGAAGGGAAAGCGGGCTCCTGGAGGCACCTCTCTGGGGTGGGTGCCTCCTCTGGCCCGCTACAAAAGGGTACACATAGCCAATTGGATATGCATACCAAGTTGCAGTGGCAGGCAGAGGCACCTCTCTTTCGGGTGCCTCTACTGTGACTCACTGGCATACGGTGCACTTGGGCTGGGGATGGGGAGGAGGAACAAAGTGAGAGAGGACCCCTATGGGCGCCCTCTGGCTCACTAAGAAGGGAAGTGTACTTGCTGTAGTGCAATGCGAGTACACAGATCTGGCTTAGGGTTAGGGTTAGCGCAAGGGCTAGGCTTAGGGTTACGGGTAAGGTTAGGGTGAGTTACTGGGGTGCACCTCTGGGTGCCTCTCTGACCCACTAAGAAGGACAGTGTACTGGCGTATGGGTTAGGGTTAGGGTTAGGGTTAGGGTTCGGGCTAGGGTTAGTGGCTGGGGACCCCCCCCCGAAACCACCCCTCTGGTAGGTGCCCTCACTCAGGCAGGCATATTTTCGCCTGCTTTTTTGGCCGGGAATCGGGGTTTTTTATTTTTAAAACTTTTTTTCTGTGCCGCTTGGCATTGCGCGATCGCTGCGAAGATGCCAGGAACGACAACGACAAATCAGACCCAATTTTTCTTTTTTCGGTTCGAGTTCGAGTTCTGGCAGAATAATTGTCATTACCGTTTCCGTTGCGTAACGGAAACGAGGAACGGAAACGGAAACGAGAATTTCACCAAGTCGTGCCCATCTCTACTCCTTAGTATTTTGAAAGGGGAGATGATGAAAAGAGAAAATACAATTTTGCCCTGTTTGAAAAGAAGCTTGTAAAACACAAGACCAGAGGTCTTGGGGATGCTATCAGCAAGATTTTAGATACTGCTGCCGCCACTACTTTCATCAAACATATAATTGCATAGGAGACAGGGCTGCATGGTTCATGTTTACTGATTATGCCACAGAAAATTTTAAAAAAAGTCACAATAATCAAATTGATTTAACTGGTTGGACTGTAAGAAGACTCCACAGAAACCATTTAAACACAGGCTGTACAAATGACTAGGCTAAAACACTGGTCTCCTTGATTTAGAATAGCTTGCTCAGCTTCCCGTGGAGCCTTTCTGGATGATGAGATTCATATAATATTTAAAACGGATCCTTCAAAACATAAGTAGCTGCCAACAGAGTAAGGAAAGATTGCAAGTCTCAATTCTAAAACGTATACAACTTAGAAGGCAATTGGTATTAAACGAGAACAGCAATAGCTTCTTGTACCTTCAGTAGTTTTAATGAAGAAGCACTTTTTAGAGTTCACCTATTACTGGTGTGATGTGCAGCACAGAATGGCTGAATGTGTCAACCTGCAAGTGGGGGCTGAGATGTAGTAGTTAAGAGTCTGTGAAGATTCCCAGTCATCCAGGTGAGTTTATCTGGAAGCTGAGTCATGGTAACTGGACTTCTTTTTTTGAGAGATTGAAACATTTTGCTGCTCATCCAAACAGCTTCATCAGTCTGAGGAAAGCTAGTTGTGAGTCCTCCATTTTATCGTTCGGTTTGACCCCATGTCACCCGGTCGGAAATAGGTTCATAAGAAGGACAATGGCTTGAATCGTCTCGTTAGGTGGAAAATAGTCTCAATAGGTTCATTAGGTGGACAATGGCCTAAGGTGCCATTAGTAGTTTAGAGCTCCAGGATAGGATATGTGAGACCTCGGTTAGCAAACAACCACTCTGCCAGGAAACCCACTGTGTGAGACACAGTCAACCATTCTTACTGTTTCCTAGGATTGTTGTGAGGATGAAGTAAAAGAGGACAAGAGCCATGTAAAGCTCACTAGAGGAAAGATGGGAGAGAAATGTAACAAACATCCTCCCACATAACAATTAAACATTAAGAGCTCAGCTGTATCTGATTACCATGAGTTTACTCCCTAGAATGAATATAAATATAATCTGAGATAGAATGGGCTTTGTTCTTGGAGACAGGGAAGATATCCTGTTTGCATGCAGGCAGATCATTATGTTACATCACATAGCTCTGCACTATCTCTTGTTTGGAGATGGAGATCAAGTGTTAATATGAATGGGACTTTTTCCTGTGTAAGGAAGTATTGTGTCCCTCTTAACGTAAGCTCTGTTACTGTTGACTACAGGACCAACAATGCACTTCATGAGCAGAAGAGTGCAGTGGGGTTACTGTCCCTAGTTAGAAAAACTTTGGAACAGGCAGTAGTTGACTGCACTTCTGCATAGGCGTATTGGTTCTCTTATACCCAGCCAAGATTTTACTAGCTCCTCTTGGCCCCACATTTGCAGAAGAGTCTTAAAATGTTCAATTTAGCTGATTAGATGTGCCAGATCATCTTGTTTTTGATCACCATGTGGTGTTAATTATTCCTACAGCACAAAACTGTGGGCTTCTTTTGAAAGTTCTAAACTTTCATTCAAATCTTTCTGCCTTTGATCTTGTTTTCAAAATAGCTGTGGTGATGTGCGATCGAATTACACTGAGAATTTATGTATGAATGCTCATTCCATATGAAGATATAATGTACTTTTTATGCTTTGTTCTTTCTTCTAGGGAAACCAACATCCAGAAATTTCTTATTACTCACATCTGACTTTCATCTAATTATTCAGATCTCTTCTTTTATTCAGAATCTAAGAAAGACTTTGCTGTATGAGGCCAACAACCTAGCTGGCCCAGCATTCCCTGTCTTGGATCCCCCTTCCATATGTTGTTGGGTGATAATATCTGGAATTCCTGGTTTCACTGGTTGATGCTTATGGGAGTTGAAATCAATAGCACCTTAGCCAAGTTTGGGAGCCAATAATCTATTCTTCTCCTAGCTGTCCAGAGATATCATGATATCTACTATTTGATCAGGTATTTAAGAGTTGCACTGAGATTGAACATGGAGTTTCCAGGGCATGGGTGGGGCACATGTGGCTATACAGATGTCATCAGTCTTTCCAGAATAAGCAAATGTAATGGATTCTGGGAGGAGCAATACAATATCTGTATAGCCATACACTTGTCATCTCTGTTAGAATGGCTGACAGCAACTGAAATAACTATATTTCGCAATGTGGGCTAAAGACCATGGATGTTTTTGCCAACTCAATATTCTAGAGACGCTTTGCCTGAATATGAGTCTCAAAGTCATTTTTATTTTTGGTTTAGGCAAATTTTCACTCCTGCCTTAAGAATGACATTTCTCAAAGTGAGTTACACTCAAGGGTACAATGACACTTGTTGTTTTGTAGAGAGGGAGTAAATAAATGACAAATCCCATATACTCAAAGACAGCTTGGTCACACAAACATGCCCAGAGCTTGACATCACCTTCAGTGGTCTTCCTTTTGATCATTAGAGGGAGGCCCAAGATAAGGCCTTCTTAAAGATAATGCATAGTCTTTATAAGAAAAACAGATACATATTTAACCAACACAGTTTGCATTGTTTCCACATTATAGTAGTATACAAAGGTAGTAGTGCATTATAGTATACAAAAGTTACATTTTTCAACACCTAGGGCAATGCACAAAGCAATATGCATAGATGCTGCATTTAAAAACAAACAAACCACTAAGCCAGTATTCAAATGGCATAAACGTTGTAAAAATATCCACAGATTTTTGTGCATGCTAAGTATTTTAAGATCCTGGGAAAGTTTCAAGTAAGCAGTAACTGTTCTAATTAATCTTCCACTGTAAGATAAGAAAGAAACATTCTCCTCTACAGACTGTTAACAAGCTATTAACAGGTCAATATCTTGGGGAACACTGCATTCTTCAGAAGTATCATTGGTGGTGACTGACTGTGAATGAGATTTTGGGGTCATGCTGAATAACTTAGTTATAAAGTTAACCCCCTGTGTGGCAGCTGACAAACTCCATGTTTGGAATAAATGAAAACAGAACTATCAACATTGCAGTATTATATCTGGGTTAATTATATCTGCATGAAGGTGATGACATCACCAGCAGGGGGAGATTGCTGGCAATTCCTGCTTCAATCTCAGCGGTCTCGACTTGGCTGCAGTTGGTCTCGTTTGGGTGAGTTGAACTGTCTCTGGGATCATAGCAAGAACTCTTTAGTTACTGGCTGTCTGCTACTTCTGGTAATATCACGTAGGAGGGGAACATTAGTGGTTATTAAAGAGTTCCTGCTACTCTACTCCTACTTGATTGTGGGCAAGTCAAACAACACCCAAAAATCAAAGCAGAAATTCTTTAATTATGGGCAACCTCCCAGTACGCGTAACATCATAATAGATCCACTGGATCATAATGAGCAGATGCAGTGGTGATAATTAAGTGCCACTGCGAGCCCACAGTATGATTATGAATTTATCAACCTGCAAAGGAAGACCATCTGATTTTATCTGACACATGGCTGTAGAGGCTTCAGGTAGCTTGAAAATAAAACTTGATCAGGTAATAATGAACGATCCATGTAAAGAGAGTCAGTGCTGGCTCTACGACTCAGATATGATTCCCTGCTAGTCAAGTACAGAAAATGAGATTTTGGATCTATCCTGTCACAAGTATTGGGCCAGATATTATCTGAGACGGGTTCATTTTTAAAATGGTAGTTGTGTGATTTTGAGCTACTTCTGACAAGGCACCAGTACTTAAATCCTCCACAACGAAGGGCCTTTTCACACGACCCCTCAGATCTGCTGGTCCCTTAAATTCGGACCAGCGATCTTGAGGGTTCCTTGCTGTTCCTCCGTCCCCACCCGCTCCGCACTTCCTTGTTCTGTCTGTGGGAGGGGAGGGAGGGGAAAAAAGCCTTAGACACGGACAAAAGAAGAAACCCTTACCTCCCCTGCGTGGAAGCTTGCTCCGAGCCCCGGTTTTACTTCCTGGTTGCTCTTAAAGGGGCGGAGGCGAAAGAAAAACAACAAAAAGAAGCGAGGAGAGCTCAGGCACTCTCCGCATCAAATATTTTTCACCTCCCAAAAGCAAGTACAAGAAAGTGCAGCTGGGTCGCGCTTAGGTGGGCGGGGTCGCACTTAATTGTCTGCAAACTCCGGACCTGGTGGGGAAACATTTTTAAGGTCCGGAGCTTGCAGCCCTTTGCCGCGGAGCTTAGGGGTCATGTATAAACGCCCGAAGAGTTGGGGCCATCTTCAATATAATGCTTCAGATCCTCTCTATTTCCTGAGGCAAAATAAATATTCAACACATCTTTCTTAGACTCCAAAACTAGCTGCAGCCACTTAGAACTTACTAACTGTGGGACAAGGTGCCACCCAACCAATGTGATGGAACACTTACCTGGCACTGATCAAGTCAGAGCCTTGTGAGAAATGCTTGTGGAATTCTTTGTGAGCGATTAACACTTTCCCCAATCAGTTGGGCTGATACAAGCATAATATCTCAAACATAGCTCAGAAATACATGCTTTCTGTGTCTAGTAGTAAAACAATTCATCCAGAATAATATACATGAGATCAATGAAAATTGACAGATTTTTTGGCATGCAAAATAATATATCCCTATTGCCTTCTGCTCATAAACCTTTTCCTGATTTTCAAGTTTGGTCTGACTGATGGCAATGACCAAATCTCTCCAATGGACAGCCAATCAAAGCAAGTCACAACTCACTCCACTTTGTATCACTTGTGTTGGTATCTGGAATTCATGTAATTGCCCAATTGTCCCAAACAGCCTCCATTCTAAGCTTGCTCACAACATGGAAAACATATTTTAGATTATCATTTTCCTCTAACTTGTTTTGCTGATAATTTTAACTAGTTTGTCAGAATGTGACCTCTTGCTAACAGTTGTGGGCATTCAGTGACTAAATACAAAGTGTGTTCTGTTTCTAGCCAAATGCTAAGAAATAAACTTGGGATGAGATGAGACGAGGGGAAGAGAAAAGGAATGAATTGAGGAAGAAAAGATCAGTGGGTCAGATTTCTCACGCATACTTTGATGCTCATCTCATTCTCTGCTCTTGCTTAGCCTGCAGGGGAAGACAGCCATTTCATTAGAAAACAAATGGCATATCACTAAGCTAAAGAATCATAAAAATAGGAAGATAGAGCACAAAATATTTTTGCCCATTAGTGTACAAAGACTCATTCCTATTTTGATAGTTACTTGAAAGTTTTGCCACTTCTTTGCCACCAGTACAGTAAGAAATTAAGAAGGAAAATATGCCATTAATTCCTCTTATCTTAATGCACAAGGAATACAAATGTTCGGTGCTGATATCTGAAACCCAGCTTCCTGTTATATTAAGGACGACATTCTAGAATTTAGAAACACCAGACTTCCCCTCCCCCATCTTCACAAGCCGAGCAGAATGTCTAATGATTCTGCAGTTTGCTTCCTGCTTGTAATTAAGTAGGTCACAGCTGTGAAGCAAAGACACCCGGAAAATATACTCAAATCACACAAAGCCCAAAGCAATCAAAGCATTTGCAGCTGAAGGAAATCACAGCTTAAAAGAGAACAACAGTTGAACCAGTCTGGAGCCTTAATAGTAGTAGTAGTAGTAGTAGTAGTAGTAGTAGTAGTAGTAGTAGTAGTAGTAGTAGTAGTAGTAGTAGAAGAAGAAGAAGAAGAAGAAGAAGAATGGTTCTTTTTTTTTCATTTTGAGACAAGCTCAGAAGAAGGAATTATAATTTGGCACGGATGTGGGCTTGATATAAGACAAAGATTCAGAGACAACTGATTTCTCTCTAGGGAAAATAAGATGGCAGTAAAATTCAGATCCCTTACAGAATTCTCAGTCTCTTACTATCAGTACAGTAGTAATTAAGCAGCCAGTTTAGTGGCTGATCCGCTTCTGAAAGGCCTGAAGATAGTCTGCCTTCCACATTTCAATTCTTTCTAACATAGGATAATTGAAACAGATACATTGAAGGGCGCTCTATAGGTGAATGGTTTTTGCAGAGATTGAGAGTATCCAAAATAAAATAAAATAAAACTAGATCCACAAGCAATATTGTTTCTGCTAACATCCATCCCCTTACTGAACAATATAGTACATGTAATTAAAACAAGTGGGGTGCAGTCCCATCTCACTCTTAAGCTATTTGCAGCCGGCGGCTCACTGCTGCTCACCTTCTTTTGAGAAGTGGGGGAGTCAGGGGCCCCCTTCCTGTGTGATTCTCGTACTTAGTGTAGGCATAAATGCGTCCTTGCTTGTTGGCCTGTGTGTATCAATACACACATCTATTTTTATTTATTTAATTATTGGATGTCTATACTGCTCCCATTAGTACCATAGGCACCACTCTGGGTGAGAGTATAAACATACAAATACTGTGGACCCTCATAGAACAAATGGTTTGTATAACATAAAATCTGTACAACACAAAACATTCCGGAGATAGGGGAAATTTGCTTAACAGAATCGCTTATGGGGCGAATCTGTACAACATAAAAATGGTCGTCATTAGGGATTACTCTGTTTTCAGTGCATTCCTATGGGACATTTATATAAAGGAAAATTTGCTTCACAGTATTTCATTTGGAACAAATTAATTCCTTTATACAAGGTACCACTGTATAAAAAGATAAAATAGATATCATATAGCATTAAAAGCATTGAAAACCACCACAGTAACAATGAAAGAGGAGATGGTGTGAGCAGACACAAAAATTACTCAATTGGATTGGGAGGGTTTCTTTTACAAACTCAACCATGGTCTACGTGGAATGCCTCCTTATAGTGCATGCTTTTAACTGCCTCCTAAAATTAAAACAGGGAGGGGGCCAGCCAAAGCTTCCCTGAAGCTAATTTCATACAGTAGGAGCCACCATGAAGAAGGCTCATGGTTGACTCACCTTTCCATGCTTCCGAGGTTGGTACGTAAAATGAGTGCCCAGCTTGCCGGGGGAGCGGCGGGAATGTGTAGCCTGCATAATGTAATTAAACTGTAAACCGCCCAAAGACTACTTGAAGTGGTCTCTCTGTACTCTGGGGAACTCCTAGTTCCCCGAGCTCCTTGCCCTCTGAAGATGCCAGCCACAGAGACTGGCAAAACGCCAAGAAGAAAAATTTCCAGAACATGGCCAAACAGCCTAAAAAACTCACAACAGCTATCAGATCCCAGGCGTGAAATCCTTCAAGAATACATTAGGAACAACTGACTGAAGTTCTTGGCTTAGGGTTAGGTTAGTATAGAGGTTAGGGTTAGGGTTAGACTGAAGTTCTTGGCTTAGAGTCCCAGAAGTAAAGCTTGCTCTGAGAGCAGTTTGGCCATAACGAAGATCTGCTATAACTGGGAGTCCAAAACTGGCATGGCTGTAAATGAGATGATGGATCTGCTTATTTAGTTTCATGAGACAAAGCTCAACTTTGTTTGAGGAAATGCATGAATCTTACCAGTCATTCCTTGACCTTTGCCTGCCATGACTTGTTCAATCTGCCCAGTTTGTAATTGATGTGTGGGTGACAATTGTGATTAATAAGGTGCCTATAGGCATGGTCCTAATATATCAAAGCACTGATGGTCACAAAGCAGACCTGAGTATTTACAGCCCAGCAAACATTAAGGGAGGAGGTTGGCAGAGGGCTTCCATTTTTAACAGTGATTCTCATAACATAGTTTTGAACATGTATCTATTACGCAACTGCTTTCTCATTTTACAGGAACAGATCTTATTTTACAATATCACAATTTTAACTGATTGTATGTCTTGTTCTTCCAGAAGTTTTGGCTTCCAAGTTGTAGGCACCTACAGACACAGAGAATCCCTGATTTGTAAATTTTCAGCATTGCCAAGGGGGAGTACACTGTTGTCCTTTGGGCAGTTTCATGTGTCTATAGTCTCTAGCCAAGAGACTCCTTGGCATACATCATCCAGCTGAGAACTTTAAGAATAACTTCCTGGCATAGCACATCTTTAGCCACGTTTGAACTTTTGGGACATGCTTCCAAGAAGAGTGTGTGGCACTTGAAAGCTTGCAAAGTTTTTTATTTTTATTCATGGCCTATAAAGGTATCACCTGTAGCCTAGTTTTGCAGTTGTGTTTTGTGATGGCCACGCGGCTCAGCCCTCTTTTGTGCTTTGATAGCCCTAATCAGAAGCTGATATCCAGTAGTAAGAATAATTAATAACTAAGTAATAAGTAGTAAGCAAGTACAGAGATCACATTACACTCCTATTAAAGCAGCCCCACTGGCTGCCAATCAGATGTCGGGCACAATTCATGGTGCTGACCTTGACCTACAAAGCACTGTACGACCTGGGTCCTAGCTACCTTAAAGATTGAATCTCACAGTATGAACTGGCTTGGGTATTAAGGTCATCAGGAGAGGCCATTCTCTCCATCCTGCCACCCTCACAGGTATGTCTTGTGGGAACACATGAAAGGGCCTTCTCGGCTGCTGTGCCCAGACTCTGAAACTCCCTCCCACTAGAGGCTGCTCCATCTCTTATGTCTTTCCGGAAACAGGCAATGACGTTTCTCTTCAAGCAACAAACTTACCCTGAATGATGGACTACCTATTATGTGATTTTTATATGTATCTATCATGCATGAACACATATACTTTGTGTTTATAGACTTTGTGATTGCATTTATCCTATGTTCTCAATGTTAGTTTCCCTCAGTCATAACCTTACGTGGAATTTTACTCTCTTTTAAACTCTGTGTGTTCTCTGGTACTTTTAATGCAATGTTGTCTTTTGATGCTATAGGATGCTGTAGTTCTCAATACTCGAATATGTCTTAATTGTACTGGACTGTATTATCCATCATTACTGTAAACCACCTTGGCTCCTTTTCAAAGAGAAAGGCAGGGTAAAAATACTCTAAAACAAATAAATAAATAAGTCATAAATACAGTAGGCCTATTGAATCAGCGGATGTGACAGAGGTTATGAGTCACCAAAACCCCACAGATATAATGAGTCTACTCTAGGTGTGTCTAAGTATGGGATTTTGGCCAACAAGTAGTAAGATAGCAGAGTAGTCCACTCCCCATCGTCACATTTGTCACACTAAAGGAACAGTTTAACAGGCTGTTCCATCCCTTTTAGATTGTGTATGTTCTTACACAGATAGACTTCCACTTCCATGAGCTAAAAGCAGTGCTGGAATGGGTCTGGGGATGCAAATTTACCTCATCACCCCTGGAATCAACACACTTTAAGAACAACCAGTTAGGGCTTCCCCTGCACAAATCTGGATATTGTCCAAGGCAAAAATCCAGCCAAACAGAAAACAATCTAGGAGTGTACCAGGCTCCCTTTGGAATTTAATATTTTGCAGAAGCAACTCTGTTATTCAGAACAATGCTTTCATCTAACTACAGATAGGACAGAAATACTAATGAAGTCCCACAAAGGCTTCCAAGCTGAATTTTTATGAATGCTGGCTAAGAAAATTATCATGGGAAAAATCACATTTGTTGTCTAGCTATCCTCATCTAACTAGTTCATTTCAGGATAAGAAGCTGTGAACAACAAGGCTTCCTGTCTGATGGATGTTTGGCCTTAAATGGCAGTGAAATGACAAACTGTGTCTGCACATTTTCCCAGTCAACAGCCATTGAGATCACTGAGTTCACAAACAAATATTCTCCGAGAGTTAACATGGAAAAACTAATCGCCACAATTAAAGTAAAATCCTATTTTCATCTATGATCTTATTTGATAGGGAAGGAGGGAGGGAGGCTACATCTGTGCATACCATCATGTCTAAACATGGTGTGTGTGTGTGTGTGTGTGTGTGTGTGTGTGTGTGTGTGTGTGTGTGTGTGTGTGTGTGTGTGTGTGTGTGTGTGTGTGTGTGTGTGTTGTGTCGTTATAGTCGTCACTGAATCTTCGTGATCCCATGTCCATGGACCTTTTTTGGCAGGAACACTGGAGTGGCTTGCCAGTTCCTATGCTGCGTCTAAACATGTTAGAAATGTCTATTTGGTTGCATATTCATACAAGTCCCAGGTGTGTTTTTTGCCAGTGCTTGTATTATACATGAAGAAACTTTTCCAGATTTTTCAGAAAGTGTCTTAAAATCTCAGGGTCATCTCTGCTTTTACCCAATGCTACCAATTTTAAGTTGTAAAGGGAAAAACATTCCCCAAGTAGCTTTTATTAAAAATGTTCAGTTCCTCAATTGTGCAGTCAACACTGTCCTCATGATCTGCCTTATTCTTAGAATGAGATCTTCTGAGAGATATAAATATTGTAATCCCATATCTTGCTGACAAGACGGATTTTTAAAAATATCCTTAATGTAATTTGTTGTTATGTTTAAATATTCTATTTCAGCTGTGCTGTCTTAAGATTCTGATATCAGATGTAGCTTTTTAAAAAATGTGATTATATGCATACTTACTGTTTTCCATCAGACAGGGGGGAAATGACACGGAGCAAGGTACTGTGAGTATTAGAGAATAGGGAAGGCTCCCAAATGACCATTTTTTTAAAAACCCCAAACATCTCCATGTTTTGAAAACACTGTGTGATAACAGTTGCATAGCAGTCCACCTTCTTGCCATCACTTTTATCACATAAAAGCAACAGTCTAGCACAGGCCTGTCCAAAGTCCGGCCCGGGGTCAAATCCGGCCCTTCAGGCCATTCTGAGTGGCCCACGGCTGGCTGGCCCCCTCCCTCCCCCTATGTTTTTTTTAAAAAATCTTCCACCAACACTGACACCACTGGGAAGCTTGAGGGGCTGAGCCGAGGCTGGCCGGCCAGGGAGCAGAAGCTTGTGGGGCTGGGTGGGTGGGCAGGGGGGAGGGCCTCCACCACCAGCACTGCCAAAAAGCTTGTGGGGCTGGGTGCACGCACGGGGGTGGGCCACCGCCACCGGCATCACCAGGAACCTTGTGAAGCTAGGCGCCCGCTTTCCTTCCTGCGGGTGGGGTTGCAAGGGGTCAGTGGGTGGGGCTTATAGGTCAGTGGGTGGGGCTTTCAGTGGGGTGGCAGGGTCAGGGAGCAACCAGCCCCTGACACATTCTCAGCCACCAAATCTGGCCCTCCTTACAAAAAGTAAGGCACCCCTGGTATAGCAGGCTGTTCTGCCTGACTGTCCTACACTTCACACCTCTGTTGTCAAAATCCTTGTAAAACTCTTATGTGGTACATTAAGTGGAGATGTGAGATACAGTTGCTTCACTGGTAGCACCAGCACAGGTCTGGTTTGGTGCCAAACTGTTTGTTATGATATCAACCCAAGTTTAGGAGTCTTATTGACTGCAGCTCAGCCTTGATTTATTTGGTTAAATTATTAATGTTAAATTTAAGCTGATGATAAATTACAATGCATTCCACCGGATAGTTTTTATTGTTTAATGTTCAACTGTTTTATTGTTTGTGTTCTGTCGTGAGGTCTATTAATATTGACTAAACAGACACATTTTGATTAACAACATGCAAATAAATATTGACCAAATCAACTTTCTTATCTACCAAGGAAGATAGAAATAAATACCTTACACATAATACACACAATCCATACATTCAAAAACAGGAAGCAGAGATTGTGAATAAATGGGTATCTTAGTCATTGTGGCAAGATCAGCTGATGCAGTCCTAACTCTCTACTGTATAGACCTGTCTCTTTACTCTTCAACTACCTGGACTTGGCTTAAGTCATTCTTAGGAGGGGAATTAGGCATTAGCCAAGGAATAAACATTATTTTCAGGGATGATAATATACATTATTACTGTATTCTATTTTTAAAAAACCAAAGTAAACCTATTTTCAGGCATACTCCACAAACTTGCTTTTATATAACTAGTATTACAAAGTAAATGACTTAAAAATTAAAGCAAATATTGCTGTGTTTTAGATGGTGTGTAGTCCCTATTATCTTTTTTTTAAAAAAGCATTGTTATTTTACTAAGTGTGCAATACCACTGGAAGTTAAAGCCCATTAAAACACATTTTAAAACGAAAACCAAATTACCAGTCAACATAGCAACAATAATAACCATGTAAGGTCAAGTTAATTTGATTTATGGTAACCCTTTTTGGGGTATTCTAGAGACAGAATACCTGTACTCTGAAGAGGTTCATCATTTTTCTTTCTGGGGTGCCCTGGGTCTATACAGCTGGCCCAAGGCAACTCAGACTGGCTTTACAGTACTTGCAGGAGACACAATGGAGGCTCAAAGTCCCAGTGTCTGGCCCCAAACCAGAATACCTAAATGACTGAGCTATCCAATCAGCAATTAGAACTATAAAGCATAGAAACAAACTCCGTGCCTGTGCCATGGGGATCTTGATAAATCTGGTATAAACTAATATTTAAAAGATGGTCAGGTGTTTTTCTTTCTCTCTAAATGTTCACTTTGTGTTTTAGATTATTTTGCTTTCATTTCTTGTAATCCAAGTTTCACAGCCATAATACTTCTCTAATTCCAGTATTCGCTGATCAACCCATATACTGTGTTTTATTCCATTTTTGCTGCCCTCAGCTTGCTTTTAATCAGGTTTAAACATTGGCCTTGAAAGATAAAATTGTGTGAGACAAATGTCTGCCAGAGTTCACAACTTGGGCTCGAAATCTAATCAATGAGTGTTTTATATTTAGCAGGTCACAGTTTAAATTTGTGGCTACAGTACAGTAATTTGTTTTTTGAAATCATAGGGATCTGACATATAGACCGCATCAGCCTAGTAGAGATTTCACACAGTACCTCCTCCAAATACTGAACTGCTATCACTTGTTGATTCTCAATGATAAACTTACAGTAGGTTTACAATACAATGTTCATAAATAGACATGGGCACGACTTGGCGAAATTCTCGTTTCCGTTTCCGTTTCTCGTTTCCGTTACGGAACGGAAACGGTAACGACAATTACTCTGCCAGAACTCGAACTCGAACTGACTAAAGAAAAATTGGGTCTGATTTTTTGTGTTGTCGTTCCTGGGCATCGCAGCAATCGCGCGATGCCAAGCGGCACAGGAAAAAAGTTTTAAAAAAAACCCGATTCCCGGCCAAAAAAGCAGGCAAAAATATGCCTGCCTGAGTGAGGGCACCTACTAGAGGGGTGGTTTCTGGGGGGGGGGTCCCCAGCCTCCCTCCCCTCCTCTCCTGGGCTGCGCAAAGTGCGCATCCTCGTCGTCGAGTCGCACTCGCCCACGCCAACTCGCCAAGCGGCGCGGCACAGGAAAAAAGTTAAAAAAAAGCACGATTCCCGGCCAAAAAAGCAGGCGAAAATATGCCTGCCTCAGTGAGGGCACCTACCAGAGGGGTGGTTTCTGGGGGGGGGCTCCCTCCCCTCCTCTCCTGGGCTGCGCAAAGTGCGCATCCTCGTCGTCGAGTCGCACTCGCCCACGCCAACTCGCCAAGCGGCACGGCACAGGAAAAAAGTTTTTTAAAAAAACCGATTCCCGGCCAAAAAAGCAGGCGAAAATATGCCTGCCTCAGTGAGGGCACTTACCAGAGGGGTGGTTTCTGGGGGGGGGGTCCCCAGCCTCCCTCCCCTCCTCTCCTGGGCTGTGCAAAGTGCGCATCCTCGTTGTCGAGTCACACTCGCCCACGCCAACTCACCAAGCGGCGCGGCACAGGAAAAAAGTTTTTTTAAAAAAAAACCCGATTCCCGGCCAAAAAAGCAGGCAAAAATATGCCTGCCTCAGTGAGGGCACCTACCAGAAGGGTGGTTTCTGGGGTGCGGGGGGTCCCCGGCCTCCCCCCCTCTCCTCTCCTGCGCATCCTCGTCGTCTCGCCAACTCGCCATGCCATGTGGTGCGGGCGGGGGATCCAAAATGGGGCGACCCGCAATATTTATTTTGAAATCATCGTGGTCCAAAAACACACCAAAGCACCACAGAAACATGCGAAAATAGCTATTTTAAAACTGCCTGAATTTTTTCAGTAGCAGCAGTGGGTTTTTCTTGCAACAAAACGTCTCCATTTATTTTATTTTATTTTATTTTTATTTTTATTTTTTTACACCTGCGCAATGATGGGCTGGCCATGGGAGTGGACCATGCAAAATTTTGGAGTCATTCCACCAATTGCATGGGCACTTAGCCAGGTTTTGACCAAGACTTCTGGGATGTGCCAGTCGGGCATAAAAAGCCACTAACCCTAGCCCGAACCCGAACCCGAACCCTAACCCTAACCCATACACCAGTACACTGTCCTTCTTAGTGGGTCAGAGAGGCACCCAGAGGTGCATCCCAGTAACTCACCCTAACCTTACCAGTAACCCTAATCCTAACCCTTGCGCTAACCCCTAACCCCAAGCCAGATCTGTGTACTCGCATTGCACTACAGCAAGTACACTTCCCTTCTTAGTGAGTCACAGCAGGCGCCCTTAGGGGTCCCCACTGTGACTCACTCCAGTCCTCTGTCACTTCGCTCTCCAGCAGGCAGTGAGGCACCCAAAAGAGGTGCCTCTGCCTGCTACTGCTGCTGCAATTTAATGGTATGCATATCCAATTGGCTATGCATGCCATTTTGTAGCGGGTGAGGAGAGGAGGCACCCACGAGGTGCCTCCAGGAGCCCGCTTTCCCTTCATGGCAGGCCAGAGGAGGCACCCACCCCAGAGAGGTGCCTCCAGGAGCCCACCCCCCCAAATCCAGTACTAACGACAGACGAAAATCCAACAAACGAAACGACAAATTTTTGAAAAATTTCACGAAAAACGGAAACGAGCCGAAACGGGCCGGCTCCGACACAGGACAACTCGAAAACGTCATTTTCCCTGGTCGTGCCCATCTCTATTCATAAACATAGATGTTTATATGAGTTACTGTAATAGTGTTACTACTGTACTGGGAGAGCTGTGGTGAAAACTACTGTATTGGTCAATTTAGGTCGCCTGTCCTTCTGCAATTCCTAGTTATGCCAATGGAATTTGTCCAAGAGATAATCATTGTGTACTGTGCCGAGAGACGGCTTTGATAACCATATACTGTACATAATAATCTGGCAAGTTTCAGTGTCTTTGCCAGATCATGGAAGGTCATGATGAGAAGCAGACCAGCATGGGAAAATCTCTCACATACTTTGTGATAAGAATTAATAGAATTAATAAATATGAGAATAAAGCTGAAAACTATTATAAAGTGTTAAACCCAACTGTGGGTATTAGGTCATGTTGGCATAAACACAAAAGAAGATGCCAGCCTGTAGAGTGTAACAAATACCTGTGGTTAACTGAGATAAGAGCCAACGGGGAAGCGAAGACAACGCAGACATGTGGGCACCATCTTATGGCACCAAAAAGCGCCATTTTGTTGGCAGCAGGCAATGGGAACTAAAGCCATTTCTAAGAATTATGATAACTTACCAGGTATGATTACGTATGGCATACGCACGAAATACGTAAGCTGCGACTACAGAAAAGTATAAAAGACCACGGAAACCATCACTCGGAGTCCAGGGACAGCAAGGCCTCTGGCCTGTATGCTGTGCCTAGGATCCTTAGACTAACCTATTTTCTGTACTGTAGGGTGTCCAGAGCAGCAAGGCCGTCAGGTCATGCTGTGCTCGGATCCTAAACTAACCCACTCCCTGTAATGCCTAAATGTCCTGTGCTGTATATTTCTGTCTGTCTTTAATAAACCTTTTGCTATAACTAACTAAGCGTGGCAATTTTGATGAACCACCAATGGTGCATTGACAATTTATCAAGGTGCATTGGCTACTTACAAAAGAAAACAATCCATACCAATTTTTTAGATAAATTTTATTTTTATCAGATGGCGCATCGGCCGGGAAGCAGCATTTGGAAAGAAAAGTATGCAAGGAAAAAAATATGTGTTGTCTTCATTCTGTGAAGGAGTTAATAAACATTCGACAAGCCGTAACACTTCTCTATATCTGCGGCTTGGTCCTTTGTTTGTGAGAAATAAATAACATTCATCACTAGCTCTTGTGGTAACTTTCAAATGTGTATTATGTCTGGGCTGAGCATATCTAACTGCGATCCTAAACAAACAGGCAAGCAATGGCGATTTACCCGGTATGACGGCCAGAGGTGTCTTTCTAGTGACTAAAATAAGTTGTTAGATTAAAATGTACTCATCTTCTCATCTGTCTTACTTTAATTGCATATATTGCTTTGTATAAAATCTCTGAAACCTAATTTCTAAACACAAGAACAAGGTAAAAAAAACATATCTATTCCCCACTTTTCCTAAAATGTCAGTATTTGATTTTAATATTGTCACTAAGTTTTAAATCTTCAGGATGGCATCCTAACAAAGGTTTTCTACTAAAAGTCAATACTCAAATGAACTTCTTCCATTTCTAGGGCATATCATTTTTTTTTAATTACAGTGGTACCTTGCACAAAGGAATCAATTTGTTCCAAATGGAATTATGTTAAGCAAATTTTCTTTTATACAAATCTTTCCAGAGGGTTGCATTGAAGATGGATCCATCCCATCTTTATGTTGTACAGATTCTATGTTATACAAGCTGTTTGTTACACAAGGGTCCACTGTACTCCAAATTTGAGTACACAAATTCACATATCAAATATATTTTTGATAGAACAACACTGATTGTTGAGCATAGGGGAATTGATTAAAATTACAGTGAGCTAGCTAAGACAGATTCAAAGAACAGAGCAAAACAGACAGGCAGCAGATAGGATGAAAAGAGTGTTAATTTCAAATCTACTAAATAATATTTTAACAACATATTTTTTTTAAGTGAATTAACATTTTATGGTGGCATTCAGATATGTCTCATGTCTAAATATGAACACATCTGTCTGTGGACACAAAACAGAAACAAGCAGGATGTTTTATAGGCAAATGCAGAATGAATTAGGTTCCCATATCTTAATAGAAAAGCTGATTGCTTGCTGTGCCAATCAAGCAATGCTGTTTTCCGTTAAACACATTTTTTTGATCACTTTAAGCAAATTGGAATCTGGTTTGGGCTATGTATATATTTTAACAATTCATGGTATCTTGCCAACTTGTCTTCCCATTTAAAAGTTTATCAAAAACAACATTTCACAACACCATTATTTTATTCACTTACGCAGACCTACTGCAACTTTACATATGCCCCATATATATATTTTCCTTCCTATAAATCTCTCATGCCTTTTCAGTAACAATAACACTTTTCTTTATACAACCTGACCTTCATATATTTTTTTTGAAATATCTCTTTCTATTTTTCCTTTAAAATAGTAACCACTTTTTTTCTTCACATAGGCTTTTCTCAGTCTAAATTCAAATTGGCAACATAGCATTATTGTTAAATATCAAGATCTGATTCATTATAGTATAATATTTATATATCATGGATCAGTGTTCATTCAAGAGTTAAATTGTCATGGGTTTAAATTTCAGTGACTTCCAGTTTTATTCATCCCACTCGTGAATAAAATAATTAAAACAAGGGACAACACGAATGTCAGACAACACAATAACAGATATTTGGAGGACACAAGACACATCGGGCGTTTAGACACAACATGAATAGCAGCCTTAGACAACACACAGCGGAGATTAAGAAAAATATATGTATAAAATAGTCACTGCTAGCCTGAAAAGATCACGTTAGATCCACCCTCTCATTGCAAAGCTGCACAGAAACACCTTTGGTTTTTGGCTGCTCCAACTTCTGAGACTCTGTCTACTCCTGATGACCCCTGCCTGAGTTCAACTGCCTCTGTGCCGCTTCCTAATCTACACCTTCCAAGGAACGTCAAGGCTGGTCTGCTGCTTCGTGTGGGTCCTCCTCATCTCGACAGCCCCTGGTCTCACCGTTCCTGCCCGTTCTTGTGGCCGTATCAGCCCCATCCTTCAAGTGGAGTGATAACGAACGCCTCTATCATCACCTGCAGCCGTCTAGCTGTCTCAGCTGAAGCAAAACAACGGACTGGTTGCATAGTTATGGAAGCAAGGCACCATAAAGAGACTGTCTTAATCTGCAACTCTTTTGTCCCAAATACGGCAGTGTTTTCTCCTTTTAAGAATCATCCTGAACTGTTATAATGACAGCAAGCTTCACCACCATTACCAGACTGTCAGCGTGCCTTTTGCACGTCCCTTTAGCAGATCTACCTGTTTATTGTGCAGCCAACACAGCTCAACACCTTTTGCAGTCATCTACAGCTGATGTTTAGAAGCAATTACTGTTTAAGATGTTTTTGAAGCATACTGTATGTTCTGTAATTCTACTGGCCTTACTGAATTCTGTTATGTGCTACCTTTGCTATCATATCCCTTACCTTACCTTTGTATTGTATAAGATACTTTCATGTGTCAACTGAACTTCTGTCATTCACAAGAAGGGTATCCACATATTTGTTCATTTTGTTTAGCAGTCAAAGGAACAGAAAACACTTGAATTTTTTCCAATTGTTCAATGGGCCCTATAACCCAAAGCATCATCAATGGTGTCAATCAACATATTTTACAGAATAGTTGTTCCCCAAATTCAATTTATCAAAGCTTCATTTTTAACTGATGCCCATAGCTCTCCTATTAAGCCTTATGGTATATATGTATTGTCCATGCCCTCCTGATTCCCTTATGCCAATCTATTATACAGTTTAAAATGGTGTGCAGAAATAAGCTACTCCAGTTATTGAACACACAATAGTTTGATTTATGCCCCTGGTTTGATCCCAATACAGAATACCCTTGATAATAATATCCTGGGTCTCTGCTTCACCTAACATTCAAACAGCAGAGCACCCCACTGTCAACCAAATTCCATCCTCTAAGGAGACTTTAAATGTATTTTGTGTTATGATTTTAATGTATGCAAAAAAAAATGGGGGAAGTTGTGATTATAAAAATGGCAATCTTAGGTCCTAAGCAAACAAGACCTCCTTACTGTTAACAAAAGCACTATGCCACCTCTAGTAAATCAGCTATTAGATTACACCTACCCACAAGAGAAAACAGATATACCTAGATACAAGTCAGAATAGTAAGGTCCCTTCATTTACTCATTCAATACCTATACTGTTATAATTATACAGGAGACATACAATCAATCAGATCCATAACAAAAAATAATAATAATAAAGCAACGCAGTTAAAGTAAAATGGCCGCTGGAAGGTCTTAAATCATCCAGCAGACAAAAGGCTTAAGCAATTGAGTACTATACTTCTTAGCATTAGTTTCAACAATAGTTTTATTTAGTTTCTTTTTCAACTTTCGCGAAGAGAAAATGAGGGACTGATAAGAATTAATAGAATTAATAAATATGAGAATAAAGCTGAAAACTATTATAAAGTGTTAAACCCAACTGTGGGTATTAGGTCATGTTGGCATAAACACAAAAGAAGATGCCAGCCTGTAGAGTGTAACAAATACCTGTGGTTAACTGAGATAAGAGCCAACGGGGAAGCGAAGACAACGCAGACATGTGGGCACCATCTTATGGCACCAAAAAGCGCCATTTTGTTGGCAGCAGGCAATGGGAACTAAAGCCATTTCTAAGAATTATGATAACTTACCAGGTATGATTACGTATGGCATACGCACGAAATACGTAAGCTGCGACTACAGAAAAGTATAAAAGACCACGGAAACCATCACTCGGAGTCCAGGGACAGCAAGGCCTCTGGCCTGTATGCTGTGCCTAGGATCCTTAGACTAACCTATTTTCTGTACTGTAGGGTGTCCAGAGCAGCAAGGCCGTCAGGCCATGCTGTGCTCGGATCCTAAACTAACCCACTCCCTGTAATGCCTAAATGTCCTGTGCTGTATATTTCTGTCTGTCTTTAATAAACCTTTTGCTATAACTAACTAAGCGTGGCAATTTTGATGAACCACCAATGGTGCATTGACAATTTATCAAGGTGCATTGGCTACTTACAAAGAAAACCACCTATACCAATTTTTAGATAAATTTTATTCTTATCATTTGTTTATTCATGAATCAGAGAGTCTGGTTCTTAGGAACCATCTTCCACTCTCTATTGAAAGGACCTGTCCAGAACAAGGGGTGAAATCATTACAACTGCTAACTCTTTCCTGTATACATGTATTTAATGAATGACCTCCTCTCTTTCTTTGTATAAAATATTTTGATTATCATGAAATGATATTGAGAGGAGTCTTATAGAGTCTTAAAGCTTTTTGGCAGTTCACATAGGGAGGTACAAGGCCTGTTCTTTTTGACAAGAAGAAACCCGGTTGAATCACATTTGTATATTTGTAATGCTTTAAAATAAAGTATCTCTGTGATGTAAACAGAACCTTGGATTACTCTGCTAGGGAAGTATGCTTTCTGGTTGGAAAGGGACATCAAATATTGTTCCACGCGAGGGTCATTTATTTGATCACACATATGAAAGCCTGGTTTATTTCAATTGTTTCCTCATCTCTCAACCCCTCTGTTAGTGCCAACTGCCTATTTGGGTAACCAGTAGAAGTGGTGGGAGAGATGGCAGCAACAAGAGCCATAGGGGTTGGGGAGGAAGGAAGGACCGGCAGATGCAGGGATCCTGAGAAGAACAGGAGGATGGTGCCAGTCCAGTGCAGGGCTGAAGGAGCAAAAAGCTGTTTTGGGTAAAAAAAAATGGATCGGAAGGACAGATCCTCATGGATCTACGTGATTTTTATATAGGTTCGTCCTCAAAACAATCTGAATTATAGGCAACATCTCCACCCATAAACTAGACAGTGGTTTGAGGTTGTTGTTGTTGTGTCGTTACAGTCGTGACCGACTCTTCGTGACCCCATGTCCATGGAGTTTTCTTCGCAGGAATACTGGAATGGCTTGCCAGTTCCTATTCCAGTTGCCTACAGCAGTGCTCCCCAACCTTTTTATCCCTGCGGACCGGTAAATTTTTGATAATTTTTCCGTGGCCCGGGGGTGGGGGTGGGGGTGGGGAAGATAAAGGAATGCAAATGGGGGGTCGGGCGGGGAGAGAGAGAGAGAGAGACGCACACACGCACGACCGCACCACCCCACCCCCTCCCTCTCACCTTTGCAAACCGGCCAGTTGGGACGCTTCCTTTCCGGGGAGGCCCGGCTTTACTTGGGGACCGCCGCCGCTGACGGGGCCGGATCCTTCCCGCGGAGGAGGAGGAGGAGGAGGAGCAGGCGCTGCCTTCGGGCGCCGGCGGAGACACCGGGGAAATGCGGGGCGGCGGCAGCGGCAGCAAAGAGCCCGAGGGAGGCGGCGGGTGGGGGGCCGAGGGGGGCTGCCGCGCGCCCCTCCCCCTCCTCCTCCTCGTGTGGGGCTGCCCCGCGGCGGCGAGGACCCGGTGGGCGGCTTTCTTTCTTTCTTTTCTTTCTTTCTTTCTTTCTTTCTTTCTCCCTCCCTCCCTCCCTTCTTTCTCTTTCTTTCTTTCTTTCTTTCTTTCTTTCTTTCTTTCTTTCTTTCTTTCTTTTTCTCCCTCCCTCACTCCCTTCTTTCTTACTTTCCCTTTTCTTTTCCCCCTCCCTTCTTTCTTTCTTTCTCCTCCCTCCCTCCCTCCCTCCCTCCTTTCTTTCTTTCTTTCTTGCGGGGTGGGGCGATTGCATGGGGGTCGCGGCGGCGGCGGGATTGGGGGGATTGCGGCGGTGGCGGTGGCGGGGGTCGCGCGGCGGCGGCAGGGGCAATTACGGGGGGCGCGGCAGCGGCGGCTCCCGGGGCGGCCTGCGAGGCCGGTGTTGGGGGTCGAGGCCGGCAGGGGCAGCAAGACAACGGCGGCGGCGGGCGGCCCCGCGAGGCTGGTGACGGGGGCCGAGGCTGGCGGGGGCAGCAAGGCGGCGGCGGCGGCTCCCGGGACGGGGGCGTTTGGGGGGGATTGCGGCGGCGGCGGGGGCAATTATGGGGGGTCATGGTGGCGGTGGTGGCGATTGCGGGGGGCAGGGAAAACATCCGGGCCGGGCCACAACGCCCCCCCGCCCACCCCCAACACAGGCGCGGTCCAGCGGCAACGGCAGCGTGGGGCTCCACCCTGGAGCGTGGCCGCAGGAAGGGGCCAAAGGGCGCGCGCCCCGAGGGAGGAGGAGGAGGAGGGGCACCCACCTGCTCCTCCGACCGAGGGGGCCCCCTCCTCCCCGCCGGCCCCCCGCGCGCCGGTCCCCAGGGCAGGGGGGTTGGGGCCAGGAGGAGGCGAGGAGGGGCAAGCGGGCCAAACGGGGTTCCTGCTGCTGGTGGTGGTGGTGGTGGTGGGCGAGGAGGAGGAGGGCGGAGGAGGAGGAGGATGCGCCGCCGCTGCCGGCGGGCAGAGGAGGGAGGCAAAGGCAAATGCGGCGGCAGCTCCTCCTGCACTCCTCCAGCCTTCCTCCTCCACCGGCCGCCCGTGGGAGAGAAGAGGAGGAGGAGGAGGGCGGCGGAGGAAAAGGGGAGGAGTCTCCCTGGCCTCCCCAGGCGGCCTGGTGCCGACCGGTCCACGGACCGGCCCCGGTCCGCGGCCCGGGGGTTGGGGACCACCGGCCTACAGCACCCAGTATTCCATCCAAGTACTAACCAGGCCCGACCCTGCTTAGCTTCCGAGATCAGGCAAGATTGGATGTGCTCAGGATAGTCTCATGTTAAAATCCTGTGGATCCATGACGATCTATGCTTGGATCAGTGTTTTTGCACTACTACAAAGCCATCCTTCATTTCTGTGCTTTGGAATAACACATAGGTACAGAGCATTTCCAGAGGGAAATTCCTTATGCTAGTCACCTCAGAGCACTGTGCACACTATTCTATTTTTCTCTGGTTGATGAGTTTTTTGCAGCAGCAGCAGAGGTATATAAAAATAACAAGGGTGGACTGAAGGAAGACGACATCTGAAGCCCTCGTAGGACAAGACAACAAAAAGGTTTTCATCAAGGCTTTGTCTGGGCTGGCTCTCAGACACACACACATGGCAGTTGCAGTTTCCCCTCAGACGACTTTCAAAATACATCCCCTGATCCCTCTTTCTTCCTTCTCTTCCTCTCTCACTTTGCTAAGGTGGTTTTATAAGTCAATCAGCCAATTAATGTTATCCAGATGGAGGGTCAGACAGGGACAGCTGATACACTGGTGTTATTGTCTCCTTTCAAAAACCAGGCAAATACATAAGAAACTAAGGAAGGCTTATCCCCTCCCCAGCATCCTTTGTATGTTTTTTTTAAATCTCCTTAGGGATTACCCTCCAGAGCATCTTGCCCAGTGGGAAAGATGTTAATGAATGACCTATAAGAAGGCTCATTCACATAATCAGGAATAGAGTCCAGCCTCTTTTTCCACCTTGCTTTGTAATAAACATTTGACCATGAATATTCTAAAGTAATTTCCACAATTTCACAAACTTGATTCAGATTGTCCCTGTTTACAGAGCTTGGAATCAATTATATTTAAAACTGGTATATAAATTGAAGGTTGCCAACTTTGTTTTTTTGGTAGAGCATTCTCCGTTTCACAACTATAGCCCAAGCAGCAATTAAAGACCTACATTTTCCCCACCGCAGAAAGGGGGAAACAGGCAAGGGTATTTCTCTCTTCAGCTTCTGCCTGACCTAAATGCTATGTCATCAAATCATTCAACAGGTGCAGTAGCTTTGACAGAAATTCCACTAACAGTGAACAAGCCTTCCAAGCAAAGGAAATTAAGAATCCAGTTACTGCTATATTATTTTTTTTAAAGAAATAAAAGAAGCACCTTATTGGAAAGTGGTCTTTTTGATCCTATTCCAAGCCCTTACAGATTAGATTCATTTTATGTCTAAGAGTAAAGTACAAGCTTTTTCTCATTTTGAGAATCTCAATCAAACTTCATGACATTGAGTGTTTTCCCCTGCAAAAAGTCATGACCATGCAAGTAATGTGTTCAGTTGCTCTAATTGAGCAAGGCGTAAAGCAACTAAAGGATGTGACAAGCTCTGTAGTTGGTGCACAGCTGGCATGCATAGAGGGCAGCCTGCAAGGCACCTGGATCTTGGAATAGGTTAGCTCAGTTCTTCCCTCCCAGCCCGCAAGTCTTCCAGGTTTGTACAGTTCACTGGGTAATTAAGTCATGCTCTGAATTCACTAGCTGGAGTTGCATTAGGACTCATCGCCTCACCTCTGTTCATCTGTGTCTGGGTTGCACACATGTGTGAGAGGAAACAACAAGCTAGTCTGCTTGTATTAGGCCCAGCCATTATGATTATTTGAATGCTTCTGGAAATAAGTCGCAGATTTGCTTACTCCAAGGAGTACAGAACAGCTAGTGGCATCTTCCTATTCCTTCATGTCCCAGCTATGGGGCTGGTTAGGCTGAGTGGCTAGGAGATGGCCCAGTTTAGTAAGAATGCTATACAGTACTACATTCTAAATCAGTGATGGCGAAACTTTTAGAGACCAAGTGCCCAAACTGCAATTCAAAACCCACTAATTTTTCGCAAAGTGTCAATACAGCCATTTAACCTGAATACAAGTGGCTGTGAAGGGGCAATGTTGGGTGCCCACAGAAAGGGCTCCGAGTGCCACCTTTGGCACCCATGCCATAGGTTCACCAACACTGTTCTAAATCAATCAGTGAGTCAGTCAGTCAGTCAAATGAACCCAATGGGATTTCCATCTACAGAATCACACTGCTAGCATGTTTAGAGACAGAGTGGGAATTTGAGGTTATATCTCTTTCGGCTGATTCTAGCATGAGTTCAAGAAAGTTACTTTTAAAGACTATAGCTCCCAGAATCCCCTAGCCACCATGGCTGCTGGTTGAGGGATCCTAGAGAGTGTTGTCCAAAAAGTAACCATTTAAAGATCTGTTTCTAAACGCGTAGGCCAGGCTGGAACCTCTCAGATATGTTGCACTATTTCTCCCATCCCTTGTAGCTACCAGGGTCACAGACACTGTGCACTATTCACTGAACATCTCTGGCTCTTAATAATGTTACTCTTTATCAATGCAAAACTTCTAAATGCATGCAAACACCAGGGTCAACAATTATAAACGTGAACAAAAATGTTGATTTACAGTTTACTGCTGTATCAAATAAAGGAGTCAAAATGAATTTACAATCCACAGTTTCTGAGATGGTGAAGGGAGAGAAGGGTGGGGAAGAAGGAGGAAAAGATGGCAAAGAAGAAAAGAACACAATCTGCAGCTGAATCTGCAGCAACACAAAAACAGCAGCACACAATAGCAAAAACAGCTCTGTGGCACCTTAAAGACTAAGCAATTTATTGTGGCGTAAGCCCACGGACAATGAATTGTTTAGTCTTTAAGGCATAAGACCACAGACAGGGGGCATGGTGGCTCAGCAGACTAGAGTGCTGAAGTAGTCGGCTGCAAAGTCGGCAGCTCAGCGACTTGAATCCCGGGTGCCACACAGCGGAGTGAGCTCCCGCTGTTAGCCCCAGCTCCTGCCAACCTAGCAGTTTGAAAGCATGTAAATGCAAGTAGAGAAATAGGTACCACCATCAAAAGCAGGAACTAAACAGTATTCCATGCAGGCATGCCGGCCACATGGCCATGGAGTTACACAACACTAGCTGTTTGGCTTGAAAATAGAGATGAGCACCACCCCTAGAGTAGGACACAACTAGCATGCATGTGTGTGTGTGGGAACCTTTACATTTACTTTTTAAGCCCACAGACAGTTAGTATTCAGGATAGCTCACATTTGTGTGCTTCCTCACCCGCTTAAATACATGGAGCTGCATTAGAAAGCACCTGGTAACCACTCCTCAAGGACAAACTTAAACAAGAAAGTAAGTAAAAGACAGAACTTTTCTTAAATAAAGCTGGATATGGGGCACTCCTCTACTTCACAGAAATTTCTAAGTCCTAATGCACATATTGCTGTTACAATGGTCCAATCCATCATCATACATCCCAGATCAGTACTTATAGCTTTAGTAAACTTCATGAATACTAAGTAACTTTCCTACCAATGAGTTCCAGCAATGACTATCACTTTCTATCATCACATACCGTAGCTTTGTCTATTATTGATTACTTAGAACTGTAAAGAAAATTCCATTAGTGCCAATTACCATAATAAATCATAGCCAACCAGCACTAATGCAGATTACAGTTTTAACCAATCTTCATTAGCAGTTCTTAGCATTTAAGTCATGACCTGTAAATCACCACTACAATTTGCTATCAGGGCCAGAATGGCCCAGGTAAATTATATGCCACTTTCCAACATCTCTAACTGGAATTGGTTACTGTTAATTCTTAACAACAAGGACTGCCTTTTGCTGTATCTCATCACACAGACATCACTTCTAGTGGTTTTTGATACATTACTTGGAGAGCCTCTGGCTCTGACTAAAGGCACCAGTGCTGTAACAGGGAACATCTCCGTTATCTAGGCTACATGTATTAATCAGTATAAATAAATCACTGCTTACCCTTTCTGTACTTGCTCGTCTCAGGGATCCATAGGGTATTTTAAAGAGAAGTTTTCGGCTCCTGCTTGGAGTCACAGCTGCTTGCACCACCATAGTGCAGCACAAAAGTGTGTGTCTATAGGTGAGCTGAAGCACGTGCCTTTCTGTGTATATGTGTATAAGAGATGTGTGTGAGAGAAAGAGAGAGAGAGAGATACAGAGAGAAAGAGAGACAGAGAGAAAGAGAAGGAACAATCACCCCTGAGAGAGTTCCTCCGGAATGACTTAAGGAGTTTCCCCCTTTGCAAATATCAAATAGCTTTGTGGGTTGTTGGGTTTTTTTTAAAAAAAAAACTTTTAGGCCATGAGTCAAGATGTAGCTTGTTTGAAGCAAAGGGAAGGGGGAAAAAAGAGCCCAGCCTCTTCACAGCATGTTTCAAGAAGTGTAGCTTTAAGGTCTGGTTTATGTTTCTCCCAGCACAGACAGCTTTGCCACAGAGGTGGAAAGCAAACATATAGCTTCTGGGAAGATTGTCCCAAAAATGTCAGTGTTGCTTCTTGAAACTACAGATGGTAACCAGGTCAGTCGTCTCATCAAAGCCGCATCAGACTACTTGATACATGCCATCATGTGACTGAAGACCCCTCCTCTGGTTTGCTCAACAGCCGATCACATGTTTTTCTCCAAAACAATATCTGGTGTATCACCATCTGGTGTAGAGATTAATGTTAAATCCTACGTCCAGAGTTTACTTCCTTCGAGAAATGAGAATGCAGAATGGCATAAAGAGCAGTGACAGCGGGAACAACGGTAGTGTTAGTGGGAGAATGCAACAATTACATGGAGGAATATACAAAGACAGGGACTAGATGTGTAGATTCTATTGTCTTCATGGGTGCCAGTCTGAGGAAGATGAGTCTGGGTGCCAGTTTGGAAGATGAGTGGTATAAAAATGAAACAAATAAATAAATAATAAATAAATGAGCAGTACACAAATGTAAAAATAATACAGCTATCAAATAAAACTGTAAGAGAGTTGTGCTGTTGCCCAATGAGTGAACAACAGAAACAATTAGGAGTCCAAAAAGAAGTTTATGGCCAAACGGACAAATATTTTCACCTTGTGAGGTAGGACAAAGTATGAAGGTATCTTTAAAAAAAAATCAACAGCAATTGCTACCCACATCATTCCCCTTGGTCTGATTATGTGGGAACCGCTCATGTTCCCCCTCCATTTTTCATTGAGTATTCTGCACAGGAAACTGCCAAATTTTTCATAGCTTAACACCCCTTTCCATCACTCCTGGAAAAGAAATATACCATTCTGCCCCCATGTAACAATCATACACAGATTTGTGTTTCCAAGTGAATCGTATACATGGGGGGGGGGGAATCTGTTCTGTGCAGGAATTGTAATTCTCCCACCAAGCCTTGCATTTCTTCTGTTACAAAAAAAGTCCAAAAAACCCTCTCATAAGTCTTTTAAGGCATGCCATGGGATTTCTCATGGGAAAAGACATCTTGTTCAGGGAAATCTCACAACAAGGAGAAAATACTGATTTCTGCTCCCCTTCCTTTTTTCTTTATGGGAGTTAAGACGCTGAGAGATATTCTAATTTTGAAAAATCAACATTCATTCCTGTCTGAAACCTGTTGGATTATGTGCTATTTTTTTCATAAATCTGTTTTATTCCTTTAATTCATTGTTTTTAATTCCTAAGATAAGATATATGCCCACTTTTGAAAATATATGCCACCTCCTTTCATTGTGGTGTTTCCATTTACTCCAGTAGTGGCCAGAATCCTGTTGCTGATTTATGCTAGCAAAAAATAAATTGTGTAAATCCAGGTGGCAGATTGCCACTCTTTAACAAAAAGCCGCTTGTATTTTGGAGCCGGAGTGGTGGTAGAAAAATAAATCAAGCTATGATTTGTATGTTAGTGTGCACTGAACCTACACACACAGATACATAACAATTATTAAATCATGAAGATGGGCACAACTCTTGGTTTGGAGGTTCATGACACTTCTATGCATGACACCACAGGTGCTGTGCATTCCCTTCCCCACCTCTCTGGGCAATGACCCACTGACCAATTGGAGAGTGGTCCCCTCCTCCTTCTCCTCCTCTTTGGCTGTGCTACTAGCCCAGTAGTCCCACTGAAGACTGGTCAAACAGCCTGAGAGGAGTAGGAGGAGGAGTGGAGTGCATGCCAGCTGGTGAGTGGCAGATCCAGCCAGGGATGCAGAGAATGGGAATGCGGAGCACTTGTGGTGCCATGTGTACAAACCAGCACGAAAATTCAAACCGAGGTTCACGCCCATCGGGGTTCATGCCCATCAATAGTAATCAGCTATTTAAGCAACCTCATTTCTTCACAATTCTTAAAGTTGAGGACATCAAGTGGGCTACATTTAGAATACTGAGTCACTGTTCATTAGGTCTATCACATATTTTGACCAACAAAAAAGGGGCCACCTTGGCAGCAAGCTTAATTTCTAATCCTCAAATTATTTCCTGGGAAACAGAGTGGCTCCTGAGAATCCATGTTAGCTATTCTTAGCCAATCAAAATATCTAGCTTGGTAGATATTTTAAGAAATATTCTGGTTTTTTTTTTGGGGGGGGGAATTTGATAGTCAAACTCAAGAGGTTGAAAAAACCCTATATAACAGCCAAACACACTGTTTCAAACAAAGGGGGTGGGGGAGAGAGAGATCTGGCTGGCATAACTGCATAAACATTAAAAGGCAGTACAGGAAAAAGCAGCAGCTTGATGTGGGAAATTCCAAATATTAAAACAATCAGCCTTTGTTCATAATTAGTTCCATATGTGCACTGCAAATTGAGTCAGTATATGCATGTGAGAGGGAAGGAGAAAGGGAGGGAAACCAAAGCCGGAAAAGATGGAAATTGTTTCAGTATGACTGATTCAGAGAGATTCATTTAAAAGTCTTGGTTTAGGATTACAGTGCTTGGTTGGCCTTGAAAATGAAAACAGAGGCTTCCTGATCTTGTGCATGCTTGGGCTTGTGCGCACACACACGCGCGCACACACACACGCACGCACGCACGCACGCGCACACACACACACACGCACGCACGCACACACACACACACACACACACACACACACACACACACACACACACACACAAATGGTAAGCAACTTTCTATGTCCACTATTAGAACACTAATAATCCTGATGTAACTTGAAAACTGTGAACGCAATGAAGGTGGAGAAAAAGAAGAACACCTAAAAACAAGTTAAAGACAAGCTATGGGACAATGTAAACTGACCAGACTGTTTGGCAAGTTGCTACTGATCTGGTTGGTCTTACTAGGTCAGCTGCAGAGGAATGATCTGGTTGGTCTTACTAGGTCAGAGGAAGCGTACATATGTGCCTACATGTAATCCTGTGCCTCTATGCACTAATTACATGCCTTTGGAAGAGGGGTGTGCAACATCCAAGAGTCCCGGGATTGTTTTCTTTGCTCCAGATCTGGCAGCCTTGCATCAAGCCCTGACTTCCCTGCCATCCTATACCCTGAAAAAATTGTTTGCCTCAAAACAGCCATTTGTACACCCAAGAGGCCTCCTCAAACATAACACCATTTTTCCTGTTGCAGACCTTAAAAGGCGCCTTTTGCAGAGAGGAAATGGCAACCTGGAGATGCAGCGAACTAAACCTGGGAATATCTACATGCAAAAAATGAACTTCTCCCCTTCCACTGAAGTATGCCCCCTCACTTCCCTTCTATGTTTATGTTAAACTAAATCCCATGGAATGCGTATCATCTGCTTTAAGAAAGGGACTGTGGAAGCCAAGTTTGAAAAGCTGAAGACCCAAGGCTTTGCTACATCGCCCATATATTCATGCTGCCTTCAGTGAAAGCAACTGCTGCCTTTCAATTTGGGTGGAGAGTAGAGATGGGCACAAAACAAAACAAAATTTCATTCCATCATCCGTTATTCGTTCCGTAACGGAATGAATAACAGAGCCCAGAGTAATTTGGGCACAAACCAAACAGAACCGGAACAAATTCGTTCGGTTATGTTTGGTTCGTTCATCCAATCTTCTCCGCCCCGGGTGATGGACGGGCAGCTGTCACCTGGGGCAGAGGAGATCAGCTGAGCCTCGGCCGTGGTCTTCTCCGCCCTGGGTGACGGCCGGGCAGCTGTCACCCGGGGCGGAGGAAATCAGCTGAGCCTCGGCTGCGGTCTCACCTCCGTGCATGGAGGCGAGACCGTGGCTCGATCTCCTCCGCCCCGGGTGACGGCCAGGCAGCTGTCACCCAGGGCGGAGGAAATCAGCTGAGCCTCGGCCGCGGTCTCACCTCCGTGCGTGGAGGCCAGACCACTGCTTGATCTCCTCCGCCCTGGGTAACGGCCGGGCAGCTGTCACCTGGGGCAGAGGAGATCAGCTGAGCCTCGGCCGCGGTCTCACCTCCGTGCGTGGAGGCGAGACCGTGGCTCGATCTCCTCCGCCCCGGGTGACGGCCAGGCAGCTGTCACCCGGGGTGGAGGAGATCGGCTGAGCCTCGTGGAGAAGCTGAGTCCCCCTTCTCCCCTCTGCACGTAGAGGGGCGAAGGGGGTCTGAAAAGGATCTTCCCTGCCTGAGCTCTCCCCCCACGTCCCCCCTCCTGGAGCCAGCGCCCAGTAGCCGCTCGGGCTAGGGGAGAAGATTTAAAAAGCCCACTCTCTCCTCCCACCTGATGGGGTGGGGGAAGAGCGGACTTTTTAAATCTCCCTCCAGCCCTCCCGGGCACCGCCGGCACCGTCAAGCTGGCCAGGAGAGCACTCCCATAGCTGCGGGACTTTTCTCCTGGCTGGCTTGCCAGCAGCTCCGGCAGCACATGGCTCCGGGAGGGCTCCCGTGGCCACGGGATCGTTCTCCCGGCAGGCTTGCCACCGGCTCTGGCGGCCCCTGGCCCCGGGAGGGCTCCCTGCAGCTGGGGGACGGTTCTCCCAGGAGGCTTGCTACCAGCACCAGTGGCACCCAGCCCTGGGAGGGCTCCCCGTGGCCATGGGAACACTTTCCCACCTGGTGCCGAAAAATGATGCTCAAAAAACGGAGTGGGCCCCCAGGGCCCGAAAAACGGAAATGACCTGAAGCGGGCCCCAGGGACCGAATAACAAGCACAAAACGCCATTTTGGTGTTTCGTGCCCATCTGTAGTGGAGAGTTTCTGGTTGCAGGTGGACAATTAGTATGGCAGAGGCAACATTGCCTTTGGCATCCATACTCTTCTTCCTCTTCCTCTTCCTCTTCCCCCATCTCTTCTTCTTCAATGTCCTGGTATTCAAAATGAGCCCAAAAGTTTTTTTTAAAACATTCTCCAGAAATGGGAAATTTGTCTAGCCGGTGTGGATTACTGGACGAATGCAAACACCACAGGTGACTAAGCCTCTCATGCTACTTTCAATTTCCTGGGGTGGTGGGGTTAGGAAGGAGGGGGAAACGGCTGCTGTTGATCTCCATCCAGAATGAGATCTCAGTTGAGCCCTTCACTTGTTGGCATCTTGGAGAGGGAGAAATTCAAAGGGATGTGACAGATCACTTTTAATTCACCTTCCCTATTAAATTTCGAAAGTAAAGGAGACGACAGACAGTGTAAGACAACTGTAGGCTAATAGGCAGGGAGAAGCCTGTCTCCCGTGCTCATTTGCATTGTCCATCACTCGGGCACCCATGTGCAGATCTGCCACTTGCAGTCTATTCATCCAAGTGGCATAGCTAGATTACCCAGTAAAAACCACTGACCCACTGAGTGCCATTCAGACGAAATCCATGGCCCAGTTAATGCATCTATGTGCATGTTCTTGCCAAAGACAAGAGTTAAGTAAGTGTGACTGCCACATCAAGTGGTCAGGCTGCCTCTGTTTTGCTTACGCTCCATTTGGATCTGTCACTGCTATCACAGAACCTTTCCTGACTAGGCCTCTCCTCTGTCACTGCTGACGACATGAACTTTCTCTTTCGGTACAGTAATTCATTAGTGTAACTTGAGAAAGATTTGGAATGGGCATGGAGTTTCATATATAAGCAGCTGCTTGCAGGAAGTCATTTGTATGGGCTACAATGACTTTTATTAGCAAAGCAAAGCAAAGCAAAGTGTTCTGCTTATATACCACCCCATATCACTACAAGTAGTCTCTGGGAGGTTTACAATTTTTAAATTACAGTGTGCAGGCTACACATTGCACCCCCCCCAGCAAGCTGGGTACTCATTTTACCGACCTCGGAAGGATGGAAGGCTGAGTGAACCTTGAGCCTGCTACCAGGGATTGAACCCAGGTCGTGAGCACAGTTTTACGTGCAGTACAGGCATTTAACCACTGTGCCACGGTCTTCCAGTCCTGGAAAACCCATCAACAACATAGAGTATAATTCAGAGTCATTTACAGACCAATTCGCATTAACAATTTATGTGTATACAGTCTTTATCCCCCCCCAATAGAAATTCACAATAAAACTCTCCAGACATGCAACACTCAAACATTCATCAGTATTAAAAAAATAAATAAATAAAAATCCAAAGGAAGCTGTGTGGTCATTACACAACAAAAAATTGTAAATGTGACACTTTTATTAGACCACTAAAAATCAAACAATTCATGCAAGCTTTCATGGAACAAAAATTCCCACTTCTTCAAGCATACACCAGTAACTTGTGAACACACACACACACACACACACACACACACACACACACACACACACACACACACACACACACACACACACACACACACACACAGAGTGGTACCTCTACTTACGAGCAGCTCTACTTATGAGCAATTCGACTACAGCAACTCTTCTTCGACTGGGAAGATCAGGCAGCGGGCAAGGAGCCCAGTCAAAGAACAGGGAAGGGGATTCCACACCTGACAGAAGTGGCGGTGGCAGCGAGGATTGCTGTGACCCTGCTTCACCCACCAGGGTGGTGGGCGAAGCAGGGACACAGTGATCCGAAGCCGGCTGAAGCCACTCGCAATGGAAGCAGCAGTGGTGGCGAGGATCGCTGTGGCCCTGCTTTGCTCATTAGTTTGGTGGGCAAAGCAGGGATGCAGCGATCCTCGCTCAGGCCAAGCTGCTCACAACGAAACTGCTCCGCGGGAGTGAAGGCGATCACCCACCGCCCACCCGGTGCTTGGGAGCAAAAGGCTGTTTCGTCCCAGGAAGCTGGCTCCTCTTTGAGGCTTTGCTCCCAAGCGCCAGGTGGGTGCTGGTGGTGGGTGAGCCCCGTCACTCCCGCTGGATCTAGGTACAGCTCCAGCTGGGTGCCTAGGGGAAAGAGGAGGCATTAGAGCCAGCGCCCCAACAACAGCTTTTCCCCTGTGGCACTGGGCACCCAGCGGGTGCTGGACTTGGATCGCAAAACGTCACAGCGAAATGTATTTTTTTAAAAAGCAGTGAAAGCGCCTGTGACATCTAGTGATCCAGCTCCCATAGGGTACCGAGTGCCACAGAGGCACCCTTTGGGAGCTAGACTTGGGAGCCTTGCGTGGTGGTGGGCATGAGAACCTCACTGGCTCTCTTCTTCTGTGTGCCCGCTGCAACTGAAGGTGGGGGAACCCAGAAAGTCATCTGTTGCAGTGGGTGCACAAAAGGCTTCTGGCTGCTGCAGCCCCAGGACTGAAGTGGTACCTCCGCTGCTCTAGGACCCAGCTGGGCGGCAAGGCTTTTTGGGTTGCTCCACCTTCTGTTGCGATGGGCACACAAAAGGCAGTGGGGCTTCCATGCTCACAGCAACACAAGGCTCCCATGGAATGCATTTTTAAATACAGAAACCAATTAATCTGTGACCTCTGGAATGGATTAATTGATTTCCCATGCATTCCTATGGGAAACTGCACTTTGAGTTACAGATTTTTTTGGGATATGAAGGAACCCCAGGAATGAATTAATTTTGCATCATGAGGTACCGCTGTCCAGGTTTTCTTAGGGCATATCACTACTTGCAATAATGGCAATATTTGTGCAAGCAGCATGGGCCTGGCAGGATTTTCCTACCCTGGCAGGATTTTCACTCAGCAGAAGATCAACAGGGTACCAGCTATTGTAGTTATTCAAGCTAGAGATGGTCAATGTTTAAAAGCCTGGAGAGTCATTTCTGGGAGGGTTGCTTCACTCACAACCCCCAAAAAAGAATAGTAGTAAACATCAACATCATTTTAGGAGATGGTGTTTGTAGTCTCTTGTTGGGCTAGAAAAGTTTTTATCTGAATTCACCATCTTGAAACATGGGTGCTATTAATATTAGCTAGTGTAAAAAGCAAAAAGAAAAATAATTTTATTTATTTATTTATTTATTTGATTTATATACCGCAGCCATCTAGCCCAAAGACTACTCTGGGCGGTTTATAAAATGAAGAATACAAATAATTAAATGCATACAGTAAATGTATACAAATCAAATACAAAGTCCCAAACAACGAAACTAACCATAATCAATGTTAACTATAATAAAAATTACAACCCTTTGCTCCTTCCAGGCATAGCCCCTGGCCTGACAAGGTGGCTTCTTTACCTCCAAACAGAGCCAATGAGAAGTTTTGCTCCATGGGGAGGCCGTGGCCCATCGTGCACAGCAGCCTGAACAAGCCTGTCTGCAAGGGGATCATGGAGGGTGTGCTGTGCCACATCATCATGACCCAGCCTGGCATCACAGAGGCTTACCTGCACCACCACTACCTGGGCATCCTACAGCTGGTGGTGCTACCGGAGATCTTACAGGTGCGTGTGGGGCATTTTGGGCTGCCAGGGCAAGGTCACATTGCCGTCCCACTGCTGCTCACCTTGCTGGTACTGGCTACCATCAGAAAGGTGGGGTTAAAAATTAAATAAATAAACAATCCTAATAGTGGATATAAGAATCCTAGTAGTGGGTATAAGTAGTAGGTAGATTGTGCGAAAATATGCCAAGGGAGGATAACAAACATTTTCAGAGTCTGCATCTGTTTGGAGTTTATATTAGCCACTGTTGCCCTTAATCAGCAACTGAAGGAATTGTGCCCCTTCCTGCATAGTCACTTTGAATGGTAAGAATATGGATGGAACGAAAGCTCTCTACTGTATATATCACATGTGACTGGAATGCAGTGGAACCTTGACTTACATGCTGCTTGACTTGCAGCATATTTGACTTGCAGCAAGAAGGGGCCTGTTTGAGTTGAGTCGCAGGCTTTGACTTACATCTCGGAGCCCCGGCGCAAGGCCCCGGAATTGGGCGGCAGCCATGACCCAGCATTGCGGCTGCCACCTCCAAACTGCTCCTGCCTTCTTCCTCTCCTCCGGCAGCGGCGGCTTCGGCGAGGCCAGCTCAGAGCACCTGGAGCTGGTCCTCGGCCTCACCGAAGCCGCCGCTGCTGCCGGAGGAGAAGAAGGGCCGGGAGCTCAGGGCTGGCCTCGCTGGTTAGACAGTCGGCTCAGATTTGTAAAAAATCTGGCTGCAGAAGTCTGGTCCACAATGGAAGCATTTTAGTTGGGGAGCTGTACAGTTGTGGGACTCTAATGATAAGCATAGAGTTGTTCAGAACTTGGAACATCAGGTTAAAAATCAGTAAAACTTAAATGTTAGACATTGTTGCTATGAATATTAAAAAGTGGAGGCGTATAACTTGTGGACTATAATTCCACTGCCTCCTCCCCTCTTTGAAGAAACATTTCATTTACATCCCCGGAAGAAATCTCCTATCCCAGTCAAATTTGTGTTAAATTGCTCTTTTCGGGTTTTTTTTTTCATAATCTGGAATGGATTAATCCACTTTCCCATTACTTTCTATGGGAAAAGTTCGTTTGACTTAAGGCATGTTTGATTTAAGTCTAGACCTCTGGAACGGATTAATGACATAAGTCAAGGTTCCACTGTAATTGTTCAGCTTTAATTTTCCCAGGGTGTAGTCACATGAATTTTGTACACTGTTGTTGTTTAGACTTACCCATCTCCCCACAATCTGAAAGCACCTCCTGGGTGATTTGTAACATAATTATGTAAACAACACTTTTGGCAATATGTGACCCTCCAGTTATTTTTAGACTGGAACCCCAGCTAATGGCAAGTGATTATGCACATTATAGTTCAACAACACAGTGACATGTTGTTTTTGTAACTTCATGTCATCAATTCATTTGATTAGTTTATTTAAATAAACTGTCTAATGAAAGTTGGGGTTTGATTATTCCTCAGCATGTGATCAAATACAGATCTGATATGGAGGTGGGGGGAGCATTATTTACCAAAGAATTGCTGTGTGGGGGATTTTTCCTTCTGACATACAAGATTATATCAAAATCGGATAGTTCTGCAAATTTCCTTTAACATCTTAATGTGTATAGCTTCACTTACTCAGACAAATTCACTGTTAAAATTCTCTACAAGTGCCACCAATACGGAAGAACAAATGGCAGTTTAAGTTATTGATGGTGTTATCAAGAAGTCCCCCATCATTCCACAATCTTGTGAAATATTTCTTCTGCAGCCTTAAGCGCATAGTTCTCCTTATGCTGCCAGTGGGAGAATAATGTGGATTTTATCGTTTCCCACATGCCTCTAAGGGGCAGCCATTAATCAGAGCAGGAAGTGGTCTGACATGGCTGCCTTTGAGACATGGTGCTCTGACATTGCCAGGAGAACGGGGAAAGCAACCTTTGGCCTTGAGATTGTACATAAACAAAAAGGTTTCTGTGGCAAGGGTGCCAGTTTCTCACAGCCTGCTCTGTCTGTGCTTTGGGCTGCAGGAATTTAACGTTCCCCTGGCACTTGCATTATGTCAGTCTTCTACTCTATTTCTGTATACTTTTGTTTACAACAATATCCTAAATACGTCGGAACAAAATGAGGAGGATCCTACCCTTTATTTATTTATTTTGCACTATTTGCACGTAAACCTTTTTCTAATTATGTTAACCACCATGAGCAGCCAGTGAAAAGCAAAACATATACAGTATCTAAGAGATAAGTGTACACTACTTTTGCCTTACAATTTGTATATTTTGTTTAGTCACTTAAATTTAACCCCATTATTAGCACTCTGAAACAATTTTACATAGTCCCTTAACATGTCTAAAATCTTGACACATGCATTATCACATGAGCTTTACATCACTCTTCCAAGAGAGGGCACAGTTACCATCCACACACTGTAGAAGTGCTGTCATGGAAGAGGATGTGAAGAGAAGCAGATGTTATATTTGAATTATTTTTGGTAAAGTGAGGTTTCTTTGGGGAATTTCATTTTTCCTTTAGATAGCAGAGCACAATGTTTTAAAAAAATCCAACAGAAACAGAAGCATGGGAGAAATAGACCTTAGTCATCAGTACTCCCTTTAAGTACAAATCTAGCCCTTCTTGCACCGAAAGGTCACTCTAAAAGCATATTTAAGAAGACAAAAGTAAGCCCACTCATGGTTATCTTCTGTAGTTCTAGTGAGAAGGGGAAAAGGGTAAAAACAAAATCTGTAGCATGCAGGGACCCTGCATGGCTGCTTCATTAATGGAGGTCCAAGGGGGGGAAAGCAATGAACAAAACAGGACAATCCCAAATAAGCAACAAAAAGGGGCTGATTCCACTGCTAGAGGCGAGAAAAATAAGACAGCCTGATGCCTGAGTGTGGGGGGTTCGAGTCTCGCCCCAATGCCCTTTTTGTCTGAATGCAATAAAAGATATGGTGTTTGAAAGAAACTCAGTAGTTTATTGTCCTTTTTCTTAGAATCTTCTAACACAGTGGTGGCGAACCTTTGGCACTCCAGATGTTTTGGACCACAACTCCTACAGTCCTTTGTCATTGGCAATACAGGCTTGGAATTCTGGGAGTTGTGGTCCAAAACCTCTGGAGTGCTGAAGGTTTGCCACCACTGTTCTAACAGTTCAATAGGGTTCAAACTAGAAGCCGTGGCTCCAACATGTTCTAGAAAAGGGTTGTGGGGGTTCTGTAAAGCCAAATCCCCAAACAGGGTGTTGTCCCCTTGATTCAAAACAGAATCAAAGTCCGACCAAACCACTGTCTGTGCCTCAGGGAATGCCTTTTCCTGAGGGACAGGTTTTTCTTCATGGAACCATTCCATGGGCCAAATTCGGGTGATTCCTCCCACATTCTCATCCACGTAGAAGTACCCGCTTTTTCACTGCAGAGGGTTTCATGGCTGTTCCTGAAGGGGTCAGCCCTAGAGCCTGAAGTATTTTGCCCCTGACCTGAACTGTGGCCTCTCTCTCGAGATGTTCGGTCACCTCCCTTTCTATCCAGGCTCGGGCTTCCTTTTCCCTTTGGATTTGCAGACGTATCTCCTTATGTTTCCTGTTTTACTCCTGGCTTCCCTTTTGACCCAGTACGAACAGCCAAGCCGGTGTTGCCTCCTCTGATAACTCTCGGCCTCGGGCATCATCATTTTCTCCCATGAGCCCGTGTCTGGATTCTCCATCCAGACCCGCTGCCAGCCTGGAGGAAGAATCCGCAGGCGGTCCCTTTTAAACCCAGTCTGCCCTACCGTTGGTGTTTTTTTTGAATTTCCTGCCTCCTTTTCCCGCACATTTAGCCTGGCCAATCGGGCCAGCACCCTCTCCACCAGCCCTTCACATGCTTCAGTTTTGCTCATGACCCCTCCCTCCCCCCTTGGAACAGGGGTTTGTCGACTTTCCTTCTGTTGACGTTGGAGCAGAGGGCAATCTCTCTGGTTGAGGCTCCCCTGGTGCAGCTGCTCCACACTGAGGTAATGTAACAATTCCACCTCCCAGTAAATAATATCCATGGCCACTGCAGCTGTTTTGGTACCTGGAAATAAGACCAAAAACTGACCGGAACTACTAATGTGGAACTCTTCCCACCACAAAATTTTGTTATACTTGTTGGTGCAGATTTAACACAGATGCATGCTTCTGGAGATATCTCATGATAGCCGCATCCTCCGAATCGGTGCAGAATTCCCTGTCAGTGCAAATTTTATGCTTCACATGCAAAATAATGTTGGGGTGAGGAAGAATCTGATATCAGTTTTTGATGTTTAAAGATTGATTTCCATCAGGGACTGCATATCATGGCACAGTAACAAATACGAGTGCTATTATTATTAAACGAACAGGTAATAATTTATTGCCTTTTCATAACATCCCATATTTACTGCATAAGCTGACTGCCTCGCTTTGCCGACTGGGAGGGCTAGCTGTAACTCAGAGTTGTTTTCACTGACATCTCTGTGGTTTCAGAGCTTTCCCAGCTCTGTCTGAAGATGATAGAGATTGCAACTTGGATGTCAACCTTGAAACAACCGGGATGACAGCTCAGGCCCTAGCTTCCATTCCAGAAACTGGCTGCTGCCTCTGAGCATGCACACAGCTATCAGCTGGGCAGCCAGCACACTGCTTAGAGGCAGTGCCCACCTCTAGGAAACTGGGCTGAAGCAAGCCCTTTCCAGGCATGAACCAGAAAAAATAAACCCAGAACTAGGGAGTTGAGTCATGGCAACTGGAGCTTTTTGTGTGTGTGGGAGCAAAACGTTTCGCTACTCATCCAAATAGCTTCTTCAGTCTGAGAAATGCCTCAATCCCACAAGAAACAAAGCCCAGTTACCATGACTCAACTCCCAGATAACCTCACCTGGATGACTGAGAATCTCCACAGATGAACCCTGAACCAAAACATTGGTTTTCTGGTTCATGCTAATTTCTAATATGCATACATAGAGAGCTATATAGATATGCACACAGTATATAATTGTAATCTCTCTCTCTCTCTCTCTCTCTCTCTCTCACACACACACACACGAGGAGCAAATACAAGACTAGAGTGGTGATACTTTTAGGCTACTAATAAAATAACAAAACAGTTGCTAATATTTTGAGGGTAATACCCTCTTTCTCAAAGCTGTACCAAAAGTTCAAGTGTGGCAAAAAATGGATTTGCCAGGAGTTAGTTCTTAGATGTAGAGTTCTTGGAAAGATGAAAAAAATCCAAGCAGTCTCTTAGTTAAGGCAGGAAGCTGAGATGATGTAAAGCTGCATCTGAAGTTATGGGTTTTGCTATTGCCCCAGTAATTCAAACAGAGTGACTTAGGTCACACACATGAGGTATCACCTGTGAAATGTTAGCAATTTTTTTGTTATTTTACTAGTCACCTAAAGGTATCATCTAATCTAGTCTTGTATTTGATTTTTGTGATGGCTACATGGATCCCCAACTTGTTTTGCTTCAACACGAGGATCAGAAGCCAGAAAAATATACAATTTAGAAGAGCTCAGCATCAGGATGGAGAAGTGACTAATGATACCAGTGAGATAGCCAAAAGGGTGCTAGCTATATAGACACTTCCTAGCATCAGTTATAGATACGTATACATTGCCAGCCATTACCACTGTGAATAATTGTGTTATTATCTGGTTGTTGCTGGTATTAGTAGAGTGACTGTCCATGCTGGCTGAGTAATTCTGGAAACTATATTCCACAAATAATTAATGTCACTAGGCTCTTCTAATTGGGGATTTTACACTGCCACTTCTCTACTTCATGGGTGCAGACAATAAATACCAGACAATGAACATTGTATTTACAGAGAGAGAATCTGCTTAAGAAGGTTACAAGAAACTTCCTAGAAAGCAAACACCACCAGGAAGAACCTGGCACACCTCATTAATGCTTTAATTGCCTAAACAGCCTTGAAGTCTCACTAGTCATTGGTGTTCAGAAAAATGACATCAGTCTTAATGAAACCTGAGATAATGTAAGGCTTTCTCAAAATGTAAAGTGATCCATTAACCTATATGGGATGCAATAGCTTGCTCAGTTTGGCAGAAGTGCTGGGACACGCTAATGGAACTAAAGGGAGCGGGCTGTCACTTTGTACAGTCACAAATCATACATAATAGAGGAGACTAACTGCTACCCTTGGCTCCTATAAAAACTCAGAGAACTTTCACTTGCCTCTAACAGTGGTTTGAGTGATACAAGCAGAGCAAAACTAATGGCAGTGCCATAGCCTGTCTGCTGTTTAAAATGCTTAAATCTTTAGAGCATTTGTTCTCCAGTCCAAGGACTCTGGGGTCAGTAGCCGAGGCTTCAGCTGTTAAATACAGTAGCCAGAAGCAGGGCCGGCGCTAGGTTTTTTGCGCCCTAGGCGAGGGGTGGGGTGGCGGGGTGGCGGGTGGGGCGGGGAGGCAGGGGCGGCGGATGACAGGGGATAGCAACGGGCGTGTGGGGCCAGACGGCAACGGGCACGGGGGTGGGCGGCGATGGGCGCGGGGGACGGACGGCGGTGGCCAGCGGCGGGGGGGCAGCAGGCTAGCCAGTGCCCCCTCTCCCTTTTGGCGCCCTAGGCAACTGCCTAGTTCGCCTTAATGGATGCGCCGGCCCTGGCCAGAAGGTATTGACCAGGAAATCCAAAAAGCTAGAAGCTTAGCCTTTATACTGGATACTTGGACGATTCCTATGGCTCCAGCAGATGCCTGGGGCTCACTGCTGGAACTAAGTTATGACTACCAAAATGAACACCATTGTTACTGTTTCAGAAGTTTCAGAATATTTATTTACAGTCCTTAGACCAGTTACACATAAATATAAAACCATGGATTAAAATACAATTAAAACATGTTAGCATGCATAGAGCTGGTTGGCATTTAACTTCTGTAGTCGAAGTATCATCACACAGAATCTGGCCACTTGACAGGAGATCTTCGTGTCTGCATCTGAAAGGAGGAACTCAAGTAATTTTCCCCTCTGAGCATCCAGGGATTCCTTCCAATAATGGGACAATAATCTCTTTGTGTGCTGCTTCATACAATGGACAGGTGAAGAACATGTGCTCAATGATCTCAATCTCCCTCAGGGGGCAGGAACAGAGCCTTTCAGCAAAAGGGGTATTTTTATACTTCCCTTCCAGTACAGCAGAGGGGAGGGCCAAACACCTTGCCAGCGTAAAGGCTCTTCTAGATCCTTTAGCTTCCAGAGCTGTTAAATATTTGGCTGGTTCCATAAGGTTTTTAACGAAACTCCTAACAGCCATATTTTGAATACTAGTGAGGTCTGTTTGGTACTCAATATCCTCTATTCTTTGCTTAACTATTTGTTTTGCTTTCTCTTCCTGAGGATAAAAGTGCCTGGGGGGGAGGAGGCCAATTTTCATTAGATAGCCCTGTACAGATTTGACCCACTTACATTGATAGTCAGTAAATATCAGGGGGAGTAGGCCTTTTGGGTTTAGGTGTCCTTTTAACCACACATATATGGATTGAATGCTGACCCAGGCTTCTACTTTTAGGCATCCTGTCTCTAGCCTTATCCTTGCATTTGACACACATCTTGGGACCTGAAGTATAGTTCTTAGAAATTTAGATTGGACTATTTCTTGTGATGCACAGTGGGAGCTAGGAGGCCCTAGTAATGAACCATACAAAAGTTGGGCTAGAGTCTTTGCTTTATAAAGTTTGAGGGCTGCTGGTACAAAGGACCCTCCTTGGGACCGATGGAATTTTATAATGCTATTTGCAGATCCCCCCCCCCCCGATCTGCCACATATTTACTATGTTGGAGCCTGGATCCAAAAGCCTGTAAAATTACCCCTAGTTATTTAAAATAACTCACTTGTTCGATACTGTGGCTATTTATTTGCCATGACCGGGTTTTAGGTCTGTGTCCAAAGGCTACTATCTTGGTCTTCTGATAGTTGATTGTTAGGGATTTTTCTTCACAGTATGATGAGAGCTTCCTAAGGGCCCTTCTCAACCCTATTGGAGTTCTAGAAAGGATTACTGTGTCATCGGCATAGAGCAATACTGGCATTGCTCTATCTCCAAGTTTAGGAGAATGCAGATCAGGGGTGTTGAGCTAGCTTGATAAATCATTTATATAAAAGATGAATAGTGCTGGTGCCAGAAGGCAGCCTTGCCTAACACCTCTGTGAGTTTGTACAGGTTCAGTGAGATGTCCTTGTCTGGTGCACCTGACTCTCAAGTATGTTTCTTCTATAGGGCCCTAATTAGATATAAAAGTCTTCTGTCTATGGACGAGTTAGCTAATTTATCCCAAAGATGTGTTCTGGATATAGAATCAAAGGCCGATTTGAAGTCCACAAAGGCAGCATAAAGTGAGGTTGTTCCTTTGGCTGAGTATTTTTCAATAAGATGCTGGATAATTAGACAGTTGTCTATTGTGGATCTCCCTGGCCGAAAGCCTGCTTGTTCTTCCCCAATAATATTCATTGTTACTGTATTTTTACTGCCAGGGATGGACTATGGTCCTTCTGAGATTTGCTGCCTTACATATTGCTCTTTAAGGGAAATAACACAAACAGTGGGTGTAACTTGGCCAGGATTTTGAGATATTTATTTATTTTTGGATTTATATGCCACCAAGTTTAATTCAGAGTACAACTCCAGGCAGTATACAAGTACCGTAAAGTTAAAACAATAAAATGATAATTATAACATTTTATAATAAATAAACATAATAATAAAAGCAAAGAATAAACAAATCATAATAGGGAGTCAGGTAGGTGGTGAAAAATATGCAGCGCTGCCAAAAGCCTCATGGTAGAGCCAGGTCTTCAAAGAATCCTTAAACATTGCTACAGATGGAGCCAAACAGATGTCAACTGGCAATTTGTTCCAAAGAGCAGGGGTGGCCACTGAGAAAGCACAGTTTCTCATAACAGTTTTTCAGACTTCTCTAGGGATGGCTACCCTAAGTGCCAACACTAAAGAAGATCTCGTTAGATGGGCATTCATTAATCTAAGAGATAGGCGCTCTGTCATATATTCAGGTCCTAAACCATGGAGGGTTTTATCAGTTAAAACCATCTCCTTGAACCCGATCCAGGACGCAACAGGTAGCCAGTGCAGGTCAGCCAGTATGGGCAGGGCCGGCGCTAGGCGAAGGGTGGGGCGTGGGCGGCGGCGGCGGCGACGGCAGCGGCGGGTGGGTGGGTGGGCGGCGGAGGTGGGGCAGGGGGGCAGGGGGGGGTGGTGGCGGCGGTGGCAGCGGACGGCGAGGGGACAGCGACGGGTGGGGGGACGGATGGCAGGGGGTGGCACCCCTGTCCATTTTGGCACCCTAGGCAACTGCCTAGTTTGCCTTAATGGACGCGCCAGCACTGAGTATGGGAGTGATGCGGTCATATTTGATCACACCAACCACCAGCCTAGCTGCTGTATTCTGCACCTGCTTCAGTCTACAGATCAGATTCAAGGGTAACCCCATGTGGAGTAAATCTGGGAAATAACCAATGCATACAAACTGCTCCCAAGAAAGGGGCAAATCTTGGGTGATGAGTTGAAGCTGATAGAAGGCTGATTTGGACACAGTTGTTATCTGAGAGACCCAGGAGAGAGCTGGGTTCAGTACCACACCCAGATTCCTCACTCTCTTGGCCAGCTGGAGGAAGATCCCATCCAAACTGGGGAAAGGGCCACCATAACTCTCCGAGGTACCTCCTAAGAACAGAACCTTGGTCTTATCAGGGTTAAACCTAAGCCTATTCATCCTTATTCATTTTATAACAGTGGCCAGGCAGCGTTCTAGGATCTGGACAGCCTCCAGTGCAGAGGTGGTAAAGGAGAGATAGAGCTCCTGTCACCAGCATACTGATGGCAGCAGACCCCAAATCTCTGGATGACCTCCCCTAGCAGCTTCAAATAGATGTTAAATAGCATAGAGGAGATAGTTGAACACTGAGGCACCCCACAATTGAGGGTCCAAGGAGCTGATGCTTCATCGTCCAGCTTCGCTCTCTGAGCACAGCCCTCCAAGAAAGACCGGAACCAGCCCAAGGCTGGACCTTCAATTCCTGCCTCAGAGAGCCTGCTCAGAAGGATACCATGGTTGATAGTATCAAAAGCCACTGGAAGACCAAGGAGGACCAACAGGGAAGAGCATCCGCTGTCAGCCTCTCTCAAAAGGTCATCTTGCAGGGCAACCAACACTGTCTCAGTTCCATGATGCACCCTGAACCCAGGAGGTTTCCATTTTCCCGGAACACCTAGAGCTGTTCTGCGGCAACTCTTTCAATTACCTTGCCCATATATGGGATATTAGCTACTGGACGATAATGTGATAAATCATCCAGTATGATACTAAGTTTCTTGGGAATAGACTTGATAAGCATCTCCTTCAAACAGGATGGCAAACTACCATATCTAAAGGAGGCGTTAACAATTGCCCTAGCCCATTCTACCATACTCCCTCTGGCAGTCATTATTAGCCAAGAAGGGCAAGGGTTTAACGGAGTAGCTGCAGGTTTACAACACATCAGGGCCCTGGAGATGTCTTCAGTTGTGACCATATCTAAGTGAACGAACTGAGGAGACCGAAGGAGTGCAGCAGAGAGGATTAAGACCACTGCAACTGGAGTACAGATCAGAGTGGATGGCCTCTATTTTAAATCTAAAATGGGTTGCAAACAACTCACTAAAGAAATCACTGGGAGGAGGCCTATGTTGACTAGAGTTGGTGAGATAACCCCAGGAGCTTCTATTGTAAATCTCTGAAAGCCCGACAAGTCAGCAAATGTTCTTTTCCTGCATTTAAGTAATATATTTACTCCCCCCAAGTTTGGATCTTTAGCCCTTTTATGATTCTTTGGCCATAATCTGACCACCACCGCTAGATTCTCTATTCAACAAGTACTACTGATGACAGGTAGGCGATGAAAGCCAATTATGCTGGGCCCTGGCTCATGCTTCCCCCTTTTATCTCATTTCACAGAAGCTGCAGGATCTGACAAAGCCTCTGAGTATCCTTTTGGAAGAGAGGTAAAGGAAGTGTCAGTATGGCAACAGCTGCTTCAGAGATAGTGTGATGCCAACAGTATAACAAGAACATTATGTCCTTAGAGGGAGCGGGTGATAATGTGAGAGTGGTGCATGTTTGCCACTCTACAAAAACAGGAGCAAGAGACTGATCATACAGAAGATTTTAGGGAGAGAAGCGTTATACCTATCAGGGGACAACTTCAGAAGTGGAGTACGTCTAATTCTAGAAGTTGAGGCAACTTGCCATGGGGATGGGTTTCTTCTTGAAATGCAACGGCATTGGTGCCACTTAATGTGTTCAGTTTCAGTGTTTTGTTCTGACATGATTGAACAAGCATAGGAAGCCATGTCACACACATAGCCTTGGCCATATATGTGATGTCACATACAGGGCCAGCGCTAGGGTTTTTCGTGCCCTAGCCGAGGGGCGGGGAGAGGGTGGGGCGGTGGCGGCGGCGGTGGTGGGGGGTCAGGCGGGGGTCGGGCGGCGGAGCCACCAGGGGGTCGGGCAACGCCGGGGTGGGCGGCAGGCGGCGGGTGGCGGCAGCGGGGGGTCAGGCGGCGGGGGGGTCAGGCGGCAGTGGGCAGGGGTCGGGTGGCGGCGGTGGTGGCGGCGACGGGGTGACGGGAGGGGGTGATGGGCGGCGGGGGGGGCAGCAGGCTGGGCAGCGCCCCCTGTCCATTTTGGCGCCCTAGGCTACTGCCTAGTTCACCTTAATGGACACGCCGGCCCTGGTCACATATATAATTGTATTCTAAGCATACTCCCCCAGATCACCTGAACTAATCGAATCTGAAGAATCCTGTTATGGCTATAATCAAAGCAAGCAGCGGGTAAGGCTAGAGCTACAGCAAGGCAAGGGCACTCGTTTTCTTCATCTCTCTAACCCAGACATGTCCAAACTTTACCCCTCCAGATGTTTTGGACCACAACTTCCACAGTCCTTTGTCATTGGCAGTCTAAGCTTAGAATTATGGGAGTTGTGGTCCAAAACATTAGGAGGGCTGAAGTTTGGACATGCCTGCTCTAACCCCTTCCCCTGCTCTTCCCACTTCTAAAATGTGCACTTGACTCAGATTTACATGGATGTGGTTTGATCATAATTTGCTCTATGCATACCCATCTATACGATTTATGTGTCTGCAGGTAAGAAAAAATGAAAAGGTATAACCAGCGGTAGCTTCACCAAACCCTATGCCTTCCTATAGGGTTGGTGGGATCTTAAGACCTCAGAAATCTATTCTGTGATTATTTGCAAGGGTATCTCCCAGCCTGGAACAAAGGAGCTGCAGGAGCACGGAGGAGCTTTGCCATGACAATGCATCATCTCATTTTTAAAGCAATAACATTGACACAAATAAAGATGTATCGGAAGGCAGGTTTCAGGGGCTCATTCCCTAGTGGGCTTTTGATACCTGAGACAATACCCATCATCCGCTTATTCCAGTTGAACAGCCAGATGTTGATTTGAATATTAGGTTTCGTGTTGATGGTAAAATGCTTAGCAGTCTTCTAATTTCCATAAGTGAACATACATTTTGAATTCCCTTCTTACTTCATACCAAGTTTACGTTCAGTTTTTTTTTAAAAAAATGTATGGATATTAACATAAGGGTAAATATGATTTGGGATTTCTTTAAGTATCTCTTCATAAAAGAGAAACAAAGAATGATTAGAAGCAGTAGCAGACAATAAAATGTCCAAGGTATTATGCTGCATTGTCATAGTTGTTCTTTGTGGCATAACAATAGAATATACTATAGACTACTAGAAGTAGCCAAAGGTTCATTGTTAGGAAAATAAGCACTGGAAATGGATGAAAAATATGTATATTTTGTTGGCAAAGCTGAAACAGTCAGTGTGATCATGGTTCAGGGCATGGGTGTGTTCAAGACTAAGTTACTGAGAGCAAGTTCGAACCATGCTGCGGGACTGAGCCAAGCTGCAAGTAGCACAGCTTAATTTAAAACTTTAAGCAGGCAATAACTTGCAGTGGTACAATTGTCTATGCAGATTTTTTTTCAGCACAGACGTATCGTGCCTAATTCAAAAACAAGGTACACTCCCATTGGTCTGACTGAACTCAGCAGTGATTTTTAAAAGACCTTTAAAATGACACAAATAGCTCCATAACATTCTGTCAGTTTGGTTGTTCCTTTTTTGTTTTAAAAAAGGATTACTGTACACCAATATATCAAACTGAATATTTACCTATAAGTCAGAAAGTAATATTAGCATTAGTAGAAAAAGATACAGAAATACTGTCTTTTCCAAGGCAGTAACTACAGATTCATCAAGATTGAGCATTTGTTCCTCCCCACTTTGTGATGGCTGGTGCATATCTTATTGTGATTTTTTTGTTCGCACCTCTTCTTAAACCTCCATAATTCTTCTATTTTAAGGAATTAGCCCCTCTTTAAGAAATGGATAAAAATATTTCAAGAAACCTTTCAGAAACCCTTGGAACACCTCTAAATCAATCAATCAATCAATCAATCAATCAATCAATCAATCAATCAATCAATCAATCAATCAATCAATCTATCTATCTATCTATCTATCTATCTATCTATCTATCTATCTATCTATCTATCTTTTTGCTGAAGTCCTCCACTCCTGTTTTGGTTTATTGGATCAGCACGAAATGGTTCCAAATGGTAGTGGATGCCCTCTGTTAAACCACCTTAGTTGTCTTTAAAAACAACTATTTTAAAAAGCTGGAGAAAATGCTAGAAATAATATTCTCTCCTGAGGCTGTCCTACTTTGGGCACATCATGAGAAGGCAGGATTCTTGGGGGGGGGGGCAACCCCCCCCCCAATAATGCTAGGAAAGGTGGAAGACAGCAGGAAAAGGGGAAGAGCAAATACAGAATGGACTAAGCTGTCTAAAGGAAACCACAGTCCTGAATTTACAAGAGGTGAGCATGGCAGGTAAGGCGAGGACATGTCATTTTTGAGATTGCTCATGCATAGGTATGCCATGACTTGGAGGTGACTTGGAGGCACACAATAACAATAACTCATATGCTAAATCATCTAAAGCGGAAGTCTTGTAACTCCAAAGAAATTGCTGCATGCCCATCAGCTGCGTATAATACTGTGTGTGCTCGCTGTCCATGCTTTTTTAGGCTGATAGTATGCCAAAAGTCCTAGATGATGGACCAAAATTTCAGTAAAGGAAGTAATGGCAGGAGATACTCTGCCGACAGTAGGAATATCTTCTCTGTTTGTGGAATGAGGTACCCTTCTGAATCTGGGAAGGCTACATCTCCCAAATAATGGGAGACACCGAAAAGTAATGTGGAGCTAGTTAAACAGGGCCAGTTTGCTTTGTTTGAACAGACAGCTGTCATTTGGGTGAAGCATCTTTCCTATCCAGTGGCTCTTCTTGGGAGTCTCATACAGGATTAGGAACTTTAGAGGACATATATTAAGTTTTCCTTTCATAATTGGAAATAATACAATATGAAAAGATGACATAAATCTCCTGTGTCCTCATTCAATGGGAACTAAATCATGTAGTCCCTGGACCACGGCAGGAAGTAGGAAATACTTATCAAAATTTAGAAAGCGCCTCCTAAGAATATATAAATTATAGTTTGTTATTTGTAAAAGTAGGTTGTACAGTACTTCTTTTTGCCCTATAATACAAAACCCAAAATTAAAATTAAAATTAGCAACTTAATGTTGAGTTGGGTTTCCCTTTCTATCACGTCTAGCATAACAGTGTAGACAAGTGGCATAGCTGAGCCTCATTGATTTCAAGAAAGAAATCAGAACTCTGTGGGTATGTATATCCTGTTGTTTTGTTGAAAATTGTAGGCAACTGCTGCAAATAAGAACTCCACATATGCGTACATTAGAACACATGCTGTTTTTCTGGATAACAGCAAGGAGACTTAAAAGGAAAAGGAAGGCAGTACAGTACAATACTTTCAAAACTAGAAAAGGAAAAAAGAATCTGTGGAATAAATTAGTTTTTCTAATAGGAATTTACAGATGAGCAGTAAAGAGAAAAAAAACCCTTCCCAAGCACATACGATGGCATGGAGGAGCAATAAAAAGGAAGGGCTGAATTGGTAGACAACTCAACCTATAAAGAAGAAGCTGGAAAAAAGGAAATCAAAGATAAGACATGATATATATAGTTAAGTGCTGAAAAAATTAAGGCTTTGTGTGCAAGGAACAGCAGTTTCAAGATGATGCAGAGCGTGATGGGAAGCTTGCAGCTTAATGGGAAAGGAGAGAATATAAGACTTGTAGGATAACAAAATCAAGTCTCTGCGAAATGCTATGAGTAAATCTAGATTATGTATTTTGTGACAACAGAGGCTAAACATCAGTACTGTATATCCTACTTTTCTTTCTTTCATGACATCATGCAAGACACAACAGGTTTCTCAATTCTCAGTGAAATTAGGTTGAAATTAGTACACCAGATCTCTCTCTCTCTCTCTCTCTCTCTCTCTCTCTCTCTCTCACACACACACACACACACACACACACACACACACACACACACACACACACACACACACACACACATTTCTGTTTCTTAAGCAAACATGTCAGTTATATCAGGGACCACCTTTTACAGTCTTTTTAATGTGGCTTAGTATAAAGAAGAAAACAACTATTACTGCCCCACCATTACCACAGGTCAAAATTTAAATAATTTTCTCATAGTTCCATATTAATATGGGAAAATTATCATTAAACTATACACTTTGCAGTACAGGTTAATTCAAACGTACATTTGTAATACTATCAGTGCATTTTTCTTTGTTACAGAAATGTATTAGAGATGGGTCTTCTCTCTGTGTGTGTATGTGTATAAACATTACAGAAAGTGCACAACTCTTTCCAGAATGAATGTAAAACATATTCTGACTCTCATTCCCAGAAGAACACAAGCTCACCCACTTTAAAAAAACACACACCACTATTCCTTCATACAGTCAATCTCCCTGACATGAAATCTGTCAAGGAAAAAAATAATAATCAGACTTTTGTTTTCTAAATGACCATAGTTTAATAGAAAATTGGCATTTACTTACAAAGACATCCATTATCAGATGTTCCAGAGTGGCTTCAAGATCTTCTAGTTTGGCAGCTAAAGTCATTGTGATTGTGAAGGTAAATGCTAGCCTAGATCCAGGAATCCAGAAAGTGCAAAATGTCCCAATCCAAAATGGTTAATATTAGCGCAATTCTGTAAACTGCATGTAGTCCCTTTGACAAACTTGCAAAAAAAATAAAATAATGCAAGCCTTTTTCACCTCATTTGGCTAAAGCCTCTAAATCATATGTTGTTGAATGAGGGACCACTCTTGCTTCATCTAGAAGGGAAGCCATCAACTGAAGGCAGAAGTTGTTGTTTTCTTCTCCCACAACAACTTAACAGTCAGAAGAACTGCAGTACAACTGGGAAACCCCAAGAGAGAGAAAGAGAAAATGAGAGAAAGTGTTCGTGAAGGAGATTCACATCCACACAGGGGCATTAGGAACAGGATGCAGAATGAAGTTATCTTACACTGTGACAGATATTTATAGGAGTGCATGATTCCCCCCCACCCCACTCTAGTCTATTTCTCTCTTCATTTCTGACCTTTCAACAAATGGCTCAACACACTAGAGTCTATTGTAAAACAGGGGCAGCAAGTCCCACAGAAGTTGGCTGTGACCAACACCAAGCCAATTCACACAGTTATCCCATCAATAGCTCTTTGTCAGGAGCCTATCAGACGCTGCACTGTCCGTTGTTGACAGAAGACAGCACAGACGTGTAAGGAACAAGGGGCTCAAGTTTTCCTCACAGATTAATTTTTTCCTAAGGATTTAATACCTTCTTCTTTGCCTACTTGGGACAAATGAAGCAAAATCCAAAGTGCAATGGTGGAACTATTAAAATATATATTTCACACCCAGCCTCATGGTGAATAGACTCCTCCCCTATGTAACATCTAGTAGAACACACTCAGTTCCCTGTATCATTACAATGCCCAGGTCGTAGTGCCCAGTTATCAAATGTACTGTGTGTTTATTTTTGTTATGTGTCAACAAGTCAGAACTGACTTATAGCGACCCTCACAGAGCTTTCAAGATAAGAGAGCTATTTAAGAAATTATTTTACCAGTTCCACTCCTCAACTGAGTTTCCGTGGCTAAGTAAGGGGCTGAGCCCATTCCTCCTGAGTCCTCGTCTGTCATTCTAGCCACTGCACCACACTGGGTATCTTCTTTGTGTGTAAGTCTGTGTAAATAAATATGGTGGTGAAGCCACAAAGTTCTAATCCACCGAGCTATACTTCAGAGAGGAGCCTTCCTAACAATGGCTGACAGTGGGTGGAAGATCCATGTTCTCAGAGACATACAGGGCAGGATTCTGTGGGTGTAAAGTTATGCCACACAAACCAGATCCAGCGCCAGAGTTAAATTTAAATTAACTGAAAGCTTCCCATCCCCCCCCATTTGCAGATTCTGACCCTCCCTATGGCTCTTCTTGGGATGCATAATTAAATTGTTAACCGCCCAGAGAGTGCTTGCAGTGCTATAGGGTGGTATATAAGCACACACACACACATGTATGCACACATGCACAGTCTCACATACCTCACTACAATGCTGAAAAGCAATTTGGTGTATTAAAGCAAAAGCAAAGTGTTCTGCTTGTATACCGCCTCGTACCACTTCAAGTAGTCTCTGGGCGGTTTACAGTTTAATTACAGTATGCAGGCTACACATCCCCCCCAAGCAAGCTGGATACTCATTTTATCAACCTCGGAAGTATGGAAGGCTGAGTCAACCTTGAGCCTGGTACCTGGGATTGAACCCCTGGTCGTAAGCACAGTTTTAGCTGCAGTACAGGCATTTAACCACTGCGCCACAAGGCTCCTTGTTGCATTACATGTTGCATTGCCTGCTACCTTTTAATTACTTTCCATTGTGGTGTTTTTTTTAAAAAAAACACCTCAAGGATTAATAAAATGACATAAAATTTTGAAAATTCTTGTCAAAATGACATTAAAATGCCTTGCAATACACATCAAATTTTCTTGTTACACCAATAAATTACCTTGAGTCCTCATTATAATGCTGGTAAAATGTAACCATTAGGACTCCATTATGAAGAAATAAATAACTCCTAATTGTGAGCCATACACAAGACAATTTTTCCAAGAATTTCAGTGAAATGTATTTGTCAAATTTCTGCCTGCATATAGGCATGGCACAGCTCTAAAATAACCTGTCTTCAAACCTTGAAAAGGTCCATTGCTAGATGTAATAGATGACATTTCTCTACTCACTCCATGTTTTAATTCAGTTAAAGATGGCTTTGTACCTCTATATGTTCTTAATATATAGTCTAAGCTTAAAGAATTCACTTCTTGTTTTAGAATATACTTTGTAATGATGTGTGAGTTTTAAAACTATCACCCTATCTTATTTCTTCAGCTAAAGAAGAGTGATAGTGCAGTGGCATAAACAAATGAATTGGAACAAAACTGGTCAAATAAATTTTCTGTCTGATTTATAACAGCAGGTGATCCTAGCAGTAGATGCAGCTCAGTGGGACATAAAGCTGTAAATTGTGCCTACATGTTCCCGATTATAGTTGGTGTAGCCTTTTCAGCCATCTACTATAGCTGGCAGGCAAGGAGCGATGGGTTCTTTTACTAGACAATTGTATGACAGCCCATTTAGTGTGTCCTGTGATAGATTACTTCAACACTCATGATGAAGGCAGCACAAGATGTTTCTCTGGCAGACACATCCTCATAGATGTAGCTCCTTCTGCAATATAATAGATTGGGTTATTTAGGTGCATTATTGCTCCTGGGATTGCCAACTTTATTCAAAAACAATATCAGTTTGCTGGAAGAGGAGGACACCATTAGAGAGAAGATACAACTTGGTCAGCCAGGAGTAGTCTGGAAAAAAGGCGCCTGAGGGGGGATATGATTGAGACATACAAAATAATGCAGGGCATGAGTAAAGTGTATAGAGGGAAGCTCTTCTCCCTCTCACAAAATACCAGAACTAGGGAACACACACTCAAATTGAGGGCTGGGAGAGTAAGAACAGACAAAAGAAAATATTTTTCACCCAGCGTGTTGTTAGTCTATGGAACTCCCTGCCACAGGATGTGGTGATGGCTTCTGGCCTGGATGCCTTCAAAAGGGGATTGGACAGATTCCTGGAGGAAAAGTCCATCACAGGTTACAAACCATGATGGAGATGTGTAATCTCCAGGCTTAAAACCAGGGTACTTCAAGGGCCAGATGCAGGGGAGTGGTATCAGGAGACAGATATCTAGTCTCATGCGCTCCAAAAAGCATCTGGTGGGGCCACTGTGAGATACAGGAAGCTGGACTAGATGGGCCTTTGGCCTGATCCAGCATGGCTCTTCTTATGTTCTTATGTTCTTATGAGTAGAGCCTACCACTGCAGATACCAACGAGTGATGGGTGAGTGGCTGGTAGTGAGTGGGAGGTATGGGCTGAATTGGCTGCAGTGAGGTATTAACTGGATTCTGAGACATAGTTCTGGTTATATAATAGGGCATCTTGTTGTTTTTGTCAGATTGGTAAAAAATATTAAGTAAAGGAAAAAACAATAAAAAACTAGCTGGTTTGTAATTCTGAGGTTGTATGACTCTTTACAACTGACGTTGCACACATCTGTAAACACAGAAAGCAGCTGCCTCAGGGGAAATTAGCATATCTCATCTGGTACATCATCTCATTCAGACTGAAGTAAAGTAAGATTAGATGAGGATTTCGGCCCAGGAAGCACTGACAAACAGTTGAAGGAATGAGTCTCTTGTAACAAACTATTATATACTGTATTAGATATGATACTGAGAGGTCCATGTAGCCATGGGTGCACAGGGGACTGGGATCAGTGCAATCACAAAATTACCCCCTTTCTATTAACCATGTTGCCAACCAGAACAAAGCCTCTAAATCTATTTGCTCCTTGATGTCAATTTAGGGTTTCAGTATAGGTCAATTCTGGAAGCTGAAAAGGCAAGATTTGGGATGGGGAGGTTCTAAATAAAAGCACCCCCCCAGTAGATTACAATCTAAAAGCATCGCATGAATGGACCCAGATAGCTTTTAATAGCTGGTGGCTATTAAATAAATATATTTTAATAAATATGAAAATTCTCATAAGCAACCAGCCAGTGTGGGTAATGGATACTTTTGAGAGGGGGCTTGGCAGGCTGAACATATTTTGTTAGCAAGACACAAATGATTATTTCTCAGCAGCTGTAATGGGATCCTGTTATGTGAGTCAGAGAGACTTTATGCTGATACTGTTTGCTTCCACACTTCCCTATTCTGGGAATTTTATTTATTTATTCATTTACATGTTTCCATCTGGAAGGGGGAGATGTAAATGCAAACAAATATTGCATAAGCACTCTAACACAGAAACACTGATATGGCCCAGATATTGTCTTCCATTCAATGGTAAGAAGATACCCTTTCTTCATTAATGTACTGTATAGTTCTCACGTGATTTAACAAAAAGAGTTAGATGTAGGGTCAAAGTTATTTTTGTTAGGCTTCGGAAACACTACTTGAAATATGTCATATATCTGCCCCCCTGCAGATGGATTTTAATGCTTGTCTAGAGAAACTGAACTAAGCCATTTAATTGTAATAACACATTGTTACATTTTTCACAAGTGCTTCCCTGTAACATTAATGCACAATGGAGAGAGGCTTAATACAATACAGTCTATTCTCTGTTGGGTCTATTGACAGAATGGCATGATGCACTGTCCGAGGAGGCATTAATACCACCCCACCCTCATTATCAGTCTCATGACTGCATAAAAATCTCTTTGGCTAACCAATCTCATTTCAGGAACTGATACTCTTATTTGGCAAAATCAGTCAGATAGACAGGGCCCTCTTTCCTCCTTTTTTCTATTCATAATCATAAAGAATGAATTTCAAGGTTTCAGAAACCAGTTGTACTTCCCTAGACTGTAGTTAGAGGATCAAATATTTGCATTCTGGTCTGCATCAAATAACACTTATACACATACACAACTAGAGTATCAATGGAAACAGCTGGGCATAGGTATCCTTTCCTGCTTCAGATGTGCAAGGAGTGTTCAAAGACATGTTTAAATATTCAATTTGACACTTGAAATATTATGGGATACATCCAATAAAGCAATGCACAAAGGCTGTTTCTTTTCATTCTGATAAATATTTTGCTGTCAAGTCACTCACTGTGACTAATCAGGTACAGTATGGGAAATCTTTGCCCCTCCAACAGAGCAGCACCTACCAATTTTGGCACCAGGGGCTTTACTGCCCTATTTAAAATTTGGTTGCATTGATCCGTATATCAGGGGTGATGATAGCGGAATGGCGAGGAACATCTGGTTCACATCATTTCTGTTCTGACATATTTTGGTAGGTTCATGTAGTCAAATACTCATAGCATTTACAGCTGAACTTCAGAGCTGTGGCAGCAAGAAAGAAAATGCTAAGCTTGAATGTTGACATGTTTGCCAATACTTTGCGTTCAAGCATGGGTCATTGACTTTGGTCACACACAATAAACTGCTTCCGTCAATATTCAGCTCCATCCCATAGACAAGAACATACTGTATAATCAGGACTCTTCTTACATAAATCATGCTTGGTCTCCAGGGCAGGTGCTGCTTTAGAATCCAAATGTAGTTCTCACCATCAAGTAGGCATTTTACATTATAAATAAAAAGCCTTCTAGAAAGACCCATATGTCATAAGCCTTCTCCAGGTTGATGAGTTATTGTCTTTCACTTGATTTGGATACTGCTGAAGTACTGCAGAGCATGTCACCAGTCTTCACTACATTCTCTTTTATTCTCTGAGAGATCTGCTGTGAAACAGCAGGAGGAGGCTTTACATCTCAATATGTTGACAATGTTTATTTGTGAGATCACGACTCGCGACATCTCTCAGATGTTCAAGAGGAAATCACTTGCCATCTATTCTATTATTTAGATGGATGGCAGCCCTCCTCAGCTACCTCCACCTCCTCTCACAGAATCAAACCACATCCTTGTACCACATCCTCATTCGTACTCACACCTGGGAGATACAGTGCAGCTGCTTTTCTCTAATATGTTGGTCTTTATCTCCAGATGACCAAGTAGAATCTGGAGATTCAGAATTTAAATATGAATCATGAACCTGAAGGGCCATAATCTTAAATCCATGTCTTTCATGCCAGGTGCACATGCCCCCAGCTGTTCCCAGACCTCCCTTGTTGCTCTCTTCCATATCTGAATACATCACTGGAGATGGAATATGTTCATCAGCAACAGTATGTATTAAACTTGACTAAAACAGGAGAATTATGAATCAGAAAACAAAAACTTTTGTTTTAAACTTGAACCACATAGTTTTTTTGACTGGCCTTCTTACCTACTCCCTCTCTCTCTGTGTCGTCAAACCATCCTGTGTTCCTCCATCACCTGAACGCGCCACTTGAGATATGCTAAGGAAGGGGTGTCACAGCAGAGATGGTGTATATTTATACTTAATTGTTTGAAGTGGGGAGCTATCCATCCTTCCCTCTATTTCTCGTAGAGGCAAAGGGTGGTGGGTTGATAGGCGGTCTCCCAGGGACTGTGTGAGGCTGAAGGGTTTCATGTGGATCCTCTCCTCACTCTTTCTTCTCTCACCTCTATTTCTTATCCCAAAAGGAGGGTTTATGGGGTTATCTGGACCAGCACAGCCTTTCAGCCTCCACCCTGGGAACTCTTAATGGGACCAGCTCCAGAGTCCTCGTGTTCTACACACACCCCAGACATGTAGAAGATCTGTCACCTTCAAGACTCTCACTTCGGCTTGGCAGGGCCAGCACGTCTATTAAGGCGAACTAGTTGCCTTGGGCGCCAAAATGGAGAGGGGGCGCTGGCCAGTCTGCTGCCCCCCCGCCGTCCCCCCCGCTGGCCACCACCGTCCATCCCCCCGCTGCCCGTCACCGTCTGCCCGCCCCCCCTGCGCCCATCGCCGTCATCTACCGCCCCCTGCCGTCCCGCCACCCCACCCCACTGCCCCGCCGCCGCCGCCGCCTAACCAGCCGCCACCCCCGCCGCCGCCTGCCCCTCGCCTAGGGTGCAAAAAAACCTAGCTCCGGACCTGCAGCTTGGCAAGTCTCAACCTCTATTTCGCTTTTAGCGTCCCTCCCCATCTCTTCTGTCTTCTCAGTCTCCCTCTCCTACTTATCCACCTCCTTCTCTGGAACTTTATTTTCTCTTCTCTCCTCCTTTTATCCTCCTTTCCTACCTCCATCTCCTCTTAACCCTAACCCTAGCTCTAGACCTGAACCCTGAACCCTGAACCCTAAACCCTAACCTTCACCCCAAAGCTCTTATCAACAGTATCAAACTACTTAATACTTAAAAACTACTTAAAAGACTTTTTTATTTTTCAAACCAGTATCTTTTTTAATTAGCAAAGTGGTATTAATATTCTATAATAATCACAACTGGGCTACCACCTAGTATTAATAGAAGTTACAAAATTGCGAGCTAGGCGAATGGTAACAGAGCTCAACAGGACCTTTGAATAATTTCCTTGTCACCTCTTCCATCAGTCATGACTACAAAGGTGCAAGCCAGAAACCCCTTCAACATGTGAGCCCTCACCTCACAAATGTAATCTTTAAGCCATTCCAAGCATCTATAGATTCTGTAACAGGAATAATGATGCCAAATAGATAGAGTAACACCCCCACTAGATGGATACCAGGGGGAATCCCTTCCATAAAGCTTAATAACTGCTTGTGGGGAGTACAGCCAGATCTGCTGTAATTTTGAATAGGCTCAGTGTGGTGTAGAGCAGGCATGTCCAAACTCCGGCCCTCCAGATGTTTTGGACCACAACTCCCACAGTCCTTTGTCGTTGGCAAGCAAAGCGTAGAATTCTGGGAGTTGTGGTCCAAAACATCAGGCAGGTCGAAGTTTGGACATACCTGGTGTAGAGGATGGAGTGGTGAGCAAGGATTCTGGAAACCAGGATGTGAATCTCCCTCGGGCATGCAAATTCCTTCCTCAGCTTTCCCATCTCTTCTCCATGTCCCACAACTGATGTAGTTCCCCCTATATCTACAAGAGAGGTGGAGAACAGCTATTGGAAGTCAAAACGACCTGCTGGCAGCGGACCAGGGGGTCCTTGTCCTCATTCTCACATCAGTACATTCCAGGTAATTATTTCCCATATAATGTAAAGAAATAGTGATGAGATTATTAAAAAAAGTGACCTGAATATGTGCTTCCCTGGTGGGAAGACTGCAGGCAGCATGCAGTTTGGAATGGGTATAAAGTTAATATAATATATGTTCCAGATACACATTAAGATTAAATTATGTAATTTTTGTTGGTGTAGAATTAAATCCAGTAAGTCTTATACCAGTTTGTTCTGGTGATATAGCCTGAGCATATATAGGCTTACCTGATTTCGTAAGCAAGTCAACCCAGCCTAGTCTTTTCATCATTTGTACATCATTTTCCTGATATGTCTTTTATTAAATTAAAATTTGAAAAAAGACTCATAGGATACAGAAAGCTTGAGGAAAAGGTCAACTATATATCCAAGCCAGCATGCTCACTGATTTTAAAAAAACTTATTTCTTTGCACTTTTAGCATTCAGCAGGTGAACTACAAAGGGACATATGTAGATGCAGGTACACATACTCTTTGATGTAAACCCATTACTCCCTATGACTTTCATGCATTCTAGGACCATCACCAAGCAGTCTTTTGTTCATTACGTATCAGTTCTGTTTTGACCTGCAAAATATTTAAGTAGCTGTAATTAGTCTCTATCCAGTTCTAAATCTTCATCTTGATTCTAGATTTGTTTGCTGGAAGGTGGGTTGAATTTCTTAGCAGGCAATAGAGGAATACTTGTAGATACACCAATTCTAGAACTTGTAAGAGACTGCTCAGGCATAAAAGCTTTCATTCAGTTTGCAATTACCAAGCTGAATCTCAGTTCACCCACTGCTATCTTGTAGGTCCTGCTGCTATCAATTGTCAGAGGGACACTATTTGTACTTTTACATCTGGATTAAAGAAAAGATGGAAGGAAGGCTCACCCACAAGTAGCATCTACACCACTGTCAAATTCAACATTCATGCATATTCGAGGATGCTTACAGCGCAAGAAATATTAAGAAAGTATGTTTAGAAGGACACTCTGGGAATATCCCTCTAAACAAAAGGATGCATTTATTGGTTTATCTCTTCTGAATTCAGCTGGTGACTTGCAGGTAACACCACACAAAGCACATTTTGTTCAGTGTACACTGAAACTCTTGAATGGGGTTTAGGAAGTATCTGCTCAAACTGTGGTCTATACAGTATATGATTGCACAACCCTGGACACAAATGGCACACTATGAACAGGCAGTCAGTGCTCCCAGAGAATTCAAGTAATCTGCATGTGCTGTGATGTTCACATGAATTAGTCTGAAGTTGAGATCAAGGAGGTTGAGGGGGTTGAGGGGGAGGAGTAGAATTGTGCTGGGATCAAGTCCCAGAATAACTATGCATTTTATATCAGCAGGACTTGATCCATTTCTGGCATCAAGACAGGCAGGCCAGATGGGCTGTGTGATGTTTCTTCTGCTGATGCAACCCAGGCTCAGGAGCCAAATGGCTAAGAGCATGAAATTAGATTTTTAAGCCTTAACAGCTCCAAACAAATGTGTTTCATTTTTTTAAAAATTGCAAGTGCTATTCCAGTTGCCATTTCTCTCTCCCTGCTTGGCTTGTTGCTTTGCTCAACCACTCAGAACTCAGCTACTCTCAAGCTACTTTCAACTTGCACTGTAACCAACATTCTATTTGCCATCTACTCCTGTGTATTCATCTATTGATATTCATACATTTACACCTGGATGTTTGCACTGTCTGGAGGGGTGTACTGTGCATAGGAAAAAATGTTTCAGAGGGACTTCAGAGAGTGGGTTGTTCAGAGTTTGAGAGAGTCACACAGAGAAGAATACAGACAGACTACAGTTTAGCCTGTCCCGAATAGCTTCTTTATGTGTGAGGTGGATCAAGCTTCAAACAGTCTGTTGATGTTGGGGGAGGAGTGATGTGCCATTTGTTATGCTCCTCCTGTCTGAACAGCAAATGACCCCTTGTAGCCTGATCTGCTGTCAATTAAGCACTTTCTGGGATCCATTTTCTCCCTCCCTCCTTTCCTTCATTCTCTCTCTGGGCCTTTTTACACGACCCCTAAGATCCGCTGGCCACTTAAATTCAGACCAGAGATCTTAGAGGTTCGTCGCTCTTCCTCTGTCCCCACCCCCCTCCACACTTCCTGGTTGCTGGCTGTGTGAGGGGGGGAGAAAAAAGAAAGAAAAGAATGCCGGCTTACCTCCGTTCTGTTCCCGGCAGCATTCAGATCTCTTAAAGGGGCGGGGGGCAGAAAAACAACAAACAGAAGCCAGGAGAGCCCCTCACTCACTATCCTTACACCGGATCAAATATTTTTCACATCCAAAAAGCAGGTACCTGAAAGCTGCGCTGGGACGTGCTAAAGTGGGCGGGGTCACACTTAATTTCCTGTTAACTCCGGAGCTGGTGGGTAAACATTTTTAATCTCCGGGGCTGGGAGCCATTTGCCCCGGAGTTTAGGGGTTGTGTATAAACGCCCTCTCTCTCTTTCAACCTCCCTCCCAACTTTGTCTCTCTAACTCTCCCTCAGAATCTGTAGCTGCTGGAGGTTGCTGTCCCATGGTTAAACAAGCCAAAGATAATGCCTATCCAACTGTTAGGCCAGAAAGGTGCGCTATAGCTTTTAAAGGTGATGGATGGATTGTTCTCAGTAGAAACACTAGAGGCCAACATCTTTATTTCACTCCAAACTGTGCCATCGGTGAGTCATACACCATATCTATATGCCAGTGTGGACAGGCCCAACAGAGTCAAAGAGCTACCATGCTATTACTATCACTTCTCCATGTGGAGATGTTCATGCAATAGACTCAGATACCATTCATTCAAGCCCTGGCTCTGTTCTCAGTCCTACACTCCCTAGAAATTGAGCTGAAAAATGAAACTGCCCACATGATTTATGAAAACAAAAAGGGTTTTCCCACAGGGCTACACTCAGGCATACACCCAAAATGTACTCGGCTAACAATCTACATTTGTTGGTTCTAACAGGAGTTCTTGTTCTTAGCAAGTGACACCTCCACCAGGATTGGACTTGATGCACCGTAGGGTCCCTCCCAGTTCTGCAGTTCTAAGTAGATGATGATGAGTTGCCTGTGAATTTGCAGCATTACAGCTGAATCCCATCAGTACAGTTTGCATCTGGTGTCCAGCACTCCCAAATGGTATGCCAGTCCATAGCTGTCAACTCTCCCGTTTTGGCCGGGAAAATCCCATATTTTATTCTCTTTCATGATTTTTCCGGGTCATTGATATTCCTGCAAATGTCCCAAATTCCCCCCCCCCGTCCACTCTGAGAGCGAGCGAGCAAGTGTCGCACTGGCTGCGGGCTGCTTCCCCTTCACCCAAGCAGGGCAGTTCAAAGCGGGAGGGCAGCACGGTCCCCTGCCCCCCCCCACCATCCAGATGATGGGCACAGTGCCTTGCCTGTCTGTGGCCCAGCTGAAGGAGTTGAGCAAGGCTGGGGGAAAGGGGGCAAGCTGGTGCGGCAGGCAGAGGGGCATGAGTGTGTGCATGCGTGTTTGTGCTGGTGTGCACACACACACATTCTGCCTCCCTCCTCTCATCCTGGGCTAGTGGTATGTGCCAGTCACTTCAAAACACTGCAATCATTGGAGGAAACTGACAGCTGGAAGCATATTTTGTTATTAACATACAAAGTCTCTGAGCACAGAATTTCACATCATTGTTTCTACTTGAGTATTGTACAGTTGGCCATCAATATTAAAACATCTTTGCTCAGGAGAGGGCATAGCTGCAATTTCAGATAACATTCCTCTCTTCTATGAAGGCTGATGCACGTATTCTGCCCCTAGAGATGCAATATAATGTCAGCCAGGGATGCAAACAAGACAAGTATTGTGCCATTTTATTACTGAGAATAAGAATGAAAAACATGGGAAACTATATCTCGGTGCTTATCCAGATAAGAAGCTTTAGTAGGCTTCCTGCATGGTAATTTGAAACATCTTGAAACATCTGAATGTATCTACTTTCAGGACTGATTGATGATAAGGGAATTCTTGCTCTCTTGTTCTCTCCCCCTCCCCCTCCCTGCTCCCAGGTTCATGATGAAGACAGAATGGAGAAGAGGGGGCAAATATCTTTCTGTAGGTTGGCAGATGCTTTTGGTCTGGAAAGCAAATGGAAGAAAATGGCCTCCATGAATGGATCCAAACTTAGGATGCAACTACATTTTAAAACCAAATTGGAATTAAATCACCTTTGTGCTGATTTAATGGGCTGCAGACTGATTTGGGAGTTCACCCTTCATACTGGGTGTGATGTGAGTCACATTTCAGCACCCCCTTCTTTCTTTCTTTCTTTCTTTCTTTCTTTCTTTCTTTCTTTCTTTCTTTCTTTCTTTCTTTCTTTCTTTCCTCCACTTCCATGTCTGCTTATCCTTTTTATTATTTGCTGTGGAGCCATTTTCTTATTTAAAGCTTCAGATGACTAGATTTCTCAAAAACTTTTCTATAGAAAAATAGCATGTAACAGTTTAAGTGTACAGAACATCAAATGCTTGAACAGCAGTTTTGCAAAATACATCATGATTCACATGTCAGTATGATTCCATAACAGGGAAAAATCACTTTTCACTGCCTAGCTATTACTCTTTCTCTTTACTTTTAAGTAAAACATGAGAAATTACCTCATCTCTCAGGTAATAGCATGCCAATAGTTTAAAACTATATGTGACCAGAGATGAGGTGATTGTTGGATGCATTCATTGAAAGTCAGGGGAAAGAATAATGGATGGTCAGGTGACTTGAATAACAAGCTCAGACTTGTCAATTAAGTAATTAATCCTACTAACCTTTTGCTCCCCAGCAAAAGAGCCTTCCTAGATAATCTGACAGGATTCAGGACGAGCACCTGTTTCCCTTCATTAAAATCAAATTGTTTTGCTTTGGGCCTATCCACCCCATCCCCACCCCCAGCTTGACTATCATGCCCCAAATGCCTGTGTCACCAAAACACCACCTACAGACACACACCCTTCTTTACAAAACCATATCACAACTAACCATATGGGGGAAAACCATTTCAATAATTCCATCTTGAAAAAAAGTACTAGCCCCTCAGCAGTAGCAGGTGGGTGAGTGTGGGTGGGAAGCTGCTTTGGGAGCGAAAGAGGCTGGACCCATTTGAATCAGCCTTTGTTGCCTCATGCTGTTATAGTAAAACATACTTCGAATTCACCATATAATGTAAATCCCACAGTATTTGACATTGTCCCAGAAGACAGAAACTTTAAACATATGGCCCTTAGGCATTACCTTTCCCCCTTAAAACTAACATTACATAAGCTTGACATGTTAGTAGTGTGTTCCTCATGTTATATCTTGTTATATCTGCTGCATTGCATACTTTCTTTTTCTTAACAGATACAGAAAGGCACCTCCATCTCATCTCCTTCTGTTTCAGAAGGTACGGGTAAAAGTAACACATTTTTAAACAATACATTGGGGCTTCTATTTTTTTGTTACCAAGTAATATTCTTATGAGGACATTATCCCAAATTTGACCTTTAAATAAATAAATAAATAAATAAATAAATAAATAAATAAATAAATAAATAAATATTTTACAAAGACAACTTTCACAGTCAGTAAAAATACAGTGGTACATCTGATAACAGTTTTAATTTGTTCTCTGAGGCAAATCATTCTCTTAAATACTCATTATCCAAAACACAGTTTCCCATTGAAATTAATGGGAAACTGATCAATCTGTTCTGGAGGTCTGAAAAAAGGCAAAAAATTTGTTTTCCCCCAGACCTCTTTATAAAGTGTACTTTAAACACATGCAGTGCATGCAGTGCTGGAACACCCCCCCCCAGAACACCCCCCCCAGTGCAATGCAAACATGGACAAAAGAAACCAGCAAGACTACCCCAGCCCTTTCCTGTCAAAATGCAATGAGGGGGAGGCGAATGCAAACAGACAGACATAAGCAGCAAGAGAAATCCAGCCTTTTTTTGCCTGCAGAGCAATGGAAAAGATTGCAAACATGGACAAAAGAAACCAACAAGACTACCCCAGCCTATTCCCACCCAAAGTGCAATGGAGAAAAGTGCATACATACAGTATACAAACAAACACAAGCTGCAAGAGAACCCCAGCTGGTTCTTGCCTGCAGAGCAATGGAAAAGATTGCAAACATGGAGAAAAGAAAGCAGCAAGATTACCCCAGCCTGTTCCCACCAAAAATGCAAATAAAAGCAGTTCAAAGCAGTGCAAATAAAAGCTACCTTTCCAAGTTCGAAAGGTCCAAATCCCTCAGCAAAAAAATGCCAGAATGGCTCCAAAACACAATGAAAAAAACACTCTAACTCCTCCCACCCCTCCACAAACTACGGGGTGGTGGTGCAATGATCCTGGGTACATTTTTGGCAAGGCATTATGAAAAACATCAATCCAAGGCAGCCTATAGGCAACATTTGTTATCTGAGGCAGCCCTATACCTGGAAATTTCCATTTGCTATCCAAATCATTCATTACCAGAGGCATTTGTTATCTGAGGTATTACCTATGGCTCTGGAGTTTTTAGCCATACCATTCAGAATAAACTGCTTGGTTCCTTTTGAATTCTTAGGTCACAACAATGAGTTGGGGCAGTGAAAGAGGTGAGATGAAGCAACAGGGAACAGAGGAAAAACAGATCTAAAATTAAGTGCAAGAACTGTTGCAGTCACGAAGAAAAGTTTCGGCAGTGGTCATAAACAGACACATATAGTGATGGGATATACATATTTTAAGACATTGGTGAAAGACAAGGAGTGGAAGAGAATGGGTAACTGGCTAGGTAGAGAGTGTCATCTTCCATGCAGTACAAAGTGTTGTGATAGGAGCCAAATGAGCCAAGGGTAGAAATGGTAAGAACCCCTCTTGCTAAATCTACAAATAAAACAATTTGAGAACTATGGAATGAGCTGATTGGTTTGTTGCGTCATAGATAAATTGTTTTTTTTTAAAAAATCTGTATTATAGAAGTATTAGAATGTTGGCATGAATGAAAAGCATTTTGAGCACGAGATGTTCTCAATGTAAGTTTGAAAACAACATATTCAAGTGACCGGAATGGAAAATACATTTTAGGATTGATGAAACAGAACCTTTTCCTCAGTACTGCAATTCTAAAATCTCAGTCCAAAGCAACAAAGACATATCAAATAGGAGTCATTGTGTATCACTTAGGAATTTTCTGGATGATCAGTTTTTCGTGCATAAAAGCCGGAGCAAAAGGCAACAGTAACCCGATCTGGATAACATTGTAGAGAGACAAGAGTATCTATTACATGTTTACACATACCAGATCTGACCTCTTTTTCATTTGGTATCTTTTCAGCAGTGTCCAGGATAACTAGAGACCTTTTCCCACAATATACTTGTGAGTTTGTAGAAACATATCTTGAATGCTGTGTGACGTATACACAAAGGTGCCTTACAAGTCATTGCAAAATACCAGGGATCAACAGTAAAACAAGCAAGCGCGCAAGTAGGCAGAAATAATATTAGCCAACAAGGTTTATTTTATGGAAAATGGGAGGGAACAGGAGCTTTTTGGTAACACAAAGATAAGTTTTATTTAAGTTTAAAAATATGCATTAATTGTTTAATGGTAAATTGGTGTACTTAAATTGTTATCACACTAAAAAGCCTCTAGGAAGCAGCATGGATGGATGTAAGGTTTCCTCTGTGCCTCATCCTACTGATAATAAGAAGAACGCAATGCTTGCCTGCATTGGTTGCCCGTTGCATCCCAGATCAGATTAAAGGTCCTGGTTTTAGTCTATAAAACCCTCCATGGCCTGGGCCCAGACTACCTGTCAGAGCGCATCATTCAGCGATCAACCTTGGCCCATCCAGTTCAGCAGTCACGAGCGCACTCACTCCGGGTCGCCACCCCGAGAGAGGCCCGAAGGTCCATCACTCGCAATCGGGCCTTCTCAGTGGCTGCCCCTTCCGTCTGGAACAGTTTACCACCTGATGTGCGCTCAGCAGAGTCCCTGTTAGCCTTCCGTCGAGCATTAAAAACCTTGCTCTTTAAAGAGGCCTTCGGTGGTGTAACTTAACCTTTTTTCTTTTTTTCTTTTTTTTTGTCTGTTCCCTTGCCATCTACACACTCGCCAACTTCTATCGTTGCTGAGCTGTGACTGCTATGACAAATTATCAAAATGCCATGTTGTTAAATATGTTTTAAAATGTAGTTTTATACTGTTGTTGCTATCTATCATTTCGTTTGTTTTATATTGTATTCTTTCCTGACTTGTTCAGTTTTGTAAGCTGCCCAGAGTTCCATTTTGGAAGATGGGCGGGGTAAAAATCGAACAAATAAATAAATAAATAAATAAATAAATAAATAAATAAATAAATAAATAAATAAACTGGAATATGCTGTGATTCAACTGAAATCAGTCTTGAATTAATCTACAGTCATGTGGTATATCATTCACTGTTTCCATTCATTTGTGCTTATTTTGAGTGTGTTGCTTTTTAAGTGTGTGTGTGGGGGGGGGAGAGAAACACACCCACCTGACACACACAGTTGTGCATGCACAGAGGAGGAGAGGCAGACTTAAGTGTTACTGCAAGGGTAGTTTCCTCCCCTCTGGACCGAGGAAACATAAACCCTCCACCCAGAAAGTGAGCAAGGTGGGAGAAGAGGTACCACTCTTCCTTTTGGGCATCAGGTTCTGTAGAAACTCTCCCTGTGGGGAATCTTGCCCAAGATTCCAACTTCCTCAGTACCTGGAAAAGGAAGAAGAGGGGAGGAGCAACTGCAACAGCTTTCTGACTCCTCTGGTTGTTCTATAGTGGCACACAACAATGAATCCCCATGTGTTTTAACTACAAGATCATCCCAACTCACAAAAACCATGGGTCCCCATTCTCTTTATATGCATGATCATCCCATGGTATAAAAAGATGGATCCCAGGCATGTCTCGGATTGGCAGTTTGTGGGTACAGATGGGATCTTTGATTTGATGGTGGTTTTGGGAGGATCCCATATTTATTTATTTATTCAGCAAATAAGATCTCTGGGTGGCTTACAACAATTAAAACGAGCAGTTAAAAATTATTAAAACCATTAAAATACAATGGACTAAAATTGCTATCCGGACTCACAATCTATGTTATATCAGTTAAAAAACTTCTGGAACAGGATGGTTTTTACCCGGCACCAAAATGTCATCAATGTTGGTGCTAGAAGGATCTTACTCAGGATTCCGGGGGCAACTACCTAAAAGGCCATATTAGAGATGGGCATGAACCAGAAAACCCATGGTTCGGGTTCGTCTCGTTCGGGTTGTGACGTGCCCCTCACACACACTGGGTTTTCACTCACTGCCACCACCAGATTAATCTGGACACTTGTATGTATTTGAGAGAGAGAGTCACGCCAGGCAATATAGTTTTAAAACAAACATGTAACATTTATTGGTTTGCAATTAGATGCTCAGTGTTATGATAGCTTTGGCCGATGTTATTGTATTGCATGCATGAATTCTTATAATAATGTATTTCCTTTATAAAGCAGGATCTCCCACCTGACCAACTGACAATCTAACTGACTCTCAGCTCTCTTTACTGAACTGAACTCTTCTCAGCTCTAACACAAACTGAATCCAAACTGAACTGAACTTCCCATCATCCATTAGGTTCCAATATATAACATTCCTAACCACTCCCACCAGCTTGATGATTGGCTATTCAAAACAGAATCATGAATATTCATACTTGTTTTAACCCTTTTCGCCACAGGGACCACCTTTGGTTTGGTTCGGTTTGGGTTCGAATGAATTTTTTTTAAAAAAAAACTCATTTGAACCTGAACCAGTTCGACGGGAGCGGCGGGAGCGGCAGGAGCTGTGATCCCGCCTCCTCGTGCGGAGGTGAGACAAAAGTCTGGGTTTAAAAGAGCAGGACAGGAAACGGTGGGGTTAAAGATGTCTCCAATCAAATACAGTATCTTCATTCAGGACTTTTCAACAAAAATAAATGTTGAGGATTAAAGCAAAAGCATTGGCTTGAATGTTTCATTCCTGTGCAATGCCACGTCTTTAAACAAAGTCTAAGTGCAATCCTATATATGTCTACTCAGGAATAAGTCTCATTATATCCAGTGGGGTTTTAATAACATATACATAGGATGGCAGTTTTCAGTGGTTTCTGAGCCCACCAACCCTCCAACAATGCAAAATAAATTTGAAACTCTGCGCTTTGCAAAATAAATAACCAAACAAATAAAATGAAATATTTGGAAAAAAAATAGACTATGTAAATAATGCTTCCTAGATGCCCTAAGCACATCCGATCTCGCCTGATTTCGGAAGCTAAGCAGGATCGGCGCTGGTTAGTACTTGGATGGGTGACCACCAAGGAATACCAGGTGCTGTAGGCGCCTGGAGTAGGAACTGGCAAGCCACTCCAGTACTCCTGCCAAGAAAATTCCATGGACATGGAGTTGGACGTGGAGTTACGTAGAGTCAGTCATGACTGTAACAACACAACACACACACACATGTAAATAATAAATAAATACACACCTTTAAAAACAAGTAAAACCAGGGTAGAATTTACTCCTAGGAAATCTTCATTGATTTGCATCATAAAACAACTGTAATCTTAAGTAATTTAAATGAATAAATGCAAACCAGATAGTCTTCATTATTTATAGTAGAGAGTTAAAAGAGTTCCTGCCTGGGAAAATTGGTAGCGGTATACGAATATAAAAATAAAATAATACTAAATAAATAAAAGGTTTTAAATACAAAAGAACACCACTTTTTCTCTATTCAAATGCAGATGGCATGCCTAACAGAGATATCTGTATAGCAAAAAGCACTCCACAGGCACAAAGGAGACAGGATGAAAATACGAAGATGGCAGCAGAATATATTTTTGAGAGAGAATTGCAGGTACATGTAGAAGGGATAAACATCAGGGAAGCTTAGGTGAGTGGCAGTGTGTATGTTTCACATGTCCAATGTCCCAAATTCAGTCCCAAGCATACTTGGTCATGAAGAGTAGCAGTTAGCCCAACTAGTTTAGTAGAGGGAAGGAACCATGGTCTTACTCTGTACAAGGCAGAGCTTCTTGTTGGCTTTCCCAAACCTCAGACCTCAGATATAATGTTCCCATTAGCCTCCGCTGACACGACCAACAGTCAGGGATGGCTGAAGTTGCATTCTAAAACATCTGGAGGGCACCAAACTGGAGAAGGCTGTTGTACATAAAAATATGGAGCATGAAGTGAAGGAGAGGAGAAAACAGTATCTGAATGTGTAGATGCTTAAAGACAAAGAGCAGATTCTGAAAATAAACAATAACATGGAAAGAGAGTGCAATATACAGTGCATTGAAGGTTACCATTCTGTTAGAATTGCGAATTTCATCTTTTTTATACGTGTTTGTTTTCATTCTCACCTCTTCAATCTTGCCATGAAAGAGGGAAAATAAAAAAAATCATGTTCCAAGCTTGGCTGAGCAGCCCTCATTTATAGTCGGCATTTTTCTTGGGTAAAGAAACCAAAGTGTATTTGAAAAATAAATAAGGTCAGAAACCTAGGAATCAGGTCAGGCAAATCTATTTTCAGTGCTCAACCTGCATCCGAGGTTCATTTCAACATGGCCTTGGCATAAACTCTGCTTTATGAGCTGGAATGACAGGTTCATCCCTGCTGCCTTTTGCTCACCAAACAAAAACCACATCAAAAGGAATCAGTGCAGAACTACCAGAGAAGACCATCAGAGGAGGTAAAATGCCATCCTTTGAAAAAATTACAGCCCTCCTGAACACTTTGCCAAGTCCTTTAAAAGTGACTGTTAGGACCGGGTTGCATTCTTATGGCTAAATAATAGGTAAGGTAAAGTATCAACGGGAAATTAAATCTTTAGATTATTTTCCAACATATGCTGCCTTTGTAGAAAAGGAAACTGCCTGAAAACAAGCACACACCCACTGAGGTAGCCAAAAAATAATTGTACTATAATGCTGCAATTATAGGCAGAATTGCCTGGGATCAAGCTTTTATTGAACCAAATGTGGCATATTGCTGATTAAACAAGCATACAATTTCATCACCCATCTTCAGGGTTACATATGATATCCAGTGTTATATGTAAGGATCCTGCTTACATTATATTCTAAAAAAGAGCTACAAAATAACTGTGATGAATGTCACATGTGACATGAAGTTACGTATCTTGTCAAAGCAGACTCCTGGCTCACTAGGAATCCTTTCTTAGCGAAGTTGTTTCTCAACAAACTTTTGCAGGTCTGACATAGAATTTCTGGATGCTGCAGAGGGTTCTATCTGTACACAAAATACAGTGGACCTCGTATAACAAACAGTTTGGATAACATAACATCTGTACAACATAAAAAATTCCAGAGATAGGGGAAATTTGCTTAACAGAATCACCTATGGGGCAAATCCATACAACATAAAAATGGTCGTGATTAGGGATCTGTTTTCAATGCATTCCTATGCGAAATTTGTATAAAGGAAAATTTGCTTAACGGAATTTCATTTGGAACGAATTAATTCCTTTATACAAGGTACCAGTGTATAAACATTATGTGACGAACCATAGCCCTTCTTCTACTACTGATGAATAAATACACCGCCTTCTAACACTCTACTTAGAGTGTTTTGTTGGTCAAAAAATACTCTCCCTGTGACACTGACCAGCGCAGCAGCACGCAGCCACCAACCTCCCAATACACTGACACAACTTTTCGGTGTTACTTGTTTACAAATTTCTGTACTCTTTTGTCTGGACCCACTGATTTCAACCCCCCCCCAACCATTACAACCTGCCTAGAAACTAACCAGTTCATGCACAGTAACAGTCGTGTGGCCGGGGGGGGGGCTCTCTCTAAGGACTCTCTCCTTATGGAACGGATATGCAAGTATCTGCTTGTATGAACAAAAGGTGTCATAGGCAGAACATTGCAGAGGAAGATTATTATACACTTTCTCTTTCTTACAGGATAACCCAGGTTCTATAAAATACTGGGGTTTGTAGGAACAGTTTGAAATATAATCCTATAATTTATACATAGCTACTGGGTGTAGGGAGAGGTCATAAAAAAACACAGTACAGATAAGACACAGTACCCACCTATGGAAGGAGAGAACATGGGGAAACTACATCACTTAATCATTACAGCATGTGTTATCCTACAGTACCTCTGTGGATACTCTTTCCTGGTTAACCCCTTCTCCCCATTTGCTAAAATGGAGATGGGCATATCGACTTAAAATGCCAAGATTAATTGTCTGACAAGGGTCCAAGGAATAATCTGGAGACAAAGATGTGTTACGTAGAGTGCTGTATCTGTAAGCAAAAATCCATTTTTTCATAGTTCCCTCTCACCAGGGTTTTGCCTTGTATGTATTATCTCTGGATGCATGAAATGAGTCCAGAGAGGTATAGATGCTTTTCGCACACTCTGTTACTAGAGCTGTTGTCTCTGTATGAATGCTTCACATATTCTTGCATGGTTTGGGGGGCTAGGTGTTAATACTCTATACTCTCTCTATGCTTTTTGTCACCACACATTGCCGTGGAGGTCTGTGCATGGAAGCAGGGGATCAGTGGGAGGTAAACCTGTTGTGCCAAATCAGCTGCTGTGAAGTTGTGCTGTTCATGGAGATAAGCCTGAGGACTGGAAAGATGTAGGTTAAGGTGTAAGTTGTTTTGCTCCAAAGGCAACCCTTTCTCTGCCCTTGCTTGAAATGGTGAACCACTTTATCTGTTTTGTTCCATGAGTTGTCCTTCATGATAGTAGCAACTCTTGTGTTCTGATGGTGGGCTCACCTTGACTCAACTTGAATTGTATACATCTTCAGCCACTGGACATAAGTCAAGCGATAAAGGTTGGCCAACATTAAAGCACAAAGTAATTACCAAACAGAAAAATAAAAAGAAGACTGAACTAAGTAAAATATTAATGTCAATAAAAAGGAAGAGTCAGAGTTGGGGATAAGTCTGATATTTTTGTTCCAGCCTTTTAATGCATAATTCAGAAGCTGCTATACAAGAACTGAGGCATCACATTTCTTGTTACAGTGTTATTTTAAGTTCTTCTCTGACAACTTTAGACTAGGAACTCACATTATTCAGTCAATAAGTAGAAAAACATAAGGAGTTACTGATCACAGAGAAATGATGATGTTGTCATCTGGAACTAGTGAAGATGAGAAAAGATGAGGGCAATGGAATCAAAAGGATTGTTGCAAGAAAGTTAAGTTGTTGCCTATTGCCTGACCTTCTCCTAGAACACTGCTTCTCAGCCTTGGGGGCCCAGATGTTCTTTAACTATAACTCCCAGAACTCCTGGCCAGCAGAGCTGGTGGTCCAGGGTTTTTGGAATTTTCATCCAAGAATGCCTGGACACCTAAGGTTGGAAAATGCTCTAAAAACACAAGAAGCATGCATACCTGAATTGCTTCCTTTTCCCAGGGTTGATCACCATCTCCTCAAAATAGCACCTTGAACACTCTCTGTGGATCTGTGCACGAGACAGCCAGCTAGCTTGGAAATATCACTTCTCTGGATGTTAATTTCTACAGCCCTCCAGCCAACTGCCAGAACTCTAGGTCAGCATGGTCATGAAGGCAGCTTAATGTCTCAGATGATCCACAGGCAGGGTAGCAATAAATATTGGGATCCTTTACATCTCCTAATCATATTTCCATTCTCTTCCTTTGAAAGAAGGCTGCATTCTCAGTGGATTTTGGATTTTGACATGGAATAATGTTCCATAAGATTTGTTCCTTTCATGTAGATATATATGCAGAAATGTATAGTGAATATATGCAGAATGCATGCTGTGATAACTGTACAATGATAGTCATGGATGGAAACAGATTAGCAGTTTAAGATTAACAGGGATGATACATGATCAAACATTTGATGGCATTCATTCTGCAGCATCTTTTACTATTCAATCTTCATCATAGCCATGATTAATGTGCCAAAGAGACCTTTATGGTAACCCAGCCTGCCATTTCAATATGCAAATGATTTTGAAGTGCCAGGTGAAATATGCATCTTTGTAAACAGAGGTTGTGGCTTTTTTTAGAGTCCAGGAATGCTAATAATCATTCATCAGTCACCTTCAGTTCCCAGAGGAGCTGTGTTCACGTGGCTGGCAAAGGGTCACAACACAGTTCCAGATGCTGCCAGTTCAAAGCCAACAAACTCTATTCCCAACTGTAGGTACTGGATGGCTGTGATCAGTTTAGAGCCAGCCAAGTGCAGCCTCTGCTGCAGAATTATAAGGGGAAGGAGTTTGGTTGCCAGATTTTAACAGGACACAAGAAGCCAGGAGCCAATTGGTTTTTAACAGTGAACTGAATGCAATAATCAAGCATTTGCATATGGTTTAAATGAGAATTCGATCTTACACTCATTTGTCAGTTTGAAAGATGTTACAATTTACAACTGCAAGAAAAATTGTGTAGATGTCAAATAAGAGTTGGCACATATTTTTAGCTCTGTAATTTCTCAGAAAGGCAAGATGTGACACAGGAAATTTTTACTGTCCAGATATTTAAGATGTGCAGTTCAATGTTTTCATGCAATTTGTTTAAGCTTAACAAAATCCACATTGATGGTTGACATCTGTCATCTTGGACAGGAAGGATTCAATCAGCGTGAAACATGAAAATTAGTTCTCTATGGACTTTAGAGGTAATGTGTCAGAAGTCAAGAAGGGTTCCAAGCATCATTGCTTTTCAAAAGCAATGATGACTTCTAATAGCATTACATCCCTGGAATAAATAAACTGCCCAGAGTTCCCATTTGAGGAAAATCGGATTGCGGTATATAAATATAAAAACAAATAAATAATAAAATAAAGTACAGGCTACTCCTAAAATATTGCTGGGGGGGGAACCAAACATGCTGTGAGTTAGTTCTAAAATATCTGTCAATTTATGAAGTTGTTTACACATCTCTCTCTCTCTTTCAGAATCTTTGGTTTTAATAATGCTCATGAGCACAGAAACCATACAGGGAGTCCCTTGAATCTGCTTTAAGAACTTGACTTGCTTCCTGTGTTAACAATAGCATAGCTGGAGCTGAAAACCACTTTGGTGAACAGGATCTGCATGGAAGATCCCTCCTTAAGAATGGCTAGTGCACAGTAGCAGAGGATCTGCTTTGAAAACAGAGCCTCCTAGGTTTAATTCCCCAGTAGCTGCTAATCTTGGTAGGCAAGATCACCAGTGCCTGAAAAATTAGGGAGTCACTATTATCAGGGCAAGAGCCCTAGAGCGACTCTCCTCAGGTTTCTGGTGCTGAAATGCAACATTCTCACACAGCAGTAACAATGCTTACCTTCTCCCTTTCTCTCTCTCTCTCTCTCTCTCTCTAACCCCCCCCCACACACCTTTCTTGCTTCTTCACAAACACATGTTACAGGAAACTGATTGGAAGACTCTAATACTCCACCTCAAGGTGGCAACTGTTTTTGCCATATTAATGTACAAGGAATAACCTTATTATGAGGAATGTATTACAAACTGCTACCCTAAAGGGCTAAAGCATTTAAGCATTCGTTACCAAAGTACGAAACAGTCAGCTGCTGACTTTAAAATCTGCCTGCCTTTGCAGACATTTAAATAGAGTCGGGAGGTGGACTTTAAAATCAAACTGGTGAAACCCATGGACCTCAAGATGTTGTTGGGCTCAAACTTAACCACTCTCTGTTGGCACAGGCAACATGCAAGGAAGGCAAGAATTGTACTCCAACTTATTGTTCACCTTAAAAACTCATGTAATAAGCACAGCTCTAGAAACGAATAACTGGGGAAATGTATTTAAGCAAAACTAGGTAAAAGCAATGTAAGCTTGCAATAGTCCCGGACAACATCTGCTTCTGCACACTCATCCACTCTTATTTTCCAGCAGAGTTAAAAAATGTTCTGTTTTCATTTGCTAGGTGGGTCAAACAAATCATATTTTGAAAGCACATCTGCCATAAAGGACTTCCTGTTTAATTTAAAAGATGGAAAACTTTTAGAACTTGCTGTGTTGCATGACACCATAGGGAATTTTATGACATTCATGGTAACCAAGGATCTTGTCCCGAATTAACAACCCCAAAGAGCATAAATGATCTCACTTGGAGCAGCACCAACAAAGACACTATTTTTCTACAGATATGATGAGAACACACACACACACACTCTCTCTCCCCCTTTTCTGAAAATAAAGCCAGGCAGTATGATATTCCCACTGAGATACTGTTTGCTAAATACTCAACCTCAAGCAAGATTTTTATAAAAATATACAAGGTTGCAACTGCAACACAATTTACTGTTAGAGAGTTTGGCTTATCATCAAGAAAACATGGATTTTCCTACAGAATGCCTTCATCCCAAGACCTCTAAGCCAGAGGGTGCCCAAACTTTGTGTAAGGAGGGCCAGATTTGGTGGCTGAGAATGTGTCAGGGGCCGGTTGCTCCCAACCCTGCCACCCCACTCCAAGCCCTACCCAGTGACCCATAAGCCCCACCCACTGACCCCTTGCAACCCCACCTGCAGGAAGGAAGGCGGGGACCAAGGGAGGGAGGGAGGTGGAAACCAAGAGAGGAAGGAAGGGAGGGAGGGAGGTGGGGACCAAGGGAGGCAGGCAGGCAGGCAGGAAGGCGGGGACCAAGGGAGGAAGGAAAGAAGGAAGGTGGGGACCAAAGGAAGCCCAGGGAGCCGTGGCCACCACAAGGGAATGTGTGTGTGAAGGAGGGGGAGGGAGGGGTGGGCCAGCCAGCCGCGGGCCACTCAGAATGGCCTGACGGGCCGGATTTGGCCCCCAGGTCAGACTTTGAGCAGGCCTGCTCTAAGCTACCTCTATCATAGGAATCCTTAATGAGCAACACAAAGGGCCTAATTAAAATAAAGAAGCTTCTTTCTGTGTCACTATTTATGATTTCAGTGCCTTACATAGCTTCAGTTCATCAGCAAAATTCAGCTCAAGTGAATAAATATTTATTCATACATCCAACTATAGTTGCCTAAGATTCTTGCTTCTTTCCTTGCAGGCTACCAAACAGGAGATGTACTAATTCAGTTGTCCACATGCAACTCCTCAGGCAAAATTCTACACTTGAAAGTATCAGGGAAAAAGCAGGCAAAGGATAAAAGCAGCACACTAGCAGGAATTTAAGGAAACAGCACAACCTAGTGTGTGTTTCTTTTGCTGCTGCCGTCAAAAATGATGCATCCTGGAAACTAAGAGGTACACATTACTTTCCTGGTGACATGCTGAATAAGGACTTAACACTATATTCTGTTTTTTTTCTTTTAGTCTTAAGTGACTATAAATTTTGAGTTTTATATTTTTCATCTGATGTTATCGGGCCATCTCCCTTTAATATTTTGACCCCATTCATAATCCTAGCAATGAAAACATAATTGCAAGCAGCCAACATGTAAAAAAAAGTATTAAAGTATTTTGGTAACCCGTTCCTAAGCAGATGCTAAATCTGACAGGAAGAGGCTGCAAACTTCCTACAATTATCAGTCAGACTGATGATAATGGAATATTCATTAGCAAGGCATAATTTCATTATAAATGCCCCTTTCCTTAATGAGGAATGTGCTAATTATATCTCTTTGCAGGCTGAACAGAACACTCCTATACACATCAACTTGGAGAAAAGTCCCATGGAATCCAACAGAGCCGACAGATGAATATAATCTTACAGCTACAGTTAAGCATCTTCACCCCCCAGGAAGGGACTGAAATAGTTGTGACCGTGTACTGTATACCTGTATAGCTGGATGGATAACTCAGTGGCTTAGTGATCTGGCTGTGAAGCCAGAGGTTGGACTTTGGCAGTTACTTCACGTCCTACCTTGTTCTGCAATTACGTTTGTACTGCGGTCACGTGGTTTTGTCCCTGTTCAGTCCCTGTTTTTGTTTACTCACGGCGTGATTACTTGTCTTGTGACAACTGTTACTTCACGGTCTTGTTCCGTGACAAATTCTGGATTTGTCTTGCTTTCTTAACCCTTTAAAAAAATAACGTAAATAAAACTTTTTTCATATTTCGATTTACTGGTCTTCTGGGATTTACATGTCAATGCTACAGAATTTTCAGTACTTTCTTTAATAAACATTTGCGCTGCATGGTGTTTCCCATAGGGAAACTAATGTTGAATGCCACTTCAGCTGCTGACCACTAGGTGGACACTGGTTGTTGTATAATAATTGTTACCACACGATACCTTGTCTCGGAACAGGAACAGGGAACAAACCGTGACAAGAGAATTCCCCAGCCCAGGGGCAAGTACGGCTTGTCACACTCTGTTTCCAGTTCCGGGGGCGTGGTCGAGACAACTTTTTGCTGTCACGCTATGGACGTGAAGTTTTTTTTTTGTACTGGTCCCAAGTGGGACAGCAGGGAGGAATGAACAGGACGTGATGTAACTGCCTTTGATTCCCCATTGGGCCTCCAAGCTGCACAGTCCCAGGGTGGCCCCAGAAGGAAGGAATGACACATCACTTATGTAGTTCTTCTACACGGAAAACCTCTAGAAAAGGGTGCTGTAAGTGAGAATTGGCTTGTCAGCCCTGAAAAGCAGCACTCATTAACAACGACCTGCGAACACTATACTTTTTTGTCACTCTGATTTACATCAACAGGACATACTATATCAAGGACACCTTTTAAATTAAGGACCCGGGTATACTTTATTCTTACTAGCAGCAGTCGCAGGAACAGCAACAACAATGTGCCACCAAGCCAATTCTGCCTTACGATGAAGCTTTTCATAGTTTTCCAGACAGAGACTACAGTGGTCGCCCTCCATTTCGCAGTTCATATACTGCAATCCTGGTATAGGAAAGGCAACACCCCCTGGGGCAAGCAGCTTGGGCCTGTTTGAGGCCTCTTGCACTTACCCCAGGCCTGGCACTGCCCTGAACAGGCCTCTGACGGGCTTCCCAGGCCTGTCGGAGGCGCCAGAAGTAGTTTTTGGTGAACTGGATGTCACTTCCGTAAGTGACCTGGTTCACTGGAAACCACTTCTGGAGCCTCTGACAGGCCCAGGAAGCCAGTTAGAAGCCCACCCGGGACAGTGCCAGTCCTTAGGTAAGTGTAGGGGGCCCAAGAGAGCCCCCCCCAGTCCTGACCTGACCCAGCATCCACATATTGCAGATTTTCCATTATCTCGGGTCGGGAAGGGTCCCTAACCCCCATGATAGGTGGGGGATTACTGTACTTGATTTATCACTCCCTTCTTCTTGGGGCATCCTAGGAATGCACAGCTTGCCCAAGGCCACACAGGCTGGCTCTTCTTCTACCAGGCATAGTGGTGTGTGTGTGTGTGTGTGTGTGTGTGTGTGTGTGTGTGTGTGTGTGTGTGTTAAATTCCCAACCTCTGCTTCTGCAGCTGGATGCCAAAACCACTGAATGATCCAACCAGCATTCTGTGCCTAGGAGCAGATGCAAAGCAGAACATCAAATTTCATGCAACGTTCCTTTCTGCCCATCTCTTCCTTCCACTGCCAATCTTCGGATATTTTTCCATTTACAGGAGAATACAACCAAAATAAAAAAGTTAATAGCTATGCAATTTAGAAAATATAGTCGTCGGTATTCTATTTATTCTGACCTGCTGTGGGGATATTCCTTAGCTCCCTTAATACAAACGTTGTTAAAATGTATGAAAAGAGCTAGCAGTACCAGTATTCTCTTTGTTTATATCTGGTTGCCCGGTTTTCAGATTTATCTTCCTGACAGCTATTCTAATGTGTGAAAGGGAGAAAACAACAATAAAAACCTCACTCCCCAGCAGTTTTTGACAGACTGCTCTCAGTTTGGTTGTTGCCAGCTGTTTTGAAATAAATTACTTCAACCACATTTTAGGGAAAACTTTATTCTTCCCTTCATTTACATTCATACTGCATTTGGGCTATTTGTTACAGAAGTAGCTTAATTTGTTTTTACATTTTTGCACAGAATATTTATTTTAATGTATGATGTGATTGTATAAAGTTCACATACATTTCCTGCTGGGCTCTTTGTTTTTTTATGTTACACAAATAGCCGTGAGAAAGAATGAACTCATTGTGAGTGTTCAAATCTAATATTAAGCACATGGATTTTTTTTGTCTGCCCATCCTTTTTCTTTTATTACACAGATGTCCTAAGCAATCCAGAGGTGTGGCCCCAGTAAATTTGTCATAGCATCATAAACTGCTGCTCTAAAACATTCTTAACAAAAAGCATGTGTGAAACTCCCACTAACTTTGATAAATATACAATTCAAAAAGTCTTGATAAAATAAACCTCATGACAATAAAGCACAAAGGAGAAGGGGGAAGCATAAAGGAGAAAGGGAAAAATGAGGGGGTTTTTTTTGCAGGCTTTTTCCAGTACAGTACAGTAGAAAATGGAAGGAAGTTGCATTTTTCACAATTGTTATTAGACTGTACTAAAGACAACCAATTGAGACATGTGCCACCTCTCTATCAAATACGCATTAGATATTTCTAAGAATGGCATCTCTGCAGATACACATGTGCATCTGGAGAAATTCCCACAGATGTTCAACAGATGTTCATGTGCTTGTGCACATGTGTGTGTGTGTGTGTGTGTGTGTGTGTGTGTGTGTGTGTGTGTGTGTGTGTGAGAGAGAGAGGGAGAAAGAGAGAGAGGGGAGGGAGAGAGGGGGGGAGAGAGGAGGTAGACTCACAGTTAATACTGTGCTTGCCCCCAAATGCTACCATAATGTACTTACCTTATCTTTCTCCCAAAGCTTTTTACATCAGCTCCATTATCTGTTGACAGAATCAATTTTGTTGGCATAAGCAATATACCCTATTGGACCCTGGTCTAGGTGCACAGTTCTAGCAGGTTGAAAATGTAATCCAGATAGCCTAGCAAACTTTTCCGTTATGTTCACTTCACTGTTCTAAATGGAGAAATGTTTCAGGGCTTTCCTCTGGAAGACCGTAACTGAATGCTTATGACATTTTTATTAGTAAACATGTTATATAGATTGAGGTGTAATGTCCTAGAGATGCAGCCATACTTCTCTGCTCCCCTATTGGATTTCTAAAAGGAGACACTCTCAAATACTATTAACCTATAAACCTCCAATTCAGTTCTCCTGGTCTCCTCTTCTTAGGATTAAGCGAGAGGGTGTGAAAGATGCTTTGTTTCTCATTGGGCATGACTTTTCTCTCCTATATATATTTTATTTAGCACTCTCCATTTTATGACTGGTCACTGGAAAAGAAACAGCACAGAGCCTTATTCAGCTGTCAAGCATTCAGACAATAATGCTGGGAAAATGTGAAGGTAGCAGGGAAAGAAGTCCAAATAAGAGCTGAACTGACTCAATAAAAGAAGCCTTGGGTTTGCAAGAGATGAACAGGGCTGGACTGTTGACAATACAACTTTCTGAAGGTCACTAATACGGTATAGGGATTGCCATAAATTGGAAGTAATTTGATGGCAGAAAACAGCAAATCTAGGCATATTCACCACACAACTTGCTGGAGTGCTTTAGTCTCACCCTCTCTGCTGCCACTTATTTCATCTTTGAATCAAACTGAAGAACAGTGAATGTTAAATAGAACAGCACCCACTGCCTTTAGGGATTCCTTACAAAAATGGACCCCTCTGGCTTCAATTTACACAACAACATCCTCCCCCCCCCCATGGATAACAGAAATTCTCCAATCTAGATCTGTCACTCTCCATGCATTTAAGGTGACAAATCTACACCACTGTGTTTTTATATGCAGATCAGCCTCAAGGCCTGATGTGAAAAACAGCTGCACAACTATTTAATTGGGGAAAACAGCAGGGAAAGGCAAACAGTTAACTGGTCATAGGTTCTTAGTGAGATATATTTAGCTTACAGATAGGTAATGAAGCTGTTTAACCTTTTGTAATAATTTCCACATCTCTTTGCAAGACTCATATACAAATGGCTATTTTCTATCCATCTAGTACCCTTGTTTTCATAGTCACTCTAATATAACATCACAGAGAGACTATCCCAGCAACATAGGTTGTTAGAGAACCCTGGCTTAGATCCATTGCAAACATCATTGTAAACTCCCCCTAAACTCATGTGAGCAATCTGCATTACTGTTGTGACATTGGCTTGTTTCAACCCACATCTCAACTCCTTGAGCAAGACTCCTTGAGCAAGACTCTGAAGGATAGAAGGACATTTCTGATGACAGGCAAATAAATGATGCTTTGGCACCAACAATGACATCTGATAGGTGCACAAGGTACTATTGGGAAATTTCCATTGGAAGCAAAGGGGAAGTTTTCTTCCAAGATACATATTCTAGCACACCTTTCTCTGTCTACTATTGTCTGATACAGCTTCATTAATATAAATGAAACCAAATTTTTAAGAGGGGCTTGAGAAAGTGCTAAAGGACTGATTGTGTGGTTTCCCTCTGGTATCACTACTTCAGTCTATGTCTATGACTTGAATAGAAAACATAAATGGCACAATGTCTCTGCCGCTGAGATATTCCTGAGAAAGGAAAAAGACTAGTGGCTTATACTGGGCCATTGCTAGTTGCTCAGATCATGATTAGCATTAACATGGTAGCAACTAGCACTGGGTAGCCTTTGATAGCTTTTAATGGCACCGCTGCACTGATATGTCATCCATATTTCTTTCCTATGAATGGGGAATTTTTAAAGATATTTAGTTGTTTGGAGGGACTACATCCTGAACTTTGCACCACCTTTAGTTGTACTTCCAATAAGTGAATGCCTACATGCTCCTACAAATTGGAATTCTGGAATACACAAGAATGCAAAACATCACTCTATCACTATGTGCAATATTGTGCTGGTACTTGAAGAAATATATACTACGGTAAGCTTTACACATCTAATGAAATGGATGCAGTGGTGGTGAACCTTCAGCACTCTAGATGTTTTGGAGCACAAAGCCCACACAGCCCTTTGTCATTGGTAATCTAGGCTCAGAATTCTTGGAGTTGTGGTCCAAAACATCTGGAGTGCTGAAGGTTCGCCACCACTGGGATATGGGGTTGTGCCATTATAAATTTGTTAATATTTAAAATATTATTTGTTTTTATTTTTGCTGCAACAGACCAAAACAAGCAGCTCTCCAAAAATCATGAACTTTTTTTTGACCTTTTAAAGAAATCTTAATGTAAAATTTGAAATTAGTTGTCTTCTGTAGTGGCATAAAAGTTGAAACCACAGAAGAACCTGTTGTATCAGTGGAGGAAGCCAGAATAGAATACGATAGTTCAAAAAGTACAGTATTCTCCCCAAGCTCTGGGGGAACCCATGCAGAATATTGTGTGTTATGCTTCCAGCCAGTTTGGAATCCTGAATGTATAAGCCTTTCAAAGTAATTACTGGGCATAATAAGAGTTTTACTGGATAGACCACCAGTGCAACACTGTTTTTCTGCTGACCCCAGAGTGAGGCTTGCTTTGTTCTATGAAAAAGATGTTTTACATCCTGAGAACTTCTGCAGCACCACTGTGATCTTAAAAGGATCAGGGTGGCACTGTAGAATGATGGGTCAGATGGGAAGCAGGGCAATGCCATTTGTTTTTTTCCCTTTGGGAGTAGAATAAAGAGACAGGAATTATGGCTAAACACCACTTCACAGCCTGTAGCTATAATTTTTTGCCACCTCAGCTGAAGTATTCAATAAAGAAACAATTAAAAGCTCATCCCTTTCAATCACAAGAATAAGATCCCTATACACAACAGCAGCAGCAGCAGCAACGGCAGGAGCAGCTCAGCATTCAACTGCTGGGTGCAATTATAATCATTAGGGCGAAAACACAAAGGAGTTATTGAACAGTCACACTGTTTAAGTACTTCCTAATTATATAACACACAGTACAAGGGCAACCTAGATTGACTCCCACCAAGAATAGCCTGGGCTTGTGGCATCCATTTAAATTAAAAACCTTCTTAGAATGATAACTTTAAGTAACTGAAGACTTTGGAAGCAGCTGGGGAGGAATCGGAACTCAGCTAAATTACTTGTAAATTGTCCCCAATGGAAACAAATATGAGTGCGAGAACAACCACAGTGATTCTTAGGAGCAATAATCTTGTTATTAAAACAAAAGAGGGTGGGGGGGGAGAGGAAAACTGAGAGGTCTAAACTTCCCTTACCGCCACCCTGCTCATCTATGCACAAATATTGTAATGGGGCACGGGAGATAGGGACGGGTTTGTCTTTCACAACCCAGAAATCATGCTGTGCACAGAAGCCTCCTGTTCTCTCTCTCTCTCTCTCTCTCTCTCTCTCTCTCTCTCTCTCTCTCTCTCTCTCTCTCTCTCTCTCTACTCTGAGCCCTGACCCCTTGATGGGACTGGAGTTAAAATTGTAAGGTGGTGATAGCATGCTGGTACTGTTTGCAGAATAATAATACTCAATAGTGTACCATTTTACTTTCCCAGACAGAAAGAATTTCAGCCATTTGTTTAAGGAGAGGGAGCTAAAGGAAAGAACCAAGGGTCTCTCAGTAGAAATGAGGAAACCAGAGTTTGCTGGATAGCTTAGCAGTTTAGATATGTGCCTAAGGAGCCAGCGGTTGGGAGTTTGATTCCCCACTGGGCCTGCATTCGATGGTCCATAGGATCTCTTCCAGCTCTGCAGTTCTAAGATTATTACCTTGCTGAGGCTCCTTCTCTCTGGGCAAACATAACTAAGTTCTAATCAAAATTGCATAGATGTGCATGCATATACCTTTATTATGCATATACAGTAAGAAGAAAAACCATTTATGTGGCTTTACAGCTATTTTTACCTAAAGGGGTTCATAGAATCCTCAGTGTGCATGGTTGACTTCATAAGGAAAAAGAGATGCAAAATTGTGTGTGTGTGTGTGTGTGTGTTGTTCTAAAAAACTTATTTACTAATGCCACTGCACTGATTCTTTCTGCTTTAAATCTTGATGCCCAGTCACTCATTCCTGTACCTATTGGCAGCTGATACGTGTCTGCCTGCAGACCCAGAAGTTGGGAGTTTGATTCCCCCTGTGCCTCCTGGAAGAAAAGCCAGCCTGAGCCCTGTCTACCTAAGGCTGATACTTCGCGTCCATCTTATTGCTGTTCGCGGTCCCGCTTGGGACTGGTACGAAGTAATCTAACTGCACGTCCATTGCTGGATAAGGGGAGTTCGTCCAGACCACACCCCCTGAACTGCGATTTAAGCGGGATGAGAGATTCCCCTCCCTGGCCTTGGGAATCTGCTCATCATGCTTCTTGTTCTGAGATGAGTGCCCGTGAGGTAAGGCTCATCACACAACATGCCATTCTTCATCTAGTGGCAGGAGTGTGAAGTGGCATTCGCCATTATATTCCCTATGGAGTCAGCAGCACAGTGCAGAGAGATTAAAAGACAAATGCCTCAAATTTAGCTCCGTAACGCATTGAAGGCAAGGCTTCAGAGAATCGAATCATCAAAAAACAGAAGGTTGGGCTGGAAAAATAATGGAGAACAAAGGCATGGAATTTCACATCTCATCACGGAACGAGGACGTGCGGTAACAGTCATGCCGGTATCATCCATCACGCCTGTGCGTACACGGGAACAGGGACAGAACTGGAAGAAGACCACGTGACCGTGTCTGACATCAACACGCAACAAACTTCCTCCCGGGATGAGAATGGACCTGAAGTAACCATAAGAAAACCCTGAGAATAATTGCTGTAAGCCAGAACTAATTTGACAGCACACAATCACCACAACCACCACTTGTTTATAAAGGCTTGGAGTTAAACAAATAAACTTGAAATAACTCATGGGGTCAGAAATTTCAGAATAAGTGGGCAAAAATAGGTTACAGTTCCACTGATTTCAATTGCAGTGTTAAGTTCAAAAACAACTTGCTGAGACTTTAAAGTCCCTTCTCAAACGTTGTAAAACAGCTGCAATAACCAGTACTGGTTTTGGTAGAATTAAAAAGCAAATTATTGTCAGCAGCCCTTATATTGTTAAAAGCTACATGTATCTGGATTAGACAGGGAATTATTATCTTTTGGAGACCAGAAGACACTGGAATATAAGACTCTGTGGACAAAAAAGGCATAAAATATTGAAAAGGCAATTTCACTGATGGAGATGGGGGACATAAAAGTACATGTCACAGTTCAGTTGGCAAACCTTCTTTACTTCTCGTCTAATATTGATCCAATAATTATAGGCAATTGGTGGGTAATCATAGGTCTCAGAATACTAGAACTGGACAAAATCACATTTTTTCCTGTGTGGAGCCACAGGGGAGTGGAATTATTTTGTACATATCAGGTGGATGTATATGTATGCTGAAACCACAGGAATGGTTTGTGAAAGCCTGGAAATATTCTGTGTCGAAAATATTGTTTTACATTATTTTTCAATAAATGCATACTTACAAAATTGAAATCATGGATAATTTGCTGATGGTAAATGTTCATGGATGGACCAATATGGTTAAATATAACAACAACATAGTTCTAGAATGGATGAAAAAAATGTTATACATATTTTAAGGAATCCTTATAAAGAAACAGCATATCCAGATATGTATAACATATAAAAGAACAACTGTAACTATAAAGAATGTAATCAAACAGGTGGCAAGATGCATGGTATTTCATAAATTTTGTAATGAAGCATATTCATGTTAAAAAGATTGTTATTATCTAAATTTCAGTTTTATACGTCAACACTTCACATACATGCACAAGGAAATATGATCTGTTTTTTAAAAGCATTAACATTCAATAAATACATTTACTAAAAAAAATAGATGGCAGGCAGAGCAACACAATAAAGGCTTGCAACTACGACTTTCAAAATGCATGGATAATCAAAAACTGTTGTAGCATACAGGTGAAAAGAGTTTACGTTTAATAAGGTCTGTGTGGATGATCTGTCCCCTATTTTGGTTCACTGAATTTCTGCTTTCTCCATCTACCCAAGGACTTTCCAAAAGTGTAGTGCACATTTTAAAAATTGCATAGCCCATTACTGGTTTGCATGTGGTTATTCAAGCTCTCTTTCAATTGATCAATGATACAAAATTCTCTTAGGAAGTCTCTTGACATTCTATTTCCATACATACAAATTATATAACTCTGGATATGTGGAGGTACACCCGCCTTCTTTCTTGATGCATATAAATGATAGCTATATATGATCAATACATTTGATCACATTGACTAGATTAAATCACTGGATTGAGTTGTGCTGCCCTGCTCTCACAATTACTGTTTCCCCTTTCTGGACATTTTCTATCTCACTCTAGATTTAGGTGATCTGTCTATTATCCCTTCCCATCCTTTTGTCCCCAAACTATTAAACAGTAGTTCCCAACATTGGATCCCCATAATTTTTGGACTACAACTCCCAGAAATCCTGACCAACACAACTAGTGGCAAAGCCTTCTGGGAATTTTTGTCCAAGATCATCCCTGTGAGAACAAGCCTGGAAGAATCACAGGCAAATGAGAGCAAGCAGACTATTTAATTCATCCAGTGGATTGACTAAGGATGTTATTTTATACCTTCTGTATTACCTCTTCTATTGTGTCTCCTTGCTTCTAGCAAACTAATAACTTAATGAATTATCAATAAATCCTGGTTTCTAACCCTTCGGTGCTTTGGTCTTGCAAAGCTTCTTTGTCTTTGTTACAAAAATGGGGTTAGTCCTTTAAAAAATTAGGTTAAATGTGAAAACTTGCCGTTCAGGCTGAGATATCCAATTGCTCCAGCACTGAGCTTTGTGGTTTAACAGACAAGGTACCAAACTGGCACTATGCATGCATTCTGCTTTGGGGACATCTGTGGGAGTCACAGGAACTTGTTTTTTCCAGTGTTCCAATCTAAAAGTAAGCTTATTAACCATCACAATCTCTGATGAAATTGTCTACATTCTAAATTCCAGGAAAATACTAGCGTAAAAGATAATTCATAAATACTGAGTAACATTGTACTTAAGGTTAGAAGAACCACCCTGCTAGATCAGAATGAAGGCCTATCTAAGGGCCTTTTCACACGACCCCTAAGATCCGCTGGCCCCTTAAATTCGGACCAGAGATCTTGGGGGTTCGTTGCTCTTCCTTCCTCCCCACCATTCCGCACTTCCTTGCTTCTGTCTGCGTGAGGGGAGGGAGGAAAAAAAGCCTTAAAAGGGGACAAAAGAATAAAGTCTTACCTCTGGTGCCGGTGGAAGTTGCTCCGAGCCCCGGTCACTTCCTGGTTCCTCTTAAAGGGGCGGGAGGCAAAACAACAACAACAAAAAGAAGCGAGGAGAGCCCGGCACTCTCCACATCAAAATTTTTCACTCTCCCAGAGCAGGTACTTGAAAGCTGCGCTGGGTCGCGCTTAGGTGGGCGGGGTCGCACTTAATTTTCTGTTAGCTCCGGAGCTGGTGGGGAAACATTTTTAAGCTCCGGAGCTGGGAGCCATTTGCAGCGGAGCTTAGGGGTCGTGTATAAACGCCCTAACTCAGTGCCATGTTCACAAAGTGAAGAACCATGTGAAGCTTGCAATCTAGACTGGAGCACAGCGAAATCCTCAGCCTTATATTTCCAACCGCTGCTGTGCAGAGGTATTCTGTCTCTAGTACTAGAGGTTATATATAAGTATTTTGACTAGTAGCCAATGACATCCCTAATGTTCCCAACTGTATCTAATTCTGTTTCAAAGCCATACAAACATGGAAGCCTTTGCATCTTGTCTCAACGAATTCTGCACTTCAACTATTTTCTACATGAAGAACTTCCTTTCATCTGATGGGGACTAGCTTAATATAGAGAAGTCAGTAAATAAAATAATTTTCTGCACCAAAAAAAGAAGGTGACAAAAGGGAATTCTCTACAAATTTGATCAATTATACCACAACCACCATAAAATCATTACACATGTTTATTTTCACAACTCTTAAAATAATGGGTCATGACCCTGGAAGATGCAAAAAATAACATATAATTGCAACATAGTAATTAAAATTTTTCACAGTAATATCTAGCTGTTGTTTTATAAATGCCGAGTCTGAGAGACTGACACAGACTGGAAAAGGAATGTTGAAAAAAATGAAGCCTGCTGCATTCAAATCTGGGCACAAGGTCATCGTTACTTGTAATAATCCAGAGTATGTAATGACCTAGAGCAGTACTAATTATAATGCGAGGTTTCAGCCTTGGGCAGAACTGAAAATCATGTCTGTTTCTGGCGATAAACAGAATACGATTTCTCCTCAATTGCAGGTTTCTGCCAGGCAATCTGTCTTCTTAGAGAGGAATTGAGCAGGGCAGTCAATTGCTGTTCCATGGATAGAAGGAAAGGATATTGCCTCTTTCTGCACAGTAATTACTACTGGGTAGCTGTGCAAAGAAAGTATTACCATTTGTCAATGTTTTCATTGTCATTTTGTTATGTCAGGGTCACATTAAAAAAAATAAAAAATAAAACTTGCTGCTGCAGCTGTCTCAGTCAGTTCCACATCTATAAATCAACACATGAACTTCAGGGCTGTCAAAGTTTTCTGTCTATTGTGCAGATGGGAGCTTCAAACTCAGGAAGCAGTGCAGGTTGAGGGGTCTGATCAATGAAAAAGAGCCATGCACACCACTGGGACCATGTAATGTGCCAGACACACTGTTGCTTACATAGAGTAAATCAGGTTCGGCATCTTAGTGATTAAAAAAAAAAAAAAACACAGTTTTCCAGGCTCACCTGAAAAATGTATATACACATGCATCTCCACTACCTATGCAGTATATCGCATACTTTTTTTGCACCAAAAGAGGTGTGTGTGTGTGTGTGTGTGTGTGTGTGTGTGTGTGTGTGTGTGTGTGTGTGTGAGAGAGAGAGAGAGAGAGAGAGAGAGAGAGAGAGAGAGAGAGAGAGAGGGGGTTTGAACGGTTTCTTTTCTCCAAGCAGTACCAGTTCTGGGGCACCTTTTGCACAACCAGCCCCAATGAATGAGAGACTGCTGGAGAACAAGGACTGGGGAGGTTGGTGCAGGGAGAATTTAATTCTACCCATATTTCAGTACAAATGCACCTAATCAACCCTTCCTGATATGCAGAAAGGAAAACATTTTTTAATTTTGCAGTGGAATCATCTGACTAAAAATACGTACATTAAGGCTGATATTAGGAGAAACCAGCAGATAGAAAAATGTGTATCTGGGGAGAGATGGGTGCTAATCTTGCATGTAGATATTCTACCAAAAAGGTCACAAACTGATGTAGAGAAGCACACTAACTATAGAATATGGAACATGTCAATCTATCTAGCACTGTTGGAAGTCTACAGTGCCACAATGTTATCTGACACTTTATAAATTTACACCTTGAACAAAAGAGAACAGGAAATCATGCAATGGTCATATCCACATTGGACAGTTAATTTGCTTCCATGTTGATTCACCCTTTGTGCAAGCTGGAAAACAAACTACTGTAGGTAAGGACAACGTACGCAGCACTTGAAAGAGGGCTTATAGTTGACTTCAGCCAAGAAAGCCAGGATTCAAAAGGCAAAAACAAAACTTGGTTTAAAATTGACTTGAATTCTTATTGGGGACGGGGTGTGGGGTGGAATTATAATTTGCAACTTCAAACAGCAACCTCATTAAACCTCTTATTTGATATACTGCAGAAGATCTGTCTCTGAACTGTGCACTTTTGAACTGTGAGTGAATCATGGACACTGGGCCTAAATTTCTCAGGGAAAGAAAATTTTGGTTTTAGACACTCGTATATGAGACTCCAAGGGGAGGCTCAGATGAGGAAATGTGTGTGTTGTTGTTACAGTCGTGACCGACCCTTGGTGACTCCATGTCCATGGCGTTTTCTTGGCAGGAATACTGGAGTGGAATATTTGCCAGTTCCTACTCCAGGCGCCTACAGTGCCAGGTATTCCCTGGTGGTCTCCCATCCAAGTACTAACCAGGGCCGACCCTGCTTAGCTTCCGAAATCAGGTGAGATCGGATGTGCTTAGGGCAGGGCTGTCCAAACTTCAGCCCTCCAGATGTTTTGGACCACAACTCCCAGAATTCCAAGCCTGTATTGTCAATGACAAAGGACTGTGGGAGTTGTGGTCTAAAACATCTGGAGGGCCGACGTTTGGGCACCACTGGCTTAGGGCATCTACTAATGTACCTTTATATTAAACATTGACTTCATTTAGAAAACAAGATACCAAGGAGAAAGTTTCCAGGTTAACCTTTTTTCGATATATCAGTTTTCTGTGTACATGGATTTGTTTAATGTAAAGGCACCTAATTCCACCCTCAACTGCAGTCTTAAATTACACAGTTTAGATGCTGATCTACCATATCAGTTGTGTGAAGTTCAAATTTCAAGAAAACAACCACCACTGCACAACCATCATTGCAACCATCATTGCTTTTTGAGCTTTTTCTAACACAAGCTTGGTTGTGCTTTAGTAGCTGCACTTTCTGCGATCAATCACCTAAGATCCCCAAACAGGTCATGTGCTAGCAGGGAGGTTTCAACCATGCAACACTTTAAATCAACCTGTCTCCTGTCAGACTGAAAACCTCTGTTGATTAATGGCACTATCAGTTTGAAAAAAATGAGAAATGAATGTGCATGTAGATAAGCAGGCAGATTAAATAATTAATCATCCCATAATTAAGGAGGGCCAATGCCTTTTTTTTACAACCAACTTGGAAGTTCTGAAGAGATTTCTGACAGGAACTACAGTTGGAAACAAATTCAGCCCTGTAACTGGGGTCAGGAAGTGGTGAGCTGGTACAGCACTGCATGCATTTAATGCAATCTAGCCTGCATGTATGTATCACTGGTAATGAGATCTCCAGGGCATAATTTGGCACTTACTCCATTGCTATAAAGCATGGGTTAATTTTCTACCTCCTGTAGCTTCTGTTTGATTACCACTTGTAAATTTAATACACAGACGTGCTTGACAGCTATTCACGTTGAAGATGTTTTGCTCCGCTTAGCTCCTTCCAAATTAAGACATCTCAAAGCTCTCCTCTTATATTAAAATGCAGCACCCTGCCATGTGATGCAATCCATTTGGATCACGGTATGGGAAACAGTCCTGAATTCCACCTCTAATATTATTGCTCTCATAATACAGCGGTACCTTGTATAAAGGAATTAATTCGTTCCAAATGAAATTATGTTAAGCAAATTTTCCTTTATACAAATTTCCCATAGGAATGCATTGAAAACAGAGTGATCCCATTTTTATGTTGTACAGATTTCCCCCATAGGCGATTATAAGCAAATTTCCCCTATCTCCGGAATTTTTTTATGTTGTACAAATTTTATGTTATACAAACCGTTTGCTATACAAGGGTCCACTGTACTCATTTCCAGGGCTTGGAAAAATTATTTTTTGTTATTTTTTGGACTAAGCCTCCCAGAATACCTCAGGCAGCACAACCTTTTGCCATGGCGACTTATAGATCAAAAAGTAAAATTTAAAAGCCAGGATTGGACTATTTCTATCTTTTCTGTGGAGACAAATGTGGGAGAGAGAATTTATTTATTCAATATTCTGTCTTTCTGCTAATGCAGGGCCCTAGGCAATGAAATGGACAGCTTAAAAAGTCATCTGATATAATAGAAAAAATAAGAACAAAACAAAAAAGGAAAATAAGTTACATTAAAAACAATCAAGTGTGGTATATTAAAAATCAACATAAAATTAAAATACAGTACAGTAATTGGAAACCATGGAGAACAACAAGTGAAAAACAAAATATGCAGGGCTGATCATCATCACAAGTCCCTCCTGCTACTGACAGTTATCAGCTGTTCAAAGGTCTGCATAAATAGAAAGAAGGAATAAGGGCTATAGTTCCACAGCATGGGCCACAGCCACTGAAAGTGTCCTCACTTCCTTTGCCCATGAGGATAGCTGGACTGAGATTCATTTAAGAAAATGAATAAGTTAAGATTGAGAGAAAGACTTTCCCCCAAAGGTGTTAAGAGCTAGGCCAGGGGTGGCGAATCTTCGGCACTCCAGATATCTTGGACTACAACTCCCAGAATTCCAAGCCTATATTGCCAATGACTAAGAGCTGTGGGAGTTGTGGTCCAAAACATCTGGAGTGCCAAAGGTTCACCACCACTGACCTAGGCAGTCTGGACTCAGTCTAAACAGAGACTTGTAAATCATAAGCAACACTTCAAATAGTGCTGCCAGTGATGCTACCACTTAAGAAGGGGTTTCTGCTAAAGAAACATAGCTCTATGGTGCCTGGGGAATCTTTTTACATTTCTATTTATATCAATCATTAACCCTAGTTAAGTCTTCCAGACACATGAAACTGTGAAGTAAAATTGCCAGCAGATCTTCAAGACAATGAAAATTAGTAAATATTTATTACCGTAGTTAAAAATATTTCTGTCCCACCTTGCTCCCCAAAAGGCAGCAAATAAAATTTGTAAAGAAGGCACATAACAGCTCTGCAATGAGTACCTGTTCCAGTCCCATTGCCAATCTAAGAGGATGGGCTCAGAAATTAAATTTAAGCCAAAATCAAGCCATAATGTTGAATGTGACAATTAAAACTAAAACTAAAATTAATAGAGGAATACAGAGTCTATGAGTAGCACAGTAGGAAGCAATCAAGTATAATCTCTTATGAGGCTGTTGCCATGACATTCAAAAGCACTCACTATGATCATAGACTCTGAATAGTCTGTCAACTGATTGATAGTCTGCTGCTTTTCTCTTCATGTAAGCAAATGTGATGGCAATATTAAGCAATTACTGCTAATGTCATCCAGCTGCTTCACTGCTGCCGACTATGCAACAATATTTCTGAACTGCCAGCAAAATAGCAAAGCTATACGTAGAGTATGTGTGTTGTTTCCCTCCCCCCCCAGTCTATCTCCCAGGATGGCATGCCAGTGGCAGCTGTTAAAAGGCCACAGACTCCTTTGGGTGATGTCTATCATTAATGCCTGCCTTCTGGGTTATGTTTTGGGGTCCTTGCCCAAAATGTTCCTCTCTCTCTCTCTCTCTCTCTCTCTCTCTCTCTCTCTCTCACACACACACACACACACACACACACACACACACACACACACACACACACACACACACACACACAGAGTGGACCCTTGTATAACAAAGGGTTTGTATAAATTTGTATAAAGGAAAATTTGCTTAACAGAATTTCATTTGGAATGAATGAATTCCTTTTTACAAAGTACCCCCCCTCTCTCTATCTATCTATCATCTCTCTCTCTATCTATCTATCTATTCATTTGGGTGGTTGGTAGATAAAGTTTGCTTTTCTAAATACTGTATCACAAGTAAAGATAAATTTGAGTACTAAGGTATGTGTGTAGTGGAATATGTGTCAGTTTGTACTTACATCCTCTACAGTTTGCAAATGTCACATAAAGCCTGAGTTTATCAGAGTGTTTTAGAATCTGCTGGGTTCTTTGAATAATTGGTGCAATAAAAATGCCACTTCTAATTTTTAGGGTATTAGAGAGGGAAAAATACTAGTGCTTACCTCAAGAGCTAAGTCTGCTAGTTTCAGATAAGACTTTAAGTCAACCAGTAAATTTTATTTTATTTTATTTTGCAAATCTCTGTTCCAAAGGACTGAACAGGTGTATAAATCACATTTGGCATATTGGGCTTTTATCTCCCAGTCAGCTTGATTCTTCTGTTTCCCTTCCCACTCCTCTAGCAAATTTAGTACATTATGCACCAGCCTTTAAGATGGGATGTAGATTTAAAAGGCTGGCAGGAACACCTGGAGAGCACCCAGAGTCAATGATGAAGGCAAGAGCCAGCCTGCTTCTGAGCATAGGGATGGGCTGAGAGAACAGCTGGGCAAAAGAGACAGCTGGATTGCAGTGGGAAATCTAGATTCCAATCCTTAACCAGTTAGGAAATTCATAGATTATTTATTAACTGTTGAATATCCCATTTCTCTTGCCATCTGCAAGCAGAATCTAGGAAAGGACAACAGGAAAATAAATTTCACAGCAGAATGAAATCCATGGCAGAGAGTACGAGCTGTGGCAATCACACTAAAAATGCTGAAACAGTATTTAAGTTTAAAAAGCCTGGTAACATATAAAGGCTTTCCACTTTGCAATGAGAAGACTATAATAGTGCATCAAATTCATTGCCAATTTTAACCCTTTTAGATCAATGGGATCACAGAACCAAGGGCAGCTGTGGGATAACTCTGGCATTCAATATTGGTGGGAATAAGTATCAGCCACCAGTTCATATCCTCTGTATCGTAAAATAAATATATTGGGATAAGAAGCCAGTTAATGTGTAGAAAAGGAGAGGCCAAAAAAAAATTAAAGTTTAGATAGATTACTGAAGAAGAGGAGAGGTGATCAGTATCACGAACACAGTCTTTTTCTTTTCCTTTGTTTGGACACTCAGGGCTTTGAGATGGAACTACACTAACATAAATCTCTTGTAGAGATGGGCACGAAACGCCAAAATGGCATTTTGTTTTGTTTGGAATGAAATGAATTTTTTTCATTCCTCGTTTTTTTCATTTTTAATTTTTTTTTTACAGCTGACCAGCCTCTCTTGCTGGTGCTTTTTAAACAAACCTAGTGCTGATGAGCTGGGCCCATGGGCTGGGTTGGCACTTTTTTTTAAAACCTAGCGCTGACCAGCTGGCCCATGGGCTGGGTCACTGCTTTTTTTTTTGGTCTAGTGCTGATCAACTGGCCTGCACTTGTCAAAATAAATAATAAATGAAAACAAAACAGAATGAAATGGAAAATTCCATTTCATTTTTTAAAAGGGCACTTCGTTTTGTTTTGTTCTGTAACGAAATTAAAAATGAAAAATGAAACAAAAAAGTCATTTTGTGCCCATCTCTAATCACTTGTGCTTCTAAGATTTCCCTGTGCCTGTCAGCTGAATCCCAGATGGTTTCAGACCATCTTTCTTCCTTAATGCTATCAGTGTCTCTCTCTGGCAGAGAGAGGTGGGATCAATGCTGTGTGGTAGAGATGGGCACGAAATGAACAATTTTTCATTTCCATTTTTGTTTTTTCATTTCATTATGCAACAAAACGACAAATGAATTTTGTCTCTAAAATGAAACAAAATGAACAGAAACACCAGAAATTTTGTCGTCCATTTCGTTTTCGTTACGACAATACATTTAACTGCTTTAAATGCTAAATCAAAAAATTAAAATAAATGGTAATGAAACGGTAACAAAATGAACAAAAATGAAAATGAATTTTTTGCATAAATTTGCGAAAAACGGAAATGAACCGAAACGGACCCCCTAAATGTCAAACGACAAACAAAACACCATTTTTTTTATTCGTGCCCATCTCTACTGTGTGGGGCCTCACTGTCCTAATGGGTACAGAGTTTTGGACTGGCATTTCAGCATTTCTTCCAGTGCACAGTAAGGAATGACTGGGCCAAAAATATCCTTTTGTCACTGCATGAGCTACTGCAAATTTCTGCCATCCTAAAGGTGTCATTAAATGGAATTGTTTCACTGAAATTAACGGACTTACCACCAACACTACTGTAAGAGCCTATAAAATTTAATACAAAATGATATGGTTTTTAAAAACAATTGTTCAACAGTGCCCCATTGCAATATCTGCTATTTTCTATTAAATTTTATGTGGCCTCTCAGCTGCAGTAAAAGCAGCCTACAGTACTGTATATCTTTTCAGATACCAGCTTGTGAAATGAGGGTACAATGTGTACTTCAAAAGAAATAAATTAGGGAAAAAGACAAAATGGAAAGGTATCAACTGGATATCCATCCATCCATCCATCCATTTTGATTTGTATACCACCCATTAGGCTACCAAGGCCACTCTGGACAGTTCACAGCAAAATAGACAACAATAACAGAGTAAACAATAACCACAAAAACATAACAATTTAGAAAACCAAATGAAGATATCAATCAAACAAGAAAGAAAGACAACATAAAAGCAATTAATAAAAACAAATGGACATATTGACAACTTAGGAGATGAAGGAACCTCTGTGCTCTGTTGATAAAATAGCTTGAAAAGCATTCTTTAACACATTCCTGTAACAGGTCTTCTAGGAATTCATAGTCTCGTCCCCACAATAATGGGTTACAGATTCTTCCTTCAGTACCATCAGACTTACTTATACACTGACAAAAGTTCAGATGTTTCCATCCTCCAACCACACCCCTTTTATTCTTTGTAGCTCATGAAAAATTAACACTAACCCTCCTGAATTTATGTTGTCTTCCCTAGCATGTGCCTTAAAAGGGTGCTAAAGCAAGAATTTTAGGAATTGAATGTTACCTTACTAGAGTTGTGCTAAATGATGGTGTTTAAACTTTTTCAGTGCAATGTTTGTTGTTTGAGGGGGCTGAATAGTTACCCTTCATGTTGTTGTTGTTGTTGTTGTTGTTGTTGTTGTTGTTGTTGTTAAGTATATATTGCCCACTAGTGCTAAAGCACTCTGGGTGGTTTTCCAACATCATTGTGCAAACAACACTTTGCCCCTCCCCCCCAGCAAGTTGGGTACTCATTTTACTGATCAGAATGAAGGCTGAGTCAGCCTTGAGATAATTACTCAAATTCGTTCAGATCAAGCTCATGTCAAGAGTAGAGGCTAGGCTGCAGTACTGCAGTTTAAACACCGTGCCAAATCCCACTGTTGCTGCTCTTCATAACTACAGTTCTTTTGTTGCTGTGAATTTTTGGATATATCCTCTTCCCATTAAGCACCTTTTACAAATCAAGATTCCACATTGAGCATTATAGCATCATAATGATACTACAGAAACAATCCGATATGTCACTAACATAAAACCATCAACTTCATACTGAATCTGTGGCAGAGGAGGAAAAAATACTAAGGCAAAGAGCCCTTTGTTGAAACTGGTAACAAATATCTCTTCTGCCCTCGGTGAGTTGGCAGACCAATCCAATGTCCATGAGCTTTCTTTCTATCACCAGGAGTTACTTATTGTTGGCTCCATATGAGACTGAAATCATAACTGGTATTGAGGCAGTGTGTGCATGTTTCTGTCCTTCTTTGAGCATGTTCACCACTTTCTTTAGCCTTCCTTTTGAGCATTGGAAAACTGGGGTAAGGGAGCAACATTTGCAGGGAGTGAACGTGTTGACTTCCAGTGTTCCCTCAGACCTGTACCCTATTTTCAGCTTGGCCCAAAGTGACATTTATAATGGAGTGGAAGCATTGCTCTCAAGATTCCCCGGAGGAGTAGATATAGTATGTTGCAGCAAAAACAATGAAAGGTCAGTAGGTTTTATTAGCCATTACTGATCAAGGGCTGCCGTCCACCTCTTCAGACACATTTTCAGATGCATAATGCCAACACTGTTGTGAAAAGACTGAGTATTATTTTAAAAATAAAATGTCTATGAAAAAAATATGCTTTCTTCTATATATGACCCTATGGACATATGGAAACTATATAAGCCAAAGAAAGATCAGTGTGTGAAGAGAAACTCCTTGTGTTTCTCTGCTGATCACTTCAAAGAAAAATCTGGCAAATATTTAAGATCCTTTCTTAAAAAAAATGATTGGATTTGGGGGAACAGAGGATTCAAGGTACGGAATGCAGTGTCTTGCTTCCCTAGGCTGCTGGATCATTGTTAAATGGTAAATGGGGTGGTACCAGGCTACATTTTAGAGTTAAAATCCTTGGAGGCACAGCCAGACTAGAGAGAGGGGGGGAGTGTTTGGGAAGAGTAAAGTAATTCCTATGAGGTGTGATAGACTTTCTCTTATCACTTCCTTGAGTATTCCCATTTCAAATCAAAGTAGAATGGGGTTGGTGAGTAGTTACCACAGGGGTCTGCCCTATGACAACCTGGAATGCTGAATTTTTTTTAAAAAAAAACTGAACCCAAGAATGCCTGATGTTCAAACTGGATTCCAAAAGCAGAAAGGCACTCAAGATCATATCAAAAACATCCCCTGGCTATTTTTGGGACACAACCCAATGGATTTCAGAGGAAGATCAATCTGTGTTTGTTGGACTATAGCAAAGTCTTTGATTCTGTCCATCATGAGAAACCATGGTTTGAAAGTACTTGATTGCCCTGACACATAACCTGTATTGGGAGCAAAGAAGCTACCATTAGGGCAGGATATCGAGAAATGGAATGATTTCCAGTAGATAAATGTGTCAGACAAGGCTGCAATGTATCCCTTATCTGTTTAACCTGTGCGCACCTCCATTTCTAGCACATGGAAAGGCAGACTAGATTCAGATGAAGGAGAAGTGATATTGGTGGAAGAAACATCAACAATTTAAGATATAGAGATGGCATCACCTTATTGACAGAAACCAGCAATGACTTGAAACAACTCTTAGGGGAAATGAAAGACAGCAATGCCAAAGCAGGACTGCAGTTGAACATGGAGCAGATAAAAAAAAATATTGACTACAGAAGAGCTATACAACTTTAGTGTGGACAATGAAGAAATTTAAATAGTTAAAGATTTTTTAATACATCAGTCAATCATCAATTCAAATGGAGAGTGCAACCAAAGAAATCAGAAGACAGATTAAGAAGGACAGCAATGAAAGAATTACAAAAGATCATCAAGTTTAAGGATGTGTCAATGGAGACCAAGACCAACATCATCCACACTCTTGTATTTCTGATCATTACGTATGCGTGTGAAATATGGACAGCGGAGAAAGCAAATTTATTTGGAAAAGAATGAAAGCAGCAGGAAAAGAGGTAGACCAAATATGAGGTGGGTTGACTCCCTCAGGGAAGAAGCGACAGAAGTGACAGGATTGCATTTGCAAGAGCAGGGCAGGGCTGCTAATGAAAGGACATTTTGAAATTGCTCATTCACAATACAGTAAGTCGGAGATGATTTGATGGCACAAAATAACAACAAACATAACATGGTAATTTAAAAAAATTGAACTGGTTCTCCAGTGCCTATTTCTTTTTTTATTATTATTATCTGTGGATGAAGAGAGCCAATCCATTATGAGATCCTGGATTTATATAACTGCTGGACCTTCTAGTGGGCCTCAACATCTTATTTCCTTCTAACAGTTCCTTCCAAGAACCAAGTGTCCAAATGTGGGAAGGGGAGCATTTTTAACTGTCTTATCATCCACCTTCTCAATGCTAGCTGAAGCTCTGCTCTGTTCTGTTTTGGTCTCTCTCCTCCCCCTCCCTCCCTCCCCCCATACACACAAATGCAGAAAACAACCACCTGCAACACATTCCATAACAGTAAATAATATTTGGTGTACATAAGGAGAGCCGGAACAGTTTGCTGAGCATTTGGAAAAGCTATTCCCAAATACTTTTGTTGCATGATAAAAATGTATGTGCACAGAATGATGTAAGCAAGCAAAGGTAATACGTTATTTTTATTATTCAACTTAATAACTTCCAATTGTATTTAATAGCCCCTAGTGTTTTGTTTAGATTATGGGATACCAATAATGTTTTTAATTATTGTTTTTAATTATTTATTGACATTTTTAATGTTTTCTGTTTTAATTCTTTTTGATTGTAAGCCACCCAGAGACCTTTGGGTAGTGGGTGGCCTATAAACTGTCAAAATAAAATAAAATAAATAAATAAATAATGTGTCATCCCTTAAAATTCTTTATTAGTTCTGTATTATGCAAAAAATGTCAGCCTGTATGAACACCAATGATAGTACAAATGTCAACTTCTAAAGGATCCTCTCTCTGCTCATTTTATACTCTGCATTTGGCAGCTTAATTCTTTGAGCTGTGATGTCTGAAAGCTGCATCTTTGTATAAAAATTCCTCAAACTCCAGGGATCTTATCTTTATCCATACTTCATTACTTGAGCAAAATGACAAGTTTGGGCAAACAGGCTCATAACAACATCTTGAAGAAATGAACAATGAAAGCACAAGTAAGTGTTTGATCAGCAGGACAGAAGAATTTCAGATCAGACAACTCAACTACTATGATTACTACTTTGAGGTATGATCCTGAAATAGTAGTTTGTACTTATTCCAATCATTTTTGTCTGAAGCATGAACAAGCTTTTTAAGGCTATTGAGCAGTGGTTCTCAACCTTTCTAATGCCGCAACTTTTTAATACAGTTCCTCATGTTGTGGTGACCACCCCCAACCATAAAATTATTTTTGTTGCAACCCTAACAACTCCCCAATACAGACTCACTCTATCCAGAGATACTCTCACACAGCTACAAACTTCTGCATCTATAGAATGCATTATGCCAGGAAACACAGGGCAGAAATGGGAAAAACTGAATCAGCACAGGAACGTCATCCTGTCTGAAGTGGTGGGCCCCCCCACAAACATCCTAGTAACAGGATAAGGAGGATGATTCTACTTCGTTGGACGACATCACAGCAATATTTATTCAGAGAAGGGGAAAAGGATGACACTTACTCGACATTACTGCTTTTGGATTCTCACTGTAAGTACAGTAGCGCCAATATCAATCAATGTAAAGAGTATAGGATGGAGAGGAGAGAATAGCTGTACACTGTACAGTATTTTCATAGTGCATTCCAGGAGAGGAGGTGGGGGAACAGCCCACCCTCTTCCTCCTTTTACAAGCAACAGAGCCAAGCCCTCGACTACACGCGGAATCTGCCTCCTTCCACCTTTCCGATGCCTCACACACAATCCAGCTTTCCCTTCTTCAACTCCCTGCATCCCTTGCCCTGGACACCACTCATAACCATTCCCTCAAGTCATGCACACACACACAGACACAGACACAGACACAGTCACACACAGTCTCACACACACACACACACACACCACCACCACCACCACCACCACCACCACCACCACCACCACCACATACGGCTCCCATCACTTCCAAGGAACTGTCACCCTTCTTCCCGCACCCTCTCCAGCCAGAAGGTCATACCCTTCCCCAGCTCCAGCTCCACACACCACCAACATGCGCATACATGTACCCCCCATTAGCCTTGCCAAACCATCTCCTCAGAGACACAGGCACAGGGACACCCCTCTCCTTCCTCTTCCTCACCCTCCCTTCCACATAGCACTATAGCAGCCTCCCTGCTGGCTTGCCATCTGTCAGGAGGAGGAGGAGGAGGAGGACGTGCAGAAAGGTCCCTGCCCACTGCCCCGCATCCCTCACAACCCCAAGCTTGCTCCCGTTTCAGGCCCTACCATACAGCAGCGGTGTTGCTAAGGGAGAAGGGGGTGGAGGGGGAGAGGAAGAAGTGGCGGCAGTGACCATTTGGGGTGCAGAGCACGTATGCAAGGAAAGGGGAAACTGTGACATTAGTTTCTATGGTTTCTATGGGGAAAACACTCCACCGACGCAGTTTCCGGGGGTCCCCTTAGGCCGCCGGTGCTCTTTCCCCCCCTTCCTTTGACTTGGCTTGATTGTTGACTTCCCCTGTGCTTCCTTCCTCATGGGCAGGCAGGTTGGCTCACTAGACTCACTAGAGGGGGAAAGAGTGCCAGCAGTTCATGACTTTTTCTTTGCCAGCTCACGGGCGAACCCTGTGAAAGGGTTGTTCGACCCCCAAAGGGGTCGCGACCCCCATGTTGAGAACCGCTGCTATAGAGCTTCTCCCTTTATTGAAGTTTTTAAGGGAATGTTAATGGTAATTGGCAGGAACAAGATATTCAAGAGCTGGGCTAATATATCTACCAAGAATTCTTGGTAGAAGGTCAGCTTCCTCCTTTTTGTAACATTTAATTCACATTAGCCGAGGCAAATCTTTAAAATTTTGGAAGTTAAAGACCTCCAATAAAGCCACAGCATTATTTTCTTTCAGTGTTCTTTCAAGAGAAGAGGATGAGTTAATCTACAATATAAATACTGTACAGTGTTATTATTGCCTTTTAGTGTATATTTACAAATGTAGTATGAATTAATCCACAGATAAATAAAATATCTTGACCTATATCCTTCAGCATCTTTCCAAGGCACTGACATTAACTTAGGGAAGGCAATTTATCTAGTTTAGGCCTGAGGGTTTGGAGACCAAATTCAAGTTTCCAGCTCCCACCATGGGTCACACTGGGCACAAATATGTCTGAGAGCGGAGGGTGCAGTGGCATGCTGAAAATAAACTGCTTTTGAGTAAGATTTAGAATGTTAAACGTCTGACTACACAACACACACATACCAGTGTAGTTTTTTTTTACCTGAGCAAGATGAGTTTTTTTTTGTTAGATATTTATATCTGTAGTATTTGATCTAGTGCAGTGAATCTATGGCACAAGTGCCAAAGGTGGCATGCAGAGCCCTTTCTGTGGGCATGCAACATCACCCCCTCACAGCCACGGCACTTCCCCCTCTGCTCAGAGCACGCCACTGTGCTCCGTGCAGACAGCCAGGCAGTGGTTTGTGGGCTCGTTTGTAGCCCCAGTTTACTCTCCAGCCATGTCTCTCCGGGCATCCCAAAAGCAGTGTGGCTGGACAGTAAATTGGGGCTACGAAGGAGCCCACAAACTGCTGCCTCCCCTTCCCCTGGCTCTCTTCATGGAGCCATTTTGAGACCGCTGAAATGACTCCGTGAAGATAGTCAGTTTTGGGATGCCCAGGACAGAGAGGCAGATGGGGCGCTACCCATCAGGAAAGCGAGGACCAAAGAGCAGGTTTTTGAATTTCACATGGCCACAGTACTCTTGCTGTGGCGGCTGGAAATTCAAAAGCCTGGTCTTCGATCCTCGCTTTCCTGAAGGGTAGCACCCGAAGCATTTGTAACCCAGGGTACCAAAAGTATTCAGGTTAAATTGCTGTATTGGCACTTTGGGGGAAAAGTGGGTTTTGAATCATAGTTTGGTCACTCAGTCTCTACAAGGTTCACCATCACTGATCTAGTGCTATCCCACTTTAACAGAAATAAAAATAAATAAAGGAAAATATTAAAAATAATACTGGCAGCACCAGCAAGTGGCTGTAAACGGTATGTGTGCTGGCCTGTTTCAGAGCCTCTCTGCTTTCTTTCCTTCTTTCATTGCTTCTGCTTGCAATGGAACCAGAAGAACAGGAACATAGCTTAAAGTTTAAAAAAACCCACTCACGGACACAGAGGAAAGTGAGGGAAAGGGTTCTCTCCTACTCAATCTGATTTTGTCAATCTCATTGGTCAAATTCTTTTTGCCACTCATTGTTATGCCTCCCCTCTTGCCAGCCCCAGATGCTGGTTCTGTCACTTCACCTCCTTCTCCTCCCCCCCTTAACTAGAGTCACATTGCTTTGAAAGAAATAAAAAATATATAAAACAAATATTTTAAAAAGCAGCACAGCAGCAGTGGCTTGTAGCTGTGAAAGATAGCCAACATGAGGGAGAGCAGGCACAGGACAAAGCCTTAAATACAACAGTTCTCTCAAAGCCTGTATAGCCACTAGAGATGGGCACGAAACGAACAATTTTTCATTTTTGTTTTAATTTTTTGTTTTGTTACATAACGAAATGAAAAACAAATTTTGTCTCCAAAATGAAACGAAACGAAACGAAACAACAGAAATTTTGTTGTGCGTTTCGTTTTCGTTGCGGCAAATACATTGAACCGTAATGAATGCTAACGAAACAGCAATTTTTTGTTTTCGTTTTCATTTTTTCGTTTCATTACGTAACGAAATGAAAACAAATTTTTTTGCAAAAATTCACAAAAATGAAAACTAACCGAAACGGACCCCTAAACGACAAACGACAAACGAAACACCATTTTTTTGAGTCGTGTCCATCTCTAATAGCTACCATGGACGACACACACAATGACCCCAAAAACTACCACATGACATGAATCTGACTTCAAAACTCTCAATCTATTGCATGGTTCATTTTCATAGTGTCACCATGCCCAGAGTCAAAGAGAAAGTGCCCAGAGAGGACATTTGTAGTTTGTTTGTTTTGAGCAGGGGAGTCTTAGGGACTCCTCCTTGGGCCCAGAAACAGAAAAATGCGGCTCCTGGAGGACTTTTTTTTGTTCCTTTGCCAATTTTGTCCCCTCCCCCCTCCTTTTTAATCATAGGGGCTGTGGGTGGCACTGCAGGCCACAAAGATTGCTTGAAGAGTCCTCCCTTTATTGGCTCTACTACAAATGCAACAATCATATGCACTTCACCCACCCTTTGCAATTTGCATTGACAGAGAAATATACAGTCTCTGTCTCCATTTTAGATCAGCTACTTTGAGAAGTACTGTACTTGGGGAGCAGCATCTATCATCTTTACCTTCAACGAGATGGGAAAATGTAAAAGCAGGTAAGGATGGAAGATTTCAAAAAAAAGTGCCTGGGAAGTTCTTTAAGCCAATGATTGGGAAAGTCAACTTCTCCAGGTGTTCTTAGATGTCAGTTGCCATCAGAGCAGCAAAGGTGAGGCATGATAAGGGTTATATATCTAATTGAAATTAAGTCAAGCCTTTTCCCCTTTAAGGTTAATGCCATATCCTTAATGCCATAAGAAAGAGAACTTCATAAGGCAGTATCAACACTGTTATACGGAAGTTTCCTTGATTGCTATTATTGCTTAACATTCCAATGGCTGATTTTGAATTAGTTGTGCATTTCTGCCAGAAACCAGCTATATAAATACAGGGAAGCCCTCCAGATTTTCCAGTTGCTCAATGGACACGTTATAGCCAGCAACTCCATTGTTTCCATTATTCCTACAATACTGTAATTCATTTTGTTCTTTTTTTTCTTTTTTTGTCTCTAGCTCACCCTAAAGTACAGCAATTCCAATCTTATTCTTAAGCATCCTTCTACCCGAAGACTTCTAATGGCTATCTCAAAATTAGATGAAACAGACAAGAATTCCTCATCAATGTTCTGCCAGAATCTTCACCTACTGAACAAAATTCAGCCAATATTAAGCATGTTTAATTCACAACAATTTTAAGCAAAAAATGTAACCATATACTTAATTATCTTCTACTAACATCAATAGAATAATAAGTATATGCTGTCAAGTAAATTCTGATTTGTGGTTACTCTTTCCAGGATTTTCTTAGCAGAGAGTACTTAGAAGCGCAGTTACCATTCCCCTCTTCTGGATGTACCCTAGGATTGTGCCCCTTCCCCAAAGAAACATAGGATGGCTGTACTCCTGGCACTATTACTAAATGTTTGCCTTTTAGATGTTTTTGTACATTTTTAAAAAAATTTAAATTAATGTAATGTAATCTGATTTAAAAAATCAAACTAAATTCCACTGATTCAAATGGATCTGCTCTAGTTGTAACTTACTCTAGTATAGTAGGTACGGTAGCAACCTAATTATGATCTTTGATTAATTGGATTTGTTTTTCAAATGTTGCCTGAATTCTAATTGCTTAATTTAGTAAATTGTACGGTAGTATCTCATTGCCTAAATGAGGATTTGATGAGCCAAGTCCTCTGTAAATTCCATTGATTCAAATTGGCCTAAGCTGGTAGTGACCTAGCATGCTAAATAAGTTCCAACTAGAGGCGGTCCAGTTAAATCAATGAAATTTAACACAGACACACACATAGAAATACAATCAGGCTATCAAGAGTGGGATAACTAAAACTAGACATCTCTTGCACATTAGAAAATACTGGTTGATTGTACAGAATGTGCTGGAATTTAATTGTTTTAAAATCTATTGCCAGTGGAATTCTTCTACACCTCTTGGACTAATGTAATTATTTGCTATTTTTGCACTTGTCCTAATGTAGTGCCTGTTTTTTTAAAAAAGAATCAAAATACATTTAAAATTCATATTTAGTATAAAATATTTATAAATAAAAGGTTTAAAATAGATGTATAAAACACAATACTCATTTTCATATTTATTACAGTGAAATTCAGAGAGAAACAAGAGAGCATAAGTCTGATCCATCCAACACCGTCTAATTGATTGGGAACACATAAAATTATACATGCTGGGACCCAACAGAACTCATGACTAAGGGACGGGGGAGGCAAGATCATTATCTAGTTTTCCATTCCAGGGAGACATGCATGGTAGAAAATCCTCCTGTGAATTTCAAGATATTCTTAAAGTATTCTTGGCAATGATATAACACATGTCTAAAACGCCCACTCTGAATGCTGGAATATGATTAGCTTCGAGAAATCTTAGGAAATTAGAGCAAATTAGGTTGCCACTAGCAGCAGCTCCATAATAGACACAGGAAGCACTGTATCCATTGTGTGACTTCCAAGCAGCCTTCCTCCCAGGGTGGACAATGATCAAATTTTGAAAAATGAGATTAATCAGAAACAGCTGCATATAAAATCCCATAACTGCTTTCTGAAGTAGGTGAACAACCTCCTGGCAATCCTTACCATCTGCCTGACACTCCTGTGGCAAAAATCTATTCAAATGACTATACCCTTGAAAACCCTGAAAGAAAAATAGTGCTGATTTCAAACCTACAAGGTTAGCTCTAGCCACAACTCCCCTGCTGAAGACCACATATGAAAGCATGATATGCCAAGTTAGACCAAGCTATTGCTGGCAACAGTTCTCCAAGATTTCAAACAGAAATCTTCAAGTCCAGCCAGTCACTAGATGTGCACTTTCTTCAGTTTTTAGAGCATTCTAGTCCCTGGTTAATTCATTTAGCCATTGATAATGTCAAAGATGCTTTATCTGACCTGCTGTTGACCTCCAGCTTGCCATCATGTGAAAGTACATTTTGCATATCCACTACCGCATGCCATTGAAAAAGCAGATTTCTGTAACATTTGAAACTATTTATGGTATAAATAAAGAAATTGTGGACAGTGAGGTCAAACAGAAATACCTGACTATGACAATTATACTATTATTAACACTGGTCATTAACACTTTGATCCCCTTGGAATCAGTTCTGAAGTACTGTAGCTTTTCTACTCAATTGTTGTAATTACTGTCCCTAAAATGCACCTTTCTTTGCTTATCATAAGCAGGGCCGGCACGTCCATTAAGGCAAACTAGGCAGTTGCCTAGGGCACCAAAATGGAGAGGGGGTGCCAAAATGGATAGGGGGCACCGCCTGCCCGCCTACGCCCTCCCGCCCCCCGCCCCTGCTGCTGCCGCCACCATCCATACCCCCTGCCACCGCCTGCCGCCTGCCGCCGCCCGCCCCCCTTACCTAGCGCTGGCCCTGATCATAAGCATGTCAACTCTCTTGTTTGCCACATCTCTCCATTTATCTTTTGACTCCCATTCACTATTTCTCTCTATTCATGCACTCACCTGTTCCCTAAAACTTGGGAGAATAAGATGTCACCATGCATCCTTCATGGAACATATCCAGCATTTTCTGAATGACAACATTCATCTTTGATTATTTAAAAACTCAGATAATTTTTGTGACTATCATAAACAAAGATATATTTCTCAACTCCAGCTGACATATACTAATGAATACTGACCATCATTTTTAGATTATTCTCAAACTTACTCTGTGTATTCTGTTATTTTGGACAATCACATATTCTTTATTAAAGGTGGCATTAATGCTCTCACTTCAGTAATCCAGTATCATGCACACAGAGGGATTTTGAGCACAGGAGGTCATCACAAACAATACAAACAAAATTGCCTCATGTTTCAAAGATCTAAATCTTAGCCCTGTACCTTAAAGAAAACTCCAGTGGTTTTAGCCTACATTATTATACAGTTCTACAATCATCCTGTTTTATAAAGCATGCAATTAAAGAAGAATGGTTCTTACCATGAAAGTCAGGCGTATAATTAAACTCTCACACAGATTAGTTTATAACTGGGTATGGCAGGGCAGGATGTCAGTCAAGGTCTTTGCTATGTTTTTAAAAAAATAATAAAATGGAGTGCATGGAGATGGAAAAATTGTACAATATGCCAATTGACTCACATAGGTAACATGAAAGCAAAAAGGGGGGTGAGCCACATGGCTATCACAAAACACAACTGCAAAAATAAGTTACAGGTGATACCTTTAATTTAATTCTTCATGTTAATTCTTCAGAGATCTAGTCAATGACTGTGAACATATGGATTGAGTTAGTATAGTGTCAAGCTAAAAATACAATCATGCAGTTTACTGATAATTACATTCACCTATGTTTAATGGTCTTATTCTAGTAAGTGCGTTTAGGATAGCTGTAATTCTAAATAAACTTACTAGAGAACTGCTTCATTATGGGGCTTACTGCTGAGTAAACATGCATAAGACTATACTCTAAATCAGTGTTTTTCAACCTTTTTTGGGCAAAGGCACACTTGTTTCATGAAAAAAATCACGAGGCACACCACCATTAGAAAACGTTAAAAAAATTAACTTTGTGCCTATATCAGTGTCTAAAAGGTTCACCATTGCTGGTGTAGGGAGAAGCAGGACAGAGGGGCCACAGATTGAGGCAGCCCGCTCTCTAGCACCCAGTTCCCACTTACCTGTGTTGTTTTTTTTAATTTAAAGACATTTTGCCCTGCATGGACTTCTGTGTCCAGTGGAGACCTGAGAAGGGGCACTGACTATCCAGGAACACAAATAAGACCCAAAAGCCCATCTTGCTCTCCACACTGTGGCCAAGGCAGATGCCTTCAGCAAGTCCAGCGACAGGAGGGGAGGAGGATGAAGGAAGGCAGGAAGGAAAGAAGGCAGAAAGTGTTCTGCTTGTATACCGCCCCATACCACTTCAAGGAGTCTCTGGGCGGTTTACAGTTTTAATTACAGTAGGCAGGCTGCTAGACATACACATATGCAGGCTAGAAATGAGCACGTTTCTATGAAGAGGGGAAAGGGTAAAAGAGAGAGGTGGGGGAGAAAGAAAAGACAGAGAGAGAGAAGAGGGTGACCCAAGACAGAAAGAAAGGGGCAAGACTTCAAGGAACCCATCGCTTTTTCAGAGACGGGCTCTTCCCCTCCCGGACCCTAAAGGCCGTCCGGCCGGCCGTCCAGCCATGTCAGTAGCCCCCTGCCCGCCCAAGCCCAGGCCCGGCGGAGGCCTCCTCCATCCCCCCCTCCTCGCAGCCCTGCCGCGGTGCTCGTGGGGCAGCCAGGCACTCCTCCTCCCCTTCCCCTCACCTGGTGGTTTGTTCTGGGCTGGGGCTCCCGGGCCAGCTCATGTTGGCGGGCGGGCTGTCGGGCGGCTCAGTCCATTGGTAGCTCCCAGGAAAGGGGTGGTGGTGGTCCAGGGTAAAAAAGGAGGGGGAGAAGGAAGCTTGCAAGTCGTAAGAGAATGAGCAGGGCCAGGTCCGGCCGGGGAGGAAGTGACGCCAGCGCCGCGGGCCTTGGGGGGGAGGAGCCAAGCTGGCCCTTGGACACTATTTATAGCACCTCCCAGCTGTGGGCTGCCCGCCGGCCCTGGGTTGAATTTCTTTAGAATTTTTCAATTTTTCCCACGGCACACCAGGCAACATCTCGCGGCACACTAGTGTGCCACGGAACAGTGGTTGAAAAACGCTGCTCTAAATATGCGAGCTCTAACTCTGGAAACTTAAGGTATAAAGGTCACTCCTGCCATAAATGCACTATGCTTTTTTAGTGCTTTTGTAGAATGCTTGGATATGATAAAGGGCTTCCCATATGTTATTTTTGTAATTTTGGTATCAATCTTGTAAATTCGTTATCCTCATATTCCAAATGAGGGCAGTGAAAATGGGGGACTGTGTCTTTCTGGCACGTCTGGAACTTGTAGAAGAGTGTCATTCAATTCATGCTTTTTTAAAAAATTCAAAGCTCAGTTACACAATGTAACAGGGATGCTGGAAGGACAACTGATATAATGTGTGCAAATTGCTTTGAACACTGAGGGGGAAAATGTGATAGAAATGCTACGCATTATTCTGTGGATTTACGCTCAAGCAGATAGCATTACCCTTAAGTAGACAAGAGTTGGATTGTAAAGATACTGTATTCCATTCAAAGCACTTAAGAATAGCTATGAACAATAGACTACACGGCAGCGAAACTTTCTTGCAATAGCATGTGGAATCATTAGGGCTTCTTGTCTGCATTTAGTACAGTATTGGTCTTACTTCTCATTGTGAATGGGCTGTCATTTGTAATTGTAATGTCTTTCAGGAGAATCCAGGAGAGTGCCTCTCAAATGCTCAGACAGTTGCAGCTATGAGCAAAGAGAATACTGGGCCTTGTTTATACCCACCATAGTCAGGCAACAAACTTTCCACATGCTCCATATGGGCTTCCTGAGGCTCTCTCTGGCCCACAGAGGAGGAGTGACCTGCCTTCAACCTGTTTCAGAAGTGTCAAAGAAGGACAGGATGAAGATGTACACTGAGCGCAGCCTTGGAATGCAGGTGCTATAGCACAGCTCCGTTTTAAACATGAAGAGTGAGTGAAAGGAAGAGCCAACTAATGGGATCACATCAAGGCCAAAGCCTGAAAGCTACTTTTTCGCAACGAATTCATTTCCATTAGATGTAAATACAACATTGTTCTGCCACAGTAACTAATTACATTGCAAAAATCCATTATTTATTATGCTATAATTAAAAAATATATCATGGTTTTTTACATTCCATGGCTCACAACTTTGTTGTTATTTTCTTACTGGTGGTGGAAGAAGCCTTAAGGCTAAAATCTATTCTGTAAATCACTCTTGCATATAGATAATGCTGACCCTGGTGAGGGAAATTGCCAGTAATGAAATACTTTTTCCCTCAACCCTGTGGCTCTCCCATGATCACTAAGTGTGAATCAGCTAAGATCTTGAATTATCAGCAGTTTCTCCATGTCTCTGACATCATCACTTTTACATAATTGTAATTGACAGAATAGGATTTTAGCTGCAGGATTTTTCCCTTTCCAACAAAGTAACAACAACTATGACAACAAAAAAGTAGAGAGCTGCAGTAGAGAGCCGAGACATTTAATGCATCTTCACACCCCAGCCAAGTACAGCATATACTGGTTTGTTTGTAGCAGAGGCAAAACCCCTACACAACTTCAGAATAACACTGCCTTCCTGATGTTGCCTTCCTGCCTGTTGGTGACACCTGCCTGGCCATTTCCTGATCAAACTCCAAAGAACACGTTTTTATGAATGATTCTTTCTCACACACAAAATGGGTACACACTTCATATTTGACACAGTATACTGTTTCTGTTTAAGAAATGACTGAAATGAAAATACACTCATGAGAGACAACATGAAAATTTACAGCTTCAGTAAATTGTGCTCTCACAGAAATAGAGAAGCAAAAATATAGCAGGTTAATGTCTTGGATGGATGGGAACTTGAATCTGGTTTAGTAACTCCAAGTCCAATTTTCTGTCACTGTACCATACAGTTTATATTTGTTTACGAAATACAGTAATAACAGTGGTTGCTCATACAATTTGAAAATGCAACAACCTCTTTTTCCATATTGGTACCGTGTATAGCATTCCACATTCCTTTAGAAAGTCCATAAATCCATGCAAAACTGTGAACATTAATTATTATCAGCATTTGTCGAACAGTGTGGTATGACAGAGATAAAACTGTACCTGTTTATTCCACATCCATGATGAATACGTTGGCTAGATGAAGAGTAGTAGGTCAGACTTGTTCGTACAGATAAAATGAAATAAGTAAGGCTTGCAGGCCAAATGTAATATTGCAGCCTAATTTGTATTAGTCCATTTGCTCAAATATATCACTGTTAGTCGTTGATGGTGGGGAGGAAAGAGGCATCAATGCACTGCCAGGGCATGCAAAATTACTTCTTGTTCAACACAATGATAGGACAAGTGAGAAGTGACCAGATGGGGACAACTCTCTCTTTTTTCCTTGGAGGAAAATGAGAATTTTTTTAAAAAAAAAAAGCTAATGGGATGGAGCAGCACAATAATATAGAATACTGGTTGTTTGAAAAATGTGTTCTGAATTCACAGCTACCAATAACAAATAAACAGTAACATGGGATTTTGCGAATCCTAGAAGCTACAAACAAACTGATAATGTTAATAAGATTCAATAATTGAAAACAACTCCATTAGAGGTTTAAGCGTTCTATCTAAATATTACACACTGTTTTCATCCAGCTCCTTGGCTTTGCTCTTTGTATACAATACACCCGAAATTCATTATCTGTAGATGCCGCATTTAGTATATTTAATGATAGTTAATCTCTATTTACTTTCCAAAAGAATATGTGGAAAGAACAACAGTCAATTTGAAAGTTTTTTTTTCTGCCCTTTAAGAGGGCCCATAAGGAAGTACAAGCTTTAGAGGGAAATAACAAACCAAAGAGCACAATTTCGAAAACCAAAACAATGACAAACAAACAACTCTCCCTCCTCCATCCCCACCACACTTGTATGTGCTTGTGAGCAAAGAGGGCAAGAGAGGGCTCCCTGATCCTACTCACTTTTGCATGCTTTGATGCCAGGTGCTCATAACAAATTCAGTGGCAAGCTTTGTAAAAGGGGAAGAGCAAAGTAGGTGAAATCATAGACAATATCCTCCCAGCTGTATTTGCTGACAGTGAAGCATAGGGGATTAAGAGGAACCAGGATAGGCAAGATTAAAAAAAAAATCTTAAAAGGCAGAAATTTAAAAAGAAGCTGGTCTAATTAGCATTTATGTATCACTTCATTCTTTGTGAAGGACCTGCATTTATATTCCACTAGGCACACACTCCCCTTTTTGGATGTGCACCTTAATGTGGCTAGGGGGTCTGAGTGTGTCAGAGAAGCCAAGAGCAATACCATCAAGAAGCTAGACTCCGTTATGAGCCTGGACCCCTTGCAGGGTCACCCAAGGTGGAATCTTCAAAGCTTTGGCACCAGATCAAGAGGCATCCACCTTCTTCAAGGAGAACACTTGCATCAGAGAAGGAATAGATCCAACGGAGCTGGAGGGAGATAAACGTCCAGAGGGCAGCTACTGTGCAGTAGCAACAGCTGAAGGTGACACTGTTGGATGATCTTTTACAGACAATGGCAGTAAAAAAATCCTAGAGCCAAAATATAGTTTAAACAATATGTCTGATGAACATCAAGTCCAACCAAAGAACAGATTTGCATTACTAAACTCAAATGATTGTGAACCCAAAGAGCTGTGGATTGAAATCAGAGATATTATTTGGGAACAATGAGAAAATATAACAGCTGTAGTTAAAAAGAGAAAGAAAGAACTCAGATGGATGATGGTAGAAACACTTAACATTGTAAATACCGTAATAGGCAAAAAACAAAAGAAAAGGCAAAAGAAGTAGTGCTGGAATCCTGAATGCAGCTTTTCAGTGACCATCCCATAGAGACAAAAAGAACTATTATAGTGGTTAGTGGAAACAAATTAAGGTGAACAACAAAAGAAGAAAAACAGGAAATCTCTTTCAGAATGTCGAAGAAATAAAATTTAAGCCTATATTATGAATAGTGAAAGATCAATAGGAAATCACACTATCTCAGCAATAGAAAATAAAAAGAAGGTGGAAACAGTACACTGAAGAGCTATACAGAAGAGATAAAAGGAAGGCAGATTCCTCTGTATAGGGATCTTGTGATGAAGAACCTGTAGTTCTAGGAAGTGAAGCAAAAGCTGCCCTCACTGCTGCATTGACATGTTATAACATGATTTTGTTCCCTTCCCTTGGCAGTCCATCTGCTGTTCTCTCTAGTGATTAACCTTATGGGGAGAAAGGTTATGGCAGACACTCCCTAATTCATAAGAACACATCAAACTGTTTCATCACAAACTAGCTGAAGTCACAAAAAATAGGTAAACCCGTTTCCACTGGAGAAACCTTCCTTATGTCTGCTTAATGTAGGGTGTGCTCCTTAGAAGATGATTAGTATTTACTGGCACTAGTATTGCATCCCAGAACATTCCCTAGCAGCCTTCCCTAAGAAGGAGCTTCTAGTTCAGTGGTTTAGGTATCTGCCTGTCTGTCAAGGCAGGTGGCTGGAGTTTGACTCTGCCTCCTTTACAGGAGCTGGACTCAATGATCCATGGGGTTCATCTCTGCTGGCCTAAGATTATATATTATGTTTTCTGTTTTCACTTTATAAAAACTTTCAGCATAAATTTTAGCCCCATGCAAGGCTCCTTGATATGCCACTAATATACGGGGGTCTGGGACTGATCATCAAACTTCCAGGAGCTTTAATTCGCAGAGACAGTACCATCATAACCCTCTTCCTTCAAACTCTCCTATTGTCTCCTAGCCAATCTGCAACTTTCATTAATAGCTGGAATGTGAATAGTTTTTTCTGGGCAACAGTATACTGTTATGACTAATCCCTGTTGGGGGGGGGGGAATTCTGATGTGTGCACACCACACTGCACTGTGTGTGGCATCTTCCATGCCAACCCTTTAGGGTATGTTTCCTTGACCTCACTTTTGCCACTGCCTCTTTTGATAGTGGGTGGCTATCACCTGCTCTTTGTACTCTAGCAAAAGCTATGTTTTTTTCCTAGTACAGTATTCTGTTCAGGAGTAAAGCTGATCAGTGAAACACTCTCTTTGGGCAAGATTGATTGTTTGGGACAAGTACAGCACCTCTGATCAAGGAAAGGGGGGCTCGTGCAGACTATAGATGTCCGAAGGAGATGGCGACTAGACCTACCAACTGACAGGAGAGAGATTACTTTTCCTGTCAGACTGTTTTTGTCACATTTAAGAGGTTGTAGAATACGAAGGGTCCAGGAAGCCATTACTCATAAAGTCATGTTAACTGTGGGGAAAATCAAGCTGACAGACAGATCAGATCTTCACTAGCTTCATCTTGAATGGATATTGAAGACACACTGACTTATAAAATATCCACTCCTCAGGGAACTAAAATGGGTAGAACTGGCTTGTTGATATCAATTAATGCATCTTTCTGCATTTACTGTTAAAGTACTGATTGCACCTCCTTTGAAATTACTATAATTTACTGGGTTTCTAATGAGGCTTTCTAAATGGGAGCTGTAGGGGCACCTCTGGTGAAAGGAAGCCATTTTTCTCTATCGAAAATATGATGTTAATGCTTAGCATTATTGAGAATTTTCACACAAAAGAGACAGCATTATCCTTAAGTACACAACACCTGAATTTTAAAGATTTTATTCAATGGGCTACCATTGGTATTCTGTTGGAATGGAATCCAGAACAGCAGTGACCAAATATACACACAGTATGGCCAACAGCAAGGAAAACAGCACATCATCTAAAACACCCTGAAGGAAGCCTGAAGGTTGAAGATGAGGAACTAGGCCTTCTTGGCAGTCATGCCATGTGTCTGGAACTAATACCTGCCCAATATTGGCCTGGCCTTTTAGCTGATGACTTTTAAAAGACTTCTAAAACCCTGGTTATTTAGACAGGCCTTTCAGACCATTCCATCCATGGAACACAGGGAATCTAACCACTGTTAAGTTGATAGACTGCCACTATCTGAATGTTTCATCAAATATTTTATTGTACTATATTTAAGATCGAATGTCTAGTTTAGACTTTTTTTCTTTAATATTATTTTGCTGATCTAATATAAAGTTGTTTTATTAGAATTATTGTCTATTGTCAAACTCAGCTGTGAACCACCCAGAGTGGCCTTTAGGCAGATGGGTGGTACTGCATACTAATTAACTCACTCACTCGCTCACTTATTAACTAATTTTCACAGGATTTCCTGGGGCTCTCCCTGACCCACAGAGGAAAAGTAACCTGTCCGTTCAATGTTACTGTGCTCTTGAAGAACCAAAGGAAAATGGGATGACTATTAACACTAATTTTCTCCAAGGCAGTGCCTTCAGATGTGTTGGGCAAGTGGTGCTTGTAGTACAATGGATCTGTAGTGCATGACACTGAGGAAGGCTGATTTGTGCAATACTTACCTGCTGCTCTATGATATGGCAGTGCTGAGCAGACTTCTGTTTAACTATCTTAATTTTCACATGGAAACCCATCCAACCACCACATTCCTGTACTTTCCCTAAACCTCATGCATATTTATGTGCCAATTATGAGGATCCTAAGGTATAAATGCATTAAGGGACTATAATTTAATGTGCTTGAGTCTATTACATGGTATAATGCAATTACTGTTTGATGTCCATTTTACCTCAACACTTTATTTCATAACTATCAGTCTGGAATATCTTATAAATGGGGCACATTTCTACTTTTGTGTCCCAGTTGATCAGTGAGGCTACAAAATAAAACAGGCTGTACTGTGCTTTCATCGTTGCAAGGCTAATTACACTGGTGACAATGAGGCCTGTAATAAGACTTCCTGGGATAGGAACTGGCAAGCCACCCCAGTATCCCTGCCAAGAACATCCCATGGACAGAAACAAAAGGCTAAAAGATATGACGCTGGAAGATGAGCCCCTCAGGTCGGAAGGTGTCCAACATGCTACTGAGGAAGAGCGGAGGACAAGTATAAGTAGCTCCAGAGCTAATGAAGTGGCTGGGCCAAAGCCGAAAGGACGCTCAGCTGCAGACGTGCCTGGAAGAGAAAGGAAAGTCCAATGTTGCAAAGAAATATACTACATAGGAACCTGGAATGTGAGATCTATGAACCAGGGTAAGCTGGATGTGGTCAAACGTGAGATGGAAAGAATAAACATTGACATCTTGGGCATCAGTGAACTTAAATGGACAGGAATGGGTGAATTCAGTTCAGATGACTATCACATCTACTACTGTGGACAAGAATCCCATAGAAGAAATGGAGTAGCCCTCATAGTCAACAATAGAGTGAGAAAAGCAGTACTGGGATACAACTTAAAAATGATAGAATGATTTCGGTACGATTCCAAGGCAGTCCTTTCAACATCACAGTAATCCAAGTTTATGCACCAACTACTGGTGCTGAAGAGTCTGAGATTGACCAATTTTATGAAGACTTACAAGAACTTCTAGAACTGATACCAAAGAAAGATGTTCTTCTCATCATAGGGGATTGGAATGCTAAAGTAGGGAGTCAAGTGATAAAAGGAATAACTGGCAAGTTTGGCCTTGGAGTTCCAAATGAAGCAGGGCAAAGGCTAATTGAGTTTTGTCAAGAGAACAAGCTGGTCATTGCAAACACTCTTTTCCAACAACACAAAAGGTGACTCTACACATGGACATCACCAGATGGACAATACCAGAATCAGATTGATTATGTTCTCTGCAGCCAAAGATGGAGGAGCTCTATACAGTCAGCAAAAACAAGACCTGGTGCTGACTGTGGCTCAGATCATCAGCTTCTTATTTCAAAATTCAAACTTAAACTGAAGAAAGTAGGGAAGACCACTGGGCCAGTCAGGTATAATCTAAGTCAAATCCCGTATGAATACACAGTGGAAGTGAAGAATAGATTCAAGGAACTAGATTTGGTGGACAGAACACCTGAAGAACTATGGATGGAGGCTTGTAACATTGTACAGGAGGCTGCAATGAAAACTATTCCAAAGAAAAGAAAATGCAAGAAAGCAAAGTGGTTGTCCAACGAGGCCCTACAAATAGCGGAGGAGAGAAAGGATGCAAAATGCAAGGGAGAAAGGGAACGATACAGAAAATTGAATGCAGACTTCCAAAGAATAGCAAGGAGAGACAGGGCGGCCTTCTTGAGTGAACACTGCAAAGAAACAGATGAAAACAACAGAAAAGGAAAAACCAGAGATCTATTCAAGAAGATATTAAAGGGGCATTTCGTGCAAAGATGGATATGATAAAGGACAAAAATGGTAAGGACCTAACTGAAGCAGAAGAGATCAAGAAGAGATGGCAAGAATATACAGAAGAATTATATCAGAAAGATCTGGATGTCCCTGATAACCAAGATAGCATAGTTTCTGACCTGGAGCCAGACATCCTGGAAAGTGAAGTCAAGTGGGCCTTAGAAAGCATTGCAAACAACAAGACCAGTGGAGGTGATGGCATTCCAATTGAACTCTTTAAAATCTTAAAAGAGGATGCTGTAAAGGTGCTGCATACGATATGCCAGCAAATTTGGAAAACCCAACAGTGACCAGAGGACTGGAAAAGACGGTCTACATTCCAATCCCAAAGAAAGGAAACGCCAAAGAATGCTCCAACTATCGCAGAATTGCACTCATTTCACACGCTAGCAAGGTTATGCTTCAGCAGTATTTATTTATTTATTTATTATTTACGCTTGTATATTTATTTATTTATTTATTTATTTATTATTTACACTTGTATACCGCCCCATTCCCACAATGGGGACTCTGGGCGGTTTACAGTATCAAAATTAAAACAGCAAGAACAATTGTGAACTACAATAGCAAAACAGCAATGACCAAAAGAAATTTGGCGGGATAATAATATTAAAAAAAAAAACCCGCCCCATTACCGCCCCATTCCCACAATGGGGACTCTGTATGTGGAAAGAGTATGTGGAAAGAGAACTTCCAGAGTATGTGGAAAGAGAACTTCCAGAAGTACAAGCTGGATTTCGAAAGGGCAGAGGAACTAGAGATCAAATCAACAACATGCGCTGGATTATGGAGAAAGCCAGAGAGTTCCAGAAAAACATCTACTTCTGCTTCATCGACTATGCCAAAGCCTTTGACTGTGTGGACCACAACAAACTATGGCAAGTCCTTAAAGGAATGGGAGTGCCTGACCACTTTATCTGTCTCCTAAGAAATCTATATGTGGGACAAGCAGCAACCGTTAGAACTGGATATGGAACAACTGACTGGTTTAGAATTGGGAAGGGAGTACGACAAGGCTGTACACTGTCACCTTAACTATTTAACTTGTATGCAGAGTACATCATGAGAAAGGCAGGTCTGGATGAATCACAAGCCGGAATTAAGATTGCCGGAAGAAATATCAACAACCTCAGATACACAGATGATACTACTCTGATAGCAGAGAGTGAGGAGGAATTAAAGAACCTCTTAATGAGGGTGAAAGAGGAGAGTGAAAAAATGGGCTGAAGCTCAACATAAAAAAAACTAACATCATGACCACTGGTCCCATCACCTCCTGGCAAATAGAAGGGGAAGAAATGGAGGCAATGACAGAGTTTATTTTCTTGGGCTCCTTGATCACTGCAGATGGCGAGTGCAGCAACGAAATAAAAAGACGCCTGCTTCTTGGGAAGAAAGCAATGGCAAACCTCGATAGCATCCTAAAGAGCAGAGACATCACTTTGCCAACTAAGGTCAGGATAGTCAAAGCTATGGTTTTTCCAGTAGTGATGTATGGAAGTGAAAGCTGGACTATAAAGAAGGCTGATCGCCGCAGAATTGATGCTTTTGAGCTGTGGTGCTGGAGGAGAGTCTTGAGAGTCCCCTGGACTGCAAGGAGATCAAACCTATCCATTCTGAAAGAAATCAACTCCAAATGTTCACTGGAAGGACAGATTTTAAAGCTGAGGCTCCAGTACTTTGGCCACCTCATGAGAAGAGAGGCGTCCTTGGAAAAGTCCCTGATGCTGGAAAAGATCAAAGGCAAAAGGAAAAGAGGACGACAGAGAATGAGATGGTTGGACGGTGTCATCGATGCAACCAATATGAATTTGACAAAACTCCGGGAGGCAGTGGAGGATAGGAAGGCCTGGCGAGCTCTGGTCCATGGGGTCACGAAGAGTTGGACATGACTGAACGACTGAACAACAACAACAAAATTGCTAAGTTATTAAGTAATCTCAGTCCCGGAATTGTGAGGGGGGGAGAGGAATCCACTGGACAGATATATCACTTGTCTATGAAATCTACACATGTTCTTTGGAAAATGATAAGGGACTTATACCCAACCATTACAGAAGAAAATGAAATGTCTACCCAGCTAAATATAGAATAAGAGAAGTGCTAGGCAACTAGTATGCATGGATGGGCCTTTCAACATATTTGTAATCAACCTGTCACAGTTCTGTTACATTCTTCTGTAGTTTCAGGAACACTGTACACTGTTTTATTGTCACCATAAGCACCTGTGAAGTTGGTTCAGATAAAACAGATCAAAGTGGATCAAAATCACCTAATGAGATTCATAGCTAATTGGGGATTTAAATTCAGAATCTTCTCTTGAACTCTGCTCATTATTTAGAACCAGTGCTTGGAAGTCACATGTTACAAGTATCAACATAATCTGTAATACATTAGCTGATATCCTGTTGCTTTGCATTGCAAATTGAAACTAAGGATTGATCATTGAATCAGTGAATTTATGGAAGAATTGACTCCCCAAATCTCCATTGATTTCAATTAACCTACTACTCTAATTATCTAATCTGGCTCAATGGGCCTACTGTAATCTGCTCTGCAAAATGGCAGAATTTTATTTATCATTCTGGGGGAGAAATATTTCTGTTTTTAAGTAATGGAACAACTGACGCCATTCCATGCATATGTAATGGGTAGCAGGCAATCATTATTTTGAAAACATTACTTTCAGTAATTGCATTGGGCTCCTTTTTGGATTTTTAAGAACATTATATGATCTCTTCTCTCTCTCTCTCTCTCTCTCTCTCTCTCTCTCTCTCTCTCTCTAGCTAGCTAGCTAGCTAGCTAGCTATCACATTTCTCCTTTTAGGGGACCCAGTGCAGCTCACATCAAATAAAACTACACAACAATCAACAAAAGTAACAAAAATAATATTTTGCTCTTATAATAATGAGGAATTGGTAACTTTAACAAGTCACCTTAACAAATCAAAATGAAATTAATTTTTAAACAATAATTTAAAAACTGATATAACTTGCATAGGGCCTTCTGACAAAGTGGTTAAACTGCTGTACTATAGCCAAAACTGTGCTCATGGCCCAGGGTTTAATTTCAGGTAGACAGCAGAAGGTTCACTCAGCCTTCCTTCCCTCTTAAGACAGTAAAATGAGTACATAGCTATTGGCAGGGCTGGAGTGGGGGAAATGGGTAGCATGCACAAAGAACATGTAAAGCACCCAGAGAGTGTTTTAAGCACTATGGGGTTTATATCAGCAGCACACTTTGTTTTTGCTTTTGCATAAACAAACCCAGTTAAAATTCTAGTGACCACATTCTGTATCAATTGAGTTTTTAAAATATTTTATAATAAATATTCATTCATTTATAGCTTTCCATAAAGCTGTACATTTTAATTAATCTGTTCCATATTTTAAACTTGTTTTATTAATTCCATTGTTAGCCATATCGAGTCTTGTTCTATGGTGAAAGCATTATTGTAGTTAATAATTGAATGTATCTGTGTGGTTAATGCATCTGGGAGCTTATATATGACCAACATGGATAATTTGTCTTTCTTTAGAAAAGACTGCTGCTTGCAAAATAGTTGAACCCATTAGGAGCCATTGCACATCACTGCAACCTGTATCCCTGACACTGTATCCCTACCTGTGTCATGGTCAGACCATCACCTGCTTTCTTTTTCCCTGTCGATCGCGGCCCCTCCCCGCGGGGACCCCCGGCCTCCTGTTCTGTTTCCTCGTGGCCTGACTGACGCTCCGGCCGAGGTCGCGGCGAACCAATGGTTTGAAACAGCACCATCGACCGGATCGCCCCCAAGCGCCTTCTCCGTAGCAGAGCTCGATCTTCGCCGTGGTTCATGGCGGAGCTGAGAGCGATGAAGCAGGAACGGAGAAGGCTAGAGAGCACCTGGAGAAGAAGTCGGACGGCTATTAACAAGACTGCTGTTGTGATCCAGACCAGGCGCTATTCCCGAGCGATCAGGGAGGCTAGGTCATCTTATTTCTCCCTGAGAATTGGTGAGGCCTCGAACCGCCAGGCAGAGCTCTTCCGGGTGGTTCGGGACCTCACCAATCCTGGTCTGGTTAGGCCTCCTCCTACTGATTTCAGTAGTGAGAACTTCGCAGTCTATTTTCGATCTAAAATAGAGGCCATCCGGGCCGGCTTCGACTCCGGTCGCATTAGCCCAGCCCCACCATCCCCAGTTGCTGGGCCACCTCACTCTTCTCGGATGGATGAGCTGGGGCCTGTTACTCCTGCTGAGGCCTCCAGGGCTATGGCCCACTGCCGGCCCGCGTCCACCCCCTTCGATCCTTGCCCTGCTTGGCTGATAAAAGCTGCCGGCGGGAGTATGGCCGAATGGGCTTCTACCATTGCCACCGCCTCCTTCAGCGAGGGGGTCTTTCCCTCCCATCTGAAGGAGACGGTGGTCAAACCCATTCTTAAAAAACCTGGCCTATCATTGGGCGAATTGGCAAATTACCGCCCGATTGCTAATGTCCCGTTCATGGGCAAGGTCATCGAGAGGGTGGCTGCGGTCCGGCTGGGGTCATTCCTGGAGGAGCAGCAGTGCCTTGACCCATGCCAATCCGGGTTCAGGCCCTACTGGGGGACTGAAACAGCTCTGGTCGCGCTGCAAGATGACCTAATCCGGGCAGCCGACAGGGGTTGCTCTACCCTGTTGGTTCTCCTGGATTTGTCAGCGGCCTTCGATACCGTCGACCACGGTATCCTACTGGATTGGCTCTCTGAGGTGGGAATCTGAGGCACTGCTCGCGGTTGGCTCTGTTCCTTCTTGGAGGGTCGTCCCCAGTATGTCCAGCATGGGGGGGAGTTGTCAGCCCCATGGTTCCTCCCTTGTGGGGTTCCACAGGGGTCGTCCCTGTCCCCTATGCTGTTTAACATCTATATAAGGCAGCTGGCTGGGGTCATTAGGAAATTTGGAGTCTGCTGTCACCAGTATGCTGATGACACGCAGCTCTATCTCTCCTTTTCCACCTCTGCAGTGGAAGCTCTTCGGACTCTTGATGGGTGCCTGGATGCCATATTGACATGGACCAGGGCGAACAGGCTCAGGCTCAACCCCGGGAAGACGGAGGTTATGTTCTTTGGGAATTTGCCATCTGGGTACGGAGGCCCCCTTCCCAGTTTGGATGGGGTTTCCCTCCAACTTGCGGATAGGGTGCGGAATCTGGGCGTGGTTCTGGATCCGGCGCTTACCTTGGAAGCTCAGGTGGCGGCCGTGACCAGAACTGTGTATTACCATCTTCGCCAGATAGCCCAGATCCGCCCGTACCTGGATGGCGACTCTCTGAGAACTGTGGTCCAAGCACTGGTGATCTCGAGGCTGGACTACTGCAACGCCCTCTACTCTTCTCCAGCGTTTGCAGTGGGTAAAAAATGCGGCCGCCAGGCTGGTGGCAGGTGTGCGTCGTTACGACCACATCACCCCAGTCCTGGCTCACCTACATTGGTTGCCCGTTGCATCCCGGATTAGATTCAACGTCCTGGTTTTAGTTTATAAAACCCTCCATGGCTTGGGCCCGGACTACCTGTCAGAACGTATCGTCCAGAGATCGACCTCGGCCCGACCTGTTCGGCAGTCGCGAGCGCACTCGCTCCGGATCGCCACTCCTCGAGAGGCCCGGAAGACGTTCACGCGTAACTGGGCCTTCTCAGTGGCGGCCCCCTTACTTTGGAACACCCTTCCGAGTGATGTGCGCTCTGCAGAGTCCCTGCTGGCCTTTCGCAAAGCCTTGAAAACGCTTCTTTTTTGTGAGGCCTTTGGCGAGTATTAATCTTTTTTTTTCCTCGCCGCCATCAATACTTGCCCAAATAATTTGCCTCCCCCTGATGGTGATGCTAGGGCGTTTATGTGTGTTGTGGTTTTTAAAGCTCTCTTATAACTGTTTTATTCCTTATTGCTTTTTTGTTTGTATTATGCTATATTGTATTTTGACTATTGTGCTTTGTCGCTTTTCTGTAAGCTGCCCAGAGTTCCTCCGGGAAGATGGGCGGGATACAAATGCAATAAATAATAAATAAATAAATAAACAAACCACTTGAGTGTCAAGAGAACAGAAAACTAAATACCAGTGGGGCTTAAGACTCACTTTTGCCCAAATCTGAATCCGAAAAACATGAACCCTTTCATGTTTTTCATGTAGGAGCTCTCTCATTCTTCTTTATGAGCACACACAAACACAACACATTACCTTCTTCTGGATCTGAAGGGCTGAATGCAAGTTCTCTAACCCTTTTCTTAACCTTAAGAGAAACAATAGAGTGCAGTGGTAACACTTTTGCGATGAAAGAGGAAAAATTGTATCCACTCTGGGTTGAACTTTGAACCTTAAAGAAGATATCCATGCTTCTGAACCTATTTGGGCCACATGATTCAGCACTCTGGACAGCTCCCATTAAATTCAAAAGCCAATTCACCCTCCATGCAACTACTGGAATTACCAATCTCCACTGGGAGAAAGAAAGTCAAATAAGAATCAAGACACCTGCTTGTTTCTGCCACTTTTGCTGTTTTAAAGATGCAAGGGTCCTGCCAAGGAGAAGAGAAGAATGTATGCGTTTATACAATCCAGGGAGGACAGATCAAGTAATTTTAGGCATTTTGGTTCATTCAACCAAGTCACATGAGATGATAATTAAAACTTAACACAAAACATCATTCTAATCCTGTATTCATTTATTTCTTTTCTTCTAGATTAACTAGGCTAACAGTTTGTCTTCAATATGAGTTAGAGATAATATACTGTTTCATTCCTCTAAACTTTATGAGCAGTAAGATGATTCAGAAAGGCTGGTCCTAACTTTAAGCAGAATGAAGCTACTTAATGTGGCAAATTGATGTCAATTGTTTACTATTGTATTTATTCTGTACCATTTATTGGCCAAAATCCTGTAGCTTAGCTATGTTTCTGGATGGCAAAAGGCATAGCTTGTAGTGGCTTCTCATTGGCAATTGATGAATCTCCATTTAGACTTCTGGGCAGGCACACATTTGAAATTCCAAACAAGGATTTGCTAATTGCCAGTAGGAATATCCTGAAAGTTACCCTGTTTGCCTTCCTCGTGCAACATGATTTTATCCATCATGTGTTTAATTTCAGGGAAAAGATTGTAGGATTTTCTTCAAGCACTTTGAATATTATGGTGGAACTCCTGTTGCTTACATAAGAAAATTGGTAATATTGTCTGTCCCTAGCCAACACAAAAAAGTCTCCAACACAGTTGTACCAACCCAGTGCCTGGGATCACTTTGTATAACCATGGTAGAGACTTTCTTTGACAGCTAAGAATGGACTGAATATTATGAATTTTCCTATTAAGCAACAGCATTTCAACATATGTGTCTTGAGCTGGGGATGGACACTGTAAGTTGCTCTATCTTCAGGCAGTAAAATGTTGTGGACTAGACTGTAACCGAGATACACAAATGAATTATTTAATTGAAATGCATTCCAATAACTGAGTGAACATATATTTTGTGTAAAACAAAGGAAGTGCCAAGACACTCCAGTATCCTATTAGTAAACCACACTGAAGCCCACTCTCCTTAATGATTCCAAGCATAGGATGAATGAAGTCTGGCCTATAGACTGACAAATTAGCTGTTTAAAATATGCAGTATATAACTTGTTATTACAATTGCTTTTCCCATCTGAAATTATTCTGCATGAATACTCTGACAGAATATGGAAAACATTCTTGAACTCTACCTTGTCTTTCCTAATACATGTAGGAGGGGTTGTTGGCCACACAATTTTTTTGGATTTTTTGTTCTGTTTCTTTATTATATTTGAATCCAGTTTTCTAGAAAAGCATGCATTCGCTTTTACCATCTGCCAAGAACTTTGAAGAGAATGCAAACTAGTTTAAAAATACATATCAAATTCATACTCCATATGGTTCCTCAGAAAGTAATATCAACCTTCTGTTCCTCTTCTTTAATTTTGATCCCATTTATTTCTACAAGTAATATCAGACTCTATAATATCAAGATGGTGACGATCTATTTCCAAGGATTTTTTTTAAAGAAACAGAACTGTTATACTTTAACTGCACAAGAAGACTGCCTGGCAAGTCACTATGGCCCCACCCTTCAACACAGTGCACTGTAATGAAGTGCAATTTCTTCAATGATGTAGGAATTGAGGATACATAAAATACAACATTTTTGAAATGAGCAAAGTATACTAGCCAGAATACAGGATATAGTGATAGCAAATAAATCACGGTCCATATGATTATTATACAAATCATGGAATAATCACCTCACAGCATATATGTATTGTGCCTACCATGACCCTTTTTGTATATAAAACAGTGAGGTATGCTCACACCTCCTGACCCAACTGCTTGTCATGCAGATTGCAACCAATCCACTTTCAGCTGTTTGGGAGGTGGCCTGAACCAAATTTTATTTCAGTTCATGCAAGTATTTCTCAAGTTTCCTGATTGGCATTTGGGGGGGATGAGAATTGGGAGTTCAAAAGGCCATAACCTGGCAAGGGGATGGAGGCACTATGAAGTGCCTTCAGTTTAAGATCTAATATGAACAAAAAGCTGATTTGATTTGAAATGTGTTCAGTATTTTGCATTACTGTCAACAGACTATAAGATCAGCATGCACTGACATTTCTTTTCCAAGTACCCACAAGAAGAAAAGATGGGGAAATGCAGAACGTGGGACAAATAGTCCCTAACACCTTTTCTATGAAAACCAGCACTATTTAGGAAACATTCATCTATCCACATTTCCACAAAATCCCAACAGTTCAATGCAAAATTTTAACCTGTCTAATTTTAAAAATTTGTCGTTTCATTGGTGGTTCTCCTTTTCCTATAGTTCTTCTAAATATGGTTATTCCTGAATCAATCAATCCATTTTGCTACTTTTCTCTGGGGGCAACACACATTCTTACAAATCAGTATCTGTACAAAGTTTTGGTGTGCGCCACCAGGGACCCTTCTTTCTCCAAGGTCGTCATGCTTGTTTATACATGAGAAGCCATGTACTGTATAGACAAGTCAACTCAATGCACACCTTATGATGATTCTCAAGTGGACAACACTTACATTATATTACATTATATTATATCTACTTATTTGTGACCATTACTGTCCATGACAGCAACCACCTTTTTCAATTTACTTACATTATTAACTTTAAGTGATGAACTTGAAAGTGACATAAGAACCTGTCATGACAAAAGACTCAACAATGTGCTTTCTGAAGAAAATAAATTTTGAAATATCTTTAAGTATTTGGGAGTGAGTGCATGGACTGATTTTCATGCAGTAGACAACAAAGCTATGCTCATATTTTGAGATGCATAATGCTATTTTGTTATTATTTTTGTATGGTTTTCCTCATTTGCCTGTTTTCCCTCCCAGATCTAGTCCAAGATCCTAAAAGTGAAACAACTAAGTTATGCAAACCTTCAGCTTCATGTTTTTCAAAACAGCAGTCTCCCTCTCCCCAAATTCTACCTTTTGTCAGATGGCAAGCTGTTCATCATCATCATCATCATCATCATCATCATCATCATCATCATCATCATCATCATCATCATCATCATCATCATCAAACTATAACATTCTCAGTGGTTTTCCTTAGCTTAGAAAAAATACAGCATGCAAAGTTACCATCTTCTCACAGTGTTTTGGGGTGCTCTATACCAGGAATGAAAGTAGCAAGTTTTGGAATAACAGTCTTGTAATTGTGCTACGACCCTCACACCAAAAACAGTTTGGGTGAGAGTTTCAGAAAACACTTCATGCTTAGATGTTTGCATATGTGCTCTTCAAAATGCAAAACAAATTGCAAACTGTTTAATACAACTGAAAGCAGTCTTTATATCCCAGACAGAGTCTGATTTTATCAATTGTTCTTTTATATTGCTATTAATAGGCACTTACACTCCAATAAATAACTTATGGTATGCAATGAGGATTATGAGTTAGGGAAATACAATTAAACTGTAAGCACAGTTAAAATAGGTTAACTTGAGCAATTTACCCTAGTGGATAGCCGCTAGTATTTCTTCCTATTCCTACTAACTCTTCCTCTCCTGTGGTTCAGAGTGTATTTATCATTCAATGATATCTCTGGTCCCAATATCATACCTACAGCAAATAATCATTCTGATGTTACCCAAATAGTAGCTCAGTATTGTGATAACATGCCTCAGGCAGCCATTTCAAGGTAATGGGAAACAGGTTGAGGGCACAGTAGAAACACTGCAATTGATTCTGCAGTTTTGTCCAGTGAGAACAGAAACCTGAGAATAATGGTATTGTTCAAAATATAGAGCCAGGCTTATAAAAGAAAAATTAACCTATCAAAATCCTATCCTAAGAAATGTCCCATGTCTTTCCTTGTGCTCAATAGGTGTCAGTTCCTCAACACAGATTACTACATTGTTTAGCTTCATAAGTCAATGAAGAGTCAGTGAAAAGAATATGCAAATGAAATCAGAGAAAAACCGATTAATGTATTCCTATTGCATGCTTTATCTGACAATTCACAAAATTAAACCCAGTTATTAAACACACACAGAGAGAGAGATTAAACTATCCTTTTGCACTTTTTGTCATTAATATAATGCTTTTTAATGAAACAGAATTCAAAGATATCACATGAAAACAGTTGGTTCATTGATTTCCCTTCCACTGCTTAAAAAGAAAAGACCAGTAATGTGTGTGTGTGTGTGTGTGTGTGTGTGTGTGTGTGTGTGTGTGAGAGAGAGAGAGAGAGAGAGAGAGAGAGAGAGAGAGAGAGAGAGAGAGAGAGAGAGAGAGAGAGAGATGGGGGGTCATTATTAATATAGCTGCCTTTAAAGAAACAATTCAGTTCTGTGTTACACTTTTTTTCTTTTGGATTTCATTAATGTAACCATATAGTATAATTGCTCACTCAGACAGACAATATTTTATTCATGGCTACAGGTCTATATGGATAGCTTGAACTATTATCTTTTCTATTGTTGTGCTGGTGCTGCTCTTCCCACACTTTTATTTAATGCCAGCATTAACCATTTTCTCAACATAACTACATCAGATGTATGTTCTGTAAAAACAGAAAATAGCTTTTTATGGTGCAAGGGTGAAACCATAGAATCTCCATTATATAAGAACAATTAAAGTGCTTCTGAACTGGTGCAAAGTGCCTTCCTTTACACCATCTTCTCTCTTTAGGCATCAGAAACAAGGAATTTAATGTTAGAGCATCAAGTCTCCTTGTCAATGTGAGTCCCAGCAACTCTTTTCATCTCAAGATTAAGGTTCGTGTTCCAGAGAGACACTTTAAACTGGATCAGAATGCCTCAAACATGGTCTCATATGCCCAATGGTTATGGTCTAGAACTTCAGGGGCAATACTGAAAACCAGGCATCCCCTTATCTATGTAGCCCCACCCTGAGTTCTGCCTCATGGTCATGCCACCACATGGGGGGGGGGAGGACAGAAAGAAGCCCAACCAAAACCTCTGGGGGGATTTGTATCTTGAAAAACCAGGATCAAGTTCCAGTCCTCCTACAAGTCCCTTTTGGGGGCTTTGGGCCATTATTTCAGAACCTCAAGCCCTCTGTGTGGAAAACCAGAAATGATAATGCTCTGCAAAGATTAACACAATAAGGATAGGAAGAGGCAGGGAGAGAGAGAGAGAGAGAGATTAATTTGCAAATCAAATTTGCTGGCAAAGATCTTCTGGCATCATACTTCCATATCCAATGCACAGAGAATCAGGACTTTTCTTCACCCTCCTACTGCAATCCAGCACAGACCTGCTGCCAGCCCTCCAGTGTCTGGCAGAAGTAGCGGGGGTTCAGCAAGAAGTATGCCGCTGGATTCTGGCCATTGTATAAATGCCCAGAGGTGGAGAATGGTACAATTTTTGCCATTGCATCTCAAACTTTATAACAAGAATGCTAGCATGGCTACAGGATCATTGCCACATTTATTTCTGGGCATCACAATGCAATAAAATAATAAAATAAAAAGAGTTGTAAATGCAACATCAAAATGATCACTAACTTTGTTTTTCAGGTTCTCTCTCTCTCTCTCTCTCTCTCTCTCTCTCTCTCTCTCTCTCTCTCTCTCTCTCTCTAAACCTGAGCCCCGAGGGACAAAAAACAACGAGTAGTTTCTTAACGCTCAGCACTAAGGACAAATGAAGCCCTGCCGCAAACATCCTTTTTATTTAAAAAAAAAAAAAAGCGTCAGCGAGTACGAATTCGGTCCCTTTCAGACAAAATGCTTGTATAGAAAGCGGGTGATGGTGGTGGATGGATGGTTGAGGTAAACAAAAGCGGCGTCGCTTCCTTGGCAATTTGCTGCCTGAAAAAAGGCTGTCCCCCCCCCCACATAGATTAAAAAAAAAAGGGCGGACAGAAAGAAAGAAAGAAAGAAAGAAAGAAAGAAAGAAAGAAAGAAAGAAAGAAAGAAAGAAAGAGAGGCAGCTCGTCTTTCAAGGGAACGCGCGCTCCCCCTTTCCCACGCGACGCGGCCAAAAGAAGACGCGTGCAAATTCAGAAGAAGCCCAGAAGTCCGCGCCGTTTGAGGAGGAGAATCCCTTCACAAAGGCGCCCCATCCGGAGGAGGGCTTCTCCTCCCCTCCGCCAGCTCTCTTCCCCGCTCTAAACCCCCTCCAGGCGGCCGCCTTTCGGCAAACCTTCCGACCGGACCAAGGGAGGGCAAAGGGGAAACCGCCTCCAAGGGACCGGCCGCCCCCCCGCCCGCCCGCCCCTGCTCCACCCGCCCGCCCCTGCTCCACCCGCTCCCACTTCTCCGCCGGACCCTCTTTCCCGAGAGAGCGCTGGAAACGAGCGCCAGCCCCCAAAACAAAAGGCATTGGGGGGGGGGAGAGGAGAGCGCCGGGAGGGGGCCGCCTTACCTTGGTCCTCATCGGAGACAGAAGCCCTTCCATGTTGCTTTCTTCCTCATGCCCAAGTCCTGGCTGGCGGCGACAACTTCGTCCCAACGGCGGGGCTTCAAGTATCCCATAGGAAGGAAACCACCATGTCCGGACGGGCCAGGCGCGAGTCCCCCTCAGAGAAGCTCCGCGGCGCCCCCCGCCGCTGCCTGCCAACCCACCATCCAGCCAGACAACCTGCCGGCCCGCCCGCCTGTCTCGCTGCAACTCCTTCCCTCCCTCGCCCACCACGGGGAAGCGGAGCACCGCTTTGCCGGAGGGAACCTTCCCTTCACATCCTCCCTCCTTCCCTCTCCAGACACCCGCCTCCACCCCACCCACCCCCACCCCTGCACAATGTCTCTGCTGCTGCCTACCACCGTCGCTACGGAACGCTCCCTTCTCTTGTGTAATGCTTTCAGACGACAAGAGAAGGGGGTCTGAAGGCCAACCTCCGTGGGAGATGGGGGGTCTCGAGGTGCCCCTGGGCAGGGGTCAAGGGGGTACCATAGCCCGGCCTTTGCAAGCAGTGCAACTCAAAGGAATGGGCAGAATACATTCATGAGTGCCAGAACTCCTTTTCAGGAATGCAGCATTCCCCTGTCCTGTTGCATGAAGCAAAAAGAGACACATCTTGGACAGGAGAGAGGCCTGGACACTGTTAAATGCCTTGTGTGTTAAAAAGGGGAAAGCGACAAGGCATATTGGGGCAGCTGGAGAGAAAGGGAAATCCAGGGTGCAGTTCTTTAAGGGCTGTGATGGGGGTTCCTGCATGGCAGGGGGTTGGATTGGATGGCCCTTGAGGTCTCTTCCAACTCTATGATTCTATGCTTCTAGCAGAAGGGAAATACAGGATAAAGAGGGCAGAGGAAGAGCTGTGGGTGGTCACCAAGAAAGAGGGAGAAGAGTGTAAGGTAGAGGACCATAGTGGATGGCCCAGAGTGGAATGGAGAAGAATGGGGTCCTGCTATATATGCTGGTTTTGAGACATCTAGAAGTTGTCCTCTTACATGTTCCTTCCTACTCACTGAGGAAGGAGCTCATGGTGGATGAAGCTGGGCAAGGGAGAGGTTAGCATGCTCTTGCCCAGCTCTTGACAGCACACAACAATAATATCTGGATGTTTTAGGAAGTATAACAGAAGCCTAGACCAAGAACAACTAAAGTGTTTTTTATAAATAGTGGGGACAATCTAAATACTTTAAAAGCAGTAGTAGAAACATCTTTAAAAGCAAGGCCATAGCTAAAGACCCATACTTAATGGATGTTGGGAAGGGTTGAACAGATGGGACGTTGACACACCCCAGGCCATTGTACATCTAACGAGCGTGTTCAGGCCACTGTCCACCTAACCAGCCTATTCAGATCAGGGTGATGAGAAATCAAGGTGAACTATACATTGGAGGTCTTGCACTAACTTCCTTTAGACTGATGAAGCTGCTTGGATGAGCAGAGAAATGTTTTAATCTCTCAAGAAAAAGAAGTCCAGTTGCCATGACTCAACTTCCAGATAACCTCACCTGGCTGACTGAGAAACTTCACAGATATCTTTAAAAGCAACTATTCCAGATATGTTTGGTGAAATGATAAATTTGGCTACTGAGACTGGGACGTCAAGGATGGCTACACTGCCCGAGGTGACAAGCTGTTTGTTACCAGCTCTAGTTGATTCCAGCAGCTTGCAGACTCCATTTTGGAACAGAGTGTGCACTCAGACAACTGCAAAGGTGCTGTGCCTGATTGCACCATGAAGGGTCACTTTAATGGGAGCAATCTTCCTTAAAGCAACCCTTCTGTTTTGCTGAGATAACAGCCTTATATCTGGAGCAAAAAAGATCCAGCTTGGAGCATGGGTCAGGATCCAGCTGGAACACAATTTCCCATACAGTGTCTGATTGTCAGGAAAGAGATTGCACCAGACCACTCCAGAAGTGGTCCAAAGTGATCTGTTTTCACTGTGTAATAACACCAAAAGGAAAATGAAAAGCTGAGGCTCAATAAATGGCCATGATGTATTTTGGGATTTTCTCATTTTTTTCTGTGGTCCTTCAGTAAGGTCCAGCCTGATAAAGAGCCCTTGAGGACTAGAAACCTTTCTTGCCTGTTCCATTAAAGATACTGGCTGCCCTTGTTTCCAGATGTTTTTCCTAATAAGCATACATGCAATAGGTCTGAAAATGTGATTAAAATTCCCCTTCCCCTTCCCATCCATTACTCTTTCCCCTTACTTTCAATTAATACAGGCAGAAATTACCTTATCTCCAATTTTACTCTCATGATCACATGTGAGATGGGTTAGCCACTTCTAAGAATGACAGCTTGTGCACCCCCCCTCTCCCCCAATGGATATCATGATGGGTCCAGGGCAGGCCTGGCCATTAGCTGAGCTGAAGCAGTCACTTCATGTGGCAGAGCAGTGGGGACAGTGACTGAACATGGGTGACTCTTTTTGGAGGGTGGGGGGGACAACCCTCCCCAAAATGCCTTTGGACCTAAGCACCCTTGGGTCAAAGCAATATTTATATATTTAGCTATGGAGCAGACAGGAATGCATGTGGAAGGTGAATCTCAGTGCTGCCTCTGCCCTCTTTGTTCTTCTTCCTCCACTCCTAGTTAGTGTTGTGGGGGCTGCATGCAATGCATGGTGGCAATTACATTTATTTCCATATCTCACCTTGTGCCATTGTTACACAGCTCAGTGATGAAATGATGCTAGATCTCCCCTGTCTACATTTAACACTTTAGGCACTATAGTATCCCAGTTCTTTTCAGATGGATATAAAATTTGCTGAGGCTTAAGGCCAGAAACTCTTTTCAGTTCCAAGACTTTGTCTTGACACCAGAAAAGTGTTGTAATGTATGCAGACCAAGTTACCAAATCACACAGCTTCCTGCCTACTCAATGGGCATTTCATATTGGAAGCGATCTGGTTCTGAAACGAAACACAGCAGAACAGCTGCCGTTCACTTCCGGGATCCACCTTCCAGATGAAATCAACCAGTCTCTTACCTTGTTTTGGGGTAGCGCGGGGCTAAACTCCAATGAAGAATCCTCAGACATGTCATTTTCCACTCTCCCTGGTGCTGGTCAGTCAGAACCTGTGCAGGGACATGCACTATCCCGCCTCCTTGTCTGATTGGGCAGCGCCAGGAAGAGTAAAGATGATGCAACCGAGGCTGCTTCCTTGTTGGAGTTTAGCCCTGCACTACCCAAAACAAGGTAAGAGAATGGTTGATTTCATTCTGGGAGGTGGACTCTGGTACTGAAACACAGCTGTTCTGGTACGTTTTGGAACCAATGAAATGCCCATGTCTAGAGACCATCTTAAAAAGGAAATTCTACAAGGCTGTGGTATTCTAGTACTTGATGCAGTATTGCTGTCTGTCTATGGTGTGTCAAACAGTACTAATAATATATTTAACAACCATTTGAGGCCCCTACTCAGAATTAGCTTCTTTATATAAAGATATTATTGCAAGGGACAATAATATAAGAACACTACTTCTTAAAAAGAAGAAGCCCAGAGGCACAGTAAAATAAACACAGCCTGGATCAAGAAACATTCTGTTGGTGTTTTTCCAAACCAGTATCACCCTCCCCCCTCCAATTTCTTTTCACTTTGTGATTTCATCTTTGTTTCAATCCACCCTGCAGGCTTTTTTGCTTTCCCTCATTTTTCTCTTCTTACTGCCTGTGGGTTGCTAAAGAGTTCCACCTATTACGAGTTCATTAATATGCATTCCAAAATAATGATATTGCTCTTAACCATTTTTGAATCCAAATGAAATTCTTCATTAAAATACAAATCCACCTGACCAAACACCAGCCACAGAGTATATTTGCCAGAATATAGTAAATACGTTTGGAGCTGTTATCAAACACATCCATTTTTAGCCCACTTTGTCATTTGTATTCAACCTGTACTTATAAGACTATAATAAGTGCTGAATAAATCACATTCTTGCACACTGGGCTCCACTACAATCCTAAAGATTTACTGACTACTAACAGGATTAATGTCCAATACAAGACTTGAGCACCAATACTTTCATACTAAACAACATAGCTATTCATTGACATTGGACATTAAAGCCAATCTGGCTTTACTACAATGCACATATTGTAAATGAATATTGTCTAAGGGAAAGATGAATTCTTTGTATATGTATTCTAAATGTATTTCCAGGATGAGACTAATTATCTAGATCCATTCCAGTCTGCCTTCAGGTGTGGTTATGGGACATAGACTACGCTGGTTGCCTTGGTAGATGACCAATGCAGGGAATTGGACAAGGGGAGTTTGTATCTATTGGTTTCACTGGACATCTCAGCAGCTTTCAATACCATCGACCATGTTTTGTCTCTCATATTGGAAGTACCTGTACTGTTTTACAGTGGCCCCAGTCATTCCTAGAGGAGAAACCATGCAGAATGTGGTGCTGGGGGACTCCTGTCTGACACCCTGGCTGCTGGCCTGCAGGGTCCCTCAAGATTCTGTTTTGTTATATAGCATGTACATGAAACCAGTAGGAGAGATTATCTGGACTTTTGGAGTTTGTTGTTACAAGTATACAGATGACGTCCAACTCTTATCTCTCCTTGCCATCTATATATGAGGAAGTCGATTCAGTTCTAGTCTAGTGTCTGGTGTCAGTAATTGAACTGGATGAAGGGAAATTAACTGAAACATAATCCAGACAAGAAAGAGGTGCTCGTCATCAGTCAAATGCCAATCAGGGAACAGTGATGCAGACTGTATTGAATGGAGTTGCAATCCTCTGAAAAGACAGGTGCACAGGGTGGGGATGCTCCTGGATTCATCCCTGAGTTTGGATGCCCAGGTTTCAGAAGCAGCCAGGAATGCATTTGCACACTTAACACTAGGGGGTCAGCTGCACCCATTCCTGAAGAGGTCTGATTTGGCCTTGGTGACTTCAGTTACATCCTAGCTGGGTTACTGTAACACACTACGCTGCCTTTGGGGCTACCTATGGAAATTATCAGGAAGCTTCTGCAGGTCCAAAAACGCAGCAGCCAGATTGCTAACTGGAGCTGGACACAGGGATCACACAGCCTTCTAGTTACAGCAGTTCCACTGGCTGCTGATCTGTTCCCAGGCAGAATTCAAAATGATGGCTTTAACCCATAAAACCTTAAAGGACTTAGGCCAAACTCTCTCAAGGACTGACTCACCCTTTATGAGCCTGCTCAAGTGCTAAGATAATCAGGAGAGGCCTTCCTCTCAGTCCTGCCACCTTCACAGGAGAGAGAGCTGCTATTCCTAGACTCTTGAACTCCCTCCCACAGAATGCTCGACTGGCCCCATATTTGTTTTCCTTCCGCAAGAAGATGAAGACCTTTCTCTTGACCAGGCTTCACCCAAGTGAATGGCTACTGACTGAAATGGTTGTACTTTGCTGCATCAAATGTATTTTGGTGTTGCTGATGCTCTTTGGTTTTGTATTCACTGATCCTTTTAGTATTGTATTCTCATTGTTACTGACTTAAATACTATTGTTACGTTCTCTAAGATGGTTTGTGTGCTTTTTTAAAGAGAAAGGCGAGTTTAAAATATTTTCAATCAATCAATCAATCAATCAATCTTTGGGGGGGAGAAAGCCTTTTCTTTTTTCTTTTTTAAAAGTTAAATTCAATTTGTTGCTTTAATGTGTCAATACAATTCAAATGAGGGAAAGGGGGGGAAACAAAGCACTATAGTTGACAGGAACAATTACAAGGATTACAGAGTAGTTAGGTTCTTGACACCAAAATATTGTCACAGTCAGCCTATGACATATTTCCGTAGGGATCCATGACAAATTGAGGAAATAAATACATGCCTATTATCATTTATTTATTCAATATAAAAGTGCCAGGTTTCATAAAAGGTGTGATGCCTTTGAGCTTTTCTTGCCACTTTCACTTATTGTGTGAGTTTTTCATTAGTGCAAGACCTCCCTGCCCGTTCCTTCACCACTGTTCAACTGAGTTTGTAATTCCTTTCCCAAAACCCAAACCAAAGTAATTTCAAGCTTTGCATCAAGCCAGAAAAAAAGAGAGGGCAATGTCATATCTCATTCGTTAACTGACTCCCAAATAAAGAAACAACATTTGTATCTCTTGCAGTACATAAGGATGCGATCAGATGGAGATGTGGCCAGCAGTTGGCTTTAGTTTAGAGCCAGTTTTGCTCATTTTTTCCTGGTAACCACATGATGCATAGGCAGTTACAAAACAGCCTGAGCCTTACCCATGCCTACCCACACTTTTTTTTGGGGTCCCTGCCAGTGGTCATTGTTCTTTTGATGGAGATAGGATTACTTTGTGTGATTGCCAATATTACAGTATACTAAAGCTGCACTGGTAGTTCTCCTCCCGCCCCATCAATTAATTGCTATGTCAATGAAGTGAGACATCATTTGCCAAAAAGCCAGCTCTTCTTTGCTGCTCATAGAGTGGGTGACAGGAAAGGAGGCAGGGAGTAATATTTTTCCCTTCCCAAACTGCTGCTCTTTTGGCAAGCCAAAACATTGATCCCAAACAGAAATATATGGAATTCTCCATTCCCTATTGACAGGGAGAGAGAAGAGGAGGTGGAGGGGATCTCTCTTTCTCTCTCATTTTACAATCCAGCATTGTTTTATTTTATTGGCAATACAGTACAATGAAGTAATGTGTCACCAGGGGTATAAAGGCTAAGAAAGAAGGAGGAGCTAAATTGTGGTGCTTTGTGGTGTGGTGTAGCTTCTTCCTCTGAAACCACTCTATCCTTGCATGTGGGTGCATCTCCCATGACCTTCACCAGAAAGGAATGCATTCAAATAATACAGTAGTGGCAAAAACTTTGTTGCATTACATTCTAGGTTATCTTTCCATTGATATTTAATTTTATGGTACTCTCCAAAAACAAGTGGTGGTGTTTGCCATCAAACCTCAAAAAATACATTTTTCCCAAAAGGTTTCCACAGTTTTGGCCACAATTGTAGTTGCCTCCGCATCAACAGCTAACTGCCTCATGTCACAACATTGCATTTTAGCATGCAATCGTTACCAGTATACAAACCACATATGAATGTGTATCACATGATAGGATGCACAGCACAGCGATATAGTTCTTTGGCGTCATGTTGTATACATGGGCGCTCTATTCAATCACTATCAAATTCAGCATCATCAAAAGGGTTAAAGAGTAGAGATGGGCACGAATAAAAAGATGACGTTTCGTTTGTCGTTTGGAGGGTCCGTTTCAGTTTGTTTCCGTTTTTCGTGAATTTTTGCAAAAAAATCATTTTCGTTTTCATTCATTTCGTTACCGTTTCATTACCATTTATTTCAATTTTTTGTAATTTTTTTTAGCATTTAAAGGAGTTCACTGTATTGCAGTAACGGAAACAAAACACACGACAAAATTTCCGGTGTTTCTGTTCGTTTCGTTTCATTTTGGAGACAAAATTCGTTTGTCGTTTTGTTGCATAATTAAACAAAAATGAAAACGGAAACGAAAAATTGTTCGTTTCCTGCCCATCTCTATTAAAGAGGAATGCCAAAGAGCATCCTCTCCATTGCTTTCTTAGTTTTGAGTCTGAAAAGGAGAAGTTTCTCCTCATACACAATTAAGAAACCTAGAAAATCTGGGTTCTTGCTCTTACATAGAGGCGACACTTGACCACTAAGAAACTCCTCTTTAGAATGATGTTTGGTCATGTGAATCAACTGCTGAGAAAGGGCAGGACTACTGGTAGTACTGTAGGTACTTCCTCTAAACAGCACATAGTTTTATAATAACTGAACAGGAACTTCTAGCTCCTAGCAACCTGAATTCCCTAACTAACTCATGGCATTGAAGTACCATGGGCCTCAGGTAGGAAGAACACTAAAGGTACCCATAGCTCCATGGTATGGCAGGAAGGATAAATCATAGTCTGAAGTATCTGCTGATGAGATGTATAACATAGTCATCAAATAGATTTTTAAAAGGCTAAAGAAAGAAAATGTATTTGAGAAGCACCATTTATTTACTGTTGGGGTTTTGACTGAATGGATAACAGTTGCTGCAGTCAAGTAGCAGGAGGAGAATCAAAATAAGAACAATGCTCGCTCCCAAAGAGAGTGGCAAGTGACAAGTACTGGAGTACTCCACATGCTCCCATGTCTGCAAATAATTATGTAAATGAAGGAAGCCCCATCCAGGAGCCCTTCAGGTTCCCAGCATAATTAGGATAATAAGCTCAGTCTGCTCCTGCACTCCATCTCATATGCATGCTGCTTGGTGATCATGTGACTGGGAAGATTATATCAGCTGAAGAAAAGGTAGCATCAAGGAGTTGCCATGGAGACTTCCTCATAGTCTGACTGATATTTTACAAAGTAATGTTTTTTTAAACGAGTGAAAAGTCTTGTGAGGGGGTGAGTAGTAGCTTATCCACTGTGGAAACAAACTATTTTATTTTTAGCATATGAATATTATGAGTGCCTTTCATTCATTACTTTTCATTTTTGTGCTATTTCTTCTGTAGAACACTTTTGACTTCAATACCTGCCAGGTGTGTGTGTGTGTGTGTGTGTGTGTGTGTGTGTGTGTGTGTGTGTGTGTGTGTGTGTGTGTGTGTGTGTGTGTGTGTGTGTGTGTGTGTGTGTGTGTGTGTGTGTGTGTGTGTGTGTGTGTGTGTGTGTGTGTGTGTGTGAAATCTCAAAAGAAAGGCTAAACCAAAGGTTTCTCAAGAAAACCTTTTTAGCTCCCTCATAATGCTATGCAATGTCAAATATTTAATTCCATATGGTCTTAACAGAAGCACTTGAAAAAAAAGAAGCACCACAATGTAAGCAAACCAGCATGACAGAAATGCAGCTGGTGCAGGAGCCATACTCCTCCATACTGGGGCTAGAAATTCCGATGAAGATCTTCTGTAATTTCTTAGCCATATTTATTTTCCAGAGGACACATTCATAAGTGTATCAACCCTCTACCAAAAGCTAACATTACAGTTCTGATGATAAGTGCTGGTCTCTCTTGAAACTGTTGGAATTCTGCCTGTGTACCTTCCTATAGCAAATCACATGGAGATGGGCAGAAACCAATGACATTAATATAAAACAGAGGCATTCAAATACTGTAATAGGAAAGGCCATACCAGAGCCCATAACCTATGATTATATGCTATTTGGAGATGTTTGCATCATGATGGGGCAAATATAAAGGATAGATATTCTCATTGATCAGCCCGCTCATGTCTTGGCTGACAAGATGACACCTCTCTCAGGAATTTATATTTCCTGAAATTTACCTGTTCTGACTATTTTATGTATCTCTGGAAGGCATCTAAGTGTTTATAAAACACTAGATTAATGCCAATATTTAATACTGTTTTTCAAATGGATGCTGGATTAACCCAGAATTTAAGAGTTGTGATCCATTTTCTGTTTTGTACACTTAGTTGTGCTTTCCAGTCTCTTTCTCCCTAACAGCCCAGAAATAATCCATATGCAGTATTATTTTAGACTAGAACTGTTGGGAATTGCAGCAGACATTCCACTGCCAAGATATGTGGATGTGATTTTCAGATGGAATCAGCACTAATTGTATGTATATCACCTGTGGTCAGTGCTTGCTCACTGTCTGTGCCTGACACTTCCACAGGGTTGGTCATTTGTTTATTGACAGTTGTGCCAATTAGGCAAATCCTTCATGTTACAATAGTGTTGATAATCAGAACAATTTACTTTTGAATTATCTCTCCTGTTTCTTCTATACTGACAGCAAACTGAACTGTTTCCCTCGAGAATGGGCTATATTAACTCATTCATTTGCATATAGTATAATTCTGTGAAAGGGGAAAAGAAGTGAGAGTGAAATGGGCAAGCACTTGCACCCCCCCCAGAAATGCCTTTGCATTTCTTGAAGACCCTTTCTGAACTCTTTTTCCTCACAGAAGAGAGAGGGCAGAGGAAAGCCGGTTTTGGTTGGAAACTGCAAGAAATCCAGTGTTAAAACAATGGAAATGAAAGCCAAGGTCAAACACTTGATGAGCCATGAAATTTGCCTGGTGCTTTGGGACCAGCCACATACTTTCAGCCTAAGATGTCTGAAAAAGTAGCTACAACTCTAAAACCCTTCAGGAAAGGAAGTGCACCACTGTATGGTTAATAAATAATCCACAGAAGAATGATGTGTCCACACTCATTTCTCATCTCAGACACAGCTCTCCATCCCTGGAAAACGAGGAAAGCGTAGACTTGCAATATTTGACAAGACCTTTGCAAATGATGTTTTTTTCTCTGTTGCAAAATTGTAGGAGAACAGCTTTGCTCCTTCTATGAGGTATATTCTTCACATTAGGCATGTAGAAGAAATGCTTAAGATATGGACTGATGGGGGAAGGGAATGATGGGAAAGCCACAGCACTAATCATAACAGTCTTTTTTCTTCAGGTATGATCAAATAAGACAATATGCATTGCAAAGATTTTGAGAAAAAACTGTTATTTACAATTAAGCCACTTGATTACAGAGTATATTCAGGATTCCAGATCCTAAATGTAACCAAGAATTAATAATATCGAATATGCAGAAAATATGACTTCTGCTGTGAACTTCAGTCCTTTTAAATAGCACTTGATATTTGGTTTTGTTGCAGAGTTCTGAATTTCTAGTCAAATTCTCCTTTTGCTACATAGGACAGAGATCCACAAAGAAAAACAACAACAACAAGTTCTCCAGAATCCACTCTTTCCCCATTCACTGGCACTTCAAATTTCAATAATTCACTCTGAGACATTTGTTGGAGAAAGAATAAAAATGTTTCATTACTTACAAATTGAAATTACAGACTTGTGCATACTGCTTTACTTCACACATGCAAGCACTCAAATGAACAGATCAATAGCAAAAAACAACAAAACAAAACAAAAACAAAAACACCTGCCACTAATGAAAAAGAGGGAGGGAAAGTTCAACAGTCTGGACGCTCTGAATTTCAAAAAGCTGGAAGGAGCAATTGATTAGTGCTGCATAGGCACACAATCATCTCAGCCCAAGCAAGTCCAATTACAGACAGTCATTCCCAAACACTCAAACTACAGACAGCATGCAAGATTGTAAATAAAACTCCAATAGGTTTTTGCATCTGTTAACTAAGGTGGGTGGAGTGTGTGGGGGGTTGCTACTTAGTTTAAAAGCCTTGTGCAGTGGAAGAAAAAAAGATGTAAACGCTGTTCCAGGAACCAAAAACAAAACAAAAAAACCAAAAACCTTTTTTATGCTGTAGGCAGGGCCGGCACTTCCATTAAGGCAAACTAGGCAGTTACCTAGGGCGCCAAAATGGAAAGAGGGTGCTGGCCAGCCTGCACTCCCCTGCTGCCCCCCTGCCGCTGGCCACAGCCGTCCGTCCCCCCACTGCCAGCCAGCCACCCATCGCCATATGCCCATTGCTTCCCGCCACTGCCCGCCGCTGCCCGCCGCTGCCCGCCCACCACCCCCTAAGCCCATCACTGCCCACCCCCTGTGCCCGTCACCATCCCCCGCCATCTGCTGCCGCCCACCCCGCTGCCACCCCACCCCCTGCCCTGCCCCCACCCGCCACTACCCTGCCCACCCACTGGCCACCCACCCCACCCCCTGCCCTGCCCACCCAACCACCCACCGCCCACCCCACCCCTTCACCCCTCGCCTAGGGCACAAAAAAAACTAGCACCGGCCCTGGCTGTAGGCTGCTTAGCTTATACAACTATGGATTGTTCTATCATGGATTTCCCTCCTCACTACATGCATAGAAGCCAACTGGAGTGGTACTTGAACATCGCTCAAACGTTAGAAGTAGCCATTTTGGTATCCAGGAAAAGCAGAACCATCTCCCATTCATTCCAATATGAGGTATGGACCGGAGTCCTCTGAAAAGGAGGAGGAGAATATAATGTCTCCCCATGAGGAATTTTCCTCTCACCAGTAGATCAACTCTAGATTTCAGTGTCCTCTCAATTTTCATGCCCTGGTACAAAGCTCCAGTTGCTCCATGTTAGTAAACAACACTGACCGTACTTCAACACGGATGATCAAACAGTTTTTTGCATTACATCCAAGGCAGCAGGCTCTGGACTAGCTATGTGGCACACATAGGTTTCTGCTTGCATAATAAGTGGGAATGTTTGGAGGCAGTGATCCTAGCATAATTTACACTGGGTTTAGACTTTCTTGCCTCTTCCCTAAGCAGAAAAAAACCCCAATTGCTACCCTTTTCTCTATAGTAGCTTCCTTGTTTCAAGCTTGTTGTTGATTTGAAAATACAGTATCCTTTAACGATATATATGTTTTGTTTACATTTACATTGTAAACTACCTACTACAGAGCAATGATACTAAGGTAAGGTAAAAGCTGGCAATCTGGTCAGCAAATAAAAAGCCAAACTGACCAGACCACTGGAAATTAGCCAAGCAGCACTGATATGATTAATAATACCTTGCTTGTAAAATTGTTACTGCTGATAGATCTGAGTACCATATGATGTGCTGTTATGGCCACATCTTATAATTGGTTCATAACTGATAATTCACTAGGGGGAAAGAGGTTGGTTTTTGAAAGAAGAGTAAAGGACTGATTTCCTGCTCTGAATTTGTTAATCCATGCAAAGCAGTTGTGCTCACAAAGCCATTTTATAAAGTCGTCTCCCCATCTGTGTTTATTTTTGCCAATGATTTTCCATAATTAAATGGGCTTCATTTACAAGTCATGTGCACTCTGGGATTTTTATTTATTTATTTATTTTGATGTGTCTGGAATTTTCAGTGCAACTATTTAGCAGCCCAAACACTCAGGCTCTTTTAAACAAATTATGCCTAAATCAGTTTATGCTTTCACCCATGTGTGTAATGAAAAAGGCACATTTGATTAGAATGCATTTTAAGGGCTGTTACTTGTTTCCTCTGTTATTAACATTTGCAAATACAGTAGTACAGTAGTAGTATTCAAGAGTCACTATGTAACTAGGTCCAAAGAAGTGCTGGAAGTATTCCAACTGAGGGCCTTTTACACGACCCCTAAGATCCGCTGGCCACTTAAATTCGGACCAGAGATCTTAGGGGTTCCTCGCTCTTCCTCTGTCCCCACCCCCCTCGGCACTTCCTGGTCGCTGGCTGCCTGAGGGAGGGAGAAAAAAGAAAGAAAAGAATGCCGGCTTACCTCCGTTCTGTTCCCGGCAGCATTCAGATTCTCTTAAAGGGGCGGGGGGGGGCAGAAAAACATCAAACAGAAGCCACGAGGCAAGGCCCAAGAACTGCCACGAGGCAAGACCCAAACTGCAACTCACACTACCAAATGCCCTCCTCTCTCAATGTGCGGCTTTGAACTTTCAGCAGTTTTTCTTTATTCCATCCACGTATGTGGGATAGCGTTCAGAAATTCTGTCATGACAGATGAGCGTGCCCTCGGGAGAGGTTTGGAAATCACTCAGACCAAGTAAGCTCAGGAAGCAGAAACTCATTGATTTACTCATCTGAAGCCAAAAGTACTGGTTGGAAGAAAAACCCCTGCCCTCCTTCCTCCTTTGCTTGTTTTCTAGGAATACAATACCATTTTTACATGCAGACAGAGAGAAAATGGAGAAGTGTAAAACTAGATGGTTCTGAATATTTGGTAACTTTCCATGTGAAATTAACAAGAAAGCTCATCCAGATGGAGCATTTGTTTCTCCTTGCTTTGTGCCAGTCAGTGCCACTTTACTGCATATTCTATTGGGATTTTTGTGCACACTATCACACTTCTCTTATCTCTCAAGAAATCAGCACCTTTAAAAAAAACGCTTCCCTCAAAGCAAACAAACAAATAAACAAAACCCCACAAAACCATTTACAGTCATATAAAAAGCTTTAAAAGGCTCTTGTCTGGTGGATCATATTTTCCATTTGCTTTAGCGGGTCAACCCTAATGAAAAAGATTCCAATTACAGTGGATATCTGCTGCTGATTCTTGCTGTCGAAACTCTGCTATCAGTTCAAACTGAAACAAAACATGCCCCACTTTCTGGAACTTATTTTCCTGTCATATAATCTAGCTTGAAACACAGGAATTATTTCTACCAGGTCAACAGACATACAATAAAAGATCTGGTGTGATTTTTGTTTGATATTTTAGATTCCCATGTCAAGGACTCTAGTCTTATTTTTGTCAATAACAAGGAAAAAATTAAAGCCAATTCCTCTCGTAATAGCTTTGGTGAGACACGCTCATCATATTCTCACCTAGATTCCAAACATTGTGTCCATTGGGCTCTTTGAAAGAATGGAAATGTTTATAAAAGGTGACTTTTCTCTGTTTTGCAAATGGTCATTCAGGCTTGCGGATGCTTTACCCATAGTACCACTGCATAACCAAAGCTGGAAATCTCTGTCTCCGAAAATTCTATAAACTGCTTTCCTGAAACAGAGCCATTTCAGAGTACTCAGTCAAAGGAATAAGCCTCTCTATACCTTATTGCCTATGTTTGTAAACATTATTAACTCTCTCAATATAAGGACAAGGCTCTCTGGGATTTTGTGATGCTGGAGTAAAACAGAAAACTCTCTAATGTAGAGTAGCTACTAGCTTTATTTCACAACATTTGATCATGAATGAGGAAAAAACTACAAATATGTGTGCACTTAATTCCCCTATTCCTTTTCCCATAAAAATGCTACATAGAAGTGTGGGGTCTTTAGTAAACTCTCTCTCTCTCTCTCTCTCTCTCTCTCTCTGTGGGCCTTTTTACACCACCCCTAAGATCCACTGGCCACTTAAATTCGGACCAGAGATCTTAGGGGTTCTTCGCTCTTCCTCTGTCCCCACCCCTCTCCGCACTTCCTGGTTGCTGGCTGCCTGAGGGAGGAAGAAAAAGAGAAAGAAAAGCATGCTGCTCACCTCGTTCTGCCTCTCGTCTCTGTAAGGCCATCAAGTCCAACCCCCTCGTCTCTGTAAAAGTAGCTCTTAAAGGGGCGGGAGCCAAAAAGCAGCAAACAGAAACGAGGAGAGCCCCGCACTCACTATCCTTGCACCGCATCAAAGATTTTTCACCTCCAAAGAGAAGGTACACGAAAAGTGCGCTGGGTCGCGCTTAGGTGGGCGTGGTCACAATTAATTGTCTGCAAACTCCGGAGCTGGCGGGGAAACATTTTTAAGCTCCGGAGCTTGCAGCCATTTGCAGCGGAGCTTAGGGGTCGTGTATAAACGCCCTGTGTGTGTGTGTGTGTGTGTGTGTGTGTGTGTGTGTGTGTGTGTGTGCGTGTGTGCGTCCGTGTGTGTATAATATAATTTAGTCAAGAGACAATGGGTGTAACCACATGATGCTTTATCTCGTGTTTTGGACTGCTTTGGGAACAAACTGCTTCCTTCCATCTTCTGGCTACTGCATGACACACAGGCAGCTTTGAACCAGTCTGACACTTATTCATGCCTATTTGTACCTTTTTGGTTCTGCAGCAGGAGCTACTTTTTAAAAAAAAAGTGGGGGCAGGGTTCCTTTGTTTTAGCTCAGTTTTTAGCTTGTGTGATTGCCAGTATTAAACTCTAGCTGCACTGGTAGGTGTTGTCACCAGTAATTCAGTGCTATGTCGCTTGGATAGAGCACCAATGAAATGATACATCATTTACCAATAAACTGGGGGGGGACCCCAGCTCTCCCTGGCTCCCCACAGAGGGAGGATGCAGGGGGCAATCTGTTTTTTAAAACGTTTTACTAGAATCCAGTACTGTTTTACTTTGGTGGCAAGTCAAATATAGGATACCCCCGTTGTTGTCTTTTTTAAAACCCAGATTATCCCTGCTCACCAAGGAGAGAGAGATCAGGAAGTGGGAGCATGTAAGATGAGAGGGAGGAACTAGTTAAGTGGGGCTGCTTGGAAGTCCAGTGTGACTACCTGTCCTGAAACCAACCGATCCTTACATGTGGATGCAAGGATCATTCTAATTCCCAGACTGCATTTTTAAGTGGCCCTGTTTAACCTGATCCAACCCAGGATAATGTCACTGTATACTTGCACCCACCATTCTGCACGTGAAATTCTTGTTGGAACTAGAAATGGGCATGAACCACCAGTTTGGCGATGTGTGCCCTGTCCATTCATTTCTCCTTTGAACAGGTGTTTGACAGTTCCCAGCCCCACCTCCCATGGTGGGCACAAGCAAAATCCACATCAAAATGCTGGGCTAAGAAAAGCAGGGTTCTCTGTTTGGGCTTTAAACAGATATGCACACTTTACTTTTACTCATGGGGAGTTGCCAAGTTGGACCACAACTCCTATCTTTCCTACCAGCATAGCTACTCACTGTGCTGGCTTGTGATGGATGCCATAGTTCAATGCCTCTAGGTCAGAGAAGGCTCTCAAAGCACTGAACATTACAGGCTCCATAATTTCCAAAGGATATTATCATAGTTCTTTTCAGCTCTGTTAGCCGTCAGTGTTGGGACTTGTTATTGGCTGTGTATTGAATGTTTAGAAGCTGTACTTCTGGCCCCAAAAACTGTGTGAAAATTGGTGTTAGTTCCCCATCAATATAAATCCCTACATTAATAATTCAGAATCACTAAGATTACTGATATCCTACCAACAACAAAAATTGAAAGACCTGCAAATAGGCATCAGAAACTCCCTCTAAATTATTATAGACTAAGGTGGGGGAAATATTTTTTCAATTTACCTGAAGTAGAAATGTCTGTACTTGGGAGACCTGGGAGATTTGAAATATGACATTTACGTCTCATACTGCAGAAAATAGTAATCTATGCCTTAAAAAGATCTACCAGAATTTCCTCTCTCCTGGGAACAATATCATGAAGTCTGTTTTTTTTTTTAAAACCACCAGCAGTGGTTATTGTTTGTAAATATTGACACATGCATTTTATGTGCCATTTCTCCAGAGCAGCCTAGCAAATCCTAATTGTGGCTCAACTTAATGTACAGTGAAGCTGTAAAGTAGTCTGTTCCACTCTGCAGCTAATACAGAAAAATGAGCTGTCCCTGGAGCACCTTTCCCAGCAAAAACGGTACAGCCTTGTTCCACTCTTTTTTCCCAGAAAGCATTACCATTCTGTTAACAAGAGTGACAGGGGAAGGGGGGAAAGCCCACACCCAGTCATGCCCATTTCATTCTTAGGTTTCACGGAAAACAGCCTCTGGCAGGGCTATATTTTGCCCAAATGATAATGGTGTGTTCCATCTGATTAATCCCAGCTCACAGGTATACCATGTGGTGTTGTTACTGGCAATTGGAAGTGCAGCCACATAGCAGATGCTGTAGATTGCTAACTTTCTATGTGGTTTGGCTTTGGTCCCGCTCATCCTCCTGGCCCTACCAGGAGGCAGAAGGAAGTGGCTGCCTCAAGAAGCAGCCGGATTGAGTGTCACAAAAAGGGAACAAAGGGCTGGCTGAGGCAGAGAGACAGCCTTTTGGGACTTGCAGCCTCATCTAAATGGCATGTACCTGGGTCAGTTTCTGCCCTCCCTCAGGTGGCAAAAATGGTGGCCACTGCAACAACAAGCCTCCTTTTTGACAAGGAGGAAAAAGCTTGCCAAGCGTGTGTGGCTGAAGGTGCCTCCCACACATAGTTTGAAGCATGGAGTCACCGCCTTATACAGTGGAACCTTGACTTACGTCAGTAATCCGTTCCAGTGGTCTAGACTTAAGTCAAACATGACTTAAGTCAAACGAACATTTCCCATAGAAAGTAATGGGAAAGCGGATTAATCCATTCCAGATGATGAAAAAGACCCCCGAAAACAGCAATTTAACACAAATTTGACTGGGGTAGGAGATGCCTTCTGGGGATGTAAATGAAATGTCTCTTCAAAGAGAGGAGGAGGCAGTGGAATTATAGTCCACAAGTTATATGCCTCCACTTTTTAATGTTCATAGCAACAATGTCTAACATTTAAGTTTTACTGATTTTTAACCTGATGTTCCAAGTTCTGAACAACTCTATGCTTACCATTAGAGTCCCACAACTTTACAGTTCCCCAACTAAAATGCTTCCATTGTGGACCAGACTTCTGCAGCCAGATTTTTTGTAAGACTCAGCCGACTGTCTAACCAGTGAGGCCAGCCCCGAGCTCCCGGCCCTTCTTCTCCTCCGGCAGCAGCGGCGGCTTCGGTGAGGCCGAGGACCAGCTCCAGGTGCTCTGAGCTGTCCTCGCCGAAGCTGCCGCTGCCGGAGGAGGGGAAGAAGGCAGGAGCAGTTTGGAGGCGGCAGCCGTGATGCTGGGTTGTGGCTGCTGCCCAATTCCAGTGCCTTGTGCCGGGGCTCCGAGATGTAAGTCAAAGCCTGCGACTCAAGTCAAACAGGCCCCTTATTGCTGCAAGTCAAATATGATGCAAGTCAAGCAGTATGTAAGTCAAGGTTCCACTGTAGTTGTGATTCAAAGTACCACTCACCTAGCGAGATGCATGTTGGAACCAGACCTAGAAGGAGCTACATTGTTGCTGCTATGAGCTCAAAACCAGGTCTGCCAAACATATAATCCACCAAGCCAAACACAGCCTGCCTACTGTGTAGTGTGGCCTGTTGTAATAGGTGTGAATAAATCCCCTGGCCTGGGGGCCTGCTGGAAGTGAAGGCCACATACCCACAGTTCTTTTCCTGAACATGCTGCTTGACAGTCTGCCACCGTGTTCTCAAGAAATCCACTTCAGAAGCCTATTTCCACATCCAAGTATGTTTTCTCTTGGGGATGCTTCTCTGCCTTCCACTTCTTCCTTCTGCAGGCTTTCTAGACTTCTTCCAGATTCCCATATACTAATTGTGTCAACATGACTGCCAGGCTTTAGGACAGTGGTTCTCAACCTTCCTAATGCCACGACCCTTTAATACAGTTCCTCATGTCGTGGCCACCTCCGTGCGCTGCTTGGAAGAGGCCACAAGCCCCCTTTGGCAGGACACTGCCACAGGTGCCATAGAGATAACTTTCCTCTACAGGCAACCTCAGCCAATTGCAGCCTCTGGTGCCATTGCCTGACATCCCCTCCAACCTATGAAGCTGTAACTCATTCTTCCCACCCCCTTCCTCCCCCTCCTCCTCCAGACCCAAGCTGTTTGTGCCTTTTTCTTCACTGGCTCATGGCGACCCCTGTGAAATGGTCATTCAACTCCCAAAGGGTCCCCACCTCCAGGTTGGGAACCACTGCTTTAGGATATTGGTTGGTCTCAAGAAATGGCTGGGCATCTGTGGGCCTCCAGGCAGGAAGAAAACATGTGTAGGACATCTGGTGCAAGAGGAAGAGCAAGTTTGTTTTTATTGGTTATAATGGCTAAATGTAAAAATGCTGTACACACCTGTTTAGGAGCTAGTGCAGGAAGTGCACGGTCATGCACACACATAAGTTTGCATTCATACACCAGAGTCTGCCACCCATGGCATCACAAGGATTTACCCCCTGGCCTTAGGTAGCTTTGAGCTGTAAGGAAATGAGAAGCTGCTGATCTGGTAACAGCATGTCTCCACACCTCCATTCTCTAGAGTCCATGCTCATGAGTTCCTTAGAATGAACCTAACTTTAAAACTACAAATTACATGTAGTGAAAAGGTGACTAAAATAATGCATCAACAAAACTGTCCTCAGCATTTACATTAAGTAAGGGATCAGGATAAGAGGTATTGAGCGGACTAAAGTAGTCCTGGAACTTTTCAACATTCAAAATTTTTGCAGAAATCTACAGCTTCATCTTAAGATGCAGAATGAAAACAGGACTCTTCATTCTTGCTCCATAAATAGGGCATAAAAGAACAAAGGCATTATGAGTGCCAGATGCTATGACTGAGTTAAAAAATAAATAACTCTGGGATAGCTAAATTACAAAGGTTATATACTGTATGTCCAGAAGGGATGACAAATGTTATCCTTCAGTTGCTTAGTCTTGTCTAAATATTTTAGTTTGTTTCAAACATGCAAACAGCAGTATTTATCATCTAGATTAATGCCTATGTGAGATTATTATGCTTTGCGCAACGTCTATTCATGACAAGGTCACTCGCTATATTAAAATGTCATCTCCCTGTTTGGCTTGGTCCCATCAACATTACTAATCATTGGATCTGCATTGTTGGATGCAGAATTGTGTTTGCATTCCTGCCCTTCCCCTAACTCTTTTTAATTGATTAATTTCTCATCTTTTATCCCTAGAGTTTACCTCGTGATTGGTGTCTCCATGGAAAAGTAATCACTCTTATCTGGCACCGTGGTAGCCCGACAAGGGCTGATTGCAGTGAACAGCTGCAGAACTGTTAGCTCAAAGCCACTTTTGCAAGAGATACCCTGAGCCATCCATTTTCTTCACTGAGATTTTTCCCCCACTCATCAAACAGTGAGGCGTTGAAGCACTGGTCTAGTAAACAACTATCTCTCTGAAGTTTTCCAAGCACCCACAGCATCATCCCTTGAAGAAGCTGAAACACATGAAAGGCATTTAGAAATGCCCTTCCTTGCAACTGTTCTGGCCTCGCAATTTTTCTCCCTCCCTCAAAATTTGTGCTTTCCTGTCCAGGTTCCCATGCCTCCCTGCCCCTTCAGAGATTTCCTCACCATTTGAGGACACCTCTGTTACAGCATATTTCTTTGGAATAATTCCTCTTTCCCGTATGCCTTTCCCCTGTCTTTCTGTTACCTTCCAAATCCAAATTAAGTTTGCATATTTTTATGCATCAGAGGTGCGCATTAGAAAGCCTGCCATACCTAATTGGGTTCAGGGAAGAAAGATGAAAGATTGGATGCCATTCCTAGCAGATGGAATTGGCAGTGGGGAAAGGCTGAGGGATCGTGATTAGTGGAAGAGAGTGCTCACGGCACGAGACAGCCCAGCTGCTGAGAAAAATCAAGTCTTGGACCAAATGGGAAGGCTTTGAGGTACAAACAAACAGCCTGGCTTCTAAAGCGCAGAAAGAAGAACAGAGTGACTGACTCTTGGGTTTTCTCTAGCAGAGTCAACCCTCCCTTAAACAATATAGCAGGTGAAATTATGGACTGGAATGACAGCCCTTCTTCCTTTGCTAATCTCTCAGAGGTTCTTCACAAGATTGTTCAAAGCATCACCTGTCCCCACTCAGTTTTCTGGTAGACAGCACACCTCCGTGATTAGTACGGTGGACCTGACAACATCCACTTGAAAAAGCAAGGACACTTCCCAAATGTCTTTTAGATTTAAAAGTAAGCTAAATTGTGGACCATCCACTTTAGAATGGGGATGGTCCACAATATTAGCTGACCCCCTTCCACCCTGTGGCCCTATCAAGTTAGAGTAAAGCTGTGGTAAAAAGTTTTGACATGTTTTGTTAGGAACGGAAGTTGTTTTTTAAAGGCAGAACTGAATATGTCATCTATGGAGTTATACCTTTTTCGTCCTTCTGCAGTCCCTTCTTCATCTGTTAGACTATAACTCCCATGTTCCCCACCCAGCATGGAGTATACCTGTCAAGTTTTGGATTTGAAAATATGGGATTGTGGTCACAGTATCCCCGCCCCTACCACCTATTGATCATGCTTGATGTTTTGAGCATGTTCGAGATCTGTCCCCAACATGGCTGTGCCCATGCAGAGATCCCTAACATGGCTGCTGCCATTTGTCATGTGGTTGCAGTATCCCTGTCCCTACCACCTTTTGAGCATGTTCAAACGCTTCGAGCATGCTCAATCACTGTCCTCAATGTGGCGGCGCCCATGCCATTCAGATAATTTTTTTTAAATTATATAATCCGGGACATTTCCAGGAAAATAATATATTCTGGAAGGCAGCAGGAAATAGGGGTAAAAAACAGGATTTCCCGGCGAATACGGGACACTTAACAGGTATGGGCCATGGAGGAATGCTATTCTGGGAAGGCCTATGAAAGGCTATTTTAGAGGAGCCTGGCCAGGCTCAGTGCCTTCCAGCAGAGTGTGCAGCTACACTGGTCATTTATCCCACAATTTACATTAGATTGGGCAGAGTTGAATTTGAAGTAAAACCTGGTGAAGACATGAGATGAAGCTCAATGCAGGGAAGCGCATTGTGGCATTGTCTCTTTTGAGCAGGAAATCATCTTGTTGGTGCAGTTATTGTTGATCAGCTATCAGGGGTGATCAGTTAAATTTGTTCTGATCAGTTTGACATCCCTTTAGCCCACTTTCTGCCCATGCAGATCAATGGAAAGGATAGCTTGCAGGGGTGGAAGTCACTCTTAACCAACCAACCCTACGGTCCACACAGTGTCTTTTTCTTTCTTTCTTTCTTTCTTTCTTTCTTTCTTTCTTTCTTTCTTTCTTTCTTTCTTTCTTTCTTTCTTTCTTTCTTTCTTTCTTTCTTTCTTTCTTTCTTTGGGCCTTTTTACATGACCCCTAAGATCCGCTGGCCACTTAAATTCGGACCAGAGATCTTAGGGGCTCGTTGCTCTTCCTCTGTCTTCCTCTGTCCCCACCCACCTCGGCACTTCCTGTTTGCTGGCTGCCTGAGGGACGGAGAAAAAAGAAAGAAAAGAATTCCCGTTTACCTCCGTTTTGTTCCAGGCAGCATTCAGATCTCTTAAAGGGGCGGGGCACAAAAAAAGAACAAACAGAAGCCAGGAGAGCCCTGCACTCACTATCCTTACACCGGATCAAATATTTGTCACCATCAAAGACCAGGTACAAGAAAACTGCTGTTTGGTCGTGCTAATTGTCTGCAAAGTCCAGAGCTGGTGGGTAAACATTTTTAAGGTCCGGACCTTGCAGCCATTTGCGGCGGAGCTTAGGGGTCGTGTATAAATGCCCTTTCTTTCTTTCTTTCTTTCTTTCTTTCTTTCTTTCTTTCTTTCTTTCTTTCTTTCTTTCTTTCTTTCTTTCTTTCTTTCTTTCTTTCTTAACAAAGCTTTCAACTTAGTCTTGGAACACACTATCACTAAGGCACTTATTAGAACTAAATACAAAAAGACAGAGGGATGGAAACTGACAGATAGCACTTTGTTAACACCTTAAAGCAGCTTCGACTGTTGGAGTTGCCTGCAAGCCAAGCTTTCTGCCTCTGATCTCTTGTCTTCTGCAAATTGCCCCCTAAATGGCTACCTCCACTCACCTGTGGAAACCCAATTTAATAAACTGCAAATCCACTTTGGATCAAACTGTTTATCCCCTGCTGTGTAGTCACATCCTGTGTTGGGCTTCTGGTATCCTTTGTTATTGGTGCCAGAAGGTGTACTTATGCAAGTGATGGGTAATTAACAGGCACATCTGGAGGGCACCAGGTTGTGGGAGGCTATTCTAGAAAGTGTATTAATTTTCAGCTGTCTCTGTTCCCTAAGCTAGTAAATTCCTATAAGGTTAAGTCACATATTAAGTTGTAATTGTAAGGTAGCATTCATCTATTTTAGAGGCTCTTTGCCTGTGTACTGACCAGAATGGCCTCCAAAGAATAAAGCATGCCTCCCACTCTTTTGCCCTACTAAAATGTACATTAAAGTGCACTGTGTACTTTCACAGATCTTGCTTTTCCCAATAAGGCTCATGCAGAGACATTTGGTGAATTGTGTCCTAGCATAGGATCAACAGCATGGTTGCCCCTAACCAGAGACTGGAAAAATTACTTCAGTGGACTATATCTTCCTGAATTCTCAACCCACCATGATCACTACTAGGCTGTTAAATTCTAGTAGTCCAGAAAAGTAACTTTTCAAAACTCCATCAATGAGATTCATGTTCTCTGTATCTATCTCTGGAGTCTTCTTTTTTTGAACTTTAAACATAGCTGGGTGAGGATACAGGGATGCAAAATCTATCTTTGCTTCAGACTGAAGAAAAAAACCCCAAGCAATTATGATCACATGTGTTGCCATGGCACAGACGCTTTTAATATCCAAGCTAACAGTCATGTAAAATCCACATAATTGGCCCATTTTTGAAAATAACTCAAAGCTTTCATGCTAATCCTTGAATATGCATGAGAAGCAGAGATGGAGTCATTTTCTTTTCAGTTTGCTCTGGGTGCATAAGGCTCAGTTTTCATTGAACCAACCAGCAGCAATGCAGAGAGAGAGAGAGAGAGAGAGAGAGAGAGAGAGAGAGAGAGAGAGAGAGAGAGAGAGAGAGAGAGAGAGAGAGAGAGAGAGAGAGAGAGAGATCTATGGATTTCCAAAATCATATCTTTACAACCCTCCCACATACTGACCGCTCTTCTTTCAACTGAATAATTTCACAGATGGGGAGGGACACAGGGTTATTGGTTTTGTTTTGTTTTACTTTTTGCCAAACACATTCCAAGCTACCACAGGGCTGGGATTTTGCACAGCACTTGGCCACTGTTGGTTTTAGATATGCAAAGATTCTCTTCCCTGTATAAATGATGATGGATACGAACATAGTGGCCAAATGCAAATGGGGACACTGACCTTGTACTCATCATAACAGCTGTTCAGAAGATGTTGCAGTGGGTGCAGCTTTCCCCATCTCTGTGTGAAAACGTACAGGGACTCTATCCTCTTTTTGCATCAAAATCCCCATTTTTAATAGGGGACTCTTTCCATTTCCAGTATATTATACTAATATCCGAAACTAAGACAAGAATTAAACCACAGTGGCAAGTTTCCTCATGGTACACACGGTCACTGATAACATTTCAGCAAGTTGGGGGGGGGACCTTATTCAGTTACATGCCTCTTATAAAAATGTAGGAAGAGCGGGGTGAAGCTGCTTTTCCTGTATAGAAGTTGCAGTCCTATTGTCACCTGGTCTACTACTTGCCCCAGCAGCAGCAGACCTGACCTAAACAGTCAGAAGTGGCTGCTGCCGAAACAAAAGCCAAACCACTTTTCACTGCAGCAGCAAAATAAATGAATAAATAAATAATTAAAAACCCAGCCAAGGATGGGACACTGGAACAAATAATTGCAAATCTTCTCATTGATGGAGATTCTTTATGGGTAACTGAGTAAACCTTTTATGCCTTTGCACAAGACTAAAAAGACCCAGCTACATGAGAATGAGAAAGCCAGTGCTTTCTCATTGAGTAGGCTCCTTAAGCAGGCAACAGTCTCAATAGGCCTTAAGGTGAACAATGGCCTAAGGTGCTGAAACCTGTAAAGTCTGGGTCTTTGATTTGTCTGGGTATATTGAGCCTATTCAGGCCATTGTTCATCTTATGAGCCTATTTCAGACCAGGGTGACAGGAGGCAAAGTGGAATATAAAATGGAGAACTCACAACTAGTTTTCCTCAGACTGATGAAGCTGCTTGGATGAGCAGCAAAACATTTCAATCTCTCAAGAAAAAATAAGTCCAGTTGCCATGATTCAACTTCCAGATAAACTCACCTGGATGACGGAGAATCTTCATAGACATAAGAAAAGAGTTGTTTTTTGAACTGATTAAAATCCATGCCACAGATGAGTGCTGTTTCTGTATTGTGAGGTGTTACACGAGTTTCTGAACAAGGAATTAAAATATGTAGAAGAACTGCAAGTGTGAATAGATTTATATCTAGTAAGTTAATTCCAGGATCTGTCTTCCAATATTCTGCTCTCTTTAAAGACACTTTTTTAAGGGATTCCCTTTCCCCCTGCACTACAGTTCATCATAGTCACCAGATTCTTCCAGCTCTCTCTTTATTATTATCACGTAAGTTGGGTGAGAGGCTGCCCTGAAAACAGAGCTCACAGAAGTATATCCAGATCCAATCTGTTATCCCTGTAGCAGGAAGTGAGCCACAACCCTGCTCCTCACAGGTACATCCCCTCAGAAATAAACACATTTTGTCAAATTTAGGGCGTTTATACACGACCCCTAAACTCTGGGGCAAATGGCTCCCAGCTCCGGAGATTAAAAATGTTTACCCACCAGCTCCGGAGTTAACAGGAAATTAAGTGCGACCCCGCCCACTTTAGCACGTCCCAGCACAGCTTTCAGGTACCTGCTTTTTGGATGTGAAAAAATATTTGATCCGGTGTAAGGATAGTGAGTGCGGGGCTCTCCTGGCTTCTGTTTGATGTTTTTCTGCCCCCCGCCCCTTTAAGAGAATCTGAATGCTGCCGGGAACAGAACGGAGGTAAGCCGGCATTCTTTTCTTTCTTTTTTCTCCCTCCCTCACGCAGCCAGCAACCAGGAAGTGCGGAGGGGGGTGGGGACAGAGGAAGAACGACGAACCCCTAAGATCTCTGGTCTGAATTTAAGTGGCCAGCGGATCTTAGGGGTCGTGTAAAAAGGCCCTTTGAAGCCCAAGAGGTTTCCATTCTAAAGTGCGAATACAATTTTAAAATAATTTAAATAGCTGGAAAACATAAACTATCACACAACACTTAAGACACATGGTTATAGCCAACACATGGTTATAGCTAAAGCTGGGGACCATTAAGAAATAAACTGAAGCCTTCATTTTTTCTGCAGAAGAATGAGCACTCCAAACTACTATAATGTGATGATAGCTTAGATTCAATGAATTAGTACCACCAATAAATGTCAACTCTGCCAAGAAAAAGATGAGACTGTATCACACCTCATATGTGAATGTTCTAAGATTGCACAAAGAGATTACAATATTATTTGCCAGCTTCCAAATACCCTTTGCAACATCAGGTAGAGAACATGTCAAAAAATGACAAATGACAAAGTCGATATCTTTTTGGATTTCTAGATCCAAACTGATAGACACCTTGAACATAACACAACAGACAATGATTGACACTACAGTTCTAGGGGATGCTAGAGTTGAAGCTAAAGAACTTCAATTGAAACGTCTGGCTTGTGGATGAAACACACTTCATTGGTGCCCGTATTCATTGGGGCTTTGGGAACAATGTCAAGAAATTTCATACAATGTCACAATCAATTGCAGATGTCAGAAATAACACCCTTAGAGCTAAAACCCCCCACCCCCGCCAGCAATATTAGGAACAGCATACATAATGCACCAATATTTAACATATACTTAGGTTTTTGGTTAAAACTTGTATCTGTTATATGATACCTGACAAGAAGAAGAAGAAGAAGAAGAAGAAGAAGAAGAAGAAGAAGAAGAAGAAGAAGAAGAAGAAGAAGAAGAAGAAGAAGAAGAAGAAGAAAAGGGCAAGGTAAGCAGCATGTAGCTTTGCTGCCCTTTGCTTCACACATATTTCTAGTATGGTTACCCTTTGTGTATGTTGGATGTTTAGGCTCTGTGAAGCCTCTGCTCTATCTCAGCTTTTGCTTTTAGAAGTGCAATTCTTTCTAAAGAGGGTAAAGATGGAATGACTTCTGGGAAGCTAACAACGGCATGGCTGTCTTTCCCTTTCTCTTCATCCCATGGGAGATCATCCCTCTTATTTATTTTTATTGACCCAGCCTGTCTTTCCCATTTGATTTACAATGCCGTGACTGCTGTTATGGTTCACAGTTTACTGGTTCCCTCCAAGACTTACTAAGCTAAAAATACCAACCACACAGACAGGTGGTCCACTTAATTTTTCCTCCAGTTTATCCATTACTATTCAATGGCCTATGATTTCTACCAAGAGTATCTGTCTCTCAGATAAATGATTTTATTGTACAGAGAACTGGGGAGCTAAGAGAGTAATTTCTCTGTGGTTATGCCCAATTACAGAGCATCACTTCCTAGGTTAAGAACCAAGGCCCAGGACTGACTTTTAAATTTTACAGAATTGAAGGTGGTATGATACAGATATAACTGGTCATTATGCTGACATTTTATTTTATTTTATTTTATCCCATTATCAGTTCTGGTCAAACAAGCAGCTAATGCTTCCTCCGTCCCCTGTGTACTTGATTACTGTCTCAGATTTCTCTCCTAACTGTCACTGTTTTCTCTGGAAAAATCTTCTGGCATTTATTCCTTCTGTTGTATCCACAAGCAGTCGCTGAGACATACACCAGAGCCTACTGGTCCCAGTTACAAATCACCAATCTGAAAAAGCGCTGCACTATTAAAAGGATTCTCTGACTACCATTTGTTGTGCTACTCATTTTATTTTACATGGATATTAGTTCCACTAAGTGGCATGCCATGATAATTACAATTTTGCAGTCCAATTAGAAAGATTTTAATTATTAACAACTTTGAGTGACATAGAACCCAGCATGAAACATCAAGACAAGTATTTTCATTAAGAGTATGCAAATACTGCCTTGCCATGGGAAATTGATGTCATTTCTTATATAAATTAAAAGGAAATCTATCTTTAAGTTGCTTGGTCATTAAATCTAGCTGGGAGGAGGAAGCTGTTGTACCATTGTGCAACCAACATTGTGGCATGTACATCAATAACATGGAAATCTGAAAACATTGTGGTTTTCAAAACAATGGTTAATCAGGGGGAACTCTACCTTCTCTCCTGTTTTTGAAACATAGAAAATGACAGATGATCATTTTTATGACTGCAACAGAGGATGGAGACATCTTACCAGGAATATGGGCAGTACATATATATGCAAGCCAGAGTGTAAAAGAGTAAAATACAATACAAAACAAAAAAAACTTTTCTAGAATTGGTCTAGGAAGAGAGAAAGAGGTTCTAGGCTATGAGCAGCAGTAGGGAAGACTAACTCCTGTCAAAAATTATTGATGATCCTACCACCACCCTTAACCCTGGACAGAAATCTCCACCTCTGATCTAAACTTTGCATGGTATAAAAGCAGGGTTACTGAAGATATCCAAAAAGAAAATGGATTATAGAAGTGCAGGTCCCTCGGTGTCAACAATTCCTGAGGATCCTGTAGAGAAGATGGGAGAGCCCTCAGATGAAGGGTATCAAAGCACTGCAGTGGATGGAAGCTATCAGGTAAGATTATTTCAGAGGCTATAGTTAGGGCTACGTTTGGGGTTGCTCCTTGTAAAATTCTTACTAAAGTGTTGTTAAATTCCCACTTCATAGGAATGATGATGATGATGATGATGATGATGATGATGATGATCATGATGATGATGGTGGTGGTGGTGGTGGTGTTAAACCACCCATTAGCAATACACAGATTGTAAATATTGCCTGCATTTCATGTGTTTCTAGAGGTGGGATGGGGTTGGTGGCCTCCCCCTAGAGCAGTGGTGGTAAGCCTTTGGCTCTGCAGATGTTTTGGACAACAACTGCTGGAATCCCAATGAGGACAGACTGTGGGAGTTGTGGTCCAAAACATTTGGGGCGCCGAAGGTTCGCCACCACTGCCCTAGAGGTTATATCATAGGTGGGGGTTTCCATCTAGGGTCAAGGGTGTGGGGGTGGGGTGGGGTGGGGAATAGGGGACAATAGGGGCATCAATCAGTTTTAACAAGAGCTAGTCTTTCCTACTCCTGTGAGCTGCATGTTATCATGCGTGAAGAATGCATGGGTTATACAAGATTTTTTTTTTTCAGTTAACACATGAATTTCTCAAAATATCCTCTAGCCAGAATTTCCCACTCACTTTTGCTGCATCTTACTGGCAAATCTGAATGGTGTTAAAGGAATTGCGACAAAAGTCCTTTTTAAAAATTTAGCTGAACAGGGATTTGGCCCGTCCCAGCTCTGACAGGCCCATTCTCCTTAGAGGCAGTGCCTGGAGCAGACTGGGGTGCTGACTCTCATTGGCTGTGTGCTGGAGAAGGCAGGGCTTGGGAGGGCAGGGTTAATGGCAGAGGTAGGAGTGACTCAGCATGGGGATAAATGTACCTAATATGAAGCTCTGCTACGTTGCATCTTCCTGGGATAATTAAATATTTCTGTGCAAATGGCAACAAGAATTTCAGCTTGTACAAAGTGCAATAGTTTGGGGTAGTAAACTTGGAACTAGAGATGGGCACGACTAGGGAAAATGACGTTTTTGAGTTGTCATGTGTCAGAGGCAGTCCGTTTCGGCTCGTTTCCATTTTTCGCGAAATTTCACAAAAATTAGTCGGTTCGTTTTTTCGTTTTTTCGTTGTCGTTAGTACTGGTTTGGGGGGGGTAGCGGGCTCCTGGAGGGAGCTGCAGGAGTCAGCCAGAGCCACAAGTGACGGACTGGCAGACTCTTTGCACCCGCTGTGTCTCATGTACTTGCATGTAATGCAATGCAAGTAGATCTGGCTTAGGGTTAAGATGGGTTAGCGCAAGGGCTAGGGTTAGGCTAGTTACGGGTGAGGTTAGGGTGAGTATTGGGGTGCACCTCTGGGTGCCTCTCTGACCCACTTAGAAGGACAGTGTACTGGCGTATGGGTTAGGCTTAGGCTTAGGGTTCGGGTTTGGGCTACGATTAGTGGGCTGTTTAGGCCCGATTGGCACATCCCAGAAGTCTCTGTGGTCAACCTAGCCAAGTGGCCATGCGATTGGTGGAAAATTTGCATGGTCCACTCCCATGGGCGAGCCCATCATTGCAAATGTGCAGGTGTAAAAAAATAAAATAAAATAAAATAAAATAAAATAAAATAAAATCAACAGAGACTTTTTTGCAAGAAAAACCCACTGCTGCTACTGTAAAAATTCAAGCATTTAAAATAGCTAATTTTCGCATGTTTCTGTGGTGCTTTGGTGGGGTTTTGGGCAACGATTTAAAAAAAATATATTGTGGTTGCCATTTTGGATCCCCCGCACTGCATGGCAAATGGATGCGCCCTCCCAGCCTGGTACAGTCAGCAAAACCTGGCCATGTGATTGGTGGAATGGCTCCAAAACGTTGCATGGTCCACTCCCATGGGCGAGCCCATCATTGCGAATGCGCAGGTGTAAAAAAATAAAATAAAATAAAATAAAATAAAATCAACGGAGACTCTTTTTTTGCAAGAAAAACCCACTGCTGCTACTGTAAAAATTCAAGCATTTAAAATAGCTAATTTTCGCATGTTTCTGTGGTGCTTTGGTGGGGTTTTAGGCAACAATTTCAAAAAAAAATATTGCGGTCGCCATTTTGGATCCCCCGCACTGCATGGCAAATGGATGCGCCCTCCCAGCCTGGTACCAGCAGCGCAGCAGTAGGAATAGCCAAGGAGAGGGGGGCGGGGAACCCCCCCCAAATAAAACACCCTTCTGGCCTGGTAGGTGCCCTCAGACAGTTTTCGCCTACTTTTAGGGCTGGGAATCGGGTTTTTTTTAAAACTTTTAAAAATGTTTTTTCTGTGCCGCTTGGCATTGCATGATCGCCGCGATGCAAGTAACGAGCACGACAAATCAGACCAAATTGTTTGTTCGTCGGTTCGGGCTCGAATTCTGGTGGAGTAATTCCCGTTACCGTTTCCGTAGAGTAACGGATACGAGTAACAGAAACGGAAACTGGAATACCGCTAAGTCGTGCCCATCTCTACTTGGAACCATCCACATAATCTTTCCCATGAATAAGAGTTTACCTTATACTGCTAAAGGGTTCAATCTATGTAGCTGTACATTGGTAACAATGAGATTTCCTATGGCATTCAGACTCTGTTTTGCTTACAAACAACTCTCAGATTTCAGTAAAATGAGGTTTTTATCCTTGCATTTCTTATAAAACTGCACACAGTTGTAAGAAATCCAGGGACACAAGCAGAGGCATAACAAGGATTTGAAGCACCTGGGGACAAAGTTTGTTTTTGCGCCCTCCTGCATCACATTGCACCCACCAAGCAATGGGGGCCAATCCTGTGGGCGTGGGATGGTGGCATGGGGGAGTAGACAGGTGGACATGTGTGTGTGTGTGCGTGCGTGCACGTGGTAGTGAGCGTGCCTTACACCTCTTCTGCGGTGGCCTGAGGGAAGTCAAGGAAAAGGAGGAGGAGGGGGAGGAGGAGGGCACTGCAGCCACCATGCTCCCTGCCTGCCTGCCTGCTTGCTTGCTTTTCTGCTTACTTGGTGTGCGGCGGTGAAGGCAGAGGAGGGGATCTTGTCGACAAGCCTTAGCTGGGGGAAAGGAGGGCTGCTGGCCGGAGGGCGCACAGCTTCCTTCTCCTGCTTCCCCTCCAGGTGCCCCAAAATTGCTGCGCCCGGGGCAAATGCACCCTTCAACACCCTCCCCCCCAAGATACGCCCATGGACACAAGGGGATTACACAGCAAGATGAGTGGAGGAGAACTTTGAAATAGAAAAGAAATGCTTGCCTCCCAGAATCATAATAGGTGGCCTTTCTTTCAGTTGCACCGTCATCTCCAATAAGGATTTTCCTCAGCATTTTATCTGTTTATTACATTTCTATAATAGCCAATTTAACCTGAACCTCATTTAGACCTTCATTACACAATGTTTATTACTACACTGCTTCAAGTTCTTCATCTTTCATCCTAAGACCTGTAAGGCACACACACAGAGACAGACACACAGACACAGAGACAGACACAGAGACACACACACACACACACACACACACACACACACACACACACACACACAGAGAGAGAGAGAGAGAGAGAGAGAGAGAGAGAGATTAGAAATGGCTGGTGAGCCTTCAGATGCTTGTCCATATCTGACCCTGAGGGTGCTAAAACCAGAGCACTACAACAAAAACCACTCAGAGTGTGACAGGATTTCTGTAACCCGAAGGGGCTCTCAGAACAGGGGCAGACTCAAAAATTAATTTTACTTCACTTCCACGAATGCAGTGATCCCCATTAGGTTAGGCTGAGTGGCAGAGGCAGAAAGAGAGGTCAAGGCACTAAGGTTCTGCTTCAAATGACTAATCATGGAAACTAATACACAGTGCTACAGCCAGCCACTCATTGACACAGGAGAGCCTCCTTCTTACACGCAGCACATTATTCTTTATGTGTACAGCAGTGTTGTAAAGCATCCTGAATTTTATCTATACAGTAAATATGCAGTACCTCTGCATAAAACCAATCAACCAAAAATAGCCGGGGTGAATCAATGCTAACAGTACATTTTTGCATATTAAAAAAGAAGCACTGAAATCAGTCTGAAATTTCTCTGTGCTTGGAATTTTTATCACTGAAGCTGGATGATTATCAATAATCAGCCATGCCACACTTTAAAAATATCTCATTATTAAGTACAAACATAGCTCTCTCCTTCAAAGTCAAAGTTACTCCCCAGTGGAACAAGCACAGCTTGCTATCAAGCTTGCATGAGCCATTGTGCATTATCTAAAAAGAAAAAGATTATAATTATCTCTGGTGTTAAAAATAGGGCTGTTCCCCACCACCTCCTCTCTCCAGCAAAACCTATTCTTTCGACCCTTATTAAAGACAAGATACTGGAAATATGGTTGAAATAACCTCTCTTGCCCTATGTATGTATGTATGTATGTATGTATGTATGTATGTATGTATGTATGTATGTATGGTAGGTAGGTAGGTAGGTAGGTAGGCAGGCGGGCAGGCAGGCATGGACACATTATGAAAAATGACATGCTGTTTCATCATTTCGTAAGCTTATGAATCATTACAAAATGAAACGAAACAGCAAACACCGTGTTGTCAAAAAATTGAAATGATTTGTTATAGTGGTAAGAAGCCTTCTGATCCAGCCATCTTGAGAAAAGGAGGTTTATTTTTCTACTGATTCATTTGTTTCCTTTCCTTCCTGCACCTCAGCTGTTGAACTAGCTTGTCTCCAATCTTGATCTGCCTGCAGCTAGCCAGGAGCTGAGCTCTTCCCTTCCCTTCCCTGCTAGCTGTGCTTGGGTCTGCAAGTCTTCAAGTTTAAACAGATTTATTCTGATTTGTTCTTCCTTTCCTGATTAAGTGGGATTGTGGAGGTTATTTTTTAATATATTTCCCTCCTTCCTGGCACCGATCAGCTGTTGAGCTTATCTCTCCGAATTTGTTGATCTGAGGTGCAACAGCTAGCCATTAGGTTTCCTGTTTGTTTGCATAGCGTTCTTTGTTTGAAAGCATATTGTTTGGAAGGTTTAAGGAGGGTCTTTGATTTAGACCAGTGGGCTCTGTGTTAAATAAAAAAAGCTCCCCATTATTTTTAGCTTTACGAATTATTTCATTTTTGTGACAAAAATTCTTTTTAAAAATCTGTTATTAACAAAATGAAACAAAATGAAGACTGAAACAAAATGAAATGAAACAAAACACTATACAGTATTTCCATTTTATGCCCATCTCTAGTCCGTCCGTCCATCCGTCCGTCCGTCCGTATGTATGTATGTATGTATGTATGTATGTATGTATGTATGTATGTATGTATGTATGTATGTATGTATGTATGTGAAATGAAACTAGGTAAAAACAACAGGTAATCTTTGATACTCAGTAAGAATGTTCTAAAAATTCTTTTCTTCTTGGACATTCTGCATGTAACCCAAATCCATTCATCCAGAGTATCTTATGGAACATCATAGAAAGTTATGTGGTTGTTGGAAGAGAGCAGAAGAATCCATAAGAAATGGACTCCATCCTCCTTCCATTCATGGAAGTTTTATATGGATCAAAGAGTCTTCCATAAAGGAAACACCACTGCTGCATGAAATCTACAAATAGCTGTTGTGAGTTTTTCAGGCTGTTTGGTTGTGTTCTGGAATTTTTTTCCTGACGTTTCGCCAGACTCTGTGACCGGCATCTTCAGAGGGCAAAATGCTCAGGGAACCCTGAGCTCAGCTATCAGATCCTGGCCGTGAAAACCTTCGAGAATAAATCTACAAATACTTTTTTATTCTTTTACAAATAAAGGAAGTTGTTCCATGGAAGGAGTGTGTCCGGCGAGCCTTGCCAATTACAGGGTTAATTTACAGCTTCCCTCAGTGCACTCATCTACACCCCTTCAATTAAATACCCCCACAGCCCCTTTGAAGCTTAATAACTCTGTTCACTGAAATCCAAAACTTTTCAAATTTCAAAAGTTACAGGGGAGAGATTAAGGAAGCTCCCCTGCCATTTCCCCCAGAATGAATTGTTTCATATTAGAGGGGGATAATCGGGAGTGGTGGCTCAGAGGGCTAAGGCTCCAAAAACTTTTGGCTTCAAAGTCAGCAGCTCAGTGGTTCGAATCCCGGGTGCTACACAGCAGAGTGAGCAGAGTGCCCCAGCACCTGCCAACCTAGTAGTTCGGAAGCATGTAAATGCAAGTAGATAAATAGGTACCACTGTAAAAAGTGGAAAGTTAAAACAGTGTTTCCTGGCAGCCATGCCGGCCACGTGGCCATGGACTTGCACAACACTGGCTCTTCATTATTTAATACGGATATGAGCACCGCCCCTAGAGTCGAACATGACTAGCATGCTGGCTGGTGTTTCATTTCATTTTGAAATGTTTCGTAACCTTACGACACTAAAGAATGTGTTGTTTTTCGTAAGGTGTCCATCCCTAGTTGTAAGACGTTCCGCTGATGAAACTGCCTGCTACCTGGGAAGGCTATCCCAGTAAATCTGTTCATTTTTTCCAAGCCATAGTAGGTTTTTGCCTTTCGGCATTCTAAGATGCTAAACCTCGTTGCTGAATAACTTAAGAAGCACTGTATGCATTCTCAAGAAAATGAATGAAGCAAATATCACTGTTTGGATGCTAAGCTCAAGAGCTCCAAAGATAAAGGCTTAATACATTGATTTTCCATTCCATTAGACCTTAGGGGAAAAACCAGATACTGATTGAATCAACTTTTCACTTGAGCTTCTGACAATTTATTTTTAGGTTGTCGTTTGGGTGATGCTAAAGGGGTAGAAACCTTTTACTATTTTACCTTGCTTCAGAGATTCATCTGAAGTAAATTAATAAGAATCTTACACCCTAAGGAAAAGAGATATTAAGATCAGATTAATCTTGCCTTAGCCTGGATGTGCAGCCACAGACAGGCCTGCTTAGTTCTGCTCTAAAAAGAGTTTGGTGAAAATGGGATTTATTTATCTTTTTAGTAGAATTTCACTGAGCTTATCGAATGTGATCTGAAATCTGTTCTGGAAGCAAAAGTATTCTGGGATTAATTTGAAGAGAAATAGGCAAGTTCAAATAGGCTTAGTGCCTTCAGTAAGATTGAGAGATGTGTGAACCAATGCCACCACTGCATCTGCATATGGGTAGCACTAACAGAAGCAGAATCATTCCGGAGCATGTTGAAATGTCACCAGAAACTCCCTAAAACACACTGCAAAACATAGAGCAGGCAGTGTTGCCATGGATGGTGACCTTCTTATCCAAGTATTGTATCCCAGAATGAGCCAAGATGAAGTATATTCAAGGCTAGAGTGATGATAATTGCAAGTGCTTGTAAGGTATAGTGGATACAGTGATCTAGAGTCTCCTGAGTCTAAATCCACTCTTGATCATGGAAATTCACTGAGAGATGGCCCTGGCAAAACCACAAAAATATCACACATACCTCAATGATTACCTTAAGGTCCCCATATATCTGATGTGTTCTGATAGCACGCAATATCAACAATGTGCTGATTGTTCCAGGCACTTGCCACAGTACATGGGAAATACATCTACTTATTTCTGTAATGTATTAACATCCTCCTACCATCATTATAGAAGCCAGTGACCACCCCAGGTCTCCTTAGCTTCAGCAAGGTGGTTCTATTCCAAGATCTTCAGCCAGCCTTCCCCAGCCTGGCACCTCTTGGTTGTATTAGATGGCACTTCAGAAAGTTTTATGGCCTATTTGGAGGGGAGCAAGTTGTGAGAAGGCTAGTGTAAACATTCATGGGGGTCCCGCTGATCTGCAGAGAAATTCTGCCACCATGACTATAGAACAGTGGGATAAGTAATCTATATAGAGTAATAAAAACTCTATAGCAGTGTCTCCTAACCTGGGGATCCTGAGGGGTCACAAAGTATTTTCAAGGGGAGGGGGCACAGGTCACCTTTTATGAGTTGTAGCCCTTGTTAAATAATTTCTTCCTGGACTTTTCAGAACGAGATGTCACCATTAGTGAATATGTGTATGTGAGAGAAATAGGCCCTTTGAGGGAAATGAAGTCTCCACTTTCTGAGAAAGAATGGCTTCACCCCATTAAAATGTCTTCTACTAGGCTAACATAGTGGGGACAGGAGGTTACTTGGCTATTATAAGAGTGGGTTGTGACATGAAAAACATGGGTTGCCCTATAGGGTTTTTGGCTCAGGCTAGGCAGTGGGCAAATCTCTAATCACAAAGTTTCAGTTGAGAAAGAGTGGGGGGCTTCTGTTCACCCGGCAACAGGGATTAATCCCGTATCAGTCACCTTGGTTCAGGACCTCTGGAACTACTTGCCTCTGAACCTTGGATCTTTATGCAAAGGAAGACCTGAGGAGATAGTGATGCCTCTGAGATTCAAATCTTGACATTTTGGGCTAGAAACTCTTTCTAGGTAGAGTTCTTAGCTGCTCCTACTTTGGCCTTTTCCTGGAGGGGTCATAAAGATAGCATTCAATTGGGCTATGTTCAAAGTATCGCTTTTGTTATTTGGTTGGAAATTGCACATTTTTGCAAAGTTGTTCATGTCTGTTAATTGCTCATTTAATAGATTATCATTATGGGGGGGGTTAACCTCTGGTAACTAGTGCATCCACTAATGATGCAGTGGATAAATAAACAAGCAAGCAAATAAATAAATAAATCTGGCAATTGTAGTTTTAACAAGTAGCCTCACTGAACCAAAATAGTTTCATGCTGGGTTCAGTATCCACACAGGTTTTGTTTTGTTTTGTTTTGTTTTGTTTTGTTTGAGGGAAGGGGAAGGTAGTTTTCCACCTCAGGAGAGGAACGTACTGTATATGGTTTTGGACAAATAAGCAACTCTGCAAATTTCAGTTTTGGATCGGAAGCTCAACTGTTCAGGAGCTTACCATAATTGCTCCCAACATCACTCAGAAATTTCAGTGGAGGCAAAGCAGCTCAGAAAAAAAAAAAAAAGATGAAGGTAGAGGAAGATGCCAAAGGGGGTACAGCGAGATCAGTCTTCAGACTCTTAAATCTTTTGCTCCTTGTTGAAGAATGGCAGGCCTGAATTATTTCACAGTTAATTCACTTTCATGGTGGGAGTTATCTGACCCACTTGCATGTGTTTTAACTAGGTTAGAGAACTTGGCAGCCTCCTGGCAGCAAGTTAGGGACTTTTTATTCCTCTTTAAAAGAGCCTTTCAGTGTATGTCAGCTCTCCAATAGTGATATGGATGCAAAGTCTTGTTGGCTTTTGTTTGTTTGTTTTGCTTTCAGTTACAAAAAAAGCAACTCAGATGCCACTTTTCATTTTCTTAAGTTCCTTTAGTCACACTTTCTTTGTGTGCATTCAGATTTAAAATATATTAATAGCAGTTTAAAACCCCTTCCTGTGGCACTGAGGCAGCTTCCCTCCCGAACCAGAGAAGTGTCTTCTCGGCAGACAGAACAGACTTTCTAGGCTACCTGAGTTGCCTGCTAGGGCCAACAGACTAAACTACATGCTGTGGGAAACGTGAAGTTTTCAGTAAAAGAAATGTTTCTTTTTCTTTCTTTTCTTCTTTTTTAAAAACAAAGAAGTAAAAAATGTGAGTCCTTGATCCATTATGTCTTGGTGTGGGAATATTAACTTCTTTATTAGAACATCTTATTCTGGATGCCCCCTTGCCCATTTTTAGATAATAAAACTGGTCACAAGGAAAGTTTAACTCTCACCCATAAGAACATGAACATAAGAACATGAGAAGAGCCATGCTGGATCAGGCCAAAGGCCCATCTAGTCCAGCTTCCTGTATCTCACATTGGCCTCACCAGATGCGTCTGGGAGCGTACAAGACTAGATATCTGTCTCCTGATACCACTCCCCTGCATCTGGCCCTTGAAGTACCCCGGTTTTAAGACTGGAGATTATACATCTCCATCATGGTTTGTAACATGTGATGGGCTTTTCCTCCAGGAATCTGTCCAATCCCCTTTTGAAGGCATCCAGGCCACCCACTTACATATGATTGTCCCAAACCATTCACTTACCTTTGTGTTTAAAAAAGAAAGAATTCAGTGGCTGAAATTCTGCGGCTTAGTGTAGTAAGTTGTAACTAGAACAGGCCCAATGAATAGGTGAGGACTGCGTGTATCAAAATCTACTGATTCAATAAACCTTCACTAGTCAGCCTGTATGTGTCTCATTACAGGCTCTTCACTAAGGTTTACTTTTCACCAACCCTCCAGGGGCTCATAGGGGCAGGCTTTAGGCACACCAAATATGCTAGAACTATGTTATCTGTAATTTAGTGCTGAGATAAAATAATCAATACACTGTATACAGTTCTTTTCATCCTGTGTAAGGAAAGCCTTTATATAATGAAAGTTATATCCTGCTTTTTTAAACAATGTTCTCAAAAGAGCTAGCACTGAAAATATCCTGATAGAAAAAACATCATTTTGTATCCACTGGGGTATAAAATCTCAAGGCATCCTGATTTCAGATGCCCCTTTTCCATGAAGATCATACAATATTTCAGTCTAATCTATATCACAAGTTGTCTGTGGAGGTAAAATGAGAAAACGTAATGTGATCCTTGAAGAAAGAGTGAGATATAAGGATAAGTTGTTAACAAATTTTAAGGAAAACATATTATACATTCTAAATAATTATTCTATTTTTTTCATTATGTTTAAAATATTTAGAAGGCCAAATCCTCACAAACTCTCGAAACTCACTGGGTGACTCTGTCCCAGTCAGAAATGCCTCACAGGGTTGTTCAAGAAGTTGGCTGGAGAGAAGACCAGATATAAATGCGATCAGTCACTCTGTGTCACTGCTTTCCTTAAAGCTGATCCTGTTAGCACAACCCTCCTCTTTTAACATAAGGGCAAAAAGTCTTAAAATGATATTATTGATTTAAACATTATGCCAATAAAGAAAGGCAATAGAGAGGCAGTAAGGCAATAAAGAAAAACAAAGACTCATGTACAAAACAGCTTTCTTGTATTTTAAACAATGAATCAAACCAAGGCTAGTCCATTACCACTATAGACAAAACTGTAGCTTCTTGGGTCCTAGCAAGAAAATGCTAAATAAATGCCTGTTTGATCCAAAGAAACAGAGAGGCAGGCATGACATTTCTACCCTCCAGCAGTTAACAGTGCCTCTGATTATCTTGTCTGCAGGGGGAAGAATATCCCAGGGTGCTGCAATCACTTCTTGATTTATCCTTCAGTGACAGAAATATAGTAGAATTTGATGGTGTTCTGTGCTAAAACCGCAGAAACCCTGAAGCTGCTTTTCTATCCCCATTGTAAATTACTGGTTTTCTCTAATAAGAAGGATCTACTGAGTTGTCACCTCTCTATACCCGATCCAAAGATCAATTAGGTACTTCCTGAATTAACCTACTATCTAAAAACTCTTTATGACCTCACAACATGATAGCTAGTTCTGATTGGCAAAACTGGTAAAGGCAACAAAGGAGATGACAATTAATATTCAAGTAATAAACAGAACAAAAAATTAAAGGGGAAAGGAAAAATAAAAGAAGTTGTGATGATGCACTTTCTCCCCCATTGTAATTACAATTAGCTAATCCATTCAATTAAGCATTGATGAATGCTGAATTCATCAATGAAAGGCATAATGAATCCATTAAACTCAATGAAGTGTCGGCACAAACTCTCTTCACCCCAGGATGTGAATTATATCTGGAGTTTGAAAAGATATTGAAAAGATGCTGATGAGCATGAACTAGAATCTAACCCTAGTTACGCTTCTAGAACTCTAGCCAACCCACGTACCTGTTGTGATTATTATGCCATAAATTAGAGATGGGCACAAAGCTCTGGCATGGCGCTTTGTGCCAGTTCAGCCAATGGCCAAGCAAGAGTTCCATGGTTTGGCACCAGGTCCCTTCTGGCAGGTGCCCACTCAGAAGCAGCACCTGGAGGAGGCAGAGCAGGAAAACCAGGGACACCCAACTGTGGAACATGTGTTTGGCCACTGGCAAAACTAGTGGCTCATGCCTATCTCTATTCCAAATACCTGCCCCTGTAAGTCAGACACAATTGCATTTACCGGTACTTATTCAGTGAATACATCCCTATTCTACCCTTATAAACCTTAAAGTTGCAGACACATGGATTCTAAGACCAATCCCATCCAAGCACTGACTAGTGATTATGGAATGTTTTATTTTAACATGATGAATAAAATATTTTAATACACAGTGTTCTAATATTTTCCAAATTGTGTCTAAAGAATATGTATAGCAGGCATGTCCAAATTTTGGCCCTCCTGATGTTTTGGACCACAACTCCCAGAATTCTAAGCTTAGATTGCCAATGACAAAGGACTGTGGGAGTTGTGGTCCAAAACATCTGGAGGGCCAAAGTTTGTATATGCCTGATGTATAGTATCAGATTATTCTAATTTCTGTGTACTGAGGACAAGCAAGTCCTACAGTAGGTTACAAACTAAACTCTCCAATGTAAGGACAAGATGCATTTCTTTCTTTCGGAGTTGCTGCTATTGTCACAAGAAAAAGAAAAAGGTTGCACATATGTTTTTGCATGTGGGTGGGTGTGTTTCATTCTGTTATGTCCTCTTCACTAGGCCTCAAATCACTAAAAGAAAATACAGAGCAATAAAAGTGATTCTGAATAAATTTCATGCCCATTCATTGAAACATAGTCCCACTTCCTTATATACATTTCCCCCACTTCAATTCATTTTACTAGAAGGAGGTTTTTAATTTATTTTTATTTAATACTATGGAGAGCAAATATGAATGGTTATTTCTGGATTTTTAAACATTGTTTTGTAGAGGGTTGTTTGTCCCACATAAACTAGTAAACAGTTCAGGAGATTTTTACTCCATTTGTTCCTTACAATTACAAATAAATATTATTTAAAAGTAATTTCTGTTTGTAATAATTGTTTGGATACACTATATTTTAATATGCTAGCTGTGATAATTTTATGCCAAGTCAAATTGTCCATAGTCATATTTCATGTTCCTAAAGAAACAGAATGATTTTCAAGCTGTAAAAAAGGGTGTTGAGTGCTAATGTAACAGTTTTTCAATTTTTCGAAAAATGTCTGTTTCCCCCCCGAAGAAAACAACAACAGAAAAAACAGTTTTTTCCGAGCTTTCCAATTCTGGAAATTTTACATCTTCTAGCCTACTCATTTGGTTAAGTTCCATGTTTCTAAGATCTGTCTAATGTTATCCTCCTTTGTAAGCAAGGATCTCACATTGAGTAATCTTTGGGACCAGAAATGATGCCTTGCTCTTACCTGTAGGCATGTTCAACTACTCAGGGGTCCTCAAAGTTTTTAAACAAGGGGCCAGTGCACTGTCCCTCAGACACTGTGGGGGAATGGACTATAGTTGCCCCCTTTTATCCTAACCCACCCCTCAGCCCCCCTTAAACAACAGGAACCCCTCCTCCTTCTCTCCCTTCCCCCTGAATACCTGGGTCTGAAGGGAGAAACCCAGAGTAAGACATGGGGGAAGCCCCACCCCACAACCTTTGGCTGTGGAGGAGGAGGAGGAGGAGGAGGAGGAGGAGGAGGAGGAGGAGGAGGAGGAAGGTTTCATTCCTCTGTCCAAATGACACACACCAGCCCACTGCAAACACAAGCCAAATGACACACACACACACACACACACACACACACACACACACACACACACACACACACACACCAGCTTAGCCCCATCCCTGTTGGAGGATCTTTGGGGGGAGAAGAGGCATGAGAGAGAGAGAGAGGCGTCTCTAGGAATGAGGCTGCCTCTCTCTCCCCCTTCCTCTGCAGGAGGACATTCTAGGGACAACACTTGCTTCCCCCAGTCATCTGTCTTTGCCTTTCCCCCCTTCACCCACCTTCCCTTCCCAGCATTAATGTGAGGAGTCCATAGAGAGGGGCTGCTCCAGGCCCAGAGGGAGTGCTGCTCTGGTTGGACTCCATGGCCCCCCACCCATTCTTCCTGCCTTTGCCTCCCCAGGACCAGGAAGGAGGTGAGTGATGTGTGTGTTTGGGGGGGAGTTATGTAATTGCCTGCCTGGCTGGGTTCAGGACCCTGGCGAGCTGGATCCAGCCCCTGGGCCATAGCTTGAAGGCCCCTGAGCTACACTGACAGATGAACAGACATATATTCCTGCTTCGGTAGATTTACAAATCTTACATAGATAGTGTGTGAGATCACCATGACTGCTTGAGCTGTGAGTGACTAAACTACTGTGGTTTTTAGCTCTTGATGGGTGTGTGTGTATAAAACTTAGGAATCAAGAGCTATTTGGTCTCATATATTTATGACCTCCATTTTGCTTTATTTTTCTCATGAACCCTGTTCGGAGTGAGACCTTTGGCAAGTATATAAAGTAGACATGGGCACGACCAGAAAAAATGACGTTTCGAGATTTCGTTTGTTGGAACGGGTCTGTTTCGGGTCATTTCTGTTTGTCACGAAATTTTTCAAAAATTGTCATTTCATTTGTCGTTTGTTGTTTCCACCATGATTTAGTGCGATTTGACTTCCCAGAGCATAGGGGCATCCCGCAATCAGGGCCGGCGCTAGGTGTTTTTGTGCCCTAGGCGGCAGGCGGGGCAGGGGGGCGGGTGGTAGCGGGGAGGTGTGGGCGGGCGGTGGTGGTGGGGGCCATGGGTGGGCGGCGACAGCAGCAGGGGGGAGGCGCGGGCGGGCGAGTGGGCGGCCGGCAGCACGGGCTGCAGGCGGGTGGCGGCGCAGACGGACGGGCGGGTGGGCAGTTAGGATATCACTTAGGATAGAGGTTCTGTTCTTGGCTTGCACCCCAAATGTGTGTGTGCAAGCAAATTGAAGTTGGGAAAATAGAAAATAAATGGTAGTATATAACATATTTTTAAAATAAATCCACACCTCCAACTCCCAGTTGAACCTCCCCCTTTATCCAATATCAGAAAAAAATCCTCAAAAACTGCCACAGAAGAAATAAAGAATAAACTGCTATTCCCTTCAGCAGACAAAGCTGCAGGGAATCAAAGTAATTATTTTCTAAATTCAATTCCCTTCCTGCCTGCCTAACTTAAATCCTAAAGCCTCCAGCCTCCCTCCTCAATCTCGATTGGATCACACCAGCACCAGCAGCCAGCCCTCCTCCCTCAACCACATCCATACACCCGACTGTGATTTCTGGAAGGTGCCTCGGCTTTTTATGCCCTCCGAGACATCCAGAAGTGTCAGTCAAAAACCTGGCGATGCCATTGGTGGAATGGTTCAAAAAATTTCCATGGTCCCATCCCATGCCCAGCCCAAATGGGCAGGTCTAAAAAAATAAAAAATAAAATAAAATAAAATAAAATCAATACAACGTTTTATTGCTATAAAAAACCCACTGCTGCTACTATTAAAATTCAGGCATTTAAAATAAATAAATTTCACATGTTTCTGTGGTGATTTGGTGTGTTTTTTGACCACGATTTCAAAAGAAAAATGCAGTCGCCATTTTGGATCCCCCCCACCGCATGGCATGGCGAGACAACGAGGATGACCCTCCCCCAGCCTGGTGCAAGCAGCCCAGGACAGGAGAAGAGGGGGGAAAGGCCGGAGACCCCCCAGAAACCACCCCTCTGGTAGGTGGCAAAGCCTCAGGCAGGCATATTTTCGCCTGCTTTTTTGGCCGGGAGTCGGGTTTTTTAAAAAAAAACTTTTAAAAACTTTTTCTGTGCTTCGCATTGTGCGATCACCGCAATGCCACAAACGAAAACGAAAAACCCAACCAAAGTTTTCTTTTTTCGGTTCGAGTTCGAGTTCTGACGGCTTCTATCGCCCATGTCTAATATAAAGGCTGGAACACTGTTGTGCAGCTCTCTGTGTGAATGCAAAGTCACAGCAACTGTTAAGAATAGTATGGCAAAGCACAACTACCATTTATGAAGTGCTGTCGCACATGTGCTGCACAGCAATTATGACAGGGGTCATGTAATAAATGGCACAATAAAATTTTGCAATTGTTTCATGGGTGTAATGGCCAGCACACTTATGCAGACTTTACACAAAAACAAGCAGGGGTTCATCCATAGAATAGGATCTGGTTATGCTTCCTCAGTTTTACCTGGTGCATTTTTCTATATACCTTAATAACCCAGCTCTTCTGAAATATTATGTTCTCCAGTCAGTTTATAGAGTTTAATGGCCAGACTGTGTGTTACTGATAGCCCAAAGGAATCAGTGTTGAAATCACTGTAGAAGGCACATTAATACTTCTAATATATGATTTAAACAGGCTTTTATGATTAAGAAATTAGACTTATAATGTAAGAATATCCTTATGTCTTGATGTCTAACTGCAAAATAAAGCAAGCTAATTTGCAGATGCAGGAGGTGAAAAAAACTCCTGCTCTGGCAATTAGTCATGATTAGTACTCCGGGAATTTTCTCTCTTGATGGCCAAGGTCGCCTGGATAGCTCGATGGTTAAGGCCTCCCAACTCGGGGGATTTGGGGATGTCCCCTTGTCTCTTTTGAGGCCACATAGAGCTGGGAAATAGCCATTTTTTATTATTCATAAAAAAGTTTTAAAAGGACAGTGTAATAAGGAACCATCCATCTGTGCACTCCGTGTGTTTGTTTGTTTGTTTGTTTGTGTGTGTGTGCATGTGTGAGAGAGAGAGGGGCAAAAGGAGTGGAAAACATGGTCCCTGAAGACCTCTTGGAACAGAAAGATCACATTTTATTTTATTTTTAACTGGGAGGAGGTCTTAGGAACCCTTGGGGCCTCCATGGCACATGAAGGCTTCACTATGCTCACCTTGGCCTAAACCTACTTAAAGTTTGGGGACCAACAAAAAGGGTGCCCTTAGTAAACAGGTGAGAAGTGTATCACTTTGAAACAGTTTTCCAACAAAAATATAGAACAGGCAGGTGCTATTTCAGAAATTATGCTCCTACTTCTCTCTTTCCTTCCCTCCCCCAAACTCTTACACACCTACGGGTGCAGGAAGGAAAGCCGTTTTGAAGATGCCACCTGGTGTGATAATATGTGTGCATCAGCTAAAAAAATGATCATCTTTCCTTCAAAAGTATTGCCCTGCTTAGATGCCAATTTAGCCAAGTACTCTGTCAGTAGTTCCAAATGGAAGCCTCAAAAATAACACTAGCAGAAAACAAACCCAGATAATTTTTATTTATTTATTTATTTATTGGATTTCTGTACTGCCCATCTGACAGCGAGGTCACTCTGGGCAGTTATTTGACCGTAATTTATCCAGTCTTAATACCGTCCGACTAAATGATCTTTGCTTCCACTGTAGCCTGGCATTTCTATCGTATGCACACATTTTTTTATGTCATGCATTTCCTTAACAAGACCATTGGTACAACTATGATAAATAGCAGTGTAATTCTGCCATGAATTTAGTTCCTTCAGCATGCGGGCAAATGTTGCTTAGCAACGGTTGTTATGAGCAACACCAGCATCTTTCATCAAATTTGGTAGTAACAGCTTTCCACAGGCTACGACAGAGGGATACCATTTTGTACCTCAGAGAATATTCAAGCCTTTTTTTTTTGCTTCCCCCACTTTCTCCTCCATTATATAAATAATCCTTCCTACCGTGTCGTGCGCTAGGAATTATGGTTAAAATGTAAAAACATTAAAACTGCCATTCCACAGGGGTGACATCCATTGCCCTTTAAATTGCATTGAAGAGGAGCTGCGAGGTCATTTTTGAAACTGCATGACAGGGCAGCCTCCCCCTGTCCCAGGCTGCTTAAAATTCAAGCTGCCGGCCTAAAAATGGGCTAGGAACCTGCCTCATGTGGGGGTAAAGAAACCCCTGTTATTAACCGCCTGCTGAGCTGCTCCTCTTTAATGCACTTCCCGGGCTTGAAAGCGGCACATACATCAGCCTAGAAGCACATACCTTGTATGTCTTTTGTTTCTTCGATATGGTCACTTCCCTAATGAACCCCCTGCTTCTGCTAGTGTAGCTGAACCTTTTATTTAGGGGGAAAGGACTATAAATCGATTGATTCCTTCCGCTCTCTAATATAGACTTTCCTTCTTCTGAAGCATAGTCCCAGGCACTTGAACTGCTCGAGATCATTTTATAAATTCATACTTTCCCTAGTCCAATCTGTTAGGAAAGAGAATGCTGGCCTTTTCGAAGTAAATATTGAAGTAAGCTCAGTTTATAGCAGTGACCTTTTCCAGTCGAGATGGAGAAAGGCACCTGAAAGCCCAACCTGGATGTGATTCCAACAGCCCTGTTAAGTGTTGTTGTCTATGGCAATTCATGTTCAATTCTTAGATGTAGCCAATTTGAAAACTGTATTTTAAATCTGACTCAAAACGTGTGTTCTGTGACATTGTGTTATTTTTATCATGTGGCTTGCCATGCCCTTTGTGCTATAACAATAGAATCCAATTGATTGATTGATTGATTGATTGATTGATTAAGTGTTCTAATTTTGTAGGAAGGGAAAAAGTAGGAGATTTGAGTGAAATGCAATGGAGGCATGGCAAAGTAGAGCCCCCAGACTGGTTCCCAAGTCCTTTTGTACTATATCTCACCTTTGCCTCCAGAATCCCCTATACTAAAGTTCTCATTTGAATATATACTACAGTACTACCTCCTGCAGCATCTCCACCCAGGAATCACATTGCATCAACCACTCTCCATTAAGCAGTTCAAATCCTCTGATCCATAGCAGTTCCAGTCAGCTGCTAGGTGCCAGCCAACACTGGTCTGGCACATCCCTGCCAGGGAGGAGGTCTGGGTGACATCTGCCATCGCTGGGGCAGTCCATAGGAAGGGCCCAGCTTTCAACCTGAGTTGCCAGAGAAAGTTGTGGTCTGCCACCAAAATTCAGTGGTAAACTGCAAAACCCACAGAGAAACTTCATTAAGAACAGTAAGAAAGTCTTTTTGTCGGTGTGAAATTTTAAGCTCAATTTTTTTAAAATAATAATTACAATATTGATTCCAAGTTTATACCCAGAATTTCTCTTCCTTAAACCTTGACTGTTTATTGTAGAGGATTAAATATTTCCCTATATAACAGCTTAATCATTAATTAAAGTCTTACATCTGGGGGAGGGGGCACTAACCATCAGTGGATCACAAACCTGATGCTGCTGCTTTACTAAAGTAACTGTGAATAAATAGTTAAATAAAGGTAGAAAATTGTGCCTGAAATCCAATACCATAAAGTAATGCAGACTTAAGGTTAGTTAGTTATGTCATCAACCAAGGCTTTTTTTAAAAAAAAATTAAACTTTTTTTTATTCTCCCCCATCTTGCCAAAGTTCTGAGGCTCTCTTGGGATACTTTTTTTTCTAAAGCAGCTTTTAAAAACCATGCAATGGAGTAGCCTGTCATTCCCGAAAATCACTTGGGGCAGTAAAATCATCTGACCACCGTCATCAGCAATTTTTCAGAAAATAAAGGCTTTTCTTGAGGGTAGGAATTGGAAATGCTTAATTCCTGAAAAATGATGTCATTGGCTTTAATTCGGTGCTACTAGATTTCATTCACTGAGTTTAATGAATTTAATGAATGAGCTGAAAGGAATAGATCTGATTTTAACTGCATTAACGCTATTTTATAGAAGGAAAAATTGAGGTTATAAATTTTACAAATCTTTTTGCATAATCCCATTTTAACCTTCTCTACCTGTTGATGAATTTGTGGTTTATGTAACTTGTAGCTAATTGGTCAGGTGTTGGGGGAACATCTTGGTTAAGCCATCAGAAGCACAAACACACATCTCAGCACCTCATCAGTTGGGCATGGACTTGACAGAAAAACCAGGAGGATGCTGATCCTTGTTTCTCAGGCACTGGAATATTTTAATTTTTTTAAAAACCAGAAATTAATTTAAAAAAAACTAGAAAAGCTAATTATCCAATTAGCAATTGCCTCTTGGAAGTACACTCCCTGAGTAGCTGGCCAATCTGATGAACAGGTTCCACCCCTGCCAAAGTTGCCCACACAAATGCAAACAGATGGATGGATGGGTGAGAGAGTTGCTTAAATCTCCCCACTTCCATAACTTCTCTCCTTGAAGCCATGAAATTTAGTATCTCTTCAGCATCTATGCCAAAATTTGGTAGTATTTTGTATGGTTTTGTAGCCCAAACGGTATAGTCAAATCCCCAAACTAGATGGTACAGCTAGTAATCACTAGAAGCAGAGCTCTCTGAAGTGATAGGGCATCTGGTTGTGCTAACATGAGATTGCTTCGCACAGCATTTCGCCAATATTTGAAGCCATTGTGTGCCTGTCGGAGGGGCATGGTGGCTCAGTAGACTAAGGCTCCAAAAACTGTCAGCTGCAAAGTCAGCAGCTCAGTGGTTTGAATCCCGGGTGCCACGCAGCGGAGCAAGCTCCTGCTGTTAACCCCAGCTCCTGCCAACCTAGCACTTTGAAAGCATGTAAATGCAAGTAGATAAATAAGTATCGCTGTAAAAAGCGGGAAGGTAAAACAGTGTTTCCTTGAAGCCATGCCGGCCACGTGGCCATGGACTTGCACAATACTGGCTCTTCGGCTTGAATATGGAGATAAGCACCACCCCTAGAGTTGGACATGACTAGCATGCATGTGCAGGGGGAACCTTTACCTTTAACCTAGGGGGAGCATAATACTACAAAATACATTGACTCTGGACATCACATTTGGCCCTGGCAGGTAAAAGCAGGATTGATAGCTGATATCCTAAAATCTGACTGACATTCTGCCCTTTTTTTCATAACAGCACCACTGCAAAAAGTTTTTGTGATTTACAATCGCTCATTTAAGAGGAGTTTCAAAACCATCAGCACCACTCATCCCATTCTGTTTTTTTACTTTTAAAAAATTTTCTTGCAAAGATCATTGCTGTTTTGCTGTTTTCAGTGATTTTCATTTTCTCTGTAAACCCCCATTTTTGACTTTTCTTTGACAAAGATCTCTGTTTCTGTTTCAGTGCATTTTCTCTAAGCCCCCCATTTTTTGACTTTTCTTTGACACTGAAACTCGCACACATTTTCCCCATTTTCCTAAATGCACATGCAATTATGATGATGATGATGATGATGACTCAAATCAATTCAACCCAGACTTCAGAGTTTTCCAGGTGGGGGATACTCAGCAGTGGTTTACCGCTGCCTTCTCTGGAGGGCACATGGGATTGTGCTGCTTGCTCACAGCCACTCAGGCTGGCTCTACTCTACAAGAGGGGACCAGTGAGGAATCAAACTCCGTCCTCTGGCTCTGCAGCCAGATATTGAAACCACAGAGCTATCCAGCCAACTCAAGCACATCTATGTCCACATTTTGCCCTACAACGTGCAGTCTGTATTTTCTTCTGCTTCTTTATTTCCCAGATGAATGCATTGTGGCTGTTTGCCTTTTAAAAAAATGTTTTCTGTGCAGTCTAGCTTTCCAGAATGCCCCACAGAAAGTTCACACAAATGTGCCAATTCTGGTGGGAATGTATGCCCCCCTCCCCACAATGAGTAGAAGAAAGTGGGAGAAAAGCTATTTGTTGGAGACTTCTGACTACAATGCAATCCTCTTGTATTTCTTTCCATAACTCGTAATTGTTGGCATAGCAAGGCCTACATCCAAACATATGGCAAAAACAAACCTCAGTATGACTCAGCAGTTTGTATGTCTCTTTGTACACGACCCCTAAACTCCGCAGCAAATGGCTGCCAGCTCTGGAGCTTACAATTGTTTCCCCACCAGCTCTGGAGTTTGCAGGAAATTAAGTGCGACCACGCCCACCTAAGCGCGTCCCAGCGCACCTTTCAAGTACCTGCTCTAGGAGGCTGAAAATCCCCAGGTCCGGATTTAATCTGGTGAATGCGGGGCTCTCCTCGCTTCTGTTTTTTTTTTTTCCCGCCCCTTTAAGAGAAGGGGTGGGAGGCAAAAAAAAAACAAACAGAAGAGAAGGAATCAGGACGGATGACGGGGCTCCGGGCGGCTTCAGAGGTGAGCCTGCTTTTTTCCTCTCTTTCTTCCTCCCTCCCCTCACGCAGACAGGAGCAAGGAAGTGCGGAGGGGTGGGGACGCAGGAAGAGCAACGAACCCCCAAGATCCCTGGTCCGAATTTAAGTGGCCAGCGGATCTTAGGGATCGTGTGAAAAGGCCCTTTAAGACCTTACTAATGGTTTTAGCCTCATACACACACTCTCCTCAGCCATGCCCTGACCTGCCTGACGCTGGTGTTGTTCCAGAGGCACAGAGAGAGCTGCAGAATTACTTCTGACTTATTGTCATTTAAGGCTGTATTTTATTCTTTTGTATTTATAACAAGCAAGGCAATACCCTGTTTCCTTGAAAATAAGACATCCCCTGAAAATAAGACCTACTTACAGTTTTGCCTCTCACTGAAATATAAGGCATTCCCCTGAAAATAAGGCCTCCCCGATAATGAGATAACAATAAATGTGTACCATATTCTTCTTCATAGAAAAATAAGACATCCCCTGAAAATAAGACCTAGCACATCATTGGGAGCAAAAATTAATATAAGACACTGTCTTATTTTGGGGGAAACATGGTATATGTGTGTGTATAGCTCCTTATCCATTTTTATGAGCTTTATCACAACTGCTGTTGCCCTAATTTTCTATGTTGTATATTTTTCTGTACAGATATTTAATGAGTGTTTTATTATTTTCATAGGTCAACCTGTTTACCTTTTCCCCTTAGAATATATAGATAAAGTATAGTTTCATATACCTGTTGTGGTAGGTAGTAGTTTATTGCTAAAAACCATTGGTCACCGCAATCTTGATTTACAACAGAGAAAAAAAACTTATAAGGTTACATCTACGACAAATATAATTAAAACTTTTTTAAAAAAACCGTGTGACACTTGCAGAGCAATATAGTCCTCCCAAAGTTAGAGATTGACACGGATTTTCATAGCTGCCAGCGCAAACTTTGTAACTTGCTGTGTAACAAAACTGTCTGTACCGACAAGTAGCATACTAAGTTGGGCTCCAGGGGACCTGTTGGCCAGTGAACCAATAATACCACCAAGGAATTTGCCTCTGGGTTGGTCGTGAAGGGGGCACCTGAGCAAGTAGTGGGGCACGTCATCGACTTCACCTGAGCCACAAGGGCAAAGTCTGTCCGAAACAGGGATGTTGTCACGTCTCCTCTCTAAAAAAGCAGAAGGCATGGTCTGAAAACGCAGGGCTGTGAAAGCTTTCCTCAGAGGAGCAGAGGTTAAATTGTGAAAATAGCTTTCCAGCCCGAAGGATGTTTTAAACAAAGGATAATAAAGAGAGAATGGCGATAGTGAAGCCACAGCCAATTCCTTCCATTTGGAGTATAAATAAATCTTGTCTTTGACCAATTTTTTGATACTGGGGGAGACAAAAGAGGGGATAAATTCAGTATTGATCCCATAAAGATGTAATATGGGTCTGACTAGCTTTGCCCAGGACTCCCGCAAGGGGTGCTGGAGTTGTTCTATATAGCATTTCTTTGGCAAGCGGGAGTTGCTCATGGCAGCTAGCTTCAACCAGTACATTGCCAAGGCGATGTGTATGTGTGTTTCAATAGGAGTTAGCCCTACTTCAGCTCTTACATATGCAGAGGGTGTGCCACGGGGTACCGCAAGGAGAGATCGAATAAAAGAACCTGTTGTGTCTACTCCTCCTTTAATCAAACTTCAGCACATAATACCAAATAATACACCAATGCCCCAACAATCCACCAATATATCTCAACAGTAATGATCACAACGAGCATCCAAAAAGCAATTGCACTCCTTTTGCTCAAAATCTCTGCCTAAATTTCAGCAGCAGATCTGTTGGGTTTTGTGGTAGTTTTGCAGGAAAAGCAAATCCTGCTTTTTACATTATTTTAGCAGTTGTCCCTGACTGCCCATCTAAAGACAAGTATTTACGTAAATATTTCATTTTCAATCAATTGCAGATTTGCTGCTCCTACTTCTATCTATAAGACAGACACCTCCTCTATTATTAAGACCTCTGGGGCAGGACAGAAAGAAAGCAACACAAATGAAGAATATATGAAGTGGAGGGAGAAATAACCTTAGCTTTTCAAAATTCCCTTCTTTATGAATAGTGGCAGGCTTGTAAAAAACATAGAAAGGGGGAGCTTAAGCTTAAAATTGTTTGTTTAAAATAGTTTAGTAAATTGCTTTTATTTACAAAACAGCAGGAATATTTCCAGATATTTTCATATTTTAATTTGCATTTAAATTGCCTCATTAACCAGCATGCTATGTTACCCCAAACTCTATTTGTCTTCCAGGAAAGATATACTTCTCTTAAAATGAAGAGAAAGCTGCCAGTTAAATCCCAAATCCCACACTGAGGGAGATAGGAAGATTATTATAACCAAAAAGAGGGTGACATGCATGGATGTAAAAAGCTGCAGACTAGTCCTTGTAGTTCCTGATCAGAAGCTCTGTCTAGTCCATTTGTTTCACATTTGCAACAGATGCATGATTAATGTATTTCTTTCCCTTCAAGTTGGCTTCCTTGGCTAAGCCTTTCTTCCACTCTTTTTTTTTTTTTCATTGCTACAGCCAGTTCTAGCATGAGAGGGAATATGGCAAAATTTAGAAATGGACACCAAATTTCTTATTTCACGAACAGCCAGTCTTTTTGATATTTGAATCCCATTGCCAGTTAAGGCAACTTTTCAAATCCCACAACATTTTATATATGTCTTGAAAAACACTGCAACCACTCCAAATGCACCTGGTGGTATCCAGTTTTGAACGATAAGCAAAATTGGGCCTGGTTAGTATTTGGATGGAATGCCACAAGGAACTACTGTACCAAGAATCTCCAGTGAGGGTGAGGAAAGACTCCTGCATAAAAATCCCAAAACAAGACACTGCTAGTCTGAGCTGGAAGCAATGGACTAAAGGTACTGGCATAGGGAAGCTTCCTGTTTAACCATGTGACAGAAGAAATTGTAGCTTGTTAAATCTTTACTCCTAATGGCCAACATTATAAACTAAATGAAAGGTTTCTTGATTATTTTTAAAAGGGTAAAAAGTCACAGTGGTGAATTTAGAAGGGCCCAATGGAAATAATTTCAGCTAGTCTTGGGCATGAATCAGCAAAATGGTTGTGTACTGGGGTTAGTTGCAGTCGAACAATGAATCTGTTTGTTTTGGTTCAGAGGTTTGAGAGCCCTAAAATGGCCCCCAGCCACTGAGATACACCAAAATCACAGGAACATTTCCTCTGATACTCTTCTACATTCCTTCCAAGTTTGGTGACGTTTGGATTTCGGACGTCTAAATTATACACCCTGAAATTGGGTCCTCCAGGAAAGTGGCCTTTATCAGCTGGCTTAGGGGTAATTCCAGCGTTGGTTCATTTCAGGAAGCCTGACAACAGGGTGTTCCTCATCAGGAGGTGATTTGGGGAGGGACAATGCCCCTTTCCCCAAACCCTGTGGAAAATGCCATGTTGAAGGTCTGAGCTGAGGTATGTATAGAGGTTCTTGTGCTGTGGTGGCACAGACAGACCTTCTGACAAGGGAAGTAATGTGCTCCTGGATATTTTAGCTAACTTGGTTCCAAGGTAGAAGGGTTCCTCCGACTAGCAGAATTGGCATCCTGTGAATCAGCCTTACAAATGAGAACAAGCAACTTCCCCAGACCCCTTTCAGCCATGCCTCTAGCTGCCTGACCTTCTAATCCAGGAGCCTCTAGCTCCATCCCAAGGCTGCCTAATGCTTCAGATTGACAGCCGCGGGCTGCCGGAGTGTGGCAGGGGAGGGGAGAAAGTAGGCAAACAAACCAAACAATCCAAAAACACTACAAATGTCTATTGGTTTGGTTCAGCTTGGTTTGTCACTTTTGATGAACCTGACCTGACCTGAACTGAACCACAGAACCAGTGACTTCCTGGTTGGCCAATTGTTGTCACTTCTCCAGAACAGCAGTACATCTTGGAGAAGGTATTGTATGGATTATCTGGATCAATTTGGGTTTATGTTGGTGTGTGTGTTGTGTCGTTACAGTCGTGACCGACTCTTCGTGACCCCAGTCCATGGAGTTTTTCTGGCAGGAATACTGAAGTGGTTTGCCAGTTCCTACTCCAGGTGCCTACAGCACCTGGTATTCCCTGTAGGTCTCCCATCCAAGTAGTAACCAGGGCCGACCCTGCTTACCTTCTGAAATCAGGTGAGATTGGATGTGCTGAGGGCATCTAGGCAGAGATTTATGTTGGTATTGGCACCAAAATAACCTTGGTCACCTTGAGGATGACCTCTAATAGGGAGAGAGAGAGAGGATCTTGTGTTGCTCCGTAAATTCTCCTAAACATCTCAGCAATTTTGATAAATGGGTCAAAGATGAGAACAGGAGACCCAATTATACAAGCAATGATTTATACCTAAACAGTGGTACCTCGGTTTAAGAATGCCTCGGTTAACAAAAAAATCAGTTTAAGAAAAGAAATAATATTTGTAATGGGGATGCCTTGGTTGAAAAGTTTTTTTCAATCAAATGCCCCAGTTTACATTTTTTTCTGACTTCTGAATGGATTAATTGCTTTTCAATGCAGTCATATGGGAAACTGTGTTTCGTTTTGCAAATTTTTCACAATACAAAATGGCCCAGAGAATGAATTAATTGCTTAAACCGAGGTACCACTGCACAGAGAATTGATTTTAGAGGACACTGGAGAATGCATAATTTTAGAGGACACATGGAAAATGCATGATTCTCTGATGTACATGCACTGCAATGCTGGAATATTCTATCGCAGGCCCATGGCTTTACATTTCTAGGTGAATGCATTCAGCGAGGTCATCTGTGGACTTTGAATGACATGCTATAAATATGCTCTCCAGTTCTATGTCTGTCTGAGTTAGAAGAGGCCAAGCAAGTCTGTTTGAACCAGTGCCTGGGCTTCGTAACAGACCTGATGAAGGCCAGTAGATCAAAGCTGAATCCTAGCATGATGGAGACCTGTGAGGATGTGGTGATGGCATCTGGCCTGGATGCCTTCAAAAGGGGATTGGAGAGATTCCTGGAGGAAAAGTCCATCACAGGTTACAAACCATGAGGGAGATGTGTTATCTCCAGGCTTAAAACCGGGGTACTTCAAGGGCCAGATGCAGGGGAGTGCTATCAGGAGACAGATATCTAGTCTCATGCACTTCCAAACACATCTGGTGGGGCCACTGTGAGATACAGGAAGCTGGACTAGATGGGCCGTTGGCCTGATCCAGCATGACTCTTCTTATGTTCTTATGTTCTTATGTGGTTCTCATTTCAGCCTAATGACAGATAACTGTGTGGAATTTTCAACAAATGCAAAACATGACTGCTAAAATGTTAAAATGGGGCCATATTATATATATTCTAAAGTTGTTTCCAAGCCTCATTCTAGGTATAGGTATCTATTGATAGATATTTTAATTTATTGGAGATAAATATCTTTTAATAGATATTGTAATTTATTGGAGATAGATATTGTAAGATATTGGAGCAATTTGGATTGCACAGTGGCCTGTGCATCTAAATTGCTCCAGTGAAAGCTGTCCTCATGCTACTTGTTAGCTTTGTGTAAGGACCAGGGAAAGTCTTTTTCATCATGACTACCCAGTACTTTTGATTCCACATCTAAACATTTCTCTTTGCCTAAGCATTTCAGACTAGACAGTTCTGTGTGCAAGGAGGATATAACTAAGTTATATTTCAGAAGTAGTATAATATTACTTTCGAAACAGTGTTACTTCATTAGTAAAAGTAGCAAACATTTTCCAGTAACTTTTTAGAAGTCTCCCTTTAATGGCATTTTAGAGGAATTTTGATACAAATTTCTCCATGTTATTCCATTTTCTAACTAATACTGTATTAAGTTGGCAATTAATATATATTGTATCAAACTGGAGCAAATAATAGTGATTTGTTTTAACCCCAGGAATGGATAACTTTTTAACAGTAACTTTTCAACAACCCTGCTTTGTATCTCCACTGGATGGCACAGAAATTTTGTACATAAAATGTATCTTATGCATTTTATTGCTCAGCTTTACGTACACACCATGAATTATAACATAAAAATGGCATCCTCCTCACCCACACACCCTTAAACCATTTCAGGTGTATTAAATTGAATCACTGACTTAAATAATGTTTTATATCAAGTTGTAATTCACATATTCTCTTTGACTGCTATAATAATGAGATCATGTTTATAACGCTCTCTCCCAGAGTCTTTGCTTGTGCAGCCAACATGCTGTGTGCCAGGCCATATAATACATGGTTGCAGGCAGGGGTGCTGCAGTTGTGGATAAAAATGGATTTCAGTTTGCTTTTGTTTGTACACACAAGGACTCTAAATGAGATTAATTATTTGAAGAATGTTGGTGCTTCTAAGGAAGGGCAAAGCCACATATCTGACTAGTGTGTGCTCTTTTTCGAGCCCTGATCAGTGGTAACAGTGTGAGATCCCAGCAACATCTGATTGCTCTGCAAACACAATGACAGACTTTCGGAACAAAAGGAACCTGCCCTCCTGCTGGTATTATTAATTGCTACTCTTAACGAGCATCAGGAACATTGACCTTCCATTTCAGCAGTAAGTCTCCTGACACTATTGCATCTATTTCATTTACAGTGGCACCTTGTATAAAGGAATTAATTCGTTCCAAATGAAATTATGTTAAGCAAAATTTCCTTTATACAAATTCCCATAGGAATGCATTGAAAATGGAGTGATCCCATTTTATGTTGTATGGATTCTCCCCATAGACAATTATGTTAAGCAAATTTCCCCTATCTCCAGAATTTTTTGTGTTGTACAAATTTTATGTTATACAAGCTGTTTGTTGTACAAGGGTCCACTGTAAATGTCTTTCAGTGCATATGGCCCACAAGGTGGCTTACAACTTCATCATTAGAGATGGGCACGAAACGAGCGATTTTTCGTTTTCGTTTTTTTTTTCATTTCATTACGCAACGAAAATGAAACAATTTTTTAAAAAACAAAACAAAAATGAAAATGAAATGACCAAATTTGCTGTGTTTTTTGTTTTCATTGCAGCAGATGCATTGAACGAAAAAGAATGCTAATGAAACAGCAATTTTTCATTTTTGTTTTCACTTTTTTATTTCGTTACCTAACGAAATGAAAATGATTTTTTTTGCAAAAAACATCACGAACATGAAAACGAACCAAACGGACCCCTAAACGACCAAACGACAAACAAAACACCATTTTTTTGAGTCGTGCTCATCTCTATTCATCATAAATGCCCAAGTGCAAAACAAAGCAGTTAATGGTAAAAAAAAACTAGTGAACAACTATACTACAGTATGTTCAAAATCCAGTAATATAAAGTTATGTTGTGTAAGTCTAAAATTGTGTAAGCCTAAAATTTCAGACTGTCAATATCATCAGCTGCAGATGTCTTTTGTTAATTTAAAAATTCCCTATCCCTATCACCCACTCCAGGTTCCTGTGCTTCCTTAAGCTTCCTTTGGTCCTAAGGAAGTCTTTGGGAGCAATTAGATGGAGTGGGATGTTGCATGAATCTTAAGTGTCTAAAAATAGACATTGTGGGTCCTGTGGCAATGTCAGGAAAAATGGCAGTGATTTAGGGACATTTAAGATTGTCCCCAAATCTTTTTGAGGATATTGTTGGGCTGATGTAAAATAACTTTATGTCACTGGATTCCAGCCAACATAGAGGACTCAGTAATAAAATATTCTAAAATTGGCCTGACATGAAAAAGCAAATCAACTCACCTAGGTGTCTTCTAGAATACAGAGATTTTTTTGGTCCTCCAAATATTATGATAGGGAAAAACAGTGGCATAGCTAGGAGGATGAAGGGTGCAGCAATTTGGGGTGCCAAATTGTCTTGCAGGAGAGTTGGAGGTGGTGGTGTGTGTGTAGGCATTGAGTGGAGGAGGCAGTGATCCCCCCACCCACCAGGCCCTCCCTCCAGAAAGGCAGGTACACGCAGGCACTGAATGGAAGAAGTAACACTCCTCCTCCTGGATCGGGTGCTCACACTCTGCTGCAGGTGGCGCTGCAGCTAGTCTGAGAGAGGCTTATGCGATGTGGCTGTTCCATCTTCCGGTGAGCCCCTGTTGGCCTAGCAGCAGCACCACTATTGCTGACATCTGTTGTGAGTGTCCCCGGAAAAGTGGGCAGGGGAAACACTGCCTCCTCCACTCAGCGCCTGTACCCACCCACCTTCCCAGAGGCAGTGTCTGCCCTCCTCCTCAAAAGGCCCCTGAGCCACCGACCAGCAGCCAGGCATGCCCAGCAGCCCCGGAGCAGTTCTGCTAGCCCGCTCATCTCCAGGCTTGACAAGGGAGCTGCAGGCGCCGCCACGGCAGTGCGATGCAGCTGCTCCATTCTCCGATGTGATTCTCTCGGAATAGCAGTAGCACTGGCTGCTGCTGCTGCCTGGGATGAATGCTGCTCAGTGGTGTGAGGGGCCAGTCTGGGCTCCCAGTGTGCTCCACTGCGCCCAGGCTCCCTGTGTGCAAGAGTGCCCGGTGGCACGTGGCCAAAGGACTTTGGCCACTGTTAGGGGAAGAACAGAGGACACGGCTGCTTCAGCCCAGTCTTATTCAGCCCCTGCAGGATCCCCCTCCCCAGGTGATGGTTCCAGGCAGAGGTCAGGCTCTTCCCCCAGGATGGTGAGGTCATGGGCGGAGTGGCACAGCAGCTCCTTGACAGGGCCGGAGCAAAATGGCACCTCTCTCCTGGGAAGATGTGGGGGGGGGGAGACAGAAGGGCCCCTCCGTGAAGGGAGAATGGGCAAAGGTGTGGGGATGGGACCTGAGGTTTGGCCTTTCACCTTATGGCTCACTCCTTGTTACGAGGGGGCCAGGAGGGAGCACAAAAGCTGACTGGGTGCTATGAGGGTACATTTTCAAGGAAGAAAACGTTGTAGAAAATTGACTCTCGTACAGATAAAACCTGCTGCCACGTTTAAGTGACAAGCTACCTTCAGGTTATTTATTTTCCTATTTGTTTAAAGAAATTATACTGTATACTCCCTCCTTCAATAAAATTCTTTGGACCTGCATCATGTAGCTGCCAAACTAGCTTTAGGTTGTTTATTCCTCTATTTATTTTAGGGATTTATATTCGACCCTTCAATAAAATTGTTATAGCAGCTTATAATGTTTTAGAATGCTTCATGGCTACACAATGATTTGTTGTGCTGGTGATGGGAATTTGTAAAGTGATTGTAAAAACAAAAACAACACACACAAAAAAAAACAGGAGAAGGGAGGGTGCCTTTTATGGGGAACTCAGACCAGACTGTATCTTGACACCATCCCAGCCAAGATTCATCACCTTGGACTATGTTCCCAATTGTGGGACTATGTTCACTATTAAAGTTGTAACACGGTGATTTTGTTCCCTGAAAGCAAACCCAGGATGCTATGAAATAGGAGCTGAAGATTTCACTCCATGTTTGTATCTGATTGAAGTGTCTCATTCATACTTGCTAGACTAACACATGAGTCTTCTTGAAATTTTACAATATACTTCAGGGTTAAAACCTTACCATATGGGATATTTTAGAGTCAGGTTTGTATGCAAAAGTGCATGTTGTGCATAAAAGATTGTTCAAAAATCTGATTTTTTTTACAATGCAATTTTAAAATTCAATTTTAAAAATTTCAGAGAGAGATAAAGATTGGGTGAAACTGATTTATCAATGGGCACGTGAAACTGGAGTGACACAGGAGTGACACAGGAGTAGGTCATTCAATACACCCCTAATTGTGGACCAGCTGTACTGTCCAAACCATCCCCAAATTGAGGTAGAAACCCATTTCCACATTATTGCAGTCCTAATTGAAGCACCCAGCTTCACAGGTGTTTGAAACCTATAGCAGTGATGTAGTATGGATGTTGCCATAGGGGCAATTGCAATGGGCACAAAATTTTTAGGGGGCAAAAAATTCATTCACTCCCCCTCTCCAGCAGCCTGCCCCCATCACAACCCTACCAGGTCTTGTTGCTGCCTCCTCTTCATTCTCTACCTTTGCCATCACCTTGAGACCCAGAAGGCCTGGCTTTCCTTCCAACTGATAGGTGAGTGCATGCAAATAGAGAGCAAGTCCTGCTCTTGGAAGCAGATGAAAAGTAGGAGGAGAAAGAGGAAATGGTGGCATGTTGAGGTGGGGAGGTAACAGGGCAGTGGGCAGGCTCTGGGGCTGCAAACGGCATGCAGTGCCGGTGGCATCAGGTTTGGACCCGTAGTGCCTGATCGCCCATTTGCAGTGATGGAGGAGGAGGAGGATGACCAGGTAGTGAGGCAATGGGGGGTGGATCAGAAGGGAATGGGGCAGACTGTAAAGCTGGAAATTCAGTACAGAAGGATGGCAGAATAGGACCCTATGACAGCAGATTGGGACCCAGCGCACTGGATCATCCATTTGTAGCAATGGAGGAGGAGGAGGAGGAGGAAGAGGAGGAGGAGGAGGAGGAGGAGGAAGTAGAACGACCAGGTAGGGAGGTGATGGGGGAAGTGCAAAGGGGACAGGGGCAGCTGTAGCTGTGGTATAGGGCAGAGGGCACAGGGATGATCACGCCAGGTGCAAAATGTGCCTTGCCCCAGATGCTGGCAACCCATGCTATGCCACTGATTTCCAGTCCCTCCACTCAGTCCTCTTTCTACTTTTTTCAGCTTTCTCTTCCCCAATCCAGGTAATATGACGTAATAAGAAGTAATATGAGGAAGTAATATGTATTTTTAATTGACAATATACTGAATCATTAATATTTTATTGACAATATACTGCATCAGATCCACCACAGCTGTTTGCACAGGCTGCTTTAAGACTTTTTAAAAAGTCTTCCAGCAACCTGGGCAAGTGGCAGTGGTGGGTCAGATCCACCACAGCTGCATGCACGGGCTGCTTGAATGTTTAAAATGCCTTTAAGCAATGGAGTGCTTGGCTCTGTTGCTTTAAGGCATTTTAAATTTCACCCCCCCCAGCACCCCCCCCCGACCTGCATCCGCATATCGCGGATTTTCAATCATCTCAGGTCAGCTAGGTCCCTAACCCCCATGATAGATGGGGGTTACTGTACTGCAAGTTACAAAGAAATTTTAATTAATTCACATTTGCTAATTTTATACAAAACATAACCTCAAAATATAGACCCCCCCAGTTTCTCTTACTATCTATGTCAATTTTCTGATATCAAGACTTCATGATCTTGGAAACCCACACAAATTAATAACATATGCACCTCTCTGATAGATTATGACACTAAATGGCCATCATTTCACATCCTTTCACAGCCCTCTTTATTGGCAAACGTTTCTGTTACTGTACCTAATAAATCACTGATCCTATTTGACCTTATTAGAGATCTTGTATGTAGGTTAGCTCAGCAACAGAGTATGGAAACTCTTCCAGGTTCAGCTCCTTTCATCCCTGCTTAAAAAGACTAGGGAGCAGTAGACTATGTGTGACTTCTACCTGGAGATTTTTTTAAATTAACCAGACAGACAAATTGTCTCGAATTCCCACGTGTCCGAATGCATGAGGTGCAATCAGCATATCAGTGTTCCATTTCCCATGGAGATGACACAAAATGTTTGAGTTGCATCTATTCAGCAACACTGCCTGCCAGATCTATTCACCCTTCAGGTCAGTCCAGCACACTCAGTCTCAGAGGTTAGCACTGGCAAAATAAAAATAAATTTTAAAAACCCTACTATTCATAAAAAAACAAACCAGTAATGAGTAGAGATGGGTACAAAATGGAAAAATAGTGTTTCGTTTCATTTCATTTTGTTTTGTTAATAGTTTCATTTTGTTTCATTTGCAATAAAATTTTAAAATAGTTTTGTTACAAAATGAAATGAAACGAAATGAAACACTATGTTCCCCTGGGTCCTAGAGGCATGAAAATGGCAGGGGAGTTTCCTCAAGCTCTTCCCTGTAAGACCCCAATATTTGGAAATGTTTGGGAGTCAAGGGGATGAGTTATTAAGGTCCAAAGGGGGTGCCCCTTGGGAAAAACCTTTCTAATTGGATTTGGAAGCTAAGCTGTGGTGGGTGAATGGTTAGTGCTGCCGTGACTTGGCTTCCATTCTGAATCCAATTAGAATTCCCCCCCCCAGAGGTACCCCCTTTGGAGCTTCGTAACTCAGCCCTCTGAAATCCAAACCAATCCAAATGTCGAGGAGGTCTTGCCTAGAATCACTTGAGGAAGCTAAGCCGGCCATTTCCATGCTAAAACATGGCTGCGAATGCAATCCGTATTTCGAGTACTACTCGAAAATATGGATCACAACCATGTTTTGGCATGGAAATGGCACTTTCTCTTAATATTTATGCCAATTTTCTGATATCAAGACTTATAAGGGTTAATTAATTAGCTTGGCTTCAAAATCCAATGAGAAGGAATTTTTTCCTAGGGGCACCCCCTTTGGACCTTAATAACTCAGCCCCTGAAATCCAAACCTCTCCAAATTTCAGGGGCTTACCTTGAATTGCCCCTCTCCAATTTCTTTGTTTCATCCTAGAGGGGGAAATGGCATTTCATCACTAAATGAAAGAAAATGCATCCTACTGTTTCATTTGGAAATGAAGTAAATTCGTTACCAAATGAAACGACAAAACAGCATTTCGTTTTTTGTTTCATGCCCATCTCTAGTAATGAGAGATCATACTGAGTGAAAGAATATAGTGGTGGGAAGAGATATCAGGTGAGGACAATGTATTACCTGGCATGAATATAGAGGAGCATCATGTACATCAATGCACCCGTTTCCAACAATGAAATGTATGTCATTCTGAGGAAATGGTTCCTTTTCCTCAAACCTACAACTCTGCAGTTAAGAATGATGTGAGCTCCATTCTTAAACCTCTCTTGCTCAAAGGTTACTCATATAAACGCACTTCAGTAGAGTTACTGTTGTTGTAATTACATCTTCCGATATCCAGTGGGTGTTAGGTGCTGAATCCACTTGCAGACCAGGTCTGAAGTGTCTAGCTCATTGTTCAGAAACAGCATCATACTGTGAAGGTAGGATATTGGTTAATTCCCATTTTACCAACATATCATTTTCAAGTTCAACTGCTGGAACAAGTAATATCTTGTAAAGAAAAAAAAGTGGCTCTAAACATCAAAAAGGCACTGACAGAAGGGGCTGTTTCTTTTGTCACCAAGTATTTCTCATGGGCAGGGTATCCCCTGCCACCATCATGTATCCGAGCAGAGAAAGGCTTGCAGTACACTAGCATATGTGTTGGAGGTTCTTCCTCTTGCAAGGAAACCAGCCGCCAGGAAAAATGCTTTCCTGTAGCTTTGCATTTGTTCTAGAGAAATGAGCATCTTCATGAGCGGAACTAATGCAACACGCAAGAAAAATCAATGCAGGCTCACAGGGGAAAGTTAGTTCCTCAGAGAGCAGTATGGTCTAACAGAGGCATGGCTGAATAGTGTGGTGAGGAGGGAGGGAGGGAATTCAATTTACTTTCTTCAATATTTTCTTTAGTTTTTGGTAAGATATATTCCCTTCACACACCTATATGAGCAAGAAATGTTACATAGCTATCAGTTTAAAATCATGGGAAATAAAAATGGCACAAATTCTCCTGTTTGGCATAGGATATTTAGTCCTATGTTTTCCAGTGTTGTAGGAAGGCAAGTAAAAAGCTATGTGGTGATGGCTGAATGTTATTCATCCTGCGTCTCCAATCCTTGCATTTCCTTCATTTTCTGACATCTCTGTCACCATGTATTGGCACATGCTTTCAAGCATCTCTTAATACAGTACTTGAAGACCAAAATCTCTCTTTAAATGTTGACTGAAATCCTGTTGGTGATCACAAATGGTTTGCATAATTTGCCAGGGCTAAATGAGGCTAATGGGTGAAGTGCATTGCTAAATTGTGTAGGCAGGTGAGTGACACCAGTAATCTTCAATACAAATTTCCTGTCTTTAGATTAGTAACAGCATCCACTGCCACATCTCCTTCTAAATGTCAACCACAGAGACTGGGGTCAGAACCTTTGTCACAGTAGTCCTTACTTAAATATGCAAATATTAAAATGAGTCCAGTTTTATTGAATCACTGCAACATTTTCCAGTCAATTGCATCTGAACTCCCACTCTTTCAATTAGATTGTTTCATTTAGCCTTAAAAGCCAAAAAACTTTTTAGAACAGTTAAGTGCCTCCAGAAGAAGGGTATGGGGACCAAGAGACACTTTTAAAGAAGGTTTTTATTACTGTTTGATGATTTACTGATATTTTATTTATAACTATTTTAAATTGTTTTAATTCTTTGATTGTAAGCCGCCCAGAGACCTTTGGGTAGTGGGCGGCATATAAGTTGAATAAATAAATAAATAAATAAATAAATAAATAAATAAATAAATAAATAAATAAATAAATAAATAAATAAAATTATCTACATAGAAAACCTTGAAAAACTTGCCATAAATAAAAATTGACTTGAAACCCACCCCACCTCCCACACAGATGCTACTGGTAGGATAGAACCAGCCAGCCTACATGGCCTTGGGCAATCTGCAGTGCCAGGATGCCCCCAGAAGAAGGGAACAGGAATTCACTTGTGAGTATTCTCTACCTAGAAAATCTTGAAAAGAGTCACTTTGCTTTGCTTTGCCATAAGTCGGAACTGACTGGATAGCACACTATTATTATTATTATTATTATTATTATTATTATTATTATTATTATTATTATTATTATTATTATTATTATTATTATTATTATTATTATTATTAAATGATGCAAGGCACCTTGGGTCCTTTTATGGAGAAACATGGGTGAAAATATTTTAAATAAACCATTGTATTTATCCCTTCTCTGTGCCTACTTCACTTTCTCCTTCTTTCCTTTTTTGTTTTGCCCATCCAGTGTTCTCAAACCTTTGCATTTTTTCTGCAATCCTTTATAATGTTGATATTTTCAACTTTTTGTGTTATATCATAAAAGTAGCAGCAACAATAAAAGCAGAATGCAGGAACAGCTGATATTTCACCTCAAAAATAAATAAATTAAAAATTAAACAGGAGAGCACTAGTAAGACATGGAGGGGTGGAGACAGACCAACAGAAATATGCTGCTATGGAAATACTATCGAATGACACAAACCCACAATATTCATGGATCACCAGGCACCAACCTGGTTCCACCTGAGCAGTTCATGCACTGGAGCAAATCCAAAGAAAAAAATGCAGAACCACTTGGTTGTTCAAGTAAGAAAGCCTGAGCAACAAGATGTTTTTATCTTGCTTTGACTACATACAATACAAGTTTCAGCCTTGCATCACACGGACATTGGGATGCAGTAAAAATCTCATGGGTATATGGGAAGTTTAAAAAATGCTCAGTTTCCTGAAGATACTTTCCTGAAGATATTTTCCTGAAGACACTTTCTGCTCAACCCAGATTAATTTCCATTGTAAATTGCATTGGGAACAATTCTTTCTGAAAATTTCACACTGAAAGGAAATCCAGCCTGTCTCCACATGGTTGTAGTGGAGTTCAAAAGCCGATCCATATATATGGAAACATGTGGGCGTTTGTGTGGGAAGTGTTCAGAGTCTGTGGCAGGAGCATTACGGCACATCTCATTATGCAGGTTCCCGTTTTCGTAGTAAGGCAGTTTCCTAAGCAAGCAGCTGATTTCCACAAGCAGAGGGTTTCCTGATAAAATATAGGACAGAACTGTCAAGACTAGTGACATTTTCACACAGAGAACTTTTGGTACTTGGGAAAATATTCAGGGCAGCTTTGCGAAAAGGAATTAGGTCATAACAGCAGCATACAATTTGACTGTCAACTATTGCAATTAATGGAGGAAGCAGCTAGGGAGAGAAACAACTTACCCCACTGCCTTGAAAAAGCGGTGGCAGCAAAGTTCCACTGGGAAAAAAGGTCACGGGAAACGACAACACCTGCTAGCACAAAGAATGTATGTTCCTCACCAGAGGGGCAAGCCCTTTGTAAGGATCATAGCTATCGAGAATGCCACAAACCATTCTTGTGTGTGGTTCAGTAATAATCACAGTGATTCATATAATGGTTTACATTATTTCATAAGACCAAGTGCATAAAAGGAGCTGTTTTCCAGCCTGTCTCTCAAGGGTCCTGTTGTCCCCAGAGTCTACACATCAGTTGTTCAGCTGCGAGCCAGGAAAGTGGAGGAAACCATTTGCAAGATGGCTATTCCATATGTGGCAAATCAAAAACATGGTTAGATTCCAATAAGATTCCAGACTGCTTTTGGTAACGAAAATTAGTGGCTCAATTGTACATGCACACGCACGCACACATGCATGCGCGTGCGCACATACACACACACACACACACACACAGAGAGAGAGAGAATAGAAGAAGAAGAAGAAGAAGAAGAAGAAGAAGAAGAAGAAGAAGAAGAAGAAGAAGAAGAAGAAGAAGAAGAAGAAGAAGAAGAAGAAGAAGAAGAAGAAGAAGAAATGCATGTTATTTTTGATTATTTCAACTTGTCCTTTGTCTCATTTGAAGTTCTTGGTTGTTGTTTTTTTAAAAATGTTCCCCTTCTGTTTATATGCCCTAGCTAGACTCTTCTGTAGTAGCTGTTGTTTTTGTTGTGGTGATAGTGGTGGTAGTTGTTACATGCTGTCAAGTCACCAACCTGTGGTGACTCTATGAATGAATGATATATCTCCAACATGTCTTGTTCTCAACAGCCCTGCTCAACCTGTGATTCCTTTGGGACAGGCATGTCCAAACTTTGCCCCTCCTGATGTTTTGGAACACAACAATTCTAAGCTTATATTGCCAGTGGCAAAGGACTGTGGGAGTTGTGGTGAAGTGTGGACATGCCTTCTTTAGGAAGTCAGTCCATCTCATATTTGGTCTTCCTTTTTTTCCTGCTGCCTTCAGCCTTTCCAGCATTGTCATCTTTTTCTAAAGAATTTTGCCTTCTCAAGATGGGCTTAAAATCATTTTTGCCTTCAAAGATAGTTCAGACTTCATTTGATCGAGGGCCCACTTCCTTCTCTTTCTGGCAGTACAGGGTATCCACAAAGCTCTCCTCCAGCATTATATTTCAAATGAATTAATTATTTTCTTGTCACCTTTCTTTACTGTTGCACTTTCACACCCATACATGGTGATGGAGAATACAAGTGTGTGGATGATCTTGGCCTTAGTCTCTAGTGACATATCCTTACCCTTGATGGTCTATTAAATTAAAGCAGTGGTCCTAAAGTTACTGCACTCCTTGGTATCTCTTTTCTTGTGAACTGGAATATATATTAAACATTTCCAGTCTGTGGGCTATTGTTTTGTTTTCCATATTTGTTGGCATATTCTTGTTAGGATTTGGTCAAATTCAGTCTTTGTGACTTGAAATAGTTCTGTTGGTATTCCATCTGGCGATTTATTTCTTCCTCGAGCTTTCAGAGAAGCTTTCCCTTTATTTTCTAGAACTGCAGGTTCTTCATCATAGTACTGTATTTCTCTTCAAATGAGTCTGCCTTTTTCTCTGTTCTTCAGTATACTGATTCCATTTTTGTTCATTCTTTCCTAGTTAGATAATATGCTTCCCTGATGGTCATTTGGCATTTCTAATCTAGGTTAACTTTTCCTTTGATTTATTGGATCTTCTGGAAGAGATATCTTGTTTTCCCCTTTTGTTGTTCTCTATTTCTTTGCACTGGTTATTCTAATAGTTACCTTTGTGTCCACATCCGTTAAACTAGGCCCATTTGAATCAATGAATCTTACAGAAATGTTAACTTACCAAATCCTCATTGATTCAATGGGCCTCCTCCTCTGCAATTTACTGCACTAAGTACTGTAGTAGGATTTTGGCCTCTGATATGTGAAAATACATGTTATATTCACCATCTGAAAGGAACTAGTATCCGAATGTTTTGAACAGGGATGCAAAACATGGGGCTGTCAGGCTACATGTGATCTCCCCAAGTACCAAAAGGAGGCCCACACCAGACCTCTTCCCAATTTGGGGCAAGGGAATGCTGAAAATACTCAACAGATCACAATTCTGAGATATATGTCTCAGAATTGTGATCTGTTGAGTATTTTCAGCATTCCCTTGTCCCATGCCCTCCCAATACATTGTTTTTCTTTAAAATGAATGCTTAACCACTAGGGGGTACAAGAGGGCCTTTTCAGATAAAATATATATTTTTTTCTTTTAAGGAAAAAAAAAGTGTTGTGGAACTTTGCCTAGCCAGTGAGCCTTCCAAGGTTCAGGGGAAGGCTAATGTAGTCCTCAGATCTCTAGAAGCTACAGTGCCCATGGCTGGTTTAGAGGACTCTTTCCCGACAATTACAGAAGAACATGTCTTGACTTCCTCCTGTTATTTAGGTCTGTCCATCTGTACTAAATATATTCCACAAATTGCTCATCTGAATGGGACTGACCAATGGCCTGTGTTGTGCCAAAGATCAGATAATATTAGAATGATGCCTTCAGATCCAAAAATAAAAAAGCTATAAATCTTTTTACTGCAGGTGGTGTTTACCCTAAATTTCTACTAGACTGGAATTCCAAAGCTCCATCTCCCATGACCTTCACCTTCTGAACAAGGCTGCTTTTATCCTGCTTCAAATGAAAATCATATTTGAATGGATGCTTCATTTAAAGCTTTTGCAGCTGTGAAGGCAAGCTGAAGAAGCCTACGTTTATTAGCGGAATTAGCATCAGCTCTAAGGCTTGTGCTTTATGGTTCCATCACTTTGTTCTTTTGTCAGAAAGCCTTTATGAACCTCTAGCATGGGATGCAATTAGAATGAGATCAAATTATAGACAAATGTCTCAGATGCTTCCTAATTTGTGAGCAAGGTTATACATTCTGGGTGATGCCCTTGTTCCATTATACAGCTCCCTGCAGACAAATCTCATCCCGAGATAAAATATTTTAAGCAACACATTGAGATATGTGTTTCAAAAAGGCTTCAGGACTGATTCAATCAAAAGCAGAGATGGGGAGGGAACTCCTTGGAAACTGATTGTATATTTTAGAAGTTTAGATGCAAATCCGCGGTGAGCCACATTTGGGTCTTTTGACTTAGGTGGCAGTGAGTTCCAAAAGCCTGGGGAAAAACACGAAGAACTGGGTTGTCCCATAAACAGACCCTTTTTAGGAAGGCAGGGGGCGTTTATACACAACCCCTAAGCTCCGCTGCAAATGGCTGCAAGGTCCGGACCTTAAAAATGTTTACCCACCAGCTCCGGACTTTGCAGACAATTAAGTGCGACCCCGCCCACTTTAGCGCGACCAAACAGCAGTTTTCTTGTACCTGGTCTTTGATGGTGACAAATATTTGATCCGGTGTAAGGATAGTGAGTGCAGGGCTCTCCTGGCTTCCGTTTGTTCTTTTTTTTGGCCCCGCCCCTTTAAGAGATCTGAATGCTGCCCGGAACAAAACGAGGTAAGAAGGCATTCTTTTCTTTCTTTTTTCTCCCTCCCTCAGGCAGCCAGCAACCAGGAAGTGCCGAGGGGGGTGGGGACAGAGGAAGAGCAGGAACCCCTAAGATCTCTGGTCCGAATTTAAGTGCCAGCGGATCTTAGGGGCTGTGTAAAAAGGCCCAGGGTTAGTGGAGATGACAATTGCCTTGGCAGAATGTGCCAAAACTGAAACAAGCAGAGGAACATGGGCTAAATCAGAAGCCAAGTGAATAGTTGCAACAATCGATTTAGAAACAGTTTTGAAAAAATGGCAGAACCTCTGGTATTACCATAAGATCGGATAAACAGTATGTTCTATGCTTTAGATCTTCTAATGTCCAAGGAATGCAGGTACCATTCCAAGTTATTGGTTAGCAAGATTATGGATTGTCTGTAGAGATGGTCATGAAATAGAAATATAGCATTTTGTTTTGTTTCATTTAGTTACTTTGGTAGTTTTGTTTTGCTTCATTTGTAACAAATTTTAAAGAGGTTTCATTACAAAATGAAAACAGAATGGAATGAAATGCTCTCCTGGGTCCTGGAGGCACCAAAATGGCAGGGTAGCTTCCTCAAGTGATTCTAGGTAAGCCACCAAAATATGGAGAGGTTTGCAGGTCAGGGGGTCCAAAGGGGGTGTCCCTAGGAAAAAAATCTTTCTAATTGCATCCAGAACCCGCAATAGCCACCCCCGTGGGCGAGCGAGTGCCACTGTGGCTTGGCTTCTGAATCCCTATTCAATCATTTAGGAATATTTTTTCTAAGTGGCACCCACTTTGGAACTTAATAACTCAGCCTCCTGACCCCAAACCTCTCCAAATTTGGGGGGGGGGCTTACCTAGAATCACTTGAGGAAGCTACCTGCCATTTCCATGCCAAAATATGATTGTGACCTGTATTTTTCAGTACATAATGTTTTGTTATGTTTATGGACTCAAAAAGACAGATCACAGCCATGTTTCAGCATGGAAATGGCAGGTAGCTTCCTCAAGTGTTTCTAGGTAAACCCCCCAAATTTGGAGAGGTTTTGGGATAAGGAGGCTGAGTTATAAGCTCCAAAGGGGGTCATGGTAATTAATTGAGTGTGTAGAGCGCACACGATTACCCCTAAATTGGTGGTGTGTGCTCTACACACTCTTTCAGTTCCATGTGTGGACAAAGTTATTTTTCTCAGAGAAAGTGATGGAGTCATTGGAGTCTGCTTCTCAGAATCTGCTTAGGTAGTTTTTTTTACAGTCTGCACAAGATGATGTTTGGTGAAATTCACCTAGGCAGAACATGCAAGGTCCATCTGTCAGCGGAAGTAGCAACACATAAAGCCCTTTCCTGTACCCCCACCAAGCTCACCTGTGACGGTGGTGGGACCCAAACAAATGATCCTTAAACCAGGCAGGGAGACAAAGGGAGATGCAGTTTTTGAAATACATATCTTGCATTCAACTCATTTGTTGGCTTTACAGGTTAGGACTTCTTCTTCAAGTGCCATGTCCTTGTAGAATGTTGGCGATCAGTCGCCTGAACTGGTTTTTATCTAAAGCAAATCTAAACAGAGCAGTTGTGCTCATTGTAAACCATTGGCTTAAGTTCTTAAGCCAGCATGTTCTTCTACACCCCAGGTCATGCTTCCAATCTGTTCTTCCTTGAAGGAGAACTTGGAGCAGATGGTATTTCTTCAGCATCATCTTTGCAGTTTTCTTCTCTTTACAGTACTGAGGATTTTTAACTTTTTATTCATGCACTGTAATACAGCCACATTAGTGACTCTGGATGTCCAATTTATCTTCAGAATTCTTCTATACTTCCACATTTCAAATGCTTCCAGCTTTCAGCATAATGTGTCTGTAAAGGTCCAAGTTTCAACACCATACAGAAGTATACAGAATACATAGGATTGAAGTATTCAAGTACAAAGTCTGATAAATAATTCCCGGTGTGTCAAGACTTTCCTCATTTTCTGGAAGGAATTTCTAGGTTAGGAGTAGCACTTTGAGTTGTGCCTGGAAACACAATTGGCAGCCAGTGCTGCTGCTGTATAGGGAGGGTTATGTGATCTCTGTAACCAGCTCCAGTTAGCAATTTAGCTGCAGTATTTTGGGCCCATTGATGTTTCCCAGCATTTTCCAAAAGAAGTCCAGCATAAAGAGCATTACAGTAGTCCAGATGGGATGTAACTAAGGCATGTGTTACCATGGACAAATCAGACCTCTCTAGGAAGAGGTGAAGCAGGTGTACTAGCTTTAGCTGTGCAAAGGCACTCCTGGCCATTGATAAAACCTTGGCTTGCAGGCTCAGAGACAAACCAAGAGCCTCTAAGCTGCGCACCTGTGTTTTCAGAGTGAGTGTAAACTCAACCAGCACAGGTAGCAACCATATGCCTTGATGTGCCTTTTGAATGAGCAGGAGCACCTCTGTTTTTGTCTGGGTCAAGTTTCATTAATTATCATATTATGATGCCTCTTTGGGGGTGAAATACAGGTGAAGGCTTCAGAATTTTGGAATGCAATGGAAAGGAGAGGTAGAAGAATACTCTTTCCCATTTGGCTGCTGGATAGTTTAACGGTTTAGATCTCTGACTGTGGAGCCAGAAGCTGGGCATTTGATTTCTCCACTGGGCCTCCCTGACAAGGGATGGACTCAGTGATCCATAGAGTCCCTTCCAGCTATGTAGGTCAAAGATGATGATGATGATTTATTTATTTATTTATTTATTTATTTATTTATTTATTTATTTATTTTCCCCTGTGGAAACATCTCATCCACCTTACCTACTGGGTTATAATTTTGCCATTAGTTAGAGACAGGGAATATATCATTTTTTTAAAAAAAATTAATTGGAACACTACAACTAGCTTTTTAGATACAATAAAAAGCATCTTCATTCACGAATAATTCTTTGACTTCAATCAGAAAAGTAAGGAAGAACGAAAGAAAGAGATTTCAGCCTGAACCATGTGAGGAGGCTTTGTTTCATCACTGCAGCCACTGAACGCTAGTGTTGATAAGCACACAAGGCTGGTTTTAGAGACCACACTGCAGAACCAGAGGCGGGGACTTTACTTCCCCACTCTTCCTCTTTGAAAGGGCTGGACTTGGTGGACCACAGGATACCTTCCAGCTCTGCATTTCTAAGATTTTTCTCTTACAAGTCCAAGCAGCTGGGCAACATCTTGCAGGTACAATGCCAAGGGTAAGTTCCAGTGAGCAGTTCATTCCAACATCATTGCTGTTGCAGCTGGCTGGAGGAGTTTCAAAGACAACAGCCACAAACCCCTCCACATTGGTAAACAAGATCACACCTCCTGAACTAATGCCAAGGCATCTGAGTTCAAAAATGTACAAGTTTCACAGGTAATGGGGGGGGACCCTATGGGTTAGGAAAAGAACATTCCAGGCTGATTCATGCTGAGTTTTATTTCACATACTCAATGGAAAATAATGTGAATCCTTGATCCTAGAGCATTTCCTGCATTATTTGCCAATGTAGTCACACCATGAGGTAGAGTAATGGCATGATAAAAGCCTTATCTAGAACTGCTTATGCTCTCACCTAATATGAAGCTGCTTCCCAAATACAAAAGTTTCAGGGATCCTAGTATCCTACAACCCTAGAGTTGGAAGAGACCTCAATGGCCATCCAGTCCAACTCCCTGCCATGCAGGGACCTCCCATCAAAATACTCCTGACAGATGGCCATCCAGCCTCTGCTTAAAAACCTCCAAAGAAGGAGACTCCACCACCCTTGGTGTCAGCACATTCCACTGCCAGACAGCTCTAACCATCAAGAAGTTCTTCCAAAGGTTTAATTTGAAACTATTTTCCTGTAGTTTGAAGCCATTGCCCCAAGTCCTAGTCTCTGAAGCCATGGAAAACAAACCAGTCCCCGCTTCAATATGACATCCTTTCAAATATTTCAAATATTCTGTTTCCTTTGTACTTGGTAGGCATCCTATACAGCTTTCTCTTGCCTAATGCTCTGCCTTCCCTGCAAACTGGTAAGAATTGCCATCACTTCAGAGAACTTGACAGGCTGACATAACAAGGCATTCATCTATGTTTGCAAAATGTAGTCTTTTACTGTACAACTCTATCAGCAAAGAATAGAAGAAGACAACAAGAAAAGCTCTAGCATGAATCAGACCGTTTTAACATGCTCATGGTGTGACGGGAGACGGCTCCTTGATGATTTCGACTCCCCATTATATTTCTTGCACTGGCAAGTTATTTGAACATTCCTTCCAGAAATGCTTCCTCTGAAGACATAATACAAAGGGATGGGGGAAAGGGAGAAGAATCCCACCATTTCAACAAACGGTGCAACCTAAAGAAGGCATGAACAGTCACACTTGTAAGAATAAAGTTTTAGATTGCATGTCTCTTGGGGCAGCCATTTCTCATTTCGTTTTAACTATGCTGTATGGATGGAGTCATCGATGTTGGCAGAGTTATATAAATAAGTGACATCCGACAACAATAATGACTATGATTATGGTGGCAAGAGATGCTAAAGGATGCTAAAGGATACCAGAGTTTTAACTAGCAGTCTTGGTGTTGAGGCCTGGGCCATATGGGATAGGAGGGATCCAAAGAGAGAGGGCCCTTTTCCATCTGTTCACTCCCTTCCTGCAACAAATGCCAACAGACAGCCTCATTCTCTTCCGGCAACTTTTTTTTTTCACCCTCTAAATTCCAGCACCCTGGGTTGAAGTGCCAGTTGCCCCACCGTGGGTGTAGTTTCCCCTTTTAGAAAGTTTGTGGCTTTCCCTACTATAAGTTGCGTGGGGCTGCAATAGAATTTTGGATATTTGGGATGTACTTGGAATCAAGTTTCTAGAAGATGGATACTGTTTCGCCAAAGCTCACAAGTCTGCTGAGGAGATGGAAAAAATATCTAATATAGCCTTGCAATGAGACAGTGTCAGGTAAGTTTCATGTAGAAGTTCCATCAACAACTGCTAGAAGTTGGTTGTCTAAAACTTAATGGATCTAAAAAAGATCTTGTTGTATGCCATCAAATCAGAACAGAGCTGGAGAATTGAACTCTGGTCTCCTGTGTCCTGGTACATTACTCTATCCACCACACTACACTGGGTCAACAAAGAGGCCTTATCTTTTATATTTTAAGAGGGAGAGTAATCCATTAATCAGAGGCAAAAATGTTGTGAAGGTAAGAGAAAGAGAGTTCATTATCTGAAAGGTTTCCTTTCCACCAAAAAATAAATAAATCCCTTTATTGGTCTTTAGGAGTAAAAGCCACAAAATGCCCTGTGATGTCTTAAATAACAAATTTATTGCAGCATAAACTCTTGTGGATTATAGACCACTTCATCAGGGGGATGATGTGTCATTTCATATTTCTGTCTTTGACTTAAAGAGAAATTGGCAATGTACATTTACAATGTACATGTACAATGTAAGAGCCTTGTGGCACAGTGGTTAAATGCCTGTACTGCAGGTAAAACTGTGCTCATGACCTGGGGTTCAATCCCAGGTAGCAGGCTCAAGGTTCACTCAGCCTTCCATTCTTCGGAGGTTGGTAAAATTAGTACCCAGCTTGCTGGGGAGGGGGGAGCAATGTGTAGTGTGCATACTATAATTAAAAACTGTAAACTGCCCAGAGACTACTTGAAGTGCTATGGGGTGGTATATAAGCAGACCACTTTTTACATTTTTTACATCATTGTCATGCATGGTCATTTTAGAATGGCAGATCTGGAAGAGACCTTATGGACCATCAAGTTCAGCCCTTCTCAAGGAGGCCCAGTGGGGAATCAAACTCCCAACCTTTGGCTGTGCATTCAGATGCCTAAGCCACTGAGCTATTCAACAGTTCTCTAAACAAGCATAAATGTTTAGTTCAGTTCAGAATGGCCAGTAAAATTTGATTCCTGGCAAAACAAGACTGCATCCTACAATATGGCTTTGCTGCCAGTCTTCAACCCTAAAACATATGAAGAGTAGAAAAGAATAAGTCACAACAGGCCAAAGACCTGGATTTCACAACACTGGGTGATGGCAGGCACCACCATCAGGGTTCAGAGGCTTTCAAGAAGCCTTTGAGAAAAGTGGCTTCTTTTAAAGAGAAAGGTGGAAAGCAATGGAGAAAGGAGTTCCTACAGGTATATGTGCACATTTGCATGCTTGCATGTGAACACACACAATATTACCTGAAGTCTTTCATGAAGGTCCCAAGATTTACAAGCACATTTTGAAGTGTAATTATAAAAAACCCTGGATAGCTTTTCTTGAACACATAAATAAATTAAACTGCAATTTACTGGATTTAAAGCCCATAAAAAAAGAAGTAGAATCCAGGACTGTACACAAAGAGGAAGAAAAATACTAAAGACCTCTGAAGCACCATTTTGGTCTTATACTGCCAGATGGAACAGACAATGGGGATTCATAAAGTTGTGGGGCTCTTTCATATTTATGATCTTCTTTATCATTGCTTTGCTCTGCCTCTAAAGCATAAGGGGCAAGAGGAAAGGAAGGTGTGTGTGTGTGTGTGTGTGTGTGTGTGTGTGTGTGTGTGTGTGTGTGTGTGTGTGTGTGTGTGTGTGTGTGTGTGTGTGTGTGTGTGTGTGTGTGTGTGTGTGTGTGTGTGTGTGGATTAAGCTGTTCATTTTAGAAGGCCATACTTAACAAGAGGAACCATATGGTTTTGAGTTTGCTCAACTGCTGAAGGCAGGAGACAAATAATCCTTGGTTTAATGCGATTGGAAAAAAGGCACCTAATTGCTATAACATCTTCCATTTCATTTCATTTTAATGCACTTAATTTCAATGAGCCCTTTATGGCATGGAGCTGCATCTTGGTGGTACATATTGGATTCATTTCTGCCAGTTCCAATGGGAGATTTTAAATTTGCAATTCAAATTGTTGCTCTTCCTCTCCTCTTCTCTCCCCCTCCTTTTAATATCTCCCCATTTCTAAAATCATCAATAAGGGGGTAGTGTCTGTAGATAAGTATCTTTTAGTGCTCATTTATGTGTAGCAAATTTTCACAGGCAGACATCTTCTACCTTCCAAACAACATATCCCTAATGTCCAAAACTCACATTAAATATTATCCACAGAAAATCTCAAGGGTATAAGGGTTTATCAAAATAAGTTGTCCCTGAAATAACAACATCTAAGTTATGGGTCTTCTCCTCTCACATAAGGGTTCTCACAGCCTTAACAGTTCGAAAGCATTTAAATGCAAGTAGATTAATAGGTATCTCCATAACAAGTGGGAAGTAGAGATGGGCACGAAATGAGCGATTTTTCCTTTTTGTTTTTGTTTTTTTGTTTCGTTACGCAACAAAACCAAAATTATTTTTTAAAACAAAATGAAAACGAAAACGAAACGACCAAATTTGCTGTGTTTTTCGTTTTCGTTGCAGCAGATGCATTGAACTAAAAAGAATGCTAACGAAACAGCAATTTTTTGTTTTCGTTTTCATTTTTTTGTTTCGTTACCTAATGAAATGAAAATGAAATTTTTTGCAAAAAAGTCACAAAAACGAAAACAAACCGAAATGGACCCCTAAATGACCAAACGACAAATGAAACACCATTTTTTTGAGTCGTGCCCATCTCTAGTGGGAAGGTAAAACAGAGTTTCCTTGCAGCCATGCCAGCCACGTGGCCATGGACTTGAACAACACTGGCTCTTCGGCTTGAATACAGAGATGAGCACTGCCCCTAGAGTCAGTCACAACTAGAATGAAGGTGCGGGGGGAATCTTTACTTTTATCTTTACCTTTACCTTTGTATGCACACACACACACACACACACACACACACACCAATATATAAAGTTCCATCAGCTATTCAGATTTTTTTATTTTTTATTTTATCATAAACTAACAAACAAACAAACAGTACAAACAATAAATGTGCACCCCCCAACCCCCCTGGGACCATCCAGTTGTTCCTTTGGCTTCTTTTCTTCTTCATCTTCTCTTTTTCTAACTGGCTTCTTAGAGTCTGTTGTTTCCCTTTCCCTTTTAATAATACATAGTCTATAAATTTCCCCCAGATATCATAAAAAATATCCTTCCTCATTTCAGCTATTCAGAAATGAGCACATAAATGTTGTCCTTTTAGAATAAGACAGAAGATTACACTAAGAGGGATGAAAAGAAAAAGAAAAATTAGGGGGAAAACAGATGGGGAGAAGCTAACAGATATCATTCTCACAACATTACAGCCCAAGCTATCTATTCATGGGATGATTTTAGAAGTAATCTACTAAAAAGGAAGTTCTTACAATATTATGATCTGCTTTATTTTTCCCATAACATGAGTGAAAATGGAGGAAATTAGTCCACAAGAAGCTTCCCAGTAACCTCAATAGAAACCTTTCCACTTTGGAGCTAATATCTTGCCATGAAATGATAGAGCCACACCTGCCCCAGAGAAGCACAGAGAGTATCAGACATTTCTGAGGTAAACGATCCATGCAATAGCAATGGCACTACAGTATTGACTAAATTATCCAGTTCAATTTTGGAAAGGCGAGGACATTTCAATAATCAAGGATAGTCTCAATTGTGAAGAAGGAATGTTACTTCTGAGGAATGTTACTCCTATGATGTTACTCCTCTGATGAATGCTGACTGTATCTCCATTTTAAATACAAAGACGGAATTTCTGGCTTTATAAAGAGTCATTCACAGTAGAACTGACTACTGGTATCTGGAGAAAATGGTAATGGTATAATTTTTTTCCTGAACAATGTCAACGTCAATAATTTTAGATTAGGAATGCACATGGGGAGGGGGGAGATCAGCATGATGTTTTAAAAAGTCAGGAGCTATTCTAAGTGCATCAGATTGATAGCTGATTACAGATATTTAGGCAAAGGTATGCTGTTAGTTATACCAAGAAAGCAACTGGCAGGGAACACCTGTGTTTATAGACAAAGGAACTTTCTCTGTGAGTGGAAGTGATCATCATTCCAAGTGACTCTGTTTTCTGGCTACAAGAGACATCAGTAGGAGATAACAAAGCCCTAATGTATATAAAGTATATGCAAAAAGTAATTACTTGGGAATATTTTTGTACCCTGTATGTTAAATCATCAGTCTCACTGAATGGTCAAAGTCTACATTTTATTACAGGTTTTATCGGAGATTATGCATATGCGCAAAATTAGATTGTATGTTTCTTTTGAAGAGGAGAAAGGGCACAGTGACCAGTTTAATTATCCCCCTTATGCTACCTGTGGTTAGCATAGCAGGTAAGATAGAACAATGAAGCCAAAGAATACACTGGAGGCTTCATTGGGGAGCACTGCTTCTCTTTTCAACACCATCATTCTGAAGGCCAGCCGGCCGGCCAGCCAACCAAAGTTATTCCTGAATCTGTGTTCAAACATACCTAGAGCATTAATGATCATTCAATATCTTCAGTATCTACAAGAAGGAGAAATGGCTTGTCTAGCTTTGACTCTACAGGACCAGAATGAAACTCTTTAAGTTCTATGTAAAGCTGATTGCCAGGAACTGCACTGCAGCACTTTCCTAGCAGGTCTAATTGAACCCTCTACAAATATCTTCCAAATTGCTTCCAACGACAAGTTGAGGAAGGAGGACAAGAACATCCAGCCCAGTTCTGCCTCTGTTCTCATTTTATTTGCCTGATTTGCATTCCAGGAAATCTTTGGAAGAGAGACGTGTAAAAGAGTTTTTCCAAACGGTGGTAATGAAGCATGAAATCATCACTGCAAATGTGTGCCAATGCACACACGCACACAGCGTTTTATGGGCAAGAGAGGAAAAAAAGTCACCTGAAAGTTTTCCCTTCCACTATTGGTTCAGCACACTGTGTGATCTGTATAACGAGACAGTCATGTCAAGCAAGTCAAATTCAGTTCCCATCATCCTATGGCATAAATGGCTTCAGCTGACAAAGCCATTCAAAACAGAGGTGGGAGTACCTCTGCAGGCAGTCATTGCGGCTGCAACTTCATGCTAATCTCCAAGGTGTGGAGATTCATGAAATGTTTATTTATTAATATGTTTAGGTTTCTCTGTGTCCTGCACAGAAGAGCAGACACTTGATTTGCTTTTTTTTCATATCTACTTGAATTTCTCCCTGTGTAAGCATGTGTGTGTGTTGTGTCGTTGCAATTGAGACGGACTCTTCGTGACTCGACACCCATGGAGTTTTCTTGGCAGAAATACTGGAATGGTTTGCCAGTTCCTACTCTAGGTGCCTACAACATACAACATGGATTAAAAATAATTAAAAATTACAACCAAAGCCCAAATACTTTCTCATTTCAAAACACAATTAACTGTTGTGAGGGGCAGGTTGGCACAGATGCTTTTGATGGTTTGTATATCTCCAGCCCAAGGGTGTGGTGGCTCAGTGTGCTAGAGCACTGAAATATCAGTTGCAAAGTCAACACCTTGGTGGTTCGAATCCCGAGTGCCACACAGCGGAATGAGCTTCCACTGTTAACCCCAGCTCCTTCCAACCTAGCAATTTGAAAAGATGAATAGGTACCACCATAAAAAGCGGGAAGATAAACAGTGTTTCATGCACAGAAATGCATTCAGCCATGCTGGCCACATGGTCACAGACTTGCACAACACTTGCTCTTGAAAATGGAGATGAACACTGCCCTTAGTGACTAGCATAGAAGTGCAGGGGAAAACCTTTACCTTTACCTTTTTATATCTCCAGCTCAGGGCAATGTATATACCCTACTGAGAGAACCAATTACATACAAGGCAGAACCAGACACTGTGCCACACAAACTAAGACCTCAAGTGGAGTCTCCACTTGAGGAGGGCTCAGGAGCTAGAAACTTCACTGTACAAAGTCTGTTCCTGCCAAAAACAGAGTCTGTTCTAGCCAAATCAAATGGAGAAGACCTGGGAACAGAACTCACTGGATTGGTCCCAGAACACCCTCTTGTGGAGAATGCAGAGCCAGAAGAAAGCTAGGGGATGGGAACTATAAAAAGGGGTTGGAAGATATAGCAGGGCAGTCTGAAAAGAAAAGGAAGTAGAGGATACTTAGGAGGAGGAGGAGGAGGAGGAGGCGGCACTGGGGAGGATGAAAGGAGTTGTTGTGGGAAGCCTCCTATGTGGAGAGGGCAGATAATAGATCACTGAACCTATCCGAAGAGGGGGACTACATGTCAAGGAAGACCCATGGACTAGGAAGCCAATAGAGCTGAGGGTCCCAAAGGTGAGAACATCAAACTCTTTGCCCACCTCCTTGCCCCAGCTACTGGGGTAAAGGGCATACCCAACATTGACCTCAGACCTATTGGGCAGATGAAGAGGGGGGCTGAGCCCAACGCAACTCTGGTGCTGGAAGATCACCTCTACCAGCAAGATAAACAGTGATGGGTGTTGGAGAGATTGTAGAAGCCAGGAACTGGGCTGCTGACAAACTAGGTTCTCTGTTCTCATTGCTGACATATTGGCCTTGCTTGTCTGATCCTCAAGTTTTGGAGTCCTCTGATGCTCAACAATAAAACCACCAGTGGACTTGCACGTTTCAGTGAAGTTAACTGGAGGCACTGCAGAGACAAAGACTGAGTTAGGGTTAACAGTAGCCAACAATCTTAGCGCTAGGTTACTTGATAACTGTTTTGTTGTTGAACCCCCTCCTCACACAACTTTTCAGTAAACCCACTTGGCTTTGCACATGCAGGTGTGGACTTTATAGATGTTGGGGTTATCTATGGAAGCTGAATGGTGGGATATCTCGAACACACAAAAGCAGGGCTTTGTTCCACAATGGAATTCCCTGGCAGAAGAGACAGTCAGTGATTGTGGCCAGTGTGGAACGATTCAAAAGAACGCAGGCTAAATTCATTTAAGACAAACCCATCAAGGGCTACTAGTCAGGAAGATGTGCCTCCAAGGATCAGTGGTTGGAGAGTGCAAGACAAAGAGAGACTGGCTGCACTCCTGACCCCCTAGAGCAGGTTCCTCATAAGCCACAGATTGGCTACTGTGTGAACAGAAATGCCGGCTAGACCTTTAATCTGATGCAGCAAAGCACTTCTTATACTCCAGTGAAAGGTTAATGTATTTCTCCAAGCATGTAACACTGTGGTCAGGTTAATAGCATGCATGGATGGTAGCAGAAGAATAAAAATTCTTGGGAAACAACTTTCTCAGGAAGCAGCACAAGCCAACACTTATGACTGAAGCTGCAAAGCCTTTATATACTTCCCTGTGTAACAAATGTTACTGGGGCTCTCCCCAACTCCACTTTTGGCTTGACTAGGGTTGTGCTAGAATTTACTTTAGGCAATGCAGCCACTCAAAGAAGAAGAAGAAGAAGAAGAAGAAGAAGAAGAAGAAAAAGAAAGAAAGAAAGAAAGAAAGAAAGAGAAAGAAAGAAAGAAAGAAAGAAAGAAAGAAAGAAAGAAAGAAAGAAAAAAAAAAGAAAAGAAAGAAAAGAAAAAATGCAGATGGAAATTAAACTTTGGAACATCACCGGCTTCGGAAAGCCTCCTCTAAATGTCCTGTGATGTCCTTAGGGCTACATGAAGCCACTCAATGGGTTTTGAAGCCCTGGGAATTGTATATGGTGAAGAGGATAAAGCCTCTTAGAAGTGGGGTCCAGTGTAACCCATCACCACCAGTTTGCTCATCCTTGACAGCTCAGCTCTGAAGTGGTAGAGAGGATTTTGCTGCTTTTGGTTTCTTATTTTAAAAACTGGTAGGCCAGCAAGCACATCTGTGCGTGCATACACATGGAGAGTTTTGTTAATTGAGCAGATGGACAGTTATCAGTGCACCTCTGTTCCTCCCTGTTCAGTAGGAATCCCTTGAAATTCACCATGGCTTACTCCCTGATAAGTATATTTACAACTGTTGACTTAGTCTTTAAAAAAGGAAAGATATTCTATCTTTGCAGTCACAGTGTTGGAATCATATGAGTGTATTTTAAACACACTCAGAGATTGCAGTATCCTGTGCTAGGTGGACACACTGTTCACTGCACTGGATCTTATTTTTATTTTTTTTTCATTTTGGTGCCACCACAATCACCTCCAATTAGGACCTCTGTTCACCTATGCCAATCTCCGGAAAGCTGAAACCCATCTTCCCGAATAGTCCCCAGGCAGTTTACAAACCTGATACGAACCCATTCAAAGGGATTTCTCTCTTCCACATCTGCTCGTTACAGATGTGGAAGAGATCAGGCATGCCCAAAGTCAGGCCCGGGGGCCAAATGTGGCCCGTTTTCAAATTTTAGTGGCCCGCGGCTTCCTTCCTCTGCCGGTTTAGCCTGTCATGCATTCCTGCCAGCTGGCCTCTCCCCATACTGGATGGAGGCATCAGCTTGCAGTTTTATGGTTTGCCTGCCGTCCCTGCCTCTGTCCACCCAACCAGCCACCCGCCCAACCTACCCGCCCCCAGCTCCGTTGCTGCAACATCCTCCCTGCCTCCTTGCATGGTATAGAGACTTGTCCAAAGTCTGCCCCAGGGGCCAAATGCTGCTGAATGGTTGGCCTCCACACATTTTCACCTCAACAAATCTGGCCCTCCTTGCAAAAAGTTTGGACACCCCTGCTCTAAATCACTTAAAGGCACTGGATGAAGTCAGGTCTATCCACCCACCAAGCTGGTACTGGCAGAATATTCAATGCAGAAAAGATGAGTGCAGGAGGCAGCTGAGAGAGAGGCACTTTAACCAATCCCCAGTTGGTGGACATTGGAAGACCTACTGGGAGGGCTGTTGCTAAGTTCAGAATGAACCATGAGTAGCTGGTATTGTCACTGGTGCTTTAACCATGTGCTATACCACTGTTCAGGAAGCATTTGTGATGCAAAAACTGAGACTACAAGGAGTGTGATGTTATTATTTGAATAATGGTGCCATGTACTTAATTGGCAGCCCTTTGCTGGGTGATTTATGTCCACTCGAATTCCACTGCAACCCAGCCTAAAGTATCTCAAGCCGCATAACTGTTCTTGACCATGCCAGTGCAATAGAATTGTCAAGGCTGAAGGGCAGAAAGGAAAACAAGGGGCCTCCATGAATCCTTTGATTAAAAACAATCAATAGCACTATCCAAAAGGGGGCCAGGAAGGGAGCCTTGATGATCTTCTAGAGCCACTGAAGGAGAAAGGAGTCTAGCAAGGAAAAACAAGCCTCTCCCACTCGCACGCATTGTGAAGCTGGGAGGCAAATTGAATTATCAGGACATGCTTGGGATTTCAAAAGCAAATGCAATAACACTGCCAAATATTGCAATCCACAGTTCACTGACCCTTGACTCCAGAAAGATTACTGCGATCCCTTCATGCGTATAGTAATCTTTTGCCCCTTGATTCAGTGGGATGGGCCAGTCACCACAGTTTGAGCCTTTAACCTGTCTAAGAAAAAGTAATAAAGACATTTCTCTGGGGTATACATGGCCTTTCTCTCTGCATGTACCACTGGATTTTTGATTAATAATAATAATAATAATAATAATAATAATAATAATAATAATTTATTTATTTATTTATTTATTATTTACACTTGTATACCGCCCCATTCCCACAATGGGGACTCTGGGCGGTTTACAGTATCAAAATTAAAACAGCAAGAGCAATTGTGACCTACAATAGCAAAACAGCAATGACCAAAAGAAATTTGGCGGGATAATAATAATAATAATAATAATAATTAAAAAAAAAACAACAACAACAACAAATGGGACCTTAGACATTGCCGTAAGCTTCTCGGAAGAGGATAGTTTTGAGATTCCTCTTAAAAGCTTCCAGCGATGGAGCCAGCCGTAAATCACTGGAGAGTTTATTCCAGATGGACGGGGCCACTACCGAGAAAGCCCGCCCCCGAGTACCCGCCTTATGGGCGTCCCTCGGTGTGACCGTCCGGAGTGATAAGGCCGCCGAAGCTCGGGTGGGTCGGGCCAGATCTAATTGTCGGGAGAGACGCTCCGCCAAATATGCTGGGGCCAAGCCATGGAGGGTTTTGTAAACCAAAACCAACACCTTGAACCTTATTCGGGAGGCAACGGGTAAAGTGTAGGCGAGCCAGGATGGGGTGGCACGGTCATAGCGACGCGCACCAACCACCAGCCTGGCCGCCGTATTCTGGACCCGCTGCAATCGCCGAACAAGGTTCAAGGGGAGCCCCATGTAGAGGGCGTTGCAGTAATCCAGCCTCGACATGACCAGTGCCTGTACCACAGTCCTCAAGGAGCCCTCATCGAGGTACGGGCGAATCTGGGCGATAAGCCTAAGATGGTAAAAGGCCGACCTGACCACGGCTGACACCTGAGGTTCCAGGGTCAGATCCGGGTCCAGGACGACGCCCAGATTCCTCACTCTTTGCGCCAGCTGGAGGGCGGACCCATCCAGACTGGGAAGAGGGCCACAGTACCCCTCCGACGGGCCCCCAAAGAACATAACCTCGGTCTTACCTGGGTTGAGCCTGAGCCTGTGGGACCTGGTCCAGTCCAGAACCGCAGCCAGGCAACGATCAAGGGTCGCGACGGCCTCCACTGCATCGGTGGAAAAGGAGAGATAGAGCTGCGTGTCATCAGCGTACTGATGACAGCAGACTCCATAACTCCGGATGATCTCGGCCAGTGGCTTCATATAGATGTTAAAGAGCATTGGGGAGAGTGAAACAAGAGAGTGTCCAGGAGCCGACAACTCACCCCCAAGCTCACTTGCGGCCCCCAAGGAAGGACCGGAAGGCCAAGGCCTGGCCTCCAATCCCAACCTCAGAGAGCCGCTCCAGCAGGATACCATGGTCGACGGTATCGAAAGCCGCTGACAGGTCGAGAAGGACCAGCAGGGTAGAGCAACCCCTGTCAGCCCTCCTCAACAGATCATCATGCAGCGCGACCAGGGCCGTTTCGGTTCCATGACGCGGCCTGAACCCGGACTGGAAAGGATCCAGGACATGGTTCTCCTCCAGGAACGACTGGAGACGCAGGGCGGCGACTCGCCTAATCACCTTGCCCAAAAAGGGAACATTGGCTATGGGATGATAGTTGGACAAATCGTCCACTGCCAAGCCAGGTCTTTTAATAATGGGCTTCACCACCGTCTCCTTCAGAAGACTGGGCAAAATCCCGTCCCTGAAGGAGGTTGAGGCAATCAGTGAAGCCCATTTCGGCATGCTCCCCCCTGCGCTCTTAATCAACCAGGAAGGGCAAGGGTCGAACGGAGAGGCCGCAGGCCTGCAATGTCCCAGTGCCCTGGAGGCATCCACCGGTGTTACAGGCCCAAACTCAACAAACCGAGGCGAACACTGGCCATGACAGGGGCCGTATCAGGGCAACCGGCATCCAGCTCGAACGGATGGCCTCTATCTTAGATTTAAAATAGGCTGCGAATGACTCACTAGTGAAATCACTAGGAGGAGGCCCCGGCGGAGGTTGGTGAGGTCTCGGACCACACGGAAAAGTTCCGCCTGGCGATTCGAGGCCTCACCAATTCTCAGGGCGGCAAAAGATCTCCTAGCCGCCCTTATCGCACGGGAGTAGCGACCGTTCGACGCCTTTACCGCAGCCCAATTTTGAGCCGTCCGAGCGTTCCGCCATCTGCTCTCTAGCCTTCTCCGCTCTTGCTTCATCGCCCGTAGCTCCTCGGAGAACCAAGGGGATGAACGGGCTCAGCATCGGATCAGGCGCTTGGGGGCGATCCGGTCGACAGCCCCAGCCACCTCCTCAAACCACCGTTGGGCTAGGGAGTCGGCCGGATCGTCATCCAAACCGTCTGGTACATCCCCGAGGGCCTCCGAGAACCGCACGGGGTCCAGGAGCCCCCGGGGGCGGGCCCAGATGGACGGGCCCGGCTCCCCGCGGGGCGGGGTGGCTACCGCAAGAGAGAAAGTCAGTAGATAATGATCTGACCATGACACGGGCCGGGCCAACAGCCTCCCGACCCCCAGATCAAAACCCCGCAATGTGGAGGCAAAAACCAGGTCCAGGGTGTGTCCACCAATATGAGTGGGTCCGATGACTAATTGGGACAGGTTCATGGAGGCCATGGACTCCATGAATTCCAGAGCTGCTCCAGACAGCCCAATCTCGGCGTGCACATTGAAATCCCCCAACACCAATAGGCGGGGGACCTTGAACTCGGAGAGCTCCGGAAGGGATAGCGCAGGGTCGCGGGGAGCACGGTACACAAGCACTACCCCAAACCTGTCCCTATGACCCACCATAAGGTGGAGACATTCCAAACCTGGACTCACCAAAATCGCGGATCTACTGACATGAAAAGAGTCTCTGAAGACCATAGCCACCCCGCCACCCCTCCCCTTTGACCTGCCCAGCTGCTGCAAACGGTAGCCCTGGGGGCAAAGGAGGGTGAGGGAAGCCCCACCTCCCTCACCCACCCAGGTCTCCGTGATGAAAGCCAGGTCGGCACGCTCATCCACGATGAGATCGTGGATAAGGGGGATCTTATTATGTACCGACCTGGCATTAATAAGCAGGCAGGACAGGTCAGGGGAACAGGCGGTTTGGATCCCAGCCATTTGGCGGTGAGCCGACGGATCAGAACGGGGGACAGGCAATAGATGTCTGTCCCGAGTTCTCCTAATCCGATCGACCTGCCGGCCCACAGCGTATCTCCCACGGCCCGACACAACCCTAATGGGGCACCCGGCGGGCTCCATGAGATCTCAAACGGCCAAGGGCCCAAACCTAACAATACCAGAAATAAAGAGGAAGGAAAAAAAAATACCAAGGCCACCAAAAATTCAATACAATACAAAACAAAACAAAAATAAAACAACTGAAAACCGAAAGCAATAACCAAATATCCTGGTAACAAAGCAAAAACAATACAATAAACACTATCAATAATAAAATTAAAAATAAAAGATCAAGGGGTAGCCCAAAAAGAGATGGAATAAGTGGGGAGGGAAAAAGGGGGGAGGAGAGGGAATTAATAATTAATTATTATTATTATTATTATTATTATTATTATTATTATTATTATTATTATTATTATTATTATTATTAATTAATAATAATAATAATAATAATAATAATAATAATAATAATAATAATAATAATAATAATAATAATAATAAAGGCAGCCTCTCTTATATTAGTACGTTCATGGGCAGAATAAGGGCAGAATGTGCAGAGCATAGAAATGTTTAATATTTTTGTAGAACAAGTACCAGGATCTGACAGCTGGCATGGGCAATGTGCATGCTTTCTGACAGGTTATGGGAGTCGTAGTCCAAAGAGTAAATTTATGAGCATGCGTTAGCAGACTCGCCACAAGGGCACAATACCCACCCACTCTACTGGTTTTAGATAACATTACTTTTAATCTTTAAATAAATAAATAAATAAATAAATAAATAAATAAATAAATAAATAAATAAATAAATAAAGCAAGTTCTGTTTTCCTGGTTGTGTATGTGTAAATCTATTGCCTGGGCATTTGCTGTTTCATCAACAGCTACCTGCTTTGCTACATGCCTCTGTGGTAAAGGCAGAATAGAATTATAAGTAGCTGGAAGATTAGGTGAGGTCCTTATGGGGCTGGCAGGAAGCTGGGGTGTAACAGGCTGAATTTGGTGCTCTCTGCTTTGTTGGCCAAGCTTAGGTTGTATGAGATTGGCCTACATGGGGAATTGGAAGGAATGGAGGACATCTGTGTTGGACCAACCTGCACATGGTCCATATTAGTTCTGCACTCTGTCTGCCTATCTGTATGCTTCCTTCTATCTTGGAAGAGGAGGTAGAGTTGATACCTGTACTCAGGGCAAGCAGGCTCACGCCCTCCTGAAAGTAAATCTCAACATGCAGGTTCACACCTTCTAGCAGCAAATTTTTGTGCCTTTCACATTTCAGCCTCCCGGGCCAAGGCCACAATATCCCCAACCTAGTTGAGGCTTTGGCAGAGAGCAAACCATCAATCTTCCATGACCTATGAAGGTACCATGAAATAAGTCCTGAAACTGAGATATTACTTCAGGAAAAGCCCTGTCTCCTCTACTCACCAATCTAAACTCTCAGGCTAGTGGGACTCCAAATTTAACCCCTCGCCTTTTAAAAAAAAGCTGTTAGTCACAAAAAGAAAGGAAAGGCCATCTTTTATTGTTTGTGTGATTGTGTTCTACCGCAGTAACATACCTGAATAAAAGCTGCTTTTAAAAGAAAACAATGGTATGAGGTTTGTTTTTGTTTTTTAAACTGTTTGCTTCACAATTAACCCTTGTGGTACAAGTGTGTTTGTCTACCTAAAATGCAGAAGGTACATATGTTCCAATTTTTGTAGGTGGCAAGGAAGGTTTATCAGATTTTATTTTCAAATATGTTAGTTGAATAAACACACATACAATGCACAAGCACAAAGCTGTGATACCACAGCACCGAAATGCTATCCAATGAGCCTTAACATACTGTTGTAGAAGGTTTTGATCCACAGCAAAGAAGTCAGAAAAGGGAGGCATGGTGACAAAAATGACTAGGAAAAGATGACCCACATGTCCTACAGAGATATAGTATCTGTATACATAAAATTGAGTGTTTCCTTTTCGGAAAGACAGTTCAGTAGTGAATATCAATTATGCATCTGCTGCACAGTTGAAGCAGATGGTACTTGAATGGTACAACTTTCCTAGCCGTTACAGGCAATTGACACCAGCCATTGAAATGTTCTGTGTCACCTAAAAATATCGGGGGGGGGGGATGAATTGACGGGTGGCGGTGGTGGAGGAGTCAGCTGTCTTTGAATCTTCTATCTTCTGGAAAGGGATATACCATTTCCCAGCCAATAATGATCTTACCACTACACTTCCCCACCTGCTGTCCTAATCCACCTAAGAAATGCTAATTGACTGAAAATTTGAAAATTGTCATTTACAAAGGGGACATAATATAAATTTTGTCTTAAATGAAACAATCGCCCCCATCTCTCTGCCACCCCCAGAGTAGCAACTCTTCATGATGAAACACACACACACACACACACACACACACACACACAGAGAGAGAGAGAGAGAGAGAGAGAGAGAGAGAGAGAGAGAGAGAGAGAGAGAGAGATCCCCACACATTAAAAAGATGGGGCAGCACTGAGTAGTAATGGCTATGTTTCGTATCCATGGCAACCTACTCCATATAGGAGGCAATGAAGATGTCCTTGATGAGGCACTCCCTTTGGAACTAATGGCAAAAAGGTAATGGTCCAAAGCACTGTTTTTAGGCAGTTCGTGATTAATTAAAAAATACTCCGGGCTTTGACCATTAAGCCTTCATTTTGTTCCTGTTAATCACAACTGGAGAAGGTGATTCAGGATCACTTATTTCAAGGCTGTGTCCTTGTTCTTTCTTTAATACATTACCTACAACATGCATTTCAAACAGGTACAAGTCTGAACATATGTTATACCATAGATATTCATTACTTTTACTCAAATTGTGGGAGCCAGAAATCCACAGGAATAATGCAGGTTAAACAAACAAGATATTTTATATTTGTAATTTAAAAGCACCTTGAAACAGGCCATTCCTAGAGAGCAAGAGCTACCCTATGTGGTAATTAACCTTTTCTGGGACAGGACTGAAGTGGAATTTAATCTCAGTTGTAAAAAAAATGAAGCCTTTATAATAAAACAGAATCATATTGTTTATAAACAGCAGAGCCTTAAACCAGGTCAGACTAATATTCTTTCTAGGACACTGGCTGAGACATTCTGAGTTTTGTAGTCCCAAACAGTAGTTTTTTCAAGCTGTGACAGAAAGTAGCTCTTCAAGATGCCCATTAAGATGTTGCCCAGCCATTTAGATAGAAAGACCAAAAACTGAACCTGGAACTGTGTTTAAAAGCATACACTTGGCCACAGAACTTCCTATATTTGAATTTGTTTGGAAAACAGAAACAAGTTCAATGTTGAATTATTCACCTGGAGAGGTACCTTATTATATGTACAACCTCTGGGTCTGACATACAGTAGTCTTCACAGGGTGGTGGTGCAAACCATTCCCCATCCTCACATTCTCATTAGAGATGGGCACGACCAGGAAAAATGACGTTTCGAGTTGTCGTGTGTCGGAGCCAGCCTGTTTCGGCTCGTTTCCGTTTGTCGCGAAATTTTTCAAAAAGTTGTCATTTCGTTTGTCGTTAGTACTGGTTTAGGGGGGTAGGGTAGCGGGCTCCTGGAGGCACCTCTCTGAGGTGTGTGCCTCCTCTGGCCCGCTACGAAGGGAAGGCATTTAGCAGGCTCCTGGAGGCACCTCTCTGGGGTGGATGCCTCCTCTGGCCCCCTACAAAGGGAAAAGGAAGGGTACATGACTGTGTAGCCATTGTGTACCAAGTGGCACTGGCAGAGGCACCTCTCTTTTGGGTGCCTCTAGCTCACCAAGAAGGACAGCATACTGGTGTACAGGTTTGGAGTTTTTTAGAACTTTGGACTGTGAGCGAGGTGAGAGAAGAATGGCTCTGCTGGGCGCCCTCTGACTCACTAAGAAGGACAGTGTACTTGCGTGTAGTGCAATGCAAGTACAGATCTGGCTTAAGGTTGGGGTTAGGGCAAGGGCTAGGCTTAGGGTTATAACGGGTAAGGTTAGGGTGAGTTAGTGGGCTGCACCTCTGGGTGCCTCTGACCCACTAAGAAGGACAGTGTACTGGCGTATGGGTTAGGGTTAGGGCTAGGGCTAGGGCTATAGTGGGCTTTTTATGCCCGACTGGCACATCCCAGAAGTCTCAGTCAAAACCTGGCCAAGTGGCCATGCGATTGGTGGAATGGCTCCAAAAATTTGCATGGTTCTATCCCATGGCCAGCCCATCATTGCGCAGGTGTAAAAAAATAAAAATAAAATAAAATAAAATAAAATCAATGGAGACGTTTTATTGCTAGAAAAACCCACTGCTGCTACTGTAAAAATTCAAGCATTTAAAATAGCTAATTTTCGCATGTTTCTGTGGTGCTTTGGTGGGTTTTTGGACCACAATTTCAAAAAAAATTGCGGTCGCCATTTTGGATCCCCCCACACCGCATGGCAAATGGAGACAATGAGACTGATGCCCCCCCAGCCTGGCACCAGGTCCAGAAGCCCAGGACAGGAGAGGGGGCGAGGCCAGGGACCCCCCGCCTCCCAGAAACCACCCCTCTGGTAGGTGCCCTCAGACAGGCATATTTTCGCCTGCTTTTTTGGCCGGAAATCGGGATTTTTTTATTTTTAAAACTTTTTTCTGTGCCGCTTGGCATCGCGCGATTGCCGCACGATGCCATGAACGACAACAACAAATCAGACCCAATTTATTGTTTATCGGTTCGAGTTTGAGTTCTGACGGTTTAATTGTCGTTTCCGTTTCCGTTGCATAACGGAAACGAGGAACGAAAATGGAAACGAGAATTTCGCCAAGTCGCGCCCATGTCTAATTCTCATGCATACATGTGTTGAACATTAGAGCTAAATAGGGATGGACACAAAACGAAAAATGAAATGCTGTTTCATCATTTTGTTACGTAATGAAACAAATGAAATGAAACAAAATGATGAAGCAGCATTTTGTTACAGACAAAATGAACCGGTCATTCTTTCCATTAAAATGCACCGTTTTGTTTCCTCTGTAAAATGCCGCCAGCCCACCATGGGTTAAAAAAGTCAGTGTGAGATAAGGGAAAAAATGCACCAACCAGGCCCGTGGGCCAGCTGGTTGGTGCGTTTTCTCCCTTATCTCATGCCGTCCAGCTGGCCTGCAGTGGGTACGAGGGGAAAAAAAGATATGAAATGATTTTTTTTTAAAAAAATCATTTCATAATAAACGATACAAAACAGGAGGTGGAGAAACAAAGAATGAAATGAAACGTCATTTTGCCATTTTGTGCCCATCCCTACAGCTGAATATTCTTTTTATCAAAAAATAAAACTTAAAAAACATAAAAATGATTCCAAATAATCTAAAAGATTTTTTGGGGCTGCCTACTCCTTTCTGCCTTTTACCCCTCCCCCTCCCCCAATACCCCAACCTGTCAAAAAGCCCCAGCTGGTAGGCAGGGGGGAGGGGCAAAAGGCAGAAAGAAGCAGTTTTTTCCCACTGTCTGCTCCATTCTGCCTTTCGCCCCTACCTCCCGCCTCCCAGCTGGGACTTTTTGATAGGGGGTTGGGTGGCCCCACTCAACCCCACCCCCAACATGTCAAAAAGCCCCAGATGAGAAGCAGGTTGGCGAGGGAGAACAGAGCAAGCTGTGGGAAATTCAAACGGAGCACTACTTGCTCTGTTCTGCCTTGCCGCCCGCCAGGGCTCAGCCTCCTGCTCTGTCTGGGAAAGGAATCCCACAGAAGCGGGCTGGGAAGGTAGCGCTGACATCAGCAATACCCTCTCAGCCTCCTGCTGTGGGATTTAAAAGGCTCCAACCTGGCACCTTTTTAAAAGGTCCCGCTGCAACAGCGAGAGAGCGCTCACTGTTGGTGGGGACATTTTAAAAAGGCTCTAACCGGGTGCCTTTTTTAAATGTCCCACCTGCAAGAGCAAGGCTGTTCAAGCGGGGGATTTAAAAAAGGCTCACCATGACACTTGCGGTGGTTTGTACTCACTCGCTGTTTGGGTGGGGGATTTTAAAAAGGCTCAAGACCACCAATAGCAAGCAGGAGCGTTTTAAAAAGCCTCTAGCTTGCCACCCTTTGTTGTGGGCTAGAGGCTTTTTTAAATGTCCCGCTATCAGTGCTCTTGCTGGGGCTGGGGACATTTTTAAAAGCCTCTAGCTGACACTGGCTACAGGCTTTTAAAAATGTCCCTTGCCCCAGTGAGCCTAGCTCTGAAGATCAAGAGAGGGGTGGTGGGCTGGAAGCTTTTGAATATCCCCCACCACCACATCAGCACTCTCACTGTTGTGGCAGGGGATTCATTTTGTTTCTCATTTTGTTTTGTAATGAATTCTTTTTTTTAAAAAAAAACCATTAATTACAAAACAAAAATGAAACAGAATGAGAAATGAAACAAAATGAAACAAAACAGTATTTTTCCATTTCATCCCCATCCCTAGTGGGGAACACTGACCAATGTGGTCAAATTCCCATGAGGACCAAAGCTCCAGTGCTTTGAATAGTTAATTGTAAAGAAAGGAGAATTTTTTTAGCAGGTAGAAGTTGTCGTGCAATTTCTTCTTTTCCAGATCCATTAAATTTGTATGAGCCTTGCCCCCTTTTTTGCATTGGGCCACCTTAATGCATATCAGCCTTCCTTTCCCACATTTATACAGTGCAGAATAGCTACAAAACTAGCCCTTAACTCGGTCTGCCTCTGGATAGCCTTGAAATGCCTGGATTTCCTGACTTGGCCATAGCAGTTGAACAACATGTAGTTAGGCGGAAGGGAAAAGAAAAACTTGTGGTAGTCATCTGGACCCATGGAAACCACTAATGATCCTTTGGATGCACTGTGATCCAGTAAAGATCACAGAGGGTCCAAACACATTCTTCCAATATGCAATCACACACTGAGTCTCCCCAAAGTTTCTACACACTTCATACGCACAAGTCATGTTGGCTAATAAGTGCTGTGAATATAGCTAAAAACAACAACAGTATTCTATGGTCCTTATGGCTTGTAGGCAGCATGGAGCATCTGGATTAGCTAGCCACAAAAATTGGTCTGAATAGCATGATATATAAACTGTGACTGACTTTAGAAATGCTTTGAAGGTTTGAGCTTTATTCTAACAGTAAGTAGCCCTAAAATTCAGGAAGCAATTTTAATAAGTTATTTAATTATAGTTATAGTCTCAAGATCTAAAATCAGTTAGTATAGCTTATTTATGGGTGGTGCCTATGGCAAGCAGCCTCCTTCCCTGCTCAGACCACAAGCCACTACTGGGACCTTGTTACATTTATAACTGCATTTTTTAAAAGCAACTGATTATTTCTTATTAAACTGTTAGCTAAAATCTATAGCTTGTCCTTCTTTCTTTAATTTAATGTCTCAAGTTGCTGGAGCATTTCAAAAAATACAATAATACAGTGGAGCTACAGACATCCTGTAACCATAAAAGTAATAAGCATTATAATTATATGTTGTTGTTGTTGTTGTTGTTGTTGTTGTTTTTGTTTTGACTTAACATACTAATTGATAATGTGAGGAACACTCCCTGGACAGTTGTCAATATTTATTCAAGGCACCACTTGCTACTGAGTATACTGGGTGCTCATTTTACTGACCTCAGAAGGATGGAAAAGCTGTGTCAATCTTGAGCCAGCTACCTAATCCATTTGGCATCAAACGTAAGTAGTGAGCAAAGGCTTTGACTGTAGTATTGTCATTTAATCACTGTATCGCAAGCTTACCCCTCCTTAGAGTATCATTCTTATGCTTTAGCTATTTCTGAGCTCTTAGAACCATGGGGGGGGGGAATACAGGAAATTCTCCACAGAATCTACCTGTTGCTCATAGAGAGATAGAGATCACCTGTTGAAGGCTGGAGGTATCACACTGAATGCCAGCATTCTAACTCATTGAGACATCTCTAGACGCCTTCCTCCTCTGAGCCAGTTCCATCAAATAAATACAAATTAAAAGGGATATTAACCTCTGGGAGTCTAGAGGTCAGGTCCCCTGGATCTCATTCTACAAGAAAGCCATGATGCTGTTGCATCTGAGCTCAGCTGACATAACCTATTGTGCCATTCAATACCCTTTGATCAATATGTGCCTTTTGAATTTTAAAGCCTTCCTGTGGGTAGGCAAAATGAAGGTAAGATCTGGGCTTCCAACAGCAGCTATTCCCACCAGTGATTTGTATTCTAACCACATGAGAAATCTGATAGCTCCTCTGCAGTGAGGGGCAGCTAAAACACAAAGCTAGCTTGCTGCAAGAGAAGTAATTAAGCAAGGGATGATACAAGAAAGTTACTTGTGGTGTGTAGCACTCTAATTTATGAATTCTGAGACTGAATTGGCCACCATGTGTCTCAGGTAATTTAAGCAATATATTCTGGCTCCTAACCTGGGCTCAAATGCTATTCTGAGATACTGGATTTTCAGCAAAGCAAGCCATTCAGTGGCTATATTATTCAGCAGCTTTAGCTACCATGCTAGCTATCTTGTATGCTAGCTATCATTTGAGGAAATTTGATGGTATTACCCCAATCCTGGTCTGTCTGCACTGGTTACCAGTCTGCTTCTTTGCCAGTTCAAGGTTCTGGTTCTAATATATAAAGCACTAAAAGAGCTTGGGACCTTGCTGCCTTTCAGAACATTTTCTTCCAAGTTCTGATGGCCATCATTCTGGGTCCTCTCAAGTTTCACCCCTGTAGGTGTTAACACCAAGAGAAGCCTGTAAGGCATCAAGAACAAATAAGGTTTTATTGGCAGTAGCACTCTCCCTTTGGAAAGCCGTTCTGCAGGAAATACAGTACAGTGGAACCTTGACTTACATGCTGCTTGACTTGCAGCATATTTGACTTGCAGCAAGAAGGGGCCTGTTTGACTTGAGTCACAGGCTTTGACTTACAGCTCGGAGCCCCGGCGCAAGGCCCTAGAATCGGGAGGCAGCCACAACCCAGCATCGCGGCTGCCGCCTCCATACTACCCCTGCCTTCTTCCTCTCCTCCGGCAACGGCAGCGGCGGCTTCGGCGAGGCCAGCTCCGAGCACCTGGAGCTGGTCCTTGGCCTCGCCGAAGCCGCTGCTGCTGCCAGAGGAGAAGAAGGGCCGGGAGCTCGGGGCTGGCCTTGCTGATTAGACAGTCAGCTCAGTCTTGTAAAAAATCTGACTGCAGGAGTCTGGTCCACAATGGAAGCATTTTAGTTGGGGAGCTGTACAGTTGTGGGACTCTAATGGTAAGCATAGAGTTGTTCAGAACTTGGAACGTCAGGTTAAAAATAAGTAAAACTTAAATGTTAGACATTGTTGCTATGAACATTAAAAAGTGGAGGCGTATAACTTGTGGACTATAATTCCACTGCCTCCTCCTCTCTTTGAAGAAACATTTCATTTACATCCCCGGAAGGAATCTCCTATCCCAGTCAAATTTGTGTTAAATTGCTGTTTTCGGGGGTCTTTTTCATCATCTGGAACGGATTAATCCACTTTCCCATTACTTTCTATGGGAAAAGTTCATTTGACTTAAGTCATGTTTGACTTAAGTCTAGACCTCTGGAATGGATTAATGAAGTAAGTCAAGGTTCCACTGTACAGTATATCGCAGAAGGGAGTACACCCCCTCAAATTTTGTAAATATTTTAGTATATATTTTCATGTGACAATGCTGAAGAAATGACACTTGGCTACAATGTAAAGCACACGAGTAAACAGCTTGTATAACAGTGTAAATGTGCTGTCCCATCAAAATAACGCAACACTAAGCCGTTAATGTCTAAACCACTTGCAACAAAAGTGAGTACACCCCTAATTGACAGTGTTCAAATTGGGCCCAAGTAGCTGTTTTCCCTCCCTGGTGTCATGAGACCCATTAGTGTCACAAGGTCTCAAGTGTGAGGGAAGACCAGGTGTTATTGCTCTCACTCTCACATTTGGTGTTATCGCTTTCACTCTCTCATACTAGTCACTTGAAGTTCCACATGGCACTTCATGGTCATGAATTATCCAAGGATCTGAAAAAATGAATTGTTGCTCTACACCCGTGTTTCTCAACCTGTGGGTTCCCAGATGTTCCCAGACTGCAACTCCCAGAAATCTTCATCACTAGCTGAACTGGCCAGGATTTCTAGGAGTTGCAGTCCCGGAACATCTGGGGACCCACAGGTTGAGAACCACTGCTCTACATAAAGATGGCCTAGGCTCTAAGCAGATTGCCAAGACCCTGAAACTGAGCTGCAGCACAGTGGCCACAACCATACAGTGGTTTAACAGGACAGGTTCCACTCAGAACAGGCCTTGCCATGATTGACCAAAGAAGTTGTGTGCCCGTGCTCAGCATCATATCCAGAGGTTGGCTTTGGGGAATAAATGTATGAGTGCTGCCAGCATTGCTGTAGAGGTTGAAGAGATGGGGGCAGGGTAGGGCTGCCTGTCAGTGCTCAGACCATATGCCGCATACTGCATCAAATTGGTCTGCAGGGCTGTCGTCCCAGAAGGAAGCCTCTTCTAAAGATGCACAAGGAAGCCCAAATACAGTTTGCTGCAGACAAATATTCTAAGGACATGGATTTCTGAAACCATGTCCTGTGGTCCGATGAGACCAAGAGAAACTCAGATGGTGTCAAGCATGTGTGGTGGCAACCAAGTAAGGCGTACAAAGACAAGTGTGTCATGCCTATTGTCAAGCATGGTGGTGGGTGTGTCATGGTATAAGACTGCATGAGTGCTGCTGGCACTGGGGAGCTATAGTTTATTGAGGAAACCATGAATGCCAACATGTTCTGGTGACATACTGAGGCAGAACGACCCCAAACACACCTCCAAAATGACCATTGCCTTGCTAAAGAACCTGAAGTTAGTGGTAATGGACTGGCCAAGCATGCCTCCAGACCTAAACCCTATCGGGGCATCCTGAAATGAAAAGTGGAGGTGTGCAAGATCTCTAACATCCACCAACTCTGTGATGTCATCATGGAGGAGTGGAATGCCCAAGAGGATTAAAGCAGTGCTGGAAAAGAATGGTGGCCACACAAAATATTGGCACTTTGTACCTAATTTGGACATTGTCACTTAGAGGTGTATTAACTTTTGTTGCCAATGGTTTAGACTTTAATGGCTGGGTGATGTGTTATTTTGAGGGGACTGCATGTTTACACTGTTATATAAGCTGTATATTCACTGCTTTACATTGTACCCAAGTGTCATTATCCAGTGCTGTCTCAGGAAAAGATATACTAAAATATTTGCAAAATGTGAGGAGGTTACTCATTTTTGTGATATACGGCATGTCAGGTGGCTTCTCTTTGGACCTTTAAGAAGCTCCTAAAAATGAGCCCTTCAATACGATACAAACAGAGCAGGATGTGGCCTACCAGACTGGGAACTATATTATAAAACTTGTTACTCTTGTTTGGACAAAGGAATGGATCACATTAGAGACTCAAAAAAATTGAAATTAGAAGGACATGATTTAGGAGTAGGTTGTCATGTGTTTACTTGGTACAAAAAAACTAAATTACAAAAACATTTTGGTAATCACATGATTAGGAAAGCTCAAACTATAGCCCGGGGGCCAGATGCGGTCCTCCAGGGTCTTGAATCTGGCACCCGGGACCAATTGCAGACCCCCCCACCTACCCCCTCTTCACGAGCAAGCCAGCCTCCACAGCTGCTTCTATTGCTGAGGCAGTTCAAAGCGGTGGGCTATGTCGCTTCCCCCACTCCCCCTCCACTGCCCAGATGATCGGCACACTGGCTAGTGGGGCAGTTCAAAGTGGGAGGGCCACGGCAAGGTCTCCCGTTCCCCCCACCCACTGCCCAGATGGTCAGGACCCCCCCACCTACCCCCACTTCATGAGCAAGCCAGCCTCTGCAGCTGCTTCTATTGCTGAGGCAGTTCAAAGTGGTGGGATATGTCGCTTCCCCCACTCCCCCCACCCACTGCCCAGACGATCAGCACACTCGCTAGCAGGGCAGGTCAAAGTGGGAGGGCCACAGCAAGGTTCCCCACTTCCCCAACCACAGCCCAGATGGTTGGGGCACTGGCTGAAGCCGAGTGGGGCAATTTAAAATGGGAGGGCTGTGGCAAGGTCTCCCATTCCCTCCATGGCCTCGAGGCCCTGGTCCTGCTCCTCCTGCACCCTGCCCACCTGCCTTCCTTGTGTGGCCACCACCTATGTTTTTCTGGCTGTGAGGAAGGAAGGGGGCAGGCAGAGGCAACACTAGCCAGCTTTCTGAGCCGGAGCAGCCACAGCAGTGGACCGATGGAGGGGGAAACGGAGCTACTTCCCAACCAACCAACCCACTCCGAGGTGCTGCCTTGCTCCGTGGAGTGACAGAGGGGAGGACAGAGCCCAGCCATGGCCGGAGGCTGAGGCTGCTGCCAACCCACTGGGTTAGTGATCAGCGAGGAGGAGGTGGTGGAGAAAGAAGAGAAGGGAAGGGAAGGCCAACAGTGGCCTGGGCCTGGTTCCTGGGAGGCTGGTGGTCCTGCATTTGCCCCTGGTTGGTGATGGGCAAGCTGGCGAGCCAACAGAGCACCGCAGCCTGGCTGGGCTCAGCCAGTGAGTGGGCTGTGGGTGGCTTTGAGCAGGCCTTTCTGCCTCCCCTCCTTCCTTCCCAGCCCTTGCTCCCTCCCTCCCTCCCTCACTTGGTGCAGTGCACCAAGTTGGGCCAGGCCGGTCCAAGTCAAGAGAGGAGGCAGCTTTCCCAGTGAAGGCATGATGGCCAAGGTGCATGGCTGGATCCGTGCGCAGTGGCGCCAGCCTTGCCACCCTTGCTGCGGCTGCTGCTCCTCATCCTGAGTGGCCGCCTAGAAGGTGAGGAGGGGGTCAGAGCTTGCCTGGGCTGCCGCCTCCTTCCCAACACAATGAAGGAAGGAAGGATGGAGAGCTGCTCCAGATGCTGCCACTGTAGGAGGAGGAGGAGGAGGAGGTGCAGCAGAGGGAACCCAGCGGTGGCACCTCAGGGTGCCGACCCAGAGCAGAAAGCATTGCTGGGGCCCCGGATACACACTGATCATGGGCCAATCATGGGGGGCTCCGGCCACTTGCCCCCCTCCCCCTTTCCCCCCCATGTCGGCCTTTTTTTCCCCTTTTTCTTTTTTGGACTGTGGTCCGACCCCCAGTGGTGTCTGGGGGGTGGTGGACCAGCCCACTGTTTGAAAACTTTGAGAACCCCTGGGTTAAATGATTTTTAAAAAGAAGTCACATTCTGGGATAATCCCTTACTTCCCTTGAAACACAATATCCCACATTCATGAACTAGAGGGTTTTGTTTGTATTTGTTTTTCAAGAATTGAAGTCTCTCTCTCTGTGTGTGTCTCTTTCTTTCTTTCTCTGTCAATGTGTCATATGTACATCCAAAATGATGAGCATATTGCTAGTTGCTAAGAAACATCCACCATGACATGAATAGCCCATTTTGTTATTAAAAGCCTTCTCCCTGAACTTCTCCCCTGGGTCAGGAACAGAACACCCATGCTGCAGGAGTATGACAGTGTAGAGCGATTTTCTAAGCAAACGGCTTTGTAAGATGAATTAGGAAAACATTGTAAAGAGGAAACTGTTTAGCCATGCATTTCAAACTCTATGGGAACAGGAGTAGCAAACCAAATACTCTGCTCAGATTTTACAGCAAACGAGTGAATCACAAGGAAAAGAGAATTACACAGGACTTTCTCTAAGCAGAAATGTGGCCTGTTAGACACCGTTTAAAACATCACCCAGCAACAGGAGACTTAACAGCTCAGTCCATATCCCAGCAAAGTTAGGTCACCTTGTAGCCTGATCTGGATGGCCCTTGAGGTCTCTCTTCCAAATCTCTGGGCCTTTTCACACGACCCCTAAGATCCGCTGGCCTCTTAAATTTGGACCAGATATCTTAGGGGTTTGTCGCTGTTCCTGCGTTCCCACCCCCTCCGCACTCCTGGCTGGTGGCTGCGTGAGGGGAGGGAGAAAAAAAAGGAAGAAAAGAATGCCGCTCACCTCCGTTCTGCCATCTCGCTTTGCTCCCAGCACTGCATTCAGATCTCTTAAAGGGGCGGGAGGCAAAAAAAGAACACAGAAACAAGGAGAGCCCGGCAATCACTACTGTTATATCCACATCAGGAATTTTCACCCTCCGAGAGCAGGTACATGAAAAGTGCGCTGGGACGCGCTTAGGTGGGCGTGGTCGCACTTAATTATCTGTAAACTCTGGAGCTGGTGGGGAAATAATTTTATGCTTCACAAGACAAAAAACCATTCTGCATGTAGCCAGGAAACCCTCCCCCCCAGCTATTTTTGTCTTTATTCTAACCTCCGGAATGGATTAATCCATTCCCAATGCATTCCTATCAGAAACCGTGTTTCATAAGACAAAAAATTTCGTAAAACGAAGTGACCCATAGCCTCCAGAATAGATTAATCCATTTCCCAATGGATTCCTATGGGAAACTGTGCTTTGTAAGACAAAACTTTCTTAAAACAGATTGACACATAGAATGAATTACATTTGTTTTATGAGGTACCACTGTGTGTGCGCGTGTGTGCGCGCATGTGTGTGTTTAATTCAAGATGGTTTTCAAGTAAAGTTAAAACAACAATTTTTTTTACATATATTAAGTAAACATAATAAACACATAGAACAAACAAATCATAACAGGGAGTCAGGTAGGTGGTGAGCAACCTGGAGTACTGCCAAAAGCCTCACGCTACAGCCAGGTCTTCAAAGAATTCTTAAACATTGTCACAGATGGAGCCAAATGGATGTCAACAGGCAATTTGTTCCAAAGAGCAGGGACGGCCACTGAGAAAGCCCAATTTATGGTAACAGTTTTTCAGGCTTCCCTAGGAGTGGCCACCCTAAGTGTCAACACTAAATGAGAAATCGATAGACAGGCATTCATTAATCTAAGAGACAGGTGCTCTGTCATATATTCAGGTCCTAAACCATGGAGGGTTTTATAAGTTAAAACCATCTCCTTGAACCTGATCTGGGATGCAACAGTTAGCCAGTGCAGGTGAGCCAGTATGGGAGTGATGTGGTCATATTTGCTCATACAATCCACCAGCCTATCCCACCACATTCTGCACCCGCTGCAGTCTATGGATCAGATTCAAGGGTAACTCCATGTAGATATATACAAATTCATCATTTAGGGCTTGCGTACATGAATGGATGAATAATCACAGGCCAAACAGCAGATTTGGATCGTTTGATCACAGCAAAATACAATGCTCTTCAACAAAGTCATTTTAGGTTCTGTACCAAGGTATGAGGTGTGGCATGGAGAGAAGTCAAGGGATACATATATTTATGAATTAACCCTAAAACTTGTTGGAACTCTTCCTCATTTTAAAGAAATGTACAGCCTTGTTACATATTTATGTTTCACTATGTGTTCCTTGAACTGGTACTGTACTTTCACGATCCCTTAAGGTTAAGGTTAAGCTAAGCAAATAAAACTACAATAAACTATAAAAGCCCAAGTACTATATTCAAAACAAAAGGGAAATAAGCCATATTGTTTGGGTACCATTCTTTACAGTTTTGATCCATACAAATGTTCCCTTAACATGGTGCATCTGTGCAGTCATGGGGTGCTGGATCGGGGCCATATATTTGCTTGTGGTAGCAGTCAGAATTTTGCACTTATGGGGCGGGGGTGAGGGCACGCAGGGAATGTTGCTCTATACTCAAATTAATTTGATATATACAACAACCAAACACCTTGGAGAAGCCATGGAGGTGATGCAAGAAACAGATGATTTCTTACGGGGTAAGAGATAGTGAGTGCAACTCTCTTGGCAACCCTATAATCTGAACAGATACTCAAATCACCTGCTCTTCCAGTACTTCAGCAGACATATTTTAGGTCTGTGGTCATCATGCTGGCAGAGCAGTTTGAAGGCTAGGATGTTAAAAACAGAGGTCCTTTGGCTTCAGGTTAAAACATAACAAACCCCAGAAGGCAGTCTTTCAATAAGCAGCCAAGGGGAAAAGGCAACAGAGCAATCAGACTGCATTTTTCTTGTTATGACACCAATAGATATAAATACAAACCACTAGTAAATTCAGTAAAGGATTTAGTAATAGACATGAAATGTGCTCTTTTCTACTTGACCTTTGCTAACCACTCAGGATTACACGAAGCCATTACCTTATGGCTTCTCAATCTTTTTGCAAATGCTCTCTTGCAAGAGATCATTTCTAGCCTTATCAGAAGGATCAATACATGTCCACTGCAATCCTCCCCAACCCCACTAAGGAGAAAATATTAGGTCAACATTTGAAAAATCCAATACTAGGATCATTCCTTATGGCTTAACAAGAAAGAAAGAAAGAAAGAAAGAAAGAAAGAAAGAAAGAAAGAAAGAAAGAAAGAAAGAAAGAAAGAAAGATCCCATAGGTCTTTCAGGATACTTCATTTCATAGCCAGTGGTCACTCCCTTTCAGGACTCACTCTCCACATATGATTGGTAAAACACAAGCCTCCTTATGAAATGGCATACATTTGCAGAACTTTTGAAAGTGGGTCAGCAGGTCCACATCTTGTGGAAATGCCCAAAACAAACGGAGACACACACGCCCTGGGGTTGAACTCCCACACCGATTCTGCATGGCCATTAGGAATTCCAGGGAACAGCTATGCATGCAGCAAACCTGGACGCCATTCTCTGGTTGCTGACACAAGCATCCTTAAAGGTGGCATTAATTGTTAATAGAGGCACATATGCAGGCTGGCAAGGACACAGGCCCTTAATGTTTATTTCCTGAATAATGCAAAGACCCAGGCGGTAATATAGGAAAGAGAGTCAACTGTGCACAGGATTGCATTAGGATGATAATAATGAATACTTATTAGCTCCTTTTCTTCCTAAAGCCTCCTAATTAACAAGTAACACAAGAGATTTTTCTTAAACGCAACGACGACAGGGCATTGATAAACAGTTCAACATTATTACCGTTAGCTTTGAGATTTATGTCCAGGGAAAACATACAAACATGCCACCTTCCTTCCTCATTTCATACAAAACAAACCACCACCACCACCAAGCCAAAGCAAACCATCAGAACCCTAAGCATGGTCCTGCTCTCGAGATCCACACTGACCATCTCAAGGTCAACAATGCCTTTTAGCTACTTACCATCAATAAACTAAGAGACGATTCGGGAGCTCGCTGTGCAGCCATCGTCTTGATTTCTCCTGCATCTAAAATCCTGCCTTGGGCTCCGAATCAGCTCTTCTTGGCCCTCCTTCAGGGCAAAGCATCCAACGGCACCTCCTGGAATGTACAATCACAGGAGTGGGTGGGAAACAGGCTCAGAGACAAAATCCCCCTGAGAGATGACTAAACGTTTTTAAAAATCCTGCAGGCAGAAACAAGCTTGAGTTAGGCCAGATTTTACACTAGAAAGGGAGAAGAAGGATACAGCAGAGAGTTGGCTGCAGAGATCTGATCAGATTCTGCAGGTTATATTTTTTTTTAAAAAAAGATTACCCAGCAATAGGAACAGACTGTTCATACCTCGTACATACCTTACATGTCAGGTTGAAAATGCAGGAAAGCTATAAAGTCTGCCTCAGCCTCTCTCCAGAATAAGAAATACAATTAATTGATTTTAACTGGCAGGAGAATCTTTGCTATTGTCAATCAAGCTCTTCTATAATCCAGATTTATGATGATGATGATGATTTTGCTTTAGCCTTCCTCCCCTCCAGTGCTGCAGGAACAATGCAAAAAATCAAAATAAAAAATTCAGACATCACAGCACACCGCTTGCAAAACAAATGTCTTCCCTCTTCCCCAAAGCAATGTGCTTCCCTGTCTAGAAAGCGAGCGCCTGCATAATCCAGACAAGAGCAATGACTGAGCAAAAGGAAAGCAAGCAAGCACTGGTGAGCAACAATTACCTTTATTTTATCTGAATGACAACTGACCTTTCTCACCTTACTGGAGAAGGAGGGGATACTATTTCTTCCTCTATCTTCCAAATCAGTTCAGCTCCCCATGGAGCTCACGCACTTGGGGGGGGGACCCCATGTAATTACACAGCCTGCCCCCCTTAGTGTTCTGATCATGCTGGCTGTAATGCTGCATGCCTGCTGCAGCACTTGAGCTCCCTGCCTGTCTCCAACTCCTCTCTGCTTCCACAGAGCATAGCAGCTTACGATGCCCTGGGATGCTTAGATGGGCACCACAGTAAAACTAATTGTGAGACCAGGGGACTTCTGACAGAGCAAAGATTAATCGGTCTTCCTGATAAATCAACTCATTGTTTCTAGAGCCAATGTGAGTGTAGTAGCGAGAGGTGCATGGGAATTGGAAGTCACTTCACTGATCTTCCTTTTAATTATTTTATCTTGGGATCCATCATGTCAAGTTTATGACTTCAGGGGCAGTGGTTAAATAACAGTACTAAACTGAAGACCCTGCTCACAGCCTGAGTTCGATCCCGGGATCAGGTAGCTGCCTCAAGGCTGATTCAGCCTTCCGTTCTTCCAAGGTTGGCAAATTTGACCGAGTTTAGCAATTTATTCTGCCAGCGGAAGCTAAGACTTTAGGGAGACAAAGTCCACATGAAGCAGCCAGGGTTTCTTAAAATTTATTCTGCCAAGCATAAGGGTTTAAGACTTTCAGGGAGACAAAGTAACATAAAGTGTTTTTCAGCCAAAGGGTTTCATAAAAATCAGCACACCACCATTAGAAAATGTTAAAAAAATTAACTGATATTGACTATATATAAAGTAATTCTCTGAATAGAATAAATAAACACAAAGAAAGTATTTTATAATTACTTTATTATGAAATAGTTAAATAGAAATATGTTATAAAATACTTTATTCAGTGCAACCTGGGCCTGTTTGGCTGAACACAAAGCTGATATTCTTCAGCTTTTCCAACGGCACACAGCATATCTCGCGGCACATAGACAGTGCATGACATAGACAGTCATGGCAGCATGGGTACTTTCTTACCAAAGGTCCAAAGACTACTGATTTCTGGTGCACTTTTATACTAATGATGACAGCCAATCACAAATATGGTGACATCATGCTATTGCACCTACATTGCATCAACCTTGCCCATTATATCTTATCCTGTACCCCTGGCAGTAATTAGAAAACTTATACACCTGTGTTACAATGACTCAGTATTATATACTGGACTCCATTTTACAATGCAATTAAATATACATATGAAACACCTGTGGACATATGTTCTAACTAACATCTAACAAAATTGAGTACCCAACTTGTGTAGCCTGCACAATTAAACTGCAAACCACCCAGAAACAGCTTTAAGCAGTATGGGCTGATGTGTAAGCAGCACACATCACATTTTGCTTTTCTTTTGCTCAGCACCCCAATAGAACCATCTAGCAGTACCTGGAAATGTTATGGAAAAACTTGTGTTTCTTTATTCACATTTGGATTTCAAATAAAATCAGGTGTTGATGGCCAGGCATTGGTTTGGATCCCAGCATTGATGAACCCCACTGTTCTACGATGTAGCCTGTCTCCTTAAGAGACACGCAAGGATGAACTTCTGGGCACCATGTGGACATAAGCCACTACATGGGGCCACTGTCCTCCTCCTTGGGGCGTGAGTGGGCACACCAGTTCAGATCCAGCCAGGCTTTGCAGGGCACCGCCTGCTGCCTGCCAACCACAAGATCCAACCCTATGCCTACAAAAACGCCTTCCAACAAGTTGTGACAACATGTAAACAACCACAAAAGCATTATGGGTGGGTGGGTGGGTAAGCTGTCTTCAGAGAGACTGGGGGCTTCCGGTCCCAGCATGCACCTTAAGTGGTGTGCGGGAGGACCACATTGAAAACTCCGCCACATCACGCCCTCCGACCAATGCCCCTCCTTTCTGGAAGCTGCCTGGTCAATCCCAGCCTAGCAGCACATCCGGGGCTTACTCCTTCTCTTCCGGCGGAGCCCCCACGTGGCAACCGCCATTGCCGGGTCCCTCTCCATCCTCGTCAGCATGCCAGCATCAACGTGGGACCCTGGTAAGTCAGGGTCCTGTCCAAACATGTAACATTTTCAAATCTCTTCATCTTTCAGCCTCCCAGTTGTCTCCTATGAGAGGACCTAGCAGGATCTTCTGCATGTCAGCCTTGCATCTTCTGCTGCTTAAGGCGTATGCACCCTCCCTGTTCTGTGACCAGGAATCAAAACCCCTACCTGAGGTCCTGATGATAATGCAGTACTGATACGCATTGTCTGGAAGGTTAACCGGATACAAGGAGAGCATTCATCTCCAAATGAATTGTGTCCCCAGGTGCACATGTTGAATGCAGGGGATAGATCTCTGTTGACTCATATGTGAACTGAAATGCTGGATTCAAAGACACATTTGTGGAGAAAGTAAAGCTCATTCCTTGGTATAAGGTGTCCCAGTCCATCTTGTATAGCAATGGGCCTGGTACCATCCATGCACCCTTTTGTAGGGAGGGGACAGATTTGTCCCTCATGCTTCTGTAGATGGCCACGTGACTAGAGCAGTGGTTCTCAACCTTCCTAATGGCACGACCCTTTAATACAGTTCCTATGTTGTGGTGACCGCTTGCCCTGCTTGGAAGATGCCACAAGCCCCCTTTGGCAGGCCACTGCTGCAGGTGCCATAGAGAACTTCCCTCTACAGGCACCCTCAGCCAATTGCAGCCTCCGGTGCCATCGACTGACATCCCTTCCAAACTATCAAGCTGTAACTCACTCTTCCCCCCTTCCCCCCTTCCTCCTCCTCCTCCTTCAGACACAAGCCGTTTGTGCCTTTTTCTTCATTGGCTCATGGCGACCCCTGTGAAATTGGTCGTTCAATGCCCAAAGAGGTCCTGACCCCCAGGTTGGGAACTACTGGACTAGAGTAAGAGTTGGGGAAGATTTGCTATGAACTTGGCCAAACACGGACTACAGTCCATTCTAAGGCCTATTCAGTGGCTGTCACTATTGCATCTCCACAGGGTCATCTGACTGGGGGATTATGGGCAATCAAAACATTATTGGTAAATGTGGCTCCTTGACATACTTTGAAGCTATCCATGCAGTAAAGTCACGTGTATTCTTTCCAGTTTAGGTGCCACAGTTGATCTCTTAGATCTTTGAACACCTACTTGTCCTTCTACTGTGTACTTTTCAATACGTGCAGAGCAAGGATGGGGACGCATTTCCTGGGAAGATGAAACCAACCGCCTCTGTGCTTGACCATTGCACTTGAAGTAATGAAAAAAGCAGCCAGAGGGGACAAACAGAGTATGATTTCTTAGCCATCTAGTTGTTCTGTAGCTGTTCCAAAAACATGTTTCCTGGAAGATTTCAAGATATGTAGAGAGGCAACATCTCGAGATGTACAAAGGTCAAATGTATTTCTTATTCTTGTTGTTTAAAAGCTCTAGCTCTACATGTTTCGGCAAAGCCTTCATCAGGAGTGAGCTCTCTTTATTTTGGGGTGGGGGTCTGTATCAGCTCCAGTTCACTGGCTATGGTGGTGGATTTTAAAAAAAAGAAATGAAAAGAAAAAGAAAAAAGATGGCGATGAAGGTGGTTGGGGTGCTGGTTGCAATGGTGAGGATGATGAAGGTGACTGCAAATCTACAACTTTTCTTCAGGATACAAACAGCCACGATCCTGCAATTGTAAGCATTGGAAATTATTGCCATGATATCTGTGTCAAAGCATCAAAGATTTATTGGTCTGGACTGCAAGTGGTGATGGTGGTGGAGGAGAATGTTTTAGGGCCTTTTTACACGACCCCTAAGATCCGCTGGCCACTTAAATTCAGACCAGAGATCTTAGGGGTTCGTCGCTCTTCCTCTGTCTTCCTCTGTCCCCACCCCCCTCCGCACTTCCTGGTTGCTGGCTGCCTGAGGGAGGGAGAAAAAAGAAAGAAAAGAATGCCGGTTTACCTCCCTTTTGTTCCTGGCAGCATTCAGATCTCTTAAAGGGGCGGGGTGCAAAAAAAGAACAAACAGAAGCCAGGAGACCCCGCACTCACTATCCTTACACCGGATCAAATATTTGTCACATCCAAAAAGCAGGTACAAGAAAACTGCTCTGGGTCGCGCTAAAGTGGGCGGGGTCGCACTTAATTGTCTGCAAAGTCCGGAGCTGGTGGGTAAACTTTTTAAAGGTCCGGACCTTGCAGCCATTTGCGGCAGAGCTTAGGGGTCGTGTATAAACGCCCTTAGTCACTGTAGCTGTGAAACTGATTTGTGACAGGTAATCAAAGGAGAGGGGTGATGATAGGCTAATGTGCTGTCTAGTTAGGTGGAAGAATAGTACAGTTCATGGCCAGTCTTAAAGCATGTCATAACTATTAACCATACAGAGCACTGTTAATTGCTATATCATTGTTAACAGATGCAAAGGTTTTTTTTAATGGGGCTTGAACACAGAATAAACCAAAGCAACACTGCCCATTCTAATCAACAAGGAAGGAATTTAGTTCTCTCTGTTAGCCTGCTAGAAAAACTAGTGCTCCTTCCTTCTTGAACTGGTATGGAAAAGAAGACAACTCTGGCTCTAGAGTGGCATGTGTCCAATGGGGACAGAAGTTCTGAACTATCTCATATAATATAAGAGAAGCGGGACTCCTCTCCATCACTCCACCCCTCCCACCTCTGCATTCCCCTAGATTTGACAGGCTCTGCCATTGTCCCACCTGAGAGGGATGACTAAATTATGCTGCTTTTTTCCACACTACAACCTGTGGGGAGATCTATTTACTCCCTCCCTTTTCTCTTCTACCTAGGTCTGTGTTTAGGAGAGGACAACCATTTACTTCTGTTGTTAATCAGTCTCTCTTTATTGCTTTGACTGAACTCTGGACTGTGGCTAGATAGAGTTTAACCAGAGAAGCCAAGATGGTCAAACACAGCTTGTAGGTGGGTTATTTAATTAAACCATAGTAAAAACTTAACACATTTGGTTGAAGGTTGCTCATAGTAAGCTGGAGTTGAAAAGAGGAGCAAGTGACTAAGGTGTTTTTTTCTTTTGGCCACAGTGGAGGAGAGATAGAAAGGAGGAATACATGATCCCAAGGCTCATACATAACACTCAACTATATCTTTACATTGTCTGAGTGAATATTTGCATACATCTCCTGAGGAACACTGCAGTGCAGCTTGACAAAATGAGCTATAAAAAGCTTATGCCACAGTAAATGTGTTTGAGGGCCACCTTGGCTGCCTTACTTCCCTCCCAGCTATTATTACTGTCATTCTTCATCTTCTTCCATGCCACTCTGCTCACTTCCCAGCTTGGTTGCCTTCTCTGGGCCAAGGAGTAGGCAGGCAGAAAGTTGCACAAACAGCAAGTGCCCATTTTTCTGCAGAAGTGTCTCTGTCCAAAACACTGGCTCCACACAAAGTTGCACTAATTGCTTTGTGCAGTTGCCACAGCTCTCCATTCCAGGGTCCACAAGTGGATCTGGGAAGACATTTGCATAAAATAGATGTTGTGTCTCATGAAAATTTGGTAATTCCTTATATAATTTAGCAGAGCATAAAAGTACAAAAACAACTTCTGCAACACAGGGACAACACATGACATGGTGACGATGACAACAACAACAACAACAACAACAACAACAACAACAACAACGATGATGATGATGATAACAACAACAACAACAACAACAACTCCCACTCGGAATTCCTATGTGGAAGATAGGTGGTAAATAAATAAATAAATAAATAAAAACAACCTCTGAAGTTACCTGTGACAGAAGAGTGGCTGGATTAAATGCCATGGTATTACCCTCCTACTGCTCAGACATTTCTACTGATTCTTCTTGTTTTTGAGCCAGCTGTGGCTGGATGGTAGAGTGGCCAGCCTCCCATGGCAGGAGGAAAACTCTCCTGATGTGAAACACCTGGGCCCAAAGAGAGGAGGAGGGGCCAGACCCAGCCTTCAAGGGTGGAACAAGCCTTTGCAAGGGGAGATATAGAGGAAGGCCGTGGTGGGGGGGAGAGAAAGAAAACGCTGAAGCTGGACAGACCAGAGAGGCTGCCGCTTCAGCATATCAACCCGGAGCAGGTAAGCGAAGGAGCAGAGGAGGTGAAGCCTTGGCCCTGGTTCCTTCCCTTCCCCAGCAGCTCATGGAAGCTAATTCCCTGCTCCAAGGACATTCTGGCCATGCTGGCTGAGAGTTGGGTAACTCCCAGCCAGCAAAAGGATTACTCCCTTACTATTGGGGGGGGGGGTGCCTCCACAAAGGAGAGCTAAGCCTGCCTGAAGGGCAGTGGAGGACTGTCAGGGTGGAGCCTGAGCGCGCAGGACATTGGTCGTGGTCTCTTCTCCTTGGAAGCTGTGGAGTACCCTGCTCCAGGGGTTGCTGAACTTTGGGTGTGGTCTGAGAAGGGATATCAGCCTCACATTGAGAGACTTGGACTCTTCCAGAACCTATGGCCACACTTTTTGTTGCTTGCCCTTGCAAAGTCCTCATAAAAGTCAAATCTCACTGCTACTCTTTGGCCCATGATGGAGGGGGCCCTTCACACTTGTTAAGCGTAACTCCAAGCCCACAAAAAGGTATTTTTCCTGCAAGCTTTCATACAGATTCAAAACAAAATCCCATCTAGAGCCCAGAAATATATATATTTTTCCAACTGATTCAACTGACTGAGGAATTATGAAACTATCCCCTGAAAAAAGTGGTATTTTCATGCTCTGGTCCTATTTATTTATTTATTTAATAGTATTTTTCCCTGCCTTTCTCCTTGAAAAAGGACTCAAGGCTGCTTACATTAATGAGGGATAATATACAGTCCAGTACGATTAAGACATGTTCAAGTATTGGGAATAGGGAATTGAGGGACATCTGATTTACAGCATTAAAATACAACATTACATTCATGCTACAAAAGAATGTGAGCAGTTAAAAAGAGTAAAATTCCATGTAAAAGTTATGAGTGATGGAAACTAACATTGAAAACTGTCAATGCAATCACACAAGGTTATAAGTGCTTATAAACACAAAGTCTGTGTGATCATATAAATTCATATAAAGCTTGCCTGAAGAGAAAGGTCTTGCCTGTTTCTGGAAAGACATCAGAGATGGGGCAGTCCTCGCCTTTCGTGGGAGGGAGTTCCAGAGTCTGGGCACAGCAGCCTAGAAGGCTCTTTCATGTGTTCCCACAAGACATATACCTGTAAGAGTGGTGGGATGGAGAGAAAGGCCTCTCCTGGCGACCTTAACACCCGAGTCAGTTCAAACTGTGAGATTCGATCTTTGAGGTAGCTAGGACCCAGGCCATACAGTGCTTTGTAGGTTAAGGTCAGCACTTTGACCTTGTAGCTAGCTGAATATAAACATGCATTTACTGATTACATGCATTTAATCAGCATAATAAAAACATCCATTTACTTTTTATACATCCTTCCCCCAAAGAGCTCAACAGTAGTATTATCCATTCTACTCTAGATCCAGCTTCATGTCACTCTGAGAGATGATTTAGACAAAGAGAGAGTGGCTGCTCCAAGGTCAACCACTGTGTTGAATGAATGAAGGAGGGAAAAGAAAAGGCTCAATTAATAGTCCAATAAAATCAATTTATTGTGAGGCTGCCATTTGCTACTATTGCTTTTAGTCTATAAGAAAAGGAAACATTTACTATGAAGATGTATTTATTTATAGCCCAACCACTGTTAAATGTCTACTTCTATGGTTAAATAGGTAAACTACATCACTTGCCTTGCAAATTATTTTTAGAATGGAAACAATCTATCTTACAATGAATTCATTTTTGCTACAATTTTACTAAAGCAATTTGCAAATTATCAATGTCTAATTATTATTATACTTCTTGCTGTGATCTTTACTGACTACTTCCATCTTTCACAGAACCACTCTGCAGAATATAGGAAATGAGGTAAACTCTGTGCAGTCATTTGGAGGATGATTTACCTTAATTAATTCATACATGATTCCATATATGTGGCATATTGCCAGCAAAGCACTTTCATATAAATTAATTCTGGTATACTATATTTAGACATCAAAACAACCTAGCTGCTCAGAGCCAGAGAGGCTGGGTGTGAACACCTTAATTCTTAGCGACACAAGGAGTTTACAAAGAAATAATAAGCAACAAAAATATTTTTGTGTTTATCCTTGGTCAACAACTTTGAGGTAAGCTGGAGTGGGGTGAATGCTAGCAGATGGGGCCAAACATTTCTTGGTTTTCAGTGGGAGTCCACGTTTTGCATTTACATTGTCCCAGTAGCTTTGTCCCAGAGCCCTTGAACTTAGCAGGACATGCTAATCGTGACAAATGCAAGTCCTTCTGATTTCTGCTGTTGGAAGTATCAGCAAATTAAAGGCAACAAATACTATAATATTTACTTGTGCTTGACACAGAGCAGTGCAGCAGTAACGTAGATAAAATGTCAGTATTGATATAAAGAGTTGCAGAGTTAGGCTAACAGAAAGACAATGACAATGAATAGAGTAAAAACTCATATATTCATATATACATCAAAATATACACAGCATAACAACCAAGCATTATATACAATATAGCAAACAGACAAACAGAGTGTGGGGTAAACTGTTCTCACCATAACAGTCCCCAAGTTACAAATGGCAAGCTAGTGCTTTTTATACTTATTCAGCACTCATAAGATCTGATGCAATCACTAATTAACAATCTGATGCAATCTGATCTAACCATTACAAATCATGATGTTATAATCAGTTCCACCTGCACTTCATCACTTAACATGCCTGTGATTACTAGTCTCTAACACTTGTGAATTAACATCATGACACTGCAGAATCTAACTGCCTCCATTTTACAATTCTCTTTACACATTCTGTTAAATATACATAACATATGTTTTATCAACTTTTACATATCTTGACAGGAAGGACTGCTGTTGTATTTACCATGATAAATTTTGGAAACTGCTAATGATCATGACGAGGTCTCAATTCTTTTATGTTCTCTGGGGAATCTATTTGAGAAAGAATTTAAGTTCTTAAAAATAAAGGCACACTCATAAACAGCAGTGACCTGTGTAATTATCCAGTTTTTTAACACCACAAATAATGAATTGCAAATTGTTTGATACTTCATTTACAGTGTAATGAAGCAGAAAAGTCAGCCCCTTTGAAGTGATTAAGTTTATGACCTCTCTTTCCCAATCATGTTTTTCAATAGTGTTGTAAGGTATAATAAAAATTACAGGGAAAGAGGTATATCCTTATCCATTCAAATGTAACAAGACTCTTCTTGTGCTATTCCTGGTTGCACAGCTGGATCCTGCGCCACTTCAGGTTTTATAATCACAAATTCAAAAAGTGCAGCTGTCCTTCTCCATTGCAGCAAAACCAAGTGGGAAATCCTGTGGAAACCTTAAGGTCAAACACATTTAGTGTAGCATAAGCTTTTTATAGCCGATTTTGTCAAGCTGCACTGCAGTATTCTTCAGGAGATGTATGCAAATACTTACTCAGTTGCAGACTTACATTCAAAGACAATGTAAAGATATAGTTGAGTGTTTTGTATGAACCTTGGGATCATGTTTTCACCTTGAACCTGATGCAGAAACATACAGGCAGCCAATGCAACGTGGCCAGAGGGGGGGATATATGATCATTACATCTCAATCCCGTTAGAAGTCTGGCCACTGCATTCTGCACCTGCTGAAGTCTCCGTACCAGCCTCAAGGGCAGCCCCACATAGAGGACATTACAGTAGTCAAGCATTGAGATTACCAGTGCGTGAACCAAGGCAGTGAGGCTTCCGGTATCCAGGTATAGACGCAGTTGGGCAATGCACCTAAGATGGAAAAAGGCAGACTGAACCACAGATGCCACCTGGAGATCCATGGATAGCACTGGGTCCAGGACGACACCCAGACTATGCAACTGCAACCCTGCAGAGGGTTACCCCCAAAGGAGAGAGATGTTCCCAACCTACAAACTGCTGGAGCTCCCATGTGAATGATAGCTATCTTGGCCGGGTTCAGCCTCAGCCTGTTTTCCATCCATTCCATCCAAGACAGTGCTCAAGGCATGGAACAGTTTCATTTGCAGTAGAAGGAAGCAGGGCCGGCGTGTCCATTAAGGCGAACTAGGGAGTTGCCTCGGGTGCCAAAATGGAGAGAGGGCGCTGGCCAGCCTGCTGCCCCCCTGCCCCCTGCCGCTGGCCACCACCTTCCGTCCCCCCTCCGCCCGCCCGCTGCCCGCCTGCCGCCCACCGCGCCCATCGCTGCCCAACCCCATGCCAGTTGCCGTCCCCTGCCATCTGCCGCCCCCTGCTGCCCCCCCACCGCCCCCTGCCCCGCCCCCCCACCCCTCTCCTAGGGTGTAAAAAAACTAGCACCAGCCCTGGAAGGAAGGAGAGATAGAGCTGGTTGTCATCAGCACCAAATCCCCAGACTTGTCCCAGCAGACATATAAAAATTAAATAGCATTGGGGAGATGATCGTCCCCTGAGGCACTCCACAATTGAGTGTCCAAGGGGTGGAGACCATCTCACCAAGCTGAATTCTCTGGGGGTGGTCCTCCAGATAGGTTTTCAAAAAGAAGGGAGAATGGGATCAAGCATGGGGACAAGAGAGCTTAAGCCTTCTTCTCATTGGCATACCCTGTTGTAGACTGCAGGGCTCCTGCAAAGCACTTTTCATGGAGGGAACAGTTTGAAGAGGACAATCGGGTAAAAAAAAATTGGGAGGCAGGAGCTAAGTCTTGTTGATTTAATTAAGGCTCCCTTAGCCTATCCCCATGGTTCGCGCACCCTGTTTGAACATAAAACCAAATTATTTGAATATACAAAACTCTTTGTGAAATCTTTCTCAGCATGTGCAGGGAAACTTGCTTCTTCTTTGTTTTTTAAGCAGAAAAGAAAACAGGTAAGCATTCTGCCAGCTGCACTCCAGTTAACCTGTATCCTTCACCATGCTGGCGAAGACTGTTGGGTGCCGCCAACTAACAGCATTTGCAGGGGAAAGGCCACAGGTGCCCATCTTTGGTTTGCTAAAGTATTAGATTAAGATAAGTAATCAGAAATAATATAAAAAAATACCAGAAAGATAATGGTACAATTTCTAATACTAACTAGAAGGAAGTAATTCCAGGCAAGATTCTTCTGAATGCATTTTCCAGATTAAAAAGCCTTTTAACAATGACCTTTCTGAGTAGTTTGGCAGCAGAAAACTGAAATGGCTGCCTTTTAACATCAGCTCAGATAAATTTTTCTGCACGAAATAATGATAATTTCCTCTAAAATGTCAGATTCACTTAAATCAATTTAGTAATATAGGCTGGAATTAGGATTCCATTCATCTGTGGCCCAGGTCCTATTTAGTTAATACTTCTGGGGATGTGTTTGCCACAAGCAATGTGAAATGCAGTCATTTTTCTGGCATCCTCATGCAGGGCAGATGATGAAACTATATTACACTTATTCTACCTGACAAAACCCATTTTTAAATACCATACTAAGAACTGAGCCTTATCAAATGTTTGCACAGAGTTCAATTAATAAAAATAAATTGCAAATTTGAGTTGAACATGAAATAAAGCTTTTATTAGATGAAATATATTTTAAGGCTTAATTTGCCACAAAAGACCAGCTTTTTCTATGGTGCTCAGGCTTCTGTTGTGTTTTTCTCTCCTGAAACTGTCAGATAGGAATGCTAGCCTCTGTGAATAGTTTTTTACACAACCTCTGGAATGTTATATCGGAAATATGTATTTCCCCCGCCCCTTCATTTTTGTCAAACTATCTTGAAACAGACTGGTTGCTGTGATTATGTGGCACCTTAAACTATGGCAACATCAGGATACGTCAAAGAAAAGCCACTGCGGTTTTGTGAACAGCAAGTGAGATGTTGTCTGGGCAATCCCGGGCTCAACCAGAATGGGTAACAAGGATCAAAGATGCACAGAAGGTAAAGAATGCAGACTGACTGGTGCCGAGGAAAGAAGAGAATGGTGTGGGAATAATGAAAAATGAGGAGAGATAAGGAATGCAATAGAGCATTCTATATGGCAGGCCTGCCCAACAGGTAGACCGTGGGCTACTGGTAGCCTGCGAAGGGTTCAGAAGTAGCCCGCCAGCCATCAATTAAAAAAGTGAGGGGACAAGTTCTCCACCCCACCCTCCCCCATCCCAAGGACCACCACTGCCCCAGCAAAGTTCTGGGTCTGCCAGCCCACTGTCTCAGCCGAGCGGGGCAGTTCAAGAGCCATGGCACATTGAAATCTGTTCCCTTCAGAACAGATTAATTGGTTTTCTATGCATTCCTATGGGAAACCTCTGCTCTACTTACAAAATTGTTACGTATGAGCATATGCTCGGAATGGATAAAATTCATAAGTAGAGGTTTTAGTGTAGTAGCCCTCAGGCACTTTGGGCTGGAAAAAGTAGACCTTGGCCTGTTCAAAGTTGAACAGCCCTGCTATATGGTAAGGTCCACTTGTTACTACATCTTCTTCATCCTCATCCTCATCCTCATCCTCATCCTCATCCTCATCCTATTATTATTATTATTATTATTATTATTATTATTATTATTATTATTATTATTATTATTATTATTATTATTATTATTATTATTAATGCCAGTCATTAAAGACTTGTTTTGATTCTGGCTGAGATTATGAGCTCAACGGTGTGTTAAATTAAAAACAACACTTGAAAAAAAATATTTGTATTATGGACCAATGACATCTATGTCAGGAACAAGTTCTGAAATGCTTGTCTGTGCAGCAGACACCATGGCTGGCACCTTTACAGAGGTCTGTGCATTTTGCATGCATCCCAAGCAGTTGAAAGACGGCTATCAGTCTGAGCAAACAATCCCATTTATAATATCAACATCATAGCAGAGGCATTGACTGGGAGAACTTCAATAGACCCCATTATGATTAGAAGGCCCTTGCCATCTTTTTCCACTCAGATTCCAAAGGGAAGTTTCAGTCAAAGGTCTGAAACAGTGGATCTATTTGCTGGATATATTCAGGATGACTTCCTTGCAGGAACAACTTCCCTTTCCATCCATAACTCAAAAAGAAAAGAAAAAAGACCGTAATTTGGGCTCCAGCCAACCAGCCACCAAAGAAGACAGCAAAGGCAGTACAATTTAAAAACTTACGTTTTACGATATATTTAATGAAATAATATTTTTCTGCACTTTTTGTAAGAAAGGAAGCCAAGGAGAAAAAGGATATACCTGAAGCATGGCAGGAAGGATACAGAGTTAATGCACCAATATGTTTTGTCTTAGTTTTAGAATTCCATCACACAGTCTCTGGCCAAGTACATCTGACCAGAACTATGCACAATTAGAAAATGTGTCAGCTATAGCTCCTGATTCGCAAGTGAAGCAAATAGGTAACAATATGTATCATCTCGCTTGTTGGAGACACTAATTTGTTTTGTCATTGCAAGGCCAGCGCTACTTACTGTGAGGCTTGGGGAGCCACAACCTATGATTTTGCACTGATTGGAAAACAGAAAAAGCTGGGATTTTAAGTCCACCACCCGTAACCCTCAGAGCCATTCGGCTCCAATCTAAAGTAGTGGAAAGGCTAGAACAAACACAAGTAGAGGATCTTGGGTCCATATTAAGCTCACTAACAAGGTTGGGCCCTTGCCAGCAATTTCCTGGCATTCTGGGACTTGAGTGAACATGGTAGACTCTTAACACGGTGTATTAAACTGCAAATTACAGTATTTTTATGAACTTGAATATGGACAAAATAAAATTTCCAAGAGATATTTCAAGGGAAATCTTAAACAATTACATTGAATGTCAAAGGCTTTTCTTTATCTTAGAGGTCTTTATCGTTCAAACATCTCAAAGAAAATATTTAAATATTGGTTAATATCATACTTGTTTAATTCTTTTATAATGCGTACATACATATTTCACTTTTAAATATTATCTGTTTAATGCTTCTTAAACCTGAGTAGGGTGGGTTAAAAATATTCTAAATGCATAAATAATTGTCCAACATTTGAAATGTTTTTAAGGATATAGATAGGAAAAATAGATTGGAGATGCATGCACTATGTCCTTACCCATCAACATGAATCCACTGTCTCCTTGCTTTGTACTTCACTGTTTAACTGAGTAGGGTACTAGATCAGCTGCTTTGTACTTCACTGTTTAACTGAGTACTGTACTAGATCTAGTCAATATGCCTTGAAACTATTACCTCTCATGGAAAGGAAATCAATGGAGAGAGACAGAGGGCAATATCTCATCTTGTTTTTGTTTGTTTGTTTTTCAATAAGAGAGGCAAAACTGCAATGTATGCCTTTGTCTAGCTTTGGTCTGGGCTATGAAGAATTTGTTTGAATGCAGTACAAATGCTGGAATCAATGACAGCTTTTGGAAGACTGGGGAGTTAAAAAGACATTTGCCAAGCTACCTGCAATGAGGATCTTTATTCTTTGGCAATTACCATATCCCATACTCAAAGAAGCACACTTTATTGAATTACTGCAAGTCACTGCAGAAAACAAATGCATTAGTAAAAGTTTTAAATCCTTCTCAGAACCAGGGCCTGGCTGATAGCTAGCGAGACAGCTACCTCAGGTTTTGGGCACTATGAAAAAAGAGCCATTATTTATTAATAGATTTCAATCTTCTGCCATTTAAAAATAAATTTACTTAATATTGTTTGAAAGTGTAAGAATTCTGTACTTGCAGCTCCTATCTTCCATGAGTCTCCTGTACACAGTGTCCCTTGACCTGCACAGAGAGGCATTGGGTAGCCTTATCTGGTGATGGATATTGTATAATTTTGCTGAGCCTCACTTTAAGAATGCACACGATGCAGCATAATTAAGGGTGGCCAGATGTGTTCATTTGTGTTTCATATTTTCCAGCCACACATGCATTTTGTCCTGTTCCCCAATTAGCTGGAAAAAAAACTTGCTTGATAATAGATGCATATTTTAATCCCCTCATTTCGCTCAAAAGATGCCTACTGGCTCATCATCATCCTTAATGTTTGTGCTTTTGCAAGCAACTGAAATGGAATTTTGTGAAATCAAGTCAGTTCTGACGTATGGAGACCTTCTCGAAGTTCCCTAGGTATAAAGCATTCAAAAGGATTTACCAGTCCTTCTTTCTGGTGACACTCTGAGACCGTCCAACTTTTGTCTGAAACCACTCAAGTGGAAGGTCTGTTCATCCTCTGGGTGATCCCATCTAGCCTTTTTCCTGGGAAGCACAACAGAGATGCAAATTTCTGGTCCCTACAGGATGTTGCAATCCAATGAGCTGCAAAATTAATTTTCCCTATATGATGCATTTTGGGGGTATGCACACATTGCTGCTACAGCCAAAGACTGCATTTCATGCTAGGACATTTTGGTACAAGTCCCAAGGATGCATTAATGAACACTCGTTCAGATTCATCTGTCTACTCAGAAGTGAGTTCCATGCATTACAGTGGGCCACACTTGCAGATACTTGTGTGTAGGGCTGCAGATATCTGTTTAGTTGTGGTAAAATATTGTGCATGTGGCAAAATTCTACCTTATGGAGGGTGTTAAAAACCCCCACTGATTCTAGTGGGCAATTTGAAAGGGTATGAGTTCCTTGTATTTTTCAATGTACAGCGGTACCTTGTATAAAGGATTTAATTCGTTCCAAATGAAATTATGTTAAGCAAATTTTCCTTTATACAAATTCCCATAGGAATGCATTGAAAATGGAGTAATCCCATGTTTATGTTGTACAGATTTTCCCCATAGGCGATTATGTTAAGCAAATTTCCCCTATCTCCGGAATTTTTTATGTTGTACAGATTTTATGTTATACAAGCTGTTTGTTATACAAGGGTCCACTGTATAAGACTATGTATAAGGAAAGAAAGAAAGAAAGAAAGAAAGAAAGAAAGAAAGAAAGAAAGAAAGAAAGAAAGAGAGAGAAAGAAAAAAATGCATGCACATGCATACGTGCACTCACACACACAAACACACACACAACCAGAAAGGACAGGCTTTCTTGCTTTGGGCAGCTACTTTTAAGGAGGCGATCACTTGCAATCGGGCCTTCTCTGTGGTTGCGCCAACTTTATGGAACCACCTTCCAAGCAAGATACTCCTAGCACAGCCCCTGCTTGCCTTTAGATGAGCCCTTTAAAGAAGACTTTGGTGACCATTAATGTGTATGGTTGTTGGCTTTATTTGCTGTTGCTTGTTGTTGCTTGTTGTCCTGGAGATCTGCTTATTTTGTTGCCTGCTTGCCAGTATCTTTTGAATCTTTTCTTTCAAGTTTTGGAAATTTTGCTATTTCTTTATTATTTTATCTCTTGTTTGATTGTGAACCGCACAAAGTTGCCTTTCAGGGAAGGCAGGTAGTCAATAAATGCACAAACAAACAAACAAACAAACAATAAATAAATATGTGTTTTTGTTTAAAATAGACTAAAAATTTGAGGGTCATCTACACAGAAGTAAGCTGGGGAGAGAACTGTGCAGTTGCAAAACTGCCCACACATTGTTTCTGCAAATGGTCGTCTCATACATGAGGGTGTCTTATACATGGGAAATTTTGTTTCATTTCAAGGTAACAAAATCCAAGGTAGAACTGGGTTGTTGACCACTTAAATATAGAAAGAGGAACCCTAAGACCCTACAGGCTCTCTCATCCCCAGCTCTGGACTCTGGATTGCTAGCATTTTGAAGTCCAGCATCTTCTGTTGGGCCACAGCCTCCCTACATTGATTTAATGGCTATCTAAAATAGGGGAAAATACTGAATCTAGCCAACAGCCTTCTACATGGCAGGACTAGGTGTCAGTCAACATAGAAATTTACTAGACATGGGCACGACTTGGCAAAATTGTTGTTTCCGTTTTCGGTTATCGTTTCCGTTACGTAATGGAAACGGTAACGATAATTAAGCCGTCAGAACTCGAACTCGAACCGAAAAAAAAAAATTTGGTCAGGTTTTTCGTTTCCGTTTGTGGCATCGAGGCGATCGCGCAATGCGAAGCACAGAAAAAGTTTTAAAAAGTTTTTTTTTAAAAAACCCAACTCCCGGCCAAAAAAGCAGGCGAAAATATGCCTGCCTGAGGCTTTGCCACCTACCAGAGGGGTGGTTTCTGGGGGGTCCCCGGCCTTCCCCCGTCTTCTCCTGTCCTGGGCTGCTTGCACCAGGCTGGGGGGGGTCATCCTCGTCGTCTCGCCATGCCATGCGGTGGGGGGGGGAGATCCAAAATGGAGACCGCAATTTTTCTTTTGAAATTGTGGTCAAAAAACACACCAAACCACCGCAGAAACTTGTGAAATTTATTTATTTTAAATGCCTGAATTTTAATAGTAGCAGCAGTGGTTTTTTTAATAACAATAAAACGTTGTATTGATTTTATTTTATTTTATTTTATTTTTTTTATTTTTTTTTAGACTTGCCCATTTGGGCTGGGCATGGGATGGGACCATGCAATTTTTTTGAACCATTCCACCAATGGCATCGCCAGGTTTTTGACTGCCGCTTCTGGATGTCTCGGGGGGCATAAAAAGCCGAGGCATCTTCCAGAAATCGCAGTCGGGTGTATGGATGTGGTTGAGGGAAGAGGGCTGGCTGCTGGTGCTGGTGTGATCCAATCGAGATTGAGGAGGGAGGCTGGAGGCTTTAGGATTTAAGTTAGGCAGGCAGGGAGGGAATTGAATTTAGAAAATAATTTCTTTGATTCCTTGCAGCTTTGTCTGCTGAAGGGAATAGCAGTTTATTCTTTATTTCTTCTCTGGCAGTTTGTGAGAACTTTTTTCTGATATTGGATAAAGGGGGAGATTCGACTGGGAGTGGGAGGTGTGGATTTATTTTAAAAATATATTACATACTACCATTTATTTTCTATTTTCCCAACTTCAATTTGCTTGCACACACACATATTTGGGGTGCAAGCCAAGAACAGAACCTCTATCCTAAGTGATATCCTAACTGCCCACCCGCCCGCCCGCCCGCACCGCCGCCCGCCCACTCGCCCGCCCGCGGCCACCGCCCGCCCATGGCCCCCCGCCACCACCGCCCGCCTGCACCTCCCCGCCCCCCCGCCCGCCGCCTAGGGCGCAAAAACACCTAGCGCCGGCCCTGATTGCGGGACGCCCCTATGCTCTGGGAAGTCAAATCGTGCTAAATCGCGGCGGAAACGACAAACGAAACGACAAATTTTTGAAAAATTTCATGACAAACGGAAACGACCCGAAACAGACCCGTTCCGACAAACGAAAACTCGAAATGTCATTTTTTCTGGTCGTGTCCCATGTCTAAAATTTACATCTCAGTGCACTAGACACTTGTTTGGCACTTCATATATCTGTTTTCCTATCAGTGCTGTGTTTTGAAATCTCTACTTCCCAGAAATCCAGCTTTGTTTTATTGGGGTCAGCTCCCATCTCAATTGGGGGGGACATGGTGGCTCAGCGGGCTAGAGCTCTGGCTGCAAAGTCAGAAGCTCAGTGGTTTGAATCCATGCAGTGGAGTGAGCTCCTGCTGTTAACCCCAGCTCCTGCAAACCTAGCAATTCGAAAGCATGTAAATGCAAGTTAATAAATAGGTACTTCTCTAAAAAAAAAGCAGGAAGGTAAAACAGTGTTTCCTTGCAGCTATGCCAGCTATGTGGCCACGGACTTGCACAACACTGGCTCTTTGGCTTGAATACGGAGATGAGCATCCACCCTTAGAGTCGGACATGACTAGCACACATGTGCGGGGAAAACCTTTAACATTTTTTTTACCCATCACAATAAACACATATATTTTCCATATAGCTAACTTTTCTCCACAGGCCCAAAGTCCTGTTTATGATTCTTTTTCATTTATCTTCACAATAATCCTGAGAGAGAACAGCCTCATGACACAGTGGTTAAACCACAGTACTGCATGCAAAACCTTGCTCAGGACCAGGGTTCAGTTCCAGATAGCCAGTCCAAGGTTCATTCAGCTTTCCATCCTTCTGAGGTCGGTAAATAGAGTACCCAACCCAACTTCTGGGTAGCCAGCTTGTGGAGGTGGGAATGTGTAGTTTACATAATTTAATCCTAATTCACCCAGAGAGTGCTTAAAGACCTGGCACCGTTTAAAAAAAATTAAAGGGAAAGGTGAACACAGACAGTTTAGAGTAGAACTCTCAAAAATGAGCCACCAAACTCTACTACTGGAGATGTATTTTCTGGACTAGTTTTTAAATATATATATATAGAAGCCCTGCCTTCATCTGCTTCAGGCTACCCTATATTTCTATATAATTTGCACTGGAGGCTACCATTAAGATTTTTGGCTGTATACTTGCTTAATTATTCATTGCTCGCTTTATATGTGTGCTGTAACGCACACACCCACACACCACCACCCTCTTTAAATTTGGAGGATTTGGGGAGATAGAAAAGGGCATGGATAAACCCTGAATCTATGAATAGCCTAATTCTAGTAATGCCTCACATCAAAGGAGAAAAATAATGAGAAACTACACCCATCCTAAATTAACTTTCCAGTTTAATGCAATGTTCAAAATGTAGCATTTGCACTTTGAAGTTTCTTTCTGCAAAGTCATGCAGAAAAAGGTCGCATGAAGCAAGATGAGCAGTTTCTACTTAGAATTAGGGCCTTGATCACAAGGACTAAGAATCTTATTAATGCTCCTAGCATTATCTCCCTTTCTCCCCCCGCCTCTGTTTTAATTCTTGGCTTCACTAGGAAACTTCAAAGTTAATTGCTTAATAATCACTACTTTCAATGGGACATGAGTGCATAGTTTAAATGGTTTATTAAATAAGGATAGACTTAGGCTTGTTGCAGAAGGTTAACACATATTCACATGCTTTGCTTAAACCATTTAGTTAGGGAATAAACCCTCAAGCATTCAAACATATGTTTAAATTACACTGGCTGAAATCCCATTCCTTAGGATAGTAAGTCAAACTACAGTGTGCCCATTGAATCAGTACTGATTTGTGAGTTCCCCCATTAAGTCAATTCCACCGATTCAAATGGGCCCACTCTAAGGGCTCTATCACACATCCTTTAAAATGCGGATTAAATTTCAAGATAAAGCGTTTCCAAAAATATTGTCCCCATGGCCACCGGGCTTTTAAAAAAAACCTGGTCATGCCTCCTTTAGCGAGTTTTCCATGACCTACTGGAGAAGCTGGGAATTTTTTGCAAGCCAGAAGTCCATGGGAGCTTGCATGCAATCTGGTTTTCTGCCTCCCCCCCCAGCCCCAACCAGCTTGTCCTGGGGCTGGTTGGCGCTTTTTAATTTTTTTTAAATTCCCCCTCCCCCCCAGCGCTGATAAGCTGGCCTTCGAGCTGTCAGTGCTGTTTTTTTTATTATTATTCATTTTTCCCTAGTGCCACCTGCTGGCTGTGGGGCTGAACGACACTTTAAAAAATATTTGTACGTGGGAACGGAGATCCCACATCTGCAGTCATGTGGCCAAGAAAGAAGAAAAGCTGGATTTTCACTATATCTGGATCTTCCCCCAGGTGAGATAACGGCCTAAGTGTGACTTAGTTTTCAGTCTATGGACTGTAAATAGCATTTTCAGCTGTGCTGCCTGTTCCTCATGCAGGACCCACCAGGCAGGCAGAGCTCAGAAGCCTCAATGCGTGTTGAGAGGAGGGCTTCAGATTTGTCAGGAACTGGAGAACATTTTGGGACAAGCCAAACCTGTTCAGGAGGTACAGATTGCACTAGAACGATGGGACAAGATTGCTGGCACTCAACATTAAAAAGGCTGCAGAGCAGCTTTTAAACTGATAACTGAGGGAAAGCTGACAGGAGCTGAGTGGCATCTGGTTCGGAACACCTCATCCCCATGGAATGAGGTTAGAGAGGGTAGAGAACCACAAAGTAATGACATAGTAGGTATTAGCACTGGGAGAATAATGGGATGTGGTAGTTTGTCTACTGGAATTAAAAGCTACAGGGGGGCGGACAAAGAAGCAGACATTCTTGGGGGACACTGTACAGGTGCTTCTATGTAAATGCTCGAAGCCTCTGAGCAAAGATGGGAGAACTTGAACATTTGGTAGCTATGGATAACATTGATATAACAGCCATAAGAGAAACCTGGTGGAATGCAGAGAACCAGTGGGATACTGCAACCCCAGGCTATAAACCTTATAGAAGGGATAGAGAGGGCCGGGTTGGAGGTGAAGTGGCTATCTATGTCAAAGAAGGGGTAAAATCCAGCAGAATGGAGATTGACGGTGGGTCTGACTTTACCATAGAATCACTGTGAGTTAAACTACCAGGTACAAGGAGCTATGGGATAGTGGGGTGTGCTATTGTTCACCAGATCAAAAACTTTAGGGGAACCTTGAAATGAGGAGACAAATCATGGAGGTGTCTAAGAGGGACAGGATAGTAATCATGGGGGACTTCAATTATCCCCACATTGACTGGGCCAATGCGAGCTCGGGGCAAGAAAGAGAAATCGGGTTTCTCAACATGCTGAATGATTGTGCCTTAGAGCAACTTGTCATGGAGCCCGCCCGAGAACAGGCAACTCTGAATCTAATACTGTGTGATACTCAGGACCTAGTCATGGATTTGACTGTAACTGAGCCTCTGGGGAACAGTGACCATGCTGCAGTCTCCTTTGCCATGCATGTCGGGAGAAGAGTGTCAAGCAAATCAGACACAAAAACCCTTGATTTCTGAAGGGCGAACTTTCCTCAGTTGAGGAGACTAGTTAGAAAGAAACTGAAAGGGAAGGTAAAAAGAATCCAATCTCTCCAGAGTGCATGGAGCCTCTCTAAAACAATGGTAGTAGAGGCCCAGCACAAGTGCATACCACAGAGAAAGAAGAGTTCATCTAAGTCCAAGAGGGTGCCAGCATGGTTAACAGGTGGAGTTAGAGAGGCTCTAAAGTGCAAGGAGAGGTCTTTCCATAAATGGAAATCCTCCCCAAATGAGGAAAATAAAAAGGAACACAAACTCTGGCAAAAGAAATGTAAGAAGTTGATAAGAGAGGCAAAGAAAGACTTTGAGGAACGTATGGTTAGCACTATAAATGGAAATAATAAAAACTTCTTTAAATACATTAGAAGTAGAAAACTGGTTGGCCCCTCTGGATGGTGAGGGAGGAAAAGGGGAGGTAAAGGAGGACTTGGAAATTGCAGAGAAATTAAATGAGTTATTTGCATCTGTCTTCACGACAGAAGACCTTGGGCAGATTCCGCTGCCTGAACGGCCCCTCTTGACTAAAGAATCAAATCAAGTACAGCTTAAAAGAGAAGATGTTTTAGGTTTAATGGATAAATTGAAGATCCATAAGTCAGCAGGCCCAGATGGCATCCACCCCAGGGTTATTAAGAAACTGAGAAATGAAATTGCGGATCTCTTAACGGTAATATGCAACTTTACTCTTAAAATGGCCACAGTGCCAGAGGACTGGAGGATAGTGAATGTCACACCAATTTTTTAAAAAGGAAGTAGGGGGTACCTGGGAAAGTACAGGCCGGTTAGCCTTATGTCTCTCCCAGGGAAGATGGTGGAAAGCCTTATCCAAAAGGAAATCTGAAAACACATAGAAGAACAAACCTTGCTGAGAGAAAATCAGCATGGTTTCTCTAAGGATAAGTCTTGCCTGACAAACCTTTTAGAATTCTTTTAAAAGGTCAATAGGCATGTGGATTTGGGTGAACCATTGGATATTGTCTGTCTTGATTTTCAGAAAGCTTTTGACACAGTCTCTCACCAAAGGCTGCTGAGAAAACTGCACAGTCAGGGGATAAGAGGGCAGGTCCTCTTATGGACTGAGAACTGGTTGAGATCCAGGAAACAAAGAGTAGGTGTCAATGGGCAATTTTCACAATGGAGAGAGGTGAATAGGCGTGTGCCCCAGGGATCTGTCCTGGGACCGGTGCTTTCCAATCTGTTCATAAATGACCTGGAGACAGGGCTAAGCAGTGAGGTGGCCAAGTTTGCAGATGACATGGAACTTTTCCATGTGGTAAAAAACAGAGAAGAGTGTGAAGAGCTCCAGAAGGATCTCTCCAAATTGGGGGAATGGGCTGCAAAATGGCAAATGTATTTCAATGTAGGAAAATGTAAAGTACAGTGGTCCCCCGCCCTTTTGCGATTCATGGACTGCGGCCCCGCTATATCACGGGACCGCAGTACCCCCCAAAGGGCTAAAGGGAAAGGGGAGCCATCCCGCACAGCTCACCTGCCCTCCCCTCGGGGGGTGCGGGCAGCAGCGGGTGATGTTTAAAGGGCTCTGGTCTGTGGAGACAAGCTCTTGTCTCCGCAGCCAGAGCCCTTTCCAAAGATGGCTCCCCGCCCGCCCACCCTCCCCTTGGGGTAGAGGGCGGGCGGGGAGCAATGTTTAAAGGGCTGTCGGCAAGGAGACAAGCCCTTGCCTCCACAGCTGGAGCCCTTTCCAAAGATCGCTCCCCGTGCACCCGCCCTCCCCTGGGGTAGTGGGTGCGCAGTGAGTGATGTCGGCTCTGCGCAGCACCCGGCGGTGGCAGCGGGGGATGGAATCCCCCACGCTGCTGCCGCGCACTGCTCCGAGGCGGCTCTGTGCAGCGCCCGGCGGCGGCGGCGGGAAATCCGAACTCCTAACGCCGTCGCCACTTGCTGCTGGGGATGGCCCCCTCACCCCCCCAGGCCCCACCCGACCCGCATGCACATCGCGGATTTTCAGCCATTGCGGGTTGAGTGGGTCCCTAACCCCCGCGATCGGCGGGGGGTTACTGTAGTGCATATTGGGGCAAAAGAATCAAAACTTTATCTATCAGCTCATGGGCTCTGAGCTATCCCTGACAGATTGGGAAAGAGATGTGTGTTGGTGGGCAGCTCAATGAAGGTGTCTACCCAATGTGTGGCAGCGGTGAAGAAGGCCAACTCCATGCTAGGGATTATCAAAAAGGGGATTGAAAATAAAACAGCCAACATTATAATGACATTGTACAAAACGATAGTAAGGCCGCACCCGGGGTATTGTGTACAATTCTGGTCACCACATCTCAAAAGACATAGTGGAAGGCGAATAGGTGCAAAAGAGAGTGACTAAAATGATTACTGGTCTGTGGGACCTCCCTTAGGAGGAAAAGCTAAAACATTTGGGGCTCTTTAGTCTGGAAAAAAGGTGACTGAAGGGGGGGATATAATTGAGACGTACAAAATAATGCAGGGCGTGAGTAAAGTTGATTGAGGGACGCTCTTCACCCTCTCACAAAATACCAGAACTACAGAACATCCACTCAAACTGAGGGCTGGGAAAGTGAGAACAGACTAAAGAATTTTTTTTTACAGCATGTTGTTAGTCTGTGGAACTCCCTGCCACAGGAGGTGGTCATGGCATCTGGCCTGGATGCCTTCAAAAGGAGATTGGGCAGATTCCTGAAGAAGTCCATCACAGGTTACAAGCCATGATGGAGATGTGTCATCTCCAGGCTTAAAACCAGGGTACTTCAAGGGCCAGATGCAGGGGAGTGGTATCAGAAGACAGCTATCTAGTCTCGTGCACTCCCAGACGCATCTGGTGGGGCCACTGTGAAATACAGGAAGCTGGACTAGATGGGCCTTCGGCCTAATCCAGCATGGCTCTTCTTATGTTCTTATTGGTGGCAGTACCATTGGTTGGAAGCACTGCTGTCAAATACCAAGCAAACTGATGAGTAAACAAAAGCTATCCAGGATTTGATCCCAGATGACTAGGCCAATATGGCCCCTGTGACAGAGAACAGCTGGATGAAGCTGAGGTGAGACTAATTTCTCTTAGCTGCAGAGGAGCTCTGCCTGCCTGGGTTCTCTGTGTCGTTAGCAGGCAAGAAAGCATGGTAGAGGTTCAGCTGAACACAGGCTAGTATTAATTCGAAAGGCATATTGCATTGAAGTGCTGTCAGTGGATCAATGCTTCCCTGCCATCATTACATCTGTAGAGTCATTGAGTGCAACATTTTCAAATGTTCATAAGCCTATCGTGCTGTGGTCCACAACTGAAGAATGCAGCTCTGCACAACCTGCTGCTCCTCTCCCCAACCCCCACCCAGCTCTTTCAACAACCATGACTGAGTAAGGTACAATTCCCTGCTTTCTAAAAATATACATATCCCTTGCTTGCTCATTCATCTCTGCATTCTCTCATTCACTCTCACACATGGCTGCAGAATGCAGCTTGCAAATTGAGTAGCGATGCAAATAAATTGATTTGCATGCAGTTTTCCAAGAGCAGCACTGAACATTTTCATTCCTCGGTTGAACAGTCCTGCAGATATGTTTTAATTATCATGACAGCATGTAGCAGCACCCATCCCATCATCTGCACTCACATTCATCACACTTTTCTCAGAAGGGCTGCTATCTGACAAACAGAATTTGAGGTATGTCTCTATAACAAGTACTGTATTCTTGTTTATTCAAATATGCAAGCCTCCTGTTTCCTGCCTCCTGTGCTATTCAGGTCAATTAAGTTATGCTTAACACAAGAGAATGGAAAACAGATGTAGGAATTGGGTCACTCTTCAAAACAGATCTGACGTTTATTCTAGTATGAACCTGAAGGGGAACCCTCAGAGCCACACTAGTGAAAGACTGTTAAGTGTGTGCATCTATACAAATATTAAACAATAACATGAGTGTGCCAAGAGAATGCCCTGGCTGCACCGTGTTTATCTATGACAGATTATCAATTAGAGGAACCGTGCTTCCATTATTAATTGAAATATGTTCTCAAGCTGTTAAATCTCATGGTCTTGCAATTACACCTGACCTACATATGGAAATGTATGCAGAGTAATAAAATTTATCATAGCCCCCTGCAGTCCTTCTAATTATTGGATGAGTCATGTACCTCTCCCTCTGCACAGAAGTGTAATTCCTTTCTGCTTCTACTTAAGATCTGAGACTTTGGTCTAAGATCTTATATTCTGATGGATATGGGCAACTTAGCAAATAACTGCTGAGGCTCTACTAACCAGAATTTCATGACAGGGGGGTAGGCAGGGAAGAAAGAGGAATGTTTTGGTTCTAGTTAGGCTAGACTTCTTGAAAAGTGGGATACAACCAACTCTACCCCATACAGTCTTCTTGAAAAGAGGGATGCAAATACTGTTTTGGATTCTTTCTTCAGGCTAATATTTATGAACACTATCTTCAGAACTGGGGAACAACTCCGACCACTCTTTACACTGAGACATCATATCCAATATGCCGCGACCACAATACCTTGGGATCATGGGGGGAAAGTACAGAATGTGGCTTTGCAAGGAAAACATGGCTTTACTTTTTAAAATGTTAGTTTTTTGTGGTTTTGACTGCATAGCCATGATTGTGTGGACACACATGTGTATATGAACATGCATGCACTGTCCACCCACTAAAATTTCAACTACAGTGGACCCTTGTATAACAAATGGTTTGTATAACACAAAATCTGTACAACATTCTGGAGATAGGGGAAGTTTGATTAACAGAATCACCTATGGGGCGAATCCGTACAACATAAACATGGTCACGATTAGGGATTACTCTGTTTTCAATGCATTCCTACAGGAAATGTCAATAAAGGAAAATTTGCTTAACATAATTTCATTTGGAATGAATTAATTCCTTTATACAAGGTACCACTGTACAATAAGTGATTGTGCGGGATTTTCCGCAGGGAGCTTCAATGCCTCCTTTAACTAGCAAAATTTACAATAAACTATACAAAATAAGGGGGAAAGGTAGAATTTATTATGTAAACCATCTGTTCTATTTTGCATAATTTATACAAAGTGCAGCATGCAGCTTCTCTTACAAATGAATTCAGATTGTTTGGATGCAGAATGTTAGTTTCCCTATTACCTAGGTTGCTATTTATTTATTTATTTATTTATTTATTTATTTATTTATTTATTTATTTATTTATTTATTTATTTATTTGTTTGTTTGTTTATTTATTTGTTTGTTTGTTTGTATTTTTACCCCGCCTTTTTCCTTGGAAAAGGACTGAAGGCTCCAAGGCTTACAGTAAGGAGAAACTGTACAATCCATTACAATTAAGACACAATCAGTTTGAGAAACAGGGTATTGAGGGGCATCTTACAGCATTATAAGGCAACATTAAAGCTGACAGTTGATAACATAGTGTCAATGCAACCACACAAGGAGAGATATAAACACAAAGTTATAAGTGGTTCTAAACACAGTCTGTGTAGCCATGTATGGTAGATTCATAAAAAGAGACAGTAGGTAGTCCATTATTCAATGCAAACATTATTTCATGATAACAGCCAAGTGCCATGACCTACAGGTCTCCAGCCATAAATACAGCTAATACTGTAAATGGTCCATTTTTACATGATGATCTAAGTGAACAAGTCATCAAATCTAGCTAGGACTCAAGAAAAAGGCCTCCTAACTGGCACCTTCTGACATACATGGGACTCTTGGTGAACGTACTGGTGGGAATGGGAGACAATGGGAGACAAATGGTAGCAGACAGTGTCACCTTGGTGAACGTACTGGTGGGAATGGGAGACAATGGGAGACAAACGGTAGCAGACAGTGTCAGAGTATGTATTGAGTATGTGGTTGCCCTCCATGCCAACAATAGTCAGTGTTCTGTACCATTGGTAGAAACTTAAAACAGCTGATAACTGTTGCTTCATTTAGTAAGCTGGGTCCTAGTGTCAATGTATGCAACTTCTGTATGCTTTTTAAATGCCTAAACATTATGTAGTGCTTCACCACACTTAAAAATGTGACTAATGGGTTTCCGTTTGGGCTTTTGCGTTCATTTTGCTATTTTGTTCTGTTTCCGAGTTCCTGGGCAAGGTCGTCGAGGGGGTGGCCGCTGTCCGACTTCAGTCATACCTGGAGGTAAATCATATCCTGGATCCCTTCCAGTCTGGATTCAGGCCTCTTCGCGGGACCGAGACCGCCCTGGTCGCTCTGCAGGATGACCTCCTCAGGGAGGCCAACAGGGGGAGCTCCTCCCTGTTGGTCCTCCTTGATCTCTCAGCAGCCTTTGATACCGTCGACCACGGTAACCTTCTGGCCCGGCTCGCAGAGGCGGGAATTGGTGGTCAGGCCTTGGCCTGGCTCCGTTCCTTCCTCGGTGGCCGGACTCAGCGGGTTCAGTTGGGTGATGTCTTGTCGGCTCCTTGGACTCTCCGTTGTGGGGTGCCCCAGAGGTCGGCAATCTCTCCCGTGCTGTTCAATGTTTACATGAGGCCGCTGGGGAAGGTCATCAGGATATATGGAGTTTGCTGATGACACGCAGCTCTCTCTCTCCTTTTCATCATCTGCAGAGGAGGCGGTTCGCTCCCTCGATCTGTGCCTGGAGGCCATATTGGAATGGACCAGAGATAACCGGCTCAAGCTTAATCCGGAGAAGACGGAGGTTCTGTTCTTCAGGGCGCCCTCGTCTCGGTACAATGGCCCCCTCCCTAGTCTGGGGGGTATCTCCCTCCAGCCTACAGACAGGGCCAGGAATCGGGGCGTGGTCCTGGACTCGGCCCTCTCCCTGGAAGCCCAGGTGATGGCTATCTCCAGGGCTGCTTTTTTCCATCTCCGCAGGATTGCCCAGATCCACCAGTACCTTGATGAGTCCTCCCTGAGGACAGTTGTGCAGGTCCTGGTGATCTCGAGGATCGACTATTGCAATGCCCTCTACGTGGGGTTGCCCTTGGCCCTGGTCTGGAGGTTACAGCGGGTGCAAAATGCGGCGGCCAGGCTGGTGGTGGGTGCCCGTAGATACGAGCACATCACCCCAGTCCTGGCCCGCCTGCATTGGCTCCTCGTTGTCTTCCGGATCAGGTTCAAGGTCTTGGTTTTGATTTTCAGCCCTCCACGGCTTGGGACCAGAGTACCTGGCGGAGCATATCTCCCAGAGGGCATCCGGATCCAGACCCATGAGATCGTTGCAGGCGCGCTCACTGAGAGTGGCCACACCCAGAGAGGCCCGGAAAACGCGTACGCAAAACCGCGCCTTCTCTGTGGTGGGGCCTTCACTCTGGAATCATCTCCCTAGTGAGCTGCGCCTGCTGCAGTCCCTGCCTGCCTTTAAGAAGGCCTTGAAGACCTTCCTTTTCAAAGAGGCCTTTGGTGACCATGTTAGTTAGTTTTCTCTCTTTTTTTATTATTACTTTCCACTTTCCTCTTTCTCCTATCCGACTTGCCGCCATCTTGCCCTCCGTCGCTTTATTGCTCGGGGGTTTTTATGTGTTTTTATCATTGTTAGCCGCCCAGAGTTCCCGCCTGGGAAGATGGACGGGATATAAGCCTAAAAATAAATAAATAAATAATAAATATTTTATGGGAGTTTGTTTCATCTTCTTATTGGATTTAGGATTTTATAGTACAGTATTCCTTTTCATTTAAATGGAAGCAGGATTTAATCAGTGCTTTCTGAGGTCTCTGATACTTTTGGCAGATGCAAATAACTGTATTAAACCTGACAAATTGCCATTGCTAGCATGTATTTCTTGTGATTAAGGCCTCAAACATAAAACAGGGCATGCAAGCCTCTTATGTTGCTTGACAGTAACAAAGAAAAGCAGGAAAGCAGTCAAGATACAGTATGTGTGTTCTGGATCACTTGTGATGATTACTCAAAAGTAATTACATTGAGTTGCCAGATCAGAAGCATCTCACTCCATGAAATTCAGACCCCAAACTTGATGGTCTTTGTGATGTCACAGAAGCAGATTATTGTGAGATCACCAAGGATTTGGGTGGGTCGGAACTGTTTGTGTCTCAAATAATTGCAGAAATGAACTCAAGGGCAACTGTGCTAAATGGACTCAGAATTGGGGTAAAAATGTAGCTAGTTAGCTAAGACCCAGAACAAGAGGATAAACTTTCCTCTTCAGCTTGGCATCATTACCTGCAGAAGTGACCAAGCAAACAAACAAAGAAAAAACAAAACAGAATTCCAAGTTGGTGGTGAAAGCAGCTGTTTGTATTTTCTTAAGGATTTTAATCACTGCTACTATTATATTATGCATATATCTGAGGGTCATGGGAAGGGCATTTTTATTTTTATTTTCAGGGGTAAAACAAACACCTTCAATGATTTTTAGAGCATTACTTTGGATTGAATCAACTGCAGACATGGTACCTTTGTGAATGCTATGGGTAGCCTGATTCTAGCCTTTGGATTTTGATGCAGAGCCTATGCAATGATCATGGTTATTATAAAAGAGGCAGGGATTGTTTTAGACATATGCTTAGTATTGTGGAGATAAAGGCACTGGAACAACTCCTTCAGAGAAGTTTTACAGCTGTCCTGGGCAACCACTGGTCTTCCAGATACAGTTGTTCCCATCAGCCCGGTCAATAGTAAGACATGATGAGAATAGTCATGTATCAGTATCTGAAAAACCAATGGTTATCCACAGCTCTTCTGGGATACATTTTGGGCTATCCTTCACTGAAAGCTGTAAAGACGACAATTGACTTAAAGAAGAAAACATAATTAAGTGGAAAGGCTGCAATTCAATAGCATCCCAATTATTGTCATGCTTTAATTGATTTTCCATTAAGTTTTTTTGTATCAATCAAAAGCTTTTTTTAATTTGTACTTTGTTGCTAGCCACCAGCATTATTTAGGTAGAAAGAAGGGCCAAATTTTAATAAATAAGATCAATAAATTAATAAGTAAATGCTAGCAAGTGACCAGAAACCATGGGATACTTGCCACCAAACCCACTTAGTAGCATCGCTGCTCCCTTTTGCTGCTGCCAGTGCTTCATTTGAGACAGGCAGCCAGCTGCAGTTCATATAACAAAGAGCCCAGATGTCATGAGTTACAGATCATCTAATTGCCTGTAAGTCCTTTCCAGTTTGGGGTAATGGGGGCTATGTAGTGTTCGGTGTGCTGGACTAGAACTTGGAGGACCTGAGGGTCAAATTCCTCCCTCTGCCACAGAGCTCACTGAGTTATCGGGCTCTTACACAGCAAGGCTTACCTCACAGAGTTGTGAAAATAAAGTGAGAAGTGGCATGCATTCCTTGGAGGAAAGGCCAACCATCAATGCAACAATTACAGTTAAAAGTAATGTTAAAATTGGGGACACAGAATCATTCCACTGGTGTAATGAGTAACAGCAACTAATAATTTACCCCAAATTTATCTTTTAGAGACATTCTAAGTACTTTCAGAAGTATTTAAACAGGAATGTTTCATGTTCTGCAACTTTTTAGAGGTAAGTTCAGGCTTTTTGAAGTAACAAAAATTAAGTACAGTGATATAGGTACATGAGGAGATACTTTACAAAAACTGTTAATATGCGACAAGTTAAAGCTCATCATTTGGAATTGCCTACGTATTTATACGACAGTGTTCATTTCATTCTAACTTCTGGATCTGACTTTATCATCACATTATAATACTGATTCTGGTATCTTACACTCAGCTCCATTTTAATTCAGTTTGAAATTGTTTGTTTTGACATTTATTGTCTGCCAATTCATTTTTATTTTTTATTTGTTTGTTTGTTTTTGTCCAACAATTTAGAGACCTGCAGTCAAGAAGGAGTTCAGGAGATGCTGAGCTAGATAACCCTTGGCCAATAGATAATGTATAATAGTTTTCAGCTTTTGTATTGAGGTAACCAATTTAGAAAAGGAGATGAGAGGCAAATAAACGTCTTCTTGTGTATACTTTCCCACTTCCAGTCCCTGCTCTCTTTAATCCATTTATCTCCCCTAAAGCATTTTACAGACAAAAGCTCACTCACAAAATTCACCATCATGCATTTTTTTCACAGCAAATGTGAACTAGACTGGCCTGAGATATGTGCAGAACGCTGTGGTAGAAGCAGCAGGGAGCAGAGGAGTGGGGAGAACTGAGATCCAATGAAAAATAATGCAGCTTGGCAGCTCTGATGATGTAAACCTGGGGAAGTTATGTGTTCCCACATTCTTCTTTTATCTCAATAACTAGGTTTTTGCAGTACTGTCAATTAGGGCCCTTCCATTCTCTTCCCCCCCCTTACTCCCTCATTCTCAGATTATCACAGCAGGGAAGATCTAAGAGCTGCAATGTTAGGCAATTTAAACTGAATAATATTCCTGATTTAGGACATCCAGAAGTTTCCCTTATTATACATCAGTTGGAGGGTAATCAGCTTTCCAGCCACCACTAGACAATTTGCACTAACTAAAAGGTCATTAAAAACAAAGGCATAGTTTGAGCTTTAGAAATATTCCTGATTCTACCAACTCAAATGCTAGTTTTTTAATGGCCCAAAGGAAGCTATTTTTGTACTTCCCATACAGTTTCCCAAGATAAACTTGCCCAAAAGGTGTTTTTAAAATGTTTGATAAAATTAAATATTCCATTACTGAAAGGCTTCTTCATTCCCCCTGGAAGTGTGAAAGGAGGAACAGTTATTTGTGAATATTCTGTGTTAAAAACGCACCCTGTCACAGACTAAAGGGTGCACTGTGCTTGTCACAATACTACCGCACCAGGGTTGGCCCTCAGTCAGCATTTTCCCTTTTTATGCCATGAAAGGACAGCAAACTATTATTTAATTTGTTACTATTGTATTTGAATCTTTATTATTAAATAGTTGACTAGTTAAGGAAGATATACAAAATAATTCTAATGTTTAAATATTCCTATTTTCAACAGAAATTAAATTATCAACAGTATAATCGAATTTACCGAAAGTTGGACCATCTATTATATGGAATAGTAGAATGAATAAACATTATTTTCCCTCCTGTTTATTTAACTTGATCTAAACAAATAGTAACCTCTTCTTTACTTTTTGTATTATTCTTTTTTCTACTTTTCAAATGGTGCCTTTAAAATATAGTTACTTTTCTTTGTGCTTTCTATAAACGATCAACTCTAATTATCACTGTTGTATTCAGTTTGGATATTTATGTGAGTTAATGCCATTGCTGAATCATTATTTATGATATTTCTCTAAATCAAGTGGGTTAACTGAAAATGTTCTCAAAAAGTTGGTAGCCATATCATCTTAGATAGGAAAGGTGCTTGAGGTTTTTTTTTTTTTTTGCCCACAAACTAGGATTTGGGTGCAGCATTTTTTTCTTGTGTCATGCAGAATTGGTAGTAGCAGGATACTAGAGAATACTGAAGACACCAAATGGCAGTGTGGGAGGCATCTTCAGATTATTGATTCCATTGCTCATTAGGTAAGTTCTTCCACATGCCCACTGCTGTTTCTGCTCTGCGGCCACATAATGGGTAGGAATGGCTAGGAATGTAATTTGGAAAAAGTTCTTCAATCAAGACTGCTACCTCAGTGGTTGGCTTTACTCAAAACATCAAAATGTTCTTCCAACCCCTTATCTTTCCCTCCAGACTTCCAGGGAGAACTCTAAACCTAAATCTGCCTCAAAGCACATCACATGAGATGATAGAGGGATATGCTAAAACATACAGTCATTCTAAGAATTAGTCAGGCCTACCAAGCTCTACAATTCCAACCAAGGAAGTGGCATAAAACACTACTGGAAGAAGAAAACACACTTTTCATTAGTCCTATTAAACTTCCAAGTAAATGTGTATTTGACAGCAGCCTTAGTTTTCAGTTATAATTTCCACAGGCTTGAGGAATGTCTTGCACCTACACAGCCAGATTGAGTTGCCTTTAACAGGACACACAGAGAGAGAGAGAGAGAGAGAGAGAGAGAGAGAGAGAGAGAGAGAGAGAGAGTCAACACATACAGTATTTCACACACTGCATTATTTGAGTAGCCAGAATGGCATGAAAGATGACATCAAAAGTAAGGTCTCTTTCAGTTTTATCTCTTGGTGGTAGAAAAGATGAAGTTTGTCAGGCTTCCAAGCATTTCCTCCTCAGTGTGTTCTGTCCTTTTTAAAAACTGAAAACACTTCAAATGTTATTTTGAACCTATTTCTCTCTCAACATGTACTTACAAAGCATTATGTTTTTGAGTCAAGAAGTTTAACACCAATTTCAGAAAAGGAAAAATCGAGCCGTGTGTGTGATCCACTAGGAAGAAAAGGATGGGCTTGTTGTACTACAAAAGTTGAAATCCCCTGGCCCCTGTTGTGCTATTTCCAGAGAGATCTTGGTCCCATCCAGCAAGCCAAGTCTTATGTTTGTAAATTGTGCTTACAATTGAGAGTTAAAATTGTTTCCACACATTCAAGCTTGAACATGCTAATGGAAGCAAACTAAAAAACAAACAAAATGCAGCCACTATAAGCAGAGCTTGGAAATGTCACATTTGTTTTTTGACTGCAAGTCCTGGAATCTGTCCACAAGACCACTGGATTTTGAGGGTTTTGCCCTCCACAACTTTTTCTCAAGCTCTGCCTCTAGCTAGAGTAGGTCTAAAATTATTCCACCAGTTCTTTCCCCCACTAAATGAATTATTATTGATCAGGGGTTCCCACATTTGTCCAAAATGAGTACCGTCCTAGAAACATGAATTACCTCATGAAGCTGTATCAGTGTTCTGACAGAAATGAAAGTCAAACCACAGCAGTTGAGCTCAACCAGACATTGCAGGAACTTGGTCTCAAGATGTCATTACCTCTTTGTCTGGTATTTTCTATATCAACTACAGAGAATATATGATTTGAATCTGACAAGTGCCAAACCCTCTTAGAATCAGATTTCTCCCAAGTGCCTTTAAATAAGCTAGAAAAAAACCGCAATAAGGTGAGCATTTTAAAACAAAACACCACTCACGCTTCTCCACATTGGAAAGGTCAGTGTGTAAACAACAGCTAAGCGAAACCGCCCAGAACAAAACTGCTATCAAAATAATTTACTACAGGAGAAGAAATGCGATTGCTTCGGCTGCATCCAAAATATCACTCACAATCTCATCCTGAGATTACATCCCTCTGGCGAGAGTGATGTTAAAACCTGATGTTCCGTCATCTCTCCCTTCTGAGGAATAGTTGCAGTTTCATCCTCCCGAGTATCTATTTGAAGGTCATCCTTTTCTGTTAGGCATGACGTTAATTTCCCCCCAGCTTTTTTCTTTTCTTTTTGAAGCAGCCTGGCATTTAATACATTTAGAAAACAGTGGTTACACTTTGAAGTTGCTGCTACTGCGTGCTGTGGCCTTCTCATTCTTACTATTTCTATTTTTGTCAGTTTAATGTCTGCATAAACCGAAGTTGGAGTTGACAGTCGGTGCACCTCAGTAAGCTCCTCTTCCTTATCTGATAGTCCAGTAATTCACTGGTATTGGGGAATCTGACAACTAATAAAACCCAGGATTTTAAAGCAAGCAAATAATATTGATTCCACCGAGTCTCCTATGAGGAGAAAGTCAACATATAATTAAAATAAATTTGGTTAGTTTATTTCCAAAAAAATTAATCTTACCTTCCAGGTCCCACCAGATTTTCATGCTGATCCTGTACATGCTTGAAGGTAAATATACTAAAACCAAGAAATGCATCAATGTCCATGAGCCTGTGCTACAATAAAAGAAAAATGTGTATCATAGAATTGGAGGGATCTTAAAGGAGCATTTACAGTTCAGCCCCTGATGATGTGGCCAACATCCTTGGTTGTTTTAAAAAGGCAAAATGAAACCAGATAGCTGCAGCCCAAGCAGCAGTAGCAGCAATCAATGGGCAGAAAAACCAAGGCTAAACTTTCAAATACTATTTAGATCATTCGTTTACTGAAATAACTCCCTGATATATTACGCATATCACGAGCCAGGACTGTGGTCACCTCTATAGCTTCTGAAACGGGGTGTATGTTTGTGGATATTTTATTTTCAGAAACCACCTTGGTTGATGAATGTGTAATTAGTTTGGTATATAATGTTTACCTCATGATTTGAAGCAGAAATGGAGATACAACAAAAATGAAATGGCTTTTGCAGTTGATACCAAAAACAGATGATTCAAACTTCCACTTTATGTAAGCTTTTCAGTTTATTCAATGTATGTATGTATGTATGTATGTATGTATGTATGTATGTATGTATGTATGTATGTATGTATGTATGTATGTATGTATGTATGAATGAATGAATGAATGAATGACCAGCTTCTGACAGGATACGTTCTTTTTCAAACCTTATAAAAAGGAGTAGATGTAGTCATCTTGGTTTAAAAAAACCATATTTTCTTCTTCCTTCATTCACCAGAACAACACCTAAACTGCTTGAGCACTTCAAGCTTGAAACGGGGTGTATGTTTGTGGATATTTTTAGAAAGTTGTGGTTTCTTCTTGTTCTTACTTCAAAAGAAGCAGAAATGGAGATACACAAAAATGATGGCTACAGTTGACCTGAAGCCTTTCATTGCCAAGTGTCCTCCGAAGATAAAACATAATTTTTTTAGCACAAACTGTTATCTGTTTGTGAGCAAAGATACTTAGAAAGTGAACATTTGCTTCTCATTAATCTTCCATCTGTTTTCAATGTGAGACTGAGCTACCATAATTTACATGAATTAAGGCTATAACTTAGTTTTATTGACAGAAATCAGCCTAAAAATCAGTTGGTCCCAGTCAGTCTCAAATCATTATTAAAGTGATTTTCTACTCACCAAGTAATCATCAGCAGGAGTCAACCTTAAGATATGTCACATGAAACCAGTATCTAGACTACTCTCTTAATGCAGCTGTAGCAAATTAAAATAGCTAATTAAGAGTTCAATGAACACCTTTTCCTCAGAGAGTACCAGGAAAAGGAAAAGGTTTAGAGAAAGAGGTTAGATTGCTTTATTCCAAATATAATCAACAAACCCACAGAAACACAAGAAAAACCCTGCTACTCAACAGGAGAGGGTGGATTTTATGCCATTTTTTTGTTGGAGGGAGACAAAAAAGTACTGGTTCATAACTGGACAGTGCTGAACTAAGAGAATCTAGTACGGTAAATGTGCTTATTTATTTACTCTTAAAATGAGACAGGCTAATGAGAATGTTATAGATTAAGGACCCTTAATCTTCACATAGAGACAAATGTCTGGTGTCCATTGAAAGACAAATTAGTGGGATGCTTGGGATGCTGCTAAAAAGACCTTTCTGAGTTGGTTGGGGCAATGCAATATAATTTAGAATGTAATATACTGTACAAGAAATGCTATGCGCTAAATTCAATTTTTTCTCTAAGTCAGAGGAGATCCGCTGAATCACTGGGACTTAAGTGTTCATGTAATAAGTCACATTCATTTAAACAGTTTTACTTTAGTTGAGACTAAGATATTAATTTATCCATCAAGGCCAGAAGGCTGTCTTTAATGTTTGTTTTTTCTTCCATGCAACAAAACAAACCCAAAATCATTTTATAGAGAAGCTATTATCCTTTCAGCACATACCCATTAGAATAACTAAAGTTGCCTGCCACCTATTGGTTAAATACAGCTAACTGAAGTTTTGCAATGTTTCTAGCCCTTATTAAGACATTGCCCCATAAACATTGAATGGTAGTCCATTTCATATTTTATCAAAGAAAAAGACTCCACTTTTTTCAAGCAGCAGGCTTTTCTGCAATATCCGATGTCTGTGTAAATAGACACTTCTATTGCGGATACTGTTGGCAAAGCTTCCAAGGCAAATTTCCTCCTTGATATCTTACAGCAGCAGTGTCCATTGGATTTCTGGGAAAATGAAGATAATGGGCAGCTGCACTGATGACAGAATTTTTAAAAAAAAAAAAAAGTTCATTACTTAGGAAAGGGATCCTGCATGTGCAAGGTGTCTCAGGGAATTATAATTCTAATACATCAAAGACAAGGGCTTAGGAACGAACTGTATAAATTGCAGCCCTGGCAGTAACTTCAAATCCTCAAAAACCCCAAATCTGTATAAGTTTTGGTCTAAACACAATTTAAGCAGCGGAGTACTGAGTCTGCTGGGGAAACCTATAGATTATTTAGAATTGGCATGCTTATTAAAATGACTTTGACTTCAAAATAAAGCTAACAATAAGCACATGGGATCCCTGCTGATTTTAACGAGAAGAGATTAAACACATGGTTCTCCCAGTTAAACTTTAGCATGCTTAAAGTTAGTTGGCTTGTGTTCACTTTTTAAATCACAGTGACTAACAGGACAGGTTTATACTTCAAAAGAAAGCTGTCTGGCAACATCAACATTTTGGTTCCAAATCTAAGAAGAAACATGCCTAATCTATTCTGTGGCCTGGATTGCGTGTGAATGTACTAGGCACATTTTGAACTGTGGAGCAGTTTTGTTGGCAAATTTAAAAGAATTCAAAATGGCAGAATTAGTTATTCTGCATTTAAAAATGTTAAAAGTCCTGAACAATTCAATACTTACCCCTCATATAAATTAAGACTACTGTTGCAGAGTAAAAGAAAATGTTGTTCAAGTTAATAAATACCATGGAATTGAAGAAATCAAACTAATTTAAACAGTCAATGACACCTTGTGTGTGCATAACCATGAATTCAATTTGAAGGAACCAGTCAGTGTGACCTTGGAATTGTTCACTGCAAGAAGAGACACAGAATTCAATTTCAAATGATGAAGGAAATTATAGCAGAGATCAAGGTCATATAAACTGTTACATATTCCAAGCATGTAGCAGATATTTATTAAGTATTAACTTTGGTTCTAAGAATTCCACCTTCATTTTTGTAACACTTTGTTAAAAACAAACAGGAATGAACAAATACAAAAAATATTAAATTATGAAAACATACCCCATTAAGGCTCCCTTTTTTAATATTTATATATGTACACTCAGAAGGAAGTGTAGCTATATCAGAAGAGTCAACACTACATAAAGAACTGGGAGGCGATGTAGTAAAACAACTATTAAAAGCATTAATTAACAGAAGACTTCTAAAAAGAGACTGCCATTTTCAAATTAGGCAGTTCAGTAAAAAATATTTAGAGGTTATTTATTTATTTATTTATTGGGAAAATGGTAGATGGGACTGTGAAAAGAATCTCAGACTTGAATGTCAGTGTGTCACTGTGAATAAGAAGAGTTCAGCATTCCAGAGCATCTGTTAAAACCTGATTTTCAAATTAAGTCATTTGTTGTATCAACACAAAACATAGTTCTGAATTCCTACACAAAAAAAGAAGTTACTCGGCTAAAAGTATGTTTACATTCTACACGTAGCATAGTAATATTATTTCCCACCCCATCCCGAAGACTACTACATACTGTATCTACAAAGCAGTTTTCCTCCCAGGGGCTGTAGAAAACGTTTGCCCTTACATCACAAACCAAATGGCTGCAACCTTGATGACTTATGGAGTAGGGCAATGGATTCAGCTAAGTCTGGCCAGCATTTGGTGAAACATAAGGGCGCCTCACTATTATGTTCTGAGGGTTTTTGTGTGCAACAACATACTCTTTTCACATTGGAACCCCAACAACAAGATATGAAGCCTATTTCAGATGCTCCTCAAAACGCATGCTGGCAGTGAAATTCAAATTCAAAAGTGACAATTTGTTTAAGACTATGGGGTAAATTCAACGTGGCAGCATGAGAAACACTCAACAGTTGACTAAAGCATTTAAGGCATTTTTTTTTTTGCTGGGTACTCCTATCCCCTTTCCCCAAATCCTTTTATGCAGTGCAGATAGTTAAAGAGAAAGTCAGTAGCAAATTCAATTGCAACGCAAACATATGAACTATAAGCTGTTTGAAATTAGACACACACACCCAATTTTATCTCCAGCCTAGTAAGAAGAAATGAAATTAAACAAACTAGAATATTTATGATTCTGCTTTGCAGAAGCAGGCAAAGGTGGCACTATGTTTCAAGCAAAGATTCTGTATTTTGCCTTTACTGAAGTCAAGCAAGCCAATCGTATTGCTTCATCACTGGCCCTAGAATTTATCCTCCAAAAATGCATGCAGCATTAATACAAGACATTGTGTCAGGATTCATATTGGAAGTAAATTAGATCCCAACAGTATGTACAGTATTTATCATTTATAATGCAATTTTATTTTTAGAAGAATTGCTTGGGTCCCAACAACGTGAAAAGCATCATGTTCCAGGCATGTTGACAATCTTGGTTCCCAGGACCAGTAGCAAAATTGTTTTTCCAATTTCCAGTGTCTGCAGCTATGACAAAACACATCACTTAAATAGGCTGGTACGATCATCAAACACTGCCGAGCACTTCTTAGGGTTGTAACTGCATATGTAGGCTTTATTTTTTTACCCAAATTTCAGTACAGACCTGATCGTCCTAAAATGTTCTTTAAAGCAGCCACTGATTGGGATGCTTTCAATCTGTACTTGAGTTCATAATTTTCGATATGTATATCCAGGCCTTTTATCTGAAAGCATGCTTTAAAGGTTTGTCACTCTTTCATTGGCATAACAAGAAACAAAAGTGCAACAAATATTTTACACACGGGCTCTAAAACCAGTGTTAAGACTACGTAGAGCATATTTAGTACAGGAACTGCAGGTCCATTCTTAAGATTATCTTTTGTTTCCAGATATACTGGTCTGTGCAGGCGTATAGCTCGCACGCCTGTAATGTATATGCATTAAGCAGTTTCCCTCCAGACTGTACCATACCAGAAAAAAAGCTGTCGGAAGGTGGTGTCACAAAAGAGTCTTCAATAGTGTACTTTGGGAAATCTTGCAGAAAGAATCATACGAATAAAACGTAATTAAAAAGGTGCTCACCCCCAGCTAGAGGAAGTAAAAGGGAGCACACAGGGGTAAATTAGAGCTTAGTGCTGTTCTCTCCCACCCCCCCCCCCTTATTGAGCAGTGCTTCCCAACCTTAGGCCATCTAATATTCCTCAACTGCAACTCCCAGAAATCCTGACCAGCACAGCTAATCATGAAGGCTTCTGGAAGTTTTAATCCAAAAACACTGGGGGACCCAAGGTTGGTTGGGACCACTGTTCTAGAGAGCGATTTTTCATCGGGATAATAACACGCAGTTCTGAGCTAAACCTAATGCTAGTCCAATCTGAAAAAAAGACATGGGACTTAAAATTGAGCTGACAATGAGAGCTGTCAACTGACTATGAACCAAAGAGCTCCATTCATTTCATCTTGTCTCTTCTAAGTAGGAAGAATACTAAATGTAGCCTTGTATCTCTGGATTTCGGTCGTACTCACACAGACTCAAAATAACCCACATAATCAAGCACCTTAAAGATGATGATCCGCAGAATTCTAGATGACTGAGCAAGTTAAGACTACAATCCCACCTGCACATACCTGCATGTCAGTTCCCGCTGAACTCAGTGGGGCTGTGTCCATATAGACAACTTTTAAGATTTAATTGTTCAACATGGGAATTAATGTTGGCTTTCAGCTTGGAAACGTATTGTTTGGCAGGCATGATTTTACCTTTCTACTGCAAGGTTGGTGGAGGTGAGATTAGTGTCCTTCCAATGGCTGGGCTACAAATGCCATTGCCCCATTGCCACTGGCTATGCTGGCCAGGGTTGATGAAAGTTGCAGTACAAGAACATCTGGAGGGCCACCTGTTGCCCACCTCTTACACTATATAGAACAATGGAAATCCTATAAAGAAAAGAACATGCCCAAATTTTAGGTGTATTAAAATATGAGCATGCCCTGATATATTTTAACTTCCTCTTTGAACAGCAGCTCCCTATACTGCTCATAACCCTTTTTTCCAAGGTCCCTTAGTTTGAGAAACAATGACACAGAAGAACATAAATCCACCCGGTGCCCCAGTCACAAAACTAGGTGTGTGGTTATTTGGGGGTGGGGAATAAAGGGAAATGATGAAAGAAAGAGAAAATCATCCGAACGCTGAGACACTGCAGGTGAACATTATAGAGCAATAATGTGGTAGAGCTGCCCAACATTCTTTTGGGACAAGTGGGATACCAGCCATTCATTTGCAAGCAGAGGTGTGGGGTTGGGAACACTTTTTCCTTGTTCAATGATGCAGCATATTGAGCCCTTGCCTACAATGCTTCATAGTGATTGTGGTGAAGCCCTCACACTAGTTAATTGACAAAAATCGATTTCAAGTCAAAAGGAATTTGTATTTACCCTACAGACTTGAAAGGGGCTGGGGCTGGTTCATTTCTGAAGCAAGCTTTCCACACAGGATGTAAACGAGAAGTGGTTTCACAACACTTTGTTTTTCTGCATAGCAGAACTTTACAAAGTAGGGACAAGAGGAGAAGGAAACACTCACTCACACACACATTAGCCTGAGTTGGATCAGGAATAAGCAAGCAACACAACAACTCTTTTTGTTTCCCGGGCCTTATCACTTTGGACAGGTCTTTCAACTGACAACAGGTTGCTTGATTATCCTCTGACCTCCATAGTATTATTGGCGAGTTTTATCTTTTGTGCAGTTGTTAATCCACACAGTTTTCGAAAAAAGAACTGTGCATTGACCACATTTTCCACCCAAATCCAGGGCAAGAGGGCAAGACATTCTGCAGAATTCCCTCCCTGGCAGCCACTTAAGGAATGTTTTCAAGTCCCCCAAAAAAACTCTAGGAGTTTTGGGCTTCTGCAGATTCTTGAGCTGTCCTCCTCAAGTTGCCTTTCACTTTGACAAATTCAGGTGCATTTTCTTGCTCTTCCTGGATCTTCTGTTTCTCAAGCTCAAGCTGAAAACAAAGGAGATAGATAATATGGTTTAAAAATAGAAGGCATATGACTTTTTTTTTTACAAAGTCAACAATAACAGAGCAATTTTGAAATCTAAATTGTAACTAGAAGACCTAGATGATACATCTTCTGTGGTAGTACATAGAGGGTTCAGACTAAATGATAGAAATTATTATTTGTGAAATTATTTCCTCCCCTTCTCATTCATGTCCCTTTTGTCTGGGTCACCTTGAAAATGACCATTTTGCTAGGTAACTATTGACAAAACTATCTTCCATGAATTTGCCCCTACAATTTAAAAACCTAGTTATATCTCTCCTTTCGAACTAAAACCATGGAACTAATAGTAATTTTCTTGCTGGGTTTCAATGTAGTTTTAAGCTGTTTCTGAGCAATCAGATTCATTCATCGAACTCTAGAGGTTTGTCAAAGCTACCAATACCCTTCCATTCCCGTTTACCTGTTCTAGTTTCTGTTGCCGTTTGAGTAGTTCTATTTCCAAGTCTGATTTTTTCTTCTGAGCCTCCTCTTCTTTCTGCTTGAAAACCTGGTCTCTTTTCCGTCTTTCCATCACTTTCTGCAGCTCAGGTTTGTTCTGAGGAGCCAGGCCCCTTGCAAAATAGGGTTTAAAAAAAAAGTGACATGAGATCACATATTTCTACTGTTATTGGACTACTGAGAAACTAGTCAGTCACAGACGTTGAACTGATTAAATGTCCACGAGTCTCCATATGAACAATAGTTCTGAAAAGAACAGCCTTTTCTTTGGAGATGTATCTTAAATGGGTTCACTAAAGTAGGCACCAACTTGATGACATTTCTGCAAACCACTCACACATACGGAACAGCTATCAAAATAGTACTCAATGTCTGTATTTATAAATAACTCATTTCGGATACATGCTGAATTTGTTATTTTTAATTTTTGTCAGGAAGAATGGTGGCACCCACCCCTCTCTCTATATCCCTGTTCAGTTTCAACCAGTAGGCAGATCCTTGTCCTTCCCAGTGACATCTGCTGAAATATAGGGCAGAACATTTATCCACAGGCTATTTAACTTACTGCCATGATCCATTTAAAAAGATCATAGCTAGGGCTTTTCTTTATACTAAAGCTTGTTTAATGCTCTGGTTTCGGCATTTTGCTCACAGTGAACAGAATTCTGGTTTAGTTCTGACTGTTTTTTTAATCTGATGCTTTCTGACTTTAAAAACTAATTACACTAATAAGTAAGAGAAGTTTGCCAACATGAGCCTCATTTTAAAAACAAAACAAATCCTAGTTATGACTCCTTAAGAGGCGGGGACATAAATTAAGCCAAGCCACATGATTTTTGTAGTACAGGTTTGCAAATATTTAGTATGGCTTGTAACTTGCATCTGAGACTGAAAATAACTTTTTCATAATCCTCCTTATATACTTCCTCAACATAAACCCTGCTTTGATATTTTCCTCTGTAGAAACACTGGACACAGTGGCGTAGACAAACAAGATACAGAAACGGAGGAAGAATGTGACGCTGGCATGCCAGGTTTGATGAGGAGAAAGCTACCACCAGCAGCAAATATTTCACCCAAGTCTGAGGCAAGCTGCTGTGATCTGAACTAGTTTGAGTTCATGGAAGTTCAATTAAGGTTCATACAAATCTGTTGAGTGGTAAAAGTCAAATATTTCAAAATACCAAACACAAGAACAATGCTTCTTGTGCATCAAAAATGCACAAGAAGTTTTGTTCCTGCCTGGTTCCATACGCAGCAAAGTCAAGAAAATCTCTGTACTTGTCTTTTTTCCTAGAAATAAAAACAGAAGTGTACCAGTGTGGAACTCTGCATGTAGTGCTCGGCTGTAATCAGGAGTACAGAATTTTGACTACTGTCTTTGGGATATTTTTTTGTTATAAAAATCAGAGTAAAATTGAGCTTGATGGCAGAATAACAATTTGCTCAAAGACTGTTTGATTTAAAAAACAAGGCTGAGGAAATATCATTTGCTTTATCAGCATCATCCAACGTCAAACAAACACACACTTGTTTCTTCAGAAACACTGTTGCTGCTGGTTTTTTTAAAAAGAGAACTCCTATTTTTCACAAATTGTTAATTAAAAATAAGAAGGGGAACAAGATTTGTTAGTTTTGATAGCAAACTGATCATAAACCACTGTGGGCAGTGTAACACTCTGCTTGTGATTCAATGATAGGATTCTGGCTAATGAGAATTAAGCTTTCATCTTTAACTTTTGTGATTCAAAGAAGTCATTCACTGAGGTACAAAATTTCACCCATGTCTCAGCTTAAAGATGACATGCTCAGACAAAAGGAATACTTAAAATCTGAATAAGCAGATGGATATTTCTTCATTTACTTATTATTAGATTTATAAACCTCCCATCTAGCTACAGGACCACTCTGGGCAGTATACAAATGAAGCACATTTCTCACACATCCCTATTAATCAGGGCCTCTGATCTACTGACTGCACACTCAATAATGCAACCCCACATCCTCTGCCCACAGTAAAATAAAACAGCCAACATTATAATGCCATTGTACAAAACGATAGTAAGGTCGCAACTGGAGCATTGTGTACAATTGTGTATACCGCATCTCAAAAAAGATATAGTGGAACTGGAAAAGGTGTAAAACAGAGCAACTAAAATGATTGCTTGGCTGGGTGACCTTCCTTATGAGGAAAAGCTAAAACATTTGGGGCTCTTTACTCTGGAAAAAAGGTGACTGAAGGGGGGGATATGATTGAGACGTACAAAATTATGCAGAGCATGAGTAAAGTGGATAGAGGGACGCTCTTCTCCATCTCACAAAATACCAGAACTACAGAACATCCACTCAAACTGAGGGTTGGGAGAGTGAGAACAGAAAAAAGAAAATATTTTTTACCCTGCGTGTTGTTAGTCTGTGGAACTCCCTGCCACAGGAAGTGGTGATGGCATCTGGACTGGATGCCTTCAAAAGGGGATTGGACAGTTTCCTGGAGCAAAAAGTCCATGACAGGTTACAAGCCATGATGGAGATGTGTAATATCTAGGCTTAAAACCAGGGTACTTCAAGGACCAGATGCAGGGGAGTGGTATCAGAAGACAGATATCTAGTCTCGTGTGCTCCCAGACGCATCTGGTGGGGCCACTGTGAGATACAGGAAGCTGGACTAGATGGGCCTTTGGCCGGATCCAGCATGGCTCTTCTTATGTTCTTATGTAGTGAGGGTTCCTTAGAAGGTTCTTCAATAGAAACATGCTAGGAAATCACTGTTTTAGAAGATGGTTTCTTGGCAACAGATTAAGAACAAATTCAATTTCTGAAGCATAATTTGTTTTGGATGTCTGTCAGTGGTCAAAATCCCCTTGCCTGGTTACAGCTTAACTGTGTAGGCGAACTGCCTCATGTTGGGGGAACCACTGTAGACATGACCTGTTGCCCATGGACTTGTGCAATCAGAATGTATCTGGCAAAAGTCTCCCACAATTGGTCTCCAAAATTTATGCCACCGGTGGAGCTGCACAAGAAGGTGTGGGGTCAGTAGCAAATGGAATGCCTATGTGCTCAGGGTGTCCTTATGTTCCATAAAGCAAAACAACAACAGCAACAAAATGCATCTCACTGATATTCAAAATCTACACAGCCTTGAGTTTTAAAAGCTGGGGAAGTTTCTTTGTGTCACAATATATAGCTGTCGGGAGAGGTTCTTGATGTTCATCTTGCAGCAAGCAAATAAGTTTTTACTTAGACAAGTTTTCAGCATTTGTGCTGCTCTGTTGCCAGAGGTGATGTAACTGGGAATAAGAAGATTTTAAGAACTTCCAGGGTGGGCTTGGCAAAGTCGGCCATGGTGTCACCACAGTATCCAGATAACCAGACCCCTGGAATGCAATGGACTGGCAGGTACATTTTGATATAAGGAGAACACATTGCATTCTAAAAAACAAGCATCAGGAGGACTCTTAAATCCAGATTCTATAAAGTTATTGATGTACACTAGTAACACTAATATTAGAAAAACACCACTACTATTGGGGGAAACATACTCAACCTTTGTGACTGTATTTTGCTTCTGCGCCAGTAATGTCATTAAATATTTACATCTTTAATTGAAAAGTATTTAGACATTGGTTTTCAGATAAATCTCAAAGAGGAGGGCATACAGTTGTAAAAATGGAGACAGCTCTGTTCGCTCTTCTGCGCTAAAAGCTCTTAAGTAATCTTGTGGTTACTGCTGGTGAACAGAATATGTTTCTTAATGTCAACTTTTACACCTGCTTTACTTTTCTGCACATGTTTTGTGCTTCCTGCTATATCTTGTTTTGATACATGATAGGCATTTTGTGCATCTTTTGAACCTTTCATGATCGCTTGAGAAACCAGAACTATATAATTATTGTTGGAGAAGGCTGCTTACAAAAGACGACAAGACCCCACATGCCTGACCCTTGGAAGGAAGGGAGTTGGCATTGTTCAGCCAAAAAAGAATCTCCTTGAGACTGTCCATAAAAAGGCGGCAACCTCCAAGGACTCAGTCAGCCTGTGTAGTTTATCTCAATGCACAATTGCTAGTCACTAGGTGGTGCTGAAGTGCAACATGCAATGATGAAGCGTTGGTAATTGTTCTCATTTAGGAACAGTGATCACTGAGCCCACCAAATGACAGTTTTGCCATTGTTATCTACGGGATGGAAAAACAAATAATCCTTGCTGTTTTTGGGGGAGAAACAAGCAATATTATTGTTTAATGTCATAAGTGTTGGTAGTGCTTTATAGATTAACAGAATCAGTATCAACGTCAGTACATCACAATACACCTTGGAATTGCCTGGAAATTTTTTATATGTGGATATAAACCCAAATAAAATAAAGCAGGAACCCAGTGAGACCTCAGTCCAGAAGGACAAGCCCCAGGACAGCGTCACAGGGAACATCTCCTTACAAGAGGATCGTTCTGGCAGGGTCCTCATCCTTTCTGGCCAAGCTTTATGGAATGACAAACAATTAATTCACAAATCACAAAATGCTCTCTGCTTGGTAGCACAGCCAATAATAAAGTAAGACATTCAACCCACCCCGGGCCTTCCCTCTTTCCTTGGAAGGCAGGAAAAGGGTTATGAATAAGACAACAAATAAATCAGTTCATTGATTATGAGATAGTTGTGGGTAGAGATGGGCACGAAACACCAAAATGGCATTTCGTGCTCGTTATTCGGGCCCTCGGGCCTGCTTCGGGTCATTTCCATTTTTCGGGCCACGGGTGCCCGCTGCATTTTTAGGGTGCCATTTTTCGGCACCCGGCGGGAAAGCATTCTTGTGGCTGCGGGGAGCCCTACCAGGGCCAGGCGCTGCCAGTACTGGCGGCAAGCCTCCTGGGAGAGCCGTCCTGCAGCCGGGCGCCGCTGGAGCCAGTGGCAAGCCTGCCGGGATAACGATTCCGTGGCCATGGGGAGCCCTCCCGCAGCCGTGCCAGGAGAAAAGTCCCACAGCCACAGGAGCGCTCTCCTGGCCAGCTTGATGGCGCTGGCAGTGCCCGGGAAGGCTGGGGGGAGATTTTAAAAGCCCACTCTTCCCCCACCCCATCAGGTGGGAGGAGAGAGAGAGCTCCTTAAATCTTCTCCCCTCCCAAAGCTAGCACCGAAGCTAGCACCGAGCGGCTACTGGGCGCTGGCTCCGGGAGGGGGGAAGTGGGGGAGAGAGCATGGGTGGGGAAGATCCCTTTCAGACCCCCCTTTGTCCCTCTGCGAGGCTCAGCCGATCTCCTCCGCCCCGGGTGACAGCTGCCCGGCCGTCACCCGGGGTGGAAGAGACCACGGCCGAGGCTCAGCTGATCTCCTTTGCCCCGGGTGACAGCTGTCCGACCGTCACCGGGGGCGGAGGAGATCGAGCCGCGGTCTCGCCTCAGCCGATCTCCTCCGCCCCGGGTGACAGCTGCCCGGCCGTCACCTGGGGCAGAGGAGACTGCAGCCGAGGCAGTTTCTCTTGTTCGTTTCTGCATAAACACATGCACAGACACAAGAATGATCAAGAAATCCCCCAGTGCTTTCAATTTTTCCACAATACAGAATTTGAGATTTCTCGTAGTTTTCTTGAAACAGGACTTTGGAGTTATCATATCTAGAAACTGTACCTACAATCTTTGGTTGAAAAGACATCTGAAAACCTATTGGGTTTTTATGCTGACAGAACACAATCAATGAAACCTTGAGAGTGCATTGCTATAACTGAAGAGGCTACTATAGGCATTTGCTATTGTGTGTAATGGTATGCAACGTGGTACACAACTGAAAATGACTTTTTAACTTGTGGCAACTGATCATTACGATTTACATTTTGGCAACCAATATTATCCATTCCACTTTTATAACACCCATTTACTGCAAGGCACTTTTCTTCTTTCCCAGTTTAAAAAGAAAAGAAAAGAAAAGAAAGATTGGCATCTCACTTTATTTTTCTCAGACAATAACAAAAGCAATGTTGCTAGTATATCCTAGAGTCATTTGTTTCCTGTTTTTCCCACAAGGCACATATGCTTTCTGCAGACCAAATTTCAAAAGGTCATGTTATTAACTTTCCTACCATATAACACTTATTTACAATGTTGCTTACAGGACTATCAATTCTATGAACAGTCAGGCAGGCTGACATATATGGATGCTACATAAATAAAACTTTATTAAAAGGAGCTCAAATTTGGATAAGGTCACTGTAGGTTCCAATAAACTAATTTATAAAACCATATAAAGGGCAGGGTTATACAATGCTAGATTGTAGATTTGCATCCCTCCTCTATATTCTCAAATGTTACTTTGACTGTTCAGTTCCACCCACTACTCTTCAGAACTCTCTTTTCACTTGGACATCTATGCATGCATTGAGCCTCCTTAGATTCTCCTTGTGGCATTGTTTCTTTGTATTACAAATCTAGTTATACCTCTATTCATGTAACAAAAGAACTGCCTTCCTATCTCAAAGGAAGACTGTTTTTTCAAAGGAGTCTGCCTTGATAGTCCTGTATACCTATATTGTCCCCACAAGCATTGGAAAGTTTTTGTGACTATCTCAACAGTTTGGGTGAGCATGGTTCCCCCAGACCTCAAGATGCTTTGCTTGGCATACTCAGGATGCAGCAGAATGGAAGGAGGCATAGCTGCCTGAGAAGGTGCATCAATGTCAGATTTCAGTGAACAGGACAGTCTCTGTGAGTGTGCCTTAAGGCAATGCCTAGCCAGAATCCTGGATTTCCTAAAGGAATGCCAGGGGCCATGAATAGTCAGGAGAAGTCTGTGGTGTTTACCCCTTTGTGTTGAATAAGCTATTAGATGTACAGTGGACCCTTGTATAACAAACAGCTTGTATAACATAAAATTTGTACAACATAAAAAATCTGGATATAGGGAAAATTTGCTTAACATAATCGCCTATGGGGAGAATCCGTACAACATAAAAATGGGATCACTCTGTTTTCAATGCATTCCTATGGGAATTTGTATAAAGGAAAATTTGCTTAACATAATTTCATTTGGAACGAATTAATTCCTTTATACAAGGTACCACTGTATCTATGTTGATTGGTTGTTTGTGGACCAATGAGAGAGTTTGGGGGAGGGGCCTGAGGGGATTTAAGTCTTAGCTCAACACTGAATTAATCAGACAGGGACCTATACTTACTGAGGAAAAGATAGATAGGAACTACCGTGTTTCCTCGAAAATAAGACACTGTCTTTGTATTTATTTTTTCTCAAGAAGACACACTAGGGCTTATTTTCAGGGGATGTCTTATTTTATTAAGTATAATATGCTTGAATGTCAGCCCTGCACACAACCATAGCCACGCCCATCACTAGGTCTTATTAATCAGGGTAGGGCTTATATTTAACAAATGCATAGAAATCCTGCTAGGGCTTATTTTTTGGGGAGGTCTTATTTTCAGAGAAACAGGGTAAGTGAGTAACAGATAGGGAACTTACACTGCCGGAGAGAGACTGATAAGAGTCTGAGAAAGAGTCAGATAGGGTCTGACTGACAGATAATTAAGGACTAGCGAGATAAGAGATAGGATTTTAGAACAGAGACCTTGGGTAGTGGGCGGCATATAAGTTAAATAAATAAATAAAAAAATAAATAAATAAAACTTCTCTGAGGAAAACTAAGTGATGAGTGTTTGTAAACTTAAGAACTGGGTGTGCATGTGATCAACTTTGTCTGTGATCTAACTTTGGTGTGCTTGAGCTACATTCTTCCCTTTCTTTGTACCTAAACACATTACCCTTTATGAGTTTGATTCTACTTTGTAATAAATAAACTTATTTTATCTTTATTCAATTTAAAATCAGTTTGAAAGCATTAATTTACTAGAGAAGCTAGTTGGTGACAGCAAAAGAGAAAAATTAGAAGCAGTGCTTGTCAATAGCCTGTGAAAGGGCCAGGGGCAAAGCACGGTGACACTACAAGGTCTTTCAGTGGGAACTAACCGACTGCTTGATCCAAGAATACCCAACAACAAACAGGAAGGAATAGTCTGAGAAGCCAGTAAAGTACATTCCTTTCTCAAAGAATAATAGAATACTGGCATACCTCTGTTTATGAATGCCTCCATTAACATAATTTTCAGTTCACAAAAGGAAATCCATTGAAAATAATGCCTTGGTTTATGAATTTCCCCTTGAAAAACTTTGGTTTACAATTTTTTTCAGAGCAAGTTTCCCAGGATGCATTGTGCCCCTGTGCGTTTCCAGTTTACGAATTTTCTGCAATACAAAATGTCCTGGAGAACGCATTAATTTTGCATACCGAGGTATGCCTGTAGTGAAGTTGGGAGAGGCCTATAAGACCATCAAGTCAAAGCCCTTGCTCAGTGCAGGAATATAAATCAAAAGATATCTGCTAGTTGGTTATCTAAATTTCTCTTAAATGCCTCCATTATTGGAGCACTCGCCACTTCTTGAGGTAACTGGTCCTATTGCTGTACCGCTCTGTTAGTTTTTCCTGATACTCAATCACAATCTGGCTTCCTGTAACTTGATGCTGCATGTCCTACACACTCTCGGATGATTTGAGAACAGACCTTGCACCCCCTCTATACAGTATGACAGCCTTTCAAGTGTTTGAAAAGTGCTATGATGACATCTCTGCTTGGCCTTTTCTCAAAGCTAAACATGCCCACCTCTTTCAGTGTTTGCTCATCGAACTTGATTTCCAGTCCTCTAATAATCCGTGTTGCCCTCCTCTGAATTTGTTAGCAACCTTCTTGAAGTGTGAGGTTGAGAACTGGACCAAGTACTCAAGATGAGGCCTAGCTGGTGGTGAATAAAAGGGGAATTGGTACTTCATGGGCTTTGGAGTCTATACTTCTATTCATGCAGCCTAAAATAGCCTTTGACTTTTTTGCTGCCACATCACATGCTTGGCTCATATTCAGCTTGTGATTTATGATGATTCCAAGACATTTCTTGTTTGTAGCACTGCTGAACCAGGTGTCCCCCATCTTGTTTCTGTGTGTCTGGTATCTTTTTCCTAGATACTTCACATTTATACCTGCTGAATTTCCTTTGGTTGGTTTCAGCCCAGTGCTCAAGCCTATCTAAACATTTGGAATTTTATTTCTGTCTTCAAGGGTATTAGCTTTCCCACCCAATTTTGTTTCATCCACAAACACAATTAGCATCCCCTGACTCAGGTCATTAATAAAAATACTGAAGAGCACTGGGCCCAGGAATGAGCTGTTTCTGTTGTCCTGAAGATGGCATGACAGGTATACATGACAAAAGATTGATCTTTTAAACTGTATTAAAGGATTTAAAATGTTTTTTTTAACATGGAAGCAAATCTTTAAAAATTCTGTAGATCTTTTCAGTCTGTTGACTGGTATTGGTCTACATCTGTAATAAAATATTCCTTGACTATTTGTTTATCAATCTCCAGCTCCAGTCCTGTCCCTTCCACTTGCAGTTCCCATTAGTCTGGAGGGTAATATTCTGTCCTTTGGGAAATCATTGAGCTAAAATAGGAATTGAGCACTTTATCCTTTTCTTTGTTGTCCGCCATCATTTTCCCATCTCCACTGAATAGCTGAGCCACTTTTTTGTCTTTTCCTATGCACATACCTGTAGTAGTCTTTTGTTGTTACTTTTAGTGTCTCTAGCTAACCTCCATTCATTCTCAGCTTTTGCCTTCCTAACTTTTTCTGTGCAATTCCTTGCTACTTGTTTGTACTCTTCCTTTGTAGCCTGGCCTTCATTCCACTTCCTATACACCTCCTTTCTTGTATTCAGGTCCCCTCTGAGCTTTTTGTCAAACTATACTGACCTTCTTTGGTGTCTCCCCCCTTTCCCCCCTTGTTGGGATAGCTTCCATTTATGCTGTTAGAATTCCAATTTTTAGAAACTTGATCTCCTTTTCTTGTTAGGATATCCTGCCTTGGGACCTTACTTATCCTTGTTCTCAGTTTATTAAAATTGGCTTAAAAAAAAACCCAGCATATATGTGTGGCTTCTCCTTTCAATGAAGGATGATGGCACAAGGTGGAGGATCTCAAGCCCTTATGTCCTCAGCCCTCAGGGCCATTAGCTACACTAGCTAGGGTTGTTGGGACCTAAACTTCAAGAGCATTGAGAATTAACATGTGACTCCATGGAGGGGGGGGGAATTAAGCTACTTCATGACATGAACTTACTTGTGCTTCTTGAAGAATTTATCATCTTGCTTCTTACCTTTTCTGATTCATACGAAGTTCTCTGTGAAGGTCTTGATGATTCCGGGATGATTTAACAGGATTAATTAGTTTCTGTGGTCTAATTAGTTCAGGATTGTCCTCATCTATGTAATCTGGTTCAGCCATTATATTCCTCTGAATGAGAGAGGGCTCTCTGGACTCAGAATCCTCAATGAAGTTACCTGGAACACAAGAGAAAATATTCTTGCTCATACTTTATTCAGCAAGAAGAAAATGTTACCCAAATATTTCCTAGTACTGACACTGATAGGGTTGTTAAACATTAAAGGATTGATTGGATTGTTTACATGTTGGCATAAATTCTAAAGTGTTCTAATCCTGTTCCCACAGTCTACCAGCCACCCTAAACTGGCCATTGTAGCTCAAGGGTTTTGGTAAATATAGTTCAAAAAAGTAGCTTTTCCAAACTTTGTGTAAAAATAATGTTCATTTATTTTTGCTATAAGACAACACTCAGATGTGTCTGAAGTGGACTGCTGCCCATCAAATCTTATGCTGAATAAAATCTGCCCCAAGACCTGCTTTTTTAGCTCCATAGACAGCTATTCCCATCCCCCACCTCCAAAGTTGCTATAGACTAGTGGTGGCGAACCTTTGGCACTCCAGATGTTTTGGACCACAACTCCCAGAATTCCAATCCTTTATTGCCAATGACAAAGGACTGTGGGAGTTGTGGTCCAAAGCATCTAGAGTGCCGAAGGTTTGCCACCACTGCTATAGACCATCCTGCAAAATAATAAAGAGTACCCCTTTGCATATTCTTTATTTTTCTTTAATTTGTTTTCAACATTCTTTCTTATTTTTCAAACCATTTCTAGTCATGGGGCAGCTAGTCCTGTGTGTATATGGCTACAAATTGCACTTTATTATTCTCACTTTAAAAACAGAGTAAAATCCAATTGTTAGTCCCAAGCAGAGCAGATTCCGCAACCAGATACCTAAACCATGGTGTGGATGTGGACTTCATTCTAACCAACCTCTTTTGCGAGTTTTGGGATTTTGTGTGTACAGTATGTGGTCTATGTGTCCGCAGAATGAATCATCTGAATTTCCATTATTTCTTATGGGGAAATTTGCTTCCATATATGAGTGCTTTGGTTTACAAGCATGTTTCTGGAATAGATAATGCTGGCAAAACAAGGTATTACTGTACAGTATTATCATCCAGGGCATTTGGATGGCCTGTTCACTCCACCAGCAGAGAGGACTGGCAAACGTGTCGGCTGAAGTTTGGAGATGCAGCTTATTGCTACAGTTGTTTTCTAGAGGAAAACAGGGTTTTCCTTTCATGCCCACAAACTGTGTGAAACACCCCTAAAGAAATGTAACTTTCTTGAACCACCGGTGAAATTGCCAAGCAGGAAATACATATACAATTTCTTATATTTTTCACAGGCTGCTTTTTCGCAGATTTGCTACATTGTTGTTGATGACTTCAGAGGTGCACAAACTTTTAATCCTCTCTGTCTGAGCCATGTGAGACATGGCAGACACGGCTCACAACACCTACAAAGCTCAAATCACCTCAAATGATTTTTTGCCTGTTAGAAGGCTATATCTAAAACCTTGAAATGTTGAATGTTTAATTAGTCCAAATAACACCTCCGTTTCTTCATCCCAGGCCTCCCAAATTCCTCCCACGGTGAAAAAGAAAGAAGAAAAGCCTGCAGCACAACTTTGTCAAAGCCTGGCCTACTATACAACATGTAGAGACATATTTCAAAAGGAAAAACACTGTACATTATGGATGTCTTTCAGCAAATGGTTGAAGTAAAGGTTGTTTAAAGAGAGACAGATCCCTCTCTCAATGTTAAACAATGATATTTAATTTTCCATACATTTCAATACAAAATGAGGCAATACATACCAACTAACAAAAACAGTCAACTTTTAGCAGAAGATTGTATCGAATGCCACTTGTTCTTTCATGCGTTTTTTTTTTAAAAGGAAAGTAAACAGAGAAACCCCCACCCAGTTTAATTATTATACTAGAAAGGAATTTCTTTCCTCGTAAAAGGGCTCGTAGCACCTAGGATCTTTGGGCATGAACGCAACCGCGTGCAAACATCAGTGAAGTGTCTGTTTTGCTGAAGCCAGTTTGTCTGAGGGAGCAGCTGTAGTACATACATTACAGAAAGCTCTTCCATAATCAAAGATTCTTAGGTTATGCATATGTGGTGAGGGTGACCGAGATACAACAAATAAGAGACTACAGAACAGGAAATTGCTAGATCGAATTTTGCTTCTGTTGCTTTGGTAAAGCACCCACTCAGCTTTCTGCCCCAAAATCTAAAACTGTATGGAGATAACAACCACCCACTTTATCAACGTCAATAATGTTGTAGCAGCAGATGGCTCGCATGGAAGGGTTTGCACTTCTTGGAGAGGTGAATCTAGGCATCGGTTCGTCAACCTTAATCACTTCACAAATAGATTACTATGAGGTGCTCCTACATGAGGTGATCCTAAAGACAGGAAAATTGTGATGGGGGCATCTCTGTTGTTCTTGGGGAGGGGATACCTACCTTGGCTCTGCAACTCCTGAAGGACTACTTTGAGACCCTGGTGGTAGGGCAGCCTGAGGATAAAGACAGCAGGACAGGACACCTGAGTGGGAGTGAGGAGGAGGAACACTGATTGCAGGGAGTGGAGCTGGGTGGTGGCAACAGGGGACAAAAGAAGAGGAGGAGGCTTGTTGGCATCTGGGTCAGAAGGGAGATCAGAGGTATGGGAGGAGCAACCCCAAGTCTTCTGTGCCTTAAGGGAAAACGTGTCACTGATCCTCCAAGACCTATGGATAAAAAACGAATCAAAATTTGTCTCAGGGAAGGGTCACACTGGGTACGCATCCATCTTCTCTCCACCAGGGCCTAGTGACTAGACCAGGCATGTCCAAACTAAAGCCCTCCTGATGTTTTGGACCACAACTCCCAGAATTCTAAGCTTAGATTGCCAGTGATAAAGGACTGTGGGAGCTGTGATCCAAAACATCTGGAGGGCTGAAGTTTGGACATGCCTGGACTAAATCACCATGCAGAGCCTCACCTGGGAAAACCAGTGCCAATCCAGAAGAAGCGCTGCAGGTGGCCTCAGTGGCACCAGCACGTTGTCCAACTAGCCTGGGAGAAAGAGGAGCGGCTCTGCCAGGAAGATCCACATTTGCCAGGCATTACTGGCCCTTGTTGAGCGTTATAGGGTTGCTGGGGCTACTGCTGAGAACTCAGTCCCAGCAATGGAGCTTTGGTTGGGAGAGGAGAGTACTGAGCCCTTGCAGGGGCAGACTATTCAAGAGACCAAGACACCCAGACTATGGATGTACCTCATCTCTCTGCTCCAATATAGTCTGGCTGGACTCTTTGGAATCCATAGAGCCTATGGAGAGGGCTTGTTCTCCCTCTCAGTGGAAGTGGGCACAAAGTCCATGGGGAAAAGGATTGGTGGAGGGTAAAAAAAGTTTCCTGTCCAAGGACAATGGAAAATTAACACATTTATTAAAATGTACTAAATATGGCCAATTGCATAATATGATGCATGAATGAAAGTTTGTTGTTAAAAAAGTAAAAGAAGTTTCAGTTTGATATGAACAAGAATATCGCACATGATTCAGTTTTTACATACATTCCTTTTTCAATGGAAAAAAACCACCTAGGTACTTGTCTGGATTGCTCCTGTGCAATGTTTGGGAAATGTTATAATAAATAGGAATTGTGTGCCATCAAGTGGAGTGAGACATATGACAACGCTTGTGATGGTTCCATGGAAACTATAGCTGTTACAAAAGCATTGCTTTCCGAGTATTTTTTACAGATCACATGTATGAGAGTTACATCAACTGCACTAGCTTCTGGTTTATTTCCTGGTCAAATGGAATATTCTGCAACATCAATGGAAACTGGAAACCTTTTTTATCTGTGTATTTGAAAATCACCTCCTTCTAGATCAGTGGTTATCAACCTGTGGATCCCCAGATGTTCCTGGACTGCAACTCCCAGAAGTCTTCATCACTAGTTGAGCTGGCCAGGATTTCTGGGAGTTGCAGTCCAGGAACATCTGGGGACCCACAGGTTGAGTACCACTGCCCTAGACTGATATGCCTATTTACTGTGATCACCTTTCTGAGACCTTGCTGCAGTCCCATAACTACAAAAGGTCACTCTTCTGGGGACTTGGATGATGTACTCAAAATGATATACATTCATCCTTCTGTCTGCACATATCTATGTGCTTCTCAACTACAGGTCTGACACAATAAATGCCAGGTAAACTAGCCAGGAGCACCCTAGGTGCCACAATACCCACCCCATGCTATTTCTGGAATAAGCTTGGAATCCACACTGAAATACAGTAAATGCTAGATTGTTGGAAATGCTGAATTTGAGCCCAGCCAAAACAGACCAACCCGAACTTGGACCCCAATCTTGATTAAGGAAGACCTCTGCCCACTCTGTAATATCAATATCATTTCTAAGAATCATTATTCTTAGAAATACCTGCCCGCTAAGCCAGCCGTGGCTAACTGGCTATAGATCAATTGCTTTCATTAGCATACATTCACTACTAGAGATGGGCACGACTCAAAAAAATGGTGTTTCGTTTGTCGTTTGGTCGTTTAGGGGTCTGTTTCGGTTCGTTTTCATTTTCGTGATGTTTTTCGTAAAAATTTTCATTTTCGTTTCGTTAGGTAATGAAACGAAAAAACAAAAACGAAAAATCGCTGTTTCGTTAGCATTCTTTTTAGTTCAATGCATCTGCTGCAACGAAAATGAAAAACACGGCAAATTTGGTCGTTTCGTTTTCATTTTCGTTTTGTTTTTTAAAAAAAATCATTTCATTTTCGTTGCGTAACGAAACGAAAAAATGAAAACGAAAATGAAAAATCGCTCGTTTCGTGCCCATCTCTATTCACTACTAGGAAGAAAGTGGTTGGATGTAGGTGTGGATGTGGTCTGGTGTGTACAAGTGGAAACTATAGTGAATGATGAGCAGTAAATCAGAACTGGGAATGGTCAGACAGCTTCGCTCCTCTAGAACGTGAATTCAAAGCCTGGCAAGTTTGGTACTTATTCGTATTGAGATTTAATTTCAGCCAGATCTTCCTAACCACTTACTTTCCTTTTTTCAATTGTTTGCTGTGGCAGCAATGATAGAGAGATGATGCTGGGTAGGGCCCGCTCTGTGTCTATAACATCCGTTTTTGGAAGACCTGTGAAATGGAGAGGTTCTGGATTCTTTAATCCCATAGATATTGCTGTGATGCCACTTAACAGTTGAGACAGCAATACCTTGAACACAGTTTGCCAAGGTTTTTACTACCTTTAATAAGACATGGAACATAGTACCCATTGATCTTCTGTAAATACTAGTTTCAGTGCCATTCCAGTTCTACATAGTTGATAAGATGTAACAAAAAGAAATGTGTTTGATCCCCACTGGGGATCTGATAGCTACGAATGCGATTGGAAATAGATTGAGGCTCCAAAGCCTAAGAGTTAGAAAACACTGTTTAGTATTGTTTTTTTCTTTTCTTCTCTTTTACTTTTAGACCCCCTCTTATTGTAAAAATAAATAAATAACTCTCTAAATGACATGCCCAACTGGATGTGACAGCTCCTTATTATGGAATTTCATCTTAAGGAAAGCTAAACCATTCTGGCAGCTTTTAGACAGGCAGAAAAAATGTTTTTATTCTCACAAGCTTTTAACAGTTTTAAACTCAATTCTAAAGTTTACTCTTCCTTGGTCTGATTTAGCAGCTAAATTGCATTCACACCCATAAACAGATGCACCAAGAGACAAAAGTAATATATGCAAACAATTCCTCTTCTTGTGTCTCCAATGCTACCGAAGCAATGATCCTCTCATTCAGATGTCTGTGAAGATTCTCAGTCATCCAGGTGAGGTTATCTTGAAGATGAGTCAGGACAACTGGACTTCTTTTCTTGTCAGATTGAAACGTTTCACTATTCATCCAAGCAGCTTTGTCAGTCTGGGAGAGCAGTGAAATGTTTCGATTTCACAAGAAAAAGGAGTCCAGTTGCCATGACTCAACTTCCAGATACTGCATCTCATTTAGATGAACTGTTCTTTCTCATGGTAGAAAGACACGTTTGATATTGTATCACAGGTGCAGAAAGAGAGTGCCTCAAAACATGAGGAATGGTTCTCACACTATATGAACCTCATCACAACCCGGTTTCTCCAAAGATGTGGTGTGGAGCTGGTACAAATGAGACAATGAGGAATACGTGTAAAATACACAATGTACTGGAAGTAGTAGTCAGTTATCCCTGCCACTCCCAAAGCTCAAAGCCTGTGGGTTGTGCAATAAACCTATAAAGAACTAGCTAACTGAACGGGACTCTAAAAAAAGGGCCTGTTGTTTCAAATCACCAAATGTCATTTTTTTTAAAAAAGCATACATTTTTGTTTATCTGCTCTTCTTTCTCTACAGCAGATGGCCTGTCTCACAGATCCACACCATTCTTTACAGAATTAACAGGGGAAGCTAAGGTGAACTGTATGAGCCTGGGAAATGACACACTATTAGACAAGCCATGCCTGAAACATAAAATCCGTCAATTATCGCAGAATGTTTTCTTGATTAGCCTAGTGGCAAGAGCAGTCAGCTGGGCTCACATTAAATCTAAGAAACATGGCCATAACTCCAGCAGTTAATAGAGCATTAATTACAGACATGCAAGATATGAAGTCCCATGCCTACTCTTTCTTGGGGAGGTGGAAGAAAACGTGTTTATTTAAATAGTGAGGGGGAACCCAGACCACAAAGAATATGCCATTGAATGTGTTTCTTGCATCTGTAGCTTCTAATTATAATCACTTTTACTTATAAGTCACAGATGATGAATTACCAATGCACTCAGCTAATGTCTCCCGCTAGTATCTTTCAATTACTTAGCTTGGAAATACAGAAGAGAGGTTGTATAAAATAATTCTCACTTTAATGAGAAATGTCACTGTAGAATATATACGCAGAGTGGTATTGCCCTAAAAAGATTAGTTTCCAGACTAATGCTACAGGAGGTGATCTATGTCACAGTTCTCTGTAACTCTAACATTTTGACAGCAAGTCGGTTCTCTACCTTCACAGCATCCAAGGTTTTCAGTCCTGCTGAAACATTTTGGACTTGAAGAAATGGCTGGGAATCCACTTCCTACTATGCTGATTCTGAGCATAAAGCACAGGTCAAGTAGTGGTAAGGGAAGCACACCTGTATTCCTAGTGCAGCAGTTTTGAGCTGCCAAGCAAAAGAGAAGAAGAAAAGACAATGAAGACTCTTCCTTGGCACTGGGCATGTGCAAACTATGCTTCCAAATCGACATTGCTTCAAAAAGATGTTAGGACCACTGCAAGATACTTCCATTCTAACTGAGCCCCATAGACAATGCTGAAAGCATTGAGCCAAAATCAGTGGATATACCGTGCTGAGACAAAGTTCACCTCCGGACAACAAAAAGCTTCAACCACTCATTTCTACATTCATTTCTGAACTTGTTCAAAAAAATTCATGTCTTCCTGTGTAAGTGAAAAACCCTAAGAAGTGTATGACTGAAAAAGGATGTGGTGTTGAAGAAACTGAGTCCCAAGACGGGAAATCTTATTCAGATCCTACAAAATGTGGAAGTTAGCCTTTCCTCCAAAACCTGAAGTAAATCACTGCATTATACCAGTTGTCTCTAACTGTATATAATGATTGCAAGATACACCCTTAATCAAATAGCCTGCAGCACACACTATTAGCATTCATAGGACTTGAAAAATAGGATATCGGACACCACCAAGCCAGCAGACACCAGCAATAAAAATCACATAACCCCAAACGATTATCCCCTGGGAAATAAACAAAAGTCAATTTGTATGACTATTCTAAAAATCTAATTAGAAATTCATTAATCTGTTACTGAGCATTCGCGTATGTAGACAATTTAGCTAAAATACCCCAACTACAGATTGCTTCAAAATGTGAATTCCGAAAAGAGCACTGCAAGAAATTCATCACTATGATAATTCTGGATAGTCTGAAAATTAGAACCATGGATAAAATTATTAGTCCTTGACTAAACAACATTTTCCATACAGATTCAAGTGCCGATAAAAAGATGGTAGGTTGAAGGCTTTGTTTTGTGAGTTGCAATGAAACGCAGTCAAACAGTGGCACCCAGTGGTAAAGGACTTGGAGGCAGAAATAGAAACATCCCAGCGAGAAAAGAGACGGAAACAGAAAGGGTTATCATTTCTCATGGATATGATCAAATATGAGCACATCTTGATACCGTTGAGAAATCCAGTGTGTTTTCTTTTGTTAATCCGGTTGCAGAAGAACCAGACCAACTCCTTCCTCTTGCTGTCTACTCCATTCAGTGCTACTACAGTGGTACCTTGTATAAAGGAATTAATTCGTTCCAAATGAAATTCTGTTAAGCAAATTTCCCTTTATACAAATTTCCCATAGGAATGCATTGAAAACGGAGTAATGCCTAATCACGACCATTTTTATGTTGTATGGATTCACCCCATAGGCAGTTCTGTTAAGCAAATTTCCCCTATCTCCGGAATTTTTTTCTGATGTACAGATTTTATGTTATACAAACAGTTTGTTATAAGAGGGTCCACTGTACTTCCTTCTCTTGGGCCAATTATCCATCTCTGCAGGATCGCCCAGATCCGACAGTACCTTGATGAGTCCTCCCTGAGGACAGTCGTGCAGGCCCTCGTGATATCAAGGATCAACTACTGCAATGCCCTCTACGTGGGGTTGCCCTTGACCCTTGTCCGGAGGCTCCAACGGGTGCAGAATGCGGCGGCCAGACTGCTTGTGGGTGCTTGTAGATTCGAGCACATCACTCTAGTTCTGGCTCACCTGCATTGGCTACCTGTTGTCCACCGGATAAGGTTCAAGGTCCTGGCTTTGACTTTCAAAGCCCTCCACGGCTTGGGACCAGAGTACCTGTCGGAGCGTATCTCTCAGAGGTCGACTGGGACCATACCCACGAGAATGGTGCAGGCGTACTCACTTAGGGTGGCCACACCCAGAGAGGCGCGGAAGTCGCTCACGCGTAACCGCGCCTTCTCTGTGGTGGGCCCTACTCTGTGGAATCAGCTACCTAGTGAGCTGCGCCTTGCAGCGTTCCTACCCGCCTTTTAAAAAGCCTTGAAAACCCATCTCTTCAAGGAGGCATATGGCGATCTTTTTGTTTAATTTTCCTTTTTTTCCCTTTTCCCTGTGCCACCCACGCCATTCTCAGCGGAGGGTATTGTACCCTCCTATTTTTACTGGTGCCTCTGATTTTTATGTTCGTTTGCTGTTGTTTTATTCTTTTTTTAGTGTACACCGCCCCGAGTTCCGTCTCGGAAGATGGGGCAGTATTTAAATAAATAAATAAATAAATAAATAAATAAATAAATAAATAAATAAATAAATAAATATTTTCTTTGAAGAACTGTACAAAAAGGCAGATGTTTTCCCCTGTCCACCAACAAACAACAGAGGAGCTTGGAGCCCAATGCTATGAAAGAAAACAAGAAAACAAGGCTGTCGCTTCTCATCTCAGGTCCCTTTCAGTTGCAGGACACTTAAAAACAAACAAACTTTTCCCAGGCAGAAATTGAGTTTGTGGCAGCACAACTGAACAGGTTCATAGGAGCAAATCAGACAATTGAACCACTGATTCACTGCTAATCATGCTCTTTACACGGCTTATTCTGAAGCAGAAATTTCCTTTAAGGCTAAATGTGAAATTCACTAACACGATGAGAAAAATAAAATAAAATTATCTTAGCACCAGATTGCTCTGGAATCATACTCCGCTGTATGTTTCCCATTTGCTCTTCAAACATCAGATAAAAAAATGAAGTTCTGTTTAAGTGGCACTTGCTCTGAGCAGCATTAGCTAGCCATTACATGTGAAATCCCAACTCAACTCCTCATCTCACAACCTTTCAAGTCTAGGTCAACCTCATCATAGCAGGAAAGAGTACTATGGCAAAGGAGTACCCTAACATAACAAAGTATGGTTATTGTAACATGAGCAATAGTCCACAACAATATAACCCCTTGGAGATGCGATATTTCATATTTAACAAGGCATCAAATACAGAGAGAGATCATGGTGACTTCTCCTTTGGTGACTGGAATTTGACTGCATCAGTGTAAATTTCAACTGTGAATTGATACACAGTAGGAAGTTACATTCCAACTACAACAACTCTAGCTTGTGTGGGCAAGTATTTTGCGACTTCCTTAATTTCTTAATTTTGCCCAACAGTATATATTGGCCAACAACAGGTTATTACTGCATGCATCCAGAGCCACCTCTATATAGAGCCACCTAGACCAGTGAATGCATTGCTGTGTGTACAAATACACTAAAAACAGGGAGTGAGTTAGTCTGAGATGTTTAGGAATGGTCAGACTTGAGTACAATGATCTGACCAAGCCAACTCTGACTGTACACATGGAAATGGCTCCTGCCAATATAATGAGATGGCTTAATAAGCAAGCCACTTCAGGATCCAGTATTGACAAACTGATCATGTCCCTTGCTCAACAGAGGACAGGGAAAATGTGTATACAGATGATTGGTGATGTGTTGCATCAGATTTTTTTAAAAAGCAACTTTTTTTTTTTCTTATAAAGGGGTAGTTGAGAAATTGCCCATAGCCAAAGCCACTGCAAATAGGGCCACTTCAGAAAGAGCTCACAGATCGGTATCTGTTAAAATGGGTAGAAGAAACAGTCACAGAGAAATAGCCACCAAGAATGGATTTTAGACCATAGGTGCCTGTCTCAATGAACTATTTTTTTAACTCCTCAAGACTGAATCCACATAAGGAACATATTTGCATTACTAAACTTAATTGACCATAAACCACAAGAACTGTGGATTGAAACCAAATAAGGGCAGAACCCAAAAATGCAATTCATTTAGTAAAAAGAAGAGTAAAACCTAGGTGAGTAATGGAAGAAATACTTAAAATTGTCAAGGACAGTTGAGAAGCAAAAGTAAAAGGTGACAGAAATAGGATCAGAACTGTGAATGCAGTTTTTCAGCATGTAGAAAATACAAAGAGCACAACAAAAAGGGAAGACAAAAGATCTTTTCCAGAAGATCCAAGAAATCAAAGGTAAATGTAGCCTGCCTAGATTAAGAAGGTTGAATGACCAACAGGGAAGCACACTAACTAGGAGAGAATAAAGAGAAGGTGGGAACAGTATCCTGAAGACCTATACTAAAAATATGACAGACTCCTTTGAACAGGAATCCTATGATGAAAAATCTGCAGTTCAAGAAAATAAAGTGAAAGCTTCTCTAAAAGTGGTAGGAAAAATGAAGTTCTAGGAATAAATGGAATGCTAATAGAACTATTTCAAGCCACAAAGACTGATTCTGAAAATCCTAACAAAAATATACCAATACATATGAACCTACCCGGCAATTAAGATTGAGCCAGGGGCCCCTCTTGAAACAGCCATCCCTCAAGGAGGTGAGAGGGATGGCTTGTAGACATAGGGCCTTCTCGGCAGCTGCCCCCAAGCTATGGAATACCCTCCCAAGTGAGATCTGCCTGGCACCAACATTGATGAAATTTCGGCGCCAGGTAAAAAGCTTCCTGTTCCAGAAGTATTTTAATTGATACAACACAGACTGTGGGTCCTCTGATGGCAATTTTAGTGTAATGATTTTAGTTTAAGGTTTTTATTTATTTATTTATTTATTTATTTATTTATTTATTTATTTATTTATTTATTTATTTATTTGTATTTGATGTTTTAACTGGTTTAATTCTTGGATTGTAAGCTGCCCAGAGACCTTTGGGTAGTGGGTGGCATATAAGTTGTAAAAATAAATAATAAATAAATAAATAAATAAATAAATATGGAAACAAAACAATGGCCCACAAACTGGCAACATTCATTATACATTCCAATCCCCAAGAGGGAAAATGCCATGAAGTGCAGTAACTACAGGACCATGCAAGCAAAGGGATACTCACAGTATTGCAACAAAGACTTTTAGTTTATGTGAGCAGAACGGGCTGCTTCTAGAGTCAGGGAATAGACCGCCCTGACACCTGTGGTACTAAGCTTCATATTCGTATTCGCAGGTCTACTTGACCCTCTAGACTCTACAGCAGTGGTTCCCAACCTGGGGGTCAAATGACCATTTCATAGGGGTCACCATGAGCCAGCGAAGAAAAAAGCACAAACGCCTTGGGTCTGGAGGAGGAGGGGGAGGAACGGGGGGGGAGAGTGAGTTACAGCTTACAATTACAATTACAGGTTGGAAGGGATGTCAATCAATGGCACCGGAGGCTGCGATTGGCTGAGGGTGCCTGTAGAGGGAAGTTCACTACGGCACCTGCAGCATAGTGGCCTGCCAAAGGGGGCTTGTGGCCTCTTCCAAGCAGGGCAAGGGGTCACCACAACATGAGGAACTGTAGTAAAGGGTTACGGCATTAGGAAGGTTGAGAACCACTGCTCTAGAGAAAGCCATAAACTTGAGATTGACATAGCTGAGCAGAGCTGTAAAGGGCAAGATAGTTTTGGAGAACTCCGAATCCCAGGTTGGGAAAAGTCATAGGTGACAGCACAGAACAACAGCAGCAAATTATCTTTCAGATATCACACTCTCTCAAGCAACTGTTCAGAGGATTCAGTGGGAAGACGGAAGTCCAGTAATACCAGCTTATCTCATGCCAGTATGCCAATGGTTGACGTACACAGTCCTACGTAGACTTAAGAAAAATGTGCCCATTGGAAGAAAATACAGAAAGCCTATAGCGGTTTGTGGCGTTTGTATGTGATAAACATCTTTCTTTCCCTCCCATATAGAACCCACAGCATGGCTGTTTTTTCCATATAAAGGGTAGTACAGCAGCAACAGCAAATATAAATTCAATGTTCATCAAGGCTCCTGGAGGAAGGAAGAAGCAAACAAGCATATCACATTATGACTCAGTGCCTCTTTATATTGTTTCTGATAACCATGTAACTACTGGGGGAGAGAGAAGGAGACGGAAGAGCAGCTTGCTTTATTTTAATTTTTTTACTGTAGCCTAATTGCTGTGCATAGCCTTTCATTCTGAAATGAAACAGCCAATCATCAAATGTACCACTTCATTACTGAATTTGCTTCCTCTGCTCTGAAGAATGCACCGCTCAGTGGGCTGCTTGTTAATCCCTGCATGCACTTCCATTGCAGCAACCCAAGATTTGGGTGAAACAGGATGTGTTTTGCACCCTGAGGCAGGCAACCTAACTAGCCCATTAACTATGTTGGCCTGGACATGGAATGCTTAATAGCTTAACTACATAAATTGCTCCAAGAGATTTAAAAGGATCTCTGGCTTTTATTGAAGTTGTTTAAAGAGACACTGCCAACAGGAACTGAACATAGCCAGAAATACCAAGGCTGGATATTTTAAGGACCAAATCAATGTGTTCAAATAGGACAGAGGCCCAGCGACCTGTAGCAGGAAAGTGGGCATAAGAGAAACCAGAAGGAAACACTGAGCGTGTAAGTGCTTGTTCTGGCATGTCCTAGACCAGGGGCCCCGCCCCGGGGCCGGATGCGGCCCCCCAAGGTCCTGAATCCGGCCCCTGGGACCAATTGCAACTCCCCACCTACCCCCTGTTTTGTGAGCAAGCCAGCCTCCGCAGCTGCTTTTGGACTGTGATCCGGCCCCCAGTGGTGTCTGGGTGGTGGTGGACTGGCCCCCTGTTTGAAAACTTTGAGGACCCCTGTCCTAGACTCTAATTTTTCACACAACTGTGAGAGGTTGGGCAGTTTCAGAATGACAGATATTGAACTACAGTATTTTAGCTAAAACTATGCTCACGGCCTGGAGTTCAATCCCAGGTAGCAGGCTCAAGGTTAACTCAGCCTTCAATCCTTCCGAGGTCAATAAAATGAGTACCCAGATTGTTGGGGAGGGCAATGTGTAGCCTGCCTACTGTTATTAAAAGCTGTTAACAGCCTAGAGACAACTTGAAGTGGTATGGGGCGGTATACAAGCAGAACACTTTCCTTTTTGCTTTTTTTTTTTTAAAAAAGGCCTCCTAACATTATTTCCTCTATATTTAACAAGAGTTAAACAGCAGGTTCACCAGACTTAGTACCTTCACAGGTTTCCTTTATACTGTGGTCCACTCCCACCCCGAATCCAGCAGTGTTTATAACTTTGGTCATGTGCCTCTCTCATCTTCTGCACCGATTGTGTCATTGTGGTTGTGGTGGTTGCTGCTGCTGTGGTTTTAGAGCGCTTTGAGGCCAATTGGGAACATAATTATGCAAACAACCGTTGCCCTCCATTTTATATTACTCATTTTATCCAACTCAGAAGGAAGGAAGATTGAGTCAACCTTGAGCTGGCCACCTGAATCTACCGGGATCGAACTCAAGTCAAGAGCAGAGTCGAGACACCTTAACCACCGCACCATGGGGCTCTTGTGCATTGGGCAAGATAATGAAAAGGGAAAGCCCCTCTGTCTGAAGAGGCTCTGCATGGGTCTTTGAATGTGGGAAAATGTGGATTTCCCCCCCTCTCTGGAAGTTGGTCTTCATGCAAAGACAGCAATAGGACCTGGAATGGAGAAGTAGGAAGCAAGTAGCCCAGAGACTACTTGAAGTGGTATGGGGCGGTATATAAGCAAAACACTTTGCTTTTTGCTTTTGCTTGTTATGTATGCTGCCACATCCCCATGTACTTGCAATATACAGTACTGATTTCAAATGCACACAAGGCCTTAAATTAATTTTTAAAATTTTAATAAGATTTTTTTCTCCTGAAACAATTTAAATCTCCCCTAATGCCCCCCCATCATAAGTGTCTTCACACTGCCATACTCTCACCTTTCAGAATACACAAAGTCATAAGCAATCTAGGAACAGCAAGATAAATAGAAGGGGATGCAAAGATAAGCTTATTCTTTATTCAATGATGTCCTTTATGGAGACAGAAAGTTAGAACAGCCCAGGCAAAATTGGTTTTCACTGAGGAAAAAGTCATGGAGATTCATTTTAAAGAACCTTGAGAATGAGGAGAATGAATAGAGTAGAAGCCAACAAACAGTTTGGAAGGTCAGTTCTTAAGTTATGGGAAAATTTCCATTGACACATCATTATGATAATCTGAACAGGAAGCTCTCATGCAAAGTGCTCACACATACTTACTTTTCCTGTAAGCACTGCTGTCACATGTGCTCTTATCACTAGAATGGATGAGTAACAGTAATGGAAGAATAACTCTTGTGCTCATGGCCACAGAAGCAGAGTTCTAGAATCCATGGCACAGGCTAAAACATGAGAGAAAAGGCACTTTCCTTTCAGCACAGACACACCCAGATCTTTCCTGCACCAACACAGCTGCACAAACATACAAAACGATTTAGAACAGCAATATGGCCACCTCAGAACATTGGACTGTCTTCAAAACACAGAGAAACAGGAGGAATGTGAGCGTTCCTATGGTAGATTCTGATTTGTAATTTCAGGATCTGAAGTGCAGTCTCATGTCCTAGCAAATTCCCACCCACATACCATCTCTGTGCAAATTAAACAGGTTCCCCTTCCTTAGCCTGTGCCTTAGACAGGGTTTTTTAAGTTCCAACCACCACTCTCATTTCTGTGGACACAAATTTTACAACTTCCTTAATGCCTTAACTTCTTTGCTAACAGTGTGTATTGATTAACACCAAGCAGAGTTACTAACACATGCACACAAGATATTTCTACCACAATTTATTTATTCGTTTTCCCATGGCATACAACATCTAAGGAAACATGGAGATAAACCAATGATTTAGAAATGCATTCCCAATAGAGGCCAGGACTGCCCCATCTCTGCTGTCTTTCCAGAAACGGGCAAAGACCTTTCTCTTCAGACAAGCTTTTCCTAAATGATGGATTACCTATTATGTGTATATGAATCTGTCATACATGACTACACAGACTTTGTGTTTATAACCACTTATAACTTTGTGTTTATATCTCCCTTGTGTGATTGCTTTGATATTATGTTGTGACGTCACCCCTTTCACAGACTGAGTTTTCAAAGGCACAACCGGGTTTTATTTCGACATCCCACTGCTGTGCCACCAAATTGTGACGACACCTCCCTTTTACACGTGTAATTGTGATGGAAATGGTAATGCTGCCACCTTTTAGATTGTCGCCTTATGAATTGGGACCAACTCAGATGTATAATATAAAAATAATGACGAAGTTTATTGAGAAAATAATAAATATAACAATGTCTGAGAATGGTATGTGTTGCCTTTAACATACAATAGATTCAATCAACTCTACAAGCCTCCCTGTCTTCAATAAATAGTAAACAGTATAGCCCTCACTGCCTGACAGAACTCCAACAGAGCAGTGCTCTATCCCAGCACTCACTCTCAAAACCTCAACTGAACTCATCTGCCTCAACTGACTAGGCTCCAACCTTTTTATATCATACCATCCCCCGCCTTCCTGCTGGGATTGGCTGATGATTTGTATATTCATTACTCCTGTTTCCAGGGTGTTGTCACAATACCTCCCCCCTTATAAATAAATTTTAAGGGAGTAAACTTACCTCGGTTTGCTCACTCAAAATTCTCTTCTGGAGCCTATTTAACTAATGCATACATTCTTCTGTTTATCAGATTCAACTGTACAGATCTATAAACTGTTTTATAACATGTTCAACCTTATTACTATATAATACCATTAATGCAATAATTCTTTCTACATCATTACATTTTAAATAGACTATACTCTTATAACATTGGTTAACATCATAACTTCAAATACCTGTAAAGACCTTATTGATCATACTAGAATCAATCTATGCATAAGTACATATATTTAGTTTATATTTTAAGTTATTTTACTTACCAATATACATAGAATTTTTATCCTTAACTTATATTCTAAATATCACATAAACATTTTGATTTATAGTAAGCTCTAATTATACATTACCTTGCATTTTTCATTTACAGTTAACTTACATTAAGTTATGGTTTTCACATTTTATGACCTTATATTTCCATACTTCTTTTTTTTAACAACTTCCTCTTACATCAGCAATAAAATAACAATATTACATTATTATTATTTTAACCATGGTCCCTGTAATAAATGTCTTCCGCCTCTTGCTGCAATGGCTGGACGATGATACGCCACAGGTGATCACTTCCTCTGGCACATAAATTCAAAGTCCAGTTCACAGTAAATTGATGCCATTTTTCCTTGGGTTCTTGGAATGTGGGATTCAACTCTTTGACACCACTCCTGGTACCGTTCATTAGAGTCCCCTCAAATGCAGCTTGATATTCAAGCGACCACTGTATGACATACGGGTGCTTCATTTTTGTCAGTTCAGTCAGTGGTGTTGCAATGGTGCTCAAATGTGGACTAACCCTCCTGTGATATACCACAAGTCCAAAAAAAAAAAAAAAAAAGATCTCACCTTCTTTTTGTTGGTCTGTCTTGGCCACAAGTCGATCGCGTCAATCTTCCTCTGCAGGGGGTCGATCACGCCTCGTCCCACGACGTGTCTCAGGTAGTTGACTTCTGGATTTCCTAGTCACCACCTGGATGCTCTTTTCGTCCTCTCGTCCTTTTGGATCCACTGGAGCACGATGTTCACAGGCTGTAGTTGTTTTTCCCAGGTGTCTTTTGCAACCACCGAATCAGGTCTGTCATTAGCATCCTTCACTTCCAAGTAGGGTTTCTGCTTTACAAGGTTTTCTATTTGCTTTTCGGCTTCCTGCAGCTTTCTAAATTCATCAGCGATCTTATTCCCTTCTTGTATCATTTGTTCCTTGCCCAGTGACACTTTGTTCCCATCCAGACAAAGTTGCTCATTATTTAATATTTCTTTTTCAAGCTCTGCTTCCATTGATGTAAGTTGCTATAAGCAATCTTCTTTACTTTCTGATGCACCAGACAATTGCATCTCCAAATTACATATTTCCTTTTCTTTAATGTTTTCCACTGCAGTAATTACTTCTAGTTCTGCTGATTTCTTCTGGAGGTCGAAAACAAATGTATCAGATTGATTCCTCCTTTCCTCCAGTCCCTTTTCCTTCATCTCTAAAAGTGCTTTCAAAGGTGAAATTTCATTTTGGAGTTCACCAATAACTGATGCCTGCTGAATTTTAGCTTCTTTCAGCCCTTCTGCTGTTGCTTCATTTTGTTCTTTTCCAAGCTGTGCTAATTTTTCTTCTTCTTCTTTTAATTTAAAATATTTTTCCAGTCTGGAGTTCTCTACTGGTACACGAAGTTCTTCACAAGCTTGTATCATTCTCTCCTCTATTATGAACTTTTCAGAGAGTTCAGGACTTAAAGGGTGTGTATTCGATTCCATTAAATCAAAACATCCCTTCAAACTGTCATCTTGCCTTTGTTCTAGACTAAAGTCTGCTGCTGGCCCTTTTATGTCAGCTAAGTTAGCTGCTTCTACCATTTCAGACTGCTGAGATTCCCTCTCAAGTTCTCTTACTGATATCTGATTGGTAACTGTGTTGTTTTCACTGTTTGGTTCAGCTGGATGTGTCTGAGCTCGTGTTACTCCAAAAGCACTCTGCACATGCTCTAAGACATCTATTCCAATTAAACCTGCTCTTGGGATTTGATCTGAAACTCCTATTCTATTACTGGAGTTCAAATCATATGAGTTATTGCAGTCACCATTTGCAATGTCTGAAGAGACAACTGTTGTGGAGCAAGGGCTTGCTGTCAATTTTGAGGAGGTAGCTAGACTTCTGTTGATTGCACTGCCCGATTTTGTCACAGGAGACTGTCTGGGCCAAGTCCCATCTTCACTCTTTACTTCTATTACCACCACCTGTCTCTGGTAGAGCCCCGCATCTTCTATAGTGCTGTCAAGTTTGCTTAACTGCTCATAAATACTGGTATTTCTCATAAATCTGAGCCACAGCCTAATTTCCATCCCATCAGGAATATTAAACAGCTTCCCCATCTCTTTTCCAATAGTATCAATGGTATCTGCTTTGCTGAAATAACAGCTTACAAGATTATTAGGATCACTGTTTTGACAGAGCTTCAGTTCCAAAGGATATACATCCACTTTACAATATTTCACAAATAGACCATATTCTACAACTTTTCTCACAATTGGCTTCTGCCCCTCTACACACCCATACCAATTTACTAATTTATTCCAGGCTTCAGTAGGAACTAAAACATAATCCAATTTATCAATAAGGTGCTCTTTCAACATCTGAGTCTCTGAATCTGCAAAAAGCCCTGAGTTGTCAATTGGCCCTGGGAAGAGATTGGGCTCTCCCACATTATACCAGTCCCAGCTGTCAAAGCCCACATATTTCTTCCACTGTTTGAACCACCCGTTGTTAATCAAATACCAAAACTCCCCTGGCCGCAAAGGCATCCCCAACAGCGGCTTAAGTTCAGACACCTCAGTATGGGCCATTTTAAAAAAAGGTTTTCTTTGTATCTCTCTGGCACTTTAGTGACTGACCTAAATCTTTTCCTCAGTTATTCTGCTGAAATGCCAATTCTAGTAAACACTAACTCTTTTCCCGTTCTTAGTATTCACTTTTGGAACTGAATTGAAATCAAAATCTTTTTATTTATGTGGTGTATATACTATTTCTTTCTTAAGAAAAAGGAAGATTAAGACTGGGTCACAGCTGTTTTAATGGCAACTGTAAAATTTTTACCTCAGCTCCCAGCTTCTGCTTATGTTACTGTAACTGCTCAACCTTGGCACAGTGCCCAGACTTCAAACTCTTTCTTTAAAATATTATTTCAGTGTTTAAAGCACACAGATTTAGAGATGTTTCTTCTGCTTTTACACTATAACTTTTCCTCTGACCCTTACAATTCCACTTTCCCTCCAAAAGGAATTCTAATTAGCCAACTCCCGCTCTACAGAACTTTTGTCAGCTTTTAATCTCCTCAGGTCTCTTCAGTTTCTGAGGTAAATTTTCTGCCCCCACAGACCTTTTACTTTGGAGATTTCTTTCTGTTAACACCCAGTGTGATATTTCCAGACCTTTACCAAAGCCACCCTAAATTCCAGGGCAAACGCTTTGGGTCTTTCATCCCCAAAGGAAATTTGTCTCAGCACCTTTTAATTTTCAGGCTGCTGGACAGCACAGAGTTCCGTGACTCTCAGGCAGTTTCCCCAAACAAACCACTGTAGATTTCAGTCTATCCTTTCAGATTTTCTCTTCCAGGTGTCCTATAATTTGTCAAGCCAGACTCTTTTTCCTTTTGGAGTCCTGGCCTCCAGACACGAACAGGCCCACCAAAGAAAATCAGATAGCACTACAGGGTTTTAAGTCTGAATTCCTCTCTCACACACAGGGCTTCCCAAGAACTGAAATTAGCTTCACCTAATTCTCAGTCCTAACCCCTTTTCAGAGGAACTTCCACAGACTACCAACAACACTTGAGGGTTAACTTTTAATAAAGGCTTCTTTTTAAACTTCCAGTTTCAATTTCTTCACAGGGTAGAGGGTAAATATTTTGAGCTGGTGATTTTTCCCTCAGGCAAACTGGATATATTCGAAATCCAACCGCTGCCCACCAAATTGTGACATCACCCCTTTCACAGACTGAGTTTTCAAAGGCACAACTGGGTTTTATTTCGACATCCCACTGCTGTGCCACCAAATTGGGACGACAGCTCCCTTTTACACGTGTAATTGTGATGGAAATGGTAATGCTGCCACCTTCTATTCACTTGGTAATGCTGCCACCTTTTAGATTGTTGCCTTATGAATTGGGACCGACTCAGATGTATAATATAAAAATAATGACGAAGTTTATTGAGAAAATAATAAATATAACAATGTCTGAGGATGGTATGTGTTACCTTTAACATACAATAGATTCAATCAACTCTACAAGCCTCCCTGTCTTCAATAAATAGTAAACAGTATAGCCCTCACTGCCTGACAGAACTCCAACAGAGCAGTGCTCTATCCCAGCACTCACTCTCAAAACCTCAACTTAACTCAACTGAACTCATCTGCCTCAACTGACTAGGCTCCACCCTTTTTATATCATACCACCCCCCACCCTCCTGCTGGGATTGGCTGATGATTTGTATATTCATTACTCCTGTTTCCAGGGTGTTGTCACATATGTTTTCAATGTTATCTCCATCCCCCATCACTTTCGGATGGTCTACCGTGCATGATTACATGGAATTTTGTAATAATTTTGTAGCTTTAATCTTGTCTTTTCATGCTGTAAGATGTCCCTCAATTCCCTGTTCTCAAACTTAAATACGTCTTAATTGTATAGGACAGTATATTGTCTCTCATTACTGGTAATCCGCCTTGGGACCTTTTCCAAGGAGAAAGGTGGGGTAAAAATACTCTTAATAATTAATTAATTAATTAATTAATTGATTGATTGATTGATTGATTGATTGATTGATTAATTAATTATTAATAAATAAATAAATATGAGACAGATAAAAACAGGTCAGAAGATCAAGCCACCTAGGCTAGTGAATGCCTGGCTGGGCGTACGGCTACACTAATAGCAGAGAGTGAGCCAGTGTGAAATATCTGGGAGTGGTCAGACTTCATTAGAATGATCTAACCAAGCCAACCCTAACTGTACACATGGAAATGGCTTCTTCCAATATAATGAGATGGCTTAATAAGCAAGCAACTTCAGGATATTGGCAAACTGCTTGACAGAGGGCAAGGAATTGAGGAAAATGTTTTTATTGCATATAGACTTTGCCTGACGTGCTGCAACAGATTTTGTTTTTAAAAGTACAATATATTAGAGGAGACTCTCTGGATCTCCTCTATTTGACACCCAGAGTCAGAGTCTGTGTTTCCTTCCCCCAATGCAAGATCAGAGTCTGCAGTGGTTAAAAAAGGCAGCTGAGACCCTGACTCTCTTGCAGCCATACAAACTCAGCAGTTGCTTTCAGCAGCCCACACTTCTCTCAGCCTTCCATATAAAATAAGGCTACAGTACCTGGTAAATTCTTTGTGATCATCAGTTTAAGGTGTATAGATTCAGCTAGGCACTGTCCCACATGATTCCTTATCTTACCTCCAGACAAGAGAAAGAGATAAGGAAAGCTTATCAAGCTTTCATATCAAGTTGTTTGCCATGTGCAGTGTTAGTGCAAAAAATACAGTTCCTTCCCTCTGAAATGCAAAGCAGATACACACTAAAAGCACAAAACTAGCTGTTAAAAGGGATGCAAACATCTACTGATCATGCATAGTGAATGCAAAAGGGGAGCAGCCATTATCATTTTATGTTACTAGCACTGCAGTAGTTTTTGCATTTGTACTTGTATTCACAAGAATGATTTTCAATATTTTCTCTTGTTGACAGCATCATAGAATTTTCTCCTTCTTTCAGGATAACACCTCTCATCCTTGCATTCAAGAATTTTAATTTAAGTCTAGAATTATCAACACTTTGGTAGGGCCAGTGGTTAGATCCATACGAAGAAACAATTTGGAGGATCTGTTGACTGCATCAAACTTGAGAACTTCTGTCCGCTCAAGAAAGCCCACAAGGGGAACTACAGAGAAATGATCTGCACACCTCCTGCAGTCCCTCATGCATTATGAGTTATGAACCAATGAAATAAGGAAGTCCCAGCAAGAGTGGATCCAGTAAATCACTGGGATTTACGGAAATGCTATTTCAGCATTCAATGAGTCTCTTCAAGCTGTTCAAAGCAATATATTTTTTACTCCGCAAATTATTAAAACCTGCCTCCATCTAATAAAACACAATGGCTGGAATCCCGTTTGTCTATGTACAAGTCAATGTTACAGCAGCAGAAATTTGCCAGGCTTCCTACCCATGCAATGATAACTGCATTAGCTTATCGCGCATGGTTTACACTTGCATGGTTCCCATTTTGACCAAATGTACAATGTGCTAACTGTAGTTTTTAGAGGTATGTTATGTATTGAGGTATGTATGGCTGGGGAGAGAGAGAGAGAGAGAGAGAGAGAGAGAGAGAGAGAGAGAGAGAGAGAGAATACTGTATTTTATCGCTCTATAAGACGCAGTATCCCCCAAAAAAAAAAGTAAGGGGAAATCTCTGTGCGTCTTACAGAGCAAATACAGCCCATTGGAAGCTTCCAGAGCAGCAGCTGCAGAGACCTCTGGACTTGATGGGAGGATGTGGGGGACCCTTGCTGTGGCCCATGACTCCTTTCTTCCCTCACTGGGTTATTCCACAGTGGCCACTGCCGGGTCTGAAAGTCTCAGTGGCAGCAGCCACTGGGCACTTCCACCCAGCTGAGGTGCTCATCCAAAAAGGTGCCTGGGGATCGGAGGGTAAGTGGTCTTCCCACCACCACCAATCGAATGAGGGCTGGGGCGGAGAGCCAGAGTGACCTGCCCAGCTCCACCCACCACTGCAGCTGCTGGTACCTGGCTCAAAACAATCCACCCCAGCCTGGACACTGCCTCCCGGCTCCCTCAATCACTTGCACCTTCACCACCCATGCTATTGCCCTACTGCAAGAGCCAGAAGAAGAAGGGCTAGGAGGGGAGCAGAGCCTTCTGCAATGAAGGAGGGGGGGTCTTCCCCACTCAGAGAGCCCCCCCCACGTGCACAGCTCTCTGTCACTGAGCATCAGCTGTCACCGCCTCTCCCACTTCAGCTCCAGCAACCAAAGACATGGAATGCCGAGTTGTCTCTGAGCGGGAAAGACCCCCTCCTTCGTTCCAGAAGGCTCCCCTCCCCTTCCTTGCCCTCCTTCTTCTGGCTCTTGCAGGAGGGCAGTGGCGTGGGCGACGATGGCGCAGCGTGAGCGACTGAGGGGGGCGGGAGGCGGCATCCGGGTTGCAGGTGGATTTTTTTAATCCAGGCTGGCTCCTCATAGCAGCAGGTGGCAGTTGCTGTAGTGTGTATGCGCGTGCGTGTGCGCACGCACGCACACACACACACACACACACACACACACACACACACACACACACACACACACACACACACATTTAAACCAGTTTAAAGTGATTCAAAACAGTTTAAACAGTTCAATGCCTTTTAATGTATTATAATGGCCTACCTTACGAGGTTTGTTGGAAGAACTGAAGACTTTACAAAATGTTCTGAACTCTGACAACGGGCTTTCCAAATGTTGGGGTTTGTTTCCTTAGAAAGGTTTTAGAATAAAGGCTCTAGAGGCAGTTCTTCTCTGACGGCTGACAGATTCCTTTTACGGGATTTAAAAAGAAATTATACAACTCCATGTGTTTGCCCTCTGAATGCCATTTCCCCCCATCTTATGCAGCTTGGCAGGGTTGCACTATGTGTGTTTAGCTCTCCTATTTGACTTGTTCTAACGAGAACAGTTTGTTTAATCAAATATTAGCTAACTTCCTCTTTCCACAAAGTTAAGAAACAAAACAGATCAGCCCTGCTTGTTCTATTATGCAGGCACAATCGGTGCTGATCCTCCCCCCCACCAACACAGCACAACTAAGAAAACCCTGTATACATGACTAGTGTCCCTTATGAAGTGATTCATATGTCAATACAGTGAATCGTGAACATGCCGTGGACTGCATCTATAGCATCCTTTTTTTGAAGGAAGGCTCTTTGAGCCAGCCAAGGATTCTACCACCACGACCACAAGGAAGGAGCCCATTTTCAACAATTTCCCCACATAACCACATTATTTTGAAGGGCAGAGGGAGAACACATCTCTGTGTTCCAGTGCATTCAATGGCCGGCCACAATGTTTACTCAATACAGTATAACAATGCAATCAGGTTCTGTCAAGTCAATTCCAACTTATGGTGATGACCCTTTCAAGGATATTTCAAGTAAGGAAAACTCAGAAATGGTTTACCACTTCCTTCTTCTCGGGGCCCTTTGGGACTGTGCAGCTTGCCCAAGGTCACACAGACTGGCTGCACTTGTAGGAGGCCCAGCGGGCTCCCATTCCCCAGCCAGATACCCAGCCAGCTTCTCCAACATACACTATGTTCCTCCACAGAGACTAAAGCATTTTGAGCTCTGAACAAAACAAGACTTCATTCATTCATTCAGAATATATGACTACCCTGCCATATTGCCCAAGTAAACCCTATCAGTTATCCATGGACTGCTATTGGTCTTCAAAAAAAAAAAAAACTAGATTTACATTAGGACCCTGGTATCCGCTGGGGATTGGTTCCAGGCCTTCCTGTGGATAACAAAAACCATGGATAGGAGAGAATGCCACCACCACCACCTCCCAAAAACATGCTGTTTTGTGAGAGTAGCTTGCTTTACCGCTGCTGTTTGTGACTGTAGCTTGCTTTTCCGCTGCTGAATTATTTAACTTTTTCCTCTGCCAACTGGATAACTGAATCCGTGGATAATGAATCAGTGGATACGGGGGTCCTACTGTGCAGAAGTTTTTCAGAGCAGTGGGGTGGAAGAGGGTGGTGGCGAGAAGAGAAAATTCTTACAGGTGTTCTAGCAACTAGCTGTTTGCAAGACTGTTCAGTATAGACTAAGCAAGCAGAAATGACTAAACAGAGAATTTGAGTTGTATTTGGGGTGGGCAGAGAGGACCACAGACAGCATGCGGAAGTTTGGGCTATTTAATTCTGTGAGGACCTTTTAAAGAGCTCTTTGACGTGTGCATACATAAGCCACCATGCACCCACATTAACAGACACACAAGCTTGAGCTTGGGTTGGCAACCCAGGGACGTGGGAGACCAAAACTGAGCCATCATCCCCCTCTGTGCACAATATGGAGAATGAAATTGGCAATTTTATTATTTAAAAAAAGGAAACATAAAAGCACCAGCAGCTGCCTTGGATGCTTTTAAGGACAGAAGGTAGAAATATTTTAAATAACTAAACTAAATAACCTTTAAAAACTATTTTGGGGTGGGGTAAGCTTCAGGTCCACAAAAGAAAAACTACTTATCTTGGTGGCCTCCAGGAACAACAAAAAAATCACTCTTGCTTTACAAAAATACGATTTTCCCTATGGAAAGGGGAGGCTTGGGGACATGAAAGTGCACCCAGGAGGCTTCACGCTGAACTCTGTCTAACCCTGGCTTAAGCTCTACATGTTGTCTTCAGAATATTGCAATATTTTTGTTCTATATTTCAAGCAGTAGACTTAATTTTGATCTATTTTGAGGATCCTCCACTGTCAATGTTTTAGGGACAGCACGCTCTCACCGTAGCTGCTCTCAAGTTAAATGTAATGGAATTAAATTTCATTAGCAGCTTGCATGTATTCCAGTCATTCTTAATGTGTGGTTTAAATATTTAAGCTCCCTCGCTCCCCATACAATTACTGGTGGAGAAAAGTTCTAAATCTTTGGGGTTACTTATCTGCCTTTCCAGATTACAAATTCTCAATAGCTATGGCATCTGGATGAGAAAGATGACAATACACAGCATGGAGCATTTATAATTACTTTAGCCCTTTATGAACCACTGACATGTAAAATATCTTCAGTAGCTAATGGGCAAAATTCTTTCTGAACCATCTCAGGAGATGCTCAACCGATTATGGGACAGGCAGCTTTTATAAGCTGGCAGCTTCCCAGCTGTGATGGCATAAACTCACTGAGAAAACAGTTCCCACAGTTCTGCACCTCCAAAGGTTCATGGGTCCCAAATTCTGCAAAACACATCCCTCCTCCTTCTAGATGTTGGCGCCAACACTTTTTGCTGACCTTCGTATATCACAGTGGGTGATCGGCATCACTCCTCCTCAGGTATAAATCACCATTTATATCCTCTCTTAATGTGGCACATGGGACCTCAACAAAAGTTAATGGAGAATTAAGCAATGTGTTTGTGTCCTTTATGATACAGGAGTCTAAAACATTCTTGTTCCGGTATTTTTTTATATTTTTGGCTCTAGATCTCCTTCTAGCAAACTTCATAAAGTAGCTTGGCAAATAATCCATATCAAGGAGCAGGGTCACTAGCAGTGGCACAGAGGCTATCGGTCCTCACCATGAGTGAGTGGCCACCTTCAATACCTGTTTTATCCTTAATTCAAACTGCTATTCTATATATTTTTTTCATGGAATAATTTTATGTAATAATTTTATAACTTATTTGTATTCTGCTTTGTGGTGTATGTTCATCTGTCAATGTAATTTGTAATTGTAATGTAATTAAGAGCCTAGTGGTGCCGTGGTTAAACGCCTGTACTGCAGCTAAAACTGTGCTCATGACCTGGGGTTCAATCCCAGGTAGCAGGTTCATGGTTGACTCAGCCTTCCATCCTTCTTGGATGGGGGGGCAATGTGTACCCTGCATACTGTAATTTTAAAAAGTGTAAACCGCCCAGAGACTACTTGAAGTGGTATGGGGTGGTATATAAGCAGAACACTTTGCTTTTGTTGGTGCTTCTGACGTGAATAACAAAGAAAAAAACCTATAAAAGAGGGACTTTTGCACAGCATAGGATTCAAGATTCAATACCTGCGGAAGTTTAGATAACTTAGATGTAATACATCCAACCTTCTTTCCTTAAACATAACTGATCCCAATACATATGCACACCACTGCTCATCAAGTGATTGACAGACGACTATAGAACTAAAAATGTTGACATGCTCATGAAGTGCAAGGAATGTGAAGTCAAACATTACAAGACATGTACTGTTGATATCTGTGATAGTCTGCACAAGCAAGCAGGCGCTCGTGTGATCTTGTAGTCACCATACAGAAAACATGCACGTGCCATCTGGCTTCATGAGTACAGAACTAAAGGAACAGTAATGTAAGTAAGGTAAATAATCATTAGAAAGGAATAAAGAGAAAAATACGATGGAAACAATAGGTGGCTTTACTAAAACAGAGTTTATGCAAGACAAATTTTAAGAGCCAGAATGATTCAATTTTGTACTAACTCTAACTACTCTTGCCAAAAGAGTTGATTGTGTTTGCCTCGCATCATATGGACAGGGGTTGTCCAGTTCGCCCAAAGATTTATAAGCGCCCTCTTACCACACACTACAGTCACAGCTCAACCCTCAACAATCAGATACTGCACTGGAATTCCAGCTGAAGATGAAGCAAATCTACTTAGAAATAGTTGTGATCCGGTACACATTTAAGTGCAAATACAGGCATGCTTTCACTAGCAACAACAATTTAAATCCTTAAAATCCCATTATGAGACAACTATCAACATGCTGAGGGTTAAGCATTACTGCCTCTATACATTGAGGGCCCCATCACTGAGTCGAGTAGGTAGATGAAGTACCAAAGCATCTGAGCAATCTTGTGTAGCTTCCTTGATTGGGCACAGAAGTTGTATGTGTAATACTCTGCATGAACTCAAATATATTTATTAATCAAGCAACTATTTTTCAATCAGCCACCATTTATGAAGCCATTATCAAGTACTGTAGGTGCAGCAAGTTCAGAACATTTTTTTAAAATGCATATTGTACCTTTGTAACAGGAAAAGCTGAAATGACAAAGCTCACTCAGTGGGAGTTTTAACACATTGCTTAATTCAGCCAAACTAGGCCAGACACTTACTTCCCTTGCTAAATCCCAAGTGACATGTGGTAGATGTATGAGAGATTCAACAGTCAGATTCTCCTGTAAGGAAGGGTTGATTTATTATGATTCTAATGGAAGAATGGAAAGACTGAAGGCAAAAGGAAAAGGAGGCGGCAGAGAATGAGGTGGATGGACGGTGTCATCGATGCAACAAATATGGATTTGATCAAACTCTGGGAGGCAGTGGAGGACAGGAAGGCCTGGCGAGCTCTGGTCCATGGGGTCACAAAGAGTCGGATACAACTGAACACAACAATGGAAGAACGTATAATTTTGTACCTACTTCAGATCTCAGATTGTATTTACTTTACATTGTTTGATGTTTCTGGATTTTGACCATAATAAACCTACCTACCAACAGGCAGATTCTTCCTTGTAAATTCCTGACTCCCACCTGCCTTGTTGTACTTTACCATGGTGTCATTGGCCGAGGCCATTTCAGAAGGGTGGACTATCATCTGTAAATCTCGGGCTCAGTTTCTGAGGTAATAAATTATCTGGCAGCCAGTAGCACCCTTTTTTGCAATTAAGTGTCTACATGCCACAAACAACAAACAGTGTCCCTGTAGTACTGAATGCTTTGCAATACTTTTGTGTCCTCTCTGTCAATCTGTGGAAGGCAAAGCAGCTTAAGAGATGCAGGGAGGACTCAATGTCTAGCCATAAAAACCACAAGATCTGCAGACGCTGCTGCGCAACCTTTTGCAATGTGCCACCATCCTCAGCTGTCTACACCAGCTGCTTTGCAGGTTGATTACTCCTGCCCTAGTCTAATGAATCAGGAAACATGGATACAGATAGGAGTCTCATTGCCTTTACTTCCATTGAACATCATTGTGTGCCGATTGTAAAACATATGAACCGTGTATCTGATGAAGTTTTCTATTTCTCAGCATTCGTTTCTGTCTAGTTTAACTGGAAGTATTGTGAGTAGAGATGGGCACGACTCAAAAAATGGTGTTTCGTTTGTCGTTTGTCGTTTAGGGAGTCCGTTTCGGTTCGTTTTCGTTTTTTGTGAATTTTTTGCAAAAAAATTTGTTTTCGTTTCATTACATAACGAAACAAAAAACGAAAACGAAAACAAAAAATTGCTGTTTCGTTAGCATTCATTACAGTTCAATGTATTTGCCGCAACGAAAACAAAACGCAGGACAAAATTTCTGTTGTTTTGTTTCATTTCGTTTCATTTTGGAGACAAAATTCGTTTTTCATTTCATTACATAACGAAACAAAAAATGAAAACAAAAATGAAAAATTGCTCGTTTCGTGCCCATCTCTAATTGTGAGGGTATTGCTGGCAAGTATTATGTACTTTTGAGTAAGAGATCCAATATTTCCCCTAAAACCTATACTGTGGTTGTATAATGTATTCTTCCCATTAGCACCGAGTGCAGATGTAAAATGGCAGTTGAATGCTTGACAGCTGGCCTCATGTGCCACACATCTCCAGGATCAGGAACAACATATCCACTTCCAACTTGCTGTATCTACTTTGCTTTTTACTAAAATCCCAAGATTACCAGGTAGAGCCTTGGGGAAAGATTAGAAAACAAAGCTTACAGAGGAGATAAAAGCCAATGAGGTTTGTTTGTTTATATTTTTTTTAAAAATCACATTGATTTGAATCACAATTTAAATAAAAAGCACTTTAAATATGTAAATCAGCAAAATGCATTTTTAAATAGTCAGACAGTGATTTAAATCAATTTTATTGTAAGCAGATCCACTGCTCACGGTGCCTTTGAGAAAATTCTTAAGCTCAGAATGTGTTTTCAGTAGCTGAACTAAACTGATCTCATAGGGTTCTCACGGAACTCTGCTCTTGTTTTCTCTGAGTGTTTTTCAATACAACAAATTTGGTGGGACAATTCATTTCATTTCTGAACTGATTAAATAATTAGAAGCAGAAACCCTTGCTGGTCTACTGCCAGTCAGACATATGCAGAGCAATTCCAGTATTCCTTCTGATAGCTGCTGTTTTAGACTTTCACAGGAAGGGGGGGCACACTAAGAACTAGCTCTGCTATCTGTTGTAGGTCCCCGTTATATATGCATAAATTAGAAACAAATAAAAAGACACACACACAAGATCCAAAAGGAACATGTTTTAATTGAGTGAGTTCTGAAGTACTGGCCATAGTGTTGTATTTTTTTGGGTGTGTGTGTCCATGTATGTTTATACAGGGCCACAGGATTTTTCTTCTTCCAGAACTGTGAACAGTGACAGAGGTCCAGGCAGACATTTCTGACAACCAAATGACAAACCATCTCAGAACACCAAGGACTGTTTTGTGTTTTTTTAACTTGGACGAATGTTGCAGTCAAGTTTCTGTTTGGGAAACATTATCTCCCAATACTTCAACATCTTCACTGTTAAACATTTGTGTGGGTTTGTGGGAACATCACAGAACAATTGGCAAACTTTTTGACCTTAAGAGCAGAGAGTAAAAAGGGCAACCATGCTGCAAAGGGCGTGGTGCTTGAGACTGCGTCTCCAGAAGAATTTTGAAACCTGAGTCTGGGATTGCCTCTCTCAGCCATCTATCTTCAATTTTTGGATGTTTGCCTGCAATGTTTCTGCAGCATTCATGATGTGGCAGTACTTTGCCTGCAGAAGTGGGATTCCTCCAGGAAAGTGCAACATTTCTTAGATGGTTTTAGTAGTCCAATGAAAGGCATCACCCACTCTTACCACTGTACCCATTCACTATCTTTCCCATCCAGCCTACAGCAATGCTTTGGGGATTTCTTCCAAAAAACCCACCACTTTGGTCTGATAACAGGGCTTTATACCTTCTATATGTCAATTAAATTAAACTAAGTTGTTTATTTATATATCCTAGCCATTCTCCCTGCTCAAACCACAGGAAAAGAACCAAGATGATGAATAGAAACATTCTACCAGAGGCCCCCCTACCCCCCCCGTTTCCTCACCGGGAAAGAGGCAGCTGAAGGACAGTCTTATCTGTATAGCATGAATGGGGGGAAAAGCAACTAAGGTATATTTGAAGGGAACAGGGTGGGAAGAGGGTGTCTGGATGGAAGAAAGATCTGTATTAAAGGCTAGACTGCAAAACCCTTTGGGTCTAGACCAAGCCCCTGAGGTGCCGGCTGCTGGTTGTTACTCTCATTCCATTGTTAAATTGCTTTTGCAGCACCTTCTCTAGCTGCTCTTGTAATTGCTCCTGTCAGACTGCTGGCATGGCAGATTCTTTTCTACAAACTGTTGCATGAGTTTGCTTTTTCCTGGCACTCAACAACTCCCCTCCCTAGACAGGAAGTGTAGAAATGACTAGATAACAAGAACTGACCCAATTTCAACAATTATATATATATATATGTAACAGTTACATAAATGATGAGGTTGAGTTGGAGAACTTCTGCTAGCTTTAGAGGAACAGAAATCACTTTGTGGTAAACTAGTAAAAATAGGTATTTTAAAAAGAGAGGAATAGTTGGATGCATTTGAGTGGGCTAGGCTCCAGGTTCCTTCTTACATGTATCAGTGTGTTAAAAGCAGACTGTCATATTAGATGAACTGTACATCGCGTGCATAAGAAAATGTAGATGGATGCTACTCCCAAGATGACTTCAAAGGTCATTTCCTGGATCACGAATAATTGTAATGTATGAGTCAAGTCCCTTTTGAGAGGTGACGGAGTTCTGAAAGAAATGAACTATTTTGGGCAAACTGTCCACCAAAATGCAAAACAGGAGCTGCTTTATTAAACATGCAATAGCAGCAAAACTTTTTTCACTGTTAAGTGAAAAGCTATATTTCAAAATACGTAAGAATTCAATTAATAGAAACACTATGTGCAGCTTATTCAACTGACTGAAATCTGGTAGTAAATTGCAACTGGAGAAGGTCCATTGAAACAAACAAACTTATAGAGAAGTTACTCTCTAAATGCCCACTGATTCAATGAGCCTGCTCTAGTAACTTATTCAGCCACTATGTCAAAAACATGGCTTCAGAAGCCAACAATGGTCCACCTGTCCCACACTAACCTCTCAAGCCTGTTATAGGTTTTGTAGCCAACATTTCCTATAATCTGATGAGCACCACAGCCAAATCAACCACATATTGACAAAGTTCTGACCAAAAAAATGATTCATTATCATAGAGTTTAGACTTGGTACAAGCCAGCATAAATGGCAGGTAGCCAGAACTAGACAAACACGATTTACGTATAAAGAAGAAGCATGTTTAGTTATGGGGCAGGACAAGATTAATAGAATACTCAGTTTAAGGACACTGCTGAGCAAGGGTGATGCAAAACTGCACCACAGGGAAGATTATATTTCTTTCTTTCTTTCTTCCTTTTAACAAGTGTAAAGGCAATGGATGCAAGATATCCTATTAAGACATTAGCCTCCTTCCAGGCTGAGAGAAGTTCCAGAGTAACAGTGTCTATAATCATCCGTTCAATTCAAAGCATGGGGACTGGCAGATGTAGCATAGAGCTAAAGAGCATATTTCCTTTGGAGACCCTCTTTCCCTTGGTGAATAGTCGCCATGAGAAAGGGCATGTAAAGCAGCATATGTGTGACACATAAATCATTCAGCATCTGTCTAATACCCATCTCAACCAGTACCACTGAAGCATGAGTTTATTTCAAAATAAATCTTCCAGCTGAACTTATTTTATTCCTACGGAAGGATGCTGGACAGCCTGTTAATGTACAAAAAAACCCCACCACATTTTTCCTGTTTCAAAAACTTCCTAGCAATGTCATGTGATGGCAGCATTCATATTTCTCTTCCAAAAAGATCATCACTTCAATTTGCTGTGACTCAGGGCGGCAACTGAGGCATAACATTTCTATCTCTGGAGGTGTGGTGCAGCTTATTCAAAACATTTCATTTGTTTTACGAGCATAAAACATCCATCTCACATTGGCCTCTGTATAGCTTCCTTGAGGTTGGGACAGCGACTGCCAGCGGATCCTAGTTTATTGGGTTCCCTAATACCACTAGCAGCTCAGCAGGTCATAAAGTTGTTGCAATATGCCATTAAGACACCAAAGATCAAGCTGAGGTTGATCTTTACAGAAAGTGGATTGATTTCACATTTGGAGAACCTGCACATCCCTTGTTAACTTGAGGGTCTCTGCGATGTCCCCCTCTCCCCTCCAACCTGCAAACCAACCTCATACTTTGTACCACACAGACAAGTCTTTCTTCATTGCTTTGAACTCTACATTGGAAATCACCCGCAAGTACATTCTGTGATAATCCTCATGTGTTCTGAGGTCAGCATCCAAGTGTTTCCTACAGCATTTTGCCACTTGAATCCTTCTCGTTTTTCATCCATTAAAAGAGAGACTTCGACTACCAGTATATGTTTGGCAGTACATTTCCTTAATTCCATTTTTTTTGTTCCATGATTTGTCCAGATCAGTTCATTATAATATAAGCTGCAAGAACTGCTGGTTTTACCTACCTGCTCAGGGCAGAAGGAAACTGCCAAAGAAGCTTGAAATAGGAATGAAGGAGAGGCTTATATGTGTTTGTCCAGTTCTGTTTCCACACCATTTATACCAACTTGTACCAGTTTCAAGCAGTTCCAGGGAGTTGCTCAAGCTTTACCTTGTGATCAAGTATAAGCGGATGTTTCAGAGAGGGTGCATCTTCCTGTCTCTAATCTCTTGTCTCTATGTATCATTATGCTCCAGTTCAGAGTTGAGATATGTGAGGGGGAGGGGATGGGCAAGCTTTGTTTCAACACTACCTATGTTATAAAGATAAAAGCTGTAGTCAATCATAAAGACAAATGGAGAAAAAAAATTCTCCTTGAAGATGAATATTGGAATGACTATTTTGTGTTTAAAATGGTCCAAGAGAACTTCACCAACTTGCTGGTCCTAAGTATTGGTTCAACAATCAGTGGAAGAAACATTAACAATGTAATTTCATTGTTAATAATGAAGAAACCAAGATAGATCCCCCCCCAAATCTTGATTCAATCATCAGCAAAAATGGGACCACAACTCAGAAGACCACCTATGAAGGAGCTAGGCAAGATCCTTTATAGTCAGTATATGTTGCTGTAGAACAAGAACAAGACTTGATTACTCTGTGTGAAAGATGGACAATGAACAAAGCTAGCGGGGGGGACTGATTCATTTCTACTTCATTTCAACTGATTCAGCTCTCCTCCATTGTGTCAGAGCTTTATGGACACCATAGATTGGCAGCAATGAATCATGAGGATGGTAGGTGTTTTTTTTTTAAAAGCACCCTCTACAGGGCCTAAAAATGAACAGAGACATTACCATCAGGTTTGCTGTTCCCATGCAGTACAGACACTCCATGAGAACTTGCTGAACTCCATGGCTATCTCCAAGGAAAACTTTTGTAAGGAATGTGTGAGAATCTGAGAACTCTTCTGAGAACTCTCTTTAACTTGTAATGGAAAAAAAACTATATAGATACAGTGGTCCCCTGCCATTTTGCAGTTCATATACTGCGGTCCCGGTATATTGTGGGACCACAGTATATGCAAGGCAAGACCCCCGGAGTAAGCTGCTTGGGCCTGTTTGAGGCCTCCTGCACTTACCCCAGGCATGGCACTGCCCCGAACAGACCTCCAACAGGCTTCCCAGGCCTGTTGGAGGAACCACAAGTGGTTTCCAGCAAACCGGAAATCACTTCTGGATCACCAGTAGCCACTTCTGGGGCCTCCGACAGGCCCGAGAATTCCATTGGAGGCCCAATCAGGGCAGCACCAGGCCTCAGGTAAGTGCAGGAGGCCCCAGATAGGCCCCCTCAGTGCCGACCCAACCCAGCATCCGCATATTGCGGATTTTCAATTATTGCGGGTCAGGTCGGGTCCCTAACCCCCGCAATAGGTGGGGGGATTACTGTATTCAAAAATCCCATGCCAGGAGGCAAAAAGGCAATCAATCATAACGAGCACGAATACTCAGACAATAAATCCAGTTGAGACGTTACATAACTAAACACTATACAGACTGAATCTTTTTCAGCTGCTTCAACTAATATCAGTTATAATATTTAAATAATTGACAACATTGACAACAAAACAGATATTCTTGTTTAAACATATATCCAGAGTCTACTTCAGCTTTGCCAGGAAACTATACCAAAACTGGATGGAAGAAGCATATGGGTGAAGCACTCTACTCCAGTACCACATGGACATAATCCTTGGAAGTGACCTTCTTTCAGCACTGAGAGCACAGAGTTAACCATTGCAAAGAAGAAAGCTCTCCTCATGTTATGGACTGAAAAGTTATATAAACAAGAAGTATATTTGTTACTATAAAAGACATTTAATCCTAAATATTTAGAAGAGTGGAATCTATTGGATACAGCTAGTAGATTCTGCCTATCAATATATATAAAAATCCTTTGCTTGACCATGGATTTGGCTTGCACACTGTTATAACTACTGTAAAAAGCTATCTTAAACCAAAGCCAAGCCATGAAATCTTTTGAGCCGCAACTTTTTCTGAGACGTATGTTGACATACTGTCAAAGTGACCGAAGAATCTTCAGTTGTGTTCTAGAACAACTGATTCCATTATCATAGGTCATAGCAACAGACCAAACTTATTAGTGTGCAGAAAACCATGACCAGATTAAGGATTGACCCTATACGCATCTCCCAGAATCCCTATGAAGTACAGCTGGTGATGAAGGCTTCTGGGAATTGCAGACCAAGAATACTTAGGTTATTCAAGGTTGGAAACCACTGGTGTAAATCAGTGGTCCACACTGCCACTCCATACAGAAGCTACAAAATTAATTTGGTCCAAAAGGTAAAAGAAATAAAACATGTTATTTATTTTGAGGAAGGGACAGAGAAGTATATAAATATAGAAACATGAATAATATGTCAGACCCACACACTTTGTACAATCTGAGAATCTAGCTATTGCCTTTAAAGTGGTATCATGAAAATAAACTTAAGGCATATACAATACAGCTCAATAGGGATTTTCTCTTTTGCTGAATGAATCTTCAATCACCCTGTTTTTGTAATAAATTGTTCACAGCTCAGGAACACACCAAAATATACTGGTTAAATGGCACTCCTCTCTGCTGTGCCAGTCTCTTTGTTCTTACTGCAAAGAGGGGCTCACAAATTTCAACTGCAAGGATGAAACACAACTTCCATTCCACACCTTAACACTACAATTACAACACAAACCCACTTAAATCCTGCAATCCAGTTTCCTTTTGTCTGGTGCTATTCCTTTGCACTGTACTAGACATTCCTACATTAGAAGGGAGGAAATTTGCATTTGACTCACAACAGCATTGCAAAAGTATCAAGATATTCCTGTTTTTCCACTCTTCCTTCAGCCCTACTGCTCCCAGCATACATTCTGGGAGCTCCTGCAGATATTTACCATAGCCCCTCCTTTAGGTAATAGACTTAGTTGAAATGCAGTGTACTTTAATGACCTTTTCCATTTCAGTCTTGTGGATGATGATGATGATGATGGTGGTGGTGGTGGTGATGGTGATGATGATGATGATGATGATGAATTACAATATTGATCACAGACCCATAATGTTATAGTTTTAGCAACTGCCTTTCCATTTACTATTTGAACGAAGAAAAAACACAACACTACGTTCCATTATAAAAAAATATAACTAAAGGGATATAGTGATTCGAGTGCACAAATGGGTCTGAGGATTGCTCGGGAACCGCCTCTGGGTGGTCTCTCTTAGCCCAACTTATCTCACAAGATCGTAATCAGAATAAAGGAGAGAGAAGGAGAGCCACATATGTCACAAGGAGTTCTCAAGATTAAAGGTAGAATATAAATGTACCTCACAAATAAAGAGAACTACACATCCATTTTGAATGGCACCAATGCTTTGAATCCTACACTGAGCACTTCGTTCCGTGCCTTTTACTTCGAAGAGCACCTGGCTCTATTGCATTTCTAGCTCATCCCAAGAAGCAAGGTCCGTCAAGTGGACAGTGTTACACTCTCATTTTATAGGTGCAACAGGATTGTTCTACATGTAGGAGCTAGGAAGCCATCAAAAGTTTGACTTTCAACATTGCTTAACTGAAGCAATATTTTATCTTTAATATTTAATTTCTTAAAACCTTTTTCTGTTTGTACGTTAAGATCAACTGATCTAACATGTTCGTGGTCTGTTTTGTCTACTTCCTGCTTGCAAATTGTTCTGATAGCATGGGTGATAAGAAACACCATAAATAACATTCAGAACAAAAGGCAATACACTGAGCTTTCTACAATACAATACAATACTACCGCTTTCTTCTGAAAGACCATCTGAACAGAAGCTATTACAGGATTTTCACCCTCAACTTACAGAGGGTGACCATTTCTTTGTTTGGCAAATAAAACTCTGCAGCATTATTTCTCAATCAGAGGAACAATGGGCTACAATACCCTGTCATGATTCTGATATAATAGGCAAAGTAGTGGGAGAAGAGATTGGGAATTTATTTTATATGTTTTCAGTTTTTTAAAGTATTTTTATATTCCCTTTCTGCCAAAGCCACCAATCTCATTAATAATAACTGTAATAAAAGAAATGCTTCAGAAGCAACAAAAATTTCATTACTAACAAAATGGGTTTGCAGTAGGACAGGGAATCTCTTGGATAGTTGGGGTCTTCCACATTTAATGCTTGAAATACTAAAACTAGCATCTTCAAGATGAACCTGGAAAACGACCAAGGTAGTGAGGACAGATCTTGCTACACTGGGGTGATATGATCTTCATATCACATTTTGTTGTTGTTCAGTCGTGTCCGACTCTTCCTGACCCAATAGACCAGAGCATGCCAGGCCTTCCTATCGTCCACTGCCTCCCGGAGTTTGATCAAATCCATGATTGTTGCATTGATGACACCGTCCAACCATCTCATTCTCTGCCGTCCCCTTTTCCTTTTGCCTTCAATCTTTCCCAACATCAGGGGCTTTTCCAAGGACTTCTCTCTCCACATGAGGTGGCCAAAGTATTGGAGCCTCAGCTTCAAAATCTGTCCTTCCAGTGAACATTCAGGGTTGATCTCTTTCAGGATAGATAGGTTTGATCTTCTTGCAGTCCAGGGGACTCTCAAGACTCTCCTCCAGCACCACAGCTAAAAAGCATCAATTCAGTGGTGATCAGCCTTCTTGATGGTCCAGATCTCACTTCCATACATCACTACTGGGAAAACCATAGCTTTGACTATCCTGACCTTTATCGGCAAAGTGATGTCTCTGCTTTTTAAGATGCTTCTTAGGTTTGCCATTGCTTTCCTCCTAAGAACCAGGTGTCTTTTTGTTGCTGCAGTCACTATCTGCAGTGATCAAGGAGCCCAAGAAAATAAACTGTGACATTGCCTCCATTTCTTCCCCTTCTATTTGCCAGGAGGTGATGGGACTGGTGGATATGATCTTAGTTTTTTTGATGTTGAGGTTCAGCCCATTTTCCCACTCTCCTCTTTCACCCTCATTAAGAGGTTCTTTAATTCCTCCTCACTCTCTGCTATCAGAGTAGTATCATCTGTGTATCTGTGGTTGTTGATATTTCTTCCGGCAATATTAATTCCAGCTTGTGATTCATCCAGTCCTGCCTTTTGCATTATGTACTCTGCATATAAGTTTAATAAGCAAGGTGACAGTATACAGCCTTATTGTACTCCTTTCCCGATTTTAAACCAGTCAGTTGTTCCATATCCAGTTCTGACGGTTGCTGCTTGTTCCACATATAGATTTCTTAGGAGACAGATAAGATCGTCAGGCACTCCCATTCCTTTAAGAACTTGCCATAGTTTGTCGTGGTCCACACAGTCAAAGGCTTTGTCATAGTCAATGAAGCAGAAATAGATGTTTTTCTGGAACTCTCTAGCTTTCTGCATAATCTAGTGCATGTTAGCAATTTGATCTCTATTTCCTCTGCTCTTTCGAAATCCAGCTTGCACTTCTGGGAGTTCTCTGTCCACATACTATGGAAGCCTCCCTTGTAGAATTTTGAGCGTAACCTTGCTAGCGTGTGAAATTTGCTGGCATGTTGCACATAGCATCTTTACAGCATCCTCTTTTAAGATTTTAAATAGTTCAACTGGAATGCCATCACCTCCACTGGCCTTGTTGTTTGCAATGCTTTCTAAGGCCCACTTGACTTCACTTTCCAGGATGTCTGGCTCAAGGTCAGCAACCCCGCTATCTTGGTTATCAGGTTATTATCATATCACATACCAGTTAATAATCTGACTGCATCATTTGCCCAAGTAAAGTTTCCTGACACCATTCAAGGAAGCCCTATTCAGAGGCCAGCTGGCAAGATAGCTTAGTGACTTAAGCATTTGGTTGCTAAGCGAAAGATTGGGAGCTCAATTCTCCACTGTGGTACCTGCGAATAAAGGCAGCCTGTGCGGCCTTGAGCAAGCTGCACAATCCCAGGGATAACCCCGGGAGAAGAGAATGGTAAACCACCTCTGAGTCTTCTCTGCCTGGGACATCCTGGAAAGGGTTGTTGTACATAACACAGAATTAACTTGACGACACATGATCATTATATACTGTAGAAGGCATCATGATGACTAATTCAATGCAATGTAATCAAGGTATAGATAACTGTTGTTAAATTAGACCACCTCAGGACAAGTTGGACCTAGCACATAAAACATAACAATGCAGACACATTCCTTGCTAAGCTATAGGAGTTGAGAAGCAGCATAGGAAAAAGGACTTTGTTCACAGAGAGCATAGTCCCTCCCAGGCAAGACTGGATTCTAGACCCATATTTTCATACAGTCTAAATTCAGCTTCAGCTTGTTCTTCCTTATCCAGTCCATTATGGAATCCAGATAACATTCAAAGTATTCAGCTACTTCCCCAATATGAGGTGATAAGAACAATGCAACTGTGCAACCATCAACATACTCTTTGTATTTTACTCTCATAAACTCTAAAAGGCTCCTCCCAGCAGATCATTCATGGACTAACATAACATAAACATAACATAACATAACATTGTTGCAAGTGCCTTGCCTCTCTGGATCTCCTCTTTTTATGATAAACAATATGACTTGTAGACCCAGAGAACTAGTCTTCATTACTACAGATACCTCGCCCACTTCCTGAGGAACCACAAACTTAAAAGGAACAAGACAGTAGAGCAAATGTTTTCCAAAGTACAGCAAGCTGAGCAGATAATTTTAAATGCCCCACAGAGGTCTGTTCTAGCAGACCCCAGAAAACTAACCCGGTTAATAGCTGCTACTGTCACAGAGCACCCATTCTTTCTATCATGGACACAAGCATGTACAGCAATGAGCTAAAGCAGGCATGTCCAAACTTTGGCCCTCCAGATGTTTTGGGCTGCAACTCCCACAGTCCTTTGCCATTGGAAATACAAGCTTGGAATTCTGGGAGTTGTGGTCCAAAACATCAGGAGGGCCGAAGTTTGGACATGCCTGCTAAAGTGATGAAGGCAGGGGTTTCAGGTACACTTACAAATGAGAACAGTGAGCACCAAAGGCTAATGCCAGGGGGCCAGTCAAGACATTCTGGAGTCCTTACCTGAAAACGAGAAGGTAAGCACAGAACTGTATATATACACTCATGTTACAGCCCCTCACAGAGCACGTGGTAGAAAGCAAAAACAACATGGGCATGCAAACGTGTTCACTTTGTATGGAGGTTTCTGAATTGCACAGATACTCTGCGGAGCTCAGAGAGACATCACACACATCCGGATTTCCTGCTTCATTTCACATGTGAGTAACAGCTGGTCTCTTGAGAGCAGTGTTTTCTCACCAAGGTAGATGATGCACATGTTATGTTTCCCAGTCATAAGAATCACTCCTGCAAGACATGATCCCTGTAGCTGGGTGACTGCAGAACTGTTAGATGTCAAGTTCTGAACAGCAGCCCACAATACCACCAAAGGATGACAGGTACACATCCCATGACTGACAGATATTTTTCAAAACCCATGAGCTGATTCATATGGGAATAGGTTTTGCTTTGACAAAGGCTATTGACTTAGCAGAATTTACCAGGTTCTGAACTATTCTCTACCCTCTATCTACAGCATATCCTTTCTCCTCCCTGGTTCATCTTCCAACCCAGCAATCCTGACCCCCACCCCATCCCCCACCCATTAATCCAGAAAGCACTCACTGAATTCTTCTACTGAAATTATAGCTACAGATAGCCATGGATCTATGGGCACCCTTGAGTCTGAGCATTGTTCCTTCAAAGGAAGGTATGCTTGAAAGCATTTCTGTACTATGATTCTTGAAATGTTCTGTCTTTCTTTTGAATCTGGTCAAACAGACTTCTAAAACTCAGGTTTTATTCTGTTTGGTGGCTGGTGGTAAGAAAAAGGCACAGCACTTCACAGAAAAAGGCCTGAATTACGGATCTGGGATAAAATATAGGTTATCCTGTGCCATAAAGAGCATAAAATACAATCTTCCATAGAACTTGGAATACACAAACAAATATGAATGAAATGAAGCAGGGAATAAGAGTTCCCTTAGAATGATTTTGTTTTGGATGGTGATTTCAAAATCCAGTTACTTACATGGAAAACCTCATCATCTGCAAGCCTCTTATCTTAGAATTTGTCCCAAGGTTATTCTATTAGGAGTATTCATATACCACTATAACCGGGTAGAGAGGTGGGACAATAGAAATATTCTGTGAATCCGCCCCACATGTGGTCACTCTTCACTCTGTCCCCATGAACACTTGTCATTCCCCTCTGAATAATGTGATCTTATTATATTCAACACAACAAAGAACAGTGAGCATATATGAGGTCACATTAATATTACACAGAAGGAGCACTGTAAAGAACATATCATTGTGCCATTGCTAAGGCTTACCAAAACTAATCATTCTAACTCAAAGAGATGGGCCAGGGAACAGTGAAACTAAGTGGTGACATTCAAGAGTTCTGAAAGTGAACCCCTGTATCGCCCACAAAATGTTAATGACACATAAAATCTGACTATTAAGATGACAAAAACCAAATATTTAATAAAGTGGCAAATCTTTGTCCAGGCTATATGACTCCATGGGGGTCCATATGATAAAACAATAATAAATGATGATGATAACGACGACAAATACAATGACGACAATAAGAGAAGAACCATGGAAGGGACCCTGTGGATCACTGAATCCAGTCCCTGTCAAGTAATCAAATTCCCAACCTCCAGCTCCACAGCCAGATACCTAAACCACTGACTTATCTTGCAGATAAATTTCAGCAGATAGAAAACTAGCAAGTTACGGAACAGCTTTTGACTAGTAACAACTTCTACATGCAGATCTTATGATATGGAGGAAAGTGCCAGTCTGTTTGTTCGAACCACTTTGGGTGCTTCCAGAGAGGCTGATCTTTGTGTTTACTGATCAAAATCATTATATAGCTATTCTCTTTTTCCTTCCTTAACAAACTGTGTTTAAAAAAGAAGAGGAAGAAGCCCTGGGTAACAAGAAGGAGATTCAAATGAAAGCTACTGCCACTGGTGCACAACAGCTAAAATTCCATGTCAAAATCCAAGCACTCCTTATTTAGAGATGCAATCATGCATCCTTATCTGAATCTCTGCTCCCAAGAGTCTGATCACATGACTTCGTTGTTCAACTTCAAGATATGTTCCCCTCCTATTTCCTCCCCCTGCCACCTGATTCTTCTGACATCCTGCCACATGAAAAGGTGTGCAGGTCTCAAAACCTTTCATTTTTTTAAAGCCAATTCCTGCGGGCCCAACAAAGATATTTGCCTTATGGATTTTTCAGCATTATTACTTTTGCCTTTCTTTGCATTTATATAAAGCAAGTGACAGCTGAAAAGACACTCATTATAACAAGGAGGATGTGCGCGCCCCAAGCATAGAGCTGGAAGAGAAATCACCTTAGTGCAACAACTATTCAAGAGCAACCTTTAGTTTTCATTGTGTGTGTTGTGTCATTATAGTCGTGACCGACTCTTTGTGACTCCATGTCCATGGAGTTTTCTTAGCAGGAATACTGGAGTGGCTTGCTAGTTCCTCCTCCAGGCGTCTACAACATCTGGTATTCCCTGGTGGTCTCCCATCCAAGTACTAACCAGGGCCGACCCTGCTTAGCTTCTGAAATCAAGCGAGATAGGATGTGCTTAGGGCATCTAGGATGAATAAATGTGAATGCCTGGGGAGGGAGCTATGCCTGGTGCTTGCCTGCTGTTCTAGATCCCAAGCTGAGATGTCCTCTTTGGTTGAAGTGCAATGGAATGTTCAAGGCAGGTTAATGTATGCATGAAGGCAGATATATTGTCTTCCCTAAGGACGTTTATATCTACTTAAGAATCAAGGCTGATTCATTTCCATTATTCTAGCATGGGAATGGCATGAGAGGAGCCAAGCCCACCAGTCAGGATGAGCCCTTCACCTTAGGCTGCAGACTTTGGGTGTTGTGGAAGAGCAGCAACTTAATGTTTTAATTTGCTATTTTTGCAGTTTAATTGCCATGGGGGAAATGACTTCTCATTGTAGAATTCTGTGCATCATTTCCCAAATAACTTTAGGTACTACACACCTCAATGAGAGGGAGGGCATTTGTTGATTTATTATTGGCAGAAAAATGCCTTGGACAACTCCAACAGGTGAATTAATTCGAGAAAGAGTTTGACCTTAGCAACCTCAAGCTGGGTACTTCTTACAAAGTAATATACTTCAGGAAAGCAGCATTACTTGGAGTATTTCTTTTTAAAACGAGATACTATTTCTACAATACACACAGTATCCAGGCAATAATTTGACAGAGCAGAAGGGTACAAGATGCACAGCAGAACGCTAGATGCATATCCAGCAGCTTGTCCGTTTGTGTTTATTTCACCTCTTTATTTAAGGTAAAACTGTTTGTGCAAGGAATGAGGCTTAAATATATATTTCATTTAAAATATTTTTACCCAACCTTTCTCATTAAAAAGAACCCAAGGTAACATCATTAAAATGCAATGTTTAAATCTAAAAACAGTAAACAGTAAAAATGCAAAAAAAAGGTAAAATAGACAACTACATTATGGTGAACAAAAACCACCAAAACACACTAAAAACAGTAAGGTATAACAATCCACTAGGAGCTCCTTGCACTCTGAAGATGCCAGCCACAGAGTCTGGCAAAACGTCAGAAAGAAAAACTTCCAGAACACGGCCAAACATCCCGAAAAACGCACAACAACAATCCACTTAACAATTTAGGGTTAGCACCCTGGAAGTAGCAAGGTTAACCAGAGGAGCATGAACCACAGTGGTGCAATGCATGAATACACAATTGACTCAACTTTGGGAGGACCCCAACTTCAGTTTGCAAGAAAAGTAAATGAAATGCTGTAACCACATTGTCTTTATGCCCCGGGAGAGCTACTGCCTATCAGAATGGTGGTAGAGTAGGTAAATCAGCTTCTTACTCCAAATCACTAAACAACGAAATATTTCCCCACCCCCCAAAAACTAGTCTGTTACTATCTCTGACATGCAATACATGCAGATCCTCCTCGCACAGTGGTTCCCAACCTTGGGTAACACAAATGCTCTTGGACTGCAACTCCCATAAACCCTGGGCAGCACAGCTATCAATGAAGGCTTCTGGGAGTTGCAGTCCAACATCTGATTCATCTAAAGTTGGGAACTACTGGTCTTTATCATCAGATCCACCAAGTTCAACCAATTGGGGGAGGATCTTAAGCAACACAATTCATCCCCACCTAGTGCTACACACAAATACTGTACACTCACCGCAGCTCAATAAAACTACAGCGGACTCATACATCAAAGTAGCCTCCACCTGCTATTTCAACTTGCAAAATATTATTATGGAAGATAAAGGAAAGATAAGGCTAGTGCATGTGGTACAGCAGTCCTGGTAAATTGACTCTCTTCAATTCAATAAAACCCAGTAACTAATGTAGATAAAAGTGGTGCTAATCCCCCATCTGGGCCTCTGCAGACCTTACTATCAGTGTTTTGTTAGGAGGGTAAAATTTTGGTCCTCCAAATGCATTCCAGTCTTTCAGCCCATTTAGGACACCTTGTGTCAAACTACTCATCTTCCTGCACAACTTTCAAGCAAGCTTCATTTTTAGGTCAAACTTTGTTAACTGATAATCTGCTTGTAATGTTGAAAGAGAGCTAGTAAAATGAGCAAAATACAATTTGAGGAAACAGAGGTTCACCTCCTTGGATCAGCCATATAGCTCAGGGCATGGTCTGGCCCGGTTACTTCTAAATCTAGACCTACAGCACTCCACAACCGCTGATGGAAAAACAAAACAGGACAGCCTCACACATGTCACACCCAAGTTCAGTGGATAAGAGCAGGATACCAGTGTAATATATACATACTTGAGCCTGTGACTTGACCTCAAGCCCATTTCCTTTCTCCAGTTGCTAGTTCACTAGGAATCACAATGTGAAGCCTGTATAATTAAATTGTAAACCGCCCAGAGAGTGCTTAAAGCAATTTTTTTTTAAATAAGGTCCTTTCCTTCCTACCATCCTTGAATATCCTCTTTTGCCCTGGCTGTATGAAGCACACTGTACCTAGCTCTGTAAAACAATACTGCTCTCTAACTCCTCTGCCATGGGTCAGACACCTTATATGCATGGCACTAAAAATAAAAACAATGCAGAAGAGAAACACACCTTTACACAGGTCAGCCAAGCTATTTCCAGTTCAGTTATATCACACGAAAAACTTACTCACTTCAGTCAATGTCAGGTTATTACACAACCAGGGGTTGCAGAAAATGCTGAGCCCTCAATGTAGTCAAAAGCATTCAGAACTGTAATTGTCATCAGGTTTTTGTTTTTAAACTTGTTAGTCAGTGGTGGCCAAAATCCGGCCCTCCAGCTGTTTTGAACTACAGCTCCCAGAATTCCAAGCCTGTGTTGCCAATGACAAAGGACTATGGGAGTTGTGGTCCAAAACATCTGGAGGGCCAAAGTTTGGCCACCACTGTGTTAGATCAGACATTCAGTGCCACATGCAAAGGTCTGTCCTAGTGGTGTATCTTTAAGTACCTGAGGTTGACTATATTTACCTATGGTCAAGCTTCAATACTTCCAAGTTAACAATAACATTCTGCCTGAAATAAAAGTACAGTAGTAGGAAAGATGGCAGAAGGTTAAAAGACTGTAGGAAATTAAATGGGAGGCAGGATGAGAACATTCAGAATGCAACAAACAGTTTTGACTTTTTAAAATCTCTTTAGAACTCCTCGACATAAATAGCACTATAGGAATTTCTTCAGTGTTTACCAGTTAAGTCTGCTGAAGTTAGTGTTTGCTTAATATCTGCCAGATATGTAGTAATTCACTTCCCCATTGTCAGCCAGCTTCCTCTACCAACCTTTGTTTGCACGTTTAAAAACAAAAGCCAAAGAGAACTCTCCAATCAAGATGGATCAGCAGCGATCACATACGTGTCAGCAGAACTGCAGGTCACAGCTCTGATTTTGACAAGCATTGTCTGGTGCCATCATAACAAGCAAGAATTCCAGCTAAATGTGCAAATAGCAATACTGAGAGACAAAGTGAAGCACCTAAAAAGTCTCTCTCTCTCTCTCTCTCTCTCTCTCTCTCTCTCTCTCTCTCTCTCTCTCTCACTCTCACACACACACACACACACACACACACACACACACACACACACACACACACACACACACACACACACACACAAATCATTTTGTCCAGATCACAAATTATAGAACGGCAAAACTGTCCTTAAATACTAATTTTAAACAAAATCTTTTGTAGAGGAGAGAAATGAAAAGTTAAGATTCTGAACCTGTATTGTACAAAACATAAAATATGGTAGATTATTATCTCTAATCTTGTTTTTTTAAAAAAAACTACATAAGGGTACAAAGGGTCCATTCCACCACCACGCTGCTTGACCCTTGCCCTTCTTGGCTAATTGAAAGTTCTGCCAGGGGGGTTCGCACCTGGGTCCAGGAAGCTGTAAATGCCTCTTTAAGAGAGGGAGTGGTCTCTGCTGCCTTAAAAGAGGCAGTAATTAGACCACTCCTAAAAAAACTTAACCTGGACGCAGCACTGGTGGTTATCTACCGACCAGTAGCGAACCTATTTGGGCAAGGTGCTGGAGCGGGTGGTGGCCGGACAGCTCCAGGCGCTGCTGGATGAAACAGATTTTCTGGATCCATTTCAATCTGGTTTCAGGCTGGGTTTTGGAACAGAGACTGCCTTGGTCGCCCTGTACGATGACCTTTGCCGGGAGAGAGACAGGGGGAGTGCAACCCTGTTGATACTCCTGGACCTTTCAGCGGCTTTCGACACCATCGACCATGGTGTCCTTCTGGATAGGCTGGCCAGGTTGGGAGTTGGAGGCACCGCTTTGCGGTGGTTCCGATCCTTCCTGGCTGACCGTGTTCAGAAGGTGGTGCTGGGGGACAGTTGCTCTGCCCCATGGCGTTTATGTCATGGGGTTCCACAGGGCTCAATACTATCTCCCATGCTGTTTAACATCTACATGGAACCGCTGGGAGAGGTCATCAGGAGGTTTGGGCTGAGGAGTCAGCAATGTGCTGATGATACTCAGCTCTACCTCTCGTTCTCCACCAATCCAGGTGAGGCGGTTTCTGTTCTGAACTCGTGTCTGGACCAGATAATGGACTGGATGAGGGTTAATAAATTGAAACTCAATCCAGACAAGACGGAAGTGCTGTTAGTGGGTGCTTCGTCAGACAGGCTAGAGGGCCACTTCCCTGTCCTGGATGGGGTTGCACTCCCCCTAAGGGACAGGGTCCATAGCTTGGGGGGCTCCTGGACCCTGGTCTAACTCTGGAAGCCCAGGTGGACTCAGTGGCCAGGGGTGCCTTTCTCCAGCTGTGGAATATATATCAGCTGCATGCCTACCTAGATGAACAGAGACTTATGACAGTTATGCATGCACTGATAACATCCCATATTGATTACTGCAATGCGCTTTACATGGGGCTGCCTTTGAAGACGGTCTGGCGATTGCAACTGGTTCAGAATCGTGCTGCACGGCTGGTGAGTGGTAGGGCCACCAAGGAACACGTCACGCCGATTCTGTATAACCTTCACTGGTTACCAGTTGCTGCCCGAGCCCAATTCAAAGTGCTTGTTTTGACATATAAAGCCCTAAACGGCTTAGGACCTAGATACCTGAAGGACCGCCTCCTTCCATATGAACCTACCCGGCAATTAAGATCTAGTCAGAGAGCCCTCCTGAAAGAGCCATCCCTTAAGGAGGTGAAAGGGATGGCTTGCAGGAATAGGGCTTTTTCAGCAACTGCCCCCAGACTATGGAATGCCCTCCCAAATGAGACTCGCCTGGCGCCGATGTTGATAACATTTCGGTGCCAGGTAAAGTTTTTTAACTAATGATTGAGGGTCCTGATGGCAATTTTAGTGGTGTGTTTTTAATGTATTGTATTTATTGCATTTACATGTTTTTATAGTTCTAATTTTACTGTATTTTGATCTTTTAATTGTCCATTTTGATTGTGAGCCGCCCAGAGACCTTTGGGTAGTGGGCGGCATACAAGCTATATAAAATAAATAAATAAATAAATAAATAAATAAATAAATAAATAAATAAATAAATAAAGATAAATATACAGTTTTATTAAAGTATGACGATGGAGACAAAACTCTCTGTCTGTCAGCACTAAAGCTCCAGCTTCTCCAATGGAAGGAACGGATTTGGAATCGGATCAGAAAGAGTTAGGACCAAACGGTGTATAAGATGAACAGTCCCTTTTTAAAAACAGATTCATGGAGGTTTGACTTTAGGAGTTATAATGGGCAAATGGGCAGTTGAACTCTAAACATCAGGAACCAGAGCCAAATAAGGAAGGCCACCTTCAGGTGCTCTATCACTGTGTACCTGGAGAGAACAGACTGTGTCACTGCTGGAAAGGGAAGGCAGAAGAAGTGGATGAAACCATGCAGCCAGGGAGTTTTTGCCCATTTCTGACAGATAATCCTGTTACAGTACAAAGCCAAGGATCCAGACCACTTTAAATATGACTTGCTGAAAACTAGTTATATCTAAAGCAAAGCTATAGATGTTACATGGCCAATTGCTCCCACTATCCTGCACTTTTAGCTAGGGCAGCTAGGGCTGACAGAAGTTGCAGTCCAGTAACAACTGGAGAAGTAGAGAGGTTGTCCATTCCTTGACTAATTCAGCCTGCAGACACACCTTGTTGTATAAAATAACAAAACTGAAAGTACATACATTCTCTTACTGTACAGTACTTACTAAATAAGAAACCAAGAGAACTCATGCCTTCTGCTGAAACACCACTTGATGTCTCAAGAAAACAGATCCCATGCAAATCAACAGGGATGTTGTTACCAAAGATGCAAAGCAACACTGACAGCCGAATGTAAACTTCAGCAAAGTTTCAATGGCAGCTCGCTACCAATCCAGACACACAGAGAGATGCAGTGCAAATGAATAACAGTCAGTGCCTTGAACACAGTCAGTTCCTTAAGAGTGCAGCTTATAGTTGTCCATAGGATAGGGCGGGCCACCATATGGAGGACATATGTAGCTATTTTAAGTTGATGGCATAACATGAAACAATGTAATTAAACACGTCAGATTCAAGGACCTTATACTGTACATGCATACGAGCGTATCAACTCCAAATCAAGGACAAGAAGGTTTGATCAAGGAAACATACATATTATACAGTATTTGCACTAACATATCTGTCCTGAACTGAAGCTCAGATCTGTTGGTTCTTTTGTGCCTTTGTTTTTAAAGAACCAATAATTGAATAAGTAAGATGATTCATACAACAAGAATGCCAAAACAAAAAAGTAAGATAACAAATGGATGGATAACCAAAGGAAGAAATTTGTGTTTATTACACAAATGGCGGGAGGGACATCTCCCACCTACAGCACAATATCTGGTTATGGAGATGCCTCTGCCAAGCCCTGCCCATTTAAGGACAAAAGCAACACAGAGAGTAATTATGCAGCATTAAGGCATCCCCCCACCACCACCCTATTCAGGATCCTGCATCCAACAACCACAAAAACTGGTTTCTAGACACTCAGATCCTCCTGGAACTAAAACAGGAGCCTGTGAAATTCCCCGCTCCCCGCACTAGTTCCTTCTGGTGTGTGAAACTTGGCATGGCACAGTTGTAAACTTTTAGAACTCAGAAAAGGACTTCTGGATGGAGTCACAGGAAATTATCAGGCAGGCTGGCGTTCCCGATGAGGCTTTTTAAACTGGCAACGAAAAATGTGCTCCACCAAGTGCGTGTATGCGCGTGTGGAAACAAAACAACAGCGATGATGAGGACCAAAACCTCCCTCCTGCTTAAAATGAATGCTGTGAATGCTCAGCGTGTGTGATCGTAGCGTGATCGGGCATTATTCCAAGGAGTCCAATCACGCATCCGAACCCCTTTTGTCCTCATACCCCAAGCGACTGGGGGGCGGGCGATGGGGGGGTGTCCCAATCTTTCTAACCACAGCTTCGACCGTGGACAATGCCTCTGACAGATGACAAGGGGGAGGGGGAGCGGGAAGCCCTCTTCCTCCTCTTTTCCCTCTTCTTCCTCGTCCTCCTCCACCGCCAAAAGCGGGAGCTGCGGTCGATTTACCCCCCCTCGCAAGCCAAAGATCCTGGGAGCTACGGCGACCACGATCAACTTGGGAGACCACAGACGGAGGGGCAGGAGGACGCCCGCCCGCAGAACGCTCCCCGCCGCACAGCTGGCTCCCCTCCGCCCCTTTGCCTTCGCCGCTGCACATCTGGAGCGCTTTATGTTTCCCCCTCCACTTCCTCCTTCCATTCCTCTCCTGCCCGCGCCCCGGCAAGCAAGCGCACGGGGACTTCTTTCTTCCTGACTCGAGCCGAGAAGGGGACAAGCCTTTGTGTGCGAAGTCAGAGAGGGGTGGCGAGGAGGTCGCCATCGAGCGAGCGAAAGGCAGAGGGGAAAAAAGGGGACCTCTTCTTACCTCGACTTTCAGCTGCACTGCCCGCCCCGGGAAAGAGGACGCTCCAGCTCCCTTCCAGACCGACCCCGCCAGGAAGGTGCAGGTTGAGCCCTTCCTTGGACAGTCTAGGAGGGGGTGGCGGGAAGGTCGCCCTCCAGGAGATGGGGGTTCTCCTCCTCCTCCTCTTCTTCACCACTGCCCGGGCACTTACTTACTCGCTGGGTGGGCGGGCCGGCGAGCGAGCGCCCGTCTGTCCTCCGCCGGCGCCGAAGAGCGAGCGAGCGGGCGCGCGCGCGACCACGCACGCTGCCCGGGTACAGCCCTGGGACTCGCGCCTTGTAAGGGCTGCGGGGCGGAGCCGGCCGTCCTCGGCTGCTGAGTCACAGGTCGGAGCTCCGCCTCCCCGCTTTGGCCTCGGCCTGCGGCAGGCGGCTCCGTCGGAGTGCACGGCGGCGAGCTTTTGTCTCTCTGCCGCCGTCTTCCTTTGTTGTCCCCCCCCCCCTGTCGCGGGGAGGGGGTGGGGGGAGAAAAGGAGCGCCTTGAGCAAGGGGAAGAGGGAAGAGAAAGGGGAAGTGGGACTGGAGGGGGTTGTGGGGGGCGCGCGCCACGACACGGAGCATCATCTTTCGGTGGGGTTTGCGCCCCTGCGGTCGGACGGCGGGCTGAGAATGTCTTGCAACCCGAGGTTGACCAACGAAAAAGTGCTAAAACAAAGGCGTAAAGATCAAGAAATCATAAAGCACGTACAGTACAAAGGGGAGATTTAGAATACTGGGGTGGCATGAAGTAACAGATTGTTACAGCCGATCATTCATGGTGGAAACAGAAGGTGAAAATGCAGGAGGAGCTTGGGCGTTGAGGAAGACTGGTTTGGATGCAGTGACGTGGCCATGTGCATCTGCGCGTCCAGATTCGTGATATCCATGATGACATGCATCCTCCCACAGGAGAAAAAGGACAAGAAGAATTGGGTATAGGATTGCGACCTTTAACCGATGTGTTGAATTTGCTTGCCAGTTTGAATTGCATCAGGCCCTGCAATGCATTTCTAAAGGTCTTCCTGGGATGGCAATCCCACTGGCCAGAATCTTGCTGCATTCCCTGCTGGTGCAAAGCAACTTCCACACACACACAATTTACCCCTTGCTTTGCCTGCCCACCCCACATCCAAAGATCTGGTAAAGTAGCCCATACTCTGTTGTGCACCCAGCAGCAATCATAGGCAGCAAGCCAGAGGGTAAGCTCACTTGCACCATGGCCCTTCTGCATGAGGCTTTCCCCAGTTGGACTCTGGCCACTTAGTTCAGTGGTGTATTCTGGATAGGCTGCAGGCACAGAGCTGGACAATGTGGCTTGATCCAGCATGGCTCTTCTTATGTTCTTTACTGTTTGAACATGCATAGGATGGGCCTGCACATCCAAAGTGATTGTACAGGTTACATTTACCTGAATATACAGGACTGATGAGTAAGCATTGATATTTTGGGGTGTAGATGTAACTTCTGTGAATATAAGCCTTGTTAAAACTCAAAAAGCTTACTTGCAGAAACACTAACATGATACATTGCTTTTTTTCCTTGTTTTTAACCTTAAAGAGTCAAAATCTTTCTCCATTACTGGAAGGCTGTCTTTTTAAATGCAACACAGATGTTTACTGTTAAAACATCTAACCCAGCTTTCCATCAACAGATGCCTGAGGCTGTTTGCAATAACACAGAGATGGGCAATTACAAATGCAGATTAAAGATGAAAAGTAGTATTCACTTTCAAAGCTAAGTTATAGATTTCAACAGCAAGTAATATCTGCTACAATAAAATTCTGCCATGGGTTTAAATCATGTTTAGCAGAGTTTTCTCTATATTCCCCTTGAAGGAAACCGTCAGTGTGGTTAGAACTTAGCAAATGCTGTGAGCTTTTTTGAAAGAGTGCTATAATATTGCTCCTTTCTTTCACTATATGTGTGGAGATGAAGTTCCTGGGGCCATTCTCTACATCAGGGGTGGGGAACCTTCAGCCCTCCAGATGTTTTGCACTATAACTCCCTCTGTCCTTTATCATTGACAGTACAGACATGGAATTCTGGGAGTTGCAGTCCAAAACATCCAGAGGGCTGAAGATTCCCCACCCCTGTTCTGCATTGTACAGTAGTATATTCCACTTCCTGTGAAGGGACGGAAGAAGTTTTTGTGTTTAGCATAGGTAAGAAGATCTGTGCAGTCTACGCTGGGGAAGGCAAAGAGTGTACCTAGATATTTCGGTAATTCAGAGTGGATTAAAGCAAAAATGTCTGGCTCTCAGTTAACAATGGTTGCAATAAAATTATTCCAATCCCATTTCAAATTATATGGCTGACCCAAAGAAAGTTCACAAGTAGAATTTTATTTGGAATGATTATCTCCATTCATTTATGCTGTCAAAATGAATTATTCAATTCAACATTATTTTTAAGTGTATACCCTTGCACCAGGCTGTGGTGGGTTAATCTCAAGGTCCTAGTGGAGTGGAGTGTCCAGATTAACTCCTGTAGTCTTGAAGTTAGTCTATCTCTAATCTAAACAGTATGATATATTATAATGGCTTGAAATAAAAAGATACCCTCCCAAAAGGAACTAGTTCTGCCCTGGTGGTGGCAAAGTGGAGTGAACATTATTATGGTGCCAACGCTGCGGATTCTGATTAAAGACAGGCATGAATTAATCCAGTCCACGTCATATGAAGCTCATACTGAGCTTCCCTTGCCCCTAGCCAACTGCCCCACTCACCTTTCCTTGCATGCCGCCAGGGTCCTCCTCCTCCTCCGTCAGAATTCCAGTCTGGGCAAGAAATTGGGGTGCACTTCCCTGCCTCCTGTAGCAGCAGCCTACTACTCTGACAAGGAGGTGGGACAGTGACTCTCTCTGTCCAGCCATTGAGTGGTCAGCTTCAGAAGGAGGCCAGGAAGGGCAGCCTGGAGAAGGACAACGTTGGTGGTTCACGACAAAAGATGAGTAGGGCAGGCAGCTGGTGTGTGGGTGGGTTTGGAGAGAACACAGGTGCCATGCTTTCAGCATCATACGAAGCAGACCAAATTAATTTGTGCCCATCTCTAATTCTGATATACAAGGCTTTTCTATTCAAGCAGGCTTTTTCTTAATGACTGTCCAGGACAGTTTTTATTTTGTTGCTTCTCAACCTGTTTTTACAATGCTTTCACCTAACATCTTTAATATACGTTTATTAATTCTTTAATATTTGAATAATTTGCTGTTTTTAGCTTTTAATGTGTTTTTAATGATATAAGCCACTTTACATCCCTTTTTTACAAGAAAGGTGGGGTTAAAAATTAAATAAATAAACAATCTTAGTAGTGGGTATAAGACATGGGTAGATTGTGTGTTTGTTTTTTTTTAATAATGGCATGTACCTTTTTGGTACCTGTGACCAGGAAGACCCAACAGTGTCACATTATGGCATGTCTTCTTTTTCAATTAATGCTGATTATGCTTTTCTGATTTACACTGGATTTTTGATTGCATGTATAATGCAACATCTCATTTAATGATGGGGGTTTTAAACAGAAAAAAAATTGATATATTTTGTAAAGAAGGCGCTAAAGGCAACTTTTGAGGGTCCCCTCAGAAGAAATACTGTAGTTCTGGAACTTTAATAGTACAGTATGGTAAATTTCAAGAATAATGTGTAAACAGAGCAGTACGCATACACTAAGAAACTGACTGACATTCATTTTGTGAACATAGGTGAAGGGGTAGCATATTCTGTGAATTCCCACTGTGGGAGAGGTGAAGTATATAGATCAGGTTATTTTGGCTTCCTCTTCTAAATATAATGGAAATTATTGTGGATGAAATCACAGTTGCTACAAAAACTGTTGCAAAACCCAGGACGGTACATTTCTGGTCCCCTAACTGTATCTACTAAGGTCTAGCAGAACCTTATGTAAGGGCGTTTATACACGACCCCTAAACTCCGGGGCAAATGGCTCCCAGCTCCGGAGATTAAAAATGTTTACCCACCAGCTCCAGAGTTAACAGGAAATTAAGTGCGACCCCGCCCACTTTAGCGCGTCCCAGCGCAGCTTTCAGGTACCTGCTTTTTGGATGTGAAAAATATTTGATCCGGTGTAAGGATAGTGAGTGCGGGGCTCTCCTGGCTTCTGTTTGTTGTTTTTCGGGCCCCCGCCCCTTTAAGAGATCTGAATGCTGCCGGGAACAGAACGGAGGTAAGCCGGCATTCTTTTCTTTCTTTTTTTCCCCTCCCCTCAGGCAGCCAGCAACCAGGAAGTGTGGAGGGGGTTGGGGACAGAGGAAGAGCGACGAACCCCTAAGATCTCTGGTCCGAATTTAAGTTCTTAGGGGTCGTGTAGAGAGACAGAAGGGAAATCTACAAAATATTATGTGAGAAGTAGCTCTTCTGTGCCTCAATGAATTCCCACGCACAGAATGCCTATACAGAGGATTCAAGTTTATGTAGCAGAATACACTACTACAACACCACACCATCAGTTCTTGCAGAGATAGTCAGGCTTCTTGAATGAAACAACCCCTGGGGCCATGTGAATTAACCCTCAGCTACGGCAAGGCAATGCACAGGAAGGTAAGTATAGGTGGAGAAGCTTTCTTATACGGAAGCAAGCATCATTACTGAGGGTGCAACTACACATGAAATTTGATTTGCTGCCCGTATTATGTTTGAAATCAAAATTGGTGCTCACGCAGGTGCTACAGATTGATTCAGGAGCTCATCATTCCTACTTGATGAAATGCAAGTCAGATTCCAGCTCAAAACACCACCACTCTGTTTCCTTCCTTCCTTTGGTTCTGCCTCTGCCAATCCTTTTATAGGACTTAAATGTGGAAAATAATAATGACCCAATGGTAAAGTGATAGGGTGATCTAGCATTAATCTCATGGATTTAAGATTTTTTTTAAAAAAAATCAGAGGATGATTGGGGGAGGGGAGAGGATACTGTGGAGCATGATCTCTCTCTGTCCATCATGCCCCAACTGCCTGCGTCACTGAAACATTATCTATAGACATGGTCCCACCTTTGCAAGACCAAATGACAGCTAACCACAGGAGAAAAAGTTCATTTAAAACATTCTGGCTTGAAAAGCTAGTAGTGACAGGGGGGAGGGGAGGGGAGCTGCTTTGAGAACATAAAGGGCTGAACTGATTCGAATCAACATTTGTATCATGCAATCAGCAGGATCCTGATTTTGAACTGCTTCTGAAAAATGCCATTTCTGTTTTAAAAGTTCAATAGGTGCTGGTCACTCAGAGGTCACTCTTAAAAACTGTCTTTGCCATTTGGATCTGCTCTGAGAACACGTTACTGCTGTGCACAGAGTGAGTCACAAACATAGCAATATGTACCTGTTACACTTCCTCCATCTCATGTTATATTTGTCCATATCCAGTTACCATACTGAAATGCAACCCTGTAAATGTTTACCTTTTCAACTTTTATCAGTTCGGTCATTTCTGTGACACCTCAAAGAATGAGATGCTTTGTTGCAGAAACAATGAGATATTTCTCAAGTTGACTATGGTTTTCCCCCAAACATTTAACACAGTAGCATACTTTATAAGGATCAGAGGGACATTACTGAAAGTTTTAAACTTGTGTCGTATGCATTGTGAAGTCACTCCTGACGTAGGATGACCTACCATGGTTTCTCATTTATTTGTTTGTTTGTTTGTTTGTTTGTTTGTTTGTTTGTTTCATTTTTATACTACATTGATTTCCCAGAAGGGACTCTGGGCGGTTTACATAAATGGAAATAAGAAATAATCAACAAAGCAAATTAAATAGAACAGTGAAATAAGTGACCACTACATTGCTAAAAAAAAATGGGGCGTGGTGGCTCAGTGGACTAAGGCTCCGAAAACTGTTGACTTCAAAGTCAGCAGCTCGGCGGTTCGAATCCCGGGTGCCATGCAGTGGAGCAAGCTCCCGCTGTTCACCCCAGCTCCTGCCAACCTAGCAGTTCGAAAGCATGTAAAATGCAAGTAGATAAACAGGTACCGCCGTAAAAGGCGGGAAGGTAAAAACAGTGTTTCCTTGCAGCCATGATAGCCACATGGCCATGGACTTGCACAGCACTGGCTCTTCCGGCTTGAATACGGAGATGAGCACCGCCCCTAGAGTCAGGGCACGACTAGCACACATGTGCAGGGGGAACCTTTACCTTTTTACATTGCTAAAAAAGTTGAAGGTAATAGTAATGGACTCACCAATCATATCTCCATAGCTAAATCCTATTGAGCATCTGTGGGGCATCCTAAAACAGAAGGTGGAGGTGTGCAAGGTCTCTAACATCCACCAGCTCTGTGATGTTGTCATGGAGGAGTGGAAGAGGACTCCAGTAGCAGCCTGTGAAGCTTTGGTGTACTCTATGCCCACGAGGGTTAAGGCAGTGCTGGAAAAGAACGGTGGACTGGCCACACTAAATTATTTATTTTTCTTTATTTCTTTCTTTATTTATTTTTTTTACGACTTATATGCCGCCACTACCCAAAGGTCTCTGGCCGGCTTACAATCTATGGGCGCTTTTACACGACCCCTAAGATCCGCTGGTCCCTTAAATTCGGACCAGAGATCTTAGGGGCTTGTCGCTCTTCCTGTGTTCCCACCCTGGCTGCTGGCTGCATGAGGGGAGGGAGAAAAAAAAGGAAGAAAGACCATGGCTCACATCCCGTTCTGCCTCTCGCTCTTGCCGGCTCTTGCCCCCGCAACATTCCAGTAGCTCTTAAGTAACTCTTAAGTAGCTCTTAAAGGGGCGGGAGCCAAAAAGCAGCAAACAGAAGCGAGGAGAGCCCCGCACTCACTATCGTTGCACCGCATCAAAGATTTTTCACCTCCAGAGAGAAGGTACAAGAAACGTGCGCTGGGTCGCGCTAAAGTGGGCGGGGTTGCACTTAATTGTCTGTAAACTCCGGAGCTCGTGGGGAAACATTTTAAAGCTCTGGAGCTAGGAGCCATTTGCGGCGGAGTTTAGGGGTCGTGTATAAACGCCCTAAATTGACACTTCGTGCCCAATTTGGACATTGTCACTTAGGGGTGTACTCACTTTTGTTGCCAGCGGTTTAGACATCAATGGGTATAAAATTATGTATTTAAGGCACAATCAACACCCTATCACAATGTCACAATTACTATTTATTTTATTTATTTTTTAAGTTTATATACTGCACTGATTTTCCCAAAGGAACTCTGGGCAGTTTATAGACAGGGCAACACAAACCATTAAAACCATCATAATTCAACTTAAATAATTCACAACAAAGAGAGGGGAGGAAAAAAAATAAAAGAGTCTAGCAAGAGGCATAACAAATACGAACAAAAACAGCAAATCACAAAAGGGCACAAACCAAATGTTAGCAATTACTATAAGCTTCCTGGAACAGCCAGGTTTTCAGTGATTTCTTGAAGGCTGGGAGGGATGGAGCCAGGCACATCTCACAGGGAAGTTTGTTCCATATGGAACAAACCCTAACCCTAACTCTTACAGGCCTCCCTGGGGGTGGCCACCCGAAGCGAGAAGGCCAATGTGTCTCTAGTGGGTCTCTCCAGCTCTGACCTTTGGGAGATACACTCTGTCAGATATTCAGGTCCCAAGCCATGGAGGGTCTTGTAAACCAAAACCAACACCTTGAACGTTATTCGGGAGGCACCGGGCAACCAATGCAGGTGAGCTAAAATTGGGGTGATGCGGTCAAATGTGCCTGCAGCGACCACCAATCTGGCTGCCACATTCTGCACCCACTGCAATCACCAAACAAGGTACAAGGGAAGCCCCATGTAAAGGGCATTGCAATAATCTATCCTTGATATGACCAGCGCCTGCACAACTGTCCTCGGGGAGTTCCCATCAAGGTACGGGCAAATCTGGGTGATAAGCCTAAAATGATAAAAGGCCCACCTGGTCACAGCTGCCACCTGGGGTTCCAGGGACAGTTCCAGATCCAGGACAACACCCAGATTTCTCACTCTTTCGGCCAGCTGAAGGGCGGACCCACCCAGGTTGGGAAGAGGGGCATTGTATCCCCCGCCCCGCGAAGAACAGAACCTCAGCCCTCTCAGGATTGAGCTTGAGTTTATTGGTCCTGGTCCATTCTAGAACCATGAACAGGCAGCGATCAAGGGTCTGGACTGCGATTGCAGAGGTGGAAAAGGAGAGATAAGAGCTATGTGTACTGACGACAGCAGACTCCAAAACTCCGAATGACCTCAGCCAGCAGCCTCATATAGATATTGAAGAGCATGGGGGAGAATGCTGACCCCTGAGGTTCCCCAGAGGAGAGTGTCCAGGGAGACAACAATTCTCCCACCAAACTCACTCGCTGGGCTCGGCCCTCAAGGAAGGACCAGAGTCAGCTCAAGGCTAGACCCCCAATCCCCAACTCAGAGAGTCTGTCTAGGAGGATACCATGGTTGACGGTATCGAAGACTGCTGACAGATTGAGAAGGACCAACAGGGTAGAGCAACCCCTGTCAGCTCCCCTCAATGGGTCATCATGCAATGCGACCAGTTCAGTCTAAGTCCCGTGATGTGGTCTAAATCCAGACTGGAATGATTCCGGGATGAGGTTCTCCTCCAGGAACAACTGGAGCCACACGGCGGCAACTCACTCCACCACTTAGCCCAAGAAGGGAACATTGGCTATGGGACAATAGTTGAACATATCATCCATTCATTCTATTCATTCATAATTCATTCTCTTTCATTGTAACTAAGGTATAATTAAATCACATTACACCTTTAACAGAAAGATAACTTGACCCAATTTGTAGTGTGACCATAACTTTTTAGTTGCCTTTATGGTTTTAAGTGTGCAGCTTCACTAAATAATGCTACTTTGTGTGTTTTAGGGGACACCGGGGTAAAAAAGAAAGAGTTCAGAGTATATTTTGTACTAGGGTGGCAGCTTTAGTATTCAGGTATTTATTTTAAAGTAACTAAAAGAAAAATATTCACATAAAAACAAGAAGTAAGAAAAGAAACAGATACTGTACTTGTACCAGAAATGTGAGTCCGATAATAACTAATTACTTGGGACCAGACTGAATGGTCCTTACACAGGTGTGTTTCTTAAAGGTGGGTTTAAAAATGCCAGCTGCAAACAGGTTAGGAATGTAGGTGTCAAACACCACCCAGAGACTATTGGTTGAAGATGGACTAGACATCCCCCAAGACTTTGTGGACTTTCATTTATGTATTTTTCTGAACTGTCCACAAGATATTGTTGCACAACCAGATGAAGATGAGTTTAGGTCAAAAGCTAACTTTTTTAAAAAGCAGCAGTCCAATAAAGCTATCACCTGTTCTTGCTTGTGGAGGGTACCTTTAAATTAAAATTATAACTAGAGTAATGATTTTTCAAGTACTGAAAATCACTTGGCGGCTTTCTTTCCAAATCCGTTTTCTTTGGTCTGCTTTTTTTGTTCAGCAAGTTGTTATTTTTCACAGAGACATCCGCGTTTCCGAAAGAGTTGGTGCTCTTTTTATATTCTCCAAGGCTCCGACCACATCACAGTCAAGGAATGTGGTGAATTATGTATCTCCGGTTTAAAAGCCCCATCTCTTTGGCTGCTGTATCCTCATTATAAAACCTGATCTAATGCGGCACGCCTTGTACAATTAAGATTACAATTGAGAACATGGCCTCCCCAGTGTGCATCAGTAAGATACAGCACAGTACTTGTAAGTACAGTATTGGAAGCTCTTCTAGCTCAAGATCGCATGTGTTGTCTGCTGGAGCAGTGGATCACTACTGTTAAAAGTAATGTGATTCTACCACGCCATGCCAAATATCTAAGACTAGGCATAAATGATTTTTTTTTGGTCAGAAATGAAAACCTTCAGAAAACTGATGCAAAACATCAACTGAAGAAGATGTATATTTCCTTGAAAGGAAATGCACAGGGAAAGTTTCCCTCATTCATGATTTTTAAGGTAATACATTAGACCAGTGGTTCTCAACCTTCCTAATGCTGTGACCCTTTAATACAGTTCCTCATGTTCTGGTGCCCCCCTTGCCCTGCTTGGAAGAGGCCACCAGCCCCCTTTGGCAGTCCACTATGCCGCAGGTTCCATAGATAACTTCCCCTGGTGCCATTGACTGACGTCCCCTCCAACCTATCAAGTGGTAACTCACTCTTCCTCCCCCTCCTCCCCCTCCTCCTCCAGACCCAAGCCATTTGTGCCTTTTTCTTCACTAGCTCATGGCGACCCCTGTGAAATGGTCGTTCGACCCCGCCAAAGGGGTCCCGACCCCAAGGTTAGGAACCACTGCATTAGACTGACATTTGCTGGCAGCAAGAAGTGGGAGTTACCTGACATGATACAACAGTGATAACAAATGTGTTTAACAATGTGTTTTATGAAAATGGACTGCCTCGTCGTAACCATTTAATCTGTTGTATTTTTGACCACTCAGTCATTGGAACTCTCTGGACAGAGTACATGAGTACTGTAGGATTTAGAAAGTTACATCCCCTCCTTGACGTCATTGCATCAGATGCTGGGAATTACAGAGAATCTTGGATGTGGGGAAGAGATTAAATTTTGTCATTTGAAAGGGCACTGGACTATTTTATTATGCAGATGTAGAAAAAGAGGACTTGATTTTTCTTTCTTTGACTACATCATTGAGAAAGACTGCAAGTGAAATGACATTTCAAGGCATTCTTTCATCCTGATTTTTAGTTACAGATAAGACTAGGTAGCATCCATTAGAAGCAAAGTGTTTCACATATTCAAATAAATAAATAATGCATTATTCTTTCAGCCCTGTAGACTGCTAATGTAGCTTGCTGGAGCACGGTTTAAGCTTCTTAAATTCATCTACATTAAAATGAAATGCAGACGGAGTGTGTCCATTTGATACATATAATTGCGACTAACAAAAAGCCTGCCATCAGCAGTATGGTTTGTGGGAATTTAATTAGCTAATGTGCTGATTTAGTAAGATATTGCAGACATATATTCTTAAATTTTCAGGTACATTTATGTGATCATTTTGTCAGGCCCTTTAAGGTCTGGTCTCTGAGTTGGAAGGGACTCCCAGGGTCATCTAATTGACAGGGCCCCCCAATCAGTGTGGGAAATACTGGCTGAAGCATCAATGGCAGAAGATCATCTGGTTTGTTTAAAAATCATCAAGGAAAGAGAGTCTGCCACCTCCCAGTGTAGCTTGTTCCACTGCTCAGCTACTCCTAAATGCCAGAAAATTCCTCTTAACATTCAGCTGAAATCTCCTTTCTTATAATTTGAATCAATTGGTTTGGGTCTTAACCTCTGGAGCAGCATTTATGTTCTAATGAACAGATGCTTTGGATGCTCTAGTAGTGTTTGCTCTGTTTGTACACAAAGGGGGTTCAAGGCAGAATTCTGGGTTCCTCCTATGGGTTGGGATGGTCTGATTGTGAACCACCCTGAATTCCTGTGGGAAAATTGGTGTGGTCAATAAATAGATAGATAGATAGATAGATATTCAGCTTGCTGGGGGGGGGCAGCAATGTGTAGCCTGCATACTGTAATTAAAAACTGTAAACCGCCCAGAGACTACTTGAAGTGCTATGGGGCGGTATATAAGCAGAATACTTTGCTACACCACAACGTTTACTCCACAATCGTCATTTTTCATTGGACACTAGGGTGAAACATGGAAACTTCTTTCAGACCATGGCAGGCCATAATAAAATAGCTGTAACAGAGAGATGGGCAAAAAGAAAAAGAAAAGAAAAAAACAGGCCACCATTTGTTTCTACAGAGGAGGCAATGTGGAAAGCTCTCATCGCTATATAACCATGGGGGCGCGGGGGGGGGGGGGTTGGATACACTTCTTACTCCCAGTTCGCATCACTGAGAAAACTGACCATTTATTCTTGCTGTTTAGTCATTTACTAATCCATAACAAGACATCACGTCATATGCTATTTATGCGAAACTTAAGCAGTAGCCTTTGCTGAGGGACATTTTCAAGATGTTACTTGGATGCTCATCTATTCAAGAAACACTCAGTGTATGCAGGGAAAAAAAACACTCCATGTTTTGTGGTTTGTGTATGTGTGGGACTATTTGGGAGGAAGGTGAAATGCTGGCCAAACTTTCCAGTTCTGAACACAAGGAATTAAGGTTCAGAGTGATCCCTGGTGAGATTTTTATTCTATAACCACTTGACCTGATTCAGGAAGTGTTGGGGGTGGGTGGGTGTCCAAGATATTATCGACTTCTGTTATACCTCCGTTTTTTCCCCTTGGTTCTTCCACTCTTTTTTTTTTACTAAAGGAAATAATGTAAGGAATGAAAGACACAAATTGTTCTATAAACTTTTTTAAAATTGGCAATACTGTACTAGGAGCCATGGAATACTAGGAGCCCTCTGTCTGGAAGTTAGGACTGGAATATGCTTAATGCAGAAAAATCATAATGTTACGACCACTTCACTACACTGGCATCTGCACTACATGGCATCCACAGTCAGCTACGTGCATGGCTGCAAACTTTTAGAGGAACATCACTCTGAGGCAGGCTGTACACAAATAAAATTGGACACAATGTCCATTATTGTAACAGTGTTTTTTCCAGCTGCTTTGAGCTGAAAAATAGCTTGGGGCTGTCTGTGCAATTTGCTTCACCATAAGAATTCTTCCTGTAGCTCAATGCATCCTCATGGCTATAAACAAACTCCACGTATGTAGCAGAAAATAAAAATATGTCTATTAGAACTGTCATCTATGCACCATAGTGTGTGTGTGTGTGTGTGTGTGTGTGTGTGTGTGTGCCTGTGTGAGTGAGAGAGAAAGAAGAGAGAGAGAGAGAGAGAGAGAGAGAGAGAGAGAGAGAAAACCGTTTTAAATATAATATTAATTCAGAATTTAAAAAATATTTTACTTCAAAGTTTCAATATGGTTGAACATATATTCCACAGACCGCACATATCATAAGCAAATGCCTAAAAATAGCAGCCGTATAAAATCCACTGATGTGGTTCAATTGCAGGAAACAGGATGCAGCACTCAGATTTGGGAATTCAGGAGGGTCTGTCACAGATCATGGGAATGTGCTGAAAGTGAGGGGAAAAGGGGGAAGGGTGGAGGCTGAAGTGCTTTATCCCTTTTCAAGCAACAGCATTCCCAACAGAGCGGGAGAGTTACAAAAAAAAAAAGGCGGCAGATTTCTAGGGTGTGGGAAGAAAATAAACAGAGGGCTAAACATTGTTGAAGCTTTGATGTCAAAACATTTTGAAGAATTGTAAAACAATATTTAAGATGGGCTCCCACAGATGGCCCTCCTGAATAATCAGAAACAGTCTGAGGGTGGGATGGGGTGAAGGGAAAAAAACAGGCCACAATGATGCATGGGGGAATATGCATGTATGTGACACGGAAGTATAGTAGAATATATATACAGTGGACCCTCGTATAACAAACAGTTAGTATAACATAAAAACTGTACAACATAAAAAATTCTGGAGATAGGGGAAATTTGCTTAACAGAATCGTCTATGGGGTGAATCCGTACAACATAAAAATGGCCGCGATTAGGGATTACTCTGTTTTCAATGCATTCCTATGGGAAACTTGCATAAAGGAAAAATTGCTTAACATAATTTCATTTGGAACAAATGAATTCCTTTATACAAGGTACCACTGTAATTGCATATAGGTTTTTTCTTCCTGCTGTATTATTCTCTAGGGGATTTATTAATTTTCCTTTCTTGGCTCACAAAACTCCAGGGAAAAAGGAGTTAGATAAGGATCAGGGTGATGGTACAAGGGAAGAGATGTAGATGCTCTTCTTTCCCAGACGGAAGCCCCAAAGGGTTGCTTTTAACAAGAGAAATGGTGTTAGGAAATCCAGTCATGGATTTCTCATACCATGTGCAATGTAACCCAATAAAGGCTTAGAAACAGTTGGTCAAATATGAATCAACCCTCTGGTGTGCACCAAAAGCTGTGCCTGACTCTTGTCCAGAAGGGTGGAGCAAGGGAGAGTGGGAAAATCCAGCCACCCAGTACCACAGCTGCAACTTCATAAGCCCCAAGTACAGTACTATTTACAAAGCTGTGTGTATCTGAAACTCATGCACTGGGAACAGAATGCCTCCTCCTGAGAATTTGAGACAGCAGTTTCTCTGCCCTTCCACCTGCTAGGACTGATTTCCTATGGAATATGAGCTGGTGGGGGGCTGTGGAAAAGGCCGAAGAATTCCTAGAACCAGGGAAGTTGAGGGGTTGTTTCATAAGACATAGGACTGGACATACTCTGCACAACTTCTTCCATCCCATTCAGCAGAAATGAATGAGTAAATCATGCAAAGTAAGCAATGGCCCTGGAAAGGGGGAAGGCCCAAGTAAAAAACCCACAAGATTTTACTGAATGTAGAGTTACCGTATGCCCTAAGGCAGTGATGGTGAACCTTTTAGAGACCGAGTGCCCAAATGGCGATTCAAAACCCACTAATTATTTGTGAAGTGCCAATACAGTGATTTAACCCGAATACAGGTGGCTGTTAAGGCAGCGATTTCAGGTGCCCACAGAAAGGGCTCGGAGTGCCACCTTTGGCAGTAGACATGGGCACGACTCGGTGAAATTGTCATTTCCGTTTTCGGTTATCGTTTCCGTTACGTAACGGAAATGGTAACGATAAGTAAGCCGTCAGAACTCGAACTCGAACTGAAAAAAGAAAATTTTTTTCATTTTTTCTTTTCTTTCTTTTCTTTTTTCAGTTTTTCATTTCCGTTTGTGTCATCGCGGCGATCGCGCAATGCGAAGCACAGAAAAAGTTTTTAAAAGTTTTTTTTAAAAACCCCGACTCCCGTCCAAAAAAGCAGGCGAAAATATGCCTGCCTGAGGCTTTGACACCTACCAGAGGGGTGGTTTCTGGGGGGTCCCCGGCATTTCCAACCTCTTCTCCTGTCCTGGGCTGCTTGCACCAGGCTGGGGGGGGGCATCCTCGTCGTCTGTCTCGCTGCAGGCCATGCAGTGGGTGGGGGGGATCCAAAATGGCGACCACAATTTTTCTTTTGAAATTGTGGTCAAAAAACACACCAGATCACCACAGAAACATGTGAAATTTATTTATTTTAAATGCCTGGATTTTTATAGTAGCAGCAGTGGGTTTTTTATAGCAATAAAACGTCGTATTGATTTTATTTTATTTTATTTTATTTTATTTTATATTTTTTTAGACCTGCCCATTTGGGCTGGGCACGGGATAGGACCATGCAAATTTTTTGAACTATTCCACCAGGTTTTTGACTGACACTTCTGGATGTCTCGGAGGGCATAAAAATCCGAGGCACCTTCCAGAAATCGCAGTCGGGTGTATGGATGTGGTTGAGGGAGGAGGGCTGGCTGCTGGTGCTGGTGTGATCCGATCGAGATTGAGGAGGGAGGCTGGAGGCTTTAGGATTTAAGTTAGGCAGGCAGGGAGGGAACTGAATTTAGAAAAAAATTTCTTTGATTCCCTGCAGCTTTGTCTGCTGAAGGGAATAGCAGTTTATTCTTTACTTCTTCTCTGGCAGTTTGAGGATTTTTTTCTGATATTGGATAAAGGGGGAGGTTCGACTGGGAGTGGGAGGTATGGATTTATTTTAAATATATATTATATACTACCATTTATTTTCTATTTTCCCAACTTCAATTTGCATGCCAAGAACAGAACCTCTATCCTAAGTGATATCCTAACTGCCCACTCGCCCGCCCGCCCGCGCCGCCACCCTCCTGTAGCCCGCGCCGCCGCCCGCCCACTCGCCCGCCTGCGGCCACCGCCCGCCATTTGAGCTGAGGCTCAGCTCAGCCTAAAGAGAAAAAAACCCAAATAAAAATCTTCCATAATGCATTCTACATTTTTAAAAAAAAATAGTATGCCATTCTTTGCATTAAAATATTTTTGCTCCTCTTTTCAAATAATTGAGGTGTCCTCACATTTTTTTTCTGGGCCATGTCTATTTGGCATCCATGCCATTTTGAAACACTGCTGTTACCTAATGTTTTCTTACTGATTATCAAAGCAGCAGATTGTCCACTCTGCACCCTTTTTCATTAAAGTAAAATTAGCTTGCTTGGTTTGCTGATTGGTCTTCAGGACTTAAGCACAGAATTCCTCTGGAGGCTGATTTCACCAACATGGAAAGATGTCTCAATAAAATTCTTCAACATAACATTCTTTCATTTTTAAAAAAAAATTATTTATTCAATCAATAAAATATTTTTGACCTCTTTTCAAATAACAAACAGCTCCTGAACAACATAAAATTTGGCCAACATAAAAAATTCTTTTGATAGGTCTGCTGTTACCTAATGTTTGAGACTGAATGTCACAGGAGAATCCCCACACACTATTAAAAAAATTAGATTACTTGGTTTGCATTTTCAACTTAAGCATTCCTCTGGGAATGATTTCATAAATGGAAAATGTTCACTCAACATAATTTCATTTTTCAGCTCTAATTATTTATTTATATCAATAAATAAATAAATAATTATGTGCTATCTCTAACATAGTTTCCTGGACACGCATATACAATTTATTTTGAATGAACTACAACTCCCAAGATCCTCATGCAGCTTGGATCCTGTCCAGGCTTAGCTCAAGATGGTGAGAGTTAGAGTGCCCCCCCCAAAAGCAACTTTTCCCAGCTCTGTGGCAGACACACTTGGTTCGTATGGGGAAGGATACGCTAACAATTAGATGATAATGATTTGTATTCCTCACACGCTCAGGTTACCTGACTTCCAAATTGTATTTTATGTCAATGATTGGGCGACAACGTGTTGTAACAGCATACAAGTTAACAGCATGACTCACGTGTGTAGTTCATAAACAGAGGAAGTTCTCAGGCGCAATCTTCAGTGGATGCGTACATTTCAACCACCTAGCTGCCTCCCAGTGTTTTGCATAACTGGGCACTTGTTTGCCACCCAACATTTCAGGAGCAGCACTGGGGTATCACTATATATAATTCATTATTCTAATAAATATACTGCTGTTCTGTACCTCATCCACTGAACAGCCTGCCCCAAAGGGCTTACAAATGTGGAAAGCTGAAGCTTTTTGCCCCATGGAGATAAAAAAATAAATAACCCACAATCAACTATCAATATTTATGTTTCAAGTTGCTGTCAAAGGCACAGCTGCAGCAGCCATCGAAAACTGTCATTTTAACCCTGGACTTGGAAACAGCATACCCTGCCAAAGGTAAAAGACCAAGGCTATTGGCTCTAGGGCTCCTTTTTTTTTTTGGCTGGGGACAAAGGTAGATCCCATTCTTGGACAGCTGGAGGAGACCACAATCTTAAAGAGAGATGAACGTCCAGGCTATGAGGAGTTCTTTCCCCCTCTTTTCTGCGATGCTGGTGTTTACTCTGGCACAGCCGCAGAGCGCAGCTCATCCCTCACTCCACGACCCCAGTAGTTTCCAAAACAAAGATCTAATTGAGTAGAAGGGAAGGGGCTTGACATGAACAATGAAAATATCCTTATCAAAAGGAAGGGGGCCCATGGTTGTTACAACCATGAAACTGTAACAGAAAAAAAGAAGATAGAACCAGAAAAGGAAGACTGTACAGTACAATGCACTACAGTGCAGCTTGGAGAAGCAAGGCATCAAGCGGAAGGGTTAGGGTGATAATTTTTTTCAGTAATGAATGGTAAAATGCCAGGGGTCTCAAACTGTGCCTCTTACCATACCAACGGTACCCTGCATTAAGTAAAATTACATATATAATTATACTTCATTATAATACCTGTCCCACAATGATATCTTAAATTAGAACTGTCTTTCTGATTTTTTAAAATAAAAAGCATATTAGCTATAAAATTAAAGATCTGCCCTAAATAAAAACCAGGAATTCAAATTTTCAAAAATTGATGCCCCCCCCCCCGTCCTTGAGTCTTATCTGTTTTGCATCAGAGCAGAGATTAGGATGTTTTGGGCTCTAGCCATGAAGCGTCCAGTGTGGGGAATTATTTATTATGCAACTAATCTGTGTACACTTAGAACTGGACTGTGCCTCTGGTTCACTGCAGTTTTGATTAAGATGAGAGTTCATCAGTAAAACAGCATGTACTTTCAATGCACAAGGGAGGGAAAACAGGAGAGGCAGCTGGCAGGTAATACTGAACCACTGAGCTACTTGCTCCACCTCAATGTTCTTCTCCAACCCCATACAGTCTTTGCAGCCAGCTACTCTGTAAGTAGAATTCTTGCAGAGAATGGGAGGTGGGGAAAGGGAGCGCTTAGAGCAGTGGTTCTCAACCTGTGGGTCCCCAGATGTTCCTGGACTGCAACTCCCATTAGCTCATCCCTAGCTTAGGTGGCCAGGATTTCTGGGAGTTGCAGTCCAGGAACATCTGGGGACCCACACGTTGAGAACCACTGGCTTAGAGCTTGCTAAAGCTAGAAAGTCCCCTCCCGCCATAGACCTATTGATATCAACAGCCACATGGGAACAATACTTAACAATTGTTATCTATTAACATTGGCGTGTTTTACTCATCGATCTCTGTCATTTTTAAGATGCTTTGACCAGGTTTGTAAACTAGAGGTAAATAATATAAATAATAGGATATAAATAACAGTAAGCAACAAAATCCTCCTCTAGAAATACAGATCCTCAGTTCTCTCTGCCAGAGATTCGGTCAAAGCAGCTCAAGTGCAATGCTGGTAAATATCCTTCATGCAGACTTTGGAAATCTACTGCCAGAACACAACGCTATAAAGAGTGAGATGGACTAATTCAATATCATTCCAAAATCCATCACATTTTGAATCACTATATTAATAAAGGCATTACACCAGAGGTGTCCAAACTTTTTGCAAGGAGGGCCAGATCTGGTGAGGGGAAAATGTGTGGGGCTGACCATTCAACCTGAAGGGGGAGAAAGGGTGTGGTTCGTGCGCATCTGCAACAGCCACAAATCCTCCGGTTTCAAGGTGCCCAAGCGCCCGGTGGCTGTTACATGGCCCACAAACCGTCCATGCACAGCCAAGATGCACCACTGCTTGCATATGCTGTTCTCCCTCACAAGGAGGTCGGGAAGACACTCCAGCAGCGGATCCAGGAGCGGGTAGGCAGGGCGAGTGGCTGATGGGATGGATGGAGGCAGGGAGGGCAGGCAAACCATAAAACTCCAAGCTGATGTCACTAACCAGCACAAAGAAGGGCCGGCCAGCAGGGATGAGTGACAGGCTGAGCTGGCAGGGAGAAGAGGCTGAGGGCCACACAAAATTCTAAATCAGGCTACATTTGGCCCTCAGGCCGGACTTTGGACACGCCTGCATTACAGTATTGTAGATTTTGGAGTTTTCCCTTTTCTAATTCAGTATCTAGCATCTACAAAAAGTTCAAGGCATGGATGTTCTCTGGATAAAAAGCCAGCCAGGCTCTATCATGGGCCACAGCTGACACACTCCAAAAGAAAAGTTGTGAATGTAGTGAATGTAAGGATGCACACATTATATGAGTAACACTTCAGGGATCTGCATATCAAATGGATTGTCTTTTTGAGAGGACATGTCCTGGTGTACTCAAGTCCCAAGTTATCGTGACGACAATGTGTTCATTGACTGGATTAACTGGTTACAGGATGTTCTTTCCAGCAAGTAAGATGATGCTGAGTGATACTTGAAATTTCTGGAGTCTGCTCGAGCCATTTAAATTAAGAGTGTCTTTCAGAGATGCATCATAATCTAATAATTGGGCTTGTAACATTAGGTTATACATTAGGATACCGTTGTTACCTGATAAAAAGTTGACAGCTTGAGAGAAGTTATTTTTATGGAGTACAATTCCCAGAATCCCCCTACCACTCACCCTAGCTTAAGGGATTTCAGCAAAAGACAATATTTATAGGTTCTGGGGTCCTGCAACCTGCCATACCAAATATAGCACACTAAGCACATCTTGATGTGTCTTTGATTTTCTTTGGTATTGTTTAACTGTTAATTTTGGTTTTTTTATCATAATTACTGTACATTGATTATGGTTATTTTTGTTATCTTTGCATTTTGCTTTATATTTGCTTTGTATATATTTACTGTATGTGTCTTCTAATTTGTATTTTTCACTTGGTAAACCACCCAGAGTAGCCTTTGGGGTAGATTGCTGTGGTATATAAATCTAATAAATAATATATATATATATATATATATATATATATATATATATATATATATATATATATATATATATATATATATATATATATATATATATATATATATATATATATATATATATATATATATATATATATATATATATATATATATATATGTTTTCGTAGATTTTCACGGGTATAGGTATGCATGTTAGGGTGGATTCGGGTTTCTTCCGTGTAAAATCTGGTTGTTTTGGCACGTTTCGACGAGGTCTCACTCGTCATCTTCAGGCTGGTGTTCTGGCTTCTTTCTTCTTGAAGCAAAGTGTGGTCTCAGTTGAAGTCCTTCTATAAATACTGCTGTGGTTTGCTTGCTCTGTTGCTGATTGTAGGTTCCTTTGTTCCTTTGTTCTTTTGTGATCTGCTGTGTGGCTGAGGCGATCGTTAAGGGATTAACTGCTGATGGCTGTTTAGATGGCTGTTTACATGCTGGTGGGTTAGATGGCTGGTAGGTTCTGGCAGTATCCTGGGCTTTGGTGGAGTGGGGTCCTGTGTCTTGTGAATTCATTTTGGTCTGGCTACGTGTCTGTGGTCTCCCAATGTTTTTTTGGGGTGTGTGAGTGTGCTCCATGTGGTGACTGGAGTGGGGTGCCGCAGTAGATGGTGCAGTCGTGGTTTTGTTATTGGATGGTGGTTTCGTTTCATCTGTGGGAAGGGTCTGGGTTTGTGTTTGGTGTGGATGGAAGGTGGTGGCATCTTGTGTCCTTTTGGACCTGGTGTCAGTCTTTGTGACAGAGGCTCGTCTGTTGACCAGGGCTAGTTTCAGATGTCAGGCAAGCGGGAGGTGTCATCACGTTTATTCATGTTGTTTGGGTGTTTCTCTATTTCAATGGCTTCCATGATTATTCGACTGTTGAAGTGTTCAGTTTTGGAGATGAGTTTGGTTCTTTCAAAGTCAATTTCATGACCTGTTGTTTTTATGTGCTGGAAGAGAGAGGAAGATTTTCTTCTTTTTTGACTGCGTTCTTGTGTTCTGCGATGCGTGCGCTTATTCTCCTGTTTGTTTGTCCGATGTATGTGGCTGGACAGACTTTGCATGGTATTTCACTCCTTGGTTTTCTAGCTCAATCTTGTCTTTGGGGTTTCTTAAGATGTTGGCTATTTTTTGGTCGGTGCAAAAGGCTGTCTTGATATTGTGTTTGTGGAGAATTTTGCTGATTTTGTCTGTGGTGCCTTTGATGTAAGGGAGGAGGGCTGCCGTTGTTCTCTTCTGTTTCTTGGTTCTTGGGGGTGTTTCCTTTTGGATTAGTTTGGTGATGGTGTTTTTTTGGAATCCGTTTGCAATTAAAACATTCGGCAGAGAGTGTGTAATTCAGTTTTTAGGTGGTCTTTGTCAGCGAGGCGTTTGGTTCTGGAGATGAGGGTTTTTGCTACGGAGTTGATCTGTGCAGGGTGGTGGTGTGATTGTGCATTTAAGTAGCGGTTTGTATGTGTTTTTTCTGGTAGATGGTATGTCCTAAGGAGCCGTCGGGTTTTTGTAGATTAGGACGTCCAGGAAGGAAGTTGGTTGTTGGCTTCTATTTCCATAGTGAATTGTATTTTGGGGTGTAGGCTGTTGAGATGTGTGAGGAAGTTGTTCAGTTTATCTTTCCCGTGTGGCCAGATAACAAAGGTGTCGTCAACATATCTGAGCCAGAGTTTGGGTTTATGTTCGGACTTCTGTAACGCGTTGGTTTCAAAGTGTTCCATATATAGGTTTGCGATGACCGGTGAGAGGGGTGATCCCATGGGTGCTCCTTCTATCTGTTTGTATCTTTGTCCATTGTGGATGAAGTATGTGTTGGTTAGGCAGTGGTTGGTCAGATCTAGGATGTGTTTGGGGGTTGTATTTGTTGTGGATAGCTGTCAAGGCTTCTTGAATGGGCACTTGTGTGAAGAGCGAAACAACATCGAAGCTCACGAGTTTCATTGGGTTGTAGGTCTTGTTTCTTTATAATTTCTATGAAGTGGAACGAGTTTTGTACGTATGAAGTGATGGATTCTGCATAGGGCTGGAGTTGTTTGGCAAGAAATTTGGCGAGGTTTTGTAGAGGTGAGCCTATGGAGCTGACTATGGGTCTGAGAGGTGTTCCTTCTTTGTGAATCTTGGGAGGCCGTAGAGCTTGGGGCATCTGGATGATTTCTCTCTGGGGATGATGCTTGGCTTGATTTCTTCACTTAAGGGAGAGGCTTTTATTTTGGCTTTGGTGGTTTTTTCCAGGTAGGTGGTGGGGTCTGTGTTCAAAGGTATGTAAGCAGGGTCTTGTAGTAGGTTGGATAGTTTGGCTTGGTAGTCGGATGTGTTCATCACCACTGTGGCATTGCCTTTGTCTGCTGGGAGAATGATTATGTTGTTGTCTTTCCTCAGGTTGGAGAGGGCTTTTTGTTCTTCTTTGTGTAAATTGCTTCTTGGTGGTTTGCTGGAGCAGAGGACATTGGTGACTTCGAGTCTGATTTTGTTGGCTTCATCTGGGTTGATTTTGGTTAGGCTGGCTTCCACTCCGCATATGATGTTTTCATGTGTCTGGGGACGATTGCAAAGTTGAATCCTTTGGAAAGGACTTTGGTCTCTGCGTTGGTGAGTGTCCTGTCTGATATGTTGTGAACTGTTTGTTTCATGGGCTGTTGTGGGGGGGGGTTGGGCTTCTGGCGTTTTTCCAGTTTGTGGAGTTTGTTGGTGTGTGTGTCTGTCTTGTGGGAGGTCTCTGTTTCAGCTCTCCAGGCGGCAAGTTGCTTGGATTTGTTCCAGAGTGTTGGGTGGATTTTGTTGCTGAGTTTGAGGTGGAGAGTGAGTAGGTCTCTGTTGGTTTGATCTAGTAGGTATCTTTTCCTGTGTAGTTCGCTTCTGATTAGGGCTAGTTCTGTTCTTTTCAGGATCCTTTCGCTGGATGGGGTTTTTGAGTGGAATTTCAGTTGGAAGCTTGTGGGGATCACATTTTTGTCTTTGACATAAGATGGTGGCTCTTCGGACTTCTAGTTTCGTAGGTTCTGGTCAGCTGGAAGGTTTCCTCCCGTAGAGGTGGATATTTGTTTTCGTAGATTTTCACGGGTATAGGTATGCATGTTAGGGTGGATTCGGGTTTCTTCCGTGTAGAAATCTGATTTGTTCTGGCGATTTTTGTTATCTCACTTTGTCATCTTCAGGCTGGTGTTCTGGCTTCTTTCTTCTTGAAGCAAAGCGTGGTCTCAGTTGAAGTCCTTCTATAAATACTGCTGGGGGTGTGTGTGGTTTGCTTGCTTTGTTGCTGATTGCAGGTTCCTTTGTTCCTTTGTTCTTTTGTGATCTGCTGTGTGGCTGAGGCGATCGTTAAGGGATTAACTGCTGATGGCTGTTTAGATGGCTGTTTACATGCTGGTGGGTTAGATGGCTGGTGGGTTCTGGCAGTATCCTGGGCTTTGGTGGAGTGGGGTCCTGTGTCTTGTGAATTCATTTTGGTCTGGCTACGTGTCTGTGGTCTCCCAATGTTTTTTTGGGGTGTGTGAGTGTGCTCCATGTGGTGACTGGAGTGGGGTGCCGCAGTAGATGGTGCAGTCGTGGTTTTGTTATTGGATGGTGGTTTCGTTTCATCTGTGGGAAGGGTCTGGGTTTGTGTTTGGTGTGGATGGAAGGTGGTATATATATATATATATATATATAACATTCTTGCTTGTACCTCTCTAAAATTGTTGGGGAATTAGAGTTTTCAAACATGTGGCAGGGCCCCATTCCTAGATGCTCAGTGTATTTGCCAGTCTTGTTTACAAAGCCCAGGACTTATTGGTTGGCTTACACAGGTTTAACTTCCAATATAGGAGGGAAATTGGTGTGTTGAGGAGGAACAGTCACAAGAACAGAATTACTTCACTTCTCCCCTGCATCTGCTACTTGGGGCAGTTGCTGCAGTCTGTCCAATGGTATCCAGTAGCTGGCCTTCAGGTCTAGAACAGATTGACTGAGCACATGGGATTTAAGCCACTGCCTGAAGAACCTGTCAAGAAGATCTGGAAGTTGAGTCATGGCAACTGGACAATGGCCAGAATAGAGTTATTAGGTAGACAATAGTATCCATAGCATTAAGGTGAACAATGGCCTAAGGTGCTGAAACCTATAAAGTATGGGCCGTTACCTATGGCCTTGGTGGTGAAGGCTTTTTGATTTGTCTGGGTACTGTTGAAAGCATACCTTGATAAGTAGCTACTCTATGGATACTATTGTCTACCTAATGAGCCTATTCAGGTCATTGTTCAGCTTATGAGCCTATTTCAGATCATGGTGACAAGAGGTCAAAGCTGACTGTAAGATGGAGGACTTGCACTAGCTGCATTCAGACTGATGAAGCTGTTTAGAAGAGCAGCAAAATGTTTCTCTCTCTCAAGAAAAAGAAGTCCAGTTGCCATGACTCAGCTTCCAGATAAACTCAACTGGATGACTGAGAATCTTCACAGACATACTGTCAAGAAGATGAAGATAATGTGTGGCATGCAACCAAGGTTCATTTGGTTAACCCGAGATGCAGGAGAGGGTAATTAGGAACTGCTGAAAAGTGGGAAACATTTCTGAGTGCATACCTTTACAATGAGAAAGCAGAATGTAAAACAGTATTAATGTTAACTGGACCTGAACTGGGCTCTTTGGTGGCTATTACTTGGTAGAACATCATTTGACAGTAAGACCTTTAGCAATTGAAAATAATAGTGTTCACACCTGCTAGTAGAGTAAGCAAGTACGTAGAGTAGCCATTCCACTTGGGAGCTGGCTGACTTAATCTGATTTCAAAAGCCAAGCAGGGTCGGACCTGCTTATCACATAGACAGCTGATCACCACAGCTATTGGGAATCTCCAGATAGGGCTAGAAAAAAAAAAAAAACAGCTGCCCGAAGCCCTGGAGACCTGCTGCCAGTCAGAGTTGTCAAAACTGAGCCAAATGGAACAATGGCCTGACTCATTATAACACAGCTTCCTTTGTTTCTGTATTGCCGGACTTGAGAAGCTCAATAATGGACACTGATTGTGAAGTGGACTATGCGCAAAGCAATTCAAAACAGAAGCATGGATGTATATGTACATGCAGCTCATCCCACTTGGCTGCTCTATCTGTGTGTTTTATGGTGCCTCAGGGTTTCCGGCTTAAGAATGCGAGGAAAGAACAGAAATAAGGCAGATCTGAAGTCTCCCAATTCTGTGTCATCTTTCTTTTAAGCCCTATATTGCCCATTCAAGTTACTTGTGGGAAGTATTCTGGATCGTCATTTGATTTTTAATAACAGCTTCCTCCTCTGCCATTACCACCAAGCATGATCTACAGATAACAGCAAGTGATAAATACTGCATGTATTTATCTTTGTGCCCTACTAAGCTTCAGGTGCTTATTTCTAAGGCTTATGCTGCAGAAAAGATGGAGGAGCAAACCAGAATTCCTATTTTCCTGACTGGTTGGCACATCTGCTCAAAGACCCCCATAATGGGCATAGGGGGGTTATTCAGATACATGGGTACACTCATTAGAAGGATAACATGTGAATGAGCTCTTAGTTCATACCTGAGAGTGTTCTCTTCTAAAGAAGAAGTCGTTTGTGCATGGGCCAGCTGCATGGAAGCATTAATTTCCTTTGCACTGAAAGACCCACTGTGCGGATCTTTCAGGGCAGGAAGGGCTTAGGTTTCTATATTCCTTCAATAATGTCAGAGTCGTCACTCCTACAAACACTCTGTGAAATCTATCACCAGCAAAACAAATCCATCCAGGATAAAGGCAGTTGCCCCCTGTTCACTGGAAGTTTGGAAGGCAGTAAGTTAATGCTTGCTTTGGGAGAAGCAAAAACATCAAAAGATGAAGGAAGTGGCAAATAAAATATGCATTATAAAACAAATCACACCTCAGGCTGTAGAACAGAGTGCCCACACCTAGCAGCATCCGGATGTGTCAAGGAATTATTAGGCCCAAATGACACTGCACCAACTGTACAGGCCAGCTGCTGGAGCTGGCTGGGACCTAAGGTCTAACAGGCAGACAGTATTGCATTTGTGCCTGTTTGAGATACCTACCATGTTTCAGCGACATGTCTCTGAAGATTTGTAGGGGAAAAAATGGATATATGCTGGTGAAAAACTATGAGCACAGAAAAAATGCAGAAAAAAATATTGTTTAAACAGTGCACTTGAATGGTGGCCAGTGGTTCTTCTATGCACTTTTCCTTCTGGTTTTCAGGTCTCTCTACCTGTGCCTTTCACAGAAATTAATACAGTAGTAATTAGAAGGTGGCAATTGTAGTTTTCTAACATCCTCACATCTTCCAGGTAGACCTGCCTTTTATGTAATGCCGCAGATAAAAAATGTGTTTTCCAGGAATCTCTGAGAGGCACATCAACAGTAACATTCAGACATTACCGCTACCACACTTTAGACTTGAAACACCTTTTCCTTAAAGACAAATTGCCTTAAAAATCACTGTCCACTTTTCAAATTGTTTTTTCCTGAAGAACCCCCTTGGCCACGCCCATTTTGACCCCTGTGTCAGTTTTTATTGTGACGAACTCTAGGGGTGGTGTTTTTTAAAATCGGTCCCTGCACCCCCTTTTAAAGTGATTTGGTTGTATTTGCGGACATACTATGCTGCCTTTTTTCAGTCCCCCCCCCCGCTTCTGCCATTTTCCTGTCGTAGTTTAAAGCAGTTCAGCCAAGTGCAAACGGGGAAACTGATTATTAAGCAACTGCTAAAGTGCAGACTGCCAAACTGCTGTAGCGACCATGTGACCGCGGGAGGAGGTAAGGCATTGCAAAATAAAAAATGGCTGCTCAAGGAAGTGCATTGTTTTCTTTGGAGACATACTGGAATAGCTCTCATTCCTTTGTGAGGAGGTAGAGTTTCCGTAGAGATCCGGACATAACCTGGCTTGGAGTGTTTAGTCTGTTTTCTACAGTGAATCTGGACTTTAATTTGCTGTGGACTGTTTGCTTAGTCATTGATCAGTGTCTTTTGCATTTTTCTTTTACCTTAAGTTGAGTAAAGACAGACATTTTTTTCTAAACATTACATTTTTAACCCTGGGAGGTGGTGATTTCAGCTTTGAGCAAAAAGTTATAAATGATACTATAGTTGAAGACTTATCCCCAAAGCAAATAAATTTCATGCCACATATTAAATCAACCCCTCTCACTCAAACTTATGCAGATTAATGCACATTTTTGTGTTTCATCCCCCAAAATACAAGTGAACTTCACTGTTGAACTATTGTCCCTCATTACTGTAAGCTGCCTTGGGTCCTTTTCCATGGACAAAGGCAGGTGAAAAATATTCTAAACAAATAAATAAATAAACTTGCCTAGGAGACAAAACAACAACACCCCAATATACTGTTCAATTGTGAGTAGGCCCATTAAACACAACAAGATTCCTTTCCCCCAAACAGGTGTCAGTTGGACAAGTCACTAGTAAAGAATATGTAAATTTAGATAAGACAGTGCTGTAAATCTGTTCTTTGCAGATATTACCATAATCAAATCCAGTATTTCATTTCAGGTCTTCCACATCGTTAGTTTAGGGAATGATGTGGTAGATGTTAGCATTCTATAGAGCTGTAGATTTAGCTGCTCACAACTGAACAAGTGTTTGATCATTGTTATGCTTATTATGAAGGTTATCCTATAAGAGTATATATTCTAGTACAGTATTTATTTATTGAATGAAGGTTTACTTTAGGGATGGGCAGGAAATGAAAAACAAAATGGTGTTTTGTCATTTTGTTACATAATGAAACGAAATGAAGAAAGGGAAGGAGCATTTCGTTATAGACAAAACAAAACGGTTGCTTTTGCATTGAAACAAACCCTTTCATTCAATTGTTTTCAGAGGGCTCCTGCTGAGCTCTCAATGGCTGGACCCCTTTAAACCTGGCCCAGTCGATACCAGGAGAACCCTCTGGTGCCGACTGGGTCAGGTTTAAAGGGGTCCAGCCATTGATAGCTCAGCAGGAGCCCTCAAAAATGGTGGGGAGGGCAGCGCAATTGCCTCATTACTGTAAGCTGCCTTGGGTCCTTTTCCAAGGAGAAAGGCAGGGTAAAAATACTCTTAAAATAAAAATAAAATAAATAAAATGTGAGCTCCTGATTTGTCATTTACTTTGGGGTAGTATCCTTTTCATCACCTTGGAGTACTATCCTTCTCTCTGGCTAACCTACCATAAACTAAACTAAACAAAGAAATTGAACAGACCCTCTTCATGTTGGACCTAAAATAATGTTTCAGTGCTTCAGCTTAAGTCTCTGGAATAGTTCAGCGGCTTCAGGCTACAAATCCTCCAGTTTCAGCTCAGACTTCCTGACAAAGATATTAAACAGCCTGTTCTTTCTCTTACACCTACATGATCACATAAGAAGTAGCGGGAAATGTCAATCTTTACAGACACTTTCTCATAAATTTTATCAACTTGAGAGACTATTTTTTAAAACACACACACACACACACACACACACACACACACACACACACACACACACACACACACACACACACACACACACACACACACACACACACACACACACACTTTCCTGGTTCAGTAACTCAGCAGTTCATTAAAAGAAGAAAATAAGAAAAGGTGTTTTCATATGGAATAATGTACATGTTTTTCTTTTAATATATGTTACCCTTTTACAGTTCTATTATAGTGCTGGACTTGAATTTGGAAAATACCAGTTCCAACTCCTACTGAACTCCTACAGAGTGTTGAAACTCATTCCATCGCCTTGGGGCAGCAGCTTTCTCTCTGGTTTACCTACCACAAAAGTTGTCATGAGTAGAGATGGGCACAAAATGAATTTCTAATTTGTTTCATTATTTGTTATTTGTTTCGTTAGGGAATGAAATGAATAACGAAGGAACCCATCAAAGAAAAATGTCTTTGTTTTTCGTTCTGGTGTACCTTTTCCTCCTGGGCCAGGCCAGGGGGGAAATAAAACAACAACAAAGGTACTAGCGCCTCTCAGCTGGGAAGCGCTGCCCCTAAGCCAGCACTTCTCAGCTGTAAAAATAAAAAAGAGGAAAAAAGCCCCAAAATGGGGTCTATTTAAAATAATAATAAAAACAAAAACATTCAAAATGGCTCGCTTTCCCGCTTTTCCCAATCTCCCTCACTCGCTGCCCCAATGCCTCTTGGCTTAACCTGGCTCCCTCCACACCGCCCCCGTCTAGTTCTCGCTTGCTCTGTGTGCGGTGGAAGCACATTCCCACATCTCTCACCTTTCCTGTGATGCGGGCTCCCTCACTGGTGCATGGAGCCCATCTGCCCCCATGGTGGCTGCTGCTGCTGCTGCTGCTACTGCTACTGCTCCCGCTGCCACCACCCTGGTGAGAGAGGAGGGAGAGCGAGAGAGCCAGGCTCTGGGGAAGTGCCGCCGGTTGCTGCCCGTGCTCACCCCCAGCCATGCCCCACCCCGCCTGGAGGTGTGTGTGTGTTTTGAAGGGGGAATCTCTGTCTCTCCGGTGACAAGGGTGAGGAGGAGGAGGCATGCCCCAGTAAGGAGAACATGGTGGTGGGCCGGCTTCCCCTCCACTCCCTGTTTCGCTGGCTGGGTGGTCCAGCTCCCTTCCCTTCCCCTTCCCCTTTCCCTCGCCTGCTTACTTTTGCATTTCTGGCCCTCCTGAACAGGCCAGCCAGTTTCCCCGGCTGGGGAAATAAAACAAAAAAAAACAGAGGCACTAGTGCTTCTCAGCTGTAAAATAAGGAAGGAAAGAAAGAAAGAAAGAAAGAAAAGCCCCACAACAGGGGCTATTTAAAGTAATAACCTCCCCCAAAAAAAAACATGTCCCTCAGCCACTGCCAGCCAGAAAAAATGAAACAAAAAGTTTAAAAAGAAAAATGAAACAAACTATGAAACTTTTTAAAAAAATCATTTCATATTGAATGAAATGAAACAAAATGCCATTTTGGTGTTTCGTGCCCATCTCTAGTCATGAGTATAAAATTGGGAAGGGGAGTGCCATGAGCTCACTGGAGAAAAAGGTGGGATCCAAATGCAGATCATCCTTAACACCATCATCATCCTGTCAAAATACCCATGTTGTGACCCAAAGTTATGCCTGGAATGCTTACATATGCCACAGAACATGGGTGGGTGCTAACTTGTTGATCTCAAGAATTTCTGTATGGGTCAATGGTGAAACTTCTAACTACTTCCATATGGACATGGTTCCATATCATCAAATGAAATCAGAGAAGGATTAATAGTATTTCAGCTTGCAAGTGAGAGTCCAGCTGTATAGAACCACCATAGCACAGAAATGCATAATTTGAAAAACCATTACACAAGTAGCACCCAAGTACAGTGCAACATCTCCTGGATGTTTCTGTTCATAACCAATAATCCAAACTGTGGTATAAATTAGGCCATCTTCAGGCTGAAATAGAGGGATTCTTATGAACAGTCCAAGACCAAATTGTTTGCACAAGATACTATCAGAAAATAATTATCGTAACTGCAAATAATATATGTAAAGTCTGTATGAATCTAAAGAAAGAGTTCATTATGTCATAGCTGGATGATGCCCTTGCCCTATACTACACCATATTATATGTGCAGGCATAACAAGTTGCAGAGGCCTATTTTCAGAAATTGGCTGAATCTTATAGATTACTCACATCTTTTCCTCCATATTATAAACTTACAGCCACTTCCAGTTTTAGAAAATGAAACTTCAACCCTGTGCTCACAAACATGTTGACATGGATAAAACGGCTGATTTTTATAAGCCAGGTAATATATTCAACCAAACAACTTTACCTGATACAAGTTGGAGTCTATCAACAAGAAATCTCAAAAATATGGAGATTACTATATTAAATCACAAAATTAAGAGAATATGAAAGCAAGATTAGGTCCTTTCCTTCTCCATGCTAATCTCAGCATCCATATTCTCTCCAAAATCTTTGATTTGATTAATTTAAAACAATTGCCAATAGTCAACAATTTGCCTCCTGAAATCCTAAACATCAGTGATTTCACAAACATATAGCATCTACAAATTCTTAGGACTTGGCTCCTAATGTTTAGGCTTTGCCCTTTGTTCTGAAGAAATAAGAAGTACAATATAGTAATAATAATAAATTCCATTACCAGTATTGGATATTGTTTATGTATCAGTTGAGTTAATAAAAAATAACTCAAATTCTCATCCATTCATGTCAGACATAAACACCACATGGAGAAAAAACAGACAGTGGTCTATGGAAAATCACCCAAATTATTTAACCCTTAACTCTGTACTGCCAAGGCATTACAACTAGGAGCGGAATGGATTGTGTGCATGTAATCTTTAATTAATGTTATTGGGGTTTTTTATTTTAAAAAAACCTCTCCATGTCTATTTTAATGACTCTTTGAAATCAGCAATCTATGTTTAAAAACAAAAACAAATAGCAAGTAAGGAAAACAAAGAGCCTCTGGATAATCAGCTGTTTTAGTGCACTCTGCATTAGGCCAAATTATATGCGATATCACAAATCTGTGGCCAAGACATCACTTTCTTTCTGTATTAATTACTTCACCATGTTAGTCCATTTTAACTGGCTTATTTAAAAGCTGTTTACATTTGAAGCACTGGAATAATCTCTTCGCCTCTTCGTCTGTTTTATATTTTGAGCTGTGTTGTGGGAAGACGGCACTTTTAAAAAGCAAGTAATAAATAAAACAAAAGAGCTGCTTTTTAAATGGGGGATGTGGGTTTCTGAAGATATTTAACCCTCCCCTCTCATTCAGTTTATATCCTAACCTTTCCAACACAGCTTTGCACACAAACTGTTGTTAGATCTACAAACATCAGTATTCCAGTGGGTGTCTATTTCTTCCCACAAACTTAATAGCCGTTTAGAAGAAGAGTGATTTACACACATCAGGACTTACTATAGTAATGCCCTCTCTCATCTCATTATCTGTTTGTAGGCCTAGCAACCAGCATACCTCACAGGAAGGAAAAGGCCAATGGCAGACATTTTCAATGGCTAGGTAGCAAAATCATGATTGTAGGCGCACAGAGGCACATACATCTTCATGGTTTTGTGGGTCTTCCAATGATGCATGTCCATCTTGCACGGCATTCAAAACAGGCTTTATCTGTAAATATTAGAGCACACGCTGAGAGAGAACGCAAGTCTCTCAGATGCATTGAACACAAAGTCACAGCTGCTTTCTTTCTTGAAAGATGAATAAGTCTCAACAGATATGCCAGTTCATCATTCCTACATTTTGACCTGCCTTTTACTTTCTAAACTCTGCCTCATTATAACCATTGGCAATAAATCAGTTCTAAAAACTGGCCTTGTGCTAGTTGTCCTTAACGTTCAGGGTGCAGGAGCCTTATAGGTTTATTGAGAACAGACTTGTGGCTGATTCACATAACCATTTCACTGGGATTTCAGGGGGACCGATGGTGAGGCTTAAACATCAGGTTGACTCAATCTGTATTTACAGTACCTATACTATATACCAGTGATGGCAAACCTTTTAGAGACTGAATGCCCAAACTGTGATTCAGAACCCACAAATTTTTCACAAAGTGCCAATATAGCAATTTAACTTGAATACAGGTGGCTGTTAAGCGGCAATGTCAGGTGCCCACATAAAGGGCTCTGAGTGCCACCTTTGGCCATAGGTTCGCCAACACTGCTATATACCCATGAAGTTTTTTCATGAGGATTATGAACAAAGTTGCCTAGAAATATGGCCTAAATGCAAACCTTAGTTCCGATTAAAGTTAAAGTCACTGAATCAGTCAGATTTGCATATATGTTGACTGATTCAATCAATCTTCTCTAGCTGGGACTAGCAACTGAATTCATGCCAAACTCTTGAAGGTCAGCTGATACACACTTATCAATCACTTGTTGTTTCTGCAATGACTTGTGAACTTGAATGAGCTTTCACAGTTAAATTTTTATTCCAGTAAAAAACTTGCTAAGAGGCATTAACCTAAAACTATCAAAAATTAAATGACAGAGATCAAGTTATTCTGCTCATAGTTGCAATTTATGTAGCTGTTTTCCTGCATCATCGAAGAGATGAATGGAGAACCCTTGATACTGTAATCAGCAAAACTCCTAAAACTCCCTTTCCTAATCAAAGTAGCTACAATGCACACTTATGTATCTATGTATGTATACAGTACATTACATTTATATACTGCCCTATTAGGAAATGCTATTGGGATGGTGTATGAATACAGAAACAGAAAGCAAATGATGAAAGAAAAACCATGAAACATATATTAAAAGACATGCAATACAGCATTTATAAAGGATAACATCAGAAACTTCATCACTTGACTGAGAGCAGTTGTCCAAACTATGACTGTCTGTGCAGATTGAAATCAATGGTTGCTGATTTCTTTAATGAGTTTTCTTATTCCAAAAGGAAGTTTTCATTCATTCAGTGCATTTGCCACAAAAAGAACCAGTTCTCTGACTCAGAAAGGGGAGGGGGCACTCTGTCAACCTTTGCATCTGGTCACCCTATTTTTATCATGTAGCTGTCTGCTTATACATGCCAGCTATAATGTCAGTTGTTCACTAGCTTTCAGGAAGATAACACTATCTCAAAGAACCCTGGGAATAATATCTACACAGATAACAAAGGCTGTGCTTTGTCCAGGGTATTGCTATCAGGAAATGAATGGTACGGGCTGCTTAAATGCATCTTACCTGTTAAAAGTTCATTGTCAGAAGCTGGCGAATCAAAATCCATTTGTGTTTCCACTTGCTTCCTCTCTTCCTTTTCCTGTTAGGTTTCATCCCACCAAGGATAATAAGAAAAGAACACACAAAAATATGAATAAGGCATTGTTCAACAGGAAACAGAACAGTTTCAGATATGATCACAGCCAGAACTGCAGTGGAAAAACTATACTTGCCTTCAGAAATTAACATAATTATTTTTTTAACATAAGAAATATTTGGAAAACTTGGTCCAATAAAGAAAAAAATAGGTTTGGAGAAGAAATAAACTTTTAACCCTTTATTGCTATTGGTTTTTTTTTAATTAATGGGAAGAACCCTTTTCATTTAAAAAAAAATAAAAAACAGGAGTTGGAGTGGGCAGGAGACGGGTGTATATTTTATATTGATAAAGGAAGGTAGCAAACATAAATGGGTGTTAAGCCCCCAAATCCTGTTCTTCTGTTGGCTGCAGAATTATTTAAAAGTGGTGGGAATTACTGTGACCACCCCCAAAATCCTATTTTTAGGAAAGGCACTGGAGCTTGTGTTTCAGCTCCAAAGGTTTCTGAATTCCAAGGAGCAACTGTTCCAAGCAGTCATCATTTCTGGATACCATACAGAGATACTTTGGATACCTTGTTGAATGATCTGCCCTGGAAACCAGGCAGAGGATGGGTGCCCTGGTTGATTCTGCTGGGCCTTTCTGTAGCTTTTAGATGGCAACAACCTTCTCAGTCTTCTGCCTCAAATGGGCATGGAGGTGCTTTACACGGGCTCTGTTCCTTTGAGAAGAATGATTTCAGATGATGGTTCTGGAAGATTCTTGCTTTATAGCGTGATTTATGCTGTCCCTTAGTATTCTTCTGTGTTGTGCAATCTGGTTTCAGCCCGGGGTTTGGAACAGAGACTGCCTTGGTCACCCTGTATGATGACCTTTGCTGGGAGAGAGACAGGGAGAGAGACTCCTGGACCTCTCGGTGGCTTTCAACACATTAACCGTGGTGTCCTTTTGGATAGGCTGGCCAGGTTGGGAGTTGGAGGCACTGTCTTGCAGTGGGTCCGCTCCTTCCTGGCTGACCATGTCCAGAAGGTGGTGCTGGGGGATAGTAGCTCTGCCCCATGGCATTTACGTCATGGGGTTCCACGGGGCTCAATACTATCTCCCATGCTGTTTAACATCTACATGGAACCTCTGGGAGAGGTCATCAGGAGGTTTGGGCTGAGGAGTCAGCAATATGCTGACAATACTCAGCTTTACCTCTCATTTTCCACCAATCCAGGTGAGGCGCTTTCTGTTTTGAACTCGTGTCTAGACCAGATAATGAACTGGATGAGGGTTAATAAATTGAAACTCAATCCAGACAAGACGGAAGTGCTGTTAGTGGGTGCTTCACCAGACAGGTTAGAGGGCCACTTCCCTGTCCTGGATGGGGTTGCACTCCCCCTAAGGGATAGGGTCCACAGCTTGGGGGTGCTCCTGGACCTCGCTCTAACTCTGGAAGCCCAGGTGGACTCAGTGGCCAGGGGTGCCTTTCTCCATCTGCAGAAAATACCTGGATGAAGATGGTCGGAGCCTCATCATGACATGGCTGGTGAGTTAGGGCATGCACTGGTAATTCTGTATCCCTTCATTGATTACTGCAATGCATTCAAGTGCTTGTTTTGACATTAAAGCCTAGACATGGGGCTGCCTTTGAAGATGGTCCGGCAATTGCAACTGGTTCAGAATCATGCTGCATGGCTGGTGAGTGGCAGGGTTTTAAAAATTAAAAAAACCCGATTCCCAGGAACACATCACGTCCTGGGCTGCTGATTCTGTATAAGGATCTTCATTTTTTTTTTTTCGTTACCAGTTGCTGAATTTTTACAGTAGCAGTATTTTTTATAGCAAAGTGCTTGATTTTATTTTATTTTATTTTATTTTAAAGCCCTAAATGGCTTATGGACTTTTTGGAGATACCTGAAAGACTGCCTCCTTCCAGTCCAGGCTTGATATGGGTGGGAGAGGGCTGTGTGTAGCTGGCTGCTGTGCTAGACTAGTTTTGATTTCGATCTTAGGCAGGCAGGGGGAATTGATTCCCTTTCATTCTCTGTCTGCTAAAATAGAACTTTTTTATTCTCCTGCAGTTTGTTAGGATTTCTTTTCTGATAGTGCTTCAAGGGGGAGGTTTGAGTGGGAGGAGGTGTGGATTTATTTTAAAAATTTCATTTGCTTGGTGGCAAGCCAAGGTCCTTTCATACCCTGCCTGCATCTCTGCTGAGGGTGCACTGCCCACTTTGTTTGCAATAAAAATTGCAATTGCTTTATTCGATGCAGTCTTTTGCAGCAAGTCAGTTTAAAGTGTTTTCCGTGTGCTCTGGGTCATTGTGGGACCTGCGCCCGCCGCCCGCAGGGCTGGTTTGCGGGACGCCAAGGGGCGTCAAATCACGCGAACCATCGACAAACGACCCTCAAGGAATAAACGCGACAAATTTTTAAAAAAATTCATGAAAAACGGAAACGAGCCGAAACGGACCCGTCCCGAAAAACGACAACTCGAAAAAAAAATTTTCTGGTCGTGCCCATCTCTAATAAAGCCCTAAATGGCTTAGGACTTAGATACCTGAAGGACCGCCTCCTTCCATATGAATCTACCCAGCAGTTAAGATCTAGCCAGGGGGCCCTCGTGAAAGAACCATCCCTCAAGGAGGTGAAAGGGATGGTTTGTAGGAACAGGGCCTTTTTGGCAGCTGTCCCCAGATTATGGAATGTCCTCCCAAGTGATACCCGTCTGGTGCCAACGTTGATGATGTTCCGGCGCCAGGTAAAAACATTCCTGTTCCAGAAGTTTTTAAACTGATTATTGTGGGTCCTGATAGCAATTTTAGTGTAGTATTTTAATATATTGAAGTTATTATATTTAAAAGTTTCATTGTTTTAATTGTATTGCAATTTTGATGTTTTAATTGTCTGAATTATTTTGATTGTGAGCTGCCCAGAGACCTTTGGGTAGTGGGCAGCATACAAGCTATATAAATTAATTAATTAATTAAATTAATGAGAAAGGCTGGAGTTTTGAGATTTGGTGCCACCACTATGATGATGGCACAACATTCTTATCTTCCTTTTCATCTCAGTTGAAGTAAGCTATTCCACTTTAATCCAGCGCCTTACATCAGTTATGGGTCTGATTTAAAAAGCATACTGATATGTGTTTTTTTAAAACTGCATTTTCCAGAACGGTGTTCACATTTCAAGTTCCCCTGATGGTTTGGTTTCCTGTTTCTCAGTTTTTCAGTGAGCATGTCCCTCTCTTGTTATGACAGTTGCAGGGCTGCTGGAATATTTCTCTAGGCGGAATTCAAAGCACAAGCCAGAACCTATAAAGCCCTATATGGTTTAAGTCCTATGTGGTGGCTCAGCGACCTAGAGTACTGAAAACTGTTGGCTACAAAGTTGACAGCTCAGCAGTTCAAATCCCGGGTGTCACATAGTGGAGTGAGCTCCCGCTGTTAACCCCAGCTCCTACCAACCTAGCAGTTCGAAAGCATGTAAATGCAAGTAGATAAATAGGTACCACCATAAAAAGCAGGAAGATGAAACAGTGTTTACTTGCAGCCATGCCAGCCACATGGCCACAGACTTGCACAACACTGGCTCTTTGGCTTGAAAACAGAGATGAGTACCACCACTAGAGTCAGACACAACTAGCATGCATGTGTGGGGGGAACCTTTACCTTTAAAATAAATAAACAGATTTCAGAACCAGGCAATTATGAAGGGCTGGTGAAGAAGGCAATCCTGAATAAATTAATGGAAATAAGATTTTTTAAGCTTTCCTAAAGGATTCCCACATAGGACCCATCAACGTGTGGTGTGTGACTTGGTTGAAGACAGAAGAGTCATTGTTCTCCCCCTTAAATCAGGACTCACTCGCTCCAGGCTTCCATGCCTGCTTTAATTTTTCCTTGAATGTAATCTGTATTCTTCTGATTTGAATCTCCATGCTATAAGATCAAATCAACTCAACTCAAATCAACCTTTATTGGCATTAAAATAAAAAAAAAACAACACAACAAGAGAAAATGAGGTACAGCAAGGAGGGTAATCGAACACGGAACCGGTGATTCTAATATATGCATTAGCTACTTAAGCCAATGAGATGGGGAATAGGGAAGCCCAGATCCTCGTGCTGCTATAATCTCAGAGGCAAAGAACGCCACCTCATCCAGATAAGAGGTAACTTGCGTAGAGAGAAGAAACCTAAGCTTAACCAAGTCTTCCCACCCTTGCATTCTATCGAGGACGGAGTATAGATATTTCTTACGTGTGCATGGAGTTGGGCAATGAAAGAAGATGTGTTCAAGAGTTTCAATGGCATTAGTTTGAAAAGATCCTCTGGGATTCCATTGAACCTGCCCGACAATAGTGCAGAGGGGAAGCAATTTCTGGCAAGAATAGGCCAGGACATGTTAGGTAAGTCAGAAAAAAGGGCTTCCCAGGTAGGACTGGGATGTTAAATTGAAGTGGGGAGCTGATGGTATTGGCTTTGCACAGTTCTTGCCATTCGATGTTCAATAGCCTGTCTTTAATAGTCCTATATGCTTCAGATTGACTTAACATGCCAAGCTGCTCAATGTCCAATCCTGCTACTTTAAGAGTGGTAAGAACATCGGAGATCTCGACTGGGAGGTCAGGATCTATCAAAAATTGATATAATAAACGGGTATGAACTGGGTTGTAAAGGATTCCAAGCCAGAATTTAATAGCTCTTAATCTGGCCAAGGTCTTCAGCTTTATCATGCCAGTTTCTAAGCAAAGAACGGCGTATGGGACACATTTAGGGAGGCCTAGGATTCTCCTCAAAAAAGAGGCTTGAATACTCTCCACTGTGCGATCTATAGCTTTATACCAAATTGGTGATGCATATAAGATTTGAGATAGGGTTTTGGCCTTAAATATTGTCAGGGAAGCTGGTACATACCATTGCTATTCTCCAGAGATCTTGCTTGAATTTAGGACATATTTGCGATGGGAGAACCAGGTGTGCCTGTAGTCGTAGTGAACACCCAGGTACTTAAATGACTTTACCTGCTCTATAACATTACCCTTACAAAGCCATTTGTAGGCAGTCCATTTTCTCACAAAGACCATTATTATAGATTTGGAGTAATTGACCTCCAATTTATTGGCTAAGAAATAGTCGGTGGCACTATTAAATAAGCGTTTAAGACCTATCCTAGTGCGAGAGAGAAGTATTGCATCGTCGGCGTACAAAAGCAATGGAACTTGTGTCTGACCCAGTTAAGACATCCCCTCTCTTCCTCCTGCCATCTCCCCTCCTTCCTCATGCCCTCCCCATCCTCTGCCCTCCCATTCTTGTCTCTTTCTCTCCCACAGGAAAAAAGTAGACAAAAGATCCTCCCACAGATGGCATTACAGCTGATGTCAGGGAAATTCAAACTGAGCATCTTCTTCTTCCTAGCATTTTCTGGAAGGTGTGGGGTCCATTTTAGTTCAAACTGAGCACGCCCCATAGAAATTGAGCTTGTCCAGGACAACGAAATTGATTATACATCTGGTACAAACTGGGCTACAAAACAAAAAACAGCAAACAAACCCATTTCCTTAGTAAAGGAAAATAATCCTGAAACAGAATGGAGGTGGAAGAGATTGATTCAAGTCTTCAGCACAGTTGTGCTGATCCATTAGATCAATCCAACATAATACTAAAAGAAGTTTTAAGAACCCTGGCAATTCATTTGCATGCATCAAATATTTTACTAGGATTATTGCTATGGGTTTTGACTGACCCATAACAAAACAAGACAAAACAAAAAACATCCTTGGTAACAAACTAGGCTATTGTTACATCAAAGAAAACAAGGATATGGACTTCGGAATTATTATTTTTAGTATATCTCTCATCTTTTTCCCCACCCTTCACTGCGTTAGACACAGTTTGCGAGCTTCGTCCTGAACACATTTGAAATTTTGGAATAACAATTGGGTAGACTGGGTAATTTATTTATTTTCCAGTGATGTGCAGTACTAAATTGCTACAAAAGGCAATAGCAGAAAAACAAATTCAAGAATACTGGTAATCTGTTCTACTCCAGAGGCTGGAATATTACTTTAAAATGAAACTTGTTGCATTCCTCCTTATATTGATTGGCTATTCCTAAATGTGGCTGCCAGTCAGGAAAGTAATTTATTGCATTGCTCATTATCAATGCACTAGCATTGTCATGACCGTTGGACTGTTGAAAGATGCAGAAATATGTTCTTTGGTACCCCAACAATAATTCCTCAAGCACTCCTCCCCATCCATAGCAATGAAAATTAAAAAAAATATCAGCAACTGGAACTAGAACTGGAAAAGGTGCAGAAGAGAGCAACTAAAATGATGACTAGGCTGGGGCACCTCCCTTATGAAGAAAGGTTACAGCATTTGGGGCTCTTTAGTCTGGAAAAAGGCACCTGAGGGGGGATGTGATTGAGACGTACAAAATTACGCAGGGCATAAGTAAAGTGGATAGAGGGACATTCTTCTCCCTCTCACAAAATACTAGAACTAGGGGACATCCACTCAAATTGAAAGTTAGGAGAGTGAGGAGAGACAAAAGAAAATACTTCTTTACCCAACATGTTGTTAGTCTTGCGGAACTCCCTGCCACAGGATGTGGTGATTGCAACTGGTCTGGATGCCTTCACCTTCAAAAGGGGGTTGGACAAATTATTGGAGGAAAAGTCCACCACGGGTTAGAAGCTATGATGTGGATGTGTAATCTCGAGGCTTAAAAACAGGGTACATCAAAGGCCAGATACAGGGGAGTGGTATTAGGAAACAGATATTTAGTCAAATGCGCTCCCAGAGGCATTTTGTGAGACACTGTGAAATACAGGAAACTGGACTAGATGGGCCCTTGCCCTGATCCAGCAGGGCTCTTCTTATGTTCTTATGTAACATTAACAAATTAACTAATAAATATCAGGGACATTAACAAATTAACTAATGTTGCCCTTTGGTGGTACTGGTTTACCCTGAACATATCAAGATATTTCTTAGCAAGAAAATATTGCTAGCTAAGTAAAAATCCTAAGTTTACTTCACACTAGAGATGGGCTCAAAATGAATTTTTTAAATTTCATTTTTCATTTTTTTTTGTTTCATTCCCTAATGAAATGAAAAATGAACTGCCCCTTCAAAGAAAAATGAGAAGAAACAAAAAGAAAATTTTCGGTTCATTCCATTCTGTTTTTTGTTTTCCAATAGGAATGCATTGAAGCAGTGCATTCCCATGGGAAATGGCTTTAAAACCCCCACACCTTCCCCCCCCCAACAAGGCCAATCAGGTGGGGGAAATGGTGTGAGGTTTTAATTTTTTTTCTGCCAAAGCTCCACACGCCAGCTGATCAGCGCTTGCTTGCATGGCAAAAAAAGTTTTAAGAGCCCACACTTTCTCAGGTGGGGGAATGTTGTGGGCTTTTAAAACTTTTGTTAGTCCACGAAGTAAGTGCCAATCAGCTGGTGCATTGGGCTTGCTTAGGGGGCTTTAAAAAGTTTTAAAACCCCATGCTTCCCCCCCCCAAAACACGCATGATTGGGTGGGGGAAAATACAGGAGTTTGATACTTTTTTGCCAGCCACTGAAGCCCTGCATGCCAGCTGATTGGCATTTGGGGAGGGCAACCATGCTGGCTTCCCATCCATTTTCAGAGGGCTTCTGCTGAGCTGTCATCAGCTGGACTCCTTTAAAAATGGCCCAGTTGCCACCAGGGGATCCCCCAGTGCCAACTGGGCCATTTTTAAAGGGGTCCAGCCAATGACAGCTCAGCAGGAGCCCTCTGAAAATGGACAGGAAGCCAGTTCACGCCTCTCATGCTGGCATCTCGACCACCACTTGCTTAGGCAGCAAAAAAGTTTAAAAACCCCATGCCTCCCCCAAAAAAATCAGGTGCATGGGGGGGAATGGCACAGGGTTTTAAAATAAAACAAAAAATAAAATGCATTTTTTAAAAAATTATTTCAAATGAAACAAAATGGGGAAAAACAAAACAAAACAAAATGCCATTTTGCGGGGGATGGCGGGGGACGGTGACAGGCACGGGGGTGGGCAGCGATGGGCACAGCGGGCGGTGGGTGGACTGTGACTAGCAGCGATGGGTGGACGGCGATGGGCGGCTGGAGGGTGGTGGGGGGACAGATGGCGGGGGCCAGCAGCGGGGGCGGCAGGCTGGCCAGCGCCCTCTTTCCATTTTGGCCCCCTAGGCAACTGCCTAGTTTGCCTTAATGGAAGTGCCAGCCCTGGCTATTGGGGAGAAAGGCGGAGACGCTGCATGCTTTCCCAGCGAGAGAACAGGGAAGGCGCATGGGGTGGGGTGGGAAGAGAGAGAGAGAGAGAGACAAGGGGGTGGAAGCAAGGCTGCCACTGTCAAGAAACAAGGCATATGGGTGGACAGGTGAGAATGTGTGTGTTTGTGTGTGTGCATGTGCAATGTTGTGTGTGTGAGAGAGAGAGAGGAGAGAGAGAGAGAGAGAGAGAGAGAGAGAGAGAGAGAGAGAGAGAGAGCCAGTTGCTCTACCCTTTGCTTCCGTGCCTGTTCTCAACCTGATGCCACTGCCACCGAGCCCTCCTCAGCCTTGCCTGAGGCAGGTACCAACGAGGGGCTTCCTCGTTGACAGCCCGTGAGGGAAAACATGCCAATGCCTGGCTTTTGCTGCTCCAGGCTGCCTGTCAGTCGCTTGCTCTTGCATGCGCACCCCTCCGCATCTTCTGGCATGGCAACAGAGTTCCTGGCTGACGAGGATTTTGCCCAGGTGCCTTTTGTAAGGGAGGCCCACTGCAGGAGCCAACCCACACCCTTGCTGGGAGCCCTTGGCTGCCACCGGTTGGCCTCAGAAGAGGCAACTTGTTCCTTTAATCCTTGTCCCGCAAGTGAGCCTCCTCCTCCTCCTCCTCGCCCCAACTTGGCTGTCTGTCTACCGAGCAAAGTATTGGAGAGACGGCAGTTGGAGGAAATAGCAAGATAGGATGTTGCCAACCTGCATAACCAGTAAATCAACAACAAAAAGGGGGAAATTGGTTTTATGTGCCCTCAGTATCATTTGCCTCTTGTAAAACTGCACATTTAAAACCAGTTCAAAAATACCCACCCTCTGCTTTGAGTCTTGGAAAATTTGCTGGAACCCAGTTAAGTGGGTGTTACTGTTTTGTTTTTTTAAACCGCTGACCATGGGGGCATGATATTTGGAGACAGTTTATCAGTAAATTAGATCCTGATTTTAAAGACCGTGGGATAGAGCCCTAACTGAGAAACAGCCAAGTCACTCGGTTCTTACTTCTCTGAAAGAAAGAGTCTGGTCCCATTGATAATACGAAACACTGCCTATTTGGGTCTTGTTTTTAAAAATCAGTTTTAAAAATCCTGGCTACGTGAAGCAAACAGAAAGGAGGAATTCTTTGCCTGGAAATTGTATTATTGGGATCCAAAAGGTGATAGTTTAATGTGCTGATAGAGGGTTGTTTATTTTGCCACAGATGTAAATCTGGATTATTTCTAATAATTTTGTCATGTGAATACCTCTGCCAATGAAAACTGCCTAGCCTTTTAGTAAAATAAGGGATTCAGGACCTTTATCCAAAATATCTACTTTCCAGCTGAGTGACTAATAGTGTCAGTCTGGATTCTGGGCTTAGAACTATTCCCTCTCGCTGTCAGCCAGCAAACCAGATGTGGCAATTTTTAAAAAGTTTACTCCAATGAAAGATGATAGGAAGAAGTAGATTTTTGCCAATTGAAAAGAATCATTTCAAGGTTACAAAAACGAAGACATGGATGACTGAAGAGGAAAATATGACCACTAAATTACAATTACCCTAACTTAAAGAATGTAGCATACCAGATGCCTAAGCCAGATGCCTGCTCTTCCCTGACAGCTTCCAGATTCCAGGATGAAGAGAAAGGGAAAATACCCACCTTTAAGCCATAAATAGAATACCTGCTGGTAATGGGTTGTATAGGCTGCCTGTATGGCTTATCCAAAAGGGAAATCTCTTATAAATGATCAGGGGATACAGAGGCAGGCAGGACTTCCCGTGGATGTTGACAAGTCTTTGGATCTGCCTCCCAAGTCCAAGTCTTTGGTACCAAATCACAAGTCCCTATTAAAAACTGTCTCCTGCCTCTATCTTTCTCTTCCCCACTCCCAGAAAATAGGGAAGGGTGGATTCTAGGTGGGGAGGAATGCGGCTTGTGACCACCCCCCAACACACTTTTGGTCCCATCTGCACTGCTTGCCTTGCCTTGCCTTCCCTCACCTCTTCACCCTCCCACTCTCTTGAAAAATGCCCCTGTCTGTTGCTACCTCTTCCTCCATCTTTTATTCCAGTTTGCCCCCGCCTCTCCTGTATCTTCTGGTGAGCCTCACAAAGCTTCTTCCAGGTTTACAGTGCCCTTCGTTGAAAGAAAGGGATTTGGAAACATGACTTGGGAAAATGAGTTGAGCTCTTGAGTTGAGTCTGAGTCACCGGGGGGGGGGGGATGACGACCTGACTTGAGTCTGAGTCAAGTCACTGGTGTGAGTTAAATTCAACTTGACAATGAATTGCACAACTTGTGTCCCCATCCCTGGGACTTTCCAAGTCCTGTGAACACAGGCTGTCATTTCATTCTGGGTTCAAAGAAATTTTGTACATCTTGCTGCAGCAACTAGCCAAATTCCATCTGTCCATTAGTTCAGCATAATAAAAGTATAGCATAATCCAACTAATATTTAAGATGTAATCTCTTCACACGTTCCTCCTTGAAAGTAAAGGGAGTATCAACTTCCAACAAGTCTATTTCCACTTTCACTCTAGCCAGTGTCTAGTATTACAAGGAAACAAATACATTCCAGATGTTTGTGAGATAATACTACAAATCCCATTCAAAATGTTAATCTAAGACATTCTACAACAACCTGTCTATAGAAAATAATATGGAAACATACACTGCAGTCAAACAAGTCTAGGATATACAAGGGTTAAGGAGCCTTGTGGCTAAACCACAGTACAACAGGCCAGCCTCTGTTCATGACCTGAGTTTGATCATGATGGTTGATTCATAGCTGGCTCAAGCTTGATCCAGCCATCTATCTTTCTGATGTTGGGAAAATGAAAACCCAGCTCTGGGAGCTAAAATGACCAAGTGAAGTGTTGCTAAAAGAAGTGGTACTCAAAGAAGAAGAACTAACAGGAGATTGGTTGACACAATAAAGGAAACCACAGTTTTGAGTTTGCAAAGTCTGAGCAGGGCTGTTAATGACAGAACCTTTTGTAGGTCATCAATTCATGGAGTTGATATAAATAAAAAATAATTTGAAGCATGCAACAATAATAATTGAACACTGCCAAATGGGAGGTTCTCATGTGGACCTCACCTTCAGATAAGATTTTCCATAGTGCTAAATTTTATGAAGGTCATGAAGAATATTTATTTGCAGTCCTTAGACCAGTTACACATAAATATAAAACCATGGATTAAAAATACAATTAAAACATGTTAGCATACATACAGCCGGTTGGCATTTAACTTCCGTAGTCGAAGTATCCTCACACAGAATCTAGCCACTTGACAGGAGATCTTTGTGTCTGCATCTGAAAGGAGGAACTCAAGTCTTTTTCCCTCTGAGCGTCCAGGGATTCTTTCCATTAATGGGATAATAATCTCTTTGCGTGTTGCTTCATAAAATGGACAGGTGAAGAACATGTGCTCAATGGTCTCAATCTCCCTCAGGGGGCAGGAACAGAGCTTTTCAGCAAAAGGGGTATTTTTATACTTCCCTTCCAGTACAGCAGAGGGGAGGGCCAGACACCTTGCCAGCGTAAAGGCTCTTTTAGATCCTTTAGCTTCCAGAGCTGTTAAATATTTGGCTGGTTCCATAAGGTTTTTAATGTAACCCCTAACTGCCATATTTTGGATACTAGTGAGGTCTGTTTGGTACTCAATATCCTCTATTCTTTGCTTGACTATTTGTTTTGCTTTTTCTATTCCTGAGGACAAAAGTGCCTGGGGGGAGAGGCCAATTTTCATTAGATAACCCTGTACAGATTTGACCCACGTACATTGATAATTGTCAGTAAATATCAGGGGAAGTAGGCCTTTTGGGTTTAGGTGTTCTTTTAACCACACATATATAGATTGAATGCTGATCCAGGCTTCTTCTTTTAAGCATCCTGTCTCTAGCCTTATCCTTGCATTTGACACACATCTTGGGACCTGGAGTATAGTTCTTAGGAATTTAGATTGGACTATTTCTTGTAATGCAAAGTGGGAGCTAGGAGGCCCGAGTAATGAACCATACAAAAGTTGGGCTAGAGTCTTTGCTTTATAAAGTTTGAGGGCTGCTGGTACAAAAGACCCTCCTTGGGAGAGATGGAATTTTACAATGCTATTTGTAGATTTTCCCCCTGATCTGCCACATATTTACTATGCTGGATCCTGGATCCAGAAGCCTGTAAAATTACCCCTAGATATTTAAAATAACTCACTTGTTCAATACTGTGGCTATTTATTTGCCACGACCGGGTTTTAGGTCTGTGTCCAAAGGCTACTATCTTGGTCTTCTGATAGTTGATTGTTAGGGATTTTTCTTCACAGTATGAGGAGAGCTTCCTAAGGGGCCTTCTCAACCCTATAGGGGTTCTAGAAAGGATTGCTGTTTCATCAGCATAGAGCAATACTGGCATTGCTCGATCTCCAAGTTTAGGAGAATGTAGATCAGGGTGTTGAGCCAGCTTGATAAATCATTTATATAAAAGTTGAATAGTGCTGGTGCCAGAAGGCAACATTGCCTAATACCTCTGTGAGTTTGTATAGCTTCAGTGAGATGTCCTTGTCTGGTACACCTGACTATCAAGTATGTTTCTTCATATAGGGCCCTAATTAGATATAAAAGTCTTCTGGAGTTTGCTAATTTATCCCAAAGGTGTGTTCTGGATATAGAGTCAAAGGCCGATTTGAAGTCCACAAAGGCAGCATAAAGGGAGATTGTTCCTTTGGCTGAGTATTTCTCAATAAGGTGTTGGATAATTAGACAGTTGTCTATTGTGGATCTCCCTGGCCGAAAGCCTGCTTGTTCTTCCCCAATAATATTTTCTGTTTCGAGCCAATCTAAGAGTTTATCAAGAAGGTGTCTCACATACAGTTTACTGACAATGTTCAGCAAACTTATTGGCCTATAATTGGCTGGATCTTCCCTTTCCCCCTTCTTGTAGAATGGAACCACAATGGCTATTTTCCATGATTTTGGTATGTGGCCTGTCTCATCGATATGGGTAAAAAGAGGTGCTAGGAAAGAACCCCACCATGTATTGTTTTCTTTTAGAAATTCCGGTGGTGTGCCATTGTGGCCAGGGGCTTTACCATTTTCAACTGATCTATATGAGCTATAATTTCACCTGCAGTGACAGGGGGCCAACTGGGGGTCCTCCCAAGTATTGGTGGAGAGGAGGTTGCAGTGGTCTCCTCATACATTCTTTTAAAGTAAGATACACATTTATCTGGGGGATGATATAAATAAAAATAATTTGAAGCATGTAACAATAATAATTGAACACTGCCAAATGGGAGGTTCTCATGTGGACCTCACCTTCAGATAAGATTTTCCATAGTGCTAAATTTTACCCTAACACAAAACTGTACAACTGTAACCTATACTTTAACTGATTATTTGAAATTATTTGCTTTGTACCAGTAAGCTGCAAACTATATACAGTATTTGCTTCTTTGCCTTGTTTGAATTGGCATTATTTGTGTGCATGCATTTTGGATATGGGACACTGGGCATTATACAAAATAAAGCATTCATTCATTTGCTTTGGTGTTCCTCTTCAGCTTTACTTATGATATTAACATTTCATGGTCTGTGCCATGTCTGCAGAGAGAATAGAGCTTCCTTCTGATTCCAATTATATAATTTAATTTCTACATTGGCCATCTAGTGACACCAATGGGTACAATAATCTTCTCTCTTGCTAGAAGCATGTATTGCAATAAACAGATAGTTGGTTTCACAGAATTCTATCAGGTACTTCAGACTCTTAGGTCAAATCTTCCAATGGTGTTTGCTTGTGCTTTAATTTTCCATACTCTCATTATTATTAGTAAATCCTGCTTTGGTGTGTGTTCAATTTCCTCCTGGGCACTTGCATTAAAGCATTTGATTTCTTCTTCCTCAGTATCTGTAGTAGGAACACAGACCTAAATGACAGTCATCTAGCACTTCCAGAAAGTTTGATAGATGTTAATTAGTCACTGTTTCTCTTTTGTCACAGCTTCACAGTTAGGGTAACCATGTTTTTCCCCCTCAGTTGATCATTTTCAGAATAAACATTTTTTAATTATCTGATTGAAAATGTCCTATTCAAGTCCACTTTAGTGCACTCACACCAAGTATAGTAATCTTTATATACTTTCTTTATATATTTTCTTTTTCTATAATTTGGGGTCACTGGTTGATATTTCTCACATTCCAGATAGTTGTGTCATGTAGCTTTGGACTTTCCTTTCAGATCTGTGAAAGTCAGCAGCTAATCGTCATTTCAGCTGTAAGCCAGTTGCTCCATTACAAATAGCACCACTTGTACCTACCTTTACCTATTCTCCAGTAGTTGATTCAGTCTCATCCTTTAGTACTGGTTCTTGGTTCATTTTATAGCAAAATCGTACATCCTGACAGTATTGCTCTCAGTTTCCCCGCAACTTCAGCACCATGCACACCATGTTAAGGTGGACGTCCACATGAGAAGAAGCTTTCAATCAACACTTTAAAAGATAGCTATTTAACACCACAGAGGAGAATCTTCTCTCCTGGTCCTGGAAATGAGGTCATTGTAGAGAGTCAGTCCAAAATGACTGGCTATGATAACTCCAAAGTCAGATGCATTCTCTTATCCTGGCTGTCTCATTGATGTGAGAAGCTCTAGTTCAAGTTACCTAGTTCTCTCAATGACTGCTGGCTATGAGTGCCAGACAAGTTTCTTAAAATATTTCTTTAAAAGAAATGGTTTTTCAGCCAAAGACGTAGGGTTTTTAAAAGAGATGCTTGGACCCAAACCCCAGTAAAATCCATTTTTCTCCAGCATTAAATGGCAAAGGAAGGAAGAATACTCCCTCCTGGACAGCACAGCACCATGGTGCCTAGCCCTCTGGCTGCTTACCTAAATTGCTTAACAGCATTGGCAGGAAGAGAAATGAATGACTCAGTCAACAATCTTCTGGGAATGAAAAAAATTGTGTTTATCACTGCTGGCTTTAGTTCAGATCACAAAGCCGGCCCATCTATCACTGTAGAAGGGCAAGCACATATTTTTATATTTAGTATTTTGAATAGAGATGGGCACGACCAGAAAAATTTTTTTCCGAGTTGTCGTTTTTCGGGACGGGTCCGTTTCAGCTCATTTCCGTTTTTCGCAATTTTTTTAAAAAATTTGTCGTTTCGTCGTGTCCTTTGTCGTTACCGCCATGATTTCGCGCGATTTGGCGTCCCGCCGGCGCTAGGTGTTTTTGCGCCCTAGGCAGCGGGCTGGGTGGCGGGGGGCCATGGGCGGGTGGCGGCAGCGGCAGGGGGGAGGGGCGGGCGCGCGGGCATGTGGTTGGCGGGCGCGCGGGCGGTGGGCGCAGGTCCCGCAATGACCCAGAGCAGGCGGAAAACACTTTAAACTGACTTGCTGCACAAGACTGCATCGAATAAAGCAACTGCAATTTTTATTGCAAACAAAGTGGGCAGTGCACCCACAGCAGAGCTGCAGGCAGGGTATGAAAGGACCTTGGCTTGCTTGCCACCAAGCAAATGAAATTTTTAAAATAAATCCACACCTCCCCTCCCACTCAAACCTCCCCCCCTTTGAAGCACTATCAGAAAAGAAATCCTAACAAACTGCAGGAGAATAAAAAAGAATAAACTGCGTTGCTATTCCCCATTCCCCACAGCAGACAGAGAATGAAAGGAATTATTATTATTTCCTAAAAATTCAATTGAATCAATTCCCTCCCTGCCTGCCTAACTGAAATCTAAAGGCTCCGCGAAATCAAAACTAGTCAGCACAGCAGCCAGCTACACACAGCCCTCTCCCACCCATATCCAAGCCCGGATTGTGACTCTTCTGGGAGTGCCTCGCCTTTTTATGCCCTCTTGCACATCCAGAAGTGTCAGTCAAAACCAGGCCATGCGATTGGTAGAATGGGTCCAAAAATTTGCATGGTCCCATCCCATGGCCAGCCCATCATTGCACAGGTGTAAAAAAATAAAAATAAAAATAAAATAAAATAAAATTAGTGTGACCTTTTACTGCTATAAAAAACCCACTGCTGCTACTGTAAAAATTCAAGCATTTAAAATAGCTAATTTCCGCAATTTTCTGTGGTGCTTTGGTGGTTTTTTGGACCATGATTTCAAAAAAAAAATATTGCAGACGCCATTTTGGATCTCCCCGCACCGCATGGCAAATGGAGACGCCGAGGATGCCCCCTCCCAGCCCGGTACCAGCAGCCCAGGACAGGAGGGGGGAAGGCTGGGGACCCCCCACCCCCGGGAAACCACCCCTCTGGTAGGTGCCCTCAGGCAGGCATATTTTCGCCTGCTCTTTTGGCTGGGAATCGGTTGTTTTTATTTATTTTAAAAACTTTTTTTCTGTGCCGCTTGGCATTGCGCGATCGCCACGCAATGCCAGGAATGACAATGACAAATCAGACCCAATTTTTCTTTTTTCGGTTCGAGTTCGAGTTCTGACAGCTTAATTGTCATTACCGTTTCCGTTACGTAACGGAAACGATATCCGAAAACGGAAACGACAATTTCGCCAAGTCGTGCCCATTTCTAATTTTGAAGCTTATTTCACATGCCATTCATTTCTTGCCTCCAGGGAAAATGTGATGTCAATAGAAATCCTTTGTGTTGTTGGATAAAATAATACTCAAACCAGCGGGTAAGCTGTTTAAAGAGAACATTTTTAAAGAAAGGGCTGGAATTTCTCCCCCCCACACACACACATTAAAAGATATGGCTACCCAGAAACCCCACTATAGTAATGGGACAAAATCTGTTATTCAAAACTACTACTACTACTACTACTACTACTACTATTACTACTACTACTACTACTACTACTACTACTACTACTACTACTACTACTACTACTCTGGTTTATGAATATGAGATATTGTGCTGTATCCACCATTCAAAATGCCAGGAATTGTATCTACAAGTCAAAATTGCCCTCGACGTTGAAATCCAATTTATCATCTAGATCCCATCCTAGGGTTCTCTGCCCAGCCTGACATCTGAGGTACAGCAGTAAACACTGTCTCCTAGTGACCCAAATAAAAGTGCATCGTAGCCCAAATCTAGCCAAGATGTTTTGGCAAGGGCAATAGAAAACCTCACAAACATTTTCCCCAATGCCTTCCAGGAATAACAGACTGATAACGAATGAACCAATTAAAAAAATTGTTGACACCTGAAATTTTCATTTGACGTGACCCCCTCACTCTCCCTTGAAGTAGGGGCCAGCCCTGCTTAGTATTCATGGAGCTTTCACTCTTCAAGTCGTTACTCACATGCTCAGAGGTCTCTAAGGGATTTGAGACTTCTGCTGTTTTTAAGAGTAGGCTCTATGGTCTCTGTTTTCAAAAGCACCACAAACAGGCATCTGACAGACAATGGAAGTCCATCCAAAAAAGGTACGGTTTTTGCCTTTCAAGATCAAGCTGTGTATAGCTGCCAGCTCCCCCTTGTGTGTTGAATCCACTGCTAGTGGCCTCATGAATGTTAAACATTTGCAGTAGAGGAGACCGTGTTTGAAGTATTACAGTAAATAATAGGGCTAGGAGAATACACACATCCTTTAATTTTAGATCATTTCCTTTGATTAAAGCTGCTCAGTAAAGAGTGACTGCCTTGCTAATCCACTGGGAGTTCATCTCCGGTTATTCATCACAAGCCCGCAAATCCAGATGATGATTTGTTACAGACTTCTATTAAAGCCAAACGGCAATGAGAGTGTACACAATAAGATCTAAAGGGATGCTCTTACCTCACAACCTGTTTTCCCTTTCTAAAAAATATTCTGCCAACAGTTCATCTCCCAGTAGTAGAAGGCCTTTGACGTGGATGTGTCTAAGTGTAATTTAAGCAAGCGTGGGGGGAGAAAATCCGGATAAACAATGGAGATTGCTTACTTTCATAGGCTTATTGCAAGAAAGCAATTAATCTGCACCATGCGTTTTATCCCCAATTTGGCAGCTAGAAAGTTAAGCCAAACTTGGCTGGAAAAAGGATGTGATGGCACAATTGTGGTATGGAGCTCCCTTTACAAAGAGGGCTAGAGAAAGGGACTGCATTCTGCATACAAAGTTCAACAGATCCAGGTCATTGATTCTTAAGTATTTATTACTTGTTATCATGTGTGACACTTCTGGAGTTCTATGGGAATTATATAAAGATGTAAAACCAAAGAAAGTCCTACCCACATGTTTGCAATCAAACAGATATAATTCAGAAAGGAAGAGAGAAAAGTTTACAGGAAAAGAAAGGCATCCCTTTTGATGATATTTTAGCTCTTCTTTCTATCCCAAAGATACTGTATGATGAAGAATTGCCCCAATTAAAACAATTAGGAACAAACAAACAGGGAATCTATACAAGCTAATTAGGAAAGCATACATTGAAAATGATAGGGGACAGTTTTAAAATTGTACTTTTAAAGAATATGCACAATTAACAGCATAAAATCTACAGTGCAGAAACAGTTGCCCAGTTTAACCACTAGGCATTGGTGATTTATAGCTTTTTCCCCTAAGCATCTTCAGTAAATATTATGGCTGCTTTGCAGATAAACTAGACATAATCAGAGCTCATTTTAACTCATAATATCAGCTATATTGATAAGTGTTCTAGTTATACATGAATAATTTCCAGGGTTTGTTGTTGATTCTCTAGCAATAAACTTACTTCATACCAATATTTCCAATTAATATCTTATTGCTCTTCTTCCATGCTTTATTTATGGATCCATCAACAAATGTTTCAGTGTCAGCCCAAACTAGCACAGATCCATTTATCAAAAATGAAAGACAGTGCAATCCTCTGGTTTAGTCACTAGGTGGTGGAATCATTTGTTCAGTGAAGTGCAAATGCCTCAGGCATTCCTTCTTACTCTGTATTCCCTGACAAATAAGGTTTACAGTAATACCTTGTAAGATGAATGCCCCTTAATACGAAAAACCTGCAAGATGAATGAAATTTCCGGGAATAGGAAAACCTCGTAAGACAAATTTTCCCTATGGGATGCTTTGCAAGACTAATTCATTGCATTCCTATGGGAACCACATTAAACTGCGTTTCGTAGGATGAATTTTTCATAAAATGAATTGACCCATAGAATGAATAAAATTTGTCTTAAGAGGCACCACTGTATTTGTAGTATCCTCTCTTGGGTATTGTTGGGAATTTGCTGGAGAGATTTTAAAGCCAAGCTGGCCTTGGCTACAGAACTTTAAGCAGACAGACAGAGACAAATGCCTTTCTCAGCCAGCTGAGCAGACACGCATGCACAAAAGTACTGCATTCCCCCCAGAAGTCCTCATTTTATTCATCTTATTTATGTTTACAAGCAATAGATTGGAGAGCTTACAAAAACAGGAGCTCGAATAGGGGGCAGGTGCCCTTTAGCCCTTTGGCCCTGCATCAAAGCAAATAGAAGATCACTTCCTTTCCAGATATGCCACATTGACCAGGAGTGTGTGCACATCATTGCAGCCTTCTGGAACACACCCTTCAAAGAAAGGTTCCCACAGGTTATTTCAGTAGAATGGTCTGGGAATGGTACTGTAACTATGGGCATGTCTACACTGGCCTGTTAGTGCAGGCTGGTATGGTCTAAATAGGGTTGCCTGAGGTTAGGGAGAGGGGCAACATACTATTTGACATTATCCTTGCACCTTAATGGCATTTTAACCTTAAGCAATCCCCTGACTCCTTCAGCTGTCATTTGGACACTTCCCCTGCTGCTGCTGCTGCTGCTGCTGCTGCTCCTCCTCCTCCTCCTCCTCCTCCTCTTCTTTTTGACACACAATCACATGCATGATTTCAGCACTCCTGCCCCTCCACAGAGGATCAGGGAAAGTGCCCAATGTGCTGATATCCTGAAGTGACTTTGTTTTATTAACTCAGTTCTTGATACCAGACATTCAGACCAGAAGGAGCCTTAGCAGCTTTAACAGCTGCACAGGTGGGTTTTAGTCCATTCACGTGTGATCGCACACACTGGGGACAGGCTAAACTGGACTGCAACAACCCACACTAAAAAACAAGATGCCTCATCTAAGTGAGTCTGGTGTTTGTGTTTTATCAGAGTCCAGCTGATTTGTACACACACAGCTTTCACATGACCACTAAAATCCGCTGCAAAGTGCTCACAGCTCTGGAGCATAAAATTGTTTCCCCACAAGCAGCGGACTTTTAAAAAATAATAAGTGCGACCACATCCACTTAAGCACGACCCAGCACATTTTACAAGTACCTGGTCTTGAGGTGGTAAAATTCTTGTCGCTGTTCCGATGTGGACTTTAAGCCATTACTCGAGTCCATGGGAACACGGAAAATCTGCACCAAAACCTTTTCGCCCCCATTATGGTATCTTTGTTACGGTTCTCAGTCATGGGATCAGAACAGTTGCAGATTTTCAGAACGTGACCATGGGAACATCTGATTCGCAACATCAACCATGTGACCGCTCCTGGGGGATAATCTGGATCAAAGTTTGCTGTGGATTTTAGTGGTCATGCAAAAGTAGCCTATATTATACCAATAGAATCCTTTACTCACAAGACACCCTGTAAATGTGGAATCTAACAAGTAGTGTATCTTCACAAAACAAGGATTTAGGGTAAATTTCAAGTAACTGTTCTTACAATCTCCTGCCATGCTTGTTCATTTTAAAAGACCAATCATTTTTGTTCTGTTTTATGCCTTCTTGGATGCCAATTACATTTACCACAAATCACAACAAAATGTGCTTCCTAAACAAAATAAAAAGTTGAGTTTTGAGAAAGGCATATACTGTATAGGACCGCAAATCCTTATATACGTATAAGGATTTGTCTGGGCATAAAAAGTCACAGAGCAAAATCAAAGGAACTTATTTCTGAGAAAGAATATACAGGACTATACTATGAAGTTGATAAATAACCTAGAAATGAAAATCAAGAGGGAAAGAGATCTGTGACTGATTTTATATAGATGATATTTACATTTTGTTTTATAGCCTAGCTAAGAGACTTTCTAACTACTTCTTGGTGTGAAATTTTAGACGTCACAGTTGCTTTCCCCCAATACAGAAAAAGGCCCAGCTCATATTTGAAAGCTGCAAGGTCATCTTCGAAAATATCCGCTAGAGCTGGAAACTCCAGAATGTCGTTCAGTATTGGTCCCTGGAGAGCTCTTACTGGTTTTGTGCCAGTGGCTGGAAATTCTACAATGAAGACTGATCAGATTGTATTGCAATTAAACAATAATATTAATCCCACGCCTGCAGGATTGGGCTCCCGTTGCTGGGTGGGTGCGATGCAGGGGGCAGGAGGGGCGCAAAAACAAACATTGTCTCCAGGCGCTTCAAATCCTTGCTACACCTCTGGAGAAAGGGGTTGATGTAGGGGACTTGTGTGCTTCATTCTGGGATTGGGGTAAATTTTAGTAAATCCACTAGGTTTGCCAATTGGAACCAGATTTAATTATAATGAAATTACCTAGTGGCTGCAGTCTTGCCCTTTAGTGTTGAGAGTCCCTGTGCCTCATTCCAGGTCCATGGGGGAATGCTGGCTCTTTCTTGGTATCTTGACAATTCCAATGCTTAATTCGAATGAAACCCAATGCTTAAGCAGCTTTTACAACTACCGTCCAGCTTCCTGCCTCTAACAAGGCTCCTATCCTGACTGCAACATCATCTAGCCATGATTGAGAGATATAGATATGATATAGATAGACATGATAGAGAGGAGGTTTTAGGACTAATTGATAAATTGAGGATTAACAAGTCACCAGGCCCAGATGGCATCCATCCAAGGGTTATTAGGGAACTGAGAAATGAAATTGCAGATCTCTTAACGGTAATATGCAACTTGTCTCTTCAAACGGCCACAGTGCCGGAGGACTGGAGGATAGCGGATGTCACACCAATTTTTAAAAAAGGAAGGAGGGGGGACCCAGGAAACTACAGGCCGGTTAGCCTTACATCTGTCCCAGGGAAGATGGTGGAAGGCCTCATCCAAGAGAAAATCTTAAAACACATAAAAGAACAAACCTTGCTGAGAGAAAATCAGCATGGCTTCTGTAAGGGTAAATCTTGCCTTACAAACCTTTTAGAATTTTTTGAAAAGGTCAACAGGCACGTGGATTTGGGTGAACCGGTGGATATAGTCTATCTGGATTTTCAAAGGCTTTTGACACTGTCCCTCACCAAAGGCTGCTGAGAAAATTGCATAGTCAGGGGATAAGAGGGCAGGTCCTCTTATGGATTGAGAACTGGTTGAGATCCCGGAAACAAAGAGTAGGTGTCAATGGGAAATTTTCACAATGGAGAGAAGTGAAATCAACCATGTGCCCCAGGGCTCGGTCCTGGGACCAAAGCTTTTCAATCTGTTCATAAATGACCTGGAGACAGGGATAAACAGTGAGGTGGCCAAGTTTGCAGATGACACAAAACTTTTCCATGTGGTAAAACCAGAGAAGATTGTGAAGAGCTCCAGAAGGATCTCTCCAAACTGGGGGAGTGGGCTGAGAAATGGCAAATTTTTTTAATGTAACCAAATGTAAAGTAATGCATATTGGGGCAAAAATCCAAACTTCATCTATCAACTCATGGGCTCTGAGTTATCCGTGACGGATCAGGAAAGAGATCTTGGTGTGTTGGTGGACAGCTCCATGAAGGTGTCTCCCCAATGTGTGGCAGCAGTGAAGAAGGCCAATTCCATGCTAGGGATTATCAAAAAGGGGATTGAAAATAAAACAGCCAACATTATAATGCCATTATACAAAACAATAGTAAGGCCCCACCTGGAGTATTGTGTACAATTCTGGTCACCGCATCTCAAGAAAGACATAGTGGAACTGGAAAAGGTGCAGAAGAGAGCGAGCTAAAATGATTACTGGGCTGGGGCACCTCCCTTATGAAGAAAGGCTAAAACAATTGGGCCTCTTTAGTCTGGAAAAAGGGAGAGCTTTACTGGGGATATGATTGAGACACACAAAATAATGCAGGGTATGAGTAAAGTGGATAGAGGGAATCTTCTCCCTCTCTCAAAATACCAGAACTAGGGGACATACACTCAAATTGAGTGCTGGGAGAGTAAGAACTGACAAAAGAAAATATTTTTTCACCCAGCGCGTTGTAAGTCTATGGAACTCCCTGCCACAGGATGTGGTGATGGCATCTGGCCTGGATGCCTTCAAAAGGGGATTGGACAGATTCCTAGAGGAAAAATCCATCACGGGTTACAAACCATGATGGAGATATGTAATCTCTAGGCTTTAAACCAGGGTACTTCAAGGGCCAGATGCAGGGGAGTGGTATCAGGAGACAGATATCTAGTCTCATGCGCTCCCAAACGCATCTGGTGGGGCCGCTGTGAGATACAGGAAGCTGGACTAGATGGGCCTTTGGCCTGATCCAGCATGGCTCTTCTTATGTTCTTATGTTCTTATTGCCGCGTGGACTCATATTACGCCAGTTTAAAAAAATTTACACTGGCTGCCAGTTGCTCCCTGGGTCCAATTCAAAGTGCTAATGCTTACATATAAAGCCCTAAACGGCTTAGGACCTGGCTACCTAAAGGACCGCTTTCTTCCATATGAACCTGCCCGTTCTCTAAGATCAGGCCAGGAGGCCCTGCTGAAGGTGCCATCCCTCAAAGAGATAGGGGGCATGTTGAAGCAGGGCCTTCTCGGCGGTTGCCCCCCAACTCTGGAATGCCCTCCCTACAGAGATCCACCTGGTGCCAACACTTTTGGCTTTTCGGCGCGAGACAAAGACTTTCCTGTTTGGCCAGCATTTTAATCAGATTATTTGGTTGGACACATTAGTAGCAGGGTTTTATAATTTATAATCTGTACTATATGTTGTTTTAACTGTATTTTATTTTATAGTTTTAATACTTTTATTGTTTTAGAGTTTTTAATACTTGTAAGGCGCCCAGAGACCTCTTGGTAGTGGGGTGGCGAAAAAAATCTTGTAAATAAATAAATAAATAAACTCTGAGAACATCATCTAAACAAGGACTTTAAAAGTAACTTCCTGATAAAGCACATCTTTTACCATGTCTGAACTTCTGGGACCTGATTTGAAGAAGAGCGATTTACACTCAAAAGCTTGCAATGCTCTTTGTTTGTTTGTTTGTTTTATTAGTGGCCTATAGAGAAATGTAGTGAATCTTAATTTATAACTATGAATGTACAGATCTCTAATGTAATGATTTTTAAACATTAAGAAATCAGAAGTTGAAAGTGGGGGAGATGGCATTATGTAACAAAATCTTACCTGACAAGTAGAAATTCTGCTCTGCAAAATTGAGAAAAGTTATTCTTCTTTTGGATGCAGAACTATTCCTGTAAACTTCTTGTGCCTGAGAAGCTCAGACTCTTTTTTTCCATCTCCCTTAGTCCAACTTTCCTTCAGCCTTAGCAAATACTTGGCATCCAATCAAAGCTAAAACTAGCATTGAATACTGAAGAGAATTCAGCAAATGTCAAACACATTTCCTTGGAAGAACTGATCTGGGGGTGAAAAGCTCTCTCTAAAATAAGAAGTGTGAGATGGAGGAAGCAAAACCTGATTTCTCCTGTACTCATATTTCAAAGGAAGCAAGAGGCTACCACGACCACATTCATTCTTGCAACCTAGTCCAAACAACAGGTTCCTGGTCAGCAGTCGTTACTGGTCTTATGTATCAACTTTGTGATACATAGAATTTGTGTGAAAATCTCTATTAAAAGTGGAAAAATATAGCTTGCAAAAAGGATACTTTCGGAGTGTAAAGCAGAATTGTTTTAAATTGTAGCTCCAATAATGTTCTAGCCATTGAATCAAAATTATGTAAATTCCACTGATTATAATTGAGTCTATTTCTGGAACTATCTTCTTTTGAGCTCTGTGATGGTGGAGCCAGCTTGCCCGTTTGCTAACTCAGGGGGTGACTACATTTATAAAACATGCAGGAAATGCTATGGCTTTGGGGTAGGCTGATTCACATTGTTTCTCTTGTTGATCATAGAATACAATAGGAAATGCAAATCAATCTAGAGTCCCACCCCCCCAAATCCGTAATCGATTTTTATAACTTCACAAACCTTTATGTTTGTTTATTTATTTATTTATTTATTTATTTAACTTTTACACCACCCATCTACTCCTGGGCAGTTTACAAGATAAAATAGCATCACAAAATAACAAAGTAACACATTTAACAAACCAAAAATAGAAACAACATGATATAAGCAAAATATACATAAATCAACAACAATAAACTAAGGGGCTTTTTACACGACCCCTAAGATCCTCTGGCCACTTAAATTCGGACCAGAGATCTTAGGGGTTCCTCACTCTTCCTCTGTCCCCACCCCCCTCCGCACTTCCTGGTTGCTGGCTGTGTGAGGGAGGGAGAAAAAAGAAAGAAAAGAATGCTGGCTTACCTCCGTTTTGTTCCCGGCAGCATTCAGATCTCTTAAAGGGGCGGGGCGCAAAAAAAGAACAAACAGAAGCCAGGAGAGCCCCGCACTCACTATCCTTACACCGGATCAAATATTTGTCACATCCAAAAAGCAGGTACAAGAAAACTGCTCTGGGTCGCGCTAAAGTGGGCGGGGTCACACTTAATTGTCTGCAAAGTCTGGAGCTGGTGGGTAAACATTTTTAATGTCCGGACCTTGCAGCCATTTGCGGCGGAGCTTAGGGGTCGTGTATAAACGCCCTAAAGTAAAACTAAAAATAAAAGTAAAAATAGCCAGGAGATTGTTAAATAAAAACAAACAAACAAACAAAAAGAAGATAAGTGGTAAAAAGAAGAACAGTGTCTTACTAGATGTTTGGGAAATCACTTAAATGTTATGCTCACTTCTAACTGCAGTAGGACACCCATATCAGCAGAAGATTGGTTTCAAGGCCCCCTGTGATTGCTGAAAACCATAGATAGTAGTGAATGCTACACATTGTGGATGGGCATGAAATGGAAAAAATAGCATTTCATTTCATTTCTAGAGTAGTTTTGTTTCTTTTCATTCTAAAATGAATTTTAAAGTAATTTCATTACAAAATGAAACACTATGCTGCCCTGGGTCCTACAGGACCCAGAGGAGCAAACGATTTTAGGTAACCCCCTGAAATTTGGAAAGGTTTGGGGGTCACAGAGCTGAGTTATGAAGCTCCAAATGGGGTGCCCCTAGGGAAAAAAACCTTTCTAATTGGAATAGGAAGCTGATCCGGTGAGCAATAGCGCTGTCACAGCTTCCCATTGATTCCAATTAGATTTTTTTCCTAGGGGCACCCCCCTTTGGAGCTTCATAACACAGCTCCCTGAACCCCAAGTCTTTCAAATTTCACAGTGCTCCCTAACATCACTTGCAGAAGGTACCCCTGCCATTCACATGCCTCAGATCAGTAATTTCCCACTGTATATTTTAATTTTTTAATTTTTTTTAAATATGCAATGGAAAATTACTGATCCAAGGGATGCAAATGGCAGGGATACCTTCTGCAAGTGGTTTTAGGGAAGCCCTTGAAATTTGGAAAGGTTTGGGGTTCAGGGAACAGAGCTATTAAGCTCCAGAGGAGGTGTGGGGGTACTTAATTGAAGGAGTGTGTTCGATGCGCTTTACCAATTATAGGGTTAATTTACAGCTTCCCCTCTCTTTTAGTAAACCACGCTGATCCACACTCCTTCAGTTAATTACCCTTGCATCCCCTTTGGAGGTTAATAACTCCATTTCCTGAAACCCAAACCTTTCCAAATTTCGAGGGGTTACAGGGGAAAGCTTGAGGAAGCTCCTCTGCCAGTTCCTCTAGAATGAATGGTTTCATTTTAGAGGGGGGAAATGGCATTTGTTTCATTTCAAAATGTTTTGTAACCTTATGACATGACGAAACAGCATGCCGTTTTTCGTAAGGTGCCCATCCCTACTAATATGTTTTTTTAAAAAACACAGATCCAGAAAAAAAGTACTTTTGCCATATATTACCAGAACTGACCACTAGAGGGGGAAGAGACCATGCTGTGTTCTTCAGCACCAAGCATACATAGCATGGCCTCTCACTCCCTCTAATGACCGGTTCTGGTAAATACATAATGAAAATACATATTTCAAGTTTTTTTCCCCCTTTGGATATTTTTAATATTTTCGTACCATGGATAACTGGAGCTGTGAATACCAATCTCGCTGCTACAAGGGTTCAACTGTACCTTCAAATACAATGTGGCTTTGATCAAGACCATAAAATATAACATTAATTAGAGTGGCCTTATGGTAGAATTACCTTCACAAATCTTGCAATTTCTTAGCAGCTAACCCTGCCAGGGCTCTTAGTGAAGCCTAAGAAAAATTCCTCACTCAGTTTTGGGACTTTTGAACAAAAGAAAGTTGTCTTTAAATGTGCCTTCTTCTTTTTGTAAGCAGCCCTAATCTGGGACAAGGGACATTTTACAATGCCAATTTAAATCTGTTCTGTGCAACACCATGTGGTTGTTGGATGTCAAAGACATTCAGGTGTGCAAGACAAAGTTCTGTTTTAAAATAGGTGAGTAGTGATTACTGCAATAGCGAGTTTTTATCCTTTGGTAGACTGAAGCAATTAGTCTATTGAGGCTTGTTGCTGTAAGCAGCCATGTTTCTTCTCAATTTGCTGTTTTATCTGTTCAATTGTAAGTAAATGAAAACATTTTGTTCTTTCTACTTCAAATGTCTCAAAGTGAATTATTGAGACTGTAGGTGCCAGTTAATGAGAAATGGGGACAGTATACTCTGGGAAGCTCTACACTTCTGCTGCAAGCTAGAGAAGGAAAATTCAGAACTTTGCAAAAATCACAAGCCATCCTTGGTGACTAGCCTCTACTGCACAGCTGACAGCCTCAAGGCTTTTAAAAAACATTCCCAGGCCTCCCATGGAGCCCCACTTTTCTACAGTGGAAATACAGCAGAATTCAACTTTCAGATAGGCTGCAAGAGCTCTGATGCCATGTTTAATACTGTATTCCCAAATACTTTAAAAAAACAGAAAAGAAAAGTAGGCTTCCAGCCATCTCTAGTTTGAGTTTCTCTGGTCTGAGGGATTTGGTGCTACCCATATATCTGCCAAAGAGTAAAGGGACAGAAAATTAAGTCCGGGACTCATTGAGGTTACATATATTTGCTTTGCAGTAGTAGTACAGTATATCAAAACTCATTCCAGGGTGGTTTGCCCTGGAGGGTTTTGTTTTGTTTTGACTATAACTTCCACAGTGTAACCATCGGCCATGCTGGTTGGGACTTCTAGAAACAGAGGGCTGAAACATCTGGAGGAGCAAACATTTCCCAGCCCTGCCCTAAACCCTTGGAGCCAATAATGAAAGGGAAGTCCAAAGAGAGTAAAGACCAGTCTTTACATAGAAACCTAAACAGCTTGTCAAATATTTATTGGAAGAGTTTTCATTAAGATATGTTGACCATCGAAACAAAGGATGGTTAACATCCACTGACGTTAGCTTCCCTTGATGTGGGATTGCATTGAGAGATGGCTGCCTATTGAGATTACTGAACCACCAAGATGTCAAAGGTTAGTATAATGAAAGGCTGCTTGTGCTCATATGATCTGAGAAATATTCTCACTTGAATTTGCATCCCAGGAGCACATCAAATAATTCTACCCAGCTCCACAAAATGAATTTGCAGTTCATTATTAATTTGCTTCCTTATTATTCAAGGAAGACACTCGTAATATTTATGCTGTATATTTAATTACATGGCAATGTTGTAGCATATTTGCCTCTGACAGACAGAGCCTTTAAAGTCCCACTGGCTTTCAAAAGGAAGTTAAGTATCAGTTGTTTTGTCTCTCAGTGTCTGTTTTTGAGATTATTTGGTAATACGGCCACAAGCACAGCTTAAAGCAATTTTTCTAAGGCTGAAAAAAAGATCAGTAAACCATCCCCCCCCCAGTATTTAGCTGCCTCTGACTCCAGTGCACTTACTATTTCTAGTTATGTCAAATCTTTTCCCATACTATTTATAATAGAAAACACCATTCTTTATAAATAGCATTTGTATGCTGGTTGGCTGCAGCTCCAGAGGTTGGGGGATTTGATTCCCCCACTGTGCCTCCTGGGAGAAGATCCAGCCTGTGTGGCCTTGGGCAAGTTGCACAGTCCCAGGGCGCCCCCAGAGGAAGGGAATGATAAACCACTTCTGTATAACAAACAGTTTGTATAACAAAATCTGTACAACATAAAAAAATTCCAGAGATAGGGGAAATTTGTTTAATATAATTGCCTACGGGACGAATCTGTACAACATAAAAATGGGATTACTTCATTTTCAATGCATTCCTATGGGAAATTTGTATAAAGGAAAATTTGCTTAACATAATTTCATTTGGAACAAATTATTTCCTTTCTACAAGGCACCATTGCATTTACTAACTGGAAAACCCTGAAAAGGATTGCCATGAATGGACATGGCACTACATTAGGATGATGATGATGATGATGATGATGATGATGATGATGATGATGATGATGATGATGATGATGATGATGATGATGATATGTCTAGTTAGAAAGATAGCAAACTGTGTTAGCTTGTGGACACAGGCTAGTATCTTCCTTTCAATGTTTTATCCATTAAAATTACATGTTCTGCATTCAATATGATGCAGGTACAGTCACCTGTTGGCAAATAGCTGAGAGCCAAAAGGTACGTGAAAGCATTTATTAATTTATTCAGAGGATTTTTGCCCTGAAAAGGGTGCCAAGAATGATTTACAAGACTCAGTGAAGATATCCTCTACCATTAGGTGAACAATCTAAAAGAAATAAAAGGGAAAGGTGATACATTTCATTATTTCTGGTGAGGTAAAAGTTGCCATCTATCCCACTCCGCCCCCCCAGGCCAATCAGACCTCTCTCACTTTTAATGTAAAACTATTAGTGGGTGCCAGCTGCCTAGATGCCCTAAGCACATCCGATCTTGCCTGATTTCGGAAGCTAAGCAGGGTTGGCCCTGGTTAGTACTTGGATGGGCGACCACCAGGGAATACCAGGTGTTATAGGTGCCTGGAGTAGGAACTGGCAAACCACTCCAGGATTCCTGCCAATAAAACTCCATGGACATGGGGTCACAAAGAGTCGGTCACGACTGTAACGGCACAACACACACACACACATTAGGGGGTGTCATTTTGTAAGGAAAGAGGCAAACCATGCATACTGATATAATTGACAAATGGCAAGAAGGTTGTAGAACAACATGTCACTATATTAGATCAGTACTAGGAATGTACAGTCGAAAGCACTTCTGGAACAACTTATTGCTGCCTAGCTAGATATTTCTACAAAACTACTGTAATGAGATTTTTATGTATATTCTTGCTATATGTATTTATTTTTAATGAGCTGTTGAGCAAGTAAAGCACAGGACATTTCAGAAAGTTATTAAACATGATGCCTCCTTTATTATTTAGTTTGCATCCCGTCTTTCTCTCTATCTGATTATCTAGTCACCATCTTGTTCAATATGGTGAGCAGTAGTATATTTCTACTTAAATTATTATTCCTTGTGATTTATTTAAAATATTTCTATCCCACCTTTCTCCCTAGAAGAACTAAAGGCAGCAGATTGTAACAATAAGATAAGATAAAATAAGATAAATCTTTATTAATCCCACATCGGGGAAATTTACTTATTACACAGCTCCCAATATAAAGAACAATTACACAGCTCCCAATATAAAGAACAAGCAAACAGGGTAGGTGGACAAAAAGTGTAAAGTGAGAAAGAAAGAAAAATAGATAATAGAGATTAGATAAAATAAAAAAATCTAATATACAAATATACACTATAAAATTTGTATATAAAAATAAAGTCTAATTGTGATGGTATTTGCATATATTGGTTTAAATTAGCATATGCAAACTGAATGCACAAACACCCTCTTTTCTGTGAATAATGCCCTCTTTTTCGGTGTATTTTGTTTTCCATCTCTTCCTTTTTGGTGACAAAGCAGTGGCTCCCCTACCAAGAGGGCAGGGAGGAGGGGCCAAGCCCAGCTGCCAAGAGCAACAACATATGGAGATATCAAAGAAGACAGCTTTCAAGCAATATCTTACATTGCTTTTTAAGTAAATTCATTTAACATGCATGTTATTTTCCTTCTGAAGACCTCTACTTTGGGGAAATGTTATATCTGCTTATGACCATGAAGCCTTGTAAAGATCTTAATGTTTTCCCTCTACTCCAGAAGAGGATGAAATGTTTAAAGGGCAGGACCTCTTGATTCCAGCAGAGATGTCTTACAACAAGAATGGCACACACGGGATATGAACATCAAATATGAAATGATTTCCAGGTTGACCTGGGAAAACATCACCCAATCTTTTTGGCAAGAGTAGTCAAGAAAGAAAGAAAGAAAGAAAGAAAGAAAGAAAGAAAGAAAGAAAGAAAGAAAGAAAGAAAGAAAGAAAGAAAGAGAAGCCAAATGCCAATTGGGATAAGGCCAATGGAGAGAGAGTTGTCAGCAAGAAAAAATGCCATCTGTTCAATGCATATTGAAAGAATGGGGAAAGAATAAAGGGAAACATAACTGAAGATAAATATGTGAATTATTCTTCACAAATATGATAAATTTGTGAGGAATATTTTAGTGATTAGTCAACATTATGAGACAGGAATGTGTTTGGGTGTACAGAAATGGCAAATTGAGCACAATCAAAGAAATGATAACTGTCTGCCCAAATTCTACTTTGTGGTCACCTGCTTCTCTGTTACTGTGAAAAAAAATATGAAAATAGTTGGTTAGTCTACTGGGAAATACCTCATTTATCACCACCTCAATTTCAACCTGTGTTTTTCTCTCTAAAGCCCAACTCTTTGTTGCTTGACTTGTGTTCACTCCATCCTGTGAAAAAATGTATGACCTACAGCTATGCCAGCCACTTGGCCTTGAACTTGCACAACACTGGCTCTTTGGCTTGAATATGAAGATGAGCAACACTCCTAGAGTCAGACACAACCAGGGGAAATTTTACCTTTACCTTTACTCTTGCAAAACTGTTTCCCTACTTCAATTTCTGCTCTACACCTTAGAAGAAACTGTTCCACAGTATCTGGGAGAACATTCCATAAATAGTTCAAACTCCCTCCTTTTGAATGTAAGAAAGAGCTTAGAAAAGCGCTATAATTCTCAGGATTTCCCAGCCGGTGCTGTCAGTGCTCATGCAGGCTATAATTGTGATCCAAAAAAGAATAATAATAACTTTCCAAGGCTCTAAGATAAGGTAGTGGCTTGTAGTTAGTCATGCCAGTAGTCCAGCTCAGATCAGAATTGCCTGTTTGCTGCTTTTCATTGTGCACGCCACGTGGTCTACCACTGTTGCAGTTTTCCCACAAAACACACTAAAATGTTGATTTTTATATTTGCCACACCTGGTGTTCAAATCATACTGGTTTGGAGCTTTTGGGAATATTCTCCCATTTCTTAAATTAGGATTACCAGACTGGCATTTTGCTGTTACCTGAAGCTTTGGCATCTAAACCTAAGGTATAGAGGGCAGCCCCACCCCACCCCCCATGATGTTATAGTACAGTGTTGGCAAACCTATGGCACAGGTGTCAAAGGTGGCACTGAGAGCCTTTTCTGTGGGCACCCAACATCATCCCTTCACAGCCCCCTGTATGCAGGTTAAATTGTTGTATTGGCACTTCGCGAAAAATAAGTGGATTTTGAACCGCAGTTTGGACACTTGGTCTCTAAAAGGTTCGCCATCACTGTTATAGGAGGTGGGCTATTGTGATGACATAAGGTGTGCCAAAGGATGAGCAAGGTGTGTGTGTGTGTGTGTGTGTGTTTGTGTGTTTGTGTGTTTGTGTGTGTGTGTGTGAATTACCTGCCCTCCTTTCTAAAATGTCTCTGTGAGTCTTGTTACATACTGGGAATGTGTGACAATGCATGCCCAGGCTTTAAAGACACACACACACACACACACACACACACACACACACACACACACACACACACACACACACACACACACACACACACACACACCTTGCTCATCCTTTGACACTGCCTGTCTAGAGATTTTCCACATCACCTGAAGAACTGTGGAATCAAGAATTTCCCTTCAGCCACCTTCCTGAGACCTGGTAACCATGATCCTCATTCAGAAGGAGCCATGCTGCCAGGACTAAGGCCTAGTTTGTATACATTAAGCCTCCAAAGATACAATTGATAATGCAAATGTATCTGTGTTTCCATTTACTGTATTCATTAGAAAACATTCCTGTCTTAGACCAAATCTATGGTACTAGTGTCTCTCTCCTAAATGAAGGGCAGTATAATCAATGGTTAACAATGATGGGGGTTGCATCTTCTAGAAGGCCCTATCCCCCACCCATTTACACTACATAATTGGGGTTCACATAGCCATACTGCTAAAGGTTATTTTCGAACTAAACTATTTGTTTGCTGAATGACGTGCTTGCATTATATTACCACAAAAGGGGAGACAGGAAGGGGTTAACACCAAAAAAGCCATGTACCACATCACTTGATATAATACTCTTGGTCCTATCTGACTTAATATCCCAATGGCTGATACTTCACGTCCATCTCATCGCTGTTTGTGGTCCCGCTGGGGACCAGTATGAAGAAATCTAACTGCACGTCCATTGTGGGACGAAGGGAGTTCGTCCCGACCATGCCCCCTGAACTGTGATTTAATCGGGATGAGAAATTCCCTTCCCTGGCCTTGGGAATCTCTTCATCTCGCTTCTCGTTCCGATACGAGAGCCCGTGAGGTCAGTCTCCTCCCGCAACGTGCCATTCTCCATCTAGTGGCAGGAGTGCAAACTGCCATTCGCCAGTACATTCCCTATGGAGTCAGCAACCCAGTGCAGAGAGATTAAAAGACAAATGCCTCAAACTCAGCTCCGTAATGCATTGAAAGCAAGGCTTCAGAGAATCGAAACATCAAAAAAATGGAAGGTCGGGCTGGAAAAAACAACAGAAAACAAAGGCATGGAATTTCATATCTCATCACGGAACAAGGACGTGCAGTAACAGTCATGCCAGTATCATCCCTCATGCCCATGAGTACACGGGAGCAGGGACAGAACCGCAAGAAAACCACGTGACTGCAACCGACATCAACACACTATGAACTTCCTCCCAGGACGAGAGTGGACATGAAGTAACCGTCAATGTCTATCTAACAGTTACCCTCTGGGACAGTGGAGGTTCCTTGGAATTCACTGGCCACATGTACTTCTCAAGGACATTTTTGCAGCTACCAAGGCCATCCCAGGGCCTTACCAATTACAAATGTTACAACAGCAGCAGCAGCAGCAGCAGCAGCAGCAGCAGCAGCAGCAAATCTAATCCACCCCCTTGGCTTCTTGCCTAGGATTCCTTTTTGCATGAAGCAACCTCAGTTTCAACCAAAACCAAAACCAAAACATAAGTGTTTGTATAGGTATTTCCTGTTTACGCATTCCTTTAACAATGGCAGAAAACTGTAATTTTTAGTCCTGGTTCATCCAGACAAAAATTCAGTGCCCCCAGCCTCCTAAGACTGTGCACCCCTACACTAGATGTGCTTATTCTGAGATAATGAATACTGAGATAATGAACACTGAGATAATGAATAAATGAAGAGCCCATAGGAAGCATGTTGTATTTGATCTCCAATAGCAAGGGGCAGCCATGGCCCCCTGAATCTCTCCCCCTTTATATTACCGTCTCAACATATTTTTCTAATAAAGACTATCTTTGTTATTTTCTTAAAACAAGAAATGTGGGTGTGATTTCTTTTCAAAGTAGGAAGTGTAATCTGTTAGCCATTCCAATTCTCAGGGGCTTAATCCATTTGTTAATTCAGCTGCTGCTTCCTCTGCTAACTCATATGGAAATAATAATCATTGTAACAATTGCAGCATATTAACTGACCTAGAAGTGGCAAATTATCATTCTAGGTTTAAAACTGCCATTTCAGGTCCTGTCACTAGCAGTCAACAGGATGTTTCCCTAAAAAACAAAGTGTCAAAATTTTTCACTCATTAATAGGAGACAGTAAAAGACTGCCAAGCTCAAAACAGTTTCAAAGGCTAAAATACCAACAATTCATATCTAGACTGGATGATGATGATGATGATGATGATGATGATGATCATCATCATCATCATCATCATCATCATCATCATCATCATCACCACCACCACCACCACCATCTCAGAGCTGCAGAGCTGGATTAACATGACCCCTAAACTCCACCGCAAATGGCTGCCAGCTCCGGAACTTACAATTGTTTCCCCACCAGCTCTGGAGTTTGCAGGAAATTAAGTGCGACCACGCCCACCTAAGCGCATCCCAATGCACTTTTCATGTACCTGCTCTGGGAGGGTGAAAATCCCCAGATCTGGATGTAATCTGGTGAGTCCCGGGCTCTCCTCGCTTCTGTTTGGTTTTTTGGCCTCCCGCCCCTTTAAGAGAAGGAATCAGGACGACAGGGAGGCTTGGACCGGCAAACAGAGGTGACCCTGCATTCTTTTGTCCCCTTTTTTCTCCCTCCCCTCACGCAGGCAGGAGCAAGGAAGTGCGGAGGGGTGGGGACGCGGGAAAAGCAACGAACCCCCAAGATCGCTGGTCCGAATTTAAGTGGCCAGCAGATCTTAGGGGTTGTGTGAAAAGGCCCAATGGCTATAATTTTACTTTTTTCACTGCATTTTCAGTAATGTTCTATGGTTCATTTTACTATTAAGTAGAATAGGGTTACTTGCTGACTTAGATTCACATCTAAAGCAATCTAGCTAAGAGAACTTGGGTTTTATGAGTGCAGAACTAAGTTGCATGCTGTGCATTCCAAATACGGCAGAAGTATTTTTCAGTAAGGTTTCACACCCAATCAACTCAACGGTTCCTTGTTTCACAGTATTCCTGTAATAATCATTCATAAACACCAGCCGGGTAGAAAATCCAATTCCATTGCTCAAAGGACCACATATGCACAGTTCAAAAATTACCTTGGTGAGAATTGTCAACTCCATTCTCTGACTATTAAAATTATGTTCTTTAAATAAATAAATAACCCACCGTGCAAGCAAGTTTGGTGATGTGGTTTCATGATGTTATACTGACGTTGTTCACTGTAAGGAAGTGGTAGGGTTGGCATATAAAATAGTTATCCCATACCACACCTCAGGAGTGATCTCATGACAATTCTGTAGGCAAATTGAGCAATCAATATATACAACGGTATTTTTAAAAAAAAAACCCTGAAAAAAATAACAAGCCCCTGAACTGTGTCTGGAGAAAGTTATGTTCCACTTACCCACTGAAATCAATAGGACAAGTATATCACAACTAAACTGGAATTCACTTCACAACCTTCATTTGGATCAGAACCAATGAGTATCTCCAGTGTTTTCAAGTCGTGCTGGATCACGAATTATGACCACAATGCAGTAACAAGGGAGTAAAAGAAGTAGTAAATATGTGTTTATTGTGCTGATAATGTCTAAGGCATATCTGTTTTAGAACAGAAAGTGTGACATGTGGTATTAAGGATATGTGTCATTTTATCAATCTTCATTAATACCAGGGGATTTCAGTCCATACATCACCAGCTAGCTTTGAAATAAGCTAAAGCTTATGAGAAAGTGGTGAGGAAATAAATGGTTTATGAGACAGTGTGGTAGATCTCTGCTACTTTCGTCCTGGAAATTACTCTAATCCTCTACTTGACCTTAAAAACTCATTGTACTTTCCTTTCAACAACATTTCCCTGACTTAAGAATGACTGCATGTTGCCAGGTTTTGGTAATGTGAAATTCCTGTTAAGTTCCTGAAATAATACTTTATGCAGTATTTCACATTGTTTTTCAATGATGGTTGTATCCATTTCCCCCAGTGACTCACTGTGGATTAGCCAGAATATATACTTGAGCAAAGTCAATTTAATAAAAAATGTGTTTATTATTAACCTGTTACCCTTGGGTGGTTACTCAACTCTGTGGTGATTTAACATGTCAGTAACACTACAATGTTTCAAAATAGGGCTCATATTTGACTGAGGGCTTCACAAAGTCACATTGGGGACCCACAAACCACACTGAGAGTGGGGGCAAATTGTCATAACTGTCCTTCTACAGTCCTCTCAGTAGTGCTACAAAAAGATAATGTATAATGTGGAACAGATTCCCTTTGATGAGCATATCCAGTTTTGCACTTGTAACTATTGAGTAGGGCAATTCGAAGCAGAAATGGAATGTGCATTTCTGAAGGGGAAAATTTTTAAACTCAAAATATGGGCCTTTCAAACAAAATTCAATAGGCTCATATAGGAAAAGGGCAGTTCAGAAAGATGTTTTGAATCTGCCTTTTTTCCCAGTCCAACCTCCTCTGATATTGTGTTCTCTTCCAGTAGTGCAACCAGCTTGTACTTGCTTCAAGTGTAATTCTCCATGTGCTTTGGCAGGATGAAAAACATGGCACAGGTGTTGCAGGTAACTATAGCTGCTCCCTCAGACTCCATTGTGCCTCAAAAAATTTAAACTTTTAATACCTTTCTATCTAGTAAGAATATTTCCTTGCTTTGATGTTTATATGAAATCTTGTGTGCCATTAGGCACGTGGGCCTCTAAAGCAGCACTACTCCAACTGCAAATACCCCAGAAACTTACCAGTGCTCACTTCTTTTTGTTTGCTTGTCTCTTTCAGCAGCAACTCTGCTTGGGGACACACCCAGGCTCAAAATGGCATATGTTAAATATATTAAATATATTAAATATCTGCATTGGAGAAAGTGAGTTTTGAGGCCATTTTTCTCAACTTCAGGCAAACCTCCCGCACAAAGCCCTACTCTCTTAATTTGATCTCCTCCCTTATCTGGGTCATCTAACTCTCCATCATCTAAGCATATTATTTAAGTCCTGCTTGGAGTTCAAAATTGAACTTGCTTTGTTTGAGTCTCTAGAACAGGGAAAAGTAAAGGCACAGCCAGGGTACCTCATGTGGGCATCAAGGCTGTTTTTGTACCTTATGGTCCAGAGGTTAAACAGCAGTACTATGGTCAAGATTCTGCACACGGCCTGAGTTTGATCCCCATGGTCTCTGGTAGGGGGCTTGAAGTGATTCAGCCTTCCATTCTTCTGAGGCTGGAAAACTGACTTTCCAGCTTGCTTGGGGGGGGCATAATTAAATTGTGAACTGTCCAAAATATGTTTTAAGCATATAGAAGCAGCAAACTTTGCTTTTGCTTTTGTACCTCCCTAGCTGCCAGATACCCTGTTCAAAGAAAGAAAGAAAGAAAGAAAGAAAGAAAGAAAGAAAGAAAGAAAGAAAGAAAGAAAGAAAGAAAGAAAGAAAGAAAGAAAGAAAGAAAGAAAGAAAGAAAGAAAGAAAGAAAGACTAGGGAGCTGTGGTTCATCATTGAAATGAATGGTGGGGAAAGGGGGCAATGCATCATTCAACATCAACAATATCGATTCTTCAAAGCTGGAAGTGGAGTTTTCTTTTTGCTTTTTTCAATTTGAGGCACTTTGGTGAAGTGTGTGGTCTCCAGAGGATTCTGGAGATAAAAAATTGAACCCTGGACTTGGCAAAGTTGGTCATTCTTTTTACAGAATGTTATTCTTTAGTACAGTATGACCCCCTTATCTGTTGATTCACTCACCATGGATTCAGTTATCTGGGGTTGGTGATCAGTGGGGGAGGCAGCAAGGAAGGAGAAATTAAAAATAAAACTTACCGCCGCCACCACCACCACGGGCCAGTCAGGCACCCTCTGGAGGGGTGAGGTGGGGACTTTGAATTTCCCACTCCAGTCCTGGGTGCAGGAGCGGAAGTTTGAGTGGGAAGTTCAAAACTTCTAATCCACCACCTGGGACCTGACCTGGAAGTTCAAAAACCGGTTGACCAGGCAGTGAGTGCCTGACTGGCCCGTGGCAGTGCTGGCAGCAAGGAGGAGGGCAGCGGGCACTGGGGTGTAAGTTTTATTTTTAATTTTCTCCCCTTCTTGACGCTGCCGCCGCCTCTACTTCAACAGCAAGGAGGGAATAAAGTTTTTTCTTTCTTTTTCTCCTTGCTGCAACTGAGCGTCAAGGAGAAAGGGAAAACCTTTATTTCCTCCTTGCCATTATGGGGGGTGTCAGGGCAAAAGATTTCACCCCAGCACCCCTTCTACCATCATTATCCTTGGATAAGAGCATTTGCTCTTATCCGTGAATTTCACTATCCGCGGGGGATCCTGGAACCGATCCCTTGCAGATAAGGTGGTTGTGCTGTAGTTATAAATTTTCTCAGGCCACAGAGTGACAAAGATTTCAGTTAATTTGGATTTGCTTTGGTTTATTCTTGGGATGGTGTTTGAACTTAAGTTCTATCAATATATTTGAAATGGGAAGTAAATAGATCAAGCCTGTGTTACCGGGATTATTATAAGAAACACTGGAATCTCCTATGAGAAAGTTTTGACACTTGAGTATGTTGGTACAGTACTTGGAAAATGCTAAGTGGCATTATCTATGGCCATGTCACAGACCATTGGAGCTGGGGATGAGACCAACATATGGAATATGCTATGCCAACCTCTGTGGTTTTCTCAAAGCAAAACAAAACAAAATAAAAAACAAACAACAGAAAAACCAAACAAACAGAAAAAAAAACCACCCACATTCCATAATAGTCTATTTCCCCTTTGTATTGGCAGTCATTCCACATATATAGAGTTACCAGATGTCTATATACTTCAACCACAACCTTAGTTTCTGGCCCATAGATTTAAAGTGCTTAAACAGAAACGATCGACATTTGATGCCTTCCATGCCGAGACCATGCATACAATGACTACAATCAACGTTATACATCTACTGAATGTGTTGTGCTCTGAACTATTTTATGAGAGCTTTGTTAGTTGGATATAATTGATGTGCAAAATAGGATAAACCAGGCATCAAGAGAAGTCAAAGGCAATATCATTATAATTATCTTGTTCCTATTGGACCTTTCATATTGCAATTTTAAAATACACAGAGACTGTTTATGAACCCATTAAGAGCAAAACAGACCAAAAACAGAACCTGAAATAAGGTAAGCCACACCCCCTTCTCAAATTCTTTGTGAAATATGCAAAACCCATCACATATTTTTAAATTATGTTGACCAACTTGTGCACATGCTAACACACACACATATGAAATAAGCAGTGACAAAGATTTAGTGCAGCCCTAGTTTTAATGTGCAGTTTCCTGATAACCAGATTGATTCTGTTGTACTATAGAACAGAGTGTACAACCTGCAACCTGCAAGTCGTATGCAGCCCCTCCCATCTGTTTGTGAGATCTTGACCTCCCCTGGCATGGTAATTGTTGAATGTGTTACTGTGACTCTGCCGAAAATGCTGCACTTTCTCTTTAACTCAGGAAGTTGTGCAGTTGTTTTCCAAACCAGATTGTTCTCATGGAAGCAGGAAAAAAATTCAGGATGAATTTGCTTAAGTCAACTATACAGGAGTCAACAGTGAGAAATGAAAAAAAAATAACAATTAGCTCTTGTTTGATTAAAATATAGCAGGACTCCATATCCACTGGTTCATTAACCACTGATTCAGTTATCCACAGTTGGCAGAGGAAAAATTAAATAAATAATTCAGCAGCCGCAGAGCAACCATCTGTCACAAACAGCAGCTGTAAAGTAAGCTACTGCTACAAAACAGCAGTTTGGGGGTTTGACATTCTCTCTTATCCACAGTTTTTGTTATCCATAGGAAGGCCTAGAACCAATCCCCAGTGGATACCGGGGTCCTACTGTAGCTCTTCTATAGCCATCCAGATCTCTAGGAGGCACAGCTATGGCAGAGCTACCTTGAAAAGCTGAAAAGAAGTGCTAATTAGCAATTCCCTGCTGACTTCTTGTCTCCCATCCCCCTTTTCCCCTTCTAAGTCAGTGTTGGTGAACTTATGGCATGGGTGCCAAAGGTGGCACTCGGAGCCCTTTCTGTGGGCACCCGACATTGCCCCTTCACAGCCACCTGTATTCAGGTTAAATGGCTGTATTGGCCCTTTGCAAAAAATCAGTGGGTTCTGAATGGCAGTTTGGGCACTCGGTCTCTAAAAGGTTTGCCATCACTGTCCTAGGTGCTCTATTGCAACAGCACTGAGCCTTTAGAAAAAGAAATAGAACAGAACATTAGAAGATATAACACCTTTTTAACTTCCTGAAAATCAAATGATTTTATAAAACATAAATTCTGCTCTTTGGTCAAAGAATATATATACAGTATAATTGTTACAGGCGCTTGCAGCTGTCAAAGAAATACTGGCTGTATTAAAATTACTATTTACACGAATGACTGCCAGACAAGGATTACTTCTCAATAGGGTGCATATTTTTGATTTACCATTTCTTGCATATAGTCTGGAGGGTTGGGTGGGAGCAAAATGTTCAGTACGACTTTTTGATGACCTTTTCAATACACCTTGATTGAATTTAGACTTGGTGATGAAACCTACATCTAGGCATCTTTCCAGTGGTTTCTCATTTCATAATTATGTCTTTAGAGGAACAGATTACAACAATGCCACATTCATCTGTCATAAAATACATCCAGAACGTTTCTCTCTATTTTTTTTAAAAAAATGATGTCCCATTTGCTATCTTTTATCTCCAGAAATCATTAATCAGCAGTTATAGAACCATCTCATAATGGAAGATCTTGCATTCAGTGTTTCTGATTGCAGTTGTTACATTGGGAAAGCTTCTTGCAGCAAAATGCACATCATTATAGAAAATTGCACAATTGCAGGAGTAGGTTATACATTTTATTGGATTGCTAGGAAAAATCAATCAATAAGCGATTAAACAAAGCTTTTGCTGATGAAATAATCACACTTGTTTCCATGGATGGTGCAGAAAAAAATGTCCAGAAATTGATGTTATATATCTGGGAGAGATTATCAATTCTTCTTGTGAGGCTGGGCTTCTGTAATATGGTCTGGAACGTTTACACCCTGGCTCTTGAGACCAAAAGGTTGAGAATTACCCTGTGATCCACACCACCTCCCATCACATTCTGACATTGCTTGCTTGAAATAAAGGAACAGGACTGCTTTAAAAGGGGGGTGGATGGATTGCTCTAACTTAAAACAGCTCTATCTACCCAGTAGCTTCCTATCAGTTGACTGTAAGATCTTGTAGGTCATTTTTTTTTTTGTTCCTGCCTTCAGCTTCTTTGACTTGGTCTGCAGCGGCCCGTTTATTTCAGAGACATAGAATATATGTGACCTTGTGCTGTTTAACTGCACTCTAATTTATGACCATCTGTTGCTGATTACCTCCTTAATAAACTATGGGACCCTGAGAATATTACTACTTCCTAAATGCTCATCCCTGTTTTTATTGAGAGTAACTAAATTCAATGATTTGATCATCTGAGCGGAGTCCAGCCATGCCTTAATGACTGGCATTTAAGACAAAAGATCAATACACTAAGGATGGGCTAAATTGAAATAGTTTTATCTATTTCATTTATCAATCGTTTATGCATGGTATGTCAAAGCAGAGTAATGTATCTAAGGCATTTAATGAACCAGGCATAGGAAATCAATGCAGAATACTGAAGGGGATGTAAGAACTGATATCTTAAGGATATTCCAAAGAGATCTTAATCATAAGTCGCTTCTAATTTAGCTCCTTTTTATACACACAGGGCCTTTTCACACGACCCCTAAGATCCGCTGGCCACTTAAATTCGGACCAGAGATCTTAGGGGTTTGTCACTGTTCCTGCGTTCCCACCCCCTCCGCACTCCTGGCTGCTGGCTGCGTGAGGGGAGGGAGAAAAAAAGGAAGAAAAGAATGCCACTCACCTCCATTCTGCCGTCCTGGCACTGCATTCAGATCTCTTAAAGGGGCGGGGGGCAAAAAAAGAACAAACAAAAGCAAGGAGAGCCGGGCAGTCACTACGTTATATCCGCATCAGGAATTTTCACCTCCAGAGAGCAGGTACCTGAAAAGTGCACTGGGACACGCTTAGGTGGGCGTGGTCGGACTTAATTATCTGTAAACTCCAGAGCTGGTGGGGAAACAATTTTAAGCTCCGGAGCTGGGAGCCATTTGCGGCGGAGTTTAAGGGTCATGTACAAAGGGCCATACTGTCAGGCTCTGCAGTCCACAGAGCTCAATTCACACAAGGCAGTTGCACCATACTTTATACATCACATACCTCTGCTCCTGTTGCTATGCTACCTGTAGACAGTTTTCAAAATCAAGGATACAAATCATGTTGGGTCAGTTTTACCCCTTTGGCTCCTGACAACATTATTCTCCTGAACCCCAAATGACATTATCCAAAATCTTTAAATTGAGAAATTCAAATATACTACTCTCATGATCCTTGACATCAGGCAGCGGTGACAGGTTCTACACTGGAGAAAGTTGTTTAGAGAAGTTACATCTATGAGGGAACCCAAAGAAAAATGAATTGTCAAGAGTAAGATTTGGTATTATTTATTTCCTGTGTTACATCAGATATTCAGGAATATGGAGCTGATGCACCACTTTTTCTTTCACCACTAATTATGCATTTGCTTATTTAATATTTACATATTTCCCCAGTTTGGGGCTGAGACAAGGCCGCTACTTTTCGCATAAACACTAACCAATAGAAATCATTCAAATGCAGCATTTCTTAGGTTCAAGCATAGCAACATTGAACATCACCAAACAGGACCTTCAAAACCTTATTTGGCACATAAACAATACATTTCAACTGAATGGTGTAAGAATGCAACAGCTCTCCCTGCCTTGGAAATGTTAAAAAGAGAAGATACTGAAATAAAGCAGGCATGTTTCATTTACATGGTAGGAAGGAAGTCTGGGGGGTTTAAGCCACAACAATTGGAAGCAGGAAAGAACAATTCCTAGATGGACCCAGGTTTCTGCTGTGACCTGGCAAGGCAACAATGCACAAAACCCACTGCTTTTAACAGAAAAGATGAGATCGATTAATGCAATAAAAGTTAACAAAATCTTGTCATAGAATCTGAATTCTAATGAATCGTGAGCTCATTTTGTAAATTTAAAACTACCAACATGGCCTATAATAGAAAAGATATGTAATCACATGTGAAATCAATTCAAAATAAAAGCTATATAAAATACTGTACTAAGAATGGTAGAAATATGAAAATACAAATGGCTAGCCCAGTGGTTCTCAACCTGTTGGTCCCCAGATGTTCCCGGACTGCAACTCCCAGAAATCCTGGCCAGCTCAGTGAGTGGTGGAGGCTTCTGGGAGTTGCAGTCCAGGAACATTCGGGGACCCACAGGTTAGGAACCACTGGGCTAGACTTTACTTGCCAAGCAGTTACAAGACACCCACTGAATCAAGAGGACTTACAAAATTCTCATTGAATCTATTCATTTGGGACTAACTATTGTACTTATTAAAATTAAAGCAACAGTTTAAAGCTTTAAAAGTAGATATTTAAAACAAGACTGTACACATTAACTGAATCAAGAGAGCTTTCAATATAAAAATGGATCAAGAGGAGCCCAGCAGATCTAGATAGGAAGGCGCTTTACGATTTCTTTATCAAGAGCAAAAAGCCCTTTCTTTTCTGCATGACCCTCTGATCTGGCATTAATGGTACAACAAGAAGTAATGTCTCCAGTGCTAATTTTAAGGGACTCAAATGATGTCAGATGGCAGGGGAACCATATGTTGTGGTTTATGGAGGATCAGAAGAGCTGGCATTAAGGGAACCCTGAGGACCAGGGTGCGCGCCTTGAGATTGCTTTATTTTTTAATTAATGAATTGATTTTTATTAATGAATTGATTAATAGCCTGCAAGGCTTCATTGTCTCACCAGATTGTAGCAATTGGTCTACCAAGAGTAGGAGTTTTAATCCAAATCCTTCTAGGATATCTTATATAAATCTTCACTTGTTGACTTTTTACTGCTAGGATTAAAAAAAAAAAGTCCAACTTCTGACCAACCTAACTGCCGGGCAAATGTAGCATGTTCTTGACTTCATGTGTATGTGTATGTATTAGAGATGGGCATGAATAAAAAAAAATGGTGTTTGGTTTGTCGTTTAGAGGGTCACTTTCGGTTTGTTTCTGTTTTTCACGAATTTTTGCAAAAAATAATTTTCGTTTTTGTTCGTTTCGTTACCGTTTCGTTACCATTTATTTCAATTTTTGTGATTTTTTTAAGCATTTAAAGCAGTTCACTGTATTGCCGTAACGAAAACGAAACACACGACAAAATTTCCGGTGTTTCTGTTCGTTTTGTTTTATTTTAGAGACAAAATTTGTTTGTTGTTTCGTTACGTAACGAAACAAAAAAATGAAAACAAAAACGAAAAATTGTTCGTTTCATGCCCATTTGTAGTATGTATGTATGTATGTATGTATGTATGTATGTATGTATGTATGTATGTATGTATGTATGTATGTATGTATGTATGTATGTATGTGCTTATACAAACCCGTACAGAATTACAAATGCAGTGAGGTATGGGGGTGGAGAGTGGGGAGAGGAAAGGCCCCAATGAGCATCAGGAGGTAGAAGAATGCTCACGAGGATTTTTTTTAAAGAGAATGCCAAGTACAATTGCCATGTTGCCTCACTGGCTGAATTTACTTGGAATCTAGCCATAACATATGGAACGTGTTTGCATCATTGCCTGCTCCAAATTCCCAGCCCCTTAAAAAAAAAAAAAAACTCTTGTGTCTACTAAAGGCATGAGACAAGTCATGCGATTGCTACTGTGCCCTATTGTTCCACAGGAAACAAGAAAACAAGTCTGCTACTGCTTTTTGACATTTTTCTCCACATCTGAAACTGGCATCACAGCTGTGACTGGCATCACATTTTCAAGCCTGAGACTTTTGAAATAGAGCGATCTGCCTATGTCTGTATTACATGGACACGCACACATTACGCAGCCATTCTAAGTGCCATTAGTCTTCCAGTGCTACAGGTGACAGCTGAAATCAGTTATAACTGTTTGGAGAATAGAAAAACAATAGAAAAACTATGTGGTTCATAGTGACAAAGATATTATATGTTTGATATCTGCTTTTTAAAAAATTGATATTAATATGATTGCTGTAAATGGCCTGGAGTTTCTCCGGAAGACGGGTGGTATAAAAATAAATAAATAAATAAATAAATAAATAAATAAATAAATAAATAAATAAATACTGATACTTCTCTTAAACTTTATTGTTTTAACATATTGAATAGATGGGTGGGGAGGGATTTTAAGAACTTGCTTTTGTCCTTAATCATTTTTTTTACCCCAAACAGCAACAAAATTGCAGTCAATGCTTCTGAGCACAAAATTAATTATTAACTAAACTAGTTTTATGTTGGGAGAGGGGTTTAAATGAAAATTTAATGTATTGAGGTTTAGTGTTTGTACAGGTTTAGTTTGGCTACTATTGATAACAGATGGACTCTGATACTAATTTAGCCAGAAGAAATAATTGGGCAAAATCAAATTCATTCTTCTCCATTATGTTCCTAAATCTTTGAGAACATGTCCCTCTGCGGTGAGTCAGCTGGAAGATGGGGCTAATTAGTTCATTATCCTTTCCATTTTGAATTTTATGTCGCATTTAGATGTGAGTAGCTATTGGGAAAGCATTATAATTGATAGGCACATGGCGGCAAAGGATGTGTCTTTTGATGATGGCACTCCCAAGAGGGCCCAGCACACTATTAGTGCTAAACTATTGCTATCTACTAGTAATGCTGGTAGCAAAACTCTATCATTTACTGAACAGACAGGCATTTGTTGCAGGGTTTGTGTGCTGTACGGACAGATTGGTTTCACTCTTTGCTGTGGTGGTAATTAGAGATGGGCACGACTAGGGAAAATGACGTTTTCGAGTTGTCGTGTGTTGGAGGCGGCCTGTGTCAGCTTGTTTCCTTTTTCGCGAAACTTCGCAAAAATTTGTCATTTCATTTTTTGTTTTTTCTTCTGTCGTTAAACTGGTTTGGGGGGGGTAGCGGGCTCCTGGAGGCACCTCTTTTTTGGGGGGTGGATGCCTCCTATCCTCACCCGCTAGGGAAAGCAGACTCCTAGAGACCCCTCCTCATACATGGGGGTCTCCTCTCCTCACCTGCTGCAAAATGGCATGCATGCATAGCCATATGGATATGATTGCATACCAAGTTGCACGCAGAGACACAGCAGACTGGCAGAGGCACCCCTCTTTTTGGGGTGCCTTCCCTGCATCAGTCAGGCCTCGGGGGCATGGTTTGCATTTCACACATGCTGCTGGCCGAGCCAAGCCTGCAGGAGTCACCCAGAGCCACAAGTGGCGGGCTGGCAGACTCTCTGCACCCGCTGTGTCTCACTAAGAAGGGAATTGTACTTGTTGCATGTAGTGCAATGCAAGTACAGATCTGGCTTAGGCAACAGGGTTAGTGCAAGGGCTAGGGTTAGGCTAGTTATGGGTGAGGTTAGGGTGCACCTTGGGGGCCTCTGACCCTCTCTGGACAGTGTACTGGCATATGGGTTAGGCTTAGGGTTAGGGTTCAGGTTCGGGCTACGGTTAGTGGGCTTTTTATGCCCGGTTGGCACATCCCAGAAGTCTCTGTGGTCAACCTGGCCAAGTGGCCACTGGCCATGCGATTGGTGGAATGGCTCCAAAAATTTGCATGGTCACTCCCATGGCCAGCCCATCATTGCGCAGGTGTAAATAAAATAAAATAAAATAAAATAAAATAAAATAAAATCAATGGAGAAAGGAAAAAGGAGACATTTTGTTGCAAGAAAAACCCACTGCTACTGTAAAAATTCTGGCAGTTTTAAAATAGCATTTTCTGTGTGCAAATTTTTGTTTCCTTTGGATCCCCTGCTTGGCATGGCGATTATGGAGGACAGGAGAAGGCGGAAACCCCCAGAAACCACCCCTCTGGTAGGTGCACTCTGCACTGCAGGCATATTTTCGCCTGCTTTTGGCCCGGAAATGGGGGAGTTTAAAACTTTTTTCTGTGCCGCTTCCGCTTGAATTGCGGTGGCAAGTCGAGGATTTCCCCACCACCAGAGCAGCCCAGGACAGGAGAGGGGGTCAACCACCCCTCTGGTAGGTGCCCTGAGCCCTCACTCAGGCAGGCATATTTCCATCTCTAGTGGTAATTAGATGACATAATCACTATAGCAAACCAATCTGCACCCAGAGTGCTCCTACCTGCATTCTTCTGAGTCCTTGTTAAGGGCTTCTTATTTATTTATTTATTATTATTGTTTGTTTGTTTGTTTGTTTGTTTGTTTGTTTATTAGTGTGGGCAGGTTCACTCTAGTTTGGACCACTTCTAGTGAGTGTGATTGCTGGAAATAGATGAAGTGAAGCTGTCAAGGCTTCTTCCATTATCAATTTCCAGTTTCCTGAAGTGTCTTAATAAGCAAGCCACTTCAAGCTATTGGCAAATTGAATACGTCCCTTACTCCTCAGGGGAAGACCGAAACATTTTTTTACTCTGTCAGTTCATCACTAATGTGTTGCACCACTTACATTAAAATAAAAACCATTTTTCCTTTGCCTGGTCTGAAGTGTCAATCAAGACACAGCCAATTCCTTGTTATTGCACAACCGACTGTGAAAACTAACTGCGGCAAGAAGCTCCACACCACCACCACCTATGTAAGCTGCTTCTGCAACTTTGAGTAGCTATTCAACAGGATTTGGACCAATAAATATTTTGGAGTAAAGCTAGTTTGCAGATACCTAGTGTGAGTTATTTAGCAAAGAGCAACACAATTATAAGAAATCAAGGAATTTACATGCCTGGGTGAACTGGCTGTACTTGATGACAACAAATACCAAAAGATACACTGCAAGGGGTGGGTGGGTGGGAATGATTCTACAGACATCAGTGAAACATACACCTTATTTTGCCACCACAGGTTTTTTTTTCTGCTCAGTCTCCTGTTACTTAAGCATTTGAAATTGGTAGACTAGAATAATCTTCTTTGGCTTCCTTCATTTTTATAGGCTTCCCCCAGTATGATGCTGATGGCCAATACAGAAATTGAATAACTATATAATGGGAAGTAGAAGATAGAGAAGCTTTATATTCTCTGCAAACACACATCAAAAACAAAAAGAGGAGTGTCCTATGGATTATGAACTATTAATATCAAACATAAGAGTTAAGCTGAAGAAGAACACTAAAACAACCACTTTGTAAAAGTGTAATTTCAATAACATTTAAGATTTAAGACCATGTAAAGAATAGATTAGATTTTTTTTTAAAAGAGAAGGGTTCTAGTTGTTGTTTGAGAGGGATGTTTTGCTGGAGATAGTGCTGGAGTAATGTCGCTGTGCAAAGACAATGCACTTACTGTGGATAGTCAAACATAGGAGTGATCCAAGGGACAGACCATGAACTGTTAATATCAGGCAGCTATGGGTTCCAAGCAGCAGGGTGTTGTCCAACTAGCTGCTGCAGCTGACTGTGGTTTGCAGGATGTGGTGAAAACCATTGAACTTCCTCCTCTCACTTGATGAAACAGTTAACATGACAGATAAGTGGCTAAAGTGAAGCACAAAACAAAAAGGCCACAATCTCAAATATGACTTTACTGCAACTTGCCTGTAGGGATAAAAATGACTGTTCTGGCAATCAAAAGAGACAAGAAGAAATGTTTCCCATAAAATCCAAGAAATCAAATGGAAATTCAGACTTTAATGTTTTTTATTGTTTTTTTATTGTTTGTTGCCAATTTAATGTTTTAACTGTTTTAACTGTTTTAACTGTTTTAACTGTTCCTTTTAATTGTAAGCCGCCCAGAGACATTCGGATAGTGGATGGCATATAAATTGTATAAATAAAATAAAATAAAATAAAATAAAATAAAATAAAATAAAATAAAATAGGGATGCTGAAATATCAACTGGGCAATATTTTCTCCGGTGAAGATAAAATAAACAGAAGATGAAAACTAGATGCAGAAGAAATGCAAGCATGACAGATTCCTTTAAAGAAGAATCTTTTGTTGAAGAATCTTTATTGAAATAAAAGATGATTAAATGTGTTTTTTTGTCATTGAAAAATAAAAATAAAAATAAATAGTAGGTGAGATGCCACCAGAGCTATTGCAAGCTACAGAGACTGGATTTATCAAAGTTGGATGCACAGCTATGGGGGACCTAGAAAAGCTCCTCAAGCATTTAGGAGGTCTAGCTGAAGACCAAGGCCAAGTAAATGTCTACTAGGGTATTTCTAAATACTATGTACAGATGTGAAAGCTGTCAGCCAAAAACACACACCAATTTATTCAAAATGTCTTAGTTCTATGGATTCCATGGATGACCCGAAAAACAAATTAGGTGAGTTCTAGAGCAAATTAAGCCTCAACTCAGAGTACAGGGTAAAATGACTAAACTAAGACTCTCAAAAGAGAAGCCAAAGACTCACTGGTAAAAGCAATAAAGACAGCATCCTGGGATATCCATGTTTGATTGATTGTTATTTTTAAAACTAACAAAATTTAGCATTACAAGACTGTAAGATGACTAGTTCCCTGGAAAGGATTATGTGTATAAAATATCTATAATATCTATTTCCCTCACAAAAAACATACTCTTCTTTTTGCTTCTAAATGTATAGTGATGACACTACATTAACAAACAACAATACTAATGAGCCATGATTTTTGCACAGGTGTTTTGGGGTTATTTTTAATATCTGTTTATATGCTCTATTTTAAGAGCAATTGTATGTGCTTTATTTCATAATGGTCTTGACCCCTGTGGAAAAAAGACTGATTGCATTTTTTACTGTTGCTTCATATGTTTCCCTAGATTTCTTTCTCGATAACAGTGAGGTATTTTTAAGGAAGAAGAAAAAAACTCAATCAGCTATCAACCGGTTAGGGTTGTTGTTTTTAAAACATCCATTCCACTTAAAGATGCTCTCTGAAAAGAACAGTTGTCCTGTCTTGTTTGTTTTGTTTTGTTTATTTACAAACAGAACTACTGTTTGTTTTGCTTCAGCCAGATTTTGGTCAATATAAGTTCAGGACACACTCCATACATGTTGGCCTATTCAAGAGATATTGCTCTTACAAATGCCTGTGATACAATCTGCCATCACTTACCTTTGGCACTCGGATGATGGAAGGTCTGGGTATATGCTTATGTGCTGTGACTGTACCAACGGCTTGTGCTTCCAGAGCAAATGTGGATGAATCAGAAGCCACAGACGTGGGTGGGTCTGCCACAGCATTATTGCTTGAATCACTGTTTGCAATTATGCTGCCGTTTTTCTCTCTGTCAAGGCTGTGTGGAAGGAGCTCTCCTCCAACCTGGATCCCTTGGAGACTCAAGACGTTAGTAGCTTTTGGAGCTGGCTGCCTGTAGACAGTGGCATTCTTTTCCCTCTTCTCTTCTATTTCACTGGTGGCTAGGCAGTTTTGCTCCTGTGGATCAAAAGGAGCGCTTTCTCTCACACTTGCAAAGCAGGTGAAGAATGCTGAACAAGGAAATGGATGCATCATGAAGAGCACGAAAACACTGTTGATGCTGCTTATCCCATATTTGCAGTTGCTGTTGTTCTGGTGGAACAATCATATGATAAATGATGACAACAGATGGTCTTCTTACAGTGACTCTGTCATTATCTGAGGTCCAGAATATTCCACAGTCTTGGAGGCCGGAGAACCACTTTCCTCAGGTTTCCCGTGGCAACAGACGATGAGTGACCTATGTCCTCCTTTGGGCAGAATAGGTGCAGGTGCAAGAAAAATGTTTTCAGATAGATTCACACTCTTCACGGGACTGTCAGGGACGGAACAAAAAGCTGTCACAAAAGAACCATCTCCACAGCAAGCTACAGTTTCATTCCGAGGCCAAACAGATGCGTCTTGGTGAGGTAGTACTAAGTCAGCAGCACTGTAGCCTCAAGTTACTTGGCTGAAGCAGCAAAAAAGATAATGTAGCCTGATCTGTCCAGCTATAATAGTATCAATGTGTGTATCAGTGACATCATAACAATAGCATAAGTGGCTCTAGTTACGCGGCTCAGATATTTATTAGCAATAGCCCTAAACTGAAATCTAGCACTAACGGAGTTCCAAAAAGGATTTAGTGAACCTCTGCTGGGCCGTCTATTATTACAAAATGTATTACAAGTAGGAGAAGCAAAACTTGGAACAAGATGGAAAAGATGCTGCCCCCTCAGTTAGATTAAAAGTTTCTTTGAGTCCCTTGATTGTGTGTGCATGTGAGAGACCGTTTTTAGAACTTCTCTTTTTATTTGCAAAGTAGACTATGAATGATCTCTTGCTCTCGCTCTCTCTTTTTAAAATGAAGTCTTATATTTGCTTTGCTTTGTAGAAATAAAAATAAAAGAAAATATTAAGTATATTATATAAATTGAGGGTGCACTTCCACAAGGTTGTTAGCCATAACGGGGATATTTTAAAAGTTCTGCCTCATGTAGGATAAGGCATATATGTTCTCTTTCATTCAGTTCTGTACAGAAAAATATCATATCTGCAGCAGATAATGGACTGTTGTTTATTTTACAGATTTCTGTTCTGCTTTTTGAACAGAACCTCCTGCAGGATTCATGGCATACCAGAATGATAACAGAATAACTTTGCATGTTTAATCAGGAATGGGGCAGCCTTTAGCCTCCAGATGTTTTAGACCATGACTCTCCAAATCCCTTTCCTTTATTCTTATTGGGTAGGGCTGATAGAAGTTGTAGGACAAAACACCAGAAGACCACAAGGTCTCCTCCCTGCTTTAAAATAACCCAATAATATTGCCTGATGTAGGCGTCAGATATGGCCTCATCAGTCTCTTTCCCCCTCTTCTGTGCTCAATTGCAGTTGGTTCTGAGATGACCTTGATATGAGGAAGAGGTGTGACCACACCCATGTGATTGCCCCTAAAAGTAACAACCCTTTTCTCTTGCCTACAGTGTTTAATAATATAGAGCAGATGGCATGGCAACAATGTAGTGCACATTTTCCTAATTCTCTTCCCTTGATCTGCCCTGAATGGGCCAGAAATCATTTCAGATGGTGTTACACTAAGGTTACCTTGAAAACTATCATAATGCACTTAATATGAAGAAACAAGAGCAAGTAAAATACAATATGTCCAATCAAAATATACTTTATGGGTGAGGCAATAAAGCTTTTTACTGTGTTTAAGAATTTTAACTTTTGTTGCAATGTGCTTAACGAATTTCTGTGGCAATTTTCTAATTTATTGAAGGTGAAGGTGGCCAGATCTTTGAATCTCTTTTTAATCCCTCCTCAATCCACAATCACTTCTTTTGTTTTTTTTTTGGAACATCATTCCCTACTCTGGATTAAAATGGTTATGGTTTTGAGTGAGTTGTTGTTTTTCACCCCAGCAAGCTCAGGCTTTTTAGACTACATGTGAATGATGGAGCAAAAGGAAAGGTGTGTGCAATGTGATATCAATTCCAATCTTTTAAATTTTGCTTTGAACAGGTATTTTCTGATGTATATAGATTGAGGTGGTGGTGGTGAGACAGTACTGCTGGTCCAACAGAATATGGATCTTACTGTGATTTCAACTAGTCACTTTTAAGAGGAATTATTTTGTTTTAATGCAAAATATGGATCTTACTGTGATTTCAACTAGTCACTTTTAAGAGGAATTATTTTGTTTTGAAAAATATTTAATGCGGATAAGAGTAAGAGCCCCTTGAGAAGGAACCAGGAAGTAACGGGGCTCGTGGCAACTTCGACCGGCACTGGCAGGTTAGTAAAGGCTTCTTTTGTCCTTTTTTTCCCTCCCTCCCCTCACGCCGACAGGGGCAGGAAGTGCTGAGGGGTGGGGATGCAGGAATAGAAACTTACAAGATCTGTGGTCCAAATTTAAGTTCTTGCATCTTACGTTGCATGTTGATTGACCTATATCATGCATGCATATGTCTTTGCATTGTATTTTATAATTCTAGTGTTGCCTTCAAGGAAGTAAGAAGCAGCCCCTTTTGCTCATTGAGAGGGGTGGAATTTCATGAATATAAATATTTCTGTAAGAGAAATTAGTGTTCTGTGTATCTTAACAACCATACTTTAACAGAAGTGTATTTGTATGTGATTGTGATACAACAAATTGGTATTAGATTTTTACTAGGGTGCATTATTTAAAAATTCATAATGGGCCATGTTTTATAAATGTCATTCCACAAAACCCTTTTCAGGACAGCCACTGATGAGATTTTACTGACCATATTACCAGTTCTGTAGATATGCATGCACACATTGCAACCACTGAATTTATATGTTTACTTACATGTATGTTGTGTTGGTAGCTGATAACTTTTTCATGTTTCTTTTGTTGCTGTCTAAAGTTTTATTAGTTCTTTTGGTAAGTTATTAGTATGTTGTAGAATGAAATCTTATCTTAAAAATGCATAAGATAAGATGAGATATAAATAGGACCCAAAAGTGTCATAGCAGTAAATGAGACTAGAATCTGACTCGAGGTGGGAAGCAGAGCTCATATAACAGCTGAGGTTTCAAGTGACCTCATACATGCAGGTCAACTTCAAGATGTGATATCCTGAAAGGCTTTTTTTCTTCTCTCCTAAAAGTCCTTTGGAATTGCACAAAAATAATAAAAATAAAATGGTTTTAAATTGTTCCTTGGATGCAAGCATCATTGAATTCACTTGTGCATATCTGTGACTAAATATGCTATCACTGAATTCATGCATTGTTCTGCTTGTTGAAAATTTAATAAATTAAATTTCATAGATTTTAAACGAAATCAATGTAGAATGCCTTTCTTTAAAAGCCAGCCCCTGCAAGCAGAGAATGAACATTCTGATGAATTGCTGTGCTAAATCAGGTATGAGCCACCAAGTGGAGAGAGGTAAAGAGTGGGGTCCCCCAAGGTTCAGTACTGGGACCTCTGTTTTTCAACCTCTTCATAAATGATCTACAAGTAGGAGTAAATTGCAGTGTAGCCTAATTTGCCAATAACACTAAATTATAGAGTAGGAAAAACTGAGAGAGATTGTGAGGAGCTCTAGAGGGATCTCTTGACACTGGGAGAGTTGGCAAACCAGTGACAAATGAGCTTTAACATTAGTAAGTGCAGAGTGAGGCACATTGGGGCAAAAAAAACCCAACAACCAACCAATTACATTTATAAACTGATGGGGTCTGAACTCTCTGCAACAAACCAGAAAGGAACCTTCTTGTCCTGGTGGACAGCTCATATACATTGTGGACAAAGTAGATAAGGAAAAAACTGTTTTCCCTATCACACAGTACTTGAACTAGGGGGCACTCCATGAAACTTTTGTGTACTAGATCTCAAGAAATAAGAGAAATTATTTTTTCACCCAGAAGATCACAGGAACTCCCTGCCAGAAGAAGTGGTGACAGCTGTCAGCCTTGACAGCTTTAAGAAAGGATTTGGCAAGATAATGGAGATCAATGGCTACCATTATGTATACCTAGGGACAACCTCTGGGTTGGAGAGATAGGCAGGATACCTCTCAATGACATTTGTAGGGAATAGTGATGGGCACGAAATGCCAAAATGGCATTTTGTTTCATAATTCATTACCCCCACCCTGTTTTGTTTTGTTAATTGCAAAATGAATTTTTATTAAAAATTTTGTTTCATAATTCATTTTAGTTTGGGTTTCTTTTCTTTTTTCTTTTTCCTTTTTTGAACCCCTCCAGTCGTATTATTTAATTTTTAAAAAATCCCTGCTGGCCCACAGGCCAGTTCGGCAGCCCGCAGGCCAGATCAGGTTATTTTTATTTTATTTTTATCTATTTTATTTATTTTTTTAAACTGCCAATCACGTGGCCCACCTACCAGCTGTAATACAGACCGGTTGGCTTTTTTTCCTTTCCTCCTGCCAGCCTGTTGTTACTTTTTTTCTTCTGTCAGCCCATGGGTCGGGTCCAGTACTCACGTGCCAGTTCTGCAGCCTGCAGGCTTGATCAGGTTTTTTTATTTTTATTTTTATTTTTATTTATTTTATTTTATTTTATTTCTTTTCTTTTTATTAATTTTATTTTTTTAAAAACTGCTGACCACATGGCCCATCTACCAGCTGTAGCACAGGCTGGTTGGCCTTTATTTTATTTTATTTTATTTCTGGATGCCCTTCCCGGGGGCTGGGGGCAGCAGGAGGAGCACCGGACCACTCCACCAGGTAGGAGACACCAGGTAGGAGAGGGGACAGTTTGTTATTCATTTCAGTAGGTAAACCAAAAGTTTCTTTCATGCCCATCTCTAGTGGGGAATCATAAACAGTAGAGATAGGCACGGAATGAACATTTTTTCGTTTCTGTTACCGTTTGTTGTTTCCATTATGTAACGAAATGACAAACAAAAATTGTGATGAAAATGCAACGAAACGAACAGAACCACGAAAATTGTGATCGTTATGTTACGTTTCCGTTAATGGCGACGCACAATGAAATGAGCTGTTTTAAATGTTAAAAAATGCCCTGGACATCCGTAAAAATGCAGCAATAATTATTTATATTGTCTGATAATACCTCCCAGGGGGGTTGGGGTCCTTAAAATGTTGGTTTTTGTCTTCACCCATCACGATGTATATTTCTTTTCCCTTTAAAATGGATGTCGCCACCAGCCACAAAATGGAGGCAAGCCATGTGATGTGGGATCATGTTCAACCAATAACATGCCCAGGTTGCAGATTGGGCGGGCAGGTCTGGCAGCCACAGAGGGCATAAAAAGCTCTGGCAGCCCCCGTCCTTCTTGCAGTCTCTGGTGGGAGTTAGGGTGGGATTGCTGTCTCTGCGACTCTAGCTTCCATCCTGCAGCCTCCCTGTGTGCGTGCGTGCTGTGTACCTCTTGGTGAGTACCCTCCCCTGCCCCACAGTGCAGTCACTCTGCGGCTGCCTTGCACCCTGGGCAATGCCCGCTGCTGCCTTTGCAGCCTCCCTGCATACCTAGTCTATACTGTGTCTCTGCCAGCATCCATTTTTTTTAGTGTTTTCCCTCTGGTCTGGGGCGTTGGGGGATGCCTGCGCATGGAAATGCTTTAAAAATCGTGCAAAAGCAGGTAGAAATGACAAATGAAAAAACAAAAAACAGTAATGAAATTTTTCCAAAAATTCCCGACAAACAGAAACGAACCGAAACAGACCTCTCAAAGACAAATGAAAAACTGAAATGCCATTTTTCTGTTTCATGCCCATCTCTAATAAACAGGAATGGAGATGGGCACAAATGGAAAAAATGGCAATTTGTTTCAGTTTGGTTCGTTTTCCACAGGTTCGCGTTTGTTAATTATGAAATGATTTTTTTAGAAAAAAATCATTTCATAATTCGTTTTAGTTTGGATTCCTATTTTTCTTTTTCTTTTTTGAACACCACCGGTGGGTTTTTAAAATTATTTTATTATTTTATTATTTCATTTTTATTTTTAATCCTGCTGGATTATTTTTACTTTATTTTATTTTTATTTATATTTATATTTATATTTATATTGTTTTACTGCCAACCATGTTGCCCGCCTACCAGATGTAGTGTGGGTCAGTCGGCTTTTTAAAAAATTTATTTTGCCAGCCAGCCTGCGGGCCGGTTCGGCGACTCGTGAGTTGGGTCCGGTGCTCATGGGCCAGTACTGGGGCCCGGGCACCAGAGTTTTTTTCCAATTTGTGCCATCTCTAGTGCTAACAGCTGTCTTAGGCCCACAAGCTTTCCCGAAATTCAAAAATGCTTTTATAATCTTTCTATCCACTGATAGTTTTATAAGCAAGTAGTAGCTATGATGGGGGGAAATAACAGGGCAAAATTGTAACTACAATGGAGCAATATGTCTGTGAAGATTCTCAGTCATCCAGGTGAGTTTATCTGGAAGTTGAGTCACGGCTACTAACTTCTTTTTTGAGAGATAGAAACATTTTGCTGCTCATCCAAACAGCTTCATCAGTCTGTGAAACATTTCTATCTCTCAAAAAAGAAGTCCAGTAGCCATGATTCAACTTCCAGATATAATGGAGCACTATTGACATTTTAAATTGGAAAAATGGGAAACTATTTGACAAGAAACCCATTTTATTTATGTAAGCATTTATTTGCTTTGAGAGCCACTGGAAATATTTTTAAAATGAAAATTTTAAAATCGGATGGCCTGAGTGTGCAAAATAACATTGTTGGAAAAACTGGTGCATTGTCCTAAGACCGTGGATAAAGGAATAGGAAATTTGACAAGTTTTATTATATTTGCAGTTTCTGAAAACCATCCTCAAGTACATGTGCAACTTTTGGGAAAATGGTTTCTAAGGTTACCTTTACCTGATATTAATTGTGAATCCCATTGTTAATGAACCTCATCTAAATGGAGGAGAGGCTGTGGGACTGGCCAGTAGTTTACATTGTATTTTAAAAATTAATGAGTGTAGTAATTGTAGCTGTCACAGTCATGTCAAACTGATAAAAAAGAAACAATAAGGGTATGCAAAAGAGTATGATCAGACTTGACTGGAAATCCAATTCTTAAACATTTAAAAAACAAACAAATAAAAACAAGAAGATATGTGGGGAGGGGTAAATTTGGTCAGTGGACTGTATGTTGCCCACCACTGTTTTAAAGCAATGACATTTGTCTCGGAAGAAAGCTAAACCAGGACATAACTTTTACTCTCACCGCCTCTTCCCTTTGTGCCAGATATCTTATCAGTTACCTGCAAAATTCAGAACGGATTCACATTTGTTGGCTAGAGACTAAATTCACATTTTGGTGTTTTTGTATTTGCATGAAAGCAGTAGTAAAGCCTTCTTCTGTACTGCTATACAAGGAGTGAGGTTTAGTGGGCACATATGCTAACAAAATAAGCTTACGGTGCTTATCCAAAATTTGATATGCAATATTTATTTCCAAATATAATATATTGATTGCTTGATTTAAAAATAAGATATATTGAATGCAATTTTTTTTAAAAATGAAGTAACAAAATAATTTAAAAGTGATGGTTACTTGTAATAACACCTCACATTTCTCTAAGTAATAACTAATGGCATTGTGTTAATTTTAAGAACTTAGCAGGCGCTGAACCAAAGTCTAGTTAGAAAAAAATCACCTGACAGCTGTGTGAGGACCATAAATGAATCAGGATACCAAAGCAGGGAATATTCCAGAAAAGGCCCTTACTCCCCCCCCTGTTCCAACAGCAGGTCTCTCCAGAAGAACGCAAGGGTAAGGCACAACTACAGAGCGGGATGGAAATAAACTGATTTTAGAAAGGCGCAAGTCTCTACTATTTCTCTCTCTCTCTCTTCACAAAGAATCTTGCCCAGTAAAAGGCTGCATGTTAAAAATTCCTGAGAGTTAGCAATGACTGTAGAAGCACTAAAACTTCTCACAACCCATTCTACAGCAAACTGTAATCTGTGAGAAGGTCTGCTGTTGTTGGTACAAGAAAAACTCCCTTCTTCAAGTCCTCGATTCCACAAAGCCTATAAACATTTCTTTGTAGAGCCCATAAATTCACAATGTAGTTTAGCTTACAATGGCCCAGGATCCTAGGACACTACAGGAAGCTGAAACAAGCCTTGTATCCTTGACACAGTCTCTCTGTGTGGCAGAAAGGCTCCACAGTAGCTAGTGTTTGACGGTTTCTTTCCCCACCACTAGTTCCACTATAAGTTGACAATAGGCTTTCCTCTACTTGTCATGTGCCATTAAGCACCTCTGGGCTTTTGCCCAGCCTCAGTTGTAGCACATCAGCCTGGATGTTATGAGGGAAACAAGATTAACTTCTTATGAATTCTCCTTATGAATCAGCATCAAATCTACACAGTTAGTTGTATTTCCATGATGATCATTAACAGGTTTTTTAAATGTATGACAGTAAAAAGTAAATGGTAGTAGAATATTACTTTTACACAGTGCAAAATTGGTATAAGCAGTTTACCACCCTAGGGTGAACTGGACGGGCTAAAAGCTAGCACTACCTTACTAATTAGGATCTCAAGCCATGATTTGATGTTGGTTTGCATATAATAATAATAAATAATAATAATAGACTTTATTTCTATGTCGCCTTTCTTCCTGAAGGGACCCAAGGTGACTTACAACAGTACAATTCAATACAATATGAAATAGTAAAAACAACATTTAAAAATAATTTAAAAAACACTATAAAACAATACTAAAACAGCAGCAGCAGCAGAATTTAAAGGGCCCCCAGCCGATAAAACTGAACACTAATATGTTATAGATTTTAAAAAAATGTAAAGGCTGGAGGCTCAGAAGGCTTGCCTAAATAAAAAAGTCTCAAGGCCTCACTTAAATGTTTCCAGGGTGGAGGCAGTTCTTAACTCAAAGGGGAGGCAGTTCCATAGTATCAGTGCCACTACTGAGAAGGCCCTTATTTCCTGCCACCGCCCCTCACACCTCCCTGGATGGTGGCACTCGTAGAAGGACCTTCTCCGATGATCTAGGGGACGGACCGGATTCTATTCCATCCTATTTGACCTTGTAACAGATACTCTGTATCTCCTTTTGTTTTTTCAAACATAACCACTACTTTCCCTTTTTACCGTACTCATGCAGTAGGACCCCCCGTGTCTGCTGATTCACCATCCACGGATTCAGTTATCTGCTGATGGTGAGTGGTGGTGCAAGTGGTCCAGGCAGCACAGCGGCGGAGGTTCCCCCCTCCCCAGATGCAAGAAACCCAAACCTCCCAGTTAGAGAGCAAGCCATTGAACTAGGAGGAGGATGAACCATCCTTTCCTCTGGTCTCTGATTCCTGGAGAAACTCTCCCCTAGATACCCATTAGTTTTATAGGTAGGATCACCACAGACTAGAGAAATATGGTTCCCAGGCATGAGTCTCCATGTGTGTGTTGTGTCATTACAGTCGTGACCAACTCTTTGTGACCATAGGTCTCCCTAAATTCTTTATACAGGATTACCCCAAAACATAAAAACATGGGTCCCCATGACTTTTGTGTATAAGATTACCCCACAGCACAAAACATTTTTTTAGTCCTACTGTATGCATTTTTTTCAGAAGTCAATTCAATTTTTACTATAAAATATGTGTAGGGTTTCAGGCTTTTTCTGTACGGATTTGTTAATTTAAAATATTTATGCCCTTCCTTCTCCTCAAAAGGACCCAACACAGCTTATAATATTAAAAAAAATGAAAGCAAGAAGAAAAAACAACAGCACAGCTGTCCCCCACCCGACCCCACCTCAAGCTTATTTTTTAAAAAAAAAAACCAGCCTGCCTGAAGAGAGAAAGATCTTTGCCTGCCCATGAAAGGACAGCAAAGCGGGAACCAGGCTGTCCTGCTGTGTGAGGGAGTTTCATACACAGCAGTGACACAGAAGGCCCCCCAAAGCAGAGACAAATTCAGGAGCCCACCCAAGCTGCAAACCTGTGTTTTGAGAGGAAATGTAACTTTCGCCATCACAGGGTTAAATCCTATTCTCTGATCTGTCTTTAAGTTGACCAGGAAACCTCTGTCCTGTATGGATTAAGCTTTAATTTACTCCCTCTCATGCAGGCCGATACTGATGCCAGACACTGATTTAAAACCAACATCTCGTCTTAAGAATTAGATGGAGAGATTTTAATGACACCTAACCCCCAATAAAACACCAGACAACCTTTCACAGGTTTCATGTATGTTAAACAGCATGAGGAACAAAACAGAACTCATCGATGCCACAGGATAACAGCAAGTCTCTCAGAACCACCTTCTGAATTCTCTTCCGGGCCGGTCTCTTCGGCGGAGGCCTCCAGAGCTATGGCTCGTTGCCGGCTGGCGGCCACTCCCTTTGACCCTTGCCCAGCTTGGCTTATTAAATCTGCCGAAGGGAACATGCCTGAGTGGGTTTCTGCTATTGCCACGGCCTCCTTTCGAGAGGGTTGTTTCCCCTCCCGCTTGAAGGAGACCGTGGTGAAACCCACTCTTAAGAAACCTGGCCTGGCGACGGATGACCTTTCCAACTTTCGTCCGATCGCCATTGTTCCCTTCCTGGGCAAGGCTGTCGAGGGGGTGGCTGCGGTCCGACTTCAGTCATACCTGGAGGTAAATCATATCCTGGATCCCTTCCATTCAGGCCCCTTCGCGGGAACGAAACCGCCCTGGTCGCTCTGCAGGATGGCCTCCTCAGGGAGGCCGACGGGGGGAGCTCCTCCCTGTTGCTCCTCCTTGATCTCTCAGCAGCCTTTGATACCGTCGACCACGGTAACCTTCTGGCCCGGCTCGCGGAGGTGGGAATTGGTGGTCAGGCCTTGGCCTGGCTCCGTTCCTTCCTCGGCAACCGGACTCAGAGGGTACAGCTGGGGGATGTCTTGTCGGCTCCTGGACTCTCCCTTGTGGGGTGCCCCAGGGGTCGGCAATCTCTCCCGTGCTGTTCAATGTTTATATGAGGCCGCTGGGGGAGGTCATCAGGAGATATGGAGTTCGCTGTCATCAGTACGCTGATGACACGCAGCTCTATATCTCCTTTTCATCATCTGCAGAGGAGGCGGTTCGCTCCCTCGATCTGTGCCTGGAGACTGTTTTGGAATGGACCAGAGATAACCGGCTCAAGCTTAATCCGGAGAAGACAGAGGTTCTGTTCTTCGGGGCGCCCTCGTCTCGGTACAATGGCCCCCTCCCTAGTCTGGGGGGTTTTCCCTCCAGCCTACAGATAGGGCCAGGAATCTGGGTGTGGTCCTGGATTCGGCCCTCTCCCTGGAAGCCCAGGTGATGGCCGTTTCCAGGGCCGCTTTTTTCCATCTCCGCAGGATAGCCCAGATCCGCCAGTACCTTGATGAGTCCTCCCTGAGGACAGTTGTGCAGGCTCTGGTGGTCTCGAGGATCGACTATTGCAATGCCCTCTACGTGGGGTTGCCCTTGGGCCTGGTCCGGAGGTTGCAGCGGGTGCAAAATGCGGCAGTCAGGCTGGTGGTGGGTGCCCATAAATACGAGCACATCACCCCAGTCCTGGTCCGCCTGCATTGGCTTCCCGTTGCCTTCCGGATCAGGTTCAGGGTCTTGGTCTTGATTTTCAGGGCCCTCCACGGCTTGGGACCAGAGTATCTGGCGGAGCGTATCTCCCTGAGGGCATCCGGATCCAGACCCACGAGATCGTCGCAGGCACGTTCACTGAGAGTGGCCACACCCAGAGAGGCGCGGAAAACGTGCACGCGCAACCGCGCCTTCTCTGTGGTGGGGCCTTCCCTCTGGAACCATCTTCCCAGTGAGCTGCGCCTGCTGGAGTCCCTGCCTGCCTTTAAGAAAGCTTTGAAGACCTTCCTCTTTAAAGAGGCCTTTGGTGACCTTATCAGTTAGTTTTTTTTCTTTTTCCTTTGGTTTACCTCTTACTTCCTTCACTCTCTCCACTCCCGCCATCTTACCCTCCGCTGTTTTCTGTTTGGAGGTTTTTTGTTTGTTTGTTTGTTTGTTTTCTCTTATTTTATATGCTTTTAAACATTGTTAGCCACCCAGAGTTCCCGCCGGGAAGATGGGCGGGATATAAGTTTATAAATAAATAAATACTCCACTAAAGACCAGAACCATTGTAGAACAGTGCGTCCAAGTCTTAAGTCAGAGCACATCTAAGGAATTCTGACTGCAAACTGTTATGCAAACTCTTCACAGTAGGCTATTGAGTGTTGTGTATTCTCTTTTTGTGGACCAGCATGGACTAACTCCTTGAAAGATCCTCATCAGACAAATCTGTTCAGGCACTGTTGTAGAAGGTAAGAAAGATTTATTTGACCCTGCCGCAGAGTAGGGTTTCCAGTAGGCTCTAACCCATGTTCAGTTGGATTTGCTCTGAGTTTTCTGCTGTTGCCACTCTGGTCTTTCCCACTTGTTTCATCACCCTCATCTGTGTAGGAAACCAGGGAGCCAGTCTGGCTCCACTCTGCGGAAGGGAACACTTACGAACAATGCCGACCACTCTGCGCATTTCCCATCTCGGAGAGCAGAAAGGATCACCTGCCAAGGGGACAGGACATTCCTCAAGAGCTGTCATGAAATCATTTGGATTCATTAGCCTCCTGGGGTGTACCATTAGTTTCAGTAAGTCTTGGCCAAGACTTATTCGGGGCAGTCCAGAGAGAGCCATGACCTGAAAAGTATGACTGGCCAGTAGGTGATTCTGTGGCCAAGGCTGGAAAGTCACAGAGCAGCATTGGGCTGGCTTGGAACCTTATTGTCATGGCAGCCACATAAACACAAAGGGCCCTAGAATCCTCAGCAGCAACAGTCACTTTTTCAACTAATACAAGGTTGGCAGCTCTCCGAGGACCTAATGATCACCTTGCAAGTGGAGTCAAAGCTCAGAAAAAAAATCTTTTCTATAATTCCCCAAATATATGTTGGCTGTAGAAGTCTAAGAACTATAGTTGGGTTTTTTTAAAGGAAAAATCTGAACCTCTGGGCTAAGATGCCACCTGTTTTTTTTTCCTTTTGTACCCAGTTCTAGTAGCCTAAGAATTGGAAAGTGTGCCTTTAGATAACAGTCACTCACACAACTTAGGGCGCTTTTACACAACCCCTAAGATCCGCTGGCCGCTTAAATTTGACCAGAGATCTTAGGGGCTTGTCACTCTTCCTGTGTCCCCACCCTGGCTGCTGGCTGCGTGAGGGGAGGGAGAAAAAAGAAGAAGAAAGACCGTGGCTCACCTCCGTTCTGCCTCCATTCTTGCCACTGGCAACATTCCTGTCTCTGTAAAGTAGCTCTTAAAGGGGCGGGAGCCAAAAAAAACACCAAACAGAAGCGAGGAGAGCCCTGCACTCACTATCGTTACACCGCATCAAGCAATTTTCACCACGGAAGAGCAGGTACTTGAAAGGTGCGCTGGGATGCGCTAAAGTGGGCGTGGCCGCACTTAATTTCCTGTAAACTCCGGAGCTGGTGGGGAAACATTTTTAAGCTCTGGAGCTGGGAGCCATTTGCCCCGGAGTTTAGGGGTCATGTATAAACGCCCTTAGTTGCTATTTGCTTCTGTCACTGGGGTGATCTGGGGAGGAGATGGGTGATCTCAGTAGAGATTAATTGATGATCGGTAGAGATTAATTGATGATCAGCCATCAAGCCTGAAGAACTGGGAAACAATCATTTACTATTAAATTATTTTATTATTATTATTATTATTATTATTATTATTATTATTATTATTATTATTATTATTATTATTATTATTATTATTATTATTATTAACCACACAGCTAAATATGTGAGCAGATTCCAGTAAGGTGACTTTCTGCAGCTGACTGATGGTGACTTTGTCAACTCCAATTTCTTCTAAATACTTGCTTAGCTCTTTAGGCACCGCACCCAGCGTGCCGATTACCACTGGGACCACCTGTACCAGTTTATGCCAGAGTCTCTGAAAATTCAATTTTCAGATCCTGATAGTGGGTAATTTTTTCAAGTTGTTTCTCAGTTACTCTACTATCACCTGGTATAGCAACATCAATGATCCACACTTTTTTCTTTTCCACAATCATAATATCCGGGGTACTATGCTCCAAAACCCTGTCTGTCTGTCTGTCTGTCTGTCTGTGTTGTTGTTGTTGTTGTTGTTGTTGTTGTTGTTGTTGTTGTTGTTGCTCATGAACCTTCCAGAATTCTTGGCCAGCATGTTCATAGAATGTAGACATTTTATTTCTGTCAATGAGGTTAGCACTATAAAGGAAGCTACATTTATAGTCTTTGGAGAGCAATGGCATGTTGTTATTTACTCATAGTACAATACTGCATAATATACTACCAATTAACACAATTTTAATTGGGAAATTTCCCCTTAGGACAATTTCCTGCAGGCCATAGCCCCTGGGACTGACTTGAATAAAGACACTGTCTTGTACTGTCAGTACAATCAGTCACCTGTGGTGTCACAAAACTTTAACACCAACTTGCTAGGGTTGGCTGCCTAGCCTTATCTGTATCTATTGCCTTCTTGACCTCTGGTGACTGAATCTTGTTAACTTCACTTGCTCAACGTCACATCTGGTGTCTCAGCTTTCTGACTCTACCTTTTCACCTTTTAATCTTACCTTCCCAAACAGATTTTCCTATTACTGTATTCCCCTTTGTGTGTGTCGTTTCCTGCCTTGATTGTTTTTGCCAACAAAACCAACCACTCAATTACGTTTCCTAAAAGCCTGAACATTTCAATATTTTTTTGCTGCAAACCATGCCGGAACAATAAAATACCTAATGTGATGGTGATTCTCCAGTGCCCTTGTGCCACCTACAGGACATACAACTAGATTGCAGTCTGTATTCAGAGAATAATACCCTACTGTAGAGACAGAGCATTGACTGGTGGTGATGGCTTTTAAAGACAGAAGCCCAGGGGAAAATGGCTGTTCAACTAAAATCCTCCCCCATCATCAACTTCACCAAGCATTTTTGGCTCTGCCATGTTTCCCCTCCTCCATGAGAAAAAAGATTCCAATGTGTTGCACCATACCAGCTATTTTTAAAAAGTTCTCATTTTATTTCCCTTTCTCATGTCTGTAAATTCAGAAATGAGATGGTTGATAATTGTTTCTTTCAGGAGGCTTCACTTGGTGGATGGAATGAACAATGAAAATAGCCTTGACTATCACATTGTGGCATTTAACTAGTTTTAATACAAGGTAAATTGGAAAGGGCTGGTTGGATGTCTCAGTGAGTCGGGGATTTGATACCCCCTGTGCCTTGCAGAAGAATGGCCAGCCTGTGTGCTCTTGGGCAAGCTACACAGTCCAAGATTCCTCCTAGAAGAAAGGAATGGTAAACCACATCTCAGTTTGTTATCTCTAAAGATCCCTGGAAAGGATCACCATAAGTTGGAACTGAGCTGGAGGCACATAATCATTATTTGTTTTTAAAAATATTATCTAATTCTCATTTCAAAACTAGCAGATACAGATAAATGTGAATACCTATGGTAACATTAAGAAAAGCTTAAATCAAGGCCATTCTGTAAAGTATCCTCAAACTAATAGATGCAGTAATTTAGGAACCATTACCTTCCTCTGCAGTGTTTAAGCAATACATTTCCTGTTTTATGTAGAAAACATACAGAAATGTACTAGTCATTTGGATAAATTCACACTAAAAATTCTGCATCCATTTACAGTGAAGAATACAGTGAAGATTATTCTTCAATATTTTGTGAAGGATATTCTCATCTGACTCCATTAGCAATTGTGATTAGAGATGGGAATGAAATGAATTTTTAATTCATTTTGTTATTCATTATTCATTTCGTAATGTTGTGAAACAAATAACGAACCCCACTCTGGAAGAAAAACAAAACAAAATGAAACAGAAATTTCTATTTTGTTCCGTTTTGTTTCTTTTCCCCATAGGGGCACAGGAAACTTTGGGTTTTTGGTCTACCCCAGCGCCGATCAGCTGGCATGTGGGCTGGGGAGGCAAATAAGGTTTAAAACACCTGCCTTTTCCCCGGTGTGGGGAAAAGGCGTGAGGTTTAAACTTATTTTTTGCCTCCCCCAGCCCACGTGCCAACTGATCAACGGTGGGGAAGGCCAAAATAAAAATAACAAAAACTCCCACCTATTCACCAACCAATCAGGTGCGGGGAAAGGTGGGAGGTTTTTTCTTTTTCTTTTTCTCCATTGAAATGCATTGGCTCAATGCATTTCAATGGATAATTTTTTCCTCATTGGAATGCATTGCTTCAGTGCATTCCAATGAGGAATCGCTGGGGTGCTTTTTTTTCCACTGGGGGAGACACCCCCCTTGTCTTTTCCCCACCTGATTGGGTGCAGGAATAGGTGGGAGGTTTTTTTCATTTCTTTTTCTTTTTCTTTTCTTTTCTTTTGCCTCCCCCAATGCCCATCAGCTAGCACGTGGACTGGGGCAGGGGAAAAGGTTTAGAAGTAAACTCTCACCTCCCCGCCACCTGTTCGGCTCAGGGAAAAGGCGGGTGTTTTGACCACCCCAGCAAGCCAGCTGATCAGTGCTGTGGCTGGCAAAAAAAGTCACACAAGCACCACACACATACCACACACATAACGAACTGAACCAAACCGAAATACAAAATGATTTATTTTAAAAAAGTTTTGTATGAAATGAACCCCCCTCTCCCCAAACTAAAAAGGAAATGAAACAAAATGGATTTTTTCATTTCGTGCCCATTTCTAATTGTGATTCTATTTGCATAATATTTCAATGTTGCAGAAAACACTTGGATATCTGTTGAGGGGTTCTGGACATGATACTAAGCAAAATGGGTCTCCTGCTGGCTAAGGCAGATGGGAGTTGTAGTCTAATAATGTGGACAAATACATAAGAACATAAGAACAGCCTGGCTGGAACGGGCCACAGCCCATCCTGTCCAACATTCTGTCTCACACAGTGGCTCATCATTTGCTTCAGGGTATTCCCAAGCAGATGTCTTCACCTGCTTACGATTCCCTGCAAATGGCATTGAGAGATATTCTGCCTATCTCTCCAACCCAGAGGTTGTCTTTAGGAATCCATAATGATAGCCATTGATACCCTTGTTCTCCATGAACTTGTCTAATCCTTTCTTAAAGCAGTCAAGGGTCCAGAGTTACACATCCATGCTTCTAGAACACTGCCCTTCTATTCCCACAACAGAAATACAATTCGGTATGTAGCAGAGCTGGTAAGCTAGTTGGATCAGGCTTGTTTTATGAGATGTGGGGAGGAAAGTTTTGTCATACTCTTAAAAACATGCTAAAGTTACAACATAGCTGAATGGTTTTTCCTTGGGAATTGGTTTAGATTAAGGAAGAATCATGTGCCTGCAATCTAGAAATCATTAGCTAAAGAGCCATTGAGAATAAGCATATATTTTCTTATCCAAATAATTATATGGGTTGCTTAAAAGTACTCACTACTCTGGATATTTTTCTTCTTGTTTTGTGCCATGGGTTGAGGGAGGACCAGATTCCTTGTACTCTCGTCCAAAAACCCCTCTAAAAGAAAGCTCTCTAGTTTATATATTCTTCTGACTGGCTAAAACTTTTTGTCATTGACAGCACAGTTGGACCCCTGTATCCACGGGGGATTGGTTTCTGCCCCCCCTGTGGCTAATGAAATCCGCTGTTAAGTGCAAACGCTCCTATCCGAGGGTGCCAGGAGTAAAAGCACAAGCAGAGTCTGCCAGCACCCTGGGGCACCCCACCATGGCTCTGTGCCACCTCCACTGGCCTTGCGGGCAGGCAGGCTCTTCAAGGCCCCCTCCTCCATTGACACTGCCGAGCTTTTGTTCGCCGCCGCTGCCATTGCAGCCAAACTCCCAGGCAGGCAGGCAAACTTCCAGGTGGACTGCTGCTGACCTAACTTTAAATGGATTTCTCACATTCTCTGTTGGGGCAGAATCCGGTGCCAAGTATAGAAGAGCTAAAGGTGGTTTGGGGATTTTGGTCTCTACTACACTATGTGCCACTTCCAGTTCCAAGAAATTTGTACTTGGTTCATTTCATAATCTTCTAGTGTTCTCACCAATGATATAGAACACGAACCGTAAGAAAGATGTCATTACATGCAAATACAGTGTATTCTGATGATAATCACTCAGCTAGGACTCTATTAAAGAACAAAACTGATACAGAAGTGATAATTTTGTGATACAGTAATCCCCCGCTTAATGCGGGGGTTAGGGACCTGACCCAACCTGCAATAAAGAAAAATCTGCAATATGGTCAGGTCAGGTTGGAACTGGCCAGGTTGGAACTGGCCTCCTACACATGGATTAGGCCTGGCACTGCCCCAAACGGGCTTCCCGGGCCTGTTGGAGGCCCCAGAAGGTTTTGGGCAATCCAGAAGGCACTTGCCTGAAAACCTTTCCAGTACTTGATTTAAAAACACAAGCAAAAAAAACCTCTCCCAACTTGGCCTTAATTGGCTGTTTTGCTTAATCACACCAAATTTAACCTCCAGAACTGCTCTACTGAGGTTTCTTTATACTTCTACCAAAGAACCAAAGCAACCTGATTATTTCCCATATCTAAATGCAGAGTATGATGCTGTTTTCTTTGCCTTGAAAACAAAATCAGTGTCGATATTATCCTTCTCAGTGGGCTTTTCTAAAGGTCCTGCAATATCAGCGCAACTTTGACTCATCAAGCCCCCTTTTCCAACTGGGAACTAAGTCTGACTGCATTTGAAACATCTAATCAGATGTTTGGGCTTCTGTGCCTTTCCTTACATTCCTCTTCTTTGTCATTTCACCTAATGAGGAGTTCCGGATAACTTAAGAGTTTACATATTGTGTATGCATGGCATTTACAGTTGATCTGAATAAAGGTATTGCCCTTCTGTGGATGCTGAATTTAGTTTAATTTGTATAGATCAGGGGTCCTCAAAGTTTTCAAACAGTGGGCCGGTCCACCACCACCCAGACACCACTGGGGGCCGGATCACAGTCCAAAAGCAGCTTTTGGGAATTTCTCAGGCAATTGAGTATCTGATTGCAGCAGTGAAGGCTACCCTTTCAGTTCTAGATTTCTCACATTCTTCTGCAATACATGGCCACAATGTGTGCTGTATTTTAAAAATTCTACTTTAAGCAATATATTTTTCAGATTTTAAAAAATATATATCTAGTGAGATTAATGCATTTTAAATCAAACTTTGTACAGCTTTAATGTCAAAAGGTGCATGTGAGACCAATTTGTGCATTATAAAAACTTGAATACACACTGTTATCCAGTTCCCTCCATTTAATTTCTCTCTGATGTCACTCACAGAGATTTGAGTACATCAGAGATGTAATGTCAGATTAAAGAAATCAGTGATCTTACCCCGACCCATGTGAATGGGTTTAATCTGATATTAATGTAACACATTATGTATTTGATGAAGAGAATTATAGTCCAAAATAATTTAACATTTATTGGACTTTAAGGAGACATAAGGCTCTTTCATAATGTACTCTTGAACTGTAGTACAGTATTTGTGAAGCATTTATGTCTCATCACATTTAGTACATGCAGATTTTTTTTTTTGCCTTTTGCAGTTTAGGTTTATACTGTTGTGCTGTCAACTCTCAATTTTATAATGTGGGAACTTTTATCAAACAATTCTAGGCAAGGGTAAAGTTCAGTAATTTTCTAAACTGCCACTAGATGTCTCACAAGTTCAGTATATTAGATTAATGTAGTATACTGCAGTTGTATTTTGTAGCAAGGTTGTTTATGGACTATGCTGATGTTTCTAATATGAGGTTGTAGGGCAAGTATGGAAAAGTAAAGAAAAATTAATCTTTGGGAAACATGTTATGTTTAGAAGATGGCAGGACATTTGTCTGTAAATCTAACCATCCCTTAATTTTTCCAGTAATGTTATTGTTGATTTAAAAGGAAACAAAATTAACCATGTTATGTTTTCCAATGTCATACGTGTAAGAACATATTGCTGCAGTAAAACTGAATGTGGTTCAAAGTGCAGAGCAGGAATAAATGTAAAGGGTTCAAAGACATTTCAAGCCCTTTGAGAGATGCTATCTGCCCACCATAAGTGCCAAGTGAGAAAATTTTCAAGATGCATTTCTGATATGTATTGTAACTAGAAAACATTGAAGGGAAATTACTGACTAACCCACTGCTTTCCTAAAACATCCATATCGTTCCAGAACTGTAGATTAAGATAATCTGGTTTGGGTTTCTGGTTGCAGAGCTGTGTGTGTGTGTTGTATCGTTACAGTCGTGACCGACTCTTTGTGACTCCATGCCCATGGAGTTTTCTTGGCAGGAATACTGGAGTGGTTTGCCAGTTCCTACTCCAGGTGCCTACAACACCTGGTATTCCCTGGTGGTCTCCCATCCAAGTACTAACCAGAGCTGACCCTGCTTAGCTTCCGAAATCAGGTGAGATCAGATGTGCTTAGGGCATCTAGGCATGGTTGCAGAGCTAGACGTTGGGAATTTAATACTCTATTGTCCTTCCTACAAGTACAACCAGCCTCTGTGGCCTTGGGCAAGCTGCCACAGTCCCAAGGCAACCCCTGAAAAAGGAATGGTAAACCACTTCTGAGTACTCTCTAGCTAGAAAACCCTGAAAATTAGAGATGGTCATAAAACAAAAATATAGTGTTTCATTTCATTTCATTTGCTTTCTTTAGTAGTCTCATTTTGTTTTGCTAGTAACAATTTTTTTAAAAGAAACAAAATGATTCAGAACCCTCTGAGGAGAACCTTGCTTGGACTCTTCCCTGGAACCTCCCCATTTGGAGTGGTTTGTGTTTTAGACAGTAAGGGAAAAGGTGGCAGGCTGCAGTGAGATTGCCACCACCACCCAGCTGTTTTTGATTGCTTGGACTGTGGGTGGGTGCGGCTTTACTCCAGCTGACAAATCTCACTGCAGCCCGCTGACTTCACCACTTGCCCTCTCAGCCCCCTGCTGTGTCAGCGAAGCTGGGGTCCCCCTGCCAAGTTGGGGAAGCTGGGATCCCGGCTGACCTGACACAGCAGGGGGCTGAGGGGGCGAGCAGTGACTTCACTGCTCACCCGCTCAGCGACTTCACTGCTCGCCCTCTCAGCTATCTGAGCAGGGGAATCCTGGCTCTGACAACAAGAATCTGTTTTTAAAAGACCCATGCACACCTTGCAAAGAGCAGAGGTGTTTTAAAAGCACATTTTTGCTGTTCCAAACTCGAGGAGGGGAAGCAGGCAAGAGGAGGAATCACCCTTTCCCTCTCCCCCGCTTTTGCTCCCCACCAAACCTTAAGGGCAGCAAGTATGGCAGGGAGCAAAGTCGTGTGGCTCGTTGTGAAGCCTTAAAGTGCAAGAAAGGCTTCGTAAACAGCCACCTGACTTTGCTCCCTGCTAAACTCGCTGCCCTTAAGTTTCTGCTGCCCCAACACAGCTGGGGTATCCTGGATTCCACAACACAGCAGGGGAATGAGAGGGTGAGTGGTGGAGTCAGTGCTTGCCCTCTCAGCCCCCTGCTGTGTCGGGGAAACCAGGATCCCCCCCGACAGAGCAGGGGGACCCTGAGGGGAGGGGGCAAAGGGGGAAATCACCCCCGCCCCGCCCCACCCCGCTGTTGTAGGATCGGCAAGAATCTGCACGCCATGCAAAAGTGTTTTAAAAGCAGATTCTTGTTGATCTGATACCGGGGGGGGGAGTGGGTGGGGTTGATTCCCCCTCCCCCTCCACCCACAGTTTTAATTAGCAAGAATCTGCTTTTAAAACACTCCTACACATCAGGAAAAGCACATTTACACTGTTATACAAGCTCACTGCTTTACATTGTCGCCAAGTGTCATTTTTTCAGTGTTGTCACGTGAAAAAATATACTAAACTATTTACAAAATGTGAAGGGGTGTACTCACTTCTGTGTTATACTGTGTGTGTGTGGGAGAGAGAGAGAGAGAGAGAGAGAGAGTTCAGAGTTTTTAAGCCATTGACATTGTGGTCTTTAGCATGCTGCAGAAATTGTGAATCATCTGAGTCCAAAAAGAACATGTGATCTTATAGCTATAGGTTTATTCTAAATGTGTTAGTCTACAAGATGTTAAATATGTTGCAACTGGAGTAGACCTATTGAATTAATGGAACACATATAAGCATTGATTGATCAAATTCCCACTGATACAGTGGGCAAAGTCTTGCTGCAGTTTACGGCTGGATTTCAGCTGCAATATTGTAGCTCCATTCATCCTCTTCCAGTAGACTGAATCTAGTGGATCACTGGCATCTGGTTCTCTGAACATAAGAACATAAGAACATAAGAACATAAGAAGAGCCATGCTGGATCAGGCCAAAGGCCCATCTAGTCCAGCTTCCTGTATCTCACAGCGGCCCCACCAGATGCGTTTGGGAGCGCATGAGACTAGATATCTGTCTCCTGATACCACTCCCCTGCATCTGGCCCTTGAAGTACCCTGGTTTAAAGCCTAGAGATTACACATCTCCATCATGGTTTGTAACCCGTGATGGACTTTTCCTCTAGGAATCTGTCCAATCCCCTTTTGAAGGCATCCAGGCCAGATGCCATCACCACATCCTGTTCCATAGATTTACAACGCGCTGGGTGAAAAATATTTTCTTTTGTCAGTTCTTACTCTCCCAGCACTCAATTTGAGTGTATGTCCCCTAGTTCTGGTATTTTGAGAGAGGGAGAAGAGCACTTTACTCATACCCTGCATTATTGAAAGAGAAAGGTTGTCCCAATTGATAGATGAAGTTTGGATTTTGCCCCAATATGAGGTGGGAATCACTTTTGAGCAACTGTGGTGGAGTGTTCAACTGGGGCTGACCTGTTCAGTGATAAGACTCAGATATGGACATGCCCTATAAAATTAATAATATGAGTACAACAAGGAAAATAAGCACAGCACATTTTTTTCAGATGTAGGAAGTCATTTCTTTGAAGTAATAAACAGCTGTCAGCTGCAATGAATGACTGCTTTTACAGCAGTTGAAACTTAGAGAGAAACAATGGTCTTCCTGTAAGGCAGACTTTGATGGCAGCATTTTGGAGTAATTTACACCATACTAACATAGTGCTTGGAAAAACATAGTTTGGCTTTTATTGTTATTTTTCCTGCTGTCTTATAAAAGGCACGTTTTGCCTACCCTGGAAATGGAAGGTCAAGATTTCAAAGGCAAATCATAGCAAGAAATCTACATTTTGGATAGGTGTAGATAAAATTGATTCAAGGGAATGAAATATATGAATTCTTAAGGAAATTCCTTCACTTTACATAAAACCTTCTTCTATGATTAATAATGATACCATTATTGTCAAAGTACAACATGTGTATAATGAAATTGGCTGAGCCTCCCTCATCCACCATCTCAACACCATAACAACCACTAACTATACAATCTGATTACACCTTATAAACTTAGCACACAACATGCGGGCCGGGCCCCACAAGTCTATCATACTAGGTTGACATATAATTATTTTCCATTTAAGAGTCTGACAGCCCGTGGGTAGAAACTGTTCTTCAGCCTGTTGGTGAGGCTGGATATACCTCTATATCTCCTGCCCGATGGTAGGAGAATAAAGAAGTGCTAACCAGTGATGTAACTGGGGTGTGTGAAGTGGGGTGTATGTGCCCCCCCCGCAGTGATCTGGGGGTGCCAAATTGGTGTTATATGACCACAAGCACTTTACTGGAACAGGTGGCCTCCTTCAGAAGAAACCAAGCCTTGCAGCCTGTTTTGTTTTGTTTTGTTTTACAAAAAGACATCAAAGTGAAAAGGCAAGCGAAAGAAAACAAACTGTGAGTGCAGATCCTTTGCTGTGAGTACAGACCAATGGTGGTGGTGAAGACATAACTAAAGTGTTGTGAATCAAGTGGATCCATGCCACAGGTCTATATTTTTGCACCACTGCACTTTGCCCGCTCCGATTTTTTGCCAGACGCAATATGGGTCTCGCGAGGCCGGGAGGTTACTTTAACCTGACATTTGGGGACCAGGCATTACCGCTTGGAGGACATTTAATCCACCAGGGACCGAATTATGTGACATCTTTAGTTTGCTTAATACTGAGGTGGAGTACAAGGACGGGGAGAAGGAGGATGAGAAGGATAAGGAGAGGTGCCTTAGGAGGAAGCCGGATAGGAATTGGCAGAACTGGCTATCCGCCTATTCCATTTATATGGCTGTAATTACGCAGGCACAGCCCTGGAGCCCCGGCACTAATACAATACCAAGATCTGATCAATAAGGCTCACATGGACTTTCCCGGTCATACGTGGCTGATGTATGACGAGCAATTCAGGAAGAGAGCAGCCCAAGACCCTTCTCTCCGTGGGATGTGCCAGTTACGTCCCTGTGGTTGCAACTCATGACACCTTCCCGGCCAGCAGCGGGTGACCTGATAGTGGACACCTGATTAAGAAGCCCCTTCCCGGCAGACCCCCGCAGCAACGCGGGGCAGGTGGTTCATGGTATGCTGGGACTTTAATGGGAGCAGCAGGTGCGGTAGAAAATTAAATTCAAGCATGAATGCTCTATATGTGGGGCCACATGCAGCAGTTCACTGCGAAAATACCAGGGAAACAACAGACCAGGGAGCCAATGGCAGAGGAAATTTTTTAGAGTTGAGATGGCTGAGGGACTACCCAAATAGGGACGATGCCACCATTTTGCTTTCAGGGAGTTTTAAATAATCGGGCACGAGGCCTACTACAGCACATAATCTTAAATCGTTAAAAGGTATGGAGACCGTGGCTCTTAATAAGGAGGTGGTGGAGGGCAGGGTCCTGGGACCATTTAAACATCCCCGGTCCCCAATCTTAGAATATCACCCTGGGCCTAGTACAAGAAGACACCCGGCGAGTTCAGGTTAATACATCACCTATCCTAATTGAGGGCGGTTCAGTCAATGACGCTATCCCCCATGAGCTAGCTACCGTGCGAGTGGCTGTGCGTATGGTCCGGGCCTGCGGGGTGGGGGCGGAAATGGCTAAGTGTGACATAAAGTCTGCTTTCCGCCTTCTGCCAGTCCACCCTGAAGACGTGGAGCTATTGGGTTTCCAATTCGATTTTGCCCTTTGGGTGCTCAGTCTCGTGCGCTGCTTTCGATTTAGCACCTTTCTGGAGTGGAAACTTAGAAGTTTGTCCTCTACGGCCCACTACCTTGATGACTTTATATTTTGCGGTGATAAGGGGTCGGGCAAATGTCAATCCCTCTTAACATCATTTAAGGAGCTAGCTAACCAACTGGGAGTCCCACTGGCGGAGGAGAAAACGGAGGGCCCCGCCCCAGTCTTAACATTTTTGGGCATCGAGTTGGATACCTGGCAGCAGTCATCCAGGCTACCGGAATCCAAAGTCGAGGACCTTAGGCAGAGGCTGACTGCCCTGCTGGGCAGGAAAAAAGTCTCGCTGAGGGAACTGCAGGAGGTTGTGGGGCACCTTAATTTTGCATGCAGGGTAATAGCCCCTGGAATTTTGTAGAAGGCTGTGCACGGCTATGCGACCCGGCCTCATAGGACGGGGTAACCAAGGGTATAAGGAGGGACATCGAGGTGTGGCTCCACTTCCTCAAGGACTTTAACGGGGTGTCATTTTGGCGATCGGACATTCTGTTGCGGGGGGAGTTTCAGGTGCACACAGATGCAGCTGGAGCAGCGGGCTACGGGATTTATTTCAGGGGCAGGTGGGTGCACGGGTCATGGCCGGAAAGTTGGCACAGGAGGGGCATCACGAGGGACTTAACCTTCTTAGAGTTCTTTCCTATCCTGGGGGCCTTGTGGCTGTGGGCCGAAAGCTGGGCCAACTCTACAGTGACCTGCTGGTGCGATAACATGTCAGTCGTCAATAAACAACCTAACGGCTAGATCGGAGCGGGTCATGAGGTTGGTTAGGGCCTTTGTTCTGAAAACCCTTCAGTTCAATATTGTCATTAATGCAAGACATATACCAGGCCTAGATAACAGCTTGGCTGGCCACCAGATCGACAGGTTCAGGAACTGGCACCAGAAGCCCACCCCCACCCCGAGGAGCTGCCGGAGGCGGTCTGGGCGATTGGCGAAGGGAGGCATTGGTCTCGCCCTGGCCCCGCGGACGAGGAGAGGCTACACGGTAGTCAAAGAATTCGAGTCATTCAGGTCAGGGCTGGGACTGCAGCCCTCATGGCCGGTGCCAGTGGAACACCACCAGCAATTTGTCGTCCATCTTTACAGGAAAGGGTTGGCACCGAGGTCCATTCAGGGGAAGCTAGCTGCTTTGGCCTTCCACGCCAAGGCCAGGGGCTGCGGGGATACGTCAGCAGATTTTAGGGTGAGGAAGATGGTCGAGGGTTACGGTAGGGAGAGAGCCTCCCGGGGGGATGACAGGTCCCCCATCACCCCCGAGATCATGAGGCGGCTGGATTCGGAATGGCCGGCGGTTTGCAAGGACGAATTTGAGCAAGCACTGTTTAGAGCAGCGGCCTCGGTTGCATTCTTCGCGGCCTTGAGGGTAGGGGAATTGGTGGCTGGGGGCAAGGGGGACAAATCTGGTTTAGCCTTGCTCCGTTCGGATGTAGAAGTCGGCAAGGGGAGCTTGACCTTGAGGATTCGCAGGTCCAAGACCGACCAGGACGGTATGTCCCTCGTACTTGGGCCCTGCCAATTCAGGGAGATCTGCCCAGTAGCCCTGATGAGGCAATATTTGCAGCTAAGAGGGTCGGCCGACGGTTACTTGTTTAGCCACCAGGGTGGGGCGCCGCTTACCAGATACCAATTCTGGAAGGTTACGTCAGCGGCCCTCATGAGGGTGGGCGTAACTGGGGTCCGGTTTGGTACACATTCTTTTCGTATAGGGGCAGCGTCAACAGCGGCACAATTGGGCTATGATCCAGAGCGGATTAAGGCAATTGGCCGGTGGAGGTCACAGTGCTACAAGGTTTACGTGCGCCCCCTGCCTACCCTGTAATGGGCAGCAGAGACCCCACACTTTCTTCCCTCTCTTTTGTTTGGCTGCAGGGCGATTTTGGAGCGGCCGGAGGAGGCGTATCTTGATCATCGGGCACAGCTACATATACTGGACCGCCCGCTTTGCGGCACAGTCACCTTGGGGATCACAGCTCGGGCTGGGGGCCTTTGCCAGCGTGGAATGGAAGGGCCGGCGAGGTTTGCGTTGGGCGGAGCTCCTACCCATGGCGAGCAGGCTGGCCGAGGGGAGACCACCGGATATCCTCCTAGTGCATGCGGGGGGTAATGACCTCGGCAAGCAAATGGGCAAGGCCCTCATTATGGAAATCACAAGGGATCTTGCATCCTGGAAAGCGATGTATCCGGGTTCCAAGGTGATATGGTCTAATATGGTACCAAGGCGTTGCTGGGGGGCGCCGGGGGATGAGGTGCCCTTGAACAGGGCGCGCAGATACCTGAACCGGGAGGTCTGTCACCACGTGCTGCGTTCAGGAGGGGCCGTGGTGGGACACCCAGGCATAAGTTTCAAGAACGCGGGGTTGTACAGACCCGACGGGGTTCACCTATCCGATGCTGGCTTGTCAATTTTCCTAGAGGACCTGGTGAGGGGGCTGCAGGCTGAGGTAAGCAGCCTGTGTGGGGGTCACGGGACATAGCAAGCTTGCCCCGTGCGGTGGCGGGTAGTGCGGGAAAAGCAAACGGCGGGGAGTAATAGCCATCAAGAAGCTCCAGCCCACCCCCAATCCACGGGCGTTGCAAGTCAGGTGATTACGGCGCCCGGGGCGAGGGGGTGATCCACAATTTACCACCTCCGGGGAGGGATCAAGCCAGATGTTGGCACCCCATCTTCCGGCGGGAGTAAACTGCTTCCGGTGATGCTTCGGGCATCATCAACGTCATGGCGCCCGAGGGTGGCAATTACTTTCTGAACAACACTTGCAGGGGGGGTCTGTGACCAGGCCCCCTGGACCCGGAAATTCCCGCACTACTGCAGCCCCCTCTTGTCTTGTTGTAATCTGTGTGGTAGGTGTGCATTATTTATGTTAATAAATCTGGCCCTGAGTTCAACCCACATCAGTGTCTCGCGTGTATGTCTTGGCCATGGGGGGGCAAATATATTATTGTATCATGCCATTCTTTAGAAATTAGGTACCAATGCATTTTGCTGACAAATGATTTAAAAGTAGAGATGGGCACGACCAGGAAAAATGACGTTTCGAGTTGTCGTGTGTCAGAGCCGTCCCATTTCGGCTCGTTTCCGTTTGTCACGAAATTTTTCAAAAATTTGCCATTTCGTTTGTCGTCTGTTGTTAGTACTGGTTTGGGGTGGGGTAGGGTAGCGGGCTCCTGGAGGCACCTCTCTGGGGTGGGTGCCTCCTCTGGCCCGCTACGAAGGGAAGGCATTTAGCAGGCTCCTGGAGGCACCTCTCTGGGGTAGATGCCTCCTCTGGCCCCCTACAAAGGGAAAAGGAAGGGTACATGACCGTGTAGCCATTGCGTACCAAGTGGCACTGGCAGAGGCACCTCTCTTTTGGGTACCTCTAGCTCACTAAGAATGACAGCATACTGGCGTACAGAGTTTTTTGGAACTTTGGACTGGTGAGCGAGGTGAGAGAAGAATGCCTCTGCTGGGCGCCCTCTGGCTCACTAAGAAGGGAAATGTACTTGCATGTAGTGCAATGCGAGTACAGATCTGGCTTAGGGTTGGGGTTAGGGCAAGGGCTAGGCTTAGGGTTATTACGGGTAAGGTTAGGGTGAGTTAGTGGGCTGCACCTCTGGGTGCCTCTGACCCACTTAGAAGGACAGTGTACTGGCGTATGGGTTAGGGTTAGGGTTAGGATTAGGGTTAGGGTTAGGGTTAGGGTTAGGGCAAGGGTTATAGTGGGCTTTTTGTGCCCGACTGGCACATCCCAGAAGTCTCAGTCAAAACCTGGCCAAGTGGCCATGCGATTGGTGGAATGGCTCGAAAAATTTGCATGGTCCCATCCCATGGCCAGCCCATCATTGCGCAGGTGTAAAAAAATAAAAATAAAAATAAAATAAAATAAAATCAATGGGATTGGAGACAGACGTTTATTGCAAGAAAAACCCACTGCTGCTACTGTAAAAATTCAGGCAGTTAAAATACTTAATTTTTGCATGTTTCTGTGTCGTGCTTTGGTGGGTTTTTGGACCACGATTTCAAAAAAAAAAATTGTGGTCGCCATTTTGGATCCCCCTGCACCACATGGCATGGCTAGACGACGAGGATGCCCCCCACCAGAGCAGGCCAGGACAGGAGAAGGGGGGAGGCCGCCCCCCCCCCAGAAACCACCCCTCTGGTAGGTGCCCTCACTCAGGCAGGCATATTTTCGCCTGCTTTTTTGGCCGGGAATCGGGGGGTTTTTTAAACTTTTTTTCTGTGCCGCTTGGCATCGCGCGATCGCCATGATGCCATGAACGACAACGACAAATCAGACCCAATTTTTCTTTTATCGGTTCGAGTTCGAGTTCTGACAGCTTAATTGTCGTTACCGTTTCCATTGCGTAACGGAAACGAGAAACGGAAGTGGAAACGAGAATTTCGCCAAGTCGTGCCCATGTCTATTTAGAAGTTGTTCTGTAATTGTGACATAAAGTAATGTCATGGATCCCTAAGGAAGCATTAAAGGTGTCCATGTTGTACGAGTGATCTCTTTCAGGTGCTCTGGGATTCTGTGATGCTTGCAGAAGGGCAAAGAGGCTGGCACTAGTAGAATGCCAAAATGATATAAAACTGAGTGGATCCATGCCTTGGATCCATATTTTTATGCACCACTGTGGAGCTATGCACTGATGAACCCATGATTCCTGATGTTCAGTCTGTAGGCAGAGATGGGGCCTATGATGGGGGAGTGGTTTGGGAGCAATCCTGAATAAAAATCAGTTAGATCCATGTGGATCTCTCCCTTGGATCCATGTTTTTGCACTACTGTGGAGCCATGCGTTGATGGACCTGTGATTTTGGTGGGCAATTTGTGGGCAGAGATTTGGCCTACAATAGGATAGTGGTTTATGGGTGATCCTGGATAAAAATCAGGTAGATCCGTGAGGATCCGTGCTGCAGATCCATGTTTTTTTTTTTTTTGCCACTATGGAGCCATATGCTCCACTCCCCTGTATCTGGCCCTTGAAGTACCCTGGTTTTAATCCTGGAGATTACACATCTCCATCATGGTTTGTAACCTGTGATGGACTTTTCCTCCAGGAATCTGACCAATCCCCTTTTGAAGGCATCCAGGCTAGATGCCAGATGCCATCACCACATCCTGTGGTAGGGAGTTCCACAAACTAACAACACACTGGGTAAAAAAATATATTTTCTTTTATCTGTTCTCATTCTCCCAACCCTCAATTTGAGTGGATGTCCCCTAGTTCTGGTATTTTGTGAGAGGGAGAAGAGCATCCCTCTATCCAGTTTAATCATGTCCTGCATAATATTGTGTGTCTCAATCATATCCCCCTCAGGCACCTTTTTTCCAGACTAAAGAGCCCCAAATGTTTTAGCCTTTCCTCATAAGGGAGGTTCCCCACCCCAGTAATCATTTTAGTCGCTCTCTTTTGTACCTTTTCCAGTTCCACTGTGTCTCTTTTGAGATGTGGTGACCAGAACTGAACACAATACTCCAGGTGTGGACTTAGTATCATCTTGTACAATGGCATTATAATGTTGTCTGGGGAAAGCCGACTGGAGCTGAGCAGCATGCGGTTCGGAACACCTCATCCCTGTGGAACAAGGTTGGAGAGGGTAGACAACCACAAAGTGATGAAATAGCAGGTATTAAATCAAAACAGGTTAAAAGAGAGGATGTTTTAGGTTTACTTGATAAATTGAAGATCAACAAGTCACAGAGCCCAGATGGCATTCACCCAAGAATGAGAACTGAGAAATGAAATTGCAGCTCTCTTAATGGTAATATGCGACTTATCACTTAAAACAGCCACAGTGCCAGAGGACTGGAGGATAGTGGATGTCACACCAATTTTTTAAAAAGGAAGGAGGGGGAACCAGGAAACTACAGGACAGTTAGCCTTACGACTGTCCCAGGGAAGATGGTGGAAAGCCTCATCCAAGAGAAAATCTTAAAAATCTTAAAACACATAGAAGAACAAACCTTACTGAGGGAAAATCAGCACGGCTTCTGTAAGGGTAAATCTTGTCTGACAATCCTTTTAGAATTCTTTGAAAAGGTCAACAGGCAAGTGGATTTGGGTGAACCGGTGGATATTGTCTATCTTAATTTTCAGAAGGCTTTTGACACAGTCCCGCACCAAAGGCTGCTGAGAAAATTGCACAGTCAGGGGAAAAGACGGCAAGTCCTCTTCTATGGATTGAGAACTGGTTGAAATTCAGGAAACAAAGAGTAGGTGTCAATGGGCAATTTTCATAATGGAGAGAGGTGAAAAGCGGTGTGCCCCAGGGATCTGTCCTGGGACCAGTGCTTTTCAATCTGTTCATAAATGACCTGAAGGCAGGGATAAGCAGTGAGGTGGCCAAGTTTGCGGATGACACAAAACTTTTCCATGTGGTAAAAACCAGAGAAGATTGTGAAGAGCTCCAGAAGGATCTCTCCAAACTGCGGGAATGGGCTGTGAAATGGCAAATGTGTTTCAATGTAGCAACATGTAAAGTAATGCATATTGGGGCAAAAAAATCAAAACTTTATCTATCAACTCATGGGCTCTGAGCTATCCATGACGGATCAGGAAAGAGATCTTGGCGTGCTGGTGGACAGCTCCATGAAGGTGTCTACCCAGTGTGTGGCAGCAGTGAAGAAGGCCAATTCCATGTTGGTACTGTAGTACTGCCACCCATTGGTTTTGCTCTCCAGTTCCTCAAAATGTCCTATTCTTGCTGCACAAAGAATGGCTCTTTGCCATTGTAACATATTTGTACTCCTGTAAGCTACAGACGTGGCACATTGCCACTCATGTGTTTGCTGCTGCTAAAATTCATTATTTGCATTTGATGTCTTAGGGACACCCTTGTGCATTGTACTGCCCTGCTCAATGCCCAAGCATATCCTACAAGGAAAAGCATTTCTTCTTAGAAGACCAGATTGAAATCCTAATGTTGAGAATTTTCTAAAAGACAAAATGAGACGTGGCTGTTTATTGATCATCCTTTCTGCTTTGCAAAAAAAAAAAAAAAAAATAACAGACACTTGTTTTTCATGTAGGGGGAAAACAGGCCAAAAATATGGATTGTTTCCATGGTAGCAGGAGAAAATTAGAGCAGCCGGAGGTTCAACATTGCCTTAGAGGGGCTACATGTGATCCACAGGCTGGGTGTCGTCTATCCCTGTGCAAAACAAAATTTCCTCCTTATTTTGTAAATGAAATTAACTAGGCTAAAGGGCTAAGGGTATAATCAAAACAAAACAAAAAACAGATGAAAAGGATACCCACCCACTAGAAATAGATGCAAACTAGTCATGATGATAATAAAAGAATATACAGTATTCATAAGCTTCTATGGAATGCTTCAAAATGTTTAAATACAGCTATACAAAGTTGTCATCTGTATGCTATGCATTCATATATTTATACAGTTGCAAGGTCTGGCTCCATTGAATGGGAGGTGGTGGTCATTTATACATCCAAAATTGTAATCTAAGAACTTTAGCTGCAGTAAGGGCACAGAGCATCCTTTCTTCAATGTCTATTGGTTAATTTTGAGGAAACAGGCAAATAAAATTAGAAGCCTATTAGGATTGGCCAACATCAAATGCTGGTCCAGCACAAAGCCTGTATAAGTAGAGCTTGCCTTTATCTTGAAAAAGCTGAACTTAACTGGGACATATGTTTAAGAGATACACCCAATGAATTGCAGCATTCTCTTCAAATAAATTTGGGATAGTGAGAGATCCCACATGGATTTCCGAAACAGAGAATCAGGTTTACAGAAGATTCTGCAAGCTACGATATACAAATAATAGTTCCAGGAACGACACATGGAACCTGAAGTATAATATTCCTTTTGGGTTATTTGCCCCCAAAGAAATCCAAGGATGGCTCATCAATTTATTCAACATGACCATCTGCAATATACTTCTGGGAGTAAATATTCCAAGTTTAGTTAGTGATATGTAGGAAGCTCCAAAACTGTCAATCGGTTAAAGAAGAGAGAGAGAGAGAGAGAGAGAGAGAGAGAGAGAGAGAGAGAGAGAGAGAGAGAGAGAGAGAGAGAGAGAGAGAGAGTCATATATTAACTACTATTGGCATCAGCTCAAATTTTGCTGGGTTAATTGAGCAGACATATATCCAAAAGCATTAATCATTAATATTGGGAATGGAATGCTCAAAGCATAATAGAGATCATCTGCATAAATAATAATTTTAAGCGCAGAGTGATTATACACTAAGGCATGTATGCTATCATTTTGCCTAGGCACAGGTCAGTGATTCTAAACCTCCTCCTCCTTGTTAGAATCCAAAGAAGGTTCAGAGGACTTTGAATCTGATGAGTCTCTTTGTGATGAATCCGCCCACTGGGGTTGAAAGGATGCCATGGGATCCAAATGTGAAGGTTCTATGTCACGCATGAATCATTTAGAACCATCAGATCCGAGCACCAACTGATTTGAAGGAGATGGTCTGGGTATCAATGAACCACTCTGGTGGACAAATTGAATTTTGCGTCATCAGTATCGAGAGAGTTGTTGGTACCAAAGAAGAGCCTGTTGTCATAGGCTTTGGTACCAAAGCGGCAGAGGGAGCCGCATGCCTTGATCTCTTAGGCACTGGATCAAGATCACGCTTCTCCTTCCAGGCTGCAGGTGCTGAATTCAGAGAAAGACTCAGTGGATGAGTCAAAGTCTGAACTGACAGCTGCTCAAGTGCAGTCAGGGCTGCCCGCCCTGAAGGTGACGGTTTCAAAGAAGGAATAACCTGGGTGAAGAGGTGATGTAGATCTTGGAATGGATGATGAGCTGGAGAGGGCTCCGAGTCCGAAGACGATGGAGAATCAAATGAAAGTTGCCGGGACCGAGAAGAGCCGGGGATAATTCCAGAGGTGTCCCAATGCAGATGAGATATTTGGGTGGAGATGGTGAGTGAGTCTTCATCCACTTAGTTTGTTCAGGTTTCGACATCTTTGATTTTAGCTTGGGTAACTTCTTAGATTTTGATGAAAGGTCTGGTATTGGTACCGAGCCCGGTACCAACTTGACACACTCATCGCCCATTTTGGGATGGAGCGACTTCTCAAGAAGGAAGGTGTTAAGGTGGTGTCACTTATTTTTCTGTGCCTGAGAAGTAAATCAGCTGCAGAAGGTACAAGCCAGGGGAGATTGTTCACCCCCAAAAAGTATAGGGAGAACTTGGAGTGACCATCCATGAGGGGAATCCTCCCCTCACAGTTGATACAGATCTTAAAGGGGCCCCAAAGGGCCATAAAACAAAATAAAAGAGAAAATAGTAGGAGGGAATAAGTAAAAAAATGCATGGAAGGATAAAATTTATAAATAGGACAAGGATAATAATCACTTTGTAATCACAGTAAGCACAGAGACTAATGATGGTGGGACCGTTCAACGAAGTGGTTGAAGGAAATTGAGGTGTCTGAGCAGGAACACCTGGGACATGCACAGTATGGAGGGGGAGGGGCCTAACGTTTTAATGTTTCTTACTAGAAAGTTCTGAGACCTTCACGCGTGCACGCTGTAACCCATCTGTATGGCTTCATAAAGGCCATGAAGGAGAACTTAAAGAATCCTAGGACCAAAGTATTATTTAAACAACATTCCTGATAAATTAGAATTGCACATGAAAAAACAAATTTTGCATTACTAAATTTAGCTGATTGTGAACCAGATGAACAGTTGATTGAAACCAGAGATATTAAGGAAGAATGCAAAAAACTAATCCCTACAGTGCAAAGAAAAGAAAAACCTAGACTGGTGATGGAAGAAACAGGATAAAATAAAAATGACGTGTAAACAGTATACTGAAGACCTATGCAAAAAAGATAAAAGGATGACAGAATCCTTTGAAGAGGAATCCATTAATGAAGTACTGTACTAGTAATTCTAGAAAGTGACATGAAAGCTGCCCTGAAAGCACTTGGAAATAAATTCACAGTAGATGGGTTATCAATAGAACTATTTCAAACCACCAAGACTAAGCCTGTCAAAATTCTAATCAAAAGGTGTCAACAAATGATGAAAACAAAACAATGGCCCACAGACTAGAAATGTTTAATATACAGTACATTCCATTCCCCAAGGAAGAAGATACCAAGGACTGCATCTGTAGCACCATTGCTCTAATTTCTTATGCAAGCAAAGTGATGTTGAAGGTGTTACAACAAAGGCTTTTACCTTATATGGAATGAGAAATGTCTGATGTTCAAGCTGGATTCTGAAAAAGAAGAGGCACTTGATCATATTGCAAATATCCAATGGCTACTAAAGTGCACCAAAGAATTTCATAAAAAGATCAGTCTATACAGTGAAAATTAAAGATAGAAAGCAGTGGATCTGAAGAGGGAGAATTCTACTATCCATGATTATTCCTTGCATGTATAAAAAGTTGCTGATTTACAGGGACAGAGTAGTTGAACAGCTGAGTTCTCCTTGTTCAGACCTGTCACTCTCTATAGGTATAGGTGACTAAATATAAGATGAAGAAGAGGTAGAGAAAGAACAGTCCTCTCTTACTGGGTGAGTTTACTAAACTATAATATCTGAATAGAACTATAGACAATGGATCTTATGGCAAAATAAAACAAAATAAATCAGTAAGGTCTTTTTAAGTGGATGGGGTTTTTGTTTTATTGTTTGGTTGCTTGCCACTTGGACTCTGCTAGGAGCTGCAGAGCAGAAATGAGCATGAAATGAAAACATAGTGTTTTGTTTCTTTTTGTTTCTTTAGTAATTTCGTTTTGTTTCATTACTAACAAAATTTTAAAAGAATTTCAAAATGAAACAAAATGAAATGCCATATAATGGCTCCCCTGGGTCCTAGAAGAACCAAAATCAAAGAGGAGCTTCCTCGAGCTCTTCCCTAAAAGTCCCTGAAATTTGGAGAGGTTTGGGGTTCAGGGGGCTGAATTATTAAACTCTAAAATGGGTCCCTCTAGGAGAAAATATTCTAATTGAGGCAGGAAGCTGCAGGTGGGGGTGGGGGTTTTAGTGGCTTCCTGGCTCTATTGGAAATTTTCTCCCCCCTTTGACCCCAGCACCTGCAGCTTCCAAATTTTGCCTCAGGAAGAACGTGAAATATTTTCTCCTAGATGAATTGTTTCATTCCTAGAGGAAAATATGGTGTTTCATTTCATTTCATAAAGAAATGCATCCTACCATTTTGTTACATAATGAAACGATGAAACAGTATTTCTTTTTTGATTTCCTGCCCATCTCTACTGCAAAGCCATAGCAGACAGGCCAAAAATGTGCAAGCCAAAACATTGAAATAATATTTATTTATTTATTTAGAGCCTGCAGAGCAGTTTATTACAGGGCCATTTATCATTAGATGCTGTTCGAAAGGCTGGAAGACAACAAGGGAGTGGCCCAACATTTGATAGTTGGTATCTTGCTGCTTCTAAAATGCAAACAAAACCAGGAGATGAAAAGCCAATAATGATAAAGAGAGGAAATGAGTGCTGCACAGGAATGAACATCTCCCATCACTTCCTATTTTAATCTTCAGCAGGGAATGAGTTGAATTTCTGTGAACTTGTTTTGATACACTTTGATGTCATTGGGGACCCTGTTCCAATTTCTTAATGTTCCTTTGATGTTTTATCTCCTGATTACTACAGAAAAGATTGGTTGCATAATATTGGGTTAAATGCAGAGTACAATTTCTGGCAATTTTCTGCTATATGGAAAGTAAGGCATGTTTAATTGAATAGTAGCAGTGCATACACATAATCCAAACATCATTTGCAGCATCCCAGGCTAATTATTACTGCCTACGGGGACATTATGGGCACAGAAAGAACACCCGCTTGGAAGAGGCCTCTCCTTGTAAGAACTATATTTAATTTGATGTCAGGCTGAAACCTGATGCATAGTTTCCTTTCAGTTTCCTGAACTCCTTTTCATTACAGTTCTGTCGGTCTTCCTCTCTTTTAAAAGGACTTGTTTACTCTGCAAGTGATGACTGCGCATGAATGTTAAGAGGTCAACAGTTTTCCTGTTTTCAGGACGGAAAGATCCCTTGCAACTTGATGAACATTCCCAGATTTCACTGCTGAGCTGTCTGGAGCCCTGGGAAAGCAGATCAGTTTCCTGAGACTTCAGCTGGTGCCCTGAAGCAAAGCAGCCCAATTTAGAGCATGTGGAAATAGACAGGATATAAAACTGGATAAATGAAATTATTTTCAGATGGGCTAGCCCCACTGAAGTCCGCTGAATCCCACAAGAAGCCAATAAAGATCAAGGCGAGAAATCAAAGCTGAATACTGATTTTATTTGGTACCAATAAAACCAGCAGGTGGACATCTGCCTTCCAACCGGGCTAAGATGTCGACCCTGCAGGTGGACATCTGCCTTCAAAGGGTTCCAACTTTTATTGACTTTTGCCTCCTTCCTTTCCCTGGGCGGCGCCAATCCCAGAGATTGGTCAGGGGCAGTTCAAATGACCCAATCAGAAGGGGTTGGGGGTTGGTTGGGGGCAGTTCTGGGTGGTCCCTGGTAGCTGCCAGGGCTTATGCAAATGCTAATGTGTTTGGGCCAGGGGACATAATAGGTCAGAGAAGCGTGGCATTGTTTTTGGATACAGGTAAACTGAAGGGAATCAGTAAATCAATAGTGGGTGAGAGAAGGCAATTATCAGGGCCAGTGGGGGCAGGAAGGGTTGTTGGGATCACACACAAGCATTTGGGGAAACACAATTATTTGAGTGCACAGAGATACAAGCCATTGTAGGGTTACATTGAAAGATACAAGAATTTGGAGGCACAAGAATGTGAGTTCTTACAGGATTACATATGGGTATTTGAGTGTTTTCAGAAACTAGGAACATGAGAATAAGAGTCCTTTCCAGGTGTGTGAATGAAACAATGGAGGGTGTCCTCAGGCTTTGATGACAATCTGGGTTGGCAGACAGGAATGTTGATTTTCTGAAGAGCAGCTACTGGGATATGGGGGTCCTTGATGAAGATGGACGTTTCCAGACAACTCTGCCAGCTTGCAAAGTTGCCATTTTCTTCCTTCTTGTTCTGATCTTCCCTTGCCCCAAATGTGAGAGTGTGAGAGCCAGGAGACAGGGTGGGCACACGTGTAAGCGTGCCCAAGAGAGAGAGAGAGAGATGGTAGGAGAGTGGATGGAAGATAGGAATAGAAGAAGGGAGGGTGAAGGGGAGAGAAAGGGGGGGAATCCCTTTTCCTTCAGTTAAGCTGGCAACCCCTCTGCTGCCCAGAAAGGTGGCTTAGGTCCAGAAAGCAGAGAAATGTCCTTAGGTTTAATGAGATAGGAAAGGCCAAGAAGGAAGGAGGCAGAAAGAAAGGAAAAGGGAGAGATTGGCAGGATAGAGGAAGGGGGTGCTGGTTCTATGGAGGTAATGTGGCTGGACTGTTAACCATTTGGGATTGATAGCTGAACCATTCCCTTGGCTGGTTGGGGCAGGGGCAAGCAATCTCCCACTTAGAGTTTTGCCCAGCCTAAGCCCTGTCTTCTAGCTGCAAGTAGAGAGAGAGAGAGAGAGAGAGAGAGAGAGAGAGAGAGAGAGAGAGAGAGGGGGGGGGAAGGGGGTGTAGGAAGGATTATTGTCAGAGTCAATGTGAGGCAGGAAAACCCATGGGATTATTCAAAGGAGCTTGCCAGTCTTTTGTGAGTGCAGGAAGGTGATAATGGAATGTTTCCCCAGGCGGTGATAACATTTGGGTCTGGGGCTCTGGTGGACCTGCCAGAAGCTTTGGGGAGAATGGATTCTTTCCAGAAGATGTAGCTTGTCCTGTAGTACTGCCATGATACCAGTTATTCCGTGCCATAACTCCTTTGCCCCAGTTGGTGAGAGATGGGGGTCAGGGGAGAGGGTACCTCAGGGTAGTGGGATGAGGGGAGGTTAAACAGGAGAAGAGAATAGAGAGGTGGAAGGAAGGAAAAAGCCTTTTGTATTTTTGGTTGGTGCCAGAGGTAGGCAAGAGGACCAATGTTTTAAGGGTGTTTCTTGGCCCAAAGGGTGAGATGGGTAGTCACTCCCCCCTTCAGCCTGAGTAGAGAATATAGAAATTGGTCTAAGACTTATTTTGCCCAGGCTGAGTCCCTGGCTGCAGTCCTTTTGGGGTTCTGCTTGGTGAGCAGGAGAGGGGGAAGGGAGAGGAAAGGGTTAACACGGGGGGCGCCTCGCTTTCGGCCCATATCTCGGGAACGGCTGGGTATTTTTAAACGGGGTGAAAAGCAGCTTGCCTTTCTCAGTATGGGGGCCAATTGGGCCATATTGTTGACTTTCGGAACCGGTCCAAAAGTTTTAAAATTTTATTTTTCACAGTGTCTTCACATCCCCCCCTTTTCGGGTTGGAGGTGTCCGACAGGATCACCTCCCACGTGGATCTGCTCCATATATCCTAGGGTCCAGCCACCTGCTTAATTAGAAGGCTCTGGGGGGTGCCTTCCCGCGTTCAACGGGATTGGAGGGAAATTTTCCAATAGGACATGGTTGTCCATTAGGAGCTACACATGGCCAGTTTACTCCTAAGAGGTATTCTTATCTGAGGCAAGGCATGGGGGAGCAAGCCAATGGGAAGTGAGACTTTAACATCTGAGTGACATTTTCAATGGATTATTGGCTGTCAGGGTGCATGCAGGGACCATTTTATATATCTAAATATTGTGCAACCTCTGGATGGTTTCTGCCACAAAATGTGCCCAATTCTCCGAATTTGAATAGAGGGAAATAGCCAATTTAGGGGAGTTCCTCCTTCGATTTGGCTGGGGTTTTTTTCCACACTGAATCTCATTGTTGCAATGCATTGCATGCCAGAAGCACACTTGTTTGAGTTAATATTCCCCATGGGGAGCAGGGTGGCAGGGTTAAGACATTACATGTTACCAACCGCAGTCCTGGATAGTCAGTAAGGCAGCCTGGTACTGGGCAATTCTAGCATTGGACATCCAGTGGCTTCTCTTTTGCTCCAATACTGTGTTAACAGCATGTGAGGCATAAAGAGTCAGTGATGTCCCCAAAGTCAGCTTACTTGCTTCTCGACTTGGGTCCGCAGCTGCCTTTTGTTACCTAGGGCAGGCTGTCCAGCCCCTGACATTCTGGTCCAGTTGGCTGGCAAGATAGGCTGCTGGTCTCCACCAGCTCCCTTTCATCTGGGTCAGGTAGACCTCAAGCCAGAGCTTCGATAAGCTTGAGCTTTAGGGGTTATGGAATGCCCTCTGCATCTCTTTACTTGACTCAACCCTTTCACCCCTCTGTTTTAGTCCCACAAAATAGGGGTTTAGCCAATTGTGCAAAGTCAGAGATCCAATGTGACAGCCATTCCTAAGAAGGCCCTCCATTTCCTTTTAGGTTGAAATAAGCTGAGATATAAGACCTCAGTCTGCACGCTGTATGCATTGCTTAGGAAACTTTGCCAATAGGTGAAAATCAAATAACAACCCCATTGTAATTTCTATAGAGGCAGAGAATTCCCTGGATAACTCTCCAGTTGGGAACTGATTCCTGTGGTTCTACTTTGAATTGAGGAAACAAAAACATTTAGTACATGGGCACCCAGTTCAGTAGTGTTATGGGACTCAGTCAGCCATTTCAGGGATGAAACAATGTTAAGTTTTGAACCAAATTCAAATTCCAGATAGGCCAGTCCTGCAGCTGGAGGCTCTACATTTCCTGGAGTGAAAGGCTTACTATTCAGCAGTAGTTCCCTAGGAGTGCGTAAGAGGAGGGCTTTAGAGAGAGCAAGAGAGTGTGTGAGGGAGAGATAGATAGATAGAGACCCAACACTCACCAAGGGCCCAGGGTTTAGCAAGCGTCGGGAGCAGTCTCCGGAGTTCTTGGCAGACTGGGCGGGCAGGCGGCTGGCAGCATTGGTGAATTGAGAGTCCAGGGCTAGTAGTGAAGGTGGGGAGTCCCAAAAGGAGTCAAGCAAAGCGGGAACAGATGGGGGCAGGTCAGTTGATGTAAATCTGGGTGAAGCTTGAACAGAGTTCAGGGAAAGGTCAGAGAGAGTCAAGAAAGGTCTAGGGAAAGTCAATGGGATGAGGTTTACTCCTGCTGTTAGGTGTGGAAAACAGCAGTGAGTTCCTCGTCCAAGAGAGGCTGCAGAAAGTCAGTTGGGTCAGGGTTGGGTAAGGGGCCTCTTTTGCTCTCCGCCAGATGATCTTAAGACGGAGGGGCTCCGGCTGTTGGCACGCCCCCCTCCTCCGGTGTTGGGGGGGCTGTGTTGACCCCGGGAAAGTGGATCCAGGATTTGTCTTCCACCCTCATGTTCAAGCAGCTGGGCTGTGGCCCCTCCATCACCACCAGACTGGGAGGTCTCCTTGAAGAGGGACAGTCGTAACACCGGCAGAGGGGGGAGAGAGAGAGAGAGAGAGAGAGAGAGAGAGAGAGACCCCTCCCGACTCCCTGGAATAGGACGGCAGGGGCTGGTTCCCTGGGCCAGGCTTTCGGGCTAGGGCAGCGAAAGGGCGACCATGCAGGGGGGGCTGAGTGGGGGCAGTCCTAGGCAGGCGGTGGGGGTGGCTTAGATGAGCAGCAATGGGCAGGGCTTTTTCTGCTTGGGCCCAGTTTTCTTGGCAGATTTTGAGCCAACTGTTGTTCAAAGTTTGAGCCTCTCAACTTTTTCGTAGGCTGGTGGCCAATAAGTCGAATGTAGGGACCTTTTAATTTGGAGGTAAGTGACCATCATTGAATAAATTCACAAGGAAACTCCAAAAGATTCCACTTAGCCCTGGCCCTGGGCATTTCTGTGAATTCAGCTGCCATGCCTCCCCTGGGCAACAGGCCCGCCCAAGAACCCCCTGGGGTATAGTTTTAGTTCCCCGTGGGTTGTTCTGTAGGCAGATGAGGCAAGAAGCAACTATGCCTTCGCAAACCAATTGCAGCTCAGGGTGAAAGCATTTGTCTCAGCCAATTGTAGAGAGCTTTCCCTGAGGAATATGAGCCCCCATGGAACCCTTTAGCTAAATGGGGGCAGTATTGCTGAAGATCCAGACCCATTGATTACCCACCAGCCATTCCCCAGCCAGACTGTAGGGAACCTGGAAAAGAGTGCGGGGGGGGGTTCTTTGTTCAGGAGGCAGGGGTAAGGGGCTCCTATTCTCTAAGGGATAGGAGGGGGGATAGGTTCTGCCAGGCATATCCCAGGCTCCCCCCTTTTCGGATATGATAGTGTGCTTGGCACATGCTTCAGTGAGAGAGGTCGCCTGATGACGGCCTATGAGTATACCCCACCACATGGCAAGGACCTAGATATTAGGGAGGGGTTCCAGAAAGCAGGGAAAGAGGGAACACATGGGCAGCTGGAAAGGAGGACCCACAAACCACACCATGTAAGCAGGGATTCATTCCAGTAACGGCCAAAACAAAAGGGAAACAAAGAACCAGGCTCAGCAGTTGCCATGAGGTCCCCAGGCTACTCGGATTGGGCCATTTTTAGTGGGTCTGGAAGGGGGTTAGTCTTCCCCCTCCTTCTCCAATTTGGAGCTAGAACGTCCCCACCCCCATGGGAAACCCTTAATCATCATAAAAAGGGGGTAGGCGGGGGGAACACATGCTTTCTCTTCTAAAAAGATGGGGAAGGCAGGAATGCTAGAGCCACCTTTTCTCAGGCCATGTTAAGGAAAAATTGGAATATTGAAACATAGAATACACACATGTTGGAAGGAGGGGGCTCTCAATCACCCATGCACAGCTTAAGACCATCCAGCACACAGAGGGAGTGAGGGCGTCTTGTATGGACACACACACACGCATACACACATCATTCTTGCTACTCAGACAGGGAGTGCGCTCTGCAGAAGCTCAGAGGCACCATCATTCTCCGCCCCAGGGAGGAAAATGAGGAAAGGAAGGCATTGGGAGAAGGGGGTGCATCCACATGGTCCTGTGCTTTCCCATGTGCTCTCCGTACACACACACAACACACACAGCTATCGGAAAGGGGGTGAGTGCAGCAGCCAAGGCAAGAGAGGGCCAGAAATCGCAGGCACACGTTGGCACACACACACAAAGGGTCGCAAGACCACGCACCCCAGACTCACAACAGAAGACAACACATTCATTCAATGCTCCCTGAAAAGGGAAACAGATAAAGTGCCCCCGGGTAAATCCTGGAGGAAGGCAGTGGGAGAGGATCAGGAAGCGGTGGGAGCTGAGGACCCCCATTTTGGTGACTTTCCCCATGGGAATAAGGGGGTTAGGGGTTACAGGAACATAAGGGGGGAATCTTCTTCCTCGGAGTTTTTGTTCGGGCGGACCTCCCCGAAGAGAATTTTCGTGGTGGCTGGTCTCGCTTTGGGGGCCGCTAATGCTGCGAGCTTCCCCAGCCGTTTTTGAACTGGGGCCCGAGACCATCTTCCTTACATAGGGTGGCCTCTTCTCCCAAATTATTACCAATTTCCCTCTTTTGCATTTTGTCCCGGGTCCAGAAGGGCAGGGAAATGGTCAAAAGCGCTCCCAAGCGGAGTCCTGGTTCTGCCTGAAGCAGATAGTTCGTTTCCCATTTTTTCTTTTTTTTTTTTTTTTTTTTTTTAGTCAAACAGGAAATTCAAACAGGGAATTCCTTCCAAGCGGGAAATCCCTGCACACAATTTCAAACAGGAAATTCCTTCCAACCGGGAAATTCCTGCACACAATTTACCCGGGTCAATTCGGTTCCTAGACCAATTGAACCCCCAGATCGGGAGGCGTTGCTTGCGAGAGTCGAATCCTAATGATTCAGTACACTTCGTCAGGGGTTCGTCAACCCCGTCTCACTCGCGATCTCGCCCTGCCAGCCGGTTGCGAAGGTCTGCCTAGCAGTACCTCTTTCTCCCCGAGCGTATGTCCAATTAAATTTCTTATTTTTAATGCTCGTGGCACAAACGGTGGCCTTATGTCGGTGTGATGGTCCTGAACGCAGGAAAAACCTCTTCCCCCCACCCAAAAGGGGCCAAAACAGCTCTTGGGGCACACCTAAAGGAGTCAGGGCGTCCCACAATTCCACAATTCCCAAAGTACAACTCTTACCAGCCTTCTGTCCCTCTATCCTGGGTCCAGACTTCTGGTTTCAACCTTCTTCCAGGTCCTGCAGCTCTGCAAAGAAAAACCCTATTCGGTTTCTCTCCTTTCGTTCGGGGCTTGCAAGGGTCTGCTGGGCAAGTCCAGTTCCCTTTTTCCCAGCAAATGGCCGGGTGGCGCCAAAAAGGGAATTGACCGGTCCCAGTTTTACCTTTAAAGCCGCTTGGAAAGGTGGCTCCCAAAAACCAGGGCCAAAGAATTTGGAGGTGGCCACAGAGAGGTTTTAGGGAGTTTTAACAACTTCCCCTCCTGCCTGGCTCGCCATATGTTATGTCCCAAAATAGGGTTTTAAAAATTATTTTCAGATGGGCTAGCCCCACTGAAGTCCGCTGAATCCCACAAGAAGCCAATAAAGATCCAACGCGAGAAATCCGAGGAATACTGATTTTATTTGGTACCAATAAAACCAGCAGGTGGACATCTGCCTTCCAACCGGGCTAAGATGTCGACCCTGCACATGCAACGAGTTCCAACTTTTATTGACTTTTGCCTCCTTCCTTTCCCTGGGCGGCGCCAATCCCAGAGATTGGTCAGGGGCAGTTCAAATGACCCAATCAGAAGGGGTTGGGGGTTGGTTGGGGGCAGTTCTGGGTGGTCCCTGGTAGCAGCCAGGGCTTATGCAAATGCTAATGTGTCCAGCCAGGATAACATAATAGGTCAGAGAAGCGTGGCATTGTTTTTGGATACAGGTAAACTGAAGGGAATCAGTAAATCAATAGTGGGTGAGAGAAGGCAATTATCAGGGCCAAGGGGGGGCAGGAAGGGTTGTTGGGATCACACACAAGCATTTGGGGAAACACAATTATTTGAGTGCACAGAGATACAAGCCATTGTAGGGTTACATTGAAAGATACAAGAATTTGGAGGCACAAGAATGTGAGTTCTTACAGGATTACATATGGGTATTTGAGTGTTTTCAGAAACTAGGAACATGAGAATAAGAGTCCTTTCCAGGTGTGTGAATGAAACAATGGAGGGTGTCCTCAGGCTTTGATGACAATCTGGGTTGGCAGACAGGAATGTTGATTTTCTGAAGAGCAGCTACTGGGATATGGGGGTCCTTGATGAAGATGGACGTTTCCAGACAACTCTGCCAGCTTGCAAAGTTGCCATTTTCTTCCTTCTTGTTCTGATCTTCCCTTGCCCCAAATGTGAGAGTGTGAGAGCCAGGGGACAGGGTGGGCACACGTGTAAGCGTGCCCAAGAGAGAGAGAGAGAGAGATGGTAGGAGAGTGGATGGAAGATAGGAATAGAAGAAGGGAGGGTGAAGGGGAGAGAAAGGGGGGAATCCCTTTTTCCTTCAGTTAAGCTGGCAACCCCTCTGCTGCCCAGAAAGGTGGCTTAGGTCAGAAAGCAGAGAAATGTCCTTAGGTTTAATGAGATAGGAAAGGCCAAGAAGGAAGGAGGCAGAAAGAAAGGAAAAGGGAGAGATTGGCAGGATAGAGGAAGGGGGGGTGCTGGTTCTATGGAGGTAATGTGGCTGGACTGTTAACCATTTGGGATTGATAGCTGAGAACCATTCCCTTGGCTGGTTGGGGCAGGGGGCAAGCAATCTCCCACTTAGAGTTTTGCCCAGCCTAAGCCCTGTCTTCTAGCTGCAAGTAGAGAGAGAGAGAGAGAGAGAGAGAGAGAGAGAGAGAGAGAGAGAGAGAGAGAGGGGGAAGGGGGGGAAGGGGGTGTAGGAAGGATTATTGTCAGAGTCAATGTGAGGCAGGAAAACCCATGGGATTATTCAAAGGAGCTTGCCAGTCTTTTGTGAGTGCAGGAAGGTGATAATGGAATGTTTCCCCAGGCGGTGATAACATTTGGGTCTGGGGCTCTGGTGGACCTGCCAGAAGCTTTGGGGAGAATGGATTCTTTCCAGAAGATGTAGCTTGTCCTGTAGTACTGCCATGATACCAGTTATTCCGTGCCATAACTCCTTTTGCCCCAGTTGGTGAGAGATGGGGGTCAGGGGAGAGGGTACCTCAGGGTAGTGGGATGAGGGGAGGTTAAACAGGAGAAGAGAATAGAGAGGTGGAAGGAAGGAAAAAGCCTTTTGTATTTTTGGTTGGTGCCAGAGGTAGGCAAGAGGACCAATGTTTTAAGGGTGTTTCTTGGCCCAAAGGGTGAGATGGGTAGTCACTCCCCCCTTCAGCCTGAGTAGAGAATATAGAAATTGGTCTAAGACTTATTTTGCCCAGGCTGAGTCCCTGGCTGCAGTCCTTTTGGGGTTCTGCTTGGTGAGCAGGAGAGGGGAGGGAGGAAAGGGGAAAGGGTTAATTTTTACGGGGTGAAAAGCGCCTCGCTTTATTGTTGACTTTGGAACGGCCCATATCTGTCTTCACACTAAGAGATGCTAAGCAGCAGGGTGGATTAACATGAAACAACATTATTTCAGCTGTGGTATTTTTAAACGGGGTGAAAAGCAGCTTGCCTTTCTCAGTATGGGGACATTTTATGTATAACATATACAGCCAATTGACTGCTCATCACAAAGCCATATTGTTGTTGACTTTGCGGAACCGGTTTTAAAAAAAAAGTTTTAAAATTTTATTTTTTTCACAGTGTCTTAGCTAGGACAAGAAAACTCCGAAACTTATTATTCCAAATAGGGTTAGAGTTCATAGTTTTCACCATGCATCTAAAGCAGTGGTTCTCAACCTGTGGGTCCCCAGATGTTCCTGGACTGCAACTCCCAGAAACCCCTTCCAGCACAGTGAGTGGTGAAGGCTTCTGGGAGTTTCTTCTGGGGATATGCCATCCTGACCATTTTGAAGTTAATGGTGTATATTTCTGAAGAAATTCTACATCCTCCTGCTGTTGGTCCAGAAGCTGCTTTGGCCCATTCAGCTTTCTTTCGTGAGGAAGGCTGGCTTCCTCTGTGATTCTTCTTTGCAGGGTATAATAGGTGAGGTGGCCCAATGGGAATAGTTTCTTCTATATGCCATCCTACCATTTTGAAGAATGGTGTCACTTCGGGCCCCTCATATAGTGGCTCTTAAAGAAGTGGTGGAAAATGCCCCCGCATCCCCCAAATTCTTGATTATTGGCTATGCTGCACGAGGCTAAGAGATGTTGCAGCGCAAAAATATCCAGACAACTACATAAGAACCTAAGAACAGTCTTGCTGGAACAGGCCACAGCCCATCCAGTCCACCATTCTTTCTCACACAGTGTCTCACCATTTGCTTTTAGGATATTCCCAAGCAGATGTCTTCACGTGCTTATGATTCCCCACAAATGGCATTGAGAGATATCCTGCCTATCTCTCCAACCTGGAGGTTGTCCTTAGGCATCCATAATGATAGCCACTGATACCCTTGTTCTCCATGAACTTGTCTAATCCTTTCTTAAAGCTGTCAAGGCTGATAGCTGTCACCACTTCTTCGGGCAGGGAGTTCCATAGACCAGTGATCCTCTGGGTGAAAAGGTACTTTATCTTATTTGTTTGAGATCTAGCACCCAAAAGTTTCATGAAGTGCTCCCTAGTTCTAGTGTTGTGCAATAGGAAAAACAGCTTTTCCTTATTTACTTTGTCCACACTGTGTATGATTTTATAAACTTCAATCAGTTCACCTCTTAGACGCCATCGTTCAAGAGTAAAGAGGCCCAGCTGTTGCAGCCTCAGATGGTAAGGAATGTGTTCCACTCCCTTAATAATTCTGGTTGCCACCCTCTGCACTTTTTCAATTTCCTTAATATCCTTCTGGAAGTATGGTGACCAGAACTGTACACAATATTCCAGATGGGGCCTCACCATATATTTATAAAGAGGCAAAATGACACTTGCTGACTTATTTTCTATACCCTTCCTAATGATCCCTAGCACTGAGTTTGCTTTTTTCACTGCTGTGGCACACTGGGTTGACACCTCCATAGAACTGTCCACCAACATCCTTTTCCCGGTTTGCTGCAGAGAGTTCAGACCCCATCAGTTTGTAAATGTAATTGGGTTTTTTTTTGCCCCAATGTGCATCACTCTGCACTTGCTAATGTTGAAACTCATTAGCCACTGGTTTGCCCACTCCCCCAGTGTCAAGAGATCTCTCTGGAGCTCCTCACTCTCTCTCAGTTTCTACTACCCTGTGTAATTTAGTGTCATCGGCAAATTTGGCTACCTTGCTATTTACTCCTACTTCTAGATCATTTATGAAGAGGTTGAAAAGCAGGGGTCCTAGTACTGAACCTTGGGGGACCCCACTCTTTACCTCCTTCCACTTGGAGAAGTGTCCATTTAGTGGTACCCTCTATTTCCTGTCCTTTGGCCAGTTTCTGATCTAAGACAAGACCTGTCCCTTTATTCTATGACTGGCAAGTTTATTCAAGATTCTTTGATGCAGGACCTTGTCAAAAGCCTTTTGAAAGTCCAGATAAACAATGTCAACTGGATCTCCCTTATCCACATACTTGCTGACACTCTCAAAAAAGACCAACAGATTAGTGAGGCATGATTTGCCCTTGCAAAAGCCATGTTGGCTCTCCTCCAGCAGCGCCTTCTCGTCTATGTGCCTATTAATTTTATCTTTTAGGATAGTTTCCATCACTTTACCTGGGACACATGTCAAACTGACTGGTTGGTAATTTCCTGGATCACCTCTGGATCCTTTCTTGAAGATTGGTGTTACATTTGCTACCTTCCAGTCACCAGTAGAAACACTTGATTTGAGGAAAACATTATATATTTTGGCTAGGACATCAGCAATTTCATCTTTAAGTTCCTTAAAGAACAGCAACTACAGATGTCCCATTCCTGCTTTAACAAAATCCCCACCGCTAACCATTTAGCCATTTCAAGGTCCAGTTTAATTGAGCTGTGTGCATTGTTTTGGAGGTTTTCATTTAAGCACGTCCTCAAAATGGCATTCTTTATGGAACAGTCTTCTACCCAAGTGACATTCCCACTTTTAACCTTTACAATGGATGCGAAGAACACCCAACAGAGGTGGAGTGAACAATTTCCTTCATAATTTGATTAGACACTACTACCTGTGCACATCTGATTAGCCAAGGAAAGAAACAAGAGCTGATATTCCTTTATATTTATTTATTTATTTATTATTGGATTTATACCCCGCCCATCTTCCCAAGGTGAACTCTGGGCGGCTTACAAGGCTGAAACAAGTCAGCAAGTACAATACAGTGTAAATACAACAACAACAACTACAAACACTTACATATAGTTAAAAAGAAAAAAGCAGCTTAAAGCGCCCCTGTTATAATAAAAGGAGAAAACCTTGCTGCAAAACAACATGCTCCTAATAAGAGAGGTCGATGGCGGTGAGGTAAGGGAAAAAGAAAAAAAAATTAAGCTAGGTCACCAAAGGCCTCGCAAAATAAGATGGTCTTAATTGCTCTGCGAAAGGCCAACAGGGACTCTGCAGAGCGCACCTTGCTGGGTAAGCTGTTCCATAGAGAGGGGGCAGCTGCCGAGAAGGCCCGGTTCCGTGTGAGGGAACGCCTGGCCTCTCGGGGGGTGGGAACCCGCAGCGAGTGCGCCCGCGACTGCCGAACCGGTCGGGCCGAAGTTGACCGCTGGACGATCCGCTCTGCCAGGTAGTCAGGTCCCAAGCCATGGAGGGTTTTATAAACTAAAACCAAGACCTTGAATCTGATCCGGGATGCAATGGGTAGCCAATGCAGCTGAGCCAGAACTGGGGTGATGCGGTCGTAACGGCGTGCACCCACCACCAGTCTGGCCGCCGCATTTTGCACCCGCTGCAGCCGCCGGAGGAGAGTCAAGGGCAACCCTATGTCGAGAGCATTGCAGTAGTCCAGCCTCGAGATCACCAGCGCCTGCACCACTGTTCTCAAGGAGTCGACGTCCAGGTAGGGACGAATCTGGGCAATCTGACGAAGGTGGTAAAATGCGGTCCTGGCCACGGCCGCCACCTGGGCCTCCAGGGTCAGAGCCGGGTCAAGGACCATGCCCAGATTCCGAACCCTCTCCACCAGCTGGAGGGAAACTCCCTCCAAGCTGGGGAGAGGGCCTCCGTACCCAGACGGGGAACTCCCGAAGAACATCACCTCAGTCTTCTCGGGGTTGAGTTTGAGCCTGTTGGCCCCGGTCCAAGCCAAAACCGCCTCCAAGCACTGGTCGAGGGCCCGGACAGCTTCCACTACGGAGGTGGAAAAGGAGAGAGAGCTGCGTGTCATCAGCGTACTGATGACAGCAGACTCCAAATCTCTGAATGACCCCAGCCAGCGGCCTTACATAGATATTAAACAGCATGGGGGAGAGAGACGAGCCCTGCGGAACCCCACAAGGGAGTGTCCATGGGGCCGACAACTCTCCACCATGCTGCACATACTGAGACAGAACCTGGAGGAAGGACCGGAGCCAACTGCGAACAGTGCCTCCGATACCCACCTCCAGGAGCCGGTCCAGTAAGATACCGTGGTCGACGGTATCGAAGGCCGCTGACAGATCCAGGAGGACCAACAGGGTAGAGCAACCCCTGTCGGCCGCCCGGATCAGATCATCTTGCAGCGCGACCAGAGCTGTCTCGGTTCCCCGGCCAGGCCTGAAGCCGGACTGGCAAGGATCAAGGCACCGCTGTTCTTCCAGAAATGATTGAATCCGCACCGCGGCCACCCTTTCAATAACCTTGCCCATGAAGGGAACATTGGCGATCAGACGGTAGTTGGCCAATTGGTCCGATGCCAAGCCCGTTTTTTTCAAAATGGGCTTAACCACCGTCTCCTTCAGACGAGAGGGGAAAACCCCCTCGTGGAAGGAGGCGGTGGCGATGGCTGCAGCCCACTCGGGCATGCTCCCTCCGGTAGATTTAATTAGCCATGATGGGCAAGGATCGAAAGGAGTGGTCGCGGGACGGCAATGGGCTATTGCCCTGGAGGCATCAGATGGTGAAACAGGCCCAAACTCAACCAATCGAGGAGAGCGGGGGGGTGTGAGGAGGCTGGGGATGGCGGGGGAGGGCTAGAGCTGCTGGAGTCAAAGCCGGCACGGATGGCCTCAATTTTTGATCTAAAAAAGACTGCAAAATTCTCACTACTGAAATCAGTAGGAGGAGGCCTGGCCAGACTAGGATTGGTGAGGTCTCAAACCACCCAGAAGAGTTCCACCTGGCGGTTCGAGGCCTCATCAATTCTCAGGAGTAGAAAGATCTTTTGGCCTCCCTGATCGCTTGCGAGTAGCGCCTAGTCTGGATAACAACTGCAGTCTTGATATTCACTGTCCGGTCCTGCCTCCAGATGCTCTCAAGTCTCCTGCGATCAAGCTTCATCACTTGTAACTCCGCCATGAACCACGGTGAAGCACGAGTTCTGCTTCGAAGGAGACGCTTGGGGGCGATTCGGTCGACGGCACTGGCAGCTGACTCAAACCATTGGTTAGCCATAGCCTCGGCCGAATCGTCAGCCAGACCACCAGGGAGCGCCCCGAAGGCTTCTCAGAACCTGCTCGGATCAAGAAGCCTTCGGGGGTGCTGGTGGAGTGGCTACCGGACACGTGGCAGCGGACAGGGGGCCGTTGGTCCCCGCGGGGAGGGGCCGCCACCAACAGGGAAAAAGACAACAGGTGATGATCTGTCCATGACACAGGAGAGGAAGCAATGTCCCTCACCTCCAGATTGGAATCCCCCAACTTGGAGGTAAACACCAGGTCCAAGGTATGCCCGGACCTGTGGGTAGGACAAGAAACAAGCTGGGATAGATTCATGGACGTCATGGTGTCCATGAATTCCAGAGCTACACCAGTGAGCCCATCGCCAACATGCACGTTGAAGTCCCCGACGATTAAAAGCCGGGGGGACCTCAACAGAGCAGCGGCAATGAACTCCGAGAGCTCTGGTAGGGATTGCGCTGGGTTGCGGGGAGCACGGTAACCCAGCACAATGCCAAATCTATCCCGCTGTCCCACCAACAGGTGTAGGCATTCTAATCCCGGACTCACCAATGTCGAGGCCCTGGTCACAAAAAGCGATTCCCTGTAAACGATGGCGACCCCTTCCCCCCTCTGACCCTCCGGCCTGCCAACTCCCTAAACCAGAAACCCGGGTGGATACAGCTGGGCGAGGGAAGCTCCCCCCTCTGAGCCCACCCAGGTCTCTGTGATACAGGCCAGGTCGGTCCTGCTGTCAACAATGGTGTCAAAGATGACAGCGGTCTTATTGTGGACTGACCTGGCATGGAGGCGCTGGTGGAGTGGCTACCGGACACGTGGCAGTGGACTGGGGAGTCAGAACGCGGGACAGGCGCAAGTTGCCTGACCCTAGTTCTTCTTAACCGACCAACTCCCCAGTTCTGAGCATATCGTCCACGGCCCAACACGGTTGGTATTTGAGTCCCTGCGGTCATGGTGATCTAGCAAAATAAGAATAGGAAGGGGGGCGAAAGAAAGCGAGGATCCGCAGCATTGGGTCACCCATTGGGATCCCTACCCCCTCCCCCCTCCCCCCTTCCCCCAAGTCCCCCAAATCCAACCCTATCCTTCAGACGCTTTGTCTGAGATAAAGGTTGAAGGAGAGTCCTGTCCATGCAGCGCGGCTGGAGATGAAGAGCCGCCATGCCGTGCCCAAGTCCCATAGGAAGAAAAAGGGGGGGACGCCGGTGGCCGAAAAGTCACCCGAGTATCCAAGCCGCCAGTGGCCGTTCCACCATCCGACCCCCCAGTCGGGGGACAAACAGACTCCGGCGGCCGACTTGCCGCCGGAGGCTGGAACAATGAAGAAGGGACGCCGGACCCTGAGGCAGCCAAAAGGACTCCGGGAGACTCCGGGGGGACTCGCCGGCGGCCGAATCTCCGCCCGAGCTTCCGAGCCGGGATCGTGAGCCAGGAGATCACAGGCGAGCGAACCACCGCCCGGGCGCCCGGGAACACCTCTTTATGGAACAGTCTTCTACCCAAGTGACATTCCCACTTTTAACCTTTACAATGGACGCGAAGAACACCCGACAGAGGTGGAGTGAACAATTTCCTTCATAATTTGATTAGACACTACTACCTGTGCATATCTGATTAGCCAAGGAAAGAAACAAGAGCTGATATTCCTTTTTTGACTACTGGTCTCACAATCGCCAAACTAGTATGGTTACTGCTCATACTGAGCAGGGGATTTGGGGAGTTGCAGTCCATAGAAGTGACATTTCCAAACACTATAGGTAAATGATATTGAACTGACTGTACATCTTGTGACTCTTAAGAATAGCAGAGGAGCCAAGCTGCCATTGTACCTAAATAATGGTGCTGGTTTTAACCCTTCTCTATAGGAAGGACCTTGTTTACAAGGCAGTCCCTGTGATCCTTGATATTTGTGCTGTAATGTCTCATCTGGGCAGCTATATTTCAGATTATGCTACTACAAAAGAGAAATCATATAAGTATGCCTCATGCTCCAGCAAATATCCCTGTTGTATGCCCATGTCTCGTGCTGGCTGCAAGATTTGTACACTGATCTCCTATACTTTATGGAGGATTTCAAATAAATATATGCATAACAGCAACAATTTCCAGGTTAGCAGAATATGTGGCATTACTTATGCATTGGTTTTCTATACTATCAAGTCTCACTTGAGTTACAGTGACCCTAACAGCATATTCAAGATATGCCAGATAGTTATAGGGTAGTCTTACCAGTGCTATCCCCTCCCCCATGAACTTCTCTGAGTGAGTGGGGATTTGAACCCAGGTGTCCTGAGTTCTAGCGCATCACACAAGCTCTTACGCTTTGGTTATAGAGGCCTATGTTTCTTGTCAATTTCCCCGGTGGCAGTCCATGATAATTAAAAGCACCTTATTAGTTTGATCACTAATAAAGCTGAATACATGCACACACAGTTCCTAAGTTTACAAACTCTAAACAGTTTTTTCTTCACAGACACTTTAGCAACCCTAACTCTTCTCTACAATAGTCCTATCTGATTCTCTCAGACTATGTCAGATTCCTTTTCTCCAAGTGTATGTCTTTCTGTAGGTCCCTATCTGACCCTATCTAGCTTTATCTGTCCTTTAGCCCCATCTAACTCAAACAGTGCTGAGCAGTACCTTAAATCCTCTCAGGCCACACCCCAGACTCTCTCATTGGTCTATAAACCCACCAATCAGTTCAGATACCTCTCATACATTATTCATCACACAATGGGATTCTATTTTCTGAGTATTGGCAAAGTCCCAGTGACTGTATAGCTAAAATAAACTCTTGGAAATGGGAAGCTAGCAGCCTAGTTCCTTTTCAACTATGTACATGTTGTCATCTCCCCTGGGAACCCTTGTGGGGTGAAAATGCTAAGAAGTGGCTATTACAAGTCATGTGTGTTGTTTTCCTCTTCATTACCAAGGCCGGAAGGATAGTCTTGCAGAGAGTTGAGGGAATCAGCTCAGCAGGCCATTCCTGACTTAATGCGTAGATGAATTCCTTAAATTCTCTGGCTGCACATCTCTCCTTCAGTGACAGAAGGGGGATAAATTATACCATTTCCTGTAGGAAGGCTTTAATGCTAATCATTAGAAGTTGCAAATTGATGCTGGAACTTGAAACTGCAAAGACTGGTATGAATTCCACTTAGAATTTGAATGGCAACTTGGTGAATTTATTGTGAAGGCACCTATTGATGGTTTGAACACATTCAGATAATTTTAATGTTTTTAAAGTTGGGTCAGTTTGCTTGACTTTATGATTGTACAGATACATTTAGTTTTATTTGTTCTCATTTTTATGAGGTTTGTTAAGCCACCTAGAGTGCTATTTTGGGTGGAATATAAATATAATAGTAACATTAAAAGGGGAGAGCATACTGTCTTTTTGAAGGGTGTCATGGCAGTGTTCTGTGTAATTGTGAGTCCTGAATGAAGACTTTTAGGAGTCTTTTCTAACCCAAATGTCTATATAGAAGCAGGGATTGGCATATCCCTGTTGTGTATTGATCTGTAATTGCTGGTTGAAGTAACTGCCTCCCTGTTCAAAAGGGAACAGGCCTATTGGTTGATTATAGTTGCTGCATTTGGATCTTCAATCCTATTGGTTCCCACCAAAAGGCAGCCTTGTGATTGGTTGTAATTGTTCCCTCCAAAATGTATCTTTTCCTAGCCAGTCCTGGCCCCTATAAATGTAACCTCCTCTCCCCAGTCCCCAGTCTTGTCTCTCCTTGATTAAAGAGCTGTTCACTAGAAGCTGTTTCCAGCCTTCTTTGTCTCAGAGCTGAAATCACTGCTGAATCACTAACCCCACGCTACAATACTGGCGACGAAGGTGGGATCCGGAATGCTGAGTAGCAGAGGCTCATCACGCTGACTCAGAGTCCGGATTGCAGCAGAGACAAGACTCACCTGCTGGCTAGAAGACGACCCTGCCCGCCTGGAGAATGGAAAGTCCATGGGTCTTGGAGCCCTTCCAGCCGTCCGAGCCTCACACTTGGGAGGACTATGTTGAGCGTTTCGAGTTCTTCGCGGTGGCTCAAGGAATCACAGATGCCAGCAAAAGAAGGGCCACGTTCCTGAGTTGCTGTGGGCGGGAGACCTTCATGTTGGCCAAGGCACTGCTCGCCCCAGCAAAGCTGAGTGAGACAGCACTCACAGACATTTTCGCCCGGCTGACAAGCCACTTGGCACCAACCAGAACCCAGATGGCCTGGCGGATGGAGTTCCAGAAAAGGCAGCAGCAAGCCAGAGAATCTGTGGCTGCATTCCTGGCAGGACTCCGGGAGCTTGCTCAGCACTGTGGCTTCCCAAATCTTGAAGACACTCTCTTGAATCAATTTGTTGGGGGGGCTCTGCAGCAAAAAAGCCCGAAGGCGCATTGTGGCAAAGGAAGATGTCACCCTTGCCTCCGCCTTGAAAGAGGCCTCTGCCACAGAGAATTATGAGCAGGAAGAGCTCAATGCCAGTGGCAAGACCACGAAGCTGCGGGTAGAGGCTGCCCATGCCATGAATGAGCCAGAGGCTAGTCCAAGCCAGAGCCCAGTCCGGGGTGTCGAGTTGGTGCGTCAGGCGAATGCATGGCCCAAAGATCGCCAAGGCGCTTGCACAGGCTGTGGCGGACACCATGAGCGGAAGAGCTGCCATTTTCGTGATGCTACGAGCAGGGCTTGCGGTAAGACAGGACACATCGGCCGGGTCTGTCGGTCAGTGGGAGCTGCAACAACGGAATCACCTAGATCAACGCATCGCAGATCATCCACCACGACTCATCTCCTGGATGACTGCAATTATCTCACAGAGATCAACGGAGAGATTGTGCAGTTTCCGGCGCAGGGCAAACCATCCATCAGAGTGAAGATCAAAGGTCGACCGTGCAACATGGAGGTGGATTCCGGATCTGGATTCACCATTGTCTCAGACCAGACTGCAAGGGGGCTCTTTCCTGGGGGTAAGTTCCCCTCTCTGGAACGATTCCCAGCAACCTTGCAATCATACACGGCGGGCCGCATCCACATTCTAGGAATGTGTGCTGTGAGGGTACAATTCCGGGAGAAACAGGCCGTGCTTAAATTGGTGATTGCACAGGGGAGTCGCCCCAGTCTTTTGGGTACTGACTGGTTTCCTGCCTTGGGGCTGAGTATATCAGGGCTCAACTCAGTCCAAACTTCCCCAGAGTTGGGCGAGGTATTAGGACAAGAATTTGCTGAACTCTTCAATGGAAAACTGGCTTGTTATAAAGGGCCTCCAATTGACTTTGAGCTGGACCCCAGGGTGGCTCCAATCCGGCTCAAGCCAAGGCAAGTGCCTTTTGCGCTGCAACCCAAAATTGAGGCGGAACTGGACAAATTGGTCAAACAGGGAGTTCTTTCACCTGTGGAATCTTCTAAGTGGGAGACTCCTATTGTCACACCCCTTAAGGCGAATGGGGAAGTGAGGATTTGTGCAGACTACAAATGTACTATCAACAAGGCACTCAGGGGAAATTCATACCCCATTCCAGTCGTCTCACAGCTGTTGGCAAAATTGGCTGGGGGGAAAATTTTCGCCAAACTTGATCTGGCTCAAGCTTACCAACAGCTGCCAGTGACTCCTCAATCTGCGGAAGCACAAACAATCGTAACACACAAAGGGGCTTTCAGAGTGAACAGGTTACAGTTTGGAATTTGTGTGGCTCCAGGAATTTTTCAAGGGCTAATGGAGCGCCTGTTAAGGGGTCTGCCAGGGGTCTTGCCATTTTTGATGATGTTCTGATTGCTGGGAAAGACCCCCAGGAACTAGTGGGGTGTATCCGTGCTGTGTTACTCAAATTTAAGGAGGTGGGGCTGCAGTTAAAAAAGGAAAAATGCAGTTTTGGGGTGCCATCTGTGGATTTCTTGGGGTTTAAAATTGATGCAATGGGCATCCACCCCACTGACTCTAAAATTAAAGCCATTACTGAGGCACCACGCCCACGGAACAAGACGGAGTTACAGTCATTCCTGGGTCTTATTAACTTTTACCATTCATTCCTACCTCAGAAAGCTTCAATAGCAGAACCGTTGCATAAACTATTGAAGAAAAAGAGTGTGTGGCGTTGGGCTCAGGCACAGCAGAAGGCTTTTGACACCCTGCGGGGCATGCTGACTAGCAGGAGCGTCCTTGCTCATTATGACGAGTCGAAACCTCTTGTTCTGGCATGTGATGCTTCTCAGTATGGGCTGGGAGCTGTGCTGAGCCATAGGGAAGCGGATGGGTCAGAAAAGCCCATCTCGTTCTATTCTCGTACGTTGTCGCCAACGAAGCGCAACTACGCACAAATTGACAAGGAAGCCCTGGCAATAGTGGCAGGGATTAAAAAGTTTCATGACTATTTATATGGTCGCCACTTCTTCCTTAAAACTGACCACAAGCCTCTGGTAGGATTGTTCCACCCGAACAAACAGACGCCACAGATTCTCTCCCCCAGAATGCTGCGATGGTCTATATTCCTGAATGGGTTCCAGTACACCCTGACCCATGTTCCAGGGAAAAGGTTGTGCCACGCTGATGCACTAAGTCGCTTGCCCCTTCCTGGTGTGTGCGATGCAGATCCTGCCCCAGCTGAACGAGTAATGATGCTGGAAACACTTCCGGGGCCCCCTGTAACTGCCACTGAAATAGCTGAGAGAACAAGGAAAGATCCCGCTCTCTCCCGTGTGCTCACTTGGGTGGGGAGGGGATGGCCAGGTGGCCCGCATGAGGAAAAATTTAGACCGTACGCAACAAGGCAACATGAGCTATCCCTGCATAAGGGCTGTTTCCTATGGGGAGACAGGGTAATCAACCCAGCACCACTAAGAAACAGGGTTCTGGATACACTGCACTTGGGGCATCCGGGAATGGTCAGGATGAAGTCGCTGGCCCGGTGCTATGTATGGTGGCCTGGAATGGACCAAGAGGTTGAACGATGGGTACTGACGTGCAAGGCATGTCAGGAAGTACGCCCAGAAGTGGCCAGAGCACCAGTCCACTGGTGGGAGCAGACCCGGACTCCCTGGAGCCGACTGCACTTAGATTTTGCTGGGCCATTCCAAGGAAAGGTTTTTTTGGTTATCGTTGATGCGTATTCTAAATGGTTAGAGGTGGCTATGGTTCCCAGCATGTCGTCAGCTGCAGTCATCAAGGTGCTGAGACAGCTGTTTGCAACCCATGGGTTGCCTGAGACCATTGTCTCAGACAATGGAGCAGCCTTTGTATCCCAAGAATTCAGGGCATTTCTGGCTGATAATTTCATAAGAGGGGTCACCTCAGCTCCTTTTCATCCCTCATCCAATGGGCAGGCTGAGCGCATGGTGCAGACAGCCAAAGTATCCCTTGCACGCTTCATGGAGGGTGACTGGTCAAAGCGCATTGCCCAAATGTTGTTCTTGCAGCATGCGACACCGTGTACTACTATGGGCAAGTCGCCAGCAGAGCTGCTTCTAGGTAGAAGACTGGTGACGGTGCTGGACTATGTCCACCCAGACAAAATGCCAAACCGCAAGGCTAGAGCACCTCCACAGGCAGAGAGCGACTCTACAAGGTATTTTGCTCCTGAAGATTTGGTCTGGGTGAGCAATTATGCCAGAGGTCCCCTGTGGGTGCCAGGGGTGATTACCAGAGCGTCTGGGCCAGTCTCTTATTACGTGACCATTGAAGATGGCAGGGTCTGGCGTAGGCACGTGGACCAACTGAGGTGCAGAGCGCCCAGTAGAGTTGGTACCGGTATGGGTGAATTGCAGCCTGAGAGTGACACTACCCCCATTCATGAGTCCCAGCTGCAAGACCCGAGTGGAGATGCCCCAGGAATGCAGGTACCAGTGGCGTCAGCAAATGAATCTACTCCTGCAGGTCCTCATGGTGCCGAGGAAAAAGATCAGGGACACTGAGCTGTCTGAAACCCCCTCCGTGTCAGACGAAACGATTACAGTAGACTCTCCACCACAGACACTGCCTGCTGAAGCCCCTGCAACACCCGTAGTCAGGAGATCAACTAGAAGTCGCAGGGCCCCACAATATCTAAAGGATTACGTGTGCTGTGCCCACCAGGGGGGGGGAGGGGTGTTGTGTATTGATCTGTAATTGCTGGTTGAAGTAACTGCCTCCCTGTTCAAAAGGGAACAGGCCTATTGGTTGATTATAGTTGCTGCATTTGGATCTTCAATCCTATTGGTTCCTGCCAAAAGGCAGCCTTGTGATTGGTTGTAATTGTTCCCTCCAAAATGTATCTTTTCCTAGCCAGTCCTGGCCCCTATAAATGTAACCTCCTCTCCCCAGTCCCCAGTCTTGTCTCTCCTTGATTAAAGAGCTTTTCCCCAAAAGCTGTTTCCAGCCTTCTTTGTCTCAGAGCTGAAATCACTGCTGAATCACTAACCCCACGCTACAATAATCCCCATGCAGCAGGTATGATAGTGTTGGTGCCAGAACATCTCAAATCTCCGTGTAGAAGAGGTTTGCCTCATTAATTAATTAATTCCACTCAGTTAATGGTAAAGCACTCTGGGAGGCAAACAAATCATAATAACAGAAACAACCCCAATAGTATCCACATAAGAAATGAATGTGAAAGAACATAACAAGAATAAAATACCTAGTAAAATATCAGCTATAAAATAGTAAAAATATAAAATGCAATAAAGGAGCCAAAAATGGGGGTGGGAGACCCAATGACCAATGAGATTACTCTGGGGGAAAGCCATAGAAGTCCTTCTGTAACCAAGGAGGGATGGGGTGGCATCTCAGGTGGGAGCATGTTCCAAAATGGTGGAGGGACTACTGAGAAGGCCCATTTTTGAATGGCAGATCAAACAAACAAACAAACAACAGTCTATTCTTGAGAATACAAGCACATGTGCCAGTATTTGCTAGGGATTTCTCATCAAGAAAGAGGTGAAGGTGTGCAATCTGCCTCAGATGGTAAAAGGCAAGCCTGGGCATGGCTGAGATCTGATTCTCTATTGAATCTTTGTAGCTTTAATGTTACCTTTTAATGTTCTCTAAAATGCCTCTTCTGATTCCCTGTTCTGAACTTGAATATGTCTAAATGTTCTGGGCTGTATATTGCCCCTCATTATTGTAAGCCACCTTGGATTCTTTTCCAAGGATAAAGGTGGGGGTAAAAATATTCAAAATAAAATAAAATAAAATAAAATAAAAATAAATATTGCATTGGCCTACCAATTATTCAAAAAAAAAAGGTAGGTACTAGTGTTGCTTCTGAATCTGTGGAACCTGTCAGACATCGTTGGAGTAAAACTAAAGTTATACATATATTATCCATACGGAGCTAACGGCATCAGAAAGGCTGCCAATACAAGAATGCCACAGTCTCATATAGTCAAAGGAGATGTGATTTTTTTGCTTGCAAATGTGGCAATCCAAATGTTCCTCTGGTTTCTCAAGGTATTCAACACATCACTTTTATCGCTCTACAGACAACTTTAGCTCTAAGCAAAAGGCAATAACAGCAAATAGCTTATAAACTGGAGCCTGAAGATTGCAGCAAAGTAATAATATAAATATAACAAATACTGGAAATGTTTGTTCATTCCTGAGCCATCTGTAACTCTGCCAGAAGTTCAAAAGTTTATCTTGCATATATATTGGAGAGAGCCAGTTACCTCTTCCCAGTTCTCTGGGTGATGTAACTGTGTCTGTAAGGGGCTAAAACAGTCACCTAATGGAGTCACACTGGCATACCCTGATTAAGAAAATAGTAGTATTGCTGTTGATTACAATATACAGTATGTACGAACATTTTTAATATTTGGTATGGGGTAAGTTCCACTCAGCTACTAAATGTGCAACAGCCCTGTCCTCGTTTGTTTGTTTGTTTGTTTATTTATTTATTTATTTATTTATTTATTTATTTATTTATTTATTTATCTTCGTCGTCTCTTCGTCTTCGTCCTCCTCCTCCTCCTCCTCATTATCTGCACAAATGTGGCAGAAGAACACCACCCATAGGAATAACAGAGTGCTACCCAGAGAGAGTGTGTCACCATTTTAATTTCATGGTCAAGTGCTTGTTGGGGAATAAACACCTCTTCATTTTCCTCCAAAAAGATTAAAGTACTTTAGCTGACTCTTGCTGCTAAAATGATTTACAACTCATGTGTTAAAATACATACCCAAAATAGCCTGTTTTAAGTATAACAGTGAAAATATTAGCACCACTTCCACACATCACAGTCTTATAATTCCATGGTTACAGCACATAGTAACCTTGCCTATTGGTAATATTCACTTAAGATAATAGGTAAGGAAAACTAAACAAGGCTTTAAATTTTATTAAAAAATAATAGCACAGCTTGGTAGGAAAGTTAAATTGCTGTCCTGTTATCAAACCTTAATTTAGCATTTACAAGAATTGTGTCAATCCATCCACCCACCCACACTGTACATATTCAAACTCTCTGCTAAAATACAGACTGAAGAGGGTGTTGGAGAGAAACCAGCAGATATCTGTGCACTTCAGATTTGATGCATCTTTGTCATGAATGAGAAATATTTTCTGTACACGTGGAGATCCTCTACCCAGTTGGAAAGTGTGGCTATTTAGGTGTCCCAGTTAGATGGAAATCCCTGTGTGCATATGGCTGTGTGCAACTAGGTTCCTATGTGGTGTGGCTAGCTGGCGTATCAGTGTGCAACAGATCACAGACCACTCCACTCCATGCAGAGGAGTGAAGCGGGAGTAAAGGCGAGTGCTTTGAAGGGGTCAGACCCAAACTGTGCAACAGTCAGCTGTCATAACAGTCTCTGGGCACTCCACAGCCTCAGATAGCATTGTCTCTTAAAGGGAAGTGGCCTGAGCACTCTAAATGAAATCTTGATTGCAACCATGATCACTGTCAAGTGACATGTGTGAGCCTCAGCATGTCTTTCTGGGGGGAAAGGAAAGGTTTATCTATAAAGGTGCATATGTATCTGCAAAGTGCTTCTGTGTCAGCCTGGCCTTTCTTTTATTCCATCCATACCAAGTAATGGTCCAAGTGCTCTTCTTTCAGTAATTGAAGTACCTGTAGATCCTTCTCCCCAGACCACCCCATCCTAATTCTCCTAGCCCATCCTAGCAATGAGGCAGTATGTCATTCCATACCCACTGAGCTTTTCAGGATAATCTTTGATTGACTGACACATTGAGGGATGGATTGGTAAGGCATGTGATTGATGAATTTTCCTTTTCGTCTTTCCCCCTTTTGGGGTTAAGAAGTGTGATGTCCCAAACCCACTGCCACCACATTTTTTCCACTGTTATTGTGCTTTGGGTGATTGTTACTCAAAGCTGGATTTTGTTCAGGATGAGTAAGAAAGTTTGCCTTACCCCACCTTATGTGCTTTACTTCAACCCACCTCCCTCCTCTCCATCCCAGAATCCACTATCATAGCAGAGAAAGGCACAAGTGCTTGGCTACAGCAAAGTACAACTGGATGAATAGGGATGCCAACAAGACCACCAGCTAGAAAGCCTTGAAGGTACTTCTGATGGAAGTTAAGTCCAGAAAGAAATAGCCAGCTCAGAACCCTGTTGTCATGGCAACTATATGTAAACACGCAGGGCCCTGGAATGCAGAGCAGCAACAATCAATTTTTAAATTTACACAAGAGCTGTCCTTAGAGTCAAGCCTGGTCATGGAGTTTGCCAGCCACTTTTTTGTGTGTGCGCTTGCTCCTATGCTTAGTTGCAAAACATCATGGCAACTAAAAAGTGTGTTTTTAAAAACACATACAAAATCGCCTAGGGATGATAATCATTTATACCAGTGGTCCCCATTCTTCAGTAACCCAGGTGTTCTTGAACTACAACTCCCAAACTGAAATCCTTCATTATAATCTGTGCCAGCCAGGGTTTCTGGGAGCTGAAGTCCAAGATCACCTGGGTTACCCAAGGTTGGGAACTAGTGATTTTTAACTGACAAACTGTATTCATGTTTCCTTGTTTTCACAAGTATTGCTCCATCCCGTGAATGTAAACCCTAAATAACTCCCAGATGTGAGGTTCTTAAGCAACTCAGACCCATCTGAATGTTGTTTCCTTTCTGTTTCTTATCATGGGCCTCAAAGGCATAGAAGTTGCCAGCAGGATTTGGGAGTACAGGGCAGTTGGGCAAATCAGCTACCATCAAGGAATCCTAGGTCTCCCATCCATTGGGCATCTGTGCATTAAGGCTTCTGGCTCCCATTTTTATTACAGAAAAATTTCTGATCATTAGATCTGTGTCAAAGTATGTCCCTTGTATTTGTGGGCATCCATTTCCTGAGGGATCTGCATCATGCTTTTGAAAATACTGTATGCCTTTTGATTTTGAAGAGCTGAGGCATTTGGACTGACCAGCGTAATGGTGCGGACAGCATGTAGTGATCTTGTTGGCATATTTATTTTATTTATTTATTTATTATTTACACTTATATACCGCTCTATTTCCCATAAAAGGACTCAGGGCGGTTTACAACAATGAAGATAAAACAGCAAGTCAATACAATAGCTAAAACAATAGTTTCCAAGAATAAATAAATCGGCGGGGGGGGGGAACAGTTGGATCCCTAGAGATCACCAAAGGCGTCACGGAAAAGATAGGTCTTTAGGTTTTTCCTAAATGACGCCAGCGAGGGGGCCAGCCGTAATTCACCGGGAAGCTTATTCCACATAGTTGGTGCAGCCACCGAGAAGGCCCGTCCTCGGGTTCTTGTTTTACGGGCCTCCCTCGGGGCGACAATCCTCAGTGAAAGGGCCATCGAGGAGCGGGTGGGTCGGGCTAGATCTGATTGTCGGGAAAGACGCTCCACCAAATAGGCAGGGGCCAAGCCATGGAGGCCAAGGGCCAAGCATAGAATTCCTTAGACTGTAGATAGGGAAGCCCATATTGTCAGTAGACTGGTTTCAGTCCAAAATGAATGGGTTTTTAATCAATGGGTTTTCTTTTCATCCCGCCCCTTCTGGGGCTTAAAATTTCAGGGCTGGTTCATGCATTTCACCCTACTCCATATTAATCCTCTCCATTCCAGCACCCACTGTGACCTCCAACCCTGTGTGAGCTTTCAACACTTACTCTGATCCATCTCAAAAAATTAGCCATGACAGAAGTTGGTTGCAGCCAAGGTTGATTGGAGAAATAGGTGCCACCAAGCATGTCCAGCCAGAAAGCCTTTCATGTGTTTCTGTCCTTGGTCAAGTCCAGAACGAGAGTGAGCAGGTCAGCTCAGAACATTGTTGCTATAGCAACCATGTAAACACCCAGAAGCCTGGAATCCAGAGCAGGTTTTGAATCTGTGCAGATATGAAAGTTCTCACAGGAGACAAGCCTAGTCATGGAAGTTGACAAGTGTTTCTGGTCTTGCTCCTGTGCTTTGTAGGAAAACATCCTGATAAGCAGAAAGCTTGCTTTTGGTTTCAGATGCAAAGTTGCCTACTGGTGATTATATTACTTTAGAACTACAAACAAGACCCTGGAAATGGGTGGGAGTCCCCCTCACAGTTTTGAAAAATAAGTATTCGAAGACTACTGAAAAGTGCAGGTGCTCTTGCCATTTACAGTATATGAAAAGTGAATCATTTTCAAACATCTGATGCAATGAGCTGCCATCCAGAAAAAGAGGGAGGAAGGGGAGGTCCAGCAGGAGCAGCCACCTATATTCTGTGCATTGGGCAATAGCGAGCAGTCATTTACTCCCTGGGAGCCCTGGTCTGGGGAGTGGAGTACCTGCACTCAGCTGGTACCACCTGAGCCAAGCGACCACCCTGTGAGGGACCATTGACCAACTAATCCTGATGGGACACCCCAGAGGAAAGCAATAGCAGAACTAGCATTAAAAACTAGCTTAAAACATTAGAATTATATATTCTTCCTTAGTCTGCATAGCACTGCCCCCTTGCCTTCGAGGATTCTGAAAGCTAATAAAAACTTAGCTGTTCTCCTTCCCTCATAATACATTTAGGTCAATCTTATATTTTGTTTTGCCATTGCAATGCATATGTTGTACTGTGCTTATGATACACATTACCTAAGTCAACACAAGTCAGTTACAGACAACAAAAAACCTGGGTGGCATATCAGCAAGAAAGGAGGCAGTAATGTCCTAATGCATATTGCTTCATAATGGCGAGATATCTCACCTAGCACGAAAAGGCAATGTTTTTCCTAGTTGCTACACAGGAACTCACCCTGTATCAGAGCAGTGGCATCTCAACCCCACAATGATTCACAAACTCTTCTGGCCCTGGGAATCCCCAAAACTGATGTCTTTGCCTTCTAGAAGAACTGTAATTATCAGGCATTATTGCACAGCCCAGCCAGGAAAGAGTCTTGCTCCCTCAGGGATACAGAGGAGCCCATATCTATACAGTACATTTTTCTTGCTATACTGCTGCTCACCAAGTTCTCAGAAATATTTGGTGAGAAAGCATGAACTGGATTCTTACTGGCCTGCCCTGGTGACCCTGGAAACATCCTTTCTCTGCTCCCCCACTCTCCTAAAGTCAGGAGATCCAGCTGTGTAAACCTTTGCTTCCCAGAGTAAGCACATGAGGAAGAAAAGTTCTGCTCACCAGATGGGTAGATGATAGTTCTCACAATGTAGCAAATGTGTCCCTTCAGGGCCTCTTAGCATATGTTTGGGTGTCCTAGAAATTGTCATCATGCTGAGTTGGTCTCATTTTGGAGGGTTTTTTTGGGAGGGGGCTGACATTGTGATGGTTTGATGTGGAAATGTGTGTCCTGAGAAACACATATTGCTCTTCCTCCTGACTATGGACAGAACAGGCTTAGCGCTCTTGCCCAGCTGTTTCTCAGACAAGATGGAGGCATCCATAAGCAGTTAATCTGTCTGGCGTGGTGGTGGAATTCAATCTGTTCTGGATGAGACTGCATTCCCACTAAAGATCCAGGTTCACAGGCGGAAGAAATTCCTAATCCATCTTTATTCATATGGCCTCTACATCCAGGAACAACCCACTGATACCTTGATATTTGAGAGCAGATACCTCATTTCAGGTTTATATCTTTGTCATTATTAACAGGGTGTCTTAGAATCCGAGGGACTGCAGAAACCCACTTGAATTTCGAAGGATCGTCTCTTTTCCTGACACCCTCCCTCCAAATTTTGTCCTACCAAAGCAGAGGACAAAAAAACTAACCCCCAAAAAAAAGTCCTTTCAAGAAAGTTCTCTCTCTCTCTCTCTCTCTCTCTCTCTCTCTCTCTGTGTCTCTCTCTCTATTTATTGTTAAAATAGTTAACAAGCAAAAAGCAAAACAGAACATTTATCAGAAGCATGTCTTAAACTGCATAAATATTTTTCTTTGAAAGAAGAATCCCAATATGGTTCACATATGCACACATTCCAATAGCATTCTCAGTGTTATGTGTGTGTGTGTGTGTGTGTGTGTGTGTGTGTGTGTGTGTGTGTGTGTGAACCTCAATATTTATTGTTAAAATAGTTAACAAGCAAAAAGCAAAACAGAACATTTATCAAAAGCATGTCTTAAACTGCATAAATATTTTTCTTTGAAAGAAGAATCCCAATATGGTTCACATATGCACACATTCCAATAGCATTCTCAGATTCACAGACATTATGTTTCATACAATAATACAAGCACTACTTACACAGCTAAAGCATTGTATAGATTAGGCTTCTTGTTATTAGCTGATATATAAAACAAAAACAAAGGCAATGTTGACAATAAGGCCTGCAAGGAAGATCTCGGTCTACAATCAACCAGTTTTGAACAGGGACTGCATTATGAGGATGAGCATGTGACATTTGTTTCTAGTTGGCAGTGAGAATCAGAACTCGTCCTGTCTTAGCCTATTAGTCTAATGCAACATTATATTATGTGTGATTGTGGGTAGCAAAGAGAAGCATTATACATGATCTCGAATAGCATCACAGGTAATTGCTAGAGGATAGGAATGAATTAGTAAATTAATTCAGAGTATATTTATTAATGTATTGTTTAAGACTGAAATTGCTCATACTGATTGAGTGTTTGAAACAGTTTAAGCAATTAAGCAATTAAGTGGCCCCATTTGCTGACACTCAGTTACTGAAATTAATTAACAATGTCTGGGAATAAAAACAGATTCAAATGGTTCATCTCAGTGTTATCTGTAGATAAACAGCAGTGTAAATCAAATACCGGTAGTAGAATTGCAACTTTTTTCTATCTGTCTTGAAAAGTTGCTTCATATGCAAAAATTCAACTGGCAAATATCTCTTGTACTGCCAGGCTGAGGAAAGCTGCACCTGTTGCATTTCTCCCTCCAGATGTTCAAGCAAACTATATGGGGAGAATGGTGGCAGTCTCAAATTCAACATTATTTATTTTAGACAGTAATCTCTTGGTTTACCATATTCCCGAAGTAACAGAGTCATTTGCTTTGACAATACTGTACTCCTTTAATTTCTTAGTTTCATCCTTGCTTCCAGTTGGAACTTCTAAATAAGCTTAAGATGCTATAGGTTGGGATAATTCCCGGTCTGTATGTTCCACATAAGACGATTTAGCGCTAGTCCTAAGTGAATTGAACTGTGGTTGTTTCTCCTCAGCTCATTCAGTTTTTGACTTTGTGGCTGTGTTTTCTATTGCTGTGAATAAAGCCTCTTTGTCAAGCAAAAGCTGAAAATATTTCAGTGCCAGACCATGGGGGAAATAGTTGCAAGCGTGTCGTGAGAGCAGAGTAAAGATAATAAATAAATAAATAAATAAATAAATAAATAAATAAATAAATAAATAAAGGTCTTTCTTTCTTTCTTTCTTTCTTTCTTTCTTTCTTTCTTGCTTGCTTGCACTATAAGGAGTTTGCTATATGGAAGTTGAGGCAGCTGAATTTCCCAGGGGTGCTTTTTCACCAAAGGACTAGAAGTGTTATTTCTAAAACTGCTGGGGGCCTCGAATTATGATGCAACGATATAAAAAGCCTGAAAAAAATGATCAACTCCCCCTTCCTACTTTTCAACCCACGGTTGCAATCAAGAACCTAACTATACTGTACAGTTCATGCCTTGGTGTTGACGGGCACCGCTTTCACCCTTCCTCAGCTGATTCTAGCGAAATCACTCCTCCCTCTCCAGTCCTGGACGGCTGGAAGAAGGCGGGCCAAAAAAAAAATTAATAACCCCACAAACTAACCCACTCCTCTCTCTCTCTCTCTTTTTTTTTAATCCCCGAGTGACTTCTTCGCGCTCCAATCAGAGTCAGGCAATGGGCCGGCGTTCCCGACGTTTTCCCCCAATCCCTTTGGTGGCTCCCTTTGGCGTGGCGTGGCCGGGCGTGGCCTGGGAAGGAGGGAGGGATGTGCGCGGCTCCCCGGGTTCAGTCCTGGCTTGGAATCGTGACATGGTGTGAAGGGAGCCGAGCGCCCGAGGGAGGGAAGGGGAGGCGGAAAAAAATAAAAAAAAGGTTAAGGGGGGGAAAAAGACGAAGCAGGATGGTTTTGTGAAGCTGAAGAGAAGGCGAAGGCAGAAACTTTAGGGGAAGGTCTCGAGAGCTTTCGGTGTAAAGTAAGTGCCTTTTCTGGGACTTGGGAAGACTGGCTTAAGGAGCAGGGTGGCGTGGCCGCCTAGTAGTTTGCTAGCTGGCTGGGGCTTCCTTACGGGCTTCTCTTCGGGCGCGCTCCAGAGATCTTTCTTGAAACACAAAACACCTCGTTGTAAAGTTCTTGGTTTTTTTGTATTCCCTACCCTTGTGCTGCTTCACTCCCTCCCCCGTCCCCCGTCCCCCGCTTTTTAAGTACACACGAAGGCTTTTCCAGTTTGGCCGATGGAAGCTCAACCAGCAGGAAATGCAAAGTTTCCTAGACGTGGTGTTTGGTGTTGGTGGGGAGGCGATCGCTTGGAAACTCGGGGTGGGGTGGGGTGGTTGGTTGGCCAGAGAGGTTTGCTTCTTGAGTAAAACAGATCGAGGACTGTAGATGGAAGATCAGGAGGGGATTAAGAAGGTAAAGAGGAAATACCAGAGTTCTGTACGCTTTGAGTGAGGCTTTGTGTTTGCGTGTGTTAAGGGGGTAGGGGGGGTAGGGAGAGATTTAAAGCATGTTGTGTGTTTTAAGTCCGAGGAAAAACGATACATTTAGGAACAGAAGGAAGAGTGGAGTTGATATGCCGTTCAAAAAAACCTTGCTGTTGGAGCCCCCGATTGTTGCTATTCCAAGAGCAAAGGCAGCTGAAACGGGCGGCCAGCTCGTCTGTTTTTATAGTGGTGCGAAACGGGACTTGGCCATAGCGAGTGGTGTGGATATATTGTGAAAATCTTGTCATGCTTGGGAGAATATTTTTGGCTGCAAGTTGAGTGTTTCTCAGTTTAGGGCGTACGTAATCATAGCTGAGAAAAACAACTATTATTTCAGACCAATAAAGAGCGGGAACTTTTATTTGACTTGCTAATTAAAAAGCAAACAAACCTCTAATTAAAGATTCCAAGAGTAATGGAGGCTTTAAATAGCACTCTTCTAGATCAGTCTTATTTGTTTTATTAGAGGAGTACCAGCATGTGAATAGCTTGAGGAATGCAGCATAATAGGATTTTGAGAAGTCATGTCCAGACTTTTTTTGCAGGATTTTAATGGCAGACCTGATTTCCCCAAATCTGCAGCCCTTTGCATGTTTACATGGGACCAAGGTTTATGAATGCATTGAGTCTTCTGTGTACACTTGCATAGTATTTGGCTGCCTCTGGTTTAAGTAAAGATGTAATCGAACAGATGAGGTCTTTGCTTGTGTGGCAGGTCCGTACCATCTCTTTGTATATTTAGTATTCCAGGGCTTTTGAAGCCTGCCAATTTCCCACTGTTTCTGCCCAGGTGAATGAACAAGGGCTGCCATGAACACAGAGTTCTTTCTTTCTTTTCCTGTCTGTAAAGCTATATTTCAGCTAGACATCTGGTGGCAGCTTATTCACAGGAGCAAAACAAACTTCTTTGACCAGTGCATGTGCTGGGCGGCACCATGTGAGGAGGGAGTAACATGGTGACTGAAGACCTTCTATGAAGTTCATGCCCACTGGCGTTTCAGTTCAACTTTGGTATACTTAACCTTTTGTTGTCAGATATATACAGCATATGATGTTCTGTGAGGCTAGAATTTATGGTGAAATGTATCCCAGTACACTTATATGTTATTATATATTGTCAGGTGTGCAAGCATCTTATCAGTGTGTAAAAAACATGCAGATTGAAAATTATAATGGTGAGGAGAGTTTTTGACGGTTGGGGACCCCATTCTTTGTAATGATCAATCTTACCCTTGCAAAGCCTTGAAAATAGGTTTGTTGATGTTACTACAGCACTTCATATTAGAAATGAATAATAGTAGTGCTACATGAAGATAAACCCCACTGAATGTGTTGGGACCTATTTCTGAGTAAACATCTATACAGGATTGTGCAATGGGCTTGTGGTTGGATTATGTTCAGAAAGATGCATGGCTCGACCTTTTCACCCTAATGAATGTATTAACCATCTGGTTGGGGAATAAGTGCAGAGTCTAAGAAAATATTGTATTGGACAGTGGAGGGTGGAAATACATGGATTGGAAAGAGTACTATATTAAAGATACTGCTTTTGCTGACCTTTCTTTCCTAGGATCCACTTGGCTGGTCTAGACTTGACCTAAAGTACAGGAAATGTAAAGTTCCTTCCTTTTTATATGATGTGTTTGCATTTCCTGCCAAGAGTGAGGAGAAAAGATGAGAGAAAAATCTTCTCTTCAATAGCAGTGGCTCAGTCTTGGAACACTTGTGTCTTCCTCCTGTAGGTGTTGTGCAACCTGCTTGGGAGGTATCCTCATCATCATTAATATTATCACCATCATCTTAGAACTATGAATCATTGGGTCAAGTTCCTATCTGGAAAGCGAAGTGGGAACTTCAACTCTTTACCAGTGATTCTGCTCCTTGCTTTAAGTTAGAGACTCTGAAAAGGGAAATTGTGAACCATTGTTGGCAAAGATGTTCTATTTTGGAGGACCTCAAAGTAATCCATCAGTGTAGGTGACTATGTAAATAACAGTTAGCAGACCTTATGGATGTTGCATGACTGTCACTGGGACAAAAAGTATTAATTGTGAAATGACGATAGTAATATTCCATGAGTTATTGGTTTGTCTTGCTGTTGTGTCTTCAGTTGAACCGCTTTAGCCCTAAGCACATCTGATCTCGCCTGATTTTGGAAGCTAAGCAGGGTCGGCCCTGGTTAGTACTTGGATGGGAGACCTCCAAGGAATACCAGGTGCTGTAGGCGCCTGGAGTAGGAAGTGGCAAACCACTCCAGTATTCCTGCCAAGAAAACTCCATGGTCATGGGGTCACGAAGAGTCGGTAACGACTGTAACGACACAACACACACACACACAGGGTTACAAATACAGGCACAGCACTGCAGCAGTGCGTGAGACTGGAACAATGCAATCATTCTGTGGCGGCTTTTGAAATAATCTGCAGGAGAGTTTTTTAGGAACTCATAAGGGGTTTGCATGTAGTTAATGTACCTTGCTGGACACTTCAGTGAATTGCCTTGAACTCCTTAGTACCAACTTTCACTGTGTGACAGGAAAAAGGGCAGCCTGTGTAGCATTGAGCCAGCTGCACAATCCCAGGGCATCCCCAGAAGAAGGAAATGGCAACCCTTTAGCATAATTTGTACACAGAAAACCTTGAAAAAGTGAGAGTTGATTTGACAGATTGTAATATTTGTCTGTGTTGTATATGGTAGGACCCCCCCCCCCGGACAGCATGATAGTTTTACTTCTACCAGATTCTGAGCTGGTGTATTGTTGTTGTGGCTTCATTCATGTTTCATTTCTCCTCTTAAGATGGTCCTGCCACCTGCAACACAAGGATCATACCATTCTTCTGTTGTAAGAATTCTTCGCAGCTCTTTCAGGGTACACATTAAATACAGTGGTACCCCGACTTCCGACGTGCCCAACAACCAAGAATCCTGACTTCCGAGCATGCTTCTTTTGCCCCCCCTGCCGCCTTGCGAGCAACATAGGCAGGTTGGGGGGAAGCAGTAGGTTGTTTAAAATGACTTTGAGCCATTGACCCAAGCACTTAGGCTGGTGGCACAAAGTCATTTTAAAAAATGCCTGCCTTTCCCCGGGGAGGGTTGGGAGAAGCGTTGCGCATGTTTAAAATGACTTCTATCCACTGAGGCAAGCACTTGCTTTGGTGGATAAAAGTCATTTTAAACATAGTGCGCCTTTCCCCTGTGCCCGGGGGCAGGGTCGGGAGAAGCGGCGCACTATGTTTGAAATGACTTTTAGCCATGGAGGTAAGAGCTTGTTTCCATGACTGAAAGACATTTTAAACAATGCGTGCCTCCCCCATGAGGATGGGTGAGGGGGAAAGCACACTCTTTAAAATGCCTTTCAGACACGGAGGCAAGCGAGTGGCTTGGTTCGGCTGGCAAGCGCAGGGAATGGCCCAAGTGGACAAGGAGTCATGCAGACGCAGCTGGCTCTCCCCCGCTACCCTTAGCTCCACTCTGCGCGAGTGGCACCCCGGCGGGATGGTAGGGGTGGAACCTTCACAGTCAGATGATGACACACAGGGTGAATGCTACCCCCCCTCTGTGTCTCTCTCTGTGTTTGTGCACCTGCCTACCTGCCTCTCTCTCTCTCTCTCTCTCTCTCTCTCTCTCTCTCTCTTTCGTACCTCCTTAGTAATGTGGTCTACAGATATCAGTACAAGTAATTTCCAAGTGAACATGTTCTGGATTGGTATGTGAAGTTTATCTGGAAAAAGGAGTAATTTGAGGTAATTTGATGGTCTTCTCCAGATGCTGTTGGGCTGAAGCTTCCACCAATCCTACTAGTGTAGCCATACTGAAAAATGTTAGGAGTTGCAGTCTCAACAACACTTGGGGAGGCACAAGCGTTTCCCACCCTAGACCTATACTCGAGTCAATAAGTTTTTCCAGTTTTTTGGGGTTACATTAGGGGCCTCGACTTGTACTTGGGTTGATTTATACTCGAGTATATATGGTAGCTTGACTGACAACCTAAAGTTGCCTCTCTCCCAAGAGCAGAATAAGTTATAGTTCCCTTGCTTATGTATATATGAAGTATGTCCTTACAGAAGTAGCTTTTCCTATTTTAAACAATAACATAAAGCAGTTTTCTGAAACATTTATAGGGAGTGACTGGTTCAGCTTTGCCTCATGTTTTTAATCTGCATACAAATCTTAAGGTTTTATGAGCAGTCAGCATTGTTAGTTCTTTCCCCTTTAGCCTTGCTTAAGGTTTTGGCAGTAAAATATGTACCGCAAACTGTTGGCATAAGGGCATAAGTGGCTGGGAGTACAAGCCTCTATTTCTGAATCTCCAAATCAACAGCAGAGATTCTCAAAAGTGCAGATATTCTGAACAGTGAAATATACTTGATGATAGGGAACTCTGATGCATCCTGACATGTACTGTACGCACATGTGTGTGTGTGTGTGCGCACACACACACGTACATGCGCATACGCACGCACGCGCGCACACACACACAATTCATGTTCAATTGCTGTATTGGCACGTTGTGAAAAATTAGTGAGTTTTGAATCGCAGTTTGGGCACTTGGCCTCTAAAAGGTTCACCATCACTGACCAAGGGAAACCAGATGGAATGGGCATTCAATCAGGATCAGGCCTCCTTTTGAGAAGCAGGAAGCACATTTAACAGATTTACAGATTGTATCCTCTTGGCTTTATTGGTGCCAGTGAAATTGTAACCAAAGGGCACGAAGAAAAATCTGATCTCCACACCTGGACTAGCAAGGACATGTGTAATGCAAATATGTCTTTGTTCATAGACAGATACTGCATTGCCTGTCTCATTGAAATATACAAAAGAGTGTTTGCCATGGCCTGCATCCATGGAAGTGATGCATATATTGTAAGGAGCTTTGTAGTGGCTTTATTAAAGGGGAGTGTTATGATGGGTAGTGTTTGTGTTGAGTAGTTTGGAAAAAGCTATTGGGTAGTATAAAAATCAGCAGCAACTGCAGCAAATGGGATGAAGGTGGTGTCTTTCTAAATGCCTTGCATGTTAGAGTGAATGCTCCAAAATAACTGCCCTTTCCTCTACTTCACAAATAGTCTTCTCCCCATAGTGATGTCTGCTTCCAGCATTATAAACATCTGCAAAGCAGGTGACTGCTTGGAGACTGTCTAGCTTGCAGAAGGCTTAGAAATAGGCTGTAGGTGATGCTTTTATAGGCCACTGATAAAAACAAACATTGCAAGCTTTCATGGATAAAATCTGCTTCTTCAAGGCAAGCACCAAACATTCAAACATGGCAAGATTGGATTTGCCAGGAGGTTAATCTTAGATGTAATGTTCTTGGCAAGATGAATTTCGCTAGACACCTCTGTCTCTAATGAGGCAGGAACTGCATCAAAATCAGAGGCTTGGGTTGCTTAGCTTCTCATAAGATAAAATTATGAAGATACAACAATTGGTTGCTGGCTAGACTACTTCAGAGCGCCTAGGAAGGTGGTGGAGGAGATGTGTGTGTTCTAAAATTGTGTGGAAAGCACTGCCAGTCTTGGGATTGTAAAGGATGTGAGTTCAACTGAAGAGGGTTTACCAGATTTGGCCTTTGGATAGTCTTACACCAGAACAGACTTGAAGAAGGGCTAGCAGGATGGCTACTTTTGAGGTTATTTTTCTCCTTGGACCTCTTCTGCGCCTTGCCTTTTTTGCCCGTTATTTCCATCAGCAGTTACAACACTCATGAACTCTGTAGCAAACTAATAGATTGAGGACTGTTTGGGGGTTGAACTCATAAGTGATGTTAAAGTGAAGCATGGGACCTACTTAAAATCTGCCAGAGCTACTGAATTTATTTAAATCACATTAAAAGTAAAATGTTTTGAAATAATACAAATACAGGAACAGGTGATGCCTTTATTGGACCATTAAGAAACAGCTCGACTTAAGAGCAATTCAACTTAAGAGCAAAAAACCGTTGGCATTTTAACTGCTGCCTTACAAATTTTAGATGCGGTCATTTTAATTTTTTTAATTTTTTATTTATTATTATTTTGATTTTTTTAGATAGAGCTGCTCTACTTAAGAGTTGTTCGACTTAAGAACACGCATTCGGAATGGATTAAACTCGTAAGTAGATGTACCACTGTACTGCATTTTTCGCTCTATAAGACACACTTTACCCTCCTCAAAAGTAAGAGGAAATGTCTCTGTGTCTTATAGAATGAATACAGTAATCCCTGCTACATAAATATAACAGATTTTCATTTACAGTAGTCCCCTGCCACAACACGGTTCATATATTATGGTCTCAGTACATCACATATTTTTTTTCTTGTGAGAAGCATGCTTCTAAACAATGGCTTTTAAGCCCCTCCTGACACCTAAGCAAACAGACCTTGGGCTCCTCCTGGCAGCATGCACCACCAGCAGCAGCCCCAGATTTGTTTGCTGAGATGACAGGAGGGGGTTAAAAGCCTCTCTTTGGAAGTACACGCCAGCAGGAGCAGCCTAAGTTCAGTTTGCTGAGGCATCTGCATTTCATGGATTTTCCTTTACCAGGTGTGGGTCAGGCACCTAACTCCTGCTATAAATGGGGGAGTACTGTAGAGAGAAGTTATCTTTATGAAGCCTCTTCCGTCTCCTGCTGCAACCTGAATTTTGCTCTCCCAATCACTTTGTTTGCAAAGAGGCTTCCATGGAGCCTCTTCCCTCTCTATCTGCAGCCAGGATTCCCCTGCCATGAAACCTTAGGCCAAACATTTTTCTTGTTTCCCTCCTCTAAAAACTAGGTGCATCTTATGGTCAGGTGCAGGAAGTTGTAGAGCAAAAAAATATGGGTTCACCTGTTCCTGCATTAAAACTGGTTTGAGCCCCATGCCTTGTCCTGTTTTCCCCACCTGAACCCTGCTGAAATAATTGGAACTTAAGTCAGTATGTCTCCTTGAAGTATGATTAAGCCCAGACCCAGTTGGTATAAAAATGTGTGGCATCTAACTGAAGACCTTGAGAGTATAGCTTATACAGTACAGTATGTTCCCTATATTTTGCCTCTTTAAGTCAGAAGGCTAGAATCTCCTCTCTATCCAAACAGACTCCAGTTTTGGTATCTGTTTAGGAGAGAACTGAGTGTGTTGAATGTGTTGTCTCCCCACCTTGCTTGCATGGCCATTCCTTAAAGGAAAGATTCAGTCAGCTTCCTTCCCATTTGCGGGGAGTCAGTTCTTCCAAAAGCAACATTTTCCTTCTCCTACTGGAGAAGTGACACATTCATAAATGGCTGCCAGCTCTGAATGGAGATTTTATTTAGAAGTTTTAATTTTTTTTTAAAAGGGAAACATGGAGTTTGTGATGCCAGCGTCTGGCTATATTGAGGGATGTGGTTGTGTTAAGAAAAAAAAACCACTTGCTACAAATAAGTCACTAGTGCAGACAGAATTTTAACTTCCTGCTGGAGTCATCCATGAGAAGCCTCAGTTTTTACTGAGGCAGTAATTGCTGGTTCATGAGAAAGATTCTATCGTAGTGCAAAGCTTTTAAGATCTGCTTTAATTTTGCTTTTTTAACATCCCCTTTTTTCCTCCTGTCATTTGTGAGGGCATGCTTGAGGAAGCTTGCATGCAGTTTTGTGCCCTTTTGTTTAAAAGTTGGCCTAATAAAGATGTCAGTGTGATATGGAATGTGGATGTGTTGGCAAATATGACTGCCTTGCCTTCTATTATCTTAATATACTAACCTTTTCATGTGGGAGGCCTTTTTTGTTTGGCAAAATATTGTCTCATTTATAATCACAATTGCTGTAGACCAAAATTCTCTGTCCCTGGTGCCTTTCAGAGGCTTTGGATATCAACTCCCATTAGTTGTAGCTATTGTGGCCAATGAGTTATAATAATATGAATTGCTGAACTCTGATGACAGTGTGTAATATAAACATTCCTCATGCATTACACAGTAGCTGCTTTTAAATGGCTGAAGAAACATACCTTTTGGAATTTAGGTGTTGTCTAATATTTTGGTGAGATTATACTTGCTACTAGGAATCTGCTGTTCTGTGTTTTTAGTCATCAATGTCCAAAGGTTTCTAAAAATTCGGGGAATTGAAGTCCAGAAACCCAAATCAGCAAACCTATATGTTTTTCCCTCACAGAAGAGGGCTTCTGAGAGTTGACCATCCACTACTTGCTTGCTTGTTTTCTGTTGCATCCTGTTGATTTTTTTTTCAAATGTGGAGTTATGGAGCTGCAACAGAGTGTCCCTGGAGCCTTAGGCTCAGAGGGTGTCTCAAAAAAATCTATTAATTCCGAAGACTCACCACAGCAGCTTGTTCCCTCTGCTCCGGGCCCAATTCAAAGTGATATGTATAACTTATAAAGCCCTATATGGTTTGAGGCCTAGCTGTACAAAGCGCTGTATTTTGCTGTATACTTTTTCTCTGTCTTTTGAGATCTCGGGAGGGATTTTTTTTTTTTTTTGTGTGTCCAGTTTGCCACCCTCTGTGGCATTTCTGGGGAGATCTGGGGAGAAGGCATTTTTGGTTGTTTGCCCCCAGCCTATGAAACTCATTAGGTTTGTCTTTTCCCTGATGTCCTTCAGCACACAGGCAAAAACATCATTTTCGAGCCATACATGATTGCAGTGGCTGTGACCAGGAAGGGCCACCTGTTGTTTTTTAAGATGGTTTTCTGACTACCGTTTCCATCAGCCCCTCCCAACACAGCCCAGCACAGGGAGAACCTCCCCAAGACTGCAGTGCACTGACAGAACTGGGGCTTAATAAGTTTTGGTAATTCAAAATGCAGCCTGAAAATAGGTCTTTTCATACCATTCCTTAGCCTTTTCTGACTTCTTGAAATTGCTGGTCACCTGTCAGCACAGCAGCAGAATTTGTGTTATACCTCAGCAGGGCTCTCCATAGATCTATGAGCCTACTGCTTTCAGAAAATTTTTCTTGTTTCCCTCCTCTAAAAACTAGGTGCATCTTATGGTCAGGTGCAGGAAGTTGTAGAGCAAAAAAATATGGGCTCACCTGTTCCTGCATTAGAACTGGTTTGAGCCCCATGCCTTGTCCTGTTTTCCCCACCTGAACCCTGCTGAAATAATTGGAACTTAAGTCAGTAAGTCTCCTTGAAGTATGATTAAGCCCAGACCCAGTTGGTATAAAAATGTGTGGCATCTAACTGAAGACCTTGAGAGTATAGCTTATACAGTACAGTATGTTCCCTATATTTTGCCTCTTTAAGTCAGAAGGCTAGAATCCCCTCTCTGTCCAAACAGACTCCAGTTTTGGAATCTGTTTAGGAGAGAACTGAGTGTGTTGAATGTGTTGTCTCATCTTCCCCGCGTGGGTCATGACAGTGCCGGGCGCTGTCATGACCTGGGTGGGGAAGATCCCTTTCAGACCCGCCTTCGCCCCTCTACGTGCACGCAGAGGGGTGAAGGGGGGACGCGCAGGTCATGACAGCACTGGGCGCTGTCATGACCTGGGTGGGGAAGATCCCTTTCAGACCCCCCCTTCGCCCCTCTGCATGCAGAGGGGCGAAGGGGGGACTCGGCTTCCCCGCGAGGCTCAGCCGATCTCCTCCCCTCCGGATGACAGCTGCCCGGCCGTCACCCGGGGTGGAGGAGATCGAGCCGCGGTCTGGCCTCTGCGTGCAGAGACCAGACCGCTGCTCCTTCTCGCTGCCCTCTGCTGCGAGTGCATGACAGCTGGCCTGGCTGTCATTCAACCAAAGCGGAGATCACTGTAGAAGGGGCCACGATCCTGCCTCCGCGTGCAGAGGCAAGACCGCGGCTCCCTCTCTCCACCCTCCACCACGAGTGCATGACAGCAGCACCGGCTGTTTTGCACCCGCGGCAGAAATCGCTGGAGAGGGAGCCCCGTCCCGCCTCTGCTTGCGACACAAGAAGGGGAAGAACGAACCGAACTTAACCGAACTAATTTGTTCTGGTTCTGTTCGGTTCATTCCCAGATTACTCTGGGCTTCGTTATTCGTTCCGTTCCGTAATGGAATGAATAACGATTAACAGAACGATTTTTTTTTTTTCGTGCCCATCTCTAGTAGTGATTAAGTCTCTGTGCATCTCTGATGGAAGCCCTTGCCACTTACTAATGCTGAAAATAGGAGCAGACAGCAAGTAGATCAGTAGATCTTTTCATGATTTGCAGTGATTAGACTGTCTAGAGTTTCTGGTTCTCAGTTGCTTCTAAATCAGGCTGCTGAAAAAAGAATCAAACAAGGAGTTAATTTTGGGGGAGATGAACAAAAGCTGAGACATGTCTTCTTTGATTATCACTGAACCCCTGTTCATTCCTGACACACTTGGTGTCTAGGTTGATTGTTGAGATCTAGTAACAAATGATAGATCTCGCAAACCTGAGATCTGTCCATCCCCACTGTTCCAAAAATCTGGTCATTTCATATGAACTGCTGGCTTTTGGTGTCTGAGCTGTCTCACATAAAAGCAAGAGTATTTCAAAACTGTCAGACCTCCCTTGGGGGCTGCATGTTGCAGGGAGAAACTGCTTGTGATGGGCAAGTCTTTTCAGATCCATTTTCCACCTGCTGTTCCTACTGTGGAGCCCTTGAAGTGCAATGCAATTTGGAATGTTTTGTTTGTGCGTATACTTCCACTACGGATCACCTCTGTAGTTCTGTGGACAGGACCATGGTTATTACAGACGCCACATGAGGAGAACATAATGAAAATAGTATGGTGTGCGTTTGGGGCAGTCCCATGGAGAAAATGAGAATCCCGTAGGCAATGCTTGTGCTGTTCAGACATGATCAGTACAGCTCCCAGCCATGTAGGTGAAACAGACTTTGCTTTGATTTATGCATCTTTTAGGAGCTGGGCCATAACATGCTGTTTTTATAAGAGTGGTATGCAGGCTGGGAGAAGGGGGAGAGAGAGAGAGAGACCCTCAAGACTGTCTCCTACCTTCTGCACTCCTGCTGTGTTGACCTCATTTTCAGACTTCAAAGTGAAATTCAAACTGCTTCTCCTTTAAGGCTACACAGTTACGGGGTGACCTAGTTATGTCCTGCAGTTTTATGAAATGGGAGTGATTTCCCCACCCCTTAATGTGGGGAAGCAAGAAATACTTTCAAGGTGTCAAAGAAATGTCACCTGGGGCCTCTTCTTTTATGAAGCTTGAACAAAACAAGTGACTTCTCATTTAATTCTTTGTAAACAACCTCCATGCCATGACTGACTTGGAGTGAAATGCAGTCAGAGTCAAGAATTTCACTTGCTGTCATGCCCATAAAGGTTAGCGTACATGTATGGTTAAAAGGCATATGGATGGTAAGGGTTGCTGAAATGTATGTGTGTGACTAGACCTCCTGCAGAATCCTTGTTCAGAAATGGAGAGAAGGTTTTGCCCTCTCTGCAACAGTGTACATGTTTCATTTTATGTGTTGTTGTTTTTTAATTATTCTCTGATGGCTCCTATTAATTCCTGTGTGGGAAATTAAAGTCCTGCATTTTAGCAAGTTATAGCTGCTGAAATTCTACCTTGCACATGACCGGTAAAGGTGAAGGACCCCTAGCTTTTCTGATATCCAGATAGGACGATGAACACTGTAGTTATGGTGTTAGAATCTGCTCTGTCTACGTGGTACAGTACAGTGGTACCCCGACTTAAGAGCAGCTCGACTCAAGAGCATTTCGACTTAATAGCAGAAAATGTTGCCATTTTAACTGCTGCCTTACAAATTTTAGATATGGTCTGCTTGACTTACAATTTTTTTTTTATTTTTTAACTTTTTTCAATTTTTAGATAGGTACCCCGACTTAAGAGTAGTTCGACTTAAGAGCATTAAAATTTGGAACAGATTAAATTCATAAGTTGAGGTACCACTGTACTTTTCTTTGGGCTTATTCAGAGGTTGCATGCTCTGGACCAGTTACAGAAGCAATATGGTAAAAAGCAAGTGGGTATCTAGACCTTGTTGGACTGCAAGTTCCAGCATTCTTCAGTATTGGCATTGCTACAAGGGGTGGGAACTGTAAATCAATATATTTGGAGAACTATACTGTGTGAGGAGTAGTAGTACTTTCCCAGAATCCTTGACCAATGTCCATGCTGACTTGGACTCTTGGGAGCTAAAATCCAGTGATGTCTGCAAACGTATGTTTGGGAACCACTGTGCTAGAGTATAATTGAATGCTAGGTATAGGACTGGCTCTGTGTGATGTCCACAAATGTTGAGTTGTCTTAACAGCCAGACATTCCACTTTGCCTCCTTGAGAGAAGCTGGATATGATGATCTATAGCAGTGATAGAGAACCTTCGGCACTCCAGATGTTTTGGACCACAGCTCCCAGAATTCCAAGCTTAGATTGCCAATAACAAAGGACTGTGGTAGTTGTGCCACTACTCCACCACTGATCTATAGGGTCCTTCTCAAGTTCCAACTCTGCAGTTCAAAGGTTATTCATATTTATATTTATTATTTCAGACTACAGTATTGTTTTCTCAGGTTCTCGCCGTGATAAGGAAAAAGTAACTGTCCTGATTAAGGGAAGAATTTTTGTATTTCTAAAGTTAACAGAAGCATAGTGCAAATGAGCTGTCTAGAGAAAGATTCTGGATATTGCCCAATGCATGCAGAGGATCTTTCAGGAGGTAATTGTAAAAAGTAGTCTTATGTTTGCATACTGTGAAGCCATGGAATTATTCAGAGGCCAACGGATAATCTTGGCTGATTTGCTGATTTTTTTTCAACATATGAAATAGTTTAAGACATCTGGGTGGATTCTGTACAGTACTTTTATCTAGTGTGGATGCCTGTGGAACCTTTTATGACTTTCTGGAGAAGGTTTGCTGTAGTTGTGATTGGCTGGCAGTGTAGGCATGGCTATGGTGGAATTATGGTTGCTAATAATTGCCATTATTGTGCAATTTATAGCACTGGTGTGCATATACATGTGCAATTTATATGCACTGGTGTGCATATATATACATGTGGAGTATACCAGTTCAGTCAGTGGTGCCTTGGAACAGTAATGTCTCAGCTTTATATGAATAGGAGCTACCGTAAATAAGGATCTCTCCCCCCCCCCCCCGCTTTTAGTGTTCTGGTATTCATTAGTAAATTGGTGCACTCTCTTTTGGTACAACTAAATTATAATATCTTTTTAGCAGAATTAAATGATAATATAGTTCTTTTGTATCCTCATCTCCATCTTTAAAGAAGTGTAAGGAACCTTTTTAGTAAGCCCTGTATTTTTGATATATTAATCAGGGTAGATTTGATTTAAATCAAATTGACTAAATTTAAAAAAAATTAATTTCTTTTGACAATTTAAACAATTTAAATAAAAATGTATTGTTCTGATTTAAATAAATTTGATTTTAAAAAATAATTGATTGCTAGTTGGGTCAAACTACTGTATGAATCGCCAAAGAGCTGTGTGCAGGGCGCTGTGGGTACACCGAAATATTTTTTGTATCACCATTGAGGTCCACCAAGGATCAGCACTCTCCTTGCTTCTTTTCATTCTGGTTATGGACGCAGTCATTTATGATAGTCATGATTGCATCAGAATAAGGCAGATCTTGAGCACCAAGCCCAAGCGTGGAGTGACTGTCGGGCAAGATTTGGCCTGTGTCTGAATGTGAGGAAGACAGTATCTGTCAACTGACCCAAATGAATGTGGTACAATCTAAATTGATGGTATTGATCTACTGAAAACTGAGTTCAAATGTACCTCAGTTCCACAACCACACACAGTGGGTCTCTGCATTGTGATGTCACATCAAGGATCAACAGTGTCTGGCAAAAATGGCATCCGACATCAAGTGTCATGTGCGACAAAAAGCTCAGTGACTGTTTAAAGTCAAAGATGTATCGCACAATTGTATGACCTGTCACACTATGTGATGCAGAATGCTGAACGTTGCCTTGGTGTCATAGAGACAAAGATGCTGTGATGGACCTCCGGCCTCACACGAAAGTTTCATGTGTGCAATGATGACATCCAATCTGAATACGGCATTGCATCAATCACTGAAAAGATGCATGAAACCTGATTAGGTTGGTACAGACATTTCTTGCATGTCGATGAGGAAACTCTGGCTCAAAAGGGTCTCATCCTGGAGGTCAGTGGATCGCAACTGAGGGGACATCCAAAACATGAAGTTGTCCCTGGTTCACCTGGACCTAGCCTGTGACTGTGGCAAGTAGAGGGCAAAAATCAGAATAGTGGACCCCACCACCAAGTGGGCCACATGTTAAGAAAAAGAAGAACTTTGATTTTTATTCACCCTTGACTTAATACTAGTTCTACTTTTCTCAGAAGCAGTGTTCCCACTGCAGTTGTTTCTAAATACACCTGCCATATCATCCTTGAATTGCCCAATGGCATGCTTTACAGCCATAGTTTAACCTTCAGTGTTATGTATTTCCTTTTCCAACTCCATCAATGAGGATTAAATTGCATAGGTTATACCAGTATGACAGGATCTATCCCTTGTAGGTTTATGAGATTCCATTAGAAACAACTTGACAGTTTTATTCATGTGTGTTTATCATGTTATTCCTTTTAGCTGCATCTACATTATACTGGAATTTGGGGTGTTCAAATGCCCCTTCCTAAGGTGTTGGGGGACATGGCCAGCTCTGTGGGCTAGCCTGTTCCTCTCCATGTCATGTATTTGACAAGCACGAGATCAGGCCCTGTGTGTCATATGGGATTTGCTTAGAACTCCTCTAAGGGTGTATAATCCACATTGGCCAAAGATTCAGCTCCACCCTGACCCTGCACAAATGGAGGCATTCAGGGTATTTATATCTCCTAATTATAGTTAGCAATTGGTGTTTAGTCTCTTAGCAAGAGTTGTCTACTCACTGTTGTCTGCATTAAATGTTCCCAATCTTTCATGTTTTACAGCTTGCAAATCATTCTTATCAAAGAACCAGGATCCCCTTATGGTAGAAATATAAAACATATACAGAATTTTCTAAGGATACCCTCCAGCCTTAGATACCCATTTGATATCAAATTGATATCAAATTCTCCCTCTCCCTCCCTCCCACCCCCTCTCTCACATACCTAGAACCATGTTAGAATGATAACAACATCTCAATTAATATGAATAGAAGAAAATGTGTTGTGTTTAACACCAGAGTTCAGACATTTTGGTTTATATTTTGTATGATAGCCATGATGTCTAGTGGGCCTCTGGCAATTGTGACTCAAAAAGTAATTTTTCCAAGCTCTAGAAAATAAGTTATATTGGAAATTATGGAATGTTCCAGGAAAAAAAATGATACGGAGTCAGCTGTGCACCCTGGGGTTTTGCTTACCTCGTAACTGGTACAAAAACTTTTCTGTCAACACTAAATATTTTATGGCTTTGTCAACTCTAGCTAAGGTCCACAGAGGAATTGTCCTGATTAAATCTCCTGTCTAGCCCTGACCACACAAAAACCAACATGTTGAAAAAGCAGCATGATGGTTCTCTAAGTCAGTTTCCTGAGTCATAGGAATTTCTTGTATGTGACTGGGACAACGAGCAATAACAGCAAAAGAAATCAGTGGACTAATAATAAAATAAACCCTTTGTTTTAATTTTGAACTGACTACTAGACTTAGAAACATGGTAATGAATATAGGGTAATGAATATAGGTCAGTTAAATTGGTGAATATATAGCTCTTATTGAAAAAGCACTTTCTGAATGGGAGGTCTTATTTGCCAGTTTGCATCTTCACAGTTCTTTATCTGCTTTTCAAGGCAGTGGGCAGAATGAGTATTATCCCATTTTAATAGATGCATTAAAGAAAGATTAGTGTCTGCCCAATTAGCTTTGTGACCAGCCTGCACCCGGATTAGCAGCAGAGCTTAAAGAAATATGGTGAAATTGAGTATTCTGTTGGAAGGGCCTTATGGACCTTCATAGAAGTCAAAAAGCAAGGGTTGCATGTCGTTACTTGGCCCGTTTTTGTGGACCCCTTTGCACTCGTTGCTGTGGTGTGAGAACAAAGAAAGCATGATTTGTCTTGAGGGCAAGGCATAGCTAATGTGGATCTCATTTATAAGATGTTAGCACATCAGAGTACTAATCAATATGTAAACAAGATTCACTTCACTGTAGCACTTTTTAAAATGTGTGTGTGTGTGTGTGTGTGTGTGTGTGTGTGTGTGTGTGTGTGTGTGTGTGTGTGCGCGTGCGTGCGTTGTGCGTTGGGGGTTGCTGACATTGAAAGGTGGTACCAGAGAGGGAGATGATGCCCTTGTTTTGTAACCCGATTTGCACTTCTAGAGGCCTTCTTGATTACCTTGTAAATACAATGTGTCCTCCATGCGTATCTTATTTTAGGTTGCATTGTCACTAGGATGCTGGCAAAATTCATTGGGGTTTTGGCAACAGGAGGTCTGACTCTTGGTAACTTTGGGGACAGAGAAGCCTCCCCTTGATATATGAGAACTGTGTCTTTTGTACAGTCTGAAAGATTTTTGGTTCTGGGGGAAGATGTCTGCTTCTCTTCCTCAGTGTTAATAATAGGTGTTTTTAATACTTCCAGAAATAGGTCTTTTAGCAGGCTTAATAACATGCTCAGCAAAAAGAATTTGCATGCGAAAACGGTGATGCTGTGAGAGGAAACTCTGTCTCCCTGTTTATTTTTATTTTTCATTTGCTTTTACTGAGAGCAGGGTGACTGCTTTGAATTATATTTCTTTTTCCAGACTGTAAGAGGAAGAAGTGCTTGTTGCTGCTGTCATGCTCTATTTTTTGCTGAAGGTTGGAATTTTCCATAAAATGAGTCTGCCCTCCAGCTGTATTTGTGGTTGTCTGCCTGTGCTGTGCATTGTTCTTGCTGTGGGCATATCTAGTCCTTCTTTACACTTGTAGCTTCCCAAATGTATTGTTTTTGCTTTGTCGATTGGTTAAGTATGACTTGCAGAACAAGAGCAAATCTCAAATTAGAGGTCTTGATGAATATTCAGATGAATCAAACAGTCCTCCTGTGTTGGTAATAGTGTGGAGAAGAGATTCTGTGTAAAACAAATTGCAGCCATATACCTTTCCCCTCAGGGATGTGCTGCAAGGGACTTGTCAACACCACCTTGAAATACTTACTAAACCAGGCATGTCCAAACTTCAGCCCCCTGAAGTTTTGGACCACAACTCCCAGAATTCTAAGCTTAGATTGCCAATGACAAAGGACTGTGGGAGTTGTGGTCCAAAACACCTGGAGGGCCGAAGTTTGGACATGCCTGTACTAAACCATCCAGGGAGCTGAACTAGTTGTAATTCAAAGCCTCAGGAAGATCTTGGAATGTGCCACATGCTTAATGGAAGAATTGGAGTTAATCATTTAGGCAAGGGATGGAAGCCTCTTCCACTGCAGTGGTCTTGTGTCACAGACTCATGGTGTGGCTAACACTTCGGTACATGTCCAGAATTGTTTAGCAACACATGTTGTCCTCTCACAGTTTGTATGACAGACATGGTTGGAACACCATACCTGTGGCAAGTATGATTTATGGTATAATATAGTCAGGAGAACAATCTGCTATGATGGATATGTTTGTGTTAGGTACATAACACAGATTTACACTAGAATCTGAAGCAGTCCTAAATCTCTTTGATAGCGATGAATGAAAACTGATGGGTTTTAAATTGATTTTTTAAAATTTAAATCAGATTTTTAAAAATTAAATCAGATTTTTATTTAAATCAAGTTTATTTTAATATAATGCTTTTGGAGGAAAAATCTTTCTAAAGATAGTTTTTTATTTAAGGTACATTCTAGTTCAAAAGTTATTCAGCATGAAATAGAGCTTAGAGGCTGTGTATTTATGCAATATTTACATTTTTAGTAAACTAATTAATTCCAGGTTATCCAAATTGAGTTAGCATTAACTTTTTCACAGTAAAAATGATGCAACCTAGATGATTACAGATTTTTAAAGATTTTTAACCACTTCAGTTAATAAACATTGATGTTTAAGCAAATGCAAGAACATTTATACTATATAGAATTATTATTTTAGTTAAATAAAATTATTGAAGTAGTTCTCCAATTATGAGTGAATACCTATTAAATTAAAGTCATTTCTAATATAGCTTTTTTTCTAATCTAAGAGGTTATTATTCTAGATATGAAATCTTCATTTGGTTACAAATATTAAAGATTACAACTACCAGCAAGAGCGAGGCTTTACATTTAAAAATAATGATTTAAACCAACTCTTACTAATGATTTTGATCAGATCCAGCCTGTCTTTAACTGTGATATTTCCCCTCAGGTAGAATAGAAGATTGATTTCTAATGCTGCAAGAAGGTTACAGATTTTTAAAATATTTCTGTTTCTGACATAAGGGTCTCCTCCATGGAATACTTGGCATAAAATCATGTTTTCCTGATATTCCTTTGTTGGGAGTATTGTGGATTTTTATGCATTGTGGGGGGATTTTTTTTTGACCTTGCATTGCAAAATTGTTGATTTTTACAGTTCAGAGTTTGCTAAGATAAATGACAGGCAAATACTTAACAGTGGCTGGCTTTATACTAGCTGTCTCCTGAGGTCATGTATCTTGGACATCATGAAGATAAACAGAAACCAATTGCATTATCTTTTCTTGGAGTGGTCTGGGCAAATTGCCCCTTTTAGGTAATTTTGTTCCAGAGAGTTAGCATAGTGTTTTTCCTTTCTTGTTGTGAGTTCTTTACAGAGGTCTAACTTATTGCTCCTGTAGAGTAGTGGTGAAGAAATGAAACACAGAATGTATCTTCATTGCAAAGTTTTACAAATTTGATACCAGTTTAACTGCTACATTCTGCATAATCCTTAGATGTGAAGTTTGGCAAGGTAGTTAAAATTATCTGCTACATTTCTGAGTGCCCTAGAGCAGTGTTGGCGAACCTATGGCACGGGTGCCAAAGGTGGCACTTGGAGCCCTTTCTGTGGGCACCCGAAATCGCCCCTTCACAGCCACCTGTATTCAGGTTAAATTGCTGTATTGGCACTTTGTGAAAAATTAGTGGGTTCTGAATTGTAGTTTGGGCACTCGGTCTCTAAAAGGTTTGCAATCACTACCCTAGAGCTTTCTAACAGAGAACGTCTGTAGAAATTAGAGATGGGCAGAAAACGGAAAAATAGTGTTTTGTTTCTTTAGTATTTTTGTTTCATTTTGTTTGTAATGAGTTTTTAAAGTAGTTTCATTACAAAACGAATCAAAATGAAACAAAATGCTATGATCCCCTGGGTTCCAGAGGCACCAAAATGGCAGGCGAGCTTCCTCAAGCTCTTCCCTGTAACCCCCCAAATTTGGAAAGGTTTTTTTTTGGGGGGGTCAATGGGCTGAATTATTAAGTTCCAAAGGATGCCCGTAGGAAATATTGTTTCTAATTGGATTAGGAAGCCAAGCCATGTTTTGGTATGGAAATGGCAGGCTTTGCTTCCTCTAGCGATTCTAGGTAAGACCCCGAATTTTGGAGAAGTTTGGGGTTTCAGGGGCTGAATTATGAAGCTCTAAAGGGGGCGGCCCTAGGAAGAATTCTTTGTAATTGGATTCGGAATGGAAGCCAAGCCGTGGCGGCGCTAATCACTTGCCTGCGGATTGGCTTCTGAATCCAATTAGAAAGAATATTTCCTAGAGGCACCCCCTTTCAACCTTAATAACTCAGCCCCCTGACCCCCTTTTCCAAATTTCAGGGGCTTACCTAGAATCACTCCCCTGCCATTTCCTCTAGGACAAATAGTTTCGTCTTAGTGAGAAAAATGCCGTTTTGTCACAAAACAAAACATGTCCTACTGTTTCATTAGGTAACAAAACCTAATGAAATGAGGTTTTGTTGTTCCACACAAACTAGTTAACAGTTCAGGAGATTGTTACTCCATTTGTTACTTACAACGGCCAATAAATATTATTTAAAAAGTAATTTTTTTTAATAATTGTTTGGATGCACTATGTTTTAATATGTTAGCTGTGATAATTTTATGCCAAGTCAAATAGTGCATCATTATATTTTATGTTCCTAAAGTAACTTTCAAGCTGTAAAAAGGGGTGGAGTGGTAATGTAGCATTTTTTCAATTTTTCTGAAAATTTCTCCCCCCCAAAAAAAAAAAAACCCTGGAAAAATGGTTTTTCCCCAAGCTTTAAAATTTCTGAAAATTTTACATCTCTAGCTGTGAGTGAAGCAAGGGACAAATCCTGTGCTCTCTTTACCAGCTCTAAGCTTGGGACTGATTAGTGAAGCATTGTTCCAACTACGAAAGACGAAGGACAGTCCCAAACATACTGTACTCACAAATTCAATTGAGATGCATTCTTGAATTAGTAAGCACACCAGATGAACAACAATGTAACAGCCAAAATACTCTTAATCTCTCTTCACCTCTGAAGTGTTTGAGGATGGCTTCTGCTTTGCTTTGTAGGTGCTTGCAGTATAACTGTGAAGGGGCTTATTCTTCCACCACCACCACCCCATCCATACTTCAAGAGAGCCTGGGTCCCATCACAAATACTGCTGAGAAAGTTACTATACCACCTTTAGCAAATCAAGTCACAGGGTTCTGAAAAATGAGGGTGAGATGGTTGTAATCAGCCATGGGGGGGGGAATCCCGTGGGTTATTTTTTCCGTGGAAAATTTCCTACACCATATACATTTGCATTTATATGTAGCTATCTGGACTGTTGTACTGCCGTCAATCATGCTAGATGGGATGGGTATAGGACGTGAATGTCTATAAGTTATTCTTTTAAGGCAAGTATTGACAAACTGCCCCATCCACCTGGGTGGGGGGACTGAAAGTTAGGGGATGACAACCCTTGCCAGCTCACAATATGATTGACTTCTGGCTGGTTTCTTTGTGGCATATCTGCTCTCTGTTACTAAAATTCCTTAATTTTAAAAAATAAAACAAGCAGGCTAAATTAAATAACATGATTTGGTGCACTGGAAAAAAATTCAGGTCTCCTTTTTCTAGGAAAAAAAATGAAAGCATGGCTTACAATCTTGTACATTCTTTAGCCAGTTTATGTGAAGGAATGATCTCTGTAGAAACTTGTAGCACATATGTGATTATCCTTTCTCTGAAACTGTACATGGCAATGCATCTTCTTATATATAATATAATTTCCCTTGGAAGTTTCTGGTATACTGCCGCTGTCAAACAAAGACAGTGGGTCCAGTTACCCCCGATAAGCTGTTGTTTCAGCTCAGGCTGGTCTTTCAGAGGTCTCTCTTGCACCTTGAAAATAGACAGTGAACCCTTGTATAACAAACAGCTTTTATAACAAAATTTGTACAACACAAAAATTCCGGAGATAGGGGAAATTTGCTTAGCATAATCACCTATGGGGAGAATCCGTACAACATAAAAATGGGGTTACTCCGTTTTCAATGCATTCCTATGGGAATTTGAATAAAGGAAATTTTGCTTAACATAATTTCATTGGGAATGAATTAATTCCTTTATACAAGGTACCACTGTACATTCAATCCAGCCAGTTTTGCTTCAGGATGATTGAATTATTCCTGTCTGAACAGTTCCTGGCGTGTGAGCCTCGGCAGTGTTTAATTTGTACATCATATCTAATTTTGAGTTATTCCCTCAAAGCTGAAGCTGATTAAAGTGAAAGGAAATTATTCCAAGACTGAAGTGCCTTGCTTGGGTTAGAAAAAGATTCTTGTAGTAACTTATTCTGATGGGATCTGCTTGAGAGGCACATGAATGGCAAGCTCACTCTGTGTGTGTGTGAGTGAGTGAGTGAGTGTGTGTGTGTGTGTGTGTGTGTGTACACGTGTGTGTGTGCCCACGCTCCTGAAAGTGAAAATAGTGCTTATGATATCAAATATAAATTTGCACATTTGAGCTGTTAAACCTATGTGTAAACTAAGGTACAAGTGGTACCTTGTATAAAGGAATTACAGTAATTCGTTCCAAATGAAAATGTGTTAAGCAAATTTTCCTTTATACAAATTTCCCATAGGAATGCATTGAAAATGGAGTAATCCCTAATTGTGACTATTTTTATCTTGTACAGATTCGCCCCATAGACCAGTGATGGTGAACCTTTTAGAGACAGAGTGCCCAAACTGCAATTCAAAGCCCACTAATTTTTTTGCAAAGTGCCAATACAGTAATTTAACCTTTATACAGGTGGCTATAAAGGGACGATGTCATGTGCCCACAGAAAGGGCTCTGAGTGCCACCTTTGGCAGCCGTGCCATAGGTTCGCTATCACTGCCATAGACAATTCTGTTAAGCAAATTTCCCCTATCTCAGGAATTTTTTATGTTGTACAGATTTTATGTTATACAAACTGTTATACGAGGGTCCACTGTATTTAGAAGTATATCATTACTGGAAGAAAACTTAGGCCTTTTCAGTTAAATGTTCTAGTTGAAGTTAGAATCAGTTCAACATCATATTTTTAAAGTTTCCTTGGAATATTGTTATGAGTCCAAGACCCAGTTTAGTGTAAATGTAGTAAACATATACAGTATATGCCACAAAAAGTGAAAAGTATTTTGCACCCTTGAAACCTGATGTTAATAACAGCTTTGCTAATCAACGGGCAAGTGATCCAAAAACACAGGTCTGCCTCCCACTCCCGCCCAGAGTGACCTCGCTGCCAGGTGGGCGGTATAACAATAAAAAATAAATAAATAAATAAATAAATAAATAAATAAATAAATAAATAAATAAATAAATTTGTTTTGACAAATTTTCACTTGGAAAAGGGTGAATGAAGAGCATGTAATTTCTTCTTCTATGGAACAACCTTGCAAGAAGTTTAAAAAAAACCCCAAGGACACTTTTACTAGTCTGTCTGCTTGCACGTACTTACATGGTTATGAGCCTATTAAGGGTGGAATAAGGGGCGGAGAAGAGAACCACATTCTTGTGATATAATAACAGCTTTCTTGTTGCTTGCGTAGAAGCTGCTCGCTGCAGGTAGCTTGGAAAGTGCTTCTTTTCAGCCTTGATTTACTGTAGTGGGTAAATGGAATTCCTGTAAAAGTTGTCATACAGACACGAGGTTATATGCATATCATTAATCTTTACTGAAGACATGTCTTGGAGTATTTAGTGTGCTTTGCATTAGGTACAGGTGATTACCTGCTTCTTTTCCAATTCTACTTTTTTGCTTTATGTCTGGGATATATATCTGGCCTCCACAGACGCCCTATTTAGTCCTATTTTAAAGTGCACAGAGCCCACATTCCAGTCCCATTCTCCTCCATCAAACATCTCTAAATGCAGGAGCTGTACATTTTCCTGTGCTAGCGTCTAAGCACAAATAAGTATTTCCCCTAATGCAAAGTAAATGGAAAATTTTTTTTTGAGATACCTATATGAACCAGTTGAAAAGTGTTCTAGTGGCTGAACCTTCTGTGTTACCATGGCAATCTGCTTTACTTAATTAGCCCAACAACTGTCATTTGAAGTAAATCAGTAGATATGTGTTAAAGATTCACTGGGGCACAAATGAGTGGCGTAATGGTCCAGTTTGTCAGAGGGGCACGGGAATAATCTTGGAATGATTATTTCCTTGAGGTGGTCAAAGGACCACAAATTTAAAGGAGCAAATTTGATGTTATTCACCCCAAAAAGAGTTTGTAAGTATTGCTGGTAGTTTTTAAGAATTGGCATAGCACATCCTAGACATTTATGATGCCACCCGCTGCAGGTGTTTTGGGGTTTTTTAAATGTCACAAGGGAGAGATCATAGAACAGGAGACGTTGACATCCTTGGCATTGTGGAGCAAATAAAATGTGTGTGGGATTTGTTGAGTCTTTCGTGGAACAATTTTGCCTTCTTTCTTGAAAATGACTTACACATTTTTGGTATTTCTTGACTCTTACAAAGAACAGTGCCCAGGGATTACAGTTACGGAGTGATTTCCTGCCACTTTGTTTATAAATAAGGATAAAAATGGGTAGTGGGGAGAGTCAATTTATAATCTTGTAAAACTGAATCATGTGCTTTCTCATGGAGCACATTTTAAAATAAGAACACAGTTGTTCCCTATAATTGCCTGAAATTATCACGACTTGTTCATGTATTGTTCATGTATTAGCATTTTGAGTTGTAAGGCTTAGTGGCCTGACAAAATCCAAGCTCTGGTTGAAATTCCTGTTGGAAAGGGAGGATACCCTGGTGTTTGCTGGGAATTCTATGACTATATGTCAGTGATGGCAAACCTTTTAGAGATTGAGTGCCCATACTGCAATTCAGAACCCACTAAATGTTTTGCAAAGTGCCAATATAGTAATTTAACCTGTATACAGGTGGCTTTGAAGGGGGGGGGATGTTGGGTGCCAACAGAAAGGGCTCCGAGTGCCACCTTTGGCACCCATGCCATAGGTTCGCGATCACTGCTATATGTCATTATCAAGCCATTGAGCATTGTGTTCAATATCTTAAGAGAGGGGCTAAATTTGATTCTGTAGTAAACAGACAGGACTTCTGTACGGTATGCTAGCTTTTCAATCCTGACTGCTGTTTCACCTTTTCGGTCCTGGCTTATTCAGTCGTTACCCCTCCCAAAATGCTTCCAGTTTGATAGAAGAGCAATTAACATACTAAATAAGCTTCCAGAATGAAGGGGGAAACAGTACAGCATATGGTCTCACAAGGACAGGGCATATGATGATTAACAGCAATTAACAAGAGAAGCCCTTGTCAATGTAATCAAAAGTGTTAAATTAAGTTAAAAAATTAAATTGCTGCCTTTATGGCCATATTAAGCAAAAATTACCAAATTAGAACTGAATGAGCTAGATCCAGATTCCTGTTGCAAATTGCTTAATGCAGAATGGATATCCGGAAAGCGGCCATAGCTATTTGGCAAGAGCTCTGTCATATGGCTGGCAAGCAACAGGCACCTTGTCAAAAGCCATGGCTGCTTCCAGAACATCCCTTCCACGCACAGTAATTCATAAGGTATTGCCAGCCTAAACAAATATGCTGTTTCTGAAACAACAGATGATAAAAGGAATCCAAAGAGATTAGTATTATTTAAAATTGCTGGGTATTCTGGATAAGAGCCTGAGAAATACAGAGTTTTGGCTTGTTTTATCCCACCTTCCATCCAGAGACCTCAAGACAAGGTGCCTAGTTCGCTCCCATGTTTGTCTTCACAGTGACACGTTGAGTTAGGCTGGATCATGATGGCGTTTGGCTCCAATACACTGGCTGAAACCCTGTGGCTTCATGTAGTAAATCACCACTAGAGCAGGCCCACTGAGTCAGTGGAACTTGTGGAGGAGTTGACTCACCCAATCCCCACTGATGCAGTGTGCTACATAGGCCATGGTTTACTAGGCTAAGCAACAGATTCCAGCCACTGCATGATGTAGCACCACTAGATTAAATATGGAAGGATAATGTAGTCCAGATAGGATTTCAGAATGTAGGATGATCTGCTGTGGGGTGTTTGTGTTTGCAAATCATATATGTATGTTTTAAAAATGACTTTGTTTGTGTACATGAGTAAATGTGCCTCTACTGATCCCTCGGTTCTGCCTCTGGGCGATTAGTGCTACACAACATCCATTGGGCTGCCCCTGTACTGGATTCAGCAGGCAGTTTTTTTTTTTACCAAATGGAGAAAAATCACTCCTTCCTGAAACTTTTGGCAGCACCACAAAAAAAAAGAACAGTCTGTTGATGGACAGGATTTGCGCCATGCGAGTCAGATCTTGAATAGTTATTTTCTCCCCACTCTTGTTAGATGTATTTATTTTTAGTGAGTGTTTACTCTTTAGAATAAATAAAATTTGACTTCACTCACATAGCTTGCCTTTGAGAGTAGGGTAAACAGTCCAAAATAACTGCAGTAACACAACATTGTTTTTGGCCGATGTCCACCAACTGCTCTCCCAAAGCCAATCTATTTGAAGTCTGCGGAATTATTGAAAGATGTGTCCAGGGTTTGCGGATAGCAGCCAAAGTGATAGAGGCTTTTATTTCAATAATAGAGAAACAGCCCTTGGGAGCACTTCAGGATTATTCTGGTGTATAATTTCTTCTGCATTTAAAATTCTGACTTTAACTATTTCATTGCCTTGTACTCATATTCCCATTTCGTTTATAAAGTTTTTCTGTGTTCAAGGGATGCTTCGTACATTATATCTACCGGACCTTTGGGTATTTGACAGAGACTTAACTAGTCCCACAAATGTGTCTGTATAATGTTTACATTTCTTCTAAATAACTCATTCCTGTATGTTCCTCATACATTTTAGAGGTGTGTGTTTGTTGCCCTTTATTCTAGATATGGTACATCTAAAACGTGTAGTTTTTGAAATCCTTTTATTAGATGTTAACTTCCATACCAGGTTTTTGTAAAGGTAGGGGCAGGGGATTCTGTACCTTGTGAGACACATGCTTGCATGTAACATGAACATATATTTATTTTGATACACACAACCTAATTCCATTAGTGCTGTGTCCATGTAGGATAGAATATATATTTTATTGTGGTGATTTCTCTGTCCTGGCAAACTTGAATATGTCTTAATTTTACTGGACTGTATATTATCCCTCATTACTGTAAGCCTCCTTGGGTCCTTTTCCAAGGAGAAAGGTAGGGTGAAAAATACTCAAAATAAAATAAATAAAATATATTTGGAGGGGGGTGTTTGTGCAGAAACAAATTACAGTGGTACCCTGACCTAAGAGCAGCTCGACTTAAGAGTAATTCGACTTAAGAACGGAAAACTATTGGCGTTTTAACTGCCGCCTTACAAATTTTAGATATGGTCTGCTCGACGTAACAGTTTTTTTCATTTTTCCATTTTTAACTTATTTTTTTCAATTTTTAAGATAGGTACCCCGACTTAAGAGTAGTTTGACTTAAGAGCATGCATTCAGAATGGATTAAATTCGTAAGTTGAGGTACCACTGTAATTGGCTAAAAAACCCACATCTTTAGAGCCCTCATTTGGATTCCCCAGAAGGCCACTTCCCCTTCCATGTGACACTGTTGTTAAATGAAGTGAAAACGGGGGAGCCATGTGGCCATTACAAAATACAATGCAAGACTAGGTTGTAGGTTGGTGGTGGCGAAACTTTGGCACTCTAGATGTTTTAGATCACAACTCCCAGAATTCCAAACCTGTATTGCCAGTGACAAAGGACTGTGAGAGTTGTGGTCCAAAACATTTGGAGTGCCAAAGGTTCGCCACCAGTGCTATAGTTGATATCTTTATAGGCCACTAATAAAAATTAAAAAAATCAATCTTTAGCAGACAATATCCATAATTTAAAGTAAGACAAATCCAAACATGCCAAATGTGGTTTGCTAGGAGGTTAATCTTCGATGTATAGTTCTTTTTCACCAGGCATGTCTGTCTTAACAGCAAGCCACATTTTGCCATGTTTGTACTTTGATACTTGTGAATATTGTCCACTTGCATTTTTAAATATTTTTATTAGCGACCCATAAAGATATCACATATAGCCTAGTTTTGAATTGTTGTTAAATGGTTTCCCAACTTTCACCTACACCCTCCCTCATCTAAAAGATTAAAACACTTGTGCTTCTTGGCCCTAAGCCCTTTGAGTTAAAATATGCTGATTTTTGTTTCTGTCCCTTTGCTTTCGTTCCTGCTCACTGCTGGAATGCTGTTTTTGAGAACTCCTTAAAGTTGTATTTGACCCTCAGAGTGAAAAAGATTCCTTTCATCTCACAGTTAGTATTTTTGTTAACTCTATTGAGAAGAGTTGAGCTGAGCAGATGGGCCAATCAAATGTGTAACTTAGAAGGTTGAATCCATAAATGATATGCTTTTCTTTGAGGTGTGTATCTTGGATTTACTGCTTTTTATTATTTTTGCACTGCTTTCTTTCTTCAACATCCTTACAGTAGTTTAGGTAGTGATTTCTAGACCAAGAGAAGGCTTAGTAAATATCTGCCAACTATCAAAGTATAAGAACAAAGTTGTTACAGTGAGATTGGTGTGTGTGTGTGTGTGTGTGTGTGTGTGTGTGTGTGTGTGTGTGTGTGTGTGTGTGTGTGTGTGTGTGTGTGTGTGTGTGTGTGTGTGTGTGTGTGTGTGTGTGTGTGTGAGAGAGAGAGAGAGAGAGAGAGAGAGAGAGAGAGAGAGAGAGAGAGAGAGAGATTTTGGGGGTTGCTTTGTTCTGTTTTGTTTTGAGAGGCAGTGAGTGATAATTCTGTTTAAAAATGTAAAAAACATTTTGAGCAATGTAGCTTTTTTATTCCCAAGATGAAGCTAGTGAAAATTCCCTTTAAAATACAGGAACTTTTCTTGCATTTGCATCTAGTCACTCCTTAGGAGACAAATAGTAAAATAAGAATTAGAAAAGAAATTATTATACAGGTTGTGCTTTTAAATGAATGCTGGTGTGAAAGAAAATATTAAGTATTCCAATATACTGCATTAAGGTGTATATAGATAAAAGACCACAGGGGGAAGAAACTGTAAATGAAAGAGAGATGTAAATGGGATGAGGAATTAATTTTAATTCTTTAAATAGCCCTTAAATATTCCATAAATGAACTATTGAAGAATCCTGTGTATCTATACAACTGCTAGAAAAAATTGTGTATACAGACAGTAGTCTTAAGCAGGCATGCTTAGCAGACAACATAAATGATACATGCATAGGATTTTCCCTAGTGTTATCCCTGACAAGTTAGATTGACAGCAGTTAGCATTCACCCTATAGTCAACATTATTGATGGTTGTAGGTCTTTGAAAACTAGCTTTTCCTTATTTGGGTTGTGCACAAGTATTCTCTGGGCCAACCTTTCTCGGACTTGTGTCTTCCATATATTTTGATGTATAGCTTCCAGTGGCATTGGAAGTTGTAGTCCCGAACACTGGGGTATGTATAGTTAGGAGCCTCATATAGGATATAGGAAGATTGGAATGGGGATGAAGAAGGAAGATGGAGATACCATGAAAGTACAAAGGTAATTTCTAGTTAATCTTTTATGCACTGGTTGTTTGGGGGAGGGAAGGTAGTTTAATCCACAGTATTGTTCAGAAATCAAGAAAACTAGCTAATATTTTTAAAAAACAGGTTACGTAGTTTAAAACAAAAAAAAGATGTTGTGGCCAAGTACCATACAGTAGTCACATGGGTGTCTTCAAGGTCTCTGAATTGTGCATCTCCAGGGACTCCCAATAGTTTCAAAGCATCTGTTTGAAATGGTTACGTCCCCTTGAATGTTTGTTTTCCTCTTATACCTTAACCAGTGAAAGTTCTCTGCAGGCTCTAAATAGATGGGGCACTTCCTGTATTAAATGGCAAGAGTAAGTGCATTTGGAAGTGCAGATGGAGTTGCACTTTAGGCAGAGAAAATTATGTCAGGACTTGGTCCAGTCTATCTCACGGTTAAGTAATTGACTACCGCATCTTTGTCTCCCCAATTGAAGGAAAACAATTCAAGGAGCCGTGTAGCCATCACAAAAGACAAATACAAAAGTGGAACAGGTGCTACCTTTAGGCTACTATAAAAATAACAAAACCTTGCTAATATTTCGAGGGCAAATTCTCCCCAAATGAGTGTTCCCAGGTTTTAAAATTTTCAGAAGAGGTGCAGTGCCTCTTTCTCCCATTGCCATCACAGGGATATCACATTTAATAGCGACATGAGAGAGACGGTCTTCTCTGGCTGCTCCCAGGTTGTGGAATTCTCCTTCTTGGGGGACTAAGTTATTCCCTTTGCTTTTCTCTTTTGGTGACATTTCAAGACTTTTAAAAACTAAGATTGAATCTGTCGTGGATATTTTTTTAAATTTTTGCATGCCGGATAACTTTATAACTTACTATTACATTCATTTTTTTAAAAAAACTTTGTAATTTATTGTGTTTTTAGTTAAACTTGTTTCAATCGTTGGATTAAAACTTGGATCCTCTTAACAGGAGGAAGGTGGGCTAGAAATGAAACAAATAAGAGAATGAATGAACGAAAAGATTTGAGGTTCATGGATGTGGGATGAATAGTACTGTGGGTTTGTTAAGCACTGGCCCACCACCCAGAAGCTTGTAAGATCCCCCGCCCCACAGACGTTGTAGCGTTCTGGAGTGCTGACAGAGCAAGCTGTTACTTGCTTGCACTTTTCTCATTTTTTCCTGTTTACTAATTATGTGGATTTTGAGGGAGCATCTTTTGTCCTTATTGTAAGGAGAAAAAAAATGGATTTTGCATGATGTTGTGTTTCTTAAAGTGACTACAAAAAGTGATATGAAACAAAAATGTCTTGCTGAAATTTAATATGTTTCCAAGAACTGGGGGAAAAAAAGGGAATTGGTGACTTAATCAGACCAGGCAGGCAGAGGGATGATGTATTTAGAAATGTAAAGCTGTTGTTTAGGGATTTAACAAAAACAAACAAACACTTTTGAGTTTGCTGATCTCAACAAAACAACAATTTATGCTGCTATATTCTATACTGGAATGAGGTGGAAATAGCCCATTTAAAAATAAACTATGAATGAATGAAATGATAGAGAATAGAATTTGTCCTTTGTGAAGATTTCCCTCACGTGAAGCATTAAAATTCTAGGTGATGCAATTTTAATTAAGCTGGACAGCATGGTCTTTAAGGAGTTCCTGATCTCATAGAAGCATTCCAAATGGAGCCAAAGTGTTCTATTTCCAGCTGTAGCAGTCTGCATGAATGGAATGACAGAGAGGTGACAGGGCTAGAATTCTCTTTTCACCCCTCATGCTTACAAGGCCAACCTTTTCTTGAATGCGTAGATAGGGCCATCGTCTCAAACATGTATACCAGACAATGGTCTGATCAATGCATTCTACACTGGCTGTACCTTTTGAGCATCTCAAAGGCACAACATATATTGCATTACAATATAGCAAGTAAATTAGGTATGGATCTCTGTAGCCTAGGAATAGGAGCAGCAGCTGCACTACCTGAAGTAAGATGAAGAGGTGATACTGACCAAAGCTGGGTCCTAGAGTGTCCTCATGCTCAAAAGTGGTTCTTCAGAAGGAGTGTCATGTCGTCTGCATCCAATGACTTTTAGAGAGACACATATTCTCCTTCTCTGGTTTATATCAGCAGGCAGTGGTTCTGCCATATTTGAGACATGAATCTTTCCTGGTCTTGTGTTAATTCTTCTTTCTCACTCATTTATTTCGATACCATTAACCATAAAAGTCCTTCTCTACTGGTTTGAGGAATGGCAGTGTTGTGTAGAGTAATTTCTGAAATATGATGTGAGGGAGCTCCTGTTTGCTCCTTCGCCATTTACTTTAGAGGGTTGGAAAAAGTTCCATTTTGTCTGCTAACATCCATATGGGGCTCCTTCCTGAGATCAGCCAGGATTTGGGGGTTTGCTGTCATCAGTGTGCTGATATTTTATCTTGTCATCAGCTTCAAGTAAAGTGTGGCTGAATTGAATTGGGACCCGAGTTCAGCAGTGGATTGGATGATGGCCAGTAAAATGAACCTTTGTTGTGACAAAGCAAGATACTGTACATGGGTGTTTTCCAAGAGGTGATTGCATTTGATGGTTTTAGCATGTAGAACAAAAGCAATAATGAAAGTATTGTGCCCTCATTAAGATGAGGAGATTTGTTTCATCGTAGATGCTCAGTGTCATCCATGAAAGCTCACACTGTAATGCATCTCATAGTCTTAAAAATGCCATGTTTTGGTTATACATGTTGGTAGATGGTTGTTATGTCCAGAGTATTGAGCTTGTTATGGACCAGTATATCCATAGCTGCCAGCTTTTGATAGGCAGAACTCATTTTAAAAATTATGTCGCTTTTGAAGGAGGTTTGGTGGCTCCCTTGTTTGTTTTCAACCCCAAACCATGGGTGATAGCGGTTACTTTGTAAAGCCATGATGTGGAGACTCAAAAGTAGTGTCCATTTCAAGATCAATGTATTCACACGTAATCTTTGGACTACAGCTTCTAGAAGGTTTCGGACAGCATGGTCATTATGGGAAATGTAGGTTGTGGGAAATGTAGTCCAAAATAGGTTTTTCAGGCACTGGAGAATGTTTGTGCTGTGACAAGCTTAGAACAAACAGGTTTTTATGGCGCATACACTCCTACCGAGAAAACAGAAGATCCATACAGTACTTGGGAGATTGTGGTGATAATATTTTGCATTAGATATGTGGTTTAAATGCTTCACATTGTTTTCTCAGTCATCCGAACAACAGCCCTGCAGTGGCATAGCACCTCGGTGTACCCGGAGAAGGGGTCAGACAGGGGATATTGGAAGTGAGGTTTTCAGAGAAATATTTATACAATCTGCTTTACCAGAAAAAAATTAGTTGTAACTGTTGGAATTAAAAGCAGGCAGAGTTCTGCTGTGAGCTTTGGGGAAGGAGTGGGAGTATTTTTCTGTCTTTCGCCAACAGCTGAATGGATCTTCCGGTGAAAAACAGGCATATGTTTAAACTTAGGCACGTCTTCTTAACTTGAGAAGATTTAGTTTTTTTTTCCTGTGGGCGGGTGATTCATTATCTGTGTGCATAGAAAAATGAGGAAATAAAGCTCTAGAAATTGGGCTAATTCCAAAACCTTATTTCCAAATTATTCAAAACTAGGCAAAGAAATGGAAATCCAAAATTAGATTCTGAAATGTTGAAATGCTAATTACTAGGAAAGAAATCTGGTGTTACCACATGTATCTCTTTCAAAATGCTACATAAAACAGCATAGAACTAAAATATTGTGATTAAATTTTGAACAAGCTTTGCTGTTTGCATAGCACATGTGGGCTAGTCTCCTGTATTTTAGTATTCCAAACAAATGGATGACTCAGAGGCATGTCCCTATATCTTGAGATGCAAATATGAGAGACTTCTTTTGAGCAAGCTTTTGCGTTGGCTGTGGTCCATTGTGTTTGTCTGTGTTGTTATGATCTGAGACGCCCGATGTCATCAATTCAAAAACAATTGGAGAAACTTATTAGGTGCCTTTATCAACTGCATATAGACTTGCTTTCTGTGTTCATAATTCATCTGCTTGAGCTCTTTTGTAGTTGATGTCTGCTAATTTTCCCTGTTTTAGTTTTCCACCTTTGCAAATAATGCAGCTGTGAATAAAAGTACTGTACTGTTCATTTCTTACAGTCCACTGAGTCACTTCCCCTAAGATTCACACCCTGAAACCATGGATTGTACACTGCTCCCGTAGATAGGCTCACTATGTCAATAATGTGGAAAATGTCCCTTCAAGGTACAGTATAGTGGAATTAGGTAATTGCTTCAATAGCCAGTCAGCTTTATTCTGACTCAGGAATGAATCAACATTTATAGCAGTGCAAGTAAGATGGCTTGGAGCTTCAGGTAATGGGCTGCCTACCTATTGTAACAGCAGGGCTGTGGAGTCGGAGTCGGAGTCGGAGTCGAGTCGGAGTCGAGGAGTCGGAGTCGGAGGAAATTTTGGGTACCTGGAGTCAGAGTCGGAGTTGGCAAACAATGCACCAACTCCGACTCCTACTCCTACTAAATTTAGATTTGAATTTTTTAAAAAAGCAAATTTAAATGTCCCAATTCACAAAAAGTTATAATTAATGACTTCTCTACCGTAAGAATAAAGACCAGTGCATGCAGTGCCTCACGTAACCGCAAAACGAACATGTTAAGTGACCGTGAAGAAGCGTGCTTTTCATGTGCTTCACTATATGGCACGCAACGCACAATTAGGAGCGGCAATACTTAGACTTTCCATAGTGTTGTGTTCTGCTGTTACGCAGCGCCCATGGGTAACCTAGCCTCACACTGATAAGGGATTAAGTAAATATGTTTTTTGCCGGACTAGAGATACTTGTATAAGTGAAGGGAATGGAGGGTCAATAGTTCAAGACTGAAGGTGTAAACCATTGGAAACCATTTATTTCCTTCAAGGAATGTATAAAATACATTTGCATATTAATACAGAGGAGTCGGTGTCGGGGAGTCGGAGTCGGAGTCAGAAGTACAAAAAAAGTTTAGGAGTCAGAGTCGGAGTCGGAACATTTATCTACTGACTCCACAGCCCTGTGTAACAGATATTGATTATTCATAGTTGAAGCTTGGGAATATTAACATACAGTGTTTTCTTTGAACATGCTACATTCCCAGGCTACCAAAGGCCCAATACAAAGGCAGAGCCTTTTGGGGGTTTAATTTAAAGTGACATCAGGAAATAGAAGTCAAGATGAGGTGAAGGTTAATCTGGCCAAGACACTAGTTTTAGTATATCAGCCAAGAAGTAATAGTTGTATAAACTGTTATGAAGTCTGCATTGAGAAGATTGGGTTGGATATGTCTTCATGAAAATATCCATACAAAGATCATAATTAAACATTAAGGTAATTAATTAAACATTAATTAAATTAATTAATTAATTTAACTTTTTTGTCAGTTTTACCAATTTGTTACTCTTCAAGTAGCACTTGTGATCAGAGTGAGGAATTTACAACGAAAGTGCTCAGGTTTTTAATATTTAATATTTAATATGCTTAAGGGGTGTGGTGGCTCAGTGGACTAAGGCTTCCAAAAACTGTCAGCTGCAAAGTCAGCAGCTCAGCGGTTCGAATCCCAGGTGCCATGCAGCAGAGCGAGCTTCCGCTGATAACTCCAGGTCCTGCGAACCTAGCAGTTCAAAAGCATGTAAATGCAAGTAAATAAATAGGTACCACCATAAAAAGTGGGAAGGTGAAAACAAATATGGCAGCCACATGGCCACGGACTTGCACAACACTGGCTCTTCGGCTTGACTATGGAATTGAGCACCGCCCCTAGAGTTGGACACAACTAACACACACGTGTGTGGGGAACCTTTACTTTTTAAATATGCTTAGGAAGTATTTTAGACATAAAATTCATTCCTGGAATTTAATATAAATCAATAAAAGAAGAAGCATGTTGCCTCTTTTTGGAAGCTAAATCCAGTTGTAAGACCCATTTAGATTAGATATACAGTATTGAATCAGTCTCCAGACTCCTCTTGTGTAGCAATGCAGATGGTAGAATCTTTGGAGGAAAATTGTTCCAAATTAAAAAACTACTGTAAGTAGGACAGTATACAACTGATGTTCTCTGTAGTGATTTATTAACTTAGGGCCAAAAGTTACACTATTTGTGCTGTGTCACTGTAACTAGGTGCAGTGGTACTTCACATGACAAATGTTCCGTGAGAAGAATTCTTCTTCAGACGAATGAAATTTTCGGGTATAGGCATTTTTTTTACATGACAACGGTTTGCCTACTGGATGTCTTGCGAAAAACCCGTCTCATGGGGCAGACGTTTGAATTTCACGTGCCCACAACCTGAGGGGGTTATGGGTGCGCAAAATTCAAAAGCATGGTCTTCCACCCTGGCTTTCCCAACTGTGTAGTACCCAATCTGTGGATGCTCCATGGTTGGGAAAGACAGGATCGAAGTTGCCACCATCTCCTATTTAAACGGCCCCATGCACAGAGCCCTTGGCAAAGGGGAGGAAGTGCCTTGTGTACTTGCAAACTGCTGCCTTCCTTTTGCCATGCTCCATGCATGGCTGCCGCTGCTCCCCTCTTTGCCCGGGTTTCTGAGACCCGGGCGAAGAAGGGGTGGCAGCCCCAATGCAGGAAGGGGACACGTGGGTGAGTCACTCCCCCCACCCCCACCCCAGGTTGGGGCAGCCAGCAAAAGAGAGGAAGCTTTTCCCTTGCCCCATACCAGCAAATATGGGAAAAAGCTTTCCCCCTTTGCTGGTTTGGGGGTAAATTCCCTCAAACAACCAGCAGTGGAAGGCTGTTCTACAGCCCTCAGCTGCCAGTTGATTGAGGGGTTTTGGGACAGCCTTCCTCCAGAACAGATTCATTGGTTTTCAGTGCATTCTAAGACAATTTTTTCATAAAACAAATGGACCCCAATTAAACCAATTAAATTCGTCTTGGGAGGCACCACTTTATTAGGATTCAGACCCCTGTGATTTATGTTTTCGCTTGCCAAAGTCCTGTTAATGCAATGTGTCTGCTCTTTCGGACTGACAGTTGGTTTTTGTTTGTTTGTTTTAAATTTAGTAGAGGTGTGCAGGTTTGGGTTTTTGGGCTGAACGATTTCTAGGAAATCTTGCATGGTCAGGGGTCCTGACTGTATAGGTTAATCCTCCCAATGGCACTGAGCACACAGTATTTCATAGCAGCAAGTCCAGTGATATGGCCCTCTACCTGCTTTCTCTCGATGCAGTCTATTCATGGAGATATTCTGAAGAGAGTTTGAGAAATGGAGGTAGAGATCAGGTTGTGCAAACAAAGGACTGTATGGGTATGAGCAAGCCACTGTGTTGCCTTCAAACTGCACAGGTTTCCTCTGATTAAAATAAACTGTCCTTTAGGTTTTCAGTCTCCTAATAATGGAGGACAGATATCTCCATGATTAGATGTCATGGGTAATTGTTTTTCCAGCTTTTAAGATGAAGGTGTGTTTATTAAAGCTGGTTTCAGCACAGAGTTGTGTAATTACAGTGTAGTTTAAGTGGCATCCCATCCTTTATGCCCCCTGGGTTCCTGCAGCATTAAAGATTCTTTTTGGTGTGTACAATTAAAACAAATTATAGTTAGTTTTAGCTATCGAATTCAGATAACTTGGCATATTTTCATTTTCATGAATATGAAAGCTTCCCAACTGAAACACGGGTGAATCACATATACAGTGTTTACTCTTAAAACAAATTTAATTCATTCTACGGGTCAATTGGTTGAAAGAAAAATTTGCCTTATAAAATGCGGTTTCCCATAGGAATGCATTGGAAATAGATCAATCTGTTCCAGAGGCTATGGGTCGCTTTACGAAAATTTTGTCTTACAAAATGTGGTTTCCCATAAGAATGCATTGGGAATGGATTAATCCGTTTTGGAGGCTAGAATAAAGACAGAAATAACTGGGGGGTTTTCCTGGTTACCTGTGTAATGATTTTTCATCTTGTGAAACAATCCATAGGGAATTTTTTGTTATGTGAATCATGTCTATTCCCGGAAAAAAATTTCTTCCTATGAGTTTTTTTGTCTTACGAGGCATTTGTGTACTTGTGCCATTTAATGGTACTTTGGCTGATGCTCTACTCTCAGGCAAGCAAAAGCCTTGTTCTTCCACAAAAAATAATGAAAAGTTCACTAAGTGAATACAGTAGCATCCCTTTGTCTACAGAGATGGGAAAAGACAATTGACATCACTCACCGAGGTGGTACTTCATCCTACATTTATACAGTACTTACTTTGCAGCCTCCATTTTAGATATATGACTACAGAAACTTTGTTCTGCAGCTGGCTTGTGGGTTGCACTTTATTCATCCCTAATCTTAACCATGGTTGTTATGGCTATCGTTTGCCTTACAAGGAATTTTATTGTGGTTGGCAGATATGTTTCAAAGAAGCAATACTTTAAAAGGGGAAATATACTTTCCATATTCCTACTTAGAAACCTTGACTGAGAATAAACAGTGGCATAATATGATGCCTTAATTTAACATGTACTGTAATCTGATGGTGACAAAAGCTTCACATTTCTAAACTTCAGCATGTCCATCATTTTTTGCCTTGGAAGTCTTTCTAGCTTTTCTTAATAACCAGGCAAAACCCCAAGCTAATCTGGTTTTGTAACAGTCTAGAATGAGTTTTGTGTTTGTTTCTGAACATTAGAAAAGCCGTGCTTCAGTTAGACCAGGGGTGCCCAAACTTTTTGTAAGGAGGGCCAGATTTGGTGGCTGAGAATGTGTCAGGGGCCGGTTGTTTCCCGACCCTGCCACCCCACTGCAAGCCCCACCCACTGACCCATAAGCCCTACCCATGACCCCTTGCAACCCCACCCACAGGAAGGAAGGAGGGGACCAAGGGAGGGAGGAAGGAAGGTGGAAACCAAGAGAGGAAGGAAGGAAGGTAGGGAACAAGGAAGGTAGGTAGGTAGGTAGGTAGGTAGGTGGGGACCAAGGGAGGGAGGGAGGAAGGAAGGAAGGTGGGGACCAAGGGAGGGAGGAAAGAAGGAAGGTGGGGACCAAAGGAAGCACAGGGAGCTGTGGCCACAGGTCACCCCTTGGAAGAGGCGATCTGTGCGACCTTGCACCCCCCCAAGCTCCCCAGCGGTGGCAACGGCTTGCCCGCCAGCCCACCCCAAAGCTCCTTGGCGGTGGCAGAGGCCCGCTGGTCTGCCCAACCCCACACATTCCCCAGTGGTGCCAGTGGCGGCAGACCACCCGTCCACCTAGCCACCCAAGCTTCCCAGCAGTGCTGGTGGCGCGGCCCGCCCGATCACTGCCCCACGCATGTACCCAACCTCACAATGTTCCCAGCTATGAAAGAGGCGGTGGCCTGCTGTGCACTGCTCTGCGCACACGTGCCTACCTTCACAAGGTGATGCCGGTGGCGGCGGCCCGCCTGCACTCCACCCCTGTGCGCGCACCCAGCCCCACAAGCTTTTCGGCGGTGCTGGTGTGTGGCCCGCCCCCTCGCCCGCCCACCCAGCCCCACAAGCTTCTGCTCACCGGCTGATCTGCCCACCCAGCCCCTCAAGCTTCCCCGTGTGTCAGTGTTGGTGGAAGATTTAACAAAAAAAAAAAAAAAACATGGGGTGAAGGAGGGGGAGGGAGGGGCAGGCCAGCCAGCCACGGGCCACTCAGAATGGCCTGACGGGCCAGATTTGGCCCCCGGGCCGGACTTTGGGCAGGCCCGAGTTAGACCAAAGGTGTTTCTTAGTTGTTCCCAACCTCGCACCCACCAATGTGTTAGCCTCATCATAAATAGGAGTTGTAGTAGAGAATATATGGTGAATGCCTCTGGAAAAACATATGAAGGAAGCCCAAGCTTAATTGAGTTGATCCAGGGAGAGATTCTTAAACCTAAGAAGCATATTCATTAGCTCCTTTTTGTTGTGCTCTACAGGTCAGCTCTGGCACTGCACAGTTCCCGGAATCTGTATGTGTCGACATCTTTAAATGTTGACAGTCGTTTCAGCTAGATTCTTCTCTAAGAAAACATTCATGAATTTTGCATGATTTGCTTGGCTTTTTACTGAAAAGGTCTTTGTTACTAAACAGGCAGATGAGTACAAATAGGAAACTTGAAAATTCATCTGGATCCAAGTTTTGTATTTCAAGTACTAATTATAACTGGTTTTGTTCTGTTAACTCTGTTGCTTGAGTAATCATGCTTGCATGTATTTTCCTAAGAGCCAGTGAAAACATGTTGTTTGAAGCAGGTCTTTTTCACTCTCTTAATAGGCTGTGTTGTCTCCAGTGTTGCTTTTAACAACTTGACAGGGGGAATTAAGTGTTGCTGGCCGAGTGTTAAAACGTTGATTTTATGTCTCCACATCTAATATAAATAAATCTAAAATGCTATAGTGTTTCAAATAGGCATTGCAATTTTATATTTGAAAAGCATTTATGCTGTATTTAATGCTCCCTTCCCTCTGGCAATTGGCAAACACAACCAGACTTGCAAGATGTTAATATGAGATTCAAAGTATTAAGTAACATTTTTTTCCATAAGAGAGAACAGATTTTCTGACCAGTGGAGTAACAATCAAACTCTTAAGACATACAAACAACAAAAATTTAGACTGGCCATTTCCTAGCCTTCTTGGAGTGCTTGAAATTCATTTATTTACAAGTATTTCTAAATAGAAAATAAAATCTAATCTGTACAACGTACAAACACACTTCTTATAATCCGTCCAGAAACATGACTATAAATGAAAGCACTTGTATATAAAAGCAAATTTCTCTATGAGAAATAATGGAAACTCAGATGATTCATTCTGGGGCCCAGTAGATCACATACTTGACACACAGAATGCCAAAACTCACAAAAGAAGTTGGCTAGAAGTGCACACCCACACCATGGTTTACGTACCTGGCTGTGGAATCTGCTCTGCTTTGGACTAACAACAGGATTTTACTCTGTGTTTTTAATGCGACAATAGTAAATTGAAATTTGTAGCCCTATACACACTTGACTGACTGCCCTATGACTAGAAATGATTGGAAAAATAAGAAAGGATGTTGAAAACAAATTAAATAAAATAGTAATATAAAGAAAAATAAAATCCTAACCTGTACTTTCCTTGGAAAATATTCCCAGTTGGTGAAAGGGAAATCTCTGATCCTCTCTCCTCCCCCTGCTTTTGAGGCTTGCCTGACATGGAACATTCCAGACAGTCACTCATAATCCAGCGGGGAGAGAGAGCCACCCTTGGCTCACTTGTGATCATGTGACCTGCTCCAGTGCTTGTATTGCAAGACATTGCTCATTGATCAACACAAAATTGACCAGAAATGGTTGCTCATCTTGCAAAACACTTGTAAGCCAAGGTATTGCTGTATCAAAAAAATATTATGTTAAACACGGTCAATAAAAACATTAAAAAAGCACAACAATCCATAAAAAGAATAACCACCCTTGAGCTGCTTGTCATTATAACAGTTACTAGAAGAGCACATGTGAAATGCTTTAAACAGTGGACATGTGTTACATGAGCGCTAAATTTTACTAAGAAGTCCTGCTTCTCAGATAACCGATAAAGTGTATTTACTTCAAGCATTATGCTATGATTTAACGAAATGAAGAACCTTTTTCTGCTTATGTAGATCAGAGAAGAGATACAAACCACAATGCATTATAATAATTTTGGTGTTAGAACCAACCACTCTTTTCTCATGCAAATGTCACTTCAGTAAATTACTGTCAACTATTGGGGCCAACAGAAGTAGGTAGTAGCGACATTCTTCTTTAAAAATGCATACCTTTGTTTCCAGTAACTAATGAGCACATTTAGAACTTGAAGATTCATTAATGTAGATCCTAGACCTATGCTATATAAAAATCTTGTCCGGAAAACATATGCATATTTTCAGTCAAACATGAAAAAGAACTGGTACAGCTGGGTTTGTAGATAAGAGACCATCTATGATCATCTCATTGTTCCTCAAGTGGGAAGCATCTATTGATGCTTCTATTCTACTATGACTTCTATTTAAACAGAAAATATTTTAAAAAAACCTGAAAGGAATATATATCCCCATGCAGTCTTGCCTTATTTTTGGCCTGAAAAGACTGAAACACTTTGGACTTTTCCTCATAGTGTGATCTAGGTTCACTTATTTTGGTTGTGTTTCTTTTGTACAGCATCTTTCTAAGATTTGGCAACCAGATTTTCATAGGCTTGCCTGATTCAGTTGTTCCTCAGCGCCTAACAAAGTAAAATTGTGGGTTAACCCTAGCATTTTGTGTAGGAAGCTCATGGATGAAGAACTATGACTTCAAAAATACAGAGTTGTGTGATAAATGTCAAAGACTGGTTGTGAAATATTTAATTTTTCCCTTATGGTATAATTAGCTCTTTTTAATGTGAGTAATGTGGTTGACTGGTACAGATGATTCATTATATTTCCCTTGTGTACATTTGCAGCTTGTCTTCCTCTTTTTGCTATCGTGCAAAAACACAACAGCTGGCTTGAACAATTCCAAAAGGAATTCACCAAACCAGGATAAATTCAGGGAACCATTTTACCACACTTATTGTAGGGCTACATTTCTTCCTAACAATAGAAGAAACCAACAGAAATGACCTAGGTTTTTAGTTTCATGTATGTAGAATTTTTAGAAATTTAGAAATCTTTAACCCTCAGTCCCTTATGGGTGAGTGGAATATGTTTCGGGACAGACAGACAGAGTAATCCCCCCCCAAGGTTTTCCGTTTTTGTTTTTGTTTTTGCCATGCTGAGTTGAGGTCTGATGGTGCACAGACCAGAGTAGAAGGCCTGTGAGTTGACTATTGCCCACCCCAACTCATTTGCTCAGGTTTGTACCACGGTGGGCTTCAAAAGAAGTCTCTCTGTATACTAAAGGAAGGTAGATAAGGAGCTTTCAGTCATGAAACTACCCAGTTGAAGTCTTCAGCAGTAAAGCCCAAGAGCAGTTCTACAATTTTTCTCTCAAGAACCTTTAAATTTACACAATAATTTGAGGCGTAACCCGCTGTCTGTCCTACTTATTGTAGGCTTCTTGAATAAAATGAATTAGTTATGGCTAACTGCTTAACAGCTAGTGGTTTAGGCATCTGATTGTTCTAAGAGTATTATTGAGATTATAACTTGATTGCTTTGACTGAAACACTTCTATGTCAGGAAGAACTAATGCTAGGTACATGACACTATAAATGTCCCTTACAAGCCTTATATTGTTACTGTAAATGTCCTCTGTGTTCACTAATGAACAATGTGATTCTTTACTGTGTTGCCACATAAAATTTTCTAATCTCCTTTCCTTATCATGGCAGGAAAAAAGACGAATAACTGAGGGGGCTGAATATGATTATCTTACAATGAATGAAAGCAGTGTTTTCAATTTGTGCTCTGCAGCATTTTGAAGTTGCCAAGTCTGTTGAAGCATTGAGGCAAAACATCCAGGATATCCCTATAGGAAAGATATTTCCTGTTCAAAATTGTTGGTTTCTGAAAACGAGAAGGATAAAGTGAGTGCATTATTTTGTGGGAGCTTTTCCCAGATTGTTGTGGTAAAAGAGTGTTCCTCTCTTGACTTCCTATTAGAACATCATCTGAAACTAAAATGGGGCCGCTGTTGGGGAGAGTTTAGCTCATTGGCTGCTATGGCACACAGTTTTGTATCCTGGAGAACTGGTCTGGCAATGACAGACCATCCTCAGCCTCCAAAGGATCAAGACCATACATTGTTCCCAGGGAAATAAGAGCCACAGTGTTCGCTGAGACTCACAAGAAAGTGCTTTAAGCATTGCAGCCTTAAAGAACCACTGTGGCTCTAGGCTGGACAATATGCATATTTTTAAACTGTCTATGTTGCTGCTGTCAGCCTCAGACACCACGGCCAGGCACAACAGGAGTTGTGAGAGGAATTAATTGAAGAGCTTCATTTTAGGTAAGGGCTCACATGTTCAAAAATCATGAGGCTTATAAGTAGAAGTGTTTGTCAGTTATAATTTATATCCCACAGCTGATATAAGCCAGTGGGTTGGAGCACCTGGCTCTGAAATAGAGGAAATTGAGATTTCATACCACCAGTGTATCACAGGAAAGAGGCCAGCTGAGAGCACTTGGTGTGTTTGTGGCTGATGGCATTAGAAACCCTGCTACCTCTGTAGCCTTGGGCAAGACAACCACATGACAGAAGGACTGGCAAACCATTTCGGAATATTTTATATCTAGAAAACTCGGGGCATATTGCCATAATTTGGAATGGGCTTGATGGCGCATTAGACTGGTGAAATAGGCAGGAGAGAAGATTTGAGGCCCAAAGTCACCCAAAAGGTTTCATAGCTCAAGGAAACTGAAATTGTTGGTTATGTTGCCACCTACATATGATAACTTTGAGATGTTTTGACTGGGAGGGACTTGTTTTGGACTTTGGTGGATGTCCACCAGTGGCAGGCAATTTATTCCCTCTTTTCCTCACATTCTTTTCTCCACCTTTATCCAGTCATAGTTTTGTCAGAGTTCGTTATGCACTATTTATTTATTTTTTTACTTATTTTTGAATATTTTTACCTCACCTTTCTCCTTGGAAAAGGTCCCAAGGTGGCTTACAATAATGAGGGGCAATATACAGCCCAGAACATTTAAGACATAATCAAGTTAAGAACAGGGAATTAGAACATTAAAAGGTAACCTTAAAGCTACAAAGAGCATACAATAAGAAAAGAAAAATCCATTATGAGGGGTGGAAAGTAACATGGAAAACAGTTATGTTCTTATGAAATTATTCAATTCAATCATGTATGTAATCCATATAAAGTTACATAATAGGAAGTCCCTCATTCAGGGAAAGCTGAATGAAGGAAGGAATTCCAAAGTCTGGGAGCAGCAACAGAGAAGGCCTTTCATGTGTTCTTCTGAGGTGCACCTGTGAAGGTGGCAGGATGGAGAGAAAGGCCTCTCCTGATCACCTTAGCTCCTGAGCTGATTCATAATGCGAGATTTCTATCTTTGAGGTAGCTTGGACCCAGGGCATTTTGTGCTTTGTAGGTTAAGGTTATCACTTTGACTTGTGCCCGGTAAGTGATTGGCAGACAGTGGAGCTGCTTTAGTAGAGGGTGTAATTTGATCTCTGTCAGCAATCTGGCTCCTGTGTTTTGGACCTGTTGAAGTTTCCTGAGACTTTCCATGCCCCACATAGAGCGCATTACAGTAGTTCAGCCAGGATGTCACTAGGGCTTGCGTCACAGTGGCCAGAGCAGGTTTCTCAAGAAATGGCCATACCTGACGTACTAGTTTTAATTTTGCAAATGCACTCCTGGCCACAGCTGTGACCTGGGCATCTAAGCTCAGGGAGGAGTCCAGGAGCACCCCCAAGCTGGGTTAGAAGGGAACAGTTAGAGTGAAATGTTCTGTCAGATGTGTAAGCAGTCAGTCAGTAATGAAGCTAGTTAACTTGTTAAGCTCTGATAAAACAAGTGGACATTTTGAAACAATATGATGTTTGCCTTTATCTATGAAGAACTGTAAGTAAACAGAAACATTTTATTTTTCATCATTACCAAAATCTTTGAGTGATTGCATTGAAACAATAAGTGCCAGTTATGGATTGGTGTACTTTGCAATAACTCTCCGAATCTGTCAGATTGCAAGGACGTCTCCTGTGTACAACCCTCTTCAGATCACCCCACAGATATTCAATCGGGTTTAGGTCTGGACTCTGGCTGGGGCGTTCCACAACATTAATCATCTTTTGGTGAAGCCATTCCTTTGTTGATTTGGATGTATGCGTTTGGGTTATTGTCATGCTGAAAAATGAAGTTCCTCTCATGTTCAGCTTTCTAGCGGGAGCCTGAAGGTTTTGTCCCAATATTGCCTGGTATTTGGAACTGTTCATAATTCCCTCTACCTTGACTAAGGCCCCTGTCCCAGCTGAAGAAAAACAGCCCCAAAACATGATGCTGCCACCACCATGCTTCACTGTGGGTATGGTGTTTTGCAGTGCTGTTTTTGCATCATGCATATCTTTTGGAATTATGGCCAAAAAGTTCAACCTTGGTTTCATCAGACCGTGACATTATATATATCCCACATGCTTTTGGGAGACTTCAAATATGTTTTTACAAAATGTAGCCAGGCTTGGATGTTTTTCTTTGTAAGAAAAGGCTTCAGTGTTGCCACTCCTACCCCATAGCCCAGACATATGAAGAATATGAGAGATTGTTGTCACATGTACCGCATAGTCAGGACTTGCCAGATATTCCTGCAGCTCCTTTAATGTTGCTGTAGGCCTCTTGGCAGCCTCCCTGACCAATTTTGTTCTAGTCTTTATTCAATTTTGCAGGAACATCCAGTTCTTTGTAATATCACTGTTGGGCCATATCTTCTCCATTTGATGATGACTGTCTTCACAGTGTTCCATGAAAAACCTAATCAGCCTTGGGAATTTCTTCTGTACCCTTCTCCTGACTGATGGCTTTTACCAATGAGATTCCTCTGATGCTTTGGAAGCTCTCTGTGGACCATGGCTTCTGCTGTAGGATGTGACTAAGAAAATGTCAGGAAAGACCTACTAGCACAGCTGATCTTTATTTGGGATTCCTCAGAGGCACTTTAAATGGTGGCAGGTGTGTACTGACTTCTACTTAACATGAGTGTGAATGTGATTTTTTACTGCTGAGCACAGCTACATCCCCAGTTATAAGAGGGCGTGCACACATATGCCACCATATTATTTCAGTTTTTTTTATTTTTCCTTCCTGTACCTAAAATATTTCAGTTTGTGGTTCAACTGAGTTGTACAGTTCATAGGTCTCATTAAAGGTGGAAAAAGTCCTGAAATGATTTATATTTGTCTCATTTATTTACATCACTTGACATTTCATATCCACTGTATGTCCCTTTTTGTGTTCAAGCAATATTTTTCAGACAACAAAAACCCATTTGGGTGGTGCAGTGATTGTTTACTCATCCAGAATGCGTTCCTGTAAACCGCTTACAGCGAGGGCTATCTTCTTGAGGTAGAAAACATTTGTTTACTCTGTTAAGTGTCCCACATGTCTCAGTAGAAAAACAGAAAGGAAATGCTCTCTGTTTATTGGCTGACCATCTACTTTGGAAGTAGTGGGAACAAAGGAGAATACATTTCATCAGCAACAAATAGTGTTTTGCCACCTGCTTGCTACTTTATATTTTCAAAATGCTTGTCCAATGTTAAGTAATTAATCACTACAACTGAGCAGCAAAGTAGCAAGTCCTTTGACAGAGCAGAAATAGTAACTGACTTGCCAAAGGCATAGGAAGACTTGTTGAAACAGGACGGGCAGATGCTAATAATTATTGACTCTAGTTTCCCACTTGTAAGCACCATGCCATTTTCATTTGCAAACTTTCTCTCCCAATTTGATCTGTAATGAAAGTCAGATTTACGCTGGCAATAACAGGGAAAAGAGGGGAAAGAGGAACACTGCTTCTAATAAGGCTTTGATTTTTTAAAAAAACACATTTCCTTTCATTGCACTGTTAAGTTTGGTAGTCTCCCTCTGGTTCAGTGATAATTTGAAAGGTGGTGATTGTGTGAGGTTAATAATTCCTTGTATGATGGAATTGTCCATGGTTGCTGATAAGAGAGATGAAAGAGCTCCAACTTCACAGTTGTTCAGTCAGAATGAGTGTTTTTCATTTTGGAGAAGCAGATAGCTGCACGAAAACATGTGAGTGGGTGATATCAATAAAATATGTCAGCTTCAGTTTTATGTTTAAAACACACTTTTGTCTCCTGGTTAAAAGACGCACATTATTTCCTTGAACCTTTCTGTAGTGTATTCATTCCTCCCCACCTCCCCCCCCCCACAGGTATAGGCCTATATCAGCCTTCCTTCCTTCCTTCCTCGATCAGTGTGAGAGGACTATGGCTTCCATCATCTTGTGCGCTTATGTTCCCTGTTGAGGAACTTGAAAGAATCACGGTAGTTTTCAGATTGCAACTCCCAGAAATCCCCAGCTACCATGGGCAATGGTTGTGCGGGTTTAGGGGATTTTGGTGTCATACTCCAAAAAAGTAAATATCCCAAGCTCTTATTCAGTAGTAACAAATATTATGCAACTCTTCTCCATTTGAGACACTGGGAGTCTAGAAAGAGTTGTTCTCCTTCCCTCAGTGAAGGGTCTCTTCTTTGGATGGACAGGGCTGTTGATAATTGCCCTGACTAAGCTTACAGTGTATTCTGTTGACTCTCTTGAATTTTCTTTTAACTTCTAAGGAGTATTGAGAACAGATCCTTTTTAAAAATATTGCAGAAAAGAAAATGTAGCAGCTTATGAAATGCTAGAAATCCTTTCTTAGTTAGGAATTCCATTAAAAGCTTCTGTTAGGAATTCCATTAAAAGCTTCCATTAAAAGCTTCTGTGTGAATAAGAAAGTTTTAAAACTGGCATTTAATGTTGGTGTCTAGCCATAGTGCCTAGAGATAGTCTTTCGAATTTTACATGCCTTGCTAGACCTCTGATATTTGGCAGCTGGCAAATAATTTCTGCTCCAGAGGTCTCATGTGCAGAATTTGCCATGGGACATATCCCTATCCTAATGCTGGATTGCTAACTAAAGTTGTAAGGGAGCCTGATCGTTCACATATTTAATTGGAAACAGGTCTTACTGTGTTCAGTGGAACTAAGTCCGCTGTTAGTGTGTATAGGATTGCAGCCTTAACTGTTGAGTCAGGCATCTGAAAATGCATGACTTTGTTTGTATTTCTAGGCCATTCATCTGTTTTTGAACAGTGGCACTCCTTGAAATGGGTGGAGAGATGTAAAATTTCTGGAGACTTCGGGAGGGGGGAGGGAAGGAACTGTCCCCCCTCTCTAATTTTTCCATTTTTGTCAAAGATTTTTTCCCAACATGGCTTCAAAAAATTACATCTTTAAGTGTGCATGCCGAAAATTAAGAACCTAATGATGAAAAAGTGATTTTCAGCATTTGTCAAATGAGACAGCTTTGGGAGGATAATTTATAATTAAGAAATGCTGTATGGAGAAGTGCAGGGGAGACACATCAGATAAGCTTTAAGAAACAAGGTCAAGTGAATCTTGAAGCAATTTCTGTTCTTACACCTTCAGGCCACTTTTGCCAGATGGATTAGGGAGGTTCATTACCTTGGGAGAAAGTTGGCTGTTTAACCAAAATTGTTAACTATTAATAATTGAATAGTTATGAATCTACCTGGCAATTAAGATCCAGCCAGCGACCCTCTTGAAAGAGATATCCCTCAAGGAGGTGAAAGGGATGGCTTGTAGTTATAGGGCCTTTTCGACAGCTGCCCCAAGGCTATGGAATGTCCTCCCAAGTGAGATCCACCTGGCACCAACGTTGATGATGTTTTGGCACCAGGTAAAACCTTCCTGTTCCAGAGGTTTTTTAAACTGATATAACATAGATTGTGTCTCCTAGTGGTAATTTTAGGGTTTTTTATTTAAATGTTTTTATTGTTTTAAATGTTCATTCATATTTTAATGTTTTAATTGTTTTAAAGCATTGCCCTCCCCCCCCCCAGCAAGCTGGGTACTCATTTTACTGACTTTGGAAGGATGCAAGGCTGATTCAGCCATGAGCCGGCTACCTGGGACTGAACCCCAGGTCGTGAGCACAGTTTTAACTGCGGAACAGGCATTTAACCACTGTGCCACGAGGTTTTAATTGCTCATTTTAATTGTAAGACACCCAGGGATCTTTGGGTAGTGGGCAGCATATAAGTTAAACAAACAAACAAACAAACAAATAAATAAATAAATAGTACCTTTTGAGATTCCTTATTTTCTTCCATTTGGAAGGATAGCCCAGTGGTTTAAGTATTGGACCGAGTTTGGCAGCTTGATTCCCCATTGTCCCTCCTGCAAGTAGATTGATTGTGTTTGGCCTTGAATGAGCTGCACACTCCTAGGATGACCCCAGAAGAAAGGAATGGTAAATCACTTCTGAGTATGCTGTACCTAGAAAGCCCTGAAATGGGTAACCATAAGTCAGAACTGATTTGATAGATGATGATGATGATGATGATGATGATGATGATGATGATGATGATGATGATGATGATGATGATCATCATCATCATCATCATCATCATCATCAATGACTGGGCTGAAAACAACAGAATGAAATTCAACAGGAATAAATGCATTGCATTGCACCTAGGGAAAAAAGAAACCAAGCACAGAGTTACAAGATAGGGAATACAGTACTTGGCTCAGCAATATTACAAACGAGAAGGTACTTCGTAGATTACAAACTGAATATGAGCCGCCAATGTGAGGTGGCTACCAAAAAGGCAAATGCTATTTTAGGCTGCACTAATAGAGGTATATTTTCCAAATCCCACAAGGTATTCCTCCTCTATTTGACATTGGTTAGACCGCCTCTTGAGAGCTGTGTCCAGTTTTGGATACCATACTTCAAGAAGGATGCTGACAAATTTGGTGCAATTCAGAGAATGGGAACAAAGATGATTAGGTGACTGGAGACCAAGTCTTGTGAGGAAAGACTGAAAGAACTGGACATGTGTGGCTTTGAGAAAAGGAAACTGAGGGGAGATATGATACCACTTTTCAAACATTTGAAAGCCTTTTGTACAGAAGAGGAGCAGGATCTGTTCTTGATCAACCAAGAATGCAAGACATGCAACAATGGACTCAAGGTACAGGAAGTCAGAATTCTGTTGAATATCAGGAAAAGCAGTACAGCAATGAATCAATTACCTCAAGAGATGGAGAGTGTTCAAGAGGAATTGGTAGCCATCTGTCATATATCCTATGATTTGTATTCCTGCCTTGAGCAAAATTTTAATAGATCAATTAATGGATCCATTTATTGACTGCCTTTTAAAATGTCAAACTGCAGTCATTATCCATCATACATTTAGCTGTGGGAACTAGGCTAGGGTTGTGGTGTTCCCGAAATTTCTCTTTAGTATTAAAAGAGCAGTATAAATAATTATAGGCTGCCAAGTTGATTCCAACATACGGTGAACATTTCCAGTTTTTCTAGATAGAGAGTACTCAGAAATGTTTTACCATTTCCTCCTTCTGAGAGTGCTCAGGGACTGTGTAGCTTATCTAAGGCTTCAAATTTTTTTTTGAAAAATCAGGTGTGAATGTGGAGCCACAAGATGAATAATCACAAGTCATAGATGCCTGATCGCAGATGAAGCGTTATCAGGTGATATACACTATGCATTTTCAAAGAAGGCTAGATGTGTTAGATATACACAATATTTGTTTAATTTACAGCCCACCTTGCTACAAGAACATGAACATATTTTCAGTTTAGCTGTGCTCATCCATTTTAGCATTATTTCCTTCTGTAGAATCTCTGGAGGCTAAGTGTGCAAGCATGGAGCTCCATGTGCATTTCTGTGTGCAATGTGCTAAGTATGAAAATAAGCTCTTAGTTTTTGTGGTGGACTTCCCTGTGAATTAGAACTCTGATCACGAACAATGGAACAGTGCTCAGAGGCTACGACAGTAGGTAGGAAAAGGAATTTGAATAATCGGAAACTTGAAGTACCTGTGTGTGTGTGTGTGTGTGTGTGTGTGTGTGTGTGTGTGTGTGTGTGTGTGTGTGTGTGTGTGTGTGTGTGTATCTATCTATCTATCTATCTATCTATCTATCTATCTATCTATCTATCTATCTATCTATCTATCTATCTATCTATCTATATTCCAGACAGGTGGCTAAATAAACACATACATGCTCTGCCATGTCCTGCCTGTTCCTAGGTTGCCCGCTCTGTTCCATATGAGGTGCATAGTTATAGTTATACAGTATTTATAAACTTTAGGGTGTCTCTTGCATTTATATAGTCACATAGTCTACTCCTGCATCAGTGCTGCCATGGTGAATGGTTCAAATAGGTAAAGGCTCTCTGAATGGGATTGACCAAGATTTTAGGAGGAAGGTGTAAATAGCCCTCATGCCTGTGTGTGTGAAGTCATATTAAATACAGCTACCAAATTTTTTTAACCTGTGAATGGAGTCCTAAAATAGGCTGCCTAATACTAGGCATCTAGTCCTGCCTGCTATTGGCACAACCTTAGAAACATCTCTGGAACCCCATACTCCTTCAAACATGTGGTGTTTGATTGCTCTGTCTCTTTGATTGTGTGCCACTGGGAAAAGAAGATCAATACTACATTCCCTTTTGTGTGTAGCTGGCTCATTCAACATTCCATCCTTGCTCAGATAAATTACTTCCGGCTTTCCTTTCATCCTGGAATTCATCATAAGCCCTTGTTCTTTTTCTGTCTTTCTCTTAAAACATATCTGGATTGCAGCGGGGTCCCTGTGGGCTCATCACGGACTTTATAGGATTTTTTTTTTTTTGAACCAGATGTATTTTCTTGGGCAAACTCCATGGGTGTCACTTTCTCCTCTTCTGATGTTTCCACTCTTTAAAAGCTCCTTTTACTTCAGCAGATATGACTGTTTCCTTTATTAACTAAATTTTAAATGCTGAGCAAGGTGGCCATCTCTTTCTTATCTAGTGGTAGAATCATTGATTCTGCATCAGTGGTTCTCAACCTGTGGGTCCCCAGATGTTCCTGGACTGCAACTCCCAGAAGTCTTCATCACTAGCTGAGCTGGCCAGGATTTCTGGGAGTTGCAGTAAAGGAACAACTGGGGACCCACAGGTTGAGAACCACTGTTCTACATCATCAATTCTTTTTGAGAAAAAAGCCCACAAATGTCCACAATGCTTGTTTTCTCTCTCTCTTTTCCTGGATACTGTTACCAAACTGACTCAGCAGTGCCTGAAGTGGCCAGGTGTAGGAGGAACAGGCTGTTGGATGGGTAACTGATGTCATAGTTTACTGAATACAACCTTTGTTGAGGCAAATGTCCACCACGCCCAGTATCATTTTGGTAGCTAGTATTTGCGTTAGGATTTTCCATATAATAATTGTAGGGCAGGGCCTTACAAAAACAAACTGAAAGCTAATGGAAATGCCCTGGGCATAGCAGACATGTTGCTGTATCCACAGCAACAAATAGATGTATCTCATACAGCCTTCCTATGTTGAAGGCTTATAGATGGATGTTGCTTACATTGGTGAATCTGACAGAGTGGCAGCAAGGTGGAAAGGCTTCAGGCCAGTAAACTTTTCTGTGACCTTTTGCTTCACTTAACATTTATAGATTCTGAAAGATCATGTGCGGATGTACAGTGACAGCAGCATTGCACATGCAAAACACCAGGGGTTCTAGCAAGGGCTACAAGTGCTTAATAATAAATGGATAACTAATATTTTCTCCTCTTGTATTTTCTGCTGTGTTGTAACATACTATGACAGTTAACATTCTCATTTTCTTATTCTTGGTTATATGCAAACCAAATTGCATGCTACTATGTAACACATCTTTAATCCGAGACTGCCGCACGAGATGCACTTGATTTTTCATTTTATTGTATTACATTGTACTCCCCTTTCCCTTCCCTGTGTTTCTGTCTCCTCCTTTCTTTCCAAATTACGTGAGTAGTACTACTGGTTGAAGACCAATGTTTTACAAGATTTGCATGATATGTGAGAAATGATTATATGTGAGCGAACACTGAGATCAAGAGACTGCATGGAATAGTTAGGAGAGAGACAGAGAATGATTTTGCTAGGACTGGAGATGATAATTTCCAATTATTTTGGAAGATTCTGTGGGATGGATCTGAAGGTTTGCATCCTGTATCAAAGGAGGGCAACCTTCACAGCTCACCTATAAAATAGGTTACCTGGTTGGAAAGGCTCGCTATCCTATGTGTATAGAGCAGTGATGGCGAACCTTTTAGAGACTGAGTGCCCAAACTGCAATTCAAAACCCACTTTTTTTTTTGCAAAGTGCCAATATAGTAATTTAACCTGTATACAGGTATTTATGAAGGGGCAATGTCGGGTGCCCACAGAAAGGGCTCCGAGTGCCACCTTTGGCACCCGTGCCATAGGTTCGCCATCACTGGTATAGAACAAGGACCATTGTTTTTAAATTGCAGGTAGGCTGCTAGTCTTCCATGATGTGCAGTCCAACGTGGACAGCTCTCTAGATATGTGCCCCCCCCACTGGAACTGTAGTCTCAAATAGGCGATAGAAAAATATAGGTTTATAGATAACCTGGCCTAAGAGCAGTAGGATTCGTGGATCTTGGGTTCATTGGCTGATTTGTGTGAGACGAGCACTGGAATCTGTTGCCTGTGGTTATGTAGAATCCTTGCAAGAGTTCATAGAACTTTGAATGATGGGCTGTTTTCAGGGCTCTTCCTAATTGTAAAGGTTAGTGGTTTTATAAGTGAACAGGCTTCTTTGTACAACTGAGAAGATTGGCTATGAAGATAAAATGAAATCTTGAACGTTGCTAAATATGACTGGTAGGACTTGGGCCTTTCAAATACTATATGGCAAATATGTGCATTTTCCGGGATTTAAACTGTTTTTTTAAAGAAAAGATGCTGGCACTTGTTGGAGCTGTTGAGGAGATTATCTACTGGTTCCTTTCAAGGCTATTCTGTGATCAAAGGATATCCATCCTGCAGTTTTAAAATCCTCCGCCTGGATTCTTTTTCCTTTGTTTTCTTAAATCAAGGTTTGCTTAACTCATGAGGACAATCACATTCAAATATACAGAGAATCCCTGAACCCATATGCTGTCCTGTGGAAGATCCTATTACTAATCGTTCATATTCAGAAGAAGAATCGGCCATCTGTGCGGAATTTGGTGTCTTGGAAGGCAACTTAGAGTGGGCAAGACATCAGAAGACTCTTTATACTAAATAAGCTTATTTGCATAATTTTGAAGAAGGAATTTTCTGGATGCATATTTTTGCTAGCTTCAGTCCAAAATGAAGATAAGAGTCTGTGCGGATAAATCCTATTAGAAAAATAAACCTTTACGTTAGGACTTTGTGTTACATTTCTGTAGTTATTAATTTATGCTTGATCAATTTAATTGCAATCTGCTTTTAAAGTTTTAAAATAGAAACTAATTACATTAGTATACATGACATAAATTGTAAGTACAATCAGAACTGATTTCTAGTGACCCTAATAAGCCTTTCAGGGTAAATGAGGTATTGACAGAGTTTTATTAACAGTTCCAGTCTCCCAGTGAGTTTTTATGACCAAGTGAAGATTTGACCTTAGGTCTATCAAGAGCTAGCATCATTCAGGAACACCCAGTGTAATGGATAGGGCAATGGATTAGGACTCTGAATGATGCTGATAATGAGACTAGGCAACAAATGATAATGTTGGCTAGTCTTATTATCACTGAAAGGAGTTCAGGAGCACCCTTCTGGCTTCTACACTCTATGCCCACTCCCCTATCCTTTTGTCCACCCTTTTTTGGAGGATGCAGGCATTCTACTTGCACCACTATATTTCATAGCTGTCGGTAATTCCGATCCATAGTACCGTATAGAAGTGCAGTAATACCTTGGTTTACGAGCACGATCTACTCTGGAAACATGCCTGTAAACCAAAACACTCTTATATTCTGGAAGCATGCCTGTAAATCAAAACACTCTTATATCAAAACAAATTTCCCCATAAGAAATAATGGAAACACAGATGATTTGTTCTGGGGTCCCATAGACCATATACTGTACACACAAAATACCAAAACGAACAAAAGTTGGCTAGATGTCCACATCCACACCATGGTTTAGGTACCTAGTTCCAGATTTTACTTTGTGCTTTCAATGTGACAAGAATCAAATAGAATTTGTAGTCCTATACCTACTTGAATAGCTGCCCCATGACTAGAAATGGTTTGAAAGATAAGAAAGGATGTTGGGAACAAATTAAATCAAAATATAAATAGAAAGAAAAACCTGTACTCTCCTTTTGAAATGTTATTGGCTGGTGCAAGAGAAACCTCCATTCCTCTCTCCTCCTCCTGCTTTTGAGGCTTGCCTGAGATGGAACATTCCAGACAGTCACCTACAACCCAGGAGGGGGGGAGAGGGAGAGAGAGAGAGAAAGCGACCATTGGCTCACTTGCAGTCACGTGATCTTCTCCAGTGCTTGTATTGCATGACATTGGTTTTTGATCAAGGCAAAATGTAGAAGAAATGTTTGCTTGTCTTGCAAAATGCTCTTAAACCAAGTTACTCTTAAACCAAGGCATTACTGTATGATTAAAAAGGGTTTTGCGAGCTGCTGTTATATTAATTAATGATCATGGATTAGAAAATGTGATTGAGATGCAGGGTTTTTTGTTTTGGGTTTTTGTTTTGTTTTTTGCTATTTTGCCTAATTGGCATGCTTCTTGATTATAGGTCCAGTTTACATTTATGTTTATGTTTATGTTTAAGATTCTGTGGTATCCTGACAGATTTCCTACCAGGCCTTGTTATTTTCTGTAGTTTAAAACAGACAGAGCAAGAAATGTATGTTTTTCATCATTGAGCCCACCCACCCAGTGATCTTTTAAAGCCAAATTTAAGTAGGGATATAGGGCATATAGACAAATTTCAAGAATGCTAAGCTACATTTCCCCCCTCAAAAGCTTCTTAAGATTATCTCATTAGCGAAGACTTCAAGTCAAATCTTGTAGAAATACTTGATTAAATGCCCCATGAAAACTGTGTACGTTCCTGATACCTTAAACTGCAGCAAGAAGCAGAAAGTTGATGAGTTAGGACTGCCAGAAAAAAACTCACCAACCCACTTAATAAGCAGATCTTTTAAAGGTTCAGTGGGTTGACTCTTAACATTCCCTTGGGTTATTTTTTTCTTCTGGACACAGCTGTGATATTTTTTGCAAAGGCTGACCCCCTTTTTTCTTTTGTAAGCTCAGCTAAGAAACAATGATTTATGAGTTATTTCTCCTTTTTGTATGTTGGTTTTCTTCAAAAATTGTTTCAGAACTGAATAATTGGTGCATGTACTTTCAGAAAGCATGGTAAACAATAAACCATATTTCTCCATCTACAAGATCCCCCCATGTATAAGAGACTCCTACTTTTCCAACCCAAAACTACAGTTTAGTAACAGTGTGGTTCTCTCCTTGGCTAACTTCCATCCATAGGACGGCCCTCTATTTTTTAGTCTAACAATTTTAGATTAAAATATAGTGTTATACAGTAAACCCCCACCTATTGCAGGGGTTAGGGACCCAACCCAACCCGCAATAATTGAAAATCCGCAATATGCAGATGCTGGGTCAGGTTGGGACTGGGCGTGCTCTCTGGGGGTTCTTGCACTTACCCCAGGCCTGGCGCTGCCCCAAACGGGCCTGCAAGGGGCTTTCCAGTCCCCCAGAGGCCCCAAAAGCGCTTCTAGTGATCTGGAGGTCACTTCTGGTTTACTGGAAGCCACTTCCAGTTTGCGGGGAAGCACTTTTGGGGCCTCTGACGGACCTGGGAAGGCGTTTCCTCGTTACCCCAGGGGGCCTTTTTTCCCATATACTGTGGACCTGTGATATACAGGGACCGCAGTATATGAACTGCGAAAGGGCGGCGGACAACTGTACATGGGAAAATGCTGTAACTGCAAAAAAAAAAGTAACACAAATGTTTGTAATGGGTGAAGTATTTTACAATAAGGAAGATGTGTTTGTACTTCATACTTTATTTAATTCCAGTGATTTTTTAGAGGAAGCAAGTGCATTATGCCCCTTCAGGAGAAATAATTAGTCCTTGTGACCGTAGGATTTTGGTGCTTGCTTTCATGTACATTTATTCTTTAATGTGATATTCCCACTGCCATGCATGATGGAAGGGCCAGTTTGATGGCAGTAAAATACCATTGTTAAGGAAATTTCATGGTGGTTTCATTTGGCTTCATTGAACTTGCCTCTATATGGTTATGAGTCCGAACGGATTTCTCCTGGGGGTTGGTTGTCTTGGAAGAAGTTCCACCTATCTGCAGCTTTTTAACAGAACAGGGTATTTGTATTTTATTTATATATCGTGCCAGTCTTTAATTTTACTTATGCCTTTAAAAACCTCTTTGAGTAGTCCTGTGTGGGAAGGATCATATTTTTCCATTTATTCTTCACTGGCCTTTGGGGAAAACCTTGTTTCTCTTCCACTGCTATTTTAACATATTTTTTAGGGAACTGAGAGAGGGCATTTTTGATGGCTGCTCCTAGCCTATGTAATTGCTTACCTCATGAAACAATGTGTTGGCCCCCTACTTATAGGCTTTCTACCTGCAAGTGAAAAACCTGCCATTTTAAGTTGGTGTTTGACCTCTAAATGCAGGATTCTCTATTTAATAGAGCGGGACAGAGAACATATTTTACAGCATATTTTACAATGTATTTTAGTTTTACTACTTGCTTTTTTTTACACTCTGTTGGTTCAATTCAAATCTTAATGTGAATGATTTAATGTGTGTTTAAATACAGTGGACCCTCGTATAACAAATGGTTTGTATAACATAAAATCTGTACAACATAAAAAATTCTGGAGATAGGGGAAATTTGCTTAACAGAATAGCCTATGGGACGAACCCGTACAACATAAAAATAGTTGCAATTAGGGATTTCTCTGTTTTAATGCATCCTATGGGAAATTTGTATAAAGGAAAATTTGCTTAACATAATTTCATTTGGAACGAATTAATTCCTTTATACAAGGTACCATTGTATATGTATTTTTGTAGTATGCTGCCTTGCGTCCCTTCATTGGAAGAAAAGCATGATGTAAACTAAATAAAACAAAGCTTTACAAATGAGGAAATAGAGGAGTCTGAAACTAAAGTGAAATGGAGTCTTGGAATTGTAATACAGGTTCTAAAAAACTCTGTTCTTCTTGCAAATTATTTCATTTTGTTTTGGCTTTCAGCAAGATAGGTTAATTTGAGCTTTTAAACAAGAAGTTTATTTAAACAACAAGACGGAAGGGAAAACTATCCAAGATCAAATTTTTGTTTAGAGTAATTTATCCCTACTTAGACAGATTGTTCTACATGTAACAGCTACGTACAAAAAAGTTATAAAATCGTCCTTGGTTGTACAACGATAAAAGAAAAACATTGAAATTATCCAATCAAATAAGGTATGCAAGGTTTTTGTTTTTTCAACAATGAGAGCAAAATAACTTACTGGAATATAAAGATAAAAGTTAGAGGAGCATGCCACTAATGGAAAAATGGGGTACTTTCACAGACCAGTTTGTTTTTACCACCCCATCTCCATATGATGTTGATCAAACATACCATTGGCCATGTAGTTAAAAAAAATATGCATGTCTGTGCACGTACACCAATTACGTTATGTACAATAGAAGGAATAGGAAAAGATAAAGAAGAGAGAAAGCTATACTGTAGTAGTCAGATGTGGCTGAACCAAGTCTCATTTTTCTAATTGTGAATGTGTTGTCTGTGGAAAGGAAGTTTGGTTCTCTCTTTTAGTACGCTCCTCCTGTCTGCTGCTGGAACACATCAATTGTATCTTCATCCTCCACTCCTTTGGCCACCCTTTTTACATTAATTGACCAGTCTGGAAGGGTACCTGCAGCATGGACTAAAGCCATTATAGTACCTATTTTTAAAAAAGGAGACCCCCTAGACCCAGGAAACTACCGCCCAGTCAGCTTGCTGTCCATTATAGGGAAACTTTATGCTCTCCACCTAGTGAAAAAACTGACAACCTGGATGGACAACCATAGGATTTTGGGCCCGGAACAAATTGGCTTTTGTAAAAGTAGACATACACTAGACCACTGTTCAGTATTGGCCCATCTTGCAGAGAAGAACAATATCATGGGTGGGAGGAGACTGTTTGTAGCTTTTTTCGACCTAAAAGGGGCTTTCGATTCAATCTCAAGGACCCTACTGTGGGCCAAACTGGAAAAATCCTCAATCGATAGGAGACTGCTGTTTCTCATTCAAAAGCTATATCTCAGTACGAGCTGCCAGGTACGCTATGGCCCTGCTGGGGAACTGTCGGAGGGGATCCCAAATAACAAGGGGTTAAACAGGGTTGCACTCTGGCACCCTATTTATTTAACCTTTTTATCAATGACTTGAGCGATTCCTTGAAACAAGTTCAGGGCCATCCCCCCAAGTTAGGTTCCCAACAAATTTCACTACTCCTTTATGCAGATGATGCAGCAGTTCTATCCCAAACCCAGTTGGGTCTTAAGAGGCTCATAACAGCTTTTGCAACTTATTGCGATAGTAACAGCCTGTCCATCAACACCCAGAAATCAAAGATTTTAGTTTTTTCAAAGAGGTGGAAAAGACTGCGTTGGTCTCTACACAACGACACTCTAGAGCAGGTTAAGGAATATAAATATCTTGGGATTACTTTTAGATACAACATGAGCTGGGCAACTCATCGAAGCCACGCCCTTAATCTTGCTAAATGTAGTTCACAAGCAGTGGCTCGGTTTTTCTACAGAAGCGGAGGTCGCCATGTCCCATCAGCCATTCAAGTTTTTCAAGTAAAAACAAGGGCTCAATTATTATACGGCATCCCAGTGTGGATCAAAGCATTCAACTCTGAGGTTGAAAAAATTCAATCTGCTTTTTTGCGTCAGATTCTGGGGGTCCCAAACTGTGTACCCTATTCAGTGTTGTGCCTCGAGGCAGGAGTGAGTAGATTGGAAATTAACGCCTGGACCCAGACCCTAAAGTACTGGCTTAGAATCCTTTTTTGTGCAGACCAACTGGGGTACATGTCTAATATGCTGTCTGATTCTTACCAAAGCCAGTGGCAATCCTTCATTAATCAAAAAATTAGGTCTGTAGGTATCCCGCTTGACCATATCTTGACGTTAGGGCAGAAACAGGCTCTAAGAATTCTTACTCAGAGGCTAAATGACATTGAGAGGCAGGAACTTTTCTCCCTGGCACATAGAACCTGCTCCCCTTTGTCACAAGGTGTGTTTCCAACGTATAAGACCCCCGCAGGATATTTAACCTCACTTAGTTCACCACAGGCTTGTAGAGCTTTCATGTTGGCCAGGATGAATGTATTGCCATCAGCACTCCTTCAGGGTAGGTTTACGAGGATTCCGCGCCAAGAAAGATTTTGCCCATGTGGAAACCAGTCCCCAGAATTTATCCAACACGTGCTTTTATTTTGCCCTTTTTATGTTCATATTAGAAACAACTTAATTGCCCCATTGCTGAAGAAGTTCCAAGGCCACCCTTCTAGATGGTTAGTCCAATACTGTTTAATAGACAAGAACTCTTATGTTACAGCCCAGGTAGCAAAGTTTTTTATGGCCGCTATACGCAAGAGAGCAGAGATTACCTCGACCATCCATCCATCTTCCTGATGTTTTTACCCATTCGCAGTTTTACTCTTTTTCACTGTTTTTATGATTCACTGTATGTTTTTATGATTCACTGTATATTTGCTTATACGGGTCATACGGCCGCAATAAACTTGAATGTGAATGTGATAAGTTGTTGTGCAAGGTCTGTAAGAATTAGTGTTGAATTGTTGTGCCTGCTGAGTCTTTATTATCCATGTTGAAAGGGGGAAAGTGATGATTTTTTGGCTTGTTTCAGCAGTTAATTCCTGCTGGAAGGAGAAATTAGGAATAAGTTGTGAGGGACTGTATACAGATTTCCTTGTACTGTACATCTGTTATTCTCTCTGTCAGTTTTTAATGAGCATTTAATCTTACAGGTTGGCAAGGGAGCCTGGAATTGAATCACGAGGAAAGAAGCACCAGAATCTTATCACCAATGCCTCATTAGGGCTTGGCTGCTAAGGTTTATAAGAATCTCTTGGGTTTCTTAAGAAAACAAACCCATTTCTGTTTAATTCTGTGCTGAAAACTTGGAGAAATCTGTGTACATGGGGACATTGGAGTTGGGGTAGTAATGCTTTATCCACCCCATAGCAGGCATGTCAAGTGTAATATTGTAGGATTCTGGGATGATGATTTGAAACCCAACCTCCTCTCTCTAGCTCTAAGCAACTTTATGAAAATACTGTAAGAGTGTAAGTTAATTCCCTTCAGTGAATGGCAGCTTCATTGCCTGTGCAATGTAAAACTAAAAGTAAAAAGGTTTGATAAATATATATTTCATTTACTCATTATACTTTGTTTTGGTTAATTAAAATTGTTTAGCACTTAACATACATAGCATTCTAATTCCACATTTTTTTCTCCAGTGTTTTCTTCTTAATGCCGGTTTCATAGTTCGTCAGGGTTGTTGTTTTTTTTTTTAAACAGCTGCTCTTCTAGTGTTGTGAATCCCTTTCTGGATGAGGAAACTTTGATTGTTCCGGCCAGTTATGGAATGAAGATCCACTTTTTCTTGGCAAAGAAGATAGCCTCTTCTTGATATAGTTGGGATGTCATATGGTGAATTATAGCTAGCATTTACCCCTTCTTCTATAAATCTAATATTAGTATCATTAGATGACGCTCCCCCTGCTGCTGCTTTGCCATGATTTCTGAAGAGAGTTGAAAGTTGAAAGTGCAAACCAGTGTTGTAAATTTCCCATTCATGGAACTAAAGGCAGAAAGTTTAAAATTAAATATAAGCATCACTGAAAACAATGGTTCTATTTCTAATATTTCTCCTTACATAATTTTGCCTATTTGTTAAGGGATATACAGTGGTACCTTGTATAAAGGAATTAATTCATTCCAAATGAAATTATGTTAAGCAAATTTTCCTTTATACAAATTCCCATAGGAATGCATTGAAAACGGAGTAATCTCATTTTTATGTTGTACGGATTTTCCCCATAGGCGATTATGTTAAGCAAATTTCCCCTATCTCCGGAATTTTTATGTTGTACAAATTTTATGTTATACAAGCTGTTTGTTATACAAGGGTCCACTGTAGTATGCTACCTTGAATTGGTTGTGAGCTTTCCTGGGGACAACTTGAAGGGGCTTAGGAAATCTCCATCCCTGAAGAAGTTGAGGAACTGTGTGTCTAAGCCCAATCTTAAAGGGTTGTTGAACATTTTCAGTGTCTGGGTGAATGTTCTGAATGGGAATCTAAATTGGAGAGCTTTTTGCATGAAAGGCAATCCCATGGTAGGAAAAAAAGTTTGTGTGACTAGTTGTCAACCATTAACCTGGTTAGAAATACTGTGTGTAGCCCATCTTCATTATTCAGAGTTTTGGGGTTAAGTGTCACCAGAATGCTGATGACACTCAACTTGCACAAGGAGTGCATTTGCAAAATTAAAACTAGTACGTCAGTTATGCCCATTTCTTGAGTAACCTGCTCTGGCCACTGTAACACATGCCCTAGTGACCTCCTGGCTGGACTACTGTAATGCGCTCTATGTGGGGCTATTGATGCAAAGTCTCAGGAAACTTCAACAGATCCAGAACGCAGCGGCCAGATTTCTAACTGGGACAGGTTACAGAGATCACATTACACCCATATTAAAGCAGCTCCACTGGCTACCAATCAGCTATGAGGCACAATTCAAAGCTGACCTTAACCTGCAAAGCACAAAACGGCATGGGTTCAAGTTATCTCAGAGATTGAGTATTGCAGTATGAACTGGCTCGGATGCTAAGGTCATCAGGAAAGGCCTTTCTCTCCATCCTGCCACCATCACAAGTGCGCCTCAGAAGAACACATGAAAGGTCCTTCTCTGTTGCTGCTCCCAGATTTTGGAGCTCCCTCCCGCTGGAGGCCAGGACTGCCCCATCTCTGCTGTCTTTCCAGAAGCAGGCAAAGACCTTCCTCTTCAGGCAAGCTTTCCCTGAATGAGGGACTACCTACTATGTGACCTTATATGGATTATCATACATGATTGCATTGACTGATTTCATAAGAACTAGTCTTCTCCATGTTGCTTTCCACCCCTCATAATGGATTTTTCTTTTATTTTTGCATGCTCTTTGTAGCTTTAATGTTACATTTAATGTTCTAAGATGCCTCTTCTAACTCCCTGGTCTTAACTTGAGTATGTCTTAAATGTTCTGGTCTTAAATGTCCCTCATTATTGTAAGCCACCTTGGGGCCTTTTCCAAGGAGAAAATTGGGGTAAAAATATTCAAAAATAAGTAAAAAATTAATAAAGAGTGCATAATGAACTCTGACAAAACTATGACTGGATAAAGGGAATAAATTGCCTGCCACTGAGCTGCTCGACATCCACCAAAGTCCAAAATAGACCCCTCGCAGTCAAAACATCTCAAAGGCATCATATTAGAGATGGGCACGACTTGAAAATTTTTTTTTCGAGTTGTCGTTAGTCGGGCCGGTTCCGTTTTGGGTCGTTTCCGTTTTTCACGAAAATTCACAAAAATTAGTCAGTTCGTTTTTTTGTTTTTTTGTTGTCGTTAGTACTGGTTTTTTTGGGGGGGGAGTGGGCTCCTGGAGGCACCTCTGTGGGGTGGGTGCCTCCTCTGGCCCGCTATAAAGGGAAAGTGGGCTCCTGGAGGCACCCGTGGGTGCCTCCTATCCTCACCCACTAGGAAGGGGAAGCAGGCTCCAAGAGACCCCTCTACATGGGGGTCTCCCCTCCTCACCTGCTGCTGCTGCAAAATGGTATGCAATAGCCATATGGATATTGCATACCAGTTGTGCAAATGTGCAGACAGTGACTGTGAAGACTAGTGGATGGCACTGAACCCAGAGCCATAGGTGAGATGCCTAACTGAGGCTCTCGCAACACCATGTCTCACACAGAAGGGAATTGTACTTGCGTGTAGTGCAATGCAAGTACATCTGGCTTAGGGTTAAGGTGGGTTAGGGTTAGGGCTAGGGTTAGGCTAGTGACGGGTAAGGTTACGGTGGGCTAGTGGTTTGCACCTCTGGGTGCCTCTCTGACCCACTAAGAAGACAGTCTGTGACGTATGGGTACGGAGTCAAGGGTTAGGGTTAGGGTTAGGGGGCTAGGGTAGGTTTTAGGGGGCTTTTTGGCACATCCCAGAAGTCTCCATGGCCAAGTGGCCATGCATTTGGTGGGATGGCTCCAAAAATTTGCATGGTCGTCCACTCCCACATGGCTGGCCACTCAGCCAGCCCATCATTGCGCAGGTGTAAATAAAATAAAATAAAATAAAATGAATGGAGGACAGAGGAGGAGAGGAGAAACATTTTGTTGCAAGAAAAAACCCACTGCTACTGTGAAAAATCTGGCAGTTTATAAATTTTCGCGTGTTTCTGTTGTGCTTGTGTGTTTTTGGACCACGATTTCAAAAACAATATTGCGTTCGCCGCCCCATTTTGGATCCCCCGCCCGCACCGCATGGCATGGCGATTTGAGTCCGGCTGCCCAGGACGGGGGGGAGCCGGGACCCCCCCTCCAGAAACCATCTCTCCGGTAGGTGCCCTGCGCCCTTAGTCAAGCAGGCATTTTTCCGCCTGCTTTTTTGGCCCGGGAATGGGAGGGGGGAGAGTTTAAAAGTTTTTTCCTGTGCCGCCCGTGCCGCTTGCTTGTGCTTTAATTGCGGCGGCCTGCGGCCGGCGAGACTGGGCTTTTTGCTGGCTGCCTGCGAGCCTGCGGCGAGTCCCACCAGAGCAGCCCAGGACGGGGGATGGGGGGGAGGCCGGGGACCTCCAGAAACAACCCCTCTGGTAGGTGCCCTGAGGCACGGCAGGCATTTTTCCGCCTGCTTTTCGGCCGGGAACCGGGTTTTTTTCACTTTTAAAAACTTTTTTCTGTGCCGCGTGGCATCGCGCGATCGCGCGATGCAAGGAACGAGCACGACAAATCAGACCAAAATTGTTCGTTCGTCGGTTCGAGCTCGAAGTCTGGCGGAGTAATTCCCGTTACCGTTTCCGTAGAGTAACGGAAACGAGTAACGGAAACGGAAACGGGAATACCGCTAAGTCGTGCCCATCTCTACATCATATGTAGGTGGCAGCATAACTAACAATTTTAGTTTCCTTGAGCCATGAAACCTTTTGGGTGATTGTTGTGTGGCAGCAGCAGCGAGGAAGGAAAAGGGGAAAAAAGAAGAAGAAAACTTACCATAACTGTCCTCCGGACGGGTGGGGTGGGGACTTAAGAGGATCGGCCTGGCCAATTGGCCTTTGAACTTACTGCTCAGGTCTCAGGTGGTGGATCGGAAGTTTTGAACTTTTTCTGCTCAAGCTTAAACTTTCAGTCCTCTGCTCAGGACCCGAGTGGGAAGTTCAAAGGCTGGTTGGCCAGGCAAGTCCTCTTAAGTCCCCAACCTACCCCTCCAAAAGGCAGCCAGTGTGTAGTGGCAACAATGAGGAGGACTCGGCATCCATACATTTTCTTCTTCTCCCTCCCCTTGCTGCTGGGCTTGGACCTCTCCTGCACCTGTTGATCACCTACTGCAGATAATTGACTCCACGGTTAGTGAATCAGCGGATGCGGGGGTCATACTGTCCTCAAATAAGATGCACACACAAAAGCTGTGCATGTTTTGTGTATCTCATGTTGAACCCTGTGATTTGTGGCACTGAAACTTTGATTACTCAAGAGAAAGTTGAGATAGGACATGCTATTGACCCAAGGTTGTTCTCTCAACTAGACACATTTTTGCTTGAAAATCTGCTGCATGGGATGGAATCAGGTGCATGGAGTTCATGGAAATGGATGAGTCTGGATATAGTAATGACTGCATAATAATGAAATATAGTATATTCATGTTTTACATTCTAGGAAGCTGCAGTAGTTCCTACTAATGGACTTTCAAGATAATGGATAGAGCAATGGGGGCACAGTATGAAGAGGATGCTGGGGTTGATACAAGCTCCCTTTTTCAGAAAAAAAATCTATATAGAGATTCTGCAGCATTTGTAGAAATAGGCCTGTACATTTTTAAAGTGTATAGTTTGACATTCAGATTTACCCTGGAACCTTCTGTTGGTACTCTTTCAAGGAGCTAGAGTTATTGTTTGTGAGCTAGTGGGGATGTGAGTTGAAATCCCTGTCTGTTTTTAAAAGATAAGTGAATGGTTTTGGAGTAGTCACTGCTCATTGGTATAATCTGCCTCACGGGATGATAATGAAATGGGATAAATTCCTCGTCTTCCCCTCTAAGAACTTTGAAGAAGGGATGCTAAGTAATTGAGAGAGACTGGAACAATTTGGTATCCATAGTAGGATTTTCTCTGTTTAATGGGATCTTGGTGCAAAAAAACAGACAGAAGGATGGAGGTTTAGCAGTGCAGCGTGAGAGTCTCCTCATCAGAATGAACATTAACCTTCTTTTGCCAACAGTCTTCCTGGAGCCGAGGAAATTGGGTGTAAACCTTCCCTCTTTCAGATTGAATGGCAGGGAGTGCTGCTGGCAAAATAGGAGGATCAGACAGTTTCAGAAACCACAGAGCAAGAAAAACTACCACAATGCCACATTTTTGCATTAGTTTTCTAAGTGGTAGCCATGTTAGTTTATGCAAACATATCAACCAGGTACACAAAACGAAACAAAAGAGAAATAAAATAGACACTATTGCATCCTTAAAGACTAACTGCTATATTTTAATGTGAGCTTTCAAGGAACAGTTCCACTTCTTCAGACATAAGAGTGAGAATGCAAAGACTACATAGCGAAGTAGTCATACCACAGCCACCTTTACAGAGCAAGCTTTAAATGTAAAGCCAGTAATTCTTAACACATCATCACATGTTGTCTCTGCAGTTTCCTTTAGTTAGTAATCACTGTTCCTGTTTACAATGCTAAACTTCAAAGGAAGATAATTTAAAAGAGCCTCTGTATGACTCCTCTCTAGTCGGATCTCCTGTCAGAGTTGAGAGGCCCACCATCATATTTCTATGGTGTGATGCCCCAGTTTTATCTGGGTCCAGAATGACATTTCCTCTTGCCTTTATTTGACACTCCATATCAAAGGCAAGGGAGCGGGCACAGTAAATTAAAAAAAAAAAGGTAAAGGTTCCCACCGCACTTGTATGGTAGACGTATCTGACTCCAGGGGCGGTGCTTATCTCTGTTTCAAAGCCAGAGTCAGTGTTGTGCAGGTCCGTGGCCATGTGACCGGCATGGCTGAACACATTTCTGTGCACGGAACACTGTTTACCTTCCCACTTTTTATGGTGGTATCTATTTATCTACTTGCATTTACATGCTATTGAACTGCTACGTTAGCAGGAGCTGGGGTTAACAGTGAGAGCTCACTGTGCTGCGTGGCACCCTCGATTTGAACCACCGAGGTGTCAACTATGCAGCCGACATTTTAGCGCTCCTGCCTGCTGAACCACTATGCCTCTTCGGTAGCAATCAACATAGAGTCCACCAATAGAGTCCCACAAAAATCTAGCTGCTAAATTGCTAGTTGCCCAGGAACAGCAGGAGCATTTTGGTTTGGATGTCACCATCTGATGTGGAAGTGTTGATTGTATGCATTGCCTCAAGTATGCTAAATAGAGATGGGCACGACCAGGAAAAATTACGTTTTGAGTTGTCGTGTGTCGGAGCCGGCCCATTTTGGCTCGTTTCCGTTTGTCGTGAATTTTTTCAAAAATTTGTCGTTTCGTTTGTTGTTTTTTCGTCTGTCGTTAGTACTGGTTTGGGGGGGTAGTGGGCTCCTGGAGGCACCTCTCGGGTGGGTGCCTCCTCTGGCCCGCTATGAAGGGAAAGCGGGCTCCTGGAGGCACCTCTCTGGGGTGGGTGCCTCCTCTGGCCCGCTACAAAAGGGTATGCATAGCCAATTGGATATGCATACCAAGTTGCAGTGGCAGGCAGAGGCACCTCTCTTTCGGGTGCCTCTGTGACTCACTGCCTGGCATACGGTGCACTTGGGCTGGGGATGGGGAGGAGGAACAAAGTGAGAGAGGACCCCTATGGGCGCCCTGTGACTCACTAAGAAGGGAAGTGTACTTGCTGTAGTGCAATGCGAGTACACAGATCTGGCTTAGGGTTAGGGTTAGCGCAAGGGCTAGGCTTAGGGTTACGGGTAAGGTTAGGGTGAGTTAGTGGGGTGCACCTCTGGGTGCCTCTCTGACCCACTGCCCATGTCTAATGCTAAATAGAGGTACACATCTCATGAAGGCACCAACAAATTGTCCCCTCCTTTCAAAGAAAATATGAGGACCTCCTTCCCTGACACGCCTCAAGAAGTAGTTGCTTTTAACTACTGTTTCATCTTAACTGTTAATATGCTATTCTGTAATCTAGGAGTGACCAATCCAGTGTAACAACAGATCTCTGCACTTATACCCTACTTGTGTTTATGGTTTTCTTTCATATGTGCAAATGAAAAGAATAGAAACACTAGTCCATTGACATGCAGGTTCCATCCACTAAGACAAATGTTTATAAAACCCTGAACTGTATGTCTTTTTATACCTTATGATAAAAATATTCTAACATAATAGAAGGAATGAAAGAATGGTCTGATTTTTTTTATATTTTTATACTATTTTAATAAGGCTTGGGTTTTGTGCTTCTGTGTAACTCCTGAATTATGTTACATATTAGATCAACCTCTTTTCCATTAGAAAGAACTGCTCACATTGTTCAGACTGCTGGTGGAAGGTGCTGTACTACACAAACGGACTGGTAAATCCCATTCTGTACTGTGGGCATCTGAAGTAGGGGCAGAAAACTAGTTTTATAGAATTTGTGGTGACATTTATTTCAGTGAATGGTAGCTTTGCCCGAAAGCACTGGCTTGATAGCATTTTTGTCCCACTGTTTTCTCTCTCTCCCGCCTTCTTTGGTAAATAAAAGTCCACTGCCTCATTAGACCTTGTCAATTAGCTTGGAGGTATTATGAGTTGAATTTTGTTGAACAATTAGGAAGGAGGGAGGCACAAACCACTGTTGGTATAATCAACCCCACCCCTCATTTTGACATTTTAATTGACTTTTCCTCTTCAGGCCCAACTCTGACAAACACCAGATAAGATACTGAACTTCTTCCTACCTTGTGTCATTTTGGTCTGCATTTGGTCTGCAGACGATCCAGTTGACTCCTATTTTACCAAGGAGCACACACATGTAATATGAAAAAGTAGCCCCCTAGATAAAATTGTTCCGGTTCTACCTTTTCTGACATGCTAATCTTCCAGGTGGAGGCCATATCTACATGGAAGGCATTCTGCTGTATTGAGTCCTCACCTGGAGCCTGGGTTGGTATAACCTAGAAACATTGAGCAGATTTTTATATTTCAAGTAGATAGACCATTGGATGCCATATGAAGGTTTTGGGACATTTTCTTGCATTTCAGAATATAGATGATTATTCCTCAGACATATGGATATCTCTTCTTATTGAAAAGTGCAAAAAGTAACCTCAGTATTTGTGCTGGTCCTCTCTTACCACAAGTATATTAATCAAGAGTCTTGTTTCTGAAGTCCAGTCTCTCCTTAACTGCCTGATATGGTGCTCTAGGTGTAGAAATGATGTGGATACTATTTCAGACTCTCTAAACTGAGAAAGAAGACTGAGATCCAGAAGGGCAGCGATGGGAGGAACCAGAAAAGATGATCAAGGATGTATCACTGAAAATGAAGACCAAGATCATCCACACTCTTGTATTTCTGATACGAGATACAGCTTTCATATCCATATGAAATGGATGGAAATGAATATGAAAGTTGGATAGTAAAAAAAAAAGTGATGGAAAAAAATGATTTGTTTGACATTTCAGTGCCACAGGAGAGCAGCTTGATGGCACATAACAACAAATAATCTCAGTTTATAAAATTGGGGCAGGCTTTTCAATGTAGTGCTTCTTTCCCTGGGCACCCCAAGAATTACACTCTTGCTGCCTTGTAACCAGTTTGCAGAAGACACAAAATAAACGGCAGCTGGATATAGTGAATCCTGTTGATGATGACGTGGGCTATGAGAGCCAATGCAGTTGGGTTCTGGAGTCCATATTTGAACCCTTGTTCCTACCAAATAGATGTGATCTCTGCAAATACATTGTCTCCCCCCCCCGTGTGTGTGTGTGTGTGTGTGTGTGTGTGTGTGTGTGTGTGTGTGTGTGAGAGAGAGAGAGAGAGAGAGAGAGAGAGAGAGAGAGAGAGAGAGAGAGATGAATGAAGCAAGATTTCTAGGGGCTTTTGTTTTCTTCCCTTTCTCCCTAAATGCATTGTTAAAGTACTGCACTGTACATCTAAATAACTCAGCTAGCCTAAAAGGTTTTGAGATGTCCTTTAAAGAGGAAGTTTATTTCTGCTAAATCTTGGACACAGCGCATATTCTTAGCAATCAAACATGTAGAAACTGGAAAGAAAATGTATGCTTTTTTTTGTACACCCAAGGCTAAATAATTCAGATCTCAAGAGTAAGAAACTAACTGGAATGTCAATAGCTGATAAGGGAGTTCGTAACAGATAATGGAAATTTACTTTGGCTTCAAACTGGTCTTTCTGCTGTCTGACCTTGACAAATGGTGAAGCCAAACAAGGTATGTAGTTGTGAGTATAGGAATTCTGATGGATTATTTGTCTGTGTTGTTTGAGAGAGGGAGAATGAATGCCTGTCTGAAAAAAGACCTTCAAAGCTATTTGAAAAATGTGTATCAACCATGGCAAATTCCTCCCTGATGCATTTTATTGATGTTGGAACAGTTATTGTGTTGAAGGACATCCTTTCTGGTATGTGTCTGTGTTTGCATCTCTCTCTGTGTGGCTTTTTCTCCCTCTTGCTTTTAATCCTCTTTCCTAATGATGAAAATAACACAAGCCTTCTTAAAATTTGACTTCCTTCTACTTTCCTTTCCCCCTGTTAGTTAGAAAAAAATCTGCTGAGGAGTGTGAGTATGTAAGAACATAAGGGATGCCATTCTTACATTGTCCTTAAACTGAACAGGCTTCCTTCCACCTGTTAAAATGCATCAGTACTAGCATGTATATCTCCAAAACAGTGTGCAGCTTCCAATATTTTGCAAATTTGTTGTTGGTACTCTTGCCGTCTTCCTACTTCCTATATTCTTTCTCTCTTTTTGGTATTTTTTGGTATTTTTAAATTTTATGTACTGTTCACATTTATATTCTCTCTTGTTTTTGTATTTTACTTTGTTTTGTTGTTTTCACCACCTTGCCTTGCCTTTGTGCAAGCTGGTGGTACATAAATCATAACTAAACTAAACTAAACTAAACTTTTACTGCATAATGGTGTGTGTGTGTAGGTGAGTGTTTTGCCAGTATTCTCTACCTGGTTCGTTCCTGGCCATTCTTAACTGCTATTTTTAATCTGCCTATTAAAAATTAAATCTCTCGTCAAGATTGTGTTTACCCTTTTTGCTGTGTGGTCATAGAACTCCTGGGTGCGCGCTGGTACAAGAATGCACTGTAAAGCTGCTTTATGTAAAGTACAGCTCACTTATCTACCGAGATCGGTAAATTGCCTGGAACAGGCCTTTTCTTTCCAAACCCTACAACTTTATGCTAGTGCATCATGAAGAATAAATGAAGTGAATTATTGAAAACTCCTATGTCAGTGATGGCGAACCTTTTAGAGACCGAGTGCCCAAACTGCAATTCAAAACCCAGTAAATTTTCTTTGCAAAGTGCCAATACAATAAATAATTTAACCTGTATACAGGTAGCTATGAAGGGGTGATGTCGGGTGCCCACAGAAAGGGCTCTGAGTGCCACCTTTGGCATCCATGCCATAGGTTTGCCATCAGTGTTCTATGTGAACTCAGTGTATCTGCACTTAAGGATCCTGCTTAATGTGCCTCTGCATGAGTGTCTGGCCTTGCTCCATCTGCTGAGTATTTATGTGCAGCTAATATTTGCCCTGTGTCCTTGCCTTGAGGTTTTTAAGGGAATCACTTATGATGCATCATAGTTATCTGTACTCAATTTGAGTCCAAATACTTCTCTGTCAGCATGGGTCACTGGTTGGGTTTGCCTTCAAAAGTTGCACAGTTCTTTTTTTCATTGTACAGTGGACTCTTGTATAACAAACAGCTTGTATAACATAAAATCTGTACAACATAAAAAATTCCGGAGATAGGGGAAATTTGCTTAACATAATCGCCTATGGGGAAAATCTGTACAACATAAAAATGGGATTACTCCATTTTCAATTCATAAATATGGGAATTTGTATAAAGGAAAATTTGCTTAACATAATTTCATTTGGAACGAATTAATTCCTTTATACAAGGTACCACTGTACAAGTGGTTGCATGAATGAAATACTTTATTCATGAACTACCTTGAATTTTGTTTTTAGTTGAGAGTCAGTATATGAATACACTAGATGAATTATTACTTCTAGCTAGGATAGACCCACTAAATAAATCAGTGGAGCTTCGGTAAGTCAACATGCAAGTCTTTGGACATAGGGTTTTCTGAATGTTGGCCCTGGGGAGCTGGTAGTTCAATAAGAGGCACTCTGTATGGAGCATAGTAAACAGGATAGTAATATCTCCCTAATGCCATGGAGCTCCCATGGAACTTAGCTTCAGCCAGCATCTTCCTTTGTCTTTTGGACTTAGCAACATGGTCAAAACAGAGCCTACAGTTTCCACCTTTAAGTAGCAAAAATTTAGTTGTTAGGTCTTGGATTTCCAGCTGAAATCCCCAGAAGCCAAGCTAGGGGAATTCTGGCAGATCTCTGGGAAATTTTCTAGAATATTTTGAAAATGCCATGTGTATAAATCTCATAGGCTTAAGTCCTGTTGCACAGATGCATGTGCCCAGCAGTGATGATGATGTCAAACGCAGTGGTAAATCACCATTGATGAAAGGCTTCCTTTGTCTAATTCTGGGAGCATGAAACTTTGTTACATTGTGAAGGAGTTCATGAGCATCCCCAAAATCTGATTTAATCAGCAGATATTTGTCTTTAGTCTACAGCAATTTACAGCAAGTGATGATGTCATCTCCATTGTGCATGTGGAGTAGTGCAACAGGACTACAACCATTGATTCAGCTGGTCTCCTGTATTCTTCTTGGCACAAATTCTTGTCATTGCCTCCATTTCTTCCCTTCTGTTTGCCAGGAGGTGATGGGACCAGTGGCCAGGATCTTAGTTTTTTTGATGTTCAGCTTTAGCCCACTTTTTCACTCTCCTCTTTCACCCTCATTAAGAGGTTATTTAATTCCTCCTCACTTTCTGCTATCAGAGTAGTATCATCTGCATATCTGAGGTTGTTGATATTTCTTCCGGCAATCTTAATTCCGGTTTGAGATTCATCCAGACCTGCCCTTCGCATGTTGTACTCTGCATATAAGTTAAATAGGCAAGGTGACAGTATATAGCCTTTTCGTCCTATGCCTATGGGATATACTTTATAGCAAAATTCCATTATTATCTGGAAGGCTCAGTGGAAGGTACTGATGATGCCTGCATCCCCAAGAGCTCACTTTCACTCCATGTTTGCACCACAGTGCTTAAATTGGCCAAGAAGACTAAATCAGCACCACAATAGGCCATTAAATTGTTTTCAAATTACAACTCCATTTCATCCCATCTAAAATTGCCAAAGCCCATGAATCTTTTTCTTCTGGGAGAGGGATTTGAGGTATTTTAATCCAGATTTACCATTGGTAGCTTTTGGTAAAGGAGAGGATTGCATAATTACTACAGAGTTCCCTGCTTTGAACCCTTGCCCCAGGACAGGCCATAATAACCCAATTAAATAGTAGACAGAAACTCCCAAATAGCCTGGTTGTATTTTTGTTGCATGGCTTCAAAGAATTCAGCATGTATTTTGAGTTTGACTGGTGCTTTTGGTCATAGGGTAGACAGAGTCCACAAATCAAACAATTAGCAGCAGTATTAAGTGAGTGTGTATATTTCCACTGAATATCTTTCCAAGTCTTCCATAAAGACTTGGACAGCAAAACGTTCTGTTGTTTCAGTTGCGGAGTGGTTGCCAATGTTTTCTTGTTCTGAAAAGCGGCTGCTGCTTATGGAACATTACAACTCTTTGATCTGTCTGTTTCTTATTTTAGCATACACAGTTTATTCCTGTAGATTACTACTTGCCTTTTAAGATTCTGCTCTCCGAACTTTGAAAACTGGGTTACTGAAAGAAACATATGTCATTGCCTAAGTGCAAGGAGCTCTTTGCCCTCCATCAAAGGTCATTGCCAATGCACCAATCTGCTTTCCTGAATGTAAGATGGTGGGACACCATTTTAATCTAATGAATATTTCTAAAGGTACATGTGGCCAACTAATGACTTGAAATTAAAAAAACAGCAGCTTATCTGGAATTTTAAATTTTATCAATTCATTCTCAGATCAGATGAGTTTAATTTAGACTAACGTTTTTCTTCTAATTCTCTGTGTCTTCATTAAGAATTAATTTTGCAGTGCTGAATACTGAATTGCCAAATAGCAGTGGGTGAATCAGTCTATATCTGATCTGCTTTGGTTTCACATGAAAGATAGTTATGTTGTATCATGTTTCCTCCGTCCCATTTCTGCATCATTTGAAGAACTTTAAAGAAGTCATAGCAACGTGTGTTTATTTTTGCTTACATCTTCTCGTAATGTACAAGATTTTTATATTGATGCATGTTTTGAGTCAAGAACAGAATGTTGGCATGTTCTCATCTGGATGGCAGTCCAGGAAATAAATGTAGCTTCAGGATGCGATCAGACAGCGGCAGCGTCACATACCTGAAAAGGTTGCTGTAACACAGTGGTTCTCAACCTGTGTGTTCCCAGAGGTTCCTGGACTGCAACTCCCAGAAGTCTTTATCACTAGCTGAGCTGGCCAGGATTTCTGGGAGTTGCAGTCCAGGAACATCTGGGGACCCACAGGTTGAGAACCACTGCTGTAACGGGAACAATCTCCTTTAAGGTGATCCTTTTGTCTGATCGGGTATTGCTTCAGCCTGACTCTAGAAGGTAATATCCTCACAGCCAGGCTAAAAAGATCAAGCTTGGGTACTGATCAGGGTTGGGCTATAATATGTTTCTTTTTATGTCCTGTGACTACTGGAAAAAAAAACCATCCAAATTTTATCCATTTCCCACATGGCAAGCTTGTTCAGTTTAAAACATGGACCAAATGCAGTTCTTCCTCATCTCTCTTTCCAGCAACATCCAGTTAGACGGAGGCAAACCTGAGGTTAAATTAACCTGAGCCCATATACAGTACACTACGGCACGTTCGGTGAACTGAAAGACAAAAATTGAAACCTGGCTCTGTTTGAAACCAGTGTTACTTATTTAGGACTAAGATTACAACGGAAGAGACCAAGATTCAAATCCTTGCTTATCCTTGAAGCCCATCATCGAGGGCTAGTCATATTATCTCAGTCTAACCTGATCATGTGTGAGAATAAAAGTAGGATTAGAAACTGATTCAGCTGATGGGAAGTCAATGTTTGCACTGTTCTGGATGCTTTAGGTGTATTTTAGGAGCATTTCTACATCTGATGCTAGTTCATAAAGTCTCTCTCTCTCTCTCTCTCTCTCTCTCTCTCTCTCTCTCTCTCTCTCTCTCTGTGTGTGTGTGTGTGTGTGTGTGTGTGTGTGTGTGTGTGTGTGTGTGTGTGTGTGTGTGTGTGTGTGTGTGTGTGTGTGTGTAAACCCATTTCATAATCCTATGCTGAAGATAAAAATTCAAATATGAATTGCAAAAGCACTTTGACAAGGGTAGGGGACTGTGGATGACACTTAATGGCTGTATGGATAGTTTAGTTTGTTTATGTTTAACCTTGAGTAGGGTTAGAAAAGTGTTGACCTTCATAAAAGAAAAGAAGTGAAAGGATATGCCTTATTTTTCTTCTTTTTTGAACTGCTGTTTTAACTATATCTGTATAATTAGTGTTCCCTCACCAAGGTTGTTTTAAATATGTTTTAATGATTTTATACAGTTTTTAGTAATACTTGTTTAATTCTTTTTTTAAACATTCATGTACTTGTAAATATTGTTCCTTCGATGGTGTAACTCATCTTGGGTCCTTTTTGAGGAGAAAGGTGGAAGAAAATTCTATTAAATAAATGAATAAATGTGCCAAGCTTATTTTACACAGTAATGTATAGTGTCTCTGTTGGACACACGTCAAGTGTGTTGTACAAGGAAACTAGACAATTCCTTCATAAACGAAGCAGGCAAGACTGTCTGGAATGAAGCAGGGAAGTCATTGCCTCTTCCTAATGCCCCTAATATTTCAGAACCTAGATAATTCTTAAGATAGGCCTTGCCATGCCAAGGGTTCTACACACTGATGTTTGTCATATCTGGAACTATGTATAGGCTATTGTAGTAGGCAGCCATCACAGCGGCACGGATCCCATTCCAAGTAAAAAAGGAATCTCCCAGCTAGTAGTTTAGCAGCTTTCTTTCTGCATTGGAAGCTAAGGCAGAGCTAGGCCTAAGCTAGGCCTCAAAGTTTCTTTTCATGGGGTTTTCTTGGCTGGGATACTGGTGTGGCTTGCCACTTCCTACCCCAGATGGCCACATTTAGTCAAACTCTCCACTATGACCTATGGGATTGCTCATAGCTTCTCTGAATTGGCTCAAGCCCCTTCGCCGCGACAAGGCAGTGATCCATTGATGGTGTTACCGATGCAACCAACATGGATTTGACCAAACTCCAGCAGGCAGTGGAAGACAGAAGGGCCTGGAGTGCTCTGGTCCATGGGGTCACAAAGAGTCGTACACGACTGGACGACTGAACAACAACAACAAGGTTTCAAAGTCTTCCTAGCTAGGCCTTTCCTGTGGGTGAGCCACTCTCCCTAAGAGTAGATGTGTCAAGGGGGAACTTCCAGAATGCAGAATTATAGAATTTGTAGGTCCCAAATGCCATGCAGTTCCCCAAATGGCCCACCCCCACCCCCCGGTTTGGCAGTTTATACAGAGTCTAGCAAATCAGTTTTGTGAAATGATATCTTGCACAAGTTTTGGCTTGGTTTCCCCCCCACACACACTGAGCTTGATAAAAGAGATGTCAGATTCTTGGCTGAATTTCACAAAGCATTAGAGTCTAAAAGGCAAGAATTGTAAGCTGATGGATTAGGCAAAGTTCAGTGGATGCAAATACTTGGGAGAGAGGAGGTTAATCCTTCATTTAGTTTAATGAATGCAGCTACAAGAGAGTTGAACTTTAGCACAGGCAGGCTCTGATCACTGCAACTGCTCCGTTAGTCTTTTGTTTGTTTGAGTGGCTCTGGAAACCAAGAGGGAAATCTCTTCTCAGTTGGTTTTCTTTTGTGTTCTAGTCTGGAGCAGAGCTTAGAAATGTTACTTTTACATTTAGTGTTACTTTGATTTTGTTTCCCTTTTTAAAAGAACACTATTCATTGCAATGGTCTAAGTTTCTATTTAGAAAAGGAACATTATGGATGCTGTGCAGTTAGCTCCCTCAGTGCCTAAGAAATAATGCCATGGCAGTGGCAGATGGCTACTAATTAAAGAGTCCCTATTTTGAGTTTTGGTTGGGTCTCACTTGCATGCTGTGAAATAAAGTCAAGCACAGAACAAAATGGAAGTAGAAATTCTTTCATCAGTGGCAGTTGACTGCTATTGGTGTCACTGCTCCTACTGTGTTCGCAGATTCCTGTTAGTAGTTGACTTCTTTCTTAAGTCATCATGATGAATGGCCCTTGACTGGTGAGATGCTCATCCTATTACTAGGCCTACTTTTGTTGTGCAGTCAGGTGTATGCCATGTTAACATGACTGGTGCAGCAATTCACCGCACTTGAATTACTGTTGGGACTTGAGCCACTGATTTAAAATCAAATCAGATCATAAGAATGTTATTTGTTCCTGCAAATTACTTTCAAGCACTTTGCTGAAGCTTTATTAATATAACCAGCTTTGAATTGTGTTTTCCATGAGAGGTGCTAGCGAGATGGGGAAGAAGAGAGGAAAAGAGTTGGAATTGGATCAAATATCATGTTTGTGGAGGGTTATTTAGGATAGCTTGAATGTTTGCAACTGGTGGTAATGTCATTGCTATCTTGGAAGTGCATATCATGTATTAATATGCAGTTGTTGTTTTCTAGTTCATATCTCTATTGGTCTCATGCTCACACCATGCACACTCCATATAAACCTGTGGCTCAAATGTCCTGCTCCATGTGTCTGAAGAAGTAGATTAATAAATAAAATCAATCACAACTCATATTAAATAAATTTCTAAGTCATAAAGGTACCATCATGCTTTTATTTGTTTCAGCAACTTATACTGAGAAAAGAGATGATGATGATGATGATGATGATGATGATGATGATGATGATGATGATGATGATGATGATGATGATGATGAGTAGTAGTAGTAGTAGTAGTAGTACAGTGGTCCCCCGCCATTTTGCGGTTCATATACTGCGGTCCTGGTATATCGCGGGACCGCAGTATATGAAAGGCAAGCCCCCCTGGGATAAGCTGCATGGGTCTGTTTGAGGCCTCCTTCACTTACTCCAGGCCTGGCGCTGCCCCGAATGGATCTCCGATGGGCTTCCCAGGCCTGCTGGAGTCCCCCGAAGTGCTTTCAGGTGAACCAGAAGTTATTTCCAAAAAACCGTTACTTCCCAGCCTCCAACAGCTGGGAAGGCTGTTGGAGGCCTGTTCTGGGCAGCGCCAGGCCTCAGATAAGTGTAGGAGGCGCCAGAGAGGCCCCAAGTCCCAACCTGACCCAGCATATGCCTATCATGGATTCTCAATGACCACAGGTTGGGTCAGGTCCCTAACCCCCATGATAGGTGGGGAATTACTGTAGTAGCAGCAGCATGTCATGTGTTGATTCTGGTCTATGGCAAGCCTTCCCAGGGTTTTCTAGTTATCAAGTATCAGGTGTGGCTTACTGTTCCTTGGTGGAAGCATCCTTCGACTGTGTAGCTTACCCAAGTCTGCAAAGGCTGGCTCTTTTCTTGAGATGCATGATGGGAAATTGAACACCCAACCTTTTTGAACAGCCAAGTATCCAACTCACTGAGCTGCCCAACCAGCTGTATTTTAACATTGCCTGAACACTAAATTCTGTTCTGTAACAGTATTTTGGGTAAATAAGTTATTTCTGATCATTTGTCCTGAGTTTTGTAGAGGTGGATTAGTTTGATAATCCACTCCTTGTAAAGCATGTTTTTATTTTTCCAGTCTGATATACTCTTATCTGTTTTGATTTATGTTTTTGTGTGTATGTGTTTTAAGTCTGTTATGTCTTCCCATAGCTATTCAAAGTAAATATAACAGCTAAAGCAAATTTGAAACTTCTAAAATATTAAAACCGAAAAGCCAAGCAGAATCAAACATTTAGAGCCTTAGACATAAGGAAGATTTAAATTTTGTTTAAATGAGGAGGCCTGGTGGGCTCCTTAGCATTGGGATTCTACTGTGAAAAGACTTCCAAGTGCCATTCTAGTCAAATATCCTCTGGTGTGTACTATATTGCATCTAGTTCAGCGTTTTTCAGACTGTTCCAAGTGCCATTCCTAGTCAAATATCCTCTTCAACCCAGGGCCGGTGGGTGGCCCACAGCTGGCAGGCGCTATATGTCCAAGGCCATCTCCTCCCGGCCTGCGGCGCTTAACTTCCTCCCGACCTGGCCCCGCTCATTCTCTTAGTGTTTGCCCTGTGCCTGCCGCCGCCGCCGCGAGCTTCCCCCCCCTCCTTTTTTTACCCTGGACCACCACCACCCCTTTCCTGGGAGCTACCAATGGACTGAGCCGCCCAACAGCCCGCCCACCAACATGAGCCGGCCCGGGAGCCCCAGCCCAGAACAAACCACCAGGTGAGGGGAAGGGGAGGAGGGGTGCCCAGCTGCCCCACGAGCACCGCGGCAGGGCTGCGAGGAGGAGGGGATGGAGGAGGCCTCCGCCGGGCCTGGGCTGAGAAGGTGGGCGGGCGGGGGGGCTACTGGAATGGCTGGATGGCCGGCCGGCCGGCCTTTAGGGTCCGGGAGGGGAAGAGCCGTCTCTGAGGGGCCCCGCGATGGGTTTCTTGAAGTCTTGCCCCTTTTTTTCTGTCTTGGGTCGCCCTCTTCTCTCTCTCTGTCTTTTCTTTCTTTTCCCCCCACCTCTCTCTTTCCATTCGTACCCTTTCCCCTCTTCATAGAAACGTGCTCATTTCTAGCCTGCATATGTGTATGTCTAGCAGCCTGCCTACTGTAATTAAAACTGTAAGCCGCCCAGAGACTCCTTGAAGTGGTATGGGGCGGTATACAAGCAGAACACTTTCTGCCTTCTTTCCTTCCTGCCTTCCTTCATCCTCCTCCCCTCCTGTCACTGGACTTGCTGAAGGCATCTGCCTTGGCCACAGTGTGGAGAGCAAGATGGGCTTTTGGGTCTTATTTGTGTTCCTGGAGAGTCAGTGCCCCTTCTCAGATCTCCACTGGACACAGAAGTCCATGCAGGGCAAAATGTCTTTAAAAAAACAACACAGGTAAGTGGGAACTGGGTGTTAGAGAGCGGGCTGCCTCAATCTGTGGCCCCTCTGTCCTGCTTCTCCCTACACCAGCAATGGCAAACCTTTTAGAGACTGATACAGGCACAGAGTTAAATTTTTTAACATTTTCTCATGGTGGTGTGCCTCGTGATTTTTTTCATGAAACAAGTGTGCCTTTGCCCAAGAAAGGTTGAAAAACACTGATCTAGTTTGTGATTAACTGAACATTAGAGTTAGAAACTTTGCTTTGATGCGGTTTATAAGCTATGTTTCTTTGGGAACAGGATTGTGCCATACAACCTGCTTCTGGAGGTTATGTTTCAAGGCTTATGATAGGAGGGAGGCAGAATGGGAACGAGCATTTTAACATTTTCATCCACTTTACTTTTTTATGAATTGAGAGCAAAATTCTTCAGTGAGGAATCTTTTCTAATGGTTTCACCTGGGATCCAGGACTCTGGCAGATCCGGGGGTCATGCAAGGGAACCTGATTGGATGTTCTCACTGTAGGAATTTGCCCTGATCATGTGGATATTGTGATAGACTTGGGAAAAGAGGGTTAATTCATTTCCCATGGTCTGTGGAACTGTGTGCCTGGTAGTTGAATTAGCTGGATGGGAGGAGGGAGAAGTGTCTTCGAATTCTGAGAACTATCTATAGATGTTTGGAATGTTAATGTCCAGGCCAGAAAAAGTTACAATAAGCCTCTTCCCATGGTACCTTGATTGCTAGGACCAAAGTGTGGGGAGAGATGCACAAAACAAGTTATTGTTGCAAAAAGTTACCTACCAGAAGTTTTGAGGGAAGAGAGCGATATGCTTGGTGGAAAAGAACTGAAACCTATAGAGAGGGGATGATGGAAGTTCAACAATGGAACACTCAAGTTTTTCATAAACTAGCTTCATCTCTCAGGAGAATGTACTTTCTGCCTGCTACTCTGCTGAACTCAGCACATGGGCTTGAACTATGTTATGTCTTTATTACTTTGTAAGTTCATATATAGGTAGTAGCTTTATTATTGTCTGCGGCTTTTGTTCTGACTTCCCAAGAATAAGTTTTCTTGTTGCTGAGAACAGACTGTCAGCCTGAAGCCTGGTGTTGTTGTTCACCAGAGCCATGTTTGTTAAGGCCTGATCTTCTGTGTGTTAGTTTTACTGGCTGTCATAGGGAACAGATGTTCTACAAAAGAGATGGTTGATAACAATGCATGCTTGTTTGGAAAGGGACCTCCTGTGGCAGGAAGGTATCCCCCTTTCCCCACACAAAGGCCAGGTTCCCAGGCAACGGGCTTAAGGTTATGACAGGCCAGGGTGAGGTTTACCTTAGAGCATCACTGCTGAAACTTTTTGGTCACCAGTGGGGGTGAACCTCTCCTTTCCAGATGGTTTCACTCTGCAGTGGGCTCCTGGGGTGCTGGGAAATGTATCTAACATTGCAATGCCATTTCTTTAGGTATTTGGAGTGACTGCCCTCAAGAAACACGAAGATGATGAGTGATGCAAGTGAGATGCTGGCTGCAGCTTTGGAACAGATGGACGGTATTATTGCAGGTAAGACGTTGATCCAGCTTGTGTGTTTGTATTTAATTTTCTTTTCACGTGCTTTCTTTGTCCAGGAGGAAACCACCAGACGTTGTGAATATTTTTCATCCCCGGGAGGATGAGGCTCAAACGAAATGGGCTTGTTTTGCAAATTCATGCAAACAAATCCATCAAGCCCGCTTGGAGCTCTCTTCTTAACCCTCGCCATCTGCTTCTCAAAGCTGTTGACTGATAACGACTCTGCCATTGCAATCTGTTCACTACAAACCAAGGTGGCTAGCTTGAATCTCCCCTTCCAAATATAGATACAAGTTAGCGTTAAGAGTTCTCAAGAGTTTGAGGGTAGAGGGAGTGATCCCAACCGCAGACCTCTTCAAGATGTTTACATTGTCCTTGGCCTGTATCTTCCAGGTTAGTGGGAGTACCAGAGAGAAAAACTAGGCTGTAACCCTTGTTCTGCCACATACACTGTTTTTGTGAGAACTAAGCCTTGACTGCTGTATTTCCTCCTCAGTTCTGAAAGGGGTGCTGGTAAAGGAAGGGACTTCTGACCAAGCACACTAACAATTTGTCTTGATCTCATGCCAAGCCAGGCTGTGCCAACAGCTGCTTAAAGTAAGAAAAAATCTTCTGAGTGGGTGCAGTAAAAGTTTTCTGAGCTTGGTTATTTTATGGCCCTTGTGCATGTGTTTATGAGCTGATAATAGCATCCTCCTAGCATCTAATCAATTTTCCAAATACCAGTATCAGGCAGACATTTTAGACCTGTTTGACAAAGGTCAACGTTCTTCTGAAGTTGCATTTCCATCCCCTTAAACATGTTTGATTTTCAGCAAATGAACACAACAATAAAGATGTCCAGATTCTTTGCTAAGTAGCTGAGAATTAGCACGATAATAGTAATCCCCCCCATGAATTAACTTGTGAAAATTGTTCAGCCCTAAGTATACTTTAGATTACATGACCTCATAGAAAGAATACCCATGTGTTCTGAGTTTTGATAAGAGCCATTGAGACCAATATTCATATTGTTTCCTCCAGGAGACTCTGCTTACTTGAGACCAGAAAGTTATTTCTTCTTAACTCCTGCTTTTAACTTATGCTGGTCCTTGGCCAGACCAGTTTTCCAGTGAAAAACAGCCTGTGGAGTGCACATCAGCCTCTTGGAAGAAAATGAGGCTCTGGTGGAGCATTGTAGAAACCTGGCCAGTAACATACCTTGAATAAATATATCATTTTCTGTCTGCATTCAAAGTGGAATGGAGCCTGTATAACCAGAGAGAGAGAGAGAGTGCCTCTGAGCAGAAGATGCTCCAAGATAAGAAACAACCAGAAAGGCCTTTGAGCTTCCTCTCCTGTTACTGAGCTTGCTGGAGATATCAGACTGGCTTATGTCTATGATACCCAGGGCTTAGGGAAGTTCCTTTTTTATGCTATAGTTTGCAGAAGTCTCCAGCCAATGTGACCAATTGTTACAATCCAGAAGTAACTTTTGTAATTTAAAAACAAAGCTGGTTTCTTCTCTAAGTTCTGATAATATCCAAGCACACAGTCTTAAAAATATTTCCAAAGATATATAACACAGCCTTTTAATTAAGGCCACAAATAACTCGGTAGGCTTTCAAAGTTCATTTTATTGCTATTTATTACTAGATAAATATGGAACCCTTCACTAAAATCCTCCTGCGCAGGATGGATGGAGCCCTCTATCACTTCTGCGGCAGCCCCATCCCTCGCCTGCATATATGCAATGGCTGCCTTCGAAATGCAGCCAAACAGAGTTAAGGTTTGGGGTGAGGGTGGCTGTGGCTGATGGTGTTACATTTGAGGGTCAAGATGGACACTGTGTCATGAATTGTGGTGGAGATTATTTGAAAATGGTTTGCTGTATTCTGAGGCATTTCTTTTCAGGACTACAAATATATATTCAGTCTGTTTCTGACATATTTATAGCACAATTATGTGCATCTTATAATCAGATATATTTAATGAAAATTATTCTAGGTTAATGTGTATATATGGTACTGTGGCATTAAAATATGATGGGGTTTTTTTGTCCTCCAGGCACCACCTGTTGTCCCTTTTTTGTTTGTTTCTATAATTTGAGCAAAATACATGTGTGCAAATCTCGTGTCCTCTCCCATTGAAAAGAAAAGCAGCATTTACAGGAGAACTGTGCCAAATGACTCTAAAAACCTGGAAGCATTTCCCCACTTGTTGTGCAGATAGTCATTTGTGTAAGAGTTTATGTAGGGAAATTTATCCATAATGTTGTGAGAAATGTCAGGAAGTTTTGGCTGGCCTCACAGGCAGGGAGAAGAATGTGGGAATTCATCTTTCTTGTCTGTGAGGTCAAGATAAGCAAGGACATACATTCTCATGTATAGCACAGTTATGCACTTCTTGTTCTGCTGAACCTTGGGGCCTTGCTTACATAGACCTCCTGCTTCCTTGTACCCATCATGTACATGTGGGGAAGCAGCATGGGTCATATTTTTCTCTCTGCTGAGCGATAGTCTTGGACTTCTTGCTTGAGTACTTTGCATCTCAGGTGCACACAGCCAGATGTGGATGGCTTTGGGAGTTCTAACAGTTTTCTTGATTATCTCAATTCCTATGCTTAAAATAGAACCCACAGTGCCTGTCAAATTAACACTGGAAATAGATGGATTCTTTTATGTGGCCAAATTGCACACATTTTGTGGTTTCACCCCCCCAGGGTGCTGACTCTAATTGTCTTTGTGATGCCACGATGCTCTGTTTGAATTTTCATCTATACTAGTACAGTATTTGAGTTTTAAAAAATACACACATATAGACAGAGAAAACACGCAAGACCTCAATTTGGCACCTGCAGATGAAAAGCTTTTATTATCTGCCCATCTATGCATACATTGTGGCATCCTTCATTCTTGAGAGGAAGTATAATGTCCTTTATCTTTATCTTGTGTGACAGTACTACATAAGCAGTCAGTGGTATAGATTTAATAGTTGTTTAAATCATTGTTATGTTGCAGAAGCTCTTTTGTAAGTAGCATGACCACAGATCTGCATCTAATTAATATGCACTTAGCATAAATAGCATAACATTTCCAAGATGTCCCCAAATTCACGCACAGCTGTTTTGACAAATGGTACAATTCATTGACGTACATTTCTTGTACAAAGTGTGCATATATATTTTGGTTTATTTGGTTTAGCACAGTGATTTGAAGCAGCAGGCTATGCTTGGAACATAGTCCCTATGTGATGTAGTGGACATACTGTTAAGATTTTAATGAAAAAAAAACTTTTTGCAAATCCCCATCTAGCTATGAGGTTTTCAGCATAATTTGGGATAAATAATAATATCCCTCTTTCACATGTCCCATTGGGAGAATGGGATAACTTCATGTAAGCCACTTTAAGATTAAATATGTCTTCTTTGATTATCTCATGCTCTCCTAAGTATTAAGAACTCTCAGTACTTTAAATCCTACTTCCCTTTCCTTCCACTCCACACAAATACTTTGTTTCAAAAACCAGGACACTTAAAAGTGTGATTGAATGTTTCAAATTTTGCATTTCTAGGCTCCAAGGCTTTGGAATATTCGAATGGCATATTCGACTGTCAGTCCCCGACATCTCCATTCATGGGGAGCCTGCGTGCCCTGCATCTTGTGGAAGATTTACGTGGTGTACTGGAGATGATGGAAGCGGATGAAAAAGAAGGGTTACGGTGTCAAGTTCCAGATTCAACAGCAGAGATTTTGATTGAATGGCTACAGAGTCAAATGGTATGGCCACAATATGAATTACTTTGTATTTAAAAAGAGAAGGTTGATGGATTATCCTTTTGCTTTACTTGTTTATCTGCTGTTAATGCTGTTTGAATATCTATAGGTGCCATGGTTTCCATGTTTCCACCAGGACTAGGCACTCCCTCTTGCTTGTTCATCCATTTCTGTGCCCAAGTCACTCTTTGGGAAAATCTTTGGGAGGCCCAGAAATCTCTCTGCGGTAGTTTTTGGCACAGTAGAAGGCTGTAGTAGGAAGGGAATAACATTCAGAATCCTGGCACTGAATAGTAAAGTGTGCGGTTGGATCTTATCCACTATCATTGTTCAGCTTCCAATGATCTTGTGATGTTTTTGTTGGGAGGTACGTGTGAGTCACATTCTGTTTGGGACATTATTTTGTAATGTTAGAAGGTGTTGCTTTTTTTTCCAGGCTGTATATAACATCCGTTGACTCTCGTGGGCACAAATAGACAAACCTGGCCTGCAGTGGGAGGGAGTTCCAAAGTCAGGAGCAGCAACGGAGAAGGTCCTCTCCTGTGTCTCCCATCAGATGCACCTGTGATGGTGCTGGGACCCAGAGGAAGGCTTCTCCTGATGATCTTAAAATGTTAGCAGGCTTATAAAGGGAGACAGGATCCTTGAGATAGCCTGCACCCAAGCCATTTAGGATTGTATAGGTCAGTGATGGCAAACCTTTTAGAGATCGAGTGGCCAAACTGCAATTCAAAACCCACTAATTTCTTTGCAAAGTGCCAATACAGGAATTTAACCTGTATACAGGTGGCTGTGAAGGGGTGATGTCGGGTGCCCACAGAAAGGCTTCCGAGTGCCACCTTTGGCACCATAGGTTCGCCATCACTGGTATAGGTTATAACCAACACTTTGAACTGTCCCTCAAAAGGAAGGGCAGCCGGTGGAGCTGCTGCAATGGAGGCATGTGGGATATGTGATCCATATAAGTGGCTCCAGTTAGCATTCTAATTGTGGAATTTTGGACCTGCTGAAGTTTCTGAACACTTTCGAGAGACAGTAGAACGCATTACAGTAATCCATATGGAATGTGCTTGCTGTTCTGTAGTTTACTAAGAAACCACAAATAACATGCCACAAGAAGTAACATGTAACAAGTTTGCTAAGAAGCCACAAGTAACAATAAATCTGAGTGTGGTGGTAAAAATGTGATGAGATATATAAAGAAAGGCTGATCTTGCAAACATTTAGTAATAAATTAACCAGAGATGCCATCTGCTGGTCAATTGTTTATATAGGTTACAGGCGATAGCTTTATAGGCCACTATTGAAAATAAAAAACAAGGATTATTGCAGGCTTTGGAGTTTAAATAACTCTTCTTCAAAGCAGGTCCCAGAAGTTCAGACATGGTAAAAAATGCACTTTACCACGATATAGCTTTCAGATGTTCTTAAAATCCATGGCTACTGTAGATGCCGTTGCAGACAGGGCCGAAGTCTTGTAAGAGGCAGGAAGGGCAGCTGTAAAAGCTGCTTCTTAGGTACTGGGTTTCACACCCCCATTCTTCAAACCAAGGAACATGGGCCATACACCGCGCCCATTCCCTTACCCAGCTCCATTTGGCACTCACTACAAGACATACAAATCCCTTTTGGCCTAGAGGAGGGGGGAAACTGTTTAGGTACAGTTTTAGCTCCATTTGAGTCTTCAAACTCTCATAGTAAGTTAGGCTTGCAGAAAGTGGATACAGGCTCTAATCCTAAAATCATTTTTATGAGAAGAGAAAAATTATTGTTGGATTTCACAGATTTTTCATCAATTTAGCAGAACAGAAGAAAAACAAAAAGCTTCTTATATACTTAAAGCACACTCTGAGAGGTTTACAATTTAATTGTGCAGACTACACATTGCTGTCCCCACCCCCACCCACTGAGCTGGATACTTCTTTTACCAACCTCAGAAGGATGGGAGGCTGGGTGAACCTTGAGCCAGCTACCTGGGATTGAACCCTAAGTCGTGAGCACAGTTTGGGCTGCAGTACAGCTATTTAAGCAATCCTTTTTCTTTTGTTTAAGAAACTTGATAGTTCCCGCGAACCCTGTTTCTGGGTCTCTTTCCTTACACAATGATTCTTTTAAAAGTGGCTTTATTGAAGGAGAAATGTCAGGATCAGGAAGCAGAGGGAACTTAGCCAGAGCAGTCACAACTGTTCATAATAGATCCAGGTTTCCCAGATGGAAATCCAAGACATTACCTGTATTTCAGCCCAATGACACAGCCACAACTCCTTTGGTATCCAGGCAGGGGGACCTGACACCTTAGTGTGGGTCCATTGGAGTCAGGGGAGATAAAGAGGAAACACTTGTCTCCTTTGACTTTGATGGACACAAATAGAATCTGTAAACAAATGAATCGGATGAGCATCACCTCGAGAGTCGGACATAACTAGCACTCATGTGCCGGGCGGGGGGAGACCTTTACCTTTTTATTGAATCCTCATATCAGCACACACAAGTCTGTTGAACACATATTATGGTTTATTATAAGGCAGGCAAGGAAACCAAGGAAAACGTGAGAAAAATACAACAGACAAAGTAACAGATCTTACTAGAGCTCTGAGCTAAGTGTAGCACAGTGGGGCTCCCCTTAACAAAGCCAGCATTCAAAACCCTGTCCAGAACAGTTAGAAGCAGTGGAAGCTGGAAGATGATGGAGGATCCCAAAACTCATGTTTTATGCTCCAGAATCTCGGGAAAGTAAAGGCAGGTTCAAATTAATGAGCTGCAATCAGAACAATTTGTAGTTTTCTAAGTGCATCTCCTACTGGAAGGAGGAGCTAGTTCAGGCATGTCCAAACATCGGCCCTCCAGATGTTTTGGACCACAACTCCCAGAATTCCAAGACTGTATTGCCAATGGCAAAGGACTGTGGGAGTTGTGGCCCAAAGCACCTGGAGGGCTGAAGTTTGGACATGCCTGAGCTAGTTGTCCAAACTGTGGGGAATGCAGCTGGAGCTTGTTGGACTAACAGGTGTCCATAGCTGGCTTAGTGCTGCTCTTGTTCCCAAAACATAGCTCCACTCCCAGAGGTCTCAGAGACACAGACCTAACATGAGAGAAGAATTGAATTTCTTCACAATAGGAAATTGAGTTGATCGAGTGACCCAGTTATTTCTCCAAGTGGCTTCTTCCCTCAGGCTCAAATTTACTACCCCAGTGAGAATTAGGCCATAGGCCGGCCAGATCAGTAAAGTCCAAGGGTAGCATGTGTTGAACATATGTATATAATACTTTATTAAATTGTCAGGGGAGTTTCACTTGTTGAGAATTTTCCTTGGCAGTGATTAAAGCAGAGATAAAACATGTGGGTGAGTGTCAGTGGGATGTAGTGCATAGAATGATGGACTAGAATATGCAGTTCTCATCCTTGGGTCCCTAGATGTTCTTGGACTAGAACTCCCAGAAGCCTTCACTCCTAGTTGCGCTGACCATGATTCCTGGGAGTTGTGGTCCATCTGGGGCCTTGAAATTGGGATATATTTCAGTATCCCCCCCACACACAAAGAAATTCAAAGAAACAGCTAACTGAAAAGAAAAGAAAAGAATTGGCTAATTTGTTCTCTAGCAGATATTTTCCCTCTGGAGGTGGCAGGACTTAGTCAACAATTTGCCAATAAAAACTTGATGAGTTTAGAAGGTTTAGTAATCTTTTGGAAGTTGCAAGTCAGCTCTGTTTGGGTTTAATTTTGAATTTAATCCAATCCAGCACGAGTTTAAGTGTATTAAGTAGTGTCAAAGTGCTAGATATGTCTGGCACTGAGGTGCAAAGCAAAAGCACAACATACTGTGACAATAATCATCCTAACAATGTTCTCCCTGGCCTTTCTGTCAGACAGCCTTTTGTGAGTTGGTAGCAATTGGCTTGGCTTCCGGAGTCGCTTGCCTTTTGTTTCAGAGCCCTGTGTCTTGGTTTTGCAGCAGTCATTTTTGGAAGTGCTGAGTGTGCAGGAAGCAAATTGGGGTCATGAGAACCCAGTGTCTTATTTCCAAAATCCTCCCCAACCTCCTGCTGCTAAAAGGTGGATTTATTGTTTCCAGGCTCCCCAGTTCTGCCTTTTTATGCTGCGGCACTTCTGAGACTGTGACTATTGCTGGTGAGGTATAGAATTCATTGTATGTGCAAACTTCATGGGGAATAAAATTCCATTCTTCCACTTTGAAGTGAGGAACATGTATTATTCAGCCAGAAATGGATACTATATATTTCTTTTAACTAATGACCTTGACTGTAGTACTGTAGTGTACCCTCTCATAACAAACAATTTGTTTAACATAAAATCTGTACAACATAAAAAATTCCGAAGGTAGGGGAAATTTGCCTAACAGAATCGCCGTACAACATAAAAATGGTCGCGATTAGGGATTGCTCCGTACAACATAAAAATGGTTGCGATTAGGGATTGCTCTGTTTTCAATGCATTCCTATGGGAAATTTGTGTAAAGGAAATTTGCTTAACATCATTTCATTTGGGACGAATTAATTCCTTTATACAAGGTACTGCTGTAATTACAAATGAAATTTCAGCCTTCCAGTGGGGCTTTCCCATCTTTTCCATCCTACTGCAGACTTTTCCTTTCTTTAAAATGGCAGTCTTTGAGTCTGTTCTTTTCTGAGTGTGCCAGTAAGGTTGGAGGTAGTAGGGGGGGGGGGAAAGGAACTACTAACTTGGGATTGGTGGGTTGATCAATTTAAAATATTTTTGCCTCATGTTTCTCTTTACAATGACCTAGTGTGGCTTACATCATAGAGGGATAATATTTAAAGGTAAAAACAAGTGTACACATTTTAAAAGGAACAACCACCCTAACAAATGACACAAGCAATGCTAAAAACACCATCAGAGCAGTAAAGCTCAACAGTCCACTTAAAAATCCCATTCAGGCAGGTCAGCCACCGAAGGAAAACTTGACTGAAGGAAAAGGTCTTTGCCTGTTTGTGGAAGGACATCAGAGGAGGAGACCAGCCTGACTTTCTGTGGGAGGGAGCTCCAAAGCCTGGGAACAGAAACAGAGAAGGCCCTCTCCTGTGTCCCCCCCACCCCCACCCCCAGTAAAGTCAATAAAGATAGATCATGGTCTTCCAGATGTAGTTTGCAACCTCTGAGCAGGGCTGTTAATGAGAGAACCATTTGCAGGTAGCCATACATTGGAAGAAGCTCAACACGTGTGTAGCAGGTGTAAGAAAGGTAAGGCTGTAGTTTCAGGGTTTAATAAAATGAGATATAATATAGAACGAGTGGCATACATGAACATGTTTAACCATTTATCAGTACTGTGTCCAGTCATTCTACTGAAAAACATTGCTTCTCTTCACATACTGCACACCACTCAATTCAAGCTCATTCCTGAAATTATGGAAAGGCTCAATGGGTGGTGAAGATATCTTTAGTTCAGATCTTGGTATCAGTCATGCAGAAGGAGTAGCTTCTGGTAGGGTTGGAACATGGGTTAGGGGTATACATGCACCACTACATCCCTGAAACCCTTTTAGCTTTTACATCGTACTAGGCATAATCCCTGGATCAGACTGCTGTGTTGTGTGAAAGCGGCTCTTGATCTCAGGTAACCTGATAGAAGACAGGTATCTTCCTCTGAAAAGTGGATCTGTGGATTTATAGCAACACCCTGCCATGCTACCTCTTTGGTGTGTAGGGAGTAGGGAAATGCTGTTGAGGCTTTTGTCTTCTAATTTATTCAAGACCTCAAATAGTACTTCAAATACATGTAGTGGTAAGTAGTTTTATATCCTGCTCATTCAGATTAAACAGATGGAATAGAAACAATGAATGCTTGCTTTTGCTCTTCAGTGTTATTTGGGTTTTTTTCTCTTGGCCAAACCTACAAAACAGTACGCTGACAGACAGACAGACAGACAGACAGACAGACAGACAGACAGACAGACAGACAGATGTAACCTTTATTGTCTTATGTAAAAGAGCATAATAATAGTAATTTGTTATGTAACCAACCACATTTACAGAAATCAAAAGTTCGGAGAGGTATTACACATTTTTGAAAGGGCAACAGTTCACCTCCTTAAATAGAGTCAAGGAAATCTGCGACTCTTTCTACATTATCAGTCATCTCCGCTGCTAGCATATAACAAATTGGATTCAGATCTGACCTCCCTTCCAACTTATTAATAAAATTGAAACTATCGTCCTTAGTCGGCCACTCAGATATAGCGGGCAGTGCGAAAACACGTGAACTATGGTTTCCACCACCCCTTTTTCATATGGGTGTTGCCTTTTGGAATAGGGGATTCCATTAAATCTGCCACATCATATAGCAGTAGCCTTTAGCTTAATCAATGATACATTTCTTAAAACAGCACTTTTCTCCCATACTTTAAATTGATAACTTGAGTTGGTAGTTGCAGGGGTAGTTGCAGAACAGCAGACAGCATTTTGGAACATGCACTTCACACAGAAATGGAGAAAGCTGCTTCTTGGTATGGCACAGCTTCCAGAATCCTCCTAAGCTGGTGGTTAGTGGTCATACCAGTTGAGGGAGCTAGGGAGTTGTGGTTTATAAAGTTATTTTTCAGGGTTACCTTTATGAGTTACTCAGATTTCATAGAGGATTTGGTGAGTACAAATACAGTACATATCTGTATGTTCAGTGTATCCAGTAACTGGAACAAAGCAGTGTGATATTATGTGTCATTAAGTAGTTATTCCTAGATCTCCTAAGTCTCCTAAACTTGATTCAGAATTGGCTTAGAATGAGTGAGGTGAACATTGGAGGTGATGGGCGTCTTGCTGATTGCAAGTGTTTTTCCCTGCTTGTGGTGTGTATGCAACATAAATATACAGTACAGTATGAGACAAAATATAAGAAAATAATGGGAAAATGGTATTCCTCAGATCACTGATCCTAGTACAGTGGTACCTTGTATAAAGGAATTAATTCATTCCAAATGAAATTATGTTAAGCAAATTTTCCTTTATACAAATTTCCCATAGGAATGCATTGAAAACAGAGTGATCCCTAATTGCAACCATTTTTATGTTTTGTGGATTCGCCCCATAGACGATTTTGTTAAAAAAATTTCCCCTATCTCTGGAATTTTTTTATGTTGTACAGATTTTATGTTATACAAACCATTTGTTATACGAGGCTCCACTGTAGTCTGTTTCAAGGCAGTACTTCTAGATTTGTAGAGAAGCAGAGGCATGCAACATAATCATATAGGGGTTTGGATTTTACAAATCTCGACATTGCATACATTTTAGTTAATGCATCTTTTAAAAATGGCAATTATTAGTTCTTAGCCATTTAATCATTGCTTTCACTGGAGACATATCAAGATTGGAGTGAAGATATATACCATTTGAAATAACTGTAGTCCAGATGTTAAATAAAATGACTGGGCAATGCAGAATTGAAGGGCAGTATAGCATTTTTGTTTATCAAACAATGCTGAAACTAATGCATAATAGAGTCGAGTGGTCTCTTGGCTCTGGAATCAACTCCTGCCCGAGATTTGTTTGGCTTCTACTCTGTCCACTTTTCAGAAACACCTTGAGACATGGCTATATAGAAATGCTTTCCCGGGCTATTAGTTTATTTGTTATAACTCGCAGCTCATTCACCCTTTTTTGCTTCGTCTTTAATCCTCTTGCTCTCTTATCTTCCAATGTTTTGATTTGACATAGTTTTGATTATTGTGTTTACTATATTACATTTTATACATATACAATATATAGTATACATTGTTTTGTATTTTGTACTTGTTAATTTTGTAAACCGTTCAGAGTGGCCACTGTTGCTAGATGACAATCAACCAATCAAATTAAATTAAATTAAATTAAATTAAATTAAATTAAATTAAATTAAATTAAATTAAACTAAATAAATAAATAAATAAATAAATATGAGATTTCGTCTTGTTGGTACTTAAATTCTTGAGCCTTCAATTGGTTCTGTTTCAGTCTCAAAATACCTGCCATACTTGGAGGATGAAATAATTTGTATATATTTTTATTAGCCCTGGAGATGCATCAGGAAGCTTCTTTCATTCATCTGGAGTTGTATTTAGCTTCATCATTTGAGTCACATTGATGGAATTGTGTAACAGCACACCCATTTGTCTTGTATTTTCCAGACCAATGGGCATGTATCTGCTAATGGAGATGTGTATCAAGAGCGGCTTGCACGTTTGGAAAACGACAAAGAATCCCTTGTTCTGCAAGTAAGTTTCCTTCCAAGTTAATTTTGTGCTTCTGTGAATCCTAGATACTTTGGATGTTGATCTGAAGATACAGAGGTGCCTTGAGAAGAGAATGTTAAATGCAAGAAAAAAGGAAGTTTTCCTTGAGACATTTCTCAGAGAATAGATTATCTGGAAATATGGGTGTCTGAGCATTTCTGATTATGAATGCATAGCCCTCCAGATGTGGTTGAATTGTTATTCCCATCAGATCCCAGCATTTGTTACGTTTGCTAGCGAAGCTCCCATCAGATTATGTTAATGGTGAATCAGGTGGACTGAATTAGTGATGAGAGCTAATGGGAGTCATAATCCCAAAACATGTGAGGACATGCACTCCCCATTTCCTAAAATAGTAGTTACCGTATATACTCAAGTGTAAGTCGACCTGAGTATAAGTCGAGGGCCCTAATTTAACCCCCCCAAAACTGGGGAAACATATTGACTCGAGTATAAGTCTAGGGTGGGAAATGCAGCAGGGCCTGGCAGCTCCTCCTTTGTGAGCTGGGGGAGTGGTGTGTGATGTTTAAAATGACTTTTAGCCACTGATGCAAGTGCTTGGGTCAGTGGGTAAAAGTCATTTCAAACACCGCACACCACTCCCCTGTGATGCGGGGGTGGGGGGTCATGAGAAGCGGCACACAATGTTTAAAAAGACTTTTAGCCACCGACCTAAGCACTTGCCTCAGTGGCTAAAAGTATTGACCCGAATATAAGCCGAGGGCCCTCTTTTCAGCCCAAAATTAGGGCTGAAAAACTAGGCTTATATTCGAGTATATACAGTACTAGTCTCACTCCACTTTCCAGTGTCATGTTTCCAGGCATCTTTTCTGCCCATCTTTTTCTTGGTGCCCAGAAATGAGTGAATGTCCCATTTCTCACGGCCACTTTCCAGGCATAGGAGTGTAATGAAGGACTCTTGACTAGCACTTCACAGGCTCCTGAGGTGTGATGGGGAGCCACTCACATCCTGGATCTTTCTGCCGGGTAAGGAGAACAGGAGATCAAAATCTGACAGCCCATCCAAGCAAGAGGTGTGAAAACCCCATCCAGCATTTTGGCTGGGGATGGTGACCCCAAGAGCATGGCTTTTAAAACATTCCTTGTTTTAATGACCCTTTGCTAGGATCCACTGGAGTTTGTCATTCTTCTTGGGGGAGGCGGGGATGTTCTTCTTAATTACAGTGTTAGGTCTGGCAGGAATCCCCCCCCCAGGGCGACATTTTTATGCAGGTTAAGGAATATCTGCTCTATTGTACCCTGAAAGTCCTCGACCATGCCAGTGCATCTCTTTTTTTTTTTTTTTTTGTCAGTGGTCGTTCTAGGTTTTCGCTGATAAGTTCTGGTGATGGTTGAAATAACTGGAAATGTAAATTAACATATGAGGTCTATATTATATAGTAACTCCAGGGGAAATTGATACATTTAAAGTGAGGTGTATAGTGCTCTGATGGATCCTGATTTTCTTCAGGTGAGTGTTCTCACGGACCAGGTGGATGCTCAAGGAGAAAAGATCCGGGATTTGGAGCTTTGTCTAGAAGAGCACAGGGAGAAGCTGAATGCCACAGAAGAAATGCTGCAGCAGGTATGGATGGACAGACGGACGGACGGACGGACGGATGGACGGACGGACAAACTGACAAGACACATTGATAAACTGATGTGTGCACTATATCTCTGTGTGCATGAACAACGTGCCATTTAAAAAAATCTGATTGCATAAAGAGATTAAAAACTGCATTTTTGATGGGCGTAATGTAGATTATGATAATACATTAATCCTGTCCTGCAAATCAAGCACATTGATTTCCTAATTTCCAGTGTTAAAAATGTCAGCCGTGTAAACTTTAAGGAAGTATTTTTTTGGGGGGGGGGTTGAAATCTCTAGTGGAGATTTCTTGTACATGTCCCTGTGGACCTACATTTGCTCTAATATTAAAATAAACTCATAATGATTCCTTCTTTGTTATCAATAATTCTCTCTCTTTCTCTCTCTCTCTCTTAAAATCAGGAGCTCTTAAGCAGGACATCCCTTGAAACTCAAAAGCTGGACCTTATGGCAGAAGTTTCCAACTTGAAGCTCAAGCTAACTGCAGTGGAAAAGGACAGGCTGGACTATGAAGACAGGTTCAGAGACACAGAGGTAGGTTAGAGAAAACTAAGCATATCATGATTATTGTGTTTCCTATAAGAGACTTGGAGAGTAATGTTTCCTGTCTGAATAATCTCATTGGTAGGACTTCTGTAAGTAGATTTACTCATTCAAATTTAGCAGAGGCATGGAATGGGAAACCTTTGCCCTTCAGATACTTCATTTTCCAAAAGCCAGTGGGTCCAGTTGTAAGGGATAATTGGAACTTTAATCCAAACAGTCTAGAGGGCCATAGGTTTTGAACATTGGCTGTATGTTATAATACCGTATATACTCGAGTATAGGTCGACCCGAGTATAAGTCGAGGCCCCTAATTTAACCCCCCAAAACTGGGGAAATGTATTGACTCGAGTATAAGTCTAGGGTGGGAAATGCAGCAGGGCCTGGCAGCTCCTTCTTTGTGATCTGGGGGAGTGGTGTGTGATGTTTAAAATGACTTTTAGCCACTGACCCAAGCACTTGCCAGGCTCTGCTGCATTTCCCACCCAAAACTCCCCTGTGATGCAGAGGGGGGGGTCATGAGAAGCGGCACACAATGTTTAAAATGACTTTTAGCTACTGACCAAAGCACTTGCTTCAGTGGCTAAAAGTATTGACCTGCATATAAGCCAAGGGCCCCCTTTTTCAGCACAAAATTAGGGCTGAAAAACTAGGCTTATATTCGAGTATATACAGTAATCGGAACAAAAGTGTACAGTTAATGGGCATCTTGAAAGCAATTGAAGTATGTCAGCTTTTTATTGTAGCCTGTAAGGCACTTGGCTATTGTCTTGCTTCCTACTTTAAATGTTGCAGTTGTGTAAGAGGGATGTAATTCTACTGAAAAGGAACAATCTTCTTGATCCTGTTAAGAGCACTGTTTTGAAGTTAGTGGCAAAGTTACAGAGCATGAACTTTCAATTACAGAATCTTAGAATAATGGATTTGGAAGGAGCTTACAAGGCTATTGAATCCATCACCATGCTCAGTGCAGGAAATCGAAATATACCTGACAGATGGTTGTCTGATTTTTGAATGCCTCCAGCATCGGAGCACTTAACCACCTTCCGGGATCACTGGTCCCATTGCCATACTTCTCTAACAGTTAGGAAGTGTTTCCTGAAATTTAACTTTTGTTTAAAATATTTATATACTGTATAATGTTTCCTGTTTCTTTAACCTTTTCTAACAGGGTTTGATGCGGGAAATAAATGAATTGCGTTTAAAAGTGGGAGAAATGGACAGTGAGAGAGTTCAGTATGAAAAAAAGCTTAAATCAACCAAAGTAAGTAATGGTCAGGGGGGGTGGAGGAAAGGCTGCGTGCGTGCATGTGAAGCCAAAAAAAGTTTTCAGATTCAGTCTTGTAAATGTTCTCTTCTTGTTTTTCACATAGATGCTGCTGCTTTACCAGCCTCTTTGCCTCTAGGTTGTTATGATAGGTACTGTGCTTAATAAAGTAACAAATTATACTTTGATTGCATTCATCTGGATTTGATCTATTATTATTATTATTATTATTATCATCATCATCATCATCATCATCATCATCATCATCATCATCATCATTCATCATCATCATCATTAACGTGCTCTGCCAAGTCAATTCTGACTTAGAGTGATCTTTCCAAGGTTTCTAAGTAGAGAATACTAGGAAGTGTTTATGATTCCCTTCTTCTGGGGGGACTTTTAGGTCTATGCAGCTTCCTCACTGCTATGCAGGCTGGCTCTTGAACCCAGATGCACAGTGGAGAATTGAATGCCCAACCTGTTGCTTAGCACCCAAATGCCTAAACCACTGAATTATCCAGCTAGGGGTCAATTCAGTAGAAGATGTTAATTTTGTTGCTTTCTCTTTCTTATTTTCCCTGATTTATTTTTTTGTTTTGCTGTATTTCATCATGGATCTGCAAGCTGTTTTTTTAACTGTCAACATGACAGTTCCTTCTGTAGATATTTTTAATGCTCATCTTAGTTTGCCTAATATATTGTACATGATTCATGACAGTTTTAGTTTTAAATTGGGAAAACCGCATTACGAAAGTTGGTTGTTCTGTGGTGTCAAGCCAGAACTGACTTATGACTTTAATACAACTTTCAAGGGAAATAGCATTCAAGTGAATTGTTTAAGGAGTGGTTTGATCTGTTCCACTCCCCCAATAAGGTTCCAATAACAGAGCCAGGTAATTGAACCCATATGTCCTGAATCCTAGTCCATCGCCCACTACAACACACTGTATAACATTATAAAATTTAGGGAAGCACAAGTACAGTATCCAAGTATTGTATAATTGTTTAGGGGTTTGTGTATTGATTCTAGAAGTTTTATTTAGACAAGTACACATTAAAGTAGGAATCAAATTGTCTCCCTGTCATTATGTATACAGCTACATCCTCAAGGGGCACCCTGCAAATATTTTCCATAGAGTTGTGCATGGTGATTCAAGTGTATGTATGTAGTGGTACATCCAGATAAGTAGTGGCATTATCATCACAGTGAGTATGATTGTGGCAGCGCTTTGAAACATGTCAATAAAAGAGCACAGCGAGAAAGAATTAGAAATAATCTTGTTAACCAATTGCCATAGAGATACCTATTTATTTGACTGAATTTAGCTCATGGTGATCCCATTAGATTAAAGAAGATAAAATATACTCTAAATATATGTTAATATCTTGTTTTCTTAAATATATATTGTAGGGAGCTACATGATTTTTATGCAGCTGAGAAAAATGCAGCAGCTTTCTTTGTAAGGGCTCCTTGCTGTGTTACCTTGCTGCCACTGCAAATTGGGTTCCCATACCCTTCTAGTAATGGATGTAATGGGGGGATGACGTTGGAAAGATATGCACATTTTAGATTTCCCCACATCAGTTGTCTAGTGAGAATTTAGTGAGAATCCACTTGAGAATTAACCCTTACTTTGAACTGCTAAGCCAGCTTACTTGGAGGTTGGTTTCATGAAACACCCTTTGGCTTACTTTGATATAAATCTCTTTCACTCTAAGGCAGCCAACCTTCCGTCTCCAAGTACAGTAGTTGCTTTTAGCCTTGTTTCTTCTCTGTCTTCACTTCTCTTTCACTCCTGTGTCTCTATTACCAGTCTTTAATGGCCAAACTTTCTAGCATGAAAATCAAAGTGGGCCAGATGCAGTATGAAAAACAGCGGATGGAACAAAAATGCCAAATGTTAAAGGTGTGGTAGGTTGGCGGGATCTGGTGTTGAGTCGTTTGTGATCCTGTCTCCCGTCTTGTCTGTCTGTCTGTGCTTTTCAAAAGCATTTCAGCTGATGTGCCTGCATGGGATTCCGTGTTGCTCACCGAAACTAAATGTTAGGTGTTTCGACTGTACCTTTTGTTTTTTGAACAAGAACTTTGGCGGAGATTTAGGTTATGCTGGTCTGTTGTGAGAACTAACTAACTAGTAATGTTTATTTGCTGGATAGAAGAGTCATGGGTATAAACACGTTAAAGACTTAAAATAAGGATTTAATTATTTCCTTATTTTCAGGAAGCACTTGGAATTGTAGTTTTTTTAACAGAGGCTAGAGTTTCTTAAGTGTTTTAACTCCCTTGCCACACTACTGTTCCCGTAATGCTTCTGAGAAGCTTGAAGTCAAGGAACAGACTGGTAGATAACTGACCAAAAATGTTAATTTGGATAGGATACACACTCAAACCAGTCTTTGATGGAGACAGATGGACATGTGAAATGTTCCTCCCAATGCCTATGAATTTAAGAATATAATTAGTGCAGGTCCCACATCAGAGGAGATATAAGAAAATTTCAGCAACAGCAGAATGCGTCAGTTTGTCCAAATGATCAGGACATTATCCTTATGATGGGTGTATTTGCTGGGCACTTGAATATGGCTGTAGTCTGCTTTTCCAGTGCACACCTGTGATTCATCCTGAATTAAATGGGTGGTAATTTGATGCTACTGATTAAACCAAATCCAGGTATGAGAAACAGATGGCCAGATCTTCCTGGAATGTAGTTACCTATATCCTTGGCCTTGACTAGACTGACCTGAACTGATGGGAACTGCAATCACCAGCATGTAACAAGCCTGACATCACCCACCCCATTCCAGTTGATAACAGTTGGGTTTCAGCCATCGTTTCAAGCACTTTGCCCCAAAAGAGGACATTAGCTGACAATTGCAGTCTTCTAGATCCCAAGAGGGTTTCAAAGGGAGGGACGAGAGAGCTGCCTCGGTCATGGTGTCTAGCATCTCCTCTCCTCTCACAAGGAAGCAGCACTACATCTCCAGCCCGTTGAACCAGTCTTCTGCTTGTGATTAAAGGCTAAGATGGGTAGGAATCAGAAAATAATACACATTGCCTACATTATTCCAAGTGCATTGTCCAAGTCAGGCTGCAACAATTTAAACATCTTTGCGCATATAAAAGCACTGTGCCAATAATAGTCTCAAATTCCATGGAAGACCTTTCCAACATTCTGTTGCTTTGGAAGGTAACTGGACCTAGGTGTTTCCATCAGAGGCAGTAAAAATTATTGGATGTTCCTTGTGCCCTGCTCATCTCTAGAGCTGAATTAATTGTAGACTTTATAAAATGGAGTTTTCAGCAAGCTGTCCATTTCCATGACTGAACTAAAAATGTATTTCAGGATAAGCATCACTATTGAAATAGCTTGGTGCATAGTATGTAAAGGGAAGTTCAGTTTGCTTGTTTAAATCTTAACTTAAAACATGCATGTGAATGGTATTACTTTTGCATCTGTTTTCCTACAGGATGGTTGTCTTGTGACATTAAATATTGATTTACCTATTATTTATTATTTCATTGCCAGCTATGATTATTGATAAACATATTTATGACCATACTATTTATGCTCCATATAAATCTCTGTGTTCATTCATAGTATGTGTTGTATCCATGGACATTATTCCCCTTTCACCTATTCCACAGTATTTACACATAGAGCAATCAATATTTCATTGCTTTGTTCATTTGATTTTCTGCTATGAGCATGCTTGTTGGTAGTTTGATGTTTGCCTAATTAAAGCTGCAGTGGTCTTCACAATTAATTGAGAGTAAGCCCAATTGAATACAGTAGATCTTTTTTTCTGAGCAAGGTTCTATCTAAGGCGTATGTGCCTCTGTGCCCCCACCCCGGTGCAGGGCTTTTCCTCCCCCACACATGCCAGAGGGGGGGTCCGTGTATGCAAGGAACAGAGCCCCACCCAGTGGGCTGAAAATTAGAGAGGACGTTACTTCTGAGCATTATGTTCATAGATATGTGCTGTAAACAATCCTTAATGTTTGTGTAAGTGTATCATGCACGTTTCAGAGGTAAATAAAATTATTTTACTGACACTTCAGAAATTCAGATCAAAACATTATTGTGTACTTCAATTAGAGATGGGACTGGCTGGGAACCTGTGTTTGTTGTGTTTTCCCAAAGGGGAAAATGGGTTGGAAAATTTGGAAGTGAACCTGAAGCTTGAAGGCCACCTCTAACTTAAATGGCAGATGTTAAGATTTACCCTGTAAAACACAAAGCAAGCCCTAAATGGATGCCTTGATGTTTTGTTTTGCACAGGAAGAACTAGCATCTTTAAAAGATAAATTAGAACAGAAGGAAGCAGAGATAAAACGGTTGCAGGAGAAACTGGTTCTCCAGGTGAATGGAGAAGGGATTGACATAAACGACAGAGGTAAGGTCAGTGGGGAGGAATCGTTGCCCAAAGCCATGGCTTATTCTTCTTATGCTTGTAGTTCATGATTTCTGTGTTTTCTGCCCGGAGCCACAATGAAGCCTACAGGCATAGTCTTCTATCACAAACGGTTATCTAAAGAGAATTGTCAATGACTCTTGATTTGGCATATCTCTCTCCTAGATGGAGAAAGTAATGAGTGAGCTGGATTGCACTTTCATATTTGCAAATGATGCCTCCCTGGCCCGCCTGGTTTAAAATACAGTGGTACCTTGTATAAAGGAATTAATTTGTTCCAAATGAAATTATGTTAAGAAAATTTTCCTTTATACAAATTTCCCATAGGAATGCATTGAAAACGGAGTAATCCCTAATCAGGACAATTTTTATGTTGTATGCATTCACTCCATAGACATTTCTGTTAAGCAAATTTCCCCTCTTTCTGGATTTTTTTTATGTTGTACAGATTTTATGTTATACAAACCCACTGTAGTTCCCTCGCATCCTACCAAAATGCACACAGACGGATCTGGGATTTGACATGGTAAACCCCAGCTGGAATACTCATTCCTTTCTTTGCATGGTGCTGCAGAGAGGTATGAGTAGACTCCAAGGCTCAAGCCATGCTAATGGAACTCTCTGGGAAGTAATGGCAAAACAGGTCCAGGAAATGTATTCTTGAAGTCTTTCACAGCTAGGATCTGATAGTTGTTGCGAGTTTTTCGGGCTGTTTGGCTGTGTTCTGGAAGTTCCAGAACACGGCCAAACAGCCTGAAAAACTCATGACAACTATCAGGCCCAGGACATTTTGACTCACTTGGATAAAATCATGTTTTCAGATTCTGTTGGGTAAATTTTTATTACAACATTTTATCTGGTTCTGCTGCTGGAAGAACAATATGAAAACATTTCTCTTTGCAGGAGGAGGGGTGACAATGCACTGCATGTTAGTACAACCATGGAAGAATAAATTTATATCTTTATTTTTGTATTCTACCTGGTCTGCATTTTATTAGTTGGTCTGACTGATCTCAGTTATGTGTGGAAATGCTGACATGACTGTAAATACATGAGATTGATGTAGGAATTTAGTTCTTGTGGTTATATGACTAGGAGCAAATTTTGTGTAAACCATCTGTGGCATCTAAATTACTGTAAATTCAGAAAGAAAAGGACATTGCTGTTCCAAGATGTAAAGGTAACGGTTCCCCCCGCACATGCATGCTAGTCATGTCCGACTCTAGGGGCAGTGCTCATCTCCGTATTCAAACCAAAGAGCCAGTGTTGTACAAGTCCATGGCCATGTGGCCGGCGTGGCTGCAAGGAAACACTGTTTTACCTTCCTGCTTTTTACTGCAGTACCTATTTATCTACTTGCATTTACATGCTTTCGAAATGTTAGGTTGGCAGGAGCTGGGGCTATCAGTGGGAGCTCGCTCCACTGCATGGCACCCGGGATTCGAACTGCCAAGCTGCCAACTTTGCAGCCAACAGCTTTCGGAAGCCTTAGTCCACTGAGCGACCATATAAACAAGTACTTAGTTGAGTGGCCTTGTTAGAGATCTCTGTATTGATTTATTGGATGGTTGTCTGGATATTATTTGATTAAGCAAGGTTTTTCAAACATTGGACTACAGTATATTTGTATCTGAAGGAATAATAGCTACCCAGTACTGTAATGTGGTCACAGTAACTAAATTTAAAATTGCTCCAGTGCTTCTGGAATGCCGGGAAGAATTCGGAATAACTTGTACCTGTAGCATTATTAAACTAAAGGGATGTTGATCTGCTAATTTGAAAAAGGAAAGGAAAAAGAGAGAGCCCTGGTGAAACCATGCATTGCTAGATCTAAAGACTGTCCTTCCATAAGTTCTAGAATGTCTGCTGTATTTTTCAGCACTGCCTGTGTACTAAAAATGACACGTTTCTGTAAATCTCTGCATAAATCTTTTTAAAGTTCTAACTTCTGTATATGTGCCAAGGCATTTTTTTTTTAATGAAAGGGGTTTATTAAAAACAGATTCTATTGATCCAAGTGGTGACTCTAAGCCCCTCCAAGTGACTTCCACTTTACTATCTGTGAAAAATTTTCCCAGCAAAATTGGGTATAATGCTGATAAATGTCAACTAACTCCAATGGATTTTCTTGCACAGATGAAAACTGTAAAAAGAAGCTCAAAGACAAAAGTAAGGTTTTTGGTGTCTCTTCATATCCATTTACATTTGACACCTGTTCCCAACATAGCTTTCTGCATGTACCATTTTAAAACTGTTTTAACCAAAATGCCATTAGACTGCTTTATCTCTCCTCAGTAGAGATGGGCACGAAACAAACAATTTTTCATTTCCGTTTTTGTTTTTTCGTTTCGTTATGCAACGAAATGACAAACAAATTTTGTCTCCAAAATGAAACGAAACTAACAGAAGCACCGGAAATTTTGTCGTGTGTTTTGTTTTCGTTACTGCAATACAGTGAACTGCTTTAAATGCTAAAAAAAATCACAAAAATTGAAATAAATGGTAACGAAACGGTAACGAAACAAATGAAAACGAAAATGATTTTTTTGCAAAAATTCACGAAAACCGGAAATGAACGGAAACGGACCCTCCAAACAACAAACGACAAATGAAACGTCATTTTTTTGATTCGTGCCCATCTCTACTCCTCAGTTTCAGTGGAAATCCTTTTAAAAGTGGGAAGTGTTGTGTTCTGTTTTAAGTCCTCCATCTTGTTATCCTAACTGAATTGATTTGGATTACATTTTTTGTTCTATACTTATATATCTGGAAGTGCTGTAGACCTATATTAAGGATACTTCATTTTCATCAAAGTATTAAGATTAGCTCAGTATAAATTATCCATTTTATTTTTCTAATAATAACTGCTTTTATGATAAATTTGTCAAGAGTTTTATTTGTTAATATGTCTTACTAAAAAAATCTGACTCCAGTTAAATATACCTTTAGCTCCTGTAGTTTTTACTGGGTTTACAATACAGTTAAGTAGTCATAGCTGTATTGTCTGGTTTAAACATAGTGCCAAGCCATATTTGAGTTTTATCATTGTTCTCATGTAATGAGCATGTCTTATGCTTTCATGCTTTTGTGTTCCGCGTTGTGAAGCAACTATTCACAAACTTGGCCAAAGTACACGTTATGGTCAAGCCACCGTTTGCTACAGATAAGTAGATTTGAACTGGGTTTGTCCAATTTGTCTCTAAATAGTAATTTATTTTTCTTGAATATAACTGTAGCCTGTGATTTGCTACAAAATGAGTGAGAAAGGAATATAGTGTTAATGATAGCTTAGCTTACATTTTCATGTGGGGAAAGCTGCTATTGAATTTTGAGTGGATTTCCATAATGGGTTTCCTTCACTGAAACCTGTGTCTTAGAGATAACATCAATCAACATAAATCTTGAATAAATTGAAGTTGACATGATGGAAATACTCTAGAAAAGTGTAGTATCCAGTAAAGAAAACTATTACTCTTTTTATCATGAATATTCTACATTTCTGGCCTTCATTGTTTCCTAAAAATTCTGGCTTGTGTGGATATCCACTGTAAAATGAGGATAAAGAATGATGCATATTTTGTACTTATGACAAGTTTAAACCTCTTTTCTGGTATGTGTGTTATAACGACACATTTTAGCATGACTTACAGTAAATGTATACATCATCCCATCATGAATCACCACATTTCTACAACCATTCTGGCCTATGGCTAGGCAACACTATGCCACCCATTTCTTTTAACTTTCCTAACTACCATTTGCCTAATTCTCTTTGTATCTAAATTTATTTGTGCCTGCTAGCATAAGGAAGAATTTCTCTATTGCCTCCTGTTGTAAACATTTATAATATATAATACAGTGGTACCTTGGATAGCGAATTTAATTCGTTCTCTGAGACAATTCGCCAATTGAAAAATTTGTTATCCGAAATGCATTTTCCCATTGAAATGATTGGGAAACTGATTAATCTGTTCTGGAGGTCCAAAAAAGGCAACAAAGATGGGTGTTTTTCTAGACCTTTATAAAATGCACTTTATACGCCCCCCCCCCGAACACCTCCCAGCAGTGCAATGCAAACATGGACAAAAGAAAGCAGCAAGACTATCCCTAGCCTATTCCCGCCAAAGGAGCAATGGGGAAAAATGCAAACATAAACATAAGCAGCAAGAAAACCCTGTCCCGTTCTTGCCTGCGGAGCATTGGAAAAGATTGCAAACATGGACAAAAGAAAGCAGCAAGACTACCCCTAGCCTGTTCTCACCCAAAGAACAATGAAAAGCAGTGCAGAAATGAATAAAAGCTAGCTCCAAAACAAACGCCTGATCGCTACTGCCTGCAAAGCAATGCAAAGATGAATAAAAGTAACCTCCCAAACAAATGCCTGGTCATGCCTGCCTGCGAAGCAGTGCAAATACGAATAAAAGCTACCTTCAAAACAAACACCCGGTCGTTCCCGCCAAAAGTGCAATCGAAACCAATGCAAAAACATGAAAGAAAGAAAGGAAACCTCAGCTCCCTACCTTTCCAAGTTCTAAAGGTCCAAATCCCTCAGCAAAAAAAAAAAAAAAAATGTCCAGAATGGCTCCAAAACATGATGAAAAAACTGCTCCACAAACTACAGGGGGCGCAATGCATCCTTTGCAAAGCATAATGGAAATTTTGTTATCTAAGGAAGCCCATAGGGAATATTTGTTAACTGAAATATCCATATTCCAGAAATCTCAATTCGCTATCCGGATTATTTGTGAACAGAGGCATTTGTTATCAGAGGTACCACTGTATTAGGTCAAACATTGAATTTCATCTTTACAGAGTTGAAGTACAGCAATTATTGTAAAAATTTCTTTCTTTCTTTCTTTCTTTCTTTCTTTCTTTCTTTCTTTCTTTCTTTCTTTCTTTCTTTCTTTCTTTCTTTCTTTCTTTCTTTCTTTCTTTATTGTTGAACTCCTGAGTGATAAGGTGTAGGATGTAATATTTGCAATACCCTGCTATATTGCGGTTCATATACTGCGGCCGCAGTACAGCAGTGGTGTCCAAACTTTGGCCCTCCAGATGTTTTGGACCACAACTCCCACAGTCCTTTGTCATTGGCAATGCACTTGGAATTTTGAGAGTTGTGGTCCAAGACATCTGGAGGGCCAAAGTTTAGACATCCCTGCAGTACAGTGTATCATGGGACCAGAGTATATAAAGGCAAGGGCTCCTGGGGCAAGATGGGTGGGTCTGTTTGGGGCCTCCTGGACTTACCTCAGCCCTGGTGCTGCCCCGAGTGAGCCTCCAGTGGGCTTCCCAGGCCTGTTGGAGGCCCCAGAAGTGGCATCCGGTTTGGAAACCATTTCTGGAGCCTCTGACAGGCCCAGGAAGCCCATCAGAGACTGACTTGAGACAGCACCAGGCCTGAGGTAAGTGCAGGAGGCCCCAAACAGGCCCTTCAGTCCCGACCCGACGCAACACCCGCATAACACGGATTTCTCTTTATTGCAGGTGGGTCAGGTCCCTAACCCCTGCGATAAACAGGGGATTGCTGTATATGTAGTAACTATGAAACTAAGCTGTCTCAGGTTCCACGTTTGCTTTGAAATTTTTGGGAGGCCTGTTAGGCAAGTTGTTGTCTGAGCCTAAGATTCTTCTACTTGCAATGTGAAGATGTTGATATTGGCCTACCATTCATAGTTGTTTTGTGATGTTTCTGACATGCTTTAAACATTCCATTGCACTACAGGTCTGCAAAGTACGGTGGTTATGACTTATAATCTTGATCAGGAATTTATTTGTAAGGCAGACCACACAAAATTGTATCTAGAAACAGTTTGGAGAGAAGAAATATGTTTAATTTGTTCTGTTTGTTTTGATATAAAAAAGGATCTAAACCTTAGTGTGTGTCAAAAGCATTATTTTTTTCTCTTTTTTTGTTTATTTCAACTGTCATTTCAACTAACTTCTGCAATTACTTCTATGTTTTAGATATCGAGGTGCAGAAAATGAAGAAAGCAGTGGAATCGTTAATGGCAGCCAATGAAGAAAAGGTATTAGAAATTGGCTTAATACTTTGATGCTTTTATCTTTTGATAGGAAGGGTCAGTATGAGACAGCAGCATTAAGTGGGAAGAATCTGTTTCAGGCCGCCACAAACAAAAATGTAAAAAGTTAAGAATGCAATATACTAGAGCAGTGATGGCAACCCTTTTAGAGACTGAGTGCCCAAACTGCAATTCAGAACCCACTAATTGGTCGCAAAGTGCCAATACAGCAATTTAACCTGAATACAGGTGGCTGTGAAGGGGCGATGTCAGGTGCCCAAGAAAGGGCTCCGAGTGCTACCTTTGGCACCCGTGCCGTAGACTCACCAACACTGTCCTAGAGCAACAAATGTGCCTTTAGTTGATCAATGCAAGTATCCTGAAGTGCTCTGTTTTCAGTACCCATATTTCTTAACTTTCAATTTAACATTAGGCTTTATGAAGTCGATTGTATTACCACAAAATATTTTGAATAGATTACTAAGTCCTCCCAAGACAGGGAAGGGGAGATAGAAAATAAATGATAAGTAATTAAAATGCACACCTCTTTTTTTTTTTCAGGATCGGAAGATTGAAGAGTTGAGGCAGTCTCTCAATCGATACAAGAAAGTGCAAGACATGGTGATCTTGGCTCAGGTCAAAAAAGGTACAAGAAAGATTTAACATTCCTATGTGCCATGAAATATTGTGTGTTCATCAACATACTTGTCAGTTAACATAACACCATTTTGCTTTTGTTAATACAGTGTGGCCAAGTAATCTTGCTTCAGTTTACAATGCAATTTGTATGATGAGTGATTGAACTGGAATTTGTTATGTGGAAAAGGTTTGCAGTGGAGAGTCATTTGCTTCCTTTTTTCAGCTCAGAATAAGAGACTACACTGCACACTTCTAGGTCTGATTCACATTTTCATATTGAGGTTTTCTCTTGAAAGTAGTGCAAGAGTTCTCTAACGGAGGTTAAACATTTGTACGTTCCCTTTGTTTCACTGGTGTGGTCTATGGCTGCTTTTACACGACTCCTAAAATCCAAGGTAAAGGGCTCCCAAATGCGGAGCTTAAAATTTTTTTCCCACCAGCTGCAAACTTTAAACAAAATAAAGTACGGCGATGCCCACCTAAGCGCGTCTCAGCGCACTTTAGAAGTACCTGGTCTCCAGAGGTAAAAAATCTTCTGTTGCAGATTGTAAAGCTGTGGACACCGGGCTTCTGTTTGTTTTTTTGTCCCCGCCGCCCCTTTAAGAGACAGGAAAACCTATGGGGCTGCTCGGAAGGCAGACGGAGGTGAGTGGAGGTGAGCCTGCATTCTTTTCTCCCTTTTTTTCTCCCTCCCCTCATGCAGACAGTTGCAATGGAGGTTGGAAAGGTGGGAACACAGGAAGAGGAACAACACCCCACAATCTCTGGTCCAAATTTAATTTGCCAGCAGATTTTAGAGGTCGTGTAATAGTACCCAAAGACCATCTTTCATCCTTCTTTTCCCATTTTACTGGATCTTGAGAATGGCTGTATTGTAACCAGTGTGTTCTGTAGGGCTTGGCCCATTTCTACCTAATCACTGATCAGTGATTTAGATTCCTGTTTGATGCAACAGGGATTGTTCAAATAGCAAATAATGATAAGACATAAAAATACTGGCCTCACAAAAAATACTTTTGCTAAAATGATTTTTTAAAAAGTTTGCAGTATACTTCACAAAATAAATAAATGGCATTATCATATTTGCATAACTAGCAACTGTGCAAAGATGATAATGTCATCAGCAGGGAGCAATTTCCGTTGCTAAGCTATACGTGTCTTGTGTGTTTGTTTATTCATTTATTTACTTATTTTGACCCAGCTTTCTCCTTAATAAGGACTCAATGCAGCATACAGCAATTAAAATACACTATTTAAGCTAGGTAACATTCAAAATACAAGACTAAAAGGATCAGCAAAAACAATACCAAAAAACATAAGCAACACCAAAACACATCAATGCAATAAAGTACGGCAATTCATTTTACACCCCGCTGTGCAACCATTCACTTAGGGTTCCCATTTAGCGTTTACATAATGTTTTGTTTAATTCCAAAGCAATGGTAGGAGAGCTAATAGGTCTATAATGCAAGCAAGGTGTTTTCAATCAGGGCTGAATTGCTTGCTGTGTCTTGTTTGCCTCCTGTATTTTGATCTGTAGTTTTCTCCAATTGACTATTTGTCCCCCCTCCTTTCTGCTTTGTTTCTTCCCTGGTTCTTTCTATAGGATTAAATTTACTCAGTTGTGTGGGTTTTCCCTACTAGAAACTTCTAGCAAATACTTTCCTTGGTCTTTCTAAATTAGATGACATTGTTGCTTGTATTTCTACTGGGTACAATCCTTGGAAACACATTTTTTTTACATAGGAAGGGAGAATCTTTTTATCTTCTTACGGCCACGGTGATATAAACAAGGAGGCTGGCAGTAAATGAAATGCAAAACAGAAATTTAACAGCAGTTTTTCCAGGTTTCTTCCAAGATATGAAATTTACAACTTGTAGACTGCCTTGATACTTAAGAGAAAATCCCATAACACCCAGCGAAACACTGGATCGTGCACTTCAGAATGCAAACATTGTTTACTAAATAGTAGGTACTATTAAGTGGACAAATCAGTACATCTGATATCCCTTGCAACTGGATCTTAAATATTGATGCATGTTAGTTGCTAAAATGTGGTCTGTGATCTTTTTAATATGATGTTTATAACATAAAAGCTTACCAGCGAATAGCAGCTGCTAAGAGTACTGGCAACTCTGCTTCCATTTGACAGGATTCACAATCACTGTGATTCAGCACTTTCACCTTTCCCCCCCACTCTTAGGCAAGGATGATGAATTTGAGGAATCTGGAAATTCAGAATCTGTTTCTGTGGCCTTGTCAGATGCACAGAATCTAAGTGAACTTGAGAGAAGTCCATCTTCTACACCGGTCACAGGCTCTCCAAACCATGAAGAATTTAGAACAAAAACTCCTGAAGAGGTAGCATACTATCATTGGTGTTTTTACTTTAAAATGATTTTTAAACCATGCTTTATGCTTATGTTAAACTTTAAAGTAGGAATGGATGGATGGATGGATGGATGGATGGATGTTAAAAGGATGATAGTAAAGAGTAGGGAGATAAGAGGTTGGATTATTTCTCGAGAAAGGAGAAATGGTGCTGAAAAGCTTGAGAACTACTTTTGTAGTGTCTTCTTGAGGCCAACACACTAATGGAGCTATGTGGCACGGTAGTTAAGCTAAAGTACGTAACTGCAGTCAAGGGTCTGTTTGCAACCTGATTTTGACCCTGCTGGTTTCAGGGAGCCAGCTTAAGGAGACACAGTCTTCCATCCTTCCAAAGTCAGTAAAATAAGTACCTAGTTCTCTGGAGGGCAAAGTCCTGTTTGCCTAGTTATGTTGTAAACAACCCAGAAAGTGCGGTAGCACTAATGGGGCAGCATATAATTCAAAATAGCTACAACATAAAACCAGACTGTAGGGCTGCGGTTAAGATAAAGGCTACAGTGCTCAGCTGCTTGATATAAATTGATTAAAATAAATAAAATTAAATATTTTTAATATTTATATTATTAAATATTTTTAAATATAAATTAAAATTATATAAGATACTTTGCATGACCAGCCAATTAAAATAAATTGATTGGCTGGTCATGCAGTGTATCTTACATAATTTTAGTGTAAGCTCTTATTAAGAAACCAGAATACTCCAAGTTCTGAGAAGAGTGATTATGCTTTTCCTTCTTACAGAATTCATTACAGCTCCATACTAGTGTTTTGCAAGTTTCCATCCCTTCTTTTTCACCATCGTTCAGACGTTCAGAAGATTCTTCTGCAGAATCTAAGACAGAAAGTGCAAGTGAAGTCAGGTAAGGATCTCCTTTCCTGATAGGAACATTAATGGAGTTGAAAAGATGGTGTGAAAAAATGTGGGGTTATGGTGTTACGGTGTCAAAGATTGTAGCTGCATTAGTCTGTTGCTGTACAAATGATGGAGTCCTTGGTATCTTAAAATCTTAACATTTTTATTTGACCTAAGTTCTTGTGGACTGGAGACTATGTCATGAGATGCATATCATAGAGCTAATGTGGCATGGTAATTAAATGGCTGTACTGCAACCAAAACTAAGCTCGTGACCTGGGGTTCAGTACCAGGTAGCTGGCTCAAGATTGTCTCGGCTTTCTATCCTTCCGAGGTTGGTAAAATGAGCATCCAGTATTCTGGGCAGGCAATGTGTAGCCTCCATAATTAAATTGTAAACCACCCAGACAGTGCTATAAGCAACACACTTTGCTTTTGCTTTTTAAATGTCAAAGATGTCAAGAGCATGTCTTTAAGTGAAAGGGAGACACATTTCGCTCTTTGAACCGAAATGTGAAAAGATGAGTGAGGAAGGAGGCTCATAAAGTCATCTGTGATACAGAGAAATCGGATGGAGAGAGATTTTTTTTAAATTCCTGTAATAGTATGTTGTTTTAGAAGAGGTAGCCATGCTACTCTGTGAGATACAACCTTACACAACTGACTCTCAAAACCAGCATTAATGTTTTCATTTTGAACTCTGTCGTTGAGTCTATTTCACTCCATCTTTCTGTAGAAGTGGACTTGTCCATGAAAGCACACATTGAAATAGAACAACTAATCTTTAAAGTTCCACAGGCTTTTTTGGTCTTTTTTTTTTATTTTTAATAGTATTTTCCTTTGAGTTTTACTTGATATGTTATAATAGTATCTGCAATTGAGCTGATTTAGTAAAATTGGAATGAAGAAAAGTGGTATTGCAATGTGCATTGATGGCTGCTAGATTTTATAACAATTGTATGGCTAAATGGAGGACACACTCTACATGGCTATGAGGCATGATGGCTAAATGAATTTTGCATTCTGTAATAAAAACAACACAAGATCAGAGAGTTCAAGCCATGCTTATGGGATTCCTAGAAGTTCTTGGATGCCCTTGGTCCATAAAAATGCTAGACTGTTAATGCTTCTTAAGACTTGTTAACTGGTATGTGCTTGAAATGATTATGAAAAAAATAATGTGCTTAGAATCAGACATTGTGGTGGGGTGGGGGATGCCCCAGAAAGCATGGCCACTGTATGAGGGAGTCTGGTAGTTGTCTTTTAAAAAGTGATGTTTCTAAACTATCTGCCTAGAACTAGTGGGGACAACATTTGTATAAATGTGTTGCTTTAGGAGAATCCTCAAATTTCAGAGTTTTGTAGCCAAAATGTGGTGCTTTAGAGATATACAGTGGAACCTTGACTTACGTCATTAATCCGTTCCAGTGGTCTAGATTTAAGTCAAACATGACTTAAGTCAAAATGGGAAAGTGTTAGATTCCTTCTGGGGATGTAAATGAAATGTCTCTTCAAAGAGAGGAGGAGGCAGTGGAATTATAGTCCACAAGTTATATGCCTCCACTTGTTAATGTTCATAGCAACAATGTCTAATATTTAAGTTTTACTGATTTTTAACCTGACGTTCCAAGTTCTGAACAACTCTATGCTTACCATTAGAGTCCCAACAACTTGTAGCTCCCCAACTAAAATGCTTCCATTGTGGACCAGACTTCTGCAGCCAGATTTTTTACAAGACTGAGCCGACTGTCTAACCAGCGAGGCCAGCCCCGAGCTCCCGGCCCTTCTTCTCCTCCGGCAGCCTCGGCGGATTCGGTGAGGCCGAGGTCCAGCTCCAGGTGCTCTGAGCTGGCCTCGCCAAAGCCGCCGCTGCCGGAGGAGGAGAAGAAGGCAGGAGCAGTTGGGAGGTGGCACCCGCGATGCTGGGTTGTGGCTGCCGCCCAATTCCGGTGCCTTGCGCCGAGGCTCCAAGATGTACAAAGCCTACCTGGTCAAACAGGCCCCTTCTTGCTCAAATATGCTGCAAGTCAAGCAGTATGTAAGTCAAGGTTCCACTGTACAAATGTTCAGGGTTTCTCCCCCCCCCCCCAACTTAATTGAACTTCTTCAGTCCATTACTTACCTAGGTCTTGTCTGCATGCTTAGAGAGGAGCAATTCCCCAGGGTTCTTGCTCTCAGTTACAGCCTGCAGGGAAGGAGAAGTTTATCTTCTTCCTACACTTCTCCGCATGGAGAAAGTGACATTGGAGAGGAGGCTGGACAAGTTGTTGCTCTCTGAGCATGTTAATAAGAAATAGGTAAGTAACAACTAACTGGGGCTTTGTACTCCCTCAGAATTCCCTAGAGGTGTTTTACATGTGGAAAAAAACTCCCAAGTCAGATTAAGTATTTAAGTTTTCCAGAAATGTTGACTCGCATCCATTCCATTTGTAGTGGAAACCAGCACCGAGATAGCTAATTGACCAGGAGAGTCTTTAAAGATGGCTTGGCTGGATAACTTGGTGAACTTGTCTGGCTGCAGAGCCAGAGTTTGGGAATGTTAAATCTCCCACAATGCTCTCTGGAAGAAAAGCCACCCCCTGGTAGCCTTGGGCCAACTGCACAGTTCTATGTGTGTTGTGTCTTTACAGTTGTGACCGACTCTTTGTGACCCCATGTCCATGGGGTTTTCTTGGCAGGAATACTGGAGTGGCTTGCCAGTTCCTACTCCAGGCGCCTACAGCACCGGGTATTCCCTGGTAGTCTCCCATCCAAGTACTAACCAGGGCCGACCCTGCTTAGCTTCCGAAATCAGGCGAGATTGGATGTGTTTAGGGCACCTAGACAGCTCTGCACAGTCCTATCCCCCCCCCCAAAAGAATAAGGGAATGGCAAACCACGTCTGTGTACTGTGTACTCCCCCAATAATGGTAAAACTAGGAAGGATTGCTTTACGTCATAACTGACAGCATGTTGTTAATTTAAAACATTTTGTGTTGTTGCTGTTTTCAGTGAAAGGAAGAAACCCGTGGTTTCCATAGAGACACAGCTAGGTGACACAAAATTGTAAGTACCGCATTTTATAGTTAAAGTTTGACAACTATTTAAAAAAAAAGAAAACTGCTAAATGCCTAACTACGTTGATCTTCTTTCATGCTCTTACCATGCTCACTTCTGTAACCTTCTTTGTATTAATGTTGCCTAGGCTTTCTTTTTTATTGCAGTCTGAAACGTCTTCAAGCAACTTACATAGCACCAGGGATTTACAGAATTTTGTAATATTTTTTCCAAACGATTTCTGGCTGTCTTTAAGGCAACATGGCTGGCTGTCGTTAATCAGTGCCGCCCATGCTTAAGCTAATGATGTGGCAGAATGCTTTGCTGAATTGAGGTGTATACCTTTTAATAAAGCATCTCTAACCCAGCTGTTTCCCCTGCACTTTAGATTTTAATATCATATTGTCCCATGCTCTCTTAATGGTGTTGAAGTGGCAAAGTGAAAAGAAATGTTTCCTGAAAATAGGGGGTTGTGCCTATTGGTCTTTTGTGGATACTAAGTACACTTCAGTGGCATTAAGTGAAGACATTCTGGAAGAAGCCAGAGATTCTGAAAGTGATCATGCCTGTCTCTGGGGAGAGATCTTGGTGTTTAGAGACTTGGTCCTTAATGTCTGCAGCGTAAATAAATAGAGATGCAAAATTTCTGGAAATGTTGAAGCTCAAAAAAAAAAAAACTGATATTTTTGGAAAAAATGAAAAAAATGCTACATTAGCACCCCTTTTTTACAGCTTGAAAGTCATTCTGTTACTTTAGGAACATAAAACATGACTATGGACGATTTGACATGGCATAAAATTATCACAGCTAGCATATTAAGATATAGTGTATCTAAATAATTATTAAAAACAGAATTTACTTTTAAAATAATGTTTATTTGTTATTGGAACAAGTGGAGTAAAAATATCCTGAACTGTTCACTAGTTTATGTGGAACAAAAAACGTCTACAAAACAATGTTTAAAATCAAGAATTAACAATTATTCATATTTCCTCTCCACAGTATTAAATAAAAGTAAAATAAAAACCTTATTCTCTTAAAAATAATTGAATAGGAGGGAAATGTATAGAAGGGAGTGGTAGTGCAGAGGACAGAAAAGAACCAAACATACCCACCCAGATGCAAAACCAAATGTGAAACCCTTTTCTTGTGACAATAGCAGCACTTCCTAAAGGAAGAAATGCATCTTGTTCTTGCATTGGAGAGTTCTGTTTGTAACCTAGGACTTGCTCCGTGCACAGAAATTAGAATAATCTGATACTATGTAAATTTTTAGAAATGATTTAGAAAATATTTGAACACCCGGTCTTAAAATGTTTTATTCATCATGTTAAAATCAAAATATTCCATAATCATTTTTTCTTTGTATTTTTGCAATTTTTAAATTGCAAGGGGGAATACCAAAAAGGCTTCAGGGAAAAGATGAGAGGAAAAAACACACATTTCCCCCTGAATTTTTCCGGGTTTTCTCTGGGCCTTCACATCTCTAGGTAACTGAAGAGATGGATGAGAGAGCATCAGTTTACTTTGGCCTGTTATTTAGAGGGCTGCGTGGCTACATGTGCTGGTTTTGTGCATTCAAACAGTGTTGGAATATCAGCATTATGTTGTGTACTATGTATAGGCCTCGGTTTCATGTCAGCATCTGCATGTTTGAAAATCAACCACTGTATGAAGCCCAGGAAATAATGCATTCCTGATATACCCCTTTGCACAGTGGACCAAAGGCTCTATCAGGTGTCCTCTGATTCCTTCCTGAGTGATATATCATTCAGTTAACCAGAAGCTAGATTCAGGCATAACACCAAACCTTAGATTATGCTTAGTTCTTTATAGATTTTTCCATTAGATTCAGAGCTTGGAAGGTTGATACATACAATAAGCCCTGATTGTGTAAGGTTTTAATCAGAGAAACCCCCCCAACCTAATTTAGTTTAAGTTTAGTGTTAATTGTTAAAGTGTTTAGTGTTTATTGTTAAAGATAAAAACCAATACCTTTTTAAATTGTACTTACAACGGCAGTCTCAGTAGACAGTTTTCTTGGTTAGTGAGATGTCAAGATATGGGAAGGAGAGCCTGGAATGGGAGGGAACTATCTGAGCAATTGCTATCACTCAATTAAATAAGCAAATACTAAGGATTTTTTAATTATTATTTTATTTTCTGTATTACAAATACAGTAATACCTCAGATAACGAATGTCCTGATAACGGATGTTTTGGATAATGAATACAAATTTCTGGGTGTAGATACCCAGGATGGTGAGGAAGAAGGCAGCAGAAGCGGGGGGCTGGGCAAGGAGGGGCAAAAAGCCTCGTTGTCCAATGTGCACTCTTTGCCTGGCTCCAAGGGCACCTCAGCAGGCCCAGAGGGCGGCTCAGCCTTTGGTGGTAGCACGCGGCTTCGACCGCCACCGGTGCCTGGCGAGCCCTTTTGCCTGGCTCCGCCTCTGCATGGTATGCGGTTTTAGCTGCCGTGGCCTGACAAACCCTTCTGCCTTCAGCGCCCAGCGGGACGAGGAAGAGGACCAGCAGCAGAGGTGGGGCTGGGCGAGGATGGGAAAGAGGTGGCAATGGTGGATTTTTGCCTTTTTTCTGGACCTCTGGAACGGCTTAATTGGTTTCCCATTCATTTCAATGGGAAACTGCATTTCAGATAACAATTTTTTTTTCTGATAATGAATTGCCTCTGAGAACGAATTAAATTTGTTATCAGAGGTACCACTGTATTGCAGTTCTCCACTGTATGGCAGCTTTATCTACTTTATAGGAAACTTGGAGTGTGGTGTATCTGTCGGAAAGGCTTAAATTAGAAGCCTTTTAAAGCTCAGATAGCTCTTCTTACCTGTCTGGTTCAAAACAAACAAACAAAAACTCCTAACTAACACTGGAGCAGGAATAAGAGACTTCAACAGAGCTCTGCCTAGCTAGGCCTTGGTGCTTTGTAAGATACCTCTATGATAGGTAGAATTCCAAAAATGGAGAATTGTGGAATTTTTAGTTCTGAAAATCTAAAAATTCAATCTATAGTAAATAGGGGATAGATAATATAAGGAGTATTGAAGAGGATACTCATGAGTTTGCTAGGACTGCAGTGAAAAAAATGTAGATTGCACAGAAAGATCACAGCAGAGGAGAGACTGAAACAATTTAAATTAGACAAAATGGGTCATTAGACAAAAGCTACCAGTTCTAAAATTAAACATGAAATTAAATGCAGAAAAAAGAAGGGCATGTTTTGCACTGCTGAAACATTAAAGAGCTACTGTCACTGCATGCCTTCAGTTTAAGTCATTAGGATATGATTTGCAGCTTGCTGTTTGGGATGTGTAATTACAAGCATGCCGTTTGAAGAAGGGAAGAATTTCAGAGTTAATGTTCCCTTATGTTTATTGTGAATTGTCATCTTCACTATATTATTAATTTTCATTGCATCTCAGAGTGTTCAGATTACCGTATGCAATTACCCTCAAAATTCCTAAAACAGGCCTATGTAGCACAAATCACTGTTAGGGTGGAACTATGCATGTGTCACAAAATGCTAAGACAACATTCTTCAGAAGTGTTAGGCTTGGTTCTTCTTGTATGTGGTAATAAGCTACATTAACCAGGAGGGGGAAAGCTTAGTATTACAGGCAAACTTTGACTCATATGCACCTTTTGGCTGGCAAATGGGATGTGTGTGCACGTCCCCCTCCAATTTGGAGGTGAGATTCTTCATATATCAGCCACAAACTTCCTGCTTCGGTCCTGTAAGAAGCCAGAATGCATAAGCCAACTGCAAACTCAAGCTTGAAAGCCTTGTTAAATCGTAGGCATCCTAGGAGTCCCAAGTTTCTGCAGAAGGCTAAAGTTAGCTGCTCTTACCTCCAAGTAGAGCCCGGGCTGGGGACATGTTAGCTTGAATGCTTGCTTATTACTGATCCAGGATTCTGAAGAAGATTTTCAGTGAACAAGGCACAGTCCAAGGTATCTTTCCATAGCATTTTGTGTGACTGTTACACAAGCACATTCCCAAACCCGAGACTGAACCTTGATCGCTGAAAGTTAGGTTTTCTTAACATTTCTTCATGGTTGTCAACTGTTCACACATTCACACGCCTCCCTAACTCAAATTTATTTCCAGTTTAAAATCCATTTTCAGGACATGATTAAAAGCTGCTGGGTGACAGAATTTGTAGGAGGCAACTTAATGTTTGAGGGAAGCTTTTGTTTCTCTTCAAAATCTGCTTCTGATCATACGTTTCTTCTACTGGAGACTTTTGGGGTGGGGGAACCAGGAGTTGACATCTGCCACATGGATGGCCAAAGTGACTTTAGAACTAGAACCACTTTTCCTAATTAAGAGCATTTCCTAGTTAAGAGTTCAGTCTTCAGTGCAGGATTTCACCTACTGTTCCCACTTAAAATAGACAACATTCCATACTATTCATTCCCGGAATGGAGGAAAGACAATAGAAGATCAGTAAAATTGGTTTAACTCGACATTTCTTTCCCTTCATCTATCTAAAAGATGTATATAGCATGTATTGTGATTCAAAGAAATCATTTTAAGATTGAAGATTAAGTTACCAGTATATTTCCCTCCCTTCTTCTGTGATTGTTTCTAGAACTTCAGCCCTGCAGAAATCCAACAGCCTGGGGAACTTGAAGAAGGAGTCATCTGATGTGGGTAGTCCTGTTTTTTCTGTTGACAGTTTTGTTTAAGAATTTAAATCTTTTTTTAAAAAAAAAGCAAAACTTTAATTTTCTTAATGTGGGATATTGAGCTTCTGTATCCATGATTCAGTACGCCAAGTAATAGCCTAATAGACCTGCACTGTATTTGCCAGCAGGAAAAAAAGATGCCAAGCTTTACACAGCAAATGACAGCCTGGATATAGGTATTTTTGAGGACTAGTATATCAGCCCCTAGAGTTTGGATTCCTTCCAAATAAAAAAATGGTTGGGGCAAACTCATTCAACATAAGCAAGACTGGCCTTTTTAATGGACAGGAGCCCCATGGTCCAGTGATCAATCTACTATACTGCAGCCACAAGTGTGCCCAGTTGCCAGCTCACTGTTAACAGCCTTTCATCCTTCTGAGGATGCTAATATGAATACCAAGTTCCGTGGGGTTGGGGTACCACAGCGATAGCGTAATGTAGCCTGCATAATTAAATTGAAAACATGCATTACAAGAAGCACACTTTGCTTTTTTGCTTTCACTTTTTGACCTGTTTTCAATCAGAAATAAGCTCACCCTTTTCTGAAGATGGGAGACAAGTTTACTTTAAAAAAAAAAACATAACTCAAAGACCCTTTGGCCAAACATCACTTGATTTCATGCACGAGCAGTCAGCATCAACTTAGCCAAATTTGGTGCTGATCTGAAGTCAAATTTCAAAGTTATACTTTTTTGTTTGGCCTGCTCACATTTTAAAATTATTTTATGGAACACTGATTTGCACTGCTACACGTGGTCATTGCTGTTTTCTCATGCATCAGTAAAACTTGCCCATTTTGCTCTTGCCCATACTGTTTTCTGTTAGCCAATAAATTTGTTTTATATTATCTTTTTTTGAATAAGGTGTCTTCAGTCTCTGAAAAAAGCCTAAAATAGACTATCTGGCATGCTAGTTTGAATATTTTCCTTCATTAAATGTCTAAAATAATATGACCTAAACAGTTTTTACATGCTGTTAGTTGAATATCAGTTAAATGGAACATACATATACCTGAATATTTAGTGCTTTGAATTATTTTCCAAACAGGGCAAAGACTCTGGACAGAACCAAGAGGAGGTAACTTGAAATCCATAAATCTTTCTCTTTCCTTTCTGTAATGTCCACATGCTTTTTAATGCAAACAGTTTCTGCATAATTTTGTGCAGTTTCCTAACATTTTTGTTAAGGAATATACCATAAGATATGAATCTTGGTATACTGTTTCTTTTGATATATTTCTTTCTATAACTCATTTTCCTTAAATATTTTTCATTGGTTTATTGTTTGACATTAATGTAGGTTTTCTGTTTCTGAAGTACAGTAACCCCCCGCCTATCGCTGGGGTTAGGGACCAGACCCGACTCTCAATCATTGAAAATCCGTGATATGCGGATGCTGGGTCGGTTTGGGACTGGGGGGAGGGGGCTGTCTGGGCCCCCTACACTTATCTGAGGCCTGGCACTGCCCCAAACGGGCCACCAACGGCCTTCCCGGGCCTGTCAGAGACCCCAGAAGTGCTTTCTGGTTATCCGGAAGTCACTTCCGGTTCACTGGAAAGCACTTTGGGGGCCTGAAACAGCCCTGGGAAGGCCATCGGAGGTCCATTCGGGGCAATGCCAGGCCTGGGGTAACCTCAGGAGGCCTCAAACAGGCCCATCCATCATACCCCAGGGGTCCTTGACTTTCATATACTGCGGTCCCAAAATATACCGGGACTGCAGTATAGGAACAGCAAAAGGGTGTATCTTGCTCTGGTTTAATGCAAACCAAAATTATCATGTGCAAGTCTGCACAAGGCAGCCATGATATCACTCTGCCACGGTATTCATCCAAGGCTTCATAAACCATTTCTCTGTGTCAGTGGTTGCTGTCAAATGATTATCCAAAATAGAGTCATCCAAATATAACAAGTCCCATTGTATTGTGTTGTGGTAACTTCTTGGTGGATCCGAATTGTTTTTCTGTCTTACCAGTTAAAAAGCACATGCTGAAACTCAACAGTATTTAATACCTTTTCCTTCATTAAAGTGTTTTCTGCTGGTGGTGTTTTCATGACATATTATTTCTCAAGGTGGTTCACTGGAAACCTGGTCCCTCTACCAAAGAGCATTAGGAGGAAATGTATGAACACCAGGATTCTAATTAATAGTGAACCTGTTTGCCAGGAAAAAAATCCTGTAAATTAGTTACATCCATGTAAGTGCAGTAGCATAAATTGCAGTGGTGAATTGTTGCTAGTAAAATAATCTGTTTGTATTCCTGATCTTGCGTTAAGTCACACCTATGGTGTTCAATGTAGAATATAAGTGAAAGCTCATTCGGTAGCAGCATTTTGTTATTGTGATTTACGCCATGTGTGCCAGCACAGCTAAAAGACAGACATTTTAAAATCTCCTTTTTTGTTCTTAAATAACAGTACAATTAATATTGCATTTTAAATTTTTCTTCTCCCAACCAATCAGAGCAAAGTATCCCAGGATTCTAGCAAGTATGGAACCCTCCCTCCTAAATCTCCTGGCGAAGAAGATGCCTTTGGAACCCGTAAAGCCAGGTCTTCATTTGGGAGAGGCTTTTTCAAGATCAAGACTAACAAAAGAACAGCAAGTGCACCTAACTTGGGTAGGTTCAATAAAGGCTAGTGGGTCACCTTCACCCTTCAGCTATCAGAAGTAACAGGCATTAGAGAAGACACACGTCTTGGATTCTGGTACTTTCACAAAACAATGTGGAATTAATGTGTGCTCTGTCTTTTGTCAGTCACTTGTGAATTTGCTTATTAATTTCAACACACATTTGTAATAGAATCTCTGTCACAATGCAAGGCATGTGCTTGGAGACCATAGAGATAAGAAACGGGCTCAACAGTAACCACCCGCCATAATGACCATAGAGATGCTCTATGGTCATCATGGTGGGGGGGTTACTCTCTAGCCCATTTCTTATCTGTATGGTCTCCAAATCAGGCTGATCACTCTCCGGCTTCTATTCTGTGGAACAAATCAATCATGCAAGGTAATTTTTTTAAAATAGCCGGGTCAGGAAGCCTCCGCTGTGGCTGTGGCTGCGGCTGCAGCTGGGGCTGGGACCTGCACGGGGTCCAGAGGCCTCTGCAGCAGCTGCTCTGGAGGCTCTCTCGGTGGGGATGCATTTGCCCCATATAAGATGCACAGTCAGTTCTCCTTACTGTTGTGGGGGGGGGGAGTGCATCTTATGGTGCGAAAAATATGGTAACTGTTGTGCTCACACTGTGGACATTTTAACTGTATGAAAACCTGAAAGCTATTTCACTGTGTTTCTGTCCTGGAAGTAAAGGCGGCAAAGCTGATGTAAGCAAAGGTGTTGTAAAGACAGAGAAGGGGATTTCCAGCTTCTTTCACCTAACTGTCTTTTCACGTGTTGAGCAGACAAAATAACTTGATTAGAAAAGCAGTGTGCATAATGATCTTCTTGCAGCCACTTTTGTTGATTTTGCCCACCTAATAGATATTCATGAGGTCAACCCGCATATAAGATACTCCATGCCATTGCTTATCGGTTGCTAATTTTATTGCATGATTAATTCATCTTTTAATTAAGTGGACACGACTCACAATATTATTGTTTGAAATAACTATTAGACTTACCAACATACTTGTACCATTCTTAACTATCCAGCTTAAAGGCTATTTAAATCTTGGCCTTGTTTAAGTAGTAGTGATGAAGATAGCGTGACATTGATATATAATTGGCTCCAGGATCATGTATCCATTTTGTTGGAATGGCAACGCACAACGTTCCTAGTCATTGGCTGAGGAGGAATTATGGGAGATGGAGTCCAAGGACAAGCACTCACATAAACACACACAGAGGAAAGCAATCTGGGTGGCTGGAAGTGATGAGGATTTGGGATTTGTAGTATAAAATATTTCTTGTTAGGGACATATACCTCTCTCTTTACAAAATATACTGTGAAATCAAAGCTGTATGTTTTATTACAGATCCTAATATTGTACATGGAATGCTAGTGGATAGTGTTGAGTATGCCACTCTTTTCATGTCCTTAGTCTTGTCATTAGAGCTGTTCCCAGTATTTCTGAGATATTGAAAGCATTCTGAGCATATATAGTATGAATCTAGCAGGGCCAGGCAAAACGTAAATAAGCATAAATCTTACTTTTCTGTTGCTTAAGTAGACCAGAAATCTCAGCCTTAATTATTCCATGTTACATCATTCCTGTATGGTCCATTTTTACGTACCCTCTGTGTGTTATGCATGCGTCTTTCTTGGTATTGTTCTCCTCTTGTCTTCTCAGTGTTAAGTTTTCATATGTTTTATTTTATTGCCCTGGGTATGTTCCTCCCCCTTGTGCTGCGTGTGGTTTTGTACGTTATTTGGATGCATTGAAGATCGCAGTCGAAGTGCAAGTGCACCCACCTTAGGTATAGTAGACGTGCATGCGTTATTTGTGCCCCTAAAGCTGGACCATCGGCATGCAGTGCACTATCACCAGGACATCTAAACTGGAATGTTTAATCATCCTTCTGCTACACTGATGCATGCACGCCGCTACAAGCTTGCTCCTCTCTGTAGTCATCATAATTCTACTAATAAGAAACATCACAGAGCCCTTGAGATGCCTTATATAGACACAAAAAAGTTTTTTTTAATTGAGTGTTTGCATTCTGTATCATCATAAACAAAGACAAAATGCACATTTCTCTAGGATCAGCCTGGTCATAAAGCAGCATGAGCTAATTGTTGGAAGCATTAGACTCATGGGATGACCATGTCCAGTGGTACATCGAATTATGACATTAATCCGTTCTGAAGGCATCTTCATAAGTTGAGCAAGTCGTAAGTCGAACAGCGGTTTCCCATAGGAATGCATTGAAAATCAATTAACCCATTCTGGAGGTTTTCAATACATTCTTATGGGAAGACTACCCCAACCCCCAACTCCCGCCAAATCAAGGGCAGCCAAATGCTGGTTTCCACATTCTCGCTAGACAGCTGACTTTGACACATTGGACCTATCAAAATTAGTCCGGGGGGGGGATTTGTGCAGAGCAGTCTTCGGCTTCCCTTGATTGAAGAAGAAGCCCGGGCGCCTTGCAAGGAAAGCACTTATCTCCAGGTAAGCACTTACCTGGAGGTAGGCACTTTTCTTTCAAGGCGCCTGGGCTGGGTGAAGATGCATCTGCCCCTGGAGATCCCTGGGGTGGATGCATTTTTGCCCAGCCCGGGTGGTTTGGAAGGCAAGTGGTGCCAGCAGATCACCCCCACCGCTTCCCTTGCAAGCTTTCCAGGCTGGGTGAAGATCAATGGGTCCATGCTCTGCTCATCAAATTGGTGGGCAGAGCACGGACTCATTGATCTTTGCCCAGCCCAGGAGGCTTGCAAGGGAAGCAGCGGTGTCTATACGCCGCTGCCGTTTGCCTTGCAAGGCGCCCAGGCTGGCTGAAGATCATGGTCCCTGCGATCTCTGCCCAGACCGGGCGCCTTGCAAGGGAAGCTTCCCTTCGCTTACCTCCAGGATGGCCAAAGATTGGTTTGGCCAGCTCAGAGGTAAGCAAAGGTAGAGGAAGTCCCGCCCACCAAGACATGCCGGCAGCCTGATCTTAGAGCTCTGTGCCGCGATCCAAAAAGAGCTTTAAAACTACTGTTTAAATGCTGTGGTGCCGTGAGTAATGCATCAATAAATTACTCGGGTGTCAGGAGAAGCAATATATGTGTTTTTCTAGACTAGATAAGCTTGATTTATAAGCTAAAGGAGCTACTTTCACTGCTTTGATTCTGCTGGCCGCTGGCTGCTTAGAAAACTGAATCCCGGCTGTTTGGAAAGTCACCAGATGATTAGTTAGACTGCTTGATACCTGCCTTTTGTCTGATTATATGCCGGCTAAGAGAGCAAAAAAGAAACTCCAGCCTATAGGTTGGACTAGGAAATTATCTGATACAGCACACAATCGCCCTGCTCTACAGCGTATCGAGCAGCCCTCAGGCGACGGAGGGGTAAAAATGGCGTCAGGATCTGAGAAAGGAAAGAGGGAGACTACCCCTCCTCCCGCAGATCAAGACTTCATGAAGGAACTGCGTTTAATGAGGACGGAGCTAGCTAGCATCATGAGTGTTAATCAACAGGATGTGATCCGCAGAATGGATGGCCTTTCAAAGGATCTCCAAGGCACTAAACAAGATTTATCACATGAAATAAAGTTAAATGGCCAGCGGCTTGATAATTTGGCAGGAGAATTTAAAAATCTGGAGATACGTGTAACTGAAAACGAAACTCAAATTAACTCTCAGAAGCAGGCTTTACTGAAAATAAATAAGAAACTGACTTATATTGAAGATTATTCTCGAAGGCAGAACGTCAAACTGATTAATTTTGTTATTCCAAACAAGGGGGCATCATTAAAACAGGAAGTTTTAACCTGGTTTAACTCCTTTCTGCCCAAACAACTAGAGGACGACGATTTAGAGAGAGTTCACTATCTGGGCAAGTCAAGAGATGGGGCCCCAAAACCAGTGATAGTAAGATTTGCTTCTTATGTAAATAAAGAGCGTCTTATGTCTTCAATTAGAGCCAATCCTAATATTCTGAAGAGAGGAGGTGCAACTGTGCAAGTTTTTCAAGATTTTTCTAAAGGAACTGCTGATTGGCGAAATCGATGAGACCAGTTACAATCATATTAAGGAAGAACAACTATCGCTATTCTTGGGGTCACCCCTATTTTTGAAAGTTTGGAAAGGCTCTGTTCAACACACTATCTACTCTCTAGAAGAAGGCCAACATCTTCTTGAAGCATGGAACATACAGGATGACTCAGGTTCTGCCTGTTCTCCCCGGGAACTTCAGTGGCAACATCAGGACAGTGAATTTCTCTCTTTCTACTCCGACTCCAGGAATCTTCGATGAAGATGAAGAATATTTGAAACTCATTTAACTTACTCCTCCCTCTTTCCCCCTCTCTCACCTCCTATCATCCCCTTTGTTTTTCTTCTTTTACTCTTCTCCCCCTTTTCCCTTTCATTTCCCTTTCCCCCTCCCCCTTTTTTTTTTTTTTTTCTTTTTTTTTTTCCAATTTTAATTTTTGTTTTTGGGATGTTTCTTTTTCTTTTTCTTTTCATTATCCCTTTTCTTCCCCTTTCCCCTCCTCTCTACCCTTCCCTTTTTTGTTTTTGTTTGTTTGTTTGCTTGTTTTGAGGGGGGCGGTGGCGGTGAGAGGGTGGTTTAGAGGGGGGTAGAACAACTTATAGAATTTTCAGTAACACGCTACTTAAGAGTTAGGAGATCTAGGCTGGCTAATGTCTGTGGACAACTTCCTCCCTCCCATCCCCTTGATGCACATGCTAAACAGTATGATAGCTGGTGGGGTGGGAGAAAAGAATAGTTTTTTAGGGTGGAGGATTAGATTTATTTTAGTTTATTTTTTATTAATTGATGGTGTTTTTACTTTTGTATGCACAACGGGACCATTCCAGAATATTGAAACCAAAAGAAATAGGTTATGGGAAAGTTTATAAAATTAGCAACGTTGAATGTGAAAGGTCTGGGGTCATTTTCGAAGAGAAATAGAATCGAAGCGATGATCAAAAGGCACAAAATAGATATTGCCTTTTTGCAAGAGACTCATCAAATAAGAGATGGTATTAATGAATTAAAAATTCCAAATGGTGATATTTATGAAAAAGCTTTGGCACATCTAAAGCAAGAGGGGTTGCCATTATAATCTCAAGGAATTGTGAATGTGTTGTTGAAAATGTGGTAAAAGATTCAGAAGGTAGATATATAATATTGCAAGTTCTAATGGGGAAAGATCATTATACTTTGGTTAATCTGTATGCACCAAACGTTAACCAAGGCCGCTTTTACAATCTCCTTTGGGATCAGATTGAATTGGTTAAAAAGGGGTATTTAATAATGGCAGGGGATTTCAATATGGTCTTAGATAAAATTAAAGATAAATCGGTATGTAAAAAGGAAGAGTGGAGGACAAGACATACAACTCTAGCAAAGTTTATAAATACAACAGGATTGAAGGATGTCTGGAGAGAACTGAAAGGAGATGAAATAAAATACACCTTCTACTCACCAGTGCACAAAACCTATTCTAGGATAGATTTTGTGTTTGTTTCACAAAGCCTAATACCCAAGATAAATAATACCGAAATTGAGATCATAAAAACATCTGATCATGCTTTAATGTCGATTGATTTAGCAACAAATAAAAATTATAGAGAAGCTAAAAGGTGGAGAATGAATTTAAAAATATTTCAATATCCAGAAGTGCTGGAAAAGGTCAAAAAAGATTGGTTGGAAACTTGGGATATAAACGAAAAGGCAGGTAGCCAAACGCCAATCATATGGGACACCCTGAAAGCGGTAGCTAGAGGCCTTATCATAAAAGAAAATATTAAAACTAAAAACAGGAAGAACTCAATAAAAGAAAATTAGAAAAACTAATAGCAGATTTAGAATCCCAATTTTTTTCTTACTAAGGATAATAAGATATTGAGGTTGATTGAAGCAAGGAAAAAGAGTTAGAAGATCTAGATTTACAACAAACACAAAGGAATCTTCTGTACCTAAAAAGAAATTTTTTTGAATACAGCAACAAGAACTCAAAACTTTTAGCCAGATTAGCACAGAAAAGACAAGACAAGAATACAATAGGGATTATAAAAGACTCCTCAGGTAAGACATGCACACAAATGAAGGAAAAGTTGTCAGCTATACAAGAGTTTTATCAGTTGTTATATACTACAAAAATAAAACCTAAGGAGGATATAGAAAGGTATATCACTAAGAATTTAAAGAGGGTCTTGGAACAGGAAGATATGCTGGAAATGGAAAAGCCTATTACAGATCAAGAGATAAGCGAGGTAATAGACAAATTAAAGAATAATAAAACGCCCGGAGTGGACGCTCTGGGACCTGAATTTTACAAACTTTTTAAAGCAGTATTAATACCTAAATTAAAGAAGCTATATAATGAAATTTTGAATGGAGAACAAATTCCGAGATCTTGGACCCATTCTTTAACTATTTTAATTCCAAAATCTAATAATAAATTTAATGGATATTGGGTCATACAGACCAATATCCTTATTAAATCAAGATGCTAAGATTTTCACAGCAATTTTGGCTAAAAGAATGAATAAATTTATAGCTAAATATATTAAAGAGGATCAATGTGGTTTTATCAAAGGTAGACAAATGGCAAATATTATTAGAAGGAATTTGAATGTTCTTTATGAAATGAGTAAGAGTACTACTAAAGCTGGGATGTTATCTCTAGATCTTTATAAAGCTTTTGATTGTGTTCAATGGCCCACATTAAAAATATTGTTAAAAAAATGGGATTTGGGAAATCCTTTTTGGGAGTAATAAATCAACTATATTCAACGGGCACTTCCTCAATAATAGTTAATGATGGATTGACTGAACAAATCACCCTAGGCCGAGGAACTAGACAAGGATGTCCTCTTTCTCCAGTCCTTTTTGTATTGTTATAGAGCTCCTGGCAAATGCCATAAGGGACGACAAATTTATTAAAGGTATAGGGAAAGATGGGGCAACTAAAATTAGTTTATTCATGGATGATGCTCTTTTGACTATTGTAAACCCAATAGAGAATATTCAAAGAGTAAAAACTCATTTAGAAGAATTTGGAGAAATAACAGGATTATGTGTAAACTGGCAAAAATCAGAGAGTTTATTCTTCAATTATGGAAAACATGACTTAAAGATGATTGAAAAATCTGGACTTAAACCGGGAAAAAGCATTAAATATCTAGGATTAGAACTCCATAAAGAATTTACTAAAACTAAAGAAAGAAATATTTCAAATTAGAAGAGGAGATGAAAAACAAATTAATATCCTACTCTAAACTAAAATTATCGTGGTTTGGCAGAATTGCATTGATAAAAATGAAAATACTTCCAAAAATTAACTTTATTTTTAAAATGTTACCGGTTCAGTTTTTAGAAAAGGAAATTAAAACTCTCCAAGACATGATAAATAGGTATTGTAATGCAGGGAAAAAATCAAGAATAAATAAAAGTCTATGGTATAGATCTCAGAAAGAAGGAGGAATAGGTATACCCAATATAAAAAATTATTATATAGCCAATCAACTTAGTTCTTTGGGGAAATTCTTTTTAAACCACAGAAGTTAATATGGTGGGAGCAAGAGTCTTTGGATATAAAGGGGGAAATAAACACATTTTTATTCACGGAAGTTAAAAACAAAGTAAAGATTGACAACCCCCTATTGAATAGTTTAATTGCTACATGGAGAACATATAGGAAAATCTTGTCTCCGAAGGGATCCCCACTGGCTTTAGTTACTGACTTGGAAAGCTTTCCAGACAACTTGAAGCATTATTTGGAGTTATTTAAAATTAAGAAAATAGCTAGACTAAAGGATTGGATGCTCAAGATTAAAACAATTCAGGATATAAAAATATTTTGCAACCCAGTGATTTAACATGGTTAAATTATATTCAACTAGGAAAATGGATAAAGGACTGGGGAAAGAGAAATAATCAAATTAGAGAATGCACAAAATTTGAACATTTCCTACTATCGCTTGAGTCTGAACAGGAAAATTCAGAGAAAGGAATAACACGTAAAATATATAAAATACTAGGGGAATTATCAGAAATGAAGGAGTTAAACACCTTGAGAGAAGTTTGGAACCAAGACCTTAATGTACAGATAGAGAAAGAAGACTGGAAAAAAATTTGGAATATGAGAATTTTGAGATCATTGTCAGTCAGGATAAAAGAAAACTACTTCAAATTGGTTTCCAGATGGTATTTAACCCCAGTAAGACTAAATAGAATGAATCCTGCTTACTCTAAGATATGTTGGAAATGTGAAAAAGAGCTTGGTACTTACTTGCATCTTTGGTGGGAATGTGAAATAGTCCAAAGGTTCTGGAAAAAGTGTTTTTAGAGCTAAGTAATATGATTAAGATGGATATAGATTGTAATCCAGAGATAGCATTATTATCATTGTTAACAAGTAAAGATTATGTTGTTACAACAAAGGAACTAATAGCAAATTTTATGACAGCTGCTAGATTAATTATAGCAAAAAATTGGAAGTCAAAACTAGAATTCAAGATGGAAGATTGGTATAATGAACTTTGGGATATAGCTATAAACGATAAACTCTCCTGCAGTTTAAAGGTTAAACGAGGAGAAATGAAAAAAGACATTTTCTACGATATCTGGGGTAAATTTTTAGATTATGTACTAGTCGAAGGAAAAGGGAAAGAGTCCACGAATATCTCACAACAATTCTGGAGAAGAGAACTTTAAGAAGACTACTAGAAGAATAGAAGATGGAGCAACGAATAAGAATGTATGGATGGACCCGTGGGATGGGGGTGCACTTATATTGTTTGTTGTAGTTTTTTTTTACTTTCATTTTTTATGTCGTTGTATGTAGTTTAAAATTTAATAAAAAAAAAAAAGAGGTAAGCAAAGGTAAGCACTTCCCTTGCAAGGCGCCTGGGCTGCCTGAAGTTGCATCGTTCCCTGGTGTGGTTTGAAAGGGAGTTGCGATGACCTCCTCCTCCTCCTCCTTGGTTGCTTCAGTCTCTTTTGCAGAGATCGAAGCAACCAAGAAGAAGGAAGAGGTGGCGATCGGCAGAGAACGCTGCTCTCTGTTCCACAAGATAGGTGACTTTGAAAGTTTGGACCTGTCAAAGTCAGCTGTAATGTGGAGCAGAAAACAGGTTCGTAAGTCGAATTATTCCGTTGTTGAAGCAACCATAAGTCAAGGTACCACTGTATTGTTAAATAAAGAACAAATAGTCTGTTCATATATTTTCAGTGGAAGAAATGAACTGGAGGGAAAGAAATCAGTGTTTGCAAATAGCATATTTATATTAAGATTATAAAGGTTTGGGATATTAGAGCCACATTGGGGGAACTCTGGAAATTTCTTTCCCCTGAATTATAAGATAAATAAACAATGTATATATAAAATCAGTTTTGTTTTGTTTTTACAAAATAAGCCAAACATACATATATACTAGAGGGTTTCTTCACCTGCTTTGGCTAACTTGAAGATAAGCTGTACATTAATATATTTTTACCAGTATTAAGTGCTTTTAAAAATATCCTCAAAATTTCTTACTGCTTTTGCCTGTTCCTGGGTGCGGGAGATATATATAAACAAGCCATAATGAAGCAATTTGAACTGAAAGATACAGTATCTACTGTTTTTGCAGCATAACTGTTTTGAGCTAGATTTATTATTACAGAATGAGCTAGACCTTGATATTTAGATGTGTTTTGTGTGTTAGTGGGCAATTCGTATCATTATGATGTATCCTTATACCTCCTTAAAACTTTGAAGTATGTGATTCATTTATTTAGAAAACATTGTAACTATAATAGGAAATAACTACATTTTGGGGCATCAGGACTGTACTTCTGATTATGTATTTTATAGAGAGAACTTTTGGAGCCCCCAAGGCTGTTTGCATTATACTGTACTTCTATAAGAGTCTTGGGAAGGAACAACAACAACAACAACAACAACAACAAAAACAACAAAACAACAACAACAACAACAACAGAACAAAGAAATGCCTAGATCATTGACATTGCAATTCCAGAGGATGCCAGAGTTGAAGCTAAATAATTTGAAAAACTAACAAAATATAGAGACCTGGCAATTGAAACGTCTTGCTGGTGTATGAAACACACTTCAATGGTCTCATAGTCATTGGGGTTTTGAGAACAATGTCAAGAAATTTCATACAGTATTACAATGAGTTGCTGATCTCAGAAATAACACCACCAAAGCTACAAAAAATGGCAATATAAGTAACAGCATAGACACTGTACTGATATTTAACAGATACTACGGTGTTTGTTTAAAACCTGTATTTCTCATATACTACCAGTCCATCTTTTTGTAATTTTGATTGAATGTCTCTGGTATTTTTAGATAATGATAATATCAGAGCATTAGCATGTTAGGAGAGGGTTTATTTATCATTACTGCATAATTTGACTCCAATATAGTACACAGAATGTGGTGACAGGCTCTTCGTAACTTTCTTATAAACAGTCTTTGGCTTTCAGATATTACAGTGAGTGTCTGAAAAGTATTTTTTTTAATTCTCACAGGAGAATATGTTAGCCCCTTACACGTTAGGCATAGGAATAAGTGACTTGAGATGACTGTCCACATTAGCTGCTTTGGACATTCTTGGGATATGCATGTGATCCCCAATGTCGTTATTGGTAGCTTTTGCCTTTTGAAATTTGGACATTTCCTAGCCTGTTAGATCCATATTTACCACAGGTTTGCCTTCATGGGTATATTAATTAATTTTTGTGCACTGAACAGGGTTGGATTTTATAAGGATTTATTTGTAAGACCTTTAATGAATTTGTATTTTCTCAGTACCCAGTAAAAAGGAACACTTTCATATCTCACTTTCACACAATCTCAATGAAGTGGCTCTTAGCCAATATATTACTTCAGAAATTAGAAATGGATGCTAAAAATGAATCCAGTTTAAGAGCTACAGATTCATGGTATTAGTTGAACTTTATCTTTATTTTAAAGCTGAGACAGAAAAAGGATCTGCAGACCACCTAGATCTGGCTGGCTTACCTCCTCGACCCAAAGGTTCAGAAGGTGGGCCCCTGACTCCACCTTCTCCTGACTCCAGAAAGAAAGCAAGAGGAATCAAAAAATTGTTTGGAAGGTAATCAGTATATAACGTCACTCAGCGTGATAATAAAGGTTGAGTTATGGTAAGGTACCGTATTTTTCTGTCTATAAGTCCCTGCCCTGTACAAGTTCTCCCACTTTTTGAACCCCAAATTACAAAAAAATGAACAAATTCTGATGGAAAGGAAGGGAAATAATGGGGGGGTAGAAGAACCCAAACTGACACCAGTAAGTGAGCTGAGCTGAGCCCCACACACACACACATAATTTTCTCTTTCCGCTTTTCCAAGTTTCTTCAAAAACAAACAAAGAAACAAAGCAGGGAGGCTGGGGGCCTCCCTTATGAGGAAAGGCTACAGCATTTGGGGCTCTTTAGTCCGGAAAAAAAAAAGGCACCTGAGGGGAGATATGATTGCAGGGCATGAGTAAAGTGGATAGAGGGACACTCTTCTCCTTCTCACAAAATACCAGAATTAGGGGACATCCACTCAAATTGAGGGTTGGGAGAGTGAGAACAGAAAAAAAATAGTTCTTTACCCAGCGTGTTGTTAGTCTGTGGAACTCCCTGCCACAGAATGTGGCCTAAATGCCTTCAAAAGGGGATTAGACAGATTCCTGGAGGAAAAGTCCATCACAGGTTACAAATCATGATGGGGAATGTGTATTCTCTAGTCTTAAAAGCAGGGTACTTCAATGGCCAGATGCAGGGGAGTGGTATCAGCAGACAGATATTGAATCTCATGTGCTTCCAGAGGCATTTGGCGGGGCCACTGTGAGATACAGAAAGCTGGACTAGATGGGCCTTTGGTCTGATCCAGCAGGGCTCTTCTTATGTTCTTATGTGTTGTTCTCTGCCCTGACATCACCCTACACCAATGTTTTGAAAGTGTCTTCTAGAAAACTAGGCATAAATGTCCCCAGTGAAGAGGGCAACAGTTCATTTGCTAATGAGTGAATCATGTCAATGGTTGAAGTCGGTCAGTTTTGCTGTCGTTCTAAAATGCACTCCCATCTGTGGAATGTGCAACTTTATATAGTGACTGGTGTGCTTTTTTCCTCTGGCACATACTTCTGAATCTTTCCAAATGTTCACACTTGTAATCTTGCTATGATACAGAATCCAGCATGTACAGATATTTTTTGTCTGTGGGAGACATTTGGGACAGCCTTTATGTGTCCATTGCTCTGTAAAAGAATTTGTGAAAGCTACTTTTTGAAGTACTACCCCCATAATTCTTATTCACCACAGTGAGTGGACATCTTGGCCAGGAAATTCTGGAAATTATAGTCCCCCCAAAAACCCTTTTCAAGTCCTGCTCTCCAACTTTTGTCTTCAATTTGCTAGTTTTCTTGGTGGTTCTCACTAAATGTCAGAGTGAATGCTGATACTTTTGTGGCCTACTTGTGCTTTTTTTTGGGGGGGGGGACAGCTGGTTGACTGTGGTGTGAAATCACACGCTCATCTATTGGCTTGATCCAGGAGGAAGCTTCTGTTACGTTCTTCTGGTCTCTTTGCCCTTTACTCTTTTCTGACTCTTTCCCCTTTTCTTAGGCTCCGAAGAAGCCAGTCGACCACATTTAATCCCGATGATATGACAGAGACTGAGTTCAAGAGGGGAGGAACGAGAGCAACGGCAGGACCAAGATTGGGCTGGTCCAGGGATCTTGGGCAAGTCAACAAGTAAGACACCTCTCATTGGGCTTACTTTTCCATGTTGGAGCATAACCTTGGTAGAGCACTGGTTCTGCCAGAGGGAACCTCTGCCTACACCTGTCGATTGAGCTGTTGTATCTGGAGTCCAGATTTTTTTCCTAAAGAGACTTATGGTATTAGAATAGACATGTGGAAATAAATATGGATTGCGTTTCAAGCATGTTTTGGTAATACAGATGATGCTGATGTTCTGGTTTGGGGTGGTGGTGATATTAAACTTTTTTTCCAAATTTACTTTGGATAAGATGTGACTTCACCTTCATTTTGCCAGTGCCAAAATTTGAAAACAAGATGTCAGCAGGCACTAAGCTGAAATTTATAATATGAAAATCTAATTATTTCACATTATTCTGATAAGGAGTAGTGCTAGAAAGGATATGAAAAGAACTGTTACCAAATTGAAACCATATACAGTATCATGAGATTTAGGCAGTCTCCGTTAACACTTCCATTAGCACTTGCTCAAAATCGTTGCCTCTATCACAAATGAATCTTACTCACATTGGTCAGTGTATCTTTGTTTCAGGTTGATTTTTTTTTATCCTCACTTTTAGTGACTTGGACATGCCCTTTGCTAAATGGACAAAGGGACAAGTTTGCAGTTGGCTTCAGGAACAAGGCTTGGGTTCTTACATAGGTACTGGAAAACACTGGATACTTTCTGGTCAGACTCTCTTGCAAGCTTCTCAGTCTGATTTGGAAAAGGTAAGGATCTAAAGCACCATTACTTGTTGTTATTGTTGTTAGCATTTATAAGATTTTAAAATAATGTTTTTGTGGTTAATTATTATGTCTGTACTAGAATTGGGTACTTTGTGTTTCATACGAACCACGAAGCACAGCGCCACAGGGGCCATTGTGGTGCTGCTGACTGGGCCACTTACCAGGATCCTTGCAACACTGGGGTCTTACTTCCACAGCAGCACACCAGTCTGGACAGGAGCCCTACTAGTCCTCTCCTGCATCCTCAGGCAGCCAATCCTTCCAGCGATGAGGTGGGACAGGGTGTCTCCCAGTGCAGCCAGTGAGTGGTCAGGTGCCCAGGGAGGCCGGATGCACTGGCCAGACTCTTGCCCAGATTGGTATGCCGCCACATAAAGACCTCTGGGCCCAGGTAGTGTCTGGAGCAGATCCAGTGCTGCCCGGTCAGCCTGAGGTTTCTGGCCAGCTACAGGGTCCTCCTCTCCTTGCTAATGGCCTTCTTTGTGGTCTCCTGGTTCTGCCTCGGACCCATGCCCTGCACCTTTGTACTCCTGCTCGGATACCTCTTCTACGCCTTGCTCATGGCATTCTTGGTGGAGAAGAGGAAGCCGCTCCCACCCTCATGGTGCTTTGCCTTCCGTGTCTTGTGGAAGCCCAGCGGGTCCTGCCCCTCAGTCACGGATCAGCCCTGCAGGTGTGGGAAGGACTGCAGACTTGGTGGGGGAGGGAGGGGGTCCGTGTTTGCGTTTTACCTGTTCTCCTTTTTGAAATATTGCAAGGGTTCAAGGTGTTTTTTTTTAAAAAAAAAACCAACACAACCGAGTTGTAAACAGAGGGTGTCCTTTTGTAACTGGCAAAGTGCTGCCCGCTTATGAGTTCCCATTTTGGTAAATTTCTTTTTTTTTTTTACTTCCAGCAGGAAGTCTTTTTAATGCATCAAGCCTTTTTGCAGAATATTTTAAAAATGGGTCTTCTTTTGTAGGAGCTTGGAATAAAGCACCCACTGCATCGGAAGAAGCTCCAGCTTGCCCTTCAGGCATTAGGATCAGAAGAAGAGAACAATCATGGGAAGCTGGATTACAACTGGGTTACAAGTAAGTTGTCCCCCCACCCCTTTCCCCCCTACTTTTTCCTTGATGCAATGAGGAGTTACTACAGGTGAAACTCGAAAAATTAGAATATCATGCAAATGTTCATTTATTCAACCCACTCTAATCAGCTAATGAATCCATAACACCTGCAAAGGGTTCCTGAGCCTTTAAATGGTTCAGTAGGAATCACAATCAGGGGAAAGACTGCTGACCTGACAGTTGTGCAGAAAACCATCATTGACCTCCTCCATGAGGAGGGAAAGCCCCAAAAGGTACAGATTGCAAAAGAAGCGGGATGATCCCAAAGTGCTGTATCAAACCACATCAATAGAAAGTTATGTGGAAGGGAAAAGTGTGGAAGAAAAAGGTTCACAAGCAGCAGGGATGACCACAGCCTGGAAAGGATTGTCAGAAAAAAGCCATTCAGAAGTGTTGGGGACTTTCACAGGAAGTGGATTGAGGCTGGAGTTAGTGCATTAAGTGCCACCACGCACAGACTTATCCTGGACATTGGCTTCAAATGTCGTATTCCTCTTGTCAAGCCGCTCCTGAACACTGTTGCTCAGTGGTCCAAAGTCCTCTTTACTGATGAGAGCAACTTTTGCATCTCATTTGAGAACCAAGGACCCAGAGTCTGGAGGAAGAATGGAGAGGCACACAATGCACGATGCTTGAAGACCAGTGTGAAGTTTCCACAGTATGTGTTGATTTGGGGAACCATGTCATCTGCTGGTGTTGGTCCACTGTGCTTCAGTCAATGCAGCCGTCTACCAGGAGATTTTGGAGTACTTAATGCTTACTTCCACAGATGAGCTTTATGGGGATGCTGACTTCATTTTCCAGCAGGACTTGGCACCTGCCCGCACAGCTAAAAGTACCAAAACCTGGCTCAGTGACCATGGGATTACTGCGCTTGATTGGACAGCAAACTTGCCTGACCTGAACCCCATAGAGAATCTATGGGGCATTGTCAAGAGAAAGATGAGGGACAAGAGACCGAACAATGCAGTGGAGCTGAAGGTGCTATTGAAGCATCCTGGTCTTCCATAACACCTCAGCAGTGCCACAGGCTGATAGCATCTATTCCACACCGCATTGAGACAGTAATTGATGCAAAAGGGGACCAAACCGGGTACATGTACATGATTATACTTTTCAGATGTCTGATATTCTTCTATTTCCAATCCTTGTGTTATTGATGTCATGTAATATTCTAATTTTCTGAGATTGTGAATTTGTGGTTTTCATAAACTATATACTATAATCACCCACAGTTATACCAAAGTAAGGCTTGACATATCTTGCTTTGCATGGAATGAGTCTCTCTCATATATTAGTTTCACCTTTTGAGTTGACTTAATGAAATAAATGAGCATTTGCACGATATTCTAATTTTTTGAGTTTCACCTGTATACCTGCCTGCATTCTTATGCACTGTCTAAGAAACCCCTGTACATGTACTGGATCAGGATGCTACAGATGTTTGCTTTACAGTGAGGGGTTTGAATAAACTATTCAAAAAAGATTTGTAGTTCTGCACTGGCCATTTCAAAGTTTTGGGCCAGAAAAATCTGAATTTTGGAGCATAAAAGGTGCTGATTTCATTTTAAAGGGTGTGATTTCATTTTAATAGCTCAGTGACCTTTTGAAATATTTCCATTAAGGTGAGTGTGGGAGTGCTGCCATTCAGATAGCTATGTATACGGTATATGTATTTTTAAACATAGCAATAATAGGTGATGGTTTTCTCCCCTCTAATGGTGCTCTACCGGCATCATTTTGTCTTTGCCTTGGCCATCTTGTCTGGCCATCATTTATAGCCTCATTTGTCTTTATCAATTACTAACAGTCACTCTTGTAGGGCCTGGGACACCACAGTTTTTTCAACAGAAAAGTCTATTGTTTTTTTGCAAATATTGTAACTCCAAGGGCCTCTAGCATAGAATATATCACACTGCCAATTAATATCATTGTCCTGACTAAAATTTTGCAGAACTTAGAAAACAAAATATAAAGTGTTTGAAACACCAATTGGAACACTAGAATATAGTAGCTATAGGACCTGTAAAGTCTGTCTTCGTATTCACAAATTGTAGCATAAACATATTCAACTGCCAGGATTGTCATGGTCTAGCGGCCTTGCTTGACTGGAGAGCTGGCTGATTTTTCTTGCTATGACTGTGCTAAACTATTGTTCAGGCCTCAATTTTAGAAGCACTTTCTGTAGAACTGGATAGCTCAGTGGCTTAGATCTGTGGCTATGAAGCCACTGTGGCTCCTTGAGAAGGGCCAGACTCAGTGATCCATAGGGTCTTCAGTTCAAAGGTTATTATTATCCAGGCCTGCATATTCAATAAACACTCCCTTCAATACAGAACACTCAATGTGCATAAAATTTCACATCTTGACAAATATGCTTAAAACCATTTTCACTTCATCAAGGTGTTGTTTCCCTTCATATCCACTTTGTTTCCATTCACCACTAGGACTGAAAATGTTAACCTTCAAAACGGGTGTGGAATCTGTGGGGCTCTAGATATTTGCTACCCTACAACCATCACTTGCATTGGTCATGCTGCTGAGACCTGTGGTAGTTGGAAAGTGGAAAATGATGGGTTCCCCTTCACCACTCTTGCTTTGAATGTTTCACTATTGGTCTATCCAGTATAAGATTGTGTGTCAGTTAAATGATAGCAAAAGGGTCCCAAGTAGCCTATTCTAAATACTGTAATTGGAAAACAAAAAAGATTTCAATGCAATAGGGAAATTAATTGCATGTATGTGCAGAGATAATTCTGATCTTGAATGGAGTGAGCAGTCATTTTTGCCTTTACACTCTGCATCTTTTAAAGGTAAAACTGTGGTTTCCACAGTAAATTAATTAATGTTTTTATTTATTTATTTTGACACCTTTACCAGCGTGCTGAATTCTGGCTTGCTAATATAAGTAATAAGGAGTGCTAAAAAAAAAGCTTGATCCTCCAAAGGCTACGATCCTTTCTTTTGGCTCCTGGGGTTTCAGCATTTATAATTCCAAACACACCTTTGGTGTCACAATGATTAGAAATTTCCTTTAAAATAACACAAGGAAATTAAACATGTAATTCTCATCTGAAATCTGTATCCTGTACCTGACGATATTTTATACCTTGCCCTAAACCTATCTCATGGTCTTGTGGAAATATAGGAAGGACAGTGCTGTTGCATTGTCACAACCCAGAGTTAATTGTTTTTGCCAAAGCAATTAAGGGTGGAATAGATACAAAATCCATCTCTTTGCTCACAAAATTAAAAATGTTTGACACAACAGATGTTTTAGCTGTATCTGTGCATGTCTTTGAAGCTGTTGCACCCATCTTATGATTGTTCACCCATAACTGCAGTCATTTTTATTATTATTTTCAGGATGGCTGGATGATATCGGATTGCCCCAATATAAGACACAATTTGATGAAGGAAAAGTGGATGGACGAATGCTTCATTATATGACCATTGTAAGCCTTCCTCGTTTCCCTTCACTAGTTTTCTTCTTCACAGTACTAAACTTGAACCTCACCCTCCTCAGATTTTTCTCATACATGAGGCGTTGACATTTCCATATTGTCTCCTCAGAATTATCTTGCAGTCATAAAACAAGTTTTCATATTCTTGCATGCTGCCTCTAACAACATTTTTGAAATCCACCAATGCATGTATACCTTAATTTGGTCATTCCATGTTAAATCAACCAATGCATGGAACCTTGATGTCATGGATTTGTTTCATTTTTGGTACATTTGTACCTTACCATGAGATGCTTAAAAGTTATTCATTTATTTATTTCAGATTTTTTGGTCCACCTGTTTCTGAGATATTGCATTTTCAAAATTGCAAAAAAAGAAGGTAAAATTAAAATTTTAATTTTATATGATACCATTGAGACACCATCCTGCAATTTGGATGATTGGCTACAAAATATGTATCTTTAAGCGTGAATTTTTTGAAAATATTAAAAAATTCTGTTTTTGCAAAAATTCAATTTTTTATAGGAATAGGAATATTTATTTAAATGTGTATTTTTTTTGAAAATGTACAATTGCATCATGTTGTATATCCACGGAAAGCCCTATTCATAGGCTTTAAAATGACACCTGTCCCACGTCTGTAGCTATCAAAGGTATCTATTAAATGACATTTGAAGTTATGGTGGTGAGTTAATTTTGTCATTTTTTTTTTTGCAATTTTGAAAATGCAATATCTCAGAAACTGGTGGACCAAAAATCTGAAAACAATAACTTTTAAACATCTCATGGTAAGGAACAAATGTACCAAAAATGAACCAAATCCTGACATCAAGTTCCAAAATGGATTTTTCATTGGTTGATTGACATGGAATGACCCTTTTATGTTATTAGCACTGTATAAATAACAGTTGACAATCACAGTGGGAGCACATAGGACACAGTCTTTTAAGTGTCTTGAGAACTGTCATTATTGTTTGCTGCCAGATGAACTGACAGTGGTCTACAAGGGTTGCTTGTGTGGGCCACAGCTGTGCACAGAGAAATGCTCTGCTTTGTTCATGGGTAGTAGAGAAGAAGAAGTTACGCTGGTCCCTAATGTACAAGGCAAAATGGTCTGAACACCATGTACATAAAATTGTGCTAGTGGTTTTTGCAGCTTACTCATTGCCTGTTGCACATACAGATGCATCCAAGTATGCAGCAGAGAAAGAGCTCGGGGCTTGGCCTAACACATGACAGACTGTGTGGTTATGCACACAGGTATATTGTTTGTACTGTACAGATCAAATAAGATTTTGGCCACTAGTTCACTGTGGCAATTCTTTGGCTCGCTGAAATCTTAACAAATAATGAATATCACTTGGTTTTTCTTTCTTAACCATGTTTTATAAAGCAAATATATACTTTCTTTTTCTAATAATAAAGAAATCAATCATTGTGTGTGTCTCATATGCAAACATTTGTATGGGCATGATGTGTGAATTTTAGCTTTGATGGCTATTTCCTTGAATCATGTCATCATTCTACATTGTTTTTAACAAAAAGGAAGTATTGTAGATAAAGAATACATGATGTGTGTGAAATTTGCATTGTTAAACTGATGTACTAGTGGGAATTCTCAGTTGTTCATGTTGTTAATAGGTAAATTTGAGATTTATGGCCCAAAACTATGTACAAATCCTGTTTCCTAATTAGTGACTGAATTGTTAAATTAAAATGGCAGGAAAATTGCATTTAGATATGTAATTTATTTATTTATTTATTTATTTATTTACAAGATTTTTTAGCCACCCCACTACCAAGAGGTCTTTCGGAGGCATACAAGAAGTATTAAAAACTATAATACAATAAAATTATTTAAAACTATTAAATAAAATGCAGTTAAAACAACATACAGTACAGATTATAAATTATCCAAGTCCTACGAATTTAAAGATAATAAAGCACTAATATGTCATTGGTTGCATTTTTGGGACAACTTTGGGGCCTAGGTAGACCTTGTTCCACCTGGGCTTTCTGTTCGTGCCCAGTGGTAGCTCAGAGCTTTTTTTTCTGAGCAGGAGGTTAAATGGAGGTAGACTTAATGAGGCCTCTAAACCTTCCAGTGTAGGCCTTTCTCCCAGTTGAGCCACATTCAGATGTCTTTTAGAATAGGTTAATTAGTCTGAGAAAGTGGTCTTGTCCATGAAAGCCCACATTAAAAGATAGTAGTTAGTCTTTAGGGTGCCACTATGTTCGATCTCGTCTGATTTCATAAGCTAAGCAGGGTCGGGTCGGTGCCTGGAGTAGGAACTGGCAAACCACTCCAGTATTCCTGCCAAGAAAACTCCATGGACATGGAGTCACGAACAGTCGGTCACAGCTGCAATGACACAACACACATGTTTTTGCCTTTATGTTTTATATTTCTTTTGTTTTTGCCTGTTATTCACATGTCTGTCTGTCAGGTAGAAATCCCAGAATGGAAAATTGTAGGCTTGATGGTTTAAAAAAACATCCCAGCCATTAAAGTGCCATGAAACTCTTGCATTTGGCAGCAGGAAACTCATATTGCCACCCCATCCCTGGGTGTAAGGTTCTTGGTCTCAATCTTATGTCATTTTCTTTTTCATATCACCCTTTTCAGGATGATTTGCTATCTTTGAAAGTCGTGAGTGTCCTCCATCATCTTAGCATCAAACGTGCCATCCAAGGTCCTACGAATAAATAACTTTGAACCCAACTGTCTGCGGAGGAGACCTTCCGATGAGGTAACAGTTTCTAATACAGACAATGAGTGCAACTTCAGATATTGCTAGTATGTGTTTTCTTCAATAATTCCACTTGACAATTTTGCCTGCCTTAACGGGCCTTACCTTTTAAATTATGGATTCTTTGGTGTGTGGATTCATCTCCATTGTCTGTTTTAAATGCCTTCACTACCCCCCTCCCCTTCTCAAAGCCAACATATTTCTTCCATAGGAATACACTCCAGCTTTTGCTGTCTTTTATATTCAACGCTTCCTTCAAAAATGAGAATGGAGACTAGTAGTCATAAGATACAGAGTTTTTGTTTTGACAGCACCAGTAGAGAGGGAACATATGAAATAACCAATCTCACCAATCTCCTGCAATAAAAATCTCTACTTACAGAAAACTAATATATCATGTCCCTACTTATCGTGGTAATCTACTGCATTATCCTCTTGTTGGTGATCCACTGCCAGTCTTTTATCTGTCCAGAGATTTGTTGGTTTAGGGCTGGGGAACAACCAACAGTCAGAATAATTGATTGGTAGATTTGAAATTGAATGGAAATCAACAGTTGGAATGGAAATCAGCAGTTACTACATACAACAAGGAATCGATACATGCAGCATCCTTTACTAATGGCTATCCAGCTTTTTTCTGCTTGAGTACTTCCCGAGGAGAAAAACATACTACCTCTCAAGGAAATTTGTTCTACTATGGAACAAGTCTTCCTGTTGGAAAACTTCTTTTAATGTTTTGCCCAATATATTCCCTGCCATTCCTATTACTTCTAGATGTGGTATCTGATCTCCTAAACTACTGTAAGATCAGTCTAAAAAAGTATTTTTTTTTACTCTTACTGAAAGTTGGAAAAAGAAATGAGTGGATTCTAAATCTCTAATCTCATTTCCCTTCCTGAATACTTGCTTCTTTAGCTTTTGTAAAAGAGGCTTAGCTAAATATTAACTTGAGACAAATATTAACATGTTTATATTTGAGGTGTACAGCACTGGAAGCAAGACTGAACAAATAGACATATTGATTGCAGTTTCATGTTAATCTCATCTTGGAGGAATGTATTATGTAGTAACTCTTTTCTTATTTGACCTATGTTACACTCCTGTTAGTTGCAGCCTAACATACTGCATCAGATCCAGTAGCTGCCCAATCAACCTTCACGGGTCTTTATTGATTGATTTCTGCGTCAACATAGGGCTGCAGAAATAGGGATTTGAAAAATAAGTCACCTCTAATTAAAGACCATCCTTTAAACTGAGTAGGCTTTCAGTGTTTTAGATGTGTGCACCTTAACACACCTAATGGATAGAAAATATTATGGTGTAATGCTCAGTAAAGGTTTGAGCCAAGTAACTTGACATAATGAAAGATTCTTGCTAGATTAGGAATTGCAGGGATTCATAATTTGGCTGTGTTACAGTCATTTATTCAACTGGATTTATTTGAGTAATTTTTGTACGCATTCATGCTTCAGATATTCAGCCCCAAATTCCCAATATTCAGATTGATTACTTAATATAATGGAGTTAATAGCAAAACTAAGAAGGAGAGTGGTCCCAAAGGAGTGTCTGGTTTATTGTGGTTTTCATTGGTAGAATAACATCACCCCATCAGAGGTGTCACAGTGGACTAATCATCGCGTAATGGAGTGGCTGCGTTCGGTTGACCTTGCAGAATATGCTCCAAATTTGAGGGGAAGTGGTGTTCATGGAGGACTAATGGTAAGAGTCTTTTTATCAAATAAGATGGACATTGATATGTCAATTTAAAAAGTCTTTCTCTGGAAATCACAGTGATTCCATCACAGGTATTTTGTAAATATAATGATGTTTCAGTTTCCACATTTTTAAAGTACCATGTTTCCCCGAAAATAAGACACTGTCTTTTTTTTTTTTAAATTTTTTTTTATTGAACATAAAAAAGACAAAACAACAATGATAAACAATTATATAAAAAAAAACAGTAATAGGCAATCATAAACAGTACAAAGTGCCCCCCACCCCCAAGAAACCGTCCAGTATTCTTGCATCTTCTCTTTCTTCTTCATCTTTTTTTTTCTTCCAAAAGGCTTCTTAAGGTCCTTTACGCCAGAACTGTGTTGGGTTATAAGTTGGTTGTATCCCTTTCCCTTTTTTTAAGTACATGATCTATAAATTTCCCCAAACATCATAGAAAGTATCTTTTTTTTATTTCACCTCTCAAAACTTTTATATTACAAGATAGTTTATCATTTAGTGCTATGTCCCACACTTCCTTATACCATTCAGCAATTTTAAGGTCTGATTTCAGTTTCCAGTTCCTAGCAATAATCAGTCTAGCTCCTGTCATAAGATTTGCTATTAATTCTTTAGTTTTCACATCATATTCATTGATAGATGGTAATGATAACAAAGCAATTTCCGATCACATTTAATATCAGTTTGTAGTATTTCTCTTATCTCCTCAATAATCTCTTGCCAAAACTTTTGAACTATTTCACATTCCCACCATAAATGAAAATAGGTACCTATTTTTTTCGCATTTCCAGCAGAGCTTAGAATATTTTGAATTCATTCTATTCATTCTGACTGGAGTCATATACCATCTTAAAACTAGTTTGAAGTAGTTTTCTTTTATTCTGACTGATAATGACCGTAAAATCCTCAAATTCCAAATTCTTTTCCATTCGTCATTATTTATTTCTTTCTCTATGTCTTGTTTCCATAGCTCTCTTATTGTGTCCTGTTCCCTATTCTCAAATGAATCTTGAATTATTTTATATAATTTGCCAACTGTTCCTTTCCCTGTATTTCCTTTCTCTGATTCATATGTTGTCAGAAATTGCTCAAATTTTGTATATCCTCTAAGTTGTGTATTTCTCCTAATCCATTCTTTCGTCCAGCTTTCTAACTGGGCCAACCACGACAATTCCTGAGTTTGCAGAATACGTTTAATTTCTTGTTTTGATGTCATCTTTTTAATCCAATCTTTTAGTCTTGCCACTTTCCTTAATTTAAATAAGTCTCCCAATTTCTTCATGTTCGTAAAATTTCCCCACGACACTGTCTTATATTTGTTTTTTCTCAAGAAGACACACTAGGGCTTATTTTCAGGGGATTTCAGTAAGTATAATGTGCTCAAATGTCAGCCCTTTGCACAACCAAAGCCTTTGCTCTCCTGTCAGCAATCCATTCACAGATTCTTTTCCAGCTCAGGAAATAAAGGTTGCCAATCTGAACCACACTTGCGCTTTTTAACATTTCCTCTGTCCACATGTAGACTGAGGTTATCGTATTCTGCCTCTCATTTTTGGACCATTCAGATATCCAACTTCTTCTCTTTGCAGAAAGCCGTAAGATTCTTGCCCTGGGAGTCCTCAACAATTCCTTTCTTGTACTCAACAGAATAGCTCTTTCTTTTTGCACTCACCTTGTTTGGGGGTTCAGATACTCAGGAAAATCAGGCCCACAGACTGTTGCTGGTTGGTGGAGCTGGTGTAGTGATGCGTGAACTCCTTTCAATAGGATGCCTGCAACCACGGTTACCACACGCGCATGTGCTAATAGCTAGGAGAAATGAGTAATGTGGTTGCCACCCGTGCACCCGCGGAAGTGTGAATGGCTAAGAGAAAGGAGCTATGGCAGATAAGAGGTATTCCAGTCTTCCTTACCGCTCTGTGCTGAAATAAATGCACAGTGTGGCTGTGCAGCGTATTTGCATAGCCATGCCCATCACTAGGTTTTATTATCGAAGTAGGGCTTATATTTAACAAATGCCTAGAAATCCTGCTAGGGTTTATTTTTGGGGGAGATCTTATTTTCGGGGAAACGGTATCTGGGTGATGCAGATTTTTAGAGTGTTTTGAAAAGTTTAATCTGGAAACATTGCAAACCTGCCTTCAATTCTGAATCATTCATCATCATCATCATCGTCACCGTCATCATCATTTGCCATTCAGGTTTTGGAACCCCGTTTCAATGTGGAGACCATGGCACAGCTGCTTAATATCCCACCCAACAAGACACTGCTCAGGCGGCACCTGGCAACCCATTTTAATTTGCTGATTGGTCAAGAGGCTCAGCAGCAAAAGCGTGAAGCCATGGAATCTCCAGATTATGTCCTCTTAACAGCTACCGCCAAAGTGAAGGTATTACATAGCCTAAGACGGGGGATGATTATATGATCTATACATAGTATTATTGCCTTGCCAGTGTGCTTCTATGGCAATCCAGAATGCAGTTCAGTTTTTAGTCTTTTAAGCGGTTAGTGGAAAATGATAAAAGTAATAGTGATAAATTAGAGGCCTCCTTTGGTTTAATTTATAGTTCAGGGGATTGGGGTATGGACTTGCTCTCCCCTAGATGTTACTGAGGTCCACTTCCCATTAGCTTTGACCTGTGCATGATATAAGGCATTATGGGGACAGTATTTCATAAATATCTGAAGGACTGAATGTTTCCTTTTCTGGGTATATTTGAAAAGAATTAGGAAAAATTGTGAAGTTCAGGATTATACAAATGCAAGAATAAGAAGTAAAGGTATTATTCTTGCATCACTTTACAAATTCCTTTGCTTTTGTTGAAGAAGGGTGATTAATATAAGAGGAACCAAGAGACAGCATTGTATGTAAATGATGAGAAAACCACAATATCGGAGTGCCTGATTTTGAGGGCTTTTATCTGCCTATCAACTATTGGGGAAATGTTATGTTTATCTGCAGTTTTGTGAATGCCAGCAGGACCGTAACACTGCCAGACCACTTACTGTTTTATTTGAATTGTCTCTTTCAGCCAAAGAAACTTGCTTTTAGCAATTTTGGAAATTTAAGAAAGAAGAAGCAGGATGATGGGGAAGAGTATGTATGCCCGATGGACTTGGGACAGGCATCAGGCATTGGGTCGAAGAAGGGATTTAAGCAAGGTTTAGATATGAGAGTGTATGATGACGACGATCTGGACAGACTGGAACAGGTAATAGCAGTTGCCCTTCTAGTGTCTTTTGGATTAATTTGCAAAAACTGCAAAATCTTCTTTGCATGCATGCTGTCTGTATCTCTTGATACTTCAATGTATTTCTCAGTGTCGTGTATCACTACTATAAAATCTGGCCCATGAGAATCCTGCATGGGAAATTTTATTTATTTATTTATTTATTTATTTATTTATTTATTTATACATACATACATACATACATACATACATACATACATACATACATACATACATACATACATACATACCACCAGATTTTCCCAAATGGGAACTCAAGGCGGTGTCATATATCTGCAGTTTTTTTAAAAACCATAATTGACAGAGGAAATCTGAATGACAAAATTCTTCTTTACATTTATAATTGACATTTTTTTACAACAGTTGATGCCACGATGCTAGAATTAATTAATCCCCTTTTCCTGTTGTTGTCTAGGGTGTGGTGTCTCAGTGCACTAAGGCTCCGAAACTGTAGACTGCAAAGTCGGCAGCTCGGTGGTTCGAATCCTGGGTGCCACACAGCGGAGCGAGCTCCCACTGATAACCCCAGCTCCTGCCAACCTAGCAGTTCGAAAGCATGTAAATGCAAGTAGATAAATAGGTACCACCATAAAAAGCGGGAAGGTAAAACAGTGTTTCCTTGCAGCCATGCCGGCCACATGGCCATGGACTTGCACAGCACTGGCTCTTCCGGCTTGAATACGGAGATGAGCACGGCCCCTAGAGTCGGACACGACTAGCATGCATATGCGGGGGGAACCTTTACCATTACCTTTCCTGTTGTTGACAATGCTGTCCAAGGTTAAATAGGAGTTAGAGCCCAATAGATATGAACTGTCAGTGACTTCCCACTCTCTCAAACTAATGTACCCTAACCCTTTTTTTACTCCTCACAGAAGAGGAGAGGGAGAGCTCCAGTACTATCCCACAAAAAGTGTCTGGTCTGCAGCCTCTCTCTCTTTTTTAGAAGAGATAAGACACTGGTGTGCTGTTGTTGACCCTTGTCTGTTCAGTCCTCCTTTTTGAAGATGTTTTGGGCAGTATATTGTTTAAATGAAGCTCTGGAATGGCTTGGTCAGCTCAGTGGATTGGCTGCAGGCAGTTGCTTTTCTGCCAGGGGTTTGGTTAGAGTCAGGGTTAGGGTTAGGGTTAGGGTTAGGGTTAGGGTTAGGGTTAGGGGGCATCCAGACATTTCTGTTCATCTCTCTGGTTTCCCAAGTAGGGCCTGAATCTGTGAAACTGGCTCGAAAAACTGAGCTCCCAACCTGACTGGTTGAAAAAGGCTCCTGAACTCTCTTGCCTCCTCAGGAAGCCTTGCCTTTTTACACAGGTATTGCCCGAGGTTGTAAGAAGGCATTTGATTCTGCTGTGGTCCAGTAAGTGCTTTTCGCATGGTGTTTCTGCTTTAATACAGCTATATGAAGAACAGATGTCATGAGTTGCATGTTGCGTGTGAACAGTGACTCTTTCTCTCTTGTAGATGGAAGATTCAGAAGGTACCGTGAAGCAAATAGGTGCATTTTCTGAAGGCATCAACAACTTGACAGTAAGTCCTTCAAAACCCATTTCATGCATACACTCTTAAAGATTTGGCTCGTCTTCTAGAGCAGGCGTGTTCAGTTGTCAAGCCAAGAGTGTGTTGAGAATCAGTTTTTGACCCATCCACAATCTCTTGGCATATGTCCAGTTGGCCCAGCCCATTGGGCCCTGAAGCCATGCCCAAATTAATGCTCCTTCCCGAAATCTCATGTGTGACAGTGCAGACTGGGGTTATTCTCAACCTTCCTAATGCCGTGACCCTTTAATACAGTTCCTCATGTTGTGGTGACCCCTTGCCCTGCTTGGAAGAGTCCACAAGCCCCTTTTGGCAGGCACTACCACAGGTGCCATAGAGAACTTCCCTCTACAGGCACCCTCAATCAATCGACTGACATCCCCTCCATCCTATTAAGCTGTAACTCACTCTCCCCCTCCCTCCTTCTCCAGAACAAAGCCATTTGTGCCTTTTTCTTCACTAGCTCACACAACCCCTGTGAAATGGTCGTCCGACCCCCAAAGGGATCCCGACCCCCAGGTTGGGAAACACTGGGTTATGATGTTATTTTGCAGTGCAGGGAACAGTCTAGCCTCTAAAGAACTGGAAGATGACAACTTACACCCACAGGCAGACAGTTGGTTGAAAAAAAATTCACAGTTAAAGCGACTTCGTAAAGAAGTCTTGTTCTAGAAAATGGTAAATATAAAGTCTATGAAGAGGGAGGTGCAAATTAACTTCCCATAACTGTGATTTTTGAACACACACATTATGAAATACATACCCAACACAATGATAGATCCAATTTTTGTGCATTTGACACGACCTGCCCCTAATGATAATACTAAAAACTTAATATATCCTGCAATATAAAACTGTGACTCAGATGCAGTTAGATTAAAATATGTTAGATCAAAACTCTACAATATTGTAATCCCTACACAGAGCCTAAACTCCTGTGGTAAGGAACTACAGATTCAAATATAGAATATGCATCCTAATTCTTACAACAATCCTTTTCCTTATTTTATTCTTGATACTAATTTTATGAGGTATGAGTGACTTTTCAGAGGCAGAGGAAGATTTACACATTAGCCAAACAAATCAAGCAACTCCCAGATCTTTTTTAATTGCCTTGCTTGAAGTATCATCCAAGATTGTGTCCTGCCTGGCATTACTGCTGAACTTCAACTAGTTCTTTGAACCCATGCTTGGACAGGTCATTATCTATATTTATTTGTTTTATTTAATTTAAAATCCAACTACTCAGCCAGGTAAGAGGATTTGCACGGAATCTAAATTAAGGCAGCCTCTGTCTGTAAGGTTACAGTCTAAAAAGACTGGACCCAGGGGGCAGGGTGGGGGCGGGAACAGCAAGTAGTTCTTCAAAAGAAGTGGGTGACTGGTGGAATTGCCCTGCTTTCCCTTGAATTTTCCTTTGGGTCAGTGAGGAGCCCAAGTTTTCTTCATAGAAGACACAGGATGTGCAACAGCAAAGCATCCACAAGCATTATTTGTCACAATCACACAATACTAACACTGGTGGACTTGACCACTCTTAAATTCTTAATTTATTATTACTGTATCATTGTGGTCCATGACCAGCAAAATACATTAAAACATAATACAGTCTAGATTTATCAGTCAGTCACCATGCTGGTACAGAGGAATTAAAGAGATAAAGGAAGGTTGTAGCTTAAAATCATTACCTATAAAATATTTGCATATCTTGCACTCAGCTGCGAAGAATTTTGCACAAATAAGTGGAATCTGAGGATTAAAGCCTAAAAGTAGTTTATGTGAGATCTGAATTTACCACTCACTGAAAGCCTAGTGGGAAACTGGCCCGTAAATCTGTACCAATTTCAAGAGTTATGGCTTTCTTTACTAACACTCTGGAAGCCATTGTTTTGTGAGGCCACTTAGGCTTTCTAGCACAGCTCTTGGCATATGTCATGAAGCTGCGTCGTACAGAGTCCTATCACTGTAACGCCTGCTCAGTTGTTGTCTTCTCTGTCCATTACCTCAGTTGTAGAACACTCCCATCCTTCTGATCTGAGATCAGGACTAGGTGGGGGACTGAACCTGGGACATTCCACATGCACAGCGTCTCCTCTGCCACGAGGGTTGTTGCTTCTTTTCAAGCTTGAGTTGAGCAAGGCCACTGATCCGCCGAGCCCACTACATCTCCTTGACTTGGTGGTGTCCCTCCATTGCTTTTGGGCTACTTGTACTCAGAAGGGAGACATCCGCGCAAGACAATGGCATGCCTCTGGGGTTTTTTTTTGCTCCTGGGTTTCAGCACGAGTTCTGATTTGTTTCTGTTTCTTTTGCTTCCAGCATATGTTAAAAGAAGATGAAATGTTCAAAGACTTTGCAGCGTGTTCTCCTAGCACGAGTATAACAGATGAAGACTCGAATGTGTGACAGGATCGGCGCAGGACCCTTTGGTATCTTGGTCCTGCTTGGAGTGCGAGTTTTGGGCGGTGATGGAGACAGTGCATTATGTAACTGAGGGTTGATTTGCCTTCTGTTTGTGGGAGATGCTCATTTTCAGAGGAATAATGAGGACAAGAGGTGCCTAGTCTAATGTTGCCATAGCATGGGGGAGAGGGTCACAAACAAGCCAGAGCACACTCTAAGTAGGGGAAACATGTATTTTTTTCTGTACTATAGAAACTTGTGACACATTTCAAAACATCATATTTAATATGACTGTACTGCCATAATGCTCCTGCACATAATTGTGCCATATATATGGATTATTTCTCTCACTTTTTAAAGTTCAGTTATATTGAAAAGGGAAAAAAAAGGTTCAGCTGCAGACCTGGAATATACAGTACTGTAAATACTTGAGCAGAAAACAACCTAAAATTTCTCGTCTCCAATTTAAATGAACCGATCAGACTTAAAAAGCAATTTCCCAAATTGAAATCCTGTTTGTCTTATTTTTTTATACACAGTTTTTATTAAAAAAAAAAAAAAAAAATGTATTGAGTACATACAAATCAAAAGTTTTATATTGTGATGTAAGGTGATAACTTTTTTTTTTTAAAAAGAGAGGATTCCAGTTTGAAAACCAGCTGGTTACTGGAGAAATCAGACTGACATTGTAAGTTGTTTATACCCCCTACCACCCAAAAATGTGCCTGCATTCGTATGTTAAAATAAACTTAATGAAAATTGTGGTTCTCTCTTGCAGCATTATGACATCTCTGAGCTATCCTTTTTCCAGGTTTAAGATAGGATTTTAATAACTTTTTTTTTAAAAAAAGGCCATTGCCATCTGATGTTGAAAAATATTTGTTGATTGTTAAACTGCCTTTGGCTTCTGTTCACATTTTCCTCCTGCATCCTGGAACAGAAGCTTTTTTTAAAAAAAAATATTATATTGAAAGAATCATTTGCCCAACGGGTGTTATTTTGCAGTCTTACATTCAGATGAGGAGTCTTGTCTTCTACGTACAATTGATTGTTAACATACTGATATTTATGCTTCATTTTTATAAAGTACATTACTGACTTTTTTGAACAATTGAACGAGTAAAATTAAAATTAGCCAATGAGCATTTGATTGAGATTTCAGCGGAATATATTTCACTTTCTCTCTTCCCACTCCACCAATCCCCTGAGATACTGAAAAATAATTTGCATCATGCATGGTATGTTAATCTTTAGAAATGTACTGTAGAAAGTAATTGCTCACACTGAGGATGGCGGTTTCTGTGCTTCATCCATTTTACAGTGGTCCACAGAGCTTCTTGCATGCACTCAGTTACTGCTGGTGATCAATAGCAATTTGAAGCAATTGTACTCATTCAGCTCAATCTTGTGGCACAGAGGTTTTGAGACTATCCATTTCAGACTAGATTTGGGGAAACACACCGTTCCTCTACATAAAAATCTTCACACCGCTCCTCTACATAAAAATCTTCTGTCCATGAAAGACTCATTAGTCAGGCACTAAGGCTCTGCTTTCTTCCTGACATGCTAATTTTCTACTTGCAATTTGTTTGGGGGTGTGTGCATAGACATCCTCCACTTGTAATCTGAAATGGAATTATCTAGCTAGTGCTTTATTTGCATGCATCAATTGGCTATCATACGTTGGTCTTGAGGTGTCCTGCTTTGCATATATTTACAGTTTTCAGAATTGTCATGAAATATATTATGTTGCTGGTCAAGTATTAAGAAGACTTTTGCCAATGTACATGCAACTCTGTGCTGGCAGATGTGGGCTCACAGATAGGATTGTCTTCCTGCCCATCAGTGTTCTTCTGCCCTGCTTGCACATATGCACTGGGCAGTTTTCTAGTACTTGGGAGCAGATTTTGAGGGCACACATGACTGTAGGGGGAAAATTGATCACTGTCCCCTTCTTCCTCCATTCTACGTATTGAACACCCAGTGTGTTCAATATGTACCGTCAGTCATTCACAACATGGAATTTACAAACTTGTCCATGATATCTTCATTTTGAAGAAATTCATTTTGTTTATTGTCTGAACTAATTTGACTAAATGCATATGGCACTCACTGTAGAATTCCTATTTTGTCATGAACTGTGAATAAATGTATTTATGAATTAACTGATTCACATCATCCTGTGCCTATAGAAAGAATTTGCCAATGGCCTTGTGAGGTCACTACATTAAAAGGAAAAGGAAAACTGTGTACATCGTAGGCTGAATCCAATGTTAGTTCTGTCTTGATCAGACACGTGAAAGTCAATGGGGATGGAAACCAGTCCTGATAGGTTTCATTTATTTCATTGGTTCTCCTGTAGATAGGACTGAGGTTGGATTTTGGACATAATCCTCTTGCATAAGTACAAAACAGTGTATCATTGAGAGTAAATACGTCACAGTAGAGACATTATCGCTTGCATGCCGAGTCACCCAACTCAGTATGAGAATAATGACTAGGGTGATTTCTTAACTTGAAATAATTTGACTGCAAAAGTTCTGCTGATTGTATTATGCCAGTACAACTAAGTAAGAGGGTTTGGGTTACTGTACCTCAACTTCCTCTTAGAAGCTGTCTTGACCGTTTTGGCAAATACTGTTCACATAACACCTAAACAAAGCATCAGAGAAGAACTTTTAGATTTTTTTAAAATAGAAGGCGCTTCCATGTTGAAATGATGCATGTTCAGACAACCTCATATTTCAAAAAAATGATGTAAATTGAGTTTGGTTTAACTTTACTTAGTATTTTGTTGGCTGGAAGAATTGTTCTTATTTTCTTGTTTCTAGGGGTTTGGGAAAGGGAAGAGTAATATAAAACACTCATAATTAAAGCCACATGATTAATGTTAAGTGTGCAGACATGAAATATTATGGTATTTTAATGGATTTCATGAGTACAAAGGAGTCAACATAAACGTGCGTGTATTGCCATGTTTGAATAAATGCCTATTGAGAGAAATGGTCTAAGAAGCTTTGATATCTTCTTTGCAAAAAAAGCACAGAAATACTGTTTTTGGGATACTCTTTTTCTTATATCTCAGCCTTTTTTTTAATCCTCTGAAACCTTCAAAATTATTTCCCTCAGCACAGAATCAATGTTACTTTACTGCACTATCAGTATGCATGTCTTCTCCATTAATTTCACTGTCATCAGATCTGTGTGGAGATACTGTTGTAGAACACGGACTGAGTAAGAAAGCTGTTGCTGGATACTGTGCCTATGACAAGATCATGGCATTTGCTTTTCATAACTTACGAGAGAAATGCACACTAGAAGCAATAGAAATATTAAATGTATCCTATATATAGTATAGACACCTCCTTGATATGTGGTTTATTTTCCAAGAAGGAGCATGAATTTAAAAAAAAGATAATTTTTTTGAAATATGTTTAGCTTTCCTCTCTGAAAACCCATTTACCTTGGTGGGAAAGCTTGGTGGTACGTTCCTACTGGACAGGCCATTTATTTTGAGGAATTACTGGTTATTACTGGTGGTGTTAGGCCAAGTCAAGTCAAGTTTATTGCGGTCATATGACCCATATCTGCAAATATACAGTAAAGGCAAGAAGAAAAGCAAAGAGAAGTACTAATAAATAGGAACATGGGAAAGGGTGGCCGAAGTGATCTCTGCTGTCTTTCGAATGGCAGCTAGAAAGAACTTTGCAACCTGTGCTGTAACGCAGTGTTTTTCAACCTTTTTTGGGCCAAGGCACACTTGTTTCATGAAAAAAATCACGAGGTACACCACCATTAGAAAATGTTAAAAAATTTAACTCTGTGCCTATATTGAATATATATAAAGTAATTTTTCAATTTTTCCCACGGCACACCAGGCAACATCTTTGTGCCGCGGAACAGTGGTTGAAAAACACTGCTGTAACCTTGTCTATTAGACAGTTAACCACTTGGAAGGGTGGCCTTGGGATTTTTTTCAACAGTGGACAAATTAGGGTGTTCCTAATTTGTTCATAGAGGTAAAAGCACATGCTGAAGAAACTCAGGAGCCTCGTTTCCACTGGGCAACATCTCTCTTGGCTTCCTTTAGCAGTGCTGAAGGCAATTCATCTTGGTTATTGTGGTGACTGATAAGTGGTGTTAGTGACAGAGGGGAGACCTGCGATTCTTTTCTATGTCACATGGGTGAGAATTCTTAGGGCCTGTTTCTGCCCTAGCATCAGGATATGTTCAAGAGGGATACCTATGGACCTAATTTTTTGTTTAATGGAGAATTGCCACTGGCTTTGATAAGAATCAGCCAGCATGTTATACACAAACCACTGGTGATGTTAGCAGACTTCTTACTGAAATGCTCTCTGTGTTTGTTTTGACTCAGTCACTGCCTTGTGGCTGAGAAAACTCAACCTGTCCAATGCTATTTTAATCTCAGTTGTGGAGAAATGACATAATTTAACCTCTCTGTTTAGGATGCCATGAAGAGAATTATATTGGGTCTGTGGATGCCATTCAGTGGTCAGCTGGGGCATGGGATAAGTCTCCCTCTCCCCAGTTTCGCATTCTGATGGGGAGATTTAAAATTTTATATAGCACAACAGGTAATTTTAGGAAGGAAATGGAGGGAACATATGAGCTGCAAAACACACATCACGTAGTCTTGGGTATGTAGAATTAAGAGTATTGTTAAAACTCAAAAACATGCAACAAGTTCAAGTGGTTGTAAGCAATGACAACACAGTGACACATTTCCTATTTGTAGTTGTGATCAACAATCAAATAAGCAACATCTATCTAACGTAGATGTTGCTTGTGTGTTGGATTTATTAAATACATACATGGATTGTGTCGTTTCTAATTCTTATTAGGGCGGCATAGTCATAGTCAAAATTCTTACGGATTGGGACAAAAGTGATTTGTTCGTGTTAGAATGACATCAGCTGAGTTAAATACTGTATGTACAATTCTATTTTCTATACAGATGATTCTCTTCCTGTTGCTGGAAGGAATCTGTGATTAACTCCCATCCTTGGAGTACAGTATATTATTGGATGTCATTTGCACCCCCATTGAATTCCTTGGGCTTTACTGTTAATTCGTGGCTACAATTCTATGAACTTACTTAGGATTGCAGGTGGTTCTGTTTCATGGTTTGAGTAAAGCATATACCTGTCTGAGGAAGAGTGCCCATGGGATTTGGCTAATGTTTTCCCACAACAACACCAGATCTTTGCTGCAGTGAAATTCATTCCCCTTCCCTTTCCTGTTTAATGTCTAAGCATACACCTAAGTGATAAGGTTGGCACTGCCAGTGTTAACACTAAAGGGAGTGGAGATGCCAAGAACATAGAAAGGAAGTCTTGATATTGTTTTGAAAAGGAAGCCAGTTCAACTAGTTTCTGAGCTGGAGGACACACCCGGAGTGCAGTGCCTACAATCAGGAAACTGATCGATTTACACCGCATGGCTTTGCTTCTGGTGAGAATATTTGTCTTCTGTAAATCCATGGATAATTCCTGCATATTTGGACAGCTTCATGCTGCAGGCATTTAACCAGGACAAACAGACATTGCTTTGGAGGGCATTTTGCATGAAGACGCCACCCTAGAAGAAAGGATGGGCCAAAAAGTATCGCAGGAAGCAAGCCAAGAGAGTAATGCTGACATCCTGGTTATCTGTGATGTTTTCAGCCAAGGAGTGGTTTTTGCTTCACAGAAGGTGAAAGAGTATCTTGGATTTGAGGATCCACAGAGTAAATTCTCTCCAAGCACTGATACTTTAAATGAGATTTTTCTGGTGAACTTTATTGGCTTTTGTGTTGAGAAAGGTGTGGAAGAGCGCATCACAACCAACAAGATGACCAAGCAGCAGTCCTTGCTTTTTGGAGTTGACTGGATCTGGACGCTATCTGGAGCTGACAAGAAGATCCGACTTCAGATTGCTGTGCAGTCTCTACAGATGGGTGATCTTCCCAGTGGTGGTCAGCCTTTCGAAACCACGGGCAGTAACGAGGCAGTGTTATGTGATGAGCTTTTCTGCAACAAGAGCCGATTTGAAAAGTTGGAAAAATTCTGTACCCTGGTGGGACATGACTGTCTTGGTTTGTTCATAACGTTTGGAGTTCCAGGAAAGCCTAAAGATATCAGAGGAGTTCTTCTAGATAGCATCAGAAGGGAAACACGGAAAAATCTCTTGTCTGGTGAGAATACACTTCGACAATTTGTTTTGACCACTGATAGTTTTCTTCCGACTAAAGAAATGCTGGAAAACTGCCTCACTAAGAAAAATGGGTTGAGGGAGGTGGGAAAGGTTTACATAAATTTTCTTTAATCTCCTGATTACAGACTCCGTGTGGTACAGTATTCCTCCCAACTCTTCTGCCTGTTCATAAAAATCAATCTGGCTTTTGGGTTTCATTTCTGTCATCCTGACAACAATTTGCAGGAATCAAATATTGCTGTCTGTCTGCGCTCCTAAAAGATTCCATTTCAGCTGTGCATGTCAACAGAATGTTTTCCAGATAGAGACTATTTCCATTTAAAAATATTCAAAAACTGTGTTCTCTTAAAAACATACAATTTATTCAGCAGACTCTGCCTTTGTTCTCTTTGCTGAGTTCAGCTTATTTTGCAAGAGTGAGCAAGAACTTTTAAAGTGCAAGGTAACTGTGCCGTGCAAAAGAACATTCAAATCCTTTATGAATGAACACCTCTGCAGTTTTTATAATAACTGGGAAACACTATCTAGTGATCTAGCAAACAGTTACTGGTTTACAGACAATGAGTAGTTCCTTTTAATAAATCTTATCTATTTCCAGACAGCTTAGCAGCCTTCTATAACTGCTTCTCTTTGCCCAGCATCCATGATTATATCCAAGTGGAATATTCCATTACTATTTGTTTAGTACACTCCCTCGGGTAGCATTCTGCATCTGTAAATGCCGAGTTACCTGTTGGTGATACATTGTTGTGTTTCATTTGTCATCTAAACTGTCTGTCTTACTCCTGACATGTAAGGAGTAATTGAATGCTGTGCTAACCTGTGAAACTGCAGGTGCCTTGTGCCATTTGCTTCACATGGAATTGGGCAGGGAGTGGAAAAGGTGGCCCACCAGTTGTTGTTGGACTGCAACACCAACTAGTCCTCACTTTAGCTAACATCTGAAAGACTAACAAATCCATTTCCCTAGAACAGCAGTTGCAGGAGAGGAACAATTGGTAACCCATCTCAGAAGGTTCTGTGACTTCAGCCCGGTTCCTTTCAATAATAAGCCTGTTTTGTAATGGAGTTTTGCATGCAGAATGTAAGACTTAACAGAATAATTTAACTTTGGGGTGGCCAGGATTGGGAGATTGGTACGGCTCCCATCATTCCTGGTTGGGGCTACGCAGGGACGGAATCCAACATCTGGTAAGCTGTAGACTCCCCACCCCTCTATTCTGTTTTTGGCATGATTTACGAATGAAGCAAGATTTATCGTTAACAGAGTGAGCTGGGAAGGGGCCAGAGCATGATGGCCGTGGTAAGATGTTGACATTCAGGACTCACATTAAAGAAGATTCACTGGTTTTTAATCTGTAAAGGCACAATTGAAAATGAGGAAGTTGGACAAGGGTGGTATTGTGCATCTCTGGAAGTAGTGACTCAATGATTGTCACATTCCCAAAAGTTGCCTAAGGGCCACTTCAAATAAAAACCTGTTGTTGATTTGTCAAGAAGTCATTAATGTAAATAAAGACCACTACAAATACTACACATGCATGTATTTTGTAGGAAGTCACAAGGGGTCTGCTCTAGAGTCTTTTCAATACTGAATAAAAATACCATATGAATCTCATATAAAGCACTAAAATTCACAAGTATTACGTTGTCACAATGTAAAAGTCACTGAGTCTTGGAGCTACTGAATCAATTCTGACTTGTGGCAGCTCATTCCAGGGTACTCTAGATAGAAATTATTCAGAAGTAGTTGACCATTCTCTTCTTCTGGCAGCATCCTGGGAGTGTGCAGCTTGTCAAAGTCCAAGGCTAGCCCTTCACCCTTGGAGGCAGAGTGGGGAATCCAACTCTCAAAGTCTGGCTTCACAGCCAGATGCATAAACCACTGAACTATTCAGCAAGTATATAGCCAGTGTGGTGTAATGAATAAAAAGTCAAACTAGGCACTGGAGAACAGGGTTGAATTTCTCAGTCATGGAAGAGTAAAACCATTCCTTAAATTCCATACTTTAAGATTGCAATAAGTTGGTTTTAGCTTGACCGCGCGTGCTTGTGTCTGTGTGTTGATGTGAACGTGACAGTAATTGTCCATAATTAGATAACCTACTACAATGCTTACCTAAATTATTAAATAGATAATGATATAGGTGCATACAGTGGATTGGCATTGTTGGATTTACCCATATCTTCCCCTATTTTCCCCAGAATGATGTACAAAGGGCTTCTGAGTGGATGAAGTGGAACTGTATGCAGTTCCTTGTAACGTTAATGGACAAGTGTATACAGTACTTCTGGGGGAGGGGGGTGACCTTGCATTTGTTTTGTCCACCAATAGGCTTCTAATACTAAGAGAATACTGTATAAGACTCTGATTAGGGCAAAACGTGCAAGACCTGGCTGTTGTATCCTCTTATATAGCAGATACAACAATCGTATCTTCTTATATAGTAGACTTTCCTGCAGCTCTAGGTGGTGGACTTTATTTGGCCCAAAGCTTATCATAGGGATAGTCATACTTGCTTTGAACAGTTTTAGCAAAGCCAGCAGTCCATGATTTTTAATTAATTAAAATTACAAGGCTACAAAGTCTTCAAACAGAATTAAAAAAAAAACTCTGAAGAAGCCAGCTGTTGCTTCCTTGCAGTAAAAACATGTAAGATTTCATGCACACAGAACCACCCAGCAATCAAGATTCTCCCATGGTCCCCTGTCCTGTTTGTACACAAGGAACTGTTGCTGAGAGAATGAACAAACAACTATAAACAATCTAGAGAGTGGAGAATAATTGCATTGCCTGTAAAAAGTTCTTTAGTTATGCACCCAAGTTTTGTTTCTGTTGAGGGCCACAGATTTTGGGTTTATATGTAGTCAGCTGTTGTCACAGGGATCATCCAAGGCAGTAAAGCATTAGGAACTGCCACAGATATGTTTGCCCAGAAATAGAAAGTTACTAGTTTGAAAACTATTTTTTGCCAGCGTGGCATGCATCCTGAAAACACTTCCTCTGAGTTGCAGCTGGGAAAACAGATGGGGCACGGTGGGGCACTTATATTATACCATGACTAAGATGAGTCTGCAGTTACCAGAATGATCGTAAAAGAGGAAAGTGTGGGGACGTTACTTTCACAAACTACAACTGCCAGAATCTTGCAGCCACCACGTCCACTGGGGAGGTGCAGCTCCATTCCCCTCCTCCCCAAACTGCTATGGAGAGTAGATCCAATTGGAGATAGTAAATGTGTCTCCTTATTAAATTTAACACGAGTATAGCTTGCTGCTGTATAGAAAGATGATAAAAAAGCAAAGCATGCCCCCCCAGAAGTGCATAGAGTGCATAGCAAAGGCTATTCTGTCATTTTTATTCACTTGCAATGAATTTATAAGCAACCCCCAATCTAGTGGTTGCTTTACACAGGGAAAATCCTGAATTTTGAAGCACAATGTTAATTTTGTGTAACATCAAGCAAACAATTTCAGTGCTACATGAGCACAATCATTCGTTTGTAAAAGCTCTTTAGTGAAGTACTGACTCGCTTTAATTTTATCTTCAACCACATATTTTTATACCGTTTATTCTTGCTTGCCATGATTTTTTTCCTTCTGTATGAAATGAGGCCATGTCTGGTTCTTCTTTCAATTCTGAGCCCTCTTGGAGAATTTCTTAAATGTCCAAAATCAGGTTTAGGCAAACAGATTAAGAGGAAACCCACTGAAATAAGTGATAAGCAAAACTGATTTTATTTCTACCACAAGTCGTTAGAAAACGGACAGCTGAACAGGCAGAGTAAGTCATACAAAACAATCTGAAGGGAGACAGAGTGACTCAGCATACATTTATTAAAAGTAAAAGCTTCTCTGTCCAGAGTTGTACAAACAGTATGCCAAAAAGACAGTTTACATTAACTTGGATAGAGCATATTCAAAGAAGGGATTTAGTGTACAGTTTCCTTTCCTCAACCTTCTGCTGTTTCTATTAGCACTAGTCCAAAGGCCAAATTAGAAGCAACATTGTTTTCCAAGTGCACAAATGACATTTAAAGAAGACATGGAACACCCATACCTATATTTAATGGCTAGATGTCCTAATCATTCTCAGCCTGCTTCTCAGCTCCTGCATTCAACCCCTTTACTAGCCCTGGTAATCCCCAAAAGTCAAGTTTTAGAGGACCAGGCTGCAACCCTACTCCACATGGGACCTCCTTGCAGGACCTTAGCACACTTACCCTTCCTCCCTTTGCCTCTTCTTTATACATTCTGATACAAGCTTAGGACATATGTGGTCTTGGAAAAACCAAGGCATGACAGCTTGTGCAGGTGCTTTAACGTCAGTCACAGAGAGCTGCACTTCATTATGAAGGAAACACCAGTACATTTAGGGAAAGGGGAGACCTATGCTGAAGCCTTTTAAAAAATGAGACCTTCTTTGCATTTGGAGGGAAAAGGCACCACCATATGAGCAGTTAAACAGGCACAAGGAGGCAAGATGGACTGTACTTCAGATGACACAAATCTACAGTACTCACAAATACACTCGTGCAAAATATTAAATGACTGAGTAAACAAGAGAACAAGTGACTAAAATGGGTAAGTATATGAAACATTTTTATTCTCAAACTGATTGGCCTAACTTGCACATAACAGCAAGTCAGCTTGTTTGTTAAATGTGCTTGCCTGTTGCATCCAAATCGGCTGCCACAAACTGACCATGGTTAATTATGAAGACATAACAAGAAACCATGTTTTATTGCTAGTTTTTGTTATGTTCAAAACTTGAATATTGGTGTTTTAAAAGGGGCTGAATCCAGAAACAGGAAAAACCAAGTGCAGTTCTAATTCTGTTACCTGAAAGACAATGTGGGTCTTGAAAAGTTTCAGCACCACATTCTTTATAAAATAAATGGTGGCTAAATACAAGAATTGTTAGTTTTCCCACACAAGTTCTCTTGAAATTAATGGGAGATAATCAAGAACATTTGTATCGTGCGTCTGAACTCATTTTCTGTGTGGCTTATGCAGCAGTTAAGCTACAGATCTTCAACTTGTTTTTTAAAAGAACAAATATTGTAAATTTGAGAAAGTGAGGTTTTAACATACACATATAGCATATAGATGCTGAATTTAACTTTTCTGAAATCCTGCCACAAAATGGTTTGTGCGTTTAAACAAACAATATACAGTGCCCTGCTAGTTTGCCCAACAAAAGAAAAAACTTTATTTTATTTAAAAGGACTGCTTAAAAAGCACAAAATTTCCTGCAGATACATGATACACCATATGTTGGAAACAGCATTCTGGCATGTCTGTCCTCATGTAGAAGGTGATACAGGATCCAAATGTTGTAGAAAATGGGAGTTTGCTTTTAAGTACAAAAAAACATTTCATACAATATAAATCCCTACATTGAAGTACAATTAATACATACTTCCTTTTGATTACTTTCAACTCAGTGTTCTATATAATCAGAATTTATTACTGGAATAATGGACACATCCAAACTAAAAGAACTGGCTTCTACAAACACACATAAGGACTGCCTTCCTCCTAATAGTGTTTAGTGTTGCAACGTTAGATGTTATTTTCAATAAAAAATATCAAGAAGGGTGAAGAAATACTTGCAACTTGCTTTGGGAATTGTAAAGAAGAGAAATTGTGTAATTAGATTAGGATAACTCATCTGTGCATTCTCAATATACAGTGTGCATCAAATAAACATCCACCCCCAAAATTAGCTATACCATTAATCTTGAATGAAAAACAACAATGGTGTTTTAATTAATGGAAAGTGTGCATTTAATGCAGTTTTCTTGAACTCTTCTCATTTTAAAGCTTTTTGGCAGAAGAGGAATAAAGTATTATCCTGATATTTTAGAACTTAGAAGTCTGGACTACAACTCTCAGAATCCCCAGCCAGAAAAGCTGGTACTGCCTGGGGGTTCTAGAAGCTGCTATCCAAGAAGAAACTTTTCCACTCCCTGTTTGACTAAATATGGGTATCCTACATACATCCCGAAATGTAGAAACTCTTTGGAATTGCAACAGACTGGCTACATTTCTTTGCTCTATCATGAAAGAGTTTAACATACCCCAGTGGCCTTATTACTGGTTTGACAAGCACAGCAAAGCTAGAAGTACCATATACAACGCAGTTATCGGTCTAGAGAATTTTCAGCATGGCGCTAATAGAAAGACACCAAACGTCTACGGACAGTTTGGCTGCCCCTTTGACGCAGCTCCATGGCTCTGCCACTTTCTCTGTTTTGAATCTTGTTCCCTGTTGTTCCAAAGTGCTTCCTTCCACACTCCTTCCCCTAGATACACACCTGACTTCATCCCGCTACTCATCCAATCTAGTAGGCAAATCTCATCTCCTTGGTATAGCCCAGCTTCTCAAGGTTGGGAATGCAAGCGTACTGGATCATGGGAGGAGGACCACACATCAGAATAAGGACGTCGTCCTGCGGTGGGGGCATGTGGTCTTTAATCATATCTTGATTCACAAACCCTTGGCTGTAATCCCATTCTGAAATCAAGAAGACCACAGTTTATGTTTAAAGTGGTATCTAGACAAACAAACAAAGCATTTATCACTAAAGGTTAGATCCATATGCCCAGATTCTGGTTTGCAGAAAAGACAACCCTTTGTATTGTCATCTTGAATTTTGCCAAAGATCTCATGACACTTGCATGACTGACTCGTGGCAATCCTAGCCAAGGTTCTGAGGTATGGAAGATGGCCAAGGAGTGGTTTACTGACACATCCCCTCTTGTCTGTGAGTGCCCCTGGCTGAGCAGAGATTTGAATCCAGGTCTCCTGAGGCCTCGTCTGCCATTCTAGTTACTGCACCACACTAATTATGGGTCCAATTTTATCTTGTTCCAAGATGGAGAAGTCCCAGTCCCATCTTTATACTAAGTTTAATTGCAGAACCCCATGGTTCAAAAAACATAGCCACGTTTTTTAGTATCATGTCTTGTGCTACAGTTCATATTTCTGTCCCCCACAAGCTTGCCACAAAATACTGTACTTTATAACTTGAAAGCATCTGTGTTGTACGAATGTATAGGTGATCCTTTAAAAATTGCCCAGATTTATCTATGCTTATTTTATCTCCCTTCTTACAAAACTTTCGATGGCAACAGCCACGTATGACACAATACTAGCTCTTACTGTTGAAAGTAGAAAGATGACAGAGAGTAGTGGGTGGGAGAATGTGGGTGTTTTTAGTAAAACACAGTATCTGAAAAACAATGAGTGATTCGCACCATTTGATTTTATATTCAAAATGTAATACACGTGATTTTTACACATTCAGAGATGGAAGAAGATAAGTTATTAAAACCAGAAGGGGGAGCATACGGAGAAGTAAGATGTGTGAACCATCATAGCCTATCACAATATTAAGGACTTACTTTCAGGTGCTCTGTCCAAGGTGTACCACAGTTTAAAGCGGGCTGAATGTTGAACCTGGACTTCTTCCAGTTCTGGCCGCAGCAAGATATCATCCTCCGTCTAATCAAAAAAGGAAAAAGCCAGACTTGGCATTTCATATTTCTCTGCTCTCCTCTATCTAAACCCCTCCAAAGAGTAAACCAAGGGCACACCATTTTTTTAACTAGACAAGAAAGGAGAAGCATTGTAGTGGAGAGCTGGGATAAGGAGCATCACGTTTTCCTGTTCAATTCTGCCACTCTCATATCGAAAACCATTATCTCTTGACTCTGCTGTCTTTTCACAACTAAATATTGTTATTACTTTGCTTAGCAATTAATACATTTCTAAGCAATAAATAATTCAGGCAGTCTTCTTCTGGCATCATTTGCTTTGCCATTTGTTGACATAAACTGCCCGTAATGGTCAAAAGTTTCTATTGCTAAATGTAACTCTGTCCTCAGCATGTCACTGATGCAACATTCAGTGTTGTGTTGTGTCTTAAGCCACATGGCAAAGAAGCTGGAAGTCTCCACTGTTGCTCAAGGCTAGGGGTTTCCTGATGCAGGAAAACTACACTATGACTCTTGTTCCAAGAAACAATTCCAATCAAGGACTGAACGCAAGCCAACACTGCAGGGTCTGAAGCCCTTCTAGCAACTGTCAATACTAAATAATCACACAACTTACTCTGTATTGCCACAGCATCATGGGAGCCAACCACTACCCTACCCACCTGGGCATGAGGGGACTGTAAGTGACTAACTGAAACAACACCAGCCATTTGTGGCAACCCCTGAACAGGCCTCGAGTCTTTCCTGGTAACCCTCATTCAGCTTTTCCATTCAGAAGTTGCAGTGTCCCAATCCACGGGGGGGGGGGGGGGAATGGGAGCCAGGAACACAATTCCACTGGGTATGGAAGAGAAGGGAACAGAGATTCCTTGTTAAAAAGAAAGGTTCTCAATTTTTTAAAAAATACCATAATCATTGCCACCCTGACACCAGTCTCGCCAGGAACTAGGCCACAAAAAGGCTACATCATTTGTTCTAGCTCCTGAGGTGTCCCTGAAGCACTGGGGGATCAGCAAGTAACAGTTTCCCCATTACTGCAGCAGTAAAATAGGGACAAGAGCATTCATCAATTGGAAGAGCCATGAAGGATGACTCCACAGTCGCCACTAAAACAAGAATAGTCTGAAGTAAATACTGTTCTGAATGTGGACTCCAGTGTAGCAAATGACTATACAGTACAGAATTGTGCACTAAAGGGAAGAACAAAATGACTAAAAGAGGGACAGGTGTACCACACCACTCCTTAAGGAGCCTCATGGTATGATGGTTGGACAGTGGTATTGCAATCCAGACTCAGTTCATGACCGGAATTAATCCCGATGGGCTCACGCAGCAGAATCAAGACTGAGTCAGCCTTCCCCTTTCCATTGGTAAACTGAGTGCTCAGCTCAGTTGGGGAGGGAGGCAAAGTGCAGCCTGAATAATTCAATTGAAAACTTCCCAGAGAATGCTTGATGCGCTACGGGGATGGTATATAAGCAGCCCACTTTGCTTTGCTTTAAGTCTGATTTAAGACAACCCTTTATTACAAGGATGTTAGAAAATAAATCACAATTCACCAGTAAATTACTTGCCAGTTTTCACTAGATCAGCCAGAAACAATTTGCCAGGATTTCTGAAACAAATGCTGCAACATCGTGGCAATCCAGCCGGGCACTCTTATGAAAAGTTTTAAATTTTAGCTTTATCAAAAGACATGTACCCCACTTTAAGAAGAGAGGTCCTCACAATAAGCAGAAGGATGTCAATAAGTTTAAGCTTCCTTAAGAGTAATGACGCTTTTGTATCTAGAACAGCAATGCTACATTATGCCAAATTATTTGGCTGTCAACACCACACTTCTATTTAGAGGTGCAGAGAACAAGAATTAATTTGCACCTGTTGGTAAAAAAAAATGTTTCAAAAACCGCCTCAACTACAGGAAAGCTATACTTGGGTAGGAATAAATCAAGGCAGATGTCACAATGGATAACGTCACAGAAATCTACCTAATGAACGCACTGCATTGATGAAAACTAATGAACACCACTAAAACAAGGCTACAGCGTTTAAATTGGCAGACAGATAGATAAAATTTGAATTTTAAATTCAATATGTAATTATTGGAGGTGCAGCTGTTTAACTCTTGAGGGTACTTTGATTCTAAGGTGATAAACAGCACACAGTCTAGTGCCCTATGTTTATTCCAGCTTCAGTCTAGTTTATGTGTGTAAATGAAAGGCCACTAACGTTAATATATTGAACCGATTAGAAAAGTTATAAGCTGGATCAGACGTAAGACCCCATCTTCTCCAGTATTCAATAAGCAGGGTGGCATTTGGGACAAGCCACCCCACTGCCATCGGAGAGCGCAACTGAATGTTAACACACACAATTCACAATTTCTGTTTTGAGTAAACTGCTCTGAGCAGCCTTGTTCTTAGATGGGCAGTATAGAAATCAAATAAATAAAAGTCTGCAGGACCCACTACTGTAACTACATGCATTCTGGTGGGCTATTGTAGGAAGACAAAACATAAGCTACTTGTGAGCAATTAAAGGTAAGGGCACAATTCTAGGCACACTCACCTGGGATTAAGGGCCACTGAAAATGGTCCGACTTATTTTTGAGTTAATGTGCTTAGGAATTGTGCTGTATTATCCACCGCCACCGTTGATTTTGTTCCCTTTACCCAGAGAAAACGCTACCATTTCGTCGACTTGTATCACAACACAAGTAACATCAAGGGCATCTCTTTACCTGGTTAGCAAAGAGCAAGTGACAGATAGTGGGATCATCTTTGTCCTTCGTAATAGCTCGGACCAGCTGCAGCATAGGTGTAATCCCTTCCAGGAAGCAAAACAAATAAAAAATAGAAATAAAATCAACATAATCAAACAGAACTCAAGACCACAAGAAAGCTGTCAGCAAGAAAGGCAAACAAGTCTCTCAGATACCTGTTCCACCTGCAATCATCCCAACATGTTTCACATGCTTGAGAACTGGTTCTGATTTCTTGTCGGGACGAATGGCAAATACACCTGCAGGAATGACAAGAACTCGGTCAGAGGATTCTACCCATGAGCAGACACAGTACAAAGTGACAAAGGGACTGGAAAACACAACAGATACATACACCCTTTTCTAGAAATTAAACTCAATGGCAACTGGAGGGGGTGGTGGTGACATCTCTATTGTGCCTTTTTTGTCACCAGGATAAGAACCTCTATGTTACTCCTCTGAAGGTTAAAACTACCAGTGGTTACTTATGTTAACCTCCATTTCAATCTCTCTCTGAACATGAGCAGGAGCGCTCTTGCCCCCATCTCCTGTGTGAGAGATTCCTACGGGCAGTGCGGGGGGGGGGACACTTGTAGGAACATCATGCTGGACTTGACTGGGTTTTGGTCTGATTTAGCATGATTGATACATGGTTGTGCCATTTAGGATGGAAGAGCAGGGAAAGACTTTGTCTTGAGAGCTTGCACGCAAGGGGAACCTCTCCACGCAACCTCCTCCTCCTCCTCCTCCTCCTCCTCTTCCTCCAAGAGAAGCTAGGACAATACAAAGTCTAGAAGGTCTGTTAGGGGGCTTCTCCATCCTCTAAGGCACTGTATGGATCCATGCCACTGAGGTGACCTACCCCTTTCTACCATGCTTATGTGAGGCCATTATAGCATTACCCCCTGAAGGCAGCTTTCACAGATAAGACCACAATGGCTTCGCCTTATGAGAATGTGCAACACTAAATATAAAGGACTCGTGCACGCCCTCTTCTTCCTTTCTGCACCATCAAGGGAAGAAATCTATCATAGTTTGTAACTGACCTGCTCCTGCACCAGAACAGGAGATTGTAGGATGTTAAACACTTTGATTATACAATATATTTCCTCCCACTGTGGATCAAAGTCTGCCAAGTCAAAGTTCTCTGCAGCACATTTTCATGACATGACTGTATACAGCAAGAACTCTTTCAGCTTTCTGGCCTAAATTAGGAAGTATACTTTTCGAGTTCTTTGTCTTCTCTGAGAGTGAGAGAATGTATATCTATAAGCAGTCTGTCATGTCACACATCCAATTTGGATGATCCAAGGGACTTGGATACCTATATAACATCTGTTCAGATTACCGGGGTGGGGTGGGGGAGATGACCTCCTTCAATGGAGAAACCACGGAGATTCCGAGGACTATTAGCCATATTGTGGCTAATCAGGTTAGGGGACATCCAACATCAAGCCCCCCCCAACCCAAAACAAACAAACAAACAAACCCCATCACCCTGTTTCTATACAGTTATGAATTATATCTTTTAATTTTGTCAAGTCATGTTCTAATAATATTAAGAAGGTCAGACACAAGAGAGACCTGGAGGTCTACATCTTCAGCAGTTGTCTACATGAGAGGATTCCAGTGGCCTCAGCTTCTCATGTCTCTGCTCGTCAACTGGTTTGACCAATTTCTGTACATCTGCTCAAATAGACAATAAGTCTAAACTCTTTTGCATGTGAATAAACTTACCCAGGATCACTGTCTATGGCCCACCACCTCACCATTGCCTCCCTTGCCAGGAAAGAATAAACATATTTTGGTCCAGAAAGATTGCTGCCTGCTGCCAGGAACCTACTGGAACAGCAATTTTGCAACTGTTGCCCCTCCAAAACCGAAATGCGGCCATCTGAGCAGGGTGTTGTTGTTGGATTCTTTTTTACAAAATTATCTTTATCTCCCCCTCTTTTGGTGGGCGGGGGTTGGCAATGCAAGATAGGAAAATGTTTTCTGGGCCCTGTCTCCTTACCCACCCTTGAAGTTTCAAGATGGCAGCATAATTTTGTAAAACAGATTTCATGTTCACTTAAGAAAACCAGTGAGGTCTCACTCTGTTCCTAAGAGGCTACTGGCAAAGCCAAAAAGCTGCCCTCTCTGGTTCATAGGAGTATATCTTGTTTATAAAATTCCGCCTTGCCTTTCCCCTTGTAGACAAGCAGTCCATTGGGTCCACGGAAATCGATCGTGTCCCCCGTCTTAAGGCTTTCAAGGTACTGTGACATTTTCCCTCCCTCAGGGAATTTGGGGTGAACGCCTTTGAAATATATCTATATTAAAAGGAGAGAAAGAAACAAAAAAAATTGGGTAAGGATACAAAAATGATTTATAAACCTGCAGAAGTTGTAAATGTCTATGTGATAATGCAAGGAGGATAAAAATGACTCGGCATGTGATCACACAGGCATATGGCTTATATGTTGTGGCAAGGTATGGTACAAAACAGATCTGGTATGATCTGTTTCCTGGCAATTACATGATATACAAGCAATAACGCTCCATCCCAACCCCAATGTTTTTATTCCAGCTTTAAAGTTATTACTTTTGGGGGAATTCCCCAACTGGCAAAAAGGACACTTTAAGGAAGATTGTTGCAGACAAAGTGACCCTTTCTGGAGGGATAAAATGTGTACCTTTCTCACTGTTTGATTGCACACTCACTCACATACACTATAAATCCAGATCGACAGAAATAGACTACAATGAAGAGGTCATTACCGTGAACATATACAAGAGTTACAAAGAAGACCAACTACAAGACAGAAATCATTTTTAAGGCCATAGATCAAATTATTATTGATCTTGGTGGATAACCTTCAGTAGCTAAAATTGACAAGGGTTTACCTTTACAACAAGATCCACATAACCTTTGTCATCATCACTGCTGACTGGCGTGTACGGTCTGATCACCAGATTCCCATCAATTCTTGCAGAGAGGTAAATGTGCTGCCCTAATGGTAAATCAAAACATCACTCATTAATCATAGTTTTTAAATTATAAAGCAGCTTAAGAAACACATTCTTCTTCCAGTTATTTATCTTTACTATTACACACTTTCCCCCCTCAAGAGTCAAGGAGCAGTGTTTTGTTCCAATTACTATGGACTGAACATAAGTTATGGAGGCAGCCACAAGCTATTTGGAGAAGGTCTGGCTACGAGCCTAGTCATGCCACAGCTACCTCTTCCGACAACCATTTCCACAACTTCCATTCTGCACATAGTAACCTGAAAAGGATACTAGCCAAGAGGAGTTAAATGGTTGACACCAGCCCTCCTTGGCTTGTTCTGTCCTAATATGAATTTAACAATTTCTATACAGAGGAAATGAAACACATAGCCCTTCTATCCCTAGTCAACATAGTCAATAGTCCAGCTCCATCAAGATACAGAGGATTATGGGTCTCCATTCCCGAAACAGACCTAGTTCCAATGTTCATCTCAGGTTACAAATTTATTCACAGTGGCTAGATTAATAAATAGCTAGAAATTGGAAATCCAAACATGAACTATATTTAAATGAATAGTATAATGAAATATGGAATATTGCTTTAAACAATAAATTGACATATATTTTAAAGATCAAAAAAGGAGAGTTTAAAAAAGATATCCTTTATAAGATTTGGAATAGATTTATTGAACATATGCTTGTAGGAGATTGGGATAAAGCTTCCACACAACAATCAATTCTGTTCTGGAGGGCAGGATAATGAATGAAAATTAAAGAAAAAAAGGTCCCGAGGGTAAAGGGGTGCACTGTTGTTGATGTTTTGTTTTCATTGCAATTTGTATTTTTGTATTTTTTGTACATTTTGGATTTTGTATAAATAATTGTCTTTTTAAAAAAGTATAGGCATCTGGAGCAACTGTGGATACCCTGCTGCGTTTTCTCAACTACAAGCAAAGCAAATAAGAGATTAATGTCCACACATAAAAGGGAAAATAAACTGAACATTTATAACATTTCTGTTACATTTAATTTCACTGCATATATTACACATGCATCTATTGCATCCGTGTCCTCTGACATATCCACCGTATAAGCTTTTAAGAAAAATACCATTCCACCTTTGGTTCCCAGTGGCTTCAGCTCATTGTACCATCGCCCAATCCTCTGAAGAGTGTAAAAAACAAAGGACAGAGCAACACCTGCTTTGGATGTCTCCAGAAGATCAAAGCAGCAGCTGCCTTTAATTGTGATTAAATTACCCCTCAGCTACCAAAACAAGAAAATAAACTGTACTGCAACCAGGGGCCATGGCTAGGAATGCAATAAATCCTTACTCTGATAGAAAAAGGCTCCATGAAAAATGCAATGAAGTGTGTGGGGGGTGGGTGGGGGGTGTGGGGGTGTGTGGGTGTGTGGGTGTGTGGGTGGGTGTGGTTGTGTGGTTGTGTGTGGACTGTCCACCAAAAGCAGCATCAAGAATCCTACTAGTTATTTATCTGGGCATTAAATGCAGTGTGGAACCAGTAAGTGCATTACCAACAAGTTAATCAGCTGTGCTACAATTCATAGCAGTGCACTTAGTACCAGCATATACATTTGGGTCAAATTCAGAAAGACAAAATTCCTCATGATTACCAAGCTATATAAAATGTGAAAGAACATGAGACATGTCATGGATTTTGAGAGCAACTTGTACAGTTCCTATAAAACACAAGAAATAAAAAAGCAGAAAGCCCTGTCATATTTGGTAATTTTTTTTAACCAAACCAACATGTTGCTTTCCACTAATACCCAATGCAAGAGCAAAATTCAACAGATGATGATTTGGAAAACAACAACTACTAGTACTACAGTAGTCCCCTGCCACAAGGGTCTCAGTACATCACAATTTTTTTCTTGAAAGAAGCAGGCTTCCAAAGAGAGGCTTCTAACCCCCTCCTGACATCTCAGCAAACAGAGCAGGGGCTGCTCCTGCCGGCTGCATTTGCAAATAGGTTTTTAACCAACCCCTGAATGAAAAATTATGGCATCTGTAGTTGAAAAAGGTGAAAATCCCAACCCTAGGAAAGATTTCAATCCTTTCAACAATGAAGCAAAGCAGTCATAGGTTTGGAAATGTCAAGGAAAAGTGCAGCTGCTAGTAGAGAATCCTTTCTCTTCAAGTCCACCAAATAACCCGGATATCCTTTTCCTTGGCTGCCTTCTGTCTGTTACTTCAATGCAGGCATATCTCGGTTTAAGAATTTAATGCATTCTCTGGGATGTTTCATATTACAAAAAAAAATCATATATCAGAAACACACAGGGGCGCAATGGAAACCAGCTTCGAAAAAAATTGTAAACCGAGGTATTGCAGAAAAAAATCGTAAATGACATTATTTTCAATGGATTTCCTGTCGTAAACCAAAACTTGTGTTAACGGAGGGCGTTCATAAATCAAGGCACGCCTGTAAATGTAAAGAGTTTTCATTTTCTGCAGTATAAACAACATACCAATGGGAAGGCCTAGAATGTGTTCTGGGGTTGGCAGTGCAAACCGAAATCTTCTGGTATCATGACTGATAACCTGGAAAGGAAACAGCAGTCAAATCAGTCCTCAGATGGGCTTTAGCCAAACTTATATTTCCACCACCACCCCCGTCCAAATATTTTTAACTGGAGTATTAATCAGTTTCGGTAGGAATCATTCATTTAGAACACAAACATGCTTGTTCATACAGGAGCTAAACAAGGCTACCTCCTCCTTTCATTCCAAAATGGGTGCTGAGCACCCACCACGGACAATACAGTACAAAAGCGCAAATAAAATCATATACAGTATACATTTTTTAAAAAACACATGTTTCACCACAGTTATATTAATTCATGTGGTTAAATTGCTGTACTGAAGCCAAAACTGTGCTCATGACCCATAGTTCAACCACAGGTAGCCGGCTCTGGTTCACTCAGCCTTCCACCCCTCCAAGGTTGGATAAATGGATTCACAGTTTGTTGGGGCAGGGGCGGGGGCAATGTGTAAAAGGTTCCCCACTGCACATGTGTGCTAATCATGTCCGACTCTAGGGGCGGTGCTCATCTCCATTTCCAAGCCAAAGAACCAGTGTTGTGCAAGTCTGTGTCCATGTGTCCATGGCTGAACACATTTCTGCGCACGGAACACTGTTTACCTTGCCACTTTTTATGGTGGTACCTATTTATCTACTTGCATTGACATACTTTTGAACTGCTAGGTTGGCAGGAGTTGGGATTAACAGCGGGAGATCACTCCGCTGTGAGGCACCCAGGATTTGTACCACTCAGCTGCTGACTTTGCAGCTGGCAGTTTTCAGCGTTCTAGCCTGCTGAGCCACCACGCCTGCATAATTAAAAATGTAAACTGCCCCAGGTTGTGCTTTAAGAACTATGGAGTGGTATGTAAGCCACACACTTTCACATGTGCTAAAATTATTATACCTCTAAAAAATTAATTGGGCATTTCTTTCAGTGCCAGTGGTATGTGTACAGAAAGGACTGGAGTTGATGTGATCATTTCTTACCTCTTTGTCAATCAGCCTTAGTGCATATTTCACATCTGGATTCTCCAGGGTAATGGCAGGCCGAGGCTTAGAGAAGAGCCTCATGATCAAGCTGAACACAAAATATACAGGGGATAGTGCAACTCTTCCCAGCTGTAACATAAAAAGGAAATGGACCTTCAACTTCTGAACCCCAAATGATAAACAGTAATCGATCAGTCTTAATGAACAGCTGTGAATGAAGAATTTCAGAAAATCTCCCTCTGAGCAATGAACATTACCAACAAGGAATCTCAAACACATCTCCTTGACAGTGATTGGTGGAAAGAATCATCACATTGCACATGTAAAGCGTTTATTGAAAAAGCAACACATCCTGCATTAAACAGACTCATATTTTCCTGTGATAACGGCAAAGGTAAGCAATACTAAATTTGCTGGGAGCCAGTCAACTGAAGAGGGACGGGATGGAATGAGAAATGCATTTCTATATAGCTACTTGACGAGTTTTCAAAGTAGGCAATGGCTACCTCACCAGTTCTCCCAACAATCAGGTAAGAAAGCTGATATTATCCCTGTATTTCAGCTGGGGGCGGGGGAGAGAGACAGGGATTAAGACTCAAAGAAAAAAGGCTCACTCAAGGCCAAATAATGCATTTGTTGTTGAGATGGTATCTGAATTGGAGACTTTCCCAGCTCATGCTCATAAATATTTCAACAAATGTTCTGTCCTCCACAAGCACTCATGCCCACATGCAACCTCCCGACTTTTCAGCAGAGACATCCCAAGAGCCAGGATCACACAGCAAAGTGTGTGATACGGCAGAATATAAATGACTTTCTTTTTTTGGCAAAGAGCAATCTCAAGAGCTGGTAGTCTCAAGGCTCGATGAGAAGATGAGATCCCACATCTTCTCTGTAACTGGTCTAACTTTATGGAATGAATTGTTGCCTGAGAACTGACTCCCCCCCCCCGAATCTTTTAAAAGATAATTAAGAACATGTCTTTTCTGGCAAGCCTTCCCTGAGATATTTACATCGTAAACTATCCATCAGCCCAACTACCTCCATCCCACTGTCTTAATTTTATTGTCATGTTGATGTTGTTGTAGGTGCTGATGTGACATTTTTATATTTTATGACTTTTTTCACGATTGTTTTTATAATCTGTTTTATGGTTTGTTTGTTTGTTAGATTTACAGTATATAAGGCTACTCTGGGTGGTTTACCTTGTGTTAACTGTGATTTTTTAACATGGTGTTTTATTTTTGCCCTTTAGCTGCCCAGAGTGGCTGAGTGGCCAGCTAGGTGGGATATAAATACAATAAATAAACAAAACAAATGAATCTTGCTGAGTTGTGGTAGTTTTGGATATAAAGCACAAAGAGCAATAAACAATAATTAATCCCTACCAAATCGCCACAGTACCAAGAAGCAATTTACACCTCACTCTCTTCCTACCTCTCCCCAAAAGCTAGCTCGGTTTTTCACACACCTGCACACCTGATCCCTGCCTTCAGCTGTGTAGGCCATAGTTCCCAGGGAATAACTGATATTTCATTCTAGTTATACACCTAAACCTCTAACTATCAGCTCCTGTCAGTCAACCATTCTCCGCCGTTAATCAGTGATTTGCTTTAACGAATGAAATGGCAGGCCAGAAGATACAAATGACACCAAAAGATCTCTTCTGAGCTCAAATGAGGTCAAAGTGTGTTTTATTTCTTCTAATTATATTCTGCCTTTCTCCCAGGGCACAATTTAAGATGGAATGCAAGGGAATCCTAGATACGTTACTCTTCCACACAGGCACTGAACAGATTCAGACCTATTAAACTTTAGTACGGTAGTTAAAGTTTCAGCCATTAAGAACCAATTACATACAGACACTGGATTATCATGTCACGCTGTACACACACATCTTGTCTGGTTTTGGAAATTTAAATTCCCCGAATCATTCTATGCCATATTATTTTCACAGATTTCCTCAGGGCTGAAAGTTTAACACATGACACCAAAGTTAGCTCTCTCAAGACTCATCTTTACAACAGTGGCCTCAACTGGTTATGCAATGGTTGACGTATATAATTAAAATGCAAACCACCCAGAGAATGTTTTAAGCAGCAGAATTAGTTTTGCTTTGGTTATTTCAAAACATTGATATTGTACAGACATCAACATTCATGTGATCGTGACGCACTCTAACCAGCTTAATCCTTAACATATAGTTTAGTCCTCAGAAGGTTTGGAAGCTCTTACTGTAGTTAAAATTCCACCATCAAGGTTCAAGAGCAGTAGCAGAACTTGCCCCATAACATTAAGCTACAGTTGGCCAGGGGGAGGATTTTAAATGCATGGAAAAACAAAATCCACCACAGAACCTAGCAATACCTGATCATACAAAATAAGTCTTGTATCTTTTAAATTTGCATTGTCAATAAAAGGTTGACAATGCCCCCAAGCTCCTAACAGCTCCATAAAAGCCCCCCAATCCTAAGAAAATGTTGTTGTTCTTAAGCTTGGCACCAGAGGTTTTTTAATGAATTCCAATACTTCATTCATGCCTTCTGAATAAAAATACAACTGATAAACAAATACATAGAAAACTGTTTCTGAGACTATCTGGCAGTCTGCCAACATGTTAATTTCAGCTTTCCCTTTTACAATCACAAATCATAAGAATTCTTTTTTTTTTCACACGAGGGGCTAAAATCTGATACATAATTTCCCACCATCAAACTCAATTGAATCTACTGATGAATAAAATATGTGTGCATAAAATGGGTATACTTCTTGTGAAACTGACTTCTGAGTTGACTAGACTTTAACGAAAATGACTGGGAAGTTGTCGTCAAGTTCTCCAATGAAACTAAAGTTTGCAATGGCAACTCTCAGCTTTTTGGTTTTGTGGGGCATTTACTGGGTTGCATGTGTCCTGGATCCTGCATTTTGCCCAACTCAACGGAGAGAACTGCACAGTCAATTCTGTTACCATGACATCTGTAAACTAAAAACAAAACAAGTATCTACATCCCACTTCTAATTAAAACAAAACAAAACACTAAGATGTACCATATTTTTCCAGCTATAAGATGCCCCCTTTTCTAACCCAAAATTACAGTTTCAGAAATGCACAGTTCTCTCTTTAGTCTACTTCTGTGTTTAAGACCCTCAAATTTTAGTCTGACAGTTTTAGACAAAAATATAGGCATATGCAAAGAAATATACTGTATACAGTATATCTCAAAGAACTACACAAAGTATTTTTCCTTTTGGGGGGGATGTTGTGGTTGGTTGGTTGGTTTGTACAAAAGGCACTCAAGCAATTAAGAACATCCACCTACCCCGCCAACAATAATATCAGATATTCCCAGGGCTGGCAAAGATGTTCGTTAGCCACTAATGGCAGGAAGCTTTCTGTTCTGGAGCAGAACATACACCCTCTCCTGTTCTTGAAGCCCCACTGAAGAAAAGAGATGTACAGAGCTCCTTGTCAATATTTTGACCACAAACATGTTGACGTAAGAGGAAGCAGAACAGTAATTGAGCATCTTTAATATCCCAGCCACATGCTGTAGTTTATTAGGACCTGGCACCCTTACACCAGAAAACCTAGGCAGAATTTTGTTTTCTTTCATTTTTAGATCTGCCTCAAAAGACTTTGGGTAAATAGACCAAAGGTCCCACTTAGAAACTTGAACCCATGTTTCCTGAGCTGAAATACTGCCGTGCTACCTCTTATCTGGGGAAATGAGTTCCAGTTCAGCTACTTTAAATTGTGATTTTCTACCCCCTTCCAAGCCTTCTAAAATCAGATCTATGCAAACATTGTTCCTGTTCTATCTGTTGCTGTATCCCCCTCAATTCTAAAAGCCTCAATTCCAGCCTTAAGTTGGGAAGAAATTTTGTTTCTAACTTATGGGTGGGTGGCACCTTTTTCTCAATTCTTGATGACCTCTAGCTCAGCTTTCTGCAAAACTCTTGCTGGGGAATTCAAACAGGAACAGAAGCCTGAAAACTAGAGTCAACACACAGCACCGCAACCCAGACTAGTAAAGCTGCAAAGTCCTAAGACTGAAGATAAGGTCACATTCAGAAATATTTGAAGGTGGAACAAAATGTTATAAGGCATGCATGCCTACTGGTAATGCCAGAAGTCCTATATCTTCCAAGACCATTTTATTGCATGATGCTTTTGAACATTATGGCCTAGATCCAATGTTGGCAGAATCTTTTTGCAATTCTGTGCAAATGCAATCTAGACTCCATTTTGCAAACAACTGCCACCCCTGCACAGTGATCACCTCTCACAAGAGGGCCACTGATCCAAGCACAGTTCCTACTTCTGCAAGCTCCTGACTAATAGGGTGGCACTGTCTGTTGTGACAGTTGTGATGCCTGCTTGCTTCCTCCCCTCTGGGATGCTGTGGAACAACACTTAACAGGGCTTTATGGTCCGCCAGGATGACAATGGAGCCCAAAAAGGACAAATAAACAGCAACAAAGCACTTGAGAAACATGATCTTGTTATGTTCCAAGATATGACAGGAAAAAAATATGAGCGCTGTTGGTTTGCATGGTTTCTTATGCCCACGTTCTGGAGGAGACTGGCAACAAAAGCTACATGCAGACAGGAATGGATTAAAAATAGCCGTCACTTCATTGGCTCCTGCTCACAGTTTAGTGCAACACAGGGCAAGTATCCAGACATCAGCCAATGCAACAGTTGATAATACCTCAGCCTAGCCCACACGTTAGACAGAAATTGATGCGGAGGCAGGAATCTTAGAATATCAATGTTATGAGTCCAAACTGCATATCCCTTTGTGCAACCTAGGTCACCTAGGTGTGTGACAGATCCTAGAACTAGGCTGGGCTGGGTTTGCAAATGACACTTTACTATCCCTTAAAGCAGGCATGTCCAAACTTTGGCCCTCCAGATGTTTTGGACTGCAACTCCCAGAATTCTAAGCTTAGGTTGCCAATGACAAAGGACTGTGGGAGTCGTGGTCCAAAACATCTGGAGGGCCGAAGACTGGACATGCCTGCCTTAAAGGCATCTCCTGGTGTATATAGCTCCATGAAACTCATCAGGCTTAGTCAATCAAGAGGAACATTTTAAAAAAAAATAAGATGTGTAAAATTCCTTTATTTGACGCACCAAAGAGTGGTGGTGTCAGCAGCTTGATAAAGCAGGAACCCGTCAGGTGTAACATCAACCTCAGCTGCAGAGGACTCTGCCACATTTTGACCTACAAAATGCAACTGTGCCCAAGTTCAACACCAACATGAACATGTTCCTTATTTATTTATTTATTTATTTATTTATTTGTTTGTTTATTTGTTTGTTTGTTTGTTTGTTTGTTGAAAACCAGTGAACTGAAGAAATGTGTGGGGTTAAGTTGAAAAGTAAAATACTGTAGAAGCTTTCCAAAGTATAATGTTAATACAATTTGGTAATTTCCTCTAATCACAGGGAAAGTATGATGGAAAAGACACTCAAAACATGTATATTCGTTTGTTGTACATTTCAAAGGACTTCACTGCAGACTTCAAAAGCATACCTGACTGATAGAAAAGACAGTCATACAAAAATGTTTTCCCCCATCCTTTTTTTTAAATGAAAGTAGAAACAGAAGCAGTAAGCATCTATTCTTTTAGTTTACAATTCTGTCCAGGATTCTTGGCTCCAGCTTTAGGGTGTGGTTAAGTCCTGAACAACATTGAACAACATACAGCCAGTCCAAATTTAGCACTAATTCTGTCAGCCCAGCTGACTGTAACAGACCACGCACTGCAAATGTCTTTGGTCTTTTCAAGTCATCTTTTGCCAAGGGACCTACTTATTCATTTTGCTAAGATAAAGTATCCACCACTGCTAGATGTAAGGACTTACACAGAAGTTTGGGGCTGTTTAGGAGAACTTGACGCTCTGCTACTTACAGCAATATGATTTCAGCCATTATGAAGAAAGGATTCACCTGAAGACCACACTGATATTTTCTCCCTTTCCTGAACCTTGACTACTGCCAAGGGAGAATGGGCAACTCAAAGGCAAACCAGACATTATTTTAATTGCCTAGCTGGCAACCAAATTTGATTCAGAAAATATTAGCAGCAGGGAAGGGCAGAATTCATTAGGACTAGCATTCCCTTCCCATTTGTGCAGTATAATAATAATAATAATAATAATAATAATAATAATAATAATAATAATAATAATAATAATAATAATAATAATAATAATAATAATAATAATAATAATAGAAGCAGCTTGCATTGTTTAACCACTAGGAAGCCAGTCTGGCAGCAGGTTATAATGCTAATGATCAGCTGACAGACCAGAAGGCCCTTAAGGCTGTCCAGGAGAGGAGGTCAGAGCAGCTAATGAAGACAATGAACACTGGGGCATTCTCTCTCTGGGGAGTTCTTCCATGTTCCCTTACTCAGTGCAAGACTGCAGCTACACGTGTTCTGAGGACTGCACTTTTCTAGGGGAAGAGAGAACTTTCAAGAAGAAGGTACTAATGCCATGACTACCTCCACAGGAGTGTGTGTGTGTGTGTGTGTGTGTGTGTGTGTGTGTGTGTGTGTGTGTGTGTGTGTGTGTGTGTTGTGTCATTACAGTCGTGACTGAGTCTTTGTGACTCCATGTCCATGGAGTTTTCTTGGCAGGAATACTGGAATGGCTTGCCAGTTCCTACCATTACCAAAAACCCTTAAACCAAGAACCTCCTTCAGCCTTTTCATTTGACATATAATAAGCATATTTATTTTAGTTGCTGAGACTAGAAGACTTAGATACCCTAAATCATGTAACTGCTTGTGGTCAGAAAGTTCATAAACCAGTTCACAAGCAGCTATGCGTGGGTAAGATAAACACCCAAAGCCATCCCAAGAAAGACAGTGGTGATATAGCGCAGGGCTGCCCAACAGGTAGACCGCGGGCTACTGGTAGCCCGTGAAGGGTTCAGAAGTAGCCCACCAGCCATCAATAAAAAAAGTGAGGGGACAAGTTCTCCACCCCTCCCTCCCCCATCCCAAGGACCACCACTGCCCCAGCAAAGTTCTGGGTCTGCCAGCCCACTGTCTCAGCCGAGCGGGACAGTTCAAGAGCCATGGCACATTGAAATCTGTTCCCTCCAGAACAGATTAATTGGTTTTCTATGCATTCCTATGGGAAACCATTGCTCTACTTACAAATTTTTTACTTATGAGCATGTGCTCGGAATGGATAAAATTCCTAAGTAGATGTTTTAGTGTAGCAGCCCTCAGGCACTTTGGGCTGGAAAAAGTAGACCTTGGCCTGTTCAAAGTTGAACAGCCCTGATATAGCGGAAGAACTGCCACACAAGTTGGAAGGCAGAATTCAGGGACACATGGCAAGTGGGAATAGGAAAGAACCTCAAGGCACAACCTGTATATCACATATCTGAGCATGTCAAGGATTTCTGCCATTTATCTGCCAAGGCCATGCTATCTTTTTTTAAGCAACCAGATGGGCAGAGGAAGAAGATATAGAACAAGATAGATAAAAGTTATTTTAGTGTTAACATTCTACATTATGTCTGTTATTCCATCCTTCCTGCTGGGTGTCATTGTCTCAGGAACCTTGTCAGGCAAATAATTACGCACTGCAAAGTTGATCCCAATGTGTGGCAATCTTCTCAGAGTCTTCTTGATGTAGAGAACTCAGCAGAGGTCTCCTAGATCTTTCTTTTGGTGTCATCCTCGGGTCATTCCAGTTCCCCAAGGCTACACAGATAACTGGGCATGCAGCCCCACCACCAACACCTATACAAGGCTACTCTGCATGGTGAGGCAACTGCTTAGCCTTTCATCCTCAGCTCTAACCAGAACTGGTGTGCACTTTGAAAACTACGATGACTTTATATGGGAATCAGTTTGCCCCCATTATACCACCAAAGGCAGCCAATGAGTGGATCTATGAAATACGAGTCAGAATTCTACTGGCAATTTACACGTGTGGATGCTTAAGATGTAGTAACAAATAGCTGCTAATCAAGAAGCCACTGACTGTGCTGCTGGATGTAGGTCCAATGTCACCTGACATGCATCAGTCACCAGTCAGATTCTGGTCAATATCCTCTAAAAGTCAAGTGAACCCTGCAAAGGAAAGCTGCATTCATTTACTCTGAAGTCAAATGACCAATACCAAGTTGCTCCAGACTGCAATTACTAGGTACAACTGAAAGCAAGACTCATGGAACTCATCAGGGCTTACTATAAGAAAGTACACATTAGCGCAGGCATGTCCAAACTTCAGCCCTCCAGATGTTTTGGACCACAACTCCCAGAATTCCAAGCCTGTATTGCCAATGACAAGGGCCTGTGGGAGTTGTGGTCCAAAAATCTGGAGGGCCAAAGTTTGGATATGCCTGCACCAGAGTGACTGTGCTGTCACTCCTAATCAGATGTGTTTAAGAGGAGGATCCTGAGCACGCCCAAATATTATGGATCATAACCAATTTACAGATGCCAGACAATAAAATCAAAATACTGCAAAAGTTATGATCTGTCCCAGGGCCACATTCAGCTGCGTTATCCTTTCTCCCTTCCCAACCACCACTGCTGAGAGCTGGATGACAACAGAGCATTTGTTCCAAGGCGATGGCGATGGGCAGGAAAGTCTGGAATACTTTTCCCATGAGTTATCCAAGCCTGCCATGAGTCATAAAGGCCTCCCAGCAAGCCCCGGGGCAGCTGATGCATCAGGCCTTCTGCATACCGACCCAACCCCCTTCCCCCCCCTTCCTTCACCAGGTCCCCCGCTCGAATCCACCCATCCAGGCATTGCTCGCCCCTAAACACTGCACCGCAAGCGATCCTTTCGCCCCCCTGCCTCTCGACAAACAGCGGCCGCTCCCTGGAGGAAGCGCGGGAGGGCTGCTTGTCCTTTGAAACACCCGGGCACAAAATGCAAATGGCCGGGGAGCCAGGGGGGAAAAAAGATGGCATTGTTTTGCATTTGATCTTGATCTGCCCCTGCCCCAAATGCACGCCCCGCTGGGAGCAGGAAATGGAGAAGAAGCGAGCGAAGCACGGCCAGTTGCAGAAGGCGGACCGGCCCTCCTCCTCCTCCTCCTCGGAGGCAAGGAGGTTCCTGCAGGGACTGATCTCGAAGGGCTGGACGGAGAAGCGAAGCAGAAGCACTTCGCCCTCAAGGGAGCCAAATACTGGGGGGGGGGCAGACACTTAACGCCCTTGGAGTAAGTCGCTACTCACAGTACTCAGGTACGCCCCCATGGCTGCAGCGAGGTCCGGAGGCTTCGCCCAGCAGACACCAGCTGACACTCCCCGCGCGAGGCAACCCTTTGCCTGGGTTTCGTTCCAGGCTCTGGGCTCCGCCCGCTCTGACGCCTTCCCGTCGGAGTGGGCGCCGCTATGGTCTCCGGCTGACGGGCACGAAGGCGGACGAACCCACGCCGGCTTCTGACGCGACACCGGGAGGCGGAGGAGGGCCTCGGATGGCGATTGGGTGTGACTCCTGGCCCAGAGGGGCGGCGTTTGAATACAAAGGAGGGCGTGAATGGGAAAAGAAGGGAAATCACTTCTGCAAAGGGAAGCAGCCGCTGGGGGTTTAAAAGGCGGGAGAGGTGTGTCGTTCCCCTTTTCGTTTCCGGAGGATTTGGAGTGTGTGGTCCGGGCGTGCCTTTCCACTTGCATTTGTGCTTGTGCAGACTTCTTGCAGAAAGACACCAATTACATACATACATACATACATACATACATACATACATACATACATACATACATACATACATACATACATACATACATACATACATTTTCTGACATTTCTTTAAAGAATTCATGGGAGATGTATAGTTTGCAGCTCACCAACGCATTCGATCTTCCCAGTAATTTTGTGCAGTAGGTTATGCTGAAAGAAACTAAGTACCGGAAGTAAAAGGCATGTCTATGAAAATGAAAATAGACCCTCAAGGAGACAGATGATTTTTGGAAACCAGTCAGATCACAAGTCCCATCTGTGCCCACAAACTAAACGATAGAAACGACAGATTATCTTTGGAGTGGCATACAAACACAGATCTCAAGTGTGTAGCCTTATGAATCTGATCCAGCTTATCCACATAGAGTAGTGGGGAGTGCATAAGTCTCCTGTTTAAATGGTGAAATGTAAACGTTACTTTTTGTTGGCTTGTTTAAAATATTTTTTACCCTGCTTTTGTCCTTAAAAAGACTCAAGGTGGTTGTAGCATTAAAAGACTATTTAAATGCTACTGTATTAATGGCAAGTGTACAAATATTTTAAACGAGTGTAACAAATACCACACTAAAATGGTAAACAAAATCCACACCAAAAACAAATTCAAAGCAACAAAGCTTAACACTCCATTCAAAAACTCCTCTCAGACAGCTAATCCCTAGAGGAAGCCTGTCTGAAAGAACAGTCTGCATCTGATTGCAGAAAGGACAGCAAAGATGGGGCCAACCTGGCCTCCAGCAGGAGTTTTAAAAGAGGTAGTTGTGCTAATATGGACAAGAATGTCAGGCGGAAACAAAATATATTTTTTTAAAAAACATTGTGGCAGTTTAAAGACTAACTGCTATATTTCAATTTGAGCTTTCATGGACAAGTCCACTTCTTCAGATATTTTCTGTAGGAGCGAGTTGCAAATTCTGGGCGCAAGCAACAGGCAAGACCCTCTCCCATGTCCCGCACCAAATGCAACTGTGAAGGTGGTGGAAAGGAGAGAAAGGCATTATACCCCCAAAATTATAAAACAATTTCTGCATCTGAAAACAATACTTTCAAATTACAAGCTGTTCATATTGTTCTACTTTACCTGTGTATTTATTTTGATCAGTTGTCTATCCCTTCCCACTCATAAACTCCTTAATCTGTAAAAGTGGCACAGGACTTGGATTGTTTTATTGCAACAAGAGAATAAGGTTATTCCTGGAAACACTAGAACCAGCTTTGGGGCAACCCCCTAACCTGTTTCAGAAGTTCCAAATCCAACTCCTATGAATAATGACAATGTTTTCAGTGCTGGGGACAGACTACTGGGAAAAATTACTTCCTTTCCCCTCTGGGATTGCTCAAACTTTGCCTTTGTAGGTGCCCTTTTTTAGGGGAAACAGTCTGATTCAGAATATGGCATAATTCTGTGGCTTCTGTTCCTACTTTGGTCTCTCTACGTGCCATGTGCCCTTCCCATATGTCTTTGGAAACCTCCTCACCAGCCATTGTCCTGAGCCTGAAACAGAAATAAAATAAGGGAAAGCAAAGCAAAGCAAATGATTAAGCGGAGCTAAGGAAAAGATAAAGAAAAAAAAGAGAGAAGGGGGAAAGTGAAGATAGGAGAAGGAAAGGGAGAAGGATAGACAGCCAAACCTCCCAGACTCTTGAAACTGTGGTATACAAAAGTATCTTTTCCATACTCTGGATGAATTCAGGATGAAAGCAAGCCAAACCTTCAAGAGTAAGGTCTTGGAGAGGGTGGTGGTGGATCAGCTTCAGGCTCTCCTGGATGAAACCGATGCCCCCTGATCCATTCCAGTCTTGGTTCAGTCCAAGGCATGGCACAGAAATGGCACTGGTCACCCTGCAGGATGACCTACTGAGGGAGGCCAATGGGGGCAAAATGTCCTTTTTGGTCCTCCTCGATCTCTCAGTGACCTTTGATAACCATCGACCACAGTATTCTCCTGGGGACGCTTTCTGACCTGGGAGCTGGGCCCCCCCTTGGCATGGCTCATATCCTTCTTGGAGGACCATCCCCAGAAAGTGGAGATTGGTGAGATGCAGTCCACCCCATGGACCCTCAAGTGTGGGGCTCCATAGAGGTCGATCATCTCACCAACAGTTATTATATTATATTATATTATATTATATTATATTATATTATATTATATTATATTATATTATATTATATTATATTATATGAGGCCTGGGAGGGATCATCAGGAGTTTTGGAGCTTCGTCCAGCTCTAGATCTCCTTTCCATCTTTTGCAGTGGATGAACTTCCATCCCTTGAGCGCTGCCTGGATACCATTCTAGGATGTATGAGGGCAAATAGACTGTGGTTGAACCCAAACAAGACAGAAGTCTTGCGAATAGGGGCTCCTACTGTTGGGAATCTCCCTCTTATTTGGGGATGTGACTCTTCCCGCTCAGAATGAGGTGCACAGCTTGGACGTTCTCTTGAACCTGGCACTATCTATGGAATCTTAGGTAGCATCAGTGGTCCGTTCTGTCCATTACCAACTGTGGGGGATTGCTCAGCTGCGCCCTTATCTGGACACAGGGGCTCTTACCACCACTCATCCGTGCATTGGTAGTCTCAAGACTGGATTATTGCAATGTTCTCTATGTAGGGCTGCCCTTGAGGCAGATACAGAAACGCCAGCTGATTCAGAGCACAGTGGCTAGATTGCTGACTGGGACTAGAAAATACGATCATATATCCCCAGCACTGGCCACTCTGCACTGGCTTCCAGTTTGGTTCGACATTTACTTCAAGGTTTTAACTATGACATACAAAGCCCTAAATAGTTTAGGACCTTGCTACCTGTCAGAACACCTTCTTCTGGTGAAAGCTGCCCATAATACTCGATCTTCCCCAGCTACGCATTAGAGGCCATTAACACCATAAGAGGCCCGGAAGAAAACAACAACACAGAAATAGGGCCTTTTCTCACCATTGCTCCTCACCTGTTGAATAACCTTCCACCAGACATCTGCCTGGCCCCCTTCGTTGGCTGTTTTTTAAAAAATTGTTGAAAACTTATTTATTTATTTATTATTTTATTTATTTATTGTATTTATATCCCGCTTAATATCAAAAGATCTCTAAGCGGCTTACAAAGCCACAGTTGGCACAGATAATCACAATTAAACAAACAGACGATACACACAACAAACTAATATAGTTAAAAACCAGATAGTGTTCCTGATACTATCTAATAAAAATCTAATAAAAATATCATTCAGAGACATGGCGATGGCGGGGTAAAGAAAACAAAACAAAACAAAAAAACCTAGGAATCCCCGGAAGAGGTAGGTTTTAAAGCCTTCCGGAAGGCCAGCAGGGACTCTGCAGAGCGCACTTCAGGAGGGATGGAATTCCAAAGGCTAGGGCCGCCACTGAGAATGCCCGGGCCCGAACACTTCCGGGCTTCTCGAGGAGTGGCACCCGCACACAGCGCCTAGGGACCCGAGGTTTCGCTGAGCGATACGCTCTGTCACCGGTCCCAAGCCATGGAGGGTTTTATAAACTAAAACCAAGACCTTGAATCTAATCCGGGCTGCAACGGGCAACCAGTGCAAGCGGGCCAGGACTGGCGTGATGTGATCATTTTAACGCACGCCGGCCACCAGCCTGGCCGCCGCATTCTGTACCCGCTGCAGCCGCCGGAGAAGAGTCAAGGGCAACCCCATGTAGAGGGCGTTACAGTAGTCCAGCCTCGAGATTGCTTGGACCACTGTTCTCAGAGAGTTCGCGTCGAGGTACGGGCGGATCTGGGCGATCCGACGGAGATGGTAATAGGCGGACCTGGTCACCTGGGATTCCATGGAGAGTGCCGGGTCCAGGAGCACGCCCAGATTCCGCACCCTCTCCGCGAGCTGGAGGGACACTCCCCAAACAGGGGAGGGGGCCACCGTACCCGACAGCGAGCTCCCAAAGAACATAACCTCCGTCTTCTCGGGGTTGAGCTTTGTTCGCCCCGGTCCAACTCCAGGCACCCATCGAAAACTTCCTTGGCTATTCAAGCAGGCATTCCCTCAATTATAATGTAAATCTAGTGCTCACCCATTAAAACATGATTTTAACTGATCTGTCTGTCACTTTAATTTTAATTTTATTGTGTTTACTGTATTTTTATATTTATTTTATTGTATGAATTATTTGTGTTTATTTTGTACTGTATTGTACTCACTAATTGTTGTTAACTGCCCAGAGTGGCCTCGCTGCCAGATGGGCAGTATAAAAAGCAAATAAATAAATAAATCTGTGTTGACTGGTTTAAGTTTAAGTTTATTTGCCTGCATCCAGCCCATTACTGACATCAGACACTGATTTAGAACTGAAACAGCTTCCTTGGAGTTAGATAGAAAAGAGATATAGAATTGGGTGCTAAATAGACTACTGGAGTGGTCTACTGCTCACTCCAAATTCCAAAACTCCGGACAACCTCTCCCAGTGGTATCTGTTTGGTCCTGGGAACTGCTGGGAAATATATGTCAAGCAGCCCTCCTAGGCCTTCAGTTTCCTTTGTGCTTGACCAATCTTGGGGCTCAGAAATATGGGCAATGATATCACCACACTTCCCCTTTTCTTTTCTTTTAAATATGAGCAAGCTGGCAAGAGCTGTGGCCCTTTTTGCATACCAGTCAGGAGGCACAGGTGTAAACCAACCAGAAATCAGGCACTCATCTGGTGCTCAACCCATGCTGGCCCTGAAAGCCTGGCAACCTGAGGTCATTTGCCCCGGGGGCCTCATTGCTTGGCCCAAGAGGAAACTCAACTCCTTATGTAGGAGGGGGTGACATGTCTCTGGCAAGACAAGCTTCATATATCTGGGCTGAGGTGTGAGAATTGTGCCCTAAAATTTGAGGTGTCTTTATGGCTGTGCCTGAGAGTTGCTGCGGTGACATTCCTCCCACCCCCATGTTCATTATGAGAGCACTAAGATAGGGCATGGCAGAAATCCTTGGCTGTGATGTGTTATCTAATGTGGGGGTCCCTCTGGAATGTTGGCTGAGTGTGGCATGCATTGTTCTCCCACCAAGGTACACAGCACCCAATATTCATATGACATTCAGAGATATAAATTGAGCTCATCATAACTGCTTGCAATAATAAATGAACTGGCATAATAAAGCATGATTGTCTCCCAAGACTTAAAAGGCACATGGTACATAGGCATATCTAGCATACAGATATAAATGCATTAACAATACTACTTAAGAAATAAGCAATAGCGTAAGCAATACATGAATACCTGAATACATTTTGTGGCTAAGAGGTAATTCATAGCAAGAAGTTGCATGACATGTGAATATTTTCCAAATACAATACATGAATACATGAGAACACATAAGTAAGAATGGTCTGTCTATGCTAGGGGCTTACATTTTTGTGGGGGAAAGGTGAAAGACTTGACTACCTAACTATATTTCTCTCTGCTTCAATGGATGGTTGTTTGCTGAAAAGTCCTTTTAAGAGTCCTTTTCCTAAAAGTTCATGGATCTGGGAAATGTATTCTTCTTCTGGTGGTGAGACAATTCTGCTTGGCATGAATGGTAACAACAGCTCCCAGATTACCCATAGTCCATAAGCCTTTGCAGTTGAGAAAATGAGGAATGTATGAGGAATGAGAATATTCCTTAAATGTTCTTCTGGGATCATTCTGCTGGTACCTTTGAAGTGCCATGGGAGGGCATACCTGTGAGAATATCTCTCTTTCTCTCAGGGTACATATAGTTAAAATCAAGCCTTGCTTGAAGAGCCTTTTCTTTTCTAATTGTTTTTTGTTTTTTGTTTTAAATTTGAAACTCATACCATGAGAGGAAGGTTTTTTTTTCTCCTGCTTGATTTTGGAGAGAAAGAACATGCATTAGTGATTTTTATACATTTTTAAACCCTGTTGATTGCTTGTGCCCAAAAAATGTAAGGCATATGGGACTTGTAATCTTTGCTTTCAGACCTGAAGCCTGCCTGCTTGTCTCTGTCATCCTGTCCTTACAACAGACAGTCAATGATTAAGCTGATTCCAAGCTGACCTTTGTTTATACAAACCTCTGAAGACATTCCTAAAGGAATTACTGGCAAACTGATAACTATTCCATGCTTCCTGTTATCTGGCATGCTTTCTATGTTTGAGTGGGATGGATCAGACCCATATAATTCTCTTTTACCCCATGAGAGTAGTAGAAAGATGAGATCTTTGGGACATTTTCTTTCTGAAGGACTTGAAATCTCCAGAAATCTTCCTCACAATTCCTGACAGCTGACGCCTGCTTGCTTTCCAGCCCCCTCCCCCCCACTCTCCCTGAGCTGCTTCCAGTGGATAGACAGATAGAGAGGGAGAGGGAGAGAGAGAAAAGCATCTTTGATTCCTAAATTTCCCTTTAGCTTGCTAAAGAAAGAGTGAGGAGAATTCTGGCTGCTCATGATTTCTGAGAAAAGGAAATCTGCATTCTCCATGGCTTTGGAGGAAGAGAAAAACTCTTAGAGAAAAATAAGGTACTGATCTTTTGAAAAAATTGGACTTTCTCCTATACTTGTATTGAGGGTGTCCTGCATTTGCCAAAGTGCCCAAAAAGCTGTCCTTTAAGCTAATGGCCCATTTTGTCCTTTTGGAAAAGGGGTCTGTCTTTGGAATTCCCTCTCGGGGCAAATCTGCTTTGGTCCAGCCCAAGGCTGAACTCTGCATATGCTCTAAAGCTGTTCGCTTCTGAACCCTGTGGGGCTTTCCTTGGGAAATGGAATCCTGAGTCTTAAATGATTCCAGGGCTTGTGTTATTGAGCCGTGGACAAAATTGTGGCCTCTCTGCATTTGTCTGGGAAATCCTGTCCCATGGCTTGGCTCTTTGCTGCAAGAAAGTGATTGCCTTTGGGGCATCTCCTTGACTTTTGGAGGTACAGTTTCTGGCAGGACAAAAATTTTCCCCTCCTGCTTCTGGGGTTTGATGAAATCTGCTTCTTGAGCCTCATCTTTCCCTTTTCTGGGACTATTCTTGATGGATAAATTTGATTTTAACCCTTCCAGATGTTCTGTTGCTGAATTTCCTAAATCCCCTTTTTTGCTCAACCAATTCCTGATTCTGGGACACTGTTCCTAACTGCAGGTCACTAGGTGGAAAAATTATTGGTAGGGGCATCTGGAAATCTGGGGGGAGAAGTGAAGCTGGCATTTCCATATGTCCCCATTTTTGCTCTGCTTTATCACCTGCGTTCTGCTTGCCAACCCTGGAATTTTCTGCCTGAATCTCCTTTTCTGCCACTGGTTTCTGACCCAGTGGTTGCCCAGACTCTGCTCTGCATTCTTGGCTGATGTAAATCTTTCCCTGCCCCCCTGATCCCACCTTAGGGACTGTGGGCAAAGGCTGTACTATTATTGGCATGGCTTCCATGGTTTCTAAAGGCCTTAAAAGTGAAACCAATTCTCCTCCTGGCCTGCATTCCCATGGATTCTCCTCCTGAGTAAAAGCTTCTGCCTGGAGCTTTCTTCCTACTGCTGGTTCCCAACCCAGAGGCTGTTGTGACTCCCGAGACTCTATCTGGAATTCTTGGCTGTCACAAGGCATTATTTTGCTCCGAAAATTAACTGGCCCTCTGAATTCATTTCGTTCTTCAACCGAGAAGAACGCTCCCATCTCACCTATTGGGACCCTCTTGGAGGATGTCTGGATGCATCTCGAAGCCCTTTATAGGCGTAGGGAGATGAGGATGAGCCGCCTTTGTGCCTTCTGCCCTGGAGCCTGGTCCTTGTGCCTAGTGGTTCCTCTGCATCTGCCTTGCTGCAGGAGATCGCATCTGTGTTGCCTTCTGGGAATCACGTCTGCCATTGCCTTGGGGGAATCACGTCTGGCCATTGCCTTGGGGGGGATCACGTCGAGGTCACCATCTGTTGCGTTACGAATCACACAGACACAGAGTTTCGGGGTGCAATCTGGTGCTCAGGCAGCATTCCTGTCTCGTCTCTCTGTCAGGGTCCATGGATGTCTGTGTGATGTATGAATGTGTGGAGGCATGCGTGTGTGTGAGTGTGTGATGATGATTCTTCTCCTTCTACCATTGCTGCCTGAGCGACCAGTGTTTATTAAGAGAGAACAACAATAGATACAGGAAGACATCCCTCAGTGGGAGGAGAATGCAAGCCTTATCTGTGAGACCATACTCAGTAAACAGGTACACAAAGGCACAGGAAATAGAATCCATAGGTGGGGGAAAATGCTCCCTAGCTAGTGAGGGATTACTGATAAGGGGCTCTCCTGGGCCCTGAGCAGATGTATCCTGATATCCTGTTTATCTGCCATCCTGTTTGCTCTGGCCTTCTTGCCTACATCAGCACATTCTGGTATCTTCTTGGTCCTGGGGACTGCTGGGAAATATATGTCAAGCAGCCCTCCTAGGCCTTCAGTTTCCTTTGTGCTTGACCAATCTTGGGGCTCAGAAATATGGGCAATGATATCACCACATGGGATATTTAGAGAATGGCTGGTAATTTTCCAATACTGTGGGGTCCAAGGAGGGCTTTTTCAATAATGGTCTTACTATTGCCTGCTTTAAGCAAGATGGGATCCTACTTTATAACAAAATAAAAGCTACATACTCCATAATGAGTTCCGAGCCTTGGATACCCAGATGTACTTGGACTACAAGTCCAAGAATTCCTGGGCACCACAGCTAGTGGTGGAGACTTCTGGGAGTTTTAGTCCAAGCACATCTGAGGACCCTAGTTGTGATCCCTTGTTCTATATGTATCTTTAACACAATGTTCGAGTCTGTACATACTTTGAATGTATGTGAAAGCATGAATAATGATAATGACATGTTCAGAGTGCAATGTGAAAATTCAAGTTCTTTAGAATGATTATTGCAAAACAGTCCCTTTTTCAGCGGTGAAAGGATTTATGCCAATGTGACCATTCAAAATGCCTTGGTCACATGTCTCTTTAGTCCTTTGGGATTTATGAGAGGATGCAGTTCCCCCATCATTTTTTTGATAAGGTGAAATACAGTAGGACCCCCGTATCCACTGATTCATTATCCACTGATTCAGTTATCCATGGTTGGCAGAGGAAAAATAAATAATTCAGCAGCTGCAAAGCAAGCTACTGTCACAAACAGCAGTCGTAAAGCAAACTGCAGTCACAAACAGCAGCTGTAAAGCAAGCTACTGTTGCAAAACAGCAGCTGCAAAACAAGTTAAACAGCAGTTTTGGGGACATTTTGGCGTTCTCTCTTATCCATGATTTTCATTATCCACGGGAAGGCTTGGAACCAATCCCCAGCGGATACTGGGGTCCTACTGTACCAAATATACAAGTCAATGAGTTTTTGGCTGAGGTGGACAACCTTTGCCACAATTCTCTGCAGAAGAGTCAAGAACTCTTCTTGAGGAGCATCCAAAGGTAATGTTGAATGGAATCTCCCCTGGGAAGAAATGTAGTAAATTCAATGCTGTACCCATGGGCTACAATACAAACTCCCTTTGAACCAATGATGATGATGAGCCAGATGTTTATGTTAGGAACCAAAGGTCTTAGGGATGATTCTTTTCCTGATGGAATGGAGTTTGCTGACTACAAAGTCCTCAGGAATGGTGATGTTAAAGATGCTGTTTTGAGGACAATGAAGCCTTCTTAGAAGATGATATACTGCAGAATATTTGCTTTGTCAAGGCCACTGTTTGCGATATTGTGTGGAGAACAGACCAGTGGGATGAGAACACCTGGATGGAGATTTGGATTTCACACATCTCTGTCCAGGAAGATTTTCCATTAGGAAGTGGGCATACTTGAAGTAGGGTTGAACTACTTGGTGGTTTTTGGTAGCTGTATGACCACTTTCATAATCATTGTTCTGGTTTTGAACAAATGGCCCATAGTTTTACCAGTGTGAACACTGAAAAGGTGAGCAGTGGGAAAAGGATGGTCCTCATTTGCTTCTTTGGACTGTAACTGTGCATGTGCACTGATAATTATCTTTGAAGAGCACTCTGCACATGCCTGGCAGAGCTGCCATTGTATGAGCTTCATGTTGGAATGAGACAGCTACATTTCTAGGGTCTTCAGACACAGTAGCAATAAGCGATTTCATCCTTTCCCACAGGAACTGCTGATATGCTGCCACTGCAGCCAGGTAATTGCTTACACAGATTGCTAAGGTAGCAGAGGAACTGAAATGTCTACCCATGAGATCTAATTTTCTACCTGCCTTATTGATAGGAATACAGTGAGGCTCCCCCCCCCCATTTAGATCGAACATCTTCCACAATAATTGAATAAAGGATAGGACACGCTTCTGTCAAAACAAAAAACGGGCATCAGCCTCCTGGAACTTATATAGATTCCCAATTCCCTGCAGTGTTGGTGGCAAGGTAAAAGGTTTTGTCCAATATTGTTTTATTGGCTCAGAGACAGCTGGTTATGGAACCGATGGTGCAAATATTCTCTAGACTGCTCAAAAATGGCTGTTGAGCTAAAATTAAATTGCAACATAAACATCTAATTGCACAATGCTTCTTGGGCCTCCTAATGCTGTGTCTCTTAAACTGGAACTGGGACTGGAACTAGCACTGAGGTATTTATTATTCCTGAATGGTAGTAGGTGTGGCTAGTTGACCCTGTGGCACTTCTTCAAGGGCTGGTTGTAGAGACAGTGGAAAAGTCAATTGCATCTGTGAGGTGTGCTCTGAATGCCAGTAGTTTGTCTGCCTCACTTTCATCATTACTGATCTACATGTTCTTAAAATAAACAAGGCACAGCTAAGGACTATGAGCTTAAAGAATGTGACAGACTTGAAAGATAGAACAGCATCATTGTCATTGAGTATTAGGTGTGACTGAAAAACTGCAACTAACAGATGAACAAATCAATATTTGGGTGCCCACTTCAATGTTCTTAGGTTGCAATGCCTATCTGAAAGTGCACTCCATTAATGTCTGGAAAAGCACAAATGGCTCATCCTTGTTCTAAAAGTTTGTGGACTCCTATGAAATGTAACCCATGCTATCTCCTGCCTTGGAACCACCTGATCCCCATGCACCTTTTTGTTCTTTGTTTGCTCCTCTGTCTTCCCTTATGTGAGTAAGCACTGACTAGCCAAAGAAGGAGTGGCAACTTCTGCTTGCCGCATCATGTCCCTCATGCAATGGGGATGGAAGCTGGGTAAGCAAATGGGCAAGGTGACAGCAGCAAGAAGGTGGGTCCACATGACCTCCCCCCTTGATTGATGCTGGATGCCTCCATCTAGCTGTGGAGGAAGAGGTTTGGAATTATATTCCCCATTGCGCCTCCCTGACAGTGGCTGATCTCAATTATCCACAGGGTACCATCCAGTTCTGAAGTTCTAATGTAATGATAATGATCATGGTCATCATCTTGGTAGAATCGTAGAATTGAATTAAAAGGGGTTTCTAAGGTGATGGAGTCCAACTCCCTGCTCAGTGCAGGAATCCAAATAAAAGCAGGTCTGAGAGATGGTTATCCAATTTTCTCCCGAGCACTTCCATTAGAGGAGCACCCTCCACTTCCCAAGGTAACTGGTTCCATTGTCATACAACTCAAACTGTTAAGGAGTTTTTTTTTCTGGATATTCAGTCTAAATCAGGCTTCCTGTAGCTTGAGTCCATTATTCCATGACCTGCACTCTGGGTTGACTGAGAACAGATCTTTGTTGCTATTGCTATTGCTGCTGCTGCTGCTGCTGCTGCTGCTGATGATGATGATAATGATGATGCTATCCACATTCATAAATCCTGAGCAGGGCTTTTGTAGAGAACCGCACAAACGGAATCAGAAATTGACACAATTGTCATAATAAGAAGCACCACTGGATGTCACCCTATTCCCAGTACAAGATCCAACATCAACTGAACAACTTTAAAAGAAAGTTGCTAAATACTTTGTAATGGATGGCAGTCAGTTTGCAGAGTTAGTTCTTTAAAGTTGCATTTACAATATTACTTGATCTTAACCTAAATCTTAAAATAATTTAGGTGAAATAGTCTAAACCAGAAAAATGTTAACCTTATTTTACTTAAATCCCAGATATTGGCAAATAACGATTTGAAGCAAGATAATTTTTTAAAATGAACGAAAAGTGATTTGAAATAAGTGATAGAGAAGTTAAAGTTTTGATGCTACAGAAAGTCAAATAACTTATTAGGCTTTAAGCAGGTACGCCTCTCAGTAAGAAGTAATCATTAAACAGTATAGACAATGTACAGTATAGAAAATGGTTAGAATAGGTGTTGTATGTGCCAAGGATTGTTGATTTTTCTAAAGCAGTGAGCGGCTTTTTGATTGCAGTATATAATCTCATTTGGAGAATTAGCCGGGGTGGTGTGTAAATGTATCAAATCCCAAACTTTTGGTTTCAGGGAACAACAAAAACCACCATGCATGTGTGATATGTGGGTATGAGTGAGAGAGAAAAAACTCATACATGCTTATCCTAATTACCGGGAAATTCAGTGGGGATTCTGAACATTCCTTAATTGGACATTCATGGCACAGTATTTCGCTGGAGAAGTTATGTGTCACTATGGTAACAATGGTAGATTTCACTTCACTTCTCATCTGACTCATACTGCTTAAATTTCCTCAAGATTTTTTTCCAATTAACACACCAGAACAAGAGCTGTAACACTTGTTTCGTGCCTAATCAAAATGGAAGGTAACATGCAAGCAGCAGCCCAAGGGATTTTGCTGCCTGAGGCAGAGCAACAAATAATACGGCAACTACCAAAATCAAGGCTTAGAGTACCCGAGGCCAAGCACATTATTTGAAGGGAAATCCCACAAGCATTCCCTCTTTGCTGTGGAAATGTATACAGTAATAATAAATAAACTAACAAATTTACTGCTTTCGCATAGTACCCCAAATCTGTTGTTGGAGGCAGCTTCTTTGTTCTTCCTGACAGGAGAGCTGATCCTGGCAGCAACACACACTTCAGGCTTATGGTGCATCCCCACAGTTGTTGCTTTTCCTACAGCAGTGATTCCCAACCTGGGGTAACCCAAGTGGCTGGGGAGTCTGGGAGTTACAGTCCAAGGACACCTGGGTTACTCAAAGTTGTCATTCACTGTCCTACAGAGAGGCTAGCTCTTGGCGGGACTGCTTTGGAACCCAGAAACTGCCGGAGATAGAGTGATGCTTCAGTGCAAGCATTCTGGATCCCACACAGAGAGAAACATTTTGAAGCAGAGGGTAAAAATAGAGATATGACAATTTGAGTTGGTTACGCCCCATCTCCATACCATTTCCACCACCCAATTTCTAATATTGAGGCAAATGGGGTTATCCTAGGCCTTTAAAATTCTTTCACGTGCCTTTTGTTTCTTCAGAGGCATTCAAATTAACCTACCCCCGCCCCCCCACAATGGCATTTGGTGCAGTGGTTAAATGCCTGTATTGCAGGTAAAACTGTCCTCACAACCTGGGGTTCAATCCCAGGTAGCCGGCTCATGGTTGACACAGCCTTCCATCCTTCCATCCTTCTGAGGTCAGTAAAATAAGTGCCCAGCTTTCTGGGGTGGCGGGGTGGCGGCAATGTGTAGCCTGCATACTGTAATGAAACTGTAAACCGCCCAGAGACTACTTGAAGTGGTAAGGGGCAGTATATAAGAAGAACACTTTGCTTTTGCAGTGGTCTAGAGACCAAACACTCCCTTCCTTGGACCATGCTAGGCCACTCCTTTTCCTGAAATGCCTTGGATGTTTTTCCTACAGAGTCTCCAAACACATCTTGACCTTTTGCTCAAAGCAGGATTTGGTAGCCATTCAGGATGGGACAATGAACTAAATTGGTCTTGACAATGGTGGCCTGAGTTCTCCTGTCCCTTGATTTAGGAGAAGTGCTGGGATCCCATTCCTCTTATTGCAGTACTCTAATTTGAAGGAATAACCTTTCCTAAACCAGCTGCCTGGACTTTCCTTTTCAAGCTCATGCTTTCAAGCTTTCAGGGCAAAGAGGGAGACAATACCCATCTCTAAGCTCCAAACAGATCACCCATGTCACTAATCACTGGTAAGCCCCATTTGATCACAGCATGGAGCAGAGTATTGCTGTAACCAAAAGGCAGATCTAGACATGCACTGAGGATACATTGGCTGCCCTGGCAGGAATCACAAGCCCTCTGAAATCAGGATATTTTTTTGAAAATTGGAATATAAAGAAGCTGTATGCAAAGGGGGGGGGGAGAAATCATACCTCCTAGCCATTTGCTTTCCCTGTTTTTCTGGTTGTTTCATGTCACAGTAATGATAGCATGTTTAATTAATCCAACTAATACCCAAGATTCTGTACTCTCCAATGATTTCACAGTTTGGATCTGATAGTTATTGTGAGCTGTTCCCAAACAGCCTGAAAAACTCACAACAACTATCGAAGATTCTGCTTCTCCATAACAGGTTATATATCTACAAATGCTTGGGTAGTCATCAAAATTAATTTTCTTGATATTGCTTAATAATTAAAGAGAATGAGCTGGTAATTCATGAAATGTTTACACAAGGTGGAAGTACCAAAATGCTGGATTTTCAACATAATTTCATGTCTCATCTGTAAATCTCTACAATGCAAAGATTTGCAATTTTCATATACAGTGGTACCTTGTATAAAGGAATTAATTCATTCCAAATGAAATTCTGTTAAGCAAGTTTTCCTTTGTACAAATTTCCCATAGTAGGAATGCATTGAACATGGATTAATCCTTAATTGTGACTGTTTTTTCTGTTGTACGGATTTGCCCCATAGGCGTTGCTGTTAATTTTTTTCCTTTAAGTGGATTTTCTGTTAAACAAACCGCTTGTTATACGAGGGTCCACTGTACCTGCATTGCTCACCAAGTTGCATCAAGCCTACCAGCTAATTACTGCAATTTGCCAAGAACTTAACAAATATTTAGTCATCTTTCTTTTGCACTGTGGAGGGATGTGCAATAAATAAATAGATTTACCACTGACCTGACAGGTCACTGCAGAAGTTTGTGTGTGTGTGTGTGTGTGTGTGTGTGTGTGTGTGTGTGTGTGTGTGTGTGTGTGTGTGTGTGTGTGTGTGTGTGTGTGTGTGTGTGTCCATCCAGTTTGGTGAATTATGATGCTAGAGTCATATCTTAACCTCTCTCTTAAATTATCTTTTTCTGTCAAGTCAAATATGTTCATTGTGATATGCAAACCCAGCAAGAAATGGCAGTATGATTTTCCTGTCTTCCAACAAGCCGGAAGAATAACCGACAAAAAATAACCCGACAAACAAACTAAGCTTCTGTTACCTACCAATAACATGCCTATAATTTAGGCAAGAGGTCAGGCAAGACCGAGCAGCTGAACCAAAGTTCCAGTTTTATTGAGAAAATTTAGCAGTGGTATCAGCTGGGACTTCTCTTAAGGGCAGAGAAGACCACGTGTGATACAAAGCATACAAGTTTTATACACGTCAGGCAAAGAGCCATAAACTCTCGTAACCTTATTGGTTGGAATCTGCTAAGTATTTGGATCTGGGCTCTAACTGTACAGTTTAGGGAAGAGCAGATGAAAAGTCAACTTAAGTGGTTCCCCTATGGATGTTTTGGGATGCCCCCCCCTTAATGACCTTTCTTTTGAATGGGGTTCCTTTTGTTTATAGGCTTGGATGTATGGCCTTCAGCCCCCAGCTTCTGTACTGGGTTTCCTGTTGTCACTATCTGTACACTCCTACAATGGGTCATCTGTTAGTTGAAAGGGAGCCTGACATGTCAAGGGTGTGAAATATGGATACTGTACCTGGCTATCTTATGAGGTTACAAAGGAAGAGGTCTAATTCCTAAAGTTAAGGGATCTAGTTATTTAAAAAACAAGGAGACAAATTTATATTGCAACCTATCCGGTATCACTTTCAGTTCCACCCATATACTGAATGAATTTTACATCTCTTTGCAGATGGTCATGCTTCTTCCTGAATGATTTGGCTGACTTACACTACCTCTACTTTTGTTTTCTAGGTGCTGATCTCTGAGTTGTTTTAACCCTATTATATATCCTTGATTCCATCATGTCATCATCAGGTGGCATGACAGAACCCAATGTGGGTGAAGGGTTGCCAGTTCCAGTCTTTTCGGTGTGGAGGCCAGACTTCCAGATGGCAGCTCCTGACTCCAAAATGAAGGTCATTCTGTGGAAGATTCTGAGCAAGCTGGACCCCTTCCAAACCACATCAGTGACACAGATTAAAGGCATTCCTGTAGCCTCTCTCTCTCTCTCTCTCTCTGGATGTATGCTTAGCATCACAGAAAGTCTCATTGGGACAAGGGGCTTCCCCACAAGTAGGAGGTCTAAAGTAAAAAGGTTAGGTCTCTTACCTGAAGGTATTTATACTTGTAGCTGAGCTCAGTGAGGGGATGAGGCAGCCCATCTGTAGAGAATCCTTCAGTTGGGACTGCAAGCCATGGGAGACAATGTCTCTTGTGGGGCCTGATCCTGCTTAGTTTTGACAGGGAACTACCCTGACTAGGCTGAACTGGCTTAACTTGGATGATTTCTGACATTGGCTGTCAATCTCTTACACAACATATACCTTCTACTCTTGTAAGCAACTGTCTTCTGGCTCTAGAAGTAACCCTATCTTGGGCACAAAACACCTTCCAAGTATTCTTCATAGATGTGACCAATTCTTCCTCTCCAAGGACTAAGACTTAGAACAGGGCCTCCCAACATTGGAAAACCCAGGTCTTCTTAAACTGCAATTCTCAGAATCCCCAGCCAGCACAGCAGGTGGTGAGGGCTTCTGGGAAATGAAGTCCAAGAATACCTGGGTTACCCAGTGCTGGGAACCATTGACTTAGAGGAAAGGTAACAGTGGCCCTGCTGGCAGCTCTGGTTCAGAAAATGAATGTATCTCTCATGGACTATGCTATAACATAAGCCAAGTGTTCAGCATGCAGCTGAATGCTAAAGAAATATTTGTTCTCTCATTCCAACTTTTTTCATCTAGATTTTAATGGCTTTCAGCAAAGGCTGAGCACAAAGACAAATGATAGAATCTAATTACAGTGACCTTCTGCCGCTTCACTTTTGCAATGAACTTTTAAAAACTCTTATCTAATAAAACAGTGATGACACTTCTATTTTGAACACCCCAAAAATAACATATGGTTTTAATAAAATTTGTATTTATTGTTGGCAGTCCCCATACAAAACAAAAACAAAAATACTTGCAGAGTTATCCACATTCTCCAGAATGCATTAAACTCTTCACTTTGTGTTCACCCATTAAATTTTTATAGAACTGACTTGTACAAAGCTCATTGAATCATTGCAAGCTATTGCTGGTTTAAAAAAATGTCATTGCTAAATACACACTGATTAAGTGGAACAATGTGCACTCTGATATAAGAATGTACTTTTCAGCTGGAGCACGGTGACTTTATGAAATAGGCAAATGACTTTTTTTATAGGACAGTTCTTGACAGAACAGTTATTGATATGTGAATGCTAAAGGGGGATGTGCCTCTCATTTTGATGTCTTCCATGCACTAGTCCTTAGTTAAACATGAAAGGAGCTGACTTTTCCAGGTTTTTTGCTGCATTCACAACTCCTCACATGTGTTCTCTCTAGTGTTCACAGAATAGCCTGAAAGTACCTTAAAACTACTTCAAAAAATGAAAGGTAAAAAAGGCAAAATATATTCACCCTAAAAGCAGCCAGTGTTATACAAGAAAGGAAAATTACCAAAAACCTATCCAAAATATACACTGTATGAGAAGAAATTCACAGTCAATTAAGCAAATAACATTTTTTGAAAAAGTGAATCCAACAGGGAAAGCGTCTGTGCACTTGCACAAACACACACACAGAGAGTGTCTCCTCTCTCAAAACTCCCCCCAACAAAAAGAAAGCAAACAGAGTCAAAACCACAACTGATACATCCACAAACCAAATTAACTAGACTATATGGATTTCCCCCCTTCATACTACTGATGTCTTCTTTTCCAAATTCTGCAACCAGGCAGGCAAAGGCAGCACTATGCAAGACTGAAGGAACCAGGAGGTAGTTCACAGATTTGCACCCGGAAAATTAAAACAAAGCACACACACCCTCACTCAACTGCAAGGCGCTCTGATTGGCTGTTGACATTCGACCTTATATCTCTATTGGATGAAAAAAATATTGGGTGGTTTTGCAAATAGACAAAGTATAAATGAAAGTGAGAAACACACACACACACACACACACACACACACACACACACACACACACACAGAGAGAGAGAGAGAGAGAGAGAGAGAGAGAGAGAGAGAGAGAGAGAGAGAGAGCATGAAAATTCTCTGTGCTCCTCTTTCATTGAAATGAATCATTCATGTTTAAGAGGCTTTTCTTAGTAAATAAATGAAAGAACACAAAATGAATAAAGAGCCTCTTTTGTGTCCTTTCATGTTTTGAGGAAAGTGCCATACCTAATGGTTGCACGTGCAGTGCACATAGCAACATGTAACACGTATCTGTGAAAAAAGAGACCTCTGCTTTTACCCATTAAATGTGCTGGTATGAATTCTGTAAGTATTCCCAACAAGCCAGCAGGAATTCCAGGCCTGCTCAGTACACAAAGTAACTGTATTATTTGTATATCAATTCTGTACAAATGTAGTTGGCATAATCCAGTCCTAATTTGATGAGAGTGCTGTGCATTCTCAGCGGAGAAGCCTAGTCAGTTATGCTAGTTGCTGTAGCTCCTGAACTGGGCTGCACATGGATGGAATTTCAAAATGATTCACCCTTTTTTTGTGGGCAGAGAAACAGCAGGGGTCACTTCATGAGATTTTGCCTGGGAGAAAGAGATTTCAACAGTTTACAAAAGCAAAGATCTCTACAGTATGGTTCTTCTGGGTTTTTTTTTATCTGAAGTATGTTGTTGTTTGTTCCTCTGCAGGTAGTCACTGCAGTAAATGTGGAGAAAGAAATGAGTGTTAGAAAAAAACAATTCCGCAGGAATGTTCTCCATAGGAGAATACAGTAAACGTTACATCCATCAGCTTGTGCCTGTGATTGTGTTTTCATGCTGGTCAAAATGGAATTGTTGATGCTAGAGCACTGTTAGTCTTCTCTGAAAAAGCCACACTGAGAGTGGAATAAAGTGGATGGGAAGGTCCTATTGCAAACTGAAGTCTACCACAGGACGATGGCCTGACTTGTGACTGGCTGAGTGAAGGCTGAAAAGGGAACCAGTCAGAATTCACTACATGAAGACATACGTGGGAGAAAAGAGAGAGAGAGAGAGAGAGAGAGAGAGAGATTAACTGAGGTTGCTGAAGAGCTTATAAATGCCTGTGTGGATAGGATGAGACATATTGTAGCAAAACCAAGACATGAGCCTCCTGGCACAGTGGTTAAAAGCCTGTACTGCAGGTAAAACTGTGCTCACAACCTGGGGTTCAATCCCAGGGAGCAGACTCAAGGTTCACTCAGCCTTCCATCCTTTGGAGGTCGGTAAAATGAGTACCCAGCTTGCGGGGTGTGTGGGGGCAATGTGTAGTCTGCATACTGTAATTGAACTGTATACCGCCCAGAGAGTACTTGAAGTGATATGGTGCGGGATATAAGCAGAAGCAGAGATATATTTTTCAACCAAATGTCTCACATGTAGCTTTAGAAACTGAGAACATCTATCTGATTGCCCCATAAAAGGCTAATTTAAAGGCAAACTGTAACAGCAGCTGACATTAAAGAAATTGTTATGCTATTTAAATAACCTTTACAATTTATGTTTCACCTGAAAATATCCCTCGGTTTTGTTTAATTGGGCTTAGGGTAAGCCAAGTTAAATAAATAAGCGTTAACTTGATGATTAGCGAAGGCAGGAGTGGTCGCAGTAGACTCTCTAGCTATTTGAAATCATTAGTGAAAAATAACAGGTACTGCCAGTGGAGCCTCCATCAGTCCAAGACATTTGGCTGTCTAAAGCAAAACAGAAAATGGCTCCCTGTCATGCAGGTCAAAGTTAGGGCCTGACCACCTTATCCTCAAGTGTTGCTATAGAATGATCCCTCTTTCCCTTTTAAGACCTGCCGTGCACCTTTCTGGGCCGGAGGCAGGGCATGCCTTCCTTTTGGTTTAGTCCCTGGATATCAGCCTCTGCCATCATGGCTGCAGAGTCTGAGGGCAAAGGGAGAAAGTTGAGGTGGGGAGACTGAGGGTAGGAAAGCAGGGAGTGGGGGAATGGCACTGGAAGAGAGAGGAAGGAGCAAGGTAAAAATAATTTCATTTCCTCTGACCCTCCACAGACTATTGGGGTGCACCTAATTGACAGATAATTGGGCTACAAGGTGTTTGCTGTTTGGAGAGGAGAAAGCCAAATGGTGCAGTGCTCAGTGTCCCCTGCAGTTCCAGCCCTCATTAGAAAGTAATTGTTGGAGTTGATTTGCCCAGAAAGAAGCCCTTGAGAGTTTCTTTTTAAGGGGAGTGGGAAAAAGAAGGTGGCTAGTTTCTGAGCCGGGGCAAACTGGTGTAGACCGTAATACCTGAGTTCATAAGCACTTCCAAGAGCTTGGCAAACCAGTAGGCATTCTGACAATGGTTCTGTAGTCCAAAATTCCTCCCAGGCTGTGTAAAAATCTCCGGATATCCATTGGGAAAGTCACTCTGTCAGGCTGACTTGCCTCATAAAATGGTTGTGGTTATAATGGTAAAATGGTGTTTCCAAGAGTAATCTCGTCAGTCTTCTACACACAGTGAGTTGTATTGTATTTCTATGTAAATTACAGTAATTGTGCCCAATTATAATTAGATTTGCATAACTAATCTTAGATTAGCACATGCAATTGTAATACAAAGGTATCCTCTTTTTTGGTAATAAATGTCCTCCTTTGCAACCTTTGTCTTCTGTGTCTTTATTTTTAATTTTTTGCTTGTTTTCCTTTTGAGACTGCAACATTGGTGCACCCTATTTGGGAGTATCTCTACACTTCATTGTTATGGGTTTTGTACTACTTTAGCTATCATGGAATCATGGGATTTCAGGTGTGGGAAGCCACATTCCCTGTTAGAACATTCCAAACTGTATCAGAGAATTCTAAGTACCTGCCCCAACACCAATCCCAAGGTTCATTAGAATGAAGGCATGACAGTGAAGATGTTATCAAACTGATATAACAGTGTAGTGCAAAATATACTGGGGGAGACCTGCAGACAGCAGCAGGATAGCTACTGAAATCATCTCCACTGGCACTGGTCAGATTAAACCCCACTTCAAATGAAGTGATGAAAACTAATCTCATTCATACCCACTTTTTAGCATAAGTCTTGCTATCATGTTTTATTTTGGCCTCTGTTTTGTTCCATTTACTATTTTCTTATGAATGCTATTGAACAGAATACAAATGAATTGAATGCCATTACATTTGAAATGCAGTAGGACCCCTGTATCCATGGGTGATCAGTTCCGGGATCCCCATGGATAGTGAAATTGGTCGATAAGAGCAAACACTCTTATCTGAGGATGATGGTGATGGAAGGAGTGGTGGGGTGCCAGGGTGAAAGCTTTTGCCTCCGACACCCCTCCAAATGGCAAGGAGTGAAGAAAAAAATCCCCATTTCTCTTTGCCGCTCGGCTGCTTCCCTCTTCGCTGCCACTGCCTCTAGGCACCCAGGCACTGCTCTGGTGGTTGCCGGGCTACCAAGCTGTCTGGTGGCAGCAGCAGTGATGAGGGGAGAAATTAAAAAATAAAACTTACAGCCCCAATGCCTCTTGCCCTCCTCCTTGCTGCTGTTGCCACGGCCTTGGTCAACTGAGGCCAGGCCCACTCGGATGTCGCAGGCACGCTCACTCAGGGTGGCCACTCCTAGGGAGGCACGGAGGTCAGCTAGGCACAACTGCACCTTCTCTGTTGTGGGCCCCTCGTTGTGGAACCATCTTCCAAGTGAGCTGCGCCTTGCACAGTCCCTGCCCGCCTTCAAAAAGGTTTTGAAAACCTTGCTTTTTAAGGAGACATATAGCAACCTTTAATTTAATTTATTTAATTTTGATCTTATCTGTTTCCCCCCTCCCCCGATGCATCTTGCTGAGGGTTTCCCCTCTCTCTTTTGCTTATATTGTTTTTTTTTTTTTTTTATTAAGACAAACAGACAAATAACAATACTAGTGCATCCCCCCCGGGACCATCCAGTTCTTCCGTGAGCTCTTCTTTATTACTCCAACGTCTGTTGTTCTAATATTCTTCTCAAAGTCCTCTTCTCCAGAACTGTCTTGAAATATTTGTCGGTTCTTTCCCCTTCCCTTCTACTAATACAAAGTCTATAAATTTCCCCAAATGTCATTAAAAATGTCTTTTTTCATTTCTCCTCGTTTAACTTTTAAACTACAAGACAATTTATCGTTTATGGCTATATCCCAAAGTTCGTTATACCAATCTTCCATCTTGAGATCTAGTTTGGATTTCCAGTTTCTTGCTGTAATTAATCTAGCGGCTGTCATAAGATTTGCTATTAGTTCCTTGGTTGTAATATCATAATCTTTACTAGTTGACAATGATAACAATGCTGTCTCTGGATTACAATCAATATCTACTTGAATCATCTCACTTAGCTCTAAAAAAATTGATCCCAGACCCTTCACATTCAATGTTGCTAATTTTATAAACTTTCCCATAACATAACTTTTTTTCTTTTAATATTCTGGAGTGGTCCCATTGTGCAAAAGAAAAACTTAACACCTACAATTAATAAAAAAACAACTAAAACAATCCAAACCCTCCACCCTAAACTTATATTCTTTTCTCCCACCCCACTAGCTACCATACATTTTTGCATGTGCCCTCAAGGGGTGGGAGGGAGGAAATCCATCCACGGACAGTGACCGGCCAAGATCCCGCAAGCTCTTTAGTCATCTTAATACTGTATATCAATTTTTTCCAAAAAACTATTCCATCCCCCTCCAAACCACCTTCTCCCCCATTCCCCCCTGAGGAAAAAAAAGGGGGAGGGGGAGTAGGATAAAGGGAAAGAAAAAAGAAAAAAGGGGGAGAAGGGAAAAGGCAGGGAGGGAAAAGGGAAGCAAAGGAGGAGAGAGAGAGGGAGAGGGAGAGAGAGAGAGAGATGGAGAGGTGGGCTTCAGCTGTTGTTCTTCATTCTGATGTTGTAGCAGATGTCCTAGAAGAAGTCGAATCAGCTTGAATATTCCGTGCTTTCAGAAGATGCTGGCCTTCCTCCAGGGAGTAAATTGTGTGCTGAATAGAACCTTTCCAGACTTTCAGAAAAAGGGGATGACCCCAAGAGTAGCGAAAGTTATGCTTCAGTGTTGTTGTTGTTACTGGTTTCATCGATATTCGCCATTCAGTGGTTTCTTTGGAAAGGTCTTGATAGACTTGCACAATTTTGTCTTCCCTCTTCTTAAAATCCGGATTTGCCCTTATAGAAGACATAAGATGTTCTTTGTTTACATAGAAGACAAATCTGACTATTATTGGTCTTGGACTTCCTTCTCTTGAGTTGCCCAGATAATGAATCCTCTCTATGTCTTCTTCTACAAGTTGTCTAGGTAAAAATGAGTTAAGCCATGTCATCACTTCCTGTTTTAATTCTCCTCTCTTCTGAACTACAAAATTAATCAGTTTTACATTCTGTCTTCGAGAGTAGTCTTCCATATAGGTTAACTTCTTTTTGGCTGTCAGTAATTGTTGTTTTTGGGAGTTGATTTCACCTTCATTTATAGTAACACGTTGATCCAGTCTCTTAATCTCCCCTGCCATATTTTCCAATTTCTGGCCGTTGCTGTCCACAGCGGCTTGTGTTTGTTTGATCGGATGGGATAAATCTTGTTTTGTATCATCAACTTTACGTGAGACTTCATCAATCCTTCACGTCACATCTTTCAAACCCAGGCTCATTAGACCCGCCAGTTCTGTTTTAATTTGATGCATTTTCCTCATTAAATCTAGATCTGTGGGGGGAGTAGTTTCTACGACCTTCCCACCCGTCGCCATATCTGCCTCAGCTTTTTCCACGACTGCAGGGTCAATACGTTGCAGTGCTGCACGTTGGAATGAGGCGTCGGAGGGTTTTCTGTCCCAGGTTTTCAGAAAACAAGACTTTTTCTTTTTGGCAGGCATAAAAACATGCAGAAAACACACCAAAGTCTCCCGCCAGAGCCTGTAAATTTAGTCTCTCTCTCCGTGTACGCTGTTCAGACAGCCAAAACCGAAAGTAACTAAGTCTTAGTAAATCAGGCTTATCTAACTCTCGAGGAAAATATATTGCTTTCCCTGTCGACGGCTCCGAGGGCTTTAGACAGTAAATTTTGAAGCTTTTTCTCATCTCGGTACAGAGCTCCTTGATCAAGCGGCCGGCATGATATCGTGGGTGGGACTTCCTCTATATTGTTGTTTTTAACTTGTTGTAAACCACCCAGAGTTTCTGCTGGAAGATGGGTGGTATAGAAATGAGATGAGATAAATAAATAAATAAATAAATAAAAATAAATAAATAAATAAATAAATAAATAAAAAATAAAAACCAGCCACCTGGCCTTTGGACTTCTGGGTGGGGCCCCAGGCAACTGATCAGAAGTTTTGAATTTCTGGCTCAAATTTCCAATCTGCCACTAGGGACCTGAGTGGAAAATTAAAGTCCCCACCCCACCCCTCTGGAGGGTGCCTTGCTGGCCCGCCGCAATGGCGGCAGCGGGGAGGAGGTTGGCAGGTATCAACGGGGGTACGTTTTATTTTTAATTCCCCCCCCCTCCGTGCTGCCATCCCACTGATCACCAACTGTGGATAACTGAATCCACAGTTAGTGAATCAGCAGATACGAGGGTTGTACTGTATTGAAAAGGAGACGCTGGTGCTCTCACTTTACTCACATTTCCCCTTTGGTAGCTAATATAAGACAAAGTGGATAACAAAGAAAACAAGAAACACATTCAGCAATGTGCAGTTATGTTTGGAAGGAGGTTCTTAGTATGAGAATATGGCTTTTTAAAGTGCACATGTCCCTCTTTCCTCCTGTGAAACATTGAAGGGCCAGCTTGTGTGTTTCTTTCAGTCAGGAGTAGAGATGGGCACGAAACGGAAAAAAATTGTTCCCTTATTCGTTATTTGTTTCATTATGTAACAAAACGAATAACAAAAATTGTGATGAAGTTGGAATGAAGTCTATACTGTGTCTCTGCCAGCATCATTTTTTTAGTGTTTTTCTCTGGTCAGGGGCATTGGGGGATATCCGTGCGCGGAAATGCTTTAAATCATGCAGAAAGTGGGTAAAAACGAAAAACGAAAAAATGAAACAATTTTTTTCAAAAAATACACGAAAAACAAAAACGAACCAAAATGGACCTGCAACGAAAAACCAAAAATCAAAACATCATTTTTTCTATTCATGCCCATCTCTAGTCAGGAGATCAAGAAAGCCTGCAGCAACAACTTTCCAAATAAAATCTACCAGATTGCAACCCAAATTGTTCTGGATCACGAGGGAGGGTGTTGCAGAGAGGTGAAATGTTTGTAGAAGTCCTCACAAAGCCCAACAACAGAACATTGCAACATCAATGTGTTCCTCCGTTTCAGTGAGACAAAATTAAATTATATAAATGCTTTTCGGTGTGGAGACAGAAACGTTCAGGCTTTGGGGCTCTTCTTATAATATTTTGTGTTTTCCTAGGAAAATAATTTTAAATGAATTCATGTACTTCTCACCACAATGAATACTTTTAATTCTCACATTACAAAATGTTTTCCCCCTCAAGATTGCTACGATGCCTTAATCTGAAAGCATAAACTCATCTACTACATCTGCAAGTCAGATATGGTTTTTGTCTTCAAGGAAAGGTTATTATTTAAGCTTCTCTTTATATAGGGAGAAAGCATACTTTCTCACAGCCAGAAAGTCAAACCAAGACCTATGCTACTGAGTCCATGAATAGAATTTGAGATCCAGGGGTAATGTTTCACCCCCAAAACTTTATCTGCTCAGGCTAGTAGGTCTGGCTCCAGAACAGTCTTTTCCATTGTTGTTAGTACTTCATTGTTCTGACATTTGGCTTCATCTCAAAGAACACCACAAATGCTGCCATCTCTTACAGACTATGGCCTACCGACCCTGACTTGGGAGGCCTGTGACATCAGTGCTTAGCTGGAAATACTGACCTGTCTTTTTAACTTCAGGATAGAGTTCAATGAGTGTTTCAAAGTGATTACTCACAGTTGAATGAACTAAGGGCGTTTATACACAACCCCTAAGCTGCGCTGCAAATGGCTCCCAGCTCCGGAGCTTAGAAATGTTTCCCCACCAGCTCCGGAGTTTGCAGACAATTAAGTGCGACCCTGCCCACTTTAGCGCGACCCAGCACATTTTATATGTACCTGCTCTCTGGAGGTGAAAAAAATTTGATGCGGATAAGAGTGCCGGGCTCTCCTCGCTTGTCTGTTGTTTTTTTTGCCTCCCACCCCTTTAAGAGCCCCTTGAGAAGGAACCAGGAAGTAACGGGGCTCGTGGCCAACTTCGACCGGCACCGGCAGGTTAATAAAGGCTTCTTTTGTCCTTTTTTCCCTCCCCCCCTCACGCCGATAGGAGCAGGAAGTGCTGAGGGGTGGGGACGCAGGAACAGAAACGAACCCCCAAGATCTCTGGTCCGAATTTAAGGGACCAGCGGATCTTAGGGGTCGTGTGAAAAGGCCCTAAGAAACCTGCTAGCTATGACTATAGTTAACTAACTGTTCTCAAACTGCAAATGAACATGGTGTTATAGTCGTAGAGTATATGTCCTACTGATCAATAGGATCCAGGGGTGGTAGTAATGGGAATACTGTTCTTCTTGGGGTAGAGTGGGAAGGCATGATAAAATAAATCAGTGCTTGGGGAAAGCAGCAGGAATGCCGCTTGCACCCACAGCAGCAGCAGCTACTGAAAGGAGTGGGAGAAGGAGGGGGAAAGGCAGTTTACAACAGCAGTTATGAGTCCTCAGAACAAAATCTGTCATCCAGCTGCATTTTTCAGGACTGACAATATGAAGCTTCTGGCAATGGTATGCGGTGTGTGCCAAGGAAGTGGCAGAGAAGCCTCTGGTTCAAGATGGAACTGATATGAGTGCAGCCAGGGCAGCCAGAGGAAGGGGCCAAAAAAGAAGGCACATCCCCCCCCCCCAAGACCCGATGTGCCAGAGGAGCACTAAGGTGGCACCAGCACTCAGATTGACATTGTCAGCTTGGGCCACTGTGGTGCTTCTACTTTGCGGTTGGAAACTGACCTGGAAACTGTATTTTAAAAATAAATAACTATTGGGCATTTTCTGTATTCATAAACTTCATCCAACTCCAGGCTCTATAAATTGGATGGTCTGGGGAGTGCAAAGGATACTTCAGCAATCTTAAAAAAAAAAAAAAACAACCATCAGCTGCATCAGGCAAAAAGGGGCTTCATGGAAATAAAGGCTGAAAACCTACATTGCTGTATAGGTACTAGGCACCATACAGGTATGTAAATAAAGTAATTATAGATTTCCCCCACCACCACCACTTGAGCTTTTCAAGCCTGAATGCTCCTTGACTTTTTATTTTAAACCTTGAATTGGTAGGAGTCAACCAGGATCAGATAATCCCATTCTATTGCCACCTTCCTTTCAATTAGCTAGGAACGGAATTACCATGTTAAATAACCTTTAAAAATGATGTGGGGCTTGCCTGGCTTGAGGCCTTGGTAGCTAAGGAGGACATATGTAATAATGATTCATGATGGCTGTTGTGCCTCCAAGCATTAAATTAGGTTAAATAATTAAATTACTGATGATTAGGCAAAATAAACCAAATGGGTTGGATTTTATTGAATTATTTAAAATTGAGAAATAATCCCAGGCTCCTTCGAAAACAAAGCTCATGCTCCCTGTGTGTCTTGTTTTCAGGTTAACAGGGAAGTGAAAACTGCTGAAGTTTGGTGCCATGGCAACTGATTCAGCAATGGCAATGAGGATAGGATGAAGCCTCTGATGGGCACAGGGATACCACAGTGCCCCCTGTCAAAATTTTCCCATCTCTGGATTAGATGAAAAGCATCTCTCCTGACCACAAGGAAGTCCTGACATGATACTAATGTCAGCTCTTCTGGTTTAGGGTTAGGGTTTAGGCCTAGCATCAGGGGTATATAGTCTTTTGCTGCTCCTTGGTAATTTATTGCAATATCATTTTTTTTTTCTCCCTCCCTCTCCCCCCCAACTGATAGAGTTGCAACAGTAAAACATGATTCCAGTCAGTCTCCCATGATCTGTCTCACCCAATCATTCCTGGGCCCTGGAATGGAGACACGAAATGGCACCTACCAATTTGTCATAACCCCCACCACAAACTTCTAAAAGGTGTTGTGGGGGAAAGACACCTCCAAACACATGCAAACCAGAATGCTCCAGAGTGATAATGTTCACTTAAAGTTATTTACAAGAGTATCTGCCAAAAGGTGCTGGTTTTTCTGTTCTGATTTTTTTTTTTTTGGTTGCCAGGTAGCGGGCAGAGTGACTGTCCTTTTATGCAATACAAGATGTGGCATGTGAAGTTCAGGACGACTTAAATTTGGAAATCATAAGTAGCTCTTTGGGTGGGTATTTGCATTGTAATTGGAAACTTTTGCCTTTCCATATTGATGATAATTAATGCTTTAAAATGAATGTGCCTGGAAATACATATTCAGTCTCTCCCCGTGCAGTTTTTCTTAGGGTGATGAAAAACAACTGCCAACGCCATCTCTTGAGAATAGAAGCTTTCTTCCCTGGGAAACTGACAACAGCAGGCCTAATTATCTTTCTATTTTCCAGTGGGATCGAGGAGCTTCACTTGTTATTTTATCTCCATTTGTTGGTATGTTTTCATCTTTTTAAAAAAGCAAAAACCCAACAACGTTGGATTTGATTTTAATCCTGTAATTTATAAATAAAGAGATGCCTGATCAGGCCTCACAATCCACCCCAAGCTGAATTCACAGCCACAAATGGCAGCTTGGCATAAGCTTCATAAACCTCTGTTTAGCCCAAGACTTCAAAACAAGGGAATTGTCAAAGATGAGGTCAACCTTTGAGACATAGGTAGACATGGGCATGACTTGGTGAAATTGTCGTTTCCGTTTTCGGTTATCATTTCCGTTATGTAACGGAAACGGTAACGATAATTAAGCCGTCAGAACTCGAACTCAAACCGAAAAAAGAAAAATTTGGTCAGGTTTTTTGTTTCCGTTTGTGGCATCGCGGCGATTGCGCGATGCGAAGCACAGAAAAAGTTGTAAAAGTTTTTTTAAAACCCCCGACTCCCGTCCAAAAAAGCAGGTGAAAATATGCCTGCCTGAGGCTTTGCCACCTACCAGAGGGGTGATTTCTGGGGGGGTCCCCAGCCTCCCCCCTCTTCTCCTGTCCTGGGCTGCTTGCACCAGGCTGGGGGGGTCATCCTCGTCGTCTGTCTCGCTGCATGCCATGCGGGGGGGGGAATCCAAAATGGCGACCGCAATTTTTCTTTTGAAATCGTGGTCAAAAAACACACCAAATCACCACCGAAACATGTGAAATTTATTTATTTTAAATGCCTGAATTTTTATAGTAGCAGCAGTGGGTTTTTTATAGCAATAAAACGTTGTATTGATTTTATTTTATTTTATTTTATTTTTTATTTTTTATTTTTTTAGACCTGCCCATTTGGGCTGGGCATGGGATGGGACCATGCAATTTTTTGGAACCATTCCACCAATGGCATCGCCAGGTTTTTGACTGACACTTCTGGATGTCTCGGAGGGCATAAAAAGCCGAGGCACCTTCCAGAAATCACAGTCGGGTGTATGGATGTGGTTGAGGGAGGAGGGCTGGCTGCTGGTGCTGGTGTGATCCGATCGAGATTGAGGACGGAGGCTGGAGGCTTTAGGATTTAAGTTAGGCAGGGAGGGAGGGAATTGAATTTAGAAAATAATTTCTTTGATTCCCTGCAGCTTTGTCTCCTGAAGGGAATAGCAGTTTATTCTTTATTTCTTCTCTGGCAGTTTGTGAGGATTTTTTTCTGATATTGGATAAAGGGGGAGGTTCGACTGGGAGTGGGAGGTGTGGATTTATTTTAAAAATATATTATATACTACCATTAATTTTCTATTTTCCCAACTTCAATTTGCTTGCACACACACACATTTGGGGTGCAAGCCAAGAACAGAACCTCTATCCTAAGTGATATCATAACTGCCCACTTGCCCGTCCACCCGCGCCACCACCCGCCCATTCGCCCGTGCCGCCGCCCGCCCACTCGCCCGCCCGCGGCTGCCACCCACCCATGCCCCCCCCACCGCCACCCCCCTGCACCTCCCCCTGTTCCCCACCCCGCCCACCGCGTAGGGCACAAAACCACCTAGCGCCGGCCCTGATTGTGGGACGCCCCTATGCTCTGGGAAGTCAAATCGCGCTAAATCGTGGTGGAAACGACAAAGGACAAACAACAAACGGAAACGACAAATTTGAAAAATTTTGCGAAAAATGGAAACGACCCGAAACGGACCCATTCCGACAAACAAAAACTCGAAATGTCATTTTTTCTGGTCGTGCCCTTGTCTAGACATAGGTAAAGGTCCCCCCCCCTGCACATGCGTGCTAGTCGTGTCCAACTTTAGGGGTGGTGTTCATCTCCATTTTGAAGCCAAAGAGCCAGTGTTGTGCAAATCTATGTCCATGTGGCCGTCATGGCTGCAAGGAAACACTGTTTTACTTTCCCACTTTTAATGGTGGTACCTAGTTATCTACTTGCATTTTGCATGCTTTCGAACTGCTAGGTTGGCAGGAGCTGGGGTTATCAGCGGGCGCTCGCTCCGCTGGGTGGCACCTGGGATTTGAATTGCCGAGCTGCTGACTTTGCAGCCAACAGTTTTCGGAGCTCTAGTTCACTGAGCCACCACGTTCTGCTATAATAACCCTCAAAGCAAAGCCAACTTGTATCTTCATACAGTATATTATGAATTATTCCTGGATTTGCACCCAGATCCAGCTAAAGATGTTAAGACCAATGACATACATTTTTCTGTATATCCCTAACTGCCTAGGAAATCACAGATTAGTCTCTGGATAAAGTATTTATTTATCTAAATCCTTTTTTTTTACTGTCCTTTATACAGTACTGAAAGATTACAGCAGTGCATAACAGTGGTTGCATAGCCAGTAGACTATAGGGCCTGGTGTCCTGAAAGCCAGCTTTCACTCCTCACTGGCATAAGATTCAGTGGGTGGTACTGGGCCAGCCTATGCTTACATTATTTCCACCTCTTGTTTCTCTTTTTGTCCTAGATGGCAGCAGTTTTGCCCACAAGAGGAACAGCAATGGAGCAATGGTACGGCAGTCCCTCTGCTTTTTTCCTTTTCTTTCTGAGATCAGTCATTGAATATGGTCCTCAGAAAGCAAGGATGGGTTTGGCTCAGACCAGAGGCCTTCCAGGAAGATTTCCAAGTTTAAACAATGCTAATTTCTCCTGGTGAAAATAGAGATTGAGGGTTGAAGCCTCAAAGGGATATTTTTGGACTGAAGAGGCAGAACCCGAAGTGGAAACCAAACCAAACCAAACAAACAAACACTAGAAGAGTAATTTTCAAAGACAAAGCAGTAACATCTGAGAGTCATTGCTGGCTTTCTAGTCTCTTTTAAGTCTTCTGATTTCTTCCCTGCAGTCTCCATTTGGTGTAGTGATTGAACCAATATGGCTCACCTTGACAAAATGATTAGAGATGCCTTGCCAAAACTTTTCATATAGCATGAAAAGAAGAGCATGAATCTCTATGTGGTGCTTCATCACAAGGTGTCATCGGGAAGTTGAGTCGTGACTTCTTGTGAGATCAAAACGTTTCACTACAAATCCAAGTCACCCTCTGAAACATAACAAAGAACCATAGGTGTAGCCAGGATTTGGAGCGCCTGGGGACAAAGTTCATTTTTGCGCCCTTCCTGTCCCCCCACTTTGCACCCACCCAGCAACGGGGGACTGAACCTTGTGGGCGTTGGGTGGATGCATGCACATGTGTGTGCATGGGTGGATGGACGGACGGGCATGTGTGTGTGTGTGTGTGTGTGTGTGTGTGTGTGTGTGTGTGTGTGTGTGTGTGTGTGTGTGTGTGCGCGCACCTTACACCTCTCCCACTAAGGTGAGGAAGAGGAGGAGGAGGTCGCCGCGGCCACCATGCTCCTGCCTGCTGGCCTGCTTCGACGGTCACCTGGCGCGCAGTGGTAGAGGCGGCAGAGAGGGTGCCATTGCCAAGCTTTAGGGGAAAGGAGGAATGCTGGGTGGCGGGAGGGTGCACGGCTTCCTCCTCCTGCTCCCCCTCCAGGCGCCCCCAGATTGCTGCACCCTGGGGCTGATGTACCCTTCTGCCCCCTTTAGATACGCCCCTGCAAAGAACAAGAACTTTTTTTCATGGATGACCACAGTATTAGCAGTATTCTTGTCTTTGGGGCGATAGTATGGTCCCATCTCTCAGGAATGATCTAAGCTTTCAGCAGAAAAGAAAAAGCCAAAATATTATTTTCTCATTCTTCTTGTTTTTATTTGATTTCAGTTTTGGATGGGGGCCGCTAACCAGATTGGACAATTCCATGTAGACGAAAGGCAGTGACATTTGAGAAGATTGAGGTAGTGCGGGCCAATAAATATTCCTTGGGCTCTTGGTATAATAAATCCAGCTTGCTAAATGGCTGCTGCTTTACTTTCTGGGTTAGGAGCAGAAGGTCGCTCCTGTTTCATTCCCGCATGCTACTTGTGATTGTGCAGTAAAGCCAGTAGCTCTGGTGTTTGTTTGTTTGTTTTTTGTCAGGCACTGATGCATTACACACTTTAATTAAAGAGATCAGAGCAGTGCCATTTTCTTATGCAAATTGATTTTTTTTATACAACCTCATGAACAAAGCAGGCATAAAAGAAAGCTTCCATCTCTTTGAAGAAAACTTTTAAGAAACACACTTCTTCCGAGTGATATTGCTGGAAGCTTCTTGTCTGTTCTCTGTATCTCTTTGGGGGGGAAACTGCTTAGCAAACTATAGGATGATACAGCTATTTGTTTATCTTTCATTTTGGATAGAATGTGATGGAAAAGTAACTTCCATCCAAATGAGTAAATTTTCCAGGGTCTATTTTTAAGCTCCCTTAACTTAGTGAAAATTAGCATTCCCAGTCCTTTTAGGCAAGTCACCTTATTTAAAATTGTGTGGAATTTTTTGGGGGGAAGAGAATAGCTGTTGGAGCCCTTAGTAGGTTTGGCTGGGAGGGAATTTTCTGGACTGGCATCACTGTCAATTTATCCAGCAAACTAACCAATTGTTTCCTCCTGCCTTTGAAGTCAAAGAGAACCTCTTTTTTCTCAGTGTTTTCTCTGTATATAGAGTACAGTATGTTGCTAAAAGCAGCTATGTTTGTTAGTTTGCTGTTTAATCTATTCAACTATAAGTAATGAAACTTTTTGTTCTTTCTGCTATCAATGTCTCAGAGTGAGTTGTTGAGACTGCAAGTGCCGGTTAATGAGAAAAGGGTGGATTAATCTGGGGAACTTCAATCCTTGTAGTTTTCCTAAAAAGGAATATAACAAAAAAATTTCAAAACTCTGCAACAATAGCTACATGGCAGCCATGCAGAGCATTTCCAGTCAGAAAACTGCTAGGGTCATCGATGTGGCCAGCTACAAAATATGCATCACACAGAAAGCAAATTGATAAGACAAACAGTTGAGGAACCTGCCCAAGAAACAAAACATAAATCCTAATCTCAAAACCCAAAACAGTCCTTTCATTCCAGACTTCCTACTCCAAAATAAAACCGATTGCACAATGGCAAGCCAGAACAGATCTTCACATCAGTCCTAAATAATTCCCTCTGAAAGTAGTTCATCCTCACAACTCCTTCTGAGGCCCAGAGGCATTCTGAGGAATTGAAGCTAGTTTATTGCTTCATTGGCCGTTACTTCACGAAGTGCCTCGCTTTGAACCGACCTTGCCTTCGCTGTGAATTCGGTGGCGGTCACATGGTCTCCCTTCGATCCCACCCCTGTTTATCAGTGCTCACGCGCTGCATTTTTACTACCGAATCGATTACTACCTCACGTGCTCCCTTCGCATTAGGACGCCGCTTTGCAACGTTCGCTTGTTCCCATCCTTTAAAAAAAAAAAAAAACTCAGCATATCGATGCATCAATACTTGGCTGTCATTTCCGACAGAGCTGGTTATGTGTCTAATCTGGTGGTGGAGAGAAGCGGGCTTGAACCCCCCCCTTACATGGGGAGACTTGAAAGCCAGCAGGGTAAGGGACTTCTGCCCAACCTCTCCCCTTTGGATGCGTCTTTCCTCCCTCTCCATTCCCTTCTCGCTCCCGGAGGGTGTGCGGTATGATTTTCAAGTCCTCCCTCTGATGCAGACCCGACCGGATCGCCCGGCAGCGGAACTCCCTGGGCGTCCCACGAGGGGACGGAGGTGATCGGGCTTGAGGGCGCGTTGCTGAGTCGGAGCACGCGCGCGCAGTTACTGCTTCTCGCCGCGCCGAGCATCTTCAGTTTGGAAGCCGAAAGGGTCGTTTGCAGAGTTTGGATATTTAAAAAATAAAAATAAAAAAAAACCCGAGTCCACACGTCACGTTGGGAGCGAAGCGAAAAGATTCCCGGCAACTGGCAGGGGCACCACTCGCCCCGGTTGGAGCACGGTAAAGGGGGCGTGGTCGGGGTGGCATCGCAGCCAAAAAGGAGGGGCGTGCGGACTGAAACGATCGATTCGCGCAGAAAGGAGGGGTTGCCGCGAAGCGAGCGGTTCATGAAGTAACGGCCATTGTGTGAAGGAAAGCTTCAGCATCTGATGACTGCTTGTTTTAGAACAAGACTTGTTCATTTAATAGCAGGAAGGACATACTGCTTCATGGGTGCCAAGGGAGGAGGTGGTCATTGGTAATTCCAGTGTCAGTCCTCATTTAGAGTACACCTTTTAGAATCAGTGACCAGAACCTCATTGCCTATGTATGTTTGTGTAAGGGAAATCTTCTAAGGGTGAGACTTAATAAAGACTGTATAAAGAATAGATTTGCATTACCAAACTCAGCTGGCTATGAACCAGAAGATCTGTGGATTGAAACTGGACCCATTATTAGGGAAATTGCAAGAAGATTATTCCTGGAGCCAAATGAAAAGAAAAACTCAGATGGATGATGGAAGAAACATTTAATATTGTTAAAGACAAAAAAGAAGCAAAAGAAAAAAGTGATAGAAATAGAGTCAGCATTCTGAATTCAACTTAATAAATGACAAACTCACCTGAAGAGGAATTCTATAATTATGAAAAACCTTTAATTTTAGAAAGTGAAGTGAAAACTGCTCTGAAAGCATTTAGAAGAAATAAATGACCAGGAGTAAACCACAGATAGACCTATTTCAAGCAAAGTTTGAATCTGTCAAAACCTTTTCAGGAATATGGCAACAAATACAGAAAATAAAACATTGACTTACTAACTGGAAGTATTCAGTATACATTCCAATCCCCAAGATAAGTGAAGCCATGAAATGCAGTAACTATAGAAGTATATGCTGGTTTCCCATGAAAGCAAAGTGATGCTGAATATATTGCAACAAAGAAAAATATGGTTTTTGATAGGCAAAAGATTCAAATAGTTTCACAAGGTTTCTCAGGGTGCATTTTCTCTCTGTTCAATTAATTGTAGAGAACAGATCAGCTGGAAAGATGGGTTAGACTTAGATGAAGGAGACGTGAAACTCAGTAGAAGAAACAGAAATAATTTAAGATAACTACAGTATATAACACCATATTAATGTGAGAAAATTACAGTGACTTAAAATGACTATTGAGAAGGTTAAGGAAGAAAGTATAAAAGCAGGGTTACAGGTAACAAAAATTGTGACTGCAGAGAAATCACATACCACTAACTTCAATATTCAGGGCAAAGAAATCAGAATTGTTACAGTTTTTTTTTTTGTACTGTACTTCAGTTCAGTCATCAAGCCAAACTGAGATTGCAGCCAGTAAGTCAGAGGATGACTGAGACTTCCTTCAGTGGCTTTGAAGGAACTAGAAATGATGCATACGTAGAAGGACAGGTGGCTAGAGAGAAAGGTCAGGTACTCCCAATTAATATGCAGGTATGTGAAAAGAGCTGCCTAGATTTATTTATTTATTTATTTATTTATTTATTTATTTATTTATTTATTTATTTATTATTGATTTATACCCCACCCATCTTCCCTAAGGAACTCTGGGCGGCTTACAAAGCTGATCAAATCAGCAAATATACAGAACACAGATGCAAAAACATAAACAACAATGAGGTAAAACGTGTGCACCCTGATCAAAACGAGTGTACCTCAATAAAAAAATCATATTGGTAGAGCTAACCAAAAAGCAGATGGTGGGGTAAAAAACAATATGCTCTAAGATGCTCTGAGCACAACCGATCTTGCCTGATTTCGGAAGCTAAGCAAGCAGGGTTGGCCCTGGCTATCACTTGGATGGGAGACCACTAGGGAATACCAAGTACTGTAGGCAAGTCAAAGTCAACTTGACCACATATACAACAACAATAAGAACAAAGCATGGTAGAGAAGAATGTTGGCTGGAACTGATGATGTGACAGCTCTCTATGTAGGGTGTTATGGCTAAAGGAAACTTCTGTGCTTCTCAAATGCTTGCATAAATACTTACAGTCATCTTCGACTTTCTACCCTCGTTCCAAAATAATTGTCATGAAACCATGTGGGGAATAGCATACTTTTCCTCTGAAGCAAAGGCTTTTGTCGCAATCAAGACTTCTGTGGTTTTTCTCATCTTGAGTAACACCTGACAAAATTAAGCATGGTGTGTTTTAAATATTGATCTGTTGGATTTGTCCCATCTGACCTAAATCATTGCTCCAGGTTTTTTAAATGGAAGTTGGAGCTCTCCATCTGAAATCTAATTTAAACACTGCTGGAGGCAAATGAGACAATTCTCATTCCTCTGTCTCTAAGTGTTAACTGCATAATAGAAGTCAGTGACACTCTTACTCCTACCTTTTTTTTCAACGAACCCTGGGGTTCGGGGTCTAAGGAAGAGACACAAATGATAGACCCCTATCAATTTTAAGAGAAATTGAAAGTGCATCTTACAGCATTTGCAAACCTTCAGAATCCCACAAAATGAGCAGCTGGTTTATACATTCTGGAGAGATTCTGGGGGAATTTATTTAAGATGTACAGAAGGCAATGGCTGACTGGCATCCGGCAGGGTGGGACCGGGCACATTTAATGCTTTGGACAGAAACTCACATTTGAGGGAAATGAATTCCAAAAGTTGCGTGTGAGAGAGTAATGCCACTCTTCCGTGTTAACGTTCTGTTTGGGTATTGCATATAACATCCTTACTGTGCCAATGTATTTGTTCAATGGTTATGTAGGCTGTGATAGTGGTGCCAAAATATTTGTCTGCCATGTCTACAAGGCCCATTGTGACTGCACTTTCTTTTGGTTGGTTTTTAAGGGAGGGAGACTGACAGAAGCAAATCATCATTGTTAGTCCTCCTCAACCTCTTGGTGGCCTTTGATACCATCGACTACAGAATCCTCCTGGAGGCACTGCTTTGCAGTGGTTCTGCTCCTTCTTGGAGGACTGTCTCCAGAGAGTACAGCTGGGGGTTATGACCTCTACCTCTTGGTCCCTCAATGGTGGGGCACCACAGGGGTTGGCCATCTCCCCCATGCTTTTCAGCATTTACATGAGGCCTCTGGGAGAGGTCGTTGGGAGGTATGGGGTTTCGTGTCATCAGTATGTTTATGACACCCACCTCTGTATCTCCTCCTCTCTTTCTGCAGTGGATGCCATTTTGTCCCTGGAGTGCTGCCTGGATGCTGTGCTGGGGTGGATGAGGGCAAACAGACTGAGGTTGAACCCAGACAAGACAGAAGTCCTCCAGGTGAGGGCACCAACTGTTGGTGGCTTGGGAAACTCCCTTTCTTTTGGTGGGGGTGACTCTAGCCGCGCAGGTTGGGGTGCGTGGCCTGGGCATAATATTGGACCAGGTGCTCACCTTCAAAGCCCAAGTGATGTCTGTGGTCTGCTCTGCCACTACCACCTTCGGCAGATCACTCAGCTGCACACCTTCCTGGACCCTGGGGCCCTCACCATGCTGGTTCATGAACTCATAGTCTCTCAAGATTAAACTATTGCAATGCTCTTTACGTAGGGCTGCCATGGAGGTTAATGCAAAGGCTCCAGGTAGTACAGAACTGAGCAGCAAAATTAATAATGGGGTTGAGAAGACACCAACTCATCTACCCTACACTGGCCATGCTGCACAGGCTGGTGATTTGTCACCACATTGACTTCAAGGTACTAGCATTGACATACAAAGCCCTAAACCAGGGGTGGCGAACACGAGGCTCTCGAGCCGCATGCGGCTCCCGGCCAAAATGAATGCGGCTCTTTGCTTCTTATCATTATTTTGTATACTGTGGCTCTTTGCCAAGTTTGGATTTTGTTATGCTGCTTCTGAGGAGGGACATCTGAGGAGAGATTTCCGAGCGCGTAGTCCCGCCCCCAGGCTGCGTCATCACGTCTCCCATCCCCCGGAAACAACTGCACAGACCAGAGAGCGGGGGGACCCGTGTGTCACATGTTTTGTCACATCTTGCTGTTAGTTCTTAGTGTGGAGGATGCAGCACACCCTCTCCATCACTGCAGGATTTTTACCCTCACTCAAAATGGCAAAATGCAAAGCTAAACGAAAATATGAAGATGAACACAGGACATTTTTGGAAGAATGGGAAGATGCTTTCTTCTTTATTGAACGGAATGGGAAAGCGCTGTGTTTAATATGCAATACTATGATATCACATTTCAAGGCTTCAAATCTTCAGCGTCATTTTAGAACTCTCCATGCTAATATTGACAAGGAATTACCCAAAGGTACTGAAATACGCAAGCAAAAATTGAGCACCTTGAAAAGCCAGGTAAAAAGACAGTCTCAAATGTTTCAGCAATTAACCAAGCATGGAGAAACAGTGACCCTTGCATCCTATAAAGTGGCATGGAACATTGCCCATGCTAAAAAACCATACAATGAGGGGGAGTTTCTAAAACAGTGTTTTGCGGATGTAATTGAAAACTTGGCTCCAGACAATAAAAAACTCAAAGATTCCATCAATGATCTCCAGCTGTCACGGCACACAGTTGAAACCAGAATAGCAGACATAAATAATGTGATTGAGTCAGATCTACATGCAGACTTGAACGCATGTGCTTATTTTAGTGTTGCATTAGACGAGTCATGTGACATACAAGACAAGCCACAGTTGGCAATATTTGCGCGAATGGTTTCTGAGGACTGCGTGATTAAAGAAGAGCTTCGACATTGTCGCATTAAAAGACAGAACTCGCGGTACTGACATAAAAGAGGCAATGACTGCCGTTTTTAAAAAAGCGAATATGTCTTTTGAAAAACTCACCGCAATAGTCACGGATGGAGCACTGTCGATGATTGGCTCAGTAAATGGACTTGTGGGTTTTTGTAAAGGTGATGATGCCTTTCCTGAATTTTGGAACTTCCACTGCCTCATCCATCGTGAGCAACTTGTGTCCAAAACACTGAATTTAGACCACATTATGAAGCCTGTGATGGAGATTGTGAACTACATCCGTACGCACGCCCTTAATCACTGGCAATTCAAGAACCTCATTGCAGAACTTGACGCAGACTTGCCCGGTGACCTGCCAGTGCACAGCGCAGTGAGATGGCTCTCAAGAGGCAAAGTAGTTTCGTGCTTTTTTGAGCTTTTGGAAACAGTAAAATTGTTTATGGCAGAGAAGAACAAAACGTATCCTCTGCTTTCAGACCCCGAGTGGCTTATGGATTTGGCATTTTTAGTGGACATGCTTTCACACTTGGATAAACTAAACGTGGACCTGCAGGGGAAATTAAAAACTCTTCCTGAGCTGACACAAAGTGTATTCTCCTTTGTAAACAAGTTGAAGCTTTTTAAAGCACACATTCAAAACAGCAATCTATCCCATTTTCCTTCTTTGCGCAGCAAAGACCAGTGCAGAAGACCAGTGTTAAAACAGATATAGCTGGATACGTGAAACAACTTACACAACTGCAAGAGAAGTTTACTTTCCGGTTTGAGGACTTGGACCAAAAAAGACCACAGATCACTTTTCTCATCGACCCGTTTAATGCTGACACCAACTGCCTGAAAACCCCACTTGTTACTGATGAGGCAGCAAGTGAACTAGAAATGATTGAGCTACGCGAGGACGATAGACTGAAATCTCTTTTGAAGGAAGGCCATGTTACGTTTTGGAGAGCTGTGCCAACTGAAAAAATACCAGTGTGTAAAAAGAGCCGCTCTCAAGCTGCTGTCTATGTTCTCGTCAACATACGTCTGTGAGAAGCTGTTTTCTAATTTGAAACACGTGAAATCAAAGCACCGGTCCATTCTGACTGACACTCATGTAAAGGAACTGCTCCGAGTGGCTACAACTGAATACAAACCTGATTTGCAGAAGATTACTGAAAACAAAAGATGCCAGAAATCCCACTGAGATTATCATCCCATCACTCCAACAAGGTAACAAAAAACACCTGACTGAGCATGTTATATTATGTGTTTAATATATTATTGTTAAAATTATATGCTTTTGTGTGAGTGTTTGTTTTGGCAGGTCACTGCGTGGTGTGGCTCTCTGACTCTCACAGTTTAAAATTTTTGCTTTTTTTGTCGAACTTGTTCGCCACCCCTGCCCTAAACGGTTTGGGACCTTGTTATCTGTCAGACTGGCTCCTTCCACAGAATTCCGCCCTCATCACCCGCTCATCTCAGGCAAGTAATTTGAGGGTCCCTATGACAAAAGAAGCCTGTAAATTGTCAACAAGGAACTGGACCTTTTCGGTAGCAGGGCCTCGGTTGTGGAACCAACTCTCTCCTGAGATTTGACTGGCTCCCACAATATCTGTCTTTAAAAAACATCTGAAGACATGGCTTTATAGATCTGCTTTCCCTGATCATTAGTTATTCTTTTCATTACCCGGTCTTTCATTCTTATGCTGTCTGCCAATCTTTGTTTACTGAATATGTGTTTATTATTTTCATGTAGATTTAGTGATGTGTACTCCTTTTCCATATTTGTTATGTTGCTTTACATTGTACACAGTAATACCTCAGATAAGAAAAGTCTCTGATCATGAATGATTCGGATAGCAAATGGAAATTTCCAGATATAGGGCTGCCTCGGACAATGAATGTTGCCTATGGGTTGCCTTGGATAATGAATTTTTATTAATGCCTTGCAAAAAAAGTATATCCAGGATGTATTGCACCCTCGTAGTTTGTGGAGGGGTGGGAGAAGTCGGAGCAGTTTATTCATCCTGGTTTGGTGCCATTCTGGACATTTATTTATTTATTTATTTATTTATTTATTTATTTATTTATTTATTTATTTTTATTTTTTATTTTTATTTTTTATTTTATTTTTGTTTGTTTGTTTGTTTTGCTGGGGGATTTGGACTTTTCAAAGCTGGAAAAGTAGGGAGCTGAGGTTTCCTTGTCCTTTGTGTTTTTGCATTGGTTTCAGTTGCATTTTTGGCAAGAATGACTGGGCATTTATTTTGGAACTAGCTTTTATTAATCTTTGCACTGCTTTTCTTTGCATTTTTGGCAGGAACTGGCTCGGGTAGTCTTGCTGCTTTCTTCTCTCTATGTTTGCAATCTTTTCCATTGCTCTGCAGGCAAAAACAGGCTGAATTTCTCTTGCTGCTTATGTTTGTTTGCATTTCCCCCCCATCACATTTTGGCAGGAAAAGGCTGGGGTAGTCTTGCTGCTTTCTTTTGTCCATGCTTGCATTGCACTGCGGGGTGTGTGTTCTGGGGGGTGTTCAGCACTGCATGCCTTTAAAATGTACTTTATAAAGAGGTCTGGGATAAAAAAACAAGCTTTTTTGCCTTTTTTTCAGACATTTTAAATAAATGCCAGTGAAATAAGGTTCTATGGTGCCATTGCTCTTAAATCTTTGAGTCATTCTCCATAGATATTTGGTTATTTGCTTAAATATCCAGATATAATATAAAAATATATCTATTTATATTTATATCTGGATATTTAAGTAAATTGTAGGACAGCATCACAATGTCATTTCTTTAACAAATCTCTTAGCTTAATACTGTTTCCCCAATGTTTTATTTACTTTAATAGATGCTTTTTCATCAAAGGCACTTTCTGGCTCCAGATTAGGTTTTTTTAAAAGCAAAGTGTTCTGCTTATATACTGCCCCATAGCGCTGAAAGCACTCTGTGTGTGTGCTCTCTCATTACAGTCATGACCAACTGTTCATGACCCCATGTCCATGGAGTTTTCTTGACAGGAATACTGGAGTGGTTTGCCAGCTCCTACTCCAGGTGCCTCCAGCACCTGGTATTCCCTGGTGGTCTCCCATCCAAGTACTAACCAGGGCCGACCCTGCTTAGCTTCCAAAATCAGGTGAGATCGGATGTGCTTATGGCATTTAGGCACTTTGAAAGCACTCTCTGGGTAGTTAAATTTTTTTAATGCAGGCTACACACTGCTCTACCCCACACCCCACACCCTGAACTCTGGGTGCTCATTTGATGGAAGGCTGAGTCAACCATGAGCCTGCTTCCTAGGATTGAACCCCAGGTCTTGAGCACAGTTTTAACTGCAGTACAGCCATTTAACCACTGCACCATGAGGCCCCTAACACATATATCATGTAGTTAAGACCAATAGGGACATTACAGTGAGCCCTCATGAACAGAAAACCCACTTCTGTAGTTGTATCTGTTTATGTGTGCACAAAAAACCCATGCTGTAATGAATCTGTTAGTCTTAACGATGTCACGTGAGTTTTCCTTATTTTGCCTCTGTCAGACATGAAGTTAACAAGGGCCATTTGCCACCTTTCTTGATTTTTAACATGTCTTTGAGTCTTGGTTCATTCTCACAAAAAGTATATTTTTCATTAAGTCAGTGCAATATAAATTTGGTTGCACAAAATCTGGCATGTGTCAGCATGGAAAGGCCTATTTCTGAATAAACTTGGATAGGATCTGAACATACATTTTCACATCTTTCTCAGTTTTCACAAACAATCTGGCTGACAAGCAGTGACATAGACTGCAAATTTACCTCATCTTGCCTTAAAATGGCAGGTTTCCTCCTCCAGCTCTTGTCAAAACAGTTTGCAGGAAAACATGTCAGGTGTGGCTTTCTTCATGTGATAATAATAATAATATTTAAGGGTACACTACAGAATCCCCCCTGCACCTATTTGTATAGCATGATAGGTACAATCTCCTTATATTGGGTTACTCTGCTTGAAAATGCCAAACAAAAGCTTATAGCCTTTTAAATTATCGGATGCCAGTACACAGAAGACTAATAAAATTGTAACTTCATAGTTAGAACTGAAATTGCTTGGCATACATTTGTCTTTACAATACTTCCTTTCATAGGCTACAAAAACCTAAATAGCCTTTGGGCTGCTAATCAGAACATCACCGGATCAATACATGGTACCTGTCATGGACAAGCCCAAGTTTGATAACATAGTTTTCATCAGACTGTGTCAGAAATATGTGATATATTCACAGAAAAAAAAAACCAAGCGTGCCATCCCTCAGGTGATGGAGTCCTCCTCAGATGAAGATGGGGGTGGGGCTTCCTCCATCCATGGAAAACACGAATCCCTGGTTGCATGACACTGGCTGGCGCCTCAGGGAATTCCTATGTTTTTCTAAATCTCCAGAGGAGGAGATGAACCTCAGGGCAACCACACTAGAGTGAGAGGGAGTCTGATTTATATAAGGTGGTTTTGAATCCTGTGTGCCCAACCCCTTCACCTTCCCAGTTGCCACTAGACTCTCCGGTTCAGTGGAAAGGTGCTTGTTTTACTTGTTCCCGTAACAAGCCCTGCCTGTCCCAGCTCTGTGGTGTCATGACATCTCTCCCCCCCTCCAGTGAATCCACAAGGACTTTCTGGTCTCAGATTTTTGCCCTGAACTCTACGGAAATGAGATACCAATGCCCATACATCCCTTCAGCCTTGAAATACCGATAATGCATGTTTGATCTTGACTTCCTGCACTTGCCTTGTGGAATTATTGAGCAAGGATTTATCTGATTTAATATTGGTTTTATTTATTGAAACTGACTGTGGCGATGCCTCCTCCTATGTACTTTGTCAGCTGTGTATCTGTGGCCTTCCTAGCCAGACTTTGAACTTTCTAATATACCAACATAGTCACAACATTAACAGAATTTTACCCAATCTCATTGAGCTTCAGTTTAGAGGGTATATGTTGTACATAGGATCACACGCTGATAGCTGCCATACTAACCACACATACTTGAAAGTTATGTGCAATGGGACTCCACTGGACTTACAGAGTAAACATGGCTACATACGTCATGGCTGTGCTTCTGAGCACATTACCTTTGATGTAATAAATACTGAAGTGAATTCATCTGGGAGTGCTGCCACTTGTGGTAACCACAACAAAACCTATTGACCTCTTTTTCTTCCTTTCTTTTTTGGTATGTTTGTTTATTTAGAATGTCTTTTAGCTGTGCAAAGTCCTGTGGCATTTTCTGTTCAAATATTATTTAGAATTGCTTGCAGGCATTATGAGATGACAAGAATGCACCTGATCCTTGCATTTATTTTCAGACAGAAAAGTAAGCCCTTTTGCTTCTTATTACACTTGTCTGTCTGTTTCTTAGCAAAAAGTCCAGTCCAGTCATCGCTGCAGTCCTACTTGCAACCTACTTGCATGACAAGAAGAAGAAAATGCATGTTTTTAGTTACTAAAAGGCACAATGGCTATATATTTCCTCCTGTATCTGAGGCAGTCCTTCTCTTGTACCTGAGCAGAAAGCCAGCTTTTTTACTGCACTTAGGTTCTGCTAATGGACCGCCTGTAGTCCTCTGGTTAAGCCAGCGTGGATACAGTAATAGAGATGGGCACGACCATGAAATTTTTTTTCGAGTTGTCACTTTTCGGGACGGGTCCGTTTCGGGTCGTTTCCGTTTGTCGCGAAATTTTTCAAATATTTGTCGTTTCATCGTTTGTCGTTTGTCGTTTCCACCGCGATTTAGCGCAATTTGATGTCCCAGTCCTGGACGTCCCATTGGCGTCCCCGCACAATCAGGGCCGGCGTGCTAGGTGTTTTTGTGCCCTAGGCGGCGGGCGGGGTGCGGGGGCGGGGAGGTGCGGGCGGGCGGCGGTGGCGGGGGGGCATGGGCGGGCGGTGACAGTGGCAGGGGGGGGGGGCGGTGGGCGCACGGGGAGGGCGGCACGCGGGCGGGCGGCGGGCGCGGGGGACCGCAATGACCCAGAGCAGGCGGAAAACACTTTAAACTGGGTGATTGCTGCTGCACATTGCACAAGACTGCATGCATCCTATCAAAGCAAACAAAGTGGGCAGAATGCATATTTCTTTTTTTTCTCTTGGACTTGGTCATGAACCGGCCGGCCACCCTAGTACAGTACTTGGTCTGGCTGCCGTACTTTTTTGTTGTTTTGTTTTGAAGCTTTTATCCATCCCATCTCCCCTCCACCTCTCAGAGGCAGCAGGAGAGAGAGACACAGACATTCCGTTTCTCCCCAAATCTGGATGAGGGTCTACTCCTCTCAGTGCCCCCCCATGTGTTGTACACTGTGAGCAAAGTAAACGTGCGCTGGCACCCACCAAGGGTGTGCCTTGTAAATAAATGAACAAGCAAGCACACTACTAGTACAGGAGTAGTTTGTGCACGCCTGGCACAGTGTGTTGTACAGCAGTAATATGAAGGAAAAATAAACAAAAGTAAACTGAAGCTGGAACCCCAAGTCTGTTAGAAAGGCAGATTTCAGACTCAGAGGGCAATGCACATGCAAAAGGTGTGGCTTGTAAATTAATGTATTGCACAATGATAAACAAACAAAGTAAACAGTGTTGGAGTAGGATGGATGGAACCCAAAGTCTGTTAATAAGGTGGCTGTCTGATATCAGAATGGGCCTGTGTTGTTTAACTGCAGTGTCCTCACAAAAAGTTTAGCAAACAAACAATGTAAGTAAAAGTAAAGTACACAAATAATATTGTAATGTATTTCTAAAATGTAAAATATTCTCCCTCAGAGGTGCCCTTGGCTTGCCAATGCCAACAAATGTGTTTGAGTGCACTGGTTGGGGAAATCTAAAATATACTAGGCTAGTATATATTTTTAAAATAAATCCACACCTCGCCTCCCAAAAACCTCCCCTTTGAACTTGAAGGACTAAATGAAATAAATCCTCTCTCTCTCACAAAAAGGAGAGGAGAGAAAAAAGAAAACTGCTAGGCTTGCTATTCCCAGAACCCACAGCACTGTGCTGGAGGCAGGGTAAAGGAACTTGTTGCCAGCCACCAAGCAAATGAAAATGAACTTTTGAAAATAGAAAATAAATGGTAGTATATTCAATATATTTTTAAAATAAATCCACACCAAGCCTCCCAAAAACCTCCCCTTTGAACTTGAAGCACTAAATGAAATAAATCCTCTCTCTCTCACAAAAAGCAGAGGAGAGAATAAAGAAAACTGCTAGCAATGAAATGAAAATGAACTTTGTAAAATAGAAAATAAATATGGAATGGTAGTATATTCAATATATATATTTAAAATAAATCCACACTCCCCCCCCCAGTCAAACCTAAACCAATATCAGAAAAAAAATCCTGACAAACTGCAGGAGCATAAAGGAATAAACTGCGTTGCTATTCCCCACAGCAGACAGGGAATGAAATATTTCCTAAAAATTCAATTGAATCAATTATTCCCTCCCTGCCTGCCTAACTGAAATCTAAAGGCTCCGCGAAATCAAAACTAGTCTAGCACAGCAGCCAGCTACAGCCCTCTCCACCCACATCCAAACCCGGACTGCGAGTGTTCTCGGAGTGCCTCGCCTTTTTATACCCTCTGGCACATCCAGAAGTGTCAGTCAAAACCTGTCCATGCGATTGGTGGAATAGGTCCAAAAATTTGCATGGTCCCATCCCATGGCCAGCCCATCATTGTGCAAGTATAAAAAAATAAAAATAAAAATAAAAATAAAAATAAAATCAAAGGAGACGTTTTGTTGCAAGAAAACCCACTGCTGCTACTATAAAAAATCAGGCATATAAAATAGCTAATTTTCACATGTTTCTGTGGTGCTTTGGTGGGTTTTTGGACCACGATTTAAAAAAAATATTGCGGTCGCCATTTTGGATCCCCCCGCACCGCATAGCAAATGGAGACGCCGCCGAGGATGCCCCCTCCCAGCCTGATACCAGCAGCCCAGGACGGGGAGGAGGGGGAAGGCTGGAGTGGGGACCCCCCCGAGAAACCACCCCTCTGGTAGGTGCCCTCAGGCAGGCATATTTTCGCCTGCTTTTTTGGCCGGGAATCGGGGTTTTTTCCTTTTCTGTGCCGCTTGCGCTTGGCATCGTGCGATCGCTGCGCGATGCCAGGAACGACAACGACAAATCAGACCCAATTTTTCTTTTTTCGGTTCGAGTTCGAGTTCTGACGGCTTAATTGTCGTTACCGTTTCCGTTGCGTAACGGAAACGAGGAACGGAAATGGAAACGAGAATTTTGCCAAGTCGTGCCCATGTCTATACAGTAAGGTAAAGGTAAAGGTAAAGGTTCCCAATGCACATGTGTGTTAGTCTTGTCCGACTCTAGGGGTGGTGCTCATCTCTGTAGTCAAGCCAAAGAGCCAGAGTTGTGTAAGTCCATGGCCACCTGGCTGGCATGGCTGCAAGGAAACACTGTTTTACCTTCCTGCTTTTTATGGCAGTACCTGTTTATCTACTTGCATTTACTGTACATGCTTTCAAACTGCTAGGTTGGCAGGAGCTGGGGTTATCATCGGGAGCTCGCTCCACTGCGTGGCACGCAGGATTCAAACCGCCGAGTTGCCAACTTTGCAGTCAACAGTTTCAGAGCCTTAGTCTGCTGAGAGAATACAAGTTAAAATTATAGGGCTGTCTTTTCCTTCCTGAAGCATTTTATACCTGGACTCACTAGCTAGCTCCCTACAAGGAAGATGTTTTCGACAATGGCGGCAGAACGACATTCAAATACTCCCTTCCTACTTGCATTATTATGCAGTGGGCGGCAGGGGGACAGTGCACTTCTCCTAAATAGGTGGATTCGCTCCAAGTTACATTGGAACGGGTAGGTTTTTCCCCTTGAGAAAACACGTTCAGGACTGACGTGTCGGTATCATTTGTAACAATAAAGCTCCTGCTTTCTTGTTAAGAACTGCTCAGTCTTGGGAGATTGTCTTGGTGGCTGTTTGGTGATCGGGGATTTCTCCTCTCTGTCTCTTCCTGAGTAATTGGGGGAAATGCATGATTGATTTCAACTTGAGATTGATTAGGCAGTCACAGCAACTGTCAGGAACAGATTTTTGGCTGTTGTTGGTCGTACTTTTTTGGGTGGCTTGTTGTTCTCCCAGCTTCATCCCTCAAGAATACCAGACTGCAAGATGAAATGTGAGAATAATATGAATTCAACAGAACATCTTGCAACTGAGAGCCCTCACGATCACTGAAGCCTGAAATATTTCTCATTTTCTGTCGAAAGAGAGAACAGTTACATAACCGGCTTATAAACTCAACAGAAGTTTCTAGAACTGCATAAGATTAATATATATGATAATTTTTGTAATCCTTCATAGTGTGGCTCCTTCCTTGTTTTGTATAATTGGGTAAAAATCCTGAACGTCTTTCAGATTTAAACAAAAACATCAGTAATAAGCCCTTGAGGAAATAAAGTGATACATAACAAATCAGGGATTCATTGAATATTCTTAATTTCCCCTGATTCCGTTGCATTTTGTTCAGCTTCTAATCACATTCAGCCAAATGTACTGCATGGGTAAGTCTGGCTTTCTGCTATAATCAAGCCAAATTAAATCCTCAGAACATTTGGCCCTTGTGATTTTACTACTGAAAAAAAGAGTTGTCAACCTTTTTAGCAAGAACACTAATTCCATGAACTCAAGATCTCCACGTTGTGACCCTTGAAATACAGCCATTCTTACAGATACACTGACAGGTTTTATTGTTTGTAGAGTTTAAAGGAAAAAGCTGCAGAATAGTGCAACAAAGATTCCTGTCTTGTTTAGTTTTCCAAGGGCCTACCTCTGATTTGACACTAGAGGCACACATGACCCTTACAGCCCAGAAAGTTTTACTTTCAGGGTGCAGAGCATTCACTTGGGTTTCCTTTTTGCCCACTTCTTCAACCAGTTGGAATAGATCAAAAAATGGTGAATAGCGATGGGCACGAAATGCCAAAATGGCATTTTATTTTGTTTTTCATTTCTTGTCCCCCAGTTTTGTTTCGTTTATTATGAAATGAATCTTTTTTTTAAAAAAGTTTCGTATTCTGTTTTGTTTTGTTTTTCATTTTTTCATTTTTTCTTACACAAGTGCCGATCAGCTGTAGCACAGGCTTTGTTATGTAACAAAATGAATAACAAATGCAAAAAATAAAAAATTATTTTGTGCCCATCTTTTTTTTTTTTAAAACCTTGTGCCCCTTCCACTAGGGCTGGCGGTGGGAGGCCTCCCTGACATCAGGTAGGAAAAGACTCCAGATGGGGAAACAAAAAACAAAATGGAATGAAATGAAAATTTCTGTTTTATTTCATTTCATTTTTCTTTGAGGGGCCGGTTCATTATATGTTTTGTTATGTAACAAAATGAATAACGAATAACAAAACAAATAAAAAATTTACTTCGTGCCCATCTAGTGGTGAACCTTCGGCACTCCAGATGTTTTGGACCACAACTCCCAGAATTCTGAGCCTGTATAGCCAATGAAAAAGGACTGTGGGAGTTGTGGTCCAAAATATCTGGAGTGCCGAAGGTTCACCACCACTGGAATAGATGCTGTTTGGAAGCTGGAAACCTCAACTTTTTCCTGCCTTATCTCCGTATCATCTCAAGGGCCTACCTCTGCGACATCATAGAGGCCCATCTGTTGGTCTCAGATTTTAGTCCTGAAATATTTGGGGACAGAGTGGAAACTGCTGACCTGGCAACCCTATAGTACATCTGGCATGCTTCTTCCTGCGTGCATCTTTCTCACTTCTTTTATTTTGGCAAGGTCTTGGAGAGAAGCTCAGAAGCATTTGCTTCAAACTTTTCAGTAAATGGAAGTGCAATGTTTGTTATATATGGAATCTTGATTACTGATCAAACAGTCATTTGAAGTTGCCTTGTCCCAGTAAACCATAGATAAGACTAGGAGACTGCAGAAAACCCTGATATACAGGCATACCTCAGTTTACAAATTTAATGCGTTCTCTGGGACATTTCATATAGTGGAAAATTTCTAAACCAGAAACGCACGGGGGCACAATGCATCCTTGGTACTTTTTTCGCAGTACATTATGAAAAAAAAATTATAAACACAGGTATTGCAGAAAAAAAATTCTAAACCAAGGCATTATTTTCAATGGATTTCCTTTCGTGAACTGAAAATTATGTTAACAGAGGCATTCGTACACTGAGGTACATCTGTATATTTCAGGCCAACAATATAATATACAGTATTAGTGTTGCCTTAATTACTTGATTTTAGGCATATAAATTTGCCCTTTCAAAATCCGTCTCCATTCTGAACAAGGTGCTTCCCCCCCCCCCCTGCTTCCACATCATGAGCAGCCAGTGTATCCTGCCACTCACAGTGGGAGCTAAAGCCCTCCTTGCTGCCATGCGTTGCAACCTGCGCTAGATGGGGTTACACTCCCTCCGAAATTTCAGGTGTGGAGTTTGCAGTGTGCACCTGGATTCATCTCAAGCCTGGATGCCCAGGTTTTCATATTCACAATTAAAACTAGTGTGCCAGCTGCACCTGTTCTTGGAGAGATCTGATCTGGCCACTGTGACATATCCTTTAATTACATCCCGGCTGGATTACTGTAACACATTGTACATGGGCCTGCCTTTGGAAAGTGTTCAGTGAGTCCATAACACTGCAGCCAAATTGCTAATTGGGATCGGTTTACAGAGGTCACATAACTTCCCTGTTACAGCAGCTCCACTGGCTGCCAAAGCATTTCTGGGAACAATTCAAAGTGCTGATTTTAACCTATAAAGCCCTAAACAGTTGAGATCCAAGCTACCTCCTTTTATAAATCTGCCTGGGTGTTAACGTCCCACTGCCTTCCCAGGTTCATTTGGTAGGGACATGGGAGATGGCCTTCTCTCTCTTACACTCAGATTCATTTATCATCCTTGCTCTCCTTCCGCAAGCAGACAAACTCTTCCTCTTCAGACAGGCTTTCCCTTACTGACTGGCTGTCTCAGGAAGTCTCAGGTTTTAAATGGAGTGTTGTGCCCTGTTGCTTTGAATCTGTTTTTTGGTTTTGATTTTGTTTCCTCTTTTTAGAGTGGTATATTGATTCTATTGAAAATATTTGTATATTTACTGGGTGTTTTGTTTTTGTTTTTAATTATTTTAATGAAGTAGGTCTCCTTTAAAGGAGAAAGTCAGAGTAAATTATAGATAGATAGATAGATAGATAGATAGATAGAGAGATGTAATGCTAATTAACTATAGTTAATTAAAACATGGAGGTAGGTGGAGCTTAAAATCTTATAATCACAGCTTTGCTGTGAACTAGAGAGGGGAGGCCAAAGCAGAAGCTTGAGGTTTATTTCTATAATGCTAAATCCTATCTTAGCTACATTGCTTAACAAACTCAGCTTGCAATCTGTAACCTAGGCCAGACATGATTCCATGAGTGCTCTAGTACATTATAGACACAGTGGCCAGAGTTCATTTGACAATGTGTGTACATAAGTGAAGTTACACTGCCAAATTGGCCCTAATGACTGGCATGGCATTTGAATTCCTTTTTGTGTGCCTATCTATCATACGACCGGGCATGCAGCCAGGAAAGCAACATCTTCAGTTAACAGTACTGTAATTCACTACCACCATTTATGTGATTTCATTTGCAGACAGGTAGGTCATTGACAAGATTCTGATCCTGTAGCATAAGAAAGGGTCTGATTTCTCATGATATATTTAATCGCAACAGTTCTCAACCTTTGGTCCCCCAATGTTCTTGGACTACAACTCCCAGAAATCCTGGCCAGGGCAGCTAGTTGCTGGGCTTCTGGGAGTTTTAGTCCAAGAAAATCTGGAGATCCAAGGTTCAAAACCACTGGTTTGGTGCATGTACCAAATATTTAGAGATGTATATCTTTTCAATCAATGTTTCCCGTGTTGTCTTTGGAGGGAAACAGATAATGCTTCCCAATCCTTCCTTGGTGGAATGGACACTCTTTCAGAGTTATGGAAGATAGATGGGGCAGATGGACCATGTGTTGCCTTCAGTTCCTAAAGATCCTCCCCCATGCTGTTTAACATCTACTTGAACATAGGGTTTGAGCATGCATTAAACCAAGACCAATCCAGGTGAGGCGGTTTCTGTATTGGACAGAGTGAAACTGGGAAGTTTTGTTAGTGGGTGCCACCTGACAAAGGGCCATTTCCCTGTCCTGGAAAGGGGACCCCGTAGGCTCCTGGAAGGTGGACTCAGTGGCCAGGGGTGCCTTTCTCCAGCTGCGGAATATATACCAGCTGTTGATGAGCCAATCATTCAGAAAATGTTTCCTGCCTTTGAAGACGGTTCGTTGCAGCTGGTTCAGAATCGTGCTGCATGGCTGGTGAGTGGTAAGGAAAACAGATAATTCACTGGTTACCAGTTGCTGCCCGAGCCCAATTCAAAGTGCTTGTTTTGACATATAAAGCACTAAACGGCTTAGGACCTAGATACCTGGGAATGGACACTCTTTCAGAGTCCCTATGGAAGATGGCTTGCAGATGGGGCAGATGGAATGCCCTCCCAAATGAGCTGTGGCCTTGATATCATTTCGGTGCCAGATGGCAATTTTTAGTGGTTCCTGTACTGTATTTATTGTTTTACTGGTTTTTATTGTTCTAAAGATTTTGATGTTTTAATTGTTTTGATTGTGAGTTTTGGGTAGTGGAACATCAGTGCATGTAAATAAATAAAAAATAAATAAAATAAATAAATAAAAGTTCCAAGTGGAACATCAGCGCATGTGGTGACTATCTGGCAGGCCAAACACCAACATTTCCCTTGGTAATTGCATGGAGGATAAGTTGGAGGCTATCAATTGTTCTGGCTGTAGGAAGCCAGGAGTTAAGTCTATTGACATTCCTCAAGGTTTCCCAATTCTCTCTTGGATGGTGATTCTATGTGCAAAACTTTGGCTTGACTTTCTTTCAGAAGCAGTTCTGTCTATTTTTATGCTTTCAGGACAAACATCCCCAGAGCACTGGTTTTCTATGGGCCAGATGCTTTCCCAACCAAGACATGGACAGAATCATAAACATGTGCGTGGTAATAACATGACATGGAGAAGTACGAGCAGTACATTTTTGCCTTTATATAACTTAAGCTTATTAGATTTATTCTTGCAGTAGCCATTTTGGTGTATTGCATTCATAAACCTGCTGCATGGAGTCCATAAAGAGCTGTTTTGCTTTGTTAACTGCTTTCTTGTTTGTTCTGTTTTATGACTTTATCAAATTATCATAAGAATGATTCATGGCAATAATAGTGTCACCACCGTGTTCCACAGCTCATTCTAAACCCCACCCTTGATTGGTAAAGAGTTTATGGGGATATTTGTAATTAAAGTGATTGGATTTCCCCATTTTTGTTTCTTTCTTTTCCCTTTCTGAAGCAATTTAAGCATGAAATATTCTAATTAATGTTAACAACACTTTTGGCAGTTTTCCATCACTGAGAACTGGCAGATGGCTGAACACTATTATGGGAAACTTACTATCCTTGGTTTTACCTACACTATTGGTTTGAGAAACTAGAGATTCTACAAGCAGTCTTTTATAGTGTCCTGTTCCTTGGGAAAAATACATTTTGGGGACCTTCAGTCTCATATACCTGGCACAGAGCGCTACACTGTCTTCCAGTGGGTGGGGGTTATTTTTCTAGGAAGGTATGGGTCATTTTCTGTTATGAAGCCATACGGTTATGCAGCAGCTCACGTTCCATAGAATGAACAAGGCAGATCATTCTTTTTCAATTGCTAGTAGGTGTTGCTGAAGCAAAAATGTAACGTAAATTTGAAAGAAAGAGAATGGGTAACCATAAGGGCAGTAAAATAAGATCTACTAGAACTACAGCATGTTTCTAAATATCTCTTATTTCCCCCCCAGGCTGTAAAAAATAAAATTAAATAAAATTAAATATTTGAGAAACAGCTCAGTGCAGAATTGGGGGGAGGGAGGAGAGTCCTAGGTGCATTCGTTTTGTTCATTTTTTATTATTTTCCCAGGCCAAGACATGTAGCCAGATTAGCCCCATTATCTGTCAGAAAAGCTCCTACTGCAGAACACTGCCCTTAACATTCATTCCTCACAAGCGGGCCATCTGAGGGTGCCGACCTTGAGGGAAGTCCATAAGAAAGTAACGAGGAATCAGTCTTTCTCGGTGGCTGCTTGGCTTTGGAATCAGCTCCCCTTGAAGATCCGCCAGGCCCAATCTCTGATGATCTACAAAACCAACAACACCTGAAGACCTGGCTATTTAGAACGTCTTTCCCTGGTTACTAATAATTGTTTGCTCACCTGCTGGCATTGCTATCCTCCCCATTTTTTCTTACCTTATTCTTGATCTCCATTTTTATGATTGATGCTATTGATTTAATTATGTTGTACAGTGACCCCCTGCCATTTCACAGTTCTGGTATTGCGGTCCCACTACATCGCAGGACCACAGGCCGGAACCGTGGGGGGCAGTGGGGGCGGCGGCCGGGTTGCTCCGTGCCACCCCCGCACCTGCAAGAAGCCTCCGGGGCGTGTGGGAGGGCGACGAGGGGGATCCAGCCGCGCCGCGCCGTCCTCCCACACACCCCCGAGAAGCCTCCGGGGTGTGTGGGCGGGCAGCGGTGGGCGATCCGGTTACTCCGCACGGCCCTCCCATGCACCCCGAGAAGCCTCTGGGGCGCGTGGGTGGGCGGGCGGAGGGTGATCTGGTCACTCCGCACGGCCCTCCCACGCACCCCCGAGAAGCCTCGGGGCCGCATGGCCGGGCGGCGGCAGGCGATTCCAGTTGCTCCACGCAGCCCTCCCACGCACCCCCGAGAAGCCTCCGGGGTGCGTGGGTGGGCGGCGGCGGGTGATCTGGTCACTCCGCTCGGCCCTCCCATGCACCACCGAGAAGCCTCAGGGCCGCGCGGGCAGGTGGCGGCAGCGGGAGGTAAGATCCCCCTGCCGCTGCTGGTGTGACATGAAATCGCTCCCTGCCCCCATCCCCACCCCACCCACCCCGCTTCCGCACGTGGTGGCTCAGCAGAAAGTCGGCAGCTCAGAAGTTCAAATCCCAGGTGCCACGCAGCAGAGTGAGCTCCCACTTGTTAACCCCAGCTCCTGCCAATCTAGCAGTTTGAAAGCATGTAAATACAAGTAGATGAATAGGTACCGCCATAAAAAGCGGGGAGGTAAAACAGTGTTTCCTTGCAGCCATGCCGGCCACATGGCCATGGACTTGCATAACACTGGCTCTTCAGCGTGAATACAGAGATGAGAACTAGCACACATGTGCGGGGGGAATCTTTACCTTACTTTTTTTGTTTGTATTATTATGTTGTGCTATTTTTATTTTATTGTATAATTGTGTTTGTTTTGTTTTATGCTGAATTATTGTAAACTGCCCAGAGTGGCATTTTTTTCTTGTATTTATATCCCGCTTATCTACTACATGTAGTACTCTAAGCGGCTAACAAAAGCAATACATACCAAATCAACAACAATAGAATACATCAGATATAAAGCATAAACAACATAGAATTATTAAAACAACAAAACATATAAAAATCCTCCTGCGTCCCGGCATGCGGAGGAGCAAATTCTAGCAGAATTAAAAATAGATATGGCAAAACAGACTAATTTGGAAGTGGTGACGAAGGCAGGGAGGAAAAAAAAAACCTTGGTTCTGTCTTCAGACCAAATGAAGATTTCAGCCAAGAAATTTAGAGTCGATTAAGAATTGGAAGTGCAGCAAGGATAGAACGCTGTTGCTGCCGCCCGCCATCTTGCAATTCATCCGGTCTAAAAAGCCCTCCAAGGGGGCAGAAGCTGGAGGCTCTTCGAGGACCGGGCACACCTCTCAGCCGACACAAACCCCAGGTGGAACAAAGGGAGGGAGAGGGTCCCCAGTGAAGAGTCCAGCCGGTCTAAAAAGCCCTCCAAGGGGGCAGAAGCTGAAGGCTCCTCAAGGGCCAGGCACACCTCTCAGCCGACACAAGCCCCAGGTGGAACAAAGGGAGGGAGAGGGTCCTCAGTGAAGAGTCCAGCCGGTCTAAAAAGCTCTCCAAGGGGGCAGAAGCTGAAGGCTCTTCAAGGGCCAGGCACACCTCTCAGCCGACACAAACCCCAGGTGGAACAAAGGGAGGGAGAGGGTCCTCAGTGAAGAGTCCAGCCGGTCTAAAAAGCCCTCCAAGGGAGCAGGAGCTGAAGGCTCTTCAAGGACCGGGCACACCTCTCAGCCGACACAAGCCCCAGGTGGAACAAAGGGAGGGAGAGGGTCCTCAGTGAAGAGTCCAGCCGGTCTAAAAGCTCTCAAGGGGGCAGAAGCTGAAGGCTCTTCAAGGGCCAGGCACACCTCTCAGCCGACACAAACCCCAGGTGGAACAAAGGGAGGGAGAGGGTCCTCAGTGAAGAGTCCAGCCGGTCTAAAAAGCCCTCCAAGGGGGCAGAAGCTGAAGGCTCTTCAAGGACCGGGCACACCTCTCAGCCGACACAAGCCCCAGGTGGAACAAAGGGAGGGAGAGGGTCCTCAGTGAAGAGTCCAGCCGGTCTAAAAAGCCCTCCAAGGGGGCAGAAGCTGAAGGCTCTTCAAGGGCCAGGCACACCTCTCAGCCGACACAAACCCCAGGTGGAACAAAGGGAGGGAGAGGGTCCTCAGTGAAGAGTCCAGCCGGTCTAAAAAGCCCTCCAAGGGAGCAGAAGCTGAAGGCTCCTCAAGGGCCGGGCACACCTCTCAGCCGACACAAACCCCAGGTGGAACAAAGGGAGGGAGAGGGTCCTCAGTGAAGAGTCCAGCCGGTCTAAAAAGCCCTCCAAGGGGGCAGAAGCTGAAGGCTCTTCAAGGGCCAGGCACACCTCTCAGCCGACACAAACCCCAGGTGGAACAAAGGGAGGGAGAGGGTCCTCAGTGAAGAGTCCAGCCGGTCTAAAAGCCCTCCAAGGGGGCAGAAGCTGAAGGCTCTTTCTCAGCCGACACAAACCCCAGGTGGAACAAAGGGAGGGAGAGGGTCCTCAGTGAAGAGTCCAGCCGGTCTAAAAAGCCCTCCAAGGGGGCAGAAGCTGAAGGCTCTTCAAGGGCCAGGCACACCTCTCAGCCGACACAAACCCCAGGTGGAACAAAGGGAGGGAGAGGGTCCATTGTTGCCAGATGGGTGGTAAATAAATAAATAAATAAATAAATACTCTGGGTTTTTAGAGCACAGATTAAGACCTAAGGGTAGACTGTTGTGGCGTAATAAGGGCAGGCCCTTCATTGTCACATCCCGACAACATGGAGGCACAAGGATGAATTTAAAGGTCAGTGATCTAATGCTATCAGGTTTGCCTTTCAGGGGTCTTTTGGGAAAGCTCCACCAGCTGAAGTCCACAACACATGGTGGAAGGCAAGCTCTTTGCTAAAAGGAAAAAGAACATTGTTTTCTAAATCGGGGAGTGAGCCAGAGAGTGTATATGGATTTACTGTCAGAACTCCCTGTGATCTGCAGTAAGTCAGAATAGATTCCTGGATCCCAAGTGTGCCTTTTAACCATAGCAACAATATAATTACTTGTGTAGTCTCCAGACTCTAATGATAGTTGCGAAAATGAAGAACAATTGAGGTAAACAGAAATTGATTATGGCATGGAAAAGTTGTGAGCTCCATTAAATTTTGGCACCAGAAAGAAATTCCAGGTTGAGGATGTTTAAAACTCGAAGCGTCTGTATGTCTTATGCACCTGAAACTTCACACTGACATAGTTCTTGAAGTAGTGGCTACAAAGGATTATGCCTTCAGAAAATATAGTTTCTGTTTTGAATGATGGCCTGCAAACAATGGTTGTTTTTCCCCCAGGTTTGACTTCATTTCTCAGTCACATTGTTAAATTAATGCTGTGCCAGCAGTCTCCATCCAGCTGTGTGGAGCAAAAGGGGGGAAATGGAAAAACAAAGTTGATACTGTGTGGATTCTGCGAATGAGGGATTGTGAGGCAATTTAAAAAGACACAGGTCTAAATGGCATTTCTGGATTGGTGTGAGGACAAATATTTATTTATTTATTTATTTATTTATTTATTTATTTATTAGCTACCCCACTAACAAATGGTCTCTGGGTGGCATACAACAATATATTAAAATTATATAACAACATAGTTATTAAAAACTATCAAACAACAAAACAATTTAAAACAATCAATCTATAGTAATAAAATCCTGCTGGTCATGAGCCCAGCTAAAAAGAACATTATCTAATTAAAGTACTGGCTGAACAAGAAGGTCTTTGCCTGGCACTGAAAAGCCAAAAGCGTCGCCACTAGGCAGATATCTGCTGGGGGGTGGTATTCCAAAGTTGGGGGGCAACTGCTGAGAAAGCCCTGTTTTGACATGCCATCCCCCTCACCTCTTTGAGCGACAGGACCTTCAACAAGGCCTCCTGCCCTGATCTTAAGGTACGGGCAGACTCGTATAGAAGAAGGAGGTCCTTACGATAACCAGGTCCTAAGCCAGGCATGTCCAAACTTCGGCCCACCTGATGTTTTGGACCACAACTCCCAGAATTCCAAGACTGTATTTCCAATGGCAAAGGACTGTGGGAGTTGTGTTCTAAAACCTCTGGAGGGCCAAAGTTTGGACATGCCTGTCCTAAGCCTTTTAGGGCTTTATAGCAGTGGTCCCCAACCCCCGGGCCGCGGACCGGTGCCGGTCCGTGGACCGGTCGGCACCGGGCCGCCTGGGGAGGCCGGGGAAGCTCCTCCCCTTTTCCTCCACCGCCCTCCTCCTCCTCCTCTTCTCTCCCGCGGGCGGCCGGTGGAGGAGGAAGGCTGGAGGAGCGCAGGAGGAGCCGCCGCCGCCGCCGCCTTTGCCTTTGCCTTTGCCTTCCTCCTCTGCCCGGCGGCGGCGGCGCATCCTCCTCTTCCTCCTCTGCCCTCCTCCTCCTCACCCTGCACCACCAGCAGCAGCAGCAGCAGGAAGCTGGGGGCCGGCGGGGAGGAGGGGGCGCGTGCGGGAGGCGCTGGCGAGCCCCCCCCCACGCGCGCACTGCCGCCGCAATGTGGGGGCCCCCTCGGTCGGAAGAGGAGGTGGGTGCCCCTCCTCCTCCTCCTCCTCCTCCCCTGGGGCGCGCGCCCTTTGGCCCCTCCCTGCGGCCGCGCTCCAGGGCAGAGCCCCCCCGCTGCCGCCGCCGCCGGACCGCGCCTGTGTTGGGGGCGAGCGGGGGGCGTCGCGGGCCAGCCCGGGTGTTTTCGCCGCCGCCGAGACCCCCCTCCTCGCGGTCGCCACCACCCCTGCGACCCCCCGCCGCAATCGCCCCAGCTGCTGCTGCTGCTCCTCCGGCGGCGGCGGCGGGAGGAGGAGGAGGAGGAGGAGACGCTACCGCCCTCGTTGCAGCCCCTTCGGGGCGGGGCGGGTTCCGCCAGTCCCCAGCGGCCACCTCGCCACCTCCCCGGGAGAGCGGACAAGTTCCAGCAGCAGGTGAGAGAGGTGGTGGTGGTGGTGGAAGGCGCTCGGGCTCCCCCTTCTCGGCCCGGAGACCCGGCGGGAGGGGGGGCAAATCTTGGTGGCGGGGGAGGGCGTGCGCGGCGCGGGGTGAGCTTTGCCCACCTCCCTGAGAGGTGGCCAGGTGTGTGTGTGTGTGTGTGTGTCGGGGGAGGGCTGAGGAAAGGACACTGGCCTCTCCGGGGAAACACCACCACCCCACCGGCCTCCCTCCCCTCCCCCTCCCGCTCGCCCCGCCCGAGGCCGCAGCCGGAGGAGGTGGTGGGGGCCCGCCCGCCCAGGAGCCCCAGGCTCCCCCCACCCCGCCCGTGCGCGGGGGTGAGCGGCACGCCCGATGCCCCCAGCTGGCGGCGCCGCTCCGCCGCCGCTCCCGTGGCCCCCCGCAAGGCACACGCTCCAAGCCCCCAGCACTCCCGCCTCCCCTCCTCCCTTCCCCCATCCCCGCCCCCCCACACACCCTCCCCTCCCCCCGCCGACCCCCCATCTCCCCCTCCGCACCCCCAGCCCCGGGCCACGGAAAATCATCAAACATTTACCGGTCCGTGGGGACAAAAAGGTTGGGGAGCACTGCTTTATAGCATACGTACCTTGAATTGGGCCTGAGCTGCAACTAGCGGCCAGTGCAAAAAATTCAGAACCAACGTGATATTGTAAGCTATATTTTAAATTTAGAGAGATCTGCACGCAGTTCGGAAAGAACAAAAGCTCAACTTGATGCCAGGATTCCTTCAAATAGGGAAAAGGGTTTATTAAGACATTGCCAATGGGCACCCAGCAGAGTCAGCTCTGAAAATCTGGGCCCCCCGAACATAGAAACTTTGCTTCCTCACAGCCCCTCCCTTATCTAAACTGATAAGGATGCAGCTGTGAGCCATATATCAGGCATAGAACAACAGAAGAATACACTTTACACAAAGATATACAATGTAACAATTCAAATTGACAGGAGTTTGAAAGGAAATTGAGGGAGGGAGACATTCATTATGCGCTCTGGCGCCACCTGGCTTGCACTTCCCGGGACTCTGTACCTCCCGCGGACAGGGTTTGTTTTTACTGATAGCGGTGGATTGTTATTCCAGGAACTTCTGACTTATCTCCAACAAGGACACCCCAGCTAACTGCCTTCCCACAAAGCTAAGTGTTTATACAAGGATCAATTTATGGCATAGTATCTCAGGACACAGATCTAGGGTGGAATGCAGGCTTTGAATAACACTTGGGAGGGGGAGAGTGAAGCGGGGGAAACAGCAGAGAGAACAGAAGCACTGCCATTTTGATCATACAATACTTAATATAAATTGGTATAGTACATCATTAAAATCACATCCTTTCATTCCCTCCTGTTCTGATAGGACAATTAATTTATCAAATTAATTCGCCTATAGACATTCAATCATAACTTCTGTATCAAGGCAATAAACTTAAGGTCAGTTACTTGCAGTAGAAATCGCATTAAACAAGGAATATACGAAGGGACAACTGAATATACAGAATTACACAGACACAAAGGGAACAATTTAGCATAGTAAATTAAAGATTTCCTCCAGCCCTGGGGCAGGATTCATCAGACTATTGCCATTGCAAATAAGCAGTTTGAGTTCCTTGGCTAATTGATTAGCTATCTTGCTTATGGGGATTAATCGTCAAACAATAGGGCAGGATTATGTAGATGGCTCAGATATACACTTTCACTTTCTAGAAATTTCCAACACACAACTTTGAAACAGGGTAAATAATATCAACAGGTAACATCATGGCAAAAGGTGGATACGCCAGGCATTCTCTCATAAGTAGTGATTTCATAACAAGATGGATCCAGCAAAAATCGAGCAGTGGCAGTTTACTCCAAGCCCGGAGCTTTGATGTTCTCTCTGGGCTGCAATCAAAGGTAAAACGGCCTCTTTATAGCTCTGGGTGCTTCAAACAAATGCCTTTCTTGCCTTCCTCCAGTGTGTCTTGCCTGAGAAGGAGAGGGGTGTCGTAAAAACCCATACATTTCATTCAAAGATTAGAGTAAAACTGAAAAAGTCCACTGAATCTAGCCAGAATGAACCAAATAAAAGGAAAAAGATTGCTTCCCAGGCTTTTGGAGTGTTTTAGAAAAATATTTGACAAAAGTGTGATGTGCATTTGCATCGGCTAAGTCACATTGCAAATCAAATACCCTACCAGGAAAATGCCATTCTTGGCCAATTAATCTAGATGTGATAGTCCAAGTCAAATTGTGGGAGGGAGACATCTCTGCCATGTACGTTTCAGACTGACAACGATACCAAATTCATACACGTTCATTGTAGAGAGAGATCTGCTAATTACCATGCTGATATAATTGCTTTTCACCCATTTGAAATGTGGAAAGTGTGGGCAGCCGTTATATAGTTACACACACATACAACCCGCGCATATGGCGTCTTTTGAGTTCCCAATCTTCTAGTTCTCATATGAATGACACAAATATTTGTGATGGCTTTTGTCAATATGTCATGAGGACCCACACCGTGATCCCAGTCAAGGGCCAGACACACATTAAATCAAATTGTGATTGGCTTAGTGCCTTGTTTCAGGACCACTGTGGAAAGGGCTCCCCTACTCTCTGGGAGTTTTCTTAGGAGGGGGGACCTGTGGTTTTGCCATCCCAGCCTAAATGGGTAAAATCATACCTGACCTGGATCTCAGGCTTACAACAGAGGAAATTTTTCTGATATCAAACAGTGATTTTGACATATCACCACGGTGTTCACAATGCAAGGGGTTCATTTTTCTATGTGATCAGATGTCAAGACTAGACATATGGGTATTAAAGACAGAATAACTATCATCCCCACTGGTCTAAATAGCCACAAATAATCATACACATTATGAATGCAGGAAGCACAGTAAATTAAACTCACAACGGAAAACCAGACCACATGGTTATCAATTGTCAATGTCCCTCTGTAGTGCTTGAGAAGCCTCAGAGTATTTTTTTGCACAAGCTGTCAGGACCAGCTGCTGAGAACCAGTTCATCAGGCCCGTCTCTGTTGGAGAAATTATGTGTAGAGTCACAAGGTAAAGTCTTGCACACACACTAGATACTTTTAGGGGTTGAGTTCAGTGTTCGGGATCGCCTGATTCCCTCATGAGAACCTCCATCCTGGAACAGAAGGGATTAAGTTGGTGGCCTTACTTCAAAGGAAAAGTCAGGGCTTTGTCAGAGATGGGGCTCCGCTCACACAAAGGAACCAGGAAGACAGGATTTTATTCTGCCCTCCTGCTTTCGGCAAGAACCCTTTCAAGTGTTAATTTCAAGCCGTCATCTGGTTGGCATAGTTTCAAGATGTCATCTGGCCTTCCTCGTCCGGGGGTGCCGGGGGTTCCGCTGGCTCCACGCGTGTGCTGAACTCACGGGATGATCTCGCCACGGCGATGGGAATGGACAGCAAGACGACAAGGGACCTCTCCTCTTTGGCCTCAACGATTGTTGGCTCCAGTTGTCTCCGATCCATACCGGGTCCCTGATCCGAAAGCGATGAAGATGGTCCTGCAGAACAATTCGGAAGCTCCTGGGGTGTTCACCTGTGTAAGGAAGAAACAGAAAGGCCAAGCAATCTGCAGACATGTAGCATGAGTTGCAGAGGCTATACTCATTTTCTCCATGCGTGTAGAGCCCCGGGGTCTGTACGCTGTGTGCAGATTCCATTTTACCTGCAAAAGTTTCGCAAACTCCCAGAGGACTTGATGGATAAAGCTGGTATCCCATGCCTCGAAAGACAGTCTCGCAAAAGGCAATGGATTACCTCACACTTCCACCTATCCCGTGAAAGTGCAGACCGCTGCAAGCAAATAACGATACAGTCTTTATTGGGGCATTTCTACAAAGTCTATTTGGCAAATGTCCTGAAATGGTGCTTGGTCAGAATGCTTGGAGTAAATGTCCTGATCGGGGATTATTTCTCTGGCAGAGCACACATCGCTGAGAGACATTGGAAGCTAACTGGCAAAGTTTGGCAATGTACAGATATGTGCTACATTGGGACTCTGGGGAGTGCCGTCATGATGATTTTGAATTACTTGGCGGGCTAAATTTTCTGAGACCCACAGTTGCCCGCTTTGGATGACATACCATCCCTCCTCAATTTTTGAAAGTTCCTGCTCTTCCGCGAATTTTTCTTCGGCAGCGGAATAGGATGGTGGTGTGGGCGGAAACACATCTACAGGGATAAGACTAAGTTGCAGTTCAGGATCGCTTTGGGGCTGCCTTTCTGGCAATGAGATCTGCTAGCCTGTTCCCTCTGGCTTCTAGACTCGGACTGATTTTGTGGCCATATCAATTTATTTCTGCCACTTCCTTAGGCTTCCAAACTGCCTTTAAGAGTTACAACAAGGCTTCAAGATGCGCTACCAAGGCGCCATCCGTCTGGGGTAAGTAAACATCTTTATCCTTCCATAGCACTTTGCAATGGCAGAGCCCACTCCATTTGCATTTGAATACTAAGTGAGCCTAGAAAAAGCTCCTATCGTCTCTAAAAAGCCCCAGGCAAAAAGAAATTTCACTGTTCCTTTAAACTATCCATCTTTGGCAAATCAATTTAAAGAGTCATTAAGATTAGAAGTCATTCAATTACTCCTAGGGCTTTTGAGAAAGAGGCTTTTTAAACTCAGACCAACTGCCCGAATGAGAGAGGTGTGTGTTCTTTTTTTTTTCCTTCTTCGGCAGACACACAAACTAGTTTTTAAGGCTGAACTCCTCTGAGTTCCCTCCTGTTCTTTAAAATGTCTTAACTTTGGGTGCTCAGGCACTTCTCCCCCCGGCTGTTCAAAAGGCAGACAGCCCAAGTAAATTGTGTTAAAGTCTCAATAAAGTAAATTGTTTTAAAAGAACAGTCTTTCTGGTTGCTGTTGCGATCCGGGGTGGGGTTTTTTTTTCTGCTGGTTTATTCTGTAAGATTTCTTTTTTCTTCTTCTCTTTTCTTAAGCCAAAAAGGAATTGTTTGGCTTTTTGGCAGCGAGATGCTTGCCTTGTTTTTAGCATAAATTGTGAGCAGCGCGTAAGGCTGGAGGCTGGCCGGCAAAAGCTATTGGTTCCTGGCAATCGGCTTCCCTCACTCTGCGGCCACAATGACCTCTTAAAGAGGCATGGAAGATTTTGCCGGACCTGACTGGTTAGAAGGGAGATGTTGTCCAGGGGTTTCCATTTATTAGCAGGTAAACGGACTTTCCCTGCAAAGTCTGGAATGGTGGGGACCAAACGAGGTTCTAATCTGACCTCCCAGTTGAATTTGGGCTCGAGTTGACTGTCCCTATTTAAGGGAAAAGCTGATTTGGGGAGACTCCCCACTGCTCTCGCTTGCTGACACAGTCCACATTTTTCCCTTTCTAAAGGTGCCACGGTGGAACTAAGAGCATTGAAATCATGAGGGTCTGGGGGCTTGCTTTTTGGGGGGGGGCATTTATTTCTTCACTGTGCACTCGTTTCCACAGGGAAACGGAGGCCGTGAGCCCAATCAATGAGATTGCCTTTTTCTGAAGGCTTGAAAAAAGCATTATCACGGCGTTTCCCATCTTGGATCTTACCTAGAGGCCCATTATACTTGGTTCTGGATGGCATCATTCACTTCAATTTTCTCTCTCTCTTTCTTCCCTCCTCCTATCTACGGGGAGGCTCATCACTCCTGGATGTTATTAGTTATTTTAAGCATATTGAATTTCATTTATTCCCACTGTTTTTGTACATTGGGAGGCTTGGCTTACTTCAGGATAACAATATTTACGTGAATTGTATACCGGGAGATTCAGTTTACTTTAGAGTAACAACTTGCTTCAGGGTAAAAATATTTACTGGAATTTTTTCTCTACCTTCCTTTCGCCCTTAATATGGTAAACTCGCGCAGCTGCGTGCCCCTTCTTTTAGCGTTTAAAGTTCCGATTTGGGCTGGTGGCGGCTGGGGATTGCAGTTTTGCTTGCATTTGAGAATCTCCCTATTTTCAAACAAAACTGCCTTGCTGTTTTAAAATTTCCCTAGCTTCTTTTGGTGGGAAAAAGGCTTTGGTGTGAAAAAAGAAGGCATCTGCATAGGTGGGCAGGCGGATGCTAAAGAGAAATGCCTTTTCTTCATGTCGTACGCCTTTATCTGGATTGTCATCTGGACAAGGCACAGGCTGTTCTTTAATTACATTACTTCTTGTAAGAAGGCATATGTTACATAGTGGAACCTCTGGGTCCTTTCTGTGTTGATGCTTAGGATTGCTGGCCCATCTGTCATTGACCGTTGCTTTTGTCCTCAATTCTCCTTCCTCTGCTCCTATTTCCTCAATCCCGTTCCTGTCCATTCTCGCCTCCATCTTCTCCCTCTCTCTCCTTCACCTCTTCTCCCCCATCTTTTCCTCATCTTTCCCATCTTCACTCGGTCTCCTTCCTCTGGCCTGAGGCTCTATTCTCCCTCCTCTTTGGCGGGTAGGGAAAGTTTGGGCTGCTGAATATCTTGGGGGTTGGGGAGGGGATTCCTGTTCTCGGGCATCACTCCTGGATGTAGATCGGGTAGGGCGTCTGGGGCATACGGGGGTGGAGGAGATGGTCTTGGGTGAAGTTACTTCAGCTTGTTGCAGTCTGCTGGGCGATCTTTCTAAAACTGCTCGCTGCTCCTTTTAGGGCATAGAATTTTGGCTTGAAAAGGGAGGTAGTGCTCCTAGATGTTTTTCCCTCCTCAGTTCTATGTACAGGACTTAATCTGTAAGGATTTTTTCCTCAATTGCCCTATGGTGTTTTGATTTAAAAAGTCCCTTCAGCTGGTCAATTCGTTGTATAGCAGGCCAGCCTAATAGGCACAAGGTTTTTGAATGTTTTTTCTCTTTTCTTTGTGCCCAAAATTACACTTCTTGATAGCAGTGTTTCAGCTAGTCATGAAACTAGCTAATGGGGTCAATAGTTTGCTGGAATTTTGGCCCCATGTTTTAATGACTTTTAAATAATATTCCTATTTTCTCCCACACAAACGTCACTTGATCCGCACCTATGCTTTTCAAATATGTTACACGCGCACAAGACTCACTGCCGACTGTGATCTGCCCGGTCGCCCGTGGTCAGAAACTGCACAGCCCAGACTCGCTCGGTCAAGGGGAATTCTAAACCCCGACCATTCCATGCTCACACACTCTCACTGGATTAAAAGTGACCACACAGATTCCCACAGTTCAAAACCTCCTCCCAACCTAGTCTGGATCCCCTACCTACCAAGAATCTTTTTACCTATTCTACTTGACAGCTGAAATCTTCATTCCCCTGTCCATACCCCGTGGGTTCCTGCCCACTATTTTTCATGGGATGTTAGAGCGTCGCTCTTCTTCTCCCTTAGGGATTTCGGGGTCTCGTTGCCCCTATTTTCCCCATTACCTGGGATGTTGGGATTGCTTTGCCCCTCTCCTCCTGTAACCTGTGGTGCCGGGTTCGCCACCCCACACCTATACCTCGGGATGTTGGGGTTCCTTCCCCCTCTCCTCCCGTTACCTGGGATGTTGGATTCGCAATCCTCTCCTCCCGCCACAACCAGTTCCCTTCTTACCAATGCTTCGCGAAGTCTTTCCCCCCCAGCCGACTTTCCTTTTCCCTTCAGGCGATAACGTCTCCGCCAATATGCAGGATGAAGTGAGTTGCCTCTCAAACGGGAGGTGCGCGCTAGACTCCTCGCCCTGCGCTTGGTTGTTCGAGATCGCCTGACCTGGCCTTTTGTTTCCGAATCAGGGCAGGATCCCCGGCATCTCCACCAGATATGTAAGCTATATTTTAAATTTAGAGAGATCTGCACGCAGTTCGGAAAGAACAAAAGCTCAACTTGATGCCAGGATTCCTTCAAATAGGGAAAAGGGTTTATTGAGACATTGCCAATAGGCACCCAGCAGAGTCAGCTCTGAAAATCTGGGCCCCCCGAACATAGAAACTTCAAACCTTTTGTAGGATTTTGCTCCCTCACAGCCCCTCCCTTATCTAAACTGATAAGGATGCAGCTGTGAGCCATATATCAGGCATAGAACAACAGAAGAATACACTTTACACAAAGATATACAATGTAACAATTCAAATTGACAGGAGTTTGAAAGGAAATTGAGGGAGGGAGACATTCATTATGCGCTCTGGCGCCACCTGGCTTGCACTTCCCAGGACTCTGTACCTCCCGCGGACAGGGTTTGTTTTTACTGATAGCGGTGGATTGTTATTCCAGGAACTTCTGGCTTATCTCCAACAAGGACACCCCAGCTAACTGCCTTCCCACAAAGCTAAGTGTTTATACAAGGATCAATTTATGGCATAGTATCTCAGGACACAGATCTAGGGTGGAATGCAGGCTTTGAATAACACTTGGGAGGGGGAGAGTGAAGCGGGGGAAACAGCAGAGAGAACAGAAGCACTGCCATTTTGATCATACAATACTTAATATAAATTGGTATAGTACATCATTAAAATCACATCCTTTCAATATGAGTCTGTGCAGCAGCCCCACTCACCATCTGTGTGGCCCAGTTCTGTATTAATTGCAATCGCCGGACCATCTTCAAAGGCAGCCCCATATAAAGTGCACCTGGATTGGTGTAGAATGAGAGGCAGAGCTGAGTGTCATCAGCATATTGCTGACTCCTCAGCCCAAACCTCCTAATGACCTCTCCCAGTGGTTTCATGTAGATGTTAAATAGCATGGGCGACAGTATAAAGCCCTGGGAAATTCCATCATGCAACCACCATGGGCCAGAGCATTTTCCCCCAGCACCCCCTTCTGGACCTGGTCAGCCAGGTAAGAGAAGAACCACTGTAAAACATTGCCTCCAACTCCTATCCCAACCAGTTTGTCTAGAAGAACACCTTAGTCAATGGTGTCTAAAGCTGCTGAGAGTTCCAGGAAGATCAACAGGGACACACTTCCCTGTCTCTCTCCCAGCAAAGGTCATCATACAGGGTGACCAGGGCAGTCTCTGTTCCATAACCCAGCCTAAAATCTGATTGAAATGGATCTAGATCAGTGTTTTTCAACCTTTTTTGGGCAAAGGCACACTTGTTTCATGAAAAAAATCACGAGGCACACCACCATTAGAAAATGTTAAAAAATTTAACTCTGTGCCTATATTGACTATATAAAAAGTAATTTTTCAATTTTTCCCACGGCACACCAGGCAACATCTTGCGGCACACTAGTGTGCCGCGGAACAGTGGTTGAAAAACACTGATCTAGATAATCCATTCCAGCCTGGAGCTACTCAGTCACCACACGGTCCAACACCTTGCTCAAATAATGGAAGTTTGCCACTGTTTGCTAATTAACCACCATCCTTGAGTCCAGGTTAGGCTTTTTTAGGAGTGGCCGAATTACCACCTCCTTTAATGGGGTGGGAACTACTCCCTCACTTAGTGAGGAGTTGATGGCCTCTTGGGCTTAGTTGGGACCCCCCCCCCAGCAGATTCCTTTATTGACCATGACAGGCAAGGGTCGAGTTCTGTAGTGGTGGCACAGACAGATCCAAGCACCCTGTCCACATCCTCAGGTCGCAATAAGTGAATCTCATCCAATAAATTATGACATAAGCCAGGAGCACTGGACACAACCATTGACTCAGCCTCAATGGTGGAGTCTAATTCTCTGTGAATTTGAGTGATTTCCCCCTCCAAGTGGATGGCAAATTTGTCACAGTGAGCCACTAAGTGTTCCGAGACCTCCAAAGGATTACCCGGTTGAAGAAGATCCTAGACCACTCGAAATAGCTCCACTGGGTGACACTCAATGGAAGCAATATGACTGGAGAAATACTGCTGTTTCACAAGCCTTATCGCCACACAATAGGCCCGATAATGGGCTCTAAGCTGTGTTTGGTCAGAGTCGCAGTAATATTTCCTCCACCTGTGCCTGCATGTTTCGGGGAGTAGGGAGGTAACAGCTGCTTTCCTTAAACTTGCAATTGTGCTTCCCCCTCCCCCCCCCCAATTTTTTAACATTTAGAGTAGAGGAAAGTGCTGAGGAAAGCTCTTTTGCATTTGACCCAGCAAGGAGTGTCTGGAGAGAAGGAACATTTGTCATACTTTAAAGAGCAACTTTCTTCTCCTCCTATTGATCTATGGTACTTTAAATGGATGCCATTAGAAATGTGTGGGCTGTGTGAAATGTGAAGTTTAATTACCTCTGGCATGACCAATATATTTCTGTTGAAAAGGCTGCTACTTCCATGGATAGTGCAACAACCCAGGGTTTGATTTGCAAGAATTCGGCCCTTTCCAGCATTCAAAGGAAGCATTTTAGTTCCTCATGTTGCCAAACCTGGTACCTTGGTATCTGGGGTTTTGTTGTTGTTGTTGTTGTTAAATCACCTCTGATTCTTGAAGGAACAATCTCTAAATGCCGTGCCTTCAACAGCCCTACTCAGCTCTTGTAAACTCAAGTTTCTGTTTCCTTTCAGGAGTCGGTCCATGTTGCATTTTGCCTTCCTTTTGTTAATACTCTCTCCCCCTTTCCCAGCATTATTGTCTTTTCCAGAGAATCTTGCCTCCCCATGGGGTGCTTAAAGTGGGACAGCCTCAGTTGCAACATTTTTACCTCTAAAGCAGAGGTGGGCATGAACTGGAAAACCAGTGGTTTGTGATGGTTTGGGGTTCATGGCTAACCATGAACCACCACAGCCACCCAGAAAAAACAACACAGTTTCAATGTTTCCAGTTTGTGCCAGGTGACCTACCTGCTCCTGCCCTTCACCTCCTCTGCCACCTGTCCTTCCCATTGCCACTGCTTCCGTGACAGGAGCTAGGCCCGCTGCCTCAGAGGGTGGAAGTGGGAGTGGCAGAAGCAGATGGGGGGGCAACGGGGACAGTGGGAAGGAATCAGGCAGGAATCCCATTTTCTGAAGCAAAACAAAGCGCTGGGGGTCGGCGACTCCAGTGTTTCATTTTGCTTCATCAAAATTGGATCCCTGAACTAGGTCACAAATGAAACCATGGAACAAACCTGATTGTCTGTTTTTCTGGTTTGCTCTTTGGTTTGTGACATCTCTATTCAAAATATTTCAGGCTTCATTTGCTCTAGTGCCCAGCTGTTCATTTTTTCTGGCTGTCCAGGGTATCCACAAAGCCCTTCTTTTTAATGAATCATTTCCCCCCACCCACTCCTTTTTTTACTATCCAACTTTTGCGCCTGTACATGGTGATTGGGAATACAGTAATACTTCAGATAACGAATGCCTCTGTTAAAAAATAATTCAAATAGCGAATTGAAATTTACAGAAATAGGGCTGCCTTGGTTAATGAATTTTTTCTATGGGCTGCCTTGGATAACATTTTTTTCATAGTGCTTGGTGAAAAAAGTCTACCCAGGATGCATTGCGCCCCCCCCAATAGTTTGTGGAGTGGTGGAAGGAGCTGGAGCATTTTTGTGTGTCTTGGAGCCATTCTGGACATTTTTTGCTGAGGGATTTGGACATTTCAGACTTGGAAAGGTAGGGGGCTGAGGTTTCCTTGCTTTCTTTTGTGTTTTTGCATTGGTTTTGATTGAACTTTTGGCAGGAACGACCTGGAATTTTGTGTTGGAGCTAGCTTTATTCTTCTTTGCACTACTTTTTGTTGCACTTTGGGTGGGAACAGGCTGGGGGTAGTCTTGCTGCTTTCTGTTTATGACCTTTTCCATTGCTCTACAGGCAAGAACAGGCTGGGATTCTTTTGCAGCTTGTGTTTGTGTATGTTTGTATTTTTCCCCATTGCATTTTTGGCAGAAACAGGCTGGGGTAGTCTTGCTGCTTTCTTTTCTCCATGTTTGCATTGCACTGCAGGGCGGGGTGTCCTGGGGGGAAGGGTTCCAGCACTACATGCCTTTAAAGTGCACTTTATAAAGAGGTCAGGGGAAAAAATTCACCCTTTTGCCTTTTTTCAGACCTCTGGAACCAAATAATTGGTTTCCCATTCATTTCATTGGAACCCGCATTTCGGATAACAATTTTTCAGTTAGCGAATTGACTCACTGAATGAGTTAAATTCATTGCCTGAGGAACCACTGTACAAGAGTGTAAATAATCTTGGTCTTGTACCCCATTGAAACATCCTTATACTCAGTGAACTTAGTTCCTTTGTTGCTCCCCTTCCAAGTCTCAGTCTTTTGCTGATTTCTTGGCTGCAGTTCCAATTTGGTGGTGGAGGTGGTGATGCAGAAACACTTCTGGCAAAAACAGCGTCATGTGCAACAAAAACATCAAGCGTCATGTGCAACAAAAAGATTAGCAACCATTTAAAGCCAAAGATCTATCACACCATCATACAACCTGTTGTGCTATACTGTATTGTTTCTTTATTTTATCCCCATTCAGTTTTTTTTAAAAATCCAGTTGATTTAAATCTAATGCCTCCACCATTCCCCACCATGGGTGTCAAGTTTTACCTGGCACTCACTCATGGCAGTGCATCTCTGGACAGAGACAGATAGGCCAGTTGGCCGATGTGCTGGAGCGGAGGGGGGGGGGGAATCAGACTTGGACAGTTGCCAAGTGGTGACCCCAGCTGAATGCTGGCAGCGAGAGTGGAAGGAGGCATGTGTGCATGCATGCACGTGCATGTTTGGGTCTCTGTTTTTGCACACGTGCACTCTAATGCACACAGGCATGTTGCACCTCCTGTCCCGGCCAGCGCCGGGAAAAAACTTGACACTTATGGTCTCAAGCAGAGCAGATTCTACAGCCAGGTACTTAAACCTTGGTGTTGACATGGACTTCTAGCCAACTTCTTTTGTGAGTTTTGGCATTTGTGAACAGTATGTGATCTATGAGACCCCAGAACGAATCATCTGAGTTTCCATTATTTCCTATGAAGAAATTTGCTGAGATATAAGAGTATTTTGGCTTGCAAGCATTTTTCCAGAATGGATTATGCTTGTAAACTGAGGTATTACTGTACAAATCTTCTGGTGTGCAGATGGTTATATTTAATAATTTAAACCAGTTCTTTACATGTTTTTAAATTCCTCAGGGATGTCATTCCGGTTATTAATACATATTTTAAATAGTATAAAATATAATCCCTTCCTCATATATCCTCCTATTCCTTCATCTCCTCCTTTGCCACACAATCTTTTTGTACACAGAATTCACTTTGAGAAACTTGCCCTTCTCAATTATTTATTTTTCTTTCTGTTGTTGCATATCCTGTCCTCTCCAATTAATATGTTAATCAAATTACAGGACTGTTCTTCCCCACTCCTTATGCTACCCCAGCAGGAAGTGGAAATAAAACAAAGGAGCATCTCTTCCTTTTCCCAATGGCACCCACTAGATGGCTTCTACTTTTTCTACACACGTTTACAAAAAAGTAAAACTATGTCATGTTCAAGATGGCTGGTTCAATTGCAAGTGTACCTAAGACACTGTGCGGTGTCTTGGAAAGATAAGGGATAGTTGCCACCATTTCAATTATTCTCCCCTCTCATTTGAAGCTGGACTGTGAATTGAGATTGGTTTCCCACACTTTGATTACAGGTAGAGCCCAAGACAGTGTAAAAGGAGTCATCTTACAAAAAGGTTGTTGTCTCTCAGGGCCTTTTCACACGACCCCTAAGATCCGCTGGCCCCTTAAATTCGGACCAAAGATCTTAGGGGTTCGTTGCTCTTCCTTCCTCCCCACCAGAGAAAGAGAGGAAAAAATGCAGCTCACCTGGAGGAGCTTCCCAGAGCTCCGTTTCTCTGTTGTTTCTCTTCTGCTTGCTTTTTCCCTCCCACCTCTTCTCTAAAGGGGCGGGAGGCAAAAAAACACAAGCAGAAGCCAGGAGAGCCCGCACTGACCAGATTAAATCCGGACCTGGGGATTTTCACCCACCTCAAGCAGGTACAAGAAAGTGCAGCTGGGTGCGCTTAGGTGGGCGGGGTCACACTTAATTTCCTGCAAACTCTGGTGGGAAAACTTGTGAAAGCCATTTGGTTTAGAATAAAAGGGTTGAATAAGGGCCTCTCCAGACCTGGTCTGTCACATTGGGTTGGAACTGTGGTCCTCCCCGCCCACCCACCCTCACAGACACCACCCAATGATCCAGTTTCTATACCTGTAGTCAGTTTTCCTTCAAGGTAGTCCAGATTGATTTCCCATGCCATAATATGTTCCCCTTCTTCTTCCCTTGCTTCTCCCGCTTCTGCCAATTGTCAGATCTGTCTCCACATCTTACCTCTTTCTGTCACTTGATGCTACTTGATTAGGGAAATAGCATATGCGGGAGACACCTCCCCCTCCTCCATTTCTCTCCCCATTCCACTAGTGTTCATAGATTAAAAGTAAGCTGTGCATATCTGGAACTACTGAAAAGCCTTTTTTAAAACCTCCTCTCTCCTCCCCATCTGAAATAATCACAGACGATGTCAACAGATCTTAGGGCTGACTTACACTGGCTCTTTTGGGCCTGCCTAGTTTGGGCTAAATAGTGTTGCTTGGGGTCAGGTGGAGGTACAGTATGGCCGTTACTTCACGAAGTGCCTCGCTTCGAACCGACCTTGCCTTCGCTGTGAATTCGGAGGCGGTCACGTGTTCTTGCTTCGCTCCCGCCCCTGTTTCTCAGTACTCACGAGCTGCAGTTTTAGGACCGATTCGAGCACAACCTCACGTGCTCCCTTCGCATTCGCATGCCACTTTTCAACGTTCCTTATTTCCCATCCGTCCTTTAAAAAAATACCTACCGACGGCGTATCGATGCACTGATGCTGGACTGTCAGTTGCAATGGCTCTACTGATTTCAACTGTTTCCTGGCATCATTGGCAGCCCCCCCCGCCACTGCTGCCGCTACTCGGGGGGAGCCCCGCATGGCACAGCCGCCCGCCCTCCGCCGCTTGCACGCTGCCTGCCCCGGGTGCCCTGCTTTGGCCAGGCGAGGCGGCAGCGGCTCCTCCTGCTCCCGCTGCCGCCGCCGCCGCCGCTACTCAAGTGAGGAAGTAACAGCGCAAAGCGATGAAACGATATAGCGATGCATCGATATCCCTGTTTGAATATATTTTTAAAAAACTTGAAATAAAAGCCAAAAACTGAGACCACACGTCACGTTGGGAGCGAAGCGAGATGCGAAGCGAAAAGATTCCCGGCCCCTGGCAGGGGAACCACTCACCCCGCTTGGAGCACGGTAAAAGGGGCGTGGTCGGGGTGGCATCGCAGCCAAAAAGGAGGAGCGTGCGGACTGAAACGATCGATTCGCACAGAAATGAGGGCTTGCCGTGAAGCGAGCGGTTCATGAAGTAATGGCCTATGTCATTTCGGTGCTGTCCTTTCATCCATATGGTACATTGGATGTCAAGTGGCCCTGTTTGGTTCAGCACTTTCTCAACCAGTTTTAAAGAGAAACCAAAGGATTTTTTAAAAAGAGATGTAGCATTTCAGTGATAGTTTACCAGAGTCTTAAAAAAATCTCACTTCCCCTGGCCCTCCACTTGGGAGTAGAGATGGGCACAAAACTAATTTTTTGTTCCGTTATTCATTATTCATTTTGTTATAAAACAAAACGAATAACGAACCTGGCAGGGAAATTGGAACGAACTGAACCAAGAAAATTAGGTTCGTTACGTTTCGTTTTTGTTAATGGCGACGCGTGATGAAAAGAGCTGTTTTAAATATCAAAAAAACGTCCTGAATATCTGTAAAAACCCAGCGGTAATTATTTATTCTGCCTGATAATACCTACCAGGGAGGTTGGGGGTCCTTAAAATGTGCATTTGTGTCTTTTCTCAGATCGCTGTATTTTTTTTTCCTTTAAGGGGAGTTAGGGGACATCGACCCAAAATGGCTGCCAGATGCCTAACACTGATTTCTTGGGTATTAAAATGCCCTGGACATCAGTCAAAAATGCAGCGATAATTATTTATTCTGCCTGATAGTACCTACCCGGGAGGGGTTGGGGTTCTTAAAACGTTTGTTTTTGTCTTTCTCCCATTGCAATGTATTTTTCTTTTCCCTTTAAGGATGACACAAAATGGATGACAGCCACAAAATGGATGCAAGCCATGTGATGGGATCATGTTCAACCAATAGCATGCCAAGGTTGCAGACTGGGGAGGTCTGGCAGCCACAGAGGGCATAAAAAGCTCTGGCAGCCTCCGTCCTCCTTGCAGTCTGTGGTGGGAGTTAGGTTGGGGTGGGGTTGCTATCTCTGAAACACATTATTTTCACTTTAGGCCAGCCAGGCAAGCCTGTGTCTCTGCGTTCCTGCTGGCTGCAGCCTGGCTCTTAGGGGAGAGAGAGAAGAGATTTCTCTCTAGCTTCAATCTTGCAGCCTCCCTGCGTGTGTACTGCGTACCTCTCGGTGATACCCTCCCCTGCCCCGCAATCACTCTGCGGCTGCCTTCCGCCCTGGGCAATGCCCGCCACTGCCTTGCAGCCTCCCTGCATAACTAGTCTATACTGTGTCTCTGACAGCATCAATTTTTTTAGTGTTTTCCCTCTGGTCTGGGGCATTGGGGGACACCTATGAGTGGAAATGCTTTAAAAATCACGCAAAGTGGGTAAAAACAAATAACGAATCAATGAACCAACAAAACAATTTTTTTGCAAAAATTCATGAAAAATGAAAACGAACCAAACCAAGCCCCTCAACGAAATGAAACAAAATATCATTTTTTCAATTTGTGCCCATCTCTACTTGGGAGCTAAGGAAATGTTCAGAATAAATTTAAAATAAAGCTATTTCATTTTATTGCTGTCAATTTGAGTGACTCAGCTACCCACAGTTGCTTTGCTGGGAGCATTTTACCGTAATAGTGACATTTTTGTGCATATGTGATACAGTACTCATCACTTCAGTTCACCCCCACACACACACAGAAAAAGAAAGAAAGAAAGAAAGAAAGAAAGAAAGAAAGAAAGAAAGAAAGAAAGAAAGAAAGAAAGAAAGATCCAGGCTGGGCACAAAGCAAGTTTGGGCTGGTTTTTGATTTCATGTGCATTGCCTGGTCACTGGTGCAATGGTCATCCCAGTAATAAACCCAGTGTTTTAATTATTACACTGCAGTGCAACTCTCATATCAGCTTTTATCATGCAAATGACACCAAGCTTGAAATATGCTTATATAACAAATGATGTAATCTAATGTGCTGAACTTGTATATTATTAGCATGTATATTATACTAATTAGTTTGTATAATATGTAGATTAGGCTCCCTGGGATTTGGGGACTAGAATATGACAATCCTAGCCATTCAGCTATAGAAGATATTACTTCTCATTGATTACAAAAACAGACACATTGATCTACATTATTCCTTGTACTGCACAATTATCGCCATTAATATCTGGGTGGCAACAAGCAGTTATATGGAGAATTGAATATAATTTCATTTTATAAATGATCATGTGGGTATCTGGCTGCACAACCAGAGGTTGGGAGTAGCTATGGGCACCAAATAAAAATGAAATGTTGTTTCACTATTCACTAGGTAATGAAACAAAAAATGAAATTAAACGAAACAAACTGGGGAAGCAGCGTTTTGTTAGTAACAAAACAAACTGGTAGTTTTTTTGTATAAAATAAACTGTTTTGTTTCTCTGTAAAATGGCTCCCCTGGGCCCTATGGTTACCTTCCATAGACTCTCCCCTTTAAGCCCTCCAAATTTGGAGGGATTTGGGATTCAGGGGTCCGAGTTATTCAACTTCAAAGAAGTGCCTCCAGAAAAAAAATATTTCTAATTGCAATGTTATGTACTTGAACATAGTGATCCTAGGCAGCTAGCAGCATGGAAATAACAGGGGAGCTTCCTCAAGCTCTCCCCTTGAAGAACCCCCAATTTGGACAGGTTTTGAGTACAGAGGGCCAAGTTATTCAACTCCAAATGGGTGCCCCCAGGAAAAAACATTTGTAATTTAAAAACATAGGTTACAGGTGATACCTTTATAGGCCACTATTAAAAATAAAAAAGGAACATTTCAAGCTTTTGAGTGTAAATCACCCTTCTTCAAAGCAGGTCCCAGAAGTTCAGACATGGCAAAAGACGTGCTTCACCAGGAGGTTACTTTTAAAGTTCTTGGTTAGATGATGTTCTTAAAATCCATGGCTAGGTGATGTTGTAGCCCGGGCAGGAGTCTTGTTAGAGGCAAGAAGGCAGTTGTAAAAAGCTGCTTCTTAAGTCACAACCCCATTCTTCAAACAAAGGAACATGGGTCATATATACCCCCACTCCCTTACCCAGCTCCATTTGGCATATGAGACATACAAATCCCTTTTGGCCTGGGGGCTGGGGAGAGAAGGGTTGATACAAAACACCCATGTGCCTTATTCTGGGATTGGGGTAAAAAAACTGTAAGTCCACTAGGTTTGCCAGTTAGAACTTGTTATATTACCTAGTGGATGCAGTCTTGCCCTTTGATGTTCAGAGCTGTTGTGCCTCATTCCAGGTCTCTAGGGAATGCCAGCTCTTTCTTGGTATCTTCACAATTCCATCAAAGCAAAATACTGATCCCAGGCATCTAGCAGCATGGAAATTGCAGTGGAGCTTCTTCCAGCTCTCCCCTTTAAGCACCCCCCAATTTGGAGAGGTTAGGGATACCAGGTGCCAAGTTATTCAATTCCAAATGGGGTGCCCATAGGAAAAACATTTGTAATTTAAACATATTTGAAAATAGTGATCCCAGGCATCTAGCAGCATGGATATTACCATGGAGCTTCCTCAAGCTCTTCCCTTTAAGAACCCCCATTTTAGAGAGGTTTGGGGTAAAGGGGGCCAAGTTATTCAACTCCAACGGGGGTGCCCATAGGAATCCATTTTAAAGTGCTGTGGGGTGTGTGTGCTGCCTGCTAGGGCTAGGGTATATAAAAGTCTGGCTGGTTTCCTTTTCTTTGTCATCTGTGGAAGTGAGGGGAGTTACAGTCAGCTCTGGCAGTGCTGCCAGCTTGCTGTTTTACAGTTGGGCTAGCTTCACTTCAGCTCTCCCTGTGTGCTCAAAGCTGCTCTGTGTGTTGTGTGAGTGGACAAAGAGAGATTGGTTTGTGTGTGTGTAGAAGAGAGAACCTTTTCTCTCTCTCTCTGTGTGTGTGTACTGTGTGTCTCTCTCTGTGCTCAGAGAGGCAGTGCTTTTCTGTTCTTTTTGATAGGGTTTTATTAGGGGGGATTTGCGGCAGGCTTTCTTTATTATATTATGTTGTTGTTCAGTCGTTCAGTCGTGTCCGACTCTTCGTGACCCCATGGACCAGAGCTCGCCAGGCCTTCCTATCCTCCACTGCCCCCCGGAGTTTTGTCAAATTCATTTTGGTTGCATCGATGACACTGTCCAACCATCTCATTCTCTGTCCTCCTCTTTTCCTTTTGCCTTCGATTTTTCCCAGCATCAGGGACTTTTCCAGGGAGTCCTCTCTTCTCATGAGGTGGCCAAAGTACTGGAGCCTCAGCTTCAAAATCTGTCCTTCCAGTGAACATTCGGGGTTGATTTCTTTCAGAATGGATAGGTTTGATCTCTTTGCAGTCCAGGGGACTCTCAAGACTCTCCTCCAGCACCACAGCTCAAAAGCATCAATTCTGCGGCGATCAGCCTTCTTTATAGTCCAGCTCTCACTTCCATACATCACTACTGGAAAAACCATAGCTTTAACCATCCTGACCTTAGTTGGCAAACTGATGTCTCTGCTCTTTAGTATGCTATCTAGGTTTGCCATTGCTTTCCTCCCAAGAAGCAGGCGTCTTTTTATTTCATTGCTGCAGTCGCCATCTGAAGTGATCAAGGAGCCCAAGAAAATAAACTCTGTCATTGCCTCCATTTCTTCCCCTTCTATTTGCCAGGAGGTGATGGGACCAGTGGCCATGATCTTAGTTTTTTTGATGTTGAGCTTCAGCCCATTTTTTCCACTCTCCTCTTTCACCCTCATTAAGAGGTTATTTAATTCTTCCTCACTCTCTGCTATTAGAGTAGTATCATCTGCGTATCTGAGGTTGTTGATATTTCATCCGGCAATCTTAATTCCGGCTTGTGATTCATCCAGACCGGCCTTTCTCATGATGTACTCTGCATATAAGTTAAATAGGCAAGGTGACAGTATACAGCCTTGTCGTACTCCTTTCCCAATTCTAAACCAGTCAGTTGTTCCATATCCAGTTCTGACGGTTGCTGCTTGTCCCACATATAGATTTCTTAGGAGACAGATAAGGTGGTCAGGCACTCCCATTCCTTTAAGGACTTGCCATAGTTTGTTGTGGTCTACACAGTCGAAGGCTTTGGCATAGTCAATGTGAAGCAGAAGTAGATGTTTTTCTGGAACTCTCTGGCTTTCTCCATAATCCAGCGCATGTTGGCGATTTGATCTCTAGTTCCTCTGCCCCTTCGAAATCCAGCTTGTAGTTCTGGAAGTTCTCTTTCCACATACTGCTGAAGCCTGCCTTGTAGAATTTTGAGCATAACCTTGCTAGCATGTGAAATGAGTGCAATTGTGTGATAGTTGGAGCATTCTTTGGCATTTCCTTTCTTTGGGATTGGGATGTAGACCGATCTTTTCCAGTCCTCTGGCCACTGCTGGGTTTTCCAAATTTGCTGGCATATCTTATGCAGCACCTTTACAGCATCCTCTTTTAAGATTTTAAAGAGTTCAATTGGAATGCCGTCACCTCCACTGGCCTTGTTGTTTGCAATGCTTTCTAAGGCCCACTTGACTTCACTTTCCAGGATGTCTGGCTCCAAGTCAGCGATTACGCTATCTTGGTTATCAGGGACATCCAGATCTTTCCGATATAATTCTTCTGTATATTCCTGCCATCTCTTCTTGATCTCTTCTGCTTCAGTTAGGTCCCTACCATTTTTGTCCTTTATCATATCCATCTTTGCACAAAATACCCCTTTAATATCTCCAATTTTCTTGAACAGATCTCTGGTTTTTCCTTTTCTGTTGTTTTCCTCTATTTCTTTGCACTGTTCATTCAAGAAGGCCGCCCTGTCTCTCCTTGCTATTCTTTGGAAGTCTGCATTCAATTTCTGTATCTTTCCCTTTCTCCCTTGCATTTTGCATCCCTTCTCTCCTCCGCTATTTGTAGGGCCTCGTTGGACAACCACTTTGCTTTCTTGCATTTTCTTTTCTTTGGAATATTTTCATTGCAGCCTCCTGTACAATGTTACAAGCCTCCATCCATAATTCTTCAGGTGTTCTGTCCACCAAATCTAGTTCCTTGAATCTATTCTTCACTTCCACTGTGTATTCATATGGGATTTGACTTAGGTTATACCTAACTGGCCCAGTGATCTTCCCTACTTTCTTCAGTTTAAGTTTGAATTTTGAAATAAGAAGCTGATGATCTGAGCCACAGTCAGCACCAGGTCTTGTTTTTGCTGACTGTATAGAGCTCCTCCATCTTTGGCTGCAGAGAACATAGTCAATCTGATTCTTTTGTGTTGTTGGAAAAGAGTGTTTGCAATGACCAGCTTGTTCTCTTGACAAAACTCAATTAGCCTTTGCCCTGCTTCATTTGGAACTCCAAGGCCAAACTTGCCAGTTATTCCTTTTATCACTTGACTCCCTACTTTAGCATTCCAATCCCCTATGATGAGAAGAACATCTTTCTTTGGTGTCAGTTCTAGAAGTTCTTGTAAGTCTTCGTAAAATTGGTCAATCTCAGACTCTTCAGCACCGGTAGTTGGTGCATAAACTTGGATTACTGTGATGTTCAAAGGGCTGCCTTGGAATCGTACCGAGATCATTCTATCATTTTTTAGGTTGTATCCCAGCACTGCTTTTCTCACTCTATTGTTGACTATGAAGGCTACTCCATTTCTTCTTTGGGATTCTTGCCCAGAGTAGTAGATGTGATAGTCATCTGAACTGAATTCACCCATTCCTGTCCATTTAAGTTCACTGATACCCAGGATGTCAATGTTTATTCTTTCCATCTCACGTTTGACCACATCCAGCTTACCCTGGTTCATAGATCTCACATTCCAGGTTCCTATGCAGTATATTTCTTTGCAACATTGGACTTTCCTTTCTCTTCCAGGCACGTCTGCAGCTGAGCGTCCTTTCGGCTTTGGCCCAGCCACTTCATTAGCTCTGGAGCTACTTGTACTTCTCCTCCGCTGTTCCTCAGTAGCATGTTGGACACCTTCCGACCTGAGGGGCTCATCTTCCAGCGTCATATCTTTTAGCCTTTTGTTTCTGACCATGGGATGTTCTTGGCAGGGATACCGGGGTGGCTTGCCAGTTACTACCCCAGGAAGTCTTATTACAGGCCTCATTGTCAGCAGTGTAATTAGCCTTACAATGATGAAAGCACAGTTCAGCCTGTTTTATTTTGTAGCCTCACTGATCAACTGGGACACAAAAGTAGAAATGTGCCCCATTTATAAGATATTCCAGACTGAGGCAGTTTATTATATTATATACATATATGTATCTTTTCCCCTTTCTACCCCCTTGAATCTACATCCCTCCCCCCCCCAACACAGATCAGTACCAGTTCCTACAATCTTCATACCCCCACTTTTAGTGTACTGTACAAATTAGACATGGGCACAGAGCGGCGAAATTGTCGTTTCCGTTTTTGGCTATCGTTTCCGTTATGTAACGGAAACGGTAATGATAATTATGCTGCTCCAGCTCGAACCCGACCCAAAAAAAGAAAAATTGGGTCAATTTTTTTGTTGTCGTTAATGGCATCGCGGCGATCGTGTGATGCCAAGCAGCATAGAAAAAAAGTTTTAAAAAGTTAAAAAAAAAAAACCGAGTCCCAGACAAAACAGCACGCAAAAATATGCCTGCCTGAGGACACCTACCAGAGGGGTGGTTTCTGGGGGGGGGTCCCCGGCCTCCCCCCCTCTCCTGTCCTGGGCTGCTTGCACCAGGCTGGGGGGGGGGGGTCATCCTCGTCGTCTGTCTCGCTGCATGCCATGCGGTGGGGGGGATCCAAAATGACGACAGCAATTTTTCTTTTGAAATTGTGGTAAAAAACAGCAACACCAAATCACCACAGAAACATGTGGAATTTATTTATTTTAAATGCCTGAATTTTAATAGTAGCAGCAGTGGGTTTTTTATAGCAATAAAACGTCGTATTGATTTTATTTTATTTTTATTTTTTATTTTTTTAGACCTGCCTATTTGGACTGGGCATGGGATGGGACCATGCAAATTTTCTGAACCATTCCACCAATGGCATCACCAGGTTTTTGACTGACACTTCTGGATGTCTCGGAGGGCATAAAAAGCCGAGGCACCTTCCAGAAATCGCAGTCGGGTGTATGGATGTGGTTGAGGGAGGAGGGCTGGCTGCTGGTGCTGGTGTGATCCAATCGAGATTGAGGAGGGAGGCTGGAGGCGTTAGGATTTAAGTTAGGCAGGCAGGGAGGGAATTGAACTTAGAAAATAATTTCTTTGATTCCCTGCAGCTTTGTCTGCTGAAGGGAATAGCAGTTTATTCTTTATTTCTTCTCTGGCAGTTTGTGAGGATTTTTTTCTGATATTGGATAAAGGGGAAGGTTCGACTGGGAGTGGGAGGTGTAGATTTATTTTAAAAATATATTATATAGTACCATTTATTTTCTATTTTCGCAACTTCAATTTGCTTGAACACACACACATTTGGGGTGCAAGCCAAGAACAGAACCTCTATCCTAAGTGATATCCTAACTGCCCACTCACCTGTCCGCCCGCGCTGCCACCCGCCTGTGGCCCGCGCCGCTGCCCGCCCACTCGCCTGCCCACGGCCACCGCCTGCCCGCTTGCCCGCCCGCGCCTCCCCCTGCCTCTTTCGCTGCCCACCCAGGGCCCCCCGCCACCGCCGCCTGCCCGCACCTCCCCCTCGCCGTCCACCGCCCGCCCCGCCCACCACCTAGGGCGCAAAAACACCTAGCGCCGGCCCTGATTGCGGGACGCCCCTATGTTCTGGGGAAGTCAAATCGCGCTAAATCGTGGTGGAAACGACAAACGAGAAATGAAACAACAAAACGACAAATTTTTGAAAAATTTCACAACAAACGGAAACGACCCGAAACGGACCCGTTCCGACAAACGAAAACTTGAAACATCATTTTTTCTGGTCATGCCCATGTCTAGTACAAATAAAAAGTAAAAAAAAATGAAGACACACCCTATCAAAATTAGAGAGAACTTTATTATCTGCTGGAGACAGCAGCAGAAGGGCCAGCAGTGAGGCAGGAGAAGGCCCATCAGGCATTGCCACAAGCCAGACCACTCAGCCTAAGGCTGGAGAAGTCAGGCAGCAGCATTCTCTTGGTGGACCAAGTTCTGAACCACTCCTGTTTTTAGAGGAGTCCCAGGACTTGGTCTCAGGATTGGACACAAGATATGAGCAGCAGCAGCAGCTAGAGGAGGAGGAGGAAAGCATGCCCTCCATCTCTTCTCCTTTTTCCAGTATCAGTACCCCCCCCCAGTCATCCGAGGGTGGCAGAGGGATTGGGACTGGGAGCCAGCCCCAAACAGCTGCAGACAGGTGCAAGCCTTGGAGCTTCTTGTGGGCAGGGGCTTATCTGTCTCTGTGTGTGTGTGTGTGGAATGATACATCTTCCCTGGGCTCAGAAATCTGGGGGTGCCTGGAGGGGGAGGAGGAAGCCATGTGCCCTCCCGCTAGCAGTCCTGCCAGCGGGCAAGTGAGTGAGCGAGGTGGCAAGGAGGGAGGGAAGCATGCAGCTGGCTGAGCTCTTATCAGCTGCTCCCTGGATAAAAGAAAAGCTGCAGAGAGCTCAAGTCTGAGGGGAAAGGGAGGGGCAGGAGGAGGAAATGGACAGGCCACTGCTATGGCTGGGATGGATGGGCGATCTGTGTGTGTGCACACATGTGCACACATAAGGTTTACGTGGATTGGTGGGGGAGACAAGCTGACTGGACCAGGTTGTGGGAGAACCAGCATACACATGCCCTGATCTTCTTTGGGCTCCCCCAGGGTGGTGGTGGTGGAGCGGCGCACCACTTTTGAATTGCCTTCTAGTCACCCAGGCAGCGTTTGCCTCAGTGACTTGAAGGCAATTAAAATCCCAGCCCCCCACACCCCACTCACTGCTCACAAGACGGGGAATCCTGAACTTGCTTGTAAGCAGTTGTGGGGCACTGAAGAGTGCTCGTAAGTCAGGATTTTCATATGTCGGGCGCATCATAAGTTGGGATACCACTGTATTCATTTTTATGCTTTTCACAAGGTGACAAACATGTGTTTCCTCTTTGTCATTTATTCCTACTGGTTGGGTACTCAGACTCAGAAATAAGAATTGGTTCAAAGGTCACATGGCTGAGTGAAAATTTAGTTGTTATTACTTAGTCCAATTACCTTCCACAGAGCAAATAATGAATCACATTAAAGTAAAAAAGGTTTATTAAACTTTAAACAGAAAACAAATATTCCACTGGATGATATGCACAAAGGTAAGACTCTTCATCTCAACTGCCATGAGAGGAAATTAAAAACTGTCACTTTTCTGTCTGTTTAACCAACAGACCTTTCAGAAAGGAGGGGCATAAAAGAATGTTAATATAGACAGACCAATAGTAAGTCAGATCAGGGTGGTTGACATACCACATTCTGAGACTATTGATCTGCATACTCTAACACATTTGAACAGGGTTCTTTTAGGTGCTCCCCAAAGGGGTCTTTTAGGTGGCTATTTAAGACTCACATCACCTTGCAAATGTTCCCTCTTAGGTGTGGCAGAACTGGGCAAGAGGTGGAACTTAGTGTGCCACATTCACAGCGACAAGTGGCTCCCTGATGCAACATAGCAGCATTCTGTTCTTCTTATATACTCTGTGATCAATATGGCACAACTTAATGCAACTAGGCAACATGACACATCAGGCAAGGCAAGGACCTTTATTCCTGCCAACTCCCTGATGTATTGGGAACATCAGGCTGTCATGTCATTGAACTTCTTCTCATACAGAGTCATTTCCAGCAAGTGTTTCTATTACTTCTGCTCAAATGCCGTTCATTGCTCTGCCATGACTATCTTTCATGTTTTCTCCTCTTTAAAAAATGAATGCACAGAAGAGCCATTGGCTGACATCAAATCTGTGGAAACATTACACCTTCTTAGATTGTTTACCAGCTGCAGAAAATAGCACACTACATTCCAAGCAATATGTTACAGTCTCTCAAAAGGCAATTACTTTGAACTAGAGTTGTTTAAAGCATAATTCTTTGGGATTCTGTGGCAAATGAAGAGTAAGTATGCTTTTGGTGGCCTGTGATCTGTTCCCATCCAAAATGGGGCATCGTTTGAAAAAACAACAAGAACTAAGCCTTGTTTTGGGGGATTGTTGAGCAGGATGCAAAATGGGAATAATGCTCAGTCATTTACAGGGCTGCAACTGGGGGAGAGAAGGCTGGGGTGACAAAATAACAACGTATTATTTATACTCTGTACTATTCCACACCTTCCCACCCACCACTGGTGTGTGTGTGTGTGTGTGTGTGTGTGTGTGTGTGTGTGTGTGTGTGTGTGTGTGTGTGTGTGTGTGTGTGTGTGTGTTCCATGTTTGCCCTGGATGCAGACTCAGCCATTTAAGTGGCCGCAGGAAACTCTGTTGTCATCATGGCATATTTGGCTGATTTTGGGACATAGATGTAACTAAATCCGATATTTTCTCTCATCTGAATACTTGCTATGTACAAGTCCCCATTTGGAGCATATGTACGAAAAGTCAAGTGAGGTATAGATGGGGGAAACTGAGGAAATTGGGAGGAACCATTCACCTGCTGGAATTTTCCCTACCGTCTTCCAAGTTTTCACAAAGATAATCTTAGTTGGTTTAACTAAAATTCAGTTCAGGTCAAACCAACCACCTCATTCCAGTTCCTTCATTATCTTCCGAAAGAGAACCATCTGTTCTCTTACATTCTGAGAATATGAACTGTGCAGTGTCTTCTCATTGAGACCATGAGGCTGGCATTCTTTCTTACAGGGCTTCAGTCAAAAATTATGACACCCAGTTTCCTTTTTTTTTTGTGCCACTACATCACACAGGTGTTATGTGAAGCCTGTAGCCCCGTGTAAACAAAGCTTTATTATTTACCTGTAACCCACCAACCACTTTGTACTGTGATGTTGTTAGAGGTTCAGCCATACATTTTATTCTATTGTTATCTTTTGACAAAACCAAAGGACAAAAGCAAAAACAAAGAAGAACATAAAGGGGACTCTTCTAAGGCTTGTTTAACCAGAATCCCATCTACAGGTATAACAAAACCAGTATGACAGACCTCAGGCTTTGTCTCAACAAAATACCAATATGCAGTTCATTTGAAACACTTGCTTGTGAGCAATCATAAAATAAAACTTAGCATCAATGGTATTGTATATTATGCATAACTTGACCTTGATGAACATAAAGCACTCTGCTATTACATGTTCTGGCCCATGCATGTTTTTCAGGTTTTTCACAAAGCAACATGGACAACTATAGGATGTTAACCCCTTATATTCCTCACACAGAGGAAAATAATCAGACATCAGTCTAGATCTTAGGATTAAATGTAAATAGAAGAAACTGATTTATATGGAATGTTGCTAAAGAAACATCAGATACATTATGCAGTAGGACCCTGGTATCTACTGGGGATTAGTTCCAGGCCTTCCCATGGATAATGAAAACCATGGATAAGAGAGAACATCACAACCACCCCCAAAAAACTGCTGCTTTGTGACAGTAGCTTGCTTTGCAGCTGCTGTTTTGTGACAGTAGCTTGCTTTATGGCTGTTGCTTGTGACAGTAGCTTGCTTTATTGCTACTGTTTTACAGCAGTAACTTGCTTTACAGCTGCTGTTTGTAACAGTAGCTTGCTTTAATGCTGCTGAATTGTTTATTATTTTTTTCCCTCTGGCAACAGTGGATAACTGAATCAGTGGTTAATGAATCAGTGGATACGGGGGTCCTACTGTACAAGCAACATTCAGGCTGAATGGGATTTCCCCCCACTCCTGGTCATCTCTAATGTATGACAGGGAAGGATGGATCCTCTTGTGATGTGCGGAGAGGACAGGGCAGAAACATATGAACACCTTTAGCTAATACATCATTGGCATCAAACTGCTGTCACACTATCCAAACCGTCAACACTGCTGTGGAGGAACCGTGGTCAATATGGCTTATTGTTACACCTGTAGTTGGGATGTCCTCTTGCCAATGTTGTGTAGGGAGTAGAATAGTTGAGGGTTGGACAAGGACTCAAGAGACCTAGGTCTGAAACCCTGCCTCAGCTATGGAAATTCACTGGGAAGGACACAATAGCAAATACCTTGGAAGCCTTAGTAGGGTTGCTATGTACTTGAGAGCACATCACACCTAGAGTATGCTTTCAGAAAGTCTCATCTTAATGAGGTAACCAATAGGTTGATGTGGTCATTTCTGAGTTTGATCAAATTGTGCTCCTCAAAATAGTTCCTTATGGCACAAAGTCATTACTGTAATAATTCAGCCTGAGCTAGGAAGAAGGTATCCAAAAGCTGAAAGGATCTGGAAGCTGTGCCAGAGAATACTTTGATGGATTGAGGGTGTGATCGCATGGGGGAAAATAGATTACATCTTGGACTATTTGGGCCCCAAGGCAATAATGTTGCAGCTCAACTATGATCTTTGTCCAAACTGGACCATGTTGGTCCTGCAATTGGTCTAATAATTTCTGGGGCTGGACTGATTTCCTGGAGATATTCAGTGGCAAGACCAGGGCATGGGCCGGAACAGGCAAGACACCAACCCCAGAGGATTGGAGCTCAGCAAGAGCTCATGGGCCATAAAAATCAGAGCTAACAACAGGGCATCAAAAGTGCCAGAATGGAGCAGAGTGGCAGACAGTTCACAAGGGAGGAAGCATGGGTCAGGAGCAGTTCCACAGCCTATGTTTTGCCTACCAACTGTCACAGTCCAGGTCTTCCAGGCAGCTCTGAGTCTGGTCAATTTATTCAATGAAGAATTAGCCTGTAAAATGAGAGTAATGAAAGGAATAGAAAAACAAGACAGATATATTGAAACTTCATCTCTTTGGGGGCTTTTATGAATAATAATTCTACTTCGACCAAATAACCTGAAGATCAGCTCAAATTCTGGAAAGATGTTATGTGAATCATTATGAGAACAAACATTTATCCATGTAACAATTGATGATTTCATATTAAATTGGATTTTTTTGATTTCTTCATTTAGCTACACTAAGGATCAGCAAAGACTGACTAATAGTTATTGATATATTCTACTACCAAGATTTTTAATGCACGCACGTGCGCGCGCACACACACACACACACACATGTGCATGCACACACAACAGTCTAGTAAACATTATTTAAGAAGAAAGAAAGATATGAAGATCCTACTGGGAGAAGAAAGAGGCCACAATATAGTTGGCAGTAGATATTATCCCTTGCTCCTTCTTTTTTCTATGGGATGCTGCAGATAAATATTACAGGGTAGAAGTAACCTCCTATACGTTATGGGGTTACTTCTGACGTGGAAGCCTGGAAGCAAGTGGTGCCCTCTTAAGGACCTTTGTCTAGTTCTTCAAAATGTCAATACCAGCACTGTTGAGTTCACTCTTCCCTGTGCATTCTTTAACTAGAAACAAATGCTAAGTAATAGAGATGGAAAAGCAAGATTGATCATCGAGGGAGAGCACAGATAGCTAGGAAAGAGTTGGAATTGTCTCCAACAGTGGTACCCAAACTTGGTTCTTCACTTGTTCTTTGACTAAAACTCCCAGAAGCCTTCACCACTAGCTGTGCTGGTCTGGATTTCTGCGACCCAAGATTGGGAACCACTGGTCTGGATCATCTGCAGACTTGTCTTTGAAATGTCTTATAGGCTGACCACTAAGGTTCGGATTATATGATGCAGATAGTAACTTAGACTTTATCCCATAAGACTTAAGATAGTTTGCCATCACATAAGCTCTATTTGCCTACTGGAGTTGACTGATGTTCATGTTTTGGTTTGTAATAGGTCATCGGGAGTTAACATAGGCTTTGTCTGCAAGTCTGATTCTCTTAGGCAAGGAGCTCTTCAGGAATCTGCATGTTAATGTATTTTGACCCTGGGATGGTGGAAGGAAACTCTTCGAGGTAGGATGCAGGGTTATTTTTGACAGTGGAAGCTGCAGTATTGTTTCAACTGAAGGAATTGAGTAGAAGGCAGAGGCAATCCAAGACATTTTGCTGCATGAGCGGCTGCATTAATTCCACTCTCAAGTTGGGTCCTAGTTTTCAAAGGCTGCCAAAGTATTTTAGTACATAAGGAAGGAAAGCCCACAAGCTCGATCTTTCATCTGCCCAGAAAATTACTAAGAGTCTGCTACCTTTTCATGATGCCCGTGGATGACCTCTGGCAGAAGGTTCTGAATAAAGTGTGCCTTCATCACTATCACAGCCACCAATTGTGCAATTAGGTAGTTTTAGACTCTGTCTGTAATGGTGTTACCACTGAGTGCACTTATGTGCATGGAGTTTATGCTGCACCATGAGCAAATGGCCAAGATAATGTTATTGGAGTAACCCACTTCAGGTCAAACATAGTCTAATTGTCTTAACCTTTTACAGTGGATCCTCGTATAACAAGTGGTTTGTCTAACAGAAAATCTGCTCAAAGGAAAAAAATTCCAGAGATAGGCGGAAATTGCTTAACAGAATCGCCTATGGGGCAAATCTGTTCAACAGAAAAACGGTCGTGATTAGGGATTAATCCATTTTCATTGTATTCCTATGGGAAATTTGTGCAAAGGAAACTTTGTTTAACATAATTTAATTTGGAACGAATTAATTCCTTTATACAATTAACCACTGTAATTTGTTGTTAATTTTACCTATACATCATATGCATCCATGGCTTTAAATTGTGCAGAAAGGAAGGAAGGAAGGAAGGAAGGAAGGAAGGAAGGAAGAAAGAAAGAAAGAAAGAAAGAAAGAAAGAAAGAAAGAAAGAAAGAAAGAAAGAAAGAAAGAAAGAAAGAAAGAAAAGCAATATGTCACGTCCTAAGAATGTCCACACAAGAAAACTTTGCTCACAAACTGAGGTTTGGGATAAAAATGTAAACTTCATTGCAGATGCAAAATTTGGACATAAGGCCATTGATTTCGTGTGCTCTGTTTCAGAACTGGGACCACTTGAGGATACATTATTGTTCACTGTGACTGTCACACAAACAACATTTTGCTTGAGCACAATGTTCCTCAGTGTTGATTTTCTTCTTCTTCTTTAATGAAAAGGGAACAAAAGGAGGGGAAAACAAGTGCCCTGCATTGCTTAATGCCTCCATTGTATGTGTTGCATTAGAATGGAAAATGCCAAGGTTTGTATCTCATTTGTGCATGCATTATGGAGTGTTTTCACCTTCGTCTAGTTCCAAACAGAGGCATAAACATGCACACTGAAGACTTCCAATGAAATATATGAGAGAAAGGTCCTTGGCCCGAGTCACCTTGCGCCTACATTAGCCACATAAAATAATGGGCCTAGGGCAAGCTGAGGGTGGTGGGTAACAATTCAGAAAAAGAACAAGCTGGAACAACAAGGAAAGAACATGTTGTTACATCTCCGCTGTTTTATCCCCATCCTGTTGTACCTGAACACAATTCTCCCATTTAAAAATATATATATTCTAGATTAAAAGAAATAGATGAAATGTCGAACAATCTCAAGGAGGTTTATGCACATGGCTGAATAAAAGCATGACTGAATGTGGTTTCTTCTCAACGGGCGAGGCTGCCATTGTCCCCTAATGTTGGTGTCTTATCAGGGGATTGAAACCATGCTCAGGACCAAACACCACCATTGCTTCTCCACAGGTTCTCTTTCCCTCCCTAGATGTCCACATATTCAGAGATGAGAAATGTTAAACCACACAGGGATCTGCTACCACTGGGCATGCCAGTTAGGAGAATTCTGGGGATTGTGGTCCCAACTCCCAAGGTCTGGGTAAATGAGATTTCTTAAATTTGTGTGTTTGTGTGTGTGTGTGGGGGAGTTTATGTTTGTACGGAAGGTGCCTCACTATGGACTGTGCCCAAAATCAAATCCTTCAGGAAACCAGTGAGAACATAAAGCTAGAAGCACTTAGTACAGCTTTCCTCTCACGGTCAGTGAAATTTTTTAAAAAACCACCCTGTGTCAGGACAAGGTATATTTTTTATTGTGCCTCAAAATAAACAAACAAGTCCATGTTTTGTTTTTAAAGACATCTCATTTTCTGGCAGCAAACTTGGGTAAGAATAAGAGTTCCAAGATGGTAATCCACTGTGCTAAACTGGATGGAAAATAGTTGGCTACAACTTTATTGGTCATAGCTTGATAGGTTTGACACAGCAGCGGATCCAAGCATTGGCTGGTCTGATGGCTGAAGCTTGAACTGCCACAGCCTGGATGCTGAGAAATGGCAAAGGAATGATAGGATTTTACTTGCCACATAGGTGGTCAGAGACTAAGTGGGTCTTCTCCTATAAAGAACAGTGTGGCCCAGGCATGATAGTCAGGGCCCAACAGATTCTCAGGATGGGAATATGGACAAGAGCCACCCATTCTTTCCTGCAACTGAAGCTGGATCAATGCCGACCACTGTGAACCCTGACCAATGAGCTGACTGAACACAGCCACACATATGCTCCAAATGGGGACTTGGGTGATGCCTACTTGACCTAGTGCCGACTCAGGTCTGTGCTTCTGCCCTTGCTCCCAAACTCATCTGCCTATAACCTGATTTGGGAATCTTGTGGCCCTACAAGAGAACACTGCGGCCACCAAGATGAATGCCAGTCTTACCATCTTCCCTGAGTCACAAATGGGGGCTACCAGGAAACCAGTAACCCTTCTTTGTGTTTATTGCAGCTTTACTAGGTAGGCATTATAAACTGACTCCACTGTTAAAACCTTAACCCCAAAGTACCACAATGTTTACAAACGGCAAACTGGCCAAACCCATGATGGTGCCTCCAATAGTTTACCTGATTTGGAGAATGGCAGGAGATTATGCCATTATGCCATTATGCCAATGGTTTACCTGATTTGGGGAATGGGAGGGAGTTATCATTTTTTTTAAAAAAGAAGAATCATATAATGGCAACATACCCACAGCACCCTCCACCAAACTAACCAACTGTTTAAGCCCCTACCACTGTTTAAGCCCTATCACCCCACAATTGGGCAAATGTTGGTTTTTGCCTCCCCTTGAATATCTCTGCTATAGAAAGATAACCTTAACTCCCTAACTACAAAAGAAAGGACCTCCAACTATGTCATGCCAATGGAGCTCTACTGAGTGATGTGTATCTAAAGGTGTTGCAGCATCTTGAGGCATCCTAAAACCCCTTGATCTTGTGTGTCTGGAGTGCAGAACTGTGCCCCCTACTGTCTTAACAATGAAGAGTAGATCTCTTCATAACTCATAGCAAAGATCAGTCTTCTTGTAGTTTAGCTATTGTTTGAACATGCTTTTTCTATATTTTAACATATTGCTAAAACACAGGACACATATTCCAAACACATAGCCAACCTACAGCACCCAAACAAGAAATAAAATTCATATAAGTCATGCCACATTTTGCAATCATGTACTGAATACAACTCCACATTATTTATGTATGTTGCTCCAACTACCATTCCAGTATTCATTGGAAGATCTTGTTACTTCTCTCCCACCTATGTTTCCATGGTAAACTTCTGCATATATTTATGTGTAGGCAATTATAATCTGCAAGAATGCTCTTGTTGAGTTATGATAATTTGCACATTACATAGTAATTCACGTAAGTTAGATGGGAGAGATGGGAAATAAGCCATCAAGTCGAGAGCGAAATGAGAAATGTTTTCAGTAATAAACACAATTAAGAGTGTAGCGGGGAGATCTTGCTGATTTATGACTTGCTTATGCAATGATAATGCATGCCTAAAATGTTATCCACAGAGCAATCCAATAAATTTGTTCATCGTATGTGCTCGGATTAAGAAAGTAACTCTGCCAGCCAACCAACTGCAGACATTAGAAATTCCAGATTAATTACCATCTGCATGGGACAGATGTTAAAATCCTTGGATCCACAGCACGACTTCTATTGCTTATTTCCCAGGGAGCATTCCTTTCTCTGATCAATAAAGGTATCAGGCAGGCTGTTTGTCTTGGCAGAGAGGTCACAGCAGTGACAGGGGTGCATCTGTTTTTCTGTCACATAAAGGCTAGGAAATGAATCTTGCAACTAGACATGGGCACGACCAGAAAAAATGACATTTCAAGTTTTCGTTTGTCGGAATGGGTCCGTTTTGGGTCGTTTCCGTTTGTCGCAAAATTTTTCAAAAATTTGTCGTTTCCGTTTGTCGTTTGCACCGCGATTTAGCGTGATTTGACTTCGCAGAGCATAGGGGCGTCCTGCAATCAGGGCCGGCGCTAGGTGTTTTTGCGCCCTAGGCGGTGGGCGGGGCGGGGGTGGGCGAGCGGGCGGGCGGCGGCCACGGGCGGGTGAGTGGGTGGGCAGCAGTGCGGGAGGCGGGTGGTGGCGCAGGCGGACGAGCGAGTGGGCAGTTAGGATATTACTTAGGATAGAGGTTCTGTTCTTGGCTTGCACCCCAAATGTGTGTGTGTGCAAGCAAATTGAAGTTGGGAAAATAGAAAATAAATGGTAGTATATAATATATATTTAAAATAAATCTACACCTCCCACTCCCAGTCGAACCTCCCCCTTTATCCAATATCAGAAAAAAATCCTCACAAACTGCCAGAGAAGAAATAAAGAATAAACTGCTATTCCCTTCAGCAGACAAAGCTGCAGGGAATCAAAGAAATTATTTTCTAAATTCAATTCCCTCCCTGCCTGCCTAACTTAAATCCTAAAGCCTCCAGCCTCCCTCCTCAATCTCGACCAGATCACACCAGCACCAGCAACCAGTCCTCCTCCCTCAACCACATCTATACACCCGACTGCGATTTCTGGAAGGTGCCTCGGCTTTTTATGCCCTCCGAGACATCCAGAAGTGTCAGGCAAAAACCTGGCGATGCCATTGGTGGAATGGTTCAAAAAATTTGCATGGTCCCATCCCATGCCCAGCCCAAATGGGCAGGTCTAAAAAATAAAAAATAAAATAAAATAAAATAAAATCAATATGACTTTTATTGCTATAAAAAAACCCACTGCTGCTACTATTAAAATTCAGTCATTTAAAATAAATAAATTTCACATGTTTCTGTGGTGATTTGGTGTGTTTTTTGACCACGATTTCAAAAGAAAAATTGCGGTCGCCATTTTGGATCCCCCCCACCGCATGCCATGGCGAGACGACAAGGATGACCCCCCCAGCCTGGTGCAAGCAGCCCAGGACAGGAGAAGAGGGGAGGGAAGGCTGGGGACCTCCCAGAAACCACCCCTCTGGTAGGTGGCAAAGCCTCAGGCAGGCATATTTTCACCTGCTTTTTTGGACGGGAGTTGGGTTTTTTAAAAAAACTTTTAAAAACTTTTTCTGTGCTTCGCATTGCGCGATTGCTGCGATGCCACAAACGGAAATGAAAAACCGGACCAAATTTTTCTTTTTTCGGTTCGAGTTTGAGTTCTGACGGCTTAATTATCATTTCCGTTTCCGTTACCTAACGGAAACGATAACCGAAAACGGAAACGACAATTTCGCCGAGTCGTGCCCATGTCTACTTGCAACTCCCTGCAACAGCCACTCCCTTTTTTTTTTTTTGGTAGCCCACCAATGGGCAGCAATTTGCCTTGTTGTTGCTAGATCTGGCATGACCAAACTTCAGCCCTCCTGATGTTTTGGACCACAACTCCCAGAACTCCCAGCCTGTATTTCCAATGGCAAAGGACTGTGAGAGTTGTGGCCCAAAACATCTGGAGGGCCGAAGTTTGGACATGCCTGCTCTAGATAATCTTTTTTCTGACCTGCTTTGATTTTACACTTTGTCCATAAAGGGTAGCTTTATTGAGTCATTCCTATGCGATTACTCAAAAGTAAATCCTGGTTCTGTTCAGCAGTGTTTATCCCCAAGAATATAGAGGACTGCAGTTACACTACAATTCTCAATCAGATCCAAGTCCTCCTCTGTTCAGTGGAGCTGACTCTCCCCCAAAGTGTCTATACATGCACATTTACTCAGAGTAAGTCCCAGTGTGTACCAAAGGAGCTTGTTTCCACTTATACACACATAGGACTGCAGGTTGCAGGATCGCATACCTACTCCCAAAGAGAAATAATCAAGCAGAAGTGAGATACCAGTACTTAAGTTATTTCTTTTAGTTTACTGCTGTTCCTCTTTGTTTTCTTTTATACCACCAGTTTAAATGGTACCTCTTTCTGCAATATTACGTTCCAGTCAATAATCCCTGTAAATTTCAACCCTGCTCTGTAGGGTACCCATATCTGCTAGGGATTGGTTCCAAGCCGATCAGTGAATACTGAAAACTGTGGATAATACTGAATGCTATGTATAAAGCATAAAACAATAAAGAGGTGGGGGAGCACACATTTTTTTTCACATCCATTACTGTAACTGGCCAGTAGAGGACACTACAGAATATGCTATATGACATGTATTCTTCATTAACAAATATTTATGGCATGGTCTCTGCCTCCTTCTAGTCGCCAGTTCTGGTAATACATGTGAAAATAGGGTTTTTTCTGTTTTTTGTTCCCTTTTTAAATATTTTACAATATTTTAAGTATTTTTCAGACTGTGGGTCTTTGAATCATTGGATACTGGTCTTGTGAATTAGGGGGTTCAACTGTATACTTATGCTGTAAAATTATTTGATATTTTTATGGATTTGTTTTCTTCAGCCATGTGCTACTAAAATGTGATTTGCTGCTCTTCCCATGGTCACTTTTTTTTAAAAAAAAAATGCTACTATGCCTTGTTTTTAATTCCCCTTCCCTTTCTTCCACTACTTTGCCCACCTCTGAAGGCAACTGAGCTGAATATGTTCTGGTGAAAGATATCCCCCCCCCCAATTGCCAGTGAAGATCTATTAGCAAAATTTAGTGATAAAATTATGGTTTGGGGTGGTTTTCTTTTTTTGCATCTCTCCACAAGTATTTAAATTTGAATCTTCTGCCAAAAGAGCTTTCATGCCTTAAATTGCTTCAACCAAAAATGAGGTAGGATTACTTCATTTTTCTTCAGTTCCAGGAGAAATCATTGGGGGTAAAGTGACGTGTAATCTTGCATTTTTAATCTTGCATTTCTACCTGTTTGGATGGCAGATTATCTGATCTATTGAATTCAATAGATGTGCCAATCACATATTGGCACTTACAGATGTATCCCAGATATCTGTTTTCATCGAATTCTCAATGATGTTCTTAGCACAAGCTATAGATTTTATTTTTGCAAGAATTATTTGTTGGGTTTAGGTCATATTTGGTAGTTTCTCTCTCCCCCATTTCCTTCCTTCCTTCCTTCCTTCCTTCCTTCCTTCCTTCCTTCCTTCCTTCCTTCCTTCCTTCCTTCCTTCCTTCCTTCCTTCCCTTTGTGCTATCTGAAGTAACAAACACAACACTTGTTCAGTTTTAAACTTACAGTTAAAGATGCCATAAGCCCACTGATTGTTACATGGTTTTAAAAACATATAGTTACATTGGTAGTTTAAATGAAACAACAAATCACATTATTGTAAGCTGCCCAGAGTGTCATTTATGGTGGAAAGAGAAGCCAAAGGCCTAACAAATAAATAGCTTGGCACTGCAGGAATGAATCGTCTACTTACCTGCTTCTAATTCCCTCTCTTGCTGCCATTTGCATAGCAACCACCTCCAACCCAGGCAAGGTATGCTTTTCCCATACTCTAGTTTGCCTGCAGCCCAGTAGCATTGATGAAGCAAAGAGAGTTCTCTCTGTGTTGACTGGTATGGTATTTACACCTTAACGGAAAGTAAAAGTATGCATGAACATCCTACATTTCAAAAGACTCAAAAATGAAAGAACGCTCTATTCTCTGTGAAGGGATTAGGCAAAGAATGCTATTAATATTTCAAGATAAAGAAATATAAGAAAGATCTCATATCAAAATACCTCTCTTAAGGTATTTTGCTCATCTTTCTTAGCATCCCGGTTTTAATCCTCATCAGAATCCTACCAATATTTCATGAAAGCACAGCTCTTTCTATCCAATTATATACTTGCAAGCACAGGACTGAGTTTTTCAAGGACAATGTCTATTATGTATACATGCATGAATTTTCATTGTGTCCAACACCACCTTGTGTTTTCCACAATTTACTGTCAAAACCGTATTAAGGAAAGAAGAGCTTTTGAAATCCACTTTTCTAAAAGCAATGTTGATTCACTTTCAGAAGTTTGCTGTCAGGAACAACTTGTACTTCAAGTACCCTGATGTCAAGTATTTAATGTGGTGCCATTGTCCCAAAATTTATTACAATAAACTGAAGAGGAGGACAGCCATTTACACTTACTTGATTGAGCCCAATGGAGGAAAAGCAAGATGTAAAAGCAGGTAATAAAATTGTTTTTAAAATTAAATATGACTTAGATGCAATTTGTAGTCCAGTAAGGAAATGGAAGGACAGATTTTGAAGCTGAGGCTCCAGTACTTTGGCCACCTCATGAGGAGAGAGGAGTCCTTGGAAAAGTCCCTGATGTTGGGAAAGATTGAAGGCCAAAGGAAAAGAGGACGACAAAGAATGAGATGGTTGGACGGTGTCATCAATTGCAACCAATATGGATTTGACCAAACTCCGGGAGGCAGTAGAAAATAGGAAGGCCTGCTGAGCTCTGGTCCATAGGGTCATGAAGAGTCGGACACGACTGAATGACTGAACAACAACAACAACAACAACAACAACAACAACAACAACAACAACAACAACAACAACGGAAATGTTGGTCACACTTCCAGTATACTGTGTCATAAATGGAAATTATTCAAGGAATTTTAACCACATTTTCTCTTCCCTACCCTTAGGAATAGAGGTGTGTGTGTGTGTGTGTGTGTGTGTGTGTGTGTGTGTGTGTGTGTGTGTGTGTACCACTTCTTGATCCTCTGTACAAATATTTAAGTGCATTACCTTGTTCCCACCTTTATTCTTCATCTGATTCAGTATTCCTGGGGTTTCAAGTTTTACAGATTACATTTTAACAGGAAAAAATGTTATAACCCTACCTTATCTCAGAGGTATGTGACTCATAATATGAAATTGCCTTGCAGTGTATTATAGTGCCATGCCAAAGCTGCAATATCAAGCTGAGTGTTTGCACCAGCTGTGAAGCAGCAAATGTATCTCACCACTGAACATATAATTGATAATTGCATATTTTCCTCCTGCATGTATAAATAGGAGACAGATCCTAATAATCAGAGCTAATGAAATGTTCTCATGTTTGCTGGGGGCGGCAGGTGTAATATATATGTCTTCCACAAGAGGGTACTGAGGAGCTGTGCTGTAAGATCAATCGTCACTTTTTCCCTCTGGCTTCCTCTTCGATCTTGTTTTCCAGTTGCTAAACCTTTAGTAACTTTTGGGCTGCTTCTCCCAATTGATGAGATTCCAATTATGCTCAGCGAACAGAATCCAACCTACTTGAATTGTCCTGAGTCAATGTAGATCTAAATTAAAATAAATTCCTTTCCAGACTCTATCCAGTCCCTATCTCCCAGTTATTCCAATAAGCACATGTTTTTATGTGCTTTAGCCCCACCCACAGGCTATTCCATTGGCTACTCAGTTGGAATCATTTGAATATTTATGAGGTACCTGTCAGGTTTCACCACAGTTGCTCTCAAAGTTACAAAGCTTGACTTTGGTCTTGTCTCACTAATTGTGCACACTAGAAATTGACTAGAATGCACCAACGTGCACCCCCCGAAATGGGAACCACTGATAGGGGCATGAAAATATGTGCTTCAGGGTGTTTTTTAATGAAAAAAAGAGCAAGCCAATTTTCCCAGGCAACACACCAAACATAAGGAGAAATGCCTGTCTGAGTGAGGCCTAACTCACACGTAATTTTGTTTAGAATGCTTGTTTTTTTTTAAAAGAAACAAACACCAGAGAACGACTTCTGAAGGGAAGAACAAAATAACAGAGAACAATTGTTTGCCGTTCCTCTTTTTTTTCCTCAATCCCCTTATGTAAAAATCCCTTACCATTTACCATAAGGCTTGAGATCCAGCAGCCAGGTGTTCAAGGTGATAAAAAAACCAGAATTCTGCAATCAGTGGTATAGTGATAAATTCTGACACGCAGATCCTCTCCACGGAACTCCCCCCAAACTAATCCCCTGTAGACCCTCCAAAATGCAGATGCTTTTCACAGCAATAGACCACTTCTGCCGGTTTTTACCCAGTTATAGAACTGCAGAGCTGGAAGATGCCATCAAGTTCAACAAGCCCAACTTTCTACTGCAACAGGAGAGCCACATCCCCGACAGACAGTCCTTCAATATTTGTCTAAAATTCTCCTATGAAGGAGAGTGAATTGCCTTCCAAAGCAGTCTATTACATTGTCAAACAACTTATTAGCAGGAAGGTCTTAAGAACATAAGAAGAGCCATGCTGGATCAGGCCAAAGGCCCATCTAGTCCAGCTTTCTGTATCTCACAGTGGCCCTACCAAATGTGTCCAGGAGCGAACGAGACTAGATATCTGTCACTTCATGTCACTCCCCTGCATCTGGCCCTTGAAGTACTCTGGTTTTAAGACTGGAGATTACACATCTCCATCATGGTTTGTAACTTGTGAGGGACCTTTCCTCCGGGAATCTGTCCAATCCTGTTTTGAAGGCATCCAGGCCAGATGCCATCACCACATCCTGTGGCAGGGAGTTCCACAGACTAACAACATGCTGGGTAAAAAAAAATTTCTTTTGTCTGTTCTCACTCTCCCAACCCTCAATTTGAGTCGATGTCGCCTAGTTCTGGTATTTTGTGAAAGGGAGAAGAGCGTTCCTCTAGCCACATTACTCATGCCCTGCATTATTTTGTATGTCTCAATCATATTCCCCCTTTTTCCAGACTAAAGAAAATTCCTAATGTTTAGTCAAAATCTCTTTCCCCTAGTGTGAATCCATCCATTAGTTCAGGTCTTACCCTCTGGATCTGAAAACAAAAACAAAAAACAAACCTTCTACATTTTCAATTGATAGCCACTTATATATTTGAAAATCATTGCATAATGCTGCTCATCAATTTTCTATTCTCCCAGGTAAACATACAAAAGTCATAACTAACATGGAAGTCAATAGGGAGCCAGTACAGATGAGCCAGGACAGAGAAAACATAATGAAGCATCCTAGCCCAGAGATTAACCTGGTTGCTGCATTCTGGACCTGTTGTAACCTCCATATTATCTTTTAAGGGAAGCTCCATGCCTAGATCAAGGTGTTCAGGAATATTTTATCCAGATAGGAGCACAATTGGGAAATCCACCTAATGTGAAAAGAAGCAGTCTTGGTCATGGGTGAAGTTTGATCTTCTAGAGGAAATACTGTATCCAGCATTACATCCAAATTGCAAACTAGGTGTTTAAAGGGGAATGTAATTCAGACTCGGTGCTTGGTTAATTATCCCCAAATCTGGCAGGAACTCCCCTCTCAAAACAATATCTCCATCTTGTCAGGATTCAGTTTCTACATATTTGCCCTCAGCCAGTCCATTGTTGAGTCCTAGGGTGCCACCAAACCCAGCTGTCAGTGCAGCATCCTGGAAAAAAAAACCAACCCTGAATGTTCACTAGAAGGGCAAATTTTGAAGCTGAGGCTCCAATACTTTGGCCACCACATGAGGAGAGAGGAATCCTTGGACTAGTCCCTGATGTTGGGAAAGACTGAAGCAAAAGGAAAAGGGGAGAGCGGAGAATGAGATGGTTGGACAGTGTCATTGATGCAACCAGCATGGATTTGACCAAACCCCTGGAGGCAGGGGTTTGGTCAGAATGCAGCAGAAAGGAGGGCCTTGCATGCTCTGGTCTATTGGGTCAGGAAGAGTCAGGCACGATTGAACGACTGAACAACAACAAAAAATAATCTAGTAGCAGTATTCTGCACTAAAGCAAAGTGTTCTGCTTATATACCGCCCCATACTACTACAAGTAGTCTCTGGGCGGTTTACAATTTTAATTACAGAATGCAGGCTACACATTGCCCCCAAGCAAGCTGGGTACTCATTTTACCGACCTCGGAAGGATGGAAGGCTGAGTGAACCTTGAGACTAACTGCAATATCTGCATTAACCTCATGGGCAGTCCTGTGCAGAGAGCATGACAGTTGTCTATTCTTGAGATTACAAGTACAGTGGAACCTTGACTTACATACTGCTTGACTTGCATCATATTTGACTTGCAGCAAGAAGGGGCCTGTTTGACTTGAGTCGCAGGCTTTGACTTACATCTCGGAGCCCCGGCGCAAGGCACCGGAATTGGGTGGCAGCCACAACCCAGGATCGCGGCTGCTGCCTTCAAACTGCTCCTGCCTTCTTCCCCTCCTCCGGCAGCGGCGGCTTCGGTGAGGCCAGCTCAGAGCACCTGGAGCTGGTCCTCGGCCTCATTGAAGCCGCCGCTGCTGCCGGAAGAGAAGAAGGGCCGGGAGCTCGGGGCTGGCCTCGCTGGTTAGACAGTCGGCTCAGTCTTGTAAAAAATCTGGCTGCAGAAGTCTGGTCCACAATGGAAGCATTTTAGTTGGGGAGCTGTAAAGATGTGGGACTCTAATGGTAAGCATAGAGTTGTTCAGAACTTGGAACGTCAGGTTAAAAATCAGTAAAACTTAAATGTTAGACATTGTTGCTATGAACATTAAAAAGTGGAGGCATATAACTTGTGGTCTTTGAAGAGACATTTCATTTACATCCCCAGAAGGAATCTCCTATCCCAGTCAAATTTGTGTTAAATTGCTGTTTTCAGGGGTCTTTTTCACCATCTGGAACAGATTAATCCGCTTTCCCATTACTTTTTATGGGAAACGTTCATTTGACTTAAGTCATGTTTGACTCAAGTCTAGACCACTGGAACGGATTAATGACGTAAGTCAGGTTTCCACTGTACATAAACCAGCACAGTTAACACCCCTGCATCAAGGAGCGCCTGCATCTAGGTAATCATCTGCAGTTGGTAATGAGCAGAATGGACTACCAACACTACCTGGGTTTCCATGATGAGCGCTGGGCCCAACAGGACATCCATCCTTCACAAAGAGAGTCACTTCCCCCAAAAAGTTAGGCAGCTCCCAATCCAAAGACCTCAGGGGAGGAGGGCACATGTGGTATCTCCGTCTTGCCTGTGTTCAACCTCAGCCTATTAGCCCCCATCCAGTCTAGGACAACTGACAAGCAGTTTTCAAGGGATGGAATGGCATCCAATGCAGAAGATGGAAAGGAGATATAGAGCTGAATATCATCTGCATATTGGTGACACGAAGCTCCGTATCTCATATAAATGTTGAAGAGCATGGGAGAGATAACTGACCCCTGGCACCCCACAATTGAGGGACCAAGGGGCAGAGGTTATATCACCCAGCTGCACTCACTGGGGGTGATTCTCCCAAAAGGTCCAGAACTATGCCAAGGCATGACCTCTAATCCTCAACTCAGAGAGACACCCCATGAGGATACTGTGGTCAACAGTATCAAAGGCTGCTGAGAGACTGAGGAGGACCAACAGGGATGTTTTACATCTGTCAGCCCCTCAAGAGGTCATCATGCAAGACAACCAATGTGGTTTATGTAATATGGCACAATTAAATATGATTGTATCTTCAGTGTATTGCCTTCTAGCACAAATTTTCATTATTTTTCAATATTTGTGAGAAAGATTTGTGTGGGCGCAGGAGATGGTGTTTTCAGTGGTTGCTGTTCAGAGATAGAATTCAGTTCCACAGAAACCAGATGTGCCCCTTCCTCCTTTTTTCCTCCTTCCAATAGGCAAAGACTCACATTACAGGTAAGCTTTCAATATACAGTAATGCCTTGGTTTACGAGTGATTTGCAAAACCAGCAACCATTTCTGATCAATTTTGCCTTGATCAATGAGCATTGTCTTGCAATACAAGTACTGGAGCAAGTCACATGATCAAAATAAAGCCAATGCTCTCTCTCTCTCTCTCTCTCTGCAGGATTGTGCGTGATTGTCTAGAACGTTCCCTCTCAAGCAAGGTTCAAAAACAGAGAGAGGAGAAAGCAACAGAGTTTTCCCTTGCACCAGCTGGAACATTTTCAAAGGGGAGTACAGGTTAGGGTTTTATTTTTCTTCGTATTTATATTTCCGGAAGATTGTAAACCAAAACACTCTTATATCAAAGCAAATTTCCCCATAAGAAATAATGGAAACTCAGATGATTCATTCTGGGGCCCACTGTAGACCACATACTGTACACACAATATAACAAAACTCGTAAAAGAAGTTGGCTAGAAGTCCACGTCCACATCATGGTTTACATGCCTGGCTGTGAAATCTGCTCTGTTTAGGACTAACAACTGGATTTTACTCTGTGCTTTTAATAATAAAATGCAACTTGCAGCCATAAACACACCTGACTAGCTGCCCCATGACTAGAAATGATTTGAAAAATAAGAAAGGATGTTGAAAGCAAATTAAAGAAAAAATTAAAGAAAAATAAAACAACCCCCTAACCCAAACATCCCTTTGAAAATGTTCATGCCGGGTACAAGGGAGACCTCCATTCCTCTCTCCTCTGTCTGCTTTTGAGGCTTCCTGAGAGGGAACATTCCCTCAAAATCAAACAGGGAAAGAGAGAAAGAGAGAGAGAGAGACCACAAATGGCTCACTTGTGGTCATGTGACTTGCTCCAGTGCTCGTACTGCAAGACATTGCTGGTTGAACAAGGCAAAATTGATCAGAAATGTTTGCTCATCTTGCAAAACACTTCTAGACCAAGGTACTCATAAACCAACATATTACTGTATATTGTTTTAATTGCTTTGGGGTATTTTGCACAACATTTGATGTTGTTGATTACTGTTTTGTTCTGTTGTAAACAGAGTGGCCTAATAGCCAGATTGGTGTTCTGTAAATCAAGGAAGGAAGGAAGGAAGGAAGGAAGGAAGGAAGGAAGGAAGGAAGGAAGGAAGGAAGGAAGCTAGCTTGGCGGTCTGGAGCAGACTCCTACAGTGATGCCACTCTTATATCCCTCTCCTTTGATTTTTGTCCAGGAGCTGTTAACAAGTTTTCAGTGCTTGTAGTCTTGGATCATCTCATTGGTTGATACACACCTTAAATAAAATGCTACTCCTGTCTTCCTGTTTCATCTATTACTTTTAAATAAATTATATCCTTCATTTACTACATTCCAATCATAGGTTTCTTCCCATCAGCTTTTGGACACGTTTTCCTGTGCTAGGAGTTCAAGATCTCCATGCTAATTTCCTGACCTTCTGCATTGGTAGAGAAATCTGAATCCATGGGACAATCTCTCTAGTTACTTACTCACCATTAATTGACAGGTTCTTGTACCACCACCACCCAGTTCCTGGTGCATGACTTATATTTCTGTCTCCACTCCAGTACTTGATCTCCCTTTGCTCTCTAGAATAACATTTGCCAGACCAGGCGGAAATAAACAGTCGCACACGTTCGCTTTGGGTTAACAAGGGCCACAATTTATTAACGTTATTAACTTCAACATAACTTTATGAGGGCCTGGAGCGTAGCGCAAATTTTATGGTGGTTCTTAATTTGCCTAGGTCCCTTTTACAGGTAAATTCCTGCGGCCTGTTTTACTGCCGCAGGGGTGATGCCTACTGTGTTGGCATCCTCCCACGTAAATCCAGCCTTGGCAACCCTTGAATGTGGTTGGTTTAAGCTTTCATTTATGCCAGTCTAATGCTGGTCCTATCAACTTGTTTATGGGCTGCCAAGCACTCTGCCGCTGTCAATTCAGGTAGGGACCTAGGTAACCAATGTTTAGTTTTGCGCTACCCGCCAATTGTGACCGAGGGTTGGAAACAAAAGGCCCATTGTCCGCGTGTGGATGGTGGGATGGGCGAAAACTCACCATCACTCCAGGCCAATCTGAGTGACAGTCAAAAATTCCCATCCGGCCCCGAAGCGACCAGCAAAGCATCACCATCCATACCTAAAGGGCGGGTGGGCGGGGAAAGGTAAGACTGCGCAGGGATGCCGTAGGGGAGCTCGCCCAGCCTTAAATAGGCTCACTCCCCCAGCGCACCCTGCGCAGATTGCGAAGCCAACCGGCGACTGCCTCCGCCGGCTGGCAAAGACGCCCCGCCCCCCGCATGCTGCGGGGCGAAGCAGCCATTGCCAGACCAGGCGGAAATAAACAGTCGCACACGTTCGCTTTGGGTTAACAAGGGCCACAATTTATTAACGTTATTAACTTCAACATAACTTTATGAGGGCCTGGAGCGTAGCGCAAATTTTATGGTGGTTCTTAATTTGCCTAGGTCCCTTTTACAGGTAAATTCCTGCGGCCTGTTTTACTGCCGCAGGGGTGATGCCTACTGTGTTGGCATCCTCCCACGTAAATCCAGCCTTGGCAACCCTTGAATGTGGTTGGTTTAAGCTTACATTTCTGCCAGTCTAATGCTGGTCCTATCAACTTGTTTATGGGCTGCCAAGCACTCTGCCGCTGTCAATTCAGGTAGGGACCTAGGTAACCAATGTTTAGTTTTGCGCTACCCGCCACCAAAGAGGCGCACTGACGCCTCTTTACCCCAACCGGCCGAACAACGCGGCCCGCAGGCCCTCATAGAAGTCTGAAAGAAACAGGTCTAGGCCCTTGTCTGACAGGTGAACCCCATCAGGGCGAAACAGGTCGGGAGTCCGTGCAGTGATGCCTGGGTGCCAAATGACCGAGCCAAGCTCCGCCCGGACTACTCGGGCCACCTCTCGGTTGACTCCCTTCCGGGCCTTGTGCATCTGTTGAGGGTGGTGAAGGGGACCCCACACCAGCCTCAGAATCATGGCCGACCACATGATGATCGTAGCTGGGCGATGCTGCTTAAATGTCCTCAGGTCATCGATGACCTGGAGGATTAGGGACTTGCCCGACATACGGGTCAAGTCATTTCCACCGAGGTGAACCACGACAATGGCCGGGGGAGGGTCAGGAGGATCATTAAGGGCTGCAGGTAAGAATTCCTTCCATAGCATCCCCCGTCTTCCCCTCCACACCAGGTCGGCCAACTGTCCCAGGCCGAGATCGCGGCCACGTCCGGACCGGACTGCAAACTTGGCGGCCCAAAACACAAAACTGTGGCCATAGATAATGACTCGGACCCGTCCTTCTGGAACACAACCTGTAACGACAAACAGAAAGAGCTGGCCCGGTCTCACCGGTCCATTAAGGGGCGCACATAGGTCTTAAATCGCCTCGACCGCCATCGGCCGATCCGCTGGATTCCAGCCGGATCGACCCCGATGGCAGCAGCCGTAGAAGCGGCCCCAATCCTGAAGGAGTGGGTGCCAAAACGCCATCCAGAGATACCCGCGACCTGGAGAGCCCTGGAGGATACCTGCCAGAATTGATACTGGGTCAATGGTGATCCCGTCTGATGCTGGAATAGGTACCCCCGACCCAAGCCAATCTGTCGGGTGTATCGCTGCAGTGCCAGTATCGGGCAAATTTGAGGCAGAGAGCACCTACCCAGGCGTATATCCGCACCCCTACCCTTCTGATCCGTCTTGGATTTGCGGATGTGAAGTACGACATGGTCGTCATAAAGGGCCATGTCCGCCCATTGTAGGGCAGTTTTGGAAGAGTCGTTTTTTGAGTGGGCTACTAGTTCGCTAACTCGGAATGCCCCGAAAAAGGCCACCAACGTGGCAGCTTGGAATAATCCCGCTTCAAACGGATCCGAACACACCCTAGGCCAAACTGAGGCCAACTTACATAACATCCCTGGGGAGATAGGAGTCCGATCATCTTGGGGCCTGCCCCGCTCCCTCGCCCAACCTTCTATCATCTTGCCTATTCTAAACTGGCAATCTGGGAGGTCAAATCCCTGTGCCCTGGCGTAATAATACAGGGCCGAGATCTTACCCTGTATAGTCCGGGGTGCTAAGCCTTTGAAGTGTAAATGGACTGCAAATTGGACCAGCTGGTCCGCCGAAGCCGGCCACATGTGATGGAGTCCTTCGCTAGCGCAAAAACGCGCGTACTCGGCACAGGCCGTCGAATACGCCCTGCGGGTACTAGGTGCCAAGGCCAGCCCCATGGCCCGATTTGCTTCTACCCTCCAAGCCTCCATACCTCGGTTGGTAGAATGTCTGGGTCCATAAGCGCCTGAGGTGCTAACGATCTGAACCGCTCCATCTGTTGGCGGGACAGAGCGTCAGCAAGCTCATTCCTGACCCCAGGCACATGGTGCGCCCGGAATAATATGTTGAACTGGAGGCATCGGAGGGTCAGAGCACGGACCAAACCCATCACCCGCCTTGATTTGGATGTCAATTTATTAAGGATATGTACCACTGCCTGGTTATCACAGTTGAATTGGACTACCGAATTAGCCAGCCGCTCGGCCCACAGAAAAACAGCCCCCACTATCGGGAACAGTTCTAAAAACGTAAGATCCCGGGTGATACCCCTCTCCTGCCACTCTGGCGGCCACTTGCCGGCACACCAGCGGCCCTGGAAATAGAGACCAAAGCCGAGGGCCCCGGATGCATCGGTTTGGACCTGCAGGTCTGAGGCAGCGATCGTTTCCGATCGCCAAAAGCAAATGCCGTTAAAATCGGATAAAAATTGGAGCCAGATTCTGAGGTCGTCCTTTATATCCGCAGAGATACGGCGCCGGTGATGAGGACTACGAAGCCCTGCAATGGCATCGCAAAGTCTGCGCACAAAAGCCCTACCGGGGGCAACCACCCTGCAGGCGAAATTTAGATGCCCTATAATCTGTTGTAGTTCCCGAAGCGTGGCCTTCCTCCGAGCCAAGAGTGCCAACAAGCGGGCGCGGAGGTCAGCCAGCTTCTCGCTAGGGAGTCTGCAAGTTTGTGATACGGTGTCCAGCTCGACACCCAAAAATGTAAGGACAGTGGTGGGGCCCTCAGTCTTATCCTCCGCCAAGGGGAGACCCAGTTCAGCTGCCATGGTACGGAAGGTAGCCATGAGAAATGCACATTGCTGGGTGCCCGCCTTCCCTGCAAACAAGTAGTCGTCCAGGTAATGGATAATGTGGGAACAGCCCGTCCGCTGGCGAACTGCCCATTCCACGAAGGAACTAAAGCGTTCGAAAGCGGAACAGGAGATGGAGCAGCCGAAGGGCATGGCCCTATCCAAGTAATAACGTCCCTCAAAGGCAAAACCTAGCAACTCACAATCGTCCGGATGGACTGGTAGGAGCCGAAATGCTGATTTTATATCACACTTCCCAATTTCAGCCCCCACTCCGCAACCCCGTACCATTCTTATGGCCGCATCAAAGGAGGTATAACGGACGCTGCATAATTCCTGCGGTATCATGTCGTTCACCGACCCCCCTGCCGGGTACGATAGATGGTGAATAAGGCGATACTCGCCGGGTGTTTTCTTGGGGACAATACCCAAGGGGGATACCCGTGAGCGAGGCGTCGGTGGACGATCAAATGGTCCGAGGATCCTGCCCGCAGCCAGTTCAGAAGCTATCTTCTCCCGCACAATTGCTTCCTTACCTACTACAGATTTTAAGTTGTGAGCCAGAAAGGGCTGTCGTTCCCCAACAGCCGGAATGCGGAAACCATGGACAAAACCGCCTAAAATGTAGGCAGCTTCGTCCCTCAAGGGGTAGCTACGAAGCCACGCCCTCAGAACCGTCACCCGTATGGGACTAGGTCCCTTTAGGAGGCGGGGAGGACCCTGGTTGGGTACGCCTGCCTCCCGTGTCCCTACCTCCGCTATTTCCCGGTTTGCCCCTAGGGCAAGTAGAGGCTGGGTGGTTGGCTCCACAAGTGGAGCACAGGTGCCTAAATTTACACTGGCGGCGCCCGCAAGACCCTTTACTGTTGTATTCAAAGCAGACCAGCCGGGGTTGAACCGGCTGGCCCGCGTTTGCGCGGGAATTGCCAAGCTGACCAGGGCGCAATATCGCATGGCCGCTATCAAATCTCTCATTCAGGGCCTGACGGGGGGCGCTCATCACCCTCAGCCATAGGTAGCTATGAGGTCTGTCCCAGCGGAGTGTGGGGTCCTTGGCTATCCGACGACGAAAAGCTTCGTCGTACGCCAGCCAAGCGGAGGCCGGAAAGTCCGACCGGGCCCTGATTATGTTATCCAAGTAGTGCCACAACACCGCACCCTTTTGGGGGTGGGCCTGAGCATAGATGCCCGCATACATGACAAAGGCTGTCAGCCAGTTATTCCAAGTTTTTTCTGGCTTCCTCCTCCTAATTCTCTCTTTCTCTTTGTCATCCAGCTTTTCTAAGTCTTTGGTATCAATTTCCCTATTGAGTAGCTCGAAGATATCGACGTACCTTCCCGACACGATCTTGTCGATCATAGTGTCAGAAAGGTGGTCCCCCAATGGCAATAACTCGTCCCCCTCCGGCAAGTCCAGTGGGTTGGTTGCCGCCGCGTCTGATTCCTCTGCCTGCTTGGTAGCAGGCTGCCCTGCAGGAACAGGGAGTTTATCGCCTGCTCCTCCCGGGACCTCATGCGGGCTTCCACTGGGTTCTGTCTGGGCTGCCGTCTCCGCCAACACACGGCCAGGCGTAGCTGGGGGCCGAATAGGGAAACTAGATGGCCTGTGTCCCGCCAAATTAGCCTCAATCTGTTCGTGCGCTATTGTGTCAGACATCGGCCATGGCCAGAGTACTCGCCTAGGTGTATGCATGCTCATGGTCGACTCACCCGGGGGGGGGTTGTAGATAGTTGCCCGCCGGGGTGGCTCTTGAGCGGCGGGGGTCGTAGACAGATCGATAGCTTGATCTTGCGGCTCATCCACAGCGGCCTGCATGGCGGGCGCCACCGCGTTTCCCCTGGATGCAGCTGTTGAAGGGGTGGGTCCATCATCCGGTGCTTGAATGTCCTGGGAGACTGGGTGCAAACCTGCAGAAGCATGGCCGGAGGATCCAGCCATGTCGTTCTCCAAAAGAGTAATGCGAGACATCATCAGCTCACCTAATGCTTTAAGACCCGCTCTGCGATATGCTTTGGTGTCCCTGAGAGGCCTCCCCCCATAAGAAGCCTCCATCCCTTTTTGTTTAGCGCGTTCCTGTTCCAAGCGGGACAGTTTGGTCCAGGCGGCCGCAAATGGCTGCCAGTCCTCATCGGAGGAGGATGAAACATCTGGGGCTGGTTGAGCCGCTCGCCGCTTGGGCGGCTGAGCCTTGCCCTTGCCCTTGCTGGTGCTAGATTTAGATGGCATGGCGTACAAGAGGGGGAGGTGATAGCCAGCGCCCTAATAATGGAACCTGCTGGGAGACTGGGGTGTGTGGAGAAGGATGCCCCAAAAATTGCCCTCAGACAGAAGCCCCGTGGGCCGGATGAGTTCGGATCACCTTGGTGGGCCTATGGATGTTAAATAGGGTGCTCCAGAAAATGGCCGCCTGCTCCCAAAATGGCCGCCCGCCACCCACTTGCTGTTTCCCCCTTCCTCTGTGTAAAGGGGGGGTTGGGGGAATTCGAGTAAAATTTCCCCCCTGATGGCAAGCGTCACCCCAACAATTGCCCAATCGCCCCCACACAGCCCCCCTCGACTGTCCCCCAGTAGGATGCCAAAGGATGAGTTGTCCTCGTGTAGGGCAAAATGGCGTCAGGCTCGGCCAGCTCTCCCAGGCCCAATGGCCTGCGTGCGGCCAGGAAATGAGGATCCCTACAGACTGACCGTGAGGAAGGGGACCTGCAAGGCTATCCTAGCCCAAGTCCCTCCGTTGATCCCCCCCCGACCTTTGATTAGCCTTCCCCTATGAGGGGCCCCCTGTCCGGCCGCGTGGCTGCTCCGCCGCCACCAAGGGTCCCGGGCGTCCCTGAAACTGCTGCCCCACCACCCTGGTGGCTGCCCTCCTTCCCTCTACCCCCCCGGCAGAACAGGCTCTCGAGAGCCTGGCTCCACCACCCACCCCCCTCCCGGTTCCCTCCCTTCCCTTCACCCCCAGGAATAAATCAAATAGGGCACTTAGCCAACTTCGTCTTGTCTCCGGTCTCCAGCTGACGAGCGGAGACCGGGGATTGCTTCGCCGCTTCTCCGCGGCACAGGGAGCTCTCCTTATCGCTCCGATCACCGCCTGCCAGCTGGCAAGCGGAACGGAGCTGTCAAGAGCCTCCCGCAGCTACCGACGAAAGGTAAGACTGCGCAGGGATGCCGTAGGGGAGCTCGCCCAGCCTTAAATAGGCTCACTCCCCCAGCGCACCCTGCGCAGATTGCGAAGCCAACCGGCGACTGCCTCCGCCGGCTGGCAAAGACGCCCCGCCTCCCGCATGCTGCGGGGCGAAGCAGCCATTCTGCCCACACCAAGGCTCAGTTTAAAGTTCTCCTGACTAGAGCTGCAAGACTCCAAGCAAACATGGATGTGCAACCCGTCTCATGTCAGAAATCCTTCTCCACTAGAGCAGACTTTTTGTAATGGTAATAGCTCTTAATTTCCCATTTAAGAACAAGGCATCAAAACATTTTGTGTTACAATAAGGACAGCACACATAAATATGATATTGCTAGAAAAGTCCACTATCAGCCAGGACAGTTACATTGATAACTGCAGCTAAGGTGCAGAAAGAAGATGGAAGTCTCCAGGCTGGCATTGTCTCTGCTTTGGCCACACAATGCTGAGCACTACTATGCAGGACACAGGATTGCAGCCGAAAATCTTCCAATGTTCATTTCCATCAAAATGTAGTAACATTGTATCTAAGCCTTGTTTAGGAAATGTTTAGGGGGGAAAGGTGCATAGTGTGCAGAAAAATCAAGTCATGGAAACATATTGTGAGTGATATCTTTGGGAATCCCCTCCCCTCCAAATGTGGGTCTTGCCAGCTGGTATATCCATGTGGGAAATGGCATACCAATTAAAATCATTTTAAGTAATTGATGACTACTTGAGATGCTCCACAGAGTATTCGCTGGATGGTTGAGAGACTGAAGGTCAAAGGGTATCCCTAATTACTGAAGTCAAGACAAATAAACAAAGACAAATGGTACATTCTACGGTCTTCTTTGAATAGTGTCTGTGTGGTACAATTTTTTTTAAAAAAGTCATAGTGATGCCTCTGTAAGAAAAGGTTTTGCAATGAAGACTTTGGCTTAGTTCTAAAATACTGCACACCAAAGATCCTTGACAGAGTACTGGGGGTTGTCATGCAACAGGGAAATTTATGGCATACAACCTATTTGCTTTAAAAAACAACAACCCAAAACATAATTGTTTGAAATTGTTGTGGTCCAATTTAAGGCAACACGCTTTCATTCTCTGTTTATTTGAAACCATGATTACTTAACACAACAGATTTTCTTCCACTCTCTCACAGACTGACCAAGGTTAATTGCCAGTTCCATATGTATCCAAATCAAGTTTCAAGACATCTTCAAAAATTATCAGGGTGGTGACAATGTGCTTACACAAAGGATAAAAGATTTATGTCACAGAGCCTGTATTTTAACTTAATGACAAGAGGTTTTCAAATCAATGATGGCTTTTAAGCTGATTATAGCTTCCATTTGTAAATGCTAGGGTACTTGATGGCTCACAGCGGTTAAAGCTGGTGGGGTATTTGCCATTGTGCTCAGACTGCTTATATTGTACACAAGGGAAGTTGAGCAGAGAAAATTATGCCAACAAATCAGGAAATCATTCACCAGACACCACAGATAATAATGTCAGACCTTAGACCTGCTGAGCTGGGTGGAATCCAATGGATCACACAAGCAACATGAACTGTGTCTTCTATATATTGTTCAGTTAATACAGTCAGTCTTGCTTGTCACATGAAGCGGTGATTGTGCCGTAGTCTCTGTTAACCGCAGCCATCAGCCTTGGAACTGGCTGACGTTTTAAACCGCCTGCTGTTGCGAAGTTGCACATGCTCCTGAACAATATTTGAACATGTGCATATTGACTGGACCATATGCCAGATCTCCCACTTATGGTGTTCAGATACTATGACTACAAGAATTACTGTATTCAAAAATGGAATGTTTGTGTATTTCTCTTAAAAGGCTTAAAGTAAGGTCAGGCTAACACTTCATAAAATGGGAAAAATACTATGCCAACCAAAATCCTGTTGCAGAGTCCTACTTGTGCTGTAGAAGAGATGACATCATCAGCACGAGATCACAACTGAATAAAGATTTCAGTGTCCAATATTAGGGTGCGCACAGCTCACATGCAACCAGTCAGATGCACCCCAACAAATGAAAAATAAAGTCTCTAATTAGTAACAATCTGCTGAAAGTGATGATATCATTCCTGTTAAACCTGATTTCAGCACTGAAATGTTATACTCACATTACCTTAAATTATCATTTTTCTTCCATCCCCCTTTAGATTTACTAGCCTACATATCCATTAGGAAGTGCTTAAGATAGCAGCAGATTGTGGAAAGATATGTTAGTTATTCTAAAAGTGAGACTATTCTTAACTTCAAGGTGCAACCAGAATTCTAGCACTGTGCACCAACTTACATATTTTTTAAAAAAGATGGGCTATATCTGTCCCATTATTGTTTCATGAAATAAATTGAAGAGTCTCACAGAGTACTGTGGCCTACTTAAGGATGGGGCACCTTTTGGTCTCTGCTTAAGCAAAATATCAGCTAAATTTTTCATTGTCACCCAGATTAGCCATCTTGTCATGAACAGACAATCCAATAGTTTTCAAACCCTATAGGATTCCCTATGTCCAAGAAACACTACAGTAGGACTCCTGTATCCACTGATTCATTAACCATTGATTCAGGTATCCACGGTTGGCAGTGAAAAAAATTAAATCAATAATTCAGCAGCCACAAAGCAAGCTACTGTCAGAAACAACAGCTGTAAAGCAAGCTACTGTTGCAAAATAGCAGCCATAAAGCAAGCTACTGTAGTAAAACAGCAGTATTGGGGTTTTTGGTGTTCTCTTCTTAACCATGGTTTTCATTATCCACGAGAATGCCCAGAACCAATACCCAGCAGATACCGGGGTCCTACTGTATTTATTTATTTATTGAACTTTTTACTGCCAATCTAGTGAACTGCATAAAAACAAAAGTAAATACACATTGAGTACTTTATTTGCAGTATAAAACCATAAAATATATCAATGTAATGGTAAATATTACAGTTTAAAAATACACTTGTAATAATGGATAAATCCATAACAAGGAACAAGCAACCAAACCTCCTGGTTTAATATCAAACAATGGAAATCACAATTAAACCAAAATAGACTGACAAAAGAAATACTATTTTTGAATTTGCACAAAACAGTCTCTACCGAAAATTAGCATCCTTTGACTCTGAAAATAAAAACACAATAAGTATAGAACAAACTGAGACAACCCACCCACCCACCCAGTGCTACTAATCCTTAAAAATTTATGCAATGAGCAGCACTTCAGCTTTGTGCACTTTGTATTAATGCATTATTTGTATAGCTTTGTGTTATTTATGCATACAATTGCTCTCTTCTTCTCTTGTCAAGAGTACCATAAGATATCTTTCCCTTTTCCTGGGAAGAAGAAGAATTTTGTTGTTTCTCATTTCTACAAATGAGGATAAAGTGCCCAGAGTGAATGTATGTTTTTCTATGTCCTGAAAAGACACAGACATTTAGGTCCCCCTTTCTTGAGGGGGACCTTTCTCAAAAAAGGTCCCCCTTTCTTGAGGAAACTATTCATAACATAACATAAAACATCTCCTTCCTTGTGGAAAGGTGTTTGTGACATACGGCGTCTAGGACAGCGTAGATAGAGAGACATCTATGACAGGGTCATGCAGAGAGACAGCAAGAACTGAAAGCATGAGCTGTTAGGGGATGTCACCAGCACACATGGGATGGATGACTGAGAGGAAATCTCCTTTATAAGTCTGGCTATCTGTTCATGCATTACAAAGAAGATGTGGCTGCTGGAGTTAAAATGTTGCAAGTGCAGGAAACATGATTTTTTCCGGAAGGTTTCTCTCCAGCCTGAGCTAAAGAAAAAGAAGTCTCTTGAAAGGAGTCCATCTCATGTAAAGAGAAAATGAAAGAAGAGGGAAGCAACAAAGCGTAATGAGGGGGGAGGTATTTATTTATTACTATTTATTATTTCCATTTATATACTGCCCGACTTTCCCGAAGGAACTCTAAACCTTTAAATTCTTTTTCTTGAAAATGGACAAAATTGATAATTAAAATAACTCCTCTCTCCTGAGTTGAAAGACTGTAGAAAAAGTCTGTGGAAAGGGGGAGCTTCCAGAACCTTCTATTCTGCCACAAATGGATTGTCCCACTTCCAGATAGTTGCCTGTTTCCACTTGTGCAAGTTCTTCTGCCTCCAATCCAAGCTAATTCAAATGTGTCAAAGAGACTCCAGTTCCTATGCATTTTGTCACATGTTCAGCTTGAGTTGTTCTCTCCCGGGGTATTGGCTGGCTGTTATGAGACAAATATTTCACTGTGCCTTTAGACATAAAAATGTGCTGTTTTGGAGCCTCTCAGGAACACAGTCCAGGAATGAAATGAGCCCCTAGTTGATTATGCCTGCAGTAGGGTATTTTGAATTACTGTATACGTTTGCAGCGCATCCATCTTTTAAAATGTATTTGTCTGTTTGACTGAACATACACAATTATTCTCCTGTGGGAAGTACATATAAAAAAGGCTGAATGAAACAGTAAAATAGCATTTGAGAGAAAATTTAATTGAAGAAGAAGAAGAAGAAGAAGAAGAAGAAGAAGAAGAAGAAGAAGAAGAAGAAGAAGAAGAAGAAGAAGAAGAAGAAGAAGAAGAAGAAGAAGAAGAAGAAGAAGAAATATCAAGGAAGTGAAGTGAAGGAGACTTAGGTTACTATAGCCCTGGTGTAATCTCTTTCACAGTATTTAATTACTAAAAATCATTGCTGTTGATACAGTCAACCAAGTGGTAGACAAGATTAGGAAATGTTAAATTCTAGAAAAATTGCTCGCTAATGAAACCATCAGCTTTAAACAGGCATAAATTACTGAATAGGGTTTCAACCATGTTAAATCCATAGTGATAAGGAAATGCTATTTAAAAATATTCTATTATGTATACAACATTCTTTAATGGCAAATGACATAACCACAATGGCTTACACAAAAAACAGCAGCAAAACACTGCAAAAGGAGTTTCTCAGCATTTTGATCCCCATATCTAGAAAACTGCTTATAAAATATACAAAGGTGCTGTTAGGGGGTCGAGAAGAAGTGGCAACACGAAGATCAAAGGAGCCTTGAATTTCACAGAAGGATTTGAATATCATAATTTGCTAAACTGGCTTCAGGCTTCATTTAGAATTTTTAAATGACTACTAGTAAACTCCAGTAGACATTTCCTCTGATGTAAGCCCTACAGATTCTAATGGGGCATACCACCAGGTATGCTGAAAATGGCAGCCTATGTCTCAGAGATTAGGCCCCACTGTGCTCTGAAGGATGTCCTTCTGACTAAACATGCACAGGGTTGTGTGTTACTATCTGGTCCTCAGTTTTAGAAAGTGAAATAATATGTTTTGTCATTGGACTGCAAATGGTGGCTATGTTGCATGTATTCGTATGGCACATTACAAAGCATCTCAATGTCGTCCAGGAAGGACTATCGCTAAAGGTAAAAAGAGACAGCTGAGTCTGTCCAATCCACTCTAGGGTTTTATGAGGAAGCTGCCAATAGGGATAGCAATTAGTGCCAGTTATGCTGCTAATTATTTTCTATTTAACCTTCTCTGATGACCTCTTCCTTAAATGTATAGGTTAAATAAGGCAGCTGATATTGACCTTCACATTTCTGGATCAACATCTAAGCCAAGCAGATGACTATTTAAGAGAATGGTTAAATATAGGGTTGAAATTTTGCTAATAATGAGTCTGATGGCCTGGCCAGTGTAAATGGGTAAAGAATGACTCCTTTCCAACAAGGAGTTGGATAGAGTTTCTTATACAGGCACATGATTCCTATGTGCCAAGTGGGAAAATCTCTGATTTTTCAGATGTTTGGGTGGGTTGAAATCTAGCCTCATTATTTATTTATTTATTTGTTTGTTTGTTTGTTTGTTTGTTTGTTTGTTTGTTATACCACTCATCTGGCAGCAGGGCCACTCTGGGTGGTTATTATGCCTTGCAATTGGGAAGGATGGCTGTTGTTAATGGGAGTGTCATGGGTTCCCTGCCCAGTTATACACTGATAGTGAACTCAATTTTCCAAGCCTATATAGTCCAAATGATACTGTCCGTGAAAAAAGGAAGTAGGCTAGAAGCACTGGGAGAATCTTAAAAAAAATCCCAGGAAGAAGTAAGCACACCTGCTAGGCACTGAATTCTTGTTGATAAATAGAAAACCAGTTGGTATCAATGGAACTGAGTTTTCTGGAGGAAGCTGTGGCAGACTGGCTGGAAGTTGACCAGGAAGATGCAATTATATCTATATCTATATTTATACTTTTTAAAAAAGACATTGTTATTCTATTGATTGATATTATACACAAAACAATTTATAAATAAAGCAAATATTTCACTAAAGCATGTACATGAAAGGAATAGTTTTTTAAAATCCTATTAAAATTCACTTTTTACAGCACCAGGCCAACCTTGCCAAAATTAACATGTTTTTGCTTGACAGCATTTGCAGCACATGGACCTAGAGGTAGGTCTCTCCTGAAATTTTGAGGGAGACAATTCACTTAGGATCCACAAGCCATTGGCATGTGATGATTAAATCAATATAGCAAATCATGCCATTCCATTGGATAGGTTCTACTGATGTAAAGGTAAAGATTCCCCCCCGCACATGTGTGCTAATTGTGTCTTACTCGAGGGGCAGTGCTAATCTCTGTATTCAAGCCAAAGAGCCAGTGTTGTGCAAGTCTAAGGCCACGTGGCCGGCATGGCTACAAGGAAACATTGTTTTACCTTCCCGCTTTTTATGGTGGTACCAAAGAATGCCTCGGATAACATTTTTTTTTTTTCGGATAACAAATGGAAATTTCCAGGTATAGGGCTGCCTCGGATAGCAAATCCTTGCAAAAACTGTGTACCCTGCATGCATTGCAGGATGCATAGTTTGTGGAGGGCTGGGAGGAGTTAGAGGATTTTAAATTGTGTTTTGGAGTCATTGGATTTGGACCTTTTGAACTTGGTAAGATAGGGAGCTAGCTTTTATTAATCTTTGCACTATTTTTCTTTGCATTTTTGACTGGAAGAGGCTGTGTTTGCAGTCTTTTTTCATTGCTCTGCGGGCAAAAATGGGCTGGATTTTTCTTCCTGCTTACGTTTTTTTGTTTGCATTTTTCCCCATTGCACTTTGGGTGGGAACAGGCTGGAGGGGTCTTGCTGGTTTCTCTTGTCCATGTTTGCATTGCACTGCAGTGGGGCATTCGGGGTGTGTGTGTTCAAGCACTGCAAGCTTTTAAAGTGCATTTTATAAAGAGGTCTGGAAACCCCCCCCCCAGTTTTTTTGCCTTTTTTCGGACCTCCTGAATGAATTAATCAGTTTCCCATTCACTTCAATAGGAAACCACATTTCGGATAACAAATTTTTCAGATAACAAATTGCCTCTGAGAAGGAATTAAATTCATTATCAGAGGTACCACTGTTTTTGCATTTACATGCTTTCGAACTGCTAGGTTGGCAGGAGCTGGGGTTATCAGCGGGAGCTCATTCCTCTGTGTGGTACCCAGGATTCGAACCGCCGAGCTGCTGATTTTGCAGCCAACAGTTTTCAGAGCCTTAGTCCACTGAGCCACCACGCTCCAGGATCTACCCGAGCATTAACTTCAGAAAAGAGCAGAATAAGGAACATTTTTTTATTGGAAAAACTTCAAGGAATAGTTACTTTACTTTTTTTTAAGAACCCTGGTTTTGGAATGGCCTAACATTTCTCAGTTTTTTCTCTCTCTCTGTGCATGAAATAAAATTAAACCAGTGTAGGAAATACAGCCTGTTTCAGTTGCAATGATTCAATGCACCAATTAGCCACCACACGACATAGTGCTTGTGGCAAGGCCATAAAACTTTATTTTGGCACCATGTTTGAGGGATATGTTAAAAATGAATCAGCCACCAGCAGTCCTCTGGGAAACATTGCAGTATATACAGCAGTTATTCCTCAAAACCAAGAAACTCCAAATGAATGTGGACTGAGTGCTCTGGGTCCTGCCAGGGGTCACCATACTGCAGTGGCCAATGTGCTAGGAAGTGTAGGCCTATGTTTGAATTCCCCTACTTCCAACCATTAAATTCACCAGGTAGATTAACCTCAAGTCATCAGTTGCCAAGTGCAACTCTTTGTTTCAACAGGCCTTTACCTGGCTGGCAGAAAGACAAAAGCCCAAAAGTGGCTTCCAAAAAGGACCTCCTGTGTGTCCTTATCTAACATACCTTTGAGGATGGTGGGGCTGACAGAAAGTTCTCCCTGAAGATCTTAAAACATAGGCAGGCTCATAAGGGGTGATCAGTTAATGCAGTTGGCAACAATTATATGAAAACATATAGCTATAGTCACAACCCTTTGAATAATATGGCCCTACTCCCTTAAAGCAAAGGGGGAAAGAAATCTCTCTCAGATAACATTATTCCACTCTATAATAAATAAATGTATCATGTGTGTGTGTGTTGTGTCGCTACAGTCATGACCGACCCTTCATGACCCCATGTCCATGGAGTTTTCTTGGCAGGAATATTGGTGTGGTTTGCCAGTTCCTACTCCAGGCGCCTACAGCACCTGGTATTCCCTGGTGGTCTCCCATCCAAGTACTGACCAGGGCCGCCCCTGCTTAGCTTCTGAAATCAGGCGAGATCGGATGTGCTTAGGGCATCTAGGCAGCTCTAAACCCAGAGGTGGGAAAACAGTGGTATGGAAAATTTTTAATCAATGTAGTTAAGTACACTGCCACTGAACATTTTGAAAGACAGTGCTATTATGTTTTGAAAGAGGCAGCCCTGCTGGTCTGTGAAAGCTTATCAGGCAAAGACAAAATTAAAAAAAAGAAATTGGGCATAGGATAAACAGGACAATCTCTATTAAAAAAAAGATTAATGGATATAAATCTGACACGAGAAATCACAAGAAACAGAACTCTGTTTAAAATTGCTTCAGTCTACCAGGACACTCTTCACAGGGGATGAAATAAAGAAAAAATCCTGAGGGAAAAATCCTGAGGGAAGCCACTGAGATAAAAATCCTGAGGGAAGCCACTGAGATAAAATTTATATACATGCTGGACACCCATATAAATGGATTAAGTGTTAGTCAAGGTTTCTTAAATTATGACCAAATGTATTAATTATGCTGTTATCTGTTGTTTTCCTTCACAACTGCCAGAACAAACAAGGGTCAAAGGTAAAGTCTGTCATTCTCTATTAACACACATTGTTCCTCTGTTGTTTCCTTTAAACATGATACTCCTTACCCTCAGTCCTTACAGTGCCACATCTTTTTTTCTTTTGCTTTATTTATTTTATGCCGCTTGTCCCAATGCTTACAGAAACTTCAAAAGAATAGAATATCAAACAGGTCATAGATCATTGCAGGTGCAAAAGGCTATCTCTTAAGAGCCTAGAATAAAATGTGTTGATCTCTGTGTTCCACCACATGTAGTATGTCTGAAGAAGTGGGCCAAATTCCACAAAAGTTTACATTAAAATACTGTATAACAGTCTTTAACATTATAAAAACCACATTTTTGTCTTTTTAATTTTTTAAAATTATTATTTTGTTTTTGCCTGAAGTGCTTTTATGTGTCACCTAAAACAATGGGTGATGCGTCTTGTGTGCATTTGCTTTGCAATGAGAAAATTAATTTTAATTTCTACATTCAATAACACTTAGTCCATAATCCCCCCACCGGGAGCTGATGTTCTTAAGGTCAAAGCATCCCCCATTCTGGTTTAGTAACCTATGAGATGAAACATTGCATAAGTGGCTTCTTTAACACAAGGATGTCAACTTTCTGTCCAGCCCAAACAGATTTTGAATTAGGCAAATGAGGTGAGGATATTACCCATGTATGTCAAAGCAAGGAATCAGTTTAGGGATCTGGTGGTCTCTTGGGAGGGGGGTTGCTTAGCAACCAAATACAAGCCCTGCTCCATGCAGCTACAGCTCACAGTTTCCACACTGGAACAAAAGGCACAGGACTGCTGACAAGTGAAAGAGAGGAGGGCAAAGAGAAGATGGACGTCTGGAAGTGTAAATTGGTTGTAGTGAACCTTGCATGAGTCTATGTTGTGATGTAGGAAACCCTTCTAGCTATTCCAATCAAACCTGACTTTGTTTAAATACATGTGCACGTAAATACATGTGCATGTGTCTGTCTCTCTCTGTGTGTGTTCACGAATGTGTGTATGTGTGCATGCACGTGCACACACAGTCCACATGGATTCCCCTCTGGATACGAACGGTATGGTGGAAATGTGAAATAAAAACAGCTAGCTTTTTGTAATTCGCACGTGAAGTGACAAACATGTCTACCACCATCAAATACTCCACAACCATTAGAGTCCATTTGAATCATCATGTTATGCTCTGATAGGAAATGCAAGCTGTGTGCACCAAAAGCTCCATAACCCACACGAGGCCACTGACAAACAAGTCTACACTGAATAAAAGACACCACTGTAGCACTCTGGATATATTTGACCTGGCCACTTTCAGAAGGTAAGCAGGTACAGGCCCAGTTAGTACTTTGGGTGGGAAAGAAGCACAGAATATAATGAATCTCCAAGTAGGACCAGGAGATAATCCAGGTTAAGACCCTAGCCAAGTGGTATCAACAATGCTAGGGCAGATGAACCTGGTTTAGCTCAGAAGAAGGCAGCTACCTAGGAAGGCAACAACATTCTTAATTGGTCCTGAGGTTTCCAGAAATACCAACAAATGAAATGTAATGAAATAAATTAAAAAAATAAAAATAATGAAAAGAGGGAGAGCCCTTTCCTCAAAAACAGGGCAAGGGTAAGTAACTCAGGATGTGATAGAATGGGGTAGTAGTTTATATTCTGCACTGGTTGTAGCCCAGTACAGTGAGAGCTATTTCCTTACAAGAAACATGGGGGATCTTGAACCAGTCTCACTCTGATCCCTACCCAAGCTGGAATTTTTGGTCCACCCACTGGGCTACTCTTTCTTTGAGCCGGGCTGGAGGGGATTCCCACCAAGATGGGTTGGCATAAGGGAGATCACACAAATCCCAGCAAAGCCACTTTCCCCAGCACAATCCTTTCTTGACCTTGGAGCATATCTCAGTAGCCACTGCAGTGACTGTCAGTGGAAATGGGGAAAGAAATGAGAAAGGTGAAGAGGGACTGAAATGAGGAGAACTTGCTGGAACCCTGAAGACAGCTGCAGTTGAAGACAGAGCATGTGACACAACATTTTGTGGCAGGCCTGTATTACTGGTACATGTACTTAAAATCTCTGCATTTCCAGATAATTACTGATCAATTTTTTTGTCATGCTATTCACATGGGCTTCACTCATTCTCCTTTTATAACTCTCCCTTGCTTTCCAATTCCCCCTCCTCCACCATTTTTTTCTCTCATCAGGTTGAGCGGGTTAAAAAACAATGTCCCAGTACTGTATAATTGCTTACACGAAGAGTCCTCTATCTGAGAATACCCTCTATTAACAGATGTGGACATGTGAGCAGGCTCAGTGTGATGCAACATAGGTGAGCTGATCTGCTATTGTTTTAATTTAGAGGATCTCACAGGAATCAATAAAAAGAGAGCCTTTATATTTAATGGCTAGCTTATCTTCTACCTTAAACAATCACCTCAATAACAATCTAAGTGACATATGGTTCCCAGGGAAGCTCAATACACTTTAACTACATTTTTCTCAGCAAGTCTGGTTCTTTTAAAAACTGCAGCCTTGCATTACTTAGATGGTGCTCACATAAATATATGATAACACCTCTAAGCTTATTCACACAATGGTGTCAAAAGAGGTGGCATACATAATTTCAGTTATAAATTCAGGAACACGTGATACCAATTTTCCTCATTGGAAGATCAAGGTCAGTGAAAATATATGAGTAATCCTAGAATTTGTTTTGGTTTCTCTTTCTGCATACAAATCATCCATGGTCTGCACTATACAATTCACAACAATTAAGCAGGAGGGGTTATAGCAATGTATATTTTCTAAGGTGTTTGATACACATGATCCTTTAACATAGCTAGATCATATGTTTTTTGCTTTAATTAAGACCACACACTCAGTGACTGAGTCTCTGCACCTCCTATCTGTTACCATACTTATGCATTCCCTACCCCACCTCCAGCAAAGGAACCTACCTCTTTCCAGGAAAATTCTAAAGCTGAATGCAAATGTTATCTCAGATGCCAATTGGATTGCCAAACTGAGATGCTGTGAACTAATGGGACAAATGTATTTAGAATTATCCATTCATTCATTATAAGTCACCTTATTTTCAATTACTCATAATCTCATGATCTTAAAAGAACATTTTAAGACTCTAATGTGAATATGAAATCCTGTCCCAGGTTGTCAAAGAGGCTTCTTAGGTTCTATCTGCACATAGTAGTGATGATTTTCCATAGCTACTTCAGTTTGTTTTCAACTGTCATTTCCCCAGCATTACTAAATTTGCACAGGCAGTACATGTGTTGCTTCCTGGACGGTGTGGATTTTGTACTCCGTTGCTCCATTTCTTTCCTGCAGCTTTAGATCATCCTTAATGTCTCACCACAATATCCATCGTTTTAAAGAATTTTCCTTGTAAGTCAAGTAAGATGCTCTCCTTTTCTGCATGAGGCTCAAATTCAGTTGAGTCAACACATCTCATCACATCTTCACACACACACAAAACGACTCCCGTCAACTATTCTCTTAAAAAAACTATTTTAACTATTTTTAACCATCAACAATTCTGAGGTTTGTTTCCGATTGACTTGTACACGCAGGCACAGGCACGTGTAGCTTACATTTGTTAACATATTGATACTAGAAACTTAAAAGCACGGCCCATTCAATAACCGAGAACCTGCTGGTTTAAGACCAGCGTTAATGTCAACTCATCTCAGCTCCAGCTCAACAAAGCAAAGAAATTGGAAGGCAGGCCTAATGGCTTAATGGAATTACACGTACACACACCTGCATGATGAGATCAGTAATTACCTTGTGAAATGTCACTAACAGAACTTGCTTGCAAAAATTTTACGCAGCAAACTTAATAGGAAGGCGTAATTAAGAACATGTAGAGAACAAAAAAATTCAGATGTGCCAAGTGTACTTTAACCAAATTCTTTCTAAACACCCTGTTTTCATTTCCTATGGCTTCTTCACAGGATGTTAAGGTGACCTGCAGGCTTCTCATCTAGTTGATTTTTGCAAGAGTTTCTATCCCACCAACCAGTAAGGTGGATCTGTACCTGTTCAATGCAAAAGTCTGCAGATGTGATTGTAACTGCACTGACCTGGATGACTTACAGTGCTCTTATGATCAGGCACCCTGAAAAGGCAGGATTTGTAATAACAAGAACATTATGTATTTCAACAACTGGATACACTTACAAAACTTCTGCAAACCTTGGCACTGATCTTGGGGTGGGAGCGAGGGGTGTGTGAGGAATGGGCCTGTGCCCCACCCTTTGTAGCCTGCTTTCAGGCACAATTCCTGAGGTGAGCTACCATCTCCCAACATCCTATGATATTAAACTTCCATATGTTCTGAAGGCCTTCCACTGCTGGGGAAGTCTTTTCCCTTTCAGGAACCCTCAAAGTTCTCTGAAGTCTGTCTCCCTCTTGAATATGTTTTCCCCTCCAAAGCCTACATCCTTCTCCATTAGAATATATGGCAGCATATCTTTTAAACTGTGCCCCCCCCTAAAAGAACATTAAAATATGCTCTGAAGCTAGTCATTCTTAGTGACATCCCTGTGGCATGAGAAGAATAAATAAAAAGTGCAATAACAGCAGCAGCCTCATAAGATTATGTTTACTTCAGGAAAATAATTCAATAAAGTAAATAAGAAAGCCATATGGTCCTCAAACAGTAGAAAATAAGGGCAGGGGATAACTCTGTTAGACCACTTGAAAAAAAAAGCTAACTTTTGACCTATACCAGTCTTCATCAGACTGTGCACCAAATATTGTGGACAGTTCAGGGAAAAAACTTGCGAAAGTCCCAAATGGCATCAGAGATTTCCATGTCAGGTCTGTTCCTTAAAGTAAGTTCCAAGAAGTGGATTGAAAACAGAATTTAGGAGTGTATACTGCATATTCTACCCCCTGGTGGCCACTGATTGGATTTTTTCTCTCTACTTATCAAACAACTATCTCTCTATTTTTGCTGAATGGGAGCCTTGCCTGTTGGCCTGTAAGGGGTGGAGCTTCTGCTGAAACCAGACATGAACAGGTACAGTAGTTACTCTCGCTGTTGCTATGTGGCATAGATGAAGCTCTGAGGGCTCTTGTGTGCACAGCTTAGGCCCTTTGTACACGGCCCCTAAACTCCGCCACAAATGGCTCCCAGCTCCAGAGCTTAAAATTGTTTCCCCACCAGCTCCGGAGTTTACAGATAATTAAGTGCGACCACGCCCACCTAAGCGCGTCCCAGCGCACTTTTCAGGTACCTGCTCTCTGGAGGTGAAAATTCCTGATACGGATATAACGTAGTGACTGCCTGGCTCTCCTTGCTTCTGTTTGTTCTTTTTTTTGCCCCCCGCCCCTTTAAGAGATCTGAATGCAGTGCCGGGACAGCAGAACGGAGGTGAGCGGCATTCTTTTCTTCCTTTTTTTTCTCCCTCCCCTCATGCAGCCAGCAGCCAGGAGTGCGGAGGGGGTTGGAACGCAGGAACAGCGACAAACCCCTAAGATCTCTGGTCCGAATTTAAGTGGCCAGCGGATCTTAGGGATCGTGTGAAAAGGCCCTTAAAGGGAATTGTGGCTGGTGCTACCAGATATCCATCACTTTCCACTTTCCCATCACCCTATTTTTGTAACTCAGGTTTCCTATTCAGCTGGGAAATGAAGTTACACAGAAATGTGGCAAATCTCTTATCGGAGAATTGTGAGCACTAGCCACTAGAAGCCAACTGGAGCCAAATTAGTAGTGTTACCTAATTTGCATCCTCTTGTGTTTCTTCAGTTGGCAGTCCTGCTTGGCTAATGTCAAGTGTCCATGTGGTCTTCTAAATGCTGTACTGGGTGGCTATCAGGGTATCCTCCCTCCATAGTGCAGAAGAAAAAAACCAAGCAAGCCACCTATAGAGTCCTTACTCAATACAAAAGCAAGACCAGTTGATGCCTTTATTAGACCACTAAAATTAAAAATAAATGGTTAGCCCAGAGTACCGTCTTCTTTCAGCAAAGTTTCTCAACTCAGTGCAGCCTTTTCCTGGAAGAGCTTCTTTTCCCTCTCCACCATGTTGCCAAACTAATAAATTAGAACTAGGCAGACTCTCTGGTTAGATTTCATCAGTCTGTTTAAATAGCAGGCTGAAGAAGCTCTTTAACAGACACCGAGTCACAGGTGCTGGTTGCCGTATTTATTCCCTCCCTGTGGAGAGTGCTGGCTTGCATTCACACAGGCACTACTCAGCCAGCTGGCCATGGAGGAGCACCAGTTGCCCTGGCAGACAGATGAATGAGTGTTGTTGTGTATAGGTCAACCCTCACCCCCTCCCCTCTTAAACAGAGTGTGTGGGAGGGGAAGATTCCAGAATTTGACAGCAAGCCATACCATGGCTCCATCTGTTTGTTGCACTTGCTTTATGTAATATCAGTACAATATGGGAAGATTGATAGAAAGCGAAGTCTCCACAGTCAAAACGCTAAGGGACACATCATACATGTCTTTCTTTAGGATCACTTCCTTGAGTGTCTTCCCAGAATAGTTCAACATGGCGCACAATTAATTTCTCTACCAATTCTGCTCAAAATCCTTTCACTAAATCAATGCCAAATTGAGGGTTTGATCTATTTAGCCAACCAGTCAAACAGTGTGAATAAACTGGGCATTCATCCCTCTTACTTTTCTATTTTGGTGTGGGGGGGATGCAGTAAACCCATTGAATTGATTTTTTTTTATTGTGAATGAATGCATTAGAGTTTATATTGGCCTTACCTTTAGTCATGGTAGCTGGCATTGTTCTCTGAGTTGTAGTTATTTTCCCCAAGTCCCAGTCTAGTCTGGTTTCCAACCCATGTTGGTCAGCTGACAGTATGTCTTTTACCAACTTCTGCTGGTTCATCAGCTGCAGCCTTTCCTGGAGAACACATATTTGTCATGCCTGGTGACTTCAAAAGCCAGATTGCTGCAGTGTTGTCTGCATAGTGTCAGCTATAAAGGCAGCTCAGAGACTGAGCACGCGGGCTGGTCGGAGTGAGTTTTTTTTTTTAAAGCGCTGATAGGATCACAATACAGCTGATTGGCATTTATACAAAAAAGAAAGAAAGTGTCGACCAGCTGGGCTGGTCAGCTGTAAAAATTTTTTTAATAAAAAATGAAAAATAAAACAAAAAACAAAATGATATTTTTAAAAACACATTTGTTTAGTACCAAACAAAATGAAACAAAAAATGAAATGGAAAATGAAATGAAACACCATTTTGGTGTTTCGTGCCCATCTTTAGTGATTATACATAAATATATATTGGTATATATGAAGTAAGAAGTTGTAATGATTCAAATGGCCATGTGATGAAGTCATAACTAGGATACCCAGTTGTGATGTAGTGGATAGATTGATGAACTAGGACCTGAGTTCATTTCTCCAGTCAGCCTTGGAAGCTCACTGTAAGATCTATAAATTTAAAACAAAAACTTGACAAGCAATGCTGATTTTCAGTATGCTCTCCTGATAGTCAGACAAGTCTTACAAAGCTAACCTGAAACTTTCACCCATGGTTCTTGTCAACTAGTTAGAAGTGAGCCAGCAGAAATCTAAGCATTCATTATAATAACCTGGATTTTGGGAAAGGGACATTTTGATATCTTCAGAGATACTACTGAATTTCCAGGTTGTTAATGACAGAAAAAATATAGCAAAAGGAGATGGGTGGAAATGTAGTCATTTGTACACTTCATAGATTTTGAGGTCTAGTAAGTGAGATTGGGTAGATTGACCTTCTGAAGTTCCTGAATGTTCAAAATCTGAGAGGATGTCTCACATTTTAATTGCAGGAAAGCAATATGAAGAAAAAGAACAATGCTGAATTTAATTAATGCCCTTTTGTAAACATCCTTACACAACATAATAGGTGACATTTGTCCTTCTTTTAAAGAAACAATAATAACAGGCTACAGTTTAATAGGAATGATTTGAGACACAAAATCAGACATACATACAACATGAACTGGAATCCTTGCAGCTATTAAAGAGACACCATGTATTTCAACAGAGAATCTTCTGGGGGGGGAGGTCTATTTTTAAATATTTAATTTTCTAAGGAGAAATCAATTCCTTCTTCATATTACTATTCAAATAAATACACCAACCCATTACACAGATGTTTGTTGAATGCTCCAGTGTTTCCAGTCATGACTGCTTTGGCCATGGAAGAAAATGCTGGTAAGGGAAGGACATACTGGAGGCAAGGGAGAATGAGTGGCAAGAGAGTTTGTGGGGTGGAGTGTGGGGGGGGAAGGAGATAATGTTGGTCAAAGAGACTGGCCCAGTTGGTGAATGCCAGGTTCCTGCAATGGCACTGCTCAGTTAAATTCCTCTCTGCAACAATAATATATATTTCTTGGTTCTCAGTCCTGCGATTTATGCACTTTCATATGGGATGGCTGCAGTGATGGCGAACCTTTTAGAGACTGAGTGCCCAAACTGCAATTCAAAACCCACTAATTTTTTTGCAACATGCCAATACAGCAATTTAACCTGTATACAGGTGGCTATGAAGGGGGGATGTCGGGTGCCCACAGAAAGGGCTCCGAGTGCCACCTTTGGCACCTGTGCCATAGGTTTGCCATCACTGTTCTAGGGAATATATCACAGATGCACACAGACCTAAATTTACTCCAATATTTAGTACCACTCAGAATTCAGGTGCCCACAAAGGATTCTAACCCCTGTCCTCTTCTGTTCCCATTCCTCTCTCAAGAATGCTGTGTGAAATGGGCACCCAGAAGAGATGGAAAGGTGAAGAAGAATTGGCAATGTTGCACTTACATCTTCTTCTACATGGCCTGACATTAGGAATGGATTAGAAAAATTGCCTTCCAAGAATACCTTAGCCAACATGGATGCTAGTTGCCATGCATCATATGACATTCTAGAACAGGGGCTTGCAACCTTGGGACCCCAGTTGTTCTTTGACTATAACTCAAGAAATCCAAGCCAGCACAGCTAGTGGGGAAGGTTTCTTGGAGTTTTAATCCAAGCACATCTGGGGACCAAGATGGCTACTACTATTCTAGAAGATGTCAAGAGGCCCAAATACATATTTTTTCCAAGTTCTGTTACAATTCTGAGCCCAGTGTTTCTGAAGAAGTGAGTTGAGCATAACTTCAAGGTTGGCCATAGGGTGAATAGTGCTCTGGGCCAAAAGTGCCTTTATTGTCCCTTAATTCAACTAGCTTTCCAATCCTTGAGCTCAACCTGGCATCCCGTTAAGATCGGCTAGTTATTCCCAACATCTTTATGCCCTTGGCAACCACCCTGATTGACAGCTCTGTATATATGATATATCTCAATCAGCCCTCAAATTCAATATGGGAACTGGAGAGTGTATATAATTTTCTAGCATGATTTTAAAAAGCAACAAACAAACAAAAAACAAGCAAGCAAATAAACCAAAAACAGCTATTTCCTTTCCCCTGTTTTTCTCCATGTGCCCAAAGGAATTTTCAATAGATTCCTCATCTGTAAGTTGCTATTACTTTGATGGCTTTCATTCTTTCTTTCCACTGAGCTTTTGTTAGTGCAGAAATGTCCTGTGTCATCCAGCATAAAAATGTCGCAGTGGGTGGCTTTTCTTCCAGGCGGACCAAACGTCGGAAACAGCATGAGTGCTGCCAGGGTTTTGTACAAATTCAATCATCAACACCAGTGGGGAAATTGAAAGATTACAAGTTACAGGGCTTCCTACGTTTGCAGGCCTTTGGATTTTCTTGGAGCAAGACTGAGTGTAATATTATGGTGATATATTGGTAATGCAGGCTGTGAGCAGTCTCCAGTCCAAAGACGCTGGGGTGCAGAGATCAGGGTGTTGGGAAATTGAGATTCTAGTCTGTATTAAACTGGCTTCATACTGTCCCTCAGACTGCTCTGCTTCACAGGGTTCTTGTGGAAATAAAATGAGGAGGTGGAAGATAGAGCCATATATGTTGCCTTGGTAGAGAAAAGGAAGAAGACAGAGACCACATGCCCAAAACAGAGTCTATCGACATAGGGAGGGAAACTGAAGAATTATGCCAGATAGAAATAACCAGGGAGGAGGTCCTTGCATGTCTTGTTAAACTAAATGCTAACAAATCACCAGGACCAGATGGCATCCATCCACGAGTTCTCAAGGAAGTTAAAGATGAAATTGCTGAGGTCCTAGCCAAAATATATAATCTTTCCCTGGTGCCTGATGACTAGAATGTAGCAAATGTAGCACTAATCTTCAAAAAAGGATCCAGAGTTGATCCAGGAAATGACCGACCAGTCAGTTTGACATGTGTCCCAGGTAAAGTGATGGAAACCATCCTAAAAGATAAAATTAATAGGCACATAGAAGAGAAGGCAGAGAGCCAACATGGCAGGTGTTTTAATTTTATCTTGCTGACCAACTGGCCGTGGGCTGGGTCAGTGTGTTTTTTATTTTTTATTTTTTATTTATTTTATCTCCCACTCGATGGCGCCTGATCAGGTGGGGGAAAGAACAGGCTTTTAAAACTTTTTCCCACCAAAGCCCGATGCTACAGCTAATTGGCGGTGGCTTTTGCAGGGGAAAAAAGCCCCCAGTTTCCCCGCCCGGGTGTGTGTGGGGGAACTGCTGGTTTTTCCCCATAGGATTGCATTGCTTCAATGCATTCCTGTGGGAAAACGAAAAACAAAGTGAAAAAAACAGAAATTTCCATTTCGTTTTGTTTCATTTATCCTTGATGGGGACATTTGTTATTCGTTCCATTCCGTAATGAAACTAATAACGAATAATGAAATGAAAATTAATTTTGTGCCCATCTCTATTTCAGAGATGTTCTTGAGGAGCTCCCCATCAGAGAACAGCAGTAGAAAGGTGGGATTGACCACCAAATTTTCATGTCAAGCCTTTCCTGTCAATAAGGAAGCCTTGGAACAGGTTAGAAGCAGTGGGGGAGGGAATCCATGAAAACATCATAAAACTGTGATGTTTTCCATGGAGTTCTATGGTCCCAGGAACAATGGAAGGCCAGATCAGGATTCAAGCCATATCAGATTCAGTCCCATGGCCTGAGGTGATCCCAATCAAAAAAATGGTGTTTCTTGGGTCCAGACACCAAAAAAATTGTTTCCAAAAAAATAATTCTTTTTAGTTCAATGCATCTGCTGCAACGAAAATGAAAAACACGGCAAATTTGATCGTTTCATTTTCGTTTTGTTTTTTAAAAAAATTTGTTTCATTTTCGCACTTTATTGCCCATCTCTAGCCTGAGGTGATCCCAATTCTTGGGTCCAGACACCTCTTTCCTAATTACCTTTGTACATTGCACTGCTTGATTTTTCCTCTTCATCTCAATCCTGTACTCATCCAACAGAAGTTCTCCCTTGAGGATATATAACATGCAGAGGAGGGGAAAACTTGAATAGAATACAACATTTGTTCTGTTATTGAGCTTTGGGATAAACATATGTGAAACTGATGTGAAGAACATTTCTCTCCTGCATCACGGCAGCTGCATATATGTGTCAAATGTATATAATTCTTGTGTTTTTCTTTCACATTTTCAGATGCTGTGTAAACATTAAATGATAACTACAAAAGCAAAATTCAGTACAACAATATCATACCAAATGGCAAAACTCACTAATTATGGAACCCAGGTTTTGCTGATAATTAGTGCATCATGAATAGAAGGGTGTAGGCAGGGGGAATATGGCAGAAACCTTGTGGAGGGGAGCATCATTCACCTCTGCATGCTCCACACATCCATACGGGATCTCAGCTGATGCTGAGCCAAGCCACTACCAGGACTGAGGGTCAGATTTTATTCCCACTCCAATAGTGCCAAGTGTGCTAAAGTAAGCACTATTGTTTTTATGTGTTGTCAAGGAGGAACCAATTTATAGAAACCCTAACAAGATTTTCAAAATAAATGGGATATTTAAAGATTATTTTTGCTAATTCTAGCTGGCCGGATAGCTCAGTGAGGGCGTTTATACATGACCCCTAAGCTCCGCCACAAATGGCTGCAAGCTCCGGACTTTAAAAATGTTTACCCACCAGCTCCAGAGTTTGCAGACAATTAAGTGCGACCCCGCCCACCTAAGCACGACCAAACAGCAGTTTTCTTGTACCTGCTCTTTGATGGTGAAAAATTTTGATGCGGAGACTGCCTGAACTCTCCTCGCTTCTTTCTGTTGTTTTTGTTTTGCCTCCGCCCCTTAAAGAGGAACCAGGAAGTAAACGGAGGTCGGAGCAACTTCCACCAGCACCGGAGGTAAGAATTTTATTCTTTTGTCTCTGTCTAAGGCTTTTTTTCCCTCCCCCCCTCACGCAGACAGAACAAAGAAGTGCGGAGCGGGAGGGGACAGAGGAACAGCAACGAACCCTCAAGATATCTGGTCCGAATTTAAGGGACCAGCGGATCTTAGGGGTCGTGTAAAAAGGCCCTGAGTTAGGTTTTTGGCAGTGGCACCAGAGGCTAGGAGTTTGATTTCCTGTTGTGTCTCCCAGGGGAAGAGCCAGCCTGTGTAGCCTTGGGCAAAGTGCCCAGTCTCAGGGCGCCCCCCAGAAAGTGGGAATATTAAAGCACTTCTGAGTATTCTCTACTTAGAATATCCTGAAAAGGGTCAGAATTATGTCAGAATTGATTTGACAGCATATTATTTATTTATTTATTTATTTATTTATTTATTTATTTGTTTATTAATATCACACAGCAGACAAGATAACTACGCTGAATTTTGTATTACATATCACTAGTTGAACGCTTCCCAAGCATTTAGGACTATGTGATGTATCGGTGAATTACACGAGCAGATCCCAGTAAGGTGGCTTTCTGCAGCTGACTGATGGTGACTTTGTCAACTCCAATTTCTTCTAAATACTTGCTTAACTCTTTAGGCACCACACCCAGCGTGCCGATTACCACTGGGACCACCTGTACCAGTTTATGCCAGAGTCTCTGAAGTTCAATTTTCAGATCCTGATAGCAGATAATTTTTTCAAGTTGTTTCTCTGTGACTCTACAATCACCTGGTATAGCAACATCAATGATCCACACTTTTTTTCTTCTCCACAATCACAATATCTGGGAAATTATGCTCCAAAACCCTGTCCGTCTGTATTTGGAAGTCCCAAAGTAATTTTGCATGCTCCTTTTCAATCACTTTTTCAGGCTTATGATCCCACCAGTTCTTTGCTACACGCAGATGATAGTTGTGACACAAATTCCAGTGGACCATTTGAGCAACTACATTATGGCACTGTTTGTAATCGGTCTGAGCCATTTTCTTGCAACAACTCAATATATGGTCGATAGTTTCATCTGCCCTTTTACAGAGTCTACATGTGGGGTACTCAGCTGATTTATTATTATTATTATTATTATTATTATTATTATTATTATTATTATTATTATTATTATTATTATTATTATTATTATTATTATTATTATTATTATTATACCAGTTTCATACCCCAAGTGAGCTCCCATGAGTGAGCAAAGAATCAAAGCCTAGTCACCATCACTCTAGCCTAATCTATCACTGAGGGGATCATACCTTAAGTGGATTTTGGAAAGCTGTTATTTAAAAAAGGAATCAAATCAAAGTGCAACCGATCCTTTGTCTTCACTGGCCTAGCTTGCTAACGTTCTATTACACTGGCCCTTAAAAACAGTAATTATGACAGGGGGAAAAACTGAAGAGTGCAACAAATTGGGAGGAATATCCTGGTCTTTTTAGGAACAAATGAGATAACATCCATTGGAAGAAAAGAATGGCAGATGCAGAAACACCCAATATTCCAACCTTTGAGGAATAACTGCTGTATGTCTTCTGTCACTAGGTGGCACCAATATTTTAACATTGTCTTCTTAGGCTGATTATTAAGGGCGTTTTCTGTCCAATGTATCTTTCACAAACTGAATCAACACACATTTCAATATTTGGACCTGGCAACACGAGAGTACTATTCTCTACATTCAAGGCTATCTTGAAAAAATAGAGATGCATTTTCAAAGGAAAAAGAAGTATAGATGAACTAAAAATTGTTTTGTACCAGTTCTGTACTTATCAGCACGTATGAACTGCTATGTTTTGTAAACATAAAACAAAATGAAGCACAAAGGCAGGATTACAGTTGAACAATAAAACAACAAAAACAGTGACTACAGAAGACATTGGTATTGACAAGGAGGAAATCAAAACAGTTAAATAATTTTCTATATTTTTGTTCAATCAGTAATTCAAATTGAAACTGCACTCAAAAAAAATAAGAAGACGACTCAGAAGGTCAGCTATAAAAAGCCTACAAAATATTGTGAAGTGCAAACATTTGTCCCTTGAAGTGAATGCCAAGATCATCCATTCTATGGTATTTCCAATTATCTTGTTCCGATTTGAAAACTGGACAATGAAGAAAGCTGTCAGGGGAAAGAACTACTCTGAAATGTGGTATTGGAAGTGAGCTTTACAGACACCGTAGGCCACCACAAGAATAAATAAGCTGGTTCTAGATTAAATCAAACCTGAACACTCAGTAGAAGCTAAAATGATTAAATTGAGGCTGCTATGGACGTATCACAAGTACTCACTAGAAACGTACAGGACAGTAAAACTGAATACGGGACGGACTGATTCCCTAGAGAAAGCCACAGTTTTGAGCTTGCAAGAGCTGGACAGGGCATTTTGGAGTTCATTAATTTGTAGGTTCACTATAAGCTGGATGCAAGTTGGACTTGATGATCCATAACAACAAAATCATTGGCTTTCTAACAATGTCATGTACCACATCAGGGACCTGCTTACCAGTTGATTTCATAGTGCAGGATCTTCCACCCTGTGCCTCTCTGCGTTGTACAGCGAGCCAGCAGGAGACTCTCTATCCATGACAATAAATGGGCGAGAATCAGAGATCAGAAATGACAACACATAGAAGTCGGGATCAGAACATTTAAGTTCCACACTGAAAAAGACCATTTGGAAAATATCATTAAGTGTTCCATAGAGGTCTAATAAGTGTTGTGACTGGGCCATCATGAGAAGACCAAATAGTGAGAGATAGAGTAGTTTAACTTCACACACAGTTTCAGCCAAACCAAGAAGGTGGCTGCAGGCCACTTGCTCATTTAAAGCACCTTCTCAATCCTCCCTGGGAATTGACATCAATTTCTTGCTTGAAATATTGTAGTACTGTAATACATTCTGGGGCCCTAGTTCTGGCTTTCCTATCAATGCCATCGGGAGTCTGTTGCAGGTGACAACTGCCACTCAGATAACAGTACCCTCTGTGAAAATTGGAAGTTTCACACCTCTCATGATTATCTTGACCACAGTCTGGCCTTTTTTCTTTTTCAGTAGAAGAGACAATTCCCAACCATTCTGTTTGATCAGATTGGCTTCTCCTGTCTGACCTACTGATTAACAGGAGAGGAAACCTGGGTGATCCTTTCACTAGGCTGCCTCAAATTGATTAAAATATGTACGAAGCTTTTGAACTTCACAGGGACTTTCCCTCAGAGTAAAACAGAAGAAGCTAGATCATGAGTTGTTTCATACCAAGGTAGTGTTTTATCTTGCCCATGGAATAAAAATTGTTGGACAAGAGAAACTGGCAGGGTTACCTATCAGTTTGGTTTGTCCCTTGATTTGCCTTCTCTTATTTCTGTCTTTCTTTTTTTCTGGCCACGCTTTTACAGGAGTTTGGGACACTTGTCAGCATGACATTTAGCATGGAAAGCTGTGGTAAGAAAAGTAGTTTCTGTTTAGGATGATTAGTGGCCATAATCCTATTGCTGTTCATCTACATTTTCTGTAATCTACTGTGACTAATTGTAGCTAATTGGTGAAGTGCTGGTGCATGTTTCAGTGGTGCAATTTCAAAGCATGAAACAGGCATGCCCAGGTACCTTGTTAGTTAGTGGCAATTTTGATGGAGAGCTTTGCAAAACAATTTAACAGGGAAGCACCATGTTTAAGTTAAGGAGGAGGAGGAGGAGGAGGAGGAAGAGGAGGAAAAGGACAGACCTGTGACCATGTTTGTTGAAGGATTCAAGGAGTACAGAAGTTACATTCTCCTGTTCTGCTATGTAGGGGCAAGATTGGTCCTACAGTTCCTGAAAGTCCTCACTGGGAATGCAGTGGGGACAAGAACCAATGGCTAGCAACATATGGTGTATGTATGTAGTGACGTGACAGCTAGCTAGGAATCCATAGAGGACAGCAGCTCTTATTTCTTTGTTGGGGGGATCGTGGGTGCAAGATGAAATAGATCACACATCTTTATTAGTTTAGGAAGCACAACTCCTCTTAGCATTGCATCCCATAAAATTTGTATATGCTAACATGTTTCCTGCACTGATATCACAAAAGGCATTGGAGCCTATTACTGTACTGACAATAGCAACTTGCAGATATATTGGGGGGGGGGTTAACTCTCTCTGAAGCTTGATCTGCCTGTCTTGTGATCAAACAGCAAACACATCTGCCAGGTGTGCCAGTATAAAGAAACTTGATAGATCTCCTCTGGCAACTGATCAATCTCTTGGTTTTGATGCTGACCTATGACTTCAAATATGGTTGTGTGAACAGCAAACATGCATGGTAAGTTGTATTCAGCATGGTAAATTATAAAGGGCAGCACACACTTTGAATACTTAAAAAGACCCCCAAAATCTCCTGCTGGATTCATCCATTGGCACAAGCCCTTTTCATTTCCCGTGTTTCAAGTCTCCAAGACTCAAGCTGCCCATTTCTTTGTGCTGAATTCCTGTTGCTATGACAGTTGTTCTCTATGAGAGACAGCATCTGAGCAAAGCACCATTGTTTTATCGGAAGATATCCATCAAACAAATCAGTGGGACCTCCTCCATGGTAACGTGTTGTTCTCCTCTCTCAGTGCCTTGGTTATTTCCTCAAATGCAGAGTACATAAGAACCACCTGACCAAACAGTCTTCTGTCACTTCTGGCAATTTTATAAGGCTGGCACTGGGGAATACCCGTCGTCTCATAAAACAGAGCATCCAGCTGCCATGGTTCTCCCATTTTATTGTTCATCATCCATTTTTATCTATTTACTAGGTTTCTGAGACTTGAGTATTCCCCTAAACAGCTGAGTTACTTATGAAGATAATAAACTATAAGAAACAATGATGCAAAAGCTTGTCCTCCTCAGGAAAGACATTTAAACAGAAAGATAAACCTTCTCGCATACTGAGAGGCATATAGTTTTTCCACAAAGCAAACAAACAAATAAAAACTTCAGTATAAACACTTGACATAGACAAGAACTTGATATACAGTAAACAAAAACAACTTGAACCCTACAATTACGGAGACAATTCCACCAGGACAAATAGGGATGCATTATCCCATTTAGAAAGCTCCGGCCCCCTTCCAAAAATGCACTTAATCTTTCACAAAATTATTAATACATACTCAATAAATCTCCCCAAATATCACTAAAAACACTCTTATTTATCAACTCCTTTTAAATTGTGATGTCACAAGTTAAGTTTTACTAATAGACATAATTTATATGTCCATATTCTGGAAAACCATGCTTCCCTTTCCAGTTCTTTGCTGACATGTTGCAGCTGCTAGTAAATTTCTTATTAATTCTTTTACAATCTCATCCCATTGTTCTCTTATTGAATATTGCTAAAAGAGCTATTCGAAGACATACGGCACTGTATCTTTGCATTTCATTCCAATATTTCATTGCTTTCCCCATTTTTTAAAAATGTCACAATTCTCTCTGTTCATCCTTCATTTCTATCTGTCTTCTGGGTTTTCTGGGACTCGCATATTCCCTGAAACAGCTGAGTTACTTATGATGATGTTAAATGATAAGAAACTGTGGTACAAAAGCTTGTCATCCTCAGGGGAGATATTTAAATCGAAAGATAAACCTGCCTGTATACTGGCAGGCATCTAGTTTTTACACTGAACCTGTAAACACTGAGAAAATTTGTATGTCACATCACATTCCATTTGCTTATAAGAGCAACAATAATTCAATAATTAAAAGGAATACAAGATTCTAGGAAATTTACAGATGTGAGCCCCAGATTTACAAAAAATCTTAGGAAATGTATGTAACATATATTTTTGCTGTTAGTCACAGGGGTGTATCAGCTAGACACACAATTGTTCTTGTGGAAGATATATTTCTATGGAGCAATGGTTATTAAGGTAAAGCTTTATTTACCTTATGAAGTGCTCTTTTAGTATATCAGCTGTGCCCTGGATGTGTGAGAGCATCTCCGAATCAAAGTCCATGCCTCTACCCCCTCCTCTCTATACATTCTCTAATTCATTCAGACTGTATATTTTCAGAAGACAGATGATGATTCTGGGAAAAATTATTTTGGGTTTCAGCAGAAAACCCCTATACTTTTTAGGGGGGAATAAAAGAATGTAATTTGATGACCAAGCCAGGGATGCCAAAGTGCAATGTTAAGAAAGCTCTGTGTCCATTTTTCATCAGGGGTTTTGTGGTCTTTCTATAGATCTTTTTCAAGAATTCCCTAGTCTGTTTCTCGCATGCCTACCTGCTTTCTCAGCAAGAACTACAAAAATGTACATAAAGGACAACTGGGGACTACAACAAAATATTGCAGCTGCATCCTCTCTTAAGCTAACCTTTCTCGTTAAGCAAGGTACACCCATGGTTTCTACCCCCACCCCCAAAATGTCATTCTACTTACCAAGGTTACTGAGTATTCAATGGGTGAGTCTTCCTGGCCACTCACACCCTTAACACTATTTTCTTCTTCTTTTGTAGACCTAAGGCTCTCCGAAGCATCAGAAAGTCAAAGTATTCCTACAAGGAAACACAACATACATTTGAGAGCTTTATTGGGATGGAAAATGGCCACAACATTTTGATTACAGTTGGGGACAGCCTTGTTCCACACATGGGGGACGAGTTAATTCAACCCACCTTCCTTGCCAGGGGTGACAGAACTATGGGGCAATAGGTAGGTTGATGTTCCTATTTGAGCTCTTCCTGTTACCTGATCGTGAAGCATGTGCCTTGAATCCCTGAACTCACTGTATTTAATATGAATCTATGGGTTCACATAAACTTTATGTTTTTCACTACTTATAACCATGTTGCTTTAATGTAATGTTGTCTATTAATGCTGTAAGATGTCCCTCAATTAGTGGACCCTCGTATAACAAATGGTTTGTATAACAAAAATCTGTACAACATAAAAAATTCCAGAGATAGGGGAAATTTGCTTAACAGAATCATCTGTGGGGCGAATCTATTCAACAAACAATGGTCGCGATTAGGAATTACTCTGTTTTCAATGCATTCCTATGGGAAATTTGTATAAAGGAAAATTTGCTTAACATAATTTCATTTGGAACGAATTAATTCCTTTATACAAGGTACCACTGTAATTGAACATGTCTTAATTGTACTGGACTGTATATTATCCCTCATTACTGTAAGCCACCTAGGGTCCTTTTCCAAGGAGAAAGGTGGGTAAAAATACTCTAAAATATAATAATAAAAATAAATTATGTGGGGCCTTCATCTGTATGTTCCCGTAAGGAATCCCCACTGGATGTTGACCCACCTGCAAAGGCTGTAACACAAGGAAAATTAATATTTTGCTGCTCATAATGCAATAAAATCCCTAGCAGTTCTCTCCAAGTCCCCATTTGCACATGTTCAGCCATTCATCAAAAGAGGACAGGTAGGTAGGTGGGTGAAGAACAAGTCTGAACCCATTTCTTCAGTATAGCAGTGCTTGCATTTACCCAAGAGGACCGATGAGGAACCTCTCGCTTTCAGGTCTGCTTGGGCTAGGCTGGCCCCCACTGCTTATGACTGGTCTCCTTGCCATGAAAGGGTCCTGGGAACCACAGAACAGCTCCAAAATCATGTTTATGATTCTCTGAAAAATGACCCCTCCCTCAACAGAGGGGGTGGTCTTAGGCATAGTCTATCTGCTACTTATCAGGCTGTGCTTTCCAAAGTACCCAGACAAATCAAAAAGCCTTCACCACCAAGGCTATGGCTAACGACCCATTCTTGATAGGTTTCAGCACCTTAGGCCATTGTTCACCTTAAGGCTATGGATACTTTTGTGTTCCTAAGGAGCCTATTCAGGCCATTGTTCATCTTATGAGCCTAATTCAAACCAGGGTGAGAAGAGGTCAAAGCTGACTATAAGATGGATTACTTGCACTAGCTGTATTCAGACCGATGAAGCTGTTTGGATGAACAGCGAAACGTTTCTACCTCTCAAAAAATGAAGTCCAGTAGCCATGACTCAACTTCCAGATAAACTCACCTGGATGACTGAGAATCTTCACAGACATGTTTATGATTCTTGCTGTGTCCATCTACCAGTTGGACCAGTACTAAGTTGCCAAGCCCACACAAACAGATTAGGTGGTCTTTGCTGTTATCGACCGTAAAACCCCACAGATCATCTTTGTTTTCCCCTCAAAACAAAAAACTAATTTGAAACTTCAGGCGTTTTATATATAAAATCAAAATGCTTTGAAGTGTGGCTGGCTCAGACAGGTGAAATAATATTCTGGTTCTGCTTCCCACCAATCATACAGATTCATATAGTTCATTAAAAAAAAAAGACTAGAAGTAATTTTGTAATTTCTATTCCCTAAGTTTGGAGGAAGTAACATGAAAAGAAATGGTTGCTTAAGAGGGGCTTAATTGGAGGAATCCATTTGAAACCAGCAAGTTTGTATTTAAACCGGATAGCATAGTTTCCCTCCATTTTATTTCTTTCATTAATCTTTTCTGAATGTCATCTGAAAAAGAAAAGATAAATAGTTGTGGCTATTTTTAGATCTCTAGGAATGGAAGGTTAGTGCTGAATGTGCGAAGCATGCACTAAAGTCAAAAGCCTCTTCTACTGAAACAAAAGGAAACAGATTTACAGAGGCAACGGAGCATGAATCATGTGCCATGTGGCAAAGAAGGGGGTCTGGAGAAGCATGTGAGAGATGGAGACAAACCACCCATTCTGCATCATTCCCTAGCACAGAGGGTCCCAGCCTTTGATAAGCCAGGTGTTTTTGGACTACAATGCCCAGAAGCCTTCACCAGGCTGGCTGAGACTTCCGGGAGCACCAGCTGTGCTTGCTGAAGCTTCTGGGAGTTGTAGTCCAAGAACACTTGGGTTGCCCGAAGTTGGTAACCAATGCCCTAGCATATTGCTTGCACACCATTATGCATGACTGTGTTAAGGAGGAAGTAATGGGGATATATGTTTGCATGTCTACATAATGTTTTGTCGAAACTCTTATGCAGACCCTATATGGCTGAATCATTAAAAAGAAAAGTCCTAGAAAATGACTTAAAATTTAAAACATACGCAACAACAAGATAATAAATAATGTATTAAGAAAGGAGGGGGACACTTTAATAACAAAGCAAAGCACATGATTATATTATGGATGCATTGAAACAGCACAAGGAATACAAGTTTTCATGGCTTACCTAAAATTTAACAAGGAGCCAATCTGACCCTCTTCTAGAAGAAACATGTTACCTTCTAACACATTTTGTGTGTGCTAGTTCTTACTTCATGACAGCCAGTTTGCTATTATCCTTAATTAGCATCACTTTGAGTGCGCAAGTAACTTGTTGTGTTATGCATGATTAATTTATCATGTTGCCCTTATGAACAGGTGAGGAAGATACGTGGCCCTTTCCAGTACTGAACCACAGCTACTACACATTCCATTTAGATTTGGTACAGGAATGGCATATGACTTTTAAAATACCTATCATTGTCATGTGCCATCAAGTTGGTTATGACTTATGATAACCTATGCTCTAGATATAGAGCACTCAAAAGCAGTTTACCATTGCTCAAAATCTAGGAGCATTTTGGGTCTTCACAACTTGCCCAAAGCCACCCAGGCTGGCATTGCTTGCAGGAGACACAGTGGGGATTTGAACTCCCAGACTCTGTTTCCACTGAAGCTATCCAGCCAACCAAAAGTATCTCTAAAATGCCCTTAAACATAGCATTTGAAAGTCAACTAGCCGTTTTTTTTTTCTTTCTTTTTCCTTTGGATTTTGCCCAATATGCTTGCACAGACCAACACAGATACCTCTTCTAAAACTAGTTGTCACTGTACTTGTTATACCAAAAGACCTAAGATTCTACTTGTCACATCTAAAAGTAACTACTGACACTTACTAGTTACATTACTCACCACCAGAAAATAATCAGGTGGCTATATTGCTTATCACTCCTGAGCTGTGGGGGGGAGAGTGTTACATTTGGAGTTTTTGCCCTGTCTTCAGAACAAGCTATCCAGTGTTTCAGCATGGTGATCCTACAGCACATCAAAAATCCCATATTTATTTTGTCAATTGTTGTGTTCCTAGTTAAATAGAGAGGTGGGTAGAAATGTGATAAGAGACCAAGCATTTCAAACATATGCATTGCTTATTTATTTATTTATTATTTATTTATACAGCTTATATACCACCCGTCTTCCTGAAAGGAACTCTGGGCGGTTTACAATAAATGTACAAACTGGGTCAAGCCTGGGTGAAGCTGGCAAAGAGACCATGTTATTTCTCATCTCTAAAGTCTGTGAAACACCATTTGGGGGAAAGAGATTTCTATGGAGAAAGAGTAACCATCCAGGGAATATGTGTTGTGAAAAGGGAGAGATACTTTCATAGGTGTGTGCAGTGAGAAGGAGACTCATCTTTTCCCCACAACAGGAGTGCGTGTGGCTTTTGTGGAGGAGAGAGAAGAGAGAATATGGACATAATAAAGCTTCCACCCTATTCAGTTTTCCTTATGGATGGTTGCTCTCTCTCTCTCACTCTCTCTCTCTCTCACACACATACATTGCTCTTCAAAACGCATCTCCTTTTTGTTTGTTTTTGTGTTTCTGCAAGCTTTTTACAGAAAGATGGTTGCTTAGCAAAGCTTTTACACAGACAGCTAATGTGCATGACATAAATGTACTTTTGCAAGTATCACAGTATTTATAGAAATATTAAGAACAGTAGTTGCAGGTTGATCAGTCACACTCACAACACTGGGACTTATTCTGGAAAAATTATGGGATGGATGCATGGCTCAAATGTGGCTACTAAAATCAGTGGGATTCCAAGTAAGCAAGACTCCCACAGCTTTAAATTACAGTATTTCCCCATGTACAAGACTATACCCCCTAAAATTGTTAGACTAAAAATGTGGGTTGTCTTATACCTGGAAGTAAGACAAGGAGAGAACTACACAGTTCTGAAACTGTAATTTTGAGTTAGAACAGTTGGGGTGGTCTTATACATGAGGACACCCTGTAGACAGGAACATACAGTAATAAATTTCAATCTTGATAAGTCTGCATTTAACTCAGTGGAGTCAGTATTGAAGTCTGTTACAGATGCCTTTTTTTTTGGTCTCTAATGCCCAACGGTGTACAAGACTCCTCCTTTTTGAACCCCAAATTAACAAAATGAACAAATTGTGGCAGAAAGGTGGGGAGAATCACACCACTGATCAGAACACAAACCACTGATCAGAACACAAACCACCAGCACTCTTTATCATAACAGATTGCTTTATAAAAGTCATCGACAGTGTTACTTCAATTTTTTGCCCATCCAAATTATGTTTTCTTTTGTTATTTTTCTTGCCTGAACATCTGCAGTTAGATATTATATTGTTAGAACTAGCTATAAAATAAAGCAAGGATGCGGAATAGAAATATGAGCATCATGTCACACATCAAGGCAAATGTGCTTTTGCTCCTCTTAAATCATTGCCCATTCAGATCTGCAAATCTTTCAGGGCTACGCACATGAGACTTCGGACATGCAAACTAAGTGCTCCTCCCTCCAACAGCGAATTACTAAACAAAACCAAGCTACTTGGCGAAATGTGGACTGAGGCAAATTCATGTAACAGTGCATAGTTCCTGCCTCTTAAGGGTGTACTACAGTGGTGCCTCTACTTAGGAGAAGCTCTACTTAACGAGCAATTTGACTTAAGAGCGGAAAACTGTTGGCATTTTAACTGCTGCCTTACACATTTTAGATGTGGTCTGCTCTACTTTGCTCTACTTTTTATATATTTTTTCATTTTTATTTAATTTTTTATTTTTTAGATATGGCTGCTCTTCTTACAAATTGTTTGAATTATGAGCATGCATTCAGAACAGATTAAACTCGCAAGTAGAGGTACCACTGTACTTCAAATACTACTAAATCAGTGTCTCCTCTAGTGAGGACCTGAGAGAAGGCTGAGAACGCTAGGTAGGAGTAAAAATAATTGATCAGAGAGAATAATGTAGGAGCATTCTATCCTATTAAAGCAGCATAAAAAGGAAAAGATTACACCTTTCTTCTGTTGCACCATGTGTGAATAGAAGAAAATTTCGTTGTTGAGAAAAGACTTAAACTATCATTGTTTTTAATACAATCTCAATACTCTGCTGTATTATAAATCAGCTCTATAAAACCAGCATATCCATGTCCATGTACAAAGGCTTAAAATATAATCCAGTGAATTTAGGGACTCTTTTTCATCATAACCTTTTCCAGAAAAATATTTAAATGTGCCTTGTAAAACCTGCCATCTCTCGTTTGAGAGCTCCCTGCAGCTTATTGGTGGCCCTGCCCCATTTTAATTATTTAAAATATTTTTAAATATTTGGAAATTAGGACCCAAGTATGTTGGTGTTGGATAATGTCCAAATCCCTGTTTACTGTAATTTAATATCCTATGTCACTTTGGCTACATTCTGGGATGGCCAGTGATCATGAGGGAGATAGTCATGGGGTTCCAAAATACGCTAGCACATTCCTAAAGAATTTGGAATGACCTGTAACTTTCTCAGTAACTATGCTCTAATACAGGAGCCGAAACAATGTTACTCACAATAACTTTACCCATGTACAGTGTTAAATATGAAACAATGATATGATATTTTTGTTTGACAGATGATTATTGTTACCATCTTGAACTTCTGTTTAAAAGACTGTAGAGTCCATAGTAAAATCACTGGGAATTTGTGCCATTGGGCGCTTTTACACGACCTCTAAAATCTGGTGTCAACTTAAATTTGGACCAGAGATCATGGGGGTTTGTTGCTCTTCCTGTGTTCCCACCCCTCCGCACTCCATTGTTCCTGTCTGCGAGGGGAGGGAGAAAAAAAAAGGGAGAAAAAAATGCAGGCTCACCTCTGCCTGCAGGTCAAAGCAGCTCCAAGCAGCCCCGTCATGATTCCTGTCTCTTAAAGGGGCGGCGGGAACAAAAAAACAAACAGAAGGTGTGGGAGCCCGGCTTACAATCCGCATCGGAAGATTTTTTACCTCCTGGAGGCCAGGTACTTGAAAAGTGTGCTAGGACGCACTTAGGTGGGTGTGGTTGTACTTAATTTTTTTTAAAGTCCAGAGCTGGTGGGAAAACATTTTAAAGCTCCGGATCTGGGAGCCCTTTGCCTTGGATTTTAGGGGTCGTGTAAAAGCGCCCATTGTCAACAAAAGCTTTGTTCATTCAGCAGTACATGTTCACTTTCTAGTTATCACAACTCTTCGTTATGAGGATCCTTTTAAACTATTGTGTTCCAGAAGCATATGCAATTGAAAATGCATGCCATGCTCATAATGGAGCCGCTAAGAAAGCTCTACTGTTGTTTTGGCAATGATGTAAAATCTTATAACTATTGGATCATATAGGAACTCAACCCCCTTATACTGTTCTTTCTATACATAATGTACTTCATAACATTATACTAAGATATTATGGCTATGATTTCATAGTGGCCAGTGGCCACCTCATTCTCTCTTGGTTATGTGCTGATACTCGATCCATTTGTGTGCATATCTGTTCCATTTGGTTCAGTTTCACTTAAACAGCATCCCAGCTTCTGCTGGGTTGTCCATCTGTGAAGTAACATTAAACAGCATCAATCAGTTCATAAGAGGAAGATGGTGCTGACCTCAGATTGTCAGCAAAACATGGGTGATAGGTCTATTCAGAATGAAATATGGAAATCACAGTGGTTAGCTGCTTGAGGCTATATTGGAGGCAGCAGCTGGTTCACAGAACGCTAATAAGGGGGTGGTGGTGGAGAAGAATATATTGGCACCTGAAGAAACAACTGAACAAAAAACAGGGTCTCTGTACAATAGGAAATATTTATTCCTTTGAAATTGCCATTCTAGGATGCATTTATATTGAAATAACAAACCTACCTAGCAGTGAGGCCCAAAACAGTAGAAAAACAAATATGTAGATTCCTTTCAAATATATTAGTATGAAGTATAGAGGAGGAAAAGGAACAGAATACCACAGGGAACTATGCCACTGGTTTCCTGCTTCCCATCTGAATGGTTTGACTCCTGTTCCCACTCCTGTTCCCACCAACTCTCAAAGACAGCTCTCGTAGCTTCCACCTTTACCAAAAATTGGTTTTGTCTGCTTGACTCAAAAATCAAGCTGTGAAACAGCAACAGTAACACTGTCAATAAATGTCAAGTGTTTCCACAATAAATGGGAAGATTTTTCAACTTAAAACTTGGAGGTGGGTAAGTGTTTGCTTTGGTTTAAAGTGGAATCCATGCTATTCCTTAAGAACTAAGAAAGAACTCTGATGGATTCCTCAGTCTCAGAAAACAACCCCCTTTCCTTCCATCAGCCCCTGAACCGTCTTCCTACCATTAACCCTTATATAGGTTTTGTTGTCTCCTTTCCCAGGAGCTTCTGTAGAAATAAAGTTTGAATATCTCTTAATCCTACCTATGAATTCTTTATCTGGTTGTGGTTTTTGTCTATGTGCATTTAAAGACGTACCAAGTATGATATGAGAAAGAGAATCATCTATGTAGTATAGAAAAACACATAGCATTAACTATGGCAGTCCAGTAATTCAAAGAACCTGGCAATGCATCGGCAGATATATGGGTTTTTTGCCTGTTCTTTTCAACTGAATATATTTCGCTGTCCCATAATTTGGATAATTTAAAGCCTCAGAGGGGTTAGATTCTACATACAGTATCTAAGGGGCTAGCGGTGCTTGCTAATTTCATTCACTTTCCATTTTGATACAAATACATTTAATTTGCACTTCCCAGATCAGAACAGAGTTATCCTCTGGGTCACATCTTTCACCACCAAATTCTGTGGTATAATTTTGCCTGAAAAGAAATGTGCCCAAATGCATATTTTTGGTGAACATGCACACACTTGGTGCTATTTAAGATTGAAATGAATTGAAAAAAATGAGTGTCAGGCTTTGTACAAAAGGAGATTGATGGGGAAGTGGAAGGCAACAGATTTTTGAATTAACATGTAAACCTGATGCAAACTGGATACAATGATCCACTCTTACTGTCTTCCCTCAAATAATGAATGGTATATTCATTTGTTAAGCTGAGAGGCTTTACTATGGAAAGCTTAAAATATAGAATGGCCCAGCAATAAAGGCAAGATTCCCCCTAAGCAGTCGCCTGACACCCCTGTTAGCCTGTGGTTTCTAGGAATTACAGTAGTCAGAAAAATTGGATGAAGGCTAGAGCTCAAGAGTCAGATTGAGCACAGATTGATTCCATCGGATAATCTATTTGCTTATTCAGCATAGCTAGAAGGCTGATGCAGCCTGTAGTAATGACATTTTGTAACCCACAGTGGCCCACTGTGATGTGTTTGCAAGGCACTGTGAGATAAATACATTTAATGCATTTCTGTGACAGGATCTACAACAAAAGTCCTACTGAATACACATCATCCATTTATTTGGATACACATCACTGGTTTTATTGACGAGACAGTTAAGGTACAATCAATGGCTAAAATCCTGTCGCACAGTGCACACTCCATAGGGTTGAAAACACCATCAGCCACAGTGATTTTTCAGAAATTAAAAAAATTTCTAATCCCCCCCAAGGGCGTGAAGCTCCTTTGGGAAATCACTCAGAAGTTGCAGGATGGTGGCGTTGGTGGTAGTGGTGGGGAGTTTTTAATTTCCAAAAAATGCTGCCGCCAAAATCATTTTACTAGGAATTAAACACCTGATCCCCTAACACAATACCCCCCCCATTCCTTCCTTGCAACAAAAGAGGTTCCAAGAGAACATTTGGACCATTGAAGGGGAATAAGGGATGTTTACCTTCTGGTGAAAAAATCAGAAATTAATCATGTCGTGCAATTTATATGATGTAAGTTGTACCACAGGATTGCAACTCATTTTATCAGTGTTGTGATTGTTCCATTCCCTTCTTGGGAAATACCAAAAGTAAGTGAAGGATTACACACACAGCCATTTTTCTTTCACATTCTTTTTCATATAGAGCTCTTTCTCTTTAAAAAGACAACAGCTTTGAACTATCAGCTGAGAAATGGTTGCCCTGTGTTTTATGCAGACAGTACTTGTACACAAGTGTTCTTAAAATGTGAGGGGACATGGATTTGGATATATGTACATATACCAAGAATCAAGTAAGAAACAAGACAAAAAAGTTTGCAAATAAAAGTTTGCAAATAAATTGAGGAGAGAAGGGATGGAGAAAACATAAAGTTCGGACTATGAAACTGGACTGTGCATAACATTACACTGTAGTTCATATAAAGATCTCCATGTTAAACAGGTTTGCTGGAAAATATACTTAATTCAGTGATACTTCTCAATGCGGCTCAGTATCTTTTGTCTTTTGATGTACCTGTCCAAAGGAGTAATGACATTACAATCAATAATTCATTTAGCAAGTAATGATTCCCGTAGACACTCTCTATTTTTATAAAGGTAAAGGTAAAAGTTTTCCATGCATGTGTGTGCTAGTTGTATCCAACGTTAGGGATGGCGCTTATCTCTGTTTCTAAACTATAGAGCCAGTGTTGTGCAAATCCGTGGCCATGTGGCCGGCATGGCTGAATCCACTTCTGTGCATGGAACACTGTTTACCTTCCTGCTTTTAATTGCAGTGCCTATTTATCTACTTCCATTTACATGCTTTCGAACTGCTAGGTTGGCAGGAGCTGGGATTAACAGCGGGAGCTCACTCTGCTGTGTGGCAGCCGGGATTTGAACTGGCAAGCTGCCGACTTTGCAGCTGACACTTTCAGTCCTCTAGCCCACTGAGCCATCATGCCCCTTCTCTATTATTCACATCAAAAGTTTGCACCGGCACATCACAGGAATTGCATCATAACAATATGGCTTGTATAGTAATGTCTTCTTTTCCACCCTGCACTACAGTAGAAAGCTTTATGACACAGCCTTCTGAGATTGGCCTTTATCACATTATTGGCTGTTATCACAAGCAATGACTGAGCATGGCCAAAGGTGACGGAGTTTGGATACTTAGCCATGTGGGATTAATAAATTAATTTGTAGTCAACCCAGCACTGCATCCCCGCCTCTGGAAGTTTGTTGAATTAAAACAGGGTTTGATATGCCTTGCAAACATACTAGATTCAGTCTATGATGCAGGTGTATTTGTGTGTTGTAGCTGTTTTTTGGACTATACCCCCATAATCCAGAGCTATCCTGGAAGCTGCAGTCAAAGATTACACATGTACACACCTTTACATGGGCTATTCCAGCTAAAATCCAACACCCTTGCATTACGTAATAATTTCTGCTACTTTCTGCTTTACTTTCCAAGAAAATACGCCAACTACAAGGATGTAAAGCCAATCTATTTCCCCACATCCTCAATTTATTTTTGTATTCTTTCTTTATAACTTTACATGGAACTTTACTCTCCTTTTAACTGCTCACGTTCTCTTGTAGCTTTAATGTAATGTTGTCTTTTATTGCTGTAAGATGTCCCTCAATTCCCTGTCCTCAAAACTTGAATATGTGTGTCTTAATTTTTCTGGACTGTATATTGTCCCTCATTACTGTAGGCTGCCTTGGGTCCTTTTCCAAGGAAAAAGGTGGGGTAAAAAGACTCCCTCAGTGGTTAAATGCCTGTACTGCAGGTAAAACTGTGCTCTGGGTTCAATCCCAGGTAGCAGGCTCAAGGTTCTTTCCATCCTTCCGAGGTCGTAAATGAGTACCCAGCTTGCTGGGGGCAATGGAGCCTGCACACTGTAATTAAAATTGGTACTTGTAGTGGTAAAATAAGAGAACACTTTTTTGCTTTTAAATAAATAAATAAATAAATAAATAAATAAATAAATAAATAAATAAATAAATAAATAAATAACGAAGGAATCGTAATAATGAAATGCTGCACATTTTTTCCTGTTTGTTTTGTTTGGCCTCATGAGGGTGTCAATCCAATATGGACTTCAACCCCTGTTTCAGATCAGCAAGGTTGCTTCTGGTTTTATTTGGATTTCAGAGGCATTCACGAGGGATCATATATCCCACTTTTTGCATTTGTTTAAGTGTCCCCAGGAAGGGACAAGAATCATCTAAGGAAAATCATCCTCATCATCCCTGTAGCAATGTTCACAGAAAAAATCGCAGGGTTCCAAATCACAGACACAAAAGATTAAAACACGGTTTCTAGGATTTCTGTTATTCGTGGATCTGACATCAACCAACTTCACTGTGAAAGTTACCATGCTGCTATATTTCAGGTTTTAATTCTATTGCGTTTCTTTCAGCAGCTACAAAATAGCTGGTGCTCTTCACCTGAATAGATAAGAAGCTTACACTTCGGGGACTGGAAGTGGCTATTAGTGGAGCAAGAGAAACGCCCAGCAAGATTACAAGGCATCACGGTCTACTTTTAATGAGCACACCAGTGATCGAAGAAATGGGTGGTATTCAATTCACCCGCGCATTAAAGATGCATAATCAATACAGCATGCAGGAAGGGGATTATCTTTATTGTCTAAATTATCCTGCTCACTTATGAACGAATCAGTGATTAGCATTTAAATGTCACCTGACATTTGCAGTCCTGTTGACATTCTCCCATTGTCATGGGGATTTTGACTTGGCTGATTTACATGTGTTTGAATAATTCAAACAAAATAACTGCTGCAGTCAAGCATAAAACCCAGATCCTCCCCACCCCTACCTAATTGTATCAACCTGCCACAGTGCCAGTTTGGGGCAGGGAGCAGGGTGGTGGTGGGGTGATGACACAATTTATTCCATTGTGTTTTACAGCTCAAACATGGTTTCCTAGAATTACTGATGCTAGCATATCAAGCAAAAATGAACAGACAAACAAATTTAAAATACAAAACATTTTTACCCACGCTTCGGCTGCACAGTGAGGCTGCACAGTGAGGCTGCCGGAGGAAGCAGGGAGAGGTGGCTGAGCTCCTGCCCAGAGTGGAGCACCACAGAAGAAGGAGGACACTGGCAGCGCGCACAAAGACCAATGTGTGGCCCAGCTGGCCTGGGTGGTGGTGGTGGAGGGACTCAAAGTGTATCACTCGTGGTGCTGTACTGACAGCTTTGTAGGAGGTGAGTTGTCGAGCCTTCTACCATTTCTACCCAACATTCCAGTTTCTAGACCAGTGTCGGCGAACCTATGGTACGGGTGCCAAAGGTGGCACTCGGAGCCCTTTCTGTGGCCACCCAATATCGCCCATTTATAGCCACCTGTATACAGGTTAAATTACTGTCTTGGCACTTTGCAAAAAAAAAATTAGTGGGTTTTGAATTGCAGTTTGGGCACTCGGGCTCTAAAAGTTTCGCCATCACTGTTCTAGACCCTTTGAAGAGACCCACTAATCAGGTATCAAATTGTCCTGAATCTTCATGGAAGAGTCTGTGACTTCTCCCCTCCCCCCTTTACTTCAGCGGAATTCATTCTTATTAAGGAAGGAGCTCTGACCGTGGATCTTTCCTTCCCACAAAGATAACAAACAGGTGCAATGGCTTTCCAGTTACTAATGGGAATTATTCCCCCCACCCCGGCTCCTCCCAGGCTCAAACTACAAGGCCTTTATTTCAATTATCTCTTATTTTTCAGCTTCTTGACCAGTGGTGGTGGAGGCATTGTTACAAATGTATCTATTTGTCATATGTTCACACTCATTCACAGACCTAGCAACAGCTTCCAGAGAGTTCAAAGCATAGTGGTCTTGCTGAATGGCCCTGCAGTGTACGGTGATGACCTTAAGTTTCTTCTTGCTTCAAACAGAATGTGAAGCAAGAATATAAGTAATTTCTAAATAAAAGAAAAATTTATTTAAATCAGATTTTTGTAATTAATTTTTTTTAAAATTACCATACATTGTCAAAATAATCAGTTCAAAAGCAATTTGAATCAAATCCACCCTGCCTCCAGATCGTCTCGGAATTGCTTTCAAAACTGAATTTCCAAAATAATTGTGGACTTCCTTTTCTCCACATCTGCCCTGTTAGAACAACTGCACTGGGTGGGTGGGTACCCGTCTGTTTTCAGGCCTAATTCAAAGTGCTGGTCATTACTTATAATGCCCTATAAAGCTTAGATCCAGCCTGCATGGAGGTCCGTATCTCCCCATACGAACCTTTTCAGTATTTAATCAGAGGCCCTTCTCTCAGTCTCACTGCCAACACAGGCGTGGCTTATGGGAACCATTCCCAGACTGATCCCAAAATATCAGGCTTTCCTACTTCTTTTTACCCTTCTGCTGACAGCTGAAAACCCATCTATCCAAGCAAACAATTATGTTTGAATCCCATGAATCCCTTCTCAGATAGCTTTTAATGTTTACTTCCCTTAATTTTCAGTTGTATTTTAATTCTTAATTGTATTTCTTTTAATTTTGTGATATGCTTTGAGAGTGTTTTGAGAAACGTGGCACATCAAGCATCCCACAGCACTGGCCAAATATCACTCTGCCACACACATACCTGTATTGTCTCATTATTTTGGTACGCTCATGGGCAACACAGACACTAGGATGAGAAAAGACTTACCTCATTTCATTTCCTTAAGCTCTGCCACTGTTTCTGCTATGGGTGCTGTTGAGATAAGTAAAGGGTAGGGAGGTTGAGGAGTGGGGCAAGAAAGGGTACTTGCCCCTTCACCTCAAATTCTAGACATGGTAATTCTTTCTGAAATCACTAATAATCAATAAAAGCAATTTAGTAACTTACATTTAGAACCTTATAGTGTATGTTTCTTCAGTAATTAAAAGCATTTGCCTGGCAGCATGGCAAATATTAATGTTTAAGTATACAAAATTGCATTTGCAATATTAAGGTAACGAAAAGCAAACCAAACCAAACAACAAATAGGAAACCACTAGGGGGCAGGATTGGGAATAAAAAAAGCAAATTCTGTAAGTAAAAATATCATATTCTTATTAGAATTAAAAACTAAGAATATGCCGGCCACGTGGCCATGGACTTGCACAACACTGGCTCTTTGGCCTGAATACGGAGATGAGCATGGCCCCTAGAGTCGGATACGACTAGCACGAAAGTGCGGGGGGAACCTTTACCTTTAGGGCAAATATGAAATAATAATTTTTAAAAAAGAATTCAAAAAGTAAAAATACCTTACTCAGGGTGAGGAGTTAAATATGTGTTTTGGAACTTGGGCTTTCTTAAATATTTTGTTCTATTCACTTCAGTGGCACCACCACATCTGGTTCATCCTTTGTTTTTTCTCCTCCTGCATGCTGATATTTATCTCACCTGTTTCAGCATTTCCTTTCCTTTCTTGTAAATTGGTTTAGTAGATTCTGTAAGGACTGGCAACCACATTAGAGAAAATATGATGTTGGCACAAAGGGCGCTTTTACACGACCTCTAAAATCTGTCTGCAACTTAAATTCTGACCAGAGATCGTGGGGGCTTGTCGCTCTTCCTGTGTTCCCACCCCTCTGCACTCCATTGTTCCTGTCTGCGTGAGGGGAGGGAGAAAAAAAGGGAGAAAAAAATGCAGGCTCACCTCCGTCTACTGGTCGAAGCCGCCCCGAGCTGCCCCATAGTGATTTCTGTCTCTTAAAGGGGCGGTGGGGATAAAAAAACAAACAGAAGGTGAGGGAGCCTGGCATTTACAGCTTTACAATGTGCATCGGAAGATTTTTTTACCTCCTGGAAGCCAGGTACTTGAAAAGTGCGCTGGGACGCGCTTAGGTGGGCGTGGTCGTACTTAATTTTTTAAAAGTCCAGAGCTGGTGGGAAAACATTTTTAAACTCCGGATCTGGGAGCCCTTTGCCTCGGATTTTAGGGGTCGTGTAAAAGTGCCCAAAGTCAGAAAGAGCAACTTCCCCCCTTTCTATCCGTGTCCTGTGTGCCCAAGGCATATCTTTTCCATCTCTCAGTAGGCACAGAAAGTTGATAGCCCCTATGGTTGAGGAGTCAACGTTGATGGCAGGGAGTCTGGTGGATTGTCTGCAACTCTGAACAATACTTTCCCCACGGCAACATTTTATGACATGGCTCTTCTTATTGGCCAAAATCTTATTCAGCATTCACATGGGCATTAATGCAGTGAGCATAAACTTGGCTCAAGTTAAAATATTAACACAGGCGTTTCCCCTTGTACTTGTGCCTCAGTGTCCTACAGCAAACACATGGGCTAACGTCTTAACTTGGGGCAATGTGCTGGTTGCATTACGGTATTGGCCACCACCCTCAAAGTTAATTGCATGCAAATTATCTGTTCTATACAAGAATGGAATTCCTTAATGCAGCTAAGGAGTTAACTTTGTGGATTCCTAGGTTTCAGTATATGTGTAGAATATTTGTTTTTTTGGGGTGGGTGGGAAGTGGTAGTTCTTTCTCAACTAGGAGTTGTGTCAAAGCTATGTAAAACCATGATTCAGAATGACTGGGCTTTATATTGATAATTTCTAGCACTTTTCCTACAGAACATGCATTGCGGTCTCTCTCTTTACGATTTGATACCAGGCTGATTTTATTTTTTTTGTCAATTTTACATCGGGAGCACTGAGGAGAAAATTGCTTTGTATACTGAAAGGAAATAAGCCCAGATTTCATAGGTCTAACACTGCAACAGATCATGGTGAAGTTCCAAATAGACTCTGTCTTTTAAAACAGTCCGCGTACCTCCAAGTGTAATGCGGTTTAATGTAGGTGCGTGAAGAGCTGTCCAGCACCTCCCTTTCTGTCAACCCAGGATGCACCCAGGCAGCTGTTCTCTCATTGAAAGAAAACTGGTCTTGTGTTGGCTTTGTCATGAGTGAAGGGCTCCACCCAACACACCAGCTGCTTCTTCTTTGTGGAAGAAATTCATGTTACAAGCCATGTACATGCTGACAGTACATTATAACAATTACAGCAAGAAAAAAAAACAATTTCTGAAATGAAATAAAATAAAAAAGCAACTGTGGGCATCATATAATAGGTATGACATCTAGAAACACACTCCAGCCCAGGAACAACGACATATTGCAGTCTCTCTTGTAAAGAGGTTAGTGTAAAGATTGGGTAGTTTGATTTTTTTATTATTATTAAACTTCAAAAGACTTTACCTGGCTCATCAGTTTTAGAAATGGTGATTATTTAACACAGTGGGCCTTAAAAAGCAAGTGATGTTGGGAAGAATAGCAAGGCCAGCAATGCTTGGGTGGGAGTGGAATGGAGTGGGGTGGGGTGAGGGAAATAACAGAGGCAGTTTGTTGGTTCAGTTCCATTGGCAACTTGTGGTCCAAAATTTTGGAAGTAGGCCACCTGCTCAGAGCCGGAGTTGCCAAAGCTCATTGGTGTTGTGTATTTGCATCACTTGCTCTGACTCTTCAATACCGGCCACCAGAAGTCCCCACACATCTGCTCCAACAAGAGACTACGACATGGCTCCTCAACCATTTTGAGCAGTCCTGTCTGGGGACAGCAACTCTCTTTTAAAAATTAAGTAAAATTAGCCATGACACATTTTGTAGAGAGGACACATTTTGTAGGCTACTGCAAGGGAGAAAGATATTAATAGATTTTGTGAGTGAACTCTTCTCTTGCTTTCCAGCCTTGCAGTTCTGTTCAAATCTATTTGTTATTATTATGGCAGTTGGCAGTGGAACCAGAAAGAAAGAAAGAAAGAAAAGAAAGAAAAGAAAGAAAAAGAAAAATGTTTTTGTGGCAGAAGTCATTATTTACAACCAGAGATAAAGAAGTTTATGTTGTTCATTGATTAGATAAAAGGTCTTTCCTTTATCTAGCTGCAGGATTGGCTTCGAGGTTGTGCCATTGGAAGAAACACTACTTGTTAAAAACATTGTGGAGAGCAAGGTTCCCAATTGTATTCTTGCTAAGAAGTTAATAGAAAGTGGGATAGATAGTGCAACTGTTAGTTGGATTTGTAATTGGTTGACTGATCGCACCCAAAGGGTGATCATAAATGGCCTCTCTTCAGCTTGGAGAGATGTGACCAGTGGGGTGTCCCAGGGTTCTGTTCTGGGTCCAGTGCTGTTCAATATCTTTATTAATGACTTGGAGGAAGGAATAGAGAGTATGCTAATTAAATTTGCAGATGATACCAAACTGGGAGGGGTTGCTAATTCCCTAGAGGATAGGATGAAAATCCAAAAGGACATTGACAGATTAGAATGCTGGGCCAAAGCTAACGGAATGGAATTCAACAGAGGGAAATGTAGGGTGCTACATCTAGGTAAAAAGAATGAATTGCACAGATATAGGATGGGGGACACTTGGCTGGAGAATAGTACCTGTGAAAGGGATCTGGGAGTCTTGGTGGACCACAAATTGAACATGAGTCAGCAGTGTGATGCGGCAGCCAGGAATGCCAATGCGATTCTTGGTTGCATCAACATAACCATAGTGTCTAGATCAAGGGAAGTGATGGTACCACTCTATTCTGCTCTGGTCAGACCCCACCTGGAGTACTGTGTCCAGTTCTGTGCACCTCAGTTTAAAAAGGATGTTGACAACCTCGAGCGGGTGCAGAGGAGGGCAACCAGGATGGTTGAGGGTCTGGAGGAAATGTCTTATGAGGAACGACTTAGGGAACTGGGAATGTTTAGCCTCTCTAAAAGAAGGCTGAGGGGGGATATGATAGCTATGTTTAAATATTTGAAAGGATGTCATATTGAAGAGGGAACAGGTTTGTTTTCCATGGCTTCAGAGACTAGGACTCGGGGCAATGGTTTCGAACGACAGGAAAAGAGATTCCATTTGAACATTAGGAAGAACTTCATGACATTTAGAGCTGTTAGGCAGTGGAATATGCTGCCACAAAGGGTGGTGGAGTCTCCTTCTTTGGAGGTTTTTAGGCAGAGGCTGGATGGCCATCTGTCAAAAATATTGTGATGGGGTTCCTGCATGGCAGGGGGTTGGACTAGATGGCCCTTGAGGTCTCTTCCAACTCTATGATTCTATGATTCTCTGAATAGATCTTGCACACCTAGCATGATTAAAATTGTGAGACACAATAACATTCTCTCCTGAGAATGTAGAAAAAGAGTACACTATGGTTATTCTACCTTGCAACCTAAGGTTGCAAGTGCGGACACAGTGGCATGTTTACTTTTTAAAATTTAAATCAGATTAATTGTGACACAACTTGATTGTGACATACTGTCAACTAAATACATAGAGGGTAACAGCCCATTATTTTCTACTTTAGAGAAAATACTAAATACAGTGGACCCTCGTATAACAAACGGTTTGTATAACATAAAATCTGTATAACATAAAAATTCCAGAGATAGGGGAAATTTGCTTAACAGAATAACCTATGGGGCAAATCTGTACAACATAAAAATGGTCATGGTTAGGGATTACTCTCTTTTAAATGCATTCCTATGGGAAATGTGTATAAAGGAAATTTGCTTAACATAATTTCATTTGGAATGAATTAATTCCTTTATACAAGGTACCACTGTATTGCTGCCTATCACTTGACCAAAAACAGTTCTGTTCCTACACTGTAATCAAACAGTTTTATTTTCTCTAATTTTGCAGTTTCTTGAGGCTTTTAAGTTTTAAAATGTTTATCTTTATTCAACAGATCTTTTGCCTTAATTCTCATCTGCAGGTAAATTACTACTATTAAAGTACATGTATATACTACCATTCAATCAAGTTCCCAGTTTATGTATAGTTTAAAGATAACAATTGTAAAAATCAATTGATTTATATCTATGCTGCTATGTTCCTTCAGCAGGAAAGACACCTAGGGCGCTTTTACACGACCCCTAAGATCCGCTGGTCACTTAAATTCGGACCAGAGATCTTAGGGGTTTGTCGCTCATCGTGCGTCCCCACCCCTCCGCACTTCCTGGCTGCTGGCTGCGTGACGGGAGGGAGAAAAAAAAAGGGACAAAAGAATAAAGGCTTACCTCCCAGTGCCGGTGGAAGCTGCCGGGAGCCCCGTCACTTCCTGGTTCCTTCTCTTAAAGGGGCGGGAGGCAAAAAAACAACAAAAAGAAGCATCCGCATCAAGATTTTTCACGCTTGTAGAGCAGGTACATGAAAAGTGCGCTGGGACCCGCTTTGGTGGGCGTGCTCGCACTTAATTTTCAGTAAACTCCGGAGCTGGTGGGTAAACAATTTTAAGCTCCGGAGCTGGGAGCCATTTGCAGCGGAGTTTAGGGGTCATGTAAAAAGGCCCCTAGATTTTATTGATGCCTCTTTTCTCAAACTGCAGCCTCTTTACAGTATCTCTTCCTGTTCTTGGTGAATTCCTCTAACCAACAGCTTTCATGGGACAGAAGGTTTACACTGGTAGCAAAGAGAGGTGACAATGGGACAGCCTGAGCTGAGTGACCATGTGTCACTATCCATGGTAATTCCTGAAGTCATGTAAAGCCACTGTTACATGGTATTTTAAAAATGGAAAACCAGTTCCATGTGTTTTATATGCTTATTGCTAGACCTTACATTTAAATTCTGCTTCTCTTGCTAGAAACTGAAGGTGGCATACGTGGCATTTGTGTTTACTTTTTCTTCACAGCAAACCTTGTGGCGTAGGTCAGATTGAGAGCAAATGACTGGCCCAACTAATGAGTTTCATGGTTTTGTGGGGCTGAAGTCCCAATCTCTGAGGTTCCAGTCCATTTCCCCCCCTCACTAAACCACATCTCCGCAAATTACATTTATAGTTAACAGTGGGTTTTCCCCTCTCTGTATCACATGAAAAGGATGCCAGGCAAAAATCAAAACAAAACAAAATAAAAGACAAAAACATGTGGCACCTTAAAGACTAAGTATTATATTTTAATGTAAGCTTTTGTGGACACATCCACTTCTCCAGACATATAGCAGCAGAATGTCTGAAGAAGTGGACGTGTCCATGAAAGCTTACATTAAAATATAACAGTTGGTCTTTAAGATGCCACATGTTTTTGCCTTTTATTTTGTTTTGTTTGGATTTTTGCCTGGAATTCTTGCACAGACTAACACGGCTACCTCTCACAAAACTATGAAAAGAATGTTGGTTCTGTTGGAGTCCAGCTGAGGAAGAAAAGGGAATTCCATTTATTGGCAGAAAGGGTTAGGTGCCTTTGGGCCGTCTTTTTCATAAGCTATCACCTAACAATAGTCACTCCCTCAGACAGGAAAAATATCAGAAGCTGGCCACTCCACTAGCTGTACTGAGGAACCATCCCCCCCCCTACAATAGTTTCATCCGGAACAACTGCTCACTGTGATAACTTTGGTTTATACACATTGATTGTCAGGTTTACTTTGTTCATCTTCCCTTCCCATCCAGGTATCCTTTTGTGACATATTTTTTAAGATAGGCAATTGTCCACAGCATTTAATTTAAAACAAGATTACTAATCATGTTGTATCACACTTTTATTTACGACATTAAACCTATAAAAAGAAGAAAGTCTTGCTGATCTGTAAAGTACAGTACAGTTGGCGTTATTTTGCCTATAGTTATAAAACACTTTGGTTAAATTAATGGATAACTAGTGCTTAGTTAGCATAGTTGATAAAATATTGAAGGGGAAAGTCTTTTGTTGCAAGCAATCCAACTGCAGGGGGGGGGGGGAGATGTGAAGTTCAAAGGTTTGATAACCCAAATCAAGGAAAGTAGAGAAGGCAATAGTTTTAAAAGTGTATGCCTGTGCTCATTGCAACCTCTGTTTTCAGAGGTCAACAATGAACCGTAGATGCTTGTCCAAAAGGAATAATAATTTAAAAACCCACCAGGCCGCCTCAGAGTTTCAAAAGCAATTTTCATGGCTGTGATGGAAATAAATAAAGCCACTGCTACTATACTACACCCCCCTCCAACTTTTTCATTGGGGGAGGAATGAAGTAGGGGATATTTATGGAAATAAATTTCAACACTTTACAAATTTCTTTCTTGGATTTCAGATATTCACAGCTGCTGGCGAAATAGTCAGCAAGCAGATGTATTCACTAATACTATATTTAAAGCTCTGTATTCCCACTTTCACTCATTCAAACTGTGCTGCTGTCTGTTGGTAGTTTTCAAATTTTCTCCCACAGGTCCAGAAGCCTCTGGATGGTCTATTTTTAAAAAAATACAATATTTTCCCCAGTTCACCTAACACTTGGCGATTCTACTTGGCAGCCCTGGAACAACCTCATGTTGAGCTACTGAGTCTGTGAGCCCTGCATCAAAATTTAATTCTAACACATCACTTAACATCCTGTTGCAATTAGCCATGGTAATCCAAGTCTTTCCCAGTGTTTTGTTTTAAAATAAACCAATGATTACAGATACATCATTTACTGATTTCTGTTTATATCCTTACTGAAGAAGGTGGTTAAATGTTAATATGCAGATTCCTCCTGAAAAACCAGGCATGTCTAACTGATTTTATTTTAGTACAGCTTTCATACCAAATTTGGAAATAAAATTACTTAGAACTTACTGCCATGGTTCATCGTCAAAGCTCTCTGTCTCTACACAGAGATTAATAAATCTCTTGTTTGTTTTCCTCTTTATTGTATTTTCTCTTTTCCCTTGCATTCTCTTTCAAGGTTACCTTTTCTTAAATAAACTGCTTCCATTCCTCTCCAGTCTCTTTTTTTTTTTTTACTCACACAAATAAAATCTTCCTTATTTCCTCCTTTAATGTTTCTAATGTAGCATGTATAATCTCACAAGGCATGTGGTAGACTCTTTGTGGTACACCCTTATTTTTTATGATTAAAGAAATGAAACCTGCTGGTTAATTTTGGAGATTTTGCAACCTGGCATGTTGCCTCTCGTAGGTGTGGCTGGGAGTGACCTTTCTGGGCTGGGGTGACTGTCAACCTATCTAGCAGTAACTAACAGTTCCCTCCTGCCTCCGATTCAACGAGAGCCATGCCTCTCTGCTCTGCTCTTTGCCCCTCTCCTGAAGTCTGTTTGAAGCAGTCTAGAGTCTGTTGAGGCTTGTTGCTGAAAGCAGTCAGGCATGTTTTGTCAGTTTGCTGTTTATCTGTTCAGTTGTAAGTAATGCAAACATTTAATATATCGCAGTGAGTTACTGAGATGATAAGTGCCAAGTAATGAGAGAAAAGGGGTGTTCTACTCTGGAACTTGAAGCTAATCTGCTCTGCGGATCCCTGCACTTCTGCTGCATAACTAGAGAAATTTAACCAAAATTCAAAACTCTGCAACAACTCCCTCTACAGTAAAATGTTTGCTGTTCTGTCCTGTAAAGTCAGAACTGACTTAGAATGGTGCTAACATGGATTTCAAGGTAAACACGGCATTTAAAGAGTGGTTTTACCAACTCTACACTCCCAGTGATATTCCATGGTTGAGCAGGGATTTGAACTCAGGACTACCAAATCCTAGTTCATTCCCTGTTCACTATATCAGTGATTCTCAAACTTGTTTTTGCCGCGGCACCCTTGTTGGGCTAAAACATTTTTTACAACACAGCTACCCTTAAAAAAACTGTGCAAATTTAATCCGATGAATGAAACTGTTTGGATTTTTTTCATTATTTCCTTTATGCTTATGGGAAGTTTATTGTAATCTTAGTGAAAATTAAATATTATTGCCACGGCACCCAGTTTGAGAACTGTTGCACTATATCACACTGAGTAGTCATGGTAAAATCACAGTACTGTACTTGAAACTTGTCTTTTATGGTTGTAAGAAAGGCTACAAGGCATATTGGAAACAGGGGATGAGTGATAGAAGGGAACTATTATTTTCAAGAACAAGCAAGGAAGTGTGTATCCCCTGCAAGTAATATCCCATAGTACTGTAACTGGTTTTATTTGGTGACTTCAAATACTTTATGTACCACCCAATTCAGTGTCAAGCAGTAGTCCGGGAGGTTTAACAATAAACTAGAAAATCAACCCTCCTAAGCTGGAACACCATACCATAAACTCCATTTACCAGCAACAATAAAAACCCAAAAACAGAAATCCAAATGATGGTGAAACAAGGTGACTTGAGTCCATAAATAATGGGGGGTGGGGAGGATTTATTTAAATAATTATTTAATTATATATCTGAGGTATAAATGCATAGCCAGAATAATTTCATAACTCATCTCTGTCCACCCAGAGACAGAGTGCCTAATATTTTTTTAGATTTAATCACTGAGACCTAAATCTATTCAGCTAGGGTAGACCTACTGAACTTGATTCTACATGGTGAACTCAACCCACACTAGTTTTACTTTGGACCATGACATTATTCAGGCCAGTAGCTTTAAGCTGATATGTGTGCCATGAAAGAAAATAAGTTTGGCTGATTTGGATTATTGTGATCACTGTAATATAGGGTTGTCAAGTCTCAGGGGGTCAGCAGAAGTTGGGAGGGGGGGTTACTCTGTTTCTCTGGTTCTCCAGGTGGGAAGGGAAATCGCAAGGTGAGTACCCCTGGAATAAAAAGTATTTTGATTTGTGTTTGTGTGGTCAATAAAGCCTCACCACTCATTTTGACCTCTTTCTTCCCAGATGTCAATATGGCTTATTGGCTCAGCATGAAGGTATTTTGTGAGTGTGTTTTGCTTCAAATGACATTATTGGCTTAAGTTCACGCACCCACCATTTTCTCCGGTGTCCATTCCTTTGTTCCTTTATCATTTTTTTTAGCTCAGCTAAACACAAACTTACTGTTGCACACCCATGGACTTGGTATCTATTGCTGGTTTGTTTCTGTAATGTCACATGTGTGCTCCTTTAACTTTCCAAGGGGGACACACCCACTCTTAGGGTTTTGGTCCTGAAATCTCAAAATAAAAATAAAAATAAAAATAAAAATGGGATGTTGATAGCATAGCACGCCTACTGTAAGAGCTATAAAGAAAATAAAAGATAATGTTAAGGAAATCATCTTACTGTTTAAGGAAAGGCACACCCTCATTTTAATATTAAACTGTAGTTTAATATTAAACGGCATGATGGCTCAGCGGGCTAGAGTGGCTACAAAGTTGGCAGTTCAGTGGTTTGAATCCTGTGTGCCTCACAGCTGAGTGAGCTCCTGCTGTTAATACCAGCTCCTGCCAACCTAGCAGTTCCAAAGCATGTAAATGCAAGTAGATAAATAGGTACCACCGCAAAAGCGGGAAGGTAAACAGTGTTCTCTGCACAGAAATGTGTTCAGTCATGCCGGCCACATGACCATGGACTTGCACAACACTGGCTCTGTGGCTTAAAAACATAGATGAACACCGCCCCTAGAATTGTGCAGGTGGTGGTGGTTACCTTTACCTTTACTTATATTGTAAAACTGTAATTAAAGCTGTATTGTTTTAAAAACAGAACTGGATTGTTCAGGTGCATGATTCTTTTCAAAATCACTTGATTTCATCCCCTTGCACCACACTGTGGTGAAAGTGGCAACTTTTCTAACTCTTTGGATTCTAGTGGCTACTGTGCATCAGCTAGTGAGTGGAGCACCCAGCCAGGGTGGGTGGGGGAACACATGGATCCTCTGATACCACACATTTGCATTTTGCCCATCTCTAGCGATGGCCTTTTTAAGCAGCATGAAACCAACAGGATTCTGTTCTTAGAAAAGACAATGGGAAAGGTTTGGCACAAGCTTTCACATTTTGCCTTCATAAAATAGCTTAAAAAGAAAGTATTTTTGAGCATCTATAAAATACTTCCACACTGGGAATAAAAATTTAAAAAGAATGGGCTGCTCAATACATTTTACAATCTCTCTTTGTCCTGCATTGTTCCCTGGCTGCTTTTGGAATAGATTAATTCTCTCTGCTGCCTTGCCCCTCTCCTTTTGAAGTAGTTTTAACCATTCGTTTTTAGGGCAATACCATGAGAAAATGCATGCGAGTAAATGAAACAAAATAACCCAAAGAGGCAAACTCCTTTCTTGTCAAATCCAAGGGCCCAAAGCATGAATAAAACAAAAACAAAAAGGCACCCCTGAAAGGAAATAAAACCAAACAAGAACAAAACTTTTGCCGTGGACACCCTCTTGGTCGATACATGGCAGGAAATGGGGAAAAAGAGAAAGCTGAAATCACCATTGTATGTGTTTTCCAGTAGAGAGAGACAGGGATTTGATAGGTCAAAAGTACATATCACAGTGTGATACAGTGTTCCTATTCTCACATCTCCACCCCACTAGGGTTTGCAGCGGTTCTGTTTCTTGTTTGCTAGCTGAGGAATAGCAACAGTGCTGTAGCCAGGCTCCAGCTCTTGTTGTCCTGTTGCCGGTACTGCTTGGGGGCAACTCCTTTGCAGGCTGGCCACATGTGCTATCAAGGAGAGTGCTGGAAACGTCTCTTCATTTGCGTCCTGTAGCTCTGGCAACAAACCAGGAGTGTCACATTCTGGCTGGGCCTGTGAAGTTCTGACCAGCTGGCAGATGTCTTCAATGTTCTGGACTGTATATTGTCCCTCATTGTTCCAAGGAGAAAGGTGGGGGTAAAAATATTCAAAATAAATAAATAAATAAATAAATAAATAAATAAATAAATAAATAAATAAATCCCATGTTGTCGGCTCATCATGATGCTCCCTCTATATTTCTTTTTGGACTGTTTCCACTTGAGCCCAAGGCAAGACTGTAAGCCGAACGCTCTGTTTGTGTCACATTTCAGGAGATGTAGATGGTTATTTTTCTTAACTTGGTTTGAGGAGCTTGGCTGGTACAGAGATTTAGCTACAGCAGCTTCACTCACACGTCACCTTTCTGCCAAACAATTATGGCTTAATAAACCAGAATGAGAGCAGGTATGGGTTATACAGGCAACATCTTTGTTCCTACTTCCTGCCTTCTTTGACGGAGCTCAGAAAAAGATAAGCCTTCTGGACTACAACTCCCAGGAAACATGGCTACTTACTTTGCCTTAGACTCAAGCAGATAAGGAGGTTGGAAAGGGATCCTTGTTTTTAATGGTGATCAAACCTGGGACAAGGATTAGCTAGCCAGGTTTCTAAACCATCTTTGAACAGAGATGTATAAAGCCACACTGAATTATAACCCAGGGTTTAGATGTCCCAGCAAGCTATCTTGCAAGAAGTAGTAAGATGCTGTCCAAGGACTAATCCAAGGTGTTTTGTTGCTTGAGAAAAGCATAAGATGGAAGTGAGTTTGAATGGCATTTGAACTGTACTTCAACACTGGCAATGGGACAGCCAGTCTCCTGTAACTGAGGGGAGCAGGTAGATGTTTGAGAGTAATGGCTAGGGGTCTCCTTCCACTACCCACAGGATTTTCCACCTGAAGCAGTTGTGTCATTCTCATGTCAGCATCAACCCTACCCATCGCTCATTCACATAACAGTGTGTAGCTCACTCATGTTTATTAAAGGGCAGAGATCTGTGAATGTAGAATGTGGCTTCGCCTCACAGCAGGGTGGATTTGATTTAAATAATGAATTAAATAAAAATATCAGATTTATTTTTAATGATTTAAATAACATTTGTTTGTTTGTTTGTTTCTTATATACCACCAGTCTTCCGAAGGGACCTTTAAAAGCATGATTTTAAAATTTTTAAAATAATGTCTTAAGTCAATTTTTTAAAAAACAAATCATTGATTTCTATCCACCTTGTCCGCTAGCATCACCACACTGGGCTTAATCTACACAAAAACATGTTATCCATGCAATAGGCTCAACACTGCTGCAGACTAGTTGCAGAGAAATGAAACTAAAGCTGAATTTGAACAAGACAGATGTGCTGCTAGCTGACAGCCAAGCGAAGTAGATCTGCTTGTTATGAAGGATCTAGATTTGATTGCTTGGATAGAACTACTCTCTTCCTCACAAAGCAAGGCTAGTGGTGCAATGCACCTTTATGGTTTTGATGCAAGAATGATATATATATTCATAGTCAGGGATCAGTAACCTGACAAAGGCAAATAGTTATAACAAGTCAATTACTTTCTTTAAAGGATGGTGTTACTTTGTTGCACACAACGTGTAAGAGTATAATACCGAACATTTCACAACTGGACAAGTATGAAGCTGTTGCTGAAAAGGACTATTGCATTTCAGTCACAATGCCTAAATTCTGCCAATGCAATTCTGATCCAAGAAGTTAAAAATGCTTCTGTTTTGCCTGGTTGTTGAAAATGTTAGCATCTTAAATTTTTCTATAACTGTAATGCAGTTCGGCCACAATGTTTGCACACTGCATAGGATCTTTTCCATAGAAAACCAGCAGATGTATTTTTTTAAATAAAAATTAATCCATGCTCAATCTCTGATAAGCATTTATTTTCAAGCTGGTTTAGGCAAACTAAGTCATATCTGAATAATCTGTTTCAAACCCCCACCTTGTCCTTCCCTCCTCCTTGTATATTTAATATATTTTCTGGATTGTCTTTAAATTTTCTTCTGTTGTTCTCATTCCACGTACATTTTTTTTGCTTCCATGTGTAACATGTAGACAAATGCTTTACACAGCATCTCTGATGCTAGTTTATCCAGGCTTCATTCTGAACCTTCCCTCCTTCAAGTGATTTTTACTAACTCGAGCTGGTTGGTTTCTAGGTTTTGTCGTCTTCTCTATTGTTGCTTTACTTTCTCTTTTCTCTTTTCTTTGTTCTGTTTTCATGTTGTCAGGTTTCCCTCTTAATCTTCATTTTTGACCTTTCCTGCCTATTAGACAGTTCATCCTTTCATTTCTGACTCCTTTTTTTCTCTCTAGCCTTTTGTCTCTTTTGACATATGTTAATGAGTGGATCCAGAAGCTTTTCAGCAAATATCAAAGGAAAGGTGAGAAGGCCAAAATAAAAGGTCAAAGAAAATGACCATGAGGACAAAGGAGAAAAACAAATAGCTTAAGACTTGTGGTCATCTCTAAATCGCATCTAAAGGATAATGCCTAACCTTGAACATGGACAAGGATGATTGCTGTTAACCAAAAGGCTCAATTCCGTGAAGCCAGCTGATCATAGAAGGCAATAAAGAAAGAAGTGTTTTCCTCACAACAAGTCTAGCTCAAAAGCTGAGGGGAAAAGCCATGTTATTATTAAAGGTGTTATCAAAAGCAAAAATTGTTTACATTAGTATGTGGTTCTGAAAAAAAATTAAAAATGGAGTCTAGAATAAAAAGTTACAGTACCTGTAAATGAAGGCAAACACATGTTTGAAACAAAAACAATGAACATGTAGAATATAACGAAACTAATGTGCCCACATAAGACAAATTGTCTAGCCTCAGCATTGGATACAAACGTCTTCTGATGCTATTTTCTCACAATGACATGGATATTTGGAAATAGGCAGGAAAGGGCTTAATGTATCAAGTTTATCTACGGGAATCAGTGGTGGTCAGAGATGTGCATGAAATGACTGAACAGGGAAAAAGGCCTGTTGTTCAGATTTGTTCTGAACTTTTTAAACAGTAATTTCCCCCTCATAAATGTTTTCCCTTACCTTTCCGCTTGTGAAGAGGCAAGTATCAAATTATCTGTGCTATTTTGTGCATTTTGAACAGGTCAAGTGAGTATCAGAATGACAATAATGAAAAAATGAAACTAATATTATGATTGTAATAAAGGTTTGTGTTGGTTTCTTCTTCAGAGATAAATATTTTTCAAATTGTTTTTATGAAAGACTGTGGAAATTTTGAGATGAAACTTGCTAATGCAATATTTAATGAAACCTGTTCCATAACTGCTTCAACACCATTTTCTGGTGACTTTACCAATATTCCTACATACAGTGGTACCTTGTATAAAGGAATTAATTCATTCCAAATGAAATTATTTTAAGCAAAATTTCCTTTATACAAATTTCCCATAGGAATGCATAGAAAAAAGAGTAACCCCTAATTGTGACCATTTTTATGTTGTATGAATTCGCCCCATAGGCGATTCTGTTAAGCAAATTTCCCCTATCTCTAGAATTTTTCATGTTGTACAGATTTTATGTTATACAAACCATTTTGTTATACACGAGGGTCCACTGTAATTGATCTCTTTTCCTCTGCTGCATTGCTGATATTTTCCCTGCAAGTTTTCAAAGTATTTAATTTTTTTTGTCTATCAAACAAACTAGTGGTATGTATTTTATCATGATGCACAGGTTACAATTCCAAGTATCTGTAATTTCAAGTAAAGTACACTATGCTGAAATCAGTGGTACATTCTCACAAATAAATCTTGTTAGCATGAGAACATACTGTAGCTGGCTATCTTTTCTCTTTGTTATTTACTCTTTCCAAAGAAGTTCAATTTGTTATGGAAGGGCTCCAAACTTGGAAGTGTCAGGCTAATTGGGAAATTAGTTCTTTAATACTAGTCATTGTAGTGACATTAAACCATTTTATTACATTAATTGTTAGTGATATATTACTTTCAGTTTTAAAATATACATCAGAATTGTTTTAAATACCCTTAAATATCTAGCCCTCCCAAGTAACCCACATAGAAATGAACTAAAGAAGTGTGTGGTCTTCCTAACATACAATTAACGAATACTAGGAAGAATTAAAACAATGGCTTTCATATTATTTTTAAAATTCTAATTATGGGTAGTAGTTAATTTTAATAGATTAATTCCGTGGTTAGGAAGTGATCCAATATTTGTCACTTTGGGGAGAAGAAGCTCTAGGAGATTTACTGGGCAATATTTTAATTTAGTTAGATTAAAGTCCTGTGCCACTGCTGGAAATATGTCACTACATCCCCTTGTCACTTTGCCATCTGTCATCACTGCACTGCTTTGAGCTTCCAAGAAAAGTTGTCATTGGTTCCAGGACAGAGGATGGGGTCTCAGTATTGTCTATTCTGGACAGAGAAGTGGAGCATTGTGTTACATTGTTCTGTTCTAAGGCAGAAAAAAAAGGAATAAGAATCTGACATCATTTTCGCATGAACTATTCTGAAATGTCTGTACTTAATGGTCACTCAGTTCCTAACGTGACAAAATTCAGGCCAGTTTCATTTTGATATGCTTCTTAGTTCTCCATACTTTGAAAAGATCATGATTGAGGGGAAGTGAGTAAAAATACCATGTTGAGAACATCGTTTGGAGAATAGATATTGACCAATACTGACATCTGCATATTGACCAGAGGCAGATAAATGGAACATTATTTTCATCAGAAATAAATTTGTTCCAAATTGTTTATTTCCATGTTCCATTCTTTGGATATTTTGGATATAGCAGTGGAAAATTAGACCTTTAAGGTTGAAAATTTGAAACAGAAATGAAAAAAAAAAGCAATTGGATGAAATCTGGATATTTATTCTGTGTGTACCTATTATGATAGTAGGGAGTACAGAATACTGTAGTTTAAGTTAGTTTTACTAAACTTGCTTCCTGCAGCTTTGTTTCCTCAAGACATTTTATACTGCAACTCCCATAAGCCTCAACCAACTGCTGAGAGTTGTAGTACAGCCAGATATTAGACCATGAATTGTTTAAGGAATTGCAGTCAAAGTTCTGGAAGCCATTAGTATGAAAAAGGTTTGTGAAGAAAGCCACAAAAGAGGAAGGCTAGATCCGTATGTTTTAAATATGTGTTTATATGGGATGATGATGATTTTGTTGACGATGAAGATACATAATCATATTAAAGAAAGTCTGATTATAGTTATGACAGCCAATTTGGAGAACTGATAACATTCTCTCATTGGAAGGAAACTCAAATGCATCCATATAAAACAGGTATCCTCAAACTATGGCCTGTGAGCCAGATCCGACCTTGCAAGGTCCTGGGTCCGGTCTGCCGGCAGTTCCAAACCCCCCACCAGCTTCAGGCCCTGGGTGCGGTTGTCACTGGTGGGAGAAGTGGCAGTGGCGGTGGCATCCCAGCCATGGCCGCCAGGGGTGAGGAAGATGATGGGGGGGGAGATGGTGGTGGTTTAGGTTGAAGGCGGCAGTGGTAGCTGGGGCTCACGGTGTGCCCTGCTCATGTCAGCTGCGAGACTGGGACTGCTACTGGCTGCATCCCTCTTCCATTTGGGCCTGCAATGGGAGGTGGAGGGGTGGTGGGTAGCAGCAGCAGCAACGGAATCCAGCCCTCTGCCTCCCTCCATGTCGCATAAGTGCTGGTCGCCTCCTGCCTCCCCATAGGCAGGAGGGCATGTGTGATTGTGCATGAAGGTGGGCAGGGGGAGGGACGGGGCTGCTCCTTCGCTCTCAGGCTCTTGCACTGCAGCAGCGGGGAGCTGCTTGTGCGGGCACCTGCAGTGTGCCTGCACTGCCCTTTGGATGGTTGCCATGCCTGGGCTTTGTGAGGGCTTGCCGCCACCCTCCTCCTCTTTGTCTTCTCGCCTCCTCCTCCTCATTGCCAGGGCTGACAGCTGCCTCAGTGGCTTTGAAAGTGAGTGAGCAAGCGAGTAAGCTGGCTCCTTCTGTGCCGGCTGTGTGCCGCTCCCCCTTCAGCCCAGCAGGCTGAAATGGCATTTCAAAGCAGGGGGCTGCGGTGCTTCCCCTGCTCCCCCACCTCCCAGCACTGGCTGTGTGCTGGCAGTTCAAAGGAGGAGGGCCGTGGCTAGGTCCCCTGCTCCCCACCCACCCACCTGATTGGCATACTAGCTGTGCACCTTCCCCATCTGCCTGGCCAGAGGCTGCGGCAAGCTGAGGGGGGGGACCAAGACTGGGGAAGAGGGGGTCAGTGGGAGGGCCATGGCACAACCCCCTAATTCCCCTTTCTACCCACAACAGAGCTCATCCCCAGCCCTCCCTTGCCAACCATCTCTTCCGTCAATCTTGCCGGCCAGCAGGCTCCATGGGGCTGCATGGCTATTTCCTTCTTCTCCACCACTGCCACTCTTGGAGGTGGGCGGGTGGGTGGGCTCCATGGGGGGCACGTGGCTGCTTCCTTCTCCTCTGCTGCCACCAATGTCCCAGGTAGGCACTCCTGGGTCACACAACCTAGCCCCTTGCACTGCCGCTCACTATCTGCAGATAACTGAATCTGTGGATAGCGAATCAGCAGATACGAGAGTGCTACTGTATAGTCCAGCCCCCAACACTGCCTGAGGGACAGTGAACCGTTCCCCTTTTAAAAAGTTTGAGGACCCCTGATGTAAAATAATTGGTTAATTGATTTTATGAATAGCTGCAGATCCACTGCTAGCTGTTACTGATTGTTTGATGCTTACTGGTGTTTTATTTGAAAATAGAAGGGCTCTTTTAATTGTCTTTCATACAATATCTAGAAAATCCCATTTAAACTAGAGTTGAAGCTAATGTGAAGGCACCGAGTTCTGAAACTCACTTGCAACAATTTAAATATAATCTGTGGTCTTTTAATCTGAATTTTCAACAACAGTGCCAGCTGTGGCTGCTATCAGAGGCTTTAATAAAACCAGCAATCAATTGGATGACAAAAGTATTGTTGTATACTGACTTTGATAAATTAATCCTTACTGTGACTGTAATAAAACAACAATGACTTGGTATTCAGTTCAGTTCTCAAACTCAATATTTGAAACTCAAATAGGGAAGCGTTGCCAAACCTTTGGCAAAGGTGTGTTTCAGGACCACAACCATGCACAGTGCAACAGACATTCAAAAACACTGGGACCAATAAATCAGGTTCATTACCCAGCAGGTCTGGCACTTTACCTGGAATAATCATCCAAAGAAAACTAAAGTGCACACAATTTCTTTGTGTACGGGAGGGAAGGGGGCAAATAAAGCAATGTGAACCTGAAGGCTGCTTTGTCAAAGCTGGCTTTTAAAAGGAGTCAGTATGTGCAATATTTTTTATACTCCCTCATCCTCTTCAGGCTGGTTGTTGTGATAATCCTATGTTGTTTGTTAGCTAGATAAGTGTGGTTGTAGGAAAATGTATATTAGAACAATGTAATTATCTTTCTAGCAGAGTACTAAAAATGTGGTCTATCAAGCAGCTTTTCAAGGTTTGAAATATTTCACTGTCAAGTTACCGCGGCCCTTAACTGGGGATGCAGGGAATTGATCTTGGGGCCTGCAGTATACAAAACATATGCTTGGCCACAAAGCTACAGTAAGTAGTGCTTTTAAGCACTTAAGAATGGAAATTTTATGGATCAGAAGGAGACAGAGATGAATTATGATTACACAGAAAACTGGCATCAAATTTATTCTTGCATGGCCTGTACTACATTGCTGATACCTGGAGTCCAAGCTTCAGCCTTCATTTTTTCCATTTCACTGGCTGGGGTTCAGGGCTAGCCTTGTCACAAGGCAGAGTATGGGAAGACAGAATACAAGGCAGATTCTGAGCTTCATGATTTATCACTGCACTCTCTGCTGCTTAATTTGCTCCAATTATTCTTTGGAAGCCCAGTTTGGTGTAGCAGATAGAGTGAAGGACTAGGACTTAGGATACCTTGGTTTGAATCTCTACTCGGACATGGAAATGCACTATGAGTTGGGGGTGGGGTGTTAAAATAATTCATTAAATAGCCTATAACCCACAACAGTTATTCTTAGAAGAAGGAGCTTACTTGCCAACTTTTTTAAAAAATCAGTGGTTATTGGACTGAAGCACAATACAGAATCAAACCACATAAGAGCCAGTCTGTAGCAGAATGTGAGCTGGTGGAGGCTGAGGAGAATGTGCATCAGCCCTTTGGCACATCTCAGTAGGCTGGAGAGACTGCCAGGGGTCAGAAGTTTGACAGGCCAGCTGAGATCACCCAGAGTATTAGTATTAGTATTAGTATTTATAATATATATACCCCGCCCATCTGGGGTATATAATATATATATATATATACCCCAGATAGATAGATAGATAGATAGATAGATAGATAGATAGATAGATAGATAGATAGATAGATAGATAGATAGATAGATAGATAGAGACTCTGGACAGCTTACAGCAAGAGAACAGTGCAATATCACATAATAAAACCTAGAGCCAGCTGCAACCTAGAGCCAGCTGCAAATTCCCAGAGCAGGGGTCCTCAAAGTTTTCAAACAGTGGGCTGGTCCACCACCACCCAGACACCACTGGGGGCCAAACCACAGTCCAAAAAAAAAAAAAAAAAAAGGCTGACATGGGGGGGGGGAAGGGGGGAGGGAGGGGTAAGTGAGCGGAGCCCCCCCCCATGATCAGCCCATGATCAGTGCAATCCCCGAGGCCCCAGCAATGTCTCCTGCTCCGGATCACTGCTATGAGGTACCACCGCTGGGATCCTTCTGCTGTGCCTCTTCCTCCTCCTCCAGTGGCAGTGGCTGGAGCAGCTCTCCTTCCTTCCTTCCTTCCTTCCTTCCTTCCTTCCTTCCTTCCTTCCTTCCTTCCTTCCTTCCTTCCTTCCTTCCTTCCTTCATTGCATCAGGAAGGAGGTGGCAGCCCAGGCAAGCTCAGGCCCCTCATCACCTTCTAGGCAGCCACTCAGAATGAGGAGGAGCAGCTGTAGCAGGGGTGGCAAGTGACAGCCCTGGCCATCATGACCTCACTGCGCCCCAGAGGGAAAGCTCTCTTGGCCTGGACGGACCTGGCTCGACTTGGTGCACTCCAAGTGAAGGAGGGGAGGGAGCAAGGGCTGGGAAGCAGGGAGGGGAGGCAGGAAGACCTGCCCAAAGTCACCGGGCCCAGCCAGGCTGCGGTGCTCTGCTGGCTCACCAGCCCACCCATCACCAACTGGGGATAAATGCAGCACCATCAGCCTCCCAGGAACCAGCCCAGGCCACCGTTGGCCTTCCCTTCCTTTCTTTCTCCGCCATCTCCTCCTTGCTGGTCTCTAACCCAGTGGTGGTGGTGGTGGTGGCCTCAGCCTCTGGCCATGTCTGGGCTCCCTCCTCCCCTCCCTCACTCCACAGAGGAAGGCAGCACCTTGGAGGGGGCTGGGTGGGTGGGAAGTAGCTCCGTTTCCCCTTGATCATCTGTCATCCATCCCTCCATCAGTCCCCTGCTGTGGCTGCTCCGGCTCGGAAGGCTGGCTGGCACTGCCTCCGCCTGCCCCCTTCCTTCCTCACAACCACAATAATGCAGGTGGTGGCCACACAAGGAAGGCAGGTGGGTGGGGTGGAGGAGCAGGGGCGGGGCCTCGGGGCCATGGAGGAAGTGGGAGATCTTGCCACAGCCCTCCCATTTTAAATTGCCCTGCTTGGCTGCAGCCGGTGCCCTGACCATCTGGGTGGCAGGTGGGGGGGGAGCAGGGGACCTTGCTAGCATGCTAGCCATCTGGGCAGTGGGTGGAGGGAGTGGGGAAGTGACATAGCCCACTGCTTTGAACTATCTCAGCATTAGAAGCATCTGTGGAGGCTTGCTTGCTCACGAAGCATGGGGCAGGTGGACGGGGTCTGCAATTGGTCCCGGGGCCCAGATTCAAGACCCTGGGGGGCTGCATCCGGCCCCTGGGCCTTAGGTTGAGGACCCCTGTCCCAGAGTATCACCAGAAGAAAACTCTGGGAAGATTGGCATACCAGAACTGACACAGTAACTATTACTTTTTCTTCTTTACATGAAATACAAGCATATAGTGTGCCCATATCTCCCTCACACATAGACAGGAATAACGACCTTGTTAGTATGGCTACTTATGCATAATTAAAGAAAACAAAACAACAGTCTTTCAGAACCCCAAAACAGGATGACCAAACAGGTCACATATCTGCATAAATTTGCTTACATTAAGTTATATAAAATACAAAACACTGTACTTTACTATGGGACGAAAGATTTTGGCTATGTAAATTGTGTACGTACTCAACAAGCAAATGGTTGGTAAATGTGTTCAAACAGCAGAAATTTCCACTGATATTATGCCCTCTGTAATGTAAGACCCATGGCCATCCTAAGCCTTCTAATCAGGTTGCTTAGAAGCCTACCATGCAACACAGCAACAACGATATTTTGATTTTAGCTCACTGAACGCACCACAGAAACATTAACACCTGCTGTGAATATATGAAAATATAAAACCATTGATCTCTTTCACAGGAAACCCAGCATTTCTGTTTCCATGAAACAGGGGAGGGGGTGAACAAGGAGTTCAGGCTACCTTCCTAGAAGAAAAGAACGAACCTAAAAAAATGAAGAATATGTTACTGGATAAAATGACAGGGGCCCATCAAAGAAGAAAGGCCTTCAGGGATAAATCATATTCCACTCTTACGGAAAATATTGGGTAATGAATCATATGTGGATGGCGATCCACCATCACCTCTAAAGGTGCAGTTTTCACTGGTTTTTAAGCCATGAAGGGACACGTTTTTCTTAGTGAGGTGAGAATCTTCTGTGACAGTGAATTTTTCTTGTGCTCCAGAATTAGATTGAAGTAGGAAGGATTGAAATGTGATAAAAGTTACTTTGTTACATTAGGAACATAAAATGTATCCTGTGTTCCTCCCTTTGATTGTAAAAGTACCAGGGATTTTGTAGTTTTTGTCATTGTAGCAATCTCTGAAGCTCTATAAGGGCTAACTTTTAAATAACTGTTACATTGTTTAAAAGTGTTCCAAGTTAAAAACAAAGAAATAAAATGAGCCACAGAGATACATATCAAGAACTGTGTGTCATATACATGTGACCCTTAAGATTCACTTGTCAGAAATGTAGTGCATTCGAGAAATGTCCCACAAAATCTCTGTAACTCCCAAATGCCAAACTTCAGGCTGTTGTTGTGTCCAGAGAGAGAGAGAGAGAGACCAATTAATGGAAACAGATAAACATTTAAACTCCGGAACACAGAAATATAGTAGAAGATCCATTCCATAAACCTATCACAAATGCTTGAATGTGTGGATAGTAGAGAACACTTTGTATAACACTCAGGGACGTGGGACAAGGGGCACAAGGCTTCCTCTTGAATGTTGTATCTAGGGCTGCGGTAAACCACATATAATTGAAACCACAGATACAGAAGCTGTGGACATCAGGCCAGTACTGTAATATATAAGGCTTGCTACAAACTCTTTCAATTTTCTCAACACATAAATCAATGCCTATTACTTAATCAATGGCATTAGGACTGACACTTGTCCTGTTTGAGAAATCAAAGTATTATGTCCAGCCATGGGCATGAACCTGAAAACTGGTGGTTTGCGATGGTCCACCATGAACCACTAGTTTGTGGTTTGTTTTTCTGGTTTGTGGATCGGGGAATACCCACCTCCTAGAGCTGCCTCCTCTATGGCCTGCCTACCCCCTTTTCTCAGTGCTTCTGTTGCCTTCCTACCCAGTTCTGCTGCCACTGCACTGCCATCCGCAGGGTCAGCAGGCCTGGCTTCCTTTCCAGGAGGCGGGCCCACTGCTTCTGAGCATGTGCCTACCTATCAGCTAGGCAGCAGGGGCATGTGCAGAAGGAATAGGCACAACCTCCAGGAAGGGAAGCCAGACCTGTTGCTCTCTCTGAGGAGGGTGGAAGCAGTGGAGGAAGAGGCAGTGGCAGGACCTGGTAAGAAGGCAGTGACACCCGTGGGAAGGGGGCAGATAGGTATCTTCTTTCAGGGTGAATATCTATCTATCTATCTATCTATCTATCTATCTATCTATCTATCTATCTATCTATCTATCTATCTATCTATCTATCTATCTATCTATCTATCTATCTAGAATATTTTAACCCCTTTTCTCCTTGGAAAAGGATCCAAGGCAGCTTACAAAATGAGGGACAATATACAGTGCTTTTCTTTGTTCATACAATTATCGTGTTTGCTGTGTATGTGTTGTGTCATTACAGTCATGACCAACTTTTCGTGACCCCATGTCCATGGAGTTTTCTTGGCAGGAGTAATGGAGTGGCTTGCCAGTTCCTACTCCAGGCGCCTACAGCACCTGGTATTCCCTGGTGGTCGCCCATCCAAATACTAACCAGGGACGACCCTGCTTAGCTTCTGAAATCAGGCGAGATTGGATGTGCTTAGGGCATCTAATACAATTTGTTTACACAATACAGTACTTACAGATTCCCTGAGTTTGCTTTAAATTTTTGTTACAAACAGAAGTACAACTTGGACTGTTAAAAACACACACAACCTAAAATAATGTAGGGTTGTGGGATTTTTTTTCCTTACCAGTTTATGAGAATCATGAGGGTTACTGTTGAAAACTGAAGAAACCATTATAGTAAAACAGAGAATGTTATTATGTGCTCTGAACAAACACGGAAAAAGAGTGAAGATTGCATGCAACAGACAGCTGAAAAACATGAGAGCTCTTACGAGACTGCCCTTTTACCTGCAGTTTTTCACAGCAAAAATCTGGCCTCTCTTTCTTGTTTTGTTATGTACACAGATCCGTTGTCTTCACATCTGGCAGAAAGTGGAGGGATCCGACTGGAGACAAGCATGAGGAATTAAGAGGCTGGCTCCCACCAAAGGTCTTTAGATCACCAAATATATGAAAATGACAAATTTGAAAGTCTCTTTCCAACATCAAGGATTAAAAATGTGCTTGGAAATCACATTGTAGAGGTAAAGATTGAGCAGCAGGGAGGTGATCACCTTGTCTTAAATATTTTATTCTCACTCTAAGATAAATCAGCCCAGCCAACCTACTCCTCTGATGAGGCAGGACTGGGATGGCGGGGCAAAGCTGAGCCTGAGATGTGTGAACACTCAGTTCTTCAGCATCAGCCCCACTGTCTCTCCTGGATGAGCCACTACAGCATCCAGAGACAAGTGCTGGTGGTTCTGATCCGGCAGTGGAAGGGAGAACAGCCTGCCTGCTCACCCAGCCTGTGTTCCCTTCTTGATGCTGGTGTTTCTGAATCCTAGCTTGTGCACTGTTCCGACCTCCTTTTGCAACGCTTGTCAACCGCAGCTCTCCCCAGTACCGCTTCTTCCACGCCACCCAGGCAGGAGGAGGACACCGGTCCCATGGATGGCATGCAAAGGGCCAAGGTTCTGCCCCGAACCCCACCCCAACGGAGGTTTATGGGAATAAATGCGTGAAAATGGCAGTGCTGGATTCCACCTGTTCCTTGACCCAGGCCTCATGGGTGGCGGGCAAGGCCTCAGCAGTGGCGTGACTCCCAGCCTCTGTGATGCCTGAGGGTCTCCCCGTGGCCTCTGAGAAGGCAAGAGGGACCTGGAGGTGACCAGGCAGAAAAGGGCGCCACGGGCTCTGCCCAAGGCGGCACCACAGGGGCGCTCGCCTCCCCTTTGGCGGCCTTTTCCCTCCAGAGCGCCGGCGCTCAGCCCTCGCCCTCTCCACCTTTTGGTGCCCAACCTGGGCGTCAGCAGGCGAGCAAGGAAGGCACTTGTCCTGAGGGGCGAGGGCCAGCGCCTGCCTCGGCCTCCCCTTCCCTCCGCTCTCCTCAAAGCACCCCTGGGGGACTTGGCGGGGGACCCGGTCCTTCCTCACACGACGAAGTAGCCCTGCCCGCCCGCCCCCGCCAACGACGGGCACCCCCAAAGAAAGAGGCTGCCGGTTCACGAGTGGGAAAAGGTCCCCGGGCAGGCTTTGGTCCCGGGACGGCCAAGGGGGAGAGCAGAGCGAGAGAGAAATAGGGACACCCACCCCACTCGCTCCTCTCCCCCCGTGTCTTCGCCATGTCCTCTGAGGCTGAAGGGACGACGCCAGCCCTTTTCGTAGCCCCCGAAAGCCCCAGCCGGGCGAGCGCCCGTAACCCTCACAAAGACCCGCCTTCTCCCTTCGGGGGCGAAGAAAGGAACTCGCCGCCCGCTCGCTCGCTCGCTCGGCCGCCTTGGGCACGCGCCGGGTGGGAAACGAGCGCGGCGGCTTTGACAGCGCGCTGCGGAGAGGCTTCGGCGGCCCCGCCGCGCCCTGCCTTGCCTTGCCTTGCCTTGCCTTGCCTTGCCTTGCCTTGCCTTGCCGCCTTGCCTTGCCGCCCGCCTCCCCCCCTCCCCGAGCGGCCGCGAGAGACCCGCGGAGGCGGAGGGAGCGCTCCGACGCTAACTTTGGGAGTTCCCTCGGATTCCCTTGTATGGCGAGGCCAATCTCCCTTAGGACTCCGCGTCTCCCGGCCTCCAGGCGCCTCTCTCTCTCTCTCTCTCGGGCGGCTACCCGCCCGTTTCTGCGCTCGACCCTCTCGCTCTGCCTGCCTTTGCCTCTCTCTCTTCCGAGTCAGGGAAGGCAAGACGGAAATCTCTCCACCCCATCAACACTCCTCCACAACTCCCTCGCTCGGTCTTTCAATCGCCGCCCCCACTCTCGTTCTCAGCCCCTCCCTCCCTCCCTCGCCTCCTCCCCTCCTCCCCTCCCTCCCTCCCTGTCTCTGCAATCAGGGGAATAAATCAGGCACGGGAAACGCACCCGCGCGCACACGGAGCAAGCCGAGCGATCTGTTCCAAAAGTAGCCCTGATGGCGGCGGATCAGACGGAGCTGAAGCGGCTGCCGGAGTAGCTGCGTCTCGGGCGGGCTCCCACCGCTCGCTGGCTGGCTGGCTGGCTTCTTCTCCACCCACAGATCTCGGCCGCTTTCCGCCTCGGCTCTCCTCCTAGCCACCCCCCCCCCCAACAGAACGAGCTGCTGCTGCTGCTGCTGCCGCCGCCGCCGCCTGCCTGCTCCTCCTGTCAGCTGCCTGTGGCTTCCCGGCTGGAGCGAGGAAGAGGAGGAGGAGGAAGAAGAAGAGACAGGCTTCTTCTGCTCGGCGACCCCGCTCCTTTTCGGATCATCTGTTAAACTTTCTCTCGGCCCTCGCCCTCCTCCTCCTCCTCTTCCTCGGCGCCGCCCGCATCCCCCCACCACCACCACCACCGGCCGCGCCGTCCCCGCCACCGTTCCTCGCCCTTCTTCCTCCGGCACTTGTGGGCAAAGCGGCGGCGGGGGGCGCATCGATCTTCGATCAGGAAGATGGCTGCTGGCTGGTGGCTCTTCTGGAGCCTGACACTTTCCCAGTCCTTGGTGATCCACGTCTCCGCCGAAGGGCCCTTCCCTTCTGCCACCACGTAAGTGCCTCCCCCCGCGCCCCCACCACCTGAGCCCGGCAAGGGTTTGCTTGCTCTATCGATGGGGGAGCCGATCAGGGAGGTTTATTTCCCCGGGGAAAGGGGGACAGAGCAGAGTGGGAGGAGGAGGAGGAGGAGGAGGAGGCGGAGGAGAAAAAGAGGAGGCGGATGGAGAGGAAGGGAACACAGGGTTTGGGCTGAATCGAGCAGGGATCCAGAGCTCCGGCCGGGAAAGTGCCACTTGGTAGAACCGCGCAGGGTGTTGCTGATTTGAGGCTGCCTGCTCGGCCCAAGGTCCTGGAGCTCGGTCTCTGTGCTTTGGAAGCCCGGGAGATGCCCGATCGCAGGCAACAGCATCTGGAAATAGACCTTCTCCAGCAGGGTCAGCTGGACCGAGAGGAAAGTTTCCAGTTACATTCCCTGCCCTGTGACTTGAAGGGCTATTTTAGCCATACTCAGATTTAAAATAATAATAATAAAAATAGATTAAAGGAAATGCTGGGGTTTGTGTCTGTCTGTGTGTGTGTGTGTGTGTGTGTGTGTGTGTGTGTGTGTGTGTGTGTGTGTGTGTGTGTGTGTGTGTGTGTATATCCCGTGTACCTATTGCAGCTATTTACCTACCTGCCTATCTGTTTATCTGCCCATCCATCCCAAAAGGCCGTGATTTTTCTAAAGTCATCGCAGGTCTAAATTAGTTCCGAAGGCACCTCTTGGGCTCCTTGCAAGCTGGATGTTTTCCACTGTACAAAACGAATGTTTTGACAGTTCCCGGGTTTGTTTTGCATGTGTGTGTGTGTGTGTGTGTGTGTGTGTGTGTGTGTGTGTGTGTGTGTGTGTGTGTGTGTGTGTGTGTTTGTTTGTATAGACGTCCACGCATGTGGAAAACGAGAGCTGTGTGTGTGTGTGTGTGTGTGTGTGTGTTTTTTTTTTTTAATCGTGCTAAAAACAATATAAGGAAGGCAAGGGTAGCATCCCACTACTACAGGAACCGTGATGCCTAATTGAGGAAGTACTGTACTGGAGACGGGGGCTGTTTATGTTTGCATTTGCTTTCTGTTGGTGTTTTGCATGAACGCAGGAGCACATCTTGAAGGCAGCAGACATTTATTAGCATAAAACTTGCCCAGAGCAGAGCAAGGTTCACATTAAGAAATGGAGGCAAATAGAATAAAAATAAGCAAACAGTCTTGTTTTGGAGTATGGATCACTAGACGAGGCAAAATTAACAATTGAGACAAATAAGTTCCATTGCTTTTGAAGCACTTGAGTTCTGAGATCTAGGGGATCACTTTCTTTAAAGCATCCTGAGGTAAATAGCTGGCACACATAAAGGTACACAAACACACTACCATTATTAGGAGAATCCTAAATACGCTGCCTTTGTTCATTCTGGAATAGATAGAAGAGTTCACAGTGGCTATTGCTGGCATGGTTTGCCAGTTAGTGAATTGGTCATTCCAGTTAAGCTCAGCTGTCCATATTGTGTTTCCTTGGCATAAACTCTGGTGGGTTACGCTCATGGCTAGAACAAAGTTAAGACAGAGCTCAGCTTGAAATAGCTTGCTTTTTCAGAATGACTAAAGGCAACCAGGCTTATGCGGGGGTGGCGGGGTGGGGGGTGGGTGGGCTCGTGCTGCCACCTTCTCATTTCCTTAAGCGGGAAGAGTAGTTCATTCTGCCATCCTGAGACAAAAACCTGTGGATGTCTTCCCACAAAGGCTCCTGCTGAGAACGACCCTGTTAGCCTTCAAACTAGCTGCAGCACTCTTATTTTTTTATTTGTCCCCCAAATGCAAACACTAGTCATAATTATAATTTAAATTCCTATTGTTTATCACCTCTATTTGCTTCAGAATGTGGAGTATCTTCTTTACTGTTGACTGCTCAAAACTTCCGTTGTGCATCAACATGCAAATCAAAAGGGACCCTTTAAAAAATTATTTAGGTGCCAAGGCAAGACTAAAGAGCAGCATTACTTGCGGGCTGTATTTACAATTAGAGGTAGCAGTTGTGGACGTAAGGATAGGAAGCTCAGCTGAGCTTAGCTGCTGCAAGACAGGGAGCTAGGAATGTCTCCTGTGTGTTCAGAACCAAATGCAGAACACACAGTTGCTCCATCGAATGGATTGAAGTGCTTGACCTCTGTTCACAACATGTGTTGGCTATTCGTGATAAGGCAATCTTGTAAGAATATTGCCTGAATTTTGAAAAGAAAAGAAAAGAGAATTGTGCTAGATGAGGGTGCTTTTTAAAAACTAACAAACTGGGGAAGGAGGGACAGGTTAAGCTAGAAGGTGTTGTTAGATTATTTTGTAATAATTAGCTGAATTTTATTTACTTCTGTGAGGGAGGAAACAAATTCAGGGTATGTGCTAATAATAATTTAATGTAAAAAGAAAAAAATCGGGAAGTTATGATCCAGTTATTTGCAAATATTTCTTATTATTAAATGTTGTATGTATTGGCACATACACCTGTTTCATTTGACTATTGTGTCTGAAATAGACATTCCATTAATTTAACCCCCACTCCCACACACAATTGTATGGGTTGGGAAGGTGTATCCATCTAGGAACAAATATTTAATAATAATCAACTCTTTAGAATTGGCCACTTCTGTGTTCTAATGTCTTTGCCTAATGTAAACAAGTAAGCATTTTCTTAAAAAAACAAACCTATCTTTTGTCTACAAATATGTATTCAGACACATTTTCCAAGAGAAGATATTTTGTCAACACTCACATTGATTAAAATTGCTGAAAGTTATCTGTTTAGATAGTAATTCCTCAGCCCATCTGATTTCAAAAATCTTGCTGGCATTTTTCCCCATATACAGCAAAGGAGCTATTGTGTTTCAATGCAAGTACTGGTGAAACATGTCCTGAAATGTCTATAGCAAAGAGAAGAGGCATAGCTTTTATTATTTCAAAAATAAAGGTTTAAAAATTAGAAGACATTTCACTTTAATACAAAAAGGATGCTTGCTCAGAGACAAAAGAATTGCCTCTTTGCCTTTTAGCTTTAATTTGAACAATTTTGCCCAAGCATTCATAAATGTATGCTATGTTTCATGAACTGGTGATTGTATCACTCAGGTTTCAGTGGTACCTTGCTTTGGTGTGCGCTTTTTGTTGTGCCCGTTCTTGTATCTACCAGCATACATAATTAATGCTTTTTTTCATATCTTATACATTGCATTTTTAAAGAACTGATTTGGAAAATGAGCTTGAGGCAGGTTTTGTTTCTTTCAGTTTTCAGGACCCATTCAACCTTCTCAAAACAGGGTGGATCTATGTCCAAATCTGTTAAGAAATGTATACTGAGCAGAGGCATGGTGCTGTGCATTTTGTTATCCACAATAATATTACACTTAATTAGGATTATTCTGATGTATTGATATAGAATGAAAATTCTTTAAGGCATCTCCCTTACGGAATGTTTTCACCCACAGGTGTGATGGTCTTATATCATTTGGTATTGCAAGAGTGAGGCATTCGTCTCTTTTAGCACTATGTAAATACACAGGCTGTTGATATAAATACACTGGCAACTATATGCTGTTCTACTATACATTAATTCTGAACTAAATATATCTTAAATTGAATTAGACCTGCTGCTTAACAAGACTATGTAGGAGTCAGCAGATAACAGTGTGCCTAGAGTAAAACTGAAAGATACTCTTGCTATGAAATGCTGGATGCTACAATTCCAAGATATTTCAAAGACGTTTAAAGTAGCTTTTTTTTACAGATCAAAAATTGTTGAGCATACATGCATTTAATAATTTCACTTAGTTGGCTTATCTGGTAGACTCAATCCTTCACTGTAACAGTTAATTACCAAGAAGAGCCTTATTGTATTTAAAAGGACCGAGTCTTAAGCATCTGAAATATCCACTTGCATCTGAATGTTCCGTGGCACCTCATGCCCCCACCCCATTGCTTATGTTAAACGCTACCTTTAGTCACAAAGTGCCTTGTTTAAAGCAGTAAATCCCCGGTGGGTGAATAAAAGATGGTCGGTTCATAAAAGGACTATGGGGTGTGTGTCCTGTGCTGATCAATCATGCTTCTTTTTTGTTTGGCTGACTGTTTTGGTGGCAGATCTGTTGCTTTGTATGTGTGAGTTTTAGTGGGATGGGAAAAGGTTACTAGTGTTGACCAAACATTGTGTTTATCTTTAGGGAAATGACCAAGGAAAGATAAGCTGTGAGATTTTGGCATCTTCCGTTATGCTCTTATGTGATAACTGTGTTTTCCCCCGACAGCGGCTACGTTTATTACTGCATAATATTTAAGGTGGCAAAGTTTTGTCACTGTAATTTCAATTGAACTGCACCAGTACTAACATGCAAATGTGTTGCGGAAGAAAAGTTTTATATTGCTGTAGCAAATCTATTGGTACTCAGATGGTGGGGAATTGCCCAGTCCCACATTTCACTGAAAACAAATTAAGGTACTTGAGTATTTTGCCACCCCTTGATTTTTAAATTGTTATGTCCAGATGGTTCAGTTTCCATCTGAGGACTTAGCAGCCAGAAAGAATGAAATAGTAGGTGTTGTCATCTTTTCATTCTTTTATATAACCCAACTTACTTGTTCACATAACATCAGATGACCTGGTCTTGATCATTAAGACAGTAGGAAATCCTCTGAATATTTTGCTTTATAAAATTTTAACTGATTAATTTTAATAAGATATAAACAGTATATTGGATTTTAAAGCTTGCCTGAGGATTCTTCTAATTAGGATTGCCATATTCTAGATTCCAAACCAGGGCAGTCTAATTATTACATATTATGCAAATTTGCCAATTATGTCAACCATGTCATAGATTGGGAAGGTGGAGTATTAAGCACCCTTCTCCCTATTTTTCACATTCCAAATAATCTTTAGGAGGCCCTTCCCGAGACAAAGTGAGGTTGTTTTTTTCTTCTTGCATTACATGTAAAAGAATGCATTTAAATCCCCATGGACAAAATAAATATTAAGGCACTTATATTGTATGAGACATTTAAGACTGCAGTCCTGTAGACACTTTTCTGTCAGTAAACCTCATGGAATGCAAGAGATCTTATATGCGAGTTAACATGTATGGGGCTGATTTATTACACTAACTCTCAACTCCTTTGCAAATACTGCAGCGTGCTTCACAACCTGCTGTTCTTGTTTCTGTCCATGGAAATGCCATGTTATGTCCCTTACTGTATGTGCTCTGGTGCTTTCTCCTCCCGAACTGTGTTTTTTTTTTTTTAAAAAAATAATTATTTTTTTCTGAAATATATGGTAACCGCTTAGTGGGAAAGGAATGAGATGCTACATTTATGCAAACTGTTATTTTATTTTATTTTTGCTCAGCTCTTTTAGAAAAAAAGAGAGAGTTAGTGTTCTTTGTTCATTACATTTACTAGCTAGTGGCTGGAAAAATCATTGGGGAGGGGTGGGTGGCTGCGTGGTGAGGAAGGACACAAAAGCTGGCATTAGGAGGAAGTGAAAAACATTAAACCAGGGGGAAACTCATGCAGGAGACCCTCCTCATACCCTCTTTTTGCAGGTGATAGCACACAGAGATGGGAAACTTAGTCTTTACTAGGCTCAAGAGAAAAGCATGTCTGAAAGGCAAAGGTGAACATTTTGTATGACTTTTTCCTGCAAAAGCCGTAGCCTTTAAGATGCTGGGTGCCATAATAAGTATTTGTGCCTCTCCGGAAGGAATCTGTGTGAAACACAGAGGCCGGCTAGTGTGCTTCTGGGCTGTAGGCAAAGTTTAGAGTTGGACCTGTTGCATCACTAACCCTCTGAGACAGAAACAGACTCAATACTCGCTGTAGAGCTACAGAACGGAAGGCGCGAAGTGCTGCTTAGTTTTAAGGGGTTTTCCGTAGAGAGAAGTAATGATTTGCCCCCACAAATGCGCAGTGGGTATGTGGCTGCATGTAGTTCAATGGAACATGAGGCGACTGCATGCAGCTGAGTTCTGGTTTTGGCTGGAAGAGGTTTCGAGTGGGAGCAATTGAGCTGCATTGACCTCTGCTGTCACCTAAGTGTGTTGGCTCTGTGTCTTACCCCCCGGCTCTGTGTCTTACCATTTTGTACTGAATCATATCCAAACTGGGGTTAGCCAGAAAGTGAGTGGCTTTACCCGGTGATTTTATATACATAGTTCAGATGCCACACTTTCAAGAAGAACCCCAGACACACAGGGTTGTTTTACGGTTTTGGGAAAATGCAGGTAGAAGTGTAGGCAGGGGGCTTCAAAACTAACTGCAGCAATGGCACTGGGGGAGGAGTGATTAATGGGTCCTTTTAAACGGTCTTTGCAAGCAAATCACACCCTCCAAGTTTCCTTTATTCTTCCTGTAGATGGGATAGAACAGCAAGCAGTGAGTCATAAAAATATTAAAATAAAATAGAAATCCTTTGTTTGGCCAGTGCTGTTCATCTTTTCCCAAATGTATTATGTGGCGTTAAATGATTCAGTCATTCCTAGTCACCTGTTGCTTTAAAAAAGCCTTTTCTCCTTAGCTGTTGCACAATGAATAAATTGATTCAAGGATTATTGCAAATTATCAGTCATTTAACAAGTCCTTAAATGGAAATTGCACCGTAAAATAATGATTGTTGAGGTGTGTGGACAACAAATTGTCATTTTCTGGTGAGATATCATGGGATACGTGACTTGTGTCTACAAATGTGAAAGCTTCAATCAGATCTTAATTTGTCCAGTTGAATTAAATAAATTGTATGAATCATAAAAAAGGTGTTAAAAGGTAACATGATTCTTGGGCACTTGTTGGCAGTTTATGAATTCTGTTGCACAAGGGCTATTCTGTGAAGCAAGACCAGCTGATAGATATTCGCTGCAGATAGTACTTGGAGTGACTGATGCAATGGTGAATTTGGACAGGTTACTTTGCATTGTGCTTTCAAAGTCATTTGGATAGAAACTAGCAGTCAAGGCACTTTAACCGCAATAAGGTTCAATAGTAGACAAAATGCAGATTATAAACACAGGTAACAGTTAACATCACTGGAAAAGAAACAGCAGTACCCAACTGGTCAAAAGTCCTCCAGCAGGACCCTAGACTAAGTACCACAGCCCTTCTGAATAAAATCATGCTGGCTTGTCAGTGGAACAATACTGTGTATGCGGGTGTTGGTGTGTTTAGTCTTCCGTAGCAGGGATTTGCAGAGCCTGGGAGCATCCATTGAGAAGGCACCCTCTCACATCCTGCAAATTACATCAGGTATTCAGAGTGCTCCAGCAGTGTCAAGAAGGGGAAAGTGGCCTCCCCTGAAGGCCTGAACCAACTAGACACTTGACATAGGACGACCTGGTCTATCAAATAGCCTGGTCCAGTTCCCTACAGCTTTACAGGTAGTAACCAACCAGCTCTTTGAATTCTGCTTGGAAAGAAAACAGTACCCAGTAAAACTGTTGCATCATGGTAATCACATGCCGGCAGTAGCCACTGATCAAAGGTTTGACCACAGGGTTTTGGATCTGTTGAAAGCTGTGACTTTTTCAAAGGCAGCCTTTTATATAGTGTAACACCAAGTACAGTGGTACCTCGTATAACAAATGGTTTAGATAACATAAAATCTGTACAACATAACAAATTCAAGAGATAGGGGAAATTTGTTTAACAGAACTGCCTATGGGGCAAATCTGTGCAACATAAAAATGGTCGCGATTAGGGATTACTCTGTTTTCAATGCACTCCTATGGGAAATTTATATAAAGGAAAATTTGCTTAACAGAATTTCATTTGGAACAAATTAATTCCTTTATACAAGGTACCACTGTACTAGAAAGTATGTGAGAAAGACATGGCTTCATGTGCCACATTGGTTGGATATGATGTCTCCAGGAATGAGCAACTTTGATAGTGGCCCTCGATTTCATTGTCTGTGAATGCTGTCGGCCAAAGTAAAAAGCTGAAACTTTAGATTAAGGGCTGAATTGACTATCAGATGTCGAATCCCCATTTCATGGTCTGCATCTTGACCAAAAACTACATTTTGCCTTATTTGCCTTATTGTTATCACCTCTTACCATTCATTACTGATGTCAGACCAAGGTTCGGAGCAAGCACCGATTCTTTAGATTTGGATGGAAAGAAGAGGGAGGTTTGGAAGGAGAGATTTGTCAGCTGGCACAAAATCTCCAGCCTTGAAATAATGTTTCCCAGTGGGTTCATGTGCATATTCAATAATTGTTATAAATTGTGTGCCATCAAGTCAATTCTGACTGATAGCAATCCTTCCTGGGATTTTCCAGGAATAAAGTACTCTGGTTTACTGGGATTAAAATTGAACTTAATACCATCAGTTGATGGCATTAGTATTCCCTGATGACACCTTCTGAATGTGCCCTTCTAGAAGGGGCCATAGCCACGATAAACCTATGCCTTCAAGTCTCATCTTAGGCCCTTTGTACATGACCCCTAAACTCCGCCGCAAATGGCTCCCAGCTCCGGAGCTTAAAATTGTTTCCCCACCAGCTCCGGAGTTTACAGATAATTAAGTGCAACCATGCCCACCTAATCGCGTCCCAACGCACTTTTCAGGTACTTGCTCTCTGGAGGTGAAAATTCCTGATGAGGATATAACGTAGTGACTGCCCGGCTCTCTTTGCTTCTGTTTGTTCTTTTTTTGCCCCCCGCCCCTTTAAGAGATCTGAATGCAGTGCCGGGAGGCAGAACAGAGGTGAGCGGCATTCTTTTCTTCCCTTTTTCTCCCTCCCCTCACGCAGCCAGCAGCCAGGAGTGCGTAGTGGGTGGGAATGCAGGAACAGCAACAAACCCCTAAGATCTCTGGTCTGAATTTAAGTGGCCAGCGGATCTTAGGGGTTGTTTGAAAAGGCCCTTAGAATAGCAGTTTAAGGGTACCATTGTTGATGGTATCAAAAGCCATGGAGATACAGCAAGACTAAGAGGGACAAGTTGCTTCTGTTTACTTCTCAGTGTCCATTACCCACCAAGATGAGTAGTGAGGACTACTACTGACAGTATTGGCTCATAACATTGTAGATTGAATCATCTAAATCAGCGTGTGAAACAAAGGCCAGTCCTAAATTGTCTATCTCACTCTGAACATCCTTCAGTTTAGGCAAGACCACATGGTCCAATCTCACCCTTAAGAACCAGAGGCTAAGGATGGTGCAGATTTTCCAGGACAGAAAAAGGATCTTAACACCACTTGATATAAGCACAATAGGACTACATTTTTTGTTGGAAAGGGTTAATCATCAAGAGTCTCTCCCACTGGTCAGATGGGCATGGGATATTGGTAGGTAGATTTCTTTTAGCCACGAAGGAAGAGTGAAGCATAAAAGTGGTGAGTTTCAACTCTCTCAGAATCATGCCCTTGTCATCAGGCTGGATTAAAGGAAATGTATCAGCTAAAACTGCATAATCCGGCATGAATATTCCAGTCACTGGACTTTTATCGATTATGATATAACTATATATGCTAGAGCGGTGGTCCCCAACCCCCGGGCCGCGGACCGGTGCCGGTCCGTGGACCGGTTGGCACCGGGCCGCCTGGGAAGGCCGGGGAGGCTCCTCCCCTTTTCCTCCGCCGCCCTCCTCCTCCTCCTCTTCTCTCCCACGGGCAGCCGGAGGAGGAGGAGTCGCCGCCGGGCACGGCGCATGGGCAGGGTGGGGTCATGGCGCATGGGCGGTGGGGGGAGCCCTGTCGGCGGCTGCGGCGGCCACGGCAGCCGCCCGGGTTTTATTCCCGGTGGCGCCCTTGGGCCGGAGACGCCACCCCCACCGGCCTCCCTCCCCTCCCCTCCCGCTCGCCCGCTTGAAGGCCGCAGCGGAGGCAAGCGGCGGCGCAGAGGTGCCCCACTGAGGCGGGCGGCAGCAGCGGCCGCGGGCGCCCCGCCGCCGCCCGCGCCGCCGACAAGACGAGGAGGCGGGGCCCGCCCGCCCAGGAGCCCCGGGCTTCCCCGCCCGTGCACGCCCCCAGCCGGCAAGCGCCGCCGCGCGCCGCCGCCGCGGCCCGCCTCGGTTGGGGCACCTCTGCGCCGCCGCTTGCCTCCGGCCGCCGACAGGACGAGGAGGCGGGGGCCCGCCCGCCCAGGAGCCTTTTTGCGCGGGGGGAGCTGCCCCCAGCCGGCAAGCGCCGCCGCCGCCACCACCGCCGCCGCGGCCCGCCTCGGTTGGGGCACCTCTGCGCCGCCGCTTGCCTCCGGCCGCCGACAGGACGAGGAGGCGGGGGCCCGCCCGCCCAGGAGCCCCTCACTTGCACGGGGAGCGCCGCCCCGCGCCCCAGCCGCCAAGCGCCGCCACCGCCACCGCCACTGCCGCGCCGCCGCCACCGCCGCCGCCGCCACCGCCGCTCCGTGGCCCCCAAGGTACACACGCAAGCCCCCCGCACCTCCTCCTCCCCTCCTCCCTCCCCCATCCCCTGCCCCCCACACCCTCCCTGCCCCCCACCCCCATCTCCCCCCCCCCCGGGCCACGGGAAAATAATCAAAGAAATACTGGTCCGTGGAGACAAAAAGGTTGGGGAGCACTGTGCTAGAGTACCTGCTGGTCATTTTTATTTATTTAAAATTGCATTTATACCCTGCCTTTTTGCTGTAAAGTAGCACTCATAGTGGCATGCAATTATCCTTGCATAGTTTTACTACAGATGAATATACATATCTCTGACTTGAAATGAGTCCCCATGCCTTCTCAGCACTTCAGTAAACATACCTTCCTCATGCTTTGAAAACTTTTAATAGTCTTACTGTTCCAAATGAATGGCATGTCTCCGTTCTGCTTTATTTTGTTCCTTCCACCCCCACCCCCATTGATTTTGAAGGCTACTCCTTCCTTCAAAGGATGGTAGGAAGAAACAAGAACTGGGTTTTGCTTATGTCTTGCATTACTTCCACCATTCATTTACAATGATGTTAATGAGTTTACAAAAGAGGTGGACATTATGTGGCATTGATTTGTTGAACTTTTGCATTAATTAGTCATCTTGTCTGTTTTTAAAGCGGCATGCAAGATATGCCTGGAATCAGTGCACAGAAATATTATTCTTAAGTATATATTTTTCTGATGCCTGCACTCCACTCACACACATTTATTGTGGTCAACATCTATCTAATGAATACATCAGACCCTGCCACCACACAGGACAAATGCTAAAAAAGAAGAAAATCTTTCTAATGAATATTGGCTCTGATAAGTTGCCATGTTTCCAAATATTGATTGAGACGTTTTCCTAACAAATGTTTAATGTGTGAAAAACCACCATTCAGAGGAATGATGTTTTAAGTGGTGATCCTGCCTGCTTTTGGTGAGAAGCACGCTTAATAAAGAAAGAGGGCATGAGGGAGTGCACCCCTCACATCCCTAAATGATTCCGCACTCCTGACCCTCCAGTTGTAGCAGTTGGCTATCTCTGGCCTAGAGGCGGATGCTACTTGACATGATTTGCCCTACCCATTTAGTTGTCATTTGGCTTCTAATATAAGAAACAGAAGCCGAATAGTAGTTCCACAAGTATGCTTTATGTAATCTTAGGTTGCAATCTGTAGTGCAGCAAGGTTTGGCGATAAGGTGGTACCAGAGCTTTAAATGGAAGGCCCTGTTGCTAGGAGATAGTGCCATGAGCCTGGGCCTTCTAAATCTGAGGGAGGAGTCCATTTGGTAGTGCTTTCAAATGCAGGCATTGTATTGCTTTCCTCCTTTATTTAAAGTTCCTCTTGAGGGAAGAACATGACTATCTCCAGCTTCTGTTCTGCTGAGAGGATTAAAAAAAAAGGCTTGTTTGTTTCTTCTGACTGTACTCACCCAGTACTTCATTGCTGGAGAACATGAGCCAGCCATGATATTGTGTGTGTGTGTGTGTGTGTGTGTGTGTGTGTGTGTGTGTGTGTGTGTGTGTGTGTGTGTGTGTGTGTGTGTGTGTGTGTGTGCGTGCGTGCGTGCGCACGCATGTGTGTGTGCGCACACGTGTGTGTGTATGAGATGTGCATATATATGTATGTGGGAAGTCTGATTCATCAGCTTCATATACAAATGCAGAAGCTTTTTATAGAACGAGTGAAAACGTGCTGTCATACCTGCTTCTCTCTGAAGGATGATTGGCGGCCTGGGGAATTTTAAGAGTGTCAATCCTAGCAGTCCGTTTGGAAGTTGTAGGCAGATTGCAGAAGTAAACCTAACTGCACTTAAACCTGAAGGGGAGTCAGCAGAAAATGAAGCACATACCTTGAGGAAGGCAAATCCTGGTTGTGTAGGCTGCTTCAAACCCACTCAATCACGAAGCAGAACACAGCCCAAAGGGCTCGGCAGGAGAATTATGAAGCCCTTGTGGGTTGCAATACATACTTGGTATTCAGCCACCCCCGTCCTTTATTATATACCCCCTGCATAAAAGGCTGCCTGACTGACAGAGACCTGTTTCTTATGCCATGTACTGCAGTATACAGATGTCTGAAAAAATCCATTTAAATGGATCTTTCCGTGTGTGTAACTGCAACTGATGAATTAGGCTGCACCCCTGTATGCCAAGGACTGTGTGACTCTCTTCCCTCCATCCCCATTGGAGGTGCTGGATAGGATACCTGGAATTGGAAGGTCAAAACACTAGGAGCACCACTTGATCACCACCCCAGGGAATACTTGGGAGTAACTCCCGTTGTCCAGAGTGGAACTTACTTCTAAGTAGATGGACATAGGACTGTGCTCTTCCTTGGTCATAAGAGAACTCTGTTCTTGAAATAAGGAGGCTGCACAAATACATCTAGCTTCATTTTATTCCATGATATTTACATCTGTACTTTTACCTGTACTTAGGAAGCAATTCAGAGGCTTAATGAGTCCGGACTGACCATTCCTCGTGGCGCACAGAGTGAAGGCAGTTAGGCTGTGTCCAGACAGCAGCTTGTACTCTGTTGTTGAGCTATTTGGATGTAGCCCTCTATTGGCAACAAAATTCATTTCACCAGTGACACTTTAAATCCCACCCCCAAGACCTGTTTTAAACGATTTTTTTTAAAGCGCCACCATGTGATTCCACTGCATCCATTCCGATTTGCAGAGGTTTGGAAAAGGACGTTGAAAGGGAAAAGGGTGGAGGAAACTGGGGCAAGATCAGAAAAGGGAAAGTAGGGTGCAACAGAAACCAAACACATTCCTGCCCTGCTAATATTGCTTTTCTTGATCCTGTTCTTTTTCCTTCCTAAACCGGAGCCCCGGAGCCAGATTGTCTGTTCCTTTCTTTTCCATCTCTTCATTCTAAGCATGCTTGAAATGTTTCTAAACATTCTGCACTTCAAAGGGCTATATGGGATCATTGTATGGATTAGTCAAATAATCTAGATGAAGTGCTTGGGACACTTGATCAGGATCCTCTATTTCCACGCTAAGAACTGCAGTGAATTCAGCAGTGGAAATTGTGTCCGATTAAATGAAAAACAGAGTTTTGAGTGATTTTTCAAAAAAAAAAAAACCTTAAAAGGGTTGTCCAACTTGTAAGATGTACAGAAGTAATTCAGGCTACATCAAGAGCCCTTCTCAAAGATTCAGAGTATTGGCAAGAATGAGTGAGTGGGTGGATGGATCCCTGCGCTCGTTCATCCAAATGCTATGAGAGCATCCATGCATACAACTGGACACTCAGAGACACCTTACATATAATATTCTCGTGGCTGTACGAGATCAGAGGTGTTGTTTTTGTTTTGCTACATGTTCATTGCATACCCAAACCCCGGAAAGGGTTAAGCTCGCCAGCCCCGAAATGTGTAATCTGTCGGCAGATTTTCAGTAGTATCCTTTGACCTTTAAATAACAACAGCTGAGCAAATGGCTGGGAGTTGGTCAAGGACAAGATCTCATTCCAAGCATAATTAGAGGGATGGGTTTCTAGAAGAATCTGGATAAAGTTTCTTTATGCCCCACTGTGTCTGTATATGAAACAAAGGGAATTAGTCACCAGGAAGGGTTCAGTTGGTATATGTAAAAAAACTAACATCCGGAGCCATAAAAATGAAAAATTAAATTCTCAGCAATGTGACACTTTGTTTTTCTTTGTATTTTAAAATCAGACATTTTGATATCTCAGTCCATTTCCAATAGAAACAGCCCTCTAGGGGGTAGAAAGATGTGTAAAATAAAATGTATTACTTTTATAACACCTAAGGGAATACTAATGTATCATGGAGGAAACCATGCTTGATATCAGATGTAGTCATTTATCTTCTGTTTAAATGATGAGCCTTCTTTGATATCAGATGGTTGTTTCTGTGCTGCTGTTCAGCTTTCAGAAGAAATAAGATGGCTGGCTGCTCCTAAGACATGGTAAATTATTCTTTGATTAGTCCTGCAAGATGCCTTGCAATATATTCCTTTTAAAAAGCACAAATCCCGCTGAGACTCAGCATTGGTACCCTGTAAGAAGAGAATAGCTTTCTAGCATTAGATAAGATGCATCTCATTTCAGCTCACCACTGACTTTCCAAAAGAGTGCAGGACAGTGAATATGAAGATCTTAACTTTTGGTCCAGTTGAGTGAGAATATTTGTGGCTACTGTTATCTCCGACCCGAGTACTGTATAAGATTTTTTAAATGTTTTAATAAATGTAGGGTGCTATTTGCATCCATAACCAAATGTACTATTCTGTTTCACTCATCTGGTACTCCATCATGTTTTAGAAGAAGGATTTTGCTCATAAACCAAAGTATTACTGCAATTATTTCTATTATGAATAGGATCAAATTGGTGGATTTAGGTAAATTCACTAAAAGGAACTGTAAGGAAAGCCTCCAACTATGTTTATTTCTGCTTTGTTTCCTATGCTTGTGTTAAAATCCCAAATGATTTTCTAGCATGCCCTGTTTTGGAGTGTGATCCATTCATTTGGGAATACTTGCATGAAATCTCCATTCATCCTGCTTATGTACATGCTTCAGCTTGGTGGGATGAATGTATTCTCGAAGGCTTTCATGGTCGGGATCTGATAGTTGTGAGTTTTTTTGGGGCTGTTTGGCCGTGTTCTGGAAGTTTTTCTTCCTGACATTCCGCCAGACTCTGGAGATGGCATCTTCAGAGGACAAGGAGCACAGAGAGAACTCCTAGTTCCATGAGCTCCTTGCCCTCTGAAGATGCCGGCCACAGAGGGCCTTTTCACATGACCCTTAAAATCCGCGGCAAATGGCTCCCAGATCCGGAGTTTAAAATTGTTTCCCCACCAGCTCTGGAGTTTACAAAAAATTAAGTGCGACCACGCCCACCTAAGCGTGACCCAGCACACTTTTCAAGTACCTGCTCTCCGGGGTGAAAAATTACTGATGCAGATGTAACGTAGTGAGTGCCGGGCTCTCCTCGCTTCTGTCTCCCCCCCCCCGCCCCTTTAAGAGATACTAAGAGACTGGAATGTTGCTGGGAACAGAGCGAGATGGCAGAACGGAGGTGAGCCGGCATTCTTTTCTTCCTTTTTTCCCCCTCCCGCAGACAGCAGCCTGGAGTGCAGAGGGGGTGGGAACACAGGAACAGCAACAAACCCCCAAGATCTCTGGTCCGAATTTAAGTGGCCAGCAGATCTTAGGGATCGTGTGAAAAGGCTCAGAGTCTGGTGAAACATCAGGAACAAAAACTTCCAGAACATGGCCAAACAGCCCCTAAAAACTCACAACAACTATTGGTGGGATGATTTTAAACAGTGAGCTTATTGTTATAAATAAATATCCTTTGTTGCAATCCTGTGCACACCTGTGTATCAGTCCAGTTGAACTCAGTGCCTACCCTAAATGGAATTGTACTTCATGTTTATTAATGCATTAGAGAAAGGTCATGGCACACTGCAGGTATGTGAGGTAAGGAAAATGAATTACAGTTGCAGATCTGGAGAAGATTAAATGGGCTCAGATAGAATAGCAGGATCTTATAAAATTGATTTCAAGTGAAATGAATTTTAAAAATACGTAAAATGTGAGAAACTAAAAATATAATATCCTGGAACAGTAGTCATTCTTAATCTAAGAGTTTACAGAAGTAGCCAGTACCATTAAACAATATTATTACTTACTATAGTTAATGAGCTTTTGTTCTTTTTCTCCTGGTATAGATGTGAGTATTAAATGGGCATGGAATTTCTTTTTATAGCAACATTTTCATCTAAAACTGTGTTATGGGTAACTTTTCTCAGATTCAGGGAGAATATTCAAGTAGTTTCTGGGAAATTCAAAGATAACAGATCTCAAGTCACTGCAAAAAGTTATTATGAAAGGCTAAAAGGGAGTGACTTTCAAGGAAAAAAATTGTTTGTAAAATATCTGTGGATTTATCCTTCCTCATATTGAAAGGCATCTGTATAGCTTATATGGGGATTTTGCTCCCTGAGTATCATTTGAATTTTTTATCCCTGTGTATGAGATCCCTGTATCCCCTTTGTGTTATTAACTGTCCTATTTATAATCTGGCTCGTTTCTTATTGCTATCGTTGCTACCGTGATAGTGGAGTCCTTAATTAGGATTAGAGCATTATCTGTGCGTTATGTCTGACAGCAATAATAGATGATGCCTGTGCCTCATTCTGGAATTGGCTAAATATATATTCTATTTAGTATTAGCAGACTCCGCATCATGCTTTTTGGCTTAATGGGGGTTGCAAAGACATCTATGTTGATCACAGTTTTTAATCAGACTATAGATGGGTCTGTCATCACAAGGGATTTATGTCTCTCGGCAGCATGATATGCATCTACACAACTTTCAGAATCAGAATTTGGCATTGAAATGTTATTATATGCCAGATGTTCCAGCAATAAGCAAGCTAATTAGCCATTTTCTTTATTAACATCTGGGTTAGGTGGTCACTGAGTAATCAAGCATGCACACATGAGTGTGCGTTTGAAGACTTGTTCTTTAAGTATAAAGAGTTCTGTGTTGCACTGCCATGAAAAAGCCCTCCCTATTATTGCTTTTGATTTCTAGTGGGCTTTTGGAGGGGTTTTTGTTTTTTTGCAAGTTGTTCATATTAAATTAATTTAACTGGTTATGCAGCTTGGGCTTCACTACCCTAGAGGAAGGTGAGGTGGTAGGTGAGGCGTCCTTATTTATGATAATAAACTAGCCCACATCTTCAAGCTGAATTTAGACAGACAGACAGACAATACACCCATACTCACACAAACCCCTACTCTATTGTTCCTGCACTTTGGCTTTATTTGGACAGCAACCCTGTGATGTAGGTCAGGGTTGGATAAAGGTCACCTGGGCCCAAGTGAGGTGGTAAAGTTAGGATTTTAACCCATGAGACCTAGGATAGGACAACATTCTAACCACTGCATTGCACTGGCTTCCTGAATCCTTGTCTTGAGTTACTAGGCCTTGAAGACATGGCTTTTTCATGCGGCATTTGGCGACCTTTAACTTAATTTTTTTTCTATTCCGCCACCTTGCTGAGTATTTTATTTTATTTTATTTGTTTATCAATTTACAATAGTCAATTCATTATATCTATCTATCTATCTATCTATCTATCTATCTATCTATCTATCTATCTATCTATCTATCTATCTATCTATACATATATATACATATATATATATGCATGTTAGGGTGGATTCGGGTTTCTTCCCGTGTAGAAATCTGGTTGTTTTGGCGACGTTTCGACGAGGTCTCACTCGTCATCTTCAGGCTGGTGTTCTGGCTTCTTTCTTCTTGAAGCAAAGCGTGATCTCAGTTGAAGTCCTTCTATAAATACTGCTGGGGGTGTGTGGTTTGCTTGCTCTGTTGCTGATTGTAGGTTCCTTTGTTCCTTTGTTCTTTTGTGATCTGCTGTGTGGCTGAGGCGATCGTTAAGGGATTAACTGCTGGTGGCTGTTTAGATGGCTGTTTAGATGCTGGTGGGTTAGATGGCTGGTGGGTTCTGGCAGTATCCTGGGCTTTGGTGGAGTGGGGTCCTGTGTCTTGTGAATTCATTTTGGTCTGGCTACGTGTCTGTGGTCTCCCAATGTTTTTTTGGGGTGTGTGAGTGTGCTCCATGTGGTGACTGGAGTGGGGTGCCGCAGTAGATGGTGCAGTCGTGGTTTTGTTATTGGATGGTGGTTTCGTTTCATCTGTGGGACGGGTCTGGGTTTGTGTTTGGTGTGGATGGAAGGTGGTGGCGTCTTGTGTCCTTTTGGACCTGGTGTCAGTCTTTGTGACAGAGGCTCGTCTGTTGACCAGGGCTAGTTTCCAGATGTCAGGCAAGCGGGAGGTGTCATCGCATTTATTCATGTTGTTTGGGTGTTTCTCTATTTCAATGGCTTCCATGATTATTCGACTGTTGAAGTGTTCAGTTTTGGAGATGAGTTTGGTTCTTTCAAAATCAATTTCATGACCTGTTGTTTTTATGTGCTGGAAGAGAGAGGAAGATTTTTCTTCTTTTTTGACTGCGTTCTTGTGTTCTGCGATGCGTGCGCTTATTCTCCTGTTTGTCTGTCCGATGTATGTGGCTGGGCAGACTTTGCATGGTATTTCGTAGACTCCTTGGTTTTCTAGCTCAATCTTGTCTTTGGGGTTTCTTAAAATGTTGGCTATTTTTTGGTCGGTGCAAAAGGCTGTCTTGATATTGTGTTTGTGGAGAATTTTGCTGATTTTGTCTGTGGTGCCTTTGATGTAAGGGAGGAGGGCGGTGCCGTTGTTCTCTTCTGTTTCTTGGTTCTTGGGGGGTGTTTCCTTTTGGATTAGTTTGGTGATGGTGTTTTTTTGGAATCCGTTCGCAATTAAAACATTCGAGAGAGTGTGTAATTCAGTTTTTAGGTGGTCTTTGTCAGCGAGGCGTTTGGTTCTGGAGATGAGGGTTTTTGCTACGGAGTTGATCTGTGCAGGGTGGTGGTGTGATTGTGCATTTAAGTAGCGGTTTGTATGTGTTTTTTTCTGGTAGATGGTATGTCCTAAGGAGCCGTCGGGTTTTTTGTAGATTAGGACGTCCAGGAAGGGAAGTTGGTTGTTGGCTTCTATTTCCATAGTGAATTGTATTTTGGGGTGTAGGCTGTTGAGATGTGTGAGGAAGTTGTTCAGTTTATCTTTCCCGTGTGGCCAGATAACAAAGGTGTCGTCAACATATCTGAGCCAGAGTTTGGGTTTATGTTCGGACTTCTGTAACGCGTTGGTTTCAAAGTGTTCCATATATAGGTTTGCGATGACCGGTGAGAGGGGTGATCCCATGGGTGCTCCTTCTATCTGTTTGTATCTTTGTCCATTGTGGATGAAGTATGTGTTGGTTAGGCAGTGGTTGGTCAGATCTAGGATGTGCTTGGGGGGGTTGTATTTGTTGTGGATAGCTGTCAAGGCTTCTTGAATGGGCACTTGTGTGAAGAGCGAAACAACATTGAAGCTCACGAGTAGGTCATTGGGTTGTAGGTCTTGTTTCTTTATAATTTCTATGAAGTGGAACGAGTTTTGTACGTATGAAGTGATGGATTCTGCATAGGGCTGGAGTTGTTTGGCAAGAAATTTGGCGAGGTTTTGTAGAGGTGAGCCTATGGAGCTGACTATGGGTCTGAGAGGTGTTCCTTCTTTGTGAATCTTGGGGAGGCCGTAGAGTTTGGGGCATCTGGATGATTTCTCTCTGGGGATGATGCTTGGCTTGATTTCTTCACTTAAGGGAGAGGCTTTTATTTTGGCTTTGGTGGTTTTTTCAGTCAAAAAAGAAGAAAAATCTTCCTCTCTCTTCCAGCACATAAAAACAACAGGTCATGAAATTGATTTTGAAAGAACCAAACTCATCTCCAAAACTGAACACTTCAACAGTCGAATAATCATGGAAGCCATTGAAATAGAGAAACACCCAAACAACATGAATAAACGCGATGACACCTCCCGCTTGCCTGACATCTGGAAACTAGCCCTGGTCAACAGACGAGCCTCTGTCACAAAGACTGACACCAGGTCCAAAAGGACACAAGACGCCACCACCTTCCATCCACACCAAACACAAACCCAGACCCGTCCCACAGATGAAACGAAACCACCATCCAATAACAAAACCACGACTGCACCATCTACTGCGGCACCCCACTCCAGTCACCACATGGAGCACACTCACACACACCCCAAAACATTGGGAGACCACAGACACGTAGCCAGACCAAAATGAATTCACAAGACACAGGACCCCACTCCACCAAAGCCCAGGATACTGTCAGAACCCACCAGCCATCTAACCCACCAGCATCTAAACAGCCATCTAAACAGCCACCAGCAGTTAATCCCTTAACGATCGCCTCAGCCACACAGCAGATCACAAAAGAACAAAGGAACAAAGGAACCTACAATCAGCAACAGAGCAAGCAAACCACACCCCCAGCAGTATTTATAGAAGGACTTCAACTGAGATCACGCTTTGCTTCAAGAAGAAAGAAGCCAGAACACCAGCCTGAAGATGACGAGTGAGACCTCGTCGAAACGTCACCAAAACAACCAGATTTCTACACGGGAAGAAACCCGAATCCACCCTAACATGCATACCTATACCTGTGAAAATCTACGAAAACATATCTATCTATCTATCTATCTATCTATCTATCTATCTATCTATCTATCTATCTATCTATCTATCTATCTATCTATCTATCTATCTATCTATTAGATATATATCTAATACATATATCTATCTATCTATCTATCTATCTATCTATCTATCTATCTATCTATCTATCTATCTATCTATATATTCATTATATAGATAGATAGATAGATAGATAGATAGATAGATAGATAGATAGATAGATAGATAGATAGATAGATATAGATTATACTATTGTTGTTGTTTTTCCTTGTAATTGTCATTTGATTGTTATTGTTAACCACCCAGAGTTCCCTTGGAAGATGGAAGGTACAAAAATATGAAAATAAATAAATAAATAAATAAATAGCTACACCCAATAACCCCCTGCTTTTTGTTTTGTTTTATTCTCAACCAGGGTTTCTCATTTCTCCAACCCCCTTGCCTTGTTAGTTTCCCTTTGGCTTGCATGTAGTTGGGTGGCCTTGATTGTGAAGGCACAGTACAGTATTTGTTTCTCTTCCTATTTTACAGCAGTGAGATTCTTTCTACAAGACTGTTTTCCTACATGCACAACAAGGGAAGAAACGTCAAAACCTCACAATAAAATCCACCCCATGAATTGGTTCACTTTGAGCTGTGAGGCCCCCGCCCCCCACAGCCTCACCCAGTCTGGATCTTCCCACCTCTTTCCTCCCAGTTGCCCTTTGCAAGATGCTGCTGTCGGCAGTCACTTAAATGGGTGTCATGGTTCAGCCTCTCATTCTCTTAAAAGCAGGTGGAAATCATTTCTCTTCCAGTGGAGATCACCTGTTCTCGCACAACATGGATATTTGCCAGCTGGGTCTGTTAACGCTTCATAATTTACATGGACATACACTTCTGCTTGTGCTACGTACATCACCTGGGAGAAGCCAGTTAATAAACTAATGATTGTTTTCTTGGCTGAAAGTGAAGCACATGATTGGAAGGGAGGCAATTAGAAAAGCTTAAGGACCCATGGCCGGATCTTATCAGAAATCCAGCCTGTTTATGGTTTGTTTACAGATACATGGTTCTTTGGTCCCTGTGCATGTGTAAATGTGTGTATTACTATAAAAGTGTCTCAAAGAATAATACTTGAGTGAAATCAGAAGCTATGTTTGTGTAAAGCTCTGGAAGGCATGATGATTGGGCTAGGATTGAGTTGAGTTCTTTCCTTCTTGCTCTGTTTGAAGTGAATACAACCACAAATTGTACAACAGTGCTGACATTAAGGGATGCAGCCAACTGTGGTTTCCCCCCCAGATAGTGCCAGATACTGTACATGATATATTTCGAGAGACACACCTTATTGGTATTTTCCTCCGGGTCTAGGGTGAGGGATATAATATTTTGGTATGGATTTTATTAATTGATGCACATAATATCAAAGACTCAGTGCTCCATATGGGCACATTGTATCAGTTGCTTTCCATATCTTAATGGAATATAACCTTGACAATTATACCATATAGTTACTCCCGAATGTGTATAAGCTATGTGCATTAGTCCATTGCAGAGTGAATCTGCTTGCAGTATAATAGCTTGTTGGAGGATAGCCAGTGTTTTAAGGTTGGGAGATAGGTTTCACTACTGACATAAACAAGGTATCCTGAGGGAATAGTTTTTCCTCTGTTGTTGTCTTTAATATGCATGAAGCCTTCAGAATACAGTTAATTTTAAGAAAAGCCTTGTAACTTTAATATTATTACAACCATAGGTCAGTCATGTTAGTTATTCAAGACGAAAACGCAGTAACAAGGCATACAATATTTGCAATCAATACAAAGCAGACTGAAATTCAGGTAATAATTAAGTGTGAGTTTCTAATCTAATTTCTATAGCAATTTAGTGTTCAGTATTTGTATTGTATAAAGCACTGCATGTAATTTTTGCAACCTTGGCAATGGTTTCACTTGAGGAATCAAAGAGGAGAAAAGAGATGTGAAATTTATCAGGTCTACCTGAATGATGTTTTAAAACAGAGAGAATAAGTAGATTGTTTGAATCCATAAATGGAAAAGGGGAAGCTGACATCCATTATGAACAATACTTCTCACCCACTGCACCAGACAGTGGAGGCTCTGCGTAGCTCCTTCAGTGGCAGACTCAGACATCCCTGGTGTGGGAAGGAGCACTACCGCAGGTCCTTTATTCCCACTGCTGTGAGACTCTTCAACTCTACAGTTTAACATATTCATATGGGGTATACTGTAGCTTCTCTTTATATTTATTTTTATATACAAATTTTTAGTGTAATATTTGTATACAGTGGTACCTTGTATAAAGTAATTAATTCGTTCCAAATGAAATTACGTTAAGCAAATTTTCCTTTATACAAATTACCATAGGAATGCATTGAAAACGGAGTAAACCCATTTTTATGTTGTACGGATTCTCCCCATAGGTGATTATGTTAAGCAAATTTCCCCTATCTCCGGAATTTTTTATGTTGTACAAATTTTTACGTTATACAAGATGTTTGTTATACAAGGGTCCACTGTATTGAGTTTCTTATTTTCTTTAATCTCTATTAACTATTTTTTCTCTCACACACACCTTACACTTTTTTGTGCACCTAGCCACCTTTACTTGTTTTTTATATTGGGAGCTGTGTAACAAGAAAATTTCCCCAGACGTGGGATCAATAAAGATTTATCTTATCTTTTAAAATACACAATCCAACACACACACACACACACACACACACACACACACACACACACACACACACACACACACACCAAGTCCAAAGAAAGCACAAATGCGCCAAGACGACACGTCACTGCAACAATCATGCAAGCCTTTTTTAGTTACCAGCAAGAAAGGGTTTGAAATTTACAACTCTGCTTATTATGCAACAGGCTATTATTTATGCCTGAGAGACAAGCATCCTCCTCATTCCCGTGCTGCATATGATACACTATTTGGGTCAGAAAGTAGGTTTTGTTATACGGCAGAAAGCTGTTGTTTTCAAAGATGCTTGTGCACGCACAGGATCTTCTCAAAGCAAGGGGTGCAAGACTCTCTGTTCTACAGTGTTCGACCTAGCCTCCATAAATGGTGTGGGATTAGCTGGATGATGTGTAAGTTAAAACCTTGTGGACCTATCCAGTGATGTATCAGCCTCTGAGTGCTGCCGTCATAGGTGATAAGGAGAAAAAAGACTGTGTACTAAATCCTATTAGAATGACAAGAGATTAACGACTGCTTGAATGCTGATTTCCCTTTTTCCATTTATGGATTGTAGCCCGCCAGTCCAGATAAGAACATTTAGGCTCAGTAACATGAAGAGGAAGAAAAGAAAACAACACACAACCTTATAGCGTATCAGTGCGACGTACTGGATTGGGGGACAGACTTTAGAATCGTTCCTCCAGGGAATGTGTAGAAGCTCCAAGACTTGACATTTCTAAAAATACAGTGGAGTGTATTTGTAGTACAGTATAAAATAAAATGCAGTAGCATGCTGACTGGGGAATGCAAGGCAGTTCTGTTTTGTTTTGTTTTTATCTTCAATAATACATGCAAGGCTACAATTTGTTTATCAAGTTTTAAAATTTTGATCAGGCAGGTGAGCAGCCTTAAACCTGTGGATCAGATCATATTTCTACAATCCCAATTGCAGTTCTCTCTGTGTACGCTGTCATTTAGTGTGGCATCTTTTTGCATCTCTAGACCCATTTCTAGATTCGATGTTCCTTAGATGTGAGCTCCTAATTGATATGGGCAGTACTGGGAGGAAATGAAAGCCTTACGGATAGTCCTCCCTCTTGCAGTGTTTTGGAATGTCTGTATAGAGGGAGGGAGGGAGATTGTCAAGACCAAACAGGATGAATAAGTGGTAGGAAGCAAATGGAATGGACAGTTAAGGTTCAGTGCTGGATCAGAAAGAGGAAGGGCGAGCAGAGGAAGGTATTTTAAGATTACAAGAAGTTTCCTTTCTCTTGCAACTTTGCTGCCCAGTTGCTGAAGCTCTTTGGGTAGTTCACCAAATATGGATGCTTTGGTCTATTTGGTTGCAAGTTCCAAATACAGTGGAATTGCTCTCATATGTGTGACCAGACAAGTTCCATTGATTTTAAGGGATCTACTCCAAAATCAGTTTTGCAGACTAGAGATGGGCACGAAATGAACAATTTTTTGTTTCTGTTTTTGTTTTTTTGTTTTGTTATGTAACGAAACAACAAACAAATTTTGTCTCTAAAATGAAACGAAACGAACAGAAACACCAGAAATTTTGTCGTCCGTTTCGTTTTCGTTATGGCAATACATTGAACTACTTTAAATGCTAAAAAAAAATCACAAATAATTGAAATAAATGGTAATGAAACGGTAACAAAACGAATGAAAACAAAAATGATTTTTTTTGCAAAAATTCGCGGAAAACAGAAACGAACCGAAACGGACCCCCTAAACGACAAACGACAAACGAAACACCATTTTTTTTATTCGTGCCCATCTCTATTGCAGACATTAGAAAGCTCTTTTACTTCATAAACCAGACTGTGCTCTTTGGTTCTGCTCCTTTCCCAAGGGCTGAGGTCCCTAAGAGGAACAATCCCTATGGCCAAGAATCTAACACTCTCTCACCCTTTTATGGTTTCCCAAGTTGCCTATACAGTATTGGCAATTAATAGAGCACAGAGCTGCAAGGTCTTGTGATGCTGGCTGACATCTCAGGTTGATTCTACAACTCTCTGAGTCTTCATTCAGGGAGCAAATTTCAGGGTAAATGGAAAATAAAGGAGAAAAAGTTTGGGATTTGTGTGTAAACATTTTTATTTAGTAAAATTTTTATTAAAAAGCAAAACAAGAAAACTATACATAGAAAACAGTTTACAATATGACATATCTTGTTTGGTGAGTTTCTATCAATGACCTACTATTGTCTACTCATCCTTTTCCTCCTTTTTACTACATAGTTTTTATCTTCCACCAATTATAAAATAGGTTCCAGCTCAGACAGAAAATTGATTCTTCTTGTCCCTTTATTCTCTTAGTTAATCTGCCCATTTCTGCAGTCTAATATTTTTAAAATAATACGTCTTTAACATGGGCAGTGGTCACAAGCTCATTACTATGACCATGGGATAATGGCTTAGTACAAACATGTCTGCCTCTGTGAAGTCCTTGCTTTTTCCCAAGCCTTTGCTCTTTTTGTCCTCACAAGGACCTGTCTCCTGGTGTTAGCTTTTGGCCTTGAAACCTCAAAATGTGCAGGGGTTGTCATCATCTTTAATAGGAAATGGCTTGGTCAGGAAGCATATGTTTAGCATGGGCAGAAGCTTGCCCATCCATCCATCCATCCATCCATCCACCCAATAGTGGTAACTATTGTTACCACTCCTAGCAGATGTTCTGGTATCACTGTGAACTTTGATGCATATACAAAGAACTGGACCTGTAGTCTCATGCTGCTTCTGTAATGGGATCTGTTGCTTTTGCTACTCCTTGTAATGCAAGGGCGAGAAATGGGGTGGGGGTGGAGCTTCTGGATGCTTCATTTATTGGTTTATTTGTTATATTGCTGGGCCACTCTGCCTAGTGGGCTTGCCAATAATCTGGGAGTTTTCCCAACAGTGAAATAAATATCAAGAACTCAACCACACCACACCCAAGCCACAGCTATAAAATATAAAAAGAGCTACAGAACTACACACTCAAGATGTCCACAATGGCCTGAATACAAACGTCAAAGTGTAGCAAAAAACAACCCTAAGTAACAAGCACTTATAAAGGGAGGATATCCTGAAAAGCCTCCCCAAAAATCAATGTTTTATATGTTTTTTGAATAAGAGGAGAAAAGGGGACTGCTTAAGGCCTACCATTGTGCAGTCCCAGGACCATTTGTAAATACTTCCATACTATCAAATCAGATTTCAGCATAAAAATGGGGAGTCCTCGTTCCAGAAGCCTGTTGACAATGCAACTATGAACAACTATGACACAACTCCTCCCCCACAAAAAGGCCTTCTGGTTTGTCCTGATTTTTTTTTTTTGGGGGGGGGGAATGGTTGACTCCAACCCTTGGGCCTTCAGTGCCCAGGGTGGTGGTGGAACACGGGACAGTTGCTATTCTCACTCTCTCTTCCTTAGCTTCCCAACACTGGTGTGGTCCAAGGTACACAGAAATGCTGCACAAGCAATAATTATACTGTAATATCATAACAGCTGACGTGTGCTTTTTAAAAATGATACCAACATCTTTGCTTCTCTTGTTCACTCACACGATAGCAGGAGCCACCCACTCCCCCCCAGTTGCTTGTGAAATGGCAAGGCAGTTCCTAGTCCTTTCTGCTACTTGCAACTTGCAAGATTGATTTTTGCCCCAAAGTTGCATTGGCATAATTTCTGCGAAATGAACAGAACTGTGATAACTAGCAATCATCTTGTTGCTTGAACTTTTAGAAACATTGAATAAGATGTTTGTATTTTTCTGAGTAATTAGCCAGTTCTTCTGCACATGTTCTGCATATGCTTGCTTTCCATTACAGTGGAACCTTGACTTACGTCATTAATCCGTTCCAGTGGTCTAGACTTAAGTCAAACATGACTTAAGTCAAACGAACGTTTCCCATAGAAAGTAATTGGAAAGTGGATTAATCTGTTTCAGATGATGAAAAAGACCCCCGAAAACAACAATTTAACACAAATTTGACTGGGATAGGAGATTCCTTCCGGGGATGTAAATGACATATCTCTTCAAAGAGAGGAGGAGGCAGTGGAATTATAGTCCACAAGTTATATGCCTCCACTTTTTAATGTTCATAGCAACAATGTCTAACATTTAAGTTTTACTGATTTTTAACCTGACGTTCCAAGTTCTGAACAACTCTATGCTTACCATTAGAGTCCCACAACTTTACAGCTCCCCAACTAAAATGCTTCTATTGTGGACCAGACTCCTGCAGCCAGATTTTTTACAAGACTGAGCGGACTGTCTAACCACCGAGGCCAACCCCGAGCTCCCGGCCCTTCTTCTCCTCCGGCAGCAGCGGCGGCCTTGGTGAGGCCGAGGACCAGCTCCAGGTGCTCTGAGCTGGCCTCGCCGAAGCTGCCGCTGCCGGAGGAGGGGAAGAAGGCAGGAGCAGTTTGGAGGCGGCAGCCGCGATGCTGGGTTGTGGCTGCCGCCCAATTCCGGTGCCTTGCGCCGGGGCTCCGAGATGTAAGTCAAAGCCTGCGACTCAAGTCAAACAGGCCCCTTCTTGCTGCAAGTCAAATATGATGCAAGTCAAGCAGTATGTAAGTCAACGTTCCACTGTACTATACTTAGTATTGCACAGAAACGTTTTAGCACATTTTGGACATCTCCATGTGAGGAAAAAACTCTCCTAGTGTTTTCCTGATGGAAGTCAGGACTTTTGCACCAGTGAGCAAACTCTTGACATGCTCTCTCAACATGAACATAATGAATTTGTTGCATCCCAAGCTTGTTTATGTCCTGTAAATGCTTCTTAATTTCTAAGCCTGAAGTATATTGACTAGGGAAGTTGTGAACTTTTTCAAGAAAAGTGTGATTAAAGCTGCCATTGCCAACTGGCCCTTTCAACTGCAGGGATATATTATTTCTAAATTTATCATCTTTGTATTCCAGCTTTTTCCCAAAGGGGAAAAATCCCAATTGTCCAGTCTCTCAACCAATGCCTGATGTATGCTGCCTCAAACTTTTTATAGGAAGGGCAGCCGTTAAGGAATTTGGACAATCAGTAACTCTGCCCGTAGTTAATTGTATCACATGGGTAATGAGGCAACAGTAATTGCAACACAATGCCATTGTAAATAACAATCAGTGTAAGTTGTCTGATGAGAGGCACTGATCCACATGGGGATTGTATCGTATAGCACAATGTGCAAATAAATCCTAGAGCCATGTATAAATTCAGTTCCAGTATGAAATTCTTCAAACCACAGGCTTCTTAGTGCTGTGAAAGGACAGAAACCCGACATGTTTATGCTTAATGGACAAATATGTGGCCATCACTTTAGGTTTGACAGTCCATGGAAATTATAAGACTCAACAATGAACATTGTGGACAGGGTTTTTTTTTTTTGTCTTTTCATCCCCACCCACCCCTTATGTTATATTTAATTGCTTGCTGTAAGAGTGGAGTAGAAGACCAGTTGCTACATTGTGGACACCCTCTTTCTCTCTGGCTGGCTGTTTCTGTCTGACAGGTGGAAGCAGGATCCTAAATATAGAAGCCTAGCATCAGTTGACTTCAGAAATCAGCAACCAAATTTAGCTTTCCACTTAACCTACTAAGCTTTCCTCACTCCGTTTCTATTCAGTGATTGCAATGGGTGTGCCTGGGTATGTTTTTTTAATGGGAGTGGAAGGGACTATCTGGAGATTGCACTACACATGGCAGAAACCTTGCCACAAAGAGGCATTCCCAAACCACAGAGGGGCTGTCAAGAGTGTTTTGTTAAGCTGAGCTGATGATGCGTTAAGTTAAGCGAGGAAGCATTGTAAAAGCTTTGCATCCAGCAACCTCCTGACTGGCAAACTCCTGTGTACTTACTCCAGAGTAGACTTGTCAGGTGTGCACCTTGTGCGCTTGTATTGCAGCTAAAACTGTGTTCACAACCTGGGGTTTGATCCCGGGTAGCAGGCTCATGGTTGACTCAGTCTTCCATCCTTCTGAGGTCGGTAAAACAAGTACCCAGCTTGCTGGGGTAGGGGGCAATGTGTAGCCTGCATAATGAAATTGTAAACCACCCAGAGACTACTTGAAGTGGTATGGGGTGATATATAAGCAGAACACTATGTTTGTCTTTACTGCCAAAGAAACACAACAAACAACTTACGGTATGTATTAAGAACCAGTTTTTGTAAAAATAAAATGCAGCTGCTTTAGGGTATCAGCTTCATTTTTCATGCACATATACACACACACTTCTACACTTGCTGCTGCCACTCCCACTATCTATTCCTACCACATTGCAATGCCTTTGTTGCTTCCTTTTGAACACAAAGAAGGCATTACAATGCCCAGAATGGAAGTGTTGTTGCCCTTTTTAGTTCGACAAGCAGCTTGAAGCATTTTGAACCACAGGGCAAAATATAAACAGTATCATAATAGATGCAATTGGATACCATTGAAGTCTATGAATTACCCATTTTTTGGGAATGAATATCCCATTTACTATTTCAAATGGTAACAGCCTTATTAGGACTTGGCTGCATTTCCTTGTAAAAACTGTTTATGAAAGGCATTGCCTTGATGTGTGCCTCCATAAGTATCATTCATTCTGAAACTGGTGCAGTCAAGCAACTTTGGCTGACCATTGAGACAAAAGGTGGAATGCAATATGTTGGTCTATGGCAGTGTTGGCAGACCTATGGCACGGATGCCAAAGGTGGCACTCAGAGCCCTTTCTGTGGGCACCTGACATCGTCCCTTCACAGTCACTGTATTCAAGTTAAATTGCTGTATTGGCACTTTGCGAAAAATTAGTGGGTTTTGAATCGCAGTTTGGGTACTCGGTTGCTAAAAGGTTTGCCATCACTGGTCTATGGGATATACAGTGGTACCCCGACTTACGATGTGCCCTGACATCCAAAAATCGCTACTTACGAGCGGGTTTCCATAGGGTTTTAAATGCTGCTTCCTTGCAAGAAAAATATAGGGTTTGTTTCCCTGAGTTATGAATTTTTTTTCTCCTGTGGCACTTTGCAATTGGGAGGTTTTAAAACACCTGCACCATTCTTCCTGACCTCTGTGGGTTGTTCAAGGCGAGGAGTGAGGAGGTGTGGTGTGGTTTACGAGAGTGAGTTGGAGATTTTTGGAGCATTTTTTGGACGTTAGGAATGGATTAATTTCGTAAGTCGGGGTACCACTGTATATTTGTTTTAATGAATGTCCTGTATCAGAGTTGAGCTGGCTGGATTGATCATGTTGTGAATCTGGGACTTTGATTCCCACTGCACCTTGTAAAAGGGGCAAAAGCAAAAGCAAAGTTTTCTGTTCATATACCGCCCCATAGTGCTTCAAGCACTCTCTGGGTGGTTTACAATTTAAGCTGTATACTGTAGCTTTGGGAAAGTTGCATAGTTCCCGGGCAGCCCTAAGGAAGGGAACGGTAAACCACTTATCTTTGTCTAGAAAAACCCAGAAAGGGTTACTGTAAGATGAAAGTAACTTACTTTATTATTATTTATTATTATTTTTATTATTGCATCTGTGTAGTTAAAGGTTTTGTTCTCCAAGGAAATCCATCAAATGTATCCGGCAGTTCCTGCGAGCAACTGCTGATGCTATTAAAAATACAATGCTGTCTTCTCTGTGTCTCTTAAATGGCTCTTCTACCATTTCACTTGTTTTTCTGCATATAAAGTTTTACAAAGGTTTCCCCACACATGCGTATTCAAGCTGAAGAGCCAGTGTTGTGCAAGTCTGTGGCTAGGTGGCTGCAAGGAAACACTGTTTTACCTTCCGCTTTTTATGGCGGTACCGTACCTGTTGATCTACTTGCATTTACATGCTTTCAAACTGCTAGGTTGGCAGGAGCTGGGGTTAACGGCGGGAGCTCACTTCGCTGCATGGCACGCGGGATTCAAACCGCTGAGCTGCTGACTTTGTCGCCGACAGTTTTCTGTGCTCTAGCCTGCTGAGCCACAACGCTTCTAGATAAAGTTCTATATGATGAACAGTAAATAGAGTTCTGGCGTACACCTTAACATTAAGAAGAACTTCCAGGCCACAGATGCATGGCAATTATAAGACCACTCCAGGCCCATTCACATGCCAATTCCATGCACCCATAATTAAAAAAAGCACGGCTCTCTTATCAAAGAGATACAATGGGCTTAGTTTCCTGATAATTATGTCAAGTACTCCACTGTTTGGTGGCATGCCTTTGTGTAGGCCATGGCCGCAAAGAGGAAGCTATATGAAAGCTGTGAGCTAATCACATTTTTAAAAGATTGACTGGCATGACCTTAAATTGACTTATTAATTTAAAGAAATCTGTGTTGTGGGTAGGCAGAAAGATGTCTTTTCGCTTGCAAACGCCTTTTTTGCTTACAATTAATTTGTATTTTTATTTACGGTCTTAGACCAAATTGACATCCTGCCACCCATATTGGTGGGAGATCTATAGGAACAGCATGGAGTACTTTACTTTCCAGGGAGTACAACTAGGCATGATTGCAAGAACTTACCTAAATATATTGAAGGACGGAGGTGCACAAATCTTCCCAACGACTTGACACATTTTAATATGGTTTGGTAATGAAGTGTAGTTTCTAATTGTTAATGGTATGAGCAACCCATGGACTGATTGGGGAGCAAATCACTGGCAGGATGGCCTGCAACCTCTAATGGGCCATGATGAGCCATCACTGGCTATTAAGGCTGTGTTCTACACAGAAAGACCAAACGTGTTGCTTTTGTGTTTGTTATCCAATGACAGGATCTCTCACAAGGGTGAAATGTCAGTGTATGTCTTTCAGTAGTAGACCTCTTCTTATTAGCTTGCAAAACTAATGCTTCATCCTAGCACACAGCTTAATTCCATTTTAAAAGAGGTGCTTTTGGTGTCAACTGTCATGGATAACTGAAGAATAGGCAAGGGGGCTTCCATTTGTGTTGCTTTAATTGCAATCTCTGGTTACTACCGGCTAGGCCATGACTTAGTGCTCAACTCTTTAGGTTGAAACGTGGGTTATACATTTTAATAGCAAAAAAATATGCATCTCCACAGACAGAACTGTTCATTTCACTGGAGAGACCGTGGTGATTTTTCACAGGGGCACCCCATGGTCCAAGGGCAAGGGGATTGTTGGCAGTTTCATTGTCTTTCATCTTGGGTTGCCTATAATTCAGTAATAACAACCATATGCCATCAGGTTAATCCTGATTCCCTGATTTCCTAGAACAATGGTGGCAAACCTTTGGCACTCCAGATGTTTTGGACCACAACTCCCAGAATTCCAAGACTGTACTGCCAGTGACAAAGGACTGTGGGAGTTGAGGTCCAAAACATCTGGAGTGCCGAAGGTTTGCCACCACTGTCCTAGAGGATTTAACAATCCCTCCTTCCACTGATGTTCTGGGACTGTGCATCTTCCCAAAGGCTTCATGGGTAGTAAGGGACGTAATATCATCAGCCTGTCCCTCAAGCTCTGCCTGGCGGAGGAGTGGAAATTTTGAGTTCCTACTAGTCACCTACCCATTGGGTTACATGGTTCAGTACCAGCCCTGAATAAGGGCACTATGCAAGAGAGATCCAAGGCAACTGCCTCTCTTAGAGTGAAAGCTTCTCATTTGTATGGATGTTGACCCTGGAGAGATCTTTGCCTTGAAGCCATGGCGCGTACCTAAGGCTGGTGAAATTCAGAGATTTCCAAGCTTCTGCTCACATGGTTCCGGAAGAGGACCTAGATTCCACTACACTTTCTAGATATTTGAGCTGCATGGGTGTGCAGCTGTTGGGTGTTGAGGGTGGCTTAGCTAGCCACGTTTTCTTCTGTGCTTCTTGAAAAAACGGGGTAGAGGAAGCAGGAGGTAGAGGAAGGGCCAAAACTAGTTTGGATGAAGTCCCAGAGTGGGTGAGGAGGAAGAACTTGACATCTTTCCTCTGGCATTGGTATGCTGAAGGCCAGCCAGCGCTGTCTGTAGGCGTGTGCACCTGTGCCCAGCATCTTGTCTGAGGTTTTTGTCACAAGTGAGTGAAATTCAAAACGCAAACCCAGGCATGATGCTGAACGCAGCAGTTGTTAAGTAACATTATTAGCTGGCCAGGGATTGCTGAAGGGCAGAAAAAATTGAAGTGTAATGTGTGCTACTTGTTTTATGGACCCTGCTTACACAAGGGAAAATGAGATCTTTATGAAGTGAATGGAGTGTCTAGACAGCTGGCAGCTGCACATTTCAGCCACTCCCTCTCTCTATTATTATCATTACTATAGTCATTGTCATTGTCATTATTGTTGTTGTTGTCATCATTGTCGTTGTCATTATCGTTGTTGTTGTCATCATTGTCGTCGTCATCGTCATCCTCCTCCTCCTCCTCCTCCTCCTCCTCCTCCTCCTCCTCCTCCTCCTCCTCCTGTTTCTCACAAGGAGTCCAGGGTGGTTCACAAATGCCAATGTGGTCCTCAAGTTATTTTGACAGTGACAAACCAAATCAAGGTTAAAGAATTAATCATCTGTGGTGGTTCATGGGAGCCACAGAGTTTAACATATCATGGCTTTCTTAGAGAAAGAAAACCATGATATTGTAAACTACCCAGGGTGGCCTACTAGCTAGATAGGGGGCAAATAAATAAATAAATAAATAAATAAATAAATAATAGAAAGAAAGAAAGAAAGAAAGAAAGAAAGAAAGAAAGAAAGAAAGAAAGAAAGAAAGAAAGAAAGAAAGAAAGAAAGAAAGAATAAGACAAACCAGTCTCCTCGGTTTGTCCAGTTTGGGCCTGTTACACCAGCTGAAATTATTTCTAGGCACTATTCTGTGTAATTTACATCAAACATTAAATAAACATGAAATAAATCTCAAATGGGCTAAGAAATAAACCTGTCACGTATAAGAAAGCAAACAATCAACTAATAAATCAGAGAAAAACCAAGCGATGGCAAACGGGAAACATAAAAATGACCCATCTATGACATATTAAGAGGGGATGCTCCCAAAGCCTTTGGGAAGCCTCCTTGTTTGAGTATCCTCTTGAAGAGACCAGGTGCAGCTCCACCAGAAGCCCATTCCATAAAGATGGGTTCACAGCCGAAAAGGCCTGTTTCTCATAGATGTCTTACTAGAGAGGGACACACATTGTTCATTCCTTAAATGCACCTGTTCCAGTTGTGCCCTACTTTAGCATAGTAAGTTATGCCTAATGTAGGTCCATTTGAATCACTGGAACCTAAAGAGGAGTTGGCTCACTAAATTCATATTAGTTCAATGGCCTACTCTAGAGCAGTTGAAATGCTAAACCACAGGATTATGGCCTAGGACAGTGATGCCGAAACTTCAATTCAAAACCCACTAATTTTTCGCAAAGTGCCAATACAGCCATTTAACCTGAATACAAGTGGCTTTGAGGGGGTGATCCAATACAGCCATTTAACCTGAATACAAGTGGCTTTGGAATTCTCCTATAGTTGCAAAATGATCTGAAAGGTGCTCTTTAAACCTGAAATGGCTAGGGAGAAAGAACAAAGGATGCCATCTTTATACAAGTGCTACCAGGGCGGGGAGTGGAGATTTACATTCCCTTCAAGGTTCACCAACACTGACCTAGGAATTCTCCTATAGTTGCAAAATTGAAAGTTGCTGAAATAATGATGGTTCATGTTTCTTTAAACCTGAAGGAGGGTCAAATGGGTAGGGAGAAAGAACAAAGGATAGCAAATACCCATCTTTATACCGCTCCTCCTCCTGGCGGGCGGCGGCGGTGGCGCGCTTGCCGCTGGGGCGGCGGGCGCGCGCGGGCGGGGAAGCTTGTGGCAGGCCCCAACCGAGGCGGGCGGTGGCGGCCGTGGCCGCGGCAGCCGCCCGGGTTCGGCTGTGGTCCGCGGCGGGAGTGGGGCGCCCGCGGCCGGGCGGCGGGGCGCCCGCCTCGGTGGGGCACCTCTGCGCCGCCGCTTGCCTCCGCCTCCGGCTTGCGGCCTTCGGGCGGGCGAGCGGGAGGGGGAGGAGGAGGAGGCCGGTGGGGGTGGCGTCTCCGGCCCGAGGGCACCACCAGGACCGCCAAGCCGGCCATTCGGCTTCAGGAGGAGGAGGCGGGGCCCACCCGCCCAGGCCCCAGCTTGTTCTTGCCCGCGGGACAGTATACAGTATAGAAATAACTGCATATGGCAGAACAGCAGTTCATTCGAACAAACGGTTTTGGTAGGATGACAAACTATATCAGAACAGCAGTTCATTTGAACAAACGGTTTTTAGGATGACAAACTATATCCTGACATAGTTTCTTAGGAAGTATTTATAGTGAAGCATGAACAAAATGAACTCCTGCCTCAGATGAAAATAATCGTCAAACAGATATTTCAGACTGCATTTCCCAAGTGCTGTTGGCTTTAGTCTTCCATGTGCTGCATTCATAGTAAACCCACCGAATGAAATCGCAGAGATTCAAGAGCTAAACTTAGGGGGAGCCAACATGGACCACTGCATGCCTGAGATATTTTTAATACTTTGCCTGACACAACCCCATGCTCAATATCTATTTAGAATTGACTGTAAATAGAGATGATAGAAAGGGGATCCTCTTGACCTTCATGAATGGAGTATCTGCTGAGTGGAGCTAACTTTTTTTTTTTTTACCAAGCAGTGATGGTAAAATTCAAAAATAAAGGAGAGGAGACAATTTTGCATAGAAACTCTAGGGTTGAAGTTTGAAGCACAACTTCAGGGTCTCAGTTGATAGATTGGGAATTGCAAAAACAAATTTCCCCATTTTGAAGTAAGTGAAGTAACAAGTGTATTCAACTGAAGTTATGTGCGTTCAAGTCAGAATCAAATTATGGCTGCCCTTACAGTGCTTTCAAGGTGAGGGAGATATTTGAAGAGTGGGTTTACCAGTTCCACATCTCGAGTGAGTTTCCATGGCTGAGCAGGGATTGAAACCCAGGGTTCAGGAGCCCTAGTCTATCATTCATATACTTGCCTTCTTCCAACTCTACATTCCAACTCTATGACTTGGTCCACTACACCACACCAGGATCTCTAATTTCACTATGGATGGCAATGTTGTACACCAGGGCCAAGGTCTACATTTTCCGGTCCAAAGTGCCTGAGGGCTACTACACTAAAAGCTCTACTTACGAATTTTATCTCTTCCGAGCACATGCTCATAACTAAAAACTTTTGTAAGTAGACCAGCAGTTTCCCATAGGAATGCATTGAAAACCAATTAATCTGTTCTGGAGGGAACAGATTTCAATGTGCCATGGCCCTTGAACTGCCCCGCTCAGCTGAGACAGCCTGGCAGACTCAGAACTTTGCTGGGGCAGTGGTGGTCCTTGGGATGGGGGAGGGAGGGGTGGAGAACATATCCCCCTCACTTTTTTTATTGATGGCCGGCAGGCTACTTTTGAACCCTTCAAAGGCTACTAGTAGCCCGCAGTCTACCTGTTGGGCAGGCCTGTTTTACACTATGGTGTTGCAGCCAGGGGGCACCTTAACTGCTTGCACAGAGCCTGCTTTGGCAGGGCAGTTCTTATTAAGGAGGATATTGCAAGTTCTGTGATTCACTTAGAGGAAAAACATTCCAAATAGTTAAATGTGTTGCTAAGAGATTGTTGATTTTTTTGGTCTCAAAAAATGGAAGTTAAATCATTTTAGTCCAGCAAGTGGATAGTGTTAGCATCCCCCATTTCCTCTGAATGAGATGAGGTTCTCCAGCATTCTAATTGTGAGTGTTATCAATGGAAGTTTCTTTGGAGACCATTCCATGTATATTATGTCAATAAGAGCCAAAGGATATGGTCAAAGAAATCAATTTCTAGAAGGAATGCTCCTTGTGTGGTGAAAAAAGGTAGAACTGTAAAAGCATGCTAAAAGGGAAGCAGCTGTGTCATCTGAATTTTTTTTTCCTGGAATGAAAATGATGATATCCTTTGCATGTCTAATTGAGACATAGAAATGAACACATGGCTGGTGGGGAAAAACATGAAAGTATGAATGATACAGTCCTCTGAATGTGTGTTTTGGAAATTTGTTGTTATACAGTGTCAAGTAATCCCATTTTATTGTGATGTTTTGAATAGGTGACCGCCCCCCTCCAAGAGTCCTGTTCTTAACTAGCCCTGCTCAACTTTTGCAAACTTAAGGCCTGTGGCTTCCTTTCCTGAGTCAAATCATTCCACATTTGGGCATTCTAGGCACTGCTGTTTTGTAGGAATTGTAGTCCCTCAGCTTTCAGTTCCACACTGGCTAAGACACTTATGGATAGAGGGAAGCTCTTCTCCCTCTCACAAAATACCAGAACTAGGGGACATACACTCAAATTGTGGGCTGGGAGAGTAAGAACAGACAAAAGAAAATATTTTTTTCACCCAGTGTGTTATTAGTCTGTGGAACTCTCTGCCACAGGATGTGGTGATGGCATCTGGCCTGGATGCCTTCAAAAGGGGATTGGACAGATTCCTGGAGGAAAAGTCCATCACAGGTTACAAACCATGAGGGAGATGTGTAATCTCCAGGCTTAAAACCGGGGTACTTGAAGGGCCAGATGCAGAGAAGTGCTATCAGGAGACAGATATTTAGTCTCATGCGCTCCCAAACGCATCTGGTGGGGCCACTGTGAGATACAGGAAGCTGGACTAGATGGGCCGTTGGCCTGATCCAGCATGGCTCTTCTTATGTTCTTATGTTCTTGTGGGTATAGAAAATGCAAGTAGACCATTGTCGGATATTGCCATGTGGGGAGAACTTTCATACCATAGGGACCATATTTATTTTATTTGTTTATTAGAATTATATTTCGCCCATCTGGCTACAAGGCCACCCTGTAGATTGGCCCCAGCACTTTTATTCTAAGAAGTACATTTGGAAATATGGCATGAGATTTCTTCTGCTTCTATGTTGTTAGCAGGGAAACTGAAACATCAGTTGACCTACCAGGGTTGGCTGTGGCAGATTCCACTCATGCATTCGGCAGTAAATGAGGACTAAGAAGGACCATTTCCCCCTTCTGAAATGGGAAGGACCTTAGTGGGAATCTGTTTCTAGGAAAAGAGTTGATGTCCTGCATTTTTGCTAGAAAGTTAATGCTGAGGTACAGCTTGGGGATTTTTTGGGGACTGGCCACCATGTTGGCAGAGGTGCTGGGATTCACAACACATATGACTTTTGCAAGTTAAAACTGGCCAGAGTTAAACAGGATGGGCAGTGCTGTCTTTTGGATTGCATAACATGCCCAAAAGAAACCTATCGTGCAACTTCTCTCATTCCCCTTCGGCAGCTCTCCAGTCTGTTGGATTAATGCATTGTGTTTGCTCACAGTGTGATCTTAATACAAGTCATTTAAGCATTTGAATAATTGAAATGAAGTTGGAATAGAGTACATTCAGGAGGGATCCAGACTCTCTTGAGTTGGTGTGGGCTGTGTTTCTATGATAACGTTGAATTCTGAAACAACCATGCTTTATTTTGAGTATGTGAGTATAATTTTTCTCCAGATTAAACACATTTCAAATACATAGGATTAAAAAATAAATAAATTACAAAATCAGCTTCTTTTTAAAATTCATTTATCTACAATATTTTTATCCTGCCTTTCTCCTTAAAAGGACCCAAGCCAGTTTGCATGATTAAAAACAGGATTTAAAAAATAAAAACGGTATACAACGATTTAAAGAGCATTAGACAAATATTGCATTAAAAATTTAAATACAATGAGTATTAAAACACATTCAAAATAACAGAGCACAACAACCCATTGAAAATCCCTGTGGGACCACCTATCATTTTTTTATTTTATTTATTTATTTATTTATTTATTTATTCAACTTATATGCCGCCCACTACCCAAAGGTCTCTGGGCGGCTTACAATCAAAGAATTAAAACAATTTAAAATAGTTATAAATAAAATATCAATAAATCATCAAACAGTAATAAAAACCTTCTTTAAAATCATCATCCTAAAATTGTCATCAGCGGACCCACAATCTATATTGTATCAATTAAAAACCTTCTGGAACAGGAAGGTTTTTACCTGGCACCGAAATGTAATCAGTGTTGGCGCCAGGCGGATCTCAATAGGGAGGGCATTCCATAAAAAGCTGCCAAGAAGGCCCTTTGTCTACAAGCCATCCCTCTCACCTCCTTGAGGGATGGCTCTTTTAAAAGGCCCCCCTGGCTCGATCTTAATCGCCGGGTAGGTTCGTATGGAAGGAGGCGGTCCTTCAGGTATCTAGGTCCTAAGTCGTTTAGGGCTTTATATGTGAGAACAAGCACTTTGAATTGGGCTCGGACAGCAACTGGAGGTTACGCATAATCGGCGTGATGTGATCCCTGGCGGTTCCACCACTTACCAGCCGCGCCGCACGATTCTGAACCAGTTGCAATCTCCGGACCATCTTCAAAGGCAGCCCCACGTAGAGCGCATTGCAGTAATCAATACGGGATGTTACCAGTGCATGCGTAACTGTCATGAGGCTCTGCTCGTCTAGGTAAGGGCGAAGCTGAGGAGCTGAAGGAAGGCACCCCTGGCCACCGAGTCCACCTGGGCTTCCAGAGTTAGACTGGGGTCCAGGAGCACCCCCAAGCTGCGGACCCTGTCCCTTAGGGGGAGTGCAACCCCATCCAGGACAGGAAGATGGCCCTCTAACCTGTCCGGCAAAGCACCCATTAACAGCACTTCTGTCTTGTCTGGATTGAGTTTCAATTTGTTAACCCTCATCCAGTCCATTATCTGGCCCTTCTGATGTTGTCCGGCTCTGCTCCTCCAGGTGTCTCTCTCACCGACACCAGAGTAGTAGGAGAAGGAGCAGTCGAAGAGCAAAGGCAACTCCTCCAGGCCTAGTCCGGTAGCAGCAGTAGCAGGAGTGTTTGCTGGGTGATGTTGTCTGCCTGAAGAGAAAGGTCTTTGCCAACTAGCAGAAGGACAACAAAGATGGACCATGTCTGGCCTCCTGTTCCATCAGGGATTCCAGCTTCTGGGAACAGGAACAGTCCAGAGTACCCAGCAAATGGACATGTGAGGATGGTGGGACGGAGAGAAAGGCCTCCCCTGTTGATCTCAAAGCCTGGGCAGGCTCACAGAGAGAGAGAGGATGTCTCTTAGATAGATTGGGTCCAATCCATTTAAGGCTTTATAGGTTAAAACTAGAACTTTGAATTGTGCGCAGAAAGGGATCGGAAACCAGTGTAACTGCTGTAAGAGGGAAGTTATATGTTCCCTGTAACTAGATCCAGTTAACAATCTGACTGCAGCAGTTTAGACCCTTTGGAGTTTCCAAACACTTGCAAAGGCAGTCCCATGTAGAGCACATTACAATAACCCATTAACTAGGGCATGTACTGTATCAGCATGGCCAGATGAGAACTCTTTTCTAACTCGTCCTTCTAGCCAGGAGACCCAGACAAATGTTAGATGAAAAGAAAAAAATAGGTTAAGCAATAAGATTAAACAGAGGAAAACAACCTAATGATAAACTACAATGGAATAAAGCTTTGCTTTTTAGAACAAATTTTAAATACTGGTATATAAATCATAATTTAAAAACGGAGACTGCTATGGGTGGTTTTCTCGGCAAGGCCATTCTAGGGCTGCATTTGGAATCACCTTGGAACGACGTCCCTTCTGATTTTCCACCAGCACCGAACAGAAAATTTGCTGTGCATGCAAAGTTTGGTCACGACTGGAACCCAAAGAATAGCAACACTAAACATGGGGAAGCAGCACCAATACAGCACTTCATGGCCATACAGCTGCAACCCCTAAATGGAACATTGCCCTGGAAGCGATCTTACTGCCTCGCCCTTCTCTATGTAGCTGGAGTCCAAATGCTGAAGCCCCATTTGGAGTCTTCTTGGTGGTTCGTTTTTATTTCTTGCTGTGCTTTTATTAAAATGTTGTCTCTGTGTCTTTTCCCATCTCTACTGAAACATGGTCTACTCATAAACAAGCCAGAAATAGCAACCTGTTTGAAGAGGACTTGGAATTCAAAGAGGAAAGAACCTCTTTAATCCCACTGCTATATCCTGTATGGTAGAAACATATTTTTTAGAGATGCATTGATCATTATGATGGGTGGTTACTCTCCAGCCCATTTCATATCTCTACGGTCTTCAATTTGGCCAAATTATCTCCGTTTCCTATTCTACAGAACAAATCAATCATGCAATGTAATTTTTTTTCTAACAGCCGGGTGGGGAAGGAAGCTCTGCTGTGGCTGGGACCTTCATGTCTTATGGGGTGAAAAAAAGACCTTCCTTCCGGCCCACCTGCATCTTGAGTTTCACAGAATTCACCATTTCATTTTCAGAACAGCAGCTGTGCAAACAGCCAAGCTTGGGGTCCCTTACGTATGTACTGTGTCCTTCACTTTGGTTACAGTCCTTTTGATTCTGTCTGCCATGAGATCTTGGGCTTATTTTAAAATGGCTATGGTTCATTTTTAAAAAAATAGTTTGAATATAATTGCCCATTTCTTCTATAAAAGAATTGTTTTGATTAATTTTCAGTGGGAATGGCTTTTCCCATCAAAATACAATACATGTGAGCAAGGGATCAGTTCCTTTCAGGGTTGCTATCCCTGTGATTTTAAATTAAAGTTAATTGTGTTTGTTGTACATACTCAGGTAGAAAGTGCTGAATAAGCAATGGTACAAAGGTCTGGTTTCCCCACACCATGTGCATCCCTTGATTTGTCATCATATATTAAGAGGGCTGATGTGGTAGAAAGCCTTTATCAGAGGTTTTCAGCAGCTTATAAGCCCTCCAGCAGCGCACACTGCCTCTGTAAGTAACAATGGATGAACGTTCATGTTTGAATCAGCTGCTATAGAGGTGGTGTGATAGGTGCCAAAAGCATGTTTGGCCAAAAAAAATTAGGAGTAACAAGAATATAGTACAGGTGTACCTTGGTTGATAAATGCCTCCATTTATGTAATTTTCAGTTCACAAAAGGAAATTTGGAACTGTAAATACCTTGGTTTACAATTCCCCCTCTTCAGTACCTTGGTTTATGTAAGGCATTGCAAAAAGTACCCAGGATGCATTGCATCCCCATGCATTTCCAGTTTACAAATTTTCTGGAAGATGAAATGTTTCAGGGAACAGATTAACTTTGTCAACTGAGGTATGCCTGCACTTGCTAAATTTGTAATTCTCCTCAGTATTGATATAGAACTGTCTTGATGCCACATACAACACATAGGAAAGGAATGAAAAATATCTCATCCTCAGCAGAGGAAGGAGTTGGGAGGGGGATGTACAATTCATTATTTTGGCTTTTCAGGAAAACACAGGGTAGGATATAATCCCCATCTCAAGCAAAGCTGTGAAGGTTTCACAAACTTTGACATAAAGCCTATCCAGACTTGCATATTGATATGACCCATGCCTGCTGAAGGCAAGGTTTGGGTCAGGTGATTAAGTTCTGGTCCGTAAGTATTTCTACTTGGAACCATCCATCTTTCCCCTTTAAGAGCTGTCTTACACCTTTCTGGAAAATTGCTAGGGCATGGCATTCTTTTTGGCACCATTCAGTTAAATAGCTCGTTGGGTAGCCTGTGCAGAAAGTTACCTGGCATTGACACGGAACTGTGGGCAGCGTTAACTGCACTTCAACCCAGTGACCTATAGTCAGCATCAAGGTTGACCAGCTGAAAGGCTGTGTGCCAGGGAAGGGACAACTTGAAGGTGGCTGGGGACATCCAGTTGCAAGGCAGCCTGACGTTTCTGCAACAATCTGGAGTCTGGACTTCCCCTACAAGCTGTGCACTGTTGTTAGATTCCAATTTCCCATCATGCCTCACAAGTGGGGGCTAAGATGAATGGGACTTACTTTATCCGACAACCATTTTGTTTTGTTTTCTGGTGGGATCCCTGAAGGACGATTATGAGATGGATTTCAAAGGGTCCCCCCCCCCTTGGCGATGGATGTTACTGGTGCTAGATTCTTTGCAACTATTGTACGTTCTTCCCCAGTGTAATAAAAAGAAATCCTTGCAGTTTAGCAAGAGCTTTTACCCAGCTTCCAGATGGCATTTTAATTTGACTCAGTCAAAAATAATTCTTGAAGTCTTTTGTAAACCGGCACAGAGAGAACAGTATTTCAAAGACAAAGTCTCCAGTCATAAAGGTCATATAGGAAGCCACAGTTTATCAGCAAGTAAAAGGGCTGGAACACTCCCCCCTCCCACCAATGATTATGCCTGACCTGGCACAATTTTATATGAGCTGTGACACTTTATACATGCTCTCTGCATAATGGGAACATTTCTAGAGATGAAAAGGAAAGAAGTAATCATCCTTGAACTGGGTTGTGAAGCAGTGTGAATAATGCACTCACACAAAGCACTCAGTAGCATTTGTCGGATTTTTTTCTGAACAGATCACCTCCTCTGTCAGTTATTACACCCACCCACATAACATCCGTTCTGGCACATGCAAGTCCCAGACACCCCAGGGTTTCTTCTCTTACAAACCTACACAGCTTCAGGTTTCAGGGCAGGTCAGCCCTTGGCTTACAAGTTTCACTTACGTCCAAGGTGCTAAAAAAACCCAGGGGTCTCCACCTTCCACCTACCATTCATCCATCCATCCTGTTTCAAGGACTGATAGCATTTCCTTCTACGTGGACAGCTAAAATGAAATTGACTGGGTAAATCTGATTTCCCAGGTGCAAATTTGGTGGCTCAATGTGGCTTTCCCCCCACTGTGTTGTCCCATGCTTAATAATCAGTGGAATGGAGTTAGCCAAAGTGAAGCTCTGAAAATGGAGTTTTGATACCAACACAGTCCTTTGCAAATGTGCCATGGAAGATTAGATACGAGCTATTCCAAATGCCCTTACTGGTTACTGGTAAAACCTGCCTCATTTACTTACTGTATATACTCGAGTATAAGTCGACCCGAGTATAAGTCGGGGCCCCTAATTTAAACCCAAAAAACTGGGAAAATTTATTGACTCAAGTATAAGCCTAGGGTGGGAAATGCAGCAGGGCCTGGCAACTCCTCCTTTGTGAGCTGTGTGTGTGTGTGTGATGATGTTTAAAATGACTTTTAGCCACTGAGGCAAGTGCTTGAGTTGGTGGCTAAAAGTCATTTTAAACATTGTTTTAAAATGACTTTTTAAAAAGTCATTTTAAACATTGGGGGATCAGGAGAAGTGGCGCACATTGTTTAAAATGACTTTTAGCCACCAACCCAAACTTGCCTCAGTGGCTAAAAGTATTGACCCGAATATAAGCCGAGGACCCCTTTTTTTCAGCCCAAAATTAGGGCTGAAAAACTAGGCTTATATTTGAGTATATACAGTATCTAAGACTTGCAATACATTGGATTCTATTAATTGTACTGTGGTACTTTTTGAAAGAAAGAAAGAAAGAAAGAAAGAAAGAAAGAAAGAAAGAAAGAAAGAAAGAAAGAAAGAAAGAAAGAAAGAAAGAAAGAAAGAAAGAAAGAAAGAAAGAAAAGAGAAATGCTTTTGTTTGAGGACCATCCAGGTTAAAAGGCTGAGCTTTTTTGCCAAACCTACAAATACAGTGGGATAGCATATGTGGTATAGTGAATAGCATGATGGATCTGGGTTCAGTTCCATGTATTGCAATGGAAACTCACTTGGGGCAAGGGTGGAGCTGGTAAAAACACTCCTTAATTAACTTCCTTAATTTGAGAGCTCCATTAGGGTCTCTAAATTGGATACAGTTTGATGGCACAAAACACAAAAACATAGCAGAAATAGGTAGTAGGTTTGGCTGCAGGTAGGTGATGCCTTTTTAAAGAAATCTCCCGACCCCATCCCACACATACAAACAAAGGCTCTGCAAAATAAACAGAATGTGGCAGTTTTGAGAGCAGGTATGAGGTTTCTGGCCCAATTTCCTCCCTCCAATGTGATTTTTCAACTTTCAGGAGTATTTCTTCCATTGTGAAGTACAGCTCCTTTCCCACTAATTATTTACTTGTTGCTAACAAGTTCATTAAAACCTCAAAACCTCCCCTTTATCAACTGATGTTGAACAAGTAAGTTTGATGAACATGTCAGATAGCTCAGTGGTTCAGAATCTGGCTATGTTCAATTCCCTACTGGGCCCTCTTGACAGGGGCTGGACTCAGTGATCCAGAGGGTCCCTTCCAACTCTGCAGTTCTAAGAAGAAGAAGAAGAAGAAGAAGAAGAAGAAGAAGAAGAAGAAGAAGAAGAAGAAGAAGAAGAAGAAGAAGAAGAAGAAGAAGAAGAAGAAGCCAACAGTGACCATGGTTATTTATATGAAGGAAGTGAGGGTCATGGCACACACTCTTTTTCAATACCGTTCTCTTTTAATAAACAATCATGAATTGCTTTTGTGTAGAGAACAGCTGATGGGAAATTTTGGCATTGTAGAAAGTTGAGAAGAAGAACGCCTGACCAAGAAAGTGGTCCCACAAAAGGTTATGTTAACAACAGTTGCATCATAGGATTTTAAAAAAGTGAATTTTCATAGCATTTTGTCAATTTGCTTGATAAATTAAAATTGTTTTTAACTTCTTCATTTTGAATGATTGTTTGCAAAAATGAATGAATGAATGAATGAATGAATGAATGAATGAATGAATGAATGAATGACCTGGTGTTAGATTTTTCACTCTTGCATGATAATGAAAAAGTCCTCTGGCTTTTTTTTTTTTTCATAATTAGGAGCATTAGCAAAATAAGAAAATAATTGAAAATAGAAGCATTTTGGGCGGGGCTTGTATTTTGTACACACTTTGCAGAAAACCTTTGAATCTTCCATCCCCCACTTATCTAAAATAATATTTTTTTCTTCTCAGTGTCCGGCCGGGATCTAATAAAAAATTTTCAGGCTACCTCAGCATTGTCTTCTGATGTTTTGGATAACGCTGTCATAATTTCCCTCCCTTTATTCGCCCTAAATTAAAGCACAAATCAATTGGATCCATTCCGGTGACATGGGTCTAATTTCCTATCCCCATATAAATGTTATGTTAGCGTGTTAAAGTCTGCATTAGCACATTTTTATGATTCATGTGAGTCAGTGTGAGGTTGACACTTGTGAATATCGAGCCTCTTTAATGCGCTCTCCGAAATCCCCCCTTTTTCTGCTATGCTAGTAGATCACAGCGAGGCCTATATTCCAGCATGACAGTACCTTTGGGTTCAGCCAATTCTGATTTAACATTCCTTTGAAAAACAAAAAAACAAAACAAGCACTCAAAAACGAGGTTAGAATTTTATTATTAGCAGTGTGCATTGCAGCCCTGTCTCCATTCTTCTCCTCAGCCACCTCCATTTCTCTTCTTGTTATTGGGTTTGAGGTTCTGACTGACCTGTGATTGAATGTCAGGAAAAACAACAGTTGACTTTGGATCCATACTGTGCCCAGCTAAGAAACAGTAACACTGTATATATAAGCAAGCAACTTTGCTTTGTTCTCTCTAGGGCAGTGATGGCGGACCTTTTAGAGACCGAGTGCCCAAATTGCAATTCAAAACCCATTAATTTTTTTGCAGTGCCAATACAGGAATTTAACCTGTATACAGGTGGTTATGAAGGGGCGATGTTGGGTGCCCACAGAAAGGGCTCTGAGTGCCACCTTTGGCACGTGTGCCATAGGTTCGCCAGCACTGCTTTAGGGTGTCAGGCAAGGTTGCAGTCCACGAAGCTAACGGGTAGCAGACTGCAGCCCTGTTGCATGCGCCCGGATAGCAATACAAGGGTATGCACACATAATCTGACCCTTTTGATCCTCACATGGCTCAGAGGTCAGAAGAAGCTTCGCAGGATTAACACAAATATCTGAAAATGAGTCTGTGAATGTGACCACCTGAACATGTATGCCAGCTCTTGTCTTCCTGGTTGGGGCTACATGTATTTCTGTGTCTCCACAATCCTTTTCGTCCTACACAGATCCAGGAACACCCACACTGGGCTCTTGTCACAATGATCTTAAGTCAGAATAGTTTACAGGCCATTCACAGTTAAGACCTCATCAAATAATGCCTGATTTGTGAGGGGAAGCAGGGCTGTAGCTTGAGGATGGCAACTGGGACTTTGCCCTAGGCTTAACATTTAGAGGAGGCCAAAACCTAGAGGCAAGTGTAATGTTGAGTGTTAGGAAAAATGAATGCCAGTACTTGTAAGCTCTGTTGTTTCTTTCTTCCTAGAGGAAAAAGGCAGCATAATTTTTTTTCTCTTTGTTGTGAAGAGACACCACATTCTTCTCCCCACATTCCATGGGAAGGAAGTTCATGCACCAAGTGCTATTGCTGGTCTGAATGGCCAGTCACAGCTTTGAGGAGGTGGCTCATGGCATCCCCTAGGACAGTGGTGCCCAAACATCAGCCCTCCAGCTGTTTTGGACCACAACTCCCACAGTCCTTCGTCATTGGCAGTACAGGCTTGGAATTCTGCGAGTTGTGGTCCAAACATCTGGAGGACTGAAGTTTGGACACCCCTGCCCTAGGATTTTAGGAAGGAATAAATTCCTGCTGTAGTAAGGTGGTGCCAATGAAATTTGTAAGGCAGAGCCAAAAAACTTGGGGGGGGGAGGAGAGGGGACAATAAGTAGGCTAACAAGTGTGTACTTCTTTTGGTCAGATGGGACAAATTCCTGTTTGATCTTCTGGCCATTTTGTGATAAGAAATGTGTCATTAGTTTTGTCCTATTTTTAATTTAATTTAATTTAATTTAATTTAATTTAATTTAATTTAATTTAATTTAATTTAAGTTTTAGTCTTCATAGGGGAAGCATGAGTATCCAGTGTAGTGCAGTGACAAACTAGAGCAGGGTTTAATTCCCCACTTTTCCATGAAAACGTACTGGAGGAGAGGAACTGGTAAATCCACTTCTTAGATATCTCACTGACATTGAAAGTTCTACTGGGGTCGAATTACTAGCAGCACTTTGTATATTTCCCATCCAAGCATCAACCAGGGAAAAACTTACTTAGCTTTAAAAACATATCAGCATTACATGTGCTCCCTCTCCCTTGTAGACAAAAAGAACCTTTGGTTTTAAGCTTTGGATTGTGTGTTTTATTAATTAAGTAGACCAATCACATGCATTGATAAAAGGGAGAGTTGTCCCCACTCCCCCCCAATAAATACAATAACTATATTTGCATCTTTACTTATGAAGCTTATCTTTCCCTGTAGAAATTCAAACGTAAGAGACTTCATAACAAAATTCAAGATTGCAGTCATGAAATAAAGATGAATAAGATGCAAGAAATAGCACAGATTATTGAAAAACAAAGTAAAGTGAGCCACCCCAAACTTAATGAAAATGTCAGGATGCAATTTTCCTCTTCATTCAACATACTCTCCTTATCCTCTGAATAGATAACAGAAATGGGAAATTTTCAGCTGGGAGATTAAATCTTTTCATAAAGCAAGGACGGTTAGAAGACAAATTTCATAATTTCAACATCTAAATGTGCTGCTACTGAAGGGATTAGCCGATCGGTGCTGTGGAGCTTGGTTATTTCACGTGCAAAGATGAAAAACCTGTTACAAGTATTTGTCATGGAGCCGGTGGCCATGAGAGTTAGTGGCAAAGCCATAAAAGTGACTCCAGAATCGATGTTTAATGCCGCCTGCCACTTTACATCCTTCTTGTTAGTACTTGAGCTATTATAGGAAAGCCACACTAATAAAACAAGGCAATAGGACAAAGGAAGTGTTTATCTCTATGCATTTATCTCTTGCAGCTTTGCTTTGACCAACCCTGTCCCATCTTTTCATATATATATATATATAGATAGATATATAGATATATAGATAGATATAGATATAGATGTGTGTGTGTGTGTGTGTGTGTGTGTGTGTGTGTGTGTGTGTGTGTGTGTGTGTGTGTGTGTGTGTGTGTGTGTGTATGTATAATTTTAATGTGGTAATGGGTAAGCAGCTTCTCATAAACAATAAGTGATTCTAGGTAATCAATCTGTATGCTTGTAAGAACTTGATTCTGCAGTTCTGAGCACACTACAGCAGGTGAAGCTCTGTTTAGGTCATGGAAGAAGCCAGTTATCGTGATTCCATTTACGGTAACCCAGAACAGAGTTTTGCCTTTGTATCAAATCATATTAAGTGGTAACCCAAAATTATATTTACACCACGTGGGGCATGAGAAATTACATTTGCACTGAGAACAGGGATGACTCTTTTTCTCTTCTAATAAATGCACTCTGGATGTTGGATGGGAAGAATAAACCTCTTCCGTTTATATCACTGCACTTGCGGAAAGAGGATGATCAAAATATTTTCCCCATTATCTGTTATATTGATCTGTTTCATGGGGGGGGGAATGTGGAATAAATTTATCACCTCATTACTGTACTTAGTGGATGTGAAAACTCACTGAATTGTCAATAAACTGTAGCTTTGTTTGCAAGCATCAAGGAAGATATACGCACACACCTACCTTAACTTTTACAGTAGAAAATGGTGTAAAATTGATCCTGACCCCAGTGCAACTGGTTCGACAATTCAGTTTATAGCAAGTCTCAAGCTGTAATGATTCTTTAGGATGATGTTCATTAACTCATTCTGAAACACGCCATCTTTGCTCCTCATTTTAAATGACTGCTGTTCAAGTTGTAAACCTACGATGTTTAAAATAGGCGGTTGGGAGAGTGAAAGCGTGAATGGGATACACAGATGATAGTGTTCGTATTGTGTTTGGCAAATAAACAGATAGATAGGCATTCTGATTCTGACAAACACTTTTTTAAAAAGTGCATAATTTGACCTCACATGTAAAACTTAATTACTGGAGATATTTGGCCAGAATTATCCACTTTCTTGCTCTCTTAATTAGTTCCTTGACCCAGAGCCACATCGAAGCAACAGACATCTCCCTGTTTACCATATTTCCCCACCTATAAGACATCCCCATGTGTAGGATAAACTGCGTGGTTCTCTCTTTGGCTCTCTTCCGTATATACGGTGACCCTACATTTTTAGTCTAATAATTTTAGACAAAAATACTGTGATTCCTGCTGTAGATCTGAATCTTCCCACTGTTTCTTCTTGGTTGCTTGCTTGAATTGGTGCCTCCTGAAAGACATGTAATGTGGCTCTTGTTTGTTTGACTTGCCCCGGCTTCTCTGCTCAAGGCTTCTGGGCAGAAGGCTCAAAGACTTCCGACGGGTCTGATGTAGTGTTTTCATGAGTTGAAAGGTTTTTCAGCAGTATAAATTCATCAATTCATCTATATGGGCTTATGAAGGAGTATGTCTAGGAATCAGAGCGAACGCTTGACTGAAGTTTGTTTATCTCATTCCTGGAGAAATCTAGCAGCTTGAAATGATGTTCCCCTTTTGATTCTTTGGCCATCATCCTTTTGTCTCGCCCACCCTCCTTTCTCTGCCTTACTCGAAGTTTGTAATTCATTCACCCTTGTGAGGAGGCAGGAGCACAAAGAGGGCATTGTAAAAGGGGCGGGCACTCTTACCCTTGTTTAGATAGCCAATACATCAAAGGTCAGTTTCGGATTTAGTAGGTCACTTGCTTCCTACTTCAAGAAAGCAATGATGCTTTACTCGCCCACTTGCCTCTTCATCTGAACTTTTTTTTTTTTGAATGAAAGGCCTTTATGAATGAAGGTGTCTATTGAGCAAGACTCCTTTTTTCTACAGTGGCTGTTTACACTTGTAACAAAATAGTGAAATGCACGTGCTAGAAATTCGTAGCAGTGGCAGATTGCTTCACAAATTTTAAGAGCCTGCGTTAGTTGCCTGAGGCCTGAGCTCTCTTGACTGGGATCGTCATAAGATTCCACAGGCCATTGGGCGTCCAACTAGGGTGGCTTAGAGCAGTGTTTTTCAACCACTGTTCCACGGCACACTAGTGTGCCGCGAGATGTTGCCTGGTGTGCCATTGAAAAAATTGAAAAACACTGATTTAAATGATAAATTCTCCAGAGGGAGAAGGAGGGGGGCGTGGAGAGCTTGCTTCCCCATTGTAGGGCGAGGAGCTATTCTGGTCTTTACGGTAGGGGCTTCTTCTGCCGCCGCCCGCCTGCCCGCCCAGGGCTCCTCCTTCCTTCCCTCCCTCGCCCTCGCCTTCCTCTTGGCCACCGCGGGGCGAGGGGTGGCGCGAGGTGGTGCCGGCTTCCCCTCCCTGGCGCGCGCGCGGTGCCCCGACGGGGCGTCGAAGCCGCTTGCAGATGTCCAGGGTGATGCGGTGTTGCAAGCCCGCCAGTGGGAGGAGGGCGATGGGGGCCAGGAGGGGCGAGGCGGCAGCGGCGGCACGGGCTTGTCCTCCTGCTCCTCCTTCCCCTCCTCCTCCTTCCCAGGGCTGCTGAGGCTGCTGCTGCTGCTGCCGGGCACCGCGATGAAACTCTACTGCAAAGTGGTGGCCCTGGCGCTCTGCCTGGTGCTGCTGCTCCTGCTCTACCTCTTCGTGGGCAACTCCGACGATGAGGATGAGCCGCCTTGGCGAGGGGCCAAAGGAAGCTCCCGGGCGACTCTGGCTGCCACCTCCCGGCGGGACACTCCAGACCAGCGGCTCTCCGAGCCCCATTTCCGACCCGTCCAGGGCGCGGCGGAGCGCGAGGCGGAGGAAGTGGCCGCCTCCGTTTCCAAGAGGCAGAAGCTTCAGCAGCAGCAGCCGCCACGTCTCCAGCGAAAAGCGGGCAGGCGGAGCGCCGCCCGAGGGAAGTTTGCGAACGAGAGGTAAAGTCCACCCACGCCCACCCCACCCCTCACCCCTTTCCATCCCCCTCGCCCCTCTGTCCCTCGCCGTCGCCCTTGGGCAGGAGGATTTGGCCCCGAGCAGGCTGTCTCTCGCATCCTGCTCCCTCCACCCACTTTACTCCAGAGGAAATCGGCTCACTTGCCGTCGGCTCAACGTCTTCTCAAGGCGGCGGGTGATGCATGATGCCCTTAAGTTCCAGTTCTGGATTTGCAGGGAAGGCGGAGGGCAGAATCCTACATAAATCCCACCCAGTCCTTGATCATCAGTGTGGCCCTCAAGGAGGCCAGACAAGCCAGCACGAGCAACCGAGCAAACTTCCTACAGAGCTGCGGCGCCAGCCACTGTCCCTTTCTGGTTTTGGGAAGCTGGTGTAAGACCGAAGTATATAAAGCTGCTTTCTTCTAGTGTGAATATTGCCCTGAGATATTCGAATAGGTTTTCGGATGTGCCTTTTTATTAATTTGGGGGGGGGGTAGTTCTAGAAATTGTTGATTGAATTTTACTGTATTTTTGCATTTATGGTGGCAACACTAATGGGTTGTGGTGGTATAGATTTATTTGATTCCTATTCAAGAGAATTACTTATATATAGTCAATATAGGCACAGAGTTAATTTTTTTAACATTTTCTAATGGTGGTGTGCCTCGTGATTTTTTTCATGAAACAAGTGTGCCTTTGCCCAAAAAAGGTTGAAAAACACTGGCTTAGAGAAGTAGAGGGTGGAGCAAGAAAGAGGTCATTGGATACATCTCAGCAGGCAACTTGCTTCCACTAAGACTAGGACTTTTATTCTTTTTTTCCCTTCTGGCCCCCTTCAACAAGTAGACTATCTTAAAAGAGCGGTCATCTGGCCTGGAGCAGATTATCTGCCAGGGTTGGTTTGCATTTCTGTTGCCTGCTCCGATGAACAGAAACTGGGAAGTAAAGGCCCCAGTTCCTTGGCGGAATCCTGTCTCAGGGTTTCCCCATCCAAGGGCCTCTGCCTTACAGGGTTCTGCATGACAGGCTGTAATGTGGCCCCCAAATTTAGGCCTTACAGCTCTGTGGCTTCTACTGCTGTATTTCCGGGCCAAGATAGTTCCTCCTGTTCCTCTGGGCCTGAAACATGGCTGCCTCTCAAGGTTAGGAAGATAAGACAGAGTTGGGAAAGGCAAACTGGGTGTTGGAAAGGACACTTTGAAAGCAATGGGAGACTTTGAAGCAATGGGACTTGACCACATCCAAGTATTTCTGTAGCTCTACATTGAAGAATGTGGGTGAAGTCCCTCTCTTCTTAGTTTTTCAGTAAATTGGGCATCAGGCTAAAACATTTGGCCACCCAGTCGCAAGCGTATGTGAGAATCCCAGCTCATGTGTCCAAAGCCTGCTTCTTCACTGAAGATTTAGAAACTTTCTGCCTACAATAAATTCTTCTTATTTCCCCATTTAGACTTGTCTGAGAAAGCAAGCCCACAACTAGGGTCTGTGTCACCTGGGGCAAACATGGATCCCCCCCCACAGCCCTATTAAAAAGACCCTTAATGTGAGCATATTGTGTACTAGAAAGGACTTCAGGTTGTCTTCTATGGGTGTGCTGCACCATTGCCTCAAGTAGATTGAGAGAATGACTAGAATGTATCCAGCACTCCTCTGGCAGCGAACATCGGAGATTGGCATTAATGGGTTAGTTGTTAGTGGCCGAAATCCAAATGTTAGCCCTAAATAGAGTGTGCTCTCACTGAATCAAAGGGAAACTGGCAAGTCAACTCATATGAGAAATTGATTGATTCCGTAGGTGTTGTCTAATTGGAAATAATGCCGGATTTGGACCAGAGTTTGGCAGCTGAAACTCTAGACAAGTTTCCAAGAAACCTTCAGGTTTGCAAGAGTTTTTGGAAATCTGTCTTCTACACAAGTAACCACAGGACTTACTTAGAACTCATTAAGCTTGCAGTTATATAGAGGGCTCATTGGATGGGATCCAGCTTATTCTACTGATTTCAGTGAGTCTACTGTAAGTCTGGCTCTGGTCATCAATTTCCTGCTGTCTCCCAAAGCTGACAGAATTCTTGCAATATGTTTTCTTCTTCCAAATGGTATACTTGTTTAAATGCATCCATATGAACATGACCTCTGTTTGGCTTCTGAACACATCAGGGCAGGGGAAAGAGGCTAGGAATTTGCCAAGAAACAGGTGACCAGTCCTGTTAATTGCAAAGGTAATATAATGTAGATGTGAATTTGGTAGCATCTCTTGATTCAGGTCCTTTCAGGCGCTGCTGTTAGGCATCTATTGCACCTTGGCACCTACCTCAACAAGCTTCATATTTGCCACATTGATCTAAGAAAACGTCTCTAATTTGAAGAGAAAAGAAAATATAGTGGCTTCCAAAGTAACTCTGAAACATTAATCAATAACTGGAACATAAGATCTTGGCAGTGGGACAGGCATTGACTTAAAACCCTGGCTGCATGGTCCCGACTGAATCGATTTTTATTAGGGACAGAACCTGATGCTTTTGGGGAGCTCTCTGTCTCAAATCTTTTGACAAAAATTTGTATAATGGATTCCTATAATTTGGTGTGACTTTAACAAATGCCCTGTGTAAGATGCTCATTCAATAGCACTTAAGCAGTGTGGCCTGGGTGTTGGGGAACTATGTGGTAGAAGCAGCATAGGCAGTCAGCAGCAGTGCTCTGGGTGTGTATGCGTGCATGTACACATGCACATAGTATTGGCATGCTTCTGTGAAGGCAGAAAAGTTAAAGCACCTTTTGAATGATTAATATGTTTGCTTTTTCTGAGAATCTGGTCAAAATCACTGTTTGTTTTTCTGTAGATGGCAAAGTTCTCTACTGTTCCCCCTAATAGACGTATGGCTTGCTTCAAAAGAACCCCATGTTTCAAGAGAGGGTGTGAAAAAAAATACCAAGGTGACTGTGGGCTTGCTTCCGCTGGCCAAAAGAACTTAGGGTTTTTGTCGCTCTTCCATGTTTCAAGAGAAAAAGAGAAAGAAAAGCATGTGAAAAAAAACCCCTCGTCTCTGTAAAAGTAGCCAAGGTGACATAATTTTGTTTGTTTGTTTGTGTTGGTTCTTTAAGCTCCGGAGCTGGGAGCCATTTGCAGCACAGCTTAGGGGTCGTGTATAAACGCCCATAGTTTTGTTTGTTTGTTTGTGTTGGTTCTGTGAGTGTTACCGAGCCAGGTTGCAATATGTGAATAGTAAATAATGTTCTCACTGTGGTCCACTACCAGCAGATTTACCAAGCCAGTTAAGTCCTCCCAAGTCTTCATTACACCTATAGGTGTAAAGCAGAATATCTGCACAGTCTGCCTGAAAAGAGGAGGAGCATCCATGGAGCAGCAAATGCAAAAAAGTCTCTGTCTTGATTTGTGAGCAGGTGGGTAAGAATTCCATGGGCTTCTTATTACAAAGTAATAACAACTCGTAAGTTCAGATGCAGCTTTGCCACATCTCTGCTTCTTGCCTCAACTAAGAGACTGCCTGGCATTTATTTTCATCTTGTCAAGAACTCTACATCTAAGAACTAACTCCTGGCAAATCTGCCTTTGAACTTTTGGTACAGGTTTGAAAAAGAGAGTATCGCCCTGGAAATATTGGCAACTTTTTTGTTATTTTGTTAGTAGCCTTAAAGGTATCACCTAGTCTAGTCTTGTATTTATTAGAAAGTAGTGGAGGCCCTAGCAATTAGAGAATGATTCCTCTCAAAGCTTTGGAAATAGCTGAAATTGATATTTGATGGATAACCTTTGATGTGGGATTAGTTTATCCATTCCACACTGAGCCGTGAAATTCACTAGTCGACCTCCTGTTAGTCTCTCACTCTTGTCGAGTGTGTTGTTGTGAAGACAAAACTATAAAACTATGGAGGAGAGACGGGTAAGCGGCTTTGAGCTCATTGGAGAAAAAATGGCTTAACAAGGAGTGAGGTGGTGTCGGAAGGGAAAGCAATGTGGTAAATTGTACACCTCAAGTGCTCCACTATGCAGTTCCACATCACCATTTTTAAATGTGGGATGGTTGTGGTTTGTTGTTTAAAAATATTCTATGCTACCTTAGACTGGACTGCCATAAGGGCAAACAAGTGGGCCATTGATCATATCAAGCCAGACTAAAGCTGGAGGCAAACATGCTGAAACTGAGTCTGTCCTAGTTTGGCCATATCACGAGATGACAGGATTCCCTGGAAAAAACAAGAATACTGGGAAAGGCTGGAGGCAGCAGGAAAAGAGGAAGGTGAAATGTGATCTGGATTGACTCCCTAAGGAAGCCACAAGTTTTCAAGAGCTGAGCAGGGTGGATGAATGGGAATTGGCACCTCATCATCCCCAGCACTCCTGCCAAGACCCCTGCGCAGGTGGTGTTTGGCACCAAGGGCTCCTGCAGGGCTGGAGTCAGACTGGCGGGGCAAGAAGGGGGCAGGCTTCCGGGAGGGGAGTCCCCCTGAGGGTGACTGGCTGGTGGCGGCAGCAGTAAGATTTCTTTCTTTTTTCTCCTTGCCATTGTCATCACTGTCCCTGCAGGCTGGCCGCTGAGCTTGGCAGCAAGGAGGTTGGCTGGCCAGGGGTGAAAGCTTTTACCCCAGCACCACAGCACATGTGTCACCACTATTATCCTCGGATAAGAGTGTTTGTTCTTATCCGCAGATTTCGCTATACGTGAATCGATACCCTCCGGATACGGCGGTCCTACTGTAATTATGCAAAACTAAAATGTAGTCTTTCATAAAAGGAAAATATAGAGGCCCTTCATAGTCCAAGGTCTTGAACTTCAATTTACTTAGCTTCTTTATAAGTTTGCCACTGGTCTCCCCACTCCACCCACAAAACATTCCTCATTGGGATGACCTACTAGATTGAGATTGATTTAATCAACATATACCACACAGTTGTGGATCAGAGGGTTGTGGAGCACATAAAGGCTTCCCCATAAATTACCAGGGGATCCCAGTGCCTCCGCTCGGTTGTGACTGTAAAATAGATTGTCTTTTAAGGAGTGGCCTCCAAACAAGCACTGGTTGGATGGGCCCTTTAATCAAAATGTCACAAAAGCAGCCTCCGCTCATCTCCGCTCCATTGGAAAGCACTTCTCTTATTTATTTAAACCATCGAACTTTGGTTCCAGACACCATTAACCCCAGTAAGCAAAGATGGATGGTCGAGTGACAAAAGGCGTGTGCCAGGGAGCCAGGGATTGGACCGCTTATGCCTGCCGTGATGTCTTGATCTGCTCATCACATCTCCCCAGGGAACCGTCCAGGCAATTAAGTTCACCCATTACAATCCCAGCTCCTGCGAGCAGCAGCGTAAGCTCTTCCATGATAGGGAGAATGGCTAACTCCTTGTAATGACTGCTACATCTGTTCAATTATATTTCACTCTATTGATGCTTAATTAGAGGACAAGCTTGGGTTGGGAGAGGGAGGGCTCTGCTTTCCCCGTAAATGTCAGACAAGCCTTCCTTAATAGCCTGTCTTCTGTTGTGACATGCATTGACTAGGTTGGCAGGCACCGTGGCCTTCTGACCTCTGAGCCCCCAGGAAGGCAAAAGGGAATGCTTGGGTTTTTATGTGTGTTTTCTTCATTTTTCGTTTTTTGTCTTTTGTATTTTGGAAGGCAGAGGAGAGGAGACCGGGTGGGGAGAAGGAGTCAGAACACTGATTTATATCCGCTGCCATTTCCTGTTTAGGATGAAATGACCCTCAGTGACCTTGAGGCCATTCCCTGTGTGCTCAGGAAGGAGTTGTGATGGCTGACGGTTTCAGCAGCTATTGCATGACTCTTGTGCTACTTGTACACAGTGCAATAGCTCCTCCATAGAGTTTTAATGCTGCCTTCTGGAGCAATAGCTCAGTCCTGGGCAGCCAGCCCAGGAATGCGTTGGGCCTTGAGGTGAACCTTAGGCCATGGTTCACCTTAAGGCTATTCAGACTGTTGCCTACTTAACGAGCCTATTCAGGCCATTGTTCATTTTATGAGCCTATTTCAGACCAGGGTGACAAGAGGTCAAGTGAACTATAAATGGAGGACTCCCAACTAGCTTTCCTCAGACTGTGACAAAGCTGTTTGGATGAGTAGCAAAATGTTTCAATCTCTCAAGAAAAAGAAGTCCAGTTGCCATGACTCAACTTCCAGATATCCTGGGTTGGTAGTGTTGCCCAGGATGACCTCATACCTTCGGTTGAGGCAAAAGTCCTTGAGACCTATAGTCCCTTAACAAAAACAGGTTCCATTTTCTGTAATGCATTGGTTTAATATAATTGAACAAAGAAATAGCCTGTTATCTGAGAAATGCTGCTTCTTTTGCCTCTTGTAAGATTTGGGAATGCTGTTTAAAAAATTTATCTTGGGTTCCTGACTGCTTAACTAAAGTGCCTGTTGGAGACAGTCTTTGATAAATACAACTATGTACATTCTCTTGTGAGCTCTAACATTCTGTTGAAGTTGGGAGGCATCTATGGGCTACCTTCACATAATTCCATTTTCTGTGCCAGTGGAGAAGAAAGGTAGCATTGCACCTCAAAGAAATTAGAGAAGAAAGTAATGTTGTACCTTTGAAATAATGTGCATGCATCCCATAATAATGATAAAAATAAACACAGGAAAAACTGAAATTGATGGCTTTGTCAGTGCAGGCATAGATACTGAGTACTTTACTTCTGGAAATTTGAGTGTCAACAACTTACAGTTTTCCAACCATCTTTGTCATGCTGAATTAGGGCTGCCATTTTTTTCTTTTAGAGCAGTGTTGGTGAACCTATGGTACAGGTGCCAAAGGTGGCACTTGGAGCCCTTTCTGTGGGCATCCAACATCGCCCCTTCACAGCCACCTGTATTCAGGTTTAGTTGCTGTGTTGGCACTTTGCAAATAATTAGTGGATTTTGAATCACAGTTTGGGCACTCGGTCTCTAAAAGGTTTGCCATCACTGCCTTAAAGGTTCTTCCTCATCCTTTCCCTGGTCTTCTCTGTGCTGGGAACAAGTGTACCTGGTGAATTTGGCCAGTGCAGATGGATGAAAACTATGTTCCAATTTATTTTTGAGGAATGTACCAACATTCTGCAGTCACATTGTCAGAATGAAAAGAGCTTGAGGTTTAATAAAGTAAAATGTGGAAGAAAGTGAAACCAACCGCTTGCCTCATTGTGATAAAAGAGTCAATCAATATAGACATTTGCTTCTCATCTCTCAAAGCTGGTTATCCTAGGCCTTCCTGCTGTTGGAAATGTTTCCAAATCCGTGGCCATATATAGTAAGCTGCAGTATTTGATAACAGTTGCAGTAGTTGATATGTTTTTCTTTTTCACCATTGCCTTGTGATTTCTAGAGGAATTCCTTAATCATCCTTTTCCTCTCGCATCTAGGGTGTCTGAATTGTATGAAATGTATTACGGTTGGGAGGGTTAGAGACTGATGATCTGTAGTTGTTGGGGTTTTTTTTTTACACTAGGAGGTTCTTCTGCCTTTGAAAATGATAGATTCCCTAAGATAAGTACAGGAGATACAGTGGTTGGATTCACAATGATGCAACCCAGGATTGATGATTGGTGGCTCAATTTCAGCTTTAGAGAGCCATTTAAGAAACTGGCAGACAACAGTGAAAGGAGGTTTGTTGATGCCCTTTTGCAGGCTGTTCCATTCCAGAAACAATTTGAAAAACAACATTAACAAGCAGTTGATGGACTGAATATTTCAGATGTCAATTTCTTCATAGTATCCCTTCCATGCCTTAATTGTAAACATAATAATTACAGCTCTGTACTTATAGCTTTGTACATTAACTCACTTTAAAAAAATGCACCAATGTTCACGCAGATAGAAACACAGAAGCTCTGCAGTAGAGATGAAGAAGCTGTAATCCTTGGCAAATGGTTGGGTTACAATGGCCAGCAGATGGTCACAGATGATGTGAAGTGTTGGGACCACCATTTCCCCAGCCTTGCTGTACCTAAAATAATATAGGAGAAAAATATATCAGGGTGCAGTGCACACATTACTTGTAGCAGTGAGGGAAGTTATTGTGACATCTGTGCTTCCATCCTGATGAGGATAACATTTGTTTGTGCCATTGATACTGTAGTCTGTTCTTCAGTAAGTTCAGGGTTCTGTTCCTCCCCTCTTTATCCTGTGTTAGCCATGGCTAACCCAAAGATGTCCTCTGACCAAGGAGAGATCTGAAACGTGATCAACTAGCTCTTCTTCCTATCCCACTGTTGTTCTCCTGAATACTGATCCAGTCAGGAGTAACAATGTCCCCACCCCTCCCTCACTGATCATTATGTTTCCAGAAGCTGGCTAGGAGCAACTGTAGTTGGACCTGGGGCCTAACTGGAGTGTCACAGGCTCACAGCCATTGTCTATTTGGCTCAATGCTACTGGGCTTGCGACAGTGCATGGATGGGTTAATTCCAACTGAGGCTGCCTCCGTACATTCTAATTTTGCCCTCCTGTGCACCCTTGCAAGTCTCACCGAACCCTTGCAACTCCCATCATGCTGTATTGTGCTTTTCTTATTCACGGAAGAACCAGCGCAGAACTAGCAGGGAGGAAGAGAGGGCTGCTCTAAATTCTTTCTGGTTTGGAGGCTTTCATAGCCATTATAGCTATGTGTGTGTGTGTGGGGGGGGTTCTGATTGAATTATGGGGGTGGAAGTTCTGAAAGACCCATCCCTACTGGCTAGTAGGGACCACCATTTTGTGTGCAAGAATATAATAAAGCTGGAAATGCTGTCTGTAAACCTTGCAGCCAGTGCTAGTAACTGAGATAAACAAGCAGGTTCCAGTTTCAAGCCTTGACCTTGCCTTGGACTTATGAGGTAGCTTTAGGCAAGCCATGCTTTTCCTTTCTCTGCTTCAGTCGTTTCCTCGTCATCCCACACTCAAGCCAAAAATTACCATTGTCACCCCCTTGACAGGATTTTTGTGACTATTACTGATGGATGTGGGCCCCTTTTAAACACCTGAATTATTATGTATTATTTCTTTCATACAGAGTGAAACCTATGTTTTTTTTCCGGCATTCCTGTTCTACAGAACAGTTTGAGTAAGCAGTAGTAGTATCAACCGGCAAATCTGAAGGAATAGCAAGCTAAAAGTCAAAAGATTTTTTGTGTGTATCCATGACTACATGGCCTTGTATTGCACAGCAGCGTGCCACCTTTTCATCACAGATGTTTTATTTATGAACTCTTGAGACAATTATAAAGTAAGAGTCATAAAGCCAGTTGAATACCAACTTTTACAACAAGCTTCCATGATTCAGGTTCTGTGATGCACAGCCCATAGTGATAATAGCTACTGTACATTTCCTACGCACTTGTTTTTATTGGTATTTAGATGTATTATATAAAGTATTATAGAGTTACCTTGACAACAAAATGCTTTAGCCAAAAGTTTATAATGCACGGTATGTAGATTCCATCTGTGAATTTCAAAGCAAATTAAACTAGGCAAAATCATTATCTCTTGCCCATTGAAGCTGTGCCATCATGGGTGCAAGCAGGATCATGGGCATTGCCCATCCTGGGATGTTCTGATCTGATGGTCTTCATGCCCATGCAGCTGTATTCGTGTACAACTTGATCCATATGACAGCAAGCCATGTTATCTTTCACATCTCATGGTAGCAAAAATGGAATCCTGCCCATGCATAATTGTAGATTCAAAGCTTGGGAAAGTAATGTTAGCAAAGGCAGTGGCTGTCATCTCTAAAAAGTAACTTATCCAAGCTTTGTCCAGGAACATTCCTGGAACAGCAGAGTGGTCTTTGTTCTCATCCTCCTTTGTCTTTATGATTTAGGAACACATTTTGGAGGACTGAAAGAGAATAGAAGGCTAAATATGATGGATCAGATAAGGGTGAAATCAGTTTTTTGGAAGATAGTCAAGGGAGAACAATTACATTTCATGGAAGTTCAGACTGTTGTTTGACATTGAAAAAATACAGGCTGTCAAACTTCCTTGAGATAAATGCATTCAAGCTGAACTAACTTGTTCACCCTGTATTCCATCCTGTCTAAAATGTGGACACTAGTACTGTATCTGTTAAGTGGTTGCAGGTTTCAGGAACCTCTGAAAATAATCAAGGAGGACGTGATGAAGGAAATCCATGCTTTTTGTACCGTCCAATGTATTGCTGTTGCTACCCTGAGCAACAGACAAGGCCAAGAATGATGAGCAGGTTGAGTGTGGCTATCATGCTGCCTAGTGATGCAACTACGTTCTTGATATCAATCTCAAGGCTTCTAGGCAGAAACCTATGAAGCATGAGCCAGGAACCTCATGAGAGCCTCCCTGCAGGCCTGAGTCTACCAAGGAATCAAGAACCAATTCCTCCACCACATCTACCTGACAGTACAGAGAGTGCATCAGAATGCCACAAATGGATGTGAAAGCCGTAAATTCCTGGTCAGGAGGGCTGTCCTTTTTAAGCCAAAGGCACCTTGTGGAAGACATGTTACCCCCCCCCCCCCAGGACACAGTTATAACCCCTAAACCCACTTTCCTTATACAGTAACCCTAATTTTTACCACCCTCCAAAAAAAAAAAAAAAAAAAACAATTTAGCCCTCAAATAACTTTGTAACCTAGGTTACGATTTTGTCATGCTTGAAGTTCTGCACATTCCAATTCTTTCTTTTTTAAATTTAAGAATGGGCACTAGAAGGAATGGTAAGGATGGGGCTTTCACCATCTTTAAAAAAATGAGCAGATTCAGCCTTCCAATCCCTGGAGCGAGCATTTGTGGACCCCCTCATCTTCTGGAAGTTGCTTACAGTTGCTTTTTAAGACCCCTAGGTGATAGAAGTGGTTTTTAATACAGTCTGTAGCCTATAAATTGCCATTGTAGATAAAATGGCAGTATTTTGGTTCTATTTCTAATTCAGCCCTGTGTCCTTTAATTCACCCTTTCCCCTTCACTGAACTGTGACACAAAGCACCACATTCCTTCCCAAGCCTGTGTCATGAGATACCAGGCCATAAAAGTTGCTGGATAAGCACTTATCTGCGTGGGAAGACCACTGGTAACGGGGTCCGCACAAGAGATAAGCCAGACATCCGTTGAAACATCGATATATCGCCAAAGCTGTCAAACACTCCGGCTGCGAAAGCTCAGAGTTCCGAGAATTGCAAGACAGGTGGCGCCATCGTGCAAGATTAATAGTATCCCCTGTGTGTTTCCTTTGACAATTGATTTGTAACTATGTGATAACCATGTATCCTTTGTAGTTTCTTTGTTGTTTCGCGGGCAATTTACGGCGTCCAGATGTATCCTTGTTTATTCTGATAAAGGAGGGGTATTGGAAGAATGTTTCCTATAAAGTCTGTAGAGTTTCTTTGTTTGTTGCCCCAGTTTTCCGACTGAATTCGGCTGGGCGCCTCGCTGTAGCGAATTAAAGCTTTTTCTCCGTGCCTTTTGAACCTTGGCATGTTCTTTCATCTCCCGTAATAGCGGCAAGGTAACCCGGGGTGTAGCTTTCATAGGTACTTCTGGGTGGAGCTGGGAGGAATAATTAAGAGGGAGAGAAGGATAAGACCTGTTGGGATATCTAGCTTTCATTGGAAGAATGTATTCTTCTGGATATTTCTAATAATCTTTTTGGAGGTTCCATCTTTCCCCATTGGATCCAGCACAGGACATAGGATTGCACTATTTCTACAGGGTGGTCCACCATTCAACCATCTCCCCCCCTTTTCTGTTCACAGTTCAATTGCTTATTGTCCTTTCCATTATTTTCTTGGTTTTTCATCTCTGCTTTTACAAACTGTCTTTTCCCACCCACTTTTAAATACTGTTCCCTGCTATCTTTGACCTGTGAAGAAAGGTACTTTTAAATTTAGAAAGCATCTTGTGCACGCCGATATTATTTCTCAGCCATGATGTATGGAATCTGGCTTTCATTGACACCCAATCCAAGAAGGTTCATTTTGTTTAGGTCTTTTTCCAGTTGCTTTGAATTCATGATATTAACTTTAGCCATATTTCTTTCTTGATTACATACTCTGAGGGGAGAAATGTTAGTGCATATTTCAAACCCCTGTTTTCTTATTATCCTAAGACTGAAAATAAGAAATAGAACAGCCTTCGGCAAGTATTCTTGATTTAAGAATACTTAAGCAATCATGGCCTCAAAGTGCTGCTTATGTTGTCTCTTAAGAATAACACAGAATTTTCTTGGAGAAAAGGAAAATTGGGGTGGTAGTTAAGTAGGAAGGGATCTGTCATTTATCATTTCAGGAGAACAATAATTTCAAAGAAAACAAGAATAGCCAACTATTCTTCTACAGATGTGTTTCTTGGTCTGGCCACACTGCATATAGATATGGTATACAGAACTCTGCTGGCAGTGTTTGTATTGAAATATTTTGTCCATAAGTGTTTCTACTTAGAATGATCCATCCATCCCCTTTAAGAGATGTCACTTGACTTTTCTGGACCAGCTGTACATTGGCACAATTCAGTGAGATCCAAAACAGCTTTGTTTAGCCCTTGCACCAAAGTGGCACACGCGACAGTGCTAACTGCTGTGACAACAGTGTGGTTTAATAGATGGGTTGTGGCATTGAAATGGACTGTGGGACCCTCCTATCCTTATTTCATTTTTTATTCCTCTTTGGATTTTTAAAATAGTTTCCTAATGGTGCAGCACTACATCTGACAAGCTACAGGTATTAATTGGATTGTATTTAATGCTTTGCTGACTCATGTGGATCCATGTGGATCTGTTTTTGCAGCACAACAAAGCCACACACTGATGGGCTCATGATTCCTGGTGTGTAACCTGTGAGCACAAATGGGATCTATGATTTGACAGTGCTTTGAGGTGGCTCCTTGAGGATCCATGTGTTTTTGTCACAGATGATCCATAATTTCTAGGGCTTGTCTGTGGGCACAGATGGGATCTACAACATAATGGAAAATCATGTGGATCTATAATGATTCATGTAATGATTTTTTTTTTACCACTGCAAAGGCATGTACTGCAGATTATGTGATTTCTTGGATTTACTCTGTGCAAATGGGACCCATCATTTGACAGTGGTTTGGACAGGATCCCATGTAAAAAGTCTTGTCAGTCCATGAGGATCCACAACTTGGACCCATATTTTAATACCACTGCAAAGTAATGTGTTGATTATTGATTGTTCTGTTGTAGTCTGTGGGCACAACTTGGACTTGTGACTGGATATGGGGTAGTGGTGGCGTTGCTGTTGCTGTTCTAGTTCCTGCTCCTTCCTGCTCCTTTGCTTCCTGTTCCTCACAAGCCCCCCTGTTTCACTGCCACTGCCATGGCCAGTCACGGGAGCTATGAGTGGAAAAAGTTTGGAAACCATTGCTTACGCTCGACATGCTTCTTTTTGGTCATTCCTGGAGGACTTGGGGGGAAGGGACTGCCTTATCATTGTGCCTGACCTCTCTACTTCTCTGATAGCCTTCAACTTCCTCCTTCAGTTTTCAGTGGGCCTTTTTACACGACCCCTAAGATCCGCTGGCCTCTTAAATTCGGACCAGAGATCTTAGGGGCTTGTCGCTCTTCCTGTGTCCCCACCCTGGCTGCTGGCTGCATGAGGGGAGGGAGAAAAAAAAGGAAGAAAAGATTGTGGCTCACCTCGGTTCTGCCTCCGTTCTTGCCGGCAACATTCCTGTCTCTGTAAGAGCTACTGTAAAGTAGCTCTTAAAGGGGCGGGAGCCAAAACAACAACGAACAGAAGCGAGGAGAGCCCCACACTCACTATCCTTACACCGCATCAAGCAATTTTCACTGCGGAAGAGCAGGTACTTGAAAGGTGCGCTGGGACGCGCTAAAGTGGGCGTGGCCGCACTTAATTTTCTGTAAACTCCGGAGCTGGTGGGGAAACATTTTTAAGCTCCGGAGCTGGGAGCCATTTGCCCCGGAGTTTAGGGGTCGTGTATAAACGCCCACTGTCTACCCCCCTTCTGCCTTCACACTTCCACCAAGGAGGCCACTGCTAATGACCCATGGTTAATGGACCTTGGGAGGGGCTGCAGACTTTCACACACACATTGCCATTATCAACTTCCAGATAACGTCATCTGGATGACAGAGAATCTTCATAGACATATTAAGTTGGACAGCAGCTGTTGAGGGACAATGGACCCACACACTAGATGTAGAGGAAATAAATTGATTTAGGAGGTACTGTATATACTCCATGGAATTCAGGTAGTAATACACAATGAAATGCAGAACAAAAATAGTAGTAGTCTCGCTGTGGGATGGATTTGATATGTCAATAGTATCACTAATGGGTGCATGTCAACTTAACCGGGGGTGGAGAAGAGGGTTGAAATTCATGAAGAATAACTTGAAAACATTTTGCAAGTTTGACCGCAACCTAATTTCTCCCTTTACTTTCAGAACATATTTGAAACTATTCTAAGAATTAGTAATGTAGAGAACTAGTCTTGTTGGTTGTGTATTGGTGCCTCCTCTACACATCCCTGCCTTCTGCAGACGGTGCACCATATCTGATGGTATTTAGCAACTGGAAGTCAATGTTATGTTGCCGCTGTTTGTTGAATTTCTGCCATTTCCCTCACCCCTGAGCAAAAAGGTGATGATGAATATAGTGTTAATATGTCAAAGCTAACATACTGTTTCCAAGGTCTGAGTTCAAGCTAGATGTAATGCTAGTTCAGGGGCATAGGTCTGTGGCATAGCTACTGCTAACCATGTGAAATATTCAAGAGAAAATTGAACAGATGCACGGTGATACCAACATTACTGTCTCAACAGACCTTCTATGTAATTTATGAAAACAATGTGTGCACAAGGATAACTGATCTGAATTAAACTTAATTTGGGTGCTAGGTCACAGAGATTAGCATTTATGAAATTAGAACTCTTTCTAGTTCAGGAATTATACTGCCCCAATCTTTGCATATAGTACAAAATGACTGTATTCAAATAATATGTGAATTAGAGACAGCTCATAGTTTATAAGCAGTCTGTGCAGCTTCGTCAGAATTTTTGCCATGGCCAAACAGAATAGCCCTGGGAATAGATATTTAAATATTCTATGCACCTCTAATTTTTATCCTCATTTGTATAAATCCTCTTTTCTTTAAACCTTTAATCTCTTCTTTACCAGTATCTTATCTGCCATATTTTAATGTCATTATGACTCTTTCCATTTTCCCCTAAAAATGTAATGCTTATTAGTTTGGGAAAAAATCATTTTGATATAAATTAGTCAGAATGTGAACCTCAGAAGTTAAACCCAGCTGATAATACCCTCTCGTACATAAAGTGCCTTAGCAAAATTGCTCATTTATTTCACAAAGTCCTGTTAAATAAGATTTATTATGCCGTTGCATTTCGATAGGAGGTGTTTGAGAGATCAGTGTTGTGTGACTAATCTATCTCACATTGGAAAGTTGATAGTAACTAAAACAACTGCACACAGTTCTGATTCTGTTTCCCAATGGACTGGAGGCTGATCTGATTCACGCTGGTATACATGAAAAATGCACTCATTTTTTTTTAACCCTTAGTACCCATCAGGCATGGGCTTCTAGGCCATTGTAATCACATGGTAGATGAAAGAACAACTGATGGCTCTGTTATCCAATGGCACTTACATTACTTTTGTGGTGTTCCGTGTGCACAGAGATTCTCCTCTTGTCACAGAGGATCATGCTTGAATGGGGCTCCTAGGTCACCTATAGGCTTCAGATAAGTTTTGTTCAGAGCTTTGAAAAGTTACTATTTCGGAGTATAGCTCCCCGAGTCCTCCAGGCAACTTGGCCATTTGAACATGTAACTGGTTAAATACTGTGGGTCTTCTCTCAATATCTTTCTTAGTACAGTCTAAAATTAGTAAATCACAACAATACCAAGTGTAGTGTGGTGGTAGAGTGGTGGACTCAGGAGTAGAGATGAGTGTTTCGGAAGGGGACTTGTTCTGAACAGCTGGCGTTCGGAACATAGTCCCACCCTCTGGAACAAAATCAACCACTGTCTTTGTCAGATATTAGTTAGTGAAATATATGTATTAGACAGGATGTTCTATATATATTTGATATGTATTTAATTGATTTAAAGATAGAGTCTGTAAAAGTGCAACGTCACAGTGATTCAATGTATAGTTTCTTCTAATGGAGTATAGATGTTAAGAATTAACATAATGAATTTTGGCTGATGCAAGGGATTGCTAGCTATGAGGTAATGTCATTTATGATTGGACAGACACATGTATAAAACTGTTCTGTAAATCATTGTTCATTGGGCCTGAAGGCACCCACTTTGTTTCTCCGTCATATATTTTGCCAATGTAATGTATGCTGTTATGCTGTTGAACTTTGTATAGGTTCTGTGATGCTGTGATATTTTTTGTATAGTTTGTAATATAGCTGTTCAGTTTTAAGAAAACTCTGTCTCTGGGTAACTATTTATTCAATAAGTATTGCTTCCGCTGGCTGATCAAATAGCACAAAACTCTGACAGTCTTACTTTGCTTTACGTTGTGCTGGGTGAAACTCCAACCAGGAAGCAACCTATGACGTGTCATCATTCCCTCTCCCTGGCGTTGGCCAATCAGGACGTGCATCATCCCACCTCCCAGACTGATTGGCCAGCACCAGGGAGAAGGAACGATGACATGTTGAAGGCTGCTTCCTGGTTGGAGTTTTGCCCCATTCAAGGTAAAGCAAGGTAAGACAGTGGTTGATTGTGTCCGGGGGGGGTGGGGACTGCGTTCTGAGTGCCAGTTGTACTGGCGTGTTTCGTTTCAGAACCAGTCCCTTTCCAAAATGAAACATCCATCTCTACTCAGGAGATTTTGATTCAGATTTTCCACTTGATCCTGGAAACTTGGGGCTGATGCTGGCCGTGGAACTGGTAAAACGAACCCTTAAATAACTCAGTTCTCGTAAAGCCCTGATAAGGTTGCTGTAAGTCAGTTCTTGCTTGATGACACATCACGAAGTAAACCACAAGGCTCCACCAGCTTTTTGTATTTCACATTGGCAGGGCTGGTTTCCAGAGTTGAACAGAAAGCTTGTTCTGTGGATGGGTCAACTAGAGGGCTTTCTTGGTTGAGGACCAAAATAACAACCTTGACTAGAAAAGAGAGAGAATTGGGACCTAAATATGAATGTTTTATTTACATATTTATTCATCACATCCTGTATGACCTGTTTCCTTCAGGAAGCTCTAGGTGGTCTACATGGCATTCTTCCCTTTTTATACACTTAACAACCCAGTGAAGTAGATGAGATTAAGAGAGAGGGACTGGTCGAAGGTCAGACAGTGAGCCTGATGGCTGAGTGGGGACTAAAACCTCAATGAACTATAACCACTACATCCCTTTGCTTTTGCTATAAGCTTCCCTCCACATGTGTAGAACAAGTTGCACTAGGGCAATATGGCTCTCTGATCTTCTTCGATCATTAGAACCAGCCCGGGTTTGGGGAAGACGGCATAGTCCCACACATCTCCTCCACATCTGACGCTTGTGAAACAGATGATGCTTGACGCAGGCCTCTGCCTTGCTTTATTCAAATGGGCTTTTGTTGTAGAAGATGTTTTATGGTTCTCGGAGCTTGGAAAACCAGTTAATTATTCCTTCCCAAACTATTGTTGCCTCTTTCCCTCTTGGTCACTTAGTTTTGTTTCACTTTGTTTCACTTTGTTTTTGTTTGTTTTTGTTTGTTTTTGTTTTTTTTAAAAAAAGAAAAAATCCAGATGGAAATGCTGCTTTCCGTGGTGTGGATTCTGGGCTTTGTAGTCACCCTCCCAAAAGAGAATAAAAATTAAAAATTAAACGGGGGGCGGGGGAGAGCAGCTTTCTTGTGTCTGTGCACTCGCAAAATGGGCCTTGGTAGGAAAAGTATCTTTTTCAATCCTTGTTTGGGACTCCTTAGCCTGTAGCAGCTGTGGAGGTTGGTGCCAATAGATAGGCACACAACATATTTTAATATTTTACTGTAAGGTCACCTTTTCTTGGTATGGGCTAGTTCCATTTGTTTTTATTTTTGTTAGTTACGGGACAGCTGTGGGAACCACTGCCTTTACTGCTGTGTCCGAAAAGAATCCACAAACAGTTGGGCAAAATCCACCCTATCCACCTTCTAATTTGCCATTGCTAGCAGAGAACTTTGCCTAACCACCATGGAAATGTATAAACATTTTGCAGTTTTTGGTATTCTCACCTAAGTAAGTATCTTGGCATGTATGATCAGGAGGAACCCTTTAAATTGTGTAATCATTAACAGTTTGAAAAAACAGCCCTTATTACTTGTTTCAGTGTCTGTAAAAAGGAACTGAAAACCTGGGAGGAGTTACTGAGGGGGTGAAATCATTCAGATAGCTGTGGTGGGCTGGACGAATTCAGCAATGGGTGCTTAAAGGTGCTTTTACAATTGAGAAGCAGGTTTTAATTAGGCTTTCTGACAGAGAAGAGAATGGAAAGGCTCTTAAGCTGAACACCCTTTGAAGCGCCTATCTTTAGACTATTGTGGCTTGAACTAGAGTTGGTTTCCAGGAGAACTTAAGGATGGGTGGGGCAGTCAGATCAGCAGTATCCCATTCCCTGAGACTGGGCAGGCCCTTGTGATTTCACAGAAATGGGGCAGTCAAGGTTGGAAGCAAAGGTTTCCCCCTGGTGTTTTTGCAGTCTTTATTGATCCATCCTTTTAGTCCTCCGTACAACAAGAGGGATGTACGGTATGGTTTATAAGAAGAATGCCCATACTGTACTTGTTTCTCTAGCACCTCAGCTTCATCCTTGTCACTCATGACAATATCCTAGTTTCTTCTATACATCTCTTGTGAGGTTCTGAACATCAACTGGACAAAAAAGGGGGTGTAAATGTCTGTGTTCTGTGCCAACTGTCCAACCCTTCCTTCACTTCCTGATTTCCCTGTTGCATTTCAGTCACTCTTCCAGAAATTTTTGATTGTCAGCTTTAAGACTATTTTGAGAAAAATGGAAGAGACAAAAGTTATATTAATAGTACAGTACTGCTGTCATTTACGAATTGGATAAAAAGAATCCACTTTGTCATAATTTTGTCTGTTTCTTGAAATCATATTTGTCTTCTGAGTTTCTTTGGTAGTTTCTTCACAAGGGGAGCTCTCCAGATTCTGCTGCTGAACCATGTTAAGACGATAATCTTTTCATTTTGTTTTAATGGTATAATTTACTGAGTTTCTAACCATTTTCCAAACAGTCTTGGATTCCTGTCGTAGGACTAAGATAGAATAAAAATAAAATACAGTGGTCCCCCCCCATTCGCGGTTCATATACTGCGGTCCTGCTAAATCGCGGGACCACAGTATATGAAAAAAAAAACCCTGGGGTAAGGGGTGAAAGGCCTGCGGTAAGGGAGGGGAGGGCCTGTCGGCGGCCTCAGGAATGACTTCCGGTTTGCTTTATCACAGCCATCTTTTTGAAATGATTAAACGGGAATGTTCTTATGATGTATATAGCCCTCCATATTTATATCGATATATGATACAAATGTTTTTGTATCAAGGCATATGTGTCTGTCAATTTAATGAGGAAAAGTTAACTGAAAGTATTAAAATAATAGCCTGGTCCTAATTTAGACAAGGGGACTCTTTAATTGTACTTAGTATGCAGCTACTAACAGAAAGCTTCTTTTTATTTGCATTGAACATAATAAAGCTCTATGAAGTAGAAGTGTAAGAATATTAGAAAAACACCATGCTACCTGTTGTTGTAAATGTTTGTCATTCAAAATTACCAAGGGCAGACAATAATTTTTTCTTTTTATATTATCTTAATCTTCTCAACCTCACACCACTAGTGTATCTCAAACAATGCAGTTCATCCATTTGGAATGTTTCTGCTTTGGTGCACCAATTTAAACTTTCAAAGAATAGCAAAACAAAAGTTTCCAGTCCTCCTGAAACTCCTCAGAGGATTTTGCTTAACTGTACCTAACAGTACCTGATGCAAGAGTAAGCTGATATTTTTACTGAACCACTAAAAAAATCATAAAAATAAACATTGGAAATTGAATTGAGAGCAAGTAATTCTTACTAGCCTTTTTAAAAACTCACCAGTAACTTGTACGGGGCATTAATACAGAATGTTCTCTTTGTATATTGACAATGGTAGAGGGTTACTGTCATTCTAATGTGCCATCTCTCTCCTCCTTCCTATGGGTTTGTTTTCTTTTGATGTGGTTTTCATTGCAGTTTAATGTTCTGCTTGAACAGTCCGGGAAAAAGCCCCTGTGCCTGAACCTTTGTTAAGCTGATATCCTGAACAAGCAGCGAGGAACCTAGTGCTGTCTCCTTAAGGCCCCAGACTTCACGTTTCATGTGACATTTTTCTTGATGTTAAATAAATTCTGGCGATGAGCAGCTGTCAGGCAGATATACACTACAGGGTAGCATTCAACGGAACACCAGACAAACATTTTGCTGTCCTAAGGGCTCTTGTTTTCTTTCTCCCTCCCACTTTCCCTCTCTTGACACATTTAAGAAACTAACTCCTGCTATGCCTGATCAGGCCTTTGCTATGTTAGCTCTTCTGAGTTGATTTCTTATACATTCTGCTTAGTTCCTTGTAAACGTATCCGCACATAAACTCTGTCAGATAAAGTTCTAGCTCTGATAGAATGAAGAGCTATTTTGAAGCAACCCCTAATCTACCCAAATGCCAATGAGAGACTGAACATTTAGAATTTTAAGGGAAAGAAATATGCAAATACTTTACCTTTTACTAATTTCCTAAATGTGTTTTCACTCATGATCATCTTGCCAACTATAACTGTGTGTTTGTTTGTAGGCACACAAGTGTGCTGTCTGATCAGCCTGTACTATTGCTCTTGAATCAGCATTTCTGAATAAACAGAAATTTCAAGGTTGTTCTTTTTACACCAAGAATTAATATACATTGTTTGCTTTTTGCTAGAGGGATAGTTAAGTAAAAGAAATCTGACTATCTAAACAAACTGTAAAACATTAGCTAACATTAGAGATGGATGTGTCATTTTTGGAAGGGGTCTGGTTCTGAAACAAAACATGGCAGCATAGCTGCTGTTTGGAACTGGGACCCACCCCTCTAGAATGAAATCAGCCACTGACTTATCTTCCTTTGGGTCGTGCGGGGCAAAACTCCAATGACGAAGCAGCTTCCAATGCATCATCTTTCCTTCTTCCTGGCGCTGGCCAGTCAGGCAGGGAGGCGGGATGATGCATGTACTTGCACAGCTCCTTCTCTTTCTCCTCCTCCTCCTCCTCCTTTCTAATATTTTTCATTGTGAAATTTGCAATTGCAGAATTTTGAAGTTTTTTAAAAATACTTTTTGAACATCATATTTCATGTGACATTGCCTTATGGGTAACAGACATATCTACAGTATATTTTGCTTGTTTTAGTAAATAATTTCTTAGCAGTCATTTTTGGGAGGCAAATAAAAACTACTTGCTAATTGCTTTTGAATGGTAGGTAGTGATTTGAGTTTTAGTGTTTTGAGTGAAATGACTCTATCCTCCAGTTATCCAATAATAATAATAATAATAATAATAATAATAATAATAATAATAATAATAATAATAATAATAATAATAATAATAATAATAATAATAAAAGTCACTGGGAAAAAATTGAAAAAAATTACCCAGTATCAGGATCTGAAAATTGAACTTCAGAGACTCTGGCATAAACCGATACAGGTGGTCCCAGTGGTAATCGGCATGCTGGGTGCGGTGCCTAAAGAGCTAAGCAAGTATTTAGAAGAAATTGGAGTTAACAAAGTCACCATCAGTCAGATGCAGAAAGCCACCTTACCGGGATCTCCTTGCTTAATTCGCTGATATATCACAAAGTCCTAAACGCTTGGGAAGCATTCAACTAATGATTTGTAATACAAAATCCAGCGTAATTATCTTATCTGCTGTGTGATGATAACAATGATGTTGATGATGTTGTTGTTGTTGTTGTTGTTGTTGATGATGATGATGATGATGATGATGATGATGATGATGATGATGATAATAATAATAATAATAATAATAATAATAATAATAATAATAATAATAATAATAATAATAATAATAATAATAATATCAGTATTTTTAGCCAAGGAAAATATCTGCTAGACCAGGGGTCCTCAAAGTTTTCAAACAGTGGGCCGGTCCACCACGCCCCAGGCACCACTGGGGGCCGGACCACAGTCCAAAAAAAAAGGCCAACATGGAAAAAAGGGGGGAGGGAGTGGGAGATCTTGCCGTAGCCCTCCCACTTTGAATGCAAAACTAGCCAGCATGCTGATCATCTGGGCGGTAGTTGGGGGGGAGTGGGAAAAGCGACATAGCCCACTGCTTTGAACTGCCTCAGCAATAGAAGCAGCTGCGGAGGATGGCTTGATTGCAAAGCAGGGGGTAGGTGGGGGGTTGGAATTGGTCCCGGGGACCGGATTCATGACCTTGGGGGGCCGCATCCGGCCCTGGGGCCTTAGGTTGAGGACCCATGTGCTAGACCTCCCCCACACCAAAACATTTCCAAAAAGGTAAATGGGTTATTTTTTTTTTACTCCATTGAATCATTTTGAGCCATTCGTATATTCTTAGGTACCCTACATCTTTTTTGTTTCCCTTCTCACCACGACGTAATTACAAATAATTGACAATATGCACAGAGTGTCTATAAGAAAGAGCATACAGGAGAATGAGCTGGAAAAGTTTTATTAAAGCAGCTTCACAGCAAAATCAAAGGGACTTTGGCCTCACTCTGCTGCATGGAAAACAATATGTCAGCCTGTATTTGTGCGTCTGATTTTTTTTTAATTTTTTTCTTTATATAAATTTTTATTTAAAATAAACAAACATACAATAAACAATACAATGAACAAAATATCACTACAAAGTGCACCCTAACCTCCCCGGGATCATTCAGTACTCCTTTATCTTCTCTTCCTTCTTCATCTTTTTTTTCAGTTGTCTTCTTAGAGTCCTTTTCTCCAGAACTGTGTTGGGTTGTATGACGGTTGTATCCCTTTCCCTTTTAATAATACATAATCTATAAATTTCCCCCAAATATCATAAAATATATCCTTGCTCATTTTCCCTTGTAAAACTTTTATACTACAGGATAATTTGTCATTTAAAGCTATATCCCACACTTCCTTATACCAGTCAGCAATTTTAAAATCTGAAATCAGTTTCCAATTTTTAGCTATAATCAGTCTTGCTGCTGTCATAAAATTTGCAATTAATTCTTTTGTTTTTATATCATATTCATTAGTAGGTGGTAGTGATAGCAACACAATTTCTGGCTTACATTTAATATCAGCTTGTAATATTTCTTTTATCTCACCGAAGATCTGTTGCCAAAACTTTTGAACTATTTCGCATTCCCACCAAAGATGAATATAAGTACCTATCTTTTTTTCTCATTTCCAGCAAAACTTAGAATATCTTGAATCGATTCTATTCAGTCTGACTGGTGTCATATACCATCTTAAAATAGTTTTAAAATAATTTTCTTTTATTTTAATGGATAATGAACGTAAACAATGTCTTGCTTCCACACCTCTCATTATTTCTTGTTCCCTTACCTCTAGTGAGTCCTCAATTATTTTGTATTTCCTTTCTCTGGTTCATATGTGTTTCCTTTCTCTGGTTCATATGTTAGCAAGAATTGTTCAAACTTTGTATATTTTCTGAGTTCTGTATTTCTCCTTATCCAATCTTTCGTCCAACTTTCTAATTGGGCATAATTTAACCAAGTTAAATGCTTAGCTTGTAATATACGCTTAATATCTTGCTTTGTTCTCATCTTATTAATCTACTCTTTTACTCTTGCCACTTTCATTGTTTTAAATAATTCTCCATATTTCTTCATATTCGTGGGGAAATTTTCCTGATCTATTACCAAACTGAGAGGGGATACTTCCGGAGCCAATTTCCTTCTGTGCTTTGTCCAAGTGGTTAATAGGGACCTCAGGAGGGTTTTTTAAATTTGATATCTTTTTTTAGGGAAACTGAACAAGTATTTATTTATATCCCCATTTATCTCGTCTAATTCAATTTCCCACCATATTATTTTTTCCGGTTTATATAATACTTCCCCCACACAACTAAGCTGGTTAGCTGTATAGTAGTTTCTAAGGCTGGGTATGCCTATACCTCCTTCCTTTTGTGATCTATAACAAAAGCTTTTGCTTATTCTTGATTTTTTACCTCCATTACAATATCTGTTTATCAGATCTTGATAAGCTTTAATTTCAGCTTCTGTGTACTGAATGGGTAGCATTCTAAAAAGGAAGTTGATTTTAGGAAGTATCTTCATTTTTACCAATGCTATTCTGCCAAACCATGATAGGTTTAATTTGGAGTAATTTTGTAGTTTATTCCTGATCTCTTCCTTTAATTTGTTATAGTTCCTTTCCCTTGTCTTAATCAAATCTTTATCTAAAAGTATCCCTAAATATCTCATATATTTACAGACTTTCAATCCATAGTTGGAAATCTCCTTCATATCTTGTTTATTTCGATTAAACAGCATAATTTCTGATTTTTGCCAGTTTACACATAACCCAGTTGTTTCACCAAATTCCTTTAAGTGTAATTTTATTCTTGGTATATTTTCTAACAGATTTTTTTATTGTTATCAAGGCATCATCCGCAAACAAGCTGATTTTAATCTTCCCCTCCTTCCCCATACCTTTGATTCGTTCATCATCCCTTATTGCATTTGCGAGTAACTCTATTACAATGCAAAACAAAACTGGTGACAAAGGACAACCCTGTCTTGTTCCTCGGCCTAAAGTAATCTGTTCTGTCATCCCATCATTGACTATAATTGACAAAGTACTATCTGAGTAAAGTTTATTACACCTAGGAATTTTTTTCCAAAACCCCATTTCTCTAATAAAAGTTTTAGCGCAGACCATTGAACACAATCAAAAGCTTTAAACCATAACATCAAATATAATTGGGGATTCCCGATTTTTCTCAAAGTATGGAAAGGCCCAACTCTGCATAAAATTTACTCGTTGGAAGAAGGCGAACAACTTCTGAAGGCATGGAATATCCAAGTTGAATAGCTGACTCCTCCAGGACTGGTTGCCTGATCCTCATCAGTCTCATCTGACAACTAACTTCGAAGAGTAAATCGAGGAGATCCGGAGTACCAAAGACATTTTCCCCTTCTCTCTCTCTCTTTCTCTCTCTCTCTCTTTTCCCCCTCCTCCTCTACATTTGTTCTATCCCCGCCTGCATTCCTATCCTTTCCCCCCTTCCTCTTTCCTCCCCCCTGCTCTTGCTTTCCTCCAACTTGTCCTATGAGGGGCTATTTTTCTTTTTCTTTCCCCCCTCTTGTTTTCTCTTTTTTTATTTATTTCTGTTTTTTTCTGGTTTTGTCCTTTTTAAAAAAATTCTACATTTTTATTAGTATTATTATTTTTTTTATTCTCTTCCCCTCTGGGTTGAGAGGGAGGAAGCATAGAAAGAAGAAAGGAGTGAACTTTTTTTAGTTCCTTTTTTAATATTATTTTAAAGCAAAGATCGACAGTGTTAAGACTTAATACAGCTTTTGGATTCCTTATTAGCCATCGAATGTGGACGGGTGCTTTCCCCCTCCCACCCTGCAAGGGCGCATACAAAATGTGTATGAGGGCCAGAAGGGTGGGAGAACAGAAATTAAGTGTAGGTTGTAGGGTTTGGGTTATTGTAGTTTTTATTCTAAGTGGTGTTTGTTTGAGTAGTTGCACTGTGGGACCGTACCAGATGGACAAAAGAAAAAAAAACTATGGGTAAATTTTTAAAATTAGCTACATTGAATGCCAGAGGTCTTGGTTCTGTTCTGAAGAGAAAGAGAGTAGAGTCATTAATCAAGAGGAATAAATTGGACATTGTTTTTCTTCAAGAAACACATCAAATGAAAGAAGGACTTAATGAACTGAAATTACCCAATATTAACATATATGAGAAAAGTTTTGGATCATCTAAAGCAAGGGGGTAGCTATCTTAATTTCAAAGCATTGTGATTGTATTGTTGAAAAAATTGTGAAAGATACGGAAAGTAGATATATAATTCTTCAGGGCACAATCGGTTCAGAGCAATATACATTGATAAATGTTTATGCACCAAATACCAATCAAAACCTCTTCTATAACGAGGTTTGGGAGCAGATAGAAAGGGTACAGAAGGGACACGTAATTATGGCTGGAGATTTTAACATGGTTATGGATAAAATCAAAGACAAAACAATCAAGAATAATGTTGACTGGAGGGTTAGGCATACAACCTTAACAAAATTCATTGCAAATACAGGGTTAAAGGATGTATGGAGAGAATTGAAGGGAGATGAAAGAAAATATACATTCTACTCCCCAGTCCACAAAGGATACTCTAGAATAGATTTTATATTTGTCCCACAAAGCTTACTATCTAAAATTGCAAACACAAACATAGAGGTGATAAAAATTTCTGACCATGCTTTAATGAATGTTGAAATAGAAACCAAGAAGAATCATAGAGAAGCTAGAAGGTGGAAAATAAACCCTAGAATTTTCCAATTCCCGGATGCAGTAGAAAGAATACAAAAAATTGGTTAGAAACTTGGAATATTAGTGAAGAAGGCGGTGGACAAATAGGAGTTATTTGGGACACTTTGAAAGCTGTAGCAAGAGGCTATATGACAAGAGAAAATTCTATAATATAAAAATCGAGAGGAGGTAAACAAGAGAAATTTGCAAGTTTTAATAGCATACCTTGACTCTCAATTTTTTAAAAAATAATGACAAATAAACCTTAATCCAGATTGAGGCTAGGAAAAGAGAATTAGAAGACATAGAATTACAACAAACTCAAAGAAATTTACTATATTTGAAAAGAAACTTTTTTGAATATAGTAATAGAAACTCAAAGATGTTAGCAAAGATAGCACAGAAAAGAAAAGAAAGAAGTATGATAGGAAGAATAAAAGACCTAAGAGGCAATAACTGTACACAAATGAAAGAAAAATTAAAAGCTATTCAAGAATTTTATCAAAATTTATATACATCTAAGAACAACAGCAAGGTAGTTATGGAACAATATATTTCTAAAAACCTAAAGTCAAGAATAGCAGAGGAGGACAAGTTAAAAATGGAGAAATCTATTAAAGATGAGGAGATAGAGGAGGTGATAAACAAATTAAAGAACGCTAAAACTCCAGGAGCCGATGGATTGGGACCAGAATTTTACAAGATGTTTAAATCAATGTTAATACCTAAACTAAAGAAGCTCTATAACAAGATATTGGAAGGAGGGCAAGCCCCAATCTCCTGGAAACACTCATTAACTATTTTAATTCTCAAGCCTAACAAGGATCCAACAGATGCCGGTTCCTATAGACCAATATCTCTTATTAATCAAGATGCTAAGATTTTCACAGCAATTCTAGCCAAAACAATGTACACCTTTATAGATAAATATATCAAAGAGGATCAAACTGGTTTTATTAAAGGGTAGACAAATGTCAAACACTATAAGAAGAACTTTGAATGTTCTTTATGAGATGGGAAGATTGCAAGATAAGGCATGTATTCTATCCTTAGATTTGTGCGTCTGATAAGTATAGCTATATACCATCGATCTGACAGAACATCTCTTTTCTCCCTTCCTTCTTCTTTTCTGTAGGATAAAACGGTGGGTGGATAAGATGCAAGAAGACCTAGTGAGGCTGGTGAAAACAGCAAGCGGGGTGGATGAACTTGCAGACGTAAGTGCCGTTTCTGTGGGCTTTGATGTCACAAACCAGGAGGTTCACAAAAGGGAATCTAAATAGTGGGCTGTCCCATTCATTAGTGGCTTTACCTGCTGCTTCCCCCACATGGGGGAAACCTTGGAAGAGTCCTGGTAGAACAATCTCTGCACTCTTTTCTCAAGGACAGGATGTTGGGCAATGAGGCCTACGTTTCTCACCTGTGGCCCTCTTGCCTCACCTTGAGAGGTCAAGTTGGTGGGAATTTGAGACAGGGGCATATTGTTTAGCTGGACCCTGGCTACTGAACACTTTTCACAGGGGAATTAGCCTGTCTCTTACATTATTCATTACTGTCTAGTTGGAAACAGACTGCTAAATTTAGCAAAAGCCACAAAACTCCAGTAATGGTGGCCACACTTTGGCTCTCCTAAATTCATAGGAGGCTGTACCCTGCTGTGCAGCTTGGAATTGATATATGAAACTCCCATATTAGGGTGTATTTTACTATGTCCTGTATTTTTATGTTGCTTGGTGTTTATTTATGTATTGGGGTTTATTGTTGGGTAGTCGCTTTGGTGATGTGCTGTACACCGCCCAGAGTTCCCCACAGGAAAATCGGGCAGTCAATAAGTACATAAATAAATAAATAAGTAAATAAATAAATAAATAATTTTGGCACCACTGCTAACTGAATCTCTGCAGTACAACAGTCATCTATGCCCTCAGCAATTTCCCTTGTGAAAATGGCATATCTTTTGAGTTCCACGCTGACTTGATTTTCTTCTGGGACTCATACAAGTCTAATTTGGGATCTTGGTTTGAAGCAAAATTGGGGGACATGCAGGTTGCCTTAAAAAGAGCACGGGGTGTTTGTCATGCCATTGATTTTAAACTCGGACAATGAAGGGTTGCTGCTGTGTCACCAAATTCAGCAGCACTGCAACAAATTCAGTGATGGGGGGTTCAAAATGGGTAGGAAGGGAATATGTTGCTTACTATTGATGGAAATTCACTTTAGTCTAAAGGCTTACCAAGGCATGTTCAATTGTCAGAAGTAGTGAAGGCTGTGGAACCAGACAGAGGTTCGATTCCCCCACTCTTCTCTCTTGGGAGAAGAGCCATCCTGTGTCATCATGGGCAGCCTGCACAGTCCAAGGGCGCCTTCAGAAGAATGGAATAGTAAACCCTTTTTGAGTATTTTTATGTGGAAAATCCTGGAAAAGGTCACCATAGGTTGGAACTGATCGACAGCACACATTTATCATTATTAACTTCATATTATGGAGTAGAGATTGGGATGGACTGTTTGTCAGGGTCTGAAGAGATGGATGTTAAACGAATCAGCAATATTAATTGAATATCCCATTTTTTTTTGTCCTCATGTCTGTTATGGAGCCTAAAGCCTCGCATCATATTGGAAAACTACTGCTTCTACAGAGAGAATAATATGGAAAAAAATTGACAGGATGTAGAAATGAGAAAGAGTGAAGTCGCCCTGAAACTAACAAGCAGGACACCCTATCTACAATTTCCTTTTAATTCTAATTATTGACACTACCCCTGCCAGTTTCCTCTAGATGTGTAATCTAATGTGAAGGGAGATTATTTTCTACCTAACACTCTTCTATTCCTTTCTTTACATAACACTTCAAGGTGAAATCAGATTTTGAAGCTGGCTTTTTAAAGAAATACAAAGCCTAAAATTTTAGGAGAGCAAACTATTTACTGTAATGGATTATGCCAGGGATGGCCTAGAGCATTTAACAGACCTTCATATTATGTTTCTTTCCTCCAAAGAGTACTTGAGAAGGAAGGTTGCTGCATATTCATTAACTGACTGTCTGCTGACTTGGTTGAGTCAGAATTGCTTATTGTTTGAAAAAAGCTAATATTTAGTCAGGTGCAAAAGGCAAAGGGTTGTTTCTGCCTCTCACAGCAACAAAATGATTTGCATTACCTTACCCATTGAGCAAATGTGAAAAGCTATACATAGCGAGTCACAGAGGGGGCGTGACATCCACTGTTAAAGTGGAAGAAACAAACGATAGCTGTCATACTGTATTTGGCCTTGTTAAGGACATATTTGCAGTGGTCAGTAAAATTAGAATTATACTTTAAGTTTAGTCCCAATACTTGAATTCTTCGACCTCTTGATGGATGTTATTCTGTATTGTCTAGGGTAATGCTAGTTCCATCCCTCCTAATGGAAATTTTCTTTATTTCTTTAACTACTCATGTTCTCGTTTAGCTTTAATGTTGCCTCTTAATGCTATAAGATGCTGCTCAATTCCCCTCAAGTTCTTAAACTTGAAGTGTCTTAAATGTACTGAGCTGTATATTGTCCCTCACTACTGTAAGATGCCTTGGGTCCTTTTCCAAGGAGAAAGGGAGAGTAAAAATACTCACAAACAAACAATACTTAGAGAACACCAAGTCCTTCAATTCTTGAATATTAATGAACAGGATGTTATCCACACAATAGGCTACAAAAGACACCAATTGCCTCTTGAGGCCCAATTGGGTTAAAGACACAACTACAGCATCATCTTCATATAATAAAAGCAAGGGGCCCAAAGACATAGCTAGCAAAGGAAAAAAGAAGGGATGGGGTGGGGGGAAAGGACCATAAAAAGCGATTGCTTGTAGTAGGACACCCCCCCCCCCACTAACACTACATTCCTCTGAAAGAGTAAAAGCATGTATGCTTGTGTTATTTTCATAATGGGATAATTTAATTCAACCATGTTGCTGGTTTAATGTTAGACATAATATTTCTGGGAAGAATTCCTTGGTTTGCAGGAATTTTCAGACGGGTAACCAAGTGAGTTTTGCAAGAAAAACAACAAGGAATTAAATAAGGCAAGATAAGATAAAGACAAGTCTGTGCCAAAACCATTGTGGACAGCAGCAGCCCATTTTTTTGAGTGCATGAAGTGCAGTCTCAGTGGACTGCCATTTCTAGGAGTATAAAGTTTAATAAAGATGCAAGTGGTACCAAGATGAGGATGGTCTTCATAGTGGTAGTGGACATTCAGCATTCATTGGGACATGGGAAGAATGGATCTTAGTGGGGCTCCTTGAGAGTTGTTCAGAAGTCACTGAGGACCTTTCTACTATTCTATTTTTTACACAAGCTTTAAACAAATCTTGAAAGTGAAAGTAAATTTGTCTTTTTAGAAAAGTAAAAAGCCTGAAATTTCCAGAGAGCAAATTATAAAATAAATTATGCCGAGGACGGCCTGGAGAATTTAGTAGCCCTTCTCATTGTGTTTTTTTTAAAACCTCCAAAGCACCATTAAGGACCTTTGAAGACATTAGGAGTTATTCCAAAGTTATTAAGAACTTTTTGAACAAATCTTAACAACATTTAGATCCATACTTGTCCACCTCCACCATTCAGACTACATGTCATATTCCCATACTTCTTTGTATGATGAAAGTATGCTCATCAGCTGCTCTTCATGAGAGATCAAGCTACATATACTGTTTAAGGTGTCACAGAATGCTTCATTGTTCCTTTTGTTTTGTAGAGGAGGCAGTACAATATTATTGTTCACAATCTTAGGTTGTGTCCCATGCAGTGTACAAGTAGACTAGGAAGGAAAGGTGCATTTATAACTTCACCATATGAATGCAGTGGACCTAAACATTAAGTTCACTAGGGAAAACACCCAAAACAACAGGCTGGCTTTCCTGGATTGTGCAGTCATCATCGTACCCAACTGTGTCCTGGGAACAGAAGTTTACAGGAAAGCCACCCGCACAGATAAGTATTTACTGTTTGACTCCCACCATCCATTACAACACAAATTAGGAGTCATCAGGTCTCTAAACCACAGAACAGAGAGCATCCCCACTTCCACAGAAGGCAGGAAGAATGAAGACAGGAACATGAAGACAGCACTTAAGGTTGTGGATATCCAAAGTGGGCCTTCAACAAAGCAGTACCCCAACCCAGAAAAACAATAGATCAACCTGAGACCCAGACCCGATGGAAGAACCTGGTCATTCCTTACATGGTTGTAGTGTCTGAGAAGCTTAAAAGGATTTCTGGCAAACATCAAATCCCTGTTTACTTTAAACCCACAAACACACTAAGACATAGACTCGTTCACCCAAAGGACCTGACACCATAACACAAGAGGAGCAATATAGTATATGCGCTCCAGTGCAGTGAGGAGCGTGCAGACCTCTACATTGGATAAACTAAACAGCTATTAAACAGGAGGATGGCCCAACATAGGAGGGGCAACAGCTCAGGACCAGAATCAGCAGTGTACCTCCATTTGAGGGACAAGGGGCACCCATTCAAAGATGAGGATATAAACGTATTAGACAGAGAGGATAGGTAGTTTGAGAGAGGGGTCAGGGAAGCCATTCATATGTGTATTGAAAACTCCTCTCTCAATAGAGCTGGGAGACTCAGGCACAATCTGTCTGCTACTTATCAAGCTGCCATTTCATCAATCCCCAGAGAAATCTGAAGCACTTCACACCTCCACTAGCAAGGCCATAGCTAATGACCCATACTTAATGGGTGTTGGGAAGGGTTGCATAGGTGGGACTTTCTTGCACCCAAGTCCACCTATGAGCCTATTCAGGCCATTGTCCACCTAATGGGCCTATTCAGACTATTGTCCAGCTTATGAACCTATTCAGACGAGGGTAATATAAAATCAAGGTGAACTATACATTTGAGGATTGGCCACTAACTTTCCTCAGACGGACAAAGCTGCTTGGATGAGCAGTGGAACACTTTGATCTCAGAAGAAACGAAGTCCAGTTGCCATGATTCAACTTCCAGATAACCTCACCTGGATGACTGAGAATGTTCACAGACATATTGACTTTGCAGGTTTGTCCGAAAAGCTTAAAAGGATTTTTGGCAAACACATACCCATTCACTTCAAACCCACACAAACACACTAAGGCAGAGACTCGTCCACTCAAAAGACCCAAACCCCAAAACAAAAGAGGAGCAATATATAATACATGGTCCAATGCAGTGAAGAGTGTGTAGAGCTCTACATTGGAGAAACTAAACAGGAGGATGCCACAGTACAGGAGAGTTTACAGCTCAGGACCATAATCAGCACTGTACCTTCATTTGAAGGACAAAGGACACTCATTCAAAGATATTAACTGAGAAGAGAAGTGGTTTGAGAGAGGGGTCAGGGAAGCCATCCATGTATGTATAGAAAATCCCTCTCTCAAGAGAGGTGGGGGACTTAGGCACAATCATGTTGCCCTCTCATTGATCTCCAGAGAAATCAGAAGCACTTCACATCTCCACCAGGAAGTCCACTGCTTATGACCCATACTTAATGGCTGTTGGGAAGGGTTTCATAGGTGGGATTTTTACACACCCCAGGCCACTGTCCATCTAACAAGCCTATTCAGACCAGGGTGGGATGAAACCGAGGTGAACTATAAATTGGAAGGTTCCCACCAACCTTCCTCAGACTGAAGAAGGTATTTGGATGAGTAGTGGAATGTTTTGATCCCACAAGAAAAGAAGTCCAGAAGCCATGACTCAACTTCTGGTTAACATCAGCTGGATGACTGAGAATATCCACAGACATTTGTACCTTGACTTTGCACATTGATGTAGTCAGTGGCAAGATTGGTCACTACAGGCTGAAAGAGAATCTTGGAATCCTTACTGAAAGGGCGTAAAAGCTTGAAACCTGTTCGATCCTTGTCAGTTGGCAGGAACTCAAATGATCCAATCCCTCATGTGCAAATTGTTATTATAGACACTGAGTCCTACATGTGGCCACAGTTGCACAGACCAAGATACTTTGCCTGATGAACTAGTTCTTCCAAGCTCACTTAAGTCATGTTGGGTAAATCTAAATGGATTGTAGCCTTCACCTTGATATGAACTCCGAAAGTCTCCTCAAACTTCCTGTTCTCAGGGTACATCCCCATGAATATCATCCTTAGGACACACCTGCCATGAGTGCTTCCATGGATTTTCAGCAAGGGTCAATGTCTTGCCATCAAGTCAAAGATCAACCAGATAGTTTAGTGGTTTAGATAAATGCATGTACTGTACAGGTAACTGTAGTATTTCAGTGAAATGTGTAGTCTAGATTTATACCTGGGTAAAAACCTACCAATTTCAAAATTCATACCAATAATTTCTCCTTAGTTGCTATGTGCTTTAACTGTATTAGGGAAGAGTGTGCCTCTGGGACAGACCATGTGTATTATAAATAGAAGTTTCCTGCTTTACACCTCACAAGCTTCACCTAGAAAGATAGTACAGCAGCATTATAAAACTCACTAGCACTGTAGAAGATTCCTGCTGATCAAAATAGGTTGCACATACTTGAAGACATTTTCAGCTGGACTGAACCAGTGAGAACAACAAGGCAAGTGGTCTTACCTTTCTTTCATTAACATATGTGGGGGTCCTGGAATCCCCCAAACATGTGAACTGGCCTAGTGCATTGACCATTTGACTTTCCATTTGATCTACCTGAACCATGCCTTCTTTCCAGCACACACAGTGTGACAGATGGAGGTTTGCAATCCCAAACTATGTTCCTCTGCCATGTGTTCTGCCTTCTGTTTAACGTGTAGTTGTACTTATCTGTTTGGTTGCATCACACATTTCTGCAACTAAGCTGTATGTTGTGTCTGCCATCAGAATGGAGGGAAGTGCACATGAATCAATGTTGCAAGGAAGTAAAATCACTCATTTCCAGAATCAGTAGAGAATGTGAAACAGGAGAGTTGGCTTCCAGTCATCCTGTCTGCCTTGATGCATTTTGGCCCTCAAAGGCGGGACACACACTCCTCCCAGGATACTAAATATACCACATTTTAGGAATCCCTCTCCCCAAATATGGTAATAATTCCATACAATTCATTTGACAAAACAGTCTAATTGGGTACAACTGTAAAGCCTTGGATTTTTTTTTTTGCCATTTTGATAATGGAGCTGTACAGCAAGTCAAGCATGATATTCCCAAGGCGTTTAGTTAGTATAGTCCCAGAGCTATTGAGCAAGAGCATATAGTTAACTGACTGCAGATGATAAACACGGAGTGAAAGGAATATTATATTTAGAGGAAGGATGCTAACGGCAGCTTTGGATATAACAAACCCACGATGACAGAAGAAGTGCATGCATGACTAGTGCTTTCTGTTTTTTGTGTTAGTTCCTGTTGAACATGTGAAGTGGGCATACACGATTTTCACCTGCCTCCCGTAGGAAGGCATCTCAACCAAACAGCAAGATGAGGATCTGTGAGCAGTGCGTGGCTTCTTTAATAATATACGAAGCTGCTCTAAAATGCAAACAAAATATGGAAATATCTGCAAGCCTTCAAGAGACAGGCACAAAATGCCTGATTCTTTTAGAAAGCTGTATATTCTCGTTGTCTCTCCTCCCTACCACCACCCGCCCACCTTCCCCACAGAAAAGCACATAGGCAAGGATTAGCTGCTTATACCCAGATGGTTACTATCAGATGTCCTGGCACAACCTATAAACTAAAATGTGTGTATTTATAAATGGAGGTTGTGAAATTTTGAAAACGGAGTTTGGGTAAAAGAGAAAAAGTGAAACATTTTAGAGAAAGTATGATGTTATTTTTATTCAGTCAGGGGTTCATTTTCCCCAGTTTCTGATTAAATCAGTGTCCTAAATACACACATATTTGAATTTATCTTTCTCTTCTCTTTCTCATATGTATTTTTGTACATGTAGATAGCCAGGACTGAGAGAGGTACTGTGCCACGTTTCTCTCTCTTAAATAACCTCTAGCCCAGAGTGACCTTGCTGCCAGATGGGTGGTATAAAAATCCAATAAATAAATAAATAAATAAATAAATAAATAAATAAATAAATAAATAGCCCCAGCCAGACGTCCATGTGGTCTCTCATTTCTGCCTCTGAATGGGTGGGCCAACTGGTCCCCCCCCAGCACTAGGAGCAGCCATGAACTCCATCTTCTTATAAAAATGTTTTATTGAAAACTTAGCTGAAAATCTAAGATAAGTGTTCAATTCTCGTGGGGGAGAACTATGACTTGATCCTCATATTAGTCTGGGAAGTATGAATTAGGTCCATTTGCCTTAAAATGATGGGGGAGGAAGATAATTCTCTTCCATCCCTTATCTTTGTACCGGCATGTCTTGTTTGCCACAGCTGACATTGATATAACTCTCTCTCTCTTTCTCTCTCTCTCTCACGCATGCACGCACACACAGAGAAAAATCAAATAGGTCACATGGAAGGGTTCTGACTTTTCTCTAGTCTTTTCTCTAACTTTGTAAATCCAGGAATCTCTTGATAAGGAAGGTTTGACTTCCTTTTGAACATTTGCCTTGATGTAGTCATTACAATCAGGTGAAAAGGAAAAGCAGGATCCCTCTTCCAGTCTGTTCCCTCAGGGTGTATTTGCCCCACTGTTGTTCCTATCAGCAACACCTGAGGGATAACATCTCTGTTGCATGAATGCTGGCTCTTTCTGTAATTTGGTATGTTTACAGCAGGCTTCTTTTACGTCCAGTTTTGTTTTAGTGGGAACATGGTACATTCCTTTTCTCCCTCTTCTAATTTCGGAGTCAATAGACTCTGGTGGTAAAAAATTGTAATGGGAAGTGTGAAGTGTTATAAGCATTTCCTGTGAAGAAACTGAGAAATGAGGGAAAGCAGGGAACCTCACATCTGGCAACTCTGAGTTTTCATTGTGAGTGCCTGGGAAGATGGTTGAAAAAGTAGAGGTCAGTATTAGCAAAAGACAATTAACACTTTCAATTGACCTCCTGTTATAGAGTACTTCAAAGAAGAGGAAACTATGGTAATATCTCCACTTTAACTCTTTACTTTAAGATCCAGTCCAATTCTTTCCCTGGAGCCAAACAAATTTAGGGAAAATTAAAGCTGTGTGTGAAGAACAGAAAGAAGCTAACTTATGTTTTGTGTAAACATGAAAAGGGACTGAGATGTTGATGACAATAGGTCTGGAATGGGTTGTTTAAGGTTTAAAAGGATATTGAAGAAACTAGACAGCCTAGCCCATCACTAAGGAGAGGCTTTGCTCACCAGATGTCTGTTTGTTACCTTACAAAGTTGTTCTGGGAAGGATGCATTCAGTGCAAGTCACAGAACTACACTACCTCCTTGCTGGAGTGTGGGCATTACATAGTCTAGCTTAGTCTTTGTGTGTGTGTGTGTGTGTGTGTGTGTGTGTGTGTGTGTGTGTGTGTGTGTGTGTGTGTGTGTGTGTGTGTGTGTGTGTGTGTGTGTGTGTGTGTGTGTGTGTGTGTGTATTTCTCTTGGCCAATGACTGCCTCTGTATTTTGCTCCAGTATTTTGTGAGACCTTTTGTAACATACCATGAAAGCCTGTCATAACTTCTAGGTACCTACCCTGATTGAATTTTAAAAAAATTGTGTAGACAATATCAAATATGGCTGGTTGTGTGGCTGGTCTCACAACTGGTTTGAGGACAGGCATAAAATGGGGAACCTGCTAGAGTAGAGGAAGGACACTTATGATTCCTTTCCATTCTTTATTTTTGTAATAGGCAACTGGTCATACTATCAATGCTAGTTAATAGGCCATTCATTCATATTACAGTATTCAGTTCACATTCACTTCTGTTAGAGGGCCAACCTGGTAATTTCTTTGGCTACTATCTATTTCTGACAACTAATCTAGGCTCAAGACCTGAGTTCCAAGTTTCACTTGAAGAGTAGTCTCGCTGTTTGGCTACAGACAAGCTGTAATTTTCCAATTTTAACTCCTTCATATATTAGAAACAAAGGTGACAGAAATCAAGTTGTTTTTATACGGTCACTTTACATCCCTTAATATTGACAACAGTGTCTCAGGAAGAAAGTTCCCTGATATTTGTGAACCTGTAGCTTATTTTGGAGGCTATTTCCTTGTTTTCTTCTTGAGTCTATTTTAATTTAAATACTAAAGGAGATGGAGCATTTTGAAAACAGCTGACATTTTATTTAGACTTCATGGGAATGAAAAGGAAACTGTGTGGGATGTAATCTTTTCTTGTCTAATCATGTCAAACATAAAATGGCTGAGGGGCTGTGGTTCACGTTTCACAATATATAGACCATGGTAGAACTTATATTGTGAGCAAACAAGGACAGGCCTAGACACTTAATTTGGGTCTTATTGGGGGGATCTACTTGAAAGTAGCTTCAGATACTTCTTAAATAGGAGAAAGCAGGCTCATGGTTGACTTGGCTTCCATGATTTTGTACTATTTTGCTTTAAATTGGGCTCCCATTGTTGCATTCCAGCTTCCAAGGGAGAAATCTGTGCATTTCTTGTCTTGGGATGTATGAGCTCTTCTGACATTTGGAACTTTTTAAATCTCACAGTAAAAGAAATGCACGAGTTTTCCCTTGAGGATATTGGGAAGCATGGAGGAAGGCAGATCTACAAATCATGCATGTATCTGCTTAGAGTTTGGAAAATTTACATTTTCAGTCACAACTCCCAGAACCCCCAAGGGGCCAGTGCTGACTGAGGAAATTCTGAAATGTACGGTTCAAAATAGATGACATTTCTAAATTCTGTTTCTGTTTCTTATGGATGTGTTCCACAATTCTATCCTGAAAACTTTCTTCCACATTTTCTTGAAATTTGTGAGGAAAAATATTTCCTCTCTAAATATTTCAACACCCTTTGTTAATTTCTCTGTTCTTTCCCTCACAATCTGTATTGCCTACAGAGTTTTATATATTCAGGCCCTCTGTCCACAAAGTAGCAAAACACTGGGAGAATGTATAGTTGCTGTGAGTTTTTCGGGTTGTTTGGCCATGTTCTGGAAGTTTTTCTTCCTGACGTTTCGCCAGACTCTGTGGCTGACATCTTCAGAGGGCAAGGAACTCAGGAAACTGTTTGTGCATAGAAATAGAACTGGTTTTGCATACAAAGAGGAGAAAGAAGAGGAAGTATCCTGGAAGATCGCTTTGTAGTAAGCATGGTGTCAGCAATGTTATCTCTAAATACTAGTCTGCTCCTAAGATTTGCTGTACCAGCACAGAATGTTTAGAATAGGAAATGCCTGTAGATATACTAATGAAATATGATAAAACATGACACCAGCTTTTCAAGGCTGTTGTGGCATTACCTTTTATTAAATTTATTCTTAGTTTTAATTTGGTGGCTGGAATGTAGTACTAAAACTGCATTTCAGGCAAATCATTTATGTATTTATTTATTGTAGAGTATTTTTTTACCCAGCCTTTCTCCTCATCAGCAGTTGGCAGTTGGTGGATGATTCGGCTGGTGAAAGCAGTTTTTGGAAATCAAACACTCCAACAGCCTCTAATGGCTTTTGCACAAGGAAAGGCATCCCAAGGGACCCTCAAGACCCTCTGGGGGAGAAGGTAGAGAGCTTTAATTAAAAAAAAACAACAGCATCATGTCTGATGGCATCATCAGCCTTTTATGATGTAAAGTCAACCTATATATCTCAAATGTGGTGAATTTCATATTTTGTAGTGGTGTGTGTCCACCATTCTTAGGCTGTTACTTCATGTCCTACCTCATTCCGCGATTACGTTCGTTCTGTGACAGCGTTGTTTGCGGTCACGTGGTTTTGTCCCTGTTCAGTTCCTCTTTTCGTTTACCCATGGGCATGATTACTTGTATTGTGAAAACTGTTACTTCATGTCCTTGTTTCGTGACAACTACTTGATTTCCCTGGTTTCGTTTAGCCTTTTAAAAAAATTGTCGGTCTTCCATTTTTTTGATATTTCGAATCTCCGCCGCGGGTGTGCAGGCTGTCTCAGGAGGCCCGGCAGGTGGAGCTGGGTGAGCACAGGCGGCTGCAACGTCACCACTTGCTGTGGTCGAGCGGCAGCAGCGGCGGCATGGGCAGTGGGCCGAGACACCCTCACGCTGAACTCAGTAGTCTGCGGGCTGGCAGGCGAGCAGGCAAGGAGGGCTCAGCCCCACCTCCAGGACCCGAGGAGGATGGACCTACTGCTCTCCTCCTGTCCCTTCAAGAGCCGCCTTCTCTGGCATGGACAGGCGTGCAGCCAAACCTAGCCCAGCGCAGGAGTTCCAGTCGGCTTTCTTGGTTGTTGGAGTATTCCTAGAGCGAAAGGGGGAAACAGCCATTGCTGTTACTTCACGTCCCTTATCTCAGAACAGGAACTGGGAACAAAGCATGACAAGAGAATTCCCCAGCCCAGGGGCAGGTACAGCTTGTCCCACTCTGTTCCCGGTTCAGGGGGCGTGGTCAAGATGAGTTCCCGTTGTCACGCTATGGATGTGAAGTAAGTTTTTTTCATACCGGTCCCAAGTGGGACAGCAAAGAGGGACAAAAGGGACATGAAGCAAGGCTCTTAGTCTTCATTTCTCCGATTCTTCATGAAAAGTTGTTAGCTTAACAAACATGTACCTTAGTTGCTGATCTTAACTCTCCAAATACTTTATGACTATGAGATGGGATATGTTGTTGAAAAGTAACAAAGAAGCTATGCTACCTATGAAGGTTTTCTGGCAGAGATGTTAGAGAATGTTATATATTCCAGATTTTAAAGCAAATTGACCAAATTCATGTTTCCTGGCTGTAAATTTAAACAGGTATCCTTTTCTTTGCTTGCTTCTCCAAATTTTGCAGTACAGTTTTGAACTGATAAATACATATAAAATGCATAATGTATTGGGGGAGGGGGACATACAATAAAGTGTATTTAAATGGGAAATATATACTAAATGCATTTTAGTATGTATTTAGTATATATTTTCATTTAAAATACTGTAGATAGATAGATAGATAGATAGATATACTGTGCACACACACACACACACACACACACACACACACACACACACACACACACACACACACACACACACACACACACACACACACACACACACAGGAAATAAACGTGTTACATTCAAATGCATATTTTTTTGTGCTTAAAATCTAGTGTCTGAGGACGGGTTGAAACAGATTTATGACTGAACATGGACAAAATTGATACAGATTATTCTATATTTCCAAAGGGTTACTGTGCTAATTTGCTCTGGCAGAAACATCAGAAGACCCTTATGGCACTTTACGGACAAATCAATTTATTGCAGTCTAAACTTTCATGGACTACAGTTCATCAAGAAATGTTGGTTTTAATTTACAAATGCCCATGCTGTAACATCAGTTTCATTCTTTATTCTATTTTCTTTATTTTTGTTCTTTTTGTGTAAGAAGAATCCTTGTCATCCAGTATAAAGGACTGGACCAAACAAAATTCTGTCTGGGGCAGGTTCTAGGATTTCAGATTACAAAGGGCTATTTATTCTAATTTCAGATTAGACAGGGCAAATTAATAAATAAGGAGGGATGTGTTCAATTATTCCTGCCCGCCTTTTTTCACATTGGAGGGATATTTGAATGGGTTGTGGTAAGGAATGGTGTGGCGTTTTGTTTTTTGTGATCCGTAACTGGGCAGACATCTGAGAACTTGAGAACCAGTAATTAGAGATAACTTGTTTGAGAACGTCACCTCCCCTTCATTAAGAGCTTTAAAAGAAACCAGTGAAGCATCATGCCTTACAACCAGGCCTGTATGTCAGGGATTTTATATATTGTGGTTGCTGCATGGCTATCTCCCCCTTCCCTTTCTTCCTCTTGTCCATTCTTCCCTCCCTCTTCCCTTTTTTGGACAAAAGGTTTACAGCTCCTCGAGGTGACCTCAAGAGCATGGGTAAAGGAAGTATTTCTTTGTGAGATTTTTGAGAAGTCCTTGAGAAAGTGGGCAAAAGGAAGCACATTTAGGTGCTTTGGCTGCCTTTTTTAAATTGACGTCCACATTGGATGGAAGGAATGGTATTTTTGTGTTGTTTCGTACCCAAGTGGAAAAAAAATCTTACAGACCATTAGCTCAGAATAAATAGACCTCATCTGAAAAACTGTTGCAAAACAATATCAATACATTGGTCTGCTTTCTTGGATGCTTAAGTGTATATTGACATAACTGAAAGCTACTTGGAATACAAGGAACAAGGAAAAGGCTGTGTGGTGCCCAAGATTACATAGATCTAAGAATGGGGAAAACCTTTTATTGGACCATTAAAACAAAGTACAAGCAAACACAGGGTGACTTCTAGTTGGAGTAGTTGCCCTACTGGAAGAGTAGACAAAGGGTTGGTGCCTTATCAGACATTTTTTCATCATATTAAAATATCAGTAAATAACTGAAAGTACACTTAAAGGCAAAACCACAGTGTAATTTATATGGCTTCAACTGCAGCAACTGCATGTATTCAGGTATGTTCTTTTAGAACAGCCCCTGAAGCCAGGTATAGAGTAATAGTCTTTTCATACTTCACCAGGCAAATTTTCAAAGTTTAGGCCTTGGAGTGCATATAATTTATTTTTTAAATTCCTTTGATTGAAAAATTTGCAAACTCTGTTGCCTGAATCAGCGTTCATGTCTTGAAAAAGCCATTAAGAAGATACTCCTAGGTCTTTGTTTCAGGCTGCCTTGCTTATGAATGGCATGCTAACACATGAATGATGATTCTCAGAAAAGGGATAGCATTCTGTGCTTATCCAAGGAAACTCTATTACTTTTTCTCCGAAATCAAACTTTTGCTCATTTAAGATGGAATGGGCTTGAACAATTTACTCATGGATTGGGACATCAGTATGGGAGTGCTGAGAGTTTTGATGACAAATGCTGCCAACTGTAGACATGTCAAGAAGGGAGATGGGTGATATTTAATCCTAAGGTTAACTCTAAACACGGAGATCCAGAAGAGGCAGATGATATTTTTTCCTGTGTACATTGAATGGATGGAAAGTCAAGACATCCAAATCTTGTCTGTTGGAGTTGAGGCAATGTGTGTGTGGTGGTGGTGGTGGTGGTGTGTGTGTGTGTGTGGGGGGTCATTTATATTTAAAAAATAGCAAGGGGAACTTTGAAATGGATTGGTTTTCTTCCTCTGCACATTTGTCAAGTCATTTTTTTAAAGTCCAGGTGGCTTTTGGAAGATACCTTTTAAGGAGGAGGAAATGTAATGGAGGAATTGATGTCCCATATTCAGTCCCTGATGCCGCTAGTTAGCAATTTGAAGGTTGTGTGGAATGCATTTATCACACTGCCATACTAGAAGCAACCTCGTCTGCCAAATGAAGCAGGTTCCTATTTTCAGGGATTGCAAAACGGCACTCATTGATTGCCTGGATCCAGTTCTACCTACACATATTTAGTCGCATGTAGAACTGCAACTGGAGTGGCTTGGAACGGCTTGTTAATAATTTCTAAAATCATGTTTTCATTTTCAAATGCGTTCTGTGGAGAAGCTGCTGGGACATGGCCAAGATATTCACACTGAGACCAGGCATGTGTTTGCACTGCCTGGGTTTACTCCCCTTAAGACAATGTGACACCCATTAAGTAACAGCGCAATGCTTGTGTAAACTCCAGCCATCTGTTGAATTAGTAAGTGCATCTCCCATGTTTACTCACTTAGCCTTGAGGTGTCTGCAGCTTTGGCAGCAGAGCACATGGTCCTGAGGTCAATAGTAACACCCCTGTTGACACTAATTAATTTAAATGTTCTTTTAATCTTGTGCATAGGCTTAAGAGCCACTGGCTGACTGTATTGTTAATCAACGTGTATCATTTATCCATCTTTGGAGGTTGCTGTGCTTTATGGTGTAGTTATTAACCACTGCTATCTTGGGTTTCATATTACTTCATATAGAGTCCAGTAGCCATTTGGTGGAGTCAGCTCACAGGCATACTTCAACCCTATTTGAGCCTTCTGCTTTATCAAGAAAGTTCGATCTCTGGCCCCAAAAACAGAAGCCCAGAAAAGTTCAGCTTCAACATTGACCTCATTGTCTGGAAATAGATCACACCAGACTACCCCACAAACAGTACAAAACTCAATTTATTTTCCCATGTGATCACACCCTTAGAGTGAGGACAATTTCTGTTTTCAGTCATTATCCTTATTACACCCATCTAATAAGGATGAACTGCATCAGGGAGCTCTTTGTATTTCTGGAAGCTTCCTGCACAGTTTAAACTAGGCTTAAACACAGTTTAAACACAGTTTAAACTAGACCCTCCAGACCCTTTTCCAGCAGCTCCCAAAGCCCATCCCTGTTGGTTATGCCAGCTGGCCTGAGCCTATGTCAAAAGCAGCCGGAACGGTAAACGGTAACAGTTGTCTGTCCCATTTAGATTCCCCATTTCCCCCTTTTGCATGGCCAGTGGCCACTATTCTCTATGCTGTGCTTTATTTGTAAAACATCAAGTGAATTCAGTTATATAGATTCACTGCCTTGACCCAGCTGGCCATTTGAACTGTGAATGTATAAGTACCCAATGCTCTAAGACAGGGGTCCTCAACCTAAGCCCCCGGGGCCAAATGCGGCCCCCGAAGGTCCTGAATCCGGCCCCCGGGACCAATTCCAACCCCCCACCTACCCCCTGCTTTGCAAGCAAGCCACCCTCCGCAGCTGCTTCTATTGCTGAGGCAGTTCAAAGCAGAGGGCTATATTGCTTCTCCCACTAGTGGGGCATTCAAAGTGGGAGGGCTACGGCAGGGTCCCCCAGTCCCCCCACCCACCGCCCAGATGGTTGGGGCGCCGGGTGCAGCCGACCGGGGCAATTTAAAACAGGAGGGCTGTGGCAAAGTCTCCCACTCCCACCATGGCCCTGAGGCCCCACCCCTGCTCCTCCTCCCCCCTGCCCACCTGCCTTCCTTGTGTGGCTGCTGCCTGTGTTATTGTAGTGGTGAGGAATGAAGGGGGCAGGCAGAGGCAGCGCCAGCCAGCCTTCCGAGCCAGAGCAGTCATGGCAGTGGACCACTGGACGGATGGATGGCAGGGGACCAAGGGGGAACGGAGCTACTTCCCACCCATCCAGCCCTCTCCGAGCTGCTGCCTTGCTCCATTGAGCGAGGGAGGGGAGGAGGGAGCACAGCCACGGCCAGAGGCTGAAGCTGCCACCACCATCACCGGGTTAGAGACCAGCAAAGAGGAGGTGGTGAATAAAGAAGAGAAGGGAAGAAAAGGCCAAACGGTGGCCCAGGCCTGGTTCCTGGGAGGCTGGCGGGGCTGCATTTGTTCCCAGTTGGTGATGGGCGGGCTGGCGAGTCAAGAGAGCACCGCAGCCTGGCTGGACTTGGCCAGTGAGTGGGCTGCAGGTGGCTTTGGGCATGCCTTTCTGCCTCCCCTCCCTCCTTCCCAGCCATTGCTCCCTCCCCTCCCTCCCTCACTTGTAGCGCACCAAGTCGGGTCAGGCCAAGAGAGGAGGCAGATTTCCCTCCAGGGACAGTGAGGACGTGATGGCCCAGGGACACGGCTGGATCTGCGTACAGTGGCATCAGCCTTGCTGCGGCTGCTGCTCCTCATCCTGAGTGGCCGCCCAGAAGGTGATGAGGGGCCTGAGTTTGCCTGGGCTGCCACCTCCTTCCCGATGCAATGAAGGAAGGAAGGAAGGAAGGAAGGAAGGAAGGAAGGAGAGCTGCTCCAGCCGCTGCCACTGGAGGAGGAGGAGGAGGAGGAGGAGGAGGAGGAGGACGTGGAGGAGGAGGCGCAGCAGAGGGATCCCAGCAGTGTCACCTCAGGGTGGTGATCTGGAGCAGGAGACATTGCTGGGGCCCTGGAGACACAATGATCATGGGCCAATCGTGGGGGGTTCCGCCGACTTGCCCCTCCCCCCTTTTCCATGTCAGCCTTTTTTGGGTTTTTTGGACTGTGGTCTGGCCCCCAGTGGTGTCTGGGGTGTGGTGGACCGGCCCGCTGTTTGAAAACGTTGAGGACCCCTGCTCTAAGATGTCCCTCAATTCCTTGTTCTCAATACTTGAACATGTCTTAATTGTATTGGACTGTATATTATCATGTCTTAATTGTATTGGATTGCATATTGTCCCTCATTACTGTAAGCCATATTGGGTCCAAGGAGAAAGGTGGGGTAAAATACTCTAAATAAATAAATATAGATTTGTATTAGAGAACCAAGTGCTGCAATTTATTTTCAAGGTGTACCTAGGATCTGTGCTATTTTTTACTCCAAGGTAAACAAAGAAATACCTGAATCACATCCTGATTATGTTGCCCTCAGCTGCAGTACCAGTTCAGGCTAGGCCCCCTCATAACTGCAGTTTGTATTGCAAAATAATGATCCATTAAAACACATTACTGATTCAGTAGTATAAACTGCAAACATAAGGGCTCCAAGCCATATTAGAACCATAGCTGGAGAAAAAGTGCCCACTTGAGAGTTTTGTTTTGTTTTGTTTTAAAAGAGAACTAATTGGTGTATCTTTAAAGCATCATACAGTTTGGCCCCTTGTCACAGAAATCCTATTGCTTAGTGTAAGAAATTTCACTAGACTAGGCCCATTGAATCAATGGGGATTTGGTATGTTAACGCCTTCACAAATTCCATTTATTCAAGTGGCCCTACTCAAACTGTGACCATTGTAAACTATGGTTACAGTAGGCCCTCTTGAATCAATGAAATTTTTGTAGAAGTTACTCACCTAATCCCTAGTTATTCAATGGGCCTACTGTAATGTGATTTACTACATTAAGCAACAGGGTTTTCGCCCCTATGATCTAATCTACCAGACAGCTGAGATGTTCAATATAAAATTGAATCAGCAGTAATACAAAGTACATGTCTGTCCTACAATGGTAAAGTGACTATTCATGCACCATCCTTTTAACCACACTGAGAGTAAAAAAGACATCCTTGAATTGAATGAAAAATTAAAATGGCTTTTATTAGATATGGTAGGTTGAGCAGAGATGGAAATGTTGAGAGATTCCCATCAAAATTACCCCTTTGTACTTCCTGTGAATCATGGGAAGACAAAGCATACATTTCCTCAGAAACATATGCATTTTTTAAAACTTTGTAGTAGATTGTGGAAAAATCTAGGAGTTGAGTCATGGCAACTGGACTTCTTTTCTTGAGAGATCGAAACGAGTCTGAGAGAAGTTAATGGCGAGACCTCCAAATTTATACTTCACCTTGACTTAACATCGCCTGGTCTGAATAAGCTCATTTATGTGGACAGTGTCCTGAATCAGACCACTAACTTCCCTCAGACTGATGAAGCTGCTTGGATGAGCAGCGAAACATTTTGATGACTGAGAATCTTCCCAGACATTGTGGAAAAATAAAACTCAAATTAAATCAAATATCTATTTTGAAAATATGAATGGCTAAAAAAAGTTTACTGTTGCAAAATATGCACCAATTTGGAGAGATCCGTAGATGAGAGCCAAAAACAGGACACTAGGAGATTCAAAAATATGCAATGAAAACAAGGCTGAAAGTATTTCACTTCCTTGGGTTATGCCTCTGGTCCATGGATTATCCAAGCCCCAAACTTAGGCTCAGAACAGTGCCTGAACATGTCCTTCTTTCTTTTCTTTTTCAGATATATCAGCAAAACAAGCATCTATACACTGTAGAAGCCAACAATGCACGGCAGTTGGTGGAAAGTGCAGCTCGAGACATTGAAAAGCTCCTGAGCAACAGATCTACAGCCCTAGTAGTAAGTGCAGATTGGCCTTTGCTTCCTATTCTTTAAAGCCATGTTGTTTGCTCTTTTTATTTCAAACATTCTTCTTGATTATTCAAAGAGTGTGTGCTATACATTTCATTTCTACCTGTGAACCTTTGGGCCCTACCACCCTGGGGGAGATACGTGCGTTATGATACCTTGTGACTTTCCGTGATGGAAGACCATCCCATCTGCTAGGTAGATGAGAGCAAACACTGAGGTTCTTGGCTGACACATTGGGAAGCCCCTGCTGAATCGGAAAGAGGTACATAAAAACATTGTGGAATATTCTCACCTTGATACCTGTGCCATGAATTTGATCAGACTGATTTAAATATCTCAAACCCCGATCAGAGGAAGTCAAATTGTGCCATATAATTGCTGGGGAAATGGACAGTTAAGCACCAACAAAAATGCTTATAGAACTGGATAAACCCCAGAGGCAATATGAGAAACAATTTGTTTGTTTGTTTATTATTTCTACTTCTATACCACCCATTAATATGTATACTCTTGAATGTCAACCACAAAATTGCTGAGTGTTCTGGAGGTTTATTTTAATAATTAGCAGTACCATACAGATAGCAGCAAGTGTTACTTGACGATGCTGGATGGCTGTAATATGGTTGTCAGCCAATATTGTAGTTTTTTATCTCTTGTGCTTTGCCTCTTTTTCTTTTTTCCTAACTGCTCTGGGGCAGGGGGAGAGTTTCCTAATGCTCCACAGTCAGGTTTTGTTGTAGAATTCACATAATATGCAGCACACCTTATATGTGGTTGTAAATAATATTCCTATGTTTGAACTATTTGCAATGTCCCATTTACCCCTGCACACCAAAAATGGGAAGAGTAAAAAAACAACAACAACAACCAGTAATCTGTTAATTTTTGCCATTGGGATATGCATCAATATAATGTATTGGGGCCAAAAATAAAAAAGTCCCGTGCCATTTTTAAGTAAATCAAGATGCAAAGAAAAAGCCAACAATGTTTGAGCATATGAGTAATACAATTTACTGTACCTCCAATCAAAGGTTCAGTAAGTCCACAGTGAAAAAGAAAAGCCCCATGCAATATCCTGACAAGCCATCATAACATTATCCTAGCAAACCATCATTGTAAAACAGAAGTGACATATCCTGAGTAGTTCTGGGACATTTACTACTCATCATGGACTTATTCATGCCAAGATACAAATGTCTTAACTGGTGAGACTGGAATGCATGGTAGGAAGTATATACCCCATAATCCAATATGCATATGTTTCATTCTATTTTATCTGATTTTATTGCATTTTTATTCCACCTTATATTTAGCTAGAACAGACTTATTCCCATGCATACAAACAACTCTTTCAGATGTGGGGCATTTTTATAACCCTTAATAAAATTGATAAAAAGAACTTATCATTGTAATCAGGAAGTGCTCATGGCTCACACAATGCAAATCCTACTTCATGAGGCTTAATTAGGTGCTTCATCTCTTAGGCTTTGAATTAAGTACTGTTAGTATTCTCAGATCTGTTTATGGTATGTATTCATTTTATTGCTTTCCCCCAATCTATAAATAAATTGTTGTTCTTTCTCTCTAGAAGATCCACTTGTCCCATAGAAATCAGTGGTGGAATTAATCAGTTGGCTTGCAAACAGTTGGTGAGGTAGTCCACTGTAAAAAAAGAACACACTGAAAAATGAATATATGTGTTTGGACATCTTTAAGAGGAATAGGAGAATGGGTAAACGGAAGGAAGTGGAAACGAGGCTGAGATGGAGAGAATGTATCTGATCTCCAGTGCATCTTAAGAGTAAAATCTGGGAAGAATATTTGAGGCTATATTGAGGAAAGAGTTACAAGATGCCAATTCTGGAATTTGGTACATCACTAATTTTTCACATATGTTCTCACAGAATGTAAGACATAGACCTACTGTGTCTGATAGGAATTAATTATGTTCAGGGAAGAGTAAACTAGCAGAGACCAGCAGTGGTGTGGAAAAATAAATGCACAGTGATTATGGAGCTAGGAGACAAATAAGACAATAGAACTTAGTATAAAACTTATATATTACATAATAAACAGATAAATAAACAGTAACAACATATACACAAAGCATAGCATATTCAGAGAAACAACAGAGTGTAGGGATCTGTATCTCACCTTAGGCAGTCCCAATTATACATTGGTTTTCCTGAGACTTTTATACATAAAGCAACATGGTGTTTATATTTTATACATAAAGCAACATGGTGTGGACCAATCACATATTATACGAGGTGAGGTGATGATGCCACACCACCAGTGCTAATTATTCCTTGCACCTGTGTCCTAGACCTAATACACATCCTTGTCTAGCACATGACATGGCATTTTTATACAGAATTCATTTTATAATCTGTAAAATACACATTACAGACATTTTGTCAAAACTATATTCCTTGACAGAATGTCTACGGCAGGCATGTCCAAATTTCGGCCCTCTTGATGTTTTGGGCCACAACTCCCAGAATTCTAAGCTTAGAATGGCAATGACAAAGGTCTGTGGGAGTTGCGGTCCAAAACATCTGGAGGGCCAACGTTTGGACATGCCTGGTCTATGCTATAGTGTTGTGAATGGATTTGCTGCCAGTTTTTTTTCTTGAAATTTTCAGAAATATTTAATGCAAATGATTTTTAAAACCCTTGTTGTGCTTTTTTTGGAAAATGAATGTTCCTTCATTCCTGATACACCATTTCCATATGGTGGAAGGAGGTTTTGTAGCACATTAAGACAGGTTGGTGAAAATTGTGCTTGTCCGATCACCTTAGAATGAGCCCCTTTGCCAGCAGGAGACGAATATCTTCCTTAAAGGTACCCTTTTCATCCATTGGAGTATCACTCCAGCCTGCACCCCAAAAGTAGCAGCCCTACTGCAGGGTCAAAAAAGTTCAGTTTAGGCATAGATCGGGATTGGCCTGGAATGTTATTCCCCCATAGAGTATGTTGTGTGATCATCAAGAAATAGCTCACACCAAGTTGTGGTGCAACTGATTCAAACTCTGAGCTCGTAAGGCTGTGCAACTGCACCTTAATAAAAGCTTTGATATATTGTAATGTAGCCCATCTCTCCTGGTGCTTAGAGAACATCTCCTTCACATGCCTGATTCACACATTTGAAGAAACGGGGCTATGAGCCACATAAGCTTATGCCAAATCAAACTCGCATGTCTTTATTAAGGTATGCCACAAGACTCCTTGTTGTTTTCAGAGCCAGACAGCTGCTTGTTGGGAAATTTATATTAATAGAGGACATTGTTTCTCACTCATTTCTGCTTTAATCTAATAAAGTATTGTGTGTTTCCCCCTCCCCTTTGTAATTTGTACACTGCATGGCTGCTCAGTGTACCACTCTCCCTCCAGGGTGTTTCGTTATGCCTGTGTGATACTCCCTTGTTATCTTCTGAACCTGAACGGCTTCTTTGTACCATTTGTGTCTTGAAATAGCTTTCCATCTGCCTTCTTGCTTTATTGAAAGGGCCATTCAGGAAGGCACAGGTATTTTATCTGAAAGATATGTATCTCCGGCTTTAACATTTTTGTCTCTTGAAAACTACAGTGACATTGCATGGTATTGTGACTCTCCCTCACTATATTGTAGGAAGCTGGAAAGTCGTGAACTGTTAATTAAGAGCTGAAACCTGCAGGGGACATGGTACAAGAGAGGAACGTGGCCTGTAGTGGTGCCCCAAGGAACATGTCAGTGAGTGACATCAGCAGTTCATGCTCTACTATAGCCAAGGGAATCCACAGCAAAGTAAATTACATTCCCTAGGCATTGTATAAGGCAAGGTTTGAGCAAGATTAAAATGAACAAATGTGGATACTGATCCTTCTGCCTGGGTATAGAATAAATGGGTGGTTTCACCAAATTGGAAAGGAATTTTTTTACAGTGAAAAATAAGGCTTTAACTGTTAAAAATGTGTACATGCTTCTATTATGTAGCTCAGGAAATGAATGTAGGTTGTCATTGTCATGAAGATGTTGAGCGAAGTTGAGCTCAAAGTTGCAAGTTGCCCTGGGACATTTTGTGGCCATAGGAAATCTCATAAGTTATTTTTACAAATTAATCAAATATTTTTTTTTTTGCATAGAGTGTTGCTGGATTAGTCCCTTGCTTACATTGTCAGGAGACTCACGCCACAGTAGTTAAACTGCTGTATTGCAGCCAAAACTATGCTCACAACCTAGGGCTCAGTTCCAGCTACCTGGCTTGTGGTTCACTCAGCCTTCTAGCCTTCCAAGGGTGGTAACCAATTGTAAACTGCCAAGTTTACAATTTACAGTTTAAACACTAGGGAGAAGTGTATAAGCAGAGCACTTTGCTTTTTGTTTTGCTTTGTTGCTCTGTTACTTCCCTTGTGTGTGTGTGTGTGTGTGTGTGTGTGTGTGTGTGTGTGTGTGTGTGTGTGTGTGTGATGTTGTTACAGTCATGAGCGACTCTTCGTGTCTCCATGTCCATGGAGTTTTCTTGGCAGGAATACTGGAGTGGCTTGCCAGTTCCTACTCCAGGCACCTACAGCACCTGGTATTCCCTAGTGGTCTCCCATCCAAGTGCTAACCAGGACCGACCCTGCTTAGCTTCCGAAATCAGGCGAGATCTAGTTTCTGAAACCAAGACTGTAACATAGTGGTAAGCAGAGACTGAATGGGGCTTCCAGACATTCAGTATGGCATGGCGTTGTGGTGAGAGTGTTTGACTAGGATTGTGGAGGCCCAGGTTCAAGTCCTTACGCTGTGGTGATCTTGGGTCTGCTACTATATTTCAGTCTAAAATTTATGTGTACATGTTTGCGGCCAGCTCCTTAGAGGAAAGGACAGGGTGTGCAATAAATGTAACACGGCGTCAATCTACAGAGGCAATGTTCCAAACAAAGGATTTTCTGTGCAAACACTGGTCTCCCTTTTGGTGGCGTTCATCTTGCTATGTCCCTTTTAGGTTTTAAGAGTGTTCTGTTCCAGAAGTCGTGGGTGGAGCAGGGTGGATTGATAGTTGTTGTTAATGACCTGTCAAGTTGCCTCTGACCTCTGGTGAACCTATGAACAAATGTCCTATCATTAACAGCCTTATTCAGCTCTTCAAAACTCAAAGCTTGTGCCAGTTGGTGAATAATTCACTCATAGTTTTGGGCCTGTCATGCCTGCTACTGTTTTGTTTGTGATATTATGTTCATAGCATTATGAAATGGGATGAAAGGCAGACAAAATTCATATGTTAAATAAATACTGCTAACATATGTGGACCAGTAGCACCACTCCTAGAGCAAGGCACTTCATATCTTTCCATATTACCATTCTTGTAAGGCAATGAACAAATATTTTGTGTAGTTTCTCCAGCATGTCCCACCCACTCAAGGTGGTGTGTGCTGTATTGGACTGAATAGTTACAGTACTGTACTTTACTTTCTGGGAATGCAAAGCAAACTGATTTATCTCCTGAGCTATTTATGTCAGTACTGGGGTGCTACACTCCAGGAAAGCGAGGATTGAAGAGCAGGTTTATTAATCTTCTGTGGCCACAGCAAGGGTGCTGTGGCCATGGGAAATTCAAAAGCCTGCTCTTTGATTCTCACTATTCTGAAGGGTCCTACTCTTCAGGAAAGCGAGGAGCTACCCTTTGGGAAAGTGAGGATCGAAGAGCAGTTTTTTGAATTTCCCCCAGCTGTGGCTGCGGGAAATCCAGAAGCCTGCTTTTCTTTCCTCACTTTCCTGAAGGGTAGCACCTGAAGCATTTGTCACCCGGGGTACCACTTTATTCAGGTTAAATAGCCGTATTGGCACTTTGCGAAAAATATGTGGGTTTTGAATCACAGTTTGGGCACTCAGTCTCTAAAATGTTCACCATCAGTGGCCTAGAACATTTAAGACATACTCGTTAGGAACAGGGAATTAGAAGAGGCATCTCACAACATTCAAAGGTAACATTAAAGCTACAAAGAGCATGTGAAAAGAAAAGAAAAACCATTGTGAGGGATGGAAACTAACATGGAAAACATTGGTGTTTGTGCTTGGCAATCCACCCAAAAGTCACATAACAGGTAGTCCATCATTTGGGGAAAGCTTGCCTGAAGAGGAAGGTCTTTGTCTGCTTCCAATAAGACAGCAGAGATGGGGCAGTCCTGGCCTCCAATGGGAGGGGGTTCCAAAGTCTGGGAGCAGCAACAGAGAAGGCCCTTTCATGTGTTCTTATGAGATGCACCTGTGAAGGTGGTGGGAGAGAAAGGCCTTTCCTGATGGCCTTAGCTCCCGAGCCGGTTTATACCGCGAGATTTGATCTTGGAGGTAACTTGGACCCATGCCATTTAGTGCTTTGTAGTCCATGAAGGACTACAAACGATTGCTAAGAAATAATAGTAAACATTAGAAGTAACAGCAGCCTCAGTGAAATGCAGTGACATAAGGTTACATGTTTCTACAGGATATGTGTTAACTGGCTTTTTAATGAAATATGCATTCCATCTTTAAAGACTCTAGGTGGCCAATAAAAATGTGCAGGTCCTTTATATTCCACTGCAGTTCAATTTGCCTGTTAAGGAGTCTTCAAGAGTGTGTTCAAATGCACTTGCTCACAACTTATGCATTTCTCTTGATGGCCTTGTAGGCCCCTTCCAACTTCACTAGTCTATAATTTTATGATTCTCTGCCCATGGAGGTCCGTAGAAGTCCCTGCCTGAAGCAAAACTGTTTGCTAACTCTTTATGGTCCATATAGGCAAAAATGAATAGATAGGACCTACTCATGGCCTGAGAAAGAAGGTGTTTTACCTCAAAATGGAGATGTTAAGTTCCTTGCTGGCTTACATGAGCCACTGGTACTAACTAGAGGTTATCCATCTAAAAGTCTTGAATACCCTGCAAAGCGCTCCAAGACAAAGTCTGGGAAAAATAAATACATGCCTTGAATGCTAGGAAAATCATTTTGTTCAGCCAGGAAAGCAAGTCAGAGCAAGGGGTCTGCCGCATTTGGCAAAGGCAGTCACGAAGCCATGGGCCCAGTCACAAAAGATTAACACAGGTCAGTCATGGCTTTCATTTTAATTACGTTAATAGCAATGAAAACCAACAAGTTGGTCCTAGAGTGACATGCTGGGAACCCTGCAGAGTTCATGAGTGGTGTTTCCAGAAGTGAGAAAGCAGGACTGCATTCTCAAAGATATCCAAATAGAAGATCTGGTCAAGGTTGAAAAGGGGTTCGTGATGTCTTGTCTTGGAATTAAGGGCTGTCTCTTGCCTCATTGAGATGTTTTCTCCTCCTCCTTTTTCTTTGACCTATTTAAAAGACAAGCCACCATAAACCCTGGGGTACCATGTATGCTGGGAAAAGATCAGGCAGGGCCTTGGTAGGTGACTATGGTAGGTGAAATTTCAGAAGCACAGCTGACAGGGCATACATGCACTGTTCTTCTTGATGCTTGAGTTTTTGTCTTGAAAATATATATGAAATGTGCTTGAACTTTCAAGAAGAGAGCCAACACTTCAGAAGTTACAAAGATGAACCTTTCATTTTTTTGCCTTGAAAGAACATCTTTTAGATTTAATCTTTCTGCAGTTTTACTCTGGGGCCATTTGCCTTGGTATAAGTCATATCAATCATGGTAGAACTTATTCCTGAGTAAGCATGCATAGATGTGTGTTGCAAATTCAGGAATTAGCAAGTTGGGTGAGCTTTCAGTGCCATAATGATGGCACAGGCACTGCTTGTGGTCTACAACAAACAAACAAACACACAGACAAACAAACATGTGGAGCACTAGGTGCCCAGAAGTCTTAAAGGGATATTCAAGTATCAAGTTCCACTGATATCAGCTATCGGGCACAGGCCAAAGTGCTGACCTTAACCTACAAAGCACTGTACGACCTGAGTCCTAGCTACCTCAAAGATTGAATCTCACAGTATGAACCGGCTCAGGTGTTAATGTCATCAGGAGAGGCCCTTCTCTCCATCCTGCCACCCTCACCCTCATGGGAACACATGAAAAGGCTTTCTGTGCCCAGACTCCGGAACTCCCTCCCACTGGAGGCCAGGACTGCCCCATCTCTGCTGTCTTTCTGGAAACAGGCAAATACCTTTCTTTTCAGGTAAGCTTTCCCCGAATGATGGACTACCTATTATGTGTCTTTTATATGAATCTACCATACAGGAACACATAGAGTTTGTGTTTATACCAGTTATAACCTTGTGTGATTGCATTGACACTATGTTTCCAATGTTAGTTTCCATCCCTCATAACTTTTACATGGAAGTTTAACTCTTTAACTGCTTACATTCTCTTGTAGCTTTAATGGTGTATTTTAGTGCTGTAAGATGTCCTTCACATCCCTGTTCTCAAACTTGAATATGTCTTAACTGTACTGGACGTATATTGTCCCTCATTACTGTAAGCCGCCTTGGGTCTTTTTGCAAGGAGAAAGGCAGGGTAAAAACACAATAGATAGATAGATAGATAGATAGATAGATAGATAGATAGATAGATAGATAGATAGATAGATAGATAGATAGATAGATAGATAGATAGATAGATAGATAGATAGATAGATAGATAGATAATCTGAAAATGGTTCAAGAGACAGCTAAGAGCATGCAGGATCAGTTTCCATAACATCAGTGAATGACATTAGTGATATTACAGAATGGAGAGGGGGGATAATATCCCGAGAAATGGGATGAAGAAACAGAAAGCAAGCAAAATATTTTGTCCACGGTAGCAAGAAAGAAGGCTATACAGAAAATTATGAGAGAGAATTTATAACGGCCATTTAATGGACAAAGAGATAAATATATTGCTGCTGCACTGCTTCTTATAGGAAGAAACATGTAGTGGAAGAGGCTCGGGAAAAATGGAGTCCTGCTTGCCCCGTTGATGATCATCAGATCATCTGGAATGGGACAGGATCCAGCTTTTTAGACTGGGATCAAATTTAGAATGGACTCAGAAATAATAAAAACAATCTTAATGTTTATATAAATCATTTTACACAAACCCTTTTCAAAGTGAGATTTTGAGGATGATCTCACCAATCTCTACTTAGACTTACAAAAGCACTAGATCAAATATTAAGATTCAGCTATGTTATTGTGATGGAAACCAAACTGTGATTTTTTTGAAAATGATAAGCCCTACTCATAGCCTTACAATCCGATTCAGAGAAATAACAAGGCAGGAGGAAGAAGAGACGAAGCAAACATACAATGCCCAGTAATATAGTCACCCTTGTAATCCAGACCGAATGAAACTGTTAGCCAGCCAAGTAAATTCTTTAGTGCTTTGAACCATACAGTAGAGAATCAGACTTAATGATGACTCCTAAGACCCCTGTGTTTATTAAGAACTGTGTTGATGATCAGCATCTGAAGCAAGAGCCAGACTAGTGATCTGTCGACAGACCCACAGCCTGGCTGTTCCTAACTTAACAGCTGCATGCCAAAGACAAGCCGAGATTGTTATTGGCCTTTGTGGTTCAGTTACTGCTCACAGATGCCAGGACGTCTGTCTTGTCTGCTGGTGACGCTCACAGCGGCTGGCAGCATGCGGCAAAGCTGTGCGTTCACCAAGAGCCCCTTCTGTCTATAGCTCTCATCGCATTAGGTAGCTGAGATCAGTGAGGCCTAGTTAGAAGAGAGAGCCAGGTGGCACACTGCTGCTCTCTCTCTCTCTCTCTCTCTCTCTCTCTCTCTTCCATCATCCCCCCTTCAAGAAGCTACTGCCAGGACCCTGCCTGTCACAGAACCTGACTCTGAGGGGTTAAATGGTGAAGAGCTGCTGGAGGAGCCTTGCAGCTCAAGTCAGCAGGCAGCTGGGTCTGATGACTCAGCTGAAAACATATCTTCTCCCCCTAGAAGGGCTATGAGCAGGATTCCGCAAAGACCTGCTACCAGGAGAGCTAGGGAAAGGGTCTTTGATGCTAGACGGGGAATCAGGTCGGGAAGCCCTGAGTACTAGCAGGAGCCTTTCCAGAAGTAAGGGTGTGTTCCCTGTTTTGGGATAAAGCTGGTAAGCTCACCTTGAGCTCTCTGTGGGAGCAATGTGTCATTTGAACTTGCAACCACGTTCCTGTCTGTGACCTTGGCTCTGTTTCCTGATTTCGGACTGGCTTCCTGGACAACGGCTTAATTTGTTCCCTTGGGTTTGGCATCTGGTTTCCATGAGATATTCTGGTTTTGACTTGGACAGTTAATTGCTGGGAGCTGGATTCTGTTATTTATCTGGCACTTGATTGTTGGCAAAAGGACTTGAACTTGCCTGGCTTTCTACTAAAGATCTTGGCAAAGAACTGAACCCTGTTTGTGTGTGTGCTCTGTGTGTGGGGCTTGACAGCTACATGTACTTATGCCATTTCTAGTCTGCCTATTAACTGAGTTCGCCTGGGGGAACTCTTCCGGCAGAGCCTCAGTTCTCTTTTCTGTGAGTGGAAGCTGCTAACCATGTGAAGAATGGCTATTCCCACATTGCCCCTATCATCTCGTAAACCACATCCAAGAAGGCTTGTGGCAGAGAACCCTTCTTTGGCCTCCCGGAGGCCATTTTATTTCAGTAGCCGTTCGAAGCCAGAGGAGGGTTGCCTGGCCTCTTGGCTGAATGCAACTGAGCACATTCAGAGAACATAAATCCCAGCAACAACCCTGTTTCAGACAGATGAACCAGGGACCACTTCACGTATCATCAATGCAAACACCCAACTGAATGGTGAACCGGCACCTGCGACCAGTTCCGTGTTCCACAGGGCATATGTCTCTGGAAATTGGTTTGTCACATTCACAAATTCCATGTGATGGAATATGTTTTAAAAGGTGTGAACTGTCCCTGAAGTGAGACTGGAATGAAACAAGCCAACGTGTTTGTATGCTCCCCAGGAAATAGCACCATATGGTGTCCAGACTTCGGCCTTCGAGATGTTTTGGACCACAACTTCCACAGTTCTTTGTCATTGGCAATATAGGCTTGGAATTCTGGGAGTTGTGGTCCAGAACATCTTGGAGGGCTGAAGTTTGGACACCCCTACAAAGCCACCTTGAAGCAGTGTGTAAGAAAAGATAGCAGATAATTGTGGGATAGCTGGGCTGCCATGTCCATTTTTTCTAGTGTAAAGTACACACAGCAGTTTGGAAGAAAAAGGGAAATGTAAACAGGAGGCCAGCAGACAAAGAAAATGTAGATGTTTGGGCAGGATGTGTCCAGTTAGACATGTGAGTTGTGACTTACTTGGCAAAAGAGAAAACCTCAAAAAAATTAAATCGTGAATCCTGTGCGACAGCTAGTTTTGGTGTGGCAGGGGATACCATCTCAAAGAGGTGTTTCAGATGTGTTTTTGCACATGTGTCAATAACATGCAGAAAATGGGAAAGTTCCTTAGCTGTTATTTGCTTGCGTGGATGAGCAAGTGTCATAATAGTGGGTAAACTATTTCTTTCGATACTAGTTAGTTTACCCCCCACCCCCCCACCCCCACTGCATTCTTGTGCTTCTAGGAAAGGAAATTTCCCCTGTTTTCCTTTCTTGCCTTGCAGCTGCAATGCACAGTTCTACCTCAGTGCCACCATTACGGAAGGGCATGCTTATTTGTGTGTGGCTTTATTTAGATTAATAGTTTCCCCAAAATGCAGGCTCAACTGAGTAACCTAATTTATCACACCATCCTAATAAATGACATTCTATATTTTGCTAAATGTCATTCAGCCTGTGCTAACCTAATTGCTTGGTGCTGTATGTTGCACAAATACTAAACTCAGCAGTGACCTTTCACTTTATTTACAGCTTTTGCCAAATACAAAAACAACTCAAAATATAACCCTCCCTCTCAATACTAGGAGCTGAAAGTCTGCATGAATGCCCAGAAAAGCCTGTCTAAAGACCAGTTGTGTGAACTGATCATCAGGCAGGGCTTTGTCCTGAATAGCCGGTGCTGTATATGTAATCCAAATACTGTAGTACAATTTGGACATGAGAGATTTCAGGCTCAGTCCTGCACTGAGCTCATGAACTGAACCCCTAAAGCTTTTCAACGGAGTGGCTGTAAAGATGATGTGAGAAGGAGGGAGGAGAGCAGAGTATGTCACCAAGATCTATTAACCTCCAAGACCCACTAACTGGACTTGAGTGAAATTGTTCAGTTTAGGAGCCAGGTTTAGAATTATTACCCCTGAATATTACACAGAAATATGTTTTCAGCTTGCAGTTCCTTTAGCTGCTCCTGATTTTCTCCCTACCATTGTTCATTTCTGGAGCCTGCTTTGGCATGGGGCAGCATGTTGTGTTTGTTGTTTCATTGTGGAAGGCTATTGGAGGCTTGTTATTCTTTTTATCTTGGGACTGCATCACTGTTATGGTCTGAGTTCTTCTATCTACCTACCTACCTATTTATTTCTTTTCTGCATTTCCAGACTGCTCCCATTTCCCCAAAGGAACTCTGGGTGGTTTACATGAAAGCCAAATAAATAATCAAAATTAAAATCAAAACAAAGAGAACAAATACACCAAATAGGCCAAGTACATCAACCAAACACACAAAAATCTGGCAAGAGGCAGAAAACTAATGGCAGCTGGAATATTATTTATGGGGAGGGGATCTAATTTTAGGGGGAAAGCCCATCCACTACATCTGCAATGCCATTTGCTCCTTCTGTGCCTCTACATAAAATAGAATAGAATTTATTTGCAGTCCTTAGACCAGTTACACATAAATATAAAACCATGGATTAAAAATACAATTAAAACATGTTGGCATGCATAGAGCTAGTTGGCATTCAACTTCCGTAGTGGAAGTATCATCACACAGAATCTAGCCACTTGACGGGAGATCTTCGTGTCTACATCTGAAAGGAGGAACTCAAGTCTTTTTCCCTTTGAGCGTCGGGGATTCTTTCCATTAATGGGATAATAATCTCTTTGTGTGCTGCTTCATACAATGGACAGGTGAAGAACATGTGCTCAATGGTCTCAATCTCCCTCAGGGGCTGGAACAGAGCCTTTCAGCAAAAGGGGTATTTTTATACTTCCCTTCCAATACAGCAGACTAGGGGAGGGCCAAACACCTTGCCAGCATAAATGCTCTTCTAGAACCTTTAGCTTCCAAAGCTGTTAAATATCACTTCTCGGCCTTTTGTCTAAAATCAAGTGTGTGTGTAATGGCAGCTGGAAAATACAACAGACACTGGGGGAGCTAGGTGTTTCTAGGTGCTTCAATCAGAATGGTTTACTTTCTAGGTTTTTTAGTCCCCCCAGCCCCTTCAATTTTTTTTTCATTTCTCCTCTAGGGGAATAATACAGTGGTCACTCTTATGGCAAATGCCTCCATAAAACTGAAAACTCGTAGGAAGAAAAAAGTTATGGGAATAGGCATGCTTCACATGACCAAAACTTCCCTATGGGATGCTTTGCAAGACAAAAAAAGTTTACCCAGGGAAAAAACTCAGTTATTTTTGTTTTTGTTCTAGCCTCTGGAATGAATTAATCCATTCCCAATGCATTCTTATGGGAAACCGTGTTTCATAAGACAATTTTTTTTTTGTAAAACAAAGCATCCCAGAGCCTCCAAAATGGATTAATCCATTTTGAATGTATTCCTATGGGAAACTGTGTTTCATAAGGCAAACTTTTCTTAAAATGAATTGACCCATAGAACAAATTTATTTTGTTTTAAAAGGTACCACTCTGCTTGAAAGTTCATTGCCGAATGCCGAGCTTTTCGGTGTCTCCACGTCAACAATGATCAGGTCGCTCCCTTGCGATTCTGGAACTGGAAGAAAATAAATAGATTAAAAATCATATTCAAAAAGGCACAGCTTATGGTCCAAGCAGAAAATGGGTGCTTTACTGAAAAATACGAGGTGCACAGACTTGTTTGGACCATAATCTACCTATGGGTCATTCTTACAGGAAATGTTGGGGACTGGAGACAGAATGAAGAAGTAGAGAGAACTCAGCACCATCTGGAGTATGATAGATTTCTAAAAATGGAATTGGCAAAGTATTCAGAAATAAGCCAACAACATCAAACAACAACAGTTTGTTTCACATTTTTTTAAAAAAAATTAAACCAATTCCAGATCGTCTCAAAAATACTTTGTGCATTTCATCGTACAAGATCATAAAAGCAGATCAGTTAATGATTCCTAATATTATTAGAAGGGTGCTGCCCACCTGTTCAGAGCTGGCCCTGTGTTTTTTATGTGACAATAATAAGGTGCAATTTGTAGCCCGATACACATTTGAGTAGCTGCCCCATGACTACAAATGGTTTGGAAAATTATAACATTGACAACAAATAAACTAAAAGTATAAATATAAAGAAAAATAAAACTCTTAACTTGCACTCTCCTTTGATAACTTTCCTGGCTGGTGCAAGGGGAACCTCTGTTCCTCTCTCCTCGCCCTGCTTTTGAGGCTTGCCTAAGATGGAATGTTCTAGGTAGTCACTCATAATCCAGCAGGGATGGAGAGAGAGAGCTACAGGTGGCTTACTTGTGATTATGTGACCCGCTCCAGTGCTTGTATTGCAAGATATTGCTTGTTGATCAAGGCAAAATTGATCAGAAATGTTTGCTCATCTTGCGAGATACTCATAAACCAAAGTATTACCGTAGATGGATAAATACCGTAATATGCTTGTTGAATATTCTCCAGTTTTTATTTTCTGTAACAATTGAGGTAGTATAGCTCCCCCCACCCCCCAATGTACAGTTAGGCTGTTATGAAGAACCACTTTTCTCTCCTACTTCTGAACTTTGTTCTTGTATTACATGACAATTGCATCCATATCATCTTACCCTAGACATAGTCAGTGTTACGTCTTCCAACTACAGTTTAATGTATGAACCTGAAATTTATCCCGTCTCCTCTATCAGTGCACAAAATAACTTGTGACCAGACCTAAAGACTGGGTTAATTTCAGTTCAGCAATATTCCTTCTGAGTTTTCTGGAAGTTGAGTCATGGCAACTGGACTTCCAGAACCTTTACAGACATATTCCTTCTGAGATGTTGATTTACATATCCACAAGTTCAGAAGGGAAACTGGGTAGGGGAAGGGGATCTTCAGCTTACATGCTTCTGTTGAGCAGAGTTGTAAAAGCACAACATTCACACAAGAAAGAAAACCATTACTTTATGTGAATTTTTAAATAATGTTTTAAATAAAAAAATAAAGGTGTGTTGTGTTTGTCTTTCTAAATGGATGCTTTACAGAAATCCTAAAGTCAGGTGGAGGAATGAAGAGGGGTATTTCCAACCAGTCTCTCCTCTGGTTAGTATAATACTGGTCCAGCAGATTGTTCATTTGGACTCCTTTTTCTTAGACACCTTTCCCTATCCTGCAAGCTTTCAAGTGCCCACCTGCCACCTTTATCTGCATTCAGGCTTTCTAGCTGGATTTCCATATTAAACATATTCCTTGAGGGCAGCCTCTGTCAGCTTCTTTTGACGCACTGACCTTTGATGTAGTTGTTAGTACAGAAGGCACAATTCCCTAGAAACCCAGCTGTCTGCTTCGGCACCGTCAGAAAACAAGGACCGGAAGGCTCAGAGAACATGATATGTTGGTGGGGGGCCAATATGGTGAATTCCTTGATCTTTTCCCTGAAATTACAGATTTTTAAAAATTCTTATCTATCTCTCATCCACCACACACACATCTCTCATCCATGGTTATGTACGTGTACCTCACAAATAATTAATAAAAGCTTTGGTTCTGAAGTTTTATTCTAGTTCTTGCTGATTCAGATCACTATCTTCCAGGGTGCTTTTACAGCATGGCATTTTTTTTATTAAAATAAGAATCAGAGCCAGGAAAAGAAAGGGATGTGTGTAGATTCCTATCCATGTAAGGCAAACGGTTGTAGACCAGGAGGTGCCCTTCAAAGGAGTATTTTTTTCCTAATTCTGGTAAGCTTCAGAAAATTGACAAGTTTTATAGGTAGCAAACTTTAAGAAAAATCCCTAATAAAGGCTTGAGTAATTAAAAAAATGATTAATTATCCAAACACAAACATGACCCTCAGTACTCTTCATGGCTTTGGTTTTGGGGCATGGGGTAAGCTGACACATCCTCTCTTTTCACCTGGAGTATCTCATTCCTTGGTATTCTTGATCTTCATATAATTCCCTGTAATCTTCTTATTTTGCAAATGCCTTTCTCTCATGTCTTCACCCCCAAAGCCACTGAGAACACTAATGCATTCCTATGGAGAAACAGAATGAAACGGAATGAAACAGAAATTTCTGTTTTGTTTCGTTTTCTTTCTCTTCCAGAGTGGGGTTCATTATTCGTTTCGTTAGGGAACGAAATGAATAACGAATAACAAAATGAATTAAAAATTTGTTTCGTGCCCATCTCTACTTTCCAGCAACAAGAAAACCAACAAAATATACAAAAACAACTTATGAAGATAATGGACCTAGGAGAAAAAGAGAAGACCCAGAAAGAGAATATCTGTCTTAGTGAATCAATTATGTAAAAAGTTTGTTCTTTGCATTTGATTGTCTAAACAGCTATGAATTGATTATCATGATATGGGAAATGGGAAATGGAAATGTGAAGACCAACCGGAAATATAGATAAATGTTAATCTGTTAGACTTTTAAAAGAATGGTGGTAGTTAGATATAGATTAGAACTTTTAAACATAAAGTGAAATCTATGGACCAAGATGTAACTCTTTTATAATAGTCCATAAAATACTAACTCGAGTTATAGATGCCTTTTGAAATTAGGTATCACATAGAATAACAGGTAAATACTGTATACCCTGTTGATGACATTTATTGTATAAGTCAGCAACAAAATTTCTAAGGTTTTTGGCTAATTGAAGAATTAAATATCAGATTGAGTGTACTATTAAGATTAGGCAGGCTAGTTCAATACTGTATTTTGCTATCTCTCTCTTTTGTATTAGATGAAAATAGATGTAAGTGAAGATAGTTAGAATATGCATGGGATATAAAAGGAATTAAGTATGAAAGTACAGTAGGGCCTCCTAAGATGAATTTAATTTGTTACACGGGTCAATTAATCTTATGAACAATTTGTCTTAAGAGGCACAGTTCCCCATAGGAATGCATTGAAAACCAATTAATCCGTTCTGGGAAGGAACTGATTAATAGGTTTTCAATGCATTCCTATGGGAAGTCTGTCTACCCCCCCATCAAGGGACAGTGGAAGGCTGTTACCTCTGCAGCCGACAGACAGCTGATTTTGACAGCTCAGAGCGTCTGTCTTGGCTGCATGGAGGAGCTTTCGGCTGCCAGTGATTGTGCAGGCAGCCACTTCCTCTTCACCAGGGTCTTTGTGCCAAGACTTGGGTGAAGAGGAGGTGGCGGAGTCTTCTATCCTGCTTTCTTTCCCTGTAGTATTTGATCCATGGGGACTACAGGGAAGGGAAGGCAGGATAGAATCTTCCACCACCTCCTCTTCACTCGTGTATTGCCACCAAGACTCAGGCGAGGAGCAGGTGGTGGCAGGTTCTAGCCTACCTTTCTTTTCCTGTAGCATCCAATCCGTGGGTGCTAAGGGAAGGGAAGGCAGGATAGAATCCTCCACCACCTCTTCTTTATCTGCGTCTTGGCACCCAGAATTGGGTGAAGAGCGGGGGGCGGCGACGTCTATCCTGCCTTTCCTTCCCTGTAGCATCCAATCTGTGGGTGCTACAGGGAAGGGAGAGGCAGGCAGAATCCTCCACCACCTCTTCATCTGCACCCAGAACTCCCTCGGGTTGTGGGTGTGCAAAATTCAAATGCCTGCACTATAAGAAAATTTTTTCTCAAGACATTGGGTAGGCAAACTGTCGTCTTGTGAAAAATGCCTACCTCCTGGAAATTTAATTCATCTTACGAATAATTTGTCTTATAGGGCATTCATCTTGTGAGATACCACTGTATGTTCTTTTAAGATGAGAAAGGAGATATGAATTACATCATGCTGAAATGTTGGGGGAAATAGTGATTGACTTTGTATTACAAGAGACAAGTAACATATTTGTTTTAGTTTGTTTAGGATAGAAAATAAAAATGGAAACAATTTAGAACTCGATCACCTCTGTACAGACAAGAAAGAAAGAAAGAAAGAAAGAAAGAAAGAAAGAAAGAAAGAAAGAAAGAAAGAAAGAAAGAAATTTCCAGGTGGACAGTACCAAAGGAAAAATGGTTGTGGCTGTGTATCAGGGGTCTTCATGTTATCAACTAAACCAAATACAACTATAAAGACACTGTGATTCAGGTTACAGCAAAGTGCAAGTGTACTCACACCCTTATCTCCAGCTCCCTTGAAGCTTCCCATCAGATGCATTTTGTATGACACCTGTTATGTTTAGGTCCAAAGTCCTTTATTATTAATATGCTAAACATTCTGAATTATGATGAATAGTAAAACCATTTGAAGACATTTTGTTGATTTTTAAAAAATGAAATACAATAAAGCAAAAGGTAACACAAATATTTCTCTGTATTTCTGCGGTGTTCATAATTATGTTTGGCTTTTGAGAATGAATGCTTCTACCATTCAAAGAGCTTTTCTTTTGTAAAGCCTGTTCATTAGCAATGTTTCCTTAAAAAGCAATTATAAGTTAAATTTGAAAATTCTTATTTAAACATATCAGTCACCTTGCATTTGATTGTAATTAAAAATGCCCTTGGTGATACATTTTGTTCTTGACACATAAGACAGGTGTAATTAGCAAAAACCCAGTGGTTTATGTGTTGCTAGTTTTAATTTGGTGATAAGGCAAGCTGTAAAGATGAACAATTAATCTGACGACTTCTCTTTGTTTTTACACACATAGCAATTTTTATAAAATCCTTTGTTGTTATAACAACCTTCTCTTTTCATAAAGCCCAGAAATATTATACTTACTGCTATTAGAACATAAAATTAGAAAGGAAAAGCAAGGCTGCTTTGAAAAGGCAAAGATAACGTTTGTAAATATAGTATGTATGCATTGTTTGCACAAGAGACGGGCACGAAGCACTGGTTCGCCAGTTCATTCAGTTCATTTTTCAAATGAACAGGTGTTCAGAAGTTTCCAGTCCCACCTCCTCTGGCATGTGCGCACACAGAGCCAGCACCCCCATTTCCCTGCTTTGCTTCTTCTGGTTGTTGCTTCTAAGTGGGCACCTGCCAGAGGCAGTGGCACTGGGAAGTGCCAAACATCTGTTTGGCTGAAAATTGGCCATCAAATGGATGCCTTGTGCCCATCTCTAGTTGTACTATTTAGGTGGCCATGCTACTCTGCTGTACTTCCATTCCAAAATTAATGACAGAACTTGGGTACTTCAAGAAAACCTTCATTATAACACTGGAATAACCAGAGTTTGCAAGATCTTGTCTTACATAAGCTTTAACAACAACATTTTGCTTGACAGAGTTCACAGGAGCTCTATTTAGCTAAGATAATGTTCATATTATATGCAGTATGTAGGGCGGGGGTTGTCACTGTGGTTATGTTTAATTACAGCTCCTTGCTCAGAAATCGGATTGCTCAAATGACATTATGTCTCCATTAGAGATGGGCACAAAATGAACCATAAAGCAGCAGCTGCTGCTGCGGTAGCAGCAACACCACCACCAATTAGGCCATTTCATGGTTTGTTTCAGGGCATTTTAGGGGCACACACTTGCCCAGAATGAAATGAAAGGCTGAACTATTAGCAGCATGACTGATTCATAGATTTCATTTGGGGTCACATTGTCCCCGGCCAGACAGTCCGGCACCACTCAGACAATTCCCTAGGTAAATGCTAAGGTGGACCTAGAGAAAACTTTTGATTATCAGGTCAGGCAGCCAACTATGGAGCTCCATATTCACTGTCTGGGCAGGTAAGGTAGGTAGGTAGGTAGGTACAGCGCAAGTCGGCATGCGAAGACTTTTGGTTAAGCTGAGTAACTTTTGTACCAGAGAACATTTGTCCATTACCTACTGTAAAACCAAAGTAGTCATCTTTGGGAGGAAAAGAACTAGACATAGGTGGACACTTGACAACAAACCTATTGAGCAGCTAAGAAAATTTAGATACCTTGGTCTTTGTTTTAATGCCCTGCTCTCTTGGAAATATCATCTAAAAGCAACAGTTTTGAAAGCCTCCCACTCCACTCAATCCCTTCTGAGATTCTTTTCAACCCAAGGTGGTAAACTGGTTGCTCCTGCAGTCGCAGTGTTTTCAAGAAAGATAGTCCCCCAATTAACATATGGGGCCGAAATCTGGGGGTATACTAAAATACCACACCTCGATGTGGTTCAAAATTCTTTTATCCCATCTCTTCTTGCTGTACCCCGTGGCACACCCTCTGCATATGTAAGAGCAGAAGTAGGGCTAACTCCTATTGAAACACACGTACACATTGCCTTGGCAATGTACTGGTTGAAGCTGGCCGCCATGAGTGACTCCCGCTTGCCAAATAAGTGCTATATAGAACAACTCCAACACCCCTTGCGGGAGTCCTGGGCAAAGCTAGTCAGACCCATATTACATCTTTATGGGATCAATACTGAATCTATCCCCTCTTTTGTCTCCCCCAGTATCAAAAAATTGGTCAAAGACAAGATTTATTTATGTTCCAAATGGAAGGAATTGGCTGCGATTTCATTATCATCATTCTCCCTTTATTATCCTTTGTATAAAACATCTTTCAGGCTGGAAAGCTATTTCCACAATTTAACCTCAGCTCCCTTGAGGACAGCTTTCACAGCCCTGCGCTTTCAGACCATGCCTTCTGCTTTTTTAGAGGGGAGACGTGATAATATCCCTATTTCGGACAGACTTTGCCCTTGTGGCTCAGGTGAAGTCGATGACATGTCCCATTACTTGCTCAGGTGCCCCCTTCACGACCAACCCAGAGGCAAATTCCTTGGTGGGATTATTAGTTCACTGGTCAACAGGTCCCCTGGAGCCCAACTTAGTATGCTACTTGTCGGTACAGACAGTTTTGTTACACAGCAAGTTGCAAAGTTTGTGCTGGCAGCTGTGAAAATTTGGGTCAACCTCTAACTTTGGGAGGACTATATTGCTCTGCAAATATCACACGGTTTTTTTTTAAAGTTTTAATTATATTTGTAGCGGATGTAATTTTATAAGTTTTTTTTTTAAATCAAGATTGCGATGACCAATGGTTTTTAGCAATAAACTATTACCTACCTACCTACCACTCTGGGAGTACTTGGTTCTAGGAGCCATACCTGGGCACCCAGCTGGTGGTCCCAGTTTTGCAGCAGCTCGCATGAGAAGAGGATGCTTAGTTAGCTAGTCCTTTAGTTGCTTCTGTCTTCCATCTTCCAGTTTCTTTCCCCTTTCTGTTCCTTCCCCACTCACCTCATGGTGAGCAATACCCTATCTCAAGTTCCCTTGCATGAATCCCTCAATTAATTTTCCCCATGCCCACTGCTAAAGAGCATTTTCCTGATGGGGGCTTGATTTGGGAGACTATAACTCAGCCATACCAAATCCAGTCATTGCCAAAATTGGAGGAGGTGCGGAGGAGTGTGAGCTGAAGATGTGCTGCATGTTTGGTGTCTAGAATTCATACTGGAGCTGTTCTATCACTCTCAGAATTCATGATTGGAGCTGTTCTTTCAAAAAGTCATGGTTTGTGCACCATTTTTCCAGGCTCATGCCCATTTCTAGTCACCATACTGTGTTCTAAAGATGTGAAGGCCTTGAAAAAACCCCCTGAAAAATTAGGAAAGAAACAGGTTTTTTCCATTTTTCCCTGAAGCCTTTTTGTTTTTTTCTAAAAAGATGGAAACATTGAAAAAATAAAAAAAAGGTTATGGAATGATTTATTTTAACATGTTGAATAAAATATTTTAAGACAGGGTGTTCAAATATTTTCCAAATCATTTCTTTAAAAAACCATTGAAACTTAGTCCTACTCCCTTCTATACACCCCCCGGTTTAATTCTTTTTATGAAAATGAGGTTTTTATTTTATTTTTATTTAATACTGCGAGGAGGAAATATGAATAATTGTTCATTCTGGATTTTTTAAATACTTTTTCGTAGAGTTTATTTTCTTCTACATAAACTAGTAGACAGTTCAGGAGATTGTTACTCCATTTGTTAAAATTACAAATAAATATTATTTAAAAAGGAAATTCTGTTTGTAATAATTGTTTGGATACACTACATCAGGGGTCCTCAAAGTTTTCAAACATTTTTGCTCAATATGCCCAGGGGCCTGATTCAGTTGTGATAATTTTATGCCAAGTCAAATTGTCCATAGTTATATTTTATGTCCCTAAAGTAAGACAATGACTTTCAAGCTTCAAAAGGGAGGGGGAAGTGCTAATGTAGCATTTTGTTCAATTTTTCAAAAACGTTTTGTTGTTTTTTCCCTGGATTTTTTTTTAAAAACAGTTTTTCCCCCAAGCTTCAAAATTTCTGGAAATTTTACATCTCTGCTTTGGCCAAAATAAATCTCAGATATAACAGCATACGGTTACATTTAACAGGAACTGTTCAATGTGCAGAAAGAACTGATGTGATTTTTATGTGGCAGAATTCTGAACCTCTTTAATCCAGATAAGATCTGTGTACATTGTGTCTTATTCACTAGTGGATGTGTTTTGAATGGCTTTCCCTTCCTATTAATTTTCTTTCAGAATAAGATATTTACTACATTTAAAAATAAAATAAAAATAGAAATAATCAATAGCACCATTGACCTTACTCTTTCTCCATCTCATTTGTAGTTTTGTACTTGATGCTTATTGTTGTGTTCCGTGTGACTGCTCTGTTGGAGCCTTAGCTTTGTGAAGGACTCATTAATGTACATCCACGGTAAAATACTGAAAGGCTGTGCCATTAAAATCTGCAGCCACTATCTGAGTGCAAGGACTCAACAGGAGAATAATGGTATCTATGCTCTGTGGGAACAGTGTGTCCTTATAAGCTTGAAGCTGTGCTGTACCTGTTACAGCTACATGTGAGATGATTCCTTGTAATTGTGTCTCACGCAAGGATGATGTGTGACATGGTCAATGAGAGCTAATTTTGTGGGGCTTTTGTAACAGATTGCTATCCATTGTGCTTGTAACTGGTTAGGTAAAAGCTGGGCATTTTTTTGTTGCCTGAATTATATGTATACATATCCCCAAGGTCATAAAAGCTTCTAGCTAGGTGCCCTGTATTGCAGTTAATGTAAATGTTTTAGGAGTGGCACCCACTATTCATGCCAAGTGGGTCATCAGTCTGAAGAGGAAGCTCTCAATGCATGGAGTTTCCATATCAGCTTTGATATTTCATGATTTCAATCCCATGAAGAATCTTCATGCACAGAGAAGTCTTGCCTTTTCTTATAGTAACTTTCTGTACACAGAAGCAATGCTAGATGGGGCAGGACTAGCTTCCTTCTGTCCTCTTTGGTTTGCTTTGATTACATCCCAGGACTTCTACTAATCTGGAATTGAACACATTTGCATTTGTTCAGGTGGTATGATAGCTTGAACCAATGTGGAGGGGTTGCATTTGAAGCCATTCCAACCAGCTACAGTGCGAGGGGCAAGGTGGCTGAGAAATGCTTGCATCTTCCCCTCCCCACCACCTAAATGCCTGGATCTGCTTTCATCTTCCTCTTTCTGCTGTCTGTCGTCCTCTTTCTTTCTTTCCCCAGCCTAGGGCAGTGGTAGCAAACCTTTGGCATTCCAGATGTTTTGGACCACAACTCCCAGAATTCCAAGCCTAGATTGCCAATGACAAAGGAGTGTGGGAGTGTGGTCCAAAACATCTGGAGTGCTGAAGGTTCACCACCACTGACCTAGGGTGCTTAGAGAGTGCTAGGGCAACTAGCCAAACAAAAGGGGAAAATGAAGACTCAGCAGAGGCAGCCAGAAATAATGTAAAACTGCCTCCTCCTCCATCTGTCTGAGTCCACTCTCTCTCTCTTTTAAGCTGGAAAGAACTCTGAAGATAAAACTTCCTCCTGTCCTTGTCAATTTGTCCCTGCCCCCCCCGGTTTGAAAACCTAGGTGTCTTATCTTTGTGCTAGGAGAGCAAATAGGAAGGAAGGGAGGAAGGAAGGAACCAAGAAACCAAGAAACCAAGAAACCAAAACGCAAACTGGAGCAGAAGATAGAAACAAGTGGACTCAGACACCAGGAGAGGATTCAAACACTTGACAAGTGCAAGCTGGACTGATTTTCTTCCCCTTCTCTGATGATTCTGGCTGATTCTCTCTCCCATCAACAAGAAAGAAATTTAGCAGACCTGATTGAATAGGAGCGTTTCCAGAAGTACCAACAGGTTGATGGAGTGGTGGGGGACTTCACAACTGATCTATTTGAGGGAAGCTCTTCTTTTTACAAAATACCAGAACTAACACCACTCTTCACTGAGGGCTGGGAAAGATCTGATGACAAAAGAAAAATATTTTTCACCCAGCCGTTTTTCTGAACTACCTGCCACAGGACGGTGGTGATGACATCTGGCCTGGATGCCTTCAAAAGGGGATTGGACAGATTCCATCCATCAAGAAAGAAATGTAATCTCCAGGCAGACCTGATGGAATGGGAGACAGTAGTCTTGCGCTCTCAAACGAAGTACCCACTGTGAGAAACAGGAAGCTGGACTGATGGGGGCCTGATCCAGCATGGCTCTTCATATGTTCTGATGTTCTTATGATTTAGCTGCATAACATCTAAAAGTGCTCACTGGGCACAGAATGATTGCTGGAAAGTTGGGGGCTGGAGGTAAAAAAAGGAGGAAAAATATTGCCATGGCTGATTGAGCTGGAAGTTCTGAAACACTAAACAGGAGCAGTATATGCTACAATATTTTGCTGCAGGTCCTACTTGCTTAAATCTCTCTTATATCTCTCTGAACCCATTTCAGAACCTGTTGGTGACAATCCTGTTGGTTGTATCTGCTGGCATAATGTCAGCAGCGTTAACTCCCAGCAGCAAATTGCTGTAAGTTATGCAGCTGGCACAGGCATTCCGTGTCCCCCATGGATTGTATGACTTGGTTTGGAATAGGAAGCGCCAACTCGGATGTGCTATCTCAGAAAATGTGCACTGAGGAAGATTTTTTTTAAAAAAAATCACTACATGCTTCTGCCCTTGCAAAGTGAGTGAAGTGGAGCAGTTTGAAATGTTAGCGAAGATTGGATTGTCCACCCGCATCTCAAACTGTCAGCCTTATTCAGTCATTCAGCATTAAGAGGGGCTAGTGTGGGAGGAAGGATAGAGTAGCAGCTCTGCTCCCTATGACAGATCAGAAGAGTCCAGCAAGGAAAGAGGAAATCAAGGTCTTGGCTCCTGCTAAAGACCTCTGTTGGTTCATGTATCTCTCTTGTTCTCGCAGCTCAAGGGACAGTTGTGTTTATTACCATTTTATTTTCACAAAATTCTTGCCAAATTCTGTGCTGCTGCAATAAGGGTTCGTAAACAAATTTATAAAGAAACATAGTAGTAACTGATGACTGTTTTTATCGTAGCTAATGGCCACTTTTATTTCGGACCAGAATAAATTTTAAACTGTATTTTAAATTGTATTTAAAATTGTATTTACGATATATCTTGTAATAAGGCTTGATTCATGTGCTATCTATTGGAATGCATATTTGAACATCCTTATTTTTATGATTTTATTTTTGGTTTTTGGTCATTGACCGTAAATAAAATTTCACTAATTTTATTTTCACATATTTAGCTAACCTGGGCACTGAAGAACTGGAAAAAACTACTAGCCACATAAAAGCCAAGCCAGAAAATGTTCAGTTGCACAGCTATGCCATATTTAATTATTTTATTATTTTTAATGATTAATAATTATTTGACTATTTATTTATTTAGCCACCTTTCTCCTCAAAATGACCCAAGATGGCTTATATTATTGAAAGGATATTAGTTGTAAGCGAATAAGCACAAATACACATTTTTATTTAAAAATATTTATACTAGGAATACAGTACTAGTAAAAATGAAGTGATAATACTTGATAATATTAGTAATTACACTCTTACACAGGGATATACCTGGAAATAAAGTCATTAGTTTATTTTCAGGTAAATGTATAATATATCGGATTGCAACTGCCATTGCATTTGTTGTACAATTCTATCTTAATGCACATACCAGGGAATGCTGATTAGTGGGACGTATTTCTGAGCAAACATTTATAGAAATTGTTCTATGCTTCCCAGAAATAAGCAGGCACTATGAAGCAACAAATTATTTTCATTGTTTTATTGATTTTTTAAAAGGAATAAAACAACAAAAGTGCTAGGAGTAATTCCATACACTACTCCTACTGCCAGTGTGTAATGGCTACTGGAGTTTGTACAGACCATGGTTTTGTGGCTGCTACAGCACAAGATGTGGCATTGCTTTTACTAAAAAAAAAACTTGGTTACATGGCTGTGATTTATTATTTAAGTGTACGCTGTGTTCAGTTCAGCAGGGAAGCCTTTCCTCCCTGCAGTTCTACTGAGACCTGTATATGTCAAGTTACAGTTTCATGGTGACATGGACATCTTTCCCAATTCCTTGCTGCTTCTGTGCACCTTCCACAAAGTTTATTTTCATAATTGCCTCAGTGCTCACAGAAAACTTGCTTCCACTAGGTTTGTTTGCTATTTAAGGCATGGCATGCTCACAGAAGCATAATGCCATAGTAGAGTGTTGCTCCACTGATTGTCATTTTCTCCATTGCCAAATTGCAGGGACGATACTGCCCTAACGTTGTTTCCAGATCAATATGAGTTTAATATGCTGGTATGGCAAAAATAAAAAAATTAAAAATTAAAAAAATAAAAATAAAGATCACATAGCATTCTGACTTTGTGAATATTTTTTTTAAGCTGTAAGAGCTGTTCAAAACATTTTAGGGCATTGAAAATACCAAAAACTCCCCAAAGTGTCTAAAGGGGCATCCTGCTTAATATTTTAGATTTTGTCACTTCCTTGTGTCACTGAAATGTAATGTTCACATTTGAGTTTCTGAAGCAAAAGGATTAAAAATGGAGGCTTGGGCCAGGAAATGTGACAGGGATGTCATGTTTAACTTCTCAAAGAGATGCTAAACTCACGAAATCCTTCAAATTGCATTGCTCTGATGGAACCAAGCTCTTTCTTTTCTGCTTTTTATTTTTCAGAAATGCTGTTATAATGTTGTTAACCCTTTACATAGGCAAGCTGAAAAATACCACCCCTTCTGTTGGGAGGGCAGGAAGCCTTCTTATTCGAGGTGAATTACTAATACAGTGGACCCTCATATAACAAATGGTTTGTATAACATAACATCTGAACAACATAAAAAATTCCAGAGATAGGGGAAATTTGCTTAACAGAATCATCTATGGGGAGAATCCGTACAACATAAAAAGTGGCATTTAGGGATTACTTTGTTTTCAATGCATTCCTATGGGAAATTTATATAAAGGAAATTTTGCTTAACATAATTTTATTTGGAACGAATTAATATCTTTATAGAAGTTACCACTGTACATTATGTAAGAAACATGACTGCCTCTGATTTTGACTACAAACCACAGTGAGGTGAAGCTGGAACAGTTTCCATTTGAATTTGTAACACCATTCTCTTACCCGGGGTAAAGGGCTTCTGAGTTGAGGAAGCTCACCCCAGAATTTTGGGATGGGGTATCCCACTGGTCTAGTAGCAAACTGCTTGTGCTCTTGCTGTCTGGGTGAGAGCATTGCATGTCTCCACACCCTTTGAGATGAGGGGATGGAAAAGATCAAGGTGGATTATGATGAAGTGTTATTTTCAACACATTTGCTTAGAAAGCCTTGGATCGTGCTGCTTTCCCCTCTTACCTTTCTGAGCAGCACTCCTCCTCCAAATGTTAATATATATGTTCATATATGTTAATATAAAACACCCTCCCCCAGCTTTTTGTGTTGCATAACAATACCATATTGGTGGTGGTGGTGGGAACATTTTTTTAATGTGGGGTATAATGGGCCTGTGGGAACAGAGATGTAAATTAAAAAAGTGAGAAACAACTCATCAGAATCCAAAAGCAGTCTTGGATACATGAAAGCCCTCCAGAACAATGAAAATACCACAGAAATCTCCCAGAAATGACACACTGCAGTCTAATAAATATAGGGCTCAAATCACAGCAATTACATGGACAAATATATGCCTTCCCTTCAGATATACAGTACCGATTAAAAATATCATTATTATTAGAAAATATCCTTGTTTAACATTCTGTGATTGATTTGACTTTTCATATCAATTCATGTGTCAATCAGCTAGAATGCCTGGACTTCTGCTCAGCTATTTGTTGGCCACAAGTAAAATAATGATCAAAGTTTCAACTTTGTTCATTCCCATGTCTTATCACCCCATGACTATACCCGCCCAACTAAAAATGGATATAATGAATGAGGCCATGCGCCGCTTATCGGAAGGAAGTGGGTTGCAGTCCTGGGAAGTTTATGACAAATGAAATTTGGTCGTCTTTAACATGTTGCAAAACGCTGTTGTTTTTGCTACAGTTGACTAACACGGCTATTTAAGAAATATAGGTATTTCAAAATCAGAGTCAGTCCAATGCCACTGGGACTCCTGATGGGAGGGATAGAGATATAAGTATAAATATACATTCGTGGGTAAAAAAATGTGTAGTAGGGAAGGAATCTTCAGATTTCATGAACTACAAACCCTACAATTCTCCAGTCTGGGATCCCCACATCATTTACACACACCTTAGAGACACCTAAAGATGGCTCACTTGAGGGAAAAGACCTAAACCAGATGGCTTTGAGGCTTAGCTAGATGATGTTATGGACCACAGCTCCCAGAATTCCAATCCTGTATTGCCAATGACAAAGGCCTGTGGGATTTTCAAAGACAGTTAAAACTAATGTGCTAAATAATTAACGGAGCTAATAAGCATTATAAATATCCTTCGAGGTGTCAACTTTAATAATTTGATGTTAGTATAAACAACATGGTCATTTCCGTGCTTTGGCGTGGAGGTCTGAAAAGATGGCTCATCGAGGGGTTTGGAAATAATACTACCAACCAAAATCAAGTGCATCCCCAGGTTATGATGGGGGAGGGGTTGTCCACTCGCTCTTAAGGTTTTTGCCTCTTGACGGATTTTTGCATGTATTATGTGTTTATTTGCTCATTTTACTTGCTTATTCTACTGTTTATTTAATTTGCATTGTTTGTTTCTTATTTGCATTTATGTAAACCACCCAGAGTCCCTTCTGGGAAATTGGTGTGGCATAAAAATGCAATAAATAAATAAATAAATAAATAAATAAATAAATAAATAAATAAATAAATAAATAAAAGGTATCCCCTGGGATTTGGCTAAATCACCCATTTTGATTCACTTCATTTCTGCTATTTTCTTGCATCTCCCCATGAGCTTTGACCATGAATCCTCAGCATAGGCAGCCTAGGTAACCTCTGTTGCTATCTGCTCCCTTGGTACAGCTTTCCCGAACATGCTTCCCCACCCCCCACAGCTCAAATATTGCATTTTAGAAGTAGCTGAATCAAATTGTGCTTCTCAGGCCCCCGCGACATATTGAGAATCACTGCCTATGGTTAAAATTATCGAGCATCTACGTCTGGAGGAGCACCTCCTTCTGTTTTTAGTCATTACCCACACAGCACTACTGCGTGGAAAAAAAGCCTTGGAAAATAAACAGAATATGAGAAAGGAAATAAAATACTGTGCCATGTTGCTTGCTTGGCTCGTGCGGATAGGGACTGATATTGTCATCTTTTGTTTTCCTGAAATAAAACATTAGCTGCAGCTCAGTGTTTAATAATATTGAATGTTGTAAACCTCAAGGGAGAGTCTGCAATGTGGACAAAATATAATTACTGGCTCATGGTTCCTGTAATTTCTCCCCACCTCCCTTCTCTCTGCCAGTCATCCTTCTCCCTGCGCCACCCGTCTCTCTTTGCTAGAGACAAAAAAGTCTCCCATGGTTCAAAGCTTTGTTTAAAAGGCTCTTGCAGAATATACGGTTTCCCAAAAACAATCTGGAGACACAAACCTTGCTAAATGCAAGTATTAGGTCTCTTGCTGGAAATTATTCGTACCCATTCTTGATGTTTAAATAATGAATTTTGCTTTCAGGTTTTCATTTGAGCAGAGCTTAAGAAATATCCCTTTAAATGCCATGCCAAATGGGATTACACTCTCAAATAGAGTGAAAATTACTTGATTAATATAAAGGAACAGTGATATCAGTTTTAAAGCTCCCCCCAAATAAAAGAGAGAGAGAGAGAGAGAGAGAGAGAGAGAGAGAGAGAGAGAGAGAGAGAGAGAGAGAGAGAGAGTTGGGGTGTTGGGGCTTCCCCTGCTTCTGAGTCCGACATCCACTTTCCCATCAGGATTAGATACCTAAATTTTGAAGTTTTAAAAGCCAGCCTTTGTACATGCCACTTTCCCTCAATTACTCTCTCTCTCTTTCTCCCTTTTCCAATATATTCCTCACTCTGGATACATGTCTTGCATGTATCATTGATTTATGCTTGAATTCAAATACCAGGCTGTCAGGCTTAGGGTTTTGTTAGAGGATCAGAGTCTCCTTTTGACAGAGGATCACATCCCTAGAGACTGGATTCTGGAAGCCTGAGATTGGCATTCTCTGTACTGGGACATATGCACTGGATGCTCAAATATGTGCTACTGCTGCTGTTAATTGCTTTAGTCCTCAACTAAAGCCATTATCAGAGCACCCAGTGCAATTTCTGCTTCTGGCCTGTATTAATTGCAAGAGTCATACTTATGGCATCACTGGAAGAAGCCTGCATGTATCAGCAGTCATAGCCCTGTCTGCTTGTGTGTCTCTGTTTGTGGAAATAGGAAGGCTGCAGCAGAAGCAGTGGAAACTGGATTAGATAGTGGTCGCAAAAGCAACCCATTTGCATCGTCTCCCTTGGGGATTTGGTGTTGTGAGAGAGATTCCTCCATAGGGCTGTAAAGTGCAGCTGTGTGTGCTTTACAAAGCATTTGGCCTGTAATCAGTTAAGGAGACTGAAGTGATGCTTGTGCATGGTAATTACACGTTCTCAATGAAAATAGCAGCCTTCAAGCCTGCTGGATAGTACTTGTCACACTAGAGTGAATAGGAAAAGCATATGCAAAGTCCTGAGGTCTTGGCAGAAAGGCCCTATCCTGAGATAATGATATAGTGCCGGTGGGCAGGAGAGGAGAGGCATCAGGAAACCTGATTTGGAAGGAGCTGCTACCTCCTGTGAGCTGCTGAGCTATCTTTTCAAGAAGAAAAGCAGATGAAGAGGGAACTGCTAAAGACTAAATAAATATTGCCGAATGCTCCCTTGGTGTGAGATTCCCCCACCAAGACACACGGGATTAATTGATTTACAATGATCTTTAAGGGAAACAGCCAAATATGTTATTGAGTTGTTCTTTCCAAAAGCTGCTATTAGGGAGCAAAGTAGGTCCTTTGTAAACTTTGATGTTTGTTCAAAAGCAAATGAGGGTTTTACGCTGCAGATTGCTTGTGGGAGATGATGGCTTAAGCTTCGTGTACGTGTAGCACCTGTAGGAATACTGCTGATTCAGAGCAGATCTTCTTGTTACCACACCTGAATGACATCTCGCCAGCAGATGGCTTCTACATACGCTGCCATTTGTGATTTCTGGGAAACTCCTTTGCCCAAATGAGCATTCCTCTAAGCGTGTGCTGTTCGCACAGGCATTTCTTCTCCAGGCATGATCAGATGCTCTTGCCTGGGAATAGAAAAGCATCTCACTGCTTGCCCTTGGCTTGAGAGGTTTCAAGGTATTCAGTCCAAGCAGTTGCCAAGGAGAGGTATTTGCAACATATTTGCTTGTTCAGCCTAATCCAGTGGCTCTTATTCAAGCAGAGAAACAATAACAGAGAATCCAGTTCTCACCCCAAACGTCATTCCAATGTGCATACACCTCAGACTGTGATATGTTTTCTCCTAACATGATTATTCTTCCATATCTCCAGGGTGTATTTTCACACACACACACACACACACACACACACACACACACACACACACACACACACACACACACACACACACACACACACACACACACACACACACACACACACACACACACACACACACACACACTGTGCACTTGCTCCTCTCCAGACTAAATTGGTTTGTGGACACTTCTGAAAGATACTCATCCTTAATGAGTTTTTTTCTGTCTTTCTTCAGACATACAGATTTATTGTGTGTTGAGGTGTTCTACTCAGGTGATATATATATATAAAGGACTTTCATATGTGTAAGTTCATATATTTAAGGACTTTCCATTGCCAAGTACTGTACATATTTTTTCCTGCCTTCCGAGAAATTCTCACTTGGAGGTGTGAATTGACTGGATTTTGGTCAAAAAGAAACTGAGACAATTTTGTCCCCTACTCCTAAGATCCAAATCTCTAGTCATTCCAGGAATCATTTCAGGATTTTGTGAGAAAGATTGAGTGGTTTAGTATGAAAGCTGTATTTCACATCACAAGTGAGGCCAGAAAGCTTTGAACAAAGTTGCATGATTCATAAATCAATGCAGCCTGCAACTGTTTCTATTTCGAACCAGTGTCTGCTAAAGGTGAATGGGTTGTGGATGATGGTGTGATGATAGTTGTTCTCATCCATCTAATGGCAACCGTGTAGTCTTTGCCCATTTATTTTGCTACCTGCTTCATGTAGAGCTTAGAGCTGGAAAATTTCCAGAAACTTTGGGGGGAAATGGAAAATAACCTGTTTCCCCCCCCCTCCATTCTCACTCCCCACCCTGTTTTTCTCCAAAGTCCCCCCCCCCCAATGATTTTAACATTTCTGGATATTCTTCAGAGGAAAGTCCAAAGGATGAAGTGATAATAAATAAAATACTTGAATGTGCCAAAATGGACAAACTGATCTTTAAATTAAAAGGAAAAGGAAGAAAGTAAATTTGCGCTTTTATGAGATAAATTTTACACGTGGTTAGATTACAGAAATAAGGCTTAAAATGAAAAAAAAATCTCAGTTAAACATAATTATAAAATGTTGATGAGTATTAATTTTCACTTCTGTCAAATATCACAAGAACGAAATTTAGATCGCTTTATGCTTGTTTTTATTATCTGCTAAATGGTGAATAAAGATATTTAAAAAAATTCTAGAAATTCTACATCTCTATTAAAGTTTCACATATTCACAGGAGCCAGTCTGACAATATTCTAGCAGAGCCTGCTCCCTTTGAAACAATGCAGAACTTTGTCTCCTGAATATTACTCTTAATATTGTTTGGAGAGTAGGACTTAAAATACTGCTTTCCTAATGCAGCCAGCTAATCTTTGAGTTAGCAGAACAGAACACTATTCTGAAAGCCTGATTCTATAAAGGGTTGAATGTCTGTATTCTCCCTATAACTACCAGGAGCTCTTGTTTTTGAAGGCCTTTTCTAGCACAGTGGTGCCTCTACTTATGAGTTTAATCCATTCCGAATGCATGCTCATAAGTCGAACAACTCGTCAGTAGAGCAGCCATACCTAAAAAATAAAAAATAAAAAATTGAGAAAATAAAAAAATGTTAGTAGAGCCGACCTCATCTAAAATTTGTAAGGCAGCACTTAAAACACCAACGGGTTTCTGCTGTTAAGTCAAATTGCTCAAAGTAGAGGTACCACTGGTAATCCACAGAAAGCGAGGCAGTCCTGGAAACACTAGGGATGCTTGATTTGAACCATGAAGCTGTGTAGCTTAGGTAGTGCTGTTTTTGCATTAACTTTTTGAGTCTGTACTTTGGACACCACTTGGTGGCTATGTGCCTGTGCAGTGCCAAGCTAACATCTCCTGGTTACAGTGCCACTGGGTAGTGCCTTCCAGCCATGGCCTTGGGCTGTCATGCTCTTGATTACTCCTTTGGAGCCTATGGCAGATGTGACTCATGGATGCATATGGGATTTACCCCCCAGTTGAAAGGGATCACTGGCCCTCTGCTACAACTGCAGGGACACTGGCCTCTGCTCATGACCTGAGTTCAGGTAGCCGGCTCAAGACTGACTCAGCTTTCCATTCAAGGACTGTGGGGTGGGATATAAATCAAAACAACAAGAACACCTTGAATGTATGCCCCTCTCAGACATTATTGGCTGTCCCTATGCCTTAAAATAATTAGGCAATTTCAAAAGTAGAAGTGCATGATCTGTTTTAAAAAGCTAGCTTTATTAAACCACCTTTTCCCATTGTAAGAACAGGTGATACCTTTACAGATCACTAAACAGTCACCATACAATACGGAAAGCCTTGGTGGATCAAACACTACTTCATCGGGTTTGTGCCAGTGTGAAGAACTTATAATTCCAAAAGTTCATGTCAAGATGGATTTTGCCAGGAAAGTTACTCTTAGGTGTAAACACCAAAAGTTAATTGGAGAAATTGATTTCTCCAGGCACGTATTTCGCATATAATTGTAATAGCTTTGGCTGTCTGTATCATTCTGCTTTTGTAGGTCTTCTGACTGTGTCGGCTTGCAGCCACCACCATCCCACCCCAGTTTCTTTATTCCATTAAAACTGGCTGGACCCTTCTATTACTGATAGAATAGCTAGGGATTAATTTATAAAACTGAGCACAATCTTTTTTTTAACCTTCTGAAGAATTTGGCACTGTGAAAAGGACAAACATACAATACAGAATTTTGAAATCAGATATGACCTACCTGAAGGTTGCCTTTCAAATTATTTTCCTATTTATGGTTTAACATCTTTTGATCCAGCTAATTTTTTCCTTCCACATCTAAATGTAGGAAGGAACTGTGTGTCCTGAAGGAACCGAGGCTCAAGCTGTGTGCGCACACACTTGGGTGACAGGTCATCAACTCCAGGCCCAGTTCAATTAAGTCAATGGAACTGAATTTTACATTTTAAGAGCTAAATGTGTGGAACTGTTCTTTCAGAGATGTTGTAAAAGTAATATGTATATAGAGGGGCCAGGCAGGTTGAAGAAATGGGTTCCACCACCATGAATTGTTCTATGGGAGAAAATGTGTCAGCAAGTGTACAAGTGTACCTGTAAAGTGCTAATGGAATCTTACCCTCCATTCCATGCATATTGATTTTATTTACAATTTTAATATAATTCATGTTTAATTCCTTTTTAAAAAAATGTCTATAGTTTTTAGCTTTTAAGTATTTTTTATAATTTATGTAAGTTGCATTGGGTCCTTTTAAAGAGTAACATGGTGTAAAATATTTTAAACAAACAAACAAACACTCTTACTCTGTCTAAATGATGTTATTCTGTAGCAGAGCAAAACAGCATTTAGCAAGGCTGTTCTGAAAATGTGGGCAACTGAAACAAAAAATTATAAATTTGAAACTGGACTTGGGATGAACACCACACTTGCCACAGATAAAGCAGATAGTCATCCTTGCCATCTGCAGAAATATGGGGAAGATTGGGCAGAGTGTTTTCAAGTTACTAACTCTTAAAAGTAAAAGTGTTTTAGCACCTCCCCACAGGAACAAGCAGCTTTAAATATCCCAAGATTTAAAGCCTATCAAATGAAAACATCAGTCTTACTTACTTTGAAACAGAATGGTTGGTCCCACCTATTTTTCTTCTTTTTGTTTGGAAATAATCCCAGCTGCAGAGGCTGTAATAGTGATCCTCCAAAAAGGCCTTTCAAAAGGGTAAAGCAGTGACTTTGTTATAAGCAGAGTATCTATAGACCAGGTTTACCAGCAAGAGCTTTGCAAAGTACATACGTTGTTGTTGCTTTGTGGTCACTACTACTCACATGTGAATAAAGAGCCATCAGAATTACTTTGTGTTTGGATGAGAATTGGTTTAATGATGACAAATATGAGTCCGCTTCTGGGTTTTTCCCTTGCTTGGTGTCACTTTGTGAAGGGTAGTGAGCACAAGAGAGTATCTTGTAGACAAGCCATTCACATCCTGGGGCTCTGTTCTTGCTCTGCCATCTCTTAAAACATCCTGTCCATGAAATTTACTAAAGGGCGGGGTTTGAGGCATATGGCACACTACGGGCAGCAGGAGCATCCCCTTCACAATTAGACACACTTGTTGCATAATGATAACATCTTCTTAGAAGTTGATTTTATGTCTGAAAAATAAAACTAGAAGGATCTCATGACCAGCAGGGAGGGGAGAATATGTGCCCTGGGTGTGGTGCTGGATTGGGGGGGGGGGAATGCCAAAATGACAAAATAGTATTTGCACTCTCTACTATTCTGCATTGTCCCTGCTGGAATCCATGTTTGCCCCAGGTGACACAGGTGGCAGTTGTGGACCTGTCTATGACTATCTGCCAGCTCTACACCTGAAAGAAGACGCTCTACAATATGTGATGAGGGTGACTCGTAGGAGGGGAGGGGAGGCTTCTTCAGAAACAGGTGGAAGCTGCCTGCCATCTATGTGTAAATGAGATGGTGACAGGGTTTACAAGCAAGGTGATCCATTCGACAAGTGATGTCACTTTGGCACATATTTTGACAGGTTTCCTTTGGTGCACAAAGGGTCAGTGGGCATCTAGGCATGGAACACCGTTGCTTAATTCACACGCTGTTGATAGAAAAGTACATTCTGCCCAACACGCCTGCATGCCTGGGAACAAAAATAAAAGGCAGCAACAATGCGCTACCACTGTTCTCACAGTTCTTTTGTAGTAGTAGTTCTTGGAAGTTTCAAGAAAGGGGATCTGAAAATACCGGCTGTCAGTAGAGGCTCTTGTACTACATATTGGGTTTTAAAGGATGGTGAGGGAAAACATGGAGGGGTTTGTCTTCAATACATCTGTTTCTCAGCTTAATCATGTTTTCTTAAAGCTGAAAACATGCCAGAGAAGGTCAGTACTAGTGAACCTAGAAGCAATATAAACATAGTGGTACTTTATGAGAGCTTTTTATTTCATGGTGTCTATTTCACTGTAGTCCCCCCCCCCCACAGGAAAAATCCCATAGGGCAGTGGTGGCGAACCTTTGGCACTCTTTGGACCACAACTCCCACAGCCCTTTGTCATGGCAATGCAGGTTAGGAATTCTGGGAGTTGTGGTCCAAAACATCTGGAGTGCCAAAGGTTTACCACCACTGCCATAGGGTTTGGCACAGCAATTGCTGGTTTGGCCATTTTAATCATATCTCTGATTTAGGATTAACAGTGGGGCACCCTGAATGGGCGGGATTCAATGGACTGTGCATTCTCTGCTTCATAGTGGCAGACAGTGTCACGCTGTTGCTAAGGCCCATGTTGGAAACCTTGATTCTGGTAACTCTGGTTCAGCTGTTAAGTGAAACGGCTGATGCCGATCTATGCTAGCACTAGGACTGCTAGAAACTGGAATCACTGAAGTTGAGTTCTGTTTACTTCCAATGGTGGTGCATGTGTGGTTCTTCTCATGCCCCCCAGCCCCTTCTGTCATCTTAGCTCAGATGACAATCCACACATTTCAGCAGTTGCGGTAATTATATCAATTATGTCCTTGCAGCACAGCTTAAGGTAAAATGTATGTCTGTGCGTGAGTAACAGTTTTAGCATAAGGGAATGAATTGGCTTGAATGCAAGTGGATGTAGTGGATGCAAAACGGCAGATCTTAAGCCCTTATCATAGGCTGTAAACTTTTCTTGTGATTGAGGTAAAGTGACAATGGAGTGTGTGAGTTGTGCCAAGGGCCGGCACTTGTTTACAGATCAGGTTGAGAGTTAATGCTCAGCAAGCGCTGTCCTTTGAATTATTGATGAAAGCATTTTGTTCAATGTGAGACTCCAAAGGCAGTCTGGAGTCACAGGGGTAAGCTGCCGCCTCCTACTCTTCCCTCTCTACCCCAGTGAAGATGCTGCCCATGGCTTGAATAACAAATAGGTGGGTGACATGTCTGTGTGTTTGCCTTTGATGGCTGCACCTCTAAATAATTGCTGTGGAGTGCTAATGGCTATCAAGGCATGAATAGACCCTCTGTACCTTTGACTGAAAATATATCCCCATTGTCTAAATGTTGTGATCCTTGCTACTTGTCCTGAGAGAAAGAAAAGCAATTGGCAGTAACTATGCCTAAAAGAACAGAGCTCAGAATAATAATGTTGCAGGTGAAAAGGAAAGCATAGCTTGAGTCTCAGCTCCAGCATACAGCTTTTGTTTTGGTTTTATATCTTCTCTTTTCCCTTCAGAAAGTGCCTTTTCAGAACTAGTAGTCATTATTTACAAAGTCCAGAAACTCCCCAAAAGGGATCCAAATTCACTTCTCCCATCTGAGATCTCAGAACATCAACAGCTTGAGGGGTTGACGAAACTCAAACTCAGCTTTCCCCATCTCTCCCTGACCTCTTGTTCAAGAACAGGTTTTGCTCTCACACAGGTATCCTGATTGCATTAATGGACTCTAATGAGGTGGTGAGAAGATCTCTCCAATTTTCTTAGGACACATCCTGTTCTTACAAGATGGCCAAGTCCCAAGAAACAGTCATCTCACCATTTAGTGCTTAGGGCTACGTAATCTGCTGTATCTGCCAGGCCATGTGATGCATCAGGCTGAGCTTCTCTAGCCAATTTGTATGTAGTCTTTTAGGTCAAATAACCATCTCCTGCCGTACCATCATTGAAGATTTGATACAACATATTAGAGATGGGCACAGAACGAACATTTTTTCGTTTCCATTACCGTTTGTCGTTTCCGTTACGTAATGAAATGACAAACGAAAATTGTGATGAAAATGCAACAAAACGAACAGAACCACGAAAATTGTGGCCGTTATGTTTTGTTTCCGTTAATGGCGACGCGCAATGAAATGAGCTGTTTTAAATTTTAAAAAAAACCCTGGACATCCGTAAAAACATAATTATTTATATTGTCTGATAATACCTACCAGGGGGGTTGGGGTCCTTAAAACGTTTGTTTTAGTCTTCTCCCATCGCGATGTATTTTTCTTTTCCCTTTAAAATGGATGTCACCACCATCCACAAAATGGAGGCAAGCCATGTGATGGGATCATGTTCAACCAATAGCATGCCCAGGTTGCAGACTGGGCGGGCAGGTCTGGCAGCCACAGAGGGCATAAAAAGCTCTGGCAGCCCCCGTCCTCCTTGCAGTCTCTGGTGGGAGTTAGGGTGATATTGCTGTCTCCGCGACTCTAGCTTCAGTCCTGCAGCCTCCCTGTATGTGTGTGTGCTGCGTACCTCTCGGTGAGTACCCTCCCCTGCCCCGCAACGCCCTGGGCAATGCCCGCCGCTGCCTTTGCAGCCTCCCTGCATACCTAGTCTATACTGTGTCTATACTGTGTCTCTGCCAGCATCAATTTTTTTTAGTGTTTTCCCTCTGGTCTGGGGCATTGGAGGATGCCTGCGCAGGGAAATGCTTTAAAAATTGTGCAAAAAGTGGGTAGAAACGACAAACGAAAAAACGAAAAACGGTAACGAAATTTTTCAAAAAATTCCCGACAAACGGAAACGAACTGAAACAGACCTCTCAAAGACAAATGAAAAACCGAAACGCCATTTTTCTGTTTTGTGCCCATCTCTACAACATATATTTTATGCTGAAATTGCAAGTATGCAGGTATGGCAGGGGAAAGGAAGAGATACAAAAATATATGTCTGTTTTGAAAGGTTCCACACACAGTCCCTTATGAAGCACTGAAAGAGCTGTTTGGTGATATGCTTGACTCTCAGTGTCTCCAAAAGTGTTTATATCAAGAAGGTTACGATATCAAGAACCACTCTCTTCACGGTCCAGGCAGATGTACTCATGTGTTAACAAGCCTCTTACTAGCCCCACTGACAGCCAGCATGCTGTTTCCATGTTGGTTGCTTATAGGAACTGGATTAGTAAATTATACTCTACTGTGACATTGTCATAACATTTTCTAAAAGGAATTTAGAAGCAAAATAACTAGTACAAAAACAAATGTCATATGCTATGCAGTATATTTAAGTTCTGGACTAATTATTTCTGCATAATAGCTGCTCACCCTGCCACCAACTGCAATTTACTAGACCTAAACCAAAGCAATAATCAGCTTGGTTTAGTTTCCCAAGGGAGTTCATGAGAATGTATGCAACACAGCTGTAACCTAATGCTTGGAAACTCACAACCCAAACATTCTATAAAGAAATAGGAATTAAATGGTCTGTTTGGGTTTGCAGTTTGAACATCACTGTGGCCCCCATGAAAGAACCCCAAGAGCATATCGGCCCATTGTCATGTGGACACCTTGTTTGTGTAAAGATGAAACCACTTTTATGTAGAGCCTATAATATCAGTGTTAGTGAACCTATGGCACAGGTGCCAGAGGTGGCTGTACTCAGAGCCCTTTCTGTGGGCACCTAAAATTGCCCCTTCACAGCCATCTGTATTCAGGTTACTGTAATTTGCTGTATTGCCACTTTGAAAAAAATTGGTGGGTTTTGACTCAGAGTTTGGGCTCTCGGTCTCTAAAAGGTTAGCCATCACTGGCCTATATGGAGCTTGTAAATGTAGCTGCCACAGATACAGTGGTGGCAACAGCACTTCTTTGAACCACTGTCATTTAGTATAGCATTTGATGGTGCTAGTTTACTCCAGTGGGTCCTAGAAAACAAAACCAATCCAAACCTGAGTAGGGTCCAAAATAAAGCTTTCAATTTTGCCCAAGGTCCATCTTCACTAGAGAACACATGGCAGGGAAGGAGAGAACAAGCTGAGATTCATAGGGTTCTGATACGACAGATCCTTTTGTGCTCGCTTGTTTGAATGCTAATTTTCATGGTTTGTTGGCAGGACAAATTTAGGCTCACACTTATGTTCCATTCTTATACATGCCATCTCTAGACAGGGGAGACAGGCAAGAAACTGAAGCCAAATTTATTTGTTTGTTTCTTTACTTTTACCTTGCCTTTCTCCTTTAAAAGAACCCAAAGACAATATTTGAATCTAAAAATAGCAAGTATACAAATACTGTACTAAAAAGGATCAAACAAATACCATTTTAAGAAATGATAAGCAAAAAATACTGAAAACATATTCAAAGCAGTGAGGTACAACAATCCCTTTGAAACCTCACTCAGGCAGCCAGTCATTGAGGGAATTCTTTCCTCTGTTTTCTCAGTGCTGCCACCACTCCAAATTTGTTTTTTTTTAAAGAGGAAACCTAAATTGGCAAATCACATGGAATGTTTAGTAGATGCCAAAAAGGGATGGCTCTTTTTTTTTTTTTATTTATTTATTTATTTATTTATTTATTTATTTATTTATTTATTTATTTATTTTAGTACTTATATATCGCCTGTCTTCCAGAGGAGTTCAGGACTTACTTTCCCCCTCTATCTTTCCGTAAATCTAAAAGCCAAGAAAGATTTTACATAATTATTGTTCAGCGCCTCCAACCCCTTGTAAACCTGTGCAGTTTATTAGGAAAAATATCTATCTATCTATCTATCTATCTATCTATCTATCTATCTATCTATCTATCTATCTATCTATCTATCTATCTATCTATCTATCTATCATATTTTGACTATTATACTGGTTTATTAATGCTATCACCCTCTTTAAAGTTCACAACATACACTTCAAAGCTTGGGAAGCAGGTGGTTCTTGTATCAGAGAAGGGGGGAAACTTAGTGAAAAGAGTGCAGGTGCTGTTAGGCCAAACAGACCCTGATTCAGCCTCCCTCCTCCACCGCCACCTTGCTCTCACTCTCTCTAGCTCAATACCTCCCCTAGCACAATTAAAAATTGAATTATTTATGAAAACTCGTTAAAACGGACGGCCTGCAGATTAGTCAAAGACAGCAACAGCGTTGTGCAAAAGTAATGTTTGTGTTGTCCCTTTCTTGGCTTAAATGATCTCTCAACTGCCTGCCTGGATGCCAGCCTGAGGATGGCTGAACTGGGTAGAAGGAAATGTTGTGTCATGCTGTTAAGGCAGATGTAATATATTTGTGCTTTTTGTGCTAAGCTGCCATAGATAACTTGGGCTTGGTTCTGTACACTGTGCTGACACACCATATTTTTTTAAAAAATTATTGTGTGTGCGTGACAGATACACATGTATGCCTCTGTGTCTACTAACTAGATTTGCAAAGTGAAATGGGTATAATTAAATTTGCAACACTGCCCTTGTTTATTTGAATGTCAGACCTATTTATTCCCCAGTTTTAAGACTCAGTCTTAACCAATGAAACTTTTAGCCAGTTAATTGGCCAATTTTAATTTTTATCAGTGGGCTGTGTCGTTCAGGAGACAAATGCTTCTTTCTGGCTGACCGATTGTAGCTTGATTCTGATGTTTCTTTCTAATATGTAATAAGAGCTACAATACTAAGAATGGCCTTTCCATCTCTTAATTAAATATAGTGTTTGATCATTACATTATATGCTTTTTTACATTTGTTTTTTTTAATTATTTGTAGAAATAATTAGTATTGAGATATACTGTGAAAAAATAAAGTACTCCCTCTTTGAATTCTATGGTTTTACGTATCAGGACATGATAAAAAACATCTGGTCCTTAGCAGGTCAGGCTATTAGGTAAACACAAACTCAGATGAACAAAAACACACAACGAATTACATGCTCTCTGTGTTTGGACAACTTGCAGGATCTGAGTCACTTTGATTTCCACTGTAGAGGAGAGCCCATGTTTTCTTATGTATAAGGGAGTGGAAGATTTTATCCTGATTTCTTTCTCATCTGATTTCCTTGATAAAGGTTTTTGAATTATTTCCTTCTCCTTTTTAATTAACAGATGCAATTGGGCTGAAGCCCCTTTCTCACAGATTTCTCAAAGAGAAACACTTTGCAGATCAAAATATGTTTCCAACTTTTGCAGGAAAAAAAACAAAGGAAACACCAAACCCTGTTCAGAATCAGTGGTATCCTTCACTCGAAGAGAGTGCTGAAAATGTAGATCAGTTAATACCTTATGAATCAGCTTGGACTGAAGTTTAGTTTGCACAGTTGTGGTTGCTCAAGGGTTGCCACACTTAATACACCTATATGGTTTACTGGCAGCTTCTCATGGTAATTGTGCTTCTATTCCTAGTTGATGAGCAGTTGCCAGAGTGAATTCAGAAAATCTTTTTATAGCATTTTAATAGAACTCTTTATTGGTTAACTCGTGTTTTTAAAATAAAATTGTATGTTGGAAATGCAGCCTTAACGCTCCTCACTTGAATTGAGAGGCAGTGCAACACTGTGTTGAGACACCTCCGTCCCTATTTCTCAGCCTCCTGATTTTCAGGGTTCATGGAGTGTCATCCTAACTCATGCTAATATGATCCTCTGCTCCATAGCATTTGTGCTTGTTTTTGAACATGTGGTTAGCTGGAAATCTTAAATGGCTCTCAAGACATTAAGCTAAATAAGGATTTTCCCTTCCTCTTCCTCCCGTTCCACCTTCTCATAGGTATGGCTCAACACATCAACCAGGATTGAATATTAAACTAAACTTTTCCCCCTGTTCATCCTGGCTGTGTTTGATATTGATTTACTGAACATCACCAGCAGTACTAAATTGCCCTTTGTCCCCATCCTAATACTTTCCCTATTTTTCTCTGCCCTTTCCTCAATGCCTTCTGCCTCTTCTTCTGTACATTTTTCTCTTTCTTTCCATCATACCTACATGCTCATTCTGTGTTTTTGTCTCCTCACTCCCGATGCTTTAGCTGCTGGAAATTAATGCTAAGGCAAAAGGATTTGACTTCTCCCTTTTCAATCTGCCCTGTGTGAAGAGTTCTGGATCCTACCCATGGAAGCAATGTGGGTGTAATTACACTGGAAAGCTGAATCAGAAAGATTTGACTTTGCCGCAGTTTGATTCACAGCCTGTGTTATGTTAGAAATCACAATCAGTGTTCAGCACATGGACTGTGGATTGATTGGTGTGTGTGTGTGTGTGTGTGTGTGTGTGTGTGTGTGTGTGTGTGTGTGTGTGTGTTTCACTCACTGGACACAATGTGAGTCACATTCCAGCTTACACACCTTTCTTTCTTTCTTTCTTTCTTTCTTTCTTTCTTTCTTTCTTTCTTTCTTTCTTTCTTTCTTTCTTTCTTCCTTCCTTCCTTCCTCCTATCCATCCATCCATTCTTCCTTCCTTCCTTCCTTCCTTCCTTCCTTCCTCTGGTCTTGCCTCTGCTGATTCTTTTATGGTTCACATTGAAGCTGCTTTCTCATATAAAGCTACAATATTTCTGAAAAAAACTTTCGTTGAAAAATAGTAAGGGAAAGTACTTCACATTCTCAAATGAAGAACTTCAAAGGCTTGATCAGTATTTTTGCAAAATATATAATGATATGAATTTTTATGGGATCATTCTTCCCATCACCATCTGTTACTCCTTTCCCTTACTTTCAACAAACTAGTTTAAACTAGTTTAAAGCCATATGCCACCAGATATTTATTTGCTTTACGGGGCTTTGTAGAGCCTTATGCAATCATATAAATGGTACAAAATGGAACTTGTTTGCCATGGAATATTGTATGTTCTGTGGTTTGTAGTCAAAATCAGAGTCAGTTATGTTTCTTATATAATGTACTCCTAAACTGTAGTCATCCTATTTACAGTTTTAAAACTTTGGCTCTAAAGAATAATGCTATTTAATTGTATTGGGTGCATTGTCCCATGTACTTTGATTTACAAATAATTTTTTCCCCACTTGGATCTCTTAGACGAGTCTTCCTATGAGAGTATTCATTCTAATTGGATGGTCTTAGGGAATTAAAGATTGTAGATTCCACAATGTTTTTAGATTCCCCAATGTTTTTTGCAGTTAAGGAATTTGTTATACAATGTGCGAAAGGATTGCCCCTGGCAGTCCTGAAGGACTTGCCATCCTGGCAGTCCTGAGGGGTTGTCTAGTCCACTTTGTGAAGGCCAAGCTGTCCTGCACCTGGGGGCCATAAAGGAGGCCTTAGAGTAGGCATAATGGTAGCTTCATGCGGAGGCAACATCCTTGGCAAGGATGTTGGATTGGGTAAGCTCCGCGCTGAACCTTCTAGAAACACACTGTGATTTGGGGCATGGTGATGCCAGACATTGGGGAGTGACGAAGAAGAGAGGAGACTAGAATAGATTATCTAGGTCCCAACCTTAATCGACATCGGCAGGTGCCTGGCAGCCCATAAATAAGTAGCTAGGGCCAGTGTTAGACAGGCTTAAAGCATAAAACCTGCCACTGAAGGCCAAGCTGTCCTGCACCTGGGGGCCATAAAGGAAAGGGACCTAGACAAATTAGGGCCCTCATAAAAGTTACGTTGAGTTTAATACTAATAGAGTAGGCATAATGGTCTTCGCTGTTAACCCAAAGGAGGACTATGGGGGACTATGGGGGGCACCTGGGTCCTGTGAGAGAGTCTTCAGAACATAGGAGGAAATAGAGTGGGGTGATGTGCAAGAGAAATGGGATGAGGCCTGGAGTACAAAGGAGGTGTGAGAATCCTGGGACCACCTACATCACAAGGACCACTGGGCACAAGTCATAGTCCAGTTCTGGATCCCTTGGGGACAGACCAGGGGATTTGAGATCACTCTGCTCCCCTTTGTCCACCCTGCCATTGAAATTAATCTGCCAGCCTATGCCAGGCAGGGCCAGCGCGTCCATTAAAGCGAACTAGGCAGTTGCCTAGGGTGCCAAAATGGACAGGGGGCGCCAAAATGGACAGGGGCGCTGCCCAGCCGGCTGCCCCCCTGCTGTCTTACCTTCCTCCTGTCAGTGCCCACCATAGAGGCCTCCCTTAAAAGAGATTCACAGCCCTCGAGTGGAAGTAACTTGTGGGCTGACTCGGACTATATACAGTATTAACTGATTAGTTATTTTAATGAATCTAGCTCTATTCTGCCATTACATAATCCAGCACCGAGAATATATTTAGAGGAGAGAGTCTGGTTTTACCTCCATCCATTGTTGCTTTTTTCATTCAAGAAGCAGTATGTCCAAAAACATATTCCTTTCACATATAAACTGTTCTGATTGAGATACTCCTGCTTGCTCATATTTAGAGACTACAAAAGCGAGAACCTCTCCTCTTGCTGCTCTTGTTTGGAAAACACAAGGAGAGGAATTCCTAACTTAAATGTATTGATGGTTCTGGATTTGGTAATGCCTGAACAGGGCTTTTCTCCAGTCTTCTAGGCAATAAAGTAGATAAGATTTCCATCCTCTATGAAGAGTAATATTTTTAATTACAGCATTCCTGTATAGTTTCGGGTGTCTCTGCATCTCCTCCACTGTTGGCTGCACTTATTGAATCTGTATAGAAAAAGAATTGAGCATATTTTGCTTCTAAACATTATGCTGTTAAAATGTTTGTTATACAAGGTTGGAGAAATATATAGAACAATTCTGAAATCAATGGTCTTTGTCTTTGGTAGCGATATCCATTGTATCTATGGATTTCAAGCTTAAGCTTGTTCAGAAGAAAATTAGGTTTTGTTTATATCTGACACTACATTAAGAGATGGGCACGAAACGAACAATTTTTCATTTTCGTTTTCATTTTTTTGTTTTGTTATGCAATGAAATGACAAATGAATTTTGTCTCCAAAATGAAACGAAATGAACAGAAACACCGGAAATTTTGTTGTGCGTTTCTTTTCCGTTACTGCAATACAGTGAACTGCTTTAAATGCTAAAAAAATCACAAAAATGAAATAAATGGTAATGAAACGGTAACGAAATGAATGAAAATGAAAATGATTTTTTTGCAAAAATTCACGAAAAACGGAAACGAACCGAAACGGACCCTCCAAATGACAAACAACAAACTAAATGTCATTTTTTTATTCGTGCCCATCTCTACACTACATATATAACTTTTCAATAGAGGCTGGAATGAATCTGCTAACTGTAGGTGATATAATGTGGATCTATCTCTTAACTATATAATCTAGCTTTGTCAACTCATAGCTTCTTTAAGGGCAGTGGGAGAAAAACATGACAATTACTGCTAATACCAAGTGAGTTCCACAATTCAAAGTGCTGAAAAATCATTCCCCTTGAACCTATTCTTAAACGGGAATAATATTGTAGCAAAATTCACAGAAATTGAAATAAGTGACCTTAAAACAATTGAATAATTGAATTAATGCAATAAAGATCTTGGGACTTATATATTTTAAACTGTGTGGGAAAAACAGCTGATTCAGACATCTGAGTTGCAGCAGAAGTGTAGGCAAAATATTGATTGCATTTTCCAAATAAGAGGTGGGACGGAGCTGATGTGACAAGAGTATGGCAGAGAGTGTCTTTGAACCCAAGTGTAAAAATGCTATAACTCTCGCCACAGTATAGGATAAAAACTATCAAAACAAAAGCCATTGAACTGAGGAGTTCTTGTAATTATGCCTATCTACAGTGTATGACTTTTCTTCTATTTAGCATTCATTTCTCCAAACAATTCACTCCCCGCATATGTTTAAAATGGTGATGTTGACAAAACATTAATGCTATTAGTGACTTTTCACATTTTAAAGATATTTCTCTGGCAAGCAGTGTGATTAAAATACATGCATGCTTTTTTTCAAGATTAATGGTTGTAGCCTTGGCACGGAGGGTAACATATGGAGTTTGAGATGAGAAGACCACAATATTAAGTATTCCTGGTAGCATCTGTAATTAATCTGTGTAATTAGATGCAGAGCAAATTCAGGACCTAAGTCTGTAATGATCTCTGTGTAGACAGGTCTCGTTGTACTCATTAGGGCTCCAGACAGATGTAGAGGTCCACTCATAATCCCTTGTAATTTTAGGGCCGTGAGCTGCAAATTGAAGGAATCTATACAATATGAACTCCCTGGTTTTCAAAAATCATTTCAGATGGATCTGTTTGGATGGTATTGCTTCGTTACCCTCTTCTCATTATTATGGGAGAGGGTTTTAATGTAGCCTTCCATGCCAAATTAGATGAGCAACTTTAGTAATGTATCCTGCTGCAGCTTGTTTTTAATGGTAAAATATAGCAAGCTAGTTCCTCAAAAAGTCTTGCCAACCCAGGTTTTCTTTCTCCCCCTCCTTATGTCTAGAGTGTAGAATATGGTTATTATACAAAGACATGGACCTTCACACCATTTACCAATATGGGAAAATATTAGGAACATATTTCCCAAACATGTATGTCAAAATAATACTTGTGAGTAGAATTTTGACTGACTTTGGAAGTGATTTGTTATAAATATTTGGGCACTTATTACTCATATTCTGTTGCAGTCCTTAAGATCAACTTGCAATTTGATGAGGTACAACTCCACCTCTTTTTCAGGATAACTTTCTTTTCAAGTTATGACAGTGATTCCCAACCTGGGGCTTCAGACCCCTTTAGGGGTCGAACGACCGTTTCACAGGGGTCACCATGAGCCAGTGAAGAAAAAGGCACAAATGGCTTGGGTCTGGAGGAAGAGGGGAGAGTGAATTATAGCTTGATTGGTTGGAGGGGATGTCAATCAATGGCACCGGAGGCTGCGATTGGCTGAGGGTGCCTGTAGAGGGAAGTTCTCTATGGCACCTGCGGCAGTGGCCTGCCCAAGGGGGCTTGTGGCCTCTTCCAAGCAGGGGAAGGGGTCACCACAACATGAGGAACTGTATTAAAGGGTCCCGACATTAGGAAGGTTGAGAACCACTGAGTTATGGGAATGTTCCCATGATTCAAATAGTAGCTTGTGCAGTGTCTCATTCTCTGTTGTAAGTAATATGTTCTTGGGACATATGGCAATAACAAAGCAGAGAAGAAAAGAATGTTTTTTGTTGCGTTCAGAGATTTCCCCCAGTAAAGCAGCTAATGGTAAACAATTTTAGTTAGATCTGGGAAATGGAAAAGTAAGTATGCTGTAGAGTTTCATCTGTTCTTTGATGCTACAGGTGCCCCTGCCACTAGTTTACTTTGAAAATCAGATTAGAACCTACTGTCCAACTCAAAGCCCAGCAATGGCTAGTGACTGCTGTAATTTCCTTTCTCCCTCCCTTTCCTTCCTCCTCCCTTCTCAGAATGGGACCATACTTTCTCAGTTTAGACCCAGAACAGCTGTGCTAAGAAGAAAAAGAGAGAGGCTTTCAGAAGGGGGGCACGCTTTCTTTTTCTTCTCTGTACCATCATGTAGGAAGTGGGGAGAGAAGGAAAATGGGCCAAGAAAAAGCCCTCCCTGCCTTGCCTTTTCCTTTTGAAAGAAGAAACTGAACTGCTTCCCATTGCTTTTCAACCTAGACTGGCCTGAGCTGGACCCAAAAGTGAACAAGAATGGTCTACAGTACCACAGATCTAGACCTCTGGGCATTTGTTGTTGCTGCTGTGGTGGTAATAGTACTGTGCAGTAGTAGTAGAGGTTTTACTTGCAGTATATACTGCACCATAGCGCTGAAGTGCTCTCTGGTCAGTTTACAATGCAGTTATAAAAACAACACTTACTAAAACTTTGTACCTGTTTAAAGGGGTGTTCACTCTGTCAGCACCCCTCTCAGCCCCCTCAGCCTCCCCATCCTTCAGCTGTGGTGGTGAAAGGCATAAACAGATAATAAAATTGTTCATGAGGCGTTTTATTTTGCTAAAGCAATAAAATCAGTTTAGGTCTGTTACGAAATAACATATTGCGAAGATTTAATTTCATTGCAATGCCTCTATTTTTTGGGGGGTGGGGGGCAGGACAGGATGAAAAGGGCCTAGCACACCCTGCCTCCTTCCCTTGTCATTGTATAAAATTCAAGAAATTTATGGGTAAAAATATTAAGATGGGGAGGGAGAATTGAGTGCCTGACTAATGTTGTTTTGGGGGCAACGCATATCTGTGTCATTCAAGGGCTTAATTAAGAAAATGATGTGTGTGTCTAGAAGTCTAGACATTGGAACATTGGTGGGAATGAAAGATCTTGGCTGGACTGAGCCTGAATTATTATACAAGGTGAACAGTGGAATATTAATGTTAAAAACTTTGTTAGAGAAAAGTTGGAGCTCTCTAGTTTGAAGAAAACCTGCTCTGTATGCATTCTTAGAGAAGTTTTTTTGTTGCTCAGAGCAGCTTCTTCTTATTTCAGGAGGTGGAATATTTCCATCCCAGGAGAAGTGAAATGAAATGACAGGAAATACTCCCACTTTGCAATATCAGTGAATTTCATTTAAACAGCAGTCCTACATAAGCCTGGTGAATTGTCAGGAACATTGTTTCATGACAGAAATAAATTACCCTTCTGTGTGGAACTGAACATATCTGCCCAGGGGACATGCAAAAAGGTTGTTTTACCTGTAGGAGAATATAGGAAATGCATTAACATAGTCCCAGCTGGTGATGGTGACCTGAAAAGGTAACCAGCACTTTAGTGTCAGCTTTTCTTCCTAGGCTTAGATATCACCATCTGACATGTAACATGACTGCTATGCTTAGGGTTAGGAGTATTGATTTATAACAGGACTCTGTTCATGTTAATGTTTGGGAGGAAGCTTTGGGGTTTGCTTGGAAAATAACTTATTTGAATTATTGGTTCCTTAAGGTTTCACATGACATTGGCTTGTGAATCAGGGAAAGTTACATCTCAGACAGTCTTCATCCAACTCCCAGAGGAAGGCCAAAATTGATGCAAGTCATAGGTAATGTGGAGATATGTGGTGTCTGTTTGTCCCATGGCAATCACATAGTTTGATATATCTGTTTTTATGCAGTAAACACTATTGTCAATCAGTTGCCAAGACATGTGCACTGTTGGTATGCTAAAGCTAATTTCAAACAATCAAAACCCACGTGGTTAGCACAATATCTGGGGCCTATGTGGTTTACCTGTGGATGATATAAAGCCTATTTCAATCCTTATGTTTATTCTCTAGATCAAGGTTCCCAAACTTGGCTCCCCAGATGTTCTTGGACTAAAGTTCCCAGAAGCTTACTGCATGAGCTGTGCTGGCCAGGATTTCTGGGAGTTGCAGTCCAAGAACATCTATATTCATGAAAGAGGTGGGGGTGCAAATCTACTGAAAATGCTGTTTGAGAGGATCTATTATCTTTCATTGCTTAGTGTAGATAGGCTTTGGGTGGATTGGGGAAGACAGGGCTCCACTGGTGCCCTCGCTCATGGTACAGCCCATTGCTCTCCTCCATACTCTAAAGAAGTGATTCCCAATCTTGGCTCCTTATATGTTCCTGAAGTACAAGTCTCAAAAAATCCTAGCCAGTGATGAAGGTTGGACTCACTGGAGGAATGTTTTGGTTACCATCCCAGTCCAGTGTAAGACAAACACTGATTTGAAAGGCAGATCTGCGAGCATAAGCCTGCTAATACTTGGTGCATGAATGCTTTTTCAAAGTGTAGGTGTCTGTTCCCTCAGTACACAAAGTTTCCCAGGTTTGTGCAATCCCATTGAAATTATTCAATAGTATTCTGCTTCATTAATGCTGCAAGGAAAGTAATGGCCTTGAAATAACTTGAACTGAGAGGTGTATTTACATTGACAAAAACACTTCCAGATTGATGAACTTGATTGCATAATCATTTCTTTTTCTTGAAAATGTGCCCAGACTATATCAGAGTTAAAGAAAATGTTAGCCTTGTTTGAAATTTTCTGAAACAGTTCTTTAAATTGGACATCTGTTTGACGATGTCAGTTGCAAGCAACCAGAAAGGTGCTGATCTGGACCAGGACTGCAACAGGCATGGAGTTATATCATTGCTATTACCTAGAGCAGTGATGGCGAACCTTTTAGAGACAGAGTGTCCAAACTGTGATTCAAAACCTACTAATTTTTCACAAAGTGCCAATACAGCAATTTAACCTGAATACAAGTGGCTGTGAAGGGGTGATATTGGGTGCCGACAGAAAGGCCTCCGAGTGCCACCTTTAGCACCCGTGCCATAGGTTCGCCAACACTGACCTAGAGTGATGTGGCTGACTCAGGAAGCAGATTTTGATTTCTGTGAAAGAGCAAGAAATCATGTGTCAAAATAAAATAAGATGGCTGAATTTGGGTATTTAAACTTCACCTGGAATTGGGTGGGGTGCAGATATGATAGTGCCTCAAACATCTTCAACTGTCCCATTGGACATGGCATGGAAACTAACCACAGAATCCAAGAATTAGCTTTTTGAGGAAAAATCATTGTTTATCACATCTTCAGACTTCTATGTATTATCCCACTAGCAATGATACATGCATGCCTTTCCTGATTTTTCAAATAATCTGCCAGTCATGGGTGGAGGTGGCTGCCTTTTACATCATTCTCTTTTACTAATAAGTGCAATATTATAGAGTTTGAAGACAAGCATAATCGCAAATGCTTCAAAACTTCAGTTCACCTCAAGAACTATATCCTAGATAAAAAGAATAAATGTAATAAGTGACCTAGAGGATAAGAAATGAAATCCTCTTCTTTGATCACAACCAAATTGCCCAAGCTATTTCAATCTTATCTTCACAGTTTCCAAGATACTCTTGCAGCAGCAAGCTTGAAAGAAAAAAAAATTAAAGTGAAATCAGCAGACAAATTAAAAGAACTCTGTGATTTCTACACCATCAGTTGATGAGAACAGTTCTTATGAAAGTATCTGCCACAATCGGCTAATGGAAAAATCAATTTCTCTTAAAGATCGCAACGTTTCCAAGACTGCTACTACACAGATGCAGTAATTGGTTTTCTTTCAAGCTACTATACCTCATTTCAAGATGCATGTAGCCTTTTGTGCATCTTACATGTCAATTCTTTGTCGAAGGTGATGGTATCAAATGGAAAAGTAAGAATGGGAAAAAGGCAGGGACTTGTTACCATGCCATAAAGTGGGCAGCTGCTGATATGGAGGGTGGGGAGTGAAACCTATTTGCCTTCCTGGCCCATGAGCGTGTCACCATGAACCATTCATCAGCTGTGTGGGGAGACTCTCCCTGCTTCCTCCTCTTTGGAATGGACAGCTGCCTAAAGAGGTGAGGAAGGGCCACCTGGGCTGCAGTGTGGTTTGGTGCGCTGCTGACAAAAAGGACCCTGGGAGTGCACGGAGCCCAGCAAGTAGACTGGGCGACTGGGAGCAGAAGGGATGGGACTTGGAAGCACCTGTTGGGTGGCACTTTGTGCATTGTTAGAAGCACGACGTGCCCAACTGTAATCTGGACTACACAGTTATGTTGGTTTCATATGACTTTGATGGTCATGGCTTCATCTGAAGGAATCCTGGGGTCATTTGTTTGTTTGTTTGTTTGTTTTGCTGAGGTACATAGACTTCTTGTCTAGAGAGCTGTAGTCCTGTAGTTAGGAAAGTGCCCTAGATTCTCAGATTCTGAGCAACTCTCTGAATGACATATCCCAGGATTCTTTATAACGGAGTCATGGCCACTATAGTGGTATTAAGCTGATGCAACAGTGTAGGCCACTCCAGACATCCACTTAGAACCTATCCTTCTGCCAGTAACTTTGATAAGGCCAGAATCACAGGGTGGTGCAAAACACAGTAAGCTGAATGCTGTGGGAATCTCCCTTCAGAATTTTGTGCCAAAAATGTGGTGGTCTGAAGCTTTCTCTCACAACAGGGAATGTTGGGCTGGACAGAGGCTAGTGTTCAGTTCTCTGCTCCAATCTGCATTGGTGGTTCTTAAATTTATCTGCCTTTAATAGTAAAATATGCCTTTTAAATTCACTTGCTTTAAAACTTCCCAAACTAAGGCCACTCTCCCAATTATATATTGCTGTTTTTTCAATATTCTCAGTCAATAAGAAAACAGGATAAGAGAATCACAGTTCTATATTTCAGTGAACGTCTTTGCTGTTTTGTTTACACTCAGTAATTAAAAACTCTTTGTGATGTAATACTATTCTTTTGTTGTTGTTGACTATTGAATTGTTGACAATTAAGTTTTTCCATTTTTGTTATCCTTCTTCCCCCCCCACCAGATTAGCAAAATATGCAAATGTCATAAACACACCATATCCTAAGATCATTAAAAATGTTTTTAAGCTGGAAAGATAATGATGCCTATCCCCTTAGGCACCTCATTATAAATCTCCACAATATTTACGTAGGACAGACTCCACACAGATATATGTTAGGTACAATTCAACAGACCTGTGCCCACTCTACCATCCCCTGTAATCAAAAGTCTTTGTTTATGGTCTACCAGCTAGCTTATTCAGAGCCATGAAGCCTAGCTGATGTTAATTAGTTTTCCATGTAAGGTTTTTTATGAGACAGTGTTGGGTGCTTCATTATAAGCCAAATGTATTGCAGATGCTGTGTCTCTTTCCAGCTAATTATGTCAAAACAAGTTGAATATGTGTTGTAAGGGGTCTGCATTGTAAATCCATATAATTAAACTACTATTTCGAAGTGGGAGAAGCTGGTTTACAAAGCAAGAAGATCGTTAAATCCATGAACTGTGTCAAACCTGAGCATGGTTGATGACTGCAGTTGATTTGTTACATGATTATATGTCAGTACACAGTTTATATGATTAGTGGGTTCCTTTGCCTTTTTATTGAGATCGCTATGTCTGGTTCTGGTAGTCTTAACTAGACTGTTTTCTATGACCTCATCTGGGTAACCCCTGTCCTTTACCTGGTATCTCAGTATCTGGGGCTCCTGTACAAAATCTTCCCTCACAGTGCAGTTTCTTTTTACGGTATTCTCAAAAATTGGCCACATGAGAGATGTAGTTGCAGAGGTCTAGGGTGGAAGCTATCAAACCTTAAGTAGATATTGCAATTTGCAGGTTTTCTGTATATTCTAGTATATAGTTTCGCAGAATTTTTCTTAATAGTGAGGTCTAAAAATTGCAATTCATTATTCAGTAGTTGTATTTGGTGTCAGATTTGATGTTACTATCCAGACTATGTTAGTAACCACCCACAATTAGAGATGGGTACGACTTGAAAATTTTTTTTTCGAGTTGTCGTTAGTCGGGCTAGTTCCGTTTCGGGTCGTTTTCGTTTTTTGCGAAAATTTGCAAAAATTAGATGGTTCTTTTTTTGTTTTTTTGTTTTTGTTAGTACTGTTTTTTTGGGGGGGGAGCGGGCTCCTGGAGGCACCTCTGTGGGGTGGGTGCCTCCTCTGGCCCGCTATAAAGGGAAAGCGGGCTCCTGGAGGCACCCGTGGGTGCCTCCTATCCTCACCCACTAGGAAGGGGAAGCAGGCTCCAAGAGACCCCTCAACATGGGGGTCTCCCCTCCTCACCTGCTGCTGCAAAATGGCATGCATAGCCATATGGATATGCATACCAGTTGCAGACAGTGAGACCAGTGAACCCAGAGCCATAGGTTGATGCCTAAGGCTCTCGCACCACCATGTCTCACAAAGAAGGGGGAATTGTACCGTGTAGTGCAATGCAAGTAGATCTGGCTTAGGGTTAAGGTGGGTTAGTGCAAGGGCCAGGGGTTAGGCTAGTGACGGGTAAGGTTAGGGTGGGCTAGTGGGTTGCACGTCTGGGTGCCTCTCTGACCCACTAAGAAGACAGTCTGTGACGTATGGGTAAGTAAGGAGTCAAGGATTAGGGTTAGGGTTCAGGGGCTAGGGCAGGTTTTAGGGGCTTTTGGCACATCCCAGAAGTCTCCATGGCCAAGTGGCCATGCGATTGGTGGGATGGCTCCAAAAGGTGCATGGTGTGGCTGGCCACTCGGCCAGCCCATCATTGCGCAGGTGTAAATAAAATAAAATAAAATAAAATCAATGGAGGACAGAGGAGGAGAGGAGAGACATTTTGTTGCAAGAAAAAAACCCACTGCTACTGTGAAAAAAATCTGGCAGTTTATAAATTTTTTGTTTCTGTTGTGCTCGTGTGTTTTTGGACCACGATTTCAAAAACAATATTGCGTTCGCCGCCCCATTTTAGATCCCCGCCCGCACCGCATGGCATGGCGAGTCCGGCTGCCCAGGATGGGGGAGGCGGGACCCCCTCCAGAAACCACCCCTCCGGTAGGTGCCCTGCCCTTAGTCAAGCAGGCATTTTCCCGCCTGCTTTTTTGGCCCGGGAATGGGTGGGGAGAGTTTAAAAGTTTTTCCTGTGCCGTCCGTGCCGCTTGCTTGCGCTTTAATTGCGGCGGCCGGCGGCGAGACTGGGCTTTTTGCTGGCTGCAAACCTGCGGCAAGTCCCACCAGAGCAGCCTAGGATGGGGGATGGGGGGGAGGCCGGGGACCTCCAGAAACAACCCCTCTGGTAGGTTCCCTGATGCACGGCAGGCATTTTTCCGCCTGCGTTTTTGCCGGGAACCGGGTTTTTTTAACTTTTAAAAACTTTTTCTGTGTCATCCAGTTAACGAAAGCACGACAAATCAGAACAAAAGACCAAAATTGTTCCATTCGTTAAGTCTGGCGGAGTAATTCCCGATACCGTTTCCGTAGAGTAACGGATACGAGTAATGGAAACGGAAACGGGAATACCGCTAAGTCGTGCCCATCTCTACCCACAATAATTCACTAATGAGTTCTCTGTACCTCTTCAAATCATAATGTCATCAATATATCTGTGCCATTTAATCCATCTACGTTCACTAAGGTGAGTACCAGAATACAGCTTATTTTCAAATGACTACATATATAAATTATACTTCTGGAGCCAATGCACATCCCATAGCTACTCCTTTTATTTGCCAATAACATTTGTTATTAAATTTAAAACAATTCCTTTTCATAGCTAGCTGCGCCAGGGAATGTAGAACATAGGTGGGGGATGTCTCTCTGTTCTTCTATCTAGAGTAGTCCTAAGAATATTCAAAGCTTTCTCCTGTGGTATACTGGTGTACAAGGACTTTCCATCCAGAGACACCCATATATCTTTATCTAGCACAGAGGCTCCTTCCAATTTATTGATCCTATCTCTACAGTCTTGAATGTATGAAGAAATCTCAGGTGTAAATGGTTTCAGAAAATGGTCAACAAATTTGGATAGGGGTTTGAGTACTGAATTAGATCCCGAGACTATAGGTCTACCTGCTACTGGAAATAGGGAAATAAATAGGGAAATAAAACTTTTGTGGACAGACTGCTGATGTATATGCCCTGTTTCCCCAAAAATAAGACATCCCCTGAAAATAAGACCTACTTACAGTTTTGCCCCACACTGAAATATAAGGCATCCCCCAAAAATAAGGCCTCCCCATAATAAGATAACAATAAATGTGTACCGTATTTTTCTTCATGGAAAAATAAGACATCCTCTGAAAATAAGACCTAGTGCATCTTTGGGAGCAAAAATTAATATGACACTGTCTTATTTTCGGGGAAACGCGGTACCTCACCTCCTTGCTGTGAAGTTGTTAGTGTAACATATACAGCCGACATGTGTCATGATGTCACCACAAAATGAGCAATTACTCAAAGGCACATTTTTCTTCTGATCCAGAAAAAAAAAATATGCAGCAGCACACATCTGTTTGTAAAGTTGAATAAAGCCTAGACTCTTATAGCATACAACTAGCAGCTTTTGCCATATTCAGGAGAATGGCAAGGAGACCCAGAGTTAATGTTGTACTCAACAAGGAATTTGTTAAAGGTTCAAACAAATAATATGTATTCAGTCACTTAGTGTGTGTTGCTATTTGCACTGGAGTGACAGATGATGGAGCTGAGGGCTGAGAACTTGAATTTCCACTGTGCCTACCATGGGAGAGGCCAAGTGAGAACCTCTAGAGCATGTGTGCCCTGATGCCATCCTTGGGCAAATTGCACAGTGGCAGGAGGAAACAGTAAACCACTTGTGAGTACTGTATAGTACTTGATATGTAGAAATCCCAATGAAGTTTTTTGTAAGTGGCAAATGGCACATTATTATTGCTTTTATTGTTCAGACATCCTTTGTTAGCCATCTTTAGTATCTGGCTTCAAGGATAGAGACTTTTGTTGTGTCTGTCACTACCATCCCCAAATGAAATGAACATCCAATTGTATTTAAGTTCCCCACCATTTAGGAATGCCAGCAATCCATTAACTGAAAATGTATTTATTGGTTTCAGTTCTTTCAGTGAAACACGACTTTTTAATTATGCATACAAACTGAAGTAGTTGTATTTCCACAGGGCCCTAGCAAAGATGCACCAATTTAAAAAGAAAGAAACACAGTATACAAGACTGTGATATTACTTTAGCAGCTAAAGACTCAAATCAGCTTTTTTTGTGGGCTGAACTATATGCAAGATGCATTTCAATTCAGCTTTGCTTTATGTAAGACTATTTGTGGAGAAAATGAAATATTTATACTTCACTGTGCTATTGGGTAAATGTTCTACAACATTTAAAAAAATGGAAAAAGGAGTGGGTAGCTAATTACAATGTCAGGAAATAATTCTCTACCATAAATGTAATGAATCAACACCTAGAGCCCAGAATCAAATTTGAATTGGCTTGAAGGTGCCAGTGATATATAAATCAGACTTGATTTTAAAAGGTTGAGTCTGTTTCTAATGGCCGCTGCACTTAAAATTTGCTACATTATTCGTAATTGTTGGATTAAGTACAGTGTCTGACAAATGTCCTACAGTTTTGATTTGTTTGTGTTTTAGAAAATGATAGGTCACTGTTCTTCAATCAAACTTAGAAGAGCTAAAAATGTATACATTAAAGTAATTATTTTAAAAAATGTATACATTTCATAAGGATCTGGACAAGGGGCTTCCGGTTCCGGCTTGGGTGCGGTCAGCAAGCGTTTGTGAGTCTGAAGCATTTTTTCTCATTATTTATTGGGCTTTTTACTGCTTTAACAACATTTTTCGGCTGACCTTGTTGATAACGTTATTAGCAGCAGAAAACTGACCTTGGGAGCTGTGCTTGGAGGCTGCTTGCAACTAAGGTGCCGGCTGCTTTGTTTACTTACTTAATTGTGATAAAGCTCCGGTGATTTTGAACTGCCCTCTCTGTGAATTCTGCAGCTCACTGAGAGCTTTCTTATGAGGAACTCAAATACAACTCTAACATCTGCTGAAGTATTGTTTTAAACAAACCTGAGTGAATACTTCATATTTATTTACACTGTATGATATGGAAATCTTTGATCTCACCCTATCGCCTCCAGTGTTAAGGCAGCTGCAGCTGCAGTGCAATACTCCGATTTCAATTACGCCCATTTCTGATCTGGGAACCAGCAGAATACACAGCAGTAATCAGTTTTCCAAGCCTATGCAGTCTTCAGAGTGTGACCATAGTGATTTGTCTTTCCCATTTAATTTTAACATGCATTCTGCTAAACATGGCAGTAAAGCGGGACTCTACCCTGTGCATCCAAAGAAACTGAGGCAAGTTAAGATGACTGACTATATTACCTCCCAGAAAGTCTTAACAATTGGCAAAGAGAATCCTATTTCTCCTCACATTGACTTATCTGATAGCCTTTTGATGAATGATCAGCTACTGGAAGGACATCAGTCAATTGGTAGCCTGCTAAGCAGCACAGTGAATGCAGACTTTGGCAAGTTAAACATGTCAGATTTTGTGTCTGATCCAGTTTTGGGCCTAGAGGGTCCGATGCAATCAAATGAGCCAATCTTTGGTCCAAGGGAGGTAAACTGTACAAATGTTAAGAAGCCGGAAATTATAGATACCACATTTATAACAGGGAACCATGATTCTTTTCATTCCTGCACACTAGTCTCCTTGGCCTCTGCTAAATCAACCACACCAAGGGTATCAGACAGTTGCAGAATACAGTGCTTTTTAACAGAAATTAGAGATATATTAAAGGAAGTAAAGCAGTCCGTGTCTACCATAGAAGGTTACCTGAAAGAAAATAAGATGTGCCCAGTAGGAAATCCAGAAGACCTGTTGAACCAGAGACAGACCGTACATCCACACTGTCCATCCGATAAGATGAATTATTATAGTCTGTCACCCAAAACCATTGACAAAATTGACAAACTTTCACTGGAAGAACTACTTCTATGTGTAGGTCCTCAGACAGGGGCGCAGGGGAACCCTAATGTTTCTGTACCAAACACAGTTGACTTTTTCAAGCCTCCACTTGTAACTGTCTCTCCAAGCATAAAGCACATACCTTTTGGGAAGGCCCCCTCAAAGATCTGTGAGAAGGCTCCTGCCCATCCTCCAGTGGAAGACAAGTTGAAACATGTGAAGACAAAGAAGACAAAGGGGATCCAGAAACAAACATCCAAGAAAAGAAGAAGCATGAACTTCAAACCCTTATTTAAATTATTAGAATCTTCTGAGCATACAGTGAAAGGGAAGTCCTCTGGGGCTAATGTTCAGCAAGCTGATAGTCAAATTCCAGCATCATCAAAGGACAATTCTAGAACCAAGAAGGCAAGGTTCCCTATGGATAGTGGTATCAAACAGCTCACGGACCCCACCATTTCAACTCCCATCCAATCCTCTACTCAGGGTCCCAACCCTCTGACTGGGGTTCATTACAGCCACAATCCACAAGGAAATCCAGTTCGATCTCCAACTCGACAGTAGGGAACCCAATTCCAGTCATCATAAGGAAAAGGAGTACAATGTAAGATTTAACAAGAGGAGAAGTAGGTGGAACAATGAATTTCCAGGTCGAGTTAACTCCTGTGGACGTCAGACCCACATCCCTGGCATGGTATATGATTACAGTTCAGTTTGACATGGAGATGGGAGATGCTCTCAGGGGAAGGATGTTCCTGTGGTCCCTGTGTGCGAAGGTGCTGGAGAGAGACTCTGTGATGCTGAGCTTTGTGATGCTGAGCTCATTGCAACTAGTGACACAGGAAATGATGTTAACATGCAGAGTTATTTTAAAATAGATAGATTGTTATCTCCCACTCAGTTAGATCCCACTTCATTCCATGGCTTTGGTAATGTTTCTCCTCTTACTCAATTAACAGCTCTGCCACACCCTACTTTTCATCATAAGAGATCTGTAATTAAATGTTTGTCCTGGAACAATTCCAAAGCAGAACAATTAAACATACCAGTCGGTATTGTTTCATGGAACATAGCTGGGTGGAAGGCAAGTGGAAATAATATGAGGGTAAAGTCTTTTCTATCCAACTACTCAATATTAGCACTTCAAGAAACATGGCTCCTTGAAACTGAAAACCTAGTAGTGCCAGGTTTCAAAGCATGGGTAAAACCAGCACAGAAAATAAATGGGAAAGGAAGAGCCATAGGGGGGTTAGCTGTTCTTGTGAAGCAAGATTTAGGTTGGGAGAGTAGTATGGTTGAGTCACTTACCTCTGACAAAATGTGTTGACAGTTAAGATGCAGACTCAAGATCTGATTATTATTCTGGTAAATGTGTATATTCCACCTGTCTCATCCCAGTATTATGCTCCTGATATATGGTTACATTTGGAACTATTGTTAGAAGATCTTAGAATAAGATTCCCAAATGCGTTGCCTATAATATTGGGTGATTTCAATGCAAGAATTGGAAATGACCTGTCGAAAATTGCGGAGAAATGTGGAATTTTTGATGAAGATACTTTAGATTTAGATTTAAAATATTGGAATTCCCAGGATGAGAAGATAAATTATGCTGGTGTAAACCTGTTTAAGCTGTTATATATGTTTGATATGCAAATATTAGGAAATAACAATAGCAATTCCCCATATCCATATACTTATTTTTCCCAAAGGGCAGGGAGTGTGCTAGATTATGTATGTATTCCAAGAATAAAGGTTCATTTATTCTCTGGCATAACTGTACACCCTATGTCAGACAGTGATCATCAGCCTATAATAGTGGAAGTAAAAGCTAAATCAGACCAGAGGAAAGTAAGTCCACATGATAAATGGCTAGGTCAAAATTTAACTATACAAGGAGAGGAGAGACTGAAATGGCAAAAGTGGATGTAAACAAAATTTCAGAATTTCAAAATTCAAGCTACTGCTTAAAATTAAGAAATATAATTCTAACCCCAGATGATAACATAAACACAGCTATGGAAGCATATTATCAAATCTGTGAGAACATAAGACCTTTTTTAACAGCAGATTCACATCTAAAGCCACCAGAAGATACAAGGTCCCCATGGTTTGATAGGGAATGCAGATTGCGGAGAAAGGTATTGAGGAGACAGATGAGGAAAACTCAAACAATGTATGATCAGGAGACACATAATAATATGTTAAAACTCAGACGTGAATATAAACAATTGATTAAATCAAAGAAAAGGCAGAATCAGGAAAATATGTGGGCAGAGCTAGAAGTAGCCGCAACAGGGATAAATGTAACACATTTTTGGCACTTAGTGGCTGATAGAATCAATGAGGCAAAGTCTGTCATGGATATTCCTATCCCAGCTGCCACATGGGAATTATATTATAGAGAACTATTTAAGGAAGTGAAAGATGTAAAGCAGACTGACAAACTTTTAGAAAATGAAGAGCCAAGTCTAATTCCTCAGTGGTCACCTGTAACAATGCTTGAGATTAAAACACTTATCCAGACACTGAGAACCAATAAAGCCCCAGGAGAGGATTTCCTACCCCTGAATTATTTAAGAACTATTTAGACTGGTGGGCCCCTATATTGTCTGGATTGTTTACTCATATAAATAAGACAGGCTGTATACCTATAGGCTGGAAAATGAGTATCATCATCCCACTATTTAAGAAAGGCAATCAATATGATCCCAGTAATTACAGGCCTATTAGCCTAATTGATATTCCAGCAAAAATTTATGCAAGACATCTCTTGAACAAATTAGAGGACTGGGAAGCAGAAAATTCCTTCTTTGTTGAGGAACAGTCAGGTTTTAGGAAGGGACGCTCAACCCTAGACAATTGCTTTATATTACAACACCTAATAAATAAATATACCTTTAAGGGGGGGCAGCTTTTTGCAGCCTTTATTGATCTAAGTGGAGCATTTGGTTCGATAAATAGAGGACGCCTCTGGGAAAAATTGGCAATGAGAAATATAGATCCAAGATTATTGCTATTGCTCAAAGCACTGTATACAGAAACCACACTGAAGGTGAGAACAGGTTTAAATTTTGCATTGACAGACTCTGTTCCAACATATAAGGGGGTCCGCCAAGGATGCATCCTATCTCCATTTTTATTTAATTTTTATATAAATGATGTGGTGCCATTTATACACAATCAGAGTTATCATATGCCTAAGATTCTAAACAGAGAAGTAAATATATTATTATATGCTGATGATATGATATTGCTATCAACAACCCAAGTGGGTATGAGAAGACTTTTGAAAAGGTTTAATATCTATTGCCAAGAAAATGATTTATGCATTAATAATGATAAATCCAAAGTGGTGGTATTCGGCAAAAAAAGAAAAACTCATAAGTGGTCTATAAATTCTAAAGACTTACAGCAGGTTAAATGTTACTGCTATCTGGGCATTAACTTTGAGGCATCTGGATCCTGGGCATCGCAAATAAAGAAAAATACATTAAAAGCACAGGCCAGTTTACAATTGGTTAACAAACTTTTAAACTACAGTTACCCAGGCACTTTAATCCCAATTTTAAAAATTTTTAAAGCTAAGATAATTCCTATGTTAATTTATGGTGCTGAAATATGGGGTTTTGCAAACCTTAAGAAAATTGAACAGATTCAAACACAATTTTACAGGGCTATCATGGGAGTTTCACGTTCTACCCCTGCACATGTAATAAGAGCAGAACTTGGTGCAAAAACAATTTCAGGTCTGATTCTTGTAAGAATGGTAAAGTATTGGTGCAGAATAAGTAGCTTAAGTGAAGAAAGATTGCCCAAGATTTGTTTGGAGGAGCAGTGTGTTTCTAGGTATGAAAATTCATGGTTAAATAACCTGTTTAAGCTCTTTCCAAAATTTGGTTTTTTCAGCTCAGGCTTTAAATCCTTCACATGAAGATACAATTCATATTTTTAAGCAAAGAGTTTTTGATGTTGAGGCACAGATGGATATATCTGCTGTTGCATCTACAACAACAACAAAATGGTTGGCTAATACAAAACAGCTGCATCATTATGAACAATATTTAACTGTCCCAATGAAAATGCAATATAGGAAAGCATATACTCACTTACGATTTGAACAAATGGATACTATGATGAAATGGGGTAGGTTTCAGGGTATCCCTATAGATAATCGTTTATGTGTTTGTGGAAACCCTGCCCTCGAGGACTTAGCTCATTATGTATTAGACTGTCCCCTATATAGCAATATAAGAGAAAATATTTACAGCACATTTTAAAGAAAGTGGAAAACAGAAGCATCTCAGAGAAACTGAGTTTTTTATTACAAACATCCAATCTAGATATAATAAACAGAGTTGCAATATTTGCTTTTAAAGCCGCTATATGCAGAGCTAAATATTTGGATGGTATAGGTGTAAAGTGCTATAAAGATTTAGAAGTTTGAAGACAGCCTCTTAGAATGCAAATTAAATGTTTTATGTAAAGGTTTTAAAATTGTAAAGTAAATACTTTTTAGGGGATTTTAGTAAATTGGCTTACTAGTAAACAATATTTTATATTATATTTTAAAGAATTAATATTAAAATGTTTATTTTATTGTATAAATACAGATTAATATGGCATGTTAATATGGCTTGTTTGCAATGATCTGACGATTATGCAATAAATAGTTTTAACCATTAACCATAAGGATCTGATTTAACTGTGGACCCACCTGACTGGCAGCAGGAGACACACAGTGGAGATGTACAGCAAGAGCCCATCCTAGTTTCAGAGTTTGTGGGGGTCTGTGAATCCCTTGTTGGTATCAGCATTGTTGCACCTCAACCAGTCAAGGGTGCTATTGGCTTAGCTTGGCTTGGCTTGGCTATAGAGAAGCAGGTCTTTTCCAGCTGGATCCAAGAGCCAGCATTTCCTCTGTGATCTGAAGGGGAGGCTCAGCATGTGACTGATGCAGTCATCTTTAGACTTTCCCTTTCCTCCTTGAGTTCATTATAAGACATTGGTTGCTGAACTGGATAGATTGGTCCTGTAAGTCTTATATAATGTTCTCTCTTTGTCGTAGCTTTGGTGGGTAGCTTTGTCACTAGACTGGATCCGGTTCTCAGCACTAGAAGGCAAGAGCACATTTGTGCCAATGTTGACATTTTCAAGGGAAGCAATGAATGCTGGGTCTCAGACATCATAGTACTTGAATAAGGGGATTCTTGATAACCAGTAATACTTAGGTTCAATAAGCAAGTCACATGGATTTTGCTTTGCCTATTCCTCGCAATGACTTGATTTGGAGCCTACTGACACAGTAGGGATAGGCAAAATGTGTCTTCTAGCAGCTTCTGGACTACAATTCCAATACATTAGTCCACCGCCACAACACAGTTCAAATATCATGGTCCCAGTATATTGCATATTTTTTAAAGAGAAGCATGCTTCCAAAGAGGTTTTTAACCCCCTCCTGACACTTCAGCAAACAGACCTTGGGCTCCTCCTGGCAGTGTGCGCCAGCAGGAGCAGCTCCGGGTATGTTTGCTGAGGTGTCAGGAGGGGGTTAGAAGCCTATCTTTGGAAGTGCAAGCCAGCAGGAGCACCCCAAGGTCAGTTTGCTGAGGTGTTTGCATTTCTCAGATTTTCTTTTATCACAGGTGGATCAGGCACCTCACTCCTGTGATAAACGGGGGAGTACTGTAATCCCAGACCATTGCCTATGTTGGCCAGGGTTTATGGCAGATATCTCTAGAGAAGAGGTTGGTCAAATTTATCTATGAGGTATTTTAAGTTCAGTTGAACTCATTACTGACCATTTCATTTGATCTGTTTAACCCCAAATTAGCAGTGATTGTAGTATAGCTTGAGCCTAGTTAACTACCATACCTTGAAGGTTCTAGCCACTTGGTTCCTAATTAATAAAAATGGCAACAAATTTGAGACTCCTGAGGTAGAATGCTATATGCTGGTTTATTCCCTGAGGCCGTGCACACCTGTAGACAACTCTTGCTGCCTTCAATGGGTAAGAAGCACTTTAGAAATACTGTATTATTGAGTGCCACCTCTTCTTGAAGCAGCTCTTCTCCCTAATATTATAGTGATTAAAAATATTACTGTATCTCTAACCCAGTGTTTTTCAACCACTGTTCCGCGGCACACTAGTGTGCATGCCTGGTGAAAAGCTGAAGAATATCAGCTTTGTGTTCAGCCAAACAGGCCCAGGTTGCGCACTGAATAAAGTATTTTATAATTTTTCATATTTCTGTTTACTTACTATTTCATAATAAAGTAATTATAAAATACTTTCTTTGTGTTTATTTGATTCCTATTCAAGAGAATTACTTTATATATAGTCAATATAGGCACAGAGTTAATTTTTTTAACATTTTCTAATGGTGGTGTGCCTCGTGATTTTTTTCATGAAACAAGTGTGCCTTTGGCCAAAAAAGGTTGAAAAACACTGCTCTAACCATTAAAAAAATGTTAGTTATAATAATACTGGATTCTTTTTCTTCTCCTTACTGGTGTGCTGTGAACTCCCACTGGGATTTCTTCTGCTGTGTGTGTAGTAGATGCTAAGAGTTTTAAGTTATCAGCTATAAATAAATGGCAGCAATTACTGGAAGGTGAGGAAAGGATAATTGGTGGATTTCTACTCTGGTTGAGCTATCCCTAGTATATAAATGCTACAAAGGAGTTAGATTCAGAATCTTTTTTTTTACTTTTTCTTATTCATGTTGTAGCTATACAGACAATCTGTTCCTCTACTTATCCTTGTCCTTGCCACAATAGTGAAATGAATCAAACAGGAACTAACCAGCTGAAACTACAATTAGTATATGATGAAATTCTGGGAATAATGAAATAGCTTGAGGATATATCAATATTACCAAGAAACAACGAGGGAAAAGAAATGACATTTGCATACATATCCCTCTATCATTTCCACTCATCACCAGATGAAAATAATAAAGTTATTTTAAGTAAAGCAGTAGCTTTTGCTAATAGAATGATCTGAGGAAATTATCTGATTTTTACCAGGGGGCATGTATGTTTTGTTTTTAAAAAACCTCACAAATTACTTTATTTTTTCTCTCCAATCTTTTGCACGCCCTTGGAAGCATACAAAAGGGAATTGCTTCCGAATAAATGAGTCCATGATTGCACTATTAATTATAGTCTCTTGCAGTTTTTCACTGTAAACATGTGAGCCCTAGCTGATACATGTACCCTAAACCTACCTGTAGATCCATACAAACATTGACTTTGTTAAATCTCATGGCAATATCTGGTTATACAAGGTTTTACATACAGCAGTGATACAGAAACTCAGTTTTAAAAAACAAACAAATCTGGGATGCTACAGTATACACACCTGGTTTTCTTTTTCAGTTCTACTCTGAGTGGCATGCACATTAGTCCAGATTAATACACTTGCTCTACTGTATCAGGGACACAGTACAGTTGACCCTTGTATAACAAACAACTTGTATAACAAAATCTGTACAACATAAAAACTTCCAGAGATAGGGGAAATTTGCTTAACATAATTGCCTATGGGGAGAATCTGTACAACATAAAACTGGGATTACTCCGTTTTCAATGCATTCCTAAGGGGATTTGTATAAAGGGAAATTTCCTTAACATAACTTCATTTGGAACAAATTAATTCCTTTATACAAGGTGCCACTGTATCTTCTAACAAGCTCTGTTATAAAATTCTAAGTCCCCCTGTTTAGTGACAAAGTCCTTGGCCCTCTAGTGGTTAATCATGAAAAAAATGTGTGTTAAATTTCTCCTCACAGTGATATGAGAATAAAATTATCTTGAAACTGCAGAGCTGAAAAGGACTGCATAAATCATCAAGTCTAGACCCTGTCAAGAAGCCACAGCGGGGAATTGAACTTCCAAATGCTGGCTCCTCAGCCAGGTACCTAAACCCCTGAGCTGTCCAGCATTTCACACACTTTATCTTGTGAGAATTTGCCATGTAGGCAATGATAGATTCTTCATTCTGCAAAGGGAGACTGGCCTTTAGAGTTACTTGTACTGTATTTGGTTTCTACTTCTAGGCATGGAAAAGAAACCCAGCACTGCTAGAAAGGAAGAGCCTAGGGCTGAGAGCAATGCACTAATTGTGGGTAATTTCATGCAAAACAAGGTGAAGCTGTAGTAAGGCAGACTAAAATATTTTGGGGTACTACTCCAAAAAGCTAAGAAGCTAGAGAATGAATAAATATTATTTTTGCACATGTCCTTAGAGTGAAGGACTCACTGAAAAAAGACAATAATGGTAGGAAAAGGGAAGGGTGGCAGGAAAAGAGGGAGGCCATACATGGGTGGTGCTTTATTAAATTAAAGGTTATGGTTAGGATCTCTTACTCTGGAAGAAATAGTCCCTCCCCCTTTTTTTCTCTTGAGCATCTCATTTTTTTTTCTGAGATAAACACCAATGTGTGCAAAATTATTACACTTCCTGCACAACATGGCATCTTTTCCGGTCATGAATGATGCCTTGAGCGTTGCAGAACCTGAAAGTGTCCCATACTAAAGAATAGGGGGGAAAGGGGGGCAGGGGAAATGATATCACGGGAAGCTGAGAAATCTGGAATGTGCAGGGAGTAGGTCAGTAAGCAGTCTTGGGACAGCAATATGGAGAAAATATCAGACAATGAAAATGTTTTTGAGTGCTCTTCACATCCCTGCACTACATCCTATTCTTAACAACACAGGAAATTTCTTCTCTTTCTATGTATCTTTTTAAAGGAGCACTTCCCCTCCATCAAAAACAGGAGATGTTCAATACAATGCCACATAGGTCGGCTGTCATTTTCCTGTTGAAACCCTACATGTTCTTCTGTATGCCTTTATGAGAAATTTGCTTCACTATGTATGTGAAAGGTGGTTGAGGAATGGGACAAAAAACCAACTTTTTTCCCCTGTGATCACTTCATTGAACTAGTAAATAATCTAGTTTTGATAACAGAGCTTGAGTTTCTTTCTTTCTTTCTTTCTTTCTTTCTTTCTTTCTTTCTTTCTTTCTTTCTTTCTTTCTTTCTTTCTTTCTTTCTTTCTTTCTTTCTTTCTTTCTTTGCATTAAACATCCGTGGCACTGCATATCTAAATTAACATTTCCTTAAAATGTAAAAAAGGACACCCCCATCCCACCTTCACCCATGACTAATGCTTTACAGGACAAACACATGAGGCCTTGGGAAGGTGATTAGCAGGCTGGGAAGGGCAAGGGATTAAAAAAAGCCCTAACAATAAAAAAGAGAACCTAACAAGATAGCCTTGGGGAAATAATGAAAACCAGGGAAGGTTACCCCATTTGGAAAGTGAACACTGAACCTTCCTAATTATTTACAGAAGTGCCTGAGGCAAACTGTATATCCCTGTCATTATGCCTGGATACCAGTCCTGCAGTGCTAAGAACTTTATTTATGATGCCTAATTAGTTCAGGGATGGTCACAGCACCAGATGATGCTTTGTTTGTGGTCTGGGATTTTGTTTCTGTTGCCAGGCAGGTCTGCTTTTTTGTTTTGTTTAAAACCACACAAAACAAATAACATTGTTTATGCCCTGTTAGCTTTGTACTACAATTCAAGACATATAGATATAGATATAGATATAGATATAGATATATATATAGATAGATAGATAGATAGATAGATAGATAGAGATAGAGATAGATAGATATAGATAGATATAGATATAGATAGATAGATAGATAGATAGATACACACAGAGAGACATATAATGTGTGTGTGTGTGTGTGTGTGTGTGTGTGTGTGTGTGTGTGTGTGTGTGTGTGTGTGTGTGTGTGTGTGTGTGTGTGTGTGTGTGTGTGTGTGTGTGTAAAATATATTAAAGAGTGTCTATTTGAATAATCAGCGTTTAAGTCTAACAAATACAAGGTAGCAGCACTTTCCCCCTCATGACAGCATTTGAATCCATGGAACATGGAGGAAGGAACATCCTTCTTAGTGATGTGAAAATCCTCTCAATTTCTATTTGACACATTTTTCCATTTCACACCTGTATTTTATTTCTAATCTCTGGCTGCAGTAACATGCTCCATTCAAAATGGATTGACTCCATAATAACGCCTGTTGTAGTCCACAATGTCAAGCCCTGCTGCGGTTTCAAAATGGTGCCCAGTTCAATTCTTTTCTGTCCTAGTTTTCACAGATACTTCACAGTTTCAGGCAATGCAGGATTGCCTCTTTTTTCTTGCCAGTTGTCTGCCCTCACTTTTGCCACCTCACCTCCTCACCACTCCCCTGCTCCTTTCCTGACTGGACCACCGTTAAAGACTTTGAATTCTTTTTCCACTTTGTACCTCCATTCACACATGCAGATGTATGATTTCCATTTTTGAAAATTTTAATTCCTGGGACATATCCAAACACTCCTGCACTTCATCCTATTTAGGATGACATATTTTCAAAACATTTATTTTAAAATGGGCCCAAGAGGGGCATGTGACATTTTACCCAGCTCCCAACACACCCATGTCAAAAGTGTGCATGCTGGATTAAATTGAAGGGAGGGAGGAATTATGCAGTTTGGGTTTATTTCTAGCAGGGCTGTCTGTTTTTGCTGCCATCACACACCAAATGCACTTTTTCTTGGGGGGTGTGGTTGTATGTGTGTATGTGTGTTTTGCAAATACATAGTGACACCCTTGTTTTGCACTAGATTTTTACATGAGTGCTTCTTTCTCACACTGAAAGCCACATAGTTAATTGTACACATTTTGTATAATATGCATTTGTGTGCTTTATCTAATGAACCCATTTTCCTCCTATTCAGAAATGTTCTTTGTACATCTTGACCTTGTTTTATGCAGTTTAGCTGCACAAATTTAAAATGTATGCTTCATTTGTGCAGATGTTTCAAACCTACTCTGGAAACCTTGAACGTGTAGAAATGTCTGAAATGATGTACTCAGACTGAAGTTTGACAGATGTAAAAATGCTGCTTTGTTCAGCAAAGTCCCTTTCCACCCTTGCTCACAATTCACGTCTGTGGCTCGAAACTCATGGCGAGCAGGAGTTTTAAAAATCCTAGAAGCTACTACATAGCAATATAAGTCTTTGTTTGCTTAATTCGGTTTTCTGAAAGAAAATAATAGTGGAAATGTTTAGCCAATACAGAAAGCCATCTGTTATACTCAAAACTCAAGGTTTTTTATTTTTTTTGCCCTAAACACACTTTTTTTGGGGGGGGGGCATTGTTTCTGCTGCAGAAAAGTCTGGTCTTTTTACTGTCACGAAAGAGTGAAAAATCTTGCAGTGGTTTCCTGTCTTTCTGACAAGCTGTGTCAAAACACACATTTTTGTTTTCATCAGTTGTGAAGGGAGATTTGTAGGCTAACACTCATCTCTAGACATCTCTGAGACAAGGTGCTACCTGGACTGCTGCTTATTTCCCCATCTAGTCATGCCTGTTTCCTGAAGCTGGACCCACCACCATCAACTACCTTCTACAAAGCTGGAAAGAGAGTGGTATCAAAGGATGCCAATTACTGGCAAAAGCTAGCCAGATCGAAGGAGGAAAAACATCTGAAGGGTTTACAATTGATCACTGGAAACTCATTTCAATAAGGGCAGGAAGAAAGATAGAGAAGTGTTCAAGCGTGAATTGCATGCATGCTTGGAACTCTACTATTTTGTCTTTATTTCTATATTTACAGTGGATGTGTGTAAATATGTTACAGCTGGAAACCTAAAGAGATACTTAGATCTATTAGGATGTCAGGTTATGTTCCCTCTTGAAACTCTTGTATTTATATCATGATCAAGTGATTTGAGAAAAGGACTTGATTAGAGAAAAAAATATAAAACTTAATTATTTATTTTGACAGCTCTTTGCCTATTAGTTGGCAATATAATTTTGTTCCTAGCTTTCTTGAAATATTGTTTTAAAAAGAAGTATGGAACATTTTCTAGATTATCCATATATTTTTAAAGATCAGTGAAAACAATTTTATTCCTCGTGGCCTATGTGGAACAGTGTGGAACAATGCCATTAATTATCTTGCGTAATTTCCATCCTTGAATCTCATTGTGGTTTGGCTAATTTCACCTCCTAGTACTGTATCTCAGTTTGGCTGCTCATGTTTCATAAACCACACCATACGCTCATGTGGTACTTGCATCATGTCTAGGTTAATTTTGCTTTCACAAGCATTTACGGTACTACTCAATTAGTGCCAAGATTTCTTCTCCAACAGCTTATTAATTAAATGTTTGGTGTGACAGAGTGAATAGCATTCATTTATAGCACATAAGAAATATATGGCCTTACCTTGAAATATTGTTCCCACTTCTCATCCTTGTGGAAAGAACAGTCTAGGAGATTTTGTAGAAATGTGTTAAAGGAAATACACCATCAGTGACATCCTGTGTATAATCAAGTATTAGATGTTTAATCATGAAAACCCTTGAGAGCATAGTAATTTGGGGTTTTAGAGAAACCAATATTCTAGCTCAGTGAACTGGTATATTATTGGAAGGTGCTGGAATGTCATTATGATGAGTGTGTAAAACACTATTACCAGTAATGACATCAGGACCACTTGAATGGGGAATGTCAAAATACATCTATGATGGAGATAGAGTGTGTGAAGGAAAAAATTACGCAGAGTTCTTTAGTGACAAACTTTGTCCAAAGATCATCTTCTGGGAATCATTGGTTTATACTGCAACTGCCTGGCCCTTCTGGCTTGGGCATGCTGAGATCATCTGAGTGTTTGATTTCAAAGCTCTGGCAGTTTGACAGAAAGAAAATATTCCACCATATGAAGCAAAGGCAAATGTCGCAACTAGGAATTTACTGTTGTTTCTCTCTATTTTACAGCACATTCCTATTTGGAAGATTTTAAAAGAATAGCTAGTTTTATGGCTTCATCCTAAAGAAGGCCATTTGCGACTTTGAGAGGGTGCAGGGGGAGTCCGTACAACCACATGCTTCCACAGAACCAAAGCCATTTTTTTAGTCAACCCAATGTTGTGAATGATTAAGTGGGTGGTTCTCAAAAAATGTTTGGCATTTTAATGAGGTTGGTTTGTGGGGGAAGGGGAGTCACTTTGTAGTGTGATGAGTAGTCAGATTGCTCATGTGAAGATTTAAGTCCTTTCACCCGGGTCTACTTGGCACTCTCTCTGGCTCTTCACCCTGCCACATAAATCACATCTCACATTATTGGTCCTGAGAAAGTTGACTTGAATTAACCAGGCTTTTCCATTCTCCTCTGCCACTGTCAGACAGACACATTTTTTTCCCTGTTAGCTGCAGCAGGGCTACAAGAGGAATCCAATAGATGGTTATTTTGACACCAATGAACTCATGGCATCTTTGAAAAGGATTTTCGTGTCAAAGTAATTGTACTGTCTGGTAAATGCTGTTGCCAGAGCAGACAAGGGGAAAGCATGAAATAAATGTAATGTGATTAATTTAATGGAGGCAAAATATTACAGGTTCCATTTAAGAGGCATCTATCTTTCGGTATACAGTATTTCATACTTGGTGTGAGATCATATGCAGATAAGCTTCAAGGACTTGGCAGACAGGTTTTAGGCCAGTTTTCTTGTGGTGTCCTTGTGCTACTGGAAGAGTAGATGAGGATCAAGTGATTCAATAATAATATTTGTGTGAGGGATTTGTCTTGGATGCCACCAACTGGCTGTCTGAGCCTGTCCCACAAGCCCAGGAAAGCCCAGGAGAGAGGGAGTCTCCTTGGACCCTAGGTGTTAGGGCTGCACTGCCTGCTGTGGGACAGCTAGAAGAGAACGTGGTGGTGGGAATAGAAGGGTGGAAGTTGTGTGGCTCAAGGTTTTTGTCTGCTACGTCAGATGAAGGTGAGACAAGCGAAGTGGCAGTCAAATACTGGGAGAAAGAAAAAGTGGAAGGATCTCCTGTTGCCCAGCCCATTCAGCTGGGAAAGGGGTAAATGATCTGAAGCTCTGGCAATGCACCCTCGTGCTGATCCAGTGCAAACCCAGCCTTGGTGTCTTCACCATCTGACAGGTGCTGCAGTGCCTACCCCAGTGGTGGTGAACCTTCAGAACTCCAAATGTTTTGGACCACAGTTCCCAGAATTCCAAGCCTGTATTGTCTATGACAAAGGACTATGGGAGTTTTGGTTCAAAACATTTGGAGTTCGGAAGGTTCACCACCACTGGCCTACCCCAACTCAGCTTTGGCACTGGGGGTGTAAGTGGCAACAGGCATGATGACAAAGGAATTTCTGGTAGAAGCAATACCTATCTAAAGGGACTAGGTTGCTTCTCAAGACCTGGAGTTTTGGGGAGCCCTGTGAAGTCAACAGGGGAGCCAATCAGATAGACTGTGCTCAGGGGGTTCATTATGGAAACTCTGCACCTTGGGAATTCAGGGGAAGAGGCCTTTGGGGCTGTGCCATTAATAAAAGCTGTGTTGAGTGACAAAATCAGGCTGGAATTCAGGTAAGTTTTCCTTGGGGACTCTTCAGCCACTAGGCCCTTGGGAGGAGAGGCATCAGGACTCACAATATGACATTTAAATAGAATTTCCCAAGCTATCCGATCTAATAGTTAGACATTATTGTCTTAATAAACCCTGTTACATTGCTCAGTGCTAGTAACCCCATATTGCAAAGAAGACACTGAATTGAGTTGCTTAGGCTGCAGTTGTTTGTCTATTACTTGGAAACAACCCTCACTGAACTCAGTTGGATATACATGGGTAAGCATCCATAGGATTAGGATCTAATGGCTTTTCTATGGCTGATTAGTGAACTGCAGACATGGGCCTTCAAGCTGAATCCTTCAGTTGCTTCATTGCACTGGCTACCTTCATACCAGGAATACAGGCTCAAAGACTGTTCCACTTATTGTAATTGTGTCCTTTAAATCACATCTGAGAATTGAAGTTTTTGTTGTTACTCCAACCTGCACTGTTGGTGGTGAATTTCATTGAAGGACTGTTAAAGAGTCTTAAAATTAGTAGCAATTTAAGAGGAACAACAATCATCACATTGCTAACAAAATAGCAGGGGGCACTCTGTTTTGTTAAAACTTGTTACAGTTTGCAGCACAATGAGGACAGTTACAGATAATTGCATGTGTAATAAGCAACAATTAATCCACATATTTGTAGCAACTGTGCTAATAGTTCCATATTTACAAGAGAGCTCTGCTTATTTAAATAATACATTGAGAAAATTAAGTCTGAAGGCCACACTGAGAAGCTACAAATTTTGAAGCTAATGTAATAAGAGAGTTTATTTTATTACCTTCTATAATTTATAAGTTAATCCTTCTTAGTCTTCACATAGCCTGATATACATACATATTTAAAATTGTTTGTATTATGGATCTTTTGCAAAACATTTTGATATTAAACCATGCTGCATAGGCTTGTGTTTGCAATACAAGATTTTTGTCCAGACTAGAAATGGGAAAATTGCTTTTTTGTACCACAGCCCCCAGAATCCCATAGTGGCCAGAGGCATTACTGGATGCCTGACTCACGTCTTCATCTTTGATAGGATGATCATCAGCTCATACTACTGTGAAATGGTGCATTTCCATAGAGCTAGTGCGTCTTCATCTGAAAGCTGTTGAATGATGAGTGTCAGAGTCATGAGGTCTAGGAATGTGCATATATGAATCAGCTTTCATGCTAGTTGAGGGCCAGTCACTGGGACTCAAAGGTAGAGAAATGTGTAGAGGAACTCAAAGGAGTTGGACTCAAAAGAAGAGAAATGTAGAGGAATTATGTTCAGTTTTAGGGGGTGAGGTGGGGTTGCTGAGTGCATCTGAATACTTGCAAATAGTAGACACCTGCACATAAATAAACAGTTCAACTGCTATATGTAGACTTAAATATAGTAGATTCATTTTATTTAGATAGTAAAACACAAAACTTCTAGTATGAGAGCAACATGGGAATCTTAATATTCAAATTATAAAACAGAAATGAGAGCAACACTATTTATCCCCTGGTAAACTCAGCAGAATAGAAAAGAATGTCCCAATATTCATATTTAAAAGGAAGGATGTGAGGTACAGTGAGATTTATTTGAAAATATATCTTGGGCAAGTAAGATAAACAGTTAGATGATCTCACTGGGTGTTTATTTTGTTTCTTCTCTGTTGCTGCAGCTGGTGCTTCCTCCTTCCCCTTCTGCTTTTCTTCTTATTCTTTTTGCTTTTCTTCTCCTTCTTTTTGCCTTTAAATAAAGCGATACTCAACTTACTGCTCAGGATATATTCCACTTTAACCCAATGCTTTATGCCAGGAGTTCTCCTGACCCAGGTTACCAGAAGTAGACTGGTACTCAGATCTGCCAGAGGCCTGGTCTATCTCCATTTCATCCAACACCACCAAATGGGTGGCTGAGAAAGCACACTGTAGCGAATCAGCATCAAATGGGGCAGCAAGATGTGAGGCACTACTGTATATGTGCTTACAAAAATGCCACTACTTAGTCCAAACTTAGCCAGTGTATAGATTAACTAGGAAAGTGCTGTGGGTTTTGAATTATTTGGAATCAGAAGCAAAGCAGAGGTATGCTTCAGTTTCTAAACTGACCCAAAGTGAAGTAGAAAGCCCAAAATGGAAGTCCAATGGAATCAAAGCTCACTGAACTTGGGTTCAGTACTTTGGTTTTTTTTTTAAAGCTGAAATTGAAAACCTACTCACATTGCACTGGCAACTGTCACTTGAAAAGCCAAACTAAAACTTTTTCAAATGCAGCCTGATGCAAAAACATATTGACACTAATGGAAAGTCCAAGCTCTCCTGGAAACTTTAATCGTGGAGGCCCTGGGAGGGCTAACTGTCAACTATATAAATAACCTTGCCCTCTTATGGATGACCATTTTATATATTGGCAGTAAAGATGGACACAAAACAAAAAGCGAAATGCTGTTTCATCGTTTCATTACGTAATGAATTGGTTCATTACTGAATGAAAAAGGTAGAATGTGTTTTGTGATGAAATGAAGCAAACCACCATCCTAGAGGCACCAAACTTGGTGGGTGGCTTGGACTCTTCCCTGTATGCCCTTCGAATTTGGAGAGGTTTGGGGTTTAGGGGGCTGAGTTATTAAACTGCAATTGGGTCCAGGAAGAGGAAAAAGGTTGCTTTAAACTCAAGCCTCTCTGTGCTGTGGAATGCGAAGGATGGGAGTTAAGGCAAGGTCTTGCTCAGAAGGGTTGCTAAGCTCTAAAGCAATAAAACCCCAGTTTCACACTCTGAAAGAGCAAGAGAAAATTTATGGCTATGACGGCTGGTGCTTCCAAAGGCAAGTGAAAATAGAACAGGATGGAATCAACCTCCCTCCTTAGCATTCCACAGAGAGGCTTGAGTTCAAAATGACATTTTCCCTATTCCTCTTTTCCCATTGGGGACCCATTTTGGAATTTAATAACTCACCCCCTGAACTCCAAATCTCTCCAAATTTGGAAGGCTTAAAGGGAAGAGTCCAAGGAAGCTACCCACCAAGTTTGATACCTCTAGGACCCAGGGGAGTCCTTTTGGAGCATAATGAATAGTTTTTTTCATTTCATTCCAAAAAAACTCTTTTAATGAAAGGAAATGCCAATCTCTAATTGGCAGGGTAAATGAAGGGTATTAATCTATTTGAGATAACTTTTTGCATTGCTTTTATTTTTAGCAAGGTGGATATGCATTGGATATTTTCCCCCTTGTTTTCTTTTAGGCAGGTACATATCTCAATACTCCATTACAGTTTAGAACCCAATCATGTGACCGCTTGTAAGTGTGAATATGTCATGGATGTCTTCAGTCTCTTATGTGAGGTTCGAGTTAGATCCATTTACAGTAGTAGTCAGACCTAATCTATCTCCTTCCCCTTTATGTGTTTTACATTTCTCTGCCAGCTGCTGGCATTTATATTTGTAGAATTTTGGAGTCAGTGATCAGATACGGTATCCACGAGGGCAGCAAAACTAATACGGGGTGGTGGTGGTATTTCTTCTCACTTCAAATTGAATTTTTGAATACATTTGAGTACATTTCATCATTCCCAGTAGGGAGGAAGGGAGGGAGAGACGGAACTGGCAGGGCCTTTGTCTCAACTGGAGGCATTGGGTTTCACACCATTCTTGCAGGCTAGAGCCCTTTATTTCCTTGTTTTCACGTTTTTTTCATTATTCTGACCAATAAAAATACAGTACATGCAACTTGTTTTGAGTGTTCAGATACAAATGGACTACAAATTGGCTCAAAGCAAATTGGTTGCCTTTGAAAGATAAATAATTCAGGCTGAATTGAAAATGAAATGACATATTTTCTGTTTCATGCATCTAATTTCTTAGTCCTTTAACCAGCCATGTGCACCTCCTTTGAAAATGTAAATGCACTGAAACACATGTGGCAATCTGCTTCATGCAGACAGTTTGTCTCTTGGAGAAGTGCAGCTAATGGTTGTTTGAGAGGCACCATTGCAGAATGAAAGCTTTTTCTTTGTTAGTGCCATTGTCTTATTGACTGAAACCAAAACAAGAATAATGGAGTTATTTCCTTATTTGTATACTGTCTCTACAAAACGAATGGATCAAAGAATGAATGTCTTGATTTCTTCCTGGTTTTTGGATCTATTGATTGTTGAATATTCATATTATTGCATCTATCAGTGAAAAAAATGTACCAAGAATGCATCTTCAAGAACAAAAGAGCCAATCCTATTTTTACACATCAAGATGAAGACAGAAATTTGGAAGTTGTTATTCTTGTTCAGTTTTCAAAAATCCATGTGCTTTCTTTCCACAGTTGTTCATCAGAGGAAGCTGAATATATCATTTTTTATCCCCCTCTCCCATAGACAAAGTAGGTTTGAAGTGTCTGTCAATGTGGGGTGCCTTTAAATTCCATACAAAATGAACAAATGCTAGAAGCAAATTCAGGGTTCTTGTAGTTTGGAAGCAGTTTTCAGAATCACAATTGAATCTTTGGCTTCTGTTCCATTCCAGATGGTCCCCCTCTGCACAGTCATGCCAGCTGTATTTAATCCAGTTATGCAGCAACTGTAGGCTGCAAGTTTCCAGGGGGTAGCTGTATTAGTTTGCTCCAGCAAGGCAATGGGGAATCTTGTGGTATTTTAAAGACTAAAAAGTAAAATGGCAAGGAGTCATGTAGCATTTTAAACTTGTTAATCTTTAGAGTGCCAGCAGGCTCCCTGTATTCTACAAAGTTTATCCTGTGGTCCGACTTTGTTCGTATACAAAGACGTCTGGAGCCAATCTGTGAATGAGTATAGAACATAAAGTGCTACAACGGAGATAATCTGGGATCTGGCAAACCAGTCATGTTTATCAGGTTGAGGAAAATGTAAAGATATTGTAGTATGATATTTTCCGTTAAAAATCTTGCATTAATAATTATATATGATGGATATCTTTCAGTTCATCCAGCTTAGTGTTCTTGGGTAACATACCAAGAACTCTTCAGCTAGACAACAAGAACTGTGTATATTCCAGACTTCTTCTGCTGGTGGTGGTGGGCTTTTCTATCCGACAGGGCTTTTTGTATAATATTCCTCAATGCCCCTCTGTCTTTGGTGAAAATGACTGGATTCACACGTACTCATCCTTGACTGTATATTCAGTGATGTAATTGGCACAGGGTTTATGAATTAAACTCTACTGAAACTCTCTTAAGAGTCTTCATTACTACAAAATGTAAGGATCTTGACGCTCATAATGCTCCCCACCAAAGACACAGACACTTTCCCCCCCTGAGGATGCCTTGTTTAGTCAGATTTGTATTTTTTTGCTGAAAAATAAGAAATATCTTTGAAGTCTGTCCTATATATGATGAAATCGAAACCTGAAATCTGAGCACAATGGACACCTTTGCCAGCTACGGCAAAGTCTCAGGGATCATGTAAGTGTGGTAAATTTTGACAGATAAAAAAAAGATACATAAATTCAGCCTTTATTAGCAGAAGTCATTTTATTTTTCTCATTTTATGTTTGAATCCTGAGGACCTTGCAAAATAAGAATTCCTATAAGAATTACTTGTCAGATCCCATCAAGAACTTATATACAGATACATAGATGTTACAGGATAACATATAATTATACTTAAAACAATTATCTTTATCTTCTCTACTTGCTTATCAAGAAACAGCTTAAAATAGCATTCATCTATTTTCCCTCTTACAATAATCTGTAAAAACTTCTATTGTATAATATATTATTCTTATTTGTGTAACACAAGTTTCCACATGTACTTTGTAGTATCTTTTCACCCATTAACATTATAAATAAAACAGAACACACACAGCATTTCAAACTACACTTCATCTCCCCTCTTGTTTGTTTCACATGACATCATTGTTCTGTTTACTGTTTCTCAGGAAAACTGGCATGAAACTCCATGAGTTACTTCTGCCCTGTTGTCTTATCAGTAGCTTTGCTCCAAAGCAAGTGTGGTATTTTGGCTTTGTAACATAAACTATCTTCACAAAGCACTTTTTCCAATTGTACTTTCACTTTTCTCCTCAACCCCTGAGGCACATTTAAACAGAACTTTTCATTGCTAGGGCACCATCTCGGCACCCCATAAAGTCAAAAATTTTGAATCATTGACAGATATCAATTCAACACATGTGTCTGTCTGTCTAATTGCTTTTCAATATTTCCCCCACCCACTTAAACACCAGTCTGTAATAAAAAAAAGGTTGTCCCCAAGGAATGCTTGCAGGCAGAACCAGCCAGTGATTAGAAGCAGCATTTTTACAGCCGGAGGTATTGACAGCTGCTTCAGATTGGATGTTTTATGCTTGCTGTCTATTGTGAATAGAGAATTACTGTGGTTTAATGCAACACACTTTACACATACACACACCTCTCCTCCTAAAACCCCTTTCCATCTTGTTCTCGCAGTATGATGTTGTCAAGTGACATTCCCCACCCATCTCATACCACAGGGCTGGATTGTAGGCCTTTCCCCTCAGACTTGCCAAAAGATCCATGGAAGCCTCTCACCAAGACTGCATTATTTGAGTGATACATTACCCTGACATTAATTTTCAGCTAAATGGGGAAACCGTCCCCTGTCCGAACCCTCCCCCCTCCCCCCTCCCCAGGACCAGAAAATAGCAATAATTCCAGTGGGAATGGGACGGGAGAAAATAACAAGTGAATGTTGTAATAGAATAAATTAGATCATTGGCAGGTCTGTTGGAAATTACACATGGTAATTCTGATGAATGAGCAATGAGATGAAAAACCCTGTCTTGGGCACAGCTTTATGTCTTACTGGCCTAACCTCTGATTTACAGAGTGTTACAACATCTGCTTTCCAGTGAGGTTTGTAAAGAACATTAATATTAAACTGCATATAATCCAAGGGGATTTCAGCATTTCCATAAAAATGGGGAGAAAGGAGGAACAAAAGCATTGGCATGAATGTACTTGGAAAATTGGGCCACGGTGATGGTTTTGGCAGGAATGACAAACGGGAGGTGGCCTTGTCAGCTGACAGCATTTCTCAAATACTAAGAACCCTCTTTTATATTTTCAGTTGCTGCTAAGGACCAGGATTCAGTAGTGTACTTCCTGCTGAATCCTACTGAGGCTTCATCAGGAATCAGAACTCACTTTCTGCAGCTCCCATGGAACTTAAAGACCGGCCCTGTAAGGCTGAGAAACCCTGTAGATCAGGTTTTGGGTCCAACAGAATGCAGAATTTGAAGTGGAAAGGGTAGGCTATGGATGAACTGTATCCTATTGCATAGGGAAGTGGTTTTTCGCCAAGATGTTTGAGACCCATGATCTCTAGTAAGGCAGCTAATGACAGGAGTTGTCATCTAGAAAATAGCTGTTTCCAAGCTGTGGCCAGTAGTTCTCAGTCTATGCTCCAAGGAATTTAGAAAAAGAGTTGCCTGGCTTTGTGTAGAGAGAAGATAAGGGAAAAATCAAACTTTGTGGAAAGTCAGTTGGCCAGCCATTATCTGTTTTGCATTGCAGAGTGAAACCAAAGGAGAGCAATGGGTAAGTTCCACATCTAGTAGTAGATCATGGTCTGAATGGAGGAACACATTGTCTCACCATTTTAAAACAGAGAATTGTCAATACAGTGCTCCCCCATTTATTGCAGGAGTTTGGTGCCTGATCCACCCGCAATAAAGAAAAATCTGTGAAATGCAGATGCCTCAGCAAACTGACCTTGGGCTGCTTTTGCTGGCTGCATTTCCAAAGAGAGGTTTTTAACCCCCTCCTGACACCTCAGCAAACCTTGCTGCCAGGAGCTCAAGGTCTGCTTGATGAGGTGTCAGGAGGGGGTTGAAAACTTCTCTTTGGGAACAGCAGCAGAGCAGCCCATGATCAGTTTGATGAGGTGTTGGGGGTTATTTAAAAAATTCTCTTTGCCATTGTAGCTGGCAGGAACAGCCCCAGGTCTGTATGGTGAGGTGCCAGGAGGGGGTTAAAAACTGTCTTTGGAAACTTGCTTCTCTCAAGAAAAAATGTGATAAACTGAGACCATAATATATGAACTGCGTTGTGGCAGGGGACTACTGTATTTCAGTTATGAGCTATCTGTGTCTAGATTTCATTTTCCATTTAAATTGGCTAATCATCACATTCAGAGCTGGGGAAAGCTAGTTGTTGTTGCTTTTACTACACTTCTCAAAACCCCTTAGGCATCATGTGCAGCTGTAATTATGGCTGCTGGCTGAGGAAGCCTGGGAGTTGTAGTCCAAAAAGGATTCCCCAAGTCTTTAAGGCTCTGCTATAAATATTGGACAACTTTCAAGACAGCTCAGTGGGCACAAATTATATTGAGCTGTGCTTATTAAGAAACAAACATCTTAAAATAACATTCATCTATTTTTCCTCTTACAATAAGCTGTAAAAACTTCTATTGCATAATATATTATTCTCCCTGTCATGCTTACCAGCTCATTTCCACTTCAAGATGTTAACTATGACATACAAAGCCCTAAACAATTTTGGACCTCACTACCTGATAGAGTGTCTCCTCCAAATGGGAACTGCCCTCAATTCCCAGTCTTCCCAGGCGGCGTGTGTGTGTGTGTGTGGGGGGCACTTACACCAAGAGACACCCATAAGGAAAAAAACAAGAAATTGGGCTTTCTTGGCAATTGCCCTGCACCTTTGGAATAATCTTCCACTAGACATCGGCCTGCCACCCCCCTCGTTGAGCTCCTTCAAATGACCATTAAACACTTGCTTGTACAGGCAGGCATTTCCACAGGCCAATGTGTGACCTTTGCAGTTACCAATGACAATTTTATTCTGTCTCTCCCAAAATCGATTTTTGTGGTGATTGAAACTGATATTTAAACTGGATTTTGATGTAAGTTGATTTATTTTGCTGTTACTTTGCTGTTACTTTGGTTATTGTTTTGTTTGTTGTCTAAGATAGGTAGTGAACTGCCCACTGTGCCCTTGCTGCCAGATGGACAATATAAAAAAATGGATGGATGGATGGATGGATGGATGGATGGATGGATGGATGGATGGATGGATGAATGAATGAATGATGTCTTTGTTGGAATGAACCAGCCCTCTGCCAGAGTGGGTCTATCTGTACCTCTCTTGGCCCCTATTAGGGGCTCTTACATGTTTTGGTTGAGGTAGTATCACTCTGATTTAGATCCGTCTCAGCATGCATGGTTCCTATAGATATGACTTTAGCTGCAGGCCATTTTTCAACTGGCCTTTTAAAGAAGGATGAGATGGGCTACAGGAGCATCTTTTGTGGAACCATGCCAAAGCAGCCCACACTAGTTGGTTCCAGGCTGCTCATGTAGCCATACCCTATGTGTCTGTCTTTTCTCTCACCCAGCATTGATCAGTGAATCTTGGAAATGCTGGAAGATGCTTAGATTCATTGCTGAATTGTGGTGGAAGAACATTTCTACACAGGAAGCAAAAGGTCCTTCTCTATCCTCACATAGCAACAAATATAAAAATACTGTCCCAATGCCTTTTCAGGAACAATGTTGCAATCCAATGGCCTAGAAATTTCCATTAAAGGAAAGGAGGTGTGGGGAAGCTTGAGAGTTTCTGGAAGTTAAATTGAGCAGCTAGTGAAATAGTGTGACCTGAATCCAATTGCTAGCTTAAGTTAGAGCAGACCTATTTACAAAGCAAAGTGGTCTGCTTATATACCGCCCCATACCACTTCAAATAGTCTCTGGGCGGTTTACAGATTTAATTATAGAATGCAGGCTACACATTGCCTGCCCCAGCAAGCGGGGTAGTCATTTTACCGACCTTGGAAGGATGGAAGGCTGAGTCAACCATGAGCCTGCTACCTGGGATTGAACCCCAGGTCGTGAGCACAGTTTTACCTGCAGTTCAGGCACTTAACCACTGCACCACTCAGGGTTGCCTGACTAGTAAGCAATTGATTGGGTGTGCTCAGCTGCTTGAACTGGCTTCTGTTTATTCATGGACATCTGGCTTATAAACAGTTATGGGTGTAAGCTGTGGATTCCCCTGACCTTTTCTTTGTTGCACCACATACAAGCTAGACCGCCTTGCAGCCCAGCAGCGATTGTGGAGTAGGTGGGACACTGACACTGCTTCAATGCCCAATATTTATCACTGTGCAATAGCACTCAACAGCGTCCAATATTTATAAACAGTTTTGGTGATGTAAAGGTCATTTCTTAATGGGGTGCCCTTTCTGGATATGCTGCCCCACAGCTCTGATTATGCTTGGGCAGTGTTAATAATGACCATTAATAATGACCAATACTGGCTGAAGATGATGACAACAGTGGTCCCGGATGCACCAAGTTAGGGATAGTTTATCCAAGGCTGCTGTAGTTGATCTAAGCAGCTGTTCAGTTGCTGCAAGAACCAGCACTTCTGAAAGAGGAGCTTATGCTGTTTTGACAGGAGCGTCGCCACAGATCCTCCACTTCTGTCCTTGTATATATGAGTTTCAAGTTCCAGAGTGCTTGTGAGTACTGGTGTCAGTGTAGAAATAACAGCAGAAAAGAAAGGAACTTGTATTCATTTTTATCTCTTAGAATCATTGATGCCATTAACTGTTTAAGTATCATTATGATGAGTTAATTGAATATGCTGGGCGGTAAGGAGTCCCAAGGTGATGATAAAAGTGTTCTCCTTTACCCGGGAGCTCAATTACTAGGTAACACTTACTGATGAGCAGTTTAGAGTCATTAAGTGTGTTAGAAAACTTTTTCTGAAGGCGTCTGCACAAAGCATAGGACTGCCAGTCAGTAGCCACATGCATGGAAAGGATAAGACTTACCAGTGGGTAAGATTTCGCATGCAAGAGTGTTGCTGGTGAAAGGCAGAACATCTTGTAGGGTTGAATTAACTCCTACTACAAGAAACTGCTTTATGTTTAGGACATTATGTGCCTATTCCATATTACAAAATGCTCCTGTTTTTGTTTTGTACATGTTGAAAGGAGTGAAAATGACAATTGATGATGGCAATAAGGCAACATCTACTTAAAAAAAAGTTCAGTGGAAAATAGAGATGGGCATGACCAGAATTTTTTTTTTCGAATTGTCGTTTTTCGGGATGGGTCCATTTCGGGTCGTTTCCGTTTTTCGCGAAAATTTTCAAAAAATTGTTGTTTCGTTGTGTTGTTTGTCGTTACCGCCGCGATTTAGCGCGACTTGACTTCCCAGAGCATGGGGTTAGGGGGTAAGGGCTAGGCTTAGGGTAACGGTTAAGGTTAGGGTGGGTTAGTGGGCTGTACCTCTGGATGCCTCTGGCCCACTAAGAACACACTGTACTGGCGTATGGGTTAGGGTTAGGGTTAGGGTTAGGGTTAGGGTTAGGGTTAGGGTTAGGATTGGTGGGCTTTTTATGCCCTCTCTGGCACATCCAGAAGTCTCAGCAAAACCTGGCCATGCGATTGGTGGAATGGCTCCAAAAATTTGCATGGTCCCATCCCATGGCCAGCCCATCATTGCGCGTGCACAGGTGTAAAAAATAAAATAAAATAAAATAAAATAAAATCAATGGAGACGTTTTGTTGCAAGAAAAACCCACTGCTGCTACTGTAAAAATTCAAGCATTTAAAATAGCTAATTTTCGCATGTTTCTGTGGTGCTTTGGTGGGTTTTTGGACCATGATTTCAAAAAAAATATTGTGGACGCCATTTTGGATCCCCCTGCACCGCATGGCAAATGGAGACGCCGAGGATGCCCCCTCCCAGCCCAGTACCAGCAGCCCAGGACAGGAGGGGAGGAAGGCTGGAGTGGGGACCCCCCCCAGAAACCACCCCTCTGGTAGGTGCCCTCAGGCAGGCATATTTTTGCCTGCTTTTTTGGCCGGGAATCGGGGTTTTTTTTAATTTCTAAAACTTTTTTTCTGTGCCGCTTGGCATCGCGCGATCACTGCGATGCCAGGAACGACAACGACAAATCAGACCCAATTTTTCTTTTGTCGGTTCGAGTTCTAGTTCTGGGGGAGTAATTGTCGTTACCGTTATCGTTGCATAATGGAAATGAGTAATGGAAACGGAAACGAGAATTTTGCCAAGTCATGCCCATGTCTAGTGGAAAATGAATTTCCTGTTTTGTCGGTGGGTGGGGAGATCCATCTAAATCAGGGGTGCCCAAACTTTTTGTAAGGAGGGCCAGATTTGGTGGCTGAGAATGTGTCAGGGGCCAGTTGCTCCCCGAACCTGCCACCCCACTGCAAGCCCCACCCACTGACCCATAAGCCCCACCCACTGACCCCTTACAACCCCACCCACGTGCCACCCCCCTGTGCGCCTAGCCTCATATGGTTGCCAGCAGTGCCGGTGGCAGCATCCCACGCAATGGCTGGCTGGCTGGCCCGCCCAGCCCCACAAGCTTCCCAGCGGTGCTGGTGGTGGTGGCCCGCCCCCTCGCCTGCCCACCCAGCCCCACAAGCTTCTGCTCACCAGCAGGCCTGCCAGCCTGCCCAGCCCCTCAAGTTTCCAGGCGGTGTCAGTGTTGGTGGAAGATTTTTAAAAAAACATGGGGCAAAGGAGGGGGAGGGAGGGGCGGGCCAGCCAGCTGCGGGCCACTCAGAATGGCCTGACGGGCCAGATTTGGCCCCCGGGCCGGACTTTGGGCAGGCCTGATCTAAAGAGTCCTTGTTTTTAAACATGTTTATGGAGGGCTTTGTTAAAAGATGTTAATACATTCAAGCAGGAAGTAAAGGACTTGCAACCCCCCCAATGGTCTTAGGAGGCAGAGCTGAAGTGCTAATTAGAAAATACATGAGTGTTGTTCATTATCCTTTTGAAATGGAGTGCCACTAGGCTTTCACACTCTGTTGCAACTGAAAAGTCTGTGTGCTGTGTGTTGTTAAGTGCCTTTTAGACACTTTTTTTTCTTGCCTTGAGCATGAATAGGTAATGGGAAGAACCAGGTTTCTTTCATGATCTTTTATAAATTTGAAAAGGATCTGTAGTGGTAATGAGGATTGTTTAATTGTTGGTGGGCTGCCATTCTTTCCATGTTATTCCTTTTAGTTAGGAAACTAGAAGTAGAAAAACAACTCCGAAACTTGGAGAGATCAGCCCCATTTCATCAAGGGCCTCCCTGGTTTTGCATGGAAACTAGTACTTTGGATGATTAAAATCACTTTAGGAACCTGTAAAGTAGAAAAAGATAATTTTTTTTCCATGAAGAAGGCAAAAGAAACATCTACAGCAACAGGACATTGACACCTGGTACTGTGATATCATTTTCCCTTCTATTGGGTCTTAACTGGATCTACCAAGTGGGACATTTTTTAAATTCTGCCCACCCCCAAAAAAAACTTTCTCTCACCCCAGTGGAGAGCATGTGTTTTTGCATTAACCTCCTACTTCTAACCCATCTCTGGCCAACCAGGAGCCTTGTGCTTCGAAGAGCCAATAGAGGTGATGGTTGTAATCAAGAGGGAGGTGCCCACACCATGCAGCTCTTTGTTTGAATCAGCCTGTAAACTCCAGCCCCTTCTTCCAAGAAGAAGCCTGGCATCCATCTTGCCAAGTGAACTTTTAAGAACTCTCTCCTGCCAAATTATATCCCTTGCCATGACTTTTATACCTGCTTTGAAAAAGAGGGCTTGTGCTCTCGAAAGCTCAGCAACTTTTTAAAATTTTTCTACTAGCAGCCTATGAGGGTATCACCCATAGTCTAGTTTTAATTTTGTTTGTTTTAATGGCTGCACAGCTCCAAACTCTTTTACATTTACAGTTAAAGTCAGAAGAGTGAAAAAAAGAACAGGCAGAGAAAGCCTGCATGGATGGTCAGAGAGAGAAAAACAAAGGAAACCAGCCAACCAACCAACCAAACAAACAAACAAACAAAGCCCATAACAAAACAACAACCAGGAAGAGACGATGGAGATTTCCCTCAAATGCCAGAGGCAAAAAGAGCTTTCTTTACCTATCAAGAAAGTGGCAAAGGAGAATCACATTAGGCCTCCTTCCCACTGATGCGCAGTGTTAGTGTGCATGGAAGAGTGATATTGTCCCAACAACAACTCCATAATTTTGAAAAGTAAAACTCGTTCATTTTCCTTAAAACTTGAAACAGCCCCCTTTTGGATGATGACTTACGGAATCCCATGGCTAGCACACTGATGGTGAAGCTGGTCAGGGGATGACATGAGTTATTGTTCCATCCTCCCAAACTTTTTCCATGCTCTGATTTTTTTTTGTATTCTGGTGATCCTCCTGGAATCTTCCCCAGGTCATCATCACCAGGCCCCACAGCTCATTTTTTTCTACTTTTCATGTTCCTTCCCTACCACCCACCCACCCACACACCTCTGTTGTGTGCTAAAATACACTCCAAGATACATAGCTCAGAGGTTGATCCATGCTTTCCTGTGACCAATCCCAGTTGCCAGCTTATCATGCTGTAAGTGATGATGACAGTATAAACCCTATTCAGGTTTTCTTAGAACTGATACAGGGACATACTAGTATTCACATTTTCATCTTTCAGTCTGAAGAGGGGAGGTTCCTGCTAACATGCAGGTTCTACACACAAGTATATATACTTACAAATCTGAGTTCTTGTTTTGAATTTCCCACTCAAACTTCCGATCCACCACCCAGGACCTGAGCAGGAAATTCAAAGTCCCCTCCTCACACCTCCAGAGAGTACCTGGCCAGTGGTGTCCCTCAACACACACACACCATTGCCTGTGGGCTAGATACTCTCTGGAGGGGTGAGGTGGGGACTTTGAATTTCCTGGTCATGTCCCGGGTGGTGGATCAGAAGTTTGAGTGGGGAGTTCAAAACTTCCAATCCACCACCTGGGACCTGACCTGGAAGTTCAAAGGCCAATTGGCTATGCGGGTGAGTCCCCACTCCACCCCTCTGGAGAGTGCCTGACTGGCTTGCAGCGGCGATGGCAGCGAGGAGGAGGGCAGTGGGCAGTGAGGCGGTAAGTTTTATTTTTAATTTTCTCCTCTCCTTGCTACCACCACTGCTGCTACTGTGGCAGCAAGAAGGGAATAAAGTTTTTTTCTTTCTTTTTCTCCTTGCTTCTCCTTGCTCTTTGGGGGGTGTCAGGGGAGAAAGCTTTCACCCTGGCACCCCTCCACCCCTTCTACCACCAGACTGTTTGCTCTTACCAGCAGATTTCACTATCTGCGGGCCATCCCAGATCTGATCCCCCACGGATACAGAAGTTGTACTGTACTCTGTACCTGGAAATCTCCCAAAATGGTTGCCATAAATCTGAATCAACTTGACAGCACACAGTTATTATAGTTAGAGTATTATTGTGTTTAAAACTTGAATTGTGAGTTCCTCCTGCAGTGCAGCAAAACTAGACATGGTGTTGACTATATCTTTACAAATAATCAACATTTAAAAAAACATACATATAGCATAGGTGGTGTGTATCTCTGTGACAAATTTCAGTATCATAGCAGGTCTGTTGGACCAATTGATTCTTTCTTTCCTGCTGAGGACCTGAGGAAAATCACTTCTTCTAAGTGCTCATAGGGAATTTCACTTCATTTGAAATACTAGTTTCTGAAGTGGGATACACTCAAGGGATGCTACTAGAGATGTTCTTTATCTTTTAGAAGTGGTCAGCTTCCAAAATGATATATGGGAGCCCTGCTGACATTTGGAACCAGAGGAATGAAACCAGCCAATCCCTTATTTTGCACTGGGGTGGCTCAGGGTGCAACTCCAATAAGGAAGGAGCCTCTGACGCATCATCTTTCGTTCTCCTTGGTGCTGGCCAGTTAGACAGGGAGGTGGGATGATGCATTTCTCTGCACAGCTTCTGATTGGCCAGTGCCAGTGAGAAGGAAAGATGACACACCAGAGGTGTCTTCCTCATTGGAGTTGTACCCCGCGCCACTTCAGCACAAGGTATGGGATTGGTTGATTTCATTCCTCCAGTTCCGAATGTCAGCTGGGCTCCCACGTTTCATTTCGAAAGATGACCACTTCCAAAATGAAAAGCCCATCTCTAGATGTTACTCAAAAGTTTCAAATCACTTTCTTAATCTGCAGGTTAAATCTGCATTTAAAGATGATTGTGGTATAATGGGATTTATAGTTTGAGCAAGGGAGGCCAGCTGTGCTGTCCTGGGGAATTCTGGGAGTGGTATTTCAGAAGTTGATTTTCCATACTCTAGAATGATGTTCCCAATGTAATCCTCCAAATAACGTTAAATGAAAGCAAGCCAAAGATTTTTACTTTAATAAAGAATACAATAGTTAGCTGTGAAGGAAAGTTAACTTTGCTTTTGCCTTTTCACTTTCATGTATTAGCAAAGCAAGAGCTCCACCTACTGACAATTAATGTAGTTCAATGCCCTTTAGTGTCATGCAATTAGCATTGCATCTCATGCAAAAGAGGCACAAAGTTCAGTGGCTCTGAGGGAGAGTATACGTAAGATGCCCTGAACCTAGGTTGATATTTTGCTCTCATCCTGTATGACAACACAAAGAGATACAGTATTTCACAAATTAGCCCTGCTGCTAACCATCTCCATATTTCCATAGCTGCTGACATAAATGCTATTCAGTACTAGATGCCTGCTCAAATATTTTCCTGAAAAGAAGAAAACTATTTTATTCACAAGTGAAACCATTATACTGTGTGTGGGATTGAACACATGGTGAAAAGAATTGCGATAAACTGGAAAAACAAGGTGAATACACATAGGCCTTATCCCAGCATCATCATAATTTATCCATATTTGGAATGCCTGGGAACATTCTTGAAAAGAGAATGAACAAGATGGGATCCACACATTTTGAAGTCTAGGGCACCACAGAGCAGAACTGGGGAAGTTATGATTTTGGGCTACAAACCCCAGAGCTTTCCAGCCAGCATGAGTGGTTGGCATTTTGGGAGATACAGTATAGCCCCAAAAGGTAACTTCTCCAGGTTCTGCTTGTGAACTTTGCCTATCCCTCTGCTTGGTGTCTGAATTTTAGATAGCTGAGACAGGTCAATGATCAAAGTTTTGTAGTTCTCTTGCAGTCATGATTTCAAGATGGGTTGTTTCATTTTCTTCTTCCTCAGAGGCAAATTGTGCTCACTCTGGAAGCCTCTTGGGAGCTATGAAAACATCTCTGTGGACATAGATTTCTTGGTGGCAGCTCCCAGATTTCTACCTGGAGAAACCTCTGGCAAATTCTGGGGATTACACTGTAAGAAATCCCAAAGTCACCAGTGTACTTTCCAATTATGCATTATTAATAAAAGCTGGACTGCAATATATGGAGAAGAAAAGCATGGCCTGCCTTTCAGATTCGCCAGTTTGACCCTAACATACCTGTCAAGTTTTGGATTTGAAAATGAGGGACACCCCCCACGAGCCGGGGGGGAGGGGAGTTACTTGCCTTCAGGACAGAACAGTATGACCGCCTTATCCACTGATTCATTATTCATTGATTCACTTATCCGTGGATTGAGGGGGGGGGATATATAAAAATAATTACTTTAAAAATAATTACAATAATTAAATAATCACAGTTCGGTGAACGGAATCTGATAGGTCTACATTTGTTGACACTGAAATGCCATGAACATTCTTTTGTTATAATACAGTCTAAATTAAAACACAGAAAGGTATATGAAGCACATTTATTAATGTTACAGTTTTTACTTCATGTAATATTCAATACATTACATATTTACTGTTTATTTCAGCAATTGTCTTTAAGTTAAACATTTGTATATTATCTTCATTACATATTTTCTTTTAATTTATCATGTTCATTCATGTGGCTCTCTGGCATCCATTAATGACTTATACAAATTTGTTGCACACTTTGCCTTCTTTAACACTTTCTTGGAAGGAGTGTATTTGTGGGCTGGGCCAGAGTGGTTTATTTTACATGAAAATAAAGCACTGCACAGACCTTCCTCTTCAGGCAAGCTTTCCCTGAATCAGAGACTTCCTACGATGTAACTTTTAGTTTATATGGATTACCATACATGATTGCATTGACTGATTTCATAAGAACACTAGTGTTCTCCATGTTCACTCCTCATAATGGATTTTTTCTTTAAACTGTTTCTGTGCTCTTTTTAGCTTTAATGTTGCCTTTTAATGTTGTAACTTAGGTGCCTCTTCAAATCCCCTGCTCTTAATTTGAATATGTCTTTAATGTTCTGGGCTGTATATCGCCCCCCCCATCTGACTTGATACATAATTGATATGCAACTTAGGTTGACTGTCTGGGTTTCCTACTCAACCCCACCTCCTCCAAATGCAAAGAGACAAAAGGGATCCCAGAAGGTTAGAGCTGTCCACTTAATCCCCCCTCTGCATTTGCTGTCGATGGTACACTCCCCATAGCAACAAGCAGGGAATGACAGATGCCCTGGGCCTCTGGCTGGGGCAAGTTGCAACGAAAGTACTTTGCAGTGTTTATGGATGGTTAGAAAAGGTCACCATAAAGAAGACCCTCCTGGTATGAGAATGCTGGGAGGAGGTGTGTGTGTGAGAGAGAGAGTATTTACAGCCAGTTTACAAACTAGGAAGCAAATGGTCACCAAACTACTGAAGAATCAGGCGGTTGCCCTGGCTGTACTGTCTAGAGTTTGAAAAAGTGAGGTCTTGGACTACAACTTCCAGAATCCACCAGCCCTAGTATTCCAGTTGCTGCATTCCTCCAAAAAGTGACTCCCCATCCCACACTGATCTATCTTTTCCAGGGAATAGCACAGGCAGCCCACAATGGCAACATCACTCTGAAACATCCTATGCAAACTTTGCCCAAGGAGAAATAGAAAATTTACTTTTTTCTCCCATGCCTTCTAGTTGAGGCAAGCAAATTTATAACTTTCTTGAGACATGCTCGCATACACACTTCTTTCCGGCCACTGAATAAGATCACTCTAACTTTGAGCAGATGCATGAATTCAGTTGTGTGCTGTCAAAGCCAGAGAGAGAGGGAGGGGAGAGGGAGAGGGAGAGAGAGAGAGAGAGAGAGAGAGAGAGAGAGAGAGAGAGAGAGGGAGGGAGGGAGGGAGGGAGCTATCAGCTTGCTGGCCACTGTGGCCAGAGAGTGGCTCACCCCCCTTGCCTAGGCAAAATCCAGTAAATTTCCGTGACAATATTGAATTAGTGACGACAGCAGGGAAAATTACTTAATTTGTGATTGTCCTGCTCAAAAAGGTATGCTTGACACCACTGCCCTAAGAAAGACTTTTCCAGCTAAAATGGAGGGCTGACTAGAGTGAATAGAAGGTCCAGTGTCCTTTACCATAACTGCAGCTCAGATGGAGTTATCTCATCAAGGCATGTGATGTGTTAATTCTAACAAATGACATGGATATCAAGAAGAACAAAAGTGAGTTGCAATGTTCCATGCAAGTCAGTGTTTCTTGCTTGGTCCAGTTTTCTGCATAATTTAGGTGCATTTCAGACAGAGCAAAATAAGCGGCACTTCTAATTTATATGGGCACTGATGTGCAGGTTAGTAAATGCTGAGGTCCATGCGGGAAATGATCACGGTATGCACATTCTTCTGCAACCTGGAAAGCTTTTTCAAAAGTGGTGATTCTTTAAGATTGCTTTTGAGCACTGCTCTTTTTTTTCTTCAAAACCCCATTTGATGGATACTTTCCATTGGCTTAGTTTAACTCAGTTGGGTCAACAGTTATGAACTCGCCAATGGCTCTTGCGTTGATTTGATTGCTTATGGAAACAAATTATTAATACCTTTCACCTAGTCAAAGACTGTCCATGGTGAAGTTCTGTGCCCAGTGAAATCCTTCCATCTGGGGGTGTCCTAATTTGATCTTCTGTGCCCGAGGCTCCTCATACAGGCCCATCTCCTTCCTCATTCAGAGGGCTTCCCAGGTCTTGTCACCATTCTGCAGTCCAGTTAGGTATTAACAGGAAGAACATAAAATATGGCCCTGACTTCTGCATTTATTTATTTATTTATTTATTTATTTATTTATTTATTTATTTATTTATTTATTTATTTATTTATTTATTAGATTTGTATACCATGCCATCGAGCTACAAGGTAATACCCAATGGTGGAATGCCACTTTGAGTTCTCCTCTGAAGTTGAATCCAGCCCTTGGGCTGAAAGAGGTTCCCAGCCTTTGGTTTGCAGAGAGTTGGACACTTAAGCCAGAGATCCAAACAGCTGCCTGCTCACGGAACCTGTTTGATCTAGAGACTTTGTGTTTTGAATAGCTGAGCCAGCTGTCACATACCAAATGTCTTCTGAAAATATCCTCAGTTTCAGTAGCATGTTGTTGCCACACAGCACAAAGGGAGGCCAGGCTGTTGCTTTTGGGAGGGTTGGGAGCAATAGTTGTGCACTTCTTTGGAAGCAAAGGATGATGGCTTAGACTCCAAATAAAGTTTTTAAGTTGCAGCATTGTTTGGTGGCCTTGCAGTTGTCCAGGGAGCCGTAAACTGTACTGGATAGATTCAGAACTCCCCTCTTGCCTCCAAGTACAGAAAATCTATAGGCTGCATGATCAAAGTTCTCTGTTGTTGCTAATTTGTGTTCAGTGTTCTGTTCTTAGTGGCAACTTATATTTTTCACAGTTCTAGCAGTCAGCTAGTAGGCTTGTGTTTTGGAAATGTTTACATGGTGAATGGGGAATTTGAGTCTAATCAGAGATATAACTTGGTAGCTCTCCTTTGGTCATTTAAATACAGTTCTTTTTGCATGTAATTCATTTGCATGTGTGTATAACTCATCTTTACATAATGCACTTGTTTTATGGTGGAAGAGCAATTGTGTTCCCAAGTGAGGTGTCTCTACTTCCCTAAAACACTTATGCAGGTCCAGTGTGCAATCGGTCAAACTGGGAATTATTGAATTGTGCAATCTTTGTTCTCAGTGCTAGTGGTTCTTAAATGTGGGGTCTCCATATGTTCTTTGACTAAAACTCCCAGAAGCCTTCGCCATCAGCTGTTCTAGCCAGGATTTCTGGGAGCTGTAGTCCAAGAACATCTGGGGACTCAAGTTTGAGAACCACTGGTCTGAGTAGAATGCCTGGCACATTTACACAGGTGTAATTGCTACACTGTGTCTAGAACATACTGGATTCCAGCCTTTGCATGTGTAGGCTAAAGCCAGTGATCCCTCCCAGCCATTAAAAAACCCCACTAATTTCAAAGTGAGCTCAAAATCTATTTCTGGCAAGCAGCCTGGGTGAACAATTCCACTAATGTTATTATTCTGCTTACATAAAATAAAGTTACACGCATGGAACAACTTTATTCGCCAATAATGCCTCCTTCTGTCACAGCAGGAGTGGGATATTATTGCTCTCAAATAGGGTCGGTTCAGAAATTAGCTAGCTATTTTTAGGTGAGAGTTCATTTTTTTCTAAATAAAAAAGCATTGTTAAAAATGTGCACAGTGCAACCAGGACACCCCACCCGCAGATCTTCTTGCGGGGGGGGGGGATGAGAAGGGTAGGCTGTATGTCTTGCTTCATGTAACGCGTGGGAGGAGCCACAACTGAAATAGATGACTTTTGGCCATGGAGAAAAATGCACTGGGTCTCATTAGTGGCAACTGGAAGCCTTCCTGCTGACTGATTTCGCTGTATAAGCAGGAGCATCCGCTAGAATTGCATCGGCACTCACAGCAAGCTGTGCTCATTAACTCAAGCGCCCGTCCCTCTTTGGAAGGGAAGTCGGCCTGCTTGTTCTCTGTTTCATATTCATGATGCCTTTGCCTCCTACGGCTGACTGACAGCTCTGGTTGATGTCCAACGCCTTCCCATCCAGCGGGCGACCTCAGTTCACCCGCCGCTTGCTCCCTGCTGTCAGCCGCGCCTATTGTGAACGTCCATTATTCACACAACCTATATTGTGCTGTGATGAATTGTCCTCTCGCGGATTTCAGAACATCTTAATCCCAGGCTGAAAAGAGCTTGGTGCAATAAATAATCGACAAGCACCTCTTGGAAATATGAGTAGATGAGCAAATGTGGGTTTTTGACACGTTGCATCAAATGAAAAGTGCCCCATTTCTGGAACAGCTTCCATCTCCCATTTTAATTTGCACAGGATACCTTTTTGCTGAGATGTCACTTGAGATGAAAGGATGAAGGACTCATGGCGATTTTTATTTCCCTGCTTTATTAAACCAGCATGTGAATTTTTTATTTCCTCCGAGCCATTGCTAACAAACCAACTCATCTGCAAGAACTAGAGGCACTTTCTTGTGGTGCAAGGGAAACGGCTCAGGCCCAGCCATGAGGGCAAGCCTACATAAGCTGGAAATGCAGAAAAGTTGTGGAAAGAAATCAGAGATGCCCAAGTCATCTGGGGAAACACAGCCTTCACCCACTGAGCAGAGCCACAATTAGCATGTGTGGTGTGAATTTGAAAGAAACCAACCTATGCAGGCCAATCCGTCACATCCGTGTCAGCTCTCAAGAAGTGCCACAGGCACAGCCAGGGGAGGCCCACAGCATTGTCAAAGCAGTGACAAATACACTCAGTAGATTGTTGGTTCAAGGCCCACTTTAGACAAGGTATTTTCTTTTTATGTTGTATAGTATAGTATAGTATAGTACAGTACAGTACAGTACAGTATAGTATAGTATTTAGTTAGTAAGTTAGTAAGTTAGTTGGTTAGTTGGTTTACCTCCTTTCCCTGTAAAAAGGGTCACAAGATGACTTACATTGTTTAAACCTCATTTACTCTTTTGAGTAACAACCTGAACTCTCCAGCCAGACTAGGAGATTTGGTGAGCTAGAATCCCGCACATCTGGTCTCGCCTGATTTCAGAAGCTAAGCAGGGTCGGCCCTGGTTAGTACTTGGATGGGAGACCACCAGGGAATACCAGGCGCTGTAGGCGCCGGGAGTAGGAACTGGCAAACCACTCCAGTATTCCTGCCAAGAAAACTCCATGGGCATGGAGTCACGAAGAGTCAGTCACAACTGTAACAATGCAACAACAATCCTGAAAAAAAGTTATTTCCTTTTGTTCTGCAGAAGATACAACAGGGGGAAGCATAATAAACAAAGAAAGGCATGGCTATATTTTTGGGTGGCGGGGCGGGTTTTTTTAATGCTTTCTCCATTTGAGAAACAGGCTATTTTCATAGAATGCTCTCTGTTTTTCAAAGCTCCCTTGGTTTATTCTCAACAGATTTCTCTCTTGCAACCAGTAGAATGTGCACTGGCTGGAGAGATGTAGCAAATGCTGAGTGTCCCATCTTCCGGCGTGGGGTCTTTATTCTAGTGGTGATGTGCTCTTTTAAGTGTGGTGAAGGTCTAGTTTTGAAAGCTCTCAAAGACAAGGTGAGAGCTAAAAGGCAAACAGGCAAGATTAGTAAGGTTGAACAGTTAGTGTCAATGCTATATCATCTTCATTCTTTTGGTCCCCCCCCCATGTTCCACACTAAACCAACCTGGTGATTTAACCTGGAAAAAAATCTAACTGTTCTTTCCTTTTATAGTGTGATTTACTCTGAGACAGTAGTCCAGAGCACAACAGTCACCCATAAGAAGGGGAAGAAAGCAAGGACAGCAAGCTGCTGTAAACTGAGCATGCATGCACAGTGGTCTAAATAAAGTTGAGGACTGGAAACAAACATGGCAGGATGGCCAGTTACCAATGGTCTTGTGTTTCCATTGGACGTCTGGATGGAGCTTAGAATGAGACAAATCAATCAGCATAGCCTAATATGAGTTACCCAAAACTGAAGAAGAAATCTTACATTTCTGGTGATGTAAACTGTGCTTAAATGCATACAGAAACCTGAAAAGTCAAGGATGTATTAGTGAACAGTGAAACTGCCTTTTAGAATTGCCACATTTGCATACAATCTCTCTCTCTCTCTCTCTCTCTCTCTCTCTCTCTCTCTCTCTCTCTCTCTCTCTCTCTCTCTCTGTAAAGCTGTAGATTGTCATGTCAAAGTCATCATTTCCCAAAGGTAAGCCATAAGGTTTAATCCTGTGCTTTGGTTGTTTTCCCACATGTTTTAAGTCCTGGCCACTGTGTCAAACCTTGCTGGAAAGGCACCTTTCCCCTCACCTCCACCAAACTGTCATTCTCTGCCTTAATTAAGCAACAAACCAGTCTTCCTTGAAATAAAAAGTGGTAGGTGTCTCTTGTCACACTTCACATCCGAGGCTCACAGACTGACAACTAAAGTCAGAATGTCATTTGGCACTGTCCTATCATTCTGATTCAGACAGCTGGAGGAACTGCTTAGGAGACGGTCTGCTGTATAGCAATTTAAGGAGAGAGCAGATCAACCTCCGTAATAAGAGGCTGGGATTTTTTTTTTAGTTTTTCTGCTCATTAACAGACCTGTCAAGTGTCCCGGTTTAGGCGGCACACTCATTGATTAAGCATTCTGCCCTGCTGGCATTCCTTATTTGTTATTGTCCCGGAAATCTACTGGATTCTGCCTACTCGGCAAGGTGAGCTCTCTGACCACTCTACTGGGAGGGGCAAGACACTCTCTGGCCAGTAGCCAGCGAGCCAATAGGGCTCTGCCAATGCTTGCAGGGGGCATGACCAGTTGCTGACCACTGGTCAGTTGACCTGGTGGCCGCCCCCACTTGCCAGGTTGTCAAAGGAAACAAAGGACCGGCACTGAGGAGGAGGTGCCCGAGCCCCGTGCCTGATGCAGCCCTTGTTCCGTGCAAGGGGCCGGGACTGCACTGCAGCAGCACCTGTGGACGTAGCTCCAGTGCCACCTGCCTGGCCCCAATTGTAAGGCGAGTAGGTCCCTTTAATTCCCCCACCCTTTTCCCAGTGGGGATGTGGTGGGGTGTTTCACTACAGCTGGGCAGAGGTGGGAGGGCAACATGGCCTCCGAAATGGTCAGGCGAGCCCAGGCAGCCCTGGGCCACGAAGGGGGTGGCTTGGGGTGTGAGGCGAGGTGACGGCTGGACTTTTTGGTGTGGGCCAGCAGCGGAGGCTGGAGAGCAGGCAAGGTGGTCAGTGGGAGGACAGCTAGTCAAGATAGCTCCCTTGGGAGAGCGAGCTGAAGGAAGTGCTGGCGGTGCTGGCGGCAATGTGTGCTTGTGTAGGAGAGAGTGGGAGAGAAAGGAGGCAAGAGGGATTCATTAATTCATCCCCTTTCGTGGACCCTCATGCCTCCCACACACACGCACATGTGCAATTGAAGTTGCTCCTTAATTCCACACCCCACCACCCTTCCCACCCCACAGGAGGTGGAGTTGCGTGAAAGTTGAGGTGGGGGAGGGGCTGTGGGAGAGAGAGAGAGAGAGAGAGAGATTGTGTGTATGAATCGCCCGGAGTTCCTCCTGGAAGACGGGCAGTATACAAGTTAAATAAATAAATAAATAAATAAATAAATAAATAAATAAATAAATAAATAGGACACACATGCATCACAACTCTCCCCTCCCATCCCGGCCAGCACCAGGGGAAACTTGACACCTATGCCCATTAAGCAGGCACACCATCTACTCATTCATTGCTAATAAAAGAGCTTTTTGCACTTATTCATCCACCTATTGCTTATATTCCTGTCCCACCTTTCCTCCACTGAGCTCTTGCATGGGTTGAGAGGGGAGAAAGTAACCATAGCCTCAACAACATCTCAGGATCTAAAATGGGGACTAATGAATTAGTTGAAAGAAAGAACTGGAACAAAATATGAAAAAGCAACAATTAAATAGTCCCACCATCACCCGACCACTTGCCCACCCACCCCAAAAAACAGGCTCAGAACTGGCACAGAGTATTGTGTTCTGTTTGGGGAAGGTAAGCTTTGATGATTTTTCTGAGTTAGAAGATGGTTCAGAGATGTGTGAGACATCCTAATTAAACACCTTTTGCTGGAAATCAGCATTAATAAATCCAGGCTGTTGAGCAACGTTATCAAAGCTTTAAACCCCAGAGGCTAACATTGTAAAATCCTTTTATAGAACGAATAGCGCTTCAGTAAAAAAATAAAAATTAAGTTACTAAACTTTTGCTGCTCAATAAGATTATATCAGAGGTTGAGTATGAGACAGAAGAAGAGAAACAGGGAAATATTAATTATAGGCATGCGAATGAAGGAGGACTTGACGGTTTGGCATAGTTATTTGTTTTGGACTACGATCTCCAGAGATACCAGTTTGCAACCAATCGATACAGTGGTCTTTTACTCATCCTTTATCACTCTTCCAGTAAAAATATGGATTTAGAATAGTAAGTGTGAGTTTTTGGAAGCTGGGGGATATTCCAGGCTGCCTTGACTGGGTCTGTTAAAAAAAATGATTAGTCTTTAATATGTCACACATTTCTTTTTAAATGACATGATGTAAAAAGTAGCTTCAAAAACTCAGGTTTTGGGTTCTATAAGCACAGTTTGAGTTATTGTGGAATAGCACAAAGTGTAGTACACCATGCTGGGTGAACTTTTAAACATACAGCATCACCTTCTATAATCAGGGTTGTCAGAAGATGCAGTGTTATTGTCCTGCCTTCTGCTCTGCTGCAGTTATGCTACTGCATGCATTTCCAAATGAGTAGTATTACAAAATTTGAGAATCGATCCTTGTGTTGTAACAAGATTTTGAGACCCTTTGAAGTACTAGCATTGTCAGAGGGTGGATTTCAGGAGGGGCTGAGGATAGAAAGCAAATCCCTTGGTTTAATTATGTTCAAAATTCAGGGTAGGGATGGGGATTTGTTGGCCCTCAAGGTGTTTTGGGTTTCAACTCTCAGAAGATTCAGTTGGTATGGCCAGTGGTAGGGACTGTGGGAGGTGCAATCCAAAACATCTGGAGGACTTGAGTTTATCATCTTTGCTTTAGATTTTCATTTGCAGGTTCTAGGCCAGTGGTGGTGAACCTTTGGCACTCCAGATGTTTTGGACCACAATTCCCAGAATGCCAAGAATGTATTGCCAATGATAAAGGACTGTGGGAGTTGTGGTTCAAAACATTTGGACTGCTGAGGGTTTGCTATCTAGGCTGGTTCTCAATTATATTTCTCTGTCTCTCAATGGAATTGTTTTGGGAGTTGTTCCAGCCAATTAGTATTGATGATGCTGAAGTGAAAAAGTCATGTGGTACATCTTTTCAAGGTCCCTTTCCCCCTTCTGCACTTGATGTTTCTCTGTGGTACAATTTTGTGCTCTCCCATGGACTAGAATAAACTTTATTATGATCAATGAACAGTGCATGATCTCCCATGGAGAAATGAAAAATCCTCTATGGCAGATGGGTTGAACAGATCATAGAAACATGGACCCTTTGTTTATTGCAATTAAATTTAATTCTTCCGTATGTTTATGCAGAAGCAAGGCGAGCAGTGGAATACCTTGGAACTTAAGGTAAAGTTGGAGTGGTTAAGCTAGAAATATGTGCATGGGAACTTCAACTTGCTATTCTCAGTACATTATCAGCAATTCAATTTGGAGAAATTTAATGAAGTTTAATCCTTATTAGATTGCCACACTTTTTGCATCTGCAACAGAGAGCCAAAATATGCTATTGTTCTGCTGAGTAATTAATCTCTTTTGTGCCATAGAAAAAGCCCTTTTATGCTAAAACAATCTATTCCTTGTATACACAATTACACATCTGCAGGCATTCAGAAAAAGAGAACTAATTGGTAGACCTGATTCTTTTTTTATTAGTGTAGGGAGAGAGCTTTAAAATCTTCATACAGAAATGAAGCGCAAGGTATTGTTGACTGTTATCTAATAAATCAAGCTGAGTTGCAACGTGGGCTGTAATTTGCCAGCTGCGGAACTCTCCATTTGCACTCTCTGAAATGAAACGTTGCCCAAGTCATTTTGTGTTTGTGTGTGTGTGTGTATGTTTGATTCTGTTGGCTGCCTCTGAATTTGTTTGGAGTCTTAAACAGTCTGCACAACATGGCTTTGATATATTACAAGACAATGTCGCCTGATTGGTATCTAGTCTGCTTTTGTATATGGTAATCATTTCTCACCTAGTTATGATTTTTTTTTTTGCAGAATTGTTTACTTTGGAAAAAAAGTAGGGACAGCCAAAGAGCAGCTCCTTTCAAAGGAGAGTGAAGCCATGTCCAAATGAGGGAGCGTTGCTTTGATATCTACAAAGAGATGACATCTTTTTGATTTGGAAAAAACAAATAAATCTCAAGCTGTTCCCAAGACGTCTGATACTGGTAAAAGCAAAGAAAATCAGGCAAAGACATAGCTTGAGAATACACGTATATGATATTAGTCAGTATAAACTGGATGCCAGATTCAACATTGTAGTATTGAACTACATTATATAACACAGACAAAAAAAGAATTAAAATCAAACAACCTTCATCCTGGTTTTGAGTCTGTTATCTGGTATTCCAGATAATCAGCTGGCTGGATAGCTCAGATGGTAAATCTCTTCTGAGTATTCTCTTATCTGGAAAGCCCTGGAAAAGATTCACTCTACATCAGAATTGGCTTGATGGCATATGATGATGATAATAATAGATAACCATTGATCAACACTGGGCGCTTTTACACGACCCCTAAGATCTGCTGGTCACTTAAATTCAGACCAGAGATCTTAGGGGTTTGTCGCTCTTCATGCATCCCCACCCCTCTGCACTTCCTGGCTGCTGCCTGCGTGAGGGGAGGGAGAAAAAAAGGGACAAAAGAATGCAGGCTTACCTCCGCTGCCAGTGGACGCCGCCCCATCATTGTGATTCCTTCTCTTAAAGGGGCGGGAGGCAAAAAACAACAGCAAAAAGAAGCGAGGAGAGCCCGGCACATCCACATCAAGATTTTTCATCCTTGGAGAGCAGGTACATGAAAAGTGCGCTGGGATGCGATTAGGTGGGCGTGGTCACACTTAATTTTCAGTAAACTCCAGAGCTGGTGGGTAAACAGTTACTGAGAGCCATTTGCGGCGGAGTTTAGGGGTCGTGTAAAAAGGCTAATTGTCATGGACCTCGGTGCTAAATTCTCACCCATAAAATCTTGAAGACAAAAAACATTCATTCATACAAAAAAAAAAACTTGAGGAAAAGTTAATCTATGGAGCCATTTCAAAATGCAGTGGCTATCACTTTGGATGTCTTTAAAGACTGAACAGGGGGAGTGGGGAGAAGGACTTATCAATGGCTCCCAGTAACTGTTTATTGCCTCCAACACTGGATGCCATATGCTTTTATAATGTATCATTCACAGAGGAACACAAAATGAGGTGATGCTATATTGCACTTGTGTCCTCTTTGTGGCTTCCCAGAGGACCCTGGTTAGTCACAGCAGGAAAAGAATACCGGATGAGATACTGCTTAGGTCAGATCCAGAAGGGTCCTTATTGTGTTCTTTTGATGGAACCTGCTTAACCTGTGGATTGAGTGCTGGAAGAAGAAGGTTGTGAGACAGCTGGAGTTGAGTAACATGAAGCTCTGGGTTGAGACCTTAAGGGGGAAAACGTGGCATGGCATAGCAGAGTGGCCTCACTGGCAGATGGTAGGTATAAACATCCAATAATTAAATAAATAAATAAATAAATAAATAAATAAATAAATAAATAAATAAATAAATAAATAAATAAGAACTCTATGTAGAAGCATCTCCTGAATCTGGCTCATTCCTGCTGCTGGCCTTCTGCATGCTGCCTCGTTTGCTTGTTTTGTGTATTCTGTAGTTCCAAGATGCAGCACAAGCATGGGAGGAGCTGCAGTGATTGGAACTCCAAACAAATGGACATTTAGCAGATGTCGTAGGATGCTAAAATGAGGACAATAAGGGTAGAATGGAGACTACTCATCATACTCCTGGTTTCCATGCTCTTCCACCTTTCCCTCTTATCCTCCTTTAGGTGGCACTCAGTGATAGCTTTAATGACTGAACAGGAAGGTTGAGCTAGCGAATGAAAGGCAAATGTATGTTTATATGTGAATTTATTTAGCAGATGAGAGCGAAAGATGGTGTGCAATTAATAGGGCATAAGTGAGGGAGCTGTTGGTTCAGCTCTTAGGACAGCTAAATAATTCTAATTTTTCCATGGGTGGAATGGTATTACTGCTCTGGCTTCAAGTCCGTTATGCAGTACAAAGGTGATTACTCTGTCCTTCCTTCTAGGACTGTTGTCTGGTTCAGGAGTCAATGTGTGTTGCTTATAAAATGTTTGAACTGCTTTATTTGAGAAACAAAGTAAACGAATGAATGTGTTTTATATGTGGGAATTATTCTTTATCAACTGATCCGCAAGGGCCTCCTCACGTCAAGTATTTCAGAGAAAATAGATTTGTCATTTTCTTTTAAAGAAGAGGAGTAGAATAAATGTGACAATTGGGCGAGTGGGAAGTGAAGGGGAATCTTGGAAATGGGGAGGATAGATTGTATGTTAAGAGAAGTAACAGTTTCCCTCAAACTAGGTAAGCAGTTTTTGCAAGAGTTTACTGCTGACTGTCAAGACAGATTTGCGAGACTATTTCTTATTCTCTTTCTGCTCCTTTCCCTCTATGCATTAGCGAGAGCTTTCTCTTATCTCATCCTCACATCTGAAACGTTTTGCCATACTATCAGGTTGTCATGTGATTGCACGATTCCATCACACTTCCAATTTCTGCAACTTCTGACAAGCAGGGGAGAAGTAACCGACCATTGGACACTAACTTAAATTGATGACCTACTTGGAATCCCTGGGTTGCAAGGCTCTAAGCAGGTGGTTTAAAATAATGCAGGCTTTTCAATTTAGCAGCAAGAGATGCTGGCAACTGGTTTCTCGGCACCACCGTTCACCTTTGAATGCAGAGTCTGGTTGTACATCAGTATTCTAGGAGAGAAGATCCATAACCAATGAAGTGTGTTCTTTTCTAAAAATTTTCCATTATTCATAAAAAGAATAAATAATAAATTAGTTTATTGATGCTTAGAAGGGACTGAGGTTTGGGAGACCCAGGCCCACTCTGCCCTGAAATTCACTTCATAGTCTTGGCCCAGTTACATGCAGGGCCGGCACATCCATTAAGGCAAACTAGGCAGTTGCCTAGGGTGCCAAAATGGACAGAGGGCGCTGGCCAGCCTGCTGTCCGCCCGCCGCCCCCCTGCCACTGGCCACCGCTGGCCATCCCCTGCCGCCCATCACCGTCCACCCGCCGCCCCCCCGCGCCCATCGCCGCCCACCCCCATGACCGTCGCTGTCCCCCACCATCCACTGCCCCCTGCCACCCTGCCACCCTGACACCGGCCTTGCATGTAACTTCTGTCCCCCTCCTGCCCCCTGCCACCCCCGCCCGCCCGCCCGCCCGCTGCCCCCTGCCCCGCCAAACCGGTGCTGCCCCACCCCCCGCCCCTTGCCTAGGGTGCAAAAAAACCTGGCGCCAGCCCTGGCTACATGCCCTCACCCAAATTTACTTCACAGCCTTGCTCTTGTGGGGATAAAATGGTGGGGTTGTGGTGGAGGATTGTTGTATGTAGCCCCTTGAGTTCATGGGAGAATAACAGGGCAATCATGTAACAAGCAGGACTGTAAACACAGGGATGTATCTTTCATTCAAGAGAGTATAGATCCAGGTACAATATCCTGTGAAGCAGAGAAGGAGATGACATTTGGGCAACTTGGAACCATTTCCATGTCTGGAGCATCTACAAGGCATGCAATATTGGTGTCATCAGTGCCATAGGTCTACTCTAACTAGAACCAGTAATTGGACTTAGGCTTATGTTTTTCCCTTTACGAGAAATGTTAAGATGCTCATGATTATAGGAAAAACAAAGAAAATAAAGGTTGCTCACCATTGCTTGAATTATCAGACCTTGTTTGCTTTTCCTCATCCCAGGAGGCAGTGGCAAAATCACATATATTGAACTCTCATGGGCCCCTTCACAACCCAATACGAGGTCAGGTGTACCAGTGTTATCTTCTTCAGTTGGGTTGTTCCATGACAGTTCACCACAAATTTAAATAAATGTGGACTAAAGTCCCTTCTGTGGCCACTAGAAGATTTTCATTAGTTTCAAAGTATCTATCAAAGACAGTATTCATCAGCCCCTGCTTGCAGGCAAGACTGAGGTAAAATGGATTTACATCCATTTACACCCATTTACTGGAGTTAATAGAAATAAGTGGGGAGATCTTAACCACCACCCACACTCCAGTTTTCAGTCACACGTGGCTCCTATAAAGGCTGCAACCCTATTGCTTGTATTAGACTGAGTAAATCTTATTGGGGATGCTTCTGAAGGAAGGTATAAGAGGACACATTATTTGTTAATCCTGCAATGCTCATTTGGGTTGAGAACAATTTGTAAGACAAACAGAATGGTTCATTTTGGTAAAACAAAATATCTTATTTAGAGGTTGATGTGATGATAGGAAACACCCTATTCACAGGAAGTGGAACATATATGATTCAAATACCCTAGGAGAAAAAAAATCACATAGGGTAGTATAATAAAAATGTCAGATAGAATTTGTCTACTGAATTGCATAAAATATTACAAAGAGGGAAGATTGTGATAGCAGTTCCAAACAGTATTGCAGGTGTGTAGGTGTACGTAAAGAGGACGAGAGACTCTTTTTTGCTGATAACTTGCAAAAATGAGCTCATACCAGTTGTGTGTAATTTTATGGGTCAATGGGTTAGCCCAATTTAAATACCTTTGAGATTGATGAAAAGGCTTCAGTGGATATAAAAGACTTCAGTGGATATATATTGAAACAAAGCAGCTTCCCGTGTGCTTGCCATTAATTATTTAGCTCCAGAAAAGAAAAGGAAAAAAAAACCCTCTCAAAGAATGTGTTCTTTAACAACATTCTTTCAGTACTCTTAGTGCAACCACAGTGCCAGCATTGAAAGCCTCCATATGCCTGCTCTGCCTCTGAGCATGCCAGGTTGGTTAAAACTGGTTTCAAGTCTACATGACCACTTGCCTGTAGATGAGGGATGGGGAACATGTGGATCCCAAGGTACTGGACAGCATTCCCATCAGTGCTGGCCCATTTCAGGTGGAGTTTTCGGTCAAGAAACAACTGCCCTCCTAGGCTGGGATTCCCTCCTTTCATCTCTCATTCAATATAGTTTAGGGGGGAAACCCAAGTGAAACAAAGTACAGATCTGGAGGGGAGTGGCAGAGGATCTCATTTGAGCCATTGGGAAAACAGCCATGATATTGAGTAAGTCTGTGAAGATTCTCAGTCATCCAGGTGAGTTTATATGGTCATGGCTACTGGACTAGCCATGACTCAACTTCCAGATGTTGAATAAGGTTAGAGTGGTTAATGAAGTGATTCCCATTATAGAGATGAAAAAATCCCAGAAATTTTGAAGCTCAGAAAAAACCCTGTCCCCCCCTTTTTCCTGAAAAACAAAAACAAAAACAGATATTTTCTGAAAAATTGGACAAAATTCTACATTAGCACTCCCTCTTTTACAGCTTGAAACTCATTCTGTTACTTTAGGAACATAAAATATGATTGGGTGGGGACTATTTGACTTGGCGTAAAATTATCACAACTAGCATATTAAAATATTAAAATAAAAACAATTATTACAAACACAATTTACTTTTTAAATAATATTTATTTGTATTTGTAAATAACAAATGGAGTTTACTAGTTTACTAGTTTTTGTGGAACAAAAAACTTCTACAAACAATGTTTAAAAATCCAGAATTAACAATTATTCATATTTCCTCCCTACAGCATTAAATAAAAATAAAATAAAAACCTCATTCTCATAAAAAGAATTGAAGAGGGGGAAATGTATAGAACGGAGTGGGACTAAGTTTCAATGAATGTTTTTTTTCTTTTTTCTCCTTTTCTTTTCTTTTCTTTCTTTCTTTCTTTTTTTTTGCATATAGCTGAAAGTATAAAGGGTGTACCAAAGATAGGTACCATACAAAAACAGTATTGGAGAAGGGTGATTAACTACATTCATCCTGTTCTTTCAGTGTATGCTTAGTAGTCTACTTGACTTTACAGCCTTCCTATATACAGTATATAAAAAGTCTGGAGGACATGTTTGATGATGCCATAACCTAAATCCTCTTTTCAGGGGTGTGGTATATGTAAAAAAATGTTGATGGCGAAGTGGTGAAGACATATCCTTGTCTGGCTAAAAGCATACATGTAAGACATTCTAGAAAACTGATATAAAACAAAACATGTCAGTGACATCCATATACCCTAGCAGAGCCTGCTGCAAACACAACATGATTATTTAAGCATCTTGTTCTTAGGGGAATGAGTTTTAGTCATAATGTGGCTAGTTACATTCTGCAGATACTTAGAATGTCTTGTGAGTGTCACCTCATCTACCATGAAATGAGATGCTAGGAAATGTGGTGCCACTCTCACAGTTAATATTGTGCTCTGCAGTGTTCATGTATGTAATGGGTTTCTAATGGTTCCACACTATTGGGGGAAATAATTTGCTTTGCCAGACAATTTAATGCTCTACTACTTAGTTCTCTATTTCACTCTAATTGTTCCTTGCACCACTGCTTGCCCATAAAAGAGCTGCAAGTGCATTCATTACCAGATATTTATTCAACCTGAGACTTGTGTTACTACTTGCTGAGATAGTATAGGAAAGAATCCAGCCCTGAGCTTGTACATGTTCTATAAATATAGAGCCTCCATTGGATTAGACAAGGAGCATGATCAAGGGGAGGTTTGTCCTCTTGCTTATATTTCTAGCAAATGTGATGGAAATAGTTGGTTCTGTGCAGCTTGCTCTAACATGCACTATAGTGTAGGAAAGTTTGGGTGCAAGAGAAGATTTTCGGAGAACCCCATCTTCCTTTAAAGTTGGAAGGATAAATATGTTATATCCATAATTGGCTAGTGTGTTGCAACATGTTTGCTAGACATCTTTGATTTTTGAGCCACTGGACTTCACAAAGTTTCAAGATCAGGTTTCCCTAGTCTCATTTCTCCAGATGTTGTTTGACTTCAAGTGTCTTTTGCTATGGGCCAAATTTATTTGCATTATATAGTTTAGAAATATCCCGTATTTCAGCTAGGGGAACTAACCATTTTTATTTTAATATATTACTTAATCACAACAATAAAATGTGTACGTACACACATGTTGTTGCTCTATGTCGCATCAACTGATAATAACTGATGAGCCAATGATGAGCAAGCATTGTTTGCTTGAACCAACCAAACAACCAAACAACCAAAAACCAAACAACAAAGCATAAAAACTTTGTGCTTATAAAATAACAGGCAGTGGGGGAAACTTTGGAATTTTGCTTGCTTGTTGGTTTGTTAGTTGATTGTTGGGTTGCTTAAACAAGCTGTGTAACCTCAGCATTGCTCACCAGTTAACATCCCCTTGTTTGTAAAGTAGCAATGTTGGCAATATAATATACAGTATGACCTCCTTATCCACTGGATTATTATCCACTGAATTCACTTATCCATGGATTGAGGGGGAAAATATTTTAAAAATAATTCAGTGGCCTTAAAGCAGGCTACTGTCCCAAACAGTAGTGGCAAAGCCAGTAGCGAAGAGGGTGGCTGAGCGGTGGTGGCGAGGAGGGTTCAGGACTGGTAAGTGTTCTTTTGTATTCTCCCCCCCCCCCATCACTGCTGCTGCCCCTGCAGGCATCTGCCGAACCTGGCAGCAAAGAGCGCAGTTGGCCAGCAGCGACGAGGAAGGAAGAAAACAAAAGAAAACTTACTGGTGCTGAGCCCTTCTTGCCGCCATCGCTGCACTACCAGGTGTTTTGGGTGTGTGTGTCAGGGGTGAAAGCTTTACCCCTGGCACCCCACCAGCCCTGTCACTGTGACGTGCCCCTTTCACACACTGGGTTTTCACTCACTCGCTGCCACCACCAGATTCACTGGACATTTATATGTATTTGAGAGTCACACCAAGTAATGTAGTTTTAAAACAAACATGAAACATTTATTGGTTTACAATTAGATGATCAGTATTTTGATAGCTTTAGCTGAAGTTGCATACATGTAATCTTATAATAAAGTGTTTCCTTTCTAAACCAGACCCTTTTCAGTGGCAGGATCTCCCACCTGACCAACTGACAATATAACTGATTCTCAGCTCTCTTAACCGAATTCCTCTCAGTTCTAACCCGAACTGAACATCAACTCAAACTGAACAGCACTTAAACTGAACTGTCCATCACCCATTATGTTCCATATATAACATTCTTAGCCACTCCCACCTGCTTAGTGATTGGCTATTCAATTTAGAGTCATACATATTCATACTTGTATTAACCCTTTTCGCCACAGTCACTGCCATTATCCTTGGATAAGAGTATTTGCTCTTATCTGTGGATTTCACTATCCCCGATGTGTGTGATCCTCCGTGGATATGGCAGTCGCACTGCAGATGAATCCCTATTACAGTGGTGGCCAAAGTTTGGCGCTCCAGATGTTTTGGACCACAACTCCCACAGTCCTTTGTCATTTGCAGTACAGGCTTGGAAGTCTGGGAGTTGTGGTCCAAAACATATGGAGGGCCAACACTGCCCTATTACCTCAAAAAAAAAATCTGTCCCTGTTTTATTATGTATTTATAAACACATTGTTTTAAGAAGCTTCTCCTTTTAACATGTATGAAAAGACTCAGAAAGCTGTGGGTTTTTTTTTTTGTTTAATGAAGATCTGCAAACCAGACTAAAATGCTAGTAAGCAGCTCACTGGGCCTTTTTACACGACCCCTAAACTCTGCCGCAAATGGCTCCCAGCTCCGGGGCTTAAAATTGTTTACCCACCAGCTCCGGAGTTTACTGAAAATTAAGTGCGACCACGCCCACCTAAGCGCGTCCCAGCGCACTTTTCAGGTACCTGCTCTCCAAGCATGAAAAATCTTGATGCGGATGTGCCGGGCTTTCCTCGCTTCTCTTTGTTGTTGTTTTTTGCCTCCTGCCCCTTTAAGAGAAGGAACCAGGAAGTGACGAGGCTCCCGGCAGCTTCCACCGGCACCGGGATGTAAGCCTTTATTCTTTTGTCCCTTTTTTCCCCCTCCCCTCACGCAGCCAGCAGCCAGGAAGTGTGGAGGGGTGGGGACACACGAAGAGCAACAAACCCCTAAGATCTCTGCTCCGAATTTAAGTGACCAGTGGATCTTAGGGGTCGTGTAAAAGCGCCCACTGTGTCCAGGTGACCTTTCCTGCTGTTAACATGCATTTCCTTATATTATAGTTAATTGTAACTGAAATCTGTTAAATAACTGCTGGACGGCTCAGTGGTTTAAAAGCCAGATGTTGGGAATTCCTTTTCCTCCTGTGCCTCCTTGACAGGGATAGGACTTGATGATCCATAGGGTCCCCTTCCAGCTTTTGCAGTTCTGAAATCATGATGATGATCAGGATGATGATAGTGCCATTGCCCTCCCCTCTCTGTGTGTGTGTTTGTAGTCACTAGAGTAGATAAATTAAATGAATCTATCAGTTAATCAGTTTCTAATGTGGTATTTCTTTATTTTCTCTGGTGTTCTTTAATGTTCATATAAGTTCTCCAGATGTTGACACGTTCCTTTGAATCCAGATCATCTCTCTTGCTCCCCCACCGATCATGCAGGGGGAGGCGCAATGACTGTTTTCAACAGCTATATGGTGAGAGCTTCGTTCTGAAGTATTCAAAAGTTCTCACTATATGGCTGTTTCATTTACTTGACGGGGAGAGTGGCATGAACCCCCCAAAATGCTGATCTTATTGTCGTGGATGCCATTGTGCTGCCTTTAAAAAGAAGAAAGGGGGGGGAGGCCATCACACAAGCTGTCAGAATGGTGTGCTGGCCAAGAAGAGATAAAGATTTGACCCGTCTCCACAATAAAATAAAATAAAATAATAAGAAGAAGTGAAGGCTTGAAAATGAATAAAGCTTTCTTGGGAGCTGCTCTTTCAAGATCAGATAAAATTCTCCACATTTCTTTCCTTCTAATGGCAGTACGTCAAAACCTTTTCACAGATTAGTAACACACATTTGGGATGCTGGGGCCAGACCTTTCAATGCATAGACGGTTTTCAGACTGATGGATGATACGGCCTTTTTGGGTGATCTTTCACATCTCTACAAAATGAACAGAGCCGTTCAGAGGGCATGCAAAGTAAATATTATAAACTACATGCCTCCCCTCTCTGTGTTCCTTGCATTTCACGGTAGATTTTTTTTTGGCACTGAATAAAGAATGGCATTTCTTCTGGCAAGCTTACTCAGTTGTGCAGCACCAACCAGCTTCCTTTTCACTCCTCTGTCTGCATGTGAGAACCCAAACTAGCTTAAGGACAGAGACAGCATTTTAAAAGGATAATTGTTTCCGCATTAGTAACTGCTGCCTCATTGTAGTAGAGTTTGCTGGAGGAGCATAGATAATGGCTATTAGGTATGTGTGTGCATACAGAAATGATGACATGGAGGGGCCCTAATAAGTGCAATAATTTTTAAAAAAACTTATTGTGGATAAATCATGACCTGCTGTGAGGTAAACATAACAGCACCAGCAGACTAACACAGCTACCCTCTCTGAAGCAGTCACCATGGTAAACAGGATTAACACAGTGTTTGCATAGCAGTATCTAGGACTGTCTCTGAGACGTTGTTTCACTGTACTTCCCGTCTTCTTATTAGTGTACAATCGATGCTTGCCAAATGAAGAGGATGGTTGAATGATTAGAGGAAACAAGGGAAAAATTCTTCCTGCAACCTCTCATGATTCCTGATACAGTGGTGCCTCTACTTATGGATTTAATCCGTTCTGAATGCATGCTCTTAAGTCGAACAACTTTTAAGTAGAGGCACCGTATCTAAAAAATTGAAAAAATAAATAAAAAATTGAAACATTAAAAAAAATTGTAAGTAGAGCTGACTGCATGTAAAATTTGTAAGGCAGCAGTTAAAACACCAACAATTTTCCACTCTTAAGTTGAATTGCTCTTAAGTAGAGCTGCTCTTAAGTAGAGTACCACTGTACCTCTCTAGGTATCTGTGCACACTCCTGTTACCTCCATGGGCAAAGGATGAGGCCAAAGGGTCCCCTTGCAGTTGTGATGACTGCACAAGAGCAGATTGTGCTTCAGCTCTGCAACTTTAATTATAGGACTACAGTATTTAGGCTGCTTTGCCTCAAGTTCTAGATTTAAAAAGGGCTTCCTCCAGTCCTCAGAGTCAGAGAGCGGATTCTCCTCCCAGTTGTTCACAGAGCCTCATATTTTCCGATCAGAAGATAATATGAACATATAGGGAAGAGATAGTGGAGAAAATCCTAACTAGCACTACTGCCATCCAAGCATATATTCAGTGATCTCAATGCTGATTAGAGCTTGACAGAAAGGCTACTTATCACAGCTAAATAGATGAAAAGGGTCTGAAAAATGAGTTCCAGAGGTTGGAAAGCCTTCTGAACTGCTTTTTGTGGATCACTGCATGACAGCCAGGGAATACCAGGCACCGTAGATGCCTGGAGTAGGACCTGGCAAACCACTCCAGTATGCCTGCTGAGAAAACTTCATGAACGTGGACGCACAAAGACTCGGCCATGACTGTAACGACACAACACACACGTGACAGCAATATAACGAATTGTATATTAGAGGGATTTATGCAAACTAATTTGGATTTTTTGCAATGGACAAGTTAATATCCACCATTGGACAACAGATGTTGGCATACCTATGCCTCTGTTAGTGAATTCTCCTTTGGGGAGAGTGGCTATGGAGAATGTCATGATACTTTCAATTTTGCCACTAGACTGGTGGAATTCAAGAGTGTTCAAGATGGACAGTCTTGAAAATCCATGTACCCTAGAAGTCATATCTTCTGTCTGAACAGCCAGATGGATGCAGGTTTGTTTATTTGTTGTTTGGTTGGCTTGCCTCTTTTCTCCCCAACCTAAGGTGGATCACAACCAATAAAAAAGCAATTGTTTATATTTAAAACTAAAAAGACTTAGAAATCTGCAAGTTAAACACCAGCATTCCTGAATTGCTTAAAAGCCTGCCTGAAGAGGACGGTTATTTGCCAGGTGGCATCTTGGGGCGGTGCGTTCCAAAGTCCGGGAGCAGCCGCTGAAAAGGCCCTCACTCATGTCCTCTCCAAAGAAGCTCAGGAAGGTGGGAATTGGGAGAAGGGCCTCCCCAGAAAAATCTTCAGACCTGAGAAGCACCATATGAGGGGATCGAATCCTTCAGATTCTGTGTACCCAAACCTTATAGGGCTCCATGGATAATAACTAGCACTTTAAATTGGCCCTGGCAGACAGTGAAGCTGATATAATAAGGGAGCTACAGGATCCACCAGTGCCAGTCGCCAGTCTAGTTAAATTCAGAATCTTAACAAATGGGGTATCTTCACTGGCTTTGCTGCCAGTTTGGAACTTGTCAGCAAGCCACAGACCACGGAGCAAAGCTAAAAATGAAGTATTGTGAAGATTTTCTCTGTTCTTTAAAGGGAGGAGAGCGATAATAAAGAAAAGCAAGTGATCAATCAACTAGGGACCTCGTTTTCCTTATTTCATATCTAGATATTGATTCATGATGTACTCTACTGGCAGACGTATATTTCATAGAATCATAGAGTTGGGAGAGACCTCATGGGCCATCCAGGTCCAACCTGGGTAAACTTGGGTAGACTGTACACCTGGGTAGAGGTGTTAACCTGGATAGACTGCAGTTGTAGCTCCCAGAATCTTCCAGCAGGTTGGGAGGGCATTCCATGTGGATCAACCCATGGAAACCACAGTTTTGTGAATTTCTCTCAGCCTCAGTCAATAAATTTCAGCTATCTTGTTCAAAGAAAAGGAGGATCATTGGCAGATGCAGGAATTAGAACAGTTTTTAAAAGTTACTTTTTAAGATTGCTCCTTCTGGTATCAACAGCCAGCACAACGAGAAATTCCAGGAATTTAAACATCTTTTTAAAAAGTATATATTTTAAAGCTGTGAGCAAAAAAAGAGATGCTCTCTGTTTTTCTTTGCTTGCTTTTTAATGGCACTTGAGAATATGAGTGTCAGTGGGTTGTGTGGAGGTAGAAATATCCAGTGGTGAAAAATAAAGAGCAGCTCGAGAAGAGTCGACTCTGTGATTCTCAGAAGCAGAATATTTCACTTTATGTCAATAAGAATGCAGTGGCACAAACAGCACAAATGAATTTTACTTTTATAGTAAGAGCCATCGACTCCTGGAGGTTTTAGCCCTGGTGAACTCTGGGCTGAGGCTTATCTGTCAGTCAAGGCTATGTGGAAAATTGTGGGAGAACATGCAGTTGTTTGGTAATGAAACAGAGCAGAATTACCAATGAATTGAAATAAAACATTGGTGTCATCATTCTGGTCATGTACCCTCAGTGGCAAAGTGTGGTTGCTGCATGGTGTGTTTGTGAGTTGTCAAGCTTCCAGACAGATGAATTATATTTGTCTGAGTGTATTGGAAAAGTGTCTGCAGAGCTGGGGACTTGCTGATACAGTTTACATGAGATATTAAATCCATGTGAAATTAATATTATGATCTCATTCCGACAAACTTGTAAAAGACACTCCTTCCACCTGGGACTTGCACATGCATTCTAATCACTTAATGATTACTGCATTCCAACCACGAAATGATTACAGTATAAAGGGATGGTGTGCACATCAAAAAACTAGCATGAGAGTCAGAACATTCATATGGTCTGGCTCTGAAAGTCTCAAGATAGACTCCTTGTCTGTGATGTCTGCCCCCTTCTCACATTTAGCTACCAGTCATCAAGCAGGTGTCTGGTTATTTGTGATGTTGTTATAGTGCAGTGTTGGCGAACCTATGGCATGGGTACCAAAAGTGGCACTCGGAGCCCTTTCTGTGGGCACCCAACATCGCCCCTTCACAGCCAACTGTATTCAGGTTAAATTGCTCTATTGGCACTTTGTGGAAAAATTAGTGGGTTTAGAACTGCAGTTTGGACACTTGGTCTCTAAAAGGTTCACCATCACTATTATAGTGTGTTTATACCATTAGCATAGCCACAATGGGTGCATCCATGCCTTTCAATTTGCATAGTTTTTCATGGAATGACGGACTACCTATTGTGTGTCTTTTATATGAATTTACCATACATGATCACATAGACTTTGTATTTATAACCACTTATAACCTTGTGTGATTATATTGACACTATGTTTTCAATGTTGGTTTCCATCCCTCATAACTTTTACATGGATTTTTTTCTCTCTCTTTAACTGCTCGCGTTCTCCTGTAGCTTTAATGTATTGTTGTCTTTTAATGCTGTAAGATGTCCCTCAATTCCCTGTTCTCAATACTTGAATATGTCTTAATTGTACTGGACTGTATATTATCCCTCATTACTGTAAGCCACCTTGGGTCCTTTTCCAAGGAGAAAGGTGGGGTAAAAATATTCTTAAATAAAAATAAGTAAGCAAGTAAGTAAGTAAGTAAGTAAGCAAGCAAGCAAGCAAGCAAGCAAGTAGGAAGGATTCCAGCATTGACTCTTATGCATAGTTTATACAATTGCATTCCTGTGGAACATGTCTCAGTCACTTTGATTATATGAACAGCCCAGGATTCAATATGTTCTGTGCTCCAAGCAAAATTCTTTACATATTAAATACTTTTACCCTGGTTTTGTGTTGTCGCACAAAACCCTACCAACCAATTTTGAAACATGGTAACGATAGAAACAGAATATATGACTATGGTCCATATCAGAGTAGAATAATTTCCTCTAGAACTATTCAAAGAAAGAGAGTACATAGGCAGAAAAGAGGAAAGTTTGCAGAAACCTTATAATTAGAGGTGGAGAATCTCACTTTCTATTCACATATTTTCAAGCACTATTTTTTTTGGGCTGTTTCTGTGTCAGTTAGGATTTTTTTTTTCAAAGTCCCCATTCAAATTCAGAAATATGTTTGTGTGTGCATCTCCTCCATGTACATATTTCACAACTGGTTTCCCCAATATATGCCCTTTTATATCTTATTGTACTTATTGGATGCATTTTTGTTTGTTTCCCCAGCATGCGCTCCACTGTAAACCTTTGCTTGAGGGAAGTCCAAAATACAGAGAAGGGATCCTTGCTTTTCAGGTTGTGCATTAAAATGTGTACTACACAAATCTGTTCTATTACACACAGGTGCTTTGTATTCATATAGGAAGATATGAATATGATCTATGACACCACAAATGTCACAATGGCCCCCGTCTCATTCCCATCAATTGGCAGGAGCAGTCTCTGGGCTTTGCATGGTCCAGGGCTTTGTTGTTGTGCCAATGTTGACAGGAACCCAGCGGCCCCTTCTCCACCTCATCAGCTGAGTGGAAGACTCCCCATCCAGCCTTCTCACTAGCTGCTTGAAGAGGTGGGGAAGGGCTCCCTGGGATAGGAGCTACAATGATAACAACAGAGCCTTGTGCTGTGCAGGACCTGGTGAATGTTCTGGGCGGTTTGGGTTGGGGGTTGGGATTGGATCTGGAGATGTGCCCATGACTAGATGCTGTCCTTGCACACAATTTGATACTGGATTTGATTCTTATGTGAACTGGATGGTGCTGTACTACTTTTAGAAAAGATACAAATCTAAATATTTTTGTTGACAGCTGATAGAGAGTAATGTTGGTTTCCTTGAAGTATCTCTCTTCCTCTAGTACTTCAGATAGGTGAGGTAGCCTCTGTGATGAAAATTCTGGCTCTTCTTGATCCACTAATTCTTGGAATGTAGCAGAGGTCTAACGTCTTTCTTTTTGTTCTGTTTTCTCTCTAGCGCCTTGCTGAAGCGGCTGAGAAATTTCAACAAGAACATCAGTGGCAGGATGAGTTTGCGGTAAGCATGGCTTTTTAATTTTTGCTCTCTCATTCTTCTTAGTTCTTATTTTGTGTTTTCTCATTTGCCATATTTTTGCTACTAATACAGTCCTTATGCTTCTTTCAATATGGCCTCCTCATCAGTTCATAGAAATGGAATGTTAAAAATGCAGAATAGTTTTGTTTTCTAATTAACAGACAGGGTGGATTGGCTGCAGAAACCATACTGAATGAGTCTGGAAGTTGAGTCATGGCTACTGGACTTCTTTTTGAGAGATAGAAACGTTTTGCGGCTCATCCAAACAGCTTCATCAGACGAAGCTGTTTGGATGAGCAGCGAAACGTTTCTATCTTTCAAAAAGAAGTCCAGTAGCCATGACTCAACTTCCAGATAAACTCACCTGGATGACTGAGAATCTTCACAGACGTGCTGAATGAGGGTGATAAGAATCAATTTAAAATGGAATCCATTTGTGAGTTGGATGTGAGCTTGATTTTACTCAGACATGAACCCAAGTAAATAATTGTTCATTTATTATTTCTTGTTTATTGTCCCTGGTTTTGTCACCAGGTGCCTTGAAATACTATGCTCACGACATGGTTCTTGAAGTGGTGTTTTCTTTGGGTGCAAAATAAATTTATTGAATCAGCATTCACGAGGACAAAGCAGCAGCAGATTATGCCAGTCAAGACATGTATTCTAGGAAACTCCTATGAACGTAAGAGATTTCTGCGATTCAGTTAGGAGGTGGTCCAAAATATTGCTGTGACTATTTGCTCAGAATATCTTCTCTGAACTGTTTTATGACTGCAAGGAATGTTTTCCTTGTCTTCATTTATGAGTAATATACGGTACTATTGCTAGGACTCCTCTACTTTTCTTCTGAGAAACGACTAAAAAACTAGAATGGAAGAGAGGGGAAACACTGGAAAGTAGGAAGTATCACTGAAAGTGTACTGAAAGGGATATATTTCTTGTCATTAACTTTCTAGGAATGTAGAAATGGTACTGTTGGATTGAAAGGCACTAATATATCACCTGATCCTCAACTCCTCCACACAGTGTGCTGATATGTAGACTCCAAGGGCCCCTTAATTGTCTGATGAAGCCTTTAACTTTTCCCTTCTTTCTTAATTATTGCTTCCGAAAATTCACCTTAGGTGAATTTTGTTTTATAGCAGTCTTATGATGTAAAAAAATTGTGCAAAACCTTGAGAACTTTTGCCCCGCTTATACAACGGTGCTTTGAAATATTGTTGCAAAAGCAGATGAGAGGAAGGGGGTACTTTCCCCTCCTATAGTGAGGAGAGGGCGGGTCCATTGGGAAACACAATTGCCTCACTGTGTTGCCATGCATTGGAGCAGAGCCGGGAGCTCTTATAAAGACTTATTTGCCAGATTCTGTGTGGTGAGGTGCACATTGCTGCTGCAACAACCAGGACAGGCCCACCCAACCAGGACAAAAAGAGGGACCTGGGTGGCCAATCTTGCTCCTCTGCCTAGGTTTGATGCACTATCCCAGGCACAGGAGCAGATACACCCAACTCAGTTCAGAGATTTAAACACTCAATAAAGTTATGACCTGAATTTGAATCCATTCTTTGTGTCTCACCTCTTTATTTCCTGATTTATTTTCAATTAATATAAATCTAGTGAATATAGTGACAATAAATAATGGAAAATGCAGGGCAGAATAAAATGAATTAGTTATCATACCACATATAGTTCAAATTATAAATGTTGCTACCACAAATTAGCATGGAAAAAGTTAATAAAGAAGCACATCAATGTCTACAAAGCCTGATGGCTACTTAGTACTTCAGATCTTGGAGGTATTCTCCTCAATACCACTTCTGAGGGAACATAAGTTGGAGAGTGCTACTATTTTCATAGTCTGCTCTGGGCCTCCCATAGGCATCTATTTGGCCACTGGTGGAACAGAATGCTGAACAAGTTTGATCCTTTATATTTCCCCATAATTCCCCAGACAATGTCACCTCAAGAGACTTTTGCTTTGAAATTAGCTTAAAGCAAAATTTCATTGACCATTCAATGTCAGTTGGAATACCCTGTGCAGGGGTGGAAGTGGAGTTCTTCCATATTGTTAATACTTCCATTTGGTTTGACTTACAGTGGTACCTCTACTTACGAATTTAATCCGTTCCGAATGCATGCTCTTAAGTCGAATAACTCTTGAGGAGAGGTACCATATCTAAAATAAATAAATAAATAAATAAATAAATAAATAAATAAATAAATAAATAAATTAAATAAATTTTTTTAAAAAAATTGTAAGTAGAGCAGACCACATCTAAAATTTGTAAGGTGGCAGTTAAAACCCATTTTCTGCTCTTAAGTCGAATTGCTCTTAAGTAGAGCTGCTCTTAAGTAGAGGTTCCAGTGTACTTTTGCTCTTTATATTTTCTATGAACAAAAAAAATTGTTGCTGGTACATTCTGTAGGGGGAACGTGTAATCCATCCAATTTCATTGCCATGTTTTTCAGAACTGTCTTCAAAATGTAATCTTTTATTAATGCCTTCAGTGAAAGAAGCTCTAGAGTTAGAACGCTGTATCAACATGTGCATCTCTTTTTTTCATGCAGGAGAAACTGAGTTGTCATAAATGCAGCTTGAAATGAAATTGGTGCCTTTCTCTTTTGAATTGAGATGAGGGAACAGTGTAGAATGTAATAACCTTGACATTAGGTTATGCAATTAAATTTTGAATAAACGTATCAAGCTTCTCATAATTTAATTTGTCCCATTTTAGCCAGAAGTAATCTTCCATTTTTTTCTGGCCTACTTCTGTTTCAGAAAATGCCTGTTCAAATTAGTTTGCACACGGATCCATCTGCTAAACTTACTTTCCAGTGTAATTTTTTTTTGCTCTTAATGGCTGTTTTCTGAAATGGAATCAACGCTGTATTTGTCCTCTAGGTGGAATTGAGCACCCTTCAAAGGTTCTTGCTCCTGTGATGGAGAAAGCTCTGTCTCCATTACTTGGAAAGTCCTTTCAGTACAATATGAGTCATGGACAAAACCAATCATTTTAAGGATGGGAAGGAGAAACTCATTAGCTTCAGGTCAACACTTATAATTTTGACAGCCAGATTGAAGTGTAACCGTAGTCTCTGTTCTATGAATAGATAGGTGGGGGAAAGTGACTTGGTGAACACAAAGGAGGCTCATTCTCTTACAGCAAATGTGCAGTTTCATGGCTCCGTGTGTGCGTGTTTGTGTGTGAGACAAACAGCATTATTTGGGAGGTCTCCCATAAGTTAAGAGTGAACCATACAAGCCTATCACATGGAAGTTTCATCTCTATTTGGGGTGCCTTTTCCTACTTAACAGTATACACACAATGCTCCATCTGGAAGGATATAAGACAGCAATCATTGTTTGATGTTCTCTGTTTGAAGAGCTGTCAAGTCCAATTAGGACAATCAGGAATGGAAGCCTTGAAGTTGCCCATCTGCAGTCAGCACCTGGACAGCAAAATGAGCAAACGGATAGGCCATTTACACATATTTTTGTATCTACTGTGGTACAAGTTGGAATTATCTCTAAATTTGGACATATATGTTAATATTAGTATATGCAGAATATTATACAAATAATTATTTTCCTCTTCCCTTCGCAATTGCAGTTGCACACCTCAAACCTAACCCATGAGCAGATATAAAAAATCTGATAGTAGCAATGGGAATTTCCTATCTACAGTTTGTAGATAATACCATGTAAGTTGTGCTGGTCACAGTAGGGATGTGTTGCACTTCCCACCAAAGAGTCGCCTCACTCCTTCAAACTAAAGAAAGACAGAGGGCAAGACTCCATGTTAAGAAATGTATTTATTATTTTATTTATACATTTAAAATATTTTACCTCACATTTCTGCTTAGAAAAGGACCCAGGCAGATTACATAATTGAAATGTAATTTAAAACCAAATGTACTAATTAGAGAAATATTTAAAAAGAGCAAATACCACTATGAGAAATGTAAATAGAAGCAATATAAAAATACAAAGCAGTAATGCATTACAATCAGTTGAAATGATCATGCTAAGAACAAATGAAGATGGTAAGAACAACAAAGTCTGGCCTCCTGTGGGAGGGAGTGCCATAGTCTGGGAGCAGCAACAGAGAAGGCCTTCCCCAGATACCCACCAACACACCTGTGAAGGTGGTGGGACTGAGAGAAAGGCCTCTGTTGATGATCTTAGCACCTGCACAAGTTCAGAATGGGAGACATGGTCTTTTAGATGGTTTGGGCTCAAGCTTTTTATATGTCAAAAACAGCACTTTGACTTGTGCCCAGAAACAGATGTGCTGTCAATGGATCTGCTGTATCAGGGAGGTTCTGTGAAGCCTATGATTTGCCCCAGTCAACATTCTGGAAACACACCCCACAAGATATCGGAGGGCCGTTGTGACCTGTATACCTTTAAAAACCACCTGATTGTTATTGTTGTTACTTACTCTGAGCCTTTTCACACGACCCCTAAGATCCACTGGCCACTTAAATTCAGACCAGAGATCTTGGGGGTTTGCTGCTGTTCCTCTGTTCCCACCCCCTCCGCACTCCTGGCTTCTGGCTGCGTGAGGGGAGGGAGAAAAAAAGAAAGAAAAGAATGCCAGCTTACCTCCGTTCTGCCTGTCTCGCTCTGTTCCTGGCAGCATTCAGGTCTCTTAAAGGGGCAGGGGGCAACAAACAAACAAACAGAAGCCAGGAGAGCCCGGCACTCTCTAAATTAGATCCGCATCAGGGATTTTTCACCCCCGGAGAGCAGGTACCTGAAAAGTGCGCTGGGACGCGCTTAGGTGGGCATGGTCGCACTTAATTTTCTGTAAACTCCGGAGCTGGTGGGGAAACAATTTTAAGCTCCGGAGCTGGGAGCCATTTGCCGCGGAGTTTAGGGGTCGTGTGAAAAGGCTCAAAGGCTCCTTGAATCCTGAAAGGAGCCAATGTGTACTTTCATCTTGCCACTCTGAGTCATTGTGCTGCTCTTTTGGCTGCTCCGAACAGTCTTTCAGTGCTTGGAAGGGCTCCTTTGCTTCCCTGCACTGGGCGTGACATGGAAATTGTGGACCACATGGTCCCTCAGGCTAAGAGCCTATATAAGACTCTAGTGAAGGTTTCCTTACCTCTTTTGCCTCATGCCGTTCTCCCGCCTCCCCTTCCTATTAGGAGAATGAGATTAGCTGGTTGCGCCAGGGCTGGATGGGAATTTTTGACTGCTACCCAGATTGGCCAAGAGTGGCAGTGAGTTTTCACCCTTTCATCCCATTCTCCTCAGGTGAGGTGTGGTCATTTACTATTCTACTGGTCACAATTGGCAGTTAGTGCAAGTGGCAACCCAAGTTAGTCAGTATTAGAAAGTAGAGTGTTTGCAATTTACCCAGCAGCCCTCTATTTGAATAGTCTTAGATATTAAGATTATTAGTTAGAGCATTAAAATTGGCGCCTAGAGGTTAATTAGGGCTGGCCAGACCATTTCTTTGGGATGGGTGCTGTGCTAGTGGACAGCAGCTGCCTAAATTTAATTTCCTTGTAATTCATGCCATTTGCACTAATCTGAGGCCCACCTTGGATTTTGATCCTTTACAGTTTACTTAATACAACTAATCAATAAATTTGAACTCCACAATTCTTGTCTCATCTCTTTATTTCAGGGCTGGGGTGGCAAAGCCCTCCCCCAAATTAGGGATATCAGGAGTTATGTGGGATTAGGGGTTCTGGAAGATCATGCCCTCAGAATCTTCATACAGCCCCTGGGCCTCTACTCTATGTGCCACATCCAACATCCTTCTCGAGAGAATGACCATGCAGTGAAAGTACTCTTTGGGGGAAGTGGCCATCATCTATTTTACAAAACGCATCCTGAAAATTCAGTTTTACATTCATTTTTAATGTCACCAATTATAATGAAGTATTAATAGCTTTTTAATGCCTGCATGTATAATTCAAGGCTGAAGTGAATGGGATAAATAAACAATAAAAAAGGGTTGGCAAAAGGACAGTGGAATGGTAGAGACCTTGCTGATGGTATAAACATATTAAAAGGTGGTGACTTGTATTAAGTACAGGGTCATGAATAGAGATGGGCACAAACTCCCGAAGAAGCATTTCTTGCTAGTTCGTTTATCCTCTGAACAAGCGCTCGACACTTCCTTGCCCTGCCTCCTTTGCCACTCAGAGCCCCAGCTTCCTTGCCCTGCCTCTTCTGGGTGCTGCCTCTGAGTAGGAGTCCTCCAGAGGAGGTGGAGCTGGGAAGCACCAAAAAATGGTTCAGCTGAAAAACAACCTAGCAATTCGTGCCCATCCCAAATCATGATACATTCCCACATCCTATTTTAACACAATGTTAATGAAAATGGTGTTCTATTTCCATATTATTAGATGTACATTATAGATTAGTGTTGGCGAACCTATGGCACAGGTGCCGAAGGTGGCACTCAGAGCCCTTTCTACAGGCACCCAACTCGACATTGTTCCTCCACAGCCACCTGTATTCAGGTTAAATTGCTGTATTGGCAACTTTGTGAAAAATTAGTGGGTTTTGAATCGCAGTTCGGGCACTCGGTCTCTAAAAGGTTGGCCATCATTGTTATAGATGGTCAGGAGCTTGCCAAGGGCCTTCATAAATCTTGTGGACCTTCCCAAATCATTTTAAAGGAACAGTACTAGGGACGTAATTGTGGTAACTCATAGTTTATTTAAAATTAAATCCCCTTTTCTTCCCTTGTCTGATTATTTTACCTTGCTGCAACCATTCTCAAAATGTCTCTCCCCACCCCACCCCTTTCTCTTTTTTTTGTGCAATTCTTATATTGCATCCTTTTCTTATGAGCTCTTCCAATGGCCTTCTTACCAAAGTCATCTACAAGGTTCAATTAATTGTCAACAGATTAGGTTAAAGTCCTTGATCTGCAGAAATATTTGCTCTGCTCTTCGTGTTTCCTTCTAAACAGAAGAGGCATTCAAAAGCATCCTATCCTGGGGTATTCTGTAGCCATCATTGTGGGGTTTTATCTATTGTTTGTTTTATTTGAGACATTTAATTTTGGATGGTTGGGTCACTGTTATAGTATGTTGCAGTAAACCATTCAGAATAAAACACTGCACTAATTCAGCAGTATTCTATATAAATGGATCAAACAAACAAACAAACATATTTACTTACTTATGGGAACTTTGGGGGTTCAGAAGGAAAATGAGATTCCCCTATAATGGGCAAAAGGAAGAGAATTTGAAAGGATCGGAATCCGATACAGTCCAGTCTTGGCTGAGCTGACATGACACCGAACTAGAGATGTAAAATTTCCAGAAATTTTAAAGCTTGGAAAAAATAGTTTTGGGGGTTATTTTGGAAAAAAGTGGAAATTTTCAGAAAAATTATCACAACTACCATATTAAAATATAGTGTATCCAAACAATTATTACAAACAGAATTTACTTTTAAAATAATATTTATTTGTAATTGTAAGTAACAAATGTAGTAACAATATCCCAAGCTGTTTACTAATTTATGTCGAACAAAAAAACTCTATAAAAATAACGTTTAAAAATCCAGAATTATTAATTATTTATATTTCCTTTTCACAGTATTAAATAAAAATGAAATAAAACTCTCATTCTCATAAAAAAATTGAAGAGGGGGAAATTTATAGATGGGAGTGGTAGTGAAGAAGACAGAACCAAAAATACCCACCCACATGCAAAAACAAAAGTCAAACCTTTTTCTTTTTCTTGTGACAATAGCAGCACCTCCCTAAAGGAAGAAATCCATCTTGTTCTTGCATTTAAGAGTTGATTTTGTAATTTAGGACTTGCTTGTACTAGGTGCGCAGGAATTAGAACAATCTGATACTATGCATAATTTTTAGAAATGATTTGGAAAATATTAAAACAGCCTGTTTTAAAATATTTTATTCATCATGTTAAAATAATCATTTTTTTCTTTTTCTTTTTTCAATTTTTGCAATTTTTTTTAAAAACAAACAAACGAAAAGAGCTTGATGAAAAAAAGAAAAAGAAAAGAAAAGCTGTCCCCCATTTTTCCAGGGTTTTTTCTGGGCCACCACATCTCTACACCCAACAGAGCTCTTAAGAACTAGTTTTCTTGTTCAAACTACATTAAGTAATGTGCCCAAACAATATCAACAAGGCCTAGAGTTTGAACTGAAGAAGGTGATTCTCAGCAGGACTTTAAACAAGGACCATTCATCCCTTATAGTACTCTTGTGTCTTTCTTCAGTGTGTATGTTTCTAAATTGGTAACAAATTGCTACAAGCAATGCTAGAGAGAGTTTAAATTCCAAATTATAATTTTATTTTCAAATTAGAGGTACACAAAAACAATCAGCTACCTCAGGCTTTGCAAATATCAGACTAAATATGCTGGAACTTTTGCTTGCTTACTTTTCTTGCATGGACTTCAGTGCTGTGAAGGGAGTTGTACAAAATAGCTTGCTTTATTTCCGTTGAGCTGTGGAGTTCCCCCTGGATTTCAGCTTTTGCTTTTACAATCTGTAGTTAGAAATGTACAATATGGCACTATGTTTAGGTACCATGCTGGGGATTATGCCTACATATATTTATTATGAGAGTATAAGAAAAGTTGTGGTAACTCTTATCAAAGGCCTATTTAATTCAGCATCCATGTTCTGAGGGAAGGAGCCCACAAACCATTGCAAAGTCCACAGGAAATAAATGATGGCAATAGCTTCTTATGGCTACTGTTCACCAAGCAACTGGCTGGTATGAAGAACCCTGATGCCTCTGATCCTGAAGGTGGCATCAGGACAAATAGCCATTCACAGTATTTTCCTATGTGCATTTGTCTAATCTCACTTTAAAGCTCTCTTGACAAATTGATTGTCATTACTACACCTTGTGGTCGCAAATTCCATATGCTGCGTGATGAAATTATTATTTTTGTCTGTAACAAATCTTCCATTATTTTGCATTGCATTACAGTATTATTCTAGTAGTTTCAGTACTACCAGTCCTAGTGCAGTTGTCCCCCACCCTTTCGTGGTTCATATACTCCGGTCCCGGTATATCGCGGGTCCACAATATATGAAAAAAGGCCCCCTGGGGTAAGGAGGCAAGGCCTTCCCAGGCCCATCAGAGGCCCCAAAAGTGCTTCCCTGCAAACTGGAAGTGACTTTTGGTAAACCGGAAGTGACTTCCAGATCACTAGAAAGCACTTTTGGGGCCTCTGAGGGTGTGGGAAGCCCCTTGCAGGCCTGTTCGGAGCAGCGCCAGGCCTGGGGTAAGTACAAGAGCCTCCAGAGAGCCCCACCAGTCTCGACCCAACCCAACATCTGCATATTGCAGATTTTCAGTTATCACGGGTTGGGTCGGTTCCCTAACCCCTGCAATAGGTGGGGGTTTACTGTACTAGTACTATGAGAGAGAGCTCACTAACCCTTCTCCATCTATTTCCTTCACACCATGTGTAATTTTATACCCTTTTGGTTACATCATCTGTACTCACCTTTTTGTCTCGATGAAATGGTTCCTAATTTTGAATCCTTTCCTCATAGGGAGTAGCTGCATCCCGTTTATCATTCTGGTTGTCTCTTTCTGTATAGGTTTGAGCAGTATAATATTGTTTCTGCTGTGGTGATTAGAATTATGTGCAATATACAAAATGTATTCACACTATAGGCTTGTACAACATTTCTTGGTTCATTAACACCTCATTGTGCATCACTTTGTGAATCACTGGATAGAACTGAATTTATTTTAATGCCCATTAACTGTGTTCCTATAGATACTGCTGGAGCTCCTTACAAGTGAGTCATATAACTCAGTATACAGCTGATAATGTTTGTTTATTTCATAACTTGGGATAGCTTGCCTTCAAAATGTACATTATTTGTGCCACCACAGTATAACTGGGCAACACATTGTGTAAGGCAACATAGAGACATTTGACAAACCGTTGCCATGGATGTAATGAACTTTTTAACTGATGTAGGCTATACTAGTTTGACAGCATCTATTCTGAACCATTCTTGGCTTATACAAAATTATTAGAGGGTAAAAACTATTCATGTTAAATCCTTCATGCAAACATTCTATATTTTTTTACACATCAACACATATTTGCTCTTAGTGTGGTAAAATGAGAAACATTTTTAACATGTAAAAAAGCAGCCCAGTAGCTCAAATACGTTCTGGAATTCAATTTTTTAAAAAGTATATGACTGTGGGATATTGTGCTTCTTTATCCAAGATTCAGAACTCTCCCAGGAAATGGCCCAATGTTGCAGCACGATAATGTGTCCAGCAGGAAAAAGGATACGAAGCTTTACATAACAAAGTGCAGTCTGAATTTTGGCAACATCAATGGCAGCAGTCAATATGACCTCCAGGTTATCATCTTCTGCTCACTACCATTCACATTTGTGAAAAAACTACCCTTTGTGTTTTGGTATGAAGTGGTTAGTTGATGAAAACAAAGGAGGCAGCTGCTGGGATTTTTCACTTGCTTGGTATCCCAGAGGATGAATGCTAGGCAGTGAATCAGTGGCAGATGCATGATGCCACCTTGAAAAGAGTGTTCCTTTCTCCACTCACCCATGTTGGATGCCTCACACTTCAAATTCACACTCAAGCCCTCACCCTAGGCACCCTTCTGCATCCTTAACCATCCCACGGTACACTGCTTCAACCATTAGGTAACACAGCAACTATTTCAAGAGCCTCTTGGATATTAGCAGCTGATTGGGTGACCAAACCGTCACAACTTTATTTATTTATTTATTTATTTATTTATTTACTCACTATTTCTTGTTTTAAAAGGACCTAAAATGGCTTGTATCATTAAAAACATAACAAAAGCTAAAACAGTAAATTATTCAAATATTAAAATCTATTAAATAAATATATTAAGGATGTTAAGTAAAACCACTTCTAAACAAGATTTTAAAGCAACAAAATACAAACTATCCCATTTTAAGACCTCTCTTAGACCAGCCAGTTATTAAGGAAAAGCTTGGCTGAGGAGAATGGTTTTCACTAGGGATGGGCAGGAAACAGAAAAACTGTATTCCATTTTGTCCCCCGCATTTCATTTTGTATCATAAGAAATTTTTTCAAAAAAAATTACTTGCAAAACAAAACAAAACAAAATGAATCCCCCATGGTACCAGTGCTTTAGCTGGTGCAGTGGGGGATTCAAAAGCCTCCTCACCACTGCCTCCCAGCTGATTTTGACAGCTTGATTCCAGCTGGGGGGAGGGGGTATGATGAAAGGAGCAGCCAGGCAGAACTAAATTCCCTGCCTAACTGCTCCTTTCTACCCTGCCACCCCTTCCTCCCATGGAGGTGTTTTGGACAGGGAGTGCTGCCTGCACTGCCCACAGCCCTCCCTGTCCAGAAAACTCCCTGGGAGGAGGGGGAAGCACGGGAGAAGGAAGGAGACAGATGGAAAGTCAAACAGAGCTTCCATTTACCACTGCTTCCTTCCTCCTTCCTTGGGATCCCTGGTGACCAGCTTGAGCTTTTTGACAGATTGGGGATTGGAGAGGGGGCAGCCCTCACCCCCTACACCCCAACCTGTCAAAAAGTCCCAGCTGGGAGGGAGGGGGAGGGGCAAAGTGCTGAACAAAGTAGGGTTTTCCCCCTCCATGCTCCATTCTGCCTTTCACCCCTCCCCCACATCCCATCTGGGGCTAATTGACAGGTTGGGGTTTGGAGAGGGGACACCCCTCCCCCACACCCATGACTTGTCAAAAAGTCCCAGCTGGGAAGCAGGAGGGGCAAAATGCAGAAAGGAGCAGCAAGGGGAAAAACCCTCTCCAAACTCCAACCTGTCAAAAAGCCTCAGCTGGGACTTGGGGGAGGGAGAAATGCAGAAAGGAGCAGTTTTTCCCCTTGCTGCTCCTGTGCTGGGAGTATGGAGGCAACCAGGGAGTTGGCCTCCACACTCCCAGCACACTTTGCCAGTTAAAAACCCCCAGCCCTTTAAAGCTTCATAACTTACCTCTTAATCTTTCCAGATGTCAGGGGGTTTGTTAATATCACTTCAGAAAGGTACCCCTCTACTTTGGAGCCCCAAGGTAAGTCAATTTTGATTGCATGCTTTTTTAAAAAATAATTTTGAGTGCATTTTTTAAAATGCTCTCAATAATTACTTACCTTGGGGCACCAAAATAGCAGGGGTACCTTCAGAACGCGATTTTAGAGAACCCCCTGAAGTATGGAAACATTTTGGGGTAAGGGACTGAGTTATGAAGCTTTAAAGGGGGTGCCCCTAGGAAAAAAACCTCGTAATTGAAATCTTATGGAAAGTGGTGGCAGCACTATCACTCACCTGATCAGATTTCAATTTCAATTAGAAGGTTTTTTTCTCTAGGGGTACCCCCTTTGGAGCTTCATAGCTCAGCTACCTAACCTCCAAATCTTTCCAAATTTGGGGAGCTTTCAGGGAAGAGCTTGAAGAAGCTCCCCTGCTATTTTCTCTAGAATGAATTGTTTCATTCTAGAGGGGAAAATGGTGTTCCATTTCATTTGTAGCGCTGCTTCCCCATTTCGTTTTGTTTCATTTTGTTAGCTAATGAAATGATGAAAGTGTGTCATTTTTGTATGGTACCCATCTCTAGTTTTCCCTTAATGTTAGTCAATTGGGGAAGGAAGGAAGGAAGGAAGGAAGGAAGGAAGGAAGGAAGGAAGGAAGGAAGGAAGGAAGGTAGTTTGGTTGGTTGGTTGGTTGGTTTTATTTCTTATTAGAAAGTACAATTTAAAGTTATCCATTTTTCTACAACTACTGAATGGATTTGCTTCAAATTTTACAAGAGGCTAAAGTGATATCCTTTAGCCTCTTGTAATATTTTAATATCATTTAAAAATAAAAACTGTTGCTGGTTATACACTTTAGCAATGTCTTATCTACTGAAGAAAAAAGTCATCACTGTCTGCATGGGGGAAGGACTAAATCATATCTATAATGTAAAAAACCATAGCTTTAAAAGTCTTTGATCAAACATCACCAAGTTTTGGGTTGGGGTGCTGTCATTTTTAGAAATGCCTTGTATCATGTTGAGTTGCTCTGGTATACAATGTCAGCTGCTGTAGTCCCATGCAGCAATAATAAGAATATTATGGTGCATTAAATATGGCTGCATGGGAAAGATCATCAGGATGGAGATTGTCCTTGAGATTTCCTGTCTGTCTGTAAAAGGATATGACTCATGCCTTCAATTCATTTTGGAAGTGTGCCTTTCTTAATGGGGTTCATCACTGAGCATTGGAGGGGAGGGGTACTGAGTCCCCTTGAAAGAAGCTTTCATGGCAAGGACAAAATGCCTACAAAGATTTGGAGGACCTTTGCTCATCCTTCCCACCTTTGGGGGGGCATTCTATTTTATCTGAAAAATTAGATGCAGAAAATGGGATCACAAAACGGGAGCTTGCCTTCACATAGTGATCTCAAAGCTAATTAGAAACTGTGTAGCTCCTGTAACGTAGATGCTAGGAAGACCTGTGTCACCTCAGCTTTTGTGTCATTTGAACGCACCTGGGAAGAACCATAGCTGCATTATCCTTTTAAGCTAATGATCCCCTGCCTCCAAACAAACAGCATAGCATCTTATTAAATACAAATGCATGGTGTTGTTGAATTAATTAGCACTTATAGCCTTGAATAATGAACACCCTGTGTTAGGAGCAAAAGCTTGCTAGAAGGTGGTGTCCTCTGTCTCCCTACTTTCTAAGCATCTCCAAAAACCCTTCAACACCCCTGGAAAATGGCATTTTCCATTCCCAGTGAAGCTGCAGATTTAATAGCTATTTCTGGTTGGTAAGAGCTGACTCCTAGAATAGAGCTGTAGTCTGGTAAGAAGGGCTGTGAAAGATTAAAGGTTTATTTGATGTTCTGTTGGGTTTGTTGGTTTGTTTGTTTTTAAGAGCAGATGGCCATTCTGGCTTTTATGCAATAAACCAGTTGTCTGTTGAATGAAAATTAAGTAAATACTGTACATGTAGCACAGCCACAGAAGATATATTGTTAGGGAGGGCCAACTTCTTGTATGTAATAATGAAACTGCACCATGTGATTTAGTGCAACATAGTGAAGTGTTAATGGATAAGAGCCTTGGTGGTGAATGGGCATGTTATAGATAGGGGCAGGTTAAAATTTACAGAGGAGTGATGACCCTCCTGGGTCCTGTTACACCACCCTGTCCTGCTGTGCCTGTTGACTCATGTATACAATTTGCGTTACCATCTGCATATTCTCTTTTTTTCTGAACTTGGCAATATTGGGAAATATTCTATAATTTTTTATTGGGGGGGGAGATGGAACCCTAAAAACCATATCTCTTAAATGCAATGATGGGGGAAGGCAAGAGTGTAGGGAAGCAAGTGTTGCTTATGAAAAGCAAATGAGTCCAAGCTATTTCTAGATTTCAGCTGTGCTCCATGGTGATCTCCCCTGTTTTCTTGTTGCTATTTCAAAGCCCGGGACTTCATAATTGTTTGACAAATATGTCCATTCAGTTGGTCCCCAGGTTTCTGAGGGATTAATTAATTTGTTGATGATTATTTGCATTGCCAAATGCCTGCCTTGACTTCTTGTGATGGCACTCCCTTGAACTTCCAGATGGAATCAGTTCTTTCTGTATCCCTGCCATCGTCTCTCAAGCCATGCAGTTCTTCAGCATTTGGATTACTTCCATGTTGCTAACATATTATCTTTCTTTTTCATTTCTTCAAGACTCTCTGTATCCATTTCCCTGTATTTATCAATGTATTTATCACTTGATAAATATGTTGACAGGTTTAAAACCTTTCAGTATCCCTGTTGAATTGTTTTCCCTGATTAGGCAGTGGGCATTGAATTTGCAAGTGGGGTATTAGTAGTCTTGATTTCATTTGACATTTCAATTTTTTTTTAAATTGTTTTATTTCCTACAAAATAAATAAGATACAACCCCCTAGAAATAACACATATATTCAATGTAGTCCCTCCCCATTTCTTGATTGTTTTAATGCTACTAGGATGTGGTACACAGATATACATGTCCCGTGATGGAACTTCATCCAACAGTGTAACAAGAGGGGGGTGAATTCCCCTCTTTCCTACAGCTACCATGTATCTTCAGAATATTCTCTGTATCATACAGAGCAGATATTGCCAAGAGGGCGGTGGAGAGGAATTGGACAAAGACCTGGCGCACAAACAAGACCACCTTTGAAGCAGCCTTGGATTTCACCCAACATTATTTTGGAAAGAGTACCTTTGATGAAAATGAGGATAAGAATGCACTAGTGGCTGGAAAACCTGGAAGAGCTAGTATTATATATATTTAAGAGCAGTTCGCAAAACAAATACCTTATGTACTCAAATATGAGCCAAGTTTTTTTGCCCTTATTTTTCTTGCAAAATCCCTGCCCTTGGCTTATATTTGAGTAAAGGCAGTGGAGGGTTAGTTCTACCCATTCTACCACCTCCTGAGCACTTGGCCACAAGCTGGAATACATACCGCATACAGTAACCCCCCGCCGATCGCGGGGTTAGGGACCCACCCCACCTGCAATCCATGAAAATCCGTGATATGCGGAAGTGGGGGGGGCTGGGGGCGATCGCGTGCCTGTCCGAGAAGTCTTGGGGCAGCACGCGGCAGCGGCGGCAGGGGTATCTGAACTCCTGCCGCCGCCCGCCCGCACCGCCCGAGACTTCTTGTCCGGGACCGTCTTCATTGAAATGAATTGCCAAAGGATTTCAGTGGAGAACATTTTCCCCGTTGGAAAACATTGGCTCAATACTTTCCAATGGGGAAAATTTCTCCATTGTAATCCATTGACACAATGCATTTCAATGGAGATTACGCCCCCACCCCCGCTACCCCCCCGCACGGCCCCGAGACTTCTCAGAGGGGCCCAGGGGTGGTGCGGATTGACCCGATCGCCCCCCTGCACGGCTCTGAGTCTTTTCGGAGGCGCGGGGGCAGTGCGGAGAGACCTGATTGCCCCCCCTGCCCCCCTGCATGGCTCCGGGGCTTCTCGGAGGGGGCGGGTGTGGCGGGGAGCATTGTGATCACCCCCCGCGGCTCCAAGGCTTCTCAGTGGTGCGGGGGGGCACCACAGAGTGACCCAATCACCCCCTACCACCGCCCCCACGGTGCAGGTACTGTGATCCCGCGATGTAGTGGAACTGCAGTACCTGAACTGCGAAATGGCAAGGGGTGACTGTATACTTAAATATAAGTCCTCGGCTTATACTCGAGTCAATAAGTTTTACCAGCTTTTTGTGGTTAAAAAAACCACCCTCAGCTTATATTCGTGTTGGCTTATATTCGAGTATATATGGGTAATACATTATATTACTTTGTATTACTTTACATTACTGAGGTAGTAGTCTTAGATAAATATTTGCTAAAAATAATACATTGAATGAAGTCAGTATTTTCCCATGTATAAGATCATATTTTGTCTGAAACTGTTAGATTAAAAAATGAGGATTGTCTCCACAAAAGTAAGCCAAAGAGAGAACCACACAATTGTGAATCTGTAATTTTGGGTTGGAAAAGTGGGGGTTGTCTTATAGATTCCTGTCTTATAGACAGGGAAATTCGGGTATCTCCTGTCTCACTGATACACATATATGCACACACATGCATTTAGGATTTAGAGATAGACCTTTGTACTTGAAATATGTTTTATTGTTTGTTTGATCATTTTATTTATTGAAAATATTTATATCCTCCCTTTCTCCTCAAGAGGACCAAATTTGGTCACCTCATTTTTTAATCAAGGGGAAAGAACTTAAGGTGTTGTGGGGATGCTGATTGAAAGAATACCTGATTCGCTTTTGTTGCATATAGAAGTCAATGAAGGCATGATGAAGTGGCCAGTTGCCTACAAAAGGCTCATGCAACTTCCACCGTGCTTGGAATAGTAAATGTCAAACAGATCCATCATCACAGAGTTTTAATATGTGCTTCTTATTTGGAAGTCCAGGGTTATATTGGAGATAACACTGATCCTGGAAAGTGCTTCTCACTATCACAGTCCCAGTTTTGGTTTGTGATGCTGGCTTGCTGTTTTCCACTGTTATGACTGAATATTTAATCACTGACTGTTTAAAGGAATTTAAAGCAATGAGAATAATGCCATTCTCCTGGTTTTCAGAGAAACTACTTAAGAGCATTAGGTTGAAGCAGAGGTGTGCAGGGCATGGCTCTTCAGAAGTGGTCCTGCATCTCTATCAGTCCCAGCCAACATAGACAATGGTGTCTGATGTGAGTCATCTCCAGATAGTATGGGAGATCTAAATTATTATGCATTTCTACATGTATTGTGCATTGCTCTAAATGGTTAGCTTTAGCTTTGTGATAAGAGACAGTACTCTAATTGCAAACTTAACTAGTAATGTTATAAGTAGAGATGGGCACGACTTAGCGGTATTCCAGTTTCCGTTTCCGTTACTCGTATCCATTACTCTATGGAAACGGAAATGGGAATTACTCCACCAGAATTAGAGCTCGAACCGACGAACGAACAATTTGGTCTGATTTGTCGTGCTCGTTACTTGCATCGTGGCGATCGCGCAATGCCAAGCGGCACAGAAAAAAAGTTTTTAAAAGTAAAGAAAAACCAATTCCCAGCCCTAAAAGTAGGCGAAAACTGTCTGAGGGCACCTACCAGGCCAGAAGGGTGTTTTATTTGGGGGTCCCCCTCCCCTCTCCTTGGCTATTGCTACTGCTGCGCTGCTGGTACCAGGCTGGGAGGGCGCATCCATTTGCCATGCAGTGCGGGGGATCCAAAATGGCGACCACAATATTTTTTTTGAAATCATTGCCCAAAACCCCACCAAAGCACCACAGAAACATGCAAAAATTAGCTATTTTAAATGCTTGAATTTTTACAGTAGCAGCAGTGGGTTTTTCTTGCAAAAAAAAGTCTCTTTGATTTTATTTTATTTTATTTTATTTTATTTTATTTTATTTTATTTTATTTTTTTACACCTGCGCATTCGCAATGATGGGCTCGCCCATGGGAGTGGACCATGCAAAGTTTTGGAGCCATTCCACCAATCGCATGGCCAGGTTTTGCTGACTGTACCAGGCTGGGAGGGCGCATCCATTTGCCATGCAGTGCGGGGGATCCAAAATGGCGACTGCAATATTTTTTTTGAAATCGTTGCCCAAAACCCCACCAAAGCACCACAGAAACATGCGAAAATTAGCTATTTTAAATGCTTGAATTTTTACAGTAGCAGCAGTGGGTTTTTCTTGCAAAAAAAAAAAGCCTTGATTTTATTTTATTTTATTTTATTTTATTTTATTTTTTTACACCTGCACATTTGCAATGATGGGCTCGCCCATGGGAGTGGACCATGCAAATTTTCCACCAATCACATGGCCACTTGGCCAGGTTGACCACAGAGACTTCTGGGATGTGCCAATCGGGCATAAACAGCCCACTAATCGTAGCCCAAACCCGAACCCGAACCCTAAGCCTAACCCATACACCAGTACACTGTCCTTCTAAGTGGGTCAGAGAGGCACCCAGAGGTGCACCCCAATACTCACCCTAACCTCACCCGTAACTAGCTTAACCCTAGCCCTTGCGCTAACCCGTCTTAACCCTAATCCAGATCTACTTGCATTGCACTACATGCAAGTACGTGAGACACAGCGGGTGCAAAGAGTCTGCCAGTCCGTCACTTGTGGCTCTGGCTGACTCCTGCAGCTCCCTCCAGGAGCCCGCTACCCCCCCAAACCAGTACTAACAACAAGGAAAAAACAAAAAAACCAACCAAGTAATTTTTGCAAAATTTCGCGAAAAACAGAAACGAGCCGAAACGGACTGCCTCCGACACACGACAACTCGAAAACGTCATTTTCCCTAGTTGTGCCCATCTCTAGTTATAAGACAATGAGATGACTTTTTTGGCACATTTTATTGGTAAGGAGAAGACAAAGAAATCTGGCTTAATTAAGGAATAATGAGATAAGATAGAGGGATTGCTAGCGGGCTGGCACAAACTTGTTCTGCTGTTGCAAAGAACTCAGTTCTTTGCCATCAAAGCTGTTACTTCTGAAATGGCAAAATGGCTACAGTTATGCCAACCCAAAAGATTAATCCCACAGACCTGTCCCTTTATTCCATGATTGGAATAAAGTTTACTGTCTATGATCTGTGGCAACATGTTTATGGAGTACTTCCCCCATCTATATAGCAATGTTATGTCATGTACCGTTCAAAGCAACCCTAAACAGGCATTCAAGGTAAGCGAGACAATAAAGGATAGGTTTTAGCAGTTCCATTCTGCCCAAGAGTTTCCATGGTTGAGTTAAGATTTGAGACCAGGCCCCCTAAGTCCTGATCCATCATTCTCTCTGCTAAACCACATTGGATATTTCTTAACAGTCTAAAATGTTGAAAGTTATTGCATATCGGTGGGCTATGTGTGGGTATTCCGAGGAAGATGTATATTACTTTCAAGTTTCTAAGCAAAGGTTAAAAGGTGCCATATTCCAAGTCAGTGTTTTTCAATCTTTGACAGTTTAAGTTTACTAGTGATTAGTGATTCTTCCAGAGAACTTAAACCCCACCATGACAGAAACAAAAAGCCCAGTTATCATAAGAAGGGATATTTGTAAATTTACAAATGTCCTATTGTTGTATTTATTGTGGTCCTTATTTACAAAGATTCTAAATTGTTGCATTTATTAGTTAGTAGGCAGGCAAAACAGTGCATTGAGAGAAACACAGAGTGACCCCCTCAATTCTAGCATGCCAAAATGTCTCAGAGAGTGACAATCCCTTTCAGGTAGGATAATCACCACATTACAATCCCAGGGCAATAAGGGGGGGTGGTAGAGGAAGAATAATGGATTCTTAATCATTCTTATGAAAACCATAGGGGCCCATATGAGCAGCATATATGACCTATCAGTGGTATGTACATCACTGAACAAGAAATACTGCTCTAGATAGATGGAACAAAAATTAATAGCAAGAATAATAATAAGAGTAATGGAAGGCTTATTGATGGACTTTGCTTAATCTCACTCAGTTGCAAAGGATGGTAGGGTGGATTATTTTCAACTCAAATTAACCCCTTCCTTGAGATTTTAAAGTTGGCTGTTTGGAAAGTAGCCCATACACTCCCTTTCCCATGTATATTGACTTCTTTTGATAGACCCATTGTGGTCAAACCTGGGGTCATCCGATGCATAATATGATTTTAAAAACAACCCCAGAGTATCACTGTAATGCACCAAACAATTGATGAGGGTTGCATGAGCACTTATTGATTCATTCCGTTTATGTTTCCGTGCAGCTTAGTGCAGGGACTAGCGTATCATATCTTATTTATCCACACCATGACCCTATAAGGTAGCAATAGCCAAGAAGAGTGTGCTACTGGCCAAGGTAGTATGGTGAACTGTCAGAGCTCTAAAGGTGCTGCACCTATTTTAAAAAGTCCCTTTAAAAAATAATTAGTTGTAGTAGTTCTTCCCAAGGCCCACACAGGAAATTTGTTACTGTTGTCATAGTCACCGTTTTTTGTTTTCTGAAGCAATACAAACTTATTAGTTACCTCATTCTTATCCCAACTTAATACTACAGAACTTATGTCTGTTCATACAAAATGGGCCCCATTAACCTAAGACAGTTTTAAACTAGGATAGGTTTTTAAAAACAGTATCCATGGGACTGATAAGATGATGGTGTAGTTATAAGCCCAGACCTGCTCTGCCACGCAACAACAATCCAGATGAATATTTTTAAAATTTGTTGAAGTTGACATGAAATGCTGCTTTTAAAATATGGCCTTGTTCTGCCACAGAAGAAGCAATAGCTCAAATAACTTACCACAGGGGGAAAATACAAATGCTTCTACATATTCACAGAAGGAAGTCTTTCTCTTTTTTGCTATTCAGTGTAGTTTACTTTTTCCACAGAAAAAGCATGTCAGCAAAGTATTCCCCAAATTACCTCTTTTGGATATCTGTGCAGTACTCAGAAGAAGCAGTGACAAGTAGCACATATAACAATTTGGGTTATGCATATAGATAGATTCAAATTTTAAATGACTGGATTATTCAGGACTGAGCACAGCAAAAGATCCTGAAACCATCCAAAATCCATCCTTTTTTGTATGCAGTAAGAGCTGCATGTGCCATTAAATCAATTCTGACTTCTGGTGACCCTTTCCAGGGTTTTCTAGGTAGAGAATACATAGAAGGAGTTTACCATTCCCTTCTTCTGGAGGCATCCTGGAAATGTACAGCTTGCCCGTGATTACACAGGCTGGCTCTTTTTTTTTGAGACCCAGTGAGGAATTGAACTCCCCACCCCTGGTTTCACATTCAGATAAACACTGAGCTATCCAGCCAGTGGTGATCTGTTGAGGAACACAAACATTCTCCTTTGTGCTTGTTCCTGTCACACATCTACATTCAAGGAGGAAAGTGAATCAAATGGATATGATCATGAGTTAGAACAGAAATAGTTTTCCGGAAGTCACTTCCGGTTTGGAGAGAAGCACTTTTGGGGCCTCTGATGGGCCCGGGAAGGCTGTCAGAGGCCCGTTCGGGGCAGATCCCGGCCTGAGGTAAGTACAGGAGGCTTGATACAAGCTTCTCCAGCTTACCCCAGAGGACTTTTTTCATACACTGCACTCTCATGATATACGGGGACTGCAGTATATGAACCGCGAAAGGGCGGGGGTTACTGCACTTATTTTACTGAACAAGAAAGGATGAAAAGCTGAGTGAACTTTGAGTCAACAACCTGGCAATGTACTCCAGGATCTGAGCACAGCTTGGGCTGCAGTAAACCAGTTTAACTACTATGCCACAGGGCTCATTAATATGTGAAGCAATGTGCTGGGGGGGTCAGCTCATCTCCTCACCGCACATCGGAGTCCATATCAGTGATGAAATGAAAATGACAACAGTGGCATTAATTCAAATTTATAGCTCTTTTTAAAAAAAAGATAGCTGAAATGCAGTAATAAGTCACAACTGGAGTAAGCCCACTGAATCAGTAGAACTTATGAGAAATTTACTCTCCTCATTCCCAATGATTCAAAGGTTCTACCCTAGTTGTATGTTACTGTGGGATTTCAGCTTAAAAATACAGAAACCTTTTGGATGTAAATAAAAATGCTGTTTCTTTTTAAATCAACAGCAGGAAGGTAAAAACACTCAACAGCGGCTATGTTCCATCTCTCCAGTGAGTTAAAACTGGAGGTATGCAGCTTTATGTTTTAGTCCGAAAACACAAATCTGCAGAGATCTAGTTAAAACCAACCACCTGGTGTCCTCCAGAGGAAGCTTGTGATTCCGATGTCTTGGGACAGTGAATCCATGCCACATTTTACACTTTTTTGGGGGAAGGAATTGGGTGAGTTTTCAAAGGCAGCTGTAGTAATGCACAGTTGGTTCTTTCTTTGGATTCTGGCAATATGTTTGATTCAAATCAGAAGAGAGAAATATCCTACAGAGAATTTTTAAAACACGCTTTTCTCCTCCTACATGGCGAAGTTTGTCGTGCTGCTATTTCCACATGTTTCTAGGTCTCAGGCAGTGTTCACAGCTTCCTGACCAATGTGCCAAAGATGCAGTGAGAAAAGAAACAAACATGTTATGGATGCTGCCTACCAATCAGTGTGTTGTCGCTGTCGTAAAATGTACATTGAAAATAAAAATCTCTAGGAATTCATACATCACAACATTCCATATATTCTGTTGTTCTTTCATCAGTTAAAAGACGAGAAGATATAATGGGCCTAAGAAGGCATAACATGGATGGCACTGAATTGTTGTTAATCTAAGATGTGCTAATTTGGTTAGCGTTTCCTCAGAATAAACAAACATATATTGATTTTAAAAAATGGTGTGTATTCTGTAGGGTCAGGAAAGAACAAGTGTGGAAGAAAAAAATGGATTTAAAAAAAACAGTGGGGTATTCCCACAGTATTGGATTTTTTTACACTGGATGTACAACAAAGGGATGGGAAAGAAATAATGTTGAGGAGAAGTATGAACATTTGTGCATTTAATATATTTGTGGCCTTGTTTCAGTGTCATTGTGTGGCAGAGTCTGTGGTGGGAGAGATATCCATTTGTTAAACCTCACATACACGTTCTAGACAGACTTTGAGTGGTTTTTATTCCCTCCCTGCTCCTGTTCTGCAGTTTTGATTTTTAACATCCCCATTCACAGCGAAAGGAGGACAAAACATCCCATCAGTCTCGGGATGGGCATAATGTCTTCCCCTCCTTGTTGGGGGGGGGGATACAATGGGAATTAGGAGGTGGTGGAACTTGTGAATCCATGATTTCTCTCAGTCTGTCTGACCTACCCTTGGAATGAATGCCTTCCCCCCCCCACTTTATACCAAGGCAACACCATGGGCAGTATAACTGCAACCGTGTCACTTTCCTTCACATGTCGTGGAATCCACAATATTCTGTAGTCTGTTGTGGGGCAGCCAATGGGCTGAAAAACAGCAGGTTTTATGTCCTCTTTTATATCTTTAGAATCCATCCCACTAGGGGCCACTCTTTCCCTATGCCAGAGAACAATTTTATTCATATCACTTTGCTGTTGCTGTTTTTTTTTTTAATTAATAGTGCTTCTAATTCAAAACTGGACAAGTTATGCCTGTTATTAGGGAGGGGGAAAATGTCTTAGTATGTTGCTTCATTTGACATGTGCTGCTGATAGAGAGCTTTGCAGATATTCTGGACTGCCAGTAACATGAATAAATGAGTGTTAGAGCAAATCAAGCTTGAATTGTCCCTGGAGGCAAAAAATATTGAAACTGAGTCAGTCACGCTTTGTATACTTCCTAAGAAAGCAGGATCATCTGGAAGAGAAACCTGTGCTGGGGAAGGTGGAAGAGTTAAACAAAAAAGCACACAGCATTTAAGTCCTGAACACTCAAACTTAATACACTGTAACCTTAAAGCAAAGTGCCTCAGATTTCTTGTTTTGTTCCTGAATAAAACACTTGTTATATTCAATACATACTGAATTGACTATGAATAGGCTTTTTTAAATACTTCAAAACTCTCTGGGTAGGAGCAATCTTAGATTAAATGGTGGTGTGTGTGTGTTGTGTCGTTACAGTCGTGATTGACTCTTCGTGACTCCATGTCCATGGAGTTTTCTTGGCAGGAATACTGTAGTGGCTTGCCAGTTCCTACTCCAGGCGCCTACAGCATCTGGTATTCCCTGGTGGTCTCTCATCCAAGTACTAACCAGGGCCGACCCTGCTTAGCTTCCAAAATCAGGCGAGATCGGATATGCTTAGGGCATGGCTGTAGTGGAATATTATTCTAAAACCCCTACTATGGAAGAGGCTGTGACGCTCATCCCACCTAATAGCTCACTAGTGAAATAGATTGAGGAATATGGGTGATTGCCACATTTATAGGTGGAAGACAGATGGAAAGAGGAAGACCAAATATGAGATAGATTTAACATCCTTAAGAAACCACGGACATGAGCTTACAAAAGATGCGCACAACTGTTGTGGATAGGACACATTGGAGTTTGCCGTAAACTGAAGGCGACTTGCCACAACATTTCCCTTAAGAGATGGATGAGAGACTTGTGTGAGGTTACCTAGGAACTTCATCAGGCAAAGTAAATTGGGGGCTATACAAGATTGTATTGTTAGAGCAATCTAAAGGGAAGAAGAATAGAGTTCTTTTTCACACTTGGACTTGCTCAAGGAGAGTCAAGGGTATGGCTGTGGAAATGGAAGAAGAGTCACTTACAAGACTTTATAAAAGCAGTATTTATCTGGCATATAGGTTCTAATTTTACCTTCATTTGTTGTTCTCCTCCAGCTCTTTCAATAAGAGCTTTCATCATGGGAACCAAAGGGAAAAAAATGACCACACAAAACGCCCACATTCTAGTCCCCATTAAAGTTGTGGCTTATTAGGCAATCAATCTGTGAGCTTCTTCCTGTCAGTTCTTCATGTGTGTGTGTGTGGGGGGGGGGAGCTTCACTTACTGACTGGGGACTGTTGAGGCATGTGGGAAAGTTCTTGGTCCAAGGGCAATTGAAAACTATCTTCAGGAGCCAAGCTGGGAAAGGGATTTCTAAAATCAGAGAATCAGACTATACAACACATGGGTGGATGGTTAGACTATTGGGTGGGCAATTTTCTGAGGTCATGGGGGTGCACTGAATATTCACCCCATTACACAGTTACTTGAGTATCTACCACTGATGCAATTCAATGGCTGCCTCTGAGATTTCCACCACCCCATCAGTTGCTGGCAGCCATGACAGTTCTCCATGATACACGAGGATGCCACTGTGCTTTCTGGAGCCATAGAGCCTCACCCAGAGTCAGGGCAGAGTGTTTCCTCTTCTTGTGTTGAAAGAGAAATGTACAATTGCTAGAACAGAGTCAAAGGTTGGCAGTTGGTTTTGTGCATGGCGAATCTAAGCAGCGGGAGACTGTAAAAATGCCCAGAGGCATGTGTGGTATAGTGCTGCATATTCTTGGATTAGATGGCTAAATGGGCTGAAAACTGTGGAAAAGGTGAACACCATGTTGAGGGCATTGCGCTGACTATAAAACTGGCAATATCACAATGCCTTTATTCAATCTACAATGTGTAGACGCTTAGAAGACCATATGCTCTTCTGGTCACAAGACAAAAAAGGTACAAAATTATGTACAGTGCATGAAAACTGGATAGATAGACTTTTAAAAAAATACTAATGCTCTCTCAAGATTCAGAACTTGCGCAGAGAAAGAGTGAGACAATGTTTTCAATGTAGTGAAACTTTGCAATTATCTTGTGCAATACATGCCCCACAGTTTATATGGTTATACAATAGGATGGGAAGAATTAACCCATGATTAGGTTATCTTTGGCTAGACGTCATGATTACTTTAAACTATCCTTCAGGATCCCACTCAGTATACACCCAAATACCAATTTCTGTCCACATTTGTTTCTTTCTCATTGGGAGAAAGATGGCCTACAAATGAAATTCAGTAACATTAATTAATGAATTAATTTTTTGGGGGGGTACGGCTGTTAATCCCATATCTGATTTTCAGCTTCCCATAAAAATCTGGTTGGCCAGTGTGGGAAATGGGATAATGAATTAAATGGTCTTTCCGTGTATTCCATCCAGAGTTACCAGATGCTTGCAAGTGTTTGATGTCATAAGAAAGCTTCATGTATGCATACATTAATATTTTATGAAACACTTCTGACAGTTCTCAGAAGTTCTGCAGTATTTAGTTATCACTAAAGCAGGTGTACTTACTCCTGGTAGAGGGGCTCACATGAGCTCCACCTCTTCTGTTTCTAGTTTTGTCATGTTCCTATCTCTGAAGGGCAATGGATTGGATGAAGAGAGCATCTACTACCCATCAGTAAAGTCCTGTCCATGTGAATCAAGTATTTTGGAAAATAGCTCCAATAGTCCAGGGTCTATGTATTCTCACTCATTCTATACCCCAAAGCTCAGAGAGAACTCCTAGTTCCCTGAGCTCCTTGCCCTCTGAAGATGCCGGCCGCAGAGTCTGGCAAAATGTCAGGAAGAAAAATGTCCAGAACACAGCCAAACAGCCCGAAAGATTCACAGCAGCTAGCAGTTCAGGGTCTCTTCAGACTTGTTGCCTGTCTTGTGTAGAAGACAAATATATCAGAAGGAACAGGCCTGACATGGTTCCCTCTGTCCATCATAAGTGCGCCTATTTTAAAAACTGACTGAATAAGGGTGCAACTACATAGCAAAGGAAATATGTATTCACTCATGCCCACTCCTTGTGAAGCTGCACTGGGGATTCAACTCTCTGCAGGAAGAGGGAAAATGTATTGTTACTACAGTTGTGTTGAAGGACCTATAGGTGATATGGCTCAAAGAAATTCCCTTAAGATGGATTTTCTTCTTCAAGGAACTTACTTTTGTCCAACAAAAGAAGTTCTATTAAGTTTATTTATTTATTTATTTATTTATTTTGATGCTTATATACCGCCCATCTTCCAGAAGAACTCCGGGCTGTTTACAATAAATAAGAATATAACAGGAAGCAAATAAATAGAACATCATAATAAAACACTAAAAGTTGTTTTCTAAAAGCCCAGAAAAACGAAAACAGGAACTCTGCCATGGAGGAGAAGCTGGACAAAGGAAGGAGATGAGAACAATAACAAGAAGCCAGCTGTGAGTGTTGGCTTGCTTGCTCTGTGTACAGTACGAACCCCGCATCCGCTGATTCACCAACTGCAGATTCAGTTATCTACAGTTGGTGATCAAGGAGGTTGGCAAGGACAGGGAAAAATTAAAAATAAAACACCAGTGGCCACTGCCCTCCTCTTCCTTGCCACTGCCGCTGTTGCGGGCCAGTCAGGCAACCTCTGTAGGGGTGGGGTGGGGACTCACCCAGCTGGCCAACCGGCCTTTGAACTGCCTGGTCAAGTCCCATGCGGCGGAAGTTTTGAACTTCCTGCTCAAACTTCCAATCCGCCCCTGGGGACCTGAGTGGGAAATTCAAAGGCCAGTTGACCAGGTGGGTCTTTCAAGTCCCCACCTCACCCCTCCGGAAGGTGCATAGCCAGCGGCAGCGGCAGTACAGTAGGACCCCAGTATCCGCTGGGGATTGGTTCCAGGCCTTCCCGAGGATAATGAAAATGGTGGATAAGATAGAACACCAAGGAAATCCCCCAAATCTGCTATTTTATGACAGTAGCTTGCTTTATGGCTGCTGTTTGCTCATGACCTGGCGTTTAATCCCAGGTAGCAGGCTCATGGTTGACTCAGCTTTCCATCCTTCTGAGGTCGGTAAAATAAGTACCCAGCTTGCTGGGGGGGATGTGTAGCCTTCGCACTGTAATTAAACTGTAAGCTCCCCAGAGACTACTTGAAGTGGTATAGGGTGGTGTATGAGCAGAACTTTATTTTTTACAGCTGTTGTTTCATGACAGTAGCTTGCTTTGCAGCTGCAGGATTAGGTCTTTATTTTTTCCTTTGCCATCCGTGGATAATTGAATCAGTGGATAATGAATAAGTGGATGTGGGGGTCCTACTTTACAGTAAGATTTTTTTCCTACCACTGCCACCAGCCAGGCACCCTCCAGAGGTCTGTAAGTATTTATTTGCATAAATAGGGCAATGATATTGAAAGAGACTTCTAACTGCTGCTGAATAAAGGGCATGAGAAAGCTTTGTTTCCTTTACTGGACTCTACCAAAGTTCATGACATCTAAGCATGGGAGAAAGAAGATGAACAGGTTTGCCCATTGTTAGAGAGGAGTGCAGAAGCTTGACCCAGTTTAATGGTTTAAAAAAAAACCTATAAATAAAGATTGTAAGTATCCCCATATCAAAACTCTCCCATCAAAACTAAATGCCTCTCCCACCCCCATCTTCAGTGTGTGTGTGTGTGTGTGTGTGTGTGTGTGTGTGTGTGTGTGTGTGTGTGTGTGTGTGTGTGTGTGTGTGTGTGTGTGTGTGTGTGTGTGTGTGTGTGTGTGATCTTGTTTTGCTTTCCCCGAGACAAGTTAGAGATGGGGAAGTTCTGCAGCGGCAGATGTTCAAATCAGTTGTAGGTTCAACTTAAAGCTTTAGGGCTGAGGCACCTGATGGGAGTCTGTCAATCCAATGTGAGAGGTGTGGAACATAACAGGATTAAAAGAAAATTAAAACTTTATTGCTGTCATCCTCTCCTGTGAGCCACATGCTAAGCTGCAAATTGTTTCTTTGAGAACATCCCACCAGGTTGTGTAGAGAGAGTGATTGATGAGCAGCCAATTAGCTTGGGGTCCCTACCAGTGACAAGAATTTCCTCGTTCATCTTGGGAAACAGTAAGCTCAGGTTTACCGCCCTGAACTGGGTACAAATTCAGCACTAATGAACAAAGGTAGTGGGGGGGGAGGGGGATGATTTGGATGTAAACCATGTTTCACATCTTTGGCATTAATACATAACTAATAAAGTTCTCTTGAGTTGCTGTATTTCCCATGTATAGGTCATAAAACATCCTATTTTAGAACCATAAGATGGGTAAAAGCATTCCAATGAGCTTCTGTTATCCAAGTATTTATAACTCATTGCACATTGCATATTTATGGTAACTTTAGATCAGTAGAAAGGATGTGGATTAAAAATATATATGCCCTGTTCTCATTTCCACACTGTATCCCTAATGTGGCTTTGTACCTTGAGGCAAGCCTATTTCCTACTGAAGCCCATATCAGGATATATGTGATAGGTGTTCAAACATGGTAGTTATCATTTAACACTAAGCTATTTCTGCAAGGCCAGATTTGATCCTGGACACAAAGATTTTGAACTCAGTGTGATGCAGAAGCTAGCATGCAAGTAGTGTCTGGCAGCATATTATTAGATTACTTACTATGGTTGTAGTACTTTCCCTATGTGATTATATTTGTGAGCTCCGCGTTACTGCATAAGGGGGAAACAAAGTAGCTCAAGTCTTCCTTCTAACTGTGGAAATTGTAGCCTTTTATGTTGTGTATCCTGTTACCTGGAAGCATGTTTCACTGCACCCAGTGCAACATGGAGAGGATTGCATTGTTTAATGTCACAGTTCACTTGTGGTATCCAGTACAACAGCCCATGGAGCTGCACAGATCTTTATTGATGTTTTCTCCTAATCTCTCTCCCCCATCCCCCGAAAATCAGATGATCATCTTTTTGGGTTTTTAGTTCTCTGATCTTCTGTATTTCAATGAACATTTTTACTCCTTGGTTTGACTGTTATATGTTTTCTTCAGTCATATTCGTCATATTTTAAAATATTAACCCATGTCCTCCTTTCTCTTTTGTACAGAGCAATGATATTGTCTACTACAATGCAAAAGATGACCTCAATGAAGTAAGTAGCATTTCTTAAAACATCAATATGTGCTTTTCTGGGTTTCTTACAAGGCAGGCTTTTATTATATTTGCAACGGCTATACTTACAGTCACTTTGAAGAATGCCTGAACGTCTATACCTGTTAAACCAACATTTTAAAAATAGAACACATTTTTCAACAATACATATCTCATGACACATAGTCAAAGATATAAGTGGTTCCCAGTAGGTTTTTAGATAGCTTTAATGTACACTGTGAGTTGCTTCCTTCAGGAAGTCTTGAAGAAAAATGGATTTCAGAAGATGGTTGAAGAATAAAGTGTGTCGGCAACAAAACAACAAAACAAAATGAAAACAACAAAAATCTTTGTGAATCCATTTCAAAGAATATCTCTCTCAAAGGTTTCATGAGAAGATTGATAGTGGACCAGAAGTTTTGAAGTTTGAAGTATCTATGGGTTATATTAATTTTTATTTGTTTTGCTAGAACTCTACATCTCGGTGCTGTAACTTAACAGATATAAATGTTGGCTAGTTATTCTGAAGTCTAGGATCATCAAAACAGTTACAGAGTAGCAGCTGTCTCCATTTTCCTCTCATGGAAGCTGCAACTCAGTTGAACCAAATTTTTCTTGACTTTTTGCTCACATTTGGATCCAACCTCCAGCCATAACTTCTCCTCTGAAAGACTCTTGGTTGCCCAAGTCAGCAAAACAATGAGGAAGGGACGGAGCCAGCCTTTCACATCTAACGCTCAAACTTTTGCTTGCAATTCTGATTTTGAAACTTGCATTTAGTCAAGAAGCCTGACCTGCAGACATGGCAATGATTTTTGGAATACGTACATTTCTTCTTTCTTATTCCAAGTTTTGCAGTACCTAGCCTGATGAAGTCCCATCTGGGGCCCCAAGCTAGCTTATGATATTTTAGTGTTCCAATACTGTTGTCACTCACCCCTTACCTTCTGATAGTGTTGGTTATTCTGGAATTCAGAATGATTGAGAAGGGTTACAGAATTAAAGAATACTCAGCCAAGAAGGGATAACAAATTCTACATGGAAGAAGTGGAATTTTCCATCAATTCCAATATGTAAATACAGGTTAAGGGCCTTCTAAGTATGTTACATTTTATCAATAGTTTTTTTAAAAATCAGTTTTAATTAGAGATGTGCACAAAATGGAAAAATGCTGTTTCATTTCATTTCATTTCATTGCTCATTGTGATTTGTTTCATTTCGTAAATAACATTTTTTTAAAAAAAATCATTATGAAATGAAATGAGCAACGAGATGCTGCCACCACCTCCCCACAGCCCGACCACACCAACAAGGGATTGGGTGTGTGTGCTGGTGTGGTGTGAAACTCAAAAGCCGCCCTTCACTGCTTTCTGGTTAGGGTGAGGGCTAATGTCAGCGCTCACCCTCTCAGCCTCCTGCTGTGGAATCCCCCTGCTGAGGCTTCCCTGACACTAAGGGCCTTTTTACACGACCCCTAAGATCCGCTGGCCACTTAAATTCGGACCAGAGATCTTAGGGGTTCGTCGCTCTTCCTGTGTCCCCACCCCCCTCCGCACTTCCTGGCTGCTGGCTGCGTGAGGGGAGGGAGAAAAAGAGAAAGAAAAGCATGCCGCTCACCTCGTTCTGCCTCTAGTCTCTGTAAAAGTAACTCTTAAAGGGGCGGGAGAGCCCCACACTCACTATCCTTACACCGGGTCAAAGAATTTTCACCTCCAAAGGGCAGGTACCTGAAAGCTGCGCTGGGACACGCTAAAGTGGGTGGGGTTGCACTTAATTTCCTGTTAACTCCGGAGCTGGTGGGGAAACATTTTTAAGCTCCGGAGCTGGGAGCCATTTGCCCCGGAGTTTAGGGGTCGTGTATAAACGCCCTAAGAGGGCAAGTGCTGACATCGGCGCTGGTCCTTTCAGCCTAGAACTGTGTTAGGGAAGCCACTGTACTCCACTCCCCACAGCCCGAGTGGGGCCTTTAAGACTAACTGGTTTATTTTTCATATTTTTATTTTCTTGCGCCCAGTATCACCTTTTCAGATGTTTTATGTGGTTTCTGGTTTTTCCTGGAATACTGTAGACTATAATGGCTACCAGCTAGATTACCGTATGAGACCTGTGGTCTTTTAGAGGAATAAAATATTTCAAAGTACTGTAATGTGTATCTTTAGCAATTGAAAGCTGCATCCTAGAATGCTTTAGTGAGTAAAAAAAAAATGCAAAAAATGCATACAAAATTATACATGTGAAAGTATGCATCCCTTAGGGGAAATTTCAGGGGGGGGGGGAATTAGAGAAACGCAATGAAGGCAAGGTTGAGGGTTTTTCACATCCCTTTTTCAAAAAGGGAAGTGAAAAAACATTGATTTTCTTTCTAGTGTGGAAACTGAGTGTAAGAGACAAATTGTTGTGGAGATGACAGTGAAGGAACACTAGAGTCATTCAATGTCTGAAGGAAGCAGAATTGAGTGTTCAAACTGCCAATTCAACCTTCCTTGCCCTTCATGGTATCTACCAGCAACTAGCATGCAATGGCATAGGGTTTCAGTTGTGTAGTTTTATTTTGTATTGTATGGTTTTGTGGAGCATATTTGGAAGCAATATATTCTCAGTCTGAAGGCAGGAGGTGGTGACCGCAAAGGTTTCTTTTGCCTCTACTGAGGACCAGGAAGAATATAATGGCTGGGAAGGAAACCCAAGGAAATGGAGGTGAGGAAGGAGCTATGCATATGGAAATGGAAAGAAATAACACTTTGATACCATTAGAGGAAAAACTGAATGTGATGAGGGCCATGTTACTTTCCTTTAGCTGACCAATGTGATCTGCAATATCAGCGACGGCCCATACAGAAAGGGAAGGGGAGGGAATGGGAAGATGCTTTTGGCACTGTTCAGAACTGGAAAACAAACTGAGCCATATCCTTCCATTCTCTTTGAATGTACAATGAATGTCCAAGAAGGAAAAGCAAAGAGGAGCCTGCCATGACACAATCCCCACCATCTTGCCCCTGCCCCTATGTTGATAGTACTGTTTCGTAGCAGAGAGGATTTTGGATCTACAAAACCCTACTCAGAAGATGTGGTATCCAGATTTTCCAATAATTCCCCCACCCAACTAAATGTGGAACTTGCATTAAGATGAAGACTTCATGCTCCTTGTGTTTGAGCTCTGCCATTCTAGTTCAAGGAGGTGTTGTATCCAAGTATCAAAATGCCAAGATAGATTCTCCACTGGAAACCTATTCCAGGTTTTTCTGGCAACCCCATCTTGTACTTATAAAGTAACTTCCATCCCTGAAGATGCCAAGGGTTCAAGCTGCGAACCTGCAGATCCAAAATGTACAGTATGCTCTGCCACTGAATGGCAGTCCTTAAGCAATGGAATGCATTGAACTTCAGTTCATGCCCTTCATGTATTTCTTGAGTCTTTTATTCACCACACAAGCAAATGTCTCCCCTAGAGCTTCATATCTGTATGTTCCTCTATACATACACCCAAATTCATCTCCCCACCTTCAGAAGAAGAATACTGCATGATTGTCTAATACTGCATGATTGTCCCATTGCATGGTAGTAAAAAAAATAGATCTTAATTCAAGCATTTATCAGAGGGAGAGGTAAAGAGCCATTCTTCTTCTATATAAGACCTTCATAAGTGTGTACGTACACAAAATTTGACTCATAAAGATTGAGTCCATGCCATTAATTCCCGGATTTTGTCTGAGAGATGAGTGGTGCTGGGAGAATAGTTAACCCTTGAATTGGGGAAGATTAATTGGAGTTTAATTTATCTGGAAGATTAGTTGTGCTGCATACATTGGATTTTACATGTGCAAAACTTTTAAACTTTGATGTCCATGTGTGGTCATTTAACAGTTGTAGAGCTGACACAAACATGTCAGATAACTGGCCTGGACGTCGACCTGGTTGGCTGTAAATTTAAAAATCTGCAATTTGGCCCAGGGCCAGTTTGAACCATGGTCTACAAAGTCTAGAATTTCTTTTGAGCTCTTGACCACATTTGACTGGGGGGAGGGAGGAAACACTTTTTAATTTGAATAGATACATCTTGTTGTTCTGAAATGAACATTGTAGGTGTAACCTATCAACTTAATAGAAAAGTTTCTATAAAGGTATTAATCAGATCAGCATGCTTCATTTGCCCAGGGTAATAAATTGTGATTTATGATTGATGGCATCGCTACCATGTTTTGACACTGCTGCTGTAAGATAATTAAAGAGGGAACATTGATCATGTCAAACAAATTTTTCTGAGTTTCATATACTGGATAGGATAATTTAGATAAGATGACAGTGCAGGAAAGTTTGTTTCTGCTGATTTTAAAGAAAATGATCCATAGTCAACCACATAATTAATAGTAGTCTAACTTTTTTTCTTATTGTGCAGTTCTCAGCTTTGACCTATGCATGAAACCTCCTTGTAGGAATTCTCTTTTGCTCTGAGTCATCCTGTTAATTTTCTAGGATCAAGTGGATAATTTTGGATGGCTCCTCTGCTCCCTTCTGGTCTGATTCTCCGTGCCAACCTAGACTGACTGAGCTGGTCACTAGGCTTCCAGACTGACAGGGCCTATGCTTAGGTTTATAACAATCGGCTAACATTTCACAAAGATCTGTTCTGCAGCCAGGCACTATAGCCAGGCACAGCATGTGTGGCAGCTGAAACAGTTTTGAGACATACATACACACAATCTAGATCATTAGTGGGTGAACAGTTACATTGGGAAAAAAAACAGCAAGCAAGCTAAGAATTGCCACTTCAGTAATCACATAGAAACCAAGAGGGAGATAAGAATGAGAATCTATGGAAGTACATATGTTGTAAAGTAACAATTACATCTCTCTCTCTCTCTCTCTCTCTCTCTCTCTCTCTCTCTCTCTCTCTCTCTCTCTGTTTTTGTCTGAAATTTGTGATCTAACCCACTTTTGAATTTGTCTGGGTGTGACATTTGTAGCTGTGATGATGACTCATTTAAAATCAACAACTGAAGCTGCAGTCATCAATGGAGAAAAGAATCTGATATTGTATTTCAGATACTTTATTTCTGTTGTGGCATCTGAAGCAAAATATGTGCATCTGGTTCATGTTCAGTTCGTGGCATTACAAAGCATGTGAAATTCACTGAGCATACACATAAAAATCCTCATATGAAAAATACTTTGCAAACTGAAAACCAGCTCCATTATTTGTCCCTCTGTGAGACTCGTTAGCCTCTTCTGCCTCCCGCTAAATGTCCCACGGAACTCCAAATGGAAATATAAACTATATGATTTTACATGTATATATTTTTGTGAATCAAATAATCATAGCTCATAAATTTGTGGGCTTAAGAAACGAATGCTGGTGTCCTCCTTATAGCCTGAAAAACTGAGATGGTTGACGGATTATTTTGCCTCAAACTGTATTGTTATTCCAGTCACTGCAGCTGTGAAGACCTTAGCTGCTGACATCTAAAGGTTCAAAATACCAAAAAGCATCATTACATTTCCTAGCAGCTGTCAGTCAGCAATTGTGTATGTGTGTGTGGGTGTGTGGGTGTGTGGGTGTGGGGGTACCTTATCGATCAGTAAGTAGGAGCAATCCTGTTACAAGCAGTACAGTCAAATGGAACACCAATTAAAGTTACTATTTTGAAAACTCGGTGGCTCTTTGGCACCTGAAATATTTAACACCCTAGGGCTACTGTGAGTTGTTTCTGTTATAATTTTCTGGGAACTTTTCTAATAAATCCTTAGTGTATTCAAACTCAAACATACTTTTTGCAGTCTTCTCTGTGTGTGTGTGTGTGTGTGTGTGTGTGTGTGTGTGTGTGTGTGTGTGTGTGTGTGTGTGTGTGTGTGTGTGTGTGTGTGTGAGAGAGAGAGAGAGAGAGAGAGAGAGAGAGAGAGAGAGAGAGAGACTGCTTCTCTATATGTGCTAAGAGACAAATCTAAGACTTTTAACAAAGAACAAAATGTGGTCAGCTCAAGGCCCAGATCTATCTATCTATGTATTTACCTCTCTTTATTGAAGCTATAGAAGAAATATTTATTGAGAGAAGTTGAGAAGACTAGCTAAATTGCAGTGTCTAGGTTGTCAAATAACCCTATGTCCTTGTATATTAGGATTTTCATGTGATGCACTGCTCTGAAAAGCAGAAGGTGTTTTGTGGTGGTGACCACTCTGTCATCACTTTTGCCATGAGAAAATGGCTGATCTGGTCACAGTACAGTAGGACCCCTGTATCTGCTGGTGATTGGTTCCAGGCCTTCCCATGGATAATGAAAACCGTGGATAAGAGAGAACGCTTGCCCACCCACCCTCAAACTGCTGTTTCCTCACAGCAGCTTGCTTTACAGATGCTATTTGTGACAATAGCTTGCATTACAGATGCTTTTTGTGACAATAACTTGCTTTGTGGCTGGTGAATTATTTAATTTCTGCCCCCTGCCAACTGTGGATAACTGAATCAGTGGATAATGAATCAGTGGATACGGGGGTCCTACTGTACTTCATTAAGAGCTAGTGAAAACTAGGTTCCTGAAAACCCACTAAATCCATCATTTGTCCAGGTAATCTTGCTATTTTAAATTTTGAATTTGTCAATCAGTTCCAAGCAAAAGAAGGGAAGGGGGAATGCTGGAAGAATATAGGGTGCTTTTACATGACCTCTAAAATCTGGTGGCAACTTAAATTCAGACCAGAGATTGTGGGGTTTGTCCCTCTTCCTGTGTTCCCACCCCTCCGCACTCCATTGTTCCTGTCTGCGTGAGGGGAGGGAGAAAAAAAGGGAGAAAAAATGCAGGCTCACCTCTTTCTGCTGGTCGAAGCAGCACCAAGCAGCCCCGTAGAGATTCTTGTCTCTTAAAGGGGCAGTGGGGACAAAACAAACAAACAGAAGGCAAGGGAGCCCGGCATTCACAGCTTTAAAATCCGCATCAGAAGATTTTTTATCTCCTGGAGGCCAGGTACTTGGTGTCAAGCCCCACACACAGAGCACACACACAAACAGGGTTCAGTTCTTTGCCAAGATCTTTAGTGGAAAGCCAGGCAAGTCCAAGTCCTTTGCCAACAATCAAGTGCCAGATAAATAACAGAATCCAACTCCCAGCAATTAACAGTCCAAGTCAAAACCAGAATATCTCATGGAAACCAGATGCCAAACCCAAGGGAACAGATTAAGCCGTTGTCCAGTAAGCCGGTCCAAAATCAGGAAACAGAGCCAAGGTCACAGACAGGAACATGGTTGCAAGTTCAAATGACGCGTTGCTCCCACAGAGAGCTCAAGGTGAGCTTACCAGCTTTATCCCAAAACAGGGAACACACCCTTACCTCTGGAAAGTCTCCTGCTAGTACTCAGGGCTTCCTGACCTGATTCCCCGTCTAGCATCAAAGACCCATTCCCTAGCTCTCCTGGTAGCACGTCTTTGCAGAATCCTGCTCATAGCCCTTCTAGGGGGAGAAGATATGTTTTCAGCTGAGTCATCAGACCCAGCTGCCTGCTGACTTGAGCTGCAAGGCTCCTCCAGCAGCTCTTCACCATTTAACCCCTCAGAGTCAGGTTCTGTGACAGGCAGGGTCCTGGTACTTGGAAAGTGCGCTGGGACATTCTTAGGTGGGCGTGGTCGTACTTTATTTTGTTTAAAGTCTGCAGCTGGTGGGAAAACATTTTTAAGCTCCGGATCTGGGAGCCCTTTGCCTCAGATTTTAGGGGTCATGTAAAAGCGCCCATAGTAAATGTAAATATGACCTAAACCTGTATATTCATGTCTGAAAGAGATTTTACTCAGGCATCACTAGAATATGTTCATATGCAGTTGAGTTCTTATGTTCTTTATGATATTATGTAACTAGTGAGATACTCTAATCACTGAATAATAGATGTTGTATGACAAAAATAAAATTTAAAAGAAGCCATGTGGTCCCTGCATACCACTGAAAGGCAATGATGGAGGAATGCCTTTATTGGACCATTAACAATTCTAAAAAGAAGATAGCCAGTGTGACAGAACCCTCATTACGTTTACCTGGCAACAACATAAATAGTTATTGGATGAAAGAACGCAGGAGGAGAGCCAATCAAGATTCACCAGGCGGCCCTGTAAAAGAGAAGAGTTGACAAGGAGAAAAGGAGAGAGGTTGATAGAGTGGGGAACTGAGAGAAAGAGTTAGATTGTAACCTAGGATAAGGGTTTGGGGTTTCTAGGGAGATGTAAAATGTAATTACTTTGTATCAGAGAGAGAAAGAGAGCTAGTTTTAGTGTCTGAAAGTTTAAGAAAACTTTCCTTGTGATGCTATTTAAACTTAGAACTTGTTTTTATGTTTCAAGTTAAAACCCACTTGATTCTAATTATTTGGGCTTAAAGCTAGTTCAGGGAAAAGAGAGGGCAAAATGTAAAAGTGACCCCCCTCGCAGCCCCTTTGGAGCTCAATAACGCCATTCCCTAAAACCCAAACCTCTCTAAATTGGGGATGCTTCAAGGGGAGGGCTTGAAGAAGCCCCACTGTAATTTCTACTCTGCTAGCTACCTGGGATCACTATTTTCAAGCACACAATATTGCAATTCTAAATGTTTTTTTCTGGGGGCACCCCCTTTGAAGTTGAATAACTCAGCCCCCTAAACCCTAAATGTCTCCAAATTTAGAGGGCTTAATGGGGAGAGTCCAAGGAAAGTTCACACCAAAATTGGTGCCTCTAGGACCCTGGGCGGTGGTGGTGGGGTGCGTAATAGAGAAACAAATTGGTTCATTACTGGTTCATTTTGTACAATTTTTTTAAAAAAATCATTTCTAACGAAATGAAAGGAAGCATGCAGGAATGAAATGAAACAAAACAAATCAAATTTTTTTCCATTTCGTGACCAACCCTAGTGTACAGTCATTATGCCATGTATAAAGTCTGCTCATAAAGTCAAATCATTCTTACCTCTTAATTTAATCCCCAGGTTTCAGGGATATAGTTTAAAAGTGCAGGCATGTTTAAAAATATAAATGATTTTTGCAAAATTAATGTGCTATGATACATCCAACCCAAAAGAGGCAACCATAGGACTCATCCATATTACAGTATATAGAAACACCGGCTGTATTGCAATGCCAACATTTAGCTGAAGTGACTAATTTCTTTTTAAATCAACAAAATTATGTCTGCTTATGTCTGAACTATCAGCTCTTCTTTTTAACAATTGTGGGTTTAGGTCTGAAGAGATTTTAGGTATTGAAGCTCAGGTAGATTGCCATTGGTTAATCTCTGCTGCAAGGTCCAGTTAGTTTCCTACATTCTAATTTCATTGTCAGCCATGAAATTTATAAAAATGGCTGTTGTTTTCAAATAATCTCAGTGCTTCCTCAGCAGGAGAGGTTGTTGTGCATCCAAAGCCAATGGCACATACAGTGGTACCTCTGATAATGGATTTAATTCATTCTCAGAGGCAATTTGTTAACCGAAAAATTTGTTATCCGAAATGTGGTTTCCCATTTAAATGAATGGGAAACCGATTAATCCATTCTGGAGGTCTGAAAAAGGCAAAAAGCTGGGGGAGGGGGTTCCAGACCTCTTTATAAAATGCACTTTAAATGACTGCAGTGTTGGAACAATCTCCAGAACACCCCCTGCAGTGCAATGCAAACATGGACGAGAGAAACCAGCAAGACTACCCCAGCCTGTTCCCACCAAAAGTGCAATGGGGGAAAAATGCAAACAAACAAACATAAGCAGGAAGAAAAATCCAGCCCATTTTTGCCTGCAAAAAGACTGCAAACACAGATAAATGAAACCAGCAATACTACCCCAGCCTCTTCCAGCCAAAAATGCAAAGAAAAGGAGTACAAAGATTAATAGAAGCTAGCTCCCTATCATACCAAATTTGAAAGGTCCAAATCTCTCAGCAAAATATGTCCAGAATGGCTCCAAAACACCATGAAAAATGCTCTAACTCCTCCCCCCTCCACAAACTATGCATCCTGCAATGCATGCAGGGTACACATTTTTTGCAAGGCATTATGAAACATTTGTTATCTGAGACAGCCCATAGAGAACATTCGTTATCCGAGGCAGCCCTATACCTGGAAATTTTCATTTGTTATCCGAAAAATTTGTTATCCGAGGCATTCTTTATCTGAGGTATTATGTATACCCAAAAGATGTTACAGTTCTAAATGTTGCCATCGTTTCCAGAGGGCAATTTGTATATGGACATGCAATATGAAAATGCTGCCTTGACAAAGTAAGACACCTTGGTGTGAGATTCCAAAGGCTTTCGAGATTTGTTGTTTTAACAATGAAGGCAAAATGAAGGAGCACTTTTTTCCTGCCCATCCACTCAAATTTAAAAATGTAGACAGTGCTGGTATGTCAGAAGGAGGAGTATGACTCTTGTGATACTATCTAAAATAGGTTTTATATATCTATTGACTTTCAAACTATTTAAAAATATCTTGAGGAATGTGAGCAGTTTGTATAGTTACACAAGATGCAAAATACTTTTCTGTTTTTAATGTAAATCTACTGTTTATATAAGTTTATTTGATTTATTAAAAAAACTACTATCCTCAATATTATTGAAATTATTTTACACATCAGTATATACAGAAACCCCTATAAAATCTGTTAGTAGATGAAATGGAGTTGGTTTATTTATTTATTTATTTATTTATTTATTTATTTATTTATTTTCATCAAGGTATTATTTGTTTATCTCAAGAAATTGAAAGAGCAGGTTCAAGTGAGGGCATGAATTGTAACTGAAATAACGAGAAAGCATTATTTAGTAGGGTCCCCTTTGGCTGATCCTGGCACATGATGTTAATAGATTTCGGTGTTCTTTGAATGACAGAGATGGCGGAAGTGTAAAATTGATCCCTGAAGCTGTAAGATTAAAAAGCTTTGTTTTATTTTTAAAAAAAAATGATTTAAGAAAGGGCCTCTGAAAAACCACACAAGAGTTCACGTTTCATCAGATAGCAATAACTGGAGCATAGAACTAGAAGTTTGATAGATTTTTTTCCAGGGACAGGGTACTGTTTTGTCTTGCCTACCAGTTTAGGTTTAATCTTGATGGAGCGTCTGTTTGTATTAAAATACCAGATTGCATATTTGTCCCTCACACTGAGGGGAGATGGGCAGGAACTGTGGTCAAAAAGAGACACAGAGGACTTGCATGGCTTCATCAGTGGGTAACCTCTTTTAAGTCCTCACCCAATTCCAGAAGCATAGTTTTAAGTAAGCCATACACAGAAGGGGCATACTGTGTAACATTAGAAATGTTTTCTTACATACAGTGCTCTCTCTCTCTCTCTCTCTCTCTCTCTCTCTCTCTCACACACACACACACACACACACACACACACACACACACACACACACACACACACACACACACACACACACACACACAATGATTGCTCCATGTGCTTGACAGGGTTCAGAACACCAGTGAAGTCTGATATATGCTGCCTGCATAATTTACTTCCCTTGACAGCTGTAAAAGTCTACCCTGCTGCACCACTGTTCGGTTTTATTTCTCAACCCACACAATGAACACCATGTTTTTAGCCATCCAAAATTGCCCATCTTCTTTCATACATTTTAAGTTGCTTCACTCCACCTTCCATCTTGCAATCCTTTCTACTCCCTGTTTATAGTCACCCTCTTACATCTTTTCCCCTCTTCTCTGATCTTTATTGCTTGCTGATTTTTCGTTTTCTCCTACTTTTTGGTCCTTCCTGAGATGCAGTTTTGCTCCTCCTTGCTACCTGTCACTCTGTGCCCTTTCTCCCTCTTTGACTTCAGATTATAATCAACACATTTCTCATGTTCATCTTACTTTAAGTCAGTATGATTGGAAGTTTTGAATTCTCTAGAACTGAGGGTTCTTCAATCTTGGAGGAATGCTTCATCCTTTTATCTCTTCTGTACAGCTTTTCATGATACTGCTTCCATTCTCTTATTTTCTTCTGGTCAGATACCCTTTTGATCTTTCAGCATTCCTGTTCTAGGTTTTCCTTTTGATTTCTTGCATCTTTTCCTCTTTTGTTGTTCTACTTCTAATTCTTTGCACTGGCAATTATAATAGTGCTCTTTGTTCAAAAGCTTTATTCAAAATTCTAAACCTACTTCTGTCATCTATTGAGGATTTTCTTTTCTGTTTACTACAGGTATTGCCTTTGTGCTTTCTTCCTTAATTGCATCTTAATTCAGTTTGTACATAAATGACCTGGAGACAGGGATAAGCAGTGAGGTGGCCAAATTTGCAGATGGCACGAAACTTTTCCGGGTGGTAAAAACCAGAGAAGATTGTGAAGAGCTCCAGAAGGATCTCTCCAAACTGGTGGAATGGGCTGTGTAATGCATATTGGGGCAAAAATCCAAACTTTATCTACGAACTCATTGGCTCTGAGCTATCCGTGATGGATCAGGAAAGAGATCTTGGTGTGTTGGTGGACAGCTCAATGAAGGTGTCTACCCAATGTGTTGCAGCAGTGAAGAAGGCCAATTCCATGCTAGGGATTATCAAAAAGGGGATTGAAAATATAACAGCCAACATTATAATGCCATTATACAAAATGATAGTAAGGCCACACCTGGAGTATTGTGTACAATTCTGGTCACCGCATCTCAAAACAGACATAGTGGAACTCCACTGCAGGTGCAGAAAAGAGCAACTAAAATGATTACTGGGCTGGTGCACCTCCCTTATGAGGAAAGGCTAAAACATTTGGGGCTCTTTAGTTTGGAAAAAAGGCGCCTGAGGGGGGATATGATTGAGATGTACAAAATAATGCAGGGCATGAATAAAGTGGATAGAGGAACACTCTTCCCCCTCCCACAAAATAACAGAAGTAGGGGACATACACTCAAATTGAGGGCTGGAAGAGTAAGAACAGACAAAAGAATTTTTTTTCACCCAGCTTGTTGTTAGTCTGTGGAACTCCCTGCCACAGGATGTGGTGATGGCATCTGGCCTGGATGCTTTCAAAAGGGGATTGGACAGATTCCTGGTGGAAAAGTCCATCACAGGTTATAAATCATGATGAAGATGTGTAATCTCCAGGCTTAAAACCGGGGTACTTCAAGGACCGGATGCAGGGGAGTGGTATCAGGAGACAGATATCTAGTCTCGTGCGCTTGCAGATGCATCTGGTGGGGCCACTCTGAGATACCGGAAGCTGGACTAGATGGGTCCAGCATGGCTCTTCTTATGTTCATCTCTGTTTTCAGTTCTTGCGTTTTATGGTCAATTGAGTTTAGTAATTCAAAATGTTTTTTATGTGGATTTGAAATTAATCAGAAATGTTGTTTCAATTATATTTTGTCACTAGAATGTTTAGTGCTGTTCTGGAGCTTTAATCTAATGCAGGGGTGCCCAAACTTTTTGTAAGGAGGGCCAGATTTGGTGGCTGAGAATGTGTCAGGGGCCGGTTGCTCCCGACCCTGCCACCCCACTGCAACCCCCACCCACTGACCCATAAGCCCCACCCACTGACCCCTTGCAACCCCACCCGCAGGAAGGAAGGCGGGGACCAAGGGAGTCGCCCCTTGGAAGAGGTGATCTGTGCAACCTTGTACCCCCCCCCAAGTTCCCCAGCAGTGGCGACAGCTCGCCCTGCCAGCCCACCCCAAAGCTCCTTGGCGGTGGCAGAGCCCCACTGGCCTGCCCACCCCCACACATTCTCCTGCGGTGCTGGTGGCGGCAGACCGCCTGTCCGCCCAAGCTTCCCAGCGGTGCCGGTGGCACGGCCCGCCCAAACACTACCCTGCCCATGCACCCATCCTCACACATTCCCCTGCGGTGCCACCCAAGCTTCCCAGCTATGCTGGTGGTGTTACCCTGCGTGCGCGCGCTGAGCTTCACAAGGTTCCCGGCGGTGTCAGTGTTGGCGGAAGATTTTAAATAAAAACATGGAGCAAAGGAGGGGGAGGGAGGGGCAGGCCAGCCAGCCACGGGCCACTCAGAATGGCCTGACAGGCCGGATTTGGCCCCCGGGCCGGACTTTGGGCAGGTCTGATCTAATGTATCAACAGTGTAAGATCAGTAGCATAATCTGCTCCTGGTGTTGTTTTGGCAGAGAGAATACTGCTTCTGCCTCTCATGCTTGTAATTACTTAGTCCAAATTTCTATATTGGCTATTTGATGATGTGCCTTTGTTCAGTTGCTTGAATAATGTATTTATAATAAAGAGAAGGCTGGCTTCAAGGAACTCTATGAGTCATTCTCCTGCTTTGTTTCTGACCCCTAGACCAAATTTTCCAGCAACATAGTTCCCCCTACTCCATTTTTTCATTCCAGTCACCCATGGTTACACCCATGCATGTCTTGTTTTAGTGTGCAATCAGTTTTTTTTCCAGATGCTCATAAAATAGCTTTCAGCTTTATCTTCATTGGCATATGTAATTGGAGCATAAACTTGAATGATGATTATGTTGATAGATTCTCCCATTTGTCTGATTGTTCAATCGGACCTTGCACTATATATTATAAGTGCCTGGACTACACCTTGCCACAGTATTAGGGCCACTCCTCTCTCTGTGTGTCTCTGTCTCTCTCTCTCTCTCTCTCTCTCTCTCTCTGTGTGTGTGTGTGTGTGTGTTACTCTATCATTTCCAGAGTAAAACACTGGTAGTTGTCTGACTAAAAATGTGCAATTCCAATCCATTTTCGTTCACTGACACCAAGGTCTCCGATGTTTAAATGATAAGGTTTTCCCCCCAATTTAACTGGTTTCATACTTCTCACATGCCACATTCCAATTGTGTATGTTGTGCAGTGTCAGATTTTCTTTTCACCTCTGTGCACATCAGTCACTAGATATCCCTTCGGCTTTAATCTGGTTGTGTTATTGATAATAGCCCTTTTTGTACTTGCCCTTTGCTCTTTCCCAGTAGCTGATTAAGTGCTTTCCACACATCCAGTACAATCTCTTGTTTCATTCTGCACTGTTTCATCCTAGGGTTTTCATTGTAAGAAAGGTTCAGCAGTGGCTTGCCTTTGCCTTCATCTGTGTAGTGGTATTAATAAAAGTTAGCTTGGGTTGTCTGTGAAAGATCCCCTGTCAGCATCACTGTCATTATCACTGCAGCCCTTCAGAGGCTTCTCTGCCTCCCTTAACCACTGGAATTATCCCCTTTTTATACTGATGCAGCCCAAAGACATTAGAGGCGTCTTAGGTTGGGGGCTCAGCTGACCATTCTGCTTTGGGTGGCCCTGCTGGGAGTCCAGGCTAATGTCCAGTCTAGCCACCTGAATGCATTGCTATCCGCTCCTCTGACATACCTAAAACCCATTGCCATGTTATTTACTCATTTATTGGACATATATACTTCACAATCTAGCCTGTAGACTACTCTGGGGCTTTATTTAATGGCTTTTATTTATGTAAAGGGTAACATATTAAAATAAGAGAGGGATTGAAAATACAGGAGAAGACTGGAAAGATCACAAATTTATACCTGCACATCTTCCTCCATTTTCCTTTGTTCTATTCTTTTTTCTTTCCATCTCAAGAACTGAGAGCTGAAGGTTTTCATTTAGCTGTGACCGTGCTCTAGTTTGCTCTACAGCAATGAAATGAAATGCAGACATAAAGAGGCGAATCCCTGCCATTTTAAACCCCCTTGTTCCATCCACTAGGCAAGAAAAAACTGTAACCGGTTTGTAGTGTAGTCTAAAATGAAGACATACCACAGGTCTAAATCTGACTAAGTGGTTTACAAAAAGGCTGCATTGTTGTCCACTGTTGCTCTTCCCACTACACAGGTTATGCTATGAGAGAGTAATTTACAGCAACCCAAGATTTCAGTTCAACATTAATATGGTAGGCTAGAGATAGATATTTTGAATTTCTATTGAAAAATTCCTTTAGTTCTCAGGGAGTAGCAAAGGTCGGTCCACTTAAATCTCTTCTTATTATACCCAGCAACTTAATTGCCCCTCAACTGACTGGATGCATTTTACATGCTCGAAATACATGAAGACAAAGCAAGGCTAGAGCAAAGATTTCTGTCTCTGGTATTCTGATATTTTAGACAGAGTCTAAAACAAACCACACCGTATTTTTTGCTCTATAACACACACCTGACCATAAGACACACCTAGTTTTTAGAGGAGGAAAACAAGAAAAATTGTTTAGCCTAAGGTTTCATGGCCGGAGAATCCTGGCTGCAAAAGGGGAGGGCAGAGGTTCTGTGAAGGAGACCTCCTTGCAAACGAGGTGATTTTTGAACTGGGAAATACTTGCAGCAAAAGTGAAGGGGTGGGATATGCTCCCTGGAGGAAGCCTCTTTGCAAATGAGGTGATTGGGACTGTGGAGTCCAAACTGCAAAAGGGGAGGGTTACGTACAAGGTGATTGGGACTGTGGAATCAGGCTACAAAAGGGGAGGGTTGTAAAGGAGGTTATTGGAACTGTGGAATGCCAGCTGCAAAAGGGAGGGGGTTGCAAAGGAGGTGATTGGGACTGGGGAATCCAAGCTGCAAAAGGGGAGGGTTGCAAAGGAGGTGATTGGGACTGGGGAATCCAAGCTGCAAAAGGGGAGGTTTGCAAAGGAGGTGATTGAGACTGGGGGATCCAGGCTGCAGAAGGGAAGGGCATAGGCTCCGTGAAGGAGACCTCTGAAATGAGGTGATTGGGACTGGGAAATACAGTCTGCAGCAGGGGACGGGAGAAGCTTGGTGCAGGTAACGTCTCTCTAAATGAGCATGTGTGATATATATGTAGTGGGGACTACTGTATTTATTTATTTATTTATTTATTTATTTATTTATTTATTTATTTGATTTATATACCACAACCATCTAGCAAAAAAGCTACTCTGGGTGGTTTACAAACATATACAAAATATAAAAACAGATCAAACAACTTAAAAAGTAAATAAAAACTAATCAATCAAACCAAGTAGCTCCATAAGAGGCACAGACATTTCCCCTTACTTTTAAGGGGGGGGGAGTGCATCTTATAGAGTGAAAAATATGGTAAATAATATGGATGCACTGAAGCATATTGTTATAGGTGTTACTGCATCTTAATAATAGCTAACCCTGACCAGTATCAAATGATTTATTTATTATTTTAGAGTATTTTACCCCGCATTTCTCCTTGGAAAAAGGACCCAAGGTGGCTTACAGAATGAGGATAATATACAGTCCAGTACAATTAAGACATAATCAAGTATTGAAAACAAGGAATTGAAGGACATCTTATGAGTGATGGAAACTAACATTGAAAACATAGTGTCAATGTAAGCCCATAAGGTTATGAGTAGTTATGAACACAAAGTCAATGTGATCCTGTAGAGTCATATAAAAGACACATAATAGGTAGACCATCATTCAGAGAAAGTGTGCCTGAAGAGAAAGGTCTTTGCCTGTTTCCGGAAAGACAACAGATAAAAGGTAGTCCTTGCCTCTAGTAGGAGGGAGTTCCAGAGTCTGGGTGCAGCAGCTGAGAAGGCCCTTTCATGTGTTCCCACGAGACATACCTGTGAGAGTGGTGGAATGGGGAGAAGGGCCTCTCCTGATGACCTTAACACCTGAGCCAGTTAGAACATAAGAACATAAGAAGAGCCATGCTGGATCAGGCCAAAGGCCCATCTAGTCCAGCTTCCTGTATCTCACAGTGTCCCCACCAGATGCGTTTGGGAGTGCATGAGACTAGATATCTGTCCCCTGATACCACTCCCTTGCATCTGGCCCTTGAAGTACCCTCGTTTTAAGCCTGGAGATTACACATCTCCATCATGGTTTGTAACCTGTGATGGACTTTTCCTCCAGGACTCTATCCAATCCCCTTTTGAAGGCATCCAGGCCAGATGCCATCACCACATCCTGTGGCAGGGAGTTCCATAGACTAACAACAAGCTGGGTGAAAAAATATTTTCTTTTGTCTGTTCTTACTCTCCCACCCTCAATTTGAGTGTATGTCCCCTACTTCTGTTATTTTGTGAGAGGGAGAAGAGCTTCCCTCTATCCACTTTACTCATGCCCTGCATTATTTTGTACATCTCAATCATATCCCCCCTCAGGCGCCTTTTTTCCAGACTAAAGAGCCCCAAATGTTTTAGCCTTTCCTCATAAGGGAGGTGCCCCAGCCCAGTAATCATTTTAGTCGCTCTCTTCTGCACCTTTTCCAGTTTCACTATGTCTTTCTTGAGATTCGGTGACCAGAATTGTACACAATACTCCAGGTGTGGCCTTACTATTGTCTTGTATAATGGCATTATAATGTTGGCTGTTTTATTTTCAGTCCCCTTTTTGATAATCCATAGCATGGAATTGTCCTTCTTCACCGCTGCCACACATTGGGGAGACACTTTCATGGAGCTGTCCAGTTCATATTGTGTGATTTGATCTTTGAGGTAACTAGCACCTAGGCCATATAGTGCTTTGTAGGTCAAGGTAAGCACCTTGAATTGTGCGCAATAGCTGATTGGCAGCCAGTGGAGCTGCCTTAATAGGGGTGTAATGCAATCTCTGTATCCCGCCCCAGTCAGCAGTCTGGCTGATGCATTTTGGACCCACTGAAGTTTCCTGAGGCTTGTCATTGGTAGCCCCACATAGAGTGCATTACAGTAGTCTAGCTGGGATGTCACTAGAGCATGTATCACCGAGGCCAGGACTAGTTTCCCAAGAAATGGGTGTAACATGTGTACAAGCCTTAATTGTGCTAATTCACTCCTGGACACATCCGTGACCTGGGCATCCAAGCTTAAAGATGAGTTCAAGAGCACCCCTAAACTGTGTACCTGTTTTTTCAATTGGAGGGTGACCCCATACAATAAAGGTTGCATCCCATTCCCTATCCCTTGTTTTCCTTTTCAACTGACCAGGAGGACCTCTGTCTTTTCTGGGTTTAGTTTCATTTTGTTCGTCCTCATCCAGTTCATTACTGCAGCTAGACACACATGTAAAGTTGAGACAGTAGCTCCCTTAGAATCTGGAGGTGACAAGAGGTGGAGCTGGGTATCAATGGCATACTGGTGGCACTTAACCGCAAAAGATCTAATAATCTCCCCCAGTGGTTTCATATAAATGCTATTAACTAGCATTCTTTTAACTCTGCAAGAACAAATTCTTGAGGGAAAAAGCAGACCAGTTGTTTGTGCCCCTTTTAAGCTGTTGAAAGTTGACAACCTCTAGTGCAAATCACACCGAGATCTTCACTTAGATCTCACGTTCTTCTCACCAGGGCTAGATCATGCTATATAGCACGTGAATTCCAAAATGTAGAGAACATATAGATCCATGGCCATGGTGTAATTTCTCCTCCGCTCCCAAGAAATTCCCAGTTGAGAAGGTTTACATTATGCACCAGCTTGCTTTTTGTGATGGCATTCTGAATTGTGGCTGCCACGGTACAGCTTGTTATAGGATAGCTTAAGGCCATCGTAGTCTCAGTTTTCAGTAATGCACTGTTAAATTTCTAATAGGGCTGTATGGCTGCATCACTTTTTCGGGTGCCTCTTTGCAAAGGGGAGTGGGGAGAGGAAACCTCACATACTCTCCTTACTTCGATTCACAAGACGATTTATCCTTTTCTTTTGGAAGAGAGGGCTTGGGGACAATTTTAAAACCGGCGAGGCAAAGGGGCTCACCTCAGACTCCCAGGTCTTGTTTTGGATTTATATTGTTGTTCTTTTTGGTTAATTTGTAGCCAAGCCTTATACCAACAGCTATGGTTGGCCGAGGGCTTCCACTCCCCCATTTGCTCTTATTCATTTAGGTTTAATTGGGAACAGTCAACTGCAACTCCTGGCAAGGGCTACATCCCTAATTGACACGAGTGATTTATTAGAGAAGAGAATTCCCTTCGGAAGGCCCTTATGCTGTAAAGCAGCTGTGACTGATACAGCAGGGCTGTTTGCGCAGATGTTAATCACTTGCTAATAGTAAGAGTGATGATCCTTTATGTATTTTTTTTCAACTGTATCAGGAAGTCTAGTGGGTGTGTGGGAGGTGAGAGAGTGGGGGGGAGGGAAACCTCTCTACTGTTACGCATTATCTTATTGGAGCCATGACTATTTGCAAGACATGGATTAAATCTAGCGTGAACGCTATGTAGGGTAGGCCCATTGAAATGGATTGACCTTGTTAGTCATAGCATAGCATAACATGGCATGGAATGGCTGCCCACCCAAGATGGGCCTGGCTGTTTCATTGAGAATTTTCAAGCGGTTGCTGAAGACATGTGGTCCCCCAGTCAGGCTTTTCCAAATATACCATCTTGACAGTACAGTGGTAATTTCAGTAATTAATTCCATAGTACCATCTTGTGTTATAAATTGTTGTGTCATATTGTTGCTATTATTATTGGCTATGGTTTTAAAAAATGTTTACTTTTATTGTATTTAATTTGTTAGTAGATTGTAATCAGGATTTTATTTTATTTGTTAAAATTAACTGTTTGTCTTTGCATTATCATTGGTTCTAATTGTATTGCATGTCATTGTAAACTGCTCTGAGTGGCCTTGTGAGACAGATGGGTGTTATGTGAATGACTGACTGACTGAATGAATGAATGAATGAATGAATGAATAGTTAGCAGAGTATGAGGTAGAAAGAAACCATCACAGAAATATCATCAGTTCAGTCTCGACTCCTCTCTTTGTGGCTTCTTGGTTTCCAGGAGACTCATCATATAGTGGTTAAACTGCTATACGGCAGACAAAACTATGCTCACAACCTGGAATTCAATCCCAGGTAGATGACTTGTGGTTGACTCAGCCTTCTACCCAGCTCACCGGGGGGGATGTGTATTATTAAATTATAAATCACCCAGAGACCATTTTAAACACTATGGGGTGGTATAAAAGCAGAACACTTTGCTTTGCTTTTGCACACAAACTTGCACTTTTTCATGATAAAAAAATACAAAGTATAAAATAGTATTTTTACTTAGAGTTACCATGTGCAGTTGCAGCTGGAGATGGTGAAGACTCCAGAACATCAAAATGCTCCATGCTTCATGCTTGGAGGAAGGTTGGAGAGAGAATCTGGAGGTTGAGTCATGGAAACAGGACTTCTTCTTCTTGAGAGATCAAAACATTTCACTACTCATCCAAGCAGTTTGAACGAGTAGTGAAATGTTTCATTCTCTAAAGAAAAAGAAGTCCAGTTGCCATGACTCAACTTCCAGATAACCTCACCTGGATGACTGAAAATCTTCACAGTCAGAGAGGCAAGAAGACTGTCAATGAAACAATGGAAGCAGGAGGACAAACAGGAATAGCGGGTGGAGCTTTGCATCAAATGGCAGAAGTATGAAAATAATTTTACCAATCACATTAGTCACAAAGGATTATCTCATTAAGCTGCTAACCCTCCTGCCATTGATACCAAGCATTGATGCACACGATTGGTGTTATCCCAAAACAGGTGATGGTTTAGGAGAGCTAAACTCAGGGCTGGGTGATACCTATGTTACAGAGAGGTACAGTCTCTATCAGAGAATAAAAGATCTTGAAGCTTATGTCAAATGCAGTCTAAAAGCTGGCCTAAAAAGCTGATCTAAAAGGTAGTATGGCCAAACTGCAGAGTCATGAGACAAATGAAAGGAAGCAGTCCAAGGACAAGTTAGGTATCAGGAGCAAGACAGTAGCTTACTTTTAGAAAGTCTGACTCTAGTCTTTAAAATTCAGAAAGTGGACACTTATCTGTCCAGTGTAGCACTATTTGTCTTTCAGCTACTGAAAGTGCACAGAGGATTAATTGTCAGAAGGAGAGGAGAAATAAACAAACATTCATAAATTTCAAAGATTGCTGGAATGCAATATCAGTACAATTCATAACCTCTGCTCCAGAAGGAGTTACAGCATGATATAATAGAACATATGTTTAGGAGACTTATGAAAGACATCTAGCAGTCAGCTGGCTTGCTTTACCAAAAGGTCACTGTTTATATTTATGCTCCAAGAACTGTATTATGCAGTTGTTGTTTCCACCAAGCAAGTCTTAGCTCAAAACCTACAGATGCAGTAGGACTAGGCGTCAAAGCTGCAAGCCACCAAATAAGAAAAATAGAGCAGGAAAACCTTTTCTGGCTAAAACATCAGACTGCCATTTCCCAAAATGCATATTAGATGGCAGGACAAACTAATGCTATTATGCTGGAAGGAAAGCAGATGAAACGGCATGGAGTGAATAACTGACACTGGCTACTTGGGTCAGAAGTCCTCATCATATTATTCCCTGACAAATGAACATCTTTCATGCCTATCAAACATGTCACCAAGTGACAGCCACACTCTTCCTATTTACAGTGAAACCTGATTTCTAATCAGGGGTTGGCAAATTGGTTGCTGCCAGTGAATGGATAAATGATACCAAGCGATGAAGGAGCAGGTGTTAAATCCGTACTGAACTGGAATACGTGATGACAACGCCAGCCGTCATATTCTGATGCTGTTATTCAAATGGATGGCATTTGGGGGACTCTTCACCCTAATCATAAATATGCATTTTGCCCACAAGCTAGTAATTTACCTAAGCTAAATAAATAAATACAATTAATATTTAGAACCAGAGTGCCGTTATTTTATATCCCAAGATTTACAGGGTCTATAAATTATAATAGAGGAAAATCCTTCCTTGAAGGCAAACCTCTATTAGTTCAATCCCAGCAGTATTCCTGATGAAGCCTGTGTTTATACCATGCTAAAGATCAACATTCAGCCCTGAAGCTAGTGATTCATCATTTTAATAGAATGCTTCTTCCCTTTAAGAGCTCCCTCATTTATATATTTAAAAAACCTGAGTGAAAGTGGCAAGGAGCAGTACTCAGTAATTGTTTCTGTGGTAAATTAATTTAAATGAGGTTGTGTTTCATTCTGGCACTTTCACTGAAAATAGTTTTGGAAGAAATTGGCTGTTTTTTTTTTTGGGGGGGGTCCAGCTGGATTCAGAGCTGCTCCTCGACTCTCAGGTAGCGGCTGTGGCTAGGGGGCCTTTGCCCAGCTTTGGCTGGTGCACCAGCTGCAGCCGTACTTGGATCTTACAGGCCTGGCCATAGTGATCCATGCCACGGTGACATCAAGATTAGACTATTGCAATACGATCTATATGGGGCTGCCCCTGAAGACGATTCAGAAACTACAACTGGTACAGAATGCGGCGGCCCATGTAGTTACTGGAGCTAAGCGGTTTGACTCTTGGGCAGCTTCTCCAGTGACTGCTTTGGCTGCCTATTTGTTTTCTGGGCCCAATTCAATGTGCTGATTATGACCTTTAAAGCCCTATACATCTCGGGATCACGATATCTGAGAGACCGCCTACTTCCATATAATCCGGTCTGTCCCCTTAGGTCAGTGTTTTTCAACCTTTTTTGGGCAAAGGCACACTTGTTTCATGAAAAAAATCACGAGGCACACCACCATTAGAAAATGTTAAAAAATTTAACTCTGTGCCTATCAGACACACACAAACACACTTCTCACGCCCCCCAAAAAACCAAATCCATCCTCGAGCCCAGGCCCTCCCAAGGCATCTCTATCAAAATGTCCGCGGGGGGGGGCATTGCTGGTGTAGGGAGAATTTTTCCCACTGCCTTAGGTCATTGGAGAAGTCACTTCTACAAGTACCACCGCCCAGGGAGGTGCAAGGGGTGGTGGCAAGAAATAGGGCCTTTTCAATAGTGGCACCCCATACTATGAAAATCTCTCCTTTTTGAGTTGAAGACTGCCTCCTCACTGGAAACAATTAAACGAGGACTTAAGACTTTTATATTTAGGTAAGCCCTTTGAGCCTCCAGCCTTTTACAAAATTTATAATATCTTAATTTTTTAATCTTATTGGCTGGGGTCCTTTTTAAAACTCTGCTGCTGCACTTGTTTTTAGTATTGTTTGTTGTAGAAGTATTTTATAGTATTGTATTTGCATTAGAGAAGGGCACAAAATGCTAAAATAGCATTTTATTTTATTTTTCATTTCGTTTGGTTCCGTTTCATTTCATTTGAAATGATTTTTTTAAAAAAATCAATTCATTTTTCATTTTGTTTCATTTTTGTTTGTGTACTCTCTCTCTCTCTCTCTCTCTCTCTCTCTCTCTCTCTCTCTCTCTCTCTCTCTCTCTCTCTCTGTGTGTGTGTGTGTGTGTGTGTGTGTGTGTGTGGTGCTTGTGTAACTTCCCACACCCAATTCGGTGTGGGAAAAGTTGGGATTTGTAAACTTTTTTTGCCACCCCCAGCCCCGATCAGCTGTAGCGCAGGCTTGGGGCAGCAAAAAAAAAGTTTAAAACTCCTGCATCCCCCACCCACCCAATGGGTTGTGGGCAAACTGTTTTTTTTTTTTTTGGCTGGGCCCCAAGTGCCGATCAGCTGTAACACAGGTTTGGGCCTGGCAAAAAAAAAAAGTTTTAAAACTACTCTTTTCCTCCCACCTGATGCTGACCCTCTAGCATTGATCAGCTGTAGTGCGGGCTGGCTGAGGGCACTTTTTAAAACAAGCACCCCACGCTACAGCTGATCAGTGCTTTTTTTTTACGGGAGGCCTCTCCACTGCTTCGGAAGCCCCCTGTGTGAGGACTTGTCGTCAGCAGCAGCGGTGCCCTCCCCAACATAAGATAGGAGAATACTTTGGATTGGGAGGGAACAAAAAATGAAAAGGAATGAAATGAAAATTTTTGTTTTGTTTTGTTTTCCTTTGAGGCAGTGGTTCATTATTCATTTCATTATATAACAAAATGAATAACAAATAACAAAACGAATAAAAAAATCATTTCGTGCCCATCTCTAATTTGTATTGTATCATATAGTATTGTTTTTATACTATTGTGTTGAATTACTGTTGTGAGTCATCTTGGGTCCCTTCCAGCATAAAAATAAAGTAGTAGTAGTAGTAGGTAGAAAGGCAGCATAAAAAGTAAGTAGTTGTTGTTGTTGTTGTTGTTGTTATTATTATTATTATTATTATTATTATTATTATTATTATTATTATTATTATTTCTCAAAATTAAAAGGAAGGGTTTGTGGGCTTTTTAGCCGATGGCTCTTGAGCATTCAGCTGGACTTGCACAAGTAGCTGCTTTGGTCTTGCTACTTTCATAGTGAAATATAGGCATCCTAATCCATAAGCTTGGAAGCTACATTTTAAATGCTCATATAACTTTGACCATTGCTATTACTACCTACAAAATGCACTCTTTACAGCAGCCTCACACTATTTGTCCAGTGTGGCAGTGTAGCTTTATGCAAGTCCTTGGCTTCTCAGGATCGGCAAGGATGTATGGCACACAACTCATTCAGTACAAAATAGCGAGAACCATGTGTCAGAAGAACAAGGTGTTTAAAATCACCTGAATGTATGAAAACAAATGGCATTTTTCCCTAACATGGTCATCAATAGAAACCCTGCCTAGATCTTGAGCTGTGAATCCTGACAAGCATTTCCATACATGAATCTTGCATGACCTGCGAGCCTCTCTTGTGCTATTTATGTGATCTTTTGTTGAGGTTGAGAAAGAGGTTGAAGGAATGATATTTGTAGTGATGGAACATTTGAAGTGAAAACAGCTTTTCCATCATGTTACAAACTGTCAAAGGAAGACAGCACTGCAAGACATCCTGGCTGTACTGAAGGTAGCTACCCTCTAAAAGTAAAACTCCCTTTTCCTAGAAAAGTTTACAAGTCATTGGTGAAGTAGAAAGGGGTTGGCGATGGATGGATGTTTATCCATTTCAATCCCTTCATATTGGTTTGGGTATAAATCAGATAAATGAGTAAGAAAAATTACATTCAGCCTGACATCTGAGACATTTCAATGAATAAATAAAAAAAACTACATTGAACTTCACATCTGAATTACTGGCCAGAATCCTACTGCATATGCCTGAGGTGCTTTCCACATGTTGGTTGCATGTTTGGTTGATCTTCCAATTGCACAGTTACCATGCTCCCAAATGCCTTGTCATTTAGTTGCAATTAGCAGTGGCAACCCCCGTGATTCTTCTTGTGTGCATTAGAGATGGGCACAAATTAAAAATGGCATTTCGTTTGTCATTTGGAGGGTCCATTTTGGTTCGTTTCCGTTTTTCATGAATTTTTGCAAAAAAATCATTTTCGCTTTTGTTTGTTTCGTTACCATTTCGTTACCATTTATTTCAAATTTTTGTGATTTTTTTTTAGGATTGTAAGCAATTCACTCATATTGCAGTAACGGAAACAAAACGCACGACAAAATTTTCCGGTGTTTCTGTTTGTTTCGTTTCATTTTAGAGATAAAATTCGTTTGTCATTTAGTTACATAATGAAATGAAAAAATGAAAACGGAAACAAAAAATTGTTCGTTTCGTGCCCATCTCTAGTGTACATATAAATATCCAACAAGATTTCTTCACCATGGTGCCTGATATTTATGAGTAGAGTGCTTCTGTTTCTTTGAATGGCATATGTATATTTCCATCCCTAGCAATTTATTTTCTGCATTGACATGCTGCCTTTTAAGCACTGCGCTCAAGGCAATTTCTAATTAAAATACTCACAGTTTGAAAGCCATACTTATCTACTTCCCTTACTTTTCATTCTATGGATACATTAAGCAATTTACATCATTAAGAACAATTTAAAAGAATACAAGTACTGGCATATAAATTCCCAAAGAAAAGAATCAATGGCACAGATATCCCTAAACATCCAGATTCATTCCTAAGCGAATTGAACCAAAAGTGAAGTTGATGAAGTACAAAAGTTTGATTTATAGTACAGTGTAATGCATTTTGCTCCTTCTGAATTCAATGGAAATTGAGTTCTTGGGAAAATTTGTATAGGATGCTATTACTGCCAACCAATTCTTGGTCATGTTCATTCTGCTCTTTTCAGAGTTACCTATTTGGCTGTAATTTTCTCTCATTTGACTGCACTGTTTCACAATATTTGCCACTGTCGCAAATAAATCTGTAGGTCAAGACCTCAGTTGTGTCTCTAGCCAATATGCTAGTCTTGATTGCACCTTTCTGTGCTGGTGATTATTATTCAAGGCCACACAGGGAGTTAAAGCTAAAACGAATATCGAGTGACCTGCAGTTTAAATGCAGAGGCAATTTTTGACCCGTGCAGCAAGAAAAAGGTCAGTTGCACATCCTTAACATGCCTTCCACAAAAGAGATTGCTTTGTTCCCACTCCCTTTTTGAGAACCTAATCCTACAATCTCTGCGCATCCTTCCATTTCTGTTTGTGCCAGATTCTCATAAAATACAAAATCTTGTAGGGGATTTTTTTAAAAAACCTGAGCAGTGTCAGTTGTCATCTTGTATTCTAAAGTCTATTTCAGTGTCTGGTTTGACTGCCTCTTTCAGTAAGCCACGCTCACCTATCTGCTCTTGGCTTTTCAAACTTTTCACAAACTTCTACAAGACCTTCCCTTGATCTGTCATTTCAGCTCAAGAGCCGAAGGGTTCTTTTCACGGTACGCTCTGAGCGCGTGGGGCCCTAACATCTTGCCATGGCTTGTCTTCAAATTTTTGAGGATTTCTTGCATTTCTGACACTTTGCATATTTCTAACACAGAGATGGGGAAACTTTTTTCATTCCAAGGCTGCCATTCCTCTAAGGATAATCTCCTAGAAGCCGACGGTAATTTTTGTTCCTGCCAAGACTTACAGATTTTTTTAAAAAAATACTTGTGTGTGTGGGGGAAACACTCCCCATAGGTAAATTAGTTAAATTGTACCTCAGTGTGGGGTGGGGTGGGAAATATTGCAATGAAAAGGAGAAAGAAAAGTAGTGTATGCTGAAAAAAGCATGACCTGGTTACTGGAATCCTGAATAGGAACATTCTGTGTTGCAGCTTCCTGTCGCAGGCCATGTCTGGCTATACTGGTGAAGAAGGCATATGTAATTGTAATGATTATAATTATTCCAGGTCAGAGCTTGGGTCCATAGTAGGATTTTTTAAAGTTTGTTACTTTGAATCAGTAGCTTGTTACTTTGAATCAGCAGCTGAATCACTGTTGGCACCATTACTAAATAAAAGTAATATGCTCCACTGCTTCTTATTAACTAACACCTTCCTGTTGTCATGACAGCTACCAGCTATAGCCTCTGGAAAATAGATGGTAATGCTCACTTATCCCTTTGAGTGGCTCATGCTATTGATTTAACTTGGAAAATAATGCCCCCCCCACAAAAAAAATCACATTGCAGGGCAAAGTTTCCCTTGGAGTTTCCTTGCCATATGTTCTGAAGTACAATCCCAAATAATTGTTGTACTTTAGTTGTACTTTATCACATTTTTGGTGTGTGTGTGTGTAGGGGTGTAGGGTTGGTTGGAATTTCTTACGAATGTTCATTTACTGAGCAGATTTAACTGTCATAACACAATGCCTTTCACCTAGCTATTTCTGGGGTATATCCAAAGGATGAACATCAGGAGGTAAAAATTGCACATAAAGTGGGTTAGGTGTCAACTGGCTGGTTCTTTCCTTGACTGTTTCCCCACAGATTTTGATCCCTGACAAGGAATGACAATTTACACTGAAAGCTGAACATTTTCTGTTGAAGGGGACTTGGGCATGAAAGCTCACGTGAATAGACATGGGCACGACTTGGCGAAATTCTCGTTTCCATTTCCGTTCCTTGTTTCCATTATGCAACAGAAACGGAAACGACAATTAAGCCATCAGAACTCAAACTCGAAACAATAAAAAAAAATTGGGTCTGGTTTGTCATTGTCGTTCATGGCATCGCGGTGATCGCGCGATGCCAAGCGGCACAGAAAAAAAGTTTTAAAAAAACCCCGATTCCCGGTCAAAAAAGCAGGCGGAAATATGCCTGCCTGAGTGAGGGCACCTACCAGAGGGGTGGTTTCTGGGGGGGGTCCCCGGCCTCCCCCCCTCTCCTGTCTTGGGCTGCTCTGGTGGGGGGCATCCTTGTCGTCTCCCCATGCCATGCGGTGCGGGGAGATCCAAAATGGCGACTGCAATATTTTTTTGAAATTGTGGTCCAAAAACCCACCAAAGCACCACACAGAAACATGCGAAAATTAGGTATTTTAACTGCTTGAATTTTTACGGTAGCAGCAGTGAGTTTTTCTTGCAATAAACGTCTGTCTCCAATCCCATTGATTTTATTTTATTTTATTTTTATTTTAATTTTTTTACACCTGCGCAATGATGGGCTGGCCATGGGATGGGACCATGCAAATTTTTGGAGCCATTCCACCAATCGCATGGCCACAGCCAGGTTTTGACTGAGACTTCTGGGATGTGCCAGTCGGGCATAAAAAGCCCATTATAACCCTAGCCCTAACCCTAACCCTAACCCATACGCCAATACACTGTCCTTCTTAGTGGATCAGAGGCACCCAGAGGTGCAGCCCACTAACTCACCCTAACCTTACCCGTAATAACCCTAAGCCTAGCCCTTGCCCTAACCCCAACCCTAAGCCAGATCTGTACTCGCATTGCACTACACACAAGTACATTTCCCTTCTTAGTGAGCCAGAGGGCGCCCAGCAGAGGCATTCTTCTCTCACCTTGCTCACCAGTCCAAAGTTCCAAAAAACTCTGTACGCCAGTATGCTGTCATTCTTAGTGAGCTAGAGGCACCCAAAAAAGAGGTGCCTCTGCCAGTGCCATTTGGTACACAATGTACCCTTCCTTTTCTCTTTGTAGGGGGCCAGAGGAGGCATCCACCCCAGAGAGGTGCCTCCAGGAGCCTGCTAAATGCCTTCCCTTCATAGCGGGCCAGAGGAGGCACCCACCCCAGAGAGGTGCCTCCAGGAGCCCGCTACCCTACCCCCCTAAACCAGTACTAACGACAGACGACAAACAAAATGACAAATTTTTGAAATTTTTTGCGACAAATGGAAACGAGCCGAAACGGGCCGGCTCTGACACAGGACAACTCGAAACGTCATTTTTCCTGGTCGTGTCCATCTCTACACATGAAAATATAGGAGTTAGTCTTTAAGGTGCCACATTTTTGTCTTCTTTATTTCCCCCCTCCCCACGCCTCCGTGTTAGTTTTTGCCTAGCACAGACTAACAGGGCTACCTCTTCTAAATGTAGCTTTTTCTGTAGGTTTGCCTTTGATCAGCCCTCCACTCTTAGGGCAGACTGAATCAAGGGCTGTAGGTCCTCTGTTTTTAAATGGGAAATTAGGGAAAAATTGGTGCTCTGTGCCATCTAAGGCAGAGACAAACTACTCAGGTTAGGAGATTTATTTCAGAGGGGTGTGAGGAATATTTTGCTGACTGCCTGTGGTAGGTAACAACGTAATTCAATAAATGAAGGGCAAGTTTGAATTGATGGAAAATTAATCTTCAGGCCTCGTCTCCTGTGGGATTTTCCTGTGCCATTATTGATTACAATTCGGCTCCTGCCTCTGGACAGAAATTGGTTGGAGTTAGTTTTTAATTGTATTCAGAGCCACAGTGGAATGCTTTCCTTCACAATATGTGGGCTCTGTGGTGGTAGATTGTGGCTTTTTCCCTCCTCCCAGCTGAAATATTTGGGGAGCTATGGAAATATAGATTTGATTATTATTACAAATATGATTTGAACTATCATTGCATGATTAAATGTGACTGATAGGAGTTCTATGAAATGTTTTAGTTTTTATTAATGATGTGGTAGATATAAGAGCTAACATAATTGAATGGATTATTGAACAACATGGCCAACTATAGCTCTCGCCAATGTTAGCAGTGGGGACTAATATGATATAAAGTATAAATATAATCTATTTTTCAAAAAACCAATTACCGGTACTTGAAAATGATAAACCACGTTCAAGAGTAATTTTTGTACTCTTGAATTTGCTTTACTGTTTTCTATTAATATTTGTATTGCTTTTCTTGTTTCACAATTATAAGGGCTTATTTAAAGACAATTAAACTGTCCCTTATTTATTTGGAGAATAAATACCATGAATTGTCTTTGATGGGTCTTGGATAAATGTAAAGAATAAAGATAGGAAAGCAGTAGCAACTTCTTGGAGAAATACTAGGAATCTTTTCATTACCTATGTTGCTCCAGTACATGTTTGTGTGTGAGCAATTCACAATGTTGACAGTGTGAAACTTCGTGATTGAATTAATACTGGAAATTCCAGTCTTCTGAAATCTTTGTCCCAAGAGCAATTCAAGTTTTGCATGTGGTTGCATTGGCTTCTCATATATTGTCTTCTACCACTGTCTGTTCACACACTGCACAATTTCAGCTGTCCTTCAGCACAGGATTAGTACCATCTAATTTTGGGGAAAGAAGGACAGTTTTTGCTTGTTTGCTTGGTTGGTCGTTGGTTTGGGAATTCCGAGGAGTCTAACCTCTGGGTTATAGAGTTTACCTCTTAATTCCTAATATGCCACAATAATGGATGGACTAGACACTTGAATATATTCTGTTGGGATGAGTTGGTATATGTTTGTTCTGTACTTTAGAAGAACTGAAGGTGTGAAAGGCACCTTAATTCCAGAGGTTTTCCAAATGCATGGAGCATTGTAAATACGCCCACACATGTGTCTCTTTTCACTGTTTCCTAGTCAATATTTCAGCACATATATCATCTCATTGTTACACTTCCCTGCAGTTTCGGATGCAGCTTTTGGCTGGAAAATAAAAGTACAAAGATATGTATTTGGTAATGTGTGTCCTATCTATCTATCTGTCTGTCTATCTATCTATCTATCTATCTATCTATCTATCTATCTATCTATCTATCTATCTATCTATCTATCTAAAATTAGTAAGAGAGAAATGGGCATGTGTTAATCTTTATTGTGTAAACACACACACCCAGGAGCATGCAAAAAGAAATGGAAGAGACCTGCAACTGATGGAGAAGCACTGGAACATACCTTAAAATGGACTGATGTGTCCAGCCTTGATGCTAACTGTTGGCTGCTTCACATAAATCCTAAAGCCCTATGCAGGCACTGGAAAACTGAAAATATACTGGGACCCATCCATGTTTGCCACCTCTCCCAAAAAAAAAAATTAACAAGGAACATCTGAAAAGTGATATGTGTTTAGGTGTAGTTACAATGCTCTGTGCATTCAACATATCTGTAGTATCAGGATGTGTTATACACAATTTCTGTCTTGGGTTGTGGTGGATACAGATGAATAAGATATCTTGGACAGCCAGGGTCACTAATGTGGCCATATTACAGCATATGAATTAAAACCTAGAAATTCTCAATATTGTGAAGAGAATAAAATTGCAATATTTTGGTCACAAAATGTGTAATAACAAATACCGTCTGCTGCAGGTTATCCTTCAAGAAAGAATAGGTGAGAAGAGTGGCCTGGGGCATAGAAGAGCATTGTGGCTTAAGAATTTAAGCTGATGGTTCTCAGTGAGCACAGTTTATCTATTTAGAATAGCTATAGAATTTTAAAAAACCAGACTGTGCTACTGGTTGCCAATAGAGATGGGCACGACTTGAAAAAAATTTTTTAGAGTTGTCGTTAGTCGGGCCGGTTCCGTTTTGGGTCATTTCCGTTTTTATGAAAATTCGCAAAAACTAGTCGTTCGTTTTTTCATTTTTTCGTTTTTGTTAGTACTGGTTTTTTTGGGGGTAGCGGGCTCCTGGAGGCACCTCTGTGGGGTGGGTGCCTCCTCTGGCCCGCTATAAAGGGAAAGCGGGCTCCTGGAGGCACCCGTGGGTGCCTCCTATCCTCACCCACTAGGAAGGGGAAGCAGGCTCCAAGAGACCCCTCAACATGGGGGTCTCCCCTCCTCACCTGCTGGTGCAAAATGGCATGCAATAGCCATATGGATATGCATACCAGTTGCAGACAGTGAGACCAGTGAACCCGCCAGAGGCATAGGGTGATGCCTAAGGCTCTTGCACCACCATGTCTCACAAAGAAGGGAATCGTACTTGCGTGTAGTGCAATGCAAGTAGATCTGGCTTAGGGTTAAGGTGGGTTAGTGCAAGGGCTAGGGTTAGGCTAGTGACGGGTAAGGTTATGGTCGGCTAGTGGGTTGCACCTCTGGGTGCCTCTCTGACCCACTAAGAAGACAGTCTGTGACGTATGGGTAAGGAGTCAAGGATTAGGGTTAGGGCTAGGGGGCTAGGGCAGGTTTTAGGGTTTTTTTGGCACATCCCAGAAGTCTCCATGGCCAAGCGGCCATGCGATTGGTGGGATGGCTCCAAAAATTTGCATGGTCGTCCACTCCCACATGGCTGGCCACTCGGCCAGCCCATCATTGCGCAGGTGTAAAAAAATAAAAATAAAATAAAATCAATGGAGGACAGAGGAGGAGAGGAGAGACATTTTGTTGCAAGAAAAAACCCACTGCTACTGTGAAAAATCTGGCAGTTTATAAATTTTCGCGTGTTTCTGTTGTGCTTGTGTGTTTTTGGACCACAATTTCAAAAACAATATTGTGTTTGCCGCCCCATTTTGGATCCCCCGCCCGCACCGCATGGCATGGCGAGTCCGGCTGCCCAGGACGGGGGGGAGGCGGGACCCCCCTCCAGAAACTACCCCTCCGGTAGGTGCCCTGCGCCCTTAGTCAAGAAGGCATTTTTCCGCCTGCTTTTTTGGCCCGGGAATGGGTGGGGGGAGAGTTTAAAAGTTTTTTTCTGTGCCATCCGTGCCGCTTGGTTGCGCTTTAATTGCGGCGGCCGGTGGCGAGACTGGGCTTTTTGCTGGCTGCGAGCCTGCGGCGAGTCCCACCAGAGCAGCCCAGGACGGGGGATGGGGGGGAGGCCGGGGACCTCCAGAAACAACCCCTCTGGTAGGTGCCCTGAGGCACGGCAGGCATTTTTCCACCTGCTTTTTGCCGGGAACCGTTTTTTTTTAACTTTTATAAACTTTTTTCTGTGCCGCGTGGCATTGCGCGATTGCGCGATGCAAGGAACGAGCACGACAAATCAGACCAAAATTGTTCGTTCATCGGTTCGAGCTCGAAGTCTGGCGGAGTAATTCCCGTTACCGTTTCCGTAGAGTAACGGAACTGAGTAACGGAAACGGAAACGGGAATACCACTAAGTCGTGCCCATCTCTAGTTGCCAATGTTCTACAGGGACATGGCACTAGATGAAGAAGAAGTTGTGGTGGAGACAAGTAGAGGGGAACTGCCCCCCCAACACAACATAGATTAAACAGCAATTTATACTCTTCTTTCCTTCCTTAAACCAGCTATGTAAAGGAAATGCAAAGGAAAGACATGGGTTACAAAGCTCACTTTCCTTTTGGACATTTTATAAAAGGACCCATTAGTTGTTCGTGTCAGTATTGCCTTTTGCTACATTCAGTCAAAGCCCAGGTCATGCTGCTGTATGTGTTTATTTGGGCAAACAAATGGATGTGATTGGATATTTATCAAAGGGATGCCTGTATGCCATGCTATCTTGCTGGAAAACTTCACTGTTGGTGCCTCATTTACGGAATTAAAGGAGCTCCTTATTATAGACAGCCAGCAGCAAAAGCATGAATTTCATGTGGAATAAACATACACAAATCAAAGCTATGGTGAAGCAGGAAATGGGTTAAATCATTGCATCTTCCAGGCCAGTCTTGTTTCAGTGACTTAACTGCAGTCCCCAAGCACATCACTATGCTGTTGTCGTCCCCCCCCCAAGCTTGCTTTTGGCTTTGTCTGTATCCTTCACCCATTAAAGACACTAGAGGACCCGTGCTAACATCATGAGAAAAGCAGTGTAAGAAGTGGTTGAGCCTTTTCCAGATGTCCTTGTCATGGATGATAAGCCTGTGATTAAAAAAGGTTTTTTTAACTGTTGCCTAATCAAGTTCTCCCACATGCTCTGCATTTGTATTGAAGGGATAGGTGTGGGGGTGGGGGTGGGAAGTTTCATTTCTTCCATGTTTCAAAGCAAACCGACCAAACTTTGTTTCCTAGAATAATAAGCAAAACAGAAGTCAGGTTTCCCCCCCTCAAATTACACAGGTCTCCAGAGTTTGTAAATGCATGGTTTGACTCAACCATTGCATATAAAATGTATATACAGTACAGTATTAGGGAAAGTTGGGTGCAGAGATGCATACATTAAAGAAACATACAGAATATAGATACTGCGGAAGTGTGTATGAAAATGAATATGATTTTTTTCTATCCCATCCTCATCCCTGCCACACACACCCCACATAAAATAAAATAAAATAAAAAATTGGGGGAACACCAAGAAAATTGGAAGGAATCTGCCTATGATTGAAGATGTGCAAAAATGGCATCAATTAGAAATAGTATTTGATCCATCCATTGCAGGTTTATTTTAAAGTCTGAAATAAGAAACCAGGGTGGGTTATGGTTGGATCAGGGTGAGGGTGGACTTCAGCTCCAGGGCCTGTTTTAGGGATACACCCCCTCCCGTATCACAAACTGCCTATGGACAATAATATCTATGATGGGTGAATCTTCACCTACAACAGGATGAAATGAGATGAAGTGATACTGTCCTGGGCAGAGCTTCCATAGACCTTAGTCAGGAGATCATAATTCCAATGGTATCATCCTGCATGTTTTTCATCTCTAATGGTTAACATTAGAGATGGCTAGACTTTATCCTGGGGTAGACTTTTCTCAGTCACTAATCATCTCTTTTATAAGGACTTACCCCAACTCTCATTGAGAACACTAAAAAAATTAATCTCCTCAGCCTTCAGTTTGAAGCCACCGAGTCTCTGATATCAGCTTGCTTTTCCTTTTAAAAAAATAGTTTTCCTGTGAACTTGCACTTCTTTATGACATGGCTGTAAGTAATTTCTAGTGTGTGCTTTAACCTTTCTCCCCTTTTCTCCCCTTGAAAAGTATGGAAGAAATGAGAGCGAAACCGGCAGTCAGAGAATCAAACCGATCTTCGAAGAGGATCCTATTTTTGGGCGGCAAACATCATACCAGCATGCAGCGGTCCACATACCGACCGACATATATGATGGCTGTAAGTAGTGAATAAACTCGTAGCAACTTCCTGTGGGCTGGGCGAATGAACGATATGGAGTTAATTTGTTCATATCACATAAGCTTTCTCCCGGCCTTTCTCCAACCATGTCATCATCCAAATGCTAAGTGCATTTCATACATTTCAAGTCACTGTTAGGTGTGATGGCATGGACACTGTGGAAGGTTGTATTTGATAAGATTAGTAGAGTGACTCACAATTATTTTTTTGGAATCCATGTAGATGTCATGCAGCCATATGGATTGGAGTGATGACAACAGAGGCATACTTGTAATGTGTAAATCTAAACACTGCTTTCCTGCACATATCTGCTCTGAAGTGAGCCTCACTGTATTAAATGGGGTTTACTTTCAGATCATTAATAGGCTTATCACCTAAACTCAACATCCACAGATTCCTGATGACACATTGCTAAAGACTTGGCAGAGGTTCCATGGGTATACTCATAAGAACATAAGAACATAAGAAGAGCCCTGCTGGATCAGGCCAACGGCCCATCTAGTCCAGCTTCCTGTATCTCACAGTGGCCCCACCAGATGCGTCTGGGAGCACACGAGACTAGATATCTGTCTCCTGATAACACTCCCCTGCATCTGATCCTTGAGGTACCCCGGTTTTAAGCCTGGAGATTACACATCTCCCTCATGGTTTGTAACCTGTGATGGACTTTTCCTCCAGGAATCTTTCCAATCCCCTTTTGAAGGCATCCAGGCCAGATGCCATGACCACATCCTGTGCCAGGGAGTTCCACAGACTAACAACGCACTGGGTGAAAATATATTTTCTTTTGTCTGCACTGGCTGGCTCATCCTTCATTCATCTAAAAGTCAATAGTTTACATGTCCATAAAATACAACAATATATTTAAAGACTATTTATTTATTTATTTATTTATTTATTTATTTATTTATTTATTTATTCATTCATTCATTCATTCATTCCATTCCATTCCATTCCATTCCATTCCATTTTTTTATATCAGCCCATTAGTGCATATGTACTATTTGTGTGTGTGTGTGTTTGTGTCTGTGAGAGAGAGAGTGTGAGAGTGTGTGTGTATGTGAAGAAGCTAAAATCAAGCAAGAAACAGAACAATAAACCAAACACTGTAAAACCAAAAAATAGGAAGAATGTATCAGATACAAAAAACAGGTGGCACAATGCTTAAAAAATAATACAGCAAGACAGCAAAGAAAATCATATCATATAGATGTTGTCAAACAAATCTATTACGGACATTATTTTCAGCCATCTCTTATAAATGGGCAGAAAAGATCAGCAGGAATTGATTCCAAAGAAGAGGTACCACCCCAAGGAGGCCCGCTCCTAGTTGATATGTTTTTGGCCTCCTTCAGTGAAAATGTCCCTAAACAAGCCCTCAGCCTCATTTAAAAAAATGCAGGGCAGCTAACGTAGCCCAGTTTCTTGGCAAGAACCATGTCTTATTCCACAAATGAGAATGAAGTAGTGCAGAGAAACTGGAGGGCTGAGAGAATGAGTGAGACAGAGATATGGCAGAAAGAGAGTGGTTATATATCACACTGATTTTTAGGTATTCCCCCAGATGTTCATACCTGAGAGAAATATGATCCCTGGGTCTAAAAAATAGTAATATATAGGATTCCCTAATATGGCACTCTCAACTTACGTTGTATGATGTTTCCCATTGTCCCAGTCCTCATGTTAGCTGTGGATGGATAGGTATTAGAGACCAACATATGTGAAGGACATCGGGTTGAGTAAGATTGTTCTGATATACAGTATATCCAAGTGACTGCAGAGTAAAATGGCAGACTGAAAATGGAATGACATTAAGGTTTTCACATATATGTGTTTCTATTTCCATGGATATCTAGAAGATTTCCATGGATATCTAGAATCCAGTAGCCATGACTCAACTTCCAGATTTTTGAATTAGGTTTGGATGGGCAGATTGGGGAGTTCCCCTTCCTCCCTTGCATGAAGAATAACCAACCTTGCATTGAAAAGTCTTCCATATGTGAAGAAGAGCATTGAATAATACTCCCATGAATAAATATGATCCTGTGTGCCATGCACCCCAGTGGCTTTAGAAGTAACAAAAGAAGGCTTCTCAGCACACCCTTCTCCCTGCGAGTCTCAGAATGTAGCACAATTCATTTTAATTTCTTCAATATTCTTGCTCTGTTGGAATCTTATTTGGGAGCTGGAGACCCTTCTCTGACCTATCTTTATTTAAAATTCACATCCACTGTTGTGTGTCTGCCTCTAGAAATGACACAGGAGTGGAGATGGAAATGTCAACAGGATTGAGCAGAGGGAAAGTTGTGTGCAACTTGAGGTTTCTCGTGCGGCATGTCAATATGACACCGATCTGGAGGATTATTCTAGGATTCTGTCTTTAATAATGTAAAAGTGCATTGTAATTGGTGGATTAGAGAGGGAAGTGCTCTGTTATTTTAGATATTTTCCATTTCAGCTAAACTGTTATGAGAAATTCAATCTTTTCTGAAAGGCCAATTTATAGGTGGACTTTTTGTATTTGTATTTGTGTGTGTGTGTGTGTGTGTGTGTGTGTGTGTGTGTGTGTGTGTGTGTGTGTGTGTGTGTGTGTGTGTGTGTGTGTGTGTGTGTGTGTGTGACGGCTAATGTCATTTGAGATATGATTCATTTTGAGATTTGAAACATTTTATCTTCTCCTGACTTTTAGGACTGATATATACTTTTTAATTTAATAGTCATGTAGAGTATTGCAGACATAATATATTAGTAAGGGAAACCTCATAAAATGAAAATCACTATAATTTTACCATAGGAACAATTGTTCCTTGATGAAGTTACCCTCCTAGGCAGAATTTAAAGAGACAGGGAATCTTAGTGGAGGAAAAGAACATTTTTTTTTTGCATGCAATCTCAGATTCATTTACTCATGACTAGATTTAAAATACACTAGAGACTTGTAAGAACCACTGTATTGTTAATCCTGGTTGATGCTACCAATACAAATGATAATCAATTAGTTATCAGTTGAATTGGGCATTTTCTAGTCTAACTGGACAACTTGCTTAATATTTAATTTGAGGTTTTTGCATCATTGTTTCTCCAGTTAATCAGATATGGGAGAGTACAGGAAAGGGAAATTGTGACCAGGTGACAGAATCATCAATGAACTATTTTATATTTTTAAAAGAAAAACACTCAAATCCAAGACCTAGATTGTTCACCCCAATGAAAAGTTTTAAAATAAGCTAAATAAATTATAAGGAGGTGATATTAAGAGGGGAGAAGCAAGAGAATGACTTTTGCTTGGTTGGGATTTTCAGAAATTCTCTCCTTTTCTTTCTCTTTAAACCTTTAAACAAGGTCAAAGTGGAGAAGTTAAGCCATGCGTGAGATTTCTCACTTTGATTCGGATAAGGCTTCAAAACAGAAATGGAACATAAATATGACCATCAATCTAAACACTCTGATTTCAGTATAAATGTAATTCAGTCTGGGGCAGATTTTTTTTAGCATATTAGTGATTAACTTAATATGTCACAAATGTTCTGCAACTCTCCAGTCCCTGCATGGGCCTTACATTCTGATATGTATGCACTAGAGATGGGCATAAAACGAACAATTTTTTGTTTCCGTTTTCGTTTTTTGTTTCATTACGTAACAAAACGACAAACGAATTTTGTCTCTAAAATGAAACGAAACGAACAGAAACACCAGAAAATTTGTTGCCTGTTTCATTTTCATTACGGCAATACATTGAACTGCTTTAAATGCTAAAACAAATCACAAAAATTGAAATAAATGGTAACGAAACGGTAACAAACAAATGAAAAAGAAAATGATTTTTTTGCAAAAATTCACAAAAACGGAAACAAACTGAAACGGACCCCCTAAACGACAAACGAAACACCATTTTTTTAATTCGTGCCCATCTCTAGTATGTACCATAGAATATAAATGAAGCTGTTTTATCATTTACATTTATTTATAGAAGTCATGGATTCTGAAGGAAAGGCCTTCTAAATATGCCAACATGAAATCACATGTGATTGTTGTGGCTTTTTAAATTTCACATTAACTAGAAATAATTTCCATACATTTGTTAGTGCATTGTTGTTAGTACATTTAATTTCACTGTGCGAAGGCATAAGTAATTTGTGATCAGTGCAATTATGTCTAAACATTGAAACATATTTGTCAACTGCTACAAAATTTTTGCTCTTGTATGAAAGTAATAAAGTCACAGCTTTTTTATGTCAGCATCAGTATTTGTTTCACGCAAAACACTTCATTTTTATTACATTAAAATTTGCTTTTCGTGCAGATTACAAATTTTTATGGCAAAATAAAATGTCCAAAAATTGTTTTTTTTAAAAAAAGCATTCTCATATTCTCTTCCCACCACAAAGAAAACTTGATGTTTTTTAAAAAATCATGCCAACAAGAGCGAACAAGCAATAAATGTCATCCCTACTCATTGGGGTCAATTCTGAAAAGCTAGACGCAACAACAACCTCTTAGTCCTATTCCTGATATTAAGAGGTATACAGTCAGATCCTGTCAGGCTTGTCAGCAACATTTTCATCTATCCACTTAGCATGGTTGTGAAGGGCAGAGCTTTGGGTAGTGGCTGGGCTGGGCAGCGCATGATTTGGAGCAGCCGGTTTCATACGTTTGATTCCTCACTGTAGTTCTTTTGATCAGACCCAAACTGTGTGTTCTTGGTCAAGCTACTGCTACTTCTGTACTTATTCTGTACTTATTCTGTACTTATTATCAAGACCTACGTAGAGAACTTATTTCCCCTATCATAGGCAAATTCCCTGGGAGGTTGATAGATTTTTACTTGCATCTGCTCCTTTCTGATAAATGTTCCCAAATAACCAAGCAGGTTACCAAATTCTGTGCAGTAGCACTAAGGGTTCAAAATCAGATTATAAATGGAGATAAAGAAATATAATACTCATGTCTTAATGGCTGCTAAATTTTAACCCGTACTTTTTATCTATCAATTTTATCTACCAATTTTATGTATTAATTGAAATACTATCATGGAATATACATTGATGCCATGTATTTTGTTGCTGTATCTGTCTAGTTTGATCATTGGCCGTAAATAAATAAATAAAGCTACTGCTACATGGTCCTGTGGTGTCCCCAGAAGAAAGGAATGGCAAACTACTTCTAGGTACTCTTTAGCTAGAAAATTCTGGAAATAATTGCCATAGATCGGAATCAGCTTGACAATTTGCAGTTATTAATTATGGGCTAACAGGACTAAAAGGAAATTTTACTCACCTGTATGATTGTAGAGCAATACAACAAACTATTCTTTCTTTCGGGATAAACAGCAAAGCAAAGTGTGCTGCTTATATGCAGTACCACTTCTTAGCAGTTAAAGCACTCACTGGGTGGTTTTCAAGTAATTGTGCAGGCTATGTAGTGTCCTCACTCCCTTGAGCTGGGTACTCATTTTTACAATGTCAGAAGGATGGAAGGCTGAGGAAACGTTGGGATTGAAGGCAGGTCATGAGCCGGGTTTTGGCTGCAGTACAATAGTTGAACCTCTGCACTATGAGGATAAAGCATTGAATAGGCCCAATAAGTAGGTGTAGTAAACCCATATTCACTTATACATTTACCTAGAGTATGCCCCCCCCGAATAATGTATTGTAAATTTCATGTGCATTCAGCACCATTTTCTAGTCTTCAACCAGAGTCTGAATAGTAGTTCCAGCCAGAGGAGACCTACTGAATTAACATTATTTTCAGGATGGTGGACAAAGCTTTCTGCACTTGATTCAGTCTGTTTATAGTAATTTTTTTAGACCTTGGATTTTCTCATTTTTAAAAATGGTAAGCAGCAACATAAATCTTACAAATGCAATGTTTAAATAGAGCTAAACAATAATAAACAAATAAAGTTATGTTCACAATACCATATCACCAGCTCCCCAAAAATTAAAATAAGATAAAAAATAAATACAAACCTAAATTCTGAGTTGTCTTCAAGAACTATTCCTAAGCATATAATGAGCAAAATTTACTTCAGGAGGATTCTCTTATGCTGAAGAAAGATTCTACAAATGAGTGGTACTGTATATTGTTTCATTGTAGTGACACATGAAATGCCAAGGGGATAATAAAGTTTTCTAACTTTTAATAAACTATTAAAGGAATAATAAAGCTCCATGGAACATGCCTAGTTCTCCTTGCAGGCAATATACAAACTTACTTGTTTTGATTTCTTCTACATATGGTGTGCTTACTGGAGAGATGCCATTCACGGGTGTCTCCTTTTCCTTGAAATTGTTCTGAGACAAAACATACATAAATTCTATTTGGTGATGCCTCTTTGTTACCCTCAAATGCCTAGTGCAATAGATGCTACACTCGGCCTTGGGATCAAACATCTTTTTGAGTGTGCTACCGAAAATGAAAATGCTGAAAAGGTGTTCAGAGACTCAAATATCTGCATATAGAATATGGAATTTCCTGCCCCACGACCCACAATTTGTTGCTTTGTTTTTATGATTAGTTCATCAGTTCTTGTGACTTTTCTACACATTCAGAAGGAGAGGGGTTTCAGATCTCGGAAGAGGGATCCCATCCTTTTGAACACTGGAAATCTCAGACTTCACCCCCTTCACAGTTTTAGAAAAGAGACATTTTCCTTCTGTTAGCTTTTAATCAGTCAGTCAGTCAGTCAGTCAGTCAGTCAATCAATCAATCAATCAATCAATCAATCAATCAATCAATCAATCAATCAAAAAGGTTTCCATTCTGATGCCTGTACCATGTTTTCTCCCTTTTCTGTCCTTGCATGGAAATCCAACAGGATTTCCGTGCTATTGTTTTGGCCTATGTTGTACTTGGGCTTTCTGTCATCAAGAACTTCAGCCTTAGTGGACACATCCACATTGCAAGGATATGTGAAACATTTCCCCCCTGTTTGATGGCAGCCTCCAGCATCCCCTAGCCCAGTGATGGCGAACCTTTTAGAGACCGAGTGCCCAAACTGCGATTCAAAACCCACTAATTTTTCACAAAGTGGCAATACAGCAATTTAACCTGAATACAGGGGGCTGTGAAGGGGCAATATCGGGTGTCCACAGAAAGGGCTCCGAGTGCCACCTTAGGCACCTGTGCCATAGGTTCTCCAACACTCCCCTAGCCTGTTGGAGTTTAGTCCTCAGAACAATAGCCTCCCATTCTGGTGTTGTATACACCAACCTTAAAAAGTTCTTATAATATGATTCACAAGAAGCCAGTTTCAGAGTGTGAGGCAGGTCAGCTGCTCCTGAATGCATGAAGGGGTTACAGAGGAGTGCAGATGAACAGTGTTCATTCCTGTCTTGTGATCTACTCCACAAGCAATGGTGCAACTTTCTCTTCCTTGCCAGGACTTCCCAAAACCCTAACATGACACCTTCAAACCATCTTGAAAACCTGCTGGTCAAGGAACATTGTCAGCATTATCATTCAATGCACACATCTATACTTTGCATTACTCACCTAGGTACCCACACATTACATTCTTGCCTATCTAGATATCAGATAAACTTTGTTTATTGCATCTAAAGCCAGCAGGGAGAACTCTTCCACCTTGAACTGTCTTTCCTTCACATCAGGAGGCAGATTTTAATGCCTATAAAACCTGTATCTTATAATGAACATGTAATCGTACTTCAGAGAGGAGTATCCTGAGGGGCTTTCTCATAATAATTATGATCTAATGACCAAGTGATTTAAAAAGTGAACTTGCCATTTCAGCATGCTTAACTTCTAAACGTTTTTGCAAAGGATGTACACTGCAACACAGATCCAGGCTGCTCTATTATTACCTTGTTTTCCAATCCCTTCTCTGTCTTTTTTCAATCAACATTGATTTGGTTAAGTTATAAACATGCTAGATTGACTTCAATCCTTTTAAGACTTTGTGAATCATTCAGATGTCTTTAGAATGTCTCCTCCTCCTCCTCCTCCATGCTATAAAATATTATGTTTGGGAGATATATAAATAATAGGTTTAATGAAATGACATTTTCTAATAGACAGATCAAATACTGAAGAACCTTGAGTGCTAATCATAGTAATTCAACACAGATAGAGAATTGAACATAGAGAAACTATATAATGGCCAAATGGCTGAAATACTGTTTATTTAATTTACACCACTGTTTGATAAATAAAAGTGACATTAAATGCATATGCATGATTAAATTAGAAAAAAATAATTTCTGAAAAACCACAGGTATTTCCTCAGCCTCATGCAGTATAAATTCAAATACTGTACTAGATACCATTTAATATTAGAGATGGGAACGAAACAGAAAAATGGTGTTTCGGTTTTTCATTTGTCGTTGAGAGGTCTGTTTCGGTTCGTTTCCGTTTGTCGGGAAATTTTTGAAAAATTTCGTTACTGTTTTTCATTTTTTCGTTTGTCGTTTCTACCCGCTTTTTTGCGCAGTTTTTAAAGCATTTCTGTGCACAGGCATCCCCCAACGCCCCAGACCAGAGGAAAACACTAAAAAAATGGATGCTGGCAGAGACACAGTATAGACTAGGTATGCAGGGAGGCTGCAAAGTCAGTGGCGGGTGTTGCCCAGGGTGCAAGGCAGCTGCAGAGTCACTGCACTGCAGGGCAAGGGAGGGTACTCACCGAGAGGTACGCAGCACACACACACACAGGGAGGCTGCAGGACTGAAGCTAGAGTCGCAGCAGAGACAGCAATCCCACCCTAACTCCCACCAGAGACTGCAAGGAGGACGGGGGCGGCCAGAGCTTTTTATGCCCTCTGTGGTTGCCAGACCTGCCCGCCCAGTCTGCAACCTGGGCATGCTATTGGTTGAGGTTGAACATGATCCCATCACATGACTTGCCTCCATTTTGTGGCTGGTGGCGACATCCATTTTAAAGGGAAAAGAAAACTACATCACGATGGGAGAAGACTAAAACAAACATTTGAATGACCCCAAACCCCCTGGTAGGTATTATTAGACAATATAAATAATTATTGCTGCATTTTTACGGATGTCCAGGGCATTTTTTAACATTTAAAACAGCTCATTTCATTGTGCATCGCCATTAACGGAAACGAAACATAACGACCACAATTTTTGTGGTTCTGTTCATTTCGTTTCATTTTCATCACAATTTTCGTTTGTCATTTCGTTGCGTAATGGAAATGACAAATGGTAACGGAAACAAAAAAATGTTCGTTCCGTGCCCATCTCTATTTAGTATATAAAACACAGTATGTGCATTTAATCAAGTATATGCTGTTCATGTATATTTCATTTTTAAGATGGTGGTTTGATGTGGGCTTATTGGAACAGGAATAGAGATGTACAAAAACTGGACTACAATTCACAGTATCCTCTAACTGACATGGCAGGTTGAGGATTCTGGGAGTTGTGATCCTTACAAGTAGCTTTTGCAAGCTCTGGGTTCTGCTGTATCAGAAATTCCTCTCATCCATAATTGCTATTTTCCACCAGAAAGAAAGGTGCTGTTGTAGATATAAAGGCCTATTCAGATGCACTGTGCACAACATTGTTTTTCAAGAAATGTCAAATAGCAGTGGTATTTTTACCGGGCAGCTCTTCTCCAAGATGGTCCTATTTAACCATTTAGAGCTGAAGGACAAATGGAGTTTAACTCATTCACAAAAATAGCTCCATACATTTTTCATTTTCAGTGCATTTTCTTACAGTCTCAGAAGGACTGATCTCTTACAGTTCATTAGCTTAAATTTCAAATACTTTGTTCTCTCTACTAATGATATATACCCTTAATATCCTGCAGATATAGATATAAAATCATAATTAAATAGATAATCTGATCTTAGTTTTCTCTGGGAACACAGGAAGTAATTTCTTAACAGTATGTTAAATACTCAAATGTGGCACATATATATTCTAGCCACATGAGATAAGAAGAAGCATGGCTTTAAAAAGCATGGTGTAATGATGGGATTAGATACCATGGCTAAAGAGTGACTTATCCTCCAAAACAACAGCCATTTTCTTTTCCTCTCTTCTCCCCAGTAACATTTCCAGTGCTAAATGGTTGAGGTGAGTTCCCTCACACCAAGCTTGTATTGACCGAAGTGAATCAGGAAGAAGGGGAATTAACTGTTGATGATAGTATGACACTTGTTTTGATGTATATTATGAGAAACTGGTGACAAGATCCTGCTTTCCCTTTCCACTGGAATGTGTACTATTGTTTGTTTATTGTTTTGTTTTTATGGTCACCAACAAAGGTCACATTTACTCAAAGTCTGTGGAGCCAGGCAGGTTTCAGAACAGTCTATAGGCCTCTCTCTGTAGCAGGGCAGAGAAATGATAGGGGAAAGCATGCAAACCTGTGGCTTTTTCCTCATAGCTGTTAACTATGTTTTTAGTGTGATGTCTGGAGAGAACCACAGTATACCTGGCACAATATTACATCTGATAATAGAACTGGTTTGGGTATGAAATTCCCTTAGTTCAATTCAATAATTGTTATCTTTAGAAAGTAAGCCTGATGTGATTCATTTTCACAACTTATGACCTGGGCAGTAAGTTTATGAAATTAAAGATGTGCTGGTTCTCTCTCTGTCTTAAATAAGATTAAATTATGGAGGGTGAAAATCACTGAGCACATGATGAATGCTCTTTTTTTTTTTTTTACTATTACAGAGTGGTTGCCTGCACTAGGAGTAATTAGTGCCTAATTTCCCATGAGTATCTGCTGCACAATCTTGAAGAGAAACCTTTGGGGCACTGTCAGTTTACGAGAAATCTGCATTTGTCACTGCTGCATTAAAAGCCGAATTAATCTACACGTATCGCTGGTATGATACATCTCCCCAGCACACAGTTCCCAGATTTAAAGGATATGGTCAGTCAGCAACATTCTCACTTGAAGCCTAGCCTTCTGTTGACAACTGACTACTAATGTTCTCTCCTAGGAGAGCCCCATAAGCAAATGTGAGAGATACTTAATGGCCTCCTTTTTAGGAAATTTGAGGACAGATTGTGAGAGACTACTCAAAGAAAAATGTTTAACCAAGTGATCATTTGTATCCCAATTGCCATGGATTAACACCAAAAGAAACTGCAATGTGCAAGTTTTGGATGAATATTTTTAGTATGGAAACTAATTCCTTCACCTCAGCAACACTTCTGGAAAAAAACACTACACCATAATACAGTGCTGTTTCTGATGTACCATTTCACAGTAGGGCTGCCACATTTCCTTTGTGGTTAAAGGAAGTAGCTGGTACCCTCCACCCACCTCCTATCAAAATGGATAGATCTTGCCCTCCCCTTGAAAATAAATGATTCAACGACCATTTTGTGTACCTCCTCCATTAAAAACATTTGTGTCATTTACCTTGGTTCAGGACTTGGAAGGGTGAAGTAACACAACATGGTCACCCAGCGGTGAAGCCCTGATTTACAAATACGTATGTTTAAACTATTTGAAAGTGTGGGGCTGCCATCCTTTCCTTGTGCTGCTGGGTTGATGGCATTCACACTGGGCCATTCCATATTTCTCCATGTCAAGAATGAAGATTATGGCTTCACCACTCAATCAGTGCCATCAATATATTGATAAAATAATTAATAAATGATGTGCTCCAAATGATACATCCAATGGCTGAAATCCTACTGCATAACCTATGTGTGTAGAAAGGTGGTATTGTCACCTGTAGAGGATTTTGGATAATTAAAAGTTCCCACTTCTGTCCTGAAGCTTTTTTTATTCTTGTGTAACCCCATTCATTGTGTGTGAAAGCCATGGTTTTGGTCTTCAAAGTGTTAAATGATGGTAAGGACTGGCCTTGAGGAACTCTATGTCTTTATGGGCATATATGCTAAGGTCACCTCTGCAGTTCAAACTACCTGGGCCAACACTAAAATCTGTAAGGTTAGCATGAGCAAGAGATAGGGTTTTCTTGGTGACAAGAAGTAGCTTCAACTGCTGTCATTTGTAAGAGTTATTAATGATATATTTGTGCTTGGGGGATCTTACTTTTGAGATGTTAACTGGTGTCACAGTTGTTTGTTGCTGCTGTTGTTGTTGTTGTTGTTGCTGCTGCTGCTGCTATATGCTGTCAAGAAGATTATGACTTGTGCCAACTCTATTGATGAGCAGCCTTCAAAATGTCTTGCCTTCAATTGCCTTGCTCAGCTCTAGACTGAAACCTGTGGCGGCTTCCTTTAAGGAATCAGTCCGTCTTGCATTTGGTCTTCCTCTTTTGATGCTGCCATCCACCTTTCCCAGCATTATTGTCTTTTCCAGATAATTCAGCCTTCTCATGATGTCACCAGACAGCTTCAGTTTCAATATTTTTGCCTTCAGAGGTAGTTCAGGCTTGATTTTATCTAGGTCTCACTTGTTTGTCTTTCTAACAGCCCAGGGGGTCCACAAAGCTCTTGTATAGTACTACATTTCAAAGAAATCATATTTTTTCTTTCTGTCAACTTTCTTACCAGTCCAGCTTTCACACTCACACGTGCTGATTCGAAATACAAGAGTGTGAATGATCTTGTTCTTTGGTCTCCAGTGACATCCTTACGCTTGCTGATGTTTTCTGTTTCCTTCATTGCTACCCCCTTTCAGTCTCAGTTTTCTTCTGATTCTTAGTTGCCAGTGTTTAAGTCGTGTAGTTATTCTGCTTTAGCACTAAAAGCATGTGCACATGCTCCTGAAAAGATGGCAGCTGCATCTCAGGCAAGCCCTTATCCTTTTCAAGGACTCAAAGCAAACCAAACATATGGTACCTATGATGTCTCCCATCTGAGCATCTTGAAGGTTTAGCCTCACCCATGTGGCTTTTAAAAATTTCCCTGTATTTTTGCAACACACTATGAACAGGATTGTGATTGTACTTGAAAGCTGTTACCCCCCCCCCAATACATGGTGGGTGGTGTTTGAGAGGTGACATATAAATACATAAGTAAAGAGCACCAAATAGTTGAAGTAATCCTGGTATAATAATAAGTAAAGGAAATAAGGAAAAGCAGAGCAGAAATGCCCTTCCCCCATAAAATGAAATAACCAAGTGTAAGAAAATAAAATATATGACACTGAGACCTTTTTGTCTCTCTCTCTCTCTTAGTTGATAGTAGATGTGCTTGGGTAGTTTCCTGTGATGGGTATAAAAAGTGACAGACCACCCAAAGGTTAAAGGAAAGAAGGTAATGAAATACCAAATTAGAACAGCCCACGAAAGAGAGCTGACAGAAGCAGATGGACGAAAAGTGAGACACCTTAACAGAGGGCCTGAGTGGGCTGGCAGGAAGAGAATGATAAAAGAAGGCAGGGCACTTTGTAGTTCCTTCATATATCATTTTGTTTCAGGTCTGCATTCTAAAGAGATTCTTCGGCATAATCTAGAGAGCCTTTCTAGGAAGCTTGTTTTCCCATCCTGTGGTCTGTGGCAACTAGTTGCCACTAGTTGGTAGCCCTTTTTGGGGGGTTCTCACTGGGGCACTTGACGTTTGACAGTCCTGACCAAAATGTTGTTCTGTGCCATCGAGTCAGAAACAACTGAAAGCAACACTAATAGGGCCTTCAGAAGTAATACTTAATGAGTAGTTTTACCAGCAATACTCCCAAGTGAAATTCTGTAGCAGATTGGGGAGTCCAACCCAGGCCTACTGATCCTTAGTAATTTATTATATTCACTAGAGATGGGCACAACCAGAAATTTTTTTTCAAGTTGTCGTTTTTTGGGACAGGTCCGTTTCAGGTCGCTTCCGTTTTTCGCAAAAATTTTCAAAAATTTGTCGTTTCGTCATGTCGTTTGTCATTACCGCCGCGATTTAGCGCGACTTGACTTCCCAGAGCATGGGGTTAGGGGGTAAGGGCTAGGCTTAGGGTAACGGTTAAGGTTAGGGTGGGTTAGTGGGCTGTACCTCTGGGTGCCTCTGGCCCACTAAGAACACAGTGTACTGGCGTATGGGTTAGGGTTAGGATTAGGGTTAGGGTTGGTGGGCTTTTTATGCCCTCTCTGGCACATCCAGAAGTCTCAGCAAAACCTGGCCATGCAATTGGTGGAATGGCCCCAAAAATTTGCATGGTCCCATCCCATGGCCAGCCCATCATTGCGCGTGCGCAGGTGTAAAAAAATAAAAATAAAATAAAATAAAATCAATGGAGACGTTTTGTTGCAAGAAAAACCCACTGCTGCTACTGTAAAAATTCAAGCATTTAAAATAGCTAATTTTCGCATGTTTCTGTGGTGCTTTGGTGGGTTTTTGGACCACGATTTCAAAAAAAAATATTGCGGTCGCCAGTTTGGATCCCCCCGCACCGCATGGCAAATGGAGACGCCGAGGATGCCCCCTCCCAGCCCGGTACCAGCAGCCCAGGAGGGGGGGAAGGCTGGAGTGGGGACCCCCCCAGAAACCACCCCTCTGGTAGGTGCCCTCAGGCAGGCATATTTCCGCCTGCTTTTTTGGCCGGGAATCGGGGTTTTTTTAAAACTTTTTTTCTGTGCCGCTTGGCATCGCGCGATCGCTGCGATGCCAGGAATGACAACGACAAATCAGACCCAATTTTTCTTTTGTCAGTTCGAGTTCGAGTTCTGACGGCTTAATTGTCGTTTCCGTTTCCGTTGCGTAATGGAAACGAGTAACGGAAACAGAAACGAGAATTTCGCCAAGTCGTGCCCATGTCTAATATTCACTACATCACATTGGGAGTGTTACTTGTTATCTCCTGATTTCTATTACTGTGGTCACTAGAAAGTTTAGTTTTAAACTAAAACTCCTCATTTTTTAAAAAGCTTTTTTGTCTTTTTGGGGGAACCATTATATTTTACAGGCATCTATAAAATACCTGAAAGAAGCAAGTGCGTTTTGGATCGGTCATTGCCCCCTTCCTCCTTTCTCTCTCTGTTTATTGTATATACATCTCAAGAAGATAGTTTCACAAAATGTGATCCACAGCATATCATATCTTTGAACTTTCACAGATGCAAACAGGGTCAAGTAGAAAGTCCCTTGCAAAAGGATTAGCCTCTGGACAAAACTCTGGAGAGCAATACCGCATACCTCTGGCATAGGGTGGTGGTTTACTGAGCCCTGAAAAAGCCAATGGCTTTGAGTAGAAGAGATTAACCAGAGAAGTTGTGGTATCATGAGGGAGTAAACTGCCTTTTCTCTGACATTGGACATTACCAAAAAGAAACCATTTGCAAAGGATGTTAGTCCAGTCTGTAGCACTGAGACGTGAAAGACAATGGAGACCTCTAAAGTATAGTTAGTGATAACCAGAAGTTGAGTCATGGCAACTGGACCTCTTTTCTTGTGAGATCAAAATCTTTCACTACTCATCGAAGCAGCTTTGTCAGTCTGAGAAAAGTTAGTGGTGAGGCCTCCAATTTATAGTTCATAGTTCATCACCGTGGTCTGAATAGGCTCACTAGATGAACATTAGCCTGAGTTGGCATGAAATATCTACAGTGGCCTGGGACTTTTGTGTACCCCAGACCAGGGTGATGTGGAATTAAGGTGAACTATAAATTGGAGGCTTCACCACTAACTTTCCTCAGACTGATGAAGCTGCTTGGATGAGTAGCAAAACATTTCAGTCTTATCAGAAAAGAAGTCCAGTTGCCATGACTTAACTTCCAGAAAATGATGCTATGTGGAGAACAAATGATGCTGTTTTTTGAAGAGAACCTATAGTCAATTACACTACATTCAAATTGATGCCAAGGAATATTTATGTATGTAAATTCCTGAAAGACAGCTATAAGAGCTGGATTGTGCATTCTATTCAAATGTTTTCAAACACACATACATTTGCCAACATGTGAATTCAAGATAGTCTGGGAATGTGATCTAGGCATGCTCTCTCTCTCTCTCTCTCTCTCTCTCTCTCTCTCTCTCTCTCTCTCTCTCTCTCTCTCTCTCTCTCTCTCTCTCTCTCAAAAAAGTGTCCAGATTTCCTAGTTTTTACCAGTCTGATTGAAAGTACTGTGTTTTTACCATGTACAATACTATATTTTATTTTAATTAAAACTGTTAGACTAAAAATTTGGGATCATTTTATACATGGAAGTAAGCAGAATTGATGCTTTTGAGCTGTGGTGCTGGAGGAGAGTCTTGAGAGTCCCCTGGACTGCAAGGAGATCAAACCTATCCATCCTGAAAGAAAACAACCCCAAATGTTCACTGGAAGGACAGATTTTGAAGCTGAGGCTCCAGTACTTTGGCCACCTCATGAGAGAGAGGACTCCTTGGAAAAGTCCCTGATGTTGGGAAAGATTGAAGGCAAAAGGGAAAGGGAACAGCAGAGAATGAGATGGTTGGACAGTGTCATCGATGCAACCAATATGGATTTGACAAAACTCCGGGAGGCAGTGGAGGATAGGAAGGCCTGGCGAGCTCTGGTCCATGGGGTCACGAAGAGTCGGACACGACTGAACGACTGAACAACAACAAAAAGCCAGTGAGAGAACTACACAGTAGAGAAACTGTTATTTCGGGCTAAAAACGGGGGTAATCTTATACATGGGTGTATCTTATAGGCAGAAGTATATGGTAATCTGTGTTTTGGATGGATGCATGTAGATATTAGACAGCTTTAGATATTTTTAGGATAACAGGTGAAAGACGGACTGAGAAAACTGCAAGCCATTTTGAGAAATATCTTTTCTTAAACATAGGAGATATACATGAAATGGTACACTGTCAATTTGCCAACTCTGAAGTATTACTTGAAGAGTAGATCACAATTTCAGGGGAAACTTCCTAACTATTAGAGTAGTATGATTATGGAACTGATTAACTTGGGATGTGGTAAGTGCTCCAGTGCTAATCCCTTCCAACTCCATTATTCTTTGATTCTGTGAATCAAATAGATTGTGCCATAGTTGTTTAGAGCTACTACAATAATATTACACGAAAGCTTAAACAAATTTAGATCATAATCTTGTAATTTCAGGTGTAAATGCAATATCATGATCCTTTTGTTATTATGGTTGGCTTGAGACTGAAGAAAATGGAGAAAAGCAAAATAGAGAAAGGATAACAGTTTAAATAGCTAAGTGCTCTAGTTATGTATATTGTTCACTCATTCAGATAGTTATGTGGTAAATGTCAATTGATCTGAAACGACAGACCTCTTAGTTAGTACATATGATGAATTGGAAGTGCCTAAGTAGAAATTTAAATGAAAATCAGTAGTGGATGGCAGACTAAATATTAGAACTAATAGAAGAGAGATGAAATGCAGTAATAAAGATGGCATCAAATATGGAGAATTGTGAATAAGGTAGGAAATAAAATTAAGAAAACCAAGGAAAAATGATGGTTCAAAAATGTACAGAAATGGAAAACACAGGGAAGATCCATGGTGGTTTAAAGATGTATAAAATGATCAGGGAGGTAACAGTCTAATTCAAAAGGTGACAATGCTCACTACTAAGGGATGGTCATAATTTTGAATCAGACAATGGATGCTATGCCACTGTTGCTCCTGTAACACATTTGGGAGCAAGGCAAAATAAGAAAGACATAAGAAGAATTAATAGTGGTCTCACTAATGGTAATTCATAGGGCATTCGCTGAAGACTGGAAGAGTACATAATTTGTAATTTTTGGTATGTGGTGTTTTTCCAAAACCCCATGAAATTGTTTTGTTTGTTTGTTTGTTTGTTTGTTTGTTTGTTTGTTTGTTTTGCATGCAATCATGGATCAATAGAATTTTCATCACATATACATTTAGGATGTGTAGTGCAGAATTTAGCAAATATACCAAGGCTTTCTTCACATCATGGAAAAAAGATTAAAGGTAAATTATTTGGAGGAGGTATATATTCTTCTTCTTCATAAAGAAAAATATGTCACTGCCTAGAATAAATAAAAAGTAATTCCAGTGAAGGAAGTATGTGGAGGGGGGAAACGTACATATTCAAGTGTTCCTTGCATTGCATGATTTACATGTCTACTTAGAAGTAAGCCCCATTCATTAGATTTTGTCTAAGGTAAGTGAAGGTTGGATTGCAGCCTTATTGTTCATTCATACGAATCTGACTGCATGTGCAACAGCGAAAAGTTGCATTCATCCACCTGTTAAAGCTTGTAGCATGTTTACTCAGAAATATACAGTATTTCACTGGGTAACTAGTGAATGAAGCCCATTGATGTGATAATTCTGTTTCAAACTGTATGCATGTATTCTAAAAGAAAAAAAAATAGAGGCAAAATTATGATTTACCATGATTACCAAGGAACAGCATCAGAAAACAAAGATGGTTGGAATTTGCTATGCCAATAAATGGCTTGTCATGCATTAAAAAAGCCTCTAAATGTATTTTTTTTTCATTTTCAGATGAAGCATAACTAAATCAGTTCATTTTTGTTGATAGGATAGGTTGAATCAACTGATTAAAAGTATAAATCCTATAGCATGCAAATAAAAATGAGATACTTAGATACCATGTACGTAAAAGTAAGATACTCAGATAACTTGATTTACAGGAAAATTAAATAAATTCTTGACAATTCATAACTTGTAGAGATAAAATTGTATCCCGAAAAGTTTATTAGCTGCAATCTGAGTGTAAATGAGAAATCTAATTGCAGAATACATGCTCAGTATTTAAAAGTTAGTTACTCTCTGAGGTATTGATTCTTAGTTGATTATATTCAGGTCTCATATTTTATAACTTATGACATTTCTTCTCATAAATTATCTGGAAATATGTACCCTATAAATTCTATGAAAGTGCTAGACTGGAAAATTGATGCTGTGTCTTTTATAGCCCAGGCATCTTCCCAAATAATATTAAGTCACTGCAGGATTATATAGCTTTAAAAGTCTTTCTTTCTTCATATCAGAGCATTACACAATTTAAAATTATAGATATATATGAAATATAGGTAAAAATTAAAACCAAATGAAAATTTTAAAATTTGTATTATTTCTGGTCGTAGAAAGGAACATGTTTACAGTCCAATGCTTCTGGGAGGGAAGGATTGGCTGGGAGTACACTGTTGCACAGGGGACACCCGAGGTATTTGCTTTCCACTTTTCAAGAAGGCTACCTCCAGAGGATATATACACAATACCTTGAGCAACCAGAAGCAAAAACTCATGAAAATGAAACTAGAAAGCACAGCGTGCTATCTATTGCATTTCAAAAGGGTACCATTTTGAATATCCTCTTAAAAGCAGGGAAGTGGGGCAGGCCTGTCTCAACCAGCAGTCAATTCCAGTGGTGGGTGCCACAGCCAAGAAGGGCCAACTTCTTGTTGATGTTTTGCTTGTCTCCTTTGGTGTGGCTACCTGGAGGAGAATTGCCTAGGTGGACCCGGGGGTAAGGTGTTTCACCTAGTAACAGGATTACAAACTGTGGAGAAATTTGAAACTAAGTGCCTACACGCCCATCCCCTTTTCCTTTTATGCACTTGATAAGAACATAAGAACAGCCTTGCTGGAACAGGCCAAAGCCCAGCCAGCCAGCATTCTGTCTCACACAGTGGTTCACCATTTGCTTCAGGGTATTCCCAAGCAGATGTCTTCACCTGCCTATGATGCAAATGGCATTGAGAGATAGCCTACCGATCTCTCCAACCCAGAGGTTTTCCTTAGGCATCCATAATGATAGTCATAATGATAGCCATTGATACCCTTGTTCTCCATGAACTTGTCTAATTCTTTTTTTTAATGATAAACAATTATATATATAAAAAAACAGTAATAGACAATCATAAACAGTACAAAGTGCCCCCCACCCCCAAGAAACCGTCCAGTATTCTTGCATCTTCTCTTTCTTCTTCATCTTTTTTTTCTTTTTCTTCCAATAGGCTTCTTAAGGTCCTTTACGCCAGAACTGTGTTGGGTTATAAGTTGGTTGTATCCCTTTCCCTTTTAATAGTACATGATCTATAAATTCTAATTCTTTCTTAAAGCTGTCACCACTACTTCTGGCAGGAAGTTCCAGAGGCCTGTGAGCCTCTGGGTGAAAAAGTACTTTCTCTTATTTGTTTGAGATCTAGCAGCCAAAAATTTCATGGAGTGCCCCCTAGTTCTAGTGTTGTGTGATAAGGAAAACAGGTTTTACTTATCTACTTTGTTATAAACTTCAATCAGGTCACCTCTTAGGCACCATCGTTCAAGAGTGAAGAGGCCCAGCCGTTGCAGCCTCAGATGGTAAGGAAGGTGTTCCAGTCCCTTAATCATTTTGGTTGCCCTCCTCTGCACTGTTCCCATTTCCATAATATCCTTCTGGAGGTATGGTGACCAGAATTGTACACAATACTCCAGTTGGGGCCTCACTATAGATTTATAAAGAGGCAAAATGACATTTGCTATTTTCTATACCCTTCCAAATGATCCCTAGCATTGAGTTTGCTTTTCTCACTGCTGTGGCACACTGGGCTGATACCTTCATTGAGCTTCATTGATGGAGGATGTTGAGGTTGTAGTAGGAAATTAAGTAGCTCTTACAGGAGAAATTCAGAGAAAAGTAATGCATCATTATAATCATCATCTCTGCTCACTCCTGCTTTAGGTTTGCATACTCAGTAAGAAATTTGTGGCCTCACTATATGAACTAAGTGTGAGTTACAATAGAGAACTGAAGTGTATTATTGCTCTGAAAATAGCCAGGAAAAAAATCATTTAGAGAATGATTCTCTTGAAGAACTTTGTCTTCCACCATTGCTAATCTCATTAATGAAGGTTTCCAAGAAATCCCATGTTTCCCCAAAATATGATTTAGGGCATTTATACACGATCCCTAAGCTCCGCTGCAAATGGCTCCCAGCTCCGGAGCTTAAAAATGTTTCCCCACCAGCTCCGGAGCTAACAGAAAATTAAGTGCGACCCCACCCACCTAAGCGCGACCCAGCTCAGCTTTCAAGTACCTGCTCTGGGAGAGTGAAAAATTTTGATGCAGAGAGTGCCGGGCTCTCCTCGCTTCTTTTTGTTGTTGTTGTTGTTGTTGTTTTTGCCTCCCACCCCTTTAAGAGGAACCAGGAAGTGACCGGGGCTTGGAGCAACTTCCACTGGCACCGGAGGTAAGGCTTTATTCTTTTGTCCCTTTTTAAGGCTTTTTTCCCTCCCTCCCCTCACACACACAGAAGCAAGAAAGTGCGGAGTGGTGGGGAGGAAGGAAGAGCAATGAACCCCCAAGATCTCTGGTCCGAATTTAAGGGGCCAGCAGATCTTAGGGGTCGTGTGAAAAGGCTCTTGGAAGCCACTACTTTTATCTTACCACAAGTCATAATTCTAAATTTTGGTCCTGGATAGGTAGCCTGACTCTAACATTAGGGTAGATCAAAGATCATTAGGTAATAATATGGTCTTCTTAGTAGTGCAAGTCAACAACAATCATTCCTAGTAACATCAATGGCCTTGTGAATAACTTTTGATGCCTCTTATATAGTTACTAGCAAAAGTCTTTGAAGCCTATTAGGAATGTCTTTGCATATGTACATAATAGATCAAACAGCAGCTCATAAAAATGATCTAGCAAGGACCAGAAATGATATCATTATGATTATTTAATAGGTCACATTTAAGCTTCAATAAGTTTGGACATATCATAGAGTTTTAATGTAGTCTCCATATTTAATTTTGAAAATAAACCAAATTCTGCTGCTTTATGTATAGGCCATGGTTTGCCTTTGAAAAGCCACTCCTAACATGGTAGATAGGTGTCTGAACTACTTTTCTTCATATACTATACATCTCTTTGCAATTTTGACATAAATTCACTCTTCTCTTTTCTTCTAACAAATATATCATTTAGAGATGGGCACGAAACAAAAAAATTGTGTTTTGGTTTTTCATTTGTCATTGAGAGGTCTGTTGCGGTTCATTTCCATTTGTTGGGAATGTTTTGAAAAATTTTGTTACCGTTTTTCGTTTTTTCGTTTGCCATTTCTACCCACTTTTTGCATGATTTTTAAAGCATTTCCGTGCACAGTCATCCCCCAATGCCCCAGACCAGAGGGAAAACACTAAAAAAAATGGATGCTGGCAGAGACACAGTATAGACTAGGTATGCAGGAAGGCTGCAAAGGCAGTGGTGGGTGTTGCCCAGGGTGCAAGGCAGCCGCAGAGTCACTGCACTGTGGGGCAGGGGAGGGTACTCACCGAGAGGTACGCAACATGCACACACACAGGGAGGCTGCAGGACTGAAGCTAGAGTCGCAGAGACAGCAATCCCACCCTAACTCCCACCAGAGACTGCAAGGAGGACAGGGGCTGCCCGAGCTTTTTATGCCCTCTGTGGCTGCCAGACCTGCCTGCCCAGACTGCAACCTGGGCATGCTATTGGTTGAACATGATCCCACATCACATGGCTTGCCTCCATTTTGTGGCTGGTGGCGACATCCATTTTAAAGGGAAAAGAAAAATACATCGCGATGGGAGAAGACAAAAACAAACGTTTTAAGGACCCCAACCTCCCTGGTAGGTATTATCAGACAATATAAATAATTATCGCTGCGTTTTTACGGATGTCCAGGGCGTTTTTTAACATTTAAAACAGCTCATTTCATTGTGCATCGCCATTAACGGAAACGAAATGAAACGACCACAATTTTCGTGGTTCTGTTCGTTTTGTTTCATTTTCATCACAATTTTCATTTGTCATTTCGTTACGTAACAGAAACGACAAATGGTAACGGAAACGAAAAAATGTTAATTCCGTGCCCATCTCTAATATCATTTGAAAGGTGTTTAGAGTAGGATTAACAAATTTTACATTTGGGACAAAAGTCTATACTGCCATCAATTCTTCCTGATTATAAACTGTAAGCAAGGACATTCCTGTGGCAAATTTCCTTACTTTCTGAATCCCCAGGATGAATCCCCATTATCATTATCACAAAAATGCTTGTAACAATAATTAAACCATATTCTCCATCCACCCGAGCTTACAGTCTGACCACAGGAGAGAAACCCCTCTCTTCTCAGAGAGCTTATTCATAAACAACAATAAATAATAAATATTCATACATAACATCATATTTGTCACAAGAAGTACCAGTGTTCTATTCTGTATAGATTGATGTGTTGCTCTGATATTTGAACCCGATGGCCTGATGGCCCAAGACAATATTGGTCCATGTAAACTGAGTAGAAGCATATGCATTACTCTTCTCTCAGTTATATGCTTATAAAATATGGGATAATAAGAGTTTATTGCTGTTAATAACCAATATAAGAAAATATGTGAGCTACTTAAAATGTTTGAAATATGTTCTATATAATCTGTGATAGAGGCTTTCATAAATTTAACATGTACACCCCTAGTTTGCTTATAGGATCAGCTAACGTACAAGCAAGCAAGCAGAAAATAGCAGTAGCATTGATGCTACCTGTTACACATTATTTTGGGGAGTAGCAATGGCAAAACATCATTAATTCCCACCCACCCCAATAGTGATGGAAGGTTTAAGTGGTGGAATATTGTCTGTGGAGAGAAGGAATATGGCAGTCTGGGGAACTGAATTGATAACTCAGTTACCATTGACTGCTTGCTTCAAGAAGTAGTGCAAATGTAGTTTGACTAGTTTTTAAAAAGGTGGTGGTGGGGGAACATTATCTGAGCCTGCAGGTATATAGAGGCAAAATGAATAGTAAATGAATGCATGAAATTCTCTTTAAAGTTCCAATTAACACTTAATACAACCTTCCAAATCCCTTTTATGTGTTGCATAAGATATCATAGTTCATGCATATTCTTTTTGAAATAACTCAGGTTTGGAATCCAAAGTTTTACAACACAGATATCAAATTTGATTGCTTTTGTCCGTTTTTCTTCTGTTTCTTCCTATACCATCTTTACAACTTTTAAAAAAGTACATACAGGCCAAAATCCTGCTCACATTTAATGTGCACATTAGAGAAATTGTGTAGTTTTCCTTCTTCTTTTTATTTTTCTCTCTCCCACCCTGGTTTGCTCTGTTTTGCACCGCTGGTCCTGTGACTATTAATGTAACAGATTTTGCAATGAATACTTTCCTGTTCACATGAAGGAGAGCTTGATAGAGGAGGAGGAAACGCCTGTGCAATGGCCTAAATGTGACTGTGTAATCAGGGATTACACAGTCAAAAGAGGATTCTAGCCATAAAATGCCACTTGTAGAAAGCCATGTTTCATGTAAAGTTAAACTTCAGTAGTTTGTACAGTTGTTTGATACAGTTGTGTTTGATCTGAGGCCACAAAAGATCACTTATGGATGGACCTAATACAACGGTTGCACAGAGGAATCCCATCCATCATGGCTACCATTCTTGTTGCCTTCAGGCTGTGCCTTCTCCCTCTTTCCCAAGGTATTTTCCTCACACTGCCTCTCTTTTGCTATTGTTTCACCCCACAATATCTGAAACTATGTAAGACTCATTGCTGTTAGGCTTGCTAGAAAACCCAGCTATCCAAATTCATTAAGTGAGGCAGATTTTAAATCCCTGAAAAAATATGAGGAATATGTACGATGAGGGTGGGTGTTGTCTTGGTGAAGATGGCAAGGGCATGCATATAAAAGCCAGAATTAGGATATGAGGAGAACTTAGTAGGAAATTCAAAGACAGAATGAGAGATTGCTTTCATTTGTGGTGGATGTACTTCTCAGCTCAAAAATGCCGAAGAAAAATGAAATGGATTATAGGAAAGCTTTTAGGTCATGAAATTTCTTTGAGACGGCTCATTTTTCTTTTGGACTTCACTGAGAGGGTTATTAGTTGAAGAGCTCAATAAATTAATGGGTTACATGTTTGCTGCTGCTAGGATATTGTGCATGAAGAACTGGGAAATCTTCCTTTCATGAAAGATTCATATGATAATTAATGGCTAAATTAACTTATAACGTTAGACCACAAGAAACTAGACAAAACTAGGGTACCACTGAAGAAAAGTAGAATTGTTTTTATTTATTATTCTAAAAAGGATTTGGGACAATCTATTTTGTGTTACTATTTTTTTTAGTCTTCCTGTCGAAGGGTTTATTTTAACAAAATACAGCATATAGATTGTAATTTTAAACAGTTCTTCTTTGTGAATGAAGAGCTGGGTAATCTTCCTTTCATGAAAGATTCATATGATAATTAATGGCTAAATTAACTTATAACATTAGACCAGAAGAAACTAGACAAAACTTGGGTACCACTGAAGAAAAGTAGAATTGTTTTTATTTATTATTCTAAAAAGGATTTAGGACATTCAATTTTGCATTACTATTTTTTTAGTCTTCCTGTTGAAGGGTTTATTTTAACAAAATACAGCATATAGATTGTAATTTTAAACAGTTCTTTGTATTCCACTGGATTTCATTCTCTTATGGAAATTTGCTTTAAGCATTCTGGGAGTAGGATATGTTTTGTCTCGATATAGCAAAAATGTGTTGGACTGGTGTTGTTTTCTTGTTAACAACAATAAAAATGCAAATGTTTTCTGCTAGATTCTGCTCCCATGCTTTTTCATGGGGTTACTTACATATTCAAACCTGTGACGCTTCAGGTTTGGAAACAGGCATTTTTCTTTAGGATTGGGACCTCAGAGATGTATTTGTTTATTTGATTTATATACCTCAACCATCTAGCAGAAAGCTACTCTGGGTGGTGTATATTTACTTTGGAAGAAGTGACCTCAATCCAGTGATATACTAACATTCACCCACCCACCTCCCTTCCCCAGCCCAGCCTTTGTTGCAGAATTTTGAATTCTTGTTAAAATTCCTTTTGTTATGCAGTAGAAGCACAGAGATCCCCAGAGGATAATAGCTAGACATTCTCTCCAGTTCACCCCTTTCTTATTAACTGGCACTTGTCACTCTGAGGTATTTGTAGGAGAAAGAATAAAAAATAATTGTTTACTTTCAGCTGCTGGAAATTGCAGGCATGTTCAAGCTGCTTTCTTTATTGCACATATACAGTGCTTAGCCACCAATGGTGCAGATAAAAACCAAACAAACAACTGTTGGAAAGAGACTAATTAAAGAGAAAGAAGCACTCAGCAGAAAGGTGGGGATCTCTTTGAAATCAAAGGCTGGAAGAAACAACTGGTTAGTGCCTGATAGATGGACAACCAGCCCAGCCCAGAAAAGCCCCTTCCACTTTCACAAACTACAGGCAGCATTCAATATCACCAGCAAAATTCCAACACCATTCTCTGCTGCCTCAGTACCCTATGTAGAGCCCACTCCAATCTACTGATGGACGCTCTTCTGCCAACACATCAACCTCATTGGATCCTGTCCCAGGATCTGGGACTTCCTGCCTTCTGAGCTATGGATGGGCAACTGTCCCTAACAGAGATGGGCACGAACCGAAAAAATGGCAATTTGTTTTGGTTCATTTCGTTTTAGGTTTCAGTTCATTTTGGTTCATTTTAAATGATTTTTTAAGGAAAAAATAATTTCATTGATTTGTTGATTTGTTATTCGTTTTAGGTGTAGTGTGTGTGTGTTTTGCTACTTGTGCAACTTTGGCTGGGGGAAAGAGGGGCTTGATCTTCCCCCCAGCCACTGTGGGGTGGGGGAAAGAGCTCCCCCAGCCAGCACCTCAATGCATTCCTATGGGCGTTGCTTCAATGCATTCCTATGGGAAAACGGAAAACGAAACCAACGAAGAGGAAATTTTCGTTTCCTTTGTTTCATTTTTCTTTGGTGGGTCAGTTTGTTATTTGGTTAGTTAGATAACGAAATGAATAACAAATAACAAAACGAATAAAAAATTCATTTTGTGCCCATCTCTAGTCCATAATAGAGGAATCTGATTGTGTTTAGAGCAGTCAATGTTTTGCTCCCCCTGCTCTGGTTTACTCTGCACAGCTTACAGCAAATCTGTGAAGTCGTTCAGGAATGATGATTATTATGCAGATCGTATTCAGTTTTGTAAACATCATCTTTGAGATTTTTTTCTTCAGGGCACTGTACTTAAAACAAAAACAAAAAAACCTAGCAAAGGCTGAAAGTTATTCATTGTAAAGTTCCGGGATGGCTTGCTAAATCTTAACAATTTGTTTTTCTTATTCCTCAATAAAGGGAGAAAATGCCATGCAATGTTCACGAGGGAAAAGACATAATTCTCTTTCTATTTAGAGCAGTCATTATGGGGAATGCTCCATAAAACAGATAACTGTTGTGAAAGAGTCTCGTTTGAATCTATTGTTTCTGCCGTCTGGGTAGACAAATCTGTTCAATCTAGTCTAATTGCTTGCCGTTCACAATCCAACTAATCTTGCTATTTGTCCTTAAATCAATAATTATTGATTAAACATTGCTCTGCTGAAGACCCGAGGGCTACTTCAGAGTAAGAAACCCCACAGCAGCCGCTGTTTAATTGGCTGTGACCTCATTATGGTTGCAATGTGGGCAAATGCAAACTTTCTCAAGTAATAGTTCTACAGTGTTCTATGGTCAGTTGCATGAAGACTAATGTAATTGTCTCGTCTTGAGGTCAGGTGGTGCATACAGGATGCAAGGATAAGTTTGGGTTGACTTCACCCTCCATTTAGAGTGTGACTCCTTTGGTCCAGGGTCTCAGTATGCACGAGGCTACCAAATGTGACTGTAAAATGTGTACACTTGCATACAGTATATATGGTGTGGCATGGCACACTTTCTGCATTTCTCTGTCCTCTTCTCTAATGCAATGGGGTGAGGTGGGAGTTTTGGCCTTGCATAGAATGCCAAGTGACTGCATATGTAAACAAGCCCCATGGGTGAGATACATTGGCAGGTAACATCTGGATTCTTCTTTTAAAGGGATTAACAATGCAGGATAAATTGAAGAGTCACCAAGGCTTGCCAAAATTTATATTTGTAAATGCATTTTCTACCAGACTCCACGTCTCATGAACAGAAAACAGAATTGCAAAGCAAAATTTCACACTTGGGTTATTCTTGTATAATTTTCTGTAAATGAATGCCTAGCCCGATGCAGATGTTGTGCATAACTTACATTTGAATCCACAATACATTTTTCTCTCTTAACAATCTTCAAACTGGTAGGAGGTTTTTTTATATTTGTCAGATCTCCTGCTGTTTTGTGTTTGCCTGGTTATTGCTGGCCTATGTTTTTGAGAGAGTTGGTTCAGCTAGTTAGATAAAGCTCTGCTTAGAAATGTGACATGAAGGCATTTTATTCCTTCCTTCGTTCATTCAACTTCTAGACTGCCCCATTAGTGCAAACACTGTCTGAGCGGTTCACAACCTGTCAAAGGCATAATTAGAAATCATACAATAGAAAAACACAATATACAATAAATACAATTTAAAAATTGCCACTAGCTGAAACAAAAAAACCTGCTTTAAATCGAATTAAACAAATTCAAAAACAACATCAAGCATCTCAAATAAAGGGTAGCTTTACATAACTCTTTTTAAAACTAGCTTCCTAATACCTGTGGTGGATGGCATCTGATGAACCCCTGTAGGAAGTTTATTGCAGAGGGGAGAGACCATAACCAAGGAAACTCAGTTTCTGGTGTTGCCTCTTTCAGTTTTCTTGGCTGCTACAATTTTTAGCATTTGGGACTTCAAGGAGCAGGTGAGATGAGCACCTGTTTTGTGGGAGTGATGGACTGACATGTATCAAGTCCCTAAATGGTTAAGAGTTTGACAGGACATGACCAGCACCTTGAATTGGGCACAGAACCTAAAGGGTGCAAGGGAAGGAATCTCAGGATTGGGACATGTGTTCCTATCTACTGTTCCATAATCAGTCTGACCACTGCATTTTGCACATGCTGACAGTTCTGTACTGACGTAAACAGCAGCCCTGCATAGCGAGCATTAGAGAAGTTTGAATAAGAAAGTGCCGGAGCATGAAACCCTGTTGTTAGGCATTTCTTATCCAGGTAGGTGTGAAGCTGGGCAATCATCTTAAGCTGATAAAAGGCCCTCTTGGCAGCAGCAGATATTTGAACCTCTGTAGAGAGAGCCAACTCCAAGCGTGCTCCCAAGCCGCAAACCCAGTCCAGGGGGAGTGTACCTCCATCAAGGCCCGGCAAATATCTCTCTAATAAGCTTAACCATCCTCCCAACAGAAGGATCTTCATCTTATCTGGTTTCAGTTTCACTTTATTGGCCTGGATCCATCACTTGTGGATGAAGAAATGGAGTGTGTGTGTGTGTGTGGTGCACCGTCTGCCTATTGATGACAACGCAACAAATGACCATACAGTCATGAAGCCTCCCAGAGGCTTCATACAGATATTAAAAATATTGGGGAAACAGTCACTCCCTGAGGAACCCCATAACAAAGGTCCCCAAAAGTGGGTGCCTGTTCTAATATCAGCAGTTTTGGAAAGCTGGGACCTCTGAAGAATGGAACTAACATGTCCTAAACTTGATAGTTGTTTCAGAGCAATATTATGGTCAACACTATCAAAGGCCACAGAAAGGAGCGTTATACTCCCCTCTCTCTCCTTCCTTGGGAGATCATCTTGCAGGGTTAGGAATGCCATTTCAGGGGCAGCTTGAACTCCAGTTGAAACGGAGCTAGCCTCTCTATATCCTCTAAGAAAGCCTGCAGTGGTTGGCCATCACTCTCTCAAATCGACTTGCCCAAGACTTGGGTTGGCGGCAATGGGCCTATATAGTTATCAAGATCACCTATTGCTAAATATGGTTTCTTTGGCATGGATCATATTATGGTTTCCTTTAAACAGAAGGGCAAATGACCCTCCCATGGAGTCACGGGAGGGATGTGCTGTAGATGACCCATTCCACAGTCATTTCCTTGGCTAGCTTTAGGAGTCATGGGCTCTAGAGGAGCGGTGGTGGCTTTGCAGCATGGAAGTGCCTTGCTCACATCCTCACGTTGCACTAACTGAAACCGATCCAAATTAACCTGACCAGACAGTGCATGGGACATCTCCATGTTTACTTGGACTGGTCCATTAAACACAGTAGTGGCTGTCTGTTCCTAAATTTGGTATGCAAGCAAGAGGAGGCAAGTTGTAATAGAAATAAGTGCACTTTCATTTTGGTGATACTTGTCAGATCTTCATCCTGATGGCCTCCTAGTGCTGCCTTTTATATAAAAATTAATGCTTTCCGTCATCGGCACAGAGGGGCCTGTTGAGCTGCACAGGGCATTAATTGGAATGTCAAATGTGTGAAGTGCACCGGCAAACAGGATGAAGTTCAGTGCTTGTTTTCAATAAGGAAAGCTGAATTTTTGCCTATCTAATTAGGTTAGCTATTCTTTTGACGGGGAACAGAAGGAGCTGCAAAGTTTTCAAATGGTGAAGCATTCCTCATCAAACTTTGGCGTATTATAAAATGAAAAATGCATTTCGGCTGAAATGACAGCCTTCTTCAGAAACCTATGAAAAAGAAGACCCTGCTGTCAAGATTTGTCCTGATGGTAGAATTCTATTATTGTGCCCATGAGGAAGGCTGTCATTCATTTCAATACATCGGTCATTTGACTCTTTGTCCAGTAATGCTATTCATAAATTCATTTTTCCAGCAACAGTTTTAAACATTGCTTCTTCTTTCTGTTATCTTTGACATTGTCCTCACATCCCTTTCCCTGAACCTTCAACAGGTAGAACTGGTTTATCTGAATTGATTTGTGGTCTTAATTGACCCTGTAAGGGCCAAACTAGATCTCCTGTGTTGCACAGCAATTTCCCTAGAGGGAGGTCAAAATGCTGCTGTTTTACTATCTAAAAGGCATAACATTCAGACATTCCTGGCAGCCATTAATGAGCTGTCACTGGGATTCTCAAGCATGCACCAAGCCAGCAGCCATGAAAATCCCAGAAAATCCCAGAAGTAACTTGTAAATTGCTGGCTAGGAACCAGTATTATGCCCATTGTCTTCTGCAATCATAATAAAGCAACAGGATTTCAGCCAGCATGTCTGTATACAAGGGATGGGGGGGTAATGTATGGCAAGGGGGAAAAGAGAGTTAATTTTCATCCTGTCTATAAAACTCTTCTGGAATTGTTTTTTTTCTTTCATCAATCCCCCCCCCCCCGGAGAAGAGAAAATGGAGATTTCATCCCACCAAGGAGCTACGTTTGGGCATATATGGTATATTTCCCAACCACCCACTCTCTCTTTTTATGTAGTCTAGGAAGTACTTGAAAAAAAATTCAGCAGCTTGTAGTTAAGGAGTAGTTTCTCTTTCCTTATTTAGTTCCATAGTGAACTTGGCTGCTTCTGACTTTTTCTACAGACAAGGTGATTTCTTTCTTTTGGTAACCAGCTCTTGTCCAGTTACCTTAAGATCTTGAAGTGATCACTCCTTTTAACCATTCTTTTCTTTTGAATGGGATCACGCTGGAGAATAGAAAATAGAATAACACAGTTATTTGCTAGCCACTAGACATGGGCACGACTTGGCAAAATTCTCGTTTCCGTTTTTGTTCCTCGTTTCTGTTACGCAACGGAAACGGAAATGACAATTAAGCCGTCAGAACTCAAACTCGAACCGATAAATGATAATTTGGGTCTGATTTGTCGTTGTTGTTCATGGCATCACGCGGCGATCGCGCGATGCCAAGCGGCACAGAAAAAAAGTTTTAAAAATAAAAAATCCCGATTTTCGGCCAAAAAAGCAGGCAAAAATATGCCTGTCTGAGGGCACCTACCAGAGGGGTGGTTTCTGGGGGGGGGTCCCCGGCCTCCCTCCCTCTCCTGTCCTGGGCTGCTGGACCTGGTACCAGGCATCAGTCTCGTTGTCTCCATTTGCCATGCAGTGCTGGGGGATCCAAAATGGCGACCGCATTATTTTTTTTGAAATTGTGGTCCAAAAACCCACCAAAGCACCACAGAAACATGTGAAAATTAGCTATTTTAAATGCTTGAATTTTTACAGTAGCAGCAGTGGGTTTTTCTAGCAATAAAACGTCTCCATTGATTTTATTTTATTTTATTTTTATTTTTATATTTTTACACCTGCGCAATGATGGGCTGGCCATGGGATGGGACCATGCAAATTTTTGGAGCCATTCCACCAATCGCATGGCCACTTGGCCAGGTTTTGACCGAGACTTCTGGGATGTGCCAGTCGGGCATAAAAAGCCCACTATAACCCTAGCCCTAGCCCTAACCCTAACCCTAACCCTAACCCATACGCCAGTACACTGTCCTTCTTAGTGGGTCAGAGGCATCCAGAGGTGCAGCCCACTAACTCACCCTAACCTTACCCATAATAACCCTAAGCCTAGCCCTTGCCCTAACCCCAACCCTAAGCCAGATCTGTACTCGCATTGCACTACACGCAAGTACACTGTCCTTCTTAGTGAGTCAGAGGGCGCCCAGCAGAGGCATTCTTCTCTCACCTCACTCACAGTTCAAAGTTCCAAAAAACTCCAAACATGTATGCCAGTATGCTGTTCTTCTTGGTGACCTAGAGGCACCCAAAAGAGAGGTGCCTCTGCCAGTGCCACTTGGTACGCAATGGCTACACGGTCATGTACCCTTCCTTTTCCCTTTGTAGGGGGCCAGAGGAGGCATCCACCCCAGAGACGTGGCTCCAGGAGCCCGCTACCCTACCCCCCTAAACCAGTACTAATGACAAACGACAAACAAAACAACAAATTTTTGAAAAATTTCGTGACAAACGGAAACGAGCCGAAACGGGCCGGCTCCGACACACGACAACTCGAAACGTCATTTTTCCTGGTCGTGCCCATCTCTACTAGCCACAGAACACCTTAAGTGCATAAAATGTGTTTTCTTTTAATCTCCAGAGCTTATCAAGATGAAAATCTTTTCAGTAGCTTGACAGCTTTTCAATTACAGCAATGCCCTGCTTATCATGGGGGTTAGGGGCCCATGCTGACCCGTGATAAAGGGAAATCTGCAATAAGTGGATGCTGGGTCAGGTTGGGACTGGGGGGACTGCCCGGGGCCTCCTGCACTCACCTTAGGCGTGGCACTGCCCCAAATGGGCCTCCAATGGGCTTCCCAGACTTGTTGGATGCCCCAGAAGTGGTTTTGGGTGATCCGGAAGGCACTTCCAGTTTTCAGAAGTGACTTCCAGTTCATTGGAAACCACTTCTGCGGGCCCCCCAACAGGCCCAGGAAAGCTGTTGGAGGCCCACTCAAGGCAGTGCCAGGCCTAGGATAAGTGCAGGAGGCCCCAAACAGGCCCACACAGCTTGCCCCAGGAGCTCTTGCCTTCATATACTGAGGTCCCACAATATAACAGGATCACAGTAGATGAACCGCGAAATGGCAAAGGATGACTTTATTTATTTAATTAAAAACATTTATTTACCACTTGTAAAAATGGATTTCAGTGGCCTTAAGGAAAATTACCATGCATGATAACAATGAATACATGCAAAAAATACTGGCACAAATGTGATTTTTTTTAATCTATCTATGCCCAGACCCATTATCGGGGTGTTGTCCACCAGGCAAATGTTCTTTTCTGTTGTTTCGTTGCATGTGACTTTTTTTAAAAGCAGATTTTCCAATTGCACAAACGTCTTGCCAGGCTATTTATTTATTTATTTATTTATTTATTTATTTATTTATTGCATTTATACCCCGCTTATCTACAATATATACTCTAAGCGGCTTACAAAACATCAGGCCTCAATAGCCATAAATTACAAAAAAAACCAAAAATAAAACAAATAAAAATAACACTAAGCAAAGTAAAACCTAATGGCACCTCAATGACTGATAATGATAGATAAAATAGTTTACAATGGCGGAAGATTAAAAAAAAAAAGTTAAAGATCGCAAAAGGCCTAAAAGGTAGGTCTTTAACGCCTTCTGGAAGGCCAGCAGGGACTCTGCAGAGCGCATTCACTGGGGATGGAATTCCAGAGGCTAGGGGCCGCCACTGAGAAAGCCCGGGTCCGAGTACTGGTCCTCCGGGCTTCCCGAGGGGTGGCGACCACCGCTCGCGCCTGCCGAACGGGACGGGCCGAGGTTGATCGCTGAGCGATACGCTCTGCCAGGTAGTCCGCAAATGACCTTGAATCTAATTGCAACGGGAGCCAGTGCAGGCGGGCCAGAACTGGGGTGATGATGGGTCATAACGACGCACACCAGCCACCAGCCTGGCCGCCGCATTCTGAACCCGCTGCAGACGCCGGAGAAGAGTCAAGGGCAACCCCATGTAGAGGGCGTTACAGTAGTCCAACCCCGAGATCACCAGAGCTTGAACCACTGTTCTCAGAGAGTTCGCGTCGAGGTACGGGCGGATCTGGGCGATCCGACTAGTAGGCGGACCTGGTCACCGATGCCACCTGGGCCTCCAAGGTGAGCGCCGGGTCCAGGAGCACACCCAGATTCCGCGCCCTCTCCGCAAGCTGGAGGGAAACTACCGCTGCCACCACTGACACCCTGGAAAATCCAACATAATTTTTTATATCATTTCTAACCCAAATATGAAGATTTGCTTAGTGCCATAATTGAATCACTGGAGAGTTGAATTCATAAGTTTAATTGATCCAAATGGGCCTATTCTAGTTGTAACTTAGTCACAACTAGAATAGAGCTAGCTGAATCAATGGACCCTATGGAACAGTTGACTCATTAAATTCCCAGTAGTTCAATGAGATTAGTCTAGTGTGACGTACAACAATAGCATTACAGCCATTGTATTAGCAAGCTGCTAGCCATTTAAATTATCAGTAGATACATATATTGTGCCTATTTTTCCTGTGTTTCTTCAATGTAATTTTAATTGCCCATTTTTTCCAACTGCAAATTTTTTGTCAAATCGTGTGCTAAAACAAACAAAAATGCACATACCCAGTGACCTGTGAAATGGAATATGTTTTGCCTCAATTAAAATGAGACACAGTACATCCTATCCAAAGTTCTACCTGTCTGCCTGCACAAAAAACACAGGAAGGCCATATGAAGTTCTGGTGAGAAAGGGAGGTCCTTCCATTCCCGTGCCATTCCAGTTCTGAATCTGAAGATCATGAATTGAATCTACTTCCTTGTCTGCAAATAGAAGAACTTCTTCTATCCATGGAAAACACTTGGTTTAGTGGTGAGATCTTGCCAGTGGAAAAATGTGGGGAGTTGATCTTAGAACATAAGAAGGGCCACACTGGATCAGGCCAAAGGCCCATCTAGTTCAGCTTCCTGTATCTCACAGTGGCCCACAGTGAGATTGGACAGAAATCCTGATGATTTCTGTCCAACCCCACTACTAGAACAGAATTTTAGAGGGCACAAATGATTACAGGGGATTGGGGAGGAGCAGTTTAGCAAAAACCATTTTCTGTTGGTAGGTGTGTCCCCAGAGCAGGGTTAAAATCTGGACCCAACCATAAAACCACTGACAAGATTCAGGAATAAAACAGAATGCCCTGCCTGCTGGGAAAGCCCATATTGAATGCCCCAGCCATTAGAGTGGGCTCATCAAATCGTTGGGTTTCACATGAGTTGGCATTCAGCAATTGATTTTGATGGAGCTACTGGAGATTCAGGCCTGGAAATTCAATCATTAGTAAATGTACATAGTAGTCATAATAACCACATATAGCACCTTTTTAATATCCAGAGTACTTACCTACATTGTTTTCAGTAAAGTGCACAAAAGCTTTATAATATGGGTTGGTGTTATCCTCATATGGCAGCAAATAGGCAGCTGAGACTGATAGACAGCTGTGGACAATCCAGAGAAAGGGTGGCAAAGCTTGGGCAGTCCCGATGTTTTAGACTACATCTCCCATGCTCCCTTATCATTGGCAATGCAAACTGCTGATTCTTGGAGTCGTAGACCAAAACATCTGGACTGCCAAAGGTTTACCACTCCTGACCCAGAGATTCAAAAAGCTAAGAAGTTTGAACGTAAAGTTCAAAACTGCAGCATTGTTTTGGGCGAGTTGTCCTTAAATATTCCTTAAATATACGCATTGTCTAAGAAATAAATCCCAATTAAGTTAATATAGTTTTTTCCAAGGTTAGTTGGTTACAAGGCTACTGCCTTAGCAGTTATTCTATCCCAGCTGTCAAATGGTTGGTCCAAAGTGACTGCAGGGACTCTCTATTGAGTATTTTATACAAATAGGAATCCAATGCTTGGGCAGCAGGGTTATTAACTTGGGCTTGTGCATTGGCTTTAAGTAAATCTGGACTCCAAATGGAATCAGGTTGATAAATGCCATCTTGCATGTATTCTGATTAAAGCTGGATGGATGGATTCAGTTCTGGAGCAGAAATGAGGCTGAAATTCAGCTATTCAAATAAGGAGAAAATCCAGATTGCCAGAAAGGACTGCAGGGGCAAGTTCTCAGGAGAGGAGCTGGGGTTAGTTAAATGACAGATATAACCTGTAATCAGAGGCTGAAATTTCACTTCAATCATAGTGCTCTCAGAAATGAAGCTTTGAAGGTACTCAGTATGCAAACCTCCTATTTGGGTCTCCAAATTTCTTGTACATTAGTGTAAAATGATGGAAACCAAGTTACACCCATTTTAGTTTTCCAGCACAAAGCATGAGAAAGCTGGCTTCCAGATCTCACATACTGTTTTGGATCTGGTCCACAACTCAAACCAGATGGGACCCAGATCACCCTAGGGTGAAATGGGATCCATTCCAAAGTACAGAACTGGCCTTAGGATGGAATGGAGTGGGGGAATGGAACCTGTGCACACACTATTGTTCAGTGCGGAAAGAATGAAATCTAACATGGTTTAAGGAATGGAAATACATTAATTTAACAAATTCACATTCTGAAATTTATTCAAGGCAACGCCTGTGATGGTGGTGGTGTGTGTGTGGGGGGGGATGAACCTGTAACTCTCAGCTTGACCAATGTCACCATAAGGGCAGATTCAGTGGAACCTGGCAATAAAAGCAGAAGGCTCCTTGCTTTGTGAAGGTGAAAAGTAAAAGGGGAAGCAATAGAATGTGACAAGTAAAATATTACTCTTGGTGGGAGATCAATATGAAAACGAAGGTAATTCATGCTGACAAGAAAGTGCAGGGTTGTTACCAGGGAAAGATTAATATGAAAATATATAAAAGTACAAAGAGATGCAACATTGGGATTTATTGTCAAACAGCATTGCAGAGGCCAGTTTTAAGGAATAGTGAAACAGGTGCTATGCCCATGTAACAAAATCAGAATGAAAGTCTTGTGGTCCTTTAGAAACTGATGGGTTTGTTGCACTGTGAGATTTCATAAATCCCTGTCCATGCCCACAGACATGTCCTTCTGTCAGTGGAAATGAATCAAAATTCAAGAAATCTCACGGTGAAACAAATTTGCTGGTTTTAAAGCAAGCAGAACGTTCTGTTTTTCATTCTGTCGTTATTCTGCTTTGTCTGTTGTTGTTTATATTGAAACCAAGTGACAAAGGTATTAATCTTGGATGAGCTGTGTTACATGGCATCCTCTAGAGACGTATCGAGGACTGTGGCTAGACAGGACCTTCCCACTTTCCTATTAAGGGTAAAAGTTTCCCTGGCAATTAAGTCCAGGACTCTAGGGCAGTGATGGTGAACCTTTTAGAGACCAAGTGCCTAAACTGTGATTCAAAACCCACCAATTTATTGCAAAGTGCCAATACAGCAATTTAACCAGAATGCAGGTGGCAGTGAAGGGGCGATGTTGGGTGTCCACCTTTGGCACCCGTGCCATAGGCTCGCCAGCACTGCCGTAGGGGCTGCTGCTCTTCTCCATTTATAAACCCAAGAGCTGACATTTGTCCATAGGCATATGTCCATGGTTGTGTGGCTAGCATGATTAAACATGCAAGCACACAGAACGCCATTACCTCCCCACCAAAGTGGTACCTATTCAACTACACACATTTCTATTTGCCTTCTAACTGCTAGTTTGACAGAAGCTGGGACAAGTGACAGCAGCTCACTCTGCTGCACGGATTAGAACTGATGCTCTTTCAATCAACAAGCCCAGTGGCTCAGCAGTTTACACCGTGGTGCCACCTGCATCCCTACACTTAACCATTACGCCCATGTAAAAAAAATTACAGGAAGAAGTACAGACTTGATACTTAAAGTGGATTGACTTACAAAACTGTGCTGCAAAAATAATTGCAGAATTTTAGCTGTAGGTTGGTGGCGTACGGGCACCTCATCAACTTCATTTGGGTTGTATAAGGAAATGGTTGTGCTTTCACAATCATACACATGTGGGCTTAGTGTTTGCTAATGGCCTGTCTTCTCCAACTCAGTAGGACAGATGGGAAGTTCCAGCATATCAGCGTGAGACTTAGAGGTACCATTTCCCAAGTCAGATGTTATGTACAGCTGCTGTTGACATAAGCTCTGGTTTAGGAGCCTCGTGGCGCAGTGGTTAAATGCCTGTACTGCAGGTAAAACTGTGCTCACGACCTGGGTTCAATCCCTGGTAGCAGGCTCAAGGTTCACTCAGCCTTCCATCCTTCTGAGGTCAGTAAAATGAGTACCCAGCTCGCTGGGGGGGGCAATGTGTAGCCTGCACACTGTAATCAAAATTGTAAACCGCCCAGAGACTACTTGTAGTGGTATGGGGCGGTATATAAGCAGAACACTTTTACTAATTTGTATGTAGCCAGATTTTAGGTACCTTGGGAACTGCTTTTTAACACCTGGGATGCTATTTGTCCATCTAATTTAGCATCATCTCCTCTGACTGTCAGGGACTCTTCAGATGTTTTACCAGCACTATTACCTTTTAAGTGGTCCTTAAGTGGGAGAATGCCAAGAAATGAGCAGAGGAACCTCTACACTCTGCACAACTGAGTTGCCTCTCTTCCCCAACGCTTCTGTTCTATATGTATCTGGGATAATTTACTTTTGGAATTACATATACTTTTAAACTTGCATGAGGTACGAGCTGTTTTTTGAATGCTTGTTCTCAAAGGGGGTGAAAGACACAGTCCTCCAGCCCATGTAAACAGCAGCAGCAGCAACCTCTTATCAATGTAGCTGTCAGATGCTAGTGGTTTCTGATATGTTTGGTGATTTTTTCCTACCATTTTTTTTTTGCAGTCTTCTGGGAACTGGATGGCTGCTAGGAAGGAGTCTTTTAATAGTTGGATATTGTACTTTCTAGTAGAATTATTTTAAATTAATTTTAATTCCACTGTTTTAATATTATAAGTTTTAACATTTTGTTAGTTTGATTGTTTCTGGTATTAGCTTTTAATCTTGCTGTGCAGTGCCTTGAGTCCCAGTTCGAGAATTTAGATCATTCCTTTTATAGGTACCAGAGCGTGAGACACAAAAACAACTGCACAGAGACAAGTGTGGGGGTAACTTAAATTTCAGTAGCCCTCCCCTTTTCACAGTGCCTCACACGTTGTGCCCAAAATCACTCTGCCACATTTTTATGAAAGAAAGGTATTTTTACTTACAGTTGTTGTCTATAGTTACAGTCAGTAGTAAAATAAGACATGGAGTTTCCATGCATGGTAACAATGTCCTCCATGCCCGCTGCATGCTTGTAGGTCAAGAAGAGGAGAGTGAGATAAAACAAAGGAAGCAAAGTAAACAAACAGGGAGAGGGGGAGGGCAAGCCAGAGGCAGGAAAATGAACTTGAGCAATACATTAGCGGGGAAGGAGAGAATTCCTTTTGGTCCTTCCCACTGACTACCCAGTGTTAGAAACCATGCAAGATTATAAATAAGAGTCTTTTATATACCCTTAAAAGCTGCCACACATTTTATGCAGCAGTAAGGCTCGTCACATAATTTCCCGTTGCCAAATGCATAAACAACAGATGTGCTTTGTTCAGCCCCACATGCACCCACGGCAGAACTGTGGCTGTATTTAGGCTCCAGGTGCTGAATAATGTACACCTGTGTTTTTATACTTGGTGTGTTTGCTGTGGGACATGCTGCAGTAACCCCACTGCTCTCAGGCCATGTATAATTGCAATTCAATGGGTTGAACTGCTCTCAGACACTCACTTTCAGAATTTTAGTGCAACTGTTGGCAGCCTCATTTGCTAAAGTGGGGGGTAATTTAAGGCAAACTCTTGCAAAACTCTTGAAAAATTTCAGGAAGCGTGGGGGGGTGGGATGATCAGTGCACGACAAATGGTTGTTAATATGGAAGCCACTTCCCAGGGGCTGCCTGGCTTTTTTTTTTTTTTTTGCTGCCTGTGAATTTTACATAAGCCATTGTCATTAGGAAGTAGTCTATACTTCAGGAGCCAGATGGAGCTACCTCCACCTCCCTCTTTGACAGTGGGAGGGGGCATCCATCTCATATTCTAATTATACAGAATTGGGTTTCTTTCTTTCTCATTGCCTGCTCAGTCATCACATTTTATTTTACAATAAAAAGTGTATCAGCAATGCAAACGGAGAGCAGCACTCGGCTCTGGAATTCATTGAAGACTTTAAAGATTAATATAAAATCTGAAACCAGAATGAGGACCTTCTCACCCCTTCCCTATTTGCTCAATAAGTATTCCCCCCCCCATATTTGTTGTCATTTTAAAGACCTATAATCTTTTGCATTTGAATCCATGGCTATTAGGATTTTAATCCTAATACCTACCTTTGTCAACACTAAGAGCCACACTCAAATAAGCAAGTCTAATACCAGTCTGGAGTTGAGCCACAATTATGTCCTACCAAAAGGGGAAAAGAGGATAGCTGTGGCTCTTTGTGGCTCTTCACTCTGCCTTGAAAATTTGGGCTCTGGTTTGTGTTTGTTTGTTTTGCTTTATTTTTTCAGAGAGAGAAGGAGAACCTAGGCCAGTGTTGGCAAACCTATGGCACAGGTGCCAGTTTGCACTTGGAGCCCTTTCTGTGGGTACCCGACATCGCCCCTTCACAGACCTCTGTATTCAGGTCAAATTGCTGTATTGGCACTTTGCAGGGAAAAAAAATTAATGGGTTTTTAATCACATTTTGGGCACTCAGTCACTAAAAGGTTCACCATCACTGACTTAGGCTGAACTATGTCTCAGCTCTGTGGAGAAGATCCTTTGAATCGCTCAAGAACATATGCTACATTCTCTGTGTCACTTTGCCTAAAGATGATACAGAATGTTTACACATTTCAGGAAGAGGTTTCCCCCACTGTCTGCCCAGCTCATATCTAGCCTTGTTTTATCTCCCAAGGCTCTTAGAATTAAGTGATGCACACACACACACACACACACACACACACACACAGTGGACCCCCGTATAACAAATGGTTTGTATAACATAAAATCTGTACAACATAAAAAATTCTAGAGATACGGGAAATTTGCATAACAGAACTGCCTATGAGACAAATCCGTACAACATTGTTGTACTCTACAGGCGTGGAGCTTGCACACCTTCGGCGTTTGTTTTCGGACATCTGCCTGCTCCTTGACCGGGCTGCGTGTGGTGTTTGCTCTGACCATCTGGAGGCGGTGGCCCCCTGATCAACTGCTCTGTGAGGCTGGGTGTTCGGTGGACTATGGGGTAATGGGGGATGTTTCTTCGTCTGCATCGGACCTGGATCCATATCCACTGATGCCCAAGGTGATGTTCCCAGCCCCCTCCCCACTGTCACCCCATTCTGGTCGGACTGGTAGCCTGGTTGGGAATTGGACAATTCATAATGGGACGTCCAGCGGTTTGCTGTTATTCTGCCTCCTCTGACGGCTATTCGGGTTTGAAGCTCAGTAGGTCTGCCCTGCCCTTGAAATCATGATTGTTTGGCCTGCTACTGTGTCTGTTATCACCTGCTGTTAATTATGCCTGTGAGTGCTCCGCCAAGGACTTTGTTATCTCCACCCCTCCAGCTCTTCCTGTTCCATCTGCTGCCCTGGTTATATTTGCCCTTCAGCATGGCAGTTGTTAGTTTTAACCTTTTATTTTACTTATTGCTTTTGTTACTACTGATTTATTTATTCCTTTGTTGGTCTACTAGGTAGCGTATTGTTTGCCCCAGTTTGTTAGTTTGCAGATTGCCTAGATTGTTATTTGCTGTTATATTTTTTTTTGTATCTTTCTTTCTTTCTCCCCCACCCTCTCTTCTTGAGCGTCACCATGTCTGCAGGGACCGCCATTCCGGTTGTGGTGGGCCGTGAGCGGTACGCTTGCTGGGGGGTAAGTCGGGTAAGAAGAACTAGGGTCAGGCAGCTGACACCTGTCCCCCGTTCTGACCCCCCAGCTCACTGTCACGTGTCTCGGAGCCATCCCGCCAGTGCCTCCGGCCTGTCCTGCCTCTTGTTGAATGCCAGGTCGGTCCATAATAAGATCCCCATCTTGTATGATTCCATCATGGATGGGAGGGCTGACCTGGCTTGCATTACCGAGACCTGGGTGGGGGCAGAGGGGGGGCTTTGCTCACCCAGCTGTGCCTGCCTGGGTTTCAGGTCCAGGGCATGGGCAGGTCAGAGGGTTGGAAGGGGGAGGGGTCACCATCGTTTATAGGGAATCCATTCATGTCAGCAGGGCCTCGACATTGGTTAGCCCGGGGTTAGAATGCCTTCACCTGTTAGTGGGAGAGCAGGACAGCTTTGGCATTGTGCTGGGTTACCGCGCTCCCCACAACCCAGCACAATCACTACGAGAGCTCATGGAGTTCATCGCGGCGGCACTGTTGAAGTCCCCCCGCCTTTTGGTGGTTGGGGACTTCAACGTGCACCCCAGCGATGGCCTCTCCGGCGCTGCTATGGAATTCATGGAGTCCATGGCCTCCATGAGTCTGACCCAGCATGTTTCTTGTCCCACCCACAGATCAGGGCATACCCTGGACTTGGTGTTTACCTCCATGTCGGGGGATTTCAATCTGGTGGTAGGGAACATTGTTTCCCTGCCAGTGTCATGGTCAGATCACCACCTGCCATCTTTCTCACTATCGGTTGCACCCCTCCCCGCGGGGACCCGCCCCCTGTTTGGGCCTGCCCCGGAGGCTCCTGGACCCACTTCGGTTCCGGGAGGCCTTCGGGGAGCTTCCTGGCGGCTTGGCTGATGATCCGGCCGAGGCTGCGGTTGATCAATGGTTTGAGTCAGCTTCCCGCGCTGTAGACCGGATCGCCCCCAGGCGCCCCCTCGGTTGCAGAGCTCGATCTTCGCCGTGGTTCACGGTGGAGTTGAGAGCGATGAAGCACGAGCGGAGGAGACTGGAGTGCAGCTGGAGGAGGGACCGGACGGCGATTAATAAGGCTGCAGTTGTGATCCAGACTAGGCGCTACTCTCGCGCTATCAGGGAGGCCAAAACATCATATTACTCCCTGAGAATTGATGAGGCCTCGAACCGCCAGGCAGAACTCTTCCCGGTGGTTCATGACCTCACCAATGGTAGTCTGGCGAGGCCTCCTCCTACTGAGTTCAGTAGCGAGATGTTCACAGCCTTCTTTAGGTACAAGATAGAGGCCATCCGGACCGGTCTTGACTCTGGTTGCCCTAATCTATCCTCGGCATCCCCTGCTCCTGCACCCCACGCTCTCCACGCATGGTGGAGTTTGGGCCTGTTTCCTCTACGGAGGCCTCCAGGGCTATTGCCCACTGTCGGCCCGCGGCCACCCCCTTTGACCCTTTCCCTGCTTGGCTCATAAAAGCTGCCGGAGGGAGCATGCCGGAATGGGCTTCCACCATCACCACTGCCTCCTTCCGGGAGGGGGTTTTCCCCTCGTGTTTGAAGGAGACTGTGGTAAAGCCAATCCTTAAAAAACCAGGCATGGCAGCAGATGACTTGGTGAACTATCGACCGATTGCCAATGTTCCCTTCTTGGGCAAGGTCATCGAGAGGGTGGCCGCGATCCGGCTTCAATCATTCTTGGAGGAACAACATCTTCTTGACCCATGCCAGTCTGGGTTCAGGCCTGGCCGGGGGACTGAGACAGCTTTGGTCGCGCTGCAGGATGACCTCATCTGGGGGGCTGACAGGGGTTGCTCTACCTTGTTGGTTCTCCTGGATCTGTCAGCGGCCTTTGATGCCATCGACCATGGTATCTTACTGGGCCGGCTCTCCGGGGTGGGTATTGGGGGCACTGTTCACAGTTGGCTCCGGTCCTTCTTGGAATGCTGTCCCCAGTATGTGCAGCATGGGGGCGAGTTGTCGGCCCCGTGGACACTCCCGTGTGGGGTTCCACAGGGCTCGTCTCTCTCCCCCATGCTGTTTAACATTTATGTGAGACCACTGGCAGAGGTCATCAGGAGATATGGAGTCTTCTGCCATCAGTACACTGATGACATGCAGCTCTATATCTCCTTTTCCACCTCTGCAGATGAAGCTGTCCAGACCCTCAACCAGTGCCTGGAGGCAGTCATGGCATGGACCAAGGCCAACAGGCTCAAGCTCAACCCTGAGAAGACCGAGGTTATGTTCTTCGGGAGTTCCCCATCCAGCTATGGAGGCCCTCTCCCCAGTTTGGAGGGTGTTTCCCTCCAGCTGGTGGACAGAGTTCAGAACCTGGGCGTGGTCCTGGACCCGGCACTCACCATGGAGGCCCAGGTGGCGGCCATGTCCAGAACCGCTTTCTTCCATCTTTGCCAAATCGCCCAGATTTGCCCATACCTGGATGGCAACTCCCTGAGAACTGTTGTGCAGGCGCTGGTGATCTCAAGGATAGATTACTGCAATGCACTCTACATGGGGTTGCCCTTGAATCTCCTCCGGCATTTGCAGCGGGTGCAAAATGTGGCGGCCAGACTGGTGGCGGGTGTGTGTCATTATGACCACATCACCCCGGTCCTGGCTCGCATGCATTGGCTACCCGTTGTGTCCCGGATTAGGTTCAAGGTCTTGGTTTTAGTTTATAAAACCCTCCATGGCCTGGGACCTGACTACCTGGCAGAGCGAATCGCCCAGCAGTCAACTTCGGCCCATCCAATGAGGATGTTGCGGGCGCACTCGCTTTGGGTGGCCACGCCCAGGGAGGCCCGGAAAACGTTGACCCAGAACGGGGCCTTCTCTGTGGTAGGCCCCACTCTCTGGAACCATCTCCCAAATGATGTGTGCCTAGCAGAGTCCCCGCCGGCCTTCCGGAGGGCGTTAAAGATCTTTCTCTTCCGGGAGGCCTTTGGTGACCTGATTTAGGTCCCCCTCCTTTTTCACTGCCATGTGTTGTTATAATCTTCTAGCTGCAGTTTCCACCATCCTGCAGTTCGTGCAAGGTGCTTATTTTAATTTACTTTATTGTAGTATTGTTGTATTTGTTCAGTTGATTGTATGTGATTCTATGTTGTGAACCGCCCAGAGTTCCTACGGGAAGATGGGCGGTATAGAAGCTAAATAAATAAATAAATAAATAAATAAATAAATAAACAAACATAAAAATGGTCACGGTTAGGGATTACTCCATTTTCAATGCATTCCTATGAGATAGAGAGAGAGAATACATTATCACAGAGTCTGGAAACATTTTGGATTGCAACTCCCAGACATCCCCTACCAACACAGTGACTCGGGATGCTGGAAGTTGTAGTGCAAAAGGTATTTTTCCTAAACTCTTGTTACCAAAACTCAAGTTCAGTTTCCATCTCTGCTCCAGAATTGTGAGATGCTTTTAAGCAAGCAATGGTGTCATGCGCACCTGCAATTGTGGAGAGGATAGTACTTAGCTACCATTCAGGGTTGTAAAGATGTGCTACATGGAGCACTTTTGTGCATTGCAAACTGTTTTCAGCTTCTGCTGTGATTTTTATTCTTATCCTGCCATAAACCGGAAAGATAAACATATTGATTAAAAGAAAATTTACAGTTTCTTGTAATGAATGGAAACAGACGTCTTGCAGATAACTGCTAAAAGTAAATGCTTCTATATCTAGAATTTAAATCAGCTAGATCTTGGGCCCATCCCCATAACCTATCCCTGTCCAGAAGGGCTGGTATTTTCACAGTCAAAACATGGCAGCCTTAATTCTCTTGGTGGACTCTCAAGGGGTGTGCTGTCTTGAAATGCTTTGAAGGTTGTCTTTTTAATAGCTCAGAGGATTTGTTTGTCTCTGGGGAGTGGAGTTGTGTGTGGACCCCATGGTGTTGTGTGGTGCTATACCAAGCCCAAGAAACACATGACCTAGGGTAAATGAAAAATTAAGCGCCATTAATTTCACTCTTTTGGTAGGTTTCCAGACAAGGATGCTAAGTTGCAAACCTTACTAATAAGACAGTTGTTAATCTTTCACTGCAACAACTTGATATGATAAATGCTGTCAGATGCTATTGATTTTTATGAGATTCATTTCTCCAGCTACATCCTTATGGAATATGATGTCATTTATAACAGATTAATACAGCTATAGCCACATCATATTAAATGTGTCAAGGTTGGAAACCACTGAGCAATATTTTACTACAGAATGGTATACCTATCTATCTATCTATCTATCTATCTATCTATCTATCTATCTATCTATCTATCTATCTATCTATCTATCTATCTATCTATCTATCTATCTCTGCATAACAACAGGATAGATAAGCATCCCCTAAAAAAAAGTGAAAAACCACACGCACCCAAAAGTGAATACTGTATGATAATTATTTAACAAAAGAAGAGACACTAGGCCTTTAAAAGAAAAAGGAACCAAATAAACTAAGAAATATGTATAACATTAATGCTTAACTAAGCATGCTTGGTTAGTGGAAAAAGTAGAGATTTCATGTTTTCTTGATCATTTATATTCCAATAGTTTAATAATTTTGGTTTCCATTAATGGAATAATCCATTGTTTCAGTAAACCAGTAGTGGCCAAACTTTGACCCTCTAGATGTTTTGGACCACAACTCCCAGAATTCCAAGCCTGTACTGCCAGTGACAAAGGACTGTGGGAGTTCAGGTCCAGAACTTCTGGAGGGCTGAAGTTTGGCCACCATTGCAGTAAACCATTAGCCAAATTCTGTCACTTAGCATTGTCTATTGCTAAGGTTAGGGTCACTGATTCAATGGGGACTTGGTGAGCCAACTGCTCCAAGTTCTTTTGATCCAAATAGGCCTTCTCTGACTACAGTTTACTACGTAGCAGCAAAACATTGTTCGATTACGCCCATTCGAATCAATGGAATTCACAGAAGAGTGGACTCATTAAATCTGTATTAATCCAATAAGCAGGGCCGGCGCTAGGGTTTCTTGCGCCCTAGGCAGTGGGCGGGGTGGCAGGTGGGCAGGGCAGCGGGCGGGGTGGCGGGTGGTGGTGGCAGCGGGTGGCAGTGGCGGGGCCATGGGGGGGCAGGCAGCAGTGGCGGGGCGGGGGGCGGGGGGCGGCGGCGGCGGCGGCCAGTGGCTGGGGGGTGGGGGGGCAGCAGGCTAGCCAGCGGTGGCAGTGGGGGGTGGCCCCCTGTCCATTTTGGCACCCCCTGTCCATTTTGGCGCCCTAGGCAACTGCCTAGTTCATCTTAATGGATGTGCCGGCCCTGCCAATAAGGTTATTTTAGACTGATTTAATATTAATAATCTTAGAACTGCCGAGTTTGAAGATAACCTATGGATCATCAAGTCCATCCCATGAAAAGAAGGCCCAGTGAGGAATAAAAATCCCAACCTCTGGCTTCTCAGTCAGATACCTGAAATTATTTATATATTTTCTCCACTCTTTCTTTATATTTTAATAAGTAATATTTATTTTAAAAGCTGTTGTGCAGGTTTGTAGATGCATTCTCGGACTTTAAATAATAGGGCATTAATAATGCAAAGCAATTTCCTTTTCTAATTGAGATTAACAGACACAGAGTAGGTTCTATGTCTTCATTTATACAATTCAGATAACAAAAGAGAAGCAGAGGGAAAGCATATTTTCCAAGGAAATATCATAATTGGTTATCTCTTTATTAATATTTTATGACAATATTAATTATTCCTTATCCAAATGGTTGTACTTGGGGGCATGACAAAGGAAGTGATATATCTCTATCCAAAATCCAAGACTTTCTGCTTCTCTCTTCCTGGTGGTGATAAATTTTCTTCAGATGAAATTAAAATGCTCCAGAAACTGAACATAGCTTTCTTTAATCTATTTTTTAAAATGTGTTTTTTTCCCAACCCTCTCCTCCTAAAACTTAGTTGCTCTATCCAACTTAGGGTTTCTTTTCCAGTGAGCAATCATACCCCTTGAATGTTCAAGCCCTGTTTGTAATAGAAATTTCCACGGCATCTTGATCACTTTCCTATCGTCATGCCTTCTGCTACATCCTGCCCTCTGATTTTCCAGAACTTTTGATGCTCCCAAAAGCCTTGGTTTCCTGTGTGTGTGTGTGTGTGTGTGTGTGTGTGTGTGTGTGTGTGTGTGTGTGTGTGTGTGTGTGTGTGTGTGTGTGTGTGTTGCATCGTTACAGTCGTGACCGACCCTTTGTGATTCCATGTCCATGGAGTTTTCTTGGCAGGAGTACTGGAGTGGTTTGCCAGTTCCTATTCCAGGCGCCTACAGCACCTGGTATTCCCTGGTGGTCTCCCATCCAATTACTAACCAGGGCCGACCCTGCTTAGCTTCTGAAATCAGGTGAGATCGGATGTGCTTAGGGCATCTAGGCAGCACACTATCCTGCTTCCATCAGTCCTGTGCTAACATTCCTCTGCTTTCTACCTTGAACGGTAATATATATATATATATATATTATTTTGATCTGGGGCAGAATTTTGTGCTTTGACATTTTCCATTTACTGGAACGGTCTTCATCTATCTATCTATCTATCTATCTATATATATATAATTTTGATCTGGGGCAGAATCTCCTGGTTTTCCATTTAGAGCTGTCAATCTGAAGAGCTGAATCTGACTGACTAAGAGACGTCCCATGCTCTATGACCGTTCAAGGTAGAAAGCAGAGGAATGTTAGCATGGGACTGCTGGAAGCAGGATAGTGTTCTGGGTGGATGTGCATTCCTCCACCTGAGGAATGCCTCTTAGTGTGCAGATTAGCACTTTGCTACCTCCAGCTCATGTTTTCTCAAGACGTCTGTGTTTGGGCAAAATAAAATTTATCCAGACTAGATCCAACTAACTGATTTAGAGATGCTTAGTAGCTTTGACTTCCTTTTTTTTTCCTTTTCAAGGTGGTATCAGAAACTGCTTCGGGAAGACAGTTTCAAAATCCTAGTGATGTCCTGTTGAGCTGATCAAGAAGTGCAGACCTAAAATGTAACCTTAGCTGTGTGATTCTTGAGATCTCTCCCCTCTGATGTCTTCCTCTTATCCTTGTTCCTCTTCTGTCTGAGATCAGACATCGGCATGGCCGGTCTGACTTTAAATGTGGCAGCTCCCAACTCTTTGTGTTGCGGCTGACGCCAGATTCTTAAACCAGTACATTATTATCCTTCCCTCCCTTTTATTCATTTAAGTCTGAATGTTAATACCTTCACTAGTCACCATTTCAGTCCAAGAAATGTTATTCATTGCAACACATTTGTTCTTTATGGTATGGATTATGATGGCGCTAGTATCATAAAATTAGATTGCCGCATTCAAATGCAGCATATCTCTGTGTATGAGTTGCTGGGGTACATGAACGGAAAAGTAGTGGGTTGCACAAGTCTCCTTTGTAAGGCTCCAATAAATAACTAGGTGATCCCAGTGGGAACAGAATGCTTTTGACTCAAAAAGCCTTTGGTCTAATTCATTATGGCTCCTTTTCAGCCATATAGGATTTGAGAGTTCCATATTCCCGATTTACACGGTGTATTTCAACAAGAGTGGAAAGGGGAAATGATTTAGAAGTCATCAAGGAGGAATATACTATAGTATATGGTGTTGGAGATATTAGTTTTGCTGTTTTCAGTGCTATTTTATACTACAGTAAAAAAATTTTGCTGGCAGTATATGCATTCTGGAAACAAAAATAAGTGTCATTGCATAGGATACCACAGATAGGTGCCATGTGAATACACATGGGCACACCTGCAGTCAGAAATATTCCTGAATATTTTCATGTGATATATAATTCTAGGAGTACATCACATTTTGTGAATTAACTGTAATACAAGGTATCTTGAAAAATGAATTAGCCAGTCTCTCTGAGTATATTTTTAAACCAGAACACCTCCCAGTGCCCTATGATACTCTCTCTCTCTCTCTCTCTCTCTCTCTCTCTCTCTCTCTCTCTCTCTCTCTCTCTCTCTCTCTCTCTCTCTCTCGTGTTTTCTTTGTTCCTAGAAATCCTGCATCTTTCTTCTAGTTAAGCTAAGCTGCTTTGTTAAAGAACCATACACAACCATCTCTTCAGGGGTTGTGAATATCTACCAGGCTTTTCAAATAAACAAGAATTTTTCTATACAGAAAGGGGCCACGCTCATCAAAAGCACATTTTTGTCCAGCTCGGTTTTAAGTGAGAGATGCAATGCACTGTTTTACTGAATGCATTTCTAAATGAGAATGAGATTTTGGGGGTATTTGAGGCCTCCAAATCTTGTGTACAGTAGAGATCCTATGCACACTGGGGAGAAGAACAAAAACAAGCAGTTCCATAGAATTAGAAGGAGAGGATGATGACCACCCTGGTCACATGCTCAGAGTTCTTTCATTCCATTTAGTATGCCTGATACTTTGACTTGGGGAATTTCTTTCAGACTTGATTTCCCTTCCTTTCCCTTCCAATTGTCTGAAAATATTATTTTCTTTTGCAAAGATGCACATCCTTGAAAAAACATACTGTGAGCCAGAGGTTGGGCGCCCCTACTCACTGTGCCTCCTGTGAGTAGATCCAGTCTGTGTGGCCTTGAACACGTGGCACACTCCCAGCACACCCTGGTTTGATGCCACTGGTGCTTTAATGCACATAATGATAATATATTAAATCGTAGGGTAGCTGGTGCTTTCTTGAATGGCCATCTAAGGAACAGAAACTTCAGGGAGCAGTTTGCAATGGTTCTGACCGTGCACCACCATCCTTACGTAGGTGGGCTTTCTTTCTGAAAAGTGCAGAACCTAGTTTTGGGCAGAGGCAGTTGGTGCAAATTAGGGAGGCAGCTAGAGAAAATCACCTTTTTCTCTCACTCCCACTCTCATCTGGAATCTCAAAGGACTTTAAAAGTCCCCATCAGTGTGCCTCAAGTCAAGATTAAAAATTGGCCAGTCTGTGGAATAATGAATGACTTAAAAGCAAAGCAAAGCAAAGCAATGTGGTCTACTTATATACCGCCCCATACCACTTCAAATAGTCTCTGGGCAGTTTACGGTTTTAATTATAGTATGCAGCCTACACATTGCCCCCACGCCGCAAGCTGGGTACTCCTTTTACCGACCTTGGAAGGATGAGGCTGAGTCAACCCTGAGCCTGCTACCTGGGATTGAACCCCAGGTTGTGAGCACAGTTTTAGCTGCAGTACAGGCATTTAACCACTGCACCACTAACCAACAGAAGAGGGCCCTGCGTGATCAACAACAGTGTTTTCTTTAATTAGAAATAAAATACTGCTAATAGGCATATCTGCGGATATGTCAATAATCTGTAAAAAAAGAGCAAAACCCTAACAGCTTGTAGGGTCCTAACTGTCTCATTAATTTTTATAAGAATAAAAATAAATCACTTTCATGCTTAAGAAATGAATGATAGGACATGCAAGGAGCCTTGTGATTATTTGGCCTGCAGTCAACAACACTGCTCACAACTGACTCGGGTAGCTGTCTCAAGGTTAACTCAATCTTCCATCCTTCTGAAATTGGTACCCAGCTCTCTGGAGAGTGGGACCAAAGTGCAGCCTGCCTAAGCAGGTTGTAAATCACCCAGAAAGTGCCTTAAACACTACACTATGAGGTGATGCATAAAGAGCACACTTTGCTTTGCTATATACTATAGATACTCTGTGCCTTACTCTTTCCGAAGCAAACTATTTCTTCCATGATGACTTAAATTCATTGTGAGGTTTTCAGCCATCTTGAAATGAGTTGTTCTTCCCTCCTGCAGTCAAGAGTTTCCCCATGCTCTAGAGGAGGAGGAGGAGGAGGTTTTCAGGGCATGTAGTAGTAGCAAGCCGGAAAGGGTTTTGGTTTGGGGTACTAAATGTTGTGAATACATTTTTATAATGAATTAACTGAGACATAGCTAACTTGATACTCATATGAAATCAGTGGAACAAACAGACACTAATATTAAGTCAGTAAACATTCTATTAACTATGTCCTGCAATTTACAGGAGCAAGTGACATATTTGTGGGTTGTAGATTGGTGAAATGGGATGTTTATTTTGGGCGTTTATACACGACTCCGAAACTCCGGGGCAAATGGCTCCCAGCTCCGGAGCTTAAAAATGTTTCCCCACCAGCTCCGGAGTTTACAGGAAATTAAGTGCGACCACACCCACTTTAGCATGTCCCAGCGCACCTTTCAAGTACCTGCTCTCTGGAGGTGAAAATTCTTTGATGCGGTGTATCGATAGTGAGTGCAGGGCTCTCCTTGCTTCTGTTTGTTATTTTTTGGCTCCCGCCCCTTTAAGAGCTACTTAAGAGACTGGAATGTTGCCGCGGCAAGAGCGACAGCCAGAACGAGAGCCAGAACGGAGGTGAGCCACGTCTCTTTTCTTCCTGTTTTTTCTCCCTCCCCTCACGCAGCCAGCAGCCAGGAGTGTGGAGGGGGTGGGAACGCAGGAACAGCGACAAACCCCTAAGATCTCTGGTCCGAATTTAAGTGGCCAGCGGATCTTAGGGTTCGTGTGAAAAGGCCCTTTGTTAATTTGTATAATACCTGTTTCAAAGAGATGCTCCGGGTTCCAATAATACATCTCTGGAAGATCAGAATAAAGCCTTGTATCTCAGTCAGTGCACTGGTTAGTTTCAATGGTGAACCTTTCCCTTTTCTACACATTCAGCAATAAAAATGTGACTGGAATTATTCGAGAGAAGAGTTAATTCTCAATTTTGTGCTCTACTGTCTTCCACAATTGTAAGACATTGAGCTGCTGTTCGAGGTGCGAACCTTTGTGTCGTGCTGCTAGAGCTTTGTCTGAGAGCTAAGCTGAGCCCAGTTGCTTCAATTTGAATTTCTTACGGCTTCCTCATATTGTGTTCTGAAAAACGGCTGTTCAGAGAATCCATAATGGGGAGGAAGCTTCCCCCCCCATGCATATTTACCTTTTCTGCCCCCCCTTTCTTTCTTTAATCCTTTGTTAATGAATGTATAGCTTGCCAGCTTTGCAACCTGTTTACCTTCAGTTTCGAAACACCATCAGAAGAGACAAAGAAAAAAGTGATAATGCTCCATCTGACAAATAAAAGCTTGTTCTGTTCCAATTAACTGAATGCCAGCTGTTGCCTAGCATGAGTGAGTTATTTTTGGATATTAGGGTTGCGTTTGTGACTGATGAAAGCAGAATGAAAGGAATAGCTATTTATCAGTATCATAATTAAGCATCATTGTTTGCCCCATCAATTATTAATGGAGCAGTGTTCACAAGTGGACTTGGTCCTAAAACACCATCAATCAGCTTTTCTTAAATTAAAAAAAAGATGCCACACACACATATTAATTGTTGTATGATTGAGAAGCCCAAGAATTAGCCAGGGTTAATGTAAGGAATGTGGATTTCTGTATCTTTGGACACTTAGCATTTGTCAGATCATGCTTATGAATATAAATTTTCATGTATTTCAAGTTAATTCTGACACTGGCCCACCACCTCATGAATATTAATGTGCACACCGCTGATCTCTCTGCAAATCATCACATCCATAAACATGAAAACACTGCTAACTTAACGGTAATGAGCACACTCTTGGATCTGGGTCCCAACTCAGCTTCATGATTCTGATGTTACAATTTAATGCTATTATTTCCCCCCATCGCGTCCTTTCTCATTCTCTTGGGAAACTGTGTTATCAATTAAGCATCTCCCCAAAAAAGGGACCAATGTTAACTGTTGCTGTTGATTCAAAACATCATCTGTAGTGTCATTTTACACTCCCAAACATGAATCTACTGTGATCACAGAGACACAGTTGCATTTTTTAAAAGAAAATCTAGCTATTAGAGATGGGCACGACTCAAAAAAATGGTGTTTCGTTTGTCGTTTGGTCGTTTAGGGGTCCGTTTCGGTTCGTTTTTGTTTTCATGACTTTTTGCAAAAACATTCATTTTCCTTTCATTAGGTAACGAAATGAAAAAAAAAACAAAAACGAAAAATTGCTGTTTTGTTAGCATTCTTTTTAGTTCAATGCATCTGCTGCAATGAAAACGAAAAACACGGCAAATTTGGTCGTTTCATTTTCGTTTTCATTTTGTTTAAAAAAATTCATTTCATTTTTGTTGTGTAACAAAATGAAAAAACTAAAACGAAAAATTGCTCGTTTCGTGCCCATCTCTACTAGCTATCCACAAATAGAATATAAACATGGGCAAACCTCACCACAGCCAATATATTAATGAGTTACCTGGTGAGTCTGATGAACTCTTTTCCCTTTGACGCGTTGGTCTACGTTCAACATTCTGTTCCCTTACGCAGTCCTTTAAAGGCAGTTTTCTAACCACCACCCCTCATTCCTCCCACCACCAACAGGCACTTCCGTACGTGCTGATCTTCTGCTTTTTGTGAATTTAGGAAGATGACTGGTCACCTGAACAATTTCACAGAGAAGGCCCTACAGGAAGTGAAAAACCATAGCATGATGGCTTTTGACACATGCAGCTTTTCTTCCATTGGATTTGGCCCATATGTTGTGGCTTGTTGGTCAACATATGCCCATTTTCAACATTTTGGTTTGGAAGCAAGGGATATTGTATACCTAAAAGCTCAGTACTCTCCAAAATTGTGGCAACTAGACATGGGCACGACCAGCAAAAATGACGTTTCGAGTTTTCGTTTGTCGGAACGGGTCCGCTTCAAAAAGAACCGTTTGTCAGGAGGATTTCAAAAAATTGTCATTTATTTCGGTCATTTGTGTTTGGCAGTTTAGCTTTGACTTCCCCCAGAGCAGAGGGGCATCCCGCAATCAGGGCCGGCTCTAGGTGTTTTTGCGTCCTAGGCGGCGGGTGGGGCGGTGGGGGTGGTGGGCGGCGGTGGGGGCAGGGGGAGGCGCATTCGGGAGGCTTCTTGGGGCGGGCGAGTGGGCGGGCGGCGGCACAGGCCGCAGGCGGGCAGCAGATAGGCTCTTTTGGGCAGTTAGGATATCACTTAGATAGAGGTTCTGTTCTTGGCTTGCACCCCAAATGTGTGTGTGTGGCAAATTGAAGTTGGAAAATAGAAAATAAATGGTAGTATATAATATATTTTTAAAATAAATCCACACCTCCCACTCCAGGCTCTTTATCCAATATCAGAAAAAAAAAACAAACTGCCAGAGAAGAAATAAAGAATAAACTGCTATTCCTTTCAGCAGACAAAGCTGCAGGGAATCAAAGAAATTATTTTCTAAATTCAATTCCCTCCCTGCCTGCCTAACTTAAATCCTAAAGCCTCCAGCCTCCATCAATCTCGATCGGATCACACCAGCACCAGCAGCCAGCCCTCCTCCCTCAACCACATCCATACACCCGACTGAGATTTCTGGAAGGTGCCTTGGCTTTTATGCCATCCGAGACATCCAGAAGTGTCAGTCAAAAACCTGGTTGCCATTGGTGGAATGGTTCAAACAATTTGCATGGTTCCATCCCATGCCCAGCCCAAATGGGCAGGTCTAAAAAAATAAAAATAAAATAAAATACAATAAAATCAATATGACGGTTTTATTGCTATAAAAAAACCCATGCTGCTGTTATTGAAATTCATGCATTTAAAATAAATAAATTTCACATGTTTCTGTGGTGATTTGGTGTGTTTTTGACCATGATTTTAAAAGAAAAATTGTGGTCACTATTTTGGATCCCCCCACCGCATGGCATGGCGAGACGATGAGGATGACCCCCCCAGTCTGGTGCAAGCAGCCCAGGACAGGAGAAGAGGGGGAAGGCCGGCTTATCTAACAGAAACCACCCCTCTGGTAGGTGGCAAAGCCTCAGGCAGGCATATTTTCACCTGCTTTTTTGGCCGTCGGTTTTTTTAAAAAAATCAAGCAATCAAATCTTTCATTATGACTAAATAAAAACGCCAATAAATTTTTCTTTTTATTTGAGTTCGAGTTCTGATGGCTTAATTATCCCTTTAGGAAACTGGAAACGGAAATGAAAATTTAGCTTCTAAAGACGTGGCAACTGTGAGGCTTTGTAGGTGAGTCACTTTAAGTGACAAAAATAGGGAGCTTTCTATTTGGATATGGAAGCAAATCTGAGTATCCCTTTTTTTATCTCAAGATTTTAAATGGGTTTTAAAGGATAGAAACCTTGAGTCTGAGATGAGTCCAGAATTGTACTGTCCCTCTATGCACTACAGACACAAGTATACTTTCCTTGTGCCCAGCACTACTCTCCAAACAGTATCGTGGAGAGATCAGTGGAAGACAGAACACATAACTGGCATATTATTCACTCTGCTCCCAGGAAATGGCCTGTGTTTTAATTCAGAATGAAAGCCTCCGCATTGCACTGAAGACAATGGAACTTGTTAATTGCCTACCCTCATTGAGAATATCAGTACAGTATTATGATGCCTAGCAAATGCAACTGTAGCTTTCGAATGTCACTTGCACACTTATTTTGTTAGTGCCTTTATTTATTTATTTATTTATTTATTTATTTTGCAGCTACAATAGTGCTGAATGAACTGAACTGGACAGCTGCCTTAGACGAGGTCTTCAAAAAGAACCGAGAGGAGGATCAAACTTTGTTATGGCAAGTGTTTGGCAGTGCTACTGGCCTTGCCAGGTATTACCCAGGTAAATTGGCATTCTTGAAGAAATGCATTCCTTCTTGGGCATGTGCCTTGTTTATTTACAGGGGGAAAAAGACAGATAGCTCTTTTGCTGAGATAAGGATCACACTGGGCTTCAAAGTCTCAAAAAGTGCATGGGAGGAAGATTAAAGTTCTATATTTTAATCAACCCCAGGCTCTTAAAGCAAAAAGAAAGAAGTCTCTGGTGAAAAATTGTCTGAAATTTTCAACAGGCACATTGGCTTTTGTATAAGGACAACAGTGCTCTGTATCATAAGGTTTTATATGACAACATCATCTAGTCACCCTGGGAGTACTTGACTTAAATGCTTGGTGTCCAATTTGGCTTAGCGAAATTAAAGGGACGTAAACCAGTTTCATTGGGAATCTTTGCCCTTAGAACTATGTTCAGTACCTCTGAAGATTATGGCTCTACCACTGGAATTCAAACTGATTAATATGGAGATAAGGGTTTTGTTTTATGCATGCATGTGTTCTGCTCTGTAGAGAATCTCATTACTGTACCATAGTAATTGATTTAAGTGGGTGTATATTTTTAATGTCTTTAGGCTACTGGTAGACTCAGTTCAAATTAACATAGGAGGCTTATCTAACACATTTAGTTTAATTTCCTTCTGTAAAGGAGTTCTTTAAAAAAATCAAGCAATCAAATCTTTCATTATGACTAAATATTGAATATTCTGAGTATCTAGTGCTTTCTATACAACCCTTTAGGATCTGGTGTGAATTTAGCTTCTAAAGACGTTATATTTTTACTTCTTGGTCTTGTCTGAAATAGTTTTCAGATATTTGTCTGTAAGAAACCAAGAAACGGTTGGGCTTCTGTATACTTGATTCCTCCATCATTTCTGTCTTTCTAATGCTATTTGATCTTCCTACTGCTCTTGACTTACAGTTCATTCATTCATTCATTCATTCATTCAAGGTAGTACAGTTTTTATAAAAGGAAAATGTGCTTCAGCTTATTTTCCTTGTTTTTGTTATGGATGTTAATTCTTTTTCTGAGATTCGTAGATCTGGAATAGATCAAGAGGAAGAATATCATCATCATTACAAAAAAAAACATACATTCCTTTTTAATTTCCTTTACAAAATGATCACGGAATTATTGTTTCCATGGTTTTCCTCTCTTCACATAGTCATAGTATCTGACATTTCTGCATTTATAGCTTCTATTAATAGCATATCCATTACCAAATACACAGGGTCAAATTTGACAGCATTCTAAACATGTAATTATAGTATCAGAGTACTTAATTTCTAGTAAAATTCCTTTTTGCTATGTAGTGGAAGAACAAAGACTTACAGAGTTGAATAACTACTAGCTACACAAAGTCCACCCTTTCCTCATTAACTTGTACTTAAAGTCTCCAACAGAGACATGTGTGGGGCAAACATGAAAAACATTTCTTTACTTGCAGTTATACAAAATTACAAACTTCTGTATGCTGTCTTTAATACACACATACTTAAAAACCAACTGAACAGATCAACAGCAAACAAATAACTGCGACCAACAGAGGAAGAAGAGAAAAGGAGTAGTCTGCTGAGAGGCTATTTGAATTCAGAGGTTGGAAGGAATGACTTGATCAATGCTGGATAAGGAGACAATTACTCCAGCCCAGTAAAGTCCTTCCCACTCACAAAAACTACAGAAAACATGTGAGGTTGCAAATAAAGCTTCAATAGCTGCATGCAACTTTCTCTTTTTGTTTTACTTTTGTTCCTGCCAATGTCTTTGGAATGGTTTAAAATGAACTTTGGTTTCTGGTGGAGAATTGATTGTGAAAGGTTCTTTCTCTCTTGTGCCTTTTACATTAGGTATCACATTGTGCTTATTCATCTCTTTGTGTCCTGCTAATTGGATTACAGCTGCACACCGTTGATCAGTTTTGTCTTGCAAATCAATTTGTGTTGGTTTGTGGTTTGCTGCTGGAGAGCATGGTAAAGCAGTGCTCAGGCAATGGCCTCCTACCCCAATATCCAGCACAGATGATCTGGAAGTCAAACTGTACTTCTGAATTCAGCCTTTTCCTCTGATGGAAATGCTGTTACTTTGAGACCTGACTAAGCTCAACCCATCAGCTTTCAACTCAGCAGCAGCATACATGGTGATAAGTATGACTGCTAAATAGTGACTATGGTATCGCTAAAGGGTTACTAACAGAGGCTGCTTTTACACGACCTCTAAAATCCGAGGCAAACGGCTCCCAGATGTGGAGCTTAAAATTGTTTTCCCACCAGCTGCGGACTTTAAAAAAATTAAGTATGACCACCTGAGCGTGCCCCAGTGCATTTTAGAAATACCTGGTCTCCGGAGGTAAAAAAATTTCTGATGCTATTATAAAGCTGTGGATGCCGGCTCTCCTCCTCTTCTGTTTGTTTTTTTGTCTCCTCCGCCCCTTTAATAGCCTGGAATCCTTATGGGGCTTTTCCGACTGGCAGGCGGAGGTGAGCCTGTATTCTTTTCTCCCTTTTTTTCTCCCTCCCCTCACGCAGACAGGTGCAATGGAGTGCAGAAATGTGGGAACACAGGAAGCAGAACAAACCCCCACGATCTCTGGTCCAAATTTAAGTTGCCCGCAGATTTTAGAGGTCGTGTAAAAGCACCCAGAGTAAAACCAGTCAGAAGATTTCTGCCCCTCCTGAGACCAGGTGACCCAATGCTTTATCAAAGGACAACAATGGCCATTTCCCACACAGGCCAAATTTCCGAAGCTAGCAGGGAAAAGCAGTATGGAAAGAGAAGCACTGATACTGATATTTGGCCATTGTTTAAATCATGAGAAAGTGACATCAATTATATCATAAGATGCATTTTTTTCTTCTCCCACTTGAAATTGTGGTTGTGAAGAACATTGAATCATGTTTTTAGATGATTTTGGGCAGTACTCTGAAAGTCTGAGAATGCCTTCTGAATGGAGGATTTGTGGAGAGGAGGACTTAAATGTGTCTCTTACTGTTGAGCCTTCACCATGGTTTCAGACTATAATTTTCTCAGGTATCCTCTTGAGAGGCAAAAAACATCATTTCCAATTTGCCTCTTGAGAATGGATTTTGGAAGGTGTGTACTTTTATCCTGTTAGGGTCAAAAGTATGACCAGTCTTAACTCTGCACAGTGACCATCCTCCAAAGCCCTCTTCTTCCAGTCCAGACATACCACAAAATCCTACTATATCACAGATCAGCACCTATCTTTTAAGGAACTGTGAATATATTTAATCAAACCAGAGCTTTCTGGTGGGCGTTGTAAGCAGGTTGTGTTTTAATGGTTGACCCCCTCAGCTTTGCTTTAGCTTCATCTATATCCAGAGAGATCTGTTGGGGTTTACCTCACAAAACGTCTGACCTGTCTGTGTTTAGTTTCTTGTTACACCTGTGGAGTAAGACTGTGTTCTCCCTACTCTTAGAAACTCTAACAGTCATGAGTTACAGTTTGGAGAAAGTTTGAAGTAAAACAAGAGTAGATGTATAGTTTTCACCTTATATTGACTTTGCTATGTTAAAAAAAAAAGGTTCCAAAGTGGCTTTCTGTGCCCCCCCCCCCACAGAAAGCAAAGCAGGAAAATTATAGTAAAACAAACTGCATGCATGAATTAAATTTTAATAGATGCCAAAGGATGTTCCACTCTCCATTCCTCACCAGCTTCCCTTCTATTTCTTCTTAATTGCCCAGGTAATTTAGATTATAATTGTAAATCAATAGTTCATTATACGACTATAGTAGGCAGCACATTTATTTGTCTTGTTCTCTAAGATTTGTTTAACTGTGTAACTAGTATATTTTATAGAGTCACCCAATATCCTCACTTTCATTCCATTTTAGATTTTTTTTTTACTCCCAGAGAAGTAACAATGGGCAGAATCTAACTGGCAAATTATGCTTTCATAACAGAAATCATACAGGCTTTGGCAACAAATGGCTTCTCAGTAGTGGTTATGTTTTCTACGTGTCCACCTGATTGCACAATCCAGCACATAATTGTATACAAGGATTGCACACTGGAACACAACCAACACTATATTAATAAGTGGCAATTTCCCAGAAAAACATGCACAGTTACCCTTACCAAAGCATAAATCACTAATAAGATTTGGATCACTATATATGACGAATCACCCATCTCTTTTATAACAATTATATTAAACTGCACTTAACAGTTGCATAAGAGTTGATGATAGTCTTAGTGTTAAGGAGCCCCATGGTGCAGTGGTTAAATGCCTGTATTGCAGGTAAAACTGTGCTCACAACCTTGGGTTCAATCCCAGGTAACAGGTTCACGACGGACTCAGCCTTCCATCCTTCCGAGGTCGGTAAAATGAGTATTGCTGGGGGCAATGTGTAGCCTGCATACTATAATTTTTTAAGAAACCTGTAAACCGCTCAGAGACTACTTGAAGTGGTATGGGGTGGTATATAAGCATAAAACTTTTTTTTGATATCATCCTGACATCTGCCCTGGTATTGTAAAGCATTATGCTGGGTTCTTAATTTTGCTCCATTACTCCTACAGCTTGCTGGGGAGGCAATGTGTAGGCTGCATACTGTAATTAAAACTGTAAAACCACCCAGAGAGTACTTGAATTGGTATGGGGCGGTATATAAGCAGAACACTTCACTTTTCCTTTGTTATGAACTGATTTCTTATGAATTTTAAACTCACTGCCCTTTTGAGTTCCATTACTATTTTGATTTTTTTTTAATTTCAATACTGGGATATCTTTAGACAGCCAGTTTTGGGTTGAGTTGGAAGGCTGGATTAGGCTCAGATCCACTCTGAACCCTGGAACCCAGTCTCATACTCTGAGATATTTCATAAGGTGGTTGTTCTGAGATCGAAGTGGGAAGGAAGAGACCTGCAAATGTTGTCTTAAGCTCATTGGAGACAAAGCAAGATATAAATGTAACTATTTATTTATTTACAAGCCCATTAATGCACACACACACACACTGTAAATATACATAAAACCAAACAAAAGCAAACAAAAATAGACTATTGCATTAATTTTGCAAGAAAAAGAGCATACACAGAGACAGCAAATGCCCTATTTTTTAAAAAAATATTCTTCTTCTCTATTCCTCTTCTCTATTCCACCTATTTTTCTGTGACTGACCTGGCAGTTGTGAGCTTCTTTTGCTCAAGTGCTGAGCTTTTGCTGTCTGTCTTCCTAGAAAAATAAATAATGGATCGGCTTTGAAAATCAATTTATAATAAAATAAAATTCTGCTTCTCTAAATGAAAGCCTTGCTGTGCACAGCTGCTCTTGTGTTAACTATTACTGGCAGGTAATAGGTTTGCCTCAATATTGGACTTACCAAAGAGAGTCATTACCCTGTAGAAAGTAATAGGAGGGTAGCTGACACCAAACTGTGCAAAATGCATCTGGCTCTTACAGAAAGTAGAGTTAAATGAGGGAGCTTTGCTGGGTGTATTTCTGAATAGCTGATGCTTTCAGTTTTGCCACTAACATTCAAAGGCACCTTTATGGGAGAGGGAAAACCTGAACAATGCAGGTGTGTTTACTGGAATACACGACTGCATAGTCCCCCTGTTTAAAAAAACAACCCATGACTGTGTCTAACGATTACACTAAAGGCGCTTGTACACGACCCCTAAAATCCAAGCCAAAGACCTCCCAGATCCGGAGCTTAAAAATGTTTTCCCACCAGCTCCGGACTTTAAAAAAGATTAAGTACGACCACACCCATCTAAGTGCATCCCAGCGCACATTTCAAGTACCTGGCTGGCCTCCAGGAGGTAAAAAATCTTCTGATGCAGATTGTAAACCTGTGAATGCCGGGCTCCCTCGCCTTCTGTTTGTTTTTTTGTCCCCGCTGCCCCTTTAAGAGACAGGAATCCCTACGGGGATGCTCGGCGATGCTTCCACCGGAAGACGGAGGTGAGCCTGCATTTTTTTCTCCCTTCTTTTCTCCCTCCCCTCATGCAGACAGGAACAATGGAGTGTGGATGGGTGGGAACACAGGAAGAGCAACAAAACCCAATGATCTCTGGTCCGAATTTAAGTTGCCACCGGATGTTAGAGGTCATGTAAAAGTGTCCTAAGTCAGTTTTATGATACCCGTATTAAAGTCTAGTAGATGGTGGGATAGCTTATTGGGTTGGCATGGCAGAGCCAAGAGATGGGGATTCAGTTCTATACTGTGTCTTGCAGGGAAACAATGACCCAGCATGTGCACCCTTGGGCTATATGGTGATCCCAGAATGAGAAGACAAGGAAGGATTGGCATACCACTGAAGAATTGACTTAATACATTGTTCTTGTTGTTGTTGTTGTTGTTGTTGTTGTTGTTGTTGCTGCTGCTGCTGCTGTTGCTGTTGCTGTTGCTGTTGCTGTTGTAATCAACAAGTGTATGTAGAGATGGGGATGAATAAAAAAGGTGATTCATCATGATCTGTGATTCGTCGGGGCTGACAAATCAACAAATCAATGAACTGACGAATTTCCAGTGATGAATCAAGGAATCAATTTGTTTCCCCTTTAAAATGCTCTAAAAAGAACCCCCTAACTCCCAGAGGCTCCAAACTTCCAGGAAGACATCTATCAACTCTCCTCTGGTGTAGATTGGGTTTCAGACTCACAAGTTATACACCCACCCAAGTGGGTGTCCCATAGGAAAGTGTCCTTTAGAAAATGGGTTGGGAAAAGACTATCTTCACACAATTGACCTCTCATCTACAGGAATGCCCATCCACTTCTATTTCACATGTGAACACTAACATAGTTTTAATGCACGGATTAGGCTGTAAAACTTGTAGGCTGATCCTTCCATTCCTGCTCTTTGCCACTTCGTAACTACATTCACCTATATTTTCTATGTGCACTTGAACAAAATTCTTGCTTTAAAGACTTCAAACCAAACAGTACAGGCTAACACTGGATGTTGTTGCTGCTGCTGCTGCTGCTTTTTGTGTGCCATCAGATCATCCTCATGGTGACCACATGAACGAACAGTCTCCAGAATATTTTGTCCTTAGCAGCCTGTTCAGCTCTTGTACGTTCAAGCTTGTGGGCAGTCAATCCATCTTGTATTTAATCTTCCTCTTTTCCATCCGCCTTACACTTTCCCCAGCATTAGTGTTTTCCCCCAGATAATATTGTCTTCTCATGATGTGTCCAAAGTAGGACAGCCCCAATTTCAATATGTTTGCCTCCAGAGATAAATCAGGCTTGATTTGACCTAGGATCCACTTATTTGTTTTTCTAGCATTTGAGGGCATATGAAATTGGTCATTCGATTGGTTTGTCCTTTCTATGTGATGCATTTAGCCTTCCAGTCTTAATTCACATGTGTGACCAACAATTTGTCATCAGTCTGTTGAGTTTCCTAGAGAAGAAAGGATACTCTTGATTCTTTTTCTGCAAGCACTAAAAATACATGCTTTAATAGCTTGGTTAATAGTGCAGTGATGTCACCTCAGCTTTTAACTTCATTTCAGTTCCACTAGCTGTATCACCACCAGAGGCTCAAATGGGCCTCCCCGGCACCTTAAAATATACCTCTAGAATCACTGACTTTTCAAAAGAGTTCAGTTTTCATTGTAGCTAGAGTTGGTGTAGCTAGAGTTGGTGTAGGTGTAGCTAGAGTTTGGAGCGCCCAGGGACAAAATCAGTTTTTACACCTTCTCCTCTCCCCAAAATCATGTCTCACCCAGCATGGCCCCCACGCTCTCGTTTGGTCGCTCGCTCACTCTCCAAGGGCCAAGGGTACGCTCTGGGCTCCATGCCTTCACTCCATCCGTGGTGAGAGAAGTGTGCTGGGTGGGCAGGTGGGCAGAGGAGGAGCAGCCTGGTTGCCATACCCAGGGAGGCCCCAGGCACGGAGAGCCAGCCTGCCAAGGGCACCCATAGGCAGCGATCGCTGCACCTCTCTCCACCAAAATCAGGCACCAGGTCCCGGTCGGACGATGCACATTGCTGCCAGCCCCCAAGAAGCCCCAGACCCACTTCTACTTGCCTGCCATCCCCCCTGCAACCTCCAGTCAAGGGGTGTCTCCCACCAGATACCGCCTCTCCTCCTTTCCCTTAACTTAGGATCACTAAGCCTTAGCCGGGGGAAAGAAGGACTGCTGGCAGGAGGGCACATAGATTCCTCCTCCTCCTCCTCTCCCTCCAGGTACCCCCAGACTGCTGCACCCAGGGCAAATGCACCCTTCCAACCCCCTGACCCCCACAATATGACCCTGTTTTCATTGTTACTTAGAAGAAAAAATGCTACAGAGTGTTGCATTTCTGGTAAAATTCTCTTTTTTTGCTACACAACAGAAGTACAGATATCCACAAAGGAGAATAACTACAAGTTCTCCAGAGTCCACCCCTTTCTCATTGAAGTGGCACTTAAACTTTCAGTAAGTTACTCTGAGACATTTGTAAAAGAAAGAGCATAACCCACATTTTTTAAAAAATCAGTTGTATTTAAAAAATTTAGACATGTATTCTGGTTTCTTTAGTGTATACATATCAAACTGAAAAACAATAACAAACAAGATCCACTAAAAGGAAAGTGTTCTGCTTATAAACTACCCCATAGCGCTTCAAGCACTCTTTGGGCAGAGGGGTGGGTCTATTTTGAGTTAAACATCTAGAAGGAATGATTGATTTGTGTCAGGTAGATACAGCAAATCAACCCAACCCAGAAACCCCTCCCATTACTCCAACTGTAGACAACATGCAAGTTTGTAAATAAAACTCCAACAATTGCTCTGCTACTTAAAGCATTGATAGAACATTGGTTCATGTCTGTGAAGATTCTCAGTCAGGCTGGTGACGTTATCTGGAAGATGAGTCATGGCAGTTGGACTTGTTTTCTTTTGCGATTGAAATGTTTCACTACTCATCCAAGTAGCTTCGTCAGTCTGAGGAAAGTTGGTGCGAGGCTTCCAATTTATAGTTCACCTCGTTTCACACTACCCTGGTCTGAATAGGCTCATTAGGTGACTTTCACACACCCTAGGCCAGTGGACATATAATGAGCCTATTCAGGCCATTGTCCACATCACAAGCCTATTCAGGCAGGAAAACTCATATGAAATTGGAGATGTTTTTCTGGAGTTTCTGTTGTTTCTCTTATCCTGAGAGTTTATGAAGTCAGTCAGTTTCCCTTGTTAAATGGGATTCTGCCATCCCTATACAAGTCAATGCTTCACAACTCTAGTAACAACACAATAATGCTTGCCAAAGTACAGTAACCCCCCACCCATCGGGGGCCTGGGTTCAGGGGGGCCGATCGCGCCCCTCTCCAAGAAGTCTTGGGGTGGTGCACGCCAGCAGCGGCAGGGGCATCTGACCTCCCGCCGCCGCCCGCCCGTGCCACCCGAGACTTCTTGTCCGGGGCCATCTCCATTGAAATGCATTGCCAATGCATTTCAATGGAGAAAATTTTCCCCTTTGGAAAACATTGGCTCAATGCTTTCCAATGGGGAAAAATTATCCATTGAAATTCATTGACTCAATGCATTTCAATGGAGATTGCTGCCCCCCCCACAGCCCTGAGGCTTCTCAGAAGAGCATGGGGGCAGCGTGGAGTGACCCAATCGCCCCCCGCCGCCGCCCCTGTGTGGCTCCGAGGTTTCTTGGAGGAGCATGGAGGGGCAGCGTGGAGTGACCTGATCGCCCCCTCCGCCGCCCTGCGCGGCTCCGAGGCTTTGCAGAGGAGCGCAGAGGGCATGGAGTGACCCAATCACCCCCTGCCACCACCACCCGCAGCTCTGATGCTTTGTGGAGGGGCGGCACAGAGCAATCCGATCACCCCTTGCCGCCCCCCGTGCGGCTCCGAGGCTTTGCGGAGGAGCACAGAGGGTCAGCACGGAGCGACCCGATGGCCACCCGCTCCCTGCCAGGACCCTGCCTGTCATAGAACCTGGATGTGAAGGGTTAAATGCTGAAGAGCAGCAGGAGGAGCCTTGTAGTTCAACTCAGCAGGCAGCTGAGTCTGAGGATGCAGCTGAGGGCACATCTCCTCCTCCTATAAGGGCTAGGAGCAGGATCCTGCAAAGGAGCACTAACAGGAGAGCCAGGGAAAGGATCTTTAATGAGAGGCATAAAATTAGATCTAAAGCCCTGAGTTTTAGCAGGAGCTTTGCCAGAGATATGGGTGTGTTCCCTGTTTTAGGATAAAGCTAGCAAGTTTACCCTGAACCCTCTGTGGGAACAATGCGTGACTTACCTTGTCACCACGTTCCTGTGTATTATCCTGACTCTGTTTTCTGACCTTGGACCGGCTTTCTGACTACGGCGTTCTCTGTTTCCTGACCTTGGGCTGGCTTTCTGACTACAGCGTTCTCTGTTTCCTGACCTTGGACTGGCTTTCTGACTACGGCGTTCTCTGTTTCCCTGGAATTTGGCATTTGGCTATGTAAGGTATTCTGGCTGTGACTTGGACTGTATTTTGTTCTTTATCTGGATTACAACTAAAGTTCCTGGCAAAGAACTGAACTTGGCTTGCTGTGTGTTCTGTGTGCGGGGCTTGACACTCCCCCCCCCCCGTGGTGCAGGTACTGCGATCCTGTGATGTAGTGGGACCGCGGTGCCTGAACCGCAAAATGGTGGGGGGTGACTGTAATATATTAAATTGTTTTGCAGCAAGTCATAACTTGGACCACCTTTCTGAATAGTAATAACAAAGAATCTTGTGGTGTTGTGATGACTGACAAAAAACCCAAAACAAACAAACAAACACCCCCCCCCAAGACAGTGATGATTATGGTGTTATTAGTCACTCTTAGTGCAGCAATCTCTGGTGGTAACACACTTTACATTGGTGAGTTGAATAATACTTGCAGTGTGATCTTTAAATTTTAAAAACAGAAAAGAAAGTACTTGTCCCTATTCAAACCACAGATACAATCCAAGCCCTACCTAGAAATGCTAACAATCAATATTAGGATGATGGCCTAGTTGAAACTGGCTTATGATCTTCCTCTGCTCTTGGGACATTTTGAATAAACTCCTCTGCAGTTATATGAGAAAGAATAATTTGCTCAGTAATCATCACAGTGAGAGGGGTTTTCCCCTCCTCTTTCTTAACTTTCCAACCGATCTGGACCTCTGACGGTTACTGGTGGAATGAAGATGAAGAGATAATTCCTTAATTTCATCATTAGGCACACTATATTCTTTGCTATAGTTTTTCATTTGAGAAAATTAGGAACTGTAATTATCTTATAAATAAAACAGGAGAAGGGCATAATAGAAGCCACGAAGCTCTGGTTTTACTAGATTTATTTCTTTTATTACATTACTTTTCCTCAATGTAACTAGAATTTACAGGGGGGCCTAATAGTTCTGTATATTTATGGCAAAAGAAGAAAAATGAATATAAAAACATTGATTTATAAGCCATCAAAATCTAATTGAATGTCATCAATGTTGAACAGCTCTAGAATCTGGAGCTCAATTTTGTCACACATTTATAGCCTCTTTTTCTTTCTTTCTTAAAAGTCTTGCTTTAAATCTCGCCTACTCCAAAAAAAAGTAGGCTTTTAAGATTGACATCCTATGCACTTTCCCAAGCAGCCATGTACTGTATGTTAGTTAAACCCATTGAGATTTGCAAGTGTAGGGTTGGGATAAATAGTGTTTAACATGAGTTGCCTGATGCTGAGGTTTTCAAGTATGCTTAAGAGATAGGTGAGAAATTAGCTTGGCCTCCTCCTCCATCTCAGTTTAATAAACGTAATCCAATTCACACTTCTAGAACCATTACATGAACTGGGACAACTACATATCAATCTTTTTCAAAGATTACAATGCAGTTCACAAATGGAAAAACACCATACAAAATTATGTACATTGAAGAAGAGCATTCAGAAAATGTGTATGATACGAAAAGCTGGAAATATGTATGATAGGAAAAATATTAGAAAAACTATATGCAAAAAAGTCAAAATAAGGAAAACATACATGAAAATAAAGATGCTTTTCTTGTAGACTTGTATTGAATTTACAAACCGATGTGGATAGGCGATAGGAGAAACTTAGCATTGGAAGAAATGAAGTGCCTTCAGTTCATACACAAGCTGTGCTCCTTGCAGGAGAAATCACATTTAGACCCCCACCCTCATTTATTTTTGGTTGGACATTCTGTAACACAGTTTACTTGGGACTGCCTTTGGAAAGTGTTTGTAGTGTTGGTCACCTTGTTGTTACTGGTTCTGAATCAAACAGTTTTGTTCTTAGTTCCCTTCAAGGTGCTGAATTTTGGCAATGGTTCTTCTCAGCCTTAGGTCATCCGGGTGTTCTTGGACTGTAGTTCCCAAAAGCCTTTACCACCAGCTGTGCTGGCCTGGGCTTCTGGGTTCCTTGGGCAGGAACACCCAAGTTACTCAAAAAGTTGGGAACCACTGCTATAGAGCCTTTCAACTAGTTTGGGGGCTAGAATGGTAGTGTACGGAACCTGTCTCTTAAAGTGACATGGTTTTATTTGTAACCCCCACACTGTGACTCTTGGTGAGTGAGTGTGCTCCTTTTGGTAGATATGATTACTGTAGAATTAATTGCAAGAAGTCACTCTGTTTCTGTAGCCTGTCCCAGCTAGAAAGCTTCTGTATGGTACCTACTTCATTCTACATGTTGCCTACTAATCAGTGGCCTCCAATAAGACCAGAAAAGGCAGCCAGTTGCTTATTTTCATACTCATAATTGGTGGGAAGCAAACACTACAATTATGTGTGAAATATTCTTTCCTCCTCTTTGAACTTGCCCAGAGCAGGAGATCTTCTGTGGAGTTTTTGTGGTGTCTCCCATCATCCTGAGAGTCACAAGTTCCTCCATCCTTTTTTCATTTAAAACCATGTTCATCTTTTTTAAACTATGGCTGTAGTCCTGTTTGTGTACAGTTTGCTGTGTAGTGCTGATAACATCAGGACCCAGGACAATATTTTTGAAATCAACTATTTTCAGGCAATATTCTATTCTGGTTTTCTGTTGTGACTGTATTCTATGTGGGATTTTGAGACTTCAGTAAAAAGTGATACAATAAGAATCACTGCCAGAACTATACTTGATTGATGCTTTCACTCCGTATATGTTTATGCATAATCTAAGGTTAAAATTAGATTATACATTTCTTACCTCATTAAAACCAGAGTTCTCTGAAGAGGTAAACAAGCCATTTACCCCAGCATGTACTTGTCTTCTTCTTGTATATTGCATATTAACTTGCTTTTGTGTTCTGGCTGGTTCTCAAAAGGGCTTCACTTTCAAGTCTGATTGCTTTAGCATAGAACTCTGAGGTAATATGTTCCTGAAGGAAAAATGTAGTAATAACAGGAAATACACAGTGCCCTTAATGTGTGATGTGACCTTACATAACAAAGTAAACAACAAATTATTTTTATTCTCAGATTCCCAGAAGGCTCATTGATACTATATGGCCAGACTTTGCTTTCTACCCCCTAATTGTCTGTGCCACCTCTTCAGAATAAGGGCCATTCCATTTCTTCTGAGTTTGTCATTTCCAGAGTAAAACACTTTCTGGTTGGCTGACTGAACATGGCCTATTCCAGATCACTTTAGTTCAGTGTTGGTGAACCTATGGCACAGATGCCAAAGATAGCACTTGGAGCCCTTTCTGTGGGCACCTGACATCACCCCTTCACAGCCACCTGTATTCAGGTTAAATTGCTGTATTGGCTCTTTGTGAAAAAATAGTGGGTTTTTGAATCGCATTTTGGACAGTCAGTCTTTAAAGGTTTGCAATCACTTCCTTAGTTCATTGACTCCAAGTACTTCAGTGTTTAAGTGTTCAATATCTTGCTTTGCAGTTTCCAGTTTACCTTGATTTATACTGATTTCCATATTTTAATTTTATGTACTATCCAGCATCAGATTTTCCTTTCACCTCTGTGCACATCGGCCCCTAGACATTATTTCAGTTTTAATCTACTTGTGTCATTAGTGACAACACTATTTGTACTTACCCTTTGTTCTTCCTCAGTAGCTGAGTGCTTCCCAACCTGAGAGTCACATCTTCCGCCACTATCTCTTGTTTTATTTTGGATTGTCTCATGTAGGGTTTTCCAGGTGAGAAAGCTTCCAGGTGATGAAGGTAGTGGTTTACTGTTGCCTTCACCAGTTCAGTTCTAGTAAAAGTAAGCTTGAATGTCACTGTCTCCAAAAGATCCTCTGCCCAGGACATCTCCAGCTTCCACTGCTGCCCAGTAACTTGCCTTCCAGAAGTTTCTCCATCCCAACATCATTAGAACTGTCTCTTTTGCTGATGCAGCCATTACTCCTGGAGAGGGTGGATGCATCTTAGTCTGGTGCCTTGACTGTGAACATTCCACCCTGCAATAAGTCCAGACCCATGATGGAATCTAGCCTTCTGGTGGCTTTGCTGTCAGCTTCTTTGCTAAACTCAATTGACAGAAAAACAGGAGAACTGTGAATTGAACCAGAGACTGCAACCATTGAGCAAAAGTCCAGGCTTGGAAAAAAATATTGAGACCTTTTTGCTAACAATATTATAATGCTGATTTTGAAACAAACCAAATATTTCCTTTGCTTCACAAGTCATTGATCCAGGCAATCATCCATATATCAGCAGACCAGACCAGGCTAGGCCATGTGTCCATAGGCCTATTGTCCAGTATAGCCTGGTACCCTAACAGTAGGACCAGATCAACAGATGCATATGATTACCGCCTGAGACAATTGCATTTATCAAAATCCAAAGAGCTGTAGTTAGAAGCTGTTCGACAGCTATGCTTGTGATTATGATATGCAAGCTATTGTGATATTCATAAAACAATATGGATCTGGTATTTAAAATAGAATGCACTTGAAATGTAAAGATTAATTGAGTTATTTGATGGTGTCATTTCCTTTAATTGTTTTTATCACACATTTCTTTTAATTTCAGCATCCCCATGGGTGGATAAAAGCCGAACACAGAACAAGATAGACCTGTATGACGTCCGGAGAAGACCATGGTACGCTTACGTTGGGAGGCAGCCTAATATACCCATTCCCTGAAACAGCTAATCTTTTCTTATTCTTCTTTCTTACTTTGTTATTTTCTTAGAAGATGAATTATAATGATGTCACCTTTCTTCAATCCAAACACAAGGGGACGTGTTTGTTAAAGTTGGATGTCACAAAAAGTTAGCTTGTTTGTAAGGAATGGAAATAAGTGGGTGATGGAGTATTCTAACTTTCTTTTTAAATAATTATGGCAGTGGGAGGTGGATTAACTAGGTACAGTATTTTGAGTCTAAAAAAGAGGGAGAAAAAGAGAGCCAGTATTTGTGTATGTATCCTTTTTTACTGTGTCCCTACAGCCAGATGTGCTGAGTATCTACCCTGGTGGTTAGGGGTGTGCCATTTGTGATTTGCTTTTTTGGTTGTTGTTGTTTTTGGGGGGTTTTGTTTATTTGTTTGTTTTTGATATTATGTCCCAGAATTCTCCAGGAATTCCTCAGACAGAATTCTGGGAGTTTTAACCTACATATCTGCATTTTCACTCACCTTGAACAAGGCCTGTTTTCCAGATCTGTTTAGCCATCTCAGGTCTACAGAGCCGTAGTGTCAGTGACATTAGACTCATTTGGGAAGCTCCTCCACCAAGCCACAACTCCCAGGAAGATTGAGGTCTCTCTGGAACCACTGTGGCAGTTTCCTGATTGTACATAGACTAGAATGTGCATGAATGGGAAAAACTACAATTTATGATATTTTTCCAGGATCAATTGATTTGTCACTCCTTCTTGCCTTAAAAACCCTATACAACAGGGCTGTCCAACTTTGAACAGGCCGAGGACTACTTTTTCCAGATGAAAGTGCCTGAGGGCTATTACACTAAAACCTCTACTTATGAATTTTACCTGTTCTGAGCATATGCTCATAAGTAAAACATTTTGTAAGTAGAGCAGCAGTTTCCCATAGGAACACATTGAAAATCAATTAATCCTTTCTAGAGGGAACATATTTCAATGCATTCCTATGGGAAGGCTGACCATGCACACACTTGCCTTACACCCGCTCGAGCCGGTGTGGACGGGTGCAAGGGAGGCGCGTGCATGCTTGCGCAGATTGCCCCTTCCGCTTGCCCGGGCTGCTGGAAGACTTTTTCTAAAAGGTGCACTTTCCCTCCCAACCCGCCCAGGGCCTGACTTGACTCTACTTCTCCTCCTGTTTCCCTCCTTCTACCTTCCAGCCCCCTCGCTGCCACTGCTGCTGCCGCCCATAGCTCTGTGCCCATAGCTCTCACTTCTGCCATGTTCTCTGTGCAGCTGGAATGGGCCAAGCCACCAGTGGGGCAATCACATTGCCATGGTGGCGCAAGGAGGAGGGAATGGCTCGGAAGGGGAGCAGCAGGAGCAGCAGGGCGCAGTCTCTGTGAGGCAGATGTGGGGGTGGGAGGAGGAGGAGGATGCATGGAAGGGTGGAAGGAAGGAATTATCCAGGGGGATAGAAGAGGGGGACATCACCACACAAAGGAGGTGGGCATGCCCATGACCCTGCCCCTCGCTGTCCCCTCCACTCCCCTTCCTCCGCACTGCACCAACAATTCAATTGGTCACGAGGCAGTGGCTCGCCAATCATCTGGCTGGTAGGGAGAGCAGGGGACTGTGCCATGGCCCTTGAACTGCCCTGCTCGGCTGAGACAGTGGGCTGGCAGACCCAGAGCTTCACTGGGGCAGTGGTGGTGCTTGGGGTGGAGGAGGTAGAGGTGGAGAACTTATCCCCTCACATTTTAATTGATGGCTGGCGGGCTACTTTTGAACCCTTCACGGGCTACTGGTAGCCCCCGGTCTACCTGTTGGGCAGGCCTGCTATAAAACACTCTCCAGGCACCTAGAGACACCAAAATGACAGAATTCCAGTCAAAAAACAAAACAAAACAAAACAAAAGACAAAAACATGCAGCACCTTAAAGCCGAGTTAATCTTTAAAGACTAGTTAAAGACTAGTTAGTCTTTAAGGTGCCGCATGTTTTTGTATTTTGTTTTGTTTTGTTTTTGCCTGGAATTCTTACACAGACTAACACAGCTACCTGTCACAAATTTACAAAATAACTGAGAAGCTTCCATTAACTTTGTCCTACAGTCCCTGCATGTTTGGTGATGTTTGGGTTTCAGATGTCTGAGTTTTACATCCCAAAATAACCCCCAAAAAAGGAAAGTGCTCCACTGGCACCTAGAGAAACCAAACCTTTTCCTGACGCTCCTCTAAAAACACTTCCAGGTTTGAGTAAGATTAGATTCGAAATGTCCAAATTATGCACCTATAAACTGGGTCATCCCAGGAAAGTGATAGAGGCTACAGATGGCAAGACCACCCAAAAAGGGCCAAAGGGGTTGACAAGTCAACTAATTATAAATTCCTAAATATTTATTTTTGTGATTCATTTTTAAAAGCTGTGCCCATCACTAACATTAATACCAGTAGGCTCAAGATACCCAAGCAGTCTGGAAGATAGGCACTGATCCTGTATGTGTTTAAGTGTTAGTGGCCCAGATTTTCTTGACAAAAAAAAAATTGAATTGATGAATATTGTTGATTCATTTATTTATTTATTTTAAAATTTATATACCGCCCGTTTTTGCATTTTAAACACCCTATAAAATGCCCCCCAGCACCTAGAGACACCAAGCTTACAGTGACATTTCCCCTGAATCTCCTTTACAAGCCCTGCTAGTTTGGTGAAGTATGGATTTTGGAGATCTGAGTTATACACCCCCAAAGACCTCCCCCCCCTCCCGGAAAGTGCCAACCCCCCCCCCCAGGCACCTAGAGATAAGCTTTCCCTGACTTTCCTCTGCAATCCTTCCAAGTTTGGTGAAGATGTTTGGGTTTTCCTAAGCCAGCTGTTAAAGGACACTTTCTCTTGAGACAAGCTCTCCCTGAGAGATTGGCCAGCTGAATGGGAGTTTTAAATAGACTGCTGTACCTTATTGCTTTGAATGTGCTTAGGCGTTACTATCGTTTCCTGTTTTTTATTGTTTTTTTTTCAATATGTAGCCTGCATAATTAAACTGTAAATCGCCCAGAGAGTACTTGAAGTGCTGTGGGGAGGCATAACAATTTGCTTTATTTTTAGTATGATATTTTGTAATTTTTTTTTAATTTGTATATACGCTGTAGTTAGCTTTAAAATTGTCTTTGAATGGTGTAAGCCAGCTTGGTTCCTTTTTGAAGATAAAGGAGACATTTTTAAAATAAATAAATAAATAATAGTTTCACCTGCCACTACGTTGCTTCTTTTCTTATACCTGAGGTTAAACAGAATGCTGGATAAGAGAATGAAAATCTCTGCTTGATAAAGTCTGTGTTAGTTTTGTTCAGATTTTGAAAAAAAAAAACCTCTGGCAAATGAGTCTTTCTTCTGGAAAACCTGAGTTTTATGGAAGGGAGCCCAGAAGCAGTATGTGTTGCTTTTGCTGTCTGTTTGTCTTGTCTGTCTGTCTGTCTGTCTGTCTGTCTGTCTCTCTCTCTCTCTCTCTCTCACACACACACACACACACACACACACACACACACACACACACACACACACAGAGAGAGAGAGAGAGAGAGAGAGAGAGAGAGAGAGAGAGAGAGAGAGAGAGAGAGAGAGAGAGAGAGAGAGAGACTTTTTGTGTATTTGTGTGTTCCAGGGAGAGAAATGGGAGACAGGGAATTGAATCAGAGGCAAACTAAATTTAACACTGGAGATTCTCACAGATCATCTGTGTTTTTCAGTCTTGTTAATTAGGAGATGCATGAGGCTGCTTTGAAGTTTGGAAAATGTTGTTCTGGGAGATGGAGAGAGAGGTTTTAGATCCCCCCCTCTAATCCTTCAATTAGCTGCTCTGTGGGGGGTGGGGTGGGGGTGAAGCAATTTAAATTGGAGAAAGAACACAGGAGGCCAAGAGTTGAGCCCTCTTTCCCAGAAAGCCACATTCTCAGTTCTACAAAATCACGTAGTGGGCCTGTTAATTAGAAAACAGAGCAAGCAAACAAGCCTCCACCCACCCCATCCCTGCCAACCCAGCTGCTAATCAGAAATATTCTGTGTCCCACATGTAGTTTGGTGCTTAAGATACATGTGTGGATTTGTAGTGGTGATTCTCTCTCTCCAATGAGTCAAAGTACAGGAATAAGCCCCCAGGCAGATTTTACATCAACATCACTTGTTCAGCTCCTTTCTGCATTTGTGTTGCTACAAGGTACCTAAACACATTCACACCTTCCTGCTGCTCTCTGCCCTGTAATGAGCCAGACAGAAGGATGCTGAAGAGAAAAGAAGGCCTTGTCCACACGTTTTCCATGCTTGGTGGGGGATTTGATTCAGCAACACGTGATTCATCGTCCCAGACCTTCTATAGCTCAACCTCCGGCGCAGATTTTCACCTCTGTTTCACCCTCTTTTCATTCCAGGTACATCCAAGGAGCTGCATCTCCCAAAGACATGCTAATTCTAGTCGATGCGTAAGTGGCAGATGTTTCAGTGTTTATGCAGCCGCCTAGGAAAGTAGTTGGATTTGCATCAAAAAAGGGAATAAAGTAACTTCCATAGGTGTGGGGGGATATTGAATGAAATGAAATTTTTATTTACGGTCAACGACCAAAAACCAAAAATAAAATCGTAAAATAAGGATGTTCAAACATGCATTCCAACAGACAGCATATGAATCAAGCCTTATCACAAGATATATTGTAAATACAATTTTAAATACAATTTAAAATACAGTTTAAAATTTATTCTGGTCCGAAATAAAAGTGGCCATTAGCTACGATAAAAACAGTCATCAGTTACTACGATGTTTCTTTATAAATTTGTTTACGAACCCTTATTGCAGCAGCACAGAATTTGGCAACTTGCCTAGTTAACCTGGTAAGTGTTATCAGAAAGGAGCAACTGTATATAGAATTCTATTGACCTCCCAGGATATTTGCCTATAATTGGGGAGATAATCTCTTTGCGTAGATCTTGATAATAGGTGCAGAATAGAAGCACATGTTCTACACATTCCAATTGGTCATTGGCACATGGGCAATTTCAATCTGAAAAAGGTAAACCTTGAAACCTCCCCTCCAGTAGCTTCGAGGGAAGGACATTTAATCTAGCCAGAGTAAAGGCCCTCCTGGAGACAGGAGATATGAGCCTATCCAGATATGGGGAGGCAGTAAATGCTGATTTCTTAAGAAATTCCATTTTCCCCAACTGGGCAACATGTTTCTGCAGTTCTAGATCTCTGATTCGTAATTTTACCTCATTCATGGCTTTACAAAAACCCAATGTTTGGAGGGTAAAAGGAGAATATCCTAAGTTATGTATAACTTTTATTACCTGTTTTTTCCATTCAGACTGAAAAGTATCTGTCAAAAGCAAGGGAGTTAAGCCCTCTGAAAGGAAAATGAGCTTAAGCCAGTACTTAACCATGAGGAATTTGGCTTGTGCTTCAATGGGAATAAGCCCAACCTCCAAACGAAGCAAAGTGTTGGAGACACATGTAGGAATGCCCAAAATGGCTCTTGCAAATCTGGTTTGAACAGTCTCCAGAGGTCTCAAGTTAGCATATCCGAACAGCTGTGAGCCATAAAGCATTTGGGTAATGATTTTAGCCCTGAAAACTTGTAAAGTAGAGGGAACATGTTTTCCCCCAGTCGAATTAAAGAATCTGCTAATGGCTTTGCTATTGCCTTGTGCTCTCATTGCAGCACAGCTTATATGCATGGACCAAGCACCAGATGACTGAAATGTTATACCTAGGTACTTATACTGCTGGACCTGTTCAATTGGGTGACCATTAAGGGACCATTTATGTTTAATTCTCCTGCCAAAAACCATTATTTTGGTTTTAGTATAATTAATTTCTAAACATTCCTGAGTACAGTATGAGGAGAAAGCTCTCAGGAGCCTTCTAAACCCAACACACAAGGTTGACAAAAGCACAGCATCATCTGCATACAGAAGTATAGGAATTGGGCGAGATGCCAGCTTGGGTGGGTGAAAATCTACGTTGGATAAACTCTCAACAATACCATTAATATATAGATTGAATAAGGTTGGGGCTAAGATACATCCTTGCCTCACGCCCTTATGTACAGGAACTGGGTTAGTTCAGAATTACAAAGAACCTGTAAATAGGAATTATCATGTAAAAGACGGATTAATATAAGAAGTCGTTTGTCAATATTCATAGACTGTAGTTTTAACCATAATATGTCTCTAGAAATAGAGTCAAATGCCGATTTAAAGTCTATGAAAGCAGCATAGAGAATCCCACCTTTGGGGGCTGAGTATTTACTAGCTAAATGATGAAGAACATGGCACTGATCAATTGTGGATTTTCCTTGCCTAAAACCTGCCTGTTCTTCTACAAGAATATTCTCTACCCGTAACCAATCTTCTATTTTTTCCAACAGATGCCTTGCATATAATTTACTGATGGTACTTAATAAACTGATAAGACGATAATTGGCAGGATCCCTTCTGTTTCCTTTTTTAAAAATTGGGACTACAATAGCTAATCCCCAGTCCTTTTTTATACAAGCTGTTCTATCAATCCAGGTAAACAGGGTAGCTAGTATAGGAGCCCACCATTCGGCATTTGCTTTAATAAGATCCGATGGAATATAGTCAGGCCCTGGGGCTTTACCTGGTATTAAACAATCAATTACCATGAGTACTTCCTGTTTAGTGACTGGAGGCCACTCTGGGAGGTCTGCTAGTTCAGTTTGGAAGGCAGAAGTACAGGGTGATTGAGCCGCATAGTGCCTGCCAAAATATTCTTCCCATACTGTCGGCATTATATAGTAGTCTGATTTAGGAATAAAAGTTAAAGTTCCCCTAGATACTATCTTCCAGAATGAAGCCGAGTCTCTCAAATGGGCAGCAGTTAGCAAGCATTGTCAGGCCTTCCTCTGGGCTTGAAGTTTCTTAGTTTTTTGCACTGATACCAATTTTCTGGGATTCTCCCAAGATTCTGGTTCTTATAGTCTCTATAGGTCTCCAGTAGCTCCTTCTTTAATGCTCCACATTCTGAATCAAACCAGTGCTTTGAACAGGTGGTACGAGGCAATAAGGTACCGGATTTATTACAAGTTAAATGGGGTTGCAATGACTCTACCAAATTAGAATATGTATTTAGGGCTTGTTTTGCTGATCTCGCTGTGGTAATAAGATTTCTAAAATGCATATAAGGGCTGGTGGCTAATAGATTCCTTGTACAGGCCGACTGCTCATCAGTCCACCTTATTCTAACCTTTCTTATATCAGCTGTTATAGATACAATTGGAGCACACTCTGCTACCACATTATATTGATTATAATTCAGCTTAATCATCAGGGGTAAATGGTCACTTTCACCCCAATATTTTATCTCAAACTCTAGAATGGAATCAGCCAAATCCCTTGAAATCAGCACATAATCTATTATTGAGGCTCCTAATGAAGAAATAAAGGTAAACTCTCCTGGTCTATCCCCATTCATACTTCCATTTAAAATAACTAGTTCTAAGTTAAAAACCATCTTCATAAAACACAGACCAGAATAATTAATACCACAATCTTTAAATTGTCTCTGATAAAATTTAGGATGTAAAAAGGATTCAGGAAATGACATATTAAAACGATTAAAAAGTGCAACATTGCTACTTCCAATCCTTGCATTGCAGTCCCCAGCAATTATAATAGAGGCTCCAGGGAATAACTTTAAAACTTGCTCAATGAACTCTTCCAGCTGGATCCACAAGGCTTCCGCTAGCTCATAAGATCGTTGAAAAGGAGCATAAATGTTAACAAGCAATATTATGGATCCAGCAATTTTTAACACCAGTGCAGTGGCTATATTAATTAAAGAATGGGGGGATATTGTAAATTGGAGAGATTGCAAAGAACCAAGGCTGCTTTTACACGACCCCTAAAATCCTATCCAAACGGCTCCCAGATGGGGAGCTTAAAATTGTTTCCCCACCAGCTGCGGACTTTAAAAAAAATTAAATACGCCCATGCCCACCTAAGTGCACCACTGTGCGTTTTACAAGTACCTGATCTCCGGAGGTAAAAATTTTCTGATGTGGATTGTAAAGGTGTGGATGCCGGGCTCTCCTCGCCTTCTATTTGTTTTGTTGTCCCTGCCACCCCTTTAACAGACAGGAATCCCTACAGGGCTGCTCCAACGGCAGACGGAGGTGAGCCTGCATTTTTTGTCACTTTTTTGTTCCCTCCCCTCACTGCAGACAGGAGCAATGGAGTGCGGAAGGGTGGGAACACAGGAAGCAGAACAAAACCCCATGATCTCTGGTCCAAATGTAAGGGCATTTATACACGACCCTTAAACTCCAGGGCAAATGGCTCCCAGCTCCGGAGATTAAAAATGTTTACCCACCAGCTCCGGAGTTAACAGGAAATTAAGTGTGACCCCACCCACTTTAGTGCATCCCAGTGCAGCTTTCAGGTACCTGCTTTTTGGATGTGACAAATATTTGATCCGGTGTAAGGATAGTGAGTGCGGGGCTCTCCTGGCTTCTTTTTGTTCTTTTTTTGCTCCCCGCCCCTTTAAGAGATCTGAATGCTGCCGGGAACAAAACGGAGGTAAACTGGCATTCTTTTCTTTCTTTTTTCTCCCTCCCTCATGCAGCCAGCAACCAGGAAGTGCGGAGGGGGGTGGGGACAGAGGAAGAGCGACGAACCCCTAAGATCTCTGGTCCGAATTTAAATGGCCAGTGGATCTTAGGGGTCGTGTAAAAAGGCCCTAAGTTGCCAGTGGATTTTAGAGGTCGTGTAAAAGCGCCCCAAAACTGTGCAACCATGAGAAAAATATTGGCACTATCAACGGCCCACTTCCCAAATTAATCAAATGAAGGGTCTTTTGTTCATTTTAAATGAAAGCAGTTCTCAGGTCTGTGGGTTTCAGTTGAAGAATGGCAAAGATAAAGACCTTCCTTATGACACAGCGGTTAAAGGACAGGAATGCAGCTGAAACTCTGCTCATGACCTGAACTCAGTCCCCAGGTAGCTGGCTCAAGGCTGACTCAGCCTTCTATCCTTCTGAGATCAGAAAACTATGTGCCCAGTTTGCTGGGAAACAGCAATGTGTCGCCTGAATAATTAACTGTAAACTGTCCAGAGAGTGTTTTAAGCTCAATGGGGTGGTATATAAGCAGCATGCTTTGTCCTTGAGGTGCTTTTCTCCACACTGTCAAGAAAGATTGGGGCATCCCATCACCAACAATACAAAATGCATGGATGGGGTTGAATAGAGAACTGCTGGTAAATTAAATAAATAAGTTAATAAATAGATTAAATAGGTTAAATAGAGAATAGAGAACCGAGAGAGGAAAGGCTTAGACAATCCACTCCCACTCTTTTGCTGGTTCACATAACCTTTCCAGCTGCTTTTTCTTGGAACAAAATTGAATTTACCCTTGGCAGTATTGTGTTTTGCCCTTGTGTTTCAGACATATGCTACTGTGCAATCAGATATCAATGAAAGGCTGGGGACGAAATCAAAGATTTGTGTGTGAATTAATGAGGGTGGGTTGGAGTCCCTGGGGAGGTGGGCTGTTTGTGGCTTTAGAATTATATTCCAGATTTCTCTATCTAGTTGAGTGTTGCTATCCTGTTATCTGCTTTCCAACCTGCTTTAAGAATTGGTTACGTATTATATATTCCCATTAGCTTTACTTTCTGTATATAACCTTACTTTCTGTCCATGTGTTTCTTTTCTCTCTTTTTTAAACAACCCTTTGTGCAATTAAAAAAAAAACTATTAAAAGCCAGAGAAACACACTTCTTACATTAAACGGCATTTCATTCTTGTTACTTTATAAAACGGAATAGAAATATTGATTCACGTTTTCATTTTTCCACCAGATGTTTTCATTTTGTGGCACTAATGAAAACAATATTGTACAATGCCGCAGTAAATTTGGACCTGCCATCTTCCATTGATCAAGCCAAATTTGATTCGTTTTTGTTTGAATTGGAGGCTAGCCGGTGGGGGGCAGGGCTTCATCAAAGGAGCTTAGTTTCTTAGTTCAGTACTGGCTTTGTTCAATTTAGCGCTAAGTTAAAACGAAGGACCCCATTTTTTTTAAATGGCTTACACCGAGATTTCAAAGTTATTTTTAAAAAGATAATTTAGTTCCTAGTGTGACCTTGAGGCTTCTTAAAAAACAGTTGCTGTTATAAGTACATTTTTAAAAAATATATGTAACACTTTTTGTTTCCCATTAATACAATGTAACGGAAATAGTTTCTTTGGTGGGGAGAATCATCTCAGTACACCAGCTGCTGGCCTGTAGTGTGGAAACAGTTACAGGTGTGTCACAAAAGGGGAAAAGTTATTCCTTGTATTCAGAACAATCATAATACAATGTAATTGTGTCATAATTATTGCCTACATTATTAAAGTAACATATCACAAGAAATTTCCAAACACTGATGCCATGTGTTTTCTGCTCTTAGACCTGAAGAGTTCTGTTTCTATGTTTCCAAGGTGTGCATTTCAGCTTGTGCTTTTAAAGACAGTTCAGCGTGTCCATATTTAACAAAAAAAGTTGTGTGCATTTGCATCAGGATTTATAGTTGGTTTTTAGGTTTCATAACATGATTTTCTATCTGTGTGCTTTTTTGAAATTGTGCACAGCACGGGTAGTATCTGAAGAAAAGCCAAATTGGGCAAAATATTGTACATATAGAAATGGAATATTGCACATATAGAATAGAAACACCTAGCCATTAAAAATTATTCACATTCTCCATTTAAGAGGGATCTAAGAATAAGATGTGTTAACTGGACTACATTCACTTTGCATATTTCCTTGTGGCAAGGAAGCATTCCCAGAAGTATGGTTTTGCATTGCTAGGGAATGAGCAGCCATGTAGACAAAACCTTTTTCTCAGTATGCAACAGAAAAAGAAACTAGGATACATCCTTCCTTTCCCTATTTCACTGACAGGAAAAGATGCCTTTACCCAGTTAGGCTATTGGCTTTTAAATTGTCTGTTGAAGAGATTTGAATTTTTACATGCATTTTTATTCATGCTCTTAAAAATGTATTTGCATTGTTGTTATGTCTCTAATAAAGACTTGGCATTTAATCTTTTTTAAAGTCTTGCTAGTTGCCTTGCCTCCTCTTAGTTTTAAATAAATAGAAAATATATTTTCATCATCTATTTATTCTCCCTTTTCCAGCTAATGTGAGGTGCCTTCCATTGGCTTTGTCACTGTTAGGCTGAACAAGACTGAGCAGAGCTTGAAGGAGCTAATTGCACATGTTATTGCTTGTGGTTAATTCCTTTGTGCAATAGCTGGAGTGTAACTGGTCTCTGATCTACCTGTAATGGAAAAACAGGAATAAGGTCATTCATTTCGTAGCACAACTGTAACTTTTCAGTTACTTTTATAATTAAGATATTTAGCTTCCTATCATGTGGTTCAGCAGCTGACGTTGATAGTCTGTGCCCCTGCTGAAGGTCCTACCCACCAATATAGGATGAGACCACCCTCTCCCCCCTCACCCACCTCCCATGAGTTCATTTCATAATGTTCTGTTGTGGCTGTTAAGGCAACATCAGGATGGACAGAAAGAGAGTATGTTTTGTACCCCAGGTCAATGTGTTGTATGGGTTTTTATATAACCTCAAAGCAACAATTAGAGTTGGATTTGAGAAACAGGAACATAAAGAGCTTCTATTTTGCATTTACAATGGTAGTTGTAACTAGCAACAACAACAAAAAGTTGGGGTTTGCCTATAACTTGGACAAATTACTTTTTTTAAAAAAAAAACATTCTGAACTCTGGGGCTGAGTTGAGGGCATGGCCTGGAAAACTGTGCCTAGCTCTTCCTGAGGGTGTTGAAGTAATATTATGAGGCAGTCTTCCAAAACATAACTCAACACTGCTGTCTGTGTATTGACAAGCGTTTCTTGAAAATGTGAACTCTTTTTTGTAGGAGCGGCAGTGTCAGTGGGCTGACGCTGAAGTTGATCCGGACGTCGGTCATTGAAATGCTAGAAACCTTGTCTGATGATGATTTTGTGAACGTAGTTTCAGTGAGTATCTGTCCCCTTTGATTCATGAAAAAACAATGGCTCAGTTCAAAAAATGGTTTCTTTGAAACATAATGCAAAGGACTTGTGAACTTCGGCTGCAGCTGCAGTAGCTCTGTTCTACTAAATTTTAGTTTTGTAGGTGAATTAGAAGCGTCCAATTATGCTGGAGGTGGAAAATAGCCCTGAGTCCCCTATGAGGGAATAGGCGCGGTATATAAATGTGAAAAGTGGTGCAGAATAAATAACTTGCACCTAAATATAAAGAAAACAAAGGAGCTTGTGGTAGACTTTAGGAGGCAGAAAACTGATATTCAACCACTGGTGATTGATGGGACTGGTGTGGAGAGGGTTACAGGTTTTAGATTTTGGGGCATTGAGTTACAGGAGGATCTGTCCTGGAGTGTCAACACAAGGGGGCTTGCAAAGAAGGCTCAGCAGAGACTATCTTTCTTGAGAGCCTTAAGGAAAAACCATCTTCCACAAAAGCTGCTGCTGGCCTTCTATCATTGTGCAATTGAGAGTGTGCTTACTTACGGGTTATGTGTGTGGTATGGAAGTTGTACCCACCGGGATAAGACAGTGTTGCACAGAATCATAAGAATTGCAGAGAGTATTGTGGGCTGTTCACTCCCCACCTTAGAACAAATTTATACTACCAGGTGCCACTGTAAAGCATTAGATATATTAAGAGATCCATCACATCCTGGTCATCACCTCTTCGAGTTGCTGCCATCGGGACGGAGATATAGAGTACTTAGGGCAAGAACAAACCATCTCAAAAATAGCTTCTTTTTTAGAGCAATATTGGCCTTAAACGGAAATCCTGGACTTTGAAGTCAGCTTATTTTATATGTCATATTTTAGTCATTTTATATGTCATATTATGTGTTGTACCTGTTTTTAAATCTATGTGAAATGTTTTAAATGAGTTTTATATAGCAACCACAAAATTTCGTTGTTCCTGCGAGGGGGCAATGACAATAAAGATTCCTATCCTATTCCTATCCTATCCTAAAATAAATAAATAAATAAATGTGAAAATAAATAAATAAATAAATAAAAGAGAAACCCAGTGCGAACTGCTTCTCTTTACCACCTAGAGATAACATCCAGATGTTTTATTCTGCAGTTTAATCAAAAGTGCATGGAAATGTTTTGACGAGGCAAGCTGAGTTAAGACCTAGTGTTCATCCTGTTTGCAGTATATTATTTTCAAGGGACTATGGTTCTTAAGATTTATTTCCAGTATATTTGGTGGTTCGTTTTGCTGTCAAATACCAATGAGCTGCAAGCACGTTTGGTCCATCTAACCTTTCCAGGAGATTACTGTGGTCCATTAATCAATTTACTATTTCATGGGTATCAATAAAAAGGTGTGTTTTACATTTCAGAGATCTTATAATCTAAACATTGTTCAAGCTTGGCTCATTTCCATTTCTCCCTGTCTGTTATACAGTAGGCCATCAAGAATGATGATTTTGAAACAGAGTGAGTGGAAAAGACAGAGCATGTTTCTTTCTAAAAAATAATGGGGAAACAAGCTATTTGATCATCACTATATTATTACTTTTCTTTAAATACGTACATACATACTTTATTACAGTCACAGACCAGCAAAAACCAATAGACACACACACAGGGAATTGCCACAATATACCATATATAGTATATACCATATACAGTAAAAAGATTTTCCCTTCGGAGAGATTGCAGCATTTTATCTCTAACATTCATTACAATGAATAAAAATTTAGAAACCCTTACAGTAATATAAGTGGATACCTCCTCTAAACAAAACAATGATAAATCTGTAATGCTACCTCGAGGAAACACACATAATAATGGAAATAACTTATTTCTGCATTCTCATACAGTTCACAGTAGATGACATATTCAAATGTTTCAGTTGCTCCACTTCCACATAGACAAAATATCTCATTAAAGAGAATTTTCCTAAAATGCTCTTCCAGTATAGCTGATGGCAGTATATTGAATCAGGATAAAACAAATGCTCTCCTGTATTTTCGGTCAGGTAGTGCTTATAGATATGGGGCAGTAAAAATAAATAAATCCATAATTGTTAGATTTGTTATAAAGCAATTGAGAGCAATGCTTATTTGCTGTAGTTCTTAAATGCTGTTGAGTCCAAATCTATTAGTCTTTGAATGACACTCTTGAACAACGGTGTCTAACAGGTGACCTGATTGAAGTTTATAAAATCATACACAGTGTGGACAAAGTAGATAAGGAAAATTGTTTTCCCTTTCGCACAGCACTAGAACTAGGGGGCACTCCATGAAACTTTTGGATGCTAGATCTCAAACAAATAAGAGAAAGTATTTTTTCACCCAGAGGATCACTAGAATATGAAACTCCCTGCCAGAAGAAGTGGTGACATCTGTCAGCCTTGACAGCTTTAAGAAAGAATTAGACAAGTTCCTGGAGAACAAGGGTATCAGTAGCTATCATTATGGATGCCTGAGGACCACCTCTGGGCTGGAGAGATAGACAGGATATCTCTCAATGCCATTTGCAGGGAATCGTAAGCAGGTGAAGACATCTGCTTGAGAATACAGTAGGGCCCCGATATCCACTGGGGATTGGTTCCAGGCCTTCCCATGGATAATGAAAACTGTGGATAAGAGAGAACGCCCCCAAATCCCCAAAACTGTTCTTTTGTGACAGTAGCTTGCTTTACAGCTGTCCTTTTGCGACAGTAGCTTGCTTTACAGCTGCTGTTTGTGATACTAGTTTGTTTAGGTTGCTGTTTTATGACAGTAGCTTGCTTTACAGCTGCTGTTTGTGACAGTAGCTTGCTTTGCAGCTGCTGAATTACTTATTTAATTTTTCCTTTGACACCCGCAGATAACTGAATCAGTGAATAATGAATCAGTGGATACAGGGGTCCTGCTGTACCCTTAAAAATTGGTGAGCCACTGTGTGAAACAGAATGCGGGACGAGATGGGCTGTGGCCTGTTCCAGCAAGGCTGTTCTTATGTTCTTATGTTATGTTCTTATGACAAGGGATTTGGCCTTCTGGTAGTCATAACTACCCACAGCTTCAACTGAAAGTGCTAGCTTAAGTAACTTCTTCATCTCTTTTGACCATCAAGTAATATAATTATCTGTTAGCAATAAAAATATGCCTATCAGGAACATCCAGATAGTGTAGGTGTGGCTACCATTTGAAAGTCTTGATCCATACCTTATGTTCTGCTGACTGAATTCCCAATTCTAAGTAAATAGCAGCACTTCCCACACAAGATGGAAAAGTTTTCTTAAGAAGGTGGCCTGAGGTTTTTCAATATGGGTATTAAAACTCAAAATCTAGATAGGAATGACATAAGTAAACTGGGCCAGAATCTTAGCTTTATATACTGTATTTGAATAGTGGAAGCAATATATTGACCCTCTTGTAGATAGAAAATCCTGAGGATCTACTGCTGACTTACACTAACTGAATTATTTACTTGCCTTTGCTGCTGTAACCAAGATCCCACACTTTGCAGTTGTAAGCCTAAATAATTTGTATTGGCTACTTGCTTTATAATATTACCATTTAAGGTCCATCTATCATATTTTGGAGCTATGAAAAACACCAACACTTTTGACTTGACATAGCTGATGCTCAGATTATTCCGAAGACAATAGATCCCAGAGTCAGAAAGTAACCTATTCATTCCAATTCTTGACATTGATAACAAACAATACTGCGCTGTTAGCATTCAAGAGTAAGAAGTACATTGGTATTTGATAGCTTAGGAGCATGTGAACCAATCTTTTTGAGATTAAGGAAGAAAATTGAAAAGAAGGAGGGCCAAAATGCATCCCTATCTCACACCTCTTTCAACCAAGATTGGCTTAAAGTAGTGGTGGTGAACCTTCAGCACTCCAGATGTTTTAGACCACAAGTCCCAGAATTCCAAGCCTGTAATGCCAATGACATCTGGAATGCCAGACGTTCGCCACCACAGGCTGGAGGAGTTCACCATGTAGTCTGCATGTAACATGGGAAAAAACAGAAAGGAAGAATAGGAATAATTTATAAAACTTTGGCAGATCAGAGGGAACAGGTGGAACTTCTAAAAACAGTGTGGGAAACAGAGATGGGGAAGATATATTATGAAAAATATTTTTAAAAAATCTTGAATAGAAGAGTTTTTAAGAATATGTCAATTAGGATAACAGAAAATGGATAATTTTTTTATGGAAGTGGTATTTAATATTTGTGACATTAAATACTATGCGTCCTTAATACTCTTAAAATGTTGGATATGTGAAAAAAGATGTTGGAATGTATTTTCATATGGGGTGGAATTGCGAAGTAATACATAAAGTATGGCAGAAAGTATTTGAAGAAATTAGAGGAATGCTGCAAACTAATATTGAAATGGCTCAAAAACAGCATTGTTACTGATGATAGAAAATTGTGATGGTAACAATATAAAAATGGTAATGACTATGTTGACTGCAGCTTGACTGTTAATAGCAAAAAAATGGAAGCAGATATGGGACTTAGAGCTATAAGAGTCGTATAATGAAATATGGAATATAGAAATACAGTGGACCCTTGTATAACAAACAGCTTGTATAACATAAAATTTGTACAACATAAAAAATTCTGGAGATAGGGGAAATTTGCTTAACATAATCGCCTATGGGGAGAATCTGTAGAACATAAAAATGAGATTACTCCATTTTCAATGCATTCCTATGGGAATTTGTATAAAGGAAAAATTGCTTAACAGAATTTCATTTGGAATGAATTAATTCCTTTATACAAGGTACCACTGTAAATAATAAATTGAGTTCACTGAGAAATAAATATCAATAGATTTATTGGAAATAGGAATAATTTCAACATTTACATGGAACCACTGGGAGAGGTCATCAGGAGGTTTGGGCTGAGGACTCAGCAATATGCTGATGATACTCAGCTCTACCTCTCGTTTTCCACCAATCCAGGTGAGGTGGTTTCTGTGCTGAACTCGTGTCTGGGCCAGATAATGGACTGGATGAGGGTTAACAAATTGAAACTCAATCCAGACAAGACGGAAGTGCTGTTAGTGGGTGCTTCGCGAGACAGGTTAGAGGGACACTTCCCTGTTCTGGACGGGGTTGCACTCCCCCTAAGGGACAGGGTCCGCAGCTACCCCGGTCTAACTCTGGAAGCCCAGGTGGACTCGGTGGCCAGGGGTGCCTTTCTCCAGCTGCGGAAAATATATCAGCTACGCCCCTACCTGGATGAACGGAGCCTCATAACAGTTACGCATGCACTGGTAACATCCCGTATTGATTACTGCAATGCGCTCTACATGGGGCTGCCTTTGAAGACGGTTCGGCGATTGCAACTGGTTCAGAATCGTGCGGCGCGGCTAGTAAGTGGTGGGGCCGCTTAGGGATCACATCACGCCGATTCTACGTAGCCTACATTGGTTACCAGTTGCTGCCCGAACATATAAAGCCCTAAATGGCTTAGGACCTGGATACCTGAAGGACCGCCTCCTTCCATATTACCCGGCAATTAAGATCAAGCCAGGGGCCCTCCTGAAAGAGCCATCCCTCAAGGAGGTGAAAGGGATGGCTTGTAGGAACAGGGCCTTTTCGGCAGCTGCCCCCAAGCTATGGAATGCCCTCCCAAGTGAGATCCGCCTGGCGCCATGACTGATGACATTTCGGCGCCAGGTAAAAACCTTCCTGTTCCAGAAGTTTTTTAATTGATACAATTTAGATTGTGGGTCTTCTGATGGCAATTTTAGTGTGATGTTTTAGTATAAGGTTTTTATTGTTGTTTTAATTATTTATTGTTGTTTGATGTTTTTAACTGTTTTAATTCCTTGATTGTAAGCCGCCCAGAGACCTTTGGGTAGTGGGCGGCATATAAGTTGTAAAAATAAATAAATAATAAATAAATTTATAAAAGCTATGTTACTTAAAGGGGTGGCAAAAAAAACAGGCAATGTTTGTATGTATTTCTTGAAGGATGGAGGGGGAAGGTAGATAAAAGGGGGAGGGAAGTCTAAATATAGAAAATGTATTTAAAATACAAGGTGCCGGGGGAGATGAGCACTAATATTTTAAGTAGGTATATTATGTTGTATGTTTTATTTTTATGTTTATGTTTTATGTTTTAAAAAGCTAGGGCTGTCATTGTACAAATTTCTAATAGAAAAAATAAACTCTTGACTATAGAGATTTTGTATAATTTGGACCATAGCAATACGCTTGGGACAAAGTCAAAAGCAGACTTAAGGTCAATAAAGGCAGTATGCCAAAGCCACCATGCATCATAATAAGATCCCTGTCCCACCATGAAGAACATCATGATGTGAATCTTGTTCATGATGACATGAACTGAACTTTTAATGGATTCCAGAGTGAGAATGAAGTGATTAACATATGGGGGTAATTGGAGCATGGAAGATTGGAGTAAGAACTAAATAATCTGGGTGGGAAATTAATTTTAATTAATGAGTAAATTAATATAACTTATTTGGATATTCTGTGGTGGGGTATTTATTTATTTATTTATTTATTACATTTATACCCCACCCATCTTCCTGTGGGAACTCTGGGCGGCTTACAGTAATAAACAGTAACAATACAATAAAATAAAACAACAGAGTCAAAAAGAATACATACAAATGTATCAGACTGATGGAGTTAGGAATTAATCAGAGGGAATTTGACAACTCTGGGGATGGGCTGGTTTGGTCCTTTTGCTCTGATCAGAAGATGTAATTGCTATTTGTACTTTTCTGGGTCCCTCTCAGGGGTGAGAACTTTTTTGATGCAAGTAGTGTCAATCCATTTGTGTTTGTTTCAAATGTGTGTGCTTGATGGACCAAATCAAAGTGAGCTCCTTGCCATGTTTTCCCAGCTGGTGTCAATATACCCATATTATTAGAGGTTTAAACAGGCATCTTAAAAACTTAATGATATGGGGAAATTGGGAAATTTAATAGGAAAATTTAAAAATTCCTCTGCTCTTCCATGGAGCAAGGAAAGGAGGCAAAGATTTTTTTTAAGCAACCAATTTTTTTAACCCACACATTTCCATGGCCAAAAAGAAATATAAACCCAAGTCTCCTGAGTCATAGTCAGCCATTCTAACTAGAGATGGGCACGAAACAAGCGATTTTTCATTTTCGTTTTTGTTTTCTCCTTTCGTTACGCAACGAAAATGAAACGAATTTTTTAAAAAACAAAACAAAAACAAAAACAAAACGACCAAATTTGCCATGTTTTTCATTTTCGTTGCAGCAGATGCATTGAACTAAAAAGAATGCTAACGAAACAGCAATTTTTCATTTTCGTTTTGTTTTTTCATTTCGTTACTTAACAAAACGAAAACGAATTTTTTTGCAAAAAACGTCACAAAAACAAAAACGAACCGAAACGGACCCTAAACAACCAAACGAAAAACGAAACACCATTTTTTTTAGTAGTGCCCATCTCTAATTCTAACTGCTACATCACACAGCTCTTATTAACTTTGAATCATCCCTTTTTTTCTTTCTGGCCAATGTCATTGAACACTTGATTACAGACTCCTTTGATTCTTTTTTCACTGGCTTTTTGCAGGAAAAGACTGGGCACTATATTAAAAATGAGACTTCTATGATTCTAGTTACATTTTGTGTGTGTGTTGTGTCCTTACAGTCGTGACCAACTCTTCGTGACTCCATGTCCATGGAGTTTTCTTGGCAGGAATACTGGAGTGGTTTGCCAGTTCCTACTCCAGGCGCCTACAGCACCTGGTATTCCCTGGTGGTCACCCATCCAAGTACTAACCAGGGCCGACCCTGCTTAGCTTCCGAAGTAAAGCGAGATTGGATGTGCTTAGGGCATCTTGCCTTTATATTATTTTACGTTCCTGGGGTAATATGTGATCCACTCTGTAGATCAGTGGTGGCCTAACTTCGGCCCTCCAGATGTCTTGGACCAGAGTTCCCACAGTCCTTTGTCATTAATTATTGTTCTTGTTCTGGAGGGCTAGCTTTTAGATCAAGAGTTTAACATTTACCTGAAATTATTGTTCTTTTTCATAGCTTTTGAAGCAGATGCTTCTCTGGGAAAATAATAATTTGCAAGGAAAGTAAAGGATGGTTTGTCTCAAAAAAATCATTTCTCATGGAAAGGGAAGTTTCTGAGACATGTGCCTTGACAACCTATGACAGCTTTTATAGTAGTTTTACACAAAATCCTTTGACTGGTATGCTGTCTCTTCATAAACAGATAGACAAAAATGGATGAAACCAAGTCAGTTTACATAACATTCAGCTTTAAAATGCATTACTCCATGAATATTACATTATATTTGATTGGAATAGTTATGGGTGGCTGGGTTTTGGTGAAAAATCACCCTCCCCCACCTTTCCACAATAAGAAATTAAGAATCCAAACTTGACTATGCCAGAAGATTCACTTCAGGCGAATTGCAGTTAAAATAGAATCACTTTGGCTGAGTCATTATGCTTGCAGTATGGAGTTTTATTTTTATTGCAGTTTAGATTGGGAAGACTTAACATAATCTAATATAACAGGAGGGAGTGTTTTTGGCTGTCTGTTATTTGAGTTCCTTTGGCCAGATATTATAATTATATATCTTACCCAGAAAAAGTGATTGGGGAGAGCTTAGCTGCTAAATTCAATACATAGTAGTTGTTAACACCAATTAGCACTATTAGTTAAAATTACTTTAATATAAAATTATTGTAAATAGGCTTTCTCCTGCTGTTCTTAAGGCAGAAACATGTCCAGTGACACAAATAAGACACTCAGCTAAACCCCAAACTGACAGTGCTAAAACAATGTTTGTGGGTTTTTCCAGCTAAACATGAAAGAGTGAACAATGTCAGTCAGGCTTTTGAAGAAGCAGAGCACAACTACTAAAAAGGCTGCTGTCTCTAAACATGTGCTTGCTTCCCCTTAAGCAATAAGGAGCAAAGGCTGAAGCAAGATGTGTTCCTGACCTCAGCAAAACAGTCATAAAAACATAAACATAAGAACATAAGAAGAGCCATGCTGGATCAGGCCAAAGGCCCATCTAGTCCAGCTTCCTGTATCTCACAGTGGCCCCGCCAGATGTGTTTGGGACTGCATGAGACTAGATATCTGTCTCCTGATAGCACTCCCCTGCATCTGGCCCTTGAGGTACCCCGGTTTTAAGCCTGGAGATTACATGTCTCCATCATGGTTTATAACCTGTGATGGACTTTTCCTCCAGGAATCTGTCCGATCCTCGTTTGAAGGCATCCAGGCCAGATGCCATAAGTGAGTGAATCAGGCCATTAAAACCAACACTTGACTTTGTTGTTGTTGTTGTTGTTGTTGTTGTTGTTGTTGTTGTTGTTGTTGTTTGTTGTTGTTTTAAATATTATTTTTATTTATTGTTAAAAAAAGAAGAAAGGAAAAAAGAAAAAGGGATCGCTTTACATTGATAACAATCTCATAGCGCAAACATCATTTATAAGGTTTTTAACACAGATATTAGCTCTCGCCATCTTCTTGACAAAACTTCTTCATCTTCTCCTTTCAGGTGGCCGGAGATTCTGTCCATTTCAATAGCTGAGTATAGTTTTCCTTTCAAGTCGTCTTTTGAAGGTGTTGCAGAGTTCTTCCAAAGTTGGGCATACAAAATTCTGGCTGTTACTATTATATAATTAATTACATATTTTTGATCATATGTTACCTCAGTATCTATAATATTTAACAAGAATAGTTCTGGTGTATGTTTTAACCTAACCTCCCACAGTATGTCTAGTAAGTTCTTAACCATATTCCAGAATAGTTTGGCTTTTTTACAGGTCCACCACATATGGTAGAAAGAGCCGATTTCTTGCTCGCACTTCCAGCATATGGGTGAACAGTTGTACATCTTGGATAATCTATGAGGACTAAGATGCCATCTGTAGAACATTTTATAACAATTCTCTTTATATGAGGTGGATTTAAACATCTTAATCGTTTGCCATAACATATACCATTTATCTAAGTGGATAGAGTGCCCACAGTTTTCCGCCCATCTTATCATACATTCTTTAACCTGTGAGTCACTTGTTCTTTCAAGTAACAGCATATTATAAAACTTACTCAACAGTTTCTTTTCACCTGATGACAGTATTTTATCAAAGACATTATCATTTACCATAAATCCACTTTCCTTCTGCACTAGTTTATAATGCGAGTATCTTTGTTGATAAGTCCACCAGTCTATGTTTACCCCTTCAAGGGATAACTGATTTGGAGGTTTAAGAGTCTGGTCCTCATACAGAAGTTGTTTGTATGTTAAAGTGTTACTAACTACCTTTGAGCCTGGTCCTCTAATTGCTTCCATTGGAGATAACCATTTAGGAGCCTTGGGGTAAAATAAGTCTTTAACAGACAACCAATTTTTGATTAGGGCATTCTGTATCCAATGTCTTTTAAACAGGGATGGAATATTACCTCTATACCATAAGTAATGGTGCCACCCTTTGTTGTTGTTGTTGTTGTTTGTTGTTGTTGTTGTTGTTGTTGTTGTTGTGTTGTTCGGTTGTTCAGTCATGTCCGACTCTTCATGACCCCATGGACCAAAGCTCGCCAGGCCTTCCTATCTTCTGCTGCCTCCTGGAGTTTGGTCAAATCCATATTGGTTGCATCGATGACACCGTCCAGCCATCTCATTCTCTGCCGTCCTCTTTTCCTTTTGCCTTCAATCTTTCCCAACATCAGGGACTTTTCCAAGGACTCCTTTCTGCTCATGAGGTGGCCAAAGTATTGGAGCCTCAGCTTCAAAATCTGGCCTTCCAGTGAATATTTGGGGTTGATTTCTTTCAGAATGGATAGGTTTGATCTCTTTGCAGTCCAGGGGACTCTCAAGACTCTCCTCCAGCACCACAGCTCAAAAGCATCGATTCTGCAGCGATTAGCCTTCTTTATAGTCCAGCTCTCCCTTCCATACATCACTACTGGAAAAACCATAGCTTTGACTATCCTGACCTTAGTTGGCAAAGTGATGTCTCTGCTTTTTAGGATATACATCCCTACTTGACTTACAGTGATCCTAACAGGTTTTAGGTATGAGAGAGGTTGAAAGCAAAGTTTTATCATTGCAACTTCCCAGTGAGTTTCTGTGGTCCAGTGGAGATTTGAACCCAGGTCTCCTGAGCCCTAGCCCCTCGATCTTTCTGCAACACCACACTGGGTATTCATCATAAATCTAACCTCTTGCAAAACAGGAGGATAGAGTGAGAAAGCTACTGAACAGTAGGTGCTTGTGGACTGAGCACAGGTAGGTATCTCTCCCAAACATATGGAAGATGCTGTTCCCTCTGCCACCATGGTCCACATGCTATTCTGTGCTACTGAAACCCCTTAGGTGCTGAGTAAGTGGGGCTAAGCTATGACCCCTTTCAAGGGTCATTCATGCATTGGCATCCTTCAGTCTCAAAAGACTATGGTATCATGCCTGGAGTAGAGATCCTTAAAACAACACCTAGTGTAACTAAATAGACCAATCTGGGAATGGCAGTCTCTACCGCACTGGGGGCAGATATATTCTGTTTCTTGCCCAGTCCTCAGGTTTCGTTGTTTCCGTGCCTGCCTCTTTTCCTCTGCCTGTTGGACAAATGCTTCTTTGAATTTATGTTGACCATGCTGCATCTTTTGCCTCCAGACAGTGCGAACGGAGGTCAGGGTTTCCCATCTGTTGAGATCCATTCCCAAGGCCTACAAGTCCCTCTTACAGATATCCTTATACCGCAGCTCTGGTCTCCCTCTGGGGATCTTTCCCTGCACTAGTTCTCCACACAGAAGATCCGACCATCGTCGATTCTCACAACGTGTCCAAGCCAGCGTAGGCGTCGCTGTTTCAATAAATTATACATGCTAGAGATTCCAGCTCGTTTCAGGACTATGCTGTTTGGAACTTTGCCCAGGCTGGGGACATTGACTAGGAATCAATGAAACAGGTTAAAAACACCACACTCCAGTATATAGCATATCACTCTTGCACTAAAGCCAGCCTTCCCATTAGACTGAGCAAGACAGACTGCCCAGAGACCACTTGGTAGTGGGGTGGCTAAAAATGCTCTAAATAAATAAATAAATAAATAAATAAATAAATAAGATGCTAGATGTCAGGGATCAGCAGCAGTGATCAAAGCATCACTTGGCTATTTTTCCTTCCATATTTCAGTACTCAGAATGACCTCGCTAGCCTCACAATTCTGTGCAACGTAGCACTTACTTAGGGGAGGAGCATGGAGCTTCTGAGAAACGTCTGGACAACTTCCTATGAGATTTCTCAGGGGGAGGTGGAAATTATTGTGCAGGAACATGCCGGTGAAAGGGGACAAGGTCAACTCCCCTCCCCATAAACAGAACACTTTTCTGTCTGAGAGTGACAGACAATGAGATAGACATCCCTACTCCAAAGTGCAAGCCAGACAACAATACGCTGCCACATTTTGCACAGCCTCCAAATTCCACCAAGTTCCCAGTGGCAGCCCCACCTACTTGGGGATATTTCACATATGAACTGCCATGAAAGGGGGTGGGTGGGTCAAGACACCCCAGGTACAGCAGCAGTGCTTCACAGGGAATTCTGGGATTTTCTTGTCCAATTCTAGGATTTCTTGGGACTTCTCTGAGCTTCTTCCACTTTATGCTATGGTGTAATACCATCTTCGCCAGTGATCAGAAGGTACAATTGTAGTGTCCCAGCAGGGATCAAGGCACATCAAGTGCCAATGGCCGTTTATCTGACTTTACAAAGCTACTGATTCTTGCACCCGGAGCAGTTCATCACATCATCCCATAGGAAACTATTGTCAGATTTTGCAACGCTACTTTGCATACTGTCCCAACTGTTCCTTCCCTTAGACACCAACTTCAACACATTAACATTTGGAAACCCAGCATTTTGCAGGAGTAATGAATTTTGCATCAGATGCATAGATTGAATCACCAGAGAGAGACAATGCCAGCCATAGTCCAGATTCTTCATCTAAAAATTACCTTCGCAGTCATTCCCAGCAACATCTACAAATGGGATGCAGTACTCAGGTGTCACTGTCTTTTGTTTATTATATTTGTAAATAGGTGTTCTGTTCATGGCAGTTCTTGACTAACTGGGGTCTGCAAGTATCCATTACTGTTTAAGGGATGCTGGTTGAAGAAGTCATACCAGGTTTAGAAAGAATTCCCACAGAATAAGGTTGAGGGTGGGGGGGCATTCATGATGAAGATGTTGTAATCTCTTTAGTCTGTATTTTCTGCGGAGTCCTTGTGATTCCGTCCAACTGAGTAAAAGGCTGCAGGAGGCATTTAAGGCATATAAGGACTGTCAGATATTAATATGTTCTAATTTCCCCCTGGAATTTACATTTCGGCTATCTGGAGTGGCATGCTTTGTGGCAGAAAAGCAGCCTGCTGTTTAAAAAGAGCTTAAATGTATCCACAATACAGCTGTTTCCCCACTAATCCGGTTATATGCTTTGATAGCTGTAAGTGGTAGATGATAGGGGTTGCAATTCAATCCCAGCATGCTATGATTTAGAGTCTTGGTTTCTCATGTTGACAGAGAGAGCATAATTTGTTTATGAGGCTGCAGTTTGCAGAGAAATCTTTAAGTGTAAGCCAGCAAGGGGTAGAAGGAGTGGAATCCTCAGTGCATGAAAAACACAACAGACAAGTGACAGATCATGCTTTGGTCAAGATCACCTGGACTTGATACAAATGCAAGCCTGCCTTTAAAAGTGTGGGCACCGGAAAGAAAATGATCTTAATACTCTGGGAAAACTGGGACCATTTGTGGTTTAGGATAGCCGTACAGATGTTTTGGTTTGTTTCCTACTGGCCTCAACTAGCAAATCAAATGGTACAGGACTGTGTAAGCTTTAGTCCCAAAATTCTGGAGCACCAAAGAGTTCCTACTTTCTGTTTACTTAGCTGTGAGGAAGAGAAGAAAAACCAAATATGTTGTAATTCTCAACATTTGCATTACTTTTTGAAGTTTCCTTTAAAATACAAGGTCAGAGAGAATATGTGCAACCTCTGGGTGAAGAAGCAGCTTGGATATCTCCTTTTCCAACTTGTTTTTAGGAGCTATGTCAGGTTAGGAGTGTAAATCCTGATTCTTTGTTCTAGACAGGAAAATATGATCATTTTCCTCCTTCCTGTGAAATAATGAGACTTGCTTGTCTTTGTCTTTCTATTTTACATATTTGCAAGGTTGATTTGTGTGCATTTGGTGGTGGAGGGGAGTCCTTTTTGGAAAAGATGAGAAGTATTGTCTTGTAGCATAAAATGCAACAAATTAGGGCAATTTTGGGTGGGTTACTGATATCTTTTGTTAGTCAACCTGTTATTTTTTAAATTTTTATGTGTGATTAGGAGAAAGTCAGTGGATCCAGAATACAATCTTCCTCCAGGTATGACTGGAGCCGCATAGCGGCAACCCGCTCAACTACCTTACCCATAAAGGGAACATTGGCTATTGGATGATAATTAGTAACAGTAATGTTAGTAGTCTCCATAAACCACCATTATAAATTAGCAATGTAGTTTTCTCCAACCATCTTATATTATACATTTAAGCCAGTGCCAAAAGTCCAGATAAATGTCTTTGTGAAATTGGTGTCTATATACTTGTTCAAACGAAGATAGTGCCAACAGTCGACCCAACTATTATTTCTCCAGATTTGGGGTATAAGTTGCTTAACCACCGTAAGAGTTTGTAAAATCCAGTTTTGTTGTCCTTTTATTAGGACCACGGGACAGGAATACAGTATAATTTAAAAGAACATGAATATGCTGAAATGTCAAAGATTTTCCCATTGCTATTTTAATATAAATGACAACAATCCAAAATAAATGTATGAGCTGGACAAGCCCAGATTGTAGGCATGAAAATGCAACTCCAACACTTGTCAAAATTGGCATCTTTTCCTAAACAACCATTGTATAGTCCAATATACCTTAGATACTATGTTGTTGTTGTTGTTGTTGTTGTTGTTGTTGTTGTTGTTGTTGTTGTTGTTGTTGTTGTTGTTGTTGACTCAGTCTCAATTTCAGATCTAAAGAATCATCATATGTAGATTCTAACACATTTTTCATTCTATGTCTCTTTAAGCTCTTGAATATATATACCTTGGGAAAATCAATGAAACATTTATATACTACATTTATTGGGTTGGATTTCTGATCAGATCCAGTAATTCCCATCAGCAACATCGGAGATTTAGGAATTCTTGGTGCAGATGGACCAACTATAGATACCAGCAAATGCTGATGCTAGAAATATTGCCATTCTGTATTCAAAGGCAGATTGTATTTAGCAAATAAAGTGGGAAATGTTAGGAATTCATCACCCGAGCCTATCAAATGATCCAAAGATTTACTATATCCACCCACTTCTTCCACAATCACATCCTTATTTCTCACTCACTTCATAAATCAGAGCAAGTTCCTAATTGAGACACTGAAATCAGTTGCAGATACCACTCAGCCGTAGGACTTATGATCTCAGTGCCAAATAATACTTTGCCTTCACTGTGTAGGTCTGGCATTGGATTTAGGATTCAGAAGCTTTTTTGGAGCTATAAATATTTCAGAAACATATCACCCATCCAGTTTAGCACCATGGTGGAGGCAAAGAGTTAAACTTTGCTTATCCCCATGAATTTTATGCACAACAGAGACTTTAGGGGTTTGTGAAGGGGGACCTACATGCAAGGCTAGAACTATGAGGCTCAAGCTGTATGAACTCTGACCTTCATCTGGTCTCTCAGTGTCTCCCCATATTTTGATGCTGCCAGTTCACAGAAGCTCCCTGGGTTTTCCACATGATATAAATAGGTCAAAGAAAGCCTTGCAATTTGGTTTCTAATGGGTCTGTATGGAGCCGATCGTGACCCTATGCTTCATCTTCAAATGGAGAAAAGATTTATCTGTGCATGTTTATACAACTTTTTGATCAAAGGTCTTATGAATAACCAGGTGGCCCACCTGGAGAAATATAAGGAACAGTATCAAGAACTTTTCAATCCAGCACATAATACATTTAATCCCTAGGAACGGACCTAGATGCATCCTTAAAGAAGATTTTCTTCTGCAGAAACAAGTGACTTTTGTGGCTTGAACAAGGATTTTTGTATAAGTCTTGACTGAATCCTGAGGCTCTCAGAAAATACAAATGGACTGGCTTAGCTGCAGAATGATAGGAAATTTGTTGTAAACGGCCCAGAGTTCCCGTGGGAAAATCGGGCCGTCAATAAGCGTAAATATATAAAATATCTGTCAGCCTTTTGACAAATGATCATTAGGGAAGAATGTTGATCAATTTAGTAACAAGTGCACCGTAAAGGTTCTACTCAAGATTCCAGGATGTTATTGCAGGGGCCATTGATACCCGCTCAGTCTGGTGTCCTTAAGAGTTTCCTTTATGCTTTTCCTGCTGCTTAGAGTGCCATGTTTGAGTGCAAGTTCCATTACTGGCCCCGCTGTAATCTTGAAGATGTTGGTTCTTGGAATTCAGGGACCTGATTTTTAGTTGCCATAAGTTAGAATTGACAGCACATAGCTATGAATTATCTTGGGGGTTATTGGCCTCGGTCTTCCTTTTGATACTCCTCCATTGTTCAAAAATAGAATGTTGAACTTGCCATGATCAATATCTTGGCCTTTACAGAGATGTCCTTCTTGCCATGAAATGCTCTTTAAAGCCAAATTATTGATGTTAATGTTTGTCATAATTGTTGTGAAATAAGCTGCCCTGAAACATCGTTTTTGGTAGTATTTTGTTTGGTGGAGATCTGCTGTGTTGGATGGAAATTCAGTGACTGGGAGGCTCTTTCCCCCTTGTTTGATCATGCTTATTGCTAGAGGACAATTAACACTTCCTCATTTGTTCCATACCCCACAGGCCAGAGGACCCCTTCAAACTAACTCTCTCTTCCTCTGTAGCCACTTATAATCAATACCATGGGCTTTCAGAGGTGTATTAGATGTGTGAATGGATCTGGAGAACTTAAGGTAGCTATAGTTAGGAGAAGACTCTCACTGCACTGACAGAAATCTACGTACATTTCTCCAGCTCCTGCTTAGTACTTATTCTTCATCCTTCCCCAATGGAGAAAGCTATCAAAAAGCACATTCAAATTGGCACTGCTCTGAGTGCAGTCTTTTTTTCTCCTAATTCTTCAAAGGCCCTTCAAAAACAGTGGGACTGTCTAGCTGTTTAAGCACACCCCGAGTTTTAGAAATACGGGCAATGTTCTGGTTTAGCTCCTTTTAAGAATTAACCCAACAATCCCTATTACTGAAGAAAACAGACATGCACAGTTGGACAAAGGGGGGAAATGGCAAAGCCGGATTTAGTTACAAGGAAAAGCCTCTTGGAATTAGATCTCTTTCACTAGTGCTCATTTAATATGGATAGATACATCTGGGTCACCAAGCTGCTTAGCCGCAGCGGTAGGAGCAGGGCAATGACACAGCCTTTGGTAGATTGAAAAATCAGTGGCAGCACAATCTGATTAGGCTGGCAAAAGGCTGGCTATATTTTTTCACATTTCTGTATTCCCAGAGCAGTCGTCTGATGTCACAAGATGCCTCTTTTGAATTAGTTTAAGGAGATAGGATTTTCCCCACAGCAACAGAGCTCTATGTGTGACGGGTCTGTGTCATTGACAACCTGGCCCGCACTTAAACTTTGTGAAAACACCTTCTTTTTATGTTGGGGCCACCATTCACTATCTTATATTCCTGTTCATAAGAAGTGGGACTGACACTGATGTTAACGTTTCCAAAACACACTTGAAGTTTATTGAAGTAACTGAAATACATGAATAAATGACTTTTCTCACTTTGTGTATCTAAACTTATTCTTAACACTTATATATAAGCAGTCCCTATCTCCCTTAACCAAGTCCCTGACCAGACCCTGTCTCTGACAAACACTTTGCCCTGCCAACTACTCTCTAGATCAGGCATGCCCAAACTTCGGCCCTCCTGATGTTTTGGACCACAACTCCCAGAATTCTAAGCTTAGACTGCCAATCACAAGGGAATGTGGGAGTTGTGGTCCAAAACATCTGGAGGGCCGAAGTTTGGCCATGCCTGCTCTAGATGTTACTTGCTCTCTGGCTTGAGGTCTCTCTCTCTACAGTTTAACTATCACTCCTTTTATAGGGCCTAACCCCGCCCACCTTCTGGGATAGACCTCATCTCCGCATATTCATGGGTCTCATTCCAGGGGTTCCATCACACCATGTTGGAAGCCGTGGCACATCTAAGCAGAGTAAATTTTCTTAATTCAGTTGTTCTAGATGTCTTCTGATGCAGACTTCAAAAAAAAAAAAATGAAGAAACCACACAAAATAATTTCACAATTAAATTTACAAGGCAAGGACATCCATCCTGAGCAACGTCACCTGTGTTTAAATTCCATTGGTGGACTCTGTGCTGCTCCCATTTTGATGTGTGGGCAACAATCAGGGACTTGTGAGCTGTAACAAGCCATCTTCTGCTGCTTCTAGATATTATGCAATAATACATGTACCTATGCAAATGAGGGCTGCCATTAAAATAGCGAGAATACAAGGGGTACCTGATTAGAAAAAAAAGAAAATAAATATGATGTTCTCTGGACTAATTTTTGCATTCTCTTATTTTTTTTTCTGTGTCCATTTGCTTCTGTATGCTCTTTTCCCACTGTATTGTGGGTTACCAGGTTGAAAATAATGTCCAAAGGTGATGTAAAGGAGAATTTGAGATTTAAATCCTGTTTTAGGGGGAAACACAGGCAGGCTGTCTTTCAGTATAAAGAGTGTTTTTTATATTGGAGTGGTTGAAAAAGACATGTAATAGCTAAGAAAATACATTCCACTGAACCTCTAAAAAGCTTTAGATTATCTTAATTAACACTGATCTCTGGACTTTCAGAATTCATAAAGTGAAATTTTGAACCATTTACAGATAACTCGTGTGTGATGTGATACAGTGATTTAGGTCTGGATCTCAGAAAATTCATGTCTGAATAGGCTATGAGATAGGAGGGAAATCCACTTAAATAAAGGAATGTGTTTTAGTCATCCTTGCATACGAAGGGCAAACATTTTAAGCTCTCTATTCAAGAAACTGACTCCCCATTATGATTATGAATGATATTAGCAATCCACACTGATTGGTGTAATGGTAAATTTTGATGTGTGATAAAAAAAAAAAGCAAGCACTACCAATGAACCAGTTCTCACAGTTTTGTCTTTAAAAGGGGCAGAGTTTTGTAAATCCAATGAGTCTTGTTTGCCAGTCAAAACCAAGCTATCCCTAAACACTTCACATGAGAACCTGGGTATTATTGCTAAGAAAATCCACACAGAGACACATAACTATACGTAAAGAAAGTCAGCATTGCAGCCAAACTCAAAAAGAGGGAGGGAAGCTCAGTAGGGGAAGCAGACGTCACTGTCCTACTGTGGCACTATGGCTCCATGAGCCCTCGTTCCAAAGCATTATTGCTAGAGATGGGCGCGACTCAAAAAATGGTGTGTCGTTTGTCATTTAGGGGGTCCGTTTCGGTTCGTTTTCATTTTTCGTGATTTTTTTTGCAAAAAAAATCATTTTCGTTTCGTTACATAACGAAACGAAAAACAAAAAAAAAAAGAAAAATTGCTGTTTCGTTAGCATTCATTACAGTTCAATGTATTTGCTGCAACAAAAACAAAACGCACGACAAAATTTCTGTTTCGTTTCGTTTCGTTTCATTTTGGAGACAAAATTCATTTTTCATTTCGTTATGTAACAAAACGAAAAAACAAAAACAAAAACAAAAAATTGCTTGTTTTGTGCCCATCTCTAATTATTGCCCACATGGGAAGGTGGAAGCTGCTCACTACAATGGCTCATGGCAGCACACACAGGTTCAACTGTGCTGTCAAATGATGTACAACATACCAGGGAAGGGGCCTCTGTATGTCCTGCACTGGCTACACTCAAGACATATGTAATTAGGCTAAATTATGTACTGTCAACCTGTCTGGAAGTTAAGTCATGGCAACTGCACTTCTTTTCTTGAGAGATGGAAATGTTTCGCTACTCATCCAAGCAGCTTCGTCAGTCTGAGGAAAGCTAGTGGCGAGTCCTCCATTTTATAGTTCACCTTCATTTCACACACAGCATGGTCTGAATAGGCTCATAAGTTGCCAAGTCTTTTCAGGCAAGCTATAAAATGGAGGACTTGTTGCCATTAACTTTCCTCAGACTGACAAAGTTGCTTCGATGAGTAGCAAAACATTTTGATCTCTCAAGAAAACAAGTCCAGTTGCCATGACTGAACTTCCAGATAAACTAAACTGGGTGACTGAGAATCTTCACAGACATTCTGTTAACCTGAAAGTCTTAGTCCCTAATCCCATACATCAGAGTTTATCTTGTTTTATAAGAATGAATTGAATGTAGCCTACACATGTCTGTTCTGATTATTACTGTGCTTGTTCCTGAATGTAAGCTCCATTGTTTACAATAGGTTCTGGGGGTAACCATGATGAACTCAACCTCAAACAAAGTCCTACAAAAAATAAATTAAAATAAGAAGTAAGATGCTCCTCAGGAGATCTACAACTGTGGTTTGGAATAGAACTTATTTTATTTTACTATACTGCCACCTTGTGGCTGGACATTGGAAAGCCGTAAACCTTTGTGACAGGGCTAATGGGCCTATCATTTATTAAATTTCATTGCATTTTCCTTAATAGCAGTTGTATAGGGTGAGATAATTAAAACCCTTTTTCTTCCAAATTGCTATAGTGTGTTTGAGTGATTCAGTATAAAGAGTGGCAATTTGGATCTTCTTTTAAGAAGGTAGAAAATCAATTTCAGCTATTCATTTGCTATTTCGATAACTTCTTGAGAGATTAGTGGCCTGATCAAAATCTCTGTTGCTCTCAGTAAACAGAGAGAATCTCAAATACGCATTTCACTCATTTTATCTCGGCTAAGGTCCTTTATTAGTTTTATTAGAAAGCAGCAATACTTTAATGCAGCTAGATACCATCATCACTGTAATACAAGTAGAAGACTATCTCCTTTTGTCATAAATTCTATTAAAATAGGCTGGCTGAATTGATGGCAAGAAATAGAGATGGGAAATATTTTGCCAATAATATTGAATGTACTGGCGAGTTGCAAACACATCCACATGTTATATTGGACTGTAGTTCCCATTGGCTGTGCCGGTTAAGGCTAATGGAAGTTGGGAGTCCAAACACATTTGGAGGGTTACAGATTGCCCTCCCTTGATATGGTGAATAGATCACATCTTCTCCCACTAATGCACATTACCGGATTGCATAGACGGAGTCCATGTATGCCATCATTGGTTCCTGGAGGCCAACGAGAATGGAGGAAGAGTGGTAACAACGGGGCAAATACATTTTAGCAAACATGTTCATAGTTTTGAATGGGCAAGGAATACCGTGGATAATCTTTTTGTGTGCACTTCTAGGTGTGTTTTTTTAGGAGTTTGTTGAAGATATTTTTAATTTCAATTATTTTAAAAGTTCACTTTTGCTGTTTTACTTTAATCATCTTGGCCCACCGATAGATCATTTTAATCTGAACCACAAATGGGGACAACCTAGATTTCTTAGTTATTTCTAAGAGTTTCCTTTTATGCATGTGAATCCGACCTGCCCCCTCCAAAAGAGGCACTCTCGCTTATTTCTCTCTGTTCCTCCACGTCCACCTTTGAAGGACTGATGTCAGCCCTTTGAACACAAGGCTTCTGGATTTATGAGATAGGCACCCCCCCCCATGGTCCCACAGGTCTCCTCAACATGCCCTTCAAGTTGTTGGAGACTGGGTTTCAGACAACTGAGAAATGCACCCCCTTTGGCAACTGGCTTGGAGGAACTCAGTCTTCCCCAAACTTAAAGGAACTGTAGAGGAGAGTGAGGGGACGCTTCCTTGCAAGTGTGATATTGTTAAGTGCCCAGGTATGGGGGGGTACTTTCCAGGGGAGCTAAATTGGACATCTGAAATTCAATCTTCAACAAATGTGTTTGGATTATAGAAGAGTGTCAGAGGAGTCTTCTCTGCCATTTTTAGTGTCTCTAGTTTCTCTGGGAGCCATTTTATAGCCCCAAAATCAACACATTAAATAGCAACAAAAATCTACAGTATTTGTATTTGCCAGGGGTGTCTCCCCCCCCTCTGTGTATATATAAAACACAAATTAGTAATTTTTGAATAAGTTTTGCAATTCTTTTGAAAATTTGTGCCAATCTCTACTTATGAACATGTCTTCAGTACAGTTTGGAAGTCTAGATACAAATCAGGACCTTCAAACCTCCCCTCAAGTGAATGGGGAGGATATGAATGGTTTGGACCAGTTCCCCCCCCTCTGTGCTATTATTATGTCATTAATGAAAATGCCCAAAGGGAGCTTCCAGTTACTCAATGTGTACTCTCAGCCTTGGATCATGGGTCAACATTCAGCAACGGTCAGACATCTTCATTCAGGATCATGGATGAGGATGTCATGTGGCTGCACAAAAGTCTGTCCAGAGAGAGAGAGAGAGAGAGACAGAATGAGAAGCAGAGCAGCAATTAGGAATACAGTGGCACCTTGGTTTGCGAATTTAATGCATTCTCAAGGATGTTTCATATTGCAAAGAAATTCATAAACTGAAACTCACGGGGGTGCAATGCAATGCATCCTGGGTGAAAATGCTTCGAAAAAAATTGTAAACCAAGGTACTGCAGGAAAAATTTGTAAACCGAGTCATTATTTTCAATGGATTTTCATTAGTAAACCAAGGTGTGCCTGTATGCCAAAGTATCTCTTAGACATTTTTATCAACTCCCACTCTGACTGAAAACATTGTGGTAACTTAACTTACACAACACAGGTGTGTTACCCTTAAACACTGGTAAAACCAATATTGTTGGTGGTGTATTTACCTCAAAAAAAGAATGTGTTACAAGGAATGTGGTTACTCCTTATTTCTAGATCTGAAGTAATGTGGAATTGAAGTACAAGCGTCTCCTACCCTCCCTAAATGACTATTAAAATGTCAGATTGTTGGGTTGACTTAGCAAATTACTTTTGTGGTGGTGTTCGTATTGCTAGCAGAGGAATGCTGAATAGTTTGGGACCAGGCCAGCGGCCTTCACAGTTGAGGTACTTCAGTTACTTTGCTTTAGTTTATTGTAGCTCACATTAATTAAATATAACCCTGAGTTATATTTCTTCCCTACAGCCTTAGCTGTCAATCATTCTCTGACCTTCAGAACCTCGGATATATCCACTACATAATGTATCCACTGGGGATCATGTTAGCTTGAATGTTTTATCTATTAGAAAATGAGGCTCATTTTATCATATTCTCCAGGAATGTCAATCAACGGATGCTGGACCACAAGGAGGTGCTTGCATTTAATTGCAGAGAGACGGGCAACTTAACAAGCAATGGTGAATCTAATATTGTTCCATAAACTCAACCAACATTTCAACTAGCCTCGCAGATGTAGGCCAGGATTAGAGACGGGCACAAACCACCCGTTTGATGGTTCATCCTGGTTTGTTTAGTACCGCAACATGTGTTTAGTGGTTTATCACCCTGCCTGAAGAGTGCCCACTTGGAGGTAGCATCCTAGCTTCTTCTCTGCCCTTCCTCTTCTGAGTGCCAAATGACCTGGGCCCAAACAGGAGTTCATGCCCGTCTCTAGCCAGGATATAATGATCTTGTGAAGCTAGTTTCCTGAACCCAAGGTTTGTGTGACTGTATGCTTGGTTTTAGCTGCCTAGATGCCCTAAGCACATCTGATCTCGCCTGATTTCAGAAGCTAAGCAGGGTCAGCCCTGGTTAGTACTTGGATGGGAGACCACCAGGGAATACCAGGCGCTGTAGGCACCTGGAGTAGGAACTGGCAAGCCACTCCAGTGTTCCTGCCAAGAAAACTCCATGGACATGGGGTCACAAAGGGTCAGTCATGACTGTAACGACACAACACACACACATGCTTGGTTTTATTTTTCAATCTGAATCCCACTCTTACTGGAAAAAAATGACAAACCATTATTTTAATAGGGAAGTGCTCTTCAAGTATGGCATGTCTGATTGGTTGATGATCGAAATAAGCCCAAATTAAAGGTAACAGTTTTTTTTCATATGAACCGAAACAGGTCTTTATCTCCCATTGAAGGATCCATTTGATGGGTATTGGCCACCCCTTGTAACTTACAGCCCAACAATATATTATACCCTTCCTGTACTTTAATTCTGGCTCTTTTCTTGATCTCTCTCTCTCTCTCTCTCTCTCTCTCTCTCTCTCTCTCTCTCTCTTTTCCTCCCCAGTTCAATGAAAATGCGCAAAATGTCAGTTGTTTCAACCAACTTGTGCAAGCAAATGTGAGGAATAAGAAGAAGTTGAAAGAAGCAGTTTATAAAATCCAAGCCAAAGGGATCACTGATTACAAAAAAGGATTCAGTTATGCCTTTGAACAGCTGCTAAATGTAAGTCTTACAAAACCTAGTCCTGTCCAGAGTTCTCATGGTGGTTTTGTGGTGACAAAAACTTGCTGAAATGCAAAAGCACTGCAGTTACTAAGAGGATTGCAGTTTTGTTGGTGATATTTTCAAACTGCCCTGTCCCAAGAAGGTGCTTTTGTGTTAAGGTTCAACCAAACAGGTACTGAAAAAAAATACTATGGCCACTACTGGTTTGGGGGGGTCTTCTCTTTGAACTTTGTTTTGTCACATAATTATAATCTTGTCTGCATTCCTGTTTCTCTGTGTTAAATGTATTACTGGACATGTAATGCTGAGGATCAAACCAGACTTTAGGACAGTACATACTTTTTAATAGAGATGGGTACAAAATGAAAAAAGAGTGTTTATTTTGTTTTGATTCTTAAGTAGTTTTGTTTCGTTAAGTTACTAATGAATTTTAAGTAGTTTTGTCATGCAACAAAATGAAATGAAACACTATGCTCCCCTGGGTCCTAGAGACACCAAAATCGCTGGAGAACTGATTTGGATTCTTTCCAAAAGAGCATGACTAGATATCTGTCTCTTGATACCATCTCCCAGTCATGCATCTGGTCCATTTCCAGGTAGCAAGAACCTCAGTTTCAAGCCTAGAGATTACACATCTCCATCATGGTTATTGACAGGGTGGCCGCCATCTGGATCCAGTCATACCTGGAGGAGAATTTTATCCTTGACCCTTTCCAGTCTGGCTTCAGACCATTTTGTGGAACTGAAACTGCCCTGGTCGCTCTGCAGGATAACCTCCTCAGGGAGGCCGACAGGGGGTGTTCCTCCCTGCTGGTCCGCCTTGATCTGTCAGCTGCCTTTGATACCGTCAACCACGGTAACCTACTGGACCGGCTAACCGGGGCGGGAATCGGAGGTTCAGCACTCAGCTGGCTCCGATCCTTCCTTGATGGCTGGCTCCAGCGGGTACAGTTGGGGGATGACTTGTCAGCTCTTTGGACGCTCCCTTGTGGGGTGCCCCAGGGGTCGGCAATCTCCCCTATACTGTTCAATGTTTATATGAGGCCGCTGGCGGAGGTCATCAGGAGATTTGGAGTTTGCTGTCATCAGTACGCTGATGACACACAGCTCTATCTCTCCTTTTCTTCTTCTGCAGTGGAGGCAGTTTGCTCCCTCGATCTGTGTCTGGAGGCAGTCTTGGAGTGGACAAGGATGAACAGGCTCAAACTTAACCCGGAGAAGACTGAGGTTCTCTTCTTTGGGGCGCCCACGTCTAGGTACAATGGCCCCCTCCCTAGGCTGGGGGGAGTTTCCCTCCAGCCTACGGACAGGGCCAGGAATCTGGGCGTGGTCCTGGACTCAGGACCTGGAAGCCCAGGTGACAGCTGTCTCCAGGGCTGCTTTCTTCCAACTCCACAGGATCGCCCAGATCCGCCCGTACCTCAATGAGTCCTCCCTGAGAACAGTCGTGCAGGCCCTTGTGATATCGAGGATTGACTACTGCAATGCACTCTACGTGGGGTTGCCCTTGACCCTTGTCCAGAGGTTGCAGCTGGTACAGAATGCGGTGGCCAGACTGGTGGTGGGTGCTCATAAATATGATCACATTACCCCAGTTCTGGCCTGCCTGCATTGGTTGCCCGTTGCCCTCCGGATAAGGTTCAAGGTCCTGGTTTTGGTCTTCAAAACCTTCCATGGCTTGGGACCTGACTACCTGGCGGAGCCTATCTCTCAGAGATCAGATGAGGCCAGGCCCACTCGGATGTCGCGGGTGCGCTCACTCAGGGTGGCCACCCCAAGGGAGGCATGAAAATCGACAACTCATAGTCGCACCTTCTCGGTGGTCGGCCCTTCCTTGTGGAATCAGCTACCGAGTGAGTTGCGCCATGCATCGTCCCTGCCTGCCTTCAAAAAGGCTTTAAAGAACTTACTCTTTAAGGAGGCTTATGGCAGCCTAATTTCTGTTTAGTTTCTCTTCTTCCTTTTTCTTTTCTTCGCCCGCTGCCTTTATTGAGGGCTTTTATTGACTAGTGTCCTATCGCTGCTCTCCCACTATTGTCTTTACTATACGTTTTAATAATTGTATTTTTCTGGTTTTCTTTTTTGTAAACCACCCAGAGTCCTCCATGAAATGGCGTGGTATATAAGTGCAGGAAATAAATAAATAAATAAATAAATAAATAAATAAATAAATAAATAAATAAATAAATAAACCTTAAGGTTCACTCAGCCTTCCATCATTATCGGGTTGGTTAAATGAATACCCAGCTTGCTGGAGGAGGGGGGCAATGTGTGGCCTGCATAATTACTTGTAAACCAGCCAGATAATGCTTTCAGTGCTATGGACTGCTATATAAGCAGCATACTCTGTTTTTGCTTTAAAGAAAGGAAACAGATCACCTCTGGTGGATATAATGGGTGGCATCCACCTCAGCAAGATAAAGGCAACTGACAGCATCCTTCTATACACTTACGATTCAGCCAAAGCTATACAGCCCTTATTATCCTCTCTGAGACCAAATTGCTTTCAATAATCCTAAATTTCTCACAATAATCATACATGCAAAGCACAGTAGTTGGCATTTATTTTTAGTCACCATTATGCATTACAGGAGAGTTATTTTCTTCACACGTAGAAGGAAATTGCTTTCTAGATATCCGATCGAATACAAAAAGTATTTTTAAAAACTCTGTTAGAGGAAATTGGTGAGTTTAAAAGGGATAGAGGTTGGTTATTAGTCAATTTGCTAACCACCATTCCTCCATGTATTGACACAAACACACCTGCCCCAATTCTTATTTGGAATAAAAACCTTTTTGCTAGGGGCAGCTCAATTTAATTTTAACAGTGTTTGCCTGAGGAGGAGTTTGCCTCCAAATCACCTTTAGGCTTGTTGAAATTTCAAGATCTCAGATGGCCTTGCTTCAAACTTTTATCTCCTTTATTTCCAAAGTTCTTCCACAGGTCTTGTCTTTCCCCTCTGACAGGTAACAATCTTCAGCTACCTGATACTTATTCAGAACCACTGTTGGTACATGTGAGAATTTAACAGAACATTTCAAAGTTTAAGTCCTTGTATTCTCTTCAGAAAAGAACATTTGAAATAGGGGTTGGGAAGAATGTTTTATCTCCACTAAAGTCTACCTATGCACTGTGATCCCCAGGTGGTGAGTGGGCCACATCTAAAGGGGTCCAGCCAATGACAGCTTGGCAGGATCCCTCTAAAAATGGTCGGGATGACAGCACAAGAGTCCTGAACTGGTGTCCTGACCATTTTCAGAGGGATGCTGCTGAGGTGTCATCACCTGGACCCCTTTAAAAATGGCCCAGTTGTCACCTGGTGATTCCCCCCCCCGGAGCCAACTTGACCATTTTTAAAGGGGTCCAGCCGATGACAACTGGCAGGATCCCTCTGAAAATGGTTGGGACATCAGTTCGAGGCTCTTGCGCTGGCATCCAATTGGGATGAAAGTGCGGGCTTTGAAAACTTTTTTTCACCATTGAACCAAGTGCCGATTGCCATGGCCGCCACTTGGTTTGGTGGCAAAAAAAAAAAAAAAAACAGTTTAAAAACCCTGCACTTCCCCCCAACACACCCAATTGGGGGGAAAGGTGTGGGTTTTTAAAAAAATTGAGTGGCTCCAAGACATTTAAAAAATCCCATGCCTTTCCCCCGATTGGGCGTGTTGGGGGAATGAATAACAAAAACAAAATGATTTTTTTAAAAAAATTCATTTTGTACGAAATGAAACCCCACCCAAACAAAACATACAATGAAATGAAACAGAATTCTTCCATTTCGTGCCTGTCTCTAATAATAAATCATTGAAAGGGAAGGTGACATCTTGATATTTGAATTGATATCAGTAAAACTAGTAAATGCAATTTAAATTATTGACTTAAATGAACACCCAGCTCTATTTCCATAAGGGACACATCAGTTGGTACTTAATTATGTGCAGGATGTACTGTTTGGAAAGGCCCTTCAGGAGACCAGATATGTTAACACTGTTGTGTGAGGAATCTTTTTGTTTGATGAGCCACGACTAACATATATTTGCCTTTCTCTCTTCCAGCACAATCACAGTGTCTTCAGAGCCAATTGCAACAAGATTATAATGTTGTTTACAGACGGTGGTGAAGAAAAAGCCCAAGAGATCTTCCAGAAATACAACCGTGATAAAAAGGTATGCGTCACTTGTAGAAGGATTTTAATGGTTGAAATCCCTTCATTTATGGAAGTGAATGGCATATGTCTGTCTGTCTGTCTGTCTGTCTGTCTGTCTGTCTTCTTGGAAAAGCATGTGGCTTACAACTATTAAACAGAATACAGTAGGCCACCCTTATGCATGGAATCCGTGCCCTATGGTTCACTTATCTATGTGTTTTTGTTTTTTTAAATCTAGAAATACATATTTCAAAAATGAAGTTACTGAACATGGCCACCAGAGGGAGGCAGAGACCATCCTATGTATAGTGCTCACTATTAAAATAGCATTCTATATATACTGCATTTTTCTGCATCCATGGGGATAATTTGAATTAGTCCCACTAGGATACAGGGATTCTATTTATTTATTTATTTTTGAGTATTTTTACTGCGTTTTTCCTCCTTGGATAAGGACCCAAGGTGGCTTACAGTAAAGAGGGACTATACATTCCATTACAATTAAGACAATCAGTTTGAGAAACATTGAACTGAGGAGTACCTTATGTCATTAGAAGTAAGAAAATAATCCCCATACTTTGTCATCAGTATAAAATCAAATTGACTGACATTTACTCAATTTTATTGTTTTTAGCTATTTTTCAGAGTTTCATTGAGATAGGCAAAAATCTCTTTCAAAGTTACTTTGACAAATATGGAGTGTCTTGTCCCTTCACTGAAAAACTGTTTTTGGGTTGTTGTGAGTTTTTCAGGCTGTTTGGCCGTGTTCTGGAAGTTTTTTTTCCTGACATTTCACCAGACTTTGTGGCTGGCATCTTCAGAGGGCAAGGAGTACCCGGGGGCATGGGGCGGATGGTGATGGGCACAGGGGGGCAGTGATGGGCATGGGGGCGGGAGGCAGATGGCAACTGGCAGCGATGGGCAGATGGCGACGGGCGGCTGGCGGGCGGTGGGGGGATGGACGGCGGTGACCAGCAGCGGGGTGGTGGTGGCAGGGGGCAACAGGCTGGCCAGCACCCTCTCTCCATTTTGGTGCCCTAGGCGACTGCCTAGTTTGCCTTAATGGAAGCTCCAGCCCTGATCCTTGCATAATGGAGTGTAAATTGACACAATTTTGTAAAATTCACAAAATTTTACAAAATTTTGCTACTCCCCCCAGTTCGATTTCAGTCCTCCACACTCAGAATTGATTTATCACTTCCTTATTCTGGGGTCATGCTGGGAATGCTCGAGACCCTGCAGGTTTGTTCCTCTCCCTGGAGAGAGTGCGCAGTCAAACTCCCAACTTCTGACCTTGCAACCAGAAACCTACACCACTAAGCTTTCCAACTAGCTTGGTGGTCCACTTTTGATTTCATTGCATTGTCCAAACCCAACTTGTGTTTTCATGTCATCCTTGTTTTATATCAGGTTGTAAGACCCTTCCTTTCCCCTTTTTGCTTGGAAAAGCACATTTTAACTAATGACACTGTGGCCAAAATCCTGTTGTTTAGTGTAATAAGTGCACCAGAGTAGACCCACTGAATCAGTGGGAACCACTGGCTTGGACTGCTTAGTGCATTGATGTGAGCGTGGTGGGATGATGAGTGGAAGTGCAGCGCGGTGGAATGTCCCAAAACCAAAAGTTTCCAAGATCCAGGGAAGTGTTGACTAATCTTTTCCACGAACCTTCTGTGAAGCTTTTTTTTTCAAGCCCCAGTTGGGGAAGGAGTTGCCTCTCTCCTCCCTCTCAAAATGAGCTGAACATTAGAATAATTGTGACATGTGTTTGTATGTAGCTATGGCTGTCAAACGTTTCCTGGTCAGAGACACTAATTATAGTAAAGCCCTAGGTCACTGATTGTTAAGAAGGCCAACTTGAAGATTGTTAGGCAAGCCACTCAAAAAGTCCACGTTGTAATTGAATTTAAAATTCACCTAATTTGTCCATCACTTTGCGGAAACACATTTACTCCTAAGAATAATTGCCTATCCTGTCTGCTTCTCATGCATACATTTATTTAATTAATGCCTTGTTGTGCATGTAATGTCATAGCATCTGGTGAATGACACAGATTGATTAAGCTCTCCTCTCTGTAAAGTCCCATTGCCTCAAATTGGCCCATGAGTATGAACTGAGAATACTTAGCAGTTTACGAGATAGTTCAATCCAGAGAATGAGACAGCAGTTTTTACAAACATTTAAATATTCCATGCCAGTGGTTCTCAGCCATATGTTCTTAGATTAAAACTCCCAGAAGTCTTCACCATTTCTTATGATGCCCAAGATTTCAGGGAGTTGAAGTCCAAGAACCTGGTCAGTTGGGAACCACTGCTAAAAAATAAAGGCCTGATACTTCCAGCTATAACTGTACAGCTGATATCTCAGACCTGTAATTGATTATAGAATGGAGTGGGTTTCAGGGCTTTTCCACAGAAGATCCAGATTTCCCCCCAAATACAAAGGCTTTGGAAGAGAACTGGATTCCATGTGTGTTTATCATCTAAGCACTGAATATATTTCAGGGAAATGCTCTCATGCAATTGCCCATGAAGCCCCATAAAACACAAATTAGAAATCTAATCATGCACATGTTCATGCTCAAGAATATTTGCTATCTTTTACTTTTATAATCACATTTTTGGGAGAATTCTAACCAAGACCTTTATTGATGCTGAGATTAAGGGGAGACAATTTTGTATCTCTGACACAAAGAATGCACAATACCCTAAGCAGAAATGCAAATCATTGTTTCTCTTGTCCTTGCTGACAAACAGCATGAGAAAGGAAAATAAACATGGATTTTTCAGTATGGTTTATTATGGTATACAGTAATATGTTTATATACCTAGAGCAAATATAGGCTAAAAAATAGCAAAAATCTACTGTAGCTTCAGGATTAGTTAACAGCAGTTTGTTGCCTGTGAACAAATTGGAGTCCCTTTTTTGTTACATGCATGGGCATTGACTGGTCCCGGTGGTTTAATTTTACATTAGCACTGTTGACAATAGTGGGTAGAGATGGGCACGAATAAAAAAATGGCATTTCGTTTGTTGTTTGTCATTTGGAGGGTCCGTTTCGGTTCGTTTCCTTGGTTTGCGATTTTTTGCAAAAAAATTGTTTTTATTTTCATTTGTTTTGTTACCGTTTCATTACCATTTATTTCATTTTTGTGATTTTTTAAAAAGCATTTAAAGCAGTTCACTGTATTGCCGTAACGAAAACGAAACACACGACAAAATTTCCGGTGTTTCTGTTCATTTCGTTTCATTTTAGAGACAACATTCGTTTGTCGTTTTGTTGTGTAACGAAACGAAAAAACAAAAATAGAAACGAAAAATTGTTCGTTTCGTGCCCATCTCTAATAGTGGGTATCAGAGAAGTTCCAAGGGCACAGAGCCAACTATGGGACTCAAACAGCTCTAGGGAGGAGGAATAACCAGAGTCCAGGGATGGGGGCTCATGGGACATGCTGTCAAGTCAGACTTAAGTCACACCAGTGACTCAGTGTGTATTTCTCCCCCTCCCTCAATGACTTGGACTTAGTTCAGACTCAGAAGCCACCTGGAGGAGGAGTTGTTTTCAATAGGCACTCAGGCTCAGCCCTTGGGACTTGGGACAAATGACTTTGATGTGGGACTAAGACCCAAAGACCTGCCAACATCCCTGCCAGGGCTGTGCCATTATGCCTAGTAATAGGATCCTCCCCCATATTCTGTTGTAGTTGCCCAGTATTTGTAGCTTACATTGCTGGGAAGGAAAGAGAACTTTTAGAAATTGTTCTTCTCAGCACTTTGGACCATTAGATGAGGGACTTTTGCTGCAGAACTCACAGAACTGCTAAGAGTCAAATTATACATGGCATGGCATATGTTGCCTGCAGGTGTCTGTCTGCTGTTTCTTGAACTAATGATAGGTGGGAGAGGGGGAGCAATTCATATCAAGATTACAGCACATGGGAGGAGGAGGTGGTGGATCCATTCCCCCATTCCTACTCTGGCCCTGACCTCTTGAACCTTGCCTCTTGGCACACAGGTAAGAATTTTAACAAGACAGCCCTCCCCTTATGTGTTCCTCGTTGATGTGCCAGATAGAATTTGAAAGGGAGACAACTAATAAACATTTGGATATACCTTGGCTGAAAAGCAATTATGCCTGTCATATTTGATCTATAAACTGTCACTCCATTCTCTTCTATTTGGCACTGACAGGAGCCATTGGGTACTTTTAGGTGGGTTGGTGCATCATTGCTGGATGCATTATTAACAGTGATTGATTTAAAGGTACTGCAAACAGGTTGAGACTACAGCTGGTGCAAACACATTAATGAGAGAAGTAGAGAGAACTCTAATTTAGAGAATATATTAAATTGATGTTGGAAAGAAACCTAATATACATGTTTTCCCACTCAGAACTGACTGACACAGTTAGGAGTTTGGGGGAGGATCTTTCTTTTCCTTTCAAACATTTCAGGGCTTCAACGTTTGAGTTGAATCACTTGCATCTGCACTTTTAATCCTACCATCTCCTTCCAAACATGTGGCATGCATGTACACCTTTTATCCAGTATGTAAAGGCATGGGGTGATTTTGGCGCACTGCATCAGCACATGCAGCAACCTGTCACCTCCACCCCCAGATAGCTGAGAAAACTTGCATCTCATAGGATCGCAAACCCAGTTATAATGGAATGCAGTTCAAAAAGGTAACTTTGCCAAGGTTGCCTCACTGCAGATTCTTGGAATGAATGATTCTGTTATCAGCATAATTTTAAAAAAGGACGATCTTGTGCATGCCTACTGAGATACAGTATGGAAGTTAATTGGGTCAGTTTCAGGTAAAATGTTGGCGCTTGTAGCCAAATTTAACTTGATGAAGCTTCTCTGTGAACGTTTTGCACATGGAAAATTTGTACTGAAAGAAGACTTGGTGTTCAAGCCCCATAAAGGAATCTGTATTTTTATTAGGATAACTGTGAACTTGTATCTTAAGTAGTGACAGGATAGTAGCGGGAATCAAAATCCCCCTCCCCTCAGGTGGAGTAAAACCAATTTGAAATAAAATGGTGTGAGTTTTGTTTTCATTTTACTTCGTATATGACCCCATCGGGAGTGACTGCTTAACTTCTTTTGGAACGGTTTCTAAGAAGAACACTTCTTCTCTTTGAAAAGATTCTTCTCTTCTTTAGGTACTAAATACAGATTTTTGATACCTTGAATATGTGAAATGAAAACAGGGGGCAGAATTCTATTAATATGCAGTGGCAGGCACAGCTTATTGTCATATACAATTCACACTTAGTCTATAATAAATGCTATCATTGATTATTCTTCCAGGACATAGTTGGCCTTAAACAAGACTCAATTAATTAGTAGAGCACATTTCTATACTGTGTAAGCCAGGGATGTCCAAACTTTTTGCAAGGAGGGCCAGATTTGGTGAGGTGAAAATGTGTGGGGGCCGACCATTCAGCCACATTTGGCCCCCGGGCCAGACTTCGAACAAGTCTCTATAACATGGAAGGAGGTGAGGAGGATGCTGCAGCAACGGAGCCTGGAGCAGGCAGTCTAGGCAGGTGGCTTGGGGGATAGACAGAGGCAGGGAGGGCAGGCAAACCTTAAAACTGCAAGCTGGTGTCTCCATCCAGTATGGGGAGGGGCCAGCTGGTAGGGATGAGTGACAAGCTGAGCCGGTGGGGAGAAGAGGCCACGGGCCACTCAAAAATTTGAAAGCGGGCTGCATTTGGCCCCCGGGCCGGGCATTGGACATGCCTGGTATAGGCTATACAATTGTTATTTGAAGCACCTGTCAAATCAGGCTGAAAGCTGGATTTTATTTGTCATCGGTTTTTGTTGTGCTGCTCAGGCCTTAGCCCGGCAAGTAACTATGCACAGCTGTGCTAAAGGGATGACTGATGTGAAAATTGTGGGAGCAGAGAAGGCTTTTTTGTCATTGTTGGTGGACAAAGAAACTGGGATTATTGCATGAACCATGATCAACAGGGGCAGTAGCAGGTTCATCTTTTTTCTAAAAGAGATTAGTTGGTGGGTTGGTTGGCACCAGTACAGCAATTACAATGTTCACAACCTAACCAATATTTCGGATTCTCTACAGTGCTCCAGATTTTCAGAAGGGTCTCCTTTTCTGGATGTGGATGGAGAGCAAATTAAAAGTTTTAGAGAAATTTCAGCACAAGCCTAGTTTTTGTTTCCATTTTGTCAGTGGAGCAATATTATTTTCATATCTGAATATCCAGGGGGAAAATAATGTGCATATATTTTATGCATGCTGCTTGCTTCCCTATACATATCCATGAGCTGAGATCTACTTCCCATAATAATTTTCCTTCTTCAAAAAGTAAGATGTGCTTGTAAAGTATGTGTAGCATCCTAACATTATGTAAGAAGGAGAGACGGCAGATCCACAATACTTGCATTGTTATCGGTGAAGTGCGCACACCTCTTGAGTGTGCAGGTACCTATTGTTAGGGTGGATAAAATGCAGCTCCTGGCCATACGTGGCCCCTAGGGCATTTTCAGGCTGAACAGAACTCTCCAATGGGAAAAAAATAAAAAATAAAATAAAAGGGAAGGTCAAATGGATGTTCCTGTTTAGGGATGTCTCCAGGTAAAAGAATTTTTTACTTTAGGGGTGGTGCTAAGGAGGTTCACTAATCCCCTGGCATCCTCATAGTGCCACTAATCAAAATGGAAGTGACTTTAATGCACATATGAGTTTTTTTCTGCTTTTAACAATCATGTACAGACTTTTCTAGCCTTTGTGTGTCCCAAGGTGGGGGTTGGGGATGAAGACTGAAGCCTTGGCTTTGACAAAGTAGCCTACCTGTTTGTCATCATTTCCCAAAAGGGCAACTCTGATGGAGGAGAGTCTGTTCTTCATAGTAACTGTGGTGAGAGCAGTGACGTGGGGCCCAGGCATTCTGTTCTTGGTACTGAGGTGCAGATGGACCACATCACAGTCAGTAGAGTGCAGGCTTTAAAAACAGAAGGTCCCATATCCAGGTCCTTCTGATTCTGGAGGACTGGGAAAGTTCTCTGCTGCTCATTGAAAGTAGCTTCTCCCAGACATAATATAGCAGGCATGTCTGGACTTCGGCCTTCCTGATGTTTTGGACCACAACTCCCAGAATTCTAAGCTTAGATTGCCAATGACAAAGGACTGTGGGAGCTGTGGTCCAGAACATCTGGGAGGCCGAGGTTTGGACATGCCTGTAACAGAGGGAAGTAAGCTGGATATGGTGTAAAAACACTTCTTATTGCAGATGCAGAAGCTGACGTGCTTAGTCCTTGCTCAGTCAATGGGACAAGGAGTGAAAAGACCCTCATTTGCACCAGTAGAGTCTGTGCTGGGTTCTTGAACTGAGATGGACTTTCAAAAGAGGTTAGCAAGTACACACAGGGGTACGATGGGGGGGCAATGCTTGCACTGTGCATACATATAGCAGTTGCACCTCAGATACATCTAGAGCAAATTGCATGATGTTGATATCCGCTGTCAGCACTTGATGCAGCAAATCAGTAAGGGGGTGAGCGGACATTGAAGAGTAGACACTATTGAGATGGGAAATTAATTTTCACTTCTTTTTATAGAAAATAAATATGGCTCATGTTCAGCTATGAAATTGTATTATTTGTGCTTTGAGAAGGCATTTCCCCCATCAAATGGATTTTCAGGTGAATCTTTGGAACAACAGAGATCAGTTCTACCTTTTCAACAACATAATAAGCACAGTGGAGAGAGGAGCATTACAAAGGCATCAGCAGATAAGAAGCTATGATGCCATTTTAATTTAGAGGGATTATTTGATATTCATTTATTTATTGTTTGGCTTGGCTTGGCTTTTTTTTTTTGATCATCTGCAGCTAATCTAGGGCAGCACCAAACACCCCCTTCCCCATGTGAAAGTAGGGCCAAAGAAATGAAGAGAAAGGGATTTCTGCATAAGGTAGCATGAAACACTATTAGGAAGTTTAGGGTGCTCAATATGGTCAGATGGCCTTTTCTCTTTTTGGTTCTTAAAATCAGAGACAAAGATCCTATCATGAAGGAAACAACCTGATCTCAGTCACCCCCTCTGCCACCTAAGGAAAAGCCACAGTGCTAATCTCCCCAGTGTCATAGCTCCAGCATCACAAGGGTGAGCCCTAGAGATGGGCATGTAACAAACTTTTAATTTGTTTTTTATTTATTATTTGTTTTGTTAGCTAATGAAATGAATAGCGAACCAACCCAACAAAGAAAAATGAAATTAAATGAAATGGAAATTTTTCTTTCCTTCGCTTCGTTTTTCGTTACCCCTCCTAACTTGTCCTCATCACTGCAATCCTCCTGGTCCTGGCGGGGATTTTAAAAACAACAACAACCAAAATTAAAAATTAAATTTAATTAAATTTAAAAAGGAGCTCCGACCTGGCCCCGGGGTGGCCAGATCGGCACCCTAAAATAAAGGAAAAATAATAATAAAAGAATCGGCGCCAACCCAGCCCCAGGGGCCGCACGATCAGCACTTTAAAAAATAATGTCTTTTTTGAAGCGCTGACCCGGCCCCAGGAGCCGTGTGGTCGATGCTGTAAAACAAAAAATCTACGGTTGGTGCTTGAAGAAGAAGAAAAGGCACTGGCCCCAAGCCAGCACCTCAAAAAGCCCTTGCCACCGGGGCTAGGATCGCCCCCCTGCCCCCACCTCTGGGTAAGTCGACCCAAACTGGTTCAGATCAGTTGAGGTTCGTATGACACAGACGAACCCAAACCATGGATTCTCTGTTTCGTGCCCACCTCTAGTGAGCCCTCCTGCTGTGACCAGACTACAAAGCCTACCATTCCTTACCATAGCAGTATTGGCAATGGCTGATGGGAACAGATTTTTCACAGCATCTTGCTTCTTTGCCTTATTCCTGGTCTAAATTTTTGCATTCCATTGCTTCATCCCCCAAAAGACAAATAGTTAAAAGCTTTATGCCATTTTTGAAAAAGGGAACATTTATCTTCCCTCATCCTTCCGAACAGGGCACTGGCCTTAGAGCCAAAGGCCTCTGTTCCTGGTTTTCAAGGCCATGTGCCTCTGGGCAACCGTGATGCTAAGGACTTGACAAGGGTGGCCTCAAATGTCCTCTTCCAACAACAATGATGGGGAAAAAAGAAAAAGTAGGAGGGAGCAAAATATTGTAGCATAGGCTCTCACATTTATTTAAGTGTGAGCTGTCATGGATCAAAATCCATTTCTTCAGGCACTGGGTGAATTATTCATGCCCACCAGCATCAGCTCTTGAAAGTCCAAGGAAGGTCATTTTCCAAGGCTACCCATAGATACTGAGATTTCTACCTGAAATCCCAGGAAATGGATCAGAGAAACGCCAATAAAAAAGCTTCTTAAAAAGAGGATTTTGATCAGGGAAAGCTCACAGTGAAATAAATGTTGGCCTTTGAGGTGCTTCAGTCTTTTGCCTTTCTCCCTTTAACTTTTGCCAGTAGGCTGAGATAGGCTAACACTGCTAGTTTTTGGAAACGTCTTCTCAAGGACATTATATGCCCTCACCCAACCGCCACCAATATGTGCGGCCATTATGCCCAATCTTCAAGGAGAGTCTTCACAAATATTGCACCCTAAAACCTCAGAAATCCATCTGGGATATGGAAAACTGCTGTGTCCTTGGTTTGCCCCCCTCACTATAAGGGAAACATACACTTGCATCATAAATCATCAGTTTTTCCACTAGGTGGCAATAATTAGATATGGAACAACCTCTAATTCACTAAAAATTGTCTTTTCCAAATCCCCAATTCTTTTATCAGTGTACAAACAGATATTCCTGCATGTTACTAATTTTAATAAGAGTAAAACAAGCAAACTTTGGCGGGGGGACATAGAACGGTAAATAATAATAATAATAATAATAATAATAATAATAATAATAATAATAATAATAATAATAATAATAATAATAATAATAATAACTATCAATCAGCTGCAGAAAGCCACCTTACTGGGATCTGCTCACATAATTCGCTGATACATCACGTAGTCCTAAACGCTTGGGAAGCGTTCGACTAGTGACTTGTAATACAAAATCCAGCGTACTTATCTTGTCTGCTGTTTGATGATGATGATGATGATGATGATGATGATGATGATGATGATGATGATGATGATGATAATAATAATAATAATAATAATAATAATAATAATAATAATAATAATAATAATAATAATAATAATAATAATAATAATAATATACTCAAGTATAAGCCTAGTTTTTCAGCCCTAATTTTGGGCTGAAAAAAGGGGCCCTCGGCTTATATTCGGGTCAATACTTTTAGCCACTGAGGCAATTCATCTGTGGATAAAAGTCATTTTAAACATTGCATGCCACTTCTCATGACCCCCCTCTGCATCATAGAGGAGCGACACATGATGTTTAAAATGACTTTTAGCCACTGACCTAAGCACTTGCATCAGTGGCTAAAAGTTATTTTAAACATCACACACCACTCCCCCAGCTCATAAAGGAGGAGCTGCCAGGCCCTGCTGCATTTCCCACCCTAAACTTATACTCGAGTCAATACGTTTCCCCAGTTTGGGGGGGGTTAAATTAGGGGTCCTGATTTATACTCTGGTCGACTTATACTCAAGTATATGCGGTAATAATAAACTTTATTTCTATGCCACCTTTCTCCCTAATTTTAAACTACAAATCATGGAGGTGTATGTTAAATGGTTCAGTAGTAAAACTTAGGACATTCCTGTTCATTTGTCAGCAGAGAAAATGAATATTAAAGAAATTCCCACTCTAGTTTGGAGCAAATTGTTCCTGCATGCATGTGCCTCATTTGGCTGTTATGCATGCATAATGAGGGCAAGTGAAGGACATATTTGAAAAAATGTTGTGTTTAAGGTGAGGACAGGGAATGTGAAATTTCTGAGACTGTTGTTAAATCTGCAGTGGTAGATTCTATGTACACAAAATGCAAAAATCCTTCTTTGCATCTCTTTTTAGACCTTCCATGGGACACATAGGTACTGCTGGAAGCCTGTTTTCCTCTTCATGTATTGATAGAATATATACCTGTAGTGTTTAAAGAGTATTCCTCAAGTGTATAATGCCAGTAATATAACCAGGAGGCTCACCAAACAGGACGTTTGAACAAGAGGAACCTGGATTCTTGCTAGGTTGCTTGGTGCTAATCCCAATTATCCAGCTGACTACCCATCATATTTCCTTGATAGATCTTACTTTTCTGTCTCTAGGACACATGACTCTGGCATCTACACCTTTGACACTCCTGTGTCTTTTTCCTCTTGCATCCTATCTGTTCCTTCCTAGCCCATCTCTATGTCTGTGAGAGGAAGAGATTCATGGCCAGGCCCTGAGGTCAGAGGAACCTTAAATATGCCAGATGGTCTGGATGGTTGACATAGTAGCCCTTTTGAAAAGCGGAACATGGGCCAACCTGGCAGAGACTGTGTCAGTTCTGGATGTCCAGGCATGTCTGAAGAGGATTTACTGAATGGAAGTTTTTCGCAGTGTATTGTTTTTCAAGAGTATTGTTCTTATTCTTGTCTTTAGAGCACAGTGCTGCTATTGCTTGTCTTCCTGACAGACAGAAAGCCCGAGGGCTCTCCAGCCACAGCCTGTTATGCTCTTTTCCTCTTCAGTTCATCTAGGAATATATCTACTTCCTACATAAGTGTGGTAGTTTCTTTAAATAGCATGGCTGACAGACTTAGTGGATTCACCCGTTGTCATATGCACATGTTTTCTGGAATATTTTTTTATGCAAAAACAATGAGCACATTGCTTTTATCCACTTTCCAGTCCTTTGTTGTCGCATAGTGATGCTGTTTGTGTGGTGGCAAACTAACAACAAGCTATAGAAACATGACTGATATATGTGTGTATGTCAGCCATGACATGTCTTTGGAAGGGCTGGGGCAATAAAACACCTTCCTCCCTTCAATTTGGATGCAAACTACAACATCCAAGCTCTGAGCCTCAACTAAGAAACTGCTTGGCTTTCCCCCCCATCTTGCCAAGCACCTTACATCTAAGAAGTAACTCTTGGCAAATCCATATTTCGCCATGTTATAACCTATTGGTACTACTCTGAGGAGAGGGTTTCACCCTCAAAATATTAGCAACATTTTTGTTATTTTTCTAGTAGTCTAAAGGTATCACCTGTTCCACTTTTGTATTTGGTTCTGCTTCATGGCTTCTCAACTTGTTTTGATTCAATTGGATATATTGTTCTTCTGTCTGGTATATTGGAGGCAATGCTCTTCAAATAGCTCACTGGTTTAGGTATCTGACGATGGAGCCAGAAGTTGGGAGTTAGATTATTCACGGTGTCTCCTTAAAAAAGGATGGACTTACTGACCCATAGAGTCCCTTCCAGCTCTGCAGATCTGAGATGAGATCAGGGAGTCTAGAAAAACCAGCTTCAGTGGTCCTGTGACATCATTTTTGATAGCCTGTCTTGTGTCATAGCACTGTTCTTTGTTTAAACAAGAAGAAAAAGGTATTCTAGAACTTGCTGCCAATTCTGATTATCTAAAAAAAAAAAAAAACATTGGAAAATCAGGCCCATTAGATGTGGTGTCCAGTCACGAAAAATGTGCCTGTTACATGAACAGGTAACTTGAAAGGAAAGAATGTGCCAATGGGTGAAAAGCTGATTTGATCTGGTATGCCTCCTTGGTTGAAAAATACACCTATTCTATGACTACTTTATTCAAGCTTTTCCTTTTCATTTCCCAGGTCCGTGTATTTACCTTTTCAGTTGGTCAGCATAATTACGACAAGGGACCTATTCAATGGATGGCCTGTGAAAATAAAGGTATTGTACGTTGGTATTACTTTAGCACGGTTGACAGGTCATTACCATCTAGGTTTCTTGCTCTTTCCATCTCTTGTGTAGGATTAGTCCAGTAACAAACATTGAATACAGGATGAGATTTATGCACTTTTCTATTCTTTCATTGTTTCTCTGGGGTCCTTTCCCACCCCCTAGGCCCACAACTAGCGTCTATATCACCTAGGTCAAACATGGATTCCCCACACCCTCAGCAAAGTTGGAGGCATGGAATAGTACATGTACAAATATTATTTTGGGTTTGTTTTGTGTGTGGTGTGTGTGTGTGTCTCCCCCCCCCCACACACACACTGGTGTGGCACCTGGAGCACATGCCCTGCTTGCCCCTCTCTAGTTGTGGCCTTGCCCCACCCCCACATCTTGTATTGGCTGCTTCTCATTTCTGCTGGTTGAGTCAGATTCTTTATGTGGAGAATGCCTTAAAGAGCCCTGAAAAGCAAAATATTTTGGAGCAAGGCCTAACCTACAAATCTCAGGCTCACAGACTAGGCATGAGGGACCTTTGGTAACAGATCTTAAGTTTCTCAGCCAATCATGTTTGAAAGGCCTACCTCATTGCCTCTACATTTGCCAATGTAACCAATACTCCATTTGAGATGCTTTCCTATGCAGTACAATATTGCAACAAAACTTTCAATTTTGTTCTTTGTTTCTATTCCAGGTTACTATTACGAAATTCCTTCCATTGGTGCCATAAGAATAAATACACAGGTATTTTTGCAGCAATGTATGAAACAATATTCCATTTTTCTTTTTGATTATGAGAACAATGCATGGTCAACTACTGAAGGAGGGAAGAGGCAGTGTGAAAGAAGAAGAAAGGTGCAGCCCTCCCATTTGGCTGTATCCTGTCCACCACTTGCTTCAGCCACGGCTTCCTCCCGCATGTTTCCCCAAGAGATTACACATAAAAAGAAGAAGACCCTCATTTTTAAAAAAAAAAAAAGTTCCCTAAAGATTTACCCAGTACCGCTGTACTGTTGGCTGCAAAGCATCCTGGCACAATTGATTCTAGTCAGAAAGATTTCCACCTGTGTTTTATTCTTAGAAGTTGACTCAATAGTTCAGTGAGATGGAAAGGTTAGGAGTTCAGCTTCCCACTGTGATGCTGGGAGAAGATCCAGGTGTATCACCTTGGGCATGCTGTGCAGTCCCGGAGCATCCCCAGAAGGAGAGAATGGAAATCACCTCTGAGTACTTTTGACCTAGGAATCTTGAGAAGGGTCACCATAAATCAGAATCACCTTGACAGCATGTAATTATTACCGATTCTTACTCATAAGGACTACCACCACATTATGCCTTGATCAGTGACCCCCTGTTTGCTTTCTTTGACAGGAATACCTGGATGTTTTGGGGAGACCAATGGTTCTCGCTGGAAAACAAGCCAAACAAGTCCAGTGGACCAATGTCTATTTGGATGCACTGGTATGATGTATGCTGGCATGGCACAGTTGACAGCAGAGTTTGAAGATAAAATTGCAGAACTATGTGTGTGAATGGGCTCCGGAATGACTGAGAAGCTGTATGTGTGGATCTGTGGTAACTAATATTAGGAACTATATTGTTACAAGTTTGTATATCTCTACTAGAGATGGGCACCAAACAAAAAAAAAGGTGGTTTGTCAGTGTATCTGTAAGCATGTGTTTATATATGTATGTGTACATACATGCAAACATAGATATATATAGTGGACTCTCATATAACAAACAGTTTGTATAACATGAAATCTGTACAGCATAAAAAATTCCAGAGATAGGGGAAATTTGCTTAACAAAATCGCCTATGGGGAGAATCTGTACAACATAAAAATGGGATTACTCTGTTTCCAATGCATTCCTATGGGGAATTTGTATAAAGGAAAATTTGCTTAACATAATTTCATTTGGAATGAATTAATTTCTTTATACAAGGTACCACTGTACATGTATGTCTGTATGTGTCACTAGGGAGACCTCTAATCAGCTGTGAGGTTTTACTGGGCATTTCTGGACCCAAAGCGTGCTTAAATAATTTGAAGGCCAATTCCCGTATAAGAAATATGGTTTAAAGTGATGAGGCAGGATAGTCGAGAGAAAATGACTGTGAAGATTTGGCCCTCGTTATCTTGAAGAACTGAAAAGAATGACTGAAAGAAAAGGATCCACAACTCCCTTCAACAGAAGATAATAGCCAATGCAATCAAGAAGAATATTGGCAGATGGTCTGATATTTTGGAAGGGTAATCCATCTGAGTAATGTGTGGGCCTTTTTCTTGAACTTTAGCTGTGTGCGCACTGGGGCACTTTAGTTTGGATGCAGCCTTTCTTGGGCCTATGGAGGCAGCAGGCAACCTGATACTTTATAGGAGTTACACATTGCGTCCATAAGCATATTGTATGCGTGTGTATGTTTATGTCTGAAGGAAGGGAGAGGAGGAGAGATTGAGAAAGAGATTGAAGGTTGATTTCTGCAAGCTTCATTTCCAGTTTTAGCACTATTGCTTCTCCCTGAAACACTTAAAAATAAGAAGGGAAATAAATGCCCCTAATGTTACTGTGTCATAACTATGGAGCAAACTCTGGATATATGCACCCAAAGGAAAAGGCTTCTGGATCAGAAAGTGGTCTTTTCAGACCTCCCTGAGTCCCTGCCTTTCTTTTTCTAGAAATATAGCACTGCTTTGATTTTGAGAATTATACTCTCCCCACCCCACACCCCCAACCCCACTTTCTTTAAGAACTAGAAAGAAACTATTCATTTACTCAAATGAGTCACCAAGCAGTTTGGTAAAACTGTGTAGAAATCATGCTTCTACACATATAAGTCCTCTTTTGAATGAGTGCCCATGTAGGATCTTGGCCAAGATAAGTTTATTTAGCTTTGCTCAAGAGAGGACAACTCAGCATCTTCCTTGCTGCTTTGTTTATCGCTGAAGACATGTACAAATACAATTTGTGCAGGAAACTACATATGTCCAGCTATTGTTATTGGGAAAAGGGTTTGCAGCTTGGAGATAACCATGATACACACATGCCAAATAATTAGTTACTGTAATACAGATTGGCAGTCTGCATGGCCCTCATGACCAGCTGTAGTTCCATCCCTTCCTGTTAGGATTATAATATGCTATCCCTTTCTTTTAAAGAAAATGTAATCAGTCAGTTATGAGCTGTCAGTGTCAAGATGGGCCCATTTTTGTGTCATTATAGTTCCAATGGTCAAAAGTTCATTGACCACCAGTTCTTGGTTGCTGATGAGGTACTAACTGGAAATGTCGTGGAGAAAGTTCCTATCTTCCTACACATCCTGCTCTTAAATGTCAACTCTAAAGCAAGAATGTGGACAGAGTAAAGGAAGCTGGGGGCTAGGCAGTACAATCAAAACAAAACTATTATGTAACCATTGCACCACATCATGTTTTAATAGATTCCATAAGGAATTTGGATCTAATTTGTACTTATGTCTCCAACAACAGAAAGCAAAGGAATTATATCAGTACACTAGGGCATAGGCAAAGTATCTAATATCAACTTTCTTATAGCCCAGTCTTAATGCTCTGTTACAGATGCAGCAGTACAGGTGGAGGTGTGAATATATCATTAGAGCTTGGGGAAGTTCCTTTTTTTGGAGTACAGCTCTCAACAGGAGCTGTGATGAAGAAAATACTGTATGGGTTTAATCATTACGTCCACTCTTAAGTGAAATTAACTCAAAGTCATTGCACATTTCCTTTCTATTTGAAAAATACTTTAAAATTGTGCTTATATATGCACACATTCATAGTGTCTTGAAACCAATTGTAGATAATTTTCTTTATGTTTATTTTCTAGGAACTTGGCTTGGTCATTTCTGGAACGCTTCCTGTCTTCAACTTGACCAAAGACCAATATGATCACCAGGTAAGCCAGTGTTTAGGATAGGAGAACTGGAAAAGGCAAGAACACTGAATAAATGGGACCTAAATCATTTAGTTCCCACTTATTATAGATGTTCTTGGAAGCCAATACTTTGAGGAACAATGTGTAAGTTGTATTAATAAAATCTAATTTAAAAGCCACTTCCTGTCCTTCCATATTGCTACATTTTTTATTCTAGCTAGCTAGAAAAGAAGCCTGTTTAATTGCACTGTATCCAGCAGGGCATGTTTATGAATGCATCATTTTATCTGTCTGATCGTGTTGTACAGAAAGCATAATGGGGAATAAGGAATTCCATGAGAAATAAAGTATCCATACTGTGTGTGCTGCTTTACAAAGGAAAACAAATACATTCATAAAAACCCTGGAACTGTCATAATGTATAGAAAAATCTGCATGAACAGTTAGTTTCAAGGTATAAAGAGAATTCTCCAAAATCCTTTCCAGATTTGACATTGTATAGACTGCCTAGCTGCTCTGTGTTCACCCCTGACCAAAAAGGGTATGAGATTGAACAGGATATATATTATCCTACATATTTTCAAAGGGGAGACTCAAACCCCTTTGTCATTCCCCTCTACTCCGGGTAAAATCCAGTACTTTCTTCATTTCTTGATTAGCCTATTTGGAGAGTTAGCAAACCCACCTTCGTTTTTAAGTCTTAAGGTCACGTGCAGGCGAAATTACTTCAAGACCAAATCACCATTCCATTTCCTTCAAGCCTACTTGGGGTCTTTCTTCATGGAGATCAAAGAGATTTTGAAAACTGGAACACATTCTGGACTTGTGGGTTGGCCTAACATAGGCTGCACAAAGATATAAATGAGGGCAGGATGATGTCTCTGAGACATGCAGCTAAAAATGTGCATACACAGGACCTTCTGACAAGCTGCTCCTAAATAAATTGCTTCTGTTAATAAGGGTTTAGGAGCCATGCAGATGCATGCAAACTTGTTTCTGACTATTTGTCTCTATTCATGAAAAGGAAGCTCATGTTTTTATTTACTCAGACTCTATAGAATGATTGTCCATTGCTTGGAAAATTTACATTAAAGCAATCTTTTGCCAGAACCAATTGATACTTGGAGTAATGGGAGTTGATGTGTCGCTAGAAGAAATTAAAAAATTGACTCCACGTTTTACAGTAAGTCTCTTTCTCTATATAATTCTGTCTTTTTTAAAAAAAAAAAACAGTTGCCTTTTGGATCAAAACCCATGTAATCTCCCACTCAGTGCAGTCACTAGCTTTGGTGAAAGGTTGATTCTGGGACTCTTTTTTTTAAAGCAAATGTTTTTGAGTTCTGATTTTTGCCCTATTAAGAGTTCTAACCTTCTACTGAAAGCTGAATTGCATTCAAGACTTTCTTCCAGTCTATCTCATATTCCTCTGCCTGGAAGTCAAAAGATTATCTGCCTAATGTTCCTTCTGTCATTTCCCTATTTTCTCCTTGCATTGGTGACACTCAAGAGAGAACATTGCTTTCCCATAAACCTAGGGTTTTCCATGAATTGTCTAGACTCCTGTAGCTGACGTGCAGGCTATGGCTGTGTTCCACAGCTTTGAGAGCAGAAGACCTGAGGAGGCAAACTATTGCCTTCTGCCAAGCCCCAGAGTACAGCTGGCACTGCAAACATGGGTACACCGTGAATATTTATAAAACTTTACATGGCTGCTAAAGTAGTTATCTTCAACATGTATACAATTCAAAGTTTTTCTGGGTTATGTTGTCTCAGAAAGTAATTGGTATGTTACTAAGATAATTCTACTGTTTTCTCTCTAATGAAATTTGCAACATAAACATTTACGATCCTCAACTATTTGCCCTTTTTGGTTATGTGACCTGTTGTGTCCTCAAGTTGAATGCAAAATATGGTGAACCTAATAGATTTTACAATGCATGTGAGATATTTAAGGAGTCCTTTTACCACTGCCGAACCTGAGTAAATTTCTGTGGCTAAAAAGGGATTTGAACACAGCTCTTCTGAATCCTAGTCTGCCACTGTCTCTGCTATACCACCCTGGCTCTCGTTTTTCTCTTTACACTAGGTCACTGTTGGCAAACCTATGGCATGGGTCCCAAAGGTGGTACTTGGAGCCCTTTCTGTGGGCACCCGACATTATCCTTCACAGTCACCTGTATTCTGGATAAATTGCTGTATTGGCACTTTGTGAATAATTAGTGGGTTTTGAATCACAGTTTGAGCTCTCGGTCTCTAAAAGGTTTGCCATCACTGCATTAGGTGAATGTTAGCATACATTTATGTTAGCATTTTTAATAAGCAATATTATTTGGGAAAGGTCATACGCTCCTTTTTAATACATCTTTCCATAATGGGAAATATAATATAGTTATATTTCATTCTATTTCAACAGCTATGTCCAAATGGTTATTATTTTGCAATTGATCCCAACGGCTATGTCTTACTTCATCCAAATCTTCAACCAAAGGTATGCAGCGTCTTCTGGTTTGTAAACTATTCTTACTTCAGTTGAATAAAAAAAGGAATTGGACCAGGGGTGTCTTTCATATACAAATAACACATAGCTTCAAGCCCACATTCTGATAACCTTAGGTTAGTTCTTTCCACACACTTGTACATAGTTTATCATTGTGAAGCTTCACAAAGTCATGTAAGGTCCCAGCTGACAAATTACAAACAAAACAAAACCAATGTGCTAAAAACAGGTCCAGGCAAGTTTGTGTTAGAATAAACAGTTTTCTCTTCTTAAGGGTTCACTTTCCAACCTAGACTCCATGCCTCAAATACTGAAGGTATTTGAGAATCTTTAAGAATCAACGAGTTACAAAGTTAAGACCCTTTGTTGTTCTCCTTTGCCTAATAAGTATGTTGTCTTCTCTTGCTTCTGACAATTCCCACCCATTACATACATACACATATATTATACATACATTAATTTAGCTCACTCAGAATATAGCTAATCTGTTTTATAACATTTCAGCGTTGTTAGCATTTAATGGAGTGGTGATTTTGGAAGGTCAAATTCCTATCTCCAATGCCATGGCGCTAAGGAGAATCCAAAAATGCTAGGCAGGAATGTCAAACCACATTGGCAAACCAGTTCCATGAGATTTTGTTGCTACCAAAAGCAAGTCTTATGTAAAGACAAAGAGTCTTAATTGCTCTACAAAAAAAAAACAACCACTGCAAAATATTTCACCTAGCAAATAATATTAGCAATCAATAGTGCATCTGTGTTGGGGGAAATTGTCCTTCTTCCACTTCATGCGAGAACTAATCTTTGAGGGAACAGGGAAGCTTGCCAGATGATATTAATGTCCCTGATAATCAAAATATCCTGGAAATTTAACCACATAAGCCATGTTTCCAGTATGCTACTTATGGCATAGCTCAATACAATTCCATGTTTTCCCTTCACCATGATTTGAAATGTTCTGTTTTCTTCATCCAAATATTTTTTTTCAGTGCTAAGATGTGCATTTTGCAGACTCTCACTCTGGGAGAACCTGAAAGGGAGAACCATGTTTTCCTTTGGGCATGTGAGATTACTCTCTGGGAAATCCCCCCCAAAGAAATTTCAAAAGAAACGTCTCTGGATTTCTTGGAAGTTTTGTTGTTGGAAGAAATACCAAGCTGTTTTTCTTGAATACAAAATGAATATAATGCATCTATTCTATGTGAGATTCATCTTCAGAAAAGGCATTAGGCGAGGCAGAATTTCAGTTTCCTGTGCAGAGCAAAGGACAAAAATAAAATAGAAAGCAAGGTGTTCCTGTGGTCTCATTTCCCACTCGTCCCCAGCCGTGAAAACATGCTGATATTAAGAGAAACCTCAGCAAAAACTATCGGCAGAGTTAAACTCAGAGAATCAAATATATCAAGTACTCATCACATCCTTCTGTCACACAACTTTAAGCCTTGTGTGAACTGCCGTTAAAGACTAAGGCACAGACAAATATATACTACTGCCTTTGTTTTGTGTTCCCATCTTTTTAAATTATGAACATTATGATTTTTTTTTTTGCAAATTTGTGATTTTATTTGATGGTGATCAACTAATGGTTTTTTTCAAGCAGTGTATAAAACCTGTTTTCAGAGGTGCTGAAATTGCTTACAGCCAGCAGCCTTCTCCAGCATAACCAAATGTGAAGGATTGAGAGATTTTTATTTATTTATTTATTTATTTGATAGTGCAATATCAGGAAGTCCGTAAATTATTTCCCTCTGACTTAAATAAATTAGGGCTTGGCGGCCAAATATTAATTGACAGTGGTTTCTTAAGGGGAAAATGTTGATTTTATAATTTAATGCATACCAAACTTTAGTTTAAACTTTAGATGTGGGGAAGCCTTAATTAGGCCTGTGTTAACCATAATCCAATTACTTCATTGGTAGTTACTTACCTGAATAGTAATAATCATGTGCATCATGTCAACACCAACTTATTGCAACCATCACAATCATTTTCTAAGGATTTACCATTCCTTTCTTCTGGAGTTACTTTGGGACCTTACAGCTTGCCCAAAGCTTTTCAGATGGCACCTATCATGGGAGGCACAGTGGGGAATCAGATTCTTGATGTCTGGCTCTGTAGGTCCTCAGATCTTTTTAGATCTCATCTACAGCTACTGCCCATGCCCACTGGGGATCATGAGAGTTGCAGTTTTGCAGCATCCTGTGTCCAACAGTAAGGAATCACCCCAAAACTGTGTATATGTGACCACAATGACATAAAGCAAAGCAAAGCAAAGTGTTCTGCTTATATACTGTCCCATACCACTTCAAGTAGTTTCTGGGTGGTTTACAGTTTTTTTAATTACAGTATGCAGGTTACACATTGCCCCCCCACCCCAGCAAGCTGGGTCCTCATTTTACTGACCACAGAAGGATGGAAGGCTGAGTCAACCATGAGCCTGCTACATGGGATTGAACCCCACGTTCTAAGCATAGTTTTACCTGCGGTACAGGCATTTAACCACTGCACCACTGCTAGATCTATATTTTTAATCAAGCAGAGAACGTTTATCCAGTTCACTGTTTGCCCAAAGCATGGAGATAGAACAATTTTTCAATTTTAATTAAGAATTCATGGTTCCATATATACTGAAGGACTTTGACTTCAACATATTTAGCATCAGTATTTCACTGTGGGGCCCAGTAAGTTCCAATCAAGATCAATCAACTAAATGGAGCATTAGCTATGCTTGATGTAATAAACAAATATTTTGGTAATTTTACCTTTACAAATAATTGTTGCACATACAGCACTCCTCTTACCTCTAGTTCAAGTACCCTCTCTTCTGTTTACATTCCTATTCCCTTCTTCTCTGCTTTCTTACCTGGAGTGCAAGAAGGCTTTACTTGATGGGCAAGCAGAGGAGAAGAGAAGAATCAGCTCCATCCTGATGGAGACATTTATTATCAGAAAAGATAGAACCAGATGCATGTGACTGTGCTCTAGTTTATTCCTAGGCTAGCAAGGAAGGAACAAGAAGTAAACCTTATTAGCTATTGATTAAAATAATTGTTTTACATCATATCATATATGCTCTTTAAACACAAACAAACCAAAAACCCACTGTTTTTGGAGTGGATGCTTATGGGGTATCATTCCCCACATAATGCATATTAATTCTCTTCATACCTGGCTGGAAATCTGATTGGTATTTTGAGAAGTGTCCGCAGTGAGTTTTTCTTACCAGCCCATAAATATGTAAGGGGAAAGAGCAGTATGTTTGGATTTGAGGTACTATATAGCCCCTTGTATGCCAACTCAGAATTAAATTCCACCAAATTCAATGGGAGTTTCATTTAGGTAAGTATAGATAGTGATGATTTTAGCCACAGGGGAATGTGACAAAACTACATAGATTTGCTGTCAAGCACCTCTAGTGGTTGTCACAAAACCATCTGAACTATCTAAACAGTACCTATGTGATTTGTACTGTGTATTTGAGGAGAAAGCAAGTGTCCATAACTGAGTCGAATACAAGTACGTATTAAATGAGCACATGTCAAATATATAGTGTATGCCACTTGTTCAGATGTACAAGTTGAACATCCATGCTATTTAAGCCTCCTTTTTATGTTCAACTCATGGTCCACCACTTGCTAACAAGTTTGAAGCCACGTGTGATTCAATCTTCAAGTTAATAGGTTTTACTGTACTCTCTGTGAATTTGCTTAGGTTCAAAATGTGTGTTGGAATCCTTATGTTCCTGGTCACAAACCTCAAGAAGTGGAACACACTCTTAGGGCCTTTATACACGACCCCTAAACTCCGCAGCAAATGGCTGCAAACTCCGGACCTTGCAAGTGTTTTCCCACCAGCTCCGGAGTTTGCAGGAAATTAAGTGCGACCCCGCCCACCTAAGCGCGACCCAGCTGCACTTTCTTGTACCTGCTTGAGGTGGGTGAAAATCCCCAGGTCCGGATTTAATCTGGTCAGTGCGGGGCTCTCCTGGCTTCTGCTTGTGTTTTTTTTTTTTTGCCTCCCGCCCCTTTAAGAGAAGAGGTGGGAGGGAAAAAAGCAAGCAGAAGAGAAACTGAAGAGAAACAGAGCTCTGGGAAGCTCCTCCAGGTGAGCTGCATTTTTTCCTCTCTTTCTCTGGTGGGGAGGAAGGAAGAGCAATGAACCCCTAAGATCTTTGGTCCGAATTTAAGGGGCCAGCGGATCTTAGGGGTCGTGTGAAAAGGCCCTTAGTTAGTGAGCATAGATCACAGAAGGACTGTCACTGATGATGTGAAAATCTGAATCAATGCTGTTTTGTTGCTCTAGCACATTGGTGTGGGCATACCCAAAATTAAAAAAAGGATACCTCATGTCCAGGTAACTATGGATGCAGGTGACAGTGTGTTCAAAGACGCATAGAGCTAAAGCCATGATTAGAAGCTTCTGTTCAGCTTTGTAGGGAAAGCTTAACTAGGTTGTATACCTGACCGAAATATTTCTAAAGCATGAAGCTTGCAAAATAGTGCAGATGCTTGTGGAAATTATTGCTTTAAGTGATGGTGTGCTGCTATTAATGGACATTTTTTTTAAAAAAAAATAGTCACAATTCTTAGAGTTTTGAATCAGGGACAGCAGTTGACTGATTTGCAAATTCACACAGTCCTTTGATGGTTTATTAAGAGTTTTATACCACAAACAGGCAGTCCTGTAGTATTAATAGCTTACAGTTTTCCATGTGCAAGTCAGAAAATGTACATTTTGAAGAAATGTGTCTAGTGTAATGGCCATTAAGAAAAGAAGCTGTTACCTGAAGACAGGTATTTTACCAAGTGTGGATGCTGACCCCTGAAATCATAACTATATCATTGAAACACACACATTTGTGCATAAATGAGCACACAGAGACACATAACAGCTCTTTTTAATGCATAAATCACTGTCCACCAAGCTCTCAATACCATGGAAGAATTCCATTTTTATGTTACTGCATCAGTTTTGTCACTTCTTTTGTCCGGAAATACTACATTTCTTTCAACATGGCCATCTTGGAAGTCTGTATGCATTTAACTTGCTTAGTTGCTTTCTTTTAGTAGCATGCTTCTGTCATTGATTGTGCTTTTTGCGTGGCGTGGTAGCATGAATTATTGAGCCATGTTTTATGACTGCAGCCAATAGGCTTTCCATATCTGCAAATCATATCGAATGGCTATAATAAAAGTGTCTCGGCCAAATGAGGAAGGAGAAGCTCATGCAGTCCAAAGTTTGTCAAGAACAATGTCTTGGCTAAGAATCAAAAGACATATTTTTAAATTTTTACTTCAGGTTTTATCTTTGACTTATTCAGTTTCTATCTATCTTGTATTCTTTATGATCAATAACACTCTCAAACCCAAACCGAAATCTGTGAAACTTGTAATGAATGAACATCAAAAACAACAACACCAACAATGAATTCCTTGCATGCCACATCATATTTTCCTCAAATACCAAGTAGGAAGGAAGGCCATTTCAGGTTTTTTTGTGGGCTGAAGGAAACCAACTACCTGGTTTTTCTCTTATATAAGTCACAATAAAGTGAATGGGACCTGAATATGGTTCCCAACCTTCCTAATGCCGCGACCCTTTAATACAGTTCCTCATGTTGTGGTGACCCCTTGCCCTACTTGGAAGAGGCCACAAGCCCCCTTTGGCAGTCCACTATGCTGCAGGTGCCATAGAGAACTTCCCTCTACACAGGCAACCTCAGGCAATCACAGCCTCTGGTGCCATTGACTGACATCCCCTCCAAACTATCAAGCTATAACTCACTCTTTCCCCCCTTCCTCCCCCTCTCCTCCAGACCCAAGCTGTTTGTGCCTTTTTCTTCACTGGCTCATGGCAACCCCTGTGAAATGGTCAATCAACCCCCAAAGGGGTCCCGACCCCCAGATTGGGAAGCACTGGACTACACCAAAAAATTCATGTTACCCATCAGTTTGTTCTGCTGATGGAAATGTTTCCGTTGGTGCAAAATAATGGGTCTCCCTCTGTCCCTCCAGGCCTCCATCTTCCTATCCTCAAAACCTCCAGGGAAGTGTTCCCTCCCTCCTATTTGAAGGCTGTTGGAGCACCTTCCTTACTTGGAAGTGTTTAGGCCAGGCGTGTCCAAACTTCGGCCCTCCTGATGTTTTGGACCACAAGTCCCAGAATTCTAAGCTTAGATTGCCAATGGCAAAGGACTGTGGGAGTTGTGGTCTAAAACATCTGGAGGGCCAAAGTTTGGACATGCCTGGTTTAGGCATTAAGGCACTCTAATTTCAGCCAAACCGCAACAATATCTTTCTTAAAAACAAAACAGAAAAGGCTTGTGAAAGAGAACTCCCCAGTGGATTGTGGATCAAGCCTTTCATTTCATTTGCTTCTGCTTAAAGTACATATTCAGGTTATTTTCCTTAATGTCCATTTAAATGCTATAAACTGGTTCCCAAAGCTTTGAGACTCCTGCATTGTGATTAAATCTCTTTTAAAATTAAAGTATTTTACTGGGATGCATTCAGACTAGGTCGTGCTTAGAGTAAACTTAATGACGACTTAATTGCAGGCAAAAATAAAAAAATAAAAAACAAAACATGTAGCACCTTAAAGATTAACTTTCATATTTTAATGTAAAGGTATTTTAATGAAAGCTGCCTAGATGCCCTAAGCACATCCGATCTCGCTTGATTTCAGAAGCTAAGCAGGGTCGGCCCTGGTTAGTACTTGGATGGGCGACCACCAGGGAATACCAAGTGCTGTAGGTGCCTGGAGTAGGAACTGGCAAGCCACTCCATTACTCCTGCCAAGAAAACTCCATGGACATGGAGTCACGTAGAGTCAGTCACGACTGTAACGACAGAACACACACATTTTAATGAAGGTCATCATTTTGGAACAGAATCATCACAAATCCAGAATACAAAGGGAAATAGCTGAGATAAAATGCATATGCATGATGGACACACACAAGAATGGGTTATACATAAGTCTGGGTTTCTTGAGTCATTATCAAATGTAATATTATTATATTGTCACTTTTTTCATGGAAGTTTATCTCCCACCTGGACCCTAAGGTAAAAACTTCCAATCTCTCACCCCTCTCTTCCATGACTCCTGAGATATTTACCTTAAAACCACACTTAACATTTCTACAGACCCTGGCCACAGAGCCATTAGCAATACTTAACATATCTATGACCCCTAGCCAAATCTTCTTTCCCACCATGTGTACAACTAATCATCCCTCCCTCCTCCACAGACCCATTAACAATTCTTATCATATCTTAGACCCCTGGCCAAATCCCACCACCACTTCTACAACTAATAATCTCTCCCTTCTCTTTCCCCTTCCCCTATCCACCAATGAACATCTGGTATGAAATGTGTATCTCATCACATATTATATTACACACCTCATTCTGCTGCTGTATGTCTGAAGAAGTGGACGTGCCCATGAAACGTTACATTAAAATATGAAAGTTAGTCTTTAAAAGGTGCCACATGTTTTGTCTTTTTTAATTTTTTAATTTTTGCCTGCAGTTCTTGAAAGGACTAACATGGCTACCCTAGCTGAAGACTTAATGAAATCAAGCAGACTACATTTAAGTGTGACAAACCACTATTCCCCCCCCCCAGTGGATTTAATGTGATTATGATTAAGTCTGGGTCCACTATTGTTATTTTATGGCTTCTTCATCATTTCCCTTTCTTTTGTATCTTTGCTTTATTTACTGGAATGGGACATGGACTGCAATGCTCCTTATGCCACAGCAATGCCTTCATGCATGCTGCCTGGGTTTGATCCTTCTAAAAACATTCAATTGCATGTAAGAACTTTATTATTTAAATCTTTTTTGCTTTTACTTTTAGTGCCAGATGCTGAATGTTAAATTATTGTCTTATCTTGAATTTATTTTCTTAATTGTGCTTTCATTTCAATGTTATATTTATTTTGCATACAACTGAAATACTACACTCGTCAGTTGAACAAGTCATTTTTTATTCATCCAACTTAATAAGATTTTATCAATGTTATGCTTTTAAAATGATAGAGGCATTTAACACAATTAGTTTCACTATTCCATCAATATTTGTATACCTGTATATGTAATCCTCCCATGTACCTGAATTTAATATTCACTCTTTTAGAGCTTCCCTTTCTACGTACAGTAATTATCCTTTCATTTCAAGATATTTTGCCTCTTTTTATATAGTAGAATTGCAGTTTCTTCGCTCTGTGGAAAGTCCTCTAAGTTTTTCCCCAGTTTGTCCTTTTAGTGTTAATGTGATGCTGTGCTTTGTTTTCTATTTATTCTCATACAATTTGCAAAATATTTTAGATCAAGAAAACAGCCTCTCTATATTTCCATAATGTACTAAGCTCCTAAATTCCAGTACAGATTATCTGTTTCCAGTGGTCTCGGTTTTCCAATCAATACAGTTAAAATTAAAAGTTGTAACAGTTTGAATCAAATTGTTTTAACACAGTTAAATTCCTACTTTATGAGTCTCAGTGTTTTCCAGAGAGCATATGAGCCATTTTTAACAATTTATTTTCAGTGGAAAAGACAATGATATGTGTTTATTATTGGTTGGTTTGATAACTTCTTTAGAACCCCAAATCTCAGGAGCCAGTCACTCTGGATTTTCTGGATGCAGAGCTAGAAAATGATTTTAAGGTTGAGGTAAGTTGTATTGCTAATTAATATGTTTATTATTTTGGGGGGCAAATCCAGTTATTAGAACTGGACACTAACTTCTGAGGGAAAAGAATCTGTTAAATCAAGACTTATGCGTTTCACATGGATTCCCTGGCTATATTTTAGCAGGGGGTAGCAGTTGGCTTTAACTCAGTGTCTTCAAATTATTTGCCTTCTGGAATAACCGGAACTCCAAGCAACTGTTTTTGAATTCGAGCTATCCTGGATCAAGATATAGTTGCTATGCAACCCATGCTTTTGGGGCTCCGAGTGAACAGGAAGCAGGGAAGTTACTGTAAGGAAAGGATCTTCAAACTTATCTCATAGTGAAAGAATTAGGCAATTTGCTTAAATGTGTTCCATGAGGAGCTTAAGAAAAGGATCTACTTCTTCCTTGATTAAACAGGTGCCCATCCCTTAGCTTGCCTTGTACAACAAGCCTTGCGTGCAAATACACAACAGCCAATGAATATTTGGTATGAAGCGTATATTCCATTACATATTATACAGTAAACCCCCACCTATCGCAGGGGTTAGGGGACCCGACCTCACCCGCAATAATTGAAAATCTGCAGTATGCGGATGCTGGGTCAGGTCGGGACTGGGCGGGCTCTCTGGGGGCTCTTGTACTTACCCCAGGCCTGGCGCTGCCCCAAACGGGCCTGCAAGGGGCTTTCCAATCCCCAAGAGGCCCCAAAAGTGCTTTCTAGTGATCTGGAGGTCACTTCTGGTTTACCGGAAGTCACTTCCATTTTGGGGGGATGCACTTTTGGGACTCCAGCGGGACTGGGAAGGCCTTTCCTCCTTACCCAGGGGGGCCTTTTTTCATATACTGCAGACCCACGTTATACTGGCACCGAGGTATATGAACTGTGAAAGGGCAGGGGACAACTGTATTGCACACCCCATTCTGCTGCTATATGTCTGAAGAAGTGGACGTGTCCACAAAACATTACATTAAAATATGAAAGCTAGTCTTTAAGGTGCCCCATGTTTTGTGTCTTTTGTTTTGTTTTGTTTTGTTTTTCTTTGATTTTTGCCTGGAAAAATCTTGTACAACCAGTAGTTGGCCCTGTAATACAAGGCGGAACAAAAGTTTTCTCTTCTAGTTCTTTTCATGATGATGATCTTTTGAAAAAATACATTCAGCATTCTTTATAAATTTATTCAAAGAGGCTGAGAGTTGTTGTTTTCAATCGATAAAAAGAAGAAATTAATTCTAAAACAGTTGAAATGAGAGTAAAAAGCTGTAGGCAAAAGAACACATGGCAAAGCTTTGAAGATATGTGTGAGTATAAGGTGGCAACACTCTGAAATCTCTAAAGGAAAGACAATGTATGTGCCAGGCAGTTATGGACATTTTAAAAGAGCACTAACCTTTAGCAACTCTATCCTGATGTGTTCTGTTATCTCGTAATTGTCTTTACATAGATTCGGAAAAAAATGATAGATGGAGAAAGCGGTGACAGAACCTTCACAACACTGGTGAAGTCTCAAGATGAGGTAAGATTCAAAGAAGCTAGTTAACCGATGCTGAAACATTTTCGAATTGGATACACCAAGATGGTGGATGCTTGTAGCCTTCAGAACTGAAGCTGAAATGAGAAAGAGAGATTGTGCTGGGATTTGAAGACTCAGGGGGATGGCAGTCTAGAGTTTAGACATGGAAGCATGCGGAAAGCCCCTTACCTCAACATTTCCTCTCTTACTTTCTTCTCTAATTATGTCCACAGATTTCAGTAACAGTGGGAACACACTATTTTTTCCTTTCTCTTTTTGTTTAAAACAAATGTATTTGGACTTGATGAAGTTTTCTTTGAAATGCAATACCGCGTATGCATTAATGCCATGTCAGCCTCCAGTGTCCGCTCTAATGAAATTCTCCATTACATATGGAAGAAGCATTGAAACAGAAGCAATTTACATATATAAAAGGGGGAAACAGATCAAATTTATCAGAGGTGTATGAGTAGTTGAGGTGTCTAATATTCTTTCTTTTTGAAACTTTTAAAATATTCCCTGTGTACTGCAACTGGTACAGGGGTCTTCCTTTTATACATGCGACATTTTTCACAATGCCCATGAGACCGTACAGCATTTGTGATTAGAGATGGGCACGAAACGAACAATTTTTCATTTCCGTTTTTGTTTTTTCATTCCGTTATGCAACGAAACGACAAATGAATTTTATCTCTAAAATGAAATGAAACGAACAGAAACACCAGAAATTTTGTCGTCTGTTTCGTTTTCGTTACGGCAATACATTGAACTGCTTTAAAAGTTAAAAAATCACAAAAAATTGAAATAAATGGTAACGAAACAGTAACGAAACGAACAAAACCGAAAACAATTTTTTGCAAAAATTTGCAACAAATGGAAATGAACCGAAATGGACCCCCTAAACGACAAACGAAACACCATTTTTTTATTCGTGCCCATCTCTATTTGTGATCACAGGGGAATTATAGGAATGGCACCAATATGAAGGACACACATTGCTTTTGTTTTCTTCACACTCCATCAGATGGCAGGGGTGGGGTGGGGGTTCTGCCTCCTCCGCCCAGCTTTATACTATAGAGTTGAAGGCAGATGGCAGAGTATTCATTGGTCCAACTAGAAAGATGACATCAAACCAAACTTTTTTTTAAAGTCCACTGTTGCCAAGCTTTTGTACATCTTACTCTATAAAGTAGTCTTGGGTGGGGGGAGTGTCAAAAAAATTACAGAAGTCCTGAAAATGAAGAAATCATTGATACTAAAATTTCACCTAGACAGAGCTACCTGTTACAGTACATTTGAATGTGATTAATAACTGCAGTGGAGGGGCTGCACATTTATCACAGACCCTCCTATAAATCTTTGTGCCTGAATAATTGTAATATACTACACCTGGCAAGATCATAGTTTCGCATGATGAAAACTGAACAACTTTGCTCCTTTGGGGCCTATTAACTCTGATTAAACTCCTACGGAGTGTCAGAAGACAGTCTAAAATTCTCCATCATTCATCCATTCTGTAATTAAGTGAAGGAGTTGTTCTTAAATTAACGTTGGACTCCACTAACATACTTGCACCCATACACCAGCCATGAGGCTGCCTTCCCTGACTTTGCCGCTGAGAGAAAAGGTATCCAAGCGACTAGCTGCCACCACCAGGTTTTAACATTGAGTCCCAGGGCCTAGAGCTGTGATGAAAATGTTGTCATGTGAAATTGAACTGCTCTGCATCAATTTGATATGAAAGGAATTCCTTCCACAAATGACTTCCAAAGATAACCATTTCAGTGAAATTCATATGGGTAAATGCTTGCCCATACAAGATGACAAAGGACAATAGATAGGTCCTGTCTTTCGTTCTCCAATTGCCTCTGTGGCAGCCCCCTGATATACATGCTTAGAACACAAAGGAAAACATCTTCGTACTTAGTAATATACTTATAAATATGCTATATTATTTCATAGGGCTTCTGGGAGTTATATCCCAAGAACTTAAGGAATCTCAAGTTTAGCAACTGTTGTGGTACAAAGTGTCAACAATTATTTAGCCACTTCCAATTATGCTTCTTTGACATAACCCCACAAAAAGCTTTGACTGGAAGTACAGCCTTAATCAGAGGATGTCTGTTTCAAACTTCATTTCCCCTCTGGAATAGATGTCAAAAAAATTATACTGATAGTTTGTTCTGGAGAAAATCCAACAAGCTCTGCAAAAGATGAAGCCAGGATGATGACTCTCATGGTCTCCTCCTACGTGTCTCTAGAATACAGACACTTCCAAAAAGAAGCTAGCTTCTCTGGTCCAGTAAGAACAGCACCTTTTGGGATGAAATGCACCCTGGGTGCATTTTAAGAGGACCCAGTACCTGTATTGTTCCAGGGTTGCTAAGCATCCTGGGAGCATTTTTTGAAATTCCCTTTTTTTAAAAAATTGCAACCATTATTCATTTCACAAGGCATCCCATAGGGGAAAATTCATCGTATGAGTTTTGACTATTCCCGAAAATTTGATTCATCTTGCAAGTTTTTTGTCTTACAAGGCATTCATCTTACAGCATAACACTGTACATTGGAGACCCTTCCATTTTTACTGACTCTTGGTTTTATGGAAGTTACCATATTTTTCACTCCATAAGATGCATCAGATGTAAGATGCACCTAGTTTTTAGATGTATGCATGTGTGAAAAAAATATTCACACATACATACTGTGGTCCTGGTATATCTCCAGCTTCAGTTTATTCTCCAGACATGCTGCTCTTTGGAGTTTGGGATTCAAAGTTTTCAAAGTTTTCAGCCATGGGTGGGGGAGCAGCTGCTCTTCCCACTTTGAATGCCCCACTAGCCAGCATGCTGATCATCTTGGCGGTAGTTGGGGGAGTGTGGAGCCTCTGCTTCAACAATAGAAGCAGCTGCGGAGGCTGGCTTGCAGAAAGGCCCCGGGGCCGGATTCAGGACCTGAACCCAGTGGATGTCCCGGCCTAGTGAAGGCTTCCCGACTTGGCTGATTTTTTAAAAAAATCCCTTGCACAATTGATCTTTTTCATTGATACCAGAGACCACAGGGACAAGAAACGGGCTAGAGAGTAACCACCTACCATGATGACCATAGAGCTGCACTTGAAGATGGGCTGAACGTGAATCTAGGGGGCGGAGCTCTCCCATTGGGCTGCCATCCAAATATTAATCAGGCTAACCCATTTGGCATCCAAAACTATATGAGACCAATTTTTCAAGGTTGCCTTTACTTTTCCACATGCAGATCATTTCCAGCCATACTGTTATATATTTATGGATTGCTAGAGAATTTCTGTTCAAATTATGCAGAGGAAGAAGGATGTGCAGTCTACCCTTTTGTCTCCACCCTCCTTCAGAACTCTTTCTTCAAACCTTTCTAAAGATTGGGAAAGACAGATGTATACTAATGAAATGGCTGTTATAGTATAAAACAAAATAATAATAATAATAATAATAATAATAATAATAATAATAATAATAATAATAATAATAATAATAATAATAATAAAATCTATCATACTGCCATGTAGTGCATAGCACTTACAAAATAAAACATACAATTTAAATCAAACTAGCAACCATGTTCTATCAAGCCAATTCTTACAGGGATGTTTTTTTCAAGCTTTTTCAGGTAGAGGATACTCAGAACTGGTTTACCGTTCCCTTCTTCTGGGGCTGTGTGGCTTCCCAAACTGACTCTGCTCACAGGAAGCACAGTAGGGAATCAAACACCCAACCTCCACAGGCCGATGCCTAAGCTATTTAGCTGCAAGCAAAGCCAACTCTAAATTAAAGAAATATTTACACATTTTAAAATCCTAGGTCTGGTGGGATTTGAAAAGTCCCATTTTTTTCAGCTGTTTCTTAAAAACTTGGTAGGAAGGAGCTGTTGAACTTATATTGGAAGTTTTATTCCAAACAGATGGGACCATCCTCAAGAAAGCATTCCTCTTTTAGTCTCTTTCAGTGTCACTACTCTGAACAGTAGAACAGTATCTGCTAAGTTCTAGATTATAAATAACAAAGCTATCTCGGTGCACTTTGAAAATTGAATGAGGCATGGCCATGCTAGGATATAAAATAGTTTTAAATCTCCCTATGTATAGCCCATCTGTCACAAAAGCTAATGCTGGTGACTATGTGGGCATCCAGATCTTGGACTCCTAAACAAATGATGGGAGCTGCAGTCCAGCAGTGTAGAGTATTTTCTAAATGTTATACAGTAAATAACTGGAAAATGTGATATTGTTTTCTTTTCTTTGTAGAGGATAACTAAAATTGACAAGGAGGGGGCAAAAAAATGGGTTCAGTCTGGAAGAAATTAGGTTGAACTGACAGTTCACTAAGCATGACAGCATCCCCCTACGATTGTTTATCATCTAGACATTAGAAAATATTAATGACTATTGCACATGTTATAAATTTACAAATTATCTTTCAAAGGGAACTGTGGGTCTCATTGTAAAGAGAGAAACATGATGAAATGTTTTGATTGGTTAAGTTATAAATTATGATGATAGATTTTTATTTTTCATACATTTGTGGAACTTTGGGGATGTTATTTTTTAGCTTTCTTCAGAAAGTGGCTTAATATTTTTCAGCGCTATATTGACAAAGGGAACAGAACATATACATGGACAGCTGTGAATGGTACTGATTACAGGTAAGGAAGTAAAATTTGAAAATCATATTTTGACTCTCTCAAAAACAAATGTATCCTCATTTCCCTAGCTTAATGAATTTCTTTGTATTTACTAGTGTGAACATCCTCTGATTCCATAGTTCTTGACATTTGCCATCCATCCTTGATCTTCTGACCTCAATTCATACAAGCTCTGGCACACAGAGAATTCCAGGAAGCAAAGTCCAAAGCATAGGGAAAGCCAAATTTGTGTATACTTACTCAAATTCTCATCTATTGAGCAGACCATAACAACATATTGCCATTTAGAAATGGGACTTCTGGAATTCTAGGAATTGCCATAGATCTCTTAGACTTCTCCAGGCAGAACTCTAGCACTGGACAAGGAGAAACCAGAAGTCATAAGAGGGGTCTTTCCACTGCTATTATCTGCTTCATTTCATCTGTATCAGATTCAAAGAAGAATGGAATGCTTCCTCGGTCCCACCATTTGCTGGAGGTTGTCCCAGCATACTGTGGGAAGAGCAGTGAGAGAGCCCCCCCCACCTCTGCATAAAGGTAATGGGTCGCAAGATTACAGGAAGATGTGGGGTGGCAGCCATTTCCCATTCTTGTTCCCAACTAGCCCATGTGGAATGGTGCACAAAATGGCAGTTAAAAGACACCATTTTTGCCTTCAGGTTTCTTCTCTCCCAGCCCCAGAAGTCTGCCTGGAGGGTTTCTAGACAAGTTCTGAGAACCATCTCTACTGTCATTTTGGTTTCTTTTGCTTTTCTCTGCTCTGACCTTTGTGCTCCATTTTTTAAAACCTTAGTTTAACTAGCAAGATGTATGACATTAATTGTGGAACAGGAGCATGCTGTTTGCTATAGCCTTCCGTTTTTTTGGCTTATCTTCCATTTTCCATCTTGTTAATTAGCCGAGCTACTCCTACACTGCACATTCTCACAGAGGGTAGCTGAGAGGGAGACATCAATGCAACCACAATTGATGCTATTTTGACCTGAAAGTACATAATGGGAAAGAAGCTATAATAATCACACACTCCAAATCAAGAAAGACTTATATAAACTCAAAAGCAAAAATAAACACCATCCTCCTTTGTTGATAGAAATTCTAGTAGTTCGTTGTTAGGTGAAATTTGGAAAACCCTAGTAGGAGTTGCGCTGTCTGTAAAAGCTTTCTGGTTTGGGTGGCTAAGACTAGAAGAAATAGCTAAGCTAGTACTTGAGAGCCAGTGTGATGTAATGGGTAAAGTGGTGGACAAGGACTTGGGACAACTGAGTTTGAATTCTTACTCAGCTATGGCACCTCACTAGGGAATGCCAATGATAAAACCACTCTTCACATATCAAACATACCTGGAAAACCCTAGAAAGGTTGCTATACATCAGAAATAAATTTTTAGCACTAATAGCAAATGCTACTATTTACTAGCTTGGAAGGGTAGCGTCCACTATCATCACCACCCTGTCCTTCTTGTTTCACCTTGTTTCAGAGGAAGATCTATATGTACTTCACAAGGAAGGAAGATCTATATATACTTCACCATTTTTCACCCAACAGCAATGTACCTGGCTCTGAGTTAAGCTTAACCAACAACTCCTTAGTACACATATACAGGTGCAGCAATACAAGGCTGAATGCTATAAAATGGCAGCACTGATGATTCAGTCTCCTAAGCCTTGTCTTCTAAGAAGGACATTCAAGAGGACTAGCAAGGGGGGGGGAGTAGGGAGCTGCCTTATACTGGGTCAGAGCATTGCCCTCTTCCCAGATTTACAACTCCAAGTGTCAGCAGGCTTGCAACAATGCTGATTCCTTTCTAGGCTTTCTAAGAGATAACCATAGGTTATCATTAACCTATGGCTCCTCACTAGTCTAGTATCCAGTATTCTAAGGTGGTCTCCCTTCCAAGTATTAATCAGGTTGGACTCGGCTTAGTTTACAAAATAAAAGGGGCTGGCTATGTGCATGGTGGGGTGGTGAAACCAGATATAACAAGCACAATTAAACCAGCTTAATTAAAATGCAAACAAGATTAAAAGGCATAAGATAATTAAAATGCATCAACAAAAGATATTGCAACACAATGATGGCTGAAAACCTCCCCTGCAGCAAACCCATATTCATTGCCAAAAGCACACAGCGGTCTTCTTCCCCTAATTCTGGCATTTTGCACATATAAAAATCTAGCAATTGTCCTTTAATCCATACATGTAAACATGATTGGGTAGTTGGTTAGTTTGGGGAAGTACACCATTCTCAATGGGTGCCAATCTTCTTATAGCTAATCATGTGTCATGGCAACCCTTGGAAGGAATCCTGTCTGTCCCTGAAGGCTCATTTCATTAGGCTTGTGATTATTTACACACACAGCAATCTCCTTAATTTATATAGTGCCCACTGTGCCTCTTTATTTTTTTTAAAAAAGGCCAGAGTTTTTGATCTATCCATCATTTGCAACCTAGTTTCCTGTTTTCTTATCCTGTACTCTAGACCGCCATTTTCCTCTCTTATTGTGTTCTACTTCTGCTTCCAGACGTAAGCTGTATACTTGTATCCAATTTCTTTTGGAAGATGTTTTTAGTGGGAAACCATCAGTTCATCCTCATGGGGCCATGTAGCACTAGACACTTTTATGCTTAATGTTACAAAATTTAATTAATAGTTACTGTTTTGCAGGGAATAGTTACTGTTAATAGAAGGGAAACTGATGCAGATTTCCCTTCAAGGGAATTGGAGGAAAGCAGTCACCAAATGATCGGTATTTTTACTCTGCACTTCAGATGGCAATTTCATTGGTGAAAGGCTATCACATGTGGCTTGATAATCTACAGCAGGCATGTCCAAAGTCAGGCCCGGGGGCCAAATGCGGCCCGTTTTCAAATTCTGAGCGGCCCGCAGTTTCTTCTCCCCACCGGCTCAGCCTGTCACACATCCCCGCCAGCTGGCCCCTCCCCATACTGGACGGAGGTGTTAGCTTGCAGTTTTATGGTTTGCCTGCCCTCCCTGCCTCTGTCCATCCCCCCAGCCACCTGCCTAGCCTATCCACCCCTAGTTCCGTTACTGCAGCATCCTCCCCGCCTCCTTGCATGTTACAGAGACTTGTTCAAAGTCTGGCCCTGGGGCCAAATGCGGCTGAATGGTCAGCCCCCACACATTTTCACTTCACCAAATCTGGCCCTCCTTTCAAAAAGTTTGGACACCCCTGATCTACAGCTTCTTTTTCGTGTGTATTTCTGCTGGTGTCCATTGGAAATCTGAAGTAACAAGCACTGATCTTCCCTATTAATGAACTCCAGGGGACACAGTGTGAGGAATGAATGGGGTGGCTCCTTGAGGGGATTTCCAAATTCATCAATTAAACAAGACTGTGGAGAAGGCATCTGCTTCTGAGGAACTAGTCTTTTCTCTTCCTCCTCCTCAATATGTATTAAATAAAGACTAACTGAAGTCTCTGAGTCTCAGATTAGCCACACTCCATCTCTTGGGTAGTTTGGATATGTAAAACAGCTGTGTCAGAACAGTTAACTTAAATTTGCTAGCTGTCAGCTATCCAGAGAACTCTGCTATAGATGTGCTAGGAGAAATATCTACTCTGTCATCGCCTCACAAAACATTTCCTAAATCTATACGAACAAGAAGCCTCCAGCTTATATTACGAAGGGAAACACATACATGCAGGTGGCAACATTTCCTTCAGGGAGTGAGGTACAAAGCAAAGCTTGTCACTTTCTCTGAAAAGAGGTCTATGAAAGCTCCATGTGGATTATTGCTGTAGTTTGTCCCATTGAAACAACGGACTGTTTGGTTACAGTGGTGTGTGAGAATACTACAGGAAAGTGTGATTAAACAAAGCCCTACACTTTGGGAGAATTCTCTCCCAACCACCCCACCGGTCATTTCCATTTGCACAGAGCTCTGCATCTGGTCCGCAACACAGATTTACCATTAGGATTAGCCAGAAAAATTTGTGGCTTCCATAAATGTGAAGCGCAAGAAGGTGGGTGGGACTTTCTTTAGAAAGTTTCAGAAGTGACAATGCTGAAAGTCTTAGGGCCTTTTCACACGACCCCTAAGATCTGCTGGCCACTTAAATTCGGACCAGAGATCTTAGGGGTTCATCGCTCTTCCTGTGTCTCCACCCCTCCGCACTTCCTGGCTGCCGGCTGCGTGAGGGGAGGGAGAAAAAGAGAAAGAAAAGCATGCCGCTCACCTCCGTTCTGCCTTTCGCTCCTGCCAGCAACATTCCAGTCTCTGTAAAAGTAGCTCTTAAAGGGGCGGGAGCCAAAAAACAACAAACAGAAGCAAGGAGAGCCCCGCACTCACTATCGTTACACCGGATCAAATAATTTTCACCTCCAAAGAGCAGGTACTTGAAAGGTGCGCTGGGACGCGCTAAAGTGGGCGTGGTCGCACTTAATTTCCTGTTAACTCCGGAGCTGGTGGGGAAACATTTTTAAGCTCCGGAGCTGGGAGCCATTTGCCCCGGAGTTTGGGGGTCGTGTATAAATGCCCTTAGGTGGATGTACTGAAAAGAACCTATCCCTCTAAACCAGGCAAGTCCAAGCTTTGGCCCTCCAGATGTTTTGGACCACAACTGCCACAGTCCTTTGTCATTGGCAGTCTAAGCTTAGAATTCTGGGAGTTGTGGTCCCAAACATCAGGAGGGCTGAAGTTTGGCCATGCCTGCTCTAAACCATGGACCTATAATTTTGTTACTTGGAGGAAACATTGAGCTGCTAATGACTGCACTGGTATTAAACTATGGCTTCCTTTTCACTCTTTACACTTGTCATGTTTCTTCTGCAGTTTGGCTTTGGTACTGCCATCCTACAGCTTTTACTATATTAAAGCTGCCATCAATGAACCACTAATCCAGGCTAGATGTAAGTAATGTAAATGTAAAACCCGGGCTAAATGTAAGTAATTGTGTGATTTTTCTTTACAGACCAGGAGAGCTCCTGTGATGTACAACTGTTCTTTCTTTTGAAAGTCATAAAATATGTGAGAGTCACTAGATGTTGCCCTGATGTATTCTCCCAACTCTGCAACAATGATTCTAAGTCAGTCTGTGAATGTATTCTACACAATTCTGTTAAAAAGTACAGTGGTACCCCCCACCCAAGACAAAATTAATTTATTCTAAAGGTCACTTTGACAAAAATTTTGTCTTGCGAAGAGCGGTTTCCCATAGGAAACCACTTTTTAAAGATTTTTGTAATGGATTTTCATCTTGTGAAGCACTCCATAGGAAATTTTCGTTATGTGTAGCAACCCTATTCCCAGAATTTTTTTTGTCTTATGAATTATTCATTTTATGGGGCATTTTTCCTAAGAGGTACTACTGTATTCTATACAAGTAGAATATATTCTGCTACCCTAGTTGCACTAATCAACCTTTATTTCAACCCCCCTCTCCTTGCTTATTCACCTGCAGAATCATTGATTTGCGTATCCTCTGTTGCTGTCTTTTTTAAGGGTCTCATACTTCCTGATTCAGCAAATTATGAATGGTAGAGGCTGCAGTTTAGCAGAGCTGCTGTTAAAAAGCAGTGTCACTTTCAACACAATTGTGTAGCAGACTGACTCCACTCGCAGCCTCTGGATGTTATTGTTTGTTTCATTTGGGTTTGTAATTGGATTGTTTTGAGTGCAAGGCACTGTGCTTGAGATATGAATGGATACAATCTGGATTATTTCCAAGTCGTCTCTGGCATGAAAAGTAAAGACAAAAAACTACTATAACATATGCAGGAGGGTACCCTCTTAGGTATACACGCACACACACAAATATATATTCAACAAAGACTAAATAAATCTCAAGTGCCATATTTTCCCATCTATAAGACACCCCCATGTATAAGATGACTCCCACTTTTCCAACCCAAAATTACAGTTTCACAACTGACCAGTTTTCTCCTTGGCTGCCTTCTGTGTATAAGACGACCCTCAATTTTTAATCTAATAATTTTAGACAAAAATTTAGTCTTATGCACGATAAAAAATGCTGTATGTGTTAGAGCTGTGGTTCCCAACTTCCGATAACCCAAGTGTTCTTGGACTGCAACTCCCAGAAGCTTCCACCACTAGCTGTGCTGGGTGGGGTTTCTGGGCGTTTGAATCCAAGAACATCTAGGGCCATGATGGCGAACCTTTTAGACACCAAGTGCCCAAACTACAATTCAAAACCCACTAATTTTTCACAAAGTGCCAATATGGCAATTTAATCTGAGCACAGGTGGCTGTGAAAGGGTGATGTTGGGTGCTCACAGAAAGGGCTCCGAGGGCCACCTTTAGCACCCATGCCATAGGTTTGCCAACACTAATCTAGGGACTCAGAATTAAGAACTAGTGTCTTAGAGGTTCTTTATCCTTGGCTTATAAAATTAAAAGCAATACATAAAAACGATAATTACATTTCCAGTGATTATGTTTGAATTTGCATTACTAACACCAAACAGTAGTAGTAGTAGTAGTAGTAGTAGTAGTCGTAATATCATCATCATAATAATAATAATAATAATAATAATAATAATAATAATAATAATAATAATAATAATAATAATAATAATAATAATAATAATAATAAAACTTTATTTTTATGCCGCCTTTCTCCCCAAAGGGACCCAAGGCAGCTTACAACAAATTCAAAAAAGTACAGTGGTGTCTCCTAAGACAAGGGGATGGATTAATAGGTTATAATGCATTCCTGTGGGAAGGCTGTCTCAAACTCCCTCAATCAATGGACAGATGAAGGCTTTCTGCCCCCTGCAGCTGACAGATAGCTATTATTGACAGCTCCGAGTGTGTCACCCCCACCCGTCACATCCCCTAAGGAGGGGGAGGGGGGAGAAAATAATACTAGAAAAGGGGCTTGCGATTCCAAGGAGATTTGCTGCTGCTTTTTTAAAAAGACTTGAAAAGAAAGAAGGAAGAAAAGGGGGATGTTTAAGGCGGCGGGGGGGGAGAGCGCTTGTGCACCAGAGGAAGAGAGAGGCACCCTCTCCAAAGCCAGGAAAGAGGTGCAAGGATTAGGGGTCATTTTCTCTCCCTCCCTCCTTCCCTCCCTCTGTGCCTCCATCCCCCCCTTTCAGCCAAGCTGGCTTGCTTCCCTGATGCTGATTGGAGCTGCTTTTTCCTTTCCTCCTCCTCCTCCTCCTTGGGTCTCTTATGCCACCACTTCTTGGACATGTGACCCTACCATCTCAATGGAGGACAGGTGGTTCTCGGCACAACAGAAGAGCACAAGGCACTGCCTTGCTTTCCCCAGGCTCTGTGCACGGAGTCCTTGGTGAAAGGAAGGCAAGAGCTTGCAAGCACACAAAGTGCTGCCTCCCCTTCACCAAGGGCTCAGTGCATGGAGCCATTTAAATGGTGGGTAGAGGTGGCAGCTTTGATCCTGGCTCTCACGACCATGCAGCACCCGCAGATTGGGTGCTACAGTTGGGAAAGCCAGGATGGAAGACCAGGCTTTTGAATTTCATGCGGCCATATCCCCCTGGGGTTATGGGTGCATGAAATTCGAACACCTGCCCCATAAGACAGTTTTTTTCTTCCCAAGAAACATTAGTTAGGCAAACCGTTGTCTTGTGAAAAATGCCTATACATAGAAATTTCATTTGTTTTACAAAGAATTTGTCTTACAGGGAATTCGTCTTGTGAGGTACCACCGTATCTCTATTAAAGCCACTTATTGCCAAACTTAATGATGATTGCTTCTGTGTAGCCAACTTCATGAGTACCAACAAGATGCAAAAAGAACATTCAGACATTTGTAGGAGAAACACGGACAAATGGGTTGGAGAAGTGGTTGATATAATAAAGAAATCTATGTCTCAATCCTCAAAAGACATGGCTGTTCTTTATTACAGTTCCACCAAGGTGGTTTTAAATAAAATATTTGTCACAAAGACCAAGTAGAAGAGGAATAAAATCCTTGCTTTCCCATGGAAAGCATTCAGTATACTGACTGCATTGTCACTGGAGCAACTAGAGTCACTTGTTGGCCATCCTTCTGATGATCACCTCTCCATGCTTAGCTAGGCCAAGGATTGGAATATGCAACAAGAATAAATTGCACCACACTCATAAAAATAGACGCTAGTATTTAAAACTTAGAACTATAACATCCCTGAAAGGGGGGATAATAATAATAATAATAATAATAATAATAATAATAATAATAATAATAATAATAATAATAATAATAATAATAATAAACTGCTGAGCTGAAGGAGACCTATGGATCACTAAGTTCAGCCCATGTCAAGGCCTCAGTGGACAGCCAGAACTCCCAACTCTGGCTCTCCAGTCAGATACCTAAACCACTGCTCTTGTGGGTACATCGCTCAAGGAGACATGCCTTATAGTGCCCTCCCAAAGGTATCCTTTAGTTTTACTGGTGCTCCATATGGTATACGAATTGCTCCAGAGTTATCACCATCTCCAAAGCCATCACATAGTATGATTTATTTTTTAGCATTCTGTACTTGGGAGACATCTATGAAATGAGAGTTCAAAATGAATGCTTCTGGGCTGAATTTGTTCACAGCCCCCTGAGTCAATATGCACTTTAGGCGGACCCTTGAAATAGGTGCAGTACATAGAAGGTACATTAAAGAAATAATTGACAACAAACATGTGTTCAAGTCTTCAAAAGTGTTTGTCTTTTTTCCAGAGTACAGCTATTAAAAAAAGAACCTCTGATCTCTATGCCACAATATTTTTATTCAAAGAGCTGGTTGAATAAAATATTGGTTTGTGATCCCTTTTTCTTTACCCTGTTTTTTTCTGTCTCATTGCCTTCTCGTTCTGATGGATTTTCACAGACCCAAAGGGCAAGTATATTCATGTTGCTCAATTTCCCTCTGTTTACTGGTGCTGATATTTTCCGATATATTTCCACTCCTCCTGGTTGCTGTCCTTTGTATCCTTTGTCTTCGGGCTTCTCCCTTACCGGTTGGGTATTATAAAGACAGAAGGAACAACACACATGCCTATTATGATGTTCTTCCCTATCCCGTATGCTTTACAATTTATTGTTCTTTTCCCCTTGTTTGTTTGACCTTTGTCACCTGCTGGTTCATCAAGATGCTCATTTCTTTAACAAACATGTGTCTCCAACAACCCAGAAATAATCTTATGCTAGGCAAATGACAAATTTTACAAACTCTTTTATCTTGGTCCAGGCATCCTAATGGCTACCCATTTCAGTAACAGTTTGGTCACATTTAGTGAATTCACGTGCTAGTTTTAATGTGTAGCAGTCATATTGTTATATTGTTTTATGCCACATTGCTGCCATATGACGAGATACTCATCATAATGTTGATTAGCCAGGTCAAGTGCTGTTTGTATTCAGATGATAAATATTTGACTTTTATGTCTGGGATATTATTATACAGTCTGTATAACTTCATAAGCCTATTCATGGATTTTTCTTTGGCTTCATGACAGCCCTAACCCCTCTACCATTACTTTGCTTTTATGAAAAACAGTGAGTTTGAAACTTATATGAAAAACAGTGAGTTTAAAACAGGCATGTCCAAACTTTGGCCCTCCTGATGTTTTGGACCACAACTCCCAGAATTCCAAGCCTGTATTTCCAATGGCAAAGGACTGTGGGAGTTGAGGTCCAAAACATCTGGAGGGCCAAAATTTGGACATGCCTGGTTTAAAACAAAGAGCCTCCATGGATAGAATAGGTTCTTCTGTTCAGACTCATAGGTTTCTGTTGTAGCCAAGTAGCAGTGGAGTGTGGCTAGGGTGCCCACTCTCCAAATGTTGGCTTGTCTTGACCCAAAGAACTTGAGACTCCATGCCTTGTGACATTTTGCCACTGGAGGTCTTTGTACATCCCATGCTCAGGTAGAATGATGCCAGCTGAGATTTGGTCAGGTGGGAACAGCATACTCTCCCTAATCTTTTCCCTCCCCATCATTTCTTTGATTTAGTACTAGTACCATGGTAACTTTAAACCATGGCTTCCCGTTCCAGAGGTGAGCAGGTGGGACACAAAGGGAAGGGGCAAGGACGAGTTCAAGATCACAGTGTACTTTCTTGATTTAAGCAGTTATGGCTTGGTAGTGTTGACAAAATAAATTGTCAAGGAGCTCTGTGCTATAAAAGGCTAATTTAACCTATTTCTGTTGCTTTTTCATCTTTGTAGTTACTGAAACCCTGAAGCTAGATCGATTTGATGAATTTGGATACACATTTTTAGCACCAAGGTTTGTCATTTTTCCTGGCGTAAAAAACTGTTTGCCTTGATAGTAGAAACAAATGGTACACATGTCTTAATTAATGTAGTGACAGGAGTGAAAATGTAGAAATACCGAGTATAAGTTGATCCAAGTATAAGTTGAGGCCCCTAATTTAACCCCCCAAAATTGGGGAAACTTATTGACTCTAGTATAAGTCTAGGGTGGGAAATGCAGCAGGGTCTGGCAGCTCCTCCTTTGTGAGCTGGGGGAGTGGTGTGTGATGTTTAAAATGACTTTTAGCTGCTGACCCAAACACTTGTCTCGGTGGATAAAATTCATTTTAAACATTGTGCGCCACTACCCCATGTTGCAGAGGGGGGTAAGGAGAAGTGGTGTGTGATGTTTAAAATGACCTTTAGCCACTAACCCAGTATTGACCCGCATATATGTCGAGGGCCCCTTTTTTCAGCCCAAAATTAGGGCTGAAAAACTAGACTTATATTCGAGTGTATAAAGTATCTAATAAAATTGGCTGGCTCTAATCCAGTGGTTCTCAACTTTCCACAACCCTTTAATACAGTTCCTCATATTGTGGTGATTCCCCAAATAAAGAGACCCCCCCCCAAACACAAAGAGATGGTTAACTAGTAGTAAGCAAGTAGCAAGTAGTAAAATATGACAGGTACAGCCTGCTGAAAGTTCATGAAGGGAACTGGGGGAGAAGCCACAAAAGAAACTCAAAAATGTCTGGGCATTCCAAATTCACAGAAGAAACAGCCTTCCTGGAAGAAAATGTGCCAAAGAGGACCCCCCCCCAACTGTTCATCCAGCCCAGTGAGTGCCAAGCCTTTGCAGGGAGGCATCCGTGTCGGGGGAAATGCACCAGCCGCCACAGTAGCTAACGGCAATCCCAACCCCCACTGCCACCATCACACCAAATGCAAGGGAACGGTGTGTGTGTGTGTGTGTGTGTGTGTGTGTGTGTGTCTTGTTCATATGGGGAGGGGGTGTGCAGAACAACCCATGAGGGCCAGTGAAAGCCTGGGGCTGCGGGGGCTGCCTTGCCTTGCCCTGCCTTCCGAATGGCTGCCTACTTTGCAGGGATGTAGAGGGACGGACAGACGGCAGTGGCCAAACCCGCCCAGAAAGGGAGGTATGATGCAGGCGGTAGGAGGATCCCCATTGCTGCCACCACCAGCTGGGCTGGGGTCGTGGCACTTGAGCTGCATGCCAGGCCTGGCTGCCTCTGCCTTTTGCAACATTTCAACAATAAATAAGACATTTGGAAAGTTTATTTACACTCCTAAGCAGAATGCAAGTTGGCTTTACCGGGCCCTGAAAACATTCATAATCAGGATTCTAGGACTTGCAAAAGTGTATGCAATTACGGTATGCATTCCTGCTTCTCAGATATTCATGTTAACATAGGGATGTCATAGACAAGGCCACGAAAAGCAGCTCTCTGAGCTTTTTTTGCAGAGGTGATAAAGCTTTTGCCCACTGTAAGGATGGACTATAATTTCCACAATCTCTTTCCATTTGCTATATGGGCATTGAAATCCAAATGTTATGCTTGCGTAAACATCTGCAATGATTCACCACTGCATTGTGCAATTATATTACAGTATGTCCTTTAAAGTGCTGTTGTAAGCTGGAAGCCATGTGAAAGAATCAGAGGCCAGAATCCAAATGGCAATTCACACTGGCATATGTGCATTTGCTAATGTTGCAGCTGAGTATTAGCACTAATTAATGAGGTTCTGTTTGCTTTCCCAGACATGTGCCCTGATGCAGTTGGGTATGTGCCCTGGAACACAACCAGTAACTCATTAATTAGTGACAGATTGCTTCCATGATTTTACATGATTTCATTTATGCAAGTGTAAATAGCAAACTGCATTCTGGCCAGAAAAAAAATAGCAGGTTCCTTCTACATGAATATTACCCTCCCAACTTTCTTTCATTTGTTGTGGTTTGAGACTTTCACAATCCTCATTAAAATCTTGACACTAGAGCAGCTATTAAGTATTAACTCAGACTTGACCTATGACTCGTCTTTTAAAAATCCTCCATAGCCTAGCACACACTGCTGGTGAATCCCAACCAGCTCCAATTAGTAAATCGTTTGGCCCATCCAACCTCCCTACCATCACATATGTTGTCCCTCAGCGTGTTCCCCAGTTAACTGCATATTGTCAGAATGTGTCCTGATTGTGCAGTTGCATTTGAAAAGCTGTAAGGACCTGACATCAGAACGGTTCTTCAGTACAAACAATTGGTTGCCGTGAGAAGAGGCTGAAGAGACATCTCCTTGTGTTTTACTTCATCTCCTCACCTCAGTGTTCCTTGCCCTGTCAACTGTCTTCTTGCCACCTGGCCTCTGCCATGAGCCCTTCCTTGATCACAGGCCAGGCCTCACTTGGCCTTTGCATCCCACAGGCCTGTTCTGAAAGCTACCCTGAATAGTGCAATCAGAAGGAAAAGAGGGACAAGCTTCCTATACCTTTAGCAAGGTGTAGCTTCCATTAAAAGCTTCATCTTCTAGATAACTCTTAAATGTACTGGAAACTTATCCTCCCTTTTTCTTCAGGATAAACTGACCCTCCAGTTGCCATTGAACCATCTTATCCACTTCCCCTATCCTTTATATTTTAGTCTGTCTACTGCAGATGCCGCTTCACAATCATTCTTCTTAACTTTGAATAATGTCTTTAAGTTTTCTTGGTAACTGCTGTACACTCATTGTCTTCAACTTTGTATACAGTATTGTCCTGCAATGTTGTAAGCCAACGTTGATCCTTTCCAAGGGGAAAGGTGAGGTAAAAACAAACAGACAAACAAACAAACAAATCTCAGCAGAAGGGACAAAATTCTGAACATCCATAATTTCTTGCCCAAGTTGAATTTTTAAGATCAAATTGTGAAGATGTGTTGTATAGGGCATCTTTATTTTTTTCAGCTCATGGAATATTAATAACATGTTACTTCTAGTTAATTTATTTTCTATAATAATCATCTAAGTTACATTCTTATCAGAATGTAAAAAGAGATACAGTACAGTGTTACCACTCCTTTTGACCAACTTTTTAGTTCTTTTTGTGTAAACGTGGGTCTGGGCAGACTAAATGTTGAAGGAGGATACTGGTTGGATCAAGTGCTATGCCTCATGTTGCTGCATTGGAAGGTTTCCTCTTTTTAAAACTAAGGAGTAACTGTTTTAGCAAGTTATGAGAAACTGGAGAGTGAAGATTTTTTTTTTAAAAAAAAGTTGCAATGGTAACTAAGTACAGTACTTTTTTAGCCTTTGGACTATATGAATAATTTATTTTCAAAAGTTTCCATAACTTTTAATTAAAAAAAATAGAACAATCAAAAGATGTGTCATGAAAATGAAAAAAATGTTGTTCTTTCGATTGCTACACATGCAGTATGAGTTGACTATTAAATTGGCTAGAAATATATAAGCCTTTAGGACTGCGCATATTGCAACACATAGGCGTATGCTCATCGAGGCATGCACAGTGCACTCCATTTGTCCTGAATGCTGCCTCTGGGTTTAAAATGACGGCTGGAATATATGTAAAGCTCGTGTTATTCCAACAATACACACTGTGGTTGTTATGAATGTGTTTTGAAAATATAGGTCACGTATCATGAGCGATCGCTCAAAATAAAAAGAGCTCAGCTCATATGCCCTTCTTCCTAGCATTTTGCTCTTCCCGATCTCATGTCTAATAGGATTTGATCACTGACTTTTACTGGGTTGTCATAGACAATGGCGATGTGCAGATCAATGCCACTGCTCGCAGGTGGTCCATGGCAGCAAGTGAAAACTGGTTCCAAATGCTAGGAAAGCTGGCCGAGTGCTGCAATACATGCAGACAAAGGCATATTCACTATATCTGCTTTATTAGGTATATTAAAAATAATTTAAAACCTTGCTCTCTTGTTTTTTTCTCTCTAGAGACTACTGTAGTCCTGTGAAAATAACTGACAACAACACCGCATTTCTCCTGAATTTCAGTGAATTTATTGATCGGTATACACCCCAGAATCCTTCATGTAAGCGTTCATTTTCTCATGAAACACAATCATTTGGGGGAATATAGCAGTGTAGGTGCAGCGAGTAGCGCCAAAGAATAAAAGGAAAATGTTCGTAGGAAAGAGCACCGCAAAAGCCAAGGTGTAGAGGTTTCAAATTTTAAATAATTGATACAAAGTAGTGTTTAATTAGGAGGAGAGAGCAGACCACTGGGGAGAGAAATACAGCTGGAGCCCAGGATTCAATTCAGGCTGTCTGGAATGTGTCCAGACCTCAAGAGGAAGCATGCCAAAAAGTGATAAAGGAATTCTGAAAAACCACTGCCAGCCAGTCAGTCTACTGAGCTTGAGGTGTCCTACAATCCTAACTGGCCCTTTCCTTTCCATAGGTAATGATATGGTTATGAGAGCTTTACTGGATGCAGGATTTACGAGTGAACTTGTTCAGAATTACTGGAGTAAGCAGGACCCGTGAGTGTTCATTTCCTCCCCATCCCTGACAAAAGAAAAAAAAACATATTCCTGATTGTTTGTTTGTTTTAAATTGGTCTGGTGTATTAAAGCAGCTTCAAAGTAGAACAGGCCATCTCTGAATAATCAAAGCAAAAGAGAGATACATCATAGTATAGTATATTTTAAGTCCAGTATTTTGCTTCACGCAAGTGTTCTATGATTCATTGGCCAGAATCCTGTTCATGCAGGTGTAATATAAAGTTATACCTGCATAAGTGTGGCAAAAGTGTTGCACTCAGCAATGGGTAATTACATGATTTGATGGCTTTGTCAGTTCTGCAGTTCCCACTGCTGCCACTGCTCTACTGACTAGACAGAAAGCCTTAAGGAAAACACTTCTGCCTTGCCACTTTTTCAGTTACCGTGGCCACCACACCAACACCATCACATTGAGTCTGTTCTGAATTTGGCTGAACCTGGATCTGGCCCAATAGATCCTCAATGCTGGCTGTCCTTTCAATTTTTTTTTAAATTGATCTCTATTGTCTCTCTTTTCCACAGAGAAGGAATTACAGCACGATTTGTAGCTACTGATGGTGGAATCACCAGAGTGTATCCCAAAAGGTAAGCCACCTTTTAGATCTCAGGGATGTAAACAGAGAAAGGAGTCCCTTAGAAATGGTTAGTCCTTCATCAGATTTGAAAGGGCGCGCCTCAACTGGAAGCGTGAAGGTTTCTGTTGTTGGGTGACAGCTCCAGGAATTCCCCAGGCAGCTTACTACACAGCGAAGAGACAACCAATGAGGAAAAAAATTGGGAAAACTGGGAGGCTGGAGATGACAGCTAAGCGAGCAGATACTGTAGGGTCCTGCTGTGAACAGGTTAGATGGATTAAGTTAGCAGGGCAGCGGATCTCGGCATTCCTCAGGGTGAAGAATGAACTTGGAGGGAGCTGTGAGATGTCTTTGAACTGAATGAAAACCTGCTGGAAGGATCCAGTACTTAGTAAGCAATTATTTTGGCAGGAAACCTTTCTGGTTTGTCCAGAGTTAACTGGCATTGTTGACACTGACTTTTCACAGCTTCTGCATTTTTAAAAAGAAAAGCATTTCTTCAAGACATAGCTCTTGCCTCAAAGCATGTCTTATCGAGCAAGTCAAAAGGGATACGGTGTTCAGAGAACCGGCAGCTTTAAAGGCTGTCCAACTGATTCTGAAAATTTCACCCACACCAGTAGCATCAATGCAAACCACCCAACAAAACAAAGCTAGCAGGAAACTAACTACCCATAATCTCAGTTACATCACCCCACTACTGGCTTTACTGAGGGAATGTCATAGGGTTGCCATCATAGTTCTTACAAACCTGCACTGAAATTGACATCTGGTTGTGCAATATTAAATAGGCCATTACGCTACTGTTTGGCAGGTTTCCTTTGGCACGTTGCTCTATTGTAGCTTTCTCAATGCATCCGAGGCTATGTTGTTGTTGCCAAATTCTAGCAATGGGCACTACCACGGTTACCTGTAAGGATTGGCAGCAAGTGCCAGAGTGTCTTCCCACACAAATGTGTCTCTCTCCTTCCTTCCTTCCTTCCTTCCTTCCTTCCTTCCTTCCTTCCTTCCTTCCTTCCTGCCTGCCTGCCTGCCTGCCTGCCTTCCTTCCTGCCTTCCTTCCTGCCTTCCTAAGTCTTGGTCTTTGCTCCATTGCCAAGTTTGGCCAATATGGTTCTGGCAGCAGTAGTTGTAGTATCACATTAGGCTGCAGAGTGACAGCAGCTGCCAAAAAAACAAAAACAAAGCAAAAACAGCCTGAGAGGCACATGTGGTCTAACAGCAGTGCGTTTCCCACACTGAAGAGAAAAACTCAGCATTCCAGTAATGATCCATTTTGAACAGAAACACTTCCGTATAAAAGTCATGCGCTACAGAGATGAGTAGGGTGTCTACCATTTTCAAAATACAAAAGGGCCATTGGTCTGCTCAGTCAAGAATTGTAATTCTCATAAAAGCACATGTTGAACTGAGCCAACACAGCACATGTGAGCATGTGTAATGAGCACATGACAATGCACAATATCCCTCTCCCTTCTGTCCTTGTGTACTGGTCCCACTCACACAGTCTCTGAAGAGTGGTTGTAATTGTGTTTCCTTGCACATGAGAAGAATGCTCTATTCCACGGGGAACTCTGTTGTTTGTTTATTCCATAACCTAATGTACTACCTGATTAGTACTACTAATCAGTATAGTGCCAAGCATTACTCTTGGCAATTAGCAGTCAAGGGAAAACAAATACAATGTATAGCAATACAACAATAAAAATAAATAAGTAATGATAGAGTAATAAAATAAAACCAAGTCAAAATGCCGTAAGACAAACAGACCAAGAGTACCAAACCATAACTGGATGGGCAGCACAAAATGACTAATTCATATGAGGATGCCATTGAAAGTCTCTGTAAAAAGCATCATCTTAAGCAGGGGTCCTCAAACTTTTTAAACAGGGGCGGGCGGTTCACTGTCCCTCAGATACTGTTGAGGACTGGATTATAGTTTGAAAAATATATGCCCCCTGGTGAGCAGCAGGCAGCGTAGACGACTGCTCCTCCTGACTTTGAAAGGTTATTTCCCCAAAATGGAAGGTTTTCCATGGAGGTGGGTCCCCGTCCATTGCGTCAAAGGTGTGTTGCGAGCTGATCAACAGCATTTGTAACCCACAGGAGCCCCAGACAGCCAGTGTGGTGGCCGTTCTGATGAGTGCATGGAACAGGGGTCCTCAAATATTTTTTTTTGGCTGCCAGGCGAGCTTTTGGCTCAAGTGGGGGGGGCAAGTGGGGACATTTCTGCAAAGGCCAACAGGCTGGATTCAGGACACTGGCAGGCCAGATGAGGACCCCTGGTCTTAAGTGACCTCTTGAGGGTTGGGAGGGAGAGGCTAGGTGTAGCTTACCCAAAATCCCATTCAAAAGGGCTTGAACAACAGCAGAGAAGGTTTGTTTTTCTGGTGGATGTTTTTCTGGCCTCCTTTGGTGTGGAAATCCAAAGGGGCATGGACTGTGAGGATATGGTGTGTGGGTCAGTGTTCTTGGGAAAAGGTGCTCTAGCAGGTAATGAGGTCCCAAACTGTGGAGAGCATGGAGACCCAGTCCTCATGAGAAGGTCAGAAACTGGGGTGTTGCTATTCATTTTCCAGATATTTATGTACCCTGTTCAAGCTTAATCCCTAAATGGAGCTTGTGATTTTCTCCTCTTGAAATTCAGCTGAGGTAAATGTGAACATTCTTTTATCCTGAATCCTTCTTACAGAATTTGTCCGTGATTCAGCAAATGACTCCGGTGGCTTCCTGTGGAATTGTTATTAAAGTTAAAGTGTTACGTCTAAGGTTCCAAGTGCAACAACAAAACCAAACACTAATCCCAATATTGCCAGCTGCATGTCAAAGTACACTCCATTTGAACACAAAGAGGTCATGCTAAGCAAGCTCTGGATCTCTTGTGTCAGGTGTGATTAATGGAGCCACCCGCTGGCATTCAACTTATCTCTTGAAAAGTGTCTGGTTTTCGCAATATAGCAAATCTAGTTTTCAGAGCATCTGGGACTGCTGCAATAAACAATGTTTTAAGCTTCTCAGCTATAACAGCTAGCAGTAAATCCGGTGCATGTACTCAAAAGTATATCCCACAGGTTTAGAACAGCTTTGTCCTTTGGGTGAAATCATAACAGTTCATGGCAATAAGCTCTAAAGATCTTCTGACGAATTCCTTCTGGGTAGACACATGCAGGACTGTGCTGTTAGTCCATGAGAAAATGTCTAGATGAACAGTTAAAACTGACCTTCATGTCTTATGTTCAGTGCAGGCGAATTTTGGACAGAAAATGCTGAAACGTATGATTTGAGTTTCTATAAGAGGAGCTTAGACAATGAAAACTATGTCTTCACTGCTCCCTTCTACAACAGTAAGTCACGGGACATCCCAAGTGTCTTAATGGTGGTGGAAAGCATGTGTAGAAGCTGAGGGTTGATCGACAAAGTGTATGTGTTTTGTCTGTAATAAAATGAGCAATTTGAAATATCCATGAAGGCAGCCCAGATATAGGTTTTTTTTTTTAGGGAGTAGTTTTTTTAGGATGTGCCAAGCTCCAGGAAAGTAACAAAACACTGGATTGGATATCAGGATCCTGCATATAGCTAAGTAATACCAAATACTTGTGGTAGAGGGATTGATGTCACCAAATATTGGTGTGATTTCAAAAAGCATTTGAGGCAACCAATGAGAGTATCAGTAGCAAACTTCGACACACTTGCCCTTTGCACTAGCTAAATGTTTTAGACAATAGGCTTCCTAACTACATATAGAGCAGGTAAAAATATGTATTGTACAGTCTATCTATCATATGCAACTATGGCATTTGGAAAAGGAGGCTTTGATACAGGAAAGAGTTGCATAACATAATCCTGCATGTCTCTTTCCTAGTAAAATAGCAATGCAGGCAACAGCAATAACTGAAGTAGCATCAAGGCCGGATACTTTTAGTTTTATTTTTCTAGGGGATAATCCAAAGTCCCTAGAACAAAAATATGCAATCGTGGGTGGCCTTGAGGGCTGTGAACACACTACCAGATATTGCATGAGGCACATTCTGCCCCCCTCTGCTCTAGAAATATGCTCCCCGTCTCTGGTGGAAAGCAGTATTCTTTAATCACAGTAATCCTTGTTTCTAGTTATGGTGCTGCCTGAACTTTTTTCATGCTATCTGAAAGACCCCTTATTGCCAAATCATCAAAAGATATTGTTTTCTTGAACAGAGAGAGAGAGAGAGAGAGAGAGAGAGAGAGAGAGAGAGAGAGAGAGAGAGAGAGAGATAACGAGAGAGAGAGAGAGAGAGAGAGAGAGAGAGAGAGAGAGAGAGAGAGAGAGAGAGAGAGAGAGAGAAGAGCCTCTATTAGTGGTGGGAGAGGATATAGAGATTAGCCTATCTGCATTGCCCACAAATAATCACGTTATTTATAATAATATGCAATGAATCCTTTTTGAAGAGAGAAAAGATGATACTGAAATCACACAAGTTTTCACTCCTAGTGACAGTAAGAATCTAAGGGCTCATTCAGACAGACATTTGTCCCACTGTTTGATGCATTGTGGAGGAGGACTGAGTTCTTTGTTCTGGAAACCACACAATGTAACTGCTCAAGTGGACTATTTTGCCCCCGGAGTATCCTAACCTGCAACTTTCTGGGCTCTTGTGGGCTTCTGTTTTTTTGTGTGGGTGGCCATGTTCTAGTTTGGTTCAAATACACTAAAGCTGAGCCTTGCAGTTGTCAAAGTTGCCAGGACTTTTGGTGTCAATTTCCAGCATTGTGAAGTAGCAAGCCACTTAAAGATATAAGTCCATTGAACCCCTCCCCTGCTAAGGAAATTAATTCTTTTCATCTCTACCAGACCATTGCTGTTGTGTGAATCACTTCAATATTTTTTAAAAAAAAAAACATTTGCCTTTGTGTGAAGTGCTGATTAAAACTATGGCTGTAGGTAGTTTATCGATCGGCACTACACACAAGAGAAAGGGAAAAATAATTTATTCTAAGTGATGCATTGCCTCAATAGTGGCCCACAAAAGCAAAAATACTAATTTGGTTTCTCCTCTACAGAGAAGCAGATTAAGTGTTCAGCTGACAACAGAAAGAGCCAGAGATTCACATGAAGTGGATATGCCATTTGGTTGCAACAATTGTGCCAAATGGCATATTGGTCCTCTCCCCAGCCCTAGCCCCAGCCTGACTTGAAGAAACTTTATTTAGACTGTCCCAACCTGCATCATAAGAGTCAGTGTGCTTGCATCTTTGAGTCCTAGTCAGTTTCTTTAAGAATTGGGATACGCCAAGATTGTTCCAGTGTTATCTATTAACCTGTAGGTATTTTCCCCCTCCTCTGCTAAATCTCAGGAAGTACCTATGAAGATGGCATTATGGTGAGCAAGGCAGTGAAAATTACAGTCTATGGAAAACTACTGAAACCTGCAGGTAGGAAATAATGGAAGTAGTATGCTATGAAGAAATGCCCTTTGTTATTGAGCATAGTAACATGCAATTTTAAAAATTCTTGTTCTTTGTTACCTGGCGTTCTTTTAAATCTGTTCCCCCAGCACTGGTTATAGCGAGGCTATAAGTAGAAATGGGGACAAATATAAAAAAGAATTGTGATATTTTCTGAATATCGCTGATTCATCAGATATTCATCGCTTCGTATTCATGAGTTCTGCAGACCCTGACAATTTCAAAGGCAGCCATATACCCCCTTTATATTCGGCAACTCATCAGCTTAGCTAAGCTTTCCTCTCTGCCTACGCCCGGCCTCCGTGGATCAGCTGTTCCTTGGGGGCACAGGCAGACAGGGAAGGCTAGGCAACCCAAAGGGAATGCACCCCCCATGTTGTTTGCAAAGAGAGCAGTAAGGGGTGGGTGATTCCCTTTGGGCAGCTTTCCCTGTGGGTCTTTGCCCCTTTGGATCACACAGGGGAGGAAAGCTTGCAGGCAGAATGGAAGCTTAGGTTGCCGGAGTGGAAACTTCCATTTCGGCAGCTTGGCTTCCGTTCTGACAGAGGTGGCAATGTAGAGACAGGAGCAGCTGAAGAGGCAGCAGGGCAGGGTCGGGAAGTGACAGGGACAGTGGAAAGGGGTGGGGTGGGCAGAGGCTGTAGGGATAGAGGGCTCAATTTTTTTAAGACGGTGCCACAGGTAGCCCCTCCCAAAAGACTTGACAAACTGACAAATGGATTTGTGGTGACAAAATTCGTGGCTTGTGGTTTGTTAACCTTGAAATGTGAACTAACCCAAACCACCAATATGGCAGTCCCCCCCCCCAACTCCAGTTATAAGTTGTTAATGAAACTTAATTTTTGAGAGGGAAGGTGGAGGGGTATTCTGCAGTTCAACTGATGATGTGCTTAAATAATAGTGTATTCTGTTATGAAAGATCTGAAAATGTCGTGAATTTACATTTTACTGTTTACTTTACTAATGGCATGTGTTTCTTGTTAGTTGTTGGAGTTAAAATCAATATAACCAGCTGGATGGAAAATTTTATCAAGATCACAACAAAGACTCAGGTTCAGGTAAGGAATGAATGGGCTCTATTATGAAGGTTTGAAGATTTTCAAGTTAGAGTTGAAGATGTGCAGCTCAACCCTATGTACTGGAAATAATAAATCAATGATTCATATATAAACAAAGGAGCAGAAGTGGCCTTTTGGTCCTAATATCTGCTACAGCATGCCTTAAGCCGGGAGGTACAGAAGTAATATTGTGAGCAATCAAGAAGTACTTAAAATATTAAGCATCTCTGATTAATTAATCAGTGGTACATTTGAAGGGGACAGATCTTGTTTCATCCTTAACACAAGCCCTTCTTCATCGCTTCCTCTTCATTTCCTTGCTCCCTTCAATGATTCTCAAACTAAGCTGGGTAAAGAAAAGGGTGGCAACAACTCGACAGAGCATGGATCCCATACTACTCAGTGGCTGGGAAGCACATCAAGATTTTTGCCCCCAGCAGATTACCTTTATGATTTAGAACTTGTGAGACACCAGAGATTTTCCCATGGCCCATTTCAATGCTCTGCCCTCTGCCTTTTTAGAAGGAAAATGCATATGTATACCTTACAACTAATGGTTTTGCTCCTGTTATTCTGGTATGGCGGAACCTGGGGAATGTGACCTGCTTTGGTGTTCTTTTTATATGGATGCACACAATTGACTTATTTGCCCAATTTTTCAGCATCATCCAGGTAGACCCAATGCATTTTCCATCTCTTTTTTTCCTCTCTGAGTCATCAAGAGAATTTGGAATGAAGGCTGAAAAATTATATGTAGTGGTTTATACAGTAAGAAAGCAGATTGGCCTTAAGGCTATATGGGTGGGATATAATAATAATAATAATAATAATAATAATAATAATAATAATAATAATAATAATAATAATAATAATAATAATAATAATAATAATGATGATGATGATGATGATGATGATGATGATGATGATGATGATGATGATGATGATGATGATGATGACGACAATGACTAAATTATTGTGGTAACCAGATTAAGAACTCACACTAACTAGGAATTGCAATTTGCATTATATCAATTGTAAATACTATACTGTAGAATTTTTTTAATTATATTTCAGTCTTGCATATCTAAAATGGCTGACCTATGGTGATTAATAATAATAATAATAATAATAATAATAATAATAATAATAATAATAATAATAATAATAATAATAATAATAATAATAATAATAATAATAATAATAATAATAAGGGCAACAACAACAATGACAACTCCAGTTCTCCAGCTGTTTGCCACCATATTTACAGAGTGTGTGCATGCTGGAGGTTGAGCCTTAAAAAGAAAGAGTTGTTCATCCTTGTATAAAAGTTATGGAAATCAGAGATTATCTGGCAAAATCTGCTTATTCTGAAGGAATATTTTGACAGCCCAGAGTGCAACCAAAAAGCTTTTGGAAGTTGCAGTCCAAGAACATGTGGGTTACCCAAGAGCGGGAACTAGTGATCTGTGGGGCAGGGCTAAATCATTTGGATATTGGGACCTAAAAATACTAATGAATTGGGTGAGTGGATATGGAATGTTTTTTTCCTGCCAGACTGCTTCTTCAGATTTTTGAAATCCTAGGTACATGAAAGGTTAACCAGAGTTTTGAATGACATCTTTTGCTTGGAAACATGTTGTATAATGATATAATATCCTTGTGTTTTACAGTGCAAAAGCGAACTATGTGGATGCGAAAAAAACAGTGTGGTGAGGATCAATTTTTTTTGGAACTGTTTCAGCTATGTTTATGGGCAGTGCTGTGCAGGCCAGAGAGTCCCCTTTACCAACCACCCAAGCCAACATCTAGGTTGTTGTGAGGATTACAGCGGGCAACGTGTGTGGTGTTTTGTTGTGGATAGAGTGACAGAATAGGACTCAGGAGACCTGGATTCAGTTCCTCAGCTGTGCCATGGAAACTCATTGGGAGTGGGTGGGGTGGAACTGGTAAAAACCTTTCTTAAATGCCTACCTTGAAAGCCCTATTAAAGTTTCTGCAAGACAGTTCGGACTTGATGGCACTAGAACAACAACATACGGAGTACTTGGAAAACTTGGCCTTGTAGGAGCTTTAATGAGATTGAAAATAAGATGCATCTTCCCTGCACTCAATGCCTGAAATTCAGTATTAAGAGTACAACTAGGATACACCCATTGAATTAGTGGGGATTTGGTAACTTCTCTGTAAGTTTACTCAAATTTATTCAATGGGCCTACTGTTGTAGCTTACGAACTGTCTTTGGCATTTGTTTAGAAATGTAGTAGAACTTCTGCACTGACAAAATTTTGGCAGGAATATTGGGGTCACAAAAAGAGGAAGGAACCCAATAGGTTGCCTATATTTCCTATATAGCATGATTAAACCTGATAAGATCATAGTTTTCCTATTTGTGTCTTTCTGAAAGGTCAGTTCCAATTACTTACTCATATTTTTATCTTCTTTTCCCCCTTATTTCTGGTAGCATGTTGATTGTGTAATCCTTGATGATGGTGGATTTCTTTTGATGACAAATCAGGATGATTATATTCCAGAGGTAGGTGTGTGATATCACAGGAATAGGAGAGAGGGTTGTCTAGGCTCTTGAGAAATAAACCCAAAACATGAGCCTGAATCAAATTATTCATGCCAACTAAATTTTTTGAATGAGAAGATCTTCATATAAGTTCCATTGAGTCAATAGATATGCTCTTGGTAGATGTTGTAGTTGATTTAGCACCTTAAGATTTGTGTGTGTGTGTGTGTGTGTGTGTGTGTGTGTGTGTGTGTGTGTGTGTGTGTGTGTGTGTGTGTGTGTGTGTGTGTTGTTTGGAGTATTAGAGCACCTACAAACCCATTACATCTGCCATATGTGTACCACTGAAATCCTTACATATACCGCAAACTCAGTTGGTGTTCTTGTGCAAACCCCCATAGCTCACTCATAGCCTCCATATACATGATGAAATAAATCATGTTTTGCAATCATGCAAAAGGCATAACCTTTGGAATCAAAGTGTTATAAGTTAAGAAATCTCCACAGACATTACAGATAATGCTTGTGGATATTTCTCATCTTTAAGTGATTTGCTTACAAATCAAATACCGTATCTGTTGCATAAATAAGAAACAGGATAGGTCTAACTTCTTATGCAACAACTCAGACTAAAAAAAATAGCTGCAATCTGTAGAAGGGCTCTACTGCTCTACTATTAGCAGATGGTTGATCTATGCATATGTTCCCTGTGACTCCATATATACCTCCTTCTCTTCTTTATTATACTGCTTTGGCTGTTTTTGTTTCTTTTTCTCCCTCTCTTCTGAATGGGTCATATGACCGCTATAAACAATTGATTCATATGTCTAACTTATCCTTACACCCAAGGATTACTGAAGTAGTGAATGTAACCCTAACCCTAAACTTAAGCACGTGTGTGCTATGAATTATCACAATCACACAGCAAGTATAGCATTGCTATAAGGTGCTTTTCAAAAGCCTCCAAGATGGCTTGAACTATGTATGAAGGTAATGATACCAACCACGCCTGAAAAGAATTCTATAGGGCTAAAAAGCCCAATAGAATTCTGTCTTTTGATATTATTCAGAAGATTGATCATATACACAGCTGGCTGGATAACTCATTGAATTAGGTATCTGAAGTTGAGGGCATCTCATGGTGCATCCCAGAAGAGCCAGCCTGCGTAGATGTTGCTATACAATCTCAGAGTGCCCCCAGACAAAAGGAAGGGTTGTTGTTGTTGTTCAGTCATTCAGTTGTGTCCGAATCTTCGTGACCCCATGGACCAGAGCTTGCCAGGCCTTCCTATCTTCCACTGCCTCCCAGAGTTTTGTCAAATCCATATTGGCTGCATCGATTACACCGTCCAACCATCTCATTCTCTGCCGTCCTCTTTTCCTTTTGCCTTCAATCTTTCCCAGCATCAGGGACTTTTCCAAGGACTCCTCTCTCCTCATGAGGTGGCCAAAGTACTGGAGCCTCAGCTTCAAAATCTGTCCTTCCAGTGAACATTTGGGGTTGATTTCTTTCAGGATGGATAGGTTTGATCTTCTTGCAGTCCATGGGACTCTCAAGACTCTCCTCTAGCACCACAGCTCAAAAGCATCAATTCTGTGGCGATCAGCCTTCTTTATAGTCCAGCTTTCACTTCCATACATCACTACTGGAAAAACCATAGCTTTGACTACCCTGACCTTAGTTGGCAAAGTGATGTCTCTGCTCTTTAGGATGCTACCAAGGTTTGCCATTGCTTTCCTCCCAAGAAGCAGGCGTCTTTTTATTTTGTTGCTGCAGTTGCCATCTGCAGTGATCAAAGACCCCAAGAAAATAAACTCTGTCATTGCCTCCATTTCTTCCCCTTCTATTTGCCAGGAGGTGATGGGACCGGTGGCCATGATCTTAGTTTTTTTGATGTTGAACTTCAGCCCATTTTTTTCATTCTCCTCTTTCACCCTCATTAAGAGGTTCTTTAATTCCTACTCACTTTCTGCTATCAGAGTAGTATCATCTGTGTATCTGAGGTTGTTGATATTTCTTCCGGCAATCTTAATTCCGGCTTGTGAACCCCTTTAAATAGCCTCTACCTTAAAAGGTGAATCAAATGTCAGAATTGACTTGACAGATTATTATTATTATTTTATACACATATGAAACCCAGACTGAAAATGGCGCACTTATGCACAAAATGAAGCTAATTGAATGTATTGAAAATGAGTGGGCTGACAGATGTTAACTTCTATAATCAAACAATGTCACTTTACAGTCTTGGGTTCAGGCTTCAAAAAGAGATGCCATTGATTGATCCCAGAGGTGCGTTTTTCATTGCTTTTGCAGATAAGTTCTAGTCAAAGAGTCTGGGCCTTTGTCATATTCCATTGCCATACCACAGTCATTTCTAATGGTTTGCCTATGAATATTGGCAGAAAGCTGTGCTTAGCATCCAAGTGTCATACAGACAGGCGGCAGAGCAGCCTCATTTAAATTGTGTGTTAATGTAAGCCAATTAAAAGCAGTTGCTTTAATTCAGGGAGCCTAAAGAGGAGAGCGCTGATGTTTTGTTTCTGCTTTAGATTGGAAAATTCTTTGGTGAGATTGACCCAGGGCTTATGAGAAATCTCATCAACATGTCCTTATATGCCTTCAACAAGTCATATGACTATCAGTCTGTATGTGACCCAGAAGAAGAGCCAAAGCAAGGAGCTGGCCTCCGCTCTGTCCATGTGGTGAGTGTCCCCTTACCTTTCCCCCATCAGTGCAATCAGTGATTTAAAGATCAGCGTGGAGAGATTTGTATAATCTTACATTCATTCACATCTCTCTTCTAGCCTACAATAGCAGACCTTTTACATCTAGGGTGGTGGGCGTCTGCAGCTGCTTGGTAAGTTGAACTCTTCAGGTAGATGTTGCTATACGTTTTGACCGCACAAAGGTTTTGGCCAAGCCCTGTATGCAATGCAGAGGTTTCCCCATGTGTTTTCCCTCCTACGTTCTTTCTGTTCAAGTTTATTATGTATAATAATTAGCTGGATAAAAATAAACTGCTGTCGTTAGCTGAGTGTTAAATTATATCTCAGGGAAAAACACACAGTTGCTCCCAGAGGCTGCAGGAAATCTTTTTAGAAATCTGTAACATAACATAAACTAAGGTTTCAGTGGTGGAAATGAACCCTTGCACTGACAGTAATCCAGAGAAGAAACCTAAACACAATGGAAATCTAAAGCGGTTATCAGCACTGATGTCAAATGCTGGTGTCTAGGCTCAGTTCAGACTTTGGAGAGCTTTTTGTTTTGTTTTGTTTTGTTTTGTTTTGTTTTCATATTAAAGCACTTTCTTGAAATGTAACGAAATCTTGGCAAGAATTTGGCTGGCTCTGGAGGGAAGGATACTATTCAGAAGGAGATTAGTTAAGATTTGATGAAAATGAAAAGAGAAGGGCCACAAAAATGAATGCAGTTTAATGGGGGGGGGAACTGTACTTCATGGATGAACAGATGTCCCTTGTCACATTCTGTTACTGCTCCGTGGGCTTGCTCCATGGAACCATGTTCAGCTTCACATACAGAGTAGAGATGGGCATGAAACAGAAAAATGGTGTTTCGGTTTTTCGTCTGTCATTGAGAGGTCTGTTTCAGTTCGTTTCCGTTTGTCACAAATTTTTTGAAAAATTTTGTTACCATTTTTCGTTTTTCATTTGTCATTTCTACCCGCTTTTTGTGCGATTTTTAAAGCATTTCCGTGCGCAGTCATCCCCCAACACACCAGACCAGAGGGAAAACACTAAAAAAACTGGATGCTTGCAGAGACACAGTATAGACTAGGTATGCAGGGAGGCTGCAAAGGCAGCGGCGGGCATTGCCCAGGGTGCAAGGCAGCCACAGAGTGACTGCACTGCGGGGCAAGGGAGGGTACTCACCGAGAGGTACGCAGCACGCACGCACACAGGGAGGCTGCAGGACTGAAGCTAGAGGCGCAGCAGACACAGCAATTCCACCCTAACTCCCACCAGAGACTGCAAGGAGGACGGGGGCTGCCAGGGCTTTTTATGCCCTCTGTGGCTGCCAGACCTGCCCGCCCAGTCTGCAACCTGGGCATGCTATTGGTTGAACATGATCCCATCACATGGCTTGCCTCCATTTTGTGGCTGGTGGTGACATCCATTTTAAAGGGAAAAGAATAATACATCGTGATGGGAGAAGACTAAAACAAACGTTTTAAGGACCCCACCCCCCAGTAGGTTATCAGACAATATAAATAATTATTGCTGCATTTTTATGGATGTCTAGGGTGTTTTTAACATTTAAAACAGCTCATTTCATTGCACGTCGCCATTAAGAGAAACAAAATGTAATGATCACAATTTTTGCGGTTCTGTTCGTTTCATTGCATTTTCATCACAATTTTCCTTTGTCATTTCATTGCATAACAGAAATGACAAACGGTAACGGAACCAAAAAAATGTTTGTTCCGTGCCCATCTCTAATACAGAGTGATTCTACAGTTTGGTGCATGCCCAGTTTTGCTATACCAGTGGTGTCCAAAATTTGGCCCTCCAGATGTTTTGGACCACAATTCCCACAGCCTTTTGTCATTGACAATACAGGCTTGGAATTTTGGGAGTTGTGGTCGAAAACATCTGGAGGGCCAAAGTTTGGACACTCCTGTGCTACACTATTCATTTTTTTCTGTTAATTGATGTGCTTTCCCCCCACTGTGTAGGTTAGTAATGTGTCCGTTGTTGAACACTGTGCTGCTTCACCAGAAGCAATGCTGTTGTTCTATGTTGCATCAGTGCACCCAAGGGCTTGTTTGTGTTAATTAGTCTCAGTGGATGTAAGTGGGGAGTTACATGAATGAACAGCAAAACCTAAAAGTTGTGAGCAAATGCACATGACAATTGTCTGTACAACATTTGGGACTGAAGAGTGGTAAATGTCCAGTACATTGGTGCAGATTCACAAATATGGGTATAACCAAAAGAACCCCCACCCCACCCCAGGAAGAATTTGGTTATGAGAACTTTGTCAGTAGTGCCAAATGTCTGGTCTTTCAAGTCTTGTTAGATCTGCAGCTCCAGTTATCCCTGGGAAAGGATGGTGGAGGATACAATAAAACAACATATATAGAGGCAAATGCTGCTCACCTCTTCTCTGTAAAAACCACAGTGCAGATGCTAGATCCCTCCTGCATGCACTGCTCACATAACTGCACCAGCAAAATAATAATTTTAAAAACCCCACCCTTTGCTGGATTCTTTTCTCCATATACTTTTAGAATGGGAAAGTCATGATACATTCTACAGTTGAAATTGTTCAGTTTCTAAATTTAAAAGCACAGAATCTAACACATGCCAGAGACCTGATGTGGGAAGGAAATGCTGGTGGATGGACAAATATCTCGACTAGCAACTACATAATTAAGAAGGGGCAGAATTTTTTTCCCTGTGAGAATCTAATCAGTATGTTAATACACTGTAAATAACTGTACAATAATAAAATCATGCCAGCCATTCATTAGAACAGGAGTGTAATGGCAATAAAGAATTGTTTCTGATCGTACTGGTGAGGTGCTTCTCTGGGAATGGTGTCCATGCATACCGGAATTCCATGCATACAGGAATTCCTCCAGACCCGCTTGAAAGCAATAGCCCTGCCTCTGGATCATAAGGAACCAGCATGGAGACAGAGCCGGGTTGTGCTGATTTGCATCCTATGGAAAATAGCTCACACTGGACCTAGACAGAATAGGTCCAAAATGCAATCTTCATCAGATTGCAACCAATATTTCAAGAATGTTTACAAAGAATACACCAAGTAAATACCTCATTGGGTGGTAGGTAGCATAGGAACCACTCGTACCATCCCTATTTTTGTCCAATCAAAGCAGTTGCAAGTTTGGAAATTTTTAATGAGATTTAAAAGCTGAAAGGTCCACACCCATAACATTGGATTTTAGACAGTAACTTGATTTTCCTGCTTTCATTGTTTGCCGCCATCTTGCCTGCTTTTGCCTGGTGGCTGTCTTCTAGCCTTTTATTTTTTTATGTTGTTAGCATCTAAGATGGAGCTATAAGGTTAAAATAAATAAATAAATAAATATAGCTGGTGTGCGTAGGACACATTAGCAGATGACAGAAGAGAGGAGCATGTTATTGTTCTGATCACAATGCCTGGTCTTTCTCCAGTGACTGTATCTCTGCAATTATTTTTACTTCCAGGTCTATACTACAGCAGCTCTTTTGGGGTCTGACTTTTCCACGTTTCCTCAGCGCAGGTAAGCAAAGCATCAGAGATGAGAGAATGTGTCTGACTTTTGCCTTTGCATGTCCTCGTGGAACTCAAAATGTTCTCCTTCTCATAGTGGAAATGGAAGATGAAGACCTCAGTGCCATCCCTTCAAAGCAGAGCTGCATCACGGTGCAAACTCAGTATTTCTTTGCAAACGAAGACAAATCCTTCAATGGCATCCTCGATTGTATAAACTGTTCCCGGTAGGTTTTCTTTTGGATTCCAAAAATTTAACATTTCCTTCAGTTAGTGCTTCAGATATCAACGGTCAAGGTTCGTGGACCCCAGGCTTCCTAAGTCTCTTGTCCAATCCTCTATTTGCTCTATCACACTGACTCCCTCTAACTTGTTAGCCTTTGAGAAAACTTTTTTGTCTAGAATAGCTATTCTCAACCTTTTTTGGGCCATGGCTGTTTTCAAAGCTCTTCTCAGGTTCCAAGGTGCCCATCAGATGGGAATACAACACAGACATCTTTCAGAAACTTATTTCATTATTTTTTTTGTCTGTGCCTCTCTTGAAGCATGCCAGCCCCCAACCAAGGGCCTTATGGCCCCTGTTGAGAACATCTGTTCTAGAAGGTCCCATCAGACTGTTATTAATAGGAAATTGTATTTCTTCTTTCATTTAAAGAGTTAGGTAGGAATTCATATATAGGAATATATGTTCATGCACTAGCTGTATTCAGACCGATGAAGCTGTTTGGATGAACAGCGAAATGTTTCTATCTCTCAAAAAAGAAGTCCAGTAGCCATGACTCAACTTCCAGATAAACTCACCTGGATGACTGAGAATCTTCACAGACATATGTTCATGTATATAGTTGCAGTTCATTTATATTTCACCAGTAAGGTCCAAGATATGTTTTGTAGCCCTACTTGTGTAGCATTTAGGAGTAGCAGATCAGTTTGATGTCCACCAGGAGGGGATAGCTGTGAGCCAGGTCATGCTAATTAGAGGTCTCTGGAGTGATGTAAAACAACTGGGAATAAAAGTGGGACAATTCATGTTTTGGTAGCGGGCTCAAAACAGTTGTGGACAATTACCTGCTTGTTTCATGTTTCTCTTACATGTTTACGTTGTGTTCTGCCCTCAGACTTTTCCATGCAGAGAAAATTTCCAATACAAATTTAGTATTCATAATGAGCGACAGCAAGGATATGTGCCGTCACTGCGATGCAAGGCCGCTGATGCAAGCAGAGAAGCCGGGTATCCTTTGAAGCTTCATTTTTGCCCCTGATTGTGTTTGCTTAAAGGGGGCATAGTGGCTCAGTGGACTAAGGCTTCCAAAAACTGTTGGCTGCAAAGTCAGCAGCTTGGCGGTTCGAATCCCGGGTGCCACGCAGTGGAGCGAGCTCCCGCTGATAACCCCAGCTCCTGCCAACCTAGCAGTTCGAAAGCATGTCAATGCAAGTAGGTAAATAGGTACTGCCGTAAAAAGCAGGAAGGTAAAATAGTGTTTCCTTGCAGCCACGCCGGCCACGTGGCCATGGACTTGCACAACACTGGTTCTTTGGCTTGAATACGGAGATGAGCACTGCCCCTAGAGTCGGACATGACTAGCACACATGTGCGGAGAAACCTTGTGCTTGCTTATGGAGTAATAACATTTCAAAGTCCTGCAGAACCACTTATGACTGATTCCTATAATTTCCTTCTAAATCACTCAGTTCACATATGTCTGGGTTGGGCAACAGTTTTTATGCAGGTAGCGGAAACAGCATACAAACATATACTTCTTATCACAAGGCTTATATTGTGGATAAGAGGGGGCATGTCACAGAAACACCTTATCTTTATGACAGCTACACAATATACAATGTAATTATAATACACCTAAAAACAAAGTATGTCAATAAACAGTAATTAATATGATGCATGCATGAATGATTTTTAAAAAAAGTTAAACTGAGAAATATGGCTTATGTGCACCTGCTGGACTTGATGACCCATTTTTTCTTTCTTTCAGCACTCAGTCCCAAATTGTCTGTCAGGACTTCATAAGGCTAAGAATAGCCATACCAAAATCTAGACTCACTTAAGTGTTTGCTCACTTAAGCTAAAACTTAAAGGAAAGGAGTACTCGTTGGACAAGACAAAAATAATCCTTCCTGCCTCTCCTTCTTTTCTTCTCATGGCATAATTTCTCTGTGCAAGGTTTTATTTTTCCCCTGCACTCTTGGGAAATTTTGCAGGGTTTCCAAGAAGTTTCATGATCTTTTTTTAAAAAAAGAAATGTCAAGCTGTAGGGTTCACTAAAGAGGCCATTATGCTGCACAGAATTTGGCAGCTGCCCATGCAGAACACCAGGAAATAAAATAAAATGAACCAGCTGAAGTTTCTGAGGACTCTTAAAGGCTGCCCCATGTAGAGTACATTGCAGTAATCCAGACAAGAGATAACTTAGGCACATGGCGCCATTTCCAGATCTGCCATCTCAAAGAATAGGTGGCATCTGGTGGCATTCCCAGCCACCACTGAGACTTGTAGATCCAAGGTCAGCGTTGAGTCATGCTGCAAATCTACCTTTTCAGGGGGAGTGTAACCCCGTCCAGAAAAGACTGGTTCCCTATCCCTTGGTTTCCCTTGTGACTGATCAGGTGGAGCTTTTTCTTGTCTGGATTAAATTTCAGTTTGTTAGCCCTCAACCACTGTGTTACTGACAAAAAGGCAATGGTCTCAACTTTCTTGGAATCAGATGGGAAGAAGAGGTAGAGTTGGATATCATCAGCATACTGACAGCTCTAAATCCACAAACTCTGGACAACATCTCCCAAGTGGTTTTATGTATATGTTGAACAGCATGGGAGATAAAACTGAAACCTGGGGAAAACATCAGGGAAATGGATTCCCCAACACAACCTTCTGAGTTCCTAGAAGCAGCATGGTAAGAGAGTACCACCAAAGACCATCCCAGAAAGCTGCCCAGAAAGATACACTGGTCAGTGGTATCAAAATCCACGTGAGAGGTCCATAAGAACCAACAGGGACACACTCTCCCTGTCCAATTCCTGTTGTAGGTCATCCACCAAGGTGATTAAAGCCACCTCTAACTAGTCCTGAAGCTAAGTTGAGTTCGTTCTAGCTAATCGACTTCATCCAGAAACTGCTGAAGATGTGATGCCACCATACGCTCCAAAGCCTTGCCCAAAAATGAAATATTGGAGATGGGCCAATAATTATCCAATACTGTGGGATTCAAGGGGGGCTTTTAAAAATAAAATGAATGGGGGGGGGCTCACAAAATTCTTACTACTGTCTTCTTTAAGCATGCTGATACCCTGCCTTGGCCCAAGGAAGCATTCACCATTTCCCCCTAACCGTTTCAGCCAGAATGTAGCCAAGAAAGGCAAAGGTCCAGCGCCCATATGATGCTTTCACATCTCCAAAGTCAAATATGGGACACAAAACGCTCCCTACCCTCTTCTCCCCAAAGACAACCTTTTTACAGGTTTCAGCTCAGTGTCTGCCTAACCTGGGAGTAAACCCCATAAGACTTCTCAGTAGACTTATATAACATTGTGCTGTCTATGTAAACGTGACAGTTCCATTGTGCACTTCCTTAACTAATGTTTAGATGAAGGGCCGAACCCCTGTGAAATGGTTCAGCAACCCAGATACAGAAAAGGACCTGAAGTCTGCTTTGATGATGCTCCCAATGTAAGTTTGCTCTTCTGAGACATGGAGAGGTTGGTTTCCCCACAATCGGAAATGTATATTTGTACAAAATTGTTTCCACATGGGAATGCCCTCTACTTTTATCTCTCATTAAACTTGATTCTTGACCACTGTTGCTCTGTTTCACATGTTCTCACAATTAACATAAAATTAACAGCTCTCTTTTTTCTGAGTTGCCTTTGCTTTAATTATTGTACTTCCACACATGATTCCCATCAAGACAAGCAAGACCATGTGAGTGTGGATATTCTGCACATAGTGGTGCCAGTACATCTGTGGTGGTCTTACATAGTTGTTGTCAGGTTCTTTGAAAAGTTGCTTTTTTAAAACATTGTGGCTTTTTCAGGTAATTGGCTTGTAGTGGCCTCCATCAAACTATCCATGGTTGTGGCACACTGTAATCTAAAGTGTTAATTAGAGATGGGCACGAATAAAAAAATAATGATGTTTCATTTGTCGTTTGTCATTTGGAGGGTCTGTTTCGGTTCATTTCTGTTTTTTGAGAATTTTTGCAAAAAATTGTTTTTGTTTTTGTTTGTTTCATTACAGTTTCGTTACCATTTATTTCAATTTTTGTGATTTTTTTAGCATTTAAAGCAGTTCACTGTATTGCAGTAATGAAAACGAAACGCACGACAAAATTTCCGGTGTTTCTGATCATTTCGTTTCATTTTGGAGACAAAATTTGTTTGTCATTTTGAAAACGGAAATGAAAAATTGTTCATTTCGTGCCCATCTCTAGTGTTAATTATGTGGTCCCCTAAACTAAATAGGGAGATGGTTCAGAGGGGCTCCTCTCCTTACAAGAAGATCTGGTCCAGTGCACATGCCTCCCAGCAAACCCGTTGGATGTCAATAGCAGTATCATGTTTGGCTCAAGTGAAAAACCATGAGGAAGGACAGCCATCTCCCAGAGCCAAAGATTCCATGCCTTGTCAGTCTAAAAAGAGAAATGAGTGAGTGATTTTTGATCTAAACCAAAGTTCTCTATAATTTGGCAAAATAAGGATAACAGGACAGAGGCAATGATTTAAAAATGTCAGCAACATACAGTATATGAATCAATTGTTGAAAACCAATGTATGGTGAGAACTAGGCAGCACCTCCCTTAGGTTTTAAAACTTTTAGGCAAATATAGTTTGCAGCCATTGTTCTTAAAGTGTATCTAGTGACTGACAAGTACTGTATTGATTATTTGATTGGCTTTTCAGGACTAGCATTCCCAGAATTGACCATCTGATAAAGGCCCTGACCAGATCAGCTGGGTAATTCTGGGAAGTGTAACTTGGTCAAGTGCTAGGGTTACAGGAGGATGATGAAATAAATTTTCCCTGAGCCAGAACATGAGAATCGTCTATATCAGGCATGTCCAAACTTTGGCCCTCCAGATGTTTTGGACCACAACTCCCACAGTCCTTTGCCATTGGAAATATAGGCTTGGAATTCTGGGAGTTGTGGTCCAAAACATCAGGAGGGCCAAAAGTTGGACATACCTGGTCTATATTGTACATGTTTATAACAATACAGTCACACAGGCAAGCATGATTTTTTTTAAAAAAAATGTGCCACTCAAGGAACATTGGAACAAAAGAATATTGCTATGGGAAAATATTATTAACAGACATTTTGGAGAAAGTTGGCAACATAGCCTAAAGCTTGGATTGCAGGGTGGCCTAAAAACATTGGGCCTGTTGTGTGTGAAAGTACAAGGAGCCTTGCTTACTAGCTTGGTGTGCTATGTTGTGTGTCATGAGTTTCTGTAATAGTAACTGTGATTTTTTTTTGTTAAGTTTCCTTTGCAATTCTTACTGTGAAATTCTTTTCTCTTTTGGGTGGATGCTTTTCACATGAACTCTGCTAACTGCCAGCAAACTGCATGAGATCTCATCTTGTATGTGTTTCTTTCTGTGTCTTTTTCCTTTTTCTCTCCTTGCTACTTTGCCTGTTTATTGATAGGATCAGCCTATATGCACCACGAGTCGTGCCTCTGCCATGATGTCCGCTCCTATCTTCATTTTTCTGCAAGTTTTCATGTGGTGTGGATGGTCAGTTACTTTCTCTAATTTTATGTTCTCTTTTGTGTTTCTTTTCCTCCAGAATTTAGCATTTTTGTTAGCATATCATTTTAGAGAACAGTGCTAAAGTGGGTTCTTGTGTGGGCTCGGGGGGATACAGAACAACCTCCATTGTTTTTGTGGGCAGTGAGTCAGTGGCAACCTGAGAGATTATTTTACCAGGAAGGAATTTGGAGGAGGACTCAAGATCACAATTCTAGATGAAAGTGTGTATGGCAAATTCTTCAGTCAGTAATTCTGGTTGTTTGTTTGCTTATTGGCCCTCAAGCTGGACATTAAATGAAATGCATATCCCCTGTGATTACAGTATTTTTCTGTGCATAAGACTATATTTTTTCTAAAATTGTTAAACTAAAAATTGAGGGTCATCTTATCCATGGAAGTAAATCGAGGAGAGACTTGTGCAGTTACAAAACTTTAATTTTGGGTTGGAAAACTGGGGGTCGTCTTATACATGGGGTGTCTTATAGATGGGAAAATGTGGTAACTCTTCACTACCCTTCCACAATGAGATTTCTTTATACCTAAGAACATCCCTTTCACAAACATGACTGTCTAATTTGACGCTAAGTTATGTACTTCTCCCTTGTTGCATAAAGAGAACAACAAAGCTAAGGACCCATGCAAATAAAATGCTGTGTACAGAGATTTGTTTAAGAATATTTAACATTGAAATCAGAGTTTGGCAAAAAGAGCTACCGATGGAACAGCCATGGTGGTGGGGAAGTTGATCCTACCTCCTACTTAAGAAATAAATCACAAATCTTCCCCACATCTGGATTGAAATGACCACGGATCAAGTGACAGATGATCTAGCGCAGGGATGATGAACCTATGGCATGTGTGCCAAAGGTGGCATGGAAAGAGCTTTCGCCTGGCACGTGACATGCTCCTTGCCCCCCCTTCTCCCTCCGCTGGAGGAATTTGTGGAGGGGGAAGTGGAGGGGGCAGGGAGCATGTTGTGTGCCAGGCTGTCCCTGGCGCTGCCGTCCCCATCACCATTGCCATTGCTGTCCCCTGCCGCCCCTGACCCCGCCTCTGCCGCCCCCACCGCCATCACCAACACCATCCCTGCCCCTCCCACTGCCGCTGATAACCCTGACCCCATTGCCCTTGCTGCCCTCGCCCTCGCCCCCCCCCCCCGACCCCCCGCTGCCACCAATCCCAACCCCCTGCCACCACCTCCCCATCGCCATCGCGATTGTTGCCCCTGCCGCTGCCGACCCGACCCCGCCTCCGCCACCATCCCTGCCCCTCCCACCACTGATGATTACCGTGACCATGCCCCCTCCATCACCCTTGCTGCCTTTGCCCTCCTGCTGCCACCAATCTCAACCACCACCGCTGCCGCCACCACCGGGTTTGGGCACTTGGCCCCAAAAAGGTTCACCATCCCTGATCTAGTGTCTGGGATCTTCATGTTACAATGTACGTTGTTACATTACATAATGAATGTGGGGGTGGCGAGCTTCAAGTCACATTTTCAAAAGATCCCATTTTCAAGAGAGAATTAGTCGCTGTGTGAGGGTATAAGCATCCCCTTCATTTCTGCTCATCCTTCTGCCTTGTACTATCCCCACATTCTTATCAACTAACATCTTTTTTCCTGTACTGAAGATCCCACATACTAACCTCTGTAAAGTAAGACAGAACTGCAGTTTTGTGGCCATAGAGAAAGGTCAGCGTTCTTCTCGTATTTTCAGCATCTTTACAATGTCAACTATTGCAGTATGAATAAAACAAGACAATCAAATGCCTTTTCAAGTTAGAGTTCAGATACTTTTTGATTTGAAATTTAGTATCTTTGATTGCAGAACAGACCCCCCCTCTCTTTACAGCATAAAATTAATGAAGTAAGTTTAATTGCTAGTCTAATAAGAATGATTAGGTTGCATACATGAACACTTATATAAGTTCTGTTGAGGTGAAGGTTCTACTTTAATCAATGGTTTGGGGCAGAATATCATGCAAAGAAGGTGCTCCATCTTGAGTTTTTCATGTCTGCCACTTCAAGTGCCGCCTGAAGTCTCATGATATGCGTAAATGAATCTGTACTGAATTTGACTTGTGAATGATGTAAGCATGACTACAGCTTTCTCAGTGCATGGCACTCAGTTAGCAATCATCACAGGTTGACTTGAAATAGCCTGCTGGATATTTCTCCCATGACAGTTTTGACCATTATCATACCCATCTGATAGAAAAGGTGTTCTGCTGTAGTTGCTAAGATTTTAGAGAAATTATGGTGGGGATTATCCTTGTGCTTGCCTTATATATGAGGTAGCTGAGAAATGTATGCACATGTCTTTCATTGTATAGCCATCTCCGAGGCATTGGATAGCAGAACCAACACCTAGAAAACAGGACAGGATCATTTTACTGTTCAGTGTTAGGACATAATGAATACTTGCAATTTTCTGCATCTTCATTTAAGAAAAAGGGGGAGGTTCTTGCTCTCAATGAAATTCTCAATTGCTGCAAGATTTTTTGGCTCCTTCAAAAGAGAGGCTCCCCCCCCCGGAGGACTGGCCAAAAGTGGTTCTTGCACAAAACATGTATTGCAAAATACATGTTTTTAAGTAATATACACATCCCCTTACACAATTGGCCCACAGTCTTGTTGCTTAATGTAATGAATTGCACTAGAATAGGCCCATCAAACCAGTATGGACTTGGTCAATCAACTTCCCCATCATTCTTTTTAACTATTCTATTTTTTACTCTTTTAAAGGAGCCCTGTGACACAGTGGTTAAATGCCTGTACTACAGGTTAAACTGTGCTCACGACCTGGGGTTCAATCCCAGGTAGCCTGTTCATGGCTGACTCAGCCTTCCATGCTTCTGAGGTCAGTAAAATGAGTACCCAGCCTGCTAGGGGAGGGGCAATGTGTAGCCTGGATACTGTAATTCAATTTTAAACCACCCAGAGACTACTTGAAGTGGTATGGGGCGGTAAATAAGCAGAACACTTTTTACTCATTTTAGCTTTTAAATATTGATGTAAACCTCTGCAGGTCCTTTTAAGAAGAAAGGTAGAGTAAATTTTTAAAAAATAAATAAATAATAAATGTGTGGGCCTACTCTAACTGCAACTTACTATGACATACTGTCACAACTAACGGTGGCCCATTTGAATCAATAGAATTTACAGAGGAGATGACTCAACAAATTTGATTTAATCTGCCTTCTGCAGTACAATAGACTACATGTAAGTAACCAGATCTTAGCTATTGTTTCTGAGCACCTTGCCTGGAGTTCCTTTGGAAGATGGGTGGTATATAAAGGAAGACTGTGTTCAAAACTGCTATCGAGAAGGCAAAGAGGAGGGGATTTGAAGGATCATCCATGTGGGTAGACGGGCTGGTTAACCAATGCTCCACAGTGCTCCTTTCTGCTTCAAATGTGCATAACTCCCATTTATCAGAGGTCCACCTTTTGGCAAAAAGAAATATCCAGGCTGAAACCAGGGAGGGCATTTCCAGAGCATTTCTCATAGCCCTGAGCATCCTTTTTCTATCAATGCTCTGGTCATAGCTTTCCAAAGCACCACTAGAGGGAGACATCATCATGGGCACGTCTAATAGCAAGTTACAGAGAACATGCATAAAAGTCAAAAAGGGAGGCCTTGCTATGGTGCTTGGAACAGAATATATTCCTTTGCACAGATATTGTGATTGAATATGTCATATTTATTGTGGGGCTGAAGAATTTATTTCATGCAAAAGAAAACAACAACTAAGCAGTAGTTTCTGGCTTTTGTTATTGTCATGGTTATAAATACCCTTGTGCTTGACAATTAGCTTTTTCTACATTGCATTCTAGACGTATGCATAGTTTATTAAAGACTTCTGCAGTTTAGGGAAAGAGTATATAACAGTGATGGCAAACCTTTGGCACTCCAGATGTTTTGGACCACAACTCCCATAGTCCTTTGTCATTGGCAATCTAGGCTTGGAATTCTGGGAGTTGCGGTCCAAAACATCTGGAGTGCCAAAGGTTTGCCACCACTGGTATATAACAACAACAAAAATGAAATGCAGAATGTATGTGATCTAATTTTCTTGCACTGGCATGGTACCCATGCATAGAGATGTACCCCATGTTGGACCAGAGGGAATATTGCTCCCTTGCCACTAGATATAATGCATGTACATGAATAAACACATGGTATTATTTTAGACCATTGCAGCAAATGAAGAGGTAGAGCCACTGCCATGTCCTCCTCCATTTGCTTCCAGCTTTACATATTATACTCTGTAAAGAAATAAACACTTTAGATTTATATACTTTCACTAGATATGTGACTATCTCAGTCTCTTGTTCTTACCAGCAAAACCAAGAAAGAATAACCCTTTACTTCCCATAGAGAAATTATTTGTTTGTAAGAAATGCCAAGCTGAAAAGGATTAACTTCCTAGTTAGATCAGCAGCTTTCCTGTGCAGGATTCACATAGAAAGGGCAAAAGAAAGATAAACTGTGCAGGGTTGTTACAGTTCCTGCATAGAATGACATCCTTCCTTTTCAGATTTCACTTGGAAGCGTGTTACAAGTGCAGCCTTTAGTAGTTGCCTGCCTATGACAATGGACAAAAACATCGGCAAAAGTTCTGTTTTTCCATTTGGGACATGCACCATCTTGAAGGATTCACATAGGTGTCCTACCTAACTGTCCTCATACATAACTGCCTTACTGCTTCTTTAATCCAGACCCCATCAGCTTCAACAGCCTTCAGTGTTAGGTGCATGCAAATCACTCATTAGGAACAGCTAAGAGTGCATTAAAAGGATACCTCTTCACATGAAAAACAGCACTTTCATGTTGCACTGCTCCCAGATTCTTCCAGCAGGTGTAGCCAAACTGTTCAGGGGGATTCAGGGAGGTTAGTTTTTGCATACTTGGCTCCATGAATTTTATGGAGTTATCTACTTAGGAGGCAAGGCAGAAGCTTCTCACCCTTAGGTTCTAATGTTCATCTCCATTCATACATGGGGTGTTTAATTGTTAAAAATGTGACATGATTGTTAATCATTTAATGGTTATTATTTTCATTTGTCTACTTCTGTATTTAAAAGAAATCACACCAACATGCTTCGTTGAGTAGATTTACTGAAGTATTTGACCAGAATCCAATGGATTTCTTCTCCTGATGGAACTCTTTCTGCTGTTGGAATCAGAAGGACATTGATCCATGTTCCTTCTGCAGTCACTTCTTAGTATACCCTCAGAACCTGCTCCAGAGCTTTCAGATGATACTTTTGGGTGCTGCAGTGGGCAAAGGTACAAAGTCTGGTATTAGGCTAATTTTGGACACGGTGTTCATTCTTAGAAATAAGCACATGCTAGAGTTGATTGCACTAAAGAATTCATAGACTTGATGTCCCTAATTTTACAGAACCTTGGATTCTCAGATGTTCTTGGACTAAAACTCCCAGATCATTTTGCAACTAGCTGTGCTGGCCAAGATTTTGGAGAACTGGAGTCAAAGAACATCTATGTACCCATGGTTGGGACCACTCTTATAGATGGAATCAGATTTGCTATCTTCTGCTTCATCTAATGTGGCATGAGAACTTTCATTGGAAATGATGATTAAAATAGAGTATCTGGCAAGTACATGCAACAGATAGATCCATGGTCTACATTTAAATATCAGGCAGCATAGATTTTAGTAGATTTTAGTCACTCCCTTAAACAAGTCAGTTCCAGATCTTTTGGATAGTACACAAGATGTCCCCAATTTATTAGGACAACATGGCTTGTAATCTTAATTAGTTATCTTGTCTTTTATTTTATAAATGTCTTTATATACTGCCTTTCAGCCCTCAAAGCCCCTCCTTTCGCATGTTGTTTACCAAACTAGGTATATCTCTTAATACATAAACACTTAACTCATAGTTTTAAGTGCTTTTAATAAACTTGCTCAAACAATACCATCAATACCATCAAAAGGAGTTCCGGTTCGGAAGATGGGCGGTATATAAATGTAATAAATAAATAAATAAATAAATAAATAAATAAATAAATAAATAAATAAATAAATAAATAAATAAAAGGAAACAATTTGTAGCTGTATGAGATGTGGACGTACAGATGACTTCTGAAGATACCTTGGACAGCGAGAGTTACTAATGTGACTGTATTACAGTGCGAATAAAAAAGTAGAAAATACTGTAAAGAGAACAAACTACAATATTTCGGACACATAATGCACAATAAGAAATGCCTTCTGCACGTTATCCTTCAAGAAAAAAAATAGATGGGAAGCATGGCCCAGGGCATAGAAGAACATTCTGGCTTAAGAACTTAAGCCAATTTGAGCACAGCTGCTCTGTTTAGAATAGCTTTAGACAGAAACCAGTTCAGGCTACTGATCACCAATGTTCTATGAGAACATGGCACTTGAAGAATAAGGAGAAGCTGTTTGATCATAATGATGAAAACCAGGGAAGGTCTTCTAAGGATGACAGTACTTGTATTGCTTACACACACACACACACACACACACACACACACACACACACACACACACACACACACACACACACACACACACACACACACACACCAAGTGGGTGGCAGGCACCGCATAGAACAGGCATTTCCTTCATATGGGAAATATGGCTGCTTCTAAAATGGTGCAACAGTGGCTAATGTTATGGAGCACAAGATACTGACAAGGATTAATAAGAGTGACTTTGATGTACCTGTTGCAGAAGGATAGATAAATGCAGTAGCAGTGTGTTCCTTTTCGAGTGCCTTGCTATATTCTAACGAGAAGGACGTGTGCTTTTAAAAGTACATTTAGTTTTATTTCTATGACAATTCACATGCATATGACATATTGCATTTCTTTAGCAGGGTTACAGCCCTATATAAGAGCAGGACAAGTAATCCTATAATGTAGATAGCAAATATAATGTAGTGATTACAGGCTTGGATTGGAATTTGGAAAGGCCACATTCTAATTCCCATCAAGCCATGTAAACCCACTAGATCACCTTGCCTCGGTCAGTCTTTTTCAGTCTGCCCTGATTCACAGAGTCATTGTCAGAACAGAGTAGAAAGGATAGGGGCCTTGTATAAGCCCAAGCATAAATTAGTTAAGGAGGATGAGAACCAGTTCACCCTAGAGATGTTACCAACATTTAAATCCATTTAAATAGGATTAAACCGACCATGACCATGCATGTTTTTTTAATTGACATAACATAGATTGTGGGTCCTGGTGGCAATTTTAGTGTTTTGTGTTTAAATGTTTTTATTGTTTTAATTGTCCATTCCCTTTTTAATATTTTAACTGTTTTAACTGTTCATTTTAATTGTCAGCCACCCAAAGACCTTTGGGTAGTGGGCGGCATATAAATTGTATAAATAAATAAATAAATAAATAAATAAATAAATAAATAAATAAATAAATAAAATACAGAAAGGAGTAGTAATGCTGGATAATTTTCAGCTGCTGGCACTGCTAGGGCACCACATCCAGAGCATCGGGCTGCAAAATGTAAATTTTCTGCTGTTCGAGGGCAGAGATTAGAAATTTTGCTTTTGGAAACTATGATTCCCAAAATGTAGCCATGTTTGACTGAAATATTCATTCATTTGTTCATTCATTCAATACAGTATATAACCACGTATCTGGATGCCAAGGCCATAAACAAACTCTTTAAAAAGAGATTAAACTTGTAGGTGTATAAAACCCAAAATTGAACATAGCAATCTGTATACACAAAGAAACAGCATGAACATAACTGAAATGAATTTTTAAAAGACAAGATAGTGGGACAGATGATATAAGCAGTGGAAAAACCTTTGCACTATGATGATACAAACTCCATGAGAGCCAGCATAAATACCATGTTTTCCAGGGTATTTGAAAATCCCCAGTGAAGGGGCCAGACAAATTTTGGGTGGATACTAATCCAGAAGTGAGGAGTAACCGCCAAGAAGGCCTGGTTTCTGGCCTTCTATTTCTGGTCCTCTCTCATGGTCAGTGCTCCCTCAACCACCCGGTGTGGGATGATCAAATAGGCGGGGCATATCTGTATTTTAAAGAGGTGATCTGTCAAGTATCAAGGTCCAAAATCATTTAGAACCTAGATAATGGGATCTAGACAACGTAGTCAAAAGGAGGCCTAATGAAGCTTGCTGCAAAGTAACTTTCTACCACTTGGAATAAAGAAGGAGAAAGGTTGAGACCCTTCCAAAATTTCTGCAAGTGTTTGAACTGAACAGTTCAAACTGTTCTGACCTCTCGTCAGAACATATATTTATTCGTTTATTTTATATTTATTGATTATATTTATTCTTTTATATTGATTGATTGGATTCATATACTCTGTTTGTTTGTTTTGCGGACTCTGCCCCTTCAGGAAAGATATAGGAAGAAGATTATTTATTTATTTATTTATTTATTTATTTATTTATTTATTTATTTATTTACCAACTACCAATTAATGAATTCATACTATACTGGGCAGTGTATACACAAGCAAAGTCCCAGAAACCTCACCCACTTCTTTCCCATAATAACTTAATTACAATCAAAAAGGGACTATAACTGACTTGAGTGTGATAGTCTACAGAAAACCTAAAAGTCAAATGCTAAAAAAAACTGACATTGTTTCGGTTTACAGTATGATGTTCTCAAGGACATTGTTTCGGGTTACAGTATGATGTTCTCAAGGGCTGCCTTACATAATTTTGTCTTGTGAGCATTTAACTGAAGCAGTAGCCAAGGCTATATCCCTTTGAGCTAAAGTTTTTTAATCCTTAATTCAGCCCCAGTTAAGTCAAACTTGACACGATCAAGCCATAAACCAGACTGTCTGGTTCTCAACGGTACAGTCTAGTACAGAAATTAGAATGCTCTCCCCCTTCAAGTAGCCTGGGCTAAATTTCCACCATCCCTTATCATTGGCCATGCTGGTTTGGGCTTGTGGGATTCCAATACAACAGTGTCTTTGGTTTGCAAGAAACATAAACAAAGAGGGCAGACTCAACATCTGAAATAAATGGGCTAATTGTGGCTCTTGTGCTTTATAAGCCCTATTCTGTTTTCCTTTGCAGCATGAGAAGCCTACCTGTTTTGAAGGGGGGCGCTGTAGCTCTTCCCTCTATTATCTCTTTAATCATGGGACTTTGGGCGCTTTTACACGACCTCTAAAATCTGGTGGCAACTTAAATTCGGACCAGAGATCGTGGGGGTTTGTCCCTGTTCCTGTGTTCCCACCCCTCCACACTCCATTGTTCCTGTCTGCATGGGGGGAGGGAGAAAAAAAGGGAGAAAAAATGCAGGCTCACCTCCATCTGCAGGTCGAAGCAGCCCTAAGCAGCCCCGTAGAGATTCCTCTCTCTTAAAGGGGCGGCAGGGACAAAAAAACAAACAGAAGGCAAGGGAGCCCGGCATTCACAGCTTTACAATCCGCATCAGAAGATTTGTTTACCTCCTGGAGGCCAGGTTCTTGAAAAGTGTGCTGGGACACACTTAGGTAGGTGTGGTCGTACTTAATTTTTTTAAAAGTCTGGAGCTGGTGGGAAAACATTTTAAGCTCCGGATCTGGGAGCCCTTTGCCTCGGATTTTAGGAGTCATGTAAAAGCGCCCTAAGACTGTCTGAAGAGGGAGAGCTTGTTATACAAACTTGCCTCCCCCCACACACACACATGGGAACCAGAACCGAGATTGGTGGTGGTGCATTTCTGATTCCCAGGGAGAAGTTATCTTGCAACTGCAGTCTCTCCTAAGACACTTATAGTTTGGCAATTCAAATGGTCATGGTGGATGTCCAAAGCAAAGCAAAACAAATTATTCTGCTTATGGACTGCCCCACAGCACTTAAAGCACTCTCTAGGGTGTAAACACTTTATTTATGTGGGCTACACATTGGTCCCCCCCCATCCCCGGTGAACTAGGTACTCGTTTTATGGACCTTGGAAGGATAGAACGCTGAATCAACCATGAGGTGGCTACATGGCTGCAGTACAGCAGTACAGTTTTGCTTTGAAGCATGAGTCCTGGAGCTGATTGTTTGCTCTGTGGTGCTAAGATCCTTTGAAATGCAGTGAATGTCACGATGAGGATGGCAAAGACATTGTAAACAACTGTGATCCCTCTGATTAATGAAGAGGATTAAAGAGGGAGAAAGCTTATCCAGAGTTTAGGTTTGGGAGGGATTTTTTTTGTGCGAGTAGTGGAACTAATCAGGAATAAATTGGTTTAGCAACAAATGTTGTTGGTAGAAGAAAATAAAACTGTGTGAACAAATGAGTTCATCCCGGTAGCCTTCTATACTATGATTTTAGATTCGTTTATGGAAACAAATTCAATTAAACCCCTCAGTAATAAGTACAAACAAATACACTACAGTCAGGAAGAACTGAATAAATGCCTTATGTGCCAATGCAAGATGAGAGTTGTACTGTATCTCATGACGTTCAACCTGATTCTCCAATGTTATTCTCCTGGAAGACAGAGATGTGTGTGACACATGTTTTGTTCTATGGCTGGAAATTCCCACTGATCACATCCTTACCTGTGAAGATGCCATATCATATCATGATTTTTGCTTCCCCCACTAGTGGTGCTCTTGGCAAGAGGATAGTAATAGTTTTGTGTGTGCATTAAGCAAATTGCACCCACAATGCAATCCAAGAAATTGTGCAAAACAGTGATTTACTGCTGTCATGTGCTCCTCGATGGTATGTGTTTGCCTTGCTTCTTTTCTAAAAGTGAAAGGCTCAGAGGAAGAATGTGAAAATTACAGAAATGCTGGCAAGAAGAAACTGACTTGGATAATCCTTGTTGAAGTGTTTTGTTGTGAATAAACAAAAACAAATAGGAAAGAATTTAGTGAGCAGGAAAAAAATGTTTCGAAGTTGGATTCTAAACTAGTTTACTATCCTGCGATGCAGTGGCGGATAGTACCAGATTACCTGTACTGAAGTAACATTCAACTGCCAATCCAGTCAGCTTCTTCCATGAAATGAAAGAGATACAATAGTTCTAGTCCTTTTGTCTCAGAAAACAAAATGTTTCAGGCCAGCCCTGGCTACTGCTATCCCATGAGTGCCCTCAGTGTGGCCCCAATATTGCCTGCACTTCAACATAATTTCAGTGTACTTTGTAAGACTGTGCATTCCATTGGGGAGACGTATCACTAGCATGTTTCATAAGCAGTCATGCCATTGTAAGAAGGACATTAAACTGGCTTTCAAGACACTGTGGTCATCTTCTCCATATTGGAAACTGCCTGTGGTGGGAATTTTGTCTCTAGCATTACTTCATGAGAGATCAATGTTCGTTTTTGAAGATGAGATCACAAATCTACATCATACCCAGCAAAAGTGAGATAGGAGTTATTGTTTAACCATAACAATAATAATAATTTGTGACAACTTGACTTAGTTTTCCTATTCTGTTCTACAGAGACTTCAAGTTAGATTGATTATCTAATGATTTCATGAAGCAAAAATAACAACTTACATAGTGAGTCAGGTATTTTCCTCCCCTTAGCCATTGGATTGTAATTTTAAAAAAGAAAATAAACATTTGCAGGAGATTCCAGAACAGTTACTGAGTTCCTACCAGTGTTGTAAGTTATGAGGGTTGTTCAAAAGAACTTTCTGAACGGAAATCTCTCAAGATTATTGACCTCATCTTGGTTGAGTCATTCATGATTAAGTCCTATGGAGTCCTTCTGATGCTCAAGTACAGCTAGAGTAACATCTAGTGTGTATTTTAAAGCAAAAATGACACTGTTTTATGATAGGCAAATAACATGCACCCATTTCAGAGAGAACAAGGATTTAGTTTGGGGTTCTGTCATTTAGAATAGTACTCCCAACTACCTTATTCTGTCAGCTCTGTTTAAATCAACTCTGTTTACTACGGGTAGCTTAGAATACACATAATACACTCAGGATTGTGCAACGTGTTTGGATATGAGAGAAACCTGTGTTGCTTTTTCAAGCATATTTTTACGAATTTCCAGCATCATGATTAAGTTAACACACATCCTGTTTTTCTTAAATGTAGGTTTATCAAAAGGATGTCTGATAATTCATGATTATCTCTCCTGAATGTTTTTACACGTGAAGTCATCCTAAATTTTTAAAAAGCAATTTCAGAAATATATTTATTTAGGAAAACTGCAACAGCAAAACCTGATTTGTAGATTATCAGTGAGTAGTTTGCCCTGCTTGCTTTTGTCTATGTGGCTAACTATGGGTCAACTAATTATGTGAAAATCTCTTAAACAAGGATTATTTTACGTCCTTATCTGTTCAGTCGGCATTTAGAAAATATTATACAGAAAACTGAATAAGATTCAGATGAAAAGCAGCTGGAAGAAACACCAGTGGTTTAAGATATGCATACAACTGGCAAAAAGCAGCAATGACTTCAGATTACTTCTGACAACGGTGTTGGGGGGAAATTCCAAACCACAACTGCAGCTGAATATTAGGAAGTCAAAACTCTTGAGTAGAAAAGAACTACACACCTTTAATGTTCACAGCAAAGAAATTAAAGATTTTGTATATCTTCGTTCAATTACCAATCCAAATGGAGACTGCAACCAAGAGCAACAATTAAGGAACTACAAAGCATCTCCAAGTGTACAGATGAGTACCAGGAGACCAAGGTGAAGGCCATCCATGCTCATGTGTTTCCACTCACCATGTATAGGTGTGAAAGGTAGACGGTGAAGAAAGCTGACAATAAAAGAATGATTCATTGGAAATGTGGTCCTAGAGAGGAGAGCTTTGCTGATTTCATTTATCACAAAAGAAATAAACACAATAAAAAACATAACACAAGTAGGTCCTAGATCTTTCAAAACATAAAACTGACAAAACTGAGGATGTCATAAATTGGGAATATTATAAGAAGGCAAGACTCACTGCAAATGTAATAATGCTACGAGAAGCGGAAGACCAAATATGAGATGGGTTGACTCCATTAAGGAAATCACAACTTTAAGTTTGCACAAGAGCTAAGTGGGACTGTTGCGCAAAAGCCAATCAAGAGGTGACTTATTCATAGACTTGCCATACGTCAGAGGAAACTAACCATGTGTGTAAATAATTTTAAAGGTCTTCTGAGGATTCAAGACATGACTTAGAGACTAGAATCTTCTTAGCTACACCCAGCCATGTCACTTCATTGGTGCAAAATTGCAGTGGAAAATTGCTGCCGGTTATGTAGTCAATGTGTGCATTTATTTTCACACACAAGTAGCATGACTCAGTGCATGATAGTAAATGCTTACATTGACTTCTTAATTCACTCCTGAAATTTGTGTCAATGGACTTAGTTGACAGAAATTTTGAACTAGATGCTGTCTATAGTAATCCAAAGAAGCTATGCCCATAAAGCAATGCTTCCCAACCTTGGGTCTCCAGGTTGGATTGCAACCTTCTGAAATCCTGATCAGCAGGGCTAGTAGTGATGGTTGCTCCGCCCGGCCTCGTGCCGAGCAGGGGCACCTTTGCCGGCCGGTGGAGGGAGGCGGCTATTGGCTCCGCTATTAGCGTTGCCTACGGCAGGGGAATAAGTCCTTGGCGCGCTCCCCTCAGCCTGCCTCCGTAATTGCCGTTTTTCCCCTGGAGCGAGTGGCACGCCGTCCCGGGTTTGCGTGCCTGACTGGATCCTTTTTGTTGCTCCACCGCTTGCTACAGCTCTCCCGACAATCAGCTGATTGTCGGGAGAAGGTTTTTCGCTGGACCGCGCCTCCCGGAGCCTCGGCGACAGGCGAGTTCTTTCGTGAAGGGCTCCGGGAGGCTGGTGGGTCGGCTGGCCAGGCTCTTCCGAGCCGGTGCGATTTCGGGGCGCCCCGAGAGCAGCGAGCTGGAGCTCTCTGCGTCTCCCTTTGACTCAGCCGCTTGTCGGTAGCTCCGACAAGCAGCTGGGCTTCGCTGACGGGGATCAGGACGCCAGAGCCGCTGCGGAGCTTTTTCGGCTCCTTTCCTCCAGCGCTCTAGCATGGGCTGCCTTGCAGCCTCCCGGAGCGGCTGGCTTTCAGGTTCAAGCTGCTGCTACCCCTTCGGCGACAATCGCCTGATGGTTGGGAGCATCTGTCCCTTCGCCTCCCGGATCTCCTTCGCTCCAGGGGTGATCGCTCCGGGGTGTGTTCAGGTGACGGGTGGTTTAGCGTGCGGGGGCTGGTGGAAGCGCCAGTGAACATGTGAACATAAGCACATAGGAAGAACCATGCTGGATCAGGCCAATGGCCCATCCAGCCCACCTTCCTGTATCTCACAACGGCGCCACTGGATGCGTTTGGGAGTGCACGAGACTAGATCTCTGTCTCCTGATACCACTCCCCTGCATCTGGCCCTCGAAGTACCCTGGTTCTTAAGCCTGGAGATTACATATTCCCAGCTTGGTTTATAACCTGTGCCTTTGGGTTAGGCGGCCATTTTCTGCTTTGCCACTCGGTGGCCATTTTGGTTGGTCGTTCTGGGCCTACTCTTAACCCCTAAATCCATGCCCATCCGCCGGGCTGGGCGCACTGGGTGGCTATACCTACCTCCAGTTATCCTGGGCTGTAGGCTTTTAGCTTTGTTTAGGGGGTATTACACCCTTCCATCGGGGGTGACTCAGGGAGTCTCATTTGGTTTGGTACCCGGTGGCCATTTGGGCCTGGCCTCATGGGCTCACCCCTTAGGCATCGATCTACATCCATCCGCCCGGCTGAACACTACGAGCGGCCCTGAACCTCTCTGTCCCTTGGTTGACTTATTAAGGGGGTCTAGCGTGCTTGGATTGTTCATCCAAAGTTAATTGGCGGTAAATTTTCCAACTTCGGTGGTGGCACCCCTGCCTACCCGTTCAGCCATTTCGTGCACATCATCTGTCAGTGGGTAGGGGTGGGTGGGTGTAATCTGCATCCATCCTCTTTATTCATTGTTGTTATACCCGTGCCACGATTTGTTTTGGTGGTCACATAATAGGGCCATCCTTCAGATACTCTTGGAACCCATTGTGGCCCCGGGCCGCACCCACGCGGCTGAGTTACTTGTCAACTGTTCGCTCTTCGGTTCGACTAGGCCATCTAGGCCCCACCAGAGGTGTTTGGGAGCACATGGGACTAGATTTCTATCTCCGGATACCACTCACCTGCGCCTGGCCCTTGAAGGACCCTGGTTTCTTCATCATGGTTTGTAACCTGTGCTCGACTGTTTCCCCAGGAATCTGCCCAGCCACCCCCCCCCCCTTTTTTGGAGCTATACAAGCCAGATGCCACCACCACTTCCTGTGCCAGGGAGTTCCGTTGACTTCAAGGCGCTGGGTACATCAGTACATAAATAATAATTTCTTTGTCAGTTTTTTACTCACCCGGCACTCTATTTGAGTGTAGCCCCCCCCCCTCGAGTTCTGATATTTTGGGAGGGAAAGAAGAGCCCCACTTTAGCCACTTTATTCATGCCCTGCATTAGTTTGTACGTCGCAATCATACCCTCCCCCTCAAGCGCCCTTTTTCCAGACCAAAGAGGCCCAAATGATCTCGGCCTTACTTCAGGGGGGAGGCGTCCCAGCCCAGCGATCATTTTGGTTGCTCTCTTCTGCACCTTTTCAGTTCCACTGGGTCTCTATTGAGATGCGGTGGCAAGAATCACACACAATATTCCAGGGGGGGGGGCTTGCTATTGTTTTGTATATGTCATTACAATGTTGGCTGTTTTAATTTCAACCCCTTTTTGATAATCCATAGCAACGAACTGGCTTGCCTTGCTGCTGGGGGAGACCCTTCTGGAGCTCTTCACAATCTTCTCTGGTTTCCACCGCACAGAACAGTTTGTGTCATCTCCAACCTGCCCCCCCTCACTGTTTATCCCTGTCTCCAGCTCATTTATGCTTGTTAATCTTTAATCTACCGATTAGTTCGCAGACCCCCTTTTGATTTGATTCTTTAGACAAGTGGGGCGGCTCAGGCAGCGGACTACCCTCAAGGTCCTCTGTCATGAAGCCAGGCGCCATGAATCCTCGGGGGCTGTTATACACCGTAATCCGGTTGGCTGTTACATACCACGGCCAACCTTCCCATTCTCCTTGAATCCATTTTGGTTTGTGCCACGCACACGCAGTGGGTTACTTTTCACCTGTTTGACCCGTGTATTCAGCTACGCTGTTTAAGGAGGGAGGTGCTAATGGGAAGGGGAAAGGTAAAGCCCCTGCCAAGAAGAGGCCTCGTCAGCAGCCCCTTACTTATCCATCCTCTCCATCAGGTGATGAGCCACCTAGCCTTTTGGCAGCTGGGTAGAAGCGGCCTCGTTGGAGCGCGAGCACGCTGAGAGGCAGGGGACGGCCGTGTCTTATGGGAGACGGCTTTCTACAAGCGTGGCTAAGGCCCAGAGGGGGTGGAGCGTACACTAATAATGGCTAATGGTGCCTTGCAGTTCTTCGCTTGAATCCGTTTTAACAGGATCTGCCAGTATCGTTTCTGTAGGTACGCCATCTGTGACTACTGAAGTAGCCGCGTCATCGCATGCTCTGCTCAGACTCTCCCCCAGTTGCTGTGTCTTTCAACGTAGTCATGTTCCCGCCTGCCGCGGAAGAGTCATCGCTTCCGGCCTTGGTTTCGGCCAGGGCTGTGTATTCGCGTGGTAAGTCGGCTCCAGCAGTCCAGCATCTACCCTTCATGGAGTTGCGGCGCTTGGTTGTCCATTTTGGCGCAGATGGCGCTATAATATTGTGGGACTTTGTAGTCCTCATCGTACACGCCGCATTTCGGCCGAAATTTAGTGTGCTGCCTCGTGCCCCCTGGGGTGGCGGCGCACTGGCATTACCAAGACCTAATCCAATTTTTGAGTTTTTCTGAAGAGTCTGATCTCTCCTGATAGGTTAAGTAAGCTGGCTAATGCATAGCCTTGAGTTTGTTCTGCCAGTTATGGGGTTGCCTTGTTTCAAGCCGCCGATTTGGTACCCCTTTGTTCGCTGCCTCACGCGTTAGCACGCTGCTTGCCCAATCCAAGAAACCGACTCCTAACTTATGCATTACGTTGGTCGTGTATGGTCCGCGAGCAGGATCTGGTCTTTCAGCATATTTGTAGATTGAAGACTGATCGGCGGTAAGGCTGGCACGATACACCTTTGTAGGTGTTCTGTGCTTCAAATTTGCCCGGTTCTAGCGTTATATAGGTCCGCCCTGCTCGCTTACGATTATCGTGGATACCTATTCCTGGCAAAGAGGGGTCGCCTTTGACAGGTTGCCAATATTGGACAATTCACTGAGGACACTGCAGGTCGCTGGCGTATTGGGCTGGCATTTTGGGCGTCATTCACTACGGATAGGCGCTGTTTCCACCGCAGCTGCCTTTGGCGCCGATCGGGTGGCAACCAACGGATTGGGCGATCGGGATCCAGAGACCTTAAATCTTCTGTACGTTTACTAATGGACCGGTAATACCGGGCCAGTTGTTCTTTTCTTTCAATTACAGCTTTTACCCCCCGGGAGCCAGGTTCGAACATTGGTTTACAGCCTCAGTTTTTGTTTACTGGGACTTCGAGTAGCTACCCAGTCTGGACGTGGCCACGCTTCCAGCCTTGGACGTGGCAACTTGGACATGGCCGCTTTCAGCCTTGGACGTGGCCGCTTTCGGACTTGGACATGGCCGCGCGGCCTTGGGCGTGGCCGCCGCTTTCGGCCTGGGACGTGGCCACGCTTTCGGCCTTGGACGTGGCGGCGATTCGGCCTGGGACGTGGCCGCGCTTTCAGCCTGGGACGTGGCCGCGCTTTCGGCCTTGGACAATGGGCCGTTTTCCTGGGGAAGGGCAAGAAGGTGATGCCTTCACACGCCTTTCTTACTGTGGCTCCCAGTGACCTCCCCCCTTGCCACCTTGCCGAGCATCGTGGTTGCCCATGTTGGGAGGAATAGAGTTGGCCCGTAACTCGGGCAAGCACTCCATTCTCAAGATCTTCGTGGATCTGAGAGCGCTACATCATATTCGCCCATTGGCGGCTCGCATGGCGGGCAAGTCTCTCATTCTCAAGATCCTTGTGGATCTGAGAGCGTTCCAGCGTACTCGCTCATTGGTTCGCGTTGTTTAGTCTGTGAATTTTCCCCGGTTGTACGGGGGTTCGCGCCACCATGGGTAGCACAACTTAATATTAAACAGCATGCAGATCTATATACAATAATCAAGGTCCTCGGCAGTGCTATCGTAATAATCAGTTAGGTAGCTGGTAGGCTTCAGTAATAATGACCCCAATGTGATCAAGTGGCCTGCCTAGAAATTGGGAATGGGGGATGCCCACAACGCTCTGGCATCCTCATTGCATGCATAACTGGCTGCAATAAATTACTTCAGAGAGTAGACCTGATAAAACTTATCCGTTGCATTAGTTGCCCGCGCTGTGCAGGCTGAAGCAGGAGCTGTCCTGTGGCACTCCAACATCCCTGCTGGGAAACCACCTAATTCGTCCAGATGATGTGCATTTATTGGACAAGGGCCTGGATATCCTTATTCAGAATCTTAAGGAGGGCCTGAGGGCCGAATTGTTCGGCTGTGGGGTAAAGAGCCGCAGTGCGCCTCTTTGGTGGCGGGTAGCGCATAAAAGTTAACCATTTAGGTCCCGAATCTAATTACATCTTCACGTCTTCGGCAGCCTCCCATTAATAACCCAATAGGATTTAGTTAGGGAGCAAATAATAATAATAACAACCCCAAACCCTAGGAGGGCTGCCAACCTTTTATCAAGCGTTGATGCCAAAAGATCTCATTGGCATCCTCACTGCGGCAGTTCTACGGGCCGCAGGAAATTGGTGGAGTAGCGGGACCTAATCAATTTGTTGTTACCATTTTGATGATGCGCTACGGCTCAGGCCCTCCTAAAGTTATTGCTCATTGATAAGTAATTTAAAATTCGTTATTGTAGTTAATAAAGTTGTGGCCCTTATTTAACCCAAGCGGAATGTGTGTCGCCTCTTTCTTTCAACCTGGCTCGGCAATGGTTGCTCCGCCCGGCCTCGTGCCGAGCAGGGGCACCTTTGCCGGCCGGTGGAGGGAGGCGGCTATTGGCTCCGCTATTAGCGTTGCCTACGGCAGGGGAGCGCGCCCCTTTATAAGTCCTTGGCGCGCTCCCCTCAGCCTGCCTCCGTAATTGCCGTTTTTCCCCTGGAGCGAGTGGCACGCCGTCCCGGGTTTGCGTGCCTGACTGGATCCTTTTTCCCACCCTCCCGCCACTGTCTATGATGTGCTGGTGATGCTTTGCTGGTCGCTTCGGGGCCGGATGGGAATTTTTGACCATTTCTCTGATTGGCCTTGAGCGGTGGTGTTTTTTCGCCCATCCCACCATTCACATATTGGCGGTGGGTGTTGTAGGTAATAACCCCGGTCACGACTGGCGGGTAGCGCATAAAAGTTAACCATTTAGGTCCCGAATCTAATTACATCTCCACGTCTTCGGCAGCCTCCCATTAATAACCCAATAGGATTTAGTTAGGGAGCAAATAATAATAATAACAACCCCAAACCCTAGGAGGGCTGCCAACCTTTTATCAAGCGTTGATGCCAAAAGATCTCATTGGCATCCTCACTGCGGCAGTTCTACGGGCCGCAGGAAATTGGTGGAGTAGCGGGACCTAATCAATTTGTTGTTACCATTTTGATGATGCGCTACGGCTCAGGCCCTCCTAAAGTTATTGCTCATTGATAAGTAATTTAAAATTCGTTATTGTAGTTAATAAAGTTGTGGCCCTTATTTAACCCAAGCGGAATGTGTGTCGCCTCTTTCTTTCAACCTGGCTCGGCAAAGGCTCCTTGAATTGTGTCCGGTAGGTGATTGGCAGCCAGTGGAGCTGCTTTAGTACGGGTGTATTATAAGTAGTATGAGGAATGCTTTGTGACAGGGGCTTGAAGAATGTATCATAGTGACTGCTCGTGCTCACAGATCTCGTGCGCTCTTTCCAGCCTAAAGTACAGGAACAAGAAGGGAAGCTAGATAGCCCCAGTGATTTAGGCATCTGGCTGCAGAGCTAAATGTGGGAGTTCAGCTCCCTACAGTGCTTTCTTGACAGTGACTGGTGTGATCCCATAGGATCCCTTCTTGCTCTCTAGTTTTAATAGGATGGTGATGGTGATGACTGAGATTAAAAGCATGTTGTTAGATTCAGCGGGCTGGGTTATTACAGATGAGCCAAGTCAACCTTTCAAAACCCTTCTCCCAGTTTGTTGATAGAGGAACTGGGCAGAGTGCAAGGAACCACTGCACTGAATTTCTTCCAGGAGGAAGAGAACTTCTCCAGCAATTTCTTGGAGATGGAGCTTACCCTTGACAATATTTGTAGTGCACACAAAGGACTTTCAGATTTCGTACCACCACTGCTGGTGGCAAACAACAACCATGTTGGCAGCTTGGTTTCCTGTACAGTGCCCTCTACTTAACTGTCATGTTCCTGATGGACTGTACTATATAAGAATACTGGTGGAGAAGACTATGGGTGATACCTTCATAGGCTGCTAGAAGAGGCAGCCATGAAAGGGATCATGGCAACATTCTGAAAATAATCCTGCCAACTGGCAAACTAATCCTGTAAACTTTTCTTACCGGGAGAGTAAGAAAAAGAACAATCTCAAAATGTATCAGTCCGGCACTTGTTTTTCTTATGACATTTTGCTGCTCTATCCTGCAAAGGCACTTCTGACTAACAGTGACTATTGTAGGTTTTTTTTTAAGACATGTGAGATGTTCCAGGAGTAGTTTACCCTTGCTAGCCTTCCCAAGGGAGTTTCCATGTCAATGCAGTAATTTGAACCCAGGTCGTATGTGTTCTAGTCTCAACATCAACGGTTGATTCACTACCCCCACTTCCGTTCTCTACACGTTTTCCCTCTAGGCTTTAAAGGAAGTGTGGGGAGCAGAGATGGAGGGGAGCGGCTATCTGCCACGGAGATGACTGTACAATGAAAGACAAAATGTGCATCCACCCTTCTCAGCCCTGTCATGACTACATTAAGCATCAGCATCCAGGACACCACTCATGAGAATACACAATTTCTGCTTTTTTGAAGGGGGTTCCTTTTGTATCAGAGTGAATGAAGGCCTGCAATTATCATGGGAGATATCTTTACACTTCTCAAGACTTTTGATGAGAATAAGCACAGCTCCATCCCAAAGATGTGTACCTTTGCAGAGCGTATGGAGCATTTCAGAGAAACAGTGTGCTCCCAACAGTGGACGTTACATTAAATCCAAATGGCCACATCTTTACGCAGTTGGAAAAATGAGACAACGGTACCCTTTAGTCAGTGAGGAGAACACATTATATTGGGTAAAACACATCAATAAATAAAGATATTTTAAGAGATATGCAAAAATGCACAGTTTTCTTCATGAATATAATGGAAATAATTTTATAGTTTAAAAAATGGAAATGTGTGGAATTGATCAGCTGTGCCTATCTCTCTTTCCACTAGAATATGATACTCTCCATAATGTGATGTAGGCTTAGGGAGCATCCTATATCCATAATTGCATGCATTGTGGTGAGCTACAAGAATGACCCTGGGCATTTGTGTTTTTGTGCTCATGTTTAATGGCCATACAAACTAACATTTTACAGCTCTGAAATCCCATGGATTGCAAAGTAAAGGGCGAAAGTAGACACAAAATCACTCTTGAAAATAAACTGAAGGTCTTTCCCCAACAGTTGTAAGTTGAGTGGCAATAGTATTGACTTGGAGGGGGGGGCTCTTACAGCCTAACAAGTTTGGGCAGATGCCATAGGTATCAGACACCAGGTAATTAAATCAGAAGATTTTGGCACATGCTGAGAGGATTCATAAGTACCCAATCTTCTGAGTAGAGATCTTTTATTTTAGATACTAAAGCCTCTATGGTCCTTTTGAGAATTCTCATTCCCATATGGTTTAGTCTTATGAGAATAAATTTCATAAGTGAAAAAGCTGTTAAGTCAGGCAATAATCTTCCCTATCATATAAAATTTCATAATTGTGACACCTTTCTTTCTTTCTTTCTTTCTTTCTTTCTTTCTTTCTTTCTTTCTTTCTTTCTTTCTTTCTTTCTTTCTTTCTTTCTTTCTTTCTTTCTTTCTTTCTTTCTTTCTTTCTTTCTACAGGAGGATTCAAGAGACTGTGGTGGTGTCTCTGGTCTGAGTCCATCATTGTGGTCTATGGTAGGAATCCAACTTATCCTACTCTGGCTGTTATCTGGCAGTAGGTATTGCCAGTTATGACCCTGTTAAAACCAAATCCTGCATAACAACGAGTCAAGCCGACCATTTCATCGGTGAAGAAGGGGGGGTCAGTCTGCAAAGAGTGCAGATCGAGGGCAAGGCTTATTACTTGATATCTTCGTTGGGACAGATGCTGAAGGCACCCACCGTGACTGCATGTTGGAGTGTCAGATTTGTAGACGTGTGTGAATGCTGCATCATCTAGGTCATCGGATCGGAATTCTATATGTGCTTTATTCAGGAGCTGCAGGGTTTTTTTGTGCTTTTCAATACTTTTATGTAAAAAGGGCTCCCATTTAAATGGTTAAACAATTTGTTTTTTATTTGATCTTGGTTTTGAATTTGTTGCACTTTTTTATTCTTTAAAAACTAATGTTTTGTAATGGTGGGGTGGGGAAGACCCTGCCCTTTCCTTAGCTCTCTTATTTCAAATACTGATATTTTATGCTTGCATCCAACATTCATTCTGTTCAGAATACAAACTAGACTTCAGTTTCATCCAATGGTCCTTTCATAATTAGCTAGCCCAGGGTTTCTCAAACTTTGAGTGCTGATAGGCATTGACTGGTCTTTTTTTGGGTGGGTGGGGGTGGGTGGGTGGATGGAAGTCGTGGCCAAAGGTACCATAACAGCTGCTGTGGAACCATGTATTTTCACAAAATGGTTGCCATGGTAAGTGTGGCCAATCACCCTTGTTTTGCAAGAGATGAAGTGGTGGGTTGCAAAGACAATACCACATAAATAGGAATTATTTTCATAAACATCCCCCACTCAATATGAGCACAAAAAAACATGCCCCCTAGAATATAGGCCGGGGGGACGACCACCTTGCTGTTTCACTTGCAACCCTCCTTAGCCCTTCACAGCTTTCCCCAACTTGATCATAACTATACCCTCTCTCTCTCTCCCTAAGCTCATCTATGGCAAACCCTCTTTTTCTTTCCCTCTATAATGCTTTCAAATTAAAGAGGCATGGGGACACGCTGCAATGCTGAATTCTAGTTCCAGATGGTACCTCTGTTTAATGACTCTGTACCTTTGGTGCACAGAGGCATTCTGGGTAAAGGTAGATGGCAGCCTCCAACCAGTGTTTGGCTTTTCAGTGCCTCCTGGGCAGAAAGTGTTTTTTTTTTTTTTAAAGAAGCTTTAAAATTATTTGACACCACTCAAATGCTTGTGAATGCCACATGGAGAATTCCAGAGTTAGCCAGCTACAGAAATTCTCTGTGAAGAAAAATGCCTTATGATGAATGATCTTTATCCCCCCCCCACCGAAAACTGAGTACAGTGGATGATTGGTAAGCTTTAGGAAGTTTCTGAAATAAATGTGGGACTTTTCAAAGGGAAAAAACAGTGCTGTTGGGTCTAAACAGAAGAGTTCTTGAAACTTTTCCATACCGTGGGTTAAGGGGGAAAGTGATCCTTCATCCTAAAGGTTGCATCTGTTTTCCATTGCACAATTTTTGCTGCCTATATCACAATTCCTAATCCCTCAGCACTTACCTACCACTAGCCAAGTTCTCCAAAATGTTCAGACGTAAAGTTTGTGAATTTAAAAAAATGTCTTTGTGAATATTGAACGTTGGTTTCCAAGGATATTTTGCATGATGGTAATGCTGCTGCTTTGCTGTCTCTTTCAGTTTTCTCCCCCTCTCTCTTTCAATGGTAGAGTATAGTTAATTTAAAGGTAACTGAGTGGTTGTTCTATTGTGTGAGAAGCCAAATATTACAATGTGATGCCATTTTAACCTTAAGTTATGTATTGTTAAACAGATATCTGAATATACTGTGCAGCATAAACACTGAAAAGGGTATGGTACATTTAGTTGTCTGTGTCAATGGGAGGATTTTATACCAATGAGAAGAGGTTATCCACAGGTATTTTATTTAAGTCAATGAAATTAAATTTCAGCCATTTCTTTTCGAAGATAATGTTTGCTTATATTTATACTTGGTAGGGTCTTTTTTTTAAAAAAAAATCATTTCCACACAATTTGGATAGTCCTTTTTAGCATCTATGAAGCCTCCCAGTTTTGTACTCCTTGGTAAAAGTGTTTGGGTACCAGAGGAGCTGGATCTTACTGAAACAGTAGCACAACTTGAACCAATGGGAGCCTTGAATCTGTACGTCTGTACAAAGATACTTGATTGTGAATAACAGGAGTACTGTTTTTCTGTGAAACAAGTGATCAACCCGAGCACTGAAGTAAATTAAAATGTTAGTATAGAAAACGAGACATGATAGAGAACACTTTTGATCACTGCCCCTTTCCCCCGAACTAATCAGTATTACAAGACAGTTAAACCAATGACTGCAATTTTGCTGATATTATACAGCTCTACTTAAAGTTGCAATATGCAACTGTTTTCTTTTTTTATAAAATATTTTTAAAAGCAAAATGCCAATATAACGATGCTGGTGGGCGACTCTCATTAAGTGCTGAGTCCGAAATGGTGAAAGTGTTAAATTGGGGTGGTAGTTTTGCTTTTTTAAAAAAAAATCCATTCAAACTTGAACATGGATTTAAAGTTTACAGTTCTCATTTTGGTCATGCCAAACATTGAACTATTTCCGTCTGCTGCTGTTAAAAGAAACAATAAAGGAGTGAATACTTGGGATTGTTCAGCTCTTTGCATAACGCCCTGTGGAAAAATAGTCCTTCCTCCTGGGAAAGCAAGTGATTCTGCATTTCCTGAAGGAATACCAGCCAATTTCAACAAAGTGGAACAAAATACGACAGGTCCATCTCTTCCTGGCCCAGCTTTAGCTAGCTCAGCCTTGGCCCAATAGAGGTCATTTTCCTTATCCTCATACAGCTTTCTCTTTATGACGATGGTACTCGAGACGCAGCTAAGTTTCTTTAGCATGCGTTTGTCTGCATCCTAATTTCAGCCATGTAAATTAAGTGCAGTGTTCCAATATTTGTTTGTTTATTTTATTTATTTATTTATGTATTTATGTATTTATTTTTGCTTTGAAAATGAGCAGAATGGAACCTGTCTAGAAAGTGTTAGGGTGGGGATAAGTTTACATTTTTGCCTGCTAAATTAGGTTAATGTGATTTCCCTTTTCAGGGATAGATTTCGTTCTGGAGGTTGTAGCTTTGTCAAGCAGTAGCACTCAGGATGGCTGTATCTTAAAGAATGGAGGATATTGGGGATGGCCATCCCCCCCTCCCACCCCCATTCAGCATTTTAACAATCAGGATTGTTTGGCTCTGTGAGGAAACTGGACTGAGGCATAACAAAGAAGTGTCTTAATTTACCCCCTCCCCTCTTGACATGAAAAAACATTGTTTAGTGCCATTAGGAACACTTTCTGCTGATTTATCTCATTCGTGTCTCTTAGAATGAATGGCTAAGTCATACTTTATATCACCAGTTACTCCCACATATAAAAATGTTCACAAATGAATGTTTATAGTTGATATCCATATAACTAAGTGGTAAATTATGCCCAAACAATCACCCTGGATAAACCACTTTGTATATCATTCTGATAAGCAAGAAGAAGAATTGCAGTCTAGCTCTCCTATTTATTTTCATATGCTATCCTTTGTTCACTTCCCTTTTTCGCCAGATGTCATTGGCAACCACTTTTTAATCTCATCCTCCTGTATATATTTTTGCAGGTACTGCCTCTAATTGCTTCTTGATTGGTATAGCTATAGTAATACTGATAACATTGCCTATTAATTGCTCAATTTCTTGTCCTTGCAAGGGTGAGGGTTAATTACTGGATTACTTTCTGTTTATTGTTATTTTTGAATTGTAAAATGCTGCTATTATGTGGAAAAAGTTTTCTAAAACCCTAGTAATTAACTGTCTCCCATATAGAAAACAGAAACCACCTAATCCAAGGTCAGTCAATCACTAATGCTATCACCTCACTGAAAAGCAATCAATCAAAGGAATAAACTTTTAATGAATGTTTGGGGGTGGGTGGAGGTTTATTGGATGGGAGCTTAGTATGATGGGTATTGCTATAAAATTATAGCTCCACATTAAGTGTTGCAGCAAATTCCCTCTCAGTGGGCTTGCAAAAATGCAGTGTCTCAGCAGCTTTAAACCAGCTTAAATGCTGAGGTGACTCAAACTTTGAGTCAACTAACTGATGAACTGGTTGAATGTCATGTATTTGTATCCACCTAAAAACTGTCAATGAGTATGAGACAATTATAGAGTATATGTTAAACTAGGACAATAGTTGGCTAAACTAGGACAAAATTGGCTACCTAAGCAAGAACCAGCTCCTTGTTAGTCTCAAACACACTCCTCTAGTCCGGAGAAGAGCTCACACTTATGAATTCTGAGGCAAATATTTTCTGGTTCAAGTAGATGTTTTTAAAGCATTTAGATGCATATCAGTGATCAATTTATTGAACCAGGGGGTAGGCTGCATAAAGACCCTAGGCCAGTGTTGGCGAACCTATGGCACAGGTGCCAAAGGTGGCACTCGGAGCCCTTTCTGTGGGACATCGCCTCTTCACAGCCACTTGTATTCAGGTTAAATGGCTGTATGGGCACTTTGTAAAAAATTACTGGGTTTTGAATCACAGTTTGGGCACTTGGTCTATAAAAGGTTCGCCATCACTGCCCTAGGCCTTATCTGGCCTAGTGAAGCATTTCTTCACTGGAAGCTTGCCACATAACAACATAGTCAAGAGCCAGTCATTTCATCAGAGGAGGATGCAGAAGGAGGTATCAGGTATTCAGTTGTTTGGGTTACAATCTGCAGATTCCAATCTCTGTAATTGGCTGCAATCCTTTTTTTTTTAAAGAGAATTCCAATAGCTTAAGGTGAATGAAAGAACACAAAAGTCCAACATTGAAATTTGGCCCCACCTATTTTTCAAACCTTTCAAATCTTGGATTCTTGTTCATGGTTTGGAAAATTCTTTCTTTTTTTTTTTTTTGCTGATTGTATGCAAATAGTAACAAGTTGTTTAATGTTTAAACAAAGCACTGTAGATATATAGATATACAGATATATATACACATTTGGGAGGGGGGGATTTGCCATGACATTGTAAAGATCACCTTATGGATAAGTAAAGTTACCTCTCTTAAGAAACAGTTTATGTGATTAAGGCGAAATCTTTCAAATTATGTGTGAGAGAAATCTTTCTCTCTGCTTTAATGTTTCCATTTGACAGTAATTGGTGGGAGGAGGTGCTTATTATAATATGTTAGGTGGGTTTTTTTAAAAAGTTTTACCTTTAACGTATACTATGTTGCTTTAAAACTTCTAGCAGCATCAAGGGAATATAGGGAAGCTGTTTGAACTTTTAAAATTTCTGTAGTAGCCAAGAAGCCCAGCTGTGCTATCCAACAACCAAGTCATTCTACTTCTGTTATTGAAAGAAAGAAAGAAAAAAAGAAAAGATGTTTTGCTCTCCCCACCTCCTGTCCTTCCATTGGAACAACCAGCATTACTGCCAGAGCACTATGTGTGGTCCATCTTTGTACCAGGTTTTTAACATGACATATATATATCTCATGAGTTTGACTGAGGGGATTTTTAAGTGTTGTCTGATCTCTTTACATGTTTCTAACTCTGGAAGCTTTTGTTGCTTATATTTGAGAAGAAAAACAGTGTTGCTGCCATTTGTAAGTTTTCGTATACAATTCCTTTGACTGAATTGAAGCACTGGCCTTACTGCATTTCCAAAAGGCGTTTATCCCCCTTTTAAGTGACCTTTGCAACCCAAGTGTTACTTGCTGTTTGAAACTTTTTCAGAGGACATGTAGATGATTTGTTAAAATGTTGGCAGAAGCCCATTCATCTGTTACTCACATGAACATGAGCTCTACACACTGAGGGAAGTACACTGCTAGTCCTACTCTGGTATTGCCCCTCCCCCACTATTCCCCCAACATCCACCTCTTTCAGGTGGGTATCTGCAACACACACACACACACACACAAAACCACCACAAAGAACATATGGACCTAGATCTCTTTGTGCATAGTATTCCATAGAGTTTGGAACCTGAGCTCCACTGAGTCCTCTCCACTGAGAAATCATGGAAAGGCAGGTACATAGAGAGGTAGTGTAGGCCAAAAAGTAGAAGTTTTGTGGTGAGTACCTATTTTGTTTTGTTTAAGCTAACTCTGAGCATCTCATAGCTAGTGTGCCTGTGTTGGCTGTGAGGTTTTGGAAGCTGTCATTCAGATAGAAACTCTGAATGTTTTAGTTTCCATTGAAGACAATACAACCCCACACACCCACTCAGTGCAGGGAGCCCACCTTCATATAAGTGACACATGAAGGGTTCTGAGCCATGGTGACTGCTTCCCCATCCTCAACTTCCACAACATGCACACTATACCAGCATTTCCCTTTACTGGGTGTGTGATACTGGCATTGGGAGTACCAACGTAGCCTCAGCTACTCAACTGAACTGGATTGTCACCACATTATTCATGATGCAAAGTGGAAGCTGAGGACAGTGTGCGCCAGCGCACATGTGTGAGAGAGTGTGAGTGAGCACATGAGCAGCAAAGACAGTGGTATCCAAACTGACCCTATGGCACTTTTATGGCTATTCATCTGAAACCATGGCTCAATGCTGCTTAAGCTGCAAAACCCAAGTAAGCAAAACACAATTTGAATTGTGATCAAACTGTTCTTCAGTGTCCTTTATTGTATTTGGGAATATCTCCATAAAAAGAGAGGCCACCTGAATTCCATTCTCAACACTGGCCTATTTATTGGGTTGCCATATTTTGTGTATTTTATTTTATTTTCATACCACATTGTTAATACTGTTAATATTAGCTGTAGACTATTGTAAAAAAAAAAAGGAGAGGGACTTCAAAAAGTGTCTAGGGTTTCAGTAATTTGCTGCCTTCTTGGATAAATATTGGAAGATAAAGGGATACCGTCCCATAAAAAGACTAAATGAGCTTGTAATTCAGACCTGATAAAGCTACACAGGCTTCTTGCATTTTCTGGGACATCTCTATGATTATTCTGCAGGGACTGGTCTTACTGAGATGTTCACCTCACATCCCCAGTGGGGGGAAAAGATAAGGGAGATGTTGTTAATCGGGCAGATAATTTTTTTCTCCTCTTTAACGTGCACGCTTGACACTTTTGTGAATTTAAAGAGGTTAAATTAAGAGAATCAATTTTGTAAAAATTTGTACAATACTATTATAAAAAATTTATAATCCTTACAATGTTGTGTTTAACTATTGTGGAATAAACAGTATATTCAGAATAAAAAGTTATCATTTGAAATCAATTATTATCTGTCCCTTGCAATTTCTTTTTTTTTTTAATAGAAGACATTCTTGCAATCAGTAGAAATAATGAATGATTGCTATCATGATTTTTGGCTTCTGTTTGGGAATTTCCTTACATTGAAACTACAAATCTCAGAAGTGGATCAGTTTGGTCATAATAAACCATGGTTCCTGAGAAGCAACCATTCTAAATTCTTATTGGTTGCTGCTGGTTTGTTCCTCCTAAAGTCTGGGATAACTAAACAGGTGGCACATGCTCTGCTTTGTGTGTGGATAATCTCAGTCATCCAGGTGAGTTTATCTGGGAGTTGAGTCATGGCCACCGGAGTTCTTTTGTTGTGGGATCGAGATGTTTCACTACTCATCCAGGTAGTTTCTTCAGACTGATGTTGTCTAAATATTTGAGAGTCATAGACCAACAACAATTCATAGTTTGATCCTGGCTTGCTTGGAGATAGAAAATCCTTGAGAGCATGTAAACAAATGACAGATACAAAAGGACACAGCTTCTTTAGCCACTACCACCCTCAAGGAAAGCCAGATGGGAACAATTGGTCAACACACCCAGCAATTCTCTTCAGTTGTATAAGCCATGATACTCTTGGTCCTTGGCTTGCCATGATGGGCAAGTGAAACAATGAATGGGTTGATGAGCTGATATTTCATCTATAATTTTTAAAGTGATACTACACACATTTTTTCCTCTCTCTTGTTTCTGGAAATTAAAATTCAGATGGGGAAACCATGTGATCAGACAGTTTCTAAATAAAGCAATGCCCTGTGGTTTAAACTCATTTGGGATCAAACCCAAATCACAGTGATTGGTAACTTAGCTGAGTGTGTGAATAACTTAGAAAAGCAAAGAAATAAAAGGTTTTTACCAAAGGAAAAAGATACTGTATATTGTAGTGTAGGGCATATCCTTTATAATTACTGTCAGGGATTTGTCTTCATTAGACCAACAGTAGGTAAATGATAAAGCCATGCTTATGTATCATTTGAGCCTAATGTCCCTGGAGTAATCATATACAGTACAGTGAAGAATTGTGTATAATTGAGGTTTTTGAAGGAAAAAAAATAAACAGCATTAGACTGATGATTACATACAGACACAGGCAAGAGAGACTCATTTTTAAGAAGGTATAACACCACCAATATTTTAAGCTGCTTCCTGCCTGGAAGCCCTTCAAATTTCTGTACAAACACTAGTGACTCTTTATTTAATAGGCACACATGCACGTGTACACTCACATAAATTTTATATCACTGTTTTCAATGAAATAGTGAACTTCTCCTTATTCCATTTCCCACCAAAGATTACAAGAAGAATGTTGTTGAACAAGACTGTATATCTGTCTACTCCAGCATTCAGTTTACATAGCAGGAACCAATTGGCTATGGAAGGCCCAGAAGTAAAACTGAACCCTCCTGCAGTGTTTCCTGCCAAATGGTACACAAATCTGGAAGTGTGCTGTCTGGTATTGGAAGGAATACATACAAACAAAATGACAAACTAGCTGTTAATCTCCTGCTTCTTCACAGATTTATCGAAATTCCTTTTAGAGCTATGTTAAGTGGAAGATATCACCACTTTTTGAGGCAGCAAACTTCACTGATTATCTCAGGGCCTTTTTACACGACCCCTAAGATCCGCTGGCCACTTAAATTTGGACCAGAGATCTTAGGGGTTCGTCGCTCTTCCTGCATTCCCACCCCCTCCACACTTCCTGGCTGCTGGCTGTGTGAGGGGAGGGAGAAAAAGAGAAAGAAAAGCATGCCGCTCACCTCGTTCTGCCTCTCCTCTCTGTAAAAGTAGCTCTTAAAGGGGCGGGAGCCAAAAAACAACAAACAGATGCAAGGAGAGCCCAGCACTCACTATCGTTACACCAGATCAAATAATTTTCACCTCCAAAGAGCAGGTACCTGAAAGCTGCGCTGGGATGCTCTAAAGTGGGCGTGGCTGCACTTAATTTCCTGTAAACTCCGGAGTTGGTGGGTAAACATTTTTAAGCTCCGGAGCTGGGAGCCATTTGCCCCGGAGTTTAGGGGTCGTGTATAAACGCCCTGAATTTCATTCAGTCATTTGGTTACTGAACTGAGTATCTTTATTTCTTTAGTTTTCTTGTGCTAGGTGGACTGGGACTCAGGAAACAAGGGTTTGAATCCCTGCTCAGCCATGGAAACTCACTGGGTAGGAGCAGAATTGATAAAAAAAAAACTCCTCAAATATCTTGCTTATCTTGGAAGCCCTATTAGGACCACCATAACTCAGTTCCAGCTTGCTTAACAGCACATCACACAGACAATTTCTTCACACATTTATCCTGTCGCTACTGAGACCATGATAGTCAAGCAAAAAAAAAAAAAAAGAATAGAGTATATATATTTTTTTAAAATTGGGGGGACACACACTAGAAATTGGTAGCCTTCATAGAAATGAAGTGAAATCCAGCTCATTCCATTTTGAAGCAATAAAAGTTAAGGGTTGTGTTACCAACTGACCCTACAAAGGGAGAATGGAGAAGAAGCAAGATTTATTTGTGAACTACAGTTCCCGGAGTTCTCCTGGCATGTTGCCATTAGCTGTGTTGGCTGGAGGCTGTGGGGAGTTATCATTCAAAAAAGAAACTCTTTTCTACATTGCTGAAGCTTACATTATTTCCTTTGTTACTGTTTGAACAACCAATTGCCACTAATATGAATGCAACCTACCAAAACTTGCACTTTTGTCATCTGCTTGGAACTGCGGAAATAGGAGGTGCTCAGGGCCACAAATTGCTGGTGGCCTGTTGTTGGCTACACTCCTCCATACATTAACTCTCATGGCCACTGTGAGCATTCAGTAGTCTCTGTGGGCTTTTGCAAGTAATGGCAGCAGCAGGGTGGTAGAGGAACAAAATATCCTCTTCAAATATCAAAGGTTCCATTGTATTGCATAAAAATGTTGCCATTGTGTCACATTTCCCATCTTTATCTAAATGGGTCCAAATGGGATCTGGATCTCACCTCAGTGGAAATTGGCTTGGGATTAGACAAGGTGGAACACTTAATCACACAAGATACGTATCTTTATTGTTTCCAGAAGACGCTGGCTCATGCCAATGGATATCTTATTCCTATAGCTTTCAGTAAAACTTAAACAAAAGAAACGAGAAAAAGGAGACGTGGTTTTTAAGTACTTTACCAAACTGTAAAAGTATGTTTCCCTGGGGTAACTAATTTTTTTTTTTTTACAACAGCTTTCAAAATTCCTGATCCTTCAGTTGAAAATGAGCCCTCGCTCCATCTTTGATTTCTATATCTCTGCTGCAAGGTTGAAATGATTTGGTTTTACAGTGTGAAACACATTCTTTCTAGCAAATGCACATGCTTTGGCCAATGTCAGTTGGTAGCAGATCATCTTCCTTGATGTTCGCATGCCTGGTCTGTCCTTGATGTTTGCATGCCAGACTTTGGTCTGTAGAATACTTCCTGGCTTTGCACAGGCAACTCACACATGGCCCGGACACGTTCTGGCTTCAACACGTTCCTGATTGACCCTCTCATTTGCTGTTTGCCAAACCCAAGTCACAGAAGTGAAATGCATGATCAATGCCCCAAACTGGAAGTTAATGATTTAAGAGTATCTGGTTGCACTTGTCACTTCAGAAAATGATTCAATAATCTTCAATGATGCAGGCCAATGCTATCAAAAACACAGGTCAGGCTACTTTCTATTTAAACTTCCAAAGGGTATTTTAAAGCTGGCTAAATTTCTTTCAACAGTTCTTACAAATCCCTGAGTTTACATATAATGTATGTTTAGGCCACGAGAGAATTGAGGCATAAGCATTTGCCAGAGTAAAATGGTATTAGTCCTCTCAATATTTTGCAGGTAACCTCATTAGTGTTTGTCTCACAGTCTAATATACAGTACAACAGAAATGACCTCAAGGTCATTTATCCTGGGTTCTTCTGCTTTTGGCACCAAGAATGATATGGAGACTGCTTTAAAACCAAGGAGTTGTTTCCTGAAATGGTTTTTCCCCATTCTCTAAAAAAAGAAATAATGGCATAGAGCAGACATAGTTTTCACAGCTAAATTTCCAGACCCATCTGCAGAAATATCACATAGCTGGGGCATCTCGTACATGTTACATTTACCAGGGCTGTCCAACTTTGAACGGCCCATGGCTTCCTTCTGCTCATGGAACGTACACGCAGGCTCCTTTCTTAAGCATGCGCGCGTGCAAGCGCGCACACACACACAATCCTCGGGACTGCTCCGCTTGCTCCACCACCCCACCAAGCTCTGCGGTGCTGGTGGTGGCAGTGAAGGAGGAGGAGCACCGCTCCCCCATAATTGAACCCCCACCCACCAAGCTCCCAGCAGTGGAAGAGCACCCACTCGCCCCCACCAAGCTCTGCAGTGGTGGCGTGACTGTTTGCCCCACCTACCCAACCACCAAGCTCCCCAGCACTGGTGGTGGAGGTGGAGGAGGTGGAATGTGTGCCCACTTGCCTCCACCCACCCAGCAGCGGAGGAGGAGGAACACCCACTCACCCCCGCCAAGCTCCATGGCGGCAGCGGTGTGCCCGCTTACTCCCCACCAACCCAGATCTCCAGCAGTGGAGGAGGAGAAGCACCCACTCGCCCCCCAAGCTCTACAGCCGCTCACCTCACCCCACCCACCAAGCTCCTGGCAGTAGTGGCGGAGGAACACCCGCTCACCCCACACAAGCTCCACGGCAGCAGCACATCCACTCATCCCCCCACGACACACCAAGCTCTGGCGCTGATGGTGGTGGAGGAGGAGCACCCGCTCACTCCCCCCCAAGCTCCATGGCGCTGGCAGCAGCAGCAGAGGAGGATCGCCTGCTCACCCTCCCCCCCAACCAGGAGGAGCACCCCCAGGTCGGGAGGTGGGCGTGGACCTGGTGGGCAACTTCTTAGCACCTTGTGGGCTACCAGTCGCCCGCAGTCAATGCGTTGGGCAGCCCTGACATTTATGAATATTTACTATATTTATAGTACTAATTTCTGCACTGATTTAATCAGCATTTCCCCCCTACATCCAGCAAAGTTCCTCTTGTCTTATTACCGTGCTTTCTTTCTTCAACTTTGTTCCTTTTTCTTTTTTGTCTTTTTTTTGGGGGGGGGGTCCCTCTAGGTGTAGTTTAATTCTGACATTGCTCCACTGCAGGATTAAGTTTGGTGCTATGGCATGGCACATTTGAAGTTGATGCATGTGGTGAAGGCCTCAAAGGTGGGCGTTTTCAATTCACAGTCAAAACCAAACAAAAAGACCATCAGAGAAGAGAGCTCCTTAAATATTTTAAATTAAAGATCTCTGAGGAAGATGCAGTTTTATTTTCAAAGGAAAGAAGAAAAGAAATAAACATTTTAATAGAGAGATCTGAAACCAAATCCTGGTAAATGCCACATTCCATTAGTACCAGACTGTAGAAAGGAGGCTGGACAATGCTCCGTCTGGAAGAGACCTTTGTTTTAATGAAAGGTACATGACGTGTCTGAGGAGTCATGCAAGTTGAACAGCCTTGAGCTTACTTTACTTATTTATGTTGCATGTAAGGCTGGATTAATACATTTTGCTGCCTAAGGGGGAGCAGCAAATGGTGTCCCACATAAGTCAACATATATAGTATCCTTGGTAATGACGTTATTTGGGTGACAAAGGAATAACATCACATAAATGTCTGTTCCCCTCCCCGGCAACAAAAAAATACAATCATGGCAAGTAAGTTGACTAACAATTTGCTGCTTTTTCATAACACAAAATTTGCTGTCTGTGTCAGCTCTGGATTGTCATGGGATGGGTTTACCATATGATGAAAGGAGTTTTGGTGTCGGCAGCTTCCAGATTATGAACCAGCCGTAGGATATGATCCAAACATTGTTGCACACCAACAAGATTCCAACAATGTTTATTCAGAAAGAAGCCCCTTTGAGTCCAATTCGACTTCTGAACATATTTATTCCACTATGCTGCCTTAGGTTGCCACCTCATGCATACTCATTCAGTTTCAGGGACTGAGTAAAAATGCCTAAGATTTCATGATGGATCAATGTGTGTAATTGCAAGATCAGCTGCAATGGATTCTCAGAGGACTAGGCCCAAATCCTAATGAGGTCAAACCCTCATCAGACCGCCATCCTAGGCTGCTTGACCTAATGCACAAGAAGGCTTCTGAGCCACTGTGCAAGCCCTCGGCTCCCTGCCTTGTTCCAGTTGGCAAGATCAGTCAAAGTATAACACACACACCCAGCTGTAATCCCAGTCCTTTCTCTTTGCTCCTGACTTCATATTGTGCCAATGACAACTACCAATGACACCACCTTCTCTGTGGTGGGACCCACTTTGTGGAATCATCTGCCTAGTGAGCTGTGCCTAGCACAGTCCCTGCCCGCCTTTAAAAGGGCTCTTAAAACACACCTTTTTAAAGAGGCATATGGCGACCTTTTTCTTATTTTTTCTCTCTCTTCCTCTTTTGCCGCCCGTGTCATCTTTGTGGATGGTATTGTCCCTCCTTATCTTATTGGTATTCTTGCTGCTTGTTTTCCTTTCTGTTGTTTTATTTTAACTGTAAACCGCCCAGAGTTCCATCCAGAAGATGGGCGGTATATAAATATAATAAATAAATAAATAAATAAATAAATAAATAAATAAATAAATAAATGCAACACACACACACACACACACACACACACACACACACACACACACACACACACACACACACACACACACACACACACTTTATGTGACAGCAAAACCAGACACCTGCCAGCGATGGGTGGAAATACGCACCAAGACTTTAAAGCCACCTCACTACAGAAATGAACGAACAAACAAACAAAACATGACTTTTTGCTCTTCCATCCCAACTTGCTAGAAATTGATCCTTCTGTCTCGGAACCCAAAGAAGCATAGCTAGTTCCTAACCCTTCTGCTGTCACCCTGGTAATCATATAATACATTGGACTAGAATTGAGAAGCCTTGGGAACATATCCTCAAGCAGCCATAAAACTCAGTCACACGATATCCTTGTTCCAGTCCTATCACAAGGTTTGCTGTGAGGTTAAACAAGGATGAAGAAGGCCATAAATGCTTCCTTGAGATACTCATAAAAAAGGCAGCATATGAAAGCCAGCCTGTGCCATAAATGGCTCCTCTCTCTCTTTCTTGTGCATTTCATACTATTCTCATTGTCTCTCTTTTTTAACAAATTACATAATGTTGCATTCAAACACACATCTTCTCCAAATGTCTTGTCTTTGACAAGATACCATACATATTTAAAATGTTTATTAAACATTATGAGGGTTTGCTCTGTTTTCTGTAAAAACTATGTCAGAAGGCATTAAAATTATGAGAGCAGATGGATAGCAATCTATACCTTAGTCAAAGGGGTCAGATCAAATCCTTTCCTATCAGAATTCACAGCGTTCAGTTTCCTTAACCATCTCTTGTCAGATTGTACAGTAAGGTCTTGAATGTTTCAAGGTTATAGTCAAAACCAGACACAGTAAAGCCTCACTTTCAAATATCAATAACTAGCATATAATGAAGTTTAGAGAACTTCCAGCCACAATAACATTTGCTTTGTTTTGGGGTCTACACTGAAAGCAGTCTTCAAATCTCCTTTGGAAACACAGGTGTACATGCACACATTCCTACCACTTATTTGAAGATGTGTGTATTTTATAAATATATCATTCACAAGGTATATTTTTCAGTGGTAAGAGGGTGGGGTTTCTTTCTTTCCTCCCTTCTTGCATATGCAAACACACATAGAGGAAAAGTGAGCAGGCAGGCGGTGGTTTCATGGCATAATTTTAAACTAGTATCAGTCGTATAGGTATCTAGCAAGGGAGCCAGAGATTAAGAGCTCAATTCCCCACTGCACCTCCTGGAAAAAGAGTCAGTGTGAGTGGCCTTGGGCAAATGGCACTGTCCCAGGACTCCCGCAAGAAGAAGGGAATGGTAAACCACGTCTGTATGTTATCTACATGGGAAATCTGGAAAAAGGTCACCATAAGTCTGAACTGATTTGATGGCACATCATCATCATCATCATCATCTTCTTCTTCTTCTTCTTCTTCTTCTTCTTCTTCTTCTTCTTCTTCTTCTTCTTCTTCTTCTTCTTCTTCTTCTTCTTCTTCTTCTTCTTCTGGTGAACACAGCTGCTGGGTGTTAAGCTGGAGTTGGCCTTCTCCAATGATCGAGCTCTTTCCAAGAGCCTGGGATGACTGGAAATATCTTTGTAAAATACTGTATATGCTGTTCCTAATAATGTCACCATTTGTAGTTGACCGATGTTGATCTTGTCAATGCCAAGGGTTTTCAGATGTTGATCCAGGTCTTGTGGGATTGCACTCAAGGCACCTATTATTATTGGTATTTGTCTTGCTTTCTTACTCCATAGCTTTTCAGTTTCTATTTCTACGTCCCAATATTTGATTGTCTTTTCTAACTCTTTGCCGCTGACTTTTGTGTCTCATGGCATTGCCACATCGAGGATGTGAACACAAATAATACCCATGTTTTTATTATCCAACATATGACAAAACTAAAGACCATATTGTCACTTGAAATATTAAGATGTCACAATCTAGTTACAGCAGGCCATGAGGAAAACATGAGGAACATGTAGACAGGGAAGCAAAGGATGAAAGCTGAAACCCATTCACAAAGGAGCCCATTTACTCCTTTCACTTCCCATTAATATTATAGAAAAGAAAAACAGTGGACTCAATTCCCAAACCTACCCAAGCCAAGTTGCCAATTCATAATGACTAAGGATCAGGCTAACAGTGCATCTCAAGCTTCAGGGAATCTTGGATGTTGGCTTCATATCAGCAAGGAAAGCTGAATAATGATTAACATGTTGAATTAAAATATATATAGTAAATATACAGAAGTAGAGTATATAGGTCTCTGGAAATTGTACAATTTGTTCATGAGATTTCCACACTATTAAAATAATGTTGAAACTTGTTGACCTGTGGATAATATGCCAATAAACATTTTTTGATTTATTCTTGACTCTCCATATAATTCAGAGATCGTACAAACTTAAGAATGTTGGCTTGGATTTAGTGCATCCCACACTGTAAATTTACAAAGCCGAAGCCACTGCTTCCCACGACAGTATTTCCATCATTTTAATCAGTGACATGGGAAAGGCCCATATTCTTCTGGAGCTTAAAGAATTGCAGGGAAGTAGTCTAAGAATCAAAGCAAAAGAGGTATTGCCTGTAGCCTGGTTTTGCATCTAAGAATCAAAGTAGACCCTCAGGAGAGAAATATGTACTTCCTGTGATTAATTTCTCATTACAACTGAATTGTCACTGACATACTATGCATGCCTCAGCAGTATGACCTGCAAATGAAACCCAGGTTTACTTTTCACTAACCAATCACAATGCCAGTCATATTACATGTAAACTATATAGCTGAGGCAAATCACAAGTGATTACAAACAGTGCCAGAGAGCACCTCTGCAAAGAGAGAGAGAGAGAGAGAGAGAGAGAGAGAGAGAGAGAGAGAGAGAGAGAGAGAGAGAGATTTCTAGTTTGATGTTAGGGTAAATGAAGTGAACCATATAATGTGTGAAGAAAATGATAAATTGGGGATATGGAATGTCTCTTGGAAAGACAGGCTTCTCTCTGAGTGCCTGACAGAGCTGACTGAGAATTGTGGCAGTCAGTGTCTGCCCAGTGACAAGGATGAGTGACACCTGCAGTTTCTCTCCTGGAAGAGATGCCATGAAAGCCAATCTGGCTGGTTCCTTGGTACCATTCTCACTGAGAGATGATTTCAACTGTGTGAATGGAGGAGGTGCAGAAAGAGCTCTCTGGTTTTCTTGAACATTTGTGAGAACTTGAGGCACATTGGCAGGCCATCTGAAAGGGTCCAGAATGGGACATTCAATGTATTAAAAGGGTTAGTTGCTTTAAGTGCACGAGTTGGAAGATGCTATGCTCACATGCTGTTCTGTCATGCCTTGCCTGGAAGAATGCACTTTCTGTATGCTTCAAAACTATGCTGACTCTACACTAAAGTGTGAATATAAGGTAGATTAGTTTAGCTTTATTGTTTTCTGGTGTGTTCTCTTTAAGTCCTTAGTTTTGCCTCAAGTGTATTTTTGTTCCATGTGCTTTTGAAACTTTTTTTGCCATTTTTGACAACATATAAATCTCTTTAATAAAATATTAAAAACTCTTCAATCTGCTGTCTGGGTTTTGGGTTAAGATGATTTGTGTTATTAAAACCAGGTCTTGATTAAGTGAGGGAGTTTTGATATTTTTGAGGGTGTGATTGCAGCCCTTTAAGTGCCTTGCCTTGTGAAGCTCTGTTATTTCTGGGAAAGAATGGCAGGTTGGAAGCCACCACCGAATCCAGTGGGTGAGAAGAGAAGATACCTCAAGAATTTCCAAAATTCATAAACGTTGAGAATTGATTGGCTACAATCTCGGAGTATGAAAAAAAATAATAATAATCCAGCAACTCATAGCTGTGTGCTGTAAGATCTACTACAATTCGTAATTCACTGTCAATGATGTCTTGGCAATAGACATGGGCACGACTTGGCGAAATTGTCATTTCCGTTTTCGGTTATCGTTTCCATTACGTAACGGAAACGGTAATGATAATTAAGCTGTCAGAACTCAAACTCGAACCGAAAAAAGAAAAATTTGGTCGGGTTTTTCGTTTCCGTTTGTGGCATCACGCGATCGCGCAATGCGAAGCACAGAAAAGGTTTTCAAACTTTTTTTAAAAAAATCCTGAGTCCCGGCCAAAAAAGCAGGCGAAAATATGCCTGCCTGAGGCTTTGCCACCTACCAGAGGGGTGGTTTCTGGGGGGTCCCTGGCCTTTCCCCCCTCTTCTCCTGTCCTGGGTTGCTTGCACCAGACTGGGGGGGTCATCCTCGTCGTCTCGCCATGCCATGCGGTGGGGGGGATCCAAAATGGTGACCACAATTTTTCTTTTGAAATCGTGGTCAAAAAACACACCAAATCACCACAGAAACATGTGAAATTTATTTATTTTAAATGCCTGAATTTTAATAGTAGCAGCAGTGGGTTTTTTTTTTAATAGCAATAAAGCGTCGTATTTATTTTATTTTATTTTATTTTTTATTTTTTTAGACCTCCCCATTTGGGCTGGGCATGGGATGGGACCATGCAAATTGTTTGAACCATTCCACCAATGGCATCGCCATTGTCTTGGAGGGCATAAAAAGCCGAGGCACCTTCCAGAAATCGCAGTCGGGTGTATGGATGTGGTTGAGGGAGGAGGGCTGGCTGCTGGTGCTGGTGTGATCCGATCGAGATTGAGGAGGGAGGCTGGAGGCTTTAGGATTTAAGTTAGGCAGGCAGGGAGGGAACTGAATTTAGAAAATAATTTCTTTGATTCCCTGCAGCTTTGTCTGCTGAAGGGAATAGCAGTTTATTCTTTATTTCTTCTCTGGCAGTTTGTGAGGATTTTTTTCTGATATTGGATAAAGGGGGAGGTTCGACTGGGAGTGGGAGGTGTGGATTTATTTTAAAAATATATTATATACTACCATTTATTTTCTATTTTCCCAACTTCAGTTTGCTTGCACACACACACATTTGGGGTGCAAGCCAAGAACAGAACCTCTATCGTAACTTAGTGATATCCTAACTGCCCACTCACCCGTCCGCCCGTGCCGCCGCCCGCCCACTCGCCCGCCCACGGCCGCCGGCCGCCCACTCACCCACCCCACCCACCCCACCCGCCGCCTAGGGCTCAAAAACACCTAGCGCCGGCCCTGATTGCGGGACGCCCCTATGCTCTGGGAAGTCAAATCGCGCTAAATCATGGTGGAAACGACAAACGACAAATGGAAATGACAAATTTTTGAAAAATTTCACGACAAACGGAAATGACCCGAAATGGAGCTGTTCCGACAAACAAAAACTCGAAACATCATTTTTTCTGGTCGTGCCCATGTGTACTTGGCAATACAGAAACTTCAGTGTGCTCCATGTACCTGAGATTTCCCTAGTCATTTCAGAGGACGTTGCAAGTAGGTCACAGCTTCCCTTTGCCTGAAAATGTCCTGTGTTAAAATTAATGGAACAATGCTTAAGATTAATTCAAAGAGAACATGAAATAAGACTCACATACCTGTGGCGCAACAGCAGGATGCAGTTTTCTTTTGTGCACAAGAACAGAGAGGGTATGCAGAGTTACGTGTTGATCCAATTCATGTAACTTTTTGCCCCAACACAAGAATGATGAAGAGCATCTGGCTGGCCTGTTTTCTCTGCTTATTTTGCCACTTGTACTATGTGGTCAACAGTTTTTTTAACACAACTATTATAATCAGTCTCATAAAAACCTAAATGTGTGTGTGTGTGTGTGTTTGTGCACGCGTGCTGTGCAAGTTTCGTTCGTCAAATCACTGCTTCCCACTTTCTGCCATGTGAGATTCCAGACAGTTTACAGAATCCATAACATTTAGTTAAATCCCTTCAAAATAAAGCAAACTATAAATCTCTGTAGCAACTGTAAAGCAAGGTTTTCAAATGTTCTCGATAACTGGAAAAGTGTGACGATTTAAAAACAAAACAAAGCAAAAGAAACCAGAGCAAAACAAAACAAAACAAAACAAAACCACACACCATCTACTGGCTTCTGTGGGTAGTAGCCACATCTAAGAATATTCTTCTTAGGTTAGAGTGTATTTTAAAAAGGGCATTTACATTTTAAAAAGTTTAAGAACTCCCATTGCCCTTGCATTCAGTTTACTAATTTCAGCAGAAGTACATCACATGAACAGATGTCCATTTTCAACTGTTTTGTACTATAAACTGGCTTCTGACCACAGAAACAAAATGATAACATTTGAATTGTAAATTTGCAATGTCATGTCATGTTTATAAATCTGAAGCTCATTCTTTACATGTAATGACTCAGTCATTTCCTACACGCAGGGATAGAAAATGCTGGAGTTCCTGACAAATTGACCCTGGTAGCATTGAGTTCTAATGTAAGGAGGTAGATACTGAATAGTTAGCAGCTCCAAGTTTAAAAAGCATTGAGTGAAGATATCTGTAGGAGTGGGTTATGCCTGACTTGCCAGATGTTGTTGGGTTCTGAACAGCTCTAGCCAGCAAGACCAGTGGTCAAGGATGATGAGATAACAGTTCTAACAGTTATGGGGTAGAGAAATAATTCAAGCAAATTCTCATTTTAATATCTCTCTGACACACACACATACACACACACAGAGAAGGGATTTTTCCATCTTTCCCATTTTATGATCTGATCATAGCTTTCCAGATGTCAACTCAACCAGCCTTGAAAAAAATGGAAATCTAACTTTCTGAAACACAAGGTACAGTCAAGCTGATGCTATCAAGCTCATATTACTTGCACTGTTTAATTCAGTTTTTTCACTGGATGGGGGGGGGGATATTTTAATGGTGGCATGGTGTGTGTATGTGAAAAATCTAATCACATGTGGTCCAGAAAACTAGCTTCAGTTTGAAACATTGAGTTGCTCCTCGTGTGGTCTCCAAAAAAAGAAAGGATGTGTAGTCTCCAAAAAAAGAAAGGAACACAAGGAAAGAGGATAAATGCAGGATTGTTGTTCCCTGCAGTTAAAACAATAACAGCCTCACTCTGCCTAATGGTAGGGCCAAGTTTCTCACACTGAAGATGATCTGAGAGTACGCCACGATCTTTATTATGAGGGCACTACCCTATGGAAATCTCATCTTTTTTAGATGTTAAATGTCTTTCTGAAAAGCCTATATAAACATCATGTGATATGTGATATAATGCCACAGAGCAAAACTGAAGCATAGTCCTGAGAGATGATTATGTTGATTGGGCTGTATGAAGTCAGATAAATACTTTACATGGATGCTTTTTCTTGTTTACCATTTCAAATGGTCCTGGATTCATACATCTAACATTCCAGATTTTGGTTGCACAGCTCTGTGTACATCTAAAATCCAGTGTTAACTTAATATTCAGTCAGTCTCTCTCTCTCTCTTTTTCCATTCCAGGTTGTTCCCATCACATCTTTTCTTTTCTTTTTTAGATGCAAAGCAATCAGAAATGGTCGACCAACACCTCCTCCAAAGACTCTGCCGTTGTTTATAAAGCTTGAGCCAAACAATTACTAAGGCTTCTATTCGTTCTCCACCACTGGTATATTACAAGTGTCCCCCCTGAAGCTTTCACGTGATGCTTCCTTTGATCTGCTACAGGTTTGGGAAAGGGAAAACTATCGGACTAAGAGGCGGCACCCAAGGGACTGCCTAGGAGCTTTTTAAAGCCACAGCATATTTCATGTTTTCAGGAAACAGCCCAAGAAATAAATCCAGAGGAACTGTAGTTCAGATCCTTGTAGTTAGCATTTTCTCAAAGGGCCTTATATTTTTATTTATTTATTAATTTTGGCTTACACATCACATAGGGGCAGGTCATTTGGCATTGTTTATCAAAGCTGTGCTCCCACGACACCCACCTCTCCTTCTTGCAGATGGCTGCTGCTTTGTATCTTCTGCTCCAGCCAGGAACGTCAGGGCTAGCAACTTCCTCTCTGTAGCTGGAGCCAGCTTTGCTTCCCAGCCAGCTGGCACCATTCAGGTCCTCTGTCTTTGTCTCTTCCATGTTGCAGGAATCTACTAGTAATCTCACTCGGCAGGGCAAAAGGAAGCCATTGGAAACATGAAGCTCCTTTCAGTATTTTTCATGCATTTCTCCTGTCAGACCAAATTGCTCTATCTGCCCAGACAATTATACTCCAAACTAGAGATGGGCACGACTAAAAAAAATGGTGTTTCATTTGTCGTTTGTCATTTAGGGTGTCCATTTTGGTTCGTTTTCATTTTTTGTGAATTTTTGCAAAAAATTTCGTTTTTGTTTCGTTACGTAACAAAACGAAAAAACAAAAACAAAATGAAAAATTGCTGTTTCGTTAACATTCATTACAGTTCAATGTATTTGCCACAATGAAAACGAAACACACGACAAAATTTCTGTTGTTTCGGTTTGTTTTGTTTCATTTTGGAGACAAAATTCACTTTTCGTTTCATTACGTAACGAAACAAAAAAATGAAAACGACAACGAAAAATTGCTTGTTTCGTGCCCATCTCTACTCCAAACAATTACAACACCACTGGCTTTACTAACATTGTTAATGATATCATCTGAAATTGACTGTGTGCCCCACAACGGCTTGTTCTTCCTTATCTAAGCCATTTTAATATTCTTTAATTGATGCCAATCGAGGCACAAATAAATTGATGGAAATCAAATACAGTGGTCACTCTACTTAAGAGTTTAATCCATTCCAAATGCATGCTCATAAGTTGAACAACTTATAAGTAGAGCAGCTGTATCTAAAAAATAAAAAAATTAAATCTAAAAATTAAAAATTTAAAAAAATGTAAGTAGAGCAGACTGCATCTAAAATTTGTAAGGCAGCAGTTAAAATGGCAACAGTTTTCTGTTCTTAAGTTGAATTGCTCATAAGTAGAGCTGCTCGTAAGTAGAGGTACATAGGTGTCAAGTTTTCCCCGGCACTGGCCGGGACAGGAGGAGAGAGTTGTAATGCCCGTGCATGCTAGCATGCATGCATGCGCGCACACTAACAATCTCTCTCTCTCTCTCTCTCTCTCTCTCTCTCCCAGAGCCCTCTCCCCCACTTCAACTTTCACACAGTTCCAACTCCTGTGGGGTGGGAAAGGTGATGGGGTGTGGAATTAAGGAGCAACTTCGATTGGGTGTGTGCACACGTGTGGAAGGCACGAGGGGCAATTAAAGAGGGGATGAATGAACAAATTCTTCTTGCCTCCTTTCTCTCCCACTCTCTCCCACACACGCACGTGCTGCCAACGCCACCAGCACTTCCTTCAGCTCGCTCTCCCAAGGCAGCTGTCTTGATTAGCTGTCCTCCCGCTGGCTGCCTCACCTACTCTCCAACCTCTGTTGCAGGCCCATGCCAAGAAATCCAGCCACCACCTTGGCTCATGCCCCAAGCCACCCCCTCTAGGCTCGCCCGACCATTGAGGAGGCAGAGTGCGCCAAGTCCCCCTCCTACCTCTGCCCAACTGTAGTGAAACACCCCACCACACCCCAACTGGGAAAAAGAGAGAGAGAGAGAGAGAGAGAGAGAGAGAGAGAGAGAGAGAGAGAGAGAGAGAGAGAGAGAGACAGACAGACAGACAGACAGACAGACAGACAGACAGACAGACAGACAGACAGACAGACAGACAAATTAAAGAGATCCTTTCACCCAACAATCGAGGCCCCGGCAGGTTGCACTGGAGGTGCATTCACAATCACTGATGCAGTGCAGCCTTTTGCACAAAGCAGGGTCTGCATTGGGCTTGGGGCTTGGGCACCTCCTCCTTGGTGCCGGTTCTTCATTTCCTCTGATGGCCTGGCGAGGGGGTGCAGCCACTAGGTCAGCTGACCAGTGGTCAGCAACTGGCCATGCCCCCTGCCAGGATTGGCAGAGCTCTACTGGTTATCTGGCCACTGGCCAGAGATGCCTTGCCCCTCCCAGTAGAGTGCCCCCCTGCCTAGGCAGAATCAGGTAGATTTCTGGGACAATAACAAATAAGGGGGAGCTGCCTAGATGCCCTGAGCACATCCGATCTTGCCTGATTTCGGAAGCTAAGCAGGGTCAGCCTGGGTTAGTGCTTGGATGGGAGACCACCAGGGAATACCAGGTGCTGTAGGTGCCTGGAGTAGGAACTGGCAAACCACTCCAGTATTCCTGCCAAGAAAACTCCATGGACATGGGGTCACAAAGGGTTGGCCATGACTGTAACGACACCACACACACAACAAATAAGGGACATCTGCGAGGCAGAGTGCTTAATCCACGAGAGTCCCGCCTCAAATGGGACACTTGACAGGTCTGAGAGGAACCACTGTACATTTCAAACCCTTCAATGATGCTTAACGATTGAACCATGAGATGCTATCCAGCACATATTCTATAGTATTAAGTTACTTTGCAATTGTATGACAAAGAAAATTGGTCTGGAAGAGAGGGGAATCTTTGTTGTGATGCTAGTAGTAATGAGACAAAAACATTACACTCATTTTATTCCCTCCTATTTTATACATTTAATTAATACCATTTTACTGCCTATAATCCCATTAAGGATTTGCAGCAATGTACAACCAAATATGCAATAATCAGAGTAATGGTTTTTTTAAAAGACATAATAATATATTTACTCAAATCTGGAAGTTGCATCATGGCAACTGGACTTCTTGTGAGATTGAAATGTTTTGCTACTCATCCAAGCAGATTCATCAGTCTGACTAAAGTTACTGGCATGGACTCCAATGTATAGTTCATCTTGTTTCATATCGCTCTGGTCTGAATAGGCTTGTTAGGTGGGCAATGACCTGAATAAGCTCATTAGATGTACAATGGCCTGGGGTGCATGAAAGTCCCACCTATGCAACACTTCTCAGCACCCATTAAGTATGGGCCATTAGCTGTGGCCTTCCTGGTGGAGGTGTGAAGTGGTCCTGATTTGTCTGGAGATTGATGAAAGGGCACCCCTTGGAGGCAATTATCAAAGAAGCACTAAAGCCAGCATAATGTCAAGCTACCAATTGCAAAAACCAATAGCCTATCCAAGAGGATCTCATGGATGATGGTATCAAACGCAGCTTTAACATTTTACAGCTGCTGAAAATACCTGGCCATAAATCAGTGTGGCAGCAGTTTATTTTTAATCAAATATATCCTTATGTTTTGAACTACAAGTCCCAGCATGAGAATTCTGTAATCCAAAAGGTAGAATTTTCATCTCTTCAGTTCTTATTGCTATCCTCTGTGAAGCAACAACAGATCTGTCTCATGGCTGTTCATTCTAAACCTGAGTGCAGCTTACATCCCACATGTTGCCCTCAGCTGAACAGTGTCCTCCATTTTAGACATTTTTTTTTGTTTCCTTACTTTTGTTGCAAGGTTGTTCCGTGTGAACCCCAGGAAGGAAGGCAGTGCAAAATGTGCTGGAAGAAAGCTTGTGACAAACAGGAAGCTTTGTGACACAATGCCACTCTCTGGCAGCACTGCCACCGTGTCCTCAGTCTCACATGCCGAAGGAACAGGAAGCGAAAGTGGCCTTTGAGGTGATTCCTCGTGGGCTGTGTGGGCAACCAAATGGATGAAACGAGAACAAGTGACACAAGATTGCTTCAACACACAGCTCTATATTCTTTTAGAGATGGTTGTTCTTTTTGTGTGTGTTTATAGTGGGTAGTGGATTGGTTCTGACAGAAGGCCAGCTTCCTTACTGGCTAACGTATCATCAATATCAGGGGAAAAATATCAAAGGCTTTGGGAAGCCGGGATCTGAGCGCAAAGTGCATCTCTGTTTTTAATATCCTAGTCAACTTCTCTTTGGTGTGTCATAGACCAGAGGTGGCCCATAAATGCAGCTGAAGACATGGTACTACTGCACAGTGACGGCTAAGGCAGGGTTTTTCCCCATCGAGTTTTGTGAAACTGGGCTTCAAAAGGATCCCACATCCTGAAAACCAGTCAACACCCAGAGCACACTACTTTTCGTACTCTCCGAGAGATGATAGAAGCTTGTACTGAAGATGCCTTCGTTATGTGAGGATTTTACTTTTTCTCATCATGGGCTATCTACAGTTTGTTAGTGGCCATCTAGTGGCATGTGACAAATGTAAAAGTTACGCCATCTTGTTCAGCTACTGGATTCTAAAATCAAACGTAGGATAACAGTAATATATTGTAAACACAGAATACAGCATACTTATAGAATATACAGTTCTTACACAACAGCGCTGTCGCATAAGAACTGCCAGATACCAACATTTCATTTGTTGGTTTTTAAAGAACTCAGACTTTGTTTATCTTTTGGGGGCTTGGTGTTTAAACTACTCCCACTCCACTTATTTTAGATAAGTGGGCTCTTGCCAAGCCAGACCTGTGTAGCCTTCTTGTGGCCAGTGCCAGGTGAAACCAGTAGAAGGACCGATCTTCCAATGTACTGATATGCATGTGAACTACGTTAAGTGTGGTCTCCTTCCACAAGCAGTGAAAGACCTTTTTCTTCAGATGGGCTTTCCCTTCATGACTGGCTGCTCGAGAGGGGCTTTAAATGGAGTGTTGGGCCTTGTTGTTTTGATTCTGGTTTTGGTGTTGCCTTTGTTTGCCATTTCTCGTGTGGTATTTGTTCGATTCTTTTTAGTATTTGTATACTTATAGGTTTTTAGCTTAGAAATATTGTCTCTGAGTGAGGTAGCTGCCGTAGCTACTTTTAAAAGAAGAGAGGCTGGTAAAAATATTTCAAATAAATAAATATACTGACCATTTATACTTGGGGGGGGGCAAAGGTAACAATTTGGCCTCTACATAGATGAAGTGTCAATTACACAGAGGTAATATGGATTACAGGGTGATTTTGCCTCACAGTTTCTCCTCATGGCTCATGTGATTTAAAAGAGGCAGCACTTTTGTAGCATTCTTTCAGAAACAAAGGCTTCTGTGGTTGTGAATTATCCCCCTGGGTCTGGAATGGATTATTTACACATCTGAGAATAAGGTTAAGATGCGTCTGAAGTGCAACACAATTCCAGCTGTAGCAATTACCTACTGCTTTTATATCCTTTGTCAGACACTGGGGACTTCCCGGCCACCACCTATTAGTAAGCTGATGATGGAAGAACCTGTTGTAAATTTTAAAGGCAATGATAAGCTTGATGCTTCTGCAGGAGGTGCAGAAGAGGCCCCTCTAATTAAAATACAGCTGTAGGCCTTGATGGTTTCTGCAGAGGAAAGGGCGAGAGAGGGACCAAATGTGAGGTAAAAAAGATAACCTGGCCAAGGTTTTCTTTGTGATTATTCTCTCTGATTTAAAGGTAACAATCCAGATGTTCATCTAGATTCTAAAAGACCTTTCCATCACTCATGTATACATAAAGTATCATTTTCCAGTATCATCACCCTTGTAATGGAAGAGGAGATTGCATTAAATATGGCATGAATTTTAGTTGTTTTCTTTCTTCTTCTTTTAAACAGGGAAATGTGGTGGTCAAGGCCATCTCACCAGTTGTGGGGAAAAACATTGGCTCAACACATTTTTGGCTTAATAAAGTTTTTAAAAGTGCACTAAAGGAAGATAAGGATATTGCAGAAAGCAGACGGTACATCTGTGCCTTTCTTTAAACAGGATGAATAGACAACCAGGACATGGATGCAATATAGTGTTCTTGTGAAAACTTGCAGAATCTGTATGTTTGTTATTATTTATTATTATTTATTCTTTGTTTACCCGCATCTCCATCAGCTTTCTGTGCTGGCCTTTGTGAAATCCTTTCTTGTAGCCAATTAAACACCATAGGCACATTCATGCTGATGTCATAAGGCATCTTTCTCCAAGGACATGTAGAAAACAGTTGTGCTTCCCTGGGCCTAGACCAGTGGTTTTCAGCCTGTGGGTCCCAGATGTTCCTGGATTGTACCTCCCAGAAGTCTTCATCACTAGCTGAACTGGCCAGGATTTCTGGGAGTTGTAGTCCAGGAACATCTGGAGATCTACAGGTTGAGAACCACTGGTCTAAACCCAAGCCATGACGACTGCTTTGTGTTTGAGTGAGAAGTAGTTAAGTGGTGAGGAAAGGAGTCAGGTACTGGAATTTTCCCTTGCTTAGTGTCTCCTTGCAAATGATAGTGAGCACAAGAAAGGAACCTAAGTAGACCATCTTGACTGCTGACATTGATGCTGACAACATCCACACTGGCCTTTGTTATGTAAAGTTTGGCATCCATTTTTTTCCTGCTGACAATGGGCCATGTCAAGCCATTTCCTAGTATTTTGAATCATGGATACCGAAGCAATATTCCTCATGCATATATTGAAGATATTGGGAATTACTGGTCCAAATGTTGCATCGTGCTTCTTCTTCTTGGCATTTCTTGTTATTTCTGCCACGTGTTAACTTAAAAACAAACCTTAAACAAATGGCTCATGGAGGTTATTGTTCTGCATTCACTGCCGACTTTTGCATTTTCTTTTTCTGTTCGCAATGTGCAATAAAGCTCCATCTCAATCAAATTTTAGGAAGGATTTCTGGTCTGAAGATTTGATTGAAAATGTTTTCATAAAGGTAACAGCTTTTAACTTCCTATAAGCTACCATAAAAACGTACTGCTGATAGGAACCTACCCCAACTCACCCCAATCGCCATGAGGAGTGTAAAACAAGTGGGGAGGGAAAAAGGAAGACTGACTGAAGTGGCAGATGATGCTACCGTCCTGCAAATCAAAAAGTCCTTATACCCCAGTACTGAGAGGCATGGCTCCTCCCTTCCACATTAAAGGTCACGATGGTATGTCACTGCACATTACAGGAAGATCACAACAGACATCCTGATTAAGCCTTAATGTGTAGGACAGGCATGACAAAACTTCAGCCCTCCTGATGTTTTGGACCACAACTCCCAGAATTCTAAGCTTAGACTGCCAATGGCAAAGGACTGTGGGAGTTGGTGTCCAAAACATCTGGAGGGCCAAAGTTTGGACATGCCTGGTGTCGGAGATTCAACATTGCTCTTTGGGGGGCCATTGAATATCTCAAAGCTTATTTTATGCCCCCAACCCCATCCTATATGTATGTATGTGTATAAAACAACAATTTTTCTGAAGTCCAAGCTAAACCCAGGAACTAAACCCTGAGCTCCCATAACTTAATAAAAGACTGAGAAAGAGGATCAAGAATTTGATTTATAAAATAAACACAAAATCTAATTTGGGACCAAGGTAAACTCAGCAGGTTTCCCTTTCATTCTTGGTTGACACCAGCCCTAAGCATTATTTTATACATTGTTCTCATCAGAATGACATTTGCAGATTGGCGGCATGATTCCAAGAGTTTTGTTCCTCCAACAGAATTGGATACCTGTTAAATTTTTATTACTATGCATAAAATGGATTGTTGCGTTATTATTACATTAATGTTTATAGCCACAGTGGATGTTTAAAAGAGAGAGAGAAAGAGAGAGAAGGAGGATTAAATATCCCTTATTACACAACCACTTTTAATGATACCAGAGGGGCTGTTCCCATGTGTTCAGGTGAGGAAAAATAAAGTGAAATGCAGCATGGTCACAGTAACTGGACAGTCTTTATGTAAAATCTGTTGATTTGGTCTGATGTTCCTGTACACAAGAATATATTATGTTGTTGAGGTAGTGTGTGTGTGTGGGGGGGGACATATGGTCAACCATATCTGCTCTAGTCTCGGATTCTTGGATCTATGAGTGGTTTGCATCATTAAATAACTACCAAGCAAAACAGATGATCTGGCTTCTATTAGTTTTATACCAGGTCTAGCCAATCTGGCATCTATTTATTGTATGCCAATCACAAGGGCCAGTACTACATATCCTTCCACTTTTATGCCTAAAGAAGGCTCTGAGGCCAAGTCATCAGGGGGAAAGCATTATTATCATAAGTTGTAACATGCCTCTCCTCCCATATGGCCATCACAACCCCTCATCTCTTTCATATCATTGAGCATTGTTACAGTTATCCTCAAACTTTTTCTCTTATTAAAGTGGATTGCAGCCTGGGCACTGAGTCCTTCTGGATAAGCTAAGATAAGAGTGAGTAAACAGTCAAAGAACTTTCTTCAGAAATGTTGCAAGAGAAAGCTATGTAAAAATCAGGAGAAAATATATAAAAGAGAAAATGTCTTATAATACAAGACCAGGTCAAATATGATTCCATAAGGGAACTGTTCTTAGGAATGTATGTAAACTAATATCGTACTTTTACCTATATGGATTAAACTTTCTCCTATAAATTATGTTAAGCATACTCTTCATTATGGGCTCTTGCTGTTTAGATGATGGATATTTCAGTTGCACCCTCTCAGATACTCTGGTATCACCGTTCCTCGTGTGTCCTTCCACCCCACTGTTTTGAGATACATACTGTATATGCAACTTCATATCACATATGTTCCTCATTGCGCCCCTAAATTAATTTCAACATCATCATGGCCTACAGTGTTTTTATGACTTACAATCAAAACCGTTTTCTCTCTAAGGGCAGTATTTTATAGGTAGAACAGGAAAACATTCACTGTACATTTAAGAGGATTGTTTTACATAATTTTGCAGGCAAACACCTCTTTCTTAGGATCAGATTTTAGTCACAGCAGAAAAGATCTGGAATGGTTTGCAATCACTTTGGAAAGTGTGGTATGAATTTTCCTCCCCTTTTATATGCTGCCCGCCCAGTGAATGAACCCATATTTTAGGGACATTGAATATTTTCTTTCCAATAATGTTTAAGCTGTAAAATAACTCTGGCAATGGTAAGCCCTTCTTTCTCCTCCCCCTCTTCCTTGCTATAAATGCACTGTATTGATTATGGATATTGAAACACTTTCTTTGACTGGTTACAAAGGATTGAAATATTGATCAACATAATAAAATGTCCATTCATTTTCCAAGGAGCCCGTAGTGGTATTCTTTTAATAGCTAGCTTTGTTATTCACTACTTCTTCTATAGTGAGTTAGATTACTGATATCCTTTAAAAAAATCCTGTTGCACACATTCCACCCACTACTGCATTATGAGTATTACTTGTACATAGACTGCCAGCACATTTAGAGGGGTGTGCCTAGTCCCATTACTGTATTGTCAGTTTCTAATAAGTCTGAAAAAAGGAAGGTTGTTGCATGGGTGAAGTATCTCCATGTGAGCAGAATCCCTTGAAAATCAAGATAATTTCTTGTGTGTAGAGTCTTCCCAGGAGCAGGGACACCCTGCCATTCAGAGTAATCACTGAATGTGCATGTAAAACAATGAAGGTGGCGTGAGGGGGCACTCAAACTTCTTTTCTAGTGTATGCTGTCACTATAATGACAAATACCCCAAACCCATGCATGAGTTTGGGATTGCCGTTTAACTCTGAATGAGGACTGCTTCTCTTGGATTATCCCTCTCAATAAACATGGGGCACAAGCAGTGTTTCTGACAACTGAAGGAGTTCCACAGTTTGTTCACAAAAATAGACCACCCTCAGCTTTAAATAACAGTCAAGTGCTTTCTCTCAAAGCTCTTTGGAGCAAGATCTGTGATCACACCCGCATAATCATAAACTTAAATGGAGCTCTTCCACTTGTGCCAACAAACGAACAAAAACAGCCCTTGCTGTTCAACCAAAATGTTATGAATGGAGACTGGAAACAGGTGGTCTGGTTTAGCATCAGGTTTAGGTTTAGGTTTGTGTCTTGTAGTCACTTAAAATTAGATTGAGCTTTACAGTGCCATAAGCAGACAAAAACAGGACACAAAATGTTGTGTATCCTCCCTTTCGCACAAACTTCACTTTTATACAAAGCAGACTATCTATAGTGAGAAATCTTACCAACCAATCCGGTCATAGTTCTATTCACAATCATTCTTTCACATTCTTTCACACTTTCCAACTGTTTCAGCTGTCTCTCCTGGCACACGAGTAAAACAAGTGTGGAGGTAAAAACTTTATCCACGTGTTACAAAATCTAGTTTTCTAGACACACCTCACTGGAAGCACCTAGCTCTCTGTCCCTCAATTTTTAAAAAATGTTTTCTGCATCAACTTAAAACACAGGTTGCTTCTCCCGCATGGAATCTAAAATGAGGAACCTCTTCTCTTCAGTCTTGGCCAGGCATGTCCAAACTTCAGCCCTCCAGATGTTTTGGACCGCAACTCCCAGAATTCTAAGCTTAGCTTGCCAATGGCAAAGGACTGTGGGAGTTGTGGTTCAACACATCTGGAGGGCCGAAGTTGGGACATGCCTGGTTTTGGCAATGCAGACTTTGCTGGTCGAGAGGGCTGGATGAGGCTCTCCGCTCTAAGCTGGTTCAAAACCCTGGACGTTATAATGTCGGAATAGCATTATAGTGGAAAAGATAGCAGTAGGTGATCCATTCATACCACTAGTTCTTGCACATGTGTTCTGAGTTCTGAAGAACCCCCAGAGATGATTAAGGGCCTTTATACGCAACCCCTAAACTCCGCAGCAAATGGCTGCAAACTCCGGACCTTACAAGTGTTTTCCCACCAGCTCCGGAGTTTGCACGAAATTAAGTGCGACCCCGCCCACCTAAGCGCGACCCAGCTGCACTTTCTTGTACCTGCTTGAGGTGGGTGAAAATCCCCAGGTCCGGATTTAATCTGGTCAGTGCGGGGCTCTCCTGGCTTCTGCTTGTGTGTTTTTTTTGCCTCCCGCCCCTTTAAGAGAAGAGGTGGGAGGAAAAAAAGCAAGCAGAAGAGAAACGGAAAAGAAACAGAAGAGAAACGGAGCTCCGGGAAGCTCCTCCAGGTGAGCTGCATTTTTTCCTCTCTTTCTCTGGTGGGGAGGAAGGAAGAGCAACGAACCCCTAAGATCTTTGGTCCGAATTTAAGGGGCCAGCGGATTTTAGGGGTCGTGTAAAAAGGCCCTATGTTCAATTTCACAAAATGGGGGTTGTGTCACTAGTATGGCTTGGCAATGCAGGTTTGATAAATGGTTCTTGGCTCTGCTGCTGGGCATTTACAATACATTGCCATTACAATAAAAGGTCACAAGGGGATATTTATGTTCAAGGGGATGAAGTGAGATAGCTCAGCATGTGATGGCTGAGATATTTTTATAATGTCACATACTGGAATTTTAATCATTAATGGGGAATGTCACCACAATTATTTACCCCGTTGAATCCTGAATAACAACTCTAAATGATGCCATTATGCATTTTCCTGACAGTAATAGCTATTGCTAGCATAACATTCACATGTTGTGGATCCACTTGCAGTTATACTGCAGTGCCAGACACCAATGGTTTTGCATCATCATTGCTTGTTCCTTTCTGGACAATTTCCCCCCGGAACATTGTCAAAATATCCCTGGATTGTTAGGCCCATAGAGTGCATTCGTACCACTTTTTTTGGCAGTCATTCCCTTAGAACAGTGGTGGTGAACCACAACTCCCACAGTCCTTTGTCATTGGCAATTTTGGGTCAGAATTCTGGGAGCTGAAGTCCAAAGCATCTGTAGTGGCGAAGGTTCATCACCACCACGGCCCTAGAATGTATTATGTCAAATTGCACATAAGAAAGTTCACTGCTTGAACATTCTTCTATGAAACATTTCTTGCATATGGAAAACCAGTTCATCAAGGAGACCAATTCATTCAAGCTTTCTCATCTGCATGTTGTTGTTCTGTTCCAAGTGGGAGATCTTCACACTGGCCGTTACTTCACGAACCCAATCAAAGGGGCAAGCCCTCATTTCTGTGCGAATCGATCGTTTGGTCCGCACGCTCCTCCTTTTGGCTGCGATGCCACCCCGACCACGCCCCTATACCGTGCTCCAATCCAGCGGACCAATCCGGGTTGGTTCCCCTGCCAGCGGCCGAATCTTTTCTTCAGATCTCATCTGCCCAACGTCACGTGTGGACTTGTTTTTTTATATAGTTACTTTTGCGCCAAAATATCGATGCATCGTTGTTAATTGATTCTGTTAATTTTTTTAAAATAAAAGGGACGGTGGAACCGTGGGAGATCTTCACAATGCCGCTGCGACTGCTTCAAACACACCAGATCCCATTTGACTGAAGATACAATGCAGCATAAAGATATTATGCAGCCTGGATAGTACTTGGAAGGGAAACCACCGGGGGATATCAAGGATCTTCAGGTAGGGCTAAATAGAAAGAATCCTTCAAGAAACTCTAGAAAGCTACTGCCCTTCAGAGTTAAGACTGGGCCAAATGGAAAGCAGTTTCCCAACTTCCTGTTTCCATGAACATGCCTCTCCCCGCAAGAGCATAGTTGAACAAAGCCATCATAACTTGGATTATCTTGATTGTGTGGTTTCCGTGATCGCTTGCCTGTTTTCACTTCCCCCTTGAGTTTATTCCGCACAGTCTGCTTTAATGAACAACACCACTCATTTAATATTTGATGCAAATTCTATTTTAAGAAATTAGAGCAGGGAAGTTAAGAGCTGTCGCTGGACTGCAGTTGGTCATGTTCAGTTACAGATGTGGGTGTGGGCAGCTTTTATGGGTGAGCCTCCTTTAAATCAGGAGAAGAAATTGTTCCTTGTCTTAGCAGATAAACAAGAAATAGTTGTACTTAAAGCACTTTCTCAGATACATCTCTCTGCCTTCAGAAGAAGAAGGGGGGGGGGAAATCCCATGTTTTAAAAAGATTAAAATACTGTAACTGGCACACACTGGATTAATTATAAGGCTTGCAATTCTACCAGACTCGGAACATGGAGTGAAGTGTCCTGGATCTCCCACAAAACTCACAAAATTAAACCACTGCCAAAAGCTTTGCTAAAAGTAAATGAAACACTGATGGTTTGGTTGGATTAGACATTTTTAAAATGGTAAAGAAAGTAAGTCCAAATGTCATTGTCTGAAAAACAACAGCTTGTTTTAGCAGTCTTCTGGGGGGAAGGGTGATGATAATATCTCATGTTTCAGTCTTAGGCGCTGATCACACATGTTTATTCATGACTGAATAATTATACACTTGAGTGTAGGAAAACCGTCAAGGAACAAAGACCATACTTGAGGATTCTTTTCACTGTATAAAATGCTTGTCAGTATAGGAAGCATATGCATTCATCTATGACTCGTTCATAGATATTAATCAAAGGATGCACACACACATGGGGATTAGCCATTGGTTTTTTTACCGGAACCTAAGGAAACTGGACCATTATGCCAGCAATCAACAAAATACAGTGGGCCCTTTTATAACAAACGGTTTGCATAACATAAAATTTGCACAACATAAAAAAAAAATCCAGAGATAGGGAAAATTTGCTTAACAGAATCGCCTATGGGGCAAATCTGTACAACATAAAAATGGGATCACTCTGTTTTCAATGCATTCCTGTGGGAAATTTGTATAAAGGAAAATTTGTTTAACAGAATTTCATTTGGAACAAATTAATTCCTTTCTACAAGGTACCACTGTATACTTTCCAGTGTTGCTTATTGGAAACTGTCCTCATAGGCAGTGCTAGATTGTCTGTTTTCTCGTTGATTCTCAAAGCATATCCCATGAAAAGAGCTACACGAATATGAACATGCAATATATATTGTGGACACTGAAAAAGTATCCCATTTATTCTAGGAGGAGTGTTCATACTGCTTTAGCCTCTGCAAAAGAGATGCTCTGTGAGTATAATTCTGGGTTCTATGCAGGAGTTTTAGTACCTGCTTTCCTAAACATGGTTTGAGGAGAGTTTGCCTAGCTCCACCTGCCTTTGTCATAACTTTCTTCACACAATGGTGAAGGAGTCTGAGGAGAAAAGGGTCTTGTTTATGAAGGTTGATTCCCGCCTGTGTGTCTAAACCCAAGCAAAAAACAAACAAACAAAAAAAGAAAAAAAACAACAACCCTATCTTCTTCAAGCTCCTTGGTCATTGTGTGGGAAAAAGTGACAACACTGAGGATAGAGAAAGCCAGGGATTCTGACATCTGAATAAGACTTAACAGGCCAAGTAATATAAACTGAGTTTGAAATGAGAAAATTAGGTTGGCCTGGCGCACTGGCACACTGGTTGGCACACTGACAAAAATACAGGCCTAAGGAGCTTTGATGGGTAGAGATACATGATGATGATGATGATGATGATGATGATGATGATGATGATGATGATGATGATTCCATATTGTGCCATCTGGCAACAGAGGCCAACCCATCAAACATACATTTGTTCAGCAGCACAATGAAAAGACACCACACTGTAGCAGTTAGTGTGTTGGACAAGAACATATGATATGCAGATTCCTGTTTCTACTGAGTTATGAGATTCACTAGGTCTGTTCCTCTTTCACAGCCTGGCTCACCTCACAGGGTTGTTAAGGGGGTAAGGTAAGGAGGAAGTGAACCTTACACACTTAATTTGAACTAACTGGAAGAAAGGCAGAATATAAACATGCAATGGGAGGGGTGGGTGGGATTAAGGTATTCTCAGGAGTCATCTATAGGATACCTTCTCTAGCAAACCCTAATCTTCCTGAGGGCTTAATCCCTAGTTCAGGAATTCAGGACAGTACATGGGGAATTCCCAACTCTGTTCACATACCAGGTCTCTTTCTCTCTCTGTTAACATTATTTGATTTTTATTCTTGGGTTTTGTTTTTGGATAGGTTGTTTATATTGTAATTTGTTGTACACTGCCCAGAGTTCCTGAGGGAAAGTCAGGTGGTTAATAAGTATAAAAATAAATAAATAAATAAATAAATAAATAAATAAATAAATAAATAAATAAATAAATTTTATCCAATTCAATTTCTCAGGTTTTGGAAACCTGGTAGGTATGACTAGGAGAGCATAGCTAGGATTCAAGAAATAGTTTCTCCCCATGGTCTGAGGAAGTGGTAAGGCAGAGCAAGCAGATTTGCAAACTATTAGTCTCCAGTGGGAGAAAAGGCTGGATATGTCTTTTTACCAGTTCTAGTCTCATCAGGTTGTCTGCTGCCCTCCTGTGAAGTCCAGGATATTACCTTATAGGCAACCTTCCCCAGATACCTGGTCAACATCTGCATGTGGAATGTGAGAGAGGTGTTGCACTCTTTGCCTCAAAAAGTTCTTGACCCTGGGAGCCAAATATGTTGCTGGGTTCAGGCCTAGAAATGGGTTTCAGGCACTTGGAAATACTGGCCTCAAAGGAGGAGTTAAATATTAGAAGCCCTGACATTTTCAAATTAAAAATTAAGCACTACTAGTTGCTTTCACTAGTCTCCCACTGGTGAGACTAAATCATATTAGTTTTCATGTACTTTATGAAATTCTGCCCATCCATTAATAAAATTATATCCAGGGCAGCTTACAAGCATCAGAATAAATCATCATGACTCTGGGCTGCATGGTTTTCTGCTTTTGGCTTAAGGTTATTCCATTCTTAACATCCTCAGGTGGTTTCTAGGCTTCTGTGGACTTCTAACAGCTTATATCTCTCTCCCTTGTCCTCTGCTCCCCCACCGCCATGCTTTATTTAAACAGATATTTCACTCCCCTTATCAGTGACTGCCTGGCAAATGTTGTTGTACATGTGCTCTACAACCGAAGCCTTAAATCTGATGATGCGACAGATGCATTTTTTGAATTGGGGGAGGGCTGAAGAGGGAGATGTGAAGAAATCTATAAAGTGTTTGGCTGGCATTTGGAGAGAGAGATTGGATGCTTTTTCGTTAACCTTTAGAGCAGCGTCTCGCATAAATGTGACAACGCTGCCAGATTAACTGGGACAGGATTCAGAAATCAGAGTGCTCCAATCTAGATTTATCATTCCAGCAAATGAATTCTCTTCTAAGAGGTGGCTATCCATTCTTCAAAGAGAATGCTGTTTATCCAATTCAGAATGCCAGGCAGTCATAGTGGTCCGGAGCAGCACCATTTAGCTACTTTGTCAATCCAAATCCCTTCAAGGCATTACAATCCAAACTGTAATTTCTTACTCTCATGACATGTTGTTCCTTTGCAAATATCCAATTAAAGCCAGCAGATTTCCCAAAACATTTTTTTATTATTGTTCAATGGTAGCTGGCATTATTCTCCCCTCCCCATTTCACCTTCTGCCCAAAGAATGCTACAGTGGGTATGACCAATATTGTGGTAATGTTAATTATATGCAAACAGCATTTGCAAAGATCATAGTGAGGAGGTTGTGCTAATTACATTTTGGCTTGAAAGCATTCACTTGGATTACCAACGTATCTCTAAAAGGAGAAGATGTAAGGAGAAAATGGAGCATCGACATATGCCAGAGTTTGGCTCTTCAACCCCCACACACACACATACATACATACATACATACATACATACATACATACATACATACATACATACATACATACATACATATGCATGTATGTGCACGCTCTACCTATAAAACCTTGAAAAGTGAGAGTCAGAATCAGCTTGATGGTGTGCAGTTATTATAGTTAGTCGGTTTGGACATTTATTTATTTATTATTTATTTATCTTAGAGTATTTTTACCCGGCCTTTCTCCTTGGAAAAGGACCCAAGGTGGCTTACAGTAATGAGGGATAATATACAGTCCAGTACAATTAAGACATGTGTTCAAGTATTGAGAACAGGCAATTTGAGTGACATCTTACAGCATTAAAAGACAACATTACATTCAAGCTACAAGAGAACGCAAGCAGTTAAAAGGAGAATAAAGATCCATGTAAATTTATGAGTGATGGAAACTAACATTAAAAAGATAGTCAATGTAATTGAATAAGATTATAAGTTATTATAAATACAAAGTCTATGTTATCCTATAGATCAGGGGTCACAAACTTTTCAAACAGTGGGCTGGTCCACCATCCCCCAGATACCACTGGGGGCCGGACCATAATCCAAAACAAACAAACAAACAAACAAACAGTCTGACTTAGGAAAAAAAGGGGAGGGAGAGGCAAGTCGGTGGAGCACCCCATGATTGGCCCATGATCAGTGCATCTCCAGGCCCCCAGCAATGTCTCACCATCCTAAAGTGCCACTGCTGCGATTCCTCTGCTGTGCCTCTTCCTCCTCCTCCTCCTCCTGCAGTGGCAGTGGATGAATGGCTCTCCTTCCTTCCTTCCTTCCTTCCTTCCTTCCTTCCTTCCTGCCTGCCTGCCTGCCTGCCTGCCTGTCTGTCTGCCTTGCATTGGGAAGGAAGCAGCAGCCCAGGCAAACTCAGGCTCCTAATCATCTTCTGGGCAGCCACTCAGGATTAAGAGCAGCAGCCGCAACAAGGGCGGCAAGGCTGGTGCCACTGTGTGTGTATCCAGCCATGCACCCTGGCCATCACACCCTCACTGCGCCCTAGAGGGAAAGCTGCCTCCTCTCTTGGCCTGGCCCGACTTGGTGTGCTGCAAGTGATGGAGGGAGGAGCAAGGGCTGCAAAGGGGGAAGGAGTGGTAGGAAGGCCTGCCCAAAGCCACTGACAGCCCGCTCACTGGCCAAGCTGAGACAGGCTGCGGTGCTCTGTTGACCCACGAGCCCACCCATCACCAACTGGGGGCAAATGCAGCCCCGCCAGCTTCCCAGGAACCAGGCCCAGGCCACTGTTGGCCTTCTGCTTCCTTCTCTTCTTGCTCTGCCACCTATTCCTCATAGGTCTCTAACCCAGTGGTGGTGGCAGTGGCCTCAGCCTCCAGCCATGGCTGGGCTCCCTCCCCTCCTCCTCGCTCCACCGAGCAAGGCAGCAGATCGGAGGGGGCTGAATGGGCAGGAAGTAGCTCCATTTCCCCCTTGGTCGCCCAGCATCCATTCCTCCATCTGTCCACTGCCGTGGCTGCTCTGCCCCCCTTCCTCACAAGCACAATAACACAGGTGGCCGACACACAAGGAAGGCAGGCAGGTGGGGTAGAGGAGAAAGGACTTTTTCCAGAAAGACAACAGAGATGAGGCAGTCCTGGCCTCTAGTGGAAAGGAGTTCCAGAGTCTGGGTTCAGTAGTTGAGAAGGCCTTTTCATGGGTTCCCATGAGACATACCTGTTAGGGTGACGGGCTTCTCCTGATAACCTCAACACCCGACTCGGTTCATACTGTAAGATTCAATCTTTCAGGTAGAATAGAATAGAATAAAATAGAATAGAGTTTTATTGTCATTATGCATATGCAAGATATGCAAGAAATTAGAGTGCTGTTCCACTACATACTCAAAACAACAAGGCACCATACAAAACACCTAAAACACCATACAAGATACTAAAACTCTTAAAACCACTTACAAAAGTTAAAACACTACTTGAAAACTGCGTAAGATGATGCTAAAACCATTGCATTTAACTTAGATACTGCTCTAGGATAAAAACTGTTCTTTAGTATATTTGTCCTTGAACTAAGAGTCCTATATCTCCTGCCAGACAGCAACAGTTCAAAAAATTGGTGGCCAAGATGCGAAGGGTCTCTCAGAATTCTAGATGTCTTAGGCTGCGGTCACACCAGTGTTCTCTGCGTATATAAATTTCATGCGTATGTTTTTCGGGCGGTCAAGTGATTTAAATGTGCAGTTAGTGTCCTCTCTTCTGTGTCATATTTTCCTAATCTGGTTCCATCTCTACCTGTCTACTTCACATTTTTTCCTTCTTTCCTGCTCTATTTCCCATGCCTCCATTGCTGTAAAAGGGGAACAGCAGTTTTTACTGCATATTTTTGGTGTCCTGTCGTGGTTACAGAAGCAAATAAGTAAGCATTTTTGAGCAAAGTTTCTAAATCCAGCCCCTGGCGGTGGTTATTGAAACTTCGCTGAATTTGCTGTTCAAGGGGCGTGGTCAACTGGGGCTCTAATTTACTTCCCTTCGCGGTTAGGACACGATCTTTTTCTGCGCAGTTCGCAGCAGGGAAGCTACGGAGAAAACACTGGTATGACCCCAGCCTCTCTTAAGCATCTGGAGTTGTATGATTCTTCCAAACGAGGAAGAGGAGAGCCCACTATCCTCTGGGCGGTGCTTATAACCCTCTGGAGCGCCCTTCTATCTGCCACTGTACAACTGGTGAACCAGGCACAGAGTCAGTAAGTGATAGTGCTTTTTATAAAGCCCTGGTGTGTGTGTGTTGTGTCATTACAGTCTTGACTGACTCTTTGTGACCCCACGTCCATGGAGTTTTCTTGGCAGGAATACTGGAGTGGCTTGCCAGTTCCTACTCCAGGCGCCTACAGCACCTGGTATTCCCTGGTGGTCGTCCATCCAAGTACTAACCAGGGCCGACCCTGCTTCGTTTCCAAAACCAGGCAAGATTGGATGTGCTTAGGGCATGAGGATTATAAGTGATACTTTCTGTGGGCATTTATACACGACCCCTAAACTCCGGGGCAAATGGCTCCCAGCTCCGGAGCTTAAAAATGTTTACCCACCAGCTCCGGAGTTAACAGGAAATTAAGTGCGACCCCGCTGACTTTAGCACATCCCAGTGCACTTTTCTTGTACCTGCTCAGGGACAGTGAAAATTATTTGATCCGGTGTAAGGATAGTGAGTGCGGGGCTCTCCTTGCTTCTGTTTGTTGTTTTTTGGCTCCTGCTCCTTTAAGAGCTACTTTTACAGAGACGAGAGGCAGAATGAGGTGAGCGGCATGCTTTTCTTTCTCTTTTTCTCCCTCCCCTCATGCAGCCAGGAACCAGGAAGTGCGGAGGAGGTGGGAACGCCCGAAGAGCGACGAACCCCTAAGATCTCTGGTCCGAATTTAAATGGCCAGCGGATCTTAGGGGTCGTGTAAAAAGGCCCTCAGTTAAACATAGCCCCTGAAGATGGCTTCCTAAGCCGAAACGCGTTGGGCTTTTGTTACAATAAAGGGTCTTTTTGCTCAGCATCCTGAGCCTTTGTCTCTTTTGACTCATGGTTCCTTTGGATGCTCCAGTTCTTTTGGCTTTCTGCCATCACATTTAACACCTGTAGGAGCCAGGGAAGCTGTTTTTTAGTGTAACACATCATTTTGTTTTGGAAATTCTTTTAAAAAATTGTTAATAATGAAACAAAATGAAACAAAAATGGAACAAAACAAAATGTTATATTTTAGTTTTATGCCTATCTCTAGCAACAACTAATATTTGGCATGAGCTTTTACAGACAATATCCAATTTCTTCGGATGCATGGCATGCAATATTCGAGGCATTCTGCTGGGTCAGATTAAAATGGGATATAGAACATGGCAATTCTATTATTATTAATGCTAGCCATAAATTTTTCAAGAACTGGTTAGCATAAATGTTGCAGCCATAAAAGGTCAGTTACTCCAGTCAATTGTTCTCTGAGGTGTTGATGTTTTGTGCTTTTCAGGGAACGTCTGCTTCAGATAAAGCCAGACAGGCCCTGTTTTGTCTCACACGCCTGTTGGGAAAATCATTTAAGGCATATGCAGTAATAGGGACAAATCTGCATCAGGGGTGTCATGAATGTATAAATAATGGGATAACAAGGCCCTCTCTTTGTTTGTTGGCTTGGACATTTGCAGGGATCTTGGGCACTGTTGCACATCACTAAGCCTAGCTGACTTGAGTAGATCTGGTTTCTTCAGAAATCTGAGGCCTAACAGGGCTTGTTGTGTAAGCTTTCAACCGAGACTAGGCAGAAGAAATGGGTGGCTTTGTAGTGTTTCTGTTTACTAGTCTTGATGCAGACTGCAGTGTTTCCCCATTTAGTCTATATTTATTGTACAGAACTGTTTTGGTTAGGGTGACTAATAACCTAACATCAGGCCACAGTGACCTTTAAAAACCCTGAGTCATTATTGCTGGGCCATTTAGCCCGATGTCAACAGATGGGTTTGCATTTGGAGCTGCCTGGTATAAATCAGTGTGTAAAGACATCCTGAAAACAGTTGTGAGCTTTGCACTTCTGGAGGGGTTCCACAGAAAGCAATTATAGGTGGAGGAAAAGGTCAGTGTTTTTCTGGGTTCATCCTGGAGATTGCATCTTTTTTTTAAATGCCATCCATTCGGTTCCCCCAATATTTGGAGACCTCATTTATCTTTGCTCATTTGAGTCATGTTGTGATTTAAATGTCCCATCTTAAATGCATATTTTTCCTGTCCCCATTTCAGAGGAACCCAGTGGGCTCACAAATGGTTTAAAAACAAAAAGGTAATTTATTATAACAAAAATATGTAATAATATTTAGAAAACAATTAATTTAAAACCATAATAATAAATGTATAAAATTCCACAGCAATACTCCTTTTTTGGTTGAATTTAGTTTTTATAAGAACTTCTTGTTGACTGAAACATATCAGGGAGTGGTTTAAATGCAACAAACCATCACTGTTTGGATCTGCTGCATACAATTTCTGAATAATAGACATAATTTTGTCGAGCCTGCAGTAGAACAGCAATGAGAAGAACACTTGAGGATGCAAAACATTTTGTACACACATAATGCAAGATGCCAAGCTGGCATGTGTTTAAAAAGAGCTGGAGAGGAATGCCTTGTAGAACTGTCCACCCAAAAAATGGAACAAGAAGGGCAAAACCATCATTCACTGTAGAGTGCACAGTTCTTGGGCTCCTTGACCACTGCAGATGGCAACTGCAGCAACAAAATTAAAAGACGCCTGCTTCTTGGGAGGAAAGCAATGGCAAACCTTGGTAGCATCCTAAAGAGAAGAGACATCACTTTGCCAACTAAGGTCAGGATAGTCACAGCTATGGTTTTTCCAGTAGTGATGTATGGAAGTGAGAGCTGGACTATAAAGAAGGCTGATCACTGCAGAATCAATGCTTTTCAGCTGTGGTGCTGGAGGAGAGTCTTGAGAGTCCCCTGGACTGCAAGGAGATCAAACCTATCCATTCTGAAAGAAATCAACCCCAAATGTTCACTGGAAGGACAGATTTTGAAGCTGAAGCTCCAGTACTTTGGCCACGTCATGAGGAGAGATGAGTCCTTGGAAAAGTCCCTGATGTTGGGAAAGATTGAAGGCAAAAGGAAAAGAGGACGGCAGAGAATGAGATGGTTGGATGGGGTCATTGATGCAACCAATATGGATTTGACCAATCTCCGGGAGGCAGTGGAAGATAGGAAGGCCTGGCGAGCTCTGGTCCATGGATCATGAAGAGTCAGACACGACTGAATGACTGAACAACAACAACAACAACAACAACAGTTAAAAGCAATTTAAGAAACATTAAAATGCAATACACTAAAATTGTGACCAGGACCCACAATCTATATTACATCAGTTAAAAAACATTAGAACAGGAAGCCTTTTACTTGGTGCCAAAACCTCACCAGCCTCAGCGTCAAGCAGATCTCACTCGGGAGGTCATTCCATAGCCTGGGGGCAGCTGCCAAAAAGGCCTTATATCTACAAGCCCTCCCTCTCACTTCCTTGAGGGGTGGCTCTTTCAAAAAGGCCCCTTGACTAGATTTTGTGGGCTTGTTGCTAGATGATGCAGTACTGTATAGAAATCCAATAAATAATAATAATCATAATTGCTGGGCAGGTTCATATGGAAGGAGTCAGTCCTTTAGTTATCTAGGGGCCTAGATGTTTAGGGCTTTATATATCAAAACAATCACTTTGATTTGAGCTTAGGCAGCAACTGGTAACCAATGTAGCTTGTATAAAATCAGCTTGAGGTGATTCCTGGTGGCCCCACCACTCACCAGCCATGCTGCATGAATCTGGACCAGTTGCAATTACCGGACCATCTTCAAAGGTTGCCCAATGTACAGTGCATTGCAGTAATCAACACAGGTTTTTACCAGTGCACATGTACCTGTCATGAGACTCTGCTCTTTCAGGTAGGGTCACAGCTGGTACAATTTCCGCAGCTGAAGAATGGCACTCCTGGCCACCAAGTCCACCTGGGCTTCTAGAGTTAGACCAGGATCCAGAAGCACCCCCAGGCTCTGGATCCTGTCTATTTGGGGGAATGCAACCCCATTCAGGACAGGGAGATGGCCCTCTAACCTGTCCAGCAAAGCACCCACTAACCACACTTCTGTCTTGTCTGGATTGAGTTTCAATTTATTAACCCTTTTGACATATACCACTCAGACCAGGAGCAAGAGTCTTCTAGTAGCAGCAAAGTGTGTGCATGCTTGCTCATAGAATGCAGGATTAAAGTGTGCATTTGCATGCAAATATTTCAAATACCATACTCAAATATTTTAGTTTCAAATACTCAAGGTTTGGTGATTTCCATCATTAGTCTCTGAACAATGACAAAAGAGCTTGTGACTATAAATGGTGAACACAGACAAAGGAATCAAATTGATCAATTGATGTACAGTAAAGCTCTCTTTCCACCTTTGTACACTGGGCTGGAACATTTGGCCTACAATTTCTTACCATTCGCCATGTTGGGTAGACACTTGGAAGGCCAAAGGATCCTGCACCTTGGAACTGCCTCCCTCCTATCTACTACCCCAAAGATGATAATGCTATTTGTGACATTTGGAAGGAAATTGACATTAGCTAAGGAATCTCCCCTGGCAGTATTTGTTGTACATTAACAAAGGTTTTGTGACTTGAGACAATTCATATACAAAAGTTACACCTTTTGCATCACTGCTGAAACCTGAATTCACCAGACATCTATTACAAGTTCTTCTTCTTTTAAGTGAGTATTTTGATATCTATAGGAATGGGTTGATATCTATCCAAAAGGTGAATCACTGTCTCTGAAAGATTCCAAGAACACCAATTCATTCTTTTATAGGCAGGGGACCCCACACCCCTTTTGACAGTAAAGAAGGGAAATGTGATAAGCCAGAGGCACTATCAAATAGCCTTGAAGGTTGCGTGCAATCTTAGAGCCTGACTGCAGTCTTAGAGGCTAATGCTGGCAGAGAAATGCTTCGTGCTTTATTACCTCCTGAACATGAAGTGTTTGGTACAGATTATAATTAGTTCCATGAAGAGAGTGGAAGTCATTTTTTGCAATTAATATTTATTTTGGACTGCAACTTGCTGGATTCTTCAGTCACAGAATTCTGGGAATATAGTTTTTAAAAGTAACTTTTCCAGCACTGGCTCCAGCATTGCAATGGTTGCCTATATCTTGTGGAAGGAGGCACAGCCGAGTTTAGCTGGGCTGCAGATGATCACTCCAGTAACATTGGTTGGCTACTAAGAGGGAGTGTAAGAAACCATTAAAGGTTCTTCCCTATAAATCTGGCCTACCCACATAAATACTGGGAAAGTAACAATGGTGTGGTGTTGGCTGCTGCATCACCAGGCGTATTCCTGGGTGCAGGATTGAAACACTGGATTTCTTTGATTGATCCAATGAATTCCCCCATTTCTGAGGCTGAGCATATTGAGCCTGAGAAGTAGTAATCCTGCCAGAGGGAAGTGTGCAAGTAACACCATGGCATAGTCGTAAAACCTTTTCAAGGCTGACTGTGCACAGCTAAAATATAAATGACCAGAGACTTGAGGAAATGATGAAAGAGCCTGACATTATGTGGCCTGACTAAACAGGGACTAATGCAACTACACGGAAGATTATAAAATATGTATATGGAATGTTGCAAACCAGTCATCTGGAAGAGGATTAAGCAAAGAAGTAGGTTAACACTAAGTGAAGATGCCGTTGGCTGGCTGGCGTGCTGTTCAGCATGCTCGCGTTGCGATATAATGCAGACAGTCCCTTGGCGAATGCATGAGAAAATTGTTAACAAAAGTGAGAGAGCTTCCTTTTTCAGTTCAGACTTGATTAATGTACAGTGGCCATGACTGAGGAGGAATGCCTGGATGAGGGCAATAATGATTGTATCAAACTGATGTTTCTATTGTTTATCATTGTGTTGTTTATCATTAGGCTCTTGGTTCATCCTGAAGAGTGGCAGGAATGAGAATATGGGCCTGGAACACCATGAAGTGGTGTGCAATCGGAAAACTATCTGTCAGTTCCACTTTGATTTGGCTTGCTGGGTGGAGCAGAGGTCAGACTTGATGGGCTTCTAAGCCCTGGTCAACTCCATTATTCTATGATTATGTGATTCAAAATGCTGGTGTCAAAATCCTCCATCCTTTAAATTATGGCTTTCCTAAATCTCAAACAGCAGAAATCAAGAAAATAGTTGGTTAAAGAGAAGCGAGAACTAAAGATGGAATCCTAAAGGCATGTCCATGGGAGTAAATTTAATGGGATATGAGTACAGTAGATGTGTAGAGGACTGCATTGCCAGGTGTCAATTGTATGTACTTCTACCAGGGATCAAGTTCCAGGAAATCACTGGGGCCTATTATTATTATCATCTAAATATCACACAGCAGACAAGATAACACTGGATTTTGTATTACAAATCACTAGTCGAACGTTTCCTAAGCATTTAGGACTATGTGATGTATGGGTGAATTATGCGAGAAGATCCCAGTAAGGTGGCTTTCTGCATCTGACTGATGGTGACTTTGTCAACTCCAATTTCTTCTAAATACTTGCTTAGCTCTTTAGGCACCACACCCAGCGTGCCGATTACCACTGGGACCACCTGTACTGGTTTATGCCAGAGTCTACGATGTTCAATTTTCAGATCCTGATATCAGGTAATTTTTTTCAAGTTGTTTCTCAGTGACTCTACTATCACCTGGTATAGAAACATCAATGATCCACACTCTTTTCTTCTCCACAATCACAATATCTAGGGTATTATGCTTCAAAACCCTATTTGTCTGTATTTGTAAGTCCCAAAGTAATTTTGCAATGCTCATTTTCAATCACTTTTTCAGGCTTATGATCCCACCAGTTCTTTGCTATGGACAGATGATAGTTGTGACACAAATTCCAGTGGACCATTTGAGCAACTACATTATTCTTATTCTTATTCTTATTCTTATTCTTATTCTTATTCTTATTCTTATTCCTTCCTTCCTTCCTTCCTTCCTTCCTTCCTTCAATTTATTTACCACATATCTGGCAGAAAGCCACTCTGGGCAGTATACAACATAAAATAAACTGACTACAAAATACAGATACAGCAATATAATAAAGAGCAAAAATAGTACAAATGAAAACATAATGAAAACAACAAAATTCATAAAAATCAAAGGTAAATAAGATAAACTAGCGGATGAGATTAGATCACTAAATCAATAAGGCAACGTAATAGTTTTAAGTAAAGCTATATTCATGGCCAGAAATAGAAAGAGCTTGTCATTAGAGCTGAAAAAGGTGTTGCACAAAGGTGATGGAAATAGTCTTGTCAAGCTTTGTGAAATGGGATTTCAAAGGAATTCTAGACTTACGTTCTGAAAACCCAACCACAGTGAACAAAGTAAACTTATTTGCAAACTCACAAAAGTGGATACAAGCTTGTGCTGTGATGGTCACACTTTTATTAATAAAAAATTCCACTCTTCCACTCCTGGAGAGTTTATCTGTAAAGATTGTTTCCAGTACCCTCGGATATCTTAAAATGACTTCAGATATGGATGTTGGACACAACTGCAAGAAACAAAGAGAACATTTTCAAAAGAGAAGCAAAAGGATGAAATTTTAACCAGATCTTCAGACTGCAAATTCAATAAGGTCATATGGTTCCCATCAGTCACCTTTTCCCCATGAGTAAGGGTTTCACTGGCTGCCTAGATGCCCTAAGCACATCCGATCTTGCCTGATCTCATTCATGGCCCCTGGTTAGAAATAGAAAGGGAATTGTCATTAGAAATGGGCTGGAAAACATTTTCGGTGTTTTATTCGCACAAAAAAATTTGTCGGTTTTTTTGTTTGTGGAAATTTTGGGAGGGGTCTTGGAGGCACCTCTCTGTGGTGGGTGCCTCCTATCCTCACCCGCCAGCGCTGCTACAAAGGGCATTTCATAAATGGATATGAATTCAGATGCAGCAGACTGGCAGAGGCACCCCTCTTTGGGGTAGCCTTCCCTGCAACAGAATACCCAAGCACTTGCAGGCATGGTTTGCATGGCAACAAATGCTGCTGCAGGAGTCTCTTCAGACTCTTTGGAGAGTTTATCTGTAAAGACGGGTTAGCGCAAGGGCTAGGGTTAGGCTTTCCAGGTTAGGGTGAGTATTGGGGTGCACCTCTGGGTATCTTAAAATGACAGTGTACTGATATGGGTTAATTCGGGTTGGACACTGTTTATGCCTGATTGGCAATCCCAAACAAACCTGAACATTTTCAAAAGAAAATTTGCAAAAGGATGGGTTAAATAAATTTAAGGTGTAAAAAAATAAAATAAAATAAAATAAAATCAACAGACTTGGCAAGACAAACCCACTGCTGCTACTGTAAAAATTCAAGCATTTAAAATAGCTAATTTTCTGGTGTTTCATGGTGCTTTGTTCCCATTTCAAAAAAAAATGCAGTCACCATTTTGGATCCCCCGCCCCATGGCAAAGGCAGAGGGTTTGGTACCAGCAGCGCAGCAGTGCACTAGCCAGATGCCCCCCAAATAAAACACCCTCCTGGTAGGTGCCCTTGACAGTTTTCGCCTGATCTCAACTTTTAAAAACTTTTTTTTGTGCTAAGCAGGGCCGGCCCAGGTTAGACAAATCAGACCCAATTATTCTTTAGTCGATTCGAGTTCTGGCGGACCACCAGGAATACCAATTCTGTTAAGTCGTGCCCATCTCTAGTGCCTAGAGTAGGAACTGGCAAACCACTCCAGTATTCCTTCCAATAAAACTCCATTGACATGGGGTCACAAAGAGTCAGTCATGACTGTAACAATGCAACACGCACACACACACAAGGGTTTCACTGGTTAGATTGCTCATTGTGTTGTGAATAGGTCTGGGCATTTAATTTCTCCACTGTGTGTTCCTGAAGAAGAGCCAACCACTGTAGCCTCGAGCAAGCTGCACAGTCCCAGTTCACCTCCCAAAGAGGGGAACAGTAAACAGTGTGTCAATACAGTACAGTATATGTCAGAATTAACTTGATGGCACAGGACTAGGATAAATAATATAATATGTGGTTAACACTAAATGACAGGTTGGTAGCTGCTGGTGTACTGAACACTGACTATGCAGATGCAAAATTGGGGATGCAGGAGGATTTAATCTGATCTGCATTTTGAAGTGAAACAACCTGATTTGCATTTGCTGAAATACTCTATGGAATGGAACACCATTCTCATTGTCTTTTCTACAAACATTGGGCACTTTGAGCATTTGGATTGCTCCAGAATAGCTCCTGTGTACTTTTCCATAATTCGTCTTTTTCATCCCTGTGTTGTTGTTGACGTCTGTCACAAAATATGCATGTATTATATATAATAGGATGAAATACTTTACTATGCACTTTTACCTATAAAATACCATACATTGAGGGGGAAATGAAAGGAGATCCCAGGTTTCCTTATTAAGAATAGCTATTTCAAAAGGATGTGTTTTGATGAGAGCTGGCATTCAGAGTTTATCATTTCTAATATTCATAATCTGCAAATCCCTAGAGATTAAAATATATCCTCAAAGAACAGATGACTGTATATTGTAAACATATTCATTTTTTTCATCTGTCTCTTCAGCACAAGAATACAGCTCCTTATAATTCTTTATTTGTTTGCTTGTTTTATTTACAGGCTACTTTGTCCTTATAAGGGCACCCAAGGTGGATCACAATATTAAAATAATAGAATTAAGAAAATAAAAATTTAACAATTAAAAAAACAAACTATACAGTAATTAAAATACGATTGAATAATTGAAAGCAGGTAGACATTAAAAACTAGTTTAACTTAAAAATGGCTTTTAGGGACTCAATCATGATTGTTAAAAATAACACGATTTCATATATGCTGGTTATCCAGTAATTTCTCAGACTGAAATATTGCTTCTCTGCTGGTCCACTAAGTGACCAGTCTCTTGCCATGCAGTGTGCCTTATACCCCCAGAGTTTTGTGCTGCTGTTGTGTAACATGCTGGGCTTAACTGAGCTAGTTGGTAGTGCTGATCAAATATGGGAGCAAGGGACAATTAGGGATGCCTGCTCAGGAGATGTGCAAGGACATGCATCATCCCGCCTCCCTCATTGGCCAGCACCAGGGAGAGGGAAAGATGATGCATCAGAGGCTACTTCCTGGTTGGAATTTCACCCAGCAAAACTACAGCAAGGTAAGACAGTGGTTGACTTTGTTCCGGAGGGTAGGACTGGGTTCTGAGTGCCAGCTGTGCTGGCATGTTTCGTTTTGGAACCAGTCCCCTTCCAAAATTAAACACCCATCTCTATTGTCTCCTGTCCTTTCTGCTGAGTCTATTCTGTTTTAGATTGTTCCTCACAACAAGTCTGCCTCTCTGTCTGTGTTTTCAGGTATTTTTGGTTTAATAATTGTCCCTGCTAAATCTTTCATGTTCTGTGATTCTGGTCTGGATGCTGCACTTTGTGGTCCCAATATATACGAACCCCAGTGTGGATTTAGAACAAAACAAAACAAACTGAAAAAAATTGGTTCGGTTTGGTTCGTTTCGTTAATGGGGGGTGGAGATGTCTCCTTCCTGGTGCTGGTCCAGAGGTCCGGTCTTCCTGGTTTCAGGGATGGCACCAGAAAAGTAAAGGCCAACAGCCGTGCTACAGCTTTAGTGCGGCCACGTGGTCGGCAGTAAAAAACAATAAAAATAAAAATAAAATGAAAATAAAAAAGGAGCGCCGACCTGACTCAAGGGGCTGTGCGGTCAGCGCTTGAACATCTATCTATCTATCTATCTATCTATCTATCTATCTATCTATCTATGAAATACCCCCCCATCCAGCATGCAGGCCCAGTACCGGCCCACGAGCACTGTATGCGGCCTGCGGGCTGCGGAACCAGCCTGCGGGCCATGGAACCAGCCTGCGGGCCTGGAACCACTACGCCTGGGGGGGGGATTAAATTATTTTTTTAAAAAAATGATCAAACACGCTTGAAAAAAACCCGATCCTGCGCATGAGGACCCGTAGTACGGGCCACATGGTCAGAATAAAAAAACCCAATAAAAATAAAATCAAAATAAATTTTAAAATAATAATAATAATAAGGAGCACCGACTGGTTCCAGGGGTGGGTGGGTTGGCACCCTAAAATAAAAATATATTTTTTTAAAAACAGTGCCGACCCAGCCCCAGGTGCCATGTGGTCAGTGCTTGGGGGAAAAAAGAAAAAGAAAAAAAGGAGCGCTGACTGGGCCCCATGGGTGGCCGAGTCAGTGCTCTGAAATCAAGAAAAAAATAATAAAAAAATAAAAGAAGTGCCCATCTTGCCCCAGGAGCCATGCAGTGGGCAGTTGAAAGAAAAAGCCCCTGCCACAGGGGCCAGGATCTGCCACTGCCACCGCCACCACCACCGATCTGCCTCCACTGAGCTGACACCGTCGCCGCAGGCGCAACCAGTAAGAACCCAAACCGGTTCGGGTTTGTACAATTTTTTTTAATTTGTATGAACCCGAACCTGAACCAAACAAAGGGTGGGCCCGAACCATGGTTTTTCTGTTTCATGCCCACCTCTAATGGTGTAGGATGCTATAACTATATCTCCCACCTTCCCTCTATGCACACATGCACACACAAACACACACACACACTACTTCTGGTCTTAGGCTCATCATGTCAAGACTGAAAACATCATTGTTGAAGTTGGAGATATTAGTGATTCATTTGTGACATCTCAGCAGTAATAAAATGTTTACAAGTCTGGCAGTGTAAAATTTAAATTGAGTTTTCACTGAAGCTTGAAGACTGATTCCAGGAAATGGTTTCTGCCGGTTCTCCCATACAGAGCCTCCAATCTTATGTGCTGTGGCATGAGAAGCTCTCTGCTTTGTGGATTTCACTACAACTTAAAGTATTCCTTAGTAGAAAATATGACACAAATTGAATGGTTTTGGGGGTGCAATGTGTCCCCCAAATATCAAATCCATCTTAATTCCAACTCTGAATTATGATATACAGTTTGCCACAAATATTACAATAATTGATTTTTAATAAGTCCTCTGACTTATGAATGTAGGATATTATGCTTTGTTATTCATGACAAATACATCAGGAAATGACCTGATTTTGCTGCACAACATTATGCCCATGTTGGCAGCATGAAGAAAAAATGATGCTAAGCTTTACACCGAAAAGGGCAGCCTCTATGTTACAACACCAATGGCAGCAATCAAGATGGTACACAGGATACCCTCTTGAGATCACTACCATTTAAAATGACACCAAACAAGGGGAAATCCCAGAAGCTGGCTCCTTTTTTAAAAAAAAACAATCAGTTCTCGTCCAAAAACAAAGTAATTTTCAGAGCTGTTTTTCAACAAGTGTGAACAGCAATTATTTGTAGGCACTATTTTAAACCTGGGGGATTTTAGGATAACTTGTTTCTGAACAGGAGGGAACTCTGTGCTGAATTTCATGTTGATCTACATTTCGGTTTGAAAGTTTTTGTTTGTTTGTTTGTTTGTTTGTTTGTTTGTTTGTTTGTTTGTTTGTTTGTTTTATCCATGCTGCCTACATTTTAAAAATTGCTTTGAGGAATATTGCACTGCTTTGATGGACAATGACACCACTGCACTACTGTGCATCTATAATGAATTTAAGGTGCCTAATCAATTTTGACTTATGGGAATTCCTTTCAGGGTTTTCTAGGTTATGCAGTACTCAGAAGCAGTTCACCTTTTCCTTCTTCTGGGGGTAATCAGGGACTCTGTAGCTTGCCAAAGGCTACACAGACCATTGCCTTTTCTTTTAGGTGAGCTATCACTGAGCTATCCAGTGAGGTCTAAATTTAGGTCTTTGTTCTGGCTTCATTATATATCAGCAGTGTTGAGATAACCATTAAAAGTTCGGGTCCTTATTATGACCATCCCCAAATCCCCAAAGAAAAGTGCAGAGATACAGAGAGGTGTGGTCTAGCAAACCTTGAAAGTTTCATCTCCACCTGGATCAAGTCTCCTGCAAAGGAAATGGGTGTTAAATCCCCATTTAAGACCTCCCCAAATAACATTTTTTTATAAATAACAGGTCTTGTTTGGAACACCTTGGTGCTGTGGGTCTGGAACTCTTTTCTCTTGAAGCTGCTGTGAAGATTTCTACCAGGTTTTACCGGAAACAAACTGGAGGGCTGGAGGCTGGGACTGAGGATGAACTGCTGTGGGTTAAATTGCTGCTGAAGGATGAACTGCACCACTGGCTCCCAGCTCCGGAGCTTAGAAATGTTTCACCAGCTCCAGAGTTTGCAGACAATTAAGTGCAACCCCGCCCACTTGCTTTTCTGTGAAAATTTTTGATGTGGATAAGAGTGCCCTCTCCTCGCTTGTCTGTTGTTTTTTTGCCTCCCACCCCTTTAGAGCCCCTTGAGAAGGAACCAGGAAGTTGTGTTCGGCAGGTTAAAAGGCTTCTTTTGTCCTTTTTTTCCCTCCCTCCCCTCAACAGGAGCAGGAAGTGCTGAAAAATGAACCCCCAGATCTCTGGTCTGATGGATTTTCCCCCTGAGACATTGAAAGGCAGCAGGAATTTGTTCCAATAAGGTAACAAATAACCTGATGCATTTTCTCCTCTGCTGTCTTTCAGTGCTCAGTCCTGTTAGTACCCGGTCACTTTCTGGTAAGCCTTAGAATTTACCCACAGTCTCTTGGGGTGACGATTTAATCATTACAAACTGGTCCCCTTGTTCTCCATTGTTCTGATCTAAGCATGACTAGTCTGGACCCCATTCAAATAACTGTACAAACCTATTTGTTTAGAACTTCAGTAAATGCCAAATGTCAGATTATGAACTCAAGTAGCAAAATGCCATATGAAAGTTCAGTGTATTTACATAAATGATATTAGTCACATTTCCAGCTTAAGCTTTGTGGAGACATCCCTTTTAGTATGACCTGGATGGCTAAATTACTGTGAGTTATTAAATTCACTGTATTTTATTGCAGTGGCTTCCTGGTATCTTGTCAGTGATTCAGTGATACATTTTGAAGTACAAGGACTCATTATGACAGCTCCCATTAGGGTTGCCAGGTTGTAGGGTGTAAGGAAACGGCTCCTCTTCCGTGGGGCTGCAGACAGGGACACAAATCTCAGAGCAAGCAGTGCCAGAAAGGGAGGGATTTGTTTTGACTGTGTGTGGTAATTGGTACCCCATGTTTTTCTCAATCCCAACTGGTAGTTGGGCTCTTTTATCTAACACTAAAGATCCATGGACACACAAACATCTCTCTCTCTCTCTCTCTCTCTCTCTCTCTCTCTCTCTCTCTCTCTCTCTCTCTCTCTCTCTCTCTCTCTCTCTCTCTCTCCTTTCTCCACATATCCATACACCATATATTTATTGCAGCACATAATATTTGGGTGGAAGTAGTTCCAAGAATCCATTTTATCTCTCTTACTCTTTCATGCATGCATATTATGTTGCTACATTTCCAAAAGTCCCACCTACAATTTTACAAGAGGCCATCCCTTGTTGTCTCCCTGAAATTTTGGAAAGGCAAAGCTGATTGCCTGGCACTCCTAGTCTTCATAGTCCCATGATACTTCCTTAAAATTGGCATCTAAATTATTCAGCACACACAGTTTCTTATTACTGAATGCAAAGCTAAAAAGTCACATAAATCTACTGCACAGTTCACCTCAGTAGGCCTGAAAAGGTTAAGTGTCTTTAATTAGATAGGCCTCATTTCCATATACCCTAAACCAGGTATGTCCAAACTTTGGCCCTCCTGATGTTTTGGACTGCAACTCCCAGAATTCTAAGCTTAGATTGCCAATGGCAAAGGACTGTGGGAGTTGTGGTCCAAAACATCTGGAGAACGGAAGTTTGGACATGCCTGCCCTAAACTATAAGATATTAATTGAATTAGTTGTTGTCACTTTGTTTTCAAGCCTAAATGAAAACTCAGGTTGGGGATTAATTTCTTTAATAAGACTGGGAGTTAGTGTCATGAGTCATCAAGTTGTATATAACTTACAGTGATCGTAAGGTTTTCTTTTGAGGAATGTGAAATACTGAAGTTGATTTACAAGTGGCGGCATGCCATGGGTTTTGGTGGCTAAGTGGGGATTTGGACCCAGACCTTCTGAATCCTGGTCTGTCACTTTACCCACTACATTCACAGGGGCTGTTTAGAACTGGATACTTCAGGGATATTTCTTCCTATATGATCTATCCTGCCTGCTGTGGTAACTTTGACAGGCCATACTACCTACTCATCTTCAGTGGTACCTTGTATAAAGAAATTTATTTGTTCCAAATGAAATTATGTTAAGCAAATTTTCCTTTATACAAATTTTCCATAGGAATACATTGAAAACAGTGTAATCCCTAATTGCAACCATTTTTACGTTGTACGGATTCGCCCCATAGAAGATTCTGTTAAGCAAATTTCCACTATCTCTGGAATTTTTTTTATGTTGTACAGATTTTATGTTATGCAAACTGTTTGTTATACAAAGGTCCACTGCATTGACACCTGATACAATGCGATGCCATGCATGACTTCTTGATAGTACAGTAGTTCTCTCCATGGAAATGCCTTTGTAAGGATGCATATTTAACTGAATTTTAAATAATGCCAAGTAGAGATGGGCACGAAACAGAAAAATGGCATTTCGGTTTTTCATTTGTCGTTGAGAGGTCTGTTTCGGTTCATTTCCGTTTGTCGGGAAATTTTTGAAAAATTTTGTTACCATTTTTCGTTTTTTCATTTGTCGTTTCTACCCGCTTTTGGCACAATTCTTAAAGCATTTCCGTGCGCAGGCATCCCCCAACGCCCCAGACCAGAGGGAAAACACTAAAAAAAATGGATGCTGGCAGAGACACAGTATAGACTAGGTATGCAGGGAGGCTGAAAAGGCAGCGACGGGCGTTGCCCAGGGTGCAAGGCAACCGCAGAGTGACTGCACTGTGGGGCAAGGGAGGGTACTCACCAAGAGGTAAGCAGCACGCACACACACAGGGAGGCAGCAAGACTGAAGCTAGAGGCGCAGCAGAGACAGCAATCCCACCCTAACTCCCACCAGAGACTGCAAGGAGGACGGGGGCAGCCAGAGCTTTTTATGCCCTCTGTGGCTGCCAGATCTGCCCACCCAGTTTGCAACCTGGGCATGCTATTGGTTGAACATGATCCCATCACATGGCTTGCCTCCATTTTGTGGCTGGTGGCGACATCCATTTTAAAGGGAAAAGAACAATACATCGCGATGGGAGAAGACTAAAACAAACATTTTAAGGACCCCAACCCCCCTGGTAAGTTATCAGACAATATAAATATAATTATTGCTGCATTTTTATGGATGTCCATGGCGTTTTTTAACATTTAAAACAGCTCATTTCATTGTGCGTCGCCATTAACGGAAACAAAACATAACGGCCACAATTTTCGCGGTTCTGTTCGTTTCATTGCATTTTCATCACAATTTTCGTTTGTTGTTTTGTTGCGTAACGGAAACAAAAAAATGTTCGTTCTGTGCCCATCTCTAATGCCAAGTTCTCTATGTATTTATGAAGAGTATTTTATCCCATAGAAGGATATAAGGATGATATATACAAGGTAATAAATGCATCCGATATGCCACACTTCAGTACATACAATAAAAATGTAAAGCAATGCTACCGTACAGAAAATGTAAGAGTAATGGAGCAAAATTAAGAACCCAGCATAATGCTTTACAATACCAGGGCAGATGTGTTTTAACTTATTGTCAGGATGATATAAAAAAAAGTTTTATGCTTATATACCACCCCATACCACTTCAAGTAGTCTCTGGGTGGTTTACAGGTTTCTTAAAAAATTATAGTATGCAGGCTACACATTGCCCCACCCCCAGCAAGCTGGGCACTCATTTTACCAACCTCAGAAGGATAGAAGGCTGAGTGAACCTTGAGCCTGCTACCTGGGATTGAACCCCAGGTTGTGAGCACAGTTTTACCTGCAGTACAGGCATTTAACCTCTCTGCCATGAGGCATTTCTAGTAAGAAAGGCACTGTAGAGACTGGAGGGATGTCTCTCCAGCAAAGCACATCTGCCTGGCCCCTATCCAGTGAGTAGTTGCACAAGAAGCTAAGTGTAAAAAGTGTAGTTTGCGTTTAAAGTAGCCCCCTGGATGTTAAGGAAATAAAGGCAGTAGATTATTTCCTTGCAAAAAGAAACTTTTAGTGCAAATGGGTCAACATTAGGTACAGTTTAGTGAAATTAGCAAGGTTAGGTCATACTGCCGGAATCAATTTACAGCATCATGTGTCCGCTGTTTATTTCTTGCTTTGCTTGAACAGTTGTGCAAATGAATCTCAAATGTGATGAGGATGAATTAATCTAGAGAAGCAAAAGGAAAATGTCTGTGGTGTGAGATGAAATGGAAAGCCTTCATCAGACATGTCCAAACTTCATCCCTCCTGATGTTTTGGACCCAGACTTCCAGAACTCCAAACCTGTATTGCCAATGGCAAGGGACTGTGGGAGTTGTGGTCCAAAACATCTGGAAGACCCAAGTCTGGACATGCCTGGCCTACATAAAAGGCAGGGAGCTAATTGGGGGATATATACAGTAACTGGAAAGAAAAGTATGGCCAATCTCTGCATGTGTAGCCTCTTTGGCTCAGAACCTCCCATCTGCATAGGGTTAACTAATGCAATTTCAATCCAATGAAGAAAATTACAGACTTCCAACATATTAGGCCTTGTCCCGACCAACGCAGCAGCAGAAAGAAGAGATGTGTTCAGAGTAGATGCTTACTGAATGTGCCTGTTTTTTGAAGTCATCTGAAGTTCTTATCTAAAAATAAAGGAACGTGAAATGTTTCACCATCTGCTGTGGTCAAATTCCACAGACACAGTGATGGGTATATCACAGAGAAGGTCACATTATACATCCCTATCATGCAGTTACTAAAGATGCCAACTCTCCCAGAAGGACAAGGGTGTTAATGCTTGTCCAGCACCATAAATAGGGCCATAGACCCAGAGATTCAAAATGATACTTTCAAGAACCTAGGTCCTCAAGGCTCCCATTTTTTTTTTTTAAATCCTCAGGTGCTGTCATACCTGTTACAATGAAATATGCAAACCTCAATACATTCTCATTCAATCCCACTAAAAGAAAAATGTAATAGTTACGTAGATGGTCTGTTTTTTGTATCACCAGCTCTACAGGCTTTTAAAAAAAAATAAGAAGAAAAAAAAAAGCAACAAAAATAGCTGTCAAATCCATTCTCATTTATGGCAACCCTTTCCAGGGGTTTTACAGGTAGAAAATATTTAGTAGTGGTTTCCCACTCCTTTTTTTCTGTATTCACTTGTGGTGTTTACACCTTCATAGTCAAATGTGTTTGTGCAGGAAGACGTAAAGGGTTAATGCTACGGACCAATGAGGGAGTGTGGAGATGGAGCCCACATGTTTACAAGGCTCAGCCTGAGCATGTTGAGCTAGGTAGAGATGAGAGTTTGAAAAGAGATGAAAGATGAGATGAGAGTGAGTAAAAGGACAGAATTTGAGTGTAATCTGCTTAGTGGAACTTTCCATTAAGGGCGCGCAAGAAAACCTTAAACTGAGAGAGCTTGTTGAATTCAATAAACTTTATTTTACTTTATTAACATTACAACTTGACTGAGACCCAGTTATTTCAACTGGGTAACCCTGAATAATGGCAGCAAGAGTGAGAAGAAGGCATGCTCGGACCAATGGTCTGTGAAACGACTGGGGGCTCTGTACGGGTTCACTGTAACACTCTGCTTACTACAGAAGACTATGGGGGCACTTTTCCTTAAAAGGCATAGTGGGGAATTGAACTCCCAGCCTCTGGTTCCACAGCCACACCCCCAACTCATCGAGCGATCCAGCCAACTAATAGACAACTGCAAGCTCTGAAATACATTCCCCTCCCCCCACCCTGTTTTAGCTGTATGGTCATAAGGATACAACCCAATTTAGAATGTTTGAACAAGAGTTATATTGATGATTCAACATCATCTCTTCCTGCTTACCTTGGTGTGAACTCACGTGTGTGTGTGTGTGTGTGTGTGTGTGTGTGTGTGTGTGTGTGTGTGTGTGTGTGTGTGTGTGTGTGTGTGTGTGTGTGTGTGTGTGTGTGTGTGTGTGAATATTCACATTTGCATTTATTTATTTATTTGATTTAATTTCTATACCATGCCTTCTAGCCCAAAGGCTACTCTGTGCCATTTGCAACAAAGCAAAATACAAAAAATACAAATAATATCAATAAACAAAATTATACAAAATTATATAATAGAATTAAATCAAATGGGCTTTGCTAGGCATTAGTTGCAATGCCTAAACCCCAGCAACTAAAGTTGGCACCAGCTATTACTGGCAATTTGTACTGAACATTTCTAGCCCTGCTTGAGGGCTGCAACTGGGTCAAGGTGGAAACAAGACTGGTAAATAGAATACAAGCAACCTTTAACACCTGAAGCTAAAGGAAAGGGGAAACTTATGAAAAGGGTTAGGCTTCTTCAGCTGAAGGCAATGCAAGCTGAGAGCACTTAAATGGCAGTGGAAAAACAGCCATGGATACCAGAGAAGGAAGATGCAGCAAACTAATTTTCTCTGGTCAGCGTCAATGAGAGTTTTGGTCTGTGGAAGAACTGGAGAATGGAAAGTGGTTTTGAAAACATTATCCCAAAACAAAAAGAAAGGCCCCTTCCAAAATACACATTCCTTTCCCGGCCATTGTTTCAAACTGAATCCAGCTTTTGCAAATTGCTATCCTACTTTATTGTTCTGCTTAAAAGGGTGGTTATTCTTAATTGTTCACAGTCTGCTTTTAAGGCTCAAAACCTGGCCTGTCCCAGCTGTGCCAACTTCTCATTGTGCCAAGAAGCTTTTTATCATGATAAACTCATTGAATGTATTATTATTTCCCCCCCACTGGTTTCCAGAAGAGAATTGGTTAACAATTTGTTTTTTTCTGAAAGAACAGCTGTCTACCATATGGATTAGACATAACGTTGGCTTTCTTAGCATCCATCTGATTTAAGTGTGCAGTTCTAAGGTAGCCAATACTTCAGCTCTACAGAATAAAGGAGCCTGCAAAATTGTGGAAGGTTGTTTAAGCTTAGGGTGCAGTTGCACTGTGCTATTACTCACACTTTGCATTTGATCTGTCATGCTTGAAATCAATGTTTTTTCTCTCCTGAATACACAATGTAAAGCGGATGGGGTGGAAGCCCACACTTCTTCTAGAAACATATATTTATTTTTAAATAGCAGGGAGGGGAGGTTTATTTTTTGCTGATTCAACTGGCATGGATTATTCTCCCCTTTCTGATATGCGAGACCACCTGTCTTGGTCCAGAGAGGGAACTGGGGTGTATGGCTTAGTTGTGCTGTGTGACTACATAGACAGTGACATCTCCAATGGGGTAGTTCTCCTCAAGTGAGTCTTGTTGTCTTCTTTTTGTACATTTTCTCCATCTTTTTTAAAAAAATGCTTTAGTACTGTTTCAAACCATGAGACCCATCTTCACATATGAAATGGAAAAATCTTTTAAACACCTTCTCATTGGCTTTTTTTTCTCCCTCTTCTTCATTCTCATTGTAGCCTGCTGGGAATCAGATGGACTTAACCTAGCTTGTTTATTCCACCAAGTTGTTAGATGGATTCAGTGCTCTTTCACTTGAGGGGAAAAAAGGAAAACAAGATAAACTGTTCAGAAACTGTAATCTACAGAGTGCAATTTTCATGTGACTGATTGCTGTTCCTCCATGTGAACTAATTGGTAGTTTATGGTGTTTTTTAGATATATGTGTAATTTTGCTTTTCCTTCTTTATTAGTATTTTTGGTTATATTGCTTTGAGTTTACTGTATACTGCACAGAGTAGCTGTTTGCTAGATGGGTGGTATAAAAATCAAACAAACAAACAAACAAACAAACAAATAATTTGATGCAGACTGTGTGGTATTTTTGAGTGCAGTCTTGTCCTTTGAAGTATTTGCATTCTTTCTGCTTTTTTCATAAAATATAGTTACTAACACTTTAAAAACAGTTGATGAAAGACTTAAAATTTCAGATATACATAATAAAAGTTCAGAGTGCTGTGACATGAAAGAACAAGGCATAAGCTAGTGACTAGGTGTAAATAATGAGCTACAGATATAATTACTTTTAGAGACCAAAGTCTGTTGGTTAGCACAGACCCTGGCCACAGAACCATTAGCAATACAGACCCTGGCCACAGAGCCATTAGCAATACTTAACATATCTATGACCCCTAGCCAAATCTTCCTTCCCACCACTGGTACAACTAATCATCTCTCCCTCCTCCAAAGACTCATTAACAATGCTTAACCTATCTACGACCCCTGGACAAATCCTCCCACCACTTCTACAACTAATCATCTCTTCCTCCTCTTCCCCCTCCCCTATCCACCTATGCACATCAGGTATGAAATGTATATTTCATCACATATTATATATACACCTCATTCTGCTGAAGAAATGGATGTGTCCACCAAATGTTACATTAAAATATGGAAGTTAGTCTTTAAGGTGCCACATGTTTTGTGTCTTTTGTTTTGTTTTGTTTTGTTTTGATTTTTGCCTGAAATTCTTGAAAAGACTAACATGACTACCCTCTCTGAAACTTCCACAGTACATTTAGAGTAGGCCCAATGAATCAATGACAATTTTGTGGGTCAACTTCCTGATAGGTTCTATTTCATCAAATGGGCCTAGTTGAGTTGCAAGTTGCAAGTTTGCAACATACCAGGCTGAATGACAGGATTTCTCTATAAAATGAAGGAGTTGTCTTTTTGCCTCTTTTTTGGGGCAAGAAAATTGTGGTGAAATCTTTTGTGCAGACAATGTTCTTTGCTTGCATTGATAACACACCTTACAAGATGATCAAGGATGTGTGTTTTTCCTTTCACTCTTTAAAAACACCCAACCATTCCCTGTGTTCTAGTGATGTGCCTCAAATAATTGGCCAGCACACTGCCTGGAATGCCCACAGAAAGAGGCCATGACACAAAAATCTCCCATAGCTGTTCCAAGGAAGCACACCAGCTGAGAAAATTAAGTCCAGAGTGCTATAGAAGCTGGTGGAACTTAACAGGATCAATGCTTATATTCCACAACATTGGTAACTTTAATTAATAAGGTAATTACCCTACTCCCAAATGGGCAACAAAGTTCACCCACTTGTCTCAATTTGGGGGATAATATTTTTTTTCTTATCTCCAACTGTAGTGAAGAAATATTCATATATAAAGAAGGATGCACACAACATGAGTTATGTCACTTGCTGAAGTGAATGAAAAAAACGCACCTGGAGAGCCATCTCACTAACTGAACTGTCTATGGAGGATTCTAATGGTTGCTACAGGCAAGCATGTAATGGAGTATCTCCATGACAAAAAACAATTATTTTCAGCCATGAAACAAAAGTCTCCATTTCCTCAAGCATGGAAGACTTCCAAATGGATGACTCTTAATGAAAACATTTGGCTGTATATATTTTGTAAGAAGCTTGGATGCAATACTGGTGCAAGGGTAGATCATGTTTTAGAAACAGCTTCCTAGTTCTGGACATAAAGCAGAGCAAGTCCAGGTTTGCCTTAGCCACTGTCGAGTCAATGTCCTAGATGAAAAACAATAAATGTTACCTAGGGCGTTTATACACGACCCCTAAGCTCCACCACAAATGGCTGCAAGGTCCAGACCTTAAAAATGTTTACCCACCAGCTCCTGACTTTGCAGACAATTAAGTGCGACCCCACCCACTTAGTGCGACCAAACTGCACTTTTCTTGTACCTGCTTTTTGGATGTGACAAATATTTGATCCGGTGTAAGGATAGTGAGTGCGGGGCTCTCCTGGCTTCTGTTTGTTCTTTTTTTGTGCCCCACCCCTTTAAGAGATCTGAATGCTGCCGGGAACAAAACGGAGGTAAACCAGCATTCTTTTCTTTCTTTTTTCTCCCTCCCTCAGGCAGCCAGAAACCAGGAAGTGCGGAGGGGGTGGGGACAGAGGAAGAGCGACGAACCCCTAAGATCTCTGGTCCGAATTTAAGTGGCCAGCGGATCTTAGGGGTCGTGTAAAAAGGCCCCTAATCTATACATTGTCACTAGGGCTGGGTACAAAACAGAAAAATAGAGTTCTATTCCATTTCATTTCTACTAGCTGTTTGTTTTGTTTCATTTTTAAATGAATTTTTGTATAAAAAATCCATAACAAAACAAAACAATGAAACAATTCATTAATATATAAAATGGCTCCCCTGGGTCCTAGGGGCACCAAATTTAGTAGGTAGCCATTTTACAGAGTAACAAAACATTTCATTTCCAAAGGGAAAAAGAAGATTTTTGTTTCATTTTGTAACAAGATGCTGTTTCCCATTTCGTTTAGTTTCATAACATTTTGAAAGCTTACAAAACGACAAAACAGCATGTCGTTTTTGGTAAGGTGCCCATCTCTAATTGTCACCTTGTCTTCTACAAATGAAACCAGGTTAGCCCAGTGAGATACAACATCAAAGGCTATTGCAAGTAAATCTTATGGTTTAACAAATGATAGTCCTATGTCTCCATAACAAAGTGTCACATAAATGGACAGATTTCTACCTATTACAAGTATGGCAGAAGGCTTGCTTACCAAGTTGCATTTCTGACTTTTTCTATGGTCTGAAATTAATACATTTGTTTTTGTCACCAGAGGATATGGGTTCTGCTGATTTGATGCATCGTAGTTTTTATTGTGTGTCTGTGTTTGTGTGGGAAAAGATGGCATTGTTTGCATGCCTATAGGCAAATAATGAACCAAAATATGTGTATGTGGCACACACACACACACACACACACACACACACACACACACACACACACACATTTTAGTTCACAGATTTGAAAGTGAATGCTTGCTTCTATCTTCATATAAAGCACTAGTGTGCATTTTAAAAATCTACACATTTAACCTTTTGTCATATTTGATATTAGAAATATGAAAATATTATTGGGCATGATTTTTTCATGTCTTAGACTCCAACTGCACGGTCAAATACCATGAAATTTGTTCCACTTATAATACAGGTGAATTGAAAGTATTTTTTAACTAACAACAGGACACAAAGCTTGATTTGAAATTGTTCCAAAGTGATTTTTTATTTTGCCATTTGTTTTGGGTTTCTTTGTTTGTATTCAAACCGCAAGAATGGTTTGGGCGGATAATTATCTTTAAATAAATAATAATTTTTCCTGTGTGGTTAGATATGATAGATTTTTGTAAATATTTGCTTGTGTGACTGTGGATAGTGCTTTGGTGATGTTGGCAATTGAGGAGCGATGTACAGAATCAGAGGAATTTGCCATTTAATTTCTCCCCCCCCCCCAAATGTCCTCTAATATTTTATTTTATTTTTTATTTCATTTTCTATCTTTTTTAAACCTTTATTTTAACAATCCTTCACAATTAGCTCTTTATTGACCAACCTCATTTCCCCCAGAATACAAATCCATTTCCCCCAGTCAATCATGAGAACAATAGTAATGTTTCAGTCATAATTATTTTTGATTCGTCAAGATCTCTAGCCAACTGATAACTTCATGCCAAAATTTTATTTTTAAATGACTCATCTATATTAGGATTAGCAGTAAATCACTATATTACCTTATTGCTGGTTCATCATTATTATGATTCCCCATATGAACGCACTGCAAAAGGATTGGTAAGGACCAGCAGAAGGGAGGGAGGGAGGGAGGGGTTAATTTCCAGGGTGGTGGGAGTTTGTGAATCAAAACCAAGACAAGAGTCTTTTGGTGCCTTAAAGACTAAAAAGCTTTATTTTGGTATAAACTCTTGCTAACTGTTGTACTAATTTGCCACCAGGTTATCTGTTCACCCTATCAATGAATGACCTCCAAAATCTCCCGGTGTCTCTGTGGTGTCAATCATCTCAATAAATTGTAGGATGGAACCAACATATAATGCTCTTCTTATGTGCCATCAGGTTACCTTTAACTCATATTCAGTATAGGAAATAATGATGCTCAAAACACCACCACTCCCTGATTCTATCATTAGCAGCCTGATAAGAGCTTGTAAACTAAAGGCTGTAGCTGTCTTTATGGAGTCAATCCATTTTATGCTAGGTCTTTCTCTTTTCCAACTGAGTTCCACTTTTCCTAGCATAGTTATTTTTCCAGTAGGTCTGGCCATCTCATATGTCCAAATTACTGTGGTACATTTATCAATTGATCTAAAGGTAGGTATCCTAAGCAAACTTCAGGGCACAAAGTACATGCAATTTCATTTCAGAATATCACCCAGAATGCTAGCATTCTGAAGTGAGGGTGTTATTTAACTGACACTCATTGATTCGGGTTAGCTGCCTAGATGCCCTAAGCACCTCCAATCTCACCTGATTTCGGAAGCTAACCAGGGTTGGCCCTGGTTAGTACTTGGATGGGAGACCACCAAAGAATACCAGGTGCTGTAGGCGCCTGGAGTTGGGACTGGCAAGCCACTCCAGTATTCCTTGCCAAGAAAACTCCATGGACATGGGGTGACAAAGAGTCGGTCACGACTGTAACAACACACACACACACACACACACACACACACACACACACACACACACACACACACACACACACACACAGTGATTTGGGTTATCTATATAATATAGGAAGATCCTCATTTTTGATTGCATATGAAGAAATGCCAGAATGGCTGTTCCACCACCCTTCCAGGGTCATTTGGGGAAGACATGAGTAAGAGTCTTTTCAGTGGCTGCTCCCAGGCTTTGGAATATGTGGTTCCATAAAGCTAGGCCAGCCCCTCCCTCTTGTCCTTTTGTTCTCAGTCAAATACATTCCTTTTAAGACAGTCTTTTAAGCAATAAGCAGAGGCTTTAGAATTGCTGTATTTGTTAAATTTAGAAATTTTAAAATGGTTTTGGATTGTGGCTTTAATACTGATAGATGTTTGAATGTATTTCAGTACAGTATACTGTAGTTGCTTATGCTGTTTTACCTTGCGACTGGCCTAGTTTTAATTGATTTGGATCTCCTGAAGAAAGAAAGAAAGAAAGAAAGAAAGAAAGAAAGAAAGAAAGAAAGAAAGAAAGAAAGAAAGAAAGAAAGAAAGAAAGAAAGAAAGAAAGAAAGAAAGAAGCGGCTTCAAACTGGCTCTAAGTCTAAGCCATGTTCACCTGGACTCATTCTGATTCATTAGAGCAAAACGGGGATCTACTTCAGATCTATATGACTGGAAAGAAAGGTATCAATAGCAAAGGTCAGCACCCAGTTTCAACTAGGGCTGTGATAGGTGAGATAGGCACAAGCACACTTTGGAGGCAGGCTATTTTAATCAGATCACCAACCTTGGGGATGCTGGCAAGCCTTTCAAACCTATCACCACCAGGCAATTATTTGGCCAAGACAAAGAAGACATTGAGGACTCAAAGATTTCTATTCACATCTCGAGACTAATAATCATCATAATAAAAGCTAGGTCAAGGGCATAATCAGCAGAATGCCCACTGCAACAAACACAAGCCTCCTGGTTGTCATAAGCAGCTACAAAATCCTCAGCCACACCAGGCCAGAAGTCCTCAGTGTGAGTATTAGAGATGGGCACAAATAAAAAAAATGACGTTTCGTTTGTCGTTTGTCGTTTGGAGGGTCCGTTTCGGTTCATTTCCATTTTTCGAGAATTTTTGCAAAAAAATTGTTTTCATTTTTTTGTTTCGTTACTGTTTTGTTACCATTTATTTCAATTTTTTTGTGATTTTTTTAGCATTTAAAGCAGTTCACTGTATTGCAGTAACGAAAACGAAACACACGACAAAATTTCTGGTGTTTCTGTTCATTTTGTTTCATTTTGGAGACAAAATTCATTTGTCATTTTGTTGCATAATGAAACGAAAAAATGAAAACAGAAACAAAAAATTGTTCATTTCGTGCCCATCTCTAGTGAGTATGAAAATGCTCCAGGACTACCAGTTGGGGGGGGGATTTGAACTTTGAGGCTTGAGACCACCTCTGTGAGTCCAGGGAAGGAGTCTGTTAAGCTTTGCATAGATGTTAGTTCAGTCCTTGTGCAGTTGTTACATCTGCATTTGCTATTCAGGATCAGCTATAAAGGGAACCCGACTTTTAAAATAGTAATGGCTACATAGCACTTTTACTAGTATATTAATACACCAATAAATCTCTGTAATATATTTTGGCATAATCTGAGAGTCCCACACCATTTCTTTGTAACTTTTTTTTAAAAAAGAACTGCATATGTGTGCCAATCTCCAGTTTAAAAAATGCAGCCTGGTGGGAAATATATACAGTGGACCCTTGTATAACAAACAGCTTGCATAACATAAAATTTGTACAACATAAAAAATTCTGGAGATAGGGGAAATTTGCTTAACATAATCGCCTATGGGGAGAATCTGTACAACATAAAAATGGGATCACTCCGTTTTCAATGCATTCCTATGGGAATTTGTATAAAGGAAAATTTGCTTAACATAATTTCATTTGGAATGAATTAATTCCTTTATACAAGGTACCACTGTATTTATTTTCTAGGGATGCAGTTTATGGATGGATGGTTTAGAGTAGGCAGTGGTATATGCCCTCCCAACCATGTTTCAGAATATATCTCAACATTCCTTGCCTGGCTATTTTGAGATTAAAAACAAACAAACAAAGTAAGAAATTTAAATCGCCCATCAGGAAATAAGTTTAAAGTGTAATGCTCCCTCTGCTTAATAAATATCCCTGTGCTTCCAAACTTTGCTCTGAATCTCACTTACATCTTTGATTCCCGGTCTCAGCAGTAAAGCAGTAAATGTTTGTCCTTGTGTATGCTGATTTTTATTATTTGTTACTGATCTGAAATATTTATGTGCTCCCTGTTATGTTTACTTTCCTAAGTACATTTATGTTAGCACATTTATTCCCAAAAGATCCAAGATGGCGGCGCAAGCACTTGCATGATTGCACCCCACTGTATAACTCCAACACAATCATCAAATTTGCAGATGATACAACAGTGGTGGGGCTCATTAGTAAGAACGATGAGTCTGCTTATAGGAAAGAAGTACAAGGGTTGACTCAGTGGTGTAAAGAAAACAATCTTGTACTTAACACCAAAAAAACTAAAGAACTTATAATTGATTTCAGGAGGAAGAAAGATGTACATTTACCATTGTACATAAATGGTGAGGAGGTGGAGAGGGTTGGTAGCTTTAAATATCTGGGCACTTACATCTCAGAGGACCTCTCATGGACTGCAAACACCAATATGGTTGTGAAGAAGGCACAGAAGAGGCTGTATTTCCTGAGAATGCTCAGGAAGATGAATTTATCTCAGCATCTACTTCTGTCTTACTATCACAGCACCATTGAGAGTGTCCTAACTTATGGCATGTTATCATGGTATGGGAGCAGCTCTGTAGCGGACAAAAAGCTCTACAGAGAATAATTAAAATTGCCCAGAATGCTACCGGGCTCCAGCTACCAACCCTGGATGACATCTTCACATCTCGCTGTTTGAGGAAGTCACACAACATTCTGAGGGACTCTACGCATCCTGCTCACAATTTCTTTGAACTGTTGCCTTCTGGCAGAAGATACAGAACAATTAAAACTCGGACCACACGTCTTCTGAACAGTTTTTATCCCAGAGCTATAATTGCACTTAATAATGAACTCAAGAACCACCAGTAGTGAGCACTTGGACAGAATTACCTAGCCTGTTGTGTAGATGCTTGTGTTTTTAAGGGGGGGTGTTTTTAAGGGGGGGTTGGTGGGTGGGGGAGTGTTCAGGGATTTTTATGTGTGTGTGTTGAAGGGTTTTTTGTTTTTTGTTTTTAATGTGTGTGAGAGTGTTTGGAGATTTGTGTGTGTGCGTGTTGAATCTGGTCTCTGGGTGTCTGAATTTCGTTGTATGTGTATACTGTGTATATACACACAATGACAATAAATTAAATTATTATTATTATTATTATTCTTCAAGTGCTCAGCAAATCTGTCCTGAAGGGCTTTGATGGCTTGGATGCAACTCCTAAGGTTAGGTGTCATCAACTTCCAAGCCTGTGGAACAAAGTACACCATGTTTAGTGATGCAGTGGAGGCAGTAGAATTGATGTATGTGGTGCTCTCATGCCATCCTTTGTCTGCTTTTATGATGAGTTCTGTAGTTGTCTCCCAAGCCATTCCTCTGCCCCAAACTGTATTAGTATCAGGGAGTAACATAGGCTGTGCAAGGGACGACAAGGTGATCATCGCTGGCCTATCACATCTCGCTGTTCCATAATATACTGTGGCACAATATCCATTTGCAACCACCCTAAGGCCATTCAATGAGTTTCATGGCCAGGAAAAGTTTGGAACACTGTTGTCCCCAGCTCTGATACAAACACTTTTAACTGTGACACCATCTTTCCCCCATAACTAAAGAGTTATGGAGTTTCTACACTTTTAAGTAGTACTCTTGTATTTTGCCAAGTAAATGACAAAGGTAACAATTTCTGATTGATGCATATCCCATTTAAAATGGAGTATTTAATGAATATTTATATTGTACTTAGTTCCATGTGCCCTTCCACAGCAGTTCTTTAGCAATGTTGTAAGCACTCATTACCTGAAAAACAATATATGGCATTCACAATAGTAGCCATTTAACCGTTTCTGTTAGTTATTATAAGCTTACGGCCAGATCTAGAGCCAGTTTTGTGACCTCAGTTCTTCCTTTGAGACTACATATCAGATCTCTTTTAGAAACATTTTGTGGCTTTAATTGCAGGTCATCTGCAATTTATTTTCTGCCTAGGGATCAAATGCCAGATGTATTTCTACCTGGAGGTGACATAGGAACAGGACCTAATTTGCGCCTAGGTTCACTCCCAGACTTTCCAAGAGGCTTTTGGCACTTTGGAAATAATGAAGATAAGTGACTTTGAGAATGTACAGGTTTCATTGTCACAAGACCTGGTGATGATGGTCATTTGCTTAGATGGTCTTTTTCTTTTTAAGCAAGCAAATGTAAAGGAGGGCTAGGTCTATTAATGGCTACAGATTCATGGACAATTTAGGCCTGGTCAGTCACTTTCTGTTGACAATACATGCCTATAAAAAGCTAGAATTCAACTGAAGGTAGCACAAGTGCACCTTCTTTTATGCTGACAACCATGTGTGGTAGGTGTGGTTAAGACATAGTGGCTGTGAGATTAAAACCGAGAAAGATGCCCTCTTTCATTGTTGTCCACTCCTCAGAACTCCAAGGAGCTAATTTAGCTTCACATCCTGGAAGATGACATTCAACATCAATCATGCCAACTGCCTGGGAAACATCTTCACTTCGAAATCTGTAAGTTGAATCAAGGCAACTGGACTTCTTTTTCTTGAGCGATAGAAATGTTTTGCTGCTCATCACAACAATTTGTGACACTGGGGAACCCATGGCACAACCATGCTTCTGTCTGTAGAAGTCCCCTCTGTACATGAACTATGTGGTGTTCAGACACAGGTCCAGGAGCAGGCATATCTGGTCTGGGTTGAGGAGGCTTCTGGAGGTTTGCCTGCAGTCCATATGTCTCCCCCAGAAGCTGGCACCTACAGCTGAATTCCAATAATAGGACTGTGAGAAAAGGTATTGGAAGATTAGTTCCTCTCACCTCTTTTCCTTTTTAAAACTGGACTTTCTGTGCTTTCTTATGTATGGTTGGAAAAGACATACTAGGTCATATTTAGTGATTTCATGAAAGTGTGGCTTGAGAGAGGGCACACTAGACTTCTATGAGAACACTGGAAGATATAAAGATACCTGAAAAGAGAGAACAGTAGAACACCAAGTGCTCTGCTCTCTGCTCATTTCAGAACACTAATTCTTTAAGGGTCCCAAGCTGTGCAGAAACAGAGAGACCTCTGCTTGTGCAGCTGCATCTTTCCAACCTTATAACATACATGTAAAGGCTGTGTGTGCATAATCTTGCTTCTGCCTCTATACGGTCATCCTACAGCTCATATACTGCATTTCAGTGCCTTTCTGTGTGGTCTAATTTACTGCATCATCTGAAACTATAAACTTTTTCACAGCTCCACATGGGAAAACCAGGCTGCCTCACATCTTTCAGCTCAGCATCTCTGTTTCTTTTATGCTTTGCTAATTACCACATCTGTTGGGTCTTCAGCTGCTTTCCTTGGGTCCTGAATCTCACCTGTTTTCCTTGATATATTTCCTCAAACCTTCTGCTCTTTTTGCTTGAAAGTCTGCCCTGCCCTGACATATACAAAGAACCCTCTCTGTTCTTTGATCAGCATTTAGTACCATTATTTTACAGAAAGTGTCAGTCACTTGACTTAATGCCGGGCTAGAGAATGGGTGGCTCCCCAGATGTTGCTGCATTAGAATTTTTATCCTCCTTCACCATTGACTATATTTCCTAGTGCTGATGGGACTTGCAGTCCAGAAGTGCCAAAATACCACATGTGGCCCACCAGTGTTTTAACTCTTGATTTCTGCTTCATACATCAAATATATGTCATTTAATTATTCCACGAATGAAAATCTGAAGATGAATATTATAAGATATTAAAAACAAAGGTGACTGTGTTGATCTATAACAACAGAAAACAAAATATGAAATCCACAGGCTGGCAATGCCTTTATTTGAACCAACTATAATTTCACAGAAGAGTGTGAGTGTCTGAATTCATTAGAAGTAAAGAGTTTTTCATAGTTCAAATTCAGGGCATTATTAAACAGAGGGAAACTAAGACATGTTCAACAAATGGGTGTAAAACAGCCCTTGGTGTCCTGCAGAATGCATTGCCCTGATACCGGACATAAGTATGATTTGCATGACCAGACTCATATGGATAGCATCTGATGAATATTATTAGGTATAATCATCAGGTTAAAACTGAAGAGCAGGAAGGGATCCTATGGATCATCAAGTCCACCTCCAGTCAAAGAGGCACAGTGGGAGAACTGAACTCCCAACTTCTATCTCCAAAGCCAGATATCAAAACCAGGGAGCTATCCAGCAGTTCAAAGTTTTCTTATCTTTTTGACTACAGGTTCCATTGCTAGGAATTCTGCCTGCAACATGAAGGAAGTAGTGTCTATCTATCTATCTATCTATCTATCTATCTATCTATCTATCTATCTATCTATCTATCTATCTATCTATCTATCTATCTATCTATCTATCTATCTATCTATCTATCTTACAGTGCTTACAGGAGCCATCAGTCACAAGAATTCAGTCAGCTTTGTTTAGCACCTTTCTTGGAACCAGCTGGAACTTGGAGGTGGGGGGAAGTTGCTGGAAAGGAATTGTAAGGCACTATGGGACCGATAGTCTCCCTGCCTATTAGGCTGCCTACAGGTTGCCAAGAGCTGCCTAGATGCCTTAGAGCTGCCTAGATGCCCTAAGCACATCCGATCTCGCCTGATTTCAGAACCTAAGCAGGGTAAGCCCTGGTTAGTACTTGGATGGGAGACCACCAGGGAATAACAGGTGCTGCAGGCGCCTGACGTAGGAACTGGCAAGCCACTCCAGTATTCCTGCCAAGAAAACTCCATGGACATGGAGTCATGAAGAGTCGGTCACGACTGTAATGACACAACACACACACACACACACACACACACACACACACACACACACACACACACACACACACACACACACACACACACACACACACAGGTTGCCAATCAAAAGTCATCAAAAGTTGGATCAAAGGGGTCCTTTCGGGCTCTACAATTCTAGGATCCTAGGATGGGTCTATGATCCTTGGGGAAAAAAAGTATAATTATAACACCCTGAACAGAACAGAGCCACTTTCGGGTGTTTTCAAGTTTGATAGAAATTGGATAAACAAACAGAAAATATATGAAAATAGCAAAGGATAAACAAGAGTAATAAATAAACATCTACAGAAGAAATGAAGAATAGAAAAAAATGTACAGTACTGGTCTCTTTGAATCACATTATGACTTTGCAGCCTAACAGAGCCCAACAAATAAGAATGATTTAATACCTAATGGCTGTACATTGGATTCTGTGAATACTTTTGCCTCTGTGTCACATGTTGCATTATGTGCTGTATCCCTATGCTGCATTTGTGCAAAGTTGTAACTGTACTGTGTGTGCAAAGATTTCTCTTTGATGCTGGAGCCTAGAGATTTATTCCTGAAATATTCAAACTGGTTTTGGAATTTTTTCTTCTGATGCTGAAACAGCTGCATGAGAAGCAAAGCTGCAACATTCCCAGCTTTCCCAAACAATAGTATAGCTATACAGGAGAGACCTGAGAATGTGAGGGATGGTGAATTTCACCCAAAGGGAGCAGGGAGTGATCCTTCTGAAGGAATTAATTTTGTCTGTCCACAATTGCATATTGTTATGGTATATCCATTGTTGATAGCACAATTTGGATCTAAGACCACATCCACTTGTGTTAGAACAACCCATCTTTACCCTTTAAAAGTTGTCCCACACCTTTTTAACACAGAACTAGAGCATGCATTCTTTTTGGCATGATTTGGGTCTCAGGAGGCAGGTGAGGAACAGCAGTCCTGGAGACTGGCTAAAACCGATGAAGGCTCCTCAGCAACCACTTTGTCAGGCACAAACAGTATGGTGGCTGTGCAGCACAGAAACCACCTTAGCTGCAGCTCCATGGCTGCAACTCCAGAGACCACCTAAGCAGAGGTGGAAACAAAGGCAGTGGCAGCAATGATCAGCTGGGGAGCAGACAAAAACAGCTGGCAGGCTGCTGGGAGATTGTAAGCCCCTCCAACCCTGGCACCAGTGACTGGCTTCCTGCCTCCACTCATCAGCTGTGGAGGGGGGCAGCTGGGAGATGAAGAGTAGCTGAATGAGAGGTAAGTGAGCCTCTCCAACATCACGGTCAGCTTCCTGTGAGCCTCAAGGCCTTAGTATGGGTGGAAGGATAAACTAAAAGAGACTTTTATGGATTGCACTGAACAGAAGGACCTTTCAAGCACAGGCATGGTCATACCAAATTTCACACTGTGGGCAGGCTCTGTGCCTCCATGCGTGGCAGGCTTTTAACAAGCTGATTATTAAAAGCATAGATAACTCAGTTTGTGATGGGCATGTGGGCCACACAGTGATGCACAAACCAAATGGAAAGGCTAGAGAAGTCCTGTATCACTTAGATACCCCAGCAGAGCGGTCCTGGCGTACATGAGCACAGATGGCATGGGAAAATGTCATGATGACTAGAAAGCCAAGTGTAGTTTTCTGAACAGGAAATGGAAAGCCAAGACTTCCAAAGTTGTTTATTTGAACAACCATCCTTTCCTTACACAATATCAGCTAGAAGACACTGATGTAGGGAGAAGGGATTTTTGATTTGTTAAGCACTGGGGAGACTAGTATTGGACAACCAAGGCCTGTACAAGAGAGGTGGGTTCCACTGTAATTAGATGGGAATCAGAATGCCGGGACTTTCATCAGCAAGTTAGGAGGACAAATTGGAAGCCAAACCCAAGGGGAAGTTTATAAAATCATACACAGTGTGGATAAAGTAGATAAGGAAAATCTGCTTTCCCTATCACACAACACTAGAACTAGTGGGCAGTTCATGAACTTTTTGGGTGCTAGATCTCAAACGGCTCCTTGGACTCTCCCTTGTGGGGTGCCCCAGGGGTCGGCAATCTCCCCCGTGCTGTTCAATGTTTATATGAGGCCGCTGGGGGAGGTCATCAGGAGATATGGAGTTCGCTGTCATCAGTACGCTGATGACACGCAGCTCTATATCTCCTTTTCTACGTCTGCTGAGGAGGCGGTTCGATCCCTCGATCTGTGCCTGGAGGCCGTTCTGGAATGGACCAGAGATAACCGGCTCAAGCTTAATCCGGAGAAGACGGAGGTTCTGTTCTTCGGGGCGCCCTCGTCTCGGTACAATGGCCCCCTCCCTAGTCTGGGGGGTACTTCCCTCCAGCCTACAGACAGGGCCAGGAATCTGGGCGTGGTCCTGGATTCGGCCCTCTCCCTGGAAGCCCAGGTGATGGCCGTCTCCAGGGCCGCTTTTTTCCATCTCCGCAGGATCGCCCAGATCCGTCAGTACCTTGACGAGTCCTCCCTGAGGACAGTTGTGCAGGCCCTGGTGATCTCGAGGATCGACTACTGCAATGCCCTCTACGTGGGGTTGCCCTTGACCCTGGTCCGGAGGTTACAGCGGGTGCAAAATGCGGCGGCCAGGCTGGTGGTGGGTGCTCGTAGATTCGAGCACATCACCCCAGTCCTGGCCCGCCTGCATTGGCTGCCCGTTGTCCTCCGGATCAGGTTCAAGGTCCTGGTCTTGGTTTTCAAGGCCCTCCACGGCTTGGGACCAGGATACCTGGCGGAGCGCATCTCCCTGAGGGCATCCGGATCCAGACCCACGAGATTGTCGCAGGCGCGCTCTTTGAGAGTGGCCACACCCAGAGAGGCGTGGAAAACGCGTACGCGGAACCGCGCCTTCTCTGTGGTGGGGCCCTCGCTTTGGAACCATCTGCCTCCTGAGCTGCGCCTGCTGGAGTCCCTGCCCGCCTTTAAGAGGGCCTTGAAGACCTACCTCTTCAAAGAGGCTTATGGTGCCCTTATTAGTTAGTTTTTCTTTTCCCTCCTATCTCTCAACGTCTGCCATCTTGCCTTTTGCTGCCCTTGTTGGTGGCTTGCTATTTTTTAGCTTTTAGCTTTTGTCTTTTTAGTTCTTGCGTTGTTAGCCGCCCAGAGTTCCTGTTGGGAAGATGGAGCGGGATATAAGCACTTAAAATAAATAAATAAATAAATAAATAAATAAGAGAAAGTACTTTTTCACCCAGTGGATCACTGGTCTGTGCAACTCCTTGCCTGAAGAAGTGGTGACAGCTGTCAGCCTTGACAGCTTCAAGAAAGGATTAGACAAGTTCATGGAGAAAAAGGGTATCAATGGCTATCATTTTGGATGCCTAAGGACCACCTCTGGGTTGGAGAGATAGGCAGGATATCTCTCAATGCCATTTGCAGGGAATACCCTGAAGCAAATGGTGAGCTGCTGTGTGACACAGAATGCTGGACTGGATGGGCTGTGGCCTGTTCCAGCAAGGCTCTTCTTATGTCTGCTGGAAAGCTCAGCGACTTAGGTCAGGCGTTGGATTCCTCACTGTGCCCTCTGAGTGGGGCTGGACTCCACAACTCATAGGGTCCCTTCGGACTCTGCAGTTCAAAGGTTGTTCTAGATTTCATAAACCCATCCCCTTTTCTTATGATAAGGGCTACTGGAGCTTCCTCGATTTTTTTTTGTCCTAATAATTTTTCCATCAACAAAAGCTAACGTAAATAAAATGCACTTGAAGAACGCAGTGGAGCCAAGTCCCCCCCCCCTTTTTGCGCTTGTTTCGGACACATTTAAGCGCTCCGGTTCTAATCTGCTCACTTTATCATCAGGCAAGCTTTCCCCTCGGGAAAGAAGAGGGCATTTCAGCAGGTGCCGCTTGTCACGCAACTCTTAAAGGCACAGGAGCCCTTCTCTCTCTCTCTCTCTCTCTTTTACCCCCCACCCCACCCCGCGCCAGCCATAAGGACAGGACGGAGGCTTCCCAGCCCAGCCGCGCGTTTTAAACCCTCTGCAGGGAAGCCTCTGGACTCTGGGTGCTTGTGCGGACATCTGTTATGCCGCTCGCCGCCCCCCCTCCCTCTCCTTCTCCCGATGGGTGTCTCCAAGCGGCGGCTTGGTCTGCTCTCCGTTGGGAGGCGGGGGGCTACCTCCGTGCCTTGAGGCGCGTCTCACCTCCGAGCCGACCCCGTTGGAAGCAAGGGGTCCAGCCTGTCTGCTGTAGCGAGTGCCTGCTCTCCGATGTCTGCGGTGGTCCTTGCGCCCTTCGTGTTCCATCGCCCTCCCTCCCTCCCTCTCTCCCTGGGCTGGCTTGGATTGAAAGGCGGGGAGAGTGTGTGTGTTTTTGTGTGTGTGTGTCGAGGCGGCGCTGGGGGGGGGGGCGGTGTTGTTAAAACACTTTCTTACCGTAAGAGGGAGTTGGGACCCAGGGCTTTCCAGTTAATCACACACAACAACAAAACTTGGGTCACCGCAATAAAAAGCAGCACGGCTGGCTCCGTCTCTTCTGTTGAGCGGCTGGGCGCCTTGCTTTCTTCACCACCTTTGGCGACCTTTTTGCGGGGGGGAGACCCAAGAAAAGCGGACCTCCTCCAACCACCCATGTGGGCTATCCAGCTGTTGCCACTCGGACTCTTGCTCCAGTCCATCCTGGACATCCCTCTGGCAGGTTAGTGGTAGTTTTTCATTTTTTTTTTAAAGCGACCGTGTTCTTTGGGCATCCTGGCTTGCCTTTGACAGGCGTGCACGGGGGCTGCTGCGTGTGAATTTTGCAGATACGAGTCGTGGGGTGCAATCATGCACGTGCGGCCACATGGATCCCTCCCCGGCATTTCCTGCCCCCCAAACCGAACTTCTTCCCATTTTTGCTCCTGGAGGGATTCCGGAAGGGGTAGGAGAAAAGCGTGCAGCATCTGAAGGGTTAGCAGTGCCTTAAAGCGCAGGTTCCAAGTTTAAAAGTCCAATGGGTCTAATTGTCCCGGAATCTCAACGAAAAATAAGCGGGTCCCGGAACAGCGTCATCACTTTATTCCGGGAGACAAGCCACATGTTGGTCACTTCTAATCGTACAAAATTAATAATAATAATAATAATAATAATAATAATAATAATAATAATAATAATAATAATAATAATAATAATAATAATAATAATAATAATAATAATAATAATGTGGTTCCAGGACAGACACCGGGGATGAGACGGGGAGTCTGATTGGCTGGGCTGACGCAGCAAAAACAAAACAAAACAAAACAAAACAAAACAAAACAAAACGCATTTTGTCCCAAGCAGTGGTTTTTGCAAGCGACTTTCAAAAAAGTTCACCTATCTGGGACAGGACTGTGCGCCAGAGGAGAGCCGGGCTGGGGGGGGGTGCATGCCTTGCCTGTGCAATCGCACACCTTGACACGCCGAAGCTCACTATATAAGGCGGACTCTTTGGGGAATCAGCAGATGAGCGGTTTTGAAAGGAAGGCGCGGGACCGCCCGGGAGGGGTGGTGGTGGGGGGGGCATGTTTCTAGGCCGTCTCAGCTGTGAACAGGACAAGAGGAAACATCTGTCCCCTATTGCTGGATAATTAATTAAACGCAGAGCCGCGCGGGATGACGGCGAGCATCCTATCACCTCACCGGACCTATTGCCAAGGCCGGGAACGAGCGCCTAAACCGCTCGTTTAGGGCATGTCCTTGTGTGTGCCCAGCACTGTAAACTATTTCTGGAGCCAGTTAATTAACATTTCGTCTCTGAGCCAATCAAATTCGCGGGGCTTGTGGAAAGTCGGAAGAGCGAACCGTAGGCAATCAGCCGCGGGGAAACTGCTGAGTGATGTGGTGCGCGTCTTCCCTAGAAGTGGAACTGTGAAGGATCGCTCTTCTCTTGGGGTGGAGTCGGGGAAGGTTGTTCCTAAATGTTTCTGTTCCCTCCTTGTTCTTTGGAAAAGCCCATCCAGGCATTGTCACTGGTCACTGGGGTGGCGGGAGAGCAGAAGGGGAGAAGGTTCTCTGTAAGGTGGCAGGTGACGCAGCCAACTCCTGAAGAAGCTGGGCTGGTGATAGAGGGTGGATCCTGCTCAACCCACGGTCCTTAGGCGTCCAATGCAAAGAATCGCTGCAGGTGGATCCTGAAGGTTGTGCGGATTTTCTCCGGAGAGTTTGTTTACACAGCTGTGGTCCTATGCTTGTCCTCTGGCTCTTTGGATGCCAAGTTCCCTTTCTAAATATTTTGCTTTAAATGGCTGTCCAGGTAATCTTTTAGTTTCTGTTTTGCTACTGCAGCTTCTGTTAAAAAGAAGAGAGCTGGTCCCTCCATTTCCATCATCCTTTTGATCCTATCTTTTCCTTTCTGGCATGAACTTTCATGTTTGATGTCTCCAGTTGTTGATACTATTTAAGCAGAAAAGTCAACGCAAACACCATCGGGGAGTATTATAAAAACAAGATCTGCACACACCCCCACCATCAATCCATTTCATTTATGATCTCTACTAGAAGGTGTCAAGTTTTGTTTGAGCTGCAAGTTTTGAATGCATATTCTTCCATTCTGTTGTCATGCGTCGTTTTGAATCTCTCTGGAAGGAGAGAATGTGTGTCACTGGAACAAAAAAAAATTGACTTGTTTCCCAGCCGAATGTAGGACTCTTCTGGATATTTTTCTACAGTATATGCAATATGTGACCCATGCACCCTCCAGCCTTCACTCCTTTAAAATCTGTTGCGTGTACTGTATTTCTTTCTTCTGAAACATTTATCCATTGAGTACAATTGCTCTTTTTCTGATACCTTTGTTGGGAATACCTCCTCATATTTGTGAAGGCTGTTTCATATGGTAACTAGCAATATCACCACTGCCACTTATTTGTCTCTTCCTGGAGGCTGTCTCAATCCCTTCTCCTGTAAACACTAGACAGATTCAGTGGTAAAATCGGTTGGTCAGCTTTCTCCCCTCCTCTCAGGCTGGATTAGCCCTATATCCTTATCTTAACCCTGTAAACTAGATTAGGTTGAGAGAGAATAATTGAGTCAAGGCCACCCGGTGGGTTGAAGAGCTAAGCATGACTTTAAGCATGCATCGACATCATCCCATAGGGTCTATCAAAAGTAGAGCTATCAGCATCCCCAAAGAAGGTCAAGCTTTTGTTATCAGGAACACATCCTGCAGTTATAGTTTGATCTCTCCATGTTTAAGGTTGCAATTCTATATATGAAACTCCCTTGAGGTCCATTGCAATGATCTCTAGAGGGTTTCTTTACTGGACATCCACAGGACTGCACTCAAACTTAGTTTTAACACCAGTTTAACTCTTTTGGTTTTCTCACAAAGGATCTTATGAGTTTTACTACGAGTGCAATGAAAATTATCCTTGCCAGATACCTCATGAAATTCTAGTTCCTTCAGTTCCCTTGGAAAGAGGGAATTATTTTTAAATCCCCAGTCTATAGTAAATATAAATCTAATTACTACTTCTCTGCTCTGTTGTCATTCTTGTACCTTGGGCACTTTCAGTGGTGATGAAACACAAAGAGTTGAGCTGTGTAAGATAGGTTGCTTAGGCCACCATTAGAAAACAGCAGTACTGAGGTTCACATCCGGTGTAAGTAATAATAATAATTGCATGCTAGCAGGTCAGTTTTATGGCCACTCTTTCCAAGGTTTGCTGGGTAGAGAACACACAGAACTGGCTGATCCTTCCTTTCTTCTGGGATTCGTGCAGCTTGCCCGGGGCTCCACTCATAGGAAACATTGTAGGAAATTGTGTTCCCAATGTCTGCCTCTGCATTCAGAACTGTAAACCACTCAACTATCCAGTCAGCTTCCAGTGTAATTAGTGGCCCATAATTCAGCATTTGTGTTGTTACTACACTAGGACCCTGGTATCTGATGGGGATTGGTTCCAGGCCTTCCTGTGGATAATGAAAACAGTGGATAAGAGAGAACGCCTGCCCGCCCACCCACCCCAAACTGCTGTTTCCTGACAGTAGCTTGCTTCATGACTGCTGTTTTGAGACAGTAGCTTGCTTTAAAGATGCTATTTGGGACAATAGCTTGCTTTACAGCTGATGTTTGTGACAATAGCTTGCTTTGTGGCTGCTGAATTATTTAATTTTTTTCCTCTGCCAACCATGGATAACTGAATCACAGGATAATGAATCAGTGGATCCGGGGGTCCTACTGTACTCCCGAATGTTTTAAAAGTTTTTACTGATGTGTTGTGTTGCTTCAGGACCTCAGTAACAAAATACATTTCGGTGGAATCTCTTTTTAGCTGTGACCCTTGATGTTGCATATCATATGGCTGGCAGGTAAATCTGAATGTTGTCACTTTAATAAAAATGTTCAGCACCACAGTAGGTCTTTTTTGTTGGGGCTGCTGTCTCTTCATTGCCTTGACTACATCTACAGTATTTCATTGGGCTGCTCTGATTTCCCTTGATATTGCTCTTGCGCGGCATTCTGTCATCAGTGCAAATGGTATTTTGCCAGTTTTAAAACTGTCTTCTGTCTGCTTTTGGTGCACATTTGCGGTGCCAATCACTGTTTCTTGCCATTTCCCTGCAGAAGGAGAGAGCATTTAATTCACTGTTTCCTATTCAGTGCTATTTTTTTCTGAGCCGAGTGGCGCAAAGAAAATTGGAGCAAAAGGGCTTGAGATTAGGATGTTGCGTAAAAACTGGAGAATCATGGACTGAAATCAAAGAAAGGAAAGCCTCTTAGTGGAGTAAGCTTATCTTACTCTATATTACATCTGAAGCCGGGAGGGAAACGTGCCATTTTCTATAAAAGAAGAAAAGTATATTTGCTTCTTGTGGGTGGTGTCAGAGTCCAGGTGGTACACCGTGGCCTTGAGTAACATAGCAGAGGCAACCGGACCCAACCAACAGAACCCGGTGGATAGTCCAAGCCTACATCCAGGCCAACCTGCCCAAACAGGACCATAGGAACTGAAGCCAGCTGAGGAGGACTGGAAATAGGCCACCAGTGCAGGAGCACTCCAGTAGAGCAAGAGGTTGACACACAGAGTCCAGGATGTAAGAGAACAGGAGTCCAAAGTCAGGAACTGGGGCAGAGGAACAGCATGAAGGCTTATGTAGATGAGGCAACTTCTTAGAGGAAGAGGCACTCCTTAAGTTGGCCTTCTCTAAGGTGAACCTTAGCAGGGCTTGATTCCTGCAAACACAGGGTGTCTCCTGGGACCAAGCTGCCCCTGTCCTGCGACTACTAGCGCTAGGCTGCAGAGAAATCTCTGCTGCTGCCTTGATCCTGACAGATGGTATAGGATGTCTGTTTCTTGGATGCAAGTAGCACAATACCGAAGATATGTACATTCTGCTGTAACACTATGGTTTAGTTTAGTATTTTTTTAAAAACTGAGTGTCTTCTCCCTGTGTTCTGGTGTAATTTCCTTCCCCAACTCTCTCTGGCACAGTCAAAAGCTTTCACTTCCACCTTTGATTGACTGTAGCTTGTTGGGTCCTTTGACCTCAAGTAAACTTTAATGAGCCTTGAATCCAGAGAGTGTATCCACACAACACAATGAGGCCATCATTTTAACTGTTATGGCCTCCTTCTACAAAACCCTGGAATTCATAATTGGCTGATGTCCTTGGGATGATCTGCTGTGGTTCAGGGGCATTGCACTTGTTCTCTAGCAGACAAATCTTGAGTAGCCCCAAAACTGAGCAGCCCAGGTGTCACAGGTTGTTAGTTTACGTTGAATATGGAACTGAGGTGGATGTTTCCAATTTCTTTGTTTGTATGCCTTTGCTGCATGATCCACCCTCAGAGGACAAGCAGAATCCTTTATTTACCTGGCAGCAGCCAGGAACTCCCTGCAGTCTAAGAAGAGCCTGACTTCTGAGAGCAGATGGCTGCAGGCCTACTCCTCCCCACACTGGAAGAAGGGAGCATGCTTCAAAGAGCATGACAGCATCTTCTCAGGAGCAATGGCATTTCATGGGGCAGGTCAGGAACCTTATTATACTCAGAAGTGTTGAGTAGAACAGCAGAATTTGCCTTGACTTTGTATATTAACAGAAGAACATTTTCAATAAAGACAGTCACATTACATTCATGTGAGAGTCCTTTTTTTCTTAGTTTTGATATAACTTGATTTTTAGGGGGGAGGGGAATCTTCAGCAGCACAAGAAGGAGAGCTTGACTGCAGCCAAGGACTCCTTATAAGTGAAAATATCCTCATACAGTATATAAGGTTAATAAGGTTACCCTAATAGGATAGCCTCCCGTAAACTACAGCTGAGCCTTGAGGGAGGTTCTGACAACTCTTGCTTTAAAGCCTCAGTACCATCTGGGAATAATTGCTGGAATAACAAAGCTAAACCAGTTCTGAAAAGTATTTTTATGCTGGGGCTGTGCCTGTATGGCTATCCTTTGGATGTCTCTCCTGTATGAAACTTTAAACCGCCTTTGGCCAGTCCTGTTCCTTAGATAGTCTGTATTGCTGTACTAATAGCAGGAAGAAGTCTAGTGTGGGGCCTTTGGAAACAGCCAAATGGCTCCTGCCAATATTGTGAACTGAATGAGTAAGCCACTTCAGAATATTGGCAAATGAGTCAGTTCCTCTGCTTGTCAGAGGAGAAGGGAAACAAAAAAATTTTTTTGACAGTATATAGTCAATGATGCACTTAATCACTTAGTTTAAAAAAATGCTTTCTTTTATGGGGCAAATGAATAAACTGCCTGCAGCCAAATCCGCTGCTGTAGATCCAACTGCAAGCAGTTTCTCAACCAGCCATTTAAGGAGAGGCAAATACAATAATAGATTTTTAAAGCATTGTTGCATACCTGCTGTAGCACATAAGTGGTAGTCTATATACAAAATATTTTTTTCATTTCTCCTGCCCTTTGCTGAGCAAGGGGAAGTGATTGCTTTGTCAATATCCTGAAGTGGCTAGTCTATTGGCAAATTTAAAGAGAAAGGCTTGCTTTTAATAATTTTCTGCAATCAAACCTGATGAAACCTGTCCAATCCAGAGCCGTTCTACCAACACCAGAAAAGTAGAAAACCCTTGGAGAGAGACTAAAACAATGCAGGTAGGAATGCTCTAGGGGTGGTCCAGTGTGCTGTCTAGCAAAGACATCATCTGACTGCTGTTTTTTTATTCCTCACAAGCCCATCAATATAGTGCTCCAGACAGCAGGCTAAACGCCCTGCGTGGTCAGCATCATTGTCTCTGAAACATTTGCAGGCCTTAATCTTTGTCTGTTCTTTACCATCTGTGCCCGGGTAGTTGTCCCGCTTGCAGATGGAAAAGCTGCTTTTACTCTTATCGCGCCAAAGCATGACTTAGCGTTACGTCTCAGTACAACCACTGAGTCAAGGTTAAATATTTGGCAAATATGGCAAAGCATATAAAATGTGTTAGGTTAATTTAAGAACCACGTGGTTTAGATATGAATGGGGTGGGAAGACCTGTGTGTCAGTACTGTGTTAGGGACCAAATTGTTATCCTCTTTTACAAGTAGAGCAGAACAGGGTCAGAACACCACCAACAGCGAGGAAACACACTATTAGTCTCTCGTCCCACTGTATAAGGTTGGCGTACAGGATTTGGTTAATTTCTTTGTTTAAAAGATTTGATACAAACTTCCCCTATGTTTGTCTCAGATATAATGAGGGTTTGGCTAATGTGTTCTTGGAGTACCCAAGGCAATATGGTGTTGTGATTATAGCTTGGAGGTGGAACTTGAGAGGTCCAGATTCAAGTTCCTACTGAATCATGAAATGTGTTGAGCAATGTTGGGTCTCTTATTTGTTCTCAGCCCGATCTACCTTCCAGTGTTGTTGTGATGATCCATTAGGAGCAAGGAGATCCATGTACCCTGAAAGTATGTGTGTGTGTGTGTTGTGTCGTTACAGTCGTGACTCTACTTTGTTCTTAGTGAGAAACAGTGCTTTCAATCACTTGAAGTATTTTGCATCTGGCATATCAACTGATTTTCATCTGATCTTACAAGGCCACATTGTAGAAATTGATGGATGTGAGGATGGATGTTTGTGTGTTGGGTCTGGTCTCTGGATTAGAGATGGGCACGGAACGAACATTTTTTCGTTTCCGGTACCATTTGTCATTTCGTTGCGTAACGAAACGACAGACGAAAATTGTGATGAAAATGAAACAAAACGAACAGAACCACGAAAATTGTGGTCGTTACATTTTGTTTCCGTTAATGGCGATGCGCAATGAAATGAGCTGTTTTAAATGTTAAAAAACGCCCTGGACATCCGTAAAAACACAGCGATAATTATTTATATTGTCTGATAATACCTACCAGGGGGGTTGGGGTCCTTAAAATGTTTGTTTTTGTCTTCTCCCATCGCGATGTATTTTTCTTTTCCCTTTAAAATGGATGTCGCCACCAGCCACAAAATGAAGGCAAGCCATGTGATGTGGGATCATGTTCAACCAATAGCATGCCCAGGTTGCAGACTGGGTGGGCAGGTCTGGCAGCCACAGAGGGCATAAAAAGGTCTGGCAGCCCCCATCCTCCTTGCAGTCTCTGGTGGGAGTTAGGGTGGGATTGCTGTCTCTGCAACTCTAGCTTCAGTCCTGCAGCCTCCCTGTGTGTGTGTGTGCTGCGTACCTCTCAGTGAGTACCCTCCCCTGCCCCGCAGTGCAGTCACTCTGCAGCTGCCTTGCACCCTGGGCAACGCCCGCTGCTGCCTTTGCAGCCTCCCTGCATACCTAGTCTATACTGTGTCTCTGCCAGCATCCATTTTTTTTTTTTAGTATTTTCCCTCTGGTCTGGGGCGTTGGGGGATGCCTGCGCATGGAAATGCTTTAAAAATCGCGCAAAAAGCGGGTAGAAACGACAAACGAAAAAACAAAAAAAGGTAATGAAATTTTTCAAAAAATTCTCGACAAATGGAAACAAACCGAAACAGACCTCTCAACGACAAACGAAAAACCGAAACGCCGTTTTTCTGTTTCCTGCCCATCTCTACTCTGGATGTCTGTGAATTTTGTTGTATGTGTATACTGTGTATATACATACAATGAAAATAAATATCATTATTATGATCAGTACCTGAATATAATTTGCAAATAAAGTAGGCCCATTAAATCAGTAGGGATCTGATGAGCCTCTCCATAAGTTCTGTCAATTCAATGGGCCTATTCTTTTTGAGACTTAGAGATGGGGCTGAATCCAAAAGAAAAAAGTGATTTCTCATAATGTGCGACTCATCAGGGTTAATGAATCAATGGATTGATACATTTCTGGTGATGAACTGAAAAAAGTCAAATCCATTTGTCTCCACTTTTAAATGCTATGAAATGGCCCCCAAGGCACCTAAAGAGGGAAGCATCCTGATTGGGATGGACCTTACAAGTTTTGATGAGAATTGGAGTTCATGCCTTTGAACTATGCACCACCAAAGAACCCCCCACCCACAAAATGCTCCCAGTCACCTATAAAAATGAAACTTGCAGAGACAATTTCTTCAACTCACTTCTACAATCCTTACAAGTTTAGGGAAACTTTAGTTTTAGACATCTGAGTTACACTGCCACAATCCTAGGAAAACACCCTATAGCAGTGATTGGTGAACCTTTTAGAGAACGATTGCCCAAACTGCGATTCAAAACCTGCTAATTTTTCGCAAAGTGCCAATACAGCAGTTTAATGTGAATACAGTTGGCTGTGAGGGGGAGATGTCAGATGCCCACAGAAAGGGCTCTGAGTGCCAACTTTGGCACCCGTGCCATAGGTTCGCCAACACTGCCCTATAGCAACTGAAATGGGGAAATTCAATCTTCAACAAACTTGGGTGGATTGTAGAGGAGGGCTAGAGGAAGTTTCTTTGCAAGTTTGGAGTCTCTAGGTATCTGAGGTGAACTTTCCTGGGGGGCCCTATTTAGGGGTTCATAACTCAGATATCAAAAATCTAATCTCTACCAAACTTGGAGAGAAAATCAGAGGCAGTCTCTCTCCAAATTTGGAGTCTCTGGGTGCCTTGGGGGGCAATGTATGGCCTGACAAAATGACAAATCAAAAATAACTAAACATTCATCAACTTGTATTTGTTGGGAGACTATTTATGATGAATACGAATCAACAAATTTTGACAATTTGTCAAAATTCATCAGAAAATGTGATTCATTTTTCAGTTTGTCCCCATCTCTGTTGATTAGTTGCTTTTAGCTACTTATTAATTCCTGGAGCCCCTTACTTGGAAGTAAATTACAACTAGTTACCTGCCATTAATTCTTTTTTCTAACAACAAGCGTATGACTGCATTATATTGAGCAGTGTCGTGCTGTATAGCTCTCCTCCACAAGAATGACATCAGCATGAGCATCAGATTGCTGCTAATTAAGAGGTTCCTTCTCAGTTTCATGGTGCACATGACTTCCTAACATAGTGCATGGGCCAGAGGCATCCTGAAATTTAAAAAGGGGAGCTCTTCAATTAGTGGCAATTCACTGTGCTCAGAGATGCCACTCCCAGCTGAGGAGCCACCTCCATCCTTAGGTAATATAGCTTGATGAAAAATTGCACTCATTAAAAACAAGCCTTAATGGTGAAAGAGGGTTGTGCATTTCCAACTGCAGGGCAGGCAATGTGAAAAGCACTAAAAGTTTTACAGAGAGAAGATGCAAGATTGAATTTCTTAAGTTACCCAGTTGGTTACAAAGCTCAATGTGAGGACTGACCTAGGAAATTCCTTTCCAGCTCAGATGCGACTCTGCAGTAGGGAAATATATATTTGGATCTGCTATGATCAGCAGTTTGTCAAAGTTGCTTCCTACTGGTTTCTGAGGGTGAAGTCACAATAATCATCCAGATTCTCACCTCCTTCCAGTCTCTGATGCCTTGGATCTGACAAGGTGCTAATTGGCAATTTCCACCTTTTTGATTTTAATTTACAAAGGGGATTAGCAATAATATGTCAGAAACCCATTTAAAAAACTTCCTGGAAGCAACAGGTGCTCAGCTGAGATGAATGGACAAATACCCTTGTGAGTGTCCCTTTGTATAGCATCAGACAATCACACCGGGGGTGGGGGAGGGAGGGGGAAGAAACTCCAGTGAACTGGAGCAAAATTAAACCGCTCTTGCTAGATGAACTAAAAAAAGAAGATGGTTCACCACTAAAAAGAGATGGCTCTTCATCAGATTTCCCCACATTTTGCTTTGTGTTGTAGAGTTGCAGGGGTTTTTTTTTGTTCATTTTATCTGTTGCAAAACAGATGCAAACTACAGAGTAAATGATCGGTGTAGATGCCTCTTTTTTTTATTTATTTATTTATTTATTTATTTATTTATTTATTTATTTAGCTTGTATGCCACCCACTACCCAAAGGTCTCTGGGCGGCTCACAATCAAAATGAACAATTAAAACATCAAAATTACAATAAAATTAAAACAATAAAAACATATAAATACAATAAACACAATACATTAAAACATTTTTTTGCTACTGCAGCAAAAGTTGTCTTTCACCAGGTAGCTGGTTTTATTATGCCATGCTTGCAGCAGGTGCAGTGTGGTTAAGTAGTATGCTTATCTAATGAGGTACGTCATTGGGCCATGCAGGAGACTCTACATCAGTGTTGGCGAATCTATGGCACAGGTGCCAAAGGTGGCACTCGGAGCCCTTTCTGTGGGCACCTGACATTGCCCCTTCACAGCCACTGGTATTCAGGTTAAATTGCTATATTGGCACTTTGCGAAAAATAAGTGGGTTTTGAATTGCAAGTGGTCTCTAAAGGGTTTGCCATCACTGCTCTACATGATCATTTATGGTTCCAAGCACAGGAGGCAACATGCTGAGTCAGTCTCTGTGACCTGATTTCTTTCTTTCTTTGTTTTTAATTTGACATTGTTGCAGTTTATGTAAATAACATAGCTCAAGAAACTATGACAAATTAACATTTCTGTGAAATGTTCATAGTACTTACAGCTAGAAACCTGCAGTCATACACATCCTGATGCACTCCAGCCTGTTGGCTACAGCTGCTTCCTCAGTCTGTTACCACTGTTCCTCCCCCCCCCCCCACTCTCTAGGACTTTATGGAACCAGTTTTCTGCAAGCAAACAACAAATATGATTAACAATTATCGGGGTGGTGGTGGCAGCAGCAGCACACTGCATAGAATTGAGGCTTTGATGATTCTCATGTACTGCAATAATTCCTTTGCATTTCTGCAAAGTGTTGATATGGTTGTTTCCATAGTTTTGAAGGTTCACTTGAATGGAATATTGATTGGAGCTGCCTTCGATTCTCAGGGGAGGAGAATTTATGTCCTGTAGGTTTATATGGCCCTAAAGCAATTCCAGTCTGGCTGGGATGTGCCCCAACTTCTTTCCAAATCTTACAGTTTGGGATTTCCCCAACACCATGCTTACATTACCAGTTGAGTGAATAGGGAGAGGAGGACCTGCCCTAATCTCTGGTCAGAGATAAAAGATATTTGAATAGTGAAGATCCCCTGCTGATCTGGGAGGCAGGTGGATCTGCTATGGGGAATGTCGGCTGGTATCTTTGATCTCTGGTCAGAGGTAACCACGGGAAACTTGACCTGGCTGGTGTGGGGTAGGAAAGCTTTCTAGAATCAAGTTGCAGGAATGCTTCTGGAAACAGCACTTGGGCTTTGCTCAGGTCACGTCCTTCCTTCCAGCTGGGAGTGGTTGGGCAACAGAGTGGTTGGAATATTACCCAATAATATGAAAGCTGTAATCTTTTTTTGGGCATGCATTTATTAATTTCAGGGGGAAAATGAAAGCAGCTTTCAGTTACCTCTTCTATATTAATATGAAGGCTTTTTACAGAATAGAGAGTTAGGAAGGCTTGTTTCTCACCGCTTTTTGAACTATTTGTTTCCTCCAAATTTTGTTTCTGTTTAATCAGGCATGTTGGCATCAGAGCTCAGAAATGTTAACTAGTCAATTAGCCAGTTAATTTTAATTAATGACACTTGACTTCTGTGGCCAGTTATTCATCCCTTTGATTTCCAACCCATTAATGCCTTTTACAGCACAGGTTTACAGGAGAAAGGATCAGGTAGAGGGAATGGGAAACTAAAGGCCGAAAGGAAAATGGTCTTCTTACTATAGACCAAGGATGGGCCACATGTGGGTGCAGGGCTTATGCTGTTTCATGTCTTCATAGCCCCAGGTCCTCCTTATTTGTTCTGATGAAATAAAATGTTCTCTGATGGGTGGGTGGGTGGGGAAGTCAGCTGGAAGCCTTAGGGCAGGAATGTTCAAACTTCGGCCCTCCTGATGTTTTGGACCACAGCTCCCAGAATTCTAAGCTTAGATTGCCAATGGCAAGGGACTGTGGGAGTTGCTGTCCAAAACATCTGGAGGGCCAAAGTTTGGACATGCCTGCCTTAGGGAATTGTTGTTTTGAATAAATGGGGCACAGGCCCTCAAAGCAAAACTGGAAAATTGACATCTTGTCATTTCCAGTTTGGATATTTCTAACTCTCAATTTCAGAGCTTCTGAAGACCATGATGCATCATGGGCATGGACAATTGCCCATTCTCGCTTTAGATGAGCTCCTAACACTAGTTCTATTTCATTTGGATTACTGGATGGTATTCTACAAGGGGCTGCCTTTGCAAAGTGTTTGGAAGCTTCATTGGATCCAAAGCTCTGCTACCAGATTGTTAACCACAGCTGGTTACAAGGATTGTATAACTCTCCTTTTTGCAAGAGCTCCACTGGCTTCCAGTCTGTTTCTGGGCACAATTCACAATGCAGGTTGTAACCTATAAAGCCCTGAATGGCTTGGCTCCAAGTACTTGAATAGTAGGCCTTTCCATTTATGACCCTGATTTTAAAATAATCAGAGACAGACATTTTGTCATGCCATCCACCCGATCTATGCAGCTCCTTCCCATGGCAAGCAAGCAAAAAATGTTTTCTTCTCAGGCAGGCATTTCCTGAGTGACTGGCTACCTAGGAGGTGGGCTGATATTTTGGCTGTATTTTGTTGTTTTTTGGTTTCCTCCTCCCCTTCCAGGTGTTTTATTGTTAGTTTTTTTTTTAACGTTGCAAGCTGCCTGGGGTCTTCTTAAGGAGAAAGGCAGGGGGTGATTAGTTTAAATAAATGAATAATAAACAACACTAGGTGCGATGGTTTGCTGGGGCTGTCCTTGAGCATTCTTGAGAATTTTGGCAGAGCTCTGCTGATGATGCACCTGTTGGAACGTCTAACACCACATGGCTTGTGGATGTCAATTATATTGCCATGGATAGTTTAAGGTTTATGGTGAGCATTAAAATGTTGGACCTATCCTAATAAGTCCAGACAGAGCTTCTTTGAGTCCCTTTCAAATTTAGACCAGGGAGGCCTATAATAGGGGCCTTATTTCAATCCCAGCAAAGACTTTTCAGGAGTGTGAAACATTTTTCACTCTCACCTTCACTTAGATGGAGAGGTGAAGACAGTCCTCTGGTGCTCAGATTACCTCACACAAATGTGTTATATATGTTGTGGACTGAAATGAATTACACTCTGTGTAGTAGGTTATGGCAGCTTTGTGGCACTGACACTGAGTAACATAATGGCTAGTCTGATGATCATGTCTGCAGTTTCTTGAGCTGTTTCTCAAGTCTTTCTAGGAAACTTCTCTTATTTGATTGTGACAACCCTTTGGCTTGTCACTGGTGCAACTCCTGTGGAAGAGGGAAGGAAATACTGCAACAGGAGAAGCAAGAGTCTATTTCATGTGCAGTAACGTGACAGTTTTCTGGCAGTGTACTGTGTTTAATAAAAAGTGACTTTGAGATTAACATCTTATGTTGCTTCTTTGCTAAAATGAAATCAGATTCCTCCCACTCAGAATATCATAATGCAAACCAGTAAGTAAAGGTAATAAATCCGTCAGCTTGTGCGCCAGTTAATTCTTCTTGTAATTTGTTCTTGCAGATAATAATTTGGACTTTGGAGTATAGTTGCAAGCATCTTGTGAAGTACATGTTAGGCCTAAGAGGAAGGGAAGCTGTGTTCATTGGCCATCCAGTAGGCATCACAGTACGTCCTAGAGCAGGGGTGTCCAAACTTTTTGCAAGGAGGGCCAGATTTGGTGAGGTGAAAATGTGTGGGGGCTGACCATCCAGCCTGAACAGGGGAGAAAGGGTGTGGCATCTGCAACAGATGCAAATGCTCCAGTTTCCAGGTGCCCAAGGGTCCAGCGGCTGTTGCATGGCCCAGGAATTGGCCCACACACACCTAAGACACACCACTGTTCGCATAAGCTGCCCTCCCTTGCAAGGACGTGGGGAAGATGTTGCAGCAACGGAGCCAGGAGCGGGTAGGCAGGGCAGGTGGCTCAGGGGATGGACGGAGGCAGGGAGGAAGGCAAACCATAAAACTGCAAGCTGATGTCTCTAGCCAGCACAGGGAAGGGCCGGCCAGTGGGGATGAGTGACAGACTGAGCCAGCAGGGAGAAGAGGCTGAGGGCCACTCAAAATTTTAAATCGGGCCACATTTGTCCCATGGGCTGGACTTTGGACATGCCTGTCTTAGAGGAAATATAAATATTGTGTGTGTGGGGGGTCCCTAAACGCAAACGCAATACAAAGGCAAATATCCTTTCATTCACATAGGTGTTTGGCGTCTTGTGGAGTTGGGTGTTGTTTGAAGGGAGGAAATTGACCAGTTTGGTTGGGTTTCTTTTTTCAAAATGTGTTTGAAATCTTTTTTTAAATGCTGGTGTTTGTTAAAATCCTCTATGTCCCCCAGGTTTCTCTGTGGTACAACAGGCAAGACCAGGGGGACAAGGTGGTGGAGTGGCAATATTCTACTGCAACTCCATCCCTCTTATTAGATGCCACATTCCCCATTTCCCTGGTTTTGAATGTATGTTCATAGGAATTCTCTAGGGGCATTTATACACGACCCCTAAGCTCCGCTGCAAATGGCTGCAAGCTCTGGAGCTTAAAAATGTTTCCCCACCAGCTCCGGAGTTTGCAGACAATTAAGTGCGACCCCGCCCACTTTAACGTGACCCAGCACACTTTTCTTGTACCTTCTCTTTGGAGGTGAAAATCTTTGATGCGGTGCAAGGATAGTGAGTGTGGGGCTCTCCTCGTTTCTGTTTGCTGCTTTTTGGCTCCCGCCCCTTTAAGAGCTACTTTTACAGAGATGAGGGGGTTGGACTTGATGGCCTTACAGAGACTAGAGACAGAACGAGGTGAGCGGCATGCTTTTCTTTCTCTTTTTCTCCCTCCCTCATGCAGCCAGCAACCAGGAAGTGCGGAGGGGGGTGGGGACAGAGGAAGAGCGACAAACCCCTAAGATCTCTGGTCCGAATTTAAGTGGCCAGCAGATCTTAGGGGTCGTGTAAAAAGGCACAACAACTTCTCTACCTCAGCTTACTGAACTGATCACAGGGGTGATGTTGGAGTCCCCTCAAGCTCATTGTTCTGGGGGACAGTGACATCCACACTGAGGCAAGTCTGCCAGGGGTGTCTGAAGACTTCATGACCTCTGTGTCAGTAATGAGTCTGGCCCAAATGGTGTCTGCCCCAAGCCATCCTGCAGGCCACACCTTAGACCTGGTCTTTTGGCCTGCTGTGGACAGTGGGAACATCAGGGTAAAGGAACTTTCTGTAGTCCCATTGTCATGGACAGACCACTCTATATGGTGCACTTTTGGCTTGCTGTAACTCAAGGCCTGGGGAGGAGTGGTGAGTCAGAAAAAAGCAATACATCCCAGAAGGTTGATGAATCCAGATGATTTTTAACCGCCCTTGGAGAGTTTATTACCTATCTGATGTGTGATTATATTGACTCCTTGGTTGATATCTGGAATGGGGAAATGAGCAAAGACTTTGACTGGATTCCTCCTCAAAATAGACCCGAATTGGCTGTTTGGTTTACTGGGGAGCTGGCAAAATTGAAACAGGTGGCCTGTAGAGGTGAAAGGCATTTGTGGAAAACCCAGATTGAAACAGATAAAGAAACAGTGAAGGGCTGTTGGAAGGCTTACTCCAAGGCAGCGGAGGGAGCAAAGAAAGCATTTTTCTCTACCACCATGGATTTGGCACAAAATCGCCCAGTGGAGATTTTCAGAATAGTCAAAAGATCTGCTACATGCTGACCCACGGGTGGATAACTCAGACCATTCTGTATTTTCTGGATGAGATAAACTGCCTGGATCCATTTTAATCTGGCTTTAGTCCTGGCTGTGGGACTGAGATGGCACTGGTTACATTGGTAGATGACTTACGCAGGGAGATGGTTAGGGGATCAGTGTCCTTTTTGGTTTGACTAGACCTCTCAGCTGCTTTTGCCACTATATACCCTGGCATTCTCCTGATTCGTCTCTCTGAAATGGGAATTTGGGGCACTGCATTAAAGTGGCTGCGGTCCTTCTTGCAGAATAGAAGGCAGAAAGTGGTGTTAGGTCAGTGGTTCTCAACCTTCCTAATGCTGTGACCCTTTAATACAGTTCCTCATATTGTGGTGACCCCTTGCCCTGCTTGGAAGAGGCCACTATCCCCCTTTGACAGGCCACTGCCACAGGTGCCATAGAGAACTTCCCTCTACAGGCACCCTCAGCCAATCACAGCCTCTGGTGCCATTGACTGACATCCCCTCCAACCTATCAAGCTGTAACTCACTCTTCCGCCCTCCTCCTCCAGACCCAAGCCTTTTGTGCCTTTTTTTTCACTGGCTCATGGCGACCCCTTTGAAATGGTCATTCAACCCCCCAAAGGGGTCCCAACCCCCAGGTTGGGAACCACTGTGTTAGGTGAATCATATTTGACACCACGGACGCTGATCTGTGGAGTCCCCCAGGGTTCTGTTCTGTCTCCTATGTTATTCAACATCTATATGAAACCACTGGGGGAGATTATCAGGAGTTTGGGCTTAGGTACCACCAGTATGCCAATGACACCCAACTTTACCTCTCGTCACCTCCGGATTCTAAGGGAGCTACTATTTCATCTTTACATTCGTGTTTAGCTGCAGTAATGAACTGGGTGGACAACCTATTATGTATCTCTACATGAATCTACCATACATGGCTGCAGAGACTTGTATGGCACATAACCATTTATAACTTAGTGTTTACATCTCCTTTTTGAATGGTGTACCATGCATGATTACGTGAAATTTTTATTCTCTCTTTAACTGCTCACATTCACTTGTAGCTTTAATGTTGTCTTTTAATGCTGTAAGATGTCCCTCAATTCTGTTCTCAAACTTGAATATGTCTTAATTGTACTGGACTGTAACATTACTGTAAACCACCTTGGTTGGAAGAAAGGTAAAATAAAAAGTACTCTAATATTGTGGGTGGAAAAACTCTAATTTGCTTTCTTGACTAAGATTTCAACGTGTCTTTGTATGTGAAGTGTAAGTGCATTAGGAACCTCTTCCCATTTTGTTGGTTTCATTTTTCTCAAGAGAGGTGAGGGGGGATATAAGATTCAACACTTCTAAACTCTGGAAGGACATAGGTTTGGTGTGGCAAACTAGTGGCTGGAACTATGCTTAAAATAAAATTAGTACAGCTTCCAGGATCACGTTACCATTACCTCACGTGGGTATCCAAAGCCACATCTGTACACTGAAACCAGGTTGTTAATGGAACTGGGGGAGAGTGTAGGGATTCCTACATCCCTAACCAGGACTTGCTGTTTCTTTCTCTTTCTGTCTTTTGTGCAACCCAAATTCCAGAGTTTCCCAGCCTTCTGGAACAGATACTGAGGGACATTGGGGTGCATGTTGACCTGGCTTTGGCCTGGCTCTGCTCCTTCATGGACAACTGCCCCCAGAGAGTGCAACTAGATGGTCTGCAACCCTTTGGATTCTCAGTTGTAGAGTCCCTCAGCTGTGGATCATCTCCCTGTGGCTGTTTAACATCTATATCAGGCTTCTTGGAGAGGTCATCTGGAGATTCGGAATTGTGTGTCATCAGTATGCCAGCTCTCCTCCTCCCATCCTTCTGTGGTGAATGCAATCCCATCCCTTGAGTGCTGCCTGGCTATGGTACTAGAATGGATGGGGGCCAATGAATTGAAGCTGACCCCTGGGGAAGATGGTACCATGCTTTGACAAAGAAAAAGGGAAGATTCCTGAGGTGGATAAGGAGAAAGAGTAAAGACCTTTATCCTCTGAACAGGCAAAATGCAAGATCTGAAATGTGAAGCCAAAGCCACCTCACTTTACACACATCTACAATCAGTTCAAAGGCCAGTTCACTCATGAGTGTGCATGATCATTTGGATGTGCCCCTATTAATTCCCCCCTTCCAAAGCAGAGCGATTTCATCACAGTACTTGGTGAGCAGTGATGAAAGCAGAGAGCAGTCATGAGTCTTCACTTCTCCCCAAAATGGATCCTGTCCATTCCCAATAAATGAGGGAAGTGGGGCTTAGTTTTAATACTATAGTGTTTTGGTTCTTTGCATCTTATGGAAAGGAACTCTTATTTTTACTTTTTCTTTTACTTTTTATTACGATTATGACTATTGTTACCATTCTTAACTCCAAGCTGCGAAAAAGTTAAGTTCAGGATTCTGCCTTTATTTTTGCTTTTTGCTGTTTTTATTTTTTAAAACCATTTTAAGAATTTTGTCAGTCATTTATCGGGGTTTTTCTTTTCTTTTAATTACACAAACAAGCAAGTGCTGAAATTGAATTGGCAATTTTTATAAAAGGTTCCAAGCCAGTCTTCCACCTAAACATGTGAATTATTGGTAAAAGGTGAAAAGTACAGTCTCTGCCTTTTCTTAATCACATATCCCATGATGCCTCTCTGTTTGCCATTTTCCCCGATTCTAAATCCAACCTCTAATCTTCCAGCTAATCTTCAGTCTGCTTTAGCTATTTGTATATATTTACTGGAAAAGTTAAATTTATGCATGTTTATTCAGAGATTTAAGTATACTAGGAATTTAAGCCTGAGAGATACATGTAGCACATACACTCAGATACACAATTTGACTTGCTGTTCCTGAAATACAAGAAAAATTAATCATATGATTATTGTTCATTGCCATTATAATGCCATTATTTCCCAGAAACATTATTAGTCTCATTCACTAGCTGTTTAATGCATGCGGTTTGATGCTTATTCTTCCTACAGAAGGAAAAGGAAAGAGAAATCCTCTCCATGACTATAGAAGGACATCGGACACCTTACTAGTAGTGGGAATGGACAAGACACTGAAAGTGAAAACTAAGTTGCTAAACAGTGCAGAGCAGTGTGCCAAGAGATGCAACCGAAGCAAAGGACTTCCATTCATTTGCAAGTAAGCGGCATTTCAGTTTGCTTTGGTATTAACCACTGGTGCTATCCAAAGTACTAGGCTTGTCTTGGCATCAAGAGATTTTGGTTGACAAGCTTTTGATAAGCAAATAGAGGTTTCGAAGAGTGTTGGAAGAAGACTAGCTGGACATAAAAGCTTTATTTATTTATTTATTTATTTATTTATTTATTTAATATATTTAATATATTTCTATACCACCCATCTTCCTAGAGGAACACCAGGCAGTTAACAAACCCATTTATATAAAAAGAATATATATATAAAACACATCATCCAAAATAATATACAACAAGCAGAACAAAGCAATCTACACTGATGTTGAGAGTTGTATTAGTTGCCAAGTTTGACTTCTGGGCTGTTCAGTTGCTGTTATTCTCTGGAGAGTGGGGTGGGGGAGGGTTTAGATGAACCTGGTTCCTGTTCCTGCTTCCCCCTCCCAATGAGATCCTTCATAGTAAGGAAATACAGTAAGCCCCCATGATAAAGGCAAATCTGCGATGTGCGAATACTGGGTCGGGTTGGGACTGGGAGGCCTCTCTGGGGCTAGATACCCTAAGCACATCCAATCTCACCTGATTTTGGAAGCTAAGCAGGGTTGACCCTGGTTAGTACTTAGATGGGAGACCACCAGGGAATAGGCACCTGGAGTAGGAACTGGCAAGCCACTCCAGTATTCCTGCCAAGCAAACTCCATGGACATGGGGTCACAAAGAGTCGGTCACGATTGTAATGACACAACACACACACACACACACACACTTACTGTAGGCCTGGCTCTGCCCCAAACGGGCCTCCAGTTGGCTTCCTGGGCCTGTTGGAGGCCTCAGAAGTGGTGTCAGATGATCCGGAATCCACTTCCGGTTCAGCAGAAACATTTTGTTGGGCCTCCAACAGGTCCGAGAAGCCTGCTGGAGGCCCCAGAAGTAGGTTCAGGTGATCCAGAAGGCACTTCCAGTTTTTGGAAGTCACTTCTGATTCACCGGAAACCACTTCTGGGGCCTCAAACAGGCATGGGAAGCCTGTCGGAGGCACTCTCAGGGCAGCACCAGGCCTGGGGTAAGTGCAGGAGGCCTCAAACAGACCCACATAGCTTGCCCCAGGGGGCCACTTTCATGGGGGGCCCTCTTGGGGGTGTATATGTGGGGAATCTGGAATCCAAACCTCACCAAACTTTCAGAGCCTGTAGAAGATAGGCTGGGGAAGCTTTCCAGCATGTATGGTGCCACTAGGTGTCATGAAGGCCATTTTATGGGGTTTTAAAATAAAAAAAATGAATTGAGTCATCAGAAAAATTGTAAATTCATGATTTGTGGTTCATCCTATTTTTCTGGTTTGTCCCCATCTTTAGTCATGAAGCAGCTGTGTCATAGATATTCTCACTCTGGGAGACATGGCAGTTTCCAGGAGTGAAATGTTTTTTCCCCCTTCATTTTTGAGCTTCCATGTCAAGACAGTCCCGGTCACTGGAACTGTTGGCTGCAAATCTAGAAATCTGTATCTCTGGGCTTTCTCCACAGATGATTCCCATTAGCTTTTAGGGCGCTTTTACACGACCCCTAAGATCCGCTGGTCACTTAAATTTGGACCAGAGATCTTAGGGGTTTGTCGCTCTTCGTGCATCCCCACCCCTCCGCACTTCCTGGCTGCTGGCTGCGTGAGGGGAGGGAGAAAAAAAGGGACAAAAGAATAAAGGCTTACCTTCCGGTGCTGGTGGAAGCTGCCGGGAGCCCCGTCACTTCCTGGTTCCTTCTCTTAAAGGGGCAGGAGGCTAAAAACAACAACAAAAAGAAGCGAGGAGAGCCCGGCACATCCGCATCAAGATTTTTCACGCTTGGAGAGCAGGTACATGAAAAGTGCGCTGGGACCCGCTTAGGTGGGCGTGGTCGCACTTAATTTTCAGTAAACTCCGGAGCTGGTGGGTAAACAATTTTAAGCTCCGGAGCTGGAAGCCATTTGCAGCGGAGTTTAGGGGTCGTGTAAAAAGGCCCTTAGTGCAGCCTCTGAATTATCCCTTTCATATTCATGGAACTCCCCATTTGGAATATAGAAACAAATGTTTCTAAGACTCAGAATTATGTGAAAAGCCTTAAGACTTGAAGACTTAAGTGTAAACCTGTGTGCTGGGGTTTAGATGGACAGGAACTGACGTTCCAACCATTGAGTGAGATTTTTGTCTGCAGAGTTAAATCATATTTCCGGTTTAATGTTCATTTTCATTTTGCACCATTTTGAGTGATTCCTCAAGACTTGTCTGTTGCTTCTTCTCTTACTATGTTCTTTGGTTTTGGAGACACACACATTTTGCAAACAGGTGCTACATTTCAGATCCTGTAGGCTTCTTTATCAGGCTAAGTGTTACAGGTCAGGAAATGGTGGTAGAGGCTCACAAATAACAGTATAGGGGAAAAAGCCAGGCTATCTTGTTCAACGCAAAATGGAGGCATATGTACCAGAAAAGTTTTTTTATATATAGCATTTGCTGCATTTCTGTGCCTCTGTTCCCAGCCAAAAAGTAACCATTAGACATGGGCACGACTCGGTGAAAATGTCATTTCCATTTTCGGTTATCGTTTCCATTACGTAACAGAAACAGTAACGATAATTAAGCCATCAGAACTCAAACTCGAACCGAAAAAAGAAAAATTTGGTCTGGTTTTTCGTTTCCGTTTGTGGCATCACGGCGATCACGCGATGCGAAGCACAGAAAAAGTTTTTAAAAGTTTTTTTTAAAACACCCGACTCCCGGCCAAAAAAGCAGGCGAAAATATGCCTGCCTGAGGCTTTTCCACCTACCAGAGGGGTGGTTTCTCGGGGGTCCCCGGCCTTCCCCCCCTCTTCTCCTGTCCTGGGCTGCTTGCACTAGGCTGGCGGGGGGGTCATCCTCGTCGTCTGTCTCGCTGCATGCCATGCGGTGGGGAGGGATCCAAAATGGCGACCGCAATTTTTCTTTTGAAATCGTGGTTAAAAAACACACCAAATCACCACAGAAACATGTGAAATTGATTTATTTTAAATGCCTGAATTTTTATAGTAGCAGCAGTGGGTTTTTTATAGCAATAAAACGTCCTAATGATTTTATTTTATTTTATTTTATTTTTTATTTTTTTAGACCTGCCCATTTGGGCTGGGCATGGGATGGGACCATGCAATTTTTTTTGAACCATTCCACCAATGGCATCGCCAGGTTTTTGACTGACACTTCTGGATGTCTCGGAGGGCATAAAAAGCCAAGGCACCTTCCAGAAATCGCAGTCAGGTGTATGGATGTGGTTGAGGGAGGAGGGCTGGCTGCTGGTGCTGGTGTGATCCGATCGAGATTGAGGAGGGAGGCTGGAGGCTTTAGGATTAAAGTTAGACAGGCAGGGAGGGAATTGAATTTAGAAAATAATTTATTTGATTCCCTGCAGCTTTGTCTGCTGAAGGGAATAGCAGTTTATTCTTTATTTCTTCTCTGGCAGTTTGAGGATTTTTTTTCTGATATTGGATAAAGGGGGAGGTTCGACTGAGAGTGGGAGGTGTGGATTTATTTTAAATATATATTATATACTACCATTTATTTTCTATTTTCCCAACTTCAATTTGCTTGCACACACACACATTTGGGGTGCAAGCCAAGAACAGAACCTCTATCCTAAGTGATATCCTAACTGCCCACTTGCCCATCCGCCCGTGCCGCCACCCGCCTGCAGCCCGCGCCGCCGCCCGCCCACTCGCCCGCCTGCGGCCACTGCCCACCCATGCGCCCTGCCACCACTGACCACCCACACCTCCCCCCGCCCCCGCCGCGCCCGACGCCTAGGGCGCAAAAACACCTAGTGCCAGCCCTGATTGCGGGACGCCCCTATGCTCTGGGAAGTCAAATCGCACTAAATCGCAGTGGAAACGACAAATGACAAACGACAAACGGAAACGACAAATTTTTGAAAAATTTCGCGACAAATGGAAACGACCCAAAACGGACCCGTTCCGACAAATGGAAACTCGAAACATCATTTTTTCTGGTCGTGCCCATGTCTAGTAACCATGCCTTTTGACACAAGCCAGTATGGGAGGGTAGTGGTGAGTGACTGGCAGTTCTTGATCTACCAAGATTAGGAAGAACAATGACAAACAGGCTACATCACCTACCTTAACTTCTTCAATGCCATTTTGGCTCTCGGTTTAAACAAGGGAGCTTGGATATCTGTGTCCTCTCTACCTGTGAAGCTCCACAGTGCACAGCTTGATGAAGAGTCCTGCTCAACTCAAAATTAGTTAGTGCCTGTTTGTGCGATTTTGGGTCTAATAAAGGCTACTGGCTACTGTAGATTTCAGATTGTGCACAAGGGCCACACAATATCCCCCAGCCCTGCAAGTGTGTGGAGTTTTCACTTGGAAGAGCAAAGCTAGCAAACAGTGGAAATATGAACAAATAAATACCTCCAGGTTGTTTTTATATATGTCTCCCAGTAGTGCAGCTATGGTTCTACAGTGGGCTTGCATAGGAAAAGTGCTTGAGACATCTTTGGTTGCTATCGGCTTAGCTTTCTTGATGTCTCAGAGGATGTGGGTAGCATTGGGATAGACAGCTACGCCCATGTTGAGACAGAACTGTAAAATATCTTGCTAAAGTCTATAAGCATTGTTTTGTTGCCATAGATTTAGCTTTGTCTGCTTTGGATTTTCGTGTGGGTTAACTGCTAACATTTGATTGAGCTCATCAAATTTTCATTGGAAAGAGAAATCACACCCTAAATCAGGCCTGCCCAAAGTCCGGCCCGGGGGCCAAATCCAGCCCATCAGGCCATTCTGAGTGGCCTGCAGCTGGCTGGCCTGCCCCTCCCCCCTCCTTCGCCCCATTTTTTTAAAATTTTCGCCAACACTGACACCGCTGGGAAGCTTGTGGTGCTGGGCGGGCCAGCCGGCTAGCCATTGCGCGGGCTGCTGCCACTGGCACCGAGGGCAACCATGTGAGGCTGTGAGCGTGCACGAGGGTGGTGCGTGGGCAGGCCGCCACCACCAGCAACACCGGGAACCTTGTGAAGCTCGGTGCACGGGTGGGCTGCAGCCACCAGCACCGCTGGGAACCTTGTGAAGCTCAGGAACACCGGCACTGCTGGGAAGCTTGGGCGGCTGGGCGGACGGGCGGTCTGCCACCACCGGCACCGCAGGGGAATGTGTGGGGGTCGGCAGACTAGTGGGCCTCTGCCACCACCAAGGAGCTTTGGGGTGGGCTGGCGGGTGAGCCGTCGCCACGCTGGGGAGCTTGGGGGTGTGCAAGGTCACACAGATCGCCTCTTCCACGGGGCGACCTGTGGCCACGGCTCCCTGTGCTTCCTTTGGTCCCCACCTCCCTCCCTCCCTCCCTTCCTTGTTCCCCACTTTCCTTCCTTCCTCTCTTGGTTTCCACCTCCCTCCCTCCCTTGGTTCCTGCCTTACTTCCCGTGGGTGGGGTTGCAAGGGGTCAGTGGGTGGGGCTTGAAGTGGGGTGGCAGGGTCGGGGAGCAACCAGCCCCTGACACATTCTCAGCCACCAAATCTGGCCCCCCTTACAAAAAGTTTGGGCACCCCTGCCCTAAATGAAATCACAACCTATATGAATCAGCAAAATATTGATTCTTGGACCATGGAGGGAAGGCTGTAGTTTTCTATATCTTGGGATGTATGATAGATTCTGGGCAAGAAGCTAGAAGTCATTGTTTGTGTTACAATTGATATCCATTGCTGGATCTGGATAAATTTATTGTTTATCCATTAAGGCCAGGTAATACTGTAGATGGAAACTGTGGGGGAGTAACTGTAGTAAGTTACTCCCCCACAGTTAAGTTGTAAGCTGAAAATCTGTTTGCATTCCACATAATTGTTGCTGAAAGCAGAATCATAAATTAGATTCTGAGTAGCTTTTCACTGTTTCCAGCTGGTGAGGTGCCCATAGTAGATATCTTTGTGTATTCATTCAGTTGTCTTTTCCTCACATTTTTTGAGGGGAGGGGAATCTCCTGTTAAGAAAGTGTATCATAATTCTGGACACCACTTGAGTTGGAGCAGAGCTAAATAGGATCTGAACTTACAATTGCATCAGGCCTGTCTTTTACTTGTGAATCCTGAAGTGTTCATTTTGAACAACAATTTAAAATAATTATGGCCAGCACATACGTTGAAGGAAGGCAACATAACCAATGCTTATCAAACTTTGATGAGGATGTGGTAGAAGTTCTTGCTAACATTCTACTAGCAAAGAAATGAACCTGTTAAAAAAAAAAACACCTGGAGAGGGCAACTTTAATGTTACATCTTTTTTGAGTGCGAGAGACCTCCTATTGCCACCAGCACTACTTTGAGATGCAATGAGAGTCTGTATGTCTTTTTGCACCTTTTATTGTTTTAATAACACCTTTTATTGTTTTGGCCTAGGTTGGAATAAGTTGAGATGGGACCTTATGAAAAATGACATGATGTTTTCTCATTTCGTAAGCTTTCAAAACATTATGAAATGAAATGAAATACTTCTTTTTCCCTTTGAAAATGAAATGTTTCATTTCTCTGAAAAAATGGCTTCCTTGTAAAAAGCTACACACCAAATTTGGTGCTTCTAGGGCCCAGGGGAGCCATTTTATAGAGTAACAAATTGTTTCATTATTGTTTCATTTTTTTATGAATGTTTTTACAAAAGACCATTTAAAAGTGAAATGAAACGAACCATTAGTAGAAACGAAACAAAATGAAACTCTATTTTTCTCTTTTGTGACCATCCCTATTGAGCATCCTTAATGCAATAATGCAAATCTATTTTTTTCAGTCCCTTTAACTTTGTAAAAAGCCAGTGCCAACTAGTCTATTAAAGGAAATTTGTAGGAGGTAAAGCAAAAGCAAAGCAAGGTATTCTGCTTGTATACCACCCCATAGTGCTTAAAGCACTCTCTGGATAATTTACAATTTAATTACAGTATGTGGGCTACACATTCCCCTCCCAGCCCCCATGCGAGCTGGGTACTCATTTTACTGACCTCGGAAGGATAGAAGTCTGAGTCAGCCATAAGCCAACTACCTGGAATTAAGCCCCAGGTCATTAGCACATTTATAGCTGCAGTACAGCCATTTAACCACTGTGCCATGAGGCAACTAGTTTGTGTCAATCATTTACTTTAGAGTGCACTTGTTTTGTAACAAAATTTGTGTCTTGTTATTAAAGAAACTGAGCCTTTAGCTCCCGTGTAAGGGAAAGTACCTCAATAGAATTTTGAACCCACAACCTATTTGCTTAGCCTTCTAAATAAGCAGCCCACATAATGGCTCTTCTCTGTTCTAGAAGCAGTCATCTGGTATGTAATGGGGATGAATATATTTTGATCACATCACATACATAACTACGTGCACTGCGTTATTACGATGCCTTTGAAAATGTTCGTTTCCATCATTAGGCATGATGGGTTGCAATTTGGATATTTGTCACACCCCTCTTGAAACAAGCATGTCCTGTAATAAGGATGTTTGTGAAACACTGAGTTTTTAAAGGATCGCTTCACTTGATTCCATACCTTCTGGACTGAACATGTTACAAACCGCAATTTGCAAATTCCAATTTGGCAAAAGAGGAAAATATGTTTGGCAACACCTACCCATTTGACAATCACAAAAAGTTTTGATACTTTTCTAAATTCCCACAGATACACTTTAGTCTCTGAGTATGTATACATGGTACTTCTACTTATGAGTGGCTCTACTCATGAGTAATTCAACTTATGAGCACTGCTCTCCACTCCACAGTACAGCTGACTTTGACAGGTTGGACTTGTCAAAGACAGCTGTCAGTGCAGAGCGGAGAGCAGCGTTCACTGCCCACCGCCACCTTGTCCTTTTCCTTGGTTACTTCGATCCATGCAAAAGATACTGAAGCAACCACAAAGGGCGAGGTGGCCATTGCACCTCCCTTCCAACCTGCCAGAGCTGTGTGAACATGCACCTGCTTTTGGTGCCTGTTTGTGTGACTCGGGTGGGTTGGGAGGGAGGCGTGCCTTGGCAACCTCCTGGGCTGCATGAAGATTACCTCCTGAGCAGCCTAGGAGGTTATCAAGGCAAGCAGTGGTGGTAGATCTCCAGGCTTCTCTTTCATTCACTCCCTTGACATGCCCAAGGCTGCCAGCCTTTGATGTTTCTAGGCAGCCCAGGAGGTTGCCAAGGCAAGCGGCGGTGGCAGATTGATGCTTGCCTTGGTAACCTTCTGGGCTGTTCAAAGATCCTTTTTAAAATGCCAAGCAAGTGGCCATCAGTAGTTTGCTTTTTGCCTGGAACTCATGCATGGAAGAAGGTAAAACTCAAGGTAGTGCAAAATGGCCCTGTTTTGTTCATCTCCCTGGCAAGTAAGGGTTAAATGCACTGAGGTGGGATTGCTAGAAGGGATGTGCATGCGAGAGGAGCAAGACTTGATTCTCTCCATAGGAAATGCTCCTTTTTCAAAACATTCCCCTCTTGTTCCTTCTTTTTTTTCCTCCAGAGGGAAAACAGGGCTTGGGCTTCTGGAAAGGCCACCTGGGCTCTGCTTCTCCCTTCTTGGGATCTGGAGAGCCTCCTCTTCCTCCTCCTCCTTCCTCCCCCATAATTGCAATGGGATTGGATCCACCACCACTGCTTGCCTTGGCAACTTCCTGGGCTGCCTAGAAACATCGAAGGCAGGCAGCCTTGGGCACGTTGAGGGGCCTCCTCTGGAGTGAATGAAAGAGAATCCTGGGGTATGAGGAGGGCGGGAACATCCCTTCCCTTTTTGAGCCCCCCCCCGGCTCTTCTGGACAGGAGGGTTTGGAGCGGCACCCTTTGAGGGCAGTGCACAGGAGGGGTGTGACAGGGGAGTGTGTTAGTGTGTGCCAGCCTTAATGGAAGGTGGGTTCTTTGAGCTGAGGGGAAGAAAGGGGGTCTGTGAGCCTCACCTAAAGGAGCTCTTCTACGGGTCCTTCCCATGCGGGGCAAGTTCAGACGGCCAGGCTCCAGTCTGTGTGTAAAAACACTCTGGGCGCATGCCAGCCCCAACATTAAGCTTCCCCGCCTCAATGTGTGTGGTGAGGTCTGAGCCAAGAAGGCACCTGGCTGCAACTTTCTCTCCCTCTTCCCTCCCTCCCCCCACACCTCTTGGTAACTTCCCAGGCTGCTCGAAGATTCTTTTTAAAATGCAAGTTTAAAAAGATTTTCAAGCAGCCTGGGAGGTTACCAAGGCAAGTGGTAGTGGCGGATTGGCTTGGCTGTTGGGACAGCTTTCCCATAGGAATGCATTGAAATCTGTTCCCTCCGGAACAGATTAATTAAATTTTCAATGCATTCCTATGGGAATCTTCTGCTCTACTTACAATCTTTTCTACTTGCAAGCATGAACGTGGAACGGATTAAAATCATAAGTAGAGGTACTAGTGTGTTCCTTTAAAATGTGGACAAAACACCTCCCCCCATAGAAAATGCTTCACGGAGTTGGCATGCCACAGACATTAAAAGAATAAGAAGTTCATAGAAATTGACATGGCGGATCTTTTCATCACTAAACAGAAATAAGATGAGGTAGTGGTTTTCAACTAGAGAAGTTCTCAATTTTTGGGCCCCAAAATTATTGAACGAATTGGCTATGCTAGTTAGAGCAAAAAACAAAGTGCAAAATGATCTCTGTTCTCTGGAATCACAGTAATTAATAGAGAGGATAGCGACCACCAACCAATCATTACTCAAATCAAGTTAGACTCAGATTTAAGAAAGATAACCCAAACAGATAAGAAGGCTGCAGAACAATTAAATATTGTCCAAAGAAGACTAAGATGGCAACAAATTGATATGGAAAAACTGCATTTATTTTACACCTCATCAGATAGTATTATCCTTGGCAGTAGGATATGTTCCTCTGAAACGAATATTACAGTTGTTTTAAATGACTATCAGATCATTTGTTCAAAAATTAAACAATTATTACTTTTACGCCCTACAATAAAAAGTTACAAAAATAAGAAGTCCCCATGGTTTGACAAGGAATGTTACATGATGAGGACATTATTAAGGAATCAAATGAGAGAAATTAATCATTTTCCTGACAGAAATGCATATATTAATATGGTTAGTACAAGAAGAAAATATAAAAAATTAATAGCCCCAAAAAAATCTATTTTTGTTGCTAATTGTTGGGCAGAGTTGGAACTTGAGGCAACCAACAAAAACTCCGCCAAATTCTGGCAACTAGTTTCAAGAAAATTAGGTGAATCTTCTTGTAACATAGAGATTCCAATAACAGCATCTGCATGGGAAGTCTTCTACCAAGAGATACATAGGGAACACGTTAAGATGGACTCTCCAACAAAAAATTTTTTTAGGAAATATAAACGACTGCCCTAAATGGCCCCCAGTCAGAATGCAGGAAATTAAATCTATCATACAAACATTAAAGAATAATAAGGCTCCTGGAGAAGATCTCCTACCCCCAGAACTTTTTAAGGAAAAGATAAATTGGTGGGCAGCCATATTAGCCGGCCTGTTCACACATATAAATAACACAGGCTGCATGCCCAAGGGATGGAGCACATGTATAGTGGTCCCATTGTATAAAAAAGGTAATCGAAAAGATCCTAATAACTATAGACCAATTAGCCTAATAGATATTACAGCTAAAATTTATGCTAAATTCATCTCGCAGAAATTAGAAGAATGGGCTGATGAAAATGCCATATTTGCTGAAGAACAGGCAGGTTTTAGACGGGGAAGGAGCACTATCGACAACTGTTTTATTTTATTACACCTGATATCAAAATACACCTCCAGGGGCGAACAGCTATTTGCAGCTTTTATAGATTTAAGTTCAGCTTTCAACTCTATTAACAGACTTATTTTATGGAGGAAACTCTTAAAGACAAATATTGAGAGAAGACTTTTACACCTTATAATGGCTCTATATACAAATACAAATTTACAAGTTAGAACAGGCGTCAATCAGGCCTTAACTAACAAGATTGCCACATATAAGGGAGTACGCCAAGGTTGTATTCTAGCTCCATTTCTTTTTAATTTTTATATTAATGATATAGCTTCTTGTATGGCTCTGCCGGAATACCATATGACAAAAATATTAGACAGATCAGTAAACTTGTTCCTCTATGCGGACGATATGATTTTAATGTCTACAACATCAGTTGGGTTGCGTAGACATTTAAGGAAATTTAGTAATTATTGCCAACAAAATGACTTAGTTATTAATAATAGCAAATCAAAAGTTGTGGTATTTGGCAATAAAAGGAAACAATATAAGTGGTTTTTAGAGGGCAAGGAAATAGAACAGACTGGGACATATAATTACCTTGGCGTAGTTTTTTCCTCAACAGGTTCCTGGTCTCAGCAGATAAAGAAGAACGAAACAAAAGCTTTAGTAGCAGTTAACTCCCTGAACAAGCTACTTAATTATAAATATCCAGGATCCCTCCAACCAGTTATAAAAATATTTAAAGGAAAAGTGCTGCCCATGCTATGCTACGGTGCAGAAATATGGAGTTTTGGAAGTAGTAAGAAAGTTGAAAAGGTGCAAAATAAATTTATAAGGGGAATTCTAGGGGTGACAAGAACCACACCGGCCCATGCAGTCAGAGCAGAACTAGGCTTGGTAACAGTACATGATCTATGTCTTATTAGAGTATTTAACTATTGGATTAAGCTATGCCAGATGTTTTATGATAGGTTGCCTAAGATGTGTCTATCTGAACAAATGACTAATCCTGTAACTAAATCTTGGTTTAAGAATTTTTCGCAAATGCTTACTAACCATGGGTTAAGTGTTGAGGCTCTTAGCTTAAGTAAATCAAACTGTAAAGTCACATTCAAACAAAGAGTGTTTGATATTAGAGCCCAATTAGATCTGGCTGCCTTGGCCTCGGTGCGATCCCTAAAGTGGTTATCAACATCTAAGACAATTTTCCAGGCAGAAAAATATCTTTTCTTCTCTATGAAAAGAGACTATCGTATTGCATTCACTCACCTTCGTTTCGAGCTAATGGACTCAGCAATGTTACAAGGCAGATATCAAGGTATACCAGTACAAGATAGATTGTGTTTTTGTGGGGAGGCTAAAGTGGAAGACTTGGCACACTATGTTCTGCATTGCCAACTGTATACTAATATTAGAAAATTCTATTTAAGCCCCTATCCTAGATGCTGGGGGACTTGGGATGATAAAAAGAAACTTGCCTATTTGTTATGTGGGAGAAATCATCATTTAACACATAAAGTTGGAATTTTTGCAGTAAAAGCAGCAATTCTGAGGAAGCAGGTGGTTAGTAAGGGTGTGATCTAGTTGGATCAAGATATATATTAAATGTGAATATATCCCTTGTAGCTCTTGAGCAAGAACTATGTAATATTATTGTTTTAATGCATTGTATTTGTATATTTATCAGTATTTGGATGTGCATGTTTTTTATCTCGTGGTTTTGAAATGGTCTAATCGACTTATTCAATAAAGAATTCAAAAAAAAAATTCACTAAACAGAAATAAGATGAGGTAGTGGTTTTTAACTAGAGAAGTTCTCAATTTTTGGGCCCCAAAATTATTGAACGAATTGGCTATGCTAGTTAGATCAAGAAACAAAGTGCAAAATGAGAAGGTGTTTTTTTTAACAACTAATATTTCAAAAACTAAACAATGTATCTAATACAGTAATCCCCCACATTGCGGGGGTTAGGGGCCCAACCTGACCCGCGATAAAGGAAAATCTGTGATATGCAGATGCTGGGTCAGGTCAGGACCGGGGTGCCTGTCTGGGGTCTCCTACATTTACCTTAGGCCTGGTGCTGCCCCAATCGGGCCTCTGACAGGCTTTCCAGGCCTGTTGGAGGCCACAGAAGTGGTTTCCGGCAATCTGAAAGGCACTTCTGATTTTTCAAAAGTCACTTCCGGTTTGCCAGAAACCACTTCTGGGGGCTCCAACAGGCCTGGGAAGTCTGTCAGGAGCCCATTTGGGGTAGCACCAGGCCTAAGGTGAGTGTAGGAGGCCTCAAACACGCCCACACATCTTGTCCCAGGGGGGCTTGCTTTCCTATACTGTGGTCCTGCAATATACCGTAACTGCAGTATATGAACCGCAAAATGGCAGGGGACCACTGTATTGTTTTAGATCACTGAGTAAATTCGAAAACCTCTGGAGAATTATCCTGTATGCTTGGCTATGATACCCAATGTGGTGTAGTGGACCAAGTGATGGACCAGGACCTAGAAACCTGGGTTGAAATGTCTGTTCAGCTATGAAAACTGATAAAAACACTTTAATATCTCACCTTCAATGCTTTATTAGAGTTGCTATAGGTTGGTTCTGACTAGACAGCATGTAACATACACTTAGCTATATTGTAAAGTAGCTGGTGTTGAGAACATTGAAGCTTATCCCTAAGTATTCTATAGCTTTATACATGGTTATGAGAGCTCATTAACTTTTCATTTGACAGATGAGCTTGGTGGCTTTATTTGCTTGATTGTGAGCCATCTTATTGATCCAGGTATCTGTGGTTCTTTGACAGACAGAAGTTGCTTCCTTTTCTTAATATTGATTAAAGCAAGAGGAACAATACATCAAGGCTTGCTAAGAATTGTGCAGGATTTTTAAAGGATTTGGTTTTCAGTGACAAGACATTTTCAAACCTTTATTTACAGTGCACCAAAATTACACCAGAGGTAGTTCGATCATGAAGGAGGTCTTGTCAGCTTTTCTTCCCAGAGGGTTAACTGTTTTGCAGTGAGTGACCCTTCTATACCTTAGTTCTAATTTAACTTTAATTCTCTAATGTTAACGAAGGAAAAGTACTAATAGATGCTTACTTGTGATGAACCAGATGAAAGTGAAGTGCCTGTGGCAGAAGAGATTGCAATGCTGGTTACAGAATTCCAACTTTCAATGAGATTTCAAGTTGGGCTTTTAATTCTTGGATTTAACAATTATGATATTAACTGAGCTCAGTGACTGGTTTTTTATCTGGTGAACACTGTTGTCATTTGGCAAATGAATTGATGTGTGAAGTTAAAACTTAATGACACGAGTAAGAATTAATAAATGGACAAACCTCGATTGTGCTTACATAAGTGAGATGAGATTCACAGGTTTAGGTGCAGGGCAACCAGCACCGAAACCATTTTCCAAGACAGTGCCGGTTGATCCTAGTGGAGAAGGAGATGGTTACTGAATAACCAGTATTATTACTGGTACTGTATTATTCAGTACTGTTACTGAATAAGCAGCTGTCTGGCTGAATTCTGTGGTCACATAATTCATGGCAGTCCTGAAGTATTTCTACAAAAGTGACAAACTTAAAATATCTTAATGTGTGCTGTTGCACAGGAGCTAGTTCTCAGTGCTTACTAGTCTACTGGGTGCTAAAAATACATATTTAGTTAGAGTTTACTTTTGCACCACAAGGTGAAGAAAACAGTTGTGGAGCTGATGGTCTAATTGAGATTGCACTGGAGAAATTTGCATGGAGGTCTCGTAAGTTTGGTAACAACACTGATAATGCTTTGTCCAGTATTTTTCCCTAACTGCCTTACCATATGTAGGAAGTAGAGATGGGTACGAAATGAACAATTTTCCGTTTCCATTTCCGTTTTTTCGTTTTGTTACATAACAAAACGACAAACAAATTTTGTCTCTAAAATGAAACGAAACAAACAGAAACACCGGAATTTTTGTCATGCGTTTCGTTTCCGTTACTGCAATATGAGTGAATTGCTTAAAATCCTAAAAAAAAATCACAAAAATTGAAATAAATGGTAATGAAATGGAAACAAAACGAACAAAAATGAAAATTTATTTTCCAAAAATTCACAAAAACCCCAGAACCGAACCGAAACGGACCCTCCAAACGACAAACGACAAACGAAATGCCATTTTTCTGATTCGTGCCCATCTCTAGTAGGAAGTATAGTAATATGTCCCCAAGCATCTCTCTGAAGCATCATCTTTCCTAAATTGAAAGAGGGGAATTGATTCATAAGGTCCACAAATTTGAACTATGTGGTGTGGGATGGAGGTTGTTTTCCTCTTGTACAAGGCAGTGTGTAATAATCTGTCTTGCATGAATCACAATACTCATTCATCCTGTTTTCTGCACAGGGCATTTGTGTTTGATAAAACTACAAAACGTTGCCGTTGGCTATCCTTTACTAGTCTAGAAAATGGAGTGGTGAGAAGACAGAACAACACATTTGTTCTCTATGAAAAAAAAGGTAAGTTGATTATCTGTCAAATGTGACATTACTTAAATGATCTCTTCCAGAATGTCTCAATAACAGATGCAGTTCTTTCCTCATAATAGAAGTTAGGCAACTTTAAAAAGTATACCTAAGTAGTTTTTGCTTCTCTGGTAAAATATCATTTGTTGAATGAAGTGAAAACCTTGAGAAAGTAGAAGCTATGAAAACCACACAGAGTGTTTTCTTTTAGTTCCCATAAAATTTCTTTAATGTAAATGCAATTAAGGCCAAGGACTTGGATATTGCCTGTGTTGTTGTTTACTTCAAATGGGGGGACTCATATTTCAAACTTGGCATGGTATCTTTGTGATTTTTCACAATTGGTGCCTGCCGTCTGATCAAAAATATCTGAATTTGTAGGGTGCAGTTCTGTTGTATCCTAACTTAAAAGTTTTACAGAATTATTTTACCTAATGGGTTCCTATTAGAGATGGGCAGAAATTTAGTTTTGCATTCAAAAACCACCATGTCATATTCATACAAACTGATACCCCAACAAATGCAAATTGATGAATTTTAGCAATGTTTGATTTGCTGATTCATTAGGCTATGCAATGGCTTCCAAAGCATATGGGAACACCAAACTTACAGGGAAACCTTCTCTGACTTGCATCTACAGTCTTTCCAAGTTTGGTGAATATTGGTTTTCCCAAACCAATAGCTAATGGACACTTTCCGAGGGGGGATTTTATGGGTGTATAACTCATGGAGGGATTGTAGAGGAGAGTTGCAGGAGTCTTACCTGCAAATTTGGTGTCTATTTGGTGTCTCTAGGTGCCTGAGGAGCACTTTCCTGTGGGGACCCTCCTTGGGAGGGGGAATAATTCAGACATACAGAACCAGTCTTGCGGAGCTCGTAGAGGAGAGTCATGGAAAACTTCCCTGCAACTAAGATGCCTCTAGATGCCACGGATGCCATTTTATAGGGTTTTAAAAGTATTTTTTTAAATAGAAATTGATTAATCTACTTGTCAGGAAAAAAATCCTAGTTTTTGTGTGATTCATTGATGTTGAGAAATCTCAACTCAAAAGCAATCACCATTTTAAAAACTCATTCCATCCCTGGTTTCCACCATTTTAAAGCCATGACTAAGCACAATAAAGTCGGATGTTTTGGGTTTTGTTATCCGTGACGCTAACATAAATGTGGTACATTACACCACTTTCCAATTTCCTTTACATTTGTGCTCGGTAACAAACATGTAAGATCCTCCTTGTATATATGGAGGAGCTGATGATTAGCTCAGTGGTTTAGGCCTCTGGCTGCAGAGCAAGATGTTGGGAGTTCGATTCCCCACTGTGCCTTGTTGTCAGAGGGTGGACTAGATGTTCCCATCCAGCTCTGCATTCTAAGATAAAATTATTATATTTAGTTTTTTTTTAAAATTCCTTTTTTCATAGACTATGTGAGAAATTGTATCACTGGGAAAGGAGCAAGTTATAAGGGAATCATATCCACGACGAGAAGTGGAATCCGGTGTCAGGCGTGGGATTCCACAATACCTCACGAACACAGGTAAGTTTGATCGGAGCACAAGCACAATGTCTTGTGCAGTTTTCTTCTGCAAATTTCATTCAGCATCTGAATGAATTGATATTTCATACATTACGTTGTAGCAGATCCAGGTTTGCCAGTGACTAGACATTCAACAGGAAGCCACAGTCAGCCTAAAAACCCAGTGAGTGTACCTGTGTATTGTACATGACTGCAAGTACATTTTGCTGTAGCCACACATTAGGTTTTAGTACACACAGATAATAATTTACAGACACAGTATAAGATGTCAGTGCCCTCAGAAATAAAGCTGATGCTTGAAACCAGGTGTGCAACTAGAATGGTTGAAATGGGCTTATCGGCCGGCTCTCCCAAAGGCAGGTCCCCCCCAGCCTCTGAAAATAGTCCACTGAGGAGTGGAAGACTTTGCCAACAGGGATAGGTTGTGGTGGAGATATCTTATTGATAGTGATGGTGGGAAGCACTGCTCAGTGTAGAAGCACTGATTGTCTTAACAGTTTTCTTAAATGGAAGAGTAAATTCATGAGCAGTGTCCTGCGTCAACAGTTTTTGCATGGGCAGTCTCCCCAGCTGTTGGTTCCACATGTGTCTATGAGTCTGGGACATCAGTCACTTCCAAAGTTCTGCATAGCACGCAAACTGTTAGATTCAAATGAAAGTTTGGAAAGCTGGGAGGGATAGAATTACTGGAAATATGTTACTGGTATGCCTTGTGTTGTTTGCTTGTGGCGATCAGTGTATTAAAATGTTTCTGCGCTATAGGCAATGATGAATGATGATAACTTATTCAGGGCAATCTGGATTGAATGTTGTTGGCTCTTATTTAATGCTCATCTTTCCCAAGCTTAGGGCTTTGTGATGAAAGAGAAGGGGGAGGGATTTCCCATAATACTCTAATACATAAGGGTGTGTCAGTTCTAAGCACACACAGGAGATGTAATTCTCCATCAGAGAAATTGGTCTGAAGCTGTCCTTATCTAAGAGGTTATGAAAGAATTACATGATGATAACATAGAAGGAAATGAACAAAAATATGTAGAATATAGTAGTGGGTGATGGCATGCACATTCTTTTCATTGTTGAAAGCAGACAAAGAGGAAACAAGGTTAGTGCATTCCACATAATCTTAAATATAACAAAGTTAGTTTGCCAATGGATTTGCTTGAATATTGAATGAACTTGTGGACAAAAATGAAGGTATGGTTTGTGATGTTTTCCCAAACATAAATACCTGTACTTTCTACCATGCCGATAGTTTTCACCATTTAGAAGAGGAAACATTTTTTTAAAAAAGTATTTTGATACCATATCTAAGCAGAGATTCTCTCTACTAAAGACACTGCTAATATGACTGAAGTTGCACACAGGTCTGTAGTGAGAGCATCTGGCCCTAAATAATTATTGCATGTAGCAAGATGCAAATTAACTAGACACTGGAACAGGTTTTTTTCTTTGTCCCCCCCCCCCCCGGAACTTTCTGTAAGCTACAGTCCAATAACTATGACAATAAAAGTAAATCCCAAACATGCTTCACATGTTGTATGTGTTTTTCTGTATTATGTAAACCATCCAGAATAGCACTATTCACTAATAGGGCAATGTATAAGTTCTAGAAATAAATAAATAAACAAAAATAAAAATAGCTTTCACAAGCAAGAACAAATGATGTTCCCTTGATTCCTTTTTTGCAATTTGTCTAACGTTGGCCAAATGCTCTTGAGATGTTATGCACATTCAAGAGGGGGCATGTAATTGTGGCAAATTGATTAGATCATTTGAGCTCATGGCAGGCTTGTCAGTTAGCCACACAATGTATGGGGTTCATTTTGCTTAGTCATACCATTGCAACAGGAGTTTTGCATGCAAACATTTGCTTCTTTCCAGCATCCATCCATATTATTTTTAACTTGAGCCTGTACTCCAGCTAAAACTGTGCTCACAACCTGGGGTTCAATTCCAAGTAGCAGGTTCATGGTTCACTCAGCCTTCCATCTTTCCGAGGTCAGTAAAATGAGTACCCAGCTTGCTGGGTGGGTGGCAATGTGTAGCCGGCATGCTGTAATTAAACTGTAAACCGCCCAGAGACTACTTAAAGTGGTATGGCGTGGTATATAAGCAGAACACTTTGCTTTATATGTTAAAATATTATTGAAGGAGAAGTAAGATAACTTATTCATGAAGGTACAAAAGGTTCACTGCGGTGTTTGCATGCTCTGATACTGTAATGATTGTCATTTTAAAACTAGCTTTTTGCCTTCGAGCTATCGAGGTAAAGATCTCCGGGAAAACTACTGTCGGAACCCCCGAGGAGAAGAAGGTGGACCGTGGTGTTTCACAGTTGATCCAAAAGTGCGGCATGAAGCTTGTGACATTCCTCTCTGTTCAGAAGGTAATACAGTACTTTGAATATCCACTACTAAAACATAACTCAGTGTTTTCTTTTGTAAGAGAACTGAACACTGTACAAAATAACCAAAAAAGATGATCTCTTGGATGCTTTATTGTGCATCTATAGTTCCGTATTCCTGTGCTGCTCAGTTTTCAGTAAACTCCTTCTCCAAACCTATTGCAGGCAGTCTTCTTTGTTCTTACGCTATGTAACCAACGCTGCTGCTTCTGTTGTATCACTCTCTTTTTTCTGTTCTATCACCCTCTGTCTCTTGATGTTTCCTGCTCTTGCTCTCTCTTCTGCAAGCAAAGGAGGGCATGAATATTGGGAACAAGCCATTACTTATACTGTAATAAGAGGGGACTTTGAATAAGTCGGGATTTAAAACTTTTGATCTTACTCAGGATAGTCTTAAGATACACCTAAATAAAGTTGTGCCACTGTTTAAATGTACAGTAATTGAGGAGGGAAATGGCCAAGGTTCTTCTGATATAAGGGCACTACCGCATGGCTGAATAATCAGGAATAAAAGGGGGGCATTTCTGTTCCCTGCTTCTTGTCATGTGACTTTTATTCTGTGTTCTCCGTCCACACTTTCACATCATGTTCTGAAACATATAAACTGGATTTAGTGTCCGCATGTATTGGGTGACAATTAGTCTTCCACAGTCAGGGGATAGCCATCTTTCATAACAGCTGTCTTCTTGTGCTTGACTGTAGACTACACAACCCATCTAGTTCACCATCAAGGGGAGCCATCACTAGTGATCCCAGCAAGATGGGTTACCTAGTCCACAACCAAGTGAGAGCCAGCCTTTGTAAGCACAGCAGGATGGCTTATCTAGTCCACAGTCAAGGGAGAGCCAGCCTTCATAAGCCCAGCAAGATGGGTTACCTAGTCCACAGTCAAGGAGAGCCAACCTTCGTAAGCCCAGCAAGATGGGTTACCTTGTCCACAGTCAAGGGAAACCCATCCCTCATGAGCACAGAAAGATGGGTTACCTAGTCTACACTCAAGAGAGAGCCAACCTTTGTAATCATAGCAAGATGGGTTTGTAAGCACAAGAAGACAGCTTTTATGAGAAATGGCTCTCCCTTGATTGTGGACTAGGTAACCCATCTTTCTGGGCTTATGAAGGTTGGCTTGACTTTGGACTAGGTAACCCGTCTTGCTGGGCTTACAAAGGTTGGCTTTTCCTTGATTGTGGACTAGATAATCCATCTTACTGTGCTCATGAGGGATGGGTCTCCCTTGACTGTGGACTAGGTAACCCATCTTGCTGGGCTCATGAGGGATGGTTCTCCCTTGATTGTGTACTCGATAATACCAAAGATAAGTTGCACGGAGTGAGGGAAAGCACAGGGATATAGCATTTACCATTGTCCCCAGGAGAATTGTCAGTGTTACATCTTAGCAACAAAACAAGGACAAAAAAGTTCCAGGGGTTCAGCCTTGACTCTTTTGTTCCGCTGAAGTTGCTCTATTGTCTCTGACGGTTACTTCACGTCCATTCTCGTCCCGGGAGGAAGTTCATTGCATGTTGATGCCAGTCGCGGTCACGTGGTCTTCTTCCGGTTCTGTTCCTGTTCCCGTGTACGCACAGGCGTGATGGATGATACCAGCATGACTGTTTCTGCACGTCCTCGTTCCGTGATGAGATGTGAAATTCCATGCCTTTATTCTCCATTTTTTTCAGCCTTGAAAAAGCCTTGAGAATCGATGTTTTGATTCTCCGAAGCCTTGCCTTAAATGTGTTATGGAGCTAAGTTTGAGACATTTGTCTTTTAATCTCTCTGCACTGCATTGCTGACTCCATAGGGAATGTACTGTTGAATGGCACTTCTCACTCCTGCCACTAGATGGAGAATGGCACGTTGTGTGATGAGCCTTACCTCACGGGCACGTGTCTTGGAACGAGAAGCGTGATGAGCAGATTCCCGAGGCCAGGAAGGGGAATCTCTCATCCCACCTGAATCACAGTTCAGGGGGCATGGTCGGGACGAACTCCCCTTGTGCCACAATGGATGTGCGGTTAGATTACTTCGTACCAGTCCCAAGCAGGACCGCAAACAGCAAGGAGATGGATGTGAAGTATCAGCCTTTGTCTCTCTTTTAATGCATACATCATGCAGACAGATCAGTATATCTCACCCCTTTAAAGGGACTTTAGAGCAGCATTAGCCTGGTGTGGTAGCAGCCTTAGTGTGAATGTTGTCTCAGGAAGCAACAGTGCAGGGATAGGGAATGGGTAGGCCAGTATGTCTTCGACTGTAGTTTTCATAATTGCTTAACTTGGATATGCTGCCCAGTGTTGTGAAATAGCATTTGCCAACATCTGGACAATAAACATAGATTTCTTATCAGTGCCAGCTGTGTTTTTCCGTGCTTGGGTTCTCCTTCTGTGTGCTGCATGCTTGCTTTAAGTTTCACTTGAGCTTGTAATTCCAACTTCATGGTAATTGAGAGTACACACAACTCTTTGCTCCTCTTACCAAAACCCTTTTGTCCCCCCCCCGCCTCAACACTCTTTGCATGTTTGGAAAAAGGAAGTGTCTCTGGTTACAGGTTTTGCAAACTCTGGTGCCTGGTGTAATTTTGTGGGAGAAAAGTGGGTTGTGTGTGTTTTTATCTGTAATACTAGAAAGAATTTAAGTCTCATGCTGTAAGTAACCCTTTCCACAAAACAGTCACTGTTTTGCATTTTTAGTTGAATGCATGACATGCAATGGTGAGGACTACAGAGGCCCAATGGACCGCACAGAAACTGGCAAGGAATGTCAGCGCTGGGATCTTCAAAGACCGCATGCACACCAGTATCGCCCAGAGAGGTAAGCATTCTGATTGCCAAGTTTCGTTGTTGTTGTTGTTGTTGTTGTTGTTAGCAAATATGGCTTGTGACATGGAATTATGCTGTCTCCATGTAGGAAAACCAAGTAATTACGAAACCCTTCACAACACATGTGAGTGTCTTTGTGTGAGACAGACTAAAGCAGCCATACCTTCGCAGTGTGAATTGACGGTCTCCTTCCTCCGTTTATTCTGAACAATTGTTTGTTTGGCATGCCTGAAGAAGTGGATTATAATCTATAAAAGCTCTAAATGAAACAAATTTACTTGTTTTAAAGAGAACACAATCATTTTTGTGTTGTTCACCATAAAATTAGTGCAACCCCCCATGTACTGAATATTACAGAGCTGCTGAAATGTGGAAGTAACTGGAATAAGGCAGTTGAATTAGTGTCAATTGGGTGAGCCAACACCTATGTTTCAATGTGCCATGGGTTAGTGGACCTACTCTAGTTCCATCTTACAACTGCATTGTGGCAGATCTTGGTTTGAGTGAGTTTTGAGGAAGAGCTGTGGTTTTTCTATGGTCCACATTTATTAAAAATCAGAACTAACTCACTTTTACATTTGGTGGTCATGAAACGCCCAGTTAAGATCATGAGAGTATTTTTATTAACATAAATAGTTTCGGATGTTATGAAGTGATAGAGGAAGATGAAGAACGGGCATATGTAGTTATGAGGGCATCTTAGAGATAATGTAAAGGCAGCATGTTATCAAACACACTCAAATTACTGGCACTCTTTATGAGCTTAACCTTTACTTTTTGCCTGCTCTACTGGAATAGTCAAACTTTAATCTTTTTAAGTTTTTGGTCCTTTGCCTATGAAAGCATTAACAGGTTTCATGTGAAGCGATCTAATATTTTTGCTCTGTCTGTCCTCAGTTCCCCCTACCCCCATCCTCAAAAAAATATCTGTATCTGTATTGGCAAGTGACTTAAGTGCAGTGTGTAATTACTGTGAGTTTATGGTTTGGGACAATTACTTAATAAGGTTGTGTATTTCTTTAATGCCAAAATATGTGAGTCAGTGTCAATAAAAGAACACTGTAAACTAAAAGGTTTACGCTCACTGGCTCTTTGTCCAGGCATGCTCTACTATCTGTAATGCTGAAGCGGACAATGAGTGTGGGTTCAGGCTTTGCAGTAGGGTCTAAGGTTTTACTGCCTATGTGAACTGGAGTAATTATGACTATCCATCAGTAAACATTGAGAACTGTTGTTTTAAGATGAGGATTAAGGACTGCCATGGCAAATTATTGAAGATAAATTCTGGTAAATCCAGGACAATTAAAATTGATATTTACTTACATGTATTGATAGTTTTTTTGTTTTGTTTTGTGTGCAGTGTAGACTGCTTCTCTACGAATAGCATTTGGTGTCATGACATTTTTTTCTTTGGATATTTCACTTGCTCCTAAGTAGGTCTATTGGCTCTGTTAAATGGGATTTCATAAACTATATTTCCATAAATCGAACTTTAATGTGACATTATAGACCAAATTTGTATTTTATTTCAATCCTTTTTAAGTAGAGAAAGTTCTCTGTCAGTGTCATCCTCCCATGATAAGCACATGGAACTGAGATTCTGGTTTGTGTCCCTTCACACTTGTAGACATCCTTTTTGTTTTTGGAGTAATCATTAATCCATTTCATGCTCCACTTATATAACAAGCAATATTTTCTGCATAGCAATTTATTTTGAAACCAGTTGCAATTTCAACTTGTACTGGTATTGTTTCACAGAATACTTAATCACCAACTGGAGAGACCATGTCTTAGAACAGTTTCTTTGTGCCATTGCTCTCCTTTTTAATAACTTGGCTGTTTCTTGAACCAGGCAAAACATGTAGGGTATGTGCAGATAAAAATTAAGCATCCCCTTTCCCTTAATTTGTGTTAATGGGAATAGAAGGTGTAGTATCATTACATGGAGAGTTTACCTAAGTTTGGCTCAGGGGAAAGGGACCAGGGATGTGTGTACCATTATAACTTCACATGCTGTTGTTTCTGCATGATCTGCATTACAAGAGAAAGGTGGGTAACATGAACAATATTTTGGATAATATTCATTTCCACTTGATATTATCCCAATATATGGGAAAATATCCAATTCCACTTGTGTTTTGTATTGGGCTTTTCCCCTGTGATAGGTTAATAATGTTATGCAGAAATGCTGGCAAAGGGGAAAGGTAGTAGGAGAAGAGGAAGATTGAAAACAAGATAGACTGATTTAATAATGGCACCCACCACCTTCATTTTCCAAGTCTCAAGCAGGTTTATTAGTGATAAGATTATTAGTTCATAAGATCATTGTAAGTCAGAAGTGACTGCACGGCATGCAACAAGTTAACATAAACCATATGCAGCTATTCATTTTTTGTTGTTGAAGATTCAGAAAGATAGCTTCTGTCTTGTCAGAAAAATGTCACATTTTACCACCCCCGACTGCAGTTTAAAAGTTGAGAAACATTGGAATAGCAACCAGCATATTGTGTCTTGAACAGGTTTCCAAAATGGTAGGAGTAATCTTGTTTTTAAGTTTTAGATTTTTGTTTGTATTTTCCCCCATCTATTTTGTATTTTTTTGTATTTTTTTGTATTTCCCCCCATCTATTTTTCTTGCATGCTGATTATAAACACGAGCAACCCAACAGACTATTTTGGTGCGTGAAGCCAACCCGGCTCTGTAAAGTCAGGGAGGGCTGTGCAATGAGTTCCTTCTCCAGTGTCATGTTCCAAGCTCTGAGAAAAGGTTATGATAATATGTCAGTCAGTCATTGTTGTTCTATAGTTCTGGCTATTACAACTTTAATTGCAAGCCATCAGCACAAATGGAGCTCCTGTCTCTGCTGGAAATAGCTAAAAAGCCATTGGGTTCTTCCCTTGAAACGTCAAACAAAATAGTTAATCAGTTGCATTAAAACTTTTTCTCTGTCTGTAGGACCTGTCTCTTTACAGCACCTTGAGTGTGTGGTACTGAAGAGGTGCACTTAGTGGTCTAAAGGCCATGGTTTCATGTGTATTTGAACATGACTTTAAGCCTGTGCACCTCTCAAAACTAGGCCTTGGCATTGGCTGAGGCATGCTTCAACAAAATGGGCCAAGTGGTTAGTACTGCAGAAGATAACTGCAGAAACAGATTCATTTGCTCAACTTGAATCATAGTGGTACAGATGTGTGAGCACATACAGTGGACCCTTGTATAACAAACAGTTTGTATAACATAAAATCTGTACAACATAAAAATTGCAGAGATAGGGGAAATTTGCTTAACAAAATCGCCTATGGGGCGAATCTGTACAACATAAAAATGGGATTACTCCATTTTTAATGCATTCCTATGGTAAATTTGTATAAAGGAAAACTTGTTTAACATAATTTCATTTGGAATGAATTAATTCCTTTATACAAGGTATCACTGCATTATTAACCACTGCCAATCTTTCTGGCTCTCAGCAATCTGTCTTTGAAATTATATCTCCAGGACTTGTAAACAAAAACATATGCTCTGTATTCTAGTAACATAACTCATGCAGGGTACAGAGCATTTGCCTTGAAATGTTCTCCTCATTGGTGGGCCAGAGCTTGGGTTATGTAGCCTGGTCTCAATTAGCGGTGTGCCTTTTAAAATGTAGTCACTATGGGGAAGTATTAATTATGCTCAGCCTAGTACATTATTACAGTGGCTACCTAAATGACTTGTATAATAAGACAGTAGGTTTGAAATTAATGTACTGTTAGCGCTGGGGAAGAGACATGTTATCTCCTGTGAATCATAGTTGCCTGGAACTGCTGTATAGCTCAGTGGTTTAGGTATCTGCCTGCAGAGCCAGAGGTTGGGAGTTTGATTCTTCCCTGTGCCTCCTTGAAAAGGGCTGAAGTCAGTGAACTATAGAGTTTCTTCCGTCTCTGCAGTTTTAAGATCATTATAATATTTTTGTTTATATCTATCTATCTATCTATCTATCTATCTATCTATCTATCTATCTATCTATCTATCTATCTATCTATCTATCTATCTATCTATCTATCAACAAAAATATTATATATAAAATATTTTGTTTATATATATCTATATCTATCTATCTATCTATCTATCTATCTATCTATCTATCTATCTATCTATCTATCTATCCATCTATCTATCTATCTATCTATCTATATTGTTTATACAAGGGTACCTTTTATAAAGGAATTAATTTGTTCCAAATGAAATTATGTTAAGCAAATTTTCCTTTATACAAATTTCCCATAGGAATGCATTGAAAACAAGGTAATCCCATATTTATGTTGTACGGATTTGCCCCATAGGCGATTATGTTATGCAGATTTCCCCTATGGAATTTTTTATGTTGTACAGATTTTATGTTATACAAGCTGTTTGTTATACAAGGGTCCACTGTGTGTGTGTGTGTGTGTGTGTGTGTGTGTGTGTGTGTGTGTGTGTGTGTGTGTGTGTGTGTGTGTGTGTGTGTGTGTGTGTGTGTGTGTGTGTGTATTCCACCAAAGCCAAAATAAAAGCCTCTCCCTTAAGTGAAGAAATCAAGCCAAGCATCATCCCCAGAGAGAAATCATCCAGATGCCCCAAGCTCTACGGCCTCCCCAAGATTCACAAAGAAGGAACACCTCTCAGACCCATAGTCAGCTCCATAGGCTCACCTCTACAAAACCTCGCCAAATTTCTTGCCAAACAACTCCAGCCCTATGCAGAATCCATCACTTCATACGTACAAAACTCGTTCCACTTCATAGAAATTATAAAGAAACAAGACCTACAACCCAATGACCTACTCGTGAGCTTCGATGTTGTTTCGCTCTTCACACAAGTGCCCATTCAAGAAGCCTTGACAGCTATCCACAACAAATACAACCCCCAAGCACATCCTAGATCTGACCAACCACTGCCTAACCAACACATACTTCATCCACAATGGACAAAGATACAAACAGATAGAAGGAGCACCCATGGGATCACCCCTCTCACCGGTCATCGCAAACCTATATATGGAACACTTTGAAACCAACGCGTTACAGAAGTCCGAACATAAACCCAAACTCTGGCTCAGATATGTTGACGACACCTTTGTTATCTGGCCACACGGGAAAGATAAACTGAACAACTTCCTCACACATCTCAACAGCCTACACCCCAAAATACAATTCACTATGGAAATAGAAGCCAACAACCAACTTCCCTTCCTGGACGTCCTAATCTACAAAAAACCCGACGGCTCCTTAGGACATACCATCTACCAGAAAAAAACACATACAAACCGCTACTTAAATGCACAATCACACCACCACCCTGCACAGATCAACTCCGTAGCAAAAACCCTCATCTCCAGAACCAAATGCCTCGCTGACAAAGACCACCTAAAAACTGAATTACACACTCTCTCGAATGTTTTAATTGCGAACGGATTCCAAAAAAACACCATCACCAAACTAATCCAAAAGGAAACACCCCCCAAGAACCAAGAAACAGAAGAGAACAACGGCACCGCCCTCCTCCCTTACATCAAAGGCACCACAGACAAAATCAGCAAAATTCTCCACAAACACAATATCAAGACAGCCTTTTGCACCGACCAAAAAATAGCCAACATTTTAAGAAACCCCAAAGACAAGATTGAGCTAGAAAACCAAGGAGTCTACGAAATACCATGCAAAGTCTGTCCAGCCACATACATGGGACAGACAAACAGGAGAATAACTGCACGCATCGCAGAACACAAGAACGCAGTCAAAAAAGAAGAAAAATCTTCCTCTCTCTTCCAGCACATAAAAACAACAGGTCATGAAATTGACTTTGAAAGAACCAAACTCATCTCCAAAACTGAACACTTCAACAGTCGAATAATCATGGAAGCCATTGAAATAGAGAAACACCCAAACAACATGAATAAACGTGATGACACCTCCCGCTTGCCTGACATCTGGAAACTAGCCCTGGTCAACAGACGAGCCTCTGTCACAAAGACTGACACCAGGTCCAAAAGGACACAAGATGCCACCACCTTCCATCCACACCAAACACAAACCCAGACCCTTCCCACAGATGAAACGAAACCACCATCCAATAACAAAACCACGACTGCACCATCTACTGCGGCACCCCACTCCAGTCACCACATGGAGCACACTCACACACCCCCAAAAACATTGGGAGACCACAGACACGTAGCCAGACCAAAATGAATTCACAAGACACAGGACCCCACTCCACCAAAGCCCAGGATACTGCCAGAACCCACCAGCCATCTAACCCACCAGCATCTAAACAGCCATCTAAACAGCCACCAGCAGTTAATCCCTTAACGATCGCCTCAGCCACACAGCAGATCACAAAAGAACAAAGGAACAAAGGAACCTGCAATCAGCAACAAAGCAAGCAAACCACACACCCCAGCAGTATTTATAGAAGGACTTCAACTGAGACCACGCTTTGCTTCAAGAAGAAAGAAGCCAGAACACCAGCCTGAAGATGACTGAGACCTCGTCGAAACGTCGCCAAAACAACCGGTTTCTACACGGGAAGAAACCGAATCCACCCTAACATGCATACCTATACCCGTGAAAATCTACGAAAACAAATATCCGACCTCTACGGGAGGAAACCTTCCAGCTGACCAGAACCTACGAGAAACTAGAAGTCCGAAGAGCCACCATCTTATGTGACATTGCATTCCTACGCAACTGCCGAGACAAAAATGTGATCCCCACAAGCTTCCAACTGAAATTCCACTCAAAACCCCATCCAGCGAAAGGATCCTAAAAAGAACAGAACTAGCCCTAATCAGAAGAACTACACAGGAAAAGATACCTACTAGATCAAACCAACAGAGACCTACTCACTCTCCACCTCAAACTCAGCAACAAAATCCACCCAACACTCTGGAACAAATCCAAGCAACTTGCCGCCTGGAGAGCTGAAACAGAGACCTCCCACAAGACAGACAGACACACCAACAAACTCCACAAACTGGAAAAACGCCAGAAGCCCAACCCCCCACAACAGCCCATGAAACAAACAGTTCACAACATATCAGACAGGACACTCACCATCGCAGAGACCAAAGTCCTTTCCAAAGGATTCAACTTTGCAGTCGCCCCAGACACATCCCCACCGAAAACATCATATGCGGAGTGGAAGCCAGCCTAACCAAAATCAACCCAGATGAAGCCAACAAAATCAGACTCAAAGTCACCAATGTCCTCTGCTCCAGCAAACCACCCAGAAGCAATTTACACAAAGAAGAACAAAAAGCCCTCTCCAACCTGAGGAAAGACAACAACATAATCATTCTCCCAGCAGACAAAGGCAATGCCACAGTGGTGATGAACACATCCGACTACCAAGCCAAACTATCCAACCTACTACAAGACCCTGCTTACATACCTTTGAACACAGACCCCACCACCTACCTGGAAAAAATCACCAAAGCCAAAATAAAAGCCTCTCCCTTAAGTGAAGAAATCAAGCCAAGCATCATCCCCAGAGAGAAATCATCCAGATGCCCCAAGCTCTCGGCCTCCCCAAGATTCACAAAGAAGGAACACCTCTCAGACCCATAGTCAGCTCCATAGGCTCACCTCTACAAAACCTCGCCAAATTTCTTGCCAAACAACTCCAGCCCTATGCAGAATCCATCACTTCATACGTACAAAACTCGTTCCACTTCATAGAAATTATAAAGAAACAAGACCTACAACCCAATGACCTACTCGAGCTTCGATGTTGTTTCGCTCTTCACACAAGTGCCCATTCAAGAAGCCTTGACAGCTATCCACAACAAATACAACCCCCCCAAACACATCCTAGATCTGACCAACCACTGCCTAACCAACACATACTTCATCCACAATGGACAAAGATACAAACAGATAGAAGGAGCACCCATGGGATCACCCCTCTCACCAGTCATCGCAAACCTATATATGGAACACTTTGAAACCAACGCGTTACAGAAGTCCGAACATAAACCCAAACTCTGGCTCAGATATGTTGACGACACCTTTGTTATCTGGCCACACGGGAAAGATAAACTGAACAACTTCCTCACACATCTCAACAGCCTACACCCCAAAATACAATTCACTATGGAAATAGAAGCCAACAACCAACTTCCCTTCCTGGACGTCCTAATCTACAAAAAACCCGACGGCTCCTTAGGACATACCATCTACCAGAAAAAAACACATACAAACCGCTACTTAAATGCACAATCACACCACCACCCTGCACAGATCAACTCCGTAGCAAAACCCTCATCTCCAGAACCAAACGCCTCGCTGACAAAGACCACCTAAAAACTGAATTACACACTCTCTCGAATGTTTTAATTGCGAACGGATTCCAAAAAACACCATCACCAAACTAATCCAAAAGGAAACACCCCCAAGAACCAAGAAACAGAAGAGAACAACGGCACCGCCCTCCTCCCTTACATCAAAGGCACCACAGACAAAATCAGCAAAATTCTCCACAAACACAATATCAAGACAGCCTTTTGCACCGACCAAAAAATAGCCAACATTTTAAGAAACCCCAAAGACAAGATTGAGCTAGAAAACCAAGGAGTCTACGAAATACCATGCAAAGTCTGTCCAGCCACATACATCGGACAAACAAACAGGAGAATAAGCGCACGCATCGCAGAACACAAGAACGCAGTCAAAAAAGAAGAAAAATCTTCCTCTCTCTTCCAGCACATAAAAACAACAGGTCATGAAATTGACTTTGAAAGAACCAAACTCATCTCCAAAACTGAACACTTCAACAGTCGAATAATCATGGAAGCCATTGAAATAGAGAAACACCCAAACAACATGAATAAACGTGATGACACCTCCCGCTTGCCTGACATCTGGAAACTAGCCCTGGTCAACAGACGAGCCTCTGTCACAAAGACTGACACCAGGTCCAAAAGGACACAAGATGCCTCCACCTTCCATCCACACCAAACACAAACCCATACCCTTCCCACAGATGAAACGAAACCACCATCCAATAACAAAACCACGACTGCACCATCTACTGCGGCACCCCACTCCAGTCACCACATGGAGCACACTCACACACCCCAAAAAAACATTGGGAGACCACAGACACGTAGCCAGACCAAAATGAATTCACAAGACACAGGCCCCACTCCACCAAAGCCCAGGATACTGCCAGAACCCACCAGCCATCCAACCCACCAGCATCTAAACAGCCATCTAAACAGCCACCAGCAGTTAATCCCTTAACGATCGCCTCAGCCACACAGCAGACCACAAAAGAACAAAGGAACAAAGGAACCTGCAATCAGCAACAGAGCAAGCAAACCACACCCCCCCAGCAGTATTTATAGAAGGACTTCAACTGAGACCACGCTTTGCTTCAAGAAGAAAGAAGCCAGAACACCAGCCTGAAGATGACGAGTGAGACCTCGTCGAAACGTCGCCAAAACAACCAGATTTCTACACGGGAAGAAACCCGAATCCACCCTAACATGCATACCTATACCCGTGAAAATCTACGAAAACAAATATCCGACCTCTACGGGAGGAAACCTTCCAATGACCAGAACCTACGAGAAACTAGAAGTCCGAAGAGCCACCATCTTATGTGACATTGCATTCCTACGCAACTGCCGAGACAAAAATGTGATCCCCACAAGCTTCCAACTGAAATTCCACTCAAAAACCCCATCCAGCGAAAGGATCCTGAAAAGAACAGAACTAGCCCTAATCAGAAGCGAACTACACAGGAAAAGATACCTACTAGATCAAACCAACAGAGACCTACTCACTCTCCACCTCAAACTCAGCAACAAAATCCACCCAACACTCTGGAACAAATCCAAGCAACTTGCCGCCTGGAGAGCTGAAACAGAGACCTCCCACAAGACAGACACACACACCAACAAACTCCACAAACTGGAAAACGCCAGAAGCCCAACCCCCCACAACAGCCCATGAAACAAACAGTTCACAACATATCAGACAGGACACTCACCATCGCAGAGACCAAAGTCCTTTCCAAAGGATTCAACTTTGCAGTCGCCCCAGACACATCCCCACCGAAAACATCATATGCGGAGTGGAAGCCAGCCTAACCAAAATCAACCCAGATGAAGCCAACAAAATCAGACTCGAAGTCACCAATGTCCTCTGCTCCAGCAAACCACCCAGAAGCAATTTACACAAAGAAGAACAAAAAGCCCTCTCCAACCTGAGGAAAGACAACAACATAATCATTCTCCCAGCAGACAAAGGCAATGCCACAGTGGTGATGAACACATCCGACTACCAAGCCAAACTATCCAACCTACTACAAGACCCTGCTTACATACCTTTGAACACAGACCCCACCACCTACCTGGAAAAAATCACCAAAGCCAAAATAAAAGCCTCTCCCTTAAGTGAAGAAATCAAGCCAAGCATCATCCCCAGAGAGAAATCATCCAGATGCCCCAAGCTCTACGGCCTCCCCAAGATTCACAAAGAAGGAACACCTCTCAGACCCATAGTCAGCTCCATAGGCTCACCTCTACAAAACCTCGCCAAATTTCTTGCCAAACAACTCCAGCCCTATGCAGAATCCATTACTTCATACGTACAAAACTCGTTCCACTTCATAGAAATTATAAAGAAACAAGACCTACAACCCAATGACCTACTCGTGAGCTTCGATGTTGTTTCGCTCTTCACACAAGTGCCCATTCAAGAAGCCTTGACAGCTATCCACAACAAATACAACCCCCCCAAACACATCCTAGATCTGACCAACCACTGCCTAACCAACACATACTTCATCCACAATGGACAAAGATACAAACAGATAGAAGGAGCACCCATGGGATCACCCCTCTCACCAGTCATCGCAAACCTATATATGGAACACTTTGAAACCAACGCGTTACAGAAGTCCGAACATAAACCCAAACTCTGGCTCAGATATGTTGACGACACCTTTGTTATCTGGCCACACGGGAAAGATAAACTGAACAACTTCCTCACACATCTCAACAGCCTACACCCCAAAATACAATTCACTATGGAAATAGAAGCCAACAACCAACTTCCCTCCCTGGACGTCCTAATCTACAAAAAACCCGACGGCTCCTTAGGACATACCATCTACCAGAAAAAAACACATACAAACCGCTACTTAAATGCACAATCACACCACCACCCTGCACAGATCAACTCCGTAGCAAAACCCTCATCTCCAGAACCAAACGCCTCGCTGACAAAGACCACCTAAAAACTGAATTACACACTCTCTCGAATGTTTTAATTGCGAACGGATTCCAAAAAAACACCATCACCAAACTAATCCAAAAGGAAACACCCCCCAAGAACCAAGAAACAGAAGAGAACAACGGCACCGCCCTCCTCCCTTACATCAAAGGCACCACAGACAAAATCAGCAAAATTCTCCACAAACACAATATCAAGACAGCCTTTTGCACCGACCAAAAAATAGCCAACATTTTAAGAAACCCCAAAGACAAGATTGAGCTAGAAAACCAAGGAGTCTACGAAATACCATGCAAAGTCTGTCCAGCCACATACATCGGACAAACAAACAGGAGAATAAGCGCACGCATCGCAGAACACAAGAACGCAGTCAAAAAGAAGAAAAATCTTCCTCTCTCTTCCAGCACATAAAAACAACAGGTCATGAAATTGACTTTGAAAGAACCAAACTCATCTCCAAAACTGAACACTTCAACAGTCGAATAATCATGGAAGCCATTGAAATAGAGAAACACCCAAACAACATGAATAAACGTGATGACACCTCCCGCTTGCCTGACATCTGAAACTAGCCCTGGTCAACAGACGAGCCTCTGTCACAAAGACTGACACCAGGTCCAAAAGGACACAAGATGCCTCCACCTTCCATCCACACCAAACACAAACCCATACCCTTCCCACAGATGAAACGAAACCACCATCCAATAACAAAACCACGACTGCACCATCTACTGCGGCACCCCACTCCAGTCACCACATGGAGCACACTCACACACCCCAAAAAAATTGGGAGACCACAGACACGTAGCCAGACCAAAATGAATTCACAAGACACAGGACCCCACTCCACCAAAGCCCAGGATACTGCCAGAACCCACCAGCCATCCAACCCACCAGCATCTAAACAGCCATCTAAACAGCCACCAGCAGTTAATCCCTTAACGATCGCCTCAGCCACACAGCAGACCACAAAAGAACAAAGGAACAAAGGAACCTGCAATCAGCAACAGAGCAAGCAAACCACACCCCCCCAGCAGTATTTATAGAAGGACTTCAACTGAGACCACGCTTTGCTTCAAGAAGAAAGAAGCCAGAACACCAGCCTGAAGATGACGAGTGAGACCTCGTCGAAACGTCGCCAAAACAACCAGATTTCTACACGGGAAGAAACCCGAATCCACCCTAACATGCATATATATATATATATATATATATATATATATATATAATGTTTGTATTGGGCTTTCATCCACGAACTATAGCATCACCTTGTTAATAAGTGGCAAGTTATCACTGTCATTTACATAATTTTCCTTATTGAAGTGTAAATTACCAGAAGCATTTTGGCAAGCATTCTCCCCAACCCCACCCATCCCCGCCAAAAGACAGAAAATGGAACCACTGAAAGGAAATATTAATTTGAAATATAAACTGTATTCTCTACTGAAAGCATGCTTTATGCCCCCAAACGATGGCACAGAAGTTGTGTTGTTGTTCGTTGGAAATCATGACGTCCTGTTCAGATTTAAGAATAACAAGAACCATGATGAGAGTAATCTCTAAGAAAGAAGAACCACCTCCCTGCTGTCTAAAATGTGGTTGTTTACTTGATGATTTCTGGGGATCCAAACTGCTCTGTGTAAACCAGTGGTCCCCAAACTTGAGTCCTCAGATAGTTTTTGGAGCCAAACTCCCAGAATCCTTCACCACTAGCTTTGCTGGTCTGCATTTCTGGGAGTTGTAATCCAAGAACATCTAGGGGCCAAAGATTGGGAACTACTAGTTTAAATCTAACTTCAGTATTTATTTAAGACAAGAGCAGATGAAGCCTAGAGTACAGAACATATTATATTCTCAAGCATAGGGTAGCAACCAATCTTAAATAAAGCGACACATGTGGCCCAGTGAAGACTTTAGGTGTGAGACGTGGGCAACTTGGCAGTCTTCAAATGTTTTGAATCATAGTAATCACCCAGCATAATCTATATTTAGGGATTATAGTCCAAAACATCTGGACAGCACAGTGTCATCCACCACTGTCTCTTTTCTGTTAGAGTAATATATAAACACTGCCCCTGTATGTCCTGTCCATGTACCTATTCAACATTTTTTGCTTTTCCTTGGAGCTGCATTCCTAACATTTCACGGGATCTTGAGCCTCTGGACACAATATAGTATACTCTTAAACTGGGTACAGTGGAACCTTGATTTACGTCATTAATCCGTTCCAGTCGTCTAGACTTAAGTCAAACATGACTTAAGTCAAATGAACGTTTCCCATAGAAAGTAATGGGAAAGCGGATTAATCCGTTCCAGATGATGAAAAAGACCCCCGAAAACAGCAATTTAACACAAATTTGACTGGGATAGGAGATTCCTTCTGGGGATGTAAATGAGATGTCTCTTTTTTTTGTTCCTCTTTTGTTCCTCTTTTTTTGTTCCCATCTCTTTTTAATGTTCCTAGAAACAATGTCTAACATTTAAGTTTTACTGATTTTTAACCTGACGTTCCAAGTTCTGAACAACTCTATGCTTACCATTAGAGTCCCACAACTTTACAGCTCCCCAACTAAAATGCTTCCATTGTGGACCAGACTTCTGCAGCCAGATTGTTTACAAGACGGAGACGACTGTCTAACCAGCGAGGCCAGCCCCGAGCTCCCGGCCCTTCTTCTCCTCCGGCAGCAGCGGCGGCTTCGGTGAGGCCGAGGACCAGCTCCAGGTGCTCTGAGCTGGCCTCGCGGAAGCCGCCGCTGCCAGAGGAGGGGAAGAAGGCAGGAGCAGTTTGGAGGCGGCAGCCGCGATGCTGGGTTGTGGCTGCCGCCCAATTCCGGTGCCTTGTGCTGGGGCTCCGAGATGTAAGTCAAAGCCTGTGACTCAAGTCAAACAGGCCCCTTCTTGCTGCAAGTCAAATATGATGCAAGTCAAGCAGTATGTAAGTCAAGGTTCCACTGTATAAGCTTCCTTAAGAATCAGAACCACCAGGCAAAACATGTAAGGTTAAACTATCAAGATAAAATATGGGTGCAGATAAGTTTGGAGTTGATCTGTTGTCAGTGGCATTTCACAATCACCCCAGATGGGACCAACCTGAGGTGGTTTACAGTTCTTAAAATTCACCAGGTTTTTTTTTTTTAGCGGATCAGTCACAGTGAAGCCTGAGAAGCATCCACAAACTTCAGCTCCTGTTGCTAAAAGGTTATGTGGAAAAAACTTTTGACTTTGTTGCAAGAAACTTGTCTCCCTGGCCTTACTCTGAGGGAAGAAACCTGGTTGATCTTAGCTCCAAAGAAAGCACAAGTTCTTAGTCTGCAAACAAAGTAGAGGGATGAGATTTATTATTTCTTTTTTACACCCATGAGGATGAAAGAGCCTTCTTCAGCAGGCAGTTGTAAATAATGTTTTCAACTGCTCATGAGAACTCCCATCTGTTAGCAGTTCTACAAGGCCTCTGGTTCAAAGGTAATGGCCATCTGCATTCCTCTAAACCAACAGAACAGTCACCTGCAAATGGACCACATATAATAAAAGTCAAACAAACAAACAATGACTTTCAAGTGAATAATGAAATATTGTTCAGTCAAGAAGTTTATAATTGGCCCTAATTCTTTCCACAATCACTTCCTTTAAGAGCAGAAGGAGGGCATGGAATTGATTAAAAGGAGAGCGGGGAAACCCCTGACAAGATAAAGGAGGGCCAAGCAAAACTGTGTTTCTTGTAGTCATTTTTCACTGCAGTGCTGGAAATGAGGGCATGGCCTCTAAATAGCCTGTCTTCTAAAAATAACACTATCGTTAGTACAGAGTTTATTGAAAATAGCTTCCAGTTTGAACCCAGGGCTGTTGAACTATGGAACTCTTTTGTTTAATGAGTCTGCCATGCCAGGAAGTGTTTATAGTGTCTACACTTAATTGGACCATTTGAAGATAGCAGAGGAAGGCTCTTGTGTCAGACTTGACAGTAATGGGTGGTTGCCCAATTAGGAGAATGACCCCATTTGATGGCCTATGTCATAGCAACATAGTTTCCTTCCAGTTATTACTTCTGCTGGTTGGGCTTTATTGATAGCTACTCCTTCTGCTGCATTTGTAGACACTGAACACGTAGTATGTTTGGTTTTTGAGCGAGTTAAGGCAAATATGATGGCTGTCTCTGCCTCAAGAGGCCGTCCGGGTCCTATCATTCTTGTGCAACATGGTCAAGGCAACTCGGTTGACATGCTTGTGGATGTATTTTGCAGATATCCTGACAAAGGCTTTGACGATAATTACTGCCGTAATCCGGATGGGAAGCCGAGACCATGGTGTTTCACTCTTGACCCAAACACCCGCTGGGAGTTTTGCAACATCAAACCGTGTGGTGAGTGGAACCCAAGAATTTGTTACGTCCTTTTGCTTTTTCCGAGTCATCAAGGACCTAGTCACGTGTTTTGCACAAAAGGTTAATACAAAAATTGAAGCAGAAAAAGAGTACTAGTGCCTGCTGTTGTCTCGGTGTTGCTGGAGGTGAGAAGCTCTGCTACATGTTGAGTCTTTCCCTAGGATTGGGAAACCTGATCTCCATTCTTCTTCATTTTTCAGGCAAAAATCAAAGACAAAACAAGACAAAACAAAACAAATTTACAGATTTTAATGTAACATTTCGTGGGCTACACATCCACTTCTTCAGACATACTGTATAGCAGCAGAATGAGGTGTGAAATATAATATGAAATGGGATATACATTTCATTCCAGATATTCATTGGCTGTAGTATATAGAGTTGGGGGGGTGGATAGGGGAGGGGAGGGAGGAGAGGGGAAAGAAGAGGAGGGAGAATTAATTAGTAGAAATGGTGAGAATATTAAATGGTGAGAAGATTGGATGGCACTTATTTCCATGGAGAATGTGACATGGAGAGGTTGGGGCCAGTACTCTGTCCCTCCTCACACCTTCAAATTAACCCTTTTCTGAATGCTTCAAGGAGTGTGAAGGGTTATGTCCAATAAACCAGTAAATCACAAAATGTTACATTAAAATATAAAAAAGTCATGTTTTTTGTCTTTTGTTTTGTTTTATTTTGTTTTTCTTTGATTTTTAACTAATTACTGTGTGGGAAGGTTCATATAACCTACAACCTTATGCTTTTGGTCCTTTTTCATGGTCTCAAATGTGGCATGGCTTTCTCTAGCCCTCTTTGTCCTGAAATTACTAAGTAGTGGGGATGGCTTAGCTGTTCTGAAAACTAGGGGAGCCTATAGTTCTCCACTCAGCATCTTTGGAGTCCCTATCTTTCCTGTCCAAATATTTGCAATTTTAAGCTTTTCTTCTTCTTCTTTTGGTTAAAAGTCTATCCTTCTTACCCAGAAACCTAGAGAGCCTATGGGAGCCAACAGTGCCATATTTAGGCTTTCGGCCATGCCCCTCCTCCCAAACATTTTTTGTATTTAGATGACATTTTTCAGATAAATAAAACTAATTTCAAAGAAAACTTAGAGGGTGGGGAGGGGACAGAGAGCATGAGTATAGTCCTCCAAATTCTCTCTCTGTGTGTGTGTTTGTGTGTGTTTTCCACTCCTACTTTAGCGTAGCCCCCTGTCCAGGAGTTAAGCACGGAAGTTTGCAGATTGCAGCTTCACATACCTTCTCTAGAAATCCAGCTACCATTGGATACTAGCTGGATTGAATGCTAGAGAGAGAACATGTATGTTTTTCCTCTCCGTATGTTTTAAGTGGGTGTTGCTATCAGAATAATAACAATAGCCTTGGCACGGAATAGCTGGAAGGGACCCTATGGATTATTGAATTCACCCTCTTTCAAGGAGTCACAGTGGGGAATCCACATCCCAACCTCTGGCCCTTCAAGTATTGCAAGTCCCTTCCATCCTTTTCACTTACTCATAATTAATTAAGATGCAATTCACTTACCTAAGTATAAACCCTGCTAAACAAAGTGGATTAGACACGACATGCTTTTAATCCCTGTTTGTTCTATGAGGATGCAGTTTTAAAAACAATGGGTTATTTGCTTACCCTTTAGAAGTCTACACATGAGCACTATTACTACAGGTATAGTAGGAAAGAATCACAATTGCCCAAACCTTATCCATTCCCAACAAGATGATGGAATCAAGCCTGCAAGAGCAGAAAGAGATTTTCTGCATAGAGGAATACCGAAGTTGTTGCATGGAAAGGATTGCATTGTAGGAATGTGAATCTCAAGTGAGATCCTGATGCAGTTCAGCTACACCTCTCGGGGTTCTTATCATTGGCTGCCTTCAGTTCCTCTAACTCTCATCAGGTGACACACTTGGAGCCAACTGGGGCAAAGGCGGTGGTTTGTGGGCTCCTTCGTAGCCCTAGTTTACTCTCCAGCCGCACTGCTTTTCGAATGCCCAAAGCAGCATGGCTGGAGAGTAAACTGGGGCTATGAAATGAGCCCACAAGTGACTGCCATTCCCACCCCCCAGCTTTCTCAATGGTGTTGCACCCCATCTTCCTCTCTGCCTAAGGCAGAGAGGCAAATGGAGTGGTTCTCTTTGGAAAAGTGAGGATCAAGAGCAGGCTTTTGAATTTTCTGTGGTCACAGTGAGGGTGCTGTGGCCGCGGGAAATTCAAAAGCCTGCTCTTAGATCCTCACTTTCTCAAAGGGTAGCACCTGAAGCATTTGTAACCCAGGGTACCTCTGCATTCAAGTTGAATTGCTGTATTGACATTTTTTTTTGAAAAATACTGTATATACGCGAATATAAGCCTAGTTTTTCAGCCCTAATTTTGGGCTGAAAAAAGGGGCCCTCGACTTATATGTGGGTCAATACTTTTAGCTACTGAGGCAAGTGCTTGGATCGGTGGCTAAAAGTCATTTTAAACATTGTGTGCCACTTCTCAGGGGAGTCTAGGGTGAGAAATGCAGCAGGGCCTGGCAAGTGCTTGGGTCAGTGGCTAAAAGTCATTTTAAACATCACACACCACTCCCCCAGATCACAAAGGAGGAGATGCCAGGCCCTGCTGCATTTCCCACCCTAGACTTATACTCGAGTCAATACGTTTCCCCAGTTTTGGGGGGTTAAATTAGGGGCCTCGACTTATACTCAGGTCGACTTATACTCGAGTATATACGGTAAGTGGGGTTTGAACCACAGTTTGGACACTCAGTCTCTAAAAGGTTCATCATCACTGTCCTATCCTCTCCCCAGGGAGGCATACCACTTGAAAGAGGGAGGGGAGGGAGTATGCCTGTGACCTTTGCTTATCTGATATTGCTACCTTCAGCACAGAGTGGTCTGGGTGGATTGCTAGTGGAGGCTTGCAGCTATCACTGCCACTCATGTGTTTCCTTGGTATGGTAAGGTAACACAGACAGGCCCAATGTATAGCTAACAGATAAGGCAGAAGGTTAAGGTTGAATAAAGTTTAAAGCAAAATTACCTGTCTGTTACCGAAAAACCTGAATATGCAAAGCCATTTATTTCCAACTGTGCATGGATTATTTGCATGGTAAGATTTTCATGTAGACTCATTGAATCAGTGGCAACATTTCAGCACATTCAATTGTTTCAGTGTGTCTACTCCAGTCGGGATCGTTGGCTGGATTTAAGCCATCAAAACAACGGTTATATGGTCTGTCTAATAGTACTTACTTTCATGCTAGAAGTTATATGTAGAACTGTGCCAAAAGAACTCTCCAGAGTATACAAACATATGGTACATTTATTGCTGTCTGGACTTCAGGCTACCTGAAAGTTTGACTTTGAAAATAAATTGATCAAAGACCCAAATTTATTCTCTTGGCACATGTGAAATATTTTGGGTTTGCCTGTCTTTGCTGTGACCTTGGAATATTTTGCCTAGATGTAATCTTGTAGTTTTAAAAGAAAGCTTTACCCTTTTTTTGGAATGTTGCTGTAAATCTCATAGTAAAATACATAAAAATGCATTATAAGTGAATATTGAATCAGTAGCTGAAATCCAGTAGTAAATTTTAAGTGGAGTAGGTTAACTGATTCAGTGGAACTTAGAGATTTCATCAACTCAACAAATCCCCACTGATGCATTGGGCCTACTCAAGTTGCAACTTACTGCTGGATTTCAGCCAGTATGCTGCATGTCCACAGATAGTACAGTATTTCGTAGTGATTACTGTCTGATAAGCAATTCTGATGGTGGTGCTGTTCCTTTTGTTACTGTTGCCATTTTGAAATAATAACTGAAAATTAATTAATTTACTACATTATATTGATAAAGTTTTGTTCCAGATTTCCTAATATCATAATGAAAAGTTTTTACTCTAGAACCTACAGGACTTCAAATTTAATATCTCTTAATATTCTATAATATTGTCAAAGTATTGTAACACTAACAATAGTAATATCTAAAATAAGGACTTGACTCTGGATTCAACACGCCATTGCCAAATCTCATGTTCTATTCTTTGAACCATTCTATCATCTCAGATGCATGGTAAACGTGTAGGTTATGCACATAGTGAAGGGCAATACTGAGGTTCATGCATTCTTACCTGCTTGTATACTCAGTCATTCATGAGAGTTAGGACTTGGAGATCTAAGCTTAGACATGAGATATGTTTTTGGAATAGGTTTGCCCTCAGTGTAGAAGTTGAATCCTGTGAAGCTTAACAGCCAAAGTAAGGAGAGTGCATTGAAATCGACAGACTCTCCGGCTTTCTAAAGGGAGACTACGATGAGATTTCCCGGAAAAGATGGCAAGAAGTAACAAACCTATTGGCCTCAGTCTGGAATATCTTATAAATGGGGCACATTTCTACTTTTGTGTCCCAATTGATCAGTGAGGCTACAAAATAAAACAGGCTGAACTGTGCTTTCATCATTGTAAGGCTAATTACACTGGTGACAATGAGGCCTGTAATAAGACTTCCTGGGGTAGGAACTGGCAAGCCACCCCGGTATCCCTGCCAAGAACATCCCATGGTCAGAAACAAAAGGCTAAAAGATATGACGCTGGAAGATTCCCCCTCAGGTCGGAAGGTGTCCAACATGCTACTGAGGAAGAGCAGAGGACAAGTACAAGTAGCTCCAGAGCTAATGAAGTGGCTGGGCCAAAGCCGAAAGGACGCTCAGCTGCAGACGTGCCTGGAAGAGAAAAGAAAGTCCAATGTTGCAAAGAAATATACTGCATAGGAACCTGGAATGTGAGATCTATGAACCAGGGTAAGCTGGATGTGGTCAAACGTGAGATGGAAAGAATAAACATTGACATCCTGGGCATCAGTGAACTTAAATGGACAGGAATGGGTGAATTCAGTTCAGATGACTATCACATCTACTACTGTGGGCAAGAATCCCATAGAAGAAATGGAGTAGCCTTCATAGTCAACAATAGAGTGAGAAAAGCAGTGCTGGGATACAACCTAAAAAATGATAGAATGATCTTGGTACGATTCCAAGGCAGCCCTTTGAACATCACAGTAATCCAAGTTTATGCACCAACTACCGGTGCTGAAGAGTCTGAGATTGACCAATTTTACGAAGACTTACAAGAACTTCTAGAACTGACACCAAAGAAAGATGTTCTTCTCATCATAGGGGATTGGAATGCTAAAGTAGGGAGTCAAGTGATAAAAGGAATAACTGGCAAGTTTGGCCTTGGAGTTCCAAATGAAGCAGGGCAAAGGCTAATTGAGTTTTGTCAAGAGAACAAGCTGGTCATTGCAAACACTCTTTTCCAACAACACAAAAGGCGACTCTACACATGGACATCACCAGATGGACAATACCGAATCAGATTGACTATGTTCTCTGCAGCCAAAGATGGAGGAGCTCTATACAGTCAGCAAAAACAAGACCTGGTGCTGACTGTGGCTCAGATCATCAGCTTCTTATTTCAAAATTCAAACTTAAACTGAAGAAAGTAGGGAAGATCACTGGGCCAGTTAGGTATAACCTAAGTCAAATCCCATATGAATACACAGTGGAAGTGAAGAATAGATTCCAGGAACTAGATTTGGTGGACAGAACACCTGAAGAATTATGGATGGAGGCTTGTAACATTGTACAGGAGGCTGCAATGAAAAATATTCCAAAGAAAAGAAAATGCAAGAAAGCAAAGTGGTTGTCCAACGAGGCCCTACAAATAGCGGAGGAGAGAAGGGACGCAAAATGCAAGGGAGAAAGGGAAAGATACAGAAAATTGAATGCAGACTTCCAAAGAATAGCAAGGAGAGACAGGGCGGCCTTCTTGAATGAACAGTGCAAAGAAATAGAGGAAAACAACAGAAAAGGAAAAACCAGAGATCTGTTCAAGAAAATTGGAGATATTAAAGGGGTATTTCGTGCAAAGATGGATATGATAAAGGACAAAAATGGTAGGGACCTAACTGAAGCAGAAGAGATCAAGAAGAGATGGCAAGAATATACAGAAGAATTATATCGGAAAGATCTGGATGTCCCTGATAACCAAGATAGCGTAATTGCTGACTTGGAGCCAGACATCCTGGAAAGTGAAGTCAAGTGGGCCTTAGAAAGCATTGCAAACAACAAGGCCAGTGGAGGTGACGGCATTCCAATTGAACTCTTTAAAATCTTAAAAGAGGATGCTGTAAAGGTGCTGCATAAGATATGCCAGCAAATTTGGAAAACCCAGCAGTGGCCAGAGGACTGGAAAAGATCGGTCTACATCCCAATCCCAAAGAAAGGAAATGCCAAAGAATGCTCCAACTATCGCACAATTGCACTCATTTCACATGCTAGCAAGGTTATGCTCAAAATTCTACAAGGCAGGCTTCAGCAGTATGTGGAAAGAGAACTTCCAGAACTACAAGCTGGATTTCGAAGGGGCAGAGGAACTAGAGATCAAATCGCCAACATGCGCTGGATTATGGAGAAAGCCAGAGAGTTCCAGAAAAACATCTACTTCTGCTTCATTGACTATGCCAAAGCCTTCGACTGTGTAGACCACAACAAACTATGGCAAGTCCTTAAAGAAATGGGAGTGCCTGACCACCTTATCTGTCTCCTAAGAAATCTATATGTGGGACAAGCAGCAACCGTCAGAACTGGATATGGAACAACTGACTGGTTTAGAATTGGGAAAGGAGTACGACAAGGCTGTATACTGTCACCTTGCCTATTTAACTTATATGCAGAGTACATCATGAGAAAGGCCGGTCTGGATGAATCACAAGCCGGAATTAAGATTGCCGGACGAAATATCAACAACCTCAGATACGCAGATGATACTACTCTAATAGCAGAGAGTGAGGAAGAATTAAAGAACCTCTTAATGAGGGTGAAAGAGGAGAGTGGAAAAAATGGGCTGAAGCTCAACATCAAAAAAACTAAGATCATGGCCACTGGTCCCATCACCTCCTGGCAAATAGAAGGGGAAGAAATGGAGGCAATGACAGAGTTTATTTTCTTGGGCTCCTTGATCACTTCAGATGGCGACTGCAGCAATGAAATAAAAAGACGCCTGCTTCTTGGGAGGAAAGCAATGGCAAACCTAGATAGCATACTAAAGAGCAGAGACATCAGTTTGCCAACTAAGGTCAGGATGGTTAAAGCTATGGTTTTTCCAGTAGTGATGTATGGAAGTGAGAGCTGGACTATAAAGAAGGCTGATCGCCGCAGAATTGATGCTTTTGAGCTGTGGTGCTGGAGGAGAGTCTTGAGAGTCCCCTGGACTGCAAAGAGATCAAACCTATCCATTCTGAAAGAAATCAACCCCGAATGTTCACTCGAAGGACAGATTTTGAAGCTGAGGCTCCAGTATTTTGGCCACCTCATGAGAAGAGAGGACTCCCTGGAAAAGTCCCTGATGCTGGGAAAAATCGAAGGCAAAAGGAAAAGAGGACGACAGAGAATGAGATGGTTGGACAGTGTCATCGATGCAACCAAAATGAATTTGACAAAACTCCGGGAGGCAGTGGAGGATAGGAAGGCCTGGCGAGCTCTGGTCCATGGGGTCACGAAGAGTCGGACACGACTGAACGACTGAACAACAACAACAACAACAAACCTATTAGTATTGTGATATTATTTGGTGATTTCTAAATATGTCAAATCGTTATTTTTGGCTTGATATACTCAATGAAATTTTATACTGTATTCCCCTCCTCCTCCACATCTTCCCCCTTCCGTTCCCCCCTCAAAAACCCAATAAAATTATTCAATAAAAAACAAAAAACAAAGCAATCTCTTGCCCAAATTAGACTTGGTCTTCACTATCACTATCATTAATAAATGTTCATTTAAAATATTTGGAAAATATTTACCAAATATTCTTCATATTAGAGATGAGCACGAATTTAAAAAATGGTGTTCTGGTTTTTTGTTTTTTATTGAGAGGTCCATTTCGGTTCGTTTTCCTTTTTTTTTTTGCAAATTTTTGGAAAAATTTCATTTTCATTTTTCGTTTTTTCATTTTTTGTTTCCTACCCGCTTTTTGTGCAATTTTTAAAGCATTTCCGTGCAAGGGCGTCCCCCAACGCCCCAGACCAGAGGGAAAACACTAAAAAAATGATGCTGGCAGAGACAGCGTATAGACTAGGTATGCAGGGAGGCTTCAAAGGCAGCGGCGGGCATTGCCCAGAGTGACTGCACTGTGGGGCAGGGGAGGGTACTCACCGAGAAGTACACACACATGCACACAGGGAGGCTGCAGGACTGAAGCTAGAGTCACAGAGACAGCAATCCCACCCTAACTCCCACCGGAGACTGCAAGGAGGATGGGGGCTGCCAGAGCTTTTTATGCCCTCTGTGGCTGCCAGACCTCCCCAGTCTGCAACCTTGGTATGCTATTGGTTGAACATGATCCCATCACATGGCTTGCATCCATCTTGTGGCTGGAATCCATTTTGTATCATCCTTAAAGGGAAAAGAAAAATACATCGTGATGGGAGAAGACAAAAACAAACGTTTTAAGGACCCCAACCCCCTGGTAGGTAATAATTTCAAATAATTATCGCATCATCACTGTGTTTTTACGGATGTCCAGGGCGTTTTAATACCCAAGAAATCAATATTAGGCATCTGGGGGCCATTTTGGGTCGATGTCCCCTAACTCCCCTTAAAGGAAAAAAATACAGCGATCTGAGAAAAGACATAAATACACGTTTTAAGGACCCCCCTGTAGGTATTATCAGACAGTATAAATAATTATCGCTGCATTTTTATGGATGTACAGGGTGTTTTTTATCATTTAAAACAGCTCATTTCATTGCGCGTCGCTATTAATGAAAACGAAACGTAACGAACCCAATTTTCGTGGTTCTGTTCATTTCGTTCCATTTTCATCACAATTTTGTTTGTCATTTCGTTACGTAACGGAACGAATAACGAATAACAGAAATGAAAAAAAGTTCGTTTCGTGCCCATCTCTACTTCATATGCCTCCTCTGTAAAATCTTATTGCAGTATTATTCTGATGAACATTTCCAGTGATCAGCAATATGGAAGTCCCACCAGTCGGACCAGTGGCCACTTGTCTGAAGGATTCATTTGCGTCCTCCTTGTGAGTTGAGGAGCCATCATATTTCAGGAGGCTTTTCTAGATAGTCCATGCCAGATGAAGTGCAGTTGGTGGAGACATCTGCAAAAGGTCTTTGGACAGGATACATAGGGCCTTTTCAATTGCATTATTCCTCAGGGATTGTTGGCATCATAGCTGTGCTTCAGTTTGTAGCAATAGTAGCGGAATGAGGCTTTTGGAGCATTTAAATAGGAACTTGATTCTTTTTAAAATGAATAACTCTTCTCTTCACCCATAATTGTATGTGACCTTGGTATAATTCTTTCAAGATTTTTTATAACCCCATCCCCCCCCCCAAAAAAAAATCCATGTGTCTAATTTTCTGTGCATAAGTCTATTTTTTAACTCAGGTGGGACTAGTGACTTAAGATGCAAGTGGATTTATAATACGTCTTCTCTGGTTTGTGTTTTTATGAATGGGGTTGCAACAGCAAGGGATGCCTACTGAGGAATCACATTTATATTTGCCAGCAACCTCAACATTGCAGTGGTAATCTATGGACCAGATTCAGCTGTAGATCTTGATTGGATAAACAGATGTGCACTCATAGAGTTGCATTGACTTTAAAAACGCTGAGCTGTGGGCACTTTACAGCAGGGTGATTTAACAAAGAGCTTTTACAAGGGCTGGTCATCTCATGTATTAGTAGCCTTTTCTTTGGAAGGTGGGGCTTGTGTGCAAACAAGAAACTTAATGGGATTATTGTGTGAAGAGACATTTGGTTTGTATTTAACTAAGGTACTGTACAGTAATTTCAATCAGGCAGATAGTAATTGTGGTATCTAATGAGATGAAGGCTGAAAGCTGTTAAGTACCAATAAGGACATGGTATTGTTGGAAAGGAAACAAATAAGTTACAAATGCCCATGTAACTATTCTGTTCCAAGTCTGCTTCTGTGTCTGAGTAGGTGGATTTAGCCATGAAAGCTCTAATTAAAATATAGCTGTTAGTCTTTTTCAGTGCCACAACATTTTTGTTGTCTTGATTTTATTTTCCCTTTTGGTTTTCGCCTAATAAATCAGTTAGAGATAATCTATATTTGAGATAATCACAGTATAAATACTAAAGAGCAACAAAGATCTCTTTACTGTGGAAGTTAATTTAAAATTTGGGAGAATGGTATTCATTCCAGGGGGTAACATGGCTATTAAATATGTGAAATGCTGTCAGTCTCATTTTTGTTGCCTTTACACTGAGCTTGGAGGCTCTTCCATGCATAAAACATATAAATCATTTGGTACACTTGGTTTCTTAGTATTTACATTTTTGCCCATTTTCCCATTGACTGAAGTAGGTTGCTTTCATTTCAAAATGAAACGAAGCCAGGTGGTTTACTTATACTTTCCTCCCTGAAATGTATTACAAAATCTGGAAAATGCATATTGTTGCATATCTAGAGTTGGGGACCACAGACTGGATAAGATTACAGGAAATTATTAATCCAGAGGGTTTATTTTTCATCCCTAGTTGCCAGAGTGGATAGCCATTATAAAAAAGAGGGTTCTGTAAACTATAAAATATATGATCCATCAGTGGTTATTAAACTTGGTAGCTAAAATCTGCCTCCTCAGTACAGATGTCGCATTCTTGTGCCTCTCAGGCTAAAGAAGGCATGTCCAAACTTTGGCCCTCCAGATGTTTTGGACTGCAACTCCCACAGTCCTTTGTCATTGGCCATCTAAGCTTAGAATTCTGGAAGTTGTGGTCCAAAACATCAAGAGGGCCACAGTTTGGACATGCCTGGGCTAAAGGCAAAACATGGCCATCAGCTTTGTGTACCCACTAGTGTATCTTGGGGAGGGATGGGGGGGCAAAATCTCCAGACTGCATCATTCTGAGGGTGCTGGAGGAGCTGGTGGGGTTGCGAGTGCGCCCCGAGCTCCACACACCCATGAGCTTTCCCCTTTAGGAAAAGGCAGTCGAACTCTGGCTCCTGCTCTGGCTGAGGTGGCAGCCGCTTTCTCGTCTGTTGTCCCGCAGCCCTTCCCCTACCCCATCCTGAGGGAAGAAGAGGCGGAGTCCAAGTTGGGTGAGTGGGTGGGCTGGCAGGCAAGTGGAGGACAGCTGAGAGGACGTTTTGATAGCTCCTCAAGCTGCTGGTGGCAAAGGCAAGCAATAGGGACAGGGAAGTGGGGAGGGACCACTGAGGGCATGTGTTTTGTGTGTGTGAGGTCGGGAAAGGAAGGGGGCCTGCTATGGCGAGGGAGGGGGGAAAGAAAGAGAGATTCCCCACCATCACCACCACCACAGGACAATGCCTCCATTCCTTCAGCATTTCTCTTTCCTTTCCTTCAGGAAGCCAAGGTGGGGCTGAGGCAGGAAGTTTGACTTGAGGTGGTGGTGTTGGGGAAGGCTAGCCAATCCAGAAAGATGAACAAAGGGCAGCTGAGGGTGGCCAGGAGAACTATGGGGAAGAGAAGGGTGTTCTGCCTGAGGGACAGACCGACTGACTTTGACATGAGTCCTTGGAGACGGTGGTTGTGGCGTCCACTTTGCCTGGCACCTTTTTTTCCCAAGTGCTCAAATGAGGTGGTGTCTTTGGCTCCAAAAAAGAAAGAAAGGAAAGAAAGGCCAACCCATATGTTTTTGATTTATTTTATTTATTCCCCTCAGAAATGCACAATCACACAAACACACCTCCTCCTCAGGGGGAAGAAGAAGAAGAAGACACATGAGAGCATGCACTGTTAGGTTTGGGGAAGTTTCAGGTGTTGGTAGACATTTTTGGAAGATGGTGTGAAATGTTCCCCTTGCCCCCCAGTTACGCCACTGTCTTGGAGGGATGCAGATGGAGGGAGAGAGGGAGAGACAGAGAGGGAAAGAGCTCCAGCACATGACCTTGTCACGATGGTGCCAGGATGGGCACAAAAACTGACTTTGTCCCCTGGCGGTGAAAACCCTAGCTACAACTCTGCCTTTATGAATTTCCAATGATTCCTGGATAGCAGTTGTTGGTCTTCCTCCATGGTGGTCTTAAGGTTTTAAGCAACTTTTTCCTTGGGATTCTGAAATCATTTTTGAATGCCCTCTAGGAATGAGTGAGTAATCTGGAGTTCTGAGGTTGCTCATGTGCCCTTTTTTCCTAGATCAGCATGTGATGAACAACTCTGTGTCAGTCACCGAGACAACAGAGTGCATCAGTGGACAAGGAGAAGACTATCGTGGTACTGTGAGCACTATCTGGAGTGGGATTGAATGCCAACGATGGGACTCCCAGACTCCGCATAAACACAACTTCACGCAAGAAAACTTTAAATGCAAGTGAGTAGAGCCTCGTGGAGGATTTCGTTTCAATACCAGAGATGTACGATGATCCTGAGAATAACGTTAGTGAGCAAAAAATTGAAATGAACACTATTGTGAACCACAGAAGTGTTATTGATCTTCATATTTGTTCAACACAGTTTGGAAATCATGAGCCTTGAGGTGTGTGGTGTTTTGAAAAAAAATGTTTCTCTCATTTTAAATTCTATTTCTTTAGGATTCATAGCTCTATTTGTGAAATGTTGAACATATTCTGTTGGATCTGATTCCTAAATGCTCCACATACAGTGACTAAGTTCATGACTTTCTAAGAGATGGCCTTGGAAAAAATATATGGATACTTTTTCATGTTGGGTTGGAACCATGATGGGAGCTCATGTTGGATTCTTTGAGTGTTCAGCTACTCACACTGCACCTTGAGAACTCTACTGAGGCGGAACATGTTTGGGTAGTGGGTGAAAAATATGGGCTTGATCTCAGTTTGTGGGGGAGAAGCAACCAGGAAGAAGCACTAAACTGTAGTTTGAGTTTCTTTATGGATCATGATAATGGTTGGCCTTGGACACCAAGTATCCCTCTGTCTTCCACCTTCTGTAACTGTGGGGAAAGCTGATGCTTCCTCTTTTCATGCCCTGATCCTTAGTTGTGTGAAGGGATGCTCTATGATGTGGAATCTGTTCAGTTATAGGTGAACTAGTTGAAATGGTGCAAGCCCCAGCATCAATTCTTCCCCTCCCAATTAGGATTGCTGCTGCTAATGGAAGCGTTGGTTATGTGGAACCACCAACCTCTGCAGTGGTCATTCTTCAGCTCTTACAATTGATCGACCATATCCAATGAAAGGCTTCAGTCGCCTGTCTATATCCTAAACCTTCAGATCCTAAACCAGCATCCACTCATTGGCAAGAATCTCATTTTAGGGTAAGTGATCCTAGCTTAAGAATTTGTAATGATTGTGTGCAGATGTGTTGATTCCACAAAGCAGAGCAGCAAATAGGCGTGTGTTTCATTTGCTTTTGCTTCTAGCATTTTATTTTCAGGAAAAAGAATCAAAATAGTTGGCTTTGAGATTCTACATTTTGGACAAATTTTAGTAGAGGTATTTGTGCCTGGAAATGTGTGGATTATCTGCAAGGACAGACTTGCTGATCCATTTCCTTCCTAAATATATTGCATTCATTTTAGTTATTGGGTCCTGGGGATCTGGTTCTATATGGGCAACAAAAGGCATGAACATTGGAGACTGAATAGATCAAAGAGCAAATGAAGGTACCCTGCGTGTGTTGTGCCTTCACGGTCACTGTGGAGAAATGAGTTTTCCTGTGCTTGTTCAGAAGATTCCATAATCTCCCAAAGCTAAACTGAAGCATTTTGACAAAAATCCTGAACTTCTACTCCATGAAGTCTTCCTGTATACTTCAAAAAAGAAAAACAACAACAAAACAACAGCAAAACAGTGCATTGTCATCTAATGTTAAGACTACCGATTATTTATTTATTTATTTATTTATTTATTTATTTATTTATTTATTTATTTATTTACTTCCTAACTTTCCAAAGGAACTCTGGGCAGTTTACAACAAAAGAATCCATACCGATCAACTATGCAAACATATGTAAAACAAAACCAAATGATCAGAGCATTAAAATCAATGAAACATGGGATATAGGATGGCGGCAAAAAAGAAAAGGAGAAAAAATATGATTAAACCACCATTAGTCACTAAAAGAAGCCTGGAAGAGCAAGATTTAATCACTTCCTAAGGATCCTAATATCTCCATTAGTTGTCTCCATAAGTTTTTCCTCTCCTGTTCAGTGATATGTTCTTCTTGTAGATAGTTTGTTCTCCCTTGCAATTTTCTTGAGTTATATATATATATAAAGTTTTCTCCCATTGTTTCTGTGCTTGCCACCTTCTTCTTTTTGACTTCTTTATACCACTGAAGCCTCTTTTTTTTTTAAATGCAGTCAGCAGTTCCAAAACCATACCCATTAAGATCCACTCTTAGTGCCATAGGAAACTTCATAACACATATCATGCTAGCATAGGATGCTAGAGTTAGGGGGTGCTAGACGTAGGAGTCTTGCTCTGGGAAAAAGCTGTTTTCACCTCAGATGCAATCGCCAACCAACAGCCATTAAAATAGCTGTATAAAAGGTCTTTCCCATCTTGGTCTCTTCTCACATTGACTTCTAAAGCACACCATCCCAAAGTATTGTGCTTTCTTTGATGGTGTCTGTGGCAGAGATACTGACAAATACAGTACCATCTCTGCCATTTTCAGGTACTGTCATAAGAGTAAGAACAAGCTTAAGCCTACCTTGGATACCTCTGAAGACTAAAGTAGTTGAATCTGAAAAGGAAATAGGAATGAATGATGAAAGTAAAGGGATGTCATTCTTTCTTGAGACCCTATTCTACCTCTCTCAACTTGGCTGCAGACATTACTTGCTCGTCTGATTCTCATGATGCCTACTGAGGTGCCAGCTTTGGCATCTGTTGCTTCAGCTGAGTCTGCTCTTGTTTGATTCCTTGATATCTGCTTCCCTAATGACCTCTTAGTTGTAGTCCGTGATTTTGCCTGCTGGGTTTTCATAGAAAATTCCTTCTGTTCCCTTTTCTGTGATGGATAGAATTATGTCATCTGAAGAAAATCCTTCTAATTCAGCCAATTATGAAGGGTTTTTCATCAGAGTCACCAGAAGTGTCCTTGATGCCACATGTTATATGTTATGTGCTGTCAAGTTGGAATTGACTTACAATTACTATATGATGTTCAAGATAAGTGAGATACTTAAGGCATGGCTTTACCTCTCTCTCTCTCTCTCTCTACACACACACACACACACACACACACACACACACACACACACACACACACACACACACACACACACACACACAGACCACCACCACCACCAGTGAGTTTCCATGACTGAGTGGCAATTTGAACCCTGGTCTCCTGAGTCCTAATCCATCACTCCCATCCACTATTCCATACTGAGAAGCAATAAAGTAATAGTAAGTCTGCTCACTGCCTCTAAGGATGTACGGCCCTTTGCAAACAAATTGGTTTGTATGGCCAGAGCATTGCAGTTGGAAAAAAAAATCAAAAACCTCCTGAGCATGTTGTTGTCTTCAGATGTGTATAGACCCAAACAGCAACCCTTATAGAAATGCCTATTTATTACTGAATATGGTTTGGCAGTTTTTGCACACAGTTGGATAGCTCAGCGGTTTAGGTATCTGGCTTTGGAGTCGGAGCTAGGGAGTTCAAATCCCCGCAACAGCTCTTAGACAGAAGCTGGACTCAGTGATCCATGGGTTCCTTTCAGCTCTACAGTTTATTATATATTATTATATCTTCAAGCCAACTGCCCTTACACATTTTAAAATAAAGATTGTGACTCAGATATTGTTTTAATATCCTACACTGAAATCAGTCATACAAGCAGTGGCCCAGGAAAAGTCTAAAAGCTCTAAATGAGGTAAGAAAATTTGAGTTTTCAGAAGATACTCCTGTTGTGTCTTTAGCTTAAGGATCTGTTAACTGCAGGGACTGTATCTAAACCTGGGAAAAGGCATCACAATTTCCCTTTAGTTAGTGGGGAAATGATGTTAAGCTAAACCACAATGATAATCTAAGAGCTGGAATAAAATGACTGGATATTAATTCTTGAACAGCAACTCATTGGCAGGCTAGAGTAAAATATTTCCTACAATATCATTTATAAAATCAAGCTCTGTCAACAAATTGCCTTGACTTGCCTTACAAGCCTTCTTTTCAATACACTGATAATTCTTCCAGTCCCAAATGCAAGAAAAAGTCTCCGGACAATTGCCCTCCCACAGTGAAACAAAGAGACTCCACACGTGTGTTGGGTTCAACTAGGGTCACACTTTATTAACATAAACATTAACACAACAAGCAACTGAGCAGGTCCTGATGTAATGCGGATCCAGTTTGGAACCCCAGGGTCTCCCGGGACCCCACCAACTGGCAAGCTTTTGGGTCATTACCCCCTGGTGCTGCTGTCCCAAGACAGAACCCCCAAGGCTGGCAAATTTATTACCACCCCTGGGTCCTCAAGCCCCTTCCATTGGTGACTCTTGTCCCAGGGTGTGTGTGCTTCCCATGCTGTAATCTCCGGATCCGCAGCGCCACATGTCAGATGGACTAGGAGTGGGTCTTCCCCTCATGACTCACCAATTACTTATCACCATCTGCACTACTGCCCAGTGTGACCTACATGGTGACCTAACAATTCAGACCACCACCCGTCTACTATTATGGGATAGGTGAAAAATCCCTGTTCGCCGGGCCCAATCTGGGAACAGGTCAAAAATTCCTATATGGCTCCTGTGGGTGACAAGTCAGACTCACACTAATTTGTCATATTGCAGTGGGTGGGCAGGGAATGCCACACACTGAAAGAGGCTTTGCTGGGGGAGGCCTATTATATATCAGCCTCCCCCCCCAGCTGATGCGAGAACCAGCAGTCTCACTCTTGTTCACCTGGGAGGGCAAATGGCCTCCACTCTTTGCAATCGCTTGAGTGCACTTCTAAGCATTAACTCTGACCAGTGACCTTTCCTGCATCCTTAATATTGTTCCTTCCATTCAGTAAAACAGTGTTGCCCCCATTTCCATTGGAAGCCTACAGTCATAACAACCAATGCCTCCTAGCCATTGAGAAGCATGGTTGTGTGATGTACTGTAATTCACTTCAGGTTGTTGTCTGGATAACATCACTGAGGTTTGCTAAAAGGTTTCAGAAGAGATGGCAGTTTTACATGCCTGAGGGGCCATAGAACTGGTGCTAGTCTGCCAGAGTCACTGGGAATTTCATGTCATTTATATATTTACATTATTTTATATATTTTGACTATTTCTATCCTGCCTTTCTTCTTGGAAAAGGACCCAGGGAGGCTCCTTTTCTCCCCATGGGGCACCCAATTTTGAGGCTGTACACTACCCTCAAAAAGGATGGTGGATTTTCCCTGATTTTGAATCTCAGATAGCATCTGATTAGTCTCAGCGCAAACCACTTCTGCATGGTCACAGTTCAGTCAGTTCTGCCTCTCTTGGGATCTGTGTATCACCAGAGACCTCCAAAATATACATTTCTACTTTGCTGTCTTTTATAGCAGATTCTTGCACATCACTGTAGGTGCTTAGACATCCCAATTTAGGATTCTACCACTTGACCTCTCTGTTGCCCCCATAGTATTTGTAAAATGTATGGCGGTAATGAATGGCCTTTGGGCCAGATGGTTGCGTAATAGAAGTCAGTCAGTCAGTCAGTCCTTTAAAATCACAAGATATCTGCAGTGGCTCAGGAATTTCGGAGACTAGATCTATTGTCCATTAAAATGTCAAAATATTCCATTCTGATGGACAATTTCTATGTCTCACAGTGTGGAGACAGAGAGCTTGAAGATCTACACACTGGAACTCCTGTCTTAGATGCATCCAAAAATCTGGTGTGCACTTTTATTAAGCACAAGATATTTCCAGTTTTTCAGGCATGTATAGAGGTCTCTCGGACTCAACCCTCTAAAAGTCATATGCTTTACAGCTTTCTTTTTGTCTTTCATATGTAAGTGACATAAACCATCACTTTTTAAAGTTTATTTGACAGCCCTACTTTTCACCCAGCCAGATGTTTATTATGAGGATCATGAATAAAATATTGAGTTTCATCCAATATCTTTCCAGGTGGGTGGTAGCTTCTGTTAGACTGTGTTAAGAGCTAACTAACCTTCCTCTACCACATCCTATTCATGATCATTCCATCCACTCTACAGCTGTGTCAGTGGCCTGTTTGAGAGAGGTCCCTCTGGTGGATATCTGCACAGTAACTACAGTATTTTGACCCAACTGTCTACATTTATAAAGCACTACAGCCTGGGCATTAGATCCCAACAGAATGCATGTTGTGGAGGAGCTATTTTGAAACCCTTCCTTCATCAGGTGAGCTTGCTATTCTCTAGTTAGGGTTCACACTCTTCCCATGTCCCTTCTGCCTTCCCTCTTTATAATGTCCCTGTTTTTGGTGCATTCCATTGTGTATTTGAAACTGAAGAACTATGGAGGCTATATGTGAATATACATACTCATGGGTTATGGAGTTAGGTGAGCTCCACCCCAAATGCTTCAGCTCAGCTTTGGAAGATCCTTGAATGTCTCTGCAGATGCAAACAACCTGTTATTCTTCATAGTCTCTCATGCTAATGAAATAACAAAAAATACATCATTTTCTTCCTGTTTGGAGAGAGCAGCCCATCCCAGGAGTGGGTGTAGAGCAGGGGTGTCCAAACTTTTTGCATGGAGGGCCAGATTTGGTGAGGTGAAAATGTGTGGGGGCGACCATTCAGCCACATTCGGCCCCCGGGCTAGACTTTGGACAAATCTCTGTAATATGCAAGGAGGTGGGAAGGATGCTGCAGCAATGGAACCAGTGTTGGGTAGGCTGGGCAGATGGCTGGGGAGATGGACAGTGGCAGGGAAGGCAGGCAAACAGTAAAACTGCAAGCTGATGTCCCCATCCAGTATGGGGAGGGACCAGCTGGTGGGGATGTGTGACAGGCTGAGCTGGTGGGGGGGAAGAGGCTGCGGGCCACTCAAAATTTGAAAATGGGCTGCATTTGGCCCCCAGGCCTGACTTTGGACATGCCTGGTGTAGAGTATAAATAGCCAATATCAGAGCTAGGGATGGTAGAAAACTGACTGTTAAAATTTACTACTTTGAGTAATCATAGTTCTTTTTATACAATATGGTGGCAGCTGACTGTGGAAAATTGTAGCCAAAAGCTATTTTTAATGTATTTTTATTGATAACATTCTTCAATTGTACATTTTTTATCCTCTTTAAGGTTACATTTCCCCCCTCTTATCATCCCCCTTCCCCCTATTTCATTATTTTCAGTCTTTTTCTCTCAGCCAGGGGCACAAGGTCTGGAGCTTCCACCGAACGTCTTCGATCTCTTCTTCCTCTATCCAACTCTGGTACACAGTCCATTTCTCCTTGATTTTCTCTATTTTGTCTTTCCACGGCATATCTTGGTCGATAATAAAAATTACATCTGATTGAATGATATCAAACAAATAGTTATGCCATTTCTTTTCAGTCCATTTGCTCTTGTCTTTCCATCCTGCCGCTATGACTGCTTTGCCTGCTAATACCATTGCTTTTAGTAGTTCTGTCTGCTTCTTTTCTATTATATCAATTCCAATTGAACTTAAGCACATTAGTTCAGCATCTATTTTTATATTTGCTGGGAGTAACTTATTTATTTTATTAACAATCATTTCCCAAAAATTTTAACTTCCGAACACTCCCACCACATGTGAGAATACCATCCTTTTGTTTCTTTGCAGTGCCAACAATTGGGATTTAGTCCTGAGAACATATTTGCTAGCATGGCAGGGGTTCTGTACCATTTAGTAAAGAATTTCAATTCTAGTTCCTTAAATTTGTATAGTTTTATTTTAGTAATTCCATTCATTAATCTTATAGCTTTTTGCTCTGATAATTGCATTTCTATCTCCCATTTTTTTTGTAATTGCTTAATTGCATGATCCTTGCCCGTAGTCATTTTCTTATATATGACACCTGCTAGTCCTTTTTTATTTTGATTCATTATTCTGTATATTTCTTCTATCGGTTCTTCTGTACCTATATCCCTTTCTTCGATTAATTTATAAGCCTTCTTATATAGGCCAGCTATTTTTAGCCAATATTGTGGGCTTATTTCCCTCTCTAACTCTGAAATTGTTTTCAACACTTCTCCATTGTACAAATCTTTTATTCTTCTAAATCCTTTTTGCCTGAGTAAATCCCACCATCCAGGATCTGTATTGTCTTTTTCTAATGTTTCTATTGGTGCCCATCTAGATATACCTTTTAACCATTTTGGTTGCCACTTCTTCCAAATTTTCAAAGTGTTTCTCCTAGGTCCCTTTTCTAATTCGTCTTCTCTAGTTGCCTTGTTTGTAAATATACCAAATTTTCCTACCCCTTTGTTTGCCTCATTTTCAAATCTGACCCATTTAGAGTTCTCGCCCTCTATTTCTAAGAATGTTTTCAACTGAAAGGCTTCATAGTAGCTTGCTATATCTGGTACGCCCCACCCTAATTCTGAGTTATGTCTATGGATTGTACTTTTAGAGATTCTAGTATTTGAACTGCCAAAAATCCATTTCCTTATTTTTACATTCCATTTTTCTATTCTTTGTTTGGTGATTTCCAATGGTAGGACTTGAAATAGGTATATTAATTTTGGTAACCAAAATATTTGTACACTTCTAATTCTAGATGTTACATTTAAAGGGTCCCTTTTCCATCTTTTCTTATCTCTTATTATTTTCTTCCAAACTTTGTTGTAATTTACTTCCACTATTTTATTAATATTCTGAAATATTTCTATACCTAAATATCTAAATCTCTTCACTCCCAATCCTATTTTAATTAGTCTATTAATTTCTTTTTTTTCATCTAAACTCACATTATGATACATTACTTCTGATTTTGTCATATTAATTTTTAAACCTGAATTTATTTCAAAGTCTTCTAATATCACCTTAATTTCCTTAATTCCTTCCTTTGGATTACACATTATTATAATTATGTCATCCGTAAACCGATTGATCTTCAGCTCTTCTTTCCCTATTTTACAACCTTCTATCCTTCCTGAATTTCTAATTCTTTCGGCTAATTGTTCTATTGCCATTATAAATAGAAAGGGTGAGAGTGGACAGCCTTGTCTTACTCCCCTTGTAATAGGGAATTGTTCAGTGTGCTCACTATTTATTCGGACTACGGCTGAACTATCTTTATAGATTTCTTGTATTGTTTTTATAAATCTTTGGCCCATACCATATTTCATCATTATACACCATAAAAATTCATGAGACAGAGTGTCAAAGGCTTTATATACATCTAATTTAAGTAGTCCTGATTTCTTACATTGACCATGACGTAATACATTTAGTATATTCCTAATTGGGTGGTCTATACTTCTATTTTTCACAAACCCATACTGATCTTCCTTTATTAATTGTGGGATAATATTTTTAAGCCTATTTGCCATTATTTTGGCAAAAATCTTATAATCTTGATTTAATAGACTTATTGGTCTGTAAGAACCCAGTTCCTTTGGGTCCCTCTGTGGTTTTAATAGTATTGTTATTTCTGCCTTCCTCCACGTGTTGGGTGCCTTCCCTCCTTTTATTATATTATTAAAAACTTATTGCAGTTCTGGTATCAAGAGTCCCTTCATTTCCTTATAAAACTCTGGTGTAAACCCATCTGTACCTATTGTAAGCTATTGATATCAAAGTTAATATGCTTATCCTGTTGGTGTTTTTCCTGTAGGGTCATTATGCAGCAGGAAGAAGCATTCTACTTTTGTATCACCTGCACAATTTGTTGACTCCAGGATGTGAGCAAAAGGATCCAAGTGCTCTGCTCCCCTGGAACACCACCCACTGTTTCTGCTTTTTGGAAAGCTACAAGTAATCACAGACAATTAAATGTAGCTACATTCTACGTGATGAGTAGGTTCAAAACCCATTTTTCAACCAAGGGAAATCAGGCAGTTTATAAGTCCAAGAATAAATAAATAAAATAAATAAAATAAATAATAAAGACAAAATTATGATAGCACGTTGAAGATTTCCACAAACCCTGATGTTGATCCTGCAGTCACCCACGAGGCACAGCTCCTCCTTTTTTTTTTTTAGTTTAATACAGTGGTACCTTGTATAAAGGAATTAATTCATTCCAAATGAAATTATGTTAAGCAAATTTTCCTTTATATAAATTTCCCATAGGAGTGCATTGAAAACAGAGTAATCCCTAATCGTGACCATTTTTTATGTTGTACGGATTCGCCCCATAGGCGATTCTGTTAAGCAAATTTCCCCTATCTCTGGAATTGTTTATGTTGTACAGATTTTACATTATACAAACCGTTTGTTATGCGAGGGTCCACTGTATATGTTAGACGTTGCACAAGCCATCAATATGTAGATTTCCTGTGGATTGATGCTGAAAATGCTTCCATTGGTAGATAGTTTCTGTCCAGGTTTTCATTTTGAGGTCTACTGCATGACCTCCACCAAGGTGCTTGATAAAGTTGGCTGTTGTCACAATGCCAGCCAGGCACAGTGGCACACAGATCACACCATTCCACCATCAAATCCTTTCTCTCTGCAAATCCTTGCTCTCAGAGAGGCATAATGATCTAAGGAAACAGGCTTTCCCATGTCCTTTGCTCTTTGCTCTTTCAGCTCCTTCAACCCTATGATATCCTGGATAACTCTTTAAGTAATCATAGGCAATTAAATCTTGGGAGAACTCCCAGTGTTCTGCTTGCAGGAGCCAGCTCTGGATTTCTTATGTTGCTGCTTCTGTGTACATCTTGGCAGCACTGCCCTCTCTGCATGTTGTCTAGCATGCACAGCTGAGAACACTGCCATTATTTTGCACTGCTTTGGCACATGTTCTGGTGACACTGTCTGTAAGATGTCACTGCAGCACATAGGGCCAGCAAAAGAAATTGCATTCCTGGATTGGCTATGGAATTGGAAACAATTCATGTTTTAAATCACATTTTTAAAAGGTTGACTTGTCATACTGTACAACTGTGTGGTAGTAACAGATCCTTTCATGTATTCTATCTATCTATCTATCTATCTATCTATCTATCTATCTATCTATCTATCTATCTATCTATCTATCTATCTATCTATCTATCTATCTATTTATCTATCTATCTGCCACCCACTACCCAAAGGTCTCTGGACAGCTTACAATAAAATCAAAATCAAACAGTTAAAACCTTAAAATGTCAATAAACAATTAAAACAATAATAAAAACATTATACTAAAATTGACACCAGGATCCACAGACTATATCATGTCAGTTAAAAAATTTCTGGAACAGGAAGGTTTCTACCTGGTGCTGAAATGTCATCAATGTTGGCACCAGAAGGATCTCACTCAGGAGAGCATCCCATAGCCTGGTAGCAGTTGCTGAGAAGGTCCTATGTCTACAAGCCATCCCTCTCACCTCCTTGAGAGATAGCTCTTTCAAAAGGGGTCCCCTGGCTTGGATGAATAAGCTGGAATTAAGATTGCTGGAAGAAATATCAGGTTCATAGATGAAAGGAGGTGGTCCTTCATGAAGGTATCTAGGTCCTAAGCCATTTAGGGCTTTAAATATGTCAAAACAAGCACTTTAAATTGGGCTCTCACTGCAGATGGCGACTGGCAACAATTGATAGCATCCTAACCAATGCAGGTGGTATGCAGTTTTCCAGTAGTGATGTATGGAAGTGAGAGCTGGACTATAAAGAAGGCTGATGGTTGATGCTTTTGAGCTGTGGTGCTGGAGGAGAGTCTTGCCCCACTGCAAAGAGATCAAACCTATCCATTCTGAAAGAAATCAACCGTTCACTGGAAGGACAGATTTTGATTCTGAAGCAGTCCTGGAAAAGGCCCTGATGCTGGGAAAAATCAAACCATCTTCAGAGGCTGCAAAACTCCGGGAGGCAGTGGAGGATACATTGCCAGTAATAAATACGAGATGCTACCAGTGCATGTGTAACTGTAATGAGTCTCTGCTTGTCCAGGTAGGGGCGCAGCTGGTATATTTTCTGCAGCTGAAGAGAGGCACCCCTGGCCACTGATTCCACATGGGACTCCAGAGTTAGACCCGGTTACAGGAGCACCCCCAAGCTGCGGAGCCTCTCCCTTCTGTCCAGGCCAGGAATATGGCCCTCTAACCTGTTTGCCAAAGCACCCACTAACAGCACTTCCATCTTGTCTGGATTGAGTTTCAGTTTATTAACCCTCATCTAGTCCATTATCTGTCCCAGACACGAGTTCAGCACAGAAACCGCCTCACCTGGATTGGTGGAGAACAAGAGGGAGAGCATCATCAGCATGTTGCTGACTCCTCAGCCCAAACCTCCTGCTGACCTCTCCCAGTGGTTCCATGTAGATGTTAAAGATCATGTGGAACAGTATAGAGCTCTGAGGAGACCCGTGATTTAAATGCCATGGGACAGAGCACCTGTCCCCCAGCATCACCTTCTGGACACGGTCAGCCGGGAAGGATTGGAACCACAGCAAAGTGGTGCCTCCAACTCCCAACCTGGCTAGCCTATCCAGAAGGATACCATGGTCGATGGTGTCAAAAGTTGCTGAGAGGCCCAGGTGTATCAACAGGGTTGCACTCCCCCATCTCTCCCCTGGCAAAGGTCATCATACAGGGTGGCCAAGGCAGTCTCTGTACCAAAAACCGTCCTGAAACCCAATTGAAATGAATACAGAATATCCGTTTCATCCAGCTGTGCCTGGTGTTACCTGGCCACCACTCACTCCAACATCCTGCCCAAATAAGTGAGGTTCACTACTGTCAGTAGTTAACCACCAGCCCTGGGTCCAGGTTAGGGTTTTTGAGGAGTGATCTAATTACCAACTCCTTCAAGGCGGTAGGGAAAAGACCTTCCTTGTCTTTTAATTTCATTGTTGCCATCACTGTCTGCAGTGATCAAGAAGTGCAAGAAAATAAACTCTGTCATTGGCTCCATTTTCCTCCTTCTATTTGCCAGGAGGCAATGGGACCGTCTTAGGTTTTTTGATGTTGAGCTTTAGCCCATTTTTTTTTCACTCTCCTCTTTCACTTTCATTAAGAGGGTCTTTAATTCCTCTTCACTTTATGCTATCAGAGTAGTATCATCTGCTTATCTGAGGTTGCTGATATTTCTTCCGGCAATCTTAATTCCGGCTTGTGATTCATCCAGACCTCCCTTTCGCATGATGTACTCTGCATATAAGTTAAATAGTTAAGGTGACAGTATACAACCTTGTCGCACTCCTTTCCCAATTTTAAACCAGTCAGTTGTTCCATATCCAGTTCTGACGGTTGCTGCTTGTCCCACATATAGCTTTCTCAAGAGACAGATACGGTGGTCAGGCACTCCCATTCCTTTAAGAACTTGCTATAGTTTACTGTGGTCCACACAGTCAAAGGCTTTTGCATAGTTAATGAAACATAAGTAGATGTTTTTCTGGAACTCTCTAGTTTTCTCTATAATCCAGCTCATGTTGAAAATTTGATCTCTAGTTCCTCTGCCACTTAGAAATCCAGCTTGCACTTCTGGAATTTCTCTGTCTTCATAGTGCTGAAGCCTCTCTTGTAGAATTTTGAGCATAACCTTGCTAGTGCGTGAAATGAGTGCAATTGTACAATAGTTGGAGCATTCTTTGGCATTGACCTTCATTGGGATTGGGATGTAGACCGATCTTTTCCAGTCCTCTGGCCACTGCTGAGTTTTTCAAATTTGCTGGCATATTGTGTGTAGCACCTTTACAGCATCCTGTTTTAAGATTTTAAATAGTTCAACTGGAATGCTAACACCTCCACTGGCCCTGTTGTTTGCAATGCTTTATAAGCAGTCATACCTGCATTTTCTGCATAGTTTCCCATCGGCAAACTATGCAGTAAAAGATTGCGTGCTAACCAGGAAGAGAAGCAAATTCTGCTCCTGGCCCACGACACCACTTGAACAGCAGTTTCAGCGAGGTTTACTAAACCACCACCAGGGGCTGGATTTAGAAACTTTGCTCGAAAATGCTTGCTTGTTTGCTTCTGTTGCAACAACAGGACACTGAAAATATGCAGTAAATTCAGTTTCTCCCCGGCTTAAAAGATGGAGCCTTGGAAACTGGAGCCAGGAAGTAGGACAAAATGCGTAGTACACAGGTTAGGACAAAACCAGAATAGGAAGGTACAACGCAGAGGATGCTCATTAAAAGCCACGTGACCACTCCCGAAAAAATACACAAGAAATTTAAATACGAAGGAAACCCAGGTATGACTGTGGTATTAGTCCTAATTGACCTCACTTTTCAGGATGTCTGGCTCCAGACCAGCAACTACACTATCTTGGTTATCAGGGACATCCAGATCTTTCTGATATAATTCCTCTGTAAATTCTTGCCATCCCTTCTTGATGTATTCTGCTTCTGGTAGGTCCATGCCATGTTTGCCCTTTATCATATCCATCTTTGCATGAAATGCCTCTTTAATAACTCCAATTTTCTTGAACAGATCTCTGTTTTTTCTTTTTTATTGTTTTCCTCTATTTCTTTGCACTATTTGTTCAAGAAGTCTGTTGTGTGTCTCCTCTCTGTTCTTTGTAAGTCTGCATTCAATTTTCTGCATGGTTCCCTTTCTCCCTTGCATTTTGCTTCCCTTCTCTCTTGCACCAGTAGTGGAGTCCAATTCACTGCAAAACTGAGTGATTTTCCCCTTAAAGTAAACAGCAAATTCATCACAGAAAGCTAACGAGTGGTACAGAACCCCCGCTGTATTTCCCAGTTGAAGAAGGTCATGGACCACCTAAAACAGCTCCGCCGGATGGCATTCCAAGGAAGTAATATAGTTGACAAAATAGTGCCTTTTCGCCAACCATATCACCACAGAATAAATCCAGTAATGGGCTCTAAGCAGTGTTTGATCAGACTCACAGTGGTATTCTCTCTACTTGCACTCCAGCTGTCTCTTCTCCTGCTTCATTGGCCACAGCTCAGATGTATACCAAGAAGCCGCACAGGCTCCCCATTTGGCGACCTGAGCTTTGACAGGAGTGCTCACCATATCAGAGCTTTCAGGAAACCATCCAGATCCAATAGTCTCTGAGGGTAGACCATCTTAAGAGATTCCACCCCCCTTGTAGATGGTTGAATAAACTAATAGTCTAAACCTGACCACAAAGTGGTCTGACCATGACAACGGGGTCAGAATCAACTCCTCCAAATCCAAACCATCATCCTCCAGTCCTGTTGAGAAGACTTGTTCTAGACTATGGCCCTTCTCATGTGTCAGGCCATTCACATATTGAGACAGTCCCATGGTGGCCATGAAGTTCTGAGCCACCCCATTCAAGGCTGCCTCTGCATGGTTGTTGAGGTCCCCTAGTAACAAAAGTCTGGGGGTCCTCAATACCTGGTCAGCTCAGGCAAGGAGACTGCTGGTATGCAGCAGAGTGGATGGTCCACCAACAGAATCCCCAATCTGTCTCGTGAATCCAACAAATGATACAGGCCTTCCAGACCCCTTCCCAAGGAGATAGGAAGTTTGGTCAAGGAGATAGCACTCCTATAGACTACAACAACTCCTCCCCCCGACCCTCCGAGTGATACTGGTGTTGGACTGAGTACCCAGGCAGGCATAACTGGGTGATACATGCCAAGTCAGCACCCTCATCCAGAATGACATCATGGATGAGGGTGGTATTATTTTGTACCAACCTGGCATTCAACAACAGCACCGTCTGGCTTGTGGGCTTGCTAATATGGTCACCTGCTTCCTTCCAGCTAGAGGAGAAACCAGAAGAGGTGATAGATGTATCTAACCTCTCTTCTCCTATGTGGGCACATTCCACTCCTACCACCATACCTTCCCCTACCCATCACAATTTCAGTGGCTGCCCCTACCCTTGCCCTTGCCCCTTCCTGTCCCCTCAGTTCCTATCTCCTATATCTGATGGCAACAAACATCCACCCATTCACCTCCACCATCCCTTCCCATCATATCAATGCAACAATTATGTGCCAAAGAGGTGCCACGATGACAAAACGTGGCTAAAGGTGGCTAAAGAAGCCTTGAGAGGATATCCCCCCTCTTCAGCCCCTCCCCTCTGATGGCAGGCTGGCCCTGCTTCTCCCAGTTTCTCTCTCACCAACCCAGGAGCCACATGGCAGGGAGCAGGTGGGGAGAGGGTGGCTCCTCCAGGTTTGGTCTGACAACAGCAGTGCTTGCTGGGTGTTGTGGCTCTTAATTTTATGTGGACTTAATTTATGTACCATAAGAAAAATTGTATGCGGACTTAATTATATGTGGACTTAATTTTCTTATGTACCATAAGTATCATTTCAATGAGTGGCAGAAGAGACTTTAAGCAACAGAATGAAAAGCAGTACTATAATGTTTGTACAACAACCTCAATAAATATGTTGCCATGATTTCAGTTTTGTTTCTGTATACATGCACATTATATGCAGATTCATCTGAATATTGGGTAGATATTTGCTTCAGTAATGGTGCCATAAGGTGCCAGAGAGCACCTGATATATTGCCTGTATTTGCCATCATTGGTCCTATCCTGGGTGCCTTACTGGTTTTGCTTTATCAGAGCTGTAAACTCCACTGAGTTGTATCAGAGCTGTAAACTCCACTATAAACTCCAATGAGTTGAAACTTACCCAAGAACAGACATGTACGGGCATGTATTTTTGGACTAAAATGTAAAAGGAAATACTTTGAAAAACTGCCATAACTTAGGGAGGTGGCAAGTCGGAGGCAAGGACCCCTTGGGTCTCTGAATGCCATAGGGCCGCAGCTAATATAGACACATAGCAAAACGTGAGGACAAAGGGCACCACATGATTATTTTTGTAATTTAAAAATAATCTATTGAGGTTTAGTAGTTACTCTCTAGAGAAAGGCTATGTTGCACAGTGTTTATTTTTATGAGCAAAAGTGTAGTAATTTTTCCAACATGCTTCTCTAAATTTTTATTACGATAGGCCTTAAAAATATAAAAATATAAAAATCACCTAGTGGCCCAAAATATTCCATAATGGCACCTTTAACAATAGTTCTGGAAGCAATAAATAAATGTTACATTATCTCAAAAGTAATTTTCTTACCACTCAGTGGCCAGAATCCTGTTGTCGAACTACATGAAAGGTGTGACGTTTGACAACAGACCGCTGCAGCTTAAGAAATTTCTTATAGGCATGATCTGTTGCTTGATCAGTTGCATAACTGGGCATGCAACACTCAATGCCTGAAAAGGTTTCTTCGCTTACACTAATTTGTTTCCAAAAGTTGCAATTTTTTTGTAATTGAGCCACAGGATTTCAGCCATTGACCTATTTTTTAAAAAAGGTAACAACATTTGGTGCCCAACGAGCAGTGCCTTGCATCTAATGCCATTATTCCTAATATGTTATTTCCATGCTCTGGATGAAGGATGGTGGAAAGTGACACTTGCCCCATGCTTTAGCTAGCGAAGCCACAAGCTTCCAACAGAAAGCCTTTTCAAGGGAGAGAAAGGAACAGAGACTACTTTCCCCACAACTAGACACTCACCCCTGTTTTTATGTGTTCATACGTTCCAAGGACAGATTCATGGAGAAATGCAAGGTGCAAAGACACCTTTTAGCTGCCACACCAGTGGCTTGCCTGCTTTTAGACATGCCCATGATTACTTTTTCAGGGTGAGAACAGTTAGTGCTCAAATTGTCCATCTATGGGAAAAAGAGGGATATGGGCATTCTTATAAAAATAGCACTGCAATTGCTTGGTAAAGATAGTTGCCTTGGTGCTGTTCACTGAGCGTGTCATCCCAGATTTTCCTGATCAAAACCAGCAGCGTTCCCAACGTTACCGATTGAGCAGCTCTTCTGGAATCTAATGGGGTCCATCAGAAAGATTGCAGCAATAGAAGGCCAGAGTACGCTATATTCCTCCATTTGATTGAGTATCCTTGGTTGGAAATAAGTTTCTGTAAACCCAGTGTGAACTCTGAGAAAGCAGATTTCAGATGGGTGGTGTCTAAATGTTAGAACAAACCTCCCAATTTGGAGGCTTATGTTCAGTTTAAGAGAATTAGGTTGCTAATCTTTCAGTCCTGTCCATGTCAATTCGAGAACAACTCCCACCGTTTTCAGGGGGACTTGCTCTCCAGTGAGTGTTTGCATAGTGGGACACAGTCTAAAAAACTGGAATAAGGATTTTTAAAAAATACTTGGAGGCTTGGGACTCTTATTGTAAACACTGCCCTGCTACAACTAGCGAGGGTGGGAGAAAGTTATTTCAAGAGTTCAGCCAACTATGTCTAACCTGCTTTTAAATAGAAGCATGCTCAAAGTTAAATGTACTTCTCCCACTACCGCTATAGCTAGCCAATTTTAATAAATTTTATTGAATGAAGCACAAATATGTAATAACCTCTATAAATTATTTCCCTCTAAACCTCTTGAAACCACCTAGGAAGGATAATGTTAATGATCTGGTCCTGTCATGTTTTGGCACTCCACAATTTCTCCTTGAGTTTGGGTAAAGCGCTTTGAAAGATCAGTCCACATTTGCCAGTCAGCTGTTTTCTCTAGGGAAATACCCTGGTTTTAATACTGTCATTTTACTAGAGAAATGGAGAAGCTTAACTCTTGCATCCTGTCCAATTTCTGTGTTTGTTATCATTCTACTTTCTAACATTTGTTTTAGGGGAGGAAATAAATGCAACTTCTAGAAGACCCATGTCTTTCTAAACTACTCATTTGTACATGGTTTTTTGGGGAAAGGCATTCATCAGAATAATTATTTTTGTTTGTAAATTAGGAGCAAAACAATAACAATAATTGTTTGTATGTAAGCTTATGGCATTGTCCAGAGACACAGAGTAATGCACTGTTATCATTCTTTTATGATTTTCATCTCTGATTTGTACTGTAATCAATGTAAAAAAATGTGAAGTTGAAATAAACATATTTTTCTAAATTTGCAAATGTTTCTAAATGTTTGATTTGTTTTTAGTTTTGATGTTCCAAATTGCAGCTAAAATGATTGCAGGGGGCATATAATTTCTATGTTTATGTTTAATCCATGAAGCTCTGGGTTTAAAAAAACAGTTGAGGAACACTTGTGTAAATAATGGGGGGAAATAAAACCTGAGCACAATATGTAAATGTCAGAAGCTTTGAAAGGTGTGAGAGTCTTGAATTTGGGCCTACAGATGCATTTGGGGCACTGGTTTTGTTTTGTGTTTCAGATAAAATGAAATGCAATTAGGGGAAAACATCAGAAGTCATCTCTTCATCTCTGTCTTGGACTGATAGAAATGTTTCATGATAATAAAAATGCTGGGCACACATTTAAATGCTATGAGTAGTTATCAATTATTGTTCCAGATGGTGAAAAAAGCTCTTTGAAACTGAAGACTGTATTTTAACTTGATAGGAGTTTTCAAGGGAATGGAGAGCAACGCTTGCTGTTTGAGTGGCCGACAGTTCAATTCAAACCAAGACTAGGTTCTAAAGAGGCTCCCCAATGGTTAGCCCCCAATTTAAATGGTAACACCTGTATCGAATTTCTGGCCACATTTCTCTTCCTCATAGGTTTCAGTTTCCTAATTAAACCAGTGATAAAACTTTGCCTCCTTAACTGGATAGATCTCGTTCAAAGACGGTTGAAGTGGTGTTGTTATAAGCCTGGAAGTGTGGTTTTCTAAGAGGCTTCAGCTGGATCTGATACTTGTTCATATAAATAAGCTTGCAGTAGGCAAACCACATTTTGTGCAACCATTGCTGTGTTCCCCCCCTTGTCTGAAAACAGCCTTGTCTATAGATTTTCCTGCATTTTATGAGAAACCATATGACGTGAAAGGACATCTCATTGTTGCCTTCAATTGGGCATTGTCTCCTCTCATTGCAGTACATGTGCTGCAGACCTTTTGTTGCCCTTTTATTTTTATTTTTAATTCTGTGCTTCTCTGCCATCAAAGATAACACTGGGACTTTGGGGGAAGCTTTGCTTGTTGCGAGTTTACAGGGGAAAGCAATGGAAAAAGAGTGGCAATGATCCTTCCAAGTGCTAACATGTCTCGTCTTCTCCTTCTCCTTCTCCTTCATAGGGACCTAAGGGAGAACTACTGCCGGAATCCCAATGGACAGGAGGCACCCTGGTGTTTTACTACAGACCCAGAGATACGCACTGGATATTGCTCTCAAATACCAAAATGCAATGTGCAAAGCAAGCAAGGTAACTGTGCTTGGGCAATCAGGATTTTTTTTTTTAAATGTGTAAAATGAATTTTCTTAAAGTGCCCCAGAGTAATATATTTGTAAACAATACACTGTCTTTCTTATGGGTGTGTAATGAAATAATTTTTGCTAAGTGACTTGCAGCATAAAAGCTATAGCAGAAACTTGGACATTCTGTGTGCACATTTTTTTAATTTGTACTGCTTCCACATCTTATTTTCCTTTTTGGTTGAGGCCATGACAAAATACCTTTTGGCCAGCAAGGAGAAACCTGCCTGGGTCAATGATTTTGTGCTGTCTTGTTCCTGCTGACTAGGACAAGGTGAAAATGGAAGCCCATTTCCCTGCACTATGTTCCATCTCAAAAACTAGAATCTATGACAACAGGCTACACCCAATTTTACATGCCCTATGCATCTGCTTTACTGCTACAGTGTAGTAGGGCAGCAATACAGGTGTACCTCAAGTTACAAACGCCCCAGGTTATGAAAAAAATTAGTTATGAATAGAAATCCGCGGGTATAGGAAAAATTTGAGTTATGAAAAAAAGTTTCTTATCTCAAAATGTGATTTCCCATAGGAATGCATTGGAAATGGATTAATTCATTTTGGGGGCAGAAAAGAGACAAAAACACCAATTTTTGTGTCTGCAAAACTCTCTATGAAATGCACTTTAAAGGCGTGCACACTGTACAGGGACACGAATGATCCAGAATAAACATTTCAAACAACACACATCAAATTTTTGAACATGCTACAGAACAGTACAGAGCACTTTAAAGACATGCACACTGTACATATCTTTAAAGTGCACTTTATAAAGAGTTTTGCACAAAAATCTGGGTGTTTTTGTCTCTTTTCTAGCCTCCAGAATGAATTAATCAGTTTACAATGGGAAACCGTGTTTCAAGTTAAGAAAATGCATTTGAAACTGATTAATTTCTTAACTCAAGGTACCACTGTACCATGGTTCAGATCCTGTTTCTTGGTGTAGTCTCACTGAAACAGTGGTGATTGGGTGGGTCAACAACTCCAGTAAGTGGGCACATTTACCTTTGCATGGCAGATCCTAGTTACAGTCAGTCCATTTGAATCCCAGGAATTTATGGAGGGGTTGATGTGAGGTACACACCCACACTAATACTACTTCTGCCGCCACTACCAGTTTCCTGGATCACTTTAATGATCTTAATAAGAGCGTCTGACACCAAGGTATATAACTTCAAACTAAAGTATGTAATGTTTATTGATTTACAATTGGATCTTCAATAGTATTTATAGAGCGATGACCAATTAACTTATATATGCTTTGATAAAATGTAGTTCACAGTACTTCTTATTTATTCACACAGTTACTTTTGCTTATATTTATATACCAAGCTTTTCCCAGACCCTAACCAGCCTCTGGATCCCACTCCTGACTGTGTTAGCTACCAGTAACTCTCTTAGATCTTAACTGCCTTATGATTCTCTGGCTTCTCTTATTTTTACCACATGGTTCTATGCATTTATAGTCTTTAGCCACACTCACCGTTCACTGATTGGCTATTCTAAACGCTCACATCAATATTCATAAATAGCAAAACATATGCATAAGCAACCCTGTTGGTCACATTTGAATCACCAAATTCCCCATGATTTAGTGGTCTTGCTCTAGAGCACTTTGCTCTGCTAAGCAATAGGATTTGGGCCACTGTGTAAATAAACAATGTGTAAAATATTCATAACACTTGTAAAATTCCATGATGTTCTTTCATGTTGGTCTGTTCATCGTCCTCATTAAAATAAACCACGGTTTTATGTTTCTCTAAGATGAGACTATTCTGAGACTGGGAACATGCTTGCCATTACCCTTGTCATGGGAGTGAGGAGCTCCAGCAATCATACTTCCTTGCCAAAACTGAGGACCCCTTGTTAGCTAGCTAAGTTTCCATTCCGTAGCATAGAGAAAACATCTGGATTTAAATGGCAAAACTAAGGATACATTGGCAGTTTTTGGATAGGTTAATGCATTGGCTGACCTTGTCAAGTTCACAGGCAACATATTACCACTTAAATGGAAATGTTTCTGTACATCTGCAGTATATGGCAAGAGTGCACTAGTTAATTACAAACCACACTTTTGTATCTTAAACACAAACACTGCAGTATTTTGACAGATTACATCTTTTTTCAGTGAATCATTTACTGGCCTGATGTTTGTATGCATTGTCTTAGGACTACTCTATGTTTTAAAACTTCATTGTGTTTAATTAATACAATATTTCAAAAGAATATATTCCCCATTTCTCAGTAGTATCAATGATGTTTCTCTTAATCATGTACCAATTCTCACCATTTGATTTAGATTGCTATCAAGGGAATGGGACAAATTATATGGGAGATTTAGCACGGACCCGGTTTGGCTTAACTTGCTCTCCATGGAATCAGAATTTTCAAGATTTAATGCGGTATGTGCACCCTATTTAAGATTTTCCCTCTTAATTTAACATATAATATCTCAACATGCTGTTCAAGTGGTTTCAGTAATGATTTTTAAAAATCATCTTCAGATGTATTCATATTTCCTTCTTCCTTCAACTGTTATTTCTAACGGAAGCGGAATTCTTCAGGGAAAAAGTGTATCCAAAGGTTTACGTGCAGAGTAGTACAAAATAAGATGTACTTTAAGGAAAATGTGTGTCAACTTAATGCAGGGATATCTGTGAAAAGAGAAAAACCACATCACAGTCCATTAATAGAAGTAAGATGGGACAAGAGTGTCTGTGAGATTCTGAAAAACATAATGACCAAGCTTAATGCTAGTATAGTGGAAGTGATATCACCATAGTGATAGATCACCCCTAAATAGAATCCTTACTGCCATTTCTCATGCAATTCCTTGGTGTGTGTGAGTTTGCATGTGGTGTGAAATCCAAACAGGGATGCTTAAATGAGTTAGTTGGCAATAAAGTAAAACTGCAAACAATTACAAGGGGGAAAAAAGGTGGAAGATGGCAAAGGAAGACCAATGTGACTTCACAAAAAGCTCCAAGAGGAAGCTAACAAGGACAGAAATATAGGAAGTGAAAGGAAGACCCAGTTCTGGACACCACACTTGAAGAAGGCCAACACACTGGAACAAATTCAGAGGAAGGCATTGAGGATAATTAGGGGAAACCAAGCCCTATAGGGAAAGACTGAAAGAAGTGGGCATATTTAGCCTCGGGGGGGGGAGACAGAGGGTTGATATGATAGCACTTTTGAAATACTGTAAGTGAAAGATTGATAAACAGAGGAAGGGTAGGTTCTGTTCTCAATCACTCCAGAGTGTAACAATGCACTCAAGTGACAGGAAGCCAGATTTCATCCAAATGCCAACAAAAACATCATTGCCTTTAGAGTAGAGATGGGTGTTTCGTTTCGGAAGTGGTCCGGTTCCAAAAATGAAACATGGCAACACAGCTGCAATTTGGAACCAGGATCCAGCCTCTGGAATGAAATCAGCCACTGACTTACCTTTGTTTGGGCTGCACAGGTGAAATGCCAATCAGGAAGACTCCTCCGATGCATCATATTTCCTTCTCCCTAGCACTGGCCAATAAGACAGGGAAGTGGGATGATGCATGTCCTTGCACACCTCCTGATTGGCCAGTTCCAGGGAGAAGGAAAGATGAAATGTTGGAGACTTCTTTCTGATTGGAGTTTTGCCTGCATGACCCAAATGAAGGTAAGTCAGTGGCTGATTTCATCCCAGAAGCTGGATCAAGGTTCCAAACTGCAGCTGTGCTGCCATGTTTCATTTTCAGAACCGGACCCCTTCCGAAACGAAACACCCATCTCTACTTCAGATAAATATGACATCTCTAATTTAGAGAAATATAATACCTCAGGATGTGGTGAGTGCTCTAAAGCTACAGGCATGGAGGATAAAATCAGACAACCATCTGCTTTGATTTGGATTCCTGATTGAGCAGAGGTTTGGGCTAGTAGATCAAACCTGAAATTCATAGATATAATACATATATACATACTCTGATGATTAAAATACAATGAAATCATGGACACTTCTTTTCCTTCCAGGCATCTGCCACTATACAGAGATCTAGAGATTAGCAAGCTGAAGGAAAACTATTGTCGCAATCCAGATGATGATGCCCATGGACCTTGGTGCTATACAAGTGATCCTCAAATCCCTTGGGACTATTGTCCCATATCAAGATGTAAGTACTGAAAAAAATGTTGGATTGTGGTCCCTACAAAACTGTTTGAAGTTTCTTAATGTCAATACAAAACATATATTGTGTTTTTCACCTATTTTAACGTCTTACTTCTATTTCTTTTATCATTCGTCGCCATCTTGAATGTCATTCTTTTGCAGTTTTTTGGGGTAGAAAACCATAAATTGAAACTGACCTATGGTGTTGCTGATATATGGCCATTCTCACCATCCTACTTTAATGATGATGAGAATGGGATAGAAATGTAGAATGAACACCATTGTTCATGTAACTTACTAGCATTTTGGAGACAAATGGAAGTCAGCAGAGATATTTCGGTACTGATCAAATGATTTCCATTAAATGCAACTAACTTTAATTGATCCAATGAAACTGGCCTTGAATTGAGCTTACCTTCATTTTGTCTTCCAATAATAATAATAATAATAATAATAATAATAATAATAATAATAATAATAATAATAATAATAATAATAATAATAATAATAATAATAATAATAATAATTTGTAGAACTGTGGCCAGATTTCCTCTTGTTCTTCTTTCATATCATTGGTTGTAACTGGCATCTTTAGATATGAAGGTGGATTGATCACTTGGCAGGTATATCAAGCAAAAACAGAAGAAAAACAGAGAAGCCAAAAATATTGTGACATAATAAAAACTAACTGCTATATTTCAATATAAATTTTGGTGGAGCAGGCCCACTTCTTCAAATAACTATTTCGCATGTATTTATTGATGTAGTTATTCTTTACATCAATAGCTACATCAATAACTACTTGCAAAATAGTTATTGTCATCCCTTGTACACCTATTTTCTTTTTTAATTATTAAAAGACTACATATGTGGTAGACTCATCCATATTTTGCAATTGCTGTGAATAGTTGGGGATGGAATCAAATACACCGGTATCCGAGTTTATAAAATTAATCTGTTCTCTAGGACATTTTGTATTATGAAAATTTTGTAAACTGAAGCACGGTTTCCCATAGAAATAAATTAAAAACCAATTCGTCCATTCCGGAGGTCAGAAAAAAATCAGACTCCCCATGCATAACACACAGTAAAAGCCATGCAAATGATGAAGCTCAGCTCCCTACTATCTTTCAACTGCTACACAGTAAAAGCCATGCAGAGCAGAAGCCTCCCACAAATATATAACACACAGTAAAAACCATGCAAATGACGAAGCTCAGCTCTGTACCTTTCCACTGCTTGAGAAATGTACCAAAACAGTACAAAAAGTCCAAAAACCACTGCAAAAATGTCCAGAATAGCTCCAAAACTTGATGGAAAAAACAGCCTCAATACCTCCACCCCACAGACTGCAGCATGCACGGGGGCCCAATGCATCCTGGGTACAGTAATTTTTTTCACAGTGCATCCTGGATACAGTAGATTTTTTGCAATGTGTTCCTTATGGAAAAATATAAATGTAATTTGGGGTTTCCCATACAATTTTTTGTAAACCAAGGCATTGTATTTCCTATGGCTTTCCTTTTGTATACCAAATTTTTCGTAAACTGAAGTGTACATAAACTGGGGTACCACTGTACATTACTTGCCATGGTTACTCACTATCCAGTAAGTATTATGGGAATTAGTTAATAATCACATCAGGTGAAATCCTGTTGCTTTGTAATGTAGTGGGAAGCATAATGTTCATTTGTTTCCAGACAGAAACTGAAGAGTCACCACTGTAATACTCGGGGATGCTTGATCATGTGAGAGAATTCCAGTGAGGACTCTTTAATTGCTGTCTGGAAGCAAGTTGATGCTGTGCCATTTGGCTTCTGCCTATGTGACAAACAACATAATTTCAGCTACTGGATTATATTTATTTATTTATTTATTTTAGAGTGGTTTTACCTTGCCTTTCTCCTTGGAAAAGAACCCAAGATAGCTTACATTAATGAGGGATAATATACAATCCAGTCCAACTAAGACATGTTAAAGTATTGAGAACAGGGAATTGAGGGACATCTTACAGCATTAAAGGACAACATTACATTAAAGCTACAAGAGAATGCGAGCAGTTAAAAAGAGAGTAAAATTCCATTAAAAGTTATGAGTGATGGAAATTAACATTGAAATCATAGTGTTGGGGAAATCACACAAGTTTATAAGTGGTTATAAACACAAAGTCTATGTGATTATATAGAGTCACATAAAAGACTCATAATAGGGAAAGCTTGCCTGAAGAGAAAGGGAATTCACTGACAGATGTCTGAAAACTAGCAGAACACATTTGCTAAGAGATTGTGTCAGAATGCAAATAACTAACATGTATTGCTGTAGAACATTTCTGACATACAAATGTCTGAAAAATAATCCAGGCAGAACCTTTAAGTGTCAGCATAAATGGAAAGAAACAATTGTGATATGCATTGTGTAACTCTAGTGTGGGTATATCTTCTATTGCCACCACTGCAGACCACAAGCACATTTCAATGGGAAAAGTACATCATCTGTGCTTGAGATCACTGGCTTCAGTTTTGTATTGTGGATCATTTGTCTTTTGTGGTACATTGCTCGTTTGACTGAAGATGGCTAGAAAGCTTACATTTGTCTTAGATTAATGTAGATGGAATGTAGAGCTTGGTGGAAGATCTCAAATGTTACATGATGAAATATGTACAGTCAAGAGAAAAGTTGTTAATAGGTTGTTGTTGTTGTTGTTGTTGTTGTTGTTGTTGTTGTTGTTGTTGTTAGCAAAAATGAGGTCTTGGAAGAAATTTGCAGCAATGAGGATCGGAGAAACAATGGCAGAATTCCTTGCACCGCTTTTTATGTGTTGGTGGCGAGGCTCCACTTCAAAAGTTAGAGATCCCCCAAGTGGCTTGATTCTGGGGGGGGGGATAGCTTTCCAGATAGTTCAGTGGATGAAGGTGGTGGGAGCAGTATCTCTCATTCTGTATGTTCAGAATATATTCTGGGTGGCATTCTAGGAGGCAAATGACAAGTGAACACAATGGCTTCTCCCAGTTCTGCCTGAAAACTGCCAGAGTCGGCCTCCAATTTTGTTGTCTGCAACTGGGGTGATAGAAAGGAAGCATTTTGACTCAGGCCTTGCCTAGATCCCACTCTCAAAAGAGATGGCACTTAAAATTATAAATGGCATTTTTATTCTTAAGAAGCACACAAACCTCTTAATGCCTGAAGACATTACTGAAAGGCATCAACCTGGCAGGGGAGAAAAAAAGAGTACAAAAATGACTATTTCACATTGTGGTTGCGATGTATAACAGACCCTTTTAATGACTTAATTGGTGACTCTCTAACAACCTGTCATCAAACATTTCGTGGGCACGGGGCACAAGGTTAAAATAAGGGGTTTGATTCTCTGAGAAGTCTCAATCCAATCTCCTTCTCACCATCATCCCATCCCCATTCTACAGTGCCTATTGGAAATGACATTTCAATTAAACTTTTCACAGAATGTTGTTTTGTCCACCTTTATTGTAAAATACACATGTTGCTGCCTTGCTTGCTGTATTTCCCAGGCTTCATTAGAGATCTAGAAATTGTAAAACTGAAGTTTTGTACACAGAGGGCTGGGTTAATGCTATAATGGTCATAAACGTGAGCCATTAAATTTGGAGTTCTGCTGTGTACAGTTTTGTCATATATTTCATACTTATAAATGGAGTGTCTGTAATAAGACAAATATCTATATATTACACTCTGTTGTTTATCCAGGTGAAGATGATGCAACTCCTATAACAAACAGTTTAACTCGTAAGTAGTGCATATCTGACCTATTTTGCTGTGTTACTAGGGACGGGTGAAAGAGTGGTGGAACTAGGGTAGCTAGGGAGGAGTGGAAGGGTGCATTTGCCTCAGGAGGCACAGCAATCTGGGGAGCCTGGAGGGGGAGCAGGAGGAGGAAGCCATGTGCCATCCCGCCAGCAGTCCTCCTTTTGCCCCGCTAAGGCTTGGTGATCCTTAGTCAGGCGAGAGGAGGAGAGGGAAGCAGGCAATTTTTTTTCCAAGCAGCATCTCTGTTGATTGCTCGCGCTCCTCCTTCCCCCCACCTTCCCCAGCTAAGGCTGGGCGATTGTTAGCCCAGGGAAAGGTGGAGAGAGAAGTGTGTGATGGAGGTGCTGCTTGGAAAACAAAAATCCCATCGCCTGGTTCCCTCTCCCCCCCTTTCCCCGGGCTAACAATAGCCAAGCCTTACCTGGGGGAAAGGAGGAGGGGGAAGTGTGCTACAGAAGTGATACTTGGGGGAAGCCTCCTTGGCGCTATTAGCATGCTGTACAGTTTGCACAGGAGAGCCTTAACTGGAAAGGAGACCCACAAAGAGGGCATGAGAAGGAGAGACCCTTCTTCAACTCCCCTACTGTTTCCCCAGGATCTGCCCCCCTTGATGGGTGGGTGAGGCATGGTTGGGGGGGGAGGAGAGGGTGCAAAAACTGACTTTGTCTCCGGGCACTCCAAACTCCAGCTATGCCACTGTGTGCTATCTGTTCCCCCTCATATTTGGTGGACATGACTTAGGGCTAAATGAATGCTCTGGCAGACTCCATTTTACCTTTTAGAATGTTTTCCCTTCAGTGACATCATCTTCTTAAATCAGCATATTTCAGCAATCATGCAAAGGAAGATGATTTTGTCATCCAAAGATTCAGTCATACTTCTGCTCTTAACTTGTTTTTAGAATCAGATGTCGTTCACTAGTTGAGATAAAACTGTTTTCAGATATGGGATCATTAGCACTGGTGTAGCTCGGGGCCAAGGGTGGTGCAATCTGTCCCCGGGTATAGCATCTGGGGATGCTAAATTGCGTGCCAAATGATTTCCTGTCCAGGAGCCATGGAAAGGTGCATTGTGGGCGACCTGCCCAGGCCAGTGCAGAGGACTCCCTGGCCACTGCTGCTGCCTTCACCTTAGCCCCTCCCTGTCCCTTGGGGTTATGGAAACTGACTTTGTCCCTGGGTGCCGAAAACCCTAGCTATGCCTCAGATCATCAGCTTGTCCAGCTTAGCTCTTAGGTCCCATTCAGAAAATATGTGTAGGTTGTTTGCCATCAACACAATATTCTTTGTGTATGAGGACATCACAAGCAAGAATTTGTGTCTCTGAGAATAACCCTCACATTTTTTTTCTGCCGATTAAAGCTGGAGGCAAAGTGTTCTTCTTAGATTTAGAGTGTGATACCATTTAACTGAATACATTATAAATAATTCTTTCAGCTAATGCCATTCCATGTGCCTCAACAAAACAATTGAGAGTTGTTAATGGAAACCCAGCTCAACCTGACAAAGGATGGATGGTTAGTTTGAAAGACAGGTAAGACTCTACATATGTTACCTTATATTGGATCCTGGCACCATTCCAAAGCTAAATGTCAGATTCTGTGTTTTAGTAGGTTCTTAGCCCTTGTAAATGCTCAATTTCTAACTTTAGAGTGCATAAAATATAGATTCTTTACATTCTTTGCACGAGAAAGCTTATCTATCCTCATAAACTAGCTTTCAAACCTGGGGTGCATCACTGCAGTATTTGCTCAGTCTGCTCTTGGGGTTGACTAGAGGTCTTCATGACCTAGGCTAAGGTGGCAGTACCCATATCCCCGTTATGCCATGCATTTGCCTTTCTTAGCGCAGCAGATGAAAGGAGGAGATATAAACAAAGCAGTGAATTACCTGAAGAAATGTAAAACCATTTTCATCATACCAACATATGTAAGGGTAAAAGAGCATGCTTCTCTCCCTAGAACTAACAAAGATGATCATATCTTGGCTTGTGGGGAGACACAAACACGGTTTGTGGTACCACATGAAGCCACTTTCTTCTTGCCTTTGAGTGAGCTGGAAAAGAAGTTGGCTGGTTTCTCAGGGCGAAGGGAGAACGTATGTTAGTGTATTTCAACAAACCAAACATGAAGTCAGGTTTAAACAATGGCCCCGTTTATTTGGAAGTTATTAACCGTTGTTGCTTTGATCAGAAGTAATATGAAACTATAGTTTAAAAAGTTTTACAGGGTTTTTCTTGGCTTGTTTGAAGGTTAAAAACAAAGTGATCATGTGCAAGGCCAAATGTGGCCTCTGGTTTGAATGGGATTTTTAAAAAACTTAAACAGCCTTCAGCGCCAATTCAGCCCATAAACAACCAAGAGCTTTGTGTTATTATCTGAGCAGACTCTACATTGCAGTCTTAAAACATTTCCACTCAGAAGTGGCTTCTATTGCAAACCATAGGGCTTTCTTCAGTAAACTATATTTACAGCTTTAATTGTCTGAGTATATTTCACCAAACCAAAATGCAATGAATAAAGATGACAGGACTGGAAGTAACTATTCCAATTTTATTTTTGTTCCAGCAGAGGCAGACATTTCTGCGGAGGTTCATTAGTAAAGGAAGACTGGGTCCTGACAGCAAAGCAGTGCTTTCCTTCTCGGTATAGTAAATTTTGTTAGCAGAACTATTACATGAAAATAAATTCCAGATTTGAAAAATCTGCAAGAGCATTTTTTTCCAAGTTGACATGTTGTGGAACAACACCATGGTATCTTGTAGTAATTTATTATTTTGTGGATACCACCAACATCACACAATTACAGGTGGAAACAAGAAAGCCTTCACAATTTCTGAATTCTTTGTTTACCTAGTATTCTAGCTACAGCTATGGAATGATTAGGATTTACATGCATGAACTATGTTGGCCCTTCAACGTTCTTTGAAATGTAATACGGCTGTGTTGTGCAGTTATTAGACAAAGAGATGTCCCTTTTCCTTGCCAGGACAATGCCATTATCATAGTTTTCTGCTGCTGGAAACTGAGAATTTTATTTGAAATTGGCAGTGTCATAATGATAGACATTCATTTTGAATAGGCATGGGCCTTTCATTTCAGAATGGGTGAAGTTCCTAAACAAATCATGGCAGCACAGCTGCTGTTCAGAACATGGACCCGCCCTCTGAAATGAAATTGACTTACCTTGTCTTACCTCATGCAGGGCTAAGCTCCAACCAGGAAGTAGCCTCCAATGCATCATTGATCCTTCTCCCTGGCGATGACCAATCAGGAGCCATGCAGGGACATCATCCCGTCTCCCTGTCTGATTAGCCAGCACCATGGAGAAGGAACGATGTTGCATCGGAGGCTATTTCCTGGCTGGAGTTTATCTCTGCATGAGGTAAGGCAAGGTAAGTCCATGGGTATTTCGTTTTGGAGGGTGGGTCCAAGTTCTGAACAGCAACTGTGTTTCATTTAGGAACCGGACCCATTCCAAAATGAAAGGCCCATGCCTAGTTTCGAATAAGCCTAGATGGAGTCGACTAGAAACATGGCTTTCTCAACAATGGCATCCTCCTTGTGAAATGCTATCCCACAGGAGGTAGGGCAGGAAACCTTTTTTTTTTTTTTTTGGTGGCTCTACCCAGGAGTAAGAAGAATTGTATGATGTGAACATATTATTTTGGATGCCTTTCTTGTTTTGTTGCCCAAATGTAGGGTAGTTTGATGGTTTGTAGTATTCTTATAATTGGTGTGAGCTTATCATTCACAACTATTGTGCAGGATGATGCATAGAACGATGCCCCGCCTAATAAAATAGCTTGTTTTCTTTGTTTTAATTTGAAATCTTTTAAAGTCACTTGCTAGACCTATATTAATAAGCTGCCATTTACAATTTTATGCTATACATACATTTATTTAATTTAGTTCAGAGGTACAGGTGGAAATTGAATTCAAGGGTGCTTCTAGACAAAGGAAGCAAAACTGGTTTTTGTGCTTACTCCTGCTTTTCCTTCTGAATTGTTTTAACCTAATTAAAAAAAAGATTGAATAAGCAACAAGAAAATGCAACAAGGTTAAGAACTCAAGGCATCAGTATTTGGATGTTCTTCAAAATATATATGATTGAAGTAGAGTAATAGCACAATGGTAAAATTGCCCCAGAATTTCTCTGCTGTCCCCAAGTAACTATGAGCTTTCCCTTGGAGTGTTAATCTGTGTCAAAGCAGCATAACTATTGGCAGCCTAAGAGTGTGTACCTATCTAGTATTTGCTTCAGTTAAGGCAACAAATGTTGTGTGGTCCCTGTTATAGTATGTTGCTGTAAATCGTTTAGTGTAGTGCTTTATAATAAACCAGAAGTATCTAAATGGATGAAATAAATGAATATATACCATCCTTCTGAAATTGCAGTGTGTAAATCTAACAATGCCCATTGCACTGTACTGCTTTTTTCATGTTTTGCCTTGCCTTCCTCTGTATCTGTCCGGTCTGCTCACCTAGCTGCAACCTCAGAACAGCTCAGCCAACGGTATCTGATGTAGAGCAGGGTATGCTGAGAAGACAGAGTTGGGGAATGAGAAATTGAAAGGAGGATTAGACAAGTAGGAAAGAGATCTGGCATTATGACAGATCTCTTATCTCAAGGAAAGGGAGCAAGCTGTGCTCTCCACATAGAGTGGGAGTGTACACCTGTCACCTGTCAATGTTACAGCTGATTAGGAACTCCAGGTCAGCAACTTCTAGACCAGTGGTTTTCAACCTGTGGGTCCCCAGATGTTCCTGGACTGCAACTCCCAGAAACCCCTTCCAGCACAGTGAGTGGTGTAGGCTTCTGGGAGTTGCAGTCCAAGAACATCTGGGGACCCACAGGTTGAGAACCACTGTTCTAGACAGACACACATTCTACACTACCACTTTTTGCTACTTTTTTTAAAAGGCTGCAGCCATCATACTTAGTAGTTGGGTCAGCATGTAACCCATTTCTGGTGTTGACTGTCTTTATATTGAGACGTGTATAAAGTGCTTGTGACATTTACCTTCCTTAGGTATAATCTCAATGACTATCAAGCCTGGCTTGGGATACATAATGTTGAAAAAGCACATGAAGAAGAGCATAAGCAGGTTCTGAATATCTCCCAGCTGGTGGATGGCCCCAAAGGATCAGATCTAGTTTTGCTGAAACTTTCCAGGTCAGTTATAGTCACGCCAACATTTTTGGCAGGTCTTCCCAACTCCCCAAAGTCACAGACCCTTCCCTGTTTCCACCGAAGTCAATATGCTGACATTTCTTTGCCTCAGACCTGAGCCTGGCATGAAGTGGTACTACTGAAAGGGGTAAGGATGTGATCTGAGGGAATGGAAGGTACAGGATATGTCCCATCCCCTGTGCTGCCCACAATACCCTCCGCTCTTCTATGTCCACTGCATCTATTGATGGTGAAGTAAATAACCAGTGTTCTGTCAGCATAGTGGATCTTCAATTGAATCCTGTATCCCAGGGAATACTTTTTAGATATAGTTAAATGGGAACTCCCCTCAGCCCTAGCCAGTTGGTGAAGGATGATGGAGTTGCAGCATAGCAACATCTGGATGGTCACAGCTCACCAATGCCTGCAGTAGAGTCTTACTTGGCGTGCTTCACATCTCCAATTGTTCTGTCAAAAATAAATAAAGGCAAAGACTTCAGCACACAGGATTCGGAAAGTTTAAAATATAATTAAGAGGCTTTCACTGAAATAGGAGTTTCAAAAGAAAGAAAGAAAGAAAGAAAGAAAGAAGATGTGAATTCATTTGATCTGATTATAGGAATTGCCATGTTCTGTGTCAATTATCATCGGCGCCAGTTTTTAAAAGGCTGGTAAGAATAAACATATATCTGTTCCTTGTGTGTTTTCCCCCCCAGACCAGCAGTAAGCAGTGATGCTGTGGCTATCATCAGGTTGCCCATTTCTGGATGTACCATTCCGGAAGGCACTGCCTGCACTGTATATGGATGGGGACATACAGGACGTAAGAGATGTTTTTGAAAAACATATACGCATATATTTATATGCATCTGTCATGTGATCATTAGGAGTTGCAGTTTTCTGAACATGGGTTAGGCAGCAACACCACTGCTGAAATGGAAATCTATTTCCCATCTTGTAGAAAAATCCAAAGAATTTAAAGACACTGAAGGTATCCACATTCTCTAGAGAACTGACACGTACCAAACATACACACACATACACACACACCTCTGTCTATAGCTGTCTGTCTAGATAATGCAGATAAAAACATCAAAATGTTGTGTTCAACATTTTATGATCTTCTCTGCTGTACCTGTGCAGAAAATTAATTATGTTCTTCTCCTCTGCTGTAAATGTGCAGAAAATTAATTGTTAAAATCACTTTTTATTTAACTTTTGAACTGGTTTAACCAGTCTGCTGCTCCTGGGAGCAACCACAGACCCTTGCACCTATATGCCATGAATTGTCTGCATATATCTGCCCTGGTGATATGTTTTGCAGAAAATAATAATAATAATAATAATAATAATAATTATTATTATTATTATTATTATTATTATTATTATTATTATTATTATTATTATTATTATTATTATTATTATTATTATTATTATTTCTGCAAAACATATCACCAGGACAGATATATGCAGATGATTATTATTATTATTGGCAGCATCCACACATTTTAACAGTGTAAATTGAAATCCCACAACTGGGGTGATCTTGACAGATCCACTCATCCCTCATCTCCAATAGCCTTCGGCTAGAATCTTGGCCAAAGCCACACCTGCCAAGAGGTGATAATATCTCAGGCAAGGATAACATTTAGGTAATTAAAGAGCCTCATGGCACAGTGGTTAAATGCCTCTACTGCATGTAAAACTGTGCTCACGACCTGGGGTTCAATGCCAGGTAGCTGGCTCAAGGTTGACTCAGCCTTCCATCCTTCTGAGATTGGTAAAATGAGTACACAGCTTGCTGGGGAGGGGGGGCAATGTGTACCCTGCATAATTAAAAAAACTGTAAACAACCCAGAGACTACTTGAAGTAGTATGAGGTGGTATATAAGCAGAACACTTTGCTTATATAAGCAGAACTTTGCTTAAAGGCTTCTTCATTCAATCCCCTGGCTTATTCAACTACTGAGTAACCTGTTTCATCACATGGGAGACAATGGAAATTGCAAAATGTAAGGAGGAAGTCTTGAGTTCATGAAAATTGCCACTGTTCTATGTTTTTATTGATAAATTAAACTATGCAGTACCTAGTGGAAGTATTGCATAGTTTAATATAATGTGGGAGTGTCCCACCAGTCTATGTGCCTGTTAAGTTAAAAACATAAAATCAGAATTTGGAATGATCACAAAAGCTAGTCTGCACTTAGAGGCAATGCACAGGATAAGAAAATGATGGCCTTTTGTGTAAAGAAATAGGGATGTGTCAATCCATCTGTTTCAGTTTCTTCTGCATTTTAATTTCAGAATCTATAAAAACTCGTTTCCCTTCTGGGTAGAGAACAATTTGAGAAGGCTGGTCTTACAGCAGGGAAACATAAATGAAAATGTTGATACGTTTCAATAGGCACTGTGATTCTTAGCACATAGACGACCATGGTACACCTGACTTGCTACAGTGATGGAATGTACAAGAAGGCTCTCAGAACTGCTGTTGCTATTATGTGCTGTCAAGTTGCTTTGACTTATGGTGACCCTATATTGGCTATGATCTTCAAAAGGTCTTTAGCAGCCATGCACAGTAAAAGCCATGGGTTTCTTTACTGAGCCAATCCATTTTGGGTTACATCTTCCTCTTTTCACCTTTGCCCAGCATCATTTTTAAAGTGGGCCTTGTCTCTTCATGAACCAGCTCATTCTAATTTGCTCAGAATTGAGCAATCCTAATTCAGCGCTAACTGAGATGATAAGGAATGAAGAGCAGGTTCTCATACAATTAAGTGCTCAATAGAATGACCTGCCAGTTTCAGTTCCTTTCACATTTAAAATTCCTGAACCCCACACTCTTGTCATCCTAGATCCAGACAAATATGCAGATTCTGGTAAATTCTTACAAAAGTTTGGACCAAATTAAAATCCCTCTCTCATCACAAGAGCGATGCAATGGGGGTTATGTTCTTGAGAATTCATTTTGGACATATCCTGCCGGCATTTGTTGTAGAATGATAACTAAATCCTTGTGTTCACATTCAAATCTTGTTGGCACCACAAATTCAGTGGCATGTGTTAATCACATGCCACTGAATGCTACTTTAAAGATGCTACTTTAAGTTTCCAAAGATGGGGAAGCAAGCTAAGTTAGTGTGAAAATTACAAATTAATAGCTCACCAGTCAAAAAGTGGTAACGATTGTATGGATCCTTCCTTGACTCCTTCAGCTCTTGGAGACCTGTTACCCCTGTTGTAATTCTTTCTTTTCTCTCTTCCATTACATTTCAGAGATATTTCCATATGAGAAGAGAACCTTTGGAGGGGGAAAACTGGTGGTGGTAGTGGGGTGTCAAATCTTGTATTAGCTCTGGTTGATATATATTTTCTCCTTGTGTATGGTGAATATTTCCTTATAGTAAGATATTCCTAAAGGAGAGGGCATACAATATTTAATTCACATCTTGATCAAGACCATATATTCATTTTTGGTCAAGATCCCACTAGAATGGAATGTGTTTTGTGGGTGTTACACAATTGTCTCATACAATTTCAATTAACTAATCATCTCCAAAGGGACAAAGTATGGGAGGCCGTGCCTTAGTTATGTGTCTGGTACTGAACATTTTTCCACTGTCCTGTTTCTTATTTATTCAGTGTAGTCACCACCTTTTGGGTAGGAAACTCAACAATGAGTTTGCTCATTTTCTGTTCCCCTTTTAACTTAGCCAATGGATTCTAGTTTAGTCAAATTACCTTTTAGAACTTGTGCTTCAGACAGAATAAATAAGAAGCAAATTGGATTAATTTCACTCTGTCTGAGAGAATGTGCAGAGAACTTTGTTTATCATATTGTTGAGCCAAGACAGATGTTGTTTCATGTTTCTCCATATGAACAAATAGAGATGCAGAAATCCACGTTTGGCCAATGTTTGGTTTGTTTGTTTGTTCTAGAACACTATGCTGCTGTTCCATTTCTGTTTTTTACCTTAATTTCAGGAGCCAACTTTGACGGGCAACTTCAAGAAGCAAATATGACTGTGATGGGAAATGAGCGCTGCAGTCGGGATTTTGGTGGCAACGTAGTTGTGAAGGAGTCTGAAATGTGTGCCATGGCTGAGAGAATTAGCAGTGGGACCTGTGAGGTACTGTTTTTGACATTTGCTTAATTTGCATCCTGTTCTTCTTCCAGGTAGTTGAGAGTATCTTATTCTCAAAACCAGAGAGAGAGAGAGAGAGAGAGAGAGAGAGAGAGAGAGAGAGAGAGAGAGAGAGAGAGAGAGAGAGAGAGAGAGAGAGAGAGAGCAACCATTCCAAGGTCATTGGATGTGAGGCAGGAGCTGTAAAAGCTCCATCATGATAGATAAGGGCAGTGTTGGTGAACCTATGGCACAGAGCCCTTTCTCTGGACATGTGACATCACCCCCTCACAGCCATGGCACTTCCCTTCTGCTCAGAGCATGGCACTGTGCTCTGTGCAGGGAGCTAGGTGAAGGGGAGACAGCGAAGGGTGGGCACGTTTGTAGCCCCAGTTTACTCTCTAGCCACACTGCTCTGGGCATCCCAAAAGCAGCATGGCTGGAGAGTAAACGGGGGCTACAAAGGAGCCCACAAACCACTGCCTCCCCTTTGCCTGGCTCTCTTCACTGCTCTGTGAAGACAGCTGGGAAAAGAGGAGGCAGGGGAAAGCCAGGGGTGGGGGCGGGGAGTGGCTGCAGCTATTTGCCCAGGGCAGAGAGGCGGATCTGGTGCTACTTTTCAGGAAAGCAAAGATCAAAGAGCAGGTTTTTGCATTATCCATGGACACAACAGAAATTCAAAAGCGTGCTCTTCAATCTTCGCTTTCCTAAAGGGTAGCACCCCTCCACTTTGATCCTCGCTTTCCCAAAGTGTAGTACCCCATGCTACCATTCAGGAATTTGAGGACCAAAGAGCAGGTTTTTGGATTTCCCATGGCCACAGCGAGGGTGCTGTGGCTTCAGGAAGTTTGAAAGCCTGCTCTTTGATCCTTGCCTTCCTGAAGGGTAGCATCCGAAACATTTGTAACCCGGGGTACCATTGTATTCAGATTAAATTGCCATATTGGGACTTTGTGAAAAATAAGTGGGTTATGAATTGCAGTTAGGGTACTCAGTCTCTAAAAGGTTCCCCATCACTGAATTTGGGAATTTGTATTTCCCGTAAGTTAGCCGCAAACAAGCACAACTTCTCACGTAACGCAAGTCCAAGTTGCAATCCATTTTGTACATCTTAATCTGGTATACTGCACCATGGGTAGTTTTCTATGCTGCCACTGTGGGTGTATCAGGATCTAAGCATGATATCATATGATGGGCCAGCATCTCTGGACTCTCCATAATCTGTTGGGAGAACCTTCCTTGATGTGTCTGAGGATGAAGTACTGATAACTAGGCAATTCTCCTAAAGGCTGAAAAGACAGTTTACTGGTTCCCAAGCCAAAATTCAGAGTCCTAGAGAATGCCAGCACCCTTGTTTCCTATGTTATGGGCTGTTGCTCTCGTGGCAACCTAGGGAGGAATCACTGTAGTCTGACAAGTGAATGCATATGTGAGATGTATGTTGGAGTCAGATTATTATCCAGTTCAAGTTGCAAATCCTTCATTTCGGTGAAGAACTCAGGAGTCAAAAAGCTAAGATTGGATCAGAGGCAAACAGTATGAGCTGTTAAAGCCAGTATTCCAGATCAAGAGAAATAAACTTTGGGGGCGCAGTTACGTATCTGTGGTAGAGCAATCATTCATGGGCTAGGGTGGTCCCTTGCCTGATTGTACACGTCAGGATGTCACACGGCATGTGAGATGTTTTGTCATGGCTGTCCCCCCTCCCCCAATTAAGAAATAAGTATATATCCACCTGCTTACACTGTTTATGTTTTCTTTTTCTCTTCTAGAGGGATTATGGTGGTCCGTTGGTCTGTGAACAAAACAAAATGAAAATAGTAGTGGGCGTGATTATTCCTGGGCGTGGATGTGCGATTCCCAGACGACCAGGGGTTTTTGTCAGGGTGGCCTTCTACTCGAAATGGATACATAAAATCTTAGTGACGTACCGATCATAGCTAAGCATTCCTGCCAAGAAAGCAAATTCCAGTCATGGGAACATTTTGGAAACTATGAAGTCAAATTGTAGTAGAAAGAGCCTTGACTACTTTTTTTTAAAACCCAACAACATCCATCAAGTGTGACTTGATAATCATGTTCTACAGATATTTATGGATCTTTCTGTCATGTTCTGCCTCATTCTGTGCTATATGAAGTGAACTGTGGCATAAGCAAGGATGGTGACCTATTTCCTGAAGATACTTGAATGAAAAGCAAAACTGCAAAGAGCGATTGCTGGATTCAGATACGTTCTGTGGAATTAGAATGCCCAATTTCTCATCTGTTGCTGCTTATGGTCATCTTGTTGGAGATATGCAAGCACAATTTGAAATGTCCAGTAGTTTTCCTTTCCTTTGTAAGCCTCTTTATTTTTCTTTAGGACAATGATAACTGTGTACATCAGGCAGAAATTACGCTGTTCTCCTCGTAAAAGCAAGGTTTTGATTATATTTTAATCTTCTTGACAAGTGGTTACTTGGATTTGCATCCCAGGTAAACAACATTACCACAAGCTGCCTACCCCGATGGCAGGGAAAGACCCTTGTTTGAAACGTCTGTGGAATTTGTTGGTGTTTGCTGGTGTGACAATCTGTAGCAACAACTTTTTAAATTAATCGATGTGCTCAAGAAGATGGTTCATAACTCTTGAAAAGCCAGTATTGCAATTCTGTTTCTGAAAGTTTGGGATTTGGTTTTACTGTGCATATTGGCAACAAGAGAATGTGTTGGGGTATTCTGTGCAGTGGATTTCATTGTACATATGGCAGACCTTAAAGCACCCCAACCCAAACAATATACGGATTGAGATCTAAATATGTGTTCAGTCAGTTGTGTGTTCAAGACATCTTTTGTGTGTGGCCACACAAACAACCTTGAAACTGGGGAGTTTTTCAAGTATGGTTTGTGCCAGAGTTTGAGAATGGGTTAAATTTTTTATTTCATTCTGTTCCTGGAATCCCACAGCCAGAATGGCCAACAATACTGAGAGTCTCAGAGAGAGAGAGAGAGAGAGAGAGAGAGAGAGAGAGAGAGAGAGAGAGAGAGAGAGAGAGAGAGAGAGAGAGTATTTGGAAAGTCTGGTTTGTATTATGTCATGCAGTAGTGAGGGGTCTCCTTAAAACAACAACAAACAAACAAACAACACAATATATGTGCATGATTGACACTGATCTATGTATATATCAACCATAGTATTTGATTGAGGCATCTTTTGTGCTTCAGTGTTCTGCTTTCCATCTCCTAACTCAGTTGTTCCTAAATTGAAGTCTCCAGACGGTGCTGTGCAATAGTTTCCAAAAACCCTGACTTTTGACTTTGCTGATGAGCTTATGGAAATTGCAGTCCACCAACATCTGGTGCCCCTTATTTGGGAACCACTGCCTTAATGGCTTGGTAGAGAGGAACTATTTTACCCTTGCTCCACCCTTGACTTTTTTAAAGGTTCAGCCACCGTCTCGCCTCCAAAAAACATGTAGATGTGAATACACTGAAGACGTGTTACCTCAAAAAGTTCCCTACAACAACTTTCCCACACAACACATTACTTGTACAGTACACCAGCTGTTTTTCTCTCAGTCCCCAGGCAATGTTCCCGATCTGTTTTTGTGTTAGAATACAGGCCTTGGACCCGGAGTGAGGAAAAGCTGATGGGAGTAGGCAGTTTGGTAAACAGATCTACACTTCTTTTAAACATGGGAACAAACATGCAAATGTCAGTCATATTATATATATTAAGAACTGTGTTGATGGCTGGATAGCTCAGTGAATTAGATATTGGATGTGAGTTCAATTCCCCTCTGTGCTTTGAAGGAAAAGGGTCGGCCTGTGTAGCAATGAACAAGCGTTGTAATCCCAAAATACCCCAAGAAGAAAGGAATGGTAAACCACTTCTCAGTCCTTTTTTTTTACCTAGAAAACCCTAGAAAGAGTGCCATGTCAGAAACCTTTAATTATTCAAAGGCTTTATTTGACATATTTGCACCATTCAAACTAATTCTGTATTACGGGATTGCAAGAGTATCAAATCAAGTCCTTGTTATTTCTACTTCCTTTCTAGTTTTTCCAGTCCTTTCTAGTTGTTTTTAAAGCAACATGGCTGCAGATATTCTCTGTTTAGCAAAATGTTTGTAAATATATGGGTCCCTCATCACATGAACTCCTATTTACAGCCATAACGTCCAGAATCCTCTTAATGTTTGCCCTAGTTATTGCCGAATGGCTCCAGTGTGGGTTTGTTTTTCCTTCAGGGGGTGAAAGATAATTTAATCACACCAGGTGTACGCAGATACTGTATCATGCTTGTGTGAAATAGTTTTTTTTTTTATCAGACACTGAGTTCAACCCATCTTAGGTGCAAAAGATGTCTAAGATATACCTTTGGAATTAATGAAGTGCTTCCCAACCTTGTGGCCTTAGATTTTCTTGGATTAAAACTCCCAGAGATTTTCGCCATTACCTGTTCTAGCCAAGATTTCTTGGAGTCAAGAGCATCTGGGGTCCCAAGGCTGGGAACCAATGAATTAAAGAATGCTGGTGCCAAGACTCTGAGTACTAGAGCAAAACACAGTTCATAGTCTCTTGACAATAAAATAAAATAAAATAAAATAAAATAATAATAATAATAAAAGAGCAAACTTGATTATCCCAGCGTTTTTCCATTCCAACAGTTGGAAGGTCAGGGTGGATAGGTAATATTTTTGTCACTGCTGTTGTTAAACAAATGGGAATCAGATATGTGTACTGATCTATTTTAAATCACCAAGATATCTATCAGGAGATAAACATCTGTCTGCAGAGGACTGTTTCCCATGTTACACAGCAACAAAAAATAGTGTGCCACTGGGTATGTACAGAAAGAGAGGCATTTTTAAAACTGGTTCTTTGTCAAATGTATTTCCCAAACACTCGCTGGTTGCATTTACACTTTAAATCAATTGTTATATATATGTGTGAAAAACAACTTGCTCCCTCATTATAGGACCAAACAAATTGTAATTCCCTGAACCATATAAAGCTTTTATATACTTATGTGATACTTTTGATAAAAGGCTTTGAATCACTTTTTGAAAAGGTGGTGTGTGTGTGTGTGTGTGTGTGTGTGTGTGTGTGTGTGTGTGTGTGTGTGTGTGTGTGTGTGTGTGTGTGTGTGTGTGTGTGTGTGTGTGTGTGTGTGTGTGTTCAGGGCTTGTAACTTACATGTCATTTGAGATTTTTTTTCAAGAATATGCATATTCAAGCCAAAAAATCTTATATGAATATGACATTAGAATTTTTAGTTCTGGCACACATTTATGATAACACACATTTTTAAAGCATGGAATATATCCAACCCCCAACCCGTAATAACTTGTTAACTCAAGTTCTTGCATTTAAGCCAGTTAAACGAAGCTAGATTTCATTCCTATAGTTTAATAGGGTTATGGCTCAAGTTAAGGCATTTTGGCAGTTATCCTTGCTGTCTTTTAAAAAAAATACTCTTTTCCTCTCTTTCTCTCCCACTCTCTGTTCATACCCGTTACATAAAGTGATGTTTATGAGGCTGTAGCAAAATGTAATTCATTTTGCATTTTTTCCTCAAGATTGATGTATCCTCCCTATTACATGTGCAAGCCTTTTGTATTATGTATGCAGGCATTTTGTTTGGTGTAATAAAAAGGATTCTGAAATATTATATACTTCTGCTGTGCAGAAGACAATATGAATTTATATATATAAATATATATATAAAATATATATAGGGTCAGGTGTTAAAACTACATGTAAGTCTTTAAAAAGTATTTGTTCTGAGCCAAGTCTCAGTAGAATGAGTTGTACAGAGATTATAATTTAGAATTTAACAAATGCTTGTGTATCAGGTCTTCTTTTGAGGCAAATTCACACAGTGCCCAGAATCCTATTGGTGTTTGCCTAAGGTTTGTAGTACATGTTGCAGTTAGCTGATATGGCCCTGGGATGCATCTTGATGCAGTTGGGCACATGACCCAGCATCTGACCAAGATGTGCCCTAGCATCTTGTCAGTTAGTCACAATTAGCGTATATTCAACAAACACCAGTGGGACTTTGGCCAGAATTTTTTTCCTGTCCTGATCATCTTGCGGTACACATTCACATGGAGAAACATAATCATAACCGGCTACTAGAGATGGGCACAACTAAAAAAAAATGGTGTTTCGTTTGTCGTTTGGTCGTTTAGGGGTCCGTTTCGGTCCGTTTTCATTTTCGTGATTTTTTTGCAAAAATTCATTTTCATTTCATTAGGTAATGAAACGAAAAAAAGAAAATGAAAAATTGCTGTTTCGTTAGCATTCTTTTTAGTTCAATGCATCTGCTGCAATGAAAACGAAAAACACGGCAAATTTGGTCGTTTCGTTTTCGTTTTCATTTTGTTTTTTTTTTAAAAAAATTGTTTCATTTTCATTGCGTAATGAAACAAAAAAAGAAAACAAAAACAAAAAATCGCTCGTTTCATGCCCATCTCTACCGGCTACCATAGATAAAAGAGCAGCCCATGAGACTGCAGGAGAAATGTTAAATGAAACAGAGGGTGTACGTTGACAGAGTCATTGAACATGCTGGCTGTAGGAATCTGGCGATTAAAGTCACAAAGGTAACTTTCCTAAGCTCTCCAGTAAATAATGTATTAGGGGCATGATCTATACACTGCTGTGATCTCCAGTTAAGGCAGAGGTGACCCAACTAGTCCAGGCTGCATGTGATCTGGAGCTTCCTGGGTCTGTAAACTTTTTACACCATTTTACAGCCAAGTTAATGAATGGCAAATAAAAGGCACCCAGTTGTGAGATTCCTGGTTGCAAACCATTGGAGTTTCTATCTGTCATGCATTTCTGCCATTCACAAGCATTTCATCGCAGTGCAGCCTCTGGCTGTCTGGTATGCAATTAGTTTGAGGGAATTTGAAAGGGAAGCCCTGAAGAACAGATGTGTGGGTCACCCCTCACTTCTGCAAACTAGAGGCTGGGATTCAAAGTGCATGACTTGTATTGGAACCCAACTGAATTTTAGATTATCATTTTTGTTGATTCTCCCCACACACCCTTGGGTTTACAACAGCGTTCTTTGGAAGCCACAAGAAGTGGGTGGCCATGAAACAACTGAGGCAGCTGTTAAGGAAAGCGAGGTAGTTCCCCCATTTTTATGAATTAGGTTCCTTTCCCAGAGTTTTGTTGAAGAGGAGATCTGAGATGGCATTACCTCTTTCTGTATTCTAAGATCAGAGCTTGGAAATGTTGCCTTTCCCTTCTGCAACTTTTGGAATTTCCCAGCCACCACGGACTCTAAGGGATTCTGGAAGTCCTTGTGTGAAGAAGCCCTCTGTCACTGAAGGTGTCTCTCCTATCAGGGACAGATAGGTTGGAGAATGCCAGTGACATGAGATCACCAAGGGGGCTGGGCTTTGTGATTCCCAACCTTAGGTCCCCAGATGTTTTTGGACTGCAACTCCCAGAAGTCTTCACCAACAGTTGTACTGGCCAGGATTCCTGGGAGTTTTAGTCCAAGAACATCTGGGAACCCAAGTTTAGGAACCATTGGTTTAGGGCTTTGGGAGGAAAAGTTTAAACTCCCTTGCCCGAATACCCCCAGTTCTCAAAGCTGCTCTTTGTTCATTAGTGAAATGGGACAGAGAATCCTAAGCGTGAGACTTTTTTTTTTTTTTTTTTTAGTTCAGCCTTTTGTCTTCCCATGTGCATGAGAATGTACCCAGAACACTACCTGTTGATGCAGCATCAGGAATTAAAATTTCTGTGTTGATTTGTCTTTGGCCTTTTCCTTTTGGTAGTGATAGTTTCGGGGTGGGCGGGGGACTTGAATGATACTGGGCAAAGAATGTGTGCTTCATTTATTCCTGTGAATATTTCTTGTTGGTACCCATGGTACTTTACCATGCAAGTGTTACAGTTACAGCACTTGGCTGAGAAGGACACTGTCAAGGTGTTTGGTCACCACTCTTTTCTGCTGTACTTGGACCATAGGCAGAATATTTTCTAACTGGATTTAAGAGTAGAAACTACAAAACATGTTGCATCCTGTACTTTGCATGTGCCTGTATTTATTGCACAGAAGTACTTGTTTTAGGTCAAAACCACAATTTAATGTCCACGTATTTGTTTTGTGTGTGGGTTTTGACTCAAAAGAGGTGGAAAATAAACTGTTTCATGTGAGTTTTTCCCCTAAAAAAAGATAAAAATAAAAATTAGAAATGATGTTTTAATTTATTTGGAGGTTTTCCTATTTTATCCTGTTATTGCTTTGGCTTGTATCTGAGTAGCTTAGGGAGAGAGGGAAAAATACTCTGAGGAGGACCGTGTGACATTTTCTAAAACACAAAACACAAACAGAGAAACTCAACAAATGAACTATGGGCCATTAGGAACCCCTTGGAAATCACACTTGACCAGGGGTGGAGAATGTGTGGCCCTTCAGCCTTTGATGAGCTACGTCCACCACCTCCCTAGGTTGATGGTAAGAGATCACGGGGGTGTGTGTGTGCCCAACACTGAATCACCACACATTCTTCATCTCTTCATTAGGAGCTTTCTTGCAACACTGGTATACAATCTGTTCATGATTTGTTTGATGTGCTTTTCTCCTCCCCCTTTTTTTTTGGTGGTGGTGGAAGGCCTATTTCAAATTTACTGGTATATTATTTACTTAAAAATATTGGCCTGGTGGTGAAAAGAACCATGCTATTTCTTTAAACCCATCATTGACAGTGTTCATCCAGTTTTACAGTGCTGTAAATGGAACAACTTTTAAGTTTTCTTCCGTACTTTCTTGTAGATGCTGCCTGTTGATGCGATCACTTGGAAACTTATTCACACTATGGATCTGAGTTTACAATAATTTCTATAACTAAAAGCATCAACATTAGCCACTATAGTTGGTATTTTTGTATTGTTTATTATTATTATTATTATTATTATTATTATTATTAATAAAATACTTTATCAAAAAGTATGTACAGTATATGTCTTTTATTTAATGACATGAAATAATATTCAGGGTTGGGCCTCTTCAGTTCCTTTGTGCTGTGGCTCTTAGAATTTGTTGAGAAGAAAATTGAGAGATCCAACCAACCCCTCCCCCCACCCCACGACCTTGCAGAGTAGCTTTCATTATGTACATGTGGGTAGCCATTGTAATTTTTTCACTTTTCAAGAAGGAAACTTCTCTGGTGCTTCCTGGGAATGACAAATCTTCAGGGGTGTCTCAAGAAGACCTTGTGGGAAAGGTAGTTCCTTGAAGGGCACAGTCTACAGAGAAAATGGTTAACAAATATGGATCTCTTTGTCCCATTCCAAATATTCCGTTTTGAATGTTCACCTTCATACAACTGCCCTCCCAAGGAAGAAGACACTGAAATTCAAGGAATGAATAGAGATGAATGAGAGGACCCATTGCTCGTGTTTTCAATTTGTCCTACTCTTCCTCTGGTGTGTCCAGTTCTGAACAGGGCACATTCCACCATTAGAAGGAGCTGCATTGCACTGTGAATTTCATCACCTAATTTCAGGCATCCTGCCATTCGAAGGAGCTGTATTGCACCATGACTTTCACCACATTGTTCTAGATTTCCTGTCATTTAAATGCCGTGCTACACTAGAAGCAGCCAAGCTCCAAGATCTTTTGAGAATACATCTTTCATGTTAGCAAAGAGGCATCATTTCCATTATTAATCAGACAGGCCAGTTTCTTACAGCTTATTCACCTCAACTGACCTGAAGACTTGATGGTGCAGCAGAGAAAGAACTCCCCACAATGCAATAATAGCACCTTTGATTGCCTTATGATTATTTTGCCCTACAGTGCTTACATATCAGCAAACCCACCAGGCACTTGTGAAAATAATTGCATTAAACTGGAGGCAAATTGCTGAAGAGAAAACATATTATGGTTTATTGTAGGAAGATGAATACGAAGAGCAGCTCCTGTGAAATGAACTGAGAACATTCATGGCTATAGATGTACAGTAATACTTCTACGGTGTGATCACCATCTGTATAATAGCCTTGTAACAAGTTGAGTTTTGTGAACATTGCAGACAACTCACAGCATGAGCCTGCATACATTAAGGAACATCACGCATAAACTGCTTATGAAATCATTTCCCACTTAATGCTGGAGATATTTCCTGGGCCACTTGAGAAGGTTGGCTACTTAAGGCTAACCCTCCAACTTGCGTCAGTGATGTTATGCTGCAGAAGTATATAGAGGGAAAAGAATCTGACTCCAGCACACCATTAGAGGGATATTATTTCTTTGAGGAGTGCTGCCCCCCCTGCCTTTTTTTTTTTAATGTAGTGGAAACATGTCTTCTACTGGCTCACAGCTCAGGTTCTCATGTTTATTCCATAAGCACTTACAGTAATATGAGAGGCAGGTGGTAGTCATTATAAGATCCATGTGCTGCCTTTGACCAAAGACTCTTTGAGGCCTTGATGGTGGCTGTTAAGGAAAACAGGTTGCCAATCCATTGGCTTTACATTTCTTTTCTCTGCTAACACTTAAGTCTTCTTTGGTATCTTGCATGTCAGCTGCTCTGCCCTTGTGCCTTGTTAGTGGCTTGATTTCTTTTGGTTATCCTTAAAACTCTTCTCTTGCCTCCACCAACAGGGAAGTGACAAGCCCTGTTTCCCACAAGCTGCTTTTAGAGACATAACTATTGTGTAATTAAACTATTGCATAATTTCCTTTCCACCCTTAGCAGCAGTCCTTGTTAGAGATTCAAAAATCAACCTGAAAAATCTTCCTGGTTTTGGCCAGATGCTCTCTTAATTTCACTGGCTATCATTCTTACATTCATGTAATTAATACAGCCCCCACAAGACTTTGTTATGTTAGGAAGGTGGAATGCATGAGATGCTGGCATGGTTTTGAATGACAGCTTGAGTTTGGTTTGAGCCCGAAGCATTAGGACATAACTTGCTTGATGGAATAAATGCTCACAAATCAAACACAGAAATCTGGGGGTTTCAAATAGAAGGAACCATCATTTTACAGCTGAAAAATCATCTTTTTGGGGGTGGGGTGGGGTGTGTGTGTGATGATCTAAAGTAATTATAATTACTTGTTCCAATTTTATATCAATACATCAAACTATTATAATAGCAAAGAGCAGTATTAATGTCATTCACATGCAGCAATATAGATGTACAGCAGCCCAATCCAGCATTCCTTAAAGCAATTCAAAAACTAGACAGATCCCAAACCAAAACATATAACTTTGAAACTCAACCATTCACATTTGTTGAAAAGCAGCCCTGACAATTGGTTTGTTTTTGGGTGAAAAGTGGTCCACTAATTAAACAAGGGGTTCATTTATGGGATTGTCCCTTAAATGGTGTCACTTTGTGAATGGCAGTAAGTAGAAGAGAGTATCATGCAGAATACAGACTATGTTGTCAATATTCAGTTTTTGCTATGTAAAATTTGGCATCTTTTCTCCTGCTCACCATGTGGGCATGATATTGTGCAGGAATATCAGGCCATTTCTTGGCTTTTAAAATCTTGGATACAGAAGCACAATATCCCACATTCATTAACTGGAGGCTTTTGATGAACTGAATATACAACATGCATGATTCTGGCTATATTGTACCAATATTGTACCAGAACCAAGACAAAAATGTTTGATATGTTCTGAAGAGTCCGTCATTTCCTGATTGCTAAATTCTATTCTAAAAATAATTTTTATTAGCTATTAGGAATTGCCTACAGCAATACTGAATTCCATTGTTTCCTTGGAAAAAAGGTTTAAGTCAATCTGGTTTCTTCCAAGTTTAAGAGCAAAGCTGGGATTCTGGTGTGTGTGTGTGTGTGTGTGTGTGTGTGTGTGTGTGTGTGTGTGTGTGTGTGTGTGTGTGTGTGTGTGTGTGTGTGTGTGTGAGAGAGAGAGAGAGAGAATGCCTTTTAATCCAAAATGTGCATCTGTTAAATATTAATGTTTTTGGATCACTAAATTAAAAGTAAGCATTCATTTGGAAGACGTTTTTATGTTCCTTTCTGTCATCATGTAAGGACCATCTCTGGTCTGTCTAGCCTGATATTGTTAACAACTGGCCATCTCTCCCCAAAGGATCAAGCAAGATTCTTTTCTAGACTTCCTGGAAATGCCACTGATTGAACAATGAAACCCCTTGCATGTGGAGCGTTGTGCTCTACCTCCCATATCCGCTAAATCACCTTTACTTAGATCTGTAAACCATGGATCAAAACATTGTTTCATCTTCACAAATGCACGGCTGTCAAGGAAAGCAGGTCTTGAACCTGGCTCTCAATGGGAGTAAACCCCAGGATACAATATCCTTAACAGCCTACTAGTGAAACAGAAATACCAGCATTTCTAGGTGTTAGCATGATCTATGTGACTCTCTTTAACTTTTAATATGCTAACACTGAGAATGTGGGCATGGATTATGGAATAGAGATAATGGCAACAGGTTTATATTGTTAGGTGCCATCAAGATGGAACTGGCTTACAGTGACCCTAAGAGGGCTTCAAGGTAAGTGAGGTATTTAAGGAGTGCTCTTACTAGTTCCACACTGCCATCGACTTCCATACCAGAGCAAGGAATTGAACCCAGGCCATGTAGTCGATCACTCTATCCACTTACAGATTCTTACAGTGAAAATATCTGCTCTGCTCTTCTAGTGACAGAGAATGGCAATTTGACACAAGACACACAAGCAGCTCTTCCTTCCCTATTCATGATAAAACCATGTGATTCTTAAAGCAATGAAGTGCATTGTATAGAGTTTGCCATATTTGCCAAATCTCTAATCCTCCAAACCTGACTCATGGTTTATGACAGGCATGCCCAAACTTCGGCCCTCCAGATGTTTTGGACCACAGCTCCCACAGTCTTTTGCCATTGGAAATACAGGCTTGGAATTCTAAGAGTTGTGGTCCAAAACATCAGGAGGGCCGAAGTTTGGACATGCCTGGTTTATGAATTTTGCTGAACGAACTATAAATTATTTGTTGATTCATTCAGGATTTTATTGTTTTAAGACAGCCAAGTGGGAAGTTGGTCAGGCTGCCTCTAAACATATATATATATACACAGACCAGAAGTTAACTTTAAAAAAAAAGCCTGATAATAATAATTCCCAAATGAATTATTTTTTTATTTTTGCAACTTAGAATGTACAACTTATTTATTTATTTTATTTTTGCAACTTAGAATTAGCTAACTAATTTGTGCTTTCTATGTTGAAAATTCAGAAATCCATGGTTTGTGGTGTACCAAGATTAACCACCCTTTTTCTGGTTCGTCCCCATCTATGAACATTAGAGATGGGCACGAAACGAACAATTTTTTGTTTCCATTTTTGTTTTTTTGTTTTGTTACATAAGAAAACGACAAACGAATTTTGTCTCTGAAATGAAATGAAACAAACAGAAACCAGAAATTTGTCATGCACTTCGTTTCCGTTACTGCAATATGAGTGAATTACTTAAAATCCTTTAAAAATCACAAAAAATGAAAGAAATGGTAACAAAATGCTAATGAAATGAACGAAAACGAAAACAATTTTTTCCAAAAATTCGCGAAAAACAGAAACAAACCGAAACGGACCCTCCAAACAACAAACAACAAACGAAATGCAATTTTTTTGATTTGTGCCCATCTCTAATGAACATCATAAAAATTCACAGTCTCTTCAAATCCTCCATCTTTTATTCATGCTATTGGAATATTTAAAATGAAAAGTCCAAGAATACTTAATATATTTCTCTGAATAAAAACATAAAAATAAAAATCATAAATCATGGGTGTTGATAGGGAAATACGTAATGAGTAATAGATTTGCTTTAACTCATGGCAGGAAACTAATTAGGGATATTTTTTAAAAAATCTAGCCTGGCAATTTTAAAAAATATTTTATTGAATTTTCTAAACATAACAAGTTAAAACAGAGACATTGCTTGTGTGTTGCCATGTTGCATAGTACAAATACAAATATTTTCCTAATATTTCAGTCCACGTGTTTGGAATATTCCACATTTACATGCTTCTTTTCCATCATTGTATTTATCGTTACTTATCTCCATCTCCATCTAGTACAAAAAGTGAAAATAACAAAGTACAGTATTAAACTAGCCTATTTAATATTAGTTCTTCATTTTACTAAGCACTTTAACGTCTCTTTGTCTAGCTCAATATATGATAGGCATATATTTATATCTGTTTTCATCTATAGCCTGGCAAATTTTGAAACAAGTGATCAGGTGCAACTCCTACTTCCCAGTTTGCAAATCACTGGATCTTGTAGCTCTTCAAGAACATTACAAGGGTTCCCACCTCTTTAGGGCAAAAATCCTGTTATCTTGGAAGGTCTTCGAGCTGGTCCTTAATAACTCTCTGCTGGGATTCTTGGACATGTATCAGACCAGTGAATGGGTGTGCCTCCAAAAAGCCCAGCAGCAATTTGTTAAGTGCCAGCTAAAAGTGACTGGACCACTCTAGCAAAACAATAGGATTTCAGCCTGTGTGTATCAAAGGAATTATGCCACATAGAAACATTGCCAGGGTTCTAGATGTGTAAAACTTCCCTTCATGTTGTACAAATCAGGTCCTGGCTAACCTTCAGACAGGGAAGTGGACTTGTCCACAAAACCTCTCATTAAAATGTAGCAGTTAGCCACTATGTTTTTGTTTGCTTATTTTTGTTTTTCCTTTGTTTTTTGTGTTGTTTTTTTGCCCAATCTGCTAAAAAGTATAAAATCCACTGGCTGTTTATCTAATAAGATTCCAATTAAGTAACAAACATTGCAAATTCACAGTACAGTGGTACCTTGTATAAAGGAATTAATTCATTCCAAATGAAATTATGTTAAGCAAATTTTCCTTTATACAAATTCCCATAGGAATACATTGAAAAAGGAGTGATCCCATTTTTATGTTGTACGGATTCTCCCCATAGGCAATTATGTTAAGTAAATTTCCCCTATCTCCAGAATTTTTATGTTGTACAAATTTTATGTTATACAAGCTGTTTGTTATACAAGGGTCCACTGTAGTAGAATATTGGATGACCCAAATGATGTTTGAGTGTAATCATGCCATATCTACTTATATCATTGCTGTAGAGTAGACAGGATGAGAAAAGTACAGGGGTGCTGACAAATCTTTGGTACCAAGTAACATGCCTAGATGCCCTGAGCACATCTGATCTCACCTGATCTCAGAAGCTAAGCAGGGTCGGGCCTGGCTAGTACTTGGATGGGCAACCCCAGGGAATACCAGGTGCTGTAGGCACCTGGAGTAGGAAGTGGCAAGCCACTCCAGTATTCTTGCCAAGAAAACTCCATGGACATGGGGTCATGAAGAGTTGGTCATGACTGTAATGACACAACAACAACCAAACCCCAAGTCGAAGTTCCTATTAAAAACAAGCTTTCTTCAGAAAAAAGAGGAAGATTGGTGGGTTCTGCATCATGAGTCTAGTCTTACTCATTGAAAAAGACCCAAACCAAAGCCAACCATGACTCTGAGTCAAGCCACCTATGTGATTTAAATCCAAATTGATAGTCCTGCAACTTTAGTCTCTAGCTTTGGAATAATAGTACTGGATTCACAGTACTTTTTAAACCCATACCTACAGACTATCTTAAAAGGGATTTGAAAAGCTTGCAAGTAAGGTATCTGGGGCCTTCCATAGGAATCTGCTGAGGAAAATAATCCTCAGCTTTTTCATAATTTTCACATTATTAGTAGTATATGATGTATGCTTGTATTGAAAGTAACTTTGGATTATTGGGAAATGGTTCCTTCTTTACTTATGTCATAGACTTAATTAATTATCTATTTAATCCCAATCTCAGATGTTTGCTTTTTCCTTAGGGATCAGAGGATTAACATGCAATAATGCAATTCACTTAAATTCTATGTGAAATGTACGTCACATCCTTCAACAGTTATAATAGCTAGTTTTCAAATAGGTGTTTCATAAACATTCTACCAGTCTAATGAATCCAGGTGTGATTTTAAATGATAATGGAGATGAAATGAAATCAAACGGGTTTGTTTCTGTGAACATATGGGTGCGAAAAAGTGTAAGTGGTCATGGAAATACTTTATTACAGAACAAGATAAGTTTTTAAAAATAAACAAAGGGCTGTTTATTGGCAGAAGTAAATTCTCTATTGAACTGCTATTGTTCTCTGTAACAGTACTGCTCATCCAGTCACAAATACCTAATTGGTCTTTATTGTTTTAAGATTCTTACTTATGTGCTTTATAGGTGTTTATGCAAAAAAAAAGCAATACAGGCAGACTGAGCAGCATGCGTGCATAAGTGCTGCATTTAAATCCACAGCATACCATACAAAGTCGCTGCATATGATTATCCAGTACAATGATGAGAATTCCAGGTCTGAAAACAAGTTGGCTGTTCTGTTTTCAGTTCAAAGACACCAGGGGCTCAAGTGGGCCTTTTGTCAAAATGCTCTGAAAATCTCAGGATGCTAATTCAGTGTTAAAGAGAAATGTCTGTGCTGGCTCAGAACAGTTTTGGCTCATGCCACCCCCTTGGCTTCTAGAAATTTTTCTCATTAAGATACTGCAACAGGAAAACAGTGAATTCTACAAACAGGAATATAGCATGAGGAGAGGAACCTCAAATCTTTAGTTTTGATTATACTCTCAGAGCCTGATCACACCTGCCAAAAGAATCCCAGTTATCCACTGGTTTGATTGCTTTTAATGTACAGTGGGGATTGCCAGTCTGTCTCCCTGCCTGCCTGTCTCCTACTGGTAGCAAAGCAACTTGCTTACTAGAATATGTCTGTGAAGATTCTCAGTCATCCAGGTGAGTTTATCTGGAAGTTGAGTCATGGCAACTGGACTTCTTTTTTTGAGAGATAGAAACGTTTTGCCGCTCATCCAAACAGCATTGGTGAAGGTGGCAATACTGTTTTAAACAGGAAGAAATGAATTGGTGCCCTTAAAAACAAAGGGGACCTTCCCAGCATTATAGATTAGATGTGACAATGAAAATGAATGTGTTGATACAATAGATATATTGAAAGGAATTGATACAACAAAGGTTCATTTGACAGATTCATTTGCTGCTCAACCAAACAGCTTCACCAGTCTGAGGAAAGCTAGTTGTGCAAGTCCTCCATTTTATAGTTCACTTTGACCTCATGTTGCCCTGGTTTGAAATAGGCTCATAAGATGAACAGCGGCCTGAATAGGCTTGTTCGGTGGACAATAATCTCAATAGGCCATTGGGTGAACAATGGCCTAAGGTGCTGAAAAACCACAAAGTATGGATTGTTAGCTATGACCTTGGTGGTGGAGGTGTGAAGTATGTTTGATTTGTCTAATATTTTTCTATCTTTTCTGTCTAATATGTGTACATCTTCCTCTTTGAGTGAAGAATAGTATACGTAGTCCAGTGCAGTGAGGAGTGTGCAGACCTCTACATTGGAGAAACTAAACAGCCATTAAACAGGAGGATGGCCCAACATAGGAGGGACAAAAACTCAGGACCAGAATCAGCAGCACACCTCCATTTGAAGGCCTAAGGGCACTCATTCAAAGAAGAAGATGTACACACATTAGACAGAGAATATAGGTGGTTTGAGAGAGGGGTCAGGGATGCCATTCATGTGAATATTGAAAACCCTTTCTCAACAGAGGTGTGGGGGGCTCAGGCAGAGTCTATCTGCTACTTAACAGGGAGTGATTTCAACAATACCCAGACAAATAAAAATACTTCACTCCTCCATCTCCAAGGCCATAGCTAATGACCCATATTTTATGGGTTTCAGCACCTTAGACCATTGTTCACCTAAAAGCCTTATTGAGACTATTGTCCACGTAACGGGCCTATTCAGGCCATTGTTCATCTTATGAGCCTATTTCACACCAGGGTGACATGAGGCAAAGTGAACTGTAAAATGGAGGTCTCACAACTAGCTTTCCTCAGTTTGACAGAGCTGTTTGGATGAACAGCAAAATGTTTCAATCTCTCAAGATTTATTTTATTTTTATTTTTACAGCGAAGAGGTGCTAGCACCCCAGTTTTTTTATTATCATTTTTTTCATCCCACACCCCCGCTGGTCGGAAGTGGGCTGGAGGGACATTTTCTATTTTATTTTATTTTGTTTTATTTTGTTTTATTTTATTTTATTTTATTTTATTTTTTAAGTTGGCCAGGCTTGTGCCATTTTTTAAATTATTTTTTTAAAAAAATTTACTGTGCCATCCGCACAGCCTCAGGGGCCAGGTAGATGCTTTTAATTTTTTTAAAAAAATTATTTTCCAGCACTGACCACGCAGCTTCCAGACCAGGTCGGTGCTTTTTTATTTTTATTTTAGTTTTTTTAAGTCCCAAGATGCTGGACTCCCTCCCCAATCTCTCAGCTGTAGGGTGGGCTTTTCCCCACCCTGGCTGCTGGAGTTCCAGGTGAGGAGGCTGGCGCTACAGAACAAGGTAAGTGACACTGGGGTACAAAAATCAAAATGGAATGAAATCGAAATTTCCATTTCATTTTTCTTTGATGGGTTGGTTTGTTATTTGTTTCATTAGCTAATGAAACAAATAACGAATAATGAAAGGAATTAAAAATTCATTTCGTGCCCATCTCTACTTATATGTAGATCTCCATACTCTCAGAATCTTCCCAAGGGACATAATGTTTCCTTTTGTTTTATGTTTCCTTATCTCATTTGTGAGGCTACTGCTTTCTAGTATCTTGTAGAGCTACTATTGCATGAAGGGACCACCAAAATGTTACAAAAGTGGTGCAAAGGTGCTATGGGATTTCAGCCTGTCAGATGTCTTACCCCGACATAATGGGATGTGACAGGGAAAGAACATTTCCCAAAGATGTGAGGACTGTGAACACACTCGGAACTCCCCTGGACCTACAAACAGTGCTTTTTTGCCTAAACCTCTCATTAAAGAAACACCACTGGGTTGTTTTGGACAGGAACAAAGAAGACATTTTGATATGAAAACAAAAAAATATGTAAATTCTGCTCTGATACTTGGGTAATTATCTTTCTTTATGTACAGATGAGTTGGGTGTACACTCAGAGACCACTTGGTAGTGGGGTGGCTAATTTGTTTTGTAAATAGATAAATAAATAAAGAGAAAGGCATTGAAATACTGGCTTATAGCCTTTTTGGGGTTCACAGAAAATTGTGACTCTCACCACCACCACCCCAACATCAGGTGGGGCTGAGGTGCAGGACCATATTGTTTTTCCAAAGCCCAAAGTCTTCTCCTCTGACTTAGAAAATATTTACCAAGAATCCTGACAGTCTGCATTAGCTGAGCTGGAGATGGTTAAATTTAATAGACCCATAATGTTAAAAAGGGCGGTGGGGAGTCCACGAAGCCAGATTTGTCAGTCAGTTCTATGGATTAGCTGAAGTTCCCCTTGTAAATTCTGGATCACTTCTGTTTCATAAAGAACAAGGAAAGGTCATGTGATTCCCAAGATCACACAAATGTAAGGATGTGTGTGTTCCCTTGAACTGGATTGCTTAAAAAAATCAAAATCAAAAATAAAACAAGTTGCACATTCAGCAGGGCATAGCATAACCCCATCATGATAGTGCAGAAATATTGTAGACAAGTGTCTTTAAATTGATTGCACAATACATGTCAGGAAAAAAGAAACTTTAGCTTTGGAGCAGGCAGTGTTGGGGGAGAGGGATAATCATGGAGTAGCTGGCAACGTTTTGGTCCTAAGAGAACGATGTAAAGATTCCAAACAAGACTTTAAGGAGGGTGGAGACTGCAGACTCAAGACAACTGACATCAACTCCCATAGACACGTACCATCCATTTTTGGACTTGTATCTATAATTATTCTGAACGATTCATGGAGGGGATGTTCATTTGTTCAGTTTTTTAGTGGTCCAATAAAAGATATCACCCACTCTTCCATTACTGTTTTATGTTAATATAATTCACTGGTTTTAAATTATCTTTCAGTGATCTTCTGATTAGGCATGTGCTCTTGAGTTCTCAGTCCCATTAAGCTTGGTTGTGAAATTCTAATAGAAGCCCGTGTTGCAAGATAAGCTTTTACTGGTTCAAGCCACACATCAGAAGATGCACCCCACTGGCCCCATAAAACTAGGCCCGTTTAATGTTAGAGAGGATGCTTTACGATTACATATAATCTTCTCTCTTTTGAAGCAGGAAAACTGGCATCTCTTAATCTTAACTTGAACATGTTGAGATAAACCCTGAGAGTAAATTGTCTTTGTACTCTTTGGAACAGTTTCTCCCTCTCCACTCCTCCCTCCCCTACTACCCAGATGGACATCTCAAACCAAAAACAGCTGTTGGCAGCAAGGAGATCGGAGAGAATAACATAAATTTGTGTAAGATACTCAATGGTGTTAGGAATATCTATATATATTTAGATGAAATCTGAAATAAACTTGTTTAGAATGTGTGTGTGGGGGGGGAGTAGATTGTTTAATTTGCCATGCTCCCTGTTTTAGTTTACAACAGCCATGAGATGTTCCCTGAGACATCCTCTCATATGGAGCCACTCTTGGTCTGATAACACCCACAATTTCTACATGCATGCAGTTCCATGTGAAGGGACCTGACTTATGTGGACTGGAAGCTGTTTCCACCTAGAAATAAAGAGCTCATTCAGTATGAAATGTTTTATCTTCATTGTCTGTGTTTGTTTGTTAGATTTTTTTATCAGTGTTTGAATAACTTGTATCTCTTGTAAAGTAATAGGATCTACCTTTCACATTTCCCTCACTCAGAATCTACCACAGATGTGCACTAATGTTATTATATTTCCTTTTCCATAACCTCTGCTAATTCTTTTTTTTTTTACATTGGGATCCGTATATGTATTCATTAATAGTTTCATAATGAATTTTTCTGCATTTCCATGTCATAACAAAATGAGAAAATAGCAGTTATCTGGTAATCTGAATGGTGCCCAACCAACTAAACTGACCATCCAAGTAGTGTTTCTTCAGACTAGTGACTGCATGTTTACAATGTTCTTAAAATTGTTCAGAGCACTTGCTCAGCAGCCCTGAGAGGTACAGCACAGTGACTGTCTCTCACACAGTAAAAAAAAAAAAAAAAATCAGGTTAGTGAATTCAGAGATTATGTGACATTTGGAACTGGGAGCTTCCCATTTCACACTTTTAAATGAATGATTTTTGTATGTCAGGTGTCTTTAAGCCTGTCTTGACTCTTTCACTGGTGGCAGCAGGTCTGGTTGGGTCAGCATCAAAGTGTTTAACTATATGCACTTTTTACTTACTTCTCAATCCTTGTCTGGGTTATCCTCACAACAAGGAACTAGTCACATGGTTTATTCCTTGCATCTCCAAGAATAAGGAAGAAAACAAAGAGTGCCAAATTACTCTGTTGTTCATCACCCACTTGAAATCTCTGTCAATCACCCTGGAGATCTGTGTGAAACAAAACCCAGCTCTCCAGAGACAACTCAGGCTTCAGATCCCCCCACCCTCAGATCAGCAATGACTGCATGGAAAATCTCATTATAGACTAGAGATGGGCACGAATAAAAAAAATGGTGTTTCGTTTGTCATTTGTTGTTTAGGGGGTCCATTTTGGTTCATTTCTGTTTTTCGCAAATTTTTGCAAAAAATTGTTTTTGTTTTCATTTATTTCATTACCATTTTGTTACCATTTATTTCAACTTTTTGTGATTTTTTTAGCATTTAAAGCAGTTCAATGTTTTGCCGTAAAGAAAACGAAATGGATGACAAAATTTCAGGTGTTTCTGTTCGTTTCATTTCATTTCAGAGACAAAATTTGTTTGTCGTTTCATTGCGTAACGAAACAAAAAAACAAAAACGGAAATGAAAAATTGTTTGTTTCGTGCCCATCTCTATTATAGACATTAGAAATATATTGTTGATGTTTTTGAAACTCCCCATTATAATGGATACTAACTGGAAATCATGCCCATCTCCCACACTTTTAAAAAGGAATGGCTTCCACACAACAGATAATGCTCTCTAGTTATTTTATCATTTGTTCAAGAATCTAAGTTCTTAATGGTCCACAATGGCATATTTTGAATTTTCCCTGATGCCTACCTCCCTACAGAGCAATTTGACTACAGCCCAAATCCAATTGCTAGAGTAGATTAAAGATTCAGCAAAGAGACAGACAGACAGACAGACAGACAGATGGTAGGTAGGTAGGTAGGTAGGTAGGTAGGAAGGAAGGAAGGAAGGAAGGAAGGAAGGAAGGAAGGAAGGAAGGAAGTAAGGAAGGAAGGGAGGAAGGAAGGAAGGAAGGAAGGAAGACTTTATGTGTACAACACCTTTTTTCCCAAATCCTTCACATGCATGAATTTTCACAAAAAGGGACAGAAGGGAAGAAGAACTCTAAAATGCTTTCATTCTCCCATGAGAGATTGAAATAGGCAAAGATTTATAATTTCAGAGTAGTGACACTGAATCTATAAAATTTACACCCATATTTAGTTTCCAAATTCTGTATCTTGGAACTCTCAACAAGATTTAGGCTTTATTATACAGGAACAGTTATTCATCAGTATGGTAAAGATAATACAGTGGTACCTTGTATAAAGGAATTAATCTGTTCCAAATGAAATTATGTTAAGCAAATTTTCCTTTATACAAATTCCCCATAGGAATGCATTGAAAACAGAGTAATCCCTAATTGTGGACATTTTTATGTTGTATGGATTCACCCCATAGGGGATTCTGTTAAGCAAATTTCCCCTATCTCTGGAATGTTTTTTTTTTTTTGGTACAGATTTTATGTTATACAAACCATTTGTTATACGAGGGTCCACTGTAATTACAACATTGCAGCAAATATTTTCTGTCTTAAGCATTTTCTTTGGAAACTATACTTCCAATGCAGCTGAACAGATTCCCAGCAAAAATACCAATTAGAGATGGACACGAATCAAAAAAATTGCATTTCGTTTGTCGTTTGTCATTTGTAGGGTCCATTTTGGTTCATTTCTGTTTTTCGTGAATTTTTTGAAAAAATTTGTTTTCATTTTTGTTCGTTTCATTACCATTTTGTTACTATTTATTTCAATTTTTTGTGATTTTTTTAAAGGATTTTAAGCAATTCACTGTTATTGCAGTAACGGAAACGAAATGCACGACAAAATTTCTGGTGTTTCTGTTCGTTTCGTTACATTTCAGAGACAAAATTCATTTGTCATTTCGTTACATAATGAAACAAAAAAATGAAAACGGAAACGAAAAATTGTTTGTTTCGTGCCCATCTCTAGTACCAATTAAAATATTATATGACAGCCATTTGGTTGTATTGATCTTCTTAACGTTGTTCCATGATCTTTGACCACAGATTCATTTTCCTAGCCTGTTGTTTAACGGTAGATGGAGAGAAACGTTCCTTCCTTTATAGTCATATTAACAGGATGCTGAAGTAGAAGGCGTTGAGAAGACAATTTTCAGAAAAAACTATTAGAACTCAATCTGAGTTCTGTTTGGAAAATGGCTTCCATCTCCAGCCACCACACATGCTCCACTGTGGCAGTCCCCAGAAAGGAGTGTTCTGTGGTGAGGATAAAATCATAGCTCAACATAATTCTGAGGGAGCTGTGGCAAACCTCAGCAACCCCACTCCCAATACATAGAAACCTTGTTGCTGCTGAAACAATGAGGACACATTTGTACCACCTTCTATCATTCCTAAAATCCAGCAAAACTTGGGCCATGTTAAACAGGAAGCCTAGCTTTAAATTCAGTTGGCTGGGATGATCCATGCCATCCATGTGTTAGTTTGATCATTTGTGTCACCTTCGTATCATGCACAAAGAATCATAGGAATCTAGAAACAGGAAGCTGAGTTACATTGAATCAGATTGTTGGTTTGCATACCTCAGACAGTGGCTTTCCTTAGATTAAATAAAGATTTTTGGTAGCTTCCCATTCAAATAACAGTCAGGCTAGATCCTGATGATTAGAGATGAACACAAAATTGAAAAATACTGTTTCATTTCATTTTGTTTCGTTTCTGTAGTAGTTTCATTTCATTTTGTTTCTAACAATTTTAAGTACTTTTGTTACAATGCAAAACAAAATGAAAAGAAAAAGTATGGTCCCCTGGGTCCTAAAAGACCCAAATGACAGGGGTACCTTCTCAAGCAAATTTGGAAAGGTTTGGGGGTCAGGGGCTGAGTTATTAAGCTCCAAAGGGGGTTCCCCAAGGAAAAATATTTCTAATTGAATCAAAAGCCGATTGGGTGAGTGATTAGCTCCACCATGGCCTCTGAATCCAAATAAAAATGAATTTTCCCTAGGGGCACCCCCTTTGAAGCATCATAACTCAGCTCCCTGACTCCAAAACCTTTCCAAATTTGGGGGGTGTACAGGGAAGGGCTTGAACTCCCCTGCCATTGATTTCTCTAGGACAAATTGTTTCCTTCTAGAGGGGAAAATGCTGTTTAGTTACGAAATGAAACGAAATGTGTCCTACCATTTTGTTAGGTAATGAAGTAATTTGTTACCTAACAAAACAATGAAGCAGCATTTTGTTCTTCATTTTGTGCCCATCTCTACTGTTTAACTTAGGTTGTAAAAGCAGACAGGTTTGATGCACTCAGGATAGTATCACGGGCATATGCTGCTGAAACATGTAAAGCAAAAGCAAAGTGTTCTGCTTATATACCACCCCATACCACTACAAATAGTCTCTGGGTGGTTTGCAGTTTAATTATGCAGGCTACACATTGCCCCTATACGTAACATTATTTATCAGTGGCCAAGGAAGAGGAGTGAAAATCAAACACTAGCACATATTTGAAGAGAGTGCCTCTGTAAATTACAGAAAGTCGGGAGGCACTTTCCAGTGGACACAAAAAGAAACATAATATAAGATAGTCATCTTGGTGTAACTCTGTTTCCCCTCTCCCTTCCAGATTAATTTTATTGGTGGGATGTGGGTCTCCTTATTGGGAGAAAGGCAGCCTATAATTTAAATAAATAAATAAATAAATAAATAAATAAATAAATAAATAAATAAATCTGTAGGGCTAAATATGGAAAATAGCCAACAAAAGCAAGTAGGCCACAGTGCCGAAGAACTGGAGGATAGTAGATGTCAGCAATTTTTAAAAAAGGAAGGAGGGGGGAACTGGGAAACTACAGCCCTGTTAGCCTTACATCTGTCCCAGGGAAGATGGTGGAAAGCCTCATCCAAGAGAAAATCTTAAAACACATCGAAGAACAAACCTTGCTGAGAGAAAATCAGCATGGCTTCTGTAAGGGTAAGTCTTGTCTGACAAATCTTTTAGAAGTTTTTGAAAAGGTCAACAGGCATGTGGATTTGGGTGAACCGGTGGATATAGTCTATCTGGATTTTCAGAAGGCTTTTGACACTGTTCCTCACCAAAGGCTGCTGAGAAAATTGCACAGTCAGGGGATAAGAGGGCAGGTCCTCTTATGGATTGAGAACTGGTTGAGATCCAGGAAACAAAAAGTAGGTGTTAATGGGAAATTTTCACAATGGAGAGAAGTGAAAAGCAGTGTGCCCAGGGATATGTCCTGGGACCGGTGCTTTTCAATCTGTTCATAAATGACCTGGAGACAAGGATAAGCAATGAGGTAGCCAAGTTTGCATATGACACAAAACTTTTCCTTGGTGGTAAAATCCAGAGAAGATTGTGAAGAGCTCCAGAAGGATCTCTCCAAACTGGAGGAATGGGCTGCGAAATGGCAAATGTATCTTAATATAGCCAAATGTAAAGTAATGCATATTGGGACAAAAAAAATCAAAATTTTATCTATCAACTCATGGGCTCTGAGTTATTCGTGATAGATCAGGAAAGAGATCTTGGTGTGTTGGTGGACAGCTCCATGAAGGTGTCTCCCCAATGTGTGGCAGTAGTGAAGAAGGCCAATTCCATGCTAGGGATTATCAAAAAGGGGGGTTGAAAATAAAACAGCCAACATTATAATGCCATTATACAAAACAATAATAAGGCCACACCTGGAGTATTGTGTACAATTCTGGTCACAGCATCTCAAGAAAGACATAGTGGAACTGGAAAAGTTGCAAAAGAGAGTGACTAAAATGATTACTGGGCTGGGGCACCTCCCTCATGAGGAAAGGCTAAAACATTTGGGGCTCTTTAGTCTGGAAAAAAGGCACCTGGGGGGGATATGATTGAGACATACAAAATAATGCAGGGCATGAGTAAAGTGGATAGAGGGAAACTCTTCTGCCTCTCACAAAATACCAGAACTAGGGGACATACACTCAAATTGAGGGCTGGGAAAGTAAGAACAGACAAAAGAAAATATTTTTTCACCCAATGTGTTGTTAGTCCTTGGAACTCCCTGCCACAGGATGTGGTGATGGCATCTGGACTGGATGCCTTCAAAAGAGGTTTGGACAGATTCCTGGAGGAAATGTCCATCACAGGTTACAAACCATGATGGATATGTGCAATCTCTAGGCTTAAAACCGGGGTACTTCAAGGGCCAGATGCAGGGGAATGGTATCAGAACACAGATATCTAGTCTCATGCACTTCCAGACACATCTGGTGGGGCCACTCTGAGATACAGGAAGCTGGACTAGATGGGCCTTTGGTCTGATCCAGCATGGCTCTACTTATGTTCTTATGTTCTTATGACTTGGTGAAAGGAACATTGGTGTAAGAGAGCAACTTGCATGTGTTTGTGTAATGCTGTACATCTTTTTATTGGCTGCCATCCTGTCACATGGTGAGGGGCAGAAAAACCCCTAACTGAATCAAATAAATCTTGCTTTTCCAAGTTTTAGAAGTTCATTTTTTGTATCTGCACAGATGGCATCCATTGAAGTAAACAAAATAAAATAAATGTGATGTTCAGCATGATACGGATGTGAAATGCAAGTGTATAACAACATTAAGGAGAAATGTAATGCTGTCCACAGATTGTTCAAGGTCTCCACGGTGGCAAATACAAATGTAAATATCCAACCAAGAGTGTCCAATTGAATATGTTACTGAAGTTTCTTTCCAAAGCCAAAAACTGGATTCAGTCCATTTTATTTGTGGTGGAGCCTTAGCTCATTTCCTTGTAAAGCAGCCAGATTTCTTTCTTTCTTCCTTTTTTCATTTTTTTAAAATGTGGTCCAGCAAACATAATCTTCTGAGTCAGTCTGTCTTAGTGGTAATTTGTAGCAAAAGAATGAAATAGATTTTGGAAGGATTTCCATTTTGTGTATGTTCTAGAGTTAGGGCAAACCCCCAAGCAAATAGGCCCCTGTACAAAACTCTTGGGTGAGAAGAGGGCCGAGAAATGTGAAGAATAATAACAATCATGTGCAGTCAAATCAATTTTGACTTATGGCATCCATTTTTCAGGGTTTTCTAGGTAGAAAATACTCTGTAGTGGTTTCTTTCTTCTGGGGCATCCTGGGCCTGTGTAGCTTGTCCAAGGCCACACAGGTTGGCTCTTATCCCCGGAGACACAGTGTGGAATCAAACTCCCAAACTTTGGCTTTGCAACCAGATATGCAACTCACTGTAGAGTCAGCTCACTTTGCTTCATTTAGAGTGAATGCTGGGGATGAACCAAAAGAAAGTGAAGCTACCCAAATAAAAAATGTAGAAGACCCAGACAAACATCTGCTAGGGGGCAGGCTGGTTTGCTTTTACAAATACATTTTTGATTGCCAGCTTAAGAAGTGAATTAGCCCTGGAAGAAGATGGGGCTTTGTAGAGATGGGCACAAAACAGAAATATAGCATTTTGTTTTGTTTCAGTCATAATGTTGTTTTGTTTTGTTAATAACAAATTTTTAAAAGAATTTTCATCATGAAATGAAATGGTTTGTAAGGCTATAAATAATGGGAGCTTTCCTTTTTTAAATTTAACAGGGAGCCCACTGCCCTAAATCAAAGACCCTCCTTAAAACTTCCAATCAATTTGCTTTCACACAAAGAACTATATATATATAAACTTCCACAGTCCTACTTAATCAGGAAAAGGAAAATAACCAGTTTAAACTTTAAATCAACTTGCATACCTGTCACAGCCAGCAAGGAAGGGAAGGAAAATTTAATCAAAAAATTCTGGCTAGCTGCAGGCAATTTTCAAGATCATTCTATAAATAGTTTCAATTTTCAACTGGGGCATTGGAGGAAGGATGTCCACCACAATCAGTTTAAAAATAAACCTCGTGTTCTTAAGACAGCTGGATCAGGAGGCTTCTCACCACTAGGACAAATTGTTTCACTTCAGAAACAAAAAAATGGTCGTTTCTTTTCATTTCATGATGGCATGCTGTTTGCTGTTTTGTTTCATTTTCTAATGTTTCATAAGGTTACAAAATGATAAACCAGTGTGTCATTTTTGTAAGGTGCCCATCCCTAGGGCAGTGTTTTTCAACCTTTTTGGGGCAAAGGCACACTTGTTTCATGAAAAAAAAAATCACGAGGCACACCACCATTAGAAAATGTTAAAAAAACCTTTAACTCTGTGCCTATATTGACTATATATAAAAAAATTTTTCCATTTTTTTCATTTCATGATGGCATGCTGTTTGCTGTTTTGTTTCATTTTCTAATGTTTCATAAGGTTACAAAATGATAAACCAGTGTGTCATTTTTTGTAAGGTACACTGCCCTAGGGCATTGTGATGTTTCAACTGATGTGATTTTACAGAACCTATTGGTCTGATTGATTCTTTTTCTTAGTGTCTGTCCCACTTGGAGGCAGGGTCCGCTTTCTGGTTTTTGATCTCCATTTTGCATGGTCACAGGCTTGGTCCAGGTAAACCCATGTTGTTGTCAAGGATGTTTATCCAGCACTGTTTCGGTTGTCCCCTTGATCAGGATCCACTGACCTCCAGGATGAGACCCTTTTTGGCCAGTACTCAAGACATGTTCATATATTCACAGTTGGGTTTAATGCATCTTGTTGGTGATTAGTGTGATTATGTATTTAGATTAGGTGTCTTTGCATGCATGATTGTTTCGCATGAGGCTGGATGTCCATTGCATCATCTTTATCTCCATGACACCAAGGCAACATGTGACATCTTTAGTTGTTGGCCAACATTACATGCCATAGAGCTCAACAAGTCATACAATGAGGTGACAGATCCATGTAAACAATTATAGAATCATAGAATCATAGAGTTGGAAGAAACCTCAAGGGGCATCTAGTCCAACCCCCCTACCATGTAGGAACCCCCATTACAGGACTCCTAAGAGATGGCTATCCAGCCTTTGCTTAAAAACCTCCAAAGAAAGAGACTCCACCACCCTCCGTGGCAGCATATTCTATTGCCAAACAGCTCTAACTGTCATGAAATTCTTCCTAATGTATTTAAATTGAATGTCTTTTCCTGTAGTTTGAGACCATTGCCCGGTGTCCTAGTCTCTGAAGGCATGGAAAATAAACCAGTTCCTTCTTCAATGTGATATCCTTTCAAATATTTACATGTACTTATCATATCCCCTCTCAAGTCTTTTTCTATGGCTAAACATTCCCAACTCCCTGATCTTTTTGTCCCACATGATGTTTGATGTCATATGTCATTTACTCTTATTGTTTGATTTACTGCTTTCTGTTCAATTTTATCTGTTTTGTGAACTGCCCAGTATAGTGCCTCACATTAATGGGGGTGGAATAGAAATCTATTAAGTAAATAAACAAACAAATAAATAAAAAAATCATTGCAGTGGACTAAACAGTGGGCTATATGCCTGTATATTTACCCTGGCAGACTGATGTGAAGAGACATCTGTTTGAGAGAGCTCTGTTTTTAAATGCAGAGCTGAGAGCTTTTTATAATTTTACCTATAGTGCAGGTGAGCTTGTTTATTATTATATTTATTCTCTTATCTCTATAGCTCTGAACTCTTCTTTGACACTTGCTTCAGTCTTGGTGTCTCTATTTCAGTACTCAAGCTATTCCACTCCTGCAATTTTCAAAGAAGTAACAATTGCTAGTTTGCTTCAGCATGTACTAAAACAAAAGCAAAGCAAAGTGTGCTGATTATATTCCATCCAAGAGTGCTTAAAGCACTCTCTGGGTAGTTTACCATTTTTCTTAATTATACAGGCTACACATTGCCACCCCCAACCTCTTGGTTGAGCTGGATACTCATTTTATCAACCTCAGATGGATGGAAGCTGTAAACTGCTAGAATTGAACACTGACCATGATCAGAATGTGGACTGTGATACTATAGTTTAACCACTGTGCCATGATGCTCCTACCACAATAACAAACCAGAAGTACTCTGGGTTCATTAGGACTGACAGATTCATTTCAATGTGAGTTTCCACAGATGCCACATGGGAATCTCAGGCCCATGGAAGTGCAGTCATTTTGTTTCTGTGATCCATGTTATAATGTTGGGACTTGACTGACTTGACTTCCCATGGTTGTTGACGAATGTATTATGTGGCTTGAGAAGGCTTGGGAAGCTGAGTGGGACCTTGGAATACTTTTTATTTTGAATTGCAAGATTCATGAACAACCTCTGGTGAACTGCATTAGATAAGAAAACAATCTGCTCCTGGAAAACACAACCTTTGGCAAATTAAATCATATAAAATAACAATATGTTTCTGAAAAGGTTTATGAGGGCAGTCTGGCACACCTTTGGGACCCCTCTGGGGAAGAAAGATGGATGACATGTTTTGCTTACGTTATGCAGTGACATATGCTGCACCTCCCTTGGAAGGTACATAAGAATCGTTCATTTTCTACCCCATGTTTTCCATCTCTTTTGAGGGTGATTTTCAAATGGTCAGAAAACAAATGCTGACAGGATCATCAGCATGAACATGTTTCTTCTGTTGGTCTGCCAAGAACAAAGAATTGCAAGTCACAAGAGGAATGCATACACCTAATCTACTAAGCCTCTCTATTACAAGGTAGAGTCATTGTGGGGTAGCTGAAAAGCTAGGAGAGCAGAGATTTTCCAGATGTCCCCCCGCCAGCTGGAAAACAGAACTATTCATGTTTTTCAGGCATCACATTTCAAATAGCTGTTGATCAACAGGCATGTCTGATTAACACAGGTCACTGGCACGCTACTGGCAAAGCTGAACAGCCTTCTATTCAGACAGGGGTTACCCTCTGAGATCTGGTAGGTTCACACACTCGCCGGGACAGATTCGGTTGGGAAACATCAGGCTTTTGTTAAGAAGCAATTGCCGTTATTGGAACATACACGATTTATGTCTGGCCTAGTAATTCATTTTGTGGGTGGCAAATCTTCCTCTGAGGGTCCATCAGACGAAGTCTGCTAATGCTTAATTTGTAATTCGTTTTCTTGGAAGGTGGGGTTGGGGTTGGAGTTCATGCATGTTTCAAAAGGCTTTATAATTTCCCTTCTTCCAATGGGAAATGAAAATTGGAGTAGTATTTTAGATTTATAGCCCACCATATTCTGAAGATGTTAAGTTGTGTGGGTCTCAAATTTGGTGGTTCCTCTAATGTGTCAGCCTTTACCTACTGGAAGGTAGACTGGTATATGAGAAAAAGAACTATGCCTGGCAAGTTAGCATCACCAGGCTTCATCCCCCACAAACCATCAGTTCAATGCTGTAATTTCAGATATTGTAATTTCAGAATTAGAAGCATCACTTGGCCAAAATGGCAGTTTTGTATGGAACCCTCCATTTCCCCCAAAATGTATTGTTTGTTTCTCTAACCTTGTCAACATGTGATTCATCGGAGTTGACAAACTGAAAAAACAATGAATTGATTCATCTCTCCTTCAAAATGCTATAATAATCACACATGACATGTAGAGCCCCCAAATTTGTATGGATGCTCCTCTGCTTCTCCTCTACAAACCCTGCAAGTTTGGTAAAGATTGGGATTTGGACATTTTAGCTATGCATCCCTAAAAAGACCAAGATGTCTAAAACCTAATAGTCACAAAACCTTGAAGGACTGCAGAGGAGAGTTACAGGAGGCTTCCCTCCAAATCTGGTGTCGCTAGGTGCCTTGGGGGGGCATTTTATATCCCAATGAATTAACACATCAAAAATCACTAAAATTCATCAATTGTTATTCGTTGAGAGACTCCACTTATATGAATGTAAATTAAATTTGATAAATTGCCAAATTTATCAAAAATAACCTTGATTCATTTTTCAATTTGCCCCCCATCTGTAGCTGAAAATATTACCCCAGCCAATAATTCTGTCATTTCTGATGGGTCTAATTCTTTGCTTTAGAAGCATGTCATTAGGTGTTTTTATGTGAATTGCTTAACTCTCATGGGAAAGAGTAGGATAAGAATGAAAATAAAATAAAGTTGCATATATAGTCATTAATACTTCAGATCTATCTATCTATCTATCTATCTATCTATCTATCTATCTATCTATCTATCTATCTATCTATCTATCTATCTATCTAATCTCAGGCCTGCACAATCCATTGACCACAGGTGACTGGTCGACCATGGGGCCCTTGTAGGTCGCCCACTAGGTCCCCGCCTGCCTCCAGACCCGCTGCCATTTTCAGGGGATTTTTTTTTTTTTTTGCACAGGGGGCTTGGTGGGTGGGTGGGTGGCCAAGTCTCTGCTTCCTTGGGGGTGGGGGCAGAGCAGTGACAGGGATTGTGTGCGTGCAGCATGGGGGACCTTGATGGGTGGGAGGCTGGGCAGCCAGGGCTCCGCTGCCACTGCCTGCACCAGATATCTTAGGGGATGGGGGTAGCAGCAGCCTGGAATGTGCATGATCAGCACTGCGGACCTTGGTGGGCAGCCCAGTAGCCAGTGACCTGGGGGTAGAGGGGATGGAGCAGCCATGGGGACTGTGCACATGCAGTGTGGGGGACCTGGTTGGGCAGGTGGGCTGGTGGGGCTTCGCTGCCGCCACCACCAGTGCCATGGACTTTGGGGGGTAGGGGCAAGGGGCAGTGGCGAGGCATGGGCATGTGCACATCATGGGGGACCTGGCTGGGTGGGCTGCCAGTGTATGGAGTGGTGGTGGGTCTAGGAGGACGGGTGGGCGCTACCGCTGCCACCAGCAACGTGGACCTTGGGGTGTGGGGGTGTGGAGAGGCAGCAGGGAATGGATGCGCAGTTGCACACACCCACACTTGATGGGTGCGGTGGGTGGTGGGGAGCCTGTGGGATGTTCAATGTTGGACAGCCCTGCTCTCTCTCTCTCTCTCTCTCTCTCTCTCTCTCTCTCTCTCTCTCTCTCTCTCTCTCTCTCTCTCTCTCTCTCTCTCTCTCTCTCTCTCTCCTTTCATAGTTTTTTCTAGAAATGAAGGAATCCACTTAAAAGGACTCCACTTTCTTTGCAGATATTGCCCATTCCTAGGAGACCCTGCTCACTATGCAACTTATAGGCCATTTGCAGCCGGATACCATTTCGCTTGTGGGACCAGGCTATCAATGAATGGCCGCAGTTCTGCTTGCAAAATGGTGGCATTTTAAAACTATATGTTCAAAACTGGTTATAGTCCACAAATGTAAATAACACAGCTTAAATATACTTGAACAAAGGGGTTTGAGCAATGAGTAGAACTTGAAACACATGGACAAACATGCAAACATATTTTTGAGGGGGCAGAGGAATCCGCCCACACTTCATCTTCCATTCTTCACTCACTAAAAAAATATATTGACACCTAAACAAAAAATTGAATCAGACATGCATGAGACATAGTGGTGAGAGTGGGTGGAACTATGTGGAGGCAGATGTTATGGTTAGGCCATAACATCTGTGCTAGATTGTTTGGGATTTTTATCAGTTGCAGCCACTTATGAATTCAAGTGGCTGGCAGCAGCTGAGTGCTGGCAGCCTGATCGAATCCTCCTATTAGACCCTACAAGAATCCCGCTTTTGTAGTGATCCTACTGACACAGTAGGCAGCCTCTTGCTGACTTGACATGTTTGTTTACTGCTGTTCTTAATATTGCTGTTGTATTTTATTGGACCAAAACACTGTTTCTGATAACGACTGGTAATGCTTAGCATCAATGCTAAGCAGTTGTTTTGCTACAGAAAATGCTGTACTATTTAATTGTGAAGACAGTTTGATTAAGATGCAGATTAGCTGAAACAGGCCATATGAGTAGGAGGTGAAGGTGGGTTCACTTCTAAAATGGTGCCCAAAGTAGTAAAAGGCATTTAATTCAACACTCCAATCACAACCCATTACCAACCTGAGTTTTAGCCATCTATTAGCAGCATTTCTTTCCGCAATATCCATTGTTTTTCTCCAGCAGCCCTGTAAATGATACATATGCCATCGTGTACCCACCTAGTTAACATCAAGCAAGATGTACATTCATACAAAGCTGTGTTGCTTCGAACCAGGATGCTGCAATATATTATCTAAGCTTTTTCTTTTCATGTTTTCCAATGGTATTGAAACTACCTGATGCATGCTAATTTCTGAGACTGAAACTATAAATTAGCAACTAGAGATGGGCACGACTCAAAAAAATGGTGTTTTGTTTGTTGTTTGGTCGTTTAGGGGTCTGTTTCAGTTTGTTTTCATTTTCATGATGTTTTTTGCAAAAAAATTGTTTTTGTTTCATTAGGTAATGAAACGAAAAAACAAAAATGAAAATGAAAAATTGCTGTTTCATTAGCATTCTTTTTAGTTCAATGCATCTGCTGCAACGAAAACGAAAAACAAGGCAAATTTGGTCATTTCGTTTTTGTTTTCATTTTGTTTTTTTAAAAATTTCATTTCGTTTTTGTTGCCTAACGAAATGAAAAAACAAAAACAAAAATGAAAAATCGCTCGTTTCGTGCCCATCTCTATTAGCAACTTCATTTGACTTCTTTTTATTGGTCTGCTATATTTCTCTGGGGTTTTAACTGAAGGTGCAACTACATGATCAAATTCTAGAGGATTTGCTGCTGCTATAATATGGGCTGATTCAAACTATTTTTCCCTGATCACATAATGCAAATGTCAATTCAGTCTTTGAATGGAATAACCTGCTTAAGGGTGATGTAGGCCGTTAGGGCACAGCGGGTTGCAATAATGCCCCCCCTTCTTCCCTCCAATTGTCCTCCATTTTTAACATTTATGAAATTAGCACTAGATCACCATGTCAACTTGTCACTAGGATTGATTATGTTAGTTTATACTAGAACACCTGCAAATAAGATTTTTTTAAAAAATGATGAATTAAATTGAAACAACCCCAAAATGAAAGACATTCCTGTGGTGTACAGCACTGTATTTCCTTACATGTTTAGAAAAACTTTGGAGCACTGCCACTTCTCCTGGAACACTGTACAATGCTTTCAAAACCAAGAGTCTTGACAGCAGAATATGAAAGGACTAAAGCCTATAGGCTGAAATGTGAGTCCCATCACACTGGGTGTGAACACTGAACTCCCAAATCAGTCGGTAGCTCTTGTGTTATACAGGTTGCAAACAGAATCACAGCAAAGTGTAATCACAACCTGAGACATATGTCTGGAACTCAAATCAAAGAACTTGGTATAAAGAGCAGTGAATTTTTATAGGAGAGCTTTCTGTTTTTTTTTTATTAGACCTTTCTGTTCTTTTAGTTAGTTTCTTTGGCGTTGATAGACTACAGTACTTCATTGTTCTTTAAAGTATTATCTAAGGCAAGATCTGATATTAGAAGAAACTAGTTAGAAATAAGTAGCTATTTATAACTAATTCCTTTTCCCAATGATGATGAGAAAATGATACTACATTTTGACAGTAAGTTAAAGTCACTACTCTTTACAGTACTGTGCTTCTTATCTAGTTACTTTGATAGAGGTAGGACCTTGTGAAATGGGGAAAAGGAATTCTCACATTGTCCTTTGTTGCAAGTCTGGAGACAATAGTAAGGTGAGCAGAATGATGCCATTGAGATCATCTGGAAAAGGTTTATCTGGAAACTGTCTCCCCAAAGGGAAAACTTCTGATATCTATGGAACCTTGGCATTTCCATGCCACTGAGAACCCAGAAAAAAATCCCGATTGTGTGGACAGATTCTTCATACTGTTGCTCATGATGTGAAGAAAGAAAGGATGGTGGCTAGGGGTGGTGGTGACTCTCACTCTTCAAACATTTTCTGAAAGCTTTAGGACTAAGGAGAATGTGCTGTTTTTTAAAAAAATCCAGGCCAGAAACTTGTAGCTTTGGAATTTCAGAAACTGCTATTTCTCATGCTTTCGAGATATGGGAAAGTATAGAGACAGTTTCTGAAGTACAGTATTTGCTTTATATAGGATAATGTTAAGAATATGGAGAATCAGAAGGGTTTCCCATTAGTAAAGGTGTCAGACAAAGGTGTATTTTATTCTCTACAAAAGCAGGGTTACAAATGAAGATAAAAAGAACAACGACAGTAGATAACTGTAACAATGATGAAGAAGAAATAAAAAGTAAAGATTTTCAATACTTGGGTCCCATCCCCAACCAAATTGGAGACTGCAGTTAAGTCAGAAGATTGTGACTGGAAAGGAAATGCCTAGGTGGCTCATGAAGAGAGCAGGGTGATTCTTCACCCCAAAGATTTGGGCAGAAATCATGCCCCATCTCAGTTATTAGATCATTACAGTATAAAGATGATCCCCTCACTATATACAAATTGTGAAGTAAAATGTGGTGAAACTTGAAACAAGAGATGAGATTAACCTGGCAAAACAATCTTCTCTCGCCTGGAACAATGCTTCTGCAAACATGTGACTCCCCACCCTCATCCCTGAGTATAGGAAGGTGATGGGAGTGGAGGCAAAGTGGAATGGTCTGGACCAGTCACTTCTTGCCTACATTGAAAATACCTGAATAAGGCTCTTGGTCAGTGGTTCCCAAACTTAGGTTCCCAGATGTTTTGGTCAAAACTCTCAGAAGCCTTTATTGCTAGCTCTGCTAGCCAGGGATTTCTGGCAGCTGTAGTCCAAGAACATCTGGGAACCTGAAGTTGGGAACCACTGACTCAGACAAAATAATTTTGGTGGGAATCCCCCTGTCTCCCACTGATGCTAATTCCTAATGGACTTATGGCCCCTGCCTTCACTCTTAGTTTTCAATGGAATACTATAGCAGTTATGTCAGAAAATATCATATTGAAAAGGGACCAAAATATAAAGGAAGAAGGATAGCGTCTAATATTTTTTAAATGGCACTTCCCTTAAAAAAAACTTCAGAATTTAGATCATGGATAGCATATGTCCAAGTTGTGGGCAAAGGCAGAATATAGAAACAATAAAATATGATGAGTACAATACAGTACAATATAGTTCAGTTTATTGCTTATTTTATTGGCTAAAAGCCATCACAATGGGTAAAGTTACAAATATAATAAGATAAAATCAAACAATATCACAAACATAAAATAAGGGACTTATCCATGGGAAGGTCTAGCATACGGCCACCTTTACGGGGGAGAGAAAAGACGTATAGGTGCCCCTTCATACCAAGGAGTCCCCTGCATAGTTTACAGCAATGGCTCTTAGAAAATTAGCACGGATGTTTCTGGTGGCTTTAGCAAACATGCGGGTCACAGTCTGAAAGTACCCTGCCTACTTTTGTCTGAGGGTGCTCCATCTGTGTGGTATCCAAGATGTTTTCCAAGAATTTTCCCTAGGGTTTTCATAAAGCTGGCAGCAGAGTAAGCAATGAACAACATCTTCTATCTCACCTGCTTTGCAAACACAAAGTCTTAGATGCCTCATAACATTTCTATATCTACCATCTAAAATAGCTGTTGCCCTGATTTGAAAACAGAGTTTCGTGAATGCAGTTCTCAAGGGGGCAAAAGTAAGTGTATGTAAGTAATGTGCTCTTTAATGGTTTGTTTTCAACAAGTGATACCAATGAGAGAAATTTAAGGAATATATTATGGCTTAATCTGTTCCTTATTCCATTTGTAGATTCAGCCCCTCAGCACGTTTTTAACTCCAGAGAAAACAAAGATATCTGTGGAGAGGGATTTGGATTTTAATGAAGTTTGTACTGATTTGGCCCAACCACCACTCTTCCACTGCTCTACTAAGCAGCGTGTAGTAGGAAGATGGTGATTGGGCATGTCCATCACCCTCTTATAATAGGAGAATATAGCTAGGGCTGCCCTATCTTTTATGGCCACACCTGTTTCCATTCTGAGGAAGGCTACGGGAGTCTCCTGGAATACTGTGAGGATACAATGTGTTAGAATATTATGAATCCCATTCTGAGAAGCAAGTAGCTTTCGCTTTCATCGATGCTGAGAAAGCTTTTGATAATGTATCCTGGACTTTACTTAAAACTCAGTTAGACTATCTACAATGTGGCCATAGAATGCTGCGAGCAATCGAACAAATCTATTCCACTCAAAACACCAGGATTATAGTCAATGGCCACCCTACAGACATAGTTAATATATATAAAGGTACCAGGCAAGGATGCCCCCTCTCTCCTCTCTTGTTTATATTAACCCTGGAGGTACTCCTACACGTTATAAGGAAAACCCCTGGTATCCAAGGCTTACAGAGCAAAGGAGAAGTTTATAAGGTACAAGCTTTTGCAGATGATTTGTTGGTAATTATGGAGAACCCCAGACCTCCTTTTTAGAACTCTTGAAGTCCTTGGAGGCATACTCTAAAATCTCTGGATTAAAGGTAAACAAAGAAAAAACATTGTTGCTCACCAAAAATATGACCTCACCTATGGTCGAAAAACTGGTAAATCAATCGGGTTTTCAACATGCCAGTAAGGTAAAATATCTGGGTATTACTGTATCTAATCGTTGTAACTCTTTACTTAAAGATAACTATGTAAATGTTATAAAAACAATCAAAGCTGATCTCGAAACTTGGTCAAGACTCCAACTATCCTTAATGGGCAGAATTGCCGCAGTTAAAATGAATGTTTTACCTAAACTGCTTTTCCTATTTCAATCCTTGCCCATATTACCTAATTTTAAGATCATTACAGATCTGGAAAAAAGTATACGTATATTTATATGGCAAAAGAAAAAAGCAAGGATTAAAAATCTCTATCTACAGGATAGAACCAAAACTGGTGGCTTTGCCCTTCCTAATTTAGTATTATACTATAAGGCCGCTGCCATGACCTGGATTAAAGACTGGATTCTGATGACAAACAAAAGAATTTTGCAGCTTGAGAGTTATGGCCTAGATAAGGGCTGGCACTATTACATGTGGTACAAGGGTAACATACCCACTCTCTTCAAAAAACACTGGATAAGGAACGCCCTATTTAGAAGGTTATTGATTAAAAAACTATGGTTATTGATTAAAAAACAATTCTACCCTAAAGTACCACTGTGGCTATCTCCTCTGGGAGCGACCCATAGCTCCCATATAAGTGAAACTCCAAAAGTTATAACTTATAGACACCTTCTGAATGTTGACCTTTCATTGAAACCACTAGGGAAATTAGTATCAGAAGGTTACAATTTAGATTGGTGGAAGTATCAACAAATATATGCACACTTCAAAGACCTCAACAAAGAGGGGGGATTTACGACTACTGATACTTCACTTGATAAAATACTTTCTTCCGGCGATGCTAAGCTGCTTAGTAAATTTTACACCATATTGTTAAATGAAAAAATGATTGATACACAGGTCAAAGACACTATGATAAGATGGGCAGAAAACTTTGGTTATCCTATTCATCTAAACAAATGGGACTCTTTGTGGAATACAGTTAAAATCTTTAAATCTATTTCTTTTAAGGAAAACTGTTATAAGATGTTTTATAGATGGCACTTTGCACCACACCGATTATCTAAGATGTATAATTGCTCACACAAATGTTGGAAATGTAAACATGACTGCGGTACTTTTTACCATATGTGGTGGACATGCAAAGAGGCAAAGGCATATTGGAAAATGGTAAAACTATTTTTAGAAAGATGTTTGAAAATTAAGATAGAGCTTAGACCAGAACTTTTCTTATTAAATATAGTAGATATAAATATTTCATATGATCAGAGATATGTACTTCACCATGTAATTGTTGCTGCAAGGATATTGTATGCGAAATTCTGGAAACAACCAAACGTGCCAACAGAGAAGAATATCCACGAAAAGATAAGAGAATGTATTGAAATCGACAGACTTTCCGGCTATTTAAAGGGAGACTATGATGAGATCTCTCGGAAAAGATGGCAAGAAGTAACAAACTTATTAGTATTGTGATAATATTTGGCAAACTATCAATATGTTATATTACTTTTCTTCTACTTTGCTTGACATATTCAATGTAAATTTTAAATTTTATCCCTCCCCTTTTTCCCT